>OZ007489.1:0-10000000 GCA_963931815.1 Caenorhabditis plicata
AAAATGAGCAAAAACTTTTGAAAAATTTTTTTTCACGTAAACTTTTCGATGCTCCATTTCACGTGAATGTGCTCATTTTGAGAGACGCGTGTTAGATGCTCTTATACAGAATTTTTTTGTCTACAACATATCCTGAGCACAACCTTGTAGGTGCTCACGGAGCCCGCGAAATTTAATTTTGAAATTTTTTTACGTGTGCATTTTTTGATGCTCCAGTTTGGGCGTACGGAGCTCGTTTTGAGCACATTTTTTAGCATTACCGTAATCAGCTCGTCGAGTTCTTTAAAATGAGCCCAAGCACAACTTTCTACGTGCTCATAGAGCCGAGAAACACGTCGTTGAAAATTTGGCAAATTTTTGCACATTGTCGATGCTCGAGTTTGGGCATATGGAGCTCTTTTTGAGCAGGTTTTTTTGCATTACCGTATTCACCTAATTGAGGTGATTAAAATGAGCCTAAACACAAGGCGCTACGTGCTCATAGAGCCGAGAAAATGAGCAAAAACTTTTGAAAAATTTTTTTTCACGTAAACTTTTCGATGCTCCATTTCACGTGAATGTGCTCATTTTGAGAGACGCGTGTTAGATGCTCTTATACAGAATTTTTTTGTCTACAACATATCCTGAGCACAACCTTGTAGGTGCTCACGGAGCCCGCGAAATTTAATTTTGAAATTTTTTTACGTGTGCATTTTTTGATGCTCCAGTTTGGGCGTACGGAGCTCGTTTTGAGCACATTTTTTTGCATTACCGTAATCAGCTCGTCGAGTTCTTTAAAATGAGCCCAAGCACAACTTTCTACGTGCTCATAGAGCCGAGAAACACGTCGTTGAAAATTTGGCAAATTTTTGCACATTGTCGATGCTCGAGTTTGGGCATATGGAGCTCTTTTTGAGCAGGTTTTTTTGCATTACCGTATTCACCTAATTGAGGTGATTAAAATGAGCCTAAACACAAGGCGCTACGTGCTCATAGAGCCGAGAAAATGAGCAAAAACTTTTGAAAATTTTTTTTTCACGTAAACTTTTCGATGCTCCATTTCACGTGAATGTGCTCATTTTGAGAGACGCGTGTTAGATGCTCTTATACAGAATTTTTTTGTCTACAACATATCCTGAGCACAACCTTGTAGGTGCTCACGGAGCCCGCGAAATTTAATTTTGAAATTTTTTTACGTGTGCATTTTTTGATGCTCCAGTTTGGGCGTACGGAGCTCGTTTTGAGCACATTTTTTTGCATTACCGTAATCAGCTCGTCGAGTTCTTTAAAATGAGCCCAAGCACAACTTTCTACGTGCTCATAGAGCCGAGAAACACGTCGTTGAAAATTTGGCAAATTTTTGCACATTGTCGATGCTCGAGTTTGGGCATATGGAGCTCTTTTTGAGCAGGTTTTTTTGCATTACCGTATTCACCTAATTGAGGTGATTAAAATGAGCCTAAACACAAGGCGCTACGTGCTCATAGAGCCGAGAAAATGAGCAAAAACTTTTGAAAAAATTTTTTTCACGTAAACTTTTCGATGCTCCATTTCACGTGAATGTGCTCATTTTGAGAGACGCGTGTTAGATGCTCTTATACAGAATTTTTTTGTCTACAACATATCCTGAGCACAACCTTGTAGGTGCTCACGGAGCCCGCGAAATTTAATTTTGAAATTTTTTTACGTGTGCATTTTTTGATGCTCCAGTTTGGGCGTACGGAGCTCGTTTTGAGCACACTTTTTTGCATTACCGTAATCAGCTCGTCGAGTTCTTTAAAATGAGCCCAAGCACAACTTTCTACGTGCTCATAGAGCCAAGAAACACGTCGTTGAAAATTTGGCAAATTTTTGCACATTGTCGATGCTCGAGTTTGGGCATATGGAGCTCTTTTTGAGCAGGTTTTTTTGCATTACCGTATTCACCTAATTGAGGTGATTAAAATGAGCCTAAACACAAGGCGCTACGTGCTCATAGAGCCGAGAAAATGAGCAAAAACTTTTGAAAAATTTTTTTTCACGTAAACTTTTCGATGCTCCATTTCACGTGAATGTGCTCATTTTGAGAGACGCGTGTTAGATGCTCTTATACAGAATTTTTTTGTCTACAACATATCCTGAGCACAACCTTGTAGGTGCTCACGGAGCCCGCGAAATTTAATTTTGAAATTTTTTTACGTGTGCATTTTTTGATGCTCCAGTTTGGGCGTACGGAGCTCGTTTTGAGCACATTTTTTAGCATTACCGTAATCAGCTCGTCGAGTTCTTTAAAATGAGCCCAAGCACAACTTTCTACGTGCTCATAGAGCCGAGAAACACGTCGTTGAAAATTTGGCAAATTTTTGCACATTGTCGATGCTCGAGTTTGGGCATATGGAGCTCTTTTTGAGCAGGTTTTTTTGCATTACCGTATTCACCTAATTGAGGTGATTAAAATGAGCCTAAACACAAGGCGCTACGTGCTCATAGAGCCGAGAAAATGAGCAAAAACTTTTGAAAAATTTTTTTTCACGTAAACTTTTCGATGCTCCATTTCACGTGAATGTGCTCATTTTGAGAGACGCGTGTTAGATGCTCTTATACAGAATTTTTTTGTCTACAACATATCCTGAGCACAACCTTGTAGGTGCTCACGGAGCCCGCGAAATTTAATTTTGAAATTTTTTTTCGTGTGCATTTTTTGATGCTCCAGTTTGGGCGTACGGAGCTCGTTTTGAGCACATTTTTTTGCATTACCGTAATCAGCTCGTCGAGTTCTTTAAAATGAGCCCAAGCACAACTTTCTACGTGCTCATAGAGCCGAGAAACACGTCGTTGAAAATTTGGCAAATTTTTGCACATTGTCGATGCTCGAGTTTGGGCATATGGAGCTCGTTTTGAGCACATTTTTTTGCATTACCGTAATCAGCTCGTCGAGTTCTTTAAAATGAGCCCAAGCACAACTTTCTACGTGCTCATAGAGCCGAGAAACACGTCGTTGAAAATTTGGCAAATTTTTGCACATTGTCGATGCTCGAGTTTGGGCATATGGAGCTCTTTTTGAGCAGGTTTTTTTGCATTACCGTATTCACCTAATTGAGGTGATTAAAATGAGCCTAAACACAAGGCGCTACGTGCTCATAGAGCCGAGAAAATGAGCAAAAACTTTTGAAAAATTTTTTTCACGTAAACTTTTCGATGCTCCATTTCACGTGAATGTGCTCATTTTGAGAGACGCGTGTTAGATGCTCTTATACAGAATTTTTTTGTCTACAACATATCCTGAGCACAACCTTGTAGGTGCTCACGGAGCCCGCGAAATTTAATTTTGAAATTTTTTTACGTGTGCATTTTTTGATGCTCCAGTTTGGGCGTACGGAGCTCGTTTTGAGCACACTTTTTTGCATTACCGTAATCAGCTCGTCGAGTTCTTTAAAATGAGCCCAAGCACAACTTTCTACGTGCTCATAGAGCCAAGAAACACGTCGTTGAAAATTTGGCAAATTTTTGCACATTGTCGATGCTCGAGTTTGGGCATATGGAGCTCTTTTTGAGCAGGTTTTTTTGCATTACCGTATTCACCTAATTGAGGTGATTAAAATGAGCCTAAACACAAGGCGCTACGTGCTCATAGAGCCGAGAAAATGAGCAAAAACTTTTGAAAAATTTTTTTTCACGTAAACTTTTCGATGCTCCATTTCACGTGAATGTGCTCATTTTGAGAGACGCGTGTTAGATGCTCTTATACAGAATTTTTTTGTCTACAACATATCCTGAGCACAACCTTGTAGGTGCTCACGGAGCCCGCGAAATTTAATTTTGAAATTTTTTTACGTGTGCATTTTTTGATGCTCCAGTTTGGGCGTACGGAGCTCGTTTTGAGCACATTTTTTTGCATTACCGTAATCAGCTCGTCGAGTTCTTTAAAATGAGCCCAAGCACAACTTTCTACGTGCTCATAGAGCCGAGAAACACGTCGTTGAAAATTTGGCAAATTTTTGCACATTGTCGATGCTCGAGTTTGGGCATATGGAGCTCTTTTTGAGCAGGTTTTTTTGCATTACCGTATTCACCTAATTGAGGTGATTAAAATGAGCCTAAACACAAGGCGCTACGTGCTCATAGAGCCGAGAAAATGAGCAAAAACTTTTGAAAAATTTTTTTTCACGTAAACTTTTCGATGCTCCATTTCACGTGAATGTGCTCATTTTGAGAGACGCGTGTTAGATGCTCTTATACAGAATTTTTTTGTCTACAACATATCCTGAGCACAACCTTGTAGGTGCTCACGGAGCCGAGAAATTTAATTTTGAAATTTTTTTACTTGTGCATTTTTTGATGCTCCAGTTTGGGCGTACGGAGCTCGTTTTGAGCAGGTTTTTTTGCGTTACCGTAATCAGCTCATCGAGTTCTTTAAAATGAGCCTAAGCACAACTTTCTACGTGCTCATAGAGCCGAGAAACACGTCGTTGAAAATTTGGCAAATTTTTGCACATTGCCGATGCTCGAGTTTGGGCATATGGAGCTCTTTTTGAGCAGGTTTTTTTGAATTACCGTATTCACCTAATTGAGGTGATTAAAATGAGCCTAAACACAAGGCGCTACGTGCTCATAGAGCCGAGAAAATGAGCAAAAACTTTTGAAAAAATTTTTTTCACGTAAACTTTTCGATGCTCCATTTCACGAGAATGTGCTCATTTTGAGAGACGCGTGTTAGATGCTCTTATACAGAATTTTTTTGTCTACAACATATCCTGAGCACAACCTTGTAGGTGCTCACGGAGCCGAGAAATTTAATTTTGAAATTTTTTTACTTGTGCATTTTTTGATGCTCCAGTTTGGGCGTACGGAGCTCGTTTTGAGCAGGTTTTTTTGCATTACCGTATTCACCTAATTGAGGTGATTAAAATGAGCCTAAGCACAACTTTCTACGTGCTCATAGAGCCGAGAAACACGTCGTTGAAAATTTGGCAAATTTTTGCACATTGCCGATGCTCGAGTTTGGGCATATGGAGCTCTTTTTGAGCAGGTTTTTTTGCATTACCGTATTCACCTAATTGAGGTGATTAAAATGAGCCTAAACACAAGGCGCTACGTGCTCATAGAGCCGAGAAAATGAGCAAAAACTTTTGAAAAATTTTTTTTCACGTAAACTTTTCGATGCTCCATTTCACGAGAATGTGCTCATTTTGAGAGACGCGTGTTAGATGCTCTTATACAGAATTTTTTTGTCTACAACATATCCTGAGCACAACCTTGTAGGTGCTCACGGAGCCGAGAAATTTAATTTTGAAATTTTTTTATTTGTGCATTTTTTGATGCTCCAGTTTGGGCGTACGGAGCTCGTTTTGAGCAGGTTTTTTTGCATTACCGTAATCAGCTCATCGAGTTCTTTAAAATGAGCCTAAGCACAACTTTCTACGTGCTCATAGAGCCGAGAAACACGTCGTTGAAAATTTGGCAAATTTTTGCACATTGCCGATGCTCGAGTTTGGGCATATGGAGCTCTTTTTGAGCAGGTTTTTTTGCATTACCGTATTCACCTAATTGAGGTGATTAAAATGAGCCTAAACACAAGGCGCTACGTGCTCATAGAGCCGAGAAAATGAGCAAAAACTTTTGAAAAATTTTTTTTCACGTAAACTTTTCGATGCTCCATTTCACGAGAATGTGCTCATTTTGAGAGACGCGTGTTAGATGCTCTTATACAGAATTTTTTTGTCTACAACATATCCTGAGCACAACCTTGTAGGTGCTCACGGAGCCGAGAAATTTAATTTTGAAATTTTTTTATTTGTGCATTTTTTGATGCTCCAGTTTGGGCGTACGGAGCTCGTTTTAAGCAGGTTTTTTTGCATTACCGTAATCAGCTCATCGAGTTCTTTAAAATGAGCCTAAGCACAACTTTCTACGTGCTCATAGAGCCGAGAAACACGTCGTTGAAAATTTGGCAAATTTTTGCACATTGCCGATGCTCGAGTTTGGGCATATGGAGCTCTTTTTGAGCAGGTTTTTTTGCATTACCGTATTCACCTAATTGAGGTGATTAAAATGAGCCTAAACACAAGGCGCTACGTGCTCATAGAGCCGAGAAAATGAGCAAAAACTTTTGAAAAATTTTTTTTTCACGTAAACTTTTCGATGCTCCATTTCACGAGAATGTGCTCATTTTGAGAGACGCGTGTTAGATGCTCTTATACAGAATTTTTTTTTCTACAACATATCCTGAGCACAACCTTGTAGGTGCTCACGGAGCCGAGAAATTTAATTTTGAAATTTTTTTACTTGTGCATTTTTTGATGCTCCAGTTTGGGCGTACGGAGCTCGTTTTGAGCAGGTTTTTTTGCGTTACCGTAATCAGCTCATCGAGTTCTTTAAAATGAGCCTAAGCACAACTTTCTACGTGCTCATAGAGCCGAGAAACACGTCGTTGAAAATTTGGCAAATTTTTGCACATTGCCGATGCTCGAGTTTGGGCATATGGAGCTCTTTTTGAGCAGGTTTTTTTGAATTACCGTATTCACCTAATTGAGGTGATTAAAATGAGCCTAAACACAAGGCGCTACGTGCTCATAGAGCCGAGAAAATGAGCAAAAACTTTTGAAAAAATTTTTTTCACGTAAACTTTTCGATGCTCCATTTCACGAGAATGTGCTCATTTTGAGAGACGCGTGTTAGATGCTCTTATACAGAATTTTTTTGTCTACAACATATCCTGAGCACAACCTTGTAGGTGCTCACGGAGCCGAGAAATTTAATTTTGAAATTTTTTTACTTGTGCATTTTTTGATGCTCCAGTTTGGGCGTACGGAGCTCGTTTTGAGCAGGTTTTTTTGCATTACCGTATTCACCTAATTGAGGTGATTAAAATGAGCCTAAGCACAACTTTCTACGTGCTCATAGAGCCGAGAAACACGTCGTTGAAAATTTGGCAAATTTTTGCACATTGCCGATGCTCGAGTTTGGGCATATGGAGCTCTTTTTGAGCAGGTTTTTTTGCATTACCGTATTCACCTAATTGAGGTGATTAAAATGAGCCTAAACACAAGGCGCTACGTGCTCATAGAGCCGAGAAAATGAGCAAAAACTTTTGAAAAATTTTTTTTCACGTAAACTTTTCGATGCTCCATTTCACGAGAATGTGCTCATTTTGAGAGACGCGTGTTAGATGCTCTTATACAGAATTTTTTTGTCTACAACATATCCTGAGCACAACCTTGTAGGTGCTCACGGAGCCGAGAAATTTAATTTTGAAATTTTTTTACTTGTGCATTTTTTGATGCTCCAGTTTGGGCGTACGGAGCTCGTTTTGAGCAGGTTTTTTTGCATTACCGTATTCACCTAATTGAGGTGATTAAAATGAGCCTAAGCACAACTTTCTACGTGCTCATAGAGCCGAGAAACACGTCGTTGAAAATTTGGCAAATTTTTGCACATTGCCGATGCTCGAGTTTGGGCATATGGAGCTCTTTTTGAGCAGGTTTTTTTGAATTACCGTATTCACCTAATTGAGGTGATTAAAATGAGCCTAAACACAAGGCGCTACGTGCTCATAGAGCCGAGAAAATGAGCAAAAACTTTTGAAAAAATTTTTTTCACGTAAACTTTTCGATGCTCCATTTCACGAGAATGTGCTCATTTTGAGAGACGCGTGTTAGATGCTCTTATACAGAATTTTTTTGTCTACAACATATCCTGAGCACAACCTTGTAGGTGCTCACGGAGCCGAGAAATTTAATTTTGAAATTTTTTTACTTGTGCATTTTTTGATGCTCCAGTTTGGGCGTACGGAGCTCGTTTTGAGCAGGTTTTTTTGCATTACCGTATTCACCTAATTGAGTTGATTAAAATGAGCCTAAGCACAACTTTCTACGTGCTCATAGAGCCGAGAAACACGTCGTTGAAAATTTGGCAAATTTTTGCACATTGCCGATGCTCGAGTTTGGGCATATGGAGCTCTTTTTGAGCAGGTTTTTTTGCATTACCGTATTCACCTAATTGAGGTGATTAAAATGAGCCTAAACACAAGGCGCTACGTGCTCATAGAGCCGAGAAAATGAGCAAAAACTTTTGAAAAATTTTTTTTCACGTAAACTTTTCGATGCTCCATTTCACGAGAATGTGCTCATTTTGAGAGACGCGTGTTAGATGCTCTTATACAAAATTTTTTTGTCTACAACATATCCTGAGCACAACCTTGTAGGTGCTCACGGAGCCGAGAAATTTAATTTTGAAATTTTTTTACTTGTGCATTTTTTGATGCTTCAGTTTGGGCGTACGGAGCTCGTTTTGAGCAGGTTTTTTTGCATTACCGTATTCACCTAATTGAGGTGATTAAAATGAGCCTAAGCACAACTTTCTACGTGCTCATAGAGCCGAGAAACACGTCGTTGAAAATTTGGCAAATTTTTGCACATTGCCGATGCTCGAGTTTGGGCATATGGAGCTCTTTTTGAGCAGGTTTTTTTGAATTACCGTATTCACCTAATTGAGGTGATTAAAATGAGCCTAAACACAAGGCGCTACGTGCTCATAGAGCCGAGAAAATGAGCAAAAACTTTTGAAAAAATTTTTTTCACGTAAACTTTTCGATGCTCCATTTCACGAGAATGTGCTCATTTTGAGAGACGCGTGTTAGATGCTCTTATACAGAATTTTTTTGTCTACAACATATCCTGAGCACAACCTTGTAGGTGCTCACGGAGCCGAGAAATTTAATTTTGAAATTTTTTTATTTGTGCATTTTTTGATGCTCCAGTTTGGGCGTACGGAGCTCGTTTTGAGCAGGTTTTTTTGCATTACCGTAATCAGCTCATCGAGTTCTTTAAAATGAGCCTAAGCACAACTTTCTACGTGCTCATAGAGCCGAGAAACACGTCGTTGAAAATTTGGCAAATTTTTGCACATTGCCGATGCTCGAGTTTGGGCATATGGAGCTCTTTTTGAGCAGGTTTTTTTGCATTACCGTATTCACCTAATTGAGGTGATTAAAATGAGCCTAAACACAAGGCGCTACGTGCTCATAGAGCCGAGAAAATGAGCAAAAACTTTTGAAAAATTTTTTTTTCACGTAAACTTTTCGATGCTCCATTTCACGAGAATGTGCTCATTTTGAGAGACGCGTGTTAGATGCTCTTATACAGAATTTTTTTTCTACAACATATCCTGAGCACAACCTTGTAGGTGCTCACGGAGCCGAGAAATTTAATTTTGAAATTTTTTTACTTGTGCATTTTTTGATGCTCCAGTTTGGGCGTACGGAGCTCGTTTTGAGCAGGTTTTTTTGCGTTACCGTAATCAGCTCATCGAGTTCTTTAAAATGAGCCTAAGCACAACTTTCTACGTGCTCATAGAGCCGAGAAACACGTCGTTGAAAATTTGGCAAATTTTTGCACATTGCCGATGCTCGAGTTTGGGCATATGGAGCTCTTTTTGAGCAGGTTTTTTTGAATTACCGTATTCACCTAATTGAGGTGATTAAAATGAGCCTAAACACAAGGCGCTACGTGCTCATAGAGCCGAGAAAATGAGCAAAAACTTTTGAAAAAATTTTTTTCACGTAAACTTTTCGATGCTCCATTTCACGAGAATGTGCTCATTTTGAGAGACGCGTGTTAGATGCTCTTATACAGAATTTTTTTGTCTACAACATATCCTGAGCACAACCTTGTAGGTGCTCACGGAGCCGAGAAATTTAATTTTGAAATTTTTTTACTTGTGCATTTTTTGATGCTCCAGTTTGGGCGTACGGAGCTCGTTTTGAGCAGGTTTTTTTGCATTACCGTATTCACCTAATTGAGGTGATTAAAATGAGCCTAAGCACAACTTTCTACGTGCTCATAGAGCCGAGAAACACGTCGTTGAAAATTTGGCAAATTTTTGCACATTGCCGATGCTCGAGTTTGGGCATATGGAGCTCTTTTTGAGCAGGTTTTTTTGCATTACCGTATTCACCTAATTGAGGTGATTAAAATGAGCCTAAACACAAGGCGCTACGTGCTCATAGAGCCGAGAAAATGAGCAAAAACTTTTGAAAAATTTTTTTTCACGTAAACTTTTCGATGCTCCATTTCACGAGAATGTGCTCATTTTGAGAGACGCGTGTTAGATGCTCTTATACAGAATTTTTTTGTCTACAACATATCCTGAGCACAACCTTGTAGGTGCTCACGGAGCCGAGAAATTTAATTTTGAAATTTTTTTACTTGTGCATTTTTTGATGCTCCAGTTTGGGCGTACGGAGCTCGTTTTGAGCAGGTTTTTTTGCATTACCGTATTCACCTAATTGAGGTGATTAAAATGAGCCTAAGCACAACTTTCTACGTGCTCATAGAGCCGAGAAACACGTCGTTGAAAATTTGGCAAATTTTTGCACATTGCCGATGCTCGAGTTTGGGCATATGGAGCTCTTTTTGAGCAGGTTTTTTTGCATTACCGTATTCACCTAATTGAGGTGATTAAAATGAGCCTAAACACAAGGCGCTACGTGCTCATAGAGCCGAGAAAATGAGCAAAAACTTTTGAAAAATTTTTTTTCACGTAAACTTTTCGATGCTCCATTTCACGAGAATGTGCTCATTTTGAGAGACGCGTGTTAGATGCTCTTATACAGAATTTTTTTGTCTACAACATATCCTGAGCACAACCTTGTAGGTGCTCACGGAGCCGAGAAATTTAATTTTGAAATTTTTTTATTTGTGCATTTTTTGATGCTCCAGTTTGGGCGTACGGAGCTCGTTTTGAGCAGGTTTTTTTGCATTACCGTAATCAGCTCATCGAGTTCTTTAAAATGAGCCTAAGCACAACTTTCTACGTGCTCATAGAGCCGAGAAACACGTCGTTGAAAATTTGGCAAATTTTTGCACATTGCCGATGCTCGAGTTTGGGCATATGGAGCTCTTTTTGAGCAGGTTTTTTTGCATTACCGTATTCACCTAATTGAGGTGATTAAAATGAGCCTAAACACAAGGCGCTACGTGCTCATAGAGCCGAGAAAATGAGCAAAAACTTTTGAAAAAATTTTTTTCACGTAAACTTTTCGATGCTCCATTTCACGAGAATGTGCTCATTTTGAGAGACGCGTGTTAGATGCTCTTATACAGAATTTTTTTGTCTACAACATATCCTGAGCACAACCTTGTAGGTGCTCACGGAGCCGAGAAATTTAATTTTGAAATTTTTTTACTTGTGCATTTTTTGATGCTCCAGTTTGGGCGTACGGAGCTCGTTTTGAGCAGGTTTTTTTGCATTACCGTATTCACCTAATTGAGGTGATTAAAATGAGCCTAAGCACAACTTTCTACGTGCTCATAGAGCCGAGAAACACGTCGTTGAAAATTTGGCAAATTTTTGCACATTGCCGATGCTCGAGTTTGGGCATATGGAGCTCTTTTTGAGCAGGTTTTTTTGCATTACCGTATTCACCTAATTGAGGTGATTAAAATGAGCCTAAACACAAGGCGCTACGTGCTCATAGAGCCGAGAAAATGAGCAAAAACTTTTGAAAAATTTTTTTTCACGTAAACTTTTCGATGCTCCATTTCACGAGAATGTGCTCATTTTGAGAGACGCGTGTTAGATGCTCTTATACAGAATTTTTTTGTCTACAACATATCCTGAGCACAACCTTGTAGGTGCTCACGGAGCCGAGAAATTTAATTTTGAAATTTTTTTATTTGTGCATTTTTTGATGCTCCAGTTTGGGCGTACGGAGCTCGTTTTGAGCAGGTTTTTTTGCATTACCGTAATCAGCTCATCGAGTTCTTTAAAATGAGCCTAAGCACAACTTTCTACGTGCTCATAGAGCCGAGAAACACGTCGTTGAAAATTTGGCAAATTTTTGCACATTGCCGATGCTCGAGTTTGGGCATATGGAGCTCTTTTTGAGCAGGTTTTTTTGCATTACCGTATTCACCTAATTGAGGTGATTAAAATGAGCCTAAACACAAGGCGCTACGTGCTCATAGAGCCGAGAAAATGAGCAAAAACTTTTGAAAAAATTTTTTTCACGTAAACTTTTCGATGCTCCATTTCACGAGAATGTGCTCATTTTGAGAGACGCGTGTTAGATGCTCTTATACAGAATTTTTTTGTCTACAACATATCCTGAGCACAACCTTGTAGGTGCTCACGGAGCCGAGAAATTTAATTTTGAAATTTTTTTACTTGTGCATTTTTTGATGCTCCAGTTTGGGCGTACGGAGCTCGTTTTGAGCAGGTTTTTTTGCATTACCGTATTCACCTAATTGAGGTGATTAAAATGAGCCTAAGCACAACTTTCTACGTGCTCATAGAGCCGAGAAACACGTCGTTGAAAATTTGGCAAATTTTTGCACATTGCCGATGCTCGAGTTTGGACATATGGAGCTCTTTTTGAGCAGGTTTTTTTGCATTACCGTATTCACCTAATTGAGGTGATTAAAATGAGCCTAAACACAAGGCGCTACGTGCTCATAGAGCCGAGAAAATGAGCAAAAACTTTTGAAAAATTTTTTTTCACGTAAACTTTTCGATGCTCCATTTCACGAGAATGTGCTCATTTTGAGAGACGCATGTTAGATGCTCTTATACAGAATTTTTTTGTCTACAACATATCCTGAGCACAACCTTGTAGGTGCTCACGGAGCCGAGAAATTTAATTTTGAAATTTTTTTATTTGTGCATTTTTTGATGCTCCAGTTTGGGCGTACGGAGCTCGTTTTGAGCAGGTTTTTTTGCATTACCGTAATCAGCTCATCGAGTTCTTTAAAATGAACCTAAGCACAACTTTCTACGTGCTCATAGAGCCGAGAAACACGTCGTTGAAAATTTGGCAAATTTTTGCACATTGCCGATGCTCGAGTTTGGGCATATGGAGCTCTTTTTGAGCAGGTTTTTTTGCATTACCGTATTCACCTAATTGAGGTGATTAAAATGAGCCTAAACACAAGGCGCTACGTGCTCATAGAGCCGAGAAAATGAGCAAAAACTTTTGAAAAATTTTTTTTCACGTAAACTTTTCGATGCTCCATTTCACGAGAATGTGCTCATTTTGAGAGACGCGTGTTAGATGCTCTTATACAGAATTTTTTTGTCTACAACATATCCTGAGCACAACCTTGTAGGTGCTCACGGAGCCGAGAAATTTAATTTTGAAATTTTTTTATTTGTGCATTTTTTGATGCTCCAGTTTGGGCGTACGGAGCACGTTTTAAGCAGGTTTTTTTGCATTACCGTAATCAGCTCATCGAGTTCTTTAAAATGAGCCCAAGAACAACTTTCTACGTGCTCATAGAGCCGAGAAACACGTCGTTGAAAATTTGGCAAATATTTGCACATTGCCGATGCTCGAGTTTGGGCATACGGAGCTCTTTTTGAGCAGGTTTTTTTGCATTACCGTATTCACCTAATTGAGCTGATTAAAATGAGCCTAAGCTCATGGCTCTACGTGCTCATAGAGCCGAGAAAATGAGCAAAAACTTTTGAAAAATTTTTTTTCACGTAAACTTTTCGATGCTCCATTTCAGAAGAATGTGCTCATTTTGAGAGACGCGTGTTAGACGCTCTTATACAGAATTTTTTTGTCTACAACATTTCCTGAGCACAACCTTGTAGGTGCTCACGGAGCCGAGAAATTTAATTTTGAAATTTTTTATTTTGTGCATTTTTTGATGCTCCAGTTTGGGCGTACGGAGCACGTTTTAGGCAGGTTTTTTTGCATTACCGTAATCAGCTTATCGAGTTCTTTAAAATGAGCCCAAGAACAACTTTCTACGTGCTCATAGAGCCGAGAAACACGTCGTTGAAAATTTGGCAAATTTTTGCACATTGCCGATGCTCGAGTTTGGGCATATGGAGCTCTTTTTGAGCAGGTTTTTTTGCATTACCGTATTCACCTAATTGAGCTGATTAAAATGAGCCTAAGCACATGGCGCTACGTGCTCAAAGAGCCGAGAAAATGAGCAAAAACTTTTGAAAATTTTTTTTTCACGTAAACTTTTCGATGCTCCATTTCAGAAGAATGTGCTCATTTTGAGAGACGCGTGTTAGATGCTCTTATACAGAATTTTTTGTCTACAACATATCCTGAGCACAACCTTGTAGGTGCTCACGGAGCCGAGAAATTTAATTTTGAAATTTTTTATTTTGTACATTTTTTGATGCTCCAGTTTGGGCGTACGGAGCACGTTTTAGGCAGGTTTTTTTGCATTACCGTAATCAGCTTATCGAGTTCTTTAAAATGAGCCCAAGAAAAACTTTCTACGTGCTCATAGAGCCGAGAAACACGTCGTTGAAAATTTGGCAAATTTTTGCACATTGCCGATGCTCGAGTTTGGGCGTACGGAGCACGTTTTAAGCAGGTTTTTTGCATTACCGTAATCAGCTCATCGAGTTCTTTAAAATGAGCCTAAGCACAACTTTCTACGTGCTCATAGAGCCGAGAAACACGTCGTTGAAAATTTGGCAAATTTTTGCACATTGCCGATGCTCCAGTTTGGGCATACGGAGCTTTTTTTGAGCAGGTTTTTTTGCATTACCGTATTCACCTAATTGAGCTGATTAAAATGAGCCTAAGCACAAGGCGCTACGTGCTCATAGAGCCGAGAAAATGAGCAAAAACTTTTGAAAAATTTTTTTTCACGTAAACTTTTCGATGCTCCATTTCAGAAGAATGTGCTCATTTTGAGAGACGCGTGTTAGATGCTCTTATACAGAATTTTTTTGTCTACAACATATCCTGAGCACAACCTTGTAGGTGCTCACGGAGCCGAGAAATTTAATTTTGAAATTTTTTATTTTGTACATTTTTTGATGCTCCAGTTTGGGCGTACGGAGCACGTTTTAAGCAGGTTTTTTTGCATTACCGTAATCAGCTCATCGAGTTCTTTAAAATGAGCCTAAGCACAACTTTCTACGTGCTCATAGAGCCGAGAAACACGTCGTTGAAAATTTGGCAAATATTTGCACATTGCCGATGCTCGAGTTTGGGCATACGGAGCTCTTTTTGAGCAGGTTTTTTTGCATTACCGTATTCACCTAATTGAGGTGATTAAAATGAGCCTAAGCACAAGGCGCTACGTACTCATAGAGCCGAGAAAATGAGCAAAAACTTTTGAAAAATTTTTTTTCACGTAAACTTTTCGATGCTCCATTTCAGAAGAATGTGCTCATTTTGAGAGACGCGTGTTAGATGCTCTTATACAGAATTTTTTTGTCTACAACATTTCCTGAGCACAACCTTGTAGGTGCTCACGGAGCCGAGAAATTTAATTTTGAAATTTTTTATTTTGTGCATTTTTTGATGCTCCAGTTTGGGCGTACGGAGCACGTTTTAAGCAGGTTTTTTTGCATTACCGTAATCAGCTCATCGAGTTCTTTAAAATGAGCCCAAGAACAACTTTCTACGTGCTCATAGAGCCGAGAAACACGTCGTTGAAAATTTGGCAAATTTTTGCACATTGCCGATGCTCGAGTTTGGGCATATGGAGCTCTTTTTGAGCAGGTTTTTTTGCATTACCGTATTCACCTAATTGAGGTGATTAAAATGAGCCTAAGCACAAGGCGCTACGTACTCATAGAGCCGAGAAAATGAGCAAAAACTTTTGAAAAATTTTTTTTCACGTAAACTTTTCGATGCTCCATTTCAGAAGAATGTGCTCATTTTGAGAGACGCGTGTTAGATGTTCTTATACAGAATTTTTTTGTCTACAACATATCCTGAGCACAACCTTGTAGGTGCTCACGGAGCCGAGAAATTTAATTTTGAAATTTTTTATTTTGTGCATTTTTTGATGCTCCAGTTTGGGCGTACGGAGCACGTTTTAAGCAGGTTTTTTTGCATTACCGTAATCAGCTCATCGAGTTCTTTAAAATGAGCCTAAGCACAGCTTTCTACGTGCTCATAGAGCCGAGAAACACGTCGTTGAAAATTTAGCAAATTTTTGCACATTGCCGATGCTCGAGTTTGGGCATACGGAGCTCTTTTTGAGCAGGTTTTTTTGCATTACCGTATTCACCTAATTGAGCTGATTAAAATGAGCCTAAGCTCATGGCTCTACGTGTTCATAGAGCCGAGAAAATGAGCAAAAACTTTTGAAAAATTTTTTTTCACGTAAACTTTTCGATGCTCCATTTCAGAAGAATGTGCTCATTTTGAGAGACGCGTGTTAAATGCTCTTATACAGAATTTTTTTGTCAACAACATATCCTGAGCACAACCTTGTAGGTGCTCACGGAGCCGAGAAATTTAATTTTGAAATTTTTTATTTTGTGCATTTTTTGATGCTCCAGTTTGGGCGTACGGAGCACGTTTTAAGCAGGTTTTTTTGCATTACCGTAATCAGCTCATCGAGTTCTTTAAAATGAGCCCAAGAACAACTTTCTACGTGCTCATAGAGCCGAGAAACACGTCGTTGAAAATTTGGCAAATTTTTGCACATTGCCGATGCTCGAGTTTGGGCATATGGAGCTCTTTTTGAGCAGGTTTTTTTGCATTACCGTATTCACCTAATTGAGGTGATTAAAATGAGCCTAAGCACAAGGCGCTACGTACTCATAGAGCCGAGAAAATGAGCAAAAACTTTTGAAAAATTTTTTTTCACGTAAACTTTTCGATGCTCCATTTCAGAAGAATGTGCTCATTTTGAGAGACGCGTGTTAGATGTTCTTATACAGAATTTTTTTGTCTACAACATATCCTGAGCACAACCTTGTAGGTGCTCACGGAGCCGAGAAATTTAATTTTGAAATTTTTTATTTTGTGCATTTTTTGATGCTCCAGTTTGGGCGTACGGAGCACGTTTTAAGCAGGTTTTTTTGCATTACCGTAATCAGCTCATCGAGTTCTTTAAAATGAGCCTAAGCACAGCTTTCTACGTGCTCATAGAGCCGAGAAACACGTCGTTGAAAATTTAGCAAATTTTTGCACATTGCCGATGCTCGAGTTTGGGCATACGGAGCTCTTTTTGAGCAGGTTTTTTTGCATTACCGTATTCACCTAATTGAGCTGATTAAAATGAGCCTAAGCTCATGGCTCTACGTGTTCATAGAGCCGAGAAAATGAGCAAAAACTTTTGAAAAATTTTTTTTCACGTAAACTTTTCGATGCTCCATTTCAGAAGAATGTGCTCATTTTGAGAGACGCGTGTTAAATGCTCTTATACAGAATTTTTTTGTCAACAACATATCCTGAGCACAACCTTGTAGGTGCTCACGGAGCCGAGAAATTTAATTTTGAAATTTTTTATTTTGTGCATTTTTTGATGCTCCAGTTTGGGCGTACGGAGCACGTTTTAAGCAGGTTTTTTTGCATTACCGTAATCAGCTCATCGAGTTCTTTAAAATGAGCCTAAGCACAGCTTTCTACGTGCTCATAGAGCCGAGAAACACGTCGTTGAAAATTTAGCAAATTTTTGCACATTGCCGATGCTCGAGTTTGGGCATACGGAGCTCTTTTTGAGCAGGTTTTTTTGCATTACCGTATTCACCTAATTGAGCTGATTAAAATGAGCCTAAGCTCATGGCTCTACGTGTTCATAGAGCCGAGAAAATGAGCAAAAACTTTTGAAAAATTTTTTTTCACGTAAACTTTTCGATGCTCCATTTCAGAAGAATGTGCTCATTTTGAGAGACGCGTGTTAAATGCTCTTATACAGAATTTTTTTGTCAACAACATATCCTGAGCACAACCTTGTAGGTGCTCACGGAGCCGAGAAATTTAATTTTGAAATTTTTTATTTTGTGCATTTTTTGATGCTCCAGTTTGGGCGTACGGAGCACGTTTTAAGCAGGTTTTTTTGCATTACCGTAATCAGCTCATCGAGTTCTTTAAAATGAGCCCAAGAACAACTTTCTACGTGCTCATAGAGCCGAGAAACACGTCGTTGAAAATTTGGCAAATTTTTGCACATTGCCGATGCTCGAGTTTGGGCATATGGAGCTCTTTTTGAGCAGGTTTTTTTGCATTACCGTATTCACCTAATTGAGGTGATTAAAATGAGCCTAAGCACAAGGCGCTACGTACTCATAGAGCCGAGAAAATGAGCAAAAACTTTTAAAAAATTTTTTTTCACGTAAACTTTTCGATGCTCCATTTCAGAAGAATGTGCTCATTTTGAGAGACGCGTGTTAGATGTTCTTATACAGAATTTTTTTGTCTACAACATATCCTGAGCACAACCTTGTAGGTGCTCACGGAGCCGAGAAATTTAATTTTGAAATTTTTTATTTTGTGCATTTTTTGATGCTCCAGTTTGGGCGTACGGAGCACGTTTTAAGCAGGTTTTTTTGCATTACCGTAATCAGCTCATCGAGTTCTTTAAAATGAGCCTAAGCACAGCTTTCTACGTGCTCATAGAGCCGAGAAACACGTCGTTGAAAATTTAGCAAATTTTTGCACATTGCCGATGCTCGAGTTTGGGCATACGGAGCTCTTTTTGAGCAGGTTTTTTTGCATTACCGTATTCACCTAATTGAGCTGATTAAAATGAGCCTAAGCTCATGGCTCTACGTGTTCATAGAGCCGAGAAAATGAGCAAAAACTTTTGAAAAATTTTTTTTCACGTAAACTTTTCGATGCTCCATTTCAGAAGAATGTGCTCATTTTGAGAGACGCGTGTTAAATGCTCTTATACAGAATTTTTTTGTCAACAACATATCCTGAGCACAACCTTGTAGGTGCTCACGGAGCCGAGAAATTTAATTTTAAAATTTTTTATTTTGTGCATTTTTTGATGCTCCAGTTTGGGCGTACGGAGCACGTTTTAAGCAGGTTTTTTTGCATTACCGTAATCAGCTCATCGAGTTCTTTAAAATGAGCCTAAGCACAGCTTTCTACGTGCTCATAGAGCCGAGAAACACGTCGTTGAAAATTTAGCAAATTTTTGCACATTGCCGATGCTCCAGTTTGGGCGTACGGAGCACGTTTTAAGCAGGTTTTTTTGCATTACCGTAATCAGCTCATCGAGTTCTTTAAAATGAGCCCAAGAACAACTTTCTACGTGCTCATAGAGCCGAGAAACACGTCGTTGAAAATTTGGCAAATATTTGCACATTGCCGATGCTCGAGTTTGGGCATACGGAGCTCTTTTTGAGCAGGTTTTTTTGCATTACCGTATTCACCTAATTGAGCTGATTAAAATGAGCCTAAGCTCATGGCTCTACGTGCTCATAGAGCCGAGAAAATGAGCAAAAACTTTTGAAAAATTTTTTTTCACGTAAACTTTTCGATGCTCCATTTCAGAAGAATGTGCTCATTTTGAGAGACGCGTGTTAGACGCTCTTATACAGAATTTTTTTGTCTACAACATTTCCTGAGCACAACCTTGTAGGTGCTCACGGAGCCGAGAAATTTAATTTTGAAATTTTTTATTTTGTGCATTTTTTGATGCTCCAGTTTGGGCGTACGGAGCACGTTTTAGGCAGGTTTTTTTGCATTACCGTAATCAGCTTATCGAGTTCTTTAAAATGAGCCCAAGAACAACTTTCTACGTGCTCATAGAGCCGAGAAACACGTCGTTGAAAATTTGGCAAATTTTTGCACATTGCCGATGCTCGAGTTTGGGCATATGGAGCTCTTTTTGAGCAGGTTTTTTTGCATTACCGTATTCACCTAATTGAGCTGATTAAAATGAGCCTAAGCACATGGCGCTACGTGCTCAAAGAGCCGAGAAAATGAGCAAAAACTTTTGAAAATTTTTTTTTCACGTAAACTTTTCGATGCTCCATTTCAGAAGAATGTGCTCATTTTGAGAGACGCGTGTTAGATGCTCTTATACAGAATTTTTTGTCTACAACATATCCTGAGCACAACCTTGTAGGTGCTCACGGAGCCGAGAAATTTAATTTTGAAATTTTTTATTTTGTACATTTTTTGATGCTCCAGTTTGGGCGTACGGAGCACGTTTTAGGCAGGTTTTTTTGCATTACCGTAATCAGCTTATCGAGTTCTTTAAAATGAGCCCAAGAAAAACTTTCTACGTGCTCATAGAGCCGAGAAACACGTCGTTGAAAATTTGGCAAATTTTTGCACATTGCCGATGCTCGAGTTTGGGCGTACGGAGCACGTTTTAAGCAGGTTTTTTGCATTACCGTAATCAGCTCATCGAGTTCTTTAAAATGAGCCTAAGCACAACTTTCTACGTGCTCATAGAGCCGAGAAACACGTCGTTGAAAATTTGGCAAATTTTTGCACATTGCCGATGCTCCAGTTTGGGCATACGGAGCTTTTTTTGAGCAGGTTTTTTTGCATTACCGTATTCACCTAATTGAGCTGATTAAAATGAGCCTAAGCACAAGGCGCTACGTGCTCATAGAGCCGAGAAAATGAGCAAAAACTTTTGAAAAATTTTTTTTCACGTAAACTTTTCGATGCTCCATTTCAGAAGAATGTGCTCATTTTGAGAGACGCGTGTTAGATGCTCTTATACAGAATTTTTTTGTCTACAACATATCCTGAGCACAACCTTGTAGGTGCTCACGGAGCCGAGAAATTTAATTTTGAAATTTTTTATTTTGTACATTTTTTGATGCTCCAGTTTGGGCGTACGGAGCACGTTTTAAGCAGGTTTTTTTGCATTACCGTAATCAGCTCATCGAGTTCTTTAAAATGAGCCTAAGCACAACTTTCTACGTGCTCATAGAGCCGAGAAACACGTCGTTGAAAATTTGGCAAATATTTGCACATTGCCGATGCTCGAGTTTGGGCATACGGAGCTCTTTTTGAGCAGGTTTTTTTGCATTACCGTATTCACCTAATTGAGGTGATTAAAATGAGCCTAAGCACAAGGCGCTACGTACTCATAGAGCCGAGAAAATGAGCAAAAACTTTTGAAAAATTTTTTTTCACGTAAACTTTTCGATGCTCCATTTCAGAAGAATGTGCTCATTTTGAGAGACGCGTGTTAGATGGTCTTATACAGAATTTTTTTGTCTACAACATTTCCTGAGCACAACCTTGTAGGTGCTCACGGAGCCGAGAAATTTAATTTTGAAATTTTTTATTTTGTGCATTTTTTGATGCTCCAGTTTGGGCGTACGGAGCACGTTTTAAGCAGGTTTTTTTGCATTACCGTAATCAGCTCATCGAGTTCTTTAAAATGAGCCCAAGAACAACTTTCTACGTGCTCATAGAGCCGAGAAACACGTCGTTGAAAATTTGGCAAATTTTTGCACATTGCCGATGCTCGAGTTTGGGCATATGGAGCTCTTTTTGAGCAGGTTTTTTTGCATTACCGTATTCACCTAATTGAGGTGATTAAAATGAGCCTAAGCACAAGGCGCTACGTACTCATAGAGCCGAGAAAATGAGCAAAAACTTTTGAAAAATTTTTTTTCACGTAAACTTTTCGATGCTCCATTTCAGAAGAATGTGCTCATTTTGAGAGACGCGTGTTAGATGTTCTTATACAGAATTTTTTTGTCTACAACATATCCTGAGCACAACCTTGTAGGTGCTCACGGAGCCGAGAAATTTAATTTTGAAATTTTTTATTTTGTGCATTTTTTGATGCTCCAGTTTGGGCGTACGGAGCACGTTTTAAGCAGGTTTTTTTGCATTACCGTAATCAGCTCATCGAGTTCTTTAAAATGAGCCTAAGCACAGCTTTCTACGTGCTCATAGAGCCGAGAAACACGTCGTTGAAAATTTAGCAAATTTTTGCACATTGCCGATGCTCGAGTTTGGGCATACGGAGCTCTTTTTGAGCAGGTTTTTTTGCATTACTGTATTCACCTAATTGAGCTGATTAAAATGAGCCTAAGCTCATGGCTCTACGTGTTCATAGAGCCGAGAAAATGAGCAAAAACTTTTGAAAAATTTTTTTTCACGTAAACTTTTCGATGCTCCATTTCAGAAGAATGTGCTCATTTTGAGAGACGCGTGTTAAATGCTCTTATACAGAATTTTTTTGTCAACAACATATCCTGAGCACAACCTTGTAGGTGCTCACGGAGCCGAGAAATTTAATTTTGAAATTTTTTATTTTGTGCATTTTTTGATGCTCCAGTTTGGGCGTACGGAGCACGTTTTAAGCAGGTTTTTTTGCATTACCGTAATCAGCTCATCGAGTTCTTTAAAATGAGCCCAAGAACAACTTTCTACGTGCTCATAGAGCCGAGAAACACGTCGTTGAAAATTTGGCAAATTTTTGCACATTGCCGATGCTCGAGTTTGGGCATATGGAGCTCTTTTTGAGCAGGTTTTTTTGCATTACCGTATTCACCTAATTGAGGTGATTAAAATGAGCCTAAGCACAAGGCGCTACGTACTCATAGAGCCGAGAAAATGAGCAAAAACTTTTGAAAAATTTTTTTTCACGTAAACTTTTCGATGCTCCATTTCAGAAGAATGTGCTCATTTTGAGAGACGCGTGTTAGATGTTCTTATACAGAATTTTTTTGTCTACAACATATCCTGAGCACAACCTTGTAGGTGCTCACGGAGCCGAGAAATTTAATTTTGAAATTTTTTATTTTGTGCATTTTTTGATGCTCCAGTTTGGGCGTACGGAGCACGTTTTAAGCAGGTTTTTTTGCATTACCGTAATCAGCTCATCGAGTTCTTTAAAATGAGCCTAAGCACAGCTTTCTACGTGCTCATAGAGCCGAGAAACACGTCGTTGAAAATTTAGCAAATTTTTGCACATTGCCGATGCTCGAGTTTGGGCATACGGAGCTCTTTTTGAGCAGGTTTTTTTGCATTACCGTATTCACCTAATTGAGCTGATTAAAATGAGCCTAAGCTCATGGCTCTACGTGTTCATAGAGCCGAGAAAATGAGCAAAAACTTTTGAAAAATTTTTTTTCACGTAAACTTTTCGATGCTCCATTTCAGAAGAATGTGCTCATTTTGAGAGACGCGTGTTAAATGCTCTTATACAGAATTTTTTTGTCAACAACATATCCTGAGCACAACCTTGTAGGTGCTCACGGAGCCGAGAAATTTAATTTTGAAATTTTTTATTTTGTGCATTTTTTGATGCTCCAGTTTGGGCGTACAGAGCACGTTTTAAGCAGGTTTTTTTGCATTACCGTAATCAGCTCATCGAGTTCTTTAAAATGAGCCTAAGCACAGCTTTCTACGTGCTCATAGAGCCGAGAAACACGTCGTTGAAAATTTAGCAAATTTTTGCACATTGCCGATGCTCGAGTTTGGGCATACGGAGCTCTTTTTGAGCAGGTTTTTTTGCATTACCGTATTCACCTAATTGAGCTGATTAAAATGAGCCTAAGCTCATGGCTCTACGTGTTCATAGAGCCGAGAAAATGAGCAAAAACTTTTGAAAAATTTTTTTTCACGTAAACTTTTCGATGCTCCATTTCAGAAGAATGTGCTCATTTTGAGAGACGCGTGTTAAATGCTCTTATACAGAATTTTTTTGTCAACAACATATCCTGAGCACAACCTTGTAGGTGCTCACGGAGCCGAGAAATTTAATTTTGAAATTTTTTATTTTGTGCATTTTTTGATGCTCCAGTTTGGGCGTACGGAGCACGTTTTAAGCAGGTTTTTTTGCATTACCGTAATCAGCTCATCGAGTTCTTTAAAATGAGCCCAAGAACAACTTTCTACGTGCTCATAGAGCCGAGAAACACGTCGTTGAAAATTTGGCAAATTTTTGCACATTGCCGATGCTCGAGTTTGGGCATATGGAGCTCTTTTTGAGCAGGTTTTTTTGCATTACCGTATTCACCTAATTGAGGTGATTAAAATGAGCCTAAGCACAAGGCGCTACGTACTCATAGAGCCGAGAAAATGAGCAAAAACTTTTGAAAAATTTTTTTTCACGTAAACTTTTCGATGCTCCATTTCAGAAGAATGTGCTCATTTTGAGAGACGCGTGTTAGATGTTCTTATACAGAATTTTTTTGTCTACAACATATCCTGAGCACAACCTTGTAGGTGCTCACGGAGCCGAGAAATTTAATTTTGAAATTTTTTATTTTGTGCATTTTTTGATGCTCCAGTTTGGGCGTACGGAGCACGTTTTAAGCAGGTTTTTTTGCATTACCGTAATCAGCTCATCGAGTTCTTTAAAATGAGCCTAAGCACAGCTTTCTACGTGCTCATAGAGCCGAGAAACACGTCGTTGAAAATTTAGCAAATTTTTGCACATTGCCGATGCTCGAGTTTGGGCATACGGAGCTCTTTTTGAGCAGGTTTTTTTGCATTACCGTATTCACCTAATTGAGCTGATTAAAATGAGCCTAAGCTCATGGCTCTACGTGTTCATAGAGCCGAGAAAATGAGCAAAAACTTTTGAAAAATTTTTTTTCACGTAAACTTTTCGATGCTCCATTTCAGAAGAATGTGCTCATTTTGAGAGACGCGTGTTAAATGCTCTTATACAGAATTTTTTTGTCAACAACATATCCTGAGCACAACCTTGTAGGTGCTCACGGAGCCGAGAAATTTAATTTTGAAATTTTTTATTTTGTGCATTTTTTGATGCTCCAGTTTGGGCGTACGGAGCACGTTTTAAGCAGGTTTTTTTGCATTACCGTAATCAGCTCATCGAGTTCTTTAAAATGAGCCTAAGCACAGCTTTCTACGTGCTCATAGAGCCGAGAAACACGTCGTTGAAAATTTAGCAAATTTTTGCACATTGCCGATGCTCGAGTTTGGGCATACGGAGCTCTTTTTGAGCAGGTTTTTTTGCATTACCGTATTCACCTAATTGAGGTGATTAAAATGAGCCTAAGCACAAGGCGCTACGTACTCATAGAGCCGAGAAAATGAGCAAAAACTTTTGAAAAATTTTTTTTCACGTAAACTTTTCGATGCTCCATTTCAGAAGAATGTGCTCATTTTGAGAGACGCGTGTTAGATGCTCTTATACAGAATTTTTTTGTCTACAACATTTCCTGAGCACAACCTTGTAGGTGCTCACGGAGCCGAGAAATTTAATTTTGAAATTTTTTATTTTGTGCATTTTTTGATGCTCCAGTTTGGGCGTACGGAGCACGTTTTAAGCAGGTTTTTTTGCATTACCGTAATCAGCTCATCGAGTTCTTTAAAATGAGCCCAAGAACAACTTTCTACGTGCTCATAGAGCCGAGAAACACGTCGTTGAAAATTTGGCAAATTTTTGCACATTGCCGATGCTCGAGTTTGGGCATATGGAGCTCTTTTTGAGCAGGTTTTTTTGCATTACCGTATTCACCTAATTGAGGTGATTAAAATGAGCCTAAGCACAAGGCGCTACGTACTCATAGAGCCGAGAAAATGAGCAAAAACTTTTGAAAAATTTTTTTTCACGTAAACTTTTCGATGCTCCATTTCAGAAGAATGTGCTCATTTTGAGAGACGCGTGTTAGATGTTCTTATACAGAATTTTTTTGTCTACAACATATCCTGAGCACAACCTTGTAGGTGCTCACGGAGCCGAGAAATTTAATTTTGAAATTTTTTATTTTGTGCATTTTTTGATGCTCCAGTTTGGGCGTACGGAGCACGTTTTAAGCAGGTTTTTTTGCATTACCGTAATCAGCTCATCGAGTTCTTTAAAATGAGCCTAAGCACAGCTTTCTACGTGCTCATAGAGCCGAGAAACACGTCGTTGAAAATTTAGCAAATTTTTGCACATTGCCGATGCTCGAGTTTGGGCATACGGAGCTCTTTTTGAGCAGGTTTTTTTGCATTACCGTATTCACCTAATTGAGCTGATTAAAATGAGCCTAAGCTCATGGCTCTACGTGTTCATAGAGCCGAGAAAATGAGCAAAAACTTTTGAAAAATTTTTTTTCACGTAAACTTTTCGATGCTCCATTTCAGAAGAATGTGCTCATTTTGAGAGACGCGTGTTAAATGCTCTTATACAGAATTTTTTTGTCAACAACATATCCTGAGCACAACCTTGTAGGTGCTCACGGAGCCGAGAAATTTAATTTTGAAATTTTTTATTTTGTGCATTTTTTGATGCTCCAGTTTGGGCGTACGGAGCACGTTTTAAGCAGGTTTTTTTGCATTACCGTAATCAGCTCATCGAGTTCTTTAAAATGAGCCCAAGAACAACTTTCTACGTGCTCATAGAGCCGAGAAACACGTCGTTGAAAATTTGGCAAATTTTTGCACATTGCCGATGCTCGAGTTTGGGCATATGGAGCTCTTTTTGAGCAGGTTTTTTTGCATTACCGTATTCACCTAATTGAGGTGATTAAAATGAGCCTAAGCACAAGGCGCTACGTACTCATAGAGCCGAGAAAATGAGCAAAAACTTTTGAAAAATTTTTTTTCACGTAAACTTTTCGATGCTCCATTTCAGAAGAATGTGCTCATTTTGAGAGACGCGTGTTAGATGTTCTTATACAGAATTTTTTTGTCTACAACATATCCTGAGCACAACCTTGTAGGTGCTCACGGAGCCGAGAAATTTAATTTTGAAATTTTTTATTTTGTGCATTTTTTGATGCTCCAGTTTGGGCGTACGGAGCACGTTTTAAGCAGGTTTTTTTGCATTACCGTAATCAGCTCATCGAGTTCTTTAAAATGAGCCTAAGCACAGCTTTCTACGTGCTCATAGAGCCGAGAAACACGTCGTTGAAAATTTAGCAAATTTTTGCACATTGCCGATGCTCGAGTTTGGGCATACGGAGCTCTTTTTGAGCAGGTTTTTTTGCATTACCGTATTCACCTAATTGAGCTGATTAAAATGAGCCTAAGCTCATGGCTCTACGTGTTCATAGAGCCGAGAAAATGAGCAAAAACTTTTGAAAAATTTTTTTTCACGTAAACTTTTCGATGCTCCATTTCAGAAGAATGTGCTCATTTTGAGAGACGCGTGTTAAATGCTCTTATACAGAATTTTTTTGTCAACAACATATCCTGAGCACAACCTTGTAGGTGCTCACGGAGCCGAGAAATTTAATTTTGAAATTTTTTATTTTGTGCATTTTTTGATGCTCCAGTTTGGGCGTACGGAGCACGTTTTAAGCAGGTTTTTTTGCATTACCGTAATCAGCTCATCGAGTTCTTTAAAATGAGCCTAAGCACAGCTTTCTACGTGCTCATAGAGCCGAGAAACACGTCGTTGAAAATTTAGCAAATTTTTGCACATTGCCGATGCTCGAGTTTGGGCATACGGAGCTCTTTTTGAGCAGGTTTTTTTGCATTACCGTATTCACCTAATTGAGCTGATTAAAATGAGCCTAAGCTCATGGCTCTACGTGTTCATAGAGCCGAGAAAATGAGCAAAAACTTTTGAAAAATTTTTTTTCACGTAAACTTTTCGATGCTCCATTTCAGAAGAATGTGCTCATTTTGAGAGACGCGTGTTAAATGCTCTTATACAGAATTTTTTTGTCAACAACATATCCTGAGCACAACCTTGTAGGTGCTCACGGAGCCGAGAAATTTAATTTTGAAATTTTTTATTTTGTGCATTTTTTGATGCTCCAGTTTGGGCGTACGGAGCACGTTTTAAGCAGGTTTTTTTGCATTACCGTAATCAGCTCATCGAGTTCTTTAAAATGAGCCCAAGAACAACTTTCTACGTGCTCATAGAGCCGAGAAACACGTCGTTGAAAATTTGGCAAATTTTTGCACATTGCCGATGCTCGAGTTTGGGCATATGGAGCTCTTTTTGAGCAGGTTTTTTTGCATTACCGTATTCACCTAATTGAGGTGATTAAAATGAGCCTAAGCACAAGGCGCTACGTACTCATAGAGCCGAGAAAATGAGCAAAAACTTTTGAAAAATTTTTTTTCACGTAAACTTTTCGATGCTCCATTTCAGAAGAATGTGCTCATTTTGAGAGACGCGTGTTAGATGTTCTTATACAGAATTTTTTTGTCTACAACATATCCTGAGCACAACCTTGTAGGTGCTCACGGAGCCGAGAAATTTAATTTTGAAATTTTTTATTTTGTGCATTTTTTGATGCTCCAGTTTGGGCGTACGGAGCACGTTTTAAGCAGGTTTTTTTGCATTACCGTAATCAGCTCATCGAGTTCTTTAAAATGAGCCTAAGCACAGCTTTCTACGTGCTCATAGAGCCGAGAAACACGTCGTTGAAAATTTAGCAAATTTTTGCACATTGCCGATGCTCGAGTTTGGGCATACGGAGCTCTTTTTGAGCAGGTTTTTTTGCATTACCGTATTCACCTAATTGAGCTGATTAAAATGAGCCTAAGCTCATGGCTCTACGTGTTCATAGAGCCGAGAAAATGAGCAAAAACTTTTGAAAAATTTTTTTTCACGTAAACTTTTCGATGCTCCATTTCAGAAGAATGTGCTCATTTTGAGAGACGCGTGTTAAATGCTCTTATACAGAATTTTTTTGTCAACAACATATCCTGAGCACAACCTTGTAGGTGCTCACGGAGCCGAGAAATTTAATTTTGAAATTTTTTATTTTGTGCATTTTTTGATGCTCCAGTTTGGGCGTACGGAGCACGTTTTAAGCAGGTTTTTTTGCATTACCGTAATCAGCTCATCGAGTTCTTTAAAATGAGCCTAAGCACAGCTTTCTACGTGCTCATAGAGCCGAGAAACACGTCGTTGAAAATTTAGCAAATTTTTGCACATTGCCGATGCTCGAGTTTGGGCATACGGAGCTCTTTTTGAGCAGGTTTTTTTGCATTACCGTATTCACCTAATTGAGCTGATTAAAATGAGCCTAAGCTCATGGCTCTACGTGTTCATAGAGCCGAGAAAATGAGCAAAAACTTTTGAAAAATTTTTTTTCACGTAAACTTTTCGATGCTCCATTTCAGAAGAATGTGCTCATTTTGAGAGACGCGTGTTAAATGCTCTTATACAGAATTTTTTTGTCAACAACATATCCTGAGCACAACCTTGTAGGTGCTCACGGAGCCGAGAAATTTAATTTTGAAATTTTTTATTTTGTGCATTTTTTGATGCTCCAGTTTGGGCGTACGGAGCACGTTTTAAGCAGGTTTTTTTGCATTACCGTAATCAGCTCATCGAGTTCTTTAAAATGAGCCCAAGAACAACTTTCTACGTGCTCATAGAGCCGAGAAACACGTCGTTGAAAATTTGGCAAATTTTTGCACATTGCCGATGCTCGAGTTTGGGCATATGGAGCTCTTTTTGAGCAGGTTTTTTTGCATTACCGTATTCACCTAATTGAGGTGATTAAAATGAGCCTAAGCACAAGGCGCTACGTACTCATAGAGCCGAGAAAATGAGCAAAAACTTTTGAAAAATTTTTTTTCACGTAAACTTTTCGATGCTCCATTTCAGAAGAATGTGCTCATTTTGAGAGACGCGTGTTAGATGTTCTTATACAGAATTTTTTTGTCTACAACATATCCTGAGCACAACCTTGTAGGTGCTCACGGAGCCGAGAAATTTAATTTTGAAATTTTTTATTTTGTGCATTTTTTGATGCTCCAGTTTGGGCGTACGGAGCACGTTTTAAGCAGGTTTTTTTGCATTACCGTAATCAGCTCATCGAGTTCTTTAAAATGAGCCTAAGCACAGCTTTCTACGTGCTCATAGAGCCGAGAAACACGTCGTTGAAAATTTAGCAAATTTTTGCACATTGCCGATGCTCGAGTTTGGGCATACGGAGCTCTTTTTGAGCAGGTTTTTTTGCATTACCGTATTCACCTAATTGAGCTGATTAAAATGAGCCTAAGCTCATGGCTCTACGTGTTCATAGAGCCGAGAAAATGAGCAAAAACTTTTGAAAAATTTTTTTTCACGTAAACTTTTCGATGCTCCATTTCAGAAGAATGTGCTCATTTTGAGAGACGCGTGTTAAATGCTCTTATACAGAATTTTTTTGTCAACAACATATCCTGAGCACAACCTTGTAGGTGCTCACGGAGCCGAGAAATTTAATTTTGAAATTTTTTATTTTGTGCATTTTTTGATGCTCCAGTTTGGGCGTACGGAGCACGTTTTAAGCAGGTTTTTTTTGCATTACCGTAATCAGCTCATCGAGTTCTTTAAAATGAGCCTAAGCACAGCTTTCTACGTGCTCATAGAGCCGAGAAACACGTCGTTGAAAATTTAGCAAATTTTTGCACATTGCCGATGCTCGAGTTTGGGCATACGGAGCTCTTTTTGAGCAGGTTTTTTTGCATTACCGTATTCACCTAATTGAGCTGATTAAAATGAGCCTAAGCACAAGGCGCTACGTACTCATAGAGCCGAGAAAATGAGCAAAAACTTTTGAAAAATTTTTTTTCACGTAAACTTTTCGATGCTCCATTTCAGAAGAATGTGCTCATTTTGAGAGACGCGTGTTAAATGCTCTTATACAGAATTTTTTTGTCAACAACATATCCTGAGCACAACCTTGTAGGTGCTCACGGAGCCGAGAAATTTAATTTTGAAATTTTTTATTTTGTGCATTTTTTGATGCTCCAGTTTGGGCGTACGGAGCACGTTTTAAGCAGGTTTTTTTGCATTACCGTAATCAGCTCATCGAGTTCTTTAAAATGAGCCTAAGCACAGCTTTCTACGTGCTCATAGAGCCGAGAAACACGTCGTTGAAAATTTAGCAAATTTTTGCACATTGCCGATGCTCGAGTTTGGGCATACGGAGCTCTTTTTGAGCAGGTTTTTTTGCATTACCGTATTCACCTAATTGAGCTGATTAAAATGAGCCTAAGCTCATGGCTCTACGTGTTCATAGAGCCGAGAAAATGAGCAAAAACTTTTGAAAAATTTTTTTTCACGTAAACTTTTCGATGCTCCATTTCAGAAGAATGTGCTCATTTTGAGAGACGCGTGTTAAATGCTCTTATACAGAATTTTTTTGTCTACAACATTTCCTGAGCACAACCTTGTAGGTGCTCACGGAGCCGAGAAATTTAATTTTGAAATTTTTTATTTTGTGCATTTTTTGATGCTCCAGTTTGGGCGTACGGAGCACGTTTTAAGCAGGTTTTTTTGCATTACCGTAATCAGCTCATCGAGTTCTTTAAAATGAGCCCAAGAACAACTTTCTACGTGCTCATAGAGCCGAGAAACACGTCGTTGAAAATTTGGCAAATTTTTGCACATTGCCGATGCTCGAGTTTGGGCATATGGAGCTCTTTTTGAGCAGGTTTTTTTGCATTACCGTATTCACCTAATTGAGGTGATTAAAATGAGCCTAAGCACAAGGCGCTACGTACTCATAGAGCCGAGAAAATGAGCAAAAACTTTTGAAAAATTTTTTTTCACGTAAACTTTTCGATGCTCCATTTCAGAAGAATGTGCTCATTTTGAGAGACGCGTGTTAGATGTTCTTATACAGAATTTTTTTGTCTACAACATATCCTGAGCACAACCTTGTAGGTGCTCACGGAGCCGAGAAATTTAATTTTGAAATTTTTTATTTTGTGCATTTTTTGATGCTCCAGTTTGGGCGTACGGAGCACGTTTTAAGCAGGTTTTTTTGCATTACCGTAATCAGCTCATCGAGTTCTTTAAAATGAGCCTAAGCACAGCTTTCTACGTGCTCATAGAGCCGAGAAACACGTCGTTGAAAATTTAGCAAATTTTTGCACATTGCCGATGCTCGAGTTTGGGCATACGGAGCTCTTTTTGAGCAGGTTTTTTTGCATTACCGTATTCACCTAATTGAGCTGATTAAAATGAGCCTAAGCTCATGGCTCTACGTGTTCATAGAGCCGAGAAAATGAGCAAAAACTTTTGAAAAATTTTTTTTCACGTAAACTTTTCGATGCTCCATTTCAGAAGAATGTGCTCATTTTGAGAGACGCGTGTTAAATGCTCTTATACAGAATTTTTTTGTCAACAACATATCCTGAGCACAACCTTGTAGGTGCTCACGGAGCCGAGAAATTTAATTTTGAAATTTTTTATTTTGTGCATTTTTTGATGCTCCAGTTTGGGCGTACGGAGCACGTTTTAAGCAGGTTTTTTTGCATTACCGTAATCAGCTCATCGAGTTCTTTAAAATGAGCCTAAGCACAGCTTTCTACGTGCTCATAGAGCCGAGAAACACGTCGTTGAAAATTTAGCAAATTTTTGCACATTGCCGATGCTCGAGTTTGGGCATACGGAGCTCTTTTTGAGCAGGTTTTTTTGCATTACCGTATTCACCTAATTGAGCTGATTAAAATGAGCCTAAGCTCATGGCTCTACGTGTTCATAGAGCCGAGAAAATGAGCAAAAACTTTTGAAAAATTTTTTTTCACGTAAACTTTTTGATGCTCCATTTCAGAAGAATGTGCTCATTTTGAGAGACGCGTGTTAAATGCTCTTATACAGAATTTTTTTGTCAACAACATATCCTGAGCACAACCTTGTAGGTGCTCACGGAGCCGAGAAATTTAATTTTGAAATTTTTTATTTTGTGCATTTTTTGATGCTCCAGTTTGGGCGTACGGAGCACGTTTTAAGCAGGTTTTTTTGCATTACCGTAATCAGCTCATCGAGTTCTTTAAAATGAGCCCAAGAACAACTTTCTACGTGCTCATAGAGCCGAGAAACACGTCGTTGAAAATTTGGCAAATTTTTGCACATTGCCGATGCTCGAGTTTGGGCATATGGAGCTCTTTTTGAGCAGGTTTTTTTGCATTACCGTATTCACCTAATTGAGGTGATTAAAATGAGCCTAAGCACAAGGCGCTACGTACTCATAGAGCCGAGAAAATGAGCAAAAACTTTTGAAAAATTTTTTTTCACGTAAACTTTTCGATGCTCCATTTCAGAAGAATGTGCTCATTTTGAGAGACGCGTGTTAGATGTTCTTATACAGAATTTTTTTGTCTACAACATATCCTGAGCACAACCTTGTAGGTGCTCACGGAGCCGAGAAATTTAATTTTGAAATTTTTTATTTTGTGCATTTTTTGATGCTCCAGTTTGGGCGTACGGAGCACGTTTTAAGCAGGTTTTTTGCATTACCGTAATCAGCTCATCGAGTTCTTTAAAATGAGCCTAAGCACAGCTTTCTACGTGCTCATAGAGCCGAGAAACACGTCGTTGAAAATTTAGCAAATTTTTGCACATTGCCGATGCTCGAGTTTGGGCATACGGAGCTCTTTTTGAGCAGGTTTTTTTGCATTACCGTATTCACCTAATTGAGCTGATTAAAATGAGCCTAAGCTCATGGCTCTACGTGTTCATAGAGCCGAGAAAATGAGCAAAAACTTTTGAAAAATTTTTTTTCACGTAAACTTTTCGATGCTCCATTTCAGAAGAATGTGCTCATTTTGAGAGACGCGTGTTAAATGCTCTTATACAGAATTTTTTTGTCAACAACATATCCTGAGCACAACCTTGTAGGTGCTCACGGAGCCGAGAAATTTAATTTTGAAATTTTTTATTTTGTGCATTTTTTGATGCTCCAGTTTGGGCGTACGGAGCACGTTTTAAGCAGGTTTTTTTGCATTACCGTAATCAGCTCATCGAGTTCTTTAAAATGAGCCTAAGCACAGCTTTCTACGTGCTCATAGAGCCGAGAAACACGTCGTTGAAAATTTAGCAAATTTTTGCACATTGCCGATGCTCGAGTTTGGGCATACGGAGCTCTTTTTGAGCAGGTTTTTTTGCATTACCGTATTCACCTAATTGAGCTGATTAAAATGAGCCTAAGCTCATGGCTCTACGTGTTCATAGAGCCGAGAAAATGAGCAAAAACTTTTGAAAAATTTTTTTTCACGTAAACTTTTCGATGCTCCATTTCAGAAGAATGTGCTCATTTTGAGAGACGCGTGTTAAATGCTCTTATACAGAATTTTTTTGTCAACAACATATCCTGAGCACAACCTTGTAGGTGCTCACGGAGCCGAGAAATTTAATTTTGAAATTTTTTATTTTGTGCATTTTTTGATGCTCCAGTTTGGGCGTACGGAGCACGTTTTAAGCAGGTTTTTTTGCATTACCGTAATCAGCTCATCGAGTTCTTTAAAATGAGCCCAAGAACAACTTTCTACGTGCTCATAGAGCCGAGAAACACGTCGTTGAAAATTTGGCAAATTTTTGCACATTGCCGATGCTCGAGTTTGGGCATATGGAGCTCTTTTTGAGCAGGTTTTTTTGCATTACCGTATTCACCTAATTGAGGTGATTAAAATGAGCCTAAGCACAAGGCGCTACGTACTCATAGAGCCGAGAAAATGAGCAAAAACTTTTGAAAAATTTTTTTTCACGTAAACTTTTCGATGCTCCATTTCAGAAGAATGTGCTCATTTTGAGAGACGCGTGTTAGATGTTCTTATACAGAATTTTTTTGTCTACAACATATCCTGAGCACAACCTTGTAGGTGCTCACGGAGCCGAGAAATTTAATTTTGAAATTTTTTATTTTGTGCATTTTTTGATGCTCCAGTTTGGGCGTACGGAGCACGTTTTAAGCAGGTTTTTTTGCATTACCGTAATCAGCTCATCGAGTTCTTTAAAATGAGCCTAAGCACAGCTTTCTACGTGCTCATAGAGCCGAGAAACACGTCGTTGAAAATTTAGCAAATTTTTGCACATTGCCGATGCTCGAGTTTGGGCATACGGAGCTCTTTTTGAGCAGGTTTTTTTGCATTACCGTATTCACCTAATTGAGCTGATTAAAATGAGCCTAAGCTCATGGCTCTACGTGTTCATAGAGCCGAGAAAATGAGCAAAAACTTTTGAAAAATTTTTTTTCACGTAAACTTTTCGATGCTCCATTTCAGAAGAATGTGCTCATTTTGAGAGACGCGTGTTAAATGCTCTTATACAGAATTTTTTTGTCAACAACATATCCTGAGCACAACCTTGTAGGTGCTCACGGAGCCGAGAAATTTAATTTTGAAATTTTTTATTTTGTGCATTTTTTGATGCTCCAGTTTGGGCGTACGGAGCACGTTTTAAGCAGGTTTTTTTGCATTACCGTAATCAGCTCATCGAGTTCTTTAAAATGAGCCTAAGCACAGCTTTCTACGTGCTCATAGAGCCGAGAAACACGTCGTTGAAAATTTAGCAAATTTTTGCACATTGCCGATGCTCGAGTTTGGGCATACGGAGCTCTTTTTGAGCAGGTTTTTTTGCATTACCGTATTCACCTAATTGAGCTGATTAAAATGAGCCTAAGCTCATGGCTCTACGTGTTCATAGAGCCGAGAAAATGAGCAAAAACTTTTGAAAAATTTTTTTTCACGTAAACTTTTCGATGCTCCATTTCAGAAGAATGTGCTCATTTTGAGAGACGCGTGTTAAATGCTCTTATACAGAATTTTTTTGTCAACAACATATCCTGAGCACAACCTTGTAGGTGCTCACGGAGCCGAGAAATTTAATTTTGAAATTTTTTATTTTGTGCATTTTTTGATGCTCCAGTTTGGGCGTACGGAGCACGTTTTAAGCAGGTTTTTTTGCATTACCGTAATCAGCTCATCGAGTTCTTTAAAATGAGCCTAAGCACAGCTTTCTACGTGCTCATAGAGCCGAGAAACACGTCGTTGAAAATTTAGCAAATTTTTGCACATTGCCGATGCTCGAGTTTGGGCATACGGAGCTCTTTTTGAGCAGGTTTTTTTGCATTACCGTATTCACCTAATTGAGCTGATTAAAATGAGCCTAAGCTCATGGCTCTACGTGTTCATAGAGCCGAGAAAATGAGCAAAAACTTTTGAAAAATTTTTTTTCACGTAAACTTTTCGATGCTCCATTTCAGAAGAATGTGCTCATTTTGAGAGACGCGTGTTAAATGCTCTTATACAGAATTTTTTTGTCAACAACATATCCTGAGCACAACCTTGTAGGTGCTCACGGAGCCGAGAAATTTAATTTTGAAATTTTTTATTTTGTGCATTTTTTGATGCTCCAGTTTGGGCGTACGGAGCACGTTTTAAGCAGGTTTTTTTGCATTACCGTAATCAGCTCATCGAGTTCTTTAAAATGAGCCTAAGCACAGCTTTCTACGTGCTCATAGAGCCGAGAAACACGTCGTTGAAAATTTAGCAAATTTTTGCACATTGCCGATGCTCGAGTTTGGGCATACGGAGCTCTTTTTGAGCAGGTTTTTTTGCATTACCGTATTCACCTAATTGAGCTGATTAAAATGAGCCTAAGCTCATGGCTCTACGTGTTCATAGAGCCGAGAAAATGAGCAAAAACTTTTGAAAAATTTTTTTTCACGTAAACTTTTCGATGCTCCATTTCAGAAGAATGTGCTCATTTTGAGAGACGCGTGTTAAATGCTCTTATACAGAATTTTTTTGTCAACAACATATCCTGAGCACAACCTTGTAGGTGCTCACGGAGCCGAGAAATTTAATTTTGAAATTTTTTATTTTGTGCATTTTTTGATGCTCCAGTTTGGGCGTACGGAGCACGTTTTAAGCAGGTTTTTTTGCATTACCGTAATCAGCTCATCGAGTTCTTTAAAATGAGCCTAAGCACAGCTTTCTACGTGCTCATAGAGCCGAGAAACACGTCGTTGAAAATTTAGCAAATTTTTGCACATTGCCGATGCTCGAGTTTGGGCATACGGAGCTCTTTTTGAGCAGGTTTTTTTGCATTACCGTATTCACCTAATTGAGCTGATTAAAATGAGCCTAAGCTCATGGCTCTACGTGTTCATAGAGCCGAGAAAATGAGCAAAAACTTTTGAAAAATTTTTTTTCACGTAAACTTTTCGATGCTCCATTTCAGAAGAATGTGCTCATTTTGAGAGACGCGTGTTAAATGCTCTTATACAGAATTTTTTTGTCAACAACATATCCTGAGCACAACCTTGTAGGTGCTCACGGAGCCGAGAAATTTAATTTTGAAATTTTTTATTTTGTGCATTTTTTGATGCTCCAGTTTGGGCGTACGGAGCACGTTTTAAGCAGGTTTTTTTGCATTACCGTAATCAGCTCATCGAGTTCTTTAAAATGAGCCTAAGCACAGCTTTCTACGTGCTCATAGAGCCGAGAAACACGTCGTTGAAAATTTAGCAAATTTTTGCACATTGCCGATGCTCGAGTTTGGGCATACGGAGCTCTTTTTGAGCAGGTTTTTTTGCATTACCGTATTCACCTAATTGAGCTGATTAAAATGAGCCTAAGCTCATGGCTCTACGTGTTCATAGAGCCGAGAAAATGAGCAAAAACTTTTGAAAAATTTTTTTTCACGTAAACTTTTCGATGCTCCATTTCAGAAGAATGTGCTCATTTTGAGAGACGCGTGTTAAATGCTCTTATACAGAATTTTTTTGTCTACAACATATCCTGAGCACAACCTTGTAGGTGCTCACGGAGCCGAGAAATTTAATTTTGAAATTTTTTATTTTGTGCATTTTTTGATGCTCCAGTTTGGGCGTACGGAGCACGTTTTAAGCAGGTTTTTTTGCATTACCGTAATCAGCTCATCGAGTTCTTTAAAATGAGCCTAAGCACAGCTTTCTACGTGCTCATAGAGCCGAGAAACACGTCGTTGAAAATTTAGCAAATTTTTGCACATTGCCGATGCTCGAGTTTGGGCATACGGAGCTCTTTTTGAGCAGGTTTTTTTGCATTACCGTATTCACCTAATTGAGCTGATTAAAATGAGCCTAAGCTCATGGCTCTACGTGTTCATAGAGCCGAGAAAATGAGCAAAAACTTTTGAAAAATTTTTTTTCACGTAAACTTTTCGATGCTCCATTTCAGAAGAATGTGCTCATTTTGAGAGACGCGTGTTAGACGCTCTTATACAGAATTTTTTTGTCTACAACATTTCCTGAGCACAACCTTGTAGGTGCTCACGGAGCCGAGAAATTTAATTTTGAAATTTTTTATTTTGTGCATTTTTTGATGCTCCAGTTTGGGCGTACGGAGCACGTTTTAGGCAGGTTTTTTTGCATTACCGTAATCAGCTTATCGAGTTCTTTAAAATGAGCCCAAGAACAACTTTCTACGTGCTCATAGAGCCGAGAAACACGTCGTTGAAAATTTGGCAAATTTTTGCACATTGCCGATGCTCGAGTTTGGGCATACGGAGCTCTTTTTGAGCAGGTTTTTTTGCATTACCGTATTCACCTAATTGAGGTGATTAAAATGAGCCTAAGCACAAGGCGCTACGTACTCATAGAGCCGAGAAAATGAGCAAAAACTTTTGAAAAATTTTTTTTCACGTAAACTTTTCGATGCTCCATTTCAGAAGAATGTGCTCATTTTGAGAGACGCGTGTTAGATGCTCTTATACAGAATTTTTTTGTCTACAACATTTCCTGAGCACAACCTTGTAGGTGCTCACGGAGCCGAGAAATTTAATTTTGAAATTTTTTATTTTGTGCATTTTTTGATGCTCCAGTTTGGGCGTACGGAGCACGTTTTAAGCAGGTTTTTTTGCATTACCGTAATCAGCTCATCGAGTTCTTTAAAATGAGCCCAAGAACAACTTTCTACGTGCTCATAGAGCCGAGAAACACGTCGTTGAAAATTTGGCAAATTTTTGCACATTGCCGATGCTCGAGTTTGGGCATATGGAGCTCTTTTTGAGCAGGTTTTTTTGCATTACCGTATTCACCTAATTGAGGTGATTAAAATGAGCCTAAGCACAAGGCGCTACGTACTCATAGAGCCGAGAAAATGAGCAAAAACTTTTGAAAAATTTTTTTTCACGTAAACTTTTCGATGCTCCATTTCAGAAGAATGTGCTCATTTTGAGAGACGCGTGTTAGATGTTCTTATACAGAATTTTTTTGTCTACAACATATCCTGAGCACAACCTTGTAGGTGCTCACGGAGCCGAGAAATTTAATTTTGAAATTTTTTATTTTGTGCATTTTTTGATGCTCCAGTTTGGGCGTACGGAGCACGTTTTAAGCAGGTTTTTTTGCATTACCGTAATCAGCTCATCGAGTTCTTTAAAATGAGCCTAAGCACAGCTTTCTACGTGCTCATAGAGCCGAGAAACACGTCGTTGAAAATTTAGCAAATTTTTGCACATTGCCGATGCTCGAGTTTGGGCATACGGAGCTCTTTTTGAGCAGGTTTTTTTGCATTACCGTATTCACCTAATTGAGCTGATTAAAATGAGCCTAAGCTCATGGCTCTACGTGTTCATAGAGCCGAGAAAATGAGCAAAAACTTTTGAAAAATTTTTTTTCACGTAAACTTTTCGATGCTCCATTTCAGAAGAATGTGCTCATTTTGAGAGACGCGTGTTAAATGCTCTTATACAGAATTTTTTTGTCAACAACATATCCTGAGCACAACCTTGTACGTGCTCACGGAGCCGAGAAATTTAATTTTGAAATTTTTTATTTTGTGCATTTTTTGATGCTCCAGTTTGGGCGTACGGAGCACGTTTTAAGCAGGTTTTTTTGCATTACCGTAATCAGCTCATCGAGTTCTTTAAAATGAGCCTAAGCACAGCTTTCTACGTGCTCATAGAGCCGAGAAACACGTCGTTGAAAATTTAGCAAATTTTTGCACATTGCCGATGCTCGAGTTTGGGCATACGGAGCTCTTTTTGAGCAGGTTTTTTTGCATTACCGTATTCACCTAATTGAGCTGATTAAAATGAGCCTAAGCTCATGGCTCTACGTGTTCATAGAGCCGAGAAAATGAGCAAAAACTTTTGAAAAATTTTTTTTCACGTAAACTTTTCGATGCTCCATTTCAGAAGAATGTGCTCATTTTGAGAGACGCGTGTTAAATGCTCTTATACAGAATTTTTTTGTCAACAACATATCCTGAGCACAACCTTGTAGGTGCTCACGGAGCCGAGAAATTTAATTTTGAAATTTTTTATTTTGTGCATTTTTTGATGCTCCAGTTTGGGCGTACGGAGCACGTTTTAAGCAGGTTTTTTTGCATTACCGTAATCAGCTCATCGAGTTCTTTAAAATGAGCCTAAGCACAGCTTTCTACGTGCTCATAGAGCCGAGAAACACGTCGTTGAAAATTTAGCAAATTTTTGCACATTGCCGATGCTCGAGTTTGGGCATACGGAGCTCTTTTTGAGCAGGTTTTTTTGCATTACCGTATTCACCTAATTGAGCTGATTAAAATGAGCCTAAGCTCATGGCTCTACGTGTTCATAGAGCCGAGAAAATGAGCAAAAACTTTTGAAAAATTTTTTTTCACGTAAACTTTTCGATGCTCCATTTCAGAAGAATGTGCTCATTTTGAGAGACGCGTGTTAAATGCTCTTATACAGAATTTTTTTGTCTACAACATATCCTGAGCACAACCTTGTAGGTGCTCACGGAGCCGAGAAATTTAATTTTGAAATTTTTTATTTTGTGCATTTTTTGATGCTCCAGTTTGGGCGTACGGAGCACGTTTTAAGCAGGTTTTTTTGCATTACCGTAATCAGCTCATCGAGTTCTTTAAAATGAGCCTAAGCACAGCTTTCTACGTGCTCATAGAGCCGAGAAACACGTCGTTGAAAATTTAGCAAATTTTTGCACATTGCCGATGCTCGAGTTTGGGCATACGGAGCTCTTTTTGAGCAGGTTTTTTTGCATTACCGTATTCACCTAATTGAGCTGATTAAAATGAGCCTAAGCTCATGGCTCTACGTGTTCATAGAGCCGAGAAAATGAGCAAAAACTTTTGAAAAATTTTTTTTCACGTAAACTTTTCGATGCTCCATTTCAGAAGAATGTGCTCATTTTGAGAGACGCGTGTTAGACGCTCTTATACAGAATTTTTTTGTCTACAACATTTCCTGAGCACAACCTTGTAGGTGCTCACGGAGCCGAGAAATTTAATTTTGAAATTTTTTATTTTGTGCATTTTTTGATGCTCCAGTTTGGGCGTACGGAGCACGTTTTAGGCAGGTTTTTTTGCATTACCGTAATCAGCTTATCGAGTTCTTTAAAATGAGCCCAAGAACAACTTTCTACGTGCTCATAGAGCCGAGAAACACGTCGTTGAAAATTTGGCAAATTTTTGCACATTGCCGATGCTCGAGTTTGGGCATACGGAGCTCTTTTTGAGCAGGTTTTTTTGCATTACCGTATTCACCTAATTGAGGTGATTAAAATGAGCCTAAGCACAAGGCGCTACGTACTCATAGAGCCGAGAAAATGAGCAAAAACTTTTGAAAAATTTTTTTTCACGTAAACTTTTCGATGCTCCATTTCAGAAGAATGTGCTCATTTTGAGAGACGCGTGTTAGATGCTCTTATACAGAATTTTTTTGTCTACAACATTTCCTGAGCACAACCTTGTAGGTGCTCACGGAGCCGAGAAATTTAATTTTGAAATTTTTTATTTTGTGCATTTTTTGATGCTCCAGTTTGGGCGTACGGAGCACGTTTTAAGCAGGTTTTTTTGCATTACCGTAATCAGCTCATCGAGTTCTTTAAAATGAGCCCAAGAACAACTTTCTACGTGCTCATAGAGCCGAGAAACACGTCGTTGAAAATTTGGCAAATTTTTGCACATTGCCGATGCTCGAGTTTGGGCATATGGAGCTCTTTTTGAGCAGGTTTTTTTGCATTACCGTATTCACCTAATTGAGGTGATTAAAATGAGCCTAAGCACAAGGCGCTACGTACTCATAGAGCCGAGAAAATGAGCAAAAACTTTTGAAAAATTTTTTTTCACGTAAACTTTTCGATGCTCCATTTCAGAAGAATGTGCTCATTTTGAGAGACGCGTGTTAGATGTTCTTATACAGAATTTTTTTGTCTACAACATATCCTGAGCACAACCTTGTAGGTGCTCACGGAGCCGAGAAATTTAATTTTGAAATTTTTTATTTTGTGCATTTTTTGATGCTCCAGTTTGGGCGTACGGAGCACGTTTTAAGCAGGTTTTTTTGCATTACCGTAATCAGCTCATCGAGTTCTTTAAAATGAGCCTAAGCACAGCTTTCTACGTGCTCATAGAGCCGAGAAACACGTCGTTGAAAATTTAGCAAATTTTTGCACATTGCCGATGCTCGAGTTTGGGCATACGGAGCTCTTTTTGAGCAGGTTTTTTTGCATTACCGTATTCACCTAATTGAGCTGATTAAAATGAGCCTAAGCTCATGGCTCTACGTGTTCATAGAGCCGAGAAAATGAGCAAAAACTTTTGAAAAATTTTTTTTCACGTAAACTTTTCGATGCTCCATTTCAGAAGAATGTGCTCATTTTGAGAGACGCGTGTTAAATGCTCTTATACAGAATTTTTTTGTCAACAACATATCCTGAGCACAACCTTGTAGGTGCTCACGGAGCCGAGAAATTTAATTTTGAAATTTTTTATTTTGTGCATTTTTTGATGCTCCAGTTTGGGCGTACGGAGCACGTTTTAAGCAGGTTTTTTGCATTACCGTAATCAGCTCATCGAGTTCTTTAAAATGAGCCTAAGCACAGCTTTCTACGTGCTCATAGAGCCGAGAAACACGTCGTTGAAAATTTAGCAAATTTTTGCACATTGCCGATGCTCGAGTTTGGGCATACGGAGCTCTTTTTGAGCAGGTTTTTTGCATTACCGTATTCACCTAATTGAGCTGATTAAAATGAGCCTAAGCTCATGGCTCTACGTGTTCATAGAGCCGAGAAAATGAGCAAAAACTTTTGAAAAATTTTTTTTCACGTAAACTTTTCGATGCTCCATTTCAGAAGAATGTGCTCATTTTGAGAGACGCGTGTTAAATGCTCTTATACAGAATTTTTTTGTCAACAACATATCCTGAGCACAACCTTGTAGGTGCTCACGGAGCCGAGAAATTTAATTTTGAAATTTTTTATTTTGTGCATTTTTTGATGCTCCAGTTTGGGCGTACGGAGCACGTTTTAAGCAGGTTTTTTTGCATTACCGTAATCAGCTCATTGAGTTCTTTAAAATGAGCCTAAGCACAGCTTTCTACGTGCTCATAGAGCCGAGAAACACGTCGTTGAAAATTTAGCAAATTTTTGCACATTGCCGATGCTCGAGTTTGGGCATACGGAGCTCTTTTTGAGCAGGTTTTTTTGCATTACCGTATTCACCTAATTGAGCTGATTAAAATGAGCCTAAGCTCATGGCTCTACGTGTTCATAGAGCCGAGAAAATGAGCAAAAACTTTTGAAAAATTTTTTTTCACGTAAACTTTTCGATGCTCCATTTCAGAAGAATGTGCTCATTTTGAGAGACGCGTGTTAAATGCTCTTATACAGAATTTTTTTGTCTACAACATATCCTGAGCACAACCTTGTAGGTGCTCACGGAGCCGAGAAATTTAATTTTGAAATTTTTTATTTTGTGCATTTTTTGATGCTCCAGTTTGGGCGTACGGAGCACGTTTTAAGCAGGTTTTTTTGCATTACCGTAATCAGCTCATCGAGTTCTTTAAAATGAGCCTAAGCACAGCTTTCTACGTGCTCATAGAGCCGAGAAACACGTCGTTGAAAATTTAGCAAATTTTTGCACATTGCCGATGCTCGAGTTTGGGCATACGGAGCTCTTTTTGAGCAGGTTTTTTTGCATTACCGTATTCACCTAATTGAGCTGATTAAAATGAGCCTAAGCTCATGGCTCTACGTGTTCATAGAGCCGAGAAAATGAGCAAAAACTTTTGAAAAATTTTTTTTCACGTAAACTTTTCGATGCTCCATTTCAGAAGAATGTGCTCATTTTGAGAGACGCGTGTTAAATGCTCTTATACAGAATTTTTTTGTCAACAACATATCCTGAGCACAACCTTGTAGGTGCTCACGGAGCCGAGAAATTTAATTTTGAAATTTTTTATTTTGTGCATTTTTTGATGCTCCAGTTTGGGCGTACGGAGCACGTTTTAAGCAGGTTTTTTGCATTACCGTAATCAGCTCATCGAGTTCTTTAAAATGAGCCTAAGCACAGCTTTCTACGTGCTCATAGAGCCGAGAAACACGTCGTTGAAAATTTAGCAAATTTTTGCACATTGCCGATGCTCGAGTTTGGGCATACGGAGCTCTTTTTGAGCAGGTTTTTTGCATTACCGTATTCACCTAATTGAGCTGATTAAAATGAGCCTAAGCTCATGGCTCTACGTGTTCATAGAGCCGAGAAAATGAGCAAAAACTTTTGAAAAATTTTTTTTCACGTAAACTTTTCGATGCTCCATTTCAGAAGAATGTGCTCATTTTGAGAGACGCGTGTTAAATGCTCTTATACAGAATTTTTTTGTCAACAACATATCCTGAGCACAACCTTGTAGGTGCTCACGGAGCCGAGAAATTTAATTTTGAAATTTTTTATTTTGTGCATTTTTTGATGCTCCAGTTTGGGCGTACGGAGCACGTTTTAAGCAGGTTTTTTTGCATTACCGTAATCAGCTCATCGAGTTCTTTAAAATGAGCCTAAGCACAGCTTTCTACGTGCTCATAGAGCCGAGAAACACGTCGTTGAAAATTTAGCAAATTTTTGCACATTGCCGATGCTCGAGTTTGGGCATACGGAGCTCTTTTTGAGCAGGTTTTTTTGCATTACCGTATTCACCTAATTGAGCTGATTAAAATGAGCCTAAGCTCATGGCTCTACGTGTTCATAGAGCCGAGAAAATGAGCAAAAACTTTTGAAAAATTTTTTTTCACGTAAACTTTTCGATGCTCCATTTCAGAAGAATGTGCTCATTTTGAGAGACGCGTGTTAAATGCTCTTATACAGAATTTTTTTGTCAACAACATATCCTGAGCACAACCTTGTAGGTGCTCACGGAGCCGAGAAATTTAATTTTGAAATTTTTTATTTTGTGCATTTTTTGATGCTCCAGTTTGGGCGTACGGAGCACGTTTTAAGCAGGTTTTTTGCATTACCGTAATCAGCTCATCGAGTTCTTTAAAATGAGCCTAAGCACAGCTTTCTACGTGCTCATAGAGCCGAGAAACACGTCGTTGAAAATTTAGCAAATTTTTGCACATTGCCGATGCTCGAGTTTGGGCATACGGAGCTCTTTTTGAGCAGGTTTTTTGCATTACCGTATTCACCTAATTGAGCTGATTAAAATGAGCCTAAGCTCATGGCTCTACGTGTTCATAGAGCCGAGAAAATGAGCAAAAACTTTTGAAAAATTTTTTTTCACGTAAACTTTTCGATGCTCCATTTCAGAAGAATGTGCTCATTTTGAGAGACGCGTGTTAAATGCTCTTATACAGAATTTTTTTGTCAACAACATATCCTGAGCACAACCTTGTAGGTGCTCACGGAGCCGAGAAATTTAATTTTGAAATTTTTTATTTTGTGCATTTTTTGATGCTCCAGTTTGGGCGTACGGAGCACGTTTTAAGCAGGTTTTTTTGCATTACCGTAATCAGCTCATCGAGTTCTTTAAAATGAGCCTAAGCACAGCTTTCTACGTGCTCATAGAGCCGAGAAACACGTCGTTGAAAATTTAGCAAATTTTTGCACATTGCCGATGCTCGAGTTTGGGCATACGGAGCTCTTTTTGAGCAGGTTTTTTTGCATTACCGTATTCACCTAATTGAGCTGATTAAAATGAGCCTAAGCTCATGGCTCTACGTGTTCATAGAGCCGAGAAAATGAGCAAAAACTTTTGAAAAATTTTTTTTCACGTAAACTTTTCGATGCTCCATTTCAGAAGAATGTGCTCATTTTGAGAGACGCGTGTTAAATGCTCTTATACAGAATTTTTTTGTCTACAACATATCCTGAGCACAACCTTGTAGGTGCTCACGGAGCCGAGAAATTTAATTTTGAAATTTTTTATTTTGTGCATTTTTTGATGCTTCAGTTTGGGCGTACGGAGCACGTTTTAAGCAGGTTTTTTTGCATTACCGTAATCAGCTCATCGAGTTCTTTAAAATGAGCCTAAGCACAACTTTCTACGTGCTCATAGAGCCGAGAAACACGTCGTTGAAAATTTGGCAAATATTTGCACATTGCCGATGCTCGAGTTTGGGCATACGGAGCTCTTTTTGAGCAGGTTTTTTTGCATTACCGTATTCACCTAATTGAGCTGATTAAAATGAGCCTAAGCTCATGGCTCTACGTGTTCATAGAGCCGAGAAAATGAGCAAAAACTTTTGAAAAATTTTTTTTCACGTAAACTTTTCGATTCGATGCTCCATTTCAGAAGAATGTGCTCATTTTGAGAGACGCGTGTTAGATGCTCTTATACAGAATTTTTTTGTCTACAACATATCCTGAGCACAACCTTGCAGGTGCTCACGGAGCCGAGAAATTTAATTTTGAAATTTTTTATTTTGTGCATTTTTTGCTGCTCTAGTTTGGGCGTACGGAGCACGTTTTGAGCAGGTTTTTTTGCATTACCGTAATCAGCTCATCGAGTTCTTTAAAATGAGCCTAAGCACAACTTTCTACGTGCTCATAGAGCCGAGAAACACGTCGTTGAAAATTTGGCAAATTTTTGCACATTGCCGATGCTCGAGTTTGGGCATACGGAGCTCTTTTTGAGCAGGTTTTTTTGCATTACCGTATTCACCTAATTGAGCTGATTAAAATGAGCCTAAGCACATGGCGCTACGTGCTCATAGAGCCGAGAAAATGAGCAAAAACTTTTGAAAAATTTTTTTTCACGTAAACTTTTCGATGCTCCATTTCAGAAGAATGTGCTCATTTTGAGAGACGCGTGTTAGATGCTCTTATACAGAATTTTTTTGTCTACAACATATCCTGAGCACAACCTTGTAGGTGCTCACGGAGCCGAGAAATTTAATTTTGAAATTTTTTATTTTGTGCATTTTTTGCTGCTCCAGTTTGGGCGTACGGAGCACGTTTTGAGCAGGTTTTTTTGCATTACCGTAATCAGCTCATCGAGTTCTTTAAAATGAGCCTAAGCACAACTTTCTACGTGCTCATAGAGCCGAGAAACACGTCGTTGAAAATTTGGCAAATTTTTGCACATTGCCGATGCTCGAGTTTGGGCATACGGAGCTCTTTTTGAGCAGGTTTTTTTGCATTACCGTATTCACCTAATTGAGCTGATTAAAATGAGCCTAAGCACATGGCGCTACGTGCTCATAGAGCCGAGAAAATGAGCAAAAACGTTTGAAAAATTTTTTTTCACGTAAACTTTTCGATTCGATGCTCCATTTCAGAAGAATGTGCTCATTTTGAGAGACGCGTGTTAGATGCTCTTATACAGAATTTTTTTGTCTACAACATATCCTGAGCACAACCTTGTAGGTGCTCACGGAGCCGAGAAATTTAATTTTGAAATTTTTTATTTTGTGCATTTTTTGCTGCTCCAGTTTGGGCGTACGGAGCACGTTTTGAGCAGGTTTTTTTGCATTACCGTAATCAGCTCATCGAGTTCTTTAAAATGAGCCTAAGCACAACTTTCTACGTGCTCATAGAGCCGAGAAACACGTCGTTGAAAATTTGGCAAATTTTTGTACATTGCCGATGCTCGAGTTTGGGCATACGGAGCTCTTTTTGAGCAGGTTTTTTTGCATTACCGTATTCACCTAATTGAGCTGATTAAAATGAGCCTAAGCACATGGCGCTACGTGCTCATAGAGCCGAGAAAATGAGCAAAAACTTTTGAAAAATTTTTTTTCACGTAAACTTTTCGATGCTCCATTTCAGAAGAATGTGCTCATTTTGAGAGACGCGTGTTAGATGCTCTTATACAGAATTTTTTTGTCTACAACATATCCTGAGCACAACCTTGTAGGTGCTCACGGAGCCGAGAAATTTAATTTTGAAATTTTTAATTTTGTGCATTTTTTGCTGCTCCAGTTTGGGCGTACGGAGCACGTTTTGAGCAGGTTTTTTTGCATTACCGTAATCAGCTCATCGAGTTCTTTAAAATGAGCCTAAGCACAACTTTCTACGTGCTCATAGAGCCGAGAAACACGTCGTTGAAAATTTGGCAAATTTTTGCACATTGCCGATGCTCGAGTTTGGGCATACGGAGCTCTTTTTGAGCAGGTTTTTTTGCATTACCGTATTCACCTAATTGAGCTGATTAAAATGAGCCTAAGCACATGGCGCTACGTGCTCATAGAGCCGAGAAAATGAGCAAAAACTTTTGAAAAATTTTTTTTCACGTAAACTTTTCGATGCTCCATTTCAGAAGAATGTGCTCATTTTGAGAGACGCGTGTTAGATGCTCTTATACAGAATTTTTTTGTCTACAACATATCCTGAGCACAACCTTGTAGGTGCTCACGGAGCCGAGAAATTTAATTTTGAAATTTTTTATTTTGTGCATTTTTTGATGCTCCAGTTTGGGCGTACGGAGCACGTTTTAAGCAGGTTTTTTTGCATTACCGTAATCAGCTCATCGAGTTCTTTAAAATGAGCCCAAGAACAACTTTCTACGTGCTCATAGAGCCGAGAAACACGTCGTTGAAAATTTGGCAAATTTTTGCACATTGCCGATGCTCGAGTTTGGGCATATGGAGCTCTTTTTGAGCAGGTTTTTTTGCATTACCGTATTCACCTAATTGAGCTGATTAAAATGAGCCTAAGCACATGGCGCTACGTGCTCATAGAGCCGAGAAAATGAGCAAAAACTTTTGAAAATTTTTTTTTCACGTAAACTTTTCGATGCTCCATTTCAGAAGAATGTGCTCATTTTGAGAGACGCGTGTTAAATGCTCTTATACAGAATTTTTTTGTCTACAACATATCCTGAGCACAACCTTGTAGGTGCTCACGGAGCCGAGAAATTTAATTTTGAAATTTTTTATTTTGTACATTTTTTGATGCTCCAGTTTGGGCGTACGGAGCACGTTTTAAGCAGGTTTTTTTGCATTACCGTAATCAGCTCATCGAGTTCTTTAAAATGAGCCCAAGAACAACTTTCTACGTGCTCATAGAGCCGAGAAACACGTCGTTGAAAATTTGGCAAATTTTTGCACATTGCCGATGCTCGAGTTTGGGCATATGGAGCTCTTTTTGAGCAGGTTTTTTTGCATTACCGTATTCACCTAATTGAGGTGATTAAAATGAGCCTAAGCACAAGGCGCTACGTACTCATAGAGCCGAGAAAATGAGCAAAAACTTTTGAAAAATTTTTTTTCACGTAAACTTTTCGATGCTCCATTTCAGAAGAATGTGCTCATTTTGAGAGACGCGTGTTAGATGTTCTTATACAGAATTTTTTTGTCTACAACATATCCTGAGCACAACCTTGTAGGTGCTCACGGAGCCGAGAAATTTAATTTTGAAATTTTTTATTTTGTGCATTTTTTGCTGCTCCAGTTTGGGCGTACGGAGCACGTTTTGAGCAGGTTTTTTTGCATTACCGTAATCAGCTCATCGAGTTCTTTAAAATGAGCCTAAGCACAACTTTCTACGTGCTCATAGAGCCGAGAAACACGTCGTTGAAAATTTGGCAAATTTTTGCACATTGCCGATGCTCGAGTTTGGGCATACGGAGCTCTTTTTGAGCAGGTTTTTTTGCATTACCGTATTCACCTAATTGAGCTGATTAAAATGAGCCTAAGCACATGGCGCTACGTGCTCATAGAGCCGAGAAAATGAGCAAAAACTTTTGAAAAATTTTTTTTCACGTAAACTTTTCGATTCGATGCTCCATTTCAGAAGAATGTGCTCATTTTGAGAGACGCGTGTTAGATGCTCTTATACAGAATTTTTTTGTCTACAACATATCCTGAGCACAACCTTGTAGGTGCTCACGGAGCCGAGAAATTTAATTTTGAAATTTTTTATTTTGTGCATTTTTTGCTGCTCCAGTTTGGGCGTACGGAGCACGTTTTGAGCAGGTTTTTTTGCATTACCGTAATCAGCTCATCGAGTTCTTTAAAATGAGCCTAAGCACAACTTTCTACGTGCTCATAGAGCCGAGAAACACGTCGTTGAAAATTTGGCAAATTTTTGCACATTGCCGATGCTCGAGTTTGGGCATACGGAGCTCTTTTTGAGCAGGTTTTTTTGCATTACCGTATTCACCTAATTGAGCTGATTAAAATGAGCCTAAGCACATGGCGCTACGTGCTCATAGAGCCGAGAAAATGAGCAAAAACTTTTGAAAAATTTTTTTTCACGTAAACTTTTCGATTCGATGCTCCATTTCAGAAGAATGTGCTCATTTTGAGAGACGCGTGTTAGATGCTCTTATACAGAATTTTTTTGTCTACAACATATCCTGAGCACAACCTTGTAGGTGCTCACGGAGCCGAGAAATTTAATTTTGAAATTTTTTATTTTGTACATTTTTTGATGCTCCAGTTTGGGCGTACGGAGCACGTTTTAAGCAGGTTTTTTTGCATTACCGTAATCAGCTCATCGAGTTCTTTAAAATGAGCCCAAGAACAACTTTCTACGTGCTCATAGAGCCGAGAAACACGTCGTTGAAAATTTGGCAAATTTTTGCACATTGCCGATGCTCGAGTTTGGGCATATGGAGCTCTTTTTGAGCAGGTTTTTTTGCATTACCGTATTCACCTAATTGAGGTGATTAAAATGAGCCTAAGCACAAGGCGCTACGTACTCATAGAGCCGAGAAAATGAGCAAAAACTTTTGAAAAATTTTTTTTCACGTAAACTTTTCGATGCTCCATTTCAGAAGAATGTGCTCATTTTGAGAGACGCGTGTTAGATGTTCTTATACAGAATTTTTTTGTCTACAACATATCCTGAGCACAACCTTGTAGGTGCTCACGGAGCCGAGAAATTTAATTTTGAAATTTTTTATTTTGTGCATTTTTTGCTGCTCCAGTTTGGGCGTACGGAGCACGTTTTGAGCAGGTTTTTTTGCATTACCGTAATCAGCTCATCGAGTTCTTTAAAATGAGCCTAAGCACAACTTTCTACGTGCTCATAGAGCCGAGAAACACGTCGTTGAAAATTTGGCAAATTTTTGCACATTGCCGATGCTCGAGTTTGGGCATACGGAGCTCTTTTTGAGCAGGTTTTTTTGCATTACCGTATTCACCTAATTGAGCTGATTAAAATGAGCCTAAGCACATGGCGCTACGTGCTCATAGAGCCGAGAAAATGAGCAAAAACTTTTGAAAAATTTTTTTTCACGTAAACTTTTCGATTCGATGCTCCATTTCAGAAGAATGTGCTCATTTTGAGAGACGCGTGTTAGATGCTCTTATACAGAATTTTTTTGTCTACAACATATCCTGAGCACAACCTTGTAGGTGCTCACGGAGCCGAGAAATTTAATTTTGAAATTTTTTATTTTGTGCATTTTTTGCTGCTCCAGTTTGGGCGTACGGAGCACGTTTTGAGCAGGTTTTTTTGCATTACCGTAATCAGCTCATCGAGTTCTTTAAAATGAGCCTAAGCACAACTTTCTACGTGCTCATAGAGCCGAGAAACACGTCGTTGAAAATTTGGCAAATTTTTGCACATTGCCGATGCTCGAGTTTGGGCATACGGAGCTCTTTTTGAGCAGGTTTTTTTGCATTACCGTATTCACCTAATTGAGCTGATTAAAATGAGCCTAAGCACATGGCGCTACGTGCTCATAGAGCCGAGAAAATGAGCAAAAACTTTTGAAAAATTTTTTTTCACGTAAACTTTTCGATTCGATGCTCCATTTCAGAAGAATGTGCTCATTTTGAGAGACGCGTGTTAGATGCTCTTATACAGAATTTTTTTGTCTACAACATATCCTGAGCACAACCTTGTAGGTGCTCACGGAGCCGAGAAATTTAATTTTGAAATTTTTTATTTTGTGCATTTTTTGCTGCTCCAGTTTGGGCGTACGGAGCACGTTTTGAGCAGGTTTTTTTGCATTACCGTAATCAGCTCATCGAGTTCTTTAAAATGAGCCTAAGCACAACTTTCTACGTGCTCATAGAGCCGAGAAACACGTCGTTGAAAATTTGGCAAATTTTTGCACATTGCCGATGCTCGAGTTTGGGCATACGGAGCTCTTTTTGAGCAGGTTTTTTTGCATTACCGTATTCACCTAATTGAGCTGATTAAAATGAGCCTAAGCACATGGCGCTACGTGCTCATAGAGCCGAGAAAATGAGCAAAAACTTTTGAAAAATTTTTTTTCACGTAAACTTTTCGATGCTCCATTTCAGAAGAATGTGCTCATTTTGAGAGACGCGTGTTAGATGCTCTTATACAGAATTTTTTTGTCTACAACATATCCTGAGCACAACCTTGTAGGTGCTCACGGAGCCGAGAAATTTAATTTTGAAATTTTTAATTTTGTGCATTTTTTGCTGCTCCAGTTTGGGCGTACGGAGCACGTTTTGAGCAGGTTTTTTTGCATTACCGTAATCAGCTCATCGAGTTCTTTAAAATGAGCCTAAGCACAACTTTCTACGTGCTCATAGAGCCGAGAAACACGTCGTTGAAAATTTGGCAAATTTTTGCACATTGCCGATGCTCGAGTTTGGGCATACGGAGCTCTTTTTGAGCAGGTTTTTTTGCATTACCGTATTCACCTAATTGAGCTGATTAAAATGAGCCTAAGCACATGGCGCTACGTGCTCATAGAGCCGAGAAAATGAGCAAAAACTTTTGAAAAATTTTTTTTCACGTAAACTTTTCGATGCTCCATTTCAGAAGAATGTGCTCATTTTGAGAGACGCGTGTTAAATGCTCTTATACAGAATTTTTTTGTCTACAACATATCCTGAGCACAACCTTGTAGGTGCTCACGGAGCCGAGAAATTTAATTTTGAAATTTTTTATTTTGTACATTTTTTGATGCTCCAGTTTGGGCGTACGGAGCACGTTTTAAGCAGGTTTTTTTGCATTACCGTAATCAGCTCATCGAGTTCTTTAAAATGAGCCCAAGAACAACTTTCTACGTGCTCATAGAGCCGAGAAACACGTCGTTGAAAATTTGGCAAATTTTTGCACATTGCCGATGCTCGAGTTTGGGCATATGGAGCTCTTTTTGAGCAGGTTTTTTTGCATTACCGTATTCACCTAATTGAGGTGATTAAAATGAGCCTAAGCACAAGGCGCTACGTACTCATAGAGCCGAGAAAATGAGCAAAAACTTTTGAAAAATTTTTTTTCACGTAAACTTTTCGATGCTCCATTTCAGAAGAATGTGCTCATTTTGAGAGACGCGTGTTAGATGTTCTTATACAGAATTTTTTTGTCTACAACATATCCTGAGCACAACCTTGTAGGTGCTCACGGAGCCGAGAAATTTAATTTTGAAATTTTTTATTTTGTGCATTTTTTGATGCTCCAGTTTGGGCGTACGGAGCACGTTTTAAGCAGGTTTTTTTGCATTACCGTAATTAGCTCATCGAGTTCTTTAAAATGAGCCTAAGCACAGCTTTCTACGTGCTCATAGAGCCGAGAAACACGTCGTTGAAAATTTAGCAAATTTTTGCACATTGCCGATGCTCGAGTTTGGGCATACGGAGCTCTTTTTGAGCAGGTTTTTTTGCATTACCGTATTCACCTAATTGAGCTGATTAAAATGAGCCTAAGCTCATGGCTCTACGTGTTCATAGAGCCGAGAAAATGAGCAAAAACTTTTGAAAAATTTTTTTTCACGTAAACTTTTCGATGCTCCATTTCAGAAGAATGTGCTCATTTTGAGAGACGCGTGTTAAATGCTCTTATACAGAATTTTTTTGTCAACAACATATCCTGAGCACAACCTTGTAGGTGCTCACGGAGCCGAGAAATTTAATTTTGAAATTTTTTATTTTGTGCATTTTTTGATGCTCCAGTTTGGGCGTACGGAGCACGTTTTAAGCAGGTTTTTTTGCATTACCGTAATCAGCTCATCGAGTTCTTTAAAATGAGCCCAAGAACAACTTTCTACGTGCTCATAGAGCCGAGAAACACGTCGTTGAAAATTTGGCAAATTTTTGCACATTGCCGATGCTCGAGTTTGGGCATATGGAGCTCTTTTTGAGCAGGTTTTTTTGCATTACCGTATTCACCTAATTGAGGTGATTAAAATGAGCCTAAGCACAAGGCGCTACGTACTCATAGAGCCGAGAAAATGAGCAAAAACTTTTGAAAAATTTTTTTTCACGTAAACTTTTCGATGCTCCATTTCAGAAGAATGTGCTCATTTTGAGAGACGCGTGTTAGATGTTCTTATACAGAATTTTTTTGTCTACAACATATCCTGAGCACAACCTTGTAGGTGCTCACGGAGCCGAGAAATTTAATTTTGAAATTTTTTATTTTGTGCATTTTTTGATGCTCCAGTTTGGGCGTACGGAGCACGTTTTAAGCAGGTTTTTTTGCATTACCGTAATCAGCTCATCGAGTTCTTTAAAATGAGCCTAAGCACAGCTTTCTACGTGCTCATAGAGCCGAGAAACACGTCGTTGAAAATTTAGCAAATTTTTGCACATTGCCGATGCTCGAGTTTGGGCATACGGAGCTCTTTTTGAGCAGGTTTTTTTGCATTACCGTATTCACCTAATTGAGCTGATTAAAATGAGCCTAAGCTCATGGCTCTACGTGTTCATAGAGCCGAGAAAATGAGCAAAAACTTTTGAAAAATTTTTTTTCACGTAAACTTTTCGATGCTCCATTTCAGAAGAATGTGCTCATTTTGAGAGACGCGTGTTAAATGCTCTTATACAGAATTTTTTTGTCAACAACATATCCTGAGCACAACCTTGTACGTGCTCACGGAGCCGAGAAATTTAATTTTGAAATTTTTTATTTTGTGCATTTTTTGATGCTCCAGTTTGGGCGTACGGAGCACGTTTTAAGCAGGTTTTTTTGCATTACCGTAATCAGCTCATCGAGTTCTTTAAAATGAGCCTAAGCACAGCTTTCTACGTGCTCATAGAGCCGAGAAACACGTCGTTGAAAATTTAGCAAATTTTTGCACATTGCCGATGCTCGAGTTTGGGCATACGGAGCTCTTTTTGAGCAGGTTTTTTTGCATTACCGTATTCACCTAATTGAGCTGATTAAAATGAGCCTAAGCTCATGGCTCTACGTGTTCATAGAGCCGAGAAAATGAGCAAAAACTTTTGAAAAATTTTTTTTCACGTAAACTTTTCGATGCTCCATTTCAGAAGAATGTGCTCATTTTGAGAGACGCGTGTTAAATGCTCTTATACAGAATTTTTTTGTCAACAACATATCCTGAGCACAACCTTGTAGGTGCTCACGGAGCCGAGAAATTTAATTTTGAAATTTTTTATTTTGTGCATTTTTTGATGCTCCAGTTTGGGCGTACGGAGCACGTTTTAAGCAGGTTTTTTTGCATTACCGTAATCAGCTCATCGAGTTCTTTAAAATGAGCCTAAGCACAGCTTTCTACGTGCTCATAGAGCCGAGAAACACGTCGTTGAAAATTTAGCAAATTTTTGCACATTGCCGATGCTCGAGTTTGGGCATACGGAGCTCTTTTTGAGCAGGTTTTTTTGCATTACCGTATTCACCTAATTGAGCTGATTAAAATGAGCCTAAGCTCATGGCTCTACGTGTTCATAGAGCCGAGAAAATGAGCAAAAACTTTTGAAAAATTTTTTTTCACGTAAACTTTTCGATGCTCCATTTCAGAAGAATGTGCTCATTTTGAGAGACGCGTGTTAAATGCTCTTATACAGAATTTTTTTGTCTACAACATATCCTGAGCACAACCTTGTAGGTGCTCACGGAGCCGAGAAATTTAATTTTGAAATTTTTTATTTTGTGCATTTTTTGATGCTCCAGTTTGGGCGTACGGAGCACGTTTTAAGCAGGTTTTTTTGCATTACCGTAATCAGCTCATCGAGTTCTTTAAAATGAGCCTAAGCACAGCTTTCTACGTGCTCATAGAGCCGAGAAACACGTCGTTGAAAATTTAGCAAATTTTTGCACATTGCCGATGCTCGAGTTTGGGCATACGGAGCTCTTTTTGAGCAGGTTTTTTTGCATTACCGTATTCACCTAATTGAGCTGATTAAAATGAGCCTAAGCTCATGGCTCTACGTGTTCATAGAGCCGAGAAAATGAGCAAAAACTTTTGAAAAATTTTTTTTCACGTAAACTTTTCGATGCTCCATTTCAGAAGAATGTGCTCATTTTGAGAGACGCGTGTTAAATGCTCTTATACAGAATTTTTTTGTCAACAACATATCCTGAGCACAACCTTGTACGTGCTCACGGAGCCGAGAAATTTAATTTTGAAATTTTTTATTTTGTGCATTTTTTGATGCTCCAGTTTGGGCGTACGGAGCACGTTTTAAGCAGGTTTTTTTGCATTACCGTAATCAGCTCATCGAGTTCTTTAAAATGAGCCTAAGCACAGCTTTCTACGTGCTCATAGAGCCGAGAAACACGTCGTTGAAAATTTAGCAAATTTTTGCACATTGCCGATGCTCGAGTTTGGGCATACGGAGCTCTTTTTGAGCAGGTTTTTTTGCATTACCGTATTCACCTAATTGAGCTGATTAAAATGAGCCTAAGCTCATGGCTCTACGTGTTCATAGAGCCGAGAAAATGAGCAAAAACTTTTGAAAAATTTTTTTTCACGTAAACTTTTCGATGCTCCATTTCAGAAGAATGTGCTCATTTTGAGAGACGCGTGTTAAATGCTCTTATACAGAATTTTTTTGTCTACAACATATCCTGAGCACAACCTTGTAGGTGCTCACGGAGCCGAGAAATTTAATTTTGAAATTTTTTATTTTGTGCATTTTTTGATGCTCCAGTTTGGGCGTACGGAGCACGTTTTAAGCAGGTTTTTTTGCATTACCGTAATCAGCTCATCGAGTTCTTTAAAATGAGCCTAAGCACAGCTTTCTACGTGCTCATAGAGCCGAGAAACACGTCGTTGAAAATTTAGCAAATTTTTGCACATTGCCGATGCTCGAGTTTGGGCATACGGAGCTCTTTTTGAGCAGGTTTTTTTGCATTACCGTATTCACCTAATTGAGCTGATTAAAATGAGCCTAAGCTCATGGCTCTACGTGTTCATAGAGCCGAGAAAATGAGCAAAAACTTTTGAAAAATTTTTTTTCACGTAAACTTTTCGATGCTCCATTTCAGAAGAATGTGCTCATTTTGAGAGACGCGTGTTAAATGCTCTTATACAGAATTTTTTTGTCTACAACATATCCTGAGCACAACCTTGTACGTGCTCACGGAGCCGAGAAATTTAATTTTGAAATTTTTTATTTTGTGCATTTTTTGATGCTCCAGTTTGGGCGTACGGAGCACGTTTTAAGCAGGTTTTTTTGCATTACCGTAATCAGCTCATCGAGTTCTTTAAAATGAGCCTAAGCACAGCTTTCTACGTGCTCATAGAGCCGAGAAACACGTCGTTGAAAATTTAGCAAATTTTTGCACATTGCCGATGCTCGAGTTTGGGCATACGGAGCTCTTTTTGAGCAGGTTTTTTTGCATTACCGTATTCACCTAATTGAGCTGATTAAAATGAGCCTAAGCTCATGGCTCTACGTGTTCATAGAGCCGAGAAAATGAGCAAAAACTTTTGAAAAATTTTTTTTCACGTAAACTTTTCGATGCTCCATTTCAGAAGAATGTGCTCATTTTGAGAGACGCGTGTTAAATGCTCTTATACAGAATTTTTTTGTCTACAACATATCCTGAGCACAACCTTGTACGTGCTCACGGAGCCGAGAAATTTAATTTTGAAATTTTTTATTTTGTGCATTTTTTGATGCTCCAGTTTGGGCGTACGGAGCACGTTTTAAGCAGGTTTTTTTGCATTACCGTAATCAGCTCATCGAGTTCTTTAAAATGAGCCTAAGCACAGCTTTCTACGTGCTCATAGAGCCGAGAAACACGTCGTTGAAAATTTAGCAAATTTTTGCACATTGCCGATGCTCGAGTTTGGGCATACGGAGCTCTTTTTGAGCAGGTTTTTTTGCATTACCGTATTCACCTAATTGAGCTGATTAAAATGAGCCTAAGCTCATGGCTCTACGTGTTCATAGAGCCGAGAAAATGAGCAAAAACTTTTGAAAAATTTTTTTTCACGTAAACTTTTCGATGCTCCATTTCAGAAGAATGTGCTCATTTTGAGAGACGCGTGTTAAATGCTCTTATACAGAATTTTTTTGTCTACAACATATCCTGAGCACAACCTTGTAGGTGCTCACGGAGCCGAGAAATTTAATTTTGAAATTTTTTATTTTGTGCATTTTTTGATGCTTCAGTTTGGGCGTACGGAGCACGTTTTAAGCAGGTTTTTTTGCATTACCGTAATCAGCTCATCGAGTTCTTTAAAATGAGCCTAAGCACAACTTTCTACGTGCTCATAGAGCCGAGAAACACGTCGTTGAAAATTTGGCAAATATTTGCACATTGCCGATGCTCGAGTTTGGGCATACGGAGCTCTTTTTGAGCAGGTTTTTTTGCATTACCGTATTCACCTAATTGAGCTGATTAAAATGAGCCTAAGCTCATGGCTCTACGTGTTCATAGAGCCGAGAAAATGAGCAAAAACTTTTGAAAAATTTTTTTTCACGTAAACTTTTCGATTCGATGCTCCATTTCAGAAGAATGTGCTCATTTTGAGAGACGCGTGTTAGATGCTCTTATACAGAATTTTTTTGTCTACAACATATCCTGAGCACAACCTTGCAGGTGCTCACGGAGCCGAGAAATTTAATTTTGAAATTTTTTATTTTGTGCATTTTTTGCTGCTCCAGTTTGGGCGTACGGAGCACGTTTTGAGCAGGTTTTTTTGCATTACCGTAATCAGCTCATCGAGTTCTTTAAAATGAGCCTAAGCACAACTTTCTACGTGCTCATAGAGCCGAGAAACACGTCGTTGAAAATTTGGCAAATTTTTGCACATTGCCGATGCTCGAGTTTGGGCATACGGAGCTCTTTTTGAGCAGGTTTTTTTGCATTACCGTATTCACCTAATTGAGCTGATTAAAATGAGCCTAAGCACATGGCGCTACGTGCTCATAGAGCCGAGAAAATGAGCAAAAACTTTTGAAAAATTTTTTTTCACGTAAACTTTTCGATGCTCCATTTCAGAAGAATGTGCTCATTTTGAGAGACGCGTGTTAGATGCTCTTATACAGAATTTTTTTGTCTACAACATATCCTGAGCACAACCTTGTAGGTGCTCACGGAGCCGAGAAATTTAATTTTGAAATTTTTTATTTTGTGCATTTTTTGCTGCTCCAGTTTGGGCGTACGGAGCACGTTTTGAGCAGGTTTTTTTGCATTACCGTAATCAGCTCATCGAGTTCTTTAAAATGAGCCTAAGCACAACTTTCTACGTGCTCATAGAGCCGAGAAACACGTCGTTGAAAATTTGGCAAATTTTTGCACATTGCCGATGCTCGAGTTTGGGCATACGGAGCTCTTTTTGAGCAAGTTTTTTTGCATTACCGTATTCACCTAATTGAGCTGATTAAAATGAGCCTAAGCACATGGCGCTACGTGCTCATAGAGCCGAGAAAATGAGCAAAAACGTTTGAAAAATTTTTTTTCACGTAAACTTTTCGATTCGATGCTCCATTTCAGAAGAATGTGCTCATTTTGAGAGACGCGTGTTAGATGCTCTTATACAGAATTTTTTTGTCTACAACATATCCTGAGCACAACCTTGTAGGTGCTCACGGAGCCGAGAAATTTAATTTTGAAATTTTTTATTTTGTGCATTTTTTGCTGCTCCAGTTTGGGCGTACGGAGCACGTTTTGAGCAGGTTTTTTTGCATTACCGTAATCAGCTCATCGAGTTCTTTAAAATGAGCCTAAGCACAACTTTCTACGTGCTCATAGAGCCGAGAAACACGTCGTTGAAAATTTGGCAAATTTTTGTACATTGCCGATGCTCGAGTTTGGGCATACGGAGCTCTTTTTGAGCAGGTTTTTTTGCATTACCGTATTCACCTAATTGAGCTGATTAAAATGAGCCTAAGCACATGGCGCTACGTGCTCATAGAGCCGAGAAAATGAGCAAAAACTTTTGAAAAATTTTTTTTCACGTAAACTTTTCGATGCTCCATTTCAGAAGAATGTGCTCATTTTGAGAGACGCGTGTTAGACGCTCTTATACAGAATTTTTTTGTCTACAACATTTCCTGAGCACAACCTTGTAGGTGCTCACGGAGCCGAGAAATTTAATTTTGAAATTTTTTATTTTGTGCATTTTTTGATGCTCCAGTTTGGGCGTACGGAGCACGTTTTAGGCAGGTTTTTTTGCATTACCGTAATCAGCTTATCGAGTTCTTTAAAATGAGCCCAAGAACAACTTTCTACGTGCTCATAGAGCCGAGAAACACGTCGTTGAAAATTTGGCAAATTTTTGCACATTGCCGATGCTCGAGTTTGGGCATACGGAGCTCTTTTTGAGCAGGTTTTTTTGCATTACCGTATTCACCTAATTGAGGTGATTAAAATGAGCCTAAGCACAAGGCGCTACGTACTCATAGAGCCGAGAAAATGAGCAAAAACTTTTGAAAAAATTTTTTTCACGTAAACTTTTCGATGCTCCATTTCAGAAGAATGTGCTCATTTTGAGAGACGCGTGTTAGATGCTCTTATACAGAATTTTTTTGTCTACAACATTTCCTGAGCACAACCTTGTAGGTGCTCACGGAGCCGAGAAATTTAATTTTGAAATTTTTTATTTTGTGCATTTTTTGATGCTCCAGTTTGGGCGTACGGAGCACGTTTTAAGCAGGTTTTTTTGCATTACCGTAATCAGCTCATCGAGTTCTTTAAAATGAGCCTAAGCACAGCTTTCTACGTGCTCATAGAGCCGAGAAACACGTCGTTGAAAATTTAGCAAATTTTTGCACATTGCCGATGCTCGAGTTTGGGCATACGGAGCTCTTTTTGAGCAGGTTTTTTTGCATTACCGTATTCACCTAATTGAGCTGATTAAAATGAGCCTAAGCTCATGGCTCTACGTGTTCATAGAGCCGAGAAAATGAGCAAAAACTTTTGAAAAATTTTTTTTCACGTAAACTTTTCGATGCTCCATTTCAGAAGAATGTGCTCATTTTGAGAGACGCGTGTTAAATGCTCTTATACAGAATTTTTTTGTCTACAACATATCCTGAGCACAACCTTGTAGGTGCTCACGGAGCCGAGAAATTTAATTTTGAAATTTTTTATTTTGTGCATTTTTTGATGCTCCAGTTTGGGCGTACGGAGCACGTTTTAAGCAGGTTTTTTTGCATTACCGTAATCAGCTCATCGAGTTCTTTAAAATGAGCCTAAGCACAGCTTTCTACGTGCTCATAGAGCCGAGAAACACGTCGTTGAAAATTTAGCAAATTTTTGCACATTGCCGATGCTCGAGTTTGGGCATACGGAGCTCTTTTTGAGCAGGTTTTTTTGCATTACCGTATTCACCTAATTGAGCTGATTAAAATGAGCCTAAGCTCATGGCTCTACGTGTTCATAGAGCCGAGAAAATGAGCAAAAACTTTTGAAAAATTTTTTTTCACGTAAACTTTTCGATGCTCCATTTCAGAAGAATGTGCTCATTTTGAGAGACGCGTGTTAAATGCTCTTATACAGAATTTTTTTGTCTACAACATATCCTGAGCACAACCTTGTAGGTGCTCACGGAGCCGAGAAATTTAATTTTGAAATTTTTTATTTTGTGCATTTTTTGATGCTCCAGTTTGGGCGTACGGAGCACGTTTTAAGCAGGTTTTTTTGCATTACCGTAATCAGCTCATCGAGTTCTTTAAAATGAGCCTAAGCACAGCTTTCTACGTGCTCATAGAGCCGAGAAACACGTCGTTGAAAATTTAGCAAATTTTTGCACATTGCCGATGCTCGAGTTTGGGCATACGGAGCTCTTTTTGAGCAGGTTTTTTTGCATTACCGTATTCACCTAATTGAGCTGATTAAAATGAGCCTAAGCTCATGGCTCTACGTGTTCATAGAGCCGAGAAAATGAGCAAAAACTTTTGAAAAATTTTTTTTCACGTAAACTTTTCGATGCTCCATTTCAGAAGAATGTGCTCATTTTGAGAGACGCGTGTTAGACGCTCTTATACAGAATTTTTTTGTCTACAACATTTCCTGAGCACAACCTTGTAGGTGCTCACGGAGCCGAGAAATTTAATTTTGAAATTTTTTATTTTGTGCATTTTTTGATGCTCCAGTTTGGGCGTACGGAGCACGTTTTAGGCAGGTTTTTTTGCATTACCGTAATCAGCTTATCGAGTTCTTTAAAATGAGCCCAAGAACAACTTTCTACGTGCTCATAGAGCCGAGAAACACGTCGTTGAAAATTTGGCAAATTTTTGCACATTGCCGATGCTCGAGTTTGGGCATACGGAGCTCTTTTTGAGCAGGTTTTTTTGCATTACCGTATTCACCTAATTGAGGTGATTAAAATGAGCCTAAGCACAAGGCGCTACGTACTCATAGAGCCGAGAAAATGAGCAAAAACTTTTGAAAAATTTTTTTTCACGTAAACTTTTCGATGCTCCATTTCAGAAGAATGTGCTCATTTTGAGAGACGCGTGTTAGATGCTCTTATACAGAATTTTTTTGTCTACAACATTTCCTGAGCACAACCTTGTAGGTGCTCACGGAGCCGAGAAATTTAATTTTGAAATTTTTTATTTTGTGCATTTTTTGATGCTCCAGTTTGGGCGTACGGAGCACGTTTTAAGCAGGTTTTTTTGCATTACCGTAATCAGCTCATCGAGTTCTTTAAAATGAGCCCAAGAACAACTTTCTACGTGCTCATAGAGCCGAGAAACACGTCGTTGAAAATTTGGCAAATTTTTGCACATTGCCGATGCTCGAGTTTGGGCATATGGAGCTCTTTTTGAGCAGGTTTTTTTGCATTACCGTATTCACCTAATTGAGGTGATTAAAATGAGCCTAAGCACAAGGCGCTACGTACTCATAGAGCCGAGAAAATGAGCAAAAACTTTTGAAAAATTTTTTTTCACGTAAACTTTTCGATGCTCCATTTCAGAAGAATGTGCTCATTTTGAGAGACGCGTGTTAGATGTTCTTATACAGAATTTTTTTGTCTACAACATATCCTGAGCACAACCTTGTAGGTGCTCACGGAGCCGAGAAATTTAATTTTGAAATTTTTTATTTTGTGCATTTTTTGATGCTCCAGTTTGGGCGTACGGAGCACGTTTTAAGCAGGTTTTTTTGCATTACCGTAATCAGCTCATCAGGTTCTTTAAAATGAGCCTAAGCACAGCTTTCTACGTGCTCATAGAGCCGAGAAACACGTCGTTGAAAATTTAGCAAATTTTTGCACATTGCCGATGCTCGAGTTTGGGCATACGGAGCTCTTTTTGAGCAGGTTTTTTTGCATTACCGTATTCACCTAATTGAGCTGATTAAAATGAGCCTAAGCTCATGGCTCTACGTGTTCATAGAGCCGAGAAAATGAGCAAAAACTTTTGAAAAATTTTTTTTCACGTAAACTTTTCGATGCTCCATTTCAGAAGAATGTGCTCATTTTGAGAGACGCCTGTTAAATGCTCTTATACAGAATTTTTTTGTCAACAACATATCCTGAGCACAACCTTGTAGGTGCTCACGGAGCCGAGAAATTTAATTTTGAAATTTTTTATTTTGTGCATTTTTTGATGCTCCAGTTTGGGCGTACGGAGCACGTTTTAAGCAGGTTTTTTTGCATTACCGTAATCAGCTCATCGAGTTCTTTAAAATGAGCCTAAGCACAGCTTTCTACGTGCTCATAGAGCCGAGAAACACGTCGTTGAAAATTTAGCAAATTTTTGCACATTGCCGATGCTCGAGTTTGGGCATACGGAGCTCTTTTTGAGCAGGTTTTTTGCATTACCGTATTCACCTAATTGAGCTGATTAAAATGAGCCTAAGCTCATGGCTCTACGTGTTCATAGAGCCGAGAAAATGAGCAAAAACTTTTGAAAAATTTTTTTTCACGTAAACTTTTCGATGCTCCATTTCAGAAGAATGTGCTCATTTTGAGAGACGCGTGTTAAATGCTCTTATACAGAATTTTTTTGTGAACAACATATCCTGAGCACAACCTTGTAGGTGCTCACGGAGCCGAGAAATTTAATTTTGAAATTTTTTATTTTGTGCATTTTTTGATGCTCCAGTTTGGGCGTACGGAGCACGTTTTAAGCAGGTTTTTTTGCATTACCGTAATCAGCTCATCGAGTTCTTTAAAATGAGCCTAAGCACAGCTTTCTACGTGCTCATAGAGCCGAGAAACACGTCGTTGAAAATTTAGCAAATTTTTGCACATTGCCGATGCTCGAGTTTGGGCATACGGAGCTCTTTTTGAGCAGGTTTTTTTGCATTACCGTATTCACCTAATTGAGCTGATTAAAATGAGCCTAAGCTCATGGCTCTACGTGTTCATAGAGCCGAGAAAATGAGCAAAAACTTTTGAAAAATTTTTTTTCACGTAAACTTTTCGATGCTCCATTTCAGAAGAATGTGCTCATTTTGAGAGACGCGTGTTAAATGCTCTTATACAGAATTTTTTTGTCTACAACATATCCTGAGCACAACCTTGTAGGTGCTCACGGAGCCGAGAAATTTAATTTTGAAATTTTTTATTTTGTGCATTTTTTGATGCTTCAGTTTGGGCGTACGGAGCACGTTTTAAGCAGGTTTTTTTGCATTACCGTAATCAGCTCATCGAGTTCTTTAAAATGAGCCTAAGCACAACTTTCTACGTGCTCATAGAGCCGAGAAACACGTCGTTGAAAATTTGGCAAATATTTGCACATTGCCGATGCTCGAGTTTGGGCATACGGAGCTCTTTTTGAGCAGGTTTTTTTGCATTACCGTATTCACCTAATTGAGCTGATTAAAATGAGCCTAAGCTCATGGCTCTACGTGTTCATAGAGCCGAGAAAATGAGCAAAAACTTTTGAAAAATTTTTTTTTACGTAAACTTTTCGATTCGATGCTCCATTTCAGAAGAATGTGCTCATTTTGAGAGACGCGTGTTAGATGCTCTTATACAGAATTTTTTTGTCTACAACATATCCTGAGCACAACCTTGTAGGTGCTCACGGAGCCGAGAAATTTAATTTTGAAATTTTTTATTTTGTGCATTTTTTGCTGCTCCAGTTTGGGCGTACGGAGCACGTTTTGAGCAGGTTTTTTTGCATTACCGTAATCAGCTCATCGAGTTCTTTAAAATGAGCCTAAGCACAACTTTCTACGTGCTCATAGAGCCGAGAAACACGTCGTTGAAAATTTGGCAAATTTTTGCACATTGCCGATGCTCGAGTTTGGGCATACGGAGCTCTTTTTGAGCAGGTTTTTTTGCATTACCGTATTCACCTAATTGAGCTGATTAAAATGAGCCTAAGCACATGGCGCTACGTGCTCATAGAGCCGAGAAAATGAGCAAAAACTTTTGAAAAATTTTTTTTCACGTAAACTTTTCGATGCTCCATTTCAGAAGAATGTGCTCATTTTGAGAGACGCGTGTTAGATGCTCTTATACAGAATTTTTTTGTCTACAACATATCCTGAGCACAACCTTGTAGGTGCTCACGGAGCCGAGAAATTTAATTTTGAAATTTTTTATTTTGTGCATTTTTTGCTGCTCCAGTTTGGGCGTACGGAGCACGTTTTGAGCAGGTTTTTTTGCATTACCGTAATCAGCTCATCGAGTTCTTTAAAATGAGCCTAAGCACAACTTTCTACGTGCTCATAGAGCCGAGAAACACGTCGTTGAAAATTTGGCAAATTTTTGTACATTGCCGATGCTCGAGTTTGGGCATACGGAGCTCTTTTTGAGCAGGTTTTTTTGCATTACCGTATTCACCTAATTGAGCTGATTAAAATGAGCCTAAGCACATGGCGCTACGTGCTCATAGAGCCGAGAAAATGAGCAAAAACTTTTGAAAAATTTTTTTTCACGTAAACTTTTCGATGCTCCATTTCAGAAGAATGTGCTCATTTTGAGAGACGCGTGTTAGATGCTCTTATACAGAATTTTTTTGTCTACAACATATCCTGAGCACAACCTTGTAGGTGCTCACGGAGCCGAGAAATTTAATTTTGAAATTTTTTATTTTGTGCATTTTTTGATGCTCCAGTTTGGGCGTACGGAGCACGTTTTAAGCAGGTTTTTTTGCATTACCGTAATCAGCTCATCGAGTTCTTTAAAATGAGCCTAAGCACAGCTTTCTACGTGCTCATAGAGCCGAGAAACACGTCGTTGAAAATTTAGCAAATTTTTGCACATTGCCGATGCTCGAGTTTGGGCATACGGAGCTCTTTTTGAGCAGGTTTTTTGCATTACCGTATTCACCTAATTGAGCTGATTAAAATGAGCCTAAGCTCATGGCTCTACGTGTTCATAGAGCCGAGAAAATGAGCAAAAACTTTTGAAAAATTTTTTTTCACGTAAACTTTTCGATGCTCCATTTCAGAAGAATGTGCTCATTTTGAGAGACGCGTGTTAAATGCTCTTATACAGAATTTTTTTGTCAACAACATATCCTGAGCACAACCTTGTAGGTGCTCACGGAGCCGAGAAATTTAATTTTGAAATTTTTTATTTTGTGCATTTTTTGATGCTCCAGTTTGGGCGTACGGAGCACGTTTTAAGCAGGTTTTTTTGCATTACCGTAATCAGCTCATCGAGTTCTTTAAAATGAGCCTAAGCACAGCTTTCTACGTGCTCATAGAGCCGAGAAACACGTCGTTGAAAATTTGGCAAATTTTTGCACATTGCCGATGCTCGAGTTTGGGCATACGGAGCTCTTTTTGAGCAGGTTTTTTTGCATTACCGTATTCACCTAATTGAGCTGATTAAAATGAGCCTAAGCTCATGGCTCTACGTGTTCATAGAGCCGAGAAAATGAGCAAAAACTTTTGAAAAATTTTTTTTCACGTAAACTTTTCGATTCGATGCTCCATTTCAGAAGAATGTGCTCATTTTGAGAGACGCGTGTTAGATGCTCTTATACAGAATTTTTTTGTCTACAACATATCCTGAGCACAACCTTGTAGGTGCTCACGGAGCCGAGAAATTTAATTTTGAAATTTTTTATTTTGTGCATTTTTTGATGCTCCAGTTTGGGCGTACGGAGCACGTTTTAAGCAGGTTTTTTTGCATTACCGTAATCAGCTCATCGAGTTCTTTAAAATGAGCCTAAGCACAGCTTTCTACGTGCTCATAGAGCCGAGAAACACGTCGTTGAAAATTTAGCAAATTTTTGCACATTGCCGATGCTCGAGTTTGGGCATACGGAGCTCTTTTTGAGCAGGTTTTTTTGCATTACCGTATTCACCTAATTGAGCTGATTAAAATGAGCCTAAGCTCATGGCTCTACGTGTTCATAGAGCCGAGAAAATGAGCAAAAACTTTTGAAAAATTTTTTTTCACGTAAACTTTTCGATGCTCCATTTCAGAAGAATGTGCTCATTTTGAGAGACGCGTGTTAAATGCTCTTATACAGAATTTTTTTGTCTACAACATATCCTGAGCACAACCTTGTAGGTGCTCACGGAGCCGAGAAATTTAATTTTGAAATTTTTTATTTTGTGCATTTTTTGATGCTTCAGTTTGGGCGTACGGAGCACGTTTTAAGCAGGTTTTTTTGCATTACCGTAATCAGCTCATCGAGTTCTTTAAAATGAGCCTAAGCACAACTTTCTACGTGCTCATAGAGCCGAGAAACACGTCGTTGAAAATTTGGCAAATATTTGCACATTGCCGATGCTCGAGTTTGGGCATACGGAGCTCTTTTTGAGCAGGTTTTTTTGCATTACCGTATTCACCTAATTGAGCTGATTAAAATGAGCCTAAGCTCATGGCTCTACGTGTTCATAGAGCCGAGAAAATGAGCAAAAACTTTTGAAAAATTTTTTTTCACGTAAACTTTTCGATTCGATGCTCCATTTCAGAAGAATGTGCTCATTTTGAGAGACGCGTGTTAGATGCTCTTATACAGAATTTTTTTGTCTACAACATATCCTGAGCACAACCTTGTAGGTGCTCACGGAGCCGAGAAATTTAATTTTGAAATTTTTTATTTTGTGCATTTTTTGCTGCTCCAGTTTGGGCGTACGGAGCACGTTTTGAGCAGGTTTTTTTGCATTACCGTAATCAGCTCATCGAGTTCTTTAAAATGAGCCTAAGCACAACTTTCTACGTGCTCATAGAGCCGAGAAACACGTCGTTGAAAATTTGGCAAATTTTTGCACATTGCCGATGCTCGAGTTTGGGCATACGGAGCTCTTTTTGAGCAGGTTTTTTTGCATTACCGTATTCACCTAATTGAGCTGATTAAAATGAGCCTAAGCACATGGCGCTACGTGCTCATAGAGCCGAGAAAATGAGCAAAAACTTTTGAAAAATTTTTTTTCACGTAAACTTTTCGATGCTCCATTTCAGAAGAATGTGCTCATTTTGAGAGACGCGTGTTAGATGCTCTTATACAGAATTTTTTTGTCTACAACATATCCTGAGCACAACCTTGTAGGTGCTCACGGAGCCGAGAAATTTAATTTTGAAATTTTTTATTTTGTGCATTTTTTGCTGCTCCAGTTTGGGCGTACGGAGCACGTTTTTAGCAGGTTTTTTTGCATTACCGTAATCAGCTCATCGAGTTCTTTAAAATGAGCCTAAGCACAACTTTCTACGTGCTCATAGAGCCGAGAAACACGTCGTTGAAAATTTGGCAAATTTTTGCACATTGCCGATGCTCGAGTTTGGGCATACGGAGCTCTTTTTGAGCAGGTTTTTTTGCATTACCGTATTCACCTAATTGAGCTGATTAAAATGAGCCTAAGCACATGGCGCTACGTGCTCATAGAGCCGAGAAAATGAGCAAAAACGTTTGAAAAATTTTTTTTCACGTAAACTTTTCGATTCGATGCTCCATTTCAGAAGAATGTGCTCATTTTGAGAGACGCGTGTTAGATGCTCTTATACAGAATTTTTTTGTCTACAACATATCCTGAGCACAACCTTGTAGGTGCTCACGGAGCCGAGAAATTTAATTTTGAAATTTTTTATTTTGTGCATTTTTTGCTGCTCCAGTTTGGGCGTACGGAGCACGTTTTGAGCAGGTTTTTTTGCATTACCGTAATCAGCTCATCGAGTTCTTTAAAATGAGCCTAAGCACAACTTTCTACGTGCTCATAGAGCCGAGAAACACGTCGTTGAAAATTTGGCAAATTTTTGTACATTGCCGATGCTCGAGTTTGGGCATACGGAGCTCTTTTTGAGCAGGTTTTTTTGCATTACCGTATTCACCTAATTGAGCTGATTAAAATGAGCCTAAGCACATGGCGCTACGTGCTCATAGAGCCGAGAAAATGAGCAAAAACTTTTGAAAAATTTTTTTTCACGTAAACTTTTCGATGCTCCATTTCAGAAGAATGTGCTCATTTTGAGAGACGCGTGTTAGATGCTCTTATACAGAATTTTTTTGTCTACAACATATCCTGAGCACAACCTTGTAGGTGCTCACGGAGCCGAGAAATTTAATTTTGAAATTTTTTATTTTGTGCATTTTTTGCTGCTCCAGTTTGGGCGTACGGAGCACGTTTTGAGCAGGTTTTTTTGCATTACCGTAATCAGCTCATCGAGTTCTTTAAAATGAGCCTAAGCACAACTTTCTACGTGCTCATAGAGCCGAGAAACACGTCGTTGAAAATTTGGCAAATTTTTGCACATTGCCGATGCTCGAGTTTGGGCATACGGAGCTCTTTTTGAGCAGGTTTTTTTGCATTACCGTATTCACCTAATTGAGCTGATTAAAATGAGCCTAAGCACATGGCGCTACGTGCTCATAGAGCCGAGAAAATGAGCAAAAACGTTTGAAAAATTTTTTTTCACGTAAACTTTTCGATTCGATGCTCCATTTCAGAAGAATGTGCTCATTTTGAGAGACGCGTGTTAGATGCTCTTATACAGAATTTTTTTGTCTACAACATATCCTGAGCACAACCTTGTAGGTGCTCACGGAGCCGAGAAATTTAATTTTGAAATTTTTTATTTTGTGCATTTTTTGCTGCTCCAGTTTGGGCGTACGGAGCACGTTTTGAGCAGGTTTTTTTGCATTACCGTAATCAGCTCATCGAGTTCTTTAAAATGAGCCTAAGCACAACTTTCTACGTGCTCATAGAGCCGAGAAACACGTCGTTGAAAATTTGGCAAATTTTTGCACATTGCCGATGCTCGAGTTTGGGCATACGGAGCTCTTTTTGAGCAGGTTTTTTTGCATTACCGTATTCACCTAATTGAGCTGATTAAAATGAGCCTAAGCACATGGCGCTACGTGCTCATAGAGCCGAGAAAATGAGCAAAAACGTTTGAAAAATTTTTTTTCACGTAAACTTTTCGATTCGATGCTCCATTTCAGAAGAATGTGCTCATTTTGAGAGACGCGTGTTAGATGCTCTTATACAGAATTTTTTTGTCTACAACATATCCTGAGCACAACCTTGTAGGTGCTCACGGAGCCGAGAAATTTAATTTTGAAATTTTTTATTTTGTGCATTTTTTGCTGCTCCAGTTTGGGCGTACGGAGCACGTTTTGAGCAGGTTTTTTTGCATTACCGTAATCAGCTCATCGAGTTCTTTAAAATGAGCCTAAGCACAACTTTCTACGTGCTCATAGAGCCGAGAAACACGTCGTTGAAAATTTGGCAAATTTTTGTACATTGCCGATGCTCGAGTTTGGGCATACGGAGCTCTTTTTGAGCAGGTTTTTTTGCATTACCGTATTCACCTAATTGAGCTGATTAAAATGAGCCTAAGCACATGGCGCTACGTGCTCATAGAGCCGAGAAAATGAGCAAAAACTTTTGAAAAATTTTTTTTCACGTAAACTTTTCGATGCTCCATTTCAGAAGAATGTGCTCATTTTGAGAGACGCGTGTTAGATGCTCTTATACAGAATTTTTTTGTCTACAACATATCCTGAGCACAACCTTGTAGGTGCTCACGGAGCCGAGAAATTTAATTTTGAAATTTTTTATTTTGTGCATTTTTTGCTGCTCCAGTTTGGGCGTACGGAGCACGTTTTGAGCAGGTTTTTTTGCATTACCGTAATCAGCTCATCGAGTTCTTTAAAATGAGCCTAAGCACAACTTTCTACGTGCTCATAGAGCCGAGAAACACGTCGTTGAAAATTTGGCAAATTTTTGCACATTGCCGATGCTCGAGTTTGGGCATACGGAGCTCTTTTTGAGCAGGTTTTTTTGCATTACCGTATTCACCTAATTGAGCTGATTAAAATGAGCCTAAGCACATGGCGCTACGTGCTCATAGAGCCGAGAAAATGAGCAAAAACTTTTGAAAAATTTTTTTTCACGTAAACTTTTCGATTCGATGCTCCATTTCAGAAGAATGTGCTCATTTTGAGAGACGCGTGTTAGATGCTCTTATACAGAATTTTTTTGTCTACAACATATCCTGAGCACAACCTTGTAGGTGCTCACGGAGCCGAGAAATTTAATTTTGAAATTTTTTATTTTGTGCATTTTTTGCTGCTCCAGTTTGGGCGTACGGAGCACGTTTTGAGCAGGTTTTTTTGCATTACCGTAATCAGCTCATCGAGTTCTTTAAAATGAGCCTAAGCACAACTTTCTACGTGCTCATAGAGCCGAGAAACACGTCGTTGAAAATTTGGCAAATTTTTGCACATTGCCGATGCTCGAGTTTGGGCATACGGAGCTCTTTTTGAGCAGGTTTTTTTGCATTACCGTATTCACCTAATTGAGCTGATTAAAATGAGCCTAAGCACATGGCGCTACGTGCTCATAGAGCCGAGAAAATGAGCAAAAACTTTTGAAAAATTTTTTTTCACGTAAACTTTTCGATGCTCCATTTCAGAAGAATGTGCTCATTTTGAGAGACGCGTGTTAGATGCTCTTATACAGAATTTTTTTGTCTACAACATATCCTGAGCACAACCTTGTAGGTGCTCACGGAGCCGAGAAATTTAATTTTGAAATTTTTTATTTTGTGCATTTTTTGCTGCTCCAGTTTGGGCGTACGGAGCACGTTTTGAGCAGGTTTTTTTGCATTACCGTAATCAGCTCATCGAGTTCTTTAAAATGAGCCTAAGCACAACTTTCTACGTGCTCATAGAGCCGAGAAACACGTCGTTGAAAATTTGGCAAATTTTTGCACATTGCCGATGCTCGAGTTTGGGCATACGGAGCTCTTTTTGAGCAGGTTTTTTTGCATTACCGTATTCACCTAATTGAGCTGATTAAAATGAGCCTAAGCACATGGCGCTACGTGCTCATAGAGCCGAGAAAATGAGCAAAAACTTTTGAAAAATTTTTTTTCACGTAAACTTTTCGATGCTCCATTTCAGAAGAATGTGCTCATTTTGAGAGACGCGTGTTAGATGCTCTTATACAGAATTTTTTTGTCTACAACATATCCTGAGCACAACCTTGTAGGTGCTCACGGAGCCGAGAAATTTAATTTTGAAATTTTTTATTTTGTGCATTTTTTGCTGCTCCAGTTTGGGCGTACGGAGCACGTTTTGAGCAGGTTTTTTTGCATTACCGTAATCAGCTCATCGAGTTCTTTAAAATGAGCCTAAGCACAACTTTCTACGTGCTCATAGAGCCGAGAAACACGTCGTTGAAAATTTGGCAAATTTTTGCACATTGCCGATGCTCGAGTTTGGGCATACGGAGCTCTTTTTGAGCAGGTTTTTTTGCATTACCGTATTCACCTAATTGAGCTGATTAAAATGAGCCTAAGCACATGGCGCTACGTGCTCATAGAGCCGAGAAAATGAGCAAAAACTTTTGAAAAATTTTTTTTCACGTAAACTTTTCGATTCGATGCTCCATTTCAGAAGAATGTGCTCATTTTGAGAGACGCGTGTTAGATGCTCTTATACAGAATTTTTTTGTCTACAACATATCCTGAGCACAACCTTGTAGGTGCTCACGGAGCCGAGAAATTTAATTTTGAAATTTTTTATTTTGTGCATTTTTTGCTGCTCCAGTTTGGGCGTACGGAGCACGTTTTGAGCAGGTTTTTTTGCATTACCGTAATCAGCTCATCGAGTTCTTTAAAATGAGCCTAAGCACAACTTTCTACGTGCTCATAGAGCCGAGAAACACGTCGTTGAAAATTTGGCAAATTTTTGCACATTGCCGATGCTCGAGTTTGGGCATACGGAGCTCTTTTTGAGCAGGTTTTTTTGCATTACCGTATTCACCTAATTGAGCTGATTAAAATGAGCCTAAGCACATGGCGCTACGTGCTCATAGAGCCGAGAAAATGAGCAAAAACTTTTGAAAAATTTTTTTTCACGTAAACTTTTCGATGCTCCATTTCAGAAGAATGTGCTCATTTTGAGAGACGCGTGTTAGATGCTCTTATACAGAATTTTTTTGTCTACAACATATCCTGAGCACAACCTTGTAGGTGCTCACGGAGCCGAGAAATTTAATTTTGAAATTTTTTATTTTGTGCATTTTTTGCTGCTCCAGTTTGGGCGTACGGAGCACGTTTTGAGCAGGTTTTTTTGCATTACCGTAATCAGCTCATCGAGTTCTTTAAAATGAGCCTAAGCACAACTTTCTACGTGCTCATAGAGCCGAGAAACACGTCGTTGAAAATTTGGCAAATTTTTGCACATTGCCGATGCTCGAGTTTGGGCATACGGAGCTCTTTTTGAGCAGGTTTTTTTGCATTACCGTATTCACCTAATTGAGCTGATTAAAATGAGCCTAAGCACATGGCGCTACGTGCTCATAGAGCCGAGAAAATGAGCAAAAACTTTTGAAAAATTTTTTTTCACGTAAACTTTTCGATTCGATGCTCCATTTCAGAAGAATGTGCTCATTTTGAGAGACGCGTGTTAGATGCTCTTATACAGAATTTTTTTGTCTACAACATATCCTGAGCACAACCTTGTAGGTGCTCACGGAGCCGAGAAATTTAATTTTGAAATTTTTTATTTTGTGCATTTTTTGCTGCTCCAGTTTGGGCGTACGGAGCACGTTTTGAGCAGGTTTTTTTGCATTACCGTAATCAGCTCATCGAGTTCTTTAAAATGAGCCTAAGCACAACTTTCTACGTGCTCATAGAGCCGAGAAACACGTCGTTGAAAATTTGGCAAATTTTTGCACATTGCCGATGCTCGAGTTTGGGCATACGGAGCTCTTTTTGAGCAGGTTTTTTTGCATTACCGTATTCACCTAATTGAGCTGATTAAAATGAGCCTAAGCACATGGCGCTACGTGCTCATAGAGCCGAGAAAATGAGCAAAAACTTTTGAAAAATTTTTTTTCACGTAAACTTTTCGATGCTCCATTTCAGAAGAATGTGCTCATTTTGAGAGACGCGTGTTAGATGCTCTTATACAGAATTTTTTTGTCTACAACATATCCTGAGCACAACCTTGTAGGTGCTCACGGAGCCGAGAAATTTAATTTTGAAATTTTTTATTTTGTGCATTTTTTGCTGCTCCAGTTTGGGCGTACGGAGCACGTTTTGAGCAGGTTTTTTTGCATTACCGTAATCAGCTCATCGAGTTCTTTAAAATGAGCCTAAGCACAACTTTCTACGTGCTCATAGAGCCGAGAAACACGTCGTTGAAAATTTGGCAAATTTTTGCACATTGCCGATGCTCGAGTTTGGGCATACGGAGCTCTTTTTGAGCAGGTTTTTTTGCATTACCGTATTCACCTAATTGAGCTGATTAAAATGAGCCTAAGCACATGGCGCTACGTGCTCATAGAGCCGAGAAAATGAGCAAAAACTTTTGAAAAATTTTTTTTCACGTAAACTTTTCGATTCGATGCTCCATTTCAGAAGAATGTGCTCATTTTGAGAGACGCGTGTTAGATGCTCTTATACAGAATTTTTTTGTCTACAACATATCCTGAGCACAACCTTGTAGGTGCTCACGGAGCCGAGAAATTTAATTTTGAAATTTTTTATTTTGTGCATTTTTTGCTGCTCCAGTTTGGGCGTACGGAGCACGTTTTGAGCAGGTTTTTTTGCATTACCGTAATCAGCTCATCGAGTTCTTTAAAATGAGCCTAAGCACAACTTTCTACGTGCTCATAGAGCCGAGAAACACGTCGTTGAAAATTTGGCAAATTTTTGCACATTGCCGATGCTCGAGTTTGGGCATACGGAGCTCTTTTTGAGCAGGTTTTTTTGCATTACCGTATTCACCTAATTGAGCTGATTAAAATGAGCCTAAGCACATGGCGCTACGTGCTCATAGAGCCGAGAAAATGAGCAAAAACTTTTGAAAAATTTTTTTTCACGTAAACTTTTCGATGCTCCATTTCAGAAGAATGTGCTCATTTTGAGAGACGCGTGTTAGATGCTCTTATACAGAATTTTTTTGTCTACAACATATCCTGAGCACAACCTTGTAGGTGCTCACGGAGCCGAGAAATTTAATTTTGAAATTTTTTATTTTGTGCATTTTTTGCTGCTCCAGTTTGGGCGTACGGAGCACGTTTTGAGCAGGTTTTTTTGCATTACCGTAATCAGCTCATCGAGTTCTTTAAAATGAGCCTAAGCACAACTTTCTACGTGCTCATAGAGCCGAGAAACACGTCGTTGAAAATTTGGCAAATTTTTGCACATTGCCGATGCTCGAGTTTGGGCATACGGAGCTCTTTTTGAGCAGGTTTTTTTGCATTACCGTATTCACCTAATTGAGCTGATTAAAATGAGCCTAAGCACATGGCGCTACGTGCTCATAGAGCCGAGAAAATGAGCAAAAACTTTTGAAAAATTTTTTTCACGTAAACTTTTCGATTCGATGCTCCATTTCAGAAGAATGTGCTCATTTTGAGAGACGCGTGTTAGATGCTCTTATACAGAATTTTTTTGTCTACAACATATCCTGAGCACAACCTTGTAGGTGCTCACGGAGCCGAGAAATTTAATTTTGAAATTTTTTATTTTGTGCATTTTTTGCTGCTCCAGTTTGGGCGTACGGAGCACGTTTTGAGCAGGTTTTTTTGCATTACCGTAATCAGCTCATCGAGTTCTTTAAAATGAGCCTAAGCACAACTTTCTACGTGCTCATAGAGCCGAGAAACACGTCGTTGAAAATTTGGCAAATTTTTGCACATTGCCGATGCTCGAGTTTGGGCATACGGAGCTCTTTTTGAGCAGGTTTTTTTGCATTACCGTATTCACCTAATTGAGCTGATTAAAATGAGCCTAAGCACATGGCGCTACGTGCTCATAGAGCCGAGAAAATGAGCAAAAACTTTTGAAAAATTTTTTTTCACGTAAACTTTTCGATGCTCCATTTCAGAAGAATGTGCTCATTTTGAGAGACGCGTGTTAGATGCTCTTATACAGAATTTTTTTGTCTACAACATATCCTGAGCACAACCTTGTAGGTGCTCACGGAGCCGAGAAATTTAATTTTGAAATTTTTTATTTTGTGCATTTTTTGCTGCTCCAGTTTGGGCGTACGGAGCACGTTTTGAGCAGGTTTTTTTGCATTACCGTAATCAGCTCATCGAGTTCTTTAAAATGAGCCTAAGCACAACTTTCTACGTGCTCATAGAGCCGAGAAACACGTCGTTGAAAATTTGGCAAATTTTTGTACATTGCCGATGCTCGAGTTTGGGCATACGGAGCTCTTTTTGAGCAGGTTTTTTTGCATTACCGTATTCACCTAATTGAGCTGATTAAAATGAGCCTAAGCACATGGCGCTACGTGCTCATAGAGCCGAGAAAATGAGCAAAAACTTTTGAAAAATTTTTTTCACGTAAACTTTTCGATTCGATGCTCCATTTCAGAAGAATGTGCTCATTTTGAGAGACGCGTGTTAGATGCTCTTATACAGAATTTTTTTGTCTACAACATATCCTGAGCACAACCTTGTAGGTGCTCACGGAGCCGAGAAATTTAATTTTGAAATTTTTTATTTTGTGCATTTTTTGCTGCTCCAGTTTGGGCGTACGGAGCACGTTTTGAGCAGGTTTTTTTGCATTACCGTAATCAGCTCATCGAGTTCTTTAAAATGAGCCTAAGCACAACTTTCTACGTGCTCATAGAGCCGAGAAACACGTCGTTGAAAATTTGGCAAATTTTTGCACATTGCCGATGCTCGAGTTTGGGCATACGGAGCTCTTTTTGAGCAGGTTTTTTTGCATTACCGTATTCACCTAATTGAGCTGATTAAAATGAGCCTAAGCACATGGCGCTACGTGCTCATAGAGCCGAGAAAATGAGCAAAAACTTTTGAAAAATTTTTTTTCACGTAAACTTTTCGATTCGATGCTCCATTTCAGAAGAATGTGCTCATTTTGAGAGACGCGTGTTAGATGGTCTTATACAGAATTTTTTTGTCTACAACATATCCTGAGCACAACCTTGTAGGTGCTCACGGAGCCGAGAAATTTAATTTTGAAATTTTTTATTTTGTGCATTTTTTGCTGCTCCAGTTTGGGCGTACGGAGCACGTTTTGAGCAGGTTTTTTTGCATTACCGTAATCAGCTCATCGAGTTCTTTAAAATGAGCCTAAGCACAACTTTCTACGTGCTCATAGAGCCGAGAAACACGTCGTTGAAAATTTGGCAAATTTTTGCACATTGCCGATGCTCGAGTTTGGGCATACGGAGCTCTTTTTGAGCAGGTTTTTTTGCATTACCGTATTCACCTAATTGAGCTGATTAAAATGAGCCTAAGCACATGGCGCTACGTGCTCATAGAGCCGAGAAAATGAGCAAAAACTTTTGAAAAATTTTTTTTCACGTAAACTTTTCGATGCTCCATTTCAGAAGAATGTGCTCATTTTGAGAGACGCGTGTTAGATGCTCTTATACAGAATTTTTTTGTCTACAACATATCCTGAGCACAACCTTGTAGGTGCTCACGGAGCCGAGAAATTTAATTTTGAAATTTTTTATTTTGTGCATTTTTTGCTGCTCCAGTTTGGGCGTACGGAGCACGTTTTGAGCAGGTTTTTTTGCATTACCGTAATCAGCTCATCGAGTTCTTTAAAATGAGCCTAAGCACAACTTTCTACGTGCTCATAGAGCCGAGAAACACGTCGTTGAAAATTTGGCAAATTTTTGCACATTGCCGATGCTCGAGTTTGGGCATACGGAGCTCTTTTTGAGCAGGTTTTTTTGCATTACCGTATTCACCTAATTGAGCTGATTAAAATGAGCCTAAGCACATGGCGCTACGTGCTCATAGAGCCGAGAAAATGAGCAAAAACTTTTGAAAAATTTTTTTTCACGTAAACTTTTCGATGCTCCATTTCAGAAGAATGTGCTCATTTTGAGAGACGCGTGTTAGATGCTCTTATACAGAATTTTTTTGTCTACAACATATCCTGAGCACAACCTTGTAGGTGCTCACGGAGCCGAGAAATTTAATTTTGAAATTTTTTATTTTGTGCATTTTTTGCTGCTCCAGTTTGGGCGTACGGAGCACGTTTTGAGCAGGTTTTTTTGCATTACCGTAATCAGCTCATCGAGTTCTTTAAAATGAGCCTAAGCACAACTTTCTACGTGCTCATAGAGCCGAGAAACACGTCGTTGAAAATTTGGCAAATTTTTGCACATTGCCGATGCTCGAGTTTGGGCATACGGAGCTCTTTTTGAGCAGGTTTTTTTGCATTACCGTATTCACCTAATTGAGCTGATTAAAATGAGCCTAAGCACATGGCGCTACGTGCTCATAGAGCCGAGAAAATGAGCAAAAACGTTTGAAAAATTTTTTTTCACGTAAACTTTTCGATTCGATGCTCCATTTCAGAAGAATGTGCTCATTTTGAGAGACGCGTGTTAGATGCTCTTATACAGAATTTTTTTGTCTACAACATATCCTGAGCACAACCTTGTAGGTGCTCACGGAGCCGAGAAATTTAATTTTGAAATTTTTTATTTTGTGCATTTTTTGCTGCTCCAGTTTGGGCGTACGGAGCACGTTTTGAGCAGGTTTTTTTGCATTACCGTAATCAGCTCATCGAGTTCTTTAAAATGAGCCTAAGCACAACTTTCTACGTGCTCATAGAGCCGAGAAACACGTCGTTGAAAATTTGGCAAATTTTTGTACATTGCCGATGCTCGAGTTTGGGCATACGGAGCTCTTTTTGAGCAGGTTTTTTTGCATTACCGTATTCACCTAATTGAGCTGATTAAAATGAGCCTAAGCACATGGCGCTACGTGCTCATAGAGCCGAGAAAATGAGCAAAAACTTTTGAAAAATTTTTTTTCACGTAAACTTTTCGATGCTCCATTTCAGAAGAATGTGCTCATTTTGAGAGACGCGTGTTAGATGCTCTTATACAGAATTTTTTTGTCTACAACATATCCTGAGCACAACCTTGTAGGTGCTCACGGAGCCGAGAAATTTAATTTTGAAATTTTTTATTTTGTGCATTTTTTGCTGCTCCAGTTTGGGCGTACGGAGCACGTTTTGAGCAGGTTTTTTTGCATTACCGTAATCAGCTCATCGAGTTCTTTAAAATGAGCCTAAGCACAACTTTCTACGTGCTCATAGAGCCGAGAAACACGTCGTTGAAAATTTGGCAAATTTTTGCACATTGCCGATGCTCGAGTTTGGGCATACGGAGCTCTTTTTGAGCAGGTTTTTTTGCATTACCGTATTCACCTAATTGAGCTGATTAAAATGAGCCTAAGCACATGGCGCTACGTGCTCATAGAGCCGAGAAAATGAGCAAAAACTTTTGAAAAATTTTTTTTCACGTAAACTTTTCGATTCGATGCTCCATTTCAGAAGAATGTGCTCATTTTGAGAGACGCGTGTTAGATGCTCTTATACAGAATTTTTTTGTCTACAACATATCCTGAGCACAACCTTGTAGGTGCTCACGGAGCCGAGAAATTTAATTTTGAAATTTTTTATTTTGTGCATTTTTTGCTGCTCCAGTTTGGGCGTACGGAGCACGTTTTGAGCAGGTTTTTTTGCATTACCGTAATCAGCTCATCGAGTTCTTTAAAATGAGCCTAAGCACAACTTTCTACGTGCTCATAGAGCCGAGAAACACGTCGTTGAAAATTTGGCAAATTTTTGCACATTGCCGATGCTCGAGTTTGGGCATACGGAGCTCTTTTTGAGCAGGTTTTTTTGCATTACCGTATTCACCTAATTGAGCTGATTAAAATGAGCCTAAGCACATGGCGCTACGTGCTCATAGAGCCGAGAAAATGAGCAAAAACTTTTGAAAAATTTTTTTTCACGTAAACTTTTCGATGCTCCATTTCAGAAGAATGTGCTCATTTTGAGAGAAGCGTGTTAGATGCTCTTATACAGAATTTTTTTGTCTACAACATATCCTGAGCACAACCTTGTAGGTGCTCACGGAGCCGAGAAATTTAATTTTGAAATTTTTTATTTTGTGCATTTTTTGCTGCTCCAGTTTGGGCGTACGGAGCACGTTTTGAGCAGGTTTTTTTGCATTACCGTAATCAGCTCATCGAGTTCTTTAAAATGAGCCTAAGCACAACTTTCTACGTGCTCATAGAGCCGAGAAACACGTCGTTGAAAATTTGGCAAATTTTTGCACATTGCCGATGCTCGAGTTTGGGCATACGGAGCTCTTTTTGAGCAGGTTTTTTTGCATTACCGTATTCACCTAATTGAGCTGATTAAAATGAGCCTAAGCACATGGCGCTACGTGCTCATAGAGCCGAGAAAATGAGCAAAAACTTTTGAAAAATTTTTTTTCACGTAAACTTTTCGATTCGATGCTCCATTTCAGAAGAATGTGCTCATTTTGAGAGACGCGTGTTAGATGCTCTTATACAGAATTTTTTTGTCTACAACATATCCTGAGCACAACCTTGTAGGTGCTCACGGAGCCGAGAAATTTAATTTTGAAATTTTTTATTTTGTGCATTTTTTGCTGCTCCAGTTTGGGCGTACGGAGCACGTTTTGAGCAGGTTTTTTTGCATTACCGTAATCAGCTCATCGAGTTCTTTAAAATGAGCCTAAGCACAACTTTCTACGTGCTCATAGAGCCGAGAAACACGTCGTTGAAAATTTGGCAAATTTTTGCACATTGCCGATGCTCGAGTTTGGGCATACGGAGCTCTTTTTGAGCAGGTTTTTTTGCATTACCGTATTCACCTAATTGAGCTGATTAAAATGAGCCTAAGCACATGGCGCTACGTGCTCATAGAGCCGAGAAAATGAGCAAAAACTTTTGAAAAATTTTTTTTCACGTAAACTTTTCGATTCGATGCTCCATTTCAGAAGAATGTGCTCATTTTGAGAGACGCGTGTTAGATGCTCTTATACAGAATTTTTTGTCTACAACATATCCTGAGCACAACCTTGTAGGTGCTCACGGAGCCGAGAAATTTAATTTTGAAATTTTTTATTTTGTGCATTTTTTGCTGCTCCAGTTTGGGCGTACGGAGCACGTTTTGAGCAGGTTTTTTTGCATTACCGTAATCAGCTCATCGAGTTCTTTAAAATGAGCCTAAGCACAACTTTCTACGTGCTCATAGAGCCGAGAAACACGTCGTTGAAAATTTGGCAAATTTTTGCACATTGCCGATGCTCGAGTTTGGGCATACGGAGCTCTTTTTGAGCAGGTTTTTTTGCATTACCGTATTCACCTAATTGAGCTGATTAAAATGAGCCTAAGCACATGGCGCTACGTGCTCATAGAGCCGAGAAAATGAGCAAAAACTTTTGAAAAATTTTTTTTCACGTAAACTTTTCGATGCTCCATTTCAGAAGAATGTGCTCATTTTGAGAGACGCGTGTTAGATGCTCTTATACAGAATTTTTTTGTCTACAACATATCCTGAGCACAACCTTGTAGGTGCTCACGGAGCCGAGAAATTTAATTTTGAAATTTTTTATTTTGTGCATTTTTTGCTGCTCCAGTTTGGGCGTACGGAGCACGTTTTGAGCAGGTTTTTTTGCATTACCGTAATCAGCTCATCGAGTTCTTTAAAATGAGCCTAAGCACAACTTTCTACGTGCTCATAGAGCCGAGAAACACGTCGTTGAAAATTTGGCAAATTTTTGCACATTGCCGATGCTCGAGTTTGGGCATACGGAGCTCTTTTTGAGCAGGTTTTTTTGCATTACCGTATTCACCTAATTGAGCTGATTAAAATGAGCCTAAGCACATGGCGCTACGTGCTCATAGAGCCGAGAAAATGAGCAAAAACTTTTGAAAAATTTTTTTTCACGTAAACTTTTCGATTCGATGCTCCATTTCAGAAGAATGTGCTCATTTTGAGAGACGCGTGTTAGATGCTCTTATACAGAATTTTTTTGTCTACAACATATCCTGAGCACAACCTTGTAGGTGCTCACGGAGCCGAGAAATTTAATTTTGAAATTTTTTATTTTGTGCATTTTTTGCTGCTCCAGTTTGGGCGTACGGAGCACGTTTTGAGCAGGTTTTTTTGCATTACCGTAATCAGCTCATCGAGTTCTTTAAAATGAGCCTAAGCACAACTTTCTACGTGCTCATAGAGCCGAGAAACACGTCGTTGAAAATTTGGCAAATTTTTGCACATTGCCGATGCTCGAGTTTGGGCATACGGAGCTCTTTTTGAGCAGGTTTTTTTGCATTACCGTATTCACCTAATTGAGCTGATTAAAATGAGCCTAAGCACATGGCGCTACGTGCTCATAGAGCCGAGAAAATGAGCAAAAACTTTTGAAAAATTTTTTTTCACGTAAACTTTTCGATGCTCCATTTCAGAAGAATGTGCTCATTTTGAGAGACGCGTGTTAGATGCTCTTATACAGAATTTTTTTGTCTACAACATATCCTGAGCACAACCTTGTAGGTGCTCACGGAGCCGAGAAATTTAATTTTGAAATTTTTTATTTTGTGCATTTTTTGCTGCTCCAGTTTGGGCGTACGGAGCACGTTTTGAGCAGGTTTTTTTGCATTACCGTAATCAGCTCATCGAGTTCTTTAAAATGAGCCTAAGCACAACTTTCTACGTGCTCATAGAGCCGAGAAACACGTCGTTGAAAATTTGGCAAATTTTTGCACATTGCCGATGCTCGAGTTTGGGCATACGGAGCTCTTTTTGAGCAGGTTTTTTTGCATTACCGTATTCACCTAATTGAGCTGATTAAAATGAGCCTAAGCACATGGCGCTACGTGCTCATAGAGCCGAGAAAATGAGCAAAAACTTTTGAAAAATTTTTTTTCACGTAAACTTTTCGATTCGATGCTCCATTTCAGAAGAATGTGCTCATTTTGAGAGACGCGTGTTAGATGCTCTTATACAGAATTTTTTTGTCTACAACATATCCTGAGCACAACCTTGTAGGTGCTCACGGAGCCGAGAAATTTAATTTTGAAATTTTTTATTTTGTGCATTTTTTGCTGCTCCAGTTTGGGCGTACGGAGCACGTTTTGAGCAGGTTTTTTTGCATTACCGTAATCAGCTCATCGAGTTCTTTAAAATGAGCCTAAGCACAACTTTCTACGTGCTCATAGAGCCGAGAAACACGTCGTTGAAAATTTGGCAAATTTTTGCACATTGCCGATGCTCGAGTTTGGGCATACGGAGCTCTTTTTGAGCAGGTTTTTTTGCATTACCGTATTCACCTAATTGAGCTGATTAAAATGAGCCTAAGCACATGGCGCTACGTGCTCATAGAGCCGAGAAAATGAGCAAAAACTTTTGAAAAATTTTTTTTCACGTAAACTTTTCGATGCTCCATTTCAGAAGAATGTGCTCATTTTGAGAGAAGCGTGTTAGATGCTCTTATACAGAATTTTTTTGTCTACAACATATCCTGAGCACAACCTTGTAGGTGCTCACGGAGCCGAGAAATTTAATTTTGAAATTTTTTATTTTGTGCATTTTTTGCTGCTCCAGTTTGGGCGTACGGAGCACGTTTTGAGCAGGTTTTTTTGCATTACCGTAATCAGCTCATCGAGTTCTTTAAAATGAGCCTAAGCACAACTTTCTACGTGCTCATAGAGCCGAGAAACACGTCGTTGAAAATTTGGCAAATTTTTGCACATTGCCGATGCTCGAGTTTGGGCATACGGAGCTCTTTTTGAGCAGGTTTTTTTGCAATACCGTATTCACCTAATTGAGCTGATTAAAATGAGCCTAAGCACATGGCGCTACGTGCTCATAGAGCCGAGAAAATGAGCAAAAACTTTTGAAAAATTTTTTTTCACGTAAACTTTTCGATTCGATGCTCCATTTCAGAAGAATGTGCTCATTTTGAGAGACGCGTGTTAGATGCTCTTATACAGAATTTTTTTGTCTACAACATATCCTGAGCACAACCTTGTAGGTGCTCACGGAGCCGAGAAATTTAATTTTGAAATTTTTTATTTTGTGCATTTTTTGCTGCTCCAGTTTGGGCGTACGGAGCACGTTTTGAGCAGGTTTTTTTGCATTACCGTAATCAGCTCATCGAGTTCTTTAAAATGAGCCTAAGCACAACTTTCTACGTGCTCATAGAGCCGAGAAACACGTCGTTGAAAATTTGGCAAATTTTTGCACATTGCCGATGCTCGAGTTTGGGCATACGGAGCTCTTTTTGAGCAGGTTTTTTTGCATTACCGTATTCACCTAATTGAGCTGATTAAAATGAGCCTAAGCACATGGCGCTACGTGCTCATAGAGCCGAGAAAATGAGCAAAAACTTTTGAAAAATTTTTTTTCACGTAAACTTTTCGATTCGATGCTCCATTTCAGAAGAATGTGCTCATTTTGAGAGACGCGTGTTAGATGCTCTTATACAGAATTTTTTGTCTACAACATATCCTGAGCACAACCTTGTAGGTGCTCACGGAGCCGAGAAATTTAATTTTGAAATTTTTTATTTTGTGCATTTTTTGCTGCTCCAGTTTGGGCGTACGGAGCACGTTTTGAGCAGGTTTTTTTGCATTACCGTAATCAGCTCATCGAGTTCTTTAAAATGAGCCTAAGCACAACTTTCTACGTGCTCATAGAGCCGAGAAACACGTCGTTGAAAATTTGGCAAATTTTTGCACATTGCCGATGCTCGAGTTTGGGCATACGGAGCTCTTTTTGAGCAGGTTTTTTTGCATTACCGTATTCACCTAATTGAGCTGATTAAAATGAGCCTAAGCACATGGCGCTACGTGCTCATAGAGCCGAGAAAATGAGCAAAAACTTTTGAAAAATTTTTTTTCACGTAAACTTTTCGATTCGATGCTCCATTTCAGAAGAATGTGCTCATTTTGAGAGACGCGTGTTAGATGCTCTTATACAGAATTTTTTTGTCTACAACATATCCTGAGCACAACCTTGTAGGTGCTCACGGAGCCGAGAAATTTAATTTTGAAATTTTTTATTTTGTGCATTTTTTGCTGCTCCAGTTTGGGCGTACGGAGCACGTTTTGAGCAGGTTTTTTTGCATTACCGTAATCAGCTCATCGAGTTCTTTAAAATGAGCCTAAGCACAACTTTCTACGTGCTCATAGAGCCGAGAAACACGTCGTTGAAAATTTGGCAAATTTTTGCACATTGCCGATGCTCGAGTTTGGGCATACGGAGCTCTTTTTGAGCAGGTTTTTTTGCATTACCGTATTCACCTAATTGAGCTGATTAAAATGAGCCTAAGCACATGGCGCTACGTGCTCATAGAGCCGAGAAAATGAGCAAAAACTTTTGAAAAATTTTTTTTCACGTAAACTTTTCGATGCTCCATTTCAGAAGAATGTGCTCATTTTGAGAGAAGCGTGTTAGATGCTCTTATACAGAATTTTTTTGTCTACAACATATCCTGAGCACAACCTTGTAGGTGCTCACGGAGCCGAGAAATTTAATTTTGAAATTTTTTATTTTGTGCATTTTTTGCTGCTCCAGTTTGGGCGTACGGAGCACGTTTTGAGCAGGTTTTTTTGCATTACCGTAATCAGCTCATCGAGTTCTTTAAAATGAGCCTAAGCACAACTTTCTACGTGCTCATAGAGCCGAGAAACACGTCGTTGAAAATTTGGCAAATTTTTGCACATTGCCGATGCTCGAGTTTGGGCATACGGAGCTCTTTTTGAGCAGGTTTTTTTGCATTACCGTATTCACCTAATTGAGCTGATTAAAATGAGCCTAAGCACATGGCGCTACGTGCTCATAGAGCCGAGAAAATGAGCAAAAACTTTTGAAAAATTTTTTTTCACGTAAACTTTTCGATTCGATGCTCCATTTCAGAAGAATGTGCTCATTTTGAGAGACGCGTGTTAGATGCTCTTATACAGAATTTTTTTGTCTACAACATATCCTGAGCACAACCTTGTAGGTGCTCACGGAGCCGAGAAATTTAATTTTGAAATTTTTTATTTTGTGCATTTTTTGCTGCTCCAGTTTGGGCGTACGGAGCACGTTTTGAGCAGGTTTTTTTGCATTACCGTAATCAGCTCATCGAGTTCTTTAAAATGAGCCTAAGCACAACTTTCTACGTGCTCATAGAGCCGAGAAACACGTCGTTGAAAATTTGGCAAATTTTTGCACATTGCCGATGCTCGAGTTTGGGCATACGGAGCTCTTTTTGAGCAGGTTTTTTTGCATTACCGTATTCACCTAATTGAGCTGATTAAAATGAGCCTAAGCACATGGCGCTACGTGCTCATAGAGCCGAGAAAATGAGCAAAAACTTTTGAAAAATTTTTTTTCACGTAAACTTTTCGATGCTCCATTTCAGAAGAATGTGCTCATTTTGAGAGACGCGTGTTAGATGCTCTTATACAGAATTTTTTTGTCTACAACATATCCTGAGCACAACCTTGTAGGTGCTCACGGAGCCGAGAAATTTAATTTTGAAATTTTTTATTTTGTGCATTTTTTGCTGCTCCAGTTTGGGCGTACGGAGCACGTTTTGAGCAGGTTTTTTTGCATTACCGTAATCAGCTCATCGAGTTCTTTAAAATGAGCCTAAGCACAACTTTCTACGTGCTCATAGAGCCGAGAAACACGTCGTTGAAAATTTGGCAAATTTTTGCACATTGCCGATGCTCGAGTTTGGGCATACGGAGCTCTTTTTGAGCAGGTTTTTTTGCATTACCGTATTCACCTAATTGAGCTGATTAAAATGAGCCTAAGCACATGGCGCTACGTGCTCATAGAGCCGAGAAAATGAGCAAAAACTTTTGAAAAATTTTTTTTCACGTAAACTTTTCGATTCGATGCTCCATTTCAGAAGAATGTGCTCATTTTGAGAGACGCGTGTTAGATGCTCTTATACAGAATTTTTTTGTCTACAACATATCCTGAGCACAACCTTGTAGGTGCTCACGGAGCCGAGAAATTTAATTTTGAAATTTTTTATTTTGTGCATTTTTTGCTGCTCCAGTTTGGGCGTACGGAGCACGTTTTGAGCAGGTTTTTTTGCATTACCGTAATCAGCTCATCGAGTTCTTTAAAATGAGCCTAAGCACAACTTTCTACGTGCTCATAGAGCCGAGAAACACGTCGTTGAAAATTTGGCAAATTTTTGCACATTGCCGATGCTCGAGTTTGGGCATACGGAGCTCTTTTTGAGCAGGTTTTTTTGCATTACCGTATTCACCTAATTGAGCTGATTAAAATGAGCCTAAGCACATGGCGCTACGTGCTCATAGAGCCGAGAAAATGAGCAAAAACTTTTGAAAAATTTTTTTTCACGTAAACTTTTCGATTCGATGCTCCATTTCAGAAGAATGTGCTCATTTTGAGAGACGCGTGTTAGATGCTCTTATACAGAATTTTTTGTCTACAACATATCCTGAGCACAACCTTGTAGGTGCTCACGGAGCCGAGAAATTTAATTTTGAAATTTTTTATTTTGTGCATTTTTTGCTGCTCCAGTTTGGGCGTACGGAGCACGTTTTGAGCAGGTTTTTTTGCATTACCGTAATCAGCTCATCGAGTTCTTTAAAATGAGCCTAAGCACAACTTTCTACGTGCTCATAGAGCCGAGAAACACGTCGTTGAAAATTTGGCAAATTTTTGCACATTGCCGATGCTCGAGTTTGGGCATACGGAGCTCTTTTTGAGCAGGTTTTTTTGCATTACCGTATTCACCTAATTGAGCTGATTAAAATGAGCCTAAGCACATGGCGCTACGTGCTCATAGAGCCGAGAAAATGAGCAAAAACTTTTGAAAAATTTTTTTTCACGTAAACTTTTCGATGCTCCATTTCAGAAGAATGTGCTCATTTTGAGAGACGCGTGTTAGATGCTCTTATACAGAATTTTTTTGTCTACAACATATCCTGAGCACAACCTTGTAGGTGCTCACGGAGCCGAGAAATTTAATTTTGAAATTTTTTATTTTGTGCATTTTTTGCTGCTCCAGTTTGGGCGTACGGAGCACGTTTTGAGCAGGTTTTTTTGCATTACCGTAATCAGCTCATCGAGTTCTTTAAAATGAGCCTAAGCACAACTTTCTACGTGCTCATAGAGCCGAGAAACACGTCGTTGAAAATTTGGCAAATTTTTGCACATTGCCGATGCTCGAGTTTGGGCATACGGAGCTCTTTTTGAGCAGGTTTTTTTGCATTACCGTATTCACCTAATTGAGCTGATTAAAATGAGCCTAAGCACATGGCGCTACGTGCTCATAGAGCCGAGAAAATGAGCAAAAACTTTTGAAAAATTTTTTTTCACGTAAACTTTTCGATTCGATGCTCCATTTCAGAAGAATGTGCTCATTTTGAGAGACGCGTGTTAAATGCTCTTATACAGAATTTTTTTGTCTACAACATATCCTGAGCACAACCTTGTAGGTGCTCACGGAGCCGAGAAATTTAATTTTGAAATTTTTTATTTTGTGCATTTTTTGCTGCTCCAGTTTGGGCGTACGGAGCACGTTTTGAGCAGGTTTTTTTGCATTACCGTAATCAGCTCATCGAGTTCTTTAAAATGAGCCTAAGCACAACTTTCTACGTGCTCATAGAGCCGAGAAACACGTCGTTGAAAATTTGGCAAATTTTTGCACATTGCCGATGCTCGAGTTTGGGCATACGGAGCTCTTTTTGAGCAGGTTTTTTTGCATTACCGTATTCACCTAATTGAGCTGATTAAAATGAGCCTAAGCACATGGCGCTACGTGCTCATAGAGCCGAGAAAATGAGCAAAAACTTTTGAAAAATTTTTTTTCACGTAAACTTTTCGATTCGATGCTCCATTTCAGAAGAATGTGCTCATTTTGAGAGACGCGTGTTAGATGCTCTTATACAGAATTTTTTTGTCTACAACATATCCTGAGCACAACCTTGTAGGTGCTCACGGAGCCGAGAAATTTAATTTTGAAATTTTTTATTTTGTGCATTTTTTGCTGCTCCAGTTTGGGCGTACGGAGCACGTTTTGAGCAGGTTTTTTTGCATTACCGTAATCAGCTCATCGAGTTCTTTAAAATGAGCCTAAGCACAACTTTCTACGTGCTCATAGAGCCGAGAAACACGTCGTTGAAAATTTGGCAAATTTTTGCACATTGCCGATGCTCGAGTTTGGGCATACGGAGCTCTTTTTGAGCAGGTTTTTTTGCATTACCGTATTCACCTAATTGAGCTGATTAAAATGAGCCTAAGCACATGGCGCTACGTGCTCATAGAGCCGAGAAAATGAGCAAAAACTTTTGAAAAATTTTTTTTCACGTAAACTTTTCGATTCGATGCTCCATTTCAGAAGAATGTGCTCATTTTGAGAGACGCGTGTTAGATGCTCTTATACAGAATTTTTTTGTCTACAACATATCCTGAGCACAACCTTGTAGGTGCTCACGGAGCCGAGAAATTTAATTTTGAAATTTTTTATTTTGTGCATTTTTTGCTGCTCCAGTTTGGGCGTACGGAGCACGTTTTGAGCAGGTTTTTTTGCATTACCGTAATCAGCTCATCGAGTTCTTTAAAATGAGCCTAAGCACAACTTTCTACGTGCTCATAGAGCCGAGAAACACGTCGTTGAAAATTTGGCAAATTTTTGCACATTGCCGATGCTCGAGTTTGGGCATACGGAGCTCTTTTTGAGCAGGTTTTTTTGCATTACCGTATTCACCTAATTGAGCTGATTAAAATGAGCCTAAGCACATGGCGCTACGTGCTCATAGAGCCGAGAAAATGAGCAAAAACTTTTGAAAAATTTTTTTTCACGTAAACTTTTCGATTCGATGCTCCATTTCAGAAGAATGTGCTCATTTTGAGAGACGCGTGTTAGATGCTCTTATACAGAATTTTTTTGTCTACAACATATCCTGAGCACAACCTTGTAGGTGCTCACGGAGCCGAGAAATTTAATTTTGAAATTTTTTATTTTGTGCATTTTTTGCTGCTCCAGTTTGGGCGTACGGAGCACGTTTTGAGCAGGTTTTTTTGCATTACCGTAATCAGCTCATCGAGTTCTTTAAAATGAGCCTAAGCACAACTTTCTACGTGCTCATAGAGCCGAGAAACACGTCGTTGAAAATTTGGCAAATTTTTGCACATTGCCGATGCTCGAGTTTGGGCATACGGAGCTCTTTTTGAGCAGGTTTTTTTGCATTACCGTATTCACCTAATTGAGCTGATTAAAATGAGCCTAAGCACATGGCGCTACGTGCTCATAGAGCCGAGAAAATGAGCAAAAACTTTTGAAAAATTTTTTTTCACGTAAACTTTTCGATTCGATGCTCCATTTCAGAAGAATGTGCTCATTTTGAGAGACGCGTGTTAGATGCTCTTATACAGAATTTTTTGTCTACAACATATCCTGAGCACAACCTTGTAGGTGCTCACGGAGCCGAGAAATTTAATTTTGAAATTTTTTATTTTGTGCATTTTTTGCTGCTCCAGTTTGGGCGTACGGAGCACGTTTTGAGCAGGTTTTTTTGCATTACCGTAATCAGCTCATCGAGTTCTTTAAAATGAGCCTAAGCACAACTTTCTACGTGCTCATAGAGCCGAGAAACACGTCGTTGAAAATTTGGCAAATTTTTGCACATTGCCGATGCTCGAGTTTGGGCATACGGAGCTCTTTTTGAGCAGGTTTTTTTGCATTACCGTATTCACCTAATTGAGCTGATTAAAATGAGCCTAAGCACATGGCGCTACGTGCTCATAGAGCCGAGAAAATGAGCAAAAACTTTTGAAAAATTTTTTTTCACGTAAACTTTTCGATGCTCCATTTCAGAAGAATGTGCTCATTTTGAGAGACGCGTGTTAGATGCTCTTATACAGAATTTTTTTGTCTACAACATATCCTGAGCACAACCTTGTAGGTGCTCACGGAGCCGAGAAATTTAATTTTGAAATTTTTTATTTTGTGCATTTTTTGCTGCTCCAGTTTGGGCGTACGGAGCACGTTTTGAGCAGGTTTTTTTGCATTACCGTAATCAGCTCATCGAGTTCTTTAAAATGAGCCTAAGCACAACTTTCTACGTGCTCATAGAGCCGAGAAACACGTCGTTGAAAATTTGGCAAATTTTTGCACATTGCCGATGCTCGAGTTTGGGCATACGGAGCTCTTTTTGAGCAGGTTTTTTTGCATTACCGTATTCACCTAATTGAGCTGATTAAAATGAGCCTAAGCACATGGCGCTACGTGCTCATAGAGCCGAGAAAATGAGCAAAAACTTTTGAAAAATTTTTTTTCACGTAAACTTTTCGATTCGATGCTCCATTTCAGAAGAATGTGCTCATTTTGAGAGACGCGTGTTAGATGCTCTTATACAGAATTTTTTTGTCTACAACATATCCTGAGCACAACCTTGTAGGTGCTCACGGAGCCGAGAAATTTAATTTTGAAATTTTTTATTTTGTGCATTTTTTGCTGCTCCAGTTTGGGCGTACGGAGCACGTTTTGAGCAGGTTTTTTTGCATTACCGTAATCAGCTCATCGAGTTCTTTAAAATGAGCCTAAGCACAACTTTCTACGTGCTCATAGAGCCGAGAAACACGTCGTTGAAAATTTGGCAAATTTTTGCACATTGCCGATGCTCGAGTTTGGGCATACGGAGCTCTTTTTGAGCAGGTTTTTTTGCATTACCGTATTCACCTAATTGAGCTGATTAAAATGAGCCTAAGCACATGGCGCTACGTGCTCATAGAGCCGAGAAAATGAGCAAAAACTTTTGAAAAATTTTTTTTCACGTAAACTTTTCGATGCTCCATTTCAGAAGAATGTGCTCATTTTGAGAGACGCGTGTTAGATGCTCTTATACAGAATTTTTTTGTCTACAACATATCCTGAGCACAACCTTGTAGGTGCTCACGGAGCCGAGAAATTTAATTTTGAAATTTTTTATTTTGTGCATTTTTTGCTGCTCCAGTTTGGGCGTACGGAGCACGTTTTGAGCAGGTTTTTTTGCATTACCGTAATCAGCTCATCGAGTTCTTTAAAATGAGCCTAAGCACAACTTTCTACGTGCTCATAGAGCCGAGAAACACGTCGTTGAAAATTTGGCAAATTTTTGCACATTGCCGATGCTCGAGTTTGGGCATACGGAGCTCTTTTTGAGCAGGTTTTTTTGCATTACCGTATTCACCTAATTGAGCTGATTAAAATGAGCCTAAGCACATGGCGCTACGTGCTCATAGAGCCGAGAAAATGAGCAAAAACTTTTGAAAAATTTTTTTTCACGTAAACTTTTCGATTCGATGCTCCATTTCAGAAGAATGTGCTCATTTTGAGAGACGCGTGTTAGATGCTCTTATACAGAATTTTTTTGTCTACAACATATCCTGAGCACAACCTTGTAGGTGCTCACGGAGCCGAGAAATTTAATTTTGAAATTTTTTATTTTGTGCATTTTTTGCTGCTCCAGTTTGGGCGTACGGAGCACGTTTTGAGCAGGTTTTTTTGCATTACCGTAATCAGCTCATCGAGTTCTTTAAAATGAGCCTAAGCACAACTTTCTACGTGCTCATAGAGCCGAGAAACACGTCGTTGAAAATTTGGCAAATTTTTGCACATTGCCGATGCTCGAGTTTGGGCATACGGAGCTCTTTTTGAGCAGGTTTTTTTGCATTACCGTATTCACCTAATTGAGCTGATTAAAATGAGCCTAAGCACATGGCGCTACGTGCTCATAGAGCCGAGAAAATGAGCAAAAACTTTTGAAAAATTTTTTTTCACGTAAACTTTTCGATGCTCCATTTCAGAAGAATGTGCTCATTTTGAGAGACGCGTGTTAGATGCTCTTATACAGAATTTTTTTGTCTACAACATATCCTGAGCACAACCTTGTAGGTGCTCACGGAGCCGAGAAATTTAATTTTGAAATTTTTTATTTTGTGCATTTTTTGCTGCTCCAGTTTGGGCGTACGGAGCACGTTTTGAGCAGGTTTTTTTGCATTACCGTAATCAGCTCATCGAGTTCTTTAAAATGAGCCTAAGCACAACTTTCTACGTGCTCATAGAGCCGAGAAACACGTCGTTGAAAATTTGGCAAATTTTTGCACATTGCCGATGCTCGAGTTTGGGCATACGGAGCTCTTTTTGAGCAGGTTTTTTTGCATTACCGTATTCACCTAATTGAGCTGATTAAAATGAGCCTAAGCACATGGCGCTACGTGCTCATAGAGCCGAGAAAATGAGCAAAAACTTTTGAAAAATTTTTTTTCACGTAAACTTTTCGATGCTCCATTTCAGAAGAATGTGCTCATTTTGAGAGACGCGTGTTAGATGCTCTTATACAGAATTTTTTTGTCTACAACATATCCTGAGCACAACCTTGTAGGTGCTCACGGAGCCGAGAAATTTAATTTTGAAATTTTTTATTTTGTGCATTTTTTGCTGCTCCAGTTTGGGCGTACGGAGCACGTTTTGAGCAGGTTTTTTTGCATTACCGTAATCAGCTCATCGAGTTCTTTAAAATGAGCCTAAGCACAACTTTCTACGTGCTCATAGAGCCGAGAAACACGTCGTTGAAAATTTGGCAAATTTTTGCACATTGCCGATGCTCGAGTTTGGGCATACGGAGCTCTTTTTGAGCAGGTTTTTTTGCATTACCGTATTCACCTAATTGAGCTGATTAAAATGAGCCTAAGCACATGGCGCTACGTGCTCATAGAGCCGAGAAAATGAGCAAAAACTTTTGAAAAATTTTTTTTCACGTAAACTTTTCGATGCTCCATTTCAGAAGAATGTGCTCATTTTGAGAGACGCGTGTTAGATGCTCTTATACAGAATTTTTTTGTCTACAACATATCCTGAGCACAACCTTGTAGGTGCTCACGGAGCCGAGAAATTTAATTTTGAAATTTTTTATTTTGTGCATTTTTTGCTGCTCCAGTTTGGGCGTACGGAGCACGTTTTGAGCAGGTTTTTTTGCATTACCGTAATCAGCTCATCGAGTTCTTTAAAATGAGCCTAAGCACAACTTTCTACGTGCTCATAGAGCCGAGAAACACGTCGTTGAAAATTTGGCAAATTTTTGCACATTGCCGATGCTCGAGTTTGGGCATACGGAGCTCTTTTTGAGCAGGTTTTTTTGCATTACCGTATTCACCTAATTGAGCTGATTAAAATGAGCCTAAGCACATGGCGCTACGTGCTCATAGAGCCGAGAAAATGAGCAAAAACTTTTGAAAAATTTTTTTTCACGTAAACTTTTCGATTCGATGCTCCATTTCAGAAGAATGTGCTCATTTTGAGAGACGCGTGTTAGATGCTCTTATACAGAATTTTTTTGTCTACAACATATCCTGAGCACAACCTTGTAGGTGCTCACGGAGCCGAGAAATTTAATTTTGAAATTTTTTATTTTGTGCATTTTTTGCTGCTCCAGTTTGGGCGTACGGAGCACGTTTTGAGCAGGTTTTTTTGCATTACCGTAATCAGCTCATCGAGTTCTTTAAAATGAGCCTAAGCACAACTTTCTACGTGCTCATAGAGCCGAGAAACACGTCGTTGAAAATTTGGCAAATTTTTGCACATTGCCGATGCTCGAGTTTGGGCATACGGAGCTCTTTTTGAGCAGGTTTTTTTGCATTACCGTATTCACCTAATTGAGCTGATTAAAATGAGCCTAAGCACATGGCGCTACGTGCTCATAGAGCCGAGAAAATGAGCAAAAACTTTTGAAAAATTTTTTTTCACGTAAACTTTTCGATGCTCCATTTCAGAAGAATGTGCTCATTTTGAGAGACGCGTGTTAGATGCTCTTATACAGAATTTTTTTGTCTACAACATATCCTGAGCACAACCTTGTAGGTGCTCACGGAGCCGAGAAATTTAATTTTGAAATTTTTTATTTTGTGCATTTTTTGCTGCTCCAGTTTGGGCGTACGGAGCACGTTTTGAGCAGGTTTTTTTGCATTACCGTAATCAGCTCATCGAGTTCTTTAAAATGAGCCTAAGCACAACTTTCTACGTGCTCATAGAGCCGAGAAACACGTCGTTGAAAATTTGGCAAATTTTTGCACATTGCCGATGCTCGAGTTTGGGCATACGGAGCTCTTTTTGAGCAGGTTTTTTTGCATTACCGTATTCACCTAATTGAGCTGATTAAAATGAGCCTAAGCACATGGCGCTACGTGCTCATAGAGCCGAGAAAATGAGCAAAAACTTTTGAAAAATTTTTTTTCACGTAAACTTTTCGATGCTCCATTTCAGAAGAATGTGCTCATTTTGAGAGACGCGTGTTAGATGCTCTTATACAGAATTTTTTTGTCTACAACATATCCTGAGCACAACCTTGTAGGTGCTCACGGAGCCGAGAAATTTAATTTTGAAATTTTTTATTTTGTGCATTTTTTGCTGCTCCAGTTTGGGCGTACGGAGCACGTTTTGAGCAGGTTTTTTTGCATTACCGTAATCAGCTCATCGAGTTCTTTAAAATGAGCCTAAGCACAACTTTCTACGTGCTCATAGAGCCGAGAAACACGTCGTTGAAAATTTGGCAAATTTTTGCACATTGCCGATGCTCGAGTTTGGGCATACGGAGCTCTTTTTGAGCAGGTTTTTTTGCATTACCGTATTCACCTAATTGAGCTGATTAAAATGAGCCTAAGCACATGGCGCTACGTGCTCATAGAGCCGAGAAAATGAGCAAAAACTTTTGAAAAATTTTTTTTCACGTAAACTTTTCGATTCGATGCTCCATTTCAGAAGAATGTGCTCATTTTGAGAGACGCGTGTTAGATGCTCTTATACAGAATTTTTTTGTCTACAACATATCCTGAGCACAACCTTGTAGGTGCTCACGGAGCCGAGAAATTTAATTTTGAAATTTTTTATTTTGTGCATTTTTTGCTGCTCCAGTTTGGGCGTACGGAGCACGTTTTGAGCAGGTTTTTTTGCATTACCGTAATCAGCTCATCGAGTTCTTTAAAATGAGCCTAAGCACAACTTTCTACGTGCTCATAGAGCCGAGAAACACGTCGTTGAAAATTTGGCAAATTTTTGCACATTGCCGATGCTCGAGTTTGGGCATACGGAGCTCTTTTTGAGCAGGTTTTTTTGCATTACCGTATTCACCTAATTGAGCTGATTAAAATGAGCCTAAGCACATGGCGCTACGTGCTCATAGAGCCGAGAAAATGAGCAAAAACTTTTGAAAAATTTTTTTTCACGTAAACTTTTCGATTCGATGCTCCATTTCAGAAGAATGTGCTCATTTTGAGAGACGCGTGTTAGATGCTCTTATACAAAATTTTTTTGTCTACAACATATCCTGAGCACAACCTTGTAGGTGCTCACGGAGCCGAGAAATTTAATTTTGAAATTTTTTATTTTGTGCATTTTTTGCTGCTCCAGTTTGGGCGTACGGAGCACGTTTTGAGCAGGTTTTTTTGCATTACCGTAATCAGCTCATCGAGTTCTTTAAAATGAGCCTAAGCACAACTTTCTACGTGCTCATAGAGCCGAGAAACACGTCGTTGAAAATTTGGCAAATTTTTGCACATTGCCGATGCTCGAGTTTGGGCATACGGAGCTCTTTTTGAGCAGGTTTTTTTGCATTACCGTATTCACCTAATTGAGCTGATTAAAATGAGCCTAAGCACATGGCGCTACGTGCTCATAGAGCCGAGAAAATGAGCAAAAACTTTTGAAAAATTTTTTTTCACGTAAACTTTTCGATTCGATGCTCCATTTCAGAAGAATGTGCTCATTTTGAGAGACGCGTGTTAGATGCTCTTATACAGAATTTTTTTGTCTACAACATATCCTGAGCACAACCTTGTAGGTGCTCACGGAGCCGAGAAATTTAATTTTGAAATTTTTTATTTTGTGCATTTTTTGCTGCTCCAGTTTGGGCGTACGGAGCACGTTTTGAGCAGGTTTTTTTGCATTACCGTAATCAGCTCATCGAGTTCTTTAAAATGAGCCTAAGCACAACTTTCTACGTGCTCATAGAGCCGAGAAACACGTCGTTGAAAATTTGGCAAATTTTTGCACATTGCCGATGCTCGAGTTTGGGCATACGGAGCTCTTTTTGAGCAGGTTTTTTTGCATTACCGTATTCACCTAATTGAGCTGATTAAAATGAGCCTAAGCACATGGCGCTACGTGCTCATAGAGCCGAGAAAATGAGCAAAAACTTTTGAAAAAATTTTTTTCACGTAAACTTTTCGATTCGATGCTCCATTTCAGAAGAATGTGCTCATTTTGAGAGACGCGTGTTAGATGCTCTTATACAGAATTTTTTTGTCTACAACATATCCTGAGCACAACCTTGTAGGTGCTCACGGAGCCGAGAAATTTAATTTTGAAATTTTTTATTTTGTGCATTTTTTGCTGCTCCAGTTTGGGCGTACGGAGCACGTTTTGAGCAGGTTTTTTTGCATTACCGTAATCAGCTCATCGAGTTCTTTAAAATGAGCCTAAGCACAACTTTCTACGTGCTCATAGAGCCGAGAAACACGTCGTTGAAAATTTGGCAAATTTTTGCACATTGCCGATGCTCGAGTTTGGGCATACGGAGCTCTTTTTGAGCAGGTTTTTTTGCATTACCGTATTCACCTAATTGAGCTGATTAAAATGAGCCTAAGCACATGGCGCTACGTGCTCATAGAGCCGAGAAAATGAGCAAAAACTTTTGAAAAATTTTTTTTCACGTAAACTTTTCGATTCGATGCTCCATTTCAGAAGAATGTGCTCATTTTGAGAGACGCGTGTTAGATGCTCTTATACAGAATTTTTTTGTCTACAACATATCCTGAGCACAACCTTGTAGGTGCTCACGGAGCCGAGAAATTTAATTTTGAAATTTTTTATTTTGTGCATTTTTTGCTGCTCCAGTTTGGGCGTACGGAGCACGTTTTGAGCAGGTTTTTTTGCATTACCGTAATCAGCTCATCGAGTTCTTTAAAATGAGCCTAAGCACAACTTTCTACGTGCTCATAGAGCCGAGAAACACGTCGTTGAAAATTTGGCAAATTTTTGCACATTGCCGATGCTCGAGTTTGGGCATACGGAGCTCTTTTTGAGCAGGTTTTTTTGCATTACCGTATTCACCTAATTGAGCTGATTAAAATGAGCCTAAGCACATGGCGCTACGTGCTCATAGAGCCGAGAAAATGAGCAAAAACTTTTGAAAAATTTTTTTTCACGTAAACTTTTCGATGCTCCATTTCAGAAGAATGTGCTCATTTTGAGAGACGCGTGTTAGATGCTCTTATACAGAATTTTTTTGTCTACAACATATCCTGAGCACAACCTTGTAGGTGCTCACGGAGCCGAGAAATTTAATTTTGAAATTTTTTATTTTGTGCATTTTTTGCTGCTCCAGTTTGGGCGTACGGAGCACGTTTTGAGCAGGTTTTTTTGCATTACCGTAATCAGCTCATCGAGTTCTTTAAAATGAGCCTAAGCACAACTTTCTACGTGCTCATAGAGCCGAGAAACACGTCGTTGAAAATTTGGCAAATTTTTGCACATTGCCGATGCTCGAGTTTGGGCATACGGAGCTCTTTTTGAGCAGGTTTTTTTGCATTACCGTATTCACCTAATTGAGCTGATTAAAATGAGCCTAAGCACATGGCGCTACGTGTACGTGCTCATAGAGCCGAGAAAATGAGCAAAAACTTTTGAAAAATTTTTTTTCACGTAAACTTTTCGATTCGATGCTCCATTTCAGAAGAATGTGCTCATTTTGAGAGACGCGTGTTAGATGCTCTTATACAGAATTTTTTTGTCTACAACATATCCTGAGCACAACCTTGTAGGTGCTCACGGAGCCGAGAAATTTAATTTTGAAATTTTTTATTTTGTGCATTTTTTGCTGCTCCAGTTTGGGCGTACGGAGCACGTTTTGAGCAGGTTTTTTTGCATTACCGTAATCAGCTCATCGAGTTCTTTAAAATGAGCCTAAGCACAACTTTCTACGTGCTCATAGAGCCGAGAAACACGTCGTTGAAAATTTGGCAAATTTTTGCACATTGCCGATGCTCGAGTTTGGGCATACGGAGCTCTTTTTGAGCAGGTTTTTTTGCATTACCGTATTCACCTAATTGAGCTGATTAAAATGAGCCTAAGCACATGGCGCTACGTGCTCATAGAGCCGAGAAAATGAGCAAAAACTTTTGAAAAATTTTTTTTCACGTAAACTTTTCGATTCGATGCTCCATTTCAGAAGAATGTGCTCATTTTGAGAGACGCGTGTTAGATGCTCTTATACAGAATTTTTTTGTCTACAACATATCCTGAGCACAACCTTGTAGGTGCTCACGGAGCCGAGAAATTTAATTTTGAAATTTTTTATTTTGTGCATTTTTTGCTGCTCCAGTTTGGGCGTACGGAGCACGTTTTGAGCAGGTTTTTTTGCATTACCGTAATCAGCTCATCGAGTTCTTTAAAATGAGCCTAAGCACAACTTTCTACGTGCTCATAGAGCCGAGAAACACGTCGTTGAAAATTTGGCAAATTTTTGCACATTGCCGATGCTCGAGTTTGGGCATACGGAGCTCTTTTTGAGCAGGTTTTTTTGCATTACCGTATTCACCTAATTGAGCTGATTAAAATGAGCCTAAGCACATGGCGCTACGTGCTCATAGAGCCGAGAAAATGAGCAAAAACTTTTGAAAAATTTTTTTTCACGTAAACTTTTCGATTCGATGCTCCATTTCAGAAGAATGTGCTCATTTTGAGAGACGCGTGTTAGATGCTCTTATACAGAATTTTTTTGTCTACAACATATCCTGAGCACAACCTTGTAGGTGCTCACGGAGCCGAGAAATTTAATTTTGAAATTTTTTATTTTGTGCATTTTTTGCTGCTCCAGTTTGGGCGTACGGAGCACGTTTTGAGCAGGTTTTTTTGCATTACCGTAATCAGCTCATCGAGTTCTTTAAAATGAGCCTAAGCACAACTTTCTACGTGCTCATAGAGCCGAGAAACACGTCGTTGAAAATTTGGCAAATTTTTGCACATTGCCGATGCTCGAGTTTGGGCATACGGAGCTCTTTTTGAGCAGGTTTTTTTGCATTACCGTATTCACCTAATTGAGCTGATTAAAATGAGCCTAAGCACATGGCGCTACGTGCTCATAGAGCCGAGAAAATGAGCAAAAACTTTTGAAAAATTTTTTTTCACGTAAACTTTTCGATGCTCCATTTCAGAAGAATGTGCTCATTTTGAGAGACGCGTGTTAGATGCTCTTATACAGAATTTTTTTGTCTACAACATATCCTGAGCACAACCTTGTAGGTGCTCACGGAGCCGAGAAATTTAATTTTGAAATTTTTTATTTTGTGCATTTTTTGCTGCTCCAGTTTGGGCGTACGGAGCACGTTTTGAGCAGGTTTTTTTGCATTACCGTAATCAGCTCATCGAGTTCTTTAAAATGAGCCTAAGCACAACTTTCTACGTGCTCATAGAGCCGAGAAACACGTCGTTGAAAATTTGGCAAATTTTTGCACATTGCCGATGCTCGAGTTTGGGCATACGGAGCTCTTTTTGAGCAGGTTTTTTTGCATTACCGTATTCACCTAATTGAGCTGATTAAAATGAGCCTAAGCACATGGCGCTACGTGTACGTGCTCATAGAGCCGAGAAAATGAGCAAAAACTTTTGAAAAATTTTTTTTCACGTAAACTTTTCGATTCGATGCTCCATTTCAGAAGAATGTGCTCATTTTGAGAGACGCGTGTTAGATGCTCTTATACAGAATTTTTTTGTCTACAACATATCCTGAGCACAACCTTGTAGGTGCTCACGGAGCCGAGAAATTTAATTTTGAAATTTTTTATTTTGTGCATTTTTTGCTGCTCCAGTTTGGGCGTACGGAGCACGTTTTGAGCAGGTTTTTTTGCATTACCGTAATCAGCTCATCGAGTTCTTTAAAATGAGCCTAAGCACAACTTTCTACGTGCTCATAGAGCCGAGAAACACGTCGTTGAAAATTTGGCAAATTTTTGCACATTGCCGATGCTCGAGTTTGGGCATACGGAGCTCTTTTTGAGCAGGTTTTTTTGCATTACCGTATTCACCTAATTGAGCTGATTAAAATGAGCCTAAGCACATGGCGCTACGTGCTCATAGAGCCGAGAAAATGAGCAAAAACTTTTGAAAAATTTTTTTTCACGTAAACTTTTCGATTCGATGCTCCATTTCAGAAGAATGTGCTCATTTTGAGAGACGCGTGTTAGATGCTCTTATACAGAATTTTTTTGTCTACAACATATCCTGAGCACAACCTTGTAGGTGCTCACGGAGCCGAGAAATTTAATTTTGAAATTTTTTATTTTGTGCATTTTTTGCTGCTCCAGTTTGGGCGTACGGAGCACGTTTTGAGCAGGTTTTTTTGCATTACCGTAATCAGCTCATCGAGTTCTTTAAAATGAGCCTAAGCACAACTTTCTACGTGCTCATAGAGCCGAGAAACACGTCGTTGAAAATTTGGCAAATTTTTGCACATTGCCGATGCTCGAGTTTGGGCATACGGAGCTCTTTTTGAGCAGGTTTTTTTGCATTACCGTATTCACCTAATTGAGCTGATTAAAATGAGCCTAAGCACATGGCGCTACGTGCTCATAGAGCCGAGAAAATGAGCAAAAACTTTTGAAAAATTTTTTTTCACGTAAACTTTTCGATTCGATGCTCCATTTCAGAAGAATGTGCTCATTTTGAGAGACGCGTGTTAGATGCTCTTATACAGAATTTTTTTGTCTACAACATATCCTGAGCACAACCTTGTAGGTGCTCACGGAGCCGAGAAATTTAATTTTGAAATTTTTTATTTTGTGCATTTTTTGCTGCTCCAGTTTGGGCGTACGGAGCACGTTTTGAGCAGGTTTTTTTGCATTACCGTAATCAGCTCATCGAGTTCTTTAAAATGAGCCTAAGCACAACTTTCTACGTGCTCATAGAGCCGAGAAACACGTCGTTGAAAATTTGGCAAATTTTTGCACATTGCCGATGCTCGAGTTTGGGCATACGGAGCTCTTTTTGAGCAGGTTTTTTTGCATTACCGTATTCACCTAATTGAGCTGATTAAAATGAGCCTAAGCACATGGCGCTACGTGCTCATAGAGCCGAGAAAATGAGCAAAAACTTTTGAAAAATTTTTTTTCACGTAAACTTTTCGATGCTCCATTTCAGAAGAATGTGCTCATTTTGAGAGACGCGTGTTAGATGCTCTTATACAGAATTTTTTTGTCTACAACATATCCTGAGCACAACCTTGTAGGTGCTCACGGAGCCGAGAAATTTAATTTTGAAATTTTTTATTTTGTGCATTTTTTGCTGCTCCAGTTTGGGCGTACGGAGCACGTTTTGAGCAGGTTTTTTTGCATTACCGTAATCAGCTCATCGAGTTCTTTAAAATGAGCCTAAGCACAACTTTCTACGTGCTCATAGAGCCGAGAAACACGTCGTTGAAAATTTGGCAAATTTTTGCACATTGCCGATGCTCGAGTTTGGGCATACGGAGCTCTTTTTGAGCAGGTTTTTTTGCATTACCGTATTCACCTAATTGAGCTGATTAAAATGAGCCTAAGCACATGGCGCTACGTGCTCATAGAGCCGAGAAAATGAGCAAAAACTTTTGAAAAATTTTTTTTCACGTAAACTTTTCGATGCTCCATTTCAGAAGAATGTGCTCATTTTGAGAGACGCGTGTTAGATGCTCTTATACAGAATTTTTTTGTCTACAACATATCCTGAGCACAACCTTGTAGGTGCTCACGGAGCCGAGAAATTTAATTTTGAAATTTTTTATTTTGTGCATTTTTTGCTGCTCCAGTTTGGGCGTACGGAGCACGTTTTGAGCAGGTTTTTTTGCATTACCGTAATCAGCTCATCGAGTTCTTTAAAATGAGCCTAAGCACAACTTTCTACGTGCTCATAGAGCCGAGAAACACGTCGTTGAAAATTTGGCAAATTTTTGCACATTGCCGATGCTCGAGTTTGGGCATACGGAGCTCTTTTTGAGCAGGTTTTTTTGCATTACCGTATTCACCTAATTGAGCTAATTAAAATGAGCCTAAGCACATGGCGCTACGTGCTCATAGAGCCGAGAAAATGAGCAAAAACTTTTGAAAAATTTTTTTTCACGTAAACTTTTCGATGCTCCATTTCAGAAGAATGTGCTCATTTTGAGAGACGCGTGTTAGATGCTCTTATACAGAATTTTTTTGTCTACAACATATCCTGAGCACAACCTTGTAGGTGCTCACGGAGCCGAGAAATTTAATTTTGAAATTTTTTATTTTGTGCATTTTTTGCTGCTCCAGTTTGGGCGTACGGAGCACGTTTTGAGCAGGTTTTTTTGCATTACCGTAATCAGCTCATCGAGTTCTTTAAAATGAGCCTAAGCACAACTTTCTACGTGCTCATAGAGCCGAGAAACACGTCGTTGAAAATTTGGCAAATTTTTGCACATTGCCGATGCTCGAGTTTGGGCATACGGAGCTCTTTTTGAGCAGGTTTTTTTGCATTACCGTATTCACCTAATTGAGCTGATTAAAATGAGCCTAAGCACATGGCGCTACGTGCTCATAGAGCCGAGAAAATGAGCAAAAACTTTTGAAAAATTTTTTTTCACGTAAACTTTTCGATGCTCCATTTCAGAAGAATGTGCTCATTTTGAGAGACGCGTGTTAGATGCTCTTATACAGAATTTTTTTGTCTACAACATATCCTGAGCACAACCTTGTAGGTGCTCACGGAGCCGAGAAATTTAATTTTGAAATTTTTTATTTTGTGCATTTTTTGATGCTCCAGTTTGGGCGTACGGAGCACGTTTTAAGCAGGTTTTTTTGCATTACCGTAATCAGCTCATCGAGTTCTTTAAAATGAGCCCAAGAACAACTTTCTACGTGCTCATAGAGCCGAGAAACACGTCGTTGAAAATTTGGCAAATTTTTGCACATTGCCGATGCTCGAGTTTGGGCATATGGAGCTCTTTTTGAGCAGGTTTTTTTGCATTACCGTATTCACCTAATTGAGCTGATTAAAATGAGCCTAAGCACATGGCGCTACGTGCTCATAGAGCCGAGAAAATGAGCAAAAACTTTTGAAAATTTTTTTTTCACGTAAACTTTTCGATGCTCCATTTCAGAAGAATGTGCTCATTTTGAGAGACGCGTGTTAAATGCTCTTATACAGAATTTTTTTGTCTACAACATATCCTGAGCACAACCTTGTAGGTGCTCACGGAGCCGAGAAATTTAATTTTGAAATTTTTTATTTTGTACATTTTTTGATGCTCCAGTTTGGGCGTACGGAGCACGTTTTAAGCAGGTTTTTTTGCATTACCGTAATCAGCTTATCGAGTTCTTTAAAATGAGCCCAAGAACAACTTTCTACGTGCTCATAGAGCCGAGAAACACGTCGTTGAAAATTTGGAAAATTTTTGCACATTGCCGATGCTCGAGTTTGGGCATATGTAGCTCTTTTTGAGCAGGTTTTTTTGCATTACCGTATTCACCTAATTGAGCTGATTAAAATGAGCCTAAGCTCATGGCTCTACGTGCTCATAGAGCCGAGAAAATGAGCAAAAACTTTTGAAAAATTTTTTTTCACGTAAACTTTTCGATGCTCCATTTCAGAAGAATGTGCTCATTTTGAGAGACGCGTGTTAGATGCTCTTATACAGAATTTTTTTGTCTACAACATTTCCTGAGCACAACCTTGTAGGTGCTCACGGAGCCGAGAAATTTAATTTTGAAATTTTTTATTTTGTGCATTTTTTGATGCTCCAGTTTGGGCGTACGGAGCACGTTTTAGGCAGGTTTTTTTTGCATTACCGTAATCAGCTTATCGAGTTCTTTAAAATGAGCCCAAGAACAACTTTCTACGTGCTCATAGAGCCGAGAAACACGTCGTTGAAAATTTGGAAAATTTTTGCACATTGCCGATGCTCGAGTTTGGGCATATGTAGCTCTTTTTGAGCAGGTTTTTTTGCATTACCGTATTCACCTAATTGAGCTGATTAAAATGAGCCTAAGCTCATGGCTCTACGTGCTCATAGAGCCGAGAAAATGAGCAAAAACTTTTGAAAAATTTTTTTTCACGTAAACTTTTCGATGCTCCATTTCAGAAGAATGTGCTCATTTTGAGAGACGCGTGTTAGATGCTCTTATACAGAATTTTTTTGTCTACAACATTTCCTGAGCACAACCTTGTAGGTGCTCACGGAGCCGAGAAATTTAATTTTGAAATTTTTTATTTTGTGCATTTTTTGATGCTCCAGTTTGGGCGTACGGAGCACGTTTTAGGCAGGTTTTTTTGCATTACCGTAATCAGCTTATCGAGTTCTTTAAAATGAGCCCAAGAACAACTTTCTACGTGCTCATAGAGCCGAGAAACACGTCGTTGAAAATTTGGCAAATTTTTGCACATTGCCGATGCTCGAGTTTGGGCATACCGAGCTCTTTTTGAGCAGGTTTTTTTTTGCATTACCGTATTCACCTAATTGAGGTGATTAAAATGAGCCTAAGCACAAGGCGCTACGTACTCATAGAGCCGAGAAAATGAGCAAAAACTTTTGAAAAATTTTTTTTCACGTAAACTTTTCGATGCTCCATTTCAGAAGAATGTGCTCATTTTGAGAGACGCGTGTTAGATGCTCTTATACAGAATTTTTTTGTCTACAACATTTCCTGAGCACAACCTTGTAGGTGCTCACGGAGCCGAGAAATTTAATTTTGAAATTTTTTATTTTGTGCATTTTTTGATGCTCCAGTTTGGGCGTACGGAGCACGTTTTAGGCAGGTTTTTTTTGCATTACCGTAATCAGCTTATCGAGTTCTTTAAAATGAGCCCAAGAACAACTTTCTACGTGCTCATAGAGCCGAGAAACACGTCGTTGAAAATTTGGAAAATTTTTGCACATTGCCGATGCTCGAGTTTGGGCATATGTAGCTCTTTTTGAGCAGGTTTTTTTGCATTACCGTATTCACCTAATTGAGCTGATTAAAATGAGCCTAAGCTCATGGCTCTACGTGCTCATAGAGCCGAGAAAATGAGCAAAAACTTTTGAAAAATTTTTTTTCACGTAAACTTTTCGATGCTCCATTTCAGAAGAATGTGCTCATTTTGAGAGACGCGTGTTAGATGCTCTTATACAGAATTTTTTTGTCTACAACATTTCCTGAGCACAACCTTGTAGGTGCTCACGGAGCCGAGAAATTTAATTTTGAAATTTTTTATTTTGTGCATTTTTTGATGCTCCAGTTTGGGCGTACGGAGCACGTTTTAGGCAGGTTTTTTTGCATTACCGTAATCAGCTTATCGAGTTCTTTAAAATGAGCCCAAGAACAACTTTCTACGTGCTCATAGAGCCGAGAAACACGTCGTTGAAAATTTGGCAAATTTTTGCACATTGCCGATGCTCGAGTTTGGGCATACCGAGCTCTTTTTGAGCAGGTTTTTTTTTGCATTACCGTATTCACCTAATTGAGGTGATTAAAATGAGCCTAAGCACAAGGCGCTACGTACTCATAGAGCCGAGAAAATGAGCAAAAACTTTTGAAAAATTTTTTTTCACGTAAACTTTTCGATGCTCCATTTCAGAAGAATGTGCTCATTTTGAGAGACGCGTGTTAGATGCTCTTATACAGAATTTTTTTGTCTACAACATTTCCTGAGCACAACCTTGTAGGTGCTCACGGAGCCGAGAAATTTAATTTTGAAATTTTTTATTTTGTGCATTTTTTGATGCTCCAGTTTGGGCGTACGGAGCACGTTTTAGGCAGGTTTTTTTTGCATTACCGTAATCAGCTTATCGAGTTCTTTAAAATGAGCCCAAGAACAACTTTCTACGTGCTCATAGAGCCGAGAAACACGTCGTTGAAAATTTGGAAAATTTTTGCACATTGCCGATGCCGAGTTTGGGCATATGTAGCTCTTTTTGAGCAGGTTTTTTTGCATTACCGTATTCACCTAATTGAGCTGATTAAAATGAGCCTAAGCTCATGGCTCTACGTGCTCATAGAGCCGAGAAAATGAGCAAAAACTTTTGAAAAATTTTTTTTCACGTAAACTTTTCGATGCTCCATTTCAGAAGAATGTGCTCATTTTGAGAGACGCGTGTTAGATGCTCTTATACAGAATTTTTTTGTCTACAACATTTCCTGAGCACAACCTTGTAGGTGCTCACGGAGCCGAGAAATTTAATTTTGAAATTTTTTATTTTGTGCATTTTTTGATGCTCCAGTTTGGGCGTACGGAGCACGTTTTAGGCAGGTTTTTTTGCATTACCGTAATCAGCTTATCGAGTTCTTTAAAATGAGCCCAAGAACAACTTTCTACGTGCTCATAGAGCCGAGAAACACGTCGTTGAAAATTTGGCAAATTTTTGCACATTGCCGATGCTCGAGTTTGGGCATACCGAGCTCTTTTTGAGCAGGTTTTTTTTTGCATTACCGTATTCACCTAATTGAGGTGATTAAAATGAGCCTAAGCACAAGGCGCTACGTACTCATAGAGCCGAGAAAATGAGCAAAAACTTTTGAAAAATTTTTTTTCACGTAAACTTTTCGATGCTCCATTTCAGAAGAATGTGCTCATTTTGAGAGACGCGTGTTAGATGCTCTTATACAGAATTTTTTTGTCTACAACATTTCCTGAGCACAACCTTGTAGGTGCTCACGGAGCCGAGAAATTTAATTTTGAAATTTTTTATTTTGTGCATTTTTTGATGCTCCAGTTTGGGCGTACGGAGCACGTTTTAAGCAGGTTTTTTTGCATTACCGTAATCAGCTCATCGAGTTCTTTAAAATGAGCCTAAGCACAGCTTTCTACGTGCTCATAGAGCCGAGAAACACGTCGTTGAAAATTTAGCAAATTTTTGCACATTGCCGATGCTCGAGTTTGGGCATACGGAGCTCTTTTTGAGCAGGTTTTTTTGCATTACCGTATTCACCTAATTGAGCTGATTAAAATGAGCCTAAGCTCATGGCTCTACGTGTTCATAGAGCCGAGAAAATGAGCAAAAACTTTTGAAAAATTTTTTTTCACGTAAACTTTTCGATGCTCCATTTCAGAAGAATGTGCTCATTTTGAGAGACGCGTGTTAAATGCTCTTATACAGAATTTTTTTGTCTACAACATATCCTGAGCACAACCTTGTAGGTGCACACGGAGCCGAGAAATTTAATTTTGAAATTTTTTATTTTGTGCATTTTTTGATGCTCCAGTTTGGGCGTACGGAGCACGTTTTAGGCAGGTTTTTTTGCATTACCGTAATCAGCTTATCGAGTTCTTTAAAATGAGCCCAAGAACAACTTTCTACGTGCTCATAGAGCCGAGAAACACGTCGTTGAAAATTTGGCAAATTTTTGCACATTGCCGATGCTCGAGTTTGGGCATACGGAGCTCTTTTTGAGCAGGTTTTTTTGCATTACCGTATTCACCTAATTGAGCTGATTAAAATGAGCCTAAGCTCATGGCTCTACGTGTTCATAGAGCCGAGAAAATGAGCAAAAACTTTTGAAAAATTTTTTTTCACGTAAACTTTTCGATGCTCCATTTCAGAAGAATGTGCTCATTTTGAGAGACGCGTGTTAGATGCTCTTATACAGAATTTTTTTGTCTACAACATTTCCTGAGCACAACCTTGTAGGTGCTCACGGAGCCGAGAAATTTAATTTTGAAATTTTTTATTTTGTGCATTTTTTGATGCTCCAGTTTGGGCGTACGGAGCACGTTTTAAGCAGGTTTTTTTGCATTACCGTAATCAGCTCATCGAGTTCTTTAAAATGAGCCTAAGCACAGCTTTCTACGTGCTCATAGAGCCGAGAAACACGTCGTTGAAAATTTAGCAAATTTTTGCACATTGCCGATGCTCGAGTTTGGGCATACGGAGCTCTTTTTGAGCAGGTTTTTTTGCATTACCGTATTCACCTAATTGAGCTGATTAAAATGAGCCTAAGCTCATGGCTCTACGTGTTCATAGAGCCGAGAAAATGAGCAAAAACTTTTGAAAAATTTTTTTTCACGTAAACTTTTCGATGCTCCATTTCAGAAGAATGTGCTCATTTTGAGAGACGCGTGTTAAATGCTCTTATACAGAATTTTTTTGTCTACAACATATCCTGAGCACAACCTTGTAGGTGCACACGGAGCCGAGAAATTTAATTTTGAAATTTTTTATTTTGTGCATTTTTTGATGCTCCAGTTTGGGCGTACGGAGCACGTTTTAAGCAGGTTTTTTTGCATTACCGTAATCAGCTCATCGAGTTCTTTAAAATGAGCCTAAGCACAACTTTCTACGTGCTCATAGAGCCGAGAAACACGTCGTTGAAAATTTGGCAAATATTTGCACATTGCCGATGCTCGAGTTTGGGCATACGGAGCTCTTTTTGAGCAGGTTTTTTTGCATTACCGTATTCACCTAATTGAGCTGATTAAAATGAGCCTAAGCTCATGGCTCTACGTGTTCATAGAGCCGAGAAAATGAGCAAAAACTTTTGAAAAATTTTTTTTCACGTAAACTTTTCGATGCTCCATTTCAGAAGAATGTGCTCATTTTGAGAGACGCGTGTTAAATGCTCTTATACAGAATTTTTTTGTCTACAACATATCCTGAGCACAACCTTGTAGGTGCTCACGGAGCCGAGAAATTTAATTTTGAAATTTTTTATTTTGTGCATTTTTTGCTGCTCCAGTTTGGGCGTACGGAGCACGTTTTGAGCAGGTTTTTTTGCATTACCGTAATCAGCTCATCGAGTTCTTTAAAATGAGCCTAAGCACAACTTTCTACGTGCTCATAGAGCCGAGAAACACGTCGTTGAAAATTTGGCAAATTTTTGCACATTGCCGATGCTCGAGTTTGGGCATACGGAGCTCTTTTTGAGCAGGTTTTTTTGCATTACCGTATTCACCTAATTGAGGTGATTAAAATGAGCCTAAGCACAAGGCGCTACGTACTCATAGAGCCGAGAAAATGAGCAAAAACTTTTGAAAAAATTTTTTTCACGTAAACTTTTCGATGCTCCATTTCAGAAGAATGTGCTCATTTTGAGAGACGCGTGTTAGATGCTCTTATACAGAATTTTTTTGTCTACAACATTTCCTGAGCACAACCTTGTAGGTGCTCACGGAGCCGAGAAATTTAATTTTGAAATTTTTTATTTTGTGCATTTTTTGATGCTCCAGTTTGGGCGTACGGAGCACGTTTTAAGCAGGTTTTTTTGCATTACCGTAATCAGCTCATCGAGTTCTTTAAAATGAGCCTAAGCACAGCTTTCTACGTGCTCATAGAGCCGAGAAACACGTCGTTGAAAATTTAGCAAATTTTTGCACATTGCCGATGCTCGAGTTTGGGCATACGGAGCTCTTTTTGAGCAGGTTTTTTTGCATTACCGTATTCACCTAATTGAGCTGATTAAAATGAGCTTAAGCTCATGGCTCTACGTGTTCATAGAGCCGAGAAAATGAGCAAAAACTTTTGAAAAATTTTTTTTCACGTAAACTTTTCGATGCTCCATTTCAGAAGAATGTGCTCATTTTGAGAGACGCGTGTTAGATGCTCTTATACAGAATTTTTTTGTCTACAACATTTCCTGAGCACAACCTTGTAGGTGCTCACGGAGCCGAGAAATTTAATTTTGAAATTTTTTATTTTGTGCATTTTTTGATGCTCCAGTTTGGGCGTACGGAGCACGTTTTAAGCAGGTTTTTTTGCATTACCGTAATCAGCTCATCGAGTTCTTTAAAATGAGCCTAAGCACAGCTTTCTACGTGCTCATAGAGCCGAGAAACACGTCGTTGAAAATTTAGCAAATTTTTGCACATTGCCGATGCTCGAGTTTGGGCATACGGAGCTCTTTTTGAGCAGGTTTTTTTGCATTACCGTATTCACCTAATTGAGCTGATTAAAATGAGCTTAAGCTCATGGCTCTACGTGTTCATAGAGCCGAGAAAATGAGCAAAAACTTTTGAAAAATTTTTTTTCACGTAAACTTTTCGATGCTCCATTTCAGAAGAATGTGCTCATTTTGAGAGACGCGTGTTAAATGCTCTTATACAGAATTTTTTTGTCTACAACATATCCTGAGCACAACCTTGTAGGTGCACACGGAGCCGAGAAATTTAATTTTGAAATTTTTTATTTTGTGCATTTTTTGATGCTCCAGTTTGGGCGTACGGAGCACGTTTTAAGCAGGTTTTTTTGCATTACCGTAATCAGCTCATCGAGTTCTTTAAAATGAGCCTAAGCACAACTTTCTACGTGCTCATAGAGCCGAGAAACACGTCGTTGAAAATTTGGCAAATATTTGCACATTGCCGATGCTCGAGTTTGGGCATACGGAGCTCTTTTTGAGCAGGTTTTTTTGCATTACCGTATTCACCTAATTGAGCTGATTAAAATGAGCCTAAGCTCATGGCTCTACGTGTTCATAGAGCCGAGAAAATGAGCAAAAACTTTTGAAAAATTTTTTTTCACGTAAACTTTTCGATTCGATGCTCCATTTCAGAAGAATGTGCTCATTTTGAGAGACGCGTGTTAGATGCTCTTATACAGAATTTTTTTTGTCTACAACATATCCTGAGCACAACCTTGTAGGTGCTCACGGAGCCGAGAAATTTAATTTTGAAATTTTTTATTTTGTGCATTTTTTGCTGCTCCAGTTTGGGCGTACGGAGCACGTTTTGAGCAGGTTTTTTTGCATTACCGTAATCAGCTCATCGAGTTCTTTAAAATGAGCCTAAGCACAACTTTCTACGTGCTCATAGAGCCGAGAAACACGTCGTTGAAAATTTGGCAAATTTTTGCACATTGCCGATGCTCGAGTTTGGGCATACGGAGCTCTTTTTGAGCAGGTTTTTTTGCATTACCGTATTCACCTAATTGAGCTGATTAAAATGAGCCTAAGCACATGGCGCTACGTGCTCATAGAGCCGAGAAAATGAGCAAAAACTTTTGAAAAATTTTTTTTCACGTAAACTTTTCGATGCTCCATTTCAGAAGAATGTGCTCATTTGGAGAGACGCGTGTTAGATGTTCTTATACAGAATTTTTTTGTCTACAACATATCCTGAGCACAACCTTGTAGGTGCTCACGGAGCCGAGAAATTTAATTTTGAAATTTTTTATTTTGTACATTTTTTGATGCTCCAGTTTGGGCGTACGGAGCACGTTTTAAGCAGGTTTTTTTGCATTACCGTAATCAGCTCATCGAGTTCTTTAAAATGAGCCTAAGCACAACTTTCTACGTGCTCATAGAGCCGAGAAACACGTCGTTGAAAATTTGGCAAATTTTTGCACATTGCCGATGCTCGAGTTTGGGCATACGGAGCTCTTTTTGAGCAGGTTTTTTTGCATTACCGTATTCACCTAATTGAGCTGATTAAAATGAGCCTAAGCACATGGCGCTACGTGCTCATAGAGCCGAGAAAATGAGCAAAAACTTTTGAAAAATTTTTTTTCACGTAAACTTTTCGATGCTCCATTTCAGAAGAATGTGCTCATTTTGAGAGACGCGTGTTAGATGTTCTTATACAGAATTTTTTTGTCTACAACATATCCTGAGCACAACCTTGTAGGTGCTCACGGAGCCGAGAAATTTAATTTTGAAATTTTTTATTTTGTACATTTTTTGATGCTCCAGTTTGGGCGTACGGAGCACGTTTTAAACAGGTTTTTTTGCATTACCGTAATCAGCTCATCGAGTTCTTTAAAATGAGCCTAAGCACAACTTTCTACGTGCTCATAGAGCCGAGAAACACGTCGTTGAAAATTTGGCAAATTTTTGCACATTGCCGATGCTCGAGTTTGGGCATACGGAGCTCTTTTTGAGCAGGTTTTTTTGCATTACCGTATTCACCTAATTGAGCTGATTAAAATGAGCCTAAGCACATGGCGCTACGTGCTCATAGAGCCGAGAAAATGAGCAAAAACTTTTGAAAAATTTTTTTTCACGTAAACTTTTCGATGCTCCATTTCAGAAGAATGTGCTCATTTTGAGAGACGCGTGTTAGATGTTCTTATACAGAATTTTTTTGTCTACAACATATCCTGAGCACAACCTTGTAGGTGCTCACGGAGCCGAGAAATTTAATTTTGAAATTTTTTATTTTGTACATTTTTTGATGCTCCAGTTTGGGCGTACGGAGCACGTTTTAAACAGGTTTTTTTGCATTACCGTAATCAGCTCATCGAGTTCTTTAAAATGAGCCTAAGCACAACTTTCTACGTGCTCATAGAGCCGAGAAACACGTCGTTGAAAATTTGGCAAATTTTTGCACATTGCCGATGCTCGAGTTTGGGCATACGGAGCTCTTTTTGAGCAGGTTTTTTTGCATTACCGTATTCACCTAATTGAGCTGATTAAAATGAGCCTAAGCACATGGCGCTACGTGCTCATAGAGCCGAGAAAATGAGCAAAAACTTTTGAAAAATTTTTTTTCACGTAAACTTTTCGATGCTCCATTTCAGAAGAATGTGCTCATTTTGAGAGACGCGTGTTAGATGTTCTTATACAGAATTTTTTTGTCTACAACATATCCTGAGCACAACCTTGTAGGTGCTCACGGAGCCGAGAAATTTAATTTTGAAATTTTTTATTTTGTACATTTTTTGATGCTCCAGTTTGGGCGTACGGAGCAAGTTTTAAGCAGGTTTTTTTGCATTACCGTAATCAGCTCATCGAGTTCTTTAAAATGAGCCTAAGCACAACTTTCTACGTGCTCATAGAGCCGAGAAACACGTCGTTGAAAATTTGGCAAATTTTTGCACATTGCCGATGCTCGAGTTTGGGCATATGGAGCTCTTTTTGAGCAGGTTTTTTTGCATTACCGTATTCACCTAATTGAGCTGATTAAAATGAGCCTAAGCACATGGCGCTACGTGCTCATAGAGCCGAGAAAATGAGCAAAAACTTTTGAAAAATTTTTTTTCACGTAAACTTTTCGATGCTCCATTTCAGAAGAATGTGCTCATTTTGAGAGACGCGTGTTAGATGTTCTTATACAGAATTTTTTTGTCTACAACATATCCTGAGCACAACCTTGTAGGTGCTCACGGAGCCGAGAAATTTAATTTTGAAATTTTTTATTTTGTACATTTTTTGATGCTCCAGTTTGGGCGTACGGAGCACGTTTTAAGCAGGTTTTTTTGCATTACCGTAATCAGCTCATCGAGTTCTTTAAAATGAGCCTAAGAACAACTTTCTACGTGCTCATAGAGCCGAGAAACACGTCGTTGAAAATTTGGCAAATTTTTGCACATTGCCGATGCTCGAGTTTGGGCATATGGAGCTCTTTTTGAGCAGGTTTTTTTGCATTACCGTATTCACCTAATTGAGCTGATTAAAATGAGCCTAAGCACATGGCGCTACGTGCTCATAGAGCCGAGAAAATGAGCAAAAACTTTTGAAAAATTTTTTTTCACGTAAACTTTTCGATGCTCCATTTCAGAAGAATGTGCTCATTTTGAGAGACGCGTGTTAGATGTTCTTATACAGAATTTTTTTGTCTACAACATATCCTGAGCACAACCTTGTAGGTGCTCACGGAGCCGAGAAATTTAATTTTGAAATTTTTTATTTTGTGCATTTTTTGATGCTCCAGTTTGGGCGTACGGAGCACGTTTTAAGCAGGTTTTTTTGCATTACCGTAATCAGCTCATCGAGTTCTTTAAAATGAGCCCAAGAACAACTTTCTACGTGCTCATAGAGCCGAGAAACACGTCGTTGAAAATTTGGCAAATTTTTGCACATTGCCGATGCTCGAGTTTGGGCATACGGAGCTCTTTTTGAGCAGGTTTTTTTGCATTACCGTATTCACCTAATTGAGGTGATTAAAATGAGCCTAAGCACAAGGCGCTACGTACTCATAGAGCCGAGAAAATGAGCAAAAACTTTTGAAAAATTTTTTTTCACGTAAACTTTTCGATGCTCCATTTCAGAAGAATGTGCTCATTTTGAGAGACGCGTGTTAGATGTTCTTATACAGAATTTTTTTGTCTACAACATATCCTGAGCACAACCTTGTAGGTGCTCACGGAGCCGAGAAATTTAATTTTGAAATTTTTTATTTTGTGCATTTTTTGATGCTCCAGTTTGGGCGTACGGAGCACGTTTTAGGCAGGTTTTTTTGCATTACCGTAATCAGCTTATCGAGTTCTTTAAAATGAGCCCAAGAACAACTTTCTACGTGCTCATAGAGCCGAGAAACACGTCGTTGAAAATTTGGCAAATTTTTGCACATTGCCGATGCTCGAGTTTGGGCATACGGAGCTCTTTTTGAGCAGGTTTTTTTGCATTACCGTATTCACCTAATTGAGGTGATTAAAATGAGCCTAAGCACAAGGCGCTACGTACTCATAGAGCCGAGAAAATGAGCAAAAACTTTTGAAAAATTTTTTTTCACGTAAACTTTTCGATGCTCCATTTCAGAAGAATGTGCTCATTTTGAGAGACGCGTGTTAGATGCTCTTATACAGAATTTTTTTGTCTACAACATTTCCTGAGCACAACCTTGTAGGTGCTCACGGAGCCGAGAAATTTAATTTTGAAATTTTTTATTTTGTGCATTTTTTGATGCTCCAGTTTGGGCGTACGGAGCACGTTTTAAGCAGGTTTTTTTGCATTACCGTAATCAGCTCATCGAGTTCTTTAAAATGAGCCTAAGCACAGCTTTCTACGTGCTCATAGAGCCGAGAAACACGTCGTTGAAAATTTGGCAAATTTTTGCACATTGCCGATGCTCGAGTTTGGGCATACGGAGCTCTTTTTGAGCAGGTTTTTTTGCATTACCGTATTCACCTAATTGAGCTGATTAAAATGAGCCTAAGCTCATGGCTCTACGTGTTCATAGAGCCGAGAAAATGAGCAAAAACTTTTGAAAAATTTTTTTTCACGTAAACTTTTCGATGCTCCATTTCAGAAGAATGTGCTCATTTTGAGAGACGCGAGTTAAATGCTCTTATACAGAATTTTTTTGTCTACAACATATCCTGAGCACAACCTTGTAGGTGCTCACGGAGCCGAGAAATTTAATTTTGAAATTTTTTATTTTGTACATTTTTTGATGCTCCAGTTTGGGCGTACGGAGCACGTTTTAAGCAGGTTTTTTTGCATTACCGTAATCAGCTCATCGAGTTCTTTAAAATGAGCCTAAGCACAACTTTCTACGTGCTCATAGAGCCGAGAAACACGTCGTTGAAAATTTGGCAAATTTTTGCACATTGCCGATGCTCGAGTTTGGGCATACGGAGCTCTTTTTGAGCAGGTTTTTTTGCATTACCGTATTCACCTAATTGAGCTGATTAAAATGAGCCTAAGCACATGGCGCTACGTGCTCATAGAGCCGAGAAAATGAGCAAAAACTTTTGAAAAATTTTTTTTCACGTAAACTTTTCGATGCTCCATTTCAGAAGAATGTGCTCATTTTGAGAGACGCGTGTTAGATGTTCTTATACAGAATTTTTTTGTCTACAACATATCCTGAGCACAACCTTGTAGGTGCTCACGGAGCCGAGAAATTTAATTTTGAAATTTTTTATTTTGTACATTTTTTGATGCTCCAGTTTGGGCGTACGGAGCACGTTTTAAGCAGGTTTTTTTGCATTACCGTAATCAGCTCATCGAGTTCTTTAAAATGAGCCTAAGCACAACTTTCTACGTGCTCATAGAGCCGAGAAACACGTCGTTGAAAATTTGGCAAATTTTTGCACATTGCCGATGCTCGAGTTTGGGCATATGGAGCTCTTTTTGAGCAGGTTTTTTTGCATTACCGTATTCACCTAATTGAGCTGATTAAAATGAGCCTAAGCACATGGCGCTACGTGCTCATAGAGCCGAGAAAATGAGCAAAAACTTTTGAAAAATTTTTTTTCACGTAAACTTTTCGATGCTCCATTTCAGAAGAATGTGCTCATTTTGAGAGACGCGTGTTAGATGTTCTTATACAGAATTTTTTTGTCTACAACATATCCTGAGCACAACCTTGTAGGTGCTCACGGAGCCGAGAAATTTAATTTTGAAATTTTTTATTTTGTACATTTTTTGATGCTCCAGTTTGGGCGTACGGAGCACGTTTTAAGCAGGTTTTTTTGCATTACCGTAATCAGCTCATCGAGTTCTTTAAAATGAGCCTAAGCACAACTTTCTACGTGCTCATAGAGCCGAGAAACACGTCGTTGAAAATTTGGCAAATTTTTGCACATTGCCGATGCTCGAGTTTGGGCATATGGAGCTCTTTTTGAGCAGGTTTTTTTGCATTACCGTATTCACCTAATTGAGGTGATTAAAATGAGCCTAAGCACAAGGCGCTACGTACTCATAGAGCCGAGAAAATGAGCAAAAACTTTTGAAAAATTTTTTTTCACGTAAACTTTTCGATGCTCCATTTCAGAAGAATGTGCTCATTTTGAGAGACGCGTGTTAGATGTTCTTATACAGAATTTTTTTGTCTACAACATATCCTGAGCACAACCTTGTAGGTGCTCACGGAGCCGAGAAATTTAATTTTGAAATTTTTTATTTTGTGCATTTTTTGATGCTCCAGTTTGGGCGTACGGAGCACGTTTTAGGCAGGTTTTTTTGCATTACCGTAATCAGCTTATCGAGTTCTTTAAAATGAGCCCAAGAACAACTTTCTACGTGCTCATAGAGCCGAGAAACACGTCGTTGAAAATTTGGCAAATTTTTGCACATTGCCGATGCTCGAGTTTGGGCATACGGAGCTCTTTTTGAGCAGGTTTTTTTGCATTACCGTATTCACCTAATTGAGGTGATTAAAATGAGCCTAAGCACAAGGCGCTACGTACTCATAGAGCCGAGAAAATGAGCAAAAACTTTTGAAAAATTTTTTTTCACGTAAACTTTTCGATGCTCCATTTCAGAAGAATGTGCTCATTTTGAGAGACGCGTGTTAGATGCTCTTATACAGAATTTTTTTGTCTACAACATTTCCTGAGCACAACCTTGTAGGTGCTCACGGAGCCGAGAAATTTAATTTTGAAATTTTTTATTTTGTGCATTTTTTGATGCTCCAGTTTGGGCGTACGGAGCACGTTTTAAGCAGGTTTTTTTGCATTACCGTAATCAGCTCATCGAGTTCTTTAAAATGAGCCTAAGCACAGCTTTCTACGTGCTCATAGAGCCGAGAAACACGTCGTTGAAAATTTGGCAAATTTTTGCACATTGCCGATGCTCGAGTTTGGGCATACGGAGCTCTTTTTGAGCAGGTTTTTTTGCATTACCGTATTCACCTAATTGAGCTGATTAAAATGAGCCTAAGCTCATGGCTCTACGTGTTCATAGAGCCGAGAAAATGAGCAAAAACTTTTGAAAAATTTTTTTTCACGTAAACTTTTCGATGCTCCATTTCAGAAGAATGTGCTCATTTTGAGAGACGCGAGTTAAATGCTCTTATACAGAATTTTTTTGTCTACAACATATCCTGAGCACAACCTTGTAGGTGCTCACGGAGCCGAGAAATTTAATTTTGAAATTTTTTATTTTGTGCATTTTTTGATGCTCGTGTTTGGGCGTACGGAGCTCTTTTTGAGCAGCTTTTTTCGCATTACCGTAATCAGCTCATCGAGTTCTTTAAAATGAGCCTAAGCACAGCTTTCTACGTGCTCATAGAGCCGAGAAACACGTCGTTGAAAATTTGGCAAATTTTTGCACATTGCCGATGCTCGAGTTTGGGCATACGGAGCTCTTTTTGAGCAGGTTTTTTTGCATTACCGTATTCACCTAATTGAGGTGATTAAAATGAGCCTAAGCACATGGCGCTACGTGCTCATAGAGCCGAGAAAATGAGCAAAAACTTTTGAAAAATTTTTTTTCACGTAAACTTTTCGATGCTCCATTTCAGAAGAATGTGCTCATTTTGAGAGACGCGTGTTAGATGTTCTTATACAGAATTTTTTTGTCTACAACATATCCTGAGCACAACCTTGTAGGTGCTCACGGAGCCGAGAAATTTAATTTTGAAATTTTTTATTTTGTGCATTTTTTGATGCTCCAGTTTGGGCGTACGGAGCACGTTTTAGGCAGGTTTTTTTGCATTACCGTAATCAGCTTATCGAGTTCTTTAAAATGAGCCCAAGAACAACTTTCTACGTGCTCATAGAGCCGAGAAACACGTCGTTGAAAATTTGGCAAATTTTTGCACATTGCCGATGCTCGAGTTTGGGCATACGGAGCTCTTTTTGAGCAGGTTTTTTTGCATTACCGTATTCACCTAATTGAGGTGATTAAAATGAGCCTAAGCACATGGCGCTACGTGCTCATAGAGCCGAGAAAATGAGCAAAAACTTTTGAAAAATTTTTTTTCACGTAAACTTTTCGATGCTCCATTTCAGAAGAATGTGCTCATTTTGAGAGACGCGTGTTAGATGTTCTTATACAGAATTTTTTTGTCTACAACATATCCTGAGCACAACCTTGTAGGTGCTCACGGAGCCGAGAAATTTAATTTTGAAATTTTTTATTTTGTGCATTTTTTGATGCTCCAGTTTGGGCGTACGGAGCACGTTTTAGGCAGGTTTTTTTGCATTACCGTAATCAGCTTATCGAGTTCTTTAAAATGAGCCCAAGAACAACTTTCTACGTGCTCATAGAGCCGAGAAACACGTCGTTGAAAATTTGGCAAATTTTTGCACATTGCCGATGCTCGAGTTTGGGCATACGGAGCTCTTTTTGAGCAGGTTTTTTTGCATTACCGTATTCACCTAATTGAGGTGATTAAAATGAGCCTAAGCACATGGCGCTACGTGCTCATAGAGCCGAGAAAATGAGCAAAAACTTTTGAAAAAATTTTTTTCACGTAAACTTTTCGATGCTCCATTTCAGAAGAATGTGCTCATTTTGAGAGACGCGTGTTAGATGTTCTTATACAGAATTTTTTTGTCTACAACATATCCTGAGCACAACCTTGTAGGTGCTCACGGAGCCGAGAAATTTAATTTTGAAATTTTTTATTTTGTGCATTTTTTGATGCTCCAGTTTGGGCGTACGGAGCACGTTTTAGGCAGGTTTTTTTGCATTACCGTAATCAGCTTATCGAGTTCTTTAAAATGAGCCCAAGAACAACTTTCTACGTGCTCATAGAGCCGAGAAACACGTCGTTGAAAATTTGGCAAATTTTTGCACATTGCCGATGCTCGAGTTTGGGCATACGGAGCTCTTTTTGAGCAGGTTTTTTTGCATTACCGTATTCACCTAATTGAGGTGATTAAAATGAGCCTAAGCACAAGGCGCTACGTACTCATAGAGCCGAGAAAATGAGCAAAAACTTTTGAAAAATTTTTTTTCACGTAAACTTTTCGATGCTCCATTTCAGAAGAATGTGCTCATTTTGAGAGACGCGTGTTAGATGTTCTTATACAGAATTTTTTTGTCTACAACATATCCTGAGCACAACCTTGTAGGTGCTCACGGAGCCGAGAAATTTAATTTTGAAATTTTTTATTTTGTGCATTTTTTGATGCTCCAGTTTGGGCGTACGGAGCACGTTTTAGGCAGGTTTTTTTGCATTACCGTAATCAGCTTATCGAGTTCTTTAAAATGAGCCCAAGAACAACTTTCTACGTGCTCATAGAGCCGAGAAACACGTCGTTGAAAATTTGGCAAATTTTTGCACATTGCCGATGCTCGAGTTTGGGCATACGGAGCTCTTTTTGAGCAGGTTTTTTTGCATTACCGTATTCACCTAATTGAGGTGATTAAAATGAGCCTAAGCACAAGGCGCTACGTACTCATAGAGCCGAGAAAATGAGCAAAAACTTTTGAAAAATTTTTTTTCACGTAAACTTTTCGATGCTCCATTTCAGAAGAATGTGCTCATTTTGAGAGACGCGTGTTAGATGCTCTTATACAGAATTTTTTTGTCTACAACATTTCCTGAGCACAACCTTGTAGGTGCTCACGGAGCCGAGAAATTTAATTTTGAAATTTTTTATTTTGTGCATTTTTTGATGCTCCAGTTTGGGCGTACGGAGCACGTTTTAAGCAGGTTTTTTTGCATTACCGTAATCAGCTCATCGAGTTCTTTAAAATGAGCCTAAGCACAGCTTTCTACGTGCTCATAGAGCCGAGAAACACGTCGTTGAAAATTTGGCAAATTTTTGCACATTGCCGATGCTCGAGTTTGGGCATACGGAGCTCTTTTTGAGCAGGTTTTTTTGCATTACCGTATTCACCTAATTGAGCTGATTAAAATGAGCCTAAGCTCATGGCTCTACGTGTTCATAGAGCCGAGAAAATGAGCAAAAACTTTTGAAAAATTTTTTTTCACGTAAACTTTTCGATGCTCCATTTCAGAAGAATGTGCTCATTTTGAGAGACGCGAGTTAAATGCTCTTATACAGAATTTTTTTGTCTACAACATATCCTGAGCACAACCTTGTAGGTGCTCACGGAGCCGAGAAATTTAATTTTGAAATTTTTTATTTTGTGCATTTTTTGATGCTCGTGTTTGGGCGTACGGAGCTCTTTTTGAGCAGCTTTTTTCGCATTACCGTAATCAGCTCATCGAGCTCTTTAAAATGAGCCTAAGCACAACTTTCTACGTGCTCATAGAGCCGAGAAACACGTCGTTGAAAATTTGGCAAATTTTTGCACATTGCCGATGCTCGAGTTTGGGCATACGGAGCTCTTTTTGAGCAGGTTTTTTTGCATTACCGTATTCACCTAATTGAGCTGATTAAAATGAGCCTAAGCACATGGCGCTACGTGCTCATAGAGCCGAGAAAATGAGCAAAAACTTTTGAAAAATTTTTTTTCACGTAAACTTTTCGATGCTCCATTTCAGAAGAATGTGCTCATTTTGAGAGACGCGTGTTAGATGTTCTTATACAGAATTTTTTTGTCTACAACATATCCTGAGCACAACCTTGTAGGTGCTCACGGAGCCGAGAAATTTAATTTTGAAATGTTTTATTTTGTACATTTTTTGATGCTCCAGTTTGGGCGTACGGAGCACGTTTTAAGCAGGTTTTTTTGCATTACCGTAATCAGCTCATCGAGTTCTTTAAAATGAGCCTAAGCACAGCTTTCTACGTGCTCATAGAGCCGAGAAACACGTCGTTGAAAATTTGGCAAATTTTTGCACATTGCCGATGCTCGAGTTTGGGCATACGGAGCTCTTTTTGAGCAGGTTTTTTTGCATTACCGTATTCACCTAATTGAGCTGATTAAAATGAGCCTAAGCAAATGGCGCTACGTGCTCATAGAGCCGAGAAAATGAGCAAAAACTTTTGAAAAATTTTTTTTCACGTAAACTTTTCGATGCTCCATTTCAGAAGAATGTGCTCATTTTGAGAGACGCGTGTTAGATGTTCTTATACAGAATTTTTTTGTCTACAACATATCCTGAGCACAACCTTGTAGGTGCTCACGGAGCCGAGAAATTTAATTTTGAAATTTTTTATTTTGTACATTTTTTGATGCTCCAGTTTGGGCGTACGGAGCACGTTTTAAGCAGGTTTTTTTGCATTACCATAATCAGCTCATCGAGTTCTTTAAAATGAGCCTAAGCACAGCTTTCTACGTGCTCATAGAGCCGAGAAACACGTCGTTGAAAATTTGGCAAATTTTTGCACATTGCCGATGCTCGAGTTTGGGCATACGGAGCTCTTTTTGAGCAGGTTTTTTTGCATTACCGTATTCACCTAATTGAGGTGATTAAAATGAGCCTAAGCACAAGGCGCTACGTACTCATAGAGCCGAGAAAATGAGCAAAAACTTTTGAAAAATTTTTTTTCACGTAAACTTTTCGATGCTCCATTTCAGAAGAATGTGCTCATTTTGAGAGACGCGAGTTAAATGCTCTTATACAGAATTTTTTTGTCTACAACATATCCTGAGCACAACCTTGTAGGTGCTCACGGAGCCGAGAAATTTAATTTTGAAATGTTTTATTTTGTACATTTTTTGATGCTCCAGTTTGGGCGTACGGAGCACGTTTTAAGCAGGTTTTTTTGCATTACCATAATCAGCTCATCGAGTTCTTTAAAATGAGCCTAAGCACAGCTTTCTACGTGCTCATAGAGCCGAGAAACACGTCGTTGAAAATTTGGCAAATTTTTGCACATTGCCGATGCTCGAGTTTGGGCATACGGAGCTCTTTTTGAGCAGGTTTTTTTGCATTACCGTATTCACCTAATTGAGGTGATTAAAATGAGCCTAAGCACAAGGCGCTACGTACTCATAGAGCCGAGAAAATGAGCAAAAACTTTTGAAAAATTTTTTTTCACGTAAACTTTTCGATGCTCCATTTCAGAAGAATGTGCTCATTTTGAGAGACGCGAGTTAAATGCTCTTATACAGAATTTTTTTGTCTACAACATATCCTGAGCACAACCTTGTAGGTGCTCACGGAGCCGAGAAATTTAATTTTGAAATGTTTTATTTTGTACATTTTTTGATGCTCCAGTTTGGGCGTACGGAGCACGTTTTAAGCAGGTTTTTTTGCATTACCGTAATCAGCTCATCGAGTTCTTTAAAATGAGCCTAAGCACAGCTTTCTACGTGCTCATAGAGCCGAGAAACACGTCGTTGAAAATTTGGCAAATTTTTGCACATTGCCGATGCTCGAGTTTGGGCATACGGAGCTCTTTTTGAGCAGGTTTTTTTGCATTACCGTATTCACCTAATTGAGCTGATTAAAATGAGCCTAAGCACATGGCGCTACGTGCTCATAGAGCCGAGAAAATGAGCAAAAACTTTTGAAAAATTTTTTTTCACGTAAACTTTTCGATGCTCCATTTCAGAAGAATGTGCTCATTTTGAGAGACGCGTGTTAGATGTTCTTATACAGAATTTTTTTGTCTACAACATATCCTGAGCACAACCTTGTAGGTGCTCACGGAGCCGAGAAATTTAATTTTGAAATGTTTTATTTTGTACATTTTTTGATGCTCCAGTTTGGGCGTACGGAGCACGTTTTAAGCAGGTTTTTTTGCATTACCGTAATCAGCTCATCGAGTTCTTTAAAATGAGCCTAAGCACAGCTTTCTACGTGCTCATAGAGCCGAGAAACACGTCGTTGAAAATTTGGCAAATTTTTGCACATTGCCGATGCTCGAGTTTGGGCATACGGAGCTCTTTTTGAGCAGGTTTTTTTGCATTACCGTATTCACCTAATTGAGCTGATTAAAATGAGCCTAAGCAAATGGCGCTACGTGCTCATAGAGCCGAGAAAATGAGCAAAAACTTTTGAAAAATTTTTTTTCACGTAAACTTTTCGATGCTCCATTTCAGAAGAATGTGCTCATTTTGAGAGACGCGTGTTAGATGTTCTTATACAGAATTTTTTTGTCTACAACATATCCTGAGCACAACCTTGTAGGTGCTCACGGAGCCGAGAAATTTAATTTTGAAATTTTTTATTTTGTACATTTTTTGATGCTCCAGTTTGGGCGTACGGAGCACGTTTTAAGCAGGTTTTTTTGCATTACCGTAATCAGCTCATCGAGTTCTTTAAAATGAGCCTAAGCACAGCTTTCTACGTGCTCATAGAGCCGAGAAACACGTCGTTGAAAATTTGGCAAATTTTTGCACATTGCCGATGCTCGAGTTTGGGCATACGGAGCTCTTTTTGAGCAGGTTTTTTTGCATTACCGTATTCACCTAATTGAGGTGATTAAAATGAGCCTAAGCACAAGGCGCTACGTACTCATAGAGCCGAGAAAATGAGCAAAAACTTTTGAAAAATTTTTTTTCACGTAAACTTTTCGATGCTCCATTTCAGAAGAATGTGCTCATTTTGAGAGACGCGTGTTAGATGTTCTTATACAGAATTTTTTTGTCTACAACATATCCTGAGCACAACCTTGTAGGTGCTCACGGAGCCGAGAAATTTAATTTTGAAATTTTTTATTTTGTGCATTTTTTGATGCTCCAGTTTGGGCGTACGGAGCACGTTTTAGGCAGGTTTTTTTGCATTACCGTAATCAGCTTATCGAGTTCTTTAAAATGAGCCCAAGAACAACTTTCTACGTGCTCATAGAGCCGAGAAACACGTCGTTGAAAATTTGGCAAATTTTTGCACATTGCCGATGCTCGAGTTTGGGCATACGGAGCTCTTTTTGAGCAGGTTTTTTTGCATTACCGTATTCACCTAATTGAGGTGATTAAAATGAGCCTAAGCACAAGGCGCTACGTACTCATAGAGCCGAGAAAATGAGCAAAAACTTTTGAAAAATTTTTTTTCACGTAAACTTTTCGATGCTCCATTTCAGAAGAATGTGCTCATTTTGAGAGACGCGTGTTAGATGTTCTTATACAGAATTTTTTTGTCTACAACATATCCTGAGCACAACCTTGTAGGTGCTCACGGAGCCGAGAAATTTAATTTTGAAATTTTTTATTTTGTGCATTTTTTGATGCTCCAGTTTGGGCGTACGGAGCACGTTTTAGGCAGGTTTTTTTGCATTACCGTAATCAGCTTATCGAGTTCTTTAAAATGAGCCCAAGAACAACTTTCTACGTGCTCATAGAGCCGAGAAACACGTCGTTGAAAATTTGGCAAATTTTTGCACATTGCCGATGCTCGAGTTTGGGCATACGGAGCTCTTTTTGAGCAGGTTTTTTTGCATTACCGTATTCACCTAATTGAGGTGATTAAAATGAGCCTAAGCACAAGGCGCTACGTACTCATAGAGCCGAGAAAATGAGCAAAAACTTTTGAAAAATTTTTTTTCACGTAAACTTTTCGATGCTCCATTTCAGAAGAATGTGCTCATTTTGAGAGACGCGTGTTAGATGTTCTTATACAGAATTTTTTTGTCTACAACATATCCTGAGCACAACCTTGTAGGTGCTCACGGAGCCGAGAAATTTAATTTTGAAATTTTTTATTTTGTGCATTTTTTGATGCTCCAGTTTGGGCGTACGGAGCACGTTTTAGGCAGGTTTTTTTGCATTACCGTAATCAGCTTATCGAGTTCTTTAAAATGAGCCCAAGAACAACTTTCTACGTGCTCATAGAGCCGAGAAACACGTCGTTGAAAATTTGGCAAATTTTTGCACATTGCCGATGCTCGAGTTTGGGCATACGGAGCTCTTTTTGAGCAGGTTTTTTTGCATTACCGTATTCACCTAATTGAGGTGATTAAAATGAGCCTAAGCACAAGGCGCTACGTACTCATAGAGCCGAGAAAATGAGCAAAAACTTTTGAAAAATTTTTTTTCACGTAAACTTTTCGATGCTCCATTTCAGAAGAATGTGCTCATTTTGAGAGACGCGTGTTAGATGTTCTTATACAGAATTTTTTTGTCTACAACATATCCTGAGCACAACCTTGTAGGTGCTCACGGAGCCGAGAAATTTAATTTTGAAATTTTTTATTTTGTACATTTTTTGATGCTCCAGTTTGGGCGTACGGAGCACGTTTTAAGCAGGTTTTTTTGCATTACCGTAATCAGCTCATCGAGTTCTTTAAAATGAGCCCAAGAACAACTTTCTACGTGCTCATAGAGCCGAGAAACACGTCGTTGAAAATTTGGCAAATTTTTGCACATTGCCGATGCTCGAGTTTGGGCATATGGAGCTCTTTTTGAGCAGGTTTTTTTGCATTACCGTATTCACCTAATTGAGCTGATTAAAATGAGCCTAAGCACATGGCGCTACGTGCTCATAGAGCCGAGAAAATGAGCAAAAACTTTTGAAAAATTTTTTTTCACGTAAACTTTTCGATGCTCCATTTCAGAAGAATGTGCTCATTTTGAGAGACGCGTGTTAGATGTTCTTATACAGAATTTTTTTGTCTACAACATATCCTGAGCACAACCTTGTAGGTGCTCACGGAGCCGAGAAATTTAATTTTGAAATTTTTTATTTTGTACATTTTTTGATGCTCCAGTTTGGGCGTACGGAGCACGTTTTAAGCAGGTTTTTTTGCATTACCGTAATCAGCTCATCGAGTTCTTTAAAATGAGCCTAAGCACAACTTTCTACGTGCTCATAGAGCCGAGAAACACGTCGTTGAAAATTTGGCAAATTTTTGCACATTGCCGATGCTCGAGTTTGGGCATACGGAGCTCTTTTTGAGCAGGTTTTTTTGCATTACCGTATTCACCTAATTGAGGTGATTAAAATGAGCCTAAGCACATGGCGCTACGTGCTCATAGAGCCGAGAAAATGAGCAAAAACTTTTGAAAAATTTTTTTTCACGTAAACTTTTCGATGCTCCATTTCAGAAGAATGTGCTCATTTTGAGAGACGCGTGTTAGATGTTCTTATACAGAATTTTTTTGTCTACAACATATCCTGAGCACAACCTTGTAGGTGCTCACGGAGCCGAGAAATTTAATTTTGAAATTTTTTATTTTGTGCATTTTTTGATGCTCCAGTTTGGGCGTACGGAGCACGTTTTAGGCAGGTTTTTTTGCATTACCGTAATCAGCTTATCGAGTTCTTTAAAATGAGCCCAAGAACAACTTTCTACGTGCTCATAGAGCCGAGAAACACGTCGTTGAAAATTTGGCAAATTTTTGCACATTGCCGATGCTCGAGTTTGGGCATACGGAGCTCTTTTTGAGCAGGTTTTTTTGCATTACCGTATTCACCTAATTGAGGTGATTAAAATGAGCCTAAGCACAAGGCGCTACGTACTCATAGAGCCGAGAAAATGAGCAAAAACTTTTGAAAAATTTTTTTTCACGTAAACTTTTCGATGCTCCATTTCAGAAGAATGTGCTCATTTTGAGAGACGCGTGTTAGATGTTCTTATACAGAATTTTTTTGTCTACAACATATCCTGAGCACAACCTTGTAGGTGCTCACGGAGCCGAGAAATTTAATTTTGAAATTTTTTATTTTGTGCATTTTTTGATGCTCCAGTTTGGGCGTACGGAGCACGTTTTAGGCAGGTTTTTTTGCATTACCGTAATCAGCTTATCGAGTTCTTTAAAATGAGCCCAAGAACAACTTTCTACGTGCTCATAGAGCCGAGAAACACGTCGTTGAAAATTTGGCAAATTTTTGCACATTGCCGATGCTCGAGTTTGGGCATACGGAGCTCTTTTTGAGCAGGTTTTTTTGCATTACCGTATTCACCTAATTGAGGTGATTAAAATGAGCCTAAGCACAAGGCGCTACGTACTCATAGAGCCGAGAAAATGAGCAAAAACTTTTGAAAAATTTTTTTTCACGTAAACTTTTCGATGCTCCATTTCAGAAGAATGTGCTCATTTTGAGAGACGCGTGTTAGATGCTCTTATACAGAATTTTTTTGTCTACAACATATCCTGAGCACAACCTTGTAGGTGCTCACGGAGCCGAGAAATTTAATTTTGAAATTTTTTATTTTGTACATTTTTTGATGCTCCAGTTTGGGCGTACGGAGCACGTTTTAAGCAGGTTTTTTTGCATTACCGTAATCAGCTCATCGAGTTCTTTAAAATGAGCCTAAGCACAGCTTTCTACGTGCTCATAGAGCCGAGAAACACGTCGTTGAAAATTTGGCAAATTTTTGCACATTGCCGATGCTCGAGTTTGGGCATACGGAGCTCTTTTTGAGCAGGTTTTTTTGCATTACCGTATTCACCTAATTGAGCTGATTAAAATGAGCCTAAGCACATGGCGCTACGTGCTCATAGAGCCGAGAAAATGAGCAAAAACTTTTGAAAAATTTTTTTTCACGTAAACTTTTCGATGCTCCATTTCAGAAGAATGTGCTCATTTTGAGAGACGCGTGTTAGATGTTCTTATACAGAATTTTTTTGTCTACAACATATCCTGAGCACAACCTTGTAGGTGCTCACGGAGCCGAGAAATTTAATTTTGAAATTTTTTATTTTGTGCATTTTTTGATGCTCCAGTTTGGGCGTACGGAGCACGTTTTAGGCAGGTTTTTTTGCATTACCGTAATCAGCTTATCGAGTTCTTTAAAATGAGCCCAAGAACAACTTTCTACGTGCTCATAGAGCCGAGAAACACGTCGTTGAAAATTTGGCAAATTTTTGCACATTGCCGATGCTCGAGTTTGGGCATACGGAGCTCTTTTTGAGCAGGTTTTTTTGCATTACCGTATTCACCTAATTGAGGTGATTAAAATGAGCCTAAGCACAAGGCGCTACGTACTCATAGAGCCGAGAAAATGAGCAAAAACTTTTGAAAAATTTTTTTTCACGTAAACTTTTCGATGCTCCATTTCAGAAGAATGTGCTCATTTTGAGAGACGCGTGTTAGATGTTCTTATACAGAATTTTTTTGTCTACAACATATCCTGAGCACAACCTTGTAGGTGCTCACGGAGCCGAGAAATTTAATTTTGAAATTTTTTATTTTGTGCATTTTTTGATGCTCCAGTTTGGGCGTACGGAGCACGTTTTAGGCAGGTTTTTTTGCATTACCGTAATCAGCTTATCGAGTTCTTTAAAATGAGCCCAAGAACAACTTTCTACGTGCTCATAGAGCCGAGAAACACGTCGTTGAAAATTTGGCAAATTTTTGCACATTGCCGATGCTCGAGTTTGGGCATACGGAGCTCTTTTTGAGCAGGTTTTTTTGCATTACCGTATTCACCTAATTGAGGTGATTAAAATGAGCCTAAGCACAAGGCGCTACGTACTCATAGAGCCGAGAAAATGAGCAAAAACTTTTGAAAAATTTTTTTTCACGTAAACTTTTCGATGCTCCATTTCAGAAGAATGTGCTCATTTTGAGAGACGCGTGTTAGATGCTCTTATACAGAATTTTTTTGTCTACAACATTTCCTGAGCACAACCTTGTAGGTGCTCACGGAGCCGAGAAATTTAATTTTGAAATTTTTTATTTTGTGCATTTTTTGATGCTCCAGTTTGGGCGTACGGAGCACGTTTTAAGCAGGTTTTTTTGCATTACCGTAATCAGCTCATCGAGTTCTTTAAAATGAGCCTAAGCACAGCTTTCTACGTGCTCATAGAGCCGAGAAACACGTCGTTGAAAATTTGGCAAATTTTTGCACATTGCCGATGCTCGAGTTTGGGCATACGGAGCTCTTTTTGAGCAGGTTTTTTTGCATTACCGTATTCACCTAATTGAGCTGATTAAAATGAGCCTAAGCAAATGGCGCTACGTGCTCATAGAGCCGAGAAAATGAGCAAAAACTTTTGAAAAATTTTTTTTCACGTAAACTTTTCGATGCTCCATTTCAGAAGAATGTGCTCATTTTGAGAGACGCGTGTTAGATGTTCTTATACAGAATTTTTTTGTCTACAACATATCCTGAGCACAACCTTGTAGGTGCTCACGGAGCCGAGAAATTTAATTTTGAAATTTTTTATTTTGTACATTTTTTGATGCTCCAGTTTGGGCGTACGGAGCACGTTTTAAGCAGGTTTTTTTGCATTACCGTAATCAGCTCATCGAGTTCTTTAAAATGAGCCTAAGCACAGCTTTCTACGTGCTCATAGAGCCGAGAAACACGTCGTTGAAAATTTGGCAAATTTTTGCACATTGCCGATGCTCGAGTTTGGGCATACGGAGCTCTTTTTGAGCAGGTTTTTTTGCATTACCGTATTCACCTAATTGAGCTGATTAAAATGAGCCTAAGCACATGGCGCTACGTGCTCATAGAGCCGAGAAAATGAGCAAAAACTTTTGAAAAATTTTTTTTCACGTAAACTTTTCGATGCTCCATTTCAGAAGAATGTGCTCATTTTGAGAGACGCGTGTTAGATGTTCTTATACAGAATTTTTTTGTCTACAACATATCCTGAGCACAACCTTGTAGGTGCTCACGGAGCCGAGAAATTTAATTTTGAAATTTTTTATTTTGTGCATTTTTTGATGCTCCAGTTTGGGCGTACGGAGCACGTTTTAGGCAGGTTTTTTTGCATTACCGTAATCAGCTTATCGAGTTCTTTAAAATGAGCCCAAGAACAACTTTCTACGTGCTCATAGAGCCGAGAAACACGTCGTTGAAAATTTGGCAAATTTTTGCACATTGCCGATGCTCGAGTTTGGGCATACGGAGCTCTTTTTGAGCAGGTTTTTTTGCATTACCGTATTCACCTAATTGAGGTGATTAAAATGAGCCTAAGCACAAGGCGCTACGTACTCATAGAGCCGAGAAAATGAGCAAAAACTTTTGAAAAATTTTTTTTCACGTAAACTTTTCGATGCTCCATTTCAGAAGAATGTGCTCATTTTGAGAGACGCGTGTTAGATGTTCTTATACAGAATTTTTTTGTCTACAACATATCCTGAGCACAACCTTGTAGGTGCTCACGGAGCCGAGAAATTTAATTTTGAAATTTTTTATTTTGTGCATTTTTTGATGCTCCAGTTTGGGCGTACGGAGCACGTTTTAGGCAGGTTTTTTTGCATTACCGTAATCAGCTTATCGAGTTCTTTAAAATGAGCCCAAGAACAACTTTCTACGTGCTCATAGAGCCGAGAAACACGTCGTTGAAAATTTGGCAAATTTTTGCACATTGCCGATGCTCGAGTTTGGGCATACGGAGCTCTTTTTGAGCAGGTTTTTTTGCATTACCGTATTCACCTAATTGAGGTGATTAAAATGAGCCTAAGCACAAGGCGCTACGTACTCATAGAGCCGAGAAAATGAGCAAAAACTTTTGAAAAATTTTTTTTCACGTAAACTTTTCGATGCTCCATTTCAGAAGAATGTGCTCATTTTGAGAGACGCGTGTTAGATGCTCTTATACAGAATTTTTTTGTCTACAACATTTCCTGAGCACAACCTTGTAGGTGCTCACGGAGCCGAGAAATTTAATTTTGAAATTTTTTATTTTGTGCATTTTTTGATGCTCCAGTTTGGGCGTACGGAGCACGTTTTAAGCAGGTTTTTTTGCATTACCGTAATCAGCTCATCGAGTTCTTTAAAATGAGCCTAAGCACAGCTTTCTACGTGCTCATAGAGCCGAGAAACACGTCGTTGAAAATTTGGCAAATTTTTGCACATTGCCGATGCTCGAGTTTGGGCATACGGAGCTCTTTTTGAGCAGGTTTTTTTGCATTACCGTATTCACCTAATTGAGCTGATTAAAATGAGCCTAAGCTCATGGCTCTACGTGTTCATAGAGCCGAGAAAATGAGCAAAAACTTTTGAAAAATTTTTTTTCACGTAAACTTTTCGATGCTCCATTTCAGAAGAATGTGCTCATTTTGAGAGACGCGAGTTAAATGCTCTTATACAGAATTTTTTTGTCTACAACATATCCTGAGCACAACCTTGTAGGTGCTCACGGAGCCGAGAAATTTAATTTTGAAATTTTTTATTTTGTGCATTTTTTGATGCTCGTGTTTGGGCGTACGGAGCTCTTTTTGAGCAGCTTTTTTCGCATTACCGTAATCAGCTCATCGAGCTCTTTAAAATGAGCCTAAGCACAACTTTCTACGTGCTCATAGAGCCGAGAAACACGTCGTTGAAAATTTGGCAAATTTTTGCACATTGCCGATGCTCGAGTTTGGGCATACGGAGCTCTTTTTGAGCAGGTTTTTTTGCATTACCGTATTCACCTAATTGAGCTGATTAAAATGAGCCTAAGCTCATGGCTCTACGTGTTCATAGAGCCGAGAAAATGAGCAAAAACTTTTGAAAAATTTTTTTTCACGTAAACTTTTCGATGCTCCATTTCAGAAGAATGTGCTCATTTTGAGAGACGCGAGTTAAATGCTCTTATACAGAATTTTTTTGTCTACAACATATCCTGAGCACAACCTTGTAGGTGCTCACGGAGCCGAGAAATTTAATTTTGAAATTTTTTATTTTGTGCATTTTTTGATGCTCGTGTTTGGGCGTACGGAGCTCTTTTTGAGCAGCTTTTTTCGCATTACCGTAATCAGCTCATCGAGCTCTTTAAAATGAGCCTAAGCACAACTTTCTACGTGCTCATAGAGCCGAGAAACACGTCGTTGAAAATTTGGCAAATTTTTGCACATTGCCGATGCTCGAGTTTGGGCATACGGAGCTCTTTTTGAGCAGGTTTTTTTGCATTACCGTATTCACCTAATTGAGCTGATTAAAATGAGCCTAAGCACATGGCGCTACGTGCTCATAGAGCCGAGAAAATGAGCAAAAACTTTTGAAAAATTTTTTTTCACGTAAACTTTTCGATGCTCCATTTCAGAAGAATGTGCTCATTTTGAGAGACGCGTGTTAGATGTTCTTATACAGAATTTTTTTGTCTACAACATATCCTGAGCACAACCTTGTAGGTGCTCACGGAGCCGAGAAATTTAATTTTGAAATGTTTTATTTTGTACATTTTTTGATGCTCCAGTTTGGGCGTACGGAGCACGTTTTAAGCAGGTTTTTTTGCATTACCGTAATCAGCTCATCGAGTTCTTTAAAATGAGCCTAAGCACAGCTTTCTACGTGCTCATAGAGCCGAGAAACACGTCGTTGAAAATTTGGCAAATTTTTGCACATTGCCGATGCTCGAGTTTGGGCATACGGAGCTCTTTTTGAGCAGGTTTTTTTGCATTACCGTATTCACCTAACTGAGCTGATTAAAATGAGCCTAAGCAAATGGCGCTACGTGCTCATAGAGCCGAGAAAATGAGCAAAAACTTTTGAAAAAATTTTTTTCACGTAAACTTTTCGATGCTCCATTTCAGAAGAATGTGCTCATTTTGAGAGACGCGTGTTAGATGTTCTTATACAGAATTTTTTTGTCTACAACATATCCTGAGCACAACCTTGTAGGTGCTCACGGAGCCGAGAAATTTAATTTTGAAATTTTTTATTTTGTACATTTTTTGATGCTCCAGTTTGGGCGTACGGAGCACGTTTTAAGCAGGTTTTTTTGCATTACCGTAATCAGCTCATCGAGTTCTTTAAAATGAGCCTAAGCACAGCTTTCTACGTGCTCATAGAGCCGAGAAACACGTCGTTGAAAATTTGGCAAATTTTTGCACATTGCCGATGCTCGAGTTTGGGCATACGGAGCTCTTTTTGAGCAGGTTTTTTTGCATTACCGTATTCACCTAATTGAGCTGATTAAAATGAGCCTAAGCACATGGCGCTACGTGCTCATAGAGCCGAGAAAATGAGCAAAAACTTTTGAAAAATTTTTTTTCACGTAAACTTTTCGATGCTCCATTTCAGAAGAATGTGCTCATTTTGAGAGACGCGTGTTAGATGTTCTTATACAGAATTTTTTTGTCTACAACATATCCTGAGCACAACCTTGTAGGTGCTCACGGAGCCGAGAAATTTAATTTTGAAATTTTTTATTTTGTGCATTTTTTGATGCTCCAGTTTGGGCGTACGGAGCACGTTTTAGGCAGGTTTTTTTGCATTACCGTAATCAGCTTATCGAGTTCTTTAAAATGAGCCCAAGAACAACTTTCTACGTGCTCATAGAGCCGAGAAACACGTCGTTGAAAATTTGGCAAATTTTTGCACATTGCCGATGCTCGAGTTTGGGCATACGGAGCTCTTTTTGAGCAGGTTTTTTTGCATTACCGTATTCACCTAATTGAGGTGATTAAAATGAGCCTAAGCACAAGGCGCTACGTACTCATAGAGCCGAGAAAATGAGCAAAAACTTTTGAAAAATTTTTTTTCACGTAAACTTTTCGATGCTCCATTTCAGAAGAATGTGCTCATTTTGAGAGACGCGTGTTAGATGTTCTTATACAGAATTTTTTTGTCTACAACATATCCTGAGCACAACCTTGTAGGTGCTCACGGAGCCGAGAAATTTAATTTTGAAATTTTTTATTTTGTGCATTTTTTGATGCTCCAGTTTGGGCGTACGGAGCACGTTTTAGGCAGGTTTTTTTGCATTACCGTAATCAGTTTATCGAGTTCTTTAAAATGAGCCCAAGAACAACTTTCTACGTGCTCATAGAGCCGAGAAACACGTCGTTGAAAATTTGGCAAATTTTTGCACATTGCCGATGCTCGAGTTTGGGCATACGGAGCTCTTTTTGAGCAGGTTTTTTTGCATTACCGTATTCACCTAATTGAGGTGATTAAAATGAGCCTAAGCACAAGGCGCTACGTACTCATAGAGCCGAGAAAATGAGCAAAAACTTTTGAAAAATTTTTTTTCACGTAAACTTTTCGATGCTCCATTTCAGAAGAATGTGCTCATTTTGAGAGACGCGTGTTAGATTCTCTTATACAGAATTTTTTTGTCTACAACATTTCCTGAGCACAACCTTGTAGGTGCTCACGGAGCCGAGAAATTTAATTTTGAAATTTTTTATTTTGTGCATTTTTTGATGCTCCAGTTTGGGCGTGCGGAGCACGTTTTAAGCAGGTTTTTTTGCATTACCGTAATCAGCTCATCGAGTTCTTTAAAATGAGCCCAAGAACAACTTTCTACGTGCTCATAGAGCCGAGAAACACGTCGTTGAAAATTTGGCAAATTTTTGCACATTGCCGATGCTCGAGTTTGGGCATATGGAGCTCTTTTTGAGCAGGTTTTTTTGCATTACCGTATTCACCTAATTGAGCTGATTAAAATGAGCCTAAGCACATGGCGCTACGTGCTCATAGAGCCGAGAAAATGAGCAAAAACTTTTGAAAAATTTTTTTTCACGTAAACTTTTCGATGCTCCATTTCAGAAGAATGTGCTCATTTTGAGAGACGCGTGTTAGATGTTCTTATACAGAATTTTTTTGTCTACAACATATCCTGAGCACAACCTTGTAGGTGCTCACGGAGCCGAGAAATTTAATTTTGAAATTTTTTATTTTGTGCATTTTTTGATGCTCCAGTTTGGGCGTACGGAGCACGTTTTAGGCAGGTTTTTTTGCATTACCGTAATCAGTTTATCGAGTTCTTTAAAATGAGCCCAAGAACAACTTTCTACGTGCTCATAGAGCCGAGAAACACGTCGTTGAAAATTTGGCAAATTTTTGCACATTGCCGATGCTCGAGTTTGGGCATACGGAGCTCTTTTTGAGCAGGTTTTTTTGCATTACCGTATTCACCTAATTGAGGTGATTAAAATGAGCCTAAGCACAAGGCGCTACGTACTCATAGAGCCGAGAAAATGAGCAAAAACTTTTGAAAAATTTTTTTTCACGTAAACTTTTCGATGCTCCATTTCAGAAGAATGTGCTCATTTTGAGAGACGCGTGTTAGATGTTCTTATACAGAATTTTTTTGTCTACAACATATCCTGAGCACAACCTTGTAGGTGCTCACGGAGCCGAGAAATTTAATTTTGAAATTTTTTATTTTGTACATTTTTTGATGCTCCAGTTTGGGCGTACGGAGCACGTTTTAAGCAGGTTTTTTTGCATTACCGTAATCAGCTCATCGAGTTCTTTAAAATGAGCCTAAGCACAGCTTTCTACGTGCTCATAGAGCCGAGAAACACGTCGTTGAAAATTTGGCAAATTTTTGCACATTGCCGATGCTCGAGTTTGGGCATACGGAGCTCTTTTTGAGCAGGTTTTTTTGCATTACCGTATTCACCTAATTGAGCTGATTAAAATGAGCCTAAGCACATGGCGCTACGTGCTCATAGAGCCGAGAAAATGAGCAAAAACTTTTGAAAAATTTTTTTTCACGTAAACTTTTCGATGCTCCATTTCAGAAGAATGTGCTCATTTTGAGAGACGCGTGTTAGATGTTCTTATACAGAATTTTTTTGTCTACAACATATCCTGAGCACAACCTTGTAGGTGCTCACGGAGCCGAGAAATTTAATTTTGAAATTTTTTATTTTGTGCATTTTTTGATGCTCCAGTTTGGGCGTACGGAGCACGTTTTAGGCAGGTTTTTTTGCATTACCGTAATCAGCTTATCGAGTTCTTTAAAATGAGCCCAAGAACAACTTTCTACGTGCTCATAGAGCCGAGAAACACGTCGTTGAAAATTTGGCAAATTTTTGCACATTGCCGATGCTCGAGTTTGGGCATACGGAGCTCTTTTTGAGCAGGTTTTTTTGCATTACCGTATTCACCTAATTGAGGTGATTAAAATGAGCCTAAGCACAAGGCGCTACGTACTCATAGAGCCGAGAAAATGAGCAAAAACTTTTGAAAAATTTTTTTTCACGTAAACTTTTCGATGCTCCATTTCAGAAGAATGTGCTCATTTTGAGAGACGCGTGTTAGATGTTCTTATACAGAATTTTTTTGTCTACAACATATCCTGAGCACAACCTTGTAGGTGCTCACGGAGCCGAGAAATTTAATTTTGAAATTTTTTATTTTGTGCATTTTTTGATGCTCCAGTTTGGGCGTACGGAGCACGTTTTAGGCAGGTTTTTTTGCATTACCGTAATCAGTTTATCGAGTTCTTTAAAATGAGCCCAAGAACAACTTTCTACGTGCTCATAGAGCCGAGAAACACGTCGTTGAAAATTTGGCAAATTTTTGCACATTGCCGATGCTCGAGTTTGGGCATACGGAGCTCTTTTTGAGCAGGTTTTTTTGCATTACCGTATTCACCTAATTGAGGTGATTAAAATGAGCCTAAGCACAAGGCGCTACGTACTCATAGAGCCGAGAAAATGAGCAAAAACTTTTGAAAAATTTTTTTTCACGTAAACTTTTCGATGCTCCATTTCAGAAGAATGTGCTCATTTTGAGAGACGCGTGTTAGATTCTCTTATACAGAATTTTTTTGTCTACAACATTTCCTGAGCACAACCTTGTAGGTGCTCACGGAGCCGAGAAATTTAATTTTGAAATTTTTTATTTTGTGCATTTTTTGATGCTCCAGTTTGGGCGTGCGGAGCACGTTTTAAGCAGGTTTTTTTGCATTACCGTAATCAGCTCATCGAGTTCTTTAAAATGAGCCTAAGCACAGCTTTCTACGTGCTCATAGAGCCGAGAAACACGTCGTTGAAAATTTGGCAAATTTTTGCACATTGCCGATGCTCGAGTTTGGGCATACGGAGCTCTTTTTGAGCAGGTTTTTTTGCATTACCGTATTCACCTAATTGAGCTGATTAAAATGAGCCTAAGCTCATGGCTCTACGTGTTCATAGAGCCGAGAAAATGAGCAAAAACTTTTGAAAAATTTTTTTTCACGTAAACTTTTCGATGCTCCATTTCAGAAGAATGTGCTCATTTTGAGAGACGCGAGTTAAATGCTCTTATACAGAATTTTTTTGTCTACAACATATCCTGAGCACAACCTTGTAGGTGCTCACGGAGCCGAGAAATTTAATTTTGAAATTTTTTATTTTGTGCATTTTTTGATGCTCGTGTTTGGGCGTACGGAGCTCTTTTTGAGCAGCTTTTTTTGCATTACCGTAATCAGCTCATCGAGCTCTTTAAAATGAGCCTAAGCACAACTTTCTACGTGCTCATAGAGCCGAGAAACACGTCGTTGAAAATTTGGCAAATTTTTGCACATTGCCGATGCTCGAGTTTGGGCATACGGAGCTCTTTTTGAGCAGGTTTTTTTGCATTACCGTATTCACCTAATTGAGCTGATTAAAATGAGCCTAAGCACATGGCGCTACGTGCTCATAGAGCCGAGAAAATGAGCAAAAACTTTTGAAAAATTTTTTTTCACGTAAACTTTTCGATGCTCCATTTCAGAAGAATGTGCTCATTTTGAGAGACGCGTGTTAGATGTTCTTATACAGAATTTTTTTGTCTACAACATATCCTGAGCACAACCTTGTAGGTGCTCACGGAGCCGAGAAATTTAATTTTGAAATTTTTTATTTTGTACATTTTTTGATGCTCCAGTTTGGGCGTACGGAGCACGTTTTAAGCAGGTTTTTTTGCATTACCGTAATCAGCTCATCGAGTTCTTTAAAATGAGCCTAAGCACAGCTTTCTACGTGCTCATAGAGCCGAGAAACACGTCGTTGAAAATTTGGCAAATTTTTGCACATTGCCGATGCTCGAGTTTGGGCATACGGAGCTCTTTTTGAGCAGGTTTTTTTGCATTACCGTATTCACCTAATTGAGCTGATTAAAATGAGCCTAAGCACATGGCGCTACGTGCTCATAGAGCCGAGAAAATGAGCAAAAACTTTTGAAAAATTTTTTTTCACGTAAACTTTTCGATGCTCCATTTCAGAAGAATGTGCTCATTTTGAGAGACGCGTGTTAGATGTTCTTATACAGAATTTTTTTGTCTACAACATATCCTGAGCACAACCTTGTAGGTGCTCACGGAGCCGAGAAATTTAATTTTGAAATTTTTTATTTTGTACATTTTTTGATGCTCCAGTTTGGGCGTACGGAGCACGTTTTAAGCAGGTTTTTTTGCATTACCGTAATCAGCTCATCGAGCTCTTTAAAATGAGCCTAAGCACAACTTTCTACGTGCTCATAGAGCCGAGAAACACGTCGTTGAAAATTTGGCAAATTTTTGCACATTGCCGATGCTCGAGTTTGGGCATACGGAGCTCTTTTTGAGCAGGTTTTTTTGCATTACCGTATTCACCTAATTGAGCTGATTAAAATGAGCCTAAGCACATGGCGCTACGTGCTCATAGAGCCGAGAAAATGAGCAAAAACTTTTGAAAAATTTTTTTTCACGTAAACTTTTCGATGCTCCATTTCAGAAGAATGTGCTCATTTTGAGAGACGCGTGTTAGATGTTCTTATACAGAATTTTTTTGTCTACAACATATCCTGAGCACAACCTTGTAGGTGCTCACGGAGCCGAGAAATTTAATTTTGAAATTTTTTATTTTGTACATTTTTTGATGCTCCAGTTTGGGCGTACGGAGCACGTTTTAAGCAGGTTTTTTTGCATTACCGTAATCAGCTCATCGAGTTCTTTAAAATGAGCCTAAGCACAGCTTTCTACGTGCTCATAGAGCCGAGAAACACGTCGTTGAAAATTTGGCAAATTTTTGCACATTGCCGATGCTCGAGTTTGGGCATACGGAGCTCTTTTTGAGCAGGTTTTTTTGCATTACCGTATTCACCTAATTGAGCTGATTAAAATGAGCCTAAGCTCATGGCTCTACGTGTTCATAGAGCCGAGAAAATGAGCAAAAACTTTTGAAAAATTTTTTTTCACGTAAACTTTTCGATGCTCCATTTCAGAAGAATGTGCTCATTTTGAGAGACGCGAGTTAAATGCTCTTATACAGAATTTTTTTGTCTACAACATATCCTGAGCACAACCTTGTAGGTGCTCACGGAGCCGAGAAATTTAATTTTGAAATTTTTTATTTTGTGCATTTTTTGATGCTCGTGTTTGGGCGTACGGAGCTCTTTTTGAGCAGCTTTTTTCGCATTACCGTAATCAGCTCATCGAGCTCTTTAAAATGAGCCTAAGCACAACTTTCTACGTGCTCATAGAGCCGAGAAACACGTCGTTGAAAATTTGGCAAATTTTTGCACATTGCCGATGCTCGAGTTTGGGCATACGGAGCTCTTTTTGAGCAGGTTTTTTTGCATTACCGTATTCACCTAATTGAGCTGATTAAAATGAGCCTAAGCACATGGCGCTACGTGCTCATAGAGCCGAGAAAATGAGCAAAAACTTTTGAAAAATTTTTTTTCACGTAAACTTTTCGATGCTCCATTTCAGAAGAATGTGCTCATTTTGAGAGACGCGTGTTAGATGTTCTTATACAGAATTTTTTTGTCTACAACATATCCTGAGCACAACCTTGTAGGTGCTCACGGAGCCGAGAAATTTAATTTTGAAATTTTTTATTTTGTACATTTTTTGATGCTCCAGTTTGGGCGTACGGAGCACGTTTTAAGCAGGTTTTTTTGCATTACCGTAATCAGCTCATCGAGTTCTTTAAAATGAGCCTAAGCACAGCTTTCTACGTGCTCATAGAGCCGAGAAACACGTCGTTGAAAATTTGGCAAATTTTTGCACATTGCCGATGCTCGAGTTTGGGCATACGGAGCTCTTTTTGAGCAGGTTTTTTTGCATTACCGTATTCACCTAATTGAGCTGATTAAAATGAGCCTAAGCACATGGCGCTACGTGCTCATAGAGCCGAGAAAATGAGCAAAAACTTTTGAAAAATTTTTTTTCACGTAAACTTTTCGATGCTCCATTTCAGAAGAATGTGCTCATTTTGAGAGACGCGTGTTAGATGTTCTTATACAGAATTTTTTTGTCTACAACATATCCTGAGCACAACCTTGTAGGTGCTCACGGAGCCGAGAAATTTAATTTTGAAATTTTTTATTTTGTACATTTTTTGATGCTCCAGTTTGGGCGTACGGAGCACGTTTTAAGCAGGTTTTTTTGCATTACCGTAATCAGCTCATCGAGCTCTTTAAAATGAGCCTAAGCACAACTTTCTACGTGCTCATAGAGCCGAGAAACACGTCGTTGAAAATTTGGCAAATTTTTGCACATTGCCGATGCTCGAGTTTGGGCATACGGAGCTCTTTTTGAGCAGGTTTTTTTGCATTACCGTATTCACCTAATTGAGCTGATTAAAATGAGCCTAAGCACATGGCGCTACGTGCTCATAGAGCCGAGAAAATGAGCAAAAACTTTTGAAAAATTTTTTTTCACGTAAACTTTTCGATGCTCCATTTCAGAAGAATGTGCTCATTTTGAGAGACGCGTGTTAGATGTTCTTATACAGAATTTTTTTGTCTACAACATATCCTGAGCACAACCTTGTAGGTGCTCACGGAGCCGAGAAATTTAATTTTGAAATTTTTTATTTTGTACATTTTTTGATGCTCCAGTTTGGGCGTACGGAGCACGTTTTAAGCAGGTTTTTTTGCATTACCGTAATCAGCTCATCGAGTTCTTTAAAATGAGCCTAAGCACAGCTTTCTACGTGCTCATAGAGCCGAGAAACACGTCGTTGAAAATTTGGCAAATTTTTGCACATTGCCGATGCTCGAGTTTGGGCATACGGAGCTCTTTTTGAGCAGGTTTTTTTGCATTACCGTATTCACCTAATTGAGCTGATTAAAATGAGCCTAAGCACATGGCGCTACGTGCTCATAGAGCCGAGAAAATGAGCAAAAACTTTTGAAAAATTTTTTTTCACGTAAACTTTTCGATGCTCCATTTCAGAAGAATGTGCTCATTTTGAGAGACGCGTGTTAGATGTTCTTATACAGAATTTTTTTGTCTACAACATATCCTGAGCACAACCTTGTAGGTGCTCACGGAGCCGAGAAATTTAATTTTGAAATTTTTTATTTTGTACATTTTTTGATGCTCCAGTTTGGGCGTACGGAGCACGTTTTAAGCAGGTTTTTTTGCATTACCGTAATCAGCTCATCGAGTTCTTTAAAATGAGCCTAAGCACAGCTTTCTACGTGCTCATAGAGCCGAGAAACACGTCGTTGAAAATTTGGCAAATTTTTGCACATTGCCGATGCTCGAGTTTGGGCATACGGAGCTCTTTTTGAGCAGGTTTTTTTGCATTACCGTATTCACCTAATTGAGCTGATTAAAATGAGCCTAAGCACATGGCGCTACGTGCTCATAGAGCCGAGAAAATGAGCAAAAACTTTTGAAAAATTTTTTTCACGTAAACTTTTCGATGCTCCATTTCAGAAGAATGTGCTCATTTTGAGAGACGCGTGTTAGATGTTCTTATACAGAATTTTTTTGTCTACAACATATCCTGAGCACAACCTTGTAGGTGCTCACGGAGCCGAGAAATTTAATTTTGAAATTTTTTATTTTGTGCATTTTTTGATGCTCCAGTTTGGGCGTACGGAGCACGTTTTAGGCAGGTTTTTTTGCATTACCGTAATCAGCTTATCGAGTTCTTTAAAATGAGCCCAAGAACAGCTTTCTACGTGCTCATAGAGCCGAGAAACACGTCGTTGAAAATTTGGCAAATTTTTGCACATTGCCGATGCTCGAGTTTGGGCATACGGAGCTCTTTTTGAGCAGGTTTTTTTGCATTACCGTATTCACCTAATTGAGCTGATTAAAATGAGCCTAAGCAAATGGCGCTACGTGCTCATAGAGCCGAGAAAATGAGCAAAAACTTTTGAAAAATTTTTTTTCACGTAAACTTTTCGATGCTCCATTTCAGAAGAATGTGCTCATTTTGAGAGACGCGTGTTAGATGTTCTTATACAGAATTTTTTTGTCTACAACATATCCTGAGCACAACCTTGTAGGTGCTCACGGAGCCGAGAAATTTAATTTTGAAATTTTTTATTTTGTACATTTTTTGATGCTCCAGTTTGGGCGTACGGAGCACGTTTTAAGCAGGTTTTTTTGCATTACCGTAATCAGCTCATCGAGTTCTTTAAAATGAGCCTAAGCACAGCTTTCTACGTGCTCATAGAGCCGAGAAACACGTCGTTGAAAATTTGGCAAATTTTTGCACATTGCCGATGCTCGAGTTTGGGCATACGGAGCTCTTTTTGAGCAGGTTTTTTTGCATTACCGTATTCACCTAATTGAGCTGATTAAAATGAGCCTAAGCACATGGCGCTACGTGCTCATAGAGCCGAGAAAATGAGCAAAAACTTTTGAAAAATTTTTTTTCACGTAAACTTTTCGATGCTCCATTTCAGAAGAATGTGCTCATTTTGAGAGACGCGTGTTAGATGTTCTTATACAGAATTTTTTTGTCTACAACATATCCTGAGCACAACCTTGTAGGTGCTCACGGAGCCGAGAAATTTAATTTTGAAATTTTTTATTTTGTGCATTTTTTGATGCTCCAGTTTGGGCGTACGGAGCACGTTTTAGGCAGGTTTTTTTGCATTACCGTAATCAGCTTATCGAGTTCTTTAAAATGAGCCCAAGAACAACTTTCTACGTGCTCATAGAGCCGAGAAACACGTCGTTGAAAATTTGGCAAATTTTTGCACATTGCCGATGCTCGAGTTTGGGCATACGGAGCTCTTTTTGAGCAGGTTTTTTTGCATTACCGTAATCAGCTCATCGAGTTCTTTAAAATGAGCCTAAGCACAGCTTTCTACGTGCTCATAGAGCCGAGAAACACGTCGTTGAAAATTTGGCAAATTTTTGCACATTGCCGATGCTCGAGTTTGGGCATACGGAGCTCTTTTTGAGCAGGTTTTTTTGCATTACCGTATTCACCTAATTGAGCTGATTAAAATGAGCCTAAGCACATGGCGCTACGTGCTCATAGAGCCGAGAAAATGAGCAAAAACTTTTGAAAAATTTTTTTTCACGTAAACTTTTCGATGCTCCATTTCAGAAGAATGTGCTCATTTTGAGAGACGCGTGTTAGATGTTCTTATACAGAATTTTTTTGTCTACAACATATCCTGAGCACAACCTTGTAGGTGCTCACGGAGCCGAGAAATTTAATTTTGAAATTTTTTATTTTGTACATTTTTTGATGCTCCAGTTTGGGCGTACGGAGCACGTTTTAAGCAGGTTTTTTTGCATTACCGTAATCAGCTCATCGAGTTCTTTAAAATGAGCCTAAGCACAGCTTTCTACGTGCTCATAGAGCCGAGAAACACGTCGTTGAAAATTTGGCAAATTTTTGCACATTGCCGATGCTCGAGTTTGGGCATACGGAGCTCTTTTTGAGCAGGTTTTTTTGCATTACCGTATTCACCTAATTGAGCTGATTAAAATGAGCCTAAGCACATGGCGCTACGTGCTCATAGAGCCGAGAAAATGAGCAAAAACTTTTGAAAAATTTTTTTTCACGTAAACTTTTCGATGCTCCATTTCAGAAGAATGTGCTCATTTTGAGAGACGCGTGTTAGATGTTCTTATACAGAATTTTTTTGTCTACAACATATCCTGAGCACAACCTTGTAGGTGCTCACGGAGCCGAGAAATTTAATTTTGAAATTTTTTATTTTGTACATTTTTTGATGCTCCAGTTTGGGCGTACGGAGCACGTTTTAAGCAGGTTTTTTTGCATTACCGTAATCAGCTCATCGAGTTCTTTAAAATGAGCCTAAGCACAGCTTTCTACGTGCTCATAGAGCCGAGAAACACGTCGTTGAAAATTTGGCAAATTTTTGCACATTGCCGATGCTCGAGTTTGGGCATACGGAGCTCTTTTTGAGCAGGTTTTTTTGCATTACCGTATTCACCTAATTGAGCTGATTAAAATGAGCCTAAGCACATGGCGCTACGTGCTCATAGAGCCGAGAAAATGAGCAAAAACTTTTGAAAAATTTTTTTCACGTAAACTTTTCGATGCTCCATTTCAGAAGAATGTGCTCATTTTGAGAGACGCGTGTTAGATGTTCTTATACAGAATTTTTTTGTCTACAACATATCCTGAGCACAACCTTGTAGGTGCTCACGGAGCCGAGAAATTTAATTTTGAAATTTTTTATTTTGTGCATTTTTTGATGCTCCAGTTTGGGCGTACGGAGCACGTTTTAGGCAGGTTTTTTTGCATTACCGTAATCAGCTTATCGAGTTCTTTAAAATGAGCCCAAGAACAGCTTTCTACGTGCTCATAGAGCCGAGAAACACGTCGTTGAAAATTTGGCAAATTTTTGCACATTGCCGATGCTCGAGTTTGGGCATACGGAGCTCTTTTTGAGCAGGTTTTTTTGCATTACCGTATTCACCTAATTGAGCTGATTAAAATGAGCCTAAGCAAATGGCGCTACGTGCTCATAGAGCCGAGAAAATGAGCAAAAACTTTTGAAAAATTTTTTTTCACGTAAACTTTTCGATGCTCCATTTCAGAAGAATGTGCTCATTTTGAGAGACGCGTGTTAGATGTTCTTATACAGAATTTTTTTGTCTACAACATATCCTGAGCACAACCTTGTAGGTGCTCACGGAGCCGAGAAATTTAATTTTGAAATTTTTTATTTTGTACATTTTTTGATGCTCCAGTTTGGGCGTACGGAGCACGTTTTAAGCAGGTTTTTTTGCATTACCGTAATCAGCTCATCGAGTTCTTTAAAATGAGCCTAAGCACAGCTTTCTACGTGCTCATAGAGCCGAGAAACACGTCGTTGAAAATTTGGCAAATTTTTGCACATTGCCGATGCTCGAGTTTGGGCATACGGAGCTCTTTTTGAGCAGGTTTTTTTGCATTACCGTATTCACCTAATTGAGCTGATTAAAATGAGCCTAAGCACATGGCGCTACGTGCTCATAGAGCCGAGAAAATGAGCAAAAACTTTTGAAAAATTTTTTTTCACGTAAACTTTTCGATGCTCCATTTCAGAAGAATGTGCTCATTTTGAGAGACGCGTGTTAGATGTTCTTATACAGAATTTTTTTGTCTACAACATATCCTGAGCACAACCTTGTAGGTGCTCACGGAGCCGAGAAATTTAATTTTGAAATTTTTTATTTTGTGCATTTTTTGATGCTCCAGTTTGGGCGTACGGAGCACGTTTTAGGCAGGTTTTTTTGCATTACCGTAATCAGCTTATCGAGTTCTTTAAAATGAGCCCAAGAACAACTTTCTACGTGCTCATAGAGCCGAGAAACACGTCGTTGAAAATTTGGCAAATTTTTGCACATTGCCGATGCTCGAGTTTGGGCATACGGAGCTCTTTTTGAGCAGGTTTTTTTGCATTACCGTATTCACCTAATTGAGGTGATTAAAATGAGCCTAAGCACAAGGCGCTACGTACTCATAGAGCCGAGAAAATGAGCAAAAACTTTTGAAAAATTTTTTTTCACGTAAACTTTTCGATGCTCCATTTCAGAAGAATGTGCTCATTTTGAGAGACGCGTGTTAGATGTTCTTATACAGAATTTTTTTGTCTACAACATATCCTGAGCACAACCTTGTAGGTGCTCACGGAGCCGAGAAATTTAATTTTGAAATTTTTTATTTAGTGCATTTTTTGATGCTCCAGTTTGGGCGTACGGAGCACGTTTTAGGCAGGTTTTTTTGCATTACCGTAATCAGCTTATCGAGTTCTTTAAAATGAGCCCAAGAACAACTTTCTACGTGCTCATAGAGCCGAGAAACACGTCGTTGAAAATTTGGCAAATTTTTGCACATTGCCGATGCTCGAGTTTGGGCATACGGAGCTCTTTTTGAGCAGGTTTTTTTGCATTACCGTATTCACCTAATTGAGGTGATTAAAATGAGCCTAAGCACAAGGCGCTACGTACTCATAGAGCCGAGAAAATGAGCAAAAACTTTTGAAAAATTTTTTTTCACGTAAACTTTTCGATGCTCCATTTCAGAAGAATGTGCTCATTTTGAGAGACGCGTGTTAGATGTTCTTATACAGAATTTTTTTGTCTACAACATATCCTGAGCACAACCTTGTAGGTGCTCACGGAGCCGAGAAATTTAATTTTGAAATTTTTTATTTAGTGCATTTTTTGATGCTCCAGTTTGGGCGTACGGAGCACGTTTTAGGCAGGTTTTTTTGCATTACCGTAATCAGCTTATCGAGTTCTTTAAAATGAGCCCAAGAACAACTTTCTACGTGCTCATAGAGCCGAGAAACACGTCGTTGAAAATTTGGCAAATTTTTGCACATTGCCGATGCTCGAGTTTGGGCATACGGAGCTCTTTTTGAGCAGGTTTTTTTGCATTACCGTATTCACCTAATTGAGGTGATTAAAATGAGCCTAAGCACAAGGCGCTACGTACTCATAGAGCCGAGAAAATGAGCAAAAACTTTTGAAAAATTTTTTTTCACGTAAACTTTTCGATGCTCCATTTCAGAAGAATGTGCTCATTTTGAGAGACGCGTGTTAGATGCTCTTATACAGAATTTTTTTGTCTACAACATTTCCTGAGCACAACCTTGTAGGTGCTCACGGAGCCGAGAAATTTAATTTTGAAATTTTTTATTTTGTGCATTTTTTGATGCTCCAGTTTGGGCGTGCGGAGCACGTTTTAAGCAGGTTTTTTTGCATTACCGTAATCAGCTCATCGAGTTCTTTAAAATGAGCCTAAGCACAGCTTTCTACGTGCTCATAGAGCCGAGAAACACGTCGTTGAAAATTTGGCAAATTTTTGCACATTGCCGATGCTCGAGTTTGGGCATACGGAGCTCTTTTTGAGCAGGTTTTTTTGCATTACCGTATTCACCTAATTGAGCTGATTAAAATGAGCCTAAGCTCATGGCTCTACGTGTTCATAGAGCCGAGAAAATGAGCAAAAACTTTTGAAAAATTTTTTTTCACGTAAACTTTTCGATGCTCCATTTCAGAAGAATGTGCTCATTTTGAGAGACGCGAGTTAAATGCTCTTATACAGAATTTTTTTGTCTACAACATATCCTGAGCACAACCTTGTAGGTGCTCACGGAGCCGAGAAATTTAATTTTGAAATTTTTTATTTTGTGCATTTTTTGATGCTCGTGTTTGGGCGTACGGAGCACGTTTTAAGCAGGTTTTTTTGCATTACCGTAATCAGCTCATCGAGTTCTTTAAAATGAGCCCAAGAACAACTTTCTACGTGCTCATAGAGCCGAGAAACACGTCGTTGAAAATTTGGCAAATTTTTGCACATTGCCGATGCTCGAGTTTGGGCATACGGAGCTCTTTTTGAGCAGGTTTTTTTGCATTACCGTATTCACCTAATTGAGCTGATTAAAATGAGCCTAAGCTCATGGCTCTACGTGTTCATAGAGCCGAGAAAATGAGCAAAAACTTTTGAAAAATTTTTTTTCACGTAAACTTTTCGATGCTCCATTTCAGAAGAATGTGCTCATTTTGAGAGACGCGTGTTAGATGTTCTTATACAGAATTTTTTTGTCTACAACATATCCTGAGCACAACCTTGTAGGTGCTCACGGAGCCGAGAAATTTAATTTTGAAATTTTTTATTTTGTACATTTTTTGATGCTCCAGTTTGGGCGTACGGAGCACGTTTTAAGCAGGTTTTTTTGCATTACCGTAATCAGCTCATCGAGTTCTTTAAAATGAGCCTAAGCACAGCTTTCTACGTGCTCATAGAGCCGAGAAACACGTCGTTGAAAATTTGGCAAATTTTTGCACATTGCCGATGCTCGAGTTTGGGCATACGGAGCTCTTTTTGAGCAGGTTTTTTTGCATTACCGTATTCACCTAATTGAGTTGATTAAAATGAGCCTAAGCACATGGCGCTACGTGCTCATAGAGCCGAGAAAATGAGCAAAAACTTTTGAAAAATTTTTTTCACGTAAACTTTTCGATGCTCCATTTCAGAAGAATGTGCTCATTTTGAGAGACGCGTGTTAGATGTTCTTATACAGAATTTTTTTGTCTACAACATATCCTGAGCACAACCTTGTAGGTGCTCACGGAGCCGAGAAATTTAATTTTGAAATTTTTTATTTTGTGCATTTTTTGATGCTCCAGTTTGGGCGTACGGAGCACGTTTTAGGCAGGTTTTTTTGCATTACCGTAATCAGCTTATCGAGTTCTTTAAAATGAGCCCAAGAACAACTTTCTACGTGCTCATAGAGCCGAGAAACACGTCGTTGAAAATTTGGCAAATTTTTGCACATTGCCGATGCTCGAGTTTGGGCATACGGAGCTCTTTTTGAGCAGGTTTTTTTGCATTACCGTATTCACCTAATTGAGGTGATTAAAATGAGCCTAAGCACAAGGCGCTACGTACTCATAGAGCCGAGAAAATGAGCAAAAACTTTTGAAAAATTTTTTTTCACGTAAACTTTTCGATGCTCCATTTCAGAAGAATGTGCTCATTTTGAGAGACGCGTGTTAGATGCTCTTATACAGAATTTTTTTGTCTACAACATTTCCTGAGCACAACCTTGTAGGTGCTCACGGAGCCGAGAAATTTAATTTTGAAATTTTTTATTTTGTGCATTTTTTGATGCTCCAGTTTGGGCGTACGGAGCACGTTTTAAGCAGGTTTTTTTGCATTACCGTAATCAGCTCATCGAGTTCTTTAAAATGAGCCTAAGCACAGCTTTCTACGTGCTCATAGAGCCGAGAAACACGTCGTTGAAAATTTGGCAAATTTTTGCACATTGCCGATGCTCGAGTTTGGGCATACGGAGCTCTTTTTGAGCAGGTTTTTTTGCATTACCGTATTCACCTAATTGAGCTGATTAAAATGAGCCTAAGCTCATGGCTCTACGTGTTCATAGAGCCGAGAAAATGAGCAAAAACTTTTGAAAAATTTTTTTTCACGTAAACTTTTCGATGCTCCATTTCAGAAGAATGTGCTCATTTTGAGAGACGCGTGTTAGATGTTCTTATACAGAATTTTTTTGTCTACAACATATCCTGAGCACAACCTTGTAGGTGCTCACGGAGCCGAGAAATTTAATTTTGAAATTTTTTATTTTGTACATTTTTTGATGCTCCAGTTTGGGCGTACGGAGCACGTTTTAAGCAGGTTTTTTTGCATTACCGTAATCAGCTCATCGAGTTCTTTAAAATGAGCCTAAGCACAGCTTTCTACGTGCTCATAGAGCCGAGAAACACGTCGTTGAAAATTTGGCAAATTTTTGCACATTGCCGATGCTCGAGTTTGGGCATACGGAGCTCTTTTTGAGCAGGTTTTTTTGCATTACCGTATTCACCTAATTGAGCTGATTAAAATGAGCCTAAGCTCATGGCTCTACGTGTTCATAGAGCCGAGAAAATGAGCAAAAACTTTTGAAAAATTTTTTTTCACGTAAACTTTTCGATGCTCCATTTCAGAAGAATGTGCTCATTTTGAGAGACGCGAGTTAAATGCTCTTATACAGAATTTTTTTGTCTACAACATATCCTGAGCACAACCTTGTAGGTGCTCACGGAGCCGAGAAATTTAATTTTGAAATTTTTTATTTTGTGCATTTTTTGATGCTCGTGTTTGGGCGTACGGAGCTCTTTTTGAGCAGCTTTTTTTGCATTACCGTAATCAGCTCATCGAGCTCTTTAAAATGAGCCTAAGCACAACTTTCTACGTGCTCATAGAGCCGAGAAACACGTCGTTGAAAATTTGGCAAATTTTTGCACATTGCCGATGCTCGAGTTTGGGCATACGGAGCTCTTTTTGAGCAGGTTTTTTTGCATTACCGTATTCACCTAATTGAGCTGATTAAAATGAGCCTAAGCACATGGCGCTACGTGCTCATAGAGCCGAGAAAATGAGCAAAAACTTTTGAAAAATTTTTTTTCACGTAAACTTTTCGATGCTCCATTTCAGAAGAATGTGCTCATTTTGAGAGACGCGTGTTAGATGTTCTTATACAGAATTTTTTTGTCTACAACATATCCTGAGCACAACCTTGTAGGTGCTCACGGAGCCGAGAAATTTAATTTTGAAATTTTTTATTTTGTACATTTTTTGATGCTCCAGTTTGGGCGTACGGAGCACGTTTTAAGCAGGTTTTTTTGCATTACCGTAATCAGCTCATCGAGTTCTTTAAAATGAGCCTAAGCACAGCTTTCTACGTGCTCATAGAGCCGAGAAACACGTCGTTGAAAATTTGGCAAATTTTTGCACATTGCCGATGCTCGAGTTTGGGCATACGGAGCTCTTTTTGAGCAGGTTTTTTTGCATTACCGTATTCACCTAATTGAGCTGATTAAAATGAGCCTAAGCACATGGCGCTACGTGCTCATAGAGCCGAGAAAATGAGCAAAAACTTTTGAAAAATTTTTTTTCACGTAAACTTTTCGATGCTCCATTTCAGAAGAATGTGCTCATTTTGAGAGACGCGTGTTAGATGTTCTTATACAGAATTTTTTTGTCTACAACATATCCTGAGCACAACCTTGTAGGTGCTCACGGAGCCGAGAAAATTAATTTTGAAATTTTTTATTTTGTACATTTTTTGATGCTCCAGTTTGGGCGTACGGAGCACGTTTTAAGCAGGTTTTTTTGCATTACCGTAATCAGCTCATCGAGTTCTTTAAAATGAGCCTAAGCACAGCTTTCTACGTGCTCATAGAGCCGAGAAACACGTCGTTGAAAATTTGGCAAATTTTTGCACATTGCCGATGCTCGAGTTTGGGCATACGGAGCTCTTTTTGAGCAGGTTTTTTTGCATTACCGTATTCACCTAATTGAGCTGATTAAAATGAGCCTAAGCACATGGCGCTACGTGCTCATAGAGCCGAGAAAATGAGCAAAAACTTTTGAAAAATTTTTTTTCACGTAAACTTTTCGATGCTCCATTTCAGAAGAATGTGCTCATTTTGAGAGACGCGTGTTAGATGTTCTTATACAGAATTTTTTTGTCTACAACATATCCTGAGCACAACCTTGTAGGTGCTCACGGAGCCGAGAAATTTAATTTTGAAATTTTTTATTTTGTACATTTTTTGATGCTCCAGTTTGGGCGTACGGAGCACGTTTTAAGCAGGTTTTTTTGCATTACCGTAATCAGCTCATCGAGTTCTTTAAAATGAGCCTAAGCACAGCTTTCTACGTGCTCATAGAGCCGAGAAACACGTCGTTGAAAATTTAGCAAATTTTTGCACATTGCCGATGCTCGAGTTTGGGCATACGGAGCTCTTTTTGAGCAGGTTTTTTTGCATTACCGTATTCACCTAATTGAGCTGATTAAAATGAGCCTAAGCTCATGGCTCTACGTGTTCATAGAGCCGAGAAAATGAGCAAAAACTTTTGAAAAATTTTTTTTCACGTAAACTTTTCGATGCTCCATTTCAGAAGAATGTGCTCATTTTGAGAGACGCGTGTTAAATGCTCTTATACAGAATTTTTTTGTCTACAACATATCCTGAGCACAACCTTGTAGGTGCTCACGGAGCCGAGAAATTTAATTTTGAAATTTTTTATTTTGTGCATTTTTTGATGCTCGTGTTTGGGCGTACGGAGCTCTTGTTGAGCAGCTTTTTTCACATTACCGTAATCAGCTCATCGAGCTCTTTAAAATGAGCCTAAGCACAACTTTCTACGTGCTCATAGAGCCGAGAAACACGTCGTCGAAAATTTGGCAAATTTTTGCACATTGCCGATGCTCGAGTTTGGGCATACGGAGCTCTTTTTGAGCAGGTTTTTTTGCATTACCGTATTCACCTAATTGAGCTGATTAAAATGAGCCTAAGCACAAGACGCTACGTGCTCATAGAGCCGAGAAAATGAGCAAAAACTTTTGAAAAAATTTTTTTCAACTGACACAGGGCACCCCAACTTGTATGGCAATACACGATGTGAAAAAAATAACGAGATCAATCTTCAAATTGCACTTTGACTCGAAAACAGAATATTTGTTTTTCCTTATTTGTTCAACTTTTTAATCTTTTTGCATATATATTAATTGCCAATTAATTTAAAACAAAAACAAAAACAATTACTGATCTTTAACTTGAATTGATCTATGGCGGTAGCAATCAATTTAAAACTTTTTTTTAATAAATATATTCGACGATGAATCGAAATTTGCTTTAAATTCATTTATGGATCCGAGTGCCGAGGGCAACATCCCGTCTTCGGTCCAGTGCTCTCGGCGCAGATGATTGGCGCTTCTGTCTTCTGTCGAGTCATGTTCTCATGTATGTTTTCACGAATGGCTTCCGTTATTCTTTATGGTTTTCAGGACTCGATGGGAGAAACAATCTGCTCAATCTGCTCAACCTACACAACCTGGTTAACCTCTTCAACCTTCTCGCCCTTCTCAACCTGCACAAACTCTTAGCCCTTCTCAACATGATCAACGTTCTCAATCTGATAACCCAACACAACTTGATCACAACACACAAACCTGCTCGCCATAATCATCCCTGAAGAGATCTCTTATCCCCCAACCCACCCTCCCTTCTTCATTATTCCATTCTTCTACATTTGTTTCATCTTGGCTTCGTCTTGATTTCTTCTTCGTCTTCATCGTTCAATTAACGTTTTTCCATTCTTCTTCCACAACACTCTCCCGTCCCCTTTTTTTTATAGACTCTTCATGCTCTCGCTGCTCTGGATTGCGGATGTGGTCAAGAAGACAAGGATGTTTCTACTCATCGATTAGTGTAGATGGTAAACATTTAAAAACTTCTTACTTAAATTAAAATTGGTGTTGATGCATGGATCAATCGACACGTGGTAATACTGGACATTATTCAATAGAGTTCTTGATTAATAATTTTTAGAATAGACAAAAAGAAGTTTTGGGACAAGGATGGACTTTCATAGCCACTTCATGTCCACGCAGGTCATAACAATCAATATAAGCATAAGAAAGAATTGTCAGATTGAATGGTATTAACTTTGGAAACTTCAAATTCAAATTCAAATTAATGTTTTAGAGTGGATCGACAATGCGTGCAGCGATGAACAATGGATCGAACAGAAACGCGAGGATGGTGATGAATTGATCAATCGACATGTCGAGAGCCTAGGAAGTTTCGGATCAACATGAATCGCTGATGCAATAGCAAGGATGAAGCCATAGAGAAAGCGTCGTATCATTCGAAATCCATACAAGGTGTGCTAAATATTTTCTATATTTTATGATATCCATACTATCATTTCCATTAAATAATCGCTAGCTAGCGTGAGCTGATACCGAGTTATACTTGGTACTTTGTAACACTGTTTCATATTTATTATTATTATTAATGTTGTATTAAAAATTTATTCATGTTAATCATGAAATTATCGAGTTAAATTATATATATATATATATATTGTCGTGGTGTAGGTTGATGAAAAATTAGGGGTAAAGGAGCATACCCTGAAAAAAGATGGTCTCGCTTGGGCTGGTGTAGATTTAATTTGCAATTTTTTTATTATTTCGAATTTCTTTTTTCGTCACATTTTTTGTTTTATATTGTTTTCTCTTAATAAATTGGTTGTTACATCAACATAATACATACTACATAATACAACACATAATAAATGCGAAATAATAAACAAATCGCAAATTAAATCTACACCAGCCCAAGCGAGACCATATTTTTTCGGGGTATGCTCCTTTACCCCTTATTTTTCATCAACCTACACCACGACAATATAGATATATATATATATATATATAATTATTAAATTAAAACTTGCGCAAAAATCGAGTTGCTATGAGTTTAGTTTAAAAGTCGCTAGTCTTCCCGGAAACCACCTTTCCATGGCACGAGCTCTGCCATATCGAGTACTCTTTGCCACTTTTTTATTTGTGTCTTTTATTGGACTGGACTTATATTTGTAAAACTGCACAGCAACATATTAATGTTTTATTACGGACTTATCGAGTTTAACAATTAGGGACTTAAACATCGAGTTAAATGATACGCAAAATATGTCATAAATGTTATTAAGCTGTCGCGCGAAAATATTGTTCTTCAAGTTACGCTTTGAGTAACTTCTATATATTGACTATTATCAAAATCTGAGAAATTGACAATTCCAATTTTATTTTTATAAAAAATAAAAGTAATAAATCTGAGGTGATCTAGAAACTTTGAAGAAATATAATGAGAAACAGAGAAATTATTCACGTAAATTGAATATTTGTTTCATTTTATCTATGAGACCATTGAAAATAATTCATAAATGATCAAATCAAGCCTTTCATATTCTTAGATTTTGATAATATATGATTATAACCTTATATTGCTATTGTTTTATTATATTTTGTTCTCTCTTTATTCTGTATATTATCTACCGTACTTTTTAAGTTAGGTTTTTCTTTTTAAGGGGGGTCATCGTGGTAGTTTCCAGTGTCCCCCGACTGTTCGCTTGTATTCGGCCTCCCCGTGGCGCGAGCTGGGAAACGCCGAGCTTATGGTGCTCGGTAGGCTAACGAACACGAAAATACATGGACTTTATCATGTGGAATTTATCCACGTCACCATTGCCAAATACCTCGTTTATAAGTCGAAAGTCCGAGTCGAATTTCAATTTAATTTACTTTTTTCCCAGCTTCCTGCCATTCGGCTCCAGCCATCCATCGCGGTTTGACTGATAAATGGATTATGACTTATATTGTTAGATCGGTTGAGTTTTTCCGGATATTTTGTAATTAATAAATGTTTAATTCTTATTTATTCTTATTAATGAAACGAGTACAATGACGATGTCGCTGCCACATCTGGCGCGACCACATTGACTGCATTATTGCTATTCTATATGTTGTAGAACTGTCAGTCTTCTACCATATGTACCATATGATCGTTACTATATAAGCACCCTAACTACTATTGTAAGGATTCCTTGTTCCTTATTACATTCTACCACAAAAAAAACTGTTACATGGTGTATCGGCCAAACACAAATTTCAATAATAGTAGAAATAATAGTCACCGCTTGGCCGATGCACCATGTAACAGTTTAATAGTATTTAGTATGCTTTATTCAGTGGTAGAATGTAATAAGGAACAAGGAATCCTTACAATAGTAGTTAGGGTGCTTATATAGTAACGATCATGTGGTACATATGGTAGAAGACTGACAGTTATACAACATATAGAATAGCAATAATGCAGTCAATGTGGTCGCGCCAGATGTGGCAGCGACAGACGAAAGTTACTATATTATGCAAAACGGTTAGCAGAATTTCACAAAAATGGCATGTATTACTAATTTCCACGTGGACTTTATAGAGTACTGCTTCTGCAATGGAAATAATGCTTTTCTTATATTTTGGCCTGTCGGACAAGCTTCACGTGTACTCTCATCAAATATTGTCTTCGTCAGATTCTCCTTAAACGTTCTAGAATATTAGTTTTAAGCTAGCTTTTTGAGCAAGACATTCCAGTTGACGTGCTTCTGTGCTTTTAGTTTAAACGTGGCTATTGAAAGCTATATAAGAAGCATATCAAAATTATAAATATGTATAATTACCCCGAGATAATGATAATGAAACAAATTCGCGTTGTGTGTTGTCAATGTGAAAAATACGTATCCAAATTGATAAAGCTCTCTTTTTAGGCAATCTGTAATTATAAATTACCAAAAAAATCGATTTTTTCTGATTGCCCTTTTCAAACAACGGCGAGAACGTGTTATTGATTAACTCAACAAGAAAACAATAACAACGGAAACAATTTATTTTGTGACACCGTGTTAATGATAGAGCAATAACTTGCTACAACAAAATTTTAAAAATTCGCACAGTTGTGCGAACTTGAACCTCAGGAGTGCGAAAACATCATAGAAATCATTGGGTAACTCCTTTCATCAGCGGCAAATCTGTTGATGTCGCTTTCATTTATATAATAGTGTTTATGCGGACATTTTGTTGTTTATGCACTGTTGTAGCCACAAGAACTGATACACGGCACCTCCAACTTGTATGGTAATACACGATGTGAAAAAAATTAACAAGATCACTCCGCAAAATGCACTTTGACTCGAAAACAGAATATTTGTTTTCCTTATTTTGTTCAACATTTTAATCTTTTTTGCACATTTATTTTCAATTTTAATGATTCTAATAGGATTTTTGAAAACTGTGGGCTGATGGATCTTTAGAATGATATGTTGTGTATGATAAAAATACGTTTTTATAACTTAAAAATACGTATCAAAAGTGATAAAGCTCTTTAAAGGCAATCTGTAACAGTACTGTTTTTCAAACAAATTTTTTTCTGATTTTTTTTTTTATAGAAATGCATTTTTATATAGTAATCACATAAAATATTTACTCCAACTGCCAAAAAATTATAAATTACCGAAAAAATTAGATATTTTTTCTGATTGCCCTTTTCAAGCAACGGTGAGAACGTGTTATTGATTAACTCAACAAGAAAACAATGACTATGCAAAAAATTAATTCGAGCAATTGACATAATACCGTAGTTTATTACGATAAGAACTGTTGCGAAACTTTGATCGTAGCTCGAAAGCCTTGAGTAACTGGGTTATTCTTGTACCTATTTGAAATGTGGAAAGTTCTATTGAATTCATAGAAAAAATTGGATTTTTTCTGATTTCCCTTTTCAAACAACGGTGAGAACGTGTTATTGATTAACTCAACAAGAAAACAATAACAATGGAAAAAACGTATTTTGTGACAACGTTTTGATGATAGAGCAATAACTTGCTACAACAAAATTTTAAAAAATTCGCACAGTTATGCGAACTTGTCCCTCAGGAGTGAGAAAACATCATAGAAATCACAAGATACACTCATTTCATCAGCGGAACTTGTACCTCAGGAGACAGAAAAAATCATAGAAATCATGGAAGGCACTAATTTCATCATCGGCAAAACTGTTGATGTCGCTTTCATTTATATAATAGTGTTTATGCGGACATTTTACTGTTTATGCACTGTTGTAGCCACAAGAACTGACACACGGCACACCAACTTGTATGGTAACACGATGTGAAAAAAATAACAAGATCAATCCGCAAAATCTATTCCCTGTTGGTTTAATGAAGCTTTTATCAAATTTGTGATGGTAACGATTTAGGTAACATATATTAATCCATGATAATATCATGCATTAAATTAAAAATGATAATACATGCTCATTGAAAGCTTTCATTGATTATTGGAATTTTAATTGAAAGTCTGTTAAATAATAAAATATTAAATTAAGACAATTCTCGAAATATATAAATTTTCATTAAGAACGGATTAATGAACCATTTAAAATTAATTTTATTAGAGGTGTCATAATATCATCATGACAACAACTTATAATAATCGTTATCAGGCTTCTTGAAGCATAATTATGGCTTCATGCGGAATATATTGTTTTTGTTTTTATTTCGTATTCAATTTATTTTTTAATTATAGAAATAAAAAATACTATAAAAAAGTGCAAATAAGTGTAAGGTTTTTTTTAAACATTCTTAAACATATTAGATAGATAATCATGAATACGCTGGACAAATTTCTACTTATTATTTCACTCTACATTGTAAGTAAAAAAATTTTGCGGTATTTAAGGATGATTTTTAGGTAGTTAACTGCCAGCCGATGGGTAACATCCTGAAACTTGGTTTCCTATATTGCGATGTAAGTGAAAATATAACTGGACTTACTGAAAGTCAGCTAAAGAACATATTGTCCAACCGCATATATATCAATTATCGTACCTCCGCAGCTGCAGCTAATATTGCTATTGATCGTTTAAAGAAAGAGAATTACCTAACCAATTATCAATTTAAGTAAATTTTCCATAAATTTCAATTTTAATTTTTTTATTCAGTATATCCGTACAATTTGACAATTGCAATGAAGCATTATCAGCGGGACGAACGATTGAACTTATCAACGACTATGATGTTGACGTCATTTTTGGCCCAACAACAAATATTGGTTTTCAGATTTCTGAATATATTTATTTTATTTGGTTTTTAGCGGCACTGCCTGCTTTCTCTATTGCCAGATTTTATAATGTTCCGATTATCAGTTGGGGATTAACATCATCAGTGGAACTGGACGATAGTGCTCGTTTCCCGACAGCTTCGCTTATTACCATTGGATCAAGAGCGTTTGTTTACTATTTCTACATCTATTAGATTCGGATGGGTTATTACAATTATCAAAAAACCTATTTTCTATGAGGGGAGAATATTGAAATCTTTCTACCAAAGGGAGATCGGCATTATTATATTAATATATGACTCCATTTTTTTGTCAGTATACTATTCAGACCATTGTTACCTATTTTAATAGTGAAGGTGAAAAATAGTGGACATAAAAGGATAAAAATAAATATGTCCTCGAATTCATAAGCTTTCTTGTGCTGGTTAATGACGTTTGAGTATATCTCGCACGAATTGAGTATAAGGTATTCCGCAACTCTTTTTTAGTTTTATTTACGTGACAATTCTTTCTTAATTTCGGTAGATTTGTTTCTTATTTTATACTTAGTGTTTCCGAACTCTAAACTACCAAAAACAGACAGCTAACTTCCCTTGAAAAGACAAAACAATTAAAAAAGATTTTAATGAACAATCAGAAAATTTAGCATTAAGCAGAGAGATTAAAAAATGTCTCAAACAATGTTAAAATGCTAGAATCAGAAATGACCACTGTACGAATATCTGGGATGTTAAAAAAATATAGGAAAAAGATTCCTTTTTTTAATTAAATGCATTAACGCAAGAAATCACGCAATATTTTATCATCTAATTTGAAATTCTTCCCCCAACTTCAACCGATTAATTAATTAGGATAAATGGGGATGTGTAGAATACCTTTTTAATAATTTGATACACGAAAAATCTAAGCTTGACTTTTAGTTTTATATTGAAATCAAAAGGATATTGTTCAATTTCTTCGGGAAACTAAATCTTAGGTATTCTACTCATTCCTAATATCCTTTTTAATTAATCAGTGACACACGGGGTCAGAACAATGGAAACATGATGTACACGTTTTGAAGTGAGTAGCAGGAGTCGCAGAAGAGATTTAATGCTGGACCACAATTAATTATTTTATTCGGTTTAAGTGTAATAATAAACGGTGCGAAAAAACGGGTTTACTAAATTTTATGTGTTTATGATTTCTGTAGACGATTGCAATTTTTAAACTTTATCCGAGAGTCGTAACGAGGAAAGGTTTTACTATTCCCCTAAAAACATGATCAATGCTTCCCTTGTTTTGATATAAAATTGTTAAATAAGATTTTTAAATGTTTCAATTTGAGAAAATCAATTATTTCCTTAAAATACACCAACATAATTTTACGTCTCTTTTGTAAGTGATTTACGTGAAATATCCTTTGCAAAATATTTTCAAAAGACCTGGTGGATATTAGAAAGACGCGAGGAATTTTTTTGAAACTCATTCTTGTTTTACTGAAATGTATTTTTCGGGAAACATTTTATTCAAAAAATGCAAATTTTTCTGGTCGGCGAAAAATCACCATGTAATATTTTAATATTACATATAAAAGAAAGATAAATTGTAACTTCTATAATCATAAGAATTGACAGTTAGGATTAAATAATTTAAATATTCCTCAGTGTGGAACGAAAACTCTGTTACCTCTGTTAATGGACTGCGTGGCCGGATAAGTTGCTTAAGGAAAACGAATTTCATTGTGAACAAATATATTAAATTTACATAAAATTTTACTTGGTCAGTATTACAAAATTGTTAAAGACTTGGAATTGCTCTTCGAACAGTTATGCATGAATTCGGTTGGACGGAGTTCGTGTTCATCTATTCACTTATTGGAGATGATGAAAAGTGTTCAGTCCTGAGAGATGATCTACAAGTAGGTTGCTTCTAATCATATGGACTATGTTTTCTTATTAGGACCTTGTATCCGCTTATGATGATTTAACCATGGCATATTCATATCAGATTACGGATGATTCTGAGGAAGGTCTCACAAAAGCTCTTAAGATTGTCGCAGCGCGGGGAAGAAGTATTTCTTCGTTATACTCACGCTGATAAATAAAACAACTTTACAGTAATCTTACCATGTTTTCCTGAAGGTAACCAACGAGGAACACATAGAAGATTCATGATAGCCGCTGTTGAAAATGGTTTTAGTAATGATGAGTTTATTTACATTTTTCCTGCCCTACGGTCACGAGCATACGGTACGTTTAATAAATGATAAAATTGAGAATAATTATAAACTAAGATGTTTCACAATTGAATGGTACTTATCGACCTCCTTGGGTTCTAGAATCAGGACCTAGCGAAGATGATAATATTGCATTGAAAGGATTTAAAAAATCCATGTTTATTTGTGATGTTTGTACATATATATAATAAATAAAAAGTGTTTTCTAACTTCAGATGCAAGGCCAGGGGGCTTCAAAGGAACTCTTCCAGGAATTCAGTCAGGAAGTGATTCGAAGAATGGGGGAACCCCCATATAACTGTATTGAAGAATGCAAAGGATCAGAATATACTGCAGTAAGCCTAACTAATTCTTAATATACCTAGTTTTTGTTTTATTAGCAGGCTGCCACCTACTCCGGTCAACTACATGATGCGGTTTATGCTTGGGGACGAGCGATGAATAAGACTCTTACGAGTTATCCAGACCAATATAAAAATGGAACTTTCTTTTTGAAGACAATGGAACAAAACTTTACAGGTAGATTATTGAATTTTGGTATACTTTATGAATTAGTGAACAAAATGCAAGAGATCGAAGTTCAAACTAAATTATTAGAAAATTCACACACGATAGACAGAGAAAAATTAGATTTACTGAGTTCATTTTATTACGATACAAGTTGGGGTGCTGCGCCCTCGATAATGATTTGAAATATTTGAATACTGCAGAAAAATATTCAGTTAAAGTAAAAAATAAATTCTTCCATTGCCCATTTTTTATTGATTTCTTTCTACAGGAATTTCTGGCGTTGTAACAATCAACGAAATTGGAATACGTGATCCAACCGTATATGTGATGGTAATGGATAAAAATAACAGCGGATTTCTCGCCGCAACGATTACAGTGGACGATCTGGATAATGGGGTTGCTGTGAATAACATTAAATTACACTTCTTCTCACATTTAGTCACTTTTATGATTTATATTTAAGAATATGACAAAGTTCTACACCAACGAGAAGACAGAAGTTTGGCACAACTGGAATGGCAAAAAACCGAAAACAGAACCAGAATGTGGATTTACTGGAACCAAAGTTTTGAATATTTATATAAATCTAGCGAAAATAATATTTAGTGTCCACCGAATGTCTTGGTTCACTATCTTGGATGGTTCATTACTGCATTTATTGTAATTCTTATTGCTATTGTTGGTGCAATCGCTGCATTAATTATGATGATCAGGTAATTAATTATTAAAACCTAATAATAACAATAATAAATTAAACGTATAGAGCTAAGCAGAAAGAAGTGGAACGGCAAAATTCTTTATGGCAAATACCTTTTAATACAATGAAGCCTATATCGAAGAAATCTAAAGGAGAGCATAGTATGAGGAGCATTAGTAGTGGTCCGAGTACCATTTCGAATACGAAATCGATGGAATCTGAAATTAATGAGACCCGACATTACCTGTTCTTTACCATCCAAAACGATTACGAAGCTGTTCGCGTGGCTGCTAGGAAGCACAATGTGAGAGAGCATTTTGATAAAGCTAGCTGCGCAGAACTGAGAGCTGTATGTTCCTATAATTATTTGTAATTTTTGATTTATCAAATCCATTTTTCACAACTCGAAACCGTCTCTTTTCAAATTTTCCAGCTTCGACAAATCGACCACCCTAACCTCAACCGATTTGAGGGACTTTCACTTGACGCACCTCAACTTTTATCCGTTTGGAGATTCTGTTCACGTGGTAGCCTTGCAGATGTTATAAGAAAAGCATCAATTCAAATGGATGGATTCTTTTTATATTCTCTTCTAAAGGATATTGCGAATGGGATGTTGTATATTCACAATTCTCCCATTTCACACCACGGAATGTTGTCATCGAAAACGTGCCTAGTCAATGATCGCTGGCAGATGAAGATATCGGATTTCGGTTTAAGGAAAATAAGAATAAATGATCAATACAGTAAAGAAGGTAAAGTCTTTCGAAGAGGTTCAATAAATGTTTTTGTAGATCTGTTATGGACAGCACCAGAACATTTAAGAAATAATGATTTAGATGGAAGCAAGGAAGGTTGAATTTAAAGCTTCGTAAAATGGTTTATTAAGTAATTTAGGTGATGTTTATAGTATGGGCATAATTGCCTCAGAAGTTATTACAAGGAAATCAGTGTTTGACATTGAAAACAGATCAGAGGACGCGGATGGTAAGTCGTACTACATTTATTTTCTTGTCTTCCAAAATGTTGATTAATCTACTTTAAATTTGTACACTAAATATAGCATATTTTGCAAAAATGAGAGCTCACTTTTGACACCATAATCTAAAATAATATTCTAATGTTTTATTTATAGGGTATTTCAAGTTTTTTTGACGACACGTTGCGAAACTGCTGCGCGTTGAAAGAAAAAATGAAAATTTTGCAAAAATTACAGTTAAAATTATATATTTTTTAATTTTTCTTTTCATAGATTGGTGCCTAATGGGAGAGGAAAAAAATAATATTATAATGAGGTTCTTGTTTGCCGGTCACTCTTTTGTAACTCATCAATTTGTGTTCTCTCAAAAAATGGATAACATTCATTGAAGAGGAATAGATGGTAAAGTCGTTTGTGACCGTGTGGCCGTTCAAACGAGACTATAATAATAATTCTTATTTTTCGCTTTTATATTAGGAACCGATATCTGGAAGGTACACTAATTTTAATAATGTACAAGAATAGGAGACTGGAAAATGGTGAGATCAAGTTATATATATATATATAGGACTATTTCTCGGAATCTAAGACACAATGAGGAGTTCTTAGTCTTATCTTTTTTAGTATTTAGTTTAACCATCTAGTTTTATAGATTACTTCTCCTTACGTTTGTAAACTGTGTGTAAACTTACTTTTCATACGCAAAGTATATATAAAAAATACCTTTGAGGTCAAAAACTACGAAAAGTATAAATTTTGAAGAAATATAACATAAATCATGAAATAAAAAGAAATTATTAAACTAAATGGAATATTTCTTTCACGTCCTCATTGAGACCATTTGAAAACAATTCAAAATAATTGCAAATTAATAATCAATTTTGTTAGCTTTCTTAGCTTTCTTAGACTATTTAAAATGTGTTCATTTATAATTTTTACTTATATTTCAGAACTTATTTATATGCTAAAGAAAGGTGGATTAAAGGGACCGAGACCCTCTCTTGAACATGATGACACTTTGGAAATAAACCCAGCTCTGGTTTGAATTGTGCCTTTAATTTTTTATCACCTTTTTCTAGCTTCATCTTGTTCGCGACTGTTGGACAGAGCGACCGGAAGAAAGACCAACAATCAAAGAAATTGTATCTCAGTTGAGAGGATTAAACACCAACCGTAATGACAATTTAATGGATCATGTCTTTAATGTGTTGGAATCATATGCATCAACACTTGAAGATGAAGTTGCTGAACGAATGAAGGAATTGGTTGAGGAGAAGAAAAAATCGGATTTACTGTTATATAGAATGCTGCCAAAGTTGGTTTACATAAATTTTAATAATATAATTTCACGCCAAATGAAAATGACGATCGCATAAAACTCCAAACAAATTTTACGTTAATATTATAAGCTTAAATTCTTGTTTTACGTTTGGTTAAAATGACTCTTCTGGGGCTCATATTTTTACGAATTCATTTGGTGTGCATAAATATTGTAAAAGTATCGAAAATTATTTCCAGGCAAGTTGCGGATAAACTAAAACTTGGACAGACCGTTGAGCCTGAAACATTTGATATAGTCACTTTATTCTTCTCCGACGTTGTGAGTTTTACAACATTGGCTTCCAAATGCACACCTTTGCAAGTTGTGAACCTTCTCAACGACTTGTATACGATATTCGATGGAATCATCGATCAGCACGACGTTTACAAAGTGGAAACCATAGGTGATGGATACCTTTGCGTGTCGGGATTACCACATCGCAATGGAAAAGAGCACGTACGCCACATTGCGAGTATGTCGCTCGGTTTTGTTACATCTTTGAACAATTTCCGTGTCCCCCATTTACCTACTGAACAAATTAGAATTCGAGTGGGATTTCACAGTGGTATAGCCAATTTTACGATTACAAAATTATAAATCAACTTGTTTGAGGCTCTGTGGTAGCTGGAGTTGTTGGATTAACAATGCCTAGGTATTGTCTCTTTGGTGATGCTGTGAACACGGCGAGTAGAATGGAAAGTAATAGTAAACGTATGTCATAGCGGGAAAGGGAAATAAGTTAATACTAAAATCTTCAAGCGGGACAAATACATATATCGTTCGAGTCAAATGAACTTCTCATGGACCTGGGCGGATTTGTTACAGAGCCTCGAGGGGAAGTTTTAGTAAAGGTTGGATATGAAAATTGGGTTGATTCATGGTAAAACAATCATTTTAGGGAAAAGGAGTAATGCAAACATTTTGGTTGCTATCAATGTCAGAAGCTGGAGCACCAATATTAAAATCCAATATGAAATAATTATTTTATTTAACACTAAGGCACTCCGGTCAAAAAACCACGAAAAACGCTATCTCTCTTCATTTTATGTATCGTTGTCTGCGCGTTAAATTATTTTAAATTATATTTGTTGAAATAAATTATCGTCTATTGTAGAAGAGGAATATAGAAAAACGCAACACATCACAAAAGGCAACGCGCAGAGAAAAATACAAACAATGAGGGTGGAATTTCGTTTTGACCGAAGTGCTAAGGCAAAATATCAAATAAAACCCATTAACAATGACGATTTTCTGATAATACGAAAAACCTCAACACCGCCACGAAAATACGACGCAAAATGCAAAAGCTCCAATTGCGACAACTACGTCTTAAACTTTTTATTTAATTTATTTGCATAACTAACATCAAATGGAAACTTTTATTCAAGAGAATTTTGATAATAGATCCACTAATGACGCTTTTTAGTCAATGTTTTTAAACTCATAATTTTAATTATTAAAGGTTCTTAAGGCTCTTGTTGAATTTTGTCTTATGAGAGCTGTACAAGTTTTCAATTTTTACTCTTTCTTCAATTTGAAGAAGGTCGCCATCTTTATCTATGATGCGAACTTTGGCGGCTGATATATCGGCTCAGATTTTAAAAAAACAGGGAACGGATTTGGACTTAGCGTATCCGAATCTATAAATGGTGCACATCTCATTAAAATCTCAAGTGGACACTAAAGTGACTTCCCTTATTAAATTATATTGGGTTGACGAATAATTTAGTAAAGATTTTTCGCAAAGATTTATTTAACCAAAAGCATTAATTATAATAATCAATTAATAAATTATGTACCCGCCTCTTGTTGAATTTGTTGATTCCGTTCCGCCAAAAACCGCCCAGACTGGTGTAGAAAAAGTTGTTCATCCAGTTTTGGAGGTCCTCTTCGCCATCGGAGGTAATAGCCCTCATTTGGTTTGACAGAGAGCATAAAAGTTATAATCTTATGGAAAGGTGCGGAGAGTACAGTGGATGCTGAAGAACCTCCCATTTTACCTCTTGGAGGGCGGTTTTGACGAGATGTGGAAGATGCGGCCCTTGCGTCGAAACTGTTGGCATTCCTGGGTGCATACAATTTTTTTGTCTTTTTCGTTAGTTTGTAGAGGGGTGTCGCTATACTTGAAAAATTTGGAATGAAGCGTCCGAAATAGTTTATCGTTCCAATGAAGCTTTTGTAGGATATTACGTCGAGCTCCTTCACCTTTCACGTTTCGGACGGATTCCTTTGTTACTGACGACTAAACCGAGAAACTTAACTTCTCGTTGGACGACCTGAGTTTTGATAAATTTAACTTTAACCTGAATATTTCGATTACTGACAATAATTCTTCGATATCTTTGATGTGTTCTTTTACCGGTTACTCCTTGATCCAATAGATAAGAAGCTTTTATTAGGGTTCCTTCGCGCTTTCCACATTTTCGTCGGGTCGATTGTATTCTCGTGCACGCAACAATCTCGGGTGGCGTGCGATTGTCGACTTTCCTTCAGAAGTGTGCTTCATGTCGGTGTATCTTCCATTTTACGTCTGTTTACTGCATTCCGGCAAGCGAAGGCTTCTGATCATAGTTGAGCTGAATCTGATTTCGTTGGTACATATAGTACGAAACGTCGTTCTAATTATTCTTGTGTCCCGTGAAGCAAAGAGCCAGTGTTGCTTCACTTTTTGGGTTCGATGGCCTTGCGCAATATACATGGATCGTGGACTTCATCAGTAATCTTCGGAAATCCTACAATCTCAATGATGATATCTCATCTTTATAATCTAAATCTTATTTTCGGAGAACGGGAAATTCAATCAATATCTAAACTATATAAACCAGCAGATTTTACTATTATATTTTTACTTAATATTACCAACTTTCCATAGGAATTGAGAAATAAATTATTGGACTATTATTGTGCTGATTCATTTGCTGTACTTTAGAGATCGGTCCCAAGAGGAAAAATAAGAAATATATAATTGTCTCGCACTGATCATCAATTTATGTTATCTAAGAATTATCAAAAATAGAGATTATATGATCCTTTGCAGTCGGCAAAATGAGAAAAAATTTTTTTCGTATTTTACTCTTCCATTTGGCACTGTATTGTGATATATTTTAAAGCATTGTTCACTATTTTGCATTATTGATGTAGTCTCACGTCAGATTTACTGTTTACTGTCTATAACATCCCTCTTCTGTAAAAAATTATAAACCCATAATAATCATATTTCATGAATTTTTTAATACATTTTCGTGTTCACGCTACCCGAAATGGATGATTCAGTAGAAATTAATTTCGGGTTTTTTTAAGTTGAAAAAGTTTTATCCAACTTCTCGGATTTTGATTGGGTTATTATAATTAAATATCATGGAGTTAATACACGAAACAAAATCATATTCACATCAAATGGCCACAAAAAATCTTCCAATATTATTAAAACCTATAAATCCTTCTTAATTCAGACCATTCTTTGTTGAAAAAACAATGAAAAAAATTACCTTGTTTATTCTATTATGGATATCTATATTTACTATAGGTTTGCGATACGGTAGGTGATATAATAATAATGTGTGTACAAGTATTGAAGACAACTGAAATGTTCTATTTTGGAAAGTTTGAGAATACGCTACAGTAAAAAATTAGTCGCGGTTTAAGTACTTGTACACGTTATATATATATATATAACAAAATGTTATATATGAAATAATATTCCAGAGAATAGAACGATAATATGTAGCCGAAATAAAAATGACAATAATCCATCCTGTGTATTAATAGCTCCAGGTTCGATAGAAGCTAATACTAACGTTCGGTTAGTTACAGAAGAATTAAATTTTAAAACATTATTTTAGATGTATTTTTACGGAGCGAGCCATTTCAAACACACTTACAAGATCAAGAATTGAATGCCCCATAAGTTGTGAATCCGAACGAGAAGTTCATGTTTTACGGAAGATTCCAGCAAATAATAAGAACTGTGTCAACTTTTACACGTATGGAAAATTGATTAGAAATGGGAAATGGTAAGTTACACGAGAAAACGTCAATTATAATTCATCCAAATGTATTATGCAGTTATGAGAAATCGATGATGTCAAATTGAATTTCATTAAATATTAAATAACCAATCCGACGTAAACTAGAAATTTTGAAGAAATATACCCTAAAAACACGTTTCTACAAAATACTGGACGCAGGCTTTTGATTTTTTTGTTCTTATGTTTATCATTATACACATAAAACTTCAGCAAATAAATTAAAAATTTAATAGAACCACTACTTGATAAGCAACAGAATGTATTTTCTTCACTTGATCAAGTAAACTAATATCTGAGGGACTTAGGGCAGATAAAATTAAAAATCAGTGACCCGTCTATCAGAAACCTCGACTATCTAAAAATAGATCAAAATATTCAAGAATATTCATATTACCTGCACGCCAACGGTAAACAGCCTTCACATAGAAAGAAAGATCAACGAATTTGGTCACGCGTTCATCAAGTTTATTAAGAAAAAAACAACAACAAATTAAGTAAAACGGAAAGCCAAATAATAAAAAATTGAAAATTAAATCGCCACTTCTGTCTCTATGTACCAAGCGATACCAAAAAAACTTAACAAAAAATGAGTTTTTTTTATTTTCAGGTATATTTGGATGGAAGAACCTTGCACTACAACAATTTCAACCGAATGCAAGTACGAAAATTAGTTTTACCAGTGACAGTGAATGATTTTAAGAAGAAAGAATCATGTATAATAGTTAAAAGTACTTTGTCAAAAATAAATACATTTATAACATAAACTTGTTAGTAGTTTAATTAGATTAAATACCGAATCACGTTTGGCTTAAACATAGTATTGCACAAAGTTATCAATAAAGCCCTAACTAAAAAATTTCACATAGAATTTTCTCAGTTAATAATCTTATGTTAAATTGCATCATACAAAGTATGGACGGCATTCGGGATTTTCGCTTTCGAATTTTCAAATGTAATTCCAAATTTCGGATTCTGGAGTCTACAAATATATATATATATATAATCAAAGTTTTCCATTTTATCACCAATCATAATTTTTCGGTATTACAATTAGATCCTCGCCCGTATTTTGCATTGGCGTATGGTCTTGTTCACAATAAAGAAAATGTGTGCGGAAGCGCGCAGGGATATTAGGTGTCGAAATTAATTTCCAACGACTTCACAGCGTCACTTTAAACTAGATTAAATTAGCTTTCAGTCTAGATCATGAAGATTACTTTGTTGCAGATGTATTTGGATTGTTGATCTCCTCTCAAACTATATGCTCGCCGGGCTTGGAAATAGCTGTGATATGAAGAGACTTTAAAATAATTTACTTATAATGTGATCGAAGCTGATCAACTCTAAGAAACATGGTCTCCAGTGCACTGCATCTCCATTAGATGCAATCATGAAATCTAGCTAATATGCACCACGACACTCCCCCATTTGGTGGAACTAGCGGGCATGCGCGCCTCTGGCGCCCTGTACTTGCTTGCTTGCCGCGAGATTGTGGCGGGAAACTCCGCCATGCGTGTCTTAACCTATCCCTGAGTGCCGCATAGCATATGGAGGAAATTTCCTGTAAGAGTTTTGTAAGGAATGGCGGCTTTTGGGGGTTACCGTTATTCTACACCCCTAGTTCAGGTTCCCATCGTTCAAGGGACCAAAGGAGGATAATCATCGTAACAGTGCCTGCGCCCGGGGGCTGACCAGTCAGCAGCGAGTAAGCAGCTCTTTTGTGAGCACAAACTCAATTCCCTTTCCTCATCATTCTCTCCTGACTCGGATAGTCGGTCATCGTCAGAGGTGATTGGACTAGTCTTTGAATGTGCAGGCTCGCCACAAAATAAGAATATATAATAATTACTTTTTGAAAAAATGTAAAAGACAAGTATATGATAGTACTCTTCGTTGTAAACCCCCGTTCAACTGACTGAATATACCAAAAAAGAAAACAAAACGAATTTATCAAAAAAAAAAAACATTATGTTATCCTCTCATAATAACTCTTTCCTTTTTATGAATTCTTTCTTTGGTTTCTTTCTCATTTGATTTTTTCACGTTCTCATTCATTTCTTGATGCGCATTTGTTCCATTGCCAGCGAGTCCTGTCATCTTCATATTTCTTTTTTGTTCTTCTTCATTTTTCTCCTTAAATTTCACACTAAAGATAAGAAAAAAGTAATATTTACCCTATGGCTTCGATCGACAACTGTTTCGGTTTCTGAAATAACCACGGGCTCCAATTTTCTTTCATTTCTCTTGTTCATTATTACAAGGACGGGATGTGGCTGACCATTAGATTTAACAGGAATAGGTGGTAAACCCTCGTGGATTTGTTTCAAATAGATCTGAACAAAGGGTGATAATTGTGTTTTGTTTAAATCCGGTGGTAACCTTATCTCCTGTGTCTTGATCAATATGACTCACTCCAATTTTTTTGAATAATATTGACTGATCTGCCGCTTGTACGTTAACATTTGGAGATTTTCCCAATTCACGAGAATGCCGCAGCATTTGTTCTTTTGGTTGACGATATACAATATCTTAAAACTTATTTTAATAGAACGCATTCATTATTATTTATTTCAAACCGTTGTGATGACCACTAACTGGCTTATACTCGCATACAAACGGTAATTTAACCGAATCAAGTTTAGTGTACCATAAACGATTAATACTGAGGACGGAAACGGCGCCAATTTGAGAATGGGTTTTCATCGGGTATCCTTTGACGATTTCAACATATTTAGAACTAATCTGGAACATACCACCCTCGATATCAAACTTTTCGTACTTCATTGAATCTCCGTTCAGCCATTTCCAATCGTTATTAACGTTTGACGAACCGATCCAATATTCGTCAATTCCTAATCGAACAGCTCCGTCTAAAAGTGTAATGTCAACAATTCTTTAAGAATATCTGGCCACCATTAAGTTGGTCGTTTTTGGCATTGTCTAAATGAGTGGCAAGTCGGGCATGCTGATTTCGACGACAGAACTATAATCTGATGATTGTTTAAATTATTTCACAATCCTTGTTAGAGGGACCGCTGTTTTTGAAAATTCAGAAGGGGACTTGAAAATAAATTTAAATTTTATCCGCGAAGACATATTACAGGGAGGGTCCCTGGTGAGGGGATTCTTAAATTATTCTCATGGTTTAATGTGGATCAGGTGATTTTTTGCCTTCCCTTAGCTCAACATGTCATGTCAGTTGATCGATCTTGCCATAAGCCCTCCAATAATGTTATCAAAGTAATTAACGTAAGCACCATTTCTGTACTCGACCAGGTGTGGAAAAATCGTATATATCAAAGCAATGGAAAGCAATAGCTGATTTTTAAACTTTAGACGTGTTTTTCTAATTGTTAGGTGCAAACAAAAAACAATTTTGAACTTAATTTTGTCATTTTTGTCTTAAAATTTTTTTATATTCTCTAAGTATTAGGCTAAAAATGCTTTGGCGGTAGCATGTTTTTGCAGTTCCATTTGATTTAACTACGAATCGTCTATTTATCCTGCCAAATATACGTTTTATTACAAAAGAACATTAAAACTAGGATCGCTTCTGTTGGAGTGAGATTTTTCTTGGTAAGCTTTTCATAATGGGTTTTTACCCCATTGCTTCTCCACGCAGAAGGCGCTCAGTTGAAAATTCCCCTTCACACAGACTGACAGTGATGTGGCGCGCTAACATTTAAACGAATGATTTAATTTATTTTTAAATTTTCAGTTTTAGCTTAAAATTTCTATAATATCCGTATATTTGTATTTTATTTCCTATATCACAACAATTCTAATAAAATTGCGCACTTTCTGATATGTTTGATTATAATTGTTCATTAATGATGTGATTTTAACCGTCGAAAAAGAAAATTTATAACTTTTGATATAGGGGCTTAAAGCCTTTCTAGTATGGCTCATATTGTTCTTTTGGTCTTCCTCTATCCATAGAGCAGAAGCTTCTGGGTAAGAAAAACGAAACGTATGATTTGGCACGTTTCTTCATATATGAACTAACGATATTTTGAAACAGTTAAACATCTTGAACTAATTACCTAATTACATCGACGTTTTCAATAAATCGTTTTTAAAAAACAAATTGAACACATAAAATATTACCCGTAAAGCATCTGTAAAATTGAGTGGCGTACGGAAAAATTGAAAACATCTGTTAATTTTTAATTAAAATCGTCCATTATTTTATATTACCTTGACGTGTCATTTTTATACATAATACCATAGTGGCAATAGTTTTTAGTTTCCATAGAAGGCACAAAAATCAATAGAATAAATAAAGAATACATTTTTTGTGATCCGGGAACAATTGAAAAAATAAGATTTATTTGGCTTTTTTTATAGATACATAAAATGTTTATTGATAATCAATGAATAAGGCGTAAGCAACACCCGTTTGTGACTTTTCCGTTTTGAATCGCAGGAAATTGGAACATTGTAAGTGAAATGGATTCGATATAGTAATTTGATATAATATGTAATTATATGCTAAGTGGCTCAAAGTCCCTCTGTCGGCCGTGTTTGCAGAAATATGTGCAATGTAGGCACCATCGGACGCATTCGACCACAAATATGCCAAAGACAGATACCACGAGTAATAAAATCAGCAAACTGCTAAAAATCAATTACGTTATATCTATTTATATTAAATTATACGTACAAAATTGAAGTGAAAAACGTGGATGATGAGCAACAATCATAGCCGCAACAATTTGACGATGCGGGGCATCCATAGACAATTTCTTGCGGTTTCGAGTCGTCTGAGTAATAAACCTAAAATATACATACATTTTTATGGTTGTAATACTAAGCCAAAACCCGTCCAAATTGCGGATCATGAGGATCGATTTTATTAATGCATTGTATGGGCAATTGTTCGTTGGGTTTATAATTATTCTCGCCCCAATAATATTTCCGGGAGCCGAATCTGAATTGAAGAAAACATTCATTATTTTGTAACTTTTGTAGAAAAATGGTTAGAAACATATTATCAAGATGTAGACTAATGAGAAAAATTTACTTAATGAAGGATATGAAGGGAGTTTGTAGTTTTGGAACCAAAATACAGAGATGACAATTTAATTTTCCATTTGTTTAATATTTCGTTCTTCTATTTTACGTATTATTATTCTATGAGTACACCAAACTCTTCTGAAATGTGCCTTATAAACTTTAGATCACGTTTTTGTCTCAAATTAACTATGTGTTCACTTGTTTTTTCTTTATTTAACTCTCATGAGAAGCGCAATCAACACAATTTTATTAATTATTTCTCTTTATTACAATAGGTACAGAAGAGTTGTGCACAATATCAGCTTTTGAATTTCGGAATGCGGAATTCGAAATAACTTGAATATTTGGAAACCGGAATTCCTCGCATCTCTGGTGTATACAATTCCGCTTAGTTTGTCTCATATTTTTATTGAAATACATTTTTTTTGAGTATTTAATTCATTAATTCACCCCTTTTAAATATCTTTGACCAAAAAACTGTAGATACACATTTTTTCATAACTGTAAATTTTGACTACAAAAGCATCAAGAAACGAGCATTTGCGGGAACATTGTTTGTTCAGAGGCAGTATGCAAGAAATTCTTTATCCGTTAAGTGTTGAACGAAAATCATTAATAAACTACGTTTCTAAAAAATGTAAATAAGTTTATATAAGAATTAGTATCAAAATCACAAAATTACTATAAAAATTATAAATTACTGGAGAAATTAATTTATCAATGATTCTCCATTACCACTTTACGTATAAATACGTTATTGCATACGGCCTCAGTTTTAATTTGAAGAAAACTCAGTGAAAATAATGTCCACGATTAGATTAATTTAGGTATCATCGATAAAAAGGTTCATAAATTAAAAGAAAAGACGGCGAACTAACAAAACATGTGCCACTAAGGGTGAGAACATTTTGAAGACGTGTTTTTGTTTAAATCTAGATAAATCGTAATTTTCATTTGGTTTTGTGGGAAAACTCAGTGATAATTTTAAAACCAATTACTTTATTACAAAAGGAAGAAATTTGGTTTCCAATTACTTTAACGGAACAACAACAAAATAAAAAGAAGAAAAAATGACCTATTTTTAATCTAGGAAAAAGACACGTCAAAGAAGCTTGATTAATTTTGATATGGTTGCGAGCCGACATTATATCTTTCAAACAATAATAATAACAGCAATAATAATAATTCAGCCCAGAGTTTTCAAAAATCCTTTTAGAATCATTAAAATTGAAAATTGCATGAAAGCATGAAAGATTAAAATGTTGAACAAAATAAGGAAAAACAAATATTCTGTTTTCGAGTCAAAGTGCATTTGAGTGATCTTGTTAATTTTGTTCACATCGTGTACCATACAAGTTGGTGTGCCGTGTGTCAGTTCTTGTGGCTACAACAGTGCATAAACAACAAAATGTCCGCATAAACACTATTATATAAATGAAAGCGACATCAGCAGTTTTGCCGATGATGTAGCCCATACAGTGATTTCTATGATGTTTTCCACACCCTGAGGTTCAGGTTCGCACAACTCTGCGAATTATAAAAATTTTGTTGTAGCAAGTTTTTGCTCTATCATCAAAACGGTGTCACAAAATACATTTTTGCCATTGTCATTGTTTTCTTGTTGAGTTTACCAATAACACGTTCTCACCGTTGTTTGAAAAGGGAAATCAGAAAAAATATCTAATTTTTTCGGTAATTTATAATTTTTTGGCAGTTGGAGTAAATATTTTATGTGATTATAGTCCATTTCAAAATAGTTGACGACGCAATCACGCTGCAAATGGGGCATACTAATTAAAATTCATTTTCAAATCGATTATTTTAATAATTTTTAATTAATAAACGTGAAATATAAGCAATAACAATTATATAAAAAATGTCACAAAAATAAAATAAAATAATCGATTTGCAAATGATTTTGAATTAGTATGCCGTATTTGCAGCGTGATTGCGCCGTCAACTATTTTGAAATACACTATACTATATAAAAATGCATTTCTATTAAAAAAAATCAGAAATAGATTTGTTTGAAAAACATTACTGTTACAGATTGCCTTTAAAGAGCATTATCACTTTGGATACGTATTTCTAAGTTATAAAAACGTATTTTTATCATACACAACATATCATTCTAAAGATCCATCAGCCCACAGTTTTCAAAAATCCTATTAGAATCATTAAAATTGAAAATAAATGTGCAAAAAAGATTAAAATGTTGAACAAAATAAGGAAAACAAATATTCTGTTTTCGAGTCAAAGTGCATTTTGCGGAGTGATCTCGTTACTTTTTTCACATCGTGTATTACCATACAAGTTGGAGGTGCCGTGTATCAGTTCTTGTGGCTACAACAGTGCATAAACAACAAAATGTCCGCATAAACACTATTATATAAATGAAAGAGACATCAACAATTTTGCCGATGATGAACGATGCCCCGTGATTTCTATGATGTTTTCCATCTCCTGAGGTTCAAGTTCCGATGATGAAAGGAGTTTTCCAGCCGTGATTTCTATGATGGTTTCTCACTCCTGAGGTTCAAGTTCGCACAACTGTGCGAATTTTTAAAATTTTGTTGTAGCAAGTTATTGCTCTATCAAGACGGTCTTACAAAATAAATTTTTCCATTGACATTGTTTCCGGATTTTTATATGATAGATTCAAATGTCTTTAATGTGCTAACCTTGTTAGGTATATATGGTTTTTATTGTTATAGGTTTTGATTGTTTTGATAGTTAATGTATCCTAAAATTTGTTATCGATTAGTCAATAAACAATTTCATGTTGAGTAGAACTGTTTTCATTAAATATTCTGATGACAGACGAGTGTGTGGAGACATTAGACACAAAATGAGAGAAATCTATCATAAAATCTCAAGAAAGAATAAAAACTTACAAAATAGGTGTTGATGCATCTTGAACCAAATGTTTTCCGGCGTCGTTGTATATTAAATAACCGGATGTTGCACCAAATAAAAACGATCGAAAATTGGATGTGTGTTCAATCGATCCTGGCTTTGAAAATTTGCGCGTGTAAAATGGTTTTCGTGTGTGCCTGCTTATTGCGGCAGAACTTCTGGCACCGGAACGACCGCGAGATCCCCGTTTGGACTCTGCATTGATAATGAGAAGTAATATAATCCATCCGGTTAGCAAGTCCTTGAACGAGAGCATTTGAGGATCATTTGTGTTTGAATTTAATACAACTGAAAAAAGTACTATATATATTGGCAGCTGAAAATAAGTTTTGACAACAAAAATTAGCACGTAAAGTACAAATGTCAAGAACAACATTTTTTATTTCTTGTTGTTATTTTTATAAGTGTTCCAACACAGAAGCTTAGTTGTGAGGATTTATGAAAAAGGATTAAATAGAGCTGAATAAATTTTATTTTTCCCTTTTTCATTAAAAAATTCGTCAATTTTATAACAATTATTTTCTTATATGATTTTAATTTATGCACTTTTTAATTTATAATCCATTATAGTAAATGTTTTTGTATTTAAGTTTAATTATCATTATAACTTTCCCCGTTTATTCCACTCTTGAAACAACATCATTTTACTATGAATTATTTGGCCTTAAATTAACTCAAGACTATTCTTAAAGGTCCGTGTAGAAATTAATAAAACGTGATTTAATTATGTAAGATCTATGAAGGTGGCGTGCGCTTGTTTATTGTTAATTGATAGTTCAGTAGGAACCATCAAGACATGGTTTTTATTTCTTATAAAACTATTAATCGACTTTTGAGAATTTATGACTGAAAAATACTTGTCTTTTTCAAATACTTTCAAAAAAACTCATTTAGCCGATGCCATCTGGACATTCAATTTTTTTACTTGATGATTATTTAGCATTAATAAACTAACTGGTTATATAAGTATATTTTCAACTGATTCATGAGGAATATGTACGGGGAAGATTTCAGCTGCACGACGACTAGACGCCTAATAAAACAAGCTCAGAAAATATGCATAAATATAATATCTTGTAAATGTTTTAATTTTTTATATAGTAGCCGAATTATCAAAAAATGTGAGGTGCTTACTGAAATTTGGAAAATGGACCATTTTTCTGAACCCAAAACTTTATTATTTAATTTGGGATTAAGGCGGTTTAATGAAAAATAGCGAAGATGTTATATTATTATGGTTTAGCCAAATTGCAGAAAGTTTTATCATATGCAAAGTGCCCACATCCAGCTCCTTCACTCAAGACAAGATGAAGAGCACGTCAGTACTGTCTAGAACATGCCAAATTCTGGTAAGGATTTACTGATGTTTAAGCTAGAATCAAAAATTTTCCGACGTATTTAGAAAAAATTGTTTTTGACAATTTTGACAAGTTTATTTTGAAATATATTATATATATATATATATTAGAATTAGATTAGAATTGTTACTATCTTGTCACGAAGTTAGATTTTAACAATTTCATGGAGCTCATTCTTTTATCATAAACATTGGCATGTCTACAATATTCCGTTCTACTGAATATGGTTAAAAAGAATAATTGGACAAATATTATAGCAATAAACCGATTTAAAAAGTTAGTTGGTATCATATATGTCTAGATAAATTATTGAGCCGATAATATTAATAAGTACACATGAATTGTTATTATTGATAAACTAATATGAGATAAACTGATGAAAATCATGGAATTTGTTAATTGTATTCACTTGAATAAAAAGAATACGATAATAATTAAAAATCAAACACATATACAAACAAATTTATATTCTACTTAAGCATATGTATATATATATATATAGAGAGTATAATTGAGAATAATATTTATTTTCTTATTTCTAATCCTTAACAAATATGGTTCAAACTGACTAACAACACCCATGAAAATAGAGAATAATAAGATATATACCTCATTCTTGTTATTTAGATTATCAGATTTCTTAATTAAATAAGAGGGCCGTCATGAAACCAAAAATGGGTAATTGAACTTGATGAGACATTCATGAACGTTTAATATTCTGAACTAGTATGCCAAAGTACTAGAAGGCATTTAAAATTGCCTCTAATTCAATTATTGCGCAACTTTAAACATATATAATTAACCATGCACTTTTTGTACATCTAATAATACTTGTGGCTAATACGAATTGAAACAAAAATGAACCGATCGAATGTTAAAAATAGCCTTTTGAAAATTTGTCATAAACAGGAAGCAGATTTAAATGGAGCCAAAGGGAGTAGGCTACCCATTCTCAATTTTTTATAGTCGATCCACATTCATTGAAAATTATTTTCTAAAACGTTATTCTTTTTTATTATTCATCTTCTCAGTTTTATGATTATTTTCTATTATTCATTGTCGTTTCGTGTCTGCCTGAAATATACACATTTTATTGTTATCCGTTTTATGGTTGGTGGTTTTTTAATTACTGAAACATACATGTTGGATATAAAAATGCACTTGGAACCACTAAAAATCTGGAGCACTTTAATGAACATCCATGAACTACCAATGTTAAACAAAAAGGATGACAATTAAGTAATAATGAAGTTTGAAAGCATCTAATTAATAAAAAAGTGCGATGTTGTAAATGTGAGATGAATTACCACGATGTACATATTAAACATTAATTAGATATAAATTAAGAGTATCAAATATTTATGAATGTGTAAGAAACATTTGATAGTTTTTTTTTTTAATTTTTGAAGAGATAAATTTGTGGCGGGATTCAAATAAGAATTAGGAGCTTCTAAATTATTTATTAGTGACACATTTACAGGAAGAATTTCTTAAGAAGTAACTGTAATCATTTTGCCAAACACTTTTTAAGAATCAAATTGTATTATCTTAAAAACATTTACTTTAATGTATTTTAAAGATGTAAATAAATGAAAAATGGCTTACAGGCGAATTAAGTGAGGTTATTTTAGTCTCGCTTGGAGCAAAGAAACAGCGATGTCGATTTAATTTTCAATTTTTTGTATTATCAAAATCTAAGAATATGAAAGGTTTGATTTGATCATTTTAAAATTATTTTCAATGGTCTCATAAATAAAATGAAACTAATATTCAATTAACGTGAATAATTTCTGTTTTTCATTATATTTCTTCAAAATTTCTAGATCACGTCAGATTTATTAATTTTATTTTTTATAAAAATAAAATTTGAATTGTCAATTTCTCAGATTTTGATAATAGTTTCGCACATTTTTTCACTTTATTATAATTTGGGTTGTGATGAGAATTAATACCCTTCCCAAACGATTACCCTTGTAGTCAGTTTTATATTTAATCTAATTTTAATTCCTGAATTATTCGATTCATATCATCATTTTCTATCCACTTATTTCCACTAATAAATTTTATAACGTTATCTGTTGAAAATATAAAAATTAGATTTTACTTTTGGATAATAATATTTTTCCTTATTTTTAATAGTAGTTTCACCAACTTTTTAGATTTCATTTTTTAATTCGTTATATGTGAAATCATACTAGACAGAAATTTATAATATTTTTTTAATGAAGCAAAAACAATTTGAGTTCATTTAGATTGATTAGGGATTTACAAAATGTCTAAAGAACAGTAATGATCGGGTAAACTTGCAAAAAATGCAACACTAAGTATAACTCACAATCATATAGGCTGAGTAAACTAGATTAAACTAGAAAAACTAATTAAATTTTAAAATAATAGTCAAACATTATCATTGTCCGTCAATTAAAGAATACAAATTAAGAATCTGAAAAACAGCACGCCCAATCGAAATTACGATCTTGCGATTTTTAAACGTATGTGGAAAGTTTTACGTGTTTATGAGGAAAAACATTTTATTACAGTTTAATTAAACGTGCCTTAAATTATCTAAAAATATTAATTTCTTTCTAAAAATTAAGATTTGAGCATGCTTATTGAGCTCATTTTTTAACCATACAAGTTGGGGTGAAAACAGCCTCTTCCAAAAAAAACTAAACGCTGCTTATAAATATTGTCAACGTGTAAATTAAACGTTATGATATTAATTAATAAATGTATTAGATTAACATTATTCTCAAAAATATCAAAGATAATAACTTTTTTTCGCATTCCAAAATAATCTAATGAGACTAATATTTTTAACGAATATCACCCAAATTAATTGAGAAATTCATAATAAACGAGAAAAACCAAAATTATTCCCATTGTAGAATATGAATATACAAAAAATATGATAAACAACAACAAACGATATTAGAATACACAATCGAAGATAAACAAACTGAGAGGTTGTTGGGACAAGCACAAATAAATAAATAAATTTGATGAATGAATCAAATTGATTGATTTCAGCTAGGCGTTAGTCTAGAAGCGAAAGCTTGTTTGTTTATTTTCTTATTTTGGTAATAAACGCTTCCGCCTTAAGGCAATTTCAGGCCGGTTGTCAACGTACATTTATATAGGGTTTTTTTTAATTTCTGAAATTGGATGTATTTGCGTTGTTTGTTGTCAATGTTAATGACATGTGGAGTTTCCATCAATTTGTCATTTGCTTTTATTCAAAAACAATTTTAAAATCTATCGAGTTTTATATGTACCAGTAATCAAATCATTTTATTTATTTGATTAGAAATTCAGGGTATTTTGAAAAAAACATTGAAACAAATGGAAACTTACTTAATTATTAGACTGTCTAGATGTTAGAAAATACCAACTTTAATACTTTTTGAATAATATTTAAGGATTTATTTCTGGAAAGTTAAGCATGGTAAGAACACTATGTGTGAGAAATGACCTCGCGTCAAATTTTAGCTATTATTCCTGACTAGCCAAGAGTTGAAAAAAACATTCCGTGAAATTTTGGTGTTCTGTTTACAGGGCAGTGTTCTCCACATATGGAATTTTGTTGTTATAAGGTTAACATATATCCCCGCAACTATTACTCTGAGAAGATAAATAGGTGTACGATTATTGTATACTTCTGAAAATTGCAAGAGCACAACTGGAAATTATTATAAGCGTGTCTGAAGATAATTAAACCGTTTCAATTTTCTGCCGAACTTCAAGCAGGCAAGCTGAGAACTTAACCATTTGTGTTTTTCACACTTTTCTTTTTCTACGGAAAAATGGAAATCGATAGAGGTACAATGCATCCAAAACGTCCTGATAATCAACACTGTGGTATAGCAGTACGGTAACTGGTATGAAATAAAACGAGCTCAGTAAACGAGGTCAAATCAAAATTTTTAGAAATTTATTATCATGATATCAATAGAGTTATCTACCAAATTTCTATTTAAAAACAACATTGCTTCAGAGCATGGGAAAGATTAAAGCGCCAAGGAATCGTATACGTAACCGACCGCGTAAATGTCGAACATACTCTGAATCCAAATAACATTTTTATTGATGACTATATTTTTAGTCTTTTATCATTAGGATGCATACTTTTAAAGGTATTTTTTGAAATAAGTAAGCATAATCAATTTAAAAGGCACATTCATTATAAATAAAATAATAAATAGATAACAACAATAACATTAAAAATAGAAATTCTATTTTCCTAATGGATAAGATAAATTCCATTAAATTGGGAAAAGGAAAACAAAACCAACTTGGCTTCTCATCTCGAAGCTCTTTAATCAATCAGCTCAATCCATCCGTTGGTGTTTTTTTGTGCTATTTTATTCAATTGCAAGAAAACCAAATATGCTATGTGCCTAGTTTAATTCTCGTGGGACACGTAACAGCGCTAATAATGTGCTGTGCTAAGCACCGAATAAAAAATAGATGTTTAGGATATGTGCAATTTAATTCAATTAAAAAATATCAGAGGCAAATAAATGGAAATAAGTTAAGTAAACAATTATAATGGAGATCAAAGTAAACATGTAATGTCGAATTTAAAATTAAAAAAAGAAGTGCAATATGGTAAATGGGTACATCTTTTCGCCACCTCCATCAATCAATCAAATTCAATTTCAAGTCCACTGACCAGTCATTCTAATTCAATCAATAATTGAGGCGTAAAAACCGGTTAGCCGGCAGCATCCAAATGACACTAATCAATAAAATAAATAACAATTGACATACTCTGACAGTGATTAGATTGACAAATTGCTGATTGGAAATGAAAACAATAACAATGGAAATAAAATAAAACATTGATGAAGATATCTGGAGATGATTAATGTGATAGAGGTAGGGTCTTTCAAGTATTTCAAATGAATTGATCAACCTTAAAGTTAATTATCTGTGAGAAATGTGAGTTAATTAACTATCTCACATTTATTTTACATTCCGAATCGTCTCAGATACACATATAAACGTTGACTATTTATTGCGTGATTGTGACTAATTAAATGCTGTATATCAATGGTAATGCATATATTATGAAGTCTGTATAAAAATTATTTATAAATTTCAAGAGAACAATTTTTGAATAAAGTTAAAATTCTGATATAAAATGAGCATACGCATGCCAAATGAAAATGACGATGTCACACCTTTCAAACGCAATTTTCTTAAAAATGCGTGAACGTGTAAAAACTCTTACACTTTCAATTATTATGCTACGTTTAGTGGACATGATTTTTTGGGCTCCTGTTTTTACGAATTCATATGACGTGCACAAGTGAAGTTTTCGGAAAACTGTCAAAAAATGATGTTAAATACTGAATGTTTTTAATATTACCTTATGTTCGAATACAAAGAGCCTTCTAAGAATGTTACAATTATTATTTTTGTAGAACTTTTAAGTTGGTTTCAAAAGTATTATTTCAATTGTTAAGATTATCCTATTTTTAAGATACATAATAGATACGCGCATACGTGCAATTCCGTATTTATTTAAATGCAGCATGACATTCTTACGGTAATCGATGTTTACCAGAGATGAGCGGAATGACAGTTTTTGAATTTCGGAATCCGTAATGCGGGATTCCGTCCATAAATGTAAATAAAAGACAATTCAAATATATTTTTAAAATACTATTAAACAATAAAGCTTTAATTTCAATTTTTCAAAAGAAGTGATTTTCAAGTTATAGATTTCAAGATTTCAGCGATTTTAATGTTAGTTAAAGCATACTCACTTTTCACGAAGGAAATTACTGTTTGCAGTTGGGGTGTATGATATGCTCAGAAATAATGTTTAGAACATACTGGAACCAATTTAAAAAAACCATAACATGCAGAAAATAAGATTATGTTGAATAATTATTCGATTATCAAACATAGAGATTGTCGCCTATACGGCAACTTGGCCATCCATTGGAATGACCACACGGGCACTCCCTGGACACATTCTGCGAAGAAGTCCCGGAACGTTACGATGCTGAAGTCGAGTCCTGCCTGCCGCACTCCTGCTGAAGATCCAGCCGTACAACCGCAGGCCCACAATCCACAACCCGATCAACAAGAACAGGAGCAACCAGCCTCCGTTAAACAAAGCAGCCGAGCCAGAAGAGGCCGACGACTATTGTATTACTTTTATTAATAAAGTTTTATTGTAAACCACTGAACCACCAACCAAAGGAAGAAGCCAAGGCGACCTCCTTACAGAGATTGTAAAAATTGTTTTTATCAATGCCCAATGAGTAATTTCAAATCGGACTAAATAAAATTTATTTTACTAACGTGTAGTGAAAACTACTTTCATCCCTAAAATAACCGAAAAACTTCTTTACGAAAAATAACAGAAAAAACGTTTATTTGGGCTCTCAGAAAATTTTATTAAATATAATTCTTTATAAAAGAATACTATTTTTTTAATATTCTTTAAGATACTTTTATCAAAAAGAAAGGAAAGTTTTATTTTATTAAAACGTGCAAAATTTTATGAAATATAAAGTGATATTTAGAATTTTGAATATTGATTTCAAACAACGTGATACATTGGAGTGCAAAAAACCAGTTTGTAGTTCCCACGTAAAATTTAGCCAAACACGCCTAAAATTTTAAAAATATTTTGATTTGGCGTGAAACAGTCAAAGAAACATTTACAAAAAAAGACAACAGTTATTATAATTTCTGAAAAAAACTGATTTCGTTGGCTGTGAAGACATGTTGAAGTTCAATTTTTAGTGTTCAACTCAATTTTTAATTCACGTTTGTGAATATTATCTATAAAAGATCATATAATTTATATTTATATCGTATTGTCTTATTTTAATGTAAGGCGACAATTAAAAATGTTTATAACCCCTAAACTTCGAGTGAATTTTTTTCATCTACAAATTATGAAAATTCAAAATAACCTAAAAGATACTTATCTACTTTTAAAAACGGACAATTTTTGTTCAATTATTAATTTGATGATTATCTTTCAGTTTTTCCGCCCTACAATTGTTTATAATGGTTATTTATTAAGAAAATTGTTATAATGATTTTTTTGTTTTCACTTTATGATCACCAGCAAGATAACTTTCGAGATTAAGTATTATTTTACTCTATAAACAAATTAACAAAACGACTTTTCATATTTATTTTCTATTAAGTAATATTTTTAATGTACATGATCATTGTATTATTTTAAAATTTAAGTATATTCTCGTGGTGTAGATTAATTATAAAAATTGCTTAACGAAAGATGGAAGGAAATTGTGGGCTAGCTTATAAACCAAAAAACAAAATAATTAGCTAATTGATAATTAAATCGACACCTATGTCTATTTGCCCCTAAGCGAGACGACAACTTTCTTCCTTATTTGCACATACGAGTAAGTTAATTGCGGACATTTTCAATCAAAAAATGCATATTTGAGCACATTCTACAGTGAATGAAAATGTAAAACTTGCAGACTGATTAAAATATGGTTGAAAACGCGCCAAATTGAATGTTCGGTTTTTAAACGTTTTCGAAAATATTACAGTACTCTACTCAACATTAATATACAGTGTACTGACTTAGTGAATCTTAAGGATATATTATAAACTATTCCGTTCAGCCAAAATATCGCCAGCAAAACCCGTCTGGGTAAATCTAAAATGGAAGATTTCAACTTGTCCATTTGGCTTCTGTACCGGATTATTATATTTAAATTAAATTATTTTATATTTTTCAAATTTGTGCACATAGGCCATTTAACACATACGCACTCCTCTGTCACTAAACCGCGCGGCATTGCAAAATACCTCGCACCACTTGCGAGAACACAACATTTCAATTTAAAGATTTTTTGAAATGTTGGAAGGGAACTAGTACGTTTCAGAAAATGCAGAGTATAAACATAATTGTTTTATCTATTATAACTTTCGAAACAACATAAACCATTAAACTATCGATTCAGTTAAAAAAAAAATAATTATTAAATTCGATTATAATTTATTTCAGGTGGATTATGATATATATATATACTAAAATTTTAAAAATAGTCATTCTCATTTTCGGTGCAAACATCTACCAATGGCCTGAATTCATAACCTAAATATTGAAACCTCAACCAATAAAGCGAAAGACGATCAACTTGACGTTATCATTTTAACAAACAAAAAGAAAGAGAAAAGCAATTTTGTTTTTATTGTTTTTGATACTCATGGTAATAAAATGACAAAAAAAACAAGAACGACCCTAATTAATTGATCCTATCCAATTACATCAATCAAATTAACACTACTATTTATCCAAGCCACCCTATTGATTAAATTGTTGTTAATCACTTTTATAAACATTTTTAAGAAATATTAGTTTTCTGATTATTGGAATAATTATAATTGTAATGGTTGTTAATATTGATTAATTGTTTTAAAACACATCTCAATGTCGTTATCAGCGTAATTTTTAGATTTTTCGTTTTTATTGTGGGAAATTATCAGTTTGAGGAAATGTTTCTTTTAATGTTCTATTTTTAACTTTTCTGATTATAATTCGAAATGCACGCCAATTAAAATTATCAAAAATTGTTTAATTATGACTCAATATTTCAACCTAAATTATTTAGACTGGAGTGGTAAATTATCTTTTAAATATATTTCGGTTTATTACACGTTCACACGTAAACTTCTCGATATATTTTAAGTGTATTTATGGATATTCAATATCCATTCAATATTAATTGGCTTTATTAATATTTAATACGTTAAATTAAGTACTCATTTTATTATTACGGGAAGTGTTCGTGCAATTTTACTTCCCCGCCAAATGTGAATGATGACTTTCTTAATTTTACGCTTTTATTACAAGTTTCACGTGCTTTACAAAAATGTTGTCTCCAGTTTTTAAAATTTTTAAACTCTCTTAAAACATTTAACACTTCACAAAATATTTGACTTGAGCATTTTTTTCTGAGCTTGCACGCCAAATGGAAATGAATATTTTTCAATATTTAAACGTGTATTACTAATTTACACGTATTGTTTTTTTATAACCTACTACGACCTTATTCTAGCAATCAAAAAAATATGCGCTTCTCACCGAAATTTACTATAGGAGCATTTTTTTGTGCACACACTGACTAGAATTCTTTAACTTTAGTTTTATTACTACCTATTTTTCAATTTATATATTCTCAAAATAAAAGCACGTCCAGTGAATGCGTAAAATCAGGATATTTGATAATTTATTAATTTACCTAAACGGTCACCTCTTTTTATCGAAAAATGTTGACGTTTTCATTTGACGTGTTTCTGTTATATACCTTCACAATTTGTAGTATTATTATATTAATTTAATCACATATTAATTTCAATTATTACTTTTTCTAGATTCTTTCTTATTCTTTGTCCTTGTTGGAAACATACATATTTCCGACAAAATTATTTACCTTACTTGGTTTACAGTGTATTTAGAACTGCATGTTTTAGACATTATAATATAGTTAATCGATCCCTTTTGAATATAATAATTAACATTTGTTTCTTCCCTTTGTGTTCAGCAATATGTTGAAAACAATATAATTCAATTCAATCGAAGAAAGCAATAAAAATAATTGATTATTTATATGTCTTATCAGAATTATGGGTTTTGCACATTCCTGCATTATGTTAATTTTATAGTTTTGCACATTTATTTTCTTCCGTTTATTTTTTCTCGTTGATTTATCGACGAGAATTCACATTCTGTAAAAGTTTTAAGTTATTAAATAGAAACAAGATCTAAATAAGATGAAAACATTTCAAAGTTTCAAAGTGTTGAAAAATCGCCTTCAGGGCTGAAGAAATATCAACGGATTTGATCACGTTTTAAAACAATTTTTTCTTCTTTTTTGTAAAACAGTATTTAGACTATTTTAGAAGAACGGTTGATCTTAATGACATCTGAGTAACATCATAGTGTTGAAATTCTGAATTTTAAAATGGAGCATGACGTGGTTACGGTAATTGAAGTGTACTGTATAATCGATTGAAAATTTAAACTTTAAAAAATCAAAATTGCTGAAAACCTGATATAGGCTTTTATTTGAACCGAGAAACTGCTAGCAGGGAAATAAAAGAAAAGGGATCTTGTAGCACCCCAAATTGAATGATTAAGTTGAAGGCTCAGAAACTATGCTCATATTGCAAATTTCGGCAGGAAGCGCATAATTTTAGATAGTTTAAGGCTAGTTTGAAAAAGTGACTTATCACATTATATGAAAATAATACGTGTAAATTAGTAAGACACGTTTAAAAGTTGAAAAATAGTCATTTCGATTTGGTGTGCTTGTAGTATTCCAATTTTAAGTTTTGCTCAATTTTTCAAAATCCCTTCTGCACAATGACAAAGAATTAAAACATAATAATAATGATAATAGTCAATTGTTGTAGTCGAATTTATCATTCTTCTATAGCCGTCGCCAAATGTGATTACCACCGCAAAATGTGGCGCACTTTCTTAAATATGATTTTTTCATTTAATTTTTATGACAATTTGCCGGTACATGCTTGTTCTATACTGTTTTTGCTTAAATAAATTGAAGAATATGTTTTAGATATAGTTTAAACCGTAGAATAAATGTTGAAAATAATAAAAATCATAAAAATTAAATAAAAAAATAATACTTAGAAAAGTGCGTTACAATTTGCGGTGGTAATCGCGTTTGGCGACGATAAATATATAATAAATTATACCGAATTAATTTGTATTCCCTCCCTTTTTTGATTCTAGAATCAAAACTCTGATATGTTTTTTTTAATTTGTTTAATTTGGGAATACTGAACCCGAAATCCGATATATGGTGTTAATTTCTAAATGAAAAGAAAATTTTAGGAATTCGGAATTAAAAATCATCGGAAACCGGAACTCCTCCAATAACTGGTGCATAGCCTATATTATTTTTAGATCCGATTTTCTTGGTTCCCAAAAGGATAACATTCGTTGTTTCGAAAATCGAAAGCGCCCAAATTTGATATTGAGAGAAAACATCCTTTATTTGACAAAAAATAATTTACATTATTCATACTATTATTATATCACGAATAAGAGATAATTAAACTCTTCTTATTAATATATTCAAGGTATAACTGAATTATAGGAGTAGCTTTTAATATAGTTTAAAAAAAGACAAATTTAATAAATGAATTAACATTAATTATAATAGTCGATATTTAATGAAACAGAAACCTTCGCCAATGAACTTTTTCGGAGACGATTCTAAACTACCCCGCATTTTCCTCGAAAGGACAATAACAATAAACATAATGCAACAACAATAATACGTTTTAAGAACACTCTACCTAATTAATAATCACTATTTTTAACTAATTTACCGAACCGAGTTTATCGCATTTCAAATGAACATTTTTTCTTTATTCGCTCTGTGGCTCATTTATTAATACAAATATTATTGTTTTATAATAATTTTGGAAAATAATATCATAATAAGAATGACGAACACATTTTTTTTGAAATGATAATGATTCAACAAAAGCCGACAAATGTTTTGTTTGATTTTACAGTTCGAATTTCCGTTTCTTTACTAATCACTAATAATTTAGATTATTTTAGTTGTGCAATTGTTTAATACATCATTTAAACTATTAAATTTCGCGCATCTTGTGTTATCGCTGTTCTTCTGTTCTGTTTCATATTATTACCGTTGTCACGAAGATATGAGGTTTTGAGTGATAAAAATGCTTTTCCTCGTGTATAAAAAGTGGCAACTCGACAATCACTGTTTCATGTCAAATTAAATTAATAATTTTCATAAGTTTAAGCAGTTCTATTAACACTTATTTACAATTTCTTTGAAACGTAGGATAAAGAATTTCTTGAATGCGGCATTTAGGTTCAAATCTGTTTCTGTCGTTAATTATTTAATGGAATTTTTTCAATTTAATAGCCAGCATTATACAATAAAACTATTGATTGTGAAGTGAGGTAACTATTACCTTTATACCTGATATTTTTAAATTTTTCTCTAAAAATTCAATTTCGTGGGAACGTAATGATTGATTATAAATGTCTAACAGCTTATGCCAAATTGAAAAAATTTGAGGCGATCATTTCGCTTATTTTATGTATTTTTATTTAAATTGTCTAAACATTACACTGTGGGAAAATAGGAAAGGAATTTTTATTACAAACAAATTTTTTTGCAATTTTTCTGAAACTGTAACAATAAACATTTCTATCTTATTTAAATCGTTCGACATCAGGGTGTCTCATTTTTAGCGTATTAATTAGGATAATTACTTTTCCGAATTCTGATTTAGATTTGTATCATATTTTGAAATTTTCGTTTGATATTTCTTAGTGTCCTAAAATAATTAAATGAAATAATTAAACGTGAAAGATGAAATTATGTGAAATGAAACGTTTGTAATCTCGGGAAATGTTTCTGGAGTATCCTTGTGATTCTTGGACTCTTATCCCTTACAAGGAAAATATTAGGCGGTTCTGAATATGAAGTTCTTGTGTCATTTCACGCTTTAGATTTTTATTTATTGCAATAATATGAAGATTTCAACTTTTTCAGAGATAGGTCCTAATGGAATAGCAAAAAATCAGAAAAAATAGGTTCTCGTTTGGATGTTTGAATCTCATCAATGTGTGTAGTCTCAACAAAAATTTAAAAAAAACACATTGATGAGCCCTTTTTGACCGTGTCCGTCAAAAATAGAGTATCATTTCTTTTCTTCTGATTTTGCTCTTCCATTAAGCACCGACCTCATATTCACACCCATAATAATTTCCAAAATAAAAAAAACAATGCCTATTAATAATAAATAATAACAAAGACTTTATTCGAGAATAAACTTAAACAATGCACACCAACTGCATTCGTTAAGACAATAGCTCAGGAAATGCTATTTAAATTTTGTAAATTATTTTAGATAATTAAGAACTTCTAAACAGTTTAACGTGACCATATATTTACAAGTAAATTAATATATGTGTAAGAGAGTCTTAATAATAGGAAAGATGGGATTTTCATCTGGTGTGCAGAATAGTTGTTAGTAAATGGTATTTATAAAAACTATTAATTCTGAGGATGTATAATAGAAATTATGAAATAAAGAGCAAAATAAATTGAATATTTGTTTCACGCGCATTGAGACCATTTGAAATTAAATCAAAAATGTTGAAAATAAACTTAGTCTTGATAATTTTTTTCTATATAATTTCCAGAGGCTAATATTACATAACGCTTACTGTAACCGACATCGAGAAGATTATTAAATAAACATCTAGTATATACGAAAAGGAAATGTGGTTTTGTTAAAATCTTTCAATCTCAACTTTTATGGTGTTTTAAATGAACTTGTCTGATGTTTTTCATTATTAAAATTTTTACAATCTTAATTAAATGAAATAGATTAAAGTTATATAACCAATGGTTGACAAACTTCATAACATATATTTAGTCGATGGCTTAATTCATAGACCCAACTGTAACAGTTTAAACCGTGATTCATTTTAGACCACACCGATAGATTATAACGGAGATCATTGTATTTATTGCAATCTTTTATGATATATATTTAATTTGAGCATATTCATGTCGAATACTGAAATATGATTTAAAACTTTCAAAAAGGGAACATTAAACGTGCTAATTTTTGGTGAACTTTTATATATTTATTTTAGGGTATTCGAGGATAGCCAGGGGATTTTTTCATAACAGGGATTAGCTTAAAGATAACATCCATAATGAGAAACAAAAAACCATAACCCTAGAGAGGCGCGAAATGTAATTTTTTACACACCCAACATGATATATTTCAAACTATGTAGTGAACCTGTGTGATGTTGTAGAGTGTCGACGACGTAATGATATACGTCAAAGTTCTAAATAAGTCCTCTGTCATAATAGTACGTAACATTTTCTAACGAACTATCAAAATATTATTTATTCAGATTATTTCCGTTTTTTCTAAAATATTGATCGTTATTCTAAGAATATATAAATATGAGGTGGTAATTTTACCACTTAAAAACTTTATGCAAGGATTTTTTTTCAAAACATTCAATTAAATATTTTTATTTTATTAACTTTTAAAAGAAGTTTTTTATAACAAAACCAACAATTGAAAAGTTCCATAATTGTCTATAATGAATGTTTTCGGTCGCATTCACCTTCCAATTTCTTTTCATTTTTTAAATTATCACAAAAAGCAAATTTTCAAAAAAGAACAATCAATTTTCCCTACTGTTTCCATTTCGAAAAAAATTTAACGGTTTCATTTTATAGGACACTCCACGTCAAATCAGGCATGTCTCTTGATGCGGTATAGCGAAATATTTGACTAATTTCGACAATAAATTTTTCAGACACTTCTAAATCTCAACGATACATTATTACAAGTTGCAAATTTATTGAAGGCAATAGAACTAGCGGTTATTGTAATTGCTGTTACACTAGCTGTTACGTTAGTAGGTATGTTAACACATACAATTTCTAATTTTCACGAACAACAATCTCGAAATAATTACGATAAATTATTCAAAAATAAATTAGAATTATGGAACATACCCAGAAAAGGAAATTATTCGGAATTGTATCATTGGTATTGAAAATTTTAGAACACTTTTTATTAAGCTTTACTGAGTTCTCGGGTCGGGTATACATTAGAAAATGGAAAGTTATGATGAATAAACTATATTAAATATTACAATTTTCTATCAGTTGACATAGTGTATCGACTAAATGAAGAACCACTGAACCAACGATTCAGTGTTGACGAGGTGAATGGAATAGATCAGTTTAATATTAGGAATGTCCAGACGAATATTCGATTGGCTATGACCCCTAAGATTTTAAAGAACCACGAAGGAACATGGGACATGTAAAAGGTCCGACATATATTCGAGGTATAAAAAAGGGACAAAGAAGACTCGTCGATTAATCCACGAAGAAAATTTTGAAACAGTAGAGAAGATCTGCAAGTTACCGAATAAGTTCAACAGTTCGTCAATAGTAGATACATAGTTATAAACTGTAGTGTCAAATTGTTCAAATTAACTATGGCAAAACAATTCTGGTTACAAAGTGACAGTAGAATCCAACAAGATCCTCAATGGTTCGAAGAAATGTTTCTTATGGCGGGAATGTCGCCCCAGCGACAAGAAAGAGCTAATTCGAGCCCATAACAGTGAACTCGTAAGACAGAACATGTACTGGAATACCTTATGACTCTAATAACACGCTTAAAATTCCAATTTTTTTTTAAATTACGGTGATATTTTCGGACGAGAAAAATTCAACCTTTCTGATTCTGATGAATGGAAGTTGTATTGACGCGATTTTCGGCTATAGTCTGGGTACTACTCGAAGAGGATCTTTTGTGAAGGAACGTTCATTATTTAGGTTCAAGCAAAAAGCTTTATTTGTCCTTAATTTCGAGAAGAATGCATTTTAGGAATATCAGTTTAAGAAAGAACTTGCTTTCGATTCTAAAACGTTTTTAAGCCAAGAAATGGATCTATCAGGAAGATAATGCTCCGAATAACTCCAGTGGATCGACAAAAAGCTGATTTACGTTAAATAAAATAGACTTTTCGCATTTGCAGGCCTGCTCACGAGATCTAAATCAAACCAAAATCCTTTGGTCAGTTCTCGCACAGGACGTTTACAAAAATGGGTGTCAGTTTTAGTCTGTGGAGGAGCTCAAAATTTCCTAAAGCTCGAATAGTTAAATCTTCTGCAATCCTTATTTGATAAGCTATTCGCGAGCATACAGAGCAGTCATGGAAGGGACCACGTTTTTATGGAAGTCCGGGGGCGGGACCTTAAAAAAATTCAAAATTTCAAAACCTGGGGCACGGGACTTCCCTTTTCAATACCCGGGACATGGGACCGGGTCTGGGAGAGGGGGGGGGTAGTCCCTCCCATCATACGGACCATAATATTTTATGTGATATCTATTCGCGGAAGTTCTACTAAACATTAAGGAAATTTTTATCAATAAATATGTATAAAAACTTCAGGATTTTCGGTTGTCGTAGAATAATGGCGTGGCGGTTATTTTCGTTAAATGCTCCTAATAATGTTAGATTTTTGTCGACTTTGATCAAAGATGGTATGGGTTTTTCACGATCCTGAATCCAATGACCTCAGTTTTGATATATTTCACCCACCGTAACATATAGAAATCGTGTTTTCTGGGGGTTGAACTTTCCAAATTCAACAAAAGTCTGAATATAATAGCATCGTCAAATAAATTATTTATTTTATAACATTGAAAACAGACACAACTACCATAAAACAATGAAACAATTTACTACTTTCATTACGATTTATCCGAGGCTAACTCCTCAACCGCCGTCACCTTCATATTTGATCTTTTCTTATTCGCTGTATAACTACGTCTTAAATTAGCCATTTGTTTTTTTAGAGCTTTATTATAGTTGTTGAGCTTTACAATTTGTTCGTCCAAGCTTTGCTTATCTTTCATATTACGTAATGCCTCTTCTTTCCATAAACTTTTGTCTCTTTGCAAGGATTCGTTTAATTCACGAATGGATTTACATTCAAATCGTAATCCATTCAATTCCAAAATCAAATTCTTGTTTTTTTCTTTTAATTCTTCACAAATTATTTTAATTTTTTCCAAGCTACATTCCCGTTTGGTTAGTTCGTCTTTCAATTCGGTTTCACTGCGACGTTTTTTTGCCAAATTTTGGATGTTTTGTTTTTTGGCATAAATGTTCGCCAATCTCGTTTCTCGCGCTTTCTTAATGCTATCCAGTTTTCTTTGCAACTAAAATTCATATTTTTTTCAAGAAACTGTTAAAAATATACCTTTTCGTCCTTTTTTTCGTTCTCAATTACCGTGGAACAAGAGGTCACCTCGTTGCCCTCAACACTATTTTTGTCATCAGAGCTTTCAGTATTATTTTTTTCGGACATTTCTTCAACAACTGTAAAACAAAATAATTTGAATTGAGCAATCAACTAAATAATCAATATATAAATTTTGACAGGCATATTGTAGTGGTGTAAATTAATGACAAAAATGGCTTAAAGGATCATGTGGGAGGAAATTGCAATCTCGATTGAGGGCAAAGAGAGAGAGAGGTGTCGATTTAATTTTCAATTGGTTTATTATTTAGATTTTCATTCAAAGCCATTCCACGCGTTTCCTTGTTTTTTCAGCAATAATGTGGCTGTTAGTTAAATAATAATAATTGAACATTTCAGAGATCGGTGCCTAATGGAAGAGTAAAATAAATTTAATTAACCTAAATACACGCTTCTGCGGATTAGTGGACGCAGACGGTTTCGTTTCGATAAAAATAGAAGATATACCTCAAAGAAGTTGTTATGAACAAAAGTAGTGAAGAATTTCTCACCCCTCACAAGTGGGAGGGGGTGGGATGGTTGTTCTTGTTTTTGCTCTTATGTTTATCCTTATACAATGAATATAAGAATTAAAAAATGAATATATGGATACACTTAAATATTAATTCTAAACTAATTAAGTGGTAATTAAGATAAAACACTCTCGATAGTATAGTAGATAAACAACTTGAGCGATGAATATAGATGAGACTGACAAAACCGATATAGTCACATGCATGTGCACATGAAAAGTGGCGGGCCATAAATGTGATATAATAACGGAAGGATGACAAATGTAGAGCATGCTTATCTGAAACCACTATACTTTGCCTAAGGGAACGTATTGGAAGAAAGGTGGACTCATGTGAAAAGGCGGATAAGGAAGAATATTTATGTTTCCTGAACATTTCTTTACTCAAAAACAAACGATGCCCAAAGAGAATTTCATTACATCAATGGCCGTAAGATCAAATGAGAAAGGATGGATGAATTCCAGGAGTAATGAAGGATGGGATCGATAACATTTGGAGACCAATTCTTTCTATAAATCCTAATACTAAACAATGGATTTTTATAATGGATTCGGGTCGTTGTCATCTAGAACCGACAGTACTAGAGGAGCTTCATCTACTGTGAACATTAGCCGTTATACCGAGTGGATTGACTAAATTACTTCAACCATTGGGAATTGCTTTAAACGAACCATTTAAGGATGGATTAAGGAGCTGAATTTTGGATGGCCGTTTTGAGCCAAGCTACTTTTACGAGAAATGATAACTGAATGAGACCGTCGTACACAACAGTAACAAATTGGGGATCCACCAGTTTTTATAGCATTTCAGATGATGTTATTTAACGGATTTAAAGGATCTTTAAGCCAATGTTAAGATAGTGTTGTGGAATTTTTATGCGTAGATTAAAATGTCTTTAATGTTGTTAACCTTGTTAGACATAGATAGTTGTTATTGTTATAGGGTTTCATGGTTTGGTGATAGTTAATGTATCCAAAAATGTGCTATCGATTAGCTAATCGCGATTAGTCAATAAAAAATTCAACTTATATGTTGAGTAGAACTTTTTTTATTAAATATTTTCATGAAAGATGAGTGTGTGGAGACATTAGACAGGAAAGAGGAGGAGGAGGGCCGATGTTTTAAGTTGTTTTAATGAATGAAGCGCGTTTTGATCGCGACTGACGTGTTCGAATACACAACACATTTTTACAGTTAATGTTCATTTCCAAACTAGAACTGTAACACATTATTAACCATACAGCTCATTAATATTCACTAATTTCAGGATGCACTGGAATTTTCTACTATTCAAAATATCGAAAGTACCACCCGTTGCAAGATGAACACTCTCCAAATGTAAGCACGTACAAAAAAGGAAAATTCGAACCGGTCGTTGTCTAACGAAACAGTGATATCATCAACATGTTTGCTCAATCATTCCTCAATTTAAATTTTTGTGATATAGCTTCTGTTTCATATATACTCGATAATGTGCCTATGTTTTGTTCAATTCTTCACTATAAGCTCAAATGATCTCAGATTCTTTCGTTTTTATAACATATCTTCACCGAGTTCGATTAATCATTAAACAATAAATTTTAACACATTAAAATTATTTTGTATTATTCAGTTATCTGTAGAAATGTGAACTAACAATTTGAGATACGCGGAAACAAATAAAACAATGGGTGATTATAAAGAAAACATAAATTATTTATCGAATTTTAATAATACCAGCATCATTAAGCTTCATCAGTTTGCTGAAAATTTCAGGATTCTTCAAATGCTCGCGAACTGCTCCTGGATCTTGGCTCATTTGTTCTAGCAGAACTCGCATTCCTGGATCTCTGATTATTTCTTGAATTTCTGGGTCATTCATAGCACGTTCACGAGCCTGAAATTATTAATAATTAATTGTTTTATACGCTGTAACCTTCTCTGGGTCCTCGTCGTTATTTCGCATAACATTTCTAAGTCCTTCTTGAGCTTCAGCGTTATTTGGGTCGACAGCCAATGCATCTTCATAGGCTCTTTGGGCTTTCTGCCACTCCCTCATTGCAGTCAAAGCAGCAGCTTTACGGATGTATCCCTTAACTGAAATAAACAGGTTAATCGAAACCAAAACATCATTTCGTACTAAATTTAGGATCCTTCTTTATGCACGTCTCACAATCATCCAAAGCTCTATGGAATTCCATAAGCTTTGTTAAACATGCAGCACGATTTGAGTAAAGAATGGCATTTTCCGGATCACGTTTAACGGCCTCGTTGTAATGTCGCATAGCACTTGGATAATCTCCCTTCTTGAAGAACTCATTACCCTTGTTTTTCTCTTCAACAGCAATTTCGGGGTTGATGTAAGCGAGACGTTCAGTTTCCTTAATTTCCTTCTCAAGCTGCTTAACCTTCTTGACCAGTTCTGGATCACGGAATTCTGATAGAGATCTTTCAAACCAGTGGAGCGCTTTCTTCATGTCCCCTTGTTTATGAAAGGCATTTCCTGCACGTGCCATAGCTCTTAAATATAATAACATACAGATAAAAAATTGTGAACTACTTGGCAATGAGCTTATAATCCGATCGATTTTCCCGACCAATCTCTACGGCTTTTTCACATTGCGCTACACATTCCTCATATTTCGTTTCCTCAAAATATGCAGCTAAATATTATTTTTAAGTAGAAAATCAAGTAATACACACACAAACCTGCTTTATTATTATAAAATGTAATATTCGTTGCATCTAGCTCGATTGCCTTATCATAATGCTCATGGGCTTTTGCAAAGTCTTTTGCCTTGTAGGCGACATTTCCAAGGTCCTTTTCCGCAATAGCCTTAAAATTAAACTAAAACTTAATTAAGCAATATTTTAATTACCGCGTCTGACATTATTTCGTTTAAGTTATTCGGTTGCAATAAATTTAATCTGAAATTTTGAAATGAGATATACAAGACGAAGAGTGTTTAGAATGTCAAAGATAATTCGAGAATAATCAGAATTAACAACATCGTTAGTAACAATAAAGTTAAGCATTTTGAACAATAATTAAGAATATTAGGTAAATTATATATTTCCGTGACATTAAAAAAATAAAATAATGGAAAATTATTTGTTTAACGATTTTTAAGTGAAAATTGAAGTTTTTTGAATGAGACAACGCTTGATGATGAAAGTCTGCCCCGTCGCGAACATTCTAGAATTTGCTCTATAGACTGCAGAACAACAAGAGTTATAGACATTGGACGTAATTTTGCCATGTTAAAAATAATTACCAGCCATGACTGGCCAGTCATTGTACAGACACCAATTTATTAGTTTCGTGATAACAACGCAAGTTATTTTAAAGCCCTACCAAAAACTAATCCTTATTAACCTTAATATTTCGCAGCTTCTTATTTTTCAGGACTACGTTTCCGTTTTTCTTCCCTCTTTATTATTTGCCCACAACAAAAACGAGTATTAATATTTATGCTTATGGTAATTGAAGTATGAAAATTAAATAATAACTAATGAGTGTAGAACAAATCTGTCTTGTTAGAAAGTTAGAGAGAATAAATTGAAACATTCACATACAATAGTGATCCGGAATAAAATATAGTAATAAAATCTATAACTTTATTTATTATATTATAAATTTTAAAAATTACAATGTTAATAAGTTAGTCGTATTATAATTTGTAAACACTAAATTATTCTTCTAATATTTCTGTAAATTCTTCGACTAGCCCATCTTCTGCCCAGACTTGTTCAACGCCGTCCTGATCATACATTCGAATACTATTTTCCGCAAAGTGAGAGTCAACTCTTTGCTCCAACCTCACAAGTAGATTCTCTGTCCTATCCAACAGAGAAGCTAATCTTTCCTTAATTTTTCCTTTTATTTTTTATTAAATAATTACATACTTGATTTTCAAATTCACGGCGCAATAAGGACTGCCTCAAATCGGTTATAGAACTATTCCCTTGAGATGTATTTGCACTGGTTAGAATATCTTTAACTTCCATTTCGAGTCGTGCTTTTTTGGAAGAGCGAGGCCCTGATCCATTGGCTTCCGGAACGATTATATCATCGTAATGTTCTAAACTTAAGGTTATTAATATACTGAAAAAGGATACAAAACCCAAATTTGGATTAACAAAATCGTCATTATCCATAACTAATTTGCAATCTTTCCGAAAAGTTACGGAGTGCTGTTTTACTGTCGGAATGAATGGTATCGGAGCTCCCTTCCAATAATATACGATAACTGCCACATTTGGTAAGTCATCAATCCTGAAATCCGAAATTCCAAATTAAAAATTTCGTAACTTACATCTCATCATTCTTTCCGCAAGCAGTGTAAATTTTGCGCACGAACTTCTTATTGACTTCCATATTATCATATCGCTTACTTCTTACCTTAGAAAAAATTACAACAGAATTAAACTACATTAAAACCTTGACATCGAAATGGAGACCGAGTGGAATTCTGCCATTACGATCTACCCTAACGGCGTCTCCATTTCCAGCATACTTGAACAATCGAATAGCCCCAGACGGTTTCGACCATTGACCGTTGTCGTCTCGTCTTAATTCAAGAACATTCATCGACATGTGTTTCAAATCAACTACAAAAGTTCCGTTCTCTTTAAATCCTTGCGGAACCGAAGAGCATCGTCTAAAAATATTTGTGAAATATTATATTAATTATTCCAATTAAAACTTGTCATCATCCACAATGATACCACCAAGGCATATAGAAGCTGCTTCATTGAAATCTATTGCTTGATGCGAATACAGAGGGTAACCACTAAAAAACCCTGAAACAGTTTTATCAAGCTCGGGCAGGTTCGAATTTGTCTAAAATAGGACGAAATTAAAATGAAAAATTTTTTAACCTAACATACAAATTGATTTTTTTCCCATTTCGGTCGCTTCGAAGGTTCGATATCACTAGTCTCATCCAGTAGGTGGCTAAAGTCCCATGGTGGACCACCAGCCCATGTATAGGTTATTATAGCATATTTACAACATTCCTTAGGCGTTGATGATGTAGAGGTATAGATCTGAAGAAATACAATAGTTTAAATTTTCAACGCATTATGCACCTTTTTTTCAAATGTACCCTTACCTTGGTGACCCAATGTTGCTATATTTTCATATCTAAAATACTTAATATTTTATATTGTAACTATTTAAACATCTGGCTTTGTCAAAATTTGTTTCTCACTTAAGGAGTAAAAAATAACAGTTTAACTGAAAATCTCTTAATTTCACCCATCCCCTTTAAAGAGTATAAAATAAGACGGATATTTCACACATATAAAACAATAAGTTAAAATCAGAAATTAAAACTAAATATCAGAAAAATTTTTAAGAGCTTTAATATTAAACAGACATACCCAACCTTTTTAAAGTAATCTTGTATGTATAGTCATTGGTCCATGGCTTCAATTTCCCTTTTCCGTCATCAACACGAGCAACCTTCCCATCATTATCCTCCTTATAATATCGGACTTTACCACTTGGACGATCTAAATATTAATAATCCTTTAATATTTCAGTTATCCATACCCCATTTTCCATTATTATCGTAGCTTAAAGATGGGTATTGTTGCGGCATGAAGGTTTGATCAATTACAAATGTTCCTTCGGCACGATATTTAAGTGGTAAATCTTTACACACAAAATCGCTAGGAATTTCAATTATTCCCGTTAGAAGTTCACATGCTGTCTGTAATGCTATATATACATACAACCAATAATTTGTTCAATAAATAAGTTTAAAAAAATATAAAAATCCTTAATTTCAATTTAAATAAATTAAAATACTTAAAGTAATAACTGGATAACCTTAAAATCAATGGCTTTCTCGTTATACAATGGTAATTCATGCCAGCTTTTGATTGGTTTAGGGGACAACGTTCTCATTGATGTATTAGTCACAGTCATATCAATGTCATCATATTCATCTTCAATATTTATAGGTTCCAAATGGTCAAATTCCTTCTCTGGTGGTGATTCTTCATCGACATTTTCATTCAATTTAAAAGCGTTTTCTGCTTTTTTTAACGCTGATTGACAAATTACAGAAAACATGTTTTTCATATCCGGAAGATTCCTATTGAGAAGAGATCCAGATTTATTAATATATTGTGGTTTCGCTTTATCCTCTGAATATCATAAACAATAAAAAATATTTAAAAAATCTCGAACCAGTTTTTTTCATACATCCCGATTTACTAAATAGAACGGCTTTTGTTTCAAGACACTGCGGTGTTAACAACGCCTAAAATTTAATATCTTTATAATAATTTTATCGGCACCTTACTGTATTTCGCACTGGTCCAGAGAAAAATTTATTTTTCTGATATGACGTCTTAACTTCTTCAGTTTTTACAGAAGCCTAATGATATCATACATATATTTATAGTTAATACCAAACCATTTCATCATCCATTTGAACAATTTCTTCTTGAACAACATTATGTGAAAATTCATCGATATTATCCTGGCAAATAACTGTATTCCCATGTTCATCAACAAAAACTGCCGAACTTGGAGCTATAAATGTGATATTCTTGAAAAATCATATTTGAATACCTTCAAAGACCACACTGTTGCCTCTATCATCAACATATTCATAAAATTGTTGCTTATCGTCAGCGTAATATTCAGTGTTGGATGTTGATGGAATATTTGAGTAATCCTCCATCTAAATCAAAATTGTATTCATATTGAAACCACCTTGCTAATAAACTATGAAAACGTTTTATGAAGTAAAAAAAAATAAATAAATATTAATGACCGAAGCAATAGATATGAAAAACTAGGCCAGGAAATATTCGTCCATTTATGAATTTTCTCATGCACACCAGCTGCACGGGTGATGGATGGAATTCGATATTATGCGGATATTATAATATTACGTATTTACGTAAATTGTTTTTTCAGAGATCGGTAACTAATGGAAGAATAAAAATGGGGAAGAGATTATGGCTCTGATTATAAAAAATTTAAAATTTCAAAACCCGGAACTTCCCTTTTTCTCTATTCGGGGGGGGGGGGGGGGTGGGGACCCTCTCATCACTGGTATATAGATATATCTAGATATATATCAGGGTTGCGCGAAATCAATTTTTGAAACGGACGGCGGAAAATCGAAGAAACTGTGTTTTTAGTTTGTTCTGAAATTTTAAATTTTCATCATTTTTCATGCGTAGAAATGAAAAAATTCAAACGCCAAAAATCAGCGTTTTCGACATCTGCTCTTCTTTGTTTTTCATCGAAAGCAAAAAGTAGTCGAATCCGCTCGGGAAACATTCAGTATGGAGAAGGTGATAGACGGGGGGCATCTGAAGGCACTATTGAAGGTGGATGGTCGCCAAATAAGTCGTGAATTGGCAGAAAACTGAACTGCGATCAAAAGACAATCTTTAATCATCTTCATTCAATGGGACTTACCAAAAAACTGGGGACCTCATCGAGCAACATGCGGTCATAGAAATCGATTTTTTGTACCGAATCGTCACGTGAGATGAAAAATGGGACCTTTACCTCAATGTGAGCAAAGAAGGTAGTGGGTGGGTCCAGAAGCCGAGAGTCAAGCAAGATCTCCACCCTAAAAAGATCATGACCTGCGTTTGGTGGAACTGGGAGGGCAGTGGGAAATGAGAGAAATAAACGTCACGGTCAACAAGGAGCTCTATTCGTTTGAATTCGACAATTCGACGAATTGATTAGGCTATTCGACTGAAAAGACTCGATCGACAACACCAAGCCATCTTGCTTCACGATAACGCCAGGTCGCATTGTGTTACCTTTGATGGTAAAGAGGATATCAAAAACTGGCTCAAAAACTTTGTCTGGGCAATTTTTGGCGGAACGGCATCAACAAATTGATTGAGAACTGGGGGAAGGCTATTTAGATTCTTTTGAGATCTTTTGTTATTTTTTAAACTTATTTTTTATAAAAATGAAAATAATCGAAATTTAAAATTGTATGGTGTAATAATCCGTGATTTTTTTGCGGATATGCGTTTTATTTTCCGACGGGGGCAATTTTCGCTTTTCCTAGATTTAATAACATTCAAGCCTCTGACCACCAGCAGCCACACATCATAACAATTATATAATAAGCAGAATAAATAACTGCTAAATTAAGCTTTTAAATTTGATTCCGAATTTCGTGTTTCGTTTTTTAAATTTTGATTAAAAATACTAATTCAGTTTTTTAATTGAAGAACAACCAACGTAAATAACAATTTTGTAGCCACTAAATAAAACATTGAATTTGGTTTACATTAAAAATTCAACGATATTGGTCCTCACCCAGATATCTATTCAAACATCATATGTCATTATAATGTCAAGAAACGTGTTGAAAGTTTGAATAAGTTCCCCTGAGACCACTTATCTCAATAGTCTTCATCAACAAAATTTTTATTTTCTTGACATCAAGTTTAATTTTACCCACCTATCACCTATCAATTTTATATTGGAAGCAGCTCCGAAAACAATCTTTGAGCTATAACTCTCTGAAAAATATAAACAGGATGTAGATATTTCCTTCATATAAGCAAACTCAATTCGATTTCTAAACATAGTTTTCCAGAAGTTTTTGAGGTAATATTATTTATTATTATATCTTATAATATTCAGCCCTTTTCTCCTTGAAGTTTTTTAATTGACTACAATTTGAGAGGTTACAATTGTTTCAGTTTCATTATCGAAGCAATTAAAAAACTATTTGGTCATCCAGCGTCGTTCACTATTAAATCAATCTTTTTTATAACTCAAATTGAATGTTCCGCCTGTTTACCAATCATTGTGCAACTTTAAATTACTTCTTCGAATGTTTTCTCAAATTTAATGATTTCTTTAAAGACGAATTAATTTCTATTCAATTGAGTGTTTTTATTACTAACTTGGAGGTATTTTTTCTGAAGCATTTGTTATGCTTTTATTAGTTATGTTTCAAACCTAATGAACTAATAAAATAATTTTTACTATTTATTTGGTAGGGTTTCCTTTGCTTGAACAAGCAATCGTTGGAGAGTTGTGATTTTCAGAAAGTTTTCGATGTTGTACTAATTATGGCAAATGAGTTCTTGAAAACAGAACCTTAGAAACATCAGAAAATTTTAAACCCATTTGGAAATTAATAAAATTTTTAAAAAATTAAAAAATTTCGAAATCGTAATTTTCCTTTGGGAGGCACCGCATACTCAAATTTAACTTTTTAGAAAGATTTTTATATTTTAGAAAGTTTAAGACATGATTAATTAACTTGTAGTAAACACTTTTTGCTTATAAACGCGTAAAAATTTCCAGACACGCTTAAAAATCGCAAAATCGGTATTTCTATTATTCATTTCAGAGATCGATGCCTAATGGAAGAGCAAAAAATTAGGGGCGGAGAAAAGGTCTTGTTTAGACAGCCACACGGCCATTAAGACCATCGAATCTCTTCCTCTTTTGTTTGTCATCAATATTTTTATTTCATCCATTTTCATTATTAAATTAAACTTTTCATTTCTTTTCATCAAAAAATAGATAACAGTAATTGATGAGAAACAAAGGAGGAAGAGACGTGATGGCCTTAATGGCCGTGTGGCTGCCTAAACAAGACCATTTCTCCGCCCCTAATTTTTTGCTCTTCCATTAGGCATCGATCTCTGAAAAGGACAATATTTGGGGTGATATATAAATGTATGGCATTATGCCTAATGAAATTTGAAAAAAAATTCATTTCATAGTAATTTTATAATTTAAAGATTATGATTTTCTATAAAAATAATTAATTATTTATTTTGTGCGTTTTAGAGTCAATAATATTTTTTATTTTCTTCTAGTTACTATTACATTCTCGTTTTCTTTAGCTTGATAATCTGAGTTTCTTGACCACATCCAATACGGAAGCTCTAAAATATTACAACTATCTATAACTTGTTTCAATGGATTTTTGTTATTGATAATTACCGTAAGGCTTTACCGTAAGCTATCACTATCTGCTATATTGAAGGATTATAGTAGCTGTTTATTATTTATTTATTTATTTATTTATTTAGACTACGTGTGCTAGACACGTGATTAAAATTTAAATTAAATGAAAATATAAATAAATGAAAAACTGACCATAAAATAAAACTAATTAAAAATCTAAAGAAGGAACAAAATAAACTAGGTAACAGTTAAGAAAATAATAAATGATAGCAACATAAAAAAACTAATGTAACAAAAACGTAGGGTGAGGGGAGGGTGATAACTAATATGCCAGAGTTTTTTTTTGTCAAAAATAAATGTTGTTTTGGCTCTAGTATTCGATTTCATATAGTTGGACGTTAAAAAACCAAAATTCAATTGAAATTATAAAGTGTACAACTATGACGTTGGCTTTAATACGGGAAAATCTTATAAACAAAGAATAATTTTATATTAGAAATAAGTACCTTCCTACGTAATTTTCCACTAGGTTTCAGAAACTCATAGAAATAATTCATATATCATACCACGCAACCCAGTAATTTTGTAGTTAGAGGATATGTTTAGCTTCATTGGAAATTTGGGGGATGTGTAATATTTTGTCAAATGACACACACTCACCATCATTGGACGTTTAGGAATAAATTTATAGGGACAACTTTTAACGGAGGCAGCTTTAAAATCACGGTCCTGATCAAAATATTAAAGATGGTACCCAATGTCATCTAAAGTAGTTTAATTTGTACCATAAAAACAATTTACGAATCGTTTTATTTCATGCATTATATTTCTTGAAATTTTATTATCAATTAAATTTCCATAAAAATAACTAGTATTGCTCTTTTTCAATGGTTTTTTAAGCCATAAACAACAAAAATAATAACAATGGAATTTATGCTCAAGCTCATAGCCAATTAATAATAATTATAGTACGAGCTAGTACAATTTCAGTGGCAACTATTCACCATTTAATTGCCCCAACCGCATGTGCAACAATTTCACACTCAATTTGAACCAAATCAGCTTAATAATTGTTATAGGTTCCTTCAGAAATATTACTTTTATTACTATCAGATATTGTTTAAACTCTTTCAAAATAGATGTTTACATATTATTTCTATTTTCTGGAATTTTTGATTGCTCCTTTTTTGTCTCTTGTTATTATTGTTTATAATAACGTACAACTGGTAAATTATATTATATTGGTCTATTTTATTTACTTCCATTAGTTCAACTACTTTCATTTTGTCATATTGGCATTAATACAGAACTTTTAAGTTTTCTAATAATCCCGATGCATACTGAAAATTAGTAAGAATAAGAATTGCAGCCTAACAAAATGATATCAATAGATTATTAAACATTAAATAGAATAAATCAATATGTTAGTTCTAATTTTAATTATGAATTTTCATTGATGCATATGAAAATATTTATTTTTTGCTCATTGTTTTAGTCATAAATCTCCATTCTTCTAATATAGTTATATATTTTATTTGTGTACTTGTTCAATATTTCTTTGAAAGTGTAAATGTGTGCAACATTGAGCTAAATCGTTTTAATTCTTTATTCGATAGTGACATGACATGATACTTTTTATTGAGCTTATCGGCGAATATAACTCATATTATTTTTAAACTTTCATGTTTCATTTTTGAAAATCTTATTAAAGTTTCAATATGACCATTTCTGTTTTTAATACTCTATCCCTCTTTTATTATTCACTCAACGCCAAGCGGTTTACAATTACGCCCACAGAAATTTGTTTTTTCTTATAATGTATGTATTTTTTGCGTCATAATTCACGCAAGTGAGGAAAAACGTGCTCAAAAAATCATTTTTGGTGCACGCAAAATGTCTTTTCCAAATGAGACCACAAATGCCTCTTTCGTTGCCAAAATTTTATTGGTGTGAGTTGTTTTTTCTCTAATAACGTTTCGTCGAAAATGATACATTTGCTCTTAAAAAAAAACTTAAAATTTAAAATTCCTATTAGAAAAATTATAATGGTGTATAGCTCAGCCCACCGTTTACGTTTGGTGATCGGAAATGCTCATATTTAGTGTTCAGACCTTCATTTTTTGGTAAAATATCGAGATTATTTTGGAGCTACGAGATGGGAACTGCTACAAGATCGATGACTTTTAAATATTTAATGATATCTTTAAGCGCAAAGCGACGAAACTGAATGGTTTTTCTAGAATTGTGTTTTGCAAAGTTTTAGTTCTGAACTACAAACAATTTGGAATCCATTTTACCACGCGTTCCTTAAACTATCCTAATATCGCTTTATATTTTGTAAATATTGAGATAAAGACTTTTTATTTTTATATTTATCTTTGGCTTTGTCTTCTAAAATTTAATATTATAAAGTTTACAGATCATCTAATGTCAAAGTAAACATTTCAATCATATTAGTTGAATCACATGGGGGGTCTTTATCTGCCATTGACCAACTTTATGTTAGCGGTTAATCAGATCAGCTTGAACCTGACATTGGAAGGTTAGTTTCAGATTTTTTATTTTCTGAAATTTAATAAAAAATACTTAATTTTTTGTGTTTCCTGTCATTTAACTTACTTAAAAGTCGTTTTGCACACTTTTAATTGATAACTTAATGAAGCTTAAAAATGAACTATTGATACGTGATGATTAAATAAACAAATACATTATAAAGTATAAAGATAAAAATATGAAGTAAATCGCTTCAAAGTCCGTTAATTTTGTGATTTTCTATTTCTTGTAATTATATTTTACTTAAGTTTTTAATGTTTAATTATGTCCCAACGTAGATGCCAAAAACTTTGAATTATGATGTTGACTTGTCTATTCATGCATATGTAACACCAATTTAAAAAAATATACTAAAAAAGTCGTTAAGTCATAAATTCTAAGAAGATCTTGTGAACAGTGACTTATAAGAATTAAATTACTTGTCGCTCGGTACGGTATAATTCCAAATATACAGTGATAGATTTAGTCGTAAACTCCAAAAGTCACTAATCTCATTTTTTCTTTATTTGATATTTTATTATTAAAACTTCTTTATTGCGTAAACCAACAAACATAAAAAATACAAAAAATTAAAATCATAATATATCACTCCAGAGTCAAACAGTGAAAAAAGTGGTAACAAAGTGACGAGCACAATAAACTGGAATGTTTTCATGCGCAATGTAATTTTAATAAATCAGTTTCAAAAAATAAATTACCCGGCAAGAAACTCACATTGAAAATACAAAATTATTATTTTATACATTGATTGAACATCTTAAACATCGTGGGTTCCCGGTGAATCAACAACTTCGACCGAAACATCCATGGTAAGAAGGTCTTACTGTGCATATGGTGGAACGAGCAAGGAATTCTGTACTCTGAACTGCTCACATCTAGCGAAACAATCATTCTGAATCGCTATCACCATCATCAACTAGTGCAGTTGCGGCATTAAATTGCAGTAAAAGGACCAGAATGAGCGAGTCGAGGCCGCACGTTGCTCAAGCGGTAAAGGAGTTCAAATGGGAAGTCTTACCGTACCCGCAGTACTCTCGGGACATTACCCCGTCGGATTATCCTCTTTCCCGGTCAATGGCTCATGGTCTGGCGGAGCAACGCTTTCGAGATTATCAAGTCGTCAAAAATGGCTAGATAAAAGGACTGCAGCCATACCAGAAAAATTCTATTACGATGGAATCCATAAATTGTCCAAACTCTGGGAAAATGTTTTTATTAATCACGGGAACTATTTTAAATAAAAGTTTTGTTTATGTTTGTCCAGTTTTTTTTATAGCATAACATGCGCGCATGAAAAACGCGGAAATTAAATTCTAGACCTAATATAATAAACATTAAAGGGAGTTTAAAGAGTGACTGCTAAAGTGTGAGCTTTAGCTCTAAGCTTGACCTTCCGTCACAACACTATATAATTATTACCCGTATCGATATCGTATATGAAAATAAAAATCAATGGAGAGACCTTTATTTTGACAATAAGAAATATTAAAGTTCCTTATATCTTCTGATATACAGTACATATCTTATCCATTTTTATATCAACGAATAGAGCACATATTTCTGGTTCGATTGATGCCAAATTTGTGCAATTGCCAAATTTTGCAGAATTTTTTGAAATAAACGGTTTTATGCCAAAATCCATTGATATTTTGTATGATATTCGTATGCTCATAGCATGAAAAATCTTCATGTGTACGTTTTTCTCTTGTATGTTGGAACTATCCGGCGCCTCAAAGAATTATATGTTAGTCGAGCGGCTTTCAATGTTTCCTCCGTCATCTCCATAATTTATAATATCCATCGATGTTGGTATATCTTGCAATAGATACTGGATAAGATCATCGATCTAGTCAGCGTAAATGTTTAATAATAATAATAATATTTATTCACCATAAAATAATTATAACAAATTATTTACAAGTTCTCAAAATAATCTCAAATCAATTTTATAGGAATAGGCTTGTGCAGCTGTCATTTGAAGGGTAATAATATTGTTTTTCTCGTGAAGTTTCACTATTCAAAATTCTGAATAAAATATAGATTCGTTATGGATATTGCCTGCACCACCAATTAAAGATAATATAAATTTTGGGGCAATTAGTCACGAATTCTTCTCTGTTATATTGAACTGTCTTACTTTGACGTTGACGATCGGTCCTAAATTTCTCAAATATGTATTAATTAAAGAAACAAACATACACATACTATTAAGAAAATATCAATAATTAAAAATAAGGAAAAGAACCTATTCTTCTGTTTTATTTTAGGTGACGCCCCTTTGCCAAGTATGTGGTTTCGTTTGAAACGCCTCTTTTGTAACTTATGAGTTACAAAAGACCAAAAAGTTATAAATCATCAATTTGTGTTATCTCAAAAAATCGATAAAACACGTTGAAGAGGAATAGATGAAAAAGTCATTTGTGCTAAACCTCTAAACGAGACCATTATTTTTATTTTTTATTTTCTCCTCTTCCAATTAGGCACCGATAACTGAAAAAGGACAATAGTTCATTAATTTTTCCAACCTTTTCATTTAAATATTTGAGAAGCATATTGCAATAATAAGAACATTTTTAGCCAAATAGCTGTTTTTTTATAGTAAATAAACAACTTTTCTGTATTCTTGAATATTCTTAATTGATCGCCGTGCACGTAAAACGTTTCCAATATTAATAAATTCGATGCATTAGTACATCAAAAGACCGATTCGTCATGAATGGAGAGGGCAATTTATTTTAAATTTGTCTAAAAAATGAGCAGGATTATTCATATATATATATTTTTTTCTTGAATCACCAATGATTTTCGACAATATATATTTGGAGAAAACGATTTTTGCAGTTTTGTTTATTGTTTGCTACCGGAAACTGGCTCGAAATTGAATTTAATTGGAATAATTGGTATTTGAATGCACATTCGATAACTTTTTTTTAGTTGTTGTAGTTTTATTATTTTTATTATGTTATATTATTCTTTCGTTTATATTTTGTTATGGCGTAACGGCGAAATGAAAGGGCATTTATATTTCATAGCAGGTTTATTAAAGTTGTCGATGACTTGTTGATTGCTGTTTTCTTGCTTTTCTTGTAGTTTGCAAAAATACGTTTTTACATTGCTTTCGGGAGCGCAAAATGAACACAATCAAAGTCTGCGCATTTACATTTACACAATAAGAATTCTTCACACGAAATTATTGTATTTGTATAAGCTCGTCGGTTCCAAGTCCACTTCTCAATTTTGTCATATTCCAAAATTGTTTAATGGTACTTAATCTATAATGCTCCATATTATGTCATAATCAATGCAAAAATATATCTCGAAGTTATGTTTAATCACTTGAAAACTAAAGAATTTACAAAGGACATAAAGGTCGCCTGTTTTGATACTTTCTTTAGGTAAAATACAGTGCGCTGTATACTCCAAGAAAAAGATTTTCGTGAAAAATGTATCGTTAATATCTTCCTATTTTGTTATTCGCAATAAATTAGAATGTTAATATTACAATATGAAATAATATAATTTCCTGTTTATCTTTATTGTTTTACGTTCGATAAGGAAAGTAACGAAAATAATAAACAAATTGCAAGTTGAAAATTGATAATTAAATCGGTGCCAGTGTCTCTTTTGCCAAAACGAGATGAAAAGTGCCTAAATTCTTGAGTCTTTAAAACAAAAGTTTCCATTGTACTTTTCAGAGATGCATAATGGAAGAGCAAAAAATAACGAAAAATGATAGTCTCGTTTGGACGGCCACATGGCCACAAAGTACTTTTCGTCTATTTCTCTTCAATGTGTGTTCTCTATTTTTTAATATAACATATATTGGTGAGATACAACAGAGTGGTAGTCCAAACGAGAACCTTATTTTTTAGTTTCTATATAATTTTAGTTTTGGATATTTACAGTTTTGGATATTTTTTACAGGACTTGATTTTTGTGTAAATCATACAGAGCAGCAAATCATAAATATAGTGTATTTCAAAATAGTTGACGACGCAATCACGCTGCAAATACGGCATACTAATTCAAAATCATTTTCAAATCGATTATTTTATTTTATTTTTGTGACATTTTTTAATTGTTATTGCTTATATTTCACGTTTATTAATTAAAAATTATTAAAATAATCGATTTGAAAATGAATTTTAATTAATATGCCGCATTTGCAGCGTGATTGCGTCGTCAACTATTTTGACATACACTATATCTCCTAGTACAAATGAAAGTGTTTTAATAAAATTACTAATTTATACGGTATTCACTCCAAATGGTATGGTAATGAAATGAGCTCAGTAAACTTGCTCAAATATACCTTTTTGAAAATTTATTAATATTTTTAGATAGTTTAAGACGAACCTAGTGAAAATGTCATAAACAATATTTTATCGAAAACACGTAATAAATTTCAGACACGCTTAAAACTTTATTTCCAGTTGGCGTGAGGTACGTAAACGTACCGATTAGTGTAATAGTTTATCCAAAGATTAGAAATGTGATTCAGGAGCACACCATTTCAAAACAGTAACATTTTACTATTTAATCGTGTCTCGTTAATTTCCACATAAATAATAACGTGCAATTTTCACCAGTCAGTTTCCTAAATCTATTCAAAATTATTTTTTAGGCTTAATAATATTTTGGGAAAATAATGTTAAGCACTTTAACAAAGTTCCACTTTTCTAGTTTCAATTGTGGTGCAGCAACATATTCTCACTTAATACACTGGGTATCATTAAAATTATATTAACAAAAAACGGAACCCTCACCAACAATAAGAAAAGCGCAATAATTCAAGTATCAAATAACATGACAGCGCCAAAAAAATATCTTAAAACTCTTGTAAATCTTAACTGAATGAATACAGAGTGGCAGAGAGTTGTTGTTGTGCAAGATCATATTTCATGAGCTCCGTTAACAAGAAGGGAAGTAGGATGAATAGCAGACTGGCTTCAATAATCGTTGAATTATGTCTCATTTGATATAGCAGGTCTTAATCAAAAAAACTTAATTTTATATTGTTTTCAATAATATTTATCATTTGGCATGTTTATTATGTCATTTGCATTTCTTTTAGAATAATATGTAGTTTATTAATGTTAGTGTTCAAGTTTTATTAATCTTAACTTTATTTGTTTTGAATACTATATAATGAGATTAATAGTTTATTTTAACTCTAAATATAGACATGATTGTATTATTTTGACAATTAAAGCTAGATATATGGTGAATGAATAAAGTATATAGATCGTATATCGTCTATTGTTTTAGTGTTTATTTATTACCCTTTAAATTGAATATTTTTGGGTTATTGCTCCATTTCCAGTTGCTGTAAGCTTTTTAAATTACATTCTTCAAATTTTAAGAGTTATTGTAATTTATGGTTTTCAGTGGCTTTTAAATATATCTACATCATATTCCAATTAAATACATTGTTTTAAAAATGTGTAGTATAGAATCTCTTTAAGTATTCAAATTTCGTCTAACTATTAATAATAGTTCATATGATGAAACCAAAAAGCTCAGGAGACAAGCTCTAATCTATGATTTCAATGACAAGATTTAGATTGTAATTGTTGTTTTCAAAGATCTGTTCCTAATGTTAGAGGAAAAATAGGTAAAAAATGATGGTCTCGTTAGGACAGCCAAAAAGTCGTTACCATCTCTGCCTTTTCAATATGTGAAAAGTACCTACAATAAAGAAATAGTTTAAAAAAAAGAAATAAACTGTATTTGTAATTTTCACGACGATCTTTAAATTTTCACCATAATATTATGATTTACATTGTTCAGTTCTAGAAGAAACTAAATTTTGATGATTGTAAAGCTCAAGTATCATTTGGAAGCAAAAATATTAGTGGGAGGCATGTATGAGTGTATGAATAACCTCTTGGCTCACACATCGACTTTTCTTTCGCGCAACCATTATTCTGTTGTTGTTGTTGTTTTATTTGTTGTTTATACTTGTTCATCATTCCAGCAAAACATATCACTCATCTAATGTCATTGTTTCGTGGTTATTTATTGTACCAAAAACACCAATTCACACACAAACTTGCATTGAGACATTATTATCCCAAAAATAGTGCTCATATTCAGGAGAATTGATGTGAATAAATGACATTTAATCTTGGGTGTTCTTGGTGCAATTCCCAATTGGCAAATCATTGGTTTAGATGGGAGTGGTTGGCCATCATTGTTTACGTAATGTACGGAAACTGAGAACAGCATAGTCGGAAAGAGGAGGAGGGTTTTTTCGAGCAAAATAAGTTTTTGCATAAATTGTTGATTGTTAACTCATAATTTTTGGAATGGGTTATTCTCCATCTTGATGATTCTTCTAACATTTTTTGTTCTTAATGTTATCCAGTTTTTATTTTCTGATCATTACAAAAAGTGCTATAAAAGCATAGAATATCCTTGCATATAAACATTCAACTAATATTCAATGGTGTCCGTTCGTTTTGCAACCTTTTAGCTTTTCCGGAATACTTTATCACTCCAATTTTTTTCGAACAATTTTTTTGTTCGATTTATATTGCCACTGATCAATGAACGGTTCAATCTTCGTATATGTGTCTAATAAACATTAAAAATAAAGGCACGCCACCCGCCAAATGAAAATGAGCATTTTACAATTTTTAAATGAGTTTTATAAGGATAAACGTATTAACTTCTAACTAGTTGTCACGTAAACTTATCAGGGACAGTCTATACTACGATACTGCCTTCGTTGCCGAATAACACGCCAAGTGAAACTTAATTTTTCTAAGATAGTATTTAAATATATTAGTGTATTTAAACGTCTGATTTACAGAAATATTTTCACACAATTTTTTCATGAATATCCTAAATCAAATCTTCATTTATTCGTTGAACTAGTTACTGTGTGTTTTTTTTATTTAAAGAAAGGTTGTTTATACGCCAACTGAACTATTAGAAATGCCAGCTTGTTTGAGGGTCTCTGAGAATATTTTTCTAGTTCAATTTTAAGGTTTTTAAATATTTTAACGAGAGTTTATTAAATTTTCCTGAAACATTTTTTTTACTGCTTCAAAATTTTCGAAAATAGTTATTTGCATTTGGTGTGTTGTTTATGATTCCAGTTGGGATTTTCTGAATCATAGATTGCATTGTTCTTCAGAAATACAAGTTTAGTATTTATATTTGAGATACCACAAGCAAACCGGGGACGACCTGTTAACCGACGTTTTTGCCGGGTTTACCGATCTGCGAACAACCGGTTAACTCATCTCAACAATCTCATGAACTCAAACGATTCGTCCCCGGTTTGCCTGCGGAACATTTGAAAAAACTTTTTAAGGTTATGGCTCGGATTTGGTCCTTGATTAGTTTTTGAAGATTTCATTGCAGTTTCTGTATTTCAAAAATTTGAATTTGCGCTTTGGATTATGTATTTTTAAACCTTTCAATTATTCGATTCCTAATATCAAAAAGTTATTTGTTAACCAAAATTAATAATTTTACGAAGATATCTTGAACGCTCCAATAAATAATTTATTATAATATTGTGGTTTTTGTTGTAAATAGTATTATTTTAATTTAACTTACACATCGGATAAAAGAAATATCAACATGATCGTAGCAACTGAGTTGACTTAGAGTTTATGTGTGAGCATATTTCATTTTAATAATAATAATAATAGATATCAACAACAACAACAACAGCAGCAGAAAAGTGTTGTTGAAATGAGAACCCATATAAACTCAAATATATACTAAGCTAATGTTCAGTGAAGCATAAACTTGGAAAAATGTCGAAAAAAAATAATAACAGAATAATAATGATTTTTTGTATTGAAAAAAATGGGAGAAACGGATGTTTGAGGGGGAAGAAAGGTAGAATGTCTCTTGGATCGGGTTCATTGATTACTCATTCATTATTGTAACAGGTGAGGCGAGAATTTGTTTTGTTTTTTTTTTGTTTATGTCTTTGTTTGTGCTTTATTCTTTTGGAAAGTTTTGAAGATTGTGGAGCGACTGGAAATATTCAACTTATATTTTTGTTTTTGGTTTTTAAATTTTAATTCTTCTGTGATGTCAGTTTCTGGATTCTTTATTTTCAATTGTAAAAACATGTTAATTGTTCTAATAATAATAATTACTACTATCGGAGTTTTTAAAGCATAATTATGTCCTGAGATGATCAATTTTGCAAAAATCTCATGTTTTAGTTCTTCAAGTATTTTAAATTGTATGAATATAAGAAATAGAAAATTCAATTTCAACATTTTTGAATTATTTTCAATGGTCTCAAAGATAACATGAAACAAATATTCAATTTATTTTAATAATTTCTCTGTTTTTCATTATATTTCTTCACAATTTTTAGATCAAATCAGATTTATTAATTTTATTTTTTATTAAAATAAAATTCTAATTGTCAATTTCTTATATTTTGATAATAACTGAATTTTAAATGTTCTTATACAATTAGTGAGCTAAAGTAAAAGATTTGGGAGGATCTCCGTATAACATTTATAAAAAAGTTAAGTCTGATGTTGGTTTCTATTTAATTAAACATTAAAACTTATTGTTTTGATTAAGAATATTACCATTAGTGAAAATTAAATGATCTTGTTAAAATTTGTTGGCCGATAATGGTAAAAGATTTATTTGCCGTGAATTGAGGTAGTCTCGTTGGAAATATAATCAAAGAAGAAATGAAATACCAAAAATGACTACAAATTCATTCAGAGCAATAGAGCTATAAATTATTCTGGCAAAATTATGACGAAACAACATTTTCAGAATTCTTCTACAGTATCCTTCTAGTATTAATGTCTACTAATTTCTTGTCCATTTACAGCAGAGGTGGGAGGAGTGGAAGTTATCAATTTCGGAATCCGCAACCGAAAACCCTTGTCCTAGAAAAGCGGTATATATATATATATAATAGTTTGTTCAGCATAATATCAACATTAGTAGCGGAATATAAGAATGTCTAAGACATTAACAATAACAAACAAAAAGTTTATATAGTGATAAAATTATATCTTTGTTGTCGCTGTGGGGTCATTCTGGCCGCAAGAAAATTACAGAATTTTTTCGTACCATTAATCATCTCAAAGAAATTGTTGTTGGATTCTGCTGTTACATTGTAAGCAAATTTTGTGCAAAGTGTAATTTAAGGAGAAAAATGATTAAAAGAAGCCTAAAGAAAGAAATTGTAGTCTCGTGTGGGGCAAATGGTCGATTTTTTAGCCTACCTTATTTGTATAATTGCAATTATAAAAATGATGCTCTCCCAGCGAGACCACATTTTTTTCTTTCTGATCCTTTAAGTCAATTTTTAAAATCTTCGCACGCGTAATTTGAAATCATTCGCTTCGAAATCGTTTTGCTAAATTATTAAGAAAATTAATTCATAATAATTATATTCTATAGATTGTACCAAAATTGATACTGTCTCAAATCGAAAACAAAGTATCTTTCCTTGTTCTACTTTCGTGGAGCGTAACGGCTGATTAGACAAAATTAGTGATACAAGATATATATATATATATATATTTTAACTTCTTTGTAACAAACACAATACTGTAGTCCTCATGGTTCCATTGTGTTGATTTAGAGCTGATTCATAATGGGCTCTTTTTAGTGCACGAAAAGAAAATGGTGTTTCCTTTAAAAATATTATAAACTTGACTATATCTCTAATGCAAATATCATTCGGCCTTAAATAATTTATTTATTAGGTAATGCGAACCGATTTTTGATTCAATACGTTTTTATTTCAAAAGAAAACCGAACATTATAAAAGCTAGACTTTGGCAATTTCATGTTGATGTCATGAGCGATGTCATAAGCAATTTTTATTCATAAACGAATGTAAAATTCAACGAAGAATATGAATATTAGTGAATCAATATTTGACTGATAATTAATTATTAATTGCTCAGTCATTTGGAATTATTGAGCAAGTCGAACAAGTGGAGTACATTATAATTAATTGCGTGAATTCATGTTGTTTTTTTATCCATCGTCTAGTTTAAAATTGCGGATTTATAGCTTGGCAATCAACTTTAGGATTTTATTGTGTATATAGGTGTACGTGTTTAATGCATTTTTCATGGAGCAGATCGTAAAATCTCTTTACTGAACTTTTTATTAGCTGATGAGTTTTACAAAAAAATATTCAGCTATCTTATCGAGTTTGTTAAATTTTTATATAGGTCATGTAGGTGTAATTTTAAGAACATAATTATCGCTAGTATCATTCGAGAAATAAGATTTCTTTCCCATGAAATTTATTACAAATAATTAGATTGTTAATTATATTTAATTATCCAAGTTTCTCTAAATAGAAAGAGAATTTGTTTTCTTTTCTTTATCATTTTTATATTAGTAAATCTTGTGAAAAATTGCTGTCTTGCTTGGGTGATTTGTTATCCATACTTTGATATTAGTTTTCATTATGTTTTTACTTGTTTTGGAATCGAAAGAGACTTTTAGTATATAATCTGCAAAGTAGAAGCTCGGAAGAGTCACATAAATATATGATTTAGTAAAAAATTAATTATCAGAGATGTTTCAGAAAAAAGCGTTAAAATTATTTTGTTAATTTGAAAATGCGTATAATTTCTGCAAAAATTCTAGTTCAAAGAGCGGAGATGATATTTTCAGATTGTTTATTCGGAACAATATTTCTTGAGAATCTACACAGTACTGAAAAGCATTTTAAGTTTATATTCAAAATTCGACTACTAGTTTCATCTTTTTGATTATTTTTCCTGCTATTTGTGTAAAGAACATACTTTGTTTGAACGAAAAGAGCAGTGATTTAGTAGAAGACCAAGATTGTGGTCGAGATAATTGGAAGAAAGCGGTCTGGACAATTTTGTGCCAAAAAAGGGGGGAGGGGATGGCGAACTAAACGAACAAATCATCATCTCATTATTTTTCGCAACAAGTCAATCTGTCAAGGAAGGAATGTCGAAAAATGTATTTATTATTTGGTTTTGAATGTGTGCGTGTGTAGATGAGCTTTGTTATTATTCTTGTAACCATAGGAATCGGAACCCTTCCGTGTTCTTGATTAATTAGTTCCTAAACTATAGTTGAAAAAGTGCATTTGGAAAAGATTCAAAAAAGATGATGGATAATAATGAAATGGATACAAAACGGAATCTAAAAATCGCTCCGCCAACTAGTGGCACCGGAAACTAACAATCGAACTTTCAACTTGTGCCTCTCGGTTCTATTTATCCATCATCAAGCCTCTTTCACAATTTTGTTTTTTTTTATGTGGCCCATCGAGAGTTTTTTGTTATTTATGTTGTTGGCTACTATTATAGCATTGTCGTTTGGTTTATCTTAAATTATTTAAAATATTAAATTCACATTTATTATCTTTGACAAGTCATAGGAAAATATAATTGTCACCATGCATTGAAAATTTTTTTGTGCCAGAGTAGGCTAGTCAATTGAACTGTTAAAATTAGACTTCCGTTTTACTTATTCTAATGGAATATTTTAATCTAATTTTTGATTTTTTAGATATTTTTAAAAAATACCATACACCTGAAATTAAACACACCACTGCCAAGAAATTGCGCCGCATTGCAAAATACTGCGCACAAATTGCAAACACAACCTTTTAATTTATTATTTTTATTTTCAATATTTTATTTATCAGTTAACGTTTCATTCTGCAGAAATCCTGTGGAATTAATGAAAATAAATTCTTAGCACCTCAATTAATGGACCAGAAGAGTCTTCATCGTCAATATAAGTGACTTGTAAATATTGAAAATATTGAAAATCAAAATAATAAATTAAAAGGTAGTGTCCGTGCAATTGGTGCAAAGTATTTTGCAATGCGGCGTGGTGTCGTGGCAGTGGAGTTTAAACAGGTTTTATAAGTTATGCTTGGAAATTAAAAATTAAAAATACTGCGCGTACTTTGTAAAAAAAAACGAAAATCAGAACAAAATTAAAAAATACGAAAAATTTCATTTCCAATTAGCGGGTTGCATATTGTTGCATATTAATATTGTTGTTTATGTTATTAATGACTTTAAAATTTTTGTGAATTACTATTAGAACCATAGAGAACCTACTTTCAAATTGGAACAAAAATTATGAACAAAAAGTATTAAAATTTTCAAATTAGAGTGACGATTTCCTTATATTCAAATCTATTAATCTAACAAGCTGGATGTGTAAGAAAATTCCATTGACTTTAAATTATATTTTAGGTACTAAATTATTTTTTAATATTAGTAATTATCATGAATTCGAATATTTTTTAGAAGATTTAAATATTCATTGTAAATTTATAGAAAAGCTGACAATCTGGCGTAGACATCATTTTGTGAACTAAACGTGAAACTTGTAAGACAACTGTAAAAATAAGAATTTTCCAATTTGGCGTTCAATTGGTGGAACAAAAACGTTAATTGCGGGTTATTATCCATATCATCCGTGAAGTTTTGTATTCTTTTTCTTTCTACATCATCCGAATTCGAATCAAATTACATACTTTTGAAAAAAATGTTTTTGAAAATCTTATTTTTAATGAAAATGAGCAGAATTGAGAATTTGAAGACATTTAAAAATTTTGTAATAGATCGTGTAAAATTTTGTGATAGATTTATTAACCGTTTAAAGTTAAGTTTAAATATTCACCTGTGCCTAAATTAGCCGCACTCGTTGTTAGCGTCCGTAAGACCTTTTTTAGAGTTTATAATTTAATAGTTCCAGGTTTATAATATTTTGCTATCTCATTTTAGTTTTTGTAAAATGGAAAATTCACTTTGTGATAGTACTAGGTGGTCTACTTCTCCGTTTCTCATTATTGTCTCTAATACACTGTTCTATCCCTTTATTCACGATATATATGTATTTCCCCATTTCATTAAAAGTTATAAACCCATAAGAGTTTACTTCCAGTTTAGATACAAACTTTCTCAAAAACCCATTCCTCATTTCTTGGATTTGGTCTAGATCTCCAATCCTCCTTTTAAATTTTTAATCAACAAGGTTTCTTTCAACTTCAGTACTCATAATCATTTTTGCACAAGGTGTGCATTTCAGCGGAATTTTGTAATAGTTAAATAATATATTTTTCTTTGTTTAAATCAAAACTGACATTGAGTATGATATCAATGATAGGCAGAATTTCATCATGTTTATCATGACATTGTGATTCCCGTACCTAATTTATCTGAATTATGTCATAGTTTGAAGTTTATGGACAAATTTAGCTTCGATTATACTGTATAGCATATGGAGGAAATTCCCTGTAAGAGTTTTGTAAGGAATGGCGGCTTTTGGGCGTTACCGTTATCGTACACCCCTAGTTCAGGTTCCCACTGTTCAAGGAACCAAAGGGGGATAATCGTCGTAACAGTGCCTGCGCCCGGGGGCTGACCTGTCAGAAGAGTAAGCAGCTCTTCTCTGAGCACAAACTCAATTCCTTTTCCTCACCATTCTCTCCTGACTCTGATAGAGGGTCATCGCCAGAGGTGATTGGACTAATCTTGGAGTATGCAGGCTCGCCTACTCGTATAATTCCTGGTTTAATCATATTTCTCATAAATTTATTCCAGAATAAATTTCACTTCTAAACTATCTTTAAATAAGTTTCGTTTTCGATCCTAAAATCAATAGAATCACTTAGAAAATTCTATTATAACTACTACAATAATTTAAAAAATAAATTTATTAAGAAAAACAACAACAAATTCAGTGAAAAAAATCTGTCTCTTGGCCCTCAAGCTAGACCAAAACCTCATTTTATGTCATTGTTACCATTAATTTATACCTTGAAAAATTTTTAAATGTCCACTAACTATCTTCAAAAGAAAATTTACTTGAAAGTTTATATCATTAAGATTATTGCTCATTTCTTGTTTGTTATTCATTAATTATGCATTTAAAAACATTAACAAACTCTTCTCTCATGTATACTTGTTTTATTTATTATCTAATGTAAGATCGTTTTAACTTTAGCTAATTTTCAAAAAAAAAAATTTTCAGCGAATGTTTTCACGGGAACCGATAATTTAAAAAATCAGAAAATATTAATGCGATTGGACGCAAACACAAAACTGATCACAATTGTCCTCTTAATGATTATGCTCACATTCGGTAGAAGCGACGATGGAAGATACTCTAAGCATCACCGAAAACGAAGACATAGTGATTATTTGGAGGAGGATAACGAAGACGAAGATGATGTGGATTACTCGGATTCGAGCATGGTTCCACCGATAGCTTGGCAAAATCCGGAACATCCGGAAAGAAGACAGGGAAGATATGTGGACGATGATCATACGGAGTTTGTGAGGACGGAATATGTGGATCAAGTTTATAAGAAGATAAGGACATATAGTAAGTTTATATACAACAATTATTGTTAAACAGTTATTTCCATTGAATTTGGTTTTACTCTGCAACCAACTATATATCATGTTGCATTCTTATTTTGTGATGCAATTACAAATGTTTCCCATTTATCTATTTCTGTCAGGAAAATTTACTGGATAACAGAACGCACGAAGTTTCTATTTTTATCGACCTCTTATTACTAGTTATCGATATTCTATCGTAGTAGATTTTAATTTTCTAGAATTTCATGATATAGGCACGCGGAAATCAAAAAACGTGGTTAATTTGAAAAATAAACATTTACGGGATCTTCCATTTCATTATTAGGTATTTTATTTAAAGTAACAAGAACGGTGTGCACTTTAAATATAATATTTGAAATATTATCCTATTTATGATTCACCTCTCCCTTCTTAATTACAAAAAAGCTAACAAAATTTCAGCACTTTTGCCAACCATCAGTTTAATTAGATTAATAAATATTGTGCATAATTCATAAGATTCCATGTGTGTGCATATGTGAGCTTATGTTTGAGATTGAATTGATTCAAACTAATCGAATTATTTATACCAACGACTATTCTATGAGTGCACTCATTTATAATATTAACATATACAAATTCCCTTGAAATTTAACCGCCATGATTGTTTATTAAGTAGTATTATTGTTTTTGTTTTTTTTGCTTATCTTGTTTAGATGCTCGTTGAATGATGATAGAATTTGATGACAATCGTCGTCGATTAAATTTCTGCGTTGGTCTTCTTATCTCGGCTAAGATTCATAGTGTGCAAGTTTTCCGGTGAATAGAGTAAATAAGAGAGACGTTTAGAGCCATTCAGAACGAGTTGTCCAATTTGCATATCATTTTATGGAATTTTGATGGTGCCGAATAACTATTTTGGCTCCTTTATTCTTGTTTTTCGAATTTTAAATTATTTCAGTATTTTTTGTTGTAATTTTTATTCTACATACGATTAAAAACCTCTCTTTGTTAGCTGGTTTTATGTAGACAATTTGTATAAATTTTTTCGTGTTATTGAAAAAATGCAACTTTCGAAATTCAAATCATATTTATTTTATTCTTTCCATTTGCCATGAAGCTGGAATGTGTATTTTTTAATATTTAACATGTAACAATTATACAATTAGTTACATTTAGTTCTATACCAGTGATGGACGGAATACAAATTTTGAATTTCGCAAATACGGAATAAAATAAATTTCCGGAACACGGAATGCGGAAAACAGTAGAGATATTCTACGTGAAAATTCTGGCGAAATTAAATATTCAATAGTCGTAAAAATAAACATTCAAATGAGCTTAATACAAAATATTTCTAAAGTTAAAAGCGGTAAAGATATTTTAATGAAACCCTGTAAAATTGACGTAAAAATTAGTTTTTAACTTCCACGAGGAAATTAATAAAACTTTAATTCTTCTGGACTGCTTAAATGCATCTCGGCTTTTTCTGTTGTCGTGAAGATAGAATTTCGAAGTTCAAAAAGTTGTGACAATTATTTTTAAAAAATAAAATTTTTTAAAGTTTTGAACTAAGTTTAAGGTTAACTCAACCCAATTATAGTAAAGTTAACTCAGTATAGTTAACTCAACCCGGAATACGCCTACAAACAAACCCTCTAAGTTTAAAATAAGAAAATTAAATAATTGGAAAAATTGTTAATAAGAAATTTGAATGTAAAATATAGAAACCTCTTATAAGAGGAAGCCTCCTTAAAATTCTACAAGTTTTAATAATGCCAAATAATAAAAAATTTAAAATTAAATTGGCATCACTGTCCTTCCCAAACGAGATACACGTTTTCGGACGAATTTTTAACTTTAAGAAAAACCTGATAAATTCAACTGAAAATTAATAAAATTCATTTAAACATTTCGAAATCGTCATTTTCATTTGACGTTCTTTTGTATGTATGATATTGACTTTGTATATTTGGACTTGCGTTTTTTGAGGAGAGCGAACGGAAATTCCATTAATTTTAATAATTATTCAAATATTGTATGAATTAAATTTTATTGAAATAGCTAAAATTTGGTTTCATAAGAAAACGAAATAATATTAGCTTTAAAAAACTTCCCAACAAACCAATACAAAAGGTAACGAGACCATAAACAATTGACGACAACTTGAACAATAAAAAGGTGAAATAATTGTCTTCAAGCTTTTATGCTCATAGTATATAGAACAACATTAATGTTACTTTAATCTGGTCCCTTAATTGTGTACGATTGCTTTCGAATTACCATCAAAACTTGTCCAAATTGCACTTTTATATTGAATTAAATTGAATAATAATGTGTTATGAACGTCTCTTCAGCGTATGTGCTATTGGAGCTGTGCAATTATGATTGGAGCTTATTTGATGCGCATTTTAATGAAGTCTTGATCTGACGATTGAAGGCACAGGCCATTTCCGGTGACGGAATGTCTCGTATTTCGGCATTTATTGAATTATTCATTATTATTAGTATTATTGTGGTTTTAGTTATAATGTTGTTTTGACAAGAGAATTTCCGTGCGGAAGCCGGGAGATTTCTTGTATTGTTATTGGTTGAATTTTTAATTTTATTTACATGAAATTATGTTTTTTGAAGGAATTTTTGTTTGCTTAAACTATTATTATATGGTTCACTGAAAGTCTTTTTTTGTTATTTGTTAAATTTTTTTTAGATTTTCGTCGTATCTAGAATTTTGTAGGTGTATTTATTTGTATACAAATTATTAGTGAGTTATAGTATTTCATTAGAAAGATGATCCCACGTCGATTGACACGGCTATGTTGGGGATCAGAAAAGATATTATTTTTGCATATTGCGCTAAAAGAGACTTTTAGATATTTTAAGAATGACTAACAAAAGCGACAAATATAAAGCTAATATGTGCAAATTAGTATGACAAGTTTGAATTTTGACAATATGTTTATTTACATTTGGAGTGCACTCCAAATCGAAAAAACGATTATTCGATTTTCAAACGTGTGTGGAAATTTTTACGCCTTTATAACAAAGAAGTTTTTAATACAATTTAATTTAGCATGTCTTAAACTATCTAAAAATGTTAATATATTTCTAAAATGTTATATTTGAGCATGGTTATTGAGCTCATACTATTACCATGGAAGTTGGGTGGGCGTGTGATCAGCTTTAAAATGATACAAAAACACTCCACGGCCACAAAGTATGCGTAAATTGCAAAAGACCGCGCAACAGTTACGCAATTCATTATTTTTTAACGTACACATTTCTTTCAAACATTAAAAATCCTTATATGTCTTTTAAAAATGCATGGACGTGTTTGGCGCAATTGGTGCGCGGTTGTTTTGGAATTTCTTCCTGGCAGTTATGTTTTAGAAAAAGATAACTACCAAGAAACCCTTGAGAGAAAAAAATATATAATCAAACTTTTTTTAATTTTAAAATTAGAATTTTTAATTTCGAATTTATAAAATTATTGTCACTTGAAAATAGAAACCTTACCCATGTTTAATGGTATCTTGCTAATTTCCACGCCAATTTTTTGTAGTTTCCTAGATCTGTCGAAAAATATATTTTAGGTATAATATTTTTCTAAAATAATTTTTTGAGCAGTTTAACTGATATCTTTTATTATATCAGTAATTGTCCAAAAATTTTTTAAGCAATTGTCTTCTTAAGTTATTGAGAGACAATATCCCCCGACTTAATAACCTCTTTCTGTCTTCCACTTCCAATCAAATGAACAAAAAAACAATCTTATTCATTTATTACCAACTTGCACGAAATCCAATTTCTCGGCAATTGAATAAGCCCTTATAAGAGCACAAAGCTTCCGGATCGTATTTGTCTTGACTCCTATCATTATCCTAACATAATTATTTTGGTATATTTTTCCTTTGACTTCATTATTGACTCATAAACAATAAACAATACTATTAATATTACTTATGAGAGTTCCCGGAAAACATAAATTCTTGCGATTATAATTGATACGAGGTTTAAGTATAAAGCTTGTTTCATCATTGTGACAATGACGGATCATTCGGATTGTCTATTACAACACCAACTTGTTGTCGATTATTTATTGGCGGGCTCTGTGATCTTTTGCCGCCCTCTGTGTTAAATCCTACGGTAGGAATGTGGGAATAACTTGCGGCAGGTGCGAGCATTCTATTTGTTTCTGATGTTGATTTTTGTTGTATTGCAATTTTTTGAATTTTGTAGTTGTCTCGACTGAAACCGTCTCAGTGGAATAAAGCACTTTAACAAAAATTTTAGTTCTCTTTATTTATAACTGTCAAAATATAAGTGATTAACAACTTTGAATTAATAGCTCATGCCATTATTCAATTTTCGTCTTGTTTGGGTAGTCGATTTGATTTTAAATTTTTTCGTTTCTTTATCATTGTTTGCTTTATTCGTAATTCTTAATTAAGGTTCTTATTATTGTATAATAATAACACTGTTTTTAAGTTTGATGGTGAAAAAACAGACAAATTGAAAATGAAATCGACACCACCGTCTCTGTTCCCGAAGAGAAACCAAAATAGACTTGCGTCATGCGGCTTTAAGCCAAACTAATCAATCACCTACATTTTGATAATAATGTTGAACAATTAGCAAGATATAAAAATTAGTATTATTTTCTATTATTATTCCTTAAAATTTGTATAAAAACCAACACTGAAACGCCAACTGTAACTTTAATAAGACGTGCTTAATTCTGATATTTTTAGAGAATTTAAGGAAAAGCTGGCCAACTGGCATAGAGAATATATGTGTAAACACTACGGGAAATTTGTAAGACAAGCCTAAAAATGAGAAAATCCATGTTTTCACTTGGGGTGCCTGGTGAATCCAGTATAAAACTCGCTTAGGTATCCGACGAAAAAACTTTTAAATTAGAGCCATTCACATTTTGGCAGACCAGGTTTCCTTGCAACAATTGAAATAAATATGAAACTAAATTATAATATATAAGGACATATAAACTAAACTTTTTTCAAGCTATAGGACCTAATCCAATGTAGCTTACTTCGGGAAACTTAAAATCGATGTTATTACCATTTCTCTGGCACCCCAGTGGCAAATGTCAATTTTCCGGAATTTAATCACGTACTACTAATTTCTTTTGTTAAATGAGACCTTAATTTTACTATTGGCGCGCTCTCGTGAAGGCAACGTGTTTAGTTCTCGTTAGAATTTTACCAGTTTGGTTACATTAGAATTATGTATGTTTATTAATATTATATTGGAATCATGAACAATAAATACTTTTATGAACTTTTGTTGATATTAACGGTGATGATACACCTATTCATCTTTCCTTTTCTAAAAAAAATTATAAAACGCATGTTAAGATGCATGTTTAATGCGCTCTATTGCAAATGAAAATTCTAGGCCATCACCCTTTTCGGGTTGTAGTGCCAGTGAAAAGTAAAACTTGTTCAGTTTATTAATTTAATAAAGATTATTCTTAGAATCTCATTATCTATTGATACGAAAACATTTAAATTTAAACCATCAAATTTTGTAATTTGTTAAAGACATTCAACTATAAATTTTTAATTGGAGTTTGTTATATATGTGCCTTTCAATATACTATAGAAACTCCATTGAAACAATGCAATCATAATGTCAATTAAGCTATCAAAACATACTACATAAGAATATTATATTATAGCCTGTTTCAAAATTGCTGCTGTATATATTACATCTAAAAACTATTGAAAACTGAACAAACGTTTTTTCTCTGTTATCATACTCACTACAGTGTCACGAAGTACGATCAACTTACAAAATACGCCCTTTCAAAAATAAGCTGTAAAATCCTTCGTTACATTTTCTTATACTTACACGGGTATTACAAATTGATCAATGAGAGAACACCTTTCTCGTAGATTTGACAAACAACTATATTTGAGCATGAATTCCGAGCTCACAATAATATTTGTAGTTATTACCAATTTGACTACTAATTTATTGAGAAAAAACAAAACAAAGCAAAAAATGAAAGCAGTTATAATCTTTCTTAGGAAAATGAGTCGGTTTAATTTTATTAGATTGGATCGTACAACTAGGAGCGACAGTACTACTCTTCAACCCTGCCCGGGGACCGCTATAATTGGAGTGAAATTACATTAAATATTTTACGATAGCTGAAACACTGAAGTGTACTGTAACATTTTTAATAATTCAACATTCTAATACACGCCAAATGAAAACCATATTATAGCATTTTTAAGGATTATTTTTGAATTTTTTAATAATAAAAAATAATTTTTTACGTAAATTTAATAAACTTGTCTAAAAATATTTAAAAACCATGAAACGTTTTCTTAGAAACGCACAAATGAAATAGAATTTTTATGTGTGTGTTCGTGCTTATATTTAAGTTACTTTAATAAAAACTTCGTTTGTATTCTACTTAATTTTAGTTTTCTTCTATCGTAACAAAGTCTGAACAGTTTTTTGAATGAATTTGAGTTTTTTCGGAAGCTTTATGATTCAGCAATGCTAAAACTTTCATTTTCCCTCAGTTAAATTCGTTTTGAATGCATTAATTATCAAAATTTTAAGTTTAGAATTGTTTATTTTGTATTTATAATGAATATATATTAAAAGTTACAAAAGAGCGATATTAATTATAAATTATGCGATAAATTGGATTGGAACTATATCACATATTTATAATTAAATTAAATCGAACAAAATTTGAATCCGAGTAATATTTATTAATATTGTTTTAATATGATATTAAATTTATACCATTATAAGCTCATAATTGTATAATCAGCTAATTCGATTGAAAACATGTATCCCTTAATTTAATAATTCTTAATTCATTCCAATATTGACTTATATAAATCTTATAAGAAATCTTGATAACGGATTTAGTTGACATTCCAAAATGTTTTATCCGTTGGTTGGAGTTTATCAAATTTGAATCTTTTTAAAAGATGAACCTTTGTTCATATTCTATCGAAAATGATTTTCATTATTTTTATGAATGCCATTAATTTTATTAATGTTTACGAATTGAGAAGCAGTTATATTTTAACACATGGATTAGTCAACTACATTTAAACAGTTTTATTTTTAAACTAGATTATAGGAACATTTACAAAAGAAGTGTATAGTTCACCACACCAATAGATTATTTATAAGAGATTTGAAGTCAATTGGAATTCTAAGTCACGAAGTCCAAGTTTCATCTAATCCTATTCGTAAATTAAGATTTAGAAGAATAAAAGTGATTTTACTGGGGCGGGTTATGATTATTCTTAATGATTGTTTGATTTTGGTCCAAACGAGAACCTCATTTCATCCTAATTTTTTCCTCTTTCATTAGGTACCAATCTACTAAAAGAACAATATATAATTATTTGTATACACTATTATGCGCAGGCGTATTCCGCCTGCGCTATATTTGGGTTGAAGCTGAAACGACGAATTTTAGAGTTGAGAGCTGAAATTTGGTTTATGGGGTAACAAAATATGAGGGATTCACCTCACGAAATATTAGCTTCGTACGATTTTAGCATCATGCTGAAAAAGAGAGCTGAAAATCGACATTTTTTTGAACGGGGCAATTTGGTGCCATGTGATTAGACTTTACTTGATAATAATAATAATATCGGTATAAGCTAAATATTAGTGAGTTGAAACATAGTTTTTATCAAAATTAAATTCATATTGAATACAGTATTCTATAACTGTTCATAAATAATGGTTTCTAATCACATCAATTTGCTGAAGAAAAGACATCTCAGAAATCATTTCTATATTTGACAAAGTTACTTGAGCTACCATTTTGTAGTTTTTCTAGTACGTTTAATATTATTGCCGAATATGATTAATCGTAGGACAAACAAAAAACAACAAGAGAAGATTGTTTATCCTCATTTCCGGCACAAATTCGTTTTGTGTTGCGGTGCGCGTTGAAGGAGAAAACGAGTTTGAGCTCTTAGTATCATCGTCGCTCATCGTTGGCTAGCAAGTTGTTAGGCAACTCTAATCTTGTAAACACAAAACGTTTCGAGCTCAATCATTTGCTACTTAAACATAACGAAATGCTCCCATGAGACCGCTGTGCGATCGGAAGTATCCAAATCTGAGCCTACATTTGTTTTTGTGAATGCGTGGACACATATGGATAATGATGATCCGCATTTTTTTCTTGTTGAGAACTCTTGATGACGTTTTATTAGATGCAGGACGTGTTCGAGTGCTTTATTCGTATTTGAATTATTTCCCTATAGTATTTTTTAAAAATATTTTTGCATAAAGGATAGTTCTTATTTCCAATGATAGGCTATTGTGAAAGAATCGTGTTTCTCTTCTATTTGTAGCAATTTTTTGAAAACCACTGTCATTAACGCGAAATTATTTTTTAAAGAATAAATTGGAAGGTAAGTTTCAATTATAGAAATGTTTCCCGGCTTGCGAAACATAGAAACTTAGCTCTTCTTGTTTTACTACACTATATTTATATAATAAAAAGCAAATAATAAAATAATTTTTAATTTTTGACTTGTGAGGTTCCATAAAATAATAGGAGCTCTACGGAACCTCAACGAAGCTCAGAAAACTGTTGGTGGTTTAGTATACAATAAAATGTTTGTTTATCATGGTAATTCTAATTATTTTTAAAACCCCACTGACATTGGTCGTGACTGTGGATTGTGAGCATATTCATATAGACTATTTCAAAATTTTTGACGGCTGCGTTGCGAACCGCTGCGCAGTAAAACCATTATAAATTGAGAAACACAAAGACAACTCTCTATTTTTATAATTTTCGCAACGCTCAGCGGTTCGCAACGCAGCCATCAAAAACTTTGAAATAGTCTATAATAGAAATTATATTTTGATCGTTATTAAATTTGATTTTATATCCCTTCTATTCAAGATATCAGCTCCTTGAGAAAATTGTGTATGTTTTCTTGGTGCCGAGTACCTATTAATCTTATTTACCTATAACCTGACGGCAATAAATTAGTAGATGAACGGGAATAATAGGACAAAGTTAAAATTAATTGCTCGTTCGACAGCAATAAATAACCGGAAATCTATAGATTGATGAGCCAACAGCCATTGCTCATTGTCAGGTTTTTGCTAGGTCGCACACCTGTAAAGATGTAACAATTGTAGCACGATTAGTGCGCGATCACATCTGAACGTCATTGCATTTTTACAATTATTGTTTCATTGTGTGAAGTACAATTTGAAAGCGAATTATTGGTTCATAAGAGATTTGTTTTCAAAAAGATGTTGTAACTCAATAAATTTTAACTATTTATTGGATTTTTACAAAATCATCTATTCAATATTTTTATTTTAGTTTTTTCTCTCTCGTTTTTTGCTCCTTCAGATTAATTTTCCCACAAAATGATATTGTGTTAGCACACATTTGATTACCGGAATTTTTAGTTGAGAACCTTAATTTCCGGCTGAATAGAATTAAAATAATAATTGATTATTTTTATTTGTTATTTATATTTTACAAATCGATTCTGCCGAGGTTTGACAAAGTCACCAACTAATAAAATCGAAATTTATTGCTTTAAAATGAATTTATTGGAAGGGAAGGTAGTTTCGGTTTGATGTTATTTTCTGTTCGATTGAGGTGAGATTATCCCCCCTCTTATCTTTTATCGAAATTTTATTATTTTTCCAGTTCTTTGTTGATTGTTGTTTTGATTGTTTTGTGTTATTTTGGTTCTGATAATTCTATCAGCTAGTGATGTGCTTGCGATGTGCTACCTTTCAAAACGTTTTGCTCTTTTATATTACTATCAACTCTTTTTTAAATCACTTTAGTTTTAAAAACATAATTTATTGTTTTACTTATTCTCAAATTTTAAATTAATGCGAAAATTTCTTAAAGGAGCATAAGGAAGGAAGTTTTTGGAAAAACAATAGCTTAGAAATTAACTTTGTGTTTAAATTAAAAGCGTCAGAATAATTTTAAGGAAAACCAGTTAAAAATAAAACTCATTTAGATATTAAAATTGTCATTTTCGTTTGGCGTTTGTTAGAAAATCACACTTTAGATCACAGGATTAACAAGAATTGTGAAAAGACAACAGTGAACAAGTTAACTATATTTGAACGATTTTATTAAACTATTAATTGAAAAATCTCAACCAAAGATTTGAAGCTTTTCTGAACTCCTGATTCGATTTAATTTGGATTTTTGTTTAATTTCCTCAATTAAATGAAAGTGTTTAGGTTATAAACCTGAAACTCGCCCTTATCGCCTTTTGTTGATTGAAAAAGTTAATCACAGACGCACAAAAAATTAATCTGAATTTTTGTGTGGCTTTTAAACTTTAGTCCACCGTTTTGTTTTGAATTTACAACGTGTTCACGAGTTGTTTCTTGATTTAATGATAGTATTCCGTCTATAAAATAACAGTAGAATACTCGCCACAACATAACTCTCATTAAAACATTACAAAGAACACACCAAATTGAATGGTTAACTTGGGGGGTCAGTAAAGATGCTCATTTTGAAAAGTTCGGCTAGAAGCGCATGTTTTTAGATAATTTAAGATGAGTTAGTAACAACGACGTGTCAAATTATATGAAAATAATACGTGTAAATTAGTAAGGAACGTTTAAACATTGACAAAATAGGCATTCCGATTTTTCGTGCAAAGAACTATACATAAATGTGGGGCTACAACGGTAAAAACAACTTTAATTTGGTGCAGACGGATTCACTTCGTAATCAAACTGTTAAAAAGTGGATCGTCCACCAATGAGCGAGATGCAAAATGAAGAAAGAGTTCAACGAAGCATTCTCTCTTAATTATTCTCTATTTTCAATACTTAACGCGCCCTTTACAATTTTAATTGTAAAAAATGAAAATGTCCCTGTTTGATTCCGGAATACAGACGAGATCCGCAAATATCATGGAATTTCTATTTACACGTTTTGATCGAAATTCCATGATAGTCGCTGAATATTTCTACATAAAACAAAAATGCTAATGTTGCAAATTTTAAACGCATTTTATTAAAATCAACGTAAAAGCAAAAAACTATTTTTACATTTAAATTACAGTCTCTCCTTCTTTCAAAATATGCCGTTATATTGGGTTTATTGGCTTTTCTGAGCTTATTTTTACCATTGCCATCTGGCGTATATTTCCGTATATTTAATATCTAACTTTCTAAAAAAAACACCTGACACTTTCTTAATCGAAATTTTAATTTTTATTCGGGATTTTAAAGTTTTATGACGAATTCTGAACTCCAAATTATGAAGTTCATGGTTGAAAATTTGTTACTCCATTCATCACAGTATCTTAGAAGAAATTTTTAGAATTATTCTATGATTTCAATTTAATCCAGTTCTCACCTAAACATGAACGCTTTCCAGCTCACACTATAAATGTTTCCGTTTAGGTTTTCATTCATTTTTGTTAAGGATTGACGACGGCGGATGAATAATAGCTTTATTATAGAACAGGTACAAGTAAGGAATGGATAAGGAATATGATATTAACTGGTTGGCCACATATTTATAGTAAATATCCGGGTCACGCGTGACGTCTAATTATAATATGAGGGACACGCGTGACGTTCTATTATTTGTGGCATTAACAATTTTGCCACAACACCTCCCCTTGTTATAAGGAGGATCTCAGGAACAATAACAACAACAAGTACAATAATTAATTATATAAATATCGGCGTCGTCCTGGGTACACTTGTAGATGAGTGACTGGCTTCGGAATGCGGCTCGATCTTCTCAGCTGGTGTCGTTCCATGTTCGGCATTGGTGGCGGTGACGGTGGTAGTGACGGCGGCAGTGTTGTTGTCATTGTACTCGGCAGTTCAAATAGGTCCAATAGAATTCCACTAGAATGGTTCGGCTCATCCTCTTGTCGGTGTCTCAGTTGGTTGGCGTGGCGGGTCCAAAGTGTTCCATTGGTAGTCTTCACTTGATATAATTCGTTTCCTTTTTTTGCGACGATGGATCCAGATATCCATCGGGGGTACATTCCTCTATAGTCTCTAATGTAGACTGACTCGTTGGCATCAAACGTTCTTCTTCTTGCTCCATGTCTGATGTTCGGCTCTCTCTCCATCTTCTCATTTCGGCTTTCCTCTTCCTTTGCTTTGAGTAGTTGTGGAAACTCCGTGTTGAGGGTCTCCTTTATATGATTTCGCATTGTGTTTACTGTCTCTCTGCTGACAGCGTTGATCTCCGTAGCTGGTGAATCGAGTAGAGCGTCGATAAGGGATTCGTCCTTGGCAATCCAGTCCATGCCCAGCAACGATGATGTTTCGGCAACTTGACAGCTCCCTACGTGCGAATGACCGTTGACGGTAAACTTGCAATCAAGCTCTCCCTTCACGACGATTTTATGATTTGTAATCGTCCGCAGCTCCAAACTCGACTTCTTTAGTTGTGGGCGGTTCATGCGTGCCCAATCTGCAGCGCTTAGTAATGTTACTTCTGCTCCTGTGTCTAGTAGCATCTTCACAGGGTGTCCATTGATAATCACGTTACGATATATCTTCCGCGGTCTAGTTGCTCTGGCTCTTCTGATAATTACTGCGTTCATGCGGTGTCTGCTTCTTCTTCTTGGTCGATCTCTGTTGTTCCGAGATTTCCTGCAGCATTTGGCGATGTGCCCTTTTAGGTTGCAAGCGGCACACTTCGTGTTAATGAATCGACATTCCTTACTCCAGTGATTTCCTCCACAGCGGTAGCATGGGGAAGGGGGTTCAGTCTCCTCCTTCATTTGATCCGTTTTGCTTGTCATGGCCATCACGTCGCTTCTCTTTTGAATGACGAGTTGTGCATCGTCCTTCGTGCCCAAAATCTTCTTAATATCTGCTTGAAGTTCCAACAGAGTGATATCAGGGCGTAACTCGATAATGTGTAGTGCTCGAGTCCTTATATCCGCGACGGTGGGGTCGTTCAACCCACAAATCCATACAAGGATCTGTATCTGCTCGTCCGACATCTCGTTCCATTTGGCTTGAGTGAATCTTCTTTTCACGATTCCAGTGTATTCGTCGACTGTTCTTCCATCAAGGCTTGTTTGAAGAAATTCAAATCGGCGGCGAAAAATGCTGGTGGTTGGTCCAAACACTTCCTTTAATCGCTCGACTAGCTCTTCATACTGCAACTCGCTCGGCTTCTTCGGTAGTATCAAGTTCGTGAAATGAACATATTCCGCCTGCCCCAGCTTCTCGGTCAGCAGTCTAACCTTGGTATCTGCTCCCAATTGTTGGCCATCTCTTTCCATGACATCGGCGTAGCGGCTGAGCCAAATGTCTGCGGTGCATCCGTTCTCGGGATCGTATGAGAACGTCGGAATTCGCGACGAAATTGATTTTATTAGTGTCGGGTCGGATCCATTATGCGTACCTGTGTTAGCCTCTTGTTGTGATGAGGCTAATTCCATCATCCTGCTCATCATCTCCTTCATGAAGTTTCGATTTTCTTCTGCTTCTCTCATCATCCGTTCTTGCATGAGTTTGGTAGCTTGCTCATGGTTTTCCAGCATCTTCTGTACGGCTTTAGTGTCCATCGCTTCTCAGTTGCGCGTGTGCTTGAGTTCCAGTGTCCTGATGTGTGTCCTGATCGCCAGTTGTTAAGGATTGACGACGGCGGATGAATAATAGCTTTATTATAGAACAGGTACAAGTAAGGAATGGATAAGGAATATGATATTAACTGGTTGGCCACATATTTATAGTAAATATCCGGGTCACGCGTGACGTCTAATTATAATATGAGGGACACGCGTGACGTTCTATTATTTGTGGCATTAACAATTTTGCCACAACAATTTTATATTCTATATTAAATTGCCTTAAGTAAAACATCACAATATCAACAATAAGGAAATTATTTTTGTCCATATTTATTCAATTTACTTCAATAATCTTGTACACTGCGTTATCTGTACTTTTTTCTGGAATTTCTCATGTTGTCTATTATGCTTAACTAATTTTGTTCAATATTTCAAGATGAACACATCAACATGACGAGATTAATAGAAATCCTAATCGTAATCCTAGTCAAAGCGGGGATCAGTTCTGAAGAGCGCTTTGGTAGGTTAAATACGGTGGGGAGCACAATTAAACTCACATCCGCACTCATCAAATGAAACATTGACGGATAAAACGGAATCGATCCATTAAATTTGATTGATCGATTACATTTGATTGAACCAATTGATTTATTCAAACAGCCATCGAGGCGGTAAACTTGAAGGAGAAAAATTTGTTACAAATTAACTAGAATGAACTTAATAAATGTGATGATATTGCAGGTACTAGTGGAATGCCAAGACAAGTTGAGTGTTATTCATGTATGTCGTTGTCCTATCAAACAAGCTGGAAGTATCTACAATCGATTTACATATATCCGAAGGTGAAGGGTTGAGCGAAAATCCTGAATGATGGAATAGTTGTAGGTGTTTACTGATAGGTGCCGAGATCCGAGTAGTGAACGAGGCATGCCGACGGTAATGTGCAGCAGTGTATGTGTTTCATTAATGGAACCGGATATCGAAGCAGGTAGGATATTAGGGAAAATGACAATGATTATAAATGATTATAGGAGTTTTTATTGGATTCAAGCATATTCGAGGATGTCTGGATAGAGTACTTCGTCATGGATTTAATCAGTCTGCATTGAGGACACATAGGTTTCATCAAAATGTAAGTGTATATTAAAGGGATTTTCCAGCAGAAGTAATTGTAGTAATTGTTTTGATAATATTTTCATTAAAGACATTTTGAGTATGTTTTTAGCGTTGAGTCTGTAAACTTATTACGCGCCTAAATTTGTTAGACTTTTATCGATATTGATGAAAATTGGTATCCATGAATGTTTTCATGATTCTTAATCAAATGATATCAGTTTTGCAATATTCGGTTAGATCTAACATATAGAAATGGTTTTTTGTTGAGGGTGTCGTATAGTTCCGTCTAAAAGGTTGAAATTCAAACTTAATAAACTATGAAGTTGAGTAGAAATTAGTTAGGTACCAAAATTAATGTCGTAGCTTTAAAAATCAAATAAAAGAATCATAGAACACAATTGTTTATGTTTTGGCGCGTTGCCGCTCGGTTCTTTTTCAAATTCACGCCACCAGTACAAATTATTGTTTCCTCCAATATTTTAAACCTTACATTTCTCAATTTATAACTTAAATTAGGCAAAAACAATATTAAATTTTATGAAAAACAATATTAAAGAAGGCTAAACTAAATTTTACAAATAAATCGCAACCGGTCGATCTACTTACCACATTAGTGCGCAACCGATCGATCTACTTACCACATTAGTTTTGTAAGCCGAGATAAGTCCATCTAATATTATGGCCGGTCCTAACACAAACACTGAACCTCTTTCATTTCAAATATTATACTTTTCCGAGATTGGTGCCTAATGGAAGTGGAAAAAGTAAGAAAGAAATTATAGTCTCGGATGGATGGCCACACGACAAAAAAGGACTTATTCCTCTTTATTATAGGCTGCCCATTTTTTGAGATAACACACATTGATGAGATACAAAAGAGAGACCGTCCAAGCGAGAACCCCAATTTTTTCTTCTTCCATTGGGCACTTATATCTGAAAATCACAATAAATGAAAATGAAAAAAAAATTTAGAATCATTGTCGGACCTTAAGTCGTGCATCACTTTTCAATCCAGCACGTGCAACTGATCCGCCAGCTATCGGCGACGTTCAATTATGCTCATGCTATGGAGATCGATGCAATAGCTCGAGTCCGCATCGGTCAACAATCGTGCTGACAGCTCTTGTAGCATTTGTTTTACTATTTCACTAATACACGCTCGATTCTTGTCATGATTATTTCAAAAATAATTACTCGATTGCTCAATTTGTCTTTCATTTAGATTGATGTTTTGAAGTTTCTAATAAACTTTCAAGATCTCCACTCATATTTAGATGATATTGTATTGTTTATAATTGATGGATATTTGCCAAAGCGGGTCATTTATTGTGTTTTTTGCAAGATATTTTTAATATTTTCATTAGATTGGAATGTAGAGATTTTGTCGATTCTTTATTTATATAATGGTTGGATATATGTTAATTAATAAACAATTTATTTATTTATATTTGTTTCCTCGCTGCTTTCTTTTGATTCTAAATTTTGTAATTTAATTTTAATACAATTGAAATAAAATAAGATACCATGTGCGGGTTCCTTTTCTTGCTTTCCAGCTCCACGGTGCCGATAGCCAGCACGTCCACCACCCACCATGTTGGAGCCGGGAATGTGAGCCGGTTTATCTTCGTTTACGTCAACTTTCTCTCTTCAATATATATATATATATTACGGCTGATTTAAAAAGGTATGAAACTCACTGCTCACTCGACATGATGGAGAAAATAATGATAAGAAGAATTATATGGAAGAATGATAAAGGTCTCATAAGTAAAAGCTTTTAGAACAGTTCAAATCGATATTTTAATGGAGGAAGATCGATGACAAGGTCAATATTTGAAATGAGTCATTTTGCGTATTTTTATAAACGAAAATGTAAACATATTTATTTGGGTTGAAGATGAAATTTGATAGACCATGCTATAAAAAAGTATAGTCGTCGCCAAATGCGATTACCGCCGCAAAGTGTGGCGCACTTTTTTAAATATTATTTTTTCATCTAATTTTTATGATTTTTATTATTTTCCACGTTTATTCCACGATTGAAACAACATCAAAAATATATTCTTCAATTTATTTAAGCAAAAATGTATATAACGAGCCTAAACAAGAAAGTAATCATAAAAATTAAATGAAAAAAAGAATATTTAAAAAAGTGCGCCACACTTTGCGGCGGTAATCGCATTTGGCGACGACTATATATATTTGAATTAACTAACTGTTTATTCTACAAAAAGTATAATCGCACCAACATCAATTTTTCGTGAATCAAATCCTCTACCAGCTATGCTACGCATTCTCTTATACCCTAATTAACTAATCCGTTGAAGTTTGAGGAAGAATTTCAAATTGTATGGTGTAATAATCCGTGATTTTTTTGCGGGAATGCATTTTATTTTCCGACGAGAGCAATTTCCGCTTTTCCTAGATTTAATAACATCCACGGCAAACAGCCTTCACATAGAAAGAAAGGTCAACGAATTTGATCACGCATTCAACAAATTTATTCTTTTTTGTAAAACAGTATGCATACTGTAATGCAGGATTTCCAATATTAAAGGAGAACGAGTTATTTTTATGAGACGTGAGTCATTTTGTTCCTTGTAAAATTCTGAATTTTTTGAAATGTCACATGTCGTGATTACGGTAATTGGCGTGTATTTTATAGTCGTTTGAAAGTTTAAACCTTTAAAAATAATTAAAATATTAAAATACGAACTAACAACTTGTACTGCTAAAAACTTGTGAACTTGTAAGTTTAAAGTCAAACATATTATTGTGTGCCGTTGTGCCCCCTGAGGCTACAGTAATAAAAATAATTATATCTAAATAAAGTATCTACAGAGGGCACAAAGTGAGGGGGACAGACTTTAAGTCGGGAAGTATACTAAATCAGTCCTCATGGAAATGAAATTATCAACTCCGCAACATCTTCAGAATATATTCCATAAGAAACAAATGAAGGTCTATATTTTATTAACAATAATAAAGTAATCAACAACGACAAACAGTACAACAACAAATAAAAACAATAATATCGATAACATTTAGATTATCCGAGTTCCCTTCGTGATTTCCTTTACAGACCTCTTTTCCACATACTTTCTCTTAAGCGTTTTCTTCAGTCTCTTAGCCTTTTCTCCTCCAATTGGTAGTATATTTCTTCTTTGCATACTTTTCATTCGATCTTGGAGTACATGACCTTGTGGTTTAACTTCGCGTAATGATCCATTCAGCTCTTCCTTCAGAAGGAATGGATCTTCCAGATCTTTGAATTTTCCTCGTCCCAAACGTTGTCTCGTGGTAAGCTAAAGAAGACTCTTTATTCATTAGCCTTATCAGCGATTTCACTATACCCTTTTCAGTGTCTTCATTTTCTTCTTCTCTTCCTTATTATCTTCTTCCTCTTTTTCTTCTTGCTCTAATTCTTTATTAATTTGGTTAGCTCTGAAAATATAATAAAGTTTACATAGTGTATAATCTGGTTTGAAAACCTATAGACATTATGAGAATCTTTTTCAATCTGTTTTTTCTCCAATCGCTTCTTTTCTTCAAGTAGCATCTGTGCTGCACGTTCCTTCTTCCTTCTTTCCTTCTTCGATAATCTTTCTGTGTTGTTCGATGCAGATGAGTCTTCTTTTTTCGTTTCTTCTTCTTCTTCTTCATCATCACTCTCATCATCATCATCCTTATATCTTGGGTCGATTTTTAGTCCCTCTGTCAATTCTAGCATCATCTCGCCCTATATTTAAAAAAAATAAAATGAAAAATAAGCGTTAATAAACATGAGTAATCTTCTGTTCCCATTGCGGTTCGATTCCCTTTCTAATTTTCTCCTCCTCGGTGAGGTATTTATATTCGTCCTGGATAATTTTACCGACATATTCATCATATTCTTCCGCTTCTGGGTTATATGAAGCACCAGCATGTGGAACTTCAACAGCAGGCAAGATACTCGTAATAGATTTTGCGGGTGCATTCGGGAGCTGAAATTTTTTCTAAAAATGATATTGCTAATTTAAATGCCACCTTCTTCTTTGTTGTACGCAAAAAGTGTTCTGCTAATTCTTTACTTTCGAGATTCTTAACCTTTGGCTCCAGGTCTACAGTAGTATAGTAATATTTTTACACAATAACAACCTACCTGTATTCCAAATATCATAATTTCCATCCTTCTTCTGCGCTTTATTCATTTTCACTACTTTTTTGACCATAGAATTACCTTTTGGCAATTTTTCCACTTTAATCTTCTTACTTTTTGGCTTCGGCAATGAAACCAAATCTTTGCTAAAATTTTATTATTATAGTCAGAATAACCAAGTCTCCAACTCAATGGATCGTGAAATCTTATCGAGTGCCGCTTGTTGTCGTTTTGACACCTTAATCTTGTTTGAATTTTGTTCTCGGTCAATAACAAATAGTTCATCGTCTTTCATTTCAGATACAAGTCCACCAGTTGCAATTTCGCGACTCGTATCATCTACAAGATCATATTTTACAAAGATTCTTAACATATAACGCTTACGCAACGAGTCAACAACGTCATCTACGTTTGTTCCCTTCCTCCAATACTTTTTGGTATGCCTTGAACCTATAAAATACAATTTATTAATAGTAAATACACCAAATCACCTTTAGCAGCTCCGCTGCGTTTACCCAGTGATGGAGCCATTTTCTACAAGTTAATTTAAGAAAATACTATAAATTTTCATAAGTATAGTTTAGAGAAAATACAACTCTAGCGTGTTCCTAACAACAATTGCAAACAAATTTATTAATAATATGAAAACTATTTTTAAACATGGATTTTTGCATAATTTACAATCATCTCTTTAATACCCTCATGAATCTAACAAGATTTACTTTCAGTGCTGGCCAAATAAGCGCCAAATTGCGTTTATACCATTCCCTGCAGATTATAAAAATATAAATAGCAAACATTATACTTCAAACTTATTATAGGACATTAACGCTTCATGTCGATCATTCAAGAAATCACGGTAAAATTCGCTTAATTCATTGGCAGATACGTGTTCCAATGGCCCAAGCTCCTTCTTCTTCTATAACACGGGAATAATACCATTATTAGAGATTCATCACCTTCTCAACAAATTCAAATTTTCTTCGTTCAAATAAGGTATTATGATTGGCCCAAAAATCCGAATTCCATCTATAAAAGCCAAAAAAACCAGAAAATGATCTAACAATGGAATAAACATACTGATTCAACTCCTCACGAGCTTCTCGATACTGGATTTCTAATTCACTCTCATTATCAAGGCGACGTAATCTAGAATGTAAAACATTAAAAATACTACACAATTGGAAAAATTTATTATACTAGGGTGAATTTATTAAACCCTTTTCAATGCTTACTTGATTTTACGAATCTTTGATATGTTATCCGGTGGTCCAACCCAGTCGAATCGTCGATCCATGCGAACATCTGACGATGATGACACTTGATTCATCTTAACGGGTATTTAGAAAATAATACAAATACGATACAGATATACAAAGGAATATTCCTAATTAGAATATCTAGTAAATGTACAAATTATATTCATGTAACAATTAACAAATTTAACAAAATAACAATTAAAACTATTAATATTCTCCATTTAATTAAATACCTTCCTCATTTTCTAATTGCTCACGAATTAATCTGAACATTCGATCATATTCGCTTATATTGTGTCTAAAACAATAACTAAAATTTCAAAATGAATAATAACCTACATCACAAGCAATATGGATGCCAGAAGCTCCTTTGTGTTCACTAAATGTTGTAAATATCCTTTAGTATAATTCTTGCAAGTGTAACATTCACAGTCATCAGTAACCCTCGAAAAATCATCAGCATACCTAATAACATACTATTATTATTTTCTTATTTCAAACAAACTTTTCAAGTGCAAAATCGATCGTAGAAAACCGCGATGTCTTTGGGTAGTCATCGGCCAATAACAGCAAGTGATTCTATAGCTCGAAATAGTTAATTCAACACAAATCCTTAATACCTTCGATGTTAATTGAATAGCATAAGAATTATCAAACAAATCGATTCCTAATTTGACAAAATGCAATACTTGTTCGGGATTTAAAGGTCCATTCAGTATTCTAACTTTCTCCGTAGGAAGTTCATCCTATAATAAAAACTACATTAAGTGATAAAAAATGATAATACCAAAGAACACGTCAACAGACTTGAAATTTCAATAATTTCACTTTTCTCCACTTCCAGAAATTGAAAATTGTACCTAAAAATGTATAACATTCTAGATATGTTTTTCATTTTTATTATGATATTAAGTAAAGCCAAAGAAGTATTGACTTTTACACTACTATTAATATCAAAAGAAACTATGTTTCAACAAAAGAATACTCCTACCAAACTATAGCAAGAAATTCCTACCCTTTAACTTTCTCGGAAAGTCCAATATCCGTGGCACATTTTTGACGATAGTGACTACTATATCCACCACCGATGGTTGCAATTGGAGCTCCCTTTAAGTAAATAATATTCCGATAAATACAATGATAAATACAACACATACATCAATTATCTCATCCTGCTCAAACATTTGCTCGAAATATGTTTTCGTCCTATCGGCCGCCTTCGAATCCCTTTTAACAGTTGACCCTTTAATGGCGCCATAATCCGTCAATGTTTCAAATGATTCACACCCAAAACTGTTAACAACATCTCTGTACATAGATACAGTTAGCTGTAACATATTATTCAGATATGAGAATTTCCATTAAAATTACCGATACTTTTCCCTTCTTCGTCCATAAAGCAATTGAATTATTGTCATTGTATGTATGCGGAATTGAGGCCAATGGATCGTGCACAGCCAAATGAACAGCTGAACCTTTTGGAATACCGCAAAACTTTGGTGCTCCTTTTCCGTACTTTTTGATAATAGCTGCCGAGTCTAGTCTATGCAAAAAGTAAATCAAAACCTCTACAAAAAATCCTACAATGATGGGAGCGTCATCTGATAAATAGGAATTTGATAACGATTCAACTGCTTTTCAACAACGTCCCACGTCAAATGGGGTATGTGGCCAGCACTCATGTATGTCATACAAGATGGCGTAGAATGTTTCAATTCTTGAATAGCTCCTAAATAATACATTTTCAATTTTTGAACAAAATATATAAAAAAGTACCCCACGATTCAATCATCCCACATCTTCCAAGCAACGTTTTCTTTTCGACATTAAACTTTACCATATATAAAACAATGAATACAGTAGTCATAAATTAAAATACGTTAATATAAGTAATCATGTTAATTAATACATTTATTTATAAGTTAGTAATTGTAAACATAACTATGTAGTATTTAGATATTAATAATTTATTCATTTCATATTATGATTTTTCGGCATTTATATTATAATTCCGATATTCTGGTTTTAATTCCCACATATTTTTATGTGGCGGCGCTGTGTTATAAACCGCAATTTCCTAAACACCAGTAAGCTATTAATTAATACGATGTACCAATAATACCTGCAACACTTCCTTAACGTAATTTACTGGTTGTTTTGTAATATGTTGTAAATCTACAAGCCTAAAAATACTTTTTTAACATGTGTTTTGTTCAATATTCAAAAACGTTTCAAGGATCATTTGATATAGTGTAAGACATTCAAAAAATTAATCATGGCCTATCAAAAAACGAACAGAGACCACCGCATGGTATGTAGTGAACGGAAATTACTATTTTAAGTCCCATAGGCCTTATAAAATAAGATACATAAACGTACCTGTAATACTGATGCTTCTCAAATGCGTTAAACAATGCCTGACGCAAAATATCTCGATCTGCTCTAAATGTTTTAATTCCTTCTTTCTTTTGTTTCTGCCTAGCCAAATCTTCAGCGTGCACGGAAACTGGCTTAAAGTTCACAGCCGCTTTTTCAATTAATTTAACTTGTTTCTTGGGTTGTAGATTTTTCAATATATGTTGCTGCTTCATTCTCAAATATGATAAATTAGCTGGTGGTCGGCATTCCGCCTTTTTAACAATTCGACCTTCAATTGATAATCTACCCGTCCTAAAATTTTATTTTTATTATATATAGTTAAGACATATACTTAACATACTTGATTGGAGCATTGCTGCCTAAACCCGTTTTGTCTTCACTTAAAACTGACATTGTTTGGTTTTTTATATCATGTAGAAGAAAAGAGTATTCTGTGGGGATATCATGTTTCTGTGATGAGCTCGAAGATTGAGAATCTGCGCTTGGTTTTGGCTGATTTAAGCCAGATTGAGTGTGAAATTTCACCTATTATTGGATTGTATATACTATTTAAAAATAAAGATCTAACCTGCTCTCCAATTTTCAACTTTCCTACAATATTTCCCTCATTAGCTTCCCATAATTCGCTTAAATACCTTGGAACTTTAACTAGCCACACTCCTCTTTTGGCCATTTCTGTTTCAACTTCATTTGAAAGTCTCTTTTTAGACATAGTAAAACTTAATCACATTGTTGGTAGTTTTTAATAATAGAAAAGGTATTTTAGACAAATATAATGTCATTTATTTAAAACAATGCATGTAAACATTTATAATTTTATTAAGTAATACTAAGCAAATTTATTTTTAACAAAGTTCAATATATTTTCATCTGTTATGTTTTCCCAACCAGGCGGCCTTGGAAGTGAGATAGCTGCCATAGCCTTCGATATTTCAGTTAATTTCTCTAAAACGTTAAAACTTTCAATATTCTTAAATTTAATAATGGTAAATACCCTCATTCAGTGTTATGGAGTCTCTATTTACAGTAGTGTCAGATTCCTTTTCAATATTTTTTAAAATCACGAAACTATTCCAAAGTCCTGAAGTAGTAGACGTATCGAAATTCTAAATTTAAAACTAGTTTATCATTCGAAAAAATCATACATTTTCTGAAATAGTCGAATATTTATTTTTATCAGTTTCCACATCTTCCACTTCAGATTGACAATAACTTTTCTTGCGAATATCTCCAGGATTAATTTTTATATTTTCAAATGTTGATGTAAGCGAATTCTCTGTGACATTCACAGAAACAGACTCAAAATCCTTTAAACATCGAATTATGTTAACAAAACGTTTTTCAGACCTTATTAACAAATATTCCTAAATTTCCATTGTTTCCGTATAAAACCATCCCCTTTTCAAAACTTTCGTCACTTTCAACACTGTTAGAATCACTATCTTCAAAAATATATAAAAATTAAACATTAATTTTAACATACCTGTGAAAGAGTCACTAGTAAAGCCGCTGCTTCCCTCACATGCTACCGATGAATTATCTTGCACTTGTTCATAACCCGAAAAAAATATTATTTTTTAAAGTAAACATATAATATACCATTTGACGAGCCAACACATTGATAATTTACGTCAAAACCGACTTTCCATCCATCAACTTCATTATTAACATAATCACTGGCTGTTTTCGTGACTCGAAAAGATCTGGCTGATTTTATAACAAAACCTATAAATTATCTCCATTAGAATAGTATAATTGTAATTATAAAGAATTACCAGAGTTTAATTCTTTCGAGTTTTCGTAGTCACTTAACGATAATCCATGCCTCCCAAGTTCATCTTTTAGAGTTTTTATTTCACGCTTATTCAGATTTTCCACCATACTCTAGAATAATATATATTAAACCAATAAGAATAATAATAATTTAACAATAGTGTTTTCATTAGGCTAAGAATTAAGAAAGAAGAATTTATTAAAAATTAAAAATAAAATTAATAAAATAGGCGGAGGCATCACGGCAGTATACCGCAGGTTTATTCTAACAAATAGCGGCACAGAATTTCGGACGAAATACGGATAATTGACAGAATGCAATGTAAACAAATCTTTTGATTATCGCTTCTTAATCATTGTATTTTAATCGTACTATGTTATAAATTATAGGTATGAGCGATGAAAAACCCAAATATTTTGCCAATGGTGATTTTGAAAAAGTTGCAGCCGATATAATATGCAGCCCAAGAAGATTAAAATCAACTCAGGGTTTATTTTAATATCCAATTAAATATTGATTTTATTTTATTAATATCAGATTCATATGAGGAATTATTCCGGATAACAGATAAGCAAAACGATTATTACAGAAAATGCTTTAAACATTTAATGAAAAATACCCAGGTTGCGGAAAATCATCAATTTAGACTAAAAAGGCGCGATTTCAGGGCGTTATTGATATGAACGGGGCTTTATGTGGGGCAGATCAACGAGTCATTTCCTTTTTCAAAAAGAGCTCTTTGAGTGTTCCAACATTATCCAAGTAATAATTATATTTGAAATATTATACAATATTTTACTAGAATATGGTCGCTTGCTGATGTTAACGAGGATGGATGGTTAAGTCTCGCTGAATTTTCAATAGCCATGCATCTTGTTGTATTACATGTAAAGGTATCTTTGTAAATAAACTTTGTTCAACAAAAATTATCGTATATTAAAGGGTGAAGTTCCTATACCTGACCAACTTCCATCATTTTCTATTCCGGCTATGACTCCTCGTAGAACTTCAAGCCAAGGTGATTGTTCTGGGACGCCATCTGCTTCAAGCTCAATAGTGGTACCTAACGTGACTTCTAATGAAGAAACAGTAGAAGCTGATGAAAGACTGCCCTCAACTCAGCCGGTAAATATGTTCAATTAAATAGAACATTATTAATTTTAAGATAATCAAACAATTTTCTGACACACCTCCCTTACTTGTAGATAGTCGACCTACTGCAATAAAACATTGTAATAATTTATTTACAATTTTAAATATTCTTTATGTTGTCAGCTGCTCTATTAGCATTAAAAAGTCCATCGGGACCACCTCCAGTACCACCGCCGAGGCCCCAGCAAAGAGGTCATGGACGTAGTGCAAGCCTAGATTTGAAACTGGTCGCATTTAATAAATTGCAGTATGTCAATAGTTTTATAAATATTTAAAAAATTTTCTAGACAAAATCAGCCTGAAACAAGAGCTCCACCAACAACTCTCGCTCTGTGGACAAATGTTAATAACTTACCAAATGAAGGAATTATTGAAGCTAACAAAAGTACAACTTCCACTAAATCACCCTACTCAAATGTTGCGTCCACTACAACCACCAATTTCGCATCATTTCCAACCACTCCGGATAACTTTGCTCCTCAACCTCCACCTGTCCCCTCAAGGGTTTCACCCTCGATTAAAAAAACAGAAGAACCAAAGTTTAAACAGATGGAGAATAAATCAACACAGACAGAAATTAAAATATACGACGAAGAGGAGATTAAGAATTTTTTTGACAATTTCGGTATGTTATGATATTTTAACAATACAGTCAATTTCTTTGGAGGTAACAAAATAGAAAATCTATTGGGTGAAGAAGTTGAAGCCGCCGAAGGACAAGGTTTAGAAAAGTGGGCGAGAAGGTGTGAAACACTTAAATTGCAAAATGCCGAACTTGAAGAAGAAAGAGCTCGATTAGCGCAGGTTAAATAATTATAATAATACTTATTTCAATTTGTAATTATTTGTCAGGTTCGATTGCAGCTTGAATGTCGGCTAGCCGAGTTTAATCAAAATATACAGGAAACCAATTTATGATCGATGGGTTGGACATTAAAATGTGGAAAAAACTGGTTTATCAAAATACAAATTTTAATTTATTTGCAACTTATTTTAAGCATAATAATTGTAATTCTTAGGTTAATGGGTTTTTGACTGCAGCATTTTGTGATTTTGATGATACCAGATAGTTTCTTATTGCATGTTGCTAATTATATCGGTTCTTTAAATCTGTGATTTCTATTAAAATTGGTGCAATAAAATGTTTTTTTAGCAGTCTGATGATGTCTTTAAAATTGTGACAAGTATAAATGAATAAAAATGTTATAAATTGTTAAATAATTATAACCAACTCCACTTTTTTAAAATTAACATGGAAAAACGCTTGAATTGATCATTATAATAGCATAAAAACTGCGCCACTTTTGACAGATACAAATATTAATAAATAACAGATAATCGTGTTTTAATATCTGTAAGGACTATAAAAGATTAAGCGTCTCATCGCACTGGGCCTTGAAATTTCAAATATAGTAGAAATGACGAAAGAGTCTACATCCTTCTAAAAATAAATGAATGTTCTCAATAAAAAAAATTAAAGAATTTATTCAAAAACGAAAGTCAAAAAAGGCGCGAAGAAAAATGAGTTTTCAGAAAAATAATTATAGGCGGTTTTTTTTTAAATTTCATTTATAAAAACTTTATTTCAAAGAATATTTCAGTGGATATAATTTTCAGAAATTTACTTCAACATGGATCAATTACGTGATAATGATGAACGCAAGGCTATCATTCGAGCCGTAAATGAGAATCATGTATTGATATACTCAAATTATTTAGATTGAAACTGAGCTTCTTGGTAAGCCGCACCCAGAAGATCCTTTTGTAACCTTCCCGAAGAACTACATACGAGCAGCCAGTTTGAGTAAGGAGGAATGGGATGCGCGGTTCGCTTTGAGAAATTTATGGCATTAAATTATTAAATTTTAAGATCTTCTCAAATTCATCGTGCGACAACACGGTCATCATCTCATAGACGTCATATCAGAAGGCATCGTGATGAGCCAAGGCAAGAAGAAAATAGGTTACAAGAGGTTAGCAATTTTGGTTTTTTTTTAAGGATTAATTCAATTAAGGAAGATGTTGGAGACGACAGAAGACCATTATCACCGACAGATATTCCAGGCGTCCGTGCAATCCCTAAAGAGTACAACCGCGTGTTTCGTGGTCTGTTGAGTCCCGGGGAATACTTTGCCAAGTTTGCGAGTTGCCAGGTTTTAGGGAGTGTTTCTAATTGTTATAGGTCACGCACAAGATACCTGGGGCCCTTCCTCGAAATGCCCACGGAAGATTCGTTACCCGCGGGTGACAGCTATATCATCCTTCAGGTATACTTAACGAGCTTTTATTCAATCATAATTTTGTTACAGAGGATGGGACGATTACCAGACAGTGGAAAATCAATTTTTCGCCAAGTCGGAAATATTGTGAACTGATTGTTATTATTGTTTCAATAAGTACGGTGCGACATTGTCTCAAAAGTCTCGAGTTTCCCACTAATTTTATATTTTCATTAAATTAAATATATTGTTCTAATATTATTTTATAACTTGTATCACACTAATTCATGCCGCAGTCGCGAACAGCTGCGCGGCGAGAAAATTATAAACAGATAAAAATAACTATTTGTATAATTTTCTCGCCAATTGTCTGTTCACGAGTGAGGCTACAAAAATTTCTATAAAATCTATAATAATTAACGTTTGTCGTTCTTGATTTCAACAGGGCTTCAATATAGGTGTTTATTTAAGAATAATTTTCAAAAATTGTTAGTTTCTAATAAGTTTGTTTATTGATTTTGTGATAATAATTATCAGGAACCTTAAGGATGTTGTTAGATTTTTTGAATTTGTTTTGTTGTTTTGTCAAGGTTATTGTACCTAGTTGTTTATTTATTTGTCACGAACTTCTTCGTGTTATTAAAACTATTCAATAAAAATTGATGATTGTGTACTGTTCTTACGATAAATTAGTTTCATGGGAGTTCTCATAAGCTGGATAGAAAATACAGTTCAAGTAGAAAATCGGGAATAAAAAATCACCCAAGAAATTCGAAAATGGACCAAATAGTTAGCGTATATTTTTCGTAGAAAATTCGGTTGGGAAAATTTAAGAAGAAATATATTCTGTGCCGAAACTGATGTCATCACAAGAAAATATTCGTGATATGATATTATAAAATGGATAGCGATAAAGAATAACCAAAAAATACAGATAAAATGGTAAAATGATGCAACTTTAATATAATTTATTCAAAACATTAACAACAAACAACCCTACGTTCTATAATATTCTACTTCAGTAACAATTATGTATGTGGTTGCGATGTCGTCGATGACACTTTTTCAAAACCAAGAAGCTTTTTTATTTGTCTTCCATATTCCCTAGTCGATTCTGGTGTTTCCTCCTAAATATTACAAATTGTATGGAGTTTTATTCAGGATATCATTAAATCATTGTAATTCTAAAATACCTGGTTTCTATAATTAGTCCAAACTTTTCCAAACTTTTCAATGTCACTTTCGTTAGCATCACATTTCTAAATAAAAGAAGATAGGAATATTTAACTTTATCATAAGTTACCAATTTTTTAGAATTCTTCGCTTTCTCAATCAATGAAATAAGTTTATTCTGCGTTTCCGATCCCTTGAACTCAACTCTTAAATGATCAGCACGAGATTGTAATTCTTCCCATGATTCAACTTTCTTAAAATAAATAATATATTTTTTTTACAACCAACAATACATTTGCTTCATGGTACAAAACAGTTAATAAATAATACGCATAATCAAGATTTTGTTTCCTTGTGTAACATCTGAAATAGGCAATAATTAACTTTAATGTTGATGATAATACCTGTCAGTTAAAATCGAAATTGTTTCTGTTTCTGGATCATACCTATCACCTGACAACCTCTTCAACTTGTCCTTTGCTGTTTGATTCAAATTTAACTTATTAACATTAACCTAAAAAGGTTTTTTTATGAAAAAAAAATATTGTATACCGTCATTGTAACGACTCGTCCTCTAATATCCCTTATATTCGTACCTTGATGAATATACGTATTATACGAAACCTCGATGGGGAAATTGTCTTTGAGAAAACTTTGATTATTCATCAATTCCTTTGGGAAAGGAGTACAGAACTCTAAACTATTTCATAATAAATTTAAAATCGAGTTAAAACGATATACTTTTAATAGCCTTGCAATGCTTCTCAATAGCTGCTGGAGTTAAATGAAGAAAATTTGGAATCTTCACCAGTTCAAGATTTCCTTCTTTCTTAAACGGAGCTCGTTTCTCTACATTTGGCCGCGATCCCATTCGTACAGGAAGAGGGACCACACTAGATGAGAATGTTTTGGCAGCTGGCCAAACATTTGTCCAATCCTGAAGTATTAAAATTTAGTGTGGGGCATAAATGGCGCAAATCCCGGACCTGTTCAGGATCCATCTCTTGACTTCTTGGAGTTCTCAAGGCTAATCTGTCGTTAATATCAATACGACTACGTTGACGAACTTCAGCACGTCCAGTAGCCTGCTCTAACTGCATCTGTCCGCGCAACTTTCTTTTAGGCATTACGAAAAGTTCACGAAAATCTTCCCCCTAAAGTACCAACAACATCATGCAGTAAAAATTTCACTCACATTTTCATCTTTTACAGTTATACTACCCGTTGCTTGTTTAGAATCGTTGAGTGAACCACCAGAAACAGCGTTACGGAGTTTCTCAGCGAGGATTGATTTATTTCGGTGTGATATTAAAGAGAGGCGCTGCATAACCTTTAATATAATACATTTAGAAATTTAGAGCACGAATTAAATCGTAATTAATAGTATAGACCGCTTACAAATTAAATTAAAACAATAAAAAATTAATAGGGCGGGACTACTTGCTAAGTTAAGCAAATTGTGCATAGATTGCTGCAGCGTAGCGTGTTTTTGTATTGTAAAAATGGATTCCACGAGAACACCGATAAACATATTAAATGAAGTAATTGTAATGCTTTTTATGTATTTAGAGTTCAATTTTAGATTGTTGATAAGATACTTATTGAACCAAAAAAGAGAAATTTAATTGAACGATTGTGCGAAATTGGTGGAATAATTGACCAAAAAGTTCTATCCACGGTAAATTCCGGTTTACAAGATAATCGTGGTTTTAAAATTGAAGGGAATACAACTTGCGGAAACGAAAAAAGTCAAGCTGATTAAGGTGGAAAACACGAAGAATGATATACCGAAACGACGAAATCTAACTTCTTTTACGACAAATGCCGTGTTAAACAGGCCGCAACATATTCCAAAAACTTCGAAATCTGTAAAAAATGATATCGAATTCATCGAGGTATGAATTAAACAATTTATAAATAATTATAGTTTTAGGTAAACAATTATAGAAGTGAACAATATTATTTTCTCTACCCTTCTATTCACTATTGCAGCTGTGATTATTTCCAAGTTTATTTTTTAATATTCTTTATTATAATTTTAAAAGATCGGTGCCTAATGGAAGAAGAAAAAATGATGGTCTCGTTTGGATGAACACAAAGGACGTTTCCATCTCTTCCTCTTCAATGTGTGTTAGAGATACACAGTGACCGTAAAACGATATTATCATTTTTCCTCTTCCATTCGGCACCGATCCTTGAAAAGTAAAAGTAAAATATTTATATTGAAATTCCAGATAAACGTTATTAAGCTCCAATCAGATTGGATATGCCCACACCTCGTTGCTATTAAAATCAGTAAATTACGTTCTACGAGCGAGACGCTGATATGTAATCCTGACATAATAGATATTGTTCGCAGATTAAATATAAAATGTTTATTGAAATAATGAAGATATGCATTATACTCTTAATTGTAAAATTTTGAATTATATTAAATAAAAAATAGGCTCGAAAATATCATCAGTATTATTTAACAGGTCATCTACATCTTTGTCTAGCGACATATTAATTGAAAAATTTAAAAGATAGTGGAAATCTTTAGTAATTATTCGTGTGGAATGTGTGTGCTAACTTGAAAAAATGCTCATCGCGTCCCCAGTCCAACGCTTTTTGATATGATTTTCTAGTGTTCACTGAAAATAATGTGTGGTTTCTAAAAATATCATTTTCAAATACTTGGCGATGATGTAATTTTCAAAACAGATTCAGAATTGGATCTCGTCAAATTAGAATGCCCTTCAAGGTTTGCATGAATGTCGGCTAGTTTGGAGAAATCTGAAAAAGTCAATCTTATAAAATAATAGAAATTCTTTTATAGTACCATGAACAGTTTTTGATTGATAAAGGTTGGATTTCTTTTCATTTATAGTGACCCTTTCTGCATTTTTCGAAGAACCTAATCCCATTATAATTTAAATGGAATAAATAAAGGTTCCAACAATTACAATATAGTTCAGCTGTAAACAAAATATAAAAATAATAATAAAATCGATTAATGAGAAATATACAAAAAAGAAAAGAAAACATCCGAAAATAAAAACATTTTCGAAATCGTTTTGAGAGTAAAAATAATATTCAGTTGTTCCTATGTTTCACAAAATACAGTAGCAGGTCTTTCCAATGTTTCGACAAATATATTTTTTTAATTTTTCAAAAAATAATGCCGATTTTTAAAAAATATTTTAACTATAATTTTGCGAGATTATTACATGAAATAAAGTCGATATTTTGGGTTTTGATAATTATTAATTATATTTTATAGAGTATGTTTTAAAGTTTAATTAAATTTTTTACAATCGCCAGCAGCAAAATTTTTGCCAGCAGCAAAATTTTTGCTGCCACACCGCGAAAAATATTTTTGTTTTTATAATTGTCTTGGAGTGGTTCGCGGGTGCGGGAACGATAATTTTGACACACGATTTATATGATATATTGTTTAATGAGCAAGAATAATATAAAATATTGTATTCCAAGAATTGGAAATCGATGCTTCGTGTGCCGAGTTTATATAAAAAATGGATTTTCAATGAAATCAAATTTTTTATTTCACGTTATAATATATAATTTTTTTTAAGTTATTAATTTTAAAAATTTATATTTGCAACTTTCAACCTTCAGAAATATTGTCCTCATTGCAATTTATTAAAATTCGTTCTAAAAATGTGTTCATGTGATGGACGGAATTTCTTATTTCGGCCTTTTTTCGATTACGAATTCTGTATTCCGGATTACTATTTTTCAAATGTGATTCCGAAATTCCAATTTTCATTCCGGATACCGAATTTCGCATTCTAAAATTCAAAAACTCCCATTCCACTGGTGAATCCCAACGCGTCGGTTGAGAACAAAACACGCTTCGGCCACGAGTGAAATGTTAAAAACATCGATTTTAAGTATTCTGAAGAAGGCTAAAATAGAAGAAATATGTTTACTGTATACAAAATAGTTGAAACATTTAAGCCTACCCAAAATGTTTTTTAAAAATACCAAAATTAATTTAAAAATCCGATTATTTCAGTTTTATTTATTTTTTTTCATGAAAATAGTTTCGTTTTTATATCATTAGACTTTAATTTTTTTCTATATTTTATTTCAAGTGTCGCGAGAAAGCCTGGGCTGCCAAGATTCGAATAATTCTTATTTAAAGTTTTTCGTCCGTCGCCGAAGCGCGTTTTGTTCTCAACCGACGCGTTGGGATTCACCAGTGTTCTCCCATACCTGGATAATCATTAAAAAATTTTACGGTTAATGATAAAACATGATATATCGCTATTTTCAAGCTGTAATTCCTAAACATGTATCGCTCATAGAGGAAAATTATATATAAAATAATTATATACGAAGGAGATCGCTACAGTTTCATATTATTTTCAATTATGTTCTAGATGTAGACCTTCGTAGAAGTTTCAGATACTTTTTAATGAAATCCCAATGGTTAAAATAAATTTTTTAACTGCTCTCAAAATAAAAATCTATCTAACAAAACATTTAAAATTATGTGAGAAGGGCGGTATGAGAGCTTTCAATTTTTTTTCAACAATTTGTAAGCACTGACATGAAGTCACATCCGTTAAATAGTATTAAAGAAGCTAATGCTGAAGTTTGGAGTGATGCAGCCAAGTAGCGCGTCACAAAAAGTTTATGTTATAGGTACTTTATTTTTTACACACAAGAACAAGAATACAATAAATACAAATAATATTCACTTCGTCTCATAGAAAACCCGCAAATCAAAATAACCCGAACAAATATATAATTAGAATTGAATAGTTCAGAATATTTTAGCATCCATTATCGGATGAACCTTGGACTTTTTATAGTTTTCTTCATATTTGACATCACAATCTCTTTCCCACATGCTTCCATAATGAATCAATCCAACAGAAGTGTTCGATCTTCGGATGATTTCCTGTGAACCCATTCTTTTTATTATTTCTTCAAATTCCGTATGTGCCGTTTCAATCATCTGTAAGGATTTTATTATTATTTTAATAATTGCTAATTGCCTTCGGTATTAATATAAACTAAAAATTTGTTCTTATATTCAGATTCTAGATGTTAATGCTTTCGTAAAGTTTCTTATCATTTTGTTGATAAATTTTCAGTGATGAAAGGAGTTCCGATTTCCGGAATCTATATATATATATATATAATTTTGTGTTTTTAGAAAAAAAAAACAAGAAATATTTCCATGTGCACATTGAAATCTGTTTCTGTTATATTTTTTGCGTTTTATTCTACGAGGAAATAATTCATGTATCACTAATAACTGAAGATTTACATACCTGATTATTTAAAATCACTGCTAACGCCGCACAGCAAGTTGCCAAAAACAGGAACATAGCAGCTCCATATGAAGCTCGCAATGTGGGAAACATCAGAACCTCAAGCACTGCGATTCCAATAGGCGGAGCTTGCGTGAACTGTGATACAGTTGCCCTTATATTATGCGGACATAGCTCTGATATCATAATCGGAGCCATGACAAGCATTCCCATATTGAGGGCGGATTGTCCAAGAATCGATGAAAATCCAGCGATTATCCATTGTAACGGTGTCTGCATCAAAATGCAATTGTGTTATTATTTATTTTTTATTGCTTACATCGATATGTAGATCATTGAGAAGTTGAGCGATTGAAAAACCAATCCATTCTATGACGCAACACCAAGCAATTGTGACAAAGATGGGTCGTCGGCCGTATTTATGAATGATTATTGGTGAAATGAATGAAACTGGTAGAGAGATCAGGGATATCGCCATCAATGCGATTGTGGCCTATAATTGGGTTTAGTTAAGGACTGGTACTCATCATTTTCGGTATAAATTATTTTCTTTGGGTAAATTTAAAGACTTATTATGATTATATTATATACAGATTGGCGGAAGAGGGTTGAGAGTCAGTCACAATTAAAAAAAAACTTTTGGCTTAAAAGAATAACATTGGGCTTGCAAAGTTTCGTAAAACATAATTGAATCTCGTAAAATCCGTAAACACGGATATTCCTAATTTCAGATTTCGAAATTCTAATTATATTTTTATTCCGGTTCCGAAATTGAAAAAACCCCATTCCGCCCATCTCTCGCGTGCATATATTCACGTGAATTCACACAAATGGAAATTTCGCATTTCAATCAGTGAACAAAACCATCCACAAATTATAAATATAAATAAAAACGTTTGAACTAACTTCTGTTTGATGTAAGCCATAGGAACTCAAAATATCCACCAAATATTGGCTTTTTATATTCAATCCGGAAAATACGGGGATCAATGAGCATACAAATACGATCAAAAATGAGAACCTAAAATATGACCATATCATGTATACCAATAATCCTACGATGCCACCTGTGTGTCTTGTGTTGAAGGATATCAATAAACGACAAGCTTTCATCGCTTGTCTTCTTATTCTCATTATCCATTTCAATCACAGCTTCTTCTATATTATATCAAAATATTTTCCAGCAAAAAGAGCTTAAAATTTAAACCAATCGCTGCTTTATCATCGCCATAGTAGAATCGAAGTGATTTTCTCGCCTTTACTTCATTCTTGTCTCGGATAAATAACTGTTTAGGACTGTTTGGAAGGAATATAGTGATTATTAGATGAATAGTCGCCAGGAGAGCTGTTAGAACAGGCAGCATGAACCTGCAAATTCTATAGTTCGTATTCAATGTGACAATGGATTTAATAAACCACAATTGATCATTTCCGAAAACTGAAGGCAGGCACAAAGGAGTAAAAAATAGAACCATTATGACTCCGCCAGAATTGATAAACAATGACGTCAATCCTGAAGTGGAAACAAAGTCCATTATCTGCAAATATTCAGGCTTACCTCTTTTTGAAGCAGGACTACATTCAGCCACCCAAATGATCAAAACGATTCTCAAGCCTGATAAAAGGCCAGAAATAAAGTGTCCAATTATGTACAGCTCAAAGCGGTTGATCAAATGTGAGCCGAACATCAATAAGCTTCCAATGATTCCAAGAAAGCTTCGGAATATTATTGTTTCCTTTCGACCGAATCCATCCATTAGCTTACCCATAATGATGAACGAAACCATAAGACCAAGGAACATTGACGATGCGCATATCGCGAAAAGCTTTTCAACGCTGTAATTGAGCTATTATTTTGTTTGACATTATTTATATTTTTTCATATTTTCCGCAATTGAGAAAATAATTTTTGGTTTTTCTCGGACATTTTCCTTGAAACTAATGTGTGGTTGAGCTAGGAGATCTCAACCGAACGAAGCTTGGAGAGCGATTGGCCCATTGGATAAAACAGCTTGGATCATTCTTGTCTATGCTTTACTTTTTAATCTTGAAATGTTCTCAGCGACATAACATCGGATAATGAAAAGCTTAACATAAGAATAAAACTTATCCGAATCGGCAAACGTCCCAAATTATTAGGATTACAAATTACAACTTACAACAAATTACAATTACCCAAATTACAAATTACCAAATTAAATAATTTATCCAAAATAACGCCGCGTCATAACTATATATTATCAAAATCAGAGAAATTGACAATTCCAATTTTATTTTTATAAAAAATACAAGTAATAAATCTGACGTGATCTAGAAATTTTGAAGAAATATAATGAAAAACAGAGAAATTTTTAAAATAAATTGAATATTTATTCACGTTCTCATTAAGACCATTGAAAATAATTCAAAAATGATAAAATCAAACTATTCATATTCTTAGATTTTGATAATAACATACTTCAAATAATGACGTTTTCATGAATATTTATTCATAGAAACCACATTAATATTAAGTAGAGACAGCGTGATTAAATACCACATCAAGAATACTGTTCGACATGCTCGTGATCATCTTATAAAATAAGGTTTTCTCACAGTTCGTCCATTCAAGCTTTATGCAGTTTTTGAGCTCCTCCACAGACTGAAACTCCATTCTTGTAAACGCGCCGTGTCAGAACAGACCTTATGTTCTCTATAGAATTGAGATCCGATGAACTTGCCGGCCAATCCAAAACGCCTATGTTATTTAGCTCAAACCAAAACGTGCTAGAGTAATATAATTCTTGAGGTAGGTTGTTGCTTCCGAAACAATCCTTACAATAATATAATATATAAGTATATGTAAGTATTGAGGTTCGATGATAAAGAAATTGAACATTAAATCGACACCTCTGTCTCTGCTCCAGGCGAGACCAAAGCAGTTGCCTTTTTATGCCCCACTAAGCCATTTTCTTATTAGGTAGTCTACCTACATATATGTTTATATTAAATTGGAACCAAAGAAAACTGTGAAATCCTTCACAAGTGTTATTGTCCAGAGATTGGTGACTAATGGAAGAACAAAAAAGAAGAAAAAATGATAGTCTCGGATGGACGCCACAAATGACTTTTTCGTCTATTCCTCTTCAATGTGTGCTGCCCATTTTTTTTAAGACAACACACATCGATGAGAGAGAAAAGAGTGGCCGTCCAAACGAGAACCTCATTTAATTATAATTTTGTTTAAGCTTTCATCGTGAATATTCAATTTCTATATTTGTCTAAAAATAAATACATTTCCGGAAATCAATAATAATCGCCATTTACGATCGCTTTGATATAAAATCAAGTGACGATTCGACACCAATGTTCAGTGAACTTTTTATCAAGATAAATGACGTTTAAACCCTTAATATTTTTGTGTCAATAATGTGAATTAAATCATATGTTTCAACATGATCTATAGTTATAATATCGTTAAAAAAAGCCAAACCTGTTGTCATCGGAACTGCCGTAGTTCGCCGAAAGACTTGCGCGAAAAAAAGATTTGATTGGAGTGTTCATCAAGTTGAGGCACGCCGCCATTATGTCACCATATTGAGAAAATATAGAATGTGACAGAGTTGCGAAGAGCAAACGACCTTTCAGCATTGTGCTGAAATATGAACTAATTGATTCTTTTGATAATTTTTAAATCGGAAAAGATAAGAATTGAAAAAAATTGCTGACGTTTGTATTTTCCTTTCGAGAGGTTAGTTTTTAAATGAAAACAAGTTGATGATAAAATAATCACAGGTGTTTTACAAATAAACAATTATCAGAAAGAAGAGCAATTAAATATAGCCAGAAATAGTGTAAATTTTATTGTCAGAAAGCAAGGATCATATAATAAAACATGCTGTTTTTCCGAATAAAAAAAGTAAGAGGATAAACTTGTTTAGAAAATTACATTTTCTTGGTTTATAATACCATACCACGTCAAATAAACTCTCTAAAATAGCAATATCTTCCCAAAATATTAACTTTCAGCAGGTTTCCTATGCTCATTGTATTAGAATTCCATTTGGAGTGACATACAACATTTAAAATAATGTTTCTGTTAACAATAATTAATAAGTTTTTTTTAATAATTAATTGAAAGGGCGTATCTTGCGCTGTTTGTACGCGGTCTTTTGCAATTTGCTCGTACTTCGTGGCAGTGGAGTGCGCGCGAATATTCTTTTGCGACTGTCTGTTATATGCGCCATCAATTGACTTACGCTGATGTTAAGATTACTGGTTTAGGTAATATCAAGTTTCTAAAAAGTTTACAGAACCCCTTGGACTATCGAACACAAAGCAATTGATGTCAACTAAAAAGCATTCGAGGGAATAAGAAGTTAATCTTTTTGTAGTACTGTCACTCTCTTAATCAATTGAAAAACAGTTTTCTGAGAAATTTGGAGTATTCTTTCAAGTATATTTAATATATTTTCGAAAATATTTTGAAAACAAGTCGAAGAATGCAAATTGTTTCATTTAACATAATAACTCAAATAAATTCTTATAAATAAACAAAATCATACACATAAAAGATAAAAATGATAAAAATCGCATAAGACAAATGGATTCATATTGACGACGACTTTGCGATTCACAAAAAGAACCGTGTGTGTATACATCTGTCCGTTAGCAAATGAAAAGAAAAAAAAAACAGTTTATTTGTGTTTGCAGGAAATGTGTGATAAGACGGTAGAACAAAGAAAATACCTATATTACCTGAAACCAACTGGTGTTCTTCTGCTTATTCGAAATTCACAAGCATTTTCTTGGAGTTGCTCATTATCATGCAACGGGGTTATTTCAATGACAAAACCTTCAAGTTTTGTGCGCCTAATGGTTTATCGATGAGTGGGTTAGGTGTTTACCCTTTTTGTCTGAAAGGTTTTTTGTTAGACAAAGACCAAATTGGTTGGTTTTATGACGAGAAACCATTGATATCATTTTTTCTCGATTTATTCATTTTCTGTTATGTACTTTGAGTTGGATATGAAGGTCTACTGTATAATAGTGCAAAACACATGGAAATGTGCAAGCACTTTTTTGTAAAACTTGCGTCGTTTTCCAGAATCTTTAAATAATAGTAAGAAATTGATAATTTTGAGTGAAATAATGTATAGTCGTCGCCAAAAGCGATTACCACCGCAAAATGTGGCGCACTTTTTTAAATATTATTTTTTCATTTAATTTTCATGATTATTATTATTTTCCACAATTATTTCATGATTTAGACAACATCTAAAACATATGATTCAATTTATTTAAGCAAAAACAGTATAGAACGAGCATAAAGAAAATAATCATAAAAATTAAATGAAAAAATAATATTTAAAAAAGTGCGCCACATTTTGCGGTGGTAATCGCATTTGGCGACAACTATATCTATAATTATACTAAAAAATAATGAGGAATTTTGCTTGTGGTCTCACTTGGAGGGCAAATAGACACAGGCGTCGATTTAATTTTCAATTTGTTTAGTATTTCGCTTTTTACGTCATTTGTATTATTTTGATTTTTCTTAATAAATTGGTTATTACTTTAATAATTATATAATATAATTTTATGTGTCGTTTCATTGGTTTTAGTTGAAAAATTAGTGAAAAATATTCCACCAATAAGGCACTAAGTACCAATACCAATATAATAACTGAAATCACACCAAATTGAATGGTTAAGTTGGGGGCTCAGAAAAAGTGCTCATTTTGCAAATTTCGGCAAGAAGCGGATGCTTTTAGATAGTTTAAGACGAGCTAGTAACAATGACGTATCTAATTATATTAATATAATACGTGTAAATTAGTAATGAACGTTTAAATATTTAAATAACAATTATTTCGATTTGGCGTGCTGAAATTAATTTAACGCCTTTGGACGCCTCTGTATTTTCGGCCACACGCAAGACAAAAATAATTTTTATCCTAATTTTTCATTAAACCGTTACACGACAAGAGAAATATTACACAATTCTAAATTATTTGATAATCTGAGTGGTTTGTAATTTCACTGGTGTGGTAAATCATCACGCTAATGAAATTGTTCACATTTAAATATCACTCTCATTCCAGCACGCCAGATGAACTGAGAAATAGAGGATCTCAATTAAAGTACGGAAAACTATCATTTCAGAAATATATTATAATTAACAGATAATTTTGGACAAGAATAGGAAATTGACGTAAAAATCCTTCAAGATTATTTACGTGAGAGTTATGCAGTCACTTTTAAATATTCTAATATTTCTATTTTCGATTTGTGTGATCCAATTTATCTCATTCATGAACTTTTATAGGATTATTAACTCTTTAATAAATTCATAATATCGCCTTAAATCGGTTGCACTTTAGAAAATGTTATTTTCCGGCAGAAAGGTCGTGCCGAAGACTAACGGAATGGGATCCCAGGGGGTGGTCAAGAGCAAAGGGAAGACCGAAAGCGCGCTGGTCAGATCAAGTCAAAGACATGGTTGCACGTTTCACTCACAATTGCTCAACTACGCGGACCCTAAGAAGAAGAATTTCAATCCTTGAAGGAAAAACGGTTTGGTCTACGTTGGCAAGGAAGAGCCGTTCGGAATGGAACGAGTTAGTCCGCTTCTCCGCTGGAGAATGAGTCGGGCTCCAAAGTATCCAAAGTGAGTAAGTAATATTGCTACTTTCAATTTGTGTGAACCAATTTATCTCTTTCATGAAATTTTATATGATTATTAACTTTTTCGGTTCATAGTTCGATCCATAGTATCGCCTTAAATCTGTTGCACTTTAGAAAATGTTATTTTTCTTTTTTGTTAGTTTATCTACAAATAATATAATACATAACATTTATTGTTTCATAAAATGATAAATAGTTCAATTTTTTGTTTCAAGTTGCGGTGTTCCCTTATTATCAAGAGCTGATAATGTTTGATAAACTAAAATATCAAATAATTTAATATTAACATCATATAAATTAATTTATCACAATGGAAGTTGGAAGAAAACAACAATAAACTTTTCATAATAGAATATTCATAGTAAATGTGATATATAAATAAAGCAATTTTAAATGATTGAAACAAGTTTAACACACAATAAATAACTACTTAAGGAGATAGGAGATCTGGTTTGATCTACAATTGATAAATGAGTACAATTATAGGTAAGAACACAAGAAAATAAAACTAGCGTGGATTCATTTTATTAAAAACGATTTTAGACTTAAGCGATAATTGGCGAATAATCTCCAAACTCCCTTCTCTCAAACATCAGTTCATTTCCATACATTGGCCGAATAATAAGCTCAGCAGACACGCGCATTTGATCCGTTCGAAGCTTTGATTTTACTTTGAGGTTTTTGAGTATTAAAGCAAGAATGCACTTTTCTTCCATCATAGCGAATCTCATTCCTTCAACAATTGTAATTATATCAAATTTATTTCTTACAAATAAACCTATGCAATTTCGACTCCCCGCCGAAAACGGAATATATGCATACGCATGCTTTATCTCACCACTGATGAACCTTTCCGGGTTAAACACTTCTGGATCATCCCAATATTTTGGATCTTTGTGTACCATTGATGGAATCATGACTACGGCCGTACCAGAAGGTAACACTTTTCCTCCTAAACTCAGCTAAACTGTTTTGTAATGTTTCAGAAAATACCTTTCAAAGTAATATCCTCGACGCACTGTCTTGCTATTAATGGCACGGAAGGATACAATCGAAGTGTTTCTTTGAAACAAGCCTCCAAGTATTTCAATTTTCCCAAGTCTTCATAAGAAATTGGTCTGTCAGCTTCTCCAAGAACCTCATCGATCTCTTTCTGCACTTTTGACTGAATGTTCGGATTTGCTCCCATCAAATGAAGGAACCAGTTCATGGCCGTGGAAGTGGTGTCGTGTCCTTCGAATGTGAACGTGTCGACTTCTTCACAAATTCCTTCAAGTGGAAGTTCTCCCTTTGAATGCATGTCAAGCATCAAGTCGAGGAACGCCATTCGTCTTCTTCCTTCGGCTGTCTCTTGTGCCAATAGCTGCTCTACACCACCAGCGGCGTCAACTTTTTCTTTTCTAGCGTAAATGGCTTTTGACGTGAACTCATGCAGCACCTCAACACATCTATCATGCTCTTTTCCAGGACCAAATGCGTGGAACAATGTGTCCGAGAAGAAGTGAGGTCGTATAAGTCTTTGAAACACGATTTCCTTCATTCTAAAAATAAATAGGATTATTAAGGTCTCGAAAAACAAGATTTTTGTAAAAGTCTGCTCGTTCTGCAAATTAAAAAATATTTCACTGATCAGAAGCTCGTTGGAAGTACAGAACAGTCTTATCGTTTGATTCAAATAATGTTTCAACTAATTTGAGGAACTATTCGAATAGTGATTACTCTTTCGCTTCGCACAACTTATATGGTAATAAAATAAGCTCAGTAAACGTGATCAAATGTACATTTTAGAAAGATAATAATGTTTTTAAGTAGTTCAAGATAAGCCTAGTTAAGTTGTAACGAAAAATTTTTTGTTCAAAAAATTCAAAATTTTTTCAGGAACGCTTAAAAATTGAAAAAAAACTTTATTTCCAGTTGACGTGCTTTCGTTACTCTGTAATATTGATTTCAAACGCACGCCGAATGGAAATAAAAAATTTCCGAATTTTAAGCTTAAATATTTATGTCTTTTAAACAAAACATTTTTGCAAATTTACTTGTAAAAAAGGTTTGAATTGTTACGCCAGTTTGTAAAAAAAATCGTAAGCTATCTACAGATCTAAAATTCTTGCCAAACAATTTGTTAGGGCCCGTATTAATGTGAACTACATTATATATCCTGACGCTATAATTCAAAAAAGTTCTTAAATTCTGTTAATTATGAACATTTTAATATTCTTAGAGAGTTCCCATTCACTCATCTTCCATTTCGCAATCCGAAGTGTGGGGATCCTATTTTTTCTTACTAATAACGCCCAATCTATTACTGACTACCATGAACACAGGACACATAGTTCTGTATACCTCACACTCTCATAAGAATACAATAGAGGACTATGACTAGTTAATGAGTAGTTCATGAGGGAGCTGAAATCTCATCCACGGTCGGGGCGCTTCTCTGAAAATAGAAGCGACCTTCCCGTACTTCTATCGAGTGAGCAACTGACTATCCTTTGTTTCCTAATGGGGGAGGCTCCTCTGGAGATGTGTTGTACTGTATGATGTTGTGGAGCCTTGCCCAATAGAAATACTAAACATGTTCAATCATTTTACATAGACCGTTGAATATTTTAGCAAATCTCAGGTACATACAAAACTCAAAGCAAATTAAAATAAGTAACGTGAAAGTCATACTGTTAAATTTCAATTAAGCGTTTCAAAATATGATGGAAAATGAGAAAATCGACTATTTCATTTGGAAAAACTATTTAAAATAGGAAAAAAACCTATTTAAAATATTTATTTTAAATTTTTAGGTAGACACGGTAAACATGAAATGACAAAAAAAATTTGATCGAGGGAATAAAAAATTTTCAATTTTATATTCCAGCACAAAGAATTTGCAGTTCGACCCATCACTGATATACACCAATATACCTAGATGAGAACTTAAACCCTTGGCAAATCGAGCAGGTGACATGAATAATATTAATCCAGAGTTGTTTCGGTATCTCAATGTTTATATCTGACGCTGCACATGAAGTATTCACATTTAATGCTTACTGGTCTATGAACCATAGTATCGAGAAAATCAATTAAAGTTATTGTCCTTTTCAGAGATCGGTGCCTAATGGAAGAGTAATAAAAGAAGAGGCCACAAAAACATTTTTCTCAATTCCTCTTAAATATGTGCTGCCCATAATTTCGTAAAAAAGAATGGCCGTCTAAAAAGAGAGGCCGTCCAAACGAGAACCTCATTCCATTCTAATTTTTTTCCTCTTCCATTAGGCACCGATCTCTGAAAACGACAATATCTATCATAAATTTTCTTGAAGCGAATCGAAATGTAACGCTTAAAAATACACAAACGTGTTGTCTCAAATTGAAACAAGCTAATATTCGGAAACATACTTGAAGACAGCATCAAGGTAAGGCGAGTGCGGGTCCTTCTGAGCATTAATAGAAGTTCCTAATGCAGCTTCGCAGATTACATCCAGCGTACACAATGTTATCGTATGGAATACATCATGGAAGCCACCTTTATCAGCTTGCTCCTCGAATTTCGACAGAAGTGTACGTCCGTGTCGGTTATATACCTAACAAGAATGTATTGCTAGCGTGTCTTTAAAATAATGAAAACCTCAACAAAGTCCTTGAGAATATCGTAGTGGAACGTTGGCGTCAATAGCTTTCGTCTTGGCCTCCATTTATCAGGTTTTCTGAAAAATAAAATTTTATAATATACGTTGAATTTAAAGCAAACGCAATCAATAATCCTTCTCCAATCCATGCTCCGAGAAAGCCATACAAAAATGGTTTATTGAGCATCTTTGAACTACCCAATATCGATTCAACCTCATCCGGCCCGTACAAAAGAACAAATGGTAAGCCACCGAGCCAAATACGTGTGATTCTCGTGTCACCGTTTCTCATCATATAAGATAATCCTTGCGCTTGCTCGAAAAATTCTTTAAAATGTGATCATATAAAAAACGGAAATATGGGTAACCTTCGGGTGCAAAATGAAATTGATGAAAATTCCCAACAAGGGGTAGGGCAGCAGGTCCTTGAAATACTGTAAGTTTATCAAAAATGAACTTGGCCCGACGGAAGGCAACATGAAAGATCCATGTGATGGCTAGGATTATAAGTGTAGCGGATATTAATCCCATTGAATGGTCTGAATTAAAAGTATAATAAGAAAACATTGTCAAGAATAAAAATAGACAGAAGAAATGGAGATGAATTAAGTAAATTAGGTGATATTTATATTATTTAGAATACGTGCAAAAAGTACGTGGAAAGAATACGTAGAAGAAAAAACCTTTATCATTTAAAAAAGAAGATAATATTCGAAAAGTAACGTCTATAAATGTCCCTACGTCTCCAGAGGATTCCTCGATTTCGTTTGATTTGCAAGTTAGGAAGAAGCTGCTCAGTTAGGCTGGAAATGTCACAAGGCTGCCGGACTCGAGGTGGAGCAAAATTCTTTCAGAATGAGATTCCGAGGAGAGTGAGACCCAAGAGAAGGTGGTCGGACACAGTTCTGTATTTCGAAATACGTCCGCGAAAAGTCCACTACAAGAGCAGCTTGCCCTTGTGAGCCGAGAAATTCCATTTAAGACTAGAGCTGCGCCTTTCTCAAACACTGATAAATTGAATATCAAATATCATATAACTTTAAAGTATTTAATTTGAAAAGATTATTGCAAATTTCTCGTTCTCAATTCAGTATAGCTATGACAGAGTAAAAATTATAAAAAATTTTCTCGATGAACGTCTGAGCCAGTATAAAAAACCTAATTATCAAGTAAACTGTGATGGAAAGAATTATTATTCATTAGAGTTTAACGGATAAATACGTTCTTGCATACGATCTCTGATAATCTTCTAATTAACATGTCCACGCCGAAAGAAAAAATGATTTTTGAATGCTTAAAGCTATGCAATGAAGCTTCACGTGAATATTTCTGAATTCCGTTGATTCAAAATGACGAAATTTGTCTAAAATTCTAGCTCACTAGTCAGCATCCATTCTAGTGTGCGTATCTGATTGAGCCCACTAATAAATCAAGTATACTAATCAAACATTTTCAAAGAAATATTGAAAATTTGACGAAATTAAACAAGACATTACAACACCATACTCACAATATAATTAAATATTCTCATTCGAGGTCAGAACCAAGTTTTAATTAAATTAAATTTTTAGCCAAATTAATATTTTTTAATGTTCAAAACCAAAAAAAACCCCACAAGGTATGAAAATAAAGAATAAAGGAGGAAGAAATTTCAGTAATTAAAGTGCAAACAATTATAGTGAAATCAATAAAACTACTTCAGTCTTGTCTTCCTGATTAGAAACAAAAACGATTCAAGTATTTTGAAAACTCCTAAATCAATATTAGAAAAAATGAGGACAATTTTCAATTAAATCATATGTATTTGTATTCATAACCAAAACTTGTTGAACTATTTCATATAATCTTATTAAAAAGTTGTTCGGGTCGAGTGATTGAATAAACCAACAGCTACAATGAGACCGATCGATTGGATGAGTGAAGTGATTCAGGGTTTCCTAAATATTGGAAAGGGAAATTACTGTGCCTGTAGGACGGGTGTGGGAAATTCTAAAAGCTACAATTTGAATAGCTCTAATTAAACTCAATTAAGTAGTAAATAGAGGAGCTGAATAAAGCTTTTCTAATGAAAAAGTTCTGGAATTATTAGGATACTGAACAATTTGATGAAAATATGTGGAAAATAAAAAAAAACATGACTATAAATTGCAAAATCATATTTTTCTTTTGGAGTGATTAAGTTTTATGTAGCAAACGGATTCTACAGACTAATTTTATTTGTGATAAAATGGTACGAAATATTTTAATTGAAGCTATTGGAGGTAATAATAATTGTTAAGTAATGGTAATAGATTTTAAGAGCTTAATATAAACTATAATACGGTTAATTAGGAAAATCATTTTTTTAGATTATATAAAATTGTGGTAACAGTCGAGTCTATAAGTTTTTTAGATTCGATTCACTATAACTTCCAATTAAATTTTGTGTGCACGCCAATAGTAAAGTTAATGTGGGGGAGCTAGCGCGGCAGCCTTTTCAGAGATCGGTGTCTAATGGAAAAGGAAAAAAACAAGTTAAACAAATAATATTCTCGTTTGGATGGTCACTCTTTTCTATCTCATCAATATGTGTTGTCTCAAAAAAAGGAAAAAACATTGAAGAGAAATAGTTGAAAAAGTAATTTGTAGCTGCGTGACCGTTCATCCGATACTATCATTTTTTCTAATTTTGTTGTTCTTCCATTAGGTAAACAAATCTTTACTTTAATTTGGCGTGCCTTGGTGAAAACTGATGCTCAGAAAACTCATTTAAACTTAATATCATGAAAATCTAACGTGCAGGAAATATTTTAAGACCTTTAAGAGAGGATACACTAAAAATTTGTTGTTAACCTTCACGTGGGTTTTAATAAAATGCGTTTAACATTTTGACAATTGTGATTTTCGTTTGGGGTGTGTGGGAAAACACGTCATCTGAAATCGTATTTCAAATACGTTCAAATACGCAAAATGCCATTCATCTTTTTAAGTGGATTTTAGCTTAATTTTACATGACGAGAGAAGATATATATATATATATATATATATAAATTTCTGGAAGTGAAAATATAAATAAATCACCACCGATGGCGTCCATTCATTTGATTCGTCTTATCTAATTGATGACTACGGCAAATACAATAAAGTCGGAATTACTTGGTATACAATGGGATTAAGTTCATTAAAAAAATTAATTTAAATAAGTTGAAATTTAACACAATCTTGATATAATCTCATATTCTAGCCCTAAATGTTGTTAAAAATAAAAATTAAGAAAAAACTTCAAAACTTTCACTAAATTTCCAATAAAGAAAACTAATGAAATCCGGATCACTATCACTTTTTTATTCGAAACAATTGTTTTCTCGTTCTTCAAAACAGTTTCCATGTTTTTATCATTGGGATATCCAACAGAAACAAAAACGAAGAAAATACTGTGAAGGCGGTAAGCAAAAAACAACAATAAACCATACTTACTTCAATGCACCTAATTGGATGCCAACCACTATGAGTGGACAAACTTGTAATTATTCAGAGGATTCTCGTATTGATAACCGGTTTTCGAATGGTGATGTTTGCTTTTTGTATTTTATCTCTATGGGATGTCTATCGTTGCGTAATTAAGAATATTGTTATTAAATAAATACCAATGGAATTCACTGGAAGATTGGAATCATAATGGATATAAAGTTTTTTGTTTTAAATTATTATCTTTTTTCGTATTTTGAATGTGGCAGCAAAATATTTATTATTCGGTGTGTAGTCTTTTCTAGGCTATAATGGCATGAGAATGTTAGCAATGACACGTTGGCAATTACAAGGATATAATCAAAAATTATCAATTGAAACAATTTGAAAATAATACAAATAAGTTTAAAATGAATTAACAATTTCATTTAATACTAAATAACATGAAGGATTTAAAGTGATTATTACAAACAGATCTAAGCACACTGATAACTCTAGGGATTATAAAAAATTTATCTGATAGCATTTCTCTGTGAGCCGAGAAAAGACCATCTAAAATTAAGGATGGTCCTACTCGCAAACACTTAACAATTTTATATAGTTTAAATGTAGGAATGAAAAGTGGGTTCATGAAAATTCATTGGTCATTATTTATAATATATTATTTAAAGACATTTTCTGCACTTATTTTGGATTTTATTAAATCTAGGAAGCATCGAAATTTGCTCCCGTCGGAAAATAAAATGCTTTTTCCGTGCGCCACAGCGTAAAATGTGCCAAGCGCATTATTTCACGACTTTTGTCGATACCCTGCTTATAACTTATAAATACATAAATATTTTAAAACATTGATTTTTGTTTGAAATAATTTATTTTGACGTTGACGATCGGTTCCAAATTTCTCAAATATGTACTAATCCAATTGAGGAACAAACTTACACGCAATATTTTAAGAAACATAATAATAATAATGAAAATATAATGAAAAAAATTGTTTTATTGTCATGGTGTAAGTTGATGAAAAATTAGGGGTAAAGGAGCATACCGAAAAAAAGATGGTCTCGCTTGGACTGGTGTAAATTTAATTTGTAATTTGTTTATTATTTCGATCCAAAATATAATAAATTATACCTAAATGTTTTATTATAATAATTATTATGTTGATTTAACAACCAATTTAGTAAGAGAAAGCAAAATTGTGATGAAAAAAAGCGAAATAATAAACAAATTGCAAATTAAATCTACACCAGCCCAAGCGAGACCATCTTTTTTTTGGGGTATGCTCCTTTACCCCTAATTTTTCATCAACTTACACCATGACAATAAAACAATCTTTTTCATTATTTTTTCATTCCACGACAATAATTTTTTAAACTATTTGTTGACGTCATCTTGACTCTTTTTCATCATTCAATTTGGCGTGCATTATTTACAGACAATATTCTTTTTTAATCTATATACAGTATCCCAAATTGAATTATTAAGTTGGTGGCTCAGGAAAGATGCTCATTTTATAAATTTCGGCAAGAAACTCAAATTTTTAGATAGTTTAAGGCGGATTAGTAAAAATAACAAGTTATTCGAAAATAATACGTGTAAATTAGTAAGACAATTTTAAAATTGACAAAATATTCATTTCTATTTGGCGTGCTACAGCATTTAACAATTGGGAGATTCATTGTTTTTTTGACGAAATGTGTTCATAATAATTTCACGGTTCTAATAAAAAATAAATAGTTTAAATAAAGAGTAATAAAAAGGGAAAGGCGGGGTTATTACAATTGCTGCGCGGTCTTTTATATTTTGCGGCGTACTTCGTGACAGTGGAGTTCTAAAGTATTATATTTGTGAAAATTTTATATTATTAGAAGTCGAATGATTGCATTGTGATGAGTTGAGGAACAAGAAATGATAAATAAAAATATTTGTCATCATAATCTTTATTATATTTTAGTGCATCGGCCGGAAAACGGTAGCTAACAAGAAATTACATAACTTCTCTTTCAAAATAGAATATTAAAGCGATTTATTAATTTAACTCACTCATAAAAAACTAACCAAAATAGTTATTTACAAAGGGAATCGACTTTTTGGATAATTTAAGACCCGTTTGTCGAGTAAAGTTGTCTGTAAATATAACATTTAAAGTTATAAATCCATTTCAATATTAGAAAATGTTAATTTGCATTTGGCGTGCCCATGAAAAGCTATTATAATTACTGTGAAAACGGTTCCTCCACTTATAAACTCCTTCAAAATGAAATTGAATGAATCATGCACATTAAACTCTCTTAGATGGTCCTCTCGTGTAGATAATCTTTCTTTTTAATAACAATAAAATTTTATAAACAAGGTTATATAGTTTGATATTGTAATGTTTTCTAGGCCAATTATGGCACATATGATAATGATAAGTAATATTTATGTGAAATATGCAACAAGATGATATTTAACAACTATATTAATTAGATTTTGACGATTAGAGGGATTCAAATTGATTAATACATGATATTAATATTAACACAGATTTTCGATGGTTACTTGGGTTACTGGCAATTTTATGAAAGTTCTATTTTTTTTAAATACTGTATATCTCAGAATAGAGCGAGTTCTAAATGGTGTCTTATTAGTAACATTTTAGAAAGTTTTTTTATAATCACAAAAATATATTGAAAATGTTTATTTGGGAGAATTATGAGTCGACAAAACAGATAAGTACGATATACAGTAAAACATTTTTTAGAAAATAAAAAAAGGATTGAAAAATTGAAAATTAAAATAATATCAGAAGGATTATGTAAAGTTTTGCCTTATAAAACATGAAAAATTCAATCAACATGATATCCACGAATGGAGGATGTTGTATAATGTTCGTCTCATCGCTTCACAAAAACACGAAGAGATGCGAGTAAGAAAAGATCATGACGATCAAAATCGCCTAGATGGTTATCGAGAATAGGCAGCCAGCCACCGCCGACTGTCATCACAATATGCATAAGAATGAAAGGCATCCAGCTCTCTTTCAACGTCTTATCTATTTGTTTGACTGCAGCCGTCAATGATGCGAACACGAATGTTTAGTAATCCAGAAGACGGGAGAGATGGGTACAATTGAGGTACGTGAGATACGGACAGCGCCCATGGGGGAGGAAATGATTACGGAAAAAGTCTAGCCGAATATTGATAGTTATTGAAAGAACTTCATAAAACCGTGTTTTTTGAATAATATTTGAATATTGATTAATTACAAGATTTTACAGTAACATTAACTAAAACATGAGCATGTCCCATAAAGTGTCACAATATATCTTTTAGACAACGTCAATAATGAGAAACAGAGAAGCAGAACGTTGAAATGAGGCGCTGAATACTATCTTTCAAACAAAATTTTATTTCCATAATATATTGTCAAGAAATAAGTTAATGTGCGGCTCAAAGGCAAATAATAACATGCGGTTTCGATTTAATTTTCAACTCGATTAATAAAAAACGAATTTATTTTTTCTTGTTCGGGCTGTTCTCCAAGAGATTCTATCATTGTTAAAATATAACCTAATATAACCGCTAGTTTTCTTTCATCCTTTTAAAGATTAACTTCGGTTTAAATAACTATCATATTAATGCAATCTTTATTTGATGATTTGGATAACCTAGAAACTAGTGAACCTAATGAATTTCGGCTTTATAAATATATGAAAAAGTAGACTGAAAGAAATTTAAAATTTATTAGTTACCATACCATAGAAATCCAATTGAGATGAGAAAAATAGTAGCTCAGTTACAGGCTATTATTGCAGCAAATATGATACTTGAAAGGTATTTTCGGCCAAATTGAAACGGGAAAACGTTCCAGATTGAAAAACTTCACGTTTGACGTTCAAAAATTGGTAATAAATTATTAAAAAGCTGGTCGAGTTCACATCGTTAATATTCAGCTCCAATGCGCAGAAGCGAGTTTAAGAAAGTTATAGACCAATTTAGAAATCTAGTAATAGTAGCATTGCGTTAAACAAAATTGTCTGAAAGCCCCGCAAAACTTGAAATAATAATTTTCCTATTTTTAGGGGTGTCTGAAATTTCTACGTCTTTCTATGAAAACATGTTTATGACAAATTAACTAGGCTTTCCTTAAAATATCTAAAAAATATGAATTTATTTCCAAATTTACTAAATACCATACCAGTTGGCATGCTTCAGATATCAGGAGAAAATGACGATTCTAGAAAGACCTATACAGAAATTTGTTGTAACATTCTTCCACTACTGCTCACCATTCTGCTTGCCATTCGAAAAATTTACTCACTACGGCGTGGAATTTGTAGAATATTTGAAAATGAATTTCGCTTATTTTAAGTCAAATAATAGCTGGATAAATTGCGATCTACATCTTTAAATAAAATCATCATTTTAATATTCCAGTTGGCGTGCAGCTGCAAAACAAAAGGATTTTTCAATTGGGCACAACTCAATTGGGCTTCTACCGTAATTTAACCATTTGCCTTATATCGATAAACTTGATATTATTTATCGAGAAAATCATTCTTAAAATTTAACTATTATTTATTTGAATTTATCAAATTTGCTCAGCTAGATTACAACAAGATATTTAGTGAAACAGTTTTTTGTTATTTAGGAAAATGGTAATTTTACAAAAAGAAAGTACATTTCGTTATTTCCTGTGAAAATCCAAAGTCCTGTGTAAGTGTATAACTAAAGCACGTAAACAATGATTCAGAATGCCTTGCTTTTACAAAAAGTTTTAAATAAAAATTTAAATCTTTCAGTAACACAATTACACACATTATAAGTTTAATGAGTACAGTAATTCTGAAGTTAAAATTTTTCCATCTGGACCATTGTTAAATATGCACAAACGTAACATTTCATTAAAATTCTAACAATTCCGATAAAAATACACCTTTAGTTCATTCACCCCACTTACCTAAATTTAATACTTTCTCCTTTCTGATCCTTATCTAACCCATTTTGAGAACCACACTTGATGTTATACGCCTTTTGTTCAAGGGTTCAAAATATTTCAAACTTTTACACTCGAGGAGTTTTTCGCACGCAAACGGCAAATGTCAATTTTACGGAGTTTAATAGGCGTGGACTTTTCATATTTCAGCGTGGACTTTTCATAAAATTTTTAATTGTATTTTGAATATTTTCAGTGAAAAAGTTCCAATATCTATATTCTAATATTAGTCTGACTCAGTCTTTTGTTAAGTTTGTTTTCTTCAATGTTTCTAGCCATTATATTCTTATGAACATTATATCAGTAAATGAGAACGAAATGGACTGAGAATTGAAAATTCATGGCTTGTGTAGTCTCCCTTCTTCTCAATCAGCTCAGCGACGCGGTCTGGTCTTGAAGATCCTGGCTGCATTTCTTAAAACTGGAATTTTTCCAATTAGTCCAAGAAAAATCGGATTTAATTTACGTTTCAAAATATATCAAGTTTTCTTGCAGAGATCCTCCCGGTAGCTTCCATTGATAAAGGATGGCACAAACCCCGTTGTTAATCTACACTTTGAATGGTCTACTTCCAAAATTATCTCTAAAATTCTGGAAGATTGAACAACCAACCAACAACATCAACGCCACGCCCACCGACGAGTTCATAAAAGGAGCGGATTTGACCACTATCATGAATGGTACAGTAGCCGTCAAAAGGTTGTAAACGTTGGGTTAATTGGTATTGGTACGTTGGGTTAATTTGTATATTTTTACCAGTTCTGAAAGCGTTAGAAAATTTGTGGACAAGTGCCTTACGAAAATAAGAAAAAATAAAATTTTTAGGGGAAAAAATGGAATTTTCGAAAAACCAAATTTTGACCTTAATTTTTCAAAAAATCATAATTTCCAAAAAACACGTTTATTCAACGCATAACATATAAAAGCTAACAAATTGGGTCTAATAATTTCAGAGAGTCAACCACTTGTCCCATCCCAATAAATGAGCTAAACAACAAGCACAACAAGAATAATAATAATTATTAGTTATTATTTCTAATCAAATAACATAATTCTCTACTCTGCATTTTCATTCTTACCGTATTATGCATTCCGTCCTCCAAAGAAAATAATTGTAATCCATATAAAGCATTTTTTAATTAGTGAAGATATAATTTTTCCTATTAAAAGGGAAGTATATGTTCCTATTTTATATTATAATGTAATTAACATGTCAAAATAAAATTTTTTGATTAAGTTTGAATTCGTTTTAAAAAAGACAAATTTTCATTTACATTTGACTTTAGAATACTTTTAATTCAAAGAAATTCAATATATAATTTATTTAAATATTTCTATTGTCGTGGTGTAGGTTGATGAAAAATTAGGGGTAAAGGAGCATACCGCAAAAAAAGATGGTCTCGCTTGGGCTGGTGTAGATTTAATTTGCAATTTATTAATTATTTCGCTTTTTTTCATCACAATTTGGTTTTCTCTTACTAAATTGGTTGTTAAATCAACATAATAATTATTATTGTTGTGACGGAAGGTTAAGCTGAAAGTCAAAGCGCACACTTTACTAGTCACTCTTGACATTCCCGTCAACGTTAATTATATATTTAATTATAATTGTTAATATTTGTTGTCACGTTACTCGTGCCCTAGTTTTGTTATCAACTTATATAATCGTGTTGTCATATGTTTTTGTTATTCCTAGATCCGAGCCAATAAAGAGTTAGCCCGTGAATCCACCAGCCTCTAGGATCACAACAGTGGCGATCGGATTTCGAACTCAAGTCAGGTCCCAGGTATTATTATATTGTCAAATATTGATCGTCTTGTAAGCCATAATGTCACTCGAAGCTAAACCAGATGTCATCGAACTGCTCAAACAACAGATGGAAGAAAACCGTAAATTGACGCAACAGTTAAGCGATCAATTTAAATACATTTGTCAGCTGCAGCAAGGACCATCCATGGACAAGGAGCCGATGATAATTAGCGCGATTTCGAGCAGAATGGAGGTATTCGATTACGATATCGAAGAAGACAAGACATTTGACAACTGGTACGATAGGCACCAGGGAATGTTCCAGATTGAGGGCAAGGACCTATCGGATGCCGGGAAGCGACAACTTTTGTTGTCGAAGCTGTCTAAAGATTGCTACAGACAGCTCACGGGACGGATTGCACCTAAATGCCACACATCCTTATCGTTTAAGGAGGTCGTCGAAGTGTTAAGCGAGATGTATAACACTAAAATCTCATTATTTTCAAGAAGATTCGAATGCCAGAAATTGCGGAAAGAGGTATCATTACTCGATTACGTCAATAAGGTAAATAGGACTGTCGAGAACGCAAAACTCGATGGCATGACAATTGAGGATTGGAAAACTTTTCACTTCATACTGGGATTGAAGGATAAAAAGGATGAAAAAATGAGAAACCATCTCGTAAACATAATTGAGAAGAATTTAAACGCGGAAAAACACACAACAATACAGGAATTATATGCGGAATGGACTAGAATTGAAAGTCTGTCCAAGGAGACGGAAGTGTTGGATAGCGTCAATGCCGTTCGGAAGGGTACCGTAAAAAAATGGGACAGAAAAAGACAAGAGGACACAGTGTCAAAGAAGAATAGGGACAAACAAGCGAGATGCTTTAGATGTGGAGAAATGGGACATTTTAAAAGGAACTGTCGGAAAAGGCTAACGACGAATTACGTGAAGGCTCAGTCGGTGAATGTCAAACGACATTATGTGAAAGGCCAGTTGAATGGCAGGGACGTATCTTTTCAGATAGATACGGGAGCCGACATATCCTTGATGGGAATGGAATCGTGGAAACGAATAGGATGTCCGCACTTGGAGAAAGCACCGCTAGACGTGACGTGTGCTAATGGATCAAGGCTGAAATTGAAAGGAGGTTTCGTGGCTGAAATGAAACTTAAAGGGCAGACCATACAAGGATGGATATATGTGAGAGCTGGTGGAAATTTATTGGGACTCGATTGGATCATGAAGTGTGACGGAATGAGGAAACACTTCGAGACAATGGTCAGCGAGGCGAAGCAGGTGAATGTCCCAAGGGAACCAAGTGAAGGGTTCAAGCGAGTATATTCGAAAGGACTCGGAAGATGGACGAAGGAGAATGCCGATGGATTCTCTCAGCAGGTGCAAATTGGTGATCCGGTAATCGTGAAAATCCACATGGCGAGCTCATGGATGTGGAAGACAGGCATAGTCAGAAGAAAAGTGAGCAGCAGCATATACATTGTGGAGGTGGATGGACGCACGAAGAAGTTTCATGCGAATCAAATGATTAAGATGTCAAAGTCTTGGAAACCGGCACTAAGAGAAGTTTTCCATATTCCTCAAAATTTTATTTTTTCAGATAGATACAGTAAGCTTTATGGCGATGGAGTTGAGAGTTCACTTTCCATAGAAGGTTCATCAAAGCTAAGTGGTTACCCGGTGCATGGAAGTAGTTCAAGAGATGAAGATGTTAATGTCAATGCAACGGATGAGGAAGCCCCAAACAAGGAAAATGTTGCGGTAAACACTAACGAAAAGGAAGTGTTGGATGCTGGACAACCGTATGTAACCAAAGGAGAAGCCGACGTTGTAGCAGAGGAAGTTCGAGAAGAGCAGTTGGTTCCATTAAATGTTGTCTGTAACCCCCATTTGTGTAACGTGTCTGTTAATGTTAGTCCCCATGATTGTTGTGCCCCCCGCATTAAATTTGATAATTATTCCTTTAATCCTAATGTAAACTTGGACCGGGAAGTGTGTGTGGAGGCAGGAGGTGAGACTGGAAGGAGCAATGGTGAACGTGGAACAGTCAACGACACAAGAGAAGAGAAGGTGCAACTAAGAAGAAGCACACGAGTTAGGAAGCCAGTTGTTAGATACCCGGCGATACAGCATATAAGTCATCGATGCTGTGGAAACTCGAATCTTTGCTATCAGGAAGAACCGCTGAGTACGAGCAACTTTAATTGCTGCGGAGACACGCGTTATCAGGAAGAGCAGACATGTAACTATATACGCTGTGGAAATAAGTGTCACCAAGAAGAGCCACAGAAGTGCGTACACAGAAGACATTCGTGTTGCGGAGCCACAGTTTGTTACGAGGCGCCGCGGATAAGAAGGCATCGAGTTGGACGTGAAGACTCTATTCAACACGGGAGGTGTTGTGACGGAAGGTTAAGCTGAAAGTCAAAGCGCACACTTTACTAGTCACTCTTGACATTCCCGTCAACGTTAATTATATATTTAATTATAATTGTTAATATTTGTTGTCACGTTACTCGTGCCCTAGTTTTGTTATCAACTTATATAATCGTGTTGTCATATGTTTTTGTTATTCCTAGATCCGAGCCAATAAAGAGTTAGCCCGTGAATCCACCAGCCTCTAGGATCACAACAATTATAATAAAAATTTTAGGTATAATTTATTATATTTAGGATCGAAATAATAAACAAATTGCAAATTAAATCTACACCAGCCCAAGCGAGACCAGCTTTTTTTTCGGTATGCTCCTTTACCCCTATTTTTTCATCAACCTACACCACGACAATATATTCGCACTAAATCCGTCCTTCAAAAATTTTTTTAAAAGTACCATCGTTAAATTAGATATTTTAATGTACATTTTAAGTTATTTTCTGAAACGCTAATAAAGCAAGCTGAGAAAACGTGATCAAACCTAATATTTTGTGAAGACTTTAACATATTTATAGAGTTTAATGAAAAGCTGACAAACTGGTCCAAACAAAATTTTTGTAAATACACGTGAAAGCTGTAAGACAATGATGAAAAAACAAAAAAAAATCAGTTCCATTTGGCTTGCTTCATCAAAACAAATCCAGCTAGCCTATATTAATATGAGACTTCATTTTTTCTAACCCATAATTTGTTTTAATTGAGCCCATCCACAGTATGAATTAATTATTATTATAGAAACCTTGACCAATCCAATGAGTCATCAAGAAGTTATAAATACCTATATTTTATGGATATCAATTGACCAGAACATTGTCAACATACATAACCGGTTTTTATAGGGAATATTTTTATTCTCTCTTCTATACACACATCGTAGTACCTACATCGATTCACTCTCAAACAAATCATCAATAAAATTCAATTTTTTTATTGTCCAATTTGTTTTAAATCTTTTTTATTAATTTTATTTAGGAAGTGTAAATATTATCAATTGCAATACTCTATATGGTAAACTACCGTATAAATTTACATTCTTATAACATAATTCTTTGATTTATTTGTGCTGTTAGGTACAATATATAAAGAGAAGATGTGAAGAATTGATACTTAATTTCATTAAAAATAAATAATAACTAATAAAATGAATATTTGTTTCACGTTCTCATTGAGACCATTTGAAAATAATCAAAAATTTTTGAAAATGAATTACAAATTTCATATAGTCGAATAATAATAAATTTAAAAAATTATTGTGTAGGGCATGGCTTTCAATCCAATATTAGAGTAATGGATTTTGTAAAATGTATCTATAATCTATAGTAAATGGATTTATATACAACATATTTATCAATGAAATTGGGTTTTTGATATTTTTAAGCGGAATATGAATAAGAATAGGAAAATATATTACAAAAGGCCGTCCAAACGAGAACCTCAAATTGTTTGTTATTATTTTTTATTTATCAACATATTCACCATTTATGATAAATATGTTTCAGCTATTGTTATAATTCCTGTTTTCCCTTTTTCATATTTTGATAAAAAATTATTTTAATTCATTGATCTGTTTATTGTTAATTCATATTTTTTCACTTCACTGACCTAATCATGAAACATTTTTAACTATTTATAACATGTAGGAAAGCTTTTGCTGCCGTAGCCGAAAGCTGCTCAGAGAATTATAAACAAAGATTTGCTCTATTTTTATTTTGATATAGACTGTACCTTTTTTATATGGACTATACATTTTTTGGATGTAGACTGTTGTTAGTGTACAAGTACACCCACCATAAAGCCTTCAATAGAGAATCTCCTCGCATTACAATAACGATCAAAATGGACGCGTTTTATAAATTTAACACATTTAATTGATTTGCGTGAAATTTTAATGAAAGATCACTCTTATGATCGGTGTGAATCACTAAAAATTAAGTTTTAACAGCTTGCGGCATCGCGGAATGTCGATGCTTCAACCATTTTACGAATTTTTGGTTTCATTCATCGTTCAATGTTTTGTGTTATACTGTTACTTAATTTGATTTTAATAAATTAAATTCCAGATGGTGTTTCGAGAATTGATAGGAATTATATTAATTCTACTATTGGCCTATTCGAACGCATTTCCTCTTGGGAAACAAACCTCTTACGATGATGGTGAAGCGCGAAAATTATTGAGACTTGCTGCTGCCGCTTATGGAACAGAACATGCAAAATGTTTGAGCAAGTGAGCTTCCTTTGTTTTTGACTGATTCAGTATTTCAATTTATTTTTTATTTTCTATTAAAATTGATTTTCTTGTTCCGCTTAAGGAATATTGGAACTGATTACTCAATTGTTCAGCTTTGTAACTGTTTACCATGAGATGTGAGATGTCAGGCGCACGCTAATTGAAATGAGAAAAATGTGTGCTCAATTGAGTTACTTGAAGCTAAACTTTCAGAAGCTTGTTATAATTTCAAGATAGTATTAGAAAATCTAGCAATTTACGTTAAGGAACGTTGTAGAAAAACTGAGCTTCGTAATACACGTTTGAATATGCCAAAGTTTTCATTTTTATCGAACGCCGACTACGATTGAAATTGTCACATTTTTCGTAAACTTTTAATTTAAAAATTAAGTGAATTATGGATGTTTTACGTCAAAAATCTAAACAAACTTAAAAGATTTCTATTAAACATTTTGATTAGACATCTTATTTTAAGGAAAGTTGACGGGCTCATTGAAGACTTTAGATCTTCATTTATCAATAGAACTTGGTGTTGGACTGTCTGAATCGAATTACCTATTTTCCTTTCTTTTCAGAGATCGGTGCCTAAGGGAAAAGAAAAATAAGAAAAAAAAGTTATCTTTTGGACGGCCACTGTTTTGTCTCTCATCAATTTCTGTTGTCGAAGAGGAATAGACGGAGAAGTTCTTTACGGCTGTGTGGCCGGCAAAACAAGACTCTTTTTTTTTTAAATTTTTTAGCTCTTCCATTAGGCACCCATCTCTGAAAAGTACAACAAAAAATTACAAAAACAAATTTTATTGGCTTTTAATTTATATAATTTTCAGAAGTTATGGAAATGGTGAAAATTACCAGATTAAAGCTTTAGTTCAGAAGAATTGTGACAATCTTGACAGCACTTGTGAAGCTTTCGTAGGTTTGTATAATTATGCTTTTGTAGTAATGATTTTAAGTTAATATATTTTAGTGGTTTCGGATGTTCAAAAGCAGATAATTGTTGTTTTTAGAGGAACAAAAACAAAGGTAAATTTTTTTTTAATTCACTTTAACTTTTAACAATTAATATTATTGTTGTTCTTATTAATTGAAGAAAAATGTATTGGGTATGAGTTAGAAAGATTTTTTTAGTTGTAAAAATTCTTCTCTAAATTTTGTTTAAATTCTATATTATCAACTGTAATTTCCCAATTCAACAATTAATTCCAAAGGGAAGCTACCAGCACGATAAATTAAAATTGCAACTTTAGTATTGTTCACGTGTACGTTTTGTAGGTTTTTTGGTTGTACACTTGAAAATTATTTTCTCATCAATGTTTACTGGATTGTCTCTTCAAAATTAATTAATTTTGCAATCATTATTTTATAAATTTGCCCTATTTAGACTCAACTTCTTCTCGAAGGATGGCAATCGATTAACGATGGTGTGGATTTCTTTGACATGGGCGACGTGAATCGCTATTTCATGAATGCTCATTTGGTACTGTGGCCCGAAATCGAACAAGTTTTACTGAAACCTGAATATAAAGATTATCCAGTGACCTTCACTGGACACTCGCTTGGTGGGGCCCTCGCATCACTCGGCGCTGCTCGCACTGCCAAACAAGGCTATCGCGATGGCTCGCAGATAAAAGTTATCACATTCGGACAGCCACGCGTTGGCAATATTGACTTTGCGCACAACTTTGACAGCATGATACCAACCAGTTTCCGAGTGGTATTCCGAAGAGATATTGTTCCGCACATGCCAGCGTGCCGAAAGAATCACACATTTGCCGTAGAATATGATGGAGCATCGAAGCCGTGCCATGCGGAGCTCAGAGATTATTATCATCACGGAACCGAGATTTGGTACCCGGATGAGATGAGTGAAGGAGCACATTATGTTGAATGTCTCGGACAGCCAAAGAATGAAGATTTCGCGTGCTCTGATAAGATTAAATTTTTCGTGGATCAATCGGATAGTTACGTATGGGATCATCGTCATTATTTTGGTGTTAAGGTTGGTTTCCCTAAAAAACAATATTGTAGAATTATTATATGTTAAATAGCAGTAATTGAATCTATTGATTTCTAAAATTTACGACAAAGTTAGTTCTTCTTAAATAGGTTTGCCTTTTTGCTAGCAAAACAGAATATTGTAAAGGCTATTTCAAAATTTTGGACGGCGCGTTGCGAACCGCTGCGCAGTAAGATCATTATAGATAGATAGAAACTAAATTCAACTCTCACACCAATTTGAAATGTTTGATAGGTCAGATTGGAAGAGGCAGCATCGCTATGTTAGCCACAGCAGCTGCAGCAACATAAAAATTTCTCTCAATCTTTCGTGTCTCCGCGAGTCACTAACGCTATTTTTTCTTAACAATTGGAGGCAATTCAAATTGAAGTTGAAACAATATTTTATTATAAGTTATAATAATTAATAAATAATAAATAATTGATATTATTAAATAAGAAACAACGGATAAATAGAATATTTAGTAGAACATCTTCTAAATAAACTTAATAAAACAACGAAAACAATTCAATATATTAGAAACGAAGAATTTCATATAGAAACGAAGAATTTATTAGAAACGAAGAATTTCCGAATTTCAGTGTCCTCGAGAGTTGTAGCTTGCTCACAAACATAATATCTTTAAATCGAGATTCAACTAAATCATCTAGATCATCTACAAAATAAGATTATCATATTTTAAGTGAAATAAACATACCAACCAATTAATAACTCCTTTGATACGAATAAAGTGAAAAATCCATAAAAATATAAATGTTTTTGTTCATTCGTGGTATTCCTTGTTTAAACTATAAGTAGGGATCCTTGTCTGACAATCCAGCTTCTCATCTAATATTTTTCGAGCGATAGACGCACGTTTTTGCTGAAAATTATCAAAAAATTAGTAGTATGTTTCACATTTTGCGAAATTTTTCAAAAATGTGCGGTTGAATTCGGGAATTCTTATATCCATCTGATTGAGTAGCTCATTTACTATCTTTTTATATGTTTTTCGGAATATTTTTCGGAATAACAAAATTTTTATAATGATGGAAAAAAATCCGACTTACCAAGCTTAAAGTTTTTGAGGTTCCTGGTTGATCCATAATGATTTTGTACTTCAATTGCCTTTAGAAGAGTCTATAAACTATATATAAACAAAATACTTTACGAAAAACGGTCATAGAAATTAAATAAACACAGTTTATTTTAGACACTTTCAAACTTTAACGGGCTGTATCTCAGTATCTAGCAGTCAAATTTTAGAAATTTAAGTATCATTAGATTCCTTTAATCGTGATGAAGTAAATTAAACAAAAAACAGAAAATTTTTCGCAAACAGCATCGAAATAATTAGATCAATATAATTTATCACGATGACATAAATAAACAGTTTAAAACGATGAAAAACAAAACATAGAACAGTTTTACAACATTATTTATTATTATTTTCAATAAATTAGCAAAAAAGAACAAAGAAAAACCCAAACAAATGCTTAAAATAAAATATTTAAATTTAATCGAAAATGAAAGAAAGGCCGCGTAAATGTACACCTGTCGTCTCCCTACACACACATGTTCATAAAAATGCAGAATGTTCGTCACCCCTCTATCTCTGACCTATCAAACGTTTGTGAACTGACTCAAATTGGTGTGCAACTCTCTATTTTTATTATTGCCACAAAGTTTTTTTGCAATGCGTCGTCAAAAAATTTGAAATAGGTTATAGAGCCCCGCAAAGCTTTCTGATCTCGTCATATACCATTTCCACGAAAAGAATCAATAAGAAATTAATTTAGCTATGCAGAAACACAACCGTCATATTGGATGCTAAAATATAAAAATTTAGTAATACTAAGAAAATAAATTAATTACGCATAAAATGTTTAGAAAGTGAGAAAAATTGGTTTCGTAGTTGTTGTGTGGCAATTACGTGCATGCACGTACATTGACCGGGTACATTGACCTCCTGCACATTTGTGAGGATATTTAGTGTATCTTTCTGATGAATTTAAGAACAGAAATAGTACGAAGATAAATTAGTATAGCTAAATTTCCCCCTACTACTTATTTTCTTTATTTATTTTTAATAGAATTATTTTTCCTGCGTTAGTCGAAATTGATAATCATTTAATCTGTTGCAATCATATAATAATTTAAACTTTAAATCCCAAAACCAGTACTATGAATCTTTCACAGATATTCCAATAATTTAATTATCAACGATAACAAAAACGAACTGTTATTTACTTATTTATTTGTTTATTACATAAACATTATTCCAGGTTCCACCTTATGGAAAAACCGGATGCGATGACAAGTTTCCTGAAGGGAAACCGGGACTTTTTGAAAATGTAATCAGTCGGATCAACGTTCTAACCAGAACCATTGGATTAGATTAATTTAATAATAACCTTTACGAGTAATATAAATATTTTATTAATAGAATTTCTATTACCAAATGAACAGATATTTAATCTTTCTTATTATTATTTTCTTGATTTCCTCCTTTGTACACCCACGGACTGTTTAATGTGACGCCGGCTTTCTCGGCTGCCTGAATCGTCTCCACTTCCTTCCGATACTTTTCTCTTATTTCCATTTGTGCCACTTTATGACCGGCAGCTAATCGTATAAGTGCCCTCGGTAGCTCGTTTTCTAATCTTCCGTAATTTGCTTCAACCATCTGATCCATAAGAGCTTTTCCTTTTGTTTCGGGTTGGAAGAAGAAGCCCATGACAAATGTGACGATAATGAGAATCTCGGGGATTATGAAGGCCCATGTTGGGAAACTTGATGTGAGCAGTGGTCTCAGGATAATGAAACCAATGATTTTGCCGACGTGTCTGGAATATGAGAATATATGTAGAAAATAATTTTAAGGTTTAATTTTTTAACATGGATTAGCTTGATAATGATTTTAGGAAGTTAATTGAGGGTTTTGGATTAAGAAATTCTAAACTCTTCTAAATATTTTAATCTTGCGATCAATTTTTTCGTTACTTTTTTCTAAAAATTCGAAAATAATGTTTTCGAAATCGAAAATACGTGACAAATTCTTCAGGATTCCGTCATTAGATTTTATTTAATGATTCCTGTCCGAAATTTTGTTCGCGTTGCCAAGTTTCTTTTGAAATTTCATTCAGAAATCAGTGTGAAACGATCATCAGAAATGCGCGACATATAGAATTCTCAATTAAAAATAAATAGCCTACAATAAAATTCACAAAACTGGTAAGTGTATTAGCAAAATTTTATCAGCAAAATTGAAAATTTTCAATTTATGAATTCCTTAATAACCCCTGATTTATATAATTAAATCTTTTGAATAGTTTAATGTTGAAAATCAGAAATTGATCATACAATGTAATCTGTTTGAAGTGCTCAAAGTTGTGCAAAAAATTTATCTGGAACATTTCATTTCTACCCATGGGATGCAATTAAACGGAAAGCATGTTAGACGAGACATTCTATATGAAAATATAACATCAGGGAGCTCCTAGACTCCAAATAAATTCGTAAGAGCATTATCTCATAAATGCCAATTAAAGCTAACATTTAGTATAAAAAAAGGACTATATATATATATATATATAGGTTTCCAGTAGCTTTATAATATAAATATTCAAACATACTTTATTGAATGAAGAGATCCAAATGCTATGCAACGAATGACAGTCGGATACCGTTGTGCAGTGATTTGAATGATATTAATCCAGAAAATACAATCATTAATCATGGTTGCAATAATTACAAGAATTGTAACCGCTGAAAAAAGTTTGAGATTTATAGTATCATGTATCGATTTAATAGATTTTTAATAGTGAAAGTTGACATTAGGTTTTCTTTGATATTTTAATAAAGTCTGTCGCGCTCCGTAAAAGGCGCAGTAAATGTTTGATCCGAGAAACTTATGAAACAATTGGAATATAGTAAAAATTTTAGGGTTAGCGATAATATGTTATTTTAATGTTGAGAAAATTGCACAAAGAAATTTTGGCACGTCATATCTCAGTTCAACGACCTAATGTGCCTATTTTGTTTAAAAAATATTTGGAATTAGAACCTTGGACTCTATCAATTGTACAATTATTATCAAATTCGCAATTTTATGAATTAATCTTCATCAATTTTTATATTTTTGCTAGTCATTTTTAAGATTATTATAAACCGAGAGACACAAATGACTATTCGCTCTTTTTATAATTGTCTCAACGCGTAGAGGTTTGCAATGCGTTCTCAAAAATTTTTATATAGTCTATATAAATAAAAATGCATTTTCTCTTCTTTTCATATTTTTTCATATTTTTTTAAAATAGATATATACAAACTGTGTGTTATAAACGTAGTGAAAGTAGTGTTACGCTGCGTTCGCTTGATTTTTGTCCTGGTTAGCTTACTTTTAATTTAAAAAAAGTTTAAATTTTAAAATTAACTAAAACATACCCTTTGAATTATAGTCACATGTTCCACTGGCAACTAATCCAATAACAACACCGAATAAAATTGCTTCAATTACTAAAACAAGATAAATAATAAATGAATTTAAAATACATTATTTACATAAAGATCCCAAAAACTGAATTTTTCTTCCAAACTGTGGAACCATTAAGTCCAAAACAACTATAATGACAGGAACAATGAGACGGAAGACGCCGTCCAAGAATGTGAACATGATGGCCGAGTCTAAATTACATTTTAATTAAATGTTTTATATCTTACAAGGAAAGTCACTTTACTCCCGGTTGAGATTTTGATGAGCCTTGCAGCATTTATTGATTAGAAGCGCTGATTCCAAATCCCTTTTCAAAATCGGCGAATCAATAAATGGTGCAAGTCTTGTCAAAGTCTCAAGCGGACGCTAGAGTGACTTCCCTTGTTATTTGAATTAGAAAACATGGAGAAGCTAGAAACTGAGTAGGGTAGATGATTGATTTTTTTAGGAAATTATATTTTTAATCTTTAAAAACCAGTTACATATACTAGAATTAGCTTTTTGATGCTTTTCTTGAGGTTGTTTTTGTTGTTAAAATTATAGTGAAATTCAACTACTTTTCATTCTACAAAACGAAACTTAATTCTTGAAAATTAAATATTTAATTGCAATAAAACTTACCATGTATTCCTGACGTTGTGTACAAGTAAGTATTTGAAACCATAGCGTATGTTAACACCGATACTATCTGGAGTACAGATTGCTTGGCCAATCTCTTCGTACTGAACAGATGATAGAACCAATAGAATCCTTGCTTTTCCTTCTGATGAACCGTCGAAATATCAGTGGTTTTGAAAGTTGCCTTAGTGTTGTTCCAACGCTGATGAGCAATGTCATTGAGAACTTCGCAAGCTTGACTCAGATCGTTTCTCGCAATCAGCCAGCGTGGTGATTCGAGGAATAACATAAAACCAATGGCAAGAGGCGAGGAAACAAGGTTCAAGAAAACAAAGTAATTTTGCCAATCTTTTGTGAGGAATGCGATCAAGGCTATCGTCATATAAGCGACGGGCCATTGGAATGCATTAACCATAATCACTCGGTATTTGTTAGAAGTGTACTCCATCATCATTGTGAGAGAAGTTGTCTGAAAGGGCAATTTTCATGGAACTCAAATATGTTTTACTTCAATAACACCATAGAGGAAACAATTTACACCTTGAATGACAGCAAAGGATATCCAAGATCGTGCTGCAGTTGTCATCATAGATGTAATAATAATCAATAATTGTCCTAAATAAATTAAAGATAAAGTAAAGTTTCCATTAAACAAACCTGTGAAGAAAATCGTCTGTCGGCCGAAAAAGTCACCAACATGGCCGCCGAAAATAGAACCGATTACCTGGAAACAATAGAGTATGCCTTTCGATATTCATTCCCAAACGAACCGAGCTTCCCGCCATGATAATCTCAATATACTCTGGCTTGTCATCATCATCACAAATTAATTTGAACTTTCCAACCACTGAGAAGAACTCGAGATCCTTTCGCTAAAATAATCATCTTTTAAACCATAACTATAAACTATCTTACAATTGGCTGAACATCCAAACAGTTTTTCTTCATGTAGGCACACGAGGCATTGTTCGTAGGTGCTTCAACTGAAAAACGTGTTGACTCGCAATTTTCAGACATTCTTGTAACTTTAAGTAGAAGAAGAAACTCAAACTTCTCTCAAACGTCGCATTGTCGTGGCGAGTGCAATTCCAATCCGGTTCTAGAGAACCCAGCACGTACATAAAGGTTGAGTTTCCTGAAAAGTTGGGAGTGCCTTCTTAAACAATTTAGTTCAATCGAACCTGCCCATTCGATGGAAGCGTATAAGATCACAATAAAGCAAAAGATTTGATACGGACCAAAGGCATTAATTTTCTAAAATAGTTTCTTTTTATTTAGGTATTTGGTTTAGTTAAAAATAATTTTAGATAATTAATTACAGCACACCAACTGAAAATACCGATTTTATAATTTAAGAAATTCGTAGTAGTCATAATAAAAAGGATAATTAAATTGAACAAGTCCGTTTTCCGGTTTAGGTGCGCAGATTTCGAATATACCTATTCAATATTTAATTCAATTCAATATTTATTTAATTGTAATATCAATAAAATGTGAAACGACAATTGTTGCCGTTTGGTTCTAACAATCACGAGTTTAATAGATTTTAAATATTTAAATATTCTTAGAGTGCAAGGAATATCTGAAATACTGGCGTAGAAATTATTTGTTTAATGTACACTTGAAATTTGTAAGACAAGTGTAAATATAAAAAATTCATCATTTCAATTTGGTGTGAGTTTAGCGATTCACGATTGCGATATTGGTGTAGATCCAAGATGTGCGGAAGGGAAGTTTTTCAATTCCCGAATCCAGAATCAAAAGTGGAATTTCGGAATACGGAATCATGCTTTATCTTATTTTCATAATAAATTGATTTTTACTCTCCTTTTTAGAGATCGGTGCCTAATGGAAGAGGAAAAAATTAGGATGGAATGAGGTTCTCGTTTGGACGGCCACTCTTTTTAGACGGTCATTCTTTTTTACGAAATTATGGGCAGCGCACATTGAAGAGGAATTGACGAAAAAGTTGTTTGTGGCCGTGTGGCCGCCCATAATTTATTTTTCTTTTTTTTTACTCTTTCATTAGGCACAGATCTCTGAAAAGGACAATTAAATAAACATTTTAATTTCGTCATTAATGGACATCGAGATTATTTAATCAAAAAATGAATGAGTTTCGTAATACCTACACATATATTCACTGCTTAAATTTTTCCGGTTTCAGTGATTTCAAGAAAATTTAATACAAAAACAAACATACAATTAAAAAGATAGATAAAGTTGTATTAATATCAAATGCAATTTTCATTATCGACACATAGTAGGCTACGTTACGTTTTACTAATTCCTTACTGGTCTATATAAGAAATTTTAAAAAGTGATCGCAATAACATACCTGTAGGATCTCTTCAAAAGTTGTATAAAATACTACATCCTTCTTCCTTGGATTTATTTTCCGTAAGACAAGTTCTTGTCTCCTTAAAAACCAACGTTCTTTCCAATTTTCAATTTGACCAACCTCTTCTGCCTATACTCATCGTCTGACATCCGTAATCTCCTATCGTTCTTTGAGTGCCCTATAAAAATCTATCAAGTGCATTTTTAAAATTTATGAAAAAATCAATATCAATAAAAACGCGGCAGCTAATAAAGAATAATAAAAATTGTTTTTAGGTAGATGTGATGATCATTCAATTGAACTGCTTATCGTTGTGTTGTGCCAACAGCATTTCTGATTCTACCATTTTTTGTTATCAGTAACCAGAAGCATTTATATGATAAAGGATGATTCGATAACTCAGTTATCGTCAATTGGCACCGGAATTGACATTAGTGTCGCACGAACTAAATCATTTTCGAATCAGAGTATTGGTTCTTTCGTCATTTGGGTTCAATTTGTTGACTTTTTATCAAAGTTTCCCGTTCGATTTTTATTATTTTTATTTCAAATGAAATATTTTGAATAAATTTTGTTTCAACATATTATGATTAAAAATTTAGGTTGTTTTAATAAATGATCACTACTTATTTATTTTAAATACAGTAGCACGTCAAATGTAAAATTATCCAATATTTAAATGAATCTTACAGTTTTCAAATAAAGACAACAGTTTACGTCAATTTGGAAAACAGTTCTTAATTTACACAAGAAAAAACTTCCATACGGAAGCACGCCAACTGGAAATAGCGATGTTGCAAATTTGAGTGTTTCATAATATTTTTAAGATTTAGGCGTTTCTTAAGCTATCTAAAATAAGAAAAGGAGATTTGAGCACTTTTAGTGAGCTCATTTTATTAACATACCAGTTGTCGTGTGGAAAATATATTTACCGTCTAACAGTAAGTTCCCAATTTGACCGTCACATTGGCTCGAAAAATTGACCAATTGAGCATTACAATTGGTATGGCATAATAATATTTTATCAAATAAAAATGAAGCCAAGTTTCATAACAACACAGTTCAGAACAATTTGATTTTCTACCATCTAACATTTGGGCAATAAAGCGTGATTTTCAGAATGATACAAATACTCTAACTAGTATGGAAGCTCAGTAAACATTCGTTTCAAATAAACTTTTTATTTCTTGGTTTTCTTGTTCTAAATAAATATTAACTTTAAAAATCTAAAAATACGGGTTTAAAGTAAATAAGTTGCTCCAATAATGAAAGGAAGATATTACCCAAATTTAAAAGAAACCTGTAGTTGATTCAAATAATTTCAATGAACTTATACGTTTCTGAAACATACAAATTTTATACTCTAATTAGAGCTCTAATTTTTTGAGACAAAACAAGTTATTAAAATATAAATTCTGAAATTAACCCACTGTGTAAGACTTAATTAAATACTAGAAAATGCCCATTTTTAGTTGGCGTTCACTAAAGTTGTTAAAAGAGAAATACTATTAAAATTAATATACAATAATCTTTAAATATATTCAAAAATACAAACAATTCATATAAGGATACAGAATACTACTTAGAAATCATATTAAAACATCTCATTAGAATTTTCAATTAAAAGTAATTTTGAATTTAAAGTTACGTTTTTATCATGATTCAATGAATAATGATCATTATGTTTACTTTTTATATTTTTGATAAGAAATAATTGGAATCAAGTTTTACCCATATTCAGAATAATGTTTTTTTATGAAATATCGTTATATATTTTTAATTAATTTTGAAGAAAAGCATATTAATTAACTATAATGAGATTTAAAAAAATCACGGAAATAATATTTTTCAAATTTGCATGTTAATATGTATTGTCCTTTTCAGAGATCGATGCCTAATGGAAGAATAATAAAAGAAGAGAAAATGATGGGGCCACAAAAAACATTTTTCTCAATTCCTCTTAAATATGTGCTGCCCATAATTTCGTAAAAAAGAATGGCCGTCTAAAAAGAGAGGCCGTCCAAACGAGAAACTGATTCCATCCTAATTTTTTTCCTCTTCCATTAGGCACCGATCTCTGAAAAGGACAATACTTTTATATAAAATAATATATTTACGAAAATATATATTTTCCTTTTCAGAGATCGGTGTCAAACGGAAGAGGAAAACATTAGAATGAAATGAGGCTCTCGTTTGGAAGGCCATATTCTCATCTCTCATCAATGTGTGTTGTCTCAAAAAATGGGCAGCCCTAATAAAGAGGAATAGACGAAAAAGTCGTTTGTGGCAGTGTGACCGTCCATCCGATACTATCATTTTTTCTTATTTTTTGTTCTTCCACTAGGCTCTGAAAAGGACAACACAAAATTATATATAATTTTCAGAAGTTATGGAAATAGTGAAAACTACAGAATAACTGAATTCGAGATTTAAAAAATCAAGAAAACAATTTCATACAGCTCGCAAAAGTAAATTTTTAAAATTTTAATTTCATACTGCTCATTTCCACGTGGACTTTTTGCGTAGTTTTAAGGGAATGGCAGGAAATAAAATTTAGAAAATCCATATAACTGCATGCCATTTAACGCTGTTTTCAGATATCGATGTCTAATGGAAGAGGAAAAACATAAGAAAAAACGTAATAGTATCGTTTTGCCGGCCACTATTTTGTATATCATTAATCTGTTAATGTCACAGTTAGAAGCCAAATGGAACTAACAATTTCGCAATTTTTAAGCTAGTATAGAAATATTTACGTATTTATAACAAAAAAAATTTCATGGAAATTTAAATATGCTAGTTTTAAACCATCTAAAAGTATTAATATTTCCCTAAAAAGTTTGTTTCGAGCATGTTTACTGAGCTTATTTTACTACCATACAAATTGGGGTTCAGTTATGGTCTTCCTGGTTTGCATAACTTACAATTACAATGCTTCAATCGTCTTTTGCGGTGTTTTTTTTTTTTCATTTTTTTATTTGCTAAAACATTAGAATTTATATAATTTTGTAAATTACTGTAATTTACTTTACATACCACCTCACATATTAATGTACAATTTGGTTTGTTTCAAAATAGGAAAATTGTATATGGTAAGCCACACGCAACAATTTTTTCTTTTTTTTTTTGAGCGTGTATGAAAATTAATGAAAATTATGGATTATATGGGAAACATATCATTGAATATGTAAAAGTATACAATCAGTAACAAACTAATAAAGGAACTAAAAAAGACCCATGAGCAAAAATTAGGCGTAATGAATAATTAGTAGCAAACAGTGGCAATCAGTAATACCCTCTTATCATTCCAGATTAATTTATTAATTTGAATGAAAAAAGATCGTGAACAAAATGTTATTTTGAGAAGGCTCCGTCGGGTTTCTGATAATTTCCTGATAATGAGAAACCCACGTTGCAGTTGGAATCAAGTGCCGTTTACAGTTTTACGTAGGTAATATTTACGACGTGTTGATCAAATATCACTATACATTTTGTTATCACGTGTGAGTGTACATGTGTACGTGCTTTTTTTGACTTATATTTTTAGCAAAATTAGTAGAACAACAGCGTGTTTTAAAAATATTATTTTGACATTATAATTATTATTTTCTTTTCAATTTATAAAACAAGGAGAACGCCAAAGGCTGTCAGTTGAAAAATCGCCAGTACATAGAAAGAAAGATCTCGAATTTGATAATTTGACGACGTTTTAAACAAATTTATTTTTTGTAAAAAAGTATTTCGATAATTTTAAGAGAACTAATAATGCTTATAAGCTGTTAGTTACATTATTTTGTTTCTCGTTAAATTATTAAATTATTGAAATGCAACATGACGTGGTTACGCTAATGGACGTATATTTTATAGTCGATTGAAAGCTGAAAAGTGAAAAAGTCATAGCTTTGCTCTGAAGACTAAGAAAACTTAAAGTCAAGTATATTATTATTCCCCGATGTGCCCGCTATCAATAAACTCATAATCTCAACTATTTAGAGGAAAGTTTTCGAGTTATTCATTCTTCAATTTTTGCTCTTTATAATATATGACTTCTGAAAATAACTTCTGAAGACAGAAAATAAAAGTAGATATGATAAAAAAAGTACTATTTTCAACAAACTATGATCCTTAGGCGTTAAGAAGAGAGAGTATTCCAAAATAACAGTTAATTGGGAATTAGTGCCACAGAGGGGATCTTAGCGATTGTTATTTGATACCGATATTTGCAATTACTACTTTAATTTTTGGATGTTTTCTGATTGGAGACTAAGCTTGATCATGTCCATCAATCTTCGTTGTTGTGACTCAGGCCTCACAACCAGTTTCTTCATAAAGACAATAAATTAACTTTGTTGTGTTTTATGACATAGCGAATCCCTTTTGACGTTATTCAAATTTTCAGAAATTAATAATATACAGTTCTAATTTTTTTTACTAAAATAAATGTGCGTACAAAATGCAAAAACGTTTAACAGAATCTGATCGTGCACAAAATTATAGTCAAAAGTGCAAAAACTTATTTGCCGTTCTAATATCATCAAATTGACTTTTGATTTTCAGGAAAATATGTCATTTTTCTGGAATTTCCAATTTTTAATAATACGAGTAATATATAAGTCTATTTATAGGAAAAAATTAATAATAACAGGTAGAAGGAGTATATTATTGAATTCAATAATCTTCTTCCTCTTCATCTCCTCCTGCCATTGCAGCTGCTGCTTCCTCTTCCTCTTGAATCTCGTAGTCAAGTTTCTTGATCACCTTCTCATAGATAGCTGGTGGTGGTGGAAGTCCGGGGAATGTTGGATAAGCCATTTTCTAAAATTGAAACTATTATTGATTTTCATTTCATTTGTTAATTAACATTCTCATAAACTGCTCGTCTCTCCTTGAAGTTTCTTCTATCAATCTGGCGATCGTATTTTGATGAAATTTGGACTTTTGGCTAAATTATGACAAAACATTGATTCGATTTATTGGAAAATATTTACTGGATGACGTCCTCCGCTATCATCTGATGAGACTTGGCCATTCTTGGCATTGTTCGCTCTTGCAACTTGACGAGATCTCTCATTCAATTCTTTGAGCTGAATGATAGATGTTTTAATACATAATATACTCTTCAATATACATCATATTCTTGACGTTCGTGTCTTTTTTCTTGATCATATTTTACTGCTTCTAATTTGCATATTCTTTGATGGAGTTCCTTGATTTTGGCTTTCAAGTCGTTTGGAAGAATGCTATCCACCTGTTAAATTACTCTTTTAGTTGAAGCCCATTAATGTTTATAACCTCTGGGATGTTTTTTCTAACTTGTGCAATGAAAGCAGCTTTTGCTTCTTCTTGCTGCTCCTTAGTCATTCCCATTTCTTGCTTTGCTTGAACAATATTACCAAATCTGTCGCCAACACCACTTTCTGGCTTCTTTTGAATAACAAAGTTGCTAAATGATATTGTTTAGAATTTTCACGTTTTCTACATCCATACCGTCCACCCTGTTGTCCAGGCTGGAATCCACCACCCATCATCTGCGCCTTCTTCATTTTCTCTTCTTCCTTCTTTTTCTTTTCCTCTTCAGCTCGTGCGCGACGCTCCTCTTCTTCCTTCTTACGTCGCTCCTCTTCTTGTCTCTTTCTTTCATTAGCTTCACGTTCTTCCTGTTCACGTTGTAGACGGCGTTGTTCCTGCATTTTTTAAAATTTGCATCATGTTTTTCATAATTCTCCAAAACCTGTTTTTCTTTCAACATTTTAAGCTCTTCTTCTTCCTTCTCTCTTTCCGCACGACGACGTTCCTCATAATCTTGCAATTTTGCTTGTTCGTCATCTTCATGCCGCTTCTTAGCAGCCTTTAAATTATTCGAAAATTAACAATCATTCCCTGCAATCATGACTTACGAGCATTGCCTTTTCGGCCTCATTGAGATTAGCACCCCTGAAAGTTTCATTTATTTAGTAATGTGCATAGTGTGCAAATAGTGAAGTGTAGGCCAAGTTAAACAAGATCGAAGAATTTTTATTTCGAAGGTTATTTGCTCGTTTCGAGTGTTTGCACAGTCGGATAAATTGTTTCAGAATATTTTATAAAAGATAACGAGCCATTTTATAAAGTGTTCTTTCTTCTTGTTCGAAATTGACATGTTAGCAGCTTCAAATAGTAAAAGAACAACTATAATTAGGTTTTAAAATTAAATTAAGGAAAAATAGAGATTAAGAGTTAATTAACATTAATTCGTTACTGTAGCAGGTCAAATGGAAATTATTATTTTCCACAGTGTCTAAAAATTTCTTTTTTTAACCAAAATCCTTGTTCACGTCAATTTAACCAGGTTTTTCTTAAACAATCTAAAATATTTATATCGTCCCAAAATTTTAGATTTGAGCACGTTTGCTGATATAATTTTATGTCTGAACAGTTGGCAAAAAACCATTTATGGATAAGGTGTCTAAGAAAAAACAAAAAGTAGTCGCAAGGAATAAGATTTTATTGTCTTTTCAGAGAGGGTGATTACCTAATGGAAGAGGAAAACATAGGACAAAAATGAGGTTCTCGTTTGGATGGCCACACTTTTGTATTTCATCAAAGTATATTATCTCAAGACGATATTCAAAACAAATTAAAGAAGAATAGATGGAAAAGTCAGTTGTGGCCGTCCCAACGATACATTAATTTTAAATACCGTTTCATATAAATATAAAAAATAAAAAAATAGCAATTTTAATTAAACATTTTAAAGTAAAAGCTAGACAGTATTATCACAATAGTGACAAATCCTATTTGAATCTTCAGCACGTCTGCCGCAAATTTCGATTTTATGAAATTTAATCACGTTTTGCTAAATTTTTGCTCAAACATTTCAGAGAATTTTCAATTGAATTTTGTATATTTTAAGTCAAGCAATCCATATATCCTTAAATTACATCGAAAAATATGGATTTACATTGTTTTTAGATGATATCTCCATTTTACTATTTCAGGTTGCTTTTTTCTTTTTACGTGGATTTTTTTGTTTTTTTTTTTGAGATATTTTAGATATTTGCATAATTATATACCGTCCAATTTTATAGCTAAGCGATGATCTGAACTCTAAGGATCACACCAATTTGGCAGGGCGGGTGACGTACTGCTTGTTTGCTATATAATTGTATCAATCTTACAATGTTGTTAAAATCGCTACAATTTTAATAAACTGGCTCACTCCGTCTGACAACAACAGAAAATCTATCGAGCTTCAATTTCAGACGATTATATCCACTCTGTGAAGGATTTGAAGTCAAGCCAAACATTCATTGTTCTCACGAAGAAAATAATCTACGACTCACAGATTCAGAAATCACCACACTGATCATATATTTATGAAAGGTATTGCATATTATCAATTTAGTCGTAAATCTACATACAATCCAATTAAATTACAGACGATTCAATATAATCGTATATCGTTTATAATCGTTTAAAAACCCCAACACTTCAACTGCTATCGTCATAAAATGAGCTCAATAAACGTGCTCAAATATAACTTTGCAGTAAGATATAAATATTTTAGGTAGTTTAAGAATAACTTAACTAAATTGTCCGGAACAGTGTATTCTAGAAAGACCGTAAAACCTTTAAAACACTCTTAAAAAATAGTAAAATCACTATTTCGATTGAACGGACTCCCAAAGTTTTAAAAACCCCAGATAAAATTGAATTTTTTGTGATCAACGTAGGGCGTTATTTCTAAAAATTATATTTATAAAATCAATGATAAAGATCAGAGATGGCTGGTCCAAATCCATATTCCGTTTTCTGTATTACGGTCATTTTTCATTTCAATTCAGAATCACGAATGCCGGATTCCGGAATTTCAATTTCGATTCCAGGTTCCAAAATTCAAAAATTCTATTTCGCCCATCTCTGATATAAATATAACAATAAAAGACACACCCAGTTGAATGGTTAATCTGGGGGCTTAGAAAAGATTCTTATTTTGCAATATTCGGCAAGAAGAACACGTTTTAGATTTTTTAAGAAGGTATAGTAACAATGACGTGTAAAATTATATGAAAATAATACATATACAGTAATAATACATGTTTAAATATTGAAAAATATTCATTTCCATTTGGCGTGCATCAGCAGATGAAACTATGCTCATTTTTGTAATTGATGTGAATATTTTACTTTCATTGTTAGATAGATTTAAAATGTTTGATAATGTTTCAATTACAGTAAATTTATATAATATCACTGTTTATTTTTGCAGGGTTTGATTAAGATACCTGTTTCCATCATCGTCCTCTTCTTCCTCTTCTTCCTCTTCGTCTTCTTCTACCGCCTTGGCTGGAGTTTCTTCGACCTCCTCCTCGACTTCTTCCTCCTCCTCGTACTCCTCGTCGGTGCTAAAATTCAAATTAAGAATAAAATTCCTTAAAACCATTAACTTACTACACTTCCTCTTCGTCGGACATTTTCTAATTACAAACTGAAACTTTGAAGCACTTTGTGTGGAAATAAAAAGCTCCGAGTGGGCGTGAGCAATTACAATCTGTGTGGGCTTACAGATAGTCGAGCAATATCTGTTGGGATTTGTTGTATTTACAATTGAGTCGCAGTGCGTCAAGAGGCTTTTCCTTGCACACACACACGGGATGTCATATTGAAATCGCCGTTTTTCTGGTAAATATTGCTTGGCAAAAAGACAATAGATCCAAATCGATATGTTAATGGGTTGGTGGTTGGTGTAGTGAAGAAAGGAAAAACATGATCCTATGGGGAATTCAGGAAAGATTCTTCTTGGCAAGGATGAATCGGTTTTTCACACTTTTTTTAGGAGAATGATATTTAGAGCTGCTCTAGAGTTTGAACTGATAATATATGTTTTTATATAAGTTGAACCACAGAACTTTGGGTTTCTTTTGTCGTGTTTTTGCTTTAAACATTTTAAATTTATGCATTTTATGGTTGTTGTGTCAATTTGAATTGGCGAATACCCTCATTTTAATATTTTTCTTTTTTTTACCAGAATGAAGCAACTACAACTTAATGGAAAAAATATATATATTTGCTTTGCTAATCAAATTAGTGTTTTTGCACAAATAGTGTTTTAGCTATCATTATAGCTGGCTTTAAAAGGAAATTATGTCCATTAAAGCACTTCTTATCGAAAATGTAACTGTAACTTTCTTAAGACCAAAAAAACTTAATGAGTTTGGCCATCCGGCAATGGATTTGAAATATCTTGCCATTCCCACGTGGGAACAAGCTTCGTTCCACGATCATATTGCGCTTAAATTGAAAATGTTTTTGCTAGAATGTGCTAAAATACCATCAGCTTCTAATGGCGAACCCTTGGAATATTCCAGCGGAACACTTTCCCATCTTATTTTACAATCGTCCATTTCGGCAAACTTTGCTTTAACTTGAACAATTTCATATGGAAGAAGAAGCTCGGCCACCGGCATTGCACCGGATATTTTAGCATATACGTAATTGATTTTCAATTTACTTAACACCATTTATCAAGAATTGCTCATTTCAATTTTTTAAAATCATTCTTTAATGTCTTATTCAAGTGGTCTCACAGTTTTATTAGGCTTGGCATCTTCAGTCTGCTAAGAACCTGATTAGAGGGAACTTTTATCGATTAAACTATGTGAAATTAAATTCGTCGATCAAAATTTGGTATATTTAATTATAGGATTTAAGTTAAAGCAGTGTGCATTAAAATAAACTATATTCAGTCTATAAAGAATAATTATTTTTAACTTCTATACCAATAAAAAATTAAAAATCAAGCTGAGAATATTTAGCTGAAACACTGTAGTTTAAATAAGCTGTTAGCCACTAATTTTGAAAATTAATTACGATGGAATTTCCACTTTCTCGTAAATATACTATATACAACAACAACAACAATTTTACGGAAACCACTTGTGGTAATTAGGTTTTAACAATTTTATAGTTTTATATGAAATATTATGAATTTTACGTGAAACGTTTTCACGTAAATTCAAAACGGTGATGTCCACAGGACTAATTGTGATTGGTTAGTATACCGGTGGATTTATTTATCTTTAAAAAATTATATGTATTATATGTAAATTAAATAGAAAAATCGCTTAAAGGAACATAAGGAAAGAAATTGTGGTCTCGTTTTGGGGCAAACAGACAGAGGTGCCGATTTAAAGTTCAATTTGCTCGTATTCCGTTCCCAGTCATTTCACGTCGTTTCTTGTTTTCTTTGTTTTCCTAATAAATTGGTTTTTACTTTAATAATTATTATAACAATATAATTTTCTATGCACTCCAAATGGAATGATTATACAACGATATTACTACTAAACTACTGGCGTTAGCTCTGTTTTTGCAAAGCACACGTAACAATTGTATAACTCTAGTAAAACCAGAAAATCGATATCTCAATTTGGCATGTTCTATATAATTTTATTGATGTTCGAAATTAAAAAAAAAAGGTTAGCGAAATAATAAACCAATTGAAAATTAAACCGATACCTCTTCACGCCACCCGGTCTAGTAATCTTGCAGACTTATTTAAAATAACATTTATGAAATATTAAAGTTATATAGATTGTTTGACTGTATCGTTAAAGTTCAGCCGGGATTCTAACATAAAAAGCGAGAAATCGTCTTTTGCTGGTGGCGTGCCTTTCTCTCTTTGCTCCAAGCGAGACCAAAAATACTCACTTAAAGTAATTTTTCTTATTAATTTTCACGTTGCCATTAATTAATAATTGACCAACAAGAAGCCTATAAAATATAAACATCAGGGATTCATGAAAATCTATTTTTTTCAAACGGAAATGTACTCAATAAACGACGGAAAACGGAAGATGGAAGATGGAATTACGTGCAACTCTGATAAAATTATAAAACTATATATATATATATAACAGTATATAACTTTTTATACGATTTTTATACAGCATCACGCCATATTCTTTTTAAGCATGAATAAAAAATCATGGTAGTATTCATTACCAAAGATATTGTGACAATCAAAGGATATTTATAGAAAAACACTCTTGTTTTAAGATTAAGTAACGAGAATAAATCGATCAGAAATTTACGTTTTTAGCTACCAAAGCTACCAGGAAAGATATTCTCAATTATATAATTGTAGTGGTTTTAATTTAGCTTATAAGACTCTATTAGACAAATAACAATTCCGCTAATATTTTACCACCGAATAATTTCAGCATTCACTAAAGGCAAGAATCTTAATTCTATTAAAGAAAAGACCTCACAAAATATGAAAATTTATCTAATTAATAGAAAGCTTTGTGAATGGTCCTACCTAGGAGATAGAGTTGTTTTTGAACAAGTAAATTACCTTGTTCTTTCTGTAGATTTTTATTTTTTATTGAATTACTTGGATAGATTCTTTTATTACTTATCTATATATATATATATAGATTATTTTACTATATCTCTCTCAATTTTTGTATATTTATAGAAATTGTCATTAAATAATTATTCATTATTAATTGATACTTATAAAATTGCATGTTTTATGGCTGTTTGAGAAATAAACAACACGGTGTTCATTTTTTCTTCTCGCTTTCAGGCAAATTTGCCGACTTTTGAATCTGCATTATCAAATGTTCTGAAAATTTAAATTTAATAATGCTCGGAATTTTTTGAAGCCATAAAAAAGTTTGCTCTGCGAGAAAATTCGATAAGAAAATGGAAAAAACTGAAATTTGTTGTCAATTGAGTGCCAATAGGAGGAAGAGCTTGTCTTGAATATTATTCATTCTCATCTTGCTCTTCTTATTCATTTTTTGTCAATGTTTATTTAATATTCAATTGAATTTACTCCTTATGTTAGTCATTTTGTGGTTGTTATTTTACTAAAATTCCAAGTTGTGTTAAATTTGTTTCAGAAGATATTCGTTTAATGGCTGAAAGTGAAGATGATAGCCTTGATTTCGATATTACAATTTCCGAGTCAGTGTAAGTTTTTTCGAATGATGGATATATGATTTGTGAATTTCGTGTTTGAACAATTATTGTGTGCAATTGTTTGCTTGTCAAGTGCTCTTAACCGTCGTTGACGATTAATTAGTGATCAAGCGAATGTTTCTTTCCGGCAAAAAATGTAAATGTACGCAGAAAAAACGATATAGTTTAATGTAAGTTCTAATTCTTGGAAGGAGTTTTAAGAGAATAAAATATTCACTAGCAAACAAATTGAGTCTTGCAAAAAATTAAAAACGTTTGATCAAAATTCCCGAAGCTACATAAAGATAAAATATTGCTTCAGAAATTACTCGAAAAAAGTCTTTCGTTTCCTACGGAAAGGACTAAGAGCCCTCAGTATGAACCATATATTAGAAACTGTCTAGATGTTCAGAGGATAAATATAAAACAAGTTAATTGGTAATACGACTTATCAGTGTTATAGATAATATAATTTATTTGGGTTTCTGTAAGATTTTATGAAAGAATTTACAATCTAAAAATGTACAATCTACAAAAAAACCAAAGGGAAATAATTATTTTATTATTATTACGGTTTTCCAATACTTTTTACATTTCATTTATCCAAATATTGCCAATTTTACAGTTTTTCTTTAAATTCTCTAAAATATTGAAATATTTTTTGTCTAATAATAATAATACATTTAAATATTAAATTTGAGCAGATTTGAGTGAGTAGAGCTCAGTTGCCGTGACTTAATAGAACAATCGCGGTTAGGAAAAAGAAGCACATATGTTTCCATTTTATAGTAAATTTTAATAATACGTCTACACTACCACTGTCAGGAAACCACGCCGCATTGCAAGAGACTTCGCACCAATTGCAAACTCGACCTTTTAATTAATTATTTTTATTTTCAATATTTTTTGTCACTTAACTTTTCATTCTGCAGAAATCCTAATTAATTAATGAAAAGAATTTCTTACAATTAGTACCTCAATTAATGGACAAGAAGCGTTTTCATCGTCAATATGTGACTTCTAAATATTGAAAATATTGAAAATAAAAATAATAAATTTAAAGGTTGAGTTTGCAATTGGGGCGAAGTATTTTGCAATGCAGCGCGATTTCGTGGCATTGGAATACGTCTATCTTTAATACTAGAGAGGTTAAATTGAATTATTCTATGAATTTTATCATAAGCAAGAAAAGAACCTAACTATAAAAGGTTTATCATTTAAATTGCTGAGGCGTTAGAAGAATTAAAATCTCAGACTTATAAGATAAACATAGCAATTAAATCGTTTGAAATAAAATGTATTAAAACCTAAGCAACTTGGGCACCTCAATATGATTATTTTCAGAAACAATATACCTTTGACGCCACCACCTTCCCTACGGAAAACTTGGATAAAGAAATTACAAAAAAAGTTTGTTTTAATTATTGTAATTAATCGAGGGCAAGAAATATCAAGATGTTTAAAAAATACATAGCTCAGTTAAGGACGAAAAGAATCTATCATAATCTTGAAGAATTCACTAAAGAATTTGAAATAATTTTTAAAGAAAATTTGAGGCATGTGAAATATATGAAATGTTGATATTTCATTTTGCTTACCGTTGTAGTTGCCGCATATTGTTTCTTATTACTTTCGTGTGCAGGTTATTGAAAAAGCAGTTAAAGGAGCATTCCGAATAATAAAATGGTCTCGATTGAGACAGGTGTAGATTTAATTTGCAATTTGTTTAATATTGCACTTTTCTTTTTTTCATCACATTTTTGTTTCATTTTGTTTTCTCTTAATAAATTGGTTGTTACATTAATAATAATTATAATAACAAAAATTTCATGTGTAATTTAGTATATTTTTATATTTTATTATATATGCCGGAAGAAGAAGATTGGGAATGCTCCAGAAGAAAATGACGTGGTCTACATTAGCGAGATGCAGTCGTTCGAGATGGAAGGAGATAGTTCGCAACCGCTCATGCGGTTTGTTCAAGCTCCAAAGTAAGTAAGGATCGATATTCAAAAGAAAAGCGAAATAATAAATTAAATGAAAATTAAATCTACACCTGTCTCAAGCGAGACCATTTTTTATTCGGAATGCTCATTTAAATCGGTTTTTTCAATAACCTGCCACGACAATACATTATTATGATTATTCTTTCAGATATAAACCTAGACCACAATATTAATTATTTTCTTATGTTCTCTTTTTTTATAGATAGTTAGTCAACTGAAAACATTTTTATGAACATATTTAATGAAAGAATACTTCGGATTTTATTGATTATTATATATTGGCATATCCGAAACATTATCACGCCATTTGCAAATTTTCAGTTTAATCGTCTTTTTACCAAATATCACGTAATTTTAAGATAAAATCTAAACAAAATAAATCAATCAATTTGATATTTAGCTAATAAAACATAGAGTGAAATTAAAATTCGGATTTAAAATTGTCAGACCGTGAAAGTGCGGCCTGTGTACAAGCGCATTACTGCGGGTTGAGTATATAAATATATATTTTTCTTTTCTTAATATAAGATCCAAATTCCCTTCATTAATTTCAGTAAAAGTCAGAAAAGTCTGAATCAGAAAAGTTGTATGTGAATTTGTGAAAATTCAGAGAATATGACGATCAGTGGGTAGATTAAGATAGTCTTGTTCACCGAACGCACTTTCACGGTCTGACATTTTTTACATCCGAATTTTAATTACACTCCCCTTTTGAAATAATTTATATCAACTCATTTCAGATTGGCTGTTCTGGCTGTTGTTATCTTTGTATTTTTTCTAGTCATATCGGTTAGTTTGGTACTGGTCAGTCTGCACAAATTGAAAATATAGTATTTCTACTTAATTCACTTTTTTTTTAATTTGTTTTATAGTTTAATTTTAATAAATTATATTTATTGTTCTACTTGTTGTACATAAAATGTGTCGAAAATTATAAAAATGTTGAGCTGAAAATTGGGAAATTTTTATCAGCTGATTCAATGCATTGAGGTTACGCGGAACTTGATTTATAATAAAATTTCAGAATAGATGTATAGCCGAACGATGTTCCAACAGAATGTGGACAAGGTGTACTTTCCATTAAATGATCTTTCAACAGAATAACTAACCATAGAATTTGTCCCACTTCGTCTCTTGATGGATGAAATCATTAGAGTTTGATTTTAATATTGGATTAAGGAATAAGTTCGTAGAGCTTTTTCACAAAGCGATTACCACCGCAAAATGTGGCGTACTTTTAAAAATTATTATTTCTTTTAATCTTGATTATTACTATTATTTTCCACATTTATTCCACGATTGAAACAACATCTAACACATATTATTCAATTCAGTTCAGTACAATTTACAGCTATCAACAATTCCATAAATTTTTAGAAAAGCATAATTCCGTTTAATCGAATTTCCCATTCCCTGAACAAGCAGCATGAATCCATTTATCGACTAATTCGACATTATATGAAGTAATAAACTTTATGTACCTCGAATTTTCCTTCTAAACAAAAGAATATTAAATTAACATCTTTAAAAAAAACCTTTTCATATTCGTTTTTCCACAATTCGCTAACCCAATCAATAACAACTTGGCCTCTAAAAAATAAAGGAGAATACCTACGAACAAAGCATTTAAACCTCGTATTGGAACCGAACAATTCAACATCCGCTCGGAGCATTCGACTCTCATTTGTTACCTTTTCCTCATCTATGGCAACTGCCATTGCAATTTCATCACAATATGCATATTGGCGGCCATTCTCTCCCAACCGTTTCCGTCCTTAATATATTGGAACCATTTAATCGAATAATTCGAGTATTTTACCGACGCTGGTTGCAACAGAGAGATACTTGGATAGAGGCGTGTCATAATTCAAATGAGCATGGAAATCGACCGATTCATTATGCTGAAAAGGATCAGTATTAGAATTGGTCAAAGCGTGTAATTTACTATATTGGATGGGAAATAAAAGGCTTCCCATGGAACAATAGTAATAGGGCATTTCATTCGCTTCAAGACCATGTATGCAGCTTCTGGGTCGCCGTGGAAATTGTACTCAGCACTCGACATTCCGTCAACATTTCCAACACCTGAAAATATTCGGAGATACGCGGTTTTTATATTGAAAATAACAAGAAATTTTGTGTCTATTAGTGTGATTTTTTTTTATTAACTATTATTATAATATTTGTGTTATTTGTAAAAGAAAAAGGGCAAAGGGAGACTGGAATCGAAGCGGAAGCTACAGCCGAATTCGCCGCGGCTCCTACCTTTCATCCGCTTATCGTCCGGCCATCCGAGACCGATTACATAAAGTTTCTAGAATTATTTACTGATCATCCATTGATCTCATTTCAATTGGCGTTCATTCATTAATACGTTGAAGTTTGAGGAAGAGTTTCAAGTTAGACGATTAATGTTACGTGATGAATTACGGACAGGGATTTTTATTTTCTGACGGGAGATATTTTCGCTTTTGCCTTTATTAAATTACCCTGTTTTTATTACTTTTAATGTGCGTTAAAATAATTTTATAAATGATTTAGTCACCCAAGTATGAGTTTTGCCAAAATTATTTTTAAATTTTCCAGTCATCTTATTTTTGTAGTTTATTTAATTAAAGGAGGTTATTTATTAAAGAAATGGGATGAAATAAAGTTTAACATATTTTAAATGACTATTACAAATTCGATTATACATCATTTCAGTTAGCCAGCTTGTAAATTAATTCCAAAGCTGAAAAATCCTTCTATAAAAATCGAAAAATAGAAAATGAGAACAATCCGTATATACCGGGCGCATGGTTACATTGGTGCGAAGCAGAAAAAATTAAAAGAAATTTCAAAATAATTTAATCTATTCCTTTTTCACATAGTTTATGAAAGTCCATTATTTTGTATATTATTTAACATACCGTAGTAATTACCACCCATTATTACCATTCGAGAGGGCAACTCGCCGAATTCCTCGCACAGCTGCAAACAAATTGCAATATTCGTTAATGGACCAATGGTTCTAAATTTTTGTGCATTATTAATTCAATTAATCCAAAATGATTACACTAATGTAGCGTCTCTGTTTTTCTTAAAAAGATCGATTAGAGCTAATGATGCAAGCTGCTCTTCAGGAATAAAGTCTTCTTTCTTGACAATAGGAAATTCGTTTGGTTCATCGCCTATGCCGTCAATTCCAAAAAAATCGGATACAGTGTTGTCTTTAGAGAGGTTGAGAATTGAGGTGGCAGCTCCTTGATAAACGGGGACCATGTTCTGCATTAAACCAAACTAATAGTGCGAGATTTTAGAATAATTAAACCTCACAACCATTAGCTCTCAAAGTCCTTTTAACATTGGCACAAGCTTGAGTAACTGGAACACATCCATGCACAGTAGTAATTGCGAGTACCTGAATTGTATAGGATATATATATATAGCTTGAATTTATTAAAAAATAGCTTATTCCAAACTAGATTCTAAAGAAAGCGGGAACACCTCTTCTCACAGTTATAAGCCCAGAAAGTATAGTTGACAATTGCTTAGCTTATTTTTAAAATATTTTAGCCATAAGAAGCATTATTTAATTTTTCTCAAATAGCCCATTCCAAGAATAAACGCATCGCGGCGCGTACTATTACATATTGTCATGGTGTAGGTCATTGAAAGATTTAAAGGAGCATTCCGAATAATAAAATGGTCTCGCTTGAGACACGTGTAGATTTAATTTGAAATTTGTTTATTATTTCTCTTTTCTTCTTTTCATAAAATTTTTGTTTCATTTTGTTTTCTCTTAATAAATTGGCTGTGAAAAAAATGTGATGAAAAAAGAAAAGTGCAATAATAAACAAATTGCAAATTAAACCTACACCTGTCTCAATCGAGACCATTTTATTACTCAGGATGCTCCTTTAAATCAACTTTCTATACCCTATACTACGACAATACAAGCTATTCATTTAAGTGCGAACAAAATTAAGTGAATCTCATAAAATCATCAATTTCGGGTGGGGTGGAATAATAAATCGTTTGTTGCGGCAATAATGATTATTTGTCTTTTTGTGTTTGGTAGCTCTTATATGTAAATTCGATGTATACTTCACGTGACTGGTACACGTATTATAAATAAATATAGTCATCGCCAAATGCGATTACCACCGCAAAATGTGGCGCACTTTTTAAATATTATTTTTTATGATTATTATCTTGTTTAGGCTCGTTCTATACTGTTTTTGCTTAAATAAATTGAAGAATATACTTTAGCTGTTGTTTCAATCGTGGAATGAATGTGGAAAATAATAAAAATCATAAAAATTAAATGAAAAAATAATATTTAAAAAAGTGCGCCACACTTTGCGGCGGTAATCGCATTTGGCGACGACTATAAATATTTTCTGATTGCAATCATGATTGGTTTTATTGATTTTAGCTTCGATATGGAAAATCATTCAAATTAAAAATTTTTTCATTCGTCATCCAGAAACCTTATGCGGAATTTAAATTCGACATAACGAATCCAAAATGTAATTTCTGATCTCTTTTTTCTGAAACCCTGAATTTTGAATAAAATTAAAACAGATAATAAAATATTGAAATACGGAATTCGGAATTTAAAATGTGCGCAAAACGATCCGTCTATTCGTGAGAATATTATTGGATTTCAAAAGTTCTTATTTGATGGTCTCCTCTTGAGCTAATCAAATTGAACATTATCAATGAATAGTGAAAATATGCGAAATTCAATTGAATGAGAGGATAATTGAAAATGTCAAGAAATACCTCTGCATTTGGATGTTGCAATGCTAATGAAATCGCGCGAACATCATCGCTAACACCGTCGGTATCTGGAATTGAATTGTTCAAAAACCACATTTATTAATTAATGATACCAATAATAAGCTTTTTCTTGTCCATTTGGAGCAGGACTAATACAGCAAAATTCAAGTGTTCTTTACTAGACTTAATTGAGGAAAAGTGTCATAAATACTATTCATTATCGTGTTATCAATATTTTCGATTGATAATCAGTCACTGTACTCCTTATGCCATTCAATATTAACATTATCATTATCACTTCCCATTAAACCGTTTAATCTTCAAGATTATGCACTTAAAAAATATCTCCAACAAGAAACATTTATTCTATCTAACTAAACATCATTCTATATACATATTAAACATTCCAGTAAAGAAACCACGCAAAATAACACATAACACAAAAACCAGGAAAAAATAAATAAATAACAACAAAAAACCAAATCGACACAAAAAATATACACTCGGTATGATACAATAAATACAATTAACAACAAAACAAAAACTAACACTATAAAACAAAATATTAAGAAATTATTAACAAGTTATCTACAATATGTCTGTATCGTCATCTATATAAATCCATTCATATTTTATTACAAAGTCAATTGTCGCATTCTTCTGGCAACATTCTAAAACTTCATACATTAACTTGAAAAACAACCGAAGACTGACATCTTCAATATTTTCATCCAAACTTGAACAACGACAAAGCAGGGTGTCATCTCTCTTCTTTTTCTTTTCATTCTTCTTCTGATTCTTTCGCTTCTGAGCTTCGATACTTGTATTGCTCTTAAATAAGCGTTTTTCCACGCGCTCACTGAATGAAACCGTTTTTTTCCGCTTCATTGGCTCGTCGTTCAATTCATCTGGAAGCAAACAATTGATTAAAAAATTAAACGGTAATAGAACGATATTCAATCTATTAATATTTCAAATTATTTCAAATCGTCACAGTTAAAAACTTTCAAAACAATAAAAAAAGCCAATTACCATTAAATGGATCACAATCCTCGTCATCTTCCAAAAACGTCGGATAGATCGATAATAATGATGAATCGCTTGAATCAAATCCATGACATTCCGAATACGATCTTGGATTCCGCCGACCAGTATTCTTCAAAATTCCTTTTGGCTTTGGACTTGAATTGAATATGCTCTCGCTCGATGAGCGTTCACGTGGGATTGGTGACGACTCAAATGGTTCATCGATAGAACGAGTCGGTGATAATGAGATTCCAGAGTCTATCGAATCAGTTGGAGACCATGATAATTCAGATTCAACGGTAATTTCACTTAAATCCGTATTGATCATTAGAGGAGTTGAATTGATAAGTGAAATGAATTTGGCCAGTGACTGTGATTCATTCTGAATTAAACATTTTTTTGAATGATAAATTACGCATTTAATTTTTCATCGTGTAATTTTAAATTTTCATGTGAACAAGAGATGGGGGAATGGTAGTTTGTAAAGTTCTTAATCCGGAATCCGGATCCACATTGGAAAATAATATCGAAATGGAAAAAAACCGAAATACGAAATGCGGAATGTGGAATCCAGAATTGATCTTAACTTTTATATAAAATGAATTTTCGGAATTCTCGGATAAAAATTGAACGTCCAGAATCCGGAATCTAAAACAAAATTTCGGTATCCGGAATGGAAAAAATGGCCTGAGTACGGAATCGGGAATTCCGTCTATCTCTGATGTCACACATGCATGTGTAACATTACTTTTTTGAAGAAAAAATAGAAAAAATGGTCCGCTTGGACACATTCTGGAATAATTATTCTTTGCAAAAAAAATGTTAGCCTTACGAAGACAACACAATTTTAATAAAAATAAAAATCATATCATCAACAATTTGATCAATTGTTCTATATAATTAAAATAAGGTTATCAGAATAATCGTTTTAAGGTTTAAAATATTTCGATAGTAAATGTACCCACACAAAGAAATTCCTTACTAATAAACAATAAACTGACTTATCCAGAAAATCTGTAAAATGATTGGGTTTATAAAATTGCTGCTATATTGCTGCTGTATGATTCGGAGGATTAATTATTTACAAAGTGATCATTAAATATTAAAATACATCACACATCAGTTGATCGATTTTAGAAAAACTATGTGTAAAGTAGTGAGCTTTTAAAAAGGGCCGTAAACATTTCTATAAAGCATAACCAATAAAAATAGCTTTGCAAATCTGTTTATATATAATGTTCATTTTCATTTTTATTAAAAAATTTTTAGGTTGGAAAATGCAGGGTACCGTGCCCACACTTGAAATTTATTGGAAGTCAGGACTAACATAGTTCATCCTCTCCAGATATGCTAACTTATCTTTATTTTACAATAGTTACATCGGAGTAGCTAACCTTATCTAAACCAATAATAGCCTCCGATGTTAAATTCGGAACGCGAATCAATTGTTCGCCGTGAGACGGTGATGTTTGCAATGACATTGAGAGAGCCTCACATAGAGTAGAAATAGTTGCATAGGAAGAGATAATCGACTAAAACATAAACAACACAACTTTAAAATAATACCTCGTGATCTTACCAAATAATTTGGTTCTTTGTTAATAAAAACGGCATATGAAACGTGATCAGACACTTTTGGTGGCGAATGAGGGAACTCTGGTTGAAATTGGAGAGCCACCCAGGTGATGGCTGTTTTAGTTATAATAAAATTACATTCAATTGGAATATGTACATCATTTACAAATGTTGAATCTAGTTCAATTTTGATCAAATCTATCCGTTCTTTCAAATTTTCGAATGATAAAAAAACGTCAACATTCGACTTTTTTTCTAAAAAAAAAAACTATTATAATAGAAATAAACAATAATAATACTTTCAGATCGGATAAGAAGTTTGCTGCAAAACGTTTTACAAGAAACAATCTTTGTTAAATTTTCAAAGTTTTTGTTTGGTATCCAAGTTATTTCCAAACAATCCTCCTTGAAATCGGCATAAACAGTCATTTGAGATACTAAAGAACAGAACTCAGAAAGCTGTCCCTGCAAAATCGTTTGATCTTGGTTCTTTTTCCTCGTCCATTCGCTTTCATCTAGCAAGAAATCGAGATACTAAAAGTCGGAATCAATTTAAAACAATTCTTGAATTAAATAACACACTTGAAGACCACTGGAACACGCAGCTTGATGAAATTCTTCATTGACCTTGCAAAATTCGATAACTCGTGGATGATAACGAATCTAACAAAATTAATAGTGACATAATATATATAAAATATCACCTACTTTGACAATTTTGGACTTTTTGGAATCAAGCCCAACAATATCGGAAGGAATTACCCAAATTTTCTTTTCGTTATCGAATGATGGCTCCGTGACTTCGTCAAAAGCCTCGCAAACCACATTGATAACACTATTCATCTTCGTTCTAAAAGTTAAAATCCATTTACAGTCTCCTGTGAGGTTCATACTTATGATGTAATTGACAAACTGTAGAATCATGCTCTATTTTGAACACGTTTTCAAACGACATTACACCTGAATTTAATAAATGAAATGAACCAAACAGAAATTGATATTAAAACAAAAGAGCCTCGTGCCTTAGTGACATTACGTACTCATCGACCTCTGTACAACTATTCGATCAAATCAGACATGAGTGATAGAGATGGGACAGGAATCGTATAAAAAAAGATACGGCGACTCGGAAATTGTACAATGGAAAATGTATAAGAAAAATCGAAAAAAGAAGAGATTATTGAAGAGGACTAGAATTTAGAATCGGAAAATTAGGCCATTAATTTGAAACAAAGGCCATGTCTGTGGAGATTAAAATATTGGTCAAAGTTGACGAAAAATATAAATAAACATTGATTAAAGCAAATAAAATTACGACAGTAACCCTATTATTTAGAAGAATGTATAGTAGAAAAAAACGCGCAAATCAATTTCTGGACCTAATATATATATAGAGACATAAATAAAAATGAAATTGTGATGTAACACGTAGCTAGGCACATGACAGACGTTTGGCATTGAGCCACTAGATAACGCGAAATACTAAAACTATGCGCCCTATTATATTCTAATAAATGACGACTTGAATCGATTAAATTGATTTTAAAATTGAATTATATGATTGCAATATAATTTTTAAACCTGCATTAGAAACGCATTTTCTTTAACAAAATGAGCAACAGATATAGAACATTTTTACTTCAACAATTCACGAAACCAATGAAATATAGTTTGTCATAAAGATTGTAATAAAAATGACTAGATTTTGCAGATAATTTTTGGATAATTAAGAATTAAATCCGTATATCTGGAAAATTAATCCGTATATTTGGAAAGTATCTAGAAAAAAATTGATTTTATCCAAATTTCAACAAATTTGCGTCAAATTTGATTTAAAATGAATATAAAGACAAATAAGACAATCTTAAACTTTCCTAAAATGAACTGTTGAAAGCAATGAAAACACCAAAATCAATAATAAATAATATTATGATTATGATAATCCTAGTGTGAACCGAGGCGATTCAACTGGGTCAGAACATATTTAAAAACAATACCCTAATGTTTATATCTCAAGTCGGTTGAGTGTTTAATTTAACAAAAAACCGTCCGCGTGTTTTTCAGTTCCTACATATCTAGTAAACTAAAACTAGTTCGTCAAATTATAAACAATATTCTAATATATCGCCCGATAATAACAAGTGATTATATATTATAATATTCGTATTTTCATATTTTTTATAAAATTGATTTGGAATAAAATCTCGTCATTTTGGTGCGAGATGTTACTGGCTTTAGGTGAATCGATTTATAAATAACAAATACCCCGTATTAATGCAAATAATAAGTACAACGCAGGTCAACGAAATAATTTTATTATTAAGGGGAACGCCGATTCAAAACCTCTTTGGTAATAATCCAATTTTAAAAAACATGAAAAAATTGTATTTGAACTATCCTTCAAATAAATTAATTATATATCAGCTATAACTGGCCCGTCTGTGCAGAAATTTAGAAATTTAAAAAATATATTTACTTTCAGTAATTTATATTATTGACGTGGTGTAGGTTGATGAAAAATTAGTGGTAAAGGAGCATACCGGAAAAAAAGATGGCCTCGCTTGGACTGGTGTAGATTTAATTTGCAATTTGTTTATTATTTCGCTTTTTTTCATCACAATTTTGTTTCATTTTGTTTTCTCTTACTAAATTGGTTGTTAAATCAATATAATAATTATTATAATAAAAATTTTAGGTATAATTTATTATATTTAGGATCGAAATAATAAACAAATTGCAAATTAAATCTACACCAGCCCAAGCGAGACCAAGCGAGAATTTTTTTCTCGGTATGCTCCTTTAACCCTGATTTTTCATTAACCTACACCACGACAATAAAAGTTCCGCAATTTATATTAAAAGTGAAATAGTAAATGCGCTACGATGATAATTTTTAACAAATAATTTTAAATTTTTTTCAATCTTTTTTGTTGTATTTTTAATTTTAATTGCTAAACCCACTTAATTAATTCGAGATATTGTCCTTTTTAGAGATCGGTGACTAATAGAAGAGCAAAAAAAAAGAAGACAAATGTTAGTCTCCGATGGACGGCCACACGGCCACAAAGAACTTTTTAATCTATTCCTCTTCAATATGTGCTGCGCATTTTTTGAGACAACACAAATTGATGTGGCCGTCCTAACGAGAGCATCATGTCATCCTAATTTCTCTTCCATTAGGCACCGATCCCTAAAAAGGACAATATCTAAAAATGATCCCAAAAATTAAATTAAAATGTTTTCATCCAGCTGATCAATTTATATTGTCGTGGTGTAGGTTGATGAAAAATTAGGGGTAAAGGAGCATTCCAAAAAAAAAGATGGTCTCGCTTGGAGAGGTGTAGATTTAATTTGCAATTTCTTTATTATTTCGCTTTTTTTCATCACAATTTTGTTTTCTCTTACTAAATTGGTTGTTAAATCAACATAATAATTATTATTATAAAAATTTTAGGTATAATTTATTATATGTAGGATCGAAATAATAAACAAATTGCAAATTAAATCTACACCAGCCCAAGCGAGACCATCTTTTTTTCGGTATGCTCCTTTACCACTAATTTTTCATCAACCTACACCACGACAATATATTAGTAAATATTCCCTTTATTGCTAAAACTTACAATGAAAAAATATACTTTGCCATGGAAACACTGTTTCTGAAAAGTTTTAATCGATAATATATATCCAATATATAAATGGGTATGAATTCAATAATAATAAAACGAATAACATAAAATATATTAATTCAATGAAGCAGTTCGTGAAGTGGAAATTGAAATTGAAAATACTAAAACGTCATTATTATTGTTTCCACTTCTATAATAAACAGACCATACAAATTTATCTGAAAATTGAGGAAAGTTGCACTATTGAAATAGTTTTTTAATAGTAAAAACAATAGCGAAATATTTTGAAAATAAATCTTCAAAAAATTAAAATTGTAGATGATTAAAATAATGGCAACTATTTATAAAATTAATTAATTATTGGACAATTTCCTTTATTAATGAGGTTATGCTCAATAATTTATCTCCCGTGAATCCTACCACTCCATTACTTTCAGGAAACCTAAATTGTCTTAATTTCGAACGTTTATTACTAACGTATGTTTCAGTGAAATCTGTCTTCTTCTTCTTTATTTATGAAAACTGCAATTGCAATTGTTTACAGAAAGTCATTCCAATTTTTAATTTGAGTTTTTAAAAATGGTGCACGCAAAATCACAGAGTGACAGAAACAACCTAAAATCAACCTATCCTAAAATTATTAATTTTTTCGTTTTCATTATTTTTATCAATCATTATTAATTCCCATAAAGATAAAGATGGCCAAATTATGTGAAAACACGGGGCAATTTAATAAAATAATATATCATTATTGTCGCTTCACAAATGATGAAGCATAAAATGGATCATCTAGAAAAACAGGTATCATTAAAGATTTATAGTTTTGCCGATAGACGAAGTACTTTGATTATTATCATTATTCGAATAAAATTTTAGAAAACAGAATATTAGACGGAATAATAAGCTATGAAACGGCTGGTTCGATTGCTGTTTTGTGAATACTACTTCGATATTGACCAAGCAAGCCAGCACTGGTCATTCATTCATATTTTTCTTCTGCTATCGCCGCTGTCTGGTTGTATCTCACACAAAGCGCTCTTAGCCCATACCAAAACGCACATTTTCGCTTAGTCGTGTGTAACTCTTTAGACCCTCATGTCGGGGTTGTGTGTTTTGTCATATCGTGTTTGAATGTTTCTAATCGATGTGAACACATTCATTTTAAAATAGAAATTGATTGGAATTGTTCAAAAAAATTGCGGTGTCTCTATGTTTAATAACTTTATTTATTTTATAAATGTAACTTTAGTTTTATTGATTGCAGGGGGCATTGTTCATTTGCTTTAGTTCAATGCCACATTATTTTGTAAGTCATTATGGATAACAGATCTGTGCCAAGTTCTCCAACATTTTCCAATCATAGTCAAGTAAAATTGATATAATTATATTATCACTAAAATTATACCAATTACAGGAGCAAAATGCTGGAAACTCTGCATCTAGCTTCCCATTTCCGTCAACTAGTCCACCACAGTCTGGTCAAGGTTTCTAATTATACATGCAAATTATAAGATAATTATTAAATATTGTAGGTTATTCAGTTCAGGCGCACGTTTTGATCGATCCAGTCACGGGACAACATTACATCGTCCCGCAACCATTTTATCCACCAATCCAACCAATGTATTATCCACCACCGGCACCACCGGGTCATTTCCTTTATCAATATCCGCCAAATAGAACTGCTGGTTCACCAAGTACGCAAAACAGTGAATATAATTATTATTTTCATTTTTTAAGTCTTTATGGGGATGCCACCGTATGGAAATTCTCAACAGAGACCCGAAAGACCAAACACTTCAACGGAAAGAAATGACCAATCTGAAGAAGAAAAGGCTAATACCAGTGAAACCAATGGTAGTTTTTTTTAAATTCATTCATATATTGTACTTTACAGAGATCGGTACCTAATGTCAAAAATTCCAAACGAGAACCTCTTTTTTTTTCTTATTTTTTGCTCTTCCATTGGGCACCGATCTCGGAAAAGGCCAATATTCTCTATTTAAACATATATGAAATTCGATAATTAAAAGTTGGAATGTTATAATTACTCAACTTCAGATGACGGAAATTCCTCAGTGTCTAATATTTCCCCTTCACCATATAATTACTCGTACATGTACCATAATAAATTACAAAAGACGCCATCTGCTCCACGGAACGGAGATGGTCCGACATCTAGTAAAAATTCACCCGTTCTTGGGTCGGATAGAAGTTTCAATCAGTCGAGATCACCACAGGTTAACTATTTTTTGGTAAGAGTCGTGTTTATTATTTTTCTCCACTATTTCTAATTTTCAGAGCAAGTTACGAAATCATAAAAATTTTGAAAGGCCGTCAGAAGGGGAACAGACAAGAAGCACACAGTCGGACTATGAAAGTACAAGGGCTTCGACTAACTTCCTCGAGAATCGGGACAATTCATCGATGTCTGATGTGGAACATCGGCGATATTGTTCTCCAGCTGAAAACCGACCACAAATTCAGAAAGAGGAACCAAAAAAAGCACCCGTTTCAAAGTCTATAAAAATGGAAATCAATCTCGATGATGTTCCAACGATTGAAGAAGTGAAACGTACGATGATAGTTTTGTCGAAATATTTGTAATTTTTGATTTTTAAGCCGCTCGTCGATCAACAGCAACTGCATTTACTGTAAACCTGGGTGATGAAAAGAACGTTTCTTTACAAGAAGCAGCTAGAAATTTGGCAGAGGTTTTATTGATGGTGAAACTTGTTTTATTTTTTTATCATAGAGCCGAAGGTCAAAGCTGAAAAAAGCTGGTCGAAGTACGTTTGAAGAGGAAGAAAAAAGTCGACAATATGATGGTCCTCCAGTGGAAACTAACAAAAATTATTTACTAGAGAAGTTGTTGACGGGTATGTTCTGTTTGAAATCGATGCGCATCAAAATTAATAAATTTGTTTTGTCGGCAATTCGTTTTGATTTGATAATATATCACATGTACAAATAGACGGCGAGTGCAGTTTTTTGATTTATTTTGTCTTTATATTAATTTTGGTCTTCGTTGTTATCAGGGAGAGGCATGAATTATCGTTTTAAAAATAACTTACCTGAATTGTCGAGATGGTTGTCTATGAAAGCCATAACATTGAATAACATTGATAAAAATTATTTATCTAAACTATCGAGAAGAGTGTTTTCGTAAAACCTTAAACACTCTTAAAAATCGGAAAATCACTATTTCAATTTGTCGTGCGAGATATATATATATATATAAGCAGATTTTTTATTGCAAATTTGTAAATTTTTCAATCTGCAGATAAAATTTTGCGATCAACTAAAATTTTCACTAATCCAATCCAATGCATTAGTTGAAATTTAAATTATTAACCTTATGTTTCAAATAAGTGGAAAATTATAGGTGAAAATCATAATGATAGCAACAATACGGGAAATGAAGACAGTGTGGATACTCCATCTGTAACAGTAAATGAAAACAAAGATACTGATTCAAGGTCCGAAGCCTTAACTTTTGTGATAGACACATCGAATCGGCCAAATCGAGGTTTATTTTCCCAAGGACCAACAAAAGTTATTTATAGTGATGATGATGATTCGTCGAGCGGTAGCGAGTAAGTAATTCAATTTGATTTATATTAATTTTTACGCTGTTTTAGGTCTATTTATCAGGAATCGAATGCATCTACTCAAGTTTCAAAGAAAGAAAATACTATTCAAAAACCTGTACAACCTGAAAGTAGCAAGATAGATAAGGTGCCAAACAATGGACGAAGGTTATCTCGACCAACACTACAAGCGAATTCAATGATTCGAAGTGCGCAGGAGCAATCGAAACCAAAAGCCAGTCCAAAAGCTTCATTGGAGACGAAAAAAGATTTTATGGAAGAATTTGCAAAGTTGAGAGTTATGGCTGGCCTACCAGCGTATGGTCCGACTAATATTTGTGAGTTTTAATTGATATATCGACGATTTTTATTTATTGTCCAAAAGTTAGGTTCTCGTTTGGATGGGCACTGTTTTCTATCTCATCAATGTGTATTGTCTCAAAAAAATGGATAACACACATTGAAGGAGAATAGATGAAAAGTCATTTGTGGCCATTCAACCGAGACTATAATTGTTTTCTTATTTTTTTTGCTCTTCCATTAGCCACCGATCTCTGGAAACTACAATAATTAATTAAAATATTAATATGTTCGAATTAATATTGAAAATTTACTTAAAATAATGGTTGGGAATTATATATATATATATATATATATATATATATATATATATATATATATATAACTTTTAGAACTTTCTAACTTTGTCTTCTACATACGAAAAAAAGAGTATTTTCCATTAATTAAATTATAGAAACAACGTTAAATTCATTGACTTGGAAGAGCGAATAGATATTTTTAATATAGCTATTCTGATTTACATTATAATAATTTTCTTGCTATATGTCAAAAATGGTACAACATAATCGAAATTTGTAGCTAAAGACGCTCCGAAGTCCACACCGTTCCGGAGAGGGGAGACGAGGTCCGCTCGAGAGACACAATCAAATGCAGAAAAAATTGATAAGAATCCTGTGCGGAGATCATTTAATAGTCGAACTCGAGATATTTCTCATAAGGATCAAGAGCGAGCACCTTGTTGCAGGTTAAATTTTTATATTATATTTGTAAATGAAAGATTTTTCTTAAGCCGACGACAAGAAAATAAAAAGACTGTACCTTCATCACCGCAATTACAGAATCGCCCACCTTTTCGAACTGGAGCTCCAAGAGGAATATGTGTAAGAAAAACGTATCATAAAAGCTTCAAAATAATATTTAATTTAGTTTGGACAAAGTGAAGAACAGCGGGTTCAAGAAATGACTGCATGGCTTCGGCGCAAAGATTACAACCCTATGAAGTCGGCAGCGGCTGGAAGACGAACCAGTGAACAGAAGACAAAGTAAGACAATTTTAGTTTCTATTTTTATTTAAATTTTCAGAGAACAACAGTTCACATCGAGGCGGTCAATGACGTTCCATACGGTTGGAAATGAATCTTCTATAAATCAGAGTCCCACAACAACGCATAGATCGCCAAGAAATCGTTCCCAAGAACCGAGAGATATGCGACATGATCGATCAAGACTGTCGGGAAGACGCACAGAACAACCCAAGGTTTTTAATATAGATTCCAATTGTTCATTTTTGCTTTTTAGTTGTCGGGACTGGCTAAGGCTGTTGATATTTTATCAGAGAAATGTAAAAAGAGCATTGAACTCATTAGGCAACAAAATAAAGGCTGTCTTTCGGTTTCTGTGGAGGATTTATTAACTGCCGCCGCGGAGCCGTCAAGGCCGAATGAGTCGTTGGATGAGCAGTTGGAGAGGCTTTCAGATGCTTTTGATGCTGTCCAAAGGTTTTGAGGAAATTTAATTTTGTTTAAATTATTTATATTTTAGATACTTGGAGCAATATTCACTTGATGAGGCACACTCAGCAGAAAGTTATTTTGATATTGAAACTCACTTGGAAGATGATAATAGTTACAGGTACGTTAAATGGTAAAATTTATTAAAATATATTATTTATTTGTTGCACTGCTCCAATTTTTTAACATAAATATTTAAAATCATGAAAAACGATATAAATTTGAAAGATTAAATAATTTTTTAAAATATATTCATGTATAATTTTACAGAAACGGGGAAAGTAATGAGGACCAAAAATCTATATCATCGTCATATCGTAGGAAAGTATTGGATTCTTAATAATTCAACTACAACTACAATAATAAACAGCAGTTGTATATGTATAATAAATTGTTATTTGCATATATTGTATAGAATATTCTTGTGCAGCTTTTTATGTGCTCCCACCAAATTGTCTATTAAATAATATTCATTGATAATTGATATCCGATAGTTACGAGCTTTGTATTATTGTGATAAATGAACAAATAGAATTGAAATGCCTATATGTTTCAAATGATTTGATGAAAATAGTCTTGTTTTGTTTGTTTGTTGCAGTTGTGGTTTGGATTTGAAAATGGCTCACCTAATGAGTTCATTTCCCATGAGGCGTCGAATGAAGAAAGTGATGAAGGTGGGGCCATTGAGTCGCCCTGACCCGTCTCGTTTTATTTTATGTGGATCTCGACGACACTTTCGAGACGCCGGAAAAGAGCTCAAACGTAGCTTGGTTTTTTCGAAAATTTTGTTTCTATTAATCGTGGACTTCATTGATTCGAGTTGCGGCGGATGTGCGGTGGTGCATTTCTGAGCTCAGGATTATGCCGTTTCGCTGAGCTCACACCTGGTCAATTTGGACTGACAAAGCAACTGGTTCGTTTTCGTTTTCATGTTTAAAGTGTTAATCCAAAGTACATAAGGCACAGCAAATGGAAACAATGATTTTCTCATCTTTAAGCTTCTTTTACAATTTTCACGTGTACTTTCCCAAATATTGTCTAGTTCCAAAACGAGAACCTATTTTTTCCTCTTCCATTAAGCACCGATCTCCGCAAAGTACAATATTTCAATCACTAAAATAAAAAATAACTCACTTGAATTCAAAGTACAGAAAATCTGATCTCCCGCGAACACGTTAATGTTCTGATATTTATCTCTTTTAAAAGCTTCAAACCAACAACTCAATATGATATGTTTTCGTTATATAAATAATGTCTAGAAAGTCTGTATTCGGAGAAATCATTATTCACGCCAAATGAAATGTTCTATTTCTAAAATTTTGACAGTGTATTCTAGTATTCCATGTAAATATTCTGATGTAACTAATTTCTAATTGAAAGTTTGAGATTAGGGCTCTATCCACAGAGGACGCAACTGGGAACATTTATACGCTAAAGTGAAAATTTGATTCTGCATTTAAGAAAAATTATAATTTTCTAAATGACTTAACTCGTAGTGGGGTCCTGGGGCCTGGGATAGGGGGGGGGGGAGTCCCTCCCATCACTGATGGATACTATCTTTCATAAAAATCGACAAAAATCCAACAATTTTAAGAGAATTTATAAAAAAAACTCCGAGTCATAACTATACGACACCCCCACAATTTAGACGATAAATTTAAAATAAAACTTAAATTTCTAAAGTTTGTTATAAATGGTTTTGTTTGACCCTTGTGAGCCGAACAAACTCAGTTCTATCTTCTTAATGGCATAGACGTTTCCGTGAAAAAGATCTCCACGCAACTTGGTCAAAAAAGGTGTATAATTTCAAATTACACGAAGGGTCCAAACCATGGAACAAAAAGACAGGAGACCGAAAACCATCATTTTCGAGTCAGAATATTTAAAAGAGCTTCGAATTTGTCGAAGTCAGCCCGAGAAATTGGACAATACATTGGTTTTACGGAATCTAGGTCCACCGGACAATAATAAGAGCTTTAAGAGAAATAAGAGCGGACCATATTGTACACCAAAAATGAAATCTGCGCTACGAAGGATCGTAGAACCTATGCTAGGAAGGGTTGAATTTGAAAGACATAACATGTGTACGAACTGGAGAACGTTATGACTCTAATAACACGCTTAAAATTCCAATTTTTTAAAAATTACGGTGATATCTTCGGACGAGAAGAAATTCCATATTGATGAATCTGATGGATGGTTTCATCTTGGCGCGATTTTCGGCTGGAGCCTGAGTATTTCTCGAAGAGGAACTTTTGTGGTTGAAATGTCATTATTTAGAGGTTCAAACGAAACGCTTTATTTGTCCTTTATTTCGACAAGAATGAATTCCATGGATTATTAGACTGTCTTAAGAAAGAACTTGCCCTCGATTCTAAAACGTTATCGAGCCAAGAAAAGGATCTTTCAGCAGGATATACTCCGATTCACTCCAGTGGATCGACGAAACACTGGTTTGCGCTAAATAAAATAGACGTCATGAATTTTCCTGCATGCTCACCGGATCTAAATCAAACTGATAATCTTTGGTCTGTTCTCGAACGGCATATTAACAAAAATGGAAGTCATTTTAAGTCTGTGGGGGAGCTCAATATGTATAAAAACGTCAGAATTTTCGGGGTGTCGTAAAGACGCGACATGCTACATTAAAATGTTTCACATGTATTGTAGTTGACTTCAATTACCGTAATCATGACAACACGGCAAACCAGCAAAATGAAATTTATGAACTTGGCACCTATTTCTTATTGTCTTTTCTCTCTCAACTTTCTTCTGCCATCAACCAAATAAGACCTATACTGACATGACAATAATCTTGGTCGTTCAGAATTTACTTTTTTCATCAAAGGATTTTTAGATGTTTAATTATTAAGTTTGTCGCTACTGATTTATAGAAATATGATAGGAATATCTTTACCACATTATTTTGTTATTCGTAAGATTCTGCATTTGTTGATATAAAACACGGTATAATTACGGTAATTGAAGTGTATTTTATAGTCGATTGAAAGTTTAAACTTTAAAAATCATAAATTTTCTTAGAAGACAAATGAGATCCAATGAAAAGTATATTATTATTTACCCTCCTGCCTTCTATCAATAAATTATTAAGCTCAAAAACTAAGGTTTCAAAATTTGAACCTTATAGTGAACATTATTTTCAAAAAATGACTACATTTTTACTTAGAATTCTTCACACCAATTAAGTTAAATTTTTAACGTTTGGTGGAATTGGTTTTGCAAGTATGATCTTTGAAATATTTAAAATCAAATATATTATAACAAATTTGCAATTAAACTACTCCACGGTTACAGAGCAGCGTCAATTTAGTGAACTATATTAGTTACTATAAATCCAATTTTTTAGAATGGAGTAAAGGAAAAGTAAAAACCGTGGAAAACTTATAACGTAATACTTACAGGTACTTCGACTGGCTCTACCTCATGTCACTTTACTTCTTGTATCCATTATTTATGCAGCCTTCGGCGGCTGGATGCTCACTTTGATAAAGTACAGCCAACAATCAACTAAAAATACTTTGTTGTTTGAAAAGTATGTTGAGGGTTTTTGCTATTTTTTAGGTACTAATTCACAAGGAAAACTATTATTCTAGCTTATGCTAATAAATCAAAGTTGTAATATTTTACTTAATAGCAGAACTTGCATAACTTGCATATATATCTATTATAAAGTTGAAATTTCCATAATCTAGGTTGCACACTATTTTAAAAATAGACGCCAATTGAAATTTAGCTAAATATAGTACATTAAATGTTGCAGATAGTGTGCTAATGAACACTCTCGTGGTATTTCCAAAGGAAGTCCCTTTAATGTAATTTTAAACTTAAAATTAAATAGAGAAATATATTCTTCTTGGCGTTAAACATAATCTTATCTTAATAACTAACTTTGGTGCTTGAATATTAATCATAGGACTTTTTTCCGTAAATATAAGTCGTCTATAAATTATGCATAAGAGCAGAAATTGAATATTTTAATGTGGAATTTGAAATAATTGTTTTAACTCATAAATTTTGGGAACAGTTACATTAACCATTAACGAATAAATACTACGTAAGAATCAATTAAAATTTTCAGAGAATTGAAGTAAAATATAAAACTAAATTAAAGTATAATGATAAAGTTTTTTTTTTAAATAAAACTTTATCCGAACATATTAGAGCCAACATAAAAACTTACAAGGGAAGTGTTTTAGGTCGGGCTCTCAGATTTTGATAAAAGTTTGTAGGTAGACTCCTTATGATCCAAATAGTATACTGACAAAATATTAGGACCCACAAAACGGTTTAGGAATGTATCTGCAAAGTTTTATCAAAACCTGAGAGCCCGACCTAAAACACTTCCCTTGTTAGATAGTAGGATTTTAAAATTCATTTTTGAATTATTAAAAAAAGTGGTGCTTTTGAGTGTTTCATATATTTTGTATACAGTAAGCACATCGTATCGCTCGTACCCTTCTTCGGAAAACGTAAAATCACTATTTTAACAATTGCTCTCGCGAAAGTATTATCAATATTATGATTGTTATATAGTGTTATGTTTTTACAGGCAAACTGGGACGATCCGTTATCCGACGATATGAGTGATTGTTTTGTATAAAAACCTAAAAAAAAAAAGAAAGAAAAACCGAGAATTCGAAAGTTCGAAATTCTTGGTGAGAACTGAATTTCAGATTATTTGAAATGCTTACAACACTGGTGATTCCGAACGCGTCGAAAAAGCTTTTAATAAGAATTATTCAAATTTTGGCATTCCGGGCTTCCTCGCGACAATTGAAATATGGGGGAACTGTGGCGGGTGGCGGGAAACTCCGCTATGCGTGTCTGGACCTATCCCTGAGCGCCGCATAGCATATGGAGGAAATTCCCTGTAAAAGTTTTGTAAGGAATGACGGCTTTTGGGCGTTACCGTTATCGCACACCCCTAGTTCAGGTTCCCACCGTTCAAGGAACCAAAGGGGGATAATCGTCGTAACAGTGCCTGCGACCGGGGGCTGACCTGTCAGCAGCGAGTAAGCAGCTCTTTTGTGAGCACAAGCTCAATTCCCTTTCCTCATCATTCTCTACTGACTCGGATAGTCGCTCATCGTCAGAGGTGATTGGACTAATCTTTGAGTATGCAGGCTCGCCATAGAGCTAAATTAAAGTCTAATGATATAAAAATAAACTTTTTCAGGCTCATTAGTGCCGAGGTCATTATAATAAATTAGAATTGAAGGTATTAGATTTTTATATCAAATTTGGAAATTTAAAGAAAGTTACGGTAGGCTTAAGTGTTTCAACTATTTTGTATATCGTAAACATATTTCCTCTCTCTCTTGGCCTGCTTCTGAATACTTAAAAGCGATGTTTTTAAGATTTCTCTCGTTAACCAAAGCGTGTTTAGTTCGCTGCGGACGCGTTCGGTTTCACCAGTGCAATATACAGAAATGCTTTTTTAAACAATTAACTGCAAAATTTTTAATTGAGGGTTTTACTAAACGAGTTAATCGTTTTTTTTCTTATTTTTAGGGTTCTTTTCGATGCAATTATTTATCATAAACCTTTAAAGTTGTACTGTTTAATTGTATACAATGTTTTTTGTCGATTGCCTACATATTCTTTTTTAAACGACCGATCCCATGTACTCAAAAAAAAACATAGCCACAGGAGTGCTTCTGAGGGTCCCAACATTTATTCCAATCCTCGCAATTTTCTATAATTTGTTTAGAATGGGAATATAATTTAAAATATGACTCCTTACAGTGCAAAAATTGAGAAAACGAGTTCTAAAAGGTTATAATGAATTGAAAATTAACTTGTACAATATTCTAATTGGTGTTTAGTACAATTTTCTAAAATAGAACTAAAAATTTAACAAAGTTTATAAGTAATGACGATGAATATGCACGAAAAATACGATTTAATTTCATTTTTACTGCAGGAGCCGTAGAAGCTTTATCAATGAATTATCAAAGACATCTAGTACAAAGAGCCATGAGGACGCATTTATTGATTACATTGAGGATTGTTACGATTATTATAATACGGATGATAGATGGTATCAAAAGGTGAGTATTTCTTAACTCAAGTATTACTCCTACTGGAATGAGTTAATAGTAGTGTTAGCCCCGTTCTTCAATGGCTTTTTTAAAAATATTATACATCAACACTCCAAATGAATTGGTAAAACAGGATTTTAAAAATTTGATTCAAACCTGTCACATCGTAGAAATTTAAAGTTGAAGATATATTTTAAGATAAGTTTTTTATGATATTAACGTATAATTTAGTTTTAACATTACATGAGGAATTTAATAAAATGTGTTTGTATATTTCAACTTCATCATTTACATTTGTCGTGCATCAATAGAAAATTCTAGACTTTACCGATTTATGATAGATAAATAAGGATAGTTCCAATCTCCCAGATAACAACGGGAAGTGATATGATCTTGAAATAAACCTTTCTCTCCCTGCTGAAAGAGGTTTTTCTCAATTGATATACTTCCAAAAAATCACTGGTTATTTTATCTTTTACACAAAATATTCAGAAAATTCGTATTTTTATTAAGATTCAATCAAATCCATTGTCCAACTTCACATCCAATTTGTTTTTTGCTTCAACAACGCTCACATCAATAGGTAAATTGGCCTTCTGGAAACTACGTTCAAAGCATATGAATTTTTATAATATAAAAACACTCCACTGCCACGACTACTGCCCAATTTGCAAAAAATATGTGGACATATTGCAAAACCACGCCCTTCACTTTTTATTTAAATTCATTATATTTTTACAATCGTAAATTCCTCGAACTTGATTTAATTTGTTTTAGAATCTTTTAGAATTATTGATTATTGGTGTTTAATTTGTTTGAAGGTTTAAAATCGATTTTAGTATTCTTAGAAAAACAAATAATTCGAATAAAAATTGAAGGGCGTGGTTTGGCAATTTGTCCACACTTTTTGCAAGATACGCAGTGTTCGTGGCAGTGGAGTGTAAAAATGTATTTATATTTCATGAGTAATGGGAAAAATGAAGAATATTGAAATTGTCAACACTGATTCTCAAAAGTTACCGAATCAATTTCAAATAAATACAAATTCAATTTTTAAAAACCAATATATTAATAGGACAATATACTCTTTGCCACAAATTTGTTTCATCAAAAAAGATCTTTTTCTGAAAAGGTCTCAGGTCTCATTTATAATACAATAAGCTTATTTGTATTTCAATATGAAAAATTTTAGGTTTGTGGTTTTTATTTTAGCCCATAAGAATTAAATAAAAATACAATAATATTTCTGGACTTTTACTAACCTCGGAGCCTCGTTTTACAGGTGCCATCCGTTTTTTTATAAAAATTTCCGCGATTCGATTATTTTTTTAGTATGTACGGCCTTAGTTTCCAAAACAATTTTCACTCAAAATGTTTCATTTATAATTCAGGATATGGAATTGATGCTCCTGAATCTTTGATTGGTCGTGTATTTTGTTTAGTATATTTGTTTTTCGGCATTCCATTATATTTAATAACAATCGCCGACTTGGCCAAATTTTGTACCGAATTTATGAATCGAATTTACACGGCAATTATCAAGCACAAATATCGCGTAAAGCAAAGATACCAACGGTGGAAATCGGGAAGAGTCAGACGGTAATTATTGACTTTATTCGTTTTAACACTAATATACTTAGCGAATCCTTACGTGTTGGTCAAGTTATCATTGCCGGCGGTGATGATGAGGTTGCCGAATTCTTGTGGACACATTTGGAGCACGCACAATTTGTGGAAGTCCCGTTTTGGCTTGTAATAGCGATATTATTGCTTTATATAACCCTTAGTTCTTGGATAATCTCATGGATTGAGAACTGGTCACTTACAGATGGATTTTATTTTATCATGATGAGTGTTCTCACCATTGGTTTCGGCGACATGGTCCCTAGAAATGAAATTTTTGCTGTTCCTGTGTTGTTTATGATATTAGCTGGATTAGTATTAACAACAACTTGCGTGGATGTAGTTGGAGCATATTACATTGACCGACTTCACTTCTTTGGAAGAAGACTGGATGAGGTTTAGGATAGCTTATAGAGTGAACAAGATAATGAACGTTACAGGATCCACTATCATGGTTAAAGGAGGTTCAACAGAGGAGGATTGAAGCAATGAAAAAAGAAGCAATGAGGAAGTTGTTTGAGACGGTTACAGCTCTTCATCATATTAGAATTACAGGTTATTTTTAATTATTGTTTATTGTGCCAATTAACCAATTAATCGTTAATTCGAGGTTATACAAATTTTCATGAGAAGTTTTGTAATGTAATTTGATAATCAACCATTCGACATACCTTTAACCCCTCCAAGACACCGTAATAGCGGGAGCGGGCCTACAATTAGAAGGGGCCTTTCTATAATGGTGGGGTCTTTATAATATAGACTATGGTTTTTATTTATATTCAATGAAATATAAAAAATGGAAAATTTGGTAAAATTCGATTTTTTTTTTGTTTTTGAAGGACCTAAACGCGATGTGTAATTGCTAGAAGCGGGAGTTTAAAATAAGAACGTATAATGTAAAAATTCCGAATCTATAGCCCGGAATATTTAAATTCTAGAATTTCGGAGTGGGACCACTATGATTCGATAGAACAAAAAGTGGTGGGCATTATGACGCCGCAAGCTTGCACTCTCAAAAATTGACACATTGTTCAATACCGCTGAAACCCGAAAAGGAAACATTTTTAATAATTTTGTTGAACAAGAAATTCCGTTCAAATGATGGGAGGGAGTACGGAAACCAGAATAATCCGCATCAATGCATTTGAATATTATAGTAATTAAATCAATATTACACTAGAAATATTCTTTAAAAAATTTAATTTGCAAATTAATTTGTTTAAATTTTTAACTTTTTAAACTGTTAAAATTATAGCGTTCAAGCAAATGACAATGAACTACGACGATCACCTCAGACAACGTAAGATTAATTACTCATTGTACTGGAACTCGGGATTTCATTTTTGTTCCCGATTTCCATTCTTATTCTTACAATTACCAGTAATGATTTCAAGCGCCCAACGCCCCGCGAAATCTCGTTGCTTCTCACGCCACCGCTGATTCCGTTATGCTCAGATGGAGCGCGCCGATTTATGTAAGTGAAGGTAAACGCTATTGGTATACTATCACTTATAAGCCGAGGTTTTAATTTAACTTTAATAAACAGAAAATTTAATTATTTTTAGAACTCCACAGCGACGAAATAATGTGGTAATTGTCGACTTTATTAACAAGGATCGATATCTTGTGACGGGTCTTAAGTCGTTTACACTTTATGAGTTTAGTGTACACACCACAACGCGTTATGGACAGAGTTCTCCGATAAAAGTGCAGGAATATACAGGTGACATTTATCAAGAGTCTGGAATGCTTATGATAGTAGGATTTAGAACCATGTACGGTACCACAATCTGTGAGGATCGATGCGATTAGTGATGAAACGGCAACGATATCATGGAGACCGCCTAAAGTTAATAATGGTCCAGAGGTTGGAACTTTTTATTATAGTTTTAAATTATTAAATTTTATGTGAATGACTGTTTATTGTTTATACACGAAAAAAATAAGGAACATAGTTCTAAGCTACAGAAATCAGTGAAGAGAATCTTATATGAGTTTCAAAAATGACGTATGCGTGCACTCTGCGACTGTCACACAAAACAAGAAAAGGATTGCGCGAAAACTTGTGGACGTCATCATGCGAAAGGACGATATTAGAAGAAATTTTGCGAGTTCTTAATCCAGCGGCCTTTCATTTTAGCGCATGACGGTTCTAAAAGTCGGTCAGACGCGGAGCCCACCCTGTTCGGTAATATCGGTCGAGACGAAACAAAACATAGAACACAAAAAAATAGTGGAGCATACAAAAATAACAGCGAAAAACAAATATTCGCAATGCTGTGTATTCGTTTTAAAAAACTTCTTCAAGTTTTTACAATGTTTAAAAGTTTACATCAATTATATTTATTAATGGTTAAGGTGCAAATTAATGACAGTGGCTTAAAGGAGAATAAAGAATGCATTTTGGTTTCGCATAAAATTGAAGGAAGTCTGACATAAGATTACCTTTGGCCAAAGGCTTTGGGTATACTAGCAATGACATGACATTAACAAGACGATTTCGAGATTCCGAACAGATGATTTAAGTAGATTAGCTTCCTCATTTAAGCTGCACGATTTTTCTAAAACTCTTTAATTTTATTAGAAACTTAAACTCAATGATAGAACAACATTAGAATTCATGAAAAACAATTAATTTTAGAGTTACGTAATACAATATGCTCAAGAACCGGCACCACAGTTCTTCTATTGGAATCGTTTCAAAGTTGGGGATTCAACCAAATTCACAGTGACCAGTTTACAACCGGATACAAGGTATACATTTAATTCAATTGTGGATATCATCGATTTCAAGAGCTTTTAATGAACATACGATAAACAACAATTTTTTAACGTAAAATTATTAAATTTCAGGTATATAATATGTGTTACAGCTGAACACAATTACGGATTAGCTGCGATGTCAAAGTCGATGAGATTTCGTACTAAACAGTGGTGGGGCGATGATGATAGCACATATCTGCGAATTCCTGGAACTAGTCATCGTCTTTCAATTGCTTCCGCAATAAGTACATTAAGTGCATTAAGATAGAACCGCACATATTTTATTATTATTATTATTATTAAATTGAAATTGTCAGGGATAGCAATAATTGAAGCATTCATATTATTCACTTATTTATAATAATAAATTGATGTATGATTTAAATAGGAAACAATTTCTTTTATAGTGTCATAAATGTTATTATGCTAATGGATTTAATACAGATTTTATTTACAAACGTTATTAGTAATTCATAAAAATTTGTAACCTATTTTAAAAATAACATGATGTGGTGACTAAAAATTTTAATAACAGAAAACATTGAGCAATTAAGTAACCTTGAAAATTCGAAAGACATTGATGTTATTATTAAAAATTATTAGTAGGGGTGCAAATAAAATATAGTGGACTGTAATAAAGCCATTTAACCTTAGACACGAAGAATTTCGAGTTTGTTATTTGAACAAATAGAAATCCAATCTGGATATGATTCTGACCAATGAATTTGATTTATCTGCAAAATTTCATTATTCGTAGGTATACTTATACATTCGATTACCTCAGCACTAGCTTGGTATGCCAAAATTGGATCGTTTATTGGCTTCGGCATTTCATGCACATCCCATATTAATGCTTGATGGTCATCTCCTCCGGTGCATATATGCGAACCAGAGTGCGGTGCCCAAGAGATGCCGCTAACAGCAGCCTCGTGATTCTTCAGGCGAGCAACTGGAGTGCATGGAAGTCGTAAATCCACAATAATAACCTTCAAAATATTTACTTTTAAGCTTTAATATTTTTAACACATACTTCTTTGCTGTCTTGAGCAAGTATCGCAATATAATTTGAATCATTTCTATTCCATGCTAACCGAAGCAATGGTGTCTTTTTTGCATCCTCATACATAATTGTGGAATGCTCAAGCTTTCTCAAATCGAAAATCCTCAAGCTACCATCAGCACCTTCAAATATACTGTTTTAACCACCGTCGACTACAAAACATACCAACTGATCCAAACGCATTCTTGCTTCCCTTACAAAATGCAATATCGAAAACCTCCTTATCATGGGCAATCAGCTGCGTTCGAACTGTACCGTCAACAACATTCGGAGCAGTGGTTCCTATAGCCTGTCCGGTCTCCAGCTGCCATATTGTGCAAGTGGTATCAATGCTACTCGTTCCAATTAAATTCAAATCTTGTTGATTCCAGTCAAATGAAGTTAAAGGAGCACAATATTCAGCTGTTCTATTTGTATTGAGTAAGGATTCAATTCGAGCTGTATTATCTGACCCTATCTACAAAAATCCTACTTTAACGAGCAACAATATATATAAATACGCACCCTCCATAATCTGAGATAATCGCCACTTGTTGCTAGCAAATCAGGGTAGTTTCCTTTCTGGTCAGGTATCCACATAATTTTCGTAGCGGGATAAGGATGATCGAACGTCGATTTCAACACAAGCTCTCCATACTCCTCGTCCAGTTGTACTATGGATATCTATACAATTACAATTTCTAATTTCAGTCAAGTATTTAGGTTTACTTTATTTGAATATTCCTCAATAAAACTGGAAACCGCAAGCCGAAACTTTCGGGAGCTATCTGTTGCCGAACTCCAACCATGAGAATATAGTGTATATGGAGCATTAAATGAATATATTTCCTTGCGCCTTGGAAAATCCTGTGATACATCTCCATTTACGTCCAGCGGAGCACCGTCTACTCCTTGCTGAAAACTTTTTACAAATTTGATTTAAAGCTAGGTAGTCTTATTATCAATTAATTTTTGTTACATTTCAATCTACTTTTTGATTAGTAATAAATTTTGTTCGGACATATCAAAAAGAGTTAAATTTTATCACGTTTTTACTGACCTCGAAATTATCGTTTGATGTGACAGCTTGCGATGATGTAGAAGCTCCATCAGAATTTGTCATAGCAGGGTTAACGTTCATCGGTTGTTGGCTAGGCTTTGAAATTGAGGAATACATATCAGACCCTAAAATATAATAGATATCACAATTAATAGTTATTATTTAATAATACGTACCTATTTGTTGTTGTTGTTGCTGCTGTTGATAAACTGGATAGTTCGGCTGCATTCCTGACACCAATGCTCCATGACTAGAGGAACTAACATTTCCTGATTGATCCATCAGAGAAATAGAGGAACAGTGATTATAGTTAGAATACTATTCTATATCTAAAATATAATCTGTAAAGTAGTACACCACATCATTGAGATAATAATGAGTAAAATACTCAATAAAAACAAAAACAATTAAAATTAAACTATTTAACTATTTATTCTACAATGAAACCAATACTAATTATATAAATTCAGAGATCATTAGTTGCAATTAGGTGAGAAAACAGGACAACCGATTAATCCGATTTAAATATTATTAATAATATCAACAAAATAAATAAATAACAATGAAATGAAATGCATAGATGGTTAGTATCAAACCTTTAGAATTTCCATTGATTTATTAAAACATATACATATCCAATTCGAATGAACTGGTCCCCAGTGAACTTGGTTTACCTAGAACACATCCTACCTATGAACTTCTGAAATAAAAAAATAATACCTCTCCGCCGGCGGAATATGCCAAGATCGGGTCTTCTATGGGTCGTGGAAGATGTTGAAGATCCCATATTAATGCTTGAGCATCGTCGCCTTTAAAAAAATATTTATTGGTTTTTTTTAAACATTTTTACTTACCGACTGTACAGATATGATGTGGACTATGAGGAGCCCAAGCAATTCCATTTACAGCGCCATTATGGTTTTTGAGCCGACAAATAGCATTACATGGCATACGAATATCGAGAATTACAACCTTATAGTAGTACGAAACATTAATGTAGTTTTTAGAGTACATACTTCATTTGAATCTTGAGCAAATGTAGCGAGATAATATGGTTCTTGTTTATTCCAAGCTAGTCTCATTAAAGGCTGCTTTTGCGGATCTTCGTAGACGATTGTAGAATGTTCTAATCTCCGCAGGTCAAACATTCGAGCACTACCGTCAGCTCCTTAATAAAATATTATAAAGAATGAGTTTCGGGTTTAACAAATGCTTCGCGCAAATATTAATCAGTCTAATTTTAAAGCTTAATTTTCCATTTGAATTGAATATGGCTCTATTCTAACAAGGGGAGTATTTTCCTCTAAAGTCTCAGAATATTTTATAAGTAGATTCCTTATGACAAAATAAAAACGGCCAACGGTGGTAATGACGATGTAAGACGGTTTCAAAGACAAATCGTTATTTTTGTGTCGAGTCGAGGGACATATAAATAAATTTAACAAATAAAAGTAAATATAAGAAAAAGCAAATCTACTCTCTAAACTAACCAACTGTAGCAAAATGATCTTTTCCATTATTAACTTTAGAAAATCCTATGTCGTGAACAGGCTTATCATGGGCAATTAATTGAGTCTTAACGGAAAAAGAGGTAGGTTTTGTTGAGCCAATTGCAGTTTCGGCCTAAATATTATAAATTTAATTTTGAGTGCAATATATTACAGAAAACCTCGATATCATAAATTGTACAAGTTGTGTCAATACTAGAAGTTCCAAGAAGTTTTGGGTCCGTTTCATTCCAATCAAAATTTGTCAATGGGGCACTGTATTGTGTAGACTATATAAACTATTAGGTAATTAGACAATTCTAAGAATTTTACATTGTTTAAAGCACACTCGGGTTCAACATTGGATCCATTTATCCTCCAAATACGTAGACAATCACCAGTTGTTGCTAATAAATCTGGATATTTTCCATCCTTAAACATATAGTATATATATATATATATATATAAATGATAATTTTTACTTGATCCGGGATAAATCCGACAGCATTTGCTGGAAATTCATGTGTTAGTCTAGCATTTTCCACCAACTCTTGTGTATCTTCCTTTAATTGAACGATGTGAACTTTGTTACCCTGGTCCTGCTCTACAACAGTACCAACAGCTAATCGAAACTTGGAGTCTTGTTTATAAGACCAACCGGAGGCAAATAGAGGCTTGTCAGAATTGAACCTGCAACTTTTTTCATAATAAATGGGTGTAATCGGGATTATGTATATAAAACCTATAAATTTCACATCTCCTCTGATCGCCACTCCCTGTCGTTGATCCAGTAGATGAATTATTATTATTAGTTGTAGTATTTGAATTGGATGAATTGGCTGTAGATGTGACGTTATTTGACATCGATCCGCTGTTATTCCGTTTTTGACCATTTACAACCCCCACATTTGTCATTTCTATAAATAAAACTGTTCAAAGAAATATATTACATTTAATTTTAATTGATTAGCAGGAAATGTAAAGTAGAGTGTATGTACTTTACACTAAAAAGAACGCACATTTTGCAAGAGGGAAGGTTTCGGGATACTTTATCCTATTTTTATCGATTATATGTGGAGAGGGAATCATATTAAGTATACATAATAGGCTAATTTCTTTATCTGCAGGATGCGCTAAATGAAACAAAACAATCACTACCACAAATATTCATCAAATCGATCGATATTCAAATTGTGTAAACAACGAGACACGAATTGAGTCAATAAACATGACACATGACGTTTGTTATGGCAGAATACCCAATTTAGGCATCTAGCTTTTGAATTGAAAAAAATTAATTTATACCTATAACTTAATGTTTAAGATTTATTAAAAATTAACCACATTTACACAAAGTAATATTAAAAACAGATATTATATAAATATATGAGTACAATCGACCTCCCCGTTTAACCCTGCGATAATCAATAATAAGGGACGACCACTCTCAACTTCAATCAAATGTTTCTCTTATTGATTTTTATGTTTTTGTCGGTGTATTTAATCAGAAGAACCGATGTGCATAGGGATTATCTTTTCTCAAGCGGAGTTTTATGAAATATTAACATTTTATTAAATTATATAACTATGAATTCATAATATCATTAGTTCATGACCGCACGCGGGAGTGTATAAAACCAAATAATAAATAAATTTATTATAGAGTTTAGAAAAATGAATTAAAATAAAGACTTCAACTATTTCAAGTTGGTCAAGTAGTTTACAATAAGAAAAAAATATATAGTACCCAATGTTTCACACACAAAATTATTCTGAATAGTGTTATGGCCTTGTAAATTTTAGTCCACGGTTTTTGCTTCTAATTTAGTTTTACGCGTTCACGCGAATGAATCAAGATAAAACACGTGAATTCACGTGTTGTTTCTTGATTAAAAAAACGTTACGAGAGGAGCAATGTGTTTATTGTATAAAAATAGTTGAAATATTAGAAGTGTCAAAAGCATTCTATTAAATAATTAAATTTTAATATATCATAGTAACCTAACTAGGAAGGTCATTTTTCGATCCAAAGGGTTTCGGGGTGAAACGTTGAATGGTGACAGCTGAGGAGCACGAAACCTTTGGAGTAATCTGAAGTCCGAAACTCGCTTGGATTCTTCGAGCCCAAGAGACCGACAATTTGTTGCTAGTCAAGACGTTTAAGCTGTACAAGCGGCACGATCCGTTCAGCCGATTCGAGCCAGAAGAGGCCGAGCTAAATTTTATGGCACCTAGTTTAATAAATTTATTTTCATTTACCACTGAATCGTCAAGCGAACCTAACAGCTATCTTACACATTCCAAACCAATTTTTAACGAGTGGATACCAAATTCGCACACCAAACTCCGTAAGTCCCGCGTGTAGTATCTTCTGTCGTTTTAACAATAACTGCTCGATCTACAGGTCTATCATTTCCCAGAGAGGTCTAAATATCGGAATCACATTTGAAACAATGAAATCCATAAACTGGAATACGAAATTCCGCTCATATTTGATAGAAGTGTAATAATAGTAGATAACATGAGATAATGTTAAATTGGCGATAAAGACAACTTTACGGATCATTATTGCTAACATAAGTTAATAATTTGTCCAGAAATAAAATAGAAATAGAATAGAAAAATTAGTATAGCAAAGAACAAGAATATGCGTATATTTAAAACTCCTTGGTGCATAATGGAACAGGAAAAAGTTTCTCCTTTGGACGGCCGTGAGGATGAAAAAATTTTTTAACTATTAAAACTACTATTCGATATTCTTCCGTTTCCTTTAAGATATTAACTCCGTATCCACAACAGTAGCGATCCCGATTAGCAACCCATTGGGATTTCCCCCGTGAGCCATTCTGAGCCCATATGCAAGAATTCATTTATCTGTTAAATGACGAGGGAAAATTTAAAAAAAACCAAACTTTTTCTTTTTTTTTAATTGTCTGTTTTTGTTCTTTTTTTAAAACAAACCCTACGGTTTCTTTTTTGTATGTTTCTGTGGTATTTTACATTACTTTTCATCACTTGTCTAGTACACGTATTTTTAAATAAATAAATAAATTATTGTTAAAGTAATTTTATAAGAAAATTTAAGAAAGTGTATGCAAGAAATAATATTTTAATACAAAGCAGATTGTAAAATATTTACAATTTACTATAAAGGGATTAATTATCACTGATTTTCCATAATCATTTAATGGATAAGTATGTTTTTGCATAACACCACTGTTGTAGATCTGGAGCACACCCGGACAATAACATTGAAATAGAGGAAACACATTTTTGTTGGCTATTTGCCAAAAGATGGGGGAAGAGAAAAATGTTGACCACTAAAAGTTCGTCTTTTATTTTTAGCTATTTTTTGAAGCGTTAGTATTCGGATTCTAAATAAGGTAAGTTAATTATTTGTATATAAAACAACTGGGAAAAATTATCTGAATATATTAAAATAATTTTAAAACAAATAATAATCATTTTTAATGTTTTTTGCTACGTTGAAATTTTTAGTTAAATATGAATATAAAAAATTATTGTGCTCGGTTATTTTTTGAAAAAGCATTTCATCTGATTCAGCATTAAATTCTGTATCAGATGATATGTTACTTGTCGCTGAAGTTTCTAATAAAAATTTTTTATTCACTAAAACCCATGTAGTTTCATTAACAGAACAATTTTTGTTTGAAATTGAATATTTAGAAGTATTTTGTTTTAAGATTCATTTCATCTGAATCAGCATTAAATTCTCTATAAGATGATATTTTATTTTTCGCTGTAATTCAGCTTTCAAATTTTTTATTCACTAAAAACAATTTAGTTTTATTAACAGGACAATTTTTTTTTGAAATTGAATTTTACAAATAATTTTACAAGTATTTTGTTTTAAGATTCATTTCATCAGAGTCAGAATTAAATTCTCTATAAGATGATATGTTACTTGTCGCTTAAGTTCCAATAAAAACATTTTCACTATCACGCCAGATATTTTTACATCCAAATCATGTATAAAAACGGTTATAAAAAATTTTTACTGGAAAGTTCAGCGACAATTAACATATCATCTTATAGAGAATTTAATGCTGATTCAGATGAAATGCTTTTTTAAAAAAAAGCCGAGCACAATAATTATTTATAATCAAATTAATGACAGAGCAAAAAATAAAACTATAGAGAATCATAATTTTTTGTCACCAATACGTTCAGATAATTATTCTAATTATTCTAATACAAATAAAAACTTCATTAAACATGTATTCACCATGAAATCAGTATATTTTACAAAATTTAAAAAATATGACAACAATTGTGCCCGCATTGAAAAAAAAGCGTCAATACTTTTGCTGTTGACGCCGGTTTCGAATCGGTCCCTTTTTTCGTCCGGGTGTGTCTGGAGTAATGTCTACCCATTCTTGGTCTTTAATATAAGTTTCACTGCGAATCCACAACACTTGATAAACCACATTAAAAATAATTACCTAATAATTTTTTTTCAAAATAAGTTTTAAGTAAAAGGTGTTTGAATCACATAATCGCCAATTAATCATTTACTAGATTTCGAGTTTCTTTAATATCAGAATAGTAGCATGCACATTTATTCGGCTTGTCTCGACTCCTTCCCTAAACAGTTTAAAAATTATATACCACTTGAAAGGAAATAGCTGGATGAAGCGGAAGAGTTCAACAAGTGATGTATATCGGACCTCTTCGAATTGAATTTAATTCCACTTCAAGTGGAATGTACGTATCAAAAGGGATCCTAATGAGCCCCCACTTGACAATTGTTTGATACACTTTGGGATAGCAATTTCATAAATGGTTAATTAGTGGGTTTGGGTCGTCTTAATTGTGAGAGTGGGTTATTAATAGTGTTTTGTTGATTCTTTTAGATTTTATGATTTCATTTTTTTGTCTATAAATGTATAATAATGCCAAATATCTGATTGTAAGCGGTATAAATTTATTATATTGTATTTTTAATGGAAGATCAAAAAAGATTGGACGACCACAAATGACTTTTTCATCTTTTCCTCTTCAATGTGTGTTATCTTTTTTTGAGACAACACACATTGATGAGTTACAAAAGAGAACCTAATTTTTTTCTAATGTTTTTTCTCTTCCATCTCTTCCATCTCTTCCATTAGGCACTGCTTCCTGAAAAGGACAATAGTAGTCTTTAAGAGTGTTATTATTTTTTTCAGAGAATATAGCACGCCAAATCGAAATGATTATTTTTCAAAATTTAAACGTTTATTACTAACTTACACGTATTATTTTCATATAATTTGACACGTCATTTTTACAAGCCCCTCTTAAACTGTCTAAAACATGCGCTTCTTGTCGTACTTTGCAAAATGAGCATCTTATCTGAGCCCCCAACTTAACCATTCAATTTGGTGTGATATAGTTTACTCATTTTTAATTATATACAATAGTTATTATAAATGTATCCCTTAAGGTGACATCACGTATTTTGGTGAAGAGACTAATTTTAAACAAAGGCAAACTATATAATACGCCAAATGGAAATATTACGATTTCAAAATTTTTCAAAGTATTTTTTATTAATTTACACGTGCACGTAACAAAATAATTTTCCCGACATTTACAGGAACTATAAGAAGGCTTTAAAAATAAATAATTTAAATATAAGTGTAGAAATAGATTTTTGTAATTTGTCCACACTTTTGCAAGATCGCTCTAATGCAGTGCTCCAGGCTTCTCTTTAAATATCTTTAAATTTTAACGTTACGTTATGATTAAATTCGTCTTCTAGGATGATAGTTTTCCAAACTCATTTGGCTTGCAAGACACGTGTGTCTGTTTTAACAAATACAGTCACTCCAAGAGAACGTTAAAACATCAAAGGGTAAACTTTTAATAATTTAAATCAAGAATCAAGAATTCTTATTGTTCAGTAATGTATTTAGAACGTATTTGATACGTCGCCGCACATATTTAAAAGCATTTTATTTAATTACACCTTCAAGGAACCAAATAATTTTCAAGTAGATTTCCCGACTTCCCTGAACGTTTTTCTGACGCTTTATATTTTTAAGAAATTCTAAAGTTAAATGACGTTTCTGACTATCTATTGTTACAAACTCATTTAGGTTGCCGCCGGGTATCATTAAAAATATTGATCTTGAGCTTTTTACACATCTTTTTAAAAAGGCGATGTTCCAATATTATTAAAGACTAATAGAGATCGTTTAATAAAAGAAAAAAAATAATAATATTGAAACCTATCTCACGATAAATAAAATAAATTTTTGCTCTCTGTACTTCAGTTCAAATAAAAGATTTATGGCAAGCCTGCACATTCAAAGATTGGTCCAATCACCTCCGACGATGACCGACTATCCGAGTCAGGAGAGAATGATGAGGAAAGGGAACTGAGCTTGTGCTCACAAAAGAGCAGCTTACACTCTGCTGACAGTTCAGCCCCTGGGCGCAGGCACTGTTACTACGATTATCCTCCTTTGGTTCCTTGAACTGTGGTAACCTGAACTAGGGTAGTAAGATAATGGAAATTATGTATTGATAACAACGTGCTTGATTGTAATAAAGTACATGATATTTCTGTTTATAAACTTGGAATTCTTATACTAATTTTCCTGTGACAATAATTCAATTATCTTCCTAAGGACAATTGAGAGAAAATAACATATCCAAGAACTATAATCATTAGTTTTATTGCGAACAATCGTGACAACATTAAATAGAAAACCACAATTGTGAATTGATCCTTAACTGTGGGAAAACCGACGACTCTCTTGGCTCAACTCATTCATATTGTTTATTATTTTTATGATGATCTCAGTTGTGTTTGTTATCCGGATGATGACAATGAGCTTCGTTTTAGTAATTGATCAACTCTAAGTGTCAATTGATATGGAAGGAACTCTATTGTTATATGACGGACTTCATGATACAAACTAACTAGCATCTTCAACAACTTGTTGAGTTTTCCCATTTTTATTCATCTCGTTCGCCTAATGCTTTTTGGTAGGATGATGAAGACTCTTGATTGAGATTTTTCTATTTAACTAAAGTTTTGCCCTTTTCCTGTTTATTGTCAATTTTCTTATTCACTATTTTTAATTTGTATGTTTGATTAAGATATTTTATAGCGTTTATATTAATCTGATTGAAATAATTAATACCATATACAATGTGTCAGCAAAGTTTTAGTTACCTATGTAATTTTTTTAGCAAAAATAATAGAGATACATCTTTTTAAACAACGTAATCTGTATTATTTTTAAGCTGAGAAGTAACACACTAATTTAAGTTAGTTCCTTTATCACATAAAATAAACTAAATATTAAACATCGAAGATATTTCAAAAAATAGTTTTATTGATATATTCGCAACATTCCAAAGTAGATTTTATTAGAGACTATAGTAGCCTTCTGAACTTGGCGAGCTGTTAAAATATGTTTAAATTTAAAGAAAATGCATTGGTACCCCAAATATGACGGTTAAATTGAGAGCTTACTAGTTAGAAAATATTTTTAATTCTTCACGAAGAATATCGTATCCTTATTTGATTTAAGACCTAATTATCAAAATGACAAGTAACAATGTCCTTAATTAAAACGTGAAAATTGTGTAACTGATTTAAATATTCGAAACTTGTCATTTTCATTTTAGGGCATTGGATCAGTACATTTCACCCAATTGTTTATGGTGCTGATCAAAATACTTTGTTATTGCAGTAACATTAAAACATTATATGAAATAAAAACATTATTTGAAATATCCAGCATTAAATTATTATTTTAGAACTTCTATACATAATTACAAAAACAGAATTTTAATTTTAATTTTCAACAAATTCAGGAACGCTTAATGATAAAAGTTCCATATCGAGTTTTCAAATTGTTTGGTTTTGAATTTTTGCACATTGTGCCCTTAAAATATTTCAAAAATATAATCTACAAACTTTTGCTAAGCTTTCCTCAAAGAATAAACTCAAAGAAACTATAGTCAGTGCATGATTTGACCATTTAAATCAGTGATATTTGGTTTTTACTTAAAATTTCTCCGATCAGCACCAATTAAGCCTAATTTTCTAATTGTCTATGGCTAATTTTTGTACAAAGAATGCACATCACAAAAATCAGATGAATTCGACAGAATTATAAATTAACGTTATGTTTTGACGCTTTACATCGGTTTTACGCCGGTTACACTAGAAACCGACGCCTCCTCGTCGATTGTTTCTTTTATTTTTTCGTAGAAATTAATTTATCATAAGTAATTTAATGCAATACAATTACTAGTCGTCGCCAAATGCGATTACCACCGCAAATTGTCGCGCACTTTTCTAAATATTATTTTTACATTTAATTTTTATGATTTTTATTGTTTTCCACAGTTATTCCACGATTGCAACATCATCTAAAACATATTCTTCAATTTATTTAAACAAAATCAGTATAGAACGAGCATAAACAAAAAAATAATCATAAAAGTTAAATGAAAAAATAATATTTAAGAAAGTGCGCCACATTTTGCGGTGGTAATCGCATTTGGCGACGACTATATTTGCCTATTTATTTACTGGCGAACCCAACCCGGAACGGCTGGCATATGACCGGTAAACAAGTTCCATGTACTCAAAACTGTCCCTGGTTTGCCTGTGCACAGGCCTGTGAACTATACTGTAAACGCCAGGGTTGCACGGAATTCTATCTTCCATTTTCAGTTTTCCGGTTTCCGTCGTCCGTCTGAAAAAAAACTGTCTTCCGTGCAACCTCACTCTGCACGCAAAATCGAAATTAAAGTTTTTCAATATTTAAACGTGTATTACTAAATTACACGTATTATTTTTATATAATTTGCCACGTCATTGTTATAAACTTGTCTTAAACTATCTAAAAACATGCGCTTCTTGTCGAAATTTGCAAAATGAGCATCGTTTCTGAGCCCCCAACTTAACCATTAAATTTGGTGTGTGCTCTGTATTTAAAATGTGCTATACCACAGTTCCGAAAGAAACCAATCCGATGGGGAATCATCTTGCGAAATTCCATACACTTTTTCTTCAGTTCCAAACTTGATTACTTGATTGTCAGTCGTCATTCCAAGTGCGTCGAACAAAGCTCTCTCCAGAGTGTTCGGCTTCGTCTTTCCAGTGTTGACCAATGTCCAAACCAAATGAGCAGCTTCATCGTAACTAAGAAATCAAAAGAAGTTGCTGGAATGTGAAGAAATAGAAGCTTTCATTTATAGAATGCTAAATATGGAGTCCTTCGTAGCATTGTCATTGTGTACTATTATCGTCTTTGTTGGCTTTATTTCTAGACCGTGATTTCTAGGCTTTTCTTCGAGTTGATTCAGACACCGGCTTATTTCTTTTAAGAAACTTCCGATTAACACCAGGTCCTCAGAAAATTCGAATTGCTTCAAAAACTTCAAAAACCTCTACCATCTTCCATTTCCGTTTTCCGTCGTCCGTTTGAAAAAATTGTTTTTGTGCAACCCTGGTACACGCCAATTACCGTAATCAAGTTCCATTTCAAATACAGAATTTTATAAGAAAAAAAATTATGTAATTTACGTCTAATAAAAATTACTGGTTATAAGGAAATACTCTAAAAACTATTATAATCAAATTAACAAAATAATAAATTGGTTGGAAATGATCAATTTAACCTTTTTTAAATATTTTTTCCATGGCACTCCACTGCCACAAAAATTGTAAAAGATCGCACACCAATTGCTCGTTTCCTTCAAAAAATTACAAAAAATCTTTATAGCTCCTTCAAAAAATTATTTGTACTATTTTAAGTTATGCAAATAGACAAAGCAGAAAGCGTGCAATTTTTCATGCCTATTTTTTAAATATAAACCAAGAAAACATCATATTTTGTTTTCTCTCGAAATCTTCCTCAAAAAACCAATGATTTTTTAAAGTAAAAATATTCAATGTTCTGTAATGAAAAAACTGTCATTTTAATAGGGAATGAATACTGATCAAACCGTTCCCTATTAAGATTCCCGGATAGATTTTCTTGCAATGAAGAGCACAAATACATATATTTCTTAATCATTCTTCAAGTTAAGTTATATACATATGAACTATATTCGTTGTTATTTTATTATATTAACAATTTCAATTGTCACTCGTTTAGAGTAAAAGAGAAAAAAGATTAAATTTAGAAAAGCTCTAATCAAATTATTTTTCAAAGATTCCCTTCCTTAACAAGCCAACACTACCCAATTGCATAATTCGTTTCGTTATTGGAGCCCATCAAATTTATGCTCCAACTTACCATACCAACTAAAGTCATTTGAGGATTGTTTAAACTCAAAACAATGGAATGCATGAGTAGGAATAAATAAATAGATAAAAATTGTCACATATATCTATTGAAATCAAATCCAATCAAGCTGTGTCGTTGTTGTCGTTGATTGGTGCCTAAACGAGCTTCAACAATGCAATTATAAGACTTCCTATAACAACAACAACATAAAGCCGGGGCCAAATATAATTTGTATGATAGGAGGGCTCTCGCCATTGTCTTAGTGGGTGACGGAAGAATTGTGAGCCACTAAATGTAATTTAGCCGAGAATATGGTGGCGGCTCAATGATCCATCCATTCGCAAGTTTGTTTCGCTGAAAACTTGTTGCCTTTCTTACTTTATTTTATTGACATATACGTTTACGATACGATTTGATCAACGTTTCTTTTTCAGAAATGCATGTGGTTAATGAAGAGGATGAAAAGGTAAGCAGAGTATAAGTACCGTAGTTCATGAGGACACGCCCACTTATGACACTTGACTTATGAGTATGCTTAACCAATGGCAAGTGAGATGAGGGGAATTTGTCGCTTTGAAATATCAGCAAAGAACGAGACACTCATTTTATCTTTTCGACTATTGATTTTAACAGAAAAAGTGTGTGTGGTGGATATTTAGGTATAATAGGACACACTTTTAATTATTTACTTTATGCGCTTTTGGTATACACAATGAATTTTATAATTTTCAAATCATATATCCAGTTTATTTCAGAAATATCGAGTGTTTTTTATTCTATTTTTTCGGAATTCAAGAATAAAAAGACATGGTTATTTATAACAAAATTAGATTATTATCAACGTATAGAAATTTTATTTTAACATTTATAACTACAATTTCAAATTATTTCAGTTGTTAAAAAAAATTTTCAAAAATCTTGCTATTTAATTTCTGAAAAGTTGTGGATGAGCAACTCTCCAAGGGAATTTTATTTATTGTTAAAGCAAGGTTTTTTTACATGTATGCTTTTTAAGAGACTTTGTTAAAAAATTCATTCCGAATTCTGTTTTATAAATTTTTATTCGAAATTAAAGTATCCCGTACTTCAGGTTTTGGATTATAAAACTTTACATTTCCAAATTAGTCAATTCAGTCCCGCATTATTTCTTAATAAAGCTCGCGACAGAACACATAATAGAGATTTGTATCATAGATGGACGGGAAGGTAGTTTTTCAATTTAAGAATGAGCCCATCTCTGGCAAGCCGACCTGTATGGTAAAGAATGAGCCCAGGAAACATTTTCAAATCTAACTTTATGGAAATATATTTAAATTTTAGTTATTTAAAGAAAAGCTAATCTAAATTGACCTGAACAATGTTTTATTGAAAAACCGTAACAGTTTTGAGACACGCTTTTGAAAAATTGTATTCCCATTTTGCGTCCGTAAGAGTCACTTTGTTGATGATTAGATTAGTTTCGCAGATTTTTATAATAATAATAATAATAATAAACTTTTTCATTATAATATTTTCGAAAGAAATCGAAAACATGACTTCATAGCTTACGTCAGTAATCTTTTTAAATTCAATATGTTAAAACTTTTTACTTTTTACTAAATATTATCAAAATCTAAGAATATGAATGGTTTGATTTGATCAATTTTGAATTATTTTCAATGGTCTCATAGATAAAATGAAACAAATATTCAATTCACGTGAATAATTTCTCTGTTTTTCATTATATTTCTTCAAAATTTCTAGATCACGTCAGATTTATTACTTTTATTTTTTATAAAAATAAAATTGGAATTGTCAATTTCTCAGATTTTGATAATAATTTATTAACAAAAAACACGACAAATTTAATTAAAGAATTTTCATGATTCAAACGCATTTTATAAATTTCCACTTGGAAGCTAAATACTAATTTTTACGTTAATTTTACAAGATTTCGTTAAATTATGTGACACTTTAGTTTTAACAAAAATTTAAATCTAATTGTTTGAAGGTCTCTTTTTACAAATTCATAAAAATTTTACGGTTAATTATTATTAATCTTGAAAAGTTAATATTTCCTCAGTTTTTTTTATTTTCAGCCCATTATAATCAACAAGAATGCAACCAATGGCAACAAACAACCTAACGATACTACGGATGGTCCAAAATTCTCTATGTCCAGTATACTTTCACCATTTGAGAATATCGGTAACGCCAGAATTTGTTTAGAGCAAAACGATTACATAAACAACTATATTAATGATTGAAGTGTCACTTGACACTCATTGACAATCGAAATAAACACGACAAAGCATAAACTAGCAATGGTTTAGTGTTTAATTTTCAGCTTTCATGCAACAACAGCTATTAAAGATGGCCGCCCAGGCAACGAACAGTGGCGCTTCGACTTCGCAAAGGATAGACTATTTAAATTCAGGGTAGACAAAAATGGTAATAGGCTGATTGAATTGTTACTGTTTAGGAATCAGAGTCAAAGTTGGTATAATGGAAATGACGTTAGATTAGCTTCTTGTAAGTTATAACAATTAAACGCATGGTAAAGTGTTAATAATAGTATTTTCCGTTGACGCGCGAAACAACCTTCAAATTCCATCTTCTAGCCAAAGACGAAAGAGGCGTGTATTATTTAGTCAGGCTCAGGTAAAAACTTCAAAAGAACAAATTCAACACATTCTATTTAAGGTATATGAGCTTGAGCGAAGATTCAAACAAGCGAAATATTTAACAGCTCCCGAGCGCGAGCAACTCGCCAATTCTATTCGATTGACACCAACTCAGGTTTTGTATTGATTTATAACCGGAACTGATAACGATATTGAAGGTTAAAATTTGGTTCCAAAACCATCGCTATAAATGTAAGAGGCAAGAGAAGGAGAGAGCAATGAGCGGTCTGAGCAATGCTGATGAAAGTTCATTGAAAACTGATAATGATGATGAATATGATGACGAGTGAGTTTTTCTATTGTTACGCTTCATTTTTAAATTTAAAAATTATAAAATATCAAACCAAAATATCTTTAAAAAACCAATTGATGATCATTATTGAGAATTACGTTTTGAAATATTTCCTCATTCTTGCCAAGTTTCAAGGATTTATGAAGAGCTCTTCATGAAGCTCATGAGATTTAGCTCTCATAAAGGATTACGATTTTCTTGATTTGAAACAGTTGCTGAATTTTATTTTCTACTGTGTATTTATATATTTAGTTAAATAATTGTTTGTTTACACTACGTGTGCCAAACACGTGAATATAATGCATAATTGAACTATAAATTAAAAAAAAAACCCAAAATAAAAAGACGGATAATAACGGGGCTAAATTGCATACCCGCTAAACAGGGAACAAGAGGATAAGTAACTAATACGCCAAAGTTTTTTGTATCGAAAAATTGTAACTAAAAAAAAGAAATAATAACTAAATAAGGCTAACAGTTATGTTGCTCTAATTGATAAATTAATTTGGGGAAACTTCAGGACTCTCCAAATGAAGCTTTATTTTCAAAATATCTCTTACATCTTTCATTAATAAACACAACGTGCCATAAAAATTTCTACGAATTACTTTCAACGGATGCTTAAAAGTTAAATTAATAGCTTATAATCCAAATCCAATGTGTAAAGAAGTCCAGTTTCTCAGAAACGATGAAACCCAAATTTTAAATCTCTGATACCCTATCATTCCATAATCCTAAAATCAGCAGCAAAGTAATTGTAAAGAATTGGTTTTTATGCAAATATATTATTTTATTCTTCGAGCAATTTAAAGGAAGTTGATTCGCCTCCGCCCATTTCAAGACATGACAAATGGTAGACTGAAGTTCCAAAGAGTTAGAATTAAAAAGAAAAATAATACGGTTAAAATTTCGAGTAAATGTTAACATCATTGGAGTATTGTGAAATCCTTACAGATGGTGAAACGATAGCTGCTCATTAACATAAATACTAAATAATAAGGTATACTAAATAATAACATAAATACTAAAAAAAAAATAACTGAGTATTCCACCCTGAGGTACACCAGACGTTATTGTACGTGCTTCAGAGAAAAAAAAGATCGTGCTGTCGATTTAATTTTCAAGTTGTTTTATGATTTCGAATTTTTTGTTTTTATAATCATAATAATATTGTTCTCTGAGAAACTTTATTGCTTTTTTTCTCTTTTTCCCCAGACGAGACCACAATTTTTTTCTTATGCTCCTTTAAGCCCTTTTCTCATTAACTTCATTCTTGATAACAATTTTGTTAAAAAGTTCGCTTTTATGTAACTTTTAATTTTTATTTGCAATTTGAAAAATCAATTTTTTCTCAATAAAGACTATTCGAATAACGAGAAATAATGAAGTTGCGATTCAACTATTTGAAAGTTGGCGTGCATTAAAAAAAGATGCGTGACAATTAATTGATAAAAATATTCCAAAAGAAAATACACACATTTCGCTACATTACCGATTTGTTTACATTGATAATTTACCTAAAAAATGGCATTGCAACGAATCATAAATCTTATTTGATAAATGAGTTTACTGATAAATTAACCAAAAAACACTATTTTTCTACTCCCAGCGCGGAAATATGTCGCAATGAACAAAGAGCAATTTTAAATGTAGTTAAATCGAATGAATTTTTCAATTTACAGCAAATATTCAGTTTGTGACGAAATGGATGATGAGAAGAAAAGCTCAAGTTCAAGCTCAAGCAGTAACCTTTTCAACTGCAATCCATTCGCACAAGGAGCCAATCCTGCGGTTATTGCTCAGTACTATTCTCATTTACGGCGACTTGGAGGATGGTGAAACAATTCAGAGCAGAATTAAGTCAACATTGATCTCATTGTGCTTTAATTTCAATGCATTATATAGTCTAATTACCTCATGTGTTTAAATAAGAAACAAACGATTTAATGAAGCTTGTTTATTCGTGAATATATTTTATACATTTCTATGACAACTTATGTACAGCTTTCAAAGCTATGTGATACAGTTACAATTTGCTAGTGATTGGCTTCAGGTACTTTTCAACGTGTGGGAGACCGCGTTGATTGAGTGGACTCTTTTGAGCCCATTTGATGAGGTTCTCATAGACATGACCATCGCGTCTTCCAAGAACCTAAAAACATTGAATGGAGAAAATCGTTAAAATTGCATTTAATTTAAACTAACTGATCTCAGTTCACGATCCCACAAATCAAATGAATCGACGATCGAGACAGCATTCGGACGAATCTTCTTCATGCTCTCGAAGAAGAGCTGTTTGATAGCTGCCAATTCATCGCTAGTCATGTAGTTGTCAGCAATCAAGTCTTGTCCCATTTCAACAAGCTCTGATGACAAGTACAAGTCGAGCATTTGGTCGAAAACCTCGCGGACGGCATCATCCTTCACTTCCTGGCAACGTTTCACGAATCCAGATGCGATGAAAAGCTTCGAATGAGCTCGGGCGGCTTTAGACCACTCAATCGAGTTATTTGTCATTGCATAATCCTTATCAACGCCACGAGCTTCTTCTCTCATTGTGTTATTGTAGGCATTAAGAATACGTCGGCGAGCAATGTGCTCAAAGTGGGAAATGAGCTTGCAGTATTTTGCTGAAAAATATATTATCTTATTAAATTAAAATGTTTCAGCTGACGTTCAGATTGAATGCGGGTAGTGGTATCATCATTTACAAGATATTCCACCAATGGACCCACTGATTGACCCTCCTTGATCTTGTGGACACATTTCATCAAGTAGCGAGCGAGTTGGAGCAACATTACAATATTCTCGCCCTCATATGTGCAGGCAGCCACAGAGCACGCTGAAATATATAATAGACTACTTGTGTGTTATACGAACAAACCAAATAATGTTGGAAGGTAACTAGCGTCCGAATATCCATGACCTCCGCAACCTTGTCGCGCTTGGTCAATAGCAACGGCAGATTGTTGAGTGACGGTTGCCTTCAATCCACAGCAAAGGTTGTGGAGATCAGCGAGCACTTCGGAGTTTCCTTGAGACAAGCTCTTCAGACATTCCTCGGTCATTGAGCGAACAGTTCTTGCGGCGGTAATAAAGGCAAAGCATTTGGCGAGACTTGGGAAGAGACGGAATTGCTGAGTGGGGTAGTCGATGATTTGCACTTCACCAGCTCTTCAAAGGATATATTGAAGCTATTTTATTATTGGTTCTTACCCAGCTTTGATTTCTCCTTGTCTTCGCACCGCAGCATATCTCACAGCAATTGTCATAGCCATCATTAGATATAAAGCTTGATGCGACAAGATCTCAGATCTAACATAGAGCATAGTCGTGTATCCAACTTTTGGATGAACTGGAGCCGTGTAAACGCCTTCCTTTGAAACCTTGCTATGCTTCATCAACATGTTGCGTCGTGGAATACGATAGTTGTCAAATCCAAGGTAGCCATTGTCGACACCATTCACACCGAGCTTTGTGCCAATGTCTCCAACACGCACATTAGCCAGTGGCACGTAACTAAATGATTATGAATGAAAACAATATTATTATGGAAATCCAACGTGTTCCGATCCCTGATTGGGACAAAGAACGTGTGTGGTCCGTAGTTCTTATTATCTATGAGAAGTTTGGCAACAAGTACAACATGAGTGCAACTGGTTCCAAGTCCGCCTGGCCACCACTTCATAGCCGTTGTCGTTGGAGTGTGGATAACAAATTCTTCTGTTTCTTTGTCATATGTGGCAGTGGTTTCGATGGCGCTCAAATTGGTACCTATGTCAGTATGATTTAAAACAATTTGTCTGCAATGGCCTACCATGACCCAGCTCAGTTTGAGCATAAGTTCCAATAATCTTTCCTTGGATGGCTTCATATAACCATTCCTCCTAAAACAAATGCTCAATTTATACAAAAAACATGAAAAGAATTTTACGGTTTGCTCCTCATCGGCTTGATTCTGAATAGTCGGGACAAACATGAGATTGTGTAGAGCAAGTGGGAACCCATCTACGCCGATGATATCACGCAAGACTTGCACCATATCGCTGCCATCGGTGATGTCAGCAAAATCACTAACACATTCCATCATGTTCTTTGTCTACAATCAATGAAATAACTCGTTGATTATTTCTGGACGATTCACCAATCTACTAGTTTCCTCGAAACGTTCCGTTCTTGTTAAATGCGCGAAAGGCGTCGACTTGAAAAGATCACCACGTTTAGTAATCTGAAATCACGGAACTGCTTCGATGGTTTAGTTTGTAGAAACCTCGCTCCTGATGTTCCGATCCCGGACTAGTCTTTCCACGCTTCCTCTTAATTCTGCCGCCATGATTTCGGTGTCAAAGGTTCTTAAAAATAAAATTTTTTCATGGGGCCATAAAATTAATTTACGCTTTGAATCTCTCATTGGTGAGATCCTGATTGTCTCCATCTTGAATATATTTGTTCAGTGGCATAATGTTTGTTTATTTACAAAACGAGCTGATGTGAATTCTGCAATAACATGAAAGTAAAATTGAGCAATCGGCAAAACTATAAATCATTGCATGTTATCAGGGAAACTGCCGGTGTATTTATATCATTTTAGAGGCTCGCTTTGAAATGATTGAAGAGTTGAAAGTTTTTTTTCGTGTCGTCAACCGGAGATTCCGGTACATGCAATCGATGAGGTTGCAAACAGATGAACACTCTATTGTGAACTTTTTGATGGTGAAAATTTAACTTGATTGCTTATCAAAACGCACATTTCCGTATTTTAGAGAAGGAATTAAGGATTGATCACTACACAATATTTTGTTTAGAATATCTATTGATAAACAAAGGTTAAAAATTCTGTGGTGGTTTTTGTGTACCATGAAAAGTTTTAAATTGAAAAATTATTACAATAAATTGATTAGCAATATTTAGTAGCAATTAAAATAGGTGATATGTTTCATTGTTTGTTAAAAAAAAAAAAATTCATTGTGGCCAAAGGGCATCAATTAAAGTGAAGGTTAAAACAGTCCTTTTGTTGTTTTGAGCATATTGGAATGGAAAATAATTTGTATATTAAAGATTCCGTAACGAATCTTTTTTAATTTAAGAATACATTTTCTTGAGGTTCTTGGTATACTAGTCTAATCAGATTTCACATTAATTGAAATAACGATTTGTCAGTTTTTAAGCACGTCTGAAAATTTTTGCATCTTTTTTCATTGCAATTTGACTAGGTTGGTCATAAACTACCAAAAATATTTATATTTTCCCGAAATCTTAAATCTGAGCACATTTACTGAGCTCATGTTGTTACCATATCAGTTGGAATGATATTGTTATGTTAAATTTTGAGTAAATGTTATTAAAGCCGCAAAAAACTATAAGTACATACCCGGGTTGGACGGATATCATTTTTTTTTCTCGAAAGGACGACGGAAGATGGAGTTCTGTGAAGAAGATGAAACTATGAGGAATGGATGAAGCTTTTTATTTGCGGTTTTGAACTGTGATGCTATTATTTGGCTTCGCATGTCTTGTCATATAATTTTTTTATTATCAAGTTCTAGTTTTTTTTCAGATTGGAATTCCCTCGATCCTCTTGTATAGTTTTTGGGCTTCATTCACTACTTTATATATTTAAGCAAAGTTTATTCAATTCACACACACCAAATGAAAATTTACGTTTAAACCTTTATAATGAAGGTTTAGAATTTTAAAAAAATTATTGAAAATGTAGGATCTAGTACCTTAAAAGTGTAAACATATTATCGTGTTCACTTTTGGGGTAGCCTTACCGTAACATTAAAGGCTGACCTTTCACGTCTTTATCGTAGGCTTCGCTTAATTTTTAAAAACTAAGGTTTTAAAGTTTTACTAACTTTTATGTTAGATGAAAGCGCACACTCTTAGCACACCTGCTGCTAATTAAAATTGTAGTTTGTGCAGCTAAAATTTATATATTTTAAAGAATTTAAACGATTTAACATTTACACTTAAAATATTGGTAATTTCCAAGTAATTCTTTAAATGTGTTATGTATTTTAATTTTTCAATTCGAGGTACTATCTTACTGTATTCTTTATTATATTGTATCTCTTAGACTCGTAACTATGAAATGAGGTGAGAACATTTTATAAATTAAAAAGTCAAGAAATTTATTTTTACAGAAATTGATCCTTGTTTTTACCAAAAGTTTATATGAAAAGATAAGTATCATTACGTTACAAGAAAAAAGTTTTGAAAAAATACAAATCTTCTTAACTTATTTTTTCCTAAAAATTGTGTAAAAAAGCAAGGTGGTCCAAAAATTTTTATCGACAGTTGATATTAAAACTGTCTAGAAGTATATTGATAACAGTTATATACATTAATACACTTAATCTGATTAATATTGAAAAAAGTTAAATTCTAAGCGCGATTCAAAATCCGCGATTGCTCATTTCTTTAGCTAAAGCTTTAGTCAACTGTTAATTAAAAAAAATTGTTAATTTTTGCAGCAAGTTATACTTTTTAGGTGTAAAAGTTTGGAAGTTGGTTTTTAGAAAAATAAATTTCCTGAAAAATGTCAAGAAAACTATTTATTAATTAAATTAACATTATTGACAATTATTAAAAAGTTGGGCTCTCCATTTTCGTTATTATCTTTCAAAAAAGTTAGGTTTAAGCATGTTTACTGAGCTCATTTTATTACCATAGCAGTTGGTGTGCGCCAGAAAGAAAGATTTTCTCATTTTTACGCTTGTCTTTAACTTTACGTCCACTTCAAATAAATATTATTAACTCCAGCTTGTTACTTTTTTCTTTAACTCTCTAAAATTATTCAAATCTTCACAAAATATTAGATTTGAGCACGCTATTGAGCTTCTTGCATTAGCCATCCTGTTGGCGTGCTGATATTAAACGTACCCATGAATGTACCTAATTTAAAGCCTCATGCAGCGAGGTCACACCAAAGTTCTTACGTAGGTTCCACTTTTGAAAACGAATCAAGGACGTTGTTGAAGAAACCATTGTTTACCAAAATTTCGCGGTCGATCGCTATAGCAAAGAATTAAAAGTGCGAGATCCAAACAAACGACATTAAACGGAAAATTCCGCACAATAGGTTTATCCTATTAAGAAAAATTACCCGTTAATTCATATATTATGAACAAGTATGTGTTCCCGGTTATTTTACTATAAATATGTATTCCAGTCCTGTCGAGTGAAGTTCCAATACTATCTAATTCTTAACCGAAGGATTAGGCCGATCAGAAAGGAGAAATATATAAGATTAAGTAAACGAACGGTCAGACTCAGTGCAATGTCAAAGCCATCTTATGCAATAAGGGGCAAACTCCTCTAGGGGTTCTAATAATACGTGTACAACAATAAACTATAATTTTACCACTGGATTACAGAAAATAATGCTTGAAACATCCAAATTCATGCTGAAGGTAGCCAGTTGAAAAATCACTTTCACAGTCAAATGTTACGGTTTGGGGTGTACTCTATAGACGATTGAAAGTTTAAACTATAAAAATCATAAATTTGCTTAGACTAGAAATCACATTTTCAGTGAACAAATTATTTTGTGCCCTCTATAAATATAACCGTAATCACAAAAATCCCATATAACGTTTTCAAGTTTTTAGATTTTGCATATCGTGGAAAATGAATTTGCGCTGATATGAGCATTTATAAGTAACACGATATTTTAAGCTAACTTTTTGATATTCATGTTTTTTTATTTTTAAAGTTTAACAAGCTTGTTGCATTTCAAAAAAACTCAGAATTTATCCAGGAACACAATGATGTGACACAAATCAATTTCCTTGGTTTTTCTGTGAACGTTCTGTGCAGGCGCGACCTTCAGCTGAAGCCTTCAGGAACGTTGTTTGTAAAGCTTCTTAGTTTTACTATTAATGTTTTCAGACAAGTTCAATATTATCTTACATCATGTACCAAAAAACGATTATTTACCCAATATTCTCGTTAACATCTCGTTAACAACTGTTTACGTAATTTAGAATTCTGTCTATCACTAGTTTATTAGCTGGTGTATAAATATCTTATTTTCGTTGTTAAAACACTATTCATAAAGAAAAATACACAGTTTTCAAAAAAAACCATGTTCAAACCATACATTTTGTACCTTAAACTACGAATTTAATTTTTCACATTAATACTTAATTTAATTAACCTCATTGAAATAAAAACAAAAACAATTAAGGGAAATATTGGAAAATTGGGAAATTCTTGAGTCGAATATTCTAAAAATGTTTGTTATCGTGCTTACGATGATAAATAATTTTATAACAATTGAAACTGGACACTGGACATCATGTTCGTAATAAAACAAGTCTAATACAGTACCACCTGGCGGGGATTGTTTTTTGTTGAACTACATATTTTTAAATGTAGGCCCGTTTTTCAGGTGTGTGTAATCATAGTACTACTATCGACGAATCTACCGTTGCCTATTTAAAGTTGATTAACTTAAATTGTATAGATCAAATTAAATTTTCTGATTTGTGTTCTAGTGGAACTTTCATTTCAGAAATTGTTAAACTTCAACTTATTTATTTCATAAATTCGATACTGTTATTTGATTTAGTGTGCAATGTACACACCACGCACAAATTCAATTGCACCGGACATGAATTGTATTTAAAAATGTTCAAGTTTATTAACGTTTTAAAAATATTTTTTAAGTTTTCCAATACTCATAGAACAATTATAACTCAAGAAAATACGTTTTTTTGAAGATTTCCTCTTTCCTCACGTATGTCTCATCTGTGGCCGATTGCACGAAAATCTATCGGGGAATGGTAATGGGGAAAGGTTTTTTGTGTTACATTCCCTATTAAATTTGCCTAATATTTTATCAGGCAACAAGTTTCTTGCAATTGAATTACCAATTTTTTTTTACCAAAGTCATTTAAGAGTGTATGTAACAGCTCCCTCGGAAATGAGAAAAACGTTTTTCTTAATTTTTTTATTTACGCGATTTTTTTCCCATAGCAAGAGGTCACGTTGATTTAAGAAGTTACTAAACGATGTGGTTGTTTTGTTATAAGCTATAATAAACATTAAACTAATTCTATTAAAAATATCACTAAATTTGTTTTATGGAAAATTATTATCAAAATATAAGAAATTGAACATTCAATTTGAAAATTTTTGAATTATTTTCAATGGTCTCAAAGAGATCATGAAACAAATATTCAATTTATGTTAATAATTTCTCTGTTTTCATTATATTTCTTCAAAATTTCTAGATAAAATCAGATTGATTACTTTATTTTTTATGAAAATAAAATTGGAATTGTCAATTTCTTATTATTCATTTCAGAGATCGATGCCTAATGGAAGAGGAAAATTTTAGGGGCGGGGCAAAGGTCTTGTTTAGGCATCCACACGGCCATTAAGGCCATCACGTCTCTTCCTCATTTGTTTCTCATCAATTTCTGTTATTTATTTTTTGATGACAAGAAATGAAAAGTTTAATTTAAAAATGAAAATGGATGAAATAAAAATATTGATGACAAACAAAAGAGAAAGAGACGTGATGGCCTCAGTGGCCGTGTGGCTGCCTAAACAAGACCTTTGCCCCGCCCCTAAAATTTTCCTCTTCCATTAGGCATCGATCTCTGAAATGAATAATATATTTTGATAAACCATGAAAATCTTTTGCATAATCATCGGTTTTGGAATTTTTTTTAAAAAGAATGTGCACTTATTTCGAAAGCAGAATAATATCTCAAGGAAGCGCGCTAATTCGCTGCGTTTTGTTTTAGACATTTTCTTCACAAATTAGTTTTGAAGCGAATTAGTGGATCCAATTATTAAGAGCAATTAATAACAAATTTTAACTCTTTCAGTCAATTTGTCTCATCAATATTTGTCATCTACAAGATGAAAAATATTTATTATATTTATCTGTATATGCTTGAAATTACGCAATTCTACAACTATTTGTTGTTTGACATTCTCAAGCCCTCCTACCTAATAATTATTCCTCATAAAACTGAAAATAACAAATTAAATATCTGAAAAACAAAATCACTAATAGTGATGGAAATCATTAATTTTGATAAATCGTTGAATAAGAAAAATGATTTTTTTTGGAATAGTTATTATGCTTTGATTCGACTTCCAAAATAATGATAATCCCTATTTGCATAAATTGTCATCATTTTTCGTTAATATCAACATTTCCTAATTTCAGATACCGACTACAATTAACTTACACTAGTTTTTTACAAGTATACAGAATGGTTATTCTTTCAATTTATATACTTCAAATCATTAATTTATTAATAGAGTGACTCTGAAGAAGATGTTTCGTGCGATTCGCTAAGCGATGAAGAGGTAGAAGAAATAGAAGAAGTTGAAATTCCCGAAGATATCGAAATTGAAACAGCAAATAGTGATGGCAAGTTATATTTTTTCAAGCATATTGTTTGATTTATAGCGGATGAAGCGGAAGCTGAAGATATTGTGGATGTAGTCGAGAAAAAAAATAATCCCTATTTCCAAAAAGAAATTTGGTTATTGAAAAAATTGCCATATTATTCGGAATTAGAAGCCGAAGCCAATATGACCTTTAAGCAGATAAAGGTGCGAAAGTATTTTTATTAATATTTAGAATTAACATTTTCCAGAAAGGACTTATTGACAGTATATTACTAAATGACACGAAAGTAGGATTTAAACATTGGACAGTGGAACTAGACAAATATATTTATTATTACGGAAAGCGATTTTCAAAACAGGAGCACATTCAGTTGATAAATTGTTTCTTGCCATTGGTAAAACCGGGAAATATATACAGAAGTACGGAAAACGCAATGAGAATTCTTGTGGTTTTATTGTTAGTGTACATTTTATTCAAATTGATTAATCGTATTTTGTATACTAGGAGGAAAGGTTTTCTACTTCGCGAGGATATAACAATTGATTGGAAGCCGTTGCATGATTTATACATTGAAGTCGTGTTTCAGAAACTAGAGGTTATTTTTAAAATTAAATTATTCGGATTGTTGATATACGAATTTTTATATTATTATATGAACTTTAAATACTTAATATTATTACTAGATTTACCAATTCAATACATAAATTAAGGCCGACGGTGTTTTCTTCATCCCGGACAACTTTCTCAATGTGTTAGAAAATCTCATTACTCATGCTCGTAATTATTTTTCTGAAGAATCAGTACAAGAAATATTGGATGAGGTTTCATTGATATATGGAAAAAATAAATTATTATTTTAGTGTCGTCCATATATGTGCGTTTGGGATGAGTCTTGTATTAGGACTTGGAAGGTTATGGAAATGTTCTTATGTATGAACATGCCAATGGAAAAACAGAAATATTACGGTAATTTTACCGAGAAGTTTTTCTTAAAAAGAAAAAAATATATAAAAATGTTAATCTTGAGTTGTCGTAATAAGGAAAGTTTCCAATTTTTATTTTTGATCTCATTAATTCATGTTATTGATCCTTTAAACTAATTATTTAATGAATTAAATTTATGACAATAATTATTGCTATGGAAGAGAACAAGTTATAAACATTCCTAATTATGGCAAACTGGGTCCTACATTTGAAAGATTTTCTATTTTCCAGAAACGTATATTTTCCTAATTGACGATATGGTTTAAAATTTTACCACAAGTAACCAAATTCAAGTTGCATCCAATTTTTTCGAGTAACATCCAAAATTTTATAAGTTTCTTAAAGTGACTTCGTAATGTGTTGATATAATAATATGCAACATTTTTTAAAAGTTTGGTTACAATTTTTGACAATTTTCTTATTTGGTATCTCAATCGAATTTTCTTGTTAAAAAGTTGTATGAATTAGATTTTAACTTTGTTTTATAATAGATGTTTAGCAAGAAATTCAAAATAAATTTTAAAGTTAGTAAACTTCTATATCTGTTTCTTAGGTACTGCATTATGGTTCGAAGAAGTTTGGTATTGGTTCGAAAAGATTGACAATAATTCACTATTCTCCAATAATATAATTAAAATGTTCAATCGTATTAGCTCGGAGTGTCCGGGGTTGATTGATTGGAGCAGCAAGTTGGATTTAATTTTTACCAAAGTATGACACCATTTTCGAAAGACATATTTGAGAAATTTAGATACTTCGATCATTGCGACTAGGACAGATAACGGGACTTTGTCAAAGCTTTAGTATAGAGAATGGCACGCAGTGGGTATCGTATATGCTCGGCACCAGCTATCACGATGAGTACGTTTTATTAATTGTGCATGATAATAGAATCTACCTCTTAGGGTTTTACACCATCTAAAACACCTTTTCAATCAAATTGAAACTTTTCTACATCCATCCAATAACGGGATACATACCAAATATGTAATTCTCTTTATTGCCAAACTGATGACGCACATTTTTGCGCGAGTCCGTCGGGAGAGAAATGAAGCGGCATCACACAAACCGAAAACTAACCCACTCGTATGTAATTTTTTTCTTTTTTAACTAATTTATTTTTTCAGATACCGCCTCACATGCGAATGACACAGGAAAAAATTGACAATCTCGTTGAGCTGTTTGTACCGTTATTGAAATTGATCACATTCACAAAGACTAATAAAGAGTTTGTGATGGATAAATAATAATATCATGGTTTTTTTTAGTTTATCGTCTCCATTGTTTCGAGCTGCTTCACATTTATCACCAAAAGTGGTTCTTCCGGTAGTATTGGATTTGTGAGAAATATGAAATAATAAAAATAAATATTGAGTTTATTTAGAATATATCCAGCATTAGAAACACTTGTCGAACCACATCGACTGATTCAAGCCATGTCGGTATTAGTTGCTGTACTGGTGCCATTGTGTAAGGATGAACCTGGTCCAGATGGAAAGACTTATAGGTTTGTAGCTAATTAAATAAGACTAAATTTTAATTTTTATTTAATGTGACAAAATTTAAATCAAAAACCCTAAATTTATATTTTCACTTTATTAGTTTAGAATCCATGCTATTACTATTTTAAATTCATTGGTTCCCGGTTTGGACACGAACGACATTCGGAAGTGTATGTCTACTTATCAGGTAGATCCACTTTTGTTTTTATAATCATTATTAAATTCTAGATTATTGGTGTCATTGTAAATCTCGTGGCTCTAGTCGACTGCTCAGATGCCGTTCATAACAGATGCGATTTAACAGAGGATGAACGGGAACTGTGCTCTGCCACAGCCAACTTTGAATCGATAGTCTCAATTATAATGGATCGTATGATTGAAATGATTATAGCCTGTGGTCACGCGGTGAATACCACTTGTGCTAACTCAGCTATGACAATAAAGGTCGGTAATAGTATTGAAGAAACTGTTCTTTATAGGTGGGTGTGATTAGCTATGAGCATTTGCGTATATTAATATTTAGAGGGTCGTTGTCACTGTTTAAAGGAATATGTAAAAATAGTTCTTCTGAGATTTATAAAGTCGTTTTGAACAAGTTGTACAACTTTGTCTGTGAGCACATGTTTGATAATAAGATTGTAAACGATGTAGTAGCTGACATGGTGAATATGGCTTGTAAATATCACCCAGAAATTGCATTTTCCAAGTTCCTAACATTGGTATTACAAAAGTTGCAGTCGTTCATTACTCGTAAGCGAATATTATGAAAAAAAGAAATATGGTTTATTTTTTCAGCTGAATTTTATACTGAGGAAAAATCAGATTTTACTATACTATGGTGGTTAAATATCGCATCGCGGGTGGTTAGAGTGCCGCCGCAATGTTTAATTAACCACTGGGATCAGATTCGAGAACTTCTGGATTTGTTGATGCCTTTTAAACGTTGTACATTGGCAACAGAGAAGGTGTTGGTGCTCTATAGTACTATTTTGGAGCAAATGACATCTATGCATGTTATGTCCCAGTACGCATGTAGACCAGAGTATGATTTACCGACGGATCAGTTTTTGGCTATTCGACATTGGGCTGCGCCTATAGATAAGAAAACTTGGAATCCAAAGTGGTTTTTACCAACAGAAGAAACAATAGATAAGGCTATAGAGCTTCTTGAAGCGTACTTTGTGCGAAATATTGCGGCTTTAAACACTCCGGAACAATTCGATAAGTATGATAACTCGGTAGATGAAAAATATTTTTCTTTTATAGGAAGGAGATATTGTTGAGATTAGGTGTTGTTCGCGCTTCTATTTCTGGATGCTGCTTTTCGTTGCCCTCATTTGAGGGTGAAGTTTTAGACCTCTGGGGTTCACAAGCTTTCAAGCAAACGAATGTAGCGTCAATGGTGATTAAACCGAAAGGAACTCCAGGTGAGGAAGGACATTTGTAAAGTTACTTATTTCAAATAACTGCTAATTTTTACAGAAATTTCTCTTAATGGAAAAAACGTGCGTCAAATTGCCCTTGATTGCGTAATGAACTTACTAAATTATCTCTTTGAATATTCATCGGACGATTACCGATCGATTCAAGAAATATTGAAGATATTGAGAATATTGCCCATGTCTCGAGGGATTTTGAAGGTATTTCACTTTTTGCACTCAGCGGATACCATTGAATTTTTAGGAGGATTTAAAAAAATCTATGGATGCTTACAAAATGACAAAGCTGATGCTAGGCGATCGAATGATTGGTAATAAAGCAACCATTCAAATGCTTATGGATGAATATTTGAATATTCTACATAAGGTTTGTTATTATTAGCTTCATAGATCTATGTTTTCTTTAGAAAAGAGTATCGGCAGTGGAAGGTTGGCACTTTAAGAAACAGAATATTGACATTCTGAAGACATTGCTCAAAGTTGCGACAAGTACTTATACTGTGGTACAAATATATTTTTTCATTAATTAGTAGAACTCTTAATATGCAGAATCGTTCGAAAGCTCAAGTTATATTGTTGGAAAAACTGCAAGAGTATCCAATGTCATATAAGCTTGTGATTGACGATATTTTGAAGTTTTTGGATCCTGAATTGAATGCACCACATCAACAACTGAAAGGAGCGCTTTATTTGCTTGTCATTGGGAAGAAACAGTCTCTATGCATGAAGATGGACTTTGAACAGCAAGCGAAGATTTGGCCCGCCCTTGTGAATACTAAATACACCGAAAAACCATCTGTTATAAAGCTGTTGGATAGCGCTCAGAATATCATTGGGCAGTCATATGAGACATATCAGATTAACTTTGAGGTCAGAAATAGAGGAAGTGTTTTCTTCTTAGAATCAATAAGTATACGTACCTTATTTACCAAATTTTTCAAAGAATCAAGCGTTTTTTTTTTAGTTGTAAATGAGTTTAGAAAATACAAAAGATAAGGCATTGTAGAGTTATTTTAATTTTATAATTTTAAGTTTGATGAGAGGTGTGTGGATGCTGCATATAAACTTTTGACGGCTGCAGAGGAAGGAAGCCCTCTACATGATCCAAACTGTATAAAATTGCCTCCAGACGATATGATTGAAAAATACAAGTGCTATTCACAACAACTTTACGAAGATAACAAAAAGTAGGCGATACTACCTTTAATATACATATGCTCATTTTTTCAGATGGTATTACACATTGTTGGATAGACTTTATTCTACTGCAAGTAATCCTAATTTGCATTGGCGTCCGGTAGAAATGTCACTGTCGATGTTGTCTATGCTTATGAGAAAGTAAATTTTGCATGAATATATGAATCTAATGTTTAATTTACAGAGATATACCGATGCCGGACAACATTATTAAAGTTTTCTGCAAATTGATGATTCATGATACATTAAAGATTCGAAAGATAGCAACATCTTTCATGTCTGCATGCATAAAGAAAATGAAACCGAAGGCCGTTAAACGTGAATTGAAAATACCGTATATGGAACCTAACACTGGACCTGGTGCGAAGTTTCCAATTAATAATGGTTTTCGTACCGATAATCGAATTATGATGTATGAAGAGGATAAGTTGCCAACCACAGATGAGGAGTGGAACAATTTCCAGTTTTGCGGTAAACAGTATTGGGGAGTGTACACTTGGCCAAAAAAATTAATAACGTATGTTTTGTCTTACAATTAATATTACATTTTGATGCTTTTCAGATATGCTCCGTTGAATGAGCAGACTGCCATTGATAGAGAATATGACGACTTAAAAGAAATCGAGAAATTCATAGTTGATTGTTTCAGAGTGAGTGTTTGAATTATAAAAAACACGTTGCAATCGTTAATTTTCTTAGGATAGAGAATATATGAAACGCTTTATTGAATTATTTTCGGTTGGAACGAAGAAGGATAATGATTCATTTAGTTCTGTGAATTTTAGTCTCTTCCAGGTTATTTTAATATCTGCAACAATATTAAACTGTGTTTAGTGTTTATTCCGTGTCTTTAATGATACATTATGTTCTGCGTTCCAACGTCCACTTGAAACTTTGCTAACCAGCAGTAGGCTTAATGATAATAAACTCGGAGCTGAAATCTTCACGGGAATGGTGAATGGAGCCAAATTGTGGAGATATGAAAAACAACGAAAAATGTGGTCATGGCTCGGACCAATTTTGACGAAAGCATTTGAAACAATGCAGGTACGATAATTGTTAAACGCTGAGATAGTTATTTTTGCTTATTTAAGGAAGATAGCATGAAAAATTATGGAACCGCGTTGGCGACGATTTGCGGCTGTTCCGAAGCGAGAATGTTGAAACCGCTAATTGATCTTCTTTTTAAGCTGATTGAGAGACCTACTGAAAATGCACTAGCTGCTAATTCGTTCGTGATAATTAAATATTATTTTAACATAATATAATTTCTTGTAGAAGGATTTACTTAATGCAATCGGCGTTATCTCAGTTTCAATGGAGAGGAGTAGAATTATGGAATCGCTTGATGAATGTTCTGGAGGATTCATACACTTCACAATATGCCAATTTAAGGGAACGATTAGCGGTGTACGTTTTAATGATTTATTTGATATATTTCCGGTCCGTAAGACATACAATTGCACTATTTTGGCATTTTCTTCAAAGAATGATTTTCGATGATAAAGGACACACAACGAAATACTGATATGATGCAAAAATTGTTTGCAATATAATATTTTGCTTATTTGAGAAAAATCAAAATAATATAATTTAGTCGGAGCCGGATGTTATTAAATCTAGGAAAAGCGGAAATTGCTCCCGTCCGAAATTAAAATCCATTTCCGCAGAAAAATCACGGATACACCATACAATTTAAAATACTTCATCAAACTTCAAAGGATTAATTAATTAAAACAAAAGAGGAGGCGTAGCATGTCTGGTAGAGGATTTGATTTACGAAAAATCTATGTTGGTTCGATTCGTTTGAGATCTTTGATTTTTTAAAGTTGTTTTTATAAAAAATGAAAAAAATGTAAATTTAAAATGAGATAGTGTAATAATTCGTGTTTTTTGCAGAAATGCATTTTATTTTCCGACGGGAGCCATTTCTGCTTTTCCTAGTTTTAATAACATCCGTCGGAGCCACATAGTAAATTTGGCGTATTTTTGTCTCTATAAAACGTATAGCTTGAAGGTATACTTCATAAAGATACTGTATATATTTATACAATCCTTATTTTTTAAAAACTTTTATCAAAACATATACAGGATATTAGTATGTGCGACTTGGTATGATACTCCTGCAATATATGTCTCGCCAGAATTACCAGCTCGACTTCAACCTCCGAAAGTTGATTACGTTATACAAAAATATAACGAATTAATGAACAATTGTTGGGATGAAGTTCGAATTAAGATGGAAGAAGGTAGCATCGTGTCAAATGGATCTATTGGGGTAATTCTATTTTCATCTATATGTGTAGATTGGTAAATCAAGTTAATATATCAGTACTTCGGTCAAAAGCAATTCCACCATCCGTAGTAATTCTTTTGTCAGTATATATGCCTTTTTCTGTTGTTATTATATTGTGTTGTTTTTTTCATTCTCCTTCCGTAATAGGCGATAATTTATTTTAAAAATATTTAAAGTATTATTTAATTTATGCTTTTAATAACACCAATGTATATTTTACTATTTAAACTTGTTTAGCATTACGTGAAAAAAAAACATGATCACATTGGTGTTATTGATAAATAGCTCATATGAAAGAACAAAACATTCTCTATAATGCTTAAAATAAAAATAAATAAGAAATAAGGTAAAAACGTAATTATATCATTTTTAAAAAATTTTTCTTTAATGCTAAACAAGTTTAAATTCTGAAATATACATTGGCGTTACATTACAAACAACGGCATTTCTAGGGTAGCGATTCTCGCGGTTTTTTGACCGGAGTACCATATTTTTGTACAGGATATAAAAGATCGACGAAATTAAAAAACATGACAATGTCATAATCTAAAACCCGGAATCCGAATTCAAGAACAAAAATACCGAATTTGGTATAAAATTTTAAAACGGAATCCGAAATCCGGAATTAAATATTTAAAGACGGTACCTGGGATTAAAAAAAGGGCGGAATCCGGAATTCCGCCCACTGATATATATATATATATATATATATATATATATATATATACATATAAACAATTTTAGTGCTTGACCGCTTCGGCATCGAATGCATCTTTATTGGAAATGTCCGAAGTTAAAAAATCGTCGAGAATAGCATTGAAAACTGCTGTATCATACGTTTTCAATGCGTGGTACCAATCATATGTATCTTTGCAAAATTCTGTTATTAAATTTTTCCCGTTATTTTGTCATTATGCGAACGATGTTGGGTGAGTGAAAAAGCTTTAAATTGTTAAATTTATGATTTTAAAGTGATGAAGAATTACAAAAAATTGTATCGGCCATTAATGGTGCACACGGATTCGCTATTTACGTTTCACCCGAAAATGCCAAAGATGTCATTAATGTGTTTTCACAGGTTCCTTTCTCACGGAAGAATTTTGATTTTGAATAATTTCTTGTTACAGATTTTAACCTCCTCATGTTGGTGGAGGTCGAAAATGGTTGCTCTTAAGTTCATTAGAATGCTGGTCTTTGCAAATTCGTTTGTGTTTTCGAATTACAGAGAGGAAATAGGTTTGTATTTAAAAGTAATGAACCGTATTATATAAAAGTTTCGAACGAAAAACTTTCATTCTACAGATTATGATTATCTTTTGTAATCATTAATTCGTAATGATTTTCAGAAAAAAACAAATAATAAATCCGTATTTTCGATTTGCCATAAAATTAAATTTCCTTTTTAATATCTGCCGATTAATTACATTTTTCAGGTCATTTGTTAATTTACTCGCTTAATGATTCTCAGTTCGAAGTTCGTCAACGAGCCCATGATGCCTTGGCAATACTGTTACAATCAAAATTCTTTGAATTAACACCTTCTCTTGTGGTAATAATATATACACGCCTATTCTTTGTGTAGAGAACAACGCAGAAAACAAGATGAAATATTAAATTGGAGTGAAACGCCCCTATTTTTTGCTCTTCCATTAGGCATCTCTGAAATGGATAATAGAATTAAACTAATTTTATTACTATTCCAATTTTATTACGCTTTCTGCACTGTTTTCTATTATAAATGGAATATAGTCGATGCATTTATTTAACTAGACATTGTAAATTTAACAGTATTAAAAATGTATTATGGTTATTTTTAAGTCCTGAGAAATAGAAAATATTCAAACTTTTTTGATCTGTTTTAATCGTGCTTGGAAATTTACAAGGACTAGTAAATATCTGAAAAAACGGAATGATAAACTTTTAGGAAAAGTTTAATAAATCAAGTTTGTCTGACAATCAAATAGAAGCTCACGGTGGTGTGTTGGGGTTGGCGGCAATTGTGTTAGCTTATCCATATTCTGTTCCCGAATTCTTACCGGATGTGTTGATGAAAATTTGTCGATTTGCGTCTTCTAAAAATGCTACTATCAGGGTACGTGTACCATTATTGCTGATTATTACAGTATATTATTTATAGGAAACTGTGAAGAAGACATTGTCGGATTTCAAAAGAACACATCAAGACTCCTGGAGAGAGCACAAAAATCAATTTAATGAAAACCAACTATTGGTGTTGCGTGACTTATTGATATCACCCAATTATTATGTGTAATTTATTAATTATCTTAATCACTGTGTAGGGATTTTATATGGTATTAATTGTTTTAAAGGTTTAGAGCTTTATTTACGTTAGCTGCGTTTTAGTTTATTCGTAGATTGTTAAATTATTAGTTGTTTTTAGAAACGTATCATATTAACATTCGGTTAATTTTTAAAATTATTATTATGGATAATATTGTAGTGAAGCATATTATTTCGGTTTATATTACTTAAACGGTTAAACTGTACTTTCCCGTGGTTTCTTGGGCAATGTTTGCTCTGAAAGTGTCTTGCCTCATATTATATGTTTTATATTTTGTCAATGAAAATGACTATCATATTAATCTGTTAAATTTTAGTAATATTTTATTTTTTAAATGATTTCTATAAACGCACGTAATGTGGCGTGAATAAAATTTTAAAAATAAATCTGAAAGTGTCTAAAATGTTTATCTTAATCGTTGGAAACGGGAAACAATTTATATGTTAAAAGAGCCACTTTAATTTATTGGATAAAGTGAATTGATAGTATGCCGAAGAGGTTGGTCATCGATTACCGTAACCAAGACATGCTACAAAAATAAATAACTCAAAGAAATTGCTTCCTAATTGAAATGAACTGCATTAAAGCATTTCTTTGTTTGCTCCTAAGTATTTGAAAATTCAGAAAATAATCATCGTTGTTTCTTTCTCCGTCATTTTATATTTATCAAACATTTAGTGCTAATTTTTTAAATATTTTATTGTAATCTTCGAAAGTTTCATTCATTTAACATTTACTGGATATTTAATATATAGTTTCCAAAAGTTCCACATGACGTTTCAGAGCTATGATTGAACGGAGTGCTCGAGCCTGGATGTCTATTGTGATCGTGCAATCGATGGGTAGCGTGTGGATGTCATATTTTAACCAAAACGCCAAGAATTCACCTTTCAAGCAACATTCGTATGCGATTTCGCGGGCTCATGCGTTACCGATAGCATTGTTATGCGTTTTGAGGTTGTTATTTATTTAACCTATAAGTTCGTTTTAGAGGAAAATTTTTACAATGTCCACAGTGAACAAAAAATTTGTCGCTCCTTTTCACTCCCTTCACCCCAACCGTTTCCTCCATCCCCCTTTTCCTTCGTTTGTCATTTAATGGGATTTATAAGGTTAATATCTCAATATTACTGTAGAACAACAGTTGAAATGAGTGGTACTGTGGATTTCCCGTCATGAAAAATCTATTTCCATAAAATTTCAGTAAATCGGTTTTATAACCGCCACGCTACAGTACATTATTCACAGACAGTTGTGCTCACAGCGATGGGACATCCTTCTATGTCTGATAATTAAATCTCCATTTGGCCGATCACGTTGCGTTGTGTGTAATTATCTGAAGGACCTTTTTGGCTACGGAAAGACACCAATTCTGGGACGTCCAGGGGTGCTATCGACCAGAGATGATCGAACAATTGCGCGGAAAGCTTCAAATTAAATGAAGTCGGATAGACAAATTGTCCGTGAAGCTGGAGTTTAGACCTCGAGACAAACAATTTATCAATCACTGTGTCGGAGTGGAATTATTGTTCGTCAAAAACTTTAAAAAATTGTCACGTCTGATGGTGGAAAGTACATGGTTTGGGGAGCCTTCTCGCCAACTGGAACTCTTGATTTGGAATTCATTTCGCATCGAATGAAATCTACAAACTATCAAGATGTCCTGAAGAAACGTTGAGTTCCATTTTTGGCATCCAATCGTGGAAATTTTAACAAGACAACGCCGTCATTCATGCTTCAACGATGACATGGCTGGTACCACTCATTTCAACTATAGTCCTACAGTAATATACGAAACAACTAGTTAGTGGGGGTGTCGCAAACTTTTGGACACCAGTATATTTCGCTCATTTTTTTTAGCGAAATCAAAACAATTTTACAATTATATTTACAATGGAAGGCAACCCGAAATGTATTATGCAGTAGAAATTAATTTTAAACAACTCGAGCAATGCAATCGCGATGAATGTGCACACGCGACCCCTTTTTAGTACATCAAAGCTCCATGAATATTACGTAACTTTTTTGTATAGGATCTCGAGTAAAAGGGTTCATTGTATATATAATTGTAAAATTATTTTGATTTTACAAAAAATGAACGAAATATAGCTAATGAATACATATTTTTCAATTTTTAAAAAATATTCTCGTAGGATTATTATGATTTTAATATAAGAAAAATCTAAATATAATTTAGGCGCACGCCAACTGGAAAAAAGATTTTTAGATTTTAAGCGTTTCTGAAAATTTTTGCGTCTTCAAAATAAAATGTATCATGGCAATTTAACTATGATTGTCTTAAGCGACTTAAAATTATTAATATCTTTTAAAAAATTTAAATGTGAGCACGTTTATTGAGCTCATTTTTTTACCATACCAGTTGGTGTGGGGGTGAAGGGAGTGAAAGAGTGCGACCAATCGTGAGTGCAATTGATTCAACGCGATTTCGTCGCACCAAGTTGTTTTAAATTAATTTTGACTGAATCATCCATTTAACACTAATATAAAAATATGTCAGTCTCTAAACTTTCTCAAAGTTTTAAAGTTCTCAAATGTTTGTCATTTTAAACTGGTCAATCAAAGTTTTCATTAACTTCTACATGATAATTATTAAATTTTTACAGGATATCATTGATAATCGATTTCAAATCCTATTCTCTTCACATTGTGCACATTATATTTTCAATTTTAACTGCAGTAAGCACATTGATGGAAGTGTTCTATTTTGGAACGATGACATATGGTGTCATAACTGTTACAGAAGTCACATTGAATGGTATCCAACGAAAGTTTATTGTAATTTTAAATTGTTTGTCTAGGATTCTCTGCTGTGTTTATGATCTTCCTATTATTCATGTCTTCCTTAGAGAATGACGCCGAAGAATCTTCTAAAAAGGATGGCCGAAAAGTTGTTGCAAAACATTTCATGGAAGGCGATTTGTTGACACCAAGGGAAGATGATGAACTGGTGAAAGAGTATAAGAAGTGGAAATGAATAATAACAAATTTCACGAAATGTTGTTAATTTTATCAGAGGGCGAATTAATAATAGCTAAACTCATCCAATATCAATAACTTCTCCCACGAAATTGAAAGTGGAAGATTAGGCAGAAAAACAATTTTAATTAAAAAAATTTCTTTTATGAATATTACTAGGCAGAGATTTTAATTATGTATATTTTAAAATTTTAATTACTTAAGCTTTTCCAACAGCTTTATTTTTTCGTTTTATTTTTAACATTACACACATTTCAACAACAATTTCATTTTATTGCAATTAGTGTGTACATATCTACTCAAAAACTCATACACCAGGACAGAAAAATGGAAAACGGTGTTTCAAATTTAAAAAAAGCACAATTTGAAATCGGAGCAAAATATACATGCGATCGCATAAGCTCGCATACCTTTAGGCAAAACAAGTCTTCCTTATTTTATTTCTTTTTTAGACGAAATTATGTCTAGCTATAATAGCTATACTATCTTATAGCTATTATATCTAATAAAATAATGTTAAGATCAAGACACACTTCTCTTTGCAATAATGCAAGCCCTGTTGGCTCCGTCTCCAAATGGGATTTTGTACACGTTTTTTTCTGGGGTGGTCATATCTTCCCAGAGGCGTTCGCCATGTAGAAAACCCATTAATTAAACTCGACGATCTATTAAGTTAAGGTAAAAAAAATACATTTAACTTTTGCCTTTTTTACAGTTTCCGCTTAACTTCAATAAACTCCGTTAGAGTATTTAATATAATAAAATATGCTAAGTGTGCAAACCTCATTAATTCCTTTAAAAATTTTCCGTATTTTTACTCCAATGAACATTTTAATCATTGAAAACTAAAGTGTAAATTAAAAATACTTTTCTATAGTATCTCATGTAAGCATAATATTGTTGCTCTTAATCTGTTTTGTAGTGATCTCATGTTTATGTTGTAAATGCAATATCCATTTTATTTTTATGCAATTATTATTACAAATGGCAATATATGTTACATACTGTGTTAACTTTGGAATGAATGTTTCATATAAACAATCCAGACTTGTTTTATTTCTTTCCGTAGAGGTAGTAGTATGGTGTTGCGTAGTATAATGACTGAGTAGCGACTCCGGAAGCAGTGGCGTCATACTGAACTTGTTGCTGCGGTTGGTTGTAATTGTTTTGATTTGCTTGGTGATTAGAATCGTATTGAAGTGGCTGTAAAGATTACCGAGATAAAGTTAAAGCTGACTTGAACGCTACCTGCTGCATTTGCTGGGATCCTTGAAGAGCTTGTTGTGTCTGTTGTTGCGGTACTTGGTTGGGATTGTACTGTTGCTGAAAATGACAGAGTTTGTATCAACTTCTTGACGTAAATTCATACTTGACTGCTTCCGTCGTTTTGCACTTGAACAGTTGGGTAATAATAGTACAACGGTGTGTAGTATGATGGATAATAGAGGTATTGAGCTGATGCTGCGCAAACAAAGAGCAAAGATACGATGATCCTTAAATTATCGATGATTGAAGTGATATTGAATTGGACTTACGAGTTCATAGTGAAAAGAGCTGATGTGGCATAAGAATGGCTCGCTCGCCTTGTTTTTATAGTGGTAGTTTGTTTGGCATCGGTGGGTTGGACTGGGTAACAAATGGCACACATACGCACACGCGTCTATTTTTGAAACACAAACAAATTTTCATTTAGAGACGGTTTAATTTGTTGAGCAAACTTGGTGGGGTCAGCTATTACTATTTGGATGTGCAAAAGGTGGCAATTTTAGGCAATATTTTTAAGAGGTTGACGGGTTTTTTATTTGTTTGTGCAGTTTTTTTTTGTAAATAAATAAATGAGAAAAGGGCTGTTCTGTTTCTATGAATTGCAAGTTGTTTTAATATTGTAAGAACCAACTCCTTAGTTCTTACAATATTACTGAAGTCGAACTTTGGAAGTAAATATAAATAAAATGAACCCGGAATCTAATGTTAACTTTTAGAATCTAGAGCCTCGCAACAATTTATTTTTTAAAGAATCTGTTTTAATTAGAATTATTTGTCTTAAAAGTTCAATTAATCGGGTAATAAACCCAAAACAATTTCAATAATCAAAGATACCATGAATTAAATATTTTGGGTTTTTGTTTTTTTGTTTTGATATTCTAGGGAAAATATATATTTCTCAAAGTGACACATCAGATCTTCGAGACATAATAAATCATAAAAAAGAGAAGCAGAACATTATGTTTCCATTATAATATTTGTCGATATGTACTTAAACTACAGGGTCTCGCATAATTTTCTGGACAAAAGTTTAGCGCTGTGACGCACTACGCTCACGCACTTACTTTGCTATACAATATTTTTTATCATTACATTATCATTTATTCCTACATTAATATCTGTTCTCTTTTATGGTGAAGTCTAAAGTCTATCACTCTAATGACCGCACTGAACGTGGAAGACCAACTTCTGATTACTCACGCCGTGTTTAAGCTGTTCGATAATAAATCATCCGTTATTTAGTTATTACGAATTCAACTTTTAGAATCATATAGTATTTCCAAAAATTTTTCCACAAAAATCCTCTGAGATGGGAAGAATTGTTCATCGAGTGTCCAATCCCGCTTCCGTTATGGTATTCGGAGCCATCTACTCAATTGGCAAGTGTCCACTTGTGTTCGCGGAAAAAAGATTGAAAATCAACAAAGAGCCATTTGGCCGAATTTCATCAAGTCATTCGAATAGCCGACTGCTTCGCCCGATCTGAACCCGCTCGACTATTCCGTGTGGGATCTTGCAGGCGAAGGTCAACGCTAAACCCCAATGAAGTGTCGAAGTATTAAAGAAGACTCTGGTCGATGACTGGGACATTCTGTGTGAAGTCTACCTGCTTACAACCATCGACTGTTCGAAGTGGTTCCGAACTCTCATCGTTGAGCAAGACGACCGGGTTTAACAAAAATTGTGAGACTTGAATTTTAATTGTGAGAATAATGTGTTGGGTTTTATCTCATTCTGGCTTTTAGTTCGTGAGTTTCATGTTCTCAAAATTGTCTGGGTAACCCTGTAAGAGAAAAGGAAATAAAATATTGCCTCGCTTATAGCAAAGATACATATTTTTCGATTTAAATTGAAACTTGTATATTATTTCGCGTTTCATTTAAGTAAATCAAATCGACGCCTTCCATTATTCTTCTTGAATCCATATTTCTCACTAATTTACAAACTGACAATATTTATTCCCCACGAATCCGTCAAATTTTTGTAAAAATTATTGTTAACAGTGTCAAATTACACATTTAAGTAATGTTTTCATAATCCCTTCAGATTTAACAAAACTTCACAAATTGGTAAAATAAAACAATAAGCAATGACAAAACCTAAACAAATTACGTAACACAATGTTCTCATATAAACATATCGATTAAGTAACAATGACTGGCTCGAACGTATCAAATTTATAAACTCCCAGTCACCACCCATCGAATTGGTACATTTCGATTAAAACCCCTATCACTATAAACAATATCAACCACAAATTAACTATTCGCAGAAAAATAAAAGTAACAATGATATTAAATCAATTTCATTTCCTAACACTTCTGTTACTATTCACTTGCTACCTGCAAGTGGCAACAATCGACTATGAAGAAATTCAACTGGAGGATGAATACGAAACACGGTAATGTTTGCTGATATTCGATTCATAACAAATATTCAGGGCTCGAATAATAATGCTCGATGGTAATGTGTTTCTGCACGCCGGGAGAGATAAAAACATAACATTCAAGACAAATGGCAATGGCAAGATCTATGTTCAAAACACGGACGTGTCAAAACTTCCAGATACAGTAAGTTAAACTAATTCATTTATTAGCACATTTTGCGAACTTAAAACTATATATTCTTATTGTGGCTTCTTGGCCGACTCGACTTCAATGAACTTGATCAAATCAGCGCGTTCATCAGCTTTCTTCAAGCCAGCAAACACCATCTAAAACAAGAACTTATATTAACTCTAATGTTGTCTCTTACCTTCGTTCCTGGAATATACTTTTTGGGATCGGCCAAGTACTCAAACAAGGTCTTTCTCTCCCAGACGACTCCCTTGCTCTTATTAGCTGGAGAGTAATCAAACCCAGCGACAGTTCCCGATGTGCGGCCGATGACACCGTTCAAAGTCGGTCCAGTCTTGGTCTGAAGGGAGGTGATGACGTGACATTGCTCACATCTTTGCTTGAACACCTAAAGGCAGAGATTCGCAATTGAGAACATTTATAAACATACCTTCTTTCCCTTCTCATAGTCGCCTTCTGGAATGCCACCTTCGGATTTTGAATCAGACTTCTTCTTGCCCATGATGAATCGGTTAAATGTTGGAATGAAGAATAATTGAAGGAGGAATGAATCAGTGAATGGGAGTGAATGACAATAAGCCGTCCATCTTATAACCGCGAAAACGTGGATTTGACGCTTCACGTTTTTGATTATTCAAAGATAAGATTTTTATGAAAATTATTTTATTTTTAATTTCGAAAACATTTCACAACAGTTTGAAATTTGAAATGAAGAATAATTTAAATAACAAAAACGTGAATACGATTTATTTCAAAATTTTGTTTTATCAAGTAAATAAGCGAATTAAAATCGAACACCAATTAAAATGACATTTTTAACTGTATTTAAGTGTGTCTTATAATTTTCTACGTCGAAATTACAAATCAGTTGTCATGCTATTTTAATAAGATTTTCTATAAATGTTAATATCTGCGTAAAATATTAAGTATGTGCATGAGATGGGCGGAATTCCGGACTCCAAATTCAATTACAACATTAGAAGCTTATAAAACCGTTGCAACGGCCGTTGTAACAAACAATTTAATAAAGATATTAATGTTCTTTGATAGTTTAGCGTAAATCTGATAAAGTTACGTGAAATTTATTCCTAATTATGGTGTATAATATAATAAAACACGGTAAATAATTTGTTAACCTTTTATGCAGTATGCAAGAACATATTTATCCTTTAAATGGTGATGGAAAATCATTAATCAGTTGTCCTTTACAGTAAATTTTAAATATTTTACAATCTGTTTTGTATTAAAATATTATTTCTTACGCACACTTAATTAATTTCTATATAAAAGTAGTTTAACAATAATTTTCAATCGCCATTTAACAGATAAATACATACTTACATATGCACTGGAAATTACCATTTTCGGATTTTTAAGCGTGACAGAAAAATTTTGTGCCTTTTTAACAAAACAGTTTTTACTACAAATTGATCAGGTTTGTCTTAAACTATCTAAAAATATTAATGCCTTTCTATAAAATACAATTTGAGCACGTTTACTGAGCTCATTTTATTGTCATACCAGTTGGCGTGCATATGGGCAAGAATAACAAAATAAAATAACAACAAAATGAAGGGCTGAGATCGGAGAGCTAACTTGATACCCGCTAAATAGCGATTCTGAGGATAAGCTGATAACTAATGTGATAAACTTTGCATTTTCATAAGACCAGGACACTCCACTGCCACGACTACTGGAAGTTTGCAAAAAAAGTGTGCACGTATTGCAAAACCACACCCTTCACTTTTTATTTAAACTCTTTATATTTTTACGATCACAAGCTCTTCGAATTTGAATTAATTTGTTTTAGAACCGTTTAGATTTATTGATTAATGATGTTAATTTGTTTGAAGGTTCAAAGACGATTTTAGAATTTTTAAAAAACAAAGAATTCAAATAAAAATTGAAGGGCGTGGTTTTGAAATTTGTCCACACTTTTTTGCAAGATACGCAGTGTTCGTGGCAGTGGAATGCCAGGAAATATTTAGAGACAATACTAACCCTCATTATGACAATGGAACAACAAGCGAATAGACTATTGGATAATACTTTCCAATCTGCCACGGTATAATATAAAGGAATAGACTCACTTTTGACAGTTATTCTCAAATTAGACTTATGGTAAATCTCCATAAAAAATATAAATCAGTCACACTAGTGTGAAAATCATTAGAATATAAAATTATTTTCCATTTTGATTAATTATCTTTTAAGGCATCTTTCAACGACCTAAAGGGCCGTTTTGACGCCGTCGAGCTTGACACGAGACAATTGCGTAAGCGAACTGAGAGCTCTTTTACAATTTTCCGCGTACTTATAACGTCGCTGAGGACAATTAACCAAAAGGTAGGCAACAAAATATATACAAATATTTATAAATATTCCTGAAATTTAGGCTCAAAATCTGACAGTGGAAGTCGAGGCGTTGAAAAAATGGCGCAATGATAGGATGGAACGCGAAGAAAAACGCCGTTCGTTGTTATCCAAAATGATTCGGAATATAATGTGAGTTGTATTATCTTGCAGAGCTCTCACGTGCAAACAAGGAACGAGATTTCAGAAAATTGAAAGGTCTTCTCCTTGTGGATGCATGCAATAAAAAGCCGTGCAAGAACGGCGCTACCTGCATTCCACATATTGGACACAAGTTCACATGTCTATGCCCACCGCATTTCACGGTACACTTTGTGAAATGTAAATATTAAATAATTGAATGGTATAGGGAAAAACTTGCGAAGATGACGTCAATGAGTGTGAGATCTATAATGGTACAATAGCAGGCTGTCAAAATAATGGTACATGTGTTAACAAGCCTGAAGGATTCCAGTAAGACAATCACATTGAATTAGCTAAAGTAGGAAAAATTAGATGCGAATGTACTAATGGATATCATGGACCGTTATGCCAATATCAGATGTCATCCTGCTCAAGGTCTTTCGAGCTTTGTGGGCCACATGGTCATTGCGTTGATATTGATACCAATGATAGTTCAAAGGTAATTTAATGAGAGATAAATGACATTATTTTGTAATTTCAGCCAAAGTACAAATGTTTATGCGATTGGGGTTACAAAATGTCTGCAGATACTAATAATCCAACTTGCGTGGATGTGAATGAATGCGAAACTAATCCATGTCATCCTGGCGTAGATTGCATAAATCTACCCGGCACATTTAAATGTCACGGCTGTCCAGTTGGCTATAAAGGTAATTTGTATTGTTGTTGTTCGAAAATTACACTGGTAGTTAAGTTAGGTTTGAAGCGAAAGACAGAACAGTTTTGTTTCTGAATTATAGCCCACTGGGATGGTAAAAAAATGAGCTCAATAAGAATGCTCAAATTTAACTTTTTGTATAATATTATTATTTTTAGATAGTTTAAGATGAGCCTAGTTAAATTATAATGAAATATTATTTGTTAGAATAACGCAGAAACCGGCACGCTTAAAAATCGAAAAATTGCCGGCCGCGAGTCTGCCGGATAGTTCACCAACATTTCGAATTTACATGGAGTTAAAGAAATCATTAAAGTTTATAAAATCAGAAAAAGAAATAAAGTTCACGTAAATTAAAAAAAACCCTCATACATATTGGCTCCTAACCGGGAGGAATATATTTTGTTCAAATTTAAGGTTTTTGCAATATTTGAGATTAGGGGTTTATCTGATAGAAAGCAAAACGTTGAAAATTATATAATAAAATAATAATCTGATTTGAATTTTAAGCGAATTTATGATTTTTTAAATATTAAATAATTAATCGACTATACGGCCCACATCGTTACATTTATTTGCATTTCAATTAAATCAGAAATTTCCGAGGAGCAAAATTATGTAACTCACTTCTCATAAAAATCACTTGTTCTGTTAAAATAGTCTAAAAATTGTTTGAAACTCACTTTTTTTCCTAAAATAACAACGAAAACTCTCCTCGACGATTTTGCGATTTTTAAACGTGTGTCATAATTTTTACGTCTTTATAACAAAACAGTTTTTACTACAATTTAATTAAGCATGTCTTAAACTATCGAAAAATAATAATTTCTTTCTAAAAAGTTATATTTGAGAATGCTTACTGAGCTCATTTTATTACCATTCAATTTGGGGTGCTGTTCTACAAAATGTCGAAAAAATAATAAATTTGTTGATTTTTCTTGCTTAGGCGACTTTACTTGCCTTTGGCGTGTAATTTCAACATCTTCAAGCACCTGATTGTCACAATTAAACACCGACATTCACAATCCAATGAGCACTCCAAATTGAATGATTAATTTGGGTGTCCAGAAAAGATGTTCAAATTACATGTTTTTATAAGAAGCGCATATTTTTAAGTAATTTAAGGATGGCTTGAAAAAATGACGTATCACGTTATCTAAAAATAATACGTGTAAATTAGTAAGGCACGTTCAAATATTGAAAAATATTAATTTCAATTTGGTGAGCAATGAGTAGTTTTGGTGAGCAATGAGTAATTGTAACAATTTCCAGAATACGGCAACACATGCATTGATATCAACGAATGCGAAGAGAACGACGTTTTTCCATGCGATCCGCTCAGTAAATGCATTAACACCATTGGGTCATTCCAATGTGAAGCATGTCCGCCAGGCTTTGATGGCGATGGGTCCAATTGTGTCCCAACAGATCCATGTTTACGAAATGATTGTCATGAGCATGCCATCTGTCTAAGAGCTGACAATTCTCTAAGCGCTAATGGATACATTTGTCGTTGTCCTGATGATTACGCGGGCGATGGAATTGGTGAGAATGGATGCATTCGTTCAAATTCGACGGCTTGTAAGCATCACATCTGCCTTAATGGTGCTCTGTGTCAGGTAGTTATTTAAACGAATAGTTTCGATTATAAAATGATACATTATTAGCCATTAAATGACACCAATTACCGTTGCGATTGCCCATTAGGCTATACAGGTGAATTTTGCGAGAAGGTTGATGAATGCAAACCGAATCCGTGCAAAAATGGAGCCAAGTGCGTTGTTAAAGACGGACAACGCCAATGCTATTGCCGAGATGGTTTCTTCGGCGATCTGTGTGATGAGCAGGAAAGCAATTGTGATCGTCACATCAATTACGATAACGGCGATTATGACTTTGCCATGAACTCTTCTGTTCCTGTCGTATGTGATATCGTGATAGATTTATCGATGTTCAATTCGGTAATGATTGAGTAATAGAATCCTAATTTATTTAATCATTTTAAGCTTCTTCGCATCAATTTCACCAACTTTGACAGTTTCTCACCAATCAAGAGCATTGGCGCAACCGACTGCACCACAACCACCGCCAATTTAACAATATTCGATGGTTCAAATGCAAATGCACCAACATTTGCAACATTCTGTGGTGACCGAAACAGTGTTAAAGTCTGTTCAAATGTTAATATCTATTTAAAAAAAATGTTGCAGGCGCCGCTAATCAATGAACCTATAACGATGACGTCAACAAAAGCTCTTTTAAGATTCCACGGAACACGCGGATCATTTTCAATCAAATGGACTACAAAAGAAAGAAGTTCGCGTGAATTTTTAGTCTTATTAGCAACTTTCTTTGTTTTCCATTAGGCTGTGGTTATCGAACATCGGAACCGTCCGGAATCCTTCAAGTACCAAGCAATAAGCAGGATGTGGTGTGTGAATGGTTTATATCTGCACCCGCCCAAAAGGTTTTAATAGTTTACAGGAATTAACACGTAATCTGTTTTTTGCAGATTATCGAGATAGAGGTTCCGATGGTGGATATGCACTCAAAGGATGTTGTAGCTTGCGAGCAAAACGAACTTGAAATATTTGATGGCTATTCTGCTTATAGCTTACATAGGATTACAAACTTGTGCGCGAATAACGAGAAACCGTTTAAGGTTTTGTCTTTGATATTTAATTAGAAACTGCAAAGTATTTCATATATAAGAAGATCAAAGAGGTTATCCATCAAATACCTTCACAAATTCTTTAAAAAATGATTTAATTTTAAACTGAGTGAGGAAACCAACTTTATATAAATTGGTAGTAAGATTCAATAATTGCGCATTCCAAAATTGATGTTTTGACATTCTGTCTTTATTCATAGTATACATGTAGTTCTACAAGATATCAAGAAAACATAGTAGAGCAATTAATATGGTCAAGATGTTTCAAGATGACGAATGGAAGTGGAAGAAATTAACAGTTTTGTGTTATTTCCTTCATTCTTGCGAGTACTCCACTACCACTGCAAAAAATCGTGGACAAATTGAAAAAACCACATCCTTCGATTTTTATTTAAACAATTTATTGTTTTTTTCAGAGATCGATGCCTAATGGAAGAGCAAAAAATTAGGGGCGGAGAAAAGGTCTTGTTTAGACAGCCACACGGCCATTTGGGCCATCGAATATCTTCCTCTTTTGTATCTCCTCAATTTTTGTTATTTTTGTTATAGTCGTCGCCAAATGCGATTACCACCGCAAAATGTGGCGCACTTTTTAAATATTATTTTTTCTTTAAATTTATAAGATTATTTCCTTGTTTATGCTCGTTCTATACTGTTATAGCTTAAGTAAATAGAAGAATATGTTATAGATGGCCTTAGTGGCCGTGTGGCTGTCTAAACAAAACCTTTTCTCCGCCCCTAATTTTTTGCTCTTCCATTAGGCATCGATCTCTGAAATGAATAATAGTTCTTTTAAAACATTCCGAAAATCTTTTTTGTACCTAAAAAATTCATTAATCAATAATTCTAAACGGTTCTAAGCAACAAAGTACATGAAACTCGAAGAAGTTACAATTAAAAAAAAAAAACTCCTATTTGGGGGCCGGCCCGACTCCAATCGGGCCGGTCATTCCCAATTAAGAAAAACTAAATAATTTAAATAAAAAGTGAAGAGACTGTTCTTTGCAACAGTGACACTCACGTGCAATAGTGTGAGAGATGCATCTAAAGTCTCTTAGTGCAGTCCATAATTGAAAATCTTGTTAGGAAATTATTGAAAATATTACTATTTTATCCATCATAATCTTCAATTGAATTAGAAAGTTTGAAATATTAAAAAAATAGTACTTAATAGGCAAAAACCTCTGTCTATTTTTCCCAAGAAGGTTCATAAGTTCTCTTTTAAGTAATTTCCTCATTAATTTACCCTTTTAAAATAAATTATGATGTTCCATTAAAGACATAACTTTTTCAATTCAATCCACTTCTTTTTTTGAATTCTGACGAAATATTAAAAGTTTATTATTGATTTTATTTAGTCAGTACTGTAATGTTTCATGAAAGTTTATTCAAACTTTAACTTATAAATGAACCACACAATCTATTTCTACTCTCAACTTCACTTTTTTAGTACTCATTTTCAGGTGAAATCAACCGGACCATTCTTGACTGTTTCGTTTATTAGTAACATGTTGCCATCTGCCAGCGGGCTCAAGGAAATCCGAGGATTCGACATGCATTACAAATTTATTGATTGTTTGTGCAATAGACTGGTACCAATTGACTATATAATTTCAGCTGATCGAAAATGCGGCGGCGACTTTATCAACTCGAACGATTCGTTCACATTCAATGGTGTTATTGAATCGCCCAACTACGGTAGTCTCTACCCACCAAATATGGATTGCACTTGGCGAATAAATGGATCATTTGGCAGCAATAAAACAAATCAAGATGCACTGGTTCTAAAAGTTGGAAGAGAATATTGTTAGAATAAAAGGAATGCTTGCTTATATTTTTCAGCTTACGACAGAGGAATTTGATGTGCCATCGTCTTCATTACGAATAGTGAACGATATCAATTGGAGATGTAAGAAGCTTGATTATTTTTTATCCTAAATGTTTCCTTAAAGTTGTGAGCATTTTACATAAAGCTATGCGTGATCGAACGAGGATACGAAGTCGGCCAAGCCTTCACGGTCAAGTTAGCTGCGTTGATGACTATCTGAAAGTAAGAAAATGATTATATTTTACATTATTTCTTCGTTATCTTAGATTTATAATGGTCAAGGAGATCTTGCTTACGATGCTTGCAATTCTCAAAAGCCACCCAATGAGCTTATTGTAAGTGATTCTGAAGCGGTACTCCAGTTCCATTCAAACGCGGCAAGACAAGGAAAAGGATTCAAAATTTATTACGAATTAAGTAAAAAATAATTGCAAAGAAAACGCTATTAAAATGTTTAGTGTGTCAAAAGAAGTATAGTGGAAATGGCACTATTCAATCTTGGAACTATCCAAGCGGATCTAGTGGGAAACCAGGAAAATGCACCTATTGGATACAAGCCCCGCCAACGCATATAATTCAAATAAAGTAAACTTATTAAAGAATATCTCTCTTAGTAAATGTTTTAGATTCAAGACAATTGGATTGCGTGTCATTCCCCAATCCGAATGTTTCCATTCACAGAAAGATATAAACGAATATCCAAACTACATCGAATTCGAAGGTGGACGACTCGACAACAATGTGTTTAACCGTCGTTACGTATGCTCCAAGTATCCATTTGTTGAAGAGAATACGATCACTGTTGTTGGCTCGAGACCGGTTAAGATTACCGTCGCTAGCGATGGTAATCCCAACTTCAAAGGATTATCACTGGAATACACGACGAAACACGTCGGCTGCGGTGGAATCTATTCGTCGATGGTTGGCGAAATCGCCTCACCGAATTATCCCGAAAAATACCATCCGCACATGCATTGTGTATATGATATCTACGTGTCGTGGTTCAAATCAGTGAAGCTCACCTTCGACGTATTCGATCTTGAGGTAACCGCATCTTCATTGAGTTGTGAGTATGATCGTGTCGAAATCTACACCGAGTACTTGAACGAGACGTCTCATGGAAAGCTAATTGGAAAGTAAGTTCATTTTAAATGTTAAGATCATGTAGGTTGAAACCAATTTGACGGATAACTGAAAACGTTCTTAATTAGTGTTTTGATATAACTCAAACCTTGCTATTCTAAGGAAAAAAGGAATTTTAACGTGGAAATATTGCAACATCATCTTATATTATCGTGTAAAGTTAATGTCAATATCAGAATTAATAATTAAATTAGATTTGGAAAAGAAAGTCTTAAAGTCACTTCTATTTTAACATAATTATTAAAGTTGAAGAAATTGATTCATTAAAAAAATTATAAAATTGATTGATTAATAATTAACATCGGATTTTAAGGTTCTGCGGAGCAATGCTTCCACCTGTCATCTACAGTCCAGGAAATACGCTAACAGTAGTCTTCGTTTCTGATCGTTCCGTGTCGAGTCTCGGATTCCACGCCAAGTACGAGGCTATTGATCGGAAAACATCCTGCGATGAAACGTTTACCGCGCCAACTGGAAACATTATTTTTGATAATACCGAAGAACACAAGTTCAACAAGTGTTCTTATCACATCGCCTTAGGAGATAATCAGCGAATCGTGCTCAAAATGAATAACATGACGATTCCTTGTATGTCATCAAAGCTCAAGTTTTATAACGGACCGTCCGAAAAATCACCCGGTTTTGGTGGGCTGCATGAAACTACCGACGTCTGTGATGATTATCCAATGCCCGTTATTAGATCTACCGGAAATCGTGTGATGATCGTTTTAACAACCACCGACTCAAAGGCGGCAAAGTTTAATATTTCATACGAGGTCTCATCAGTCGGTATGATTTTTATTTATTTTATAAGCACATCAAATGGAAATACTTTCCTTATTTTTCCACTTGTCTTACAAATTTTACTTGTGCTTTACACAAATATATCCAATACCATTTTGTCAGTTTTCCCTTAAACTCTAATTCATCACAAAATATTCGGTCTGAGCTCGTTTATTTGCCTATCAGTTGGCGTGTTTAAGTAATAGAAATACAAAAATTATTATGATATTTAAGAACTCATTTTTGCACGAAAAACGTAAATAAAATGAAGCACAAAAATACAGCTGAGCACTTGTATATATTTAGAAATTTCTATAAAATGAACGAGTAATTTATACTGAAATTAGCACCCATCAAAACTCATTCAAATATTCGAAAATTTTAATTTATAATTGACGTTCTTTAGTGTTTTTATGTGAAATTCATTTTTTCCAACTCTTGACACAGAAAGAAAATCAAGGAAAGCTAATTGTCCAACTTTGGTAGGGTGATTTGACTTCTGAAAAGAATGAGGTTCCAGTGGATCATAAGAGCATGAATGGTTTTGTCTTCATGTCCATCGCTGCTACTATTTTCCTCGTGAATTAATACGATTCTATCTTAATTATATTAAACTTCTAACAAAATTCTTCATAAACATAGATAGCTAATTAACTTTGATTATTATCTTTTCAATCTTTTAAGGTTGCGGTGGTAGAATAGATGGACTGTCGGGCAGCATTTCCTCTCCACAATACCCCCTGACAGACGGTCGTACGCTCAATTGTGAATGGAAGATATCGGTGGCAAAAGGTAACAAGATCCGCTTCACTATAAGTGAACTAGATGATCTTAAATCTTCGGACAATCTTGGTTTCTGTGGTCCCTTTGCATTGAATCGTATAGATGTAAGTGAAACAATCAGAATGCCTTTATTAGAAAAACATTCAGCTCATCGAAAATGGCCTTAATGGGCAGCACCTTCTCAAACGCTATTGCAAGAAGGAAATAGCTCCAGAGCCGTTGTTGACAGATTCAGATGAACTTATTGTCAATTATCGACAGTCTGGTGGTCTCGTCTATGGGAAGTTGTACGGTTTTCTAGCGAGATTTACAACAATTTGTCGTGGAATTCGACTAGAATCCCATCAGGGCTCAATTCAGTCACCGGGTTACCCACACAAGGTCAATGGAGCACAGTTTTGTGATTGGACAATTGTTGCTCCGCCTGGAAATCGAATTGTCGCTAAATTTCATCGCTTTACACTTGATCATGCTCCGTTTGCTACAATTTGCAAGACTCGAAACATGCTCAAGGTTTTTGTTGATTTTGCAGTAAAATATATTAGATTTCTTATTAAGATCGATGACACCACAATAGGCAAAACAGTCATCCGAAATAGGGCTGATAACTCGACGAATGTTTTCTGTGGCAATGTAGCCGAGCCATTATCGATAACCTCAAAACACAATATCCTAAAACTAACATATAACAGCGACAAGCCGCAAAACCAATTTTGGCTCGATTGGCACACGATCGGATGCACTGGAGAAATCCGTGCTCCACAGAACTTGCTGATCAACAAAGATTCCATTGATATGGAACTGGGGCGATTTGAGTGCCAATATCGAGTTATTGCTCCAGTTGGCAAGAGAGTTGAACTCGTTATCAATTCGTTCGATATCCTACCAACAGTTGGCAATAAATGCGAGTATGGTTCTGATGTGCAAATGAATGGAATGGCTGTGTTTATGAGCTCGTCGAATGCTTCAGGCTTTGCACAGTATACGGCTTGTGAAACTGTGAAAAACAAAGTTTATGTGTCTCATACGGATCAAATGTTTATTCATATTACGGTAAGCCTCATATTACGGTAAGGAAAATAATGATTTTGCAAAATTCAAAATTATTTTTTTCTTTGTAAATGTTAAAAAACTAAGTAGCTACATGGCTGCATCGCTCTGAAGTTCAGCATCCATAGCTCGTTAGCTGCACATTGAGTCCAAGACAGAGAATGAACTAATTATTGTAACATAATAATTACTTATATTCCTTTTCTCAAGGGGGCGTGGCTTGGTACTAGTGTCTCAGCGACTATAAATGTTATTATCCATTATGGACTGTAGACACATTCCGTAAATTATCCCTTGCTCTTTTAAAAATTATTACTTTTTACCATTCTCAATATAATAGTATAATATACAGTTATCGACGAGCAACTTAATTCATGACAACTTCTTCAATGGATCCATCCGATTTGTTGACTTGAATCAAACAGATTCGATTGACTGCGGTGGTGTCGTAGAATGTAAGTTTCATCATAAGTCCAAAGCATTCATCAAAACGTTTAGTGACAATTGGGGAAACGACGCGAATCCATTCTCCAAATTATCCGAAACCTTATCCCAGTGGAATCCGTTGTGAATGGATTTTCCGGGCGCCTGCCGGATATCACGTAGAATTTGATTTGGAAGAATATCATTCCCCCAACTATCATGAACAAAAACAGCTACCTGGAAATGAATATCGCTTCTTTGACCCGAGATATCCGCGATGCAAGAATACCATGGAATATGCGGACGGAATGCTGATAATTTATCAAAACTCCACCAAAGATGTGATCGTTGATAAACTGTGTCAAGAATCGAACAACTCCACCATTGTCACGACGCTCTATGGAGAACCGCTGGTCCGTTTCACGGGAGCGAAGACATTGATTGGTAGAAAAACTGGAGAGTTAGTGAGGGAACGTAATGGATTTGTTCTCGCGGCGACGCCTAGGTGCGGTGGAGTACACTTGGCGGTATCGAAACGTCAAACGGTTTCACTGTTCCATAGTGGGGAGAAACAGTGCAATGTGACGTTTTTGGCCAGTGATGGTGATGATCCGGTGGTTGTTAGGGTTGAGAAGTATAAGAAGCGGAAAGCCGAGCACGTGGCAGGTGATGACGATTTCATTCGAGTTTACAAGGATTCCGATGAAGTGTACGTTGATGTTTCCATATTACATGTTATGGTCGCCAGGGAATTTCTATTGAAATTCGGCAGAATTTATAGAAATTTCTCGTCACTTACTGTAGTTTTTGATCTAATTTTTTAAAATTTTCGTAATTTATGCAGTAAATACTGTCAAAATCGCAAACCGCTACGCGGAGTTCTGTCTCTGTGTTTAGGAGCTTTGTCCAACGGTTCGCGGTTGAGACGATATTAATTTGGATAAAAGATACAGGAAAGAATTTGATAGCTGGTATATCGAAATTTCGTATTTTCTAAAAATAATTTTGGTTATTTGTATATTTCAATTACGAAATTTTTTTTTTCGCTCCGCCCATCAATATAGACGCTATACAATTTTTTGAACACGCATTCCCCACCGCTACGCTGCGAAACAAACAAGAAACATAAAAGAAACTAGGCTGAACACGATGTACATCTTTCTATAATTGCCGTGTCGCGCAGCGGTTCGCAATGCGTCGTCCAAAAATTTGATACAGTCTATCTTTTGCTACGTCCAATAAACGATTGTGGAATGAATGTGGAACGAAGCTTTTTTTGACGCCTATCTTTTGATGCATCTAATAAAGTCGTAAAAAAGAACCTCAGAACAGTATGTTAAATTTCAATATTTTTCAAAACTTAAAGCGTCAAAATATTTTGAGGAGAGCCTGTAAAATTGACGTAAAAATTAGTGGTTCAATTGCATGTGGCACCCCAACTTGAATTGTAAAATAAATAGCTCAATAAGAATGCTCAAATTTAAGTTTTCAGAATGATATTCATAGTTTTAGATAGTAGTTTAAGACAAGCCTAGTTAAATTGTAGTAAAAACTTTTTTATTGTAAAGGCGTGAAAAAAAGTGAAAATTATCGTAATTTTCAATTGGCGTGCTTTATTATTACAGTCGTATTTTAATTTTTCGGACTAATACATTGAGTGTGTGAAAATGCCTACTTTGATTCTTTATAAATTTCAACATTTAAATTATAATAATCAACAAATTAATTAGGTTTTTGTTAAAATTATAAAATCCCCTTCTCAAAATATCAGATTAGAGCACGTTTATTTAGCTCAATTGGGGTGATGATACTTACTTAACTTTATTAAATGTTTTTAAATCTAATAGCAATTCCGATTATCTTTAAATAATTAGATGCTCCCTTAAAAGAAGGGAAGATACTAAATTTTTCAATGATTATTCGTTTGGTATTTAATGCTCGAATTTAGATCAGAACTCCAGCTGGCATCCAATGAGGATATAATGCAGGAATATGTGGCGAATTCGAAAATAATGGTATCAGTTAATCACGCTGATGCGCCACATGATATCATCTTATCTTACTCCACCGAACAGACAGGTTGGTATATGATATTGAGATTTTGAAACAACTTGAATTTAAAGCCTGCGGTGGACATGTGAAACATTCAAGTGGATCAATTCGACAGCCAAAGAGAGCTGCTAGCACTCCGTATGATTGCACCTGGCTCATTGATAATACCGATGGAAACGGCGTAGAGTTTACTGTCAGGTAAATTTTAAAAATAAGGCCACGCCTTTTCTGTAACTGCGACATTAACGAATCGAATAGATAACTTATAGTATAAAAATAAAAAGAAGGTAAAATGTTTGGGTCTCGTTTGGACAAAGAGACAGTGACAAAATTATTGGGTTGAGGAAAAATGTCTGGATGGTGAAGAACCTCCAGTTCAAGATCTAGCTTGACTCTCTGCTTTGACAGAGCTACTTGACTCCTTTATTTGCTTCAGATTGACGTAGAGACATCATTTTTCATCTTACGTGACAGTTCGGTACAAAAATCGTTATTCGTTGGCGAGCGAGAAGGCGATTTTCTTTGTCTCTAACTCGGCAGAACGTCCGCTTCGAGGCTTGTCTTCAAGATTAAAGTCGCCATTTTTTGAACTTTGCGAACCATCTTTGCGCAGTAGACACGCCTAAGACATCTTTTCCATATACACTATATATTTTCCGAGCGGCTTCGGGTTTTTTTGCTTTCTATGAAAAGCAAATTTTCCATATTTGACAAATGTAACGAGCATCATGGCTTCATCGTTCTGAAGTCGTCATACCTTGTTAGTCGTCTTGTTCAAGACAGAAATATAATTGTTTATAGAAACATAACAATTGCTGTTAGATTCTTTCTGAAAGGGGCGTGACATTTTATCATTTCATTGAATCTTTATATTTCACTTACCTGCAACAATCTATATTCTAAATCATAGTTATTAAGGAAGCTTGAATTAAACAAATCACCGCTATGCACCGATTCTTATCTTGAAATTCGCGAGTTCAACCAGACAGGAAAATTATTGACTCGCATTTGTGAAATGGTAGAGAATGACCAAGTGCTCCTTATCAAGAAATACAAGGTTCTTCGGAGATCAATTGAGCAAAGTCAAATTATTTATTAAGGCTAAATCTCTGTGGGTTCATTTGCGTTATCGTCCAACTGGGAGCAGTCCAATTGATGTTGACGAATTGGAGCCGATGAGAATTGCTCCTGGATTCTGGGGAACATTTTCCAGAGGTATTACAGTTTATGCAACCAATATAAGATTGTTTTATGACAGTTAGCGGTGGTTTTACTACTTCCAATGTTATTGAGAAGCCAATTACTGATGAATCCGCCACTAGCACGTGGGTGATTGGAAATCACTCGAAGCATCAGGTGCTGGTTCATTTCGAAAAGGTTTACCTCGTTCACCCCGATTCTTTCTTAGAGGTATTGCTACAAATATTTTGCATGTTTGGTAAATTCTCTTATCTAGTTTCGTGAATATAATGTGGACGCTGGTGAGCCATATGCTAAAATATCCGGTGCAAAGCCGGTGGCCGAGCTTCTTCTTCCATATGAACTTGTTCAAGTTAAAGCAAAGTTTGCCGAAATGGACGATTTTAAAATAAGATGGGAAAGTGTTCCGCTGGAATATTCCAAGGGTTCGCCATTAGAAGCTGATGGTATTTTAACACATTCTACCAAAAAAATTTTCAATTTAAGCGCAATATGATTGTGGAACGAAGCTTGTTCCCACGTGGGAATGGCAAGATATTTCAAATCCATTGCCGGCTGGCCAAACGCATGGTTATGAAGAGAACATCCACTGCAGATGGACATTAACGCGACCAACATTCGCAGGTCTCGAAGTGAAATTTGATTATTTGGATTTGGAGAATGATGAGAATTGCAATTATGATTTTGTGGCTCTGATTCCACAGAATGATGAAGATGAATAGTAAGTTGTATTAATTTAATTTGTAGACAATTAAAGCGTGATGCAAAAGTTTCCGGAATTACTGATTAATTATTCTTCTTTAAAACTTTCTTAAAAAAGGAAACAAGGTGGCAATTTAAAATAAAATTTTTTAGAAGCGCACAGTTTGAGAAGTTCGACTGTCCGTCTAATCAGAAATATACTCTCGTGTGTATTGAAATCGGTGTTTGGTGAATATTTTTAAAACTACAAATTAAAATATTTACTGTAATGTCTTTAATGTCTTTATTGACTCTGAAAGCTTTATAAAATTAAGAAAATTAATAGTTTGATTTCAGTAATCGTGACTTGAGCAAATATCCACTAAAACACTGCGAATTGTCAAAATCAAATCGCCTCTTTAAGTATACTATAAACCGAGTTCTTCATGTGCATTTTATATCTGATCGTTCACGTCATGGCCGCGGATTTAAGCTCAGTTACCGACTTAGTATGTATTTTAGTATAGCCTAAAAGGTTCATAACAATTACTCTAGACTGTGATGCATTTGTTCAATTGCTACCTAATATGGGACTGGAGCATGTGCTTACAAGTCCTGGTTATCCAGTAGCGCGAACTGAGGATACCAAATGTCAATGGAGCATCATTGCAATGTCGAATCGAAAACTAGATATAGAAGTTGTGGATTTGGATATGGAAGATGAGGAAAACTGCAAAGATGATGAGGTCTTGATTATGGTAAGAATAATACTTCCTTGAAAAGTAAATAAAGTAATTTGGCTTTTAGTCAAGCAAGATTGTGGCGCTATACTCGAGCTCACCAATGTTCTCCAAGTTTTCGAAGAGAATTTGCGGCAACACACGCGCCAACTTTAGTACATCAGTCGGTCGCGTTTATATAAAATACACGGCAAAGGCTTCGACAAAGCACAAAGGATTCAAAATGATCATTCGTGAAAAAATGACTGAATGTCCGTCGGATATTCTCCATATTGATGAATCGATGCCATCAAAACGTTTGTATTCTCCGGAATGGCCTGAAGTGATTCCACACTCGGTTGAATGTGAATATCTGATGAGCGCTCCAAATGGGCATCGTGTAGCATTGACATTCGATGAGGACAACTTTGATCTCGAGCAAACAGATGGTGGAAAGTGAGTTTATCAAAAACCTATTACCTTGTTATAAAATTGTATTCAGTTGCACGGATTATGTGGAACTATACGATGGCTCTTCACTTCAGGCTCCTTTTATAGGAAAATATTGTGGTCATCGTCCACCATCGACTATCTATTCTACTTCAAATATGTTGTACATGCGACTTCACACTGACCAATATATAAATAGTAGACGACTGTCCGCAAAGTATGAGATAGCTACTTGCGGTGGAACGATTACCGTAATGCCCAATGAAACAGTTCATGTCACTTCGCCAAATTATCCGAATGTTTATTCGAGTCCCGTCTCGTGTGAATGGATTGTGAATAGTCCAAACACTCATATGCTTCAATTCAAGTATGTGAAAAATATTTATATATCTAAAATTGTTTTTAAGGGTCGAACATCTCTGGCTCTCCTATGACAGTGGATGCAAGATCGAGAAAATTCATCTCATCGACAATATCAACTCGACCTTTGCCGAAGTGCCAAAACCCATCTGTAGTGCTCGCAACAGTCCTACAGGTTGGATACGAAGTTCGTCGAGCCGAATGGTGATCCGCTTCGATTCGAACTCAACCGCCGTCCGTGAAGGACGCGACTATTGCCGTGATCGTAAATGCGGATTCGACATTGCTATTAAATTGAGCGAAACTGGTTGGTTATTGAATTTGTTAACACCATACCCTTTAATATTCTCTAAGGATGTGGTGGTGAAATCAATGATGCAACTGGAATTATAACAGCACCAGGATATCCAAATAAATTGTTGCCTCGAGTCCGATGCATGTGGACATTATCCGCTGGAGCTGGTTTTGTCTATCGATTGAATTATAAGTTTGCAAATGAGGGGGTTAATGCATGGCATAAGTATAATGATTTCGGACGGGCACAGGCGTGCAATCACGATATTATTGTGAGTTAATTGGTCAATGTTTCCTCAAGAATGTGTTTGTAGATTCAACAATCTGATCGGCATGAGAGTGGATGGCAAAAGTTCAAATCTCTATTTTGTCAGGATAAAACTGAGATTTTCACTGATACGGACTATGCCGAAATAGTGTAAGTTTTAAAGAAACTATAAGCGGGTTTAAGCACATCGTTTTTTAAGTGTAAAAGCATAAAAGTTTGTTGTTTATACGTGTAGAACATTAATTTTCTGAAACCCTTCTAATTCCACCATAGAATCATTTTTATAATTATTTGGCACGCCAAAGGAAAATGAAGATTTTCTAATATTTAAATGATTATTATAAAGTTACACGTATTAATTTCATAATAAATTTAAGTAAATTTTTCAAACAAATTCTCAAATATAGAGAACAGTTCTAATTTTTTAAAACAGTATATTTTCTGGGCTCTCAATTTAAATACTTTATTTGGGGTATAGGCATCGCCTTTTGGAGCTTCTCCTGCACCGACCAGTGTTTGCGTCTTGGATCATCAAAATAAACAAATGTTTAATCCCAGTAATAATTCTATGCAAAAATGCCTTTCGCTCCGCACTTCCACGGATCTTTTATTTATTTCTTGTTTAGCAGAAACATTCGTTTAATTGATTTAAGGTGTTCGGGCAAAGGTAATAATGTTGTTTATACTCTTTTCATTTTCTGTTGCTGTTAATTATGTTAAAAAATAATTAATAAATAAAATTGTCAGTTGTAAAACAACAAACTTGGGTGCTTTCACATTTTACGCACAATTATAAACATTTGACAAACCTATGGGGCTGAATATGGGGTCTGATTTTACGCTTCAATTAGATGTAGGTATTCCCTAATTACGACGTCTGTCATTATTCACCTTAACATTTACGAACTATTATACTATAGAAAATAACGATTAATAACGAAACCAAGAGCGAGTATATAATATTTCAGGTACGATGATGCAGTCACTCGAATCTTATCGTCGGGTATGGAAACAGTTAATGCAAATCACAGTTTTTACGAGCCATTTATTATTGAATACACAAAGGTGAAATTTCGATTATAAAATATGATTAAAACAGGAAATATCATTAAATAATTGAGTGGAGTACCAAACTTGTGGGTACCACTGGGGAATCCGAACGCTTCGGTTGAGAACAAAACGACGGAAGAAAACGCTTTTAATAAGAATTATTCGAATCTTGGCAGTCCAGGTTTCCTCGCGACACTTGAAATAAAATATAGAACAAAATTAAAGTCTAATGATATAAAAACGAAACTTTTTTAAAGCTCATTTAGAGCCAAGGTGATTAAAATATATTAAAATCCAAATAAAATTATTTTTGAATCAATTTTGGAATTATTAAGAAACATTTACGGTAGGCTTAAGTGTTTCAACTATTTTCTATATCGTAAACATACTTCTTCCCTCTTAGCCTGCTTCTGAATACTTAAAATCGATGTTTTTAAGATTTCTCTTGTGAACGAAGCGTGTTTAGTTCTCAGCGGACGCGTTTGGATTGACCAGTATACACAAATTTTAATAATAAGGATTGATGATGTGAAAGTTGGAAAAAATTGAATAAGAAGAAGTAATGAAAAATTACAGATAATATAAATTCAAAGTTAAAAAAAATTTTTTTTAATATCAGTTCAGTACGTTTTACTGAAATTAATCCTACCAACTATTTTAGGTTGCAATTGATTCAGAAAACAAAGGATGTTCATTCTTAGCCAACTCCAACATCTCCTATCAATTTGCAAATTCTACAACTCATTCGCGTGGTTCTATTTATTGTGACAGTAAATGAAACCTTTTGAACAAAGATCGGGAAAAATATTGTTTTAAGGATTATGCCATATCGAAATAAGCAAACCAGTAAACTTCAACACAGTATGGGTCAAGGTTCTCAACTACTCGAATATGTCCAGCGTAGCGAACGAATTCGATCTCAAAGCATGTCTACCATGGCAATCTCAAGTTGGAATTTTCTGTGAGTTATTTATGGATATTTTGAAATATTTGAGTTTATGCGAAAACTAACGAAAAGTTTCAGCAAAAGCTCCAACACCACTTCACGCGAGAATTTGTGAGCGGTCAGTGAGTAATAACCGACTAGATCTCATATACCTCAACGATATTATTGACGTGAACGTGTATAATCCAGGCACGTTCAAGCAATCATTCATAATTGAGGTTGAATTCCAAGGTAAAATGAATAATTAATAGGATTCTGCTATATAAATTAAATTTTGCAGAATGTGGTGGCAAAATAAAACAACCTGGAATAATAAAGAGTCCGAATTATAATGAAGATGGTAGTAAGAAATATTTACCAAATTCGCGATGCTACTGGCTAATAGAGGCACCGAAGGGACAGTTGGTTCAGGTATGTTTAAAAAAAACAAAGTTTGTTAAATTAATTTATCGATCCAAATTAAGTATACAAATTCAATTAAAATACTCTAATATTAGAAGGGAAGTATTTTAGGTCGTCATTTCCGATTTTTATAATAGTTTGCAGATTGGTTCCATACTTACAAAAAACTTGGGGCCATAAATGGTATAAGTGGGTAAAAATAGGTCTAAAGCTTCACATAAAACTATAGTTAATGTTAATCAAACCCGCTTACATTTTTTACATATTGAATGCTATCGTTTTATTATATTTTTTGTCAATTTTTAAGTGTAAAGCCCAAGAACCAAAAGTTAGAATGAGATGTGATTCAGCAAATAGAATAAAAATTAAAGTTTAACTTTTTCTTTTCAACCCAGCCGTCTTGCTCAACGATGTGAGCTCGGAAACGCTTCGAACAGGCGTCGATGGTTGTAAGCAGGTAGTTTACTGACATAATGTCCCATTCTTTGGCCATAGTCTTCTTTAATGCCTCGTCACTTGAATGGGGTCTAGAGTTGACCTTCGCCTGCAAGGTCCCACACGGAATAGTTGAGCGGATTCAGGTCGGGCCAGAAAGCAGGCAATTCGGACGACTGGATGATATTCGGTATCGCACAACTGTTGAGACATCTTGACACCGTTCTGTTGAAAGACAGAGTTGTTTCCATCGAAGTATTTCCTGGCTCAAGGGACCAAATTCTTCTACAGAATGAAACAGAATCTTCAGTCTTTTTTTCCACGGAAAAGTGAGTACTTGTCAGTTCAGAGATGTGACACTCGATGAGCAGCCCTACCCTTCTCAGAAGCTTTTTAGGAAGTCTTGGAAAGCACTCGCTGATTCTTAAAGTTGAATTCGGCATCTACCGTGATCAGCTTCTCGCCAAACCCGGTCTCCAGTTCGCATACGGGTCAAAAAATGTTTTCCTTTCTCGAGTTTTCTTTCTTTGTTGAAATCCGAAAAATATCAGTTTTTTCTGACACAATAAGGAGTCGAGCTTACTTTTGACATAACTTTCCATTGATCTCCGGGTGATTTTCATGTCAGTAGGCGTCTGTCTCATGTTCCGGTTGATTTTTGATCGAACAGCTTTAACACGGCGAGGGGTAATCACAGAAATTGGTCTACCATGTCCACCGCTGTCAATAACTGTACCATCCCAATGGAATCATTCGGCGCTAAGTGGCACCACGGGATGCTAACTTATCCTTCTAGGTGTCACATTTTGTTTAAACAGCTCAATAATCGAAAAGCGATAGGCTTTAGCCTTCACCATAAAAGAGTATGTACAAATAAATGATAATGTAATAATAAAAATGTTGTATCGACGCAATATAAGTGCCTCAGCAGTGTGCGCCATAACGCCAAACTTCTTTCCGGTAATTATGCGCAATCCTGTAGGTCTTTAGAAACTGTAAATCTCTTAGTGGTTGTTATAATTTTGTCCAATTTTTAAGAAAAGTTATCAAAAAGTTATAATTCCAAATTTAAGGTGAAAGTGCTTGACATGAAGATTGAATATGATCACGATTGCGACAAAGATCACTTAATTATCGGTGAGGGTCATCAGCAGGAAATAAATCCGATACACAAATATTGCCACAATATTAATGGATCTAATGAAGTATTACTGGAAGATCGTTTCAAGGTGGCTTAGCATTTATATTTCATAGTATAAATTTAATATTAATTAAAGGTTGTTAAAAGCCATTCGCGGTATATCACTATTGTATGGTCAACTAATGAAAATATCGAAGAGAAGGGATGGAAATTGTCCATTGACTTTATTAACGAAGATAACAGTATCAATTTAATGTTTTTTCAATTCTCAATATTTATTTAGCATGCGGATTCCATGCTAGAGGAATGAGTGGAGTTATCACTTCACCAAACTATGGAGTCAGCAACTATGACAATGATTTGGAATGCGTCTGGGACATCCAAGTACCAACCGGCTATCACGTGCACGTCAAATTCAATTCATTTGAACTTGAGCCGTCGCCAAATTGTTCAAAGGATAGTCTCATAATATCGCAGGAGCACTCGTCTCGCGCCAACTCGCCAATCGGTGATTACTATTTCCTATTCCAAGATGAGGAAAAGCATGATCCGATGTGTGGTGGTCAGATACCAAATGACTTCCACGCAGAGAGCAATCGAATTCGGCTCAACTTTACCACGAATGACGCAGTTCAACTAGCAGGATTTTCATTAAACTGGAATGCAGGTTGGTATTTAATTGTTCTATTGTTAAAAAACGCTGATTTCTAGAGTGCCGTGCTACTTTCCGCCTAAACCATGGTGTTATTTCCTCTCCTCACTATCCAACGGGCTATCCAAATGAAAAACTCGAGTGCCTTTATTATATACAACCGTCTTCATCACTAGATAGTGTTGTTGCACTAAAGTTCCAAGATCTACAATTGTCCCCAACTAGAAGTATTCATCTACTTTTACCATTGAATATAGCAATGCGTTGAGTTTTAGATTCATTTGACGAAAAGGGCTGTGAAATGGATTACATCCAAGTCATTGAAGTAACAACAAATAAGACAGTTCTGACAATATGTGGAAATGAGCCAGCGCCTATGGAAGCTCTTGCAATCAAGGGAGCCGTCGGTATTAAATTCGTTGTGGAAGAGTCAAGCTTATGGCGATCAATGCCTGACTCTTTGAAGAGTTTCAGAGGATTCCAAATATCGTACACTATTAATGGTGAAATCTATAAAAATAGAAGTTAAATCACTACTACATTTAGAATGTGGAAGGGATTATCATCTGACAGGGGATCAACTGTCTACAGTGATAACGAGTCCGGCATTCCCGTTGGACTATGCACACGACTTAAATTGCATCTGGAATATTACCACCGACGAAGACCGCGTCATAAATATCAAGTAAGTATTTATTGGAAGAGCTTAGAAAATGTGCTCAAATATATTATTTTGTCAAGATTTTAATATTTTTAGAGAGTTTCAGAAAAAGCTGGAAAATTGGTGTAAACAGTTTTTGGGAAAGTGTCCGTGAAAGTTGTCAGACAGGACTAAAAATAGGAAAATGATTATTTCCATTTTGCGTGTGAAATAATGATGTGACAAAAATAAAAACTGCAAACGAATATTTTGCGATTTTCTAGAACTTCTACGAAAGCCCAAAATAATTTTTTAAATATATTCCCGTCAAATTTATCGTTTAAAGAGAAAGCTCATACTCATATAAAATAGGTTTCGGGTTCAGGGAAGCAATATTCTATATATAGCTATATAATTTAGAATGTGCGTGACTAATTTACGTGAAAAGGATTTTGAAGCTTTGAAGAAGAAAAAAAACTTCAAGTGAAGTTAATACTTATACTATGCATTTAAATACAAGAACATGCTCATTTCCAAATGGCGTGCATATTGCGTGTTTTGAAATTTAAACGTGGAATTTCATAAGGAAAACTTGAAAACTCGTAAATCGACAATTTCATTTCATATGCATATGCATATACATAGTAATTCTGTCAAAATTTTCCTTAATTGATACAGTAACCCAATAAGATATACCATTTCAATGATTTCTTCCTAAGTCGCGTTCTAGGATTCCGGTTTTTTAAATTTTTCAAGCGGTTTTATGTTCGTTCGAGGCTTTAGATATTCTCAAATTACTTTGACAATTGAAACTGTTGAATTAGTTCATACACAGAGTGTTCCCTAGATCATTAGTAATTTACAACTTTATTGAATTAAGAATGCATTCACATTCTTTGAATCGATTGGCTGCCCGATATTAAAAAGTCACAAAAACGATCAGAAAGTGCAAAAAATGGGAAAAAGTGAAACATCACATTTTGAGAGAAAAAAGTCGACAAGCACAAAACCTTTCTGCATACAGTATGTATTTGATGTTCTGTTACCGTTATGATTCTAGAACCAGATTTAGAGGCTGAAAATTGTATATTTTATTATTTTGAAATCGACTTTCAAGATTTTTCTTTTCCGCTTCAGACTTTAAGAATAAATTTCAATTATTAACGTTGACATTTCGAGAACGCATAATTTTCTGACTTTCACGAAATTGTATGCGAATCCTACTTACCGATAAAATAAATTGAATTCTGTTTAGTTAAAAGCTAATATGATACAGATTCATATCTACCTGCTGTCTGCCTTAATGTTACACTAACACTGAATTTTAGAATTTGTGCTTCTGATATTTTCCCATGCAGTCTCTATTCAAGCTTAGAATTTGTATAAACATCCATAAAAATTTTAGAATCGAAAAGATGGACATTGAATTCATGGACGACTGCTCAGCTGATTCGCTCGAATTCTTCGATGGCAAAGAAGCAAATGAAGAAAATAGCATTTCAAAATTGTGCCATCGCTATGGTGGACAGAATGGCCCAGCTAAAAGAATTGTTTCCACTAAAAACGGAATGATCATACGACTGCTGACCGATTTCAGTGCTAGTGGGAGTGGCTTCAAATTGGTTGCTTCCGCAACATTAGGTTATATATATATATATATACAGACAATGAGTTTTCCCTTACCTTTCAGGTCCAAAAGCAGGTTGTGGCGGCTCACTTAAGGCTACTGAAGAGTGGCAGACGCTCAGCTCACCAAAGGATGAAAATGGAAACTATCCAAATGGATTGAAATGTGGATGGACTATTAGTGGTCCTATTGACACTCAAATAGAATTACGCATTGATGGCATTGATACAGAGAAGTTGGAGTATCCACCAGGAGATCCACCGATTCCAAAGTGTGTCGATTCATTAGCGGTAAGTGGTAATTAAAAAGTTTTTACGAAATGACAGTCTTTTAACTGCTGTAGGGATGATTTAAGATATAAATAATTATATTTATTTCAGATCTTCGACGGTGTCGAGAGTTTCTCCCCGTCCCTCGCCAAAGACATTTGCACTTCACAGACGCCGCCACCATCGCGGTTGTTTTCCTCTCATCGTCATGCATTTGTCTTCTTTGACACTGATGACGACGGCAATGCTAAAGGATTCAACCTATCTTACCGTACTTCGCAGGCTGAATGCGGCGGTTGGCTTAAAGCCGCCGTCACATCGCGCACAATGCTCTTCAAATCGAAAACCGCCAATGAGACGAGTAAAGTCAATCAACGATGCCGCTACATGATTGAGGGAAGCCACACAGAGCCAGTTGTTATTCATTTCAAGTATTTCTCTAATCAAATTTTCAAAAAATGCTTTATTTTCTCACAGGTCGTTCAACGTTCCATCAGAAGCAGGCGATTGCTCAGACGCGTTCGTTGAAGTACGCGATGTTGGTTCCTTGAATGAGTGTCAGCACCCAGCGTGTGCGCAAGAACCTAGTCAACGGAAGATTACAAGGTATTGTGGAACTGCAACACCTCCACCGCATGTCGCTAATACAAACGTGGTTCAGGTTTTAATTCACAAAGAACACCCAAAATTATCCTTTTTTTTAGATAATAGTTTCCGCTATCGTCAAACATAAAGAACAGGCGATTATTTCCTTCATCTATCAAACTCTTGATAGTATTTAAAGTTTTCTTTAATTAAACAAGTATAATTCGTTTAGATTGTAACCGCACCATCAATTTGAGTGAATATCAAAGCGGCCGCATCACAAGTCCAAACTATCCGAACCCATATTCTACCAATACCACATGCCACACGCAAATTCTCGCAAATCACCGAAAGATGCTAATCGCATTTGCTCATTTCACTGTCGAGGGCCAGACACTAATGACAGAAGAAAAACCATGCTCATATGATTATTTAGAAGTGAGAAAATGAATTCGAGAACCCAAACTAATTCGTATTTAGCTGAAAACTGGAAACAGTTCCGTGAGACATTGTGGACAAAAGATGGTTCCAACAACCTTCACTGACGGTAGTGACGTGGATGTAATAATAATAATCATTGTTAATTTCAATCTATTATATAAATTTTAGCTTCTATTTAAATCCGATGAATCGGCTACCTTTAATGGATTCGACCTGACCTATTATCGTGTAGTTTCCGAAACAGGTCAGAAACTAATAGTTTTTTGGAATGTGTTCAAAAATTAATTTAGATGACATGATTCGATTCGCTGATTCTTATGAACGAGAGGGAGTCGTCACAAACATTGGATATCCTCGCGGCTATAACCAATCAATGACACAAATGTGAGTTAAATGAAACTCATTGCGCAATTGTGATTTTGTAACGAAATGATTAATTCGACTGCTGTTTTTTTAGATCTACACCTCCCAAGGTTTTTAGAAGATTAAACATGGGTGTAGTTACAAGCTTTCAAGTTTTGAACGACTTTAATCGCTAACCATAAACAAAATCAACAGACCCAAACATTTTTGAGCCAAAACTGCCAAAAAAGTTTAAAAGAAAACTTTTTTTTGGTTTTTTCAACTAATCTCTCACAAAATGAACTGATTTTTAACGAAAATGAAAGTCGTCTACTTTTTTATTTGAACAATTAGGCCTCTTACCTGTTTTAAATAGTTATGATCTAACTTTTTTAACTAAAAAATATTTGCACCCTAATTAGCATCACCTTTCGGGCCATAGTCGTGGTTAAAACGGAAAGCATATTGTAAAATTTAAATGTTCATTAAATAGAGTTTTTAAAGCTTACAAATCAGTTTTCGTGGACTCCGATAGAATTGCACATATTTTCGGCATACGGAAACTTAACCTCACGAAAAAATTATTTTTCCATTTTTTTGATTTTGACGCTTCATATTTCAAAGACCGTAAAGTATGTAAAAATCCAGAAGTTGGAACAAACCATCGACGACATGATTTAATTCCCGAAAATTAGAAATTCCGGAATACCGGGGCGATTCTAATGTTGTTCGATAGTGCGAAAAGTTGTGGTATTAGGTCATTGGGTTCATAGAAAAATGAACATTTAGAAAATATTATTTTTTTCTATAACAGTATTTTGATGTTCATAAATTTTAGGGGATTTAGGTTTTCGGGGACAAAATTGTTCTGCTTTGTCCAGATTTACTTATTATAATTTATAGATTCACGATTCGACCACCACCTAGTCATGGATGCACAATTATTGTTGAAAATGTGAATTTAGCCATCACGAGCGATCCGAATAAATGCTCCTCCCAAGGTTCCCCTTTTATTTGAAATTCTTCGAAACACAAACAATTTGCAGACGAATATCTAGAGATCGAAGTTAAATACCAGGGAGAAGTGAAGGCCACTCGAGTTCGTGATTGCTCATTTGATTCCACCGTAGCTGCCTCCATTCATCTTAATGGAGATGATAATGATCGCTACATTCGTTTCACCTTCAAATCAGACGCCGATAAAAGCAACGATGGACAAGGATTCTTGGTAAAATGGAAAACCGACGATTTCACAGAGACCATTTAATTAAGTTATTGATTTGTTCATACATATTTATTTACAATAATTATTTATTAAATTTTACATAATGAATATTTTTAACTCCTACATGCTTTCAAATGCCACGTTTCTATGACCTGGTCAAAATAAATAAAGTGATCTTCAAGGAAGAACGGAAACACGCTTCGTCCAATTGTAGTATCCGGTCGATTACCAAGCACATATCTATCGCCTTGTTTCATTCCTTCGGGGTACCAAACCTAGAATATAGCATATATTAACATTAAATTTAAGAAGAAATTTTCAAACTTCTAATCGATGATGGAACGATCCACTATCAATTTCATCGGGATAAGATCTTGGCAACAATGCCGGAATTGGATCCTTTCCGTGCACGATTCGCCACGAATCCGGTACATATTTATCATGCTCGGCGGCGAGTTCAATATCTCCAACTCTTGGCATTCCCAATGTCACAAGCTTCACCTAATCTGTCAATTCAATAACGACCGCAAAATTATGCAAAAACCTGATTTGATTCTAATCCGTACATCTTCGCAGTATATAGCGAGCCAATAGAAGCAAGACCTCCACCGAGTGAGTGTCCGAAGAACTTTAAAGAATCGTTATATATAATTATTGAAATTCGAATAAACCCACCCAAAATTTAGCCGTGGGATTTTCATTCAATATTTTCTCAAAATCTATTTTCATTCCAGCGTCCCATATGTTCTTAAATGCTTGCAAGTAGTAACCATCTACGACGCCCTGCGTATCAGAGAATCCGATTTTCTCGTGTAGGAAAAATGATATTCCTTCATCGATAAACTAAAAAATGTAAAAATAAGTTTGAATATTATGAAGGTTGTTTATAAAGATTTATTTAGAGCAAATTTCCGATTAATTTCATACTTATTCCAAAATAGGAATCACTAAATACTGAGAAAAAATACATATAAAAGAAAGGGTACTAGTGGACACTTTTATGGTTGTTTATTTCAAGCATCAACTATACCTGAAACAATGTTGTTGTCCCGCGAAAGATCATCGCTAATGCATTATAGTCCTTGAGAAGCACTGTATAAGCAAAACATGTCGTCTGAAATTAACACTGTACTATTTATCAATAAAAAAACAATTTTGTCACACAAAACATACAATATTTGTTTCGTCACAAAACACCTCAAAACTGTTCAGCACAATCGCATTGTTTGAAAAACATGATTCGACCGAAGAAGACAGCTGAAAGACGACTAGAAGTACACTATCAGAAACCAATCAGTTCAAAAATATGATTATTGTATCATAAACAAAATTAACGAATCGTATGACCAACCTCGTGCATGTTCTCAGCGTGAGTCGTGGCAATCAACGGAAATACGGTATGTCTGACAAATCCCTCGTCATATCTAAACCCAAATATTAATAATGGTCTGTACCAAAGTCGCGATAATCTAGACGACAAGAAAATTATAAAAAAGATACACAAAATAAAATTATGTTTTTAATTTGCTTTCCGGGCATTACAAATTTCTACATTCGTCGACTTTATGAAAACCAGGTAAACCTCACCTAACATCACTCAAATCTACTGGACAATTATATTGGTGCAGCGTAATTTCATCTGGAAGGCATTCATCTGAATGCACGGAATTGCAGGAATTTGATGAGACACACCACCTAAACTCACAAATGTCAGTTATCCTACAGGCTCTACAATTATTACTCGCAACGTGATCCAAAAACATTAGTTGAATTTACACAACGAGCACAATCGTCAATCCTAGTACATGAATCCAGCGGTGCCCCGTCAATAATAATAAAAAACAGAGCACTTAATATCAACAAGGAATATGTTATCATCATCAAAATATTACACATTCCATTCCAGTCGTTCTTAAATACACTACCAACCCACTACACCAAATTGATAATTAACACTTCACAAGTCATATAACCTTTATTATGGAGAATATAACAATGTTATTAATTATTAAATGCACAATAAATGAGATACAAACATAAGAACTAAAATGCAATAAACTGACATCACAATTTCTTTAAAATATAAAGCGCTAAAGAACAATCATCACATACATCGTAGGATAAAATTACAGTTGACAATTTTGGTATGAGAACATGAGTTTTCACTAGTTGATCTTGAAGTATTAATAATCCGAGATATTAGTTTTAATGAAAACAGTAAACAAATAGAAATACATACTAAAATTATAAATACTACCTATTTAATTATCGTTCATACCATAATTTGAAATCCACATTTTCAAAGAGTAATCATTCCCATAATACAAATAAAAAACCCATTTTTGTCACTTTGGTGAATAGTATTTAATAAATTAATTAAATGGACGTAATATAAGAAAAACATCCGCGATGTTGAAATTATTCATAAAAAAACTTAATCCGACTGATAAATTTCTCTCCATACAAATGACTGTAACGGATCATCCAATGAACAAGCCTTGAGCCTAACATCATTCGAATTGGCATTGATCGTAACACATGTTCTCTTAACCATATGCACGATATGTTTGGTTTCAGCATCGTATTTCCATTGCCCGTTTACAGTTCCTTTCTTGCAATGATTCGCTTTAATTTGATCACCACTGGCTGTTAGGCACCATTCTCCCTGTGCCATTTGGCCTTCAGCATTCAATCGCAATAATTGATTTCCACCATATCCATGACAGTGACTCGATCCAAGTGGTCCCGGAATTCCACCCATCCTATCCAAGCATCTTCCAGTTTCAGGGTTCCTTGCTTCACCCCAAACAACGTTATCCGGCAACAGAGGATAGCTCGTAAAGACGTCATATGCCACATTTTCCATATACCATTTGAACGATTTGCACTGTAGACGATCCCGTAATCCAATTTGCTGACTGATATCTCCAGGATTCACTTTTGCCGCTTGCGGCTCTCGGATAAGATAATATTTCGAGTATTCATCCATCCAAGTGCGCACAACTCTCATCATATTCTAAATTTATTTATTTCATAATAATAATAATACGTTTTGTTAGCAATACCGTTGAAATAACAGGTTTTCCAGTAAGTTTTCCAAACGTATATGGCATGTGAGATCTATAAACATGCCCGACATGAGAGCAAGGAACAAACAATATTCCACCTCCACATTGCCATATCTTAATTTATGTTGTACGCAGAATATATTTTCTTTATAAACATACTTTGAAACTCAATTCATATTGCTCACCACCCCAAATTTGTAATCCTTCGTCATAATAACCTAGTTCAGCGAACCATAATCGATCGATCGCGAACAATCCACCGGCATGTGTAGGTGATCTAAAAATATATTTAATTTGAGATATATTTTAACTATTAACCTGAATGGTTGACTTGAATGAACTCTATTTTTAGTTTCTCTTTCAGTAATGGCAGTTTCCTTATATAACAATCCCCATTCGAAAATTCCACTATGATGAGAATTAGGACTACCATAAACACTACGATATTCCCATGTATTTGCATCAATTCCATCAATAACTGGTACCGTCATAACTTTTCTAAAAAAAATTCCGTTTAACTTATTAGGTAAGCAAATTTTTAATACCTGTTATACTTAATAGGAGCTAGCAATGGTGGAAGCCAGTTAACGTTAACTTCGCAATGGGCATCAAGAAATAGGACAACATCACCGGTGGAATGTTTGGCACCAATTGAACGAGCTCGAATCAAACCCTCTCTTTGACCAGTTCTGACAAGTTTTACTTTCCCGTTAAATTGTTTGATGTATTTGTCTAATTTTTCTTGTAAATGAGCTAAAATCATACAAATAATAATTAAAACATTGACAAAAATTACCTTTATCGGAATCATCATCAACCATAACAATTTCCTTAATCAATTCTTCGGGTGAACGTAGGAAGATAGAATGAACCGTTCTTAAAAGTGGAGTCCAGCCCTCATTGTGAAACACAATTACAACAGACACAGTAGGTAATGACTCGGGATAATTCCAATATTTACATCTACAAAAAAAGTACGATTTAAACTTTCAAACAAATTCTTAATATTTACTCTGAAGGTCTGATATCTGGAATAGTTCTATTCATACTAATCATGTCGGAAACATATGTATTGAAACCAAACTCTCGATCAGCTGCTTTACCAGCTCGTATCCCTTCTTCATCAGTTATTATAACGGGCCTTCCACCTTCGCCTTTAACAGATAAATTAAATAAAAAACAAAAAGATAAAATACCGGGTTGACTAGAAGGAATTTCTGGAGATTTTGGCTCGTAATTACCCAACTCGTTATCGTTAAATTCTGTGTTTGGGTCTGGGTCTCCAGGTAAGACAGTAACTGCATTGATTCCGGATTCGTCAAATTTCATCGCGCCGCTTTCCGAATTCATAGAGCTCATAGTATTTTCCGATCCATTGAGGTAAAAGAAACCAAATATCATCATAAACAGAACGCATCCGTATGTTGTTAAACGACAGCCACTAAATAATTTCATAATAAATTACTTTATAACAACACCGCAATTGAAAAGTTCGATTCAGAAATGCTTATAAAAACAGCATTATCTTGAAGTTTTTTAAACTAAAAACACAAGGTATAGGCCATTCCAATCGACATAATTTTCTAAATAACGTATTCTAATACAAAAACATTCATAGATACAGTTTTCTTCAATAGTTGGTTTTCTCCAAAAATTTAATTGCATAGAAAAACAGTAACAAATCATCCGAATTTAAAACGTATACAAAATAGCCGAAAAGAAAAGGTTCATTTACAGCTTATTTTAGTTATTTTTATCTTCATCAGGATAACCCGTAATTTTGAAAAAAGGAAAAATTATGTCAAAATTTTGGTCTTGATTTTCCATAATTGGAAAATTTTCCAACTTTTTCTCTCCTATTTCATAAATTTATGTTACTATTGTCAGTGTAAGAAATTGACCATTCATTTTCAATAATTTTGAATTAATATCAAATAGTCTCAATGAGAACGTGAAGAAAATTTCCAATTTATTTAAATAATTTCGCTTTATTTCATTATTTTTTGTTATATTTCGTCAAAAGTTATAGTTCACGTCATATTGGTTATTTCTATTTTTTATGAAATGAAAATTCGAATTATATATTTCTCACAACTTGATAATAACTTTTTATAATATCTCATTAACTGATTTAAAAAAATCAGTAATAAGAAAAAAGTTGGCAAAACGAAACCAGCATTTTTCTTTTTCAAAAATTTTCAACTGAATCATTAATCTTCATAATATAGATTAATATCTTAATAAAGACATTAAAAATTCCAAACAATAGCCTTACCGCTGTCTCCATAATCGTTGAATTTGTAGCTTCTTCCGTGCTATGAACATCATGCGCTTGAATCTAACCACCCTGAAATAAAAATAAGTTTTAATAACTGCCAAGTAGCAAATATATAGAGTACATAAGGCGCATTTAACGCAATAACCTTAATATTCCGTGTTGGCATTGACTCCGCCTAACGTAATTACTGCAGAGACATATGTAATATCCGCGCACAATTATTTTTGTTTTATTTCATTTTTTATTTAATATTCAGGATAAATAAATATTTCTTAATAATGAATTGCCGTAAGATTATATTTGACAGCCTTATTAAACTTCAAATAAAACGGTCCCATTCGACTGCGGTTGCCAAAAGAGAAGGTATTTTAAACATATATATTTTTAAAATGTATTTTCCAGAAGTTCTGTCATCATCATTATCATCTGAACTTTTTGAGCACATTAGACATCAAGTCTATGGCGACGATAAAAAAATTGAAAAATTAGTAGTTAATGTGAATGTCGATGACCAAGAATCTAAAGCTGTCCTTGCCAATAGAAACATCTCTACACCGTTTAATTGCTTTAATCGTTTGTTGCAATTAATGTGTTTTTAGATAGGCTTTATTTTCAGATGTTTCGAAATTATTCGCTGATAACGCTGCTTTAGCTGAAGTTATTCCAACCGTCGGTGGTGCTTATTTCAGCAGTGTTAACCAACCGGTACAAGATCAAGCATCGATTCGGAAAATTAGTTACGATGACTCGGATTACACTCAATTAATCAATTCTACCTACTGGAGATCTTGTAACGTTCTTGCTGGTGCTATATTGAAAGATTCCATTGATCTCAACTTAAATATTCAATTTAAAGATGACAGTGAAGGTTAGTGCGCATTTTAAAAAAAATTAAGTTTCTTGATTTAGTGAGTGATGGATATTTTTCTTTGTTAGTTAATGGTCTAGATGGAAATGCTTTATCAAAGGTTTTTATTCGTACATTTTAACTCGAAGTATAAAGTTTAGGAAGAACTTAATACTATTAACCTATTCGCAAAAAAATATATCAGTGAAGAGAAGATGTTCGAATCCATCCATTTACCGGCTTCGGTATCGGAAGAAAATGGCATTTCATTCACCAATCTCGTGCGAATAAATAATCATGTGTTTGGAGTTAATGGTCCGGTTATTGGATCAACTCGCCAAGTTGGACGCTTCAAGATCGTTTATGTTAGTTTGATCATTGTGCTTATATTCATTTATTCATTTAGTCGAAAGGAAACGATAGTGATGTTGTTGTTTGTGGAGTAAGCTTACCCAAATCTCAACCAACAACGTCCTATTCATGGGGATTGATTGTAAAAAACGCAGCTTATAAATTTAATCATTAGATTATTAAAATATTTGTTTATTATTTAGTTATATAGGTTTGTTTTATTGTTATTGTTTTTTCTTTGTAATAAATAATTTATTAAAACAACATTATGTACAAAATTGGTAGAAAATAATATAAAGCTTATCCACTTTTTAGGAAGTTGTTCAAGAATCCTTGCCCAACTTCGCCACTAATCAAATTGCTCAATTGTCCTAACACTGCAGCAGGATTTTGATCAATCATTCCAGATACATCTTCGCAACGTTTCATTGCTCGCTGCAATTGCGAGCCGATTTCCAGACTTGCCATTACATCACAATTGGCGACGGCTTCTCTTAATGAATCGCATTGTTGCCTTTCAGCACCACGCCTGCATGTCTCTTGGCTGGAAATTCAAATAATTTTCTAGTATGTAAAATCATTAATGCCTTGCTTTCAGCAAATCAATCTCTCCCGTTAGTATTGCCCTTTTAAGCTCTTCGCCCCATGCATCGAATGTTTTCTCATCTGCAACATTCTGACAATTTCCATAGGCGATTTGCATGAATTCTGATATAAATGGCAGACATCCTTTGCCTTTTGGTAATCCAAAGTTCTCATCGGCTCCAATCCCCAAATCTCTGATCCCGAACTGGGGCAATTGTTCTACATTAGTAAATTTTACTAGGAACATTCATTAAAAAACCTGGTTTCCCGTTTGCTTGTCCGGTTCCAATTTGCAAGAATCTCTTAGCAATTTGCATGAAAGGATTGTTTTCAATTATTCCACCACTCGATGGTCTGTGAGCCTTCAGTGATGTTCCAGAAACCTCTGTGATCTCTTGTGGCGAATTCTCTGCAACTGAAGGAAGAGCAGCAGATTCTTGAACCGTCGGTGGTGGTTGAAGAGGCTGTGGCCCTTCGACTGTTTGTACTCCCGCCTCGGCATATCTTATCTCTCTTGGTTTTCCTTAAATTGCTAAATTTAACGAACCGTACACAGAAAATAAAAACCTTTGTTATACTCTCGCACACCGAGAACATCCCGACTGCCGCTCATGTCCACATTCTGATTATTTTGTTCACTTCCAAACAAAACTAAATCTATTCTTTTTAAATCATAAATAACGTTATACCTGTGGGATTTGTCGATGTTGGCAAAGTAGCGGGTGGTGAAAATCCAATAGTTATAGGGGGCACTGTAGTTGCTTCTGTAGCTGCCGTCTGAGACGCTTCTATTTTATCAAGAGCTTGTAAGAACGCGTTTCTAGATTGATATGCAATATTGGAAAATGCTGAAATTAATTTGTTTGTACTTTAATTATTTAAAATCTTAATGTATCTTCGCAAAGTTTTTATAAATGTAAATACATACCACCACCGATCATTTGAGATGGCTTCGCGTTAACATCGATTGCTGGCGGAGCCGGATTAGAAGATTTTCTATAAAGTTTAGTATTATTTTATTGTTTATAATTAATTACTGAATGTCTTTTTCATTTTTGACAACATTTCGAGCAGCCATTGAAGAAAGCTCTCCTGCCAGTTCAGCCATGCTTCGCATATTTTCCGGGCGAAGCAATGATAATAATGGTTGAATGTTGACATCCTACAATAGAGTGTATTAATATCATTTATAATATAATATATTAGAATTATATATATATATATATTTTTTTTTTAAATCTCCGTTTTTAATTTATGTGATCATCTACACTCATAAAATGGATCTACTTTAGAATTATGTGTCGTTCTCTCTTAAGCGCGCTGCGCTACGTGTTTTTGTAAAAATGTTTTTATCACAGCATGAATACGGTGCGCATCAAGCGTTAATAAATACTTTAATTTTTGAAGAGATATAACGCAGAACTATTTTTTACAATTTTTTTCTGAAGACTGAAGCTTCACTAAAACAATTGCAATTGTCAATAGTCACTGACCACAGCTGTGCCGACAGTATTTGCACGCCAATTTGCAAATGAAATCGACTAAACTGGAGTTCAAAAACGCTTATCTATTTAAATATTTCGTTGATATTTTTCCATTTTTAAATAGTTAAAGATAAATCGGTCAAATAAACGTAAGAGTAAGAGAGTAAGAGTAAGAATTTTAAAATAATTGATTTCAAGTCTAGAAGGCTACGAGAGAGGTAATTTGTTTACTGTATACAAAATAGTTGAAGCATTTAAGCTTACTGTATTTGTTAAAATAATTCCAAAGTTTATATAAAAAAATTTTTTTATTTTAATTTATTTTAATGACCTTGTCTCTAATGAGCTTGAGATAGTTTCGTTGATATGTCATTATACTTTAATTTAGTTATATATTTTATTTCAATTGTCGCGAGGAAACCTAGACTGCAAAAATTTGAATCGAGATTATTAAAAACTTTTTTTCCGTAGACGAAGCTTTTGTTCTCAATCGAAGCGTTCGGATTCACCACTGCACTGGCCAGTGTTTATTAACTTGTAGATCCTACGTGGAAGTGTACAAGACACGTTCAAATTTTAGAAAATCATTATTTCATTAGGTTTGCGTTAGTGATGGTCGGAATTAAGGACTCCGTATTTCTTAAATTTTCCTATTCGATTTTTTAAAATTTCATTCCAGAATCCTTTTTTGAAAACTTCGACAGCAGTGTGGCGATAGTAAATATATTATATAACAGCTGTTATAACAGTAATTAATGCATTTTTAAATTTTAATGAGAACTTTCAGATAAATTTCAATTTCAGCGAAAACAACCTAAAAATAAGAAAACGATCGACTGGAAAACCGAAATTGTTTTACGAAAAACACTCTCGACACTTCAGTGGGTAGCGAAACCAACGTAAAACCAATGTAAATTATACATTTTATCATTGTTATTCGAAACAACAAATTTAAAAATTTCCTTCATTCATTATTGTTCACCTATATTGAACACTGAATAAGCTGCTGTCCTATGAAGAAACTACACAATGTTTTTCTTGAGTTTGTTTGTTTGTTTGTTTGTTTTAATCAGGTATGCTATTGTTAGAGGTCAAATAATGAATTAGTTTGCACTTTCTACCACCGCAAACTTCAAATTGGGGAAAACCTAAATATTCTTTAGTATTTTAGAATTTAGTTTCTAAAGAAGAATTCAAAATCGAATGTTTAAAACTCTGAAAAACTACGCGCAAGTAGCTTCTTGTTTGTAGAATCTGTTTACTTCATAGAAATAAATAAAAACCGTAATCAAACTTACAGTAAGCAAATCGTCTCATATAAAACTATGACAACAAAGGGATCCATTCAAAAAAGGTTGATATTTAGCTCACATTTTCAGAATGATGCTGAAATCGTACGAAACTAATATTTCTGTATAAAATTCCTACTGTTAGATTACATTTTCAGCTTCATTGCTTTAACTGTTTTTGCTACATTCAGTTCTATTCATTTTTCATTTAAAGTAAATGTTCTATAATTATCTTCAAAGCTGAGAATGCCAAAATGTACACTTAACACCATGATTTGTCGCTTAAATTTAATTTCATTATTAGCTACACTTTTTAAAAACATTTTAAGCGTATGTTTAATATTTCAAAGCTCTAACTTATATAAGTCTATAGACACATTAACATTACAGGTTGGTGTGGAGTAAATCTTACAAATCACGACAAAATTTTGTGTGAAGGTTGAAATCCACTATTTCATATTTAACAAAACTTAAAACACGAAACAGGAATATCGAAATTAAAAAGGATAACTTTCGATTTTCATCGCCTATCTAGTTTTTAGTTGGTCAACGGCAAAATAGAAAAAGTAAAAATAAATTTCACTAAATGGGTGCAAGTAGTGAAGAAGCAATACGTTTCCTGAGAGAGCCTCGTTTCTTTTCGATAATTCGTATGTTGATTACCTACATTATGAATGTTAAAGCTCTGACTTTACAAAAGGCCTAAGTACGAATATATTTGCTGAATGATTTTTTTTCAAAGATTTTGATCAAATTATGAATTAGTGCACAATTGTTTAAAATCAATATTTTCGGATGGCGTGTTAGTGTGCATTTAAATGTCTAATTTGAAAGTATTAACTATAGTTAACAGATTTATGGTGAATATTTATTGTCCTTTTCAGAGATCGGTGCCTAATGGAAGAGAAAAAATATAATGGAATTAAGTTCTCGTTTGGAAGGTCTCTCTTTTTAGACGGCTATTCTTTTTTACGAACTTATGGGCACCACACAATGAAGAGAAATTGACGAAAAAATGGTTTGTGGCCGTGTGACCATCCATCATGCCAACAGATTTACCTAACAGATCCAGAGAGCGTATTCATGACAGAATTCGAACGTATTGTGTAAATTTTGGATGAGTATTTCTTTTAGGTTCAGATTAAGGGAAATTTTTTCAAAATTCATTACACCATGGCCATGGGACCACAGAAAGTCCTTATAAAACAAATTTTTAAAAAATACGAAGGTTACTAGATATTTTAATGAATAAATTCTAAAGGCGTGAAAATCACATTTTAATTTTCTATAAAACTATGCCTCTTGAGAATTACGGGTTTACGTAATCGTATAAGATTTAGCAATAATAGACATTGAATTTTCTTGTTTCAGAACTTCAATTTAACACTAAACGATTCACACGAAAGAGAAGCAAAAGCAAAGTGTATATAAATTTAAAAAAATTTGAACATAAGAAAAGTATTTGTGGTCTGTAACCATTCTCGAAACTAAAATTAAACGAACAATTATATTTTATCTTTCAGGGATAGATACAAATTAAAATCAAAATATGGTCTCGTTTGTATTCACCTGGAAATGTTGCTAATAATACTTTAAATATTGTCCTTTTAAGAAATTGATGCCTAATGGAAGAACAAAAAAAGAAGAAAAATTATTGTCTCGGATTGACTGTCACACGGCCACAAATGCAAACGACTTTTTCGTCAATTCCTCTTCAATGTTGACAGCCCATTTTTTGAGACAACACACATTGGCTGTTCAAACGAGAACCTCATTATATCCCATTTTTCCTATCCCATTAGGCACCGATAACTGAAAAGGACAGTATCATCAATTTATTGTCGTGGTGCAGGTTATTGAAAAAAATTTTTAAAGGAGAATTCCGCATAATAAAATGGTCTCGCTTGGGGTCATGTCGATTTAATTTCCAATTTGTTTGCTATTTCGCTTTTCTTTTTTCATGACATTTTTTTCGTTTTATATCGTTTTACCTTAACAAATTGGTCGTTACATCAATATTTAATTTAAGAAATAATAAACAAATTGCAAATTAAATCCACACCAGTCCCAAGCGAGACCATTTTATTATTCGGAATGCTCCTTTAAACCTGCTTTTTCAATAACCTGCATCATGACAATATGTACGGCAAATGAAAATTAAGTTTTTCTAATTTTTAAACGATTAGGATGTGCTTCCAAATAAATATTCATTTGTTAATCTTATGCTAATACAGCACATTTCAGTAAAAATATCTGAAAATGGTCAAGCTTTACTATAATATGAATAAAAACTGCATTATTTTCGCGTTTATATTATTTATCTAAATTGTAGTACACATTTTTGACCATTTTTTCTTCTATTCGGTATATTTCCTTGAAAACAAAATTTTTAAAGCAACAACCCACGCCAAATGAAAATGACAATTTTACAATATTTAAGAAAGCGTTTCTTTAAAAAATAAAAGCTTTTTTACGTGAGCTTAACAGGATCATCTTAAAGTAGATCTATATATTAATGGCTTTGAGAAGCTCGAAGCTTCTCGAGAAGTACTAGATTATAGAGGCTTTACTGAGCTAATATTGATAGTTGACATGACAAACAATTTATTAAAAATAATCAAAAATAAAACAAGAAAGAACGTGAAAATAAAGGCGAAATAATAAACGAATTGAATATTAAATCACGTCTTCTTCTCTTTACCCCAAGCGAGACCACAATTTCCATTCTTATGCTCATTTATACGCTAACAATATTGTTTTAAGGAGATCATATGATGGCTTTAGTTCACAAAAATTTCATTGGCAATAAGTACATCAATTTAAAATGACGTTTTTCGATTTTTAAAATCTTATAAAACATAATTTGAGACAGATCTAGGAAACTAACCTGAAAATAGTTATAGAACAAACATGAAAATAATTCTACGTGTAATTCAATGTACGATTAAACATGGTAATAAATGCTGGCGTGTAGGAGATCACATAATAAATACAAATCAGATTTAATTAGATTAAATTATTTGATTTAATTTGTTTTCATAAGATACATAATATTTTTTAAAAAAGTAGAAAATTTAAAGTTCTGACCGGACTAAAATTTTAAAAAGTAAGCTGACCTGTGTTTCTCCAAACCAAACAAACAGCAGCAATTGAAAAACAAATAATAAATTTCTAATCGCCTTCATGCTGAACATCTAAATGGTAGCAATATGGTTATTTTCTGATTTCATCCAACGACCTGCCCACAGTAAATGACGTCGTCCGCCAGATGATTGCTTCTCAAATAAAGTCGTAGCCAAATCAATCCGCGCGCAGTTTTGCCTCGTTATTTCTAGCATTGACGCGCCTACCACAACAAAAACAACCACAACAAAAAGTTTTTGATTACGCAGCGATGCATTCGATCCGACAGCCATATACAACATTCATCTTTGTCTGTGTGTATCTCACACAAAAGTCGCTTCAAATTATTCTATAATCTCTACCGGATTTTGTTATGGATGCGTCACACTTCAATATTCAAGCTTTTACCCATTCTTTCAAACCCCACAACAAAAAAAGACGGACGTCTCGGCAAACAATACAGTTTGTCCCAAATCCAATGTCAATCCTCTCCGTTTCAGAAACTGAATACCGGAATCAAACCTGAATCGATAGTTTGCCTATCTTAATACGGCTTCATTTCAAGTTTACCAACTTTCGCTTAATTACTCTCACTATAGCATTTCCATACATATCGAAATAAAAACTGTGATTTATATCTTATCAATGGTTTTTTTAAATGTATTATTTTCGTATAAATCACACTTATTTGATAATTAAGTGATATTGATGGGATGGTTCAGTGAAAACGAGATATGATGCCATTGACTAATTTATATCTTTTGAAAAAAATCCTAATGGATTTTTTGTATTCTGTACCAAAATGAATCCCGTTGAAAATAAGGAAGCAAACATACTTCTGATTTTTCATAAAAATTTAAACATAATTTTAAAACACATGAAAACAATTATGTTTCAAAGTAAAGACCATTTGACTCTATGGCTTGATTCCATCTATCGGAAAGTTGTTCGATCCCTGTGCTGTACCACTCCTTGTTCTTAGAGGCGAAAAACTCGCACCCCCCGTTTTCGACATTGTCCAGGCCATTGAGGCTATGACCACGAAGAAAGTGTGCCGTTGATCGGAAAATGGGATAATTAGATGACGCAAGATCCGGACTATAAGCTGGACGTGGAAGAAGTTCAATGGCGTCTAGATTTTTTATCTCTTCCTTCGTTTGTCTGGTGTACGGTTGTGCATTGTCTTGTTGAAGGAGTATCCGTTTCCGATTGAATGCTGGATATTTCTCACCAAGTGCCGCATACATTCGATCAAGTTTTGCGCAATAGAGGTCTGCGTCGATGCCGCGTTTTAACCATTGATTTTGTCTGCCCGCATTACTGAAGTAGACCCACTTTTCATCACAAGTTACAATTCTACGAATAAAACGGTAATCTTGTGGATTTTTAAGCAGTTTTCGGCAAGTCTCGACACTTTTACTGAGCTTGAATTTCAGTCAATGCATGAAGTACTTCTCGGCAGCGTCTATTGACTTTCCCAAGGGCGTGAAGATGTCGTACAACTGATGTTTGAGGAATATCGAGCTCGGGCGACGATCTGCGAGTTCTTATTGATGGACTGGTCTTCACAGCTTCACGGATTGCTTCAGAATCCACTGCATCCATCATACGTAAACTCTTGAAAAGGTATATAAACATTTATTTAATCGTGTGACTATGTTAATATTATCTGAGTTCTGTATACACTCTATAGAGTATACACTCTATGTGCACTCTACATATAGTCATCGATTACCGTAATCATGCTGTGCAGAATTTCAAAAAATAACTATTTTAAATTTCTAAAAATCGTTGAACGCCTAATGTAACTATTAATCTCTTAAATCTACAATAACAAAATATTTAGTAAAGATGTTGCAATTCTCGAATAGTTATTTTAAGTGTTTCTCGCATTGCACGTGGAAAACAATATCTCTTCGATGTGTCGAGAGCAATTCTAACCAACTGCATATAATAATTAACTGATTTGAAAACAATTATTTATTATTAAATAATGACAATTGAGATTGTTCGATTACAACAATTATTTTTCCCAACATAGCACTTTCCCTTTATTTTGCTCATTTTCGTATAAATCCTATAAAATATTCTTGTACTTCAATAAATTTTCAGAATAAGCAAACTAGAATCTTAGCATTTATCATATCAGAAACATTATCACAATTATAAGGTGATGACGTATGGACGAGCTCGACAATGCTATTTATCTGAAATTTGATCAATTTAATATATTGTTGAAATAGAGCTAAAACATAGGGATGAGTAGAATGACAGTATTGAAAAATTATTAAATAGGAAAAGAAGAATTCGAAATTAAGAATATACTGTCATGACAAATGGAAGCATGGATTTTCTTATTTTTACACTTGCCTTACAACTTTCAAGTGAACTTAACAAAAATATTGTATACGTCAGTTTATCAGCTTTACTTTACTCTCTAACTTAAGAAAATCGTAATAAAATATTAGAGCTCGTTTTACTAGTCTTCCAGTTGGTGTGTACTGGTAACAACAAATCACAAAGTAGCACACCATCAGAAAGTTCCATTCTTCTTGATATTTAATCTTAACTTACTTAGGATACTACTAATTAAAAAAATGATTAAAAAACTGTTATTAATTAAAGATTATACAAATATAACCTATATTAATAGGGCCTAATAATACAAAGTTTGAAGAAATAAGAAAAAAATAGACAATTGAGATTGCAGTTAAAGCAGCGACAACACGCCCACGCCAAATGAAACAATTTAGCAGTAATATTTTGTCAAGCATTTGTCAAGCAAGAACTTAATGAACTCACGTTATAATGTAAAAACTGATTTAGAGGTATTAATTAGAAAATGCGATTAAAATATGGAGAATTTTCATTTGTCGTGCACGACTAATTAACATAAAGAATATTTCTTCGGAAACATTAAAGATTTAATCAGAAACAACGCTTTGAGATTAGGGAATGGTTGTTATTCAATTTCGGAATCCGGAATTCTGGGAAGAATTCCGCCCATCTACACCAGATCTTTACATCAATAACAGTCCAATGGATAGACCAATTTGAATAGAAATGTTCCAATTCAAAAAGTATATAATTTCCAAATCTCACTAATTAGTTCTTTATTATTCTTTGTTTTGCTAGATTTGTTTTATTTATAAAATAATGAAAAGAAACTAAACCTCTTCTTCATTTTTTATAGACGGTGGTACTTTGAATGTCTTAATAAAAAACCACTTTTTATATAACATTGCTATGGGATTAGAGTCAGTGGCCCAAGGCAATGGTTCTTTAATAATTAACTCGATGCACATGTATAACCAAGATTCAAAGTCGTCAGGACGTCCCCAACAGTTTCCTTTTTGTAGTCTTCGGGACATGTATGCATCCATAATCACCTTTCTATCATTTGTTCTTCTTCTTCAATTCAAATAAGAAAGAATTATTTAAATAAACAAAAGTTTAAAACCTTTTGATTTCACTCGTCAATACTTCTTGATTCTTTAATTGTAGCGCACTATGAAGTGATATAAAAATTATCAATTTCGGATCATTTTTCATTATGGCAAAACTTGACGGACAAATAGATAAATGAGCACATTTTGCCTAAAAATTCAATATATAATAGAAAGTCACGGTATTGAATAAATAAAAATTGCTCGCCTTGAGCAAAAAATAAGCGGCACTCAAATTGAAATTATAAAAATGCGTGCTCTGCGACTATGCGACTTTTAGGATATAGATTGAAATTTAGACTTCCCGTCTATATTCAAACTCTCAAGAGATTCCCATTTTATATATTGTCAAAATTATCTGTATCAGAAACTCTCATTTGAAAAATTAAATAAGAAACGTGATTTAAAAATTAACACGGTCGGATCGAATAACTTTTGATCGATTTGATAATTTTCGTGTTTAAAATAGAAAAAAATAAATGAACACACTTGTACTGCCAAGAAACCGCGCCGCATTGCAAAAGACTTCGCACTAATTGCAAACACTGCATTTTTATTTTAATTTTCAATATTTTATTTATCAGTTAACGTTTCATTTTGCAGAAATTCTGATGAATTAATGAAATTCTTAGTATCTCAATTAATGACCCAGAAGAGTCTTAATTGTCAATATAAGCGACTTGTAAATATTGAAAATAACAATAATAAGGTTAAGTTTGCAATTGGTGCGAAGTCATTTGCAATGCGGCGCGGTTTCGTGGCAGTGGAGTGTGAAGATATTTTCCTCTTATGTTTTATATAATTTTTCCTTCATTTTTGCCATATTTTCCTCAAAAAATTTTTTTGCGTGTAGAATACAGAATTCGCAATCGAAAAATGGCCGCAATCAGGAATTTCGAATGTATCCGGTGTAAACGTTTTTATGAACAGTGAATGTTCGAAATTCGTAATTACATTATAAAATTTTAGAATAACATGTGAAAATACGAAATGAGGAATTGAGAATGGAAAAATGGACGGAATCCGGAACTTCGAGCGGTGTAATCCGGTATAAACCGCAAAATAAAAAAGTCAAACATCATGAACGTCCCGAATTGCCAGAAATGTTTGGTGGCATATGTGAAGTATTGAAAACATGTTCAAATTCTTGTAGTCCTTAATTAAATCCGTGAGACATTTCCCATGTGTCGTGGTGACGATATAGTTAATTCCATTGATCTCTCCGTGCGATAAAATTCGCATTGTTCGTATTGATTTTCTTCGTAATAAACGCACTATTGTTTGTGATTCGCACTAAAATTTTTAAATATCATTAGATTTTCAATCTTAAATTTTTTGGTAGAACGCCAAATGAAAATGACAATTCTGTAAATTTTAGATTAATTTTATTGTTTTGATCGTGCTTGTTAAAATTTAATTTTATTACAAGCTTTCCTTAAAATAATTCTGAATTAAATATTTTCGAAATTGTAGATTTAAGTGAGGTCCTTTATAAAAATCTTTCAAATTTAATTATGACGTCAAGAAAAAATAAAAAGGCAGCTTTGAAAGAAAATTTAATATTCCGTATTACTTAAACGAGAGAAACCTGCTTCAGACACTTGCTCAATCTTTATTATATAATGTAGAAAAAAACTATGTAGCTGTTACAAAACTAATTAACGATGGGTACGAAGGTGATGTGATGTATTGTTTCTCTGAATTTTACAGAGCTATTGATATTTTGATAAAAAATAATTGAGCAATTAGAAGAGGCTTTTTTTCATTTTCATTTTCGATCTCGCCTAATTGGCCAAACCGGCGAAGGCGAATTTTAAAAAATTAACGATTTTAGAATATTCGAAATAAAGAACGAATCAGATAATTCTGAAAATTCTGATAACTACGATGAAATTATTTTCGAAGATTATTTTATGAATCGATAAAATAAATTTAAAAAAAGCTCAGAAAAGTAATTCAAAACTAACATAGAGCGAAAACCTAAATTTCAAAAGATATTTTAAGAGAAGCCTCTAATGTTACCGTATAAACTAACTGGTAACTTTCACGTGGAATCTAAAAAAAATACTTTTTTAAATTTTGCAGTTTTCATTTTCATTTGTCGTACATTAACGTTTTCCCAATGGTCCTTCTAATTGAAGGAACCCTCCTAATATTACGGCTTCTTGAAATAACCCACCAATGATAAAACATTGCCACAACTAGTGCATATCTTTCAAAAAAAGTGTGGACATATTGCAGAAACCATTTTTATTTTTATTTAAATTCTTTATTTTCATTGTTGTTTAGAACCGTTTAGAATTATTAATTCCGTTTCATTGGTTTTTAGGTCCAAAAGTGATTTAAAATGCGTTAAAAGAAATAAAAAATTTAAATAAAAAGTAAACGACGTGGTTTCTGAAATTTATTCATCCTTTTTGTTAATCTACACAGTAATCATACCAGTCGATTAATAAAATTTAACCGATGACAACTTTTTCGGTATGTTATTTTAAATTAAAATCAGCTGATGTTCTGTAAGTTACATTAAGCTAAAGTGAAGTGTTATGATATAATAAAAACATACATTTATTGTCAAAATGTAAGTTGATACATTTAGTTTATAGTAAAAATTAAAGCGAAGCTGTTCTGGTCTTGTTTAGAATAAATAGAAAGCAGAAAGTTTTTCCGTTTTTTTTCAAGATATGACGAAAAAAGAAAATCGAAAGGATTACAATGAATTAAATTGACAGTACCGCCCCGAGATGCTCAAACGAGAAATTTGTCTAGAAGACGTCAGAAAAATATGCTCTTTGTACAAACAATTTCAATGGTAAAAAACAATAAAGTACCATTATTCTTTTCTGTTTCGATATGACATGCTCATATCGAAATTCGCAGGACTTTTTCGATACAAAACTCTTCGCATCAACTTTTCCAAATTCACCTTTTACATCATAACGGAATCGATAACTGAAGAATATATGGCTATTTAACAATTTTTTGCTAAACTCATAACATACGCTTCATTCTTTAACATAACCTTTGTATCTTTTTGAAAATGTACGTCGTTAGTATCCTTGTCTTCGGTCTTGTTAATTCTACAAAGTTTTTCTTATCAAAGCATACCACATGGAAAAAACCCTTCCATAATTACAAATTACATAAAAAGCTAAAAATGATTTGATATTGTCAGTAAGTTGCACGTTGATTAACATTGAAAATTAATCATAATAATAATTCTAATTGTTTTTATTTTATTTTAACATCTTATTAATTTATTAATTGGGAACAGTCCTTCAAAAATTATAAGAGTTTTCAAAAACGTTCAATGCAGTATATTCATACATAATTTCCAATATTTAAAGGTTTGTGTTACGAAATTTAAGGAATAATAACTTTCTAATTTGAATTTTATGGATTTATTTGAATTTTTAGAAAGAGAGATACGCTGAATTGACTGAAAGAACTAGATGAAGAATATATCATAAGATATGGCTCATATGCAAACATTTATTCCCTTTTTTATGATCTTTTCCATGCAGCCCATCACAAAAAAACAATTTGAGTAGACATTCTACTGTCATCAAATGCCTTCCGCTGCCGCTTTCGGAACTCTTAGGTTGGAATTCGTATTGAACACAGTAAAATCGAACGAGCTTTCTGGACCTTTCAGGAGAAAAACGTGTCAACACTATATAGTGTATAGGCGATGGAAAGGATTAGCCGGCTTGCTCCCGATATAAATCGTCTTTATCGATGAAAATACTAGGACATATCTTCTTAAAAATTTGAAGAAGTTCTTTTTCAAATAAAAAAATGTAGAATTTTAGAGAGTGCTGTTCTAGTTCGCATACAGTACCTCAGCTAGAAATCGAGCAATATCGTGCTGAGATCGACATTAAATATTCATTCTTAAATACAAAAATGAAACAAGTAACGTCTCCCCCAAAAATAAAACAAGACTAAAATAATATTTTAAAGAACGAACAAGATCCATGGTCAAGCAGAAAAGTCCCATAGCCTCGGACAAAGCGAATCCAAGAATAGCGTACGAGAAAAGTTGTTTCTTGAGGGATGGTTTACGGGCGTATCCGATGACAAGGGCTCCGAAAACGTTTTCGATACCAGCGCCAGATCCAGCGACTCCGACGGTGGGGGCTTCGGATCCGGCTCCAATGTACTTGGCGGCGGAGTCAATGTCGTTGCGAGCAACAGTGGTGCTGAGTGCGGAGAGCAAGTGACAATGAGGGAGCGGGCGAGTGGGACGGCGAGACGTTGGCAGTACACAATTCTGGTTCGGAAACTGATACCTCAAAGTTGGGTAATTAAAATTTTGAGCAACCATTGTGACGTGTTCATTTGGTAGTATTCTATAAGTCGGTTTCGTTTCAAAATTAATTTATTTAAATTATGTTGATTAGTTAGGCCGGAAAGCAGATCTACGGAACTGCTATTCGTTTTGTACTTAGCATATATAAAACTTCCATCTGACAATAAACATTTGCGTTATTGCTTGTTTAAAACTTTTATATAATACTTTTAAAAGTATTTATCTTGACGAAAACTATTATCTTTAAAGGATGAAAATGTGATTTTGCTAATTGATTGCAATCGGTAGAGGTAAGCTCACTGATCATTCAAGTGTTTATAAAAAAATTATTTCGCCCTTTGAGCCGAGAAAAGTCAGTCTAAAATTAAGTATAGCTCTAGTCGCAAACACTGAACACTTATTTTGTACAAATACAAAATTTAAAAATGTTTAAAAAGGGTTGAAATTCGGAGCCAAAGTGTAGGTATATTTTTTATTTACCCAACCATTTTGCATTTTTTAACATTTTCTACTATTTTTAATGCAAGTTGTCAATTTTTAAAGACTAAAATAGGTTTTTTAAAATTCTTAGTATCACTCTTCTTAAAAATCAATATAATTTTGAATTCTGCTCCCAACAAATTCACAATATTTAGTCCCGAGAGGAAACATTTCTACAAATGAATATCAATTCCGTTATCAGCTCAACGAGAGCTTATGATTTATATTAATTGTATTAGCTTTACTCAAACAAACTCTAATACAGCCCAAATCCAAGTAGCGCAGATATAAGAACCCGGAAAACTTTTAAAAAATTTGAATTTATGTAAAAAAAAACAATAATAAGAATAGTTATAAATATTACAGCGTACATCATTAGAGATCAAGCCGCAAACGTGTGCCGAAAACAGACAATTTGAAACATATAAACACACAACACGATTCTTAAGTAAATGGCGCGTGCGGCACGCGTTAGCGGTTTCAACTCACTCGGAAAAGGATATACACAATAAATAAAACAAACAAATTATATCAGACAACCAAATATGCACAAGACTTAATGAATCGATAAGAAACAATTAAAAGAATCATCTGAATTACGAATAAATCTCAATTTAACAAAATGCTCATGAATTTGAACAAAAATGATAAAAATGTGCAACCCGCTAATGATAATTGAAATTATCATCCAAAATACATTTTAATGGATTCAATAAAACAAAATGACAATTAAATACACATCAAAATCGATGCGTGGAAAGACCTCTTATGTTAAAACAAAAACTAATATAATTGAATTCAATCAAAAACAATCAAAAACTTTTAAAAGTAGAAATTCAATTATATATCACTGGGAACAAGTGCGTGTTAAATAACAATCCAAGTCGGTTATAATATTGCTATTAACAAGATAAATACTCAATCATTCACTATTTACATGTGTTGATTTGAGAAAGTGTAGACACGTTCCACGAACTGCCCACGTGAACTGTAGCCAATCGCTTTTTCGCCAATTTTCAACTCGCAGCTCTTCATCATTTTCGAGTTGCGCTACGCGAATTTCATTGCCACAATCCGTTAATGTAACCATCTTATTCTATAAATCAATTATTAATTCAAATACAAAATATTTGGTTTGATATACATTTTTCTGATTTGATTCGAAACAATATTCTCCTATTTTTCTTGAATTGAACGTGAATATGAGATCAGAATCCGAGGCAATCTGAAAAACTAAACTTTAATAAAAATTTTTTTAATACTTTCATTATATATATATATATATGCACCAATTGTGCTCAAGAAAAGCTCAAAACGCATGAGAAGAAAATTAAATTGGAATTTTGCCGTACTGTTCAATATTTGTAACCAAGTTACAATTACACGCCAATTGGTAATAAAACGTGCTTATTGAATGTGCTCAAATCTAAAATAAAGAAAAATCGTTAAAAATGTTCTATCAGACACGCTGAAAAACCGCAAAATCGCTATTGTATTTTTATCACACAACCCGGTATAGAAAATGACTAGCTGACTTAAACCCCCCAGTGCAGGACAATTTTTTGTGCACTAATAAAATTTCCTCAGCTATCATCATGCAAAGTTTCAGCCCGAAACCTTTTGGATCCAAAAATGACTTCCCTAGTAAGTTGACTTTCATTTATCCTTTAAATATGATGATATATGGATTGCTTTCCTTCAAACAACCCCAATCAACTTAAAGTTTAACTTAGGAACCAACTCAAAGTTTAATAAAACTTAGTTGAATCTCGTAAAATGGGTGACGTGCAATTGCTAATAAATTCAGCTCAATCTGATCTGCTGTTTTAGCAGAGATATAGAACAGAAAGGGGCGTTCGGAAACTACAGTAATTGCTCCGCCCATTTTTACAATTACTCAGGTTCCAAGTTTCGATAAGAAGCTAATAATTTTAAATAGTTTAAGACGGGTTAGTAACAATGAGCTGTCAATTTATATGAAAATTATATCTCTCAATTAGTAAGACATGTCCAAATATTGAAAAATTGTCATTTCCATTTGGCGTGAAAATTGTAATTTACGTGTAAACGCACGCCAAATTGAATTGAGGTTTTCGCTTTAAAAAAAATGTTTTTTAATTGTTAAAACTTCCACGTAAATATTTTTATGAATTTTGCGTCAAATTCTAAGTAAAATCTGTTAAAATAACAATGTATTATTCATTTCAGAGATGGATGCCTATTGGAAGAGCAAAAAATTAGGGGCGGAGAAAAGGTCTTGTTTAGACAGCCACACGGCCACTAAGGCCATCACGTCTCTTCCTCCTTTGTTTCTCATCAATATTTTTATTTCATCAATTTTCATTTTTAAATTAAACTTTTCATTTCTTGTCATCAAATAATAAACAAAAAATAGATAACAAAAATTGGCCTTAATGGCGGTGTGGCTGCCTAAACAAGACCTTTTCTCCGCCCCTAATTTTTTGCTCTTCCATTAGGCATCGATCTCTGAAATGAATAATATTATATTAATTTACAGCACATTATTTGAGCTTTCATTTTAATTATTTCAATTGGCGTGCACCCAAAATTTACGGTTTTGTTTTGAATTGACTACTTCGGATGTGCTAAATGTATAAATTGAAGGCAGAATAATCGAAACTATAAGAATAACAATTAACACAAAAAAGTGAATAATATAGTGCCGATTGCTATACACACGCCACCCGGTCTAGCATGATGACAAGCTAAGTTGATAATCTAGACTTATTTATCATTAAAATTTAGTGATATATGAATTATTTCTCTTTAAATAACCAAATCAGCTTTGATACTTCAAGACATTCTGAGCCTAGAGGATTTCCAGCCGATTTGATGGAATTCTAGAAATCTGAATGGATGTTACCTTTTGTTGTTTATTTCTTAAAAAGCACACTTCAACAAATTTATCGTAACTCTCGAAAAACTCACACACGCCAAATCGAAATTGCCATTATGCGATTTTTAAACTTGCGTGGAAATTTTCACGTGTTTATGACAAAAAGTTTTTACTACAATTCAATTAAGAATGTCTTAAACTATCTAAAAATATTAAAATCTTCCCAGAAAGTTAGATTTAAGCATGTTTGCTGAGCTCATTTTATTACCATACAAGTTGGAGTGCTCACATAACAATTACTAACCTGTAACAAAGAGGCGATGCTAGATCCGTCGCCCAAATTAAAATCAGCACTAGTTGTGATTCCACTAACACTTGATGATGATGAGTCCTCCTCTTTCTAAAAACATACAAAATCCAATTATTCCCTAAATAATATTCAAACCGTGCTTGAACTGTAGCTGTTATTATTGTTATTATTCAATTTATTAAGAAATACAGAGTCTGTCAATGATATTGACTCGTTTTCATTTGTTGTGGTGCCTTCCTAAAAATACGATTGAGTCTTAATATTTTCGGATAATTAACGAACATTAGAGTTGGCGGACGGCGATGTTGATGAGTTTGCATATTGGGAAGCCTGTTGGATCAAAGCGGCAAAAAAATCGTCTTGAGCTACAAAAGTGTTTGAAAGAGGAAAAGAATGGTTGAACTAACCAGTTATCTTATTATCAGATGGGACAAATGGACTGAAGTTGAACTGCTGTTGAGATAATGCTTTAATTAATGCATCTTCCGGCTGAAAATAAATATTATTTGTATTCCATCTATAACTATAATAATCTATAGATCTATTATTAATCTATAACAAATTGTATATTGCTTTTTTAATGGAATATTAGGCGCATAACCCCCTTTGGGACCCATATAGAAAACCGTCAGCGCTCATCGGCCATATTTTTTTAAATTAAATTATTATTTTTTTGTCGGGCTAGAAATTAAGTTTAATAGAGTATAAGGATGATTAATAAAACAAATGTAAATATTTAAATTATATATTTTAATATATAACTATGTTGGGGTATGTAGGACAATCTTTTAATATGATTGTTAAGTTTAGTCTTATTTCAATAAAGTCTTATTATCCTACAAACGTCAAAGACGCTACAGTTTATATCAGTCGGTTGGACTGTGAAGCAAATTCTCTCTATTAATAATTTGCAATTTTCGTGAAGTTATATTTCAAAAAAGCTAAAACAGGCATTTCCAGAATGAATAACAACTTCTAATCCCTCAAAATATGACTCCAAATTCAATTATTCGATTAAAAAACAGAAATCGCTTTCCGTTTCATTTTGATTTCAATTCCACTTATATTAATTGCAAATTCTTCAAGGCCATTTCACATCGTCATCAAGCTTCTTCGACCAATAAAAATCTCCTCGTTTTCAGGTACTGCTTAAATCAAATAAATTGAAATGCAGAAGATTAAAAAAAACAAGAAAACAAATATAATTTCGATGGTCGACCAACGATAACCAACAAGTTTTGCAATGTCCCCCGATATAAACTGGATTTAATTTTAATTCAATTTAGCTTCAACTATTCATATCCTTTTTATTCGCCAGACTAATCCGTAGAAAAAATATTAAATTGGTTATGACTTTGAAATGTCTCCTACATACTCTATAATTACTTAATTACTAAAACAACAAGTTTCAAGTGAATTACATAGACATTTTAGGTCAACATAACTCAACTTGTTTTACTCCCAGTGTCATGTAAAATAAAGTAAATTCATACCGCTTTCTTGGTTCGCGGAGCGTAGTTAGCCGGTGCTTGTGAATTAATCTTCTCTTCGCAAATCGCCCAAAGACCACCGGGCCCCGTGTCATGCTTCCTCTTCAAGTGAAACTTCATAGTGGTTGGGCTTCGATCATTCGTAACCCAATGGCAGAAGCGGCAGCGGACTCCTGCCAAGCCATGTGTTCGCAGATCAGTGAAGAATTCCCACACCGGATTACTCTTCTTTCGGCCAGCGTTGCGTGGATTCGGAATGTTTGGCGCTGGCGCTAATCCTGTCCGAATAATCGTCTCAGGGCTTGGTGCGGAAGTAGCAATCATAGGTATCTTAAATACGAACACTTTAAAGAGTAGAAAATAATAAAATGGAATGAGATTTAATGGAAAATATGAATATAAACTTGGATTAAAGGATCTTGGAGCAAATCAAACAACAACGATGAAAATATAAGATTGAAAGTCAATTGAAATTAAAGTCCAAACATTCATATAAGGCCCCATTGGGTTAAAGGAACTAACAAGCATCTCGTGGCTATATAATTTATTAAGACAATTATCTGTTTATTGCTGTAAAAAATGATTAGTGCACAGATGCAGCACAGTTTTATATATAAATACAAGCCATTATTGAATATTTTGTTTTACTTCCTATCTTACTAATATAAGACCAATGATTTCAATTAATAAAAATTAAAAAAAACTATCAATCCGACGTGAGGTTTGAAGAAATATAACAGAAATAAAGAGAAATTATTAAAATAAAATGAATAATTGTTTCACGTTCTCATTGAGACCATTGAAAAATTATCCTAAAATGTTGAAAATGAATTATCAATTTCTTATAATTTAATAATAAATAGATGACATTCTTAAAACTTTGTTTGAAATTTAAGACTAATTTTAAGGGGGAACGTGAGAAAATATTACGGTTTCCGGAACTTTAGTAAAAAGTAGGTTATCACGTTGAAAATAATAAGACGCGTGTAATTTTTTTTAAAAAGAGTCACTTTCCGGTGGCGTGATCTGCTCTTTTTAAGCGCAACTTTAACACATCAACTAAATTTCTAAAATAAAAGAGTGAATCATTTAATGTATTCCAAATTAATATTCTAGCAAAAAATTTAAAGTTTTGATGCCTTCAGACAAGAGCAGTCAATTTACATTACATTTTTGTGGTTTCCACCTGAAAGTTTTTTAATTTGAATTCGATTAAACAAAAATTACAGAAAAGGTTTAAAATAATCGTTATGCTTTCCGATATCACTGCAAATATTTTTTGGTAAATATTACACAACATCTAAAATAAAGAAAAAAACGTCAAAGTGATATAATGTTGTTTTAAATTGAATAGTATTGTATATTTTGTATAGTTTGCAAGTTCTAAATTTTAATATCGTAAGAGTTTTTAAATTGTTACTTTATTTTACCAAAATTTTTCACATAAAGCAGTTCCACGCTCTACTAATTGTATGTGAAATTTTTATTCTCTTCTTCACGTGTCTGGTATAGGTGAAATTTTTTTTCCGATGATTGAGCGTGTATAAAAGTTGTTACGTCTTTATTTTAACGACAATTTAAGTAGATTTTATGAAACTATCTAAAAATATTAATATCATCCCAAAAATTTAGATTTGAGCGCGAATACGAATTTAAATTTCTACGCGATTTTCTAATAACAGCGGCCGCAGCTGCCGGTATTCCGACGAATTTATCGTGGGTTTATATTTAATAATTAATTTCAGTAAAAAAGATACATTTGATAAATCATATGAATCTTTTTTAATTAGGGGAGGGATGGGGTGGCTTCTATATAAATAAAATGTATAATTTAAAATGAAGATAAACTGGCATAACTTTTACGTCACGCCTACTGGTACGGTAATAAATGCACACCAAGTTTAGCACACCAATTTGAGTAATAAAAATGGAACCACATAAAGTTCTTGTAAAATAAAATTTTGTAAAAAGTTGAAGTGGATAGTTTAAGGGAAAAAATTCGAAAGGTTTGAAAAGGACATTTTAATTTTCACGTGGGAATTAATGAGGAGCAACATTATGCCAACAAATTCTTCTTAATCTTAATAAATACAATTTAGGTATTTTAGGTATTTTAAAAAGACTATTTTAGATATATTTTATTAAAATTTACTATATATATATATATAACCTTATATAACCTAGCTAGGGACTAGAGGAAGGGAGTCGATACTATATATATAATGGTTTAAACACCATCCAGGACCAAGCCCTTGAACTGTAACTGCGAGAACTGCCAGTTTGATCTCACTCTAAATTATTTTGACACTACCATAAACATAAATCAGGCAAATTAAATGATTTTCAATATAAGCTAACATAAGGCACAGCTATTTAAATAAAATCAAAAATAATTTCAACTAAAACATTTTTAAATACACAATAATGTCGCTATTTTATAGAAAATCGTAAATTAAAAGAATAAGTTGAAGAAAGAAAATTAAAAATTTATGCAGAGGAAAAGTCCATATCAAATTACCATTAAAAATTCAATTCGGTGTGTTTTATTTTAAAAATTTCAATGCAATTAATGTGAAATGTAATTTTATTAGAAAACTGACAAGAAAAATTTGGAAGAAATTATTGTGCGTTTTATGAAAAATATTCGAAAGCCGCACATAAGGAAGCACGTAAAGTAAAAATGATGAGTGGTTTAAAAAGTTTTTAAATGTGTTTTTTGACTTTTCACAAGCATGTGTAATTGTTCACGTAAATTTAGAGGATTTGTCTGAAACAATAACAGTATCCGGAAATATTACATTTGAAAACTAATATTGTTTCTGTATCAATTGGTGTAAGGCTATAAATTTGCAATTACAGATGGCACACCAAATTGAATGGTTAAGTTTGGAGCTCAGAAAAGCTGTAAATTTTCCAAATTTTGGCAATTATTAGTCAGTTTAAGACGGGCTATTATTAGTCAGTTTAAGACGGGCTAGTTACAGTAATACGTGTAAATTAATAATACACGTTTAACTATTGAAAAATGTTCATTCAGATTTGGCGTGCAGATGGCCTACAGTTGGATCAATCTAAACAGACTTTACACACGCAAACTGTTTAATTACATTTTTTAAGTTTAACAATAATCAAACAAACACGTCAAGCTAAATCCAGCAAGTTCTAAATGATTGCAAATTGTAGTGTTGGACAACATTATCAAAATCAGGAACAAAAAAAAACAGAGATTTAGTTCTTCTAATCATTATTTATCCCATGAGCGATTAAGATTCTTGTTTACGTTATTATTATAAATAAAAAGGAAAAATGGTTTTTAAAAGTTTTTTAAAGCTTTTTTAAGAATATATATATATATATAGCTTCGATTTTTCTTCAACTAAACTTTATTGACATCTTTGATCTAGAATTGTCTTGAAAATTTACGTGTAGAATAGTAAAGCATTATTGTGCTTTCTGTGGGGAAAATGCGTATAGTTTCTATTATAACCGTAAAGGTACAGTCTTCCAATAAGAACAACCTCCTAGCTAGGTGGATTGAACCATACTAGCACCATCAACTACATCCCTAATCTTGATTTAAGCTATTTTTCACATTATTTGGCATCTTAACAATAGAAAATCAATTGAAAATGATGAAAATGATGAATATACAACAATTATCTCTAAACTATAAAAGTCTTTGAAATTTAAACTCCTAACATCCTAGCTGATCATCCATTTTCATAGTTTCAATTGACGTTCAATTGCAAATAATTATTTCTAGATAATTCTAGATAAAAATTTTAGATAAATTAGTCGAAATTGAAATTACACGTGAAATAATGACAGTTCACAATATGATGAAAACCAAAACGATAGAACTAACCGATAGATAACATGATATACAATTTTGGACACCTAATATGAATATAAATCAACACAAGGAAACAAAACTAAGCTTCTTCTGCATGATCCGTTAGCGAAACAGACGACCTTGAGATGATCAAGCATTGACCAAAAACAGAACCAAAAAAGTATATATATATATATATATCTATAAAAATAAGAAATGTGTGATATCAATAAAATCTGTTTTAAAATAAAAATTGCATAAAGAATGATGACAACCTATGACTAATTAGAAGGGAACCAGTTTTAATCTCATTATAAATATCGTTAGCATTGGAACATGGATTTACACGTCAATCCTTATATTAAAGCTCCAAATATTCCAATTACACCATAGTAATTATGAAATTCGGATCATATGGACAACGAGATTCAATAAATATTCCATCTGTCATGGTCAGTGGTTTGCAAAAATCGTCTCAACATGACAGCGTGAAGTCGATATTTAATGGAAAAATGTGTAACGATGGATAATTTAAATTTAAACCGTTGGATCACGATCTATTTTTATTCTAATAGCAATTGAAATTGAACAACAAAATTCAAAAATGAAAATTGATTTTTTCTTCACTCATATCGAGAGATATAAGGGAATACAACTGATCCAAATTCGGTATCATTTTATTGATCTTATTTCCAAATTTGTTTTATCAATTAACCAACGCATTAAAACATTGTTTAATTGAATTCAACAAATCCTGGATTTTGTTTAATTAACGTTGGATTTAGGTTTTATATCATGTGTGAATGCGAATTTTTATTTAAAAGCATCTACTCCAAAAATGATGTACTTTACATTAAAAATTGAAAAGGAAAGATAAAAAATATGTGTCATGATATTAGTGAGAATCCAAGAGACAAGATACCAAAAAAGCTCAAGTAAAAGTACATAGTAACTAAATTGTACAAGAACCTAGCAATTAAACTTGAATTGTTTTACTATTAGCTGAAAATACATGTTAAATTAGCTTAAAATCTCTTAAAAGTATGCAGAAAATTCTATGAGCAAATAAATATTGTAATTTTAATAACAAGGGCTTCATTAAGAAAAGCGAAAAATTATGTTTGAGAACATTTTCTAAGCTTCCAATTAAACTTTCACATTGGCAGGCATGGGTAATACGTAATTAAAATTTAAATAAGGAGATGGTGGCTTATCGGTACCGAAAGAACGATCTATAGCCGCTTTTACAAATCTATTATGAAGTTTATTGGATTGTACAGCTTAAAATATATATAATTTACACAAAAGTATTCAGAAGAGTCAAAACGGAAATTTGTTAAATATGGCTAAACATCGTAAAAATGACAAATTCGAGGGAAACTGGATATTTTCTTCACAGCCATATTTCACTACTAGGAGTTATATTCGAATATTTTATAAAGGAAGCTTATTTTATTTTTGCTAAAGATTTGTGACGAAATATTGAGTTGATTGTAATTCATAGAGAAAGTTCACATTCATTTTTGAATTTTTTTTTGAGAAATATAAATATTTTTTATTTGAGAATACAACGAGAAAAAATTGATTCAATTCAACAGAAGTAAATAACTTGAATATAACTTTGTTTATTTTTGTTAATGTGGATTCTGCAAGAAGAAAATTGAGAGATTGGTATATATCAGGGTTGCACGGAATTCATATTCCATTTTCCGTTTTTCTGTTTTCCGTAGTCTGCTTCAAAAAAATTTCTATTTCCGTTATCCGTCGTCCGTTTGAAAAAAAACAACCCTGGTATATATAACTTGAAAATATGTTCATATTTTAAATTCTAAATAATATTATTTGGAAAGGTGACAAGCCTCTAGACTTTCTGAAAAATTTGTTTAGTCCCCATTATTAGAAATTAAAACGTTATTTGATGAAAACGACCAAACGTTATTGTCTAATTGAGAGCTCAGAAAATGTGCTCAAAAATAGTTCTTCATTAGGGGAATCGGTTTTTTGTATAATTGAAGACATGTTTTTTAAAATGATTAGTGAAGTTTTCTGTAAATAAAACGTGTAAAACTGTACAATTACTGTACATTGAAATATGGCGTGCAAATGTTTCTCTTTCATCTCACTAAATGTTTCCATTATTAAAAAATAATGTAAAACTATTCAAACTTCTTAATTATGCCAAAACAAGAACAATAATTGCTGTCATTATGTACCGAGAGCCTAATTAGCTTGAAGGTGTTAACTTCTTTAAAATCTATTATCTGTTTATTCATCTAAAAAATTTCCAAAAACTAAATGCACATCAAAAGGTCCCCATCAACCTAATATAACTTATAAATTATATTCGGTGTTTCGCTTCTACGTCTCAATGTTTCCTTTCCTTCGAAAAATTAGGTTATTTGATAAATAAAAACAAATTTTGCAAAATTTATATTTGCATAAACCGGAAAATGAATGGATTATTGTAAATTGGATTCACGCTGCTTAGAAAATATAATCCAATGAATACTTTTGACTATTAAATGCATAGTCGATTTGAACACATTTGCTATGTGTGACGTCAGAGTGGCTTAATTAAAGTCTCAGATAAGAAAACAAATTATATAGTACGTAAAACAATGAAAAGAACTGTCCAGGTATTTAAATTTTTTTAAAAACTAAATATAATGATTATTTATATTAAAAACTGTTAATTAGTTTAAGAAAATAAGTGAAATTAAAAGAAATCAATTATAAAAATCCCACAGCGGAAAAGTTCCTTTTATAACCAAAAATATTTTTAAAAATGTTACGATTTATGAAATATTAGTAAGACTGAATTCGAAAACAAGAAACAGCATCATTCTGGCTTCTCAAGGGGATTGGACTGGTTATTCGTATATACAAATAGAATATCTGCGATTGTAGAATGAAGGTTTTGAAATATTTAAATCTATTTTTAAACGTATTATTCTCAAATAATCTTGCATGCCGAAATTTTCCAAGAACATATATAATTTATAATTTTTTTAAAGTCATATTTGTTCTTTGTAAATTTTATAATTTTTAAAGTGGAAAAATCTTATTTGTATTTCGACTTTTATTATTACTGGTTGAATAATATTAGATAGTACGATTTATAAAATGAAAATAATAAGATATTTATAACAAAATACACGAAAAGAAAGAGAAGCAAAGACGGCCAATGCAATTGAACATTTTATAATATTGAAAGGATTCTTACAGTTTTACACGTTTTATTTAGAGACAACTATTCTCGCCATTTTGTCAGACATATCTTAAATTATAAAAAAAACCGATTCCCTTAATTGAAAACCTATTTTTGAGCATATTTTTGTAGGCATCAGTTTGATAGTTGTATTTGGATGTAAAATTCTATTTTTTAATATTTAAGAAGAATATGACTATTTTAAGTTAATTTTAGACAAATCTTCAGAGTTAGTGTAAAATTCATTCTTAAATAGTTACGTGTTACCTATTTGAAAATGGGGAAATCACTATTTTCAATTGGCGTGAATAACATATAACAAACAGATTGAAACCGTTATAAAGTTTGTGGAATTTTCACGCTTAGTCAAACTTTATATTATGGAATATCTTTATAGTGGATATTAATAATCAGGTTAGTAATCTAAAATCATGCAAAGTTTCATGAAAAATAATAGAAAAAATTTTAAAAATCATTCGTGAGATTTGAAATTTCAAGAGCTTAATATAGAAAAATCAATCGGTATGTTATAATTACTGATTGTAAATTGTCAAAATTGAGTCTATTTGTAGATGGAATAGAAAAATGGATTGATACATATTTTTAAAATTTCATGTTTTCTTTTTTGCTTTTTTATGATTTCTAACTAAGTCACAAGGCATTAAGTCGCTGCCCAAAGTTACACATCTTTTTTTCATTTTTTTACATAACAAATGCATTTTTAATGCAATAGCCGTGAAAAAAATCACATTTTTTTAAAAATTTCATGCGGCTTAATTTATTAAAGTTTAAGCAAATATTCTTTTTATATACTAACAAAGAACTTGAATAAATTATTTAAGCCTGATGAGAGAGTAGTTGAAGACTTCTGTAATTAAATTTTAAAAACATTAATTGAACGAAAAAATTATCAGATAACGAGTAGAATGGACATCAAGCCTATTGTAGGCCACGACGGGAGAAAAGTTGAAAAAATATTAAAGTACATGTATGGAAAGTGATATCGTAAATTTCTATAATCTATTTATCAGGTTACAGCACGTATGTTAATAAAATAACGTGTTCAAATCTAACTTTTTAGAAAGATATTTTAAGACAATCCGAGTTTAATAGCAGTGAAAATTTTTTTGTTACAAAGGCACGCTTCAAGATCGAAAAAAAGTATTATCAAATAAACTTATAAAGTATGTTAAAAGAGAAATGGACGCATACAATTTTGGTAAACGGAGACTGATGGCTAAAAATATTAAAATTGGCTGAGCATTAATCCATTTTTCGGACTACTATTAGCTTAATTAGTAAACTGAATTAATTTAAGTACGAAAATGTTACATATTATCGATATGTTTCTTAATAGCATAATATATTTAAAGATTTGATATATATTTCCGACAAATATGACAAATATTTAACATTCCTTGTTAATGAAGAGAGTAAGTTGTATTGCAAAGTCGCTTTATGGCAAAGGGCACTTTACAAAATATAATATAAAACACAGCTATTTACAATAGCACACCAATTGCCAAAACTACTGCGCGTCTTAAAAAAAAGCGTGGACATATTGCAAAAGCCACGCCCGTCACTTTTTCATTTAAATTCTTTATTTTTTAAACCATAAAGTCATCCAAATTTGATTTCTGGATTTGTTTGGAACCGTATGGAATTGATTAACTATATTTAATTTGTTTTAAGGTTCAAAACGGTTTTCTAACGAAAGAAATAAAAAATTGAAATAAAAACTTAAGCGCGTTTTTTTTCAATTTGTCCACCCTTTAATCGTTGCAATTGAAGCGTCCGATTTTCTCAAAATTTAATAATATTTTTCGAAAATGTTGCCGATAATATTTAATAGATTCAAAGATATTGTCCTTTTCAGAGATCGGTACCTAATGGAAAAGCAAAACAAAAAGACAAAAATGATAGACGGCAACACGGCCACAAACGAAATTTTCGTCTATTCCTCTTCAATGTGTGCTGCCCATGATTTCGTAAAAAAGAATGGCCGTCTAAAAAGAGAGGTCGTCCAAACGAGAACCTCATTCCATCCTAATTTCTTCCTCTTTCATTAGGCACCGATCACTGAAAAGGTCAATACATTAATTTCAAATTCATGAACATATATCCATTCATTATCACGTAGAAATATTATTAACTGATTGTCACATTTTGCCATTTCAGTTGGCGCGCTAGAGAATACTACGATGATTTTTAAAAAATTAACTAACTAGGAAGGTCATTTTTGGACCCAAAAGGTTTTCGGTTGAAACTTTGCATGGTAATCTGAGGACATGAGGACATTTTATTAGTGCACACAAAAAATTGTAAATACATAAGCACACCAGGACGAAGAAAGAGAAGACTATGTTCCAAATCTTCAAAAAAATCCAATTTGATTGCGGAGCCAAGAAGGCTCGCGTTTTGGCAAAAAAGTGTGCCTTGATTTTATCATTTTTTATCCTTATTTTGCCAAAATGAACACCTGCTTTGCTCCGCCTCCAAATGGGTTTTTAGATTCATTTAGTCCTGGGGTGCCGAAGCATTATGGTTACAAAATAATCTCAAAAAACGAGCTCAAATCTAACCTTTCGAAGGTATAAATATATTATACCCTATTTTACCGTTTTATTGGATTTCGTTCGTACACTATTTCGAAGGTGGTGGGGGGTGGTGGGGGGAGAGATAGATTTCTCTCATTTCGCGTCTAATGTCTCCACACACTCGTCTGTCATCAGAATATTTAATGAAAACAGTTCTACTCAACATAAAAATTGAAATTGTTTATTGACTAATCGATAACAAATTTTTGGATACATTAGCTATCAAAACAATCAAAACCTATAACAATAAAAAGCATATATATCTAACAAGGTTAGCACATTAAAGATATTTGAATCTATCTCATAAAAACTTCATAACACTATCTTAATCTTGGCTTAAAGCTCTTCTAAATCCGTTAAAAATAACATCATCCGAAATGCTATAAAACTGTAGGATACCCAATTTGTCACTGTTGCGTACGACGGTCTCTTTCGGTTCCCATTTCTAGTAAAGTTGCTTGGCTCAAATCGGCCATCCAAGATTCCCAGCAGCTCCTTAATCTATCCTTAAATGGTTTGTTCACAGCAACGTCCAATGGTTGAAGATACTTAGTCAATCCACCCGGAATAACTGCTAACATGCACAGATGATTAAGCTCATCTAGTACTGTCGGTTCTAGATGACAACGAGCCGAATCCAATAGAAAAATCCCTTTTTAAGGATTTTTAGAAAAAATTGGTCTTCAAATGTTATCGATCCAATCCTTCATTTTCTCTCCTTTCTTATTTGCTCTTACGACCACAGATGAAGGGAACTTCTCCATGGGTACCTTTTTCACTTAAATATGACATAACGGAAGCACGGATTCTTCCTAATCCACCTTATCTCCCTAGCCCCAACTTTCTTCCAATATCTTCCGTTAGGCAAAGTAGAATAGTGTCAGATATGCATGCTCCATATTCGTCATCCTTCCTTGTTTATCTACTATACTATCAAGAGTGTTTCATTTTCATTATCATTTCATTAGTTTAAAATTTATCTTTAAATGTAGTCATATATTCATTTTTTAACTCTTATATTCCTTGTATAATGATAAACATAAGAGCAACAACAACAAACAACCATTCCCCCCCCCCCTTCTTCCATCGGAGGAGGAAAAATTCTTCACTACTTTTGTGGATAACAACTTCTCTTATATTTTCTTTTTTGATCGAAATGATGAAAACATAACCGTCTGCGTCGAGGAATCCAATGAAACGGTAAAATAGGGTATATAAATTGACACACTCTTAAAATCGGAAAATCACTATTTATCGTGAATAAGAAGAAGCAAACTTTTTGCGATTCAGAAAAACATTCAAAACGAACGAATAGATATTTATTAAAACATTGGTTGAAATAAGTATTGCAGAATAGCTTAACATAACTTTTAAGTAATACCCCATCATACTGGTCGGTCGTCAACTAGCAACAACAACAAACATCAAAATAACATTGAATAATAATAATAATAATAATAATAATAATAGTGAAGTTCAATTCACAGAGATTCGTATAAATCTACACCATAAAGCCTATTTGATTCTGGTTTTTCAATTTGATGATTTTTTCAATGTCCATATATATATATATACATGCATCTCCTTCATTCATACAAATAATCATTTGCGACTTATTTTTGAATGTCTCCGTTTTATAAACAATCATTATATTTATACACACATTTGGGCGAAAAAACGAAATGACCCAAATTTGAATTATTTTTATAAGACATTGCTTTTTAGAAATCATAAAAATAACATTGACTAAACTTGTTTGTCAACTATTGGAAAACTTTAATTTATTTATTTTTGTTGAAAAGAATATCGGACCATTATACTTAAAGTCGATAATAAATAAAATATAATGGAAACTGAAGAAAATGAATGAAGTATGATTTAGTCGATTTTCAATCTGTGTTATTAATTAACATAAATATAATACATGTAATTATAAACTTTAATAAAATCAATTGAAATGATTGAAATGTCAATGTTTGCATAATTAGGATATGCAGATGGCAAACATGCAGTAATCAAAGAAACGTTAAATCAAAGGCAAATAAATTCAACATTAAAGCAACTAATCCAATTTAGAAAAGCGAATATATAAACTCTTTCAACATAAAATTAACTGGAACATATCGTGAGAATATCACAGGGCATGCTTTAATCCGTTTAGATTAAATGAATATTTTACGAAACTCCATTTAGATAATTTATTTCAAAATTTATTTCGCAAAATGCCTATTTCAGCATTTTGAAGAAAAAGTTTAAAATAGACACAACAAAAATTTAATTAAAAAATTTTGCTCAAGTTTAATTTGAAACTCAACAAAATTATATTTATTGGTTCATTCAATTATCTCGATGGATTTTCTCAGAATTTCTTTCCTTGATTAACTCGATATATTTATTGACTTTTTATTCGAAAGACTAAAATGGCTATTAAGAATTTGCGTATTAGAAAATTTACACGCAAAAAGAACAAATTTAAAATATTATCAAATATTTCCCTTTTCAGAGATCGGTGCCTAATGGAAAAGGGAAAAATTAGGAGGGAATGATGTTCTCGTTTGGACGGCCACGATTTTTTTCGAAATAATGGTTAGCACACACTGAATAGGAAATGACGAAAAAGTCGTTTGTGGCCGTCCATCATTTTTTATTCTTTTTTTGCTTTTCCATTAAGCACCGATCATAGGAAAATATAAGAAATTGATAATTCATTCCTTAATTATTTTCAAATAGTCTCAATGAGAACTAACTTTTACCAATTTTCAGATCAATTTAAAACCTATTGTGATGATTCTAAGCCAGACAACTCCTATATCATCAAATTCAAAGAGTGTATAAAGGTCTGAAATATTAAATGAGTCAGTCATTTTACTACACAATAATAACAAGAAAAGATAATGTATTGAATCAAACATTCAACTATAGCAAAGTATTTCTCAAATGATTAGTATTATTAAAAACCTTTGTAATAAAATTAATGGATAGAAGCATCATCCTAGAGTTAATCTTCGGATTGAGAAAAATTTGATATTCTTTGACGTGTTTCGGAGAAGAATTCAATGTATGTGTTAATAATACCCGGAAATTTAGTTTGAATTTTATATAAATTCTCAAAGAAAAATGTGTGTTTTAACTGTTGAAATGATAATGGGTTATATAATTATATAATATCGAAATTTGATCTATGAGCATGTTAAATGAGCACACCTTATTATAAAGGAATTTCTGAGATGTCGACTTAAAACACTTTCCTTGTAAGATAAGACAACTAAAAACTAATATTGTTATTGTTGTTATTTTAAAAAAGTAGTATGAAACTATTCCCACATTAAAAAAAAACTCTTAAATCTGAATAAATCTAATGAAATTGAATAATTAAATACTCTCTCAAATTGTACCACAAGAGAAAATTTCTTCAACCTATCGGATAGTAAAAAATGCACAAATACATATCAGTGATGGAAGGGGCCCCGTGTTTTGGAATTCCGGGCGGGCGAGACCTTAAAAAATTGAAAATTTCAAAACCCGGGTGCCGGGACCGGGACTTCTCTTTTTCCCTACCCGGGACACGGGACCGGGACTTCCCTTTTTCAATACCCGGGGCCCGGATGTCCAATTTTTCTTTACCCTGGACACGGGACCGGGACCGGGACTTGCATATAGTAGTTCTAGAAAACTAATTCGTTTGGTAAGCTGAGAAAAATTGAGCTCCAAGTCGAACTGACACGCAGCAATACGTCGTAACAATAATAATACATAATACATAATTAGTAATGTGGTAATTTAAATTTCGAATAAAAAGTATTAAATAAAACTAAAAATGGCATGTAATTTGACAAAAAACCGTGCCAATCTAGGACAAAACAATAGAAAGTTATGACCAAAAAACACAATTTTAAGGTGGAGCCAGGAAGGCTTGCGTTCTGGTAAAAAGGGTGCCTTGATTTTATCAATAGTATCCTTCAGGTTACTCCTCCAAATTTGTATATTTGAACACGTTTTGTCCTGGAATGTCGTGCAAAAATCTTCTTTAACAAAACTAATTAAGAGAATTTTTGTATTATCTAAATTTTAAAAATCCAGTAATTAAATTAAACAACAAACTAATGACTATATTGTACTTTTCAGAGATCAGTGCCTAATTGAAAAATACGAAAACATTAAGGTCTCGTTTGGACGACCCTAAAGGAGTTATTCTCTCTTCCTCTTCAATATGTGTTGTCTATTTTTGAGACAACTAACACTGGGGAGATACAAAAGAGTGGCCGGCAAAACGAGACCATTATTATTATATTAGGCTCTCTGAAAAGTACAACACATACATATAAAATACCGTACCACGCCAAAGGAAAGCGACAATTTAGCAATATTTCAATGCATTTTATTAAATACCACGTACACACCAAATTATTCTGAGTCGTATCGTGATCTTGTAAGTTTGAGTCTAAAATTTATTGCATACACGTTTTTGTTTTAACATTTGATTTAACAAATGATTCAATTGTTAAATACGTTCTTTCATGCGGCCTATGAATTAACGTCAATATGATTTACAATATTTAACTAACAAAAATACATTAGAAAAAACTATAAATAAACGAAAAAAAATATGAAAAAACTTTTGTTATGTCATTTTAGCCTACACGCTAACCAAGCTAAAATAGACAATAATTTCACGAGGATAAGACAAATCTCACAAAATTAATAATAAAGTACAACTATTTGAGAAAAAGCGAGTGTTTTCTTCTTTATTGCAATGAATGTGAAATACTTCAGAAACAATTTTCAAAATTTCATTTCTTGGTCTTGTGTAGTTAATTTTAGATTGTGGGCGGAAATCCGGAAAATCCTGCCCACTTTTCGATTCCGGATTCCTAAATTGAAAAACTTTCATTTAACTCACTTCTGATCCCAATAAAACGGTCATAATATTCTTTTTAAATACAAAAGTGCGATTTTTTTTCTTCAAAATTCGTGTGGCTTACCAAATATTTTAATTTAAGAGAAGTTTTAATATGTTTATAAGTATATCAAGCACATCATATTTTTAAATTTATCCAAGAGTTTAAAAAAACTTAACGGTGTTATAAATATATTTTTAAAGTTTGTCCAGTTTTTTTATAGTTTAATATGCCTAAAAACGCGGAAATTAATTTCTACACCTAATAAATATCTATTTTCGTGGTGTAGGTTGATGAAAAATTAGGGGTAAAGGAGCATACCGAAAAAAAAAGATGGTCTCGCTTGGGCTGGTGTAGATTTAATTTGCAAATTTGTTTATTATTTCGCTTTTCTTCATCACAATTTTGTTTTCTCTTACTAAATTGGTTGTTAAATCAACATAATAATTATTATAATAAAAATTTTAGGTAAAATTTATTATATTTAGGATCGAAATAATAAACAAATTGCAAATTAAATCTACACCAGCCCAAGCGAGACCATCTTTTTTTGGGGTACGCTCCTTTACCCATAATTTTTCATCAACCTACACCACGACAATATCAAAAAATCGCGTAAATTTATAAGCACGTTATTCACATTTTTAAATAAGTTATTATCAAGTTGTGAAAAATTTATAAATTCAATTTAAGAAAAAAATGAAATTTTGAAGGAATATAACCGAAAAAACTCGCAAAATTTGCAATGAAATTATCGAGAGAACTCCAATTACAAATGCAAATTTTTAAATTCTAATTTTCACAAGTAGAATAAGTTTTAAACTGCAGGGTTCCTTAAACTACCTCCTTATCTTAATTTTCTTTCTAAATATTATATCAGATTATGTATACTGTACTTTGGTTTACAGTTACTGTAGTAACAACTATAAGAAAACACTTTTTTAAAGTCGCAGGGAGGATATATACATACGAGTTAAAACATATTTTTAAAACTTGCAAACATTCACAAAATGACCAAAAATAAAAACAAGAAAAGTTTTAAAAATGCGGAAATATAAAACGACGTCGATGGCAGCGATAAAAAAAAAGTGGTTAGGCTGACGGCAAAAGCTAGACGGGCATATTAGATAAACGACAGCCAGCCAGTCAGCCGATTCAATCAACTTTTCGTTTGCTTTTTCTTGTTCATCTTCTCCATCTTGCCCTTCTTTCATCCTATCATTATCCACAAGTGTTTGAAAAAAATAAATGTGTGTATGTGTGTATTTTAGAATCAAAAACGCTTCGATTATATTAATTACAAAAATTATGATTCCAATAATTATCAAACATAATATTACACATATCTGCAATCTCACCCAACAATCTGCTACATCAAGTTTTCCAGATTATTTGAAAAAGACATTGGACAACTAAATCAATAAAGTCGTTAATTCAAAAGGAATTCGTAGTAATAATAAATAATAAAAGTACACTATGAAGAAATGAAGCTTATCAAAATGAAAAAAGAGTATAAAATAAAATGTTGTTTATTCTCAAACTTATTTTGTGAGAGAATCCAAACATTTTTCCCGTCCTTAAATAGACAGAAATAATTCCTCTTCGAATCGCACTAAAATAAGAGGTTGAAGATTAAACCAGTTGTATATTTAAAATTCAATTTTAAATTCGAGCGCATGAATAATGAGCTTTGTCGAGCGAAAGCAACTTTTCCCTAAATTAATAGAGGACGACAACTACTAACAACGAGCCACATCGCAGTCTCTCAAGAGCTCATTTTATAAGTGTTTCGTAGATTACTTATTCTGCTTATTAACATTATAATATGTGTGGACCGACTGGATGCAAAGCTGATGGCACAAATTGTGCCAGTTATTAATAAAATATTCTACGATAGACTTTCTAAATTATTTCTTTCTTTCTTGCTTATTTCAAATTCTCAAAGTCCACATATTTGCAAGAAACTATTTTAGAATGCATCGACTTTATGAAAATATTGGTTTCAAATTAATTAAAAACTTATGACACAATATGGTTTTATTTAATTTATAACAAGAGAAATATATTTAAAAATTTGCACAATTTTCTACGACTCTTCATAAGCACGCCAACTGATAGGGTAATAAAAAAAAAAAAACGTGCTCAAATCTAATATTTGGGAAATTTATTAATGTTTTTAGATAGATTAAGCAGAGACTAGTTGAAATGTCGTGAACAATGCTTTATTGAAAAGGCGAAACAATTTTTAGACACGCTTCAATATCGGAACATCGTTATTTCCAGTTGGCGTGCATGAGAAATAGTTGAAAATTACAAGATAATTATCATAGGAACATTTTAAGACCAATACAGAATAATAAATTTATTTTAAGCACATATATTTAGAAGAAAATATTTTTTAAAACGCTTGAGATTTTGAAAACGGATTTGGAATTAGCGCATTCGAATCTATCGATGAAACAAGTCTGATCATCTCGAGCGACGCTAAAGTGGCTTTCCTTTTATGGAAAACTGTTGCAAGAATTACACCAACTGATTTCTACGATTTTTTAAAGTTTTAGAACCCATTACAGTACTCTACGTGAAATAAACCTATAAAATTTTGGACAGGCGTAATGAATTATAAGAAGGAACCCTGATAAATAAAAATATTATCAGAATAATTAACCGGGGTGGTCTGAAATGAATTACGTTTTCGACAGTTCCAGCTGGTGTTCTAGACCATAATTAAATCTTTCTTTAGTTAATAAACCCGCACAAGTTCAACATTCTTGACACTTATACACGAAATATCGTTGTTATAGTTTGCTCATCGAACATTTTCAAATACATTACGTTTGTGTGATCACCAGAATTCCATAATCCGTATTCCATCCCAAAATGTATAAGATTTTTTAATGTCTCACATTTACACATACACCCCAAATTGAAATAAGCAACTTACACAATATAACTTCTTCTTATTATATTGAAATTAAGAGCATATTTTTACGTAATTTTATCATATTTTTTCTAAAATATTGAAAGGCATTAATATATTTACAAAGTTTATATGGATTTCTGAGATTCTGGTTTTTTAATTGAATTTTACGTGCACATGTGTTGCCTACACGCCAATTGGAAATAACTATTTTCTGATTTTTATGTGCATCATATAAACTTTACGTGGACATAACAAAACCCTAGTTTAGGCCAGTTTTTCAGGTATTTCTTAAATTATTGAAAAATATTAATACCTTTCAGAAATTTTTAATTTCAACCCGTTTTCTTTCTGAACTCGTTTTTAGAAGGATTCCAATTGGCGTGTTGCTTATGATTTTTAAGTATTATCTACTATACGAAATTCTCATAGAACTAAGATTATTTAAAAGTTGCTCTAAATTAATCCACGAATACCTTAGAGTATCTATTATAAAGATCCGTAATAATTGAACGACTTTTCTCATTATTATGCTCTCTTGTAGGGGAGCACGAACACTGTCGAAATAGACACTTTAGATTATCTTTCTTTTGTCTTTTACACTAATTTTAGCTATGTATTATAATTTTCAGAGACTAGTGTATAAAATACGAAAAATAATGGTCTCGTTTGACGGTCACGAGGCCAGAAAGAACGTTTCCATTTCTTACAAAACAGTCGCCAAAACGAGACCATAATTTTATTCTAATTTTTTTCCTCTTCATTTTTTCGCCGATATCTGAGCCGGACAATATATTCTAGAAATTTGAACTGGTGTTTTCTTAATTCCAAAAATTTTAAACTTTATTGAAAAGCAACAGCTGCACTGGAAATATGTTTTAGAGAAGACATTGTGCCAATTGGTTGGTTATAGATAAGTTTGAATGTATTTGAATCTGCACATCTGCAAATGTCAATATTTAAAAGTTTTAGTTTTGTTTGACTAATTTTCCCGTCAAATTAATTAATTTGCAAATAATAGTTTTATTGAAACTAAAGGAAAAAAACTCTAGAATAAATACTTTACAGATTTAACAGATTCCAATTTTGTGAAGTTTAACTATGTATTACTAACTTCCACGTGGCTTATTCTATTTCGTATTGCGATATTGTATATAATTAAATTCTATATACCAAATCGATCTAAAGCCTTAATCAGCCGCTCCAATTTGAAAGCACGGGTGGTGAGCAGATTGTGGTTCTGCAAGAAATCGCCCTTCGTTAAATTACAAATTGAGGATACAGTTACACCTCAAGTTGTATGGTTAAGTTGGGGGCTCAGAAAAGATGCTCATTTTGCAAATTCCGGCTAGAAGCTTATGTTTTTAAATAGTTTAAGACCGGCTAGTAACAATGACGTGTCAAGTTCCATGAAAATATTACGTGTAAATTAGTAACAGACGTTTAAATATTGCAAAATATTCATTTCGATTTGGCGTGCAGTTACAATTAAATATTTATTATAATTCTTATATTTAAAATTCTAAGCAAAAATAATAATTTCGAACGAGAAGGAGATGTTAATCTATAAATTTCAGTGGAGGCGTAATAATTTACGTGATCAGTAATAATATCTTGGGATGATGTACACTTTAATTACATAATTAATGAAAACGGATAATATAAGCCTAGGCTTTATAAGCTTTAATAATATAATTAATCAAAGACTGTCCGTCAAATAAATTCGAAAAATTAGAAACTCGGAAAAGTTTGTTAAAACTAGAATTTAATTTTTAAAAAATTTAAGCTCCAAAGATACCGTTAAGAAATCTTAAGTTTTTGGCCACTCTTTTAACTGTATGCGACTTTCGAGTGATTGAGTATAGGCGTAGCTTTGAACTTAGTTTCATACTTCGGCCAGAGTTACATTTTTTACACAAACGTACAAAAATTGTAAAATTTAAAATTGTTTCAAGTGAGAATAAAGAGAGCTTCAAAAATTTTAAAAAGGTTTAAATAAGTCAAATTATATCAAAATTATGTACAACGGAGCCGCATGCACCCTAAAGCATAAGACTACTTTCGAATATAGAGATGATTTAAAGAAAAGAAATAATATAGCTCCTAGATTAGACAGTTTTTTTCCTTTTAATTCTAGGTAATCAAGTATATAATAAAATATGAAAACAACTTAATGACGATTTCCATAAAATAAAATCAGCTTGTAGTTACTCGACAAATTAATCTATTAGCACGTACGTTTAATCCACTGCACGTGGTGTATTGAATATAATTCATTTAAGATTAACCATATAATGTTTGAATATTTACAATTATTAAAGTCATCTGGTTAGAATTACTTAATGACAGGAGATTAACACGATATAGATGTGCTTTATAATCCATTAATTAATTTGTTATATGCTATGGGTATTGCGTTTCATGCGTGTGACGTTTAGTTCATTCTGTTGAAGAATAATATGAGATGATTTAAAGATATAATTTAATTGCAACGTAAACAACCTAAAAAATAAGAAAAACTATCTCACTCTCGCGTTTCTAGTGAAATCGGTGTAAAATCCATGTACGGTCCTATGAAGTGTTTTTATAATTCAGTTTTTTTTTCGTAGAGCTGAAATTTTCTAACTATATACTCTGAAAAACAATGGCTATTGAGTCTAAAATTGTATTCCACTTTCTTGGAAATAATTATGAAAGGATCGCATGACCGTTCTATCCATGCGTATGAAAACTGGCTAAAAATGAATTTTAATAACTTATCGAACCGCATAATATAAAATACACTTTAATATATTTGAAACATTAAAAAACAGTGATTTTTTTTGGAAAAAACTCTTTAATACTTAATGTATTGTAACGAGATGATCATCTTATTTTTTCAATTGGAAAAAAGTTATACAAAACATTATTTAAATATTTATGAGAATTATTAAAACCAAGTACATTCAAACAAGTTGAATTTTTCAAAAACATGATAAACAAAGAAAAAGAATAGTACATAAGAAGGCTTTTATTAGCTTAGTTAATCTAAATTTAGTCTAAAAAAATAGACAGAAAATGAAAACCGCATAAATTTAATTATTTAATGCGAATAACATTCAAAGCTCATTAACATAAATAAATTTTATAGAAATTTACTTTAACATAGTATATCTAAATTTTATTTTGATTCAAAAATTATTCATAAATACGTAGTTTTTAAAAAATTAAAAATGAAACTTATAAAAATAAGTCAAAAAATTCTACAGCAAAAATTACAGTAATAATAATACAAATTTATACGATAAATAATGAATAGTTTCCTAAGAAAGAAAAGGTGTTTGCATTAAATTCCAAATTCAAAACTGATTTGAGAAATTCGAATATGGAAAATCCTGTTTTCTGAATAGCTTTCCATACATTTTTAAAAATAAAATAAAAACTTGTGTCTATGCATGTATGTATCCATCTTTTTTAAACTACCAGTCTCCCAATTTTCTTTTTGAAGCATTTAAACACACATTGTCCATTTGGTAGAATTATACTCATCGACGCTTCTTTTTCCGCGAAATAGTTCTACTAAATTCTTTGCGATAATTTGAGAGACTCGGCGTAATAAGCCGGAAGGGAATATGCTTTATGATTTAATTTATTAATGGATTGGAACCTATTGATATTATACAACTGGTTTCTCAAATGGTCTTTCTACGCATATTAAACATAGTTTTGCTTGACTTTCTTCGTTTTTTTTAAAATTATTTTAATCCATTGAATGAATGAAGGGAAAATGTTATTGGTTATACGGTTATAATTTTCGATTATTAAACGTTAGAATATTATTAAATATACAATATAAGAGATACGTCAAAAAATGTCCACCACATCTTTGATTAATCTGGGTGGTTCCAATGCATCTAGCACGTCATATAAAAATGGCGATTTTGCAATATTCAAAAGCATTTTATTAACTTCTGAATAAAATCTAAAAACTAAATTGTTGGTTAATTTTACAGGCTTTTCTTAAAATATCTCTGGCGCTTAAAATTTTCACAAACTTTTGCCTAGAACTGACTCAAAGGTCTGCTTTTTTACAAATTGATTTCGTGTGCACGCCAACTGGAAATAACGATTTTTCTATTTTTGAGCGTGTCTGACAACTTTCACGTCTATTTAACAAAGCATTTTTTCGACAATTAAACTATGCTTGTCTTAAACTATCTAAAAACATTAATATCTTCCCATAAAGTTAGATTTGAGCATTCTTACTAAGCTAATTTTAATAGCATACCAGTTGGCGTGTGCATTTCAGTTTTACTCTATTAAGAGGCCTCTTTCATTTGGCGTGGGATTATTTAGTGAAATGTCAAATTTAATTAAATTATTAGACTCATTTAAAGAATGAAGCAACTCTCTCACAACATTTTTTTTACTATGAACTTTAAAAATTAACACTGCCAATTTAATTATTCAAATATGCTCATTAATGCATGATGTGATAAATATCCGTGAAATAAAACTAATTTATCGAAAAAACCACATGTTTATTATCAATACGCTAGAAATTATTTTTGCTTACAATTATTCCGAAAATTTTTAGGTTAAAATCTATCATAGTTTGAAGTTCTCCTGATTAAGCGCAATATTAATTTAACTTTTATATAAAACACGTGAAAAACTTAAGAAAAGAACAATTTTCCATCAATTTCCCAAACATTCCTTTTCACCATCTAAACTAGTTGAGAAAAACAAAAACTCAAAAAGCTTTTAAAAAAGTAATAACAAATGCAAAACCAAAATCCAAAATAAAATTCATCAAAATGGTTGGATCTAAATTTGAATTTTGCGTATTTCTGCCTCCATCAAAATTTCAATTCGATTAGTATAAGTGTTATACATGTTCTGTGTGTGTGTATTTCGGTGCGATTAGTTGTACCTGCGCGTACTGGTCAGACAAATTTCAATCGACTCTCCTCTCAAAGCCAATCAACTCGTTTCCATTAACCCAACACCATCATCAAAATTAATATTATTATTTAGCAAAAAAATGGATTGCAGTGTTATGTCAATTATTAAAATTCACCAGTTGTTCACTTAATATGGTTATATTGGTCTTTTTCAGGTCATGTTTGGTTTTCGGTTATGAATTGGATGCAACATTTATCCTCTTTCGTGTCAAAAAGGACAACCGGTTAAAACAATTAAAGTTTATTAAAATGACACATGTATAATTACTAGTAGTTAACATTTTTCAAAGCTTCGAAATGTTAACGAAACAGATTTTAAAATTGGAAAGGAGTATAAGAATAGTAGACATCGATGTATTTAAAATTACAATAGTTGTGCCGAAGCTGTGATTACCAAAGGCCAATTGGTAAAAACCATGAAGAAATCAGTCCCCAGTGAAAAATCTATTATCAGGGAATGAACATTTGTTAGGATTTAGCATAACTCGATCACGCCAAATGAAAATAACGATTTCATGTGAATGTTTAAACGCATATTAATAACTTACACGTGAAAGCTAAAAACTAATTTTCACCTAAATTGATCAGGCTTCTCTTGCCGCTTTAAATATTGAACAAATTCTAGATATAAGTAACGCTTCTGATTTGGGATTCTGATTTTAGTATATCATTTGGCTTGCTCGATTGCAAGAAATACTCTTCGCAGTTAAAAAATAATGCAAATTTAATTATGATTACGATTTCTCGATAGGGGTTTTTGAAATCGTCCACAGAATACTGCAAAATCACGAAGGTTGCTGGCGCATTTTTTGACAGCGGAAGTGTCGCTGTCGTCGAGTAATAATTTATACGTGACTGTACTCAAAATAAGGGTAAAAAAGGCTACTCGGACAACGGGCGGTAAATAAGGTATGGATTTGGCATCAAGAGATTTCTACCAACTCAAAGAAACTTTGCTGTCTATAAGTGTTCAGCGAAATGTCGTTCTTGATTAATTTTTTTATAAACTTTTTCGACCAAATTTTGCGTTATTTCCGATGTTATTAAATCTACACTTTGTTTTTAAGTTGAAAAAAATATACGTAAAAGAAAGTTATTGTTGTACTTTTTTGATACACCAGGAAAAAACAGATTTTTATCAAAGGAACACAACACATTTTCGAGACTAACATTAAAATCCTTAGGTTTAGAGCGACTTTATGGACTTAAAAGCAAATCAAAATATTCAACCTCCGATTCGCGTAGTCAAAAGAATGATTTGACACTGTTATTTTATATCACGTAATCATATAGCATAGTCTTTTTCAAAGACGATTTCAACGTTTTCAAAAGAACGGAAAAATATCTTTTAAAAAATTCTAAAAGTTTATAAAATAAAGTCGATGAAATAAGAAGAAGTAATAAAATAGCTCAAATAATCGACAAAATGAAAATTTCAGGAAAAAATAGAAAAGAACATAATTATAGGGTTACATGAGCAATTTCTTAATACTCAATAAATTTAAGAAAATTGAAGCAATTGAAAGCATTTGCATAGAGATTAATGATGAAATAAAATTGGTAAGTTTAGGTTTTTAATAAGAAAGGGTTCTAAAACAAATTTAGATTAAGAAATTAAACATAATATGGGAACCATAAAGTGTTATAAATGTATGTTTTTTTACGGATTCCCCGTTATTAACGTCGAATTTCAATATAATAAGGATAATCGTTTAATTGAATAGGTTATGGCGAACAGGCTACTATGAGCTACTTGGGTTTGAGCGAAATTTTGATTTTTTATTGAGAAAATCACATCAATCAAAATCTTTCATTGAGTTAATAACATATTTGATATCTAACTAACAAGTAAGTTTGTTGACTAATTTCGATGCATCTCGTATAGACTACCCTCCTGCAGTTATGCCGCGACTCGAGTTTAGAGGTCAAGATCAATCGATGGTCTCCTTTCAAGACAGTGGTGAACGAAAAATCAAATCCCATATTTCGACCCATTTCTATTTTGGCTTATGAAATTTTAATTTTTCAATCCACTTCATACGCACGCACTCCACTGCCAAGAAACCGACCCGGATTGCAAATGACTTCGCACCAATTGCAAACACTACTTTTTAATTTATTATTTTTATTTTCAATATTTTATTTATCAGTTAAAGTTTCATTCTGCAGAAATCCTGATGATTTAATGAAAATAAATTATTAGTACCTCAATTAATGGTCTAGAAGTGTCTTCATCTTCATCGTCAATATAAGTGACTTGTAAACATTGAAAATAAAAATATTAAATTAAAGGGTTAATATTTGCAATTGGTTCAAAGTTTTTTGCAATGCGGCGCGGTTTCGTGGCAGTGGAGTGCGCACGCAAATTGAAGTAGCTTAAATTGTAACTTATTTTAGACCACCCCGATTAATTATATCGTCGACATTTTTGTAGAGTCGGAATGTTTAGGTTTACGGCTCCTTTATTCAAAATCTTTAGATTCAATTCCGCTATTCATTCCGTTCATCACTGGTGACTTTTTTCCATTATCGACCCAAAAATCATACAATGCTAGGTATTATAATTAGTATCGATTTAATAACTAACTTATTTTTAAAATATGAAAAAAGAAATGACGGGGAAAAATCATTAAATCGATACCTCGGCATCTTTCCCGAAACAAGACAAGAATATGCTTCTTTAATCTTTCTTATTAATTTACATTTTGGCAATATATGAAAGGATTACAAATAATATTATTTTATTATCAAGTTATATTGCCCCTTTCAGATATCGGTGCCTAATGGAAGAGATGGAATGAGGTTCTCGTTTGGACGGCCACATCAATGTGTGTTGAGTTGAAAAAAGGCAGCACCACATGTTGAAGAGGAATAGACGAAAAAGTCGTTTGTGGCCGTGTGGCCATCCAAACGAGACTATCATCTTTCTTCCTTTAGGTACCGATCACTGAAAAGAACAATAATAATAAATAAAATACACCAGTCCGACGTGAGCTAGAAATGTTGACGAAATATAACAGAAATAAAGATAAAAAGAAATAGAATATTTGTTTTACGTTCTCATTGAGACCATTTAAATTGATGAAAATTAATAAACAACTTCTTATAATTTGACAATAACATATTGTAAAAATTGAAAGTTAAAAACGTATCTAAAGAGATATGGGCAGAAGAATTCGCTTTAAATTTCCACGCATAGTATAATAAAATGAATTAAAATATTTTAAAATAGTAATTTTAACTGGCTGAATACATTGAAACATGTTTTCTTGAGTCGCTTATGAATAAATGGCAAAATAAGTCTATCACTGTGCAAATTACGTGAGCATAATTCAACAGAATTATCAAATTCTTTTTTTGTGGCAAAAATATTAACTCTTTGTAGAAAATATGAAAACATGCGAGGGTTATATGTACCCGATAAAAATAACCATCATAACGAACCAAACCAAATTTAATTAACGGTGATTATAACAAACGACAATCAATTGCGTGTCGGGTTCATCTGTTATCAGTTGCTATAGCCAATTCGTATTTTTAAAAAAATGAGTATATATCACTTAACCAAATGCAAAAAATACCACATTTAATTGATATTAAAAAAGTTTTATGTTATGTGTTATATATATTACATCATTACGGATCAAGTCGATCCTCCTACTTATTCCTCAGATGATAGAAGAAACAACAACTGAGCGGTTAATATATTATAATAATTTACCTAATCTTGTATTGAAATTCAAGTTGAAAATATAAACCGAGGGATATATTATGGTCAAAAACAAAATTGACATGATTAATAACGAACTGGATTAGCCGAAGCGATTTGAAATCCAAAATATTGGATTAGCTGAAGAAAATATAATTCATAATGAGAGAAATTGTGTAAGAAAAATCAAATACAGACGACATAATGAAAGGATACAGGCAACTTTAAAAAGTATACATCAGCTAACATCAGCTATGTATATTTTTTAATTTTATGATAATCTGAGGGGCCGTCGGCTCGAATTTTCTGTCGTCATCGTCCATATTTCTGCGTCATTTAGTAGAGAGAGGGAGCACATTCTGGAACAGAAGATCATTTGATTTCTCTTTATCAAAATGGACGATAAGTTTTAGTAAAATCACTCCACACTGTCTTGATTCGTCTCGAAGTTCCCCCGGATCTAATGTAGATGTCCAAACATTTGGCCCCGACTTTGAACAATATTCCTCCGTTTTGTACGCATTTAAACAACGCAAACTTGTTGCGCAGTACACGCCCCGGAAAGCGTGCTTAAATATAATATTTTATGAAGATTTTAATATTTTTAAATAGTTTAAGAAAATATAGCAAACTAGCGTTGAAAATATTTCTGTAAAGTGCACGTGGAAATTGTCTGACAAGCTTAAAAATAAGAAAACCATTATTTCCATTTGGCACATGGTTCATTGGGTTAAGGGTTAGATGGTGTTTCCTTTAATTAGTAAAATGTAAAACTTATATTTAAAACTTTAGTTAAATCATTGTACCAGACATAAAGGTTATATTCAGTTTAAATATAAAATAGGCACATGACAGATATATTTTATTAGAAAGAAATAAAAGGCTTACTTTATATAACTCTACTTTATAACTTATGAGTGTCTATATACAAGCTATTAACATTATTTTAAAAAGAAGCAAATAGATATATAAGCCTATTATTAAAATAAATGCATTTAGTGGAAATATAAAATTTAAATCTTACGAAATAATTATCTTGTTATAATAAATCTGCGGAATAAATGAAAGCGCATAGTTGAACCCATCAATTAATTTGCAAAAAGATTTAAATGACATACGTGTTAATTACTCTACAAGGGCATATTAGTTTATGAAAAAATTGCAGTCTGTTTTTTTTTAACTAAAAATAATTTTTGTCGATCATATAGGACATTAAGCTTATCATTCAGCTCATATCAACGAGATTTATAAAAGTAAAGAAGATATGAAAGGTGGCACCCCATCTTGTATGGTAATAGAATGAGCTCAGCAAGCATGCTCAAATATAACTTTTTAAATAGGTATTAATATTTTCAGACAGTTTAAGACATGCTAAATTCAATTTTAGTAAAAACTGTTTCATTATAAATACGTAAAATTTTTCACACACGTTTAAAAATCGCAAAATCGCTATTTCGATTTGGCGTGAAGGTGGTCACTTAAAATTTTGAAACGAAGAGGTAAATATCTTGAGGAATATATCTTTTAGGGTCTCGTTTGGACACAAGTTCTCCACCTTTTTTAACCTATTCATAAGTTTATTGTTGACTACTTCTATCATTTACTAAAAAGGTTTATATGAATTGATGTCTCAAAAGAGATAAAATTTAAGAGTATTTTTGTGGACGAGCGGAAAACGGATAAAATATTATTTATTATATTTACGTTTAAAGGCATCATTAATATAATAATAAATAGTTGTTTATATCTTCTTTTATCTTCATATTTATTATTTTTAAAGTAATTCAATTACCTTTGTGAGTCGCGATAATAATAAAGTAATCGCAACATTTATATTTCAACGAACATAAGGAAACAAACATAAGGTTTATAAGTTATTCGCTCTGGGCTCGCATAATAAAGAGAATAGTCAAAAGAAAACCATATTTGAATAATCGGAGTATTTTAATGTTGATGTTAATGAACTTCTTCATTACCGATACGATTAAGATTATGAGATTAAAGTATGACATATTCCTATATGAGAAAAATACAATTATTAAAGATGTTTTCATTAATATCTATCTAGTATTAAACGTTAACACGTTTCCGAAAAAAGCTCAATAGAATAAGCTGAAGGACAAATCAAGTTTCTTTGCAGTTCCAAAAATTATTTTTAATCGTATTTAAAGTCATTATATAAATAATCTTATGGAAAAATACGTAAATATAGTATAAAATTTTGTAATGCTCTTATTGAAGGATAAATAAAAGTTAAATTTGGTTTTTAAAGTTCGTCGAATTTTAAAAAGGGAATTAAATAAAAAAAAGACAAAATCCGATTTATTTATCTTGAGAAAAAGGGACGAATATTAGAATCAGAAAAAAGTTAATGGTGAATTATTTAATTAATGGATGTTTTTAATGTTTTAACCTAACAAATAAAGAATCAAAATAACACTGATTATAACGCATAAACCATATAATGTTCGATAAATTGATAGGATTAAGGAAAATTGAAGATTACTCGGTTGGATAGATTTCAGGTATCATTAGAATCTGAATGATTCAAGGATTCTAATGATACAGGTTAGAAAAATCGTATGTTATTGAATAAAGATATTGCTCAATGAAGAGGTATTGATTCTGTTGATCTTTGTCCAGAATGATGTTGTCAGCTTTTCCGGGCCAGAGACGAGGGATTCATTGCCGGATTGGCCCAAGAACCTTTAAAATAAAAAATCTGTGCTCCATTTTCCAAGTGTGATTGTAGGTGCTTTACTTTAAGAGTTTATTATTTTAAAATTTATTAATCTTCTGTATTATTTCGTTATAATGGAAAAATGTTTACCATTCATTGTTCAAGCATCATTAAAAATGCTTACATTTGTTCAACGATCACTGATGGGCCGTCCACTACCGTATGCAGTGATCCAGCAACTTCATGGTAAATGGAAATAAAATAATTTTGGTTTGGTTATAGTCATTCTAATAAAAAATGTTTGTACATTATGTAAATTATTGAGAAAATCGTTTAACGGAGAATAAAGTGCTCTTGTTATGGTCTCGTATGGATAAAGAGGGAGAGAGAGCATTGTCGATTTAGCTTCCATTTTATTAAATTATTTATCTTAACTTGTTCCATTATCGACCCAAAAATCATACAATACTAGGTATTATAATTAGTATCGATTTAATAACTAACTCATTTTTAAAAAATTAAAAAAGACATGCCGGGAAAAAATCATAGATAATACCAATTTAAATTCAAAAACATAAAAATTAATATGACGGATCGAAACTAATTACAAAAAATAATTAATAACTGAAAATGAAGCAGAGCGCTTCAAGCAATCCCATGTCTTATCCATCAATCTAAAAATTTTCAATTAAAACATTTTTATATGAAATATAGGACTAAAAGCCTGACAAAAGCATCCTCTCTCATGAACTATATCACCCTGTTCCCTACGAATTATAATTAAATTTATTTTTAAATAACAATTCTGAATGTTAAAAAAGATAATTGTGAAATTAAATAACAATCAGATATCATTTAGCCAAGTCATCAATAAATGTTTCAATGTTTCACAAAGAAACATTAACACAAATATTTTTTCATAACTAAGTTATCTAGTATTATATATCTTTCAGCTAGCCTTGATTGAATAAAATGGATTAGTCTTCAAATTATACACTCAGTGCTAAAGACGAAAATGAAATTAAAACGAAAGCTGCAGGAAAAAATAAAGAAAATAGATTTGGTTTCACTGATTTTTATAAAAATATGATTTTAATAGATATTTATGATTTTAATAAATATTGTGGTTATACACTTATTTGGAAATCTTATTTAGTAGTTGGCAGTCTAGAGGGAGCTTCAAAAATAATATTTTTATTGGTGAAAATGGGGAAATCTTTGTTTGAAATTGTTGTAGAATAGATAGACAACAGAAAGGTTTAAAGCTTGAAATTAAAAACAATATTGAAAAGTTGAATACATATTTAAATAAATAAAGAGGAACCAACAATCAATGTTAAATGCCAAACATGGACGGAATTCCGGATTTCGAAATTGAAAACTACCATTCTGCCCATCTCTGAAATACCAAAAGTCCTTTCGCAAAAGGACATTTATTTAAATGAGAACATGAACGCAGAATTTAATCCTTGAAATAAAAAATAAGTTCAAGGAAATATTCCTAATATTTAAATTTCTTGAATTCAGACAGTTAAGTAAAACCGGCTAGAAGTACAATGAAATGGAAATTATTTTTATTTTTCCTATGTAATTAAAGACCATATAAACTATTCTAGTGAATCAGATATATAGCACGCCAAATTTAAATTTCAAATATTTAAGCATAATAAATTTAGTAAATTCCGCGTGCAAGATTAACAATAATTTTCACGTTTCACGTTCTTTAATTATCTTTTTTTAATTGTTACGCTATATTCGGTTTCAAACAATATTCTGCCCACATAACGAAACAAAATTTAATAATGAGCTTAAAATATAAAACATTGAAATAAAAACCTTTCAAATTGTTATAAATAATAAATGACACACACACACACACATATCGCCCTTTCAGCCAGTAATAACTCTGCAAAAAATATATTTTTTAAGTGTGTAACAAAGATATCCACATAAAAGGTATTGAATTTCAGTTATTCTTTTCAGAAAATGAATTATTGCAGAGCACTTATGAAACATACTTGCAGAACTAATCAGCTTCTATTCAATGTATTCAAATCAAATGTTTGAAGAATGCCCATTAAGATATAAAAAATTCGAATATTACGCATATATTCATTGAATATTATGCAATAAAAATATTAAATTTGAGGCGCTTCTAAATTTTAAAAAAAATGACGTTAACTTACAATATTTTACTAAAAGGTATTCGACAGTTTTTTTTTGTTCACAACGTGGATCAAACTAAAACGGATCACTCTTTAAATTGAAATGTGTATGCACTGTACATTTATGTCACTTCACCGATGAATTTTAACCATTTATTTTAACAATTTGTTTAAAGAAATAGTGAGAATCTCTAGAAAGAAAAACTTCACAGAATAGTTTCAAAAAGCAATTATCAGCGGTCATCGGGGCCGAGTAACACTATTGAAATACAGTTTTTCTAACATTGTTACATGCAAAGAAATCACAAGACAGACTTCGTTTGAGATAGGAACATTTGTGCAGCGTTCCTCGAAGATCCTAGTAGGACTGACAGAAAATAATTCTTCAATAAGCGAGTAAAATCGCAAAAGACTGTGTGAAAGACTTTGTGGAAGGGCTTCCCCAATTGGGGGCGAAATAAATGAGCGAAACACGTCTGGAGCAATGGAATCAAGCGTTTTAATCAACCTTTTGGTGCCAAATACCTTCCTAATTAGTTTCTTCTTAAATACAACAAAACGTGGTCTTAAATACAACAAATCGAGTTAAATACAACAAATCGAGTTTTATATTCTGAAAAAAAAAAAAAAAATTTCCCGGTTTTTTCCAGTTTCTGGATTATGAAAAAGTTTCAACCCACTGTCGAAAACGCGTTATATCTCATTGCGCCCAATCATTCTAGATAGTGTCGCGACATTGGAAATGTTAGTCCACGTTTTTGTTTCGAATTTAGTTCGTGATCATGGTTTTTCTTGATTTAGCTATATTGATCCACTCATAAATTTACGTCAAAATGCTTTCCAATATTTAACTAATAAAATTACATTAGAAAGAACTGTAAATAAACGCTTGGCCTTAAGTTTATGGACTAACTCCACGAGAGAAAAAAACAACTTTAATTTCCTGTGTATCTCGTTATAAACTATTGTACTTTTCAGATATCGCTACCTATTGGAAGAGGAAAAATACGAAAAAGAAAGTTCTCGTTTGGACGGCCAAACGGCCACAAAGGACCTTTTCCTCTTCAGTGTTTTTTTTTTTAGAAAAAACAAGACCATCATTTTTCCTCTTTCATTAGGCACCGATCTCCGAAAATTACAATAAAAAATATATAAATATAGGTAATTATTAGGATTGAGTTGGGGTTCGATTCCGGAGTCGCTTTTTGAAAATTATCAATTAGCTCACAAAGCGATGACATTCTATATATATATATATATATATATATATATATATATATATATATAATTGTAGTTTTGTACCTTATGGTATCCTTAAAATAAAAAACTAATATGTCAACGGTTTCAAGTTTTCCATATAAAATAAATGTTTGCAAAGACTATAATCAGTTCGAGCAACTTATGTTAAATCTGAATTATATAGTTTGTATGATTTTTTTAGTCTATCAGAGCAAAATTATGACCTTTGTTAATTTTCGTGCAAAGTTTTTTTGGCAAAACTGACATCAGATGTTATCATTATTAGTAACATTTTTCAATAGTATTCTAAAGCTTTTCTAGCGTCTTGTTATTCAATACTAACAGAACCAACATTTATTAACAAATTAACAGCTAAAAAAACATTAATCAATATTGTCAACAAAAACCACTATAACAAGCAACTGTAACAAACCATACAAGTGACGAAAAAAAATTAAATTTGTGGGGTAGAGGCAAACAATAACAATCATATTTAAAAACCATAGCACAATTAATATAGTTATCCAACTTCCATATCCTCATCTTCAACCTCCTCCTAAACGCCAAAATTTTAACAGACTTGCAACTACAAACTTACATTGGAGTCATCGCCATTGTCGTTATTAGTATCTGAATCATTTCTGTCTTCATCATCGTCATCGTCATCATCATCATTGTCACTATTATCTTCATCATCTGAAGTTATATATAATTATTTTTTAAATAAAATGTCAAATTATACCATCGCTTTCTTCATCGTCTTCTTCTGCATCGTTTTCTTGCTCATCTTGCTTAAGCTCACTATCATCCCACCAATCGTCTTCGCTACTTTCTCCATCATCGTCAGATCCAATTGTGTCAAAATCATCAGATTCCGAATCAACGTCTATACTTTATACATTAGAACCAGTTGTGGAAATATTGCTTACCGTTATTAAACACAACTAGCGGTTGTTGCACAATTGAAACATTATTAGAACGCTTTTTAATCTTTACAATTACATATATTTTAATAAAAAAGAAATCTTATATTCTTACTTGATCGGCGATTGTAGATATTTTCCCGTGAATCATTAATAAATCTTGCTGATGTCCTACTCTGGCTCTTAACCAAGAAAATAACCCGCACAATTCTTTCTCGAGATTTGGTAGCTTAAAAGATTTAATCAAAATACCATAATTTTATTTACTCACAGAACATAAATATGGCATATGAACCGACATTACAACTTGAGCCCACCTAATAGTAGGTCGTATGCTAAAAAATCTCATAGCTAAGAAATTATTAATGTAACATACTCAACAGAATTTCTTGTTCTTAACCGTACTTCAAGAAGTTTTAAAAGAGGCAAAACGTGCATCGGTTGCATTTCGCGAACAGTAGTCTACAATTTCTTGTTTTTTTTATTTTGAGATAAAAATTTAACTGACAAATATAACATCATATTGCATGTTTCGCAAAACCGCATCAATTTTAGCACTATCATTAGCCATGATTCCTTGAGTTAACAAGACACTAAGAGAACTAGAACTTGCGTTTTGTTTCTTTGTTGGTGTAGTCCTAAACAAATAATATGAGACTACCGTTTAAGAAGATATTTACGGTTTTATCATTTTTTCACGTTGTCCCAGTGGCTTATCGCTGATTTGGCCATTAACCTTTGAAATATTTCCATCAGAATTTCCGTTAACTGCTTCCATATCCACATCCTCAGCAACTACCGCAGTTTTGACGGGAGTTTTTGGGTTATTACCTTTTCGTTCCCTCACCATTTTTTCCCTGAAAAAACACGTTCTACGATAAATTATTTAAAGCCAAAAACACTTAAAAATATATAAAAGAGTATAAAGATTATTTAAATTTACTAATGCATATTATAAAGAATATTCGAGTTTTTGTACAAAGGAAGATTTTAAAATAAGTTAAAAAATTTATCATATTATTTTATTTAATTAAAAAACTATAATCTAATTTAAAATGGAAAAACGGTTAACTCGTTATTAAAAACTATAATTTACTTCAATTTATTATAATTTTAGGATTACTTCATATAAATGTTACTGTGCTTCGAAAAAATGTGATTAAGATAAAAATAATTATATTTAACATATTTTATTGTTTAATACATATTTAAAAATCCATATAAACTATTAGAAAGCATCTTAAATTAATATTAAACTTTTTCGTAAAAAAATACAAAAATAAGATAAAAATTAGTCCGCAAAATGTCGGCAATAATGATGTGATAGACGACGATGAAATGCGTATTTTAATTTTTAAGTGCGCGCGTATGAAGTCCCTAAAAATAAAAAAATCATTTTCATTGCTCACCTTCGAAGTTTTAAATTAAATAATTTTTTGAAATTTAGTTCTCAATTTTAAAACACAAGGCTTTGTTGATCACAAAGGTTATTGTTAATAATTGGTCGATAGAATTTTTCAAATTTTAGCGAGAACGTAAGGGGATATTACTATCTTTTCTTGATAATTTCTCTTTGGCATCAGTTAAAAATCAAATTACTGATATTCTTATTGCCTAGTTTTTTTTGTTGACTTTATAAAAATATTTCTATTTCATCTACAATAAGAAAATCATTCGGTTCCCAGCTCCTCTTTTGAGTTAGTAAATTTATAGGTAACGTCCAGTTTAATGTAATTTAATTTTGATTGCGACACAGAAGATTTCTTTATTCAGTTTAATAGTGATATTTAAGACTAAAAACAATATACGAGATACATATAAAGCTTTATAAAGTTTATAAATATTAAGTAAAAAAACCTTTATTTACAAAATATCTTCTAGATATAGACACGGTTATTAATCAGTATACTTATTATTGAGATCAGTCAGTTACAAATTATTTTGGTCATTTTAAAGTATATGCCATACATTTATAATTATTTCTTCCTTATTTAAGGTCCTCATCTTCATCATGCTGTATTCGAATACCCATCAGTTTCCCGCCTTTTCCTTGATCATGTAAATTGACAAAAACGGGTTTTCCATTGTCACAAAAACAGGAAAATGGTAACTCTTGTAATGTTTGAAGACCGAACTGTTATTATAAAATTTCATTGATAATTTTGGTTAATGTTACCTTCTTGAATATAGCTTGAGATGCACAAGCAGTTGCAACAGACGCTACATAATCAAATCCTTGATCTTTTGCTAATGCTAAACTCTTTTCTACCAATTTCCTTCCTAGTCCTTTTCTATAATTATTTTTAATGGATACGATTAAAATGTAGAATTAAAAATAAACCCTTGGCAATTTTTGCTGACACATAATACATCTATTTTTAATATCCTTGAGGGGAATCCAGTTAAAACTGCGATATCTCTTTCCATTGTGTTCACAAAAACCAATAACTTATTTGCTTTTACTTCATCATAAGGTCCAGACGAAATTTGTTTTCCGTAATCTTCGTGTGGGTTAAAGTGAATTGTCTTGTCTTCTGTTTTTTCGCAACATTTTTCAGAGTTAAGACACACTGCCACAAGCTCCTAAAATATTAAAATTATTATGTCTTTCATATGTATGACTTAACTCGCCCTCAAAAACGAGCGTTGAATATTTCTCGTTATCTAGCCCGCTTTCAGCTAGATCTGAAAAGAATTTTTCGACTTCGTTAAATTGACAATCTATAATTATTTTAATATTATATTTGATATTATTTTTAATACCTAATGAAACAGTTATGGGTTCCGATATCCGAAAGTTATTCAGAAGGAACTTGTGAACTGCTTCTTTATCCTTCATGGTGCCAACTCGAAAATCGAAATCGCTCATCTGACCTAATAAAATATGAATAGAATAGAAAACGAATCATGTGAATAATAAGTTAGCGAGATGAATTGAACAAAATACACAAACTGAAAGTATATTGATTTTATTGTAATTTAGATATATTGCAATATAGTGAGGGTTTAATTGAAAACAACTTTTTTACGTGTGCACAATTTATTAGTGTAATAATTGAAAAATAAGATGGATGATGAATACTGGATTCTGATCTTTCTTGTATTATTTATAGTGAATATCTAGCGGTAACTAGAATGTATTGTTAAAATAAATGTTAAATATATAATACTTTTAAAATTTAATTGACAATTATTGAATAAAAATATTAGTTCCAATAAAAATTTAATAGGAAATATAATTTATGTGTACTGGAAATAATTTATTAAACGATTGCAATTAAATAGACAAATTCAATACTATTAAAAAAATTTTTTGAATAAATAATAGTTTTATATTCATTATTATAAGGGAAATTCAATTTATATGGAGCTGAGGAACAATGAAACTGAAAGTAAAAAATAAGTATTATGTCTTATAATCCTTGAGACTTTTAGTCGCGAGAAAGTGTTTGATGCAAGAATTACTATTCAATCAAAGATTTTCTCATTCTAGAGACGCGATTGTGAGACAGAAACGACGTCGGAGCAAAATCTTCATCTACATTCATCCTTCGTAGCTTTTCTTGTTCTTCAATTTGGTCTGACGCTGCCAAATGGATATTCAACGTTTTCACTCTCTTTCTTCCGATTAATATTTTATGCTGTCTGTGTTATAACACAACAACAGCGCTGGGAGAATTATTTTGCATCCGTTAAACCGCTACATTTTCATACTACATGTATTGACGTTTCGTGATGCATGAAAATGTGAGATTTGAGCAGGCAAAGCCAAATTCCACAGAGAGTGAGGAGGAGGGAATCAGTGGACGAGTGGAAGAGGAATAATGGAAGAGTTTACAATGTGCAGCTATTGCGAAATTCTGTGCGAGGGGCGGGCACTTGGTTTTATTCGAGAAGAATTTTTAAATTTAAAGAACTCCATGTAATTTGTCAGTTTCCTGTGAACTTCTGTATTAGTTGTGTTCATTTTATTGTGTTTAGGATTTAAATACTGTTTAATCGCGTTTGCTTAAGCACACATCATTTTGTGTCTGAATAAATCTTAAAAATCATTTTTCAACGTTTTAGCAACATGATGCGCCCACCAATTATTTTGCTCAAGGACGGAACTGAAAACAAGCAAGGAAAGGGTCAAATCATTTCCAATATAAATGCTTGCCAGGTTTTTTCTCTCACTCTAAGTTTAGATATGTTTGTGTTTAAGGTAGTTGCCGACAGTATCCGTACTACACTTGGTCCAAGAGGTCTCGATAAGCTCATTGTTAATAGCAAGGGTATGTTGATAATAAAGTTTCAACATAAATTATTTATTACAGGCGAAACTACAATTTCTAATGATGGGGCCACTATTTTAAAGCTTTTGGATATCGTTTTTCCTGCAGCCTCAGTGATGGTAGATATTGCTCGATCACAAGATGCTGAAGTAGGAGATGGAACTACATCTGGTACTACACGTTTATTATAACATTAACGCAACTTTCTTCAGTTGTCGTTCTCGCTGCTGAAATGCTCAAACGTGTGAAACCTTTGATTGAAGATGGAGTTCATCCACAACTATTGATTCGCGCATTTTCAAAAGCTTGCCATGAGGTTAAATAATTTTCGGGGATGTTAGTTATAACATCATTTTAGGCTTTGAAATGCTTGGATGAATTAGAAATTAAAATTGAAGGAGAGGAAAAGCTCCGTGAAATGTTAGTTAAATGTGCAGCTACAACTCTCAGCAGTAAACTTGTGAGCCACGAGAGATATTTCTTTGCTAATATGATTGTGGATGCTGTTAATACTCTTGATTCGAGTCTTCCAATTAACATGATTGGAATCAAGAAAGTCAGCGGTGGAAGTTTGACGGTGAGTTCTTTATGTTTATTATAAATTATTTTAATATTTAGGAATCAAGACTTATCAAGGGTGTAGCTTTTCAAAAAGCTTTCAGTTATGCCGGTTTTGAAATGCAACCAAAACAATACAAGGATGCTAAAATTGCTCTTCTTAACGTTGAGCTTGAATTGAAGGCCGAGAAAGAAAACGCAGAAATGCGCCTTAACAACGTAAACGATTTCCAAGCCGTATGTTTTTATATTGGGATAGTATTCATGGTTGTTTATAACCTGGTACCCCCATTTTAAAACCACAATAACAAATACTATTAAATTGTTGTTTTTACAGGTCGTTGATGCCGAATGGAATATTCTTTACGACAAGCTCCAAAAAATTGCCGATTCGGGTGCAAATGTGGTTTTGTCCAAATTGCCAATTGGTGATGTTGCCACTCAATGGTTTGCTGATCGTGATATGTTCTGCGCGGGTCGTATTGCTCAGGAAGACATCGATCGCCTTATTGCTGCTTGTGGTGGATCTGTTTTGACAACTGTTTCTCAAATTGACGATTCTGTTCTTGGAAAATGCGGAAAGTTCTATGAGCAACAAGTTGGAAGTGAAAGGTTTTTCTGTTCACTTTTGTTTATATATATATATATATATACATAATAATTTAGGTACAACTTTTTCGAGGATTGCTCAAAAGCTCAAGCCTGTACTATGTTGCTTCGCGGAGGGGCTGAACAGTTCATTGCGGAAACTGAGCGTTCACTTCATGATGCTATTATGATTGTCCGTAGAGCTAAAAAGAATGACTCTATTGTTGCTGGTGGAGGTGCTATTGAAATGGAGTTGGCTTTGAGATTAAGAGAGAAGGCGAAAACTATATCTGGAAAGGAACAATTTTTCTGGATGGCTTTTGCAAGAAGCTTCGAAGTAAATTATTTTAGATCACTTTATAGCCGGTTTTAAACAGTTGTGATATAGTCTATATTTAAAATTCCGCTTTCGATTATATAGTTTAAGTATATTACCGTGGGGGCTTATGTTTGATTATTTTAAAACATAACGAAACAATGGAAGCTGAACCGAGAGAAACCACGCTAATTGAAAGGGATTATAATAGAATTATTGTCGTTTTCAAAGATCCATGCCAGTGGCATATTCAAAAATGTTTACCACAATTGAGATAAATAGATAACATAAAGTGAAAAGAAACATTTGCATCTTTCTAAACTAGACCATATTTTTCCCTATTCTTAGAAAATGAAAAAAAGTATTAAATATTGCATTAAAATATTTTTTACATAATCCAAATAAGAATCCAATTTTTAAGAACGGTAAGATTATATTTTCTAAAATCCCTTCTCAATGTCTAGTTTAAACATTTTATTTGGTGTGATTATTTGTAAATTTCAGAAGAGCTCTATCTTTGTTTAAAATTTTTTCTTTCTCTACTCACTCTCATTCAATATTTTATTTATTAAAATTATTAAAACGTTAGATTGTTATCCGTGATTTTAAAACAAGCTATTCTGAACTTTTCAATCGTTAGTAAAATATGCGTGGTTTTATAAAAACCACGAACCATGCAATTTTTTGCGAGTTTGAATTGTGAATAACTGTTTTTACTTTATATAGATTATTCCTCAACAACTTTGCCAAAATGCCGGTCTCGATGTATTGGATATCTTGAACAAATTGAGACACCGCCACAGCCAAGGTGCTTATATTTTAAATTCAAATTTATCATATTTTTTAGGCGAAACTTGGGCCGGAATTGACATTCACAGAGAAGCTGTTGGAGATAATTTGGCTGCTTGTGTTTGGGAACCCAGTATTGTGAAAAGAGTAAGATTACAATGATCGTAGTGCATTTTAACTATTAACTCAGAATGCTATTACTGCTGCAACTGAAGCCGTATGCCTAGTTCTTTCAATCGATCAAACTGTAAAGAATGTCAGAACCCCATCTGGAGGAGCAATGCCGGGACTTCCACAACAACATTAAGCTTAATCACTCATAATCAGATCGCGTCTTTTTTGTTATCGTTGTTTTGTTATGCTTATCACCCTAATCTCATTCGCCTTTTACCTTGTTTATTTTATATTGTTAATTTTTTAAATATTGCCTGACGTAAACTTTGAATTTGATAAAAGCTTTATTTTGAGAAGTTTTGTTCGGGAATAAAGATTAAAAACATAATTAACGGCATCGGGTTTGACCCAAATTAAGGGTGAATGAAACTTAAGCATAACTTTAGATGCAATAATAATACCGGCTTTTAACAACAAAAATGTGGATAGGTGGCTCTGTAGAGCTCAATTTTGGAGCTTAAATGATTGGAATTTGACAAGATTTAAAGCTAATACAATCTATTGGGATAAAACAATAAGAGAAACAAATAAGCGAAGAATGGTGGATTAAATAATAAAATCAAAATAACAATTAAGGTACTATTAAACAAGCAAAATGAAAATTAACTGATAATTGGCAGTATGAGATAAAACAGAATTGAAGAATAAATTCTGTTTTTGAGTTTCAGAGGCACACACAAATAAAGTTGAAGTTCTAGACGAATTAATATTCTTCGATTCTTCATACAACACTGCTTATCGACATCTACATTATTTATCGAAACGTCATTCAACATCTAAACGCTATTCTTTAGTGGCACCTGATCTTGATGAAGAGCATGTCTGAAATATTGGAATAAGAGTTTTATTAACTCCATTTATTAAACTAACTCTCTCTCTGCCACATTATAATGGTCAGCCTTGTATTTACTGCAACGCTGGCAAATGAATATTACTAAGAATAAAATAAGAAGAATTATAATGATTATAGCTAATGGAAGCATCCATCCATATCCGTCTAAAGATAATTGATTAAAAGTAATAAAATTATTGGCAGCGCATACCCCCAACACGAAGTTCTTGTTCAAGCTTCACCGAGAATTCTTGCTCAGGTCCATCTATTTTAACTGGAAACTGGTTCGTGGCAACACACCTAAATATTTATTTTAATTATTAATTTGGTATTCTCAAAACACCTATAACTATAAAGAAAGATAATCCAAGTTGAGGAATAATTAGGTTAATAGGTATTAAGAGCGAAATGGGCAACATATTATTTGAAAAAATATTTATTTTGGAAGTCCCAAATGAATTTTCAACTGTTAATGACTTTTTTGAGTTTTAAACGAGAAATAAAGAAACATTTGTGCGAAGAAATTAAATTTCATAATACACTGCAATTTTCCGAATTTGAAATTTTAAAAAGTTTGGAATTCTGAACACGGAATTCAGAATTCCGCCCATATAAACCTATTAAGCTCAAGTTTCTTTAAGTAAAAAAACTGATATATTCTGATATTATTAAACTGTCAACTAAAATCTTCTTATCAACCTATTCTATACTTTTTTTTAAAAAGATAATAATTTTATATAACCTAAAATTACCTATAAATTCCAGCGTCGTTATCTGATACATCATCAATCTTCAAAACCTGCGACTTCTCATCAAACGATATTCTCTCGTCATATTCTTAAAATTATATTAATTTACCGATTATTCACGATTGCGTCTTACCAACTGGGAAATTGTTTTTGAACCAGTAAATATTTGGTTCCGGATATCCAGCAATTGGACAAGATAGGTATGCCGTCGATTGATACGATGCGTACGAAACTGGGGCCTTCAAATTTAAGCTATAATCTTAAACTTATGATTTCTAAAAAACCTCAACAAGGCCCAATTCTTTCTCGGATTTTGTTACTGGCCAACTGTCATTATTCCTGACAACCACATGAGCTGTAATCAAATCAAACAAATAACTCAAAACCCCTTTCGTTAACATACCATAGGCAAACATGTTGCCAAACACGATCGTACCATCTGGTGCTTTAATTTCGCAACGATACTTGCCCGAATGATCGGCAGATGATTGGCCGAAATGTAAAATAGCTCGATTCTCATTTGGATCAATGTCAGCCTGTCAATCAAAACCAATTATAATATTCATTCATTTATGTTCGTACCATGAATGCTTTTCGATCTTTAGTTCGGACGAAACGTGCCCATGTGGCCGCTACTGGTTCGTCGCCTTCGCGTAATTGACACCTGGATGTATGAAGAGTTGGCATTGAAAACTATTACGAATTGAATACCACAAGTCTGGTGTAAGGGTGCGATTCGATTGAATATCAGTGGAGAATAATGTTTCCCCGCGAATTACAACTTGCAAGTTACCCATAGCGATATATTTGGATTTGTTAGCGTTAACATTATTGATGCCTGAAAAGATTTTTTCATTTATTTGGACATCAATTAATATTTCGGGTTTCCGGAATAATTTTGGATTAAAAAAAATTCTGCAAATGTGTCTTAAAGCTAATAATTTCAAGGTCGTTTTGAGGAAACCAAGTTTACATACTAATTCAACCATATCTTGAACTTTTCGATTAATTCCAGAGCGTTCACAAATACCATAATAAAAATAGGTAAACATCTTCATATTTAATAAAGGCCTCGAGTTATTTATTATTAAAAGGACGCTAAGTTAGATATATTGTTCAAACTAATTTTAGAAATGATTTATATGACTCAAATTCGTCAGGGTAAAAATTTTAGTAAAATACTACGAATTCTGAATTTTTGCGCCATTTTCGATTCGGAACTGAGGATTCGAAATAGTACGGGAGAAATTAGAATTCAGAATCCGTATTGAATTTTCAAATTATAGAAACATTATTTTCGCGGATAGAAAAATTACTAATTTCATTATGCGAAACAAACAAGAAAATTCTGAATTTTTTTCTGAATAATATTGAATTTGCTCAATGTTTGACAGTCTGTAACCATTTTTGTTTTCAAAAAGTATTTTCTTCTACTCTATACATCTAAACAATAAATTATTTTCATATATTTTGTGATTTGAAACCAATCACTGGTGAATCCGAACGAGTCGGTTCAGTATAAAACTCATTTCCGTCACCGATGGAAAAGGTTTTAATAATTCCCATATTTTTTAAACGTTAGATTGACAAATTTTAATAATTTTGGTTGTTAAATGTTAACTACTTAACCCTTTTGGTTCAAAATATGATCACTAGGCTAGAGAAATTTAGTTTAAGAACACTTTCAAATCGAAAATTTATACCGACACGCCTACATCTCAGTTTACGTAAACATATCGCTTGTCTCACTAAACTCACAGCTTACAGTATTTAGAAAGCTCTATAGAAATCTCGCAATATAAAAAGGGTGAATGCCGGTCCCGTTACCATTGGAATAGGAATCATTCGGTCAAAACAAGTCAATGCAACTCTAAGCAAACATTCGTTTTGGATACGTTCCTTAGCAATATTCCCTTATCACCACAAATATTGACGTTCTATTTTTGAAAATAAACATTATTCGCACAACAAACAAAAGTCATAATAAAATATATGGAACGAAACAAAAACAGATAACAATAGTACAAAACGATATCATCTGTTTGAAGCGGTACCCCTAATATAAACAATTATACAATCAAACGTAAGCACACGGCTGCAAACTTATCCTTACATAGTCCAATTATAGCCAAGCCTATAATTGAAATTAATCGACGCATTATTGCCGGATGAGTTGTTTCTTCGCCGGAAACCGTGTGAGCTTCTCCTGTAAAATTTCATTATCAGTCTTCATAATCAACTCAAAAAATTGTAATGCCAATATGGAAAAGAAAATAATAACAAAGTATAAAACTGAGGGTCTGTGAGGGTGGTTAGAATCATCCAAAAGGAAATAAAAAAGAAACATATTGATAAGGAAAACCCAAGCAAACGCACACAACAATAAATTCCCCAGAGGCCCATGAGAATATGCTCAAAAAAAGGAGATGTGACGCAAGAATATAACAATAAACCCTCATAAAATCTGAAACATAGTAGTTATGTTGATCTTGATAGTTGGCTGTTTCGTGTTGTTTCAGTAAGAAATTATTTTAGGTCGCCATCTCAGATTTTGATAAAAAAAACTTGCAGATAGATTCCCTATGGCTCGAATAGTATACTGAGAAAAAACTAGAAGCCGCAAAATTGCTTTAAAAAACCCACAAATAACGCGATTTTCCACAAAAATGTAATAAAATATGTCATTTTTAAAATATTTAGACTCCTTCTTTCACCCACTAAAACCATAATCTATCTGAATTTCCAATTTCCAAAGTTTATCAAGATCTGACAGTGTCAGATGGCGACCTAAAACACTTCTACTGTTTGAAACGACGTGCAAGAGCTAATATAACCAATACTAATCATAAATTTGTAAAAACAAACATTGTGTTAGTTGAAATATTATTATCAAATAATACAAATGATATACATTTTAAAGATATAAATATATGTTCTTTTTACCGGCTTCATCACGGCTTCCAAATGTAGATAGAATTTTATAAGACAGAGAAATAATTTAAAAAATATATGGATCAATATGTAATAGAAAATAAAAACAAATAAAGCTTAAAATTGAGGAAATATAATATTTATTACAAAATATTTTTCATGAGTGCATTATCCTTTGTAAAAATACTTCAGATTACCCATGCCAATAGAAATGACTATTATTCAAAGTGCACGTCAAGTGGAAACTACAGCGATTTATAAATTTCCACGTAGCAATAACACGTTTTTATGAAAGTTTAACAACCTTGTCTTAAAATATCTAAAAATAACAAGAAAATATTCCCCAAAAGAGGTTTCATTTCTAAGAGTGCTTTTTACTGAGAATCACGTCTTACGATTTCCATTGACGTGTATTGTCTAAAATCTAAAACTGAACCCCCAAAAACAAACAACCATAATTTTAATATATAAAATATCACAAAGACTGAAATTGTTCCCCGTTTCCCATCAATTTCATACCAATAAATATTAGACGACGATATTATGGCTGTAATTAAAACCCAACAAATAATAAATAGTCCTGAAGAAAAGTAAAGTGAAATCTTTTCTCGTTCGCTCAATTTTTTTATCGGCTATCCTACATGCACGGCATATTAAAATAATGATTATTCCTTAATTTTTAATTTCCACGTGTAAATTTCCCACAGCCTTTAGAGGAAAAATCTTAATCTAATCCTGGAATTTAAACTACTCCGGCAAACATGAAAATTAACATTTCTCAACCTTATAATGTCTACATGAAAATCAGATGCGAATTGTTTCGTCATTTGGTCATTTCTGGACTCACTGTTCAACTATTCGGTTTGGCTTTAAAATGTTCAATACGAGCTACTTTACTCATTTGGCGAGCTAAAAGAGTTACACGCTTAGACACAATAATAGAATCAGAGAAGAAATATTTCCAGTTTGGCGATGTACAATTGAATCAAATCTATCGACTATTTTCTATATATATATATATAAATATATATCATTTGTGGTGTAAAACAGTTTGAAGGAAGTGTTAAATTAAGGATCTACAAAACTTAAATCTCAGTAGCTCCTATTGTTTTCTTTTTGCAAAAATCTTTTTGATCTTGGAAACCTTTCTTAATGAGAATTGTGTCGACTCCAGATGAGCGAAATGGGAATCCGGAATTCCACCAATATCTGGATCCCGTCGAATTAAAATATAAAGTTTCTTAATGTGGGATCCGAAAACTAGAAAATTCGGAATGTGAAATTCTTCCCATCTCTGTTGTCGATATATCTTTATAAACCAAAGCAAATATTTCGTTATGTGTGAAAACGCGCTCCACATTCATCAATTTCTTGGGACTGATTGATGGAAAGTGCCCAATTCTAATATCCCTTTTGAACTGTTCATTGTTACATTTTATAGAAATATTTAAGTTTTTATTTGTTCTTTTGTTAACCCCACGATTTTGAAATCTCTCAAATTCACGTTTTCCACTTGTTTTGTGCGAGGTTTTTATTATCTTCTTCACGTGTCTGGAACACATATTAAAATAAATAAATAAACCAATCCTTGTAGATCGGGCTTTTCTATTATAGTTATAAATTCTACTTCCGTTTGAAAATAAATAGTAGCTAGTTAAAGCTTACAAAAGCTGTGTCAATTTAATAATTACTACGGAAATGCGGGTCGACACGCCAATTAAAGAAACGAGCTCAGAAAACGTGCTCAAATTTAATATTTTTAGAGTGTAGGAAAAGCTGACAAACTAGCGTAGACAATAGTTGTGTTCAGTACACGTGAAAGTTGTAAGACAAGCATAGAAATAATAAAACCCTTGTTCCCATTTTGGCTCGGTTATATGATAAACAGCAGAAAATCAGACTACCGTCGTAATAAACAAAAAACCACCGGGCTGCTGATATAAAAAATGAATCTAACATTCTTATAACATGTACAAAATTCACATTCCACGCATAACTATTCAAAACAATAAATGCACACCATAACTTAAATGAAGCAAAAACTGAAACTCAATATTCTCAGTTTTATCAAACAAAAACAAAAACAATTCGAAAATTCATTCTCCTCATCATCCAGCTTTCTCAATTCTGGATGAAAAAAACTAAACTTAAACGGAACAAGAATGAATAGAGAGTCTAAAGAATGCGTTCGAGAATAATAAAAATACATAAAAAATACATAAACACACAGAAACACGAAAAATATTCTTTCGCGAGAGCAAATGCTATAAATTTCCAAATAGAGTTCCACAGCTTAACGAATGAGAAAAATAGAAAACAATTTAAAGACAACAAAAATAACAAAAAAATATATCAGAAAATCAGATAAAACGAATCTCATTCAATAAATTTAGGCTTTTCCAATTTCTATATATTTATATTTAAGTAATATCCAAACAAGGGAAGGTGATAAACAATTATTCTTATGTGGTGTATTTCTATTTCTAAAATTGTGTAGCAAGCATTAGCAGCAAAAAGGCAAAGCGGAAACCAATTTTTGGAGACCAAACAGATTGAGGATAATGATGATTATATTCTGTCAGAAAATGGCCAAAAAACAGATCTAATAACAAAAAGAACAACAACAACAACAACCACGAGCACACAAAAAAATAATCATTGGCTCTAATACATACACGCATACAATTGCTCAATTTCTCTATCGAATGTGCATGGCTCCTCCTATGTAGATAAATATGAAAAATGAGATAAAATTTTATTTCAATTTTCAATCTGATATACAAAACATCAAAATAGAGGAAACAATTCTCGAAATTTCATGAATATTAAGAATACTTCAAACTACGTATGTGTGACAAAATTTATTAACTTATTATTAGTTCAGGAATATACTAATTATATGAGGATTAAAGGATTCCATCGAAATTTCATAGAGAACCTTTCATCCTTTCAGAGCGGTTGAGTGACATTTTTCATTCATATTTATGAGAATTTGTCACGGAACAAATAAAAATCAACATAATTGTCGTGTAACTCATTAAAAGGATATATGAAAATGAAAAAAAGAAAGAATAAAGAAAAGTAGAGTAGAGCAAAATGGAATAGATTTAAGAGTCGATTATTAAAGCATCATTCGTGCGTCACGAATATAAAAAATCTTCAACTGTGGTCGATTGCAAGAAAATCTATCGGCGGAGTCGTATTGGGGAAAATGTTTAATTAGGGCTGATTCTCTATTAAATTTACCTTATTTTCGGGTAACAATTTTCTTGCAGTTATGCTGTTCCCGATAGTTTTTTTAATGGGGAATGATTTCCCATCGTTCTTGCTTCTGATGTACTTAAAAATAAAGTTTCATGACCTTTTTGCGACCGTTGAAAATAATTCAAAAATCTTGAAATTGAATTATTTTCAATTTCTTATATTTCCATTGAAGTATTATTTATGTTAAATGATATATCTATAATTGGAAATCGAACTATAGTCTTGCACATGACGTTCTGGATTCATCCTACACAGAAGAACCAGGGACGGTCTGTTTGAGTACACGGTTTACTGGTTGTTTGCCGGTCGGACCCGGTTCAGTTTGCGATGAATATTTAGACAATCGGCAGCAAATAAAACATTAAATAGTCCAACTTTAAATGTGAATGATAAATTAATTTCACCGAAAACAACCTTAATAAAAACGATCCTAGTGAAACCAGCGTAAAACCGAAAAAAACGTTGTTTAACGGGTCGTCCCCAGTTTGCCTGTGCAACTACTTGTTCCCCAGTATTATTTTTTTGTATTGTGCTATGGTCAATGTATAAAGTATTTAGATTTGTTTTTCCAGTAATTTTTAAGGCATTATCGAAACAACTCTAATCAGAAATCATATAAATGATCCTAAAGAGATTAAATTAATATTTGTTTGCAAAAATTATAATCTCTAACCACATATATTGAATTTAAAGTAATTATGGTTAACATATTTCTTTATTATCTTCCAATTTTGAAGTATTCATCATATTATTATACATACAATTTCGAAATGCCGCAAAAATTGCAAAAATGTCAAAAAATAAATAAAATATTGTCGTCGCCAAATGCGATTACGACAGCAAAATGTGGCGCACTTTTTAAAATATAATTTTTCCATTTAATTTTTATGATTATTATTATTATTATGTTCGACATTTATTCCGCGATTGAAACAACATATAAAACATATTCAAGTAAAAAAAAAAACAAGAAAATAAGCATAAAAATTAAATGAAAACATAATATTGAAAAACGTGCGCCACATTTTGCGGTGGTAATCGCATTTGGCGACGACTATTGCCCTTTTCAGAGATCGGTGCCTAATGGAAGAGGAAAAAAAATTAGGATGGAATGAGGTTCTCGTTTGGACGGCCACTATTTTTTACGAAATAATGGGCAGCACACATTGAAGAGAAATTGACGAAAAAGTTGTTTGTGGCCCTGTGGCCGCCCATCATTTTCTCTTCTTTTTTTCTGTTCCATTAGGCACCGATCTCTATAATAAAATTATTTAATTGTCTGCAATGTTGCGTTTACGTGAATTACCCATAATTCTTTTCATAAAATAGATTTTATCTAATTTTTTAGCTACACAGATTACCAACAGGATTACACCAATTTTTCTATGAGCTCATTAAAAAAGAAAGTTATTTATTGTCAAGGTGTAACAAATTGACAATTCATTTTAAATATTTTTGAATTAATTTCAAATGGTCTCAATGAGAACGTGAAGAAAATTTCCAATTTATTTAAATAATTTCGCTTTCTTTCATTATTTTTCGTTATATTTCGTCAAAATTTATGGTTCACATCCTATTGGTTATTTGTATTTTCTATGAAATTAAAATTAGAAATATCAATTTCTCACAACTTGATAATACTTATCCCAAGAAAAAATGTAGGATCAAATATCCTTTGAATACCGTAAAACATGACATTTGAAATCGTAACAAGGAATGTTAAGTTATTATTGTAGGAGCTTGATATTCAGACACTTATTTTAATTTAGAGAGAATTATAGACAAATCTAATAGACTATAATGCGTTTCAAACAAAAAAATATTCAAATATATTCTAAAATCATCATTTTCACTTGACGTGCTTAAAGTCTTCATCATTAGAGGTATCCTAATTGAACGGTTGAGCCAAATGTTTATAATTTCGGCTGCAATGTTGAAGTGAGGTTCTAAATATAAATTCTATAAAAAATGTAATTCTCTTTACGTTTTTTTAAAATGAAATATTATGGCACACAAAAAAACGTTATGTTAGTCCCTAAATTTAAGAGCTTTATTTACAGCTGTTTCTTCAGTAAATTCGAAACAAAAACGAGGGCAAAAATTTACAAGGTCACGACAAAATTCAGAATAACTTGGTGTGTTACGGTAGCTTATATGAAAGATTTTATATTTCAAAATAATAACAATAAAATAAATATTACTTTGAAAGGACCATGCCTAATGAAAATTACGTTTTGTCAATATACAACCAGCTTTAATTAATTTTCACGCACAAATTAAAAACTATTTTTTACATCAATCTACCAACCTTTAAAATTATTTTTTTTGAAAACTTGGAATTAGGTGACTTTTCTGAGATCTTGTTTTTAGGAATTAATTTAGCGTGTCAGACACTTTTATACAATTTAAACTCTCATTCGACTAGTTTCTAATGCCGACCATGGCTCTATGATATATTAAATTAAATCAGAACAAATAAGCTCAAACTAAAGATGCAACATCAATCAAACAATTACACATCTATAATGTTTCGTATAAGACTTTTTAATCAAATAACACTGTGCCTTAGAAATAACAAAAAATCTATTCCCACAAACCAAATATGATTCAGAACCAACACCGGAAAAAATCATACGAACGACACATTAAAATTCAGGCCTACAAATAAATACACTGTGTTTTTATGTAAGCTTTTTCTATAAAGCAAAAATTATATATATATATATATAACATTGTTTGTTTGTTTTATATATTAATAAATAAAAAAGAGACAGCTAAAAATAAAAATAATAAGAATCAAATAAGAAAATGCAGAAGCTTCCTATATTTAATGTATTTCAAGAAATGTGAATCGAAATTAATAAACATATTATTTTATAAAACAAACGATGCCAAATGAAAAATTCCCATTTGTTGTTAATTCTAAAATAAACGGAAAAAGCTCTATTAGAAAATCTTAAATGATTCTAATATAAAGAGGAAAGAAATCGAAACAGTTTACATATTTTTGTAAAGGTGATACTCCTGAGGCCAACGGCAAGAACGATGGGGAAAGCATTCCCCATTAAAAAAATCTATTGGGGAAAGTATAACTCGATTGCAAGAAAACTCTTAACTGATAAAATATAAGGTAAATTCAATAGAGAATGAACACAAATAAAACCTTTCCCTCTTACAATTCCCCGATACATTTTCTTGGTTGAATAATAGCCTAACAGGTACAAATAGTAATAGGTTGTATGACTGGAGCCTTTATAGTAAATTAACTAGGACCAGCGTGGCAAGATGAATATATTTTGTGATATTAAAAATTTGCTCAAAATCACATAAATATTTAAGGAATAAAGACACATATTCCAGGGGTAACTTCTTTAAAAAATTCACATTTTCCGTGAGCTGAGAAATTTGAGCTTATTTTCAATCTATCCCAATTCAGCCATTTTCTAACATAGGCTTTCACGATGAAGAAAATTTCACTATGACTTTCATTTTTTAAAGATTCAATTAACTGTTTGAGCCAGGGATCTTGGCATATGGATTCTCCTCCGCAAACATAAGCTTAAAAATAGTCAGCGGTTACAATAATGTGAATGATCCACTGTTGTGGATTTTCACATTTGCACTCCAACTTGTATGGTATTAGAATGAGCTCAGTAAGAATTCTCAAAACTAACTTTTTAGAAAGATATTAACATTTTTAGATAGTTTAAGACATGCTCAACTAAATTGTAGTCAAAACATTTTTGTTATAAGTACGTGAAAGTTTCCACGCACGTTTAAAAATCGCCAAAATCGCTATTTCGAATTGGAGTGCATTTGTCCTACGAGGAAATTAGATGAATTTACACTATTCTTACCGGAGTACCCATTGTAAAAAAAAACAAACCCATTTCAAAGCACCACAATATAAAATTAACTTCCCATTTATAGGACCAGAGATGGTCGGAATGGGAGCTTTCAATTACGAAATCCGGAATTCGGAAACAAAATTGAAATTCCGCTCATTTCTGGTTTAGAACATAATCTATCCATATAACTTACGGTTACTTGAAATTATTCTTTAAAATAGTGCAATATAATTAATATGCTAATATTAAATTAAACATATTTTTCAATTATAATTGAAGCAATTAAAATTTAACGCACAAAATTATTCCTTAATACCTTGTGTTTAATGAAAACAATATTGGAAATTATTAAACAATTTGATGCATCATCTGTTAAAAATTTTGAATTGTTTACTTAAAAACAACATCTGCTCAATTACAATAATATGAAAATTATTATTTTCAAAAAAGGAAATTCAAAATAACTTAACCTAGCCAGGGAGCAGGGTGTAAGCTGATGAAATTATATTATTGCACGCAAAAGGGCAATGATGGGTTTCGTGTAAAAGATTTTGCTCATTTTTTCAAAAGAAATTACACAGTTCACGTAATTAATTGAAACTGATTTCGGCGGCAACGGTATCAAAGTGGATAACAACAGTGAGAAGGTAACTTACAAGAGCTCGAGGAATTCTTATGACGATTTGCACGCCAAATTGAAATAGTGATTTTCCCATTTTTTAAGAGTGCATCAAGATTGTTATTGATTTTCTAGACAACAATGCTCTCGACAATTCAGACAAATTGTTTTTAAACTTTCTAAAAATATTAATATCTTTCTGCAAAGTTGGATTTGAGCACGTTTACTGAGCTCATTTTATGACCATACAATTTGGCGTGCGATATGATATTCTCACTATTAATTTTATTGAATTTTGTTATTATTCTTGAATATTTTTTCGTTCTAGAATATTACAATATTTACAAAGCTGAAGGAATAATCATCGAAATAAAATCATTTTTTCAAAATCATAAAAAAACAATCAATCCCGGCTTAAACTATTTTCTAGAGAAATAAAATAGTCCCACGCAAACGATAATATTTGAATACAAGGAAACAATAAAGATGACCATCACGACGACAATTTCAATTGATTATAATCTATTTTAATTACTTTTATTGTAATCACCGAAAAATGCAACACCCAACCCATAAATATTATCAATTGCACTTTCACCAATTGGCGGCAAAGATTTCTTAACTGATATAAATTAAATAATATTTTCCAGAAAAAATATTGCAAAACCGTTTTTTGTTGCCGCATAACAAATTCGAGAAAGCTATTAAAGTTATCAAAATACAGAGTAAACACAAAACAAGACATAATGATGAGAATATTCCTCTAATTGGAATGTCCTTTACTTTAGAATGTCGAAATAAATCTAAAAATAATGCGACATTTTTAGAAGCCGTATTTTTATTGCTTAACATTGAACAATAAATTTAAAAAAATTATAGAATATTAGTTTACTCAAAACTAAAAAAGAAAGCTTTCATTTTTTAAACTTTTTAAGACAACCGAGTAAAATCAATTTTAATTACAAGTGGTCATAGCTAAGCGCTAATTGTGGTGAGTTACGAAAGACCTAATTTGGATACCCAAAACATCATTTAAACATGATGACCGCTCGCCAAAATAAAGTCTTAAGAGATACTATAATTTAAATTTCGCAATTAAAATATTCTTTTACGATTTTTGAGAAAAATCTAAAAAGATGAACTAATAAAGCTTACGTGCGAGGTAATTTATAAATCTCACTAAAATAAAACTAATTTTAAATCTATGTTGACCAATAAAATTGAAATTAATTAATTGTGTTAAAAATTCAACTAAAAAATCAAATGATGAAGTTCCCGAAAATTGTGACAATTATACCATATTCACGCCAAATCGAAATGAATATTTTTCAATATTTAAACATGTCTTACTAACTTACACGTATTATTTTCATATAAGGTGATACGTCATTTTTATAAAAAATTTTTTATATCTAATAAAATATTTTTATTGAAATATGCAATGTGAACATACTTTCTGAGCCAATTAATTCACCATTCAATTTGGTGTGCATATGAAATTCTAATTCTGAAATATTTTAAGCATATTTTTCAAAAATGAACACAGCAGAGCTTAGAGACAACGTCAATAATGATAATCAGAGAAGAAGAAGAACAGCGAAACCAGGAGAGGCGCGAAAATTTTTTTATGAGTTTTTAGAGACATAAAATAACTAAAGTACAGTTTAGAATATTCTTAGAGGTCCACGCAGAAATTGGCAAGACCTGGTTAAACTTCTGAAGATCTATTTTTTCAGGTGGCGTGGCTTCGAATATCAAAAAATGACATCTCGATAATAAATAAATGTGGTAACTGATCACGATCTACGACCCCCCCCCCTATAGTAAATTTAAAAATGAAAGTTTACATTAAATACACGCGCTTTATATTTTATTGTCCTTTTCAGAGATCTGTGCCTAATGGAAGATCCAAAAAAAGAAGAAAAATGATAGTCGGCAACGCGGCCACAAACGAATTTTTCGTCAATTTCTCTTCAATGTGTGCTGTCCATTATTTCGAAAAAAAAGAGTGGCCGTCCAAACGAGAACCTCATCCCATCCTAATTTTTTCCTCTTCCATTAGGCACCGATCTCTGAAAAGGACAATAATTGAATTATATTCTCCAGTTTTACTTAAAAACTTCATAGCGTTAATAATGTCGGAATTGCGTGCTAAACACCAAAATTAAATATTCTTTTTAGTGTTCAAAAATCTTTGGAATCTTCAGTATAACTCCTTATGACCCGATTTGAAAAACTCAAACTACCGATTTCGGGTTCCTATGACTCATAAATAAATTCTCTCTTTTCTTTATTTCGGAAATTTCGTTTATTGATTAAGAAAAATCAATAATATATACAATTAAATTACACCTAAATCATTTTGAATTCCGGTTTATTTTGGCATGGGTTGACGTGCAATCTTGAAAAAAGAATGCTAATTACAGTTTTGCCAAACTTAATAGTTTTTTTCTAATTAATGCATTGGTTCATAGAACTGTTCCTTAAAAATACAAATTAACTTCATATATTTAAACAAAATAATTGACATTTTATAGGAGTTAATGACAGCAAATCAAAACAAAATTGAGTTTTTACAATATTTAAACTCCTTCTATTAATTTCCATGCACACATTCGAATCCTCTTTTCACGTCACTGTGGAATATTTTCTATGAGTTATCGGATAACGATAAAATTGTTACAAAACGTGATTACAATATGAGCTCCTATTGAAGACCTAACCATTTTAAATATGGAGCCAAGATCAAGACGTCTTGAGTTTTATCCAAAAAACATTGAATAAAATCAATTCACACTTTACTTGCGCATGTACACGCATTTGTTCTTTGTCCGCCTTCAAAATTAGCTTTTTTTTCAATTTTGAGACACAGCATTTCACTTTTCTTTCCTGGTGTGCTATTGTTATGAATTCAGTTAACAAATGAAGGTACATTTACACATTCTGCATTTGCGAATTCGAATTATATGGAATTTAATACCGTTTTTTTCTCGCGTATATGATTCTGCAGTTTTGAAAATTCCACATCGGACATAATAAATTCTCTAGGAACTCTCTTCGTTAGTTTTGAAAGAAATGATTTTGAAAATCTATGAGATGGAAGAGGAAAACTTGGCAACATTCCAATTATGGCAAGTCGAGACCAGATAAATAAATATTCGGATCGAAATCTAACATTTCATTATATTCTTTCAGAATATCAGAATTTAGCCATAAATCTGATCTATAACATTTACAATTTGAATCGACGTTCATTTATAGTTACAATAACATAGATACGAGAAAAAAGTATAGGATATAATTAAAAATGTCATAATAAACAAATCTCTTCTAAACAAATTAATAATTGAGAACCAATCAAGACACTTAACATGCCTGTAGAACACGAGGACATCCTTTTAGTTCTATTCAAATCAAATTGACGTGATAACTAAGTGCTATAGAAGCCACTCGATAAAAATCAATCCTAGTAGAACTCCAAAAAAGAGAGATCGAGTAGGATAATCTTTAATTGACGCAATTTGAGAAGCTTTATCCACCATTTAAACAAAAAAAAAGAACAAAACAAATGGTTTAAGGCATCAACGATTTTTCAAAAACTTTATGTGCACAATCCATTTTTTGCTAGTAACAAGATTTTCGATGTGTCTAATTGAAAAGACATTTTTCTTAGCTGACAGCTCGATGAACCAACAACAAAGTGCTAATCGAGTAACAAAAGAAGATTGCGTCCAAAAAAAGAAACATAATCAAATCGGCAAGGAACTATAGTCTTCAAAAATATTTCTGCAAAACATAAACAAAAATATATAATAGTGCAATTTAAAAAAAATATTGCTGTAATCATTCAACGAATCAAATCAACTGAAACTTTGATTCAATAAATTCCTGAAACAATCAATTATACCACTTTTTTCGGTGCATTTTAAAACGAAATAGTTCATTTCAATGTGTTTATTTTTCATCTGTCTGACCTTTTAATTTGAAATTGAATTGACATGTTCGAGAAATCGCAACTTCAATCGTTCTCACTTCGTACAAAATCAATAGTATGAACATTAAATGAAACAAAATGCAAATGAATTTGTCTCGTACCAAAAAGTACAATAACATTTAACCCAAATAAATTGTAATTAGTAATAAATGACACATTTTATGACTTATCAAACATTAAATATAATTTTTGTCAATACCAAAAACACGCCAAAAGAAATAATAAAAGCATAAGAACGTCAAATGGAAATGATGATTTTTGGAGATTTATAGTGAAGCTTTAAGTGCATATTTCTGAATTCTGTTGATGAAAAATGACCAGATATGCTTAAAATACTCTCTAAATTATAAATCATCTAAAATTTAAACTCCTCGTATCATAACTTGTCTCATTTCAATTCGGGTGGAGAAGCTAACTCTTCATATTATACATTTTCTGAATATTTTAGAATACTGATATAGATTAACACCCAAACTCTAAACTAACGTGAAGAATGTGGTAAAACGTGGAATTTTAAAATACACGTTTAAAAAACTGAAATCATCATATTCACTTGGTGTGCGTGCACACCAGAGATGGGCGGAATTCTGGATTCCGGTCCATTTTACCATTCCGAATTCGGAATTGAAAAAAAATTTAATATAAACGTTAATTTAATTGTTTACTAACCACGTAATAACAGTAAAACATATATAACGAGGGAAATAAATGTTAAGATGAACATTGAACCCCACAAGAGGTCGGTAGCTCGAAAACACAGTAATAGTTTAAGAATAAATAAATAATGGTTAGTATAATAAGTTGCTAGGGATAGATTCAACAATATAATTAATATTATGCACATTACAATTACAATCAACAAAATATTTACAAACTCTATTCCATAATGATAAATTATTTACAAAAAAAGTTGTTATACTAGTTACACCGAGTTTTACTTTGAACATTGACGGATTTCGTGGAGACTGAGAAACAAATAAATTTATTAAAGGAATGACAATGGTATATATTGTATAGTATTTTATAATAAGTTTTGACTATGAGTTTAAGACGCAGCTTTTCTATTGACTCGAATTTTATAATAATTAACCTATCGTTATACGATGAAGACAGTTTTTTATCAATTAATATGCCAAGATCTCTTAAAGAGTTATAAGATACAATGAACCTTAGTGCCGCATAGCATATGGAGGAACTTCCCTGTAAGTGCCGCATAGCATAGTGCGGCATAGCATATGGAGGAACTTTCAGTAAGAGTTTTGTAAGGAATGGCGGCTTTTGGGCGTCCTACACAGCGTCCTACATCCTACACCCCCCGTTCAGGTTCACACCGTTCAAGGAACCAAAGGGGGATAACCGTAGTGGAGGCTGACCTGTCAGCAGAGTTTAAGCAGCTATTTTGTGAGCACAAACTCAATTACTTTTCCTCATCATTCTCTACTCACTCGGATAGTCCGTCATCATCAGAGGTGATTGGACTAATCTTTGAGTATGCAGGCTCGCCATAATAATATAAGTGAAGTGAGGATTGTTTTTACAATAACGACTAACAGAATAACTTGTTTTCAGCTCAGCTGAGTTGCCAAATATTACACCATTTACAAATAATGTCGATACTATTTTGTACCGAAATGGAGTTAGAGCTGTAGATTTTAATGTCATCGGCAAAAGCGGAAAAAATACAACAATGAATAAGTTCATTAAAGACAAAACGGGCAGGAAACAGTTCCTTGGCAGACGCCAGATTTGATTAGGACTGTTATATTGGATACCCGACCGGATAGAAACTAGAACCATTTGCATAAGTTATCATTAAAACCAAATAAAGATAGCTTTAGAAGCAGAAGATACTGAGAGACGCGATCAAACGCTTCCTTAAAATCAAAATATATGCAATCACAGGGTGACAAAGTGATAATAGATATTTAACACATTACTAATATAATCAATATTTGCAAGTGTACATGGACGGGAGTTAAGGAAGCCGAATTGGTACAGAGACGGGAGACTTTTCTTCTGATTTGGGAGATAATGGTACGTTCAATAAGACAGGTCTATTGGACGGTAGTTGTTGGGATCTGTGGTACATCCCTTTTTATGTATTGGGACAATGGTAGATAGTTTAAACAATGATGGGTAGGTGCCAGTGATGGGAGGGACTCCCCCCAGTCCCACCGACCCGGGTATTTCCCTAAAAAAAGGGATCCCGGGTATTGAAAAAGAGAAGTCCCGAGTTTTGAAATAATGGACAAGGCTAAAGCAATAGAGAAAAAAATCGTTAACACCAAATACGGCCAGAATTCGGTATTCCGCGTTCCTGATTCCGGTAATTTTGCAATCCTGAATTCCGGATTCTCCTTGAGGAATTTTCAAAAACCATTCAAAATTTCATCTTGTAAATGTGATTTCTAAATATACTTTTTAATACAAAATTATTGTCAAAAATGCGAGAAAAATGCATAACGTGAGGTGTTTTGGTCTTGTTTGGGCAAAAAGACAACCATTACTCTTTTACTCCTTTACTCCATTTTTCTCATAGTTTCACACCTTGACAATATTAAAAAGTTTTATATTTACCCCTATTTCAAATTAATAATAAATATTCCCATTAATAAGTTATTTTACATATTACACAACAAATTGAATGGTTAAGTTGGGGGCTCAAAAAAGATGCTCATTTTGCAAATTTCGGCAAGAAGCGCATGTTTTAAGATAGTTTAAGGTGTGCTAGTAACAATGACGTGTCAAATTACGTGAAAATAATACGTGTAATTTAGTAATACACTTTTAAATATTGAAAAATAGTAGTTTCGATTTGGTGTGCATATTACAACAGCACACCTAATGAAAATAAAATATGGAAGCTCACAAATTATGCTCTCTCGTCATAGTCTAGGCATGCCACCCGATTTATGACACATTAATGATTTCTACGTGGATTTATTTATATCGTATTGAGACATTGTTGTTATTAAAATTTCTGTCAAATTGTATAAGTTAGAGTGTTAAATTATCCCCCTAATTTCGTAGAGCGGATGGCGTTAGGTTATTTAACAGGATTGTTTTTTCATTTGGTGTGAAATAGTTATAAAATCAAGTACACGACAAAAAATCTTTAAGAAAACCAACTAACCCAATTTCTTGACCAATTAAAAAAGTGCATAATTTCTGATCTATATTGTAACAAAAAAGAAGCGATGTTAAATGACACTGATACCAAATAAATTAGGTATAATTGATTATGATTTATAATAACTATGATGGAAAAGACAAAAACCGGGTGTGGTTTTTATTGGTATTGGTAACAATTGAAAACGTAAAAAATGACATTACACAATCATCAATAGAAGTTTATTTTGAGAAAAATATACTGAAAAACGTTTCCTCTTGTAAATATTAAATTAAACTAAAGAAAAAACGAACAAGAAAAGGAAATTTGAAGAAAATGTCACAAAAAATGAATCATTTTTTGCTCGAAACAATATTTATTATAGCAGAACTACATCATAATGAATTCATACAAGTCTTTTTAAAAGTAAAACTCGGTTTAAAAAAACCGAAACATAATAAATAAATTATAGGAAAGATATACAAATGGAATATTTAACATTAAATTATACATCCCCCCTTTATACCTAATATTAAATAAAAATTCAAGATTATAAATATTTCATTAAAACAAACGAATCATTTAAATAATTACATTGATAAATGAAAATGAAGATTTTTTTTGAAATTGGCGCCACATGGCGCATTTGAAGTGTAAAGAGGCGCGTAGTAGGAATAATGCGCTTATTGAAATGAAATGTATTGATTCAATGCCTGTCATTAAAACGGAGGTAATATTATGTGAGGGTTTCAATTATTAACAAAATTTTGCTTAAAATTGTGTGAAGTTGCTACAATGTTTAAACACACCTTTAAAATATAATTCCATACTTATCAAGCTTGTACGTTTCGTTCAATTTCTGTTGATTATGTTTTTTAATAATTTTTAGTAAGTTTTATTATTAAAATATTGGCAAGATATATTTTAATAAAAGAAATGGCTTTAACATGGAGTTAGATTGTTTTGCTTTAGATTGGGGCTAAGAGACATTTAATTTTCAATTGGTTTATATTGTCCTTTTCAGAGATCGGTGGCTAATGGAAGAGGAAAAAAATTAGGATGGAATGAGGTTCTCGTTTGGACGGCCTCTCTTTTTAGACGGCCATTCTTTTTTACGAAATTATGGGCAGCACATATTTAAGAGGAATTGAGAAAAATGTTTTTTGTGGCCCCATAATTTTCTCTTCTTTTATTACTCTTCCATTAGGCACCGATCTCTGAAAAGGACAATAGATTATTTCCAATTTTTTACGACGCATTGCAAAAATCTATGCGTTGCCACAATTATAAAAAATAGAGAGATGTCTTTTGTGCCTTTCTATTTTTAATGGTCTTGCTGCGCAGCGGTTCGCAACGCGCCTTCATAGAATTTTAAATAGCCTATATTATTGCGATTTTCTTCTTCATTGTTTTATTTTGCTTTTTTCTTAATATATTTTTTGTTAAATTGATAATAATTACTTCAATTTATGCTTCTTTAAGCCATTTCTTACATTAACTTACATCTTGTCCATAATTATTTTAACAATCATATTTTATACTTATTTACAGTTTCTTAGAAACTTAGTTTATCAATGATTTTCCAATACCGTTTAACGGATAAATAGTTTCTTGCTAAAAGTCTGTTAAAATCTTACATTATTTCATATTGCTTAAATCTGTCAGGATGTTTATATACTTTAATTTAGTTCAATATTGTAATCAATTATTGTGAGGAAGCCTGGACTGCCAAAATTTGAATGGTTTGTATAAAAAATTTGTCCGTTTCCGAAGTTTTGTACTCAACTGACATGGTCAATTAAAAAAATCAAAAATCCGACTATGAAATTCAAAAAGGAGAGTACGCGGTTTGTCTAGAAATAACCTAAACGAAGGGGACATTTTTCGAAATCAACAATGAGCTACCAGATTTAATTAAATACTTAATAGTCTACCACTCACTGTATATTACAGTAAGATTGTTTTTGCAGTTACAGTAAAAGCTTCCACGTATCGGCTTTGATTGGATGAAGTTATTGTCGTTTTCAAAAAAATATGCCTAATGGAAGAAGAAAAATCATTCAAAAACGCCAAATGAATTGGTAAAAACCGGAAACACCTCAACTTGTATGGTAATAGAATTGGCTCAGTAAGGATGCTCAAATATTACTTTTTTAGAAAGATATTAAGATTTTTATATAGTTTAACACAAGCTTAATTAAGTTTTTTTGTTATAAAGACGTAAGAATTTCCACAATGGTTTAAAATTGACAAAATAGAAATTTCGATTTGGTGTGCATAAAAAATTTAAAGCGCCAAAAACATTTTAAGGAAAGCCTGTAAAGTTTACGTACAAAAATTAGTTTTTAACTTGCATTTAGAAATTTATAAAAGATGTTTGAATTGGCATTAATTAAAAAAAATAAAAATAAGCAAACAAGAAATTTTGAAGAAATATAGCAGAAATAAAGATAAATTATTTAAATAAATTGTAAATTTGCTTCACGATCTCATTGAGACAATTTGAAAATAATCCAAAAATGTTTAAAATGAATTATCAATTTCTTATAACTCGATAATAGAATATAACAAATTTTTATAAAATACAAAAAAAGCAATGACGACAATAAGACCACCAAAGATTAAGCTTAAATCATATGTACGTGTTGAATAATCTATTATCGCCATAAATCAAAACCAGAAAGCACAACCAAAATCAATTTTAAAAAAACTGGGTATTTCAAAATCACTTCCAAACAATTTGTACTTTGTCAAACTTCAATTCAATAAACATTCTCCTAAAAAAAGATCCAAAAAGAACATTCTGACTCATCGGGTTATATTTAGTTTTAACAATTTAAAACATGTGAAACAATAAACAATCAGCACCTGTTTTTTGTGCAAATTGATCTCTTGAAAGTTGATCAAGAGCAACTTCTTCAAAGAAACCCGGAAAACAAGCACAAATAGTTAAGTGCATGACGATAATGATCATCCTCCTACCTATCATCCTTATGACATGTGAAATGTTTTTATTACACAAATTTGATGATAGAAATAAACTATATCATATTTTTGAAATATCAACTCTTTGCTAATTGATGATTAACAGATTTTTTTTTCGAAGAAAATATAAAACAATAATAATTGCAATATTAATGACAATGATTTATTATTAATATTTAAAGAAATGATAAGGAACCAAAATATATGGGGAATGTTTAATTATTAATAGTGATATGATATATTGTGTGATATTAAACTTGTGGGGACTCAAGGATAAAGCAAAGATATCCTAAATAAGGAATAAATATCCAATTAACCAAAACGTTAGTTTGGAAGAATAAAAATTAAATAGTGCAATAGTTAGAGACGGTAATTTGAAATCCGAATTTCCTTCTACTCAAGATTAATATGATCTCTGAGAGCATCGCTCAGAGCCCGCATAAGTTATTCGATGGTAACTTAAACATGGCGTAAACAAAAAACGACAGAAATCTTCTCTAACTGTTTCAGTCTCTCGAAAAATAATATTACAATAATTTCGTAGAGAACATTAATCTGGTAGTAACTGGTGTATTGAAGGCTCCGGGTTTAGGTAGTAATTTAAAAAATCTGGCTGCTCGGGACCCGATCCGTGACTTCCTTTTTCCCTATCCGGTCCACGGAGGGGCAAAAGTGAGGGGATCTTTCTCATTTACGAGACATAGCCACATTGTCATCCATTTGTAGTGATACTTTTAACGAAATTTAATTTGAGAGAGTAGAACGTCGTTTGATAGGTTAGAGATGGCGAAGAACTATCTGCATTTTTATGCCCATGTGTTTGTAGGGAGACGGTTAGGGGTACATTTACGCGACATTTTTTAACTTTATTTTATGTTCAATTAAATGGAAATATTTTATTTTAAGCATTTGCTTAAACGTATGCTTAAACTAAATATTAAGAGTTTGATGAATACATATAAATAAATAAATAGTTCCTTCATCATTAAAGTAAATTTAACGTTTCAGATGCGATAGAACGCCAAATGAAGTGCTCGATTTTTGAAAGTTTTAGATCATATTACAGTAACATTACAGTCCAGGTTAAGGATGTATTAGAAACTCTGCTGAACAGCAAACATATGGGTTGAATAATTTTGCTGGGTGGTCTATTGATGGTGACGGTTTAAACTGTTACAGTTGGCGTGCGTTTGCAACACATGGGTTTTCCAGTATTTTTCGATTTTAAATTTGTGAATTTTTCGTTGCTTTCTTCACATTTAAATGGTACAAAAATCGTGTTTATTTGACTTGCATCAATATTTTTATCAAAAAAGTGCAAAAAGCTTATTACAATGCATGCAAAAAACCAAATAACATTTTCGAAAATTTCAAATCGAAAACAGTCTGTAACCTTTCTTCTTGGAAATTTGTCGTTTCGCGGAAATGACGCATTGAGGACAGTAATTTAAAGATTTTGAAAGATTTGATGAGTGTGTCATACTCGAACACACCACTGCCACGACACCGCGCAGGATTGCAAAAGACTTCGCACAATAATCTAGAATCCATTCACACGCCGAATGCAAATTAAAATTTTTAATATTAAATGAATCTTACAGTGTTAAAAATTTAAAATTTTATTTGCAGACAGTTTTACTCGTCATTTTGACAAACAGGGTTAAATTTTACGATAAAACGGTTTCCCTACTGAAGAAATATTTTTGAGCATATTATCTATTATCTGATCATTGACGTTAAAAAAGATAGAACTCTTTGAGAGATAACAAGTGGGTCGCTAGTTCCTCAGCCGCTACAATATATATTTAAAATTATTCATAGAAGCTTCTCTTGAAATCAACCTTGAGCTTGTAGAACTTATTTCCGAAACTGTTTATTCAGGAATTTCCCATCAATTGACAGTGAATTTTTACAATTTGGCCATTAAAGTTTCAAATAAGTGTCACGGAATGTTTCACGTCTCATTAGCGGCAAGATTTCTCATTTTTCTCGTCAAAGAAATTTAATTATTTCAATACTTTAGAAATGTGCCGACAAAAGAAAACATTTACTAGTAGCTTGTCAGATTTGTCATAATTAAGAACGAAACATAATTGGTTGAAAATCTTGACAATTGCTATTGGTATATATAATTTGGGCTGTTTTAAAAATCAACTTTTAGAATTTCCTCATGTTTTCTTTAAAAGTTTTGTAAATATGTCGCAATTATGGTTCAAATAGTTATAAATAACTTCATAAAAACATATTATAGAAGATGTTAGTATTTTAAATATTTCTAAAATCACTATTTTCTGGAATTGCTGATGAGGAATGAAATAAAAACAAATTTTTGTTAAATACTTATAAATATTAAAAAAATATAATGTCAAAAACAACATTATTAATTCAATAATTAATAATTAAAATATATAATTTAAAAAAAACCGGCAACTAAATCGCTCTCATGTAGGACCTCCCCTTACAAACATTTCGCTCACGCAATCCTTCATCACCTCCGACTCGATTCGAGCCTTTTTCGTCTTTTCCGCTTTCAACAATTTGCTCCAAACAAACTTCTCATCAATTTGTTTTTATTATTTTTAGCCATTGAGTGGAATGCCTGTGTCGTCTTGGTAACGTATGCTTATACATTTACAGCCATTTTCAATTGCTCAACATTTATTCTCACGCTTTTATATAAAAATGGATACTAATAATATCATTATTGTCTATGTTTTGTATGCACAACTTTGTTTGTATTTTTATTTTTAATTTGATCACATTTTGTGTTATTATTTAATTGTTAATGATAATGGGGTGTTGGATGAATGAGAATTAGCGAAAGGGATTCCCATGGTGACTAATTATTTTGAAGAGATTATCGGGACACACGATTAAATAATTAACAAAACATTCAATGTTTTTCTTTTAATTTTTGAAACGATTATGAGAATACACTTTCCAACCATTGCAATAAGTAAAGAAATATTTATGGGGAATGGTAGTAAGGGGTTTTTTAAGAATTTGAAATCATAAATGTTGGTTTCTGTAAGTCGTCAAATGAAAATGAAGGTTTTATAAAATTCAATAATTTATTGAAACTTCAAACGTGAGAATTAGAGATGTTTTGCGCATAACTCCTCTAAAAACATTGTTTTCAAGTTTGGAGCTTATATATTTATTAATTTTTTTAGCTTATATATTTATTAATTCAATGGGCGTGCTGGTTTATTTACACTACGTTCATCTCGTTTAATCTTCAGCTCTCAGCCATAAAGTCAGTTTTCCGGAATTGATAAACAACATCTGAAAGAGCTTCGAAAAAATCCAAAGCTTTTACAATTTCTGAAAATTTGGCAGAGTGATGAATTTTACATAACTTAAAAATTGTTGTTCATCTCCAGTTATAATAAAATGACACGTTTTTGTGTGTTTTTTTGAGGGTTCCAATAGTTAATTTTCTATTCTATATTATTTGTAAGTGTAGGTTAATATGAAAACGAATGTTCCACAGCTATTAACTTTAATAACGACCGATGTATAAAGAGAAAGGCTGCTCGAAATAGAAATCGAAATTTATCTCAAGAGTTTTTAACGCTAACAATTGTTTTAAGATTCTCAATAACATTTTTATATGTGAAAAATAATTTCTATTACTTAATTTCTCAAAAATATTATCTTCATACATTGTCGCGCATAAATAAGCCTAATCCAAAAAAACATAGTTCAAATAACCTTTAATTAACAATGTTTCTTTTAATCCCTTCAATAAAGCAGAAAGTTTAATACTATTAGAATTAATATATTTTTGTGCATTTTAAATTAGTTTACATGATATTAGATCTAGAAATTAATTTCCGCGTTTTTAACGCATATTAAACTATAAAAAACTGGACAAACTTAAACAAAACTTTTATTCAAATTAATTTCCGTAAATAACAACAACATTCTCCAAGAGTTTGGGCAACTTATGGATTCTATCGTAATATAATTTTTCTGGATTGGCCGCAGTCCATTTATCTAGCGATTTTTGACGTCTTGATGATCTCGAAAGCGCTGCTGCGCCAGGCCATCAGCCATTGACCGGAAAAGATAATCCGACGGGTCAATGACCGGAGAGTACGGCGGGTGCGGTAAGACTTCCCATTTGAACTCTTTCAGCGTATCCTTCACCCCTTGCGTTGTCATGACGCAATGACCATTTCGTATGGACCCGCCTATTCTGGTCTTTTTACTGCGATTTCACTAGTTGATGTTGATAGCGATTCACAGTGATTGTTTCGCAAGGTTGGAGCAGTTCAGAGTACAGAATTCATTGTTGGTCCCACCATATGCACAGTAAGACCTTCAGATGTTGGGTTTTGCGGTCGCAGATGTCGGTTCACCGTGAATAACCCACGATTTTCTTCGCTTCGGATTGTCGTAGTACACCCACTTTTCATCGCCAGTTATGATGCGATGTAAAAAGACTTTCATTGAAATCTGTCCAGCAAGATTTGTGAAGTTGTTTTTCTCTGCTCTTTGTTTCTGAGGAGCTCATAGGGCATCCATTTTCTTTTGAATCTTTCCGATTGCTTTCAATCGATGAAAAAGATCCAACTGAAGTTCTTCGTCTTCAAATTTTGTTAGGCTGTCCTGATCGGTCTTTGTCGTTGACGTCAAAACTTGGCAGATTCTTATGAATGTTTCAGAATTGCCGTAAGTTTGGGCAAGCATTTGGTGCGCGTCAGTGTCTTTATGACTTTATTCTTGAGTTGGAAAAGGAAAAGGAGAGCTTCCCGCAAATGACGTTTTCCTGGCACAAAGGTTTACATATTCTGAACCCAAAATAATGATTTTTATAAAGTACGTGAAGAAAGTTATATATATATATATAAGTAGAAAGCTGATAATACAGAGAACATTATAACATAAAATTCGTTTTATAAATATAATTTTATTTTGACAAAATATCAACAACAAAAAAAGGCGGAAATTAATTTCTAGACTTAATATTTCGCTGTTTCTAGTGTCACCTTTTAGACAAAAAGTAATTCAGCGATTTTCATATATATATATATATCAACTACTAGAACAATATAATTTCATTTTTAATTTAACAAATTCGAAAAAAAATGTGTAAACTATTAACTGACGTATCGAAGTGGCAAAGAAGCTTACAAGAAGCTTGTTAGTTGGAACAGACGAAGTTTGATAAATTTGGACAAATGGGACTGAGAGAAGAACGGATGAATTATGTTGAAGTTCCGGTCTCGACATTAAAAAAAACTAATATTGTATTCGAATACTTGTACAAAACTTCTCATTTGGGGCAAAGTTTAATCAAATTTCTGATACTGTTCTGGTTAGAATCAGATTAGTCTTGAATTCAACTGTCATATAAATTCAAGCAAAACGTTAAGTTCATAATGGTTTTTCTGCTTTATGGAAAACTAAAATAAAAATTTCCGGCAAATAATATAGTAAGTTTAATGGAAGCCATTGGAAAAACAAACTATGTTTGAAAAAAGCTGTTGTGAAAATAACTTTAGAAAAGACACATTCTGCCGTTTCAAGATTTTTAGGTTTTAAAGTTATTTAGGTACCACATTATAGAAAATAGAAAGAAATAGAATATAAAATGTATAATCTGATTTCTTTAAATCGTCGTATCAATGTCGTTAGAACCAATCCAATTTGCGTAATTTCAGTAAATCCATGATATGTCTCTTATTCATGCAATTGACAACAGTAATGAGGAGCTAATCAATTCGATACTCGAGAACAATCCAGTACTAATCAACATGAAACTATTTTCCAAATACATTTAGGCAGATATTGAGAACTATGATGAAGAGAACCGTACGGCTCTTCACTATGCTGCCGAAATGTGCACTTTAGCAACTTTTTCAAGGATATTCCATACAGATACAACTCTACTGGATGCTCGGGATAATAACGGGTATCTTTTTATTCCATTCCAATTTTTATGTCATTGTTACAGTTACACGCCTTTGCTTTATGCTATAATGGTTGGCCGAATTGAGATAGCCGATTTTCTATATTCGAACGGAGCCAATGTTAATCATATTGATAAAGAAGGTCATAATATTATTCATTGGGCGGTTGTATGCGGACAAGTAGGTGTCAATTAAAGTATGGAAGTATGTTTAATTATAAAGGTTGCATCGTTGCAATGGGCTCTCGAAAAGAAGGTTAACCCGAATGCTAAAGACTTTACAGTATGTTTGGAATAATTTTATTTAAACTTAATATGATACATCAGCACTCCACTGCCACCAAACCGCGCCGCATTGCAAAAGACTACGCATCAATTGCGCGAATCCACAACTTTAGAAATTATTATTTTGTAAAATATTATATTTATTAATCATTTTTAACCGAAGCGTTTAGTTTTTTTTATTGTAGCAACTGCAAATTGTTCCTAAAAGAAGTTGATTACAGCAGTGACAGACACTTATGTTCGCTCGCTGCATAAGAAAACCAATCCTAGACATATTAAGGAGACTGGAGCAATTTTCCGTAGCGCAAGAGATAGAATATGAGAAGATGGAGGTACAAAAAGAGGTTATCTGTGAGTATCAGTGAGCACTAAACTGAATGGAGATGGATCAGATTTTCAACGACGAATAAACTCCATTCAGTTGTGTTTCGCGCAATTGGTGCGAAGTCTTTTGCAATGCGGCACGGTTTCGTGGCAGTGAAGTGCATCAGAAATAGAGATTATTGGAGAGTATTTGTAGATACCTATAACTTTTACTTTTCCGTGCTAAACAGTAATGAATGAAGTATATAATATTTTGAATTTTGTTTCTGGGGTTTCGACAATGAAATATTTGGGATTTAATTCTGCGTTATTTCTTGCTTAAAAAGTAAAAGTACGTTTATTAGAAGTTGACCATAATATCAGCTTTCAATTAAATTTTTATTTATTTCTCATTTTATTTCAATCCGGGAATTCTGCTTTTTAAAATTTTTCATTTTGGCCATCAGTAGGGTGAAATTCCGGTGTTTTTATTTTCGAAAATAAGAAGTTTGAAATTGTTATGCGTCTCTATTTAAAAAATATATACTGTTTTTATATTTAATAACAAATTTGTCTGAAAACCATTTATTTCTATTCTATTTTTGTTAATCTCCTTGAAAAGTTTATTCACTTCTCTCTTATACTACTTGAGTCAATTTTTCTCAGACCTGCAATTAAAATTTAATGCTTTAGGAACAAATCTTTACAAACTCGAACTTAATGATAATTTAGAAATTATAGCAAGAAGCAGCACCTCTTCACTACGCAACCGTTTCTGATGATATTGGAACATCCATTGAGCAGGCACTCATAATAACATTACTACGAAATGGAGCAAACCCAAATATCGTTGATAAAGACGGAAGAAGCCCAATACTTTGGTGTGCTAGCAATGGTTTTTAAAATTAAAAAAAAAATGTTTCACGTATTCCACCTTAGGTAATATTGAAGCATTAAAGATTATTGAGAATTCTGGCGGAGATATATCTGCAAAGGATCGGGATAGTCTAGGTGTTCTTCATTGCGCTGCCAGTCATGGCTATCACGAAGTGATCTACTTGAATATTTTAAAATTCTTCATTACCATATTCAGGTCGTTCAATATTATCTGTCTCAAATGCCAAATCAAGTCAATCAAAAAGATAGAGCTGGTCATTCACCCATTTTCTACTCCATAACCTATGGTCACGTGGAAGCGACGATTAAGCTTCTTCAGAATGATGCATATGTCAATCATCAGGACAATCGATTAAGGACTCCATCTCATTGTGCCGCGTCTAAAGGGCAATTGCAGTTACTGCGATTGCTCAATAAATTTAATGCTTCATTTGATTTGGCAAATTATAGAGGAGATTTGCCATTTCATGAAGCGGTTCAATCGGGAAGTAACGGTAGATAAAGCAAGTTTATGATTTTAAACACATAATTTCTTGTTCAGATGTTGTAGATTACCTTTTGATGAAGAATGAGAACTTTTTGAATGCTGCGAATCATAACGGGCGCACGGGTCTTCATCTTGCAGCCGCGGCAGGTAAATTAAATAGTAGAGTATTTTATTTTCTTTCCATTCACGGTTTTGAATTATGCAATTATAAATTTTCCAATTCCCGCGATTAAAATTTTGCTTTATTTCTTACTTAAAACTCCATTTGAAGAGAAAATACAAATATTAATTTCGCGACCCATTCCTTCCTTTTTGAAAATGAGTAATTAATTATAATAAGTATCTTCGACTTTTCAACTATCTTCTATTATAAATATAAGAATAGTCAACGAATATGGAAGAGGATAGGGTCCAACAATCTCTATATAGATTGAAACCTCAGTGTTTGAACAAAACTAGAATTGAATCAAATTGACTCAAGAAAATAAAAGTAAATCAACATTTTCTCCCCATATTTGACCATCGTTCTCACAATCTGTCTTAAATTATCATTTTTTCTAAACTGCTGCACTCCAGGACAAAATAATAGAAAATTAAGACCAAAATAAAAAAAAAAACAATTTTAAGGTCGAGCCAATGTGGCTTGCGTTTTGACAAAAAAGTGTCTCGATTTTACCAATTTTACCCTTCTAGTATCCTTCTTGGCTCCGCCTCCAAATGGATAATTGGACCCACATTTTGTCCTGGGGTGCTACTGTAATTACAAATTAAATTGTCATGCAAGTATTGGTATTATTGTCTCACTCTAACATAATTATCAATACTTTGAAATTACCAAATTGATTTGTAAACCTTTCAAATGTGTCATGTGCCTAAAAATAATTGAAAATCCAGGAAAATGATTAGATCAATTCATCTAATTTTAAAATTTAATACATCTGTTGTTAGAGTTATTTAAACAGAAATCGTCTAACCACTTTATTGATAATTTTTAGGTAATCTGCAACTTGTTATATTTCTGTGCAACAAAAAATGCAATATAAATCCTATCATGTTCATCAAAGTTTTACAGCTTATAATTACATTTTAATAACTAAATAATTTTAGGATACACCCTACACTCCTTTGGATCTAGCTAGGGAGCAGAAAAGAAATGACGTCGTTGACTATCTAACAAAAGAGCAAAATGCAAAGTCTCACAATGATTACGACTCAAAATATTTGCAAGATTATCTGTTTGAATTGCAAAACAAAATAGAAAAAGGTAGGTATTTAAAATTGTGTGGAACGTTTGTGTTTCCATATATTTGTACTTGTACAGCGCGTCATGAATGTTTTTAGAATAATTATAAGCAGCACGCCAAATGAAAACTACATTTTCGAATTTTTAAGCGTTATTTTTAAATTTCCACGGAGTAATAACAAATAAGCTTCTATACAAGTTTAAACTTCCCTTAAAACATCTAAAACCCTTACAATAGAAATACAATAGAAAAATTTATTTTTAAGCCCCTCAAGTTTTAAAAACACGGCCACATTACTAATATTTATTCTCGCCATCAAAACTGTCGACATATAATTAATCTAAAAGTTTTAATAAGCTTGAGAATCCATAACAGAAGAGGTTTAAAATAATAAAATTTTTTATTTGCAAAAAGCTTTTAACAAAGCTCCAATCTGAAAATAATTGACGTTAATCAGACTAATTTGATGATTGTTTTGCTCATTTAAACATAGATTTTTTCTTGTTTGGTGCTTGATTGTAATATTCATGTTATGAAAACTAAAAAAGAAACCGACTTTACTGTTTCCCACACATGTTTAAAGTGATGTTTCCAATCTACAACGAGGAACAGCCTTTCTCAGTTGATAGTTTTGTTTAGCAGGGATGCACGCCAACTGGTACGTTGAATGATTTGCTCAGTAATCGTGCTCAAATCTACCTTTTTAAGAATATATCAATGTTTTTAGATGGTTTAAGGACAGTCTAGTTAATTTACCGCAAACAATGTTTTATTGAAAATGCTCAAAATTTGTCAGACACGTTTAAAAATCTTTATTTCCAGTTAGCGTGCGGGATGTCACCCTAACCTTTCAAATAAAGAATGTCTTATGAAATTACTATACTGATAAGTAATATAACGCCCAAAATGGGGATCGTTGGATTTTTGCAAAGAAAATGTTTATTTTTTGAAATTATATCGTTAAAAAACCAAGAAATGATTGTACTTTTCTACATTACGTAGCTCAAAATAAAGAAAATGCGTAGAAGTTTAGTAGAAATATGTAAAAACAAAAAAAAATGACACGAGCTTGCCTAAAATAGAAGCATATGTATAATAAAATACAATTAAGATAAATATCTGCAACTGAAGAAGGCTGAATCGCGAATGGAGCGGCACTTACAAAAACTGCGGAGACATTCACAGCAAAAAGTTGATGATTTTGTGGCGAATAAAGACAATATGCTGAATAATAAATATTACACCGACATTGGTACTAACACTTCGGTATGTTCACACATCAGTTTTTTTATGTTATTATCAGGGATTCACGGATTTTCCCGGTTCGCCTTTCGTTTTCCGTGCAGCCCAAGTACACGCCAAATGAAATGATCGCTATCTAAAAAAAATTGACAGCGTTTTCTAGTATTCCACGTGAATACTTTGATGAAATTAAATATTTAATTTAAAGTGCATGGCAGATGCCCACCAAATTATTCTGTATTTTGTCGTAAGCCTGTAAATTGTAGCCGACGTTTTCTTTTTTGATTTAATGATATTTTCGGTTTATAAAATAACGTCAGAATACTAGCCACTACAAAACTACGAATAATATATTAGAAATAGCCGATCATAAATGTGTAGCTTAAAAATTAATGATCTACACTGCAAGTATAAAACAAACTTTAATTCGGTGTGCAAATGAAATGTTTATTTTTGAAAGTTTTGGATCATAATACAGTATCTGACGAGAATGAAAGGATTTCATATTTTATAAGCTTAATTAGATATTAGAAAATATTCCAATTAACAAAACTTCGCTGCTAAAATACTTCGCTGCTGGATTGCCTAAAATGAATCATCCTTTGGGTGTTAGAGTTGGGGTGTGAAATGTATATCAGAAACTATCTCGAAAATCGAAAATATTAACACTTTAATTCCTATATGAGGCTAAAATGCTAGAAGCTATATATCTTTTAAAATGATAATCGGACATGACATTCTCAATTATTTGAAAATATGTAAACGTCATCTGCAATTGTAAATTTACTTTTCTATAAAATGCCCTAAACTTTTTTGATAAAGTCTTTCCATTATTTAGTTAAATATATGAAAAATTTCAGCAATATTATAAAATTTATTATAATAAATTAATGTGAAAAGTAATAAAACGAATGCAATGGAAAAATTAAGTTATTCAAATTGTATTTAATTGTAGACAAGAGAGACGCAGTCAGCAGATGGAAGCACCAAGCGTGATGAAACTCAAAAGATATCAAAGGCAACATCCATGACCAGTCTAAATAATAAAATAAATGAAACTGAAACTAATTCGAAAGAAAAATCGAACGATAATCAAGATGAAAATGATAAAACTCTGAAAGAAATTAAGGAAGAGCTCGAAATTCTTCGGGAAAGAATGCAAAACAATGAGTCAAAAATAAATCTTTTAGATTTAGCCGATGAAGAGTTTGAGGTAAGGTTTTAGATGATTTAATAATATAGATAAGGTGTTCAAGTTATACCGCTTTAAAGATATAATCTTACAAAATCTTACGTTCTTCGGGATTTTAAAGTTTTAAGAGATGATTTGGTAGCAATTCATTATTGAAGTTGTTCATTTAGAAAGATTTTAGAAAATATGGTTAATACAATTATTAAATTTAAAATTGAACGTTCCAGGAATTACCTCCATTATCCGACGAAAGTGATAAAGAAAGAAATGAAAATGAAACTGATGACAAAACACAAAAAGAGGAAAATAAAGCGCAAGGAATGGTACCTGATGAGGATTTAAAAAATAATGAAGACTTCAATCAAAACGAAGAAAAAGTTCAGAAAAAATTAGTTATCAAGGTTGTAATATTAAAACAATATTTCCTAGTTGAACTATTTAGGAAGAAGCTGAAGAGATGCCATCAAGAAAGCAAAAGAAAATTAAAAAGTCAAAAAGTTCTGAGAAGGTTTTCAATCATTTTATTCATAAAATTATACGCCAAACTTTGTAGCGACCGCAAAGTGAAATTGACACCGAAAGAATGTTGATGCGAGTTCGCCGAGAACCCGAAATTGGAAACGATGCCGGTGATATCGACGTCTACCATGATGATGAAAAAGCATACATAAATGATTCAAAGTCGCCGATATCGAATCGTAGCAGCACATCCAATAGTCGATTGATTCATGAAAAAGCCATATTTCAAGAGCTAACGCATTTAAAGAGAATGCAGATTCAATACGGAAGGGTTGTTTTTCAGAAATTATATTCTCAATGAAGGCGTTGTAACTTTAAGGTACAGGAAAAGATATTGGTTCGTTCTCTTATCACAAACTTCTGCAAGATGCACAGTTTGGATCCAAAAAACTTCAAATTCCACACTTTTTACGCCTGGGAAAAGTTTCTATATGGTAATGGTCTACAATTTACCATATCATTTGAGTTTGTGATAGCGTTAAATTTGCCGACGACTATGATATTACATTCTACCTTAATACATACTATAATATTTCAGATGCTCTCTCGGAACAGTTAAAGATGATTTATCTCGAAGAACGTGAGCGATTAGGCCAGTCTAACAGTGAAATGACAACAATCTCAAATAGATTCGGTAATAATAGTTAAAGTCAATTTAAAGCATATCTCAAAATGGGTAATATAGTCTGGATGATTTACAAATTTCAGCAGAGCTTGATATGCTTTATCTATAAATTTTAATAGCCTAATTATTGTAATTAAGTACCGGAAGGATACAATTATTGAAAAAAAAACGGAATAAAAAACCCGGGAAACCGAATTTCGGAATCTGGATTCACGGAAAATTTATGAATCTAGAAAGCATTTGAAAGTTTAAAAAAAACTATTTTTTAACTTTAAGTATTAAATAACACGTTATTTAGTACTTACAAGGGAAGTAAATTTAGCCTCCGCTTGAGATTTTCATGAGACTTGCATCATTTGGTAGAAAACGGATTTGGAATCAGAGCTTCCGAATCTATCAATGATGCAAGTCTCATCAAAATCTCAAGCGGACGCTAAATTGATTTCCATTGTTAAAGCTAAAATATATAACATATATTTATATCAGCTTGTTTTATGTTCCAAACCAGAAATGAAATTTCAAAAAAAAAAATACAATTTAGAATTGTAAAAGAGACAGAATACCACCAATCACTGGTGATTTTAGCATTCGTCTCAAACTTACAAGTTTCAGCAATAAAAATACAATGAAAAGTCGATAAAATTACCCAAAATGATTAAACGGGAATTACCTAATGATAGATTTTAAATTTTCTAAAATATTTAAATGTGTTTTAAATGGACTATTTGTAAATGTATATCTGTATAAAACATAATTTCAGAGAAACGAATAAGAAGAAGTGTTCCATTTAACGAAAGGGTCAATCAAATGCAACAAGCCTATGCAAATTCAACAATTCGGAAATCGAAATTTAGCAGTGATTATAAATCCACCGGAGCAAAGCGATGTGAATGTTTAGGAAAACATTTAATTCTATAAGATTAAATAATAATGTAAATAATGAAGCAGAAAGTTAGAAAAATTTAGTTATTTATTATTTTTGTGTATAAATATGATTCGATTTTGTATTATTTGTAATAAATTTAATAGGCTTTTCTACTTGAAAATTGTGGAAAAAAAGAAGCACATTGATTAGAGTTCACAAGATTGGACAAAGATTTTATGGAGTGATGAATCAAAGTTTATTGGTACGAATTATTCATATACAATATATAAGGAAAGTGTTTTAGGTCGGACTCTCAGATTTTGATAAAAATTTACAGATAGATTCCTTATGGAAATTTCCTTATCGTTATTTATTGAAACACAGTTTAAATCACGTGAAAGTTGAAAAAAATATAATAAAGCGATAGTTTTTAATAGTATGGTATAACCTTAAAACATACACGGGATTGTTTAGTTAATTAATCGAAATGCGCTACGTGCTCATAGAGCCGAGAAACTCAGCAAAAACTTTTGGGAACATTTTTTTCATGATCACATTTCGATGCTCCATTTTAGAAGAATGTGCTCATTTTGAGAAACTCGCGTTAGACACTCTTATACAGAATTTTTTGCTCTACAACATATCCTGAGCACAACCTTGTAGGTGCTCACAGAGCTGAGAAACTAAATGATGAATTTTTTCATGTTTTGTGCATTTTCGATGCTCCAGCTCAGCGAAATGAGCTCGTTTCGTAAAATTTCTTTTACACTATCTTATTAAGCAGTGTTAGTTGTCTAAAATACCCGGAGCACAACGTTCTACGTGCCCATAGAGCCGAGAAATACGTCGTCGAAAATTTGGCAATTTTTTGCAAATGGTCGATGCTCCAGTTTGGGCGTAAGGAGCTCTTTTCGTGAAAGCACTACTGTGTTTAGCGCAACAAGCTCTGTAAAATGCGCCTGAGCACACGGCGCTACGAGCTCATAGTGCCGAGAAACTCGGCAAAAACGTTTGGTAAAATTTTTTTCATGGTGACATTTCGATTAATTAACTAAATATTTTTTTTTCGATTAATTATTAAATAAATAGAATTAGTGTTTGAAAATTGCAATTTTTGGGTTTTAGACCCATTTTTTACCTCCTTAAACCGTTTTGTGGCGTCCTAATATTTTGTCAGCATGCAAATCAAGCCATAAGGAATCTATCTTAACATCTGTAAATTCTGTAAATTTTAACAAAATCTGAGCGCCCGACCTAAAACACTTCCCTTGTAAGCATGGAGAAGGAAGCTTAATTGTCTGTGACTGCTTTCATTCTGGTGATATTGATACCACAGTTGAAATGGGCGGAATTAAGGATCTAACTATGTTTTAGTGATGTGAGGGACCACATTTTTTAGAATTCCAGGCGGGGATCCTTAAAAATTGAAAATGGGCACGGAGTTCCTACCCGGGACGGGATCATGGTAGTCTTTCCATCGCTGATATGTCTGTATAAAGAATACAATAAATCTTTTAGAAGACACAATCTTGGACATAATATTTTGATAGTTCTATTGAATGATCAAACTACGCATCACCTCTGGTATTAATGTTATCCATCGATGTTTCTCATTAATTACGTGATAAGAAAAATCTTCAAGAAATATATTTCCCCGCAACTATCAAAAATTAGAACCCTACAAAATAAACATTTACAAAGATGAACAACATTTGCTAAACATTATTCTGTCCGAATTTAAAATTAGGTACTCATTATTCTTGTTACTATTAAGATTTCAAAAAACGGTTGTTATTTCACTCTTAAATAGACACCAGAACAAAATCCATGTCTAGCGGAAATTCATTGAAAATAGCACAAAAACGCCTTTTTAAAATTCTTTCTATTGTTCGAAATGGCTCTAATTTTTGGACGAAATGTCCCAATTTACATGGGTTTCTTATCCGGAGTTGTCGGAGTTTATTTATCAGATGTAGGATTAAAGCAGAAACTTTTTTTTTATATTTTATGTTGTGCACTTTAAAGTTGACAAGAAGTCTATGAATAAATTGGTATATTGTGTTGAAATAAGTTCTAATATTTCTCATCCATAGAATACTTTTGGTTTTATTTCTTCATTATCTTTTATGTATTATGTTTTAAGACTAGGTACAGAAAGTTTTTGTTCAGATCATTATACAGATTTGATAACTTTTCTAATAAATAATATTTCTTATAATATTAATAGTTCCAAAAAGCCTTTCTAATATAATATTTCAATACATTTTAAAGTTTAATAAACAGTTTGAGACGATGCTACTAAGATTACGTAATAAGTATATTGAAATTTACATGCATGGAATCGTTAGACAATCGTAAGTATTTCTGTAAAATCTATCTCAACAAGTTGTGTATTCTTGTTTGTTATTAAATTTAAAAACTTACAATCTAATAACAGATAATAATAGATTTCCAATATAACATTCTCGACCTTTTATCTATGTGATAACTAACAGGATAACAAGCTCACTGTTAGCATGGATGAACCCTCCCTGTGATAAGTGGCTGATAGCTCTCGAACGACATCAATGAACGTTCATCAGGAAAACCATGTTGGCTATCACACAAATTGTTAGCTCATACGGTAATTTATATTAGAATTTATCGGTTTAAGAAGATTTAAGTAGATCATTATTTCATTTTTTATAAATCACATTATTAAAGTTAAAATATTCATTCGTTAATATTGGTAAAGTTCAAGGAATATCAGTACAATTAATGAAACAGACTTCAAATACCATTTTCTAGATAAAATTGTAAAATTACAAAAGAGCGCTTTTAAAATAAGTTTTCTTTACTAACGTTCTCAATTTTTTATTCCATTAATAACCTAATTCAAGCAGATTTGCGGTAAAACTAAGTCAATTCTTTGAGATTGTGCTTCTCAGTTTCTCAGTTTTGTTTATTCAAAATTAACGATTAATACAATAGACTCTGCAATTTGTGCTGGGCAGTGGTTTGACTGTGTTTTGCACGATATTGTCATAAAACACGTGCAAAACTGCCGCCACAACATTCAATTCAAACCGAAAAAGTAACCGAAGTTTCATCAAAATTACACGAAGCGTTCTCCTTCCAAACAAACAACATCAAATTTTAACAAAGATTGATTATGCGTTTACGCTATATAACAGGATGAGTCTGTTTTCATGCAAAAAGCACCTCACGTCCAAACAGGAGCACTTTTCGTGCAAAACACAGTCAAGGAAGCGCACAGCAGAAAGTTTTTAGGAATATTCAATAACAAATATCGTAATACAGATAAAATTTAATATCGGTGGTTCAGTTGAACGGTTTGCAGTAGAGCGATAGGCACCAAGCCAGGCCCCGAGCATTTGAACTTTTAACTTTAACTTCAACCTCTTTAACTTGTTCAGAAACTGTGCTTAAATAGTCCATGTGTGACCTTCTCAACGTTTGATCATCATGTGGGTTTGTTTTTTCTCCGAAAACATCACTTTGCCGTAGTTCTTCTAAATGCCAAGCACGCCTGCCTTTGGTCAATGATTTTAAACAGAATTAGTATTATCTTAGCCAATGTAGACCTTCTCGTGTTGGCGACTGTTCAACTTTTTCTTGAATATCGTCGACAAATTCTTCAGCTGTAATTATTCAAATTAACTTCTCTTGTATAAAAGTATTAATTTTTATTGACAAACGGTAAATAGAGCGGTAATTTAAACATGTTTTATCCGAAATTAATCAAGACTATCGAACTTAAGTAATGAAGAGGTGTGTCGAATTCTTCGGGTCGTTACTTCGATGAAAGATACGTACACGCCTCAGGTTATCATGGATGAGAGGGATAAACGGCTAATGTATATGGGAGTCATAAAATTATTTCTTTACAGTTATTTGCAAAATATCCATCAATTGGCACGAACAGTTACATGAATAGTGAAGAAACCGATGACATTTTCACCGCCATCTTCGATTTTTTCTTTTGAATCGTCTTCAACACTAAAAATTAGGATTTGTCCGATAGTCCAGAAACGTTTTTTAGTGGTTCGCTTCAAAATAGCATACATCCCAAAGAGGAATTGCGCGCTTATTATTAAAAGATATTGTGGTAGTTTGGAAACGTGGTTCAAAATTGACTGTAAATTCGAGAAAAACATTTGATTATAAAACATTTATTTTATACCTCTCTTTTAAATGGCTGAAGTCTCGTCTAGTATACCATGCGATTAAAATAATTATTAAAAAATAATTTATGGGTTTGATGATATTCTATTTCCCAATTATTCGTCTCTTGAATACATTATTTCATTATGAATTGTAAATAACAATTTCGGAACTCCTCTAAATTAGACTTTTTCAAACAATAAATTAGTAATTAGTTTCCTTCTTCAACACGACTACCATGCAATATTGGCATTCGTCAACATCATTCATGACGGATTATATTTGTGCTCTTGTTCCAGGCGATATTCTCATAATCCTAGTGCGTTTATGAAGAAAAACAACAACAAAAAATGAACATTTATCTCTAACAACTTTTTTATTATTATTATTTTTCCCGTGGTCCAATGATTCGCTTCCAAATTCTTGCCCAAATCATATTTATAAAAAAAACTCTCGCAGAGAGCTCAATTATTTAGCCATTCAATATCCTCCGAGACAGCTAGAGTTATTCATTTTTTGCTCGCCTCTTATTTGTGTTGCAGTTGGCTGAAACTGCACCAGCGTTTTTTTCTTATTCGATTTATAGGCATTCGAAAGAGCACGAAGAGACGCGGAATGTTTTTTTTGCCAACGATAGATGATGGACTATGAAGACGCAAAAATTAACGGTGTGCGAGCTCATGATGTGTGCGTGGATGTGTGTTGATAATTCTTTATTTTATTCAATTTGCTTCAATTCTTATCCTTTCTTTTCGTGTCGCAACGTCATGTTGAAATTTTTGTTCTCTCGCATTTGTTTACTTGTGCTCAAGTATTCTTGTCTTGACCATTCAGTCTGAACTTGAGATTATTCTGTTCAAGTAATTGTTTCATTTTTCTATAAATTATAGTCTATTCAATGATTTTTCATTTCTTAAAGTATGTTTTGTAGTATAATTACTTTATGAATATTTGTCTACCTCAATAATAATGATAATAATATCAAAACTAGGTTTAATCATATGTTTTTGTAATATTTTATTACTTATTATTAATTATATATCCATCAGAGATGGTCGGAATTCTGCATTTTTCGGAGTCTAATTCCGAATTCCTTTTTCGGAAATTCTAAAATCCCTGTAGTACATATATACTCGCTGTCACGTAAATAACAAATTGTTGAATGATATCAACCAATAGTAACAGAATGTAAAAACATAGTAACAGAATGTAAACGTGAAAAATGTGGCGATGTTTACGTACAAATAAACTGCTGTCTCGTTTGCACGCCAACTGGTATGGTAATAAAATGAGCTAAATGAGAGTGCTCAAATTTAACTTTTTAGAAAGATGTTAATATTTTTAGATAGTTTAAGGCAAGCTTACTTAAATTTTCGTGAAAATTTTTTTGTTAAAATGAGGCAAAAATTTTCAGATACGCTTAAAAATCGTTATTTCCAGTTGTTTTGAGTAGTTGAAGTAACCAACTAATTTTTAAAGCACTTTTGCTTGCTTCTGTTAAAACATCTCCTAAACTTTTGGCTTATCTAGCTTGTGCTTTTGCGAGTTTATTTGGCGTATCTCTGATTTTTTGCTATTTTCGAAAAGATTTTCGTTTCTCTTTAACTTCCAATGATAATTTTTCCATATTATAATGCATTCTAGATTCAAAACGTTTACATTAGATAACACTATTATAAATGTGCGTGGCACTCCACTGCCAAGAAATCGCGCCGCATTGCAAAAGACTTCTTACCAATTGCAAATTCTACCTTTTAATTTATTATTTTTATTTTCAATGTTTTATTTGTCAGTTAACGTTTTATTCTGCAGAAATCCTTATCAATTAATGAAGAGAAATTCTTAGTAACTTAATTAATGAGCCAGAAGAGTCTTCATTTTTAATATAAGTGACTTGTAATTATTGAAAATAAAAATAATAAATTAAAAGTTTGAGTTTGCAATTGGTGCGAAGTCCTTTGCAATGCGGCCCGGTTTCGTGGCAGTGGAGTGTGCGTGGTGTTCACTAGAGATGAGCAGAAGTTATTTTCAAATTTTATGTTTACAGATTTTGGATTCCGGGTTCCGAAATCTTAAATTCAAAATCTCCCATTCCGTCCATCTCTGTTCACTTCCTTCTCCTGTAAACAAGTCACAGCACTCCAGGACAAAAAAAAAATAAAAAACCATGTCCAAAATTTAAAAACGCAATTTTCAGGCGTTTTTTGTTATTATTAATTGCATACTTCTAGTATCCTTCTTGGTTCCGCCTCCAAATTGAAAGTTGGACACGTTTTGTCCTGGGGTGCCACAGACAAGTCATACCGAAATGCTCTCAAAGAGATTTTAGCTACTTGAACATTGGAAAATTAACTGAAATGTAAAGAAGAAATTTAATGACTCGTAATGATTCTCTGAATTTTGTTGCCTACTCCCTTTTCCTAAGCTCAAATGAATGACAACTATCATGTACATATACAATCCGATAAGGTAAAGAATTTTTTTACATTTCGGTGCCTTATCAATATCCCACTAATTTAATTGTATATTTTATTTCGTGCATATTCTAAATATAATAATTGTAAGCTAATCGCTCATCATACATTCAATGGACAACGTTTTTATAATACCTAAAAGAAAACAATTAAGGGAGATTGTCATGTACAACAATATATTTCATCTCATTGAAATTATATTATTTGCTCATCAAATATAACGTTTTTTGCATAGATTCAGGGTTACGTTTAAATAGTGAGGATACGATAATTTATACGAAATTATCCTTTGAATTATAATTCCCGGAATTTTTGACAGATATGTAGATTTTCTGTATTACTATGAATATCTTCACTTTTTATCTAAAGTATTTTGATTGAATTTGATATTAACATTGGTCACATTTCTCCACCATCTATGATTATTGAAATATCGAATAATTCAATATAACCGGCTTCATGCTTCCGGTCCGACTATTTTGTCACAAAGGCAAAATATTTTCTATTTTTACACTCATACACCATACACATGCTATAAATAAATACATGTTCAAAAATAAACATTGTCAACGTCTATAAATAACTAAAACGCACTAAATCAAACCAATACACTCGACTACTCAAACATTACTATTTTTCATGGAAAATAACACTAACCATTATAATTTTGGCTAATAAACTTTTTTATTGTTCTTATTTGTTGTTATTACTATTATTATTATTATTATTATAGTTGTCTGCAATCAAGAATGTGTACAATAGTTAGTTTATCCGATCTATTAGTAATTTTTTTTCCATTCGTTCCCTGGTTTAAATTTTGGTTTTCCAATTGTCATAAAATTTATGTTTATTGCTTCCTTATGCCTTGCTTATGATTTTCTTTTGTTTTTCGAAATTCAATAATTTGTGGGATATACAATAATTCATGAGAATGTTTCAGTTTATTTTTATAATTACGTTTGATTGTTCGTCAGATTCTTACTATTTAAAAAAAAATATAGTCGTCGCCAAATACGATTACCACCGCAAAATGTGGCGCACTTTTTTAAAATTATTTTTTCATTTAATTTTTATGATTTGTATTATTTTCCACATTTATTCCACGATTGAAACAACATCTAAAACATATTCTTCAATTTATTTAAGCAAAAACAGTATAGAACGAGCATAAACAAGAAAATAATCATAAAAATTAAATTTAAAAATAATATTTAAAAAAGTGCGCCACATTTTGCGGTGGTAATCGCATTTGGCGACGACTATATATTTTATTATTGATATCTTGATATCTTGTATATACTTTCTAACCTGTAACACTAATTAAAGTGGATAAAAAATAATATTTTTATACGGTTATGTGGTTTAGAGAAATAATATACTATCACACCAAATTAAATTTGTTCGAAAACTTAAGGCTACGCGATTATTTACAGCCGTTTCTAATGCACGCCAAATTAAAATTACGATTTTTCACGATTCCAGCGCGTTTTATTAAATTCCACGTGGATTCCAAAAACACTTTTTACGTTCAGGCTTTCCCTAAAATATATCTGACGCTTCGAAATTTCGTCTTAAACTGACACTTTTTAAGGCCTATTTTTAGGATATCATTTGGCGTGCTAATGTATTAAATAGTGGCGAGCATTCTGTCATTAATTCATAAGCGAGTCAATATAATTCAATTAAAAAAGAACACAGGAACACCTGGTAAATAAGAAAAAACGTGGACTAAAATTTACAAGGCCACAGTTCAGAATAATTTGGTGTGCTCTATTAAGCTCAAAAATCCTATTCAACTGACAGCTAAAAACACGCGTTTAAGGAGAAGGGAAATATTAAATTTCCTAAATTAAAGTTTTCAAATGTTTTAAAATTAAATTCATCATTTCGAATTCACCGCGCCAATTTGAATACTCGAATTTACCAATTTCTAGTCAATTTCGTGTCATACTTTCATGTAGACGCATAAGAGTGCTATTAATAATTTCTAGTAAATTAATATAATATATCTTAAGCTAATTAAATTAATTTTATTTGTGTTATTTTAAAACTTTCAACGAGCCACCGACTGCAGTAGGCCGACTCTAGCCCACCAACTGGAAATAACAATTTTTCGATTTTTAAGCGTGTCTGAAAATTATTACGTCTTTACAACAAAACATTTCTCACGAAAATTTAACTAGGCTTGACTGAACCTATCGAAAGATATTAATATCTTTACAAAAAGATAGATTTTAACACGTTTACAGATGTCCTTATATTACAATACGCACGCCAAATTGAAATGACTATTTTGTCAATATTTAACCGTGTCTCAATAATTTACACGTATTATTTTCATATATCTTAACACGTTATTTTTACAAGCTTGCCTTAAAATATCTGCGCTTCTTACCAAAATTTTCAAAATGAGCATTTTTCTGAGACTCCAACTTAACCATTCAAAAGCTCCCGCCAAACCATCGACATAAGACTTTGTTATGAGCAATCGAAATTATTGCAACATTCGTGACTTATCGCACAGCAACTGGTATGGTAATAAAATGAGCACAGTAAACGTGCTCAAATCAAACTTTTTGTAAGGATTTAAGTATTTTAGATAGTTTAAGGCAATTATAGTTAATTTGACGTAAATAATGCACGCCAAATCGAAATGTCAAATTTTCAATATTTAAACGTGTATTACTAATTTACACGTATTAGTTTCACATAATTTGACACTTCATTGTTATTAGCCCGTCTAAAACGATCTAAAAACATGCGCTTCTTGCGGAACTTTGCAAAATGAGCAACTTTTCTGAGCCTCCAACTTAACCATTCAATTTGGTGTGAATAATGTTTTATTGGAAAGACGTAACAATTTTCAGACACACTTAAAATAACAAAAATCGTTATTTCCTGTTGGTGTGCATCGTATATTATTATAGAAATACAATAACGGGAATTATGTGTAAATTATCTTGGTTGATTTGATGAGTTCAATCGATTATCAATCTTTTATCAAATTATAATAGTTAGTATGGATTCCGATTTATAGAGAACGAAGCCGTATGCAAGAACTATGCAATATTTATCCGTTAAACAAACAATTTATAAATTCGGAATCTTGCTTGGAAGAAACAGGAATATTTTAATTTAAAAAAAGTACTTTAAAAATATATGACTTAAAAATATATGTCCAATTGTATTCCATCACCGTCTAACGGATAAATAATATTTCTTACACACGGCCTCATAAGAAAATTGAAAATAATATCAAATAATATGAAACACTTCACTACATGTCTAAATTAGCTAGTTTTATTATCTCATAATGTTTGTTGTCTTTGTCTTTTCTAGAATTTCAGCTACTAAAATGTCTGACAAACAAAATGAACAGAAAAATTTCCACCAGTTGTAGCTCTTCAACTTGGTACTTGTTTTTATTTAAATAATTCAAATATTTTCTAGAAACATAAACATTTTGAACAAGCGAGTACTTGAGATGTTTCATATGTCATTTTCATAAAATCCACAACTATGAAATAAAAAAAACATGTTCTTTATAAAAATAAATTTTTTCATAACCATGTGATGATTATTAATCTTGTAAATAATGAAATATTAGTGTTTTTAATATTCCGTTATTTTTGAATTTTATTAATATTGTTTACATTTTTCCTAATACTGTTTTTAATAAGATTAAACCAAATATATAAAGCTGTAATGAAAATTTGATAATGTACCGATTATTATTCATGATAATTTAACTTGATTTCTTAATTTTCTCGCTAATTTTTGAAGGAAAAATTTTAAAAATTTAAAGCGAGATCGTATAGATTTTAGAAATTCTGGGGGCATAAATATGATAGTAAAGTTACGATGGTAGATGAGATGACATGAGATCAGTGAACAGTAAGTTCTTTTATTATCCCAAGAAGAATGGATTCATATATCCTTTATGAAATATTAAAGGAAAATTTAATGGAATTCAGCACTACAATCCCTTTTTATAAAATACGAATTTTAAAACGAATATATATCCAAAAATCGAATATCTACCCCCCTCTGGAAAAAACGAATATATATTTAAAAAAAATAATATTTTTAATAGAAATGTTAATTGCCACTACACTTCATTTGTAAATTTATCGCCCCAAATTGAGTCATTGCTTGAATATAAGCCTTAATTTGTATTAAGGACTCTTTTTTCGCAGACAAAATTCATATTAAGACCATCAAAAATGTAGAAAATGAATAATCAATTTCTTATAATTTGATAATATTGTCCTTTTCAGAATGGAAGAGCAGAGCAATAAAAGAAGAGAAAACGATGTTCGGCCACACGGCTACAAACAACATTTTTCTCAATTCCTCTTAACTATGTGCTGACCATAATTTCGTAAAAAAGAATGGCCGTCTAAAATGAGAGGCCGTCCAAACGAGATCCTCATTCCATCCTATTTTTTCCTCTTCCACTTCCATTATTTTTTCCTCTTCCATTATTCCATCCTATTTTTTCCTCTTACACCGATCTGTGAAAAGGACAATACCATTAAAAAACCAAGCTAGCTTGGTTTTTTAGCCAAGCTCATTCGTCATCTTGGCCAAGCTCATTCGTCAAAAGAAGTGACCATTTAACCTGCTTGTAGGAAATATTTAAATAAAAATTTATAAATTAAGTCAGTAAAGTCACAGTACCACAGTTAAGATATTCCAACTTTCACGTTAACATTTACGATTTGTCACCAAATATTACAACATTGTTGATTTAATTTGACGTGCCATTTTCATTCAAAATTAGTGGCAAGAACTTTAACTACAATTCGAATTGCAATTTTATAAAGCTTTTATTTACTGTAGTGTTCGGCTTATTATCTTAAATACCTTCTCATATTAATAAACATACCGCAAGTCGATGTGTGGAAACTTTATAAAACATAATACCCAACAATTCTTAATATAACGTTTTAATAACTTCAAACTGAACTAAATTTTTGTTTTCAAATTTAATTTATTGTTTCTTATTAAAATTTATTTTTGAAAATTTCGTTTTGGTTTCAATATAAGATATAATATATTTAGCTCATGTATTAATAATGTGCGTGTTTAGAAGAGATACAAAATGTATGGATAAATATATTATTTTAGTATACTCACAAATATATTTTGTTATTATTTTTAATGCATCATATCGAATGTGTTTTACTACAAGAAAATATATCGGTGAATCGTAATCGGTAAAGGTTTTATTAGAGTTCATTCCCAATTTAATTTACCTTATATTTTATCGGGTAACAGTTTTCTTGCCATCGAGTTATGCTGTTACCAATAGATTTTTAATGGGAAATGCTTTCAACATGGTTCCACTTGGGGTGCATTATCTTTTATTTGTGTTTTGATTTTTCTCCTACGGTAATAAGCGAAATCTAAAGAAGCGTAAACTAGCTGGTATAGGATTATAGGAGATGCCAAAATTCTTAACTGAACTCTTTGTAGGTCTTCTGACTTTCTTTTTGTTTATAAATAAAGACCGTCGTTATTTCTAGACAAAATCAACAGCCAGTTTAACCAAAAATTTACAGAAGAAAAAATTCTATAATTTTTGAAATCTGTTTTAATTGAAAAATCGACGCTTTCATCCGCATTCTCTACAAGCACCAGTTTCATTTATTTATTTATGATTCACGAATATCACATTTAAATAATATACATCGTAGATGGTAAAATAGAGAATAAAATACGATGAACATACGACTTCGCCAGAAGTTATTTCACTACGATCAAAATCGTTCATGTTTATAAATGGCAAATTCAACGTAGTTTTTATATAAAATTTAAAAAAAAAACGATGAAAAAACATTTCTATACGCCAAATAGTGATTTTTAGTGGTTTATGAGTTGATTGATTGTGATTTTACGTCTTTATTAAAAAAAAAGTTTTTACTGAAATTTAATTAAGCTTGTCTAAAACTATCTAAAAATATTAATAACATTCTAAAATGTAATGTTTGAGAATGCTTACTGGGCTCATTCTATCACCATACAACTTGGGCTGATGTGAAATATACAGTATGACAGTTTTGAAATTTTTCATTAAAAAATTTAATAAATATCCGCTAAACATATCTTTAAAAACTTTCAATTTCTGTTAAATGTTAGTGTTGAGTGAATTTCCTGAGCTATGTATTTCTTTGTCGTGTGAATTTTGGAGTTGTAGAACCTTGTGTCGCGAAAAGTTTACGACATGAGTTAAATAATATTTAAAACACCTCATTTGTTGTGCGGTCAAGAATTTAATCCCGAGAATCTATTGTTTATTTTAATTAGAAAACACATGTCGGGCCAATTTCTACATGCTCGTATAAGAATCGACAATTTTGATTGACATGTATCATGGCTCAATTTTGAAACATTTTTTATACATTTTCAGATTTTCATCTTTCTAACAAGGGAAGTGCAGCGTTAGTAGTCCTATTGACGCCGGTTTTGGATCCGATGTAGAAGTGTTTTCGCTCGAAATCTCGGAACATATTTAAATTTAGCAGGTAGATGGCAAAACCTGGTGATTCCTTATGCTGAAAATAGTAGGAGCAAAATTAAAAAAAGCTGTTTAAGGTATTAAAAAGGTAGTATAAGGTCGTAAAAACAGGATCCCTGAAGAGTCATATCAACCCAACGTAACATACAATTTAAATGTTTAAGAAATATTTAAAGAGAAGCTTATAATAATGCCGTAAAATTTGTTGAAGTTTTTACACGTGGATATCAAGAAAATGCGTTTTTAAACTGCGAAATCGACATTTTCATTTGGCTTACATAAAATATAAATTGAACGTTAAAATTAAAATATTTATAAGATTTGAGGTAAACTTATAGATTACTGATTTCCGAATTAAATGATCTCATTCGAGTGGAAGATCCATTGTTTATAATTTTATAAACTTCCAGGGCCAATTTTATTTTGCTCGTGAGCTCCTCTGGCTCCATGACTTATTATTTATTATAAACTGTTTCTTTAGATTTATTTTTCCGTAACTTCTGAACGGTACTGTTGATATATTTATTATTAATAATCACAATAATTAATTGTTTCACACCGTCAGAGTCACTTTAAAATGTTACGTCACTTGTGATTTACGTATATTCTCATTTTTCATTAGAAATTGTACAATTCACACAATTAAATTTAACACAATACCACAATTTTTCCAACCAATTGTATTAATTCATTCGAATTCATTTCATAGAATATTTCCGATAAGTTCTGAACGCTGGAATTCTTTTATTCGTATATTCACATCGTCTATTAACATTGTCTGGAAGCGATTATCAATAATCTTTCCAAGGACGACTATTTGAAGAGTTCGTTTGGTGCTCGATTTGCTTTTGGTTTCCTCTTATTTTTTTAGCAGAGTTTTCTTGTGTTGTTTCAGTTGTTATGTGAATCTGTGGCTGCTCCATGCATCATTTGTTCGTCCTTTTCTCCACTAGCATCATCATCGTTCTTTTCTTATTTGGATTCGTTTTTCTTTTCTTGCCACCCACTCATAACTAGAAGGGGAAAAAACAACAAAAACAACACGAATTATTCGGCTTATTTACTTATAAGGAAGTTTTCGTTTATTTTTATTATCTAGATCCCTTCTTTTCTTATAATTTGTATTTTATTGAGAGGTATTACTATTATATATATTTTTTTATAATAAGGTTGGTGGATTTGTCAGAGCTTCATTCATTATACCAAACATGATCATTGCTCATTGTTGATTAATGTTTATTTTGTCTCGTAATTTAAATATGATTTGATATTTACACTATGAATTCATCTTATTAGAATCTCTGATAACTTTCTATTAAATTAGATTGAATAGCCTTAGGTTTCGCTCCATTGGCATCCAATTTTCTAAATATAATTGTACTAGGAAAAATTTGTTTAAGAAAATATTTGGGCAGGTTGTCTTAAAAATATATTTCGAAGATTATATTTATGTGCAAAAAGATCTTTAAGATACAATATTATAATGAACGGAAAATTTGCATTTTGAGGATAAATCTTACTAAATTTTACCAAATATAGCGTTTCCAAAACTCTGCTCTATAACAAGTACCAAAGTATTAAAGAATGTCAAGTTTCCTTGAATTCTGTAACTTTGATCTATTCATTATTTTTTTCTTTCAAATACTACCATAATAGATTCTAAAGTAGGTATCAGTTTCATAAATAGAAACTCGCCGACAGCACGCCACCGTTAAATGCTGATTTTACGGAGTTTAATCACGTATTATTACTTTCAGCGTCGGCTTTTCTAAGTTTTTAAAATTTTATTTTTAACTATTTAATTCTCATTTTTTATGGATTTACATTGTTAAATGACACCTCCATTTTATTATTCCGGGTGGTGTTCAACTGCGATTTTTGAAACTTTGGGATCATATTACAGTAATACATGTGAATACACCAATTTGCTTTGTTGTAAAACTCAAATCTATATCACAAACAATCCAACTCGATTAAAATATTGGCGATATATTTAATAAGGGCGGTCTGTAATGAGTACCGGTTTAAACTACTTCAGCTGTTCAGGTTGTATGCAAGAACGTATACGGAGATGGAAAATCATTGTTAAATTACCTTTTCTAGTAAAAGAATATATTTTTCAATCAATATTGCAATTTAAATATTATTTCTTAAATACACTTTTTTTTACATAAACTTAGAAACTTAATAAAATCTATGATTTTCCATTACCGTTTAACGGATAAATACGTTCTAGCTTACGGCCTCAGAACTCAAGCCTCGCTTGCAGATTTGTGCCCATATGCAAGAAGGCATTTATCTGTTAAATGGCGATGAAAAATTATTTTTAATTTTTTTTAATTTTAAAAATTATTTTTTAAAAAATTATTTTTAAACTACTCTTATAAGAATATTTAAATAAGGGTATGTAAGAAATAATATTTTAATACAAAACGGATTGTAAAATATCTAAAATTTACTGTAAAGGGCAATTAATCAATGATTTTCCATCACTATTTAACGGATAAATACGTTCTTGCATATCGCCTATGGTTGTAAAATATAACTTTTCAAAGTACAATATGTTATAGATTGAGAAAATTATGACGTTTGGATAAAATGCTGTTCAAAGTTCTGCGTTCATTACGCTTCATTTCAAGTTTCAATTAAATAGAAATAACGCGATTTAACTCTATATCAGCTTTATTGGAAGAAAATGATCTCTTACACACTCCCACATTCCTTTCCTCTATTAATTATCCATTTATTAATTGAATACATTTTTGCTTCTCCATTAAATGATATAGTTAATCGGCGAGAAAATGTCTGAGCAACCAAATTTCGCAATACGAAATCTCGCTAAATGTGAATGCAATCGAAGCGTGAAACAGATAGAATAGATACGACGTCTTTCAAGCCATTCTAGCGGAAATCAGAGACAGACTTTTCAGTCCTAATCGTTTTGCTTTTCTTTTTCAGACAACCTATCTGTGTGCTCTATTGGTTTTGTGCAACGAAAACACACATTCTTACTTTTATGTCTTTATTCAATAGTTTGTTTTCGGTAAAATACCATAAATGCCATTTGTTTTTTATTTATTTTCGTTAATTGAAATGATCTTTGTACCATCTATGTTTATTGAATATTCTGTAGAATTAAATGGTTGATTAGACATATTTTATATATCACTGAAAAATTGTATTTGTAAAGATATTTCTAATGATTTCAGTTTTAACTTTCTCACTTTAAATTGTTGAATAGTAAGCATGAAAAGTTGACATAAAAACAACAAGACTTATTCTGGATTTTTTGAACGAAAGGATAAAAGATTAATGGAACAACAGAAAAAAAAACAAAAATATCCCATGGGAAATAAAAAGAAGACTTGATTTAGCTCCGATATTTTCAAGTTTATGGAATGTTGAAGTTACGAAAACGTTTTTACAAGTTACTGATAAAAACTTATTTGAATTGTTACACTTAAAATAATAGCACGTCCCTCGCTACACTGAAATGACTCTCTCTTTAACTAATTAGATTTTAAATTTTTTTGATCGAATTTGATATTATATTGGATTAAATTGTTAATTATTCACTTTAATCTATAAAAAATCTATGCAGTCCACACGGAAATCAGTAAAACTTGATCAGATTTCAGAAAAACAACATCACCACAACTTGTATGGAAATAGAATGCGCTCAGTAATCATGCTCAAATATAAGTTTATAGAAAGATATCATCATTTTTAGATAGTTTAAGATAATCCTAATCAAATCATAGTAAAAACTTTTTTGTTATAAAGACGTAAAACTTTCCACACACGTTTAAAATCTCAAAATATCAATTTCGATTTGGCGTGCTAGGTTTTCGGGTAGCGTGTAATAGTAATTCTAAAAATTTAAAAGCGCAAATTTGTATAAAAAATATATTAATTTTCTAGTTCAATTTTAAAGATTTTAGATATTTTAAGAAACGTATTAAACTTGCGTTGAGAATTCAAAAATCGCCCTTAAATATGCAAAAAATGTTTTCATTTTGCGTGCAATAGTTCTTCATTCTTCAAATTTAATCGAATATTGTTGAGAATTTCGAAAAGCCAATTTATAAAACAATTTACGTACTAAGCCAAATCCTGCATGATAAAACTAATTGTCATATACAAACCAGAAAAATGCAAAATAATGTTATTACATAATGAAATGACATCATTCCGCAGAATAATTTTTTATATATAAATAGATTGATGTTCAGTATTAGTTTCAATGTCGCTTCAGTTAGTTTATTTTTCAATTACATATTTTAATCGCAATATCTTTAAAGTGTTGTTGATTTGAGTGACAATTTGGAGCGAATTTAAAGAAAACTTTGTTTTTTTCTCAATATAATCTTTGCTATTCGTTATTTTTGTAATTGTGCCCATTTAATACGTGTATTGGCTTAAAGTAACATTTAACAAACGTCATGATAAACTTCTTTATTAATTTTTATATACTCTGACAGTGAATTCATGTAGAGAGATTTAAATAATTTTTAAAGATTATTAAAACAGTACAATTGTAAAACTTGCATGAGAGCGCCAATTGAAAACGATGATTTTTAAAGATTTAAGCGTATATAATGAAGCTTCACCTAAACAAAGTTACTAAATTTGTCTAAAAGTGTCTAAAATAAAGGCTCCGTGGATCATAACTGGATCACAACTGAGGGCCTATTTTCATCATTTCAATTGGCGTGCTGAATAATAAAAAGTATATTTTAACTGAATAATACAAAGTTCAAAAAATCCGCATTAAACAACATTAAATAAAATATAAAATATAATTTTAATAAAGTAAATAAAGGTCTTGTTTGGATCGACATGGGAATTTTGAAAATTTTTATCTTCTTCTATTCGCCATCGATATTTGAAAACCACAATTTATTACAAAAAATTAAAAAAATCAATTGAATTCTTGGGAGCAAAACTAATATTTTATAATTTTATATTCAGCGGCGATTATAAATATACAAAAAATCAGGGTAGAGTTCGCCATTTTTGCTTAAAGCACGCCAACTGCAGAAGTTTTAGCCAATTTGCATTAAAGTCACTTAAATCGCTGATATTTTTGAATATCAAGATAATATAATTTCTGATTTATATTCTATTTTGAATATTTAAATTGTGGTATACTAGAATAGGCTGTCAAAATATTATAAACAAAAAATTTAATTTGGCGTGCTCAGTGAGGAATTTCTATTATTCTTGAGAAAAGAGGAGAACCATTGGTTTCGTGTAAATTCTTTCAAATAGCCAAGTAAATAGTGTGAAACTGTTAATTGAGTTTCAAGCCCATATTTGTTCCTTTCGTTATAGATGTGCCAATATCATTGAGATAAATGACTTTTTGTCGCAGTCAGTGTGGTTTTTAGATTCAAGAAATATTACGAAAATTAAAAAATACTTTTATGAACAAATCTGGAGGAAGTCTTCAAAGATTCACATGTAACTCGACAAGTTGTAATCTTTCTTAACAGTTTAGCAGTTAAATATGTGAACTAACAAAGGTGTAAGTTGACTTTAAATTACTTTTTTCGTATAATTATAGAATTGTTTATATATATATATATTGTCGTGGTGTAGGTTGATGAAAAATTAGGGGTAAAGGAGCATACCGAAAAAAAAAGATGGTCTCGCTTGGGCTGGTGTAGATTTAATTTGCAATTTGTTTATTATTTCGATCCTAAATATAATAAATTATACCTAAAATTTTTATTATAATAATTATTATGTTGATTTAACAACCAATTTAGTAAGAGAAAACAAAATTGTGATGAAAAAAAGCGAAATAATAAACAAATTGCAAATTAAATCTACACTTGTCCAAGCGAGACCATCTTTTTTTGGGGTATGCTCCTTTACCCCTAATTTTTCATCAACCTACACCACGACAATATATAACAGTACTAAAACTTATATTAATAATGATCTAGGTAATATTCAACATTTTTGTGTGATCTCTCTGCGTTCTGATTTAACTATTTAAATCAGTTTTAGCCATGAAACTTGGTGATTTATTGATTGTTTCACAGAACATAATTAAACATTTTCTGAAAAGTCCACGCGCGAATTATTAAAGTGTGGTTGAATTGCTTAAAATCAACATTTACGGGTTCCGTACTATTACTTGATTCTAAAATAATTTATTGGTTCTATTACTTGATTCTAATCCATCAAGAAAAGTCCTATCGAGATGTTAATGACTAAAATTAAACAGTAAAAATTTACACAAAATATCTTGATCGAAAATACCATCAATAATATCAAAATAAAAGACTAGACACTTCTATAAAGGAAATTAATAAAAAGTACAACATGTGATAGCTTTTCTATAAGAACTCAGGATTAGATTGTAGATTCTATAGACACTTTTTGTGAACTTCTAAAGTTTTATATCGTTAATTTCATTAGTCCATATTTGTTTCATCTTCTTTATTCATTTTAATATGTACAGTACCGGTCAAAAGGTTGTACGGTGGGTTTTTCGAGCATAACTGGTTTTCGAGAGCCGGTATTGAGCCGCAATTTTTACCAGTTGTTTCTGAATGCGTTACAAATTTCTGGGCAAGTGCCATATAAAAATAAGAACAAAATAAAATAAAGTATTCGTAGAGTTATGCTCGAAAAACCCCGCTATTTTACAATCTTTTGTTTGGTACTGTATATATCCAATATTAAAGTGGTGGTCTTACAAATAAAATCGCACGTCAAATGAAAAGTTTTAAACGTATATAAAGAATACTTCTGATTTATTTTAACGTAAAATGTTTCGATTTGTGTAAAATTCTCTGAAATTTAAGCTCATAGCATCATAATTTAGCATCCATTTTTTTTAAATAATTTCAATCGCAATTTGAGTAAAACTAGCTAAACAAAACTAGCCTATTTCCTTAAATATTTAAAAATCAATAATATGTTTTAATCTTTATTTCTTGAATAAAGTTTAATGATATCGTTTCTCTTACATTTTATAGGTTCAATATCAATTCGTACAAAAATTCCCTCCTTAATTGTTTTTTTCCTATATAAGCTTGACTAAAATATAAACCTTTTATTAGATTTTTTCCATATTGCGGTTTATCTGAATTGTATTCTGACGTAATAAGAAATCAAACATTGTCAGTTGCTTGCAATTAATATGTTATTAAGATTTTAAACAGCTGATTAATAAATCAGGGTACATTCATTCCCCTTATTTATCGTCATATTGTATGTATTAAAAATAAGAATTATATAATGTGTTCATTTATTTATTATTGTATCTTCTAACAATATATCAATAGAATCTTGATTTTCAAGGAATGTTGTTGAACAATTAGACATATTACATAAGTATTTTATTTATAGTAATTCTCCCCTTTATTTATTACCAGTTTGTGCCTGCCACCATTACATCTATCCAAATTCAATTATCTTTGATCCAATTGATATTCTTAAAGTAAATGCATAGACTTATATTACTTTCAGTTATGGCGGTGTTCAAGAAGTTGAAGAAGAATAAGAATAAAGATCTGCCGTTACCGGAGCCGGAACCCGTCAAGCAACTCGACAAACGAGTCGGAATGGACACGTATCGTGACTTTTTCACGCTTAAAAATTATTGGAAGGCTGTTGATCGGAAAAGACAGGATTCCGGACAGTTTTTAATGAGCAAGTATGTTTCAGTGGTTTTACGATTTTTATAGTTGGATTGGGTTGTTGTTCATCTGTACACTTTTGATATAAAGGAATCATTACAATTTCCAAAGGATTATATTTTATAGTAGAGTTTTTATTTAATCAATCCCTTACGTATAACTATGTGACAGGCGCATACAAAATTTGTCTTAATACAATCGATGTGTTGTTTGAAGAATATAACAAGAAAATCGTATTAACGATGTTGTGGGCCCAAATTTTCGAAGGTTAATGAAAAAATTATTTGCTGTTTTCGTCTTATTTGGACAAATGGACAGCGGTGTATTTTTTTGTCGAACATTTTGTCGAACCTTAATACAATAAAACTACAAAGAAAAACATATTATTAAACCAAAACCAAGCTATCAAGATACAGAATAATGGCTTGTAAAAAATCGAAATAAAAACAAATTGAAAATTAAATCGACATGACTGTTTCTTTGTCTAAATGAGACCAAAATAGTCTCTCGAGTAAAATCTGATTGAACAATGCCTGGAAAGTATGGCGGGTGCGTTGAGACTTCCCATTTTAAATCAGGGTGTCTTTAACCGAACCGATATCTGGCTTTGTGATTGCGTAACTGAACAATTTGTTGTTTGTAGCGAATTAACGTAACTGTTTTTCTGTATTGGCTAAGCTCAAATACAGTATTCCACATTGGTTCCACCAAAAGCAGAATTTACCGTGGATATGGACGTGGATTTGCAGTCGATGTTGTCGGCTCACCCAAATCTTTCCTACATTTTAGAAATTCTAAAATTGAGTTCATTTTTAAGGTATTAGAAGAAAATTCTGAACAATTTTTACTATCTTGAGAGAATTTCTGTGCTTTCTAGTAGCTTCGTGACCAATGAAAATTCAAAACATTCACGTATAGCTTGATTTTTCGCGTTTAAATACCCAAAAACATAATTTTCATTTAGACTGTTATATTCTTTCACATGCCCACAAAATGGTTCTCAAATTCTCTGTTTTCATTATATTTCTTCAAAATTTCTAGATCAAATCAGATTTATCACTTTTATTTTTATGAAAAGAAAATTGGAATTGTCAATTTCTCAGATTTTGATAATATATGCCCACAATATGGAAATATCAATTTTTACAAGCTTTAAACATAATTTTCTGTTACTTACGTGGCACGTGAAAATTATTGTTTATGCCATTATATCAAGTTTGTCTTCAAGTTTCAATGTTGTTTGAATTTAATAAAAAATTGTTCAAAATTATGGGAAACTGTAATTCACTGTCAAGAAAAATTTTGAAAGATTTCCATTCAAAATGTTTCAAGACATGGGGTGAACATGACACAGACTCGTTATATAACTATATTTTTCAATGATCATGTTTCTCTATTAATATATTAATATAAAATATTATCCCAATTTAATAATCTTATGATTCATGAAACACTAATCGTCACTTCCGTTCAAAAATGCGAACAGATATGATAAATCATCTAATAGGAAAATTTTAATAGTGCAATGGAAAAGCCGAGTTCGATAAAAATTAATTAAAATTAAAGGTATAGAGGTTAAAAATAGATATCTCGCTGCTCAAAATAAAAAGGTTCTCTATGCGGAAATTCGTTAAAATAATAAATAACTCTAACTAAAACTGTTTTTGTTTATTTTTCATTAAAAATTCATTTTAAAATAATGTTTTTCCAATTCGTTTTTTGACGTTTTACTATTTTTTGTCTGTACTGAGGACATCATCCTACATGTAGATTTTTTTCCTACCACACAGAAAATGTACAGAGATCCAAAGAGTTAGTTTGTTGTCGGCACGTTTTTCGAAGCTATAAAAATACAAAAAATAGTTGAAGGTATTTAAGCTATGAATTTGTATGTTGTATAAACTATATTATATTAGGGAGATACGCTTAATGATGTGAAAAATTATAATAAGAGAACCAAACCAATATATTCTTCAACAATGGATAAAGTTTATAGGTTCTGGTCTCCCATGGCCCTGGCAGTTCTCAAATAATATTTATTGTAAATTTAAAAAATTAAAGTTGTAAGAAATAATTATGTTAACAACCGAGGTGGTTAAGATATGTTCTCTCTCTCTTACCATAAATTTTCTTGAACGCTAAGCTTACTGTACGGTGTTCTCTATGAGATACTGTATTCATTCCACATTCCACATGTCAGAGTAATAAATATCAATCCAGCGATGCGTTATTTCATGAAAAAATATTTTAGGAGCTGAAATGAACTGCAGATTAATTGAATGAATTGCTATTATTTTGTGAAGCTGGTGACAGAATATTAAATACGGTATATATGTATCATTTTTAAAATATAATCAGTTGGGTATTAAAATTGTTTTGAATTTACTCTCAAATAATAATTTATGTTCTATTGTCTTGGATGGATTATTATTATTTGGAACGATAACGGATTAGCATAGCTTTACAAGTAGATTTTATTCTTTTTAGTTTTCGAATAATGGCCATTTTAATTCAACGATGTACACTTCATGTTTCTTGAGTTTTTACACACATATATTGTCAACGTGTAAATTAATGAGAAACATGGCCTACATGAGCATAAGGAAGGAAATTGTGATTTTTTTCGCTGTGTCTTTCAATTTGTTTAACTTCTCGCTTTTCATTCCAAGTAATTTATTGATTTATTTTGTTTTTTCATAATAAATTGGTTGCTACTTTAATAATTATGGTAATATAATATTGTTTTGTAGTTTTCGTTAGGTTTGATATTGTCTAATGTACTCGAAACCACGTTACCCGCAAGTGTAGATTATATGAGATTCAAATAAATTTTATGGAATTCTGAATGGACTTTTAAAATCAATTTTAAGCTGATTGTGTTTACTTTACGACAAGAAATCCATATATAATCAAATTCTGAATATAAATGACAGTTTAGATTATCAATTGAGCCTTTAAATATATATGTTTTATATATGTTTTACTGTTATTACCTGGTAAATAAACAATTAATTAAAATGAACCTTTAAATGTAGTATAGTTACTTTGAATTTTGATTAGAAATTTCAAATTTTCAACCAAATATTATCTTAAAACTCCTCGTTTGAGAAACTGGTAGGGTATAAATATTGTATATATGCCACGAAATTGCGCCGCATAGCAAAAGACTTTGCACCAATTGCACGAAGATAATTTTACAATAGTTTAGTAATTAACCATTCTTTAACAGAAGATTGTAAACAAAACTATTATAAATATTATATTTTTCAAAACAATTTATAACATTTAAACTAATTTAACATTCAAATAAATAAAATATTGAATAATATAATAAACTAAAAGGCAGTGCAGTTGGTGCGGGGTCCTTTGCAATGAGGCATGGTTTCATGACATTGGAGTGTATATGATATCCAAAAGTCTGTTTTTTTTTAATATTTAATCACATTGAGAAATGAAAGCAATGATTTTTCGATTTCTGAGCTCATTCCACTGCCACGAAGTACGCGCAAATTACAAAATACCGCGCACCAATTGCGAAAAACATGTCCTTTCAGTTTTTGTTCACTTTGTGCCCAGTTCGGTTTTGTTTTTGCCCTTTCAGTTTTCTGGTTGTAATTTAAAAAAAATGAAAATAGAAACGAAACTATTATATTTCCTGATCACCATACAATATTAATAATATTATTTCTGTTAAAAAATAGTTAATAAATTATGTTTTGCGCAATTGGGGTGAGGTCTTTTGCAATTTCGTGGCAGTGGGGTGTGAGTGTGTCTTATGTCTTTTTAAAAAATTTTTTTCACATCGATTTAACTATGGTTTTCTTAAAATACCTAAAAATGTTTATATCATCCCAGAAAGTTATTTTTGCGCAGATTACCACACAAGTTAGCGATAGCATACTTTCATAATAATACAGTGAAATTATAGCTATTTTATGATAAGAAAATCAGCACAATATTAAATTAAAATGAAAGCAGGTTAAATTATTCAGTTATATTGCCATTACAGGAAACGTGCATGTTACATGAAAACCGCTTTAAATGCATATTTTTATTATCTTTTAAAAAACAATCTCTTACTTTTTTACCATAACTTTTAACGCAAATAACATTCTTCAAATATATTGAAAATTGCAATTTATTTATTTACATTATTAATTTGTAATTAGACTTTCTACTAAAACTCTCCACTAAATAAATTCATTAACAAGTCAACTCTAATAATAAAATATTGCTGTTAATTGTTAAGAAAGTTTTTTGTTCTAGAATAACAACAACAACAACAAAAACAAATCACTTTTTCTCCTATTTTGCTACCCCACACACACACCGACTTTTTCTCCGAGTTGATTAGGGAATAAGAGTTGGAAAAAAACTATAAAACGTTGAATTGGATATTCTACGTCATCAAGACTCGTGTTATGAGCAAACCTAATCAATAAATGAGATTGTCGTCTTCAGTCATTTTTCTTGGTTTATTAAAAAATTGCTCTTAATTGTTATTTGTGACACTTTTCTATTTTGGTAAAATAGTTTTTGAATATTTAATTTTTGTTGGAACTCATCTTGATTTAGTATCCTAAATTCTTTATTTAGAAAGTGGAATATTTGAAGAATACATTAAATTTTGCAGAGTTTAGGTTGCGTTATGCTAATTTTTCTTAAGCAAGCAAATACAAAGTTTTTTGCAAAGACCTTTGTAATCTACCTTATTCTACCCTATTATTCTATAAAACAAAATACCATCATTAGCAAAATTAGCTTAATTGATTTTGTTAAAGATGATCATCTTTTTTAATTATAATTTTTTACAAATTTTATTATTTTACTAGAAATTTTACATTAAAATATTACTGTGATATTATTAGTTAAATTATTCTAATTCGTTAGGTAAGAGAAACAAAACTACGCACCTATTACTCAAAGAAAACGTTTTGTTAGTGCATATTAACTAAAATGAATTCATTTGAATATTATTAATATCCGGTTGAATTGCGATAAAAAATTTTCAATTCTTGTAGTAGGAAAGATGAAATAAAAAAAACGTAGTCTGTAAGGATAAAAGGCACAAAATCTGGATTTCAAAATTCTTCCAATCAAATTAATTTTTTTTCTGTTTGGCTTTATTGATCTGACACTATATTTTGTAAATAATAGTACGCGTACTAAAGTACGTTTCTTATTAAATTTATAAATTGAAAATTGTTAAGAAAAAAAATAAGTATATAATTTAATTTTGGCAGACATTGAAATTATAACGTTTTCTTGTTTTTATTTGTAAATGTTAACTAAATTTGAGTAACATTAAAGGTTAAAAAAATAAATATCTTAAAAAGGGTTTAATTTAACGAAAAAAAGTTTAATTTAAGGAAATTAAAAAATAGACCGCCGTGCCAAAACTGTTCCGAGTCGCGCTTTTTTTTCAGGAGTCCAATTATTTGAAAATAAAAAGTGTTTAAAACGTGCAATTACATATAAAATTCTAAATATAAGTGGTGAGATGTTGTGAAAAATATTCTGTCATTAACAAGGGGAAACTTGTAATAATGATATAAATATAAAGAAATTCAGATTTTCAATTGAAATCCTAATTAATATCAAAAGAAATCAACACGAAAAATCAAAAACTGATGATAAGGTTAATACAAAAACGATTAGTGTTATTTAGTGCTCACAACATATCAATTCGTTCCCTAGGTGATGCTTAATTTTGTGGTCGTCGATTGACGCAGAAATAAGACAACCCAAGGAAACTCGACTTTTTCTTTCATCGTCACTTTTTTTTTGTTTTTTTCATCTGTTTCACAATTTCAACCTTTTCCTGTTAATTTTGCAGGTTTCATTGAAAATATTTGACGATTATAAAATCTTGTTCCGAAATTTTAATAGAAAATAAGTTATGCTTTAAGTAGTATTTTCTAATAAAATTTATATTTCTAAAATATTTTTAAAATTTAAAGTTATTGTTTATATTAGATAACAGGAAAAGACGCGATACGTATATTTTTAGTTTTATTCTCCGACTGAAAACCGACTAAAAAAGTAAATATATTATAATTATAATGTTTAAAAAAGGACAATAGAATATTAATAAAATAACTCATCAAGTATCACATAATTTTTCAAAACATATATTTTAAAATACACAATTTTGGTATTATTCTGCAGCTCATCAAAATCTCTGCTAAAATTAGTTTACAAATTTTTTACACGTGAGAATTTATAAGTGTCAATTAAGCTTTTTAAAATAGTCTCTTTGCCTTCTAAGATCGATTTCAAAAAAGTACAGTAACCTTCCTTATAACCTTATGAATTTCTCCTGTGTGACAGTTTTAGGTATACTTCTTAAGCTAAAATTTCAGTTTTCTGAGATAATTAAGTTTTAAATCCTTAAGAAGAATAGTAATTGTAAGAATAGTATTTCCGGAAATTCTTATGATCCGCTGTCTATAAGTAAACTTAAACACCTCTAACATTCTGACGTAACAAATATATGTACACACAATTTGCTGTCCTTAGGGTTTTTATAGCAATAAGTACAACTATGTAGAAAAATTTAGTTATCTTTCCTATAACGTTAAGCCAATTGATGATCAATTAGATCAAAATTTAAGTTTTTACGTAAAATGTTTATCATAAGACTAACTATTAATTTAAATTTGATTCTCTTGAGACCTGATAAAAAATAATAAAAACTGCATCATATAATTGCAATAATTAAATTTTAAGTTAATTGGATTTATTATTGTTATTATTATTCAAGGGCAATGACGTTAAATAAGTTTTCATCTTTTAATACTTATTCATTTGAATAATATTCTCATAACTAACATTTTTCTTTCAAAAAAGTTTTATATTATTAATTTATTTCATTCACAAATTATATTTGCTCGCTTAAAATTGTATTATCATTAATTTGAATTTATACAAAGGTAGATAATTAAAGCATCGCATCATTTGTAACTAAGCCGGCTCAAAAGTCATCTCATGGGTAGTGGGGCATCAAAAGGAAATGCGGTGAAGAATGAACCACCGGCCGAGGAGAAGCCGGCCGCCGAAACCCCAACCGTTGACGTGCGCCTACCGTATCCGAATTTTCGCGAATTATTCACATTGAAAAATTATTGGAAGACGGTTCGACGGAATGAAAAAGAATGTGGAAAGCGTATGATGGCGCAGTGAGTTTATGACTTATTGGTTATATACAGACGAACAGCACCTCAATCAAAATTAAATTACTTGAGTTTTGTTAATTATTTTATTTGCAGGTATATCACAGAATTTCCGGAAAACCGCGAGATGTATGGAAAGTTGAAGAATGTAAAGTCGGAAACGGTTGATATGAGCTGTAGTGATCCCGCGTTTGAGACAATATCAGCAAATTATTTAAAGGTTAGTGTTGGTTTTTGATGGCAACTGGAAAAAGATTAAGTGAAACGTGCAATAGAAAATTTTATAATTTGAAATATTACTAGAGGACTGCAAATGGTGATAACGACTACCCAATTGTTTTAACGAAAATAGTTTTCACATCAAATTAACTACGGTTCTTTTATATCTAAAAATAGTAATACCTTCCCAGAACGTTAGATTAGGTAACGTTTGTTGAACTCATTATATTACCACTAGAATATTGAATATTATTGTCCTTTTCAGAGATCGGTGCCTAATGGAAGAGGAAAAAAACTAGGGTGGAATTAGGTTCTCGTTTGGACGGCCACTCTTTTGTTTCTCATCAATATGTTTGTCTCAAAAAAAAAATGGGCAGCCCACATTGAAGAGGAATAGACGGCAAAGTCGTTTGTGCCCGTGTGACCGTCCATCCGAGACTATCATTTTTCTTCTTCTTTTTTGTTCTTCCATTAGGCACCGATCTCTGAAAAACACTGTCCGTTCGAATTGTAAAATACAATAATTGGAGAAGTAGTTGTTGATTTCTAAATAAATTATTTTTATACAAGACAACAATTTGTCAGCCAGTTGGTCAGCTATTGCTTAAACTCTAAATAATATTAAAAACTTTACAAAATATTAGAATAGAGCACGTTTTCTGAGCTCGTTTTATTAGCTTTCCAATTGACGTGAACATGTTAAATGATCCAATCATTTTAGTATTGCGGATAGCGTCTTGCTATCAAATATTGTAAGAATGAGCTTAAACATTGCCAAATTAATAGTGGATAAATTTCCCGAAATAAATGCATCTTTTGAATATTACTGCGTCTTTTGGAACCAACCATGTCGCACTCTTCTCTACAGTAGTTTATTGATTTTTAAATATATGCGTTATTTTCGGATTTTTCATGGAATTTTTTTCTTGTTCAAGAAAAGTTTCGAAAATGAGAATAACCGGTAAAATTATTTCATTAATGCAAATATAGCGACAGACTTATCTCGAGAGATTACGTGGTGCACACCAACTGGAGATAGCGATTTTGGGAATTGTTGCGTACTTTTCACAAAAAATGTTTCACTCCAATTTAACTAGGTTTGTCTTAAACTATCTAAAAATATTTCTTTCTTTCCAAAAGCTAAATGTGACCACGTTTATAGAGCACATTTTATTATACCAGTTGGCTTGCGTAGTGATCTCCAGAGCAGTTCAAATTCATTCTCGTATCGGATGTATTGAAATGAAAACAAAATATAGGATATGCACCTGCACACCAAACGAAAATATGATTTTATAAGATTTTAAGGAAATTTATACATTTTCACACCGATTTTACAAACTTAACTTAAAATATTTCTGGCGTTTTTCGTAGGTCTAAATGACTTTTAAGAATTTAGTTTTCGTGTATTTGGAAATATTGAGATAGGTGAACTGAAATTCATGATGAATTTAAACGATTCCTATTTTTTTAATGGAATGATTTCGGCTATTTTCAAGATATACAAATTGTAACATAAATCTTCTCAGAGGGTGAAGAATTTCAATTTTCAAATGTTCGACTATATACTTAAAACTACTACGTGTAACATACTTTATGCCATATTTTGCTATTTTAAAATTTATATTACCTAGGTTCCATTTCGTAGTCAACACAAATTATAATTGTTTTCTTACAATTTTAATCTCTTCACTTACCACTGGGATGGGATAAGGTTTACCTATTGTTCTCGTAATGTGGAGAGAATAAATCCTACAAATCCTACAATAAATCCTATAAAGCTTTGTTCTATTTATCTGAAAAAGAGCCACTTAAACTGACTTCTGGGTTTCCAAATTGAACTTTTATCAAAGCTTATTTTTCAACTACTAGCTGCACATAACCAAACAATACAATTAAAGTCGCGATAAAAAAAGAAAAAATAGAACATATATATATATATTTCATTTAAGTTTCTTTCCTTCAAGCTTGAAGCTTCAAGTCAGTAAATTTCTTTAACACGCCAAAAAAGAGTTACTCATTTAAGAAGCTCAAATGTATTTTTCTAATGAGAAATTCGGTATTTTAAATATTTTAAGAAAAGAAAAACAAATTGTCAATAAAATTGGTCTAAAGTTTACACGGGAAAATGTGCAGTATGCGTTTAAAAATCGAAAATCGTTGTTTCCAATTGGTGTGCTTTGACAGTAAGACCAGAAAATTTTCTTACGTTTAACGTTTGACAGAACTTCCAGATTATTTGATAGTTTATAACGACTTAGTCCATCATATGTGGCATTTCAAATCCGATTCAAATTGTAATATAATTACTAGAAAATGGAAACTTTTCTTTGTTCAGGAACTATTCAATTTTAAAAAGTACGGATATCTTTCAGAATCAATAAATTTACTAGGGTTAATTAGTTTAACTATTATTCTATTTAAACATGAACCTAATTAAACAGTCCTCGAACAAAAACCGCAAATGTATTCAATCCTCACAAGTTCAAAACATGTTCTTTTTAGGTATTTGATGACGTGATAACTGCAGTTGAAGAAAAACCTGGCGATGTCCAGCAAGCTTGTGATCGATTATCATCTGTTGGGAAAATGCATCGAACCAAAGTTTGTATAAACAAAAAGAACAAAAATTACAATTGAAATGTATTTTTTCAGGCTCCTGGAATGAAAGGATTACAATTCCAAAACATGGAAGAACCGTTTATCCAAATGGTCAAATATGTGCTACAGGATAGGTTTAACGAGAAAGCCGAGACATTGTTTAGGAAATTTTTCCAGTTTTGCTTAAAATATTTACTTGAGGGTTATAATAATTAATGTACAAACTTTTTTGTTTTGTATTTGAACGAATTATTTATTAACTGTCATTATTTTTGTTAAGCAAAAACAATTACATCATCTCAAATTTGTTAGGGATTTAATGAATCAATTGAATTGCTATTGTATATGATTTATTTTTAACTTCTATTAATATTTGCGGGTGGTATTTTTTTCCTATAATTGTTTAACAATATCTCATTTCATTAATAATTGGAAAACATTTGGTATAACAGTATTAACTTATATTTATGATTCTATGATTCTATGCAATATAAGATTTATTTTTCGTAAATGTTTATTTGTTATAATGTTTATTTTATATAAAATGTTAATAATTTCAGTTTTGGTTATTCTCAATATAAAATTACACTAACTTACTTTAAAACAAATCAGATAAAATTGCAAGTAAAAAAAAAATAAGGCCTGAACACTTTCTGAACACGTTTTATTTTTTGTTAGAATATCCTCACACTACGAGGCAAAACAAACGAGCTTCTTAAGAAATTAAATGTCGAAGACGTCGACTGTTGCAGATAATAAAGCTACAAATTTTCCCATTATTCCAAGAAGGTTTATTGTATCTTTTGCAGAAGTTCAGAACAAAACTACTGTAGTGCAGTAGCTACTGATATTCATAGTTTATCATTGCTTCCAAAATAAACGAGCATCATTAAGTATTTAAAAAAACAAATATATTTTATGTTGTTCAAAATTGTTAAATTGTTTCCCAGTGTCCTATATATTATAAAACGTGACTGAGTGAATTCAAATAACTTTTTTAAAAATTTTATTTCTAGCATTTCAATTTTTATTTCTATTTATTAATGATGTAAGAGTTTTTTATTATTTTTCTCAGTTTCTATTAGGTGACGATCGAAATGGTCCCAAGCCACTGGAAATTATATAGACATCAGAAGGCGCAGAGAATTGACGATATTCAAACAGTTTTGTGTTTATCTTTAAATTTTTTGACTTAACTTTTGTTTATCGACGGGTCGAGCTAAAGGCAACTAGTTCATAGTCAATGAGATTGATATCTCGTCAATTTTTTTTATTTTTTTGAAAAATGGTTAGGATATTTTACAACAAATAGTGATTTTTACGAAACATAAGTTAGATAATTTTGTTCCTCGTAAAATCTCAGTTTTTTAATGGTTGCGGTAATCGATGTGTGGTGCGTAGATCGATGGAATGGAAGTAAAACTAAACTGTATCAGAAGGCAAAGATGTGAGTTTCCGGAGTTCAGAATCAAATTTGAAAATCCGGAATTCCGTCCCGTTCATCTCTGATAGTCGTCAATTTTTTGCGCCAAACGAACGTCATTTTAGACTCTTCGGGATTTTTTGAATTTCTGCTATAGACTTCAAAGTTTGGTGATTAAACCATTTATTTTACAACAAACAAATTAATAATATTACAAATAATAACAATTAAAAATAGTTAACAATAATGATAATTCGATTATAAATGGGCTAAGAGCAATTGACTTTGAGAAAAACTATTATTATCGTATTATTGATGACCTGTGAATCCTTACAATGACATATTTGTGTGTATGCGCCATTTCAAATCACAGCAACAATTTATTAACTTAAAAACCAGTATTAAAGTAATCTCATATTTTTCAGTTCAATTATCATACTTTTCGTGTTACAATTCTTAATAATCATCATATCATCAGTCACTAATTGTAAGAAACAACAAACAAAATATGTAAAATCTAATAGAAATAATAGTGCGGCGGCTTCTCCCGAAAAGGGAGATGCTTCAAAATCCAAGAAAAGTCAAAAGGAAAAAGTAAGAATAGTAAGAAAGATAAACTACAATTAAAATAAATTCAGAACAACAATTCATCAGCCGAGGCGAAAAAAGACGTGCCTGGAAATAAAGATCAAGGTGATGCTGAAAAGGATGCTCAGAAATCTGTCGATGGAAGGAAAGAGGAGAAGGAGAAGCAAGGCGATAAAAGAATTGAGCAAAAGACAGTTGTGCGGACAGAAGAAACACAACAGGAAACGAATCGTAGACTATCGCGAGAGAAGTGGAAATCGGGAAATAGCAAAACTGCAAAGACCATGGACGATATTAAGGAAATTACGATTCAGAGTAAACTTGCATCGGTAAGAAATTACTAGTTAGATAACATTAATTGACATTCTAAACTAATTAAGAAAAGTAAATTTGACAATGCAAACAAGGAAAAAGATAATAACGATGATGACTACTTGAATAACCTTATTTGAGCTAATCTTTATTAAAATGCAATTTATTGTTATTGTGTTGTTTTGTGAATGAATCATGATTATATTATGTAATGATTATTAAAAAGCTTTATTAGAAAATATTTGTGAGGAATGCTGTACGGTTCGAGGTATTTTTACATGAATGAGTTCAACATCAGCCGACGTTTCGCACAAGGAATGTTCGACTCGGAGCCGGCGCGGCGCTCAGGCTGATGGTGCTCGACGCGTCGGATGTCAGCTTGTCCCAAATGAAAGTTTGATTTTCAATATTTTAAAATATTATTGTTCTTTTCAGAGATCGTTGCCTAATGGAAGAGGAAAAATTAGGATGGAATTAGGTTCTCGTTGGAACGGCCATCTTCTCATCTCTCATTAACGTGTGTTGTCTCATAAAATGGGCAGCTCATATTGAAGGGGGGATAGCCGAAAAAATCGCCTGTGGCCGTCTGACCGTCCATCCGAAACCATCACTTTTTATTCTTTTTTTTTATTCCATTGGCCACCGATCTCTGAAAAGGACAATAGCTTCATATTAAGCTCTTAAAATCTATATCAGTTACTTAATTTTTAAAGTTCTTTTAATTGATAAATAAAGTTCTTTTTACGGTTTTATCATATTCCATTACAAAAGCGCAGTGTTATTATTAATTGTTCCCACTAAAAACTAATTTGTAAAATTTTAACGTCAATTTTACAAGCTACTCTTCTTCTCTACCATTGTCATCTTAAATTCTAACAAAATTTTAGATTTAAGATGCTTTCGTTAGACTCTGGTTTTACGATTTCAATATGCGTGTGTTTTTTTTGTATTTTGTAAGCTTTTTCCGACAAAACTTTAAGACATCGCCTTATTTGTAAACATGTTGAAGGTCAAACTTGTAATTGTAAATTAAATGGTTAAACTTCTAGTATTTAATAACCAAAATAAAAGAAAATAAGTCGTTGAATTCAGTATCATATATGAAAAACCTTCAGAATCATCCGACCATATTCTCTGTGATTTGCGAAAATTTTAAACCATTTTACAGCTTTAATAGGACTTAATTTATTGCCAACCATTGAAATACATCAGAAATCACCCATATTGAATATCGACGACGTTATTTGTTTGGGTGGCAAACTTTAAAGACCCGAATTTTGAAATCTGATTCTGAATTCTTAAATTTAAAAATCCCATTTCGCCCATCTCTAGTGAAAACTATATATTTGCCTACTTAAATTTCTGTAAAAAGAGCTGACATATTATCTGGATTGATTTGTTACCTCAAAACCTAGTAGAAACTGAAGATGGATGAAAGACAATGAACCGTTATAATAAGTGAGTAGATCTTGGTAAACATTGTTTTTGATGATTCGCATGAATGGATAGTATAGAATATTTGTTTAATATATTTTTAAAATGTAACATGCGACCGGCTGATTTCCAAACAACTATTGAAGTAGTATATAACAATAACTGTCATTTAATACCTTACTATTTTTAAACTTCTAGGCTATTTATAGTTGTTACTTGTAACTTCTTACTCAATCTTCATTTATTTTGAAATTAAAAATATTTTAACATTCTTTTTAGAATGAGCTCAGTAAGCATGCTCAAGTATTACTTTTTGCAAAATTATTAATATTATTAGATAATTTAAGACAAGATTAGTTTAATTGTAGTAACAAAGTTTGTGTTATAAGGACGTAAAATTTTCCACACACGTTTAAAAATCGAAATTATGTTATTGTGATTTTTTGTAGATTGCAAGATTTCAGTTCATTGAAGTTCCGTCGCAAATAGCTTTAGAGAGAGAGAGAGAGAGAGACTTCAGAGAGATTAACTATTATTATTATTATTATTTTGTTATTCTTATGCGGAAATTGAGTTTAGTGTTTCATTGAGAATTTGCTGATACTGAAACAAGTGATGGTTTTCACACAATCTATTAGCAGTACGGTTCCATTAAAAAATATTCTGGAAAGGTCATATAGTATAATAATAATATTAATAATCTATGACTATTTAGTATTGGAGCCATTTAATGGTTCTTGGAGCACAATGTGAAGTTTGTCTAAGTTCCCCCAAATGTCTTCTAGGAGCTCGAAAGTTGAATTGGATGTTTTTGAGTCACAATTGGAAAGAAAAGTTTTTGCTTAACTCCTCAACTTAAAGCCGCTTAAAAATTGTTTGTCCTATTTTTGTCCCTTCTGGACTTGCTCAAATTGTATCGTGCGGTTACCAGCTCTTATAGATCATTATCGTTCAATCAATTGTACCTGGTCATCTTCACGAATTATGAAGATTTGTGAATATATCTTGATAGAACTTTGTCGAAATAACCCACATTCTTTTCTGGTGGAATCTATAAATAAATTGAAATAATCTTGTCATTAGTAATGATAAAATTGAAATAAAAATGTGTTTAAATGTTTAAGACCGAAATTGCGTTTCTAATACTTCCCATGAAGGTTTGATCAAACATTCAAGTTACATACAAAAATGATTTTCGTAAAAAATGAGAATAAAACTACTACATTACTTTCAAAATAAATTAAAACTTTAATTGATTCCTCTGCCCAATATTAGGTAATAATAAAAGCTCGTATTCAAAAGGGATTCCGAATGGAAAAGAAAAAATGGTCTTGTTTGGATTGGATTTTACCCATTTTCCATCATTTGTGACACATATTTTGGAATAAATTTTTCTTCTCCCATTCGGTTCGGCAACGATCTTTGAAAACTGCAGATACTTGTAGTTTTTGTTTTATTTCCCCTAACTAATAAAATTAATTTGCAATCTGCAACCAGAAATACGTAAAAATCAAGTATGCAATTATCGATAAACAACGATGGTAAATCGGTTAGGAAACAAAAAAGTTGAATCCCAAATCAACTTCAACCACTTCTAAAGAAACAACATGAAACACTAATCCAATCGCCTTGCCAATCCAGTTTGATTGGATTTTGCTATTATTGTTGTATTTGTTGCGACATAAACACCTTCAGCAATCATTTCCATTGCGAACAGTTTATCTTCGAATTCACAGCTTGTAATATTTTAAAGCATAATACCGTATTAATTTTTGTAAATTATTTTACTTCTAATTATTTTGTACCTTTGTTCGTTAAAAAGTTTCAAGTGCTGATTTTCCATCAAATTTCCCTCAATCTTGATCGAGGTTTTGAGGTCATTTCGTGTGCGATACAAATATATTCATAATGAGGATCGTTTGAGGATCTCATTCACTTTCAATTCAATTTGAAAAAAATCTTTATGTGTGTGTTTCACGGCTGTTTTGTTATTAATTATTAATTATAGTCTAAATATTTGCCGAATGTAATATTAACTTATTATCAAAATATATGAAATTGAAAATTGAATTTCAAAATTTTTGAGTTTTTTTCAATGGTCTCAAAGAGATCATGAAACAAATATTCAATTTATGTTAATAATTTCTCTGTTTTTCATTATATTTCTTCAAAATTTCTAGATCAAATCAGATTTATTGTTTTCATTTTTTATGAAAATAAAATTAGAATTGTCAATTTTTTTATATTTTGGTAATATTTTATTAATAGATTCATTTCATATACATTGCTATACTGTAAAAAAGTTATTTTATTTGCTTCATTTTATATCACATTTCGATATAACACATGCACTGAATTTTTACATGCAGGAGCTCAGAGCTCAGAGAATTCACTCAAATATAAATTTGATGACAATTAATACAACTTTTAGATAGTTTAAGACAAACATGAATAAATTACGTGAAAAACATGTTTTAATTTGCACGTTATAATTTATAATAAAAATTTAACAAAGTAAAATCACAGTTTTCATTTGGCGTGCTATTATTATAGCACGCCAAGTCGAAATGAATATTTTTCAATGTTTAAACGTGTAGTACTAATTTACACGTAACACGTCATTGTTATTAGCCCGTCTTAAACTATCTAAAAACATGCGCTTATTACCGAATCTTACAAAATGAGCATCTTTTCTAAGCCCCGAACTTAACCATTCAATTTGGTTTGTTATAGTAATATTTAAAATAATTACTTCTTTGATAAACTTATTTCCATATCGTTAATAACATATATGTATATCCAAGAGCTCTTAACGGTATCAGTATTATCTTTATAACATTGGTATCATTATCATCAGACACCTGTATAAATTGGCATTGTCTTTTAAATAATTTATTATCATTATTATTTTCAGTTGTTTGTTGCTTTTAAAGCGATCACTTATGTGTTTAAATTTTAATATATGCTTAATTATTTTGCTCTTTTAAGTCAGTCTCTTTCTCTTACGAGTATATTGTAGAATTACCCGTAATTAGTGTCATATAATAGTTTTTCCTTATTATTCATATTACTCCCTGAAATAAATACTCAAATAAAACCGACTATATTAAGAAAACTCAGTACAATACAATTTCTATTCTTTTTTTAAGATTTTTCACAGAAATATTGTTTGAACATGTTGAATTCATACATTTTTATATATGTTTATACCATTACTTATTCTACAAGCGACTATTACCTAAGAGGTTAATTCGATTATTTAATTTTACTATTTTGGCTATAGTCCATGTTTGTATATAAAACAATTAAACTCAAATTATTTATGCATTAATCAAAAACTTAATTGGTTAATCATTTTAAAGTTGTTTTGTCTGTTTAATCGTCATAATTTACAAGTTTTCATATTCAGGAGATGAATGAGAAACTTCTTCCCAAAAACCGGCAATATTCGAGATTAATCGAGGGTGATGAACGGATTCGGGAGAGCATTCAAGTTTACCGTTAGTTTCATATTTGTTAGGTACTAAGAGTAATGCACACAAAAATGAGCATTTTCAAAGATTTAAAAATATGTATTAAATAGTTCAGCGTGCTAATTTCAGAATACTTTGCATGTAATTTTGGCAAACATTTTTTATAGAAAATCGCTTCAATTATCAATTAACTATAACTGAATATATTTTCTGTCCTCCCAATTTAAACATTTCATTTGGGATGGTATTCTAATAAATTCTTTTATAGTCAGTATTCCACAATTGAAATTATTTACTTTTACAATAATATTGCCGTGGTGTAGGTTATTAAAAAGCAGCTTTAAAGGCGAATTCCGAATAATAAAAAGGTCTCGTCTGGGGTCATGTCGATTTAATTTCCATTTTGTTTATTATTTCGCTTTTTTTAATATTATTATAATTATATTAATGTAACAACCAATTTATTAAGATAAAACAATATAAAACAAAAAATGCGAAGTAATTATTTAAAAAATTGGAAATTATAATCGACATGACCCCAAGCGAGACCATTTTATTATTCGGAAAGCTCCTTTAATAAATGAAATAATTATTATCAAAATATAAGAAATTTAAAATTCAATTTCAAAATTTTTTAATTATTTTCAATGGTCTCAAAGAGATCATGAAACAAATATTCAATTTATGTTAATAATTTTAAAATTATATAAAAAATTCAGACCCGATTACTGGCAAGCCTGATGCGAAAACCTCGACCATTCATGATGTTCTATGGCGATCTGCAACGCTTTATCCCAATCAGCCATTATTTGGTCAGCTCAGCAATTTTGGCGATTACCAATGGACCACTTATAAAGATGCATTGGATGCAGCTCAATTGATAGGATCATCCCTAATATACCTTGGAGCAGAATCAAAAAGTTTAATAGGAATAGCTGGAATTCATTCTAGAAATTACATGCACGCTATTCATGGTATAACTTCGTTTAATATGACTGTTGTTCCATTATACCATCAATCGAAACTCGAAACGCTTTGGTACTATTTGTTTTTTATTTTTTTAAATTTATATTATTCATTTTAGTGATATTATTGAAAACTGTAATTTGGAAATCATTTTATGTGACACGCTGAGCAGAGCAGAGAAATTCATTGAGGAGTTCACCAATAACCGAATCAAATCCATTAAAACCCTAGTGGTTCTTGATGAATCTGCGGAGATCTTTCATGTCAATGGAGTTCGACTATTATCTTTTACTGATTTCCTCCAAATAGGTACAGATAATAAGAAAGAGTTTCGAAAACCGCTACCCGAATCAATCTATGTTATTTGTCATACAAGTGGAACCACTGGGAAGCCAAAAGGTGTAGAAATGTCACACAAGGGGTTGCTGGCAGCTGTTTCAGGTATATACACATCGTGGACCATTGCACATGAGTAAGTTTTCTAGAAGCTATATGACAGACCTACCTGGTGTGTTTTCAGTTGGAAGTTTGGAAATGATGATGTATACTTTAGTTTCCTATCGCTAGCACATATTTACGAACATTTAATGCAGGTATGTTTTCTTTTTTATGGAAGAGGAATTAGATTGATTAACTGCGATAACTAAAACGAACTATATTGAAATGAGAAATGTATGCGGAAATAATAAATATGAGCATGGGCACATTTTCTTATTGTTTGGTTAAAATTTAAGCATTACATTTGACAAAGGGTTTTAATGTTTTTTTAGTTTCTAAAAAGAAGGAAATTGAACTATACATTAGAACATATTTTTATTATAGGTTTGACACATTTTCCAGCCCATTTAAAACTTTATTAAAGCCAGAATTATCTCCTCTTATCCGCTAAAAATATTTGTAACGAGCTACATGGCTGCATCGCTCTGAACTTCAGCTGTCATGCCTCGTTAGCTACACATCGAGTCCAAGACAGAGAATGAACTATTTATTGTAATATAATCATTACTTATATACCCTTTCTCAAGGGGGCGTGGCTTGATACTAGTGTCTCAGCCACTACATATTCATTAACATTAAAAACTTTAAACATCACATATTTTCCAGACTTTGACTTTATACTTTGGTGGCCGCATCGGTATCTACGATGGTAACACTGCTACTCTCATTCCACAAATTCAAGTAACTACAAAATCCCATCAATAATCTATATAAATGACCTACAGACTCTTAAACCAACAATTGTCTCATTGGTGCCACGTTTGCTCAATAAACTCTACGAGAGCGTTCATAATGAAATTGCCAAGAAAAACTTCATTCTTCGGAAACTATTCGAATTGGCCAAGGGTTATAAGGAGAAACAGTTGGAGAATGGCCTACTTGTTCATGACGGATTGGTCGACAGAATTATATTCAGAAAAGTTTTAGTGGATTTTGCAGATTTAATATTATATTCGTGATATTCAGACAAAAAACCTTATTGGAGGGAACGTGAAAGTTTTGACAACTGGAGGCGCTCCGGTGACGAAGGAAGTGAAGACTTTCTCACGATATGCCTACGGCTGCCCTCTTATTGAAGGATATGGTCAGACGGAGTGTTCGGCTGCTGGAACTTTGACGTTACCATGGGATACTAGTTATGGGAATGTTGGTGGGCCGTCACCTTGGGCGCAGGTTTGAACAATGATGTATACAAAATGTTTATTTTCTGGATTTAGGTGAAGCTCATTGACGTCCCCGAGAAGAATTATTATTCTTACAACGACGAAGGTTTTCTTTAACGTTAAATAATTAATCAAAATGTGTGTTCAGGGGAAGTATGCTTCAGAGGACCCGCTTTAATGACATCCTATTATAATGATAAAGAATTAACATCGAAGACGATTGACAGCGAAGGATGGCTTCATACCGGCGACATTGGAAGGTGGCTCCAGAACGGATCACTTCAAATAATTGATCGAAAGAATGAAATGTTTAAATTATGTCAAGGGGATTTTGTCTCGCCTATCCAAATTGAATCAATTTACAGCAATTCGCCACTGATCACTCAGGTTATTGTTGGTTATAATGTTGGTTAATTTTTGAATATTACAGATTTTCGTAACAGGATCAACAGAAAGATCATTTTTAGTTGGAGTTGCTGTCATGGATAGAAACAGATTGAAACTTCTCCGAGAAACGAATACAGCTGTATTGATTATTCTATAAATGTTTTTTTTTAATTCTGAAGTTTAGTTAAAACAATACGCTAGTATTGGTGACGAGAAACTCATACAGATAGGAGATGTTCGAAAGATTATCCTCGATGAATTAAATATGTATGGAAAACAGCACGGTTTGCAAACCATTGAGCTTATAAGAAATGTCTATTTAACGCTTCAGGTGACCATAAATAAATAGTATTTTTAAAATTAATTTATCCAATTTCAGGAGTTTACAGAAGAAAATGGATTGGTTACATCAACCTTGAAGAATAGGAGAAAGATAATTGAAGCATTCTTCTCGGATAAAATAGCAATGCTTTATGCCGAAATGACAAGCCTTTAACCGATTGTTACAATTTGTTAGATAATTTAATCGATTGTGTATATTTGAGATAATAATATATAAATTTATTTTTTATACAGTATAAATTTAGTTGTTTTTATTATCAAAATATAAGCAATTGAACATTCAATTTCGACTTTTTTTTAATTATTTTCAATGGTCTCAAAGAGATCATGAAACAAATATTCAATTTATGTTAATAATTTCTCTGTGTTTCATTATATTTCTTTAAAATCTCTTTCCCAGCCCTTTATTGGTGTTTATTACTTGCGTTTCCGTATAGAGCGACTGATATTGGTCGGTTTCCTGTAATATCTGTGAGCCCGCTGTAAATACAGTCATTGTTATCATGTCAAGTCAATGGTTAGGAGCTCATTTCAATGTATTTTTATAGAGCTACATAGCTAACTAATTTTTTTTAATTATTTTTGCACATTACTGTATACCAGTGATGGGAGGGACTTCCGGTCCCCCCCCCCGGGTATTTTTCTAAAAAAAATGGGTTCCCGGTCCCGGGTAGGGAAAAAGGGATGACCCGGCCCCGGTCCCGGGTAGGGAAAAAGGGATGTCCCGGGTTGGGAGAAAGGGAAGTCTGTTTATATTGACATAGTGGTGTTTTTTGATACATATTGTTACGTAATTTAAATGAGAAAGGTTTGCTCGTCGGTTGTTCTCGCTCTTCCTCCTCTTTAATTGTCACTATTACCGTTAAGTGATGGGGGACCATATCGATTTTTCGATTTTTAAACGTCTGTTTAAGTTTTTACGACTTTATGACAAAATTTTTTTACTAAAATTTAATTAAGATTATCTTAAACTATCTAAATATATTAATATCTTTCTAAAAAGTAATATTTTAGCATGCTTACTGAGCTCATTCTAAAACCATACGAGTCTCTCAATTAAAAGATCAAATGTTTACTATATAACTATCCGCTGGAAGCTAACAAACATCAGATAAGAAAGAATTGTTCTTTCACGTCATCATTTATAACTGAAGACACTTAACAGGTCTATTTTATTTCAAACAATTTCTTATTTAGTTAATTCTGTGCAATCATTTTTATCAAATGAGCGAAACGAAATGTTCAAAATGCGGTTTGTTGGAAACTAATAACAGAAAACAAGTCATTTTTTAAAGATTACCCAGCAAAAAATTCGAGAATCGATCGGCTTCGAGCATGTGAACAATTGTGTTCATCTCATCGATTTTCTCAAAATATGATTAATATTCCAAACTATGGAAATATCCCAATCACAAAAGGTGATTTATCATGGATTAATGAAAATATTATGGTATTATATTTAATAAAATTACTTGGATTTCATATTTTAAGAGTTTTATAATCGACTGTGTAAAGTTAATGAATCCATCTGCTGTTAGAATTTGTAATGGAAGTGTTCATGAAGCATCCGAAATTATAGATAATTTGCTATCTGAGAAAGGTTTCTTGTACATTCGACAATTTTAAGCCAAAAATTTATAGCATCGGAAAACATGCAAAAATTAAATCGACTAAACACCAGCGATGCAACCGAATTTGGTAATGACCGTGTCTACATTGTTGCGAATAAAAAAGCCGACGAGCTCGAGACGCGATTTGGAAGTTCCGACGAATCATGGATTAGCTTTGAAAAGAGCTTAGCAAAGAATATGTCGCCAGTAACATTTGCAAAGTATAAATCTGCCAATTTCACTGGCTGTATGGCTGGTCGTACCATGTTCGTTGTACCGTACTCATTAGGATTTATTGGTGGCCGTTTATCAGTGAATGGAATTCAAATTACAGATGATCCTTTATTTGTATTAAATATTGTGAAAGCTTTCAGGTTTACACTTTTAAAAACTTAATTAATTAACAAGGCATTTAATAGAGTATCATCGTCGGTATGGGATTCGATTGGATTGTCTTCAAAGGTTATGAAAGGCGTGCATTCAATTGGTTTTCCAAGACCAGTTATTAGAAAGCTGACAGCGAATTGTGTAAGTATATAGGATATTAATGTGCTTTAGATTAAAATTTTCCCAGAAATGTGTTTTGGCTAGTTTAACATATACAAACTGTATAAATAAAAGAAATTTTAGAAACACCCTTGGAAGATCGTATTTTTAGTCAGCCTTAATTAATTCGCTTCCTTTTAAGTCAAACTAACGTCTACTTACTTTATTTTGGATATTTTGGAATCCGAATCCTTCTTGCAATGAGAAGCGGACTAACTTTGTCCATTTCGAGCGACTTCGCGGTCCTTTAGGTCTAGTTGATCCTCTGGAGTCCTATTCTGTTAGGCGTTTCCACCAGTGATGAGAGGGACAACTTTTTTTTGAAATTTTAAAAAAAACTTTAAAAAAAATGAAAATTTCAAAACGCGGTACCCGGGACTTCCCTTTTTCCCTCTTCGCGGTGCCACTATCGACCATGCATATCTCGTCTCCAGGATTCCTATCCGTCTTCTGGTGGATCTTGTCGTGGATCGTTCGTGGGTGAAGTTTGAGATCCGATCCGGGGTTTATGGCATCAGACTAGCGCGCTTTAGGTCGTCCCTTTGGTCTAGTTGATTTTCTGGGGTCTTTCTGGGGTTTCTGGGGTTTTTTTTTTTGAAATCCCGGGCGGGCGGGACTTTAAAAAAATTAAAAATTTCAAAACCTGGGGGCCAGGACTTCCCTTTTTCCCTATCCTGGACTCGGGACCGGGGGGGAGGGGGGAGTCCCTCCCATCACTGTTTTCAACCAACGGTCCACCGGCATTCTGGAAATATGGCCAGCCAATTGTAAGGCCTTTCCCAATCCTTTCAATTTTTATGGTCTCACAATCGGCATAGAAGCACATTTGGTCGATTGCTCTTTGCAGACTCGCGATGTGCTCAGAAAGGAGTGGGCATGCCTCTCTGTCGAATTGGCGTCTATGATGTGTTTTATTGAACCTTGAATTGTACTATTAACATCATAATAGATCTTAACTGTTTAGAAACTAAATTTTGTTTAGAATTTACACTCGACTGCTACAAAGTGCGCGCAAATTGCATGCGATCGGGTACCAATTTCACGTTTCCTTCAAAAAATTACAAAAAATCCTTATAGCTCTTTCAAAAAACTATTTGTACTATTTTAAGCTATGCATTAAGCATTAAGCTATATGCAAATATACAGAGCAGAAAGTGAGGAATTTTCTCATACCCGTAATCAATACATTTTCTTAAAATCATCATTTTTCTTTTATTTCGAAATCTTCATATTCTGTCGTTTTCTTTCTTTGCCAGAATGCGGAGAAACCCTCCAAAGAATTATAAGAGCATAGATCATTCAATCTAATGTTTCTATTAGCAATTATTAATAAATACAATTTTTTTAATAATTAATTGAGAGGGCGTATTTTGCGCAATTGATGCACGGTCTTTTGCAATTTTCTCGTATTTCGTGGCAATGTTTGTGTAACGCCTTGATGAAAATAATTTGCAGAGTGGAGATTTACTTCAAAACTCCTCATTAATCCATCAATTAGAAAACAACTACATTTGGTCATTTGGGCCGAGCTATGGTCGAAGTGGTCGCTTTGTTAAAACGATATCCATACGATCATCTTCGTGGCTAGGACTTACTGATAAGTTTTTGGCTTTAAATGCAGCTGTTCTTGAAATCACAGGTGAGAGTTACGTCATTATAAAAAATAATACATTTTTTAAGACCCTAACAAAAAAACAATATATGCTTGCTATAGTTCAGTGAATCCAATAAGTGACCTTGAATTGAGCAGACCATCACTTGAAGGGTGGAGAGTCAATGTTCTCTGTGAGAATGGTGTTTGGCTGAAATATAAGGATAACCAAATGTATGCTATTTCACCTGAAAATGATGAACTTAAAGTGTGTTACTAATCATATTTTGCGACTATTGAACACATTTTTGTAGTTTCATTCGGATATGCCTCATATTGGATCAACAAAGAAATTGCGAGAAAGGTGTTAGGAAAATAAAACTTGTTATTAATTAAGTTTTTATTATAGCATTCGACTTGATGTATTTCAAGATGCCAAGAAAAATAATTGGAGTAGCGATTTAGGAGTACCTATATCAGCGTTATAATTAATAATAATCTATGACATTTAATTGTTTAATTTCAGATATATATTTGGAACATGTCGATTTGAAAGAGTTCCACTGATATTTGAGGCCAACAGCTGGGCAGAAGGAGTAATTCTTGTATCCGGAGGTCGATATAATATTAAGGGACATAGTCCTACATCTTCTCGTATGAATTGATCACATTCGACCAGATTCTATTCTTAATTTAGCCACAAATGGATCATTTTATAACTACGATCCAATGAATATTCGCGAACACTTGTCATTCAATCTCGCAAAGTATATTGAAGGATGGCTTAAAATGCCGACTGCATCCGGCTCTGAAAGCGAAGCTAAAATTGTTTGTATCAATTTCTAACTAACTTAAATGCTCATGTTAAAGATACCACAAGTTTTCCAAATTAATCTTCATTTATCGAATGAAGATGGTAAGCGGTATTGGCCTGGAAGTTCGGAAAACATTAGAATATTTGAATGGATTTTTAAGCGGTTAATTTTATGCAATATGGGTCCTTAAATATCTTAATAGTTTAGGTGCACAGCTCCGACTGATTTATCAAATGTAACCCAAACGGCAATTGGAAAACTTCCGAAGAAGTTGAATATGGAAGGCTGTAAAGAGAATGTCAATTTGGATTTTTTGTTTAAAGTTGAGTCAAGACACTGGTTGGAAGAGATGGTTAAAATTCGCAACTTTTTTAATAGCCATATGGACTCATCAACAAAACCAAAAACAATAGATAAAATAATTAATGATATATCATCGAAATTATAATAAATTTATTAATATTAGTGTTCGTGTTAAGAGACGTTAGAATTTGGTTCTTCTGATTGAAAAGAGCAACTAACCGTCGCAGAAATTAAACAGGGCTATTTGTAAGACGTCTAGCAGTCATTAATTCCAAGACGGAACTGAAACGGACACTTAAAAAAGAAAAAAATAAAAATAAAAAATAAAGGTCTAGAATATTTTTACTAGACCCAACTATTTTGCAAAAAATAACCAAAAATAATAAATTTAATAAATTCTTGATCAGTTTCGTTGATCTTACTTTCTATGTGAAGGAAATTTTTCAACTGACTGCCTTCGGCGTGCTTATGCACAGTCATATTTTACCACGTATAACAGTCGCTAAGTAGAGGAAATTCTGTAAATTTTTTGTTTTTTTATCTCTTTATGCTATATTTTCTGTTATACTCGAATAATATTAATGCAAATGAGCCGTTCACCGCAGATAAACAACTTTAAGAAATGCAAAACTATGACTGATGGTTACGCTCTCTGTCACAACTAAATTCTTTAAAATTATCTAGAGCAGACTTTAAATTTTCCGTGAATATTCGTAAATTGCAGAAATGAACTAACTTGTTATTTTAATTTCTCCTGCAGATGACTTCGATAAGTGAGCATTGAGCAATGGCGATCTCATTTGGTTACGCACTGTTTTTTACCCATGCAACTTACCTTTCCGGTTCCTCTTATGTTATACAAACAAGCGCAACTTTATGGGACCAGAAAATACAGAAAATTCTGACAATAGTGCACGAGCAATAGTGCGTCGAGGGCGGTATTTTTTCAGTTCCATTTTCTAAATTAATCATTAAGGATAAAAATAGACAGTCAGTTATCAACAACTGGGGTCTACAAGAGTTATCACTTAAAATTAGAAGTTTTTGAACACTATTAACAACATCCAGAAATCAATTTTAAACGAACACACAATCGTATCCATTCAAACTATCATTGATCAGGTACTTATCCGGTATATGTGCCAATAAACAATCTATTTAATTGTTATTTTGTAACCATAAATAACGATAACTGTTCTTTAAAACGGATTACAATGGATTTAAACATATTGTATCTCGTTATAATTATTGTTGTTATTATAAAATAATAACAAACCTACAGAAAACTGTGTAATAATATTAATCATTTTTGTTTAAAAAATATCAATTTCGTTAAATGTTGATTTGCTCTCTTTTATTAATAAGAAAATAATATTTTCAGTATTTGGTCGAAATTATGTGGCTTTATACATTACTCATTATTGGGCTGATTGGTGGGTCTAAAGGTAAAGATTTATTCATTTTGACAATAAAAATAGAATGTTCAAAGCAATTGGAGTTCTGCTCCGTAGATTTGTTTATTTTAAAGTGTTTTTTGTTTAAAACTGATTCAGTTTTGTATTCTATATCACATCACCCGCTCGCACTGTCTTAATTAACGCCGAAGGAAGAGTTTTTACGCCATAGATGTTTATGCTAAATGCTATTATCTCTAAATCACTTCCATATTTCTGATGGTTACATTTAATAACTAAACTTATAGGAGACCGCGAGCATTTAAGTAGTTCATCATCTTCTTCCGAATCAAATGAGCCTGAAATTAGCGATTCTCTCGAGCAGGCTTTAAAGAAGCACACACCAATGATTCGAGTACATCCTGCAATACAAGAACATCGTAAAATTGATGAAGCAGTCGACAATTGGTTCCAGAGGCCCTCTGATCAGGAGATCAGAAATTTCCGTAATAAAATGAGGGGTAAAAGTGAGCTTTTAATTTTACTAATTACGAAAGTGTATTTTTAACTTTAGTGAATAAGATTGAAGACAGCGACTTCAAGCAGCCTGAGGTTTTCCTTACTTTTCATCTTGAACAACGTTTTAAATTAGGATTCATCCGAATCTCGTGAAAACGACATGATTCGAGTTCGAGGAGAAGAAATTCAACGACCAAACCTGGACGATAGAATTGGAAATTGGTTTGAGCGACCATCTCAAGAGGAGATGATGGAGTTCCGTAGAAGAATGAATCCCAAAATAGTCAAAGATGATGCATTGATTCGGCAGCCTGTTCTCGTTGAAGATGTTTATATAATCAATTCTATAATGCAAATGTGATTTTGATTTAGGTTGCTGCTGATTTTGATGATGATTCTGATGTCAGTGAAGAAGTTGAAGGGAACAACCAAAAGTTTTTAGGAGCTTTAGGCCAAATATTGATGAATGATAAGGATTATGATGAGTAAGTATACTTGAGAACATAATGACACTATATATATCTAGACGTTTGATATGCTTGTAGAAATCAGTACAAACACAACAAACACAGCTCCGTAATCTTTGACTGATTATAAGTTTAAAACATAACAAATGAATAGAATGAATGTTTTATTAGAAGTAAGACTCGTTATTAGCTAGAACATTACTCCCAAATTTATGGATTTCATCAAATGAAAATAACGATTGAAAAATTTCTTGCGTTTTTTTTTAGCAAAACTGTTTTTACTACGATTTAATTAGAATTGGCCTAAACTATCTAAAAATATTAAATTAATTCTAAAAAGTAAAATATGAGCACGTTTACTGAGCTCATTTTATTACAATACCAATTTGTGTACATTTTGAAGTTTAATTTTTAATCGAATGAAAATAAGTTGTGTCCCGTTTTAACGATTTACTGTTTAGAAACAAACCAGAGGGAAATAAAGAGATCAAGAGCAATAATAAAGTAAATGTTCGTATGAATAACATTAACGTAAGTTTTATTTACATTTAAACTTGGAAACTATCTGTATTCAGTTGCATTCGGTAATCGTTGGTGGAAAACCTGAGAGGCATCAACCTGCATTTGGCTCAAGGTTCCGCGATTTCAAATATCATCATGATGAAATGGAGAAGCAACAAAGACATGTGATCACATTTAATTTCATTAATCTTCTCTTCTCACTTATAATGATTCTCGCAATGGCATATTCGGGAAAAAAACTGTATCAGAAGTGCGTTCCACCGAAGAATGTCGAGCAACCAGCCCCGCCTGTCACATTACCACCATTTTATACACCAAATGCTTCGAACGAAAAGAAAGTTGTCACAACGCAATAATTAAAGAATCAAATCATTTATTTACAATATTAAAAATTTTCTTGATTTTATTGGTTTTTCGGTTTTAATTTGTTTTCTAATACAGCTGGCATCACGTCTTGCTTGGCAATGGCGCGGATGAAGTAGTCAGCCCACCATGTTGGTAATAAAGAAAGTGGAACGAACACAAAAATGGCATCCCATCCACAATAATATCTATAAGTTTCCATGGTTCATTAATTTTCTATTGACATTTTACCTGTGTCTCGGGAAGCGCGCAGTAATGGCATGGTAATAGTTGTCTACAACATAATGAATCTTAGTCGTGCTCATTTTAATATAAGTCTCATTCCAATGACGAGCAACTAAAATTTGAATTAGTCTAAAAACTTAAATTTATAACGAGATATTACAATAGTTTTTGAAATTTTCGCCGTATTCCTTTCTTGTTTCTTGATCAATATTCGACCAAACGTGCTCGACGCGATCAATCATTGCCTTCTCATCAAGAAGGGGCGTGCGGAAAATTCCAGGCTCGAGAATGCTAACTTTCACATCGAAATGATAAAGCTCTTGTCTATGTAAGAAATAATAACTTTTTGATTTCAAATTAGTTGAAACCTTATGCAATCCATATAAGCGGCGGTCGCAAACTTCGAAACAACATATGGTCCAGCGGCCGGACTAGATAATCTTCCATTAACGGATGTTACCGTCACGATACGCCCTTTAGCTTCTTTCACTAGTTTTTTAAAAGCATGGGTGACCCGTATGACACCATAAGTATTTACATCGACAGATAATTTATAATCACCAATTTTGCACCAGTCGTCGGGACCGTAGCATGAGAATATTCCAGCATTGTTAACAATGGCCCATAACTCTTAAATTCAACTGTTTAATTTTCTAACAGCACTTTAGTATTACTTTTATTTCCAAGATGTTTAACAACATAGTCATAAACTTCGTTCACAGATTCATCACTGGTAACATCTAACTTTACAGCATGAAGATTAGCTCTATTGCATTCTGATTTAAGTCCATCTATTCCCTATAATTTGACTAATTCGTCAGTTTTGATATCGAATATATGCTTACCTTCTGCGTCAAACAGCCAGCAAACACTAAAAATCCATTGTTAGCACATTTCTTAGCCAATTCATGTCCAAAACCGGTATCGCATCCAGTAATGACAACAGCTTTTTCTTCATTTTTGCCATCAACAGGTATTTTTTCTATTAAATACCTATATTTTAAGGTTTAAATTAGTATAATAATTGTCTACATATTTGACATACCTTATTATATTTACAATAATTACAAGAAGCACAAAATAATATAGAAAGGAACATAAAAGGCATATCATTTCTGTAATTATTGAATTATTTACGTTAGTGATTAATAAACAAATAACAACAGTGATAAGAAAAATGTGTTGGTAGGTATACGAGTTATCGGGAATATTTAGTAAACCAAGGTCACAAGAAACAATCAAAACTGATTTATCAAAACAAACCATTAAAAAACCATATAGTATACTTATCATTATTTCTAAATTCCGTGGGATTTCAAAACACATATACCCCAATTTGAGTTGATAATGTCAAATTGCACACTATTAGTGTGTAAGCATGAAAAAGATAATTTTATTTTTAAGTTTTAAGGAAAATATTGTCAGATACTATATTTAAATAGCATGTATGTCAAATGGAACGTGCAATTTACATAAATATTCTCTACTCCAGGTTGTCAGTTACTCTCTAAAACAATTTAAAAATCTTCACAAATTATTAGATTTAAAAACGTTTTCTGAGCTCGTTCTATTAGCCTTCCACTCGGCGTGGGCATGGAATGGAAAAACTTTGGGCACTTATAATGTAGCTTAAACAGTTATTTCTAACATTATTCATTATAACTATAAAACTCTGAAAAAATTCAAATGAGAATTTTCGGGTTATCCTTCAAAGGCTCGTGGTCTGGTAAGCAGCGCTTTCGAGGTCACTAAAACTATTACGATAAAAGTTTTAAATTACGTAAAGTACAAAGCAGATTATAATATAAATAGTATACATAAAGTAACAACTTGGAAATTGTAAGATATGAAGTTTGAAAATGAAATCTGTGAACTATATGTGTGCATTTCCTAATTTATTAGGGATCAATTGTTCATCTTAATTATATGTTCTCCTGTTTTTTTGTGTATGTATGGTGAATGAATAAAGCATTTATTACCAATTTTAGAATGTAGAATATTATTTATTCCGTAATCAGCCAACGAAAGCTTTTGATTGATGTTCTTTTCGTTCGTGTTACTCAAACAAACATGAATCCAGCACGAACCCAAGTGGAACCAAAGGGGGATAATCGTAGTAACAGTGGGTGACCTGTCAGCAGAGTGTAAGCAGCTCTTTTGTGAGCACAAACTCATATCCCTTTGAGTTTGTGCTCACTCGTCAGAGGTGATTGGACTATTCTTTGAGTATGCAGGCTAGCCTGTGCCACAGAAAAATATATCTTCATTTAGTTATAGAATTTAATTTTTTTTTTAATTATCTGCCTCCCAAAATAACAAGCTTAAAACTATTCACTAGAAAATCGGAAATACGTGATTAAACAGGGAACAACCCATTATATCGGGTAGAAATTTTAATGAAGTACAATATTAAGTCACATTATTCTCTATATGCATTGTAATATTCAAAATTTCAGAATTTTTATTTAACAATATATTTTTTTAAGCAAAATAGTTAGTGTAGATAAAAATTAATTTCTAATCAATTTATAAATAACGATAAGTTACGAAAATAAGAATTAAATTACTAACCCCTGACAACAATAAATTTTACAACAGTTTATATATATACTATACAAATAAATTAAGTAACTTAATTTATAAATAATAATATAAGCAAACGTGATAATACAAACATTAACGAATAACAAAATGAAAAATCAAGCAACCTGCATCAAGTATTTGTATGCATTGCTTATCTTGGCATTTATAGTCAATTCTAGCCAATGTGGACATTTTGCAAAAATAAGTTTGTTGATTGTTACAGTTGATATATGAAACTTTAAACTGTTCTCAAAAAGCAATTGTCATTTTTTTCTGATCGTACCGATGTTTGGTTCTGATTGTTTTAAAAAGAAAATGAAGAATAATTATTACATACAACCTTGAAATATTGTTTGCTATTATTTTAGAAAGAATCAACGTCGAGAAAATTCGATTCATTTCCGTAAATCGGACGATCATGAAAGTATGGCGGTTCACTAATGTTGTTTTTACTCGACTTGTTAGCTGATGGGGAATAAGAATAAGGTGGCTTCGAATTTTACGTTCCAGTTGGCGTATATATACCAATGAACAATTAAATCAATATATTTCCGAAAGATTGTAGATGATAATTGTTAGCGTCTCCTGAGTTCATCTACCTAGTTTGTCTTCTGGCTTTCAAAAAATTGTGGACAAATTGCAAGAAACACGTCCTTCACTTTTTAATTAAATTTTTTAAAGCATTCTAAAATATTTTGAGGTCTAAAATAAATTAAACAAGATTAATCAGTAATGCTCGATTCAGCTCTCGGGCTCTTTCAAATCACACCATGGCTGTAAAAATCAGTTGCAGAATATAATCGGCCACTGGCACATCTCATGGACAACGTCATTGAAGAAAAGAGCACTCAGTCTTCATGGAAAACTACCAACGTTTCACTGCTACCAAATATCAAAAAACACCCACAGAGAGTTGATTGGAATTTTAACAGAGAAGCGTCGTAGTTGACGGACCACAATGTCGAAATGCAACATATACGAAGTACCAGGAAAGTACGATTCCAATTGACGGATCGTTGGATGAAGGAATTTCAAAAAGAATCCGAGCTGGATTGGCAGCGTAAATGAAAAGCAAAAATATGTTACCTTTTTTAGATCAAAATGGAAAAGAAAACCTCATTATGCCATTGTTCCAGCGCTGAAAGCTGTGGGCGATTGCAAGAAATTCTATCGGGGAATGGTAATGGGGAAAGGTTTCGTTAGGGTTAAGTCCCTATTCAATTTACCTTATACTTTTTTGTGGTAACATTTTTCCTTTTCCCTTTGTCCTTGCAATCTTCCTCTGGACTCCTCTCTCGGAACACGTCAATCGATTACAAATAATGATCAAGGTCATCTTGTCCCGAACAGCTTGCTCACTTCGTCATCCACTAAATTGCAAAAATGAAGAAGCAGAGATGGACAAGCCATGTCGCGCCCAAAAGATTTACAACGATTGTAACAGAATGATATTCTAGACGGTTTAGACGACCGAGAGAAAGAAGATCAACATCAGTCAAGGAAGAGTAGTAAAGTTCGTAGGCCTGGAATCAATCCGAAGGCGCATCGGGATCTTGCAGAAGAAGACGGTCTGATCAACAATGCGACATGTCGACTCAAATCACCAGAGATAGTTCCCGTTAGCTTTTTGTGACAAAACGAACTCAGAATTATCCAAAGTAAAGTATCTAATTTTATTTCAAAATTCTCAATACTCGTAGAAGTAAAGTGCAAATATTCATATTTGTATGATCATTTATAAAAAAAAACAAAAAATGTTAAAATTTCTTTTAATTTACGTGATATTGTATAAAAATGAATTTTCAACATAATCATATCATTTCTATTTTTGTGCTCCGATAAAGTCAGTTTCCTTAGTCTCCGAGGTTTTCATTCAGCATCTTAACCATACTTCGATTTCATAATTTTGTAGCCAGGAGGCGAGAAGCTGAACTGAATCGAATATCAAATTTCTCTAAAAGTAGTACATTCTGAAAAAAATCATTATATCCAGAAAATGATTGAAAACGTTACTGACATTATAACAAAGATATCAATATTCGTATGCGTGTTTTTCATGCCTTTTCTTACTGTATTATGCTCATCTCGTTCGGATACGAGGAACTCTGTGGTGAGTTTTTTTTTCTTATGCGATCTATTATGAATTTGGAAAACTGTCTAATGTGAGGACGTATTTATCGGTTAAGCGGCAATTATAAAATATAATTAAATATTTATAATGATTTTCCATTCGGCTTGTGGCTAATGCTTTAAAGTTTAAGCATTTGCTTAATCAAAATAACGATAATAACGATTTTGCAACTTTTAAATGTGAATTTAATTTTCACTACTTTATAACAAAACTGTTTTCATGACAGTTTAAATAGACTTGTCTTAAACTATCTAAAAATACTAATCCCTTCATAAAAAATTAGGCTGGAGCATGTTTACTGAGCTCATTTTTCAGCATAATTAGATGGAAAACTGGTAGTGATAGAAACCAACCGATTTAAGAAACGTTTTTTTAATAATTTCTAGCCAAATAGAATATATACTGCTGACCATAATGGTATTTACCAAAAGATTTTAGATAGGTTTTAGGAGTTTCTCTAACCGAATTCATCCGTTTGAAAATTTTAGAAAATTTTCAAAGTTGTAGGATAATACTTTCTTAGGATAATTAGGAGTCTGCTGTCATTGGAGAAGCGGACCAGCTCTCCAATGATCGCGGCTGCACCTCGCAATGGTGGCCAGGCAACCTTCTTCTCCAGGATTTCGATTCGCTTTCCTGAATTTCTGGAGGTGAACTTCTCGTGCACATAATTTGAGTCCCTGAGTTTAATTGGGGCTTGTCATCTAGTTTTCGGTCTTCTTTTTGTCGTGTCCAACCACGAGGAACCCATTCCGTCAATCGGCCACTTGGCAATTTCAGTATTCTTCGTGTTATTTGATAGTTGGACGTTTATTCCATCGCTACCTGTTTAGTTTAATTGGGGCTTGTCATCTAGTTTTCGGTCTTCTTTTTGTCGTGTCCAACCACGAGGAACCCATTCCGTCAATCGGCCACTTGGCAATTTCAGTATTCTTCGTGTTATTTGATAGTTGGACGTTTATTCCATCGCTACCTGTGTGATGAAAAATTGTGTTCATACACCTCTGCAGTCGGCTAGCAAATTTTCAAAGTTGTAAGATAATTGTTGAAGAGCATTTTTATAGAAATAATATATAATTTTAGAAATCTAAAAAAAATAACCATATACTTGAAGAGCTGTAAATTCAATAACGTCATTTCAACAACTCCTAAGTGGAGTTCCTAAGAGCATTAATATACGGCATCCGAATTTTTTAGCTCTTATTTGTTTTTCGAGGTCATTGCCCTTTTGAAACATTTTCTTTCCACTTCGAAATTCTTCCCAATGTACAAGATTTCATCGTCCTCTCCACGGCAATCACATATTAAATTGCAAATTATTTTTCTAATCCAGATTATGCAGTAAAAATATACATTAGAGAGATGTTTTAAGGTTATCCTGTTTTAGTTTTTTAGTTTAGTTTTTAACCTTCACGTGGAAATTGATAAAATGTGTTTCTATATTGCAAAATAATTTTTATCACTTGGCAAATTCATGAACATAATAGTTTTTACAAGATAGACACGCTTGTTTTCCGCGAATCCGCTTTGCTCAGTAGAGTTACTAATCGATCCATAAAGGGGGTCATACTGCAAAGCCTACCTAATTCAAATATTCAAAATAGTTTATGCTTTTTTGCACAACACTATGCTTCATTACGAGAAATAATCAAAAAATATGTGCTAAATTGTCCAAATTAAACAATATTAAAGAAAACATAAATTTATTATCGAAAGTTGTTAAAATTTCTGACTTTTTTTTAGAAACTTCCACATCGAGAGGATGAGAGAAAACGGATGGACAATTTTTTTAAACCAGTACCAAAACAGGAGGAAAAGAAAATTGAAAAAGCCAAACCTGATGAAAAGAAGCCAGAGCCGAAAAATTCGGATCCAATCGAGAAGGCTGAAGTCAAAAAGGATACCACGCCAAAAAAGCAAGAAACAAAAACAAGAAATGAACCGTCGACAAACTGTGAAGCAAAGAAATCGGATAAAAAAGTTGAAAAGGTGGAAGCAAATAAAGCCGATGTGTTTACAAAAACAAAAACAAGCAAAGACCGCCGATTGGAACCATCCGTGGCGCCGTTTGTGACCGCTGTATCGGATAAGATATCAAGGAAGAATGAAAAAACTGAACAAGTTAGTCGGGATAAACCATCTAATGCAAAGGAAAAGGAAAAAGAAAAGGAGAAAGAGAAGGAGAAAGAGAAAGAAAAGGAAAAAGAGAAAGAAAAAGAGAAAGAAAAGGAGAAAGAAAAGGAGAAAGAGAAAGAAAAGGAAAAAGAGAAAGAAAAGGAGAAAGTGAAAGAAAAAGAAAAGGAAAAGGATAAAGAAAAAGAAAAAGAGAAGGAAAAAGAAAAAGACAAAAACAACGTAGTGGCTGTAAATGGTAAAAGCATTTTAGGAGAAGTTCCAAGCCAGTGAGTTCCAAATTTCATGAGTATGGTTTTCTAATTTATCTTAAATTTTAGACGAACATTACCTGTTCCCGCGAATGGATATAATAAAGATGTTATTGCGCTTCAAGAAAACATGTTATCTAAATTGATGAGGGATAGTGGAGAATGAATATTTTTCAATATTATTTTTAATCTCTGAAATTTTGTCATGATTTAAATTAGTGTATAGTCATTGTTGGTTTGTTATAGTATATTTGCATTGTATCTACTATTTATTAGTTCTCATATACTTCATTTAACATTTTTGACGAGTCTTTGGATTTTCAGATTTTTGAATGAAATTTATTTATTTATTTATTCTTTAAAAATTATTTTAATTGTTTCAAAACACGGCACGCAAATTAAAATAACCATTTTGCGCATTTTAAACGTGTATGGGAATTTTTACGTCCTTTTAATGAAAAAGTTTTTACTATAATTTAATTAAGCTTGTCTTAAACTATCAAAAAATTTTATCAAAATCTGAGAAATTGACAATTCAAATTTTATTTTCATAAAAAATAAAAGTAATAAATCTGATTTAATCTAGAAATTTTGAAGAAATATAATGAAAAACAGAGAAATTATTCACGTAAATTGAATATTTTTGTTTCATTTTATCTATGAGACCATTGAAAATAATTCAAAAATGATCAAATCAAACCTTTCATATTCTTAGATTTTGATAATATTATTATCCTTCTAAAAAGTTTTATTTGAGCATGCTTAATGTGCTCATTCTATTTCCATATAAGTTGGTGACACGGTTTTATTGCTGATTTTTCAAACAATGAAAATTTAAAAACAAAAATTGTGATAATCATTTTTCTCAATTTCTCTTATTAGATTTTTGAGGATTTTATTAACTTTGTTGCCAATAAAATGTGGTAACGAAAACTTTGGGTTTGTTATAAAAATGTAACTTCTCAGGTGCCAAACTAATTGGAAAATAATAGTATTAGGTAATACTTTTAAATTAATAAATAATATAATACGGTTCCGCACAAAAATCGGAAACAATTCCGAAACAATTATTTATTCCTTTTTCCATTTTTTTCTTCAACTATATTATCTTCGCAAAATATCAATTTTCCAAGTCAGTAAAAATTCATATTTTGGTTCGTAATGCACGCTCCCCCAACAATCATTCGAGAACACGTCATTCTTAAAGCTTTCTTTTCAATGCTGATAACAATTTAAATATGATTAATTAAAAAGAATGTTCATGCTGTTAATACGAACATTGTTGATAAGATAGTACAACAGTTAACAGAGCACATGTACATTGCTAATAATATTTATATTCTTAATATTTTGCTTGAAATTGTTGTTTACGAAAGTGCACTACTAGACTAGAACAAATGAATGGAATTCTGAAAGAACTTTGGTATTAAAATTTTTACGTTGTCGCAAACAACAAAAAACAATTTTTACGATGAATTCATAATAGTACATTGATATTCATAAAGTTTCCAAGAATGAGTAAAATAATATTTAGTTAAACATCCGAACTTCCGTATATCTATAAATTTAATACTTCGATACCTAATATTAACGCTTTATCACGCCCACTGGTATGGTAATAAAATGAGTTCACTAAGCATGTTCAAATCTAACTTTCGGAGAAGATATTAATATTTTTAATAGTTTAAGACAAGTATCGTTTTTTCCATTTGGTGTTTGTATGCTTTTTGCAACGGACCTTTGAATTTACTGTCTCCTAGAAACATTTCCGAGATTCTAGGTTTGCAATAACGCAATTTTAAATTTTTAATGTATCAATCCCACATTTTACATTATTTTTGTATCAAACGAAAAACAGCGAAATACAAAGTGCATCACGGAATCGATATTTAACATTTTCAGTTAACTGAGCTATCTTGTCAACTGATACAAGGGACGTGTTTCTCAACAAAATTTGCAGATAGATTCCTTATAGATTGATTAGTATACTGACGAAACATTAAGAGCCACGAAACTTATAAAACTTTAGTTATGACACTAAAAGTTTGCAAAATGTATTCTATCATCGGTTTAATAAATATTTGACTACTTGTGAATACTGTCATGGCAGCTTTCATTAAAACATTGAAGTTTTAAATATTGATGATCAGAATATTAAGAGCAGAAGAACAGATCAGAATTACAAATGTACATTTGTTAATATTACTGACTTTAATACTGCTCGTTTCAGTATTAATTGTTTTCTATTATTCACCAACTTCTAGCACCCCAACTTGTATGGTAAGATAATAAGCTCAGTAATCATGCTCATATATAATTTTTTAGAAAGATATTAATATTTTAGATAGTTTAAGGCAAACTTAATGAAATTATAGTAAAAACGTTTTTGTTATTAAGACGTAAAAATTTCCACATTGGTTCGAAAATCGCAAAATCGTTATTTCGATTTGGCGTGTATCAGGTAATCTCCAAATTAAAGAAAATTCATTAGTTTGTAGGTTTTGAATCAACATTTTGACAATATATTTATTATATATTAATATTTTATTAATAGTTACAATGACTATAATTACAAAATATGGGGTAGATTACGGTAGCACTGTTTCGAGGGATTTATGTAACAAGGAATATTAAAATAAAAATATAATTTTAACGGCTTAAACGGGCGGGTAGGGGAGCTTAATTAGATTTGCAGTTTCTAGACGCGGTGATTCAAAATGGCTTCAAAAAACCATAATGTCACCCCGATTGAGAACAACTTTCTTGTAAATCCACATTACACTCCAACTTGTATGGTTATAAAATGAGCTCAGTTAACGTGCTCAAATATCACTTTTTGGAAAGATTTTAACATTTTTAGATAGTTTAAGACAAGCTTAATTAAATTGTAATAAAAACGGTTTTGTAATAAACACTTACAAATTTCCACGCACGTCTAAAAATCGCAAAATCGTTATTTCGATGATAAGTTCCAATTTAATTGTTACATTTTGTAAAACTTTATGGAGAAAATATTATATCAAAAAGGTAGTTTTTAATTTTTACAAAAATGACCATAATTGGCATTTACAGATTTTTAAAATAGTTACAAAATGACAAAAACAAAATTATTGTTGTTGTTGTACTTAAATATATATCTGTAAGTAAGCTGGAAAAAAGTTAAAATTTATTTTGTTTTTATACACATCATTATGAATAAGAAACTCTTTAATTCTTCCTTTATCATAAAATCAAAGTACGAAAAGAACTATATGCTAATTTACTAATTCACTTGTGATTAATTCGTTTTTTATAATAATGTGAGAATTTAATTTATTACTATGCAATTCTATTTCAGATATTTGTTTTTTAAAAAAATATTTCTTATGAACTATCCAGATATTTTTTGCTAAAATCATAAAATCAACCAAGAACTGATTAACTTCCAAATATGACGGTGCATTTCAATGAATTCGATTCTTTTAGATAACCTTATCATTACAAAAATGACGAATTTATTTTATTAATGGAAACTTTAGAGCATTTATGTCGGAAATATTCATTATGATCGACAAACACCAAGAATATCAATATTATTCATTTTGCTTTCTCATTATTAATCAGTTAGTGATTATGAATTCGACATTATTTAAAATGTTAAACAAAATGTAAATAAATATCAGAGTTTATAGGCAACTGATAAGAGAAAAATATAAAAACTACCTATTGTGATTGTTACGAGTCATTTCTCATTCTGTAATTGGTACAATGTCTGTATTCATTTCACCGACCCCATTAAACTCATCTTTGCAATTTACGCCTGCACTAGAAAATGCATATTTGAACCAACTGTCACTTCAAATTCAAAATAATCTACAAAATCAATACCTTAGTTCATTATTTTCACACGGATTACCGGCAGGAACGCTGCCAATAATGCAAAAACCGTCTACATCTACTTCTCCATCGGAAACGCCAACTACGGTAGTTGATAAATAGGCAAAGCTCAAAATTATAACCCATTTAAAGTTTTAGACGTCTAGCGAGGAAGACACAGCTCAAATTGAAGAGAAACCAATTGTTCGTCCTCCAAGAGGAAGGCCACAACAGAATATTGAAGATGGCAATGACGAAAAAAGCCAGAAGGCAAAGAATAGGAGATTGTATGCCAGAAAGTATCGTGCTAAAATACGAAGTACTGTTAATGAAGTGGAGTCGATGAAATCGGACTATGAAAAATTGAAAAAAGATTATGAGAAGCTGAAAGAAGAGAACTATCGATTGTTGAATGCATTAAGTCAAGTCAAAACTATTAATTTATTTTAATAATGTTAATTATAACAATTATTTATTTATTTATTATTACGATTAACAAAGATTCGTACTTATTTTATATATACTTTACCGAATTTTACCAACTTTATCAAAAGTCCGAATCATTCTCGCAATGAGACACGGACTAGCTCTCTCCAACAATTCAGCTCACGTCTCCAGGATTCCTATCCGTCTTCTAGTGGTTACATTACAATTTGTTATCGGAAATTGTAATTATAGTAGTTCGGAATTTGTTTCAAATGACTTAACGTAATTAAAATCCTACAGTACTGTAAACTTATCAAGGTAGAGTTAACAATTTATCATATATCTTGACTAGAAGAAGGAATCCAGCTGAAAAACTTATTAACATTCAAAGAAAATGATCCAAATTTTTATAGCAAATTTTTTAGAGTGCTGTAATTTTATAGATAGTGAAGTGAAATTAATATTATCATATTTCACGTCCAATTTAGAAGTCAATTTTCAGTAATTTTATTAGATTATCGTTAAACTATCCGTGAACATTAATATAATTACTATCTCACGCCAAATGAAAATCAAAATTTCTCACTCTTCTAATCAATTTTGTGAATATCGGCGTGTAAAACAGATTCAAATTGTCACCTAAATTGGTCAAAATCGTCATAAACTATCGAATGATCTGAAATTCTTTCCAAAATATCAGACAAAACCACAATTTTGGTCTCGGTTATTGTTGACGTTCTATCTTTCCTAATATTCGCTTTCAGCGGTTTTATGAGCTCATATTTTTATTGTTAATATATAATTGCATTTGGAATGCTGTAGAAAAAACTCGAACGAGATTTAAAAATTGCAAATCGGAATTTGAAACTGGCGTGATTATTTTTATTATCATTATTATTCTTATTTGCAAAAATTGCAAAACATTTATTTCAATAATCATAGAGGCGTGGACAAGTTTCATTTACAATTTCATTCCAATTAAGTGGACAGAATGAGTTATGAGGTAATTCTGAATGGAATTTTATTTCAATAGCATTGCAATAACGTAGAGCATTCACCGCTCTGAACTCAGCATGAGGGGCGTTGATAACTATTCATGGAGACCAGACCAGATGTAAAAGATTTATTGTGACATTTGGTTGCACGACACAAACATTGTCCTTAAATATTTTAGATATTTTTTTTTTTAAAAACTGGTAAATATTGTTACCTGTGTGTGATACTTCGTCCTCGGGTGGGCGGAGCCTAGCCCGATGGCGTTTGTTGTTGGCGTGGTTTTATAATTTTTGATAGTTCCTTTGTAAGATTTCGCGCGTCTCGTGTTCTCGTTGCTCATCCGGCCTTGTCTCAAAGAACTGTTCTGGCTTTCTCTTTTATAATATATGTTTCCCGTAACTATTAAAGTAAAAACGACTACTCGACTAGTGCATTTCACAGAAATCCCGGTGACGGACCGTAGAATCGTCCATAAATATATTTTTTCAATATTGTGGAGCACACTATTAATATCTGAGACTTTCATTAAATTTTGTTCATGAGAACCGTTTAAGGGTAGTTGTTTCTTGGTCTGCCCTACCGTTTTTTTGCTTTTTTTGTTCAAAACCTTCCAAAAAATTAAGATTTTTTTTAAACTCTTCCATCTAAAAAAATTTATTAAAAAACAAATAAACAAAAACATTTGATAAGAGAACTATGACAAAATTTGCTTACCGCCACGTAACTCTGTAGATGAGTAACAAAGACTTACACCCAATGTCCAATAAAATCAAACATCCATATAAAAACTAAATTTTTTCTATTTTTCAGCCAGATTTTTGAATTTCCACGTTTTAATAACAAATAAGTTTTTTACGCACGAATATTAAACTTGTCTTAAAATATTTAAGAACCTTGCAATTGATATAAAGAATACTGCATGACAGAAATGGGCGTAATTCCGCATTCCGCATTTCTAAATTGAAAAACTTCCATTCGCCCATCTCTGCCGGTTATATCGTCTATTTGAGTCAAATTGGGGGGAGAAAACTAAAATATTTTTTAAAGACAGGCATTTATGTTTTGATTTTTACGTCCTCTCACAATGTGAAGTTTTACTGAATTTCTAGGGATATCATACAACAACGGAGCGTGGAGGATATATCTCGAATGACGGATTTCTTTGGACCTCTAAAGATCCGGATTTAGAATTAATCGAGCCGCCAATTTCTGTATCGTGCAACTATAATTATCTTCAATTCACTCGAAATGTGAGTTTTTTAATTGTTCCATCATTCTATATGTCAATTGCAGTTCAATAGGCCTCCAGAAAAGCGAGAAGTTCTTCTGGTTAATCATGGTGATTATCCTGTAGCATACAAAATTCAAACAACTGATAACTATTCTTACTCTGTTGAAACTGTAAATCAAAGCTTTATAGTACCAAAGAATTATTACAATTTTTAGGTTTATGGAGTGATACCAGGTAGAAGATTGGTTGTGAGCTCGCATACAAGAATGTGCAATATGGCTGTCATTAAGGTTTTTTTTAATTTGTGAAGTTGTGCATACTGTAGTCGACAATGAAATATCAAAATGTATTCCGTAATTTTGAAATGAAAAATTAACTAACGGGCAAAAGAAATGATATTCCATTGCAAATAACATGGAATCCGAGGCCGATCACAAGAATCGTGGGGAAACCTTTCCCATTAAAAAATCTATGGGGGAAAATGTATTGTTAAAGTTCCGTATAACTTGATTGCAAGATAATTGTTATGAGTAAAATTTTAAGAGGTTCATATATTTTTTTGCAATACTGCATATGAAGATAAAGAAAGGAAAATATTGTTTTGAACTTTTTTCTTTTCAGGTGTTTCATAGACCATATAGTTGCTATCCGGATGAGGAACAATGTAAATATTATAATACGTAAGTTGTGATTAATACGTATATTAGTTTGTTCCTTTTTCTTTCCATTCTTAAAATTACGATGCAGAGCATCAAGTTTGCACATTTTCAAATAAAAATAGTGTACACCAGTGGCCGATTGCAAGAAAATCTATTAGGGGAGTCGTAATGGGGAAAGTTTTTTCTTAATTAATGGGGAGTGCTTTCCCCATCGTTCTTGCAAATCGGCCTCAGCGATGGGCGGAATGGGAGTTTTTGAATTTCGGAATCACAATTGAAAAATCTGAAAGCGGAATCTCAAAACTGGAACTTTGAAATCAATCTGGAACTTAGAATATAGTTTGAAAAAACGGAATACAGAATTCCGCCCGTGCGGTGTATACTACACACACGAATACGGTACATTCGAGTTCTATAGTAAATGGGAAAGAAGAAAGAAAATGAAAATTGTAATAATTTGGAATCCAAAAAGAACAAAATCCCCATTTCCCTGGTATATAATCGATTATTTGTAGGCCACGGAAAGATAAACTCTTTATTCAATTGGCACCTTATATGTGTCATACGTTTTCCCCTGCCGCTGTGTTTCATAATGAAAGGTAAGCAAAAAAAGTTGCAGATTTAAATGTTATTTATCTAAAGATCCTATGAAAAACTTCGAATTCTTTTATACTACACTGGAACAGTGGATAATAACAAAAATTCATCAAGTATGTTATTTTTATTTCAAACTAGTTCTAGATAAGGTTTTAGTCAAATCGTTCTGCATTTACAATTACTTCAATTAACATTATATTTCACTGAAGTCATTAAAATTCTACGAAAACTTTGAAAGGTTAAACTATTTCAAAATAGAAATATCTTATCAAAAATTAGGTTTCAGCAGGTTTATTAGGCTCTTTTTAATAACATAATGTGTGTGTGTTTGCACAAAATGTTTTGTTATGCTCAAATAGGTTTTTCGAGAATTACTCAGAATATAAACCGATTACAGATTACTTGTTTGAATATAATAAATTTCTCAAAATAAGCAAAATTGTTAACGTTATTGAATCACAACAGACCCAAATATTAACACAAATGTACCAAATATATTTTATATTTTTAGTCCAACTCCGGAGTCCAGGATATGCTCCTTTAAGTCATTTTTCTGATTAATTAACATCTTTACGATATAAATACTAAACATGTTTACATAAACTCGCAACAGGAAAGCAACTTCTTCTTACTGGTGTGAAAGGATGGTGCACTTGGCGACGACCACAACAACAAAATGAAACTTCATGTGAACTGAAAGAATGTAACTTTGAATTGTATATTTTCATGTTATTTAATATTATTTTCTTCACTTCAGTAAAAGACCTGCACATGAAGATGATGGATAAATTCAACAAAGAGGCTGCTGCTGTGAATGCTACATCTGTTGGAAAAAAGAAGGAATCGCTGAAAACCAAAACGTTTGAAAAATTTTTAATGGTGTATGAATCATTTTATTAATTACAGGCTTGCTGAACCGACTGCTACGACACCGGTTTGTTTGAACTTTTATAGAAATAAAAATAGAATTTATGGTACCTGCGTGGCTGCATTGCTCTGAATTTCAGTTCGTTAGCTTCACATCAAGTCCAAAATAGAGATAGAACTATTGATTTTATACTCCTTTCTCAAGGGAGTGTCATTCAGAAAAAGCTCTTATACTGTATAATTCTATATGCAAAAGTGACTCGGCAGTGGCTTCAAAGTTTCGATAATCTCGTTACATTTCGTCTCCTCCACCTACTCCCCTTCTTCTTAGCGACCCGAAGAGTAGTGGTTGGTGTTAGGTTTCTATTTGTAGAAGATCGCAAATTAAGTAATAGTTTATTCCATATAATATTAACATTAGTAGCAGACTATAGGAATGACTAAGCCATTAACAATAACAAACACACAGTTTATATAGTGCCATCCGTGACCTTCTCGGAACAACTGAGCATCATCTGATTTTGTATTTTCTCGCAAAATAGCGCTTTGCTGTAAAGTTTCTAACTTTCAAGGTCGTGGGTCCTGTGCCAATTATCGTAAACAGTCTTGCTGTTGTTATTTCAGCCTCAGACATACTTCTTGTGCCGGCACAAGCGAAAGACCGGCATCGCACCGTCAACATGAGGATTATAATATTAATGCCCAATAATTGGCTTACCTAACGGACACTACCGAGGACACAGAACACCTAGATCTTTAATAAACTTTTATTAGACTCCACATAATAATACAATAGATGAATATAGTTAATAAGGAGCTAACATCTCACCCACGGCCGCGGCGCTTCTCCCACATAGAAGCGACCTTCACGTAGCCCTGTCGTGTGAACAACTGATTGTCCTTGTGATCCGTGGAGGTAAAGTCGTGTCTTCATAGGTGCCGTACTACATGGTGCTGTGGTTTCCCGCTTGCTCGACGGCATAGCGGTCCGCACATGTGTTATCTAGGGAATGTAACAATATTTATTCGAATGGAAACTAATGATTTAGCCTAAATTTCCCTACAAACACGTGAATATCTTCTTCCTCTATAGTTAGTCGTTTTACGGCTATAAGAAAAACGACCTCATATAGAACATGCCATTTTCAATTCTGATATTCTAAACTATCTTTCAAGTACATAAAACGTTAAAAAACGTTACATTTTATGAGGACCTACGTCACTTAGTCCAGAATTCAACTAGCGGTTAGACACTAACTTGGGGTTTACGGGGCGTCCATCGACAAAAAGAATCGCATGGTATAACTGGGTGGTCTTGATACTGATTCAGTTGGCGTATTTCCGTGGGTTTTCGCGTTTTTTCATTAGACTTCTTCGTACTCAAATCATTTGAATACTCCAATCTCTGGCAATTCCTGGCAGTCCCATAATTGACCATCTAGGCTTTAGTTTTTTTTAGTTTCATTTAATTCCAAGTTTTAGGAAAAAAAAAACATATTTTATTTTTCGGACAAAAATTTAAAAATAATTGGAAATTTTCAGGGAACAAAGCTTGACAATGATAAAATGTTGGCGAAGAAAAAATTGTTGTATCATTACATAATATCACTTTCATTTTCATCAAATTATTTTTCAGAAAAATGAAAGAAGCAGAAAGTGATACACATCATTCACGGACAGCGTAAGCGTTATTCATATTTCAGTTACTATTAAGATGACTTTGAATAATTATCCAAAACTCTGCACCAAATTACTTTAGTCCACGTAAATATAACGTTTTGAGATTTTGCCAAAATTCAGCGTGTATCAGTAGCTATACAGACTCCCAGAAATATCATCAGTATAAATAATATTGGAGGCCTAACGATTTGAGCTGTGAAAGTTGTTATGATTTAGATTTGCAATAAGAGAAAACAATTTTATTTTTACAACAATATCAGTAAATTTTCCCTGAAACCCGAGGATTTTTCCATCCCATCATTTCACAATAGCCGGCTGCTAGTAATCAGTTTCTAATTGAAATTAACTTTATTTCAGGGTTAAAAAACCAGACATCAAGGGAACAATTACCAATAAGACCGGCAAGACGAACAGGGCTAGTAAAGAAAAACGTAATCATAATCTATTTTGAATTCATTAATTTTTAAAACTTTCAGCGATAGACCTTCCAGTAGAATCAACGCAGACAACTGAAAAATAAAGTTTTTATTTTTATAAATTAATAAATAAGTGAAACAATGATCATTTAATGTAATTCATTCAATTTTTCCACGTATTGTTCAATATTCCGTCTAACTTCATTCAAACTAATGTCGTTGTGATGAGCGTATAAACAGAAAATTATGATTGCGAGCAAAATAAGTCGCCGAATCTTTGCCAACTGTCCCGGCCTACTTATTTCGGGCCCAAGCCTAAAATCAACCAGACAAATAATTATATAGTAATGATTCGATATTCATCAAGTACCACATTGTTGAATAATATTGAAGCGGACCGAAGATTAAAGAAAACGCTGTCGCCACAAAACAAATCGTGTTAAATGGCATTGAAAAATCGGGAACAGGTAGTGCAACAAGTATCTGATTTGAATTTGTCTTGTATGATCTGTGATGGATGGGACTTTCTTTATAATCTCTAAGCAATTCATGAACCTTTCATTGGTATCAACAATGACAACAGCAGCAGGTATATGCATTCCATGATTCGCATCGGGAGGGTATTGAGTGAGTCTGAAATTATGATATTCTGAAATATAGGTGCTATTTTAAGAATCAATGTTATTATAAAAAATTAATAATTTAGCGTTTCACTGTTCATTTGGATATATGACAAAGAAATTATTTTTCATTTGAGACTTTATTTCAAATTAAATATACGATTTAGATTATCAAGCAAGGCTTGATTAGGGTGAATTATTTGATATAATTCATGGATTAATCAGCCAATTTTTTTTCGCATTCAAATAAGTTCATGTGATTTTTTCTATATAATTTTGGTCGGGCCCTCTCCCAAAAGCCGAAGTTTCCTTTTTCCTGTTTAATATTTCAAAATAAAAAAAATACCTCAATAAACGTTTTTCAAAGGGAATATAAATGTCACAATGTTGGTTTCTCAACAATTTCAATTTGTATTGTAGCAAAGATGGTCCATTTTCCACTTTAGTTGAGATAAACTCCTTTTGCAATAAACAACCATCGATCAATGTTCCATCATGTGATGTACAATGGAATCGAATTTGTGAATATCGAACCCGCGTGAAATACGGTATAATTTGTGATACATATATTATCGCATCCTCGTCCTCATTTTTCATTGCCAGCTTCAACAAACCAGTTGACTGATCTGATCCTCCCTGAGACGACCAAATATTAAAAACATTTTTTGCTTCCTTTTTAATATTCTTCGTTGAAATTTCAATATCCAAAGGCGACTCTCCAGATAGATTCATTTGTGTTAGATCATAGACGGATCCTTCACTTATTTCAATACCTTTCGGTTTTACCATCACATTCTGAACATTATTTAATAATACAAATATAAATACACTACTGAAACCTTATTGTGTTTCAAATAAATCTCCGATTTTCTTGCGCACTTGCAATTCGACGACAATTTTCGATCAAAAACATTTGATAGAATCCAATTCGTAACTGTGAGTTCAACTATTTCAACCAAATGTAAACATTTTTAGTTTACCTTTATTTGAACTCTTCCTAAATACAACATTAATACCAACTTCTAAACTTATATGACATTTTCCCTGAAAATTATTAGACTACAGTATATACTAGAGATTATAAAATAACCTCTTCACATTTATTTACAAAAAATAATGATGATGAATGATACAAGCCATCATATAATTTGGACGGATGGAGCAGAGAAACAATTCCATTCTAAAACTATTAATTGGAACGAGTTCTATTTATTTTCAAATAACTGTAATAGTAAAACACTAACCTCATAGCAAGCCAAAAGCTTCCTTAGTCTTGTTAAATTTTCTGTGCACGTGGTTTCAGAGCTTGCGACACCAAATCTATAACCATTATAATCATAAAATCCAGGATATTGTGATCAAATTAGGACAATACTGTGTTCCATATTTGAAAAAAACAGAATTTGAAGGCGGAGTCAAGAAGGCTTGCAGAGGCCAGCTAAATTGGTGTGAAATAAATCAGTGAGGTCATCGATTTATTGCACATCTGACCAGTCCATCAATGTTATTGGAACCCGTCTTGAACTTATCGATTAGAGTTAACTTCAAAAGCGTCATAATAATTAACAAATTCCATACATTTTTTTAATTAGTCAAATAATAGGATGTAATTTTTGTGCAGATTTCATTAAGTTTTGTATTGATTTCATCACCTTTTGTGTATTTTCGGTACCAAACTTTCATTGCGTTGTGGTAAAATCGGCAGCCGTGGAGCTGCCACGATAGGCTGATGTGCAATGGATGTGCACAAAATACCATTCAACGATTCAACAATAGATTTCAAAGTTACGTCAGCCCTACAATTAAATTAATCATAATAAAAGCTTCGATGCATTAAAAACACTCACTCGTCACTGTCATTTGCATAGAACTCGGTATAAATTTGAGCCCCAGCGGCACCAGATGGTTGAGGTGGCTCTCCTGAACTTGACAAATCTAATAGTCAATACGTTCGACAAAAATAGTTTGTATTATTGCAAGCACACGGTGACTTTAATGATCAAAAGCTTTGGTTTGAGTTCCCGAGTTATTTTAAGAATATTACAGCACTCCGGGTTACATCGTTGTATGAAATGGCGCATTTGACGAGCCAATGCGCTAACTCGCTAATTTAGTTATTATACTTTTCAGAGATCTGTGCCTAATGGAAGAAAAATTTTTTACTGATGATCTCGTTTAGACGACCAAAAAGGACTTTTCCATCTATCTTCAATATATTATTTTTTTAATGTTATTAGTATCTAAAAGATGTTATTAATGTTGTGTCTAAAACATTTTTATGATCCGCAAACTTTTTCTTTATCTCATCTTTGACATATTGTCGTGGTGTAGGTTGATGAAAAATTAGGGGTAAAGGAGCATACCCCAAAAAAATATGGTCTCGCTTGGGCTGGTGTAGATTTAATTTGCAATTTGTTTATTATTTCGCTTTTTTTCATCACAATTTTGTTTCATTTTGTTTTATCTTACTAAATTGGTTGATAAATCAACATAATAATAATTATTATAAAAATTTTAGGTATAATTTATTATATTTAGGATCGAAATAATAAAAAAATTGAAAATTAAATCTACACCAGCCCAAGCGAGACCATCTTTTTTTTCGGTATGCTCCTTTAGCCCTAATTTTTCATCAACCTACACCACGACAATATATGAAATCTACAATTTTAGAGATTTTGTTGTATTAGTTTGTATCATTTTAAAGAGAACCAAATAATGTCTTTAATTGTATTGATATTATTACTCTTTCACACACTCTAAATGATTCATCGCAATTTTTGAAAAAACAAAGTTTCCGGATCTCAAAATTTTTATAGCATCCCTATTTGGGTAAATAACTTAAAAATTACAATAAATCAAGTACGCATACCCCATTTATTGCTATACCATCTCCCTTGAGACATAGTAAGTGAAAGCTTTGAAATACCATATTTGTCACTTAATTCTTGAATTATCCTTGGAAAAACCAAAAAATCTCTATAATCTGCAAAAAGGAATGTAATCATGATCAAGTATACATTATTCGACCGGTTGATGTATAATTTCTGTCGATTTTGAATTTAAAATCCGCTCGTAATTCATTATGATCATATGGAGTTAAGACCAATTGCTCATCATAAACTTCAGAAAAACCAAATGAATTCGAAATTAAGCAAATCAGAACATATACAGTAATCATGAAATTTACCTTAATTATAATGTATTATTGTAACCATGTCATTAGTAATGTCTGCTATATAAAGTACAATAAAATAACTTGAAATAAAGAGAATCATCGAAGAAAAATTTTGTAACGATACATTTATCGTAGTTCTGGTCCGAAAGATAAATTCAATCTTACAGAAGGAAAATGTGACTTTCTTTGATCCCTTTTGTTATACCAGGAGGACAATACAATTAAGTAGAAAAGAAAACGAAAACTTGTTTTTTTCTAAAATAAGTAATAATTTCAATAAATTTATTCAACTCTAAGAGATCTATATGGCACTTTATAAAAATATATTAACAATTTATCTCGAAGAAAAAACCAATAGGCACAATATTTACAATTATAGAAACAAATCATTAATAACAATAATAAACTATTTCATCTAAACAATCATGATCTGCTTTATTACCAAAAGCTCACCATGAAAACAAGCTTTATAACATATTATTTCACACAAATTGGTTCATAATTTAAATAATTATATGCACTCATCAAAAATTAATAAATACTAAAATTCATGTTTAATTAACTCGTAAATTTTGGATCGTCATTCCTTCATCACTAATAAACTTATTTGGATAAAACAAAACGCCTTCTATTGAGTCATCCCTGCAAATTAATCCCTTCTCTTCAGCAGCTAATAATCTGAATAAGGATAATAATATTTTACATATATTAGATAAAACTTTACCTTTCCCTAGCTAGAACCACAGTAATTCCTAAAACATCAGCCAACTCATGGGCCGACATTCTTTCATTCGTATTAACAAGCTCCAAAGTTTGTTCAACAGTGCTATCAACAGAAGCTGACTTTAGTTGAACGACGTGGACACCCGATGGAAAGCGATGTAATCTAAAAATAATATTATTTTAATACAATTATCATCAAAATCGCTAATATTTAATTTATTGTTCTAATCGTAATTCAAATATGTATTCTAATTTTTGAAAATATACTATAAAAAAGGTAAAACCTATTTATAAACATTTATAATTTTCAAAATATCTATTTTTCCTTAAAATTCTTATATTCTACGAAATATCGAAATCTCACTCTAATGGTGAATCAATCCGTTGCAATGCTTCACATGCATTAATCACATCTTCAGGTGAGAGCAATTCCATTCCGCGCGCTCTATTTATTCGACAATAAACTTCTGGAAGAGCCAACATGCCGCCGCTTTCCTAGAAATAAAAATTACCAATACTTCAAGAATCCGTTTATTTACTTTAATATGTGGCAATAACGTGTTAGTCAACTCCTTCGCCAACAATTTAAAATATTCCGTGTCTGATCCAATAAATGTATTCTTTGTAACTGGATCAGAGACACCAAGTGATAGCAAATACGATTTAAAGGCTATTGTCTGAAATTCTCATACCAAAAATAGATATATTAAAATCAACACGAACTTCATCTTCACTTATTTCTCCTTTCCTCGATCTGACCTTCTCCGAAATACTTTTTGATAAGTTCACCATTTCCCTCGCCGTTTCCATAAGCTTTGACATATCGTCAAAAGCCTGCGTTATCGTCTCATGAGTCTTTTGGTGGTTTTCCGCAAGTCTTCTTTCAATTCCAGAAATACCGACCGAACGGAGATTTCCAGAAGCCCGTGATCCTCCAGACGATGATCCAGAGCTTGATCGTTGCCATGTTTTCCGGCGAATCGCATCCTCATATTTTTTGAAAAACTGAAAACAGTGAATCTTTTAAAACTTTAGTGGAAAATGAGAGAATGTAAAGTTTAATGTACGAAAATTTCAGCAAATTTACATTTTGCACACCAGATGCAACAGTTAAGTTTTAATAAATTTAGACCACCAAGATTAATTATACCGGCGATATTTTTTGCTTGGGGTAGATTATGATATAGCAATGAACTGAAGAAAAATCCAATTTCTATATTAATATAACTAATGTGAACTAAAACTGCTTCAAGAACATTTGCCAAAAATACAAATTCAGGTGAGGCTTTTATCGATAACTTTACTATGATCCTTGAAATACGTTAATTAAATTATCATTTTTATCTGATTTCTTCGGAAATTCCTTGATTTTGCATTCAGAATTTAACACCATTCACTTTATTTGAATAGATTATCGATGAAGGTATATATAGTGATGAAAATACAACAACAAACCTCCTCTTCACCGCCATGCCGGAACACAAAACGGATAGTATTTTGCTGACTCGAATTAACAGGACCAATATTATTTTTTAACGGTTTATCTAGCTTCACCACAATTTTTCCACCTTTACTAAACATGGATTTGTGATGCTTTTCCATAGAAATAACCAATGAATGATGAAGAACAAGCCGTCGATCCTAAAACTTGCAATTTTAAACTAAAATATTTCGGACATCCTCCTCACCGGATCACTCGAATCAGCCCAAATCACCCGTTGTAGAGTAAGCGATGCTGTTCCTTGCTCAAACTGCGTCTACAAATTTTATCTTCCGGATTGAAATCACAATTTTTCTCACATGCTTCAAATCTCCTTCGTAAATACCAACATGACCTGCTTGGCACAATAGTTCTTCTGTACTTTCACCAGGAGTGTACCAAGATAATCTATCCATTATGGATATCTGAATGAAAAATCTAATATCAGGTGGTGGAAAACAACAGATATGAATAATTAATGGTACAAAATGAATAAATTACAAATATTGACTACATTTATGAAAACAGAGCGCTGGGCACATCTATTGACTATTTCCAAAAATGTTTAAAGATCATCGTTATTATTATTACTTCACCATTTTAAACAAGCAAGATAAGACAATTTTTGAGTATACGTATCAGAAAGGGTATCAGGAATATCCAACAAGGTATTTTATAGAATCTAAACATTTAACCTTTTTAAGTTTTTTAAATCACATTTGTCATAGCTCTTTGGACAGTATACAAGAAAGTTTAAAAACTACGTCGCTAATGTATCTAAAGGTATTTAAACTAATTAACATAAATTTAAACATCGATAACAGGTTATTGACCAGTTCAATGAATGGTTCGTATCGGCATTTGTTACTTCTACTAATACGAGATTAATATTGCTCCATCAATATCGATTGGATGAAGGAATACGTCATTTCTTCAAGGTAATACAATTACCTATTATATATATATATATATAAAACCACATTACAGGAAGTATATAATTTGTACATAAAGTATATTATAAATCCTTTTTCAAACATTGATGACAACATCGATTCAAATGAATTCGAGCAAAAAGTGGAATCCATTGGAAAAAAGTATTTAAAATAATGAAAACAAATAAAATTTAAATAAATACATTGAGAACTTATCTTATGTTACCATGATTGGAAATGCCAACATTTCTCTTCAATTGAGAAAAATTGCTTTAGCCACCAATGAATTCCACCTCTATCTCATTAAATTCGTTTCTGTCGTCTGTTATTTTCTATGAAAACCAAATATTTCTTATTATATTATATAGAGTTTTTACTCCAAATTTCACCACAAGCTCGTAAATAATTATTTATAAACAAAATGAACAATATTACAAATAAAAAATTAATCCTTCAATATAGTACATATAGATTTTTAAAAGTAAAGAGTCTAACTCAACTCAGATAAAAGAAAAGATGCCTAGATGTTCAATATTTTGAGCACAACTAGAGTTCCAACTAATATATTGAATAAAACTAGAAAATAGCATAGACACAGACGAAAGTGAACCAGTCCTGCTGTTATTTCTATCTTTCAGTCTCTTCGACAATAAACATAGCATACAATTCTAGTTAAAAATATTAATAAAACAATTGTGCTTAATTATCCTCTCAAATTAATTCTTTACGTCCCTTGCTTTTGCTTTCCAGCTATCCTTTTCCGCTTTAGACAAAGCACGGAACTTCTGAATGCAGAACTTGGAAAAGTCCTCATCATTTCCATTATATTCCATTTTCAAGTCGTTACAAGATTCTTTTAGCCACATATCATACGGTGTAATACTAAAATATATATTTTTATATGTATAAACAGAGAAATTAACAACCTTCTTTGCACATTTTCCTTTGATTCTTCGTTGCTCGTTGAGGGTTTGCTTTGGTTTGAATCAAATTTCAGCTTTACTTGCTTTCTTTGAGGTTGGTTATTCGAACTTGTCTTAAACAAAGAGTTTAAAGTAAATACTCATAAAAAATTAACATCGGTAATTGGCCGTTTCCTTTCCGTTGTTTGCTCGAGCTGATCAAAAACAGATACGTTCGTCCTTATCGCTGTAGTTTTCTAAATAAAAACCATTTCGGTCAACAAAAAAGACAAACCTTAAACGGATTTTTCTGAACAATTGTCATGGATTCGTCCAAACAAGCAAAAGTGCTTTGTGATTCTGGTTCTGGTTCAGCATCGTAATCCAATGTTTCGGGTACTTCTTCATTTGTTAAACTGTAGGAACTTTCCTCCAGACTGTATTTATTAGAAGAACCCTAAATCATGAAAGTTATTAATAAGTATATTCATTATTTAAAAAAATATTACCGCTTTAATATTTTCCTTGCGAAGACCAACGCTACGAGGCCTCAACTCTTGCGTTAAACTAGTTTCCTTTACACATGATCTTTTAACATGAGAAATACCCGAAACGACTGATTTTTTATTTGACTCGACTATTTCTTGACCAATTTCAACAATTTTATCAGCAAGTGTAAATTTTTTGTTTTTTGTCGCATAATTCACAAATAATTGAACTCCTTTCGTCGATGTCAACATATTCGCTAACTCTACTGCCCTACCGTCCGAATTACTTCTAAATAAAATTTAAATATAAACATTCTTATGAAATTCCAACTTTATCGCAAATGCAAATAATTTTGTCAACGCAACCAAATGATGTTTCTCCAATTGCTCTAACTTTGCCGTGTTTCCATTCAGAATCTCGTCCGATTGGGATATTTCATTCATAATAAGCTCCCTCTCATTCTTAGTACGATCCAATGTCGGCTGACAGAATGGAATTTGCCATTCGACAGTGGTTGGAGCATTGATTCCATGATAAACCGGATATTTTGAACCCTTACAATAAATATAACGAAATTCTTTGAGACTATCCGTTTCGACAACAGATAGAGGAAAAATTCCATCATCTTCTGCCCTTAAGCAATTTCTACCATTGAAAATTGGAAGCCAAACTCCTGGTGAGGCGAGGACATACACATCGACTAAAAGGAAATGATTTTAAATTTCAAAGAGTATTTTAATCTTTTAATACGCTGAAAACATTTTATAGCCTAATTAGTAAGATATTTGTAAACCTAATCAAGATAAAATTAAAAATATTACATGAACTATCCATTACGGAAATCTTTCCCGCAGATGAGTATCCTATCCATTCTAGTGTTTCACATGGATTGACTGGCACATCAATTCGTCTAACTATCCCATTGGAATTATTTAAAATCGGAGTTCGATACCAATTATTGCAATCCAACTCATATTCAAAGATTTCAAACTAAATGAATTTAAAAGTGAGAAAAGTGTAAGTGACGATTACCCGCCATTGAGGTTGCTTTTTGTAACTATCTTCGTAATACTCACTGCCACATACACTTGCGATAATTAGTTTGTTATTAAAACAAGAAGCAGTTAAAATTGGACCTAAAATATTTTCAATAACACAAGTAACATTTTCAGATTTTTTCTTTTCTAAAAATTTATCTAGAGAAAAAATGACAGCTATATACCTGGATGACAAAATATCTGTCGTTGAGTACCAGTTAACGAAAACACTCTTATATTCCTCTTTTTAGTTAATATAACAACAAATTCATTGGAAGCAAGAACATCAATTGCTCCATCTCCTCGTGGCAGCGTCACGGTCCACTCTTGAGCATGATAAAATGATATAGGATGTACGTACACCACACTGGTTCCTTTCTTCTCTTCCGAAGAATCATCAGATGCAAGTTTATCCAAAATCTTTTCCTTTCTTTTGCTTTCCATGCTTGCTAATATGACCACTTTAGGACTTATATCCGCAATGCAATACTCATGTTCAAAATTGTCTATTACTTTATCACCATGGACAGTTTTATCGTGAAATGAGAACTAAATAATGCAAATAATTTGTAAATAAAACTATATCGTACCTCGACTATGTTAGTTTTTGTTGATTCTTCAACTAGACTTCTTACAAATCCATATTTATTATATTTCTGCAATAAAAACTTACTACATAGGTCTTTTTTTGGCTATAAAATGATGTGTTTCGCAACCCGTATATTTTAAAATCAATGATTGTTCAATTGAAAATTTGTAAATTTTAATGTTTGAGATCGCAAAACAAAATCTTGAAATAAAAAAAAAATACCAAATATCTTTCGTTTAGCTCTAATGGAGATGAATTGGTGGAGAATCGTGAAGGTATAGTCTTTCTTTTTGTATTGTATGATAAACTATCGATAGTTGCAGTATTAATATCCAAATTATCCTCTTTGTTAACTTCTGCGTCTATTTGCATTTCTTCGATTGGTTTTGAAGTAAACCCATATTCTTCTAACCCTTGTACTTCTTCATCGAAACCGTATTTCTTTTTAATAGCACCAATATCGTCTGACACTTAAATGAAAAATAAAATTTAAACAGAATTATTTTTAAAAAATAAACATCTAGAATAATCATCCTCTTCGTTGGCCAATCTTACTTGATCATGTTTTGAACGACTTAAAACTATAGAATCATCATCGTCTTCCTCCATATTAGCATCTACATTCGACAATGTTGGTGGATTTGTTGATATAATTTCGTTCAATGCATTTTGAAGTAAACAAATACCTTTCTGAAATTTAAATTATTAAATATAACTTTAGCCTATTCCAATATAGATGTTATCGAAGGAGGGAACCCTTGCCATCGATACTGGAACAGCGTAAAATTTTGTTTCGAAAAAATGTATTCAACAATTCTCATAATATTAGTTTGTAATACTTACATTGGAATCAGCAACTATTATATCATTAGAAAAGGGTGAGAATTCTATACTCATTATTTTAGTTGAGTTTTGTGATTTATATGAACTTCTGGATATGACGCTTCTCGAAGAAGTATCCCAGATAACAATAGAATTATCCATTGTTGACACTGCAAGATATGATCCACAAGGTGATATTGCGGAGTATGAAAATATCTTAAAAGGCTACATAGGTAATAATTGCGTGTATTTTTATTACAGTCGAATTGTCCTCGTGCGTAAAATTGTTTCCATAGTTCAGACTGTTAATGTTAATAACTTTTACACATCCCTTAGCAGGAACGTAAAGCAATGTACCGTCCGTGGACCATGACATATTAATAAGGGGATTAGAAACTCTTAAAATAGAATATTTAAAAAAAAATATATATATATTGTCCTTTTCAGAGATCGGTGCCTAATGGAAGAGTAATAAAAGAAGAGAAAATGATGGGGCCACAAAAAACATTTTTCTCAATTCCTCTTAAATATGTGCTGCCCATAATTTCGTAAAAAAGAATGGCCGTCTAAAAAGAGAGGCCGTCCAAACGAGAACTTCAGTCCATCCTAATTCTTTTCCTCTTCCATTAGGCACCGATCTCTGAAAAGGACAATATATAATTAAACATACTCAATTGAAGAAAAGTGAGGAAAAACTGAAGTAAAGTTTTTGATTAAGGTAAAGTTATCAATATCTAATATGCTCACTATCCCATCGATAGCGGCTACGGCTACATATTTATTGGTGGGATCTATTTTTATAGATATTGGCTCCGCTTCCAATGTGTAACGAATAATATCCATTGTTCTATCATTTCTTCCGACTCTTTTGATAATAAAATCACTTTAAACAATAATTATTATTAAGGAGTAAAGAATTATTTAAAAAAAACCTTGAGCCTGCAATAAAATAATCATTGTTCATGTCAACTACCGTTACATCAAATTGAAAATCAAGAACATCTACGATATCATCAAAATTTTCATTTACAACTGAGCCCAGCGATTTTTTCTCAGTCCCAACGACAAAGTCTGTCTTCGAGTATCCAAAACAAATTGAATTATCCAACCAAACAATCGCTCCTGTTGTTGAATCGCCTACATTTAAAAGTTCTGGTTGCTCGTCTCCCAATAAGGAAGCTTTATTAAACTTTTGAACAACACCTTCTGTTCCACATACAAAAACCTAATTAAATAACAGTTAATGAAAATGTAATAAAATTTACGTTTGATTTATTGGTTCTCGATTTATCGCGACAAATACGTTGTATACCGGAGTCATTTAACTGTTTAAGATTTGAAAAGCTTCCAGAGTTCATTCGTTAGTAGATTGGGAATTGTCAAGAATATGAGTTGAAATATTTATTTTTTTTCAAAAATAATCATTTTCCCGCTCGATAAAGAAAACGTGGACCACCGCACTGCGTGGCACCCCTTTCTGTTATGAAAAGGGCATCTACGCACAATATCTATTTTTCACCGTTCCTACGTTATTTTACGCGGCTGTTGTGTTGTGAGCTGGTGCCAACCTCTGTTTTTCCGCTCAATATCTTAAAAATGACCGGGGTAAGAATTTATTGTATTAAACAGTTTTTTGTTCCATTTAAGACTTTATCTTCAGAAATTGTACGGAAACAAAGACAACTTCAGAACCCAAAAGGTTCTGATCGCTGCCAAACTTGGAAAGAAAGAGGTTACCCTTGCTGGTGAAACAGCTCCAGCTAATAAGTTCCCACTTGGCGTTGTATGTTTTTCTGTTTGATTTTGTATGTTTTTAAAACAATCTAAAACAGCTTTTAACATTTCGTAATCATTTTTTTTAGACGCCAGCCTATGATGGTGATGTAACCTTGTTCGGAGCTGAATCCATTGCTCTTCACCTTATTGGTGGTGAAGCAAAAAATTTATCTGAAATCGTTCAGTGGCTGCAATTCGCAGAGGGAACTCTTCTCCCAGCTGTCTTGGGATACGTTCTCCCTTCTGTTTCAGCCGCCAACCTCGATAATGAAGTTTAATTTATTTGCATTGATATATAGTAATATTTGTTTTTAGTCCCTTGGACAATTTAAGGACGAGTTGAACGCTCAACTCGCTGTTCTTAACAAGGTTCTTGTTTCCAAAACCTTCCTCGTCGGCGAGCGTCTCTCTTTGGCTGATGTTTCGGTAGCCCTCGACCTTCTTCCAGCTTTCCAGGTATTAGTTTTTTTAAAAATTCGTTTACGATATATTATGTAGCACGTTCTTGATGATGCCGCCCGCAAACAATTTGTCAATGTTACCCGGTGGTTCAAGACTATTGTTAATCAACCAATGGTCAAGGAAGTTGTTGGTGAGGTCAACCTAGCCACATCAGTTGCCAAGTTTGATCGTAAGTTTTTACTTCTATTTATATTTTCATCGCGAAGTCAGCAGTATAACTATTTCGGTTATAAAGCGTTACAGTGGTGATATATAAAGGTTTTCGCAATTCGCTTTAGATAATTAACAGTTATTGTTAACGTCTATAACGAAGTGGAAGTCATGAAACTGAGAGTTGATTGTATTGCGCTGTGTCGTATAGTTTCTTAGGAAACTACAGCTACCAATACAATCTTAGATATGTTTCACACAATCAAACCAAATTAACGTCGATTTAATGAAATTTACTTCAGAATCTAAGTTCAACAAGCTATCAGCCAAGACCAAGAAGGCTGCTCCAGCCGAGCCAGCTGGTGGAGATGATATGCCAAAGGAGGAGAAGTCGAAGGATCCATTTGAGAGCATGCCAAAGGGAACCTTCAACATGGACGGATTTAAGCGTGTTTACTCAAATGAGGACACCGAAACCAAAGCTATTCCATATTTCTGGCAAAACTTTGATGCCGATAACTATTCTATCTGGAAGGCTGAATACAAATACCCTGAAGACTTGACCTTAGGCTTCATGAGCTGCAACTTGATCTCAGGAATGTTCCAACGATTGGAAAAGCTGAAGAAGAATGCTTTCGCTTCGGTTTGCTTGTTCGGAACTGATAACAATTCGACAATTTCTGGAATCTGGATCTGGAAGGGACATGACTTGGCCTTCACTCTTAGCCCAGATTGGCAGGTAATTAATACTTTTAATTACACGACCCACGAAGGATATTTTTCTAATTGGAATTGTTTCTTTTTGGAGTCACTACCTTCGTATAGAATTTGCTCCTTCTCGTTGGACTACTGTTTTTACAGCTGTCCTCTATCATGATTGCAACAATTTTCTTTATTTAGGTTGATTACGAGTCGTACGACTGGAAGAAACTTGACCCTAAGGACGAAGCTGTGAAGAAGGAGGTTAACGAATACTTTATGTGGGAAGGTGACTTCGGTGGAAAGAAGTTCAACCAAGGAAAGATCTTCAAATAAATTTACCGGTTATGATGCCTTTGATTTTGTTACTTTTTGAATCACTGTTCTTTTACCCGGTTGTTTAAAATAAAATGTTATATATTTATTCAACTAAGTCTATTTAACAATTTAGTAATTCATTTTCAATGATTGGAGACTGAACTTTTCTCCGTGATATTCGTTCAAAGCATGTTCGTAGAAGCATCCTTTGATGTCATCGAAAAAATTTAAGCATTGTAGTTGTTCAATTCCAACTGTCGTTTGTGACAACGGTCCCTAAATTAATCATTTGTTGTATATAATTTTGCGATTTTAAAAGTGATGAGTATTTTAAAAACAACAGTTGCAACAGTATGTCATCCAAGTTTTTGAATTTCATAATTTTTAGTTTATTAAGAAATTAATAGTTCATTTACTTCATTTTTTGGATTATTTCAATGAAGAGAAAATATTAAAACCTGATCGCAAAAATTGTGGCAAGTCGATGGAACTCCGGTTCGCTGACAACAATCAGTATGATTCGTACCTCTTGCAGCACAGAAGTGAACCTTGTGCAGCTCTATTGGACTGCATGTAGACTGCGTAAGAATTGATGATTGAATCTGTTTGTTTATAATTCTTTCACAATATATTTTATCTCGCTTTACCGATGATGGAGTATAGTCGCTATAGCTACAGTACGGCTTGCAGGAGCTTTGAACTTCAAGAATCTCGCAACATGTTTTGAAATGATCATTAGGGGTTTGTGCCATAGTTAGTTCCTGTACGCTATTGTCTTCTTTAAAGGTTTTAGCACCAGAGGCAACAGCGTGACACATTCCGCGCATGCACATGTAGCCCATTCCGCACCCCATTCCGCATCCCATCATCGACTTTAATTAAAATAACAGTATTGGAAGGAAAATGTTGTAATTTACCATATGTGGCATGCAAAGTCCTAGAAAGCAGCCACCGCATCCACCAATGCTTAGGCATCCAGAGATACACTGTTAATTATGGCTTTTATTTAATTGTACAGCTTTAATCAAACCTGTGCTGACTCTTTTATGAATAATGTAGCAATAATTGTCAACTTGTAAAGAGCTGCTGTCAATATTAACATAATTAAATTATGATGTAAAAACTGTTTCAGGTGTTTGTAGAAGTACACGAATGGCTATTAGCGTATGATCTCTCAGATTTTTCATTTCAACGGATATTGTGATGAAACCAGTTACAAAATATTTGCTTAAGTCCATTGCATTTTTTAAACAATTTCAAACTAGTATCCGTCTATTTTTGGGGTTTTCAACCTCTTGAACGTTTGCCTTTATTCGCATAATTAAAAGTTCTATGTTTGTTTATCTTTCGAGTTTGCAACTGGAGATGCATGTTTACAAACAATTGGGCAGATATTACTGAAAGCTTTTGTCACTATTATTATTTCTATTAGAGATGAAATCACACAATCTATCAATCAAAAACTATTAATTTAACATTATTCAAATATTCATTGAAAAGTTTATTTGGCTGTTTTGAGACAAACAAATGTTCCGCCCGATGACATTGGGTTGAATCCTTCGCAACATGATACACGTGGATATTTACATACAGCCAAATTACAATTCTCCTTTTCATATGCCGACCTAAAATATCAAATTGGTTGGGAAGCTATGTTTGTGATAAAATAATCAAACCCAGCGCATTGACAGTCGTCACTTGGTTTATTGCAAGAACGGAATCGCTGATGAGTTCCACAGGATCCACAGCTATCCGTGCACTCGGACCATTCATGCCATTCTGACCATTGTGCCATTGAACAATCAACCGTATTTGTTGGTGTCTTAAAATGTTTTAAAATAGTTATTTGTTGGGTATGAAGTGTTTCAAAAATTGTTTAATTTTTGTAGAATAACTTTTAGACTATTTTAAGGGAACTACGTATTTTTATGAAACGTGAGTTACATCATTTGGATGCTCTTAAAATTTTGAATCTTTTGAAATGTAACATGATGAGGTTAAGGTAATTTAAGTGTACTTTATATTCGTTTGAAAGTTTAAAGTTTAACATGTTAAAATGTTTATCTTGTTATAATTTATTCGATGGGATAGATTATTATTTTTTAAATCGTCCATAACTTACAGTTGTTACTGCTGGAATGGCTCCACAACTTATAGTCTTAACAATTGCATTGTCATTTGTAACCCAATTAGAATCAGAATTGCACGTTAGTGTAATATTCGTATTTCCAGTTCCCATTTTAAGCCTATTATTTTCAGAATCGACAATAACTACTGTTTGGTCGTCCTAAGAGAGTTAAACTTCATTTAGTAAAATTCCATAAAATAAGATTCACCTTTGGCGAAGAGCAGCTGGCTAATGCTGTCATGACACCTTCCATAATAACTGTATCCACTGTCATGAAAGCACTATCCAACTCTCCTGATCCGACGGCGGCTACCAAGTCCCTATTACATCCAGGTCGACTATTATCTGGAGCTTCAGTCGTAATTGGAATAGGGGAAGATACTGTTATATCCGATGATACTTTGCAGGCAATTCCCGTTATAGATTGTCCTATTCGCTGCCAAGTATCATCTTCTGAACATGCAAGTGATGTCGACACCTGTCCAGACTGAGCCGATATTGTCATCGATTTATCGTTAAAGTATATCGTCGCATTCTGTTGCGTATTCTCTCCGCGACATTTTATGATAACAATTCGACATTGGGTTGATGGCTCGACAGAATGATCGAGAAGTAGTTCACCGTTCTTTTCGTTATACTCAAGTTCTTCCGGTTTAAGAGCAATGGCTTTCATATTTGGACAATGTTGGCAACCGGTTGACGGATGTTGCGGCTCAGCTGCAACTTCACTACATTCCAGTCCAGTTATTATGGTTCCTTGAATGCTGGATGATGGGTCCGCCGTTGGAGATAATTGGTGAAGCTCCTAAATTTTTTATTATATTAGAATTATTATTGAATAAATTATAAATTAATAAATTATGTTTTGAATTCACAAGATTGGGAACGATTTAGTAAAACAACTCAGGAAATATCGAGGTTTCTTTTGGGAATCTCCCAATCCCAAATTTAACTTTTTCATAATTCTCTCTTAAATGAGGGGAAGATCACTGATACCATTCTCGTAATGACTTATCTCCGAAACTTCATTATGGCTGAGAGCGTACGATGCAGTGATTCATTCGACTCATGCACACCAAATGAAGTTGCACAAATGAGTAGTGAATTACTAAAGTCCAAAAGGATATTTGAGCAAAATATTAAGATAAGTATAAAGTTCCTTAACTACTTTTTTTTGTTTCATATCTTACAATTCTATCAAGACTCTTTGCTTGACGAAGATCCAAAATTATATAAACATATTTTTGAGCAACTGAATGTTTTGTGAGAGTGCTTTTTTACGCTTAAAGCGATTAAAAAACTTTTCATTTGCATGCAAAAACTTAATTAATTGGTTAATTGTACAACATACCCATTGTGCATTTGAATTGCAGATAAGTGTCGCATTAATTTCTGATCCAACACTTTGACCCAACACCGTACCATCACCATTTTTGATAATCGCTGTTCCGCCATTCTATAATAATCAATTAAATAATAAAGTAAATTATCTTCTCACGTCTGGTGGTGAACACATCAGAGTTGTTCTTAATGCCTGATTCTCCACAATTGTATCCATTATCAAATATGCTCCACTTTCACCGGTCATCATAATATTTTTTAGGAAATCTCGATTGCATTGCATGCTCAGTGGCAATCCATCCTCACCAGTTGGTGGTAATGGCTGTGGTGTTGATGGAGAGCTAACGTTGTCCTCGGAAGTCACTTTACAAGACACGAACGACACCGAATTTCCGTACCAATCCCATGTTGACTGTGGCGAGCATTGCAGCTGAGTTGATGTTATACCGGCCTTATGATAAGCCGTAACTCCGCCGTCGAATATAATGGTCGAGTTTTCACTAAGAGATCGTCCAGCACATGTAAGGTAAGCAACACGACAGTTCTTATCATCATCCGAATAGTGATCAATAATAAACTGCCCATTAATTTCATTTGGCGCTAATTGGAACTCTGTTAAACCGATGGCATCAAGATTTTCACACTGTCTGCACATGGCTAAAATATGAGCAATAAATATAAAGCAAAATAACAAAACCTACGATTAGGTGTGGTGTGCATTTCCGTTACACAACTCAATTTTGTAACAACTGTACCAATGGCAACTCCACTTCCTGTCGTTGATGATATAACCCATTGCGAATTCGAGTTACACTCCAGCGTTAGATTTGTCATGGATGATCCGCTTGTCAATTCAGTTCCATCAGCGAACATAATGGCGGCTTCCTTGTCACCATCTGGCGAATAACAAGCCATTTGAACAGTTAAGGAAGTGTCGGTGATTTCAGTGACCATGGACAAGTATCCCGCGACATAATTGTCAGGCACCAATTGCATTAGGTCACGGCTGCACTGCGTGATCGGAGATGAGCCAGCAATCGTTGTGGTGGCTATCGGCGGAGGAGTTGTGAGAGGAGGTGGTGTGATTACAGAATTTGGCGCTGAAATTCTTTAGATATTAAGAAAAAAAGAAAATCATTGTTTTTAAGATTTAAAACATTTTTAATGCCGAATGTGCTTTTTTTAAAGATTTTTATATACTTTGGCGAGATCCATCAATAGAGAAATCAGATTTTATAACTTTTTAATAAAATATTAGTTGAACATACAATTTTTGAAATACTGTAGAGTCTTATATCGCATAAATAAAGACAAAACATGTGGAAGAAACTTCAACGGCCTATAGTTTTTATTTATTTAATTCCTATTACCGATGCCTATGATTTCTGTCAGTTTTTCCGAAAACACGACATGATTGCTGATTCTTTTCAGAGTATTTGTAAGTTTATTGTTTCTATATCAAGTAAGATAATCCAAATAACATCAAGTTCTTCGTTTTTGTTTTTGCAAATTTAATTTCGTATCGCAAAATTTTTTTTTGAATTTCATAAATGTTAATTACAAAATTTTAAATACATCAATACTTTTAAATTAATATGATGCTTAAATATAAAGTTTTTAGAATCTAAAAATGAATTACGGGCTCTAGATTCTATATATATATATAATCAATACATATTCCTGACTCACTTTTAATCAAACATGAAACAGTCTCTAGTGGCTGGCCATTCCTCATCCATTGACTATTCTCAGAGCATGTAATCGTTATTGTTACCATGCCTGTATCTTCAATCTCTTGTGAATTTTGATTAAATCTCAATTTAGCTTCATCAGATGTCTCAAAATTAAATATCTTATCTAGGGAATAACAATAAAAAGCGTACCGATGAGCCGTAGCAAGTTATAGAAACAACTTTTGCCATAATCTGTGTATCAATATGATGATCCAGTACTAATTGCCCATTTGATTCACCATGGCTCAATTCTTGTGCAGGAATTGGTTCGGCAATCAGATTAGGGCAGTTCATAACTCCCGAGGATGGCGTAGTTGCAGGCACTAAAAACATATTTGTAGACAACGCTAATTGTTTTAATAAATACCCGCTCTTCCGCAAGAAATATCCGAAAACTGGATTCCATCCTCAGATTGCCACTGTTGTTGAGCATTGCATATAAATGAGTTATTAACGTGCCCAACTCCAATCCAATGCGGATCGCCTTGAATAATCCATGCAGTCGATTGATCAGGTGATGTTCCTTCACACATGCCAACTGCTTTTAGACATCCATCATTATTCTCCTCGACATCTACTGTAGCAAATCCATTCATATACGGGTACATTGACTGAAGTGAGACGATTGGCAACTGCGAGCAAGAGCTGCAGGGAGTTCCACCAGATTGCCGCTTGCTTATATGCTCAATGGCTCTACGTTTTCTTCCATTTTGTCCTAATGAATAGTAAAGTTATTATGATTTTACGTTTCATTTGTAAAAGAAATAAGAAAATGATTATACCGGTTACGGCACAAGAAACACTCGATACTGTTCTTTGCTCATATTCCCATTGGCCATTTGCTCCACAGGCTAGTTCAATATCGTTCGTTGGAACAGATGTGCCATCGAGTTGCAATTCAGCCGATTCATGATCGTATGTTGGCTTACAAGCTATGGTTGCCTTCCTACAAGCCGATCTAGTGTGACTTATAATGATCAATCCATCATAGACGCTGCCAGATTCGACGCTCCTCGGCCGCATGTTCGAACAAGATTGACACATCGATGGTTGTTGGGATGAAGCCCGCACACAACCAATCGTGTCAACTTCACCGTAGTTGGTGTGGGTCCATCGTCCATTAGAGTTACATGTGAGTTGAAGCGTGGCTGCCGTCATTGGTTCATTGTTGAAATAAAAGGAGACACTCTCCATTTCCTAAAGTTATATATATATATATAAGTTTTAAATTAGAATTGTCAAATATTTTCATGCACAATCTTTTATTAATGTTATTGAAGAGCGAAATAGCTGAAACAATCGTAACTCGACCAGGGTAGCGATTATATCTATTCTACAATATCAGAACTCTTCCTTACCGTAATTCCTTGACAATAAACATCGGCTATCGAGCATCCATAAGTGTCTTTTGATGTGACAACTGTTGTAAAACCATTTGTCACGTCTCGTACCACGGAAACAGGAACTCTCGAACACTGTGCACATAAAGCTGTAATAAAACCTTATTTTAAATTCAAACCTAACTATCTTACATTCAGAAGGATTTGTCGTTGTGGCTATCGTTGTTGTTACCAAATCCGTGACTGGAGCACCAGCGGATCGTTGAATCAAACATCCAGCTGAACTCACAACCTTTGATTCCATTTCCCATTGACCAGCAGCATTGCAAATTAGTTCAACAGATTGCGCACCTATTCCGGATTTGACCGCTTCTTCATCCATGAATAGAGTTGCTTGTTGTGATGACTTTAATATATTTCATCAGATTTATTTTTTAGTGTTTTTTGTGATAATCTTTTTGTTGTTTCATAAACTAAAAGTTCGTAGCATAAATTGGTACAAGAATTTAGAAATTTTGTTGAAGAAAAAACTCTACCTTATGCACTTGTGAATTTTTCAGATTCTTCATTTTCATTATAATTTGACATATGAAAATAAACAAATACCTCTCCAGAGTCGCATTTAACATAAGCTTTCCTACAATTTGACGTCGAATCCAGCCAATGATCAACAACAACCATGCCATTGTACTCTTCATCGTTTTCAGGTCGAGCTACTGCCCTCACGTTCTCGCATGAGTCACACTCTCCATTCGTCGCCAATGTGGTTGACTGTGGAACAACCTGACTTGATTTCTTTGTTCCACATGATAACGCCGTCACGGTTTCCTGCCGAGAATTCATCCAATTCATGGTATCACTGCAAGTCAAATTGGTTGCCGTCCACCCGTAACCACTAGCAATAGGAAGTCCGCCGGCTAACAGTGCCACGCCATTTGCCATCTATAAGTAACATTCATAATATTTCTATGTTCCCGATGAGTCGAACCGATGCTCCTTCGCATTTGATATAAGCTATTGCACAACCATCTGGTCCTTGGTCATGAATGATCGTCGAGAATCCGTTGGAGTATGGCGAGCCCTCATCTACGGGTACAATAGGTGCACGCCCGCATCTTGAGCATTGAGCTGCAATTTTTGTAAACATACTATTTGCTAAAAATTAAAACGAACGGCTAAAGGGATTAGCAACGGTCGTCGTCGTTGGCGTCGTCGGTGGTGCAGTTAGACCACCGTCAAGATCTGTGAAAGTATTTAAACATAATAACTAAATAATTGAAATGTTACCTGAAATCAGACAACTCACAGATGCGACCGCTTTTCCTTCATAGTTCCAATTTCCATTGTCATCGCACTTCATTGTTAAATGGTGGGTAATGGGACCAACTGCCACCACATTGTTACCGAAATAGATTGTCGCATTCTCAGTTGGATAGGTTGGACCACATGATATGTCAACTTTCCGGCAATCACCATCCATATTATGATCAAGCACAATCATTCCATTGTACTTGACACCATCAACTTCACTTAATGCCTTTGCTTTCATATTCGAGCACATTGCACATTGAGATGGCTGTCGATTCGGAATATCCGAAGCTTCATACGTGCACATCAAATTGTCGATTATTGTTCCAGCCGATGTCATCCACGAAGCAGCCGCATTGCAAATGAACTCGAACTGAATTGTGTCGCGGCCACTAACCAACGATGTTGTTGTCGTGTGCAATTGAATCTCTTCGTTGCCGGTAATCCCACTGCATGTTACAACGGCGCGATGACAGTCGTTGTCATTGTTGATGTAAACTGTGGCAAAACCGTTGGCTTGATGTTCATCACGAGACGGCGTGATTTGCAATTTGGAGCATTGAGTACACATAGCTGAATATTCATATCTAATATTTGGGTTGATTTCGTATCTTACGGTTGTTCGGGTTGATTGTAGTCGTGGATATGATTGGTGTTATCGGGAATGGATCAACATCAGCATCCTCTAAAAGATTTTATTCAATTTTTTGAGATGCTCGGGTATGGTAAATCCATAAAATAAAGTTATTGGGAAATTTAACCTGCCCCTTTCTTTTAATGTTAATTCTCCCATGTCATGAACTTTAACGTACCATCTACTAAACAGCTCACACTTTCTATTATCTGTTCATTATATTTCCACTGCCCATCATCCGAACATTTCAACGTTGTCTCATGGCTCATCGGTCCAGAAGATACTTCTCCATATGGATTTAGTAACAATGTCGAATGTTCCGTTAATTTGTGACCCTGGCAACTAATATCGACATATTTGCAACCGTCAGAGTGGCTCTCATAATTGTATAGAACAATCATTCCATCGTAGGAGTTTTGCTGATTTAGAGCTCTTGCAGATTCCATATTGGGACAAGAACCGCACATAGAATGTGTATTATCATTGGTTTCTGTCGTGAGAGCATCATTTTCTGTTGTTGCAGAGTCTGTGACTGAATCCGTGATTTCGTCCGACGGTGTTGCTGATGCCCCTGCTTCCGTACTAGACTCTGCCGATTCAGTTTCAGCAGAACTGTCACTTGAGCCGCCGGCTGGTGTCACAGACTCTGAAACTTCTGTATTGTCCGTGATAGCGTCTGTTGAATCTTCCGTCACATCTGATGATTCTGTAGGATAATCAGAAGAATCCGTTGCTGAATCTGTCATCATTGTTGTTGTAATTACTGGTTCTTTAATTTAATAATTAATTTTCTGCAAAGAACGCGTTATATACCATTCGGCATAATACAGGAAATATTATTAACGGCTCGATTCGTGGTCAAATCGAACCATTCGCCATCCTCGTTACACGTAAATGTCCTATTAACTTCATGACCACCTTGGAAAGTTCTTTCAAGATTTACCATCATTTCAACTTCATTTCCACCCTGAAAAAATAAAATCGAACTAAAAATGATCAGATTGAGGTTAACATTGATAGGCAAGCAATGAGCTTCAACCGTAAGGCAATCATTAACAAAATGGTCCAAGTAAGCGACACCTTGCCTGTGTGTAGATTCTTCAACCACCAAATTACGACATTCCATGCATTTGGGATCAGGTTGCGCTAAAATTATGAAAAAAGCTTATTTAAAATTGAGCTGGGTAAATACGCAATGTGGTCCCGGTCGGTGGCAGCGAAGCTGAAAATATTTAAGTGTTTTAAATATTATATCGGCGGCCATATCTTGATATTTTAAATTTGAGTACTGTTCAATAGAAAATTATCTTCTAGCAGGTGGGCTAAGATGGTTATCTTAAATAATCCTCAATTCACTAAAAATGGGGAGGGATTTTTTAAAAAGTTATTCCCGATTAGGTTGTTTTAGCTGCTCTTACATACACGTTTGTCCAAAAGTTTGAGACCACTCAAAAAATTTAGCAGATTAAACTCTAATAATAATTATTATTTGAAAAAATATTCTTAAAGAAAATCATATCATAAAATATCTTACTTGGAATTATATATGTACAACCAAGCGATGTGACAGCCTTCTTCGAAGATCCATCTTTACCAGTAAGCCACCATTGACCATCTCGACAGGCATAGGTACTACTTAATGGTACGGACAAATCACTAACATCTTGTGATAATATCGTTGCGACTGGTGTCATATCCCCAATCTGAAAACTTTAATTGTTTGCATCACATATAGCTTAAATAACCTCGATTGGTCTGCAGAAAAATTGCACGTAATGACAGTTTTCAGAAGAGTAGCGATTCAGGACACTTGATGCGTCATTATATGGATTTCCATGGTAGAGGTGCACATTCAAATGTGAGCAGTCATTGCAAGTCGTCCCTTAAATAAAAATACATTAATGATGAAATCGAGGAGCTGCTAAACAATCCATTGGAGGTATCACTTCACTGCCCGGTTCATTAGTGTTGTCAGTGGGAAGGTCTGAAGAATAAATTGAAAACATATTCATGTATTTTTCTGAAAACCTGATGAATCGGTTCCACCAGTGAAATAATCCGAGCTGTCGGTAGACCCGGTAGAGTCCGTGAGCGAGTCCGAAGAACCGATCGAATCCGTGAAGGAATCGGACGAGTCAGTAAATGAGTCAGATGAATCCGTTGCTGAATCAGATGAGTCAGTAAATGAATCTGACGAATCCGATGAATCCGTGGCTGAATCGGAAGAGTCAGTAAAAGAATCGGACGAGTCAGTAAATAAGTCGGATGAATCCGTGGCTGAATCAGATGGGTCAGTAAATGAGTCGGATGAATCCGTGGCTGAATCAGATGAGTCAGTAAATGAATCTGACGAGTCCGATGAATCCGTGGCAGAATCGGAAGAGTCAGTAAAAGAATCGGATGAATCCGTGACTGAATCCGAAGAATAAGTCATTGAATCTGAGGAATCCGTGACTGAATCGGAGGAATCCGTGACTGAATCGGAGGAATCCGTGACTGAATCGGAAGAATCAGTCATTGAATCTGAGGAATCCGTGACTGAATCGGAAGAATCCGACACTGAATCGGAAGAATCAGTCATTGAATCTGAGGAATCCGTGGCTGAATCAGATGAGTCCGTTATTGTGTCAGAGGAATCTGTTACAGAATCAGAAGAGTCAGTAATTGAATCCGATGAATCAGATGAGTCAGTAAAGGAATCGGATGAATCCGTTGCTGAATCAGACGAGTCCGTTATTGAATCCGAGGAATCCGTGGCGTCTGATCCACCGTCAGTCCCGCCTGTTACAGTATCAGAAGAATCTGTAACAGAGTCTGATGCTCCATCACTTGATCCACCACCAGTCCCGCCCGTTACGGAATCAGAAGGATCTGTAACAGCGTCTGATGCTCCACCACTTGATCCACCGTCAGTTCCGCCCGTTACAGAATCAGAAGAATCCGTAACCGAGTCTGATGCTCCATCACTTGATCCACCATCAGTTCCTCCCGTTACAGAATCAGAAGAATCTGTAACAGCGTCTGATGCTCCATCACTTGATCCACCTTCAGTTCCTCCCGTTACAGAATCAGAGGAATCTGTCACAGAATCTGATGCTCCATCACTTGATCCACCGTCAGTTCCGCCCGTTACAGAATCAGAAGAATCTGTTACAGAATCCGATGTTCCATCACTTGATCCACCGTCAGTTCCGCCCGTTACAGAATCAGAAGAATCTGTTACAGAATCCGATGTTCCATCACTTGATCCACCGTCAGTTCCGCCCGTTACAGAATCAGAAGAATCTGTTACAGAATCCGATGTTCCATCACTTGATCCGCCATCCGTAGCACCTGTCACGGAATCAGAAGATGAGTCATCGGTGCCACCAGTAGCTGAGTCCGAAGATTCTGTCACAGAGTCTGATGCTCCATCACTCGATCCACCATCAGTCCCGCCCGTTACAGAATTAGAAGAATCTGTCACAGAGTCTGATGCTCCATCACTTGATCCACCATCTGTACCACCCGTCGCCGAATTCGAAGAATCTGTTACAGAATCAGAAGATGAGCCGTCGGTGCCACCAGTAGCTGAGTCCGAAGATTCAGTCACTGCATCTGAAGAACCATCGGTACCGCCGGTTTGACTCTCGGTTTGATCGTTCGGAGTAGTGTTAGCGAGAGTTGTGTCAAACATTGTCGTATCCTCCAGCATTGTGCTGAAAATAACGAGATATTTGTACGAGATTATTATGAAGGGATGTTATCCTACGTTCCAAAATCGATAGTCGTGTAAGTATCTGTAGCAAAATAATTATTATAAACACTAATTACTTCGCTTCTAACTTACATGGTGTTGTAGTTTGACCACATATCAGTGTTTCCACCGGCTCCCCGCTAAAGACAAGTCAAATTTAGATTTCGAAATAATTTTCCTTACAAGCACTGATGAACTTTGTTTAGAAAACAGCCTCCAGGTAGTTGTTTGCAGTTACGTTTCCTTGTCATAACCAATGTTGGATCAGATCCATCAGCATCTGACGGACAGCTTGACCATTTTCCCCAAGCGTCCCAAATAGCATCTTCGCATTTTAAGAAAGCGTCAGCTTGTGGAATGTGATATATGACTAAGAAGCAGCATACAAATATAAACGAGGGAATATAGAGTTTTGATTGAATTCTGAATTCAATCGGTCTTGTTGATATGGATTTCATCTGGAAATAAGGTTTAAACATTACTTTATCATATCGATACGCAAACCCTTCAGACCTACCCCGACAATTATTTTTTAAATATATATTCCAGGTGTACTTTTTTTACGATTTTATATTTTTAAAAGTCTGTAACTTATTTTTCCTTAATTTTAAAGATGGTTTCTAGAGTCAATTTAAGAGTTTTGGCAGACAAGGATATCTATTTATATAGAAAGTAAAAAGTGTGTCTATGTACTACTAAATACATATTTGAACTACTGACGCATTAAAGTGCTCGTTTGGAAGATACATTTTTTTCGGCTCTCTCTAGTAAGATTGCGTACTAGTTTATCCGTAATTTCTAATTTAATAGTTAACCAAAGTAAGGCAATTGATTAATTCGGAGCTCATTTTCACACGTATTGTTTTTTGTGTATACTGTCTTCACATTCTTTCACCGTCACTAATGCTTACGAATAAGGAGTAGAGACAGAAAATACAAAAAAATGTCGTTTTGTTTAAAAACGCGCACCAAATTCATCAATATTTTTATGCTGGTACGCCTGCCAAAGTAACTAAATGATGGGATCATTTAACGTTTTAGGTCTTTATCAAGCTATAGAAATAAATGATATATGGATTTTTAAGATTAAGATAAACTCGATTTCTTCAAAAACATTTGGAAAAGATAATGTGGAAGTTAATAAAACGAATTAAAAAATAGTAAAATTTAAATTTTGGGGGGCGTACACTTCGATGTTGTAGTGTAATTTTTGGATATTTCCTTTGAAAGACAAAATTTTCCCTCTCTAGTGGTTTCGCTACTATTCTTAACGGTATATTTCTATACTGAACTAACAATTAATACTAACAACTAACATTGTAAATTTAAGAAATGAACCGTAAAGCACCTTGGCCAGAATGTTAAACATCAACACCAACAGAATATAGAATTAGAATATCTCGGTATCTAGTGAAACCTATGAATAAACTGTAATGAAATAACGATTTTATAAGAAAAAAGCCCTCAAGCTGAACCAAGAACTGCATATCAATGATCACTAATGGGCTATATAAGACATAATACTAAATGACTCTAGATCGGAAGAAAGTTAAATAAACACTGAAACCTATTGACTGGTACCTCCTACACATCCACTATACTCTCCTTGCCCCGACGTTCGTTTCAATTTTTAACTTCGCCATATTTTTCAATTTCAGTTCAAATTTTATAAAAAGGAACTGGGAGAATCGAGTTTAATCCTCCTTATCCTAATTCTCCATTAGAACTAGCTAAATCATTTTATAATAAATAAAATTGATAATTATAATCCAAGCATCCTGAATGAAAAATTTATTTATTTAGTCGCTGGGATTATAGTCAATATAGGAATATATTAAATTCCTTAATATTTTATAATACTATTATAATTTTTTTGGGCTAAATGTTTATAATATAGTTCAAATATCACTAGACTCACGAGAAGAAAATTTTGTTTTTTTGTTTTGTGAGTTATGTATTTAGTTCAATTATTTTGATACTAGGATTTTAATAATAGGCTGGACTTTCAATTAAACTGAGCACTAAACTCTTTTAATACACAAAATTCTAAAATTTCGTTCGTTTTGAACTTCAAAATTGAAATCAAGAATGTTAAAATTTTGCATTATTGAAAAAAACTATTTTTGTGCTCTCAATTTGATAGTTAAATTTGGCGTGCATAATATAACAATATTTAATCGTTTTTGGAAATTTATCCCGCATAATTTATAAGATTATTTCGTTATTTTCGTTTTTTAAAACGAGCCACAACTATACATAACCTTATTGATTTAGAAAATATTTGCTCCCATATTTACGAATTCACGTTGCGTTATTTCTGCTCATTTTAAATTTCTCTCTTTTAAAAATGTTTCATAGTGTGATTTTTTCACCAGGAAAATTGAAATAGGTTACTTGAACTTGAAAAAAATCACTTAAAAACACATAAAAGTGAGAGAGAGAGAGCAGATTAAATACACGGAGCGAACGGGATGAAATGAAAATAAAACACATTTTGTCTCTTCTCAATCTCATCAAATACATATATTATCTCTTGTTTCAATTCCGAACAGACTTATAAATTTGAACGTTACGAGTGTAAGGACAATAATCTTGAGAAAAGGTTACTATAGGTCGTAATTCGGAGCCAGTGTGCACGTTTTTCATATCTTTATATAGATTTGTCAATTTTTTTCATTTTCTTAGCTTTCTTAAAATATGTACTTGATTTCTTTAAATAAGGAAACAGTCGTGTATTTAAATCCAAAAATAAAGAAAACTCGAAATTATAAAAAAATCTATCGACTGCATGAGAAAAGTACAGTATCTTCAGTTCCGAAGCAAGAAACTCCCAAGATTGTTTCGGCAAATTTTATCATCAATCTTTTTCTAACTACAATATTACTTAACCCATTAAAATGTATGATTTCAGCAATATTTTCAGATCTTTTGATTTTTAAGTCTGCCTACATAAATTGACGTAAAATATGATTTTTTTCAAATTTACAACACAAATTAAAAGATACGAAAATCGCCACGAACTCAGAAGGTTTTTTGGAAATTAAAACTCACCACAAGACGATTGAACGAATAACTTAATTAAGGTGAAATCTTTGTAAAAATTTTAACACCGCGTGGACCCTGAAAAAATGAACCCATTATTTTAACAAGTTCATGTAATATTTTTTAGTTTAATAATCTGGTAATTGATGATCGCGGTAAAAGGATTTTCATATTTGACACCCACGTAAATACCAAATTAATACATTTGATCGATTAAATCGTTTCAATTAAATTGTTCAAAAATATTCAAAAATTTTTTACATTAACTTAAAAAAATATATATAAAATATTAACACTAATTATACAGAACGTTGAGCTTATAAAATAAAAAAATAAAAGGAATTATCCATATAGCCCAAGAAAATTAAAAAAAAGTTCTGTATGAACATAACAGAGGAAGGGGTACAAAAAATGTATTATAATTAATATATTAAATATTTACAGCTAATTTAAATATAGAATTTTAGAAAATTTTAAAACGGAACAAAATTTGTATGAAATAATGATCGGATAAAACAAAATTGGTTTGAACAACACGTTAATCCCGTTCTCGAAATAATGTGTTAAACACCGAAAATGTTCAAATTAGTTAGTGGTGAAACATGAGATTTTTTCAATTTTTCCACTCATCGAACTATATAAAAAATAATCAGACTTTGTTTTTTGTTATAAATCTATTTCAAAAGGCCGATTTAATAGTACAGTTTTTTAATAGGATATATTGATTTTGAAACAATACAGTTCGAAATCCATGAATAGTCTGGGTCATCATGTTTAAGAATCAAATTTAAAGTTTCAAGTGCTATCAGCGAGTAAAGGAACAGAATAGAATCTACCTATGTATTTTAAAATTAGGTTAAAACATATTTCAGCTTTTCTCTGTGTCTTAAATTTTATGAAAATCGCCAACACAAATTGAAGAGAAAGTGATATGACCGTCCAAATGAGACTATAATTATTTTTTTCCAATTTTTTCCTCTTCCATTAAGTACCGATCTCTGAAAAGGAAAATACTAAAAAAGACAGTAGCCATGTAGGTTCAAATTTTTTGTGCATTAATTTATGTTTATGTATTTATTGTCTTTTTCAAGGAAATATGTAGCTATGTTTAATACTACTTACTTACTTTGGATACTTTGGAGTTCAAATAAACCGCATAAGCGGTTGCGAACTATTTCCCTCCATCTCGAACGACTGAATCTCCCCAATGAAGACCACGTTGTTGTTTTCTTCTGGACATTCATCCAGTTTATATCTTTATTTGACTTAGGAGTAATAGTAGATGCTCTTAATTCCGTGCGGTTGGCTTACCGGGCCTCCGAGCTAAGAGTATGGGACGCTACCGGAGCTGGAACATGGGCAGGGTTTCTTCAGCCTGCACTGTCAAGGGTGGTCGAATCCCGCGATGTTGTTGAAGTTCAGTTACCATCCTTGGAGGCAGAACCCGAGAAGGATAAATTCTTTCAGATTTTACGGGATCAGTTGTGTGATCAGATATTGATGTGAAGAACAATGCTTTTCTCTTTTATAATGAGAATAAAATGCCCAAGTGTTTTTAATAAATTGACACGTCTGTCTATTTGCCCCATGTGAGACCACAATTTCCTTCCTTATGTTCCTTTAAGCCATTCAGTACAATAAAATGTAGAAGTTTCTTCTGTTATAAAATCCTTTAACAAATGCATAAATGTATTGTGTTTTGAACTATTTGTCGATATAATATCTTAAGCTTATTGTGCTTTTTTTATGTAAATGACTCTTTTCCTCTAAATTTTCTCTTCTTTCCAATTATATATAATTACGGATGAATGAATGAACGATGCTCTAAAAATCATTTATGAATTCGAATATACACCATCATCATTATTTTTCTCAAGTTTAATTTAATAATGACCAAAAAGTTCATAAATAAGAGATTAAATGATTAACTTTAATTAAAAACAATTTTTGATAAACTTGTTTTTCATGTCGGATTTACGTAAATCGTTTAATCTTATTTTAGCTCCATTAGTAGACTTGGTTGATTCGATTATAAACTTGCTTATTTGTGAATTTTTGCATGATTTTATTTTATTTTTCTTTCGACATTTTCTTGAAAATGTTCCTTTATAATACCACTGAGTTTCTTAATTAAAACAAAACGTGAAAGAATTATACACTCAGTATTCTAGCCATCACCTTGTTTATATTCTAGAAATCACCTTGTTTCAAAGCTTTCAAGCTTATCAGTGTCAGAACACTAAACTTTTCTGTCATTGGTGTTATTATTTATTTCCCATTTCTATACTTTCTTTGTACTGAGTTTTAGATTTCCAATCATGATTTTTGTGTTTCAAAGATGACAGACAGACGAAACCAATCCACTAGTAATTAACCAAATCGGCAAGCGATCACGTTCATTGTTTGTGAATAATTAAATCGAACTAATCACTTACAGATTGATGTTTTCCAATATCACGAGTTGTTCCGTCCTGTAACAAACATCATCCGTCTACAAATCATTTAAATTTTTTATAAATTTGGTAAAATCTCGAGGATTCACATCCCGTATATTATTATGGAGGTCTAATTTAACTTCCGTATCAACCAGAGATATTTATATTTTAAAAAATAAAATTGGAATTATTCTAAAAAGTCCACGCAGAAATTAGCAAGTTTTGGTTAAATTTCCGAAAATATACTTATTTCTAGGGGGGGGGGGGTGCTAGGAAATTTGAACTTCTCAACTTTGAACTGTAACGAGCTGGTAGGCTGCATCGATCTTAACTTCTGCTGTCATGTCTCGTTAGCTACATATTGAGTCCAAAACAAAGATTGGGCTATTTATTGAAACATAATAACTACTTTTATACCAATGATGGACGGAATTCCGTGTTCCGTATTCCGCGGTTTTTTCTCTTCCGTATTACCGCATTTCATTCTGAATTCCTTATTCCGTATTCCGAAATTGAAAATTTCTATTCCGTCCATCACTATTTTATATCCTTTCTTAAGGGGGCGTGGCTTGATACTAGTGTCTCAGCCGAGACTACAGAATAAATCTTTGACCCACTTAAACTCCGCAGTGTATGAAAATTTTTTCTGTGCATTAATAAAGTGTGCTTTGAGTTTCAAAGATTTCTCCCGAATGCTTTTGGATCAAAAAATGAATCTCCCTAGTTAGTTAAGTTTATTGTAGTTGTTATTTATTTTACGAATTCCTCTTGCTGTGAAATTTGAGCATAGCACACACTGCTTTCTATTAATGATAAAATACACGAAAATATTCTTAAGACGGTATAACATCAAATATGCGTTTTTTGTTCTAATTCTTCAAAACTTGTTTATCCTGATAGGCCCATAACACCTCATAATGTGTTCATTAGTTAAATAATTTTCCAACTCTTTAGGATGTTTTAATTAACTTATGGAAAGTTTTGCGAGTGAAGAAGTTGATGAAAATTAAAGTTTCACTGTTCAAACTTTTTGGTTAAGATTTTTTTCTCAAAGCCATGTGTGTTTCGTATAAAAAATTTTTTCGCCAGAAACAAAGTCTTATAGATAGTTCTATACGGGTTTTCTAAGTAAATGTGAAGATTACACACGCACGTATACGTGGCACCTGTCGCCGCCAACAACTATATTCCTGTGATAACAAATATAGTGGACACAAGAGCTATAGAGCTCCCTTATCAGACAATCAGACACGCCCACCAAATATAGAATTTAAGCCTCGTATGTTTCCCACAGATTTGGTGTCCCTTAGTCTACCTTACCCAGATCAAGTGTATCTCAACCTACGTGACAATATTCTACTAAATAAACATACTCACTGTCAAAGCACCAGACAATATTAATTTAAAAATGGGAAAACTGACATTTTCATTTGGCGTGCATGTGAAAAACAAAACTACATAGCCGAACGATTCCGATTTGTTGTGCTTTTTAAAGTATATGAGTTTGTTCGAAATATTTCCCGTCTAGAATCACAAAAATGAAAATGAAAATTTTGCTGCTCATGTTAGAATTTAACTCAGATAGTAAGTGAACGGATTAGTTTAAGAAATTAACATCCTACCTAGTTGGCTAACAATTTTACAAAAGAAACTGTTACAGAATCAAATAAATTAGCAATTAAATCTGAATATTAATCCAATTAAAGTGCAAAATATATGTGGAAAACTCTAAAAATTTTAATTCCATTGCAATTTTTAATTTCCCATAAACCGATATATAATATATTTTTAATCTTCTCGATCTAAACACAAAGATTAATTCAAAGAATCTATCAAAGTATTCGAAGATTACACACATAACAAACCAATAATTGTGAAGATTTGTATATTGTTATTATATCAATAATTATTGTTTAAATAATATAAACAAGAGAGCTAGGATTGACATTATTTCTATCGACAAATTAAGAAAGACTTGTTATCTACGATTATATTCGTCACTCTTGTTTACATTCGTGAGTTATTTATTTTAGAATACAGAAGCTTTAGTAATTATTTTATATCTTACAGTTTTGGTGTAAATATAAGCTAGTAATCGAAAATATTCCGAACATGTTTAATTAGAAATATTCTAAATAGCTTCTGCTTTCACTATTCTATTTGATGTATAATATGTGTTCAGCAGTGTTCGAAGTACGAAAATACTTACTTACTTTGACAATTTTTCATACCTGAATGGCTCCAAAAACGTAACTTTTTAAGTGACTGTTGAAGCTTTGAACGCAGTCAAATTTTTTTCAGTTTCTTACATTTTCTTAATTATAATAAAATAATTTTAAATTCTTGAACGCCATAAAATAAAACTTTAATTTATTCATAGGATTTTCTAAAAAAGTTTATTTCCATAATTTTATTTTCTTATGCAGGCATGGCATAACCAATATAGTCACCGGAAACCCTATCGAAAACTTGTAGGAAACACTGGGCTCGAAATATCGACGATGCATTTGATCAAATCCAGAAACATGCATTTTTCTGGACACGTTTCTGGATGTTACCATGTTATCCCAGTTTTGGGTAACCTTGTTGAGTCAATTCATGCCGTAATCATGGAAAATGACCTATAGTTATACAACTTTTCCGAATCAAGTTAGAACTTTAAATTGGGTGTATTGTTTTGCCCATCTTTAGTTACTCTGCCACCTGAGACGGTCTGAAAAGTATTGTCTGGTTCTATCGATGGTCCTTTAATCGCCCTGAAAACGGGATCAGAAAGAAAACTCAAAAATCAATAATAAACAATAATAATAGTAATAATAATAAAGTGATGTGTCCGATGGCGCACCAAATGAAAATAAAGATTTCACTCCGAACTTGTATGGTAAATAATGAGCTCAGTAAGCATGGTCAAATCTATTTTTCTAGAAATCTATCAACATTTTTCGATAGTTTAAGACAAGCTTAATTAAATTGTAGTAAAAACGTTTTCCTTATAAAGACGTAAAAATTTCCACATAAGTTTAAATATCTCGTGCTATTTTGGAATTTTTCATCGTGTCTGTCAACTTTTAAATCATTTAAACAAATAATGTTTTACTCCTATTTTACTAGGCTTTTCTTAAACTATTTAAAAATATTAATATTTTTCTTAAAAGTTTGATTTGAGGTGGTTTACTACTACTACTACTACTACTGCTACTACCCATTCCATAACAATATCAGTTGGCGTGCGATGGAAATTCTAAATTTGTAACCCAAGTCTGGCCTATTAAAATTAATCACAAAGAGTTAGTTCTTACCTGTTTACATTTTTCATATTTATAGAATTTTTAAGTAATTCATAAGAACATTAAGTTCTCTTTCGTTTTTTTAACAATTTCTAACAAGTACTATTTCATTTCGTTATATTTCGAAAAATGTATTTTACATAGGGAAATTTATCAATATAAAGAACTCTATGATAAATGATTAAAATGTTACATATATATATTATTAAAAATTTGTTTTAACTTTGTTATAACTCAAATGAATATAATTACGATTATAAGAATTACTGATGTATAATTAATTAGCCAAAGCTGTTTATTGAAGATTAATGAACATTCAAACACATATTTCGTGATAATCGTATATATATATATATTCAGATACATGTAAATGGAAACGTAAGATATTCCTATATCTTATTGAATAACATCCCAATAACTTATTAATCTGTCGTTGGGTTTTCCTTTTCAATTCTATTATGAAATTCTTGTATAACTTATTTCATATAAAAATATTTACCTTGTCTTTTTACTTAATTTAATTTGTATTCCATTAGTGTTAGACATTTTTTGGTTGCGGCTCAAAGAAGTTGGTTTTATCTATAGAAAGTGAATTAATTTTAGAGTCATAAATTAGAGAACTTGCGAGACAATTCTTTTAAATCTTTTGTCCTTAAAATAATGGATTTTAGAGATATTCAACTGTACTTTTTTATTTTTATTTTTTGTTTTTACTTTATAATGAATATGACGTTGTATTGAATCGTTTTAACGCATTTTCACTTTTATAAGGTTTTTTTAAAATGTGTATTATAATCAAAAAAAAGGTTTTAATTTGTGAGGCGTAGAATGGAAAAGAAACTAAAAAATGGTTCGAATTTTATTTTAATTTTAATGTCAAATTTCAAATATATAGAAATTAATAATTTGGCCAAGTTGTCTAGTTGCAATTAGTGGACTTGTCACCAAATGTTTCTGACAACTTTTGTAGTTTGTAACCTGCACACATCAACTGGTATGACAATAAAATGTCCTCAATAAACGTGCTCAAATATACATTTTTTAAAAGATACTAATATTTTTAGATAGTTTAAGAAAAGCATAGTTAAAGTGGTTAAACAATGTTTCCTTAAACTAAAGTAAAAGTTTTCAGACTCACTCAAAAATCAGAAAATCGTTATTTCCAGATGGCGTTCCAGTAAAATAACTTTTTCAACGCTGTTTTATAAAAAATAACTAACTAGGAAGGTCATTTTTGGATCCAAAAGGTTTCGGGCTGCAACTTGGCATGGTGATAGCTGAGGTAATTTTATTCAGCTCAAAACCTTTTGGATCCAAAAAGACCTCCCTAGTAAAAAGAGTAAAATATTGAAGAAGATCGATTTCATGTACTGTGGAGGTTTCCCACATTCGGCGTGATAGGTAGGTACTTCAAAAAATAACTGTAAATGTTGAAAAAAAACCTGCCATACTTTCTAGAAAATCATATCATTAACACGCCAACTGAAAATGATGATTTTCCCATTTTTAAGCTTTTCCTACAGCTCTAACATGTACACTGTTAGCGCCAATTTGTTAGCTTTATTTGAAACTCCATATATAATATTGGATGTAAGCACATTTTCCGAGCTCGATTTATTAGCTGTCCAGTTGGAGTGCAATAAGCCTCTCAAGATTTGTCAATTTTTAAAAAAATAAATACGTGTGATATAGTTTAATTCCAGGTATTTAAGAATAATCCGTCGTTAATATGTAAAAGGAAAACACAAAGTGTTAACTTAAATATAATTTTGTCAATATCCGTTATTAAATAATTATTATCACCTTGTTTATCCCATTATTTTATTAATATAAAACAACAAAACTAATAAGTTTAAAGAGAGAGAAATAATATTTTGAAATATTCTGTTTTCCTATTTTAAATAATTATTCATTTATTGGAATATTAAAATTAAAATTTCGGCGTCTATAATTTCTATTTTATCTTCATTCGTATCTCGTCAAGAATTTGGTTTTGAATATTTATAGTTTTCAGTTTAATCTTGCAGAATAATAAAAATAAATATGGGTGCATTGCATTCTTCATTATTTTTTTGTTAAACGATCTGATAAACAAAATCTATCTAACCATAATAATTAGAAATAGATGAGTATTCTGTTTGCCGCGAGTCTTTCCATCCTTTTATTAAAAAATTCAAATGATTACTAATCATATATTCGTCGCGAGCTCGAACTCACAATGAAAATGAGTTTAATTAACAAATGATTCTTCAAGGGAGGAGTTTAAATTTTAACACGCTTGAGTTACCGTTTTAGGTTTAATTTTTCGATATTTTCTAAAACCTTTATCAATTATATCAATTAATCAGATATTCTTGAGGACTTCTACTTGTACATTTCTTAAATAAATTCAGTTTCAAGTCATTTACCATTTTGTAATCGGACGTAACGTCTCCCCATTTGTAAATTAGGAAATTGTAAATTTTCGAATGCACTGATCTAGTTTTACACTATTCGACTATTAGGGTAAATATTAAACAAAAACGTTTTCTTAACCTGAAAATGGATTCGGATTCCTGATTCAAATTTTTATGCCTGATTCCAGATTCCTTCTTTGAATTTTTTTATTCCAGCCATATATTAACTTTTTACAACCTTAATTTATTAGAACTCATGAGGATAATTATACTAAAGCCATTAACTTCTTTCCTTCTGTACGAACATGTAGACCAGGGTTGCACGGAAATCGATTTTCTTCAAACACACGACGGATAACGGAAATGGAAGATGGAATTCCGTGCAACTCTGATGTAGACACATTAAATTTGGCTAAATAAGCATTTAGAACATTGAGTTATTCTGAATTGTATCGTGGTTTTGTTTTGAATTTAATGTGTGTTCAGGATTTCTGTCATTAAAAAAAATTTAATCATGCATTACTGATTTTCAAATTATTTTTTTTTGTATAATTTCAAGGAATCGTTGAAAATTATAGGAAATCCATATAATATTTAGCTCTATTATTAACTGTGAGACAGTCAGACAGACTGTCAGGATTGTCAGACACGCTCAAAATTATCGTTATTTCCTGGAAATATGTAAAATCAAGTATATTGGTACTCCATATGAAAACTACATTCTTCGCGTTTAAGCGTCATTTTTTAGTTTCGACCTAATAATCACAAATATGTTTATATATAAAATCAATAAACTTGTCTTAAAGTATCTAAATACCTTAAAATTGTACCAGAAAATGTTCTTTGAAACCTTCAAACGATCTTGCATTTCTAAAGGTGAAGTTAGCGTGTATTGGAATTTAACTTAAACCCGCTCAAAATGTTAATAACCAATATTAATAATTTAATACATATTATTATAAACTTTATTAATATGTATGATGCTATTAACATTAATATTAATTTTTGTTTCAGATTTAATAAGATCCGCAATATCATTTTTTTATTATAAATCTTGATTATTGTTTTTCTTTAAATATGCTTGAGTTGAGTATAGTCTCAAAACATTCAAAAAGTTCCATGAAATAAATTAGTCGAATTATTATTATTATTAATATCAGTGTAAATAATCAGTGCCTCTTGGAAGAAGTAGAAGAACAAAATGAGGCTCTCGTTTGGACGGTCACTCTTTTGTATCTCATCAATGTCTCAAAAAATAGACAACACACATTGAAGAGGAATAGACGAAAAACTCGTTTGTAGCCGTGTGGCCCTCCAAGCGAGACTATCATTGTTCTTCCAATAGCCACCGATCTCTGAAAACTACAATATATATTCCATGAAAAAATTAACTTTATTTGGACGTCATATTAAATCGTATAGATTTTTTTATGTACGATATAATTGAAATATATATTGATTAAATTAACAGTTATTAATCACATTATAATATGAAATCTGAGTATTAAAACTTTATTAGTCTTCCCTTATGTTTTTTTTCAGACAACGATAAATATTCTTGTATTTTAAAGATGTTGTTTATATATATTTCGTATAAGAAATAATCTTCTGACTTACTTCTTCTTTAAAAGTCATTATCCTACCGAAATCCAGTAGATCTATGATTGATTTTACTCGATTTAGGCATATTAATATGTGGTATTTAAATATAACCACTTTTAAAACACAATTCAGTTATTTATCAATTTAAAACCAGCTTAGACTAATAATCCCATTGATTTCCGATTAACCGTTCTTTACTACGTATGTGGTTCACAGAAAGGAAAGATTTAAAACTCTATTAATTGAAATTATTAAGTAAAGACATTTTATTTCAGTGATGATCAGTCTCCTCTTCAATTTTTATCATTTATATTTAATAACGATATTTTTATTTACTGTAATTATAATAACCGCTTAATTTCTTACGTGAATTGAGTCTAAAATGCTCCATTGTCCTGACGTTCAACTCGAATTAATTTAAAACTTTTTCACACAAAACTGAAATAGTGATTTTCCGCTTTTAAGAGTTTTACGGTCTTTCTAGTTATCATTTTCCTCGACAATTTGAGACAAGTTATCCTTAAATTATTTAAACATATTAATATGTTAGATCTGAACACGTTTACTGAGCTAATCTAATAATCATACAAGTTGGCGCGTTTTAAAGCGATATTGAGTTTATCTCTTTTTCTTTATTCAAACTTTATTTTTCTAATTATCTTTAGTTAGAAAATATGAAAAACTTTAAAGATAATTTTTAAATAACTATAATAAATACAGATAATAAAGATTTTATGATTTCACAAGCATCCTAATATATCCGATTGCTTTTTTAAATAATATGGAATAAAATATTATTTGTTTATATTATTTAATATTCTACGTGGTTTTACTTTTTAATAGAAAAATAATTATGACGAGATAAATTTGAAAAATCAAAAAAAGTTTGAAGCAGGTTGTTTTACAAGTATTATGATATCTTATTACTTAATTTATAAAATTATCAAAATAATTTACGTTTATTGAACTTTGCATTTGTCAGGAACTTTCTATGAAGAGCTAGCGCAAATATTCAGTTGGAATATAGTTAAAATAGCGAAAATTATTTTCTTTTGAAATTCAGCACAAGATAATGGCTTCTTAGGAATTTTTTTTCAATAGGATTTTTGCCAATGATGGTACCTAGAGACACCCAGAGAACCCAGAAAGGCTCTTTAAGGCTTTATTTGAAAAATAAATTTGTATTGAACTTTGAGGAGTAATTTGTAATGAACCATTTATTTTTGCCTACACAAGGCCATCGAATTGCTTATAATTCTTATTATGTCTCTATCACAAATTATTGTAAATTCTAAAATTTGAGTTGTGTTTCTTGTATTTTTTATCATTCAAAAGGTTTTTTTTTAATGAAATGAACATCATTAATTCGACTTCTCAGACCTGAGGTATTGAAAACCGACGCGTATAAATCATTCGATATTATCCATTTAATGCTAATCCGGTTGACTAAGCCAGCAATAGATTTTCAGTTCGGCTTCATTATTTTTTTCTTTTATCGTTATTGATATTAATATTAATTGATGAAATATATTTTTGCTTGTCTCTTTATTTTCTTCTTTTTTTGTTCAAAAGAAAATTCCACGTTTTAGATGCCAATACATGACACTGGTACCGAAATAATAAATTATTGCGAGCCATCGGTTTTTAATGAAATTCAAACATCAGCTAGACTATTTGGAGGTTTGTGAGAATTATTGATTTTGCTATGTTCTACTGTGATAGAATAATAGAATCGGAAAAATGTTTTTTTTAAAGAAAATATCGTACATTGTATTTTTACAGAGTTCTATGTTTTATGCTTTAAACTGAAATAATATGAAAGCTATAAAAATTGTAAAAAAATGTAGGAAGTCGTTGAAAAATATTATTTAAATTGGTAATAATTTATTTTCAAAAACATATAAAAATAAAGAATTTTTATATTATTTCAAATATACGAAAGGTATGATAACAAGGAACAAAACAGTGAAATATACGTGAATATTTTGGTTATATTATTTTGAAAATATTGTAGGATTGTGATTTTGATAGTCGAGGAAAAACATACTTTTTACAAAAGTACACAGCATGTCCTAGAGACAACTTAAGAAGGAACAAGAAACTTTATCGGGGAATTTTAATGGGAAAACGTTTCATTGGGCTTCATTATCTATTAAATTTACCTAAATTTTTATCGTGTTTCCTTGCATTAGATTTATTTCTCTCCATTGTTACAACAAGCCTCAAAAAAATTAAAAAACGAGAGTATGAAGAGCGACAAATTGATTTTTCAAACGAACAATAAACATTTATAAATCCATAATATTATTAGGACGTCGGCGTTGAGAAAACTTATTAGGTACCTACATTATTTAGTGATTTCAGATACAAATTATAATCTAGTAATTTGTAAATTGTGAATTTCTTGTCTCATTTTACATTAGGTAAAGAAAGCTTAAAGTCATTTTGGAAATTTTAAGAAGAACAATTAAAAATAACACAATATTAATATCTTTAATTAACAATAGGGTACAGTTAAGTGATGGAATGAGTTTCAAAATTCTATTTTCCGCCTTTTGATTTTACGATTTTTACGGGAACACGTTTCTACAAAAACGTAGTATACCTCCGTTAGATAGATTTTTCTAAAACTCTATCTAACTATTAAAATCTCCACAAATAAATTAGATTTTATCACTTGTTCTGAGCTCGTTTCCTTCGCATTCTAGTTGGTGAACTTTTTAAAAGTTTTAATTAGAATTCCGTGCTCTGGGTTGTAACAATGTCTCGTACGTTATTTCTATCTTTATAGATTCGAAATTCTAGATTCGATAAAAAATAAGACAATTTTAAAAAATAATGGAATAAGATTGCAAGAAAATCAAAGATTTTATTGGGGTTCATTCCCTATTAAATTATCCTTTACAATTTATATCAGGTAACAGTTTTCCTACAAGCGAGTTATGATTTCCCTAATAGATTTTTAATGGGGAATGTTTTCTCAATCGTTCTTGCAATCGGCCTCAGGAGAGGTTCGAAATTTTATATTCCAAATGAACTATCAAAAGTTACGATTTTCTTGAAATGTTTAAGAAGACGTCGTAATATTCATATGAAGCATTTCATGTGTAAATTAGTAGAAAATTGAATAAAAAACCTTTCATCATTTAGCTTAAATATTCAAAGATTTTATAATTTACGGAATCGAACATTTTATTTGATAATGTTAAATGAAGCACGACAATTGAGTTAAACATATATTATTAATATCCACGTAAATGTAAAAAAAAAAACAAATTTTAATGCAAATCTAACTGACTTCCCTTAAATATCTCTAAAAATTTAAAATTTGGATGGCAGTGACTTCCTTAAGCTCAAATTTTTACGATTTAATTAGGCAACATTTTAAACCCCAAAAAACTAATTATCATACCGTCAAGTGTTATAATCTTGAAACTACCCCTAAACCTAAAACTAGCGGTATATTTGCTCTTCATCGAAATTTGATCGAATACCAAAAATCATTCTTTCTGTTGTTATTATTGTCTGCAACTGTAGGCTTCTTCAAAGAATCCAATATCTCTATTTTATCAGGAATGCCGATTGCCATATTTGGATTCATTACAAATGTCATCAATGTAATCGTGTTTTGTGATCCCGAAATGAGATGCTCTTTAGTGAATCATTTTTTATTGGTTTGTTTATTATTTTTACACTTGAATACCTATAATCCGCATCGCTACAGGTATTATCCATTTCCGATTTATTATTACTTGTTTGCAATTTCTTCATGCTCATATTTCCTGTCATTGCATCGATGAGCAATAATTATATACTTCATGACTACTACCCATTGTTTTTATGGCAAGTGCTAATTCGAATCAGCCAAAGGAATCTGTTTTTTTTCAGGTACTCTTATCCTGTGGGATTAAGTACTCAAACGTGTGGTGTCTATCTTACGGTACTTGTATCCGTACATCGATACCTAGGTGTTTGTCATCCGTTCCGCGCGAAACGTTGGGTTTCGGGGAAGCCTGTCAAATGGGCTATAATTGGCTCTATTTCATTTAGTATTTTGATTAATATTCATACGTGGATGGAGTTAGCTATTATCAAATGTTTTAGTCGCGAGTTTCAAAGATCTTTAAGGTTTGTTTGGGTTGGTTGTAGTTTTTAATACTGAGGAAATAGTTTTTAGTTTCCTTTTCACAGATCGGTGCCTAATGGAAGAGCAATAAAAGAAGAGAAAAATATATGACCACATACAACATTTTTCGTCATTTCCTCTTCAATATGTGCTGTCCATTATTTCGTAAAAAAGGGTGGCCGTCCAAAAAGAGAGGCCGTCCAAACGAGAACCTCATTCTATCCTAATTTTTTTCTTTTTCATTAGGGACCGATATCTGAAAAGGAAAATATATCAAATTAATATATTTATTGCAAACAAAATAAATGTTTTAATTTTTTAAAAGTTAAGCCAGTGGCTAGAAATTTTATATAAAAACGGAAATAATACATCAGAGGTGGTATGAAAGTACGTATTTATCCGTTAAATAGTAATGGAAAATCATTGAGAAATTTTCTTTTACAGTTAATTATAAATATTTTGTAATCTATCATGAATTAAAATATTATTTCTTAAATACAGTTATTTAAATTGTCTTACAAAATTAGCTTAACAATAATTTGCCATCAAAACTGAACAGATCAGAGACCGTATGCAAGAATGCGTTTATCTGTTAAATAGTGATGTAAAATTATTGTTCAACTACTTTTATGAAAAAAATTGAATAAGTGTATGTAGGAAATAATATTTTAATACAAAATAGATTGTAAAATATATTCAATTTACTAGAAAAGGTAATTAATCAATGATTTTCCATTACCGTTTAACGAATAAATACGTTCTTGCATACCGCCTTACATTAGATACAACATTTGATGGTTTTTTACTGTTATAACACAGGAAACTTGCGGTTGGTAACTTTGTGGATATGTTATACAGCTTGTTTTGCTGAACACAGTAGTGCAAAAGAGCTTTCACGAAAAGAGCTCATTACGCCCAAACTGGAGCATCGACCATGTACAAAAAATTACCATTTTTCCACGACGTGTTTCTCGGCTCTATGAGCACGTAGAACGTTGTGACCTTCCTAGTAAAATGTTATATAAAAATTTCTAGAATATGCATTAAGAGAATTTATCAATAAATGTTATTTCAAACAAAATTTCAACGATAAATTTGCAAATCTCAAATTGAAATGGTTTTAAAATTGCTGTTTATTTATAATTTGCAGGAGTATAACCCTAACAGAGCTCAAAAATTATGCAACATTTAATATTATAACCAAATGTATTTTATATACATTAATCATGTTTGTTGTAAGTCATATGAATTCCCACATCAACTATTAAATGGATAATTTTTAGGTTCCATTTATCACGTTAATCATTGTTAATTGCCGAATCGTGGTCGCACTCAAAAAATCATCAAGAATGAGAAATGGGACATCGACTAAAAAGTCAACTCAATCGTACGTTTTCATATTTCTTCTCTGTGACCAATGTAAAGGCACCTGCCTTGCAAAAATATAATGTTTTAATTTTTTATATTATGCAGATAGAACTTGTTTAAAATAGATTACAGAGCATTTTATCAAAATTTTTATTTTGAATAGCCAATGAATCATCGAACAATTGAAGCTTTTTAATCTATTATTCATTTTGTTGGACAAAAAACTCAAGCGCTTCTCTGAAATTTTTTATGAATCAGTATTACAAAATATCAATTAAGGTATCAGCACGACAATTGAAATGATAAATATGGTTGCTCAGTTAAGCTGTTAGAAGCCTAATTTTAAAAGCTTTTTTATAATTTTGAGAGAATTCTAGACAAATAGAATCGTTGGTCAGCATAATTCTGAAAAATCCTCATTACACACGCTTAAATATTCAAAAATGATCATTTTCAATTGGCGTGTATCTGTTATATTATTATTACTGTAAAAACTGTTAAAATGCTAAAATTGACTAATAAATTAAACTGAAGGCGATCTTTTTGTTAGTTTGGCTTTGCTATTTTTATGTAATCTTGTAAAGAGAACAGAATTGAAAATTTTAAGAAATTTGTCAGATTTAAGCGTGCATGTTAGTTTTAATAATAACAACAAAATAAAAACTTAGTGAACCGTTAAGGTTATGAAGTTTGAGAAACTAATTAAAAAGTACAGATCATTTTAGAAAATTTTTAGAAAGTCATATAAAATTTAAAATCTTCATGTGGAATGGTCAATGTTTACTTATGCGAAAATTTAATGATTAAACCTATAAAAATAAACACGTCAGATTTGAAATTTTTTTTTCATAGAGAATGGAGAATATGAATTTTAGGACTTTAAGTCTTTCAAATAAGCTCATCTAGATATTTTGGAAATTATTTGGAAAGTCACACAGTTTTATGCAACTTAATTTTGAACAATAGGAGGAGAATAAAATAAAAAATAACAACACTAAAGCTGGGAAATCTAAATTTGTACCGCTAAATAGGGAGCCTGAGAAAAAGTAAATAACCAATATGACACATTTTGTTTGATAACAAAAAAATAATATAATAAAATTACAGACGAATTGTTCACCAATTCCGATTACTCAAGAATGTCAAGTATTCTGAGCTACTTGGTCGTTTTGGACGTTCAAAGTTTAAGTAATTTCAATATAACTATCCCATAATGATAATTTATTTCTTTAGCCCGTTGAAAACACCATCATTGTTGAAAACAAATGGAAACTCATTGCGTGATCGTTCTGTTACATTGATGTTGCTCGCAATTGTTGCAATATTCTTGTGCTGTAATTGTCTTGCATTTTGCAATAACATTTACGAAATCGTTAGGGATGCACGAGGAGCTTCATTCATAAATTCTACACAGACGAAACACAACGTAATAATGATAGAAAAAACATAATTCCAAATTGAAATTCTAGAACGAGTCAGGAATTGTAAACACAATTTCCAATTTATGGAGTTTTGATTTATCAGTGGAGATATCGAATATATTGATCAGCTTGAATTCGTCAAGTTCAATGTTTGTTTATTTAATATTCTCGTCAAAGTATCGCTCAATTATTAAACATTGGTTAGGGTTGGAAAAAAGAAAGAGGGTAAGAAATACGATTACTAATTACTTATTCAAGAATCCTTTAGATAAACGGAGTTGCTCTTACAACTGCAATGGCGGCACAGAAAGCTTTGGAATTATCTATTCTACCCGACGAAGTCGAAGCACGACGGCATCGAAAGGAGAAGAAGTTTCTCAATAAACAGAAAAAGCAATTGAATAAATCCGCTCAATTGTTTTTAACAACTTCTGAGGCCGACCTGCGTAATGTGCGGCCTTTAAGACGAATAAGGAGGCAACAGGACGATGATGAAAACGTCATATCTGAAATTCATAGCGACGAGAATGAGAAAACAAGCATTGGAAGTAACTTGTCAAGAGGTTTATTTTCATGATTATATTAGTATTTAATTATTATTATCTTTTTAGATGATTCGAATAGATCTAGTTCCAAAAGAAAATTACTGAGATTTGCAACATTGGAGTGATGCTGAATTTTCGCCATACTTGTAGTGCTCTTTAATGCTTTGAAAAATAATAATGATCTCCATTTGATTGTGTAAATATTTCCATTATTTGTGTAAATAAATTTGTTTCTATTCCCCGTTATACTTGGTGAATATTATAGATTGAAGAAATGTTTTCGTTTATATAAGTTTTATACCAAATTACGGTAATCAAAAACTAAAACAGAAACCACCCTCAACAAAAATTATTTATTGAAAGCATAAATGTATGTGTTGTTGAATTCAATTAAGTATAATCTTGCTCTTCGGTAACTGAGACATTTAATCGTAGAATTAACAATCTGCAAGATAGTATATATACTAGGATATATATCCTAACCCATGTATTTTAATACTATTTAACTAACCGAGAAATAACAACACAAAAAGAAACCAAAACAAAACTAGAAACAATCAAATTCGAAAGGAAAAGAAAACAAAAAACAACTGATTAATTACGGTATCAAAACATCAGCTGTGTCAGGGAAGGCAATGATGAGTTACCAAATGTGGTATTGATCTGATTCTAGTAACAGAATCACAACAGTCTGCATTAAAATCAATTGTGTTGCCACCAATGCGCGGATATGGCGATGAATGAAAATTTTGAATTTTTAACGAATTCAAAAAGTCGTTTCGAACTGCTCATTTATGGGAATTTCATCGGAAATCGTTAAAATTTTTTTCATTAATAAAGAAAAAACGTATAACAAAAATATAGAAATCTGCAAAGCGGTACTTTAGACGTTTACACAAAGTTCATTTTTCCCGTGAAATTTGTTGATAGGTTATAATTTACATACTCCATGAAAATTTAAAGAAACTTATGCTCGCTCACCATATGAAAATAATTATTTTGTTATATTTCTGCTTGTCTTAAAACGTTCACGTGTACGTAACACAAATTTTGCCTACAGTTTGTGTTGTAAGCTTGTTCTTCAAATCTCTTAAAATCTTCTCAAAAAATTAGATTTGAACACGTTTTCTGATGTCGTTTTGTTCCAGTTGACGTGTGCTCGTATGAGTTTATATATATATATATATTTTTTTTTTCATTTTTTATTGAATGCAACTGCAACTGTATTGCTCAGCAGTACTGGCTATCTGCCCCTAATCGATAATTCCCGTAAGGTCTTCTACAAATTGATACTATTTCAAAAAGTTCATAACATTAAAAAGAGAAATTATGGGACTCACATAATAATTCATTTTTCTAAAACAGTCGAGAATCGCTTTTACATAAAATTTTAACAATAATCAATTTGTTGATGATCAGTAAATTTGGAAAATGTTGGTCCCGCGCGTCGCGGTTGCTGGCCGCCGTTTTTTGAAATTCCTATCGATCCCACCTAGTTATGAACAAAAACTATACGCACGTCATAGTAACTTAATTGAGTACTCCTTTTATCCAACATTTAGGTAATTTTTGAGAACATTATTTAGAAAGATATAATCGAGCCTGCGTTTTACAAGTATGACTAAAGTTTATTCTAAAAATAAACAATTTTAAACTTTTAGTCTTATTTCTTCTATAAACTATATTTCTTCTATATTCTATAAATAAAGAAATTAAATACGAATATTATTTATTCTAATTAAACTATAATTAGATTTTCAATTATTTCATCCTTATTAATACAATTCATATTAAGTACTTTATTAATATTTAATTAGTTCATTTTATCCTACCAAGTTATTTTTAACAAAATACGTATTAAATCAGCTGGGATTATTATCAAAATAAAATTTTCAAAATATGTGCAATTATGAAGTATAAAATCAGATAAAACTGTAATAACATAACATAAACTCTCAATTTTCAGTGTCGATGTCGATCTACATTCACTGGCCCCATTATTATTTACCAAAGCTATTCGGAATATTATCATTTATCCTAAATCCAATCTTAATAATTATTATTTTGAAATATTCGATAAATCAAATGGGTACATATCGTTATATTCTAATCTTATTTGCGGGGTTCGATATAGCTTATTCTGCTGTTGAAATGATCGTACCAATGGTGAGAATATTGTAAAGAGACATTGTAAATTATTCAAATTATCTATTTAGGCATGTCATGGCGTTGGTAATACTTTGGTAACTTTTTTAACTGATGGACCATTTCAAGAGGTAAACGTTTCCCATAAACAGAATCTCTGAAAAACCAATTAAATCTAGAATATCGTAAAAATTTTGGTCCTGGGTAGGGAAAAAGGGAAGTCCCTGGTTGGGAGAAAAAAAAAAAAAGTTTTGAAATTTTAATTTTTTTAAGGTCCGGCCCGCCGGGAATTCTAAAAAAAGGGGTTCCTTCCATCACTGATTTGAACGTTCCTTTGATTTTCCTATTGAATAATCATTACTTAATATATGGTTTATTTCAGTTTTGTGTTTTTTTTTATTATTACCCAATTAAAATGGTTTCAGGATATTTTTCTTGGAAAAGTTGCCTTATCGGTTCGTTGTGGTTTTTTATCATTAAGTTATGGTATATTGTCAGTCCACTTTCTTTATAGATATTTTGCCCTTCTCAAGTAATGTTTCACATTAAACCTAAATCATATTTTGAATTTAGTGTTGAAAAAATACGCGAATACCACAATCCGATCGGCTATTTGAAAATATTTATTTATATTTTGTCTCATTTTATATTATGGTTTGTGGTTAGTTTCAATATTAACACCTCGTAAATATTTATTACCAAGGTTTTTCTAGAATTGTATGAACTGTGATGATGGTTTTGACGTGAGATTAAGTATTCAAAATACATTTGTTCAATATTATTCGGTAGATGTATTCAAGCTTCCCATAATTACAACCTCTTATATGGGATTTGACGAGAGTATTTTGATAAATGGATGGTGTATTATTATATTATTATCAATACAATCAATATTTACCATTTCAATGTTTATTTATATCAGTTATAAGGTTTAAAATTGTTCCAATGACTAAAATAATTTTTAATAACAGATTATCAAATATTTAAATGAAAGTTTGGTGTTGAGCACAAAGAAGAAAAATATTCATTCTCAGTTATTGATAGCTTTGATTGTTCAAACATGTGTTCCATTTATATTTAGCTTTATGCCGTGTGTATTTGCATGGTATTTGCCTATTTTTGTGCAAGATACTGGAGAGTATGCGGACAATAAAGAATATTTTATATAATTTAATTCAGGTTTAATAATTACTTTGGTGTTATAGCCTTATCCACGTTCCCATGCATTGATCCTATAGTTATTACATTTTTGATTCCATGTTATCGACAGCAAGTTTTTCGTGCATTTAAAGGATCCACGACAAGTTCAAAATATAATGAAAATACAAATAATATTTCGTCTTAATTATTTCTTTAATTTTTTTGTATTTATATAAACATTTAATTATTCATTCCTGCTCTTACGTCATCCGCAAATTCCATTATGATTATATTTAAACACATTTTAATAAATAGATTGATAGAAACATTTATCTGTAACAGGCGTACCGTCCAGTATTCTGCTTTGAACTAATACTGTGACGGACGTCTGTGAGTCACTACACGGAGACCAGGACCAGAGACATAATAAGCATTTATTGATGAGTAGAAACTCTTTTATACGTTTCTCCTTGGGGCGGGGCTTAGCTATGCCAGATGGCATTACTACATATCTAACAAAATGTAAAATGTAAAATTATAAAATCTTGTAATATTGTAAAGTTACATAACAAAGTTGCTCCTTTAAAATAAATAAGTGTGGAACAGTCAACCTGATGTTCAATGTTTAATGACCCCAATTTTAAAATTACAATTGTAAAAGGCGTTTATTATGATATAAAAATGTATAAATTACTCTAAAATTTCCAGTGCCTCGCAGTATTCGACGTTTAGTCAAAGGGCAAATAGAAAGCCTTACGAGGAACTTGTATGGATAGGTTTCATTCCGATCCCCAGTGACTGTGGTCTCTTCACATTCATCCGCACGGAAATTATATTGCATTTTTATGATTTCTGCTAACTTCCTATTAAAATTGATTCAAATGAGAGAGGAAGAGAATGAACAGGACAGAGGAAACACCATATTTCAAAATTGGCATTTTAAACTAGGTATATTAAATTTTCCAAAATGATCACCTGTCTCAAATTATAATCCTCATAGTTAATATTATTACATTAGTTCTGGTCTCTTTTTTTGTTAAAGTTTACTATATAATGTGTGTGAAATAAATTGTCTATATACATCACACACTGCACTGCCACGAAGTATGCAGCATGTTGCAAAAGTTCACGCACCAATTGAATTTAAAAAAAATGAAAACACGCCCTTCATTTATTAATTTCCAGTATTTAAACTTTTTTAATTACAGCGTATCTTTATTAAATGTGATGTACTTTCTTGCTTAGAATCGTTTATAATAATTTATTAATTGTATTAAGTTTGTTTTAGGCTCCTCAAAATGTTTTAGAACCAAAAAAATTAGGTAAAAAAGGGCGTGTTTTCATTTTTTAAAAATTCAATTGGTGCGTGAACTTTTGCAACATGCTGCATACTTCGTGGCAGTGCAGTGCATCACAGATTTTAGTCGTTCAAGCTATTAATTTTCACGGTTCGTTTCGTAATCTTTGAATTTCTTACATCAATAATTCTTCAAGACATATTAGGTAAACTACTAGCCACCTTATATTTTAGATTGTATCCAATTGTTCGAACAAAATTTTTATCGAAAAACGTATAATGTAATTGTAAAATAAATTACTTTTATGTTAGTTATATTCAGATTTTAAAAAAAAATGTTTCATTATCTTCTTTTCTGTTTACATTGCTTTAGGTTACAACAACCCAACAACAAGGTGTATCTCTGAAAATTGCACATAAAATTATTGTAAGACTATGTATAAGAGAAGTTGCAAATCGTAGATTCATCGATGCTGTCCAATTACTATATATATATATAAGAAATTACGAAAACGTACTCAAATTATTAACATAAACGATAACAGGAAAAATTAGACTTATTATAATTAAGGTCATTCAAGTAAGCTGGCGATATCTCAAAAAAAAATAATGAAAGCCGATCCACTTGTAATTGTAAAGTCTTCTTGCGCTTTTCAAATATCGAGGAAGAATGGATAAAATAGGAAAAAAGGATGGTCTTGTTTGGACGGCTACAAAGGACTTTCCACCTCTTCCTCTTTTGTATCTTAAAGATGAGTGTTGTCTCATAAAGATAGACAACACATATTGAATAGATGGTAACGTCCTTGGTGGCCGTCCAAAGGAGACCATCATTTTTTCTTCTTCCATTAGGCACCGGTCTGTGAAAAGGACAATTGAAGTAGAAGGGAACATATGTTAACTAAGTTTTTGTATTTTGAGATTTTTTTCCAATCAAATACTTGACGATCAGAGATTTCGATTTCGTATTCCGTAATTAAATATCACATTCCACAGATGACACTCCAAATCGAAATAAAGATTTTGCGATTTTTAAATGTGTGTGGAAAATTTTAATTCTTTATAACGAAAAAGTTTTTACTACAATTAAATTAAGCGTGTCTTAAACTATCTAAAATATTAATATCTTTCTAAAAAATTATATATGAGCATGATTACTGAGCTCATTATCATACCATACAAGTTGGGGTGCAGGTGGATTTGGTTCAATTTGGGATTAATTTTTCCAACAGCAGCCAGAAAATAATTGAATTGAAAAAAATCAGACATACATTTTGAAATTGCTCTTTCTTATGGTCCTCTTCAATCTTCATGAAAATGCTCTCTGAAAACTTGATATTGATACATGATGAACCTATAATTTTGCTACCCAGTCTATCTAGTTTATCAATAAAATTAACTCTTATCAAAATGGTTTTCAAGTTTCCGGCGAACAGAATTTTTCGTGTTTATCAACAGGATGTAACTCTGATATAAAATATGTATTTGAACCGATGAATGTCAAATATTAAATGTTGATTATTTGTTTGCTTACTTTTTTTTAAGTTACCCGAATCGATGGCAAATACAGCTCACATTTTTCTTACACTTATTTCAAAATATGATATAAATATCTACTTTTAGCGTTATGTCACTATTCGAGAAAGGATCAGGTATTCTGGACACTCATCTATCCTGGAATGAGGTTGAATCTAAGCTTCAAAAAAGTCTATCCACAAGTGCGCGGTTTGGTCCAAACAGGAAGGCTACGAATATTGGGGAAATGAAGGTTTGATTTTCTTCTGAATTATCATATAACTTTGATAGTTCGCTTGAGTTACACAGTATAAGATTTTTAAACTATTTGAATTGTATATATACATATAAGGTTGCTATACATATTTATTTGTCTTACACAATTGAAAAATCCAAATTATACTATTAAAATAATATTTATTTAATTATGCTAAAAATTTGAAAGCTATTTGTCAATGTTTTAATGCACGTGACTCTGAAGTTAATATGTACAGATTTAAACAAATATTGTATCAGCAACCAAAATTTATTGACTCCCTATTGCAATACATACAGTTTTTTTGATGAACCCTTGGTTATCTGAAAAATAATATTTTCGGAATTGGCGGATTGAGGTCTAGTTTCAACCGTTTTTCTGATCGGACATAACGAGAAGAAAGTCTAGTGATTCTATGGGGGAGTTATGTATTGTTAGTAGTAATAAATTTTCAATTGCATAACCACGCCAAATCGAAATAGCGATTTTCAAACGTGTATATAAATTTTTACGTCTTTATGACAAAAAGTTTTCACTACAATTGGATCGAGCTTTTCTTAAAATATTTAAAAGTATTAATATCTTTACAAAAAGTTATATTAGAACATTCTGAGCTCATTCTTTTACGAAGAAAGTTGCTGTGCATAACGAATTCCCAACATTTCAGACTATCAACTGTGAAAATGCTCTTTAACTGATATTTATTTTTATTCTTGAGAGTCTTACATTCCAATTTTCTTTATTTCAGGGATTCCTTTCAAGAATAGCCCTCATTGAACCTGATTGGATAGGTAGTGATGAAGTTAAAAACCTTCCATCGAAACTTGTTGTCAAAGTAAAATCCGTAAAAGTTAATATTACACAAATTTTATTTTACAGATTATAACACAATTAGCATTGATTGAAGCAGGAGCTGCTTTCCAAATAGCTAACGATGACTCAAAAGAAGGGTTAAATAAAATGAAGAAATCGGAGGAACAACTAAAGATTGTTAGATGATTATGGGTTTTAAGATGTTGAAAAAATATTAAAATTCCAGCATCACAATCGAGAAGTTGATATGTATGATATTTTGGAATCAGAGAAGAATCCACTAATTCCGACAATTAAGGTATTAGTTTAACATAAAGTATATTATTATTATCATTTGGATTTAAAAATGCGCTTCTTTTATCCAGTTCGATGTAAAGGCTGAAATTTTTGTTTAAAAGCACATGGACAGCTATATTTTATCATAAATAATTTCATTGTAAAAACCTTATAGATTATCTGCAAACAAAAATTCGACGAAAACAATGCACAAATTGGATTTATCGCATCGGAATACATTCCTGATTTAACACATGTTGGACTACACGAGTCAATTCCTCACAAGGATCTCGAAGAGGTTTTTAAGAAAATTCGAATCGTTTTAATAAATGAAACATTTTAGATGGTTAAAGCTGGAGCTGCATTTTCGGCAATTGGAGAAAAGCTTGGTGAAGAAAAGTTGAACTTTGTCGGGCGCACTGATTTTATGAACGATTTGATGGGAGATTTCTTTAGCAAAGAGGTTGCTAATTATGCATTATACAAATATTCGTTTTTCATAGGTTGTTCAAAAAACCTATCCGGCGTTTGGAATGATTTTCGGCGAACAACATAAGCAAAACATTGAAAAGTTGATTATATTATACGAGAAATATTACACAAATAAGGAGTTTATGCAAAATTTATCGAAAATTTCAACCATTTTAAGTAGGTTTACTTTTGATACGCTTAATAGCCTTTAATCAGAATTCAATTTATTTAAAAAATAGATTTAAGAGTTCAAGATATTTCGAAAACTTAAAAAACTGTTAAAGAATGCTAGAGGACCTTCCTCGATTTATCACTTCTGAGTATCTGACGACGGGGTTTTTTAATTTCTCTTTGTAAATCAACTGGGGTTTCTCAAGTATTCTTAAACAACCTTATCAGCTCAACAAAAGTAACAAAAGTTTTATAATTTACAGATCACCAGCCGGTTCTAGTACATGCTGATTTTCACAACGGCAATATGCTTTGCTTTAAAAACGAACAAAACCAATATCAACTGAAAGCTGTCATTGATTATCAGGCAATTTATACTGTTCTGCTTGAATATTTCCTATAACTATTTAGACTGTTTCATACTTATCTCCAGGACACGACATGGCTAAGCTTCTCGTCAGTTGTTTATCAACCATTGATCGAAGAGAGAACACGGAACGCTTATTAAAACTTTATTATGAAACATTTTTAAATGAAGTTGGTGAGCGCAAAGCTCCTTACACCTTTGAACAGGTTTGAGCTAGATATTCTAAAACTATTAGGCAATTGAATTTAGCTCGAGCAGTCCTATAAACTTCATTTCCCGGCTATTGCACTTCTCGTCTTGTCTGGAATGATTCCATTCCTTATGTTTGCCCCAATTCCGGAAGATGTGAAACCAATGGTAACTCAGGATAGTTAGAATAGTAAAGAAAAGGTTAAATTTTTTCAGGTGATGGAGATGGCCATTGGAAAAGCCACTGGTTTACTGGAAGATGGGATAAAAGTACACGAAGAAAATGAGAAAAAATATCCTGATTTATACAAGTTTTGAATTATTTAACTATTGATTTTAGTTAAATAGAGTGTAAAGTTATATTAACAATTTATACAAGGCTTTTAAAAAATAAATATTCAACCCGATTTTTTTTTGACATAGTAGACATCAATTGAAAATGACGACGGGTTTCTTTCAAAATCCTACGTGAATATTACAAACTTTTACGTGATCTTGGCAGGTTAATCTTATATTATCTCTGAATGTGAATATCGTCAAGAAATAATATATTATATAGGCTTTACTGGACCACTATTTATAGCTGATCAGTTGGAATGCTAGTAAGATTGACAGATCATTTTAAAAAATGTAAATAAACATGAATTTCCCAAGAAAATTGCAAGAACAGTATGTTGCAGGCCAAGAGTAATTTTAACTTTTAAGAATATTCTACAGTACTAATCGCGATTATAACTATTAAACATTTTTTCCCAGACTCTGGAACTACCGTTCAACTAAAATAGCGCTGGTATAAATAATCTGGACGAATTGCGGTTTAAGCTGGTCCAGTTGGAGTGTATGTAGCATATATACGCCAAATGAAAATGAGTTCAATATTTAAACGTGTCTTGCAGATTTACAATTCGGACTTTTATTCTCATAATCTAGACGGACTTGTTTTTAGTTATATTAAAATCTGGTTTATTGCTTAAATTTTAGACTTTAGCATCTTCTGGAAGAAATTATTAAAATTGAAGGCCAAGGTTCAAGGTTCGAATTTGTTTTTTTTCTCATTTTGGGTTATCTTTCTTCTGTACAGATATTCTTAAGGGCCGAGGAGGGTACCGGTGAGCTCACTGGATCGCTCAGAAAACACACTCAAGTAATATTTTGTTAAGATTTTTATATTTTTATAGAGTTTATGAAAAAACTGGCAAAAACAATATTGAAGTGCAGTTCACGTTAAAGTTGTGAGACAAGCTTAAAAACCAGTAAATGCATGTTCAGAATTCTTCAATCGTTTCCATTTAAAAAATATGTTTTTGATGGAAAATTGAGAGAAATGATTTTGTGCCCTCACCTTTCCTATATACGGTACGTATCAGCACGTGTGTTAAACGGACATTTATTTTTTTCAAACGGAATATGGAAATGAATCTCGAAAAACGTCGGATACGGAAGATGTAAGATATCGATTCCGTGCAACCTTGGGACGTATATCATTCCTTCAGAAAAACTCTAACTTTAAAATAATTATTATATGAAAATCATTAATCCGTTAGTATCACAATGTGCGGGTTTAAAAGAAAAAAGAAGCACCATTTATTAACTCTTCCAAAAAATTATTTAGCTTCATATTATTTTTCCTATAAATATGCAAAAATATGCCGTTCAATTTTCTATTATGGACTTGAATAATGTATTGTGTCGATAATATAAAAATTTGACCAATAAATTAATAGTTTTATTTTACTTATAATTATGTACATACAAATTAAGAGCATTAAATTACTTTTGCAATGATGGGGCAAATCCCATCCTCTTATTCCCGAGATCATGAATATTACAATATTGACGAATAAACGGATCGCCCAATATCCACGATGGTCCAAATCCACCAAAATCAAATTCAAAGGCGGCGAACAAGCATTGATGATTTCCAGCATCGACAATGTAATTTACTGGGTCTATCGAGTAAACATGGCTTCCGATTGTAATATCAAGAGTTGCGGGCTTGGAATTACAATCGATAAAATATACTTCATTATAATTGTCATAAGTTGCACCGGCAGCCTTCGCAAGTTTGTTAACAATCGATGGGGTGCCACCGATGAAAGAAGTTCCTGTATCGGAAATAACTTGGAAAGACTTTGTGGTTTTATAAGCTCCTAGGGAAAATCCAGAAGCCTTAAATTGATAGTAAGTAGCGGATGAGAGTGGCTCGTATGCAATAACTGGCCCGCAATGAGTTGTGTCGACAGCGCCATACGTGAAAACTCCACCGCCGACATTGTTAAGACTTCCACGATGTTCTAACCAAACAGTGAAAACTGGTTCATCCAAAATTCCTTGGTCAATGGCATTTATCAACGGTGGGACGACTCCATCAACAGCTAATGAAGTGAACGCGAGGCCAAGAATTCCATCAGTAACATCCTTTAAGTCAATTTATACATTATTCTTGAGAACAAAATCATACATTGTTGAAATCTGCAGAAATGTGGTTTGCAATACCAAAAGTAGTTGATGGAACAGCGAGCTGTTGCTCATTAGCAGCACCAAACTAATATAAATCCAAATAAATGTGAAATTTTATATAGACACTCACCCTGACAGTATCCTCTCCAAGAACTCCACTAGCATCACCTGATCCGTACTGAATAATCCACGACTGACCATTCTCCACAAATGTGCTTGACTTCTTCGGCTCGAACTTGTTCTTTTGCTGACAATATCTAGAGCACGATTTTCCTGGAATCCACAGATTCGCTGATCCTGTGTCCAGTACAACTACGAATGATTGATCTGGAGTTCCGATAGTAATGTTTCCCAAGTATTCATAATCGCCAAAATCATTAACGTTTTGTGGTAAATTTGCAAAAACATTTGGAGATTGTTTTCGAATCTCGCGTTGGTATTCTAAGTAAGCTGGATACTCTCCGCGCCGAATCATTTCCATTCGTTTAGACGGCCTCCAGTTGATTTCATGTTTATGGAGGACAGCACTAGCCAATCCGATAAGACAAACAACTGTATAAAGTTTCATTACTGAAAATTTAAATGTTACATAAACACGCTAAAGCGATTTTGTGATGTGATATTTAAACGAGTTTGGAAATTTTTACGTCTTTATAAGAAAAAAGTTTTTACTAAAAATTAATTGAGCTTGTTTTAAACTATCTAAACATATTAATATCTTTCTAAAAATGTTTATTTCCGCTTTGGGCTGACTGAGCTCATCTACGAGAAGTCTACCACCAGGGCAACACGGAGAAGAATCGGTATTCTCGAGAAGTCGGCTTGGTCAACATTGGCAAGGCGAAGCGAAACACTCTGGAGAGAGTTGGTCCGCATCTCAACGCAGTCGGAATGACGTCGGACAATCAAGTAATCAAGTAAGTAAGTTTGAGCTTACTGAGCTCATTTTCCATAAAATTTAATAAACTGCATTTTGTATTCTATAATTAGTTTCTGATGCTGCTTCTAAACAAAGTTCAAATTTTACTAAACAAAACATCTTGTGATCTAAAAAAACTCGAATTTTTCGTAAACAACCTTAAATATTTCACGAAAAAATAATACATTTTTTGATGACAATTTACTTATATTTGTTTACTTTTTTATCATCGTATCCATCTTTAAAAATTATCTTGGAACATCGTAACTAAGCTCACCATTCTATAAGATCAGTTAGCGATGAATACCTATTAGAGTTTTATGCTAATCTTAAAGTAAAATATAATGTTGTTAGTGGTCAAAAGTATATAGCAAAACCTGATTTTTGAGAGTATAAAAACGAAAGAACTATACTATTCAATTTTTTGGCTTGAATATGTTTTCTTCCATTATTTTTTCTGGATAATTGGGGTATAAAAACGCAGAGAGATCGTACATAAAAATGATTAAAATATATATATATATATATAGTAAATTATAGAAAAAAACTTCATTATAGTAATAAACAAATTTATGAGGGTACATAAATTATACTCCCTCTCTTATCAGCATAAAAAATTATTTTATAAAAATGTTTTAGGTTGTATGTTTAAATGACGCTTGTAAATGATAACATTTATCAATGGTCTTGGTAATTTTCGGATCTAATAATATTTTCAAAATTATTATGTTTATGTCAAGTTTAACAAAAATTCGTTTCGTACAAGAGAGTGTAGAGTATTAATATTATATTAAATTGTAAATGAAAAGGTGTATACTGTATTTTGACAATAATTTAATTTTGGGAAACAAATTTTTCTGAAAATTGCTCCTATTTCAATAATTTCATTGTAACAATGCTTCAAAATTTTAAATCACAATTAGTATTTGTACGAAAGGAGGCGTACCGTAATGGTCTTCTAGGAAGGTTGAATGAACAATTGCATGGCCCCTCCCATTATAAAAAGATCTGAAATCATTTTCCCTGCAATCACATGTTGCCTCGAAAAATGGATAACACACATTGAAAACAAAAAGACGGAAAAGTCGTTTTGTTTCCGTGTAGCCATCTAAATGAGAGCATATATTTCTTCAAAACGAAACTCAATTCATGTCTTGGAGCTTAAAACGCAGAGAAGCATACCAACCCCCAAAACCCGTTCCCGTCCCCATCAGCTGGAAACTATACATTTCGCCCAAATGAATTAATAGAATATGAAATGAAGAAGCAATGGTCTTGCAATATATACTCATTTTGTAAAATACATTGTTACGTATAACGTATATTACGTATTGATTTTTAGAAAAAATGATAGACTTTTTCGTCCATTCCTCTTCAATATGGAATGCCCATTTTTTGAGAAAACACACATCAATGAGAGATAGAAGAGTGGCCGTCCAAACGAGACCAATTTTTCCTCTTCCATTAGGCATCTTTGAAAAGGACAATATACAATTTTGATACTTTGATTCTTTTATGAAATATTTATTGATATTCTTTACATGTGGAACCAAATGCCAGATCATAAGTAAGCGATCTTTATTTCCATTATCATTTTTATACAAATGTCATCAAAAATTTCTTGATAACGTAATACCGTGGAACTTATAAATATGAGATTAAAGAGCATCTATCATTTAAATTTGAAATTTACATTTAATTTTTAAAACTACCCTGGGAAATTACAATTTCAATCGTATTAAATATTTTTATGAAAGCTTTTCGCTTAAACTTTTTATTATAAATAATGCATTTAGGCATGATTCGTCTTTCGACGATTCTCCTTATTTCGATTCTGGCATGCATTGCCATGGCCGCTGTTCACCAACAAAACTTAATTTTCCGTGAATCAAGGAAGATCCAAATGATCAAGAGAGGTGTTTGGTCAACATACTTGAAATACAAGCAAGAGTTGCGTGACGCCATGCCGGCCGAGTACGCCAACGTGCCACAAAACGTCAACGATTTTGGCGATTTCGAGTATTTGGGAAATATTACAATCGGAACACCAGATCAACCATTCTTGGTGGTACTTGACACAGGATCAGCCAATCTTTGGATTCCCGGACCGAATTGTGATAAATCGTGTCAAGGGAAACGTGTATTTACTTCCACAAGATCGTCAACTTTTAAGGAAAATGGAAGAAGATGGAGTATTCAATATGGATCAGGAAATGCCAAAGGTATTTTAGGAGAAGATACTGTTAGAGTGAGTTTTGTTTTATATTTACGGGTCGTTATTACGATTGGTTTTTTAAATTATATATAACATAAAAGAAGAACAAAAAACATCACCATTAATATCTATATGTTTACTCTCGTATACAATCAATTATCTTACGTAGCTTGCAGTTTGGTGGAATCGGTGAGCCACAACTTGCTGTTCCCTCAACAACATTTGGAATTGCAACTCATATTTCCTCCGATTTCAAATCTGACGCAGCTGAAGGTATTCTTGGACTCGCATTTACCGCATTGGCTGTGGATGGAGTTGTGCCACCATTCATCAACGCCGTTCAACAAAATCTCGTCGACCAGCCAATTTTCACAGTTTGGCTTGAGCATCGTGGCTCACTTGAAAATGTCGGCGGTGGCGTGTTTACGTATGGTGGTCTTGACACGGAGCATTGCGGTCCAATCATTGCTTATGAGCCTCTTTCCTCTGCTACCTACTTCCAATTTGTGGTAAGCTGCTGTTCAAGTAGAAATGTAGAAATTATTCGTTTACAACAGGCTACAGGATTTAAATTGGGAAGTTATTCGAAAAACAAAAAATACCAAGTAATTTCTGACACTGGAACTTCATTCATTGGCGGACCACACGCAGTAGTAAAGGGGCTTGCGGAAGCTCTCGGAGCTACATATAATTCAGAAGATGAATCTTATTATCTACCATGTTCAACGAACGTAGGAACTCTTGATATTACTATTGGAAACAATGTTTATTCCATCGATCCTGTTAACTATATCGTCGACGTATGTGATATTTAGAGTTACCTAATCCAAATATATCTTGTTTATAGATTGACGAGGGCGACACGTGCATTTTTGCTGCTTTCGCATTCAGCAACTTTGGTTTTGGCCCGTCTTGGATTTTGGGTGATCCATTTATCCGTCAGTACTGTAACGTTCATGATGTCACTAATAAGAGAATGGGATTCGCGAAATCGTTGCAAAAATAATCCATATATGTAGAAAGCTGTCTTTATAGAAACGTTTCTAGAAAGTCATTCATTTATGATTTTCTCAAAAATGTTATTGAAATAATGATTGTATTAATAAAATTATAAATAATTTCATCGGCTCATGTTTTGTAGAATATTATACTTACGTAAACAGGCCAGAGCAGGACAAATTTTTGCGTGCACTAATACAATGCCCTGATCTATCATCATGCCCCAAGCCTTTTGAATCGAAAAAATGATTTCTCTAGCTAAATGTAACACGTGCAGAATGAAATGGTAAAATATGAATTCTGATAATGGATTTTTTCGATTCGAAAAATGTTCGGTTTGAGTTTTTTTTAATGGAAAAAACTGAAGTCCGTATAGGAAAAAAACAAAAATTTTCAAAAAAAAATATAAATTTTCAAAACAAAATTTCAGTTAGAAAATGAACATAGTTATGGTAAATTCTGCAAAATCTTCAATATACTAAATTCTATTTTGATTTCTTGGTTACTCAACAAATGAGACATGGCGCAACTTGACTGGGAACTTTTTCAATTTTTGATAAATTGGAATAACTACTTTTTAAGAGCTCAATTAAGCACGAAATGTCACCAGTCAATTTATCGACCTCCCTCGGCTTCTCGACTGGCCCTGTACATCTCTTGATTCTCCACGATTTATCGATTGCCCAATCAGTCTCCTGATCTTCCTGGATTTCCTGACTGACCCCGTCAGTCTCTTGAGCTTCCTCGGCTTCTCGACTGACCCAGTCAATCTCCAGATCTTCCTGAATTTCTTGAGTGACCCAGTCAATCTCTTGGTCTTCCTCGGTTTCTCGACTAACCCAGTCAATCTTTTGGTCTTTTAGGATTCCTCAACTGACTCACTCAATCTCTTGGTCTTCCTCGACCGACTTCTCCACTGACCCAGTCAATCTTTTGATCTTTCTGGATTCCTCAACTGACCCAGTCAATCTCTTGATCTTCCACGTCTCCTAGACTGACCCTGCCAATCTCTTGAGCTTCCCGGACTTCTAGACTGATCCTGTCAATCTCAAGCTTCGTCGGCTTCTCGACTGACCAAGTTAATCTCCAGATCTTCCTGAATTTCTTGAGTGACACAGTCAATCTTTTGGTCTTTCTGGATTTCTCAACTGACCCAGTCAATCTCTTGATCTTCCACGTCTTCTATACTGACCCTGTCAATCTCTTGAGCTTCCTCGGCTTCTCGACTGACCCAGCCAATCTCCAGATCTTCCTGAATTTCTTGAGTGACCCAGTCAATCTCTTGGTCTTCCTCGGTTTCTCGACTAACCCAGTCAATCTTTTGGTCTTTTTGGATTCCTCAACTGACTCACTCAATCTCTTGGTCTTCCTCGACCGACTTCTCCACTGACCCAGTCAATCTTTTGGTCTTTCTGGATTCCTCAACTGACCCACTTAATCTCTTGATCTTCCACGTCTCCTAGACTGACCCTGCCAATCTCTTGAGCTTCCTGGACTTCTAGACTGATCCTGTCAATCTCAAGCTTCCTCGGCTTCTCGACTGACCCAGTCACCGTGCTTACCTTTGATGACAATTAGTATTCATTTCTTTGCCAAAAGTATTACAAATAATGTTAACCAAAAACTTAAATTTTATTTATTGGAACAATCTACGTGTTCTAGTTCATTATCACACAATATAAATAAACGTTTCAGTGTACTTTTGCATACAATTTAATAACTTTAATTTAACTTTGTATGAGGTTTGCATTTATTCTTCTAAACTTTTTAATATTCTTAATATTTAGGTTCATTGTTGTTATTTTATCGATCTTGGGGCTTTATGCCTATGCAGACCCTAATGTGCAAGAAAAGATTAATGTATGTTTCTTTTATTAATAACAAGACGAAACTACGAATATAATTTTAGGAAGAATTAAAAAAGGCGGAATCGAATAATCCTTCTCAGCTGGATGAATACCGCGTCAAAATGACTGTTTGTGAAAATTAAAAATTCTATTATTCAAAAAAGAAATTTTAGTTTTCAAAGCCATTGGTTTATAGACGTGATTTTGTTGTTCCTGGTGCTTCAATCAATAAGAAATTATTGGTGATTCTTAATTATTCGAGAAAAACTAATTTGGTTTGTTATAGAGTCTATTGGAAGAAGAAGCTGAAAAGCTCGTGAAAGAGCTCAATGCGCAGAGACAGCAAAATCCAGAATCTCAACAACCCGCTTCGAATAATGTAGAACCAGCACCTTCGAATAATGGAGTACCAGCAGCTTCGAATAATCCAGAACCAGCACCTTCGAATAATCCAGAACCAGCAGCTTCGAATAATCCGGAACCAGCAGCTTCGAATAATGCAGAACCAGCAGCTTCAAATAATGAAGAACCAGCAGCTTCGAATAATCCAGAACCAGCAGCTTCGAATAATCCAGAACCAGCAGCTTCGAATAATCCAGAACCAGCAGCTTCGAATAATCCAGAACCAGCAGCTTCGAATAATGCAGAACCAGCAGCTTCGAATAATGCAGAACCAGCACCTTCGAATAATGCAGAACCAGCACCTTCGAATAATGCAGAACCAGCACCTTCGAATAATGCAGAACCAGCAGCTTCGAATAATCCAGAACCAGCACCTTCGAATAATGCAGAACCAGCACCTTCGAATAATGCAGAACCAGCACCTTCGAATAATGCAGAACCAGCACCTTCGAATAATGCAGAACCAGCACCTTCGAATAATGAAGGGCCAGCCGCACCAAATGAGCAAACGAATGACCGTTTTAAGAGAAACTATGAAGATCGTCTTAAGCTTCTTCGCGATTCTATCAAATTTCTCAATGATCATGTGATTAGTGTACAATAAACAATTTTCAAAATAAAATACTGACATGCTTTCATCAGCATTTGTTAATATCATTACTTATCTGTGAAATTCGTCATTTTCAGGGTAATAAAATTCCATCGGCTCAAAACTAAAATGCCAATTTTAACTCACGCATTTAGACATGCGCTCAAGGAGGTTCTTGAATCGCCGCAGATCGCAGCTCGCCTCGCCGACACAAAAGCGCAAAGTCAATCAGTTTCTTAAGCTCATGTCCACTGATCCATATCGTGCATATTACGGATAACAGTGAGTCCCATATTTCCAGCGACCCCATTAATCCATAGAATTTTAGTCACGTGACCCGCGCCAATTGAAACGCTTCTCATTTCGGACGCGTTGTTAAGATCGCAAGATATCGAAACACGCAAGAAATACGTCCGATTGGTGGAAAGCGTCAAGTACCAGCTGTGTTGCCGAGCAAAATCTGCAGAATGCCACCGTCCATATTTTTCATCCATGCACGTTTCCGGGGAGCAGGTCACCAAATTAATGCCACGATTTTTGGATACCACAAATGCTGTCATAGAATAGCAAAGTAAAAATACAATGTTTTGCCGTAAACAGTTGCCTGAGTGAGGTTTACTGACTCTACTGAAAATAATTTCTTTTATACACGTTAGTACTTACGTTAGATACTTTGGAGCCCGACTCATTCTCCAGCGGACAAACTCCTTCCATTCCGAATCAATATATTTCAACAAAGATATCACAGCTCAATTCATATCGCAACTCTTTTTCAATTACATGTCCATTCAGGGCATATTAGCAATTTTTGAATAAAAACTTTCATTAAATCCAAATATTAAAAAATCTTTTTTTTCTTTAAACTTTCTATTTATCATTATTGGCTAATCTTGATTTTTGATATAATTTCTTGCATAACATGCTTGATTAAATTTTTGCACGATTATTCAAACATATCTTCATTCATTTTAGTTCAATAGGATCATGGAAGCATTTGCTAAAACTTTATAAATGTTAACAGCAATAATACAAATATAATTAATTATTTAAATCAAATGACGAGATCCAGCGGATGTTGCTTTATAACAATGATGTCAATTTCTAACAACTTGTATCATTAGAATTCATTTTTATTTTATCTAGATGACACACAAAAAAAACTTGTTGGATTCTTTGATATGTTATCACCATCAAAATATCCTTTTTGGAGTTAATTGAAATAATGTTTTTTGTTGTTTGGTTATATTGTAGTTTAGTTTAAAACTCGTATGGTCAATGGACGGAGAAAGACACCGTGAGAATAAAATATTAATAATAAAGATAGAAAATATTTCTATAAATATCAAGGAATTGATATTTTGTATATCAAACATCAATTGAAATCGTTGTTTTCTCTAACCTAGCCGGTATTATCGTATTTTTAAAGTAAACAAATGTGTTTCTTTGATCTTTGACATGCTAACAGTTTTATTCGTTAAATAGCGTTCATTAATAAAGGACATTTACCGCAAAGTCTCTATTGTTAGGGCAAGCCGTTCTAATATTCGTAAAAACTTTGAAGACACCGTAACCATGAAAGGGGCTCCTTTCTTTAAAACACTCAAATCAGTAAGAATTTATAAGTTGACGTGTGCTGTGGATAATAAAAGAATGTACAGTCAGAGGTGGTATGCAAGAACGTATTTATCCGTTAAATGGTGATGGAAAATCATTGATTCATTGCCCTTTACAGTATTTTTTAGATATTTTACATTCTGTTTTGTATTAAAATATTACTTATTCTTACATACACTTACTTAAATATTCTTATAAAAGTAGTTTAACAATAATTTTCCATCGTCATTTAACAGATAAATGTATTCTTGCATATGGGCTCAGATTTTATTAACAAAAAACTTGTATCTCATATTTCGGTACACGTTATGACCATTCTTCGTGCGGTTTTCTTATTTACGCTTTACACATATAATCTCTGGATCCGATACAGGGCATCCGTCTCCTTTTATTCGTTTTTGATTAGATGCTTTTTTTATTCATTTATATTGTATAATCCAGTAATCGATCATTGATCTACCGACGAAAAATATAAGTAGAAAAAAGGATTCAATTAGGGTTGCTGTAATAATAGACTTTACGGTAACGAACTTGCTACAACATAACTATTGTCATACAACACTACAAAATCAATAAACTGTAAATTTTAGTCAGTGATGTTAGGGACCTCGTTTTCGGAATCCTGGACGGGACCATCTCAGCCCTCGGAACTGGGATTAGGCACCCAAAGTTGTATGATAATAGAATGAGCTCAATAAGCATGCTCAAATATAACTTTTTAGAAAGATATTAATATTTTTTGATAGTTTAAGACAAGCTTAATTGAATCGCAGTAAAAACTTTTATGTTATAATGACGTAAAAATTTCCACACATGTTTAAAAATCGAAAAATAGCTATTTCGATTTGGCGTGGATTAGGTCTTCACTTTTTTACTATTACGAACTGTTTTTTTTTTTAGGAAAGTCGCTTCACATTCACCTCCTAAACCGGCTAATTGTTATAAAATAATAATTAAATTCAAAAAATAGCAGAAAAAAGTTTTTATGAGTTTACACCATTTTAAAGATTTAAGAAACATTTATTGTTGTGCTTTATTGATACCTAGATATGCGGTATAACCCCGTCATCGTCGAAATGCAGACCAATTCTCTTCAGAGTTTTTAAGTTTCTGCTCGATAAGAATAGCTTCATTTTATGTCGAGTGGAAGTGCGTAATGCGATGGAGACGTTGCTGGTATTTGGTGGATGAGATCACATTTTTCATATCTTGGAAGACGAGGTAAAAAAAATATGACAACAATTGTGCCCGCATTGAAAAAAAAGCGTCAATACTTATGCTGTTGACGCCGGTTTCGAAGCGGTCCCTTTTTTCGTCCGGGTGTGCGAGGTATATTGAAAAATGTCGTAAAATAAGTGACTTTCATAGTGAACTAATAAATTTTATGACTGGCTTTATCTTGTTTTATCGAAAATCACAGATTCGTATGCAATTCCATTATGATAACTAACTATTGAGCTTGATTAATGCTACTAATACAAGTTTAATAACCTTGTCTTAAAATATTTAAAAATCTTGCACTTTTTGTAGGCACGCCATTGTCAAACATCGATTTTTCGCAATTTAATCGGGGTTTTCAAACTATCAGGTGAACTTTTCAAGAAAGTGATAAATTAATTGTTCTTATTTCCCGACAAAGAATCCACAGAATCTAAAAATTAATGAATGAGTTAAGATTGAAAACCTTTAATTAGAAATTAATTTTACTACAGCCGCTGACGGCTTTGATTCGTCTTGATATAATTGCCCAATGATCCAGAGATGAAGCTTCCCACGTATTTTGTACACAGAGATTCTGGGACACTTTGTAGCGTAGATGTTTCCGATAGTCATTTCTTTTGTCGAGCTCACTTCCAGGTCCTTAAAAGTTGCTTCGTGCCAGGTATACACTTTTTCCTCACTGCCAGCTTTTTTGAAAGTTTTTAAATTCAAACGTATGAGATACGTTCCATATAAAAATATTTGTTTCAAGTAATGGATGTTTTTCCGTCAATGTTGATTTTCAAAACTAGTCCTAGCTGAAAAGAAAACAATTGCTGTGTGAGCCCTGTTGGCAAAACGCTCACCAAAGTTATCGATAGCACAGCTTCATGAGTTCCCTAATTTCTACTTCGAATTGAAGAAAAGAATGAATCGAAACAAGCAAGATTCATATGTTTTCTTTCTTCTTTCAACTCCTATTTTTAAGATTAAAAAAATATCCGAAAAACATCTGATGACTCAGAACGGTTGACTGTAACTAGCCACTTGAATTTCAAACTCTTTAAAAAATTTATATAAAGAACTTTCGACGGAAAAGGTTAAGCTTTTCTAGGAAAAAAATTTTTGTTTTCTCGTTTTTTTATTCTTCTGAAACTATTCCCTAGTTTTTTTCGCGTTTATGAAAGCAAGCAAGCATTGGCAGAAACTCCTAAGAAATTAAATTTCGGTGATTTTTCTCCCTTGTACCAAAAATATCATAAAACAACATTACAAATTTTTTCCTTGTTTTCTGTTTTTTTTTTTCAGAGAATATAAAAATATATCTTATTAATCCCGTAAGCCATTCTAAAGATTTTAAATATATTTTCCAAATTCTCATTAATGGTTAATCTAAATTTTTATTGGTCTTAAATTTGTAGTTTTAGGAGTTTGTTATGAGAAATATTTTTAAACGTGTAAAAGATTATGTGCATTTTGGTTTTTGTTAAACGTTCTTTGAGACAAATACTTTGTCATTAAAAGTGTGTGAATCAAGAAAGAATATAGTCCGAAGTCTTAACAATTCTGTTACAAGATTAAACAAAAATTATCAAAAGCCGATTTCGCGAGAAAAAGTTTATTTATTGGATTTAAGTCATTTTCGCGATGTTATCGACTAAAAATGTCAATATTAGCTATTTTAACGGAGCCAAACGATACGGTAATACAATGAGCTCCGTAAACATACTCAAATTCAACTTTTTGTAAAGTTAATATTGTTCGTTTGCTAATTTATTGTCTTTAAAAAATTTTAAATTGTCTTAAAAATACTATGGTAAAAATACATAATAATGCTTGTTATTTTTAAGTTCCAGTAAAAGGCACTATAAATTTAGTTGGGTTTCTCGACATTTAAACCATTTGAATTTGATTAGGTCGATAGCGTAGTAAAGATGGATAAATTTATCGATCAGGAAGCTGTCAGTGATTGAGTCCGACATACCAACCGCTGTAGTGAAAAATAATTAGTTCCATCATATTTATTTAACTATGTTACAATTCGTTCAATGAATGGATTCCGTTCCGTTGAATATTGAAAATTTTCACTTCAAAATATCAAGTTTCATTTATTTCTTGAGGTGCCTAATATAACTAACAGAGTTTGACAAGGTTATAAATAGCAATATCTACCAGATAACTCACTAAAATAGCAAGATCTACCAGGTAACCGATGAATATATCCAAAGGGTTTCATATCTTGTAAAATAAAAAAAAGAATCTTTATTCAAAAGAAAATTTCTTCTCGAGAAATATTAGTTTGAGGTATTGTAAACTTCTATAGTGTTAAGACGTTTATTCTAAACAAATCTGTTATTTTAATCAATCGTGAGCTAGATATTTGTTAAAAAGTTCCCGTTGAAATTAATTAAAAGTATTCAATTTTGTCTAGTTAACCATTAAAAGTGCATGTTTTCCATTTATTTCCATCACGTCATGAGAATTTTTTTATTCAGAGACAATCTATACTTTCCCTTGATTGTTGAATAACTTTGAATAATTTAAATCTCGATTCACTTCGTTAAAACTGTAATCTTTTATCAAAATGATTCAGAGATGAATCATTATTTATTTTTGTTTATATTTGACGATCTTTGTAGATATTACCAAGCTTCGTTCCTTTATAATCTTTGAAAGATAAATAACCTCCAAAATATTAAAACAATGAATAGCATTTTCAATAAAAATTTATAATCTGATTTTTTTAAGTTAGTAAAAGTATATTTATTAATATATTTGAATTATAAGTACAAATTAACATCAATATAAGACTTTTTGTATGAATTAGTTTATGTAGAAGGTTATTTAAATTATAATTATATTATAACTATTCTTGTGGGTGGAAGCAAGACACAAAATATATTTTATAAATACAATTTCGTAGGGTTGCACTAATGAAGAACTTTTAATGTTCGGTATATTTATTTTACATAATTTAATTATAAAAATTATACTTGGAAAAATTCAACAAAACAGGTTAGCCAGCGATTATAAAAACCAGCCAGCGATTATAAAAATTATTTTTATTAAGAAAGAAAATGAATTAAATGATATTCTGCATCGTTTACATTTCATTGTGTGAAATAAATTTACCCGAGACCATAATAATTTTATGGCACACTCTCAATAATATTCTCCTTTGCTTTAGCAATTTCGGACGAAGATCATAATTATGATAATTCTAATGATGACAATGAAATTATGTTAGAAGCTGAGGAGTAGAAGTAGAAGTTTAGTAGAAGATTAATTACTAATTCAAAAAGGATAGAAGTTAAGTGTTTTTGTTAATAAAATCTGAAAATAATTCACAATACCTCGATGATATTATTTCGCTTTTAATATAGATGTGTATTTTAACGTTCATTTTCAAGCTACAGCGCAGGCAAACTGGGTAGAGGCCTTTAACCGGCGTTTGGCCGGTTTCACAGCGGTTTTCCTCTGAGTAGGAATACGTTTCACTAGAATCTTGAGTGCAACCGGCGACGAGTGTGATTTTCCTCATAAACAACATGTTTTCCTTTCCGGGTTGAGCATCGGTTTCTCGCTCATAATTCAATACTAGGAAATACCGCGAAATTTTAGATAAATTCTTTGAAATTAAAATTTCTATACATTGTACAGCCCCTTCCATTATTACGGTGTATTGAAGGCTTCCAAAAATATTATAACAACACACCAAATTGTTTTATTCTCATTTACCATGCAGTTAATTTTCATAACTGTATGAGGCAGTTGCTAGCCCGCTGTAGAATTGGGCAAAACTTTATTTCTGTAAGTGGTTTATTTAAGAAACTTATTGTGATTATACAAAGCTTCTGTATTTTGTAGTTATAAGGAAAAAATGTTAAAATTCATTGTTAAAGCTTTATTAAAATTTTGCCAGATTCTACAATGGGTGGGGAACTCCCGCATTGATTGGAAACAATGTTAAAATTTTCGATTTAGAAATGACCATGGTACGAATATTTTCGATGAATGATTTTTTATCTCAAGGAAGTTGATCAAGTTATGTATTAATGAGCAAATTTAAATGTTTAATTTGTCTATTCTAACAATGATTATCCCAAAATTTTTTTGACGGATTCATGTAGGATAAAAAATTATTTAATGAATGATCCTTTTTAATTTTTAAATTATATTGGTTTTCACCGTTTTTCCGATGTAGTTAAATTCTTGAAGGGATATAGCTCTTAAAGAAAACGGTATCTATGAATATTTTTGGTATTGGGATATTTTATGGAGTAAATTATGACGATTCGAATGGTTTATAGTTTATGTCTCTAGTAAAAAAATTACAAGATAATGATAATGATTTAAAAAAAAATTAAAATAATTTGGTGTGTAACGGAATTCCATAACAAGAGACACTTTTTTGCTGCACAATTTAAAAAGAAAAATCTCATTGTTGGTAATAAGCAGGGACTTATGCAAAAGTATGTTTTTAACGCGACAATATTAGCCGTGCCCATCATTATTTCAGGCCTAGCCGACCAGTTCACAAACTCCAACCAGCCAATTGTATCAAAAATATAAGTTCTCATAGCAATACAACACCAACCTCGATATACAATTATTAACTTTACCAAAATATATCTCTGTTAAAAAAACATTTGTATTAACTCCAAACTCTGGTATGATTGTTGGTCTCATTTCTTAATATAAACATGATTGTTTACGGATTGCATTGGGAAAATATCGCAGATTGACCCACGATATTTTCCCAAGTTCCTTTACCTTTTTTATCTATGTCTTAATGATATTTTTGGAATATTTATTTTAATATAAAAATAGTTTACATAGATGTTCGTAGAAAATGCAAACTGCATTCTATGCAGTCATTGTAACCGAAAAGTTATTTCAACTCAAAATAAAAGGTAACATACATATTTAGAATGTCTCTTTACAGGAAATTCTAATTTTTATTTAGGCCAGATGAAGTAAGAAAAAAGGAAACATTTTGAAATTGTTTGGAATTATTTTTAAAAATACATTGAGCAGCCAACTTCGAGTTTTAGGCTAATTGTATAAAGAATAAAACTTTTTGTCATATATAGATTTAACAAAACAATGAGTTAGCTAAAAAGTACTTTAGAAAAGAAAATGAGGGTGCAGTCATTGATAATTAATATTCTTTTAGGATCCCGTTTTTAATCAAATCGATCAATGACACAATTGTTTCCTTGAGAACAGGAACCAAGTTACACAATTTCCGTTGAACGCAAACCCATTTAATACTGAAAAATTGAAATCCAGCCTTAACCCAAGTAGCACAGACATATCGACTGTGCTTAAGCGGTGCTCATACATAAATAGAGAACATCAAAAGTGGGACGGTCCTAGTGATCTAGAAAGCGGTACGGCAACTTATGTGCGACCAACACTTTCTGGTAATCATTAATGTTCATGTAACTGGTACAGAGGGTAATACAGATCTAAACTGAAAATTGCCTGAATACTAACGGATCCACCTCCAAAGTTTTGTATCCTCTATTTTATTTCATTTTCTTAGGAAGAAAAAAAATTTTTCTTCGTGCTATTAATTCCTAGAAGAAAAAGCAAATAGTAGTCGAGTAATATCAAATGCAATTCGCTCAGTTTTTTTTAAATACGATATATCTACGGTAAATAGCTATGATCATTGAAGGCTGAACATTTAAATAACTAGAACTTTACTTAAAACCTGCATACGATTTTTTAATTATTATGTGTCATTTTTATGAGACATAAAAGGAATTCTTCTTTGAATTAAAAAATCTAGAAAGCGTATTATGATCGTTGTTTTACCGATGTTATTATATTAACTTATTTTATTTTAAATTTCATTTATAAACTTTCATTGGTCATTTTGTAGCTTTTTAAAAATATTTATGGAAGCCCTATGCACATATTATTAACACTAGTTTCCAAATTGTAAACTACACGTAGTTTGTAAATATATGCATATCATAAAGCGAAAAATTCTCATAAAATGGCTATAAATATAGAAAAAATAGCAAAGTATAACATTTATGGGTACGATGAATAAATTCTGAGTACGTGAAGTATGAACATCTTTTGAGAAACTGCACGGATAACCTTCGGGAGGTAATGCGAAATTTCTCGAAGCGTAAGTTAGAAGGTGATACGTACCAGTCCAAATTGCGTGGGTCCTCAGGAAGACGGTCCACTAGTCATCGTGGCTGCATCCGTGGCGTTGTCCACAAATTTGTTGAAGCAATTGGTTGAAGCGGATTCTCTGCTTAACGTTCCAGTTGATAATATGGAGGTTGTGATGTTCAAATTCTTCTTCTCGACGGGATGATTCCTTGCTGTACCAAGTATTCGATTGGTTTGAATTTTCGGGCGGCTGAGTGCGACCAAACCATTGATATTAATGAGCGCTAAAATGTCGAGAAAAAAAATTTTGCGAAATGTTTTACCACTTATCTTCACTTCTTTGTAATTTTGTGTTGAATTTGTCGTTGACCAATTTCGACAGATCCACTCAGGTGGGTTCTTTTTCTTCTTCTTGCAGACACTGGTGAGGTCTGGTCTTCTTGCAATAGAGGAGTTTACTCTCATGATTGTGAGGTTCTCGAGATAATATGTACGGCAACGCTATTCGGTTTGGAGGAAGAAGATGATGCATCTTCTTTTGATGGCAGACATAAACTGGGTGTCAGCATGGAAGACGGATTGCATAAAGCTTGTCATATAGTAATATTGGGATTATCTTCGAGCTCTCGGTGTGCACGAATATCTCGGTGTGCACGAATATCATCGCAGCGGAAACCGATTGTCGAAAGTAGATACCGATATTGACCATATCGTCTCGTAGATTCAAATTTACGGCGAGGATAGAACCATGAATAGATGTTCGCTTTGGAACATTATCCTACTGGAAAACACAGCCTCGTCCTACATTGTGAAGCTCCCATTGTGTTCTCCACGAATCCCTCATACTGAAAGCGTTCCATAATTCTTTGGATACGTCGAAGTGGCCCCATGCAGCCAGTCGAGAAGAATAAAGCATCCCGCGATGGTACTTGGGGATTTATCCGGCTTCAAAACCTCGACGAATCCATCTGTTTTCATTGCTCTTGAACAAGTTAGGCTTGCTCTCTTCAGTTCATATGACACACTCTCCACGCGACCAGTTAAGATATCCCAGACAACACGTGCTATTCTTGCTGAAGAATGGTTTACAAACTGGCCGTCTTCCATGAAGTCTTGCCAGTTGCCTTCCCCAACCTGGAAAAGGGAAGGCAACGAAAAAATAAAAAATTTCGAAATAAATTTCGTAATAACGTTTTTAGTCTAAATCGATGATAGACGGTTCTCTTCCATATTGCGAGTTTCGAGTTAAAATTTCATTCCGTATTCCGAAAATTTTTTTCCGTGATTTCGATTTTGTCCATCAACGCTGTATATTTTCGTGACTTTGCTTATCACATTCCGTAGCTATTTAAATGCTCTACATTCCTTAAAAAAGATTTCGTTCTCCTTATTTTTATAATTTCATTTAAGCATTAAATTATTTTATTGTTTTATTATTATTATTTTAGAGTAAACTTTATTGCACCAAATTGGCTAAAAATAATCGAATATTCACATTTGCTAACAGTTGTTAGTCATTTAAGATAGAATTCAGTATAAATTCAATGTATATAAATTAGTTTCTAAAATTGCAAGAAAATTGTATCGAAAATTCAAAACCTACTTGTTACAGTAAATGTTTAAGGTAAGAAAGGAAACCAAGGAACTTTCTCTCAATCCTAATCACCAATTTCCAAAATAAACAATTGAGTGGGACGTTTGAATCTAACATTAATCACTTTATTATCATACCCACCCCCACACACATGTTTCGAACAATTCAGCGAAACCAAATAAGTGAGTCATGTGCAATTAAGCATAAACATATTAGACGATATCACCGAAACACTTGAGTAATCTTATGCTCACTCATCACATGATCTAAAACGGATTTAACAAATCGTTCTAAACTTCTAGATAATTCGTTGTTTGTTTCATAACATTGTTATTGTTTTTGTTTGTTTGTTTGTTTGTTTTTCTATTTGTTTACTACTTTTGTACATATCACGATTGATCATTAATTTAATCATAAAGTCCAATTGAAATATTATTTCAGAAAAACAATTGCGGGACAATTTTCTGATAAACCTTACATTTTATTTGATTGTTAATGTTATTAATATTATTTTTGTTAACAATAATTTATTATAATTGTCTCTATCTTCTCATATAGTCCATTCGTGCTTCATCGGTTTGACAATACAATTTTTGGCTTCATCACAATTTTGCCAAGACACGATTCTGTTCTCTTGCATTTTCTCATTCACTATCACTTGTCAAAAATTCTCATTTTTTGTCTTTCATTCGGGTGGGCGTGGTGTGTACACAACGAGTTCGTCTTATAAAAGGAATGTCCGTATGGCTCCACCTTCATTCATATTAAGCACCCGCAATAACAAACGCATTCCAGACCGATTCGTCGAGTTTATTCACGCACTACTACCAAACTACTACAAGTTACCCCAATTTGATATTGTCGATTGATTCATTTATTGTATCGACACATTTTTTGTCCCATGATATTCGAAGTGCCAATTGATCACTTTCCTGCGCAGAAGCAAGCGACGCGACCCAAGAAGCCTATGAGATTATCGTGTCAAGCTATTCAATCCAAAGAGGTTAGCCAAGCAATTGAAGCTCCGGCTAGTCCATCAGGTATATTGTATTATTTTAATGTATGTTTTATTATTATGCTTTATTTAGTAAGAAAAACACCATTTACGTTTTCCGCAAGCATGGAGAAGAGGAACACCATAAGGGCGGCGATGCCACCATTAAAGAGAGCTCTCACATCGCCGGCTCTTCCTGTCCAGCATTTAAATGTCAACAACTTGCGCAAATCATCAACCGCATCGTCGCAGAATTCGCGCACAAGCTCCGTCACCGATTTATTCCGGAGCGAAATACTCAAAATGCCCGTAAGACTACTACAGCACGGAGTCTCATTGCAGCAGTTAACCTAAACTTGTCAAGAACCAGGATATAAATTATGATTTGATTATAGACAGCAGAAATTTAGTTTCATTTATCCACATCTTCCCAAAATCCCCCCAATTGATCTCAATTACAATTCTCCAATTAAGGGTTTTCTTGTTTATTTTGTTTCATATAATTATTTGTTGAAATATTGTTTTGAGCTTCGTCAACAATCTCTACCCAATATTTTGATCTCGAAATGTAATTTTGGAAAACGTGTATTTCTTATTCGTCTTTATCATTGCAGCTTTATATATAATCAATGTTAATAAATATTGAAATGATTATATGAAATTGATGACGATGAGCTCAACCAAGCTCATTCTGTGCGTTAATTATCACAAGTCTGCATATAAACTAAATGCATTCAAGAGTTGATACATTTCATTGTTATCAAATATGTATATATCATTCAAGAGCATATTAATTATTGTGATTAGTTTTGTTTGTATTCTTTTTTGCTCCGTCTTATTATTTGTTTGTTTACTATTTATAAAATAAATAAAAATTTTTGTATGATCAAGTTGTGTTGAAATTTAAACAAAACAAAATAAATATTTAAAAAATGATTGAACTCTTCCAGACAAATCCGACTACAAACTTTTTTTCTTTCTCAGTTATTGTCCTTTCGCGATTAATTAATTTCTTAATTTTTGCTCTATCGAAAGGTTTTTCCGATGAAATTCATTAAATTGGCACCGCGGATCATTAATTAAAAAGGTATCCGACGTTTTTTTTAGAGCTTCTCTTCTTCAATAATTCATGAAGACGATAGAAGCACAAAAATCAAATTTTTAGAATTTCAGGACAATTTGCAAGCACTTTCAAATATCAACAACAATTTATTTAAGAGATCAATAAATATATTAATAAAGTGCACATAAATACTTATAGTTCGAGCAAAGAAATATTCAACAAATTTTCATTATCACTATAATCTGAAACTATGCTAAATTTATAAACATCCTTTGAATGAGTAGATAGAATCAAATCCTTAAAGCTGTTATAGGTAATCGGATGTAATCCGGGATACAACAATTCTTTCAAACATCCGAAGTAATGGGTGTGAGGCCGATAGTTATTAGGATCGCCGTGGATTTCCAATAGATGTTTTAAAGATAGTTGGTTAACGATATGACAGCAATAGTGTTTGTGGGTCTGTTTGCAGCATGGTTCCAAAGCCCTTTTTGAAATTTTATTTGCAAATTTTGCAATCAGCCGGTCAGATTTTACATAAAATTCAAATGCACGCCAAATGGAAATTAATATTTTCAATATTTAAACGTTTATAACTACTCTACACGTATTATTTTCATATAACACGATACGTCAATTTTTCTAGACCATCTTAAACTATCAAAAACATGCGCTTCTTGTCGAAATTTGCAACATGAACATATTTTCTGAACTTGACCATTTACAAAAGTATTCAGAAAAACAGGAAAAAATCGATTTTTCAACATTTATAATAACTCTCACTCTCTCATCACTGTCGTATCTTGGTCTGCCAATTTTAATCATTTATTTTTTAAATTTATTTTTTTCTTGAATAATTTATTTATTTTTATAAACAGGGTCGTATTGTTACCTATTTGCAAAATGATCTTCTCCCAGCTTTTCTATAATTAGTAGAAAAAATTATATTAGAAAATAGAAAAATTGACAAGTGAATAAAACTATGAATACCACCCAATGCATCATACCGTAACCCTTGCGGTCTTATCCCGCGATGTCAAAATTATATTTCTTATAAGTCTTATCGAATTGGTTTTAAAACCTTACCTTATTCTTTAATCAGATGTGTCGATAGATTAAAATGTTTTAAACAAGTCTTTAGAAAACTTCCGAAAAATGTGGTATGCCAGAAAAAAATTAAAGATAATTGTTTGAAGATAACAATTATTTTTTCCATTTTATTGTTGTTACTCTAATAATAATTATTATTATGTTTCTCTGATTAATTTTTGTTATTTTTAGAATAGGCAAAAAATATATAAAAGCGAAATTGCAAAAGAAAAGTTAAAAAATAAATCATCAACATTTTTGTCCAAACTAGACCAAATGCAACTTCGAAAGGTATCAATTACTTATTGTTGAATTTTCATTTAATGGTAAATACATTTTTCCATAGAGGGACACCGAGACAACGTCAATAATGAGAATCAGAGAAGAGGAACAGCGAGAAATTGAGAGGCGCGAAATGTTATCTTTCAAATTAAGTAACAAAGAATTGCACTACGGCAATGGTTTTTGCTTCTTTTCAAATACTTCCTGCTGTTCTGATCTCGCTGTTTTGATTATCTGTTTCTAATTACTGATGTTACAAAAGACGGTTTTACGTCGTTTAGAATAAAATCACAAACCACAATATTGAGTGACATTGAACCGACACATGGAAGTTTTAAAATAAAGTGACAATTCTTAGGCACCCCAGGACAAACTTCAAATTGTGTTTTTTTCAAATTCAGGACATAGTTTTTTATTATTGCTGTGCTTAGCTACTGTAGCAAAATAAAATATTATTTGACCTTAAAATTTATTTTACTTCATGTTCTTATAATAATGACCTTATTTGTCGGCAATACGTAATCATCATTTCCAACCTGGTACTATATGTTTAACTCCAAAATATTCTGGAGGACTGGTATTCAAACATGCGTTTATTTTTCTGATCATGAAAAAGTTGTGCGAGAATTGTTCGTGTATGTATTTTTTGGATAATGTTTTAATCACTTCAGCCTAACATTTATAACGTTTTTAAAGCTAATTTTTCAATCCTTGATTTAGACTCCAACTTTGAATCTTCAATTCGTTCTTTAAAAAACAACATTTCCAAAAAACAATATGTCTAAAACAGAAATATCATTTAACAAAGTGCTCCTAATTATTTAAGATGTATTAATCCAGTTTCAACACTACTAATAAAATGGGAAATTAGTTATTACATACAAAATTCATATTAGCCAATGAAGTTGTTCATAAATGTATTATATAATGTTTTAAATAATTATTATTTCATCTTTTACAAAATAATAATAATAATAATAATAATTCATAAATCCTAGAAAATCCTTCTGTATTCTCAAAACCCCATAATTCCGTTGAAAGTGTGTATTCCTGTCATCCCCTTCCATAGACCATGTAAATCATTACATAAAACAAATAAAGAAAATAATAATCTTTACTTTTAAAGTCGATTTGAATAGCTTATGTGCACATTTAAACTGATTAAAGATAGTTCTATATTGTAACTCGTGGATTAGGTCTTAATAACTTATTTCTGAGTATTACAATTACCTCACATTCATTTAATTTTTACAATGACGAGAACTTTTCAGAATGTTTCATATAAGTTTGTTTTTATTAGTTTATCAATACTCCTTATCAATATAATATGGTATAAGTATAAAATGAGCTCAGTAAACATGCGCAAATCTACCTTTTTGGTGATTTATTAATATTTTTATATATTTTAAGAGAAACCTAGTTTAATTGTCTTAATCAATGTTTTATTGAAGAGACGTATCAATTTTCAGACACGCTTAAAAATTGGAAAATCTTTATTTCCAGTTGGCGTGCAATTCTAAACAAAGATAATTTCATTGTCTAGCAATTTCATTGGTCCCTTAAATTATATCTAAAAACAGATGTGGCGTAAAAAAACAGGAATTAATTAGGTTTTTGTGCATAACTCGTAAAATTGTATGGCACGCCTAAACTACAGTAAATCATTGTTTCATATCGGCGTGCAGTCTGCCGGTTTCTTATATTATGTATATTTAAATCCTACAGGTCTATTTCGATTTGAATAGGTTATTACGGGAAACGTTTCAAAAATAGATGGTTAAACTTGTTTTATTATTATCTTTCTTTTTTTACTGTATTCTCCTTTTATGAATCGCTTAAATTGCGAGAGGCACGTAAAAACAATAAAAAAAACGAAAAAAAACTATCTAAATTCTTTCAATATTTAATAAGAACATTAACATATCACTGAAAGAAATTTTAAGATGAATATAACTTATGCAGACATCTGCAATTTTAAACTCTTAAGTAATGCGGGTGAAATTGTATTTATCAATACGATTTCTTTGAACTTTCAGTTGATTATAGGAAACATTTCATTAAACTTATTCTAATTAATTCGTGCGGCAATTAAAGAAAACGATTTTATAAATCTATCATTTAACATTGTAGAACATAATACGTATGTTAGAATTTGTTTGATACCAAGTTTTGGTAATGATTGTGATTATTTTGAAAATCAACAAAACAATTCTTCCGATTAGGAACGAATGTTGTCTATATTGAAAAGGCATATTTATAACTGGAAAATCTTCATTTTTAAGTATTTGACGACCTTTTCCCTAAATTATAGTCAATAGTTTTTTTATGAACTATGAAACTCTTATCACTGATTTTTGCTAAATTTTTCTAAAAAAACATTTCAATTTGTATGCATGTTTACAAGACGTTTGCTTTTTATCATTATCACAAAAATGAAAAAATTCAGGAAAAATGTCTTCGAACGAACCTATAATCTTAAAGTACTTGTTCAAAGGTTATAGACCAACAATTTATTTTATTCACATTCATTGATTATTATTATTTAATTCTCATTTCTAACCTTTTTTTTAAACGTTTGAACTGTAAATGAGAAACTTTAAGTAACTTTTAACTTAAAGTTTCTCATTTACAGTTCAAACGTTTAAAAAATTCGCGAATATTGTGAAATACCATTCAATCAAATGGAATTTCCGAAAATTGATTCAGCAGGTATTATGACTCACATGAACTCCCGATTTAATTTGAAAATTAAGTTTATCAAGTTTTTAGGAATGTCAAGAATTGATAGTAAGATTATTGCTCTCGTAAAATTATTTATGATTGAGGAAAACGTGATTTGTACATATTATGTTGGTTAAATTAATACTTAATTTTCCAAACTGGGAAGACAATTATTTCATGAGGGTGATTCTTAGAAACTATTAGTTGTATCGCAAATTTTCTGATGAAGTTTGCAGTTTCATTAAAAAAATAAAAATATAATTTATACATATTAAATTTCATAAATATGGAAATAATTTTATAATACATGCGGCGAGATGAGCTTCACTCGAACAAGCTGTGAGCCTTAGTCAGTAGGGATACTCATACCACGCCCCGGTCAAAAGTCTATGCGGCAATGCAAATGCTGCATGGTCGCCAAAACTTTTTATATTGCTTATTTTTTTGATTATCAAAATAAAGGTTTTATTTTCATTTTATATATTGTTTTTTATTATCATATACATTACCGATACGGGAATTTATAATATAATAAAGGATTTTTACCATTTTTTACTTTAAGCGCTGGAAAACGTTGTAAATTGTGTTATGTGATATAAAAAGTTTTGGCGACCATGCAGCATTTGCATTGCCGCATAGACTTTTGACCGGGGTGTGCTCACACTCATATTTTCTTCGAAATAAGCAAAAACGTGAATAATTAAATACTTTACAGTAAGAAACAATCATATATCTTACAATTTGAGCTTATAGAATACACCCGAGATGTCTAAACAGGATTCTGTACATTCAAATGACACTATCAAAAACTGAACAAAATTTTAAAAATTATAACAAATATTAATGTACTGTCGTTTTCAAAATAGTTTCCGAATGGAATATGGAAAAATAGGAAACAATTATGATCTTGTTTGGACTTTTTGCCAATTTTTCTTTTGATCTCATACGCCACGGTTAAGGATATTTCATTAGCTTCTGCGAGGATTTTTCAATGTCTTTTTCAGAGATTGGTCCCTAATGGAAGAGCAAGGAAATTAGAACAAAATGAGATTTTCATTTAGACGGCCACAACGACATTCGTTTTCATTCTAATTTGTTTCCTCTTACATTAGCACGCCAACTGGTATGGTATTAAAATGACGTCAGTAAACGTGCTCAAATACAACTTTTTGGAAAATTATTAATAATTTTATATAGTTTAAGATATTCTTACTTAGACTGTAGTGAAACATTTTTAGTTAAAAAGACGCAAAAATTTTCAGACACGTTGTAAATCAACAAATCGTAATTTCCACTTGGCGTGCATTAGTCACAGATCTGTGAAAAAGAATATAGAATATTTTGATTTTAAGTTTGGCTTTTTGAAGTCAAACTATATATAAACAACAAATTGTATGAAAATAGTTTAGCGAGAGTTCCAGTTTACGATTCCCTGCGGCGTGCACATTATCGATTCATTTTATTTATCGCAATTGTGGTAAACATTTTGAAATATTTTTCAAGACAACAGCTATGGTTTAATTAAATAAGTTATCTTTTATGACTGTGTTTACTGTCTCAAATGTAATTTACCCATGCACGCCAACTGGAAATAGCGATTTTTCGATTTTTAAGCGCGCCTTAAAGTATTTCATCTTTCTGATAAAGAATTTTCCACTATAATTTAACTAGGCTTTTCTTAAATTATCTAAAAATTTTAATATTTTTACAAAAACTTAAATTTGAGCACACTTATTGAGTTACCATATATGTTGGCGTGGTTTTTCTTTTAAATGATTGGAGCACCTATTTATTTATTTATTTATTTATTTAAAATACGTGTACTAGACACGTGAAGAAAATTAATGTAAAATACCACAAAAACATACAAAAAAGGAAACCGTAGGGTTTGTTTAAAAAAAAACTAACAAAAACAGACAATTAAAAAAAAGAAAAAGTTTGGCAAAATTTAAATATATTAGATAAAGTTAAATTTAAAAAATCTTCTGACAACAATTACTTTGAGCGTGCTGATTGTATTTTGCGTACAATTAAAACCAACAAAATGTATTTAAATGAAAAAAGAGCTCATTTTAAATGAATGATCTATATGACGAATAAAGATGATTTCATTATTTTAACTGGGTACACAGACAAAAACACTTTAATGATATGTTTGAAGACAAAAAACCAAAATACGATACTAAGAGTCTAATACAATGTATTGTTGTTCTTAAATATTTTAAACTTATATCTAATCCATATAAAACCGGCTAGATCTTAATCAGATCTTGCATACGAAATAGAGTTTTAATTATTCTTATAGATAAATGCAAATCGAAGAATATACTTATATATTTCTATAAATGAATTTTGAGATATATTTATAGAAATTTGAGTAAAATTGTCTGAAACAATAATATAGTGTGAGTTGGTTAGAGATCTATGTAGAGCCACGGTAGTAAAACGACAGTAACTTACTAATTGAAAAGTACCAGAAAATATAAGGAAGAAAACAGAAGTATTCTATTTGTTCCAAGTCATTCCACGGTACTTCTAGTTTTTTGTATTTTCTTAATAAATTGGTTTTTACTATAATAAAAATAATAATAGGTAAAATAATAAACAAATTGTTAAATTGACAGATTCTTCTCTTTTCACCAAGCGAGACCACAATTTCCTTACTTATGTTCCTTTTAGCCATTTTCCTCATTAATCTACACGAGGAAAGTTTTTATTTAATAAAAATTTTTACGTCTTATTCCTCTTTTTTCCAGATTTGCATTATTATTAGAAAATTACGCGACAACCCCGAATTTTCACAGAAAAGTTGGATTGTTTTTAAAAAAAAAGCAGGCTAGTAAACGGTCTCGGGTTAGAGAGTGAAAACACATCTAAATGTTGAGAAATTTTCGGTCTCGTTTGGACTGCACTCACATGAATTCCCAGAATACCTAATAGACAAAAAAATAGACAGCGCAAATTTATGAGATAAAAAAGACAACCGAAGTACGAGACCATACTTTTTTCCTATTTTTCATCTTCACCTTTCCCTGACAAGAGCAATATATAATTTTAGTTTATCAGCCGCAAGAAGTTTGCTGTGAGTACAACCTCGATGTTCTCCTAATTCCATCTTTTCCTATTAAAACCACATACAGTGTGAGCCATAATTACCCGTACTACTTTGAGTGCATGTAACTCAAAAACGAAAAGTCAGAATGGGACGAAATTAACAACAACATTTATCAATAACATAACAATTAATTATTTTCTATTTTTGTTCGATACGGCCGCCTTTCGCAGAAATTACGGCACGAAGACGTCTCGGGTAGGCTTCCACCGTGGCACGCAGGTAATCTGTGGACAGATTGTCCCATTCCTTCTCCAAAGTTTTCTTTAATGCATCCAAACTCGAATGGGGCTTAGCGTTGACCCTTTCTTGCAATACTCCCCAAACCGAGTAATCGAGAGGGTTGAGATCCGGCGATGAGGCCGGCAAATCCGAAGCCTTGATGAACCGCGGCATGTGCGTCTCGCACCACTGTTGCGTCTTTTTTGCCGTGTGCGCGGGCGCGCCGTCCTGTTGAAATATCCAGCTCTTACCGGCGAAGTGTTTTGATGCCCATGGAACCAGATTCTTCTCCAAAATGTCGTTAATGTACACTTCCTTATCGATTTTCACGCCCTTTTCCACGAATATCAGTGGGCACTTCCCAGTTGAGCAAATGGCTCCAAAAACCATCACTGAGGCGGGGTGAGGGGATCGGTGAATTGTTCTTCCATTTTCGACAGCTTGCTGGGACGTCTGAGCAATCACTCGATGATTTTGGGCATTAAATTCGGCCTCCACGGTGAACAATTTCTCATCCGAAAAGACTGTCACCAAGTGCTCCTTCCTCCGCGTGCCGGCAAGGAGCCGTTTTGCTTTCTCCAGTCGTTTCTTCTTGTTCGCTTCAGAGAGTATGGCCGCTTTTCTTACACGATACGGAGTAATCCTAAGCTTCAATTTTACAATCCTTCTCATTGACGTATTGCTTATTTTCATATCCCGTGACATCCTCCTTATGCTGCATTTCGTCTGATCCTCATTCGAACCGCCTTAACTCTCTCAGGAGTGGTCACAGATACTCGTCTTCCTCTCCCAACACGATCACAAAGTGTACCAAGCTCCTCATATCTTTTGATGGCATCGTAGACGGTTTGCTTTGGAACTCCGAGACGCTTAATGATCTCCTTAGCTGTGAAATTCTTCTTATGCAAGTCAATAATTGCAGTGCGATGTACACTAGACCTCGCCATTACCCTGAAACTTAACGGATTGATTTGAAATTTTAAACATTACATAAAAATTAAATTTAGAAAAAAATAATAAAAAATAATGCACCAAAAATGCGTCAGTCAAGTCAAATGTTCAGTACGGGTAATTATGGCTCACCCTGTAATTGTTTTGTCGTTGTACAATTTTATTATTAATAAGATTAATTTGTAACGCTCTGTTTCTGTAATTCAATATTAAATTATTTTTGAGAAAACCACAATGAAATCCAAACATTTTTTTGCTCTCATAATATTGTATTGATATATTGTAGCTGTTCGTTCTCGAGAAAACAAGCTAATGTGCTCTAAAAGTGTAAATAGCACTAATTACCTAATACAAAAAATTAACAAAAATTAATATATTAAAAAAGTATTTCAAACCCAAAACTTTTAAAAGTTTTTTTTTTAAATACTTTTTAAAATTTGTAGACCTATGTAGTTTCATATGAATGTGAATTTAGCTTAAGCTTTGAAGGCGATTAAACTATAATACGTTTTAAACAATTATATGATTATTTATATTTCATTTAACAACAATTACGAACTTTTAATGAATTATTACACATTCACCAGACATAGTGATAAACGATAATAGGAGAAGAAAATAAATATTGTCTATAAACACACAAAATAGGAGAACAGTAATTGATTTGTAACCATTTCAGGTAATTTACTCTGTAATTATAAATAGGGCTTCATCGCCAATATAAGTGACTCGTAAATAATGAAAATAAAAATTATAAATTAAAAGGTTGTGTTTGCAAATGGTACAAAGTCTTGCGGCGCGGTTTCGTAGCAGTTGCGTGCAGTTTACTCACGGTTTCCCTCAAATAATAACAAAACCCTAATGACACTAACTAATTAAATTATTTGTTAAAGTATAATAATGCACGCCGCTTGAAATAAAAAAATTACGTGCTCTTTTGCAACTCTCTATCTGTATTTAGCAATGAAATTTTGTGATATATGGATTATCTGAATTGATATAGCTAAAATTTCCCTTAAAACTATACCGAGTTCACTACACGGGAATTAATAAGACGCGTCTTACTAATTCTTAGAGACATCAGCCTTCCTTCCTTTCGACCTAAACATTTGTTTTAGACTTTAAGAAGAGAAATAGCTGGAAATCGGAACTTCTGAATTTTGTTAACTATAAATAAAATATTTTGCATAGTAGCAAACATTGATTTAAGCTCTTTTAGATTTATTCCCTTCTGCACTATTCTTAAATCTTTCTAATCTTAAGGTTTATTGTTTCCAAGACCGAATTTTAACGTTTTTTTACACAGATTTAAATAAGTGCAAATACAAAATTATTTTATTTTCTTATTGTTTTTGTGATCATTTTCACAGCTTATCCCTCAAGGCCTAAATCAAACCACCATGACATCATTTCGCGCCTCTATTCAGCGAATTCTATCAACTGCCACCGACAAAACCGTTCGAAAAAAAAGCAAATGAATGATATGATCAGTATTTTTGACAATGATATTTGATTGCAGGTGAAATCGATCAAACATCCAGTTGTGACAACAGAAAGTACAAACTATGCATGATAAGGTTTATCATACTTGTTGATAGTTTATTACTATTACTACGATATGGGTGTGTAACCGTTTTCTCGGAATTGTTGTTTGTTGGTTTTTAATACATTCCGTTCACAGATTATATTGAGATTTAAAAAAAAACACCCAAACTATTGTTACCATACTTTTACGACATTTTTGAGCATTTAAATTTGTCGCCTTCTGGCGTATAGTAGGAACTAATTTTACAAGAATAAACAATCCTCCTTTCGAAGTTGAGCTGCCCTTCAAATTACAGTGATCCCTTCAATGATTTTTGCATTAAATAAGTGTATAATAGTGCACAAAACTGTCCTTTATTTATATTTTAACTTAAAACGAACTTTAAACATCTCAGCTTCTGGAATGTCGCAGAAAATTCGCGTTTGGTGATCATAACAATTGTTCTTTACTTCAAAAACAAATAACATCAAAGGAATATAATGAGAGACTGTAAGATTTCATCTCTTATTGTTTTCTTTGAAAGAAAACCTCTAATGAAAACTTACTAGAGTAGATTGAAAACAGAATGTTTTTTCATTCGAATTTTACAATTTTAGTTTCTCGAAAAAGACGATTTGTATTTCGAAAAAAATGTGGGGATTCTTAAAGACATTGGACGGATCTTGCGGCTTGAAATCGGTCCTAAGAAGTTAAAGCAAATCGGATTATGTTTAGTGTTTCGACAGGAATAATACATTTATGCATAAGCTCATAAATAAATAAATAAAACCATTATAAATAACAGGGCTCCGAATAGTGAACACTTCAATAATTGATCAATTTAACAAAAGTCTTTAAGAATAAATTAAAATAACTAATAAGTTATATATGTATTGGAGCCGAGCTTTAGCCAAAATATAAATGAAACCAAATTAAAAATTAAATTGATATCAGTGTCTTTTAGCCCGAATGAGAAGCAAAGAGACGTCTTCTTGTTGGTTTTTCAGGTTAAATATAAATTTATAGGTAATGGACAGAAAATAAATCGTATAACAGGAATTTGTACGTCTTTAAATGTTAACTATAAATTAACTGTAAGGAAAATAACCTAAAAAATAAGAAACACGAAAACTTTGGTTTCTAATGAAACCGGAGTAAAACCAATATAAAAACAGCAAAACGTCGGTTAACGGCTTGTCCCCTGTTTGCATGTGTTAGACTAATACGGTACACGATAAATAAAATAACGGCTTTGCAAATATTTAAAAGCATTTATCACCTTTGGTGTGATATTTAAACCTTATTTATATGTCATTTTTACAGGTCATCAAAAAAATCCAACTTTCTCTAAATTATCTCTGCAACTTTACCTTTTTACGAAATTTCAGACTTAAGTGACTCTTCTGAGATCCCGTTTTTGCTCATTCATTTAGGCTACGGACTTGAATAAAAGGACTCCCTGGTTCTGGTATTTTTTCTTATTTATGTTTAATTCAAATAAGAATCAAACTCAAAAAGAATAATGAAAAAAGCTTATCACGTTGTCAGCCTATCGAAATGCTGGTTGAGCTTTTCTTCGGACGATTTGGTCTGAAGGGAGTTAACACAATTCAATTACTGCACGCCATCCTTTCTAGAAAAAGGACAGCACCCCAACATGTATGGTAATAGAATGAGCTCAGTAAGCATACTCAAATATATTTTTCTATAAAGATGTTAGCATTTTTAGATAGTTTAAGACACGCTTTATTAAATTAAATTAAAAACTTTTTTGTTATAAAAACGTAAAAATTTTCACACACGTTTAAAAATCGCAAAACCGTTATTTCGATTTGGAGTGAGACAGTTTCATTCATATACTCCAGACCTTCATTTTCGCGATGAGTTTGATTATATATGGAATTTGTGAACTAAAATAATCACAGCCGGAATAAATTCATCTACAGTGTTCACTCAAAATTTAGCAATAAGCAATTTGATCCCGAAAAATCCACATTTTCAGGCGAGATGTTACTGAACTCACGAAGGCGATAATTCTTGGGTCCACGCCAATTGTTATGGTGATAAAATGATTTCGGAAAACGTGTTCAAATCCAAGTTTATGGAAATTTCTGAATATTTTTAGATAGTTTCAAATAAATCTTGCTAAATTGTAGTGAAAAATTGTTTGTTAAAATAACGTAAAATTTGTGTGACACGCTTAAAATTCGAAAAATTGTTGTTTCCTGTTGGCGTGCTGCCTGGAATTTTTTTTTTGTTTTCATAAAAAATGTTAAGAAATAAATTTAAAAATATTTAATAAAGCATAGGCAGGTTAAAAGTAAAACCAAGGAATCATTTCATATTATAGCACTCAACAGTATTACAGACTTTTCTGTGATTCAGAACCTCGAGAGCGGTGGACTATTCTAACCTTAATTTCATTTGTTATTTGCTATTCAAATCAGATTTCAAAACATTATTCTGCGATTTCTGATAAAACATAATTGCACTTATGTCTATTTCAGTAAAATATTTGTATTTGCAAGTTCAAATATTATATAAATTACTCATTCGTTCACTTTATTTTCTATTAAAGCAAATACTACATAAGAGATAGATTGCACCTTAAATACTTCATATATTTATATGACTCATTAAATCAATTAAATATAGTTTATTTTGTCTTCTTGCAAAGTTTAAGCACATGTAATTATGAATTACATGAACTTAATTGTCGCGTACACATTTACAAGTGTCTTTTAAAAAATATATACCAAATAAGCTGTCAAAAATCAAAATAAATTCAAGTGATAAGTAATGGAAGCGTGTACGTGCTAAAAATTCAAAACCCTTAATTGAGTAAGTTATTTCGATTCAAATTTAATGTTAGAATCATTCAGAAACTTTAGAAAATATAAAATATGTTCTGTTATTATGAACCGGCCAAAAAATATATATGGTAACACTGTTCCACAGAGGTAATTTGTATTTTAAAAAATTCAGAATTTATTGTTTTATTTTATTAACAAAAAATGTTGATTTTCTACTGTAATACAGTACTGTAATGCCTCAAACTTCGGTGAATTAACAACTATTTAAATAGATAATATCAATGAAATCACATGAAAATTTACAGTAATATTGCGATTGCTATGTTATGTTTCACGAGCTTATGTTTGTCTTAAACCACATATGTTAATGAATGAATAAAATGGGATAATAAATTGGTGAAACAATCTTTATTTCTTTAGTTTGATATTGATTCTGAATAAAAATAAATTAAAATCAACTTTAAACTTTTTGATTACCACATAATTCTTAAATTATGGCAATTAACATTGGATGGATGGAGCATATAAGTATGGAAAGTTTTCATAAGCAAAATACGAAAATTATATAAAATTATATCGGAAATTATAAAAAAAAATCGAAGGTTAATAATCTGGAATCATTTAAAGGTTATATTTTGACTTTTTAGTTATTTTTTAGCTTTAAGCAGTAAATGCGAAATGATTTTTCAAAAAAAAAACACAGTATGTATTATTCCGGATTTCAGATTCGGGACTGCGAATTTTTCAATACCGAGTTTCAGGTTTTGTAATACGATAATTTGTTTTTTTTGTATGCATACTGAAGATTAAATACACGTGTACTTTGTTTTGCTTTATAAAACTCCAGATAGAGTGTTAACGTTATCTAAATCCATGTTATAAAAATAACAAAATTCTTCAGTTCATTCCAGAATCACCAGTTTCAGATATCTCTAAATGTTATCAGATTTGAAGAGGAATTAAACAAATTAATCTATAAACTATCAGGTCATTCTATCATCAACAATTCATTCTATCAATATTATTTTCTGTTCTTTTTTCTCATTATTATTCAATAAAATGCTCACTTTGCAGAATTTCAATGGTGGTCAACTATCGGGCACCTTGTCCCCATGCTGCCCATTATCAAGAATTTTGCACAAAAATTATGATAACAGTATTAACTATGAATCAAAGTATCATCAAAGGTGAAAAGTAATTTATATTTAAAAAGGGAAATTCATAGATTTTTGTTGACTCAACAAAAATAGTTCTGAAGTAAACAAATCGAACCATTTGAAACATTGTAAACAACGATTAAAGTCCAATTAAATTCTAAAAATTATCTTTAATAATTTTTGTTGACAATTAAATGTGCTAAAGGTTGTCGTTCAGAAATAAATCAAAGAATGGATGGACATTCGCACTTAAAATACTTTAATTATTAATGATAACCATTATGATGTTTGTATTTTAGTGCAAATTTCAATAAAGGCTATTTATATTATTGGGGAATGACGCTTAAAAAAACTTTTACAGTTTTCGTTGGAGAAGAAAAATGGTTAGAAATCAATGATTACATTAAAAAAATAGTTTAAGTTTTAAGTTTAAAGTGTTTTAATAAAAAAGTGTATATAATTTACTGGAAAACATAATGTATCAATGAATTTAAATAAACTTTTAAAAGCGATACGACTACATTTTAAATCAAGCTCGCTATTTCCCGGGGGGATCCCCTTTAAGGTTACAGAAAAAACATTTTAAAAAAGGAAAAAGAAAAAGCATTTTAAAAAATTATTCAAATCTTGGAAGTCCAGGATTCCTCACGGCCATTGAAATAAAATACAGAACTTAATTAAAGTCTAATAATATAAAAACGAAAATTTTTTCAAGCTCTCTCTAGCCTGCGCTGAGAACTTAAAATCGATGTTTTAAGATTTCTCTCATGAATGAAGTGTGTTTAGTTCGCGGTGGACGCGTTCGGATTAACCAATTCGATATTCATACTGAAAAATTATAATTGTGAACCTTTTCTCACCTCACAATTCAACCGTCACATTTGGGGTGCATAAAACTTAATAATGAGCATTTACTCCGTTTTTTATACTCCGTTTTCAAAAAGCCTGCGTGAAAGGTCAGATTGTGCAAAAAATCCTTGCAGATTGTTTGTCACATTGCTCCCATCTATAGAAATTATGCGTGAATCGGGATCGTACAGTTTCCCAGAAGTGTAGCTTTTCGTGGTAGGTTTAACCAAAGTAATATACCCCACATGTTTATTATTAAACCATAATTAGAAGAATTTCGAAAATTTCGAGCACGCCAAACCGAAATTTTTCTATTGTAAAGCGTGTGTCAAAATTTATACGTCTTTATAACGAAAAAGTTTTTACTACAATTACATTAAGTGTGTCTTAAACTATCTAAAAATATTCCTATCTTTCTAAAAAGTTATATTTGAGCATGCCTACTGATCTAATTCTATTATGATACAAGTTGGGGTTCATGTTAAATATTATCCATACACGCCGACCGTTTTAACAGTCGAAGAAATGTATTAATTTATAATAAAAAATTAACAAATGATTCAATATCAGGAATCCGTTAAACATATAATTTAAAAACTATGATCTTCTTCACCCACAGCCGGATTAGATACCTTCTTGTAATTAGCGACACAATTAATCGATTTGTTCAAAGATCTTGTCTGTAATAAATTTTAATGTCGAACCAGGAAGATTAAATTCAAATCAGAAAGATGGATGATACCAATTGGCTGAAACCAACAATTCTTGTATCGATATAATGCTTTTAAGGAGCAGACCAAATTATCAAAGTCAGTTCAGGATTTTTGGGAGGTCATTATTTTCATGATGGGAATCTAACGATGAAAACTCCTACAAATTTATTAAAAATTAACAAGAACTTATTGAAGCCTAAGTAGACTCGAAATACCACTGATGAAAATTATTAATTTTTAATGTATTTTTATAAAAAAAACATATTTTTTTCTCGTGAATATTCACGTATCATTATAAAATCTTGTAAATATTCCATCAAATCGATCTGTCAAGAATTAATCCATGTGGTTTTGTGGTTAAAAATCGCATAACAGTTCAATTATCAAACGATCATCACGTCGTTCAAAATCCAGCTAATTGGTAGACAACAATAAACAACCACAACACGTGGTGTATCACTTATCATTCATCAATTTCTTGGACAAAACATGATCTGTTATTCTATTATGAATCAGTTTGACGTGGTTTCAACTAGTTCAGTTCACTTCAATGAACACAATAACCAGTGATGATGATTTTTTATCAATCTAAAATAGCCGTAATGATGTTTAAAACGTCATAATTGGATATTTATAGCTAATAAATGAAACCTTAAGATGTTGCTAATTAGATTTTTTATGATACTAAATAGTTGTGGATCATTGAGGGGGTTAAATTATATAATTTCTGCAAGTTGCATGAGCTATGAATGGATTTTTAATTAAAGGAATATTGTACTGTCAAGGTGTAAATTGGCATAAAGGAGAATAAACTGAGTCTATATTGGTCTTGTTTGAGCAAAGAGAAAACGATGTCACTTTAATTCTCAATAACGTGAACATTTCGGTTTTCTATTGGCATTGTCGAAAATAGAAACACAAAAATTACAAAGAAAATTATACATTTTAAAAATGATAAATATAAAAATTTTTGAATTTTATCGACAAGTGTATTTTTGAATTATTTGAGACCACAAATTTCTCTTTTTCATAAATTTGCACCATGACAATAGTTTGGAAGATACCATTTCCCCAAGTAAGCAGTAAGCTGCTTCATTGCATTAAATTCGGAAAAAAACTTAATAAAAAAATTTAACAATACAAAAACACGAATCAAACTAGGATATATCGTCAATTTACCGTAAAGGATTATTTTTTACTGTAAAGTTTTACTGTCAAGGAGACAATTTACTGTAGAATAGTAAAATTAAGATAATGTTACTATTTTAATTTGTATGTTTCTTATTTTATTTATTACAAATATAATTTTGCTGATTAAATTTTTCGAAATTAAATGTGTCGTCTGGTTCTCACTTATTCATTTTAATAATAATCTATAACTGTATGAATATATTATGTACCATTTAAAAATTTGATTTTTTGATTTAAATGAATAATTTTTAAATGTAATTATGAATTCAAATCCCATATGAACTTAATCAAAATGCAATTATCTAATTAAGTTATTGAATAAACACTGTTTTTTTGTTTAATTAAATCTAAAAAAGGATTATTGGAAATATCAAAGACCATGAAAGCGTATAGAAGAAATTAAGTTTTATAAGGGATTCATTATTAATATTAGTATTAATTCGTAAAACATTTGTGGTTTGCCTAGATTAAACGAGATTCAACATTAATATTAAAAGATCAGTTTAAAATTTGCTCCTAAATGAATTTAAAGTATTTATGTTCTTATAAGGTTTCATTAAAAGTCAGTTTAATAAATTTGTAGAAATACAGCATAATGCTGTACAAATGCTTGGGGCCTTCAAATCTAGCCGTTTTTGATTACTGTAGCAAAGAATACTATTGGATAGAGAATCGTAGAAAACATAAAAATGGATTGCCTTAATATACGGTAATAATTATGCATCAGGATTACACGGAGTTCCACCTTCCATTTTCCGTTTTCCGTTTTCCGTCGCCCGTTTAAAAAAAATCGATTTCCGTGCAACCCTGGTATGCAAAAGGTGTTCCGCAAAGTTGCTTCAGTAATGTTGCAGTTGTAATACTGGTAATTTTGTTGAGATCAACTTTTAAATTGTATTCAAATAAGAATTTTCAGCAAACGGGAGCACATCGAATTCAATAGAATCAGTCGTTTTTTCAGTAAACAGAATTTTATTTATTTTTTAAGCAGTCATTTAGTCTCAAAGAATTTCTATTGTTTAGTTTCAGTATTCAGTATTTTTTAATTATCAGAAAATGCTTACAAAGTAGTACAGATTTTTATATTGCATTTACATTTGTCTTTAATTTAAAGTGCGATAATTGGAATGATATATTAGTTTGTAACCAATTTAATATTAAATATTTCTTAAATAAAGGCTGCGGTTTTATGCAGTGCGTATGCTTGCTGTCATATTTTATAATAGCAAAACATGACGCTATAAAATAAAATATATTCAAGAAATATCCTCATTTCAATATGCACTTTCATATGCACTTTAAACTTGATTCAAACAATAATATTATTTTACAAATACATCACTAATATAACCAAAAATTAAAACATTAACCTTATTAATTTAAACAGTCAACTAAACAGTAAATTTAAAAAAAACAATTTTAATCCGAAAAAGGGCAAAGAAAATTAAAATGAAGATTAAACATACTCTATAGACTGATTAATATGTCTTAACCAGATTTTTAGTATTATATGAAATTTTAACAAGTATAAACGAGTCTGCGCAGCATTGAGTTCAAAATGTTATAAATAACAAACAACCAATTGGGCTTCCAGGCGATATCAAGTTGGGGGAATTGTTTTCTTTCCAGAGATGATGAATCAATTGTTGACAATTTCAGAACGTTAGAACCAATTAAGCACATGAGCCGACGTTTGCCTACGGATGTTTTCTTGCTGCACTCCAATCTCGATTTTGCAGATGAAGTTTTATAGAATTCTGCGGGGATTTTTAAGATAAATTTTAAGTTGATTGTGGTTATTTGAAAAGTAAAATTGATATATTCACGTGTCCGGTACACGTATTTTAAATAAATAAAATATTAAAGATAAAGGAGGGCCAAGATCATCAGATGTGTAACTTTACTAGATCGGGTAGACTGTTGCTGAAAAACCTTCCGGTCCATGTTTGCAAGATATCCACGTATTGAAACCAATGGTTGTATTAAGATGCCGGAATGAGCTCATGACGACTTTGGAGAAAGAACCCATATCAGTAAGTACTTAGCAAGGAAGCTGGCGTCAACAAAAATCACTTGATTCCATCACAAGCTAAAATACGTCCACCGTTCTTTTTGACATCCATTTAGATGATCTTTTGGGTTTTCGATTTTTCTCGCTAGTTAAGGAATTCCTCTAAAAACGAAGGATGGCTCTTCTAGATGGTGATGGATCATTTGGAGCCGACACAATCATCTGGATATCGATGGCAGTCCTTTCGAAAAAATTATTTCCAGTTGGCGTGCAATTGAAGAGAATAAGGATAAATCTTTATTTAATATAACATCAAAAATGTTTGTAAAACTTTTATTTTGAACTTAAAGAAGAATAATATTCATTTTTATAATTTTATTAAATATTTTATTTGGAAAAATAATGTTGACTGCATCAAAAATCAGCTGTTCCTTGCAAAAAACTACATTACTTATCCTCAATTATTTTCAAGCACTTTCAAGTTTTAACCTATAAGCGGCGAATTAAATTTTCAATCAAATTTTATTTTTGACTTCAAATTTACTTTAAATTTTCTCCCAATAAGTCAAAAAATATTTAAAAGAGATTATAAATGATACCAAGTAAATACTTGTTGTACCTCACAACAATATTCTGCTATTCATCAGCTTATTGTCCTATTAAAAGGTAATTTCATTAAAAACATTTGAGAACAACCAATTTCTTTTTCTTTTTTATTTCATGATTTTGATATTTAGAATAAACGTGGAGAGTTCATATACGATAACCACTGATGATTTTCTCTCTACGGAGCATCAAAATATCGACGTTTGTAATTTGATAATAAATGAATCTGAAAACCAATATTTATTATTGTCAATAACCAACTTCCTAATGTTTTCCCATCGAAAACCGAAAAATCCGAAGGAAATAGTAATTAGAACGCATGAGTCACAATTAATTGTAAATAATAAACCAAAAGGTTTGTTTTTTATTTTGGTATTTATGGATGCACGCCAGCTGGAAATAACGATTTTCCGAATTTTAATCGTGCCTGAAGATTGTTACGTCTTTTCAATAAACAATTTTTCAAGATTATTTAACTTGCCTTGTTTTAAATTATCAAAAACTATTAATATCTTTGCAGAAAGTTAGATTTGAGCACGTTTACTGAGCTCATTTTATTATCATACCAGTTGGCGTGTGGATGTGTTGTTCTGTCTTGAGCGAATAAGCAACAGTAAAGGCAATGATAATGGGAATAGTTAAATTATAATTTAAAAAACAAGTATAAGTTATAAGCAAAATTCCACAACTTTTTTTAAACAACGAGCAATAATTTAGGATATCGGCTATTATCTACACCAATTGTAATTGAAATTCCAATGAATTTAAATTTTCGCTCAATTTTACAATTTTCAAAGCCAATTGAATGTTCAAGCGGGAAAACATTGCGATGTCCATCATCGGATATATGTTCAAGTAAGGTTTTTTATTCTATAAATTTTGAAAATAAAAAAGTAAACAATAATTATGAACCAAACATTGAAAAATGTAATTTTCTTACAGACTGTACAGAATTATGTTTTCCTAAAGAATTATTTTGCGATGGTTTTGATACATGCGGTGAAGACGAATCGTATTGTCCAAGAATTGAGGTAGTCATTCTATAATATTTTTAACAGAGATGGAGGAAACAACTGTTAAGCATATTGTCCTTTTGCCTAATGAAAGAGGAAAAAATAGGGAAAAATTAGGATCTCGTTTTTTTCTCTAAAAAGTACAGATTGCATTAATAATTTGGAATTCACATTTTTAGTCAATTTTCCTTCTAATTATAGAGAATTTGAACACCAGTTAAACCTAGAATTTTAATTTCTTTAAAAAAACATATTCATTCAGAACAGCAACCCATTATCATCGTATAAATATGGTCGGGAAGTTCTATCCTCGAGTCAAATAATGTTGATCGGATTTTTCATTTTAAATGGAGCCTTTATTAGTATGTTTTTGATTTCTTTAAAAATAATAACATCGTAGTTTCATTTCAGTTTTCTTTTTATTACTTTCTATATGTTCGGCTGATTTACTCTTTCACAGATGTCCAATATATAAAAAGAGGAATAGAAGGTCGAGAACTAATTTCTTGAGATACTTAAGGTAACAAAATTTGTGTTTTCGTGTAGAGTGTAAAAGCAAATGCTATGAAGTAGATACTGTTTCATTAAAAAAACCCCAATTTATCAATTTCTTATAATCTATTTATTTTAGAGAAGCAATACCTAACAATACGGAAAACGTTGAAGAGGGAAAGATTCCTGAAACATCTGAAATTAAAACAATTAATAAAATAGAACGAAAGGAAAATATTGATGAGCCTTCAAAGAATCGAAGTCTCTATCCTAGAGCATCAATACTAAGTAGAATATCGTTTCAACCGGAAGCGACTCTCAAGGAAGTCGAGCCAGAGATTGAGGATAGAGAGAAATCGCCAACGGAATCAATTTGTTCGCCGCCAATTCATCGACCAGAGGTAATCGTGGGAAAGTTATTTTTAAAACGAAAGGCTAATCTGCTTTATGAAGTGTGATATTCTAAATTCCGGTGGATAATTTGATAAGAACTTGGCGATAGAAATGTGTGAAAATGTTATTTTATTAAGCAATGTTCCATTTTTATTCCGCGATTGTTAATTAGAAATGCCGTCATTACAAAGATTTATTTATTTTTACATTTCAGGTATTCTTCCGAAGACAAAGCGTTTGCTTGGGAGCCGAACATTCAAGAATAATGATAAAAAATAAAAGATCATTTGGTAGAGCAATGTCATTTCAGCAATGAATACATTTATATTGATATTTTAAATGTGCACTTTTTATTAAATGAATACTCCAAGAATTATGAATACGAGTACCATGATCTGAATGCCACAAGTACTAATTTCAAGTTGTCTAACAATCCTTCTCTTCTGAATTCCGTATCTCTCAGATTATTCGATTTCGTATTACTCATTTCCTTTTTATAATATCGTACCGTATTCCCTATGCTGAATTCCAGTTTTGTAAAGTTGCCTACCACTGTGTACACTGTAAACTATGAAAAATTTGGTAAATAATTATATTATCCGTCCAATTGTTTATATGGAATATTCCGTTGTTCAACAGGATATCGTACTAATTACGGGGATTAGAGAAGAAACTAGTCATTCCCAAGTAACCAGCAGAATCAGAAATAAGGAACATTGAACGATGTGGGACCTTGTTCACTCCTCAATCAGAAAGTCGAGCAAGCAAAAGTTGAATTGGAAAGCCCATCACTGTAGATATGGGTTAAACTTTTTACAAAATAAATGAATGCTATATAGACGTTCCTTGTGATTTGCGATTGAGTGAAATTAAAGAAATCAGTATTCATCTTCGATGGTGTCCAAAATGTATATTGGAAAATTCTGATAAATTGAAGGTTTCAATTTAAATTTAAACAAATATAACAGTAATAATGAAATAAATATAAATTCAACAAAAAAATTGGGGCGGAGAAAAGGTCTCGTTTAGACGGCCACACGGCCACAAACTACTTTTTCGTCAATTCCTCTTCAATGTGTATTATTCTGTGTTGAGACAACAAACATGGATAAGATAGAAATTAGTGACCCCCCAAATGAGAACCTCGTTTCATTCTAATTTTTTCGTCTTCCGTTAGGCACCGATCTCTGAAACAAACAATACTTTACTTTTTACTTTATAAAGTACAGTATCATTAATAGGTGCACCATATTTTGTTAATAAACGTTCTACAGTAACGTGTTTCATTTTTTTAAAAATTTATTACAATATTATTTTTTAAAGTTTAAATACTTTATATGACTGCTAAATATAATAAATCTACTTAAAAACATTTTTTTCAATGAAATATGGCAAAGTATCTCTAATAAATTAATGTGATAATGATTAGTTAACGTTTTCACTGTTATATTTCTCCGTATTTATATAGAACCTATTGATTTATTATTTTTGGTATCTAAAGAATTATTTTCAGATTTATACGATGAAGACCAGATCATTTATTCAAATAAATATATACGGTGTAAATTTAAATCAGCTTAAGAATAATGGCGTCGACTTTATTCATTTACTGGTTACTGAATTGAACAATGGTACACTATAAATAATTTTTAGGATGAAATGGGCTTTTCTAATTGTTGGGTGTCTGAAGTACCCATATTTGATGCCGAAGTTTCCAATAAGTCAATAAGTGAATGGAATGATGCTAGAGAAAGTGAGACTTTAATTAAAAATGGGGTGAGTATCAGGAAGTTACCAATTTCGCCAAATTTATATAGTATTGTCGAAAGCAATATTTTATACATATTCATTTAGTGTCGTTTTCAAGGAGAAGATAAAAGGGGAAACAATTATGGTCTCGTTTGGATGGTTGTAATTTTTTTTCTTTTCATCTCATCAATTTGTGTTGTCTCGAAAAAATGGATAACATACATTGAAGAGGAATAGATTAAAAAGTCCTTTGAAACGATATATGAAATTGCCTATATATATATATATATATATATATATATATATACGTAACTGTTTATGTAAATAATTTATTTGATCACATATGCGCAGAAATAAAAATTTGTAAGGAGCATTGGAAACATTCCTATTTTTACCATAAATTGATAATATAAAAAAAACCATAAAAATTGGAAATTTAGTATCCACGATGCTCTACTCCGCTATCAAGATACCGAGATCAATCTGAATTCCTACATACATTTAATGGATTATCAAGAATTCCATCGTTGAGCTCAAATGAATCGGAGTCAATCGCGGAAAATGAAACAGGTTCCGATTAAATTTCCATAATATATATATATATATATATATATACATTTTAGAAGCGGATGTAAGAGAAGTGGTCAATGATATTCTTGATAGAGTTGTAGCAAATATTGAACGGGACACGAATTTCGATGCTTATCCCAATTATGCCTGCGGAAACCACAATCTCCTATCGTCTAACTGTTGTCCTGATAGGCCTAATCGTTTTGAAGAGCAATCGAAGTCGATGTAGAAATTCTTTTAAGAGTGGTCATATGATTTTTTTCAGATTGAAGCGACGTGCCACCGATGTAATTATCGCCAACCCAACAAGTTACAAAAAGCCACAATTTAATTCATTTTCTGATAGGCTTCATTCCGATTGCTATACAAATCACGAAAACTTAAATGAATTACAGGAAGGTGTTTTAGATGATACTAAGGAATCAGTGCATATTGATTCCTCGAGGTTTTCAAATGCAAATGATGTAGGAATGTTATGTAATGGCTAATATTGAAATATTTATTTAGTCATTTATCGAATCGTTTTATTCGCTGTGTAGTACGAGTTTTGTCAGTGAACATAATGATGATTTTGTCCAAAATATTGTTAATGGAAACTCGAACCAAACTAACAATGATCAGAATCAAAATGATACTGAATTGATTAGTAATCGAGGTAGCAGTATTAATCGAAATGTGTCAAAAGAAGAACCCCATGGGAATGAAATAGATCCCACAATTATTAGTAGCGACGGTATTCAATCCGGAGATGAAGGTCAATTTATTTTCAAATTTGAAATTATTTGAAACATTTCAGACGAACAAGGAGATTTAACATCTGTTATTAGATGTGATTACGATTATAACGAAGCATACGGATCGGATATGAGTTTTTTGGAAGACGAGGTATTGCTTATATCTTATAAACAACAAATAGTTTTTACAGGAATGTGGAGGTGAAAAGGACATCACTACGAAAAAGAAAGTTTCATTTAAAGATTTTAATGAAAATATTCCTGTAAGTAAGATTATGTATAAAATATTAATGACTTGACCAGAATAAAAAATTGATGACAACAGAGGAATATCAGATAGCAATGGAACGATCATTCAAAATACGATGCGAATTTCAGGTAGTTTTCTTATCTTAATAATATTTTAAATTTATTCTTGCACTAGAATTGTTTTAGTATAAGATTTGGTGTGGCATAATTATATGATTAATCACGAAAATTATTTGGAAATTTTTGGTGAATAGTCATCAGGAATCTGGTTTTAACTTTAATTCAAAATTCAATTTGTTTTAAAAAAAGTTTTTGAGAAAAATAATACGAAGAATAAGATTATCGAGATTGGAGGCTAGAGAAGGGCGGAATGACAATTTTTGAATTTTGGACTCCGGGATTTGGAGTCACATTTGAAAATTCGGAATTGAAAATGGCCGGAATCGGGAATTCCGCCCATCTGTGGTGGACACCGAGGTACCACGGAAAACGGAAATATTTTTCCAACTAAACACGGAAGATGGAATTCCGTGAAAATCATTCTTTAAAATTAAAATATTATTTCTTGTATTTTATGAGAAATTGCATTTCCCATCATCGTTTAAAATGTAAATACGCTTTTGCACAATGCCTATGGAATTACAAAAGTATTTTAGAACATATATTAAGGAATTCATATATAACCTACCTAATGAATAAATGGCTTAACGTCATATTTTTTGGCAAAACTTGCACAACAATGATCATTTTTAGGGTTGTGGAAAGATTTACAATTGGAGATATCGTTATGGCAAATTAAGGCTTATGGATCATGCTCTCACTCATTCATCACAAAACTTGATAAAATGCCGACTATGTCTTTATGAGACAAAAAATTGTAGAAATATCAAATTACATTATAGACGGAAACATGAGATCGACAAAGTTGTAGGATATGGAATGAAAGAGTTAGTTTTTTGTATTTAAATAAATTGAAATTAACAATTTTAACATGAAGCTTATTGACAAAACGAATTAATATATATGATATGAACCGTTTGTGGCGAGCATGTTTTAAAGGTGAAGTCATCTTCTTCGTATCACTGATTGATATGAATTTTAGGGTCACTGAATATCGTCGGAGAGGCTAGGACTGAATTAAAATGTGGGGGAGAAAAAGTCATAATTAAAAGGACTAACAATTTACAGCGATTACGAATTTTGCTCCAGGAATGAAATTAAGAACAAGAAAGTCGTATTAGTTGGTTGTGTAAACTGTATCTTAAAAATGTATTATTCAGTGGGTTTAAAAGGATTGGAACATAATTTCATTTGAGTCGTCGGCTTCGTTGCTTGTGAATAGATTCATGATAGAATAATTTCGAAACCTGTTTAATTTTTGTATTTGTATTTGTTACTTTGATAAATTGTTATTGCTATAACAGCTGTTAACATTATTTTTCATTAAATTTAATGCATTAAACGATATAGGCCTAAATATCTTAATGGACTAGAAAATATTAGGCCGTCTTTGTTATCGAAATTTTGCTCTACTGCATTGCATTTTATTCGAATTTTATTTTTTTTAAATTTTATTGTTTCTATTATCTTTGCCAAGCTAGCACGTCTTATTGAAAAAGAAAATATGATATATTGCTAAAATTAATAACATAAATTGATGAGATGAAAAAGAAAAAGTAAAAAATCCTAATTATGTCAAGAATAGTCAATATTTTTCTTGTTAACAAAGCAATCTTGAAATAAATTGAAGAATAATGCCATAGAAACTAATTTTCTTCCAGTATTGGAGCTAAGGTCGTCAAAATAAAAGTATTTGTAAATAGTTCAATTATTGGAAAAAATGTGTGGATTCATTCAATGGAGTGGTACGCAAATTGCTTCTCTTGTAGCGTTCAGATTGACCATTTTGTAGACTATAATCTTTTGTTTAATACAAAATTTAAGCTTTATTGTTTTTAATTAAAATCATGTTTCTTTCTCAGCATGAATTTACAAAATTAACCTCGAAAAATATTCGTTTTTTCAATTGATTTCAAGCATTAATTGAAATTTAGTGAAGATGCAACTTAAAACGATATTGGTATAATTAAATATTAGTTAATATCCAAAATTATTGTTTTAAAAGAACCACGCACGATATATTCAGATTATTAATTTCAGATCTCTTTGTTACATACTACACACAGTGGAAATAAAAAATGGTTAAAAAAAACAATTTTTATGTTTTCTAAAATGGTTAATGTTTAGGCGAGAAATGCTGAAAAAGCAATGACAGCATTGGCACGATGGCGCCGAATGAAAGAGGAAGAAGAGCGTGGACCTGTAGCGAAAAGGCCCCATGATGTTAAAGAATGCCGAAATGTAGCAGATGCTGAACGGTTTAGGCGTGAAATAATTCGAGACGCTTCAAAGAAAATTGCTGCAATACAGAATCCCGGTTTGGGAGAATTTAAACTTCGTGATTTGAATGACGAAATAAACAAACTAATAAAATTGAAATATTCCTGGGAAGTACGCATTAAAGAACTTGGAGGAACAGATTATAGGTAAAAAAAAAAATATATTTTCTGATTCATTTTTCTGTTCAGAAAGTATGCCACAAAAGAGCTGGACTCCACAGGTCGTGAAATAAGTGGCGGAAAAGGATACAAGTATTTTGGAGCCGCGAAGGATTTGCCTGGCGTCCGGGAACTATTTGAAAAGAACGGAGAACAAGAGCAGATTCGTAAATCCAGGGCAGATATCATGAAGAATATTGACGCTCATTATTTTGGCTATTTGGATGATGAGGATGGGAGATTGATTCCATTAGAGAAAATGGTAGAAGAAAAGTTGATTGAAAAGATCGAAAAAGAGTTTAATGAAGGAAACAAAGGGAAGATAGACAATGAAATTGAAAATATTTACAAAGTGGATGAGGTAAAAAATATTATTTTAATTAAAACAGACTTTAGAGAATATTTTAGTTTGATGAAGATTTGGAAACTCAAGAAACTACCGTTGTTGGTGACGATGGAAGGCCCATGACGATTAAACATGTGCTGGTATGTTTCTTATTTTATTGTTTGCTACTAGAAGTATATATGATATAATAATCTTGCGTTTTATAAATTAGAGGAATAAATATATACATTTTATAATATTCCTGAATAATAAATAAATAGACATAATGTACATTAAACAAATTATATCCTTGTTTAAAATTCCATTAAGATCGTAATTCCTTCTTAAATTATGTTCGATTTTAGTTAAAAAGCATATCATTTCGAATAATTTTATACACGGGATAATGCATGTAGTAGTTCTACAAATTGACTTTGAAATGTGGAATAGAATTGCGAAATTTCGAAATTTAGAACCCGAAATCAAAATTGTAACCTTAAAAACTTTATTTGCGCATTTACCCTGCAGAAATCTATTATCGTGGTATAATAATATCATTTTCTGTGTCATTTTATTGTTTTTAGTCTCCAAAAAATTCCTTATGTTTCTAATCCAATTTTCTTTATGTTCCTTTAAGATCCCTTCAAAAATATTATTTTTTGTTTTTTTTCTGAAACGCTAGAGGTTTTTATAAGAATGTGACTGACTTTTACCATACTAGAGTTCCATCACATCATTATGATTTTTAAGATTAAAAATTTGAGCGACTGTACAGTACACATGTTGATTACAGTGTGGTTGAAATTTTCATTTAATTCTTAAGACTTGCAAACACTGCGGGTGCCTCTCATTACTGACGTATAAATATATAAAATTGAAAGTTTCTATTTCCATATCTTTATTGAAGGTCTCGAAGTTTAATTATTGCCTAACACTGGAGGTTTATTAGCTAATGATATCATTTTAAAATTTTAATGAGTCAGCAAGAAAATATATTCCTCATAAAAATAGTGCCTTTATAAATGGCTCATAGCTTCCTTCTGAAGATGAATGTTTCACATAAAATATGTTTTAGGTGCCTAGTCAGCAAGATATTGAAGAAATGCTATTGGAACAAAAGAAGCAGGAACTTCTCAGCAAATATATATAATGTAATTAAGAAATGTGTTGTTATTTGTTTTCTTCTTACGTGTTACTCGAATCATTTATTTATTTGTATGTTATGTTTTTATCACAACAATATAAATATTAAAACACTGATATGTACATAATGAAATAAAGAAAGATTGGATGAATTGCAAAAGTCGCGATTAGAACAAAGACAAAGTTTTTCGCCGGAAGAGAGCTCTGTTCGACATCCTTCTGGATGATAAATGTGTATGAGCGAATCGTGCGGAAGGCAGGTTAAAGCGACACTAGGACCTTTTGCCGGGTTGAACCTGGAAATATAATTTTTGGAAAAGTTTGGTTTGAAATTGTTGAAAACCTTTGAACACGGAGACAGGCAGAGCCCTCACATAATCCGCACGAATCGGATGAAGAGCAATCTGATCCGTCGAGGCACCACAGTGAAACAGAGTCTGAAATTCTGAGTTTGTGAATATGGAAATGGGTCATAGTTACTTTGGATTGCTGTTATAATTATAAATGAATATAAAATGAATCTGACGTTCATCTACAGCACATGACGGGATACTTATTCTGAAAATGTGATTTTTAATGATTTGATGATGCACAGATAGTTTACACATGTTACAAGTGTTCAATACGATCATTATTTATGATGCAAACAGGTTGATTTATATTAAGACGATGATTAAATATAAAATGTAATGTTAAATGTCTCGGAAATCAATGATAGATGGAGTCGATTTCACGCTTCAAGTGAAACATGGTATTAATATTTTTATATTATTAAAGAGTAGACGAAAGTTGCGAAAAGTTAGCGAAAGTATTTTTTGTGTCAACTCGTCGACACAACGAAAATTGCGACGAGAAGCCTATGAATTTTAGATTTGCCGTTTAGTTTTTTGCTGTTCCGTGCTCTTATAACCGCTCATTTTACTATATAGAGATGTTTTTTGTGAATGCCGATAAACAAAACAATAGAAAGTTGTGATGAGTATTTTGGATTTGATGAGTTACCGATTTTGACAGGAAATTAATTGGTTTGTTTTGCTATTTGGTGTTAATTGAAGGATTTACACGAAACGAGCGGTTTTCAAAGTGGTGGAAGACGTATGCATTAAATTTCTTTCAAAACGTGAAAGTGTTAGATATTTACTTTTAGTTGTGAAGTAAGAAGAATTAAGTGAGACTGTTTGGGTCTTGTTTGTGGAAGAGACAACGGTGTCGATTTAATTTTCAATTTGTTTATTATTACGTAATAATAATTATTACGTTTTTCCTTTTCACTTTTTATTTTAATAATTATAATATTTTTCTAAATTCTTTTAAAGTATTATTGTCCTTTTCAAAAATCGGTGCCTAATATCCAAGCGAGACCATCATTTCGCCTCTCCCATTAGGCACCGATCTTTGAAAAGTACTATAACGTTGAAAAGGTAAGCGATCAAAACATCATTATATACTTTATTCTCCTTTAAGAAATTTTTCTCATATATGAGAGATTAATAAGGAAGGGGAGAAATATGATTTTTCTCAAGACGAAAAGCAATCCGCACTTTACAGAACCCGCGATGTTAAAAGAGTATTTTACACTTTTTTGTATATTTATTAACATTAATGTAGCTAAAGCTGCTGGCCAGCAGCTTTAGCTACAGTAATGTTAATGCTGGTGTAGTTTTCATAAAGATTTTCAATTTTTAAAAATTTTAAATTTCATAAGATACGAACAGTCATTATGCTTTTGGTGTTTCTTGTTTTTCAACGGTATTTTTAAAATAATTACTAGATTATTATAGTAAAGCTTTAAACAATTTTGGATATTAACCAATAATTTGAACCCATTTACATCATTTTTACTAATTTTACATACAATTCTGGTAAATATAATGCCAAATTATCAAGAAAAAAATTTTTTTTTCAATGACCAAATTATAAGATTAAATTTATTGTCTATGAATATAAAAGGCAAAAAATATATAAACACTTAAAAATTTGGATTGAAAAAAATTAAACTGACTCCGACAAAAAGCCTATTGAATGATTTCATCTGTAACCATAAATGCATGTAGCATTTGTAAAGGTTAAAACGAAAAATAAAAGTGTTTGAGTAATTATGCGAGGAACTCGGCTTCCGTCTCAATCAATCAACGATATGTACTTAAGCATTAAATATTTTTTCAATACACCTATTTAGTTTATATATATTATGGTTAACTTTTTTACTATGGAATAGTGAATAATTTAGGTGGTTGTAAATGATGAGCTTATGCTTGAAATTATTTCCGGTAAAGAAATTGGAAACGCTCGAAAATGATCAGACCAAAATTACATAAGAACACCAAATTTTTAAATTTCGAATTCACTTATTTTACATAACTGTATGCGGCAATTTCACGCTAATTGTCGAAGTTGGCTTTATGTTAAGCATCTTTAATGGCGCTTAATCACTGATTTTCAACATTTTTTCATGATAACTACAAAATACAGATGGCACGATACTATACAGTACAGGTCAAAAGGTTGTAGAAAAAAGTACCGATCAAAAGGTTGTTTTTACCAGTTGTTTCTGAAAGCGTTAGAAAGTTTTTGGACAAGTTCCATACTAAAATAAGAACAAAATAAAATGAAGTATTCGTAGAGTTATGCTCTAAAAACCCCACGTTTACAACCTTTTGACCGGTACTGTATAATCATAATAAATTTTTAAAATAAAAAATCTTACAAACATCAAACAGCAAACAGATTGTTATAAATGTTTCAAGTGCGGCAAGGTAGAACAAGATGAATACATCTTCATTGAGCAATATATTTATTAACTTATTATAAATTTTAGTTTCATAAATATCACTAAAATCCTTGGATTATTTTAATTCTATTGATACCATACATTTTGAAAATCTATCGTTGTGAAGTGGAACACTTTTTTAGTAAGGTATTATTATTAACCCATCAGCAAATGGAATAATATTAATTTCCGAGTGAACTTTTTAGAATAGTTTTAAGGGTTACATGAAAGTTTTAAACCAAATAATCCAAATGACGTCAATTAGGAATGCAATACCTGAAAGGAAACAGTAATTCTACCATAAGCGATGATTTTTTAAGTATCATAATTTGGGCTTGAAATACACGGAAAGGACATTTTTGTAATATTTAAAAGCATATTTTAAATACCCCCGAGTAAGGTAAAAGCTGAATTCATTGTTAATCTTGTAGATTACCTTTAAAACTCTCTAACACTTCAAAATATTAGATTTACGTGTTTTTTAAACTATTTTTTGGCGGATAAAATGCACACATTAAAAAGTTAATTTATTAATAACTATTTATTTATTTTATTTTTATTAAAACATTAAAAGTAAATGTTTTCCGTAGAATTTCACAAAGTAAAATAGGAAAATGATTTAAATATTATTTTGACAAAAAGCGTTCACAAAATCAGGAAATCATGTTACACAATATGTTTAACTGTACTTAACAATTTTGTTGTAAGATAATACAATGAACTCAAAAGAAAACTAGAAAAGACGTGACTTTTATAGAGTGCACAAATAATTCTAAAATAATGTAGCACAGCCACCCAAAGAAAATTAAAAGTATAATCAAAGTGTTTCATTCATGTCAAAAGCATGCCACAGTTGTTTCTGAATAAAACAATGTTTGCATTATTTATATACGCACCAATATCCGCAACTCTCACTCAGCAATTGATTTCAATCCCCTATCGAGATTAATAATTTAATAGTTTTTTGATGGACTTTGCTGAAATCCCCGGGAAAGTTCTCATGGTTGTATGCTATCTATTCAGGATTATGTGTTGTTTATTATTGAATTTATGCAGTTTTATGAAGCGAGAAGAGGTTTTGTGAATTGATAAACAACTTGAGTAAGCACAAGTACCCAATGAGAATTACTAATGAATGTTAGTGATCAATAGAGTAAAGATGTAGGAGAGCGAATTTTGCAATTAATTAATTAATAGAGTTTCATTTACCTATAATATATTACGAAATTCCGAGAAAATTTTAATATTATCCTGTATTATAACATTTAGTGAAATAAATACACTAAACATTGTAATAATAAATACCACAGTTGGGAGGAATTTAAGACTCAGGGTTCCGAAATTGAAAAAACTTACCTTTCGCCCATTTCTTATATAAACGCACACCAAATTAAAATTAAGATTTTATCAGCGTTTCTTGTATACATTCACGTATAAGCTAAAAATTAATTAAAACGTTTACTTCAACAAATTATCTAATTACATGGAAAATTTGAAAAATCTCAACGAAATATTACAATTGAGTAGCTTTTCTAAAGTACTGCGCGGTAGCTCAGTTAAGATCCTAGAAGCCTAAATTTGTTGTTTTTTAAATTCACAATTTGAGAATTTTCTTTTGGATTAATTTTGTTTCAAAACAATATTTATGAAACTATATAACCTAAATATTAATATGATTAAACTTTAACCTTATTTTCTTACCTGATTTTTTACAATAAAAAATGGAAAAGGAAGCTCAATATTAAGAATTATACTAATATTAGACAAAACTTATGGCTCATTTAAAGTGCAACTAGACAACATTTACGAAGCACTAAAAATGAGAAAGAATAATAGGAATGAAATAAAAAAACAAAAACAATAAAATTTGGTAGCTGACCATTAACGAACAAATGGAGACAAATAGATATATTGGTGCAACAAGAATTCACCCGAAATGTCCTTTTTTGCTAGTTATTATAAAGAAATACACTAAACGGCTCGTTTTACGATCAACATCATCTGAATTCGGCTCTCCACCTACTTATTCTAATTCATGTTTAACTCCTCCTTCTTTGACTATGTTTTCAATGAAGAATATCTGATCATGAATGGAGCAAGAGCATATAAATATAATGCGAAAGTCAATTGGATATAATTGAAGAGGATAAAACAGGGGAGAACTCGGTGAATATTGAATGAAACGCATAAATGTATCTCTTTTTTTTAAAGTTGGTCCTTATTTTAGGGTTTTATTCGTTTATTTTTATTTGAGAGGCTAAAGAGACATTATGAAACCTTTTTTTGGTTAGTTTGTTGATTGACATTGTGCCGACATTTCAGAGAGGTTAATATGATGAAAAGGGCACAACTTAATTTATATTCGTAGCTAATTGAGGATTGTTGAGCAATAATTGTGTTTGAATATCTTTAATACAATTTTTTTCATTTGAAGATGAGCAAAGAATATTTAAAACCAATGTATAGTTAAGATGACGAATATTATATAGCATTAAAGCTTTATATAGAATGCTCGAATAAATAAGAAAAATTATTAATTTATCGAAATTGTGAAAATCAAATTTTGTTCATAATTTTAGAATAACTACGAATGCAACTAATTGTAACAATAAATATGAATGTCGGCATTAGACTTCTTTTCTTATACGTGAATGTGAAAAATTGAATCTAAATAACTATTTTATTATTTTTGAACATGAAAGCTGTAGAATGATATTGTTTTAAAATTCGATCATGTATTATAAAGGAATTAGGGATTTTTGTTTCTCTTCTACCACTTCTAATAAGTTTCCGACAAGGATTATATGCCAATTCTTGTCGTTTAATAAAATTCTTAAATAATTTTTAAAGAAAAACCAACAAAAATGTTCGATTTTGCAAATTTTTCAGCTTTACAGTAAAGTACAGTACTAGAATACTCACTCAAAATTGAATGATTAATTTGGCTGTTCAGAAAAGATGTTCAAATTGCATGTTTTATAAAGAAGCGGATATTTTTTAGATTGTTTAAGGCTGGCTTGAAAAAATAAAATAAATTATATGAAAATATTACGTGTATATTAGTGAGACACGTTTAAATATTGAAAATATTAACTTCCATTTGGTGTGCAATATTCCACGTGAATATTCTAATTTTATTTTTGTCCAGGTTAATAATATACCAAAAATATTCGGATAAACAAGAAATTCGTCAGTATAATTTAGCTGGGTGGTCCAAAAATAATCAACCTACAAACTCTTACACCGGGCGTGTAAAGTTTATATATAATTGTTTCTAATAAAAGTAAACACTAGTTTCACAACAAATTGAAAAGAATATGTTCCAATATTTAAACGTGCTATACTAGTTTACACGTATTATTTTCATATAACTTAACACATCAGCTTTACTAGCCCGTCTCAAATTATCTAAAATCATGCGCTTCTTACCGAAATTTGCAACATGAGCATCTTTTAAGAAACTTAAAAATTAAGAGTTTCATTTGGGGTTCTAGTTTTAAACGTATGCTCTTAGTTTTCAAAAATGTTTCTTTTTATGGCTATTTTAATGAGATTATGCGTCAAACTAAATCCATTTTTAAAATTTAAGGATAATATGTAATCACGACGACTTGTCTAGTTTTCATTGAAGAATTACTTTCTTTTAGTTTTTTTTATTATGTGTTCATTCCAAATTAAAAGTTAGATTTGAAAAGTTGTGACGGCGTATTATTGTGATTCACGTGCATATTCTGATGAAATTAATTACTTTACATGACTATCATTTAAAGCATAAATGCGCATGAACATAGAAGCTCAAATAATGCGCCCTGTCTTAACATTTTATGATTATTTTATTCAAAATTTATCCCTTCATGTGAAATTCCTAACTAAATATATTCTTACGTTAAAATTTAAAAATTGAGCTTTTAATTTGGCGTGTATATATACAGATAAATATTTATTTTCACCTCAATTTTGCAGACTTCTTCTGGTCTTAAAATGTTTCTAGCCATTAAAGTTTAATGTAAGCAAAATGTCAGACTCATGTGATCTTTCTGAGCACCTATTTTTACGAATTCATTTGGCATGCAACTTTGATTCATTTTAGACCACCCATATATGACTTATACCGGCGATAATTTTGGGTCGCTGTAGTTTCTGATAAACCTTGAAGGTGGGCAATAAATCCAATCAGTATATTCACGCGGAGTACTGTATGATCCAAAACGTTCACAAATAAAATTTCAGTTGATGTGTCAGAAACTATTTAGAACATCAAAATATTATCGCCATTAATTCAAATATATGAATTAAAGGATATAGGCTAAAACTTATGAACGAGTGCGTATAAACGCTTCTTAACTTCCATAATTACGGGCACGCAGGTATTCAAGAGACAAATGTAAATATTCTTCCATCAATCTTGTCTCTAAGAGTGGCCTTACAGTTTGATCTTTACTACTCGCAAAACAGAATAGTCAATGGCCAAAACTTGTAATGTGGGATTTGACGTGCTTCTTAAACATTTTACACTCGTGAAGATCTTCACTTTTCTCCGCGTGGTCGAGGATTCCTTTTGTTTTCTCGAGCCGCTTAGTGTTCTCAAGGTATATAAAAATATTATATTATTTTAATATAATATAAAACCAATTATTATATCTATAAGACTCCAAACAAAAAGTAAGAATGTTTTGGGATTATTACAGCTGTTATCCAGTAGAACCTCACAACAAAAAGAATATAGCAGATCTTTCGGACATAATCACTTCACTTTTGCATGATTTCTCTGCGCAAAACTTTACAGATTTACGGCGCAATTTAAAGTCAAAGGCACGAGAAGTTAAGCAAAGTAAAAATACAGTGAGCGCGAACTATGACGTAACCACTTCACAACACCCAGCGAGATAAAAAACTTACTATCCTTAAAATATCGGTTAAATCATGCGTCGAAATTCAAATATGGCTGACATAAAAATAAGAAAATCGTTAGATTTACAGAACAATATATTTTTATTTTCGAAAGTAGTAATCAATTCTACTCTAATACTAATAATTTTCCTTGTAAACAATAATTAATGGAAGAAAAATAAATTATTAAAAAATTATATACACTTTCCTTATAATTCATCCTTACCTATAATTATTAATACTAGCCACCAAATAGTTTTGTTTATTTTTTTAAGAAATTCGTCTGAAATCGGAGTAAAATGAAAAGATTGAACTTTACGATACCAATCTAACCTTATCAACCACCTGGCTTAATTGAACCTATAAAATTATTGTTTGCAGGGATGTTCTAGACTTTATTGTTTCAATAAAAACTAACTAAAAACCAATAAATAAACGGACGTACAACTCAATAATGCAATTATCTGTTTAATATTCCAAAATAATAGATGACAACCAAGCATTTTTATGAAAATAATAATTTGTATAAAGTCAAAACAGGAAAACAGCATAGTCTGCGTGTTTAGAGCAGGAAACCGTTAGTAGCCTACAATTATTGTGACAGAAACTACGAACCTATAATAGGCAGATTGCTGAAAAAGGGATGTATAAGGCTGTTTTGGTCTCGTGAGTGCAGTGAATCCTCCATGTCGATTTAATTTGTAAATTGTCTGTTGTTTCGCTTTTCATTTTTTAAATTCCTCATAAATTATTAACCGAAAATTTATTAAAATAGTGAAATTAAAGAAGCGACTATCGTTGCCACCATTTTTATTTATATTAAGAACATATGCACTGGAACTGTGGGCGGGGGCAGGTACTGTATGTCCCTAATAAAATCATATTAAAAGAAATCGGAGCATGACAAAGATAATTCTTTTAACATTTTCTGGCCCGCATGCAATCGGGAGAGCTTTCAGAATCATCGATTGCTTTCCAAGACTTCCCAAAAAGCTTCTGAGGTTCGGTGCTCTTGTTCAAGATGACTCAACAGTGGTGCGAAACACACATGCCGTGTTTCATCACGTGGACCGATAGCCTGCTTCCTCGTCAGCTCTGAACCCGCTCGAATATTTGGCGTGGAATTCTTGCAGGCGAAGGTCAACACTAAACTCCACTCAAGTCTCAAGGCATTTAATATGACTGTGGCCAAGGAATGGGACAATCTGTCTGACGACAACCTGCGAACAACCATCGCCTATCCGAATCGTTTCTCATCGTTGAACAAGGGCACCTGGTTGAACAGAAACTGTTAAACTTGAATTTTATTGTATCAACAAAACTTGTTGAATTTGATCTTGTTTTGACTTTTGGTTCTTAAGTTCGTTCATGATTCATGATGTCAAAGTTGTCCGGTTAATCTACACACTGTACAGTCTATGATTGAAATTTCAAACCTCTGTGTTACGTAAGTCGATAGAAAGACTAAAATTGTTAGGTGATGTTATAATTTTGTCAAGTACGGTGTATTTTATAAACCAAAATAACGATTTAATATAAATTATCTTCCCACGTCTGACTAGAATCATATAAGAAACGAAGAAAAAAATATATCGAGGTGTTTTCTTAACAACGAAATGAAGTTTACAATTCTAAATTCTAGAGAATACAAAATTCACATTAAAGTAGAACTTATTTAAAAATTTCAGTATTTTTTTAGTAAACTTAACTAGTTTTTATATTGGAAATTTCTTCATAAAAATTTAATTTAGCTTCGATCAAGTGTGATAATGTGACGTTATTGGAAACAGTTTACGTGATTATAGAATAGAATTTATAAACAAATTATCACAAAAAAAGTCTCGGTAAACTATTTGAGTATAAAAGAATGAGAAAATTAAAATGTGCTGGTAAAACAGATGTATTAAATATCAACAATTTCATTATACTTAATTTCCTCAACGTTCAACTAAAAAGAAAAAACGGAAATGAAATTGGACTCTTTATTTAATCAAAGCCAAAGTGTTTTTAATATGATACACTTAAAAACCAACTATATAATGAGAGATAATAATTGAAATTGGATCGATGCTCGTTCTGACACTTTTCTCATTTATTCTAAGGTGATAAATGTATACCACTTAATGATTACACTTGATGGTAGCATTAATGGGCTTCATTTCCAGTAGTCATTGGCGTCATATCGCAATACGCTTTTTTTTTAAATATTGTCCTTTTCAGAGATTGGTGCCTAACAGCAGGCCACACGGCCACAAGCAACTTTTTCGTCAATTTCTCTTCAATGTGTGCTGCTCATTATTTCGAAAAAAAAGAAAGTTTCAGCATATTGTAAAACATTTTCCAGACCATTTTGAGAAAAATGTTTTTACGTAAACTTCTTTGCAATATCACGTGGGTACGCTAATAGATTACCATTAATAGAAACCCATATTATTGCCTACCGTGGTGCTTTCAATCAATAAAATCTTAATTTCACAAATTAAATAGAGAGTTTCCGAGTTATTCCGTTTTAAATATTGATCATTTCGTATGAAATTTTAAATAATAGAGATCTGAAAAGTCGAATATTGCAACAATAAAGTCATATTTTAATTTAATTGGGGTAAGTTTGTCTAAATTATGAGAATAACAGTTTCAAACTCACAACTGTAAATTTACAATATATATTTTAATATTGAGAATTCTAGGATTTTTTGTTTTCTTCACATTAATATAAATAAAATAAGTAATATTGCGAGTTTTTGCAGGTTGGTTAGATAGAAGACATTATCACAGATTGTAAACACAAAAGGTTTGAAAGAAATCTGAATATCCAGTTCTATATTCTATAACTTCATTTTCAGTAACCCCATTTTATTGGCCCTCAACAATGCAACAAATTTGATGGTCTGATTAAAAGATAAATTATTATTTAATAATCCATAACCAGCAAGTCAGAATTACGCTCATCAGAATACATTCTCACACCAAATGAAAACGTTAATTTTCCTATTTGAAAATGTGTGTTGTAAGGCTCCAAGTTCGTGGGAACGTTTCATATAAATCTTTAATACTCGCTTCAAAGAAACTATAAACAATATTTTCTTGCGAATGTTTTTATGAGCCTGCCATAACCGGGTTCTTATTTGTCTCTTACTGTTGGCGTGCATCCTTCTTACGTATAGAAATTATATTCCGCATTTTTAAGCCAAATGAAAACTACATTTTTTCCAATTTAAACGTGGTTTTGGAATTTCCAATTAATAATAATAATAATAATAAATAAGTTTTAACGCAAGCTTAATTAACTTGTCCTAAATATCTAAATCCATTAAACTAGGAACATTTCTTAGAAACCCTAAAACTAGTTTGCAATTGGAGTTTACAATTTTAAAGCGTATTTTATTAAAAACCACGTGCACGCCTAATTTAATAAATAATATATACTGTAAAATTAAAGACTTCTGTTAAAATATATCCTGAACTGTAGATTTCCACAATAGATTAAGTTTAAATAACTTTTCGGAGCTTCTGTTTTTTCTACGGCAATTCTTCACCATCCATAAGAACCTTCCAATAATGATTTTATCGTTTTGAGTGATTTTGACGTCAAACACAAGGACTGTTAAGAACAGCTAGAAGACGAAGAACTTCCGGATATTTGGATGAAGATTCGACTCATTCACAATACCAACTCGCGGCAAATCTCGGTGAACAGCAATCCACCCGAGCAACAGCAATCCACCCGAGTACAGCAATCCACCCGAGTACAGCAAACCACCCGAGCAATTCAAATCTCGGTGTACAGCAATCCACGTTACGCTCGAACTGTGCATATGGTGGGATAAACAAGAAAGTTGATAAAGAAGATGAAGAACATCAGGAATTGATGAAGCTCTGATGAAGGCAAAACAGTCTTTACGAATCGCTATAAACCTCAACTAGTACCATTTCAGCATGAAATGACTTTTAAAACACCAAAATGAACGTACACCAACTGGAAATAACGTTTTTCCCATTTAAAGCGTTTCAGAAAACTTTTTTCAATAAAAAATTGTTTATGACTATTTAATTAGGCATTTCTGAAACTGTCTAAAAAATATTAATAAATTTCCACACATTTTGAGCACGTTTATTGAGATGATTTTATTAGCATACCAGTCGGTGTGTTAACGAGTAGGTACGAATATCTGATTGCTTCATGATAGTACAATTCCCCACGTTTCTCAAGCGGTGAAAGATACGTTTAAATATTTAAATGGAAAAGTTTTCCACTCCAGCAGAACTCTCCGGACATCATCCCGTTGGATTATCACCGATCAAAAATGGCTAGATGAATGATGAATGAGAGCCAGAAAAATTCTATTATGACGGAATCGATAAATTTTCCGAACTCTGGGAAAAGGTTGTTGTTATTAACGAAAAATAATTTGAATACAAGTTATGTTTAAGTTTGTAATGTTTACTATAGTTTAATATTCGTAGACAACACTGAAATTAATTTTGAGACCTAACTTTTTTAATCCTCTATGCCGTATTCAAGTAAGCGTGTTTTTATAATATTCTTTTTTATGAATTATACATTTCTTAAATAACATTTATAGAAATTTTATTTTTAAAAAAATGGTGTTATGAATATCAACCTCTCAATCGTCATGCATCATTTATTCATAAGTTATTGTATTTTTGTAAAAATAATTAAGTATAATTTCTGTCAAAGGAATAAAACAGATTTAAAAAAAAGTATGATATTAATTGCGCCGTGTGTCTCGATTCACGTGTACTCTCTCATTGGATATCATCTCTTGCTACATGAGAACTCTAATTTGTAAATAACTTAAATAATATATCCATTGATGTGTTTTCTATTGATCAAGGAGATCCGTTGGTGCTGGTGATTTCTTCTCGTTTGGTTGAACTTTGGCAATTTCTTCCATTACAGGAACTGGGCCGCTTAAATAACAAACTTTTAACTAAAAATATGTCGGGCATACGTAGAAGGTAGTTGTGGCGAGTTTGATGAATGCGGGAACACTCGCACTGGAGGCTCATTTGGCGAGTTGTCAGATGATGCAAAGGCAGCAAGTCGTCGAGTTCCGATGCACGAAGCTAGTGTTGGGATAACTAGTGAGACTGCGAGTAGAATTGAACCAGATGCAAACAGACAGAATCCTGTGGAGTTAAAACTCATTTGCACGTCTAGAAATCATAGTTATTACCAGTTGTTTTCCAATATCTCATCGGATCTTGTAGTAACAACTGAAGTTTGTCGCTCGGAAGATACAACCCTCCGTTTTCGTCCTAAAGAAATTGTAATACAATTGATATTGTTTGGCAGTTAACCTCGAATAACACGAAACGTTCAATCGATTGTTCAATAACATGATCTTCTCTCCATGTGTAGCCAACAATAATTGCCACGGCACCTGATAAATAATTTAGCTGAAAGTACAGGGCATACTAAACCTGATACTAATAGAAGTAATCCAATTAGGGTGCATATACGACAGAACAAAAGACCTCGTCGTTGTGCGGGTGGTGGCGGCAATAAATACCTACAATTTGGTTATAGAGTAAACCATTTATTTCATTTCTTTTACCACGCTCCCGATTCTAATTCATCGCCGTTTGGGCTCACATAAAATTGGTGTAGGTAGTTTTTGATTCCAAAGTTACGTGGAGCGCTGACCTGAAATATGAAATACAAAGTATCTTAGATAGCTAGCAATTAAATTTTAACATAGGGAAATCAGTTTTTGCTTTATTTATGGGAGCTCAAAGCTATGTCAACGCAAAAATCAGGAGAAAAAATTTTAGTTGGGTTTCCTGTCAGTTAGGTGAACAAAAAAATAGGCCAATCTTTAATGAAAACGTCACAGTTGTAGTTAATCTCTTAATTTGTAGTTGTCTTGGCTTGTTTCAGAGAAAAATCTATAATTTATATAGGCTATAACAGAAGCATTTTTCAAATTCACTAACGTAAAAACTATATAAATTATTACAAATTCTTGTCGATTAATAAAATAGTAGGTTCTGCCTAGAACGGTAAACTAAAAGTTGAAAAAGTGTTCTTTGAAAATGTACTCTGAGTACCCTTGCAAGAAGATAACGGTGGACTTCCTCTGTGCTGTGTTTCAATGGTAGAGTGCTCGTCTGCCTCGTGGGCGACCCGCGTTCGAGTAATTCTCAATGGTATAAATAAGCGTGTATTGACGAGAACATATTGGGTTAAGGTGAACCACGTGAACAATTTAAGTGTTCATGAAGTCCGATCGCTTAAATAGGTAAAACGTGTTAAGACACTTCATGTTTTATAGCACACCACTTTGTGCATTTTAATTTTTAATTTGTTTCTTTGCCATGTCCAAGTTACCGTATAGGTGACATCCCACCAAAAACTTTTTTTTTCCAAAAGTGTGGGATCCCTAAGCCCTTATTAGTCGCTTAAAAAATTGGCACATTAGTTAATTATCCTCATTTTCTTTGTTTAGCGGGTATGAAATTCCAGCACATATGGTATTTTATTTTATCTTATTACACTAATTTCTGTTATTATTTTTTATTTGTTTTATTCTCTCATATACCGATATTTATTTATTTTATCAGTTTTTTTAAATTTATGGATCATATTATTGTTTTATTTGTAGCACACGTTTAAATAAATAAATAAATTTGTAAGAGCTACTAGCAATTATGAGACGTTCTCTATTATATTGCTGTAAATAGAGCTCGTTTAGAGCAATTTTTAGTAATGATTCCATTTCATATAAGAATATGTTATAACACCGTATCAAAAATTTTTATGACGCAGTTTCGAACGTAGAAACTAAAAAAAGTCTATTTTATAATTGAATTGATGCGCAGCGACTCGCAACAGGACTATCAAACATTTTTATATAGTCTATACAAAATTATTAATACGTCTTAAAAGATTTAACTAATTCTTATTTAATATTAAGGATGTTATGCAAGACAATAAACATCCTAAATTAGGAGCTTTACCGTAGTGGTGTTAGTTCATCAATTTAAGTTCACAGCTTTACTTGAAGCTCTTTCTAATGAATTTTTATTAATTAAATATTGGTGAGCATTTTGATGTCAATTCAATAGCGGATCAATATTACGCAGTCAAGACGAAACAAAAATGTGGATTAACATTTACAAGTCCACGATACAATAATTTTCTTTAACTTAATGTTTAATTTTTTTAAGCAAAAATTGAAGAAAAAAATCAAAATCCGAAGCGTTTCGTTTGGCTGTAATGAAATTTAAATGAGGGTAAATTTTTAAGCGTTTATCCATCAATTATATAATTATGGAACTAGTGAATGAATACAACTTCTACGGAAGATGATGGCTTCATCCGTTCTGACTAAAGGTGTCATGTTTGTAAGAAAAAACTATTTGGCCAATCACTTCTGTGACTTACTTCAAATCAAGGATGAAGCTTTATTTTATTCCAGTTTCAAGAACAAACAAAGAATGCATTCAAAAAAAGGAAGTTGAAGTAAATTAAGTAAATGCAATGTTTATCCTAAAATATCAAATTTTATACATTTTCGTCGGGTTTTCTAATTTTCCAAATTAGCATTTCCCAAGAAGCTTAAATCCTTTGGGAATTTAAATAGGAAAATAAAGCTTAAAATGTCAATGGAGGCCTATAGAGTACGGTATTTAAACAAATAATCACTGGAAGCACGAAAATGTGGTATGGTTAGAAAATGAGCTGAGTAAACGTGCTCAATTTCAGCTTTTTGGAAAGATATTAATATTTTTAGATAGTTTAAGACAAGCTTAATTAAATTGTACTAAAAAATAAAAAACAATTTATGGGTAAAAATACTTAAAAATTTTCAGATACGCTTAAAAATCGGAAAATCGTTATTTCCAGTTAGTGTGCTGAAAGCTCATCTGGTAATAGTCCTTCTAAGAAATTCAAAAACTCAAAACAGTTAACCATTTCATTTTGAGGGGGAATATGACAGTTCAGATTTTTAATAATAAAAAATGTGGAGAAATCTAGACATGTCATTCAATTATAAACAATATTACAGAAAGATTACAATTTAAATTTCTGATACAGCGTCTAAAAAAAACTAAAAAAAAACAAATGTATCTATTAAATTGTAAAAATATTAAAAATACGTGTTATGGATTAAAGGGAAATATAGTTAAATCTGAGAAAATCGAAAACTGCTCCCGTCAGAAAGCATCTAATTTGCAATTGGTATTCAAATTTAAATCTATTAATTAATTAGATTATTAGTGGATGCGTGGATGCCTGGTAGCTAATTTTATTTCTGAATGATCGATGTAATTTCAATCCTTTTGAGATCTTTTGATTTTTAGTTATCACAGCACTCTGCACTCTACTGCCACGAAGTATTCCGCAAAATGGAAAAGACCGCGCCCCAATTGCAACAACCACACCTTTCCTATTGTTAATCGTTATATAAACTGATTATATTTTTAAGCGTAGATTTGTGGAATTTGATTTACTTCATTGTTTAGCACCTTTTAGAATTGTTGATTAAATTTTTAGAAGCGAAAATTATTGTGTATCTTACTCTGAAATAAAACTGTGGTTTTATAAGCATCTAGAGATCTAGAATAATCTTTAAATAAAGGATAATAAATAGTGAAAGATGTGACTGTTCCAATTGCTGCGCAGTCTTTTGCAATTTGCGGCTTACTTCGTGTCAGTGCAGTTTGTTAGTTTTCCTTTCGAGAAAATAAAATATATTTATGTAAATTAATTCAATAAGAATTGAGGAAGAATTATTATTCAGTGTAATACTCCGTGATTTTTTGCGGACAATATATTTTTTAATTTTCCGACTGGAGCAACTTTTATCTCTTAAAAAAAGTTATTCTATACGAATAAGGAATGTTCCAAACTTTATGGTGAGATTTTAATTGAATTTATTTTTGACAAAAGAGGGAGAATGTATTTTTCACAAAGAAACAGAACAGAGCCCACATGCAAGAACGTATTTATCCCATGGAATATCACTGATAAATTATATTTTCCAGTAATTCATACATATTTTTAATTAATTAAAACAAATGTTCTCTACATTTTCTTAGAAACCTAATTGATCAATTATCTTCTATTTGATAAATAATATGTTTTACATACGGCTTAAGGTCTTGAAGATAATGCAAGTAATTGGAATCAGCAAAAAAGTGTTAGAAGAACGGAGGCCAATAGCAAGAGAGTCTATCGAGGAATTGTAACTGGGAATCATTCCCTATTCAAATTACCTGAGGCGTAACGTTAGATTTTTAAACATTATTATCAAAAAAAAGAAATTGAAAATTCAATTTCAACTCTTTTGAATTATTCTCAATGGTCTCAAAGAGATCATGAAACAAATGTTCAATTTGTGTTAATAATTTCTCTGTTTTTCATTATATTTCTTCAAAATTTCTAGATCAAATCAGAGTTATTACTTTTCTTTTTTATGAATATAAACTTGGAATTGTCATTTTCTTATATTTTGATAATATATCAAAATTCAACAAAAATAACAATATCAATTTATTGTTTGCTGCCCTCAATTTTTTACTCTTAATTATGTTTGAACCAAGTTAATTTAGACTCATAACATTCTTCAATCAAAAATACTATATAATCTATTGAATAAAAAAATCAATTTTGAATTTTTTTTTCTATCCCAACTAGTTTTCTGAGCTCATAATATATTAGATGATCCATTTAAATTGTTTTCCCCAAGAAAAACAAGAATCATTAATAGAGATAAATGAAGTGGTTGACTAATCAATTGAGTACTACTTTACCGATTTAATGACTAATTTATTTTTCTTTTCACAAATCATCAGAAACATGAGTTTTCGTTGTCATTCTCAGAATTGTAAAAACGGCTCTTTTCTAATGAACATTCAACAAAATTCTTATATATTTAAAAGCTCAATAAACAACATTTGCCTTATTTTATATATCGACATAGAATATGCTTTCATTCACTTAATATCCTCTGTTTTCGTTTTTTCCGATAATTGCTCAGAGCATATTGGACATTCAAAATATATATTGGGCTTCTCAGCGAGTTATAATGGAAAAGGAAAACAAATAATTCTAGATTTAAAAAATTAACGAATACCTCGTCAACCATTGCAGAAGATTTAGTTGCTCCCTGCGGGGAGAGCTTCTCCTTTTTGTTGCTACCCAAACGAAATCCCGTCATGACATGCGGAACTGAAATAATAAAAATCTATTCCAATTAAAACAACCAACGGAAAGAATTGTAGAAAGAAGGCTGAAAGCGCAAAAAGAGCAAACAGATTTAGACGGGGTGCTCTAAACTCGCTGCTTGCACAGAATGAAGCATTCCCCCCGTCATCACACGTCGTCTATGCCTGAAAACAACACAAACAGACGAGAAGAGCTTGACATCATTTTGGGCGTTTATTGATTTCATTTCAGTACACATATTGGTTTGCATTCATTGAGCTATAACTTCGACAATATATAGTCGTGAAATTCTTAAAATGGAAATGAACCAATATAGAAAAACAATCAATTTGCACCAATTATTCAACAGAGCACTACTCCCATTTCGTTATTGTTGTTGTTGTTGTTTGTGTGGTATATTGTTATTGAAATTTTAAATGAAAATAAAATTTAATTTATTGTAGTGATGCTTTTGGTTTCTGCTTAAACGTGCACCTAGCGGATGACGTTCTATTGACTATTAGTGATATTTATTGTTACTTTAGCCCACGCTTAGCATTTGATGAGGTATAAGCTTTAAACAAATATGGCTTTAGTAGATAAAACGCATTAGTTTTACGTAGGTAATGAATTGAATCATCGATTATTGTTATGAGATAGATGCATTTTGATATTAGCATTTGTAATAGAAGTACCAATAAAAGTGTCGCTATATTAGCACTGAAATATTAGTACTGAAACATACTATAAATTATTGGATTTGGTTTAGTTAGCAATATAATAATAATAAAGAATATCTACTTAAATGTCATAAACTGCGACTTATTTACGTCAAGGTACAGTTAATATTTTTAGTGTTTCTATGTGGTTGCTTTTCAATTACTAAAAATCAACGTTAAAAAGAATATATAGTCGTCGCCAAATTCGATTACCACCGCAAAATGTGGCGCACTTTTTTAAATATTATTTTGTCATTTAATTTTTATGATTATACTTATTTTCCACAATTATGCCACTATTTAAACAACATCTATAACATATTCTTCTATTTATTTAAGCTATAACAGTATAGATCGAACATAAACAAGGAAATAATCTTAAAAATTTAAAGAAAAAATAATATTTGAAAAGTGCGCCCTTTTTGCGGTGGTAATCGCATTTGGCGACGACTATATTAAATCAGTTCAGAAAATTATTACATATATTACAATACCAGTTGGTGTTCTGATATTATTCTCATTTGACATATTCCTCATATTCCGAAGTGGATTTCGGCTGATCCTCATTCGGACGGTCGTAATAGTTTCCGGAGTGGGGACGGAAATAGGCTGATCAGTACCCAAGCTTCTCAAATCTTTGGATATTGTTGCTTTCGGAGTTCATACACATAAATACCATTTTTATAGAAATTGTACTCTTTTGGCGAAAATTCCAACCAATATTGAAAAAAAAATTTTAACGGTAAATGCGAGCAGTCAAACAATTACGAAAGGCTTAAGAACATAAATTATTTACGAACAGATTTATTAGGAGTCCTGTAAGTTGGATTACTCACGGATTAATTAATCGAGAATAGTAATTCTCAATTGAAAAAAATATGTAGATATATAAATATTATGACTTCCTTTATTACGAAATTTGTCTGTCAACTGCAAATTTCAGTGAGTTGTTTATGCTTATTCTTCCAAGTATCATATAACCATTAATGTGCTTGTGCTCATTAATTATTCATTTAGATATGCATCGTAATGTAACTTAGATATCTATTAATAATTAATAATTAGCATGACCATTGGCTAGTGATCCCATTTGAATTTAATTATAAACAATACATTTTACTTAAGAGAATAAAAATGATTTAATTTAACATATAATTTAAATTGTTCTATTTATAATTTTAATTATACATTAGATTATAAAAAAGTGCGATTTTGATGTTCATAGAATATTGAATTCTAAACGAGGTCCGTAATATAGTCACGCGAATTTAAATTATAAACAACAAGTAATTAAAAGAAGTGAAATGTTCTTTGAAAGTAAGCGAGCTCAGACAATAGAAAAAACGAAATCATAAATATTTTGAATTATTATAGATCAAGTGGGCGGGTCCTCAAAAAATATGACCTGTGATACTGTAACGAAGCGTCTGTCAATAAAAAAATTTTTAAAAGTATTGAAGAATTTGTCAAAAATAATAAACATTCCAGAAAATACTTTGCCGTGCTTGCATTTATGTAAGCCCCATCTTCACACTTGACCACAATTTTTATTTTTATTTTTTACCACTTTTTTCACCCGTACTGCGCCAAATGTACTAGTAAAATCGGAGCATTTTGAGCGAATATATGTTAAGAGAAACATCCACTACTAACGTGAAATTGTACAAGATTAATGAAATGATTTTAAACATTTAAAAATTGTTGTTCGCGATATCATAAATATTACAGAATCTTTATTATTACGACAAAAGATGGATTTGTATCACGAAAAACAAAACATATTTAAATTAACATAATAAGATGAGGTATATTTTTTTAATGAATCGAATTATGTTTTGACTTTGACTGGTTCATGCAGGATACATAATTATTTAACATATTAACCTTTTGAATTTTGAAATTACATGGGTTTCAACTGTTTTTCCAATTTAATAAAGTTCTTGAAGAAAAATAACTCTTTAAGAAAACTGTGCCTATGAATGTTTTTGGTATTGGGATATGTTACATTATGACAAGTCGAACGGCTTCTGTCTGTTGTTAAAAAAGTTTTCGAGATATTCATGTTTTTATAAAGAATACTTTATAGCAATACCAGAAATACAGTCCCATGTCATTTAAAGATAAAGCGCCGTCACGAATAGCCTATTGCTTCATGTTAAAACAAGGCCGCATGTTGCTCAACATCTGAATGGTACTCTGAAATAGTTAAAATAGGGAAAGTCTTCCGCAGTAGAAGTACTCTCCGGACAACACTCGGCGGATTATCATTTTCTGTGATCAATGACAGATCATAAAGACGACAAATGACAAACTAAAAATGTCTATTATGTCTATAAATTTCCCGAAATCAGGAAAACGGCTGACTTATAATATTTTGAATAAAAGTTTTGTTTAAGCTGTCAAGTTTTCTAGTTTTCGTAGACAACGCGAAAATTAAGTTCTATACCTAAATTTTAATTTTATTTGAATACTTGCGCTACTCTCATTTAATTTCATGTTTAACTCAAAAAGTAGTAAAAGTTAACAATTTCACAAAGAATAAACAGAAATTCTTGAAAATTCCAAGACACAGAAAAATGAATATTTGGGTTACTCTGCTTGAAAACCATACAAGCTTTGAAACCGCCTGAAAACCTTCGTGAAACTTGATCTCTCTCTTGCGCAATGTGGTTTTCATCTCAATCGGTCTAATGAGAGAACGATTGCAGTACTTCCACAGGTGAATCCGACGTCTGTTGAGAACAAGGCACACTTCGGCGACGGACGAAGCTTTTAATAAGAATTATTCAAAACTTGGCAGTCCAGGCTTCCTCGCAACAATTGAAATAAAATATAGAACTAAAATTTATATAAAAAGAAAATTTTTTCAAGCTGAATAGAACCAGTCATTAAAATAAAATAAAATTGAAATAAGAGGATTTTTTAAATCAATTTTGAAATTTCAAAAAAAAATTACGGTACGCTTAAATGTTTCAACTATTTTGTATACAGTAAACATATTTATTATCTCTTAGCCCGCTTCTGAATACTTAAAAACGAGGTTTTTTTTAAAGATTTCTCTCGCGAACGAAGCATTTTTAGCTCGTGAGGGAAGCGTTCGCACTCACCAAGGTTTTTTAGTCTTTTAGTCATTCTTCTTTATTTTTAAGACTTCGGCTTCATTCATATTCAAGCTAGGTTTCAGTCTTCTTTTTCTACGTCACGCACACCAAATGGAAATACACATTTTCCGTATTTTAAGCGAAGCGAGTCTGAATATTGTTACGTCTCTTGAATAAAATGTTTATTAGGACAATTTCCCTATTCTTTTCTTAAACAAACTAAACATATCAACAACTTTCTAAAAATTTGAGCCTATTTACTGAGCTGATTTTATTACCACACCAGTTTTCAAACGTCACGCAGAATAAAAAAACGAACTGTACCAAATATGATACAATTTTTACAGCTTTATCGCATTTTTAGACACAGACAGGAGTTTAATATAATCCAAACATTATATTAAATTAATTAAATTAAATTAAATGAACATTTTAATTAATCAAGATTAACGTTATATTTAACACCAATTGGAACGCTAATAAATCGACCTCAGAAAACGTGCTCAAATCTAATTTTTTGTGAAAATTTTATTATCTTTTGAAAGTTTAAGGATAAAATGATGTAGACAATGTTGTACACACTACAAGTTGTAATTCAAGTGTTAAAATAAGAAAATTTTTGTTTCCATATGATTTGCTACTGCGATTTTCAAATTATAAGCACTTTATAATAAATTTATTGTTGATCGGCTGAATAAGCAGAAAAAAAACATTTTACATCAACATCTGAACTTAACACTTTATAAACTAATAACCTAACAAATAACCAAAAATTATTTATTGGTACTTTCTTGGTTTTCCTTCGGTTTATCAGCTTCATCTTTCTCTTCTTTTTTTGGAGCATCCCCATCTTTCTTGGTTTCTTCACTTACATTCTTTTCTTTATTTTCGGGATCGGCTAAGTTTTCTTTCTTCTCATTTTCTTTCACTTTCTCTTCTTCTTTTGGGGTTTCTTTTTCAGGAGTCGCTTTCTCAGTTTCTTTTCCACTATCAGTATTCTTTACTTTATCATCTTCCTTTATTTTTTCTGTTCCTTGCTCACTGCCTTTCTCCTTGGCGCCTTCTTTTTCGCTCTCCTTCTCCTTATCCATCTTATTATCGTTCTCTTTCTTGTCTTCCTTTTCATTCTTATTTTCTTTATCATTCTTATTCTCACTACTTTCATTATCATTCTTTTTTTCCTTGATTTCCTTATTTTCCTTATTTTCCGTGTTTTCCTTGCTTTCCTTATTTTCCTTATTTTCCGTGTTTTCCTTGCTTTCCTTATTTTCCTTATTTTCCTTGTTTTCCGTGTTTTCCTTATCATTCTTATTTTCTTTTTCGCCTTTCTTTTCTTTATCACTTTTAATCTCTTTATCACTCTTGTTTTCTTTATCGCTCTTCTTCTCTTTATCACTCTTTACCTCCTTGTCGCTCTTCTTTTCTTTATCGCTCTTTATTTCCTTTTCACTCTTCTTCTCCTTCTCAGGATCCGTTACATTCCCATTTTTATCCTTTGCTTCATTTTCCACTTTTGCCTCTATCTTATCTTTCTCCTTGTCATCCTTATCTTGTTTAATCTTTTTATCCTTCCTTTTCTTCTTACGTTGTTTCTTATTAACTTTACTAGATGCTGAAAATGAGCACATTTCAATAGAATCTAAGGAATTAACATACAGCCAATACTGGAAACGTGAATTGCTGTCTTTTTAGCTTTAGCCTTCTTTTTAACTCGTCTCATTCTCACTGTAGAAAAAGTAATTTCTGATTAGAATACTTATTGTACTTACATCTATATGATTTTTTACAAAACATTCCCTTCGCTGACGATTCAGGAGATGCCTTTATTGAAGTTGTCGAGTTGACACTGGGAACATTTCTAGTTGTGTCTTCTTCCTTATTGTTCTTTGAAGTTTCTTCCGTTTTTGAGGAAGTACTCGTGTATTCCAGCTGGCTTGTTGAAGAGTTTGTTTGACTTCTCGTACTTTGTTCACTCTGTCAAAAATATTTTAAACATTTCTTTAAACCCATTGAAGTCATACGATTTCACTTTTAGATGATGTTGTTGAACTGGAAGATTCACAAGAGCTCACTCTCTTTGCTGAATTAAATTAAGCTAATAATTATTATGAATATTAAACATACATGAATATAAATAGTTGTAAAATTTATAAACGGCTACTGTAAATGCACCGACTCCAATAACTATTGTAGCATATTTGATACACTGTTTACGATTAAATAACATTTGAAATTGTTTATTAAAGTTTCTATTGATAAAATAAGTTAGTAATGACAATTTATTACTTCATTCAAGTTTAAATAATATGTTATGATCTTGATAAAACGGATTAATTAATATTAAAATATTTAAACGTTTTTTCGTTGGATCAGGACAAAATAAATGAAAATTGAATCCTTTTTTTTGATATTATTTATGAGGTTTTTTAATAGTCCGTCTTAAACTATCTAAAAACATGCGGTTCTTACCGAAATTTGCAACATGAGCATCTTTTCTGAGCCCCAACTTAACCATTCAATTTGGGGTGGAAATTGTATTAAAAACGGTTTTTTGTAACATTTCGCGTGGATTTATAATAACTTTACCATTGCCCAGATGATTTGTGGTAATTTGACTTTCTATGTAAATTTGATTTTTCAACTAGTTGCATTCGCTGCTGCTAAACCAAATTTCTTTCTTACGAGTCAAAATTCACTTTATTGACATAATTCTGAGCATCAATTAGTAATAACTGTTAAACAAATCTCCACCGCCTACATTTTCTAAAATAGTTTCATCGTGGTTATCAGAATTATTATCTTCAAACGAAATCTCCCAATTTCTAATATCGTTAATTATATTTAATTTGTCTCTTCTACTTGTTGTCAATCTTTTAAAAGGTTTTTTTAGATATTCCTCTAAATGCTTCGACAATCAAAGAACACCAATTCAATATAACAATATTATTATGTTTAATCGTTTCTCGCTAATTTCAAAGTAAATAATCTAAAATTATTCTCACGCTGTTTCCCTATATATAGAAACGTTCAAAATTATGCTTTATATATTATATTTTCTGACATTAAAGCGTTGATCAGTTAAACTGACGAACAGTGAGCTCATCTTGTTATCATTTTTAATTTAAAATACACTGTCTGTGCGTCAAAACTATGCCAGTTGATCAAATAATCCAAAAACTCCATCATCTTTAGGAGAATTTATCGCTGCGTCATAACTATACGATACCATGAAAAAAATGTCGTTTTAATCAATAAATACTGGCATCCATTTTTTTAAACGCGGCGCGCCAGAAGAGACCAAAAGTTATTGGTTTCATTTAGAACTTGAGAGCATGCCGGAAAATCCAAAAATTCTATTTTATTTAGCTCAAATCAGCGTTTGGTCGATTCACTGAAGTGAATCGGAATCATTAAAGCTAACCACGACGAGTGTTCCCAGCTTCCTTTGTATCGATCGCACTGGAACATATGATGAATGCAAACGGATCAAGAAGTTTTTTACCTTCAAAAATGATTTGGTAGATCAGAAACTGTCGATCGAGCAACTGTGATCAAAAAGGATCTCTTTCTGGATTTGTGCCGCGAATCAGGTTAAAATCATGAAAAACTCAAAGAAACTTTATTTTTCCAAAACTTTTACAAATCAAAATGTATATAAATACAAGTTTTTAGGTATAAAATGTGTATATTACTTGAAAATCACAATTGAAAAATCACAGTCTGTAGTACCTTTAGAAAATAATGTTTTATTTTTCATCAACAATATTCTCCAAGTTGAATAACAACAAGAAACACAAAGTAACACTCTTGTACATGGATGGGCACGCCAAATGGAAATAACCATTCTCTGATTTTAAGCGAGTTTCAAAATTTTTATGTCTTTTTAGCCAAAAATTGTTCACGACAATTTATTTAGGCTAACCTTAAACTATCTAAAAATATTAATCTTTTTAAAAAGAGGGCATTTTATTAGCGTATCAGTTTGCGCGTAGCTGGAAGATGGTGAACGAGTTTTCAGATTGTTTTATGAATAATCAGAATTGTGTCTCTTTTAAAATTCCGAGTTTTTTCAAAATAAAGAGTTTCAGAGCTACGGCAATTATTAGTAGACTACGGTAAATGTTAGTAGAATTACGGTAATTATAGTATTAGTAATTATTAGTAGATTAGTAGACTGAATAAATATTTAAGAATATTAACACAATCATTAAGTTAAGATGCTATAACCTGAAATTTGAAAGACTATAATTTTTTAAAGAATTTTTGACAAGTTTAATAATTTTGCCATGAAACAAACTTGAAACTTCTTTGTAAATGATTAAGTATTGGAAAATCATAACATTCTTTTGACTCGCAGTAGAATGATATTTTTATTTTAGCGTATTATTGATCTATGTTATGTTCTTAAAGCCTAATATAAAAAACTTCATAAGTAGTTTCTATTGATGTTAAAAAAAATAAATAGTTAACACAACAATTGTTCCATTGCTGCCACATTTCCCACACAATTCGCAGTTTATTATTAAGGCAACATATTTTGTCACTATCATTTTATAGGAATAAGTTTGAATGTGAGCCTGGAAAATGCTCCAATATCGGCTCAATTAACTATTGACCCAATTTTAAAAACGATCAGCGCGTCGAATTATATAAATATTACATCAAATTCTCAAAGTTTCAATAATTTAAAATTCCTTTTAATCTTTAGAAAAAGAATTAAATTTAATAATAGATTCATTTATAAACCACATTAACGCAATTAAAGAAATGACGGATTTCGAAGCACAAAAATGCTATTTGTTCTTGATCGATACGATCTGTCATTATTAATCGATAGTCTTGGAGAAGAAATAAGATGATCCTCTCGACATAACCAATTAATAAGAAACTTTCGATAAGGTTGTACATAGTATATTGTTACCAGTGGATCAATGATTGGACCTATAACGATACAACTTTAATTATTTTTCAAAAATATGTTTATTTTACTTAAACTTAAAAATGATATAATGATGTAACCGAAATTTGAGGTCTCCAGTATATAGAACTGATTGGATAGAAATGTAATAGATGCCGGGAAAAGAGAAATTACAGGAATTATTGATTGAACTGTTAGAGCCTGAAATGTGTTAGATTTAATAATACTAAATTGCAGATCCTTTTTATAATTTCTAGATAATTAGGCAAGTCGGATAATTTTCCATAAAAATAAATAAGAAATATGCACGTGAATCTTCATTTCACATATTTAAATATTCGAAAATCATAATTTTCAATTGGCGTGTATGCATGCGCTATTTAGGGTAGTTAACGAGTCACACCTGCCGGAAAGGATATATTATGTTGGAATTAATACTTGAAATCCACTGCCACGGTTACTGCACATCTTGCAAAAAGTGTGGATAAATTTCAAAAACCACGTTCTTCACCTTTAATTGAAATTCTTCCTTTTTTTAAGAGTAACTTCTTCGAATTTGATTTACTTTGTTGGTTCGGTTTATAACCGTTTAGAATTATTGATTAATTGTGTTTAATTTGTAAAAATAGGTTTTAGAATTTTTAAAAATAAACAACTTAAATCCAAGATGCGCAATAATCGTGTCTCTGAAATTGCTACAACAATTTTCTAAACTCGTTTCAACTGTATCTATATTTGCGATTTAGGTTTATAACTGCTATGTGACAAAAAGAATAACCTTAACAAGCCTTCTAATATGCATCGTCGTGGAGCTGGTGAATAAGTATGACGGACGATTAATCATTTTCAGAATCCTTTTTCGGCAATAAAACATGACTATATAAATCGGCACAAATAATCCACTAACACAAAAAACGACCCATGTTGTCGATTTCTATATCCTGAGTTTAATTCTTAAAATGATTAAATTTTAACCTGATAAAAATCCGTTCCAACGACTGTTCGATATTTTTCCAAATTTGGAACTTTCCAATGTGTGTATTCACTATTTATGGTAAAGTTTGAGGTGTAATCAATATTTTGAATGGATATCTAATAAATACAAATTTAACAAGAATATAGAGAAGCTCTTACAATCATAGACAGTGGAATAATATAGGCAACAAGACACATTAAAACCGCTGCCGATGTTGGGAACCGAAGAGTTTTTAGGGTTATGCATCGGAATACCATTGATAGCATTATTGATATAAATGAGTTGACGGCGAAATGAACTGAAATAGTCTCTTATTGAACTTGAATTTCGTATCTTTTATTAAATGTATTTTAAATTTTTAATTTACAAGCACCCTAAATGAGTTCTTAAAAGGAGAAGCTCCAAAATGTTATTTAAACTTATTATTTTATGAAAATCTAAAGTCCATGAGATATTTTAAGAAAAGCCTGTAATGTTGACGTAAAACTTAGTTGTTGAGTTTCAGGTGGATTGTAAGAAAATGCGTTTTTCATTTGGCGTGTACAAGTTTTACGTTATGCAAAAACAAACTCAAAAAGGACGTCTTAAAACATATTAATTATACTTGATTAAAAGGGTTTACATTCCTACGTCAACTGGAAGTCACGATTTTCCGCCTTTTAAGCGTTTAAGTATATCCACTAAAACATTGTTTACGACAATTTAACTAGGCTTTCCTTAAACTATCTAAAAATATAAATAAATTTCCAAAATGGAAGGTTTGAGAATGTTTATTGAGCTCATTTTATTACAATACCAGGTTTAGTGCATTCGAATAAAACCTCCTTCCTTTTGATTTATTCTGAGTTACAGTACCCGTTTTTCAAAATTAAATGATAATGAAGGCCTTGACATTCAAATATTTTCCTTAAAGTTTGAATAGTTTCAAAATGATTTCTGAATCATATAAATTACGGTTAAAAATTGTTTTTGGTATTCCACTATAAGTTTTTTCCATATTTATTAGTTTTCCTTATATTAAGCTTGAAAGCCCAAAAAATTGTATATTTTGACAAGGTTCCTATTAAATATTTGAAGTCGTATTCAGTAATAATCGTATTCAGTTCTTATGGTTTCTTTCTTACGCATTGTAACAAAAATCATGTAGCACCACCATGGTCCAAGAAATTGTGAAACACCCAGATAGATGTTGACGATTCTAAAGTTTATTGATATAACTCTGAAATAAAATCATTAACTTCTATATAATATCAACTGATAGTTAACCTTGGTATGGTAATTGCAAAACAGATTGAGTATAATAACTGTGTTATACAGGTATTTGCTAAAAACACCGTATACGGTGTTAAAAACGGTGGACTTTTAAACAATATCAAATATAGCAATAAACAATTAGCAGCGATGCCCAATGTGGAGCAAACAGATGAGAATGAAATATACAATTGATCATAAACATCAATGAACATTGACTAATATATCATTTATCAACTTCTTGGACGACTAAAAATCCAGCGAATATATATATTCAGATTTAGATTTGTTTGCTTCGTTTCATTTATGTTGCTTTTGTTTTTGTTATCGCCCTTACTATGATCTTCTCCACCCATTCACTCGAGCATTTTTAATTTCATCGACTTGAGAAAGAATTTATTAAAAATCTGCAATAGCTCATTTATTTTTCCCATCGGCTTTTCATGACCTCAAGCCTGGATATAATCAACATGTAAACAATTTTATATTGGATTGCGAACAAAACACGTGGTTGGCACACATAGAGAATGTGCTCGGCTGAAAATGAGAATACAAATAAACATAATCATTAGTTGGATTCATTAGGTAATCAACACATTGTTGCATTTTTCGAAGGGTTGAGGGTGGAATTTTCTTATAGGAGAATGTTTCCGTTAGACATTTTAATTAATTTTGCCATTAATGGTATAAAAGGATCAGATATATTATTATAGCGGTTATTTATTGTTTATCATTCACGATTATAGAATTTAAGCCATATACGTTGTAAATGGTAAGATACGGAATAAAATAAGATGAACATACGACTCAGCCAGAAGTCGGACGCTCAAATATCCATAATAAGGAGGGCTGCTTTTCCAGATCATAAAGACGATCGAAAAATACGGCTTATTCAATAAGACTTCCCGTTGGAACTCTTCCAGCGTATCCTACTCCACTAAAGCAATATGCGGCCTTTCTCTGACATGAAGCAACAGGGTTTTCGTGCAGACTCGCTCATTCTAGTCTTTTTAATGCGACTACACGCTTCAAAGTGACCCTTTCGTCAGGTGGAAGCAGCGCAGAGCCCAGAATTCCTTGTTGTTGCGCAGAGCCCAGAATTCCTTGTTGTTGTGCAGAGGCCAAAATTTTCACGATATGCACCGTATCCCACGAGTTTATTTGCTTCGGACTGCCTATTATGTAAAAAAAAGAAAAATTAAATTCATAAAACTTATTATAAATAAAATTTATTATTGTTTGTTTAAAACAAACATGCAAAACGTATAAGTTGCATAATGACTGATTAATCCTCCTGCCAATCGAACTTTTCATTCATTTTAATTCCATTATTCTTGATCGCCAATAACACCATATCTGTCAGAAATGTGTAATCAACGGTGCTATGATATTTCAATCCCATTAGGTAAGTTTGTATTCTTCGAAATTCAACCTTCAATTAGTTTTTGGTTTGCACTTAAATTAAAAATAGCAAACCCTTGGACAGTATTTCATCATCAGCAAACATCCGTCAGGCGTTCGACAAGCTTCCTTCATTTCTGCTGTTTCTTTTGTTTGCTCTCGATGAAGATAAGACCAAGGAAGATTGCCTAGAAAGTCCTTAGTTTAATACGAAACCAGTGTTTTTGTATTGTACCTGATATAAGTTCGATCATCATGTAAAACCACGACTCCATGTCATCTTTTGGTGATTGCTCTTCGCCGTAATGTGCCGAAAGTGAAGCATATCTATTTGTACCTCTATAAAGGTTCTTCTTAAAATTTAAACTATATGAAACTCTAATAAAATTTTAAGAAGACGCTAAAATGGAAACAACTAAAAAATGGTCCTATTAACCTGTTGCTTTTCTAAATTTTAGAAAAGATTGAATAATTATTTCAGAAAATAACGTTTATACAGTTATTCTTGAATAATTAGGTAACACTCAAAATTTAATTACAGCATTTTGTAAAGATATTAATGTTTTCCGCTAATAGAGATATCAATTTTAAAAATATTCTTATATTTCAATCAAATAATTCAACTGCTATCAATATTATAATAAAATTTCACAAAATACCTAAATCTGACATCAGTTCTCGGCTGCTTTAGTTCTCCTGACTTATCTCGGAAACCTCTACAAATACCGTAATCGATGAGCACAAGTTTCAAATTCTCAGGTCCTTGATTTAAACTGTTCGGTACGATGCAGAAATTGGAAGCCTTAATATGTTAAATTAGTACAGAATTTATTAATATTTACAAAAGGTTTATATTGAGAATAGAAAATACTAAATATTGCTGATATCCGATATGGGGTTTTTATCGTAATCATATCTGAGATGCAGTCTCTATCCACTGGGATTTAGGCTGTTGGGTTTAGGTTGTTTAAATTATCTTTTAGACCGTCAATTTGTTATTATTCTTCTTCTTCCCTTGTTGCTTCTGCCTGTTTACCGCAGGTCTTCTCCACATATATTAATTTGTTATTATTACTAAAATATTACTGTCCTTTTCAAAGATCACTGTCTAATGGAAGAGAAAAATAAGAAAAATATGAGGTTTTCGTTTGGACGGTTACTCTTTTGTCTCTAATCAATGTGTGTTGTGAAAAAAAGGATAACACTTTGTGGCCTTGTAGCCGACCAAACGAGACTACTATCATTAATTTTTCGTTGTTTTGCTATACTTTGTTTTCTGAAAAGTACCATATAAGTGCACAAAAATAAGTTAAAATAAAGAGGGGAACTAAAAATATCAAAAAAAGTTGGCTCACAGCAGGTTGTTTCACCATGAATGTTTCATCAGTCGAATGATTTTCGGATTCAATTTTTGAAATGATACGGTAAGTGTATTTGGGTATGTGTTTTTACCTAAATTCTCCCAAAAAAGAAAAATTAGAGTAAACCAAAATACTAAACCCTCACAATAAGAAACGTTGTGTATAATTTCCTTATTCCCTAGCACGTCAAATGGAATTATCGGAAAATTTTTTAAAGTTTTTTTACGCTTGTCTTGCAATTTTTACGTTCACTTTACACAAATATTATCTACGCCAGTTTTTCACATTTTTCTCATACTCTCTAAAATATTCAAAAGTTAAAAAAAATTGTAAAATTAAGCAAGTTTTTGAGCTCGCTTTATAAGCCTTCCAGTTAGCATGTGATCTGCGGGCAAATTAAAAAAAAATTCTGAATGTTTAGGGGAAAAAATTATTTTTAGCTAATTTCATTCTAACCTCTATCAAGTTTAATAACTGAAAATTTGCCAGACATATATTTTATACTTAATTGGATCGAAATAGGTTTCCGGAAAATGAGAAATTCAATATGAAGGTAAGCAAAAAAATATGAACGTTATAGCTTACAATGTTATTTTTTAAACAAAATCTAGAACTAAAAAAAGAAACTTGCATGCAGAGAACAATTAAATCATAATTTGTAAGGATTTAATCTTCTAATCTCTTTTTGGCAAGAGGCAGTGGCATAGTGAGACGACCTTTACCTTAATATCTCTGTGAATGTATCCAAGAGTGTGCAATTGCTTAATTGGTTGAAGAGCTAATAAGGAAAGTCGTAAACCTGTTGACAAAGAAAACCGTCCATCTTCGAATTGAAACCGCAGATTCATTAGGTTATCACCAAGCTGAAAATTTTACATTAATTATTTTATTTCATTTTATTTCCAACCAGGGGCATAATTATAAATTTGAAATGATCCTCTATTTTACCTCGATCCACCATATTTATCAAATAGTCCAATCCTTAACCATCTAGATGGAGTATCGTCGCTAACAAATATAAAACCTTTTTTAGTAGCTTTATTCATTACGCTGTAATCTTGATCAAGTCCATGGGAATGTGATTCGCATATTTCGAGCTTACAAGCAAATGGTTTACCATCCGATCTTCTTAAAACCTGCGGATAACTTATTCAGACATATTCTTCATTTTCAAAGGTTATGATACCTCATACACTGCTCCATACCGTCCTTGCGCAATTTTTCGACCAATTGCGTATGTTCCATCTTTTCCGCGAATGAGGCAGTTTTTGCTTGGCAATTTGTCTTCGATTGAGCAAATAGATGATTCACTTGCTTCACAACTTTCAAGGTCAATCGACATTATTTATAATTAATATCTGAAAATTATTAATTCCAATTGTTTGTGGTCTGATTATTTAATAAAAACAGAGAGTGACCACTTGTTGGGTTAGTCTACAGAACTCCAAAAATAATTATTTTAAGCTAAAGTTTAATGTATTATAGCAATTCCGAAATTCCTAATAAATATTCAAACACGAATTTACTTAATAAAAAAACTTTAAAGCTTAAACTTAAAGCTGGTAGCCCGTCAAAAGCACGTTTAAACTGAAAGCTCAGAAAAATACTCAAATATAGTTTTGCGTTCAAATAAGCACTATTCTATAAAGTTTAGAATGTGCGTGGCAAGTGTACGTGAAAAGTATGCTGACAAGTTTTTTAGGTTAATACGTGAAAACTAATAATATACATTTAAGTAACAGAAAAAGCTCATTTCAATTTTTCGTGCTGTATTTGGCGTCCAGAATAAAATTAGACGTCATGATTCCGCCCAAATATTGTCTAGCACGCCAGCTGCACTCTTAAAAATGCAAGATCGTTTGAGGGTTTCTATAAAGGTTTTCTGGTTCAATTAAAAGGACTTTAGATATTTTAAGAAAAGTTGATTAAACTCAATTTTTCTTATTATAGTTTAAATTCAAAAATCACATTTAAAAATTTGAGAAAAGTAGTTTTCATTTGGTGTGCTGTAGCTATTAACTAATAAAGTTTGTTGGCTTTAAAAAAGTTGTACTAGAACGAAACAATTTATATCTAGTACAAACACTACACGATTGGATCAGGTGAAGTTTTTTACGTCGAACATTCTTTCAAAAATACCCCTTAGCATATACAATTACGGCTGAAGGATAGAAGATGTGGGAAAACTTTAGGAAAAAGTGAGCTGTATACTTACTAGTTAATGTTAAGAATAGATATAGGAAAGAGTAATTCTGCGATTTTTACCTTAATATTACACAAGGATAACCAACTGCACGCCAACTGGAAATAACGATTTTCTGATATTTGAGTGAGTCTGAAAATTTTTTGGGTAATTTAACTAATCATTTTTCAGACTAGTTGAACTAGGCTTCTCTTAAATTATCTAAAAATATTAATTTCTTTCCAAAAAGTTAAATTTGAGCACGTCTACTGAGCTCATTTTAGAATCATACCAGTTGTCGTGTCATCTGAAGGCTATGGACAAGGCAATGGTTTAAAAAAAATCGTCAAAGAATCTAGAGCAATCTAATTTAGTAATTTTCTGAGCGAATGAACGGAATTCCGGGCTCCGAATCTCAAATAAAACTGCCATTTAGCCCATTTTTGGTTTAAAGGAACAAACTTTCACTTAGAATAGCGAAATAAAATCTTCAAAATGAGTGCGCATAAATCCGCTATAAACCTAAAATTTTGTAAAGATTGATCTTTTGATCTGGTTTTTTTTTGATCTGGTTTAGAAAGGTTTAGAAAGTGATCTGGTTTTTTTTAAATAATTTACACGTGGTACATAATTAGAAACAATGGAAAAAGTTCATTTTTATTAGCCGTGTATACGTTTTTATTCTGTTATAGTTGCAAAACTATAAATAGTTGCAAACTATAACTGACGTAGGCCGGAATCAAATTAAAGAAACCTGGAGAAATATTATATGAAACATAGTGATTTTATTATATTCTGTTGCTACTTTACTCTTAATTTCGCCAGATAGAACGATCGTTCAATTAATTCAATTACGATAGTTAATATTCACAATGAAAAGCTTTCGACGTCTCATCTGCATGGCAACAGATATATTAACAAAAAGGGCTCATTAGCCATTCTCAAATCTAACTTTACGACATGATATTAATACCATAAGTTTGTTTAAGAATAACTTGTCTTAATTGTCAAGAGCTATGTTTTCTAGAAAGGCCCTAAAAACTTTAACATACTCTTATAAATCGGAAAATCACTATTTTACTTTCCGGGTAAATTCAATAATTAAGTAAAGATTTTTGGTTATTTAGAGGATAAAAATAAAAATAAAAATAAAAATATCAAATTAGCGAAAATATACCTCGCAAAACCATCAAATGTGAAATAAAATAGATAAATGAATAAATAAATAAATAAATAACTCAGTAAAACATTTATTAAAACAAATAAATACATGATACACAAAGCAAATTATAAATAATGTGACATGGATATCAGAAATTCCAGATGTTACCCATTAAGAAAAACATATTAAAGCTACTTGAAAACTAAAATTCGAATTAATATTTTCGCAATATAAAAAATGTTGTTGAACGCTTCTGTTTGTTTGTGCATTATGTTTGGCTCGCAAGGAAACGTTTATCAATGGATACTGGATAAACAGATAAAGCGAAATAACACATTTAAATTTTCAACTTTTGAGAATTGAACAAATAACACAAAAAAAAACTATTTGAGGAACCATTTAAATAGGTTTTTAAATTTGATATTTTAGAATTGGAGAAGTATTGACCTGCAAAAACAGCTGTTATCGGTCGATATAGATTATCTTGTTGTTGTTTTTTCATGATTCTTAAGCAACTGGACTAAGAGGGAGGAAGGAGGAGGAAAATTCTATGGCATTTGTGAAAGGTTTTATAAAATCAATATGAGAATTGTCTATGAAGACGAGCAATTTCTAAGTTATTATGGAGGTTAAGTAATAGTTCTAGAAATTGATTTCTGGATTACTGAGGATTAGGATTTGTTGTATGAAGATTCGGCCATAACACAGGGGCAACTCCTGGCACCCGCTACCCGCAATAATTAAATTACTGTCTAATTAAATGTCTCCGATCTTAACTTACCCATTGGTCTTAATAGTCTGTGGATTATTAGTTGTTCGATCCCGCTGCTGTACCACTCCTTCTTAGAGGCTAAAAAAAACTCGAGGCACCCGTTTTCGACATCGGCCAGGTCATTGAAGCTACGACCACGCAGAAAGTGTTCCATGAATCGGAAAAGGTGATAATCAGATGGCGCAAGGTCCGGACTATAAGCTGGATGTGGAAGAAGTTCAATGGCGACGAGGTTTTTGATCTTTTCCTTCGTTTGTCTGGCGGTGTGCGGTTTTGCATCGTCTTGTTGAAGGAGTATCCGCTTTTGTCATCTTACTTGTAGAAGCAATACAGTACGAAATACAAAAAAATTAACTGTGCAGCGTTCTTTAAATTTTGCAAACTTTTACTGTATCAAACATTTTCCAGTATATATTTTTTCAGGTCAGAAGATCTATTTCCGGAGTGCTATGTGGTGTTGGAAACAGATCCAGCACGGTCATTGAGTGTACAAACCTCCGCAAATCTTTTGATGGTGTTGTACACTGTTGTTTTGGGAGCTTTATATATTATGACCTCCTCGGGGCAGCAATTTGGGATCTGATATTCAATTATCGAGGCGTAAACTTGATTAGCAGTATTTATAGTGGTCCCTGTAGCACATTCTCATTGTGAATTTAGGGTTAAAATGTTAAATGAAATAGTAATTTTAATATCTCCAGCGCACTCCAAGGAAATTTCTAAACTGTAGTTATAGAAAATATTCTAATATTGTATATTTCAATAAGAAGCGCAGGTTTTTAGATAGTTAAAGACAAGCTAGCAAAAATGGCATGTTAAAATAATACGTGTAAGTTAGTCAGACACTTTCAATTCAGAAAAGGTTTGAATTTCCATTTGGCGTGCCAGCAAACTCCATATTTTGCTTTATTTTAATATATTTTTTCTGAGCAATTGTACATATAACTTTATATTTTCTATTATTAAACGCTAATTTCTCTGTTCTATATGCTTTATATACATCATATAATTACAAAAAATGTTTTAAACGAGTGTTTTTAATAATTTATTTCTGATAAAAATAATCAAATCCAATAAAAAGAAATACAACACTATATATAAATATAAATAAATAATTAGCGGATTGTTTGAAACAAGTGAACTTAAAAGTGTTCGTTAATAAATAATTAAAAATTAAAAAAATAACAAACATATGTACAAAATTGGCATATGAGTTGGCAAGATAACAAACCAATACGATACTGTGTTTATAAATTTAAAAGAATATTAATAAAGCGGGATATATAGCGAATTCAATACAATATGCACCATGAAATATCTCACGTAATTATTAGTTTTTTTGATTTTTCTGTAATTTCATCGGTTATTAACACGTCAAGTTTATGTTTCAGGTTTTTTTCAATACTAAATATATGGTTTTTATTAAATTATGCATCGTGAAAGTGTTAGTTTAAAAATTTTTGAGTTATACTTTAAATAACTCCATCTTTCGAAAATCAAATAGTACTTGAAACAAAACATTTTTCTTGGCAAAATAGCGGTATTCTCTTGAATCATATTTGTATTCGGCGACCCACTATACCAAGAATTTTGTAAACCAATGGACAATAAACAATGTTACTACTTAAGTGACTACCGTATAATGAGCAATTCTCAACATATCATCAATTTAAATTAATACATAATAAACTTAATTAAAATTATATGAATATAAGCTTGCCTAATTATTAACCGTTTCTTTTCAAGGGCTTATAATAGTTTAATATTTTATAGAATTCCAAGCTGTCGAAGTTCTTCTCGCTGTCGTTCGAGTTCCGCGTCGTTCGCTAACAATCTGTCACGCTTTTCTCTCGTCAGAGTTCCATATCTATAATACAGTCCATAATTTAGAGTCATTAATTATATTGAAAGGAGAACTTTTCATCATCTTTCTTGGTAGAAGAAACATTTGCTTGTTGCGCTGGTTTTGATTGAGATGTAGGTGCTGGAATTCCTGATGGATGCGCTGTGGGTGGCGAGGAAACGTCACGTGTCTTTCTAAGTTGTCCTTTCTTTTCTTGGTATAAACGTGACCAGACGTCTTCGGTCTAAAACAATAATTAAAAGTATCCGGGTTGAAATTGAACCTTATCGGCACTTTGACTCCTTTGCGTCACGCTCTTTGGAAGCGCTGGTAGCTTTCTTTCCAATATTGGTGTTTTTATACTATCCGATCTTTTTGGGATTCGTGATACTCTCGCATCAGTAATTTCTGGTGCTTTTCCTTGGATTTCGGCAATTTTCCTCACCGTCTTCTCTGGGCTTTTCTCTTGGGTATTTTTCTGTACAGCTGGTGGGGGAGCTGGCGAAGACGATCTAGTTCGGACTTGAGACGTAGAAACTGTAGGAGAAGGTGCTCTCGTGTTCATTGGTGTTGGGCTCGCCTGTAAAGAATTACATGTTTTCATTTTTAAATGAAACTAACGGTTTTTTGCGTTTCTTTATCTTCATTTCTAGAAGGAATCGAACTAATTGGTGGGGGCACTGGCGCTTCTGTTTCCGTAGACTTTTCCACATTCGCTGATTGAATATTCGTTTGAGCTGATTCTTCTCGAACTTGGCACATTTTTATAGGACTCGTAGCTCTTGTCGTACGTGGTGATGGAGGTGGCTTGTGCTTAGGTGAAGGCGACTAAAACATATTTAACAATCATCACACTAACAAAGCATATTTTCCATACTCGAGACATCACCTTTCTCGGCTTAGGTGGAAGCTCCTGACAATGCTCCAACTTGTTCGTAGGTGGTGTAGGTGATGTCACCTTGTCAAAAATTATATCAGTGATCTAATAAAATGTCAGATTGAGAGAAGTTTATTGGATATGCGCACCTCAATTCGGTCGCTTAGTGTCTTTTGCGATTCAGTAGCTGAAGTTGTGCTCTCCCGACATTCTGAAGATCCATCGCTTCCATAATCGCTACTTTCCATTCTTGATTCTTTTTCTGTTTTTGAAAGATTATAAAAATGAAGCTGGTTTGTAATCAGTAATACCTGATGTTGATTTTGGAGAAACTGTGGTAGTAGTAGTAGTAGTAGTGGTTGTTGTCGTTGTTGAGTCAGGCTCCACATTGGTTGATTGTATGCTTTCTAGAAATTATAATTTATGATCAATTAGTATCTAAAATATATAATTTTTCTAGTTGCCTGTTATATCAATTAAACTTTCTCGGTGAAATTTTATTAAAGGATACACATAACTTCATAAAATCATCACATCACACCAAAATGGATTATTTTCGGATATTCCTTTTCACCACTCCACGTTAACATTTCTAGCTTCCTTAGAGGTAAATTTACAAGATTTGTACTGAATTTTCTCAAAATTATAATTATTGCCTGAAATATTAGCATGTAGAATCTTAATGGAAAGCGGATTTTTGGCATTTTAATTAAATAGTTGTAGATTTTTTTTAAAGTTAGATTTACACCACAATTTGAATTATATAGTTAATGTCAACTGTTTGAAAATTTAAATCAGTTTTTTAATTAAAAATTAGGCTTATAAGCTTCGTGATCCGTTAACTCACAAAGCTATTTATTCGTTAAAGAATATTTTCCAAGTTTGTAATTTATACATTTTCTTTCACTTTTAAAAGTGTATACTTTTGTTATTCAATTCAACCTTATATTGCGTTTTATCAATGTTTTATTACGATAACATCTTGTTCATAATTGCACACTAAGTGGAAATAATGAACTTGCGAGATATAAGCGTGTCTTCTTATCGAAATATTGTTTTCAACGGTTTAGCCAGGAATTTCTCAAACTATAGAAAAGTTATAATACCATTGCAAAAAGTTAGATTTTAGCAAATTTACTGAAAACTGGCCCGAAAGACGGAAGTATGTGCGAACTAGGAAACTCAAAAGCACACCAACTGGTATGGTAAAAAGAGCTCTGTAAACGAGTTCAAATCAAACTTTTTGTAAGGCTTTTAATATTTTAAATAGTTTAAGGAAAGTGTAGTTAATTTGACGCGAACAGTGTGTCATTGGAAAGACGTAAGAATTTTCAGAAACGCTTAAACTTTCGAAAATCGTTGTTTCCTTGTTGGCGATGGATGGTATTTCTTAGGGATATGGAATGCGTTCAGATTATGGGGAAATCTTTAAGCCCTGAAAAACCAATTTCTAAAACTAATATCCGTTTAATTTTTTGCCTAATAAGTGATATGAACCGAAATTATTAATCCCCCCTCGGGATAGAATTTGCAACGACCAGCTAGCACAATAAAAATGTGCAAAAGTGATATTATGTTTCGTTTCTTCCGTGATCTAGGATTTGGTCCCTACATCCACAATTATAGGTCAGTGATCAAAGAAAGAATATCGCGTGGACCTTGTCTAATCTTATTGGCTCAATGCATCGAAGGAGTAAATATCATAACTCTTGTTATAAAAAATATTTTAGATTTCTAATAATATCACTATTAAGCGTGATTTGATGCATTATTTCCTGCAACTTTTTCATAAAAATTTTCTAGATAAGACAATTATTTATAAAAAAACGTCAACATTTTTTGTCAGCAACATATAAATGTCATTTCTATAAAATTGGCAGCTAAGCTTTAGACCAAAGAGCTGTCAACTATTTTCAATCAATTAATATGTTCAACTCAATTGCTTTACTTATCTATCAGTTTTTATTTTTTATGTTAATTCAAATCGTGAGGATTGACTATGAAAAGAAGGTTTAAATTTATAATTAAGGCGACTTTAATTACATGTCAAAAGAAAACCACTGTCTGTCCCGTGCGTAAAGTTGGTGATTCCATAAGAGTGGTAAGTTCAGCTGTTAAATTATTATTTAACTGATATTAAAGCTTTTTTGATAAAAAAAAATGCTATAAGCACGAAAGTCATGTATCAGAACACACTAACGATTATTAAAATTGTGTACTACTGCTGGGAAAAGCGAAAAATTTCGCCAAAATATAATATATTTCAAGAACTTAATTTTTAATTTTGACGAAGATATTTTGATTTTTTTACGCTTCTCAATTCAAATTTTAGATATTTAAGAACTGAATAGTTATTTTTCGTTTTTGAATCTTCACATTTATCTTCGTGCATAACACATTTTGGCAAATCTAACCTAGAGTTGATTCAAGTTATTATAAATAAAAAAAAAAGTACTGTATAACGAGTTTTTAATTGCAGGCAGCACCGCTAGATATCCAAAATAGTAGCACGAAGACAGCCAAACTTATTCAAGAGCGTGAGTAAACCATGCCAAACAAACCTAAACTCTTAATTTCAGATAACAAGGATGATCGATCACAAAGGCTCTCAAAACGGATGAAAAATAAGAAGGAGAAGACTAAACAGGAAGAAGATGCAAAAACAGAAGAAAAGAAAACAAAGGAAACCAAGGAAGCCGTAAAGACTGCTGAATCTCAAACAAAAAAGAAGCCCGAGTAATTATAATATATTATTTAATAAGGGATATTCTGTTTTTTCTAGACGCACTCAAGAAACCGGAGAATCGCGAGAATCTAAGTATCAAAGTAAGTTTATTAGTTTGTTTTGTACACACACGTTACCTTCAAACATAAAAAAACCTTAAATTTAAAGATTTAAAGATAGTGCAATTGGTGCGCGGTTTTTTGCAATGCTGCGCGGTTTCGTGGTATTAAAGTGTATATGCGTTCCGGAAGCGTATGCAAAACCACTATCTCAAAATTTCTTAAATGTTAAAATTTCACACTCCAAAACTGTTAAATTAATATAAAGACATCAGTAAGGATTTTCGGTTTCTTAAAAAATGGAGTACATTAAGTCGAAACGGAAATTTCTAAAGATCTGAAGACATTTAATAAAGTTCTAACGGGTAAAATTATGCAGATTTTTTTAAACCTTCAGTTAGAATCTCTAAACATGTCCCATTTTTTGTTTATGGATTCGTCTTTTGAAAAGTTGATTTCTATTGGATCTTTTCATGAATACAGGAACAGTAAAATTTAAAAAATTTCTCTTTCAGCTGCCGAGGGAGGACCAAAGTCAACGAAACCAGCTGTTGTAATCGAAAGTGTGATGATTGTTGAGCAGCACATGTGAGGAAAACTACCGTATATTTAATATCTTTGTTTGTAATATTAAAAATGTGTTATTTTGTAAATTGTATTTTAGGAAATTGTCGATACTATCTATTAAAACTATTCTCTACTAACTAACCGGTTTTTGATAATGGGCTAGATAAGTTTGGCTTTGAATCCGTTGACGAGCTTCGCTGCAATGGTGTCGGAGATGTTGAATTTGAGCCGAATGAATTGAAGTGAACGTGTGTGAGAGTGTTGCTACGGAACAAAGGATGATACCTAACTTCTTTTTCTAAAAAAAACATTCAATATTTCATTTTGATGAATTAATTCACCATCGTCAGTATCGCTTCCAGAAGAGGTGTCGTTGAGTTTTCTTTCCAACTCAAGACGAACCTTATATGGTGATGCATAATTCAAAATGGTTACAGCATCCTCATAGACCATGTTTTCAAAATTGATGGTTAATGATTTTATTTTATCACCAATTCGAATATTTCCACATTGGTCCGCAATTCCCTTTGACACCAGGCTTTTGACGAAGATACCTTCGTTCATATTTCCTTGGATGTTGAAGCCTAATCCCCCTATATCTTCTCCACTGAGTTGAACGCCAACTTTGCCGTCCACCTAGGTAACAATTATAATTAAATGTTTGGTACATTTTCTACCTCATTGAGAAACTCCATGGAGTATGCTTTCTGGGTACCAACGTCTTCGCACTTTCGTCGAAGTTTGAACGAATCGATCATTGTCATCTGGAGAATGTTTTTTTAAATAAATGTCGTTAAATTGTTTTTTGTATTAACTTTATCTTTATTCGTTGGTTTTGAAGTATCGACTGCCTTATCTTCGACATCGCATGTGTTTGTTGTTGCGGCAGATTTTGGTTTAGCGTCGTTAATTTCTACAATTATTTATTTATGTTGCTTAATGTTGTGTTTTGTGTGTTTATATAACTCTACAGACAAGCTGTAACAAAGAATTTTTAATATAAAAAACTTAATAATTAAATTTTAACACTATTATAATTCTGAGTACACATTCGAGTAGATTTTTCCTCTTTTGTGTGCATGCTGATTGTTATCCTCGTAATTATAATCAGTTCTCAATGACGTAATTATTCTACTAAGCGCCAGCAAATTACTTCTCGAGCATGCAAAGGTTCAAATATTGAAATTTATAGAAAACACATCAAGTTGAATCGGTTAATTTCTCAAATTTTTGCAGGTTTTCAATGTTATTTTGAAAAGTAATCTAATTACCACATACAAATAACGTATAATACAAATGTATGAGAAAGTTTAATACATAAATATATTGCTCCACGTCAGCAAAATGTTGTGAGCTCGAATAATATTAGATATTCTAATTAAATTAAACTGTTTATGGTGTATTTAACTGAAGAACACAAGAAAATTCAATACAAGAATTTATTTTTATTATTTATTTTAATTATATCAAAAGAATTACTTTGAAACGGAATAATTTTAACGTTAAACTTTAAAATCTTTCTCGGGTGAAAGGTAAATCCAAATAGTATGAATCAGCTTAAGTTATGGTTTTTTAAAGATTCACCTTTCACATCGATTACCGTAACCGTGTAATATTGTATTTCAAAAAAATAGGTAAGATAAAATTAATAAAATTTAAATTTCGTGAAAATAAGTTATAATACAAAAAATTGTCTAGAAAGTATAAAAAAAAACAGAAAATTATAAATTTGTTTTATTTTTCTTTGAGTGAAAGGGAAAAGATTTTGCAACTATCACGTAGGTTTAATTATAATAATAAATTAACTAAAAATTAATTAAATGTTATAGAGATTAATGTTCAGTTACATTCCACTGCCAAGAAACCGCGCCGCATTGCAGACTTCGCACAAATTTCAAACACGACCCTTTATTATTTTTATTTTCAATATTTTATTTATCAGTTAACGTTTCATTCTGAAGAAATCCTGTTGAATTAATGAAACGATATTCTTAGTACCTCAACTAAAGGACGATAAGAGCCTTCATCGTCAATATAAGTGACTTGTAAATATTGAAAATAAAAATAATATAGTCGTCGCCAAATGCGATTACCACCGCAAAGTGTGGCGCACTTTTTTAAATATTATTTTTTCATCTAGTTTTTATGATTTTTATTATTTTCCACATTTATTCCACGATTGAAACAACATCTAAAACATATTCATCAATTAATTTAAGCAAAAACAATATAGAACGAGCCTAAATAAGAAAATAATCATGAAAATTAAATGAAAAAAATAATATTTAAAAAGTGCGCCACATTTTGCGGTGGTAATCGCATTTGGCGACGACTATAAAATAAAAGGTTGAGTTTGCAATTGGTGCGAAGTCTTTTGCAATGCGGCGCGGTTTGGTGGCCCAGGAGTGTCCGAATAATATTAATATTTCGAATTTTAAACTTTAAATCGGTTTGTACTTCGATTATCGTAACCGTGTAATATTGTATCTCAAAAAAAAAAAAATAGATGTGGGACATGATAAAATTTAAATTTCGAAAAAATAAGTTATAATACCAAAAATTGTCTAGAAAATTCGAAAAAAAATAAAAGAAAATTATAAGTTTGTGTGAATTTTCTTTGAGTGAAAAGGAATATCAGAAAGGTTTTGCAAAAAATCATTGGATATTAATAAACTCGTATTTATTTAGCAACCAACTCAAATTCACTATTTTCCAGTATTGAAACATTCGTTAGCAATAATCACATAAAATTGTAATGAACTTGCCACGTTAATTTAATGGATTTCTCGACTACTCCTAAATTCTCTACTATCCGTTAAATCAATTGACGTGTTCAGTAAAATCTACAATTTTTTTCCGTCTTTTAAGGAGTCTATCTAAAAATTATTAAAACCTCTATGTTTTTATAATTATGTGGTCGTGTAGAACTTTGCGTTAGCTATCAACTTTGGAAAAAGAATGTCGGTACAGTTGTGAAAATAATTCATATAAATTTTAAATATTTTACTTTTTTTAATTTTTACAGTTTTACAGAAATATGTTATCCTCTTTAACAATATAATAAATAAATCAGAAAATTCAACTAATAATTAAAATTCTAAATAAAAATCAAACCGTTTCTCCTAAAGAATATCCATAGTAAAACACCAATTGTAGCAGAAATAATGAACGCAGCGGCAACAGAACCAAAAATGACTCCAAATAACTGAGGTTGGCTTAAAAATAAGTCTTGACTTAGTTTGAACCTAGCTCCCAATACCTTAAACAAGTGTCGGCTGCAATTGCTCCATCTACTATTGCCAATAAGAATAATAAAACCAAATTCGGCGGTGGTCCCATGGTATATGCCTGAAGTTAATCTATCTTTTACATAATATTTAACACAAGACATATCGAAAAGTATTGAGGCAAACCAAAAAAATTGTATGAGATTAGAATCGAAAATCGTTTTACGTTTTGGTTTTCCCCCTTTCAATTCTTGCGGGTGTTCTATGCCCGTCTCAATTTCCTACAATCCGTATCGTTGAAATTACATTTTCTCTTTCTTGTTTCTTTTAGTGTTCTTAATCAAGTTGGTTCCGACAACGAGAATAACATCAAAATATGAGGTTGAATAAATGGATATGGCTTGGTTTTTTTCGTGTTAAGAAAAATTACGGCCAGCTTGAGGGAATGATAAATGACTTTTGATACGCAAGAGTGGGGGTGGAAACTTTGTTGCGCAGTGATAAGTGAATTAAGGTTGAAGAAGAGAGGTATCTTAATTTTATCTTAAGGCCAAATTTAATACAAATGTTAATTAAAATACTTATTCATTATGCTTTAAGCCCTCTATAACATGATGTGTTTAAATAAAATTTGCAAAAATGCAAAATCAAGTGTCTCTTCTGGATTCCTTTTATTATCAATTAAATTTCGTACCCATTTAAATGAAAATCTGTTCAAAATAAATCTTTTAAAAAGAATAGAATTATGTAGTAGAATAATAAAACTTGTAGTTTAAAAAAGGTGATAAAAGCAAGAAACTATATAGGCTTTAAATATTTACATTAATGTCTGAATTTTAATATTTTTATGAATTCTAAGGAAAGTGAACGACTTTTTATAAAAACCATACTTTCACGGCAAAACAAGTAGCTCTATATCGTATAATCAAACAATTAAAACTATTAAATATTATACATTCAATTCATATAAAGCGGATAAGACTAATTGAGAACAATAATAACATGAAAAATTTCTCAAATCATTCTTATAAACCAGAACAGTAATAATACTAATAATAATTTAAGCAAGATGATGATGTTAACTTTCCGACAAATATAAATACCGTACACATCCGGATTAAATGATTACCATCAACACAATGACAATATAGAATGGGCTTACTATGTCAGCAGAAGCAGCTAAAGTTATTATGTACTATACAATTAGAAAGAAGATTATGCAATAGGGCTGATAAAAGGATTGCCAATTAATGATAAGGATCAAACAATAAATCGAAATGAAAACAAAATGTGGACTATCCGGAATTTCGGGGTCATCGTTTCACTTGGACGCAATTATTCAAATCATATGATAAACGAAACATTTTGAAAAGTCGCCGGTGTTAATTGTTGTTTATCGTTTCGATTTTGCGGGATGATTGTCGTATGTCTGCTATGATTGATTCGGTTTGGAAATATATAACGTTCGGTTGATGAGTAGTCGGTTTCAATTATCTTGTTTGTTTATTTGTATCGGATTCAGATTAATCCCAATATCATTGATAATAAAAGCGGTTATGACAGGAAATACTTCAAAATAGTGCAGACAATTGTTTTTGGAACTGTAAAAGTGAATTTTTACAGAGAAGACGAATTCCCTGTAAAGAGATGTAAACAGAAAGCGAGAAGTATTTGATGCACAATTCATTAAATTGTAAAATAATATATTTTTTAAGAGAACAGAGAATGAAACAAAAACTTTAAGAGCACCACCATAGCGAAGGATACCAAATGAAAAATACAATTACACGACAAACGGAAAGGAAAATTTAAAAATATTTAAACGTATTTTTATTAATTTACACGTAAAAGTTGAAATTTAATTTTCAGGCAAAGTGATCAGACTTATCTTAAAATATCTCGGACGCTTTAAATCCTGATGAAATTTTAGAAAGAAGTTAGGCTTCATTTGGCGTGCAATTATTAAACATTGAAGACTCGCTTTAAGCGGGCTTATGCGTAGGCGTATTCAGCCTGCGCTATACTTGGGTTGAGGCTGAAACGACGAATTTTAGAGTTGAGAGTTATACTTGAATTCGATTTAACCCCTTGCCTGAATAACTGACAAACCACCGTAACAGTATTAAATCATCCAATCTAGAGAAGATGGGCGAAATTAAAATTTTTGAATTTCGGAATGTGGAATCCGAACATCGAAAACAAATTTGAGATTCCGGAAGTCGGAATTCGGAATTCCTTCAATTTCTGGTGTCTACTATTACTATATAGATGTATAATTTATTATATATAAAGAATATAGTATCAGAGCATTTGAAGCCTTTATACATTTCAAGATAATTAATATTGTACAAAAATGAACGTTAAAGACTAAACTCAGAAAACCTGCTCAAATATATTTTTTATGAAGTTTTAATAAGTTATAGAGGGTTCAAGAATAATCTGACAAATTGTGTAAACTACATGCGAAGATTATAAAACAATCAGTATTTCCATTTGGTGTGCAAATGAAATATATCTTATGTACAAACTTTAAATTATTTATACATTTATATATTCTATTTAATACAATGTGTCAAGGCGTTCGAGTTTACGTTCAATCAAAACCTATTCAAAAGGCCATAAAAAACTCGATAAATGCAACAGTTTTTTTTACTCGAGATGTATTCAAAAATTCAATCGGTAAACAGAACATGTTGACCCATTTACCAAAAAAAGGTAGAAAAGAGTGTTCCTTTGGCATAAAATATTGGCTATTTTTGATAAGGGTAATAAACCACCCATGCTGATTTAATAGATTGTTAGTGATTTTGACACGGATGTTAAATATATTATGGTCAATTGAGCTTGATCGATACGGATCAATGACTAAATTATTGCATCGCCATTTTGTTGGTGACATTATTTTGGGATTGATTTTTTTAAATGTAGGCTGATTTCCTATTTTAATAAGTAGGGTAATAATTATTTATTGTTTATGTTTTATTGATCATCTAACAAGCTAAAATATTAAAAGTAAGCTAAATATAGAGTTCAAGTAAGCTGTAAGCTTAAAGGGATAATTTTATTACATTTTATTTAATAGCACGCAAATTTGAAGGATAATTAAATGAGATCGGAAAACGTTCTCAAATACAATATTTATAATATATAATATAGAAGATTTTAATACATTTAAAAATTCTAAGAAACAGCCCACAAACCGGCGTAGACAATATTTTGTAAAGTATACGTGAAAGTTTTACGGCAAGCGTGAAAATATGTGCTTAATAGGGATACAGGTTTATTTTAGATAATCATTCTTTGGACTTTTAAATTAAGTAGATTTTAAAAGACATAATGGACAACCAAGACCATACAGTCCGTAAAATATTGTTGAGATTTTTTTCTGACCGATTCAATAAACATTAATAAATAAACAACACATTTTCACGCAGTACATTTGAAATAAAAACGTGGACTAATATTTACAAGGCCACGACAAAAATCAAAATAATTTGGTGGGTACCAGTGATGGGAGGACCCGGATCCCGGTTAGGGAAAAGGGAAAGTCCCGGCTTTTGAAACTTTCAATTTTTTAGGTCCCCCGCATCCGGAATTCCAAAAACGGGGTCCTTCTCATTAATGGTGTGTACAGTAGAAGTGTCTCAACTAAATAAAATGTATTTTTGGCTTCAACAAATAAATTTGTAAATTGCCAACTATCATTAATTTAATTCTATAAATTGCCAACTATCATTAATTTAATACATCTAATCTTTATGCCAGTTATATAGTAATTATTCTTATCATCACAATGCTCGCTAAAATTCAACTAACGTAAAAAAATCACAGATGGAGGGAGTGGGAAACATAAAATGGAAACATAATTTAACATACCCTATTTATCCGTTTCATTGGATTCCTCGACGCAGGCAGTTATGCTTCGCTCATTACGACCAAAAAAGAAAATATAAGAGAAGTTGTTATGCACAAAAGTAGTGAAGAATTTTTCCTCCTCCGAGGGGAGAAGGGGGGGGGGGGAATGGTTGATTGTTGTTGTTGCTCTTATGTTTATCATTATACAAGGAATATAAGAATTTAAAAATGAATATATGGCTACATTTAAAGATAAATTTTAAAGTAATGAAATGGTAATGAATATGAAACACTCTTGATAGTATAGTAAATAAACAACTTGAGCGATGAATAAAGATGATATATCTTATTAAAACTTAACAAGGAGATTTACGATCAGTGAACTGACAAAACCAACATAGGCACCTGAAAAGTGCCGGGTCCATAAAATGTGTTAGGAAAACGTAAGGATGACAAATATGGAGAATGCTTATCTGCCACGTCTCTACTTTGCCTAAGGGATGGGATCGATAACATTTGGAGACCAATTTTTTCTAAAAATCCTGACCCTAAAAAATAGATTTTTATAATGGATTCGGCTCGTTGATATCTAGAACCGATAGTACTAGAGGAGCTTAATCAGCTGTGAACGTTAGTAGTTATACCGGGTGGACTTACTAAGTATCTTCAACCATTTGTCGTTGCTGTGAACAAACCATTTAAGGATATATTAAGGAGCTGCTGGGAATCTTGAATGGCTGATTTGAGCCAAGCAACTTTCACTAGAAATGGGAACCGAAAGAGACCGTCGTACGCAACAGTGACAAATTGGGTATCCAACAGTTTTTATAGAATTTCGGATGATGTTATTTTTAATGGATTTAGAAGAGCTTTAAGTCAAGATTATGATAGTGTTATGGAATTTTTATGTGATAGATTCAAATGTCTTTAACGTGCTAAACTTGTTAGATATATATGCTTTTATTGTTATAGGTTTTGATTGTTTTGATAGCTAATGTATCCAAAAATTTGTTATCGATTAGTCAACAAACAATTCCAACTCTTATGTTGAGTAGAACTGTTTTCATTAAATATTCTGATGACAGACGAGTGTGTGGAGACATGAGACACGAAATGAGAGAAACCTATCTCTCCCCCCACCACCTCCCACCACCTTCGAAATAGTGTACGAACGAGATCCAATAAAACGGATAAATAGGGTAGTTAATTTGGTAAAGCATAAATTGTTAAAACAGGAGTTTCCTTTATATTTATATATTTCAATCAAAGTATAAGAGAAGATAAAAGTAGCAAGTTTTGAGGACTACAAGATTTAAATTACACATACACGCCAACTGGGAACTACGATGTTCCGATTTTAGATAATTTCTGAAAGTTGTTCCGTCTTTTCAATAAAAAATTGATTACGGCAATTTATCCAGTCATTCTTTAAACTATTTAAAACCATTATTATCTTTGCAAAAACTTAGATTTGAGCACGTTTACTGAGCTCATTCTATTATTATACTAGTTGGCGTGCACATATCCAATAAGTTACAAAGTTCTTTAAAATGAAGTAACATCGATAATTTTAACAACTTGTCTCAAATTTTGACGTATATAAAATTGTTTTTCTATGGTAATGAAAGCAGTTTACAATTGTCTCACCATGCAGCGGCTCAAAAAATTAATACAGTCTAAATATCTTACATTTGCAGACAACTCAAGAGAATACTCATCTGTAAATAAAAAAATTAAGTTTATTTAATTTTAAATAATACTAATTTTGCAAGAATAACTTTCAATTGAAAAACGGCCTTGAAATGTTGTATGCACAACCTAATGTAAGTTAAATCGTCGATTCAACAATGATAAATAATCGCTCTTTTGATATAAAAGAATGCATAAACAAAAACTGTGAACTTATAAAATCTATTAGCAACATTTTATCCGAATAACGATGATATCAAAACTTTATTGTGGTTGATAAATCAAAATTAATTATATTCAGTTTTAATTTTAAAAATATTGTGTTGATACACATAAAAACTAGAAGAGAATTATTTGGGGCAATTTATCACATAATGAATGTTAAAACTATTCTTACTAGGAATTGGGAAGAGATTAGAACTTAAAATATTGAAAATGACCTAAGCCTTCTTAATACTTCCAACATTTGTTAGCAGGACATTTAATTTAATCATTAGAATATTATAGTTTCAGTTAGATTTGGCCTTTTTGAATTGATTAAGAAAATTAAAAAATAAAGTTTTTTAAACTCTGAAACTAATCTTCCAAATAGTCGTATTATTACATACTTGGGAAATTTAGGGCCGGCCCGCGGGCCGGCCTTTCCCAAGTATGTATTATTAATGTTTGGAGAGTGTATACGCGCGTGTACTTTATATACATTGTTAGGTTTTAGAAGGAATTCTAACAATTTTATCGATAAAACAGGAGATCTTTATTCTACCATTTCCTTAATCTTTAAGGTTTTCAAATTCTTGGACGTAAAATAAACAGGAAAACATTTTTAATTTTACACATAAGAAAGCTTTAAATATAGAAAATTGCAATTTTCATTTGGCTTGCAATTTGAAATAATATTCCAGTGCCCTGTAATATACATAACTTTTCCTAAGACTTTTTTTTGCTGATCTTTAACTATTATAGTATCAAAAGTAACAAATATATCAATATATAACTTAAAGAAAAACCATATAACAGAATCATAATGGAAAGTTAATTCGGAGAAAGTGATAAAAAGGTGTGGCAAAAACATATGAAAACATGTAAGAATGATAACTTGTTAACATCAAATAAAAACACAAAATTATTATTGATGAAAGGGATAATTCTGATAAATCGTTGTGGCCACGACGACCGATAACAAATGGGTTAAATATTCATATACCATTGAATTTGTGTTCATTTAATAGGATTAAATAGGAGTGGTATTTCGAGAACCCCCGCTGATGAGCGATTGTTACATACAATTCTTAATAGGACAATATCATAATTATTCCCTAAACAAATAAAATCATACATTTAAGCTGAGCGAAAAAATTGCAACATTTTCAGAGAATGAATCAAATAATGAACACACCCTTATCTTTTGTAATAATATTATTAATAAGATTAATATTCGTTCGATATTCCCTATTCAAATATTTTCTCCACCCTAATCGTTTTGGTGGCCCTAAGATCACAAAAAACTCGTTTAATATCTTATTGATTAATTTATCTAACTAATATTATCATAAGATTTGTCTCAAAGTGGTTTTTTTCCTATAAAGTCTGCCATCAGCGTCAGTTCTGTTAGTTTTTTTATGATTTTACAAAAAAGTTGCATAAATAATGATAAGCGTGAAAGAATATTTGTACTTTATGAATGATATTGGCTATATAGATCATTCATTATTGGGTAGTTTTAGTGTAAAATTTGAAAAGGACATGTTGCAAAACTCAATGAATACTGTCAGAAGTTTTTTATTCGATCAAACCCTTATAAACTTTACCAAAAAATGTATTACTTGCTTCAATATATTGTCGTAGTGTATGTTAATGTGAAAAATGGCTTAAAGGAACATAAGGAAACATATTTTTGGTCTTGATGATTCCATTTTCAAATTTTTTTACATTTTTGTTTTCATTCCACGTCTTTTCTTGTTTGATTTCTTTATTTTTTAGAGAAAGTGTTGTTACGGAATATGAATGCCTGGAAACCATATTACAGATTCTAGGTACCAAAAAATGAAAAACCAGCGTAAAAAATTGGAAAAATGCACCACAAATTATATAATTACGTTGGGGACACAGAAATGATGCTCAGTTTGCAATTTTAGCCGAGAAGTGCCTATTTTTAGAAAGTTTTAAACGGAAAATTTTAAAAATTTATTGAAAAAAACAATTAAATTTTTAAAAATTAGGTGAAAAATTAAAAGAAAATAATACCTGCAAATTAGCAGGCTAAATGGAAATAAATAATTTCCAAATTTAAGAATGTCTTACAGTTTTTACGCCTACTTTACAAGGAAATGTTCACGCCAATAGAGAAATGTGTGTCTTGAACTATATAAAAACCTAAATAACTTCTCAAAAAATTCGACTTGAGCATGTCTATTCAGCTCTTTTTTATCATACTGGTTGGCGTGAAGTTAGTAAGACACTATTAAATATTTATTTAGATAAAAATTGTTCATTCATAATTGGCGTAAAAATGCAAATGTTAAAATAATAATTTGAAACAATTCAGCAAATTAAAAAGGTTAATATGGTTTTATGTATAAATAAAAATCAAAAATATAGGATAGCCCATATTGAAATTTCAAAATATCATAAAGTATCGTTAATTTATAAGATTTTTCTGCAATACCGTTATCCCATTTCCCATTCGTTTTAAAACAAATTTAACCTAAACATAAAATTATATTGTTCGCAAAGTTTTAAAATATATTCCGAAATCAATGAAAGATATATAAAATAACGTTTTCGAAATAAACCAACGAAAAATATATTTAATAATGGTCATTTTAAAAGAGTATTTGTTAATCTTTATGTATATATTATTTATATACATTTTTTTGAATTGACTTCGAATCAAAAGTTATTCATCCGATAATGTAAAACCGGATCAAGTATTGTTGGCTTTTTGTGATTTTTCCTTACCTATGTGATTGAATCACGTTATAAACGAATAAAGTTTTATTAGTGTTTCAATGATTTACTAACGGAAAGTAAAATTATGAATATATGAGAAAGTAAAATACTGTAAAATTGTATGAGAATGTAAAATTATGGATATTTACTTACGTTAAATGAGGTAAATAAAAGTTACTGTAATTCCCCATTAAAAGCAATTCTAGTTTAAAACCCTATTGAGATTTAGAATTAAAGATATCAAATATATGGAATTGAGAATGATAAGAATAATAAATAAAACCATGAAGAAAGTTCATTATCTAAAAGGTAGTATTATTAGGTAGCTACAACGTCAAATTAATTATCTAAAAAACAGGCCACTTTAAGACAAGAAAATAGCCACTTTAAGACAAAATTTCATAAAAATTCGAAGTCTCATAGATAGTTAAAGTAAAAATTACTTTTTAACTTCTACATGTAGATTAAGAAAACAGTTTAAAATTTTAAAAACAATGTAATTTTCATGCACCCCAAATGAATTCGTAAAAATAGGTCCTCAGAAGAGTAACTTAAATCTAAAATTTAGTTAAAACTAAAGTGCAAGAAGTACTTTCAGGAATGCTTGTAAAGTTGACGTGATATTAAGTTTTTTAAGTGTACCTAGAAATTAATAAAATACATTTAAATATTGAAAAACGATTTGTTTTATTTGGCGCTTTCATATGTTATCTATCAGAATATTCGCTAATAGAAAAGCTTAGTTCACGTAAACAATTTAGAAACAGAAATGTTATTTAAGAAGCACGCATCGGGGAAAGAATTGTAGTAAATATTCTGGGAGTGTACTGTATGAAAAATTAATTAATTGTGCTGAGGACTGACGCGTTTTATATGAAGCGAAACGCGTGAAAAAAAACATATAAACCGATCGTATTCCGCAATGAAAGTTTCCTTTACATAATTATCAAAAATAATTGTGAAATAAATTATTTAACGTTTGTGATATTTAACGACTAATTGAAATAACAATTGGTATACAAGCGTATGCCAAATGTAACTTGTCAATTTGTGATTTCAGAAAATATGCTCAAAAATAGTTTTCCATTAAGGTAATCGGTTGTATGTATAACTTAAGACCTGTTTGTCAAAATGATGAGTAAAGTACAACACATCACGTTCACTTGCTGAGCAATCAAGCCAGAAGAGACTGACGATAAATTCTTTTACTCCTGCTGAATAAACTATAAATAACCACCAGACGCAGGAGGACCTTCCTCCTTATATATATATACAGTGAACATTTTGAAAAAGGATGTGGAAACAACGCATATGAATCTATCAATGTTGAAAAGAATTATTAAAATCTCGAGCGGACGTTGCTTTCTTTGTTAATTATAAATCATAAATTAGCTATACCAATTGGTGCAAGTTTATAATATATATTTTCTTTTCTACCTATAGAAATCAAACCAACGCGATGCCCGCGATGATTGTTAGCCTAGATTAACTATATGGCTAGGGTTTGTAAGGCTAAACAGAGAGCGATTAAAAGCCGTTCCTTCCAGTTACGTTTATTGCATAAGACTAAAAGAAAATTGAGCTTTAATAAAAGTAAAAAGAAACTTTAAATATTCAATTTTTTAAAATCAAATCTTTTCGCTATTATTTTTCACGAGAATCATGTGTATGTCATTTTACGTGTCTTTACTGTTTGCTATTTTTATGATGTGTTTGCTAATCAAGTCAAGTTTTTTTCGGTTTTTCTTCAAATACTAATAATAATAATCTAAATTCTGCTTTAGATTTATAATCAGAGTTTTGAAATATTGTTCATTACATTTTTTTAAATTTATCATTATACTATGATTATTCTATTGACTTTGTATGAAACTGCCAAGGCTTTTTATTCTATTGACTTTGTATGAAATTGCCAATGCTATGAATTTCTAAGGCTTTTTAAAGTTTTCTGTAATCAATCCAAGCTGAGGTGGATTAAAATTTAGTCTTACAATTATATAAATACATAAAAGAAGGTTTGAGTGTGTCATTACTATTAAAAAATAAATAAAAACAAAAAGGATATAAAATTAAAATTAAAAAACAATTTCATAATTAATTTTACATAATTAAAAGCTTGACAAAAACCTTGGCAGACATATACAAATTTACATAGGAATACTTAATGGACAGTGAATTACCCTTTCAGCTAGTGTATCAATGAATAATTATTTTAAAAACATTTTATATATTTAAATAGTAAATTTAAATTTCTTCTATATATCTGCTAGATATAACAATATTATAGAAATATTGTTTTGGAACAAAAAAAGAAAATATATAGTACGCAAAAAAATAAGAATAAGCTTTCACGTACAATAAATTTACAAAGTTTCGTTAATTTCTAGATATCATAAATACATGGCTTCAAGATATGATTTTTTAAAAATTGAATTATTAATCTCTGATATCCCATATAAAACTTGAATTGAATTATATCCTATACTTAAAAAAAAACCAAAATTTATGGACTTATCGTACAATAAAAGAAAAAGTTTGCAGCCTGTAGGAATATTGCAATTATTCCCGTCGACTTTCTCCACTATTAACCAATTATACAATGTTACCAGCGCCCATTATTGATAGATATTATATTAAATAGCAAGAACACATTTAAGCGAAAACTGTGTCAGACTACCAATATTGTTATTATAACTATTATTATTATAAATTCAATCGAGAGTCAAATAAATCATTAGTATGAGATTAGAATTCATATTTAAGAAACAACATCTAGCTTTAAGTAATTGAATTAAGAAGAGCTTTAAAAATGGATCAAATTTTTACACGGAAGCATTTGTGATAATATTTATCAATTGGACGGAAAACAAGCGCAAAGCAGCAATGTCTCTGCGTAAGATGGCTTTTATGTATTGTCAAACATCGAACACTGATTATCTGTGAGTCTCGGCTAGTTATGTTTATCTCGCCTGATATCAATGCTAGGTGCAAGCAGAGAGAAATCATGCTAATCACAACATTTTTCTAAATTCGCAGGCTCAAGTGCTTTTTCGTTATTTTTCATGTATATATTTAAAAAAATTTTATATTTTGGATTTTGTTGATTACGTTTTTATATTGTTTTACAGGCATGAATTTTACTAAATGCATGTTATTCGACGTGAACAAAAATGGTGTTATTAAAGAAATAACGTTGAAAAAAAGATTATGGCGCTTTAAAATTATTCGAACTTTTAAATATAATTGCCTCTTCTGAGGTTTTGTTTTTAACATTTCATTTAACGCCACCAACCGATTCACCAATGATAAAACTAGACAATATTCATGAACCAGTTAAAATAGTTTATTAAAGTTTATTGAGTCACTGGTTCGAAGTATATTCTTGATGTTTGGCCTAGTCGAGCTACATTCTCGAATCGGAGACTTCAGGAAGTGTAATATGATCATAAATACCCACAAGGGCTTGGAATTTCTCTTCAGTAATTTCCTTCTACTTGTCTAGAGTGACCCTTGGTGAATGCATCCAAGGACTCTTTGGAGGATGTGCTCTTCGTCGATCCGAAGATATCAGCTCACCCGTTTTCTTCGACCACAACAGACTGGCAAACTGCGCATATGTTGACGCATTTAACTTCTCGATAATGATCCGTTCTCCTCAGATGAGCTCCATTCTTATCAATCCAGCATAGCAGGCGATTCATACTTCTGCTATACATCCGCAACCGTCTTCCGGATTGTAAGTGGACGATGGTATACGAAACAGATCAGATTATCTTGGCGGTCCTATAAGTAACCCACGCTTTTCTTCGCTGCGGATTGTCGTAGTACACCCACTTTTCATCGCCAGTTATGATGCGGGGTAAAAAAGACTTTCTTTGATTTTCCTTCCTTTTGAATCTTCGCCATTGTTTTCAATTGATGATAAATTGCTTTTTTGCGTGGCGCCGAGAGATGCCGCGAGTTGTTCCTGTGTTTGAGCAGAATCTTCATCCAACAAAGCCTGAAGTTCTTCGTCTTCAAATTTTTTGGCTATCCTGATCGGTCTTTGTCGCTGACGTCAAAATCTCCCGATTTGAAACGCTGAAACCATTCTTGGCAGGTTCTTATGGATGGTGCAGCATCATCGTAAGCTTGGGCAAGCATTTGGTGCGCGTCAGTGGCTTTTTTCTTGAAATGGAGAAGGAAAAGAAGAGCTTCCCGTAAATGACGTTTTCGTGGCACAAAGGTGGACTTCTGAACCTTTTATTCTGAACCCAAAATAATGATTTTTATATAGTGCTTGAAAAAAGTTATATATAAGTAAAAAGCTGATAATACAGACAACATTATAACATAAAATTCGTTATATAAAATAATTTTATTTCGACAAAATATCAACAAGATAAACACGCGGAAATTAATTTGTAGACCTAATAATTTCAGCATCGACTGCATCATCTCCTACTCCTCCGGTTTTCTTCGACTTATGCTTCCAGAATCTACTTGATCGTTACTTCCAGTGAGAACGAGTTTAAACTGCTCTCATCGACATTTTTTCTGGCTATTATCATAGATACATACAGCAGTCATACCGTAACCATTTAAACAGCCACAGAATACGTTAATTAATTATTTAATTGATTGAGATTTTTTCTTTTTTGAAGGTTTCAAGACATTAACAACACTTTATATGTATTGGTTTTCTTAAAATGTAAACATCAATTTCATATGAAACTATTGTTCAAGGCATCCTTGGATTTATTAATGTTGTGAAGATTTGGGTGGATAATAAAAGTTAAAAGTTATTTGAATATCATTTGAATGAATTCCTCTTAATGCGCAGTGAATAATTTCAAAATATAAGAAATTGTTGCTGCTCTTATTTTGTACTAGATTTGCACGATCACATGAACGACAATAAATCAGTCTCGTCTTTGATTTCTAGACTGCTGGAATATTCATAACAGTGGTTCTCTAATAAAACAATAAATTATGATAAATAGCCTTCCCAAACGGAAAACACGTTATCCAACTATTCATTTTCGTTGAAATAGAAGAATCTGAAAAATAAAGTTTTGTTTATCATCCTTAGTCATCAATTTAGAAGCAATACAAATAAAAAAATACATAATAAATTCACAATACGAAGCACAAATAAATGTAGAGACAAAAGAGGAAAAATAATTTCTAGAGAAATAATGAGCAAAATATTAGATCTAGACTGAATTCAACCGGTATTTCAAAATAGTAATTCGGAAAATCTTCGGAATATTTACGGCAATCCTACGATTATGGGGGAATGTTGAAGCATGAAACACAACAATAACAACAGAAACAATGATTGGAATAGGAAAAGGTAGTAAAGTGATGATGATAATATTACATTAGTATTATATAGTTAACAAACAGTAACAAAACAACAATATATCAACCAATTTTTCAGATATCTGATCATTATTATTGCCTGAATGGAAACACCATGTTGATTTGCAATTAGAAAAATCGGTATCCATGAAGCATCGGGTCCAATGATGTCGAACCAGCCTCGGGTAATAAAAAGTGACAGTTCGTGCTCCAAATGTCAACTGGCGATAATAGTCGCTTGTTTTTCTGAAACCGGCATGTTAACTTTTATTAATGTAATAAGTGTTTTTTAGTTCCATATCTTAAAATATGCCAAAAATTTATTTACAGAGTTTTTAAGTTGTTATGTAGTGGCACTATGTCAGAAAGTTATTTTATAAATCGAAAATGTCATTAAATCAGGAAAATATATGAAAACGTCGTAAAAAAGCCACGAAAAAAACCAGAAAAATTTGGTGTGCATTAATAGTGAAAAGTAATTGCATGTTTAAAGTGTTTTTGTACCGTAATCTTCACGCCAATGTTGTTGGCTCCCGTGTTGGCTCCCAATTTTACAATTTTATGAATAGATCGATTTATGTAGCTTTTCTCAGTTCCTGATTTTACGAATTTATTTGGCGAGATACAAGATTACAAGAAGAAAATCTGGCAACTCAACTCAACCTTTTTACAAAGTCTCACATTTCGTTACAAAACAAAATTCTAGAAATTTCGTCCTATATCAAACTATTTCAATACAAAAAAAAACGAACCCTAGTTTCCGTATGCCTTTTCTCGCACTTCTTATCAATAATCATTGTTTTCTGCAAAAAATGGGATAACAATTGAATTCAATCAAAATTGATATTGCAAACCTTTTCTTGCTTCTCTTTTTTCCGCTCAATTTCATTTGCGTCACGTGTGCTTATTCCGAGAATATTGAAATCTAGTAGTATACGATAAGTCCATTCGACGGTGAAGAATGTGGCGGCATTTGATGGGAACGCGCTATAAGAACAACAATCTATGTGATATAACAATTTGTACTAGACGAACCGAATGAGTGCTGAATTTAGACCAACGAAGAATGAACGAATTCCACGTTGAGCATATGTTGCGCGAATGCACTCCCAGTACGACTTATAAGACTCCTCGGCCTATAAAAATGTAAATAAAAATGATTTTAGCAGTAAATTAGACAACATACCTGAAAACGAGATTTGATAATATCGGCCGGGTAGTTGAAAAGCCACGAGAGCATTCCAGCCCCACCACCAGCTAGCAAAAGTTGAGCACTCGTTAACGATTCCATTCGTCCATCGCGACTCATCGATCTGGCCATCCATTCATACGATGCGAAATAAATTCCGAATGCCGGAGCATCACGAGCAACGGTCGCCAAGAACCCTCGAGAAAGTGAAGACATGCCGTGTTGCTTTACCAATTGACGAGTGGCATCAATTGGGCCGCGGAATTTGGTGTGCTCGGCATCATTTTGAATTTGGAGAAGTAGTTTGATGCGTTCCGTGGGTGCAGCTGAGAATTTGAAAATTAATTAGTTCGTAATTGGAAATTATAAAATAATACTGGTCAAGCACCCATTATATCCAAGTGAAGATTATTTAAAGCAAAATGATTTTCAGACGGTTGTGAAATTTACATCAGAGGATAGGATACTTCTTGCGCTTTCAGAAAAGTCCCGCATGAAAACGATTGGTTACGTGTACGTCGAGAAAACGTGAAAAATGTTAAAAATCGGAAATTTTTTGAAAAAAAATGGCCCATTTTGGACAACTTCCTTATGCCTACAGTAAAATAGCGCCTTGGAGAATCAATTTCCGAAAAATTCCAGCGAATTATAGAAACTTTCGCATTTTGTGCACCTTGCCAAAAAGGAATTTTTGTTCTAGCTCTATTGGGATTTCAGTTATTTACAGTCAAAGTGAACTACTGCTTCAGTTTTGTGTGCACGCCAACTGGAAATAACGATTTTCCGATTTTTAAGCATGCCTGACAACTTTTGAGACATTTTAACATGACATTTTTCACGTAAATTTAATTACGCGTGTCTTAAAATATTTAAAAATATTAATATCTTTTGACAAAGTTAGATTTGAGCACGTTTACTGAGCTCATTTTATTACCATACCAGTTGGCGTATATGTGTCACTTGAATATGTTCAAAAAATACAAAAAAAGGTTTATAACTTTTTTTAGCAGCCACCGGATTTTAATAAAATGTTAGCACATGAAATAATAAACCTGCATAATAATCTAAAACCTAGGAATCTTGAAAATCCTATATAAAACTAGCATAATTTTTAAAAAAAAAACTCATAGAAAATCCTACGAGAATTCTATCATAGAATAACTAAAAATCGCTAATATGGACGTGTTTATTTGCGCGAACTCTGCATGCCGATAGCACCACGTCAATTGAAATGACAAAAAGAGGACTTCAGTTAAATTGTTTTCACACATTGTTTCAGAATAATATTACACTTAATTGTTCATTTTGTTAAGATCTATGAAATTGAAATGAATGAAATTTAAAAGTATTTACGTGAAAGTTATAGAAATAAGTTTTAATATGTTAATATTTAATTTTCCAATTTGCCTGCCTTACATTACACCAAGAGCATTTTACACGCATTCCGCTTCTGAAACTAGTCAAAATGAAAAATATCAGCCATTGATTCAAACTGGCGAGCTTTGATAAAAACTACATTGATGGAAATTAAATTACCGTCTGCAAACCAATCGAAAACTGCGATTTTTCAATTTTTCAAAGCTTCCAGCATAAAACATCTTTTCCATCAATTCATACATCTTTTCTTAAAATATATAAAATATAGAATTTCTTATTAAAATATCATATTGAAGAACTTTATATAAGCACGTGCTTTTACAAATTTAGTTGGTCTGCGTCAGTATAACACAAATGCTACTTTAATCTCAAAAAATTTGTTTTAATTTAACATTTTAGAAAGAAACCCATATTCTGTAATATTTTTTGAAAAGACGTGTTAAAATAACGTGATATGTTCGTAATTGATACGTGTAAAAATTAAATAAATGTCGGTACGTAAAAGACTAATAAAACAAGATCAGAAAACTCGCGCAAATCTAAATCTTTTGAAGATTTTACTATTTTCAGCAAATTTAAGGAAAACTATGACAAATATTTGTTAAAACTTACACGTGAACGTTGTAAGACAGCGCGTAAAAAAATAACATAATTATTTTGGAGGCCAACTGGTATGGTAATAAAATGAGCTCAGTAAACTTGATCAAACAATCCTTTTACTAAAGATATTAACACTTTAGATAATTTAAGACAATCCTATTTAAATTGTCGTCAACAATGTTTTATTGAACAGACGTAGAAATTTTCAGACACGCTTAAAAATTGGCGTGCATTTGGTGTGTATCGGGTATTATGTCAGTATTTTAATTTAATGTGAAGTGGTTATAGATCAACGACCCCTAGTTCCCTACTAAAATACTCTTTTAGGGTCCCTAAGTCGCCCCTTAGGTCATCTATCAATAAATTAAATTGTTTTTTATAGATTTTTTCTAATAGTTCTTATTTGTTTCAAATTTTCTAGGTTTTCGATGTTATTTTTTTAATCTTCACAGTCCTTATACGCGTATATTATTTTTTAAATAAATTAACAAATTAAGCAGCATACCAACGACACTCTGAGCCATTCCAGCGGCACATCCTGCGAAGAAATGTGCCTCGAGGGAGTCAGCATTAGTGAAGGATCGACAAGCTGAGCCGTGAACACCAAATACGATGGCATTGATTGCAGAAAGCGAGGCTAGAGGCGAAGTTACACCTAAACTTAAAGATTTACGATTGTTTATTATAGTTGGCAAGTCGTTTTATTGCCTAAAATGATATCTTGGAAATCATTAAAAATTTCTTCTAAATAACAACGGTGACGTTCAGTGTTCTGTCTTCGACATGCTATACTATCCATTTCAACCGCGGTTGTAAATCACGGTCATAAAATGGTGCGCGTTTTCTAGTGTCTCTAGACCATTAACGTCATTAAAAACCATTATTATCATTATTATCATCAACATCATCATCATAAACATTAGGTACTTTTATCAAAAGATCAGCTCCATTGAATATTAATTTCATTTTCAAGATAGACTATACATTTTCCCGCGCGAAACAAACCTTTGTACAATCCACCAAAGCCCTCCTTCTTAACAATCTTGGAGAAACAGTGCCACGTGCCTCGATATTGCGGTGCCGGTCCTCCAACCGATGTATGTTGAGTTTGAAGACGAACTTTGACCGTATCAAGCGGATGGCCAGCTAGAACGCCAGCAGTGCCTAGAATGATTCAAATCTATCAGTTATTTGTTCTTTCATAAGAAACACGATTTATTTTTAATTCCAAATTTTCCGTGAAATTTTGAAGAAACCAATTTCAATATTTTCCAAACATATGTCTGGAACCTATTAATTCCCCAATTAGTATTGATGTAATCATGTATAGACATTTCGATGAAATAAAACAACTTGTTCTATTCCCTCTATTCGAGATTCGCCCTCTCCCGACGTCTATATCACAACGCTCTCCCATTTTAACAAAAAAAAAAAACGATTAGATGTGATTTATAACACCATTTAAACCAACATTCCCGCAACAATCAAATACGTATTATCATTTAATTCGATATTTAATCGATTGATTGAATCCATTTAAATAATACCAATTTACAAGAATATTCCTTAAGCAAAAAAAACGGAATAAAGTTTATGAAAGTTTTTTCTCAGTATTCTAAAAATCTCTTACACAAACTTTGAAACCCCGGAATTTCTAAATTAAGGACGTGGCTGAAAGAATGTATTGCGGTCATACTCCCCTTTTAAAATTTTAGAAATTTTCTGGAGACTATGAATATATCAGAAACTATTCTGTTGAACCAAGTCCTTCAAGAATGGATCCTTCAAGAAAAATGGTCAAGTTGAGGGCTCAGAAAATATGATCATACTGCATATTTCAAAAAGAAGTTACGATTTTAGATAGTTTAAGATAGGTTAGTAATAATAACGTGTCGAGCTATATCACATTAATACGTAGGACACGTTTAATTATTAAAAATTATCAATTCCAATTAAATGTCTAGTTAGAATGCTTTGCCAGTTGGCATTCCATGACCTAACTTAAACAATTTCAAAATCCTTTGACTTCACTGCAAAATTTTCAGCTCACTTTCATTTAAGACGCCCAAATAGTCTACATAGTTTTTGATATATACTTCATACAATGTTTCATTCCGACAGTAAATTCATCTGGAATAGTGGAATATGCTGTCAATATTTTAGAAATAAAACATTTGTTTGGTGTGTGTAAGAAATTGTTGATATTTTTATGAAAATGAGAATTCGCGGTTAGGTATCGTAAGCACACCACATAATGTTAACTACATTACAAGTTCAAAGGATATGCACCACCAAATAAAGAAATTATAATTCGGTTTCATTTGACCCTTGCTCATGAGGCGAGCATTTAGAAAATTATATATTTTATTCCGAATTTTATATTATGAAAATGGAAATTATTCAATTCGTCTATCAAATATTTCTTGCTTAAAACTCAAAAAAATGTCTACATTATCTGCATTACGGATTATCATTTTAACAATTTAAAATTCAATTTCGGATCATTTTTCGCCAATTTTTGGAAATGTTCAGTTCCACCCATCACTACTGAAATTAAAAACTGATTTATTTAATTGATTCTTTAAATTTATTTAATTTAGTATCTTGAACCAATTATATTTTACCAGGAACCGCCATTAATTTTTATGACAAACCTTCATATTCGAAATATTAACCTGTTAGCTGTTAGTTTCTGTTATAATATATTTTTAAACGTAAGCTTCGATTACAGTGCTTTAACAAAATATCTATTAAAGTTTTATAGGCTGCCAAATGCAATTATAAAAATGAAAGCTCATAAAGCCGCCGTAAGAAAATATTTAGTAAAGATATTAATGTTCTCGGTTAGTTTACATCACGCCAGCTGGCATGGTAAGAAAATGAGCTCGGTATACACGCTAAAATAAAGCTTTTTGGAATGATAATACTATTTTAGATAGTTTAAAAGTCCTAGTAAAATTTCAGTGAACAAGTGAGACATTTCCGATAATTATTACCTTGAAGTTAAAGTTCTTTAAATAAAGCATGAAAGCAATTACATTTCCACAACTACAAAGATCACACGCCAAATGTAAATTAACAAATTTGAATATTTAAACGAAAAACTTTGATTGAAACCCCTGTTTAAGTTTTTTATTCAAAAAATTAGAACAAAAATAATGCGTTAGTTGTATTCTAATTATTTTAATCAGTCAATTAAGCTCTCTTTTCAACAATTTAGCGGATCGATTGAAATATTCACATGATGTTCTATTTAGAATTTAGAACAGTTTAATGATAAAACTTTGAAACATAATTTTTAAAATCTTCTAATTTATCTTTCTATTTCCTAAAATAGTGAAAAATAATTATTGTAATTAACGGATTTTTACAAAACACCTTGATTTGCTAACTTTATTGAAAAGGCTATAAATCGCAAATAGTCTCGCTTGGGCTGGTGTCTCGCTTGGGCTGGCTAAAATTCTATTAAGGTAATTTTTTGTAATATTAAGAATTTAACTGAAATAATAAAAGCTTTTACAAGAATTTGCGACAAAATTCACATGTTACTTGTGGAACAGCCTTAACTATTTAATATATTTCTTTATGATATTAAACCTATAAACTGAATGAATGAATTATATGAATACTTTTAAAATTAATGAAAATTGATATACAAAAAGTATAGAAAATAGTCTCATTATAGCTTTTGCCTCTCTCTATAGATCTGAAAGATATTTTCTTACTTTTCGCGAATGGGATTATTACGAACTCAAAATTGAAGATACAGAAATTGTAGCTGAGAAGAGGCTATCTCATCCAATGGGAGCTAAAGCAGCTAAAAGCATGGTGATATTTTTCGTGAAAATGAATATTTAATCTTCACGAGAATATAGACTACGGTCGTTTGAATTGAGGCGATTACACGTTTCAAGAAAAAAATAACAAAAAAACCAACCGCCAAGCATTCCTGCGAGAAAGTCCGCACCAATTTCCATTATTGTTGTTAAACTTTTCAATACAAGAACCACAACAACTCAAAAATAGGCTCTGTTCGTCGATTCCGTCAAGTGCCAAAACAGAGAAATTTGAATTTGGCGTGTAGCCAGCAAATCAATGCACCCGATTCAAAGTGATAGCGAATTATATTGACGACGCTAAATAATATTGCGCACTAACTACAAATGCTCAGCACATCGAAGTTATCCGAAAGGTCAAATCACTAGAAACTCGTTTATGTATTCGTTTTGTTGGCGACTGGAAATAAAAATCAAAGTTAGGAAATGTTAATAGCGAAAATCTTAAAAACAACGCACGTGGTTATATGCGCCAAATGAAACAAGTATCAGAAAAGATAACACCATGTTATTGATGATGATAAAGTCCATAAAAAACAGTGTATCGATTCGTACATCTTTCATTTTGCGCTATAAATAAAATCAATGCTTTAAAAAAATGAATAAATGCCGATAAATTGTACCATGTCCGTAAGGAATTGTGATACTAGATAGAGACTACGAAAAACATTTAATCAACAATGACACGCCTACTTTAATCTCATCGTCTACCGTATCATTTCAATAACTTTATGACTGTTACACAACCATTGAAGATCATTATTTAATCAATATGGTTTGGGGATTTGGGCGTGCATTTTGATTTAGTGATAAATTTTGTATCGCTTTTGCGGTTCAGTTTTTTTTCATCTATCAGACAGGACAGAAATAGTATCATACCCATGCAGTTTAGCTGAACATGTCACTTTTTTAAATATAAATGTGATAGGAGGATAAAGAGTTCGCTCCGAAGTGCAATAAAAGAAGAAAATTACCAATTATAACTTATTAAAGATTTATACGCAAGTTAACATTGACAATTCCTCCAGCTTCTTCATTCGGGGGGATTTCAGAATTTTCTTCTCTTATCTTACTTTAACGCAAAATTAATATTATTTTATTATATTTTTTTCAGATGATTAAGAAACTAGCATGAAATAGTGATTTTACGATTTTCTGAGTGTGTTAAAAATTGTATGGCTTTTCTAGAAAATACTTTTCTCGACAACTAGGACAAGTTATTCTTAAACTACCTTAAACTATTTATATCTTGTCGAGAAGTTCGATTTGAGAACCTTTACTGAGCTTATTTTATTATCGTACTAGTTGGCGTGCTACTGATTCCAGTTATAACATTTGGTGTGAAATTAGTCATACAAGTTCCCTTTTTAAGAAATTCACCACGAATATTAATGGGATGAGGTTAATTTTAAAGCTTTTGAGAAGAATAATTGGTGCCGAATGACATCGAATGACACTTTAATAAGGTAACGGACTAATCTGATAAATTCACCCGTTTGGATACTTCATAATTAAAATGTGGATATCAACCTCTCGGAAGGTTTCTTTATATATTCCGCCAATAAATGAACGCGCCAAATGAAAATTATCATTTCTAAAGTTTCAGAGTTCCTTATACACTTTAACTTAAAAGCTAAGATTTAATCAAGACGAATTGTTCGACAATCTATCTTAAACTATCGAAAATCTAAACGAAACATTACCATTGATCGTATTTATTGGACACCAGTTTGTTCAATTTCAGTCTATATGTTCACAGGATTAGCAGAATCAAAATAAAACATGGCACCAAATTGCCCCGTTCAAAAAAAGGTCGATTTTCAGCCCTCTTTTCAGCATGATGCTTAAATCGTACGAAGCTAATATTTCGTGAGGTGGATCCCTTGTATTTTGTTACCCCATAAACCAAATTTCAGCTCCCAACTCTAAAATTCGTCGTTTCGGCCTCAACCCAAGGCGGGCGGAATACGCCTGCGCATAAGCACACCGAATCGAAACAATGGTTTTATTATTTTCACACTTGCGGTGCAACTTTCACCTGAACTTTACACAAGCTTGTGTTGTGCACAAGTATTGTCTGCGCCAATGTGTACGCTGTTTCTTAAACTGTTGGAAATTATTCAAATCTTCACAAAATATTATATTCTATCACGTTTTCTGATCTCATTTTATTATCCTTCAATTTGGCGTGATAAAGTATCATCATCTCAATAGCTACTGAAGGTAGTAAAAATGGATGTTATTAAATCTAGGAAAAGCGGAAATTGCTCCCGTCGGAGAATAAAATGCATATCTGCAAAAATCACGGATTATTACACCATCTCATTTTAACTTTCGATTTTTTTTCATTTTTATAAAAAAAGACTAAAAAATCAAAGATCTCAAAGGAATCGAACCAACATATAATTTTCGTGAATCAAATCCTCTACCAGGTATGCTACGCATCCTCTTTTGTTTTAATTAATTAATCCGTTGAAGTTTGAAGAAGTATTTTAATGTCTATGGTGTAATAATCCGTGATTTCTTTTGCGGAAATGGATTTTATTTTCCGACGGGAGCAATTTCCGATTTTCCTAGATTTAATAACATCCGTAAAAATGAAGAATCTCTCGCCTCGATTTGAATTTCCATTAGACGTACAAGCACTATTCAGAATAACTACCTTCATTTACCAAGCATGGAAATCTTTGCGACAACTCCAGACGAAAATGCCAATTCCACGTAATTCAAAGGCGTTTAACTAAACTTTGCGTAGAATTTTAAGATAGATTTGAAGCCGATTTAGATTTTCTACGTCGAGCAATCCAAATATCAACAAATCTTATGGGTAAATTATGCTGTAGAAGAATATATTTGACAATGATTTTACTAGTTCGGATAGGGTGAACGACAACAATTTTTTGTGTCCTACGTTTCTGAAAAAAATTGATTGGTTAGTGGCTAAAATTTTATGCATTTTCCAAATATTATTGAATCATTTCAGATTCAGAACAATCAGCTTAACCCGGGTTTGACAGTAAAACTGAGCCAGTATGCAGGCGCAGATTTATCCGTTAACCCCCCCCCCCCCCCCCCCATTATTGATAAATTACGTTTCTATTATAATGTAATTTCAATAATTATGATTAATAATCATCAAATAAAAGTTCAAAATTGTTTGCTTATTTTTCCAGTATAAAACAGAAGTGGAACATAACTTAATGTTTCAAAACGATTTATATAGGTAATAATATAGGTAAATGACTTTATACTAACTACCGTTTTTACCGAATACATATTTACAATCTTGAGTCATGACACTTTTATGATGGTTGATGGATATACAATCATAAATGAGGATTTATTTAAAAGTATTATTTTGTTGGATATTAGTTAACGACATTTCAGTTATGAACCAACAAATTTTAGAAACGGCGAGTTTGATGAATGGACGATTTGTCTTTTCTGTAAACCTCGAAAATGTGTAATTTGAAAAATTACTGTCATATTTACAAACACGAACTTTTCAGAAAAATCTTTAGGTAATTTTAAACATCATTAATCAAACAAATTATAAAATTGAATACAGTATAGTGAAAGACAAATGACTGGTCTGTGAGCTGTATAGTAAAAATGAGACATAACTTCCTAATCAGAGATGCACGCAATGGCAGTTTTGAATTTCGAAATCCGGAATTGAAATTGAAATACCGGCATCCGGAATTAAAAATAGAATTTCGGAATCCAAGAACGCGGACACCGGAATTCAGCCCATCTTCGGTGTTAATGTTTATATGAAAAGTGAATTTTCAAAATTTGGAATTAAAACATTTTTTGCGAAATTTAAAAACTCATATTACGGTCATCTCTTCTACCCACTTGTTTTCAAAAACTTGGCCCTAACTGGGGCTTATTCTAAAAATCTTCGAATATATTGAGGTCAGGTCTAGTAATTCGAAGCGTTATTGTGTCGACGTCCAAACTAAATATCTTGTCATTGTATTCCTAAAATTCAAAGTTTTCCTATATCAATTTTCTTCTTCATGTTTCCCACGATCTCATAGTGTTCTCCATTCTAAATAACCACGCGTCAAGTGATTGAATTGCGGTGTCTGCCCAGGCAATTCGAGTCATCCACTCTTAAGGTATTTCTAGCCCAATTGACGTCGAATCCAGATGGTACCATTAGTCCCAGAGTTATGATCCTTGTTTTCAACCCGTTGCCGATATATTTTAAATTACAAATTGCCCGCGGAGTGGAGGTGAATTATTAAAATTATTATTTATTTTGACATGCTAAACATGCAATTGACCAAAATTATTTATAAGGAAACTAACATCAAAAGGTCAAATGATCGCAGAAATCTGCTCGTGACGGGTCACGATAACGTTATTCTTTCATCAACAGTTTAAGATAGTTTCCTTGAAACTATAAAATCGCGCAGAAATATCATCATTTGGAGAAAACGATTCAAAATTTATGATTGAGCCAATTTATGACTCTACTTTCCGATATATATTTTGATACAAAATGTGTTGATAGTGATAATCAATCGTGTCGAATGTGAAGAGGGAACGATATAATAGAATTCATTAAAACTTCTAACAAGGGAAGTGTTTTTAGTCGAACTCTCAGAATTTTTTTAAACTTTGCAGGTAGATTCCTCATATCGAAAATAGTATGCACACAAATTTTTAGAAAAATAAAAACGGTTTAAGGTGTTAAAAATGACGAAAGAAAATCCCAGGTGCCTTCACGTACGTTATTTATATCTGATTCCATTTCAATAACTTAACAACAACAAAAATTGTTGAAGCAGGGCAACGGATAGCGCAGTGGCAAACAACGGGATGACGAGGAAAAGGATCAGGGTTCGAATCCATGCAGGTGGTTATTCTTTCTATTGTTATTCTATATAGTCGGTAACTATGCAACATTAATAATTTCACGTTTTGATTTTTCATAAAGTCATTTTCGCAACTTTGAATATTTATAAAACTAACAGTTAAAATGATTAATACAATCATATGAGGGAAACTTACAATTTTTTTCACAATTTAAGCAAAGATGATGGCACACATACCAGTACAACCAATGGGGCTGTTCATGGTCCTTATCGAGTTATCGCCATAATGATGAGATTGAGCGTCTGTCCATCCATTCCACAATAGATGATTACTCCAGAAAAATTTTTTTGGTTTTTTCGCTCTACACATCCAAACTTGTTGGTTCGATGTCACTAGTATGTGTGTCGTAATACATTTCCAAAGGAAATACCCAAAAAAGGCACAATAGCAGCAACTGCTTTGGAGTTTCAAAGCTCGTAGGACGGCACAAAAACCAGTACACCCATTGGAATTTTCCATGGCCTCCTCGAGTTATCGCCATTTTCATGAGATTGTGCGTATATCCATCCACTCGGCAAATCGATGATTAGTAAAGAATTCATCGAAACACACTCATAAAACTTTATCTCATCAAAAATTACTTCATTAGTGATTTTTTCACGAACTAGTGTGACATCGAATTACCAAGTTCAGGTGTGAAGACACAAATCGAATAGGGAACCTTTAAAAAATTTTCTTCACTAATCATCGATTAGTGGAATGGATGGACACAAGCACAATCTCATCATCATCATCATGGGGATAACTCGTGAACAACCATGATAAGCCCCTCTGGGTGTAGTGGTTTTTGTGCCGTCCTACGAGCTTTGAAACTCCAAAGCAGTTGCTGCTATTGTGCCTTTTTTGGGTATTTCCTTTGGAAATGTATTACGACACACATACTAGTGACATCGAACCAACAAGTTTGGATGTGTAGAGCGAAAAAACCAAAAAAATTTTTCTGGAGTAATCATCTATTGAGGAATGGATGGACAGACGCTCAATCTCATCATTATGGCGATAACTCGATACTGTTAGTTTTATAAATATTCAAAGTTGCGAAAATGACTTTATGAAAAATCAAAACGTGAAATTATTAATGTTGCATAGTTACCGACAATACAGAATAACAATAACAATCGAAAGAATAACCACCTGCATGGATTCGAACCCTGATCCTTTTCCTCGTCATCCCGTTGTTTGCCACTGCGCTATCCGTTGCCCTGCTTCAACAATTTTTGTTGTTGTTAAGTTATTGAAATGGAATCAGATATAAATAACGTACGTGAAGGCACCTGGGATTTTCTTTCGTCATTTTTAACACCTTAAACCGTTTTTATTTTTCTAAAAATTTTTGTGCATACTATTTTCGATATGAGGAATCTACCTGCAAAGTTTAAAAAAATTCTGAGAGTTCGACTAAAAACACTTCCCTTGTAAGGGTATAATATTGTAAAAAACATAACATTTTCGGAACCTATGCATCGAAGGATGTAGATTCGAAAATCAATTTATTATTATCTTTTCTAATTAAATGAGTTATTACCACGTAGCGTGAGTTATAAATTTTTTAATGTTATTCGATGAATGACAAATTTTTGAAATTCAACATTGTCTGTATTTCAGGTTAAAGATTTAATTATAGGGAACACAAAGGAGAGAAATGATATGCTAAAAAATAATAGCGGATTTTCAGTAGTTATTGTGTGCTTATATTTTTTTACAGTTTAATTTTACTCTAACAGAGTCCAAGTTCATTACCGTAACCATGCCATATTGTATCTCAAAAAACTGACAATTTTATAAGGAACAAAATAATCAAACATTTCTAAACCAAGCTGTTAAGTTTATATGTTAAACTATTGATATTAACGCAAATGGGGCGTGAAGTTGACCGACGTTAACAATCGCCATCTGTACAAATGCAAAGTTCCTGGTAAAATCGTTGTATCGCTTGATGTAGCAAACAATTTCGAGCTTATTCCGCAAGAATTCTTGCAGAATAAAGTTTATCAGGTACCATTATACATTTCTCTCAAATCAATCAACCGAGCCTATTATTTCCGTACCAACTCTTTCGTTATTTTTTGTTTAAAGAAAAATTACCAGACAAAATTCCTGCTGTGAAATGTACTGCATTCTCAAATGCCGGATCCAAATCCCCCTGAAAAGGTATAATCAACAATTTGTTTAATAATAAAACAAATCACCGCCTCATAACTGCTCATAATTAAGAAATGACTATGTTGAATACGTTATTAAAATTAACAAATTTTATTATTTTTCTAAAGATTGTAAGTACAAATTAAAGCAATATTCGAAAACAGGGTTTAAATTTACAAAAAAGACAAACATTATGAATACAAGAGCATTGGGCAAAATATATATATTGAGACCAGTATATTCAAAATTCTATCAAATAACTTCTAGTTCAATAAAACACCTATTAAGGCATACGTAGCATACTTAGGGGTAGATAAAGCAAGCCAGCATATAAAGTATAAATTCTCGCGGAGAAAAAAAACATAAAATTCGAGGTTAGCTTAATTGATGATCAATAATTGGATAACCACACCGCTAATCAACAAAAATATACAACGATAAATGCAATTATCCCGTTAAACGAATTATTCAAATAATGTTTGGAACAAAGTTATTTCGTATAATACAAATAAGAATATAAAATTTAATTTCGTGAAAAGTACGGCATACGATATTTTCGGCTTACATAGACAAGACCGTATCTGTTCCTAGAAAACTTGCTGTACGACTTGCTAAAGACGCACTATCTATGTCATGCAGCGTCCATTCCCCACCTCGACCCTGCGAATCTATATTTATGGATTGTAGCTTAATAAAAACTAACCTTAACTCGCAGCTCCATATCATGGAACTGTTTTAATGAAAATCGATGACCCACCGTAACAAATGTTATTTTTTCCTAAACCAAATTATTTCTTATAAGTTAATTCACACCTCAACATACCGATTGCAATCTTTTATAAATACTCATTTCTAGATCAAATCCAATCGCGCTCGTGGATTCGTCTAAAAATGCAATCCTAGGTTGAGTATAGAAAACTCTGGCAAACGCAAGCCTTTGTAATTCCCCAGGTGACAAGTTTTTCATCCTAAATAATTTAATAATGACTATTACTTATTCATAGTTAACCATTCCCATTCCACGGGATTGTCAAATCCTCCACATCTATCGACAAGATGCTCCATTTGAACCCAGTCTAATATCTTCCTCAATCTTGGAATTTCCTTTTCCACTGGTAATGCCTTGATCGGATAAACAATCTGCTGTCTCAGAGTCATTCCACCAGAAGGGAAATAAGGCTTTTGTGAAACGAAGAACAAATTTTGTGATTTTCTGCGCCAGTGACAGTCAACTTTTCCCGATGTACACGGCCAAAGCCCCGCCAGCATTCTGAGAAGTGATGTCTTTCCACTCCCACTATCGCCGGTAATCAATAAGTTTTGTCCTTGAATAATTTGTAAGGAAAGTACTAAAACAAAACAATATAAACTAATTTTCAACCAAGCTTACATTGTATAATGACATTGGTCTGATCAGTTGGCGGGGACAGTGTTGCGGAGTCAATTGTTATTGCTACACCATCATCCGGCCATTCATCTTCTTCTTTGCTTTTTCCGCCTAATAAATACTGAGCTTCTTCTTCTTCCTGTTCATCGCGCTCCAATGATAATTGTTTTCCGTGGATTTCTTCAATCGTTTTCGTTGTCTGTTTGTCGTTTTCGTCTGATGCTATAACTACAACCGAAGATGGAACGGTGGATGGCGGTCGGTCTGTCTCAAGACAGTCAATATGTAACCTATTCAACTCTTCGTGGAGTTCCATTACACTAAATATATTAACTGATTTCGAGATAGTGAAAATATTGAAATTACCGATGGGTAACACCTGCAAGTTCACCAAAATCCGAAGACAGCTTTAACACTGTCGAAAAGCTATATATAAGGTACAAATAATAGAATGCGTTCTGCAAGATATTCAATAAACACAAGGTGTATTATAAACATTTTTCAATATTTGCAGGTCTTTTCTATTTATATATATATATATACTTTTTTAACCATTAAACTAATTATAAGAAGTATAAGAGATTATAAGAAGATCAGATTATTATATTAAGTATATTACTTTTTAAAGAAATTTTAATTTTTATATTTTAGTTTTTAAAGTCAGTTATATAATTATGTTATTTAAAACATACCCTTGACACTATTCCATTTAACTCTGTCCCACTTATATCATCGTATTGATGTGTCAAAAACACTGGAATTCCAATTATCAAATATGACAAAATTCCGCCAAAGTAATCGAAAGAATTAGTAATGAATCCTAACGCAAATCTCCATTCAGCTAACTTTTTCTGAAATTGATAATTACGTTTCAAAACTATCATAGTGTAGTGATACTTGAACAAAAATTAAAAAACGAAGTTTTTGATTAGCCATTACATTCTCGATTACCCCAGATCTATAAAAGGCAATTCCCTCAACATTTGAGCGAACTTCCATATGTCGTTGCCTAAATTTACCGCTAGAAATTTTTTTAAACATATGAATTACCGAAAATCGCCTTCCTTCTTTTCTTGTTCATTTACTAATCCAACAATTGGTGTAAGCAGGAATTTATTTACAATGGTTTGAATTATGAAGTAACAATATATTGAAGAAGGACCAATCCAACCAGAACTGAATGATTAAATATCAAGTTGGATAATTGCAACTTTTAGTTATAAACCTATCATATGTCAGCCAGGTATAGTACCCGATAATGAATGGAGCTGTTAAAACTGGAGCCAAAAGATCCCCTGATAAAATTCTTGTAGTCTTTTCAATATCTTGTGTCATTCTTTGATCACTATAAATAAAAAAATCTAAATTTTACATACGAAACAGCGATATACGGATTATCCAAATTATCGTTTGAATTGGTTAATTTAAAAAATGCTTGACGTTTAAAATAGAGTCTATGAATATTTAAATTACACAGCTCTCTACATTTTATCGCAAGGAATGATGTTAAAAATTTTGTAAGGGCTAATGTCTGAAATCTGTTTTTAAAATAATTAAACTTATAAAAACTTACAAATGCCTTTGCAATAACGATAAGAGCTCCTTTGGCGCATAACAATTTAAACGTATCGACATCTTTATTACCGAGGGCGACATAAAATAAACTTGGTTGTATACCAACCAAATAGGTCATTACTTGATCTAATTAAATACATTTTTAATTATTTATTATCGTCGTTAGACAAAGATGTCTTGCTGGAAAATAAAAATGTTGGTATCGTTTCGTTACAATTAAGAAAGCTGCCAACGTTTCTCTCACATCTCATCAAATTTTGTCATTATTGCAGAAAATGAAGGTAACAATAATTTAAAAAAAATTAATAACATAAATTGATACCAACATTTTTTGACATTAAATATTCCAGAATTACATCATTAATCGTTTTAGGCAAATATGCATACTTGCTTAAAACCACTAATATAAATTAATGGAAAATACCTATGAAAGAAGCAATAACTACAAAAAATGCAAGCCATGTTGTTGATGCTCTTCGATTTATTGGAAATATAATATTCAATAATCCACAAAATCTCCGAATGAACAAAAAATCGAGGGCCAATCGGGCCATCCTGATGACCCTAAAAATAATTATTTTGTTTAATGTGAGACATATACAATGCATCAAAAAAGAAAATCGAAAAAAGAATGATATTAAATATCAATATGGTCACAGAATGTAGGATCAAATTCAATTGTGTATACATTTATATACAAATATAATGAATCATTCTCTTAAACATCTTAATTCTTCTCTCTTATCTTAAAACGTAAAATCTTATTAGAAATCGGTAGGATAAATCTAGTATTTTTTTAAATTTTTTTACACCAAACATAAAAATTCTCATAAGAGCTAGGATACTATATAAATAATCTTACATATTTACAAAAATAATAAGTAAAAATATATGTATTATAAAGACCTGTGCACAGGCCTGTGTAATATATTGGTGGAAAAAATAAAAGCAAAAAAATACACAATCAACAATAATCCGGAAAACCATTGCTGCCTTCTGTTTAGTGCTATTGAAGTGGCGGTGTTTTAAATTTTAATTTTTTTAAAGCTTATTTTTTAAACCAATATTTAATTGAAAACATCTAAATATGGAAATTTAATGCCCTATAAATCTTAATTTTAATTATAATCAATAATCTAAAAATTATATATTCATGAATTGTTATAAAATTTTAGATTAATGATTCAAATAGTTTGATTAAAATTGAAATTTATAAATAATCGATTTGATGTTTTAAATAAATCTTTCAGGAAAGTATATAATTCCTATAGCTTGTTCGCTTATAAATTATTATACAGACTGTAAATATTATAATATTTGTATAATAGAAAACATTAATACGGACTACACTAACTAATGTAGTCCGTATTGCACTTGCTAGTAGGATTAGAATTACAAAAAATGTTTTTTCATTATCTTAAATATCTTAATCTTTTCGTATCATATCAAAAAACAGAAGCAAGAATGCATTCTAGAATGAAAATCCATTAATTAAAAATTGATGTGTTATGTATGAAATTTTATCAGCAATGCATTATTATTTTACAGTTGATTAATTATTTGTTGATAACTCCAATTATATTGAATATGTTTCTTTTCAGGATTCAGATTTAGAAAGTCAACATGAACAGCGATTATGATGAAATTTTATGTAATATTAGCATTTTAAAATAATATTATATAGAATTTTAGCTGAAGGCGAGGATCCAGTACCGAGTTGCGTAAGGAAAAATAATAAAAGGAAGATACTATCTGGTCTGAATAAAGATGTTTTATTTTTTAATAATATTTTTATAGATTCTGATGATGAGGAAAAGAAAAATGTTGTTAGAAAACGATCTAAAAAGAAGGTTTATAGTTATACATAACAATGGAAATTTAAATTTTTAAAGATTGAAATAGAAAGTGATAGCGATTCATCGCCTAGTAAATCAACTAAACATGTAGCTAAAAACGATGAGTTTCAAGATAGCGACGACTCAGATAATTGTCATATTGTTGATAATAAGGATTTTAAAGTTAGTAAGAAGAAAAAGAAAACTGATTTACCGAAAGGTCAAACGAAGCTGATTCTTAATAAGAAAACATCGCCAAAAATGAAAGGTAATAATTAAAATTGTAAAATTTATTAGTAATTTGTTTTGTAGAAAATATTAAAAAGAGCGCTAATCTATCTTATATTGATCCAGAAAGTTTCTTTAAGTCACTTTCTGTTCCAATTAAAAAACAGAGTTCACAACTTCCTAAGCCATCACCCAAAACTTCAAAAAAGGTTGAAGAAGATGAATTTGCTGATTCCGACGACAGCTTTGATAAGCCTATTACAGCGATATTAAAAAAGAAAGAGAAGACACCTGAGAAAAAGCCTAAAAAAACAGTCAAAAAGGATGATGTTAAAAAATCACCTGAAAAGTCTGTTGAAATCAAAATAGAAAAACCCGTAATAAAAAGCCCCAAGAAAGAAGTAACATCCAAACCAATCATTAGTACATCGGTGGTTCCTTCCGAACAATCAAGGATTGGAACGATACCTTCGAATAAAGTTTGTTAGAACTTGAACATTTTTATTATTATATCTTTTTATGTTAACCAAGATTATTTATCCTGGGTTGACAAGTATAAGCCTTCTTCATTACAACATTTAGTCGGACAGCATGGCGATAAAAGTCCTATGAATAAACTACTTCATTGGTTAAAACAATGGGCCACGCTTAATTTAGGCGAAGGAGCTAAAGTAAAACGGGGTTCGTTGATTCATTAATTTACATATTTTCATCGATTTTAGCAAAACCCGCTCCTTGGTTGGCACAAACTGATGGTACCGCGTTTAAAGCGGCTCTATTGTCAGGTTCACCGGGCGTTGGAAAAACGACATGCGCATATCTGGCCTGCAATGAACTTGGTTACAAATATGTCGAAATGAATGCAAGTGATGTTAGAAATAAAAAATTTTTGGAGTCAAAGGTTGGGGAATTATCTGGTTCTCATCAAATTGACCAATATTTTGGAAAATCTAAACCTCAAGGTTTTTAAATATAAATATAAGAAATATTTCATTATCATATTATATTACAGATAATCTTAATGTGCATCACGTTTTAATTATGGATGAGGTGGACGGAATGTCGGGTAATGAGGACAGGGCAGGGGTAGGTTTTATTTATTAGAACTTTTTATGTTTCTGTTTGCCAGATATCAGAGCTTATTCAAATAATCAAGGAAACGAAAATTCCGATTTTATGTATTTGCAATGATCGATTGCATCCAAAGATCAGATCTCTTGCTAGTCATTGTTACGACCTGCGGTTTCATAAACCGAAAATTGAGAATATTAGGGTTTGTAAAATTATTTTTCCGTAATCAAAAATATCGTTTAAAGACACGTATGATGACGATATGTTGCCGAGAAAAGCTTAAAATCCCAAGAGATGAACTTGATCAGATTATAGAACTTTCTGGTTATGATGTACGTCAAACCATATACAATTTACAAATGAGATCTATGACCAATAACAGTAACATTTCTCAAAAGAATCAGTCATGGGTATTAATAATATTATAATTTTAATTTAAATATATTTTCAAGGGGCCATTTGATGCTGCTCGTCGACTTCTTGACCCTACCACGAATATATTTGAAAAGAGTGAAATGTTTTTTGTTGATTACAGCATTATGCCGCTTTTTGTCCAAGAACATTATGTAAATTTAAAGAATGAGAAACACAGGTATGCTATAGTGGAGTAATAATATATTATATGAAAAGTTCTATATGGCCGCATAGATAGCTTTAACTATCACAATATTAAAAAAAAAACAGAAATAAAGTAACTTTTTCGAGTAGGACTTACTAACATTATCATTTTTCATATATAAAAAATACCGTTTAATATGTTGTAATAATTTATTCTTATTTTTAGTCCTCTTCAAGCAATTCAGGCTCTTCGAAAAGCTTCTGATTATATTTCGTTGGGAGATACAATTGATAAACAAATCAGAAGTTGTTCAGCATGGAAGCTCCTGCCTGATCAGAGTATGCTCTCAACTGCTCTCCCGACAATGGCGATTGGTGGAAATTTGAAAGGCATGTTACAGTTTCCATCTTGGCTTGGTAAAAATTCTACAGCGGGCAAACGTCATAGGCTCTTGCAGCAGCTTGTAATGCATACTCATTTAAGGTGAGTTCATAACTACGAAACTTCATGAAAATGGATATACGTCAAATAGAATTGAGCCTTTGTTCTGTGCTTCATTTGCCTGAAGTTCTCCAAATATTACCAACAACTAAAAAACCAGCGAAGCTCAAATTAACCAAGAATGTTATGAAGCACAAGACAAAAGTTCATTCATTTTGAACAATTCTGTTTTTTTTATATAAAAAAGGAATAATTTTTATTTTATTTTTTGAGTTGTCTAATATACCTTTTGAAAGTTTTATTTTAGAGTTTCTTCGACGTTGTGCTCATTTGCACTCGATTACGCCCCTATGCTGAGGGTTCGTGTGACAAAGCCTCTTATTGAGAAGGAATCTGAAGGAATTCCTGAGGTTATTGAAACTATGAAGGAATATGATTTGATAAAAGACGATTCCGATGCATTGTCTGAAATAGTCGTATGGCCAGGAAAGATTGATCCAGCTAGCAAAATATTGAGCAAAGTGAAGTCAGCTCTTACCCGAAGGTTAAATAAAGAAACCAGAATGCTGCCGTATTCGTTGGATGAGATATCGAAAAGTAAAAAGAAAGGAGTCAATGCTATAGGTTATCTGCTAAAATTAAACAGTTCAATATTCTGAAAATTAGGTGTGGAAATGGACGAGGATGGAAATTTGGTAGAAATGTTTGAGGATGATGAGAGTGGGGATGAAGAAACGTCATCAGAAGTAGTTGTAAAGAAATCAGCTGGTGGTGGCAGTAGTGGAAAGACGGGTCGAGGTGGTACTACAGTAGCCAAGCGAGGTCGCGGCCGTGGAAAAGTAACGAAAAAGTAATAATTTTTATAATTGGTAACTGTGTTTGTTTTATATAGATCTTACTAATGAGTTTTGTGAATAAATTATTATTTTGTGATAATATTGTCTAGTAAAGTTTTTGAGAATTCAATTCCTCTCGTGGTCTTTGTTTTTTCGCGAGTGGTTAAAAGGTTTTTTCGATGGTTAGTTTCCCTGTTTCGTCAGTTCCATCTTAATTCTTGTACCCATTTGTCTTATATTATCCAGTGATGAAAAAAATTGATCTAATTTAGGGAATAAACAATTCACGGACACTTAAATTAACAACAATGGAAAATCCAAATAATTTGTTACAACCATGGATACCACATGCGCAAAGAAGACACAGACCGGAGACACGCGAGCATACATTATGGAACAGGACCTCTTGTGGTCCCGCCTCCTTCCCTTGATGCTTTAGTCAGTCGTCTACTCAGCAGGGTTACGGGTCGGTGGCTACCCTTGGTGGTCACCGAGCCGAGTCAAGATGTGAGCAATTCCTATTCCCCTAGTTCATCTATTCTCGTGTATTATATATTATGTATTCTATTATATTGTACTAATAAATATTACTATTAGATTGAGTGCTATTGAACCAGTCATGGTAAGCCCTCTTGCTGGTTCCAATTAGTTTACACGCGTCTTATCTCCTAACTTACACTCTTCGGGTCGCTCAAGTATAAGGAGAGTAGGGGGTAAGGTGAAGATTGTAACGAATTCAAAAAACCTTAAATTTCGTTTAATCCTTGTGTAAATGAATATTGTTGGCATTGTGAATGAACAGCATTCATCGGTAACCTTATAATGAATAAAAACATATTGAGTAAGAATTATAACGGAACACTAGCAAAATATATGTTAAATTGGTGGGCATCTTATCGTATTGTTGGCTTGATATTGGGAATAAATCTAAAAATTTCCAAAAAGAAGCTTCGAACTGTAAGAAATAAGCGAAAAATAAAATCATATATATGTACACATCTCTAGACTAGACTATAGGCATCTAGCACTTCGGTCAAAACGAAAATCCACCCTCAGAGTTTGTATTTTTCTCTGCGCGTTGCCTTTTGTGATGTGTTGCGTTTTTCTATATTCCTCTTCTACAATAGACGATCATTTATTTCAACAAATATAATTTAAAATAATTTAACGCGCAGACAACGATACATAAAATGAAGAGAGATAGCGTTTTTCGTGGATTTTTGACCGGAGTGCATCTAGTCTATAAAATACTCCAAATGAAAACTTCCTTCGGATTTTAAGCTTGAATTTTTGAATTTCGACGTAATAGTAACGGGGGTGCTTACGGTTAGGTGCTTACGAAAGTTTAATAAATTTGTCTTAAAATATCTAAATACCTTAAAATTGAACTAGAAAAATTTTATGAGAGACCCTGAAACCAGCTTTAATTTCCACGAGTGCAGTTGGCTTTCATTGAGGTACCCTTGGATTTCTTTTGATCCATGCATTATTCTTTCAACATTTTTCTGTACTATTATCAAACCCGAGTTACTAGATCTAATGTAGATGTTCAAATTGGCTGTATCTGTTTCACGGATCTAACATTTAAATACACCATTCGAAAAATGTTTTTAAACTTCAACAAATTTCAAAATGTCAATAATTGTTTTGAGAAACATTTTAGGTATGTTTATATATAAATATATTTACTATATGCATCACTGTTTTGATATTATAAATAATTATAATGAAATAAATAGGTCAACCTTCATTTACATATCAGTCGTCCGAATCAAGATAAAACGAAACCGTTGCCCATTTGATAAAAATCGGTTTATTTATATCCACTAACCGTTGCCAGCATGGTTTCGGTTAAATTAAATTATAACTATTTCCGAATCCTGAGTGTTTCTATTTGTGTCTCTTCGATATTAACTACCATTATTGCTCTTGGTGTGTTTTTCCAACTGAAGTCATCTATCAACGATCTCGAGAGTGAGATTCTTGCACGACAAGCATCGTTCAAAGTATGCTCTCCTTTTAATCAAACCCTATTCGTAACTACAGGCAAAATCTCAACTTGTTTGGTCTGAGCTCATTGATTCAACAAGATCTATCAGGGTTCGCCGCAACGACGATAAAAAAGGTGTTCTGCACCAATGTAGTCGTAAGTAGAAAACAATTTACTGTGTTTTCTTAATGCAAAACTTAGAATGTACGCGACTTCATTGCCCACAAGGTGCAATTGGTGAAGAAGGGCCCGCCGGCCAAGACGGAAACCCTGGCGGTCCAGGAAAACCTGGAATGCCTGGCGAAGACGGTGAAGATGTGGAATTGGATCCACAAGAGGAATTACCTTGTATCATCTGTCCGGCAGGCCCACAAGGACCTAGAGGAGCGCAAGGAGAAAGAGGCTTACCAGGCCGAGTTGGTCCAAGAGGCCAACCAGGCCACCCCGGACGACCAGGACTGGCCGGAACCACGGGACAACAAGGTCAAAGAGGAAATAGTGGACAACCCGGAATGCCAGGACAGAAGGGACTTCCAGGTGATACGATTATCGCTGGTGAAGGTGTAAAAGGGCCGACAGGTCCTGTAGGATCTCAAGGACCTAAAGGACCTCCCGGAACTCCAGGAAGGCCGTCTAACGTTAGAGGTCCTCCTGGACCAGCAGGTGGCATTGGCTCTATTGGAGCTACTGGAAAGGTATAGTCAAATTGGATGAATGTTTTATAATAGTCTTATATTAGTTTGGAAAAGCGGGTGAGCGAGGAACTGCTGGACCACCAGGAGAACCTGGAATGCCAGCAACTTATTGTCCGTCAGATTGTGGTGTAAATACAATCTTGGCACAAATTGCAGGATCTCAGGTTTAATAATTTGCAATAAAATAAAGAAATAATTTTTGTTTACAGCGACCCGAATCGATAAACGGCGAAAGCGGAGCACCAGCAAGTTATCCAGAAGAACAATCTTATGAGACACCGAAAGAGAACGACGATTCATTTGAAGAAAGTTCGTATCGCAGCTTCTTTTTCAGGGAATAATAATAATAATGTTGTAAAGTTGCAATGTATAGTTGAAATAAATTATAGCTTGTTATTGTTTTTGTTATTTTTGTGGATGTTATCCTGACGAAGAACAGGACTAGTTGGCGGCAGGGTGCCATTTGCATTGTAAGTACAAAAGAAGCATAACAATTGTGTTAAATTTATAACTTATCTATTATACAGTTGAAGTTTTCCGCATCGTTTGTTATTATTGAATTATTCGAATAATTTACTTCATTTTATGTATAAGTGGACGCAACTTTTCTTATAAAATTTGTTTCTTATTTTCATACCAGAATTCATAACTATTTTATATAACTTTTTTCTTTAAAATTTGTATGTAGAATATATTTAAAAAAAAACCTAACTAGACTAATATCTTAAAAGTTAATTATCCCTAGTAGGGTTTCTAATTTATTTAAGGACACATAAGGACAGCAATAAGTTTTGTGTGGAGCCTTATAGACTTCATTCTAACTTCGATAATTATCGATATCTTCGAATTTTCATCATCATTCGAACCGCCTTAACTCTCTCAGGAGTGGTCACAGATACTCGTCTTCCTCTCCCAACACGATCACAAAGTGTACCAAACTCCTCATATCTTTTGATGGCATCGTAGACGGTTTGCTTTGGAACTCCGAGACGCTTAATGATCTCCTTCGCTGTGAAATTCTTCTTATGCAAGTCAATAATTGCAGTGCGATGTACACTAGACCTCGCCATTACCCTGAAACTTAACGGATTGATTTGAAATTTTAAACATTACATATTGTCCTTTTCAGAGATCGATGCCTAATGGAAGAGGAAAAATATTAGGATGGACTGAAGTTCTCGTTTGGACGGCCTCTCTTTTTAGACTTTTTAGAATTTTATTATAGTTTCCTCACAATAAACTGTCATGGCACACTGATGGCGACATTATAGGGACGACTACAATTTTGTAGAAGCTCTAATTGTGTCTTAAATTTGCAAAAAAAAATAATTTTGGTCGAATACTTACGACACTCAATCATTTTACATTTTTTTCATAAACTTGAGTTAGAATTGAGTCCAGATCTTCTGTCTTATAGCGGTTTTTCTATATTTCTATTTGCCGTTATGAATTTTCATTCCAGTAATATGTCGCTTCCTATAATATCTGCTTATCTGCGTTAACGCTCTAGGGATTGAAGCGGTTGGTTACTAAAATTCATCTGCTTCATTCAAGAGAAATCTCTCAAAACAGAAAATTGAAGTCGGTGTATTTTTCATATCGTAATGAGCATAAAATTATGTTTTACGTCATTAATGTGGCAATAGGACAACCTACTCATCAAAGCCAATAATGAACTTGTCTTATAACAAAAAAAAAGATGGGGAAAAGTGTAAATGTTTTTTTTCTAAATGTTTCTTCACCAAAGCAATAATCGCTCTCCTACAAGCCATCCTGAAGGCTAATGAAACGAGCTCAGATAATGTGCTCAAATCGATCTCAGATAATGTGCTCTAATATTTTGTGAATGGAAAACTTACAAACTAGCCTAGACAATTTCTCTGTAAGGAATAAGTGAAAGTTGTAAGCCAAGCGCAAAAGTAGGAAAGTCATTATTTCCATTTGCACGGCACGCCAAATCGAAATGACTATTTTGTCAATATTTAAACGTGTACTACTAATTTACACGTATTTTTTATATAACTTGATACGTCATTTTTTCTAGCCCGTCTTAAACTATCTAAAAACATGCGCTTCTTACGGAAATTTGCAAAATGAGCATCTGTTCTGAGCAGGTAACTTAACCGTTCAATTTGGGGTGGCACGGCATATTAAAATAACGTTTTTTTGATTTTTACTCGCGTCATACAACGTGTACTTTTTAAAAACAAAGTTAACGTCAATTTTCAGCTTTTTCTTAAAATCTCTAAAAATAGCAATATATCCCCAAATTTTAAACTTCTGCAGGTTTTCTAAGCTCGTCGCATTAGCATTACATTTGGAGTGCCATTTGCCGTCCGTCCGCTATTTTTACAGGAGGTTCGGCGACCAATGGATGCGCTGCCGTCGTTCGAAAAACTGAAATGCATGATTTTCCAACATCTGCTAACAATCATAACGATCATCACTGGCACAACCTGAGAAAGCAGCTCTTTTTGTTTTCAAACGCACAAAGGATCCATAATACCACTAAAGTATCGAGGACTTTTATTTTATTTTTATTAAACTTATTTATTTCAACCGCTACGTTACATTATATTTTTTTACGAACAAACATACATTGTCCGATTAATTATAAAATCATTATATAATATGAATCGTACGGTCACATAAGTATGAATCCATAAACCGTCAATGGCTTCACACCGTTTCAGAGACGGAAAGACCACAACCTATCTAAATCGTCAGCATTCACTATTACCCCTCCTTTATTCTTCATAATAACAACAGCAGCAATAATAATATTAATAATAAGCAATACGTTCAGTTTCTACAGCACTCGTTTCCAAATTGGTGTGAGTTAAAACAAGAACTAAAAGTTTGTGAGTGAGATTAATACAAACGATTTCGATTTTAATTAATGTGTGTACTATTTATTACTGTTTAATTCATTCTTAATTGAACTTTATTTTTCTTTTGTTTCAACAGTTCTTTTTTTGTTTTATGTTATTTACAAACATAAACAATTCTATTTATTATTATTAAGATGGTGCTCGTTATGCTACTTCAACTTCTGCTAATAATTACATTTACTGAAGGACTGTTTTTCCCAACCATTGGATTTGGTATACTTTTAATTCAAATCTAGTTGATCGAAAAATCCTAGGTGGATCGAATTGTCAGTGTCCCACAAGCTGTGCGTCACCGCCACCAGGATGCTTCTGTGCTCGACCATCTAATCAAAATTGTCAATCGAGTAAAACATACCTCACGTTATATAGTATATTAACGCATGCAGATTATCCATCCTATCAGCAGCAACCACAACCGGCTTCGTATGTAAACCATAATCAATACAATTTTGCGGTTTACCCCTCAGCTCCAGCAACATCCCCTATTCCCGCACCATTTGCTTCCAGCTATCACTCAGTGCCGTCACCTCCTCCACCACTTCCCCCTCCCCCTCCACCGGCCCCTTATCGACAAACAATTGACTATCCAATGTATTTTATTTCTCTTACCATTTGGTGTTCATTATTTAAAGTTTCAGCTATGATCAACACCTACACCCACAGCCACAACCAGTAAGTCCCGTTTACAAGCAGCCGCAATCGAAGTTCGTCGATCATCAGACTGTTCAGTTAAAGGCTAGCTAAAAACGGTCATTTTCGTTAAATCATCAAATAATAATTCTAGCCTCCTTCCCAGTTGCAACAACAATATGTTAATCAACTTATGAAGGAGTTTGAGCACGACTCGGGTGCATCATATCCGTCTACAAATGAGTTTATCGAAACGGTGAGATTCCCTTCCAATGTTGCATGTCCTCGTGTTAATGTCAATTAATTTCTTGTCTCGACACAAAACAACTACCGGTTTATTGAACGGAGAAAACCACGGAGGAGGGGATAATAATTCAACTTGACTATTGAAATTTAATACAACTCGAAGCTAATTATTGACATGTATGGTTGCAGAAAATTGAAGTCAGCCCAACTGGATTTAAATCAGCAACTGAGAATAACAACAATAACGACAATGATGGATCGGATCAGATCACAGGTTTGTTTGTTCAATTCAGCAGTCACTGTGTGACATAATGTGACTTCATAGACCACAATTTAATAATTAAAACTTATCGTTTATATAATGTTGTATATTTTAGAATATGTAATTATTGAGCATACAAGAATCATAGAATAGAATAGAATAGAAGATAGAACAGAATGGGAATCTAATAGAATAACTTTACAATTGAAAGGACTACACTAGCTGACAAAAGTTTTGTCACAAATGTTTTTTCGGGTTTAACCTTTTTGTGACTTGACCAAATTGGCTGATTTTTTGATATTTTATGTGAATCAGTGTTTAAAATGTTATAGTAGCAAAATTTGGTTTAAATTACCATGGAAATTTCGGTACCACGCATTCCGTTTTCCCTCATATTAATAACAGTTTGCCGGGTGGCAATTGGAGTTTCTTTACGTGGAGTAATCTCTAAAATGTAGCCAATTACTGCTATTTTCAATAAATTATGAAAAAATATAATTGAACTTTAAAAATTATTAAAAAATGCAGTGCAAGAAAAGTGCGTAATATCTTTGAGCTACGCGTTTTACGATAAACGCTTGTCATTGTAAAACGGATCATCGTAACCACAAGCGGGAATTTGTAAAATAATCTACAACCATATGAATCTATCATATCAAAAAATCAGCCAATTTCGTCAAGTCACAAAAAAGTTAAACCCGAAAAAACATTTGTGACAAAACTTTTGTCAGCTAGTGTATATGCACACTTTTAAAAAAAATTCTAACCATTAAAAATGGAGGAAAGTGATTTAGATGAAGCAAAAATCCGACAAGAAATCTTTTTAATTGAAAAAAATTAATTAACAAAAACTGAAAGCCCCATTTTCGATTCCAGATTCCACGCCAAATTCATTTGAAGTATTTTTTTTAACTTGGTTGTAAATTGAAATTAACACATTAAGTCTGTGTACCACAATTAACAAGATCCCAATTTTAACGTTAAAATTTAAAATTTATCATTAACTATTGATAAATTGGTGTTTAAAATTAGTGTGCTGATTCCATTTGTATACCTAATTTTGAGTTTCGCAATTTTTATGATGAATTCCGGAATAATTAAATTGTAAATGTCTATAATCGTCTCTCAAAATTTGAATTATTTCTTGCTTTAAACTCAAAAATAACAAATTTAGAAACTACAAATATATTAGAGAAATCTGCTATGCGCCAATCTTTTGTTTTCTATTTCCAAATTCCGGATTTGATGATTGAAAATTTGTAATACCTTCCATCATTTATATACAGTAACCACAGTAATGGTTTAGGAAAATTTTTTATAAAGATTATATGACGGAAATATACTGAACAGTACCTGAATTATAATGGATATTGCAACTTGTGATATGCCGTTTACAGATAGAATCGTCGTAATATATTTACGGTTTTTTCGGGATTTTTTGCCTCTTATATAAATATCTAATAAAAAAATACAACCAAAAGACGAGAAATAAATGTGGTTTTGTTAAAAAACCGAATAAATCTACTATTATTATGTTTCTGGTGCTATTAGAATTTTTTAAATTTCAGCCGACAGTGTTAGAGAAGTTCAAGATAATCACTACCACAATTTACAAACTACCGAAATCAAAATCACCCAAACACCATATGAAGAAGATATAACAAAAGAAGGAACGCCTAACCAGCTTCATTCAAATGAATACAAACCTTCCAATCCCGATTACCCCGTTTCGAAACGGGAGCCCATAAGAGGAGAGGGGGTTGTCGGATCGGGATATACTTATAACGGTTTCAAATAGCTCCAAAAAGTTATAAACGTAATAATTCTTAGATATCACTGCATCGACGTTGTCACCAGTTACCTTGGAATACATGAATGAAGCATCCAAAACTGACTCATTCGAATTGAATGAATCAAATGAAATAAATGAGTTTAAAAAAGATGTTGATCGTTATGAACGTAAGAATTCTACTGTGTTGGATTTAGCTAAATAGAGTTTTAGATGAAAGCAGTTCTACTGTAGCAATTCCGTCATCGAACAATATAGAGGAAGATCAAAATGACAAGACAAGAAGTGCTAGAAACTCTAACGAATTGGAACAAGAAGAAGTAGCTCCAAATCAAAGCTTTAATGACTTTATGGACACAAGCAAAAACAAAGCTTTCGATGAGAAGCATTCAAAGTGCAATAATTTAGAACTTCAAGAAGCAATGCATAAGGTAATTAAATGACAATTCGAATAAAATAATTTAATATTTCAGAAAATGACACCATCTCCGTCAATTTCAAAGCAAATGATCTATTCCGCAGCATCGGAAATGTTTCCTGGACGGAGTGTTAATGTGATATGCTCGAAACACTCCTTCTCCTATATTGTTGTTACTTCTCCCGTGTTCTGTGAACACCGAAAGAGACCGATAACATGCTTTGCTTTCTTCCAGCCGTAAACGTGGATGAGACAAATATAAATTAATTATTCGAGATTCCATTTAATTGATTCAATTTTTAGTGCATTATTGACTTTTTTCGTTAAGGTTTCGGGTATTTATTATAAAACTAACAAATAAAACTATTTATATAAATATATACAAAATAGAAATATTGCTAACACATGTAGTACCTGAGTGAGATCAATAAATCCAAATAAATGCGGAATGAAATATAAATTAAAACAAATAATCAACGACAAGATGTGCATAGCATTCTGATTAATGTCATACAGTGGTTACAAGAGATGTTTCAGTGGTATATGTCAAGTTGTTGGGAACTTCCATTATCCTGGATGATGGTTGAGAAGACGTGCTACCATTGCTGATTAAGCTGCTGTACTCAAGAAGTCTTGGATCGAGTGATAACTGCAAATTGTTATAATAATAGATTATAATAGATTTGGTTATAATTTAAAGATATACATAGTAGTAGTAGTGGTGTGATAATTTTAGGATTAATAGTCTATGAACCAAGAAGCTCCCTTTAAACAGTTTTGGACAAGGTTAATGGATTTGGATAAAGATTACAGTTACAGTGTATGAACCTTTTTTAAGATGTGAAATAAGTTGAACGCATGATAATTTTATGGAGAGGGGAGGGTATAGGAATTTCAGCTTCTGAATTTCGTATTCTTTTTTTAAAATTTTATAACTAATTTATTTTATTTTTCGGTCTATTTAAATAATCGGTTTTTTATTAATCAGCACGCAAACTAAAAACTATACATTTTTCGCATGTTTAAGCGTGATTTTTCAATTCCCATGCAGTAATAACATATTAGTTTTTACGTAAGTTTAATATGAAATTATCTAAATCCATTAAAATTGAAGATGTAAACTTTCTAAGAAGTTCTCAAACGAGCTTGGACTTCTAAAAGACTTCCCACCATAATCCAATTTTTTTTTCAAATTCAGTAATGTTTGTTTTGAATTTTCCCCATAACTGGAAATTACAATTTTCCAATTTTTAAGCGTTTCTGAAAATTTTTACGTCTTTTCAATAGAACATTGATATTGACAAATTAACTAGGCTTGTCTTAAACTATCTAAAAACATTAACATCTTTTTTAAATAAAAACGGAAGGGCGTGGTTTTTACAATTTGTCCACCTCTTCTGCATACGTATGGGCATTTTTCTAATCGGTAAATAATTTTAATTGTTTCTGTACTCTTAAGTTAATTTAGAAAAATGGTACACAGGCTTAAATTTAACAAAAAATGTAGTTCCCATCATTTTTAAAGATTTACAATATAATCTAAAAATATGGTTTAAGTTAATATAATAAAATTTAATTAAACCGGGGTAAAAGTTTATGTCTGTTTTTAAGCATGAATCTTTTAAACCACTTGAAATCCTGTAATCGCACTCCAATTGGAATGATTATAAAACGAGTTCAGAAAACGTGTTGAAATTAAAAATTTCTGGAAGGTATTAATAAGTTTAAATAATTTAAGGAATAACGGATAAACAAGCCTTAGCTAGATTTTTTTAATGCACACATAAAGTTTACATGATGCGTGTAAAATGCAGAAAATTTTGATTTTCAATTGGCGTGTAATCGAGTTACCAGTCATTTAAACTTGAAATTACTTTAAGTAATAATGTTAAGGCTATTTTGAAATATAACCCACAACCCAACTCTTGTCATTCTGAGAAATTGAAAAAAAAATATTCACGTGAAGTTCAAAGATCATAATTACTATTTTACGTGTTTTGGTCAAAGACTTTTTAGAAAATTTTTTAAAATAGCAATTTTATAGTCAATGTAAGAAACAGTAATAATAAGTTTGAATTCCGTTACACTGATTACGACAATTAAATTCGTAAATATAGAATTTCAGCAAATTATGCCTAAACTCACATATGGTGAAAGCAATAAGTTTATTTTAGATAAATTAAGAAAACTTTAAAATATGATTTAACACTATTGTACTAATTTCTGGAAAAAACTATGTTTTTCCTATTTTTAAGTGTGTCTTAAAAATAACTGTTTACGACAATTTAACCAGGCTTGTTTTAAACTATCTAAAATATTCCTAAGTTTATAAAAATTCTATTTGTGCACGTTTTCTGAGCTCATTTTATGATCATCATAGTTGGCGTGCGAGTGAAATTACTAGAATATAATAAAATCGCAAATTATATTTGGTGTACTCCGATTTCATTAAATACATGATGTTTACATGTTACTCAAATAGACGTAACTGGATTTACGTCTTTTTGAGTAACACCAACCAAACAACAACAATCTAAATCATATTCATTAATTTTGTTAAAAAAAAGTCAAGCTAACCCGCATTTGACGTAAACTATCCCATAATTATGCGCTATATATATTTAACAACACGTGTTCTAGACATGAGTAAAAACATACAATAAGAGAAGAAATAGAATGAGCCTAATCAATACAAGCTTTTAATACACTATACATCTAAAATTTAAATGGGAAATCTTGAAAATATATAATTAGAATCAAGAAACAACTTAATTACTTACTTACGTTGAGATTCTTTTGTAACAAGAAAAAATAATGAAGGACTATCCGGGGATTACGAAGTTCTGTATCATTTTTTTACGAAAAAAGCGAAAAATCTCTGCTTTTCATTTATAATGATGAATTTATAACTAAATAGAAAGTTCAATAAATCAACCCAATTAGTGTTCAAAATGAGGTAAACAACAAACCTTTCGATCATTTATAAATTTAGAAGTATCCATGAACCTGGGATCAAACGAATATTTCCTAAGTGTTGCTTGAGATTCTTTCCTCTTAAATATGCCACATTTTGTTATGTCGAAACAGCAAACGCAAATGCACACAAATAAGGAGAGGATTGTGAAAACCAGGAATATGACAAGACCAATTGGATAATGACAATTGCATAATTGTGAATCATCGTGTTTAATAGACGCCATTTATCCTAAATAGTAATACTTTATTCGGGTAATTATGCTTAAAATTCTTTAAAAATTAATTTCAAATTACACTTTATTGCTAAATAATTGAATGATTTTAAATATAAAACCTCAATGTATGACAAGAAACGTTTAGACACAAAATATTAATAATAAGTAATATTCGAAGCAAAGGAGATTAGAACAAATAAGCAACAATTGTCAATCATCCATCATAATTTTATTGCCTTTTTGGAAAGTTTATTATAATATAAACTTTGGCTTATTTGGAAAGAAAAAATGGCAAGACATGGATTCGGTTAAAAATCAATCGTTCAAAATTGAGGCGAAAAGAAATGGAGCAGCAGATTGAAATTAAGTACACAGTGGATTTCAATATTATACTCCCACTCAATTGATTAAACGAGAGCAAGACAATATCAATGTTATCATTGGTTAAACAAATAATTAAAAAGAGCTGATAATTGCTTAGTGGTATCTCAGAAAATTGCGGATCATATGACAATGCGCGATGGCTTCCTGTTTGTTTGTTTTTCAAAATATTAGTAAAAAATAAATTTTTATAAATAAAACTGTTTGTGAAGTTGTATTAAATTCTTGTGTGGTAAAATCACAATGCAACAATCGCTGGCAAATCCGAAAGCGTCGCTTGAGAACAAAACGAGCTTCGGCGACGAACGTAAAAGCTTTTAATAAGAGTTATACAAATTTTGGCAGTCCAGGCTTCCTCACGAAAATTACAATAAAATATAGAGCTTAAGGTAAAATTAAAGTCTAATTAATTAAAAACTAAGATTTTTTTCAAGCTCATTTAAATTAAAATTGAAATAAAAAGATTTTAAAATCAATTTTGGAATTTTTGAAAAACAAATACAGCATGCTTAAATGTTTCAACTATTTTGTATACAGTAAACAAACTCTTGGCTTGCTTATGAATACTTAAAATCGATATTTTTAAGATTTCTCTCGTGAACGAAGTGTGACACGTTCGGATTGACCAGGGAATATTTACTTGAATTAAAGTACGCCAAATAGAAATAATGATATTCTTCTATTTACAGATTTTTTTTACAATTTTCACGTATACTTTATTCTAACATAATATGGTTTATGCTAGTGAGTCAGTTTTTTCCCAAACTTTCTGAAAACATTCAAATCTTCACAAAATATTAGATTTCTTGAAATTTCAGAGCTTGGGTGTTTGACATTGACCAGGTGCACATTTCTACACAATTTCAACAATATGACCTATGTTAAAGTTTCTAGCTTCGAGAAAATATAAGGGAAAACAGTTGGATCCGTGCCAAAAATTGCTCGGATAAGTTTTGTACTATGATAATACGACCTGTGTTAAATATATGGATATATTTAATTACTCGAAATAAGAAATTTCAAAAACAATATCATATAACCAAAACAATCTTCTCAATTTTATTTTTAATTTGAAAGTAGTCTAATTTTAATTTCGACGGTGAGTGATTTAAGCTGAAAAAGAGGTAAAACAAGAATTACAAAGAAACACAATTTAAAGCTCAATTCATTTTAAAATTATTCATAATCATGACGATTTTATCCTTTTACTGAAGTATTCAGATCTTCATTGATATTGAACACCATATTTATGTCACTTAAAAATTGACATAAATTGAATATTTGTTTCACGTTCTCATTAAGACCATCTCAAAATAATCCAAAAATCTTGAAAAAGAATCATCAATTTCTTATATCTTGATAATATATAAAATATGAAATTGACTCTAAGTCGTATTTAAGTAAAGACAGCATGTACTAACAGGTTTAAACAAATATTTGATAGCATTGAGATTTTTATTGACAATTTTCTGGCAAGATTGTAACATTCATATTAAACAAAACATTATTAAAAGCTTCACTCTAATCTTTCAAAACGGATGTGATCATGCACGCAATTGTTCACCATAAACCATGTGTCACTTCAATCCATATAAACTTATTTAAATCTCAAATGAAAATTGTAAACATTTTGTTGTCTTTTTAATGTTTCGAATTGTTTTTTTCTTGGAGTTTTATTAGAAATTATTTAGTAGTAATTAATAATAGATAAATACTTTCATTCATTTGTTGTAGTTTAATATTGTTCTGCTCAGAAGTGAAATAGAGCATCGTACAGATTCGGAGGATTTTGATGGTTGACCGTATACGGAATAGAACCTTGCACGCAAAATGAATTGCAAATGAATTAAAAAAAGAGGAGTCCCTTAAATCTAAAATGTAATGTTCCGGAAATAATTTAAGAAAAGCTTGTGAAACTGACGTAAAACTTAATTTCTAAATTTCACGAAGAAGTTACTATATGCCGCATATTGCAAAAGACCGTGCACCAATTGAATGAAAAACACGGCCTTCATTTCTTATTATCCTTTATTTAAACGTTTGAAGCGTATCTTCAACAAACTTGACTTTGTTGTTTAGAACTGTTTGGATTTATGTATTAATTGTGTGTAATTTGTTTTAGGTTCCACAGAATCTTCAGAACCGAAAAAAGTAATAAATATATATCTTTCTGGAATATATAATTGTGGTATTAAAAGTCTTACCAACATCTAGAGGTGTATGTGAGGGTCGTTTTGCTATATAATTTATAAAAACTGGTTCAAAACAACAATTTAAATTAAATTGACGATACGGTTAAATAAAAAGTTTATATAAAGAATAATAAAAGTGAAGGAAGTGGGCGTGGTTTACTTTTAATTTGTGCGCGGTATTTTGCAATATGCGGCATACATCGTAGTAGTTTAATAAAGCAGTAAAGTGATATTTCAACTATTTAAAATATAAATTAGGCATATTAGGGAAACCCATCGGTAGTTCATAAAACCTATCGAAATATTAATGCGCAATTATTGTACTTTTCAGAGATCGATGCCTAATGGAAGAGCAAAAAATTAGGAGCGGAGAAAAGGTCTTGTTTAGACAGCCACACGGCCACTAAGACCATCGAATCTCTTCCTCTTTTGTTTCTCATCAATTTTTGTTATCTATTTTTTGTTTATTATTTGATGACAAGAAATGAAAAGTTTAATTTAAAAATGAGAATCAATGAAATAAAAAAATTGATGAGAAGCAAAAGAAGAAGAGATTCGATGGCCTTAGTGGCCGTGTGGCTGTCTAAACAAGACCTTTTCTCCGCCCCTAATTTTTTGTTTTTTCATTAGGCATCGATCTCTGAAATGAATAATACCATATAAAAACTGAAATTTCATGTTGAACAACCTAGTATTGCTACAATTTACCTAATTAATTTACCTAATTTTATTTTTTAAAAAAACCCAACCGTGTCAAAAATGTATTAATTATTTAATATCTTATACTTTGGAGTATTGTTGGTGTATGTAAGAAATGTTGCAATAATTTCATAAATAACAAGAAAACTATTCTTACGAGCAAGTTTAATCATTGATATTTTATTACAGAAGACCTTATAAAAAATAAAAATACGAGTACTCAGAGAACAAAGTGGCTGGCACTTGTGGTATAACAAAAGAATCGAATTTTGCAGAAAAAATATTTTGTAAATCTCTCGCAAACAATAAACATTTATTCAAAAACACTTTTTTTTCAATATATTATAATAAAAATGTGCGGTTCACTATTAAAAAGGGCACGAAAGAATGCATATTACGAATAAAAAAATGTTTGGAGCTATCAAATATTACCATTCAATTCATATTACTAATAATAAATCGCTTTAATAGCTTAACAATAAAATATGAAAAGAAATAAAAACAACTATATTCGTGGACGAATTTGAATAAGGCTCATTGAGAATATTCCCTCCTTCCTGGTTGAAATCATTTGGCTCTTACACAAAAATAACAAGAAAAAATCTTTTTGTTCCTCATGTTTAAATAATTTTTGTTAGAATATCCTTAAATCGAGTTACGAATTGTTTCGAATAACGTTTATTCTTGAGTTCTTTCTTTGAATTTTGTTCATTATTATAACTTTCAAGTACTTATTGTTCTATAATGTAAAATATTCCATAAGATTGCTCAGGCGTTACGGATTTTTTACTTGTATATATTTTTTCAATTTTTCGTTGTTGTTGTTTGATAATGAAAATTGTCAAAAACACTTGCTATTATACTGATATGTCATTTCAAATAGTCTAGTCAATCTCATTCGTATTTTTGTATATTTGTGTATGTGTATCTTTGAGGTGTTTTGTTTGGATTATCATTCAATTTGTGTTTACTGTCACTTTACGGATATTCTATTTCTACTATTGATGACAAATTTTCATATTTCCTGTTGATGACTTTTTTACTTTGTATATGTTTTTTATTTGTTACTTCGTTATTGAGACAATTTGTGAGCTTATTTTTAGATTCAACAGATTTTTAGCTTTTATTTCAGCACTATCATTATGCACTCAGTTGATCAATGAAATCAAATTGTATAATAATTTAGTATTCAAGAGACCATTATTTCAAGCTGAATAATTGTAATTATTTAAATTTGTATTCTTTTATTTATTTTCTTGATTAATTCGCTATATTCTTTCTCACTAAAGAAATACAAATTGGTCCAACTAGCAAATCTTTCCAAATGAAACTTTCGATTTCTAAAATTTTTTCCAGCATATTCTAGTATTCCACGTGACTATTCTGATGGAATTAAGTATTCAGTATGAAGTTTTTATCAAAAACTATCTAGATTATTAAAAATATTAGAGCTTCAATTTTTATGAGCTGCTTTTGAATTTGACTTTCTTGTTAAGTTTCATATTATTTTCCATTATTTTTTATTTTTCATAATTGACTGAGAATGTTCCAAATACATCACTTGTATGATAGTCTTACAAAATTATTATTATTTAATTCACTAAATTTAAACAATTTTAGTATTTATGTAATTTCAATAGATCATTAGTTAACTTGTGAAATAATCTAATTCTTAGAAAATCTAAAAGATATGAATAGTTCAATATGTTCTAACATAAAATTGCTTTTCTCTGTACAGAAAAGTTCAAAACAAATTTTAAGAGTTTTGTTTAGTATTTCGCATAATCATGTTTTATCTTGATTATAAAATTGTTGGCGTCGCTAAAATTCAATTTTAACGTTTTTCATCATCTGACTATTGTTTTATTGTGTTTTACATGAAATTAGGTTTTATAAGGTCACTATTTTTTTATACAATTTTCATTCTTAAAGTTGTTTCAGATATAATTCAATTGTACCCAGCTCCTCCTCACCTACTTGTATTGCGATCCGAAACCCGAATTATGGATGAGGATGTTGTAAACCTCAATAAGAAATAAGAAAACTAACCATAAAGTGAATAGACAGTAGATGATCACTAGATGTAGCGTCCGGCTAAAGTACCGGATGCGGACTCCCTTAAGAGTATACAAGCTAATGTTTCACTATAATAAACATTATTATGTCTCTTCGATTAGTGGGCCCAGTATTAGTTCCGAGTCGATACTGACGGCCTCCCCTGTTACAGGACATTGGTTAATTACTGGAAAAGTGTAACCAAAACTTAATTAAAATGATTAGCTAGATCTAGAAATTAATTTTAGAATTGTGGAAGAGGAGACAGAGGAAATTAAAAATAAGTATAATAGGTAATATTATTCTGTGAGTAATTTTATTATGTTAGGTTAGAATATGCGAAAAAAAGTAAGAGAATTAATAAGAAAATTGAAAATTAAATCAACGCCTTGGTCAGTTCGCCTTAGACAAGACATCCATTTTCCTATTTATGTTCCTTTAAGTCATATTTATTATTAATGTCATATTCACCTTACCACTCCAGGGCAATACAAGAGAAAACTATGTCTAAATTTTAAGATGGAGCAAATAAGACTTGCGTTTTGGCAAAAGCTCTGTAAGGACGATGGTACTCCTACGTCTGGTCACTGGATATGCCGTATTTATTTAAAAGAACACGGGAACTAGTTTAACGCCGGCACCTTCTGGATCGACACTGCTTCGTGGCTGTGGTTTACGGTTTCGGATTGTGCGTCTTCGCTGTCCGGATCCTGTACCTTCGTAGTGTAGATTCTGCGAAGATTCAGCGCTTGCGGTTGTACGGCTGGTTCGGCAGTAGGTGTGTGGCAGGGCTTGACTTGAGCGTGATAACTTGTTTGATCCCAAGTGGCCAAACAGGAGTGACTTGAAAGGAGAGTGGCGTGTGAAGACTGACTTGTAGATGATTTGAAGTGATGGGAAGTTCGATCAATTAAATAGCGACGCTGTTACTACACGTATGCACAAATATCCAAAATTAAAAAAAAACCATTCAACAATTTTGGATTACTGTAGCAAAACTTCACGCCAACTACATTTGTATAAACTCATTTAAAGAGCATAAATTTACTATTCTAATATTGGGTTCCGATATTTTAACAGATGATAAGTAAATTGACGAAAAATTATTTATATTTTTATCGTGAAACTGTTTAGGAAAAAAACAATTACAAAACCCTTTTGAATTGGAGTGATAATGTATATGAAATTAAAGAAACAAGAGGAAATGAAAATGCTGAATTACAACCCTTAATATCAAAATACATGGGAAGAAGATCTAATTGTAAATTGACCAAGCTTTTGCTAGCTGGAACAGCCATCACGAATTGCTAGCAACATTAATTTATGTAGTAGCGCTATGAAATAACAGAAAACAAAAAATCTGTATTATGAATATTTAAAGATTGTCCCGTTTGGAAATTAAAATTTTCGTAAACCCCAGAAGTCTTACTATTCCTTAATTATATCGTATCTTTCACAATAAAGTGTCCTATTCATAAGATTATTATGTGTATATTGTTAAAATGTACTCTTTAAAACATTAATTTAAAAAATAGAAAAATTGTCAAAACAATTGTCAAATAATTTCCGATCGAATCTCAAAAACTAATCGTCCTTTTATATTACAGGAAATTAATTATAAATTAATTAACCAATACATTTAACTTACCTCTGCCTGACAAAAGTAGGTTTCATATTTTTCTAAAATACATTTTTTCTAATATGATTTTGTTATTTTATTATAAAAAAGTTCAATAACTATTGGAAAAAAATATAAGTTTTTCTCGCACGTACATTGAAGGTAATTGATACGCATATTGTCTATATAACCTATAATTCATGATATCAAGTGTAATCAGAGTGCAATTCTTTTCCTTCAACTCAAATATAAATTTTTATGATAAAATTCCACTAAGTTTTGTCTGGATTTTTTTGTCGAAACTAGGTACTTATCTTTTTAAATAGGCTCCAAAATATTTTACGTATTAGCTGATATACCAGAATAATATTTCATAGGCCGGTTTGTAGTTACCAAGGATAATTGGCTTTTCTATTACAAACAATTTGATTAAATCATCACATCATTCTGAAACTTTTAAGATTTGGCTATTGATACCTTATTTATAAAGAATTTGGTATTTCCACGTCGTCCGTAATTCATTTGAAAACTTGAACCCGTCGTGTAAAATGAAAGGCTGATTTAATAATCGAGACCTTTATTTACCTTTGGATTTTGATGATATATCGATTGTTCGTCATCAAATAATCATAATAAATTTTAAATGTATCTTAAAAGTCCACGCAAAATTCTATAAAAACTTAATTGAATATTTCAAAATCTACATTGGCGGGTGGCGACTTGCTTTTGTACAATTCGTTGGATTTCGGGATAATAAAATGATCAAAAACCTAATTACTGCTTCTAACTAATATAGTGCTATTTTAAACTCTTTAATTATTCGGTAAAGTATAAATATTATTCTAAAAAATAAAAAAAAGCCCAGAAATAACAAAACCAAATAAACAACCATATTTTAAATGCTAACGAAAATGCCTAATTACATTCAGTTTCAACATCATTCTCATTCATTGATGAGAGAGGAGCATGATGCTGCATCTGAAAGTAACAAAAACAAACCAATAAGACAGGCTTATATTATTGCAATACAAATCGCAGCCAAATTATTATTTTTGGGTGTTTTTTTATAGAATTTTATGAAATTGGCACTTGAATTAATTTGTGGTATGTACTTTTAATATAATATTTCACATTTTTTGTAGACACTTATTTCTACTCAAATTATAATAATCTTAAATTATATTAAAGATTCTTACGATTTAGATTCCGTAAAAATTTTGAAAATTTTTATTTTCTTATAAACGTTGGGTTTGTTATAGAATACAACGCTTGGCAACACCTAATTATCGTTATATGAATAATTAATAATCAAGGAATATATGGGAATGAAACTTATTCTCTTTCTTAAGAACAAAAGTTTATTGGTTTAATTCCTGTTTTACTATTCGAGCTTGTCGCTTTAAATAATTTTCTTTTAATATCATATATTTCTTATTTGTTTTTGTTCAAATATTAATATTTCAAAAGACAAAAGATAAAACTGATTATTTTATGTGTTTGTTATTTTTCCGTATTAATTATTTCAAGACTCCTAATTCTAATTATTCGAAATAATCTTGAATTTGAAATTGCGGAAAAATTACACGAAGTAGGAAGATTTCTTCAACGACGAAAGATCTTATTTGGGATTTGAATTTGAAAAGCTAGAAGAAATTCATATAGCATTCATAAAACTTACAAAATGTATTGTATTTTTTGTAAAAAAGTTTTAGAAATTTATCCTCACAGACGATTATCACAGACGATTATCTATGCACTTATCAGCATATGAATATTTTACATATAATAATACCACCTGGTTTGAGGAGTCCCCAAGTTCACAAGTTCACGTCCCCAAGTTCACGTAGGCATACACACACCGTTGCACTGGTGAGTAGCTATGGCTTCGCGTAAGCGTTTTTGGCTCCTTTCCTAACGTAAATTTAATGCTCAATATTTAACAAAATTATTTAGTTGTATAATTTATTATTATTAATATTGTTTCAATATTATGCTCAATTTTAAACAAAATTATTTTGTTCTAAAATTTATTATTATTATTATTACTATTATTTCAATATTATCTATGATTCCGATAAGCTAAATAAATATCTGATTCGGTTTGTATACGCATTGATATCGATTACAGTAACCACAAGATATTGAATTTCACAATAGTCAGATCACCAAATAAAATCGACCATTTCTCCATATTTCCACGTTAATTACAATTTTAACCTTCTTAATTATAGAATAAATTTTTATAGTATGTAAACTTGGCACGCTTATTTTAAGCTATATGGTTTATAGCTTTAAATAGCTTTTCTTACCGAATAACACTACCTGAGCAGCTTTTCTGAGCTTCATATTAAGACACTTCATTTGACGTGATGTATTACGAAAAGTATTACGAAAAATTAGATGATGTAACTAAAAAATCGTCATAAAGGCACTAACTATCCTTAAAAACCAAAAATCCGTTAAAATTTATTTAAAAACGTCATCAACTTCGTTGATCTTCCTTCGTCTGTTTTTTCAGCAAACTACCTTCGCCGTGAATATTAAACTTAAAATACAAAAGCACTTATGGATGAGTTCCAGAAAAGGCATCTCATAATTAAACCTTTCTCCGAATCTAAAAATGTATTTTACTCATTGTATTAAAAAGTTTTAAACCTAAATTTCTTAGCAAATTTAGTTTAAAAAATCGATCCACTGTATACGAGAAGATTAATATGAGAAAATAATAAACAAAACTAATATATTTCTTCATCATTATTAAGAAAAAAGCGAAAAATTCGCAAGATGAAACTATGAATGTTGTCTTCCTTATAAAATTACTTGCTGGAAAGGTAACTTTGAATAACGTTGCAGCCTACTTAAATCGTGGTAATTTTTTCCAAAACATTGTGTGAAAAATCTAAATTCTTAAATTTAAATTATTTTCTAAAACGAAAACCATTTCTAATATAAGACGGTTCTCAAAAAAACTCGAATCAGATTTTTACTTGAAATAAAAAATTTCAAATGACTATTAATCAGAGATGGGCGGAATTTCCAAAAATTATATAAATTTTAAGAATAATTTGGTGCTGAAATGTGTAAATTTACAAGAATTCATTTCATTCTTAAAATTCATTTCATTTTCAAGTGACTTTCATGACAAATACCTGATAACAAAGAATCTTAGTGGCTTGTTGAAGATAGTTAAATTTACACTCTAAATGATTTACTCCGAGTTGTATTATAACCTAAACTTAATTTAAATTAATCCATTTAAAAGAATATCAAATCGAACTCAATAATTCCGTTGAACCATGTGCACTTTCTCTAAGTGTTCTTTATAGTCAATTGTAAACCATAGAAAATGTAATTATAGCAATTGACTCTTTTAAAATCAAATTTCGCGAACATATATTGCCCAAAGTTGGTTGAAACATTTATAGTTCAAACAATTCTCGAACATCACTTGATTTGTCTTTTATTGTGATTCATAATCCCTTTTTATTGAATCGTTTAATTAAACACTCAATTAGTTTTTATATAATCCATCAATTTTATTGTTTCATTATTCTTCTCAGCTAAGAGAATCTATAATAATTTCAAAAAAACTTTTGTTTTGCTAAATGAACACTTATTATCATTGAAATCAATTAATTTAAATCATAATTTTATTAGTACTAAATTCCTTCTTTACCAATATATCTGCAAATATTAATACATTTATGTCCTCATCATGCTTTATCTTCTTTTTCTCAATCCTACATATTTTTGTTTCCTTTTCAAATACTATTGAATTGTTCATGTTTTCAAATTTTTTTCTATTTCAATTTGTATACATTCATATGTTTTCTTGCAGACCGCTTAAAAATGCAGTACAGCTTATCAAAGTTCATGGTACTCATTTTATTTTTACTGTGAGTTTTCTGCAAATAAATTAAGATTTTCGTACTTTTTTCAGATTGGCGCATACTTTTCAAATAAACTTGATTGGAAAGAGAAAGGTAACTAGCAAATTATCCCACAGGAAAACTATATGCATTCTTGTTTGTTAAAAAATGCATAGCTGATGGTAAGAAAGTATGAGCTCCACTAGAGCCATAATGAAACAAGTATCAGGCGGATAGTTCAAATAACACGTATAATGATTATTTTACAAATTGACGCTATGACTGTCTGGTTTGTAGCTCCTTTAGTTTAAACAAAAAGATTTTTCGTCTATACGTGAGCTACTCAATAAATTGATATTTCCAGAGCGACCCCGCTGACTATGTTGACGAAATTCTTGAAGAATTCGAAAATATCGGAGAGGAAGAATTACCAGAAACCACAACAAGAACCCCTCGATTGACAAAACGACCAATCACAAATCGACCATCAACTACAACAACTTCATCCTCACAAACATCATCTCAAGAATCAGATTCTGAGTTAGTTTAATGTTTAAAATATTAATATAATACTTGAAACCCTTTTATATATCCTATATACAATTTGGTATTCAATAATCTTGTCATGATGACAAAAACCCTATTAATTATTTTGATGAATTGCTAAACATGAGTAGTTTTGTATAAAACTCATTGATATTCAATGTATATTAATAAATGAGAAAACATTATTGGAACGCAGAATCTGTCATTTCTTTTTAAAAAAATATGTTCTTACGTCTTTAATTAGAAATTCTCATTTAATAACTAAAAAATTTAAAATACTAACGAATAATTTTAACTTTTCTGCTGTTCTGTTTTCAATTATAAGGAAGAAGTTTAAAAACGTAAAAAAAATAATTATCTAATTTACTTATCAGTATTTATATTGTCAACGTGATTAATAAGAAATATGGCTTTAAGGAACGTAAGAACCGAATTTGTGGTCTCCCTTGGCTTGGAGCTAACATAAGAGACAGCGGTGTTGATTTAATATTAAATTTGTTTATTCTTTCGCTTTTCGTTCCACGTTCTTCAAAGTAAAATTTTTTCTTAAAAAAATGGTTGTTACGTCAATAATAATATTATTTTCTGTGTAACTTTATTGTTTTCAGGTATAATATGGCAAAATTAAAATAAAATAACAAAAAATTAAAGTTAAATCGACATCTCTTTGCTCCAAACGAGACAAAAATTTCGCTATTTATGCTCCTTTAATTAAATTAATTTACACTTTGGCAATATTGAATCATAAATTATTCGTATGTTTTCTAATGGAGCCCAGCAAGTAACTAAATTCCAGCATATCAATTAGGTGGAATTGAGTTGCTACAGTTCTATTATTCTTATTGTTCATGTGTTTTCACAATTATTTCTTCTTTAAATTATTTATTTATTGAACTCGTATATTTGCCAGTTCCAAGTAACAACACAATTACCCTATTTTACCGTTTCATTGGATTCCTCGACGCAGACGGTTTTTTTTTCGATCATTTCGATCAAAAGAAAAAATATAACAAAAGTTGTTATGCACAAAAGTAGTGAAGAATTTTTCCTCCTCCGATGGGAGAAGGAGGGGGGGAATGGTTGTTGGTTGTTGTTGCTCTTATGTTTATCATTATACAAGGAATATAAGAATTTAAAACTGAATATATGGCTACATTTAAAGATAAATTTTAAACTAATGAAATGGTAATGAAAATGAAACACTCTTGATAGTATAGTAAATAAACAACTTGAGGGATGAATAAAGATGAGATATCTTATTAAAACTTCATAGGGAGATTTACGATCAGTGAACTGACAAAACCAATATAGGCACATGAAAAGTGGCGGGCCCAGAAAATGTGTTAGGAAAACGGAAGGATGACAAATATGGAGCATGCTTATCTGACACCACTCTACTTTGCCTAAGGGATGGGATCGATAACATTTGGAGACCAATTTTTTCTAAAAATCCTGACCCTAAAAAATTGATTTTTATAATGGATTCGATTAATTGTCATCTAGAACCGACAGTACTAGAGGAGCTTAATCAGCGGTGTACGTTAGCAGTTATACCGGGTGGACTGACTAAGTATCTTCAACCATTGGACGTTTCTGTGAACAAACCATTTAAGGATAGATTAAGGAGCTGCTGGGAATTTTGGATGGCCGATTTGAGCCAAGCAACTTTCACTAGAAATGGGAACCGAAAGAGACCGTTGTACGCAACAGTGACATATTGGGTATCCAACAGTTTTTATAGCATTTGGGATGATGTTATTTTTAACGAATTTAGAAAAGCTTTAAGCCAAGATTTGTATAGTGTTATGGAATTTTTATGTGATAGATTCAAATGTCTTTAATGTGCTAACCTTGTTAGATATAGATGCTTTTTATTGTTATAGATTTTGATTGTTTTTATAGTTAATGTATCCAAAAATTTGTTATCGATTAGTCAATAAACAATTTCAATTTGTATGTTGAGTAGAACTGCTTTCATTAAATATTCTGATGACAGACGAGTGTGTGGAGACATTAGACACGAAATGAGAGAAATCTATCTCTCCCCCCACCACCCCCCACCACCTTCGAAATAGTGTACGAACGAAATCCAATAAAACGGTAAAATAGGGTACAAGAAAAAGTTGACGGGATGTTGGCAAATGTTTTTTTCTCGGCCACTGTGTCGATTTGTAATTTAAAAAAATTCTTGGTCTTTTCATTAACATGGTAGGAGAAGTTAAGTTTATTTCATTTGTTCCGTAATTTTATCGAAATTAGCGGAAACCCCAATTTAAATGCGAAAAATAGTAAGTTTTACTGTTTACAGTACCCAACTCGTCAAGTCAGGCTTTGTATTCATTTATTAAATAACTACAATCTTTTTAACTGTTAGAAGCTGACAAAGGTCCTAATAAATTATTGTCTTTAGCTACAATTTTTCCACCTTCAAATAAAGAAAAATTCATACACGCTAGAATTTGCGATATATCATACCGTAGCCCTCGAACGAGCGTACGTTTATAAATAAGACGTAAAATTGTTATAACACTTTCCAATAGTACGCCAAATGAAATCAGAAACGTAATTCAAACTTAACATACCAAGGAAATCTACAATTCAGGAATAAGGTTGAGCGTAGCCTTTAATGTTTCAGTAAGAAATCATTTTCATATTACACGTGGAAATCCGTTTAAAATTTGCAAAATTGTCATTTTCATTTGGAGTGCAACAGTAACTAAAAAAAGACGACCAAGGGCCGCAATCTTGTTGAGTATTTGGGAATAATTTCTTTTGAAAATGCGTAAATTTATTTTAAAAATTCCAGCCTTAAAATATGCGAGTTCTAATTTCTTTCGCTCTCTGGATTTTTATGGTGGTATTCTTTAATGTATAGGCTTTTTTGTGTTTTTCAAATAAAATCAGAATTTCGAGTGCAAAACCATACGGTAATACGGTAATCATTCACGTGCTTACAGGCTATATTCCCGTGAGATTATTTTATAAATGGAAAGTACCGTATCGAATATGATATGAATTTTGTGTTGAAATTGAAAAAAAAATTATATTCCAGTTTTTTCTGGTTCTTACAGAGCTCATTAAACCACTTTTTAAAATTATTTTTGAGATATACTAGAAATAAGTGATCTTCTGATAATATATTCCATGCAATCCTGGTACATACACCAATTGAACCGTTTAAATGAGAGCTCAGAAAACACACTCACATTTCAGATCTAGTTCTGAGTTAAGACAAGGGGCAGCCTATACAGTTTGAATGCTCCTAAAACATTCAAGTTAAAAGTATTCTAGAATTTGCACGTAAAAGCTTACAATACTAACTCAAATACTAGAAAATGTCCATTTTAATTTGGCGTGCGTACGTAGAATCTAGGAATATGATAAGAAACAAAAAGATTATAATGCTAAAAATGATAAAACAAAAAAAAAACTAGATCAAATATTGACTCTAGAAATACCAGCCAAATGGATTAGAATTGCTCTACCAGCAAAAAATTTAGTGGAGTTCTTACCATCATCAGATTGAATAAATTATTATTAATTAACCAGTATAATCAATTTTCCTAATGCCATTTTCACTGAATTTGGCTATTTTTGAGCAACTTTGACATGTAGCTGAGCCAACTTCCAGAAAATTGTTTCTTGTTTTCCTCGATAATTAGTAAGGCTCACACACACACACACACCAACCACACATAGAATATGAAAAATAGGTTGACGTGTGCTCTGGTCATTGACGACCTGAAGATGACGACCACAACCCACGAAAAATAATAAGAAAAAACAATAAATAAATGCACAAAAAACAACCAAATGCGGACTATTTGTCTCCAGTTGCAGTTGCATTGACAATCATCTTCATCCTTCATAATGATCTTGCTGGCTGAATATGGTTGAAGCTCGCCTGACTAACTGGTTATACATATCTGTCTATGTGCGCATTTTCTTTTATTGTGCTTTTTCCTCCAGATTGTTGAATATGTATAGGAATATTTTTGTGTGTTTGGGTACATTCATTCTCATACACACAATGAATAATTTTTTCGTGAGTTGTAGTTCGTTTTTTTTTATTTATTCTTTAAATTTATCCTTTTTACCTTTAATTAGATTTTATTAATTTTTAATAATTTTTATCTCTTATTTCTAAACTATGTGGAAAAAACATATGGCATCGACTGTACTTTTACATAGATTTTGATCAATATTTGAGTCGAGGATGTTTTCAGTTTAATTTTACCATAAAGATAACTTATTTCTTTTGTAAATAAATATTAGAACTTGAATTCCCTGGGATAATCATTATAAAACAGAATATCGGTTTCCTTTTATTGTTTTTATATTATTTACTGTAATAAAATTGCACGCCAAATTAAAGTTTTTTTTTTCGTCGTGGTGTGATGTGGACTAAAATTCACAAGTTCATGACAAAATTCAGAATAATTTGTTTTTAATTGAAAAAAATCAGTTACCGTAGATCAACTATCTGTTTCTCTAAAGCTTAAGAATTTCTAAATTTTATATTTGAGTTTTTATTTTTATGTTTTAAGTATTCTTGTAAGAATTCTTATGTTGGAATCGTATTTTCTTATCGTAGAAATTTCAAAATTCACTTCAAATTTTCATTAAACGCGCTTGATCAATTAAAGCCACCAAAGTATCATATAAACTGGTCAATCCGAACCCTTACACCCTTCCGTCGCGAACTTAACACACTTCGTTCACGAGAGAAATTTTGAAAACATCGCTTTACGTATTCTGTAACAGTCTACGAGAAAAAGTCTACGGGAGAAGAAATAAAATAGTAAAAATAGTTGAAGCACTGAAACTTACCATAAACTTTCTTTATAATTCTAAAATTTATTTAAAATCCTTTTATTTAAATTTTAAATTCTTCTAATGACCTTGGCCTTGATTAGATTTAATTCTACATATGTATTTTTTTGTTAATTACATGTTAAGAATACAATAGAGGACAATTTTCTTCCGAAGTTCGGATTCGGTGCTCATTTTTATTTCTTATAAAAATAATTCAAAAAATACTGCGACCTTATCAAATTAAAATGAGGACTCTCAAACAGTTAAATGACACAGTTGCCTAAACATAAACTTAATGGCCCATAATAACCCATGTTTTCACAGTAAACTTTTTCTTTCAGAGAAATCTTTCTTTTTCAAAATTCTAAATTCAGTTATGCTTTGATTCCAGCAAAACTATTTGAAGTATTCAAGATTCATTTACTTTAACTATAAGATTTTACAATTTCATTCCCTTTCGATTGATAGTGATTTTTCAGTTCTAAATCAAAAAAAATCTAATATTACGCTAAGATTTTAATATTTTTAGAGAGTTTAAGGAGAGGCTGTCAAACTGGCGTTGACTATATTTGTGTAAAGTATACGTGAAAGTTGTAATACAAGCGTAAAATAAGAAAAACGTTGTTTACATTTGGTGTGAAGGTGTTTTATCCGATTGAGCGACATGCGATCAGCGTTGTCATGGGCTTGCCATAATTTAGGTCTTCTATAAGGTTGTACAGTAAGAATAAACTAGGAATAGATGACATTTTTAACGTAAAAGATGGTACAAACAATTTTAATATATAAAAATTTATTTATATATTCATAATAAACATTATTAAGAAAAAACTTATTTGCGCACCAATTAAAAAAATACAAAAATTAAGACTCAATAATATGTCTTTACTATAACTGTTTTCGAATTGGATTAATAACTCGTTATCAATTTTAAGGTATAAATGTGAATCAAATCATTAGAACCACGTAAAAACCATCATAAAAAAGCCAATTAAAGGAATATCATTCACATCTGCAGCTTTAAAGATTAGAAAAAAGTTCAAAATACATTTTTAAAATGTTTCACTTATTATGGGCATATTTAAAAATTCATCTTATTACTCAATTTTCCTTTGCTCAGAGTTAGTCTTTAAATTAGGTTACTTCAATAGCTGTTTTGTTCTTTGTGATTTTTGCTCATCGCCTCATCATGTTATTCTAACAATGTTTTTTTTATCATTTGAAAAACTACTGTTATTTAAAATTGACTTTTTTGTAAAGCGAGGAATGTTATTCTTTATTCACACATCCTATTCATCGACATTATCGCTCGGTACTATTACTAAAGCGGGAAAAGTGCAAATCTTTTTCAAACTTCTTTTCTGCATTTCAAATAAGCCTGAATCAAATTTGTGTATGATTTCATTTTGAAATAAATTAAGAGGTAAATGGTTCTCGAATGTTTTATTATGCAGAAAAATAAGTTATAAAGTTACTGGTGTGAAAATTGATGAAACTGAATACATATTGATATTATTACTATTATTGTTTTTTTTTTTAGAATGGAAGACTATTTTTTAAAAGAAGTGTTTGTTTTTTCTGTAGTTAATTATAGCTTTGTAATATTTATAACATGTTTCTCGTTTAAATAAACATTTCTATGATTTATGATATATCATCAGATCTTCTAGTAGAAAAATATTATTATTGCCGCCAGGCAAAGCAACCTTTCCGATATTAAATATATGATGCCAAATTTTTGGGCTCATTTTGGGATAATTAGGAAAGTTTCCCTTTTTTTCACTTTTATCTCTTTAAGTTGAATATAACAAAAATGAAATGTATATTAATATGAAGAAAAAGAAAATTAGCTACCGTATATTTACCTAATGTTGAAATAAAATTAAAAAAGCATTACAAAGATTAAATTATAGTACGTAATTTCTTTTTTTCGTGACGTTTTTGTCCTTTTTTACGGTTTAATCCCACTCCGGAAAAAGATAATTGAGATTGTTCGAATATATTTTCCCCGGAAAAGAGAGTTTTCATTAAAAATGACTATTCATCATTATTCTTTCCGTTTAAAATTCAATAAAATAACCACTTAATCTCAGAAAAATAATTTACCGGTTATAAATTGTAACTCTTAACAAAATAATATTTCAAAAAAAACCTAAAATACTCGAGACAAGGCTGGAATGTGAATTTAATTCTCTTCAATATGCGACTATAAAAGTAATGTTCTCAATTTTTTTCCTTATCAAATTCATGTTACTTTAATCTCAAAATAATAGCGAACTGCCGTTTCATTTTCGCATAAAATTGCATTTTGCACACTATGGAAAAAAAAACGAGATGAAAAACACGTGTGCGTCGAAATCTTCCGTCATTGAAGTTCCGCTAAATATGTCGTTGAAGGAGAACTAAAGTAAACCTTCGTTTCTAGCAAGTGTTTTGATTCAATTCTCAACGCCTATTTATTAACGAAGCGAATTGTGTTAGTATGTGGTGCGTTCACGAATTTTTGTTTTTATTTTCTTTTGTTGCCGATTTTTGATATATTATTTTGATCGTATTTTAATAGTTTTTGAATGAATGCTTTTGGAAACATTTAAATACTGTAGAGATGGTAAAATACTAGAATCGCAATTGAAATGAGGATAACAACAACTCAGTTAATGTGCTTAACACTATTATTCGAGAAATGTGTTTGGTTGAAGCTTTATTTTGAAATGTTCACTTTAATTTTTATTTATTGTCAAAATGTACGGGATTGGGACTTTTGGCTTAATCTAGCTTTAATCTAAATTGTTTTGCTCTTCTGTAGTGAAATCGGACAGCGGAATCGATTCAACTTTAAAAATTTTGAAATATTTCTGTGTAATTTTATTGAAAAAATTCTTACTTTCGTCTCATTTTCCAAACGAGTCCAAAAATGTGCACGCCAAATCGAAATAACGATTTTGTGATTTTTGAACGCGTGTGGAATTTTGTATGTTTTTATAACTCAAAAGTAGTTGCTACAATTTAATTAAACGTGTCTTAAACTATCTAAAAATATTAATATCTTCCTACAAAGTTATATTTGATCATGATTACTGAGCTTTTATCATACCATACAAGTTGGGGTGAATGTGTAATCTCATTCAGCTTTACGCCAAACTATCAACAGATTAAATTCTTAAGTTATATTTTTGTATAATATTTAAACATTTCAGTTTTTCTTAAATGAAACTTACTGTAATATAAATCATAAAGAGTTAATTATATATTTAAAAAATAATAAGGAAACCTGTAGATTTGTTCCACTTAATTTAGTAAAAATTTACAACTTTGATACTCAAAATCATTCTAATCCCAATTTGTAGTTCTTCGTGAGCCACATTTTATTGTTATTGTTGTTGTCCAGTTTGGCTTAATTTACTTTCCCAATCATTTTACGTTTACAAATCGCAAAGAACTTTAAAACTAGTATACTAAACGTTCCGAATATGCGAGTTAAATCAGTTATCCGTTTCGTTTCATTTCATCTTCATTCTTCTTCATTTTTTTGCTATGTAATTACAATTGTTATTGTTTTGGTTCGTTTATGATGGTTGAGTATACATATTTGGGGCTTTTTTTAGACTTTTCACAAATGTTGTTTTTTTAGTTGAATCTATTTATTATATTGAACTTGGTACTTTTTAAATAATTAGTTTCGGTTTGAAGTACTTTCTCAAAGATTAATAAGTTTTTTTTGAAAATTGAAAAGCTTAAATAGTAAATCAATAAAACTTCAGGAGGATGAGATAGGGTAAATAGTAAATTGACATGAAGGAGTAACTCAAGTTTTTTTGGTTATATTGGCCGAAGAATCTAGTGAAAACTATAGCACTAATAATTATCGTTTTACATTCTTGAGATCAATCCCCATTAAGCTTAAGCCATGAGCTAATGGTTAACTATGAATGACAAAAGTTTTTCTGTATTCTGTGCTCCTTAAGAAACTAAAAACTATTATAAAAATTAAAAATATGTCTAGATAAACTATTCTTAATAAAGTAGTATAAACAATCAGTAAATTGGTCATTGACCACCGTATATCTTTTATTTGTTTTTCTTTGTTATTCAAAGTTTATCTTTCCAGAAAATCAGAATGATCAGATTCAACAAATCCCTTGAAATATTAAGGTCATTATACTATTAAAATTAATCAATTTTAGAATTTAATTTATCTATATCCCAGTTTAAGCTAATGTAGCTGATGTCAAGTTGTTTCTTTGATAATAGACTTAGTAATAAAAATACTTTCTTGGAATGATGTCTTGATCACGGTATTTATTTATTTAACTCATCTGTTATATGTCAATGATGGGAAGGACCCCTTTTTAATTGAATGTTTCAAAACCGGTACCGGTATTTCACTTCTCTCTAAGCATAACTCGGGACCGGGCCTTTTTTTGTAGATATATATATATATATACGCCAACTGGAAGGCTAACAAAAGGAGCTCAGAAAGCGTGCTCAAATCTGATATTTTTTAAAGATGTTTATATTTGTAGAAACTTTAAGGAAAATTTGACAAAGTGGGATAGACAATAATTGTGTAAGGAATACGTGAAAATTGTAAGACAAGTCTAAAAATAAGAAAATAATTAATTATAACCATTTAATTTGTGAGACAAAAATGAAAAAGATTTTTTAAATTGTTTCCTTATTTTTTATTTTATAAAAGTTATAATTTGTCGAAGTTTTTTTTTGCCTCTCATCAATGCGTGTTGTCTCAAAAAATGGGCAGCCCACATTGACGAGAAATAGACGAAAAAGTTGTTTGTGGTCCTTTGGCCTTCCAAACGAGACTATCCTTTTTTGCTCTTCCAGTAGTCATCGATCTCTGAAAAGGACTATATACACTAGCTGACAAAAGTTTTGTCACAAATGTTTTTTTGGGTTTAACTTTTTTGTGACTTGACCAAATTGTCATATGGTTGTAGATTATTTTACAAATTCCCGCTTGTAAATACGATGATCCATTTTACAGTGACAAGCGTTTATCGTAAAACGCGTAGCTCAAATATATTACGCACTTTTCTTGCACTGCATTTTTTAATAATTTTTAAAGTTCAATTATATTTTTTCATAATTTATTGAAAATAGCAGTAATTGACAACATTTTAGAGATGACTCCACGTAAAGAAACTCCAATTGCCACCCGGCAAGCTGTTATCAATATGAGGGAAAACAGAATGCGTGGTACCGAAATTGCCATGGCAATTTAAACCAAATTTTGCTACTATAACATGTTAAACACTGATTCACATAAAATATCAAAAAATCAGCCAATTTGGTCAAGTCACAAAAAAGTTAAACCCGAAAAAACATTTGTGACAAAACTTTTGTCAGAAAGTATAGTTATTAATCCAATTATTTATTATGTTTTCAAAAACAGACAATTTAAATCAAATGGGACTAAAACTAATTAGCATTTTAGTATATTCCAAGAATATTAAACAGAAATAATTAACCTATTGGGATTAATTATTAGCTTATTGCTTCAATTAATCCTCATTGACAATACTTTTTTACTAAAATAACGTCATAATATAAAAGTTTTTATTATATATTTCCATAATAAGTCTTGTTTTGGTGAATTATATCATTTAGCATTCTTTTATATTTCTTTTAATGAAAGCTCTTTATATTGGCCCGCCAAACAAAAATGTTTGTTTTTGAATATTATAACGCGTATAATGTAAGAATCAATGTTTGATACCGTTGACGTAAAATCAGCACATTTGTCTAAACTTATTTCTAACTTTTAAAAAGGTCTGTAAAATTTAAGCTCCCATAAGCATTGTTTTTTTAATCATAAATTGACGTTTACTGGTTTTGTTATAATTTGGAGCACATCCGGAGTATAGTACTCCCTTGCAATAAACTTATGGGTTTACTCGTTTTATAATAGAAACTACAAGGCACTGCTCAAAATTTTTCCATACTTACCTAGACATTATTATTTAATAAGAAAAGGTCTCCATGATTAAGATCTGTTATTTAGTGTTATTTTATATTTAGACCACTCGTAGAATCGCGAAGAAGTCCCATTTCGCAAAAATGTTGAAAATGAATTTTTTGACGTCTTGATAAACTGAAAAGGGCTGCAATTTAACACTTTATTTAAGCACACATATATTTAAACGTATATAATAACTGTATATTAAAGTTGTCAGTAAACAACAGTGGTTTGAATTAAAAACGGACGCCAAAGGAAATCGTAAGGAGAGTAAAAAAAAGAAAAATTATTTAAACACAAACGCTTCCCTTGTAAGCTAATATTAACGTGAAAATTGTATTTTTTTGGAAATTAATAAAACACGTGCAAAATTTTAAATAATTATGTTTTTTTTTATTTCTAATATACCTTTACATGCGCACTCCACTGCCACGAAGTATGCCGCATATTGCAAAACACCGCGCACAAATTGAAAGTAAACCACATCCTTGATTATTTATTTAACTTTTTTTCTATTAAAGTGTATCTTCATTGAATTTGATTTACTTTGTTGTTTAGTTCAAGTTCAATCCGTTGTTCAAACTTGAGGAAGATACACTTTAATGAAAACAGTTTAAATAAAAAATAATAAAAAGTGAAGGGAATGTTTTCTCTCAATTGGTGCGCAGTCTTTTGAAATATGCGGCATGCTTTGTGGCAGTGGAGTGCATGCGATAAGAAAACAAAAAACTGTGATTTATTAATAATTAATAATGTTCTTTATCGCACCAATAAATGAAATACAATAATCTTGAATAAATTAAACAGTTTCCCTAAGGATTGTTTTCTTCATCCCTTCGATCCTATTGAATTACTGACTGTTTTATAATTCATATGAAGTTGTGTTATTTACATTCTTTAATGTTTCATTTTTGAGCTACCGTTGTTTTGTCATAGAATCCACTTGAGCATAAATTTTCATTTAAAAAAAAACAGCTAACAAAAATGTTGGAAAAATTTTTGAAGATAATGATGACATTTCCCACAATCCATTATACTTTCTTAAGAAATACTCTTTTATTCGATTTTTTCCATTTTAGCTGTTTTCACATCTTCATAGCGTATTTATTTTCGCAGCCACATCGCGTTAATTCTAATTGGAATATTTCCATTGAGATTTTCCGGATCGTTTGTTGTTGTTTGTTGTTTGTTCTCAATTAAAAAGTCGCTAGAATTTTAGTTTTTGGCCGATGACGTTTCTGAAAGTTGGGAATATAATTTGAAAGAACTTTTAAAGTTACATGAAACTGCGTTGTAGCTCACAAGTATTCATAATTTTCGTTTGTTCTTTTAAATATTTTATATAAGAGTTCCTAAAGGTTTTAGTTTCACTACAAACTCATCAAATTAAAATTACAATTGGCAATATTTAAAACTAGTCTTTCAAGTAGACACGTACACGCCAACTGTAGCAGCTTAAACCGTGATTAATTTAGACCTTCCATATTATTTATAGTGGCGATATTTCTCTGAATCTATATATCTTTTTGATATCAACCAATTTTTGATAAATATTACACGGCTTTCTTAAAAGATCTTCTGTACTTCTGAGATTTTAACCTAACATATCTAGGTTTAACTGATTTTTCCGAGCATATTTTTTATCAGAACTGTAACTTCTAAAAATCGTATTTTGCAGTTAGCGTGCACGTATTTATTACAGAATGACGTCATTTTCACGTAGCTATGTATTAACAAAAGAAAAGGATTTAACTGAAGATGAAATTGACAATTTTTTAAACTTTAAACGCATTTTATTAAAATCCACGAGAATGTTATTAACCAATTTTTGGGAAATAACACATGGTTATCTTAGAAGATCTTCTGGAGTTTAGAGTTTCACGATATCTTAGGTTTAGCTGATTTTTCAGAACCATATTTTCTATCAGAACTCGGAAATATAATTTTAAAAAAGGGGAATTTGGTTTTCCGTCCACCGCTACTTGTGATTATCAAATTGACGAGTAATTTAACAGGATAATAAAAAACGATTACGAATAATAATTTAATTTGAGTTTTATGCAAATAGTAAAACGTCATTTTTGTTAGACGCAATAAATAATCAGCAACGTCTCACAAGTGGTTTCAGATTACATCATATTATTATTATTTTTTACTTTATGTGATACTACTTAGTTTCTCCCTCTACTGTTTATTTATTTATTCTGAATAAGGTAGTAGAAACTTGTTGTCTTCCAAACAAAACTTTGCTCTTTCATGAGAAACCGTGAATTGATCGTATTTTTTTTACTCTATTGTTTATTAATTGTATGAGATCGTATTGAACTCGGCATTATGAATAAGAATATATAATAACGGATTAAACTATTCAGGCACGACGTAAATATCGCAAAAAGGTGGTGAATAATCTGGAAGCAAGAAAGAGCTGGAGTATTAGAGTGTGCAAATCATTATTGGTGCAAAAAACGCTCAAAATCTCGAAACGATGATGAAGATGATGTTGTAGTTAATGGCTCATTAGCCTCGTTATGACATCTACTCTTCTTCGATACCCATCGAATCATCAAATTTACACTTATTTGTCCGACTTGCTCTCCAGTTTGTTACTACAACTACTATTATTATTTTTACGATTAAGATACAAGTCATTTACGGCTTGTTCCATTGGAAAGAACTTCTAAAGAACTGACAGCAATTTTTAAGTTATGAAGTTTTCTTTTCATATCATTGTTGTTATTCTCCTAGTTTTACTGTTTCCAAAAATATGGTAAGTTTCTTAATAAAAATAGTTTTTGTGTGTAATAAAAATAGTTTTACGGTCAACTTGAGAGTCGCAAGTGCATGCGCTCTTTAGTCTATGTAAAAACCAAGTGAAGATTGGGATTTTCTCATATTTAAAGTTCTCATAAATTACAAAAATACTTTTACGGAAAAATTTAAAACAGATTCCGTATGCCAGAGAAGTGTCCGTTAAGCGATTATGATAAATGATTTATTAATAATGTTTCTAAGAATATAGAAGACGTAATATTGTTGTAACAAAATTAATTGAAAAATTTATATAATTTACTCTAATTTATAAAGGTAGTTTATTAATAACTTTACTTTGTCGTTTAACGCATAAATCCGTTCATTCATGAAAACCGGGGAAGACTCGTTTGGGTTCATGGGATTGGTTAGTTCACCTGTTATTCGCCGGTGGGTGACAGTTCGTTTTACTGGTAAGAAATTGAAGATATAACGACCGTAAATCCCAAGTTGTTTAAGTGCAAATAGTAGGTTTCCCAGTGAAATCATGTGTAAAACTGTCAACGGTTTGTCTCTGGGTTGCTTGTAGGCTAATTTAGAGCCATGACTAAACTGAACTATACGCGCACCAAATTGAAATAGTAGTTTTAGAAACTTTAAACATAATTTTCTAATTCTTAAGTGACAAGTTCAAATATTAAAAATATGTAACCTTAAAGGAACAGTCTCTAGTCGATAGAATAATGTAGGTAAGGGAAGTCGGCAAACTAGATCCGTAACTTCGGGAAAAGCATTGGCTCCAGTGGTCGGATCGATTGGCCGTATTGTTGACGCTTGCTCGGCGTCGTTCTGTTTGCTAGTTGTCCCTCGTGGATGGCTGGCGGGCTAGTGACGATGCTGTCTTGTGGACGCTCTGCGGTGTTCACGCCAATTGGAATGCTCATATAACGAGTTTAGAAAACGTGTTGAAATTAAAAATCTCTGAAAGATATTAACATTTTTCAATAACTTAAGAAATAACTGACGAACTGGCCTAAACTAGGCTTTTGTAATATACACATAAAAGTAATATTACGCGCGTAAAAACTAGAAAATCGTTATTTCCAATTGGCGTGCGATTTGACTTCGCTCTTAGTATCCTGATCGGTCACTTTAACGACCAAACTGGAACCGGTACGGACTCAGGGAATCCGACTGTCTAATTAAAACAGAGGTGACAGATGGTCCTTGCGGACGTTGACTGTCACTGATTTCTGCCCAGTGCTCTAAATGTTAAATCGTAGTAATTCGAGTAAGCGCGGGTAAACGGCGGGAGTAACTAAACGGCGGGAGTAAGGAGTAGCGACTCTCTTAAGGTAGCCAAATGCCTCGTCATTTAATTGGTGACGCGCACGAATAGCTTAACTAGATTCCTAAATGATAAATTAAAGTTGCTTTGATATCTTATTTTTGCCATTTCATTTGACATGTGATACGTTGACCCAATGACATTAAGATTGGGATGGCGCAATCATTCGTCGAATGGTTCTTCATTCTATAAGCGTGGCTCTATTTTCCAGCTCGAAAGTAACTCTTTCCTTTGACTCTTTTCTAGCGTACACCATTTATGTCCGCATAACACAAAGACGTCGACTCACAGAGCATGATAGATCAAAATAGTTTAAGTTCTACCTGGATTTTTTTATTTTTATTGTTCATTTGTGTTCATCCAACGGCGTTCCTTTGGAAAATTATACTGCAGTTATAAAAATCTTTAATAAGTAGAAATAGCTATGTAAAGTAGACTATAAATATCGATAATAGGAAAATCGTTATAATATGAAAAATAAAATAAATGTCTAAAAACGTCAGTAGCGTTTAAAACTGATTTATTCTATAACTAATCTTTTTCAGTGAAGCAGACGCCTCGTCAGATTATGAAATAATCAAAAAATTACTTGGAAAGGGCTACGACTGGCGAGTTAGGCCACCTGGCATCAACCTAACAATACCAGGTACCGGGAACGTTTAGAATCAAATAATTTAAATTTTCCAGGAACTCATGGTGCCGTTATTGTTTACGTCAATATGCTTATTAGGAGGTATCCAAAACTGTCATCATATGGCCTGCTCATTAAAACTTTCAGTATTTCCAAAATCGATGACGTCAATATGGAATACAGTGTTCAGTTGACATTTCGAGAGGAATGGGTCGACGGACGACTCGCGTATGGCTTTCCTGGAGACAACAAGCCTGACTTCTTAATACTCACTGCCGAACAGCACATTTGGATGCCTGATAGTTTCTTTCAAGTAGAAAAATACGGAAATAGCACTGATTTATTAACCACGATTTAGAATGAAAAGCATGCACATCGTCATCATATTGATAAACCAAATGTGCTAATTCGTGTTCATAAAGATGGCCGAATATTATATTCAGTGAGGATATCAATGGTCCTTTCGTGTCCAATGCACTTGCAATACTATCCAATGGACGTTCAAACATGTTTAATTGATTTGGCTTCATATGCTTATACTGAGAATGACATAGGTAATTAAAAAATTTTAATTATTTATTAATGCTAACATTTAAATGCTTAATGTGATAGTATTATTAATATTTTTTTGAAGACTTGTTCACGTATTCGGCGAATTTTAAGAAATGTTAAATAAGTTTGCAAGCTTCTCTAAAACTAAATTTTCAGAATACCGGTGGAAAAAAGAGAATCCAGTTCAATTGAAAGCCGGTTTACACTCATCACTTCCAAGTTTTGAGCTGAACAACGTCTCAACGACATTATGCACAAGTAAAACAAATACCGGAACATACTCATGCTTGCGAACGGTTCTAGAACTGCGTAGACAATTCAGGTAACTCTTTCTCGAACATTTATACCTCAAATGTGATTTAGTTACTATCTTCTGCAACTCTATATCCCATCAACTATGTTGGTCATCGTTTCTTGGGTATCTTTCTGGCTAGACAGAGGTGCCGTTCCAGCCCGTGTCACATTAGGCGTCACCACACTTCTAACAATGACAACTCAGGTTAGAATTTGTTTGAAAAGTAGAACACAATTTTAATTGAAGGCTTCTGGTATAAATGCAAAATTACCACCAGTTTCATATACGAAAGCTATTGATGTTTGGATTGGCGCATGTTTGACATTCATTTTTGGCGCATTGCTGGAATTTGCCTGGGTGACGTATATATCATCGAGGACTTTTTATAAAAGAAGTATGTTTTATAGAAAGAGAATGAATAATATAAATTTATAAAAGTCTACAAGCTTTTTCAAGATTTGGGAATTTTGGGAATAATATTAATAGCTGAGTCCCTTGTGAGAATGCAGACATTGATATTTAGTATTTATTTATTTAAAAATACGTAACGATTTCTTTCTCAGTGCCGATATTCCTAGTGTAAACTGAATTTATGCAATTTAAGACAGGATAACCTCATTGTCGTAAAATCTAAGAGTCTAGAGAAACTTTGTTAGACTCTTCTTTTTAGTCTTCAACCAAAAATACCTAAAAACTCACAAAATGTCTTATTTCAATGTTTTATAAAAATTAAAATTTAAAAGCATAATAACTCGAAAGCTATATTCAGGCCTTTAAACATTAGAGTTTTATTGATAGACATCACAATTGACTTTAAATCTGTGTAGCCTTCTAATAAAATTTATGATTTTTAAAGTTTAAATTTCCAATCGACTATAAAATACATATCAATTACCGTAACCACCGCAAAAATTAAGAACTTTGTGAGCATCAAAATGATGTAACTCACGTCTCATAAAAATCTCTCTTTCTCTTAAAATAATCTAAAAACTTGTTTCAAAAACATTTAAAAATTGTTTTAACCGTGATGAAATTCTTTAATCCGTGAAGGTTCTTCCTTCTGTGTGTTTAATAAAGTTCCAAATTCTAAAAACCTTATTTAAATTTTTAGTCGATAAAATAATTAGGTCGGTTTTCAATCATTGACACATTTATTCTGAAACCTTCTTGCAGACGTCTGCACCGTATCTTTACTGTATAGTGAAATAATTCGTTTTTAATACTCCATTTGTCTATAATACTTTTTATGGATTGTTTGATAAAAACTTCTATTAATAATAAAGTCAATTAAATTTATAACTTAGGCAGATCTCTATTTAACAAACAATTCATCAAACCTTAAATATTACAGATAAGAAAATGGATTCAAGTAAAAACTCTCTAATGTTGGGCACCAAGAAAGCGATGATAATCCCGAATACGTCAATCACAAAATTCTCGGATCCTGCTCATTCAATCGAAATGGGAATGCCGATCGAAGAATCAGAAGTATGGATCAGACAGAACGCCCAAAGTCATGGCAATGGCTTACACGAAAATGCGAATGGCGTATTGAGCAGTGGAAGTGACGAAGCAGCGGAGTTGATCGTTTTTGGACCGAGGAAGGTTAAACGGTAGGATTGAGGAATTCGGAAATTCAACTCCAATACAAAATTTCTTTTAAGAAGCAGAAGTATATATAAATTTATTCGAAACTGGCGATTTGTTCAATGGGCTCAGCGGCATCTGGATGTCCACGATGGAGCCAAACGTGCTGATTTAATTTCACGTAAGACTTTGTTTTCTTATAGAAAAGATTCAAAAATCTTCAGGTGTTCTGTTTCCCTCGTTGTTTTTGTGCTTCAACGTCATATATTGGACGAAATATTCACAATATCATACGCCAACATCAAAATGATAGAATATTAAATTGTTTTTTTTTTTCAAAAAAGAACCTCAGGAAATGAAATCCCTCTATATGTATTTATTGAGAATCATGCGTAACAACCCTATTGTGATATTTTACAAATATTTTAACTTCTATGGGTATTGTTTGTATATTGTTATCTTTCGAAATTAATTACAAAATAAATCATTAATGAAACTGTTTTAAATTACGTTGGCCAGGTTATATCAAAAAAGTACTTTACAAGCTTATTCTCTACTGGTTTTACCGCTCGCGCCGCAAATGATAATTGATAATGACGACTGTAAGCATAAACGCCAAAGAAAAGTGCCGAAACGAAAAATATTCGTCGCCACCATGGTGAACTCGCTTCAATGTAGACCATTGTCGGAGGAGAGGGTTTCTTGAATTCGTTATTATACGAAGTGTACTTCTAAAATACTAATAAATTAAGGTAATACAATTATTTATCCTAACCAAATAATCAAAGCGAACAAGAGACTGCTTATCCATGCACTGAAGAACTTCGTGAGCACATCTTAAACCACTTTCGACAGCGCCTTCCATATATCCAGCAAAATTTGAAGCTGATTCTGTTCCACCGAAATGTACGCTAAATTTGATTGATTTAGTGTTGAAAAATGATTAATAAGAACTTGTGGAATGGATCACGAATCGATAGCATTGCGTCCATCTGACCGGGTGGTAGGTAAACAATTGGTCCACCATCAAAGTATTCCTCATGGGACCAAACCTTAATTATCAATTGTGAAATGTTCGATAAGATATTTCAATTCGCGTAAAATTATAATTATTTAATACTATATTTCAAAGTTTTCAGGAATTCATATTCAATGTGAGTAATAGGAATAATATTGTTGAATTTATCCCAAATAACCTACTGTAATAAATATTCCTTACTACTATTAATACAGTTCATCTTAAATGTAATTTCCCTATATAGTCTAGTATTATTTTAACCCACTCTTCGTTTTACCTTATCTTTATAATCGACAAACTGATTAATTGCATCTTCTCCAAGGAACCGAACAAGATCTTGAACAACTTCATTACAGCGGTCTTCCATTGACATATCTAAACAAATAATCGCCCATTTCGCAATAAGGTATCGTCTAATACTTACCACTGTACTCTTCATTTACAAACCCAACCAATGCTGGAACTCCGGCTGATGATGTTGCATCAAACGCCGCTATCAGTGGCTTTACTTCTCCTGGTATGGTTGTATGACCAGAGCTTAATATTTCACCCGACATGCCGTTGTCTTTCCAGAACGGTTTTTGGAACGTGACGATAAATTTGATAATACTTCCCATGTTGGCTGATTGGAAGAGTCTTCGCTTCAGATGAGGCAATTCTGGTGACCAGCTTATTTTGGCGCATTGATTTGGTGGAATGGTTGAAACGACATGATGGCATTTATAAGAAAACTGGAAAGAATATATTTTTTATATTCTGATTTACATATAGGTTATTTCATATTGAATCCGCTGGGGAGCAAGACCATTATAAATGTAAAGATACAAAAGACAACTCTCTTTTTATAATTTTCTCGACTGTCAGTGGTTTGCAATGCGTTATCAAAAAATTTGATATAATCTATATAAATCAAGTTTTTTTGCATAGCTTAGTTAGCTAAAAATAAAGCAAACTATCTGATATTTTATTGGCTGAAATATAAAAATGAACTTAACAACTTCCCTGATATTTCAGTCACACGATCTTAATTTTATTTTGGAATATATGTAGTAGCCAAAACACTTTTTGGCGTTTTATGAGTTAGAGTTCTGTTTTGCGTCGTGAAATCACTATATGAGTTAGTCCATTGGACCACATTGACGGGATATTGAGTAAATAACGATAAACGAATAGAGTAATGACTATATGGTCCCAAATGCAGCAGCAAATCTTGACCGTTTAGGGTTCTGCAACAGGACAACGACCCAAAGCGTTCCATCTCGTCTCATCATGGATGAATTCACGTCTAGTGTTTCTTGATGGCTAGCCAGTATATCGGCCTCACTCACGTTGAACAGTTTTTTAATCATACTCAGTGCACACCAAATGAAAACAATTATTTTCTTATTTTTACGTGTATTTCACACAAATATTGTTTACACCAGTTTGTCAATTTTGTCTTAAACTCTCTAACAACATTAAAATCCTCGCAATTTCAGCTCGTTTTCTGTGCTTGTTTTATTATGCGTCGAGTTGGGTTGATCAATGCACGTTATTTGTAACATTTCATTCAGATTTTCTAACACACAAACTAGTGTAGCAATACCAAGCTCCAACCCCAAGAAGAAATAAAAGAAAATATTTTTAACTATTTTGTGACTTGACCAAATTGGCTGATTTTTTGATATGATAGATTCATATGGTTGTAGATTATTTTACAAATTTCCGATTGTGATTACGATGATCCGTTTTACAGTAACAAGCGTTTATCGTAAAACGCAGAGGTCAAAGATATTACGCACTTTTCTTGCACTGCATTTTTTAATAATTTTTAAAGTTCAATTATATTTTTTCATAATTTATTGAAAATAGCAGTAATTGGCTTACCCACTTGACGACCGATGCTTGCCGCTGCTTTCATTATAATCGAATAAGTAGCCGACAGCAAAATTTGATGGTTTTTTACTGTTTTCTACAGGAATTTTGAGGTTGGTAACTTTGAACCTTTTTTTAACCCACTTAAACCCCCCAGTACAGGACAATTTTTTGTGTGCACTAATAAACTTTTCTCAGCTATCACCCTGAAAAGTTTCAGCCCTAAACCTTTTGGATCCAAAAATGACCTCCCTAGTTAATAAAACCTTTAAAATAGATAAATATTACATCATTAAGATAAACCTCGTTATACTAAAATTCAGCAGAATTTTAAGAAATAAAACTCTTGCCCACTTTAACTTTACAACATACCTCAGTACCACTATCTCGATTAAATCCCCTTACAGTTGTAATTCCCGTAGATTCGTCTACATGAATTTGTTTAATCGGATGATTAAGAATTATTTTATCACGTCCCAATTTATCCGCCATCTTCTGAGCTACTTGAAATGCTCCGCCCTAAAGTATAACAAGGAATGTAAGTGTTGTTGAATGGTAGAAGACCGTACGCTGATTTTAATTGCTTGAGACCCATCTCCCACACAATTTGACATTGTAATTAGATTATCAGCCATGTTTGTAACAGCGATGTTATAGAGCATATTGACTCTAAATATTTCCAATTATAAATAATCGGTTTTTAAATAATTAAATTCTCAACTATGTTCCTTGAATATATTGCTGCCTAAAATTTTATAAAAGAAATACCGCAAAATTTTAAAAAATATATGTACCAGAACCCAGACTCCAAATTCAAAAACAGAATCCGGAAAGAAGCCGAAGTGAAATTGGAAAAAGGAGGAAATATAAAATTAAACTCTATTACTACACCGAACCAAATTAATCTTTTGTCACAGTACAGAAGATAATTGATGCTTAAGCAATATATTAAGCATGACTTGCCTATTTGAAGGAGCTCCATAGAGTGTTTTCGACAATATATCCAAGGTATCTCTTGTTGTCCTCGTCCAACAATTTTCAAGCGCCCATTTTTCTGTAGTCATATTATTAAAAGCCGTTGACTCCTTCCAAGCAAAATAATCAATAGGGTCGGACTGAAACAAATTTTAATTATGAATTTTTTAGAATTTTACCTTGTCCACCAAATTGAACAATCTTGACATTGATTTTACTGAATCAATATACTCGAAGAATTTGAAGCCCCTTTAATAATTATTTTTGATTAGTGTTTTAATAATAAAGCTACTTAGGACTGTCGATTGGAAATGGAGTGTCGTATGTTCTGGCCTTTGAACATCCAATTTGTGCAATTTTCTTTCCTTTACTGTACTGATCATATGTTTTCAAGCCCAGTTCGTCCACAATCTTTAACATTCTTTTTTGCTTTGATCCCAGCCACTGTCCACCCAAATCGAACCAGTCCTTCGAGCCGTTTGGTCCATTCATTTCAATTCCCACGGTTCGGCCACCAACTCGTTCTCTTGCTTCAATTACAAGTATCTAGATTAATTTTCAATGAGTGGATATCCAATAATTAAAACCTTTAAGCTTCCGTCAGTTCTCATTAATTCGGATGCTGCAGTTAAACCAGAAATTCCAGCCCCCACAATAATAACATCATAATCGATGTGATCCTCTGATGTATCCATCTGAAAATTTCAGGTTGATAATGTGGGAGGTCAGTGGCCGAGAAAGTATATTGTTCAGACTAGTCCGTAACGCATATTTTTTATTTTATTTATTTTTAATAATAATTTATTTATATAACCTAAAACAAAACTTTAATGATGCATTAAATAATATAAGTGATAGATATACTAACATGCTTTTTATACTTTGTAAAAATACAATAAATAAGAAAACGGGAAAATCGATAAAAACAAGAGTTTTAGTGGTAGAACGAAACACTTAGAAAAACACGGCCATGTTTATATAAAATAAGAATAGAAGAGAAAATGTGTAATAATTATTATGATATCTAATAAGCATATTCTCATGAAACCATCAATCGAAACGATCTTTAAAACACAAGGTAACATACTAAACACAACAAAACAGCAACCATCAATAAATAAAAATTGAATCAATAGAATCAGTTATATATCACAATAAATATCATTGTTTGTGCGTTCTAACTACACTTTTCGTTCTCTTGGTGTGTTTAAATTAATTTAGTTTTTAACAAAATTACCTAGATAGTAGATTTATTGAAAAACAATTATGAATTAAGATCTTTAATTTAATTTAATTTGAAACGTCTATGTAAAATTCTAAAAGGGCCTACATCACCACTTTTCAAAATAGTTGAAAGTTAATTGTGAATATTTTAAGACGACAAATCCATTTAACATCAAAAATAAATGGGAAATCAAAGGATGTTTAAAGTGAATTTAACAAATACAGGGTAATTGGAAGAGCTAAGGTTAATGATCACTTTAGTGTTTATAAAAAAGTAATTTTGCTATGTGAGCCGAGGAAAGTCTAGGTAAAACTAAGACTGCGTCAATGCGACGCCTTCTGGACCTAGCATGATCACTTTAAACCTTTAATATCTGAAACGTTAAAAAAAGTTTTACCATGAAAAAATTACATTTTAAATAAAGATTAGTAAGAAACTAGAAACTTTAAATTATCGTTGCAAAATAATAATGGTTGAGATAATATATTAATATTTTTTCTAATACAGTCACCAAATAGAAAGAAAAAATTTGAGCGAGTTTGTCATTTTAACAAAACATTTTTTACAATAATTTAACTAGGCTTGTCTTAAACTATCTAGAAATATTATATTCTTTTTTAAAGAGTTCGATTTGAGCACATCTACTGAGGTTATTATTACCATGGAAGTTAGCGTGCAGTCCGCAAGAAAGCGCTATTTCTTCTTATCAATCTGCTCAGCGACACGATTCATACTTTACACTCTTGACCAGTTTAAGCAACGTCTTCCGCTCGATCCCTTTGCGCAAGATTCATCCTTTTCTTGATTTCAGTATCTGTTTGTACTGTGTGATCACATCATTAAGCATTCCAACTATTTACACTAGCTGACAAAAGTTTTGTCACAAATGTTTCTTCGGGTTTAACTTTTTTGTGACTTGACCAAATTGGCTGATTTTTTGATATTTTATGTGAATCAGTGTTTAAAATGTTATAGTAGCAAAATTTGGTTTAAATTATCATGGCAATTTCGCTATCACGCATTCAATTCCGTTTTCTCTCATATTGACCGGGTGGCAATTGGAGTTTCTTTACGTGGAGTCATCTCTAAAATGTTGCCAATTACTGCTATTTTCAATAAATTATGAAAAAAATATAATTGAACTTTAAAAATTATTAAAAAATGCAGTGCAAGAAAAGTGCGTAATATCTTTGAGCTACGCGTTTTACGATAAACGCTTGTCACTGTAAAACAGATTATCGTAATCACAAGCGGCATTTTGTAAAATAATCTACAACCATATGAATCTATCATATCAAAAATAAGCCAATTTGGTCAAGTCACAAAAAAGTTAAACCCGAAAAAACATTTGCGACAAAACTTTTGTCAGCTAGTGTATATTAAGCTATTGCTTTTCACTAAGAAAAAAAAGTAAGAAAGACCGGAATGGAACAAGCAGAAACCTCATAAAATTTTAGCTTAAGGTTCATTGAAGCAATGCCCGGCTCAATTTTCTGTCTTATCTCAGCGACTCAAATGAAATTAAGAGATGTTCCTAATAAAATTAAGCTACTTGCTCATAATATTTTTATCAACGCAGTGAAAGGAAAAAAGGAGATTTTATCATAAATTTTTGCGATTTATTTTTCCATAAACTGTCATTTTCTCAGTCGCAGAAAACGTCCGAGTAATAAGAACCTATCCTATTTTGAGACAAAATAGAATAAAAACAGTAATAGGAAAACAAATATCAGCAAATGGCAAACGCGAAAAATACCTCTCGATTTCAGCATTCAGTTTGGCGTGAAATTTTAGATTTCTATTATCAAAATCTGAGAAATTGACAATTCCAATTTTATTTTTATAAAAAACAAAAGTAATAAATCCGACGTGATCTAGAAATTTTGAAGAAATATAATGAAAAACAGAGAAGTTATTGACATAAATTGAATATTTCTTTCATTTTATCTTTGAGACCATTGAAAATAATTCAAAAATGATCAAATCAAACCTTTCATATTCTTAGATTTTGATAATAATATTTTGACAGCGAGAAATTTATAGGATCGAGTAGACGATAGCAGTGACTCTCATATGGTTTCGAATAAATTTACAGATTACTCTGAGCTTTACTCTCTGAGAGTGATAATTTTAAAATTTATTTTTGCCCTCATTATAATTAAAAAATCATTGCGTAAGCAACTAAAAGTTTTGCTAAATTCGATGACTAACGTACAACTGCCACAAGAATTTTTACAAATTAACCGAACGTCAAACTAAAATTTTTTGGGTTTATTTCGCGTAATTTTGTTTTATTTATTTTACAAAAATACAATTTTTATGGCGAATCGTGCATTTCAAGCGACTTGCGTATGATTTTAAGCAAACTCGCTATAATTCACGTGAAGTATCACAACGTGAAAAGTTATTCAATGCCACTCTTGTTATTTGACCATTTCAAAGGTTCAATAACAATTATCGTCGCTGTTCAGTGCACTTATCTTACTATCTGATAATTTGTTTCCTTGTTTGACATTTGGACAATTAGGTGAGACTTTTAAAATTGTATGCCAAGTCTTTGATTTCTAATTGTTGCGAAACGAACTTTTATGAATTCAAGGAAAAACGGATCATCATTTTTAAAAAATATTTGTCCGCGGTACGTACAAGTTTCCAGTTTAAATTTTCAGGAAAATTTGCGGTTCCACAATGTTTCTACAACCGATATATTTTAATCATTGACCATGACGCCTACAATGATGTCATTTGGATGCAGAATAATTAATAGAAAAATTACAATTTTTATCTAATAGATGGCAACGCTCCAAGTACTCGTCAATTATTCATCATTAACTTAATTCCATTCATTTTCAATTGAATTTAAACTTAAAAATAAGTCGAGTTATTGCGAAATATATCTCTGAGAAATTAATTTATGGAAATCGGACATAGAATACGAAACAATTTAATAATTGAGTGTTTGAATGTTTATCAGTAGCTACCTTATTAAATCAATTTTTTCTAACAAATTGTATTGTAAGGTACATAAGGTACAATTTGTAACGTACAAACATTAGGAGCTAAAATAAGTTAAAAAAACATCATATAATCCGAACTGTAAGATCAAACTGGATAAAATCATTGCAATTTTTAGTCTGTTTCATTCGAATGTCTGCTTTTTATCGAGACACGCCTACTGCAAAAACGATTTTTCGATTTTTAAGCGTGTCTGAAAACTGTTACGTCTTTTCAATTAAATATTGTTTATGACATATTAACTAGGTGTTCCTAAAACTATCTAAAATTATGAATAGATTTCCGAAAAGATAGATTTGAGAACATTTACTGAGCTCATTTTATTATCATACCAGTTGGCGTGCGAGCTCTCTATCCTATCTTCCCAGTTTCTTTACATTTTTTTAAAACTTAAACACCCCAAATTGTATGCTATAGAAATGAGCCCAGAAAGCATGCTCAAATGTAACTTTTTAGAAAGATATTAACATTTTTAGATAGTTTAAGACAAGCTTAATTAAATCGTAGTAAAAACGTTTCTGTTATAGAGACGTAAAAAATTTCACATACGTTTAAATATGGCGAAATCATTATTTCGATTTGGCGTGCTTAAAGCTTATTTTCCCTGTTAGTTTATAAAAATTACATAAATTAACGATTGGCTTCAACCTCTTAATTTTGTTGTGGTCATTTTAAATTATTTTTCATAAACAATCTTAAGACAGCTCTCTGCTTAACCATAATATGTTATGTATCAAGGCAACTTTACAATAGTTGGCAAATACTATTTGATTATAAAATCAAGGTATAAAGGGAAGATTCTAGTACGTCATATAAAAATGCCATATTTATGATACTACAATCACATATTACAAATTTCCACATAGATTAATCTCATTACATTTTTAGAAAATCACTTACTATATTGAAACAAAAGAAATTTAAAGAAATTGGAGCAAACAAAATGAATTCGTAAAAATAGAAGATCTGAAAAGTCATCTAAACCACGAAATATCGTGAAAATCTAAGGAGCTATCAAGGTAAAATAAGGTTTTTTTTTACTTTTATGTGGGTTCGATTAAAATTTGCAAAATTTTTGTTCTCATTTACTGTGTTGTAGATGTAATGAAACAATCATTTAACTATTTAAGGGCTTTTTCAGTACCTATTTGCTGTTTCCAAGTAGGTTGAGAAAATTATCATAAATTAACATATAATAGGCAATTCTCCATGATTGGAAATGGGCGGTGATTCTAGGATGAAATTCAAATCTCTACATAACTTAAAAAAAACATGGATACGAAATAAAAAACTTATTTACTTATTATTAGACTGACTTAGACAGACTAGACACACGACATTAGACCTAGACTTATTAGAAGTTTTAAATATTGATCAGTTAAGATAACTATTGTTACAGTGTGGTCTCGATGGGGCAGAGATACATTAAAGTCAATTTAATTATCAAATTTCCTACCATTCTGTGTAATTTTCAAAATTTCAGACGTCAACCTTTGTTGTAAATTAGTATAAATGTATTGGTTTCCATCCTAAAAGAATTCATAAAACTAGAGCCTTATCTCAAAAATTTCATAAAAATTAAAAGTAGCAGAGATATTTTAAGAGAAGTTTGATTTTCATTTTCTGTTGGTGTGTGGATGTTTTAAAAAGTTTGTATACTATGTTTGTTTAAATTATGCGTAGTTTTTTGCCAGTAATGTCACTAATAATGATTTAAAAAAATTCTAATTGTTACAGTAAGTTTTTTTAGAAACACAATTATAAAGCTAAAAAGAAAATAAAACTATTTTACTATTATTATAATTTCCCCCGAAAGGAAGATTTGAATGTAAAGTTTTATCAAAGGATAATAGTTCATAATTATTAAATTCCACCGCCATAAACATATCAAATCATAGCATGGTGGCGTCTTAAAGACGGGCATAGCTCCATTCTTAACCATTATTATCAGTGGTGGAGCCCATATTGCCGCTATCTCTACCGTTCTATTCCTCTCCTCATTTTGCATACATTAAAGCACAATTTATTTTTATTAACATTTATTATTATTCTTATTCTTATTCTTTAACCTAAACCAAGAGTTATATTTTTATTTTCCGTAAAATTGATCAATTCCATTACATATGATCAACGTGGACCGACGGGTTGCCTATAACCTCTAAATATATTTATTATTTGTCAATAAAAATTAATCGAGGAGGTGGCGGTTGGTCGGAGGAAACGAACGAGCTTGAACCTCTCTACACGAAACAACCAGTAATGACGAGAAATGGGCGGGCAGCTGAGTGCCAGCACTCAGCTACTGGACACATGTATTCCAGTGTTAACGATAAACCGACGAACGAATCATCGAGTATGCACGCTTCTTCGCGGCAGTTCGATGATGCCTCCACGACGACGAAAGCATCAACATCTACAATGTCATGCTGTATATGTTGTGATAATGTTATTATGAATGCTAATAATACTGGTGATAAGAACAGCGAACGAACACGACGATTAAGTGAATTCCAATCAATTTATACATGCTTCTTTGTTATTTTGATGACGACGACGGTTTTTGAGTTTTGCGATGCTGCTCCAATGATTAATAGGATGATTGAGCTTGATCAGTTAGTGGCTTTAAGAAAAGGTTAGTTTTTATTTTTAAACAAAACATATTCCCGTTAAAGTATGATGATCTCCTTTTCTTTTTGTTCAGAGCTTGTTATCCTAATGTTATACAGTCTCTATATTTCGCTAGAATAAAGAATCACGCTGCATTACCAGACGTTTCGTGAATTTATTTTAAAAAAACTGTAGAATAGTTTTCTCAAGGCCCAAATTATCATAATTTAAAGCAAAAAAAAATAAACTTTTAATTTAACCTGGTATGCTATAACCGTAAATTATACTATTTATATTCTCGATCCGTTTTAGTTGTTAATATAATAATTGTCACTGTTTTTGCTCCTCATATTATCTTTAATATAAATTATATGTCAGAAACTGCCTAGAACATCAAAAGCTAAAGTGACTTACCTTGTTAGTTAAATAATATTTAACCGCCAAGTTAATTTAACACTACTCTCGATTGCTTTAAAGTGCACTAACGAATTTAATTTCTAAAATTTTGATAGCGAATTCTAGTATTCCACGTCTAATGCTTACTTGAAAGAAATTAACTGTGCTTTCAAAAATATTTTAGATTTGTAGTGTGAAAAACATCCAAATATACGAGAGAAAGTCAACTGGAACTCTAATAAAACGAGCTCCGAAAACGTTCTCAAATCTAATATTCTATTAAGATTTTTAAATTTTTAGAAAGGTTAAGAAGAAGCTGAAAAACTGGCGTAGGCACTAGTGATGGTAGGGACCCCGTTTTTTTGGAATTCCGGGCGAGCGGGACCTTAAAAAAATTGAAAATTTCAAAACCCGGGACTCGGCGAGCCCCTCCCATCACTGGTAGGCACTCAAAAAAATTTTATTGTATTGGAGTGAACTCAGAAAACATGCTCAAACTTAACTTTTTAAAAAGATGTTAACATTTTTCGATAGTTTAAGACAAGCTTAATTAAATTGTAGTAAAAACTTTTTTAAAACGTAAAAATTTACACGTTTAAAAATTGTAAATTCGCTATTACGATTTGGCGTAACTAGGCAATATTTTACATGTGAAGTATAAGAAAATCATTATTTCCATTTGGCGTATGAGAGAAATTTTTAAAAAAGTTGACAACTTTTTCTCGTTCATCTTTTGATTTTCTATCAGCATTAAAAAACAATAAAATTGACCGTGATTATATATCATAAAACTTATTTTCAAGATGCACAGTTACTCGCCAACATGTATAATAATAAACTGAACTCACTAACGTGCTCAAATCTAACTTTGCCGAAAAATAATAATATTATTGATAGGTAGTTTAAGAAAAATTTGTCTAAATTGTCTAGAACAGTGTTCTCTAGTAAGACCATAAAAACTTTAGCCCATTCTTAAAAATCAAAAAAATCAATATTTCAATTTGGCGTGCAGTTATTAAAAATAATCAAAAATTGAAACTATTATATTTCGAAAGTATATTTCTTGTTTAAACTGAAGATTGTGTTGTTGAGGATCACGTAATAATTAAAGTATTAAATTTACCATTTTTCGATGCTTTGCGATTGTTAAAAAGGCTTCTAATTTTTTATAAGGTTTGACCTAATTTTATGGATTTACCATTTTGGGTAGATTGTAGAAAAAGACAGTAATCTAAATTTTCCAATGAACTTTGCCCAATTCAATAGTAATGGGCGTGGCCTAGTTTAAAGAATTATTAGGCTAACCATATTAGTTCATAAATGGCTTATTTAATTATTTACTAAAAATAATAAGAAAGAGTTGTACTAATTTTGAGAGATTACTTCTCAATTTTGTATCTTTATTCCAATTTTAAGATAATGAATGATACGATAGAATTGAAAACAACAATGTCACGGAGAGAAGTTAGGATTTATGATTTCTTTAGTTCAGTTGTAATGTTAAGGGAGATTACAATGACAATGACACTGTCAGCACCAGATTGGGCTGAAGTCGAGAGTAAGCACAGGAAAACGAAATGAAAAGTAAAATCTTAAATAGTACCATCCGTGACATTTGGACACTGATGATGATGTGATTCAGTTTTGAGCTTGTAAACGTCTGCCTCATCCCATTGATATGAGAATTGATATTGTTTCAGTCAAAGTATTCCTTCTCGTTCCGGCGTCTGTCAAAGGATTCTCGACTATCAGAAATTAAAATAATCTGTAGTCTATCTAACGATAAACTTTCTAGCAGATACTTGTAAAAAATGTACGATTGAAATATAACTTTTTTTCAAATTATAAATACTTTGCTTATCTATAAAACTATCTCACCTACTTTTAATCAACACTGAATATTTTTAAAAAATTGAAAAGGTTCCTGAACAAATTAACAAAAAAGTTATTTTTTCGATATTTTTTAAAATTTAATAAAGTTTCGTGTGAAATAAGCTTAAATTTTTGTATGGATTTCAAATTCTGATCTTATAAAACCTTTATATATAATTTAGAATGCCCACCAGAAATGGGCGAAGTGTGCGATTTTCAATCCCATCTCTCATGGGATATGAAAACTAAATTTTAGGGATTCGGATTTAAAATTTAACATTCAGGAACTCCGCTCATCTCGAAAAAGTAGAAATAACAAACACTCCAAATTAAAATTTGGATTTTTCTATACATAAACTCGGTTTATTAAATTGTACGTGCAAGTTAAAGACAAACTTTCACCTTAATTTAACTAGCCCTTTACAATAACTCTGACCCCGTAATTTTTTGGAAATAGTGGTTATAGGAAACTCTTGTTCGTAACGTAGACCCAGGTTTGCACGGAATTTCATCTTCCATTTTCCGTTTTCCGTCGTCCGTTTGAAAAAATTGATTTCTGTGCAACCCTTGTAGAGCGATTTACGTCATGCTGCGAATATGGAAAGAATGAATATGTTTAGTGGAATTCTCTTTATTAAATAGTTTAATAGAAGACAAGTGTGCGATTTTCACTTGGATAACAGTCAAATAGCATTATTATTTATATATTTGACATTAACCAATTGCAAGAGATTAATGACTCTTCAATGAATATCATTCACTCTAACTGAAATGTTTTATTTTTGAAAGTTATAAATAATGTTACAGTACTTTTCTCAAATGTTGTCCGACTTATGAATACGTCAGAAACTAAGAATATCGTGGTCTAAATCAATAACGCTTAACCGAGCTTCTTATGAAAAAATCACTGCTATTACTGAAAAAGTTGTAATGAGTGAGTATAGTATTGTCAGATCAATTGAATTAAATGGAAAACTCTTATGGATAATTGTAAACTAAATAAAAACTAATAATTAAGTTGTTAGTTTTTATATTATTTTGTATAGCTTACATATTGTCCTTTTCAGTGACTGGTGCCTAATGAAAGAGAAACAAATTTGAAAAAATGACCACTCTTTGTATCTCATCAATATGTGTTTTCTCAGAAAAATGGGCAACCCACATTAAAGAGGAATAGACGAAAAAGACGATTGTGGCCGTGTGACTGTCCAAACGAGACTATCATTTTTTCTTATTTGTTCCTCATCCATCAGGAACCGATCTCTCAAAATTACAATAGTAATAATAGAAAATCTCTGATTATTTTTTTATTTAAAATATCTTCATAGAGTTAACGTGAAATATTATAATAACAGAAAATATTTTGTAAACAAAGAACCACTACGGTTATATCCTACAAGACATAATTTAATAAAATTCTTACCTAAGTTGTTTCATGAATAATTATCGTAAAGTTTTAGATAAGACTATTAAGCATTATCATTTAACACTAAATTTGTTCCTGGTGATCATTTATTTAAAATTTTTTGAATTTTGTTTCATAAAAAACAACTCAATTTTGATAATAATGACAAAGAAAATCATTTTACCGGCATTGTTTAACGTTTTCATTCTGCAACTAAACTTTCTTTTAAAGTATATGCTGTTTCAAATCTTGTTAGAAGTTTTGTGCTGCTTAGGGGCTCACGATTGCGACAGAATCACATTACTACTATAACAAATATTGTAATTTTTATTTATAAAACCCGAAGAGATACAAAAATATTTATTTCAAAATTTTGACATCCATTTATTTTCACAAGACCAAAATTAAAAAAAAAAAACGTTTTCTTTTTGTGAATTGTGCATTTTAAAGAACACAGTCATTTCAGGTAGCGAAAACACAACAAACTTCCGAGAGCTTTCGCGCAATGCCTTTCTGTCTCTAAAGGGCACTCCGACCGAAGCAAGATTACCAGCTTATCACATTGAGAATGATAACAAAAACGAAAATGATCAACACACATCAATACGTCATCTGCGACGTAAAAACAATCATACAAACAGCCATCATCGGAAGCATCATTCACTTAAAGGTTCGAATTCTCAAATTTTTTATTTTGACGGATTATTGATATGAAACACCAGATGTCAATGATATTTTTTTCGAATAGTTTCAAATTTCACAACTTTGCTAAACAAAAATTGGATAAATAAGTTTTGTGAAACAGAAATGGGTGGGCGGATTAAGTGTAAAATCTTATAAATAATGCGTTTGATTTTTGCACGAACTGACATTTAATCATATTGAGTAGGAACAATTAACATGGAAAATGTTGTGAGTCATTAAACTAACGAGATATCATTTATCCACCAACAATTGATGACTCATAAAAATGGTCGAAAATTAAAAAGAGCCGTCTTTGCAGGAAAGAATGGGAACTATGTGCTAGATGGCAGAAAACAAGCTTTGTTACAGTTGGCTGATCCGAATGCTCTGAAAATGACGCAGAAATGTGATGGACAAATGTTTAAACAGCGGGTTCGAGTGGAAGGATGTTTGACCAAAGTTATAATTAATCGGTTTGTGCACATTTTATTCAAATTTACAATAAATTGAAGGCGAATTAATAGATATTTAGAAAATTGAGCATAAAAATTACCGTTAAACAAAACCTTTCAGAAAACTCTCTTATACGATTTTCGAATAACACGCCAAATGGAAATGAATCATCTGTCAATATTTGTATTACTAATTCACGCGTATTGTTTTCATATAAGCGCAAAGAAAATGAGCTCATTAAACATTCTCAAATTTAACTTTTCAGGAAGAAAATAAGATTTTTTTAAAGTTTAAGACAAGCCTAGTTTAATTGCAGTGAAATTTTTTTGTTAAAAAGACGGAAAAAATGTCAGATGCACTCAAAAATTGCAAAGTCGCTATTTCCATTTGGAATGTTGAGCGAATTTAATAAGAGGAAGTAGAGCAGATGGGCAGATCCATGGATTCCGAAATTTTATAATTTGATTCCGAATTTCTAAAATTAATTTTCATATAAACGTTAACACCAAATATGGGCGGAATTTTGGATTTCGAAGAAAATAAATTTTTAGATGGTTTAAGGCAGTCCTAGTTAAAAAGTGTTAAAAAGTGCACCAAATTGAATGGTTAATTTGGGGGCTCAGAAGAGATACTCATTTTGCAATTTTCGGCGAGAAGCACAGGTTTTTAGATAGTTTAAGACGGGCTAGTAAAAGTAACGTGTAAAGTTATATAAAAATAATACGTGTAAATTAGTAATACACGATTAAATATTGAAAAATATTCATTTCAGTTTGGTGTGAAAGTGGTTTTTTATAAAGACGTGAAATTTTCCATATACACGTTTAAATAGCGCTAAATCGATACTTCCATTTGAGACTTCGTCTAGACTGAGAATCGGTCTAGTTTCCATAATACTTTACCAAGACCAATAGCGACAGCGTTGTCATCAGAATTCAAATAAATAAAATTTACGAGATATTTAGAAGAAACCAATGGAACTATCGGCAATATTAATAATTCAGCAAATTTTCTAAACAAAATATATATTTATTCATATTTTCCGCTAAAAATTATTTTTTTCTACTACTGTATACATTTCTGATTCGGGAGACTAACTTATAAACTGTCCTGGGAATGAAAGAGATTAGAATTATGCTGTAGCTGTAGAATTATGCTGTATTGCTGTAATTATGCTGTATATTATGTTGTGCTGTATATGCTGTAGTTTAATTCTAATACACATTATACGCTACGATTTTTAGAGAAAAATCATTGAAAAAAATTTTTTTAATAAAAATTTTTTAGATTTTAGACTAACAAAATTAATTGAAATTGATTTTCAGCCTTTGCCATGGTACATGCGCTAGCTATTTTATACCACGGATGCACTCAAAAAAGTTGAAAGCTGCTTTTAAGAGCTGCGCAACATGTGCTCCATCGGACTACGATTTCGTTGATATTACGCTTGACTGTCCCGGGCAATCCACGCCCACTGTTACTCGTACTGTAATTAAGGTTTGTGTTTGTTTTTAAGAAAATATTAAGCAACATTTTTGAACAGGTAAAAAGCTGTAAATGCAGAGAAATTAGTATTTCTTCATTATATGAATGACATTCTATTTTAAATAGAAATATTGTTTTTTTTTTGTTTTTAGTTGATTATTTTGTTAATTTTTTCTTTGGGAATTAATGTGTAATTGATCTCAATCAATTTGAAATGTTTACTTTAAGTCAAAAGTGATTCAATGTTTGTTACCCTGATATCATTTTCTATGCCATAAACCTTATTCTTAAGTTAAATTCCATTATACATCAAATAATTGAAAAAAATTATTATCGAATTATAAATAAAGAAACATAAAATGTACAATATCTTACTATTCCATTATTATTACTAATCCGTTCCAGTTATTCATTGCCTGTGATTAGTTATGTATGTTCAATTAATATCTTTATATTAACCTTCATTATAGTCGTTCTGATCTTTTTGATTCTTCGTCCAAACATTATTATTGCAATGCTTTAATTTGTTTTTGTTTTTAAATAAAATATTTATTTCGGCAAAGAATTATTAGTTGATGTGTATCATCGCATTCACGCCAATCTTCGTTTTTGTCTTTTTCCAGAAGCATACTGAAATTTTTTTAAGTCAATTTAAAAAAGAGATTTGTTTTTATTTCAAATAAAACCAATGTCAACTGGCTCGCAGTAGTCATTATAGGAAATCCAGCCAACTGGTATGGTAAAAAAGGATCTCAGTAAATGGGCTCAAATCTAACTTTGTGGAAGGATATTGGTATTTTTAGATAGTGCAGGGAATGCGTAGTCAATTTTTATTGAAAATACGCTATAATCTTCAGACACACTTAAAAATTGGAGAATCGTTTTTTTCCGGTAAACCGTGCTTCGGTAGACATTTTTTTCTAGAAAAAAAAAACCTATCCCTTGCCACGCATTTGAAATAGCACTTCGACGTGAGATTTAAGAAATATATTCACAGCTTTTTCGCGCATTTTAAAATTAAGGACTTCATAGTATTCTAATTTCAGAGTTTTGTAAAGAAAATCTACCAACCTATGTTTTTGGCAGACATGCGCAATGGTTTATTTACCAGGAGCATGACCATTGTTGTCGGCGCTCCATGAATTGTAATGAGCGTTCTGGACAAGAACGAAATATCTGAAATGTTTTAATCAAATATAGAATCGAGTATCAACTAAACTTTTCCACATTGGTGTGTGCAGTTTAAACCATAAAATTAAATAGAATAAGCATACTGGAACAATAATAACAACGAAATATACCAATAGCTGTAAATAATAATATTTATTATAGCTTATAAGATGGGTTTAATAATAAACTTACTTGTAGTATCAGGCTTATAGTAAAATTGATTTGGATTGTTTTCATCCGAGTTGAAAAACTTGAATTTAATCTTTTCAGTGACGTATAAGCATAGATGGAGAATAATAAATCATGAGCTGTTATAATTATAATTGAGCAGCCGGTATAAATAATAACAATAAGCCAATTAACTGCGCGAAAATTGGGCAAAATACAGCGGATACAAAAAAGATACGCTGGAAATGGTTCACTCTGAAAATTCATGAATAGTCTAGTGTTGAAAAAATGTTGAAAATGTTTATCTGTGGATATCTTGGAAACGGAATTTTCCAGATTTATAGGACGTTAGTCTATTAAGATTAAAATCTGGTAGAGATTTGAGAGTAAAGTTTTACATTTTTAACTCAAATCACCTAGTCTCTTTAAAACAGTTTCACTCCAAATTGAATGGTTAATGTGGGTGTTCAGAAAATATGTTCAAATTACATATTTTGATATGAAAAGCATATTTTTAGATAGTTTAAGACTTGCTTGAAAAAATGACGTGTCACGTTTTAGGAAAATAATACGTGTAAATTAGTGAGACACGTTTAATTTTTTTTTTGAACAAGAGCAAAGGAAATTAATAATATACGGTTTAATCTATAAGAATTTTCATTTTCATTTTGTATGTATGAGTCAGAATTCAATAGAAGAAACATTGCGTAACTTAAGAGGACTTATAGGCTAAAATAATTTAACACAGTTTTGTAAAACTAAATAATACGTTTGGTTGATTTTACAACTGGCAGGCTGGAAACCATTCCTTCGTATCTGGCTTGAAACAAATCCTTCGGACCAGTCTCGAAATAATTCTTCGAACCAGGCTTGAAACCCTTCCTTCGAACCAGGCTTGAAACCCTTCCTTCGAACCAGTCTGGAAACAAATTCTTCGAACCAGGCTTGAAACCCTTCCTTCGAACCAGGCTTGAAATGAATCGTTCGGACCAGGCTTGAAACCAGTCTTACGGACCAAGCTTGAAGCTAATCCTTCGAACCAAGCTAGAAAACCAATCCTTTGGCCTAGGCTTGAAACAAATCATTCGGAACAAGCCTTAAGCCAAGAACATTTCAGTTCAATAGATCTACAACTGGTTTTGCACTTTGTGACAAAATACTACATTATGTACTTAATTCACATGTTAGTACATTTAGTGAATTTCGGAGAATAATGCATTAAATTTAAAAAAAGTGTTTTGTACATGATGACAACTTGGAAGAAGTCTTAATAAAAATGTTAATATTTCATACTTACGATTATAAAATATCATAATAAGCTTTAAAATGACATTAGGTTTAAGTTTATGGTATTTTAATTTTAAATCTAAAAATCAATAATTTATAGCGGAAAAAAACAAATTTTGTATTGCCATTGTCAGTGTCAGGGTTTAGAGTATTATGTTCCATGTTTTCGTTTAAAATAGCTCTACTATTTTAAAACCGTTGAAATATTAAAATATTTAAAAGACATCACTGCGAAAAATTTGCCTCGATAGGTATCGATTTTAAACTTTTAAAAGAAAAAATGTTAAAAAATAGTGTGTCTGGGATAGACAGGCACAGCTATAATTTTCGGAATAAAATTTCTACAAAACAGAATATAGAATTCTCTCCAATACTTAATACAAACATTTTTACTTGTTCATCAACTTACCATGTAACTAAAAAACTTATAAGCATACGGGTAATTAATATCTTCATAAATAGTTCCCAAAACAGCAACGTTCCCTATACACAAAGCATAACAAAAAACACGGGAAATTGACGTGTAAATATAAAGATGGTGGTTAAATTCGGTAATAACTGATTTCAGACGATGCACGAATAACTCAAACAATGTAATTCCGGAAAATACCGACAGCACTCCTAATATAATTAACAATGCATATGGATAATTATGACCTATTCCAATAGAACATATAGATGCATATCTCAATTTGAATATTGGTATATAAATGATTGAAAGAAACGTATCGAAACAAAGATTCCTAAATAATTTGGATAAATAGTTATGGGTAAAAAAACTAAACTTACGATATTGTGTGAATTGCTAATAATAATCGATATTCTAGAAATAATGGTGGACAATTGAAGACCAAAATATATATAGCTAAACAATACACCGGTAAGACGGAAAAATAAATATAATGTGCAGTATTTGTGTAAATTTGAAGATCGTCAAATTCACAACCATCGTCATTCATTATTCTTTATGAAATGTAATGTAAGTTTTATTAAAAACTATCAACCACTGAAAAATATATATCCTATTTTGTTTTAAAAAATTTTATTTGTTATAAACATGTTTAAGTAATAATTAAACTTAATATTATGCATAATTAAAACGAGTCATAATTAATTTTTTTGAAAAATTAAATCTGGTAAAAATATGTGGGCTCGAAATATTTATGAATTTATGATAAAATTTTGATTAAGAACTGTATCCCAATGGATTTGCTTTAATTAATTTCGTAATTGAAAGTTCATATAATCATATTTTTGTTAAATACGATATTTTCTCATCATAAAGTGTATTCGGGAGCAATGAACGTCTGTCGCAGTGATGGGAGGGACTCCCCCCCCCCCCGACCCGGGTATTTTTCTAAAAAAAAGGGGGATCCCGGCCCCGGTCTCGTTCCCGTGTCCCGGGTAGGGGAAAGGGCAAGTCCTGGTCCCAGTCCCGTGTCCTGGGGGAAAGGCAAGTCCTGATCCCGGTCCCGTGTGCCGGGTAGGGGAAAGGAAAGGGCAAGTCCCGGTCCTGGTCCCGTGTCCCGGGTAGGGAAAAGTTGAAGTCCCGGGGTTAAAATTCGCCGGTTCTGAATTCCAAAAAAAACTATGCTCTTCCCATCACTGGTCTGTCGTATCTTACGATGTGTCCAAAAAGTTACTTTCATATCTCATATGACCTTTATTTAATAATCGATCATTCATTTATTGAAATCAATGATTTCACATTCAAACTAATTTCAGTTAGTTTCAGTTAAAACTAAACTTTTTCATCAGCAGAGAATTCCCATTTTAGGTTAAGAAGTTATTTTATTTTTGTATTTTCCACCTTTCTTGAAAATTTTTAGTTGGAAAACATTTTTGCAAAGCTTCTTTAAAGAATTTATTTCGAGAAGACTTCTAGAACAAAAACCACCACTTTTTAAAGCCAACAAAATTACGGAAAAATAGTATGGTGAAATTCCTATGGAAAATGGGCCCCACTGTCACGATTACGGCGAAAATTGTAAAATAGCTCTAAGAAAAACCACGTTATCCACAGAGAAGGCGTGTTAAACTCATATTCAAAACGTATTATAAAATACTATGTTATACAACCCCTATATGGAAACAGTGTCAGGGAATTAGCACACGCAGAAGGATATGCCATCGACAGAGCATCAAGGACATCGCAGAAGAAGTCTCAAACTGGTACGTTAAATACTTTCTATGGATTGGACTAGAAATACCATTCTTATGTTAGTTGAATAGATTTATTTGTTTCTTAAGATCCCCTCTAAACCCGTTATTTCTCAAAGTAAAACCCGGTGCAACTAATCATAAAAAATCATTTGTAAGTAATTTATCATTATGGAATATAGTTTTTAAATATTTTGTTGATTGTAATGTATGTGAGTTACCGACCACTTGGGGGTCAAATGCTCTCGTAAAATTTATTCCCTTCGTGATATGCTTAATCCGGAATAACGTTTCATTTTCCGGACTATGAAGCTCTGAATACGGAAGCGAAAAAGCATCAAAATGGAAAAAAATCTTAAATTTGCTTTACTGTTGTGTATTTAAAATAAGCGGGATAGATGGGATCCAACAACAGCGCACTGGATCTCAGTCTCACATCAGCGAAATTAAAACTGAATTAAGAATGACCAAAAGAAATAAAATAAATGTGGGATATTTATTTTGATGATCTAGATATTTTCTGGTATATACTTCATATTAAATACTCAGAATACTAGAATAAGCTGTCAAAGATTTTAGAAATCGAAAATTGCATTTAGGATGCTGAATCAGCTTCAACTTCAGGCACCTCTTTATTTCTTTTCATATCACAGTAATTTTTGAAATTTCATGTTGTAATAACAATATTAGTTTTTTTCGAGCTCTACAGTAAAATACAAAATAGTAACACAATTTTTCCCTTGTGATTTTCATGGAATAAATTTTTTCCGGAGGACGGGATGCGGAAAACGGTAGAGAAAAACCGCGGAATCCGTCCATCGCTGGTGCAGATATCATCATATAAGAACTTAAATATTGTAATATTGTAGGAAAATGACAGCGTATTAGAAATGCTCTCTAAAGTCCTGAAAAAACTTGAAATACGCGTGCAGAACAGTTTTCGCTCAACCTCCATAAAGCTTTTTTCCTCCATAATAACATCCCTCTTGGAGTGTTTTGCTAATTTCTGTATTAACCTTTTGGCATTACTATTGTTCTGTAACTTTATTAAAAATCTAAAACTTATTAAATTTTGAAAACCCTTAATAAAGCAACAAACATGATTTCAATGAAACTCGAAGGAATTAGAGATTCTCATGAAAAGCCTCGTCTTAAATTACTACTTTTACCCAAATGAACAAAAACAAATATTTTGTTTATTAAAATACAAATAAAACAAAGGACAATGATATTCAAAAAATACAAATAATCAATAATGACATGCAATATAGTTATTTTTTAAATTAAAGACATAAAAGATTCAAATAAATATACAGTTGACTTATAACCTCACAACCAATTATCACATACTTATTAATTATTTTGATTAGTTTGATAAGTAAAATAATAGTTATAAAAAATATAACATCGTTATAAATGGATTTTCATAAAAATATATCAAATAATTTCATGAACCGAGTGAATAGATTTCCAAATAAATGAAGAGCTCTCAATGTCGTTTTAGATATATGTTACTTCTTTTCGTACAATTTCTTGAGGCGCTCCATTTCCCGTTTTGTATTCTCATGAGCTTGACGTTCCTGCAAAATGAAAATTATATCTTACTAGGATTATTAACACTCACAAATACGAGTTGTTTCCTTAACTGTTGAGCTAACATTTCGAGTGCTCGCTTCTCTTGAACTGTTCGTTCCAAATGAGCTTGGATTCGTGCAGCTTCCGACATATCGCGTTCATTCGTCGACTCTCGCGCCGACAATGGCGCCTTTATCAATAACTTATTGTTATAGAATTGAGCGGATTTGTGATGAACCTTTCTTGACAGCTCATCCAACATTGGTGAGCGCAACTGCTCGTCAGACTGTGCGCGATTTAGGCATTTCGGTGGATTCAAAAGTGTGCAGATTTGTTCATGCACGCTGGTGCTTGATGTTGTGGCATCGGATGGTGCTGTTGTTGTGTTAGATCGATTGAAATTGCTTAATAGAAAAGGAAGTTAGAAGTTATTTCGACCGGGAACTACTCACTTATGACCACCCTTATCCAGACTCCTCTTGTTTGTTGAGAAACTAAACGATCTCTCATCAAATGAAGATGCAGGACTGCTACTTGCACTGTTGATTGCGTATTCTCGATTTTTCATTCGGAACATTTCCTGATAGCTAAAATCGGGATACTATACTCCTTTTTTTCAAAAAATCATTCAAACGTTATCGGTTGTTTTGCGAACGCATCAGGAGTCAACATTTGCTCAATACCTTTGACAGCCGGGCAATTCGGGTCTTCACAACCACGGCGTGGGCTTCCATCCTGTGCCGGCGAAATAAGAAGTAAACGGACACACTCAGAGACAGCAAGTTGATCACATATTTTGTCGTATGTTAGTGTAGCCACTGGCATTGAATCCATCTGTATTGTCTGCGATAATAGAGTAAAGACGGTACAAAATACCTCAACAATTCTGCTTCCCTGACGGATTCCGGCTCGCCATGCGGTTTGATACATTTCGACATCAGTAACAACACCTTCGTCTTGTACGTGAAAACCCCATGGACCTGTTGTTTTACTCCTTCTTAGTACAACCTTGAAGGTAAAAATATGGTTATTCGATTATAAAAATAAATAACTTACTTCCTTCGCTTCATCTCCTTTTGTAACTTGCTCAAGCCTACGAAGAAGCTCGTTCAACTCAATATCGGTGCCCATTTCAGAATAGCAACGCAATAATAACTGATCCCCATGATCATAATACAATTTGAGTCTATAACTCAATTAATTAAAAATTATATTCTCAGACAAAACAAAGTTACCCAATTTCCGTGTTAGCCCAGCCAATTATTGAATGAGTTGGAGTCGAGAATATGACACTTCCGGACGGCCGTTCCAATAGAACAATTGCATCCTGCGACACACCGAGAACACAACTAACCCTCTGGTTCGTTGAATAATCGTGCACGTCCACTAGCCAAGAAAGAGCTCCGCGCATGATAATCTGGGCTGGTTTCGGGTTGTGTCGTTCTTTCCTCTTTACACTACCGCCCAGGAAACGACCTGTTATATGCGAAATAAAGTGTCCAGTATTAATTAAAACGCATTACTTGCAATCTTGCTAGCTCCTTCGTTTTGATGTGGACCAACGTGATTCTCTACAAGATCGCGTAGAGCTTCTCGTCGCGTGCGAGCTGCCATTGTAGCAAACTTCTTCGATCGATGAACAGCATTTTCAGCATTTATGACTAAATAAGTTTATGTTACTTTTCTGAGTAGCATTTTTTTTACTTTTTGTTAGAAGCCAATCATGAAACTCTGTACATTTGCTGAAACAGGCTCCCTTTGGAATTGGAGGACCGAATGGTGGAACATCCTTGGAGCGTGATACGGCCACACTAAATTAAATTGGTTTAGTATCTTGTATAAATTTAATTTTACAATGTAGGTTGCTAAACTTGCGATTAGAAAACTTATAAAAACTATTTTTACAATTGTTCTATCTTTAAGTTTGATAACTTATTTCATGTTTAAGGCTTTCCAATATGTATTTAATCTTTCTACCATTGAATACTGATTTTCAAATTTGGGCTAGCTTTTATGGTCTTTCTAGAAAACTCAGTCACTTCAACTTGTATGGTAAAAGAATCAGCTCAGAAAGCATGCTAAAATAGAACTTTTTAGAAAGATATTAATATTTTTTAATAGTTTAAGACAAGCTTAATTAAATTGCATTAAAAACTTTTTCCTTATAAAGACGTAATAATTTCCATAGACGTTCAAAAATTGCAAAATCGTTGTTTCGATTTGGCGTGCTCAGTTCTCTTTTTTTAGACAAATTTTTTTAGACATAATTTAGACAAGTTTTTCTTAAACTACCTAAAAATAATATTATCATTCCGCAGAGTTAGATTAGAAATTCTATGAGAATGTTTGGATCTGGAATATTAAATCTCTCCATCATTTTAATAGATCGAGTGACATGTAAACTACAAACATCAAACAACTATTTCAAAAAATTATTAATTTAGAGCCCCCAAGGAGAAACAACAAATCAAAGGACGTTAACCATCATAATTTTTACAAGCATAAATGAAACATTTAAATATGACGATATTTCCTTTTATTTAAATGTTTAAAGAAGATTTAAATGTGGTAATAATAAGAGCACAATAATTAAAACTCTCAATAATATTACATTTACTTCTTTTTTCAGAAAATCAAGTCAATTCTTGATTTTCTGATAAAAATTATCCTTTTTTTATTTGCTTGTAAAAATGAGCACATTAATATATATCCAGAAAACTGCATAAGTACTGTGCTCCGATCAAAAAATGGCTTTCAGACCGTCAAAGCCATTCTTGTTTTACTTACCTATAGGTTACATTATCAGTGCATTCATTGTGAACACGCACTATAATAAATACGTGTTGGAAATGACTTCGAACTGTTATCGGTGAAAACGGCAATGCTCCAGGCTCTTGGAACACAATAGTCACCATATCGTTGCCAATATGCCTCTTGCGTGACAATTGCTGCCGATTGCTCGGTGTAAATGGCAACAATGTCGACACATGGAACATGATCTCATGAGCTTGATATTCAGAATATATTGATTGGGTACCCGTTGTGTCTCCTCTTGTATCGAGACCACCCTGTAAGACTCATTTAATAACGAATCTCATGCAACAATTTTCAAACCTTATAATTTTCAAATCCTTTTAATGTTACACGTTGTCCAATAAAATCGAGAAACTCGTCGAAGGCTGATGTAGATGTTTCTAAAAAATCAACTTATATTTGATGATCCCATCAAAAGCATATATTACCATTATTATACATTTGTTCTTCTGTGCTTTGACCACTTTTGCAGAGCATTACACCAACTTTATACCGGGTATAGATTGGCTGCTCGTCAATCTTCATTAGAAGCTCCTCCACTCGTGAAGATTGTATGGCCGGTCGAAGAATGCCAAAACTTATTCGAGGACATACCTACACAAAAATTTAATAACAGAGTGATCAATATTATATATATTATATTTGTATAATTACAATTTCTAAAAGTTCACGCATCAATGACCTAGTAGATCGATCATTGACATCAGGGGAAGTTAAAGCTTCTTCTGGAACTGCGACTCGTATTGTTCGTTGCTGTAAACAAAGTGTTGATGGTTTTATTAAAATGTTTATGATTACGTCGGATATTCGAATTATCATCCTATAGATGGATGTTCCTTGGTTCGAACGATCGGTACTTTCGCGAACCATTGAAATAGCAATCGGTCCCAGGACATCATCAGAGCCGAAGTATTCCACATGAGCTATAATTTTAAATCATTTTATAAGAAACGTTTGAAAGAATTTGAGATTATCATTAAATTATTCTGACGACTCTAAATTGGATGTTCAAATATCTAACATTTATACATAATTAGTAAAATTGAGAAATATAATAGCACGTCAATTGGAAATAATGATTTAGCAACATTTAAACTTGTCTTTACAATGTTAATCTATTTTTTAAGATAATACGAGTCTTAAACATTATATTCAATAATTTTTTCCAAGAATTTGGCTTTATTATTTCAAATGGCGTGTAATGTTTTATTATTAAGCTTATTATTCGGCACATCATTAAATCAGATCAATATTTAGCATGGTTAAGTGGTTTATTAGTGTTATTGAATATGCCACAGCGGTTTTACCTAGGGATTAATTTACAAACGGAGAAAACACTTGCAGAAGGCATTTCAAATTAAATGATAAATAAAGTTCTAAAATCATAAGTGTGACAATCAAACAAATCGAGCATGAAAATCAGATTTTTAAAACTTTTTAGATAGTTTCCTTATGGAAATAAGGTAAGAATAGCTCCCCGTGCACGATAACTGGTATGGTTATATAAGGTGCTCAGAAAACGTGCTCAAATCTAACTGTTTAGAAAGCTATGAATAATTTTAGGGAGTTTAAGAAAGTCACGACTAAATTGTCACGGTAAATATCTTATTAAAAAGACGCAACAATTCTTAGACATGCTTAAAAATCGACAATTTGTTATTTCCAGTTGGCGTGCTCGGGATTGATAAGAGAACGGTGAAATAAGACTTATCATTTCTCGTTGTGTGAATAGGGAATCTCTCTGATCCATTGTCCTATTTCTCCTTTCCACACGAGCCCCTCTTTTTTTTCAAATAACTTCCTTAGGCAAAGTTTGTATTCTTCCGTTATTAATTATTATTATCTGACTTCCTTCTTGTAGCTTAATAGGGTTGACTATCCAATAATTTATCTTAAACTTTCATTACCACTTAATTTGTATGGAATTTATTTTTAAATTTATCACTTCGAATTATTAATTATGAACAGTAGAAGTTCAACATGAGCACACCAAGGTTGTTTTTACCGTCATGGTGTTAGTCCCTAAAGGTCTCACGTTTATTTAGAACTCTTCCTAATTATTTAAATAGTTGCGAGCATTTTGACGTTAATCGATGATCGTCAATATAACTTAATCAAGAAACAACACGTGATCACGCAATAATTTCATAACAAAAACGTGGACTAAAATTAACAAGAGAACAATAATATTTTTAATAATTTGTAAAGTTATCAATATAAAAGTGGAGCATGTTAGTCAACATTTTATTGAGATTTATGTCAGTGAAAATGTACTGTGCACTTGAACAGTAGTACATCAATAACTTTTTAATATACACAGATTTAATTATTTGTATTTTTCTTTTGCTTTAAGAATTTCCAAAGTATCGTACTCAGTAGAAATAATAATCGGAAGAGAAAAATAATCAAGAACGGAATCCTGAATCAAATGAAGAAATATCAATTTAAATTCCAACACGAATTTTCTGGTTCAAAAATGTTATTATTTTTCTTATGAGAGAAACATTAGATGGACAAACTAAAAAAAGTTACTATTTCGTCAGCCAAAATACTTGGTAATTTAGATTTTAATTCAGGAATAAGATTTCAAGAATCGCTAACAATATGATTAATAAGTATCATCTGGAATTACTCTTAATTATACTCTTAATAAAACAAATATACTTTATAAATTGAAAAGTTCCTTGAAGCAATCCACCAGAAAATACAAGATTAAGTTGGGTTTTACTTAACTTTGAAAGAACTTTTAAGATTGTTTTAAAGCAAATACGGATTGATTTAAGATAACATATTCAAATATCATCAAATCCAATGGGTAAATGAAGCTGTATAAGAATAAATTTGCCAGGGAATATACTTGAACGACCTTAACAAAAAAGCCTAGAATATACTTATTTGCAATAAAATTTTAACTTATGATTGCAATACAGTACAACCGAAAAAATACAGTTTAATTTCCTCTAAGCAAATTATGTGTTGTTAGGTGCAGCTAAAAAAATACTCATACTAAACTTTTAAACAAAGTTCTAGATCCCTTTCATGAGAAAATCTCAAAGTCAACTAAAGTCAAAGAATGGAAAAAGTGCACTCAATTTGGAGGCCTGTTTTGAACAATTCCAATAAACCCTTTCAATTTACAATTAGAATATAAACTATACTCACGTCTTCCAACAAAACAATGCCGATAGTAATACGATCCAATATCCTGTGGTTCTATAACCGTCTTCGGTTGCCTCGCTGCACAAAGCCTTCCGCCTAGGTAGACATTAGACACATCTTCAAGGATTCCAGCTTCGGCGGCGGCGTGCTCCCTCATCCATGTTTCACACTCATGTGCTTCGATGCCCTGATTCTCGTAGGTGTTTCGAGACAGTGCAAGTCGACGTGTTGGCTCCCAACCCAGTTCATTTCGGAATGCCGGACAACTAGCCAAGAGTTCATTGAACTTCCCGTCGCCGGAGTCGTCTTCGCTGGGTGATTGAGCTTGACTAGCGCCTGTAAATCTAGAAATTAGTTTTGTTTAAATATAATAAAGGTTACCAGTCGGTTTATCATCGAACCACGTCGGATGAAGACCTAGGGACCAGGCGGAAGCTAAAGAAAGGCAATCGTGATATGCTGTCAGCCGCGGATACGGTGGCTTCCAATCCCTTTAAGATTTTGTTTCTGATAATATATTCAGAAAGTACATACAAGCTCCATTCGTAGTCCGGATCGGAGTTAGTTGACGACGGCTGATCGGTTGATACCTGAGCTGTGGAAGCAGTTGCGCCCGATGGAAGAACGTCGGCGGCATTACCTTAAATACGAAGATATTTGTGATTCCTCGACAATTAGTGGTTAGTAGGGAAGTGCAAATATATGTGAGGAAGCAGCACACACTACATAGTACATTGATTTTGTGAATATTTGTGGTTTAAAACATTAAACTTTCTTCTTACCTATCCAATGCACGACTTTAAGCAGTTTCATAGTATCTAGTAAAGCCGTTTAAAACTAATAAAAACACCAAAAAAAACAGTGAGTGGGGAAACAAATACTTTTTTTTTAATTATGACTTAAAGTTTTAATTGCAATTTCGTTGATATTAGCTCTCGTGCTCGCAACGTCATTAAAGTATGAAAGAGGGTTTGAACAACCTGTTAGGTGATTAAAGCAGTGAAATCTCTTGGCAATTGCCTAGTTTGAAGCTCTTTGATAATAAACTCGAATTAATTATATTGATTGGTTTTTAATGAAGCCCACAATTTAGAGCGTTTTGTTGAACTTGTTTAATTGTCGAAACTTAAACTAGGATATCAAAATTACAAATTTTAAAAATGATAAAGGCAGAGCTTTTTTGATGACTAGATAAAGAAAATGTTTAGTTTTTAAGGATTAATAAATTTTAAACTATTATATAATAAAGATTCTTTCTTAATTTATAGGAAATATTGTATAAATAAAAGCTTTTTGCATTACTGTCTCAGTTGATATGTTTCAGTGATCACACATCAATGGGGAAGTCGGTATAAAACATTTACGAAGTAGCAGTTTTAAAGATTAAAATGTTAAAAATCATTCGAACTACTGATTTGACAAGATGGAAAATTATAGCACGCCAACTGGAAATGAACATTTACTAATATTTGAATGAGTCTTACAAGTTGATGTATGTTCATTACATAATTAAAATTCATAAATCTTAAAATAAGAAAATGAGCTCAGTAAACATGCTCAAATTTAACTTTTTGAAAAGACGCCGATATTTTTTAGATAGTTTAGATAAGCCTAGTTAACTTGTGTTGAAAAAATTGTGTTAAAAGAAGTGCAAAAATTTTCGGACACGCTTGAATATCGTGAAATCGTTATTTACAGTTGGCGTGTACAATTATTAGCTTTTCTGATCGAAAAACTATATCTGAGCATAATTTCTGAAATCACTATTTAAATGTTTCATTTGGCATGATATAGTCTCTGCAAATAATGTGCACTTATAAGTGTTTATTAGTAAGACACGATTGAATATTGAGGAAATATTCATTGCCATTTGGCGTGAGGGTATGAGCTCGTGAATTGATATCAGTCAATCAAATTGATGGTTATTTCTCGTTTAAAACTCAAAAATAACAAAAACAGTGATTTTAGAACAGAATTTCTAGTTTGAGAACCGTAATATATAATCAGGTTCGAGGTTAATTTTAAATGATTCTTGATTATCAGAGATGTTTCTGACGGTTCTATTATTATCGCTATTCTAGACAAGTTATGCTTAAACCACAATAATACCAAAATGGTGTTTACAACAAAAAAGGTTACAAAAGGTTGTTAGAATTAACTTCCATAAAAAACGGAAAACTAAAAATATTCCAACATTGAACGTGTTGCAATTATTATTACCACAAAGTACCGGAACTTCTGTTAGATTCTCATCATATATTACGTTTTAAAAAAAATCTAATTAATTTTATACGAAAACATTTATTGAAAATTATTTATCATTTACTGGAAAATATAATTTATCAATGATTTTCAATCGCCTTTTAACGGATAAAACATGCGGTCTCCCGTTTAAATTTTCCTTAAGGTTCAGCTAGTTTTTATATTATTTTTTTCTTCAGGACACGCCAAAACATTCGAAAAAATAAGAGCTCAGAAAAAAGAAAAGTACAATCTAGATTTCGTTAAAATTTAAAGAGTCAGACATATTTGTCGAAATAATTAAAGTAAAAATTTATTTTTAATTTGCGCGTGGAATTTAATTAAATTTTTATATTGTCCTTTTCAGAGATCGCTGCTTAATGGAAGAGGAAAAAATTAGGATGGAATGAGGTTCTCGATTGGACGGCTTCTCTTTTTAGACGGCCATTCTTTTTTACGAAATTATGGTCAGCACATATTTAAGAGGAATTGAGAAAAATGTTGTTTGTGGCCGTGTGGCCGCCCATCATTTTCTCTTCTTTTATTGCTCTTCCATTAGGCACCGATCTCTGAAAAGGACAAAAGCATTCATTGTCATTTAGCAAGGATGATATGATAAATAAAATTATTGTTCTTAATATGATCACAGATACACGCTATGATAAACAGTAAATGCAGGAATTAAATACAAATCCTCTTCTTAAAATTTTCCGGACTATTTTAGGTTACTGATACAAATTTAGAACAGAAAGATAAAGTAGAAAATTCTTTAAAAATTTGTATGTGCGACATCAAAAATACACATTGAAAATTTAAAAATCAGAATTTTAATTTGGTGTGCAGTTAGTTTTGAGGAAGGAAGTTATATTTAAAACATTGAAAAATAAAGAAAATTTAGAACATGTTCAGCTAGGTTCAAAATACAACGACTCTTCCTCAAAATTCCACAGGTTAGTAAACTATTTTTTGATAAATTGGTTGTTAAAATAATAGGATAAACTTTATACTAACAGAAACTCGTCGCATTTTTTTCTAATTTTCGTGTGCATTTTTTAAAAATAATTTCAATTAATTTATGAATAGTTTTATCCGAAAAGTAGATAGAAAATCAAAGGATATAGGAAACGTAAGGTGAAAGTGAACCGGGTTTTCGAAAAGCTCGTTTCATTCAGCATTTTCTGCTTCTTGAATCGCACCTACAAGTACCCCAAATTGAAGGATTATGTTGGGTGCTAAGAAAAGATGTTCAAATTGAAAATTTTGATAAGAAATTCATATTTGTAATTGTTTTAAGGCTTACAACAAAAAATTAGGTATCAAGTTATATGAAATTAATACGTGTAAATTAGTAATAGACGCTTAAATATTGCAAAACATTCATTTCGATTTGGCGCGTAGCTTGTAGCATGTAGCATGTAGCTACAAGTATTATTTAAATTTGCTATAATTTGTACAAATATGATTAGTCTGGAATGAATTGCCTAATTGACGATGACTTTTATGATTTTGAAAACTTATTTGAATTTTTGAAAATATTAGAAAATGTTTTAACTAACCAAAATCACACCGTACTCGTGGTAATAATAATACCAAAAAAAACACAAAAAAGCTTAAAAATATGAAAAAGGACAAATCAACACAACCAAGACCTGCAATGACGACAGCTAGCACTGAACCTCTCCTATTGAACATATCAAGCGCTCGAGCCGTTGCTGAGGACGATGATGATGAACACTCTTCCATTTGCAATTCAAACTAGCGAAAGTATCCAATTGATAATTGATCGCAATCGAATAGGATGAACGAAATAATTACAAAAAAATATAGTTCGTGTTGTGCTGTGATTCAGGTAATGCGGCTCAACCGATTTGTGAAAGTTTTTCGATTTTATTCCACATAATCATTGCTTATTGAGCACCCGCACTTGTTGCTGAAAATAGTAAATATTATTTGAGATGTTGTGTTCGGAGACATAAAATTTCTATTGTGGTAAGGAATAAATAATAACGAGTAACAGAAATCATAAAAAATGAAAAAACAATAATCAATCAATTAACTGATTTATTCCCTCATTGTTGTTTAGCCATTTGTGGGTTGAAAATAGAATCATTTAATTAATATTAATCTTGTTGTTATTATTACTAGTTTTTCTATACTTTTGTTGTAATTGATCGAATTTTGAAGGAAACTGACGAGACACTTGTTTTGTCATACCTATATTATTTATTAACTAAAAATGGTTATTTATTAATGTAAGACGAAGAAGATTAATTTGATTTTTTGATAATTCGTTATACTAATGAGTATTTCAAGAGAAATTTTAAAATTATTCGCCAAAAAAGATATTTAAAATGTTTAAAGAGCGTGATATTTTAGTTCGCTAAAGTTTTCCATTGCACGTCTCATCAAGATTATCTAACAGACCTATCTAATAGTTTCCAGCAGAAAAACTATTAAGAAAGACGAAGGTCTAATAGCCTTGTAGGTACACCAGTCATATGTCAAGGAATGACTTGGAAATTGTGATGGTTAATTGGAAGGAAAATACTAAATATATTCTCAAAATTATCACTGATTTAAGGTTTCGGAAACTCCAAGGTGATGGAGTACTGTAATTTCTTTTATCCCTATTACCCAGGATACTCTTCTTGTTTTAACGAAAGCCTTTTTTGATTAGAAAAAACTGAAAATAGACATTTGTATAAATAAGAAAGAACGAATCTAAACATTGTCTGCAATGTTGATAATTTTTAATCATAATTTGTTCCGAAACGTTTTTCATTAAACCAATAAACACTTTTAAAATCTATCCACTTTCAAACTATAGAAATTTTGTGTCATTTAAAATTTATCCATTTTTTGCATTATAACAGTGATCACCTTTTTCATTATAACTCTTAATTAAAGTTTAAAAAAACAGATATGTTTTAATGATTCTAGTGAGGGATTAATAATATTGAAAAATGAAAAAGAGGAAAAATGGGAAGGATTCTAGGGTTTTTTGTAAAACCGTTGCACTCCATTACCACGACTACTGTTCATTTTGCAAAAAGGTGTGAACAAATTGCAGAACCACGCCTTTCAATTTTTATTTAAATTTTTACTTTTAAAATCGTAACTTCTTGGAATTTGATTTAACTTATTTGTTAGAATCGTTTAGAATTAATAATTTGTTTTAATGTTCAAAGGCGATTTTAGAATTCTTTAAAAAAAAAACTTAAATAAAATGTGAAGGGCGTGGTTTTCAAATTTGTCCACATTTTTTTTACAAGATACGCAGTTATCCTGGAAGTGGAGTGCCGTTGAATATGGTTTTAGTTCAAGAAGGTTCAACATTCTAATGTCAAATGGGTGTGATATTTTAAACAAAATTGGAATTTTTATTTTTATTATAACAAAAAGTTAATAGGTTTCAAACCATCATTGTTGTTACGCGTAAAACAGAAAACAATTTTAAAAATGGAATTTTTGTCGACGATTTTTGAAAAAAAGTATCATTCTGCCCATTTTTTGGGGGGGGGGAGAGGGGATATATGCAAATACTGCGCTAAGAAAAGTTAAATTATAATATTAAATCATTTTTGTGTGTAAGGTTCATGTGGATTATATTTAAGTTATGTGACAAGTTTATCAAGAAGGAAACGTTAAATTTCTAGAGAAGGACTTAAAAAATAATGAAAAATGAACTTGTTCAGATGTTTCGCTATTAGGTGAGAAGAATAATAATAATATACACCGAATAACGAAAGTCTTTAAAACCAGATAAAGACTCTGGTTTTAAAGACTTCTTTAATATATAAGGATATGTTTTTTTCTATAACTATAGTTGCTTTTTTCACGTAAGTGGATCTGTAAAATAGGAGATAAAATTCTAAACTTCATAATTTATTGAAACAAGTTTATTGATTATTTTCAAAGTCTGTAGTGTTTTAATGACTCACATACTCCACTGCCACGAAGTACGTGAAACTTGCAAAAGACCGCGCACCAATTGCGCAAAACACGCCCTTTCAATTTATTATTTTTTAATATTTTATTTATTAATTATTGTTTTACAAAAAAATGTTATGTGGCATTGGAGTGTATCCATATTTCAGTTGTTGTTATTTGTTTCCATAGGAATATGCGTCAAATCTATTTCGTTTAATCTCTATTTAAAAATCTGGCATGAAACTGTCACGTTAGTCACGTTCTTTGTAAGTTCGTAAGTTGCTGAATAATCATTAATAATTGATAATGTAATCTATGAGAGAGAAATGTGAAGAAATTCCTTATTACAGCAAAACCAACAAGCTTGAAACGATTTTTCTTTTAACAATAAAATAAGAAATTTTTGCTTGAAATATTATCAAAATCTGAGAAATTGACAATTCAAATTTTATTTTTATAAAAAATAAAATTAATAAATCTGACGTGATCTAGAAATTTTGAAGAAATATAATGAAAAACAGAGAAATTATAGTGTATGTCAAAATAGTTGACGACGCAATCACGCTGCAAATGCGGCATATTAAATAAAATTCATTTTCAAATCGATTATTTTAATAATTTTTAATTAATAAACGTGAAATATAAGCAATAACAATTAAAAAATGTCACAAAAATAAAATAAAATAATCGATTTGAAAATGATTTTGAATTAGTATGCCGTATTTGCAGCGTGATTGCGTCGTCAACTATTTTGAAATACACTATATTAACATAAATTGAATATTTGTTTCATTTTATCTATGAGACCATTGAAAATAATTCAAAAATGATCAAATCAAACCTTTCATATTCTTAGATTTGGATAATAACTTTCATGCTGACTAGTTTTTATTATCGAGTTAAAAAACTCTCTAATTTTATTTTTAAAAATTTTCAGTACCTTCTTACATTATTTAAAAGTAGAGCGGTAATTCAAATAGAGCAAATTAACAAAGTTTATTTATATTTAACAATATTCTCTGAAATGTTAAAATTGGTAAAAAAAATAATTTTGTTTTCATATAAATTGAATGTGTACTGAAAATAATACTGGTGAGAAATTAAAGATTTATTTAGCCACTTTGTCTAGGAAGGGTTTTTAGTTATCGAATAATATTAAATCATAACCAAGAAATAATTTTGAAGAGAAGAATTGGACTATTCAACTTGTATATTATTAGACGCTGTAAAATAAATGATTTAAAAACAAATTATATGCATATATAGGTAAAAAGTAAATCTATAGGAGCATAGGTAATTTGGAAAATTTTTGGAACAAAATTTCAACAATAAAATAAAATAAATAAATTATTCACATATGAATATTAAACTAAACAAAATATACGAATATAATAAAGAGAGAGTCGATTGCAATAAAACAATTGAAAATAGAAGAAGATTTCATAATAAAAATAAAAATTATTGAGGGAAAATGATGCTCATACGAGCTCATAAACTGTTGAACCATTACGACATTTCAGATACGTGTTGTTTAAAACAATTCTTTCTTTAAAACAAAGGAGTTATTGTATTATAGTTATGAAGTCGGGAATAAAACATTCAAATGGTTTTTATTTTTATTTCGCTGAAAATGTCGACTTTTTGAATTTTAATCGCTCTTTACAATTCCTCCACTCTTTTTAGTAGAGACATAAGTACGAAAAATTGATTTTTAAGGAAAAAAATCAGTGGACTAAAATTTTATGTATATTTTTGTAATTCCAATGGGTTAAATGTCTGCGGTCAGATATATGTTTCTTTGAAAATGGTTTTTTTAACATCTTGTTTTAATGGAAAACCACACAAGTTCGAAGAAGATACAACACATTAAATAATTATATTCATTATACCTAAATCGGCCAAAAAAAATCAAAAATCATCGTTAACATTACCCATAAATGAGACATCAAATTAATTTTTTAAAAAATCCAGAAGACTCACTTAAATCTAAAATTGCATAAAAGCTTAAAGAACAAAATATATTTTAAGAAATGCCTGTTAAATTGATCTGAAGTTTAGTTTTTAGCATGCAACTAGAAATTAATAAAATGTTTTAAAATATTTAAAAATCATTGTAATCATTTGGCGTGTATACTTTATTAGGAAATACTATCAGAATTTAGTGTAAATATTTGTTGTGTCGTTATTCCTTGAATAAAGAGTTTCAGCATTGTATTCACTGATATCATTTATGACAATCATTGATGAAAAAATTTGCATTTACATAGGATTTCTGCGTAATAAAACGAACTTTTTTAAAATAAATATTTAAGTGACGCTAATCGGAAATGTAAAGGAAGAATTAATAGCAAAAATAATGTTATATCGCACTCCACTGCCAAGAAACCGCGGCATTTTGCACAATACTTCGCACCCATTGCAAACACAACCTTTTAATTTATTATTTATATTTTCAATATTTTATTTAACGTTTCATTCTGAAGAAATACTGATGAATTAATGAAAAGAAATTCTTTGTACCTCACTTAATGGACCAGAAGAGTCTTCATCGTCAATATAAGTGACTTGTAAATATTGAAAATAAAAATTTTAAATGAAAAGGTTGAGTTCGCAATTGGTGCAAAGTCTTTTGCAATGTGGCGCGGTTTCGTGGCAGTGGGGTGTTATCGTATTTAAGAATGTACACGCGAAATGTTAATTAACACTTTGTTAATATGTTATTTTTAATAGTCCGCTTTAAATTGTCTAAAAACATGTCGAAAGATTCAAGGTAACCAACTTTAGCAAGCCCATAAAATTATCTATCTATTCGGGGTGAATGTGTACCAAACGTATTTATAGTAATTTTTTCAAAAAAGTTGACTTTTATTTCATAGCAGAATATAATCTCAACAAATTTTTATGAGGATGACCATTATTTTTCGTCAAAATGATCATTCAAGAGTAGTTTCGCTTAAATTATCAAATTTTATACGGTAATTTACAGTTTAATCAAATCGAATTTTTCAATAACAAACACTTTGATTCATCTTCCAGTTATAGATAACAAACAAATTTAAGAATTGTTAAATCGCAAATACTCTAATTTTTTGATTCTCAATGATAATTCATTTTTATTTAGATATTCTTTGGTTATATTTCCTCTAAAAACTTCCATAAAGTCGTGGGCGGAATGTCAGACTCTGTATTGGTTTTAGATTCTGTTTTTAAAATTGCATTACTATTTTCTTAATACGCGGTCACTCCACTGCGCATCTTGCAAAAAAATGTGGACAAATTGCAAAAACCACGCCTTTCACTTCTATTTAAATTCTTTATTTTTTAAAGGATTCAAAAATAGTTTTTGAAGCCTAAAACAAATTAAACGCGATTATTCTATAATTCTAAACGATTCTAAACAAATCAAATTCGAATAAGTTACGCTTTAAAAAGGAAGAATTTAAATCAAAAGGGAAGGGAGTTGTTATGGAATTTTTACACGCTTTTTTGCAAGAAGCTCAGTAGTATTGGCAGTAGAGCGCGCCGTTCAAATAATCTGTTTATAATCTGCTATAACATATTATTGTCCTTTTCCGAGATCGAGGCCTAATGGAAGAGGAAAAATTAGAATGGATTGAGGTTCTCGTTTGGACGGCCATCTTTGCATGGAAAGTACACATTGAAGAGAAATAGACGAAAAAGTCGTCTGTGGCCGTGTGGCCGTCCATCCGAAACTATCATTTCTTATTCTGTTTTTTCTTCTTCCATTTGGCCCGATCTCTGAAAGGACCTTACGTTTTCATAATTTGAAAATCAAGAATTTTCATTTTTGAAAGTTAATTCCGTATTACATAAAAACACCTTAAATAAAAGGCTGTATTAATAATGTTTCAAATGCGAACCACGGCGCGGACATTTGTAAACACAAAGATACATAGCTATTTCTCTTCTAATATTGCAAATAGATAAAATATGAAAATTTGCCATGATACTGGAACATTTAATTCATCATAGTTGATATAACTATAGTTATAAACATTGAGGAAAATGTTTTTACAAGGAAAATTGACAATTTTAATATGTTTGGGCCAAGAAATTGTGAAAACTGGACTTACAAGGTAATTTTCTCTTATAATTTTTAAACTTTGTAAGTAGACTCCTTGTAGTAAAAATAATCTACGTGCAAAATTGAAAACCTTTAGAATTTAAAGGGAAATTTCTTAATATTCTCGAAATTATAATCGTTCATTTACGCCGAATTTTATTTAAAATCACAAATTTACAATAGACATATTCAATTAACAACATTAAAATATTTGTTTTAATTCAGAATTAGCAGAACGTTTCCATTAAATTTGAAATAATTGCAATATTTAAAAAATAAACAAAAGAAATGAATCAACAAACGTTCCAAAACCAATTTCTAACATTGGAAACAAGAATAAATAAAAGTTGGGACGAATCCAAAGACCTCAATCAACCAAGAGTCATAATTTCAACAAAACACGAAAGAAAGAGGAACTTTCAACGAATCAAACTGGGGGCTGAAAATGAGTAAAATAGATCAGTCCTCATCCATCGTCGGCTCTCATTCTCATCATTGAAGGGAGATATGGAAAGGAGGGGGGTCTCTTTTACCAATGTAATGTGTCTGGTGTGAGTATGTTTGTGTGTGTGTATGTCACAAGTCGGTTGTTGAACCTCTTGAAAATCGGCGGTATATATGTCTCAATTCATTTTTTTTGAAGAATAACAAGGAGAGAGAGAGTAGGAAATTATATCGAAGGATCAAAGAAATATTCAGTTATATGCTCTTTCTCATCATTTGTTCGTCATTCATGTATGTCATGTATATAAATACCAACCAAACCTATATAGGTCTGTTCATTATTCTTCCTGCCAAAAATAAACTGGAAAAACAGAACAATTATTTGTTTGAAGATTGCAACTGCAAACAAGAGTTAAATTCTTTGGTTGAGAAATATTATAAACACTCTAAAGGTAATGTCTAAATTAGCTGGAGGAACGCTAAGTAGAAAGTACATTTTAGGCATTTTTAATCGTGATTTTTTAAGTTTTCACGTAGTAATAACAAAATAGTTTAGAAGCAAGTTTAATAAATTTGTTTTAAAATATCTATAAACCTAAAGTTTGAGCTAGAAAATATTCTGCTTGTATTTCTAAGAGAGCTATTGGGGTAAGCGTTTCTTGTTTCAGAATATCTTCCGAATGATATGTGGTAGTTATTATAGTTATTTTTTCTATTTTCAAAAGTATCCAATTTAAAAATTTTGGAAAAATTTTGAAAGACAAAAATTTTAAAAAAATTAATTACAAATCCTCGAAATTTAAAAATGGTCGGAATCTGGAATACCGTCTATCTCTTGAATAAATTTAAGAAAGTTAAATGTACCTGTATTCGAGATTATTAAATTTTTGTTTTCTTAAATATAGGATCGTCATTTTACGAATGGGGATAACTTGTTATATGTCTATACCTCCCATACAGAAAATATTTTATTAAAGTCTAACGTTTGTTCCACTTTCTTCCGGGGTAAGGTTAATTCTTATTCACTCATACACCCTCCGAAAATATTAATTTAAGAGTTTTTAATCACGAATAATTGATTTTCTAATTTTGAGATTTTCTTTCTAATTTTGAGATGATTATAATTAATCTCTATGACAACAAGCTCACGCGACTTGGAAGCCTAATGGAACGTGTTCAGAAAACGTTCTCAATTCTAATATTTCGGAAAGATTTGGTATTTTTGAGGAAAATATGATAAATTGGAATAGACAATATCAATGTATATGCAGCGTAAATGTAAGAAAACCGTTATTTCCATTTGGTGTCTAATGATAAGTCAAATGTGTCCGTCAATTTTTATTGCGGAGGGTGTGCACACATATATTTAGCATAAAAAAGTTTTAGTATAATAATAGTGTTATTCCGAAATTTTTCAAATAACAATTATAGCTGCAGTTAATCAATGAAAATAATCAAATCACGACAACAGGAAAATATAGGTAAAACCAATATTTTGTCTCATCGTTTTTAAGGAAAAGTGCACGGCTTGAGTTTTAGGGAAAATTTACTGCTGAATTACAGTTGCAGGTTCATTCGGGTTTCGAAAGATCGATATTACGGTAACCTGTATTCCACGGAAGTCCGAATTCTGTTTCAGAAAATGTCAGATCTTGAATTTTGATGTTGATTTCGAATTTCAGGATTTAAATTTTTAGATTATTCAATGCATCGATTAAATTTTTCACGTTTAGAACACCAAAATAAAAAAAGAACGTTAATTTTAAAATATTTTACGAATTCTAGATACTATAGTCATCGCCAAATGTGATTACCACCGCAAAATGGGGCGCACTTTTTTAAATATTATTTTTCATATAATTTTTAGGAAGCAATTAAAAATCAAACTTTGCGTTTTTTGGTTATTTCGTAAAATAAAATCCATGAGTTGTTATCTGCGTACTTTGTGCATATATGCGGATTATTAATTGTATTACTTTTAAATGGAATATGATAAAATGATAAAAATCAAGCCACATTTGAATATGTAAATTAGATTGATGATTAGATGAGAACAATTAATATTCAAGGTAAATCATAGGTCGTGATATTAGGACAAGATTTTGAACAAACGCAAAGTTTGATTTTTAATTGCTTCCAATTTTTATGATTATTATTTTAAAATACTGATTAAACAGACAGCTGGATCAGCTGATTCTGTTTTTTAATGTTATAATTCAAAAATCATTGATGTCAACGAACAAATTCAAACAATATCAAATACGAGCAATCGGAAATAGTAAAACTATGCTCTTTAAAGTATGCGACATTTATTTAGTCATATAAAATGGTTTCCGAAAATTAACTTTTCATATAGATGTTAACATCAGAGATGGGCGAAATTCCGAACTCCTAATTTCGAATTTTCAAATGTGATTCCGAAATTCCGGATTCCAAAATTGAAAACACCAATTCTGCCCATCACTGTTCAGTAGCCATTCATTCATCAAATGAAAATGTTTTCATTATTTTAATCATTGTGAACTCCTTGAGTTTTCATTGGTTTCATGAAGAAGGGGAACCGTCGATGAGTTTTTCCAAATAATGAAATCTTCGTTGGTTTTTTATATCACGTTCATCAATTGCTATGTTCAAAAAACTTTACCGATTTCTTCAAACTTCAAATAAACATTCATACGAGTTAGAAAAAGTGTAATTCTCTTCCTGATTAGAGAATGATGGTTTAAGAAAAAGTAAAATAAGATCCATGGAGTTAGTATCTATTTTTTCTGAGTTAGTGAATTAAACTTGAATTATTATGTGAAAATTGAATGATATACGTAAGATAACATTTTCGAGATTTAGGCATTGCCCAAGTAAGCTTTATGTAATTAAACTTTGCGGTAAATTTATTTAACAGATAAAAATATATGCATATAACAATATGCGAGCCAAAAAAGCTAATATTATTATTGAAAACAATCAGAAACCATATTCAACGCGAAAATTGTAAATTAGAAATTAATAAGATTTTATTACAAGCGCAGGCCAATTGGTATGTTAATAAAATAGGCACAGTAAACGTGCTCAAATGTATATTTTTGGAAATATATAGATAAGTTTAAGAAAAGGCTAGTTAAATTGTTGTTAACACAGTTTTATTGAAAAGACAACAAAGACATTTTCAGACAAATGGTAAAATTGTTATTTCCAGTTGGCGTGCACAAATACGTTAAAATAAATTTATACGCTTAAATATTAAACTTTAAAACTTATTTAAACTGACCACGTTTAAATAACAAATTCAGGTTTAGGTTTTCAACTTGGAATCTGGAACTTTAGATTAAAATTTATGCTCTTAAATAAATTTTTAGCAAACTCTCTAAACCGGAATGTCATATTTAATTATTGATTTAATTGTATTTTTCGTATCACGTACAAATAGAGCTTAAGTTCCTATAGTTTGCTCGTAAACTTTTAATACAGATTTTATAAGGGTTTCAGAAGGAAAATTTACCTTGGAATCGTAAGGAAGGAAATTGTGGTCTCGGCAAAGGACAGAGGTGTCGAATTAACTTTCAATTTGTTTATTATTTCGTTTACCTTTTGCAGTTTCGAATTTATATAAAACAAAAATGACGTGAAATATCTTGGAAAGAGTACAAATTTAAGATTAAATACACATCTATGTCTCTTTGCCCCAAAGCTTTACCATAGTTTCCTTTCTTATGTTCCATTAAGCCATTTTTCGTTAAATTACACTGTAATAATAAGAAAAATAATTTCAAAAATTTTAAAATGATATGAAGGATTTTGAGGTTTTCTTGTTATATTTATATTTGATTAAAATTGTTTCATAAATTAAATAATATAATACAGATATATTTTCAGAAAAATAAAACCTTCCTTAATCAATAGGAAAGTAAATTTAATAATATTAATATTTAATTTCCTTCCTTTGGCTAAGATGGCTAATATGATTAAGGCCTAAGATTATTTTAAATAATAATTATTTATTTTAGAATATCTTTACTTGGAAAACGTTTATGATACTTGCAGTTTCTTTTAACCAAAATGGAAATATTGTACACCTACATTTCCTAAATGAAAAAGTAAAACGAATGAGTTATTGTTTTAAAAAATAACCTATAGAATTCCCACCATAAACAATCAATATTCTGAAAATGTTCACCAACCGAAAAAATGAAGAATTCAAACACAAAAAAAATGTGCATCTATTATATCCAAGAAAAATAACCCAAAAGAGTTGGAGAGGAAAGAAGGAGCTAGAATCTATAATTAGTGTGTCTGTGGAGCCGGAGCAAATATAGTCGCAGAAAGATGTAATAGGATGTATTTAATGAAGTCTAAACATAAGAGTATAAGGATATAAATCGGGTAGCTATAGTTTACCGGAATATTTTAATTAAATGAACAAATAACTTCTGGAATAATTTTTTAAATAACAAATGAAAGGATCTCCCGAAATTGTGTAATTTTAGTTAGTAAAAAAAACAAATTGTAAAAACAAAAAATATTATATCAAAAGGTATGACAGCCAAACGATAATAATAATAATAAAGACCAGAAACGACGTCTTGAAGTGAATAGCAGTGTTTTGTCATTCTAATTCTAATTCTTCGTCGTCGTCATCATCATCTTTTGTGCGACCAATGGCGCCGCTCTGTTGAATACGTGGAGAGCTCTGCGCTCATACATGTGTGTGTGAATGTATGAGCTTATTTCATGCATCTCTTGCTCCACGCACGCGCCTACGAGAATTAAAGCCGTCGCTGCTCACTGAAAATCGAGCAGCACTAGTTAAAATAGGAAGCCATATATATCTTCTATATGTGCGTGTGCATGTGCTCTATACTCATCATTGACCAAAGCTTGTAATATAAGAAAAAAGAAGAGAGAGGAAGGAGATGGTTGTTTGTTTGTCTTCATGCTCAATGTCTATCTAATATCTTTGGGAAAGGAATGGATAAAAAGAGTACGAGCGCGGCTAATAAAGGAAATTTATGAATAAAAATGTTTCGTGGTCCCAGGAAACGAAAAAAAAACAATGATCTAGAATAGGGCTCGATGATTTTAAATAATAAATCAGCATGGATGTTATATAACTGGATAAAAGAAAACTGAGCGAATAAACCAACAGGGAGAAAGTCGATGCTCAATTTAATTAGTACTCGATGCTGTAGGGTGTTCAACGTACCAAAGGACATGAGGAAAATTTCGCCAAAAATATATATTCGAGCAGCAGTAACAAACACAAAACATGCGCATCCATGGAAAGACCATAATCTGAATTGACGACATCATTTATTTCAATTTTGTGAATTGGATTCGGCGAGCATCTCCATTTGATGGAAATTTCTGCTGTTGTTGTTTTGTTATTTATGTTTTTTTTGAAAATTAAACAATTTGATGAAGAGTATTTTTTACAAATTTCGTACTTTTCTGTAAAAGTAATAGAATCAATTTGCTGGGTAGAGTACTATTCCCTTATCCATCGAATCACCAAAATGGCTAGACAGAATTTTTGCTTAAATTTATTCAATGTAATTCGAAATTAAGTTGGCTCCGATACATCATTTGCTTTAAAACTGTTTCAGTTAGCGAAGGCTGCGAGTTCGAAAATCGTATTCACGGTCGAATTTTTAACCATAAAATTTCTTCTGAACATTTATAATACGATATGCTTTGAGGCCGATTGCAAAAAAGATTTTTGAAGGATTCCCGATAAAATTAAATTTTATTTTAAATTGCATGACGACTGTCCGCGGATATTGGTGCACTATAAACACTTTGTAGTTATGAGCAGTTTTCTGTTCCTTTGGGAAGGACTATTAGGTACTTTTGTTCAGTTGCATGAACAATTAAGTTTATCGGAAAGCACTCTCCAAGATTGCAGCTCATCTTAAATCAAGCGCGATTATAATACAGTTTATTCTTCCCGAAACAACCACAACGCAGAAGTTACCGACTAACCTATCCTCAGCCCGGATATGAATTCTATAAAAAATGTTTGGAAACTACTTGCTCGTTCAATTTTTTACAGCTTCATAGGAACACTCCGAGGTCAAAAATTTAAATGAGATAATTCCTACGACAAATTTCTACGAAATGTTGCTCTTTCTTATTAAAAAAGACGGAATGATACTGCAATATGATAACATCAAAACACAATAGCCAAGAAAACTTTTTTTATTCGGTTTATTATCTTTTAGAATGATTTTCAGGAGATGTGTGATGGTCCCAACAACATGATCAACGTCTAAATAACAAAATAAATAGTAACTCTTAAGGAGAAACTCAAACGTGTAAAGTTAAATTAAATTAATTCGTTAAATTAGTAAAGCACGTTTAAATATTTACATTTGACGTTCATAATAAAATTAGAACTTATTTTGTATTATTTATTAACGGAAATCGCTATTAAAAGTTATACACAAGCTACCGTCATTGGACGTAGAAATTGAGGTAAATTAGAAACAATAACGGCCTTAAAAATTGCGCACACTACCAGATAAAAAATTAAAATTAGGTAGTTTTAACACGTAAAATTTTACATGGATTAAAATAAAGAGGTTATATGGATCTTTAGATCCTTAATTACACCCGTAATTATGTATTTTGGAAGTGGAAATTCCACGAAATAAAATAAAATTAAATTTTCTGCTGCTCGACCACAATTTGCATCCACGTACTATTCCACGTACTACATCCACGTACTACACGTACTACCAATATATAAAATTAAATGGCATATTATTGTTGCATGTTGTGTTAATTATAATCGAACGACAATTAAATTCGTAAAATCAGGAATCAAAATTAGAAACATTACTTATGTACCTATTGTACCTATTAAATCCTACATTTCGTAAAATGTAAAGCTCCAAGATATTTCAATGGGAGCCTACAAATGTTTTTAATTTACACGTTCACTGCTAATTAATATAATTTGTTTAAATATTACAAGCTTCCCATTTTCATTTGGCGTTCTAACAGTTATTATTTCGATTAATATTTTTCTTAAACCTGATTTCGATATTTAAGTGAAATTAAACGTGTGGGTTCAAATCCGCAACTTCGTTTTTTAATACCAATCTTTCACAGAATTTTTTATTTTTCCCAAGGAGTATATAAACTAATAAAATTATAAATCGTAAGAACTAAAAATTATCTTTCCAAAATAATGAATGTATGTGGAAATTTTCTGGATATTTCACCATAATAATCAATATTAAAAAATCATAAAAAACAAACCAAGAAAAATTGTCAAAAATTAGAGAAATCAAAATCAAATCATGTGCATCGAGAATCATTTCGGCGGTGATAATCCAGTTTTCGCCGACATTTATAGCTTTTCCGTTCTTTTTTTGTTTGGGCATGTAAGTCAAGCAAAAATATTTACACCAATGAGCCAAAGTATAAGACAACCCATGGTTTTCTAATGTTTTGATAATCGAGATGTATTTTGGAAGTTATGAGTTAAGTAGTTTGATAGTTCGCATTGAATAAGCTAGAAATCAAAGAAATATGAATAATATGCATAATACGGACATGAATACGGACAACTGATAGCGTCGTACACAAATCTCGCATCTACTCACATATAGAAAGTGTTGTTTTCAGATCTTGTATGGATTATCAACATTGGAAAAAACCTTAAACGCTGAATGGTAAAATGTTCGTTTATATTTTCACCTAGTTTTTGGTGATGTATTAAAGTTTTTGCTATAGATAAATAAATAAAAATGATCCGCTTTTAAGTAAAGCTTTACTAGTAAAGTTATGATTTTTAAAAGTTTAAACTTTTAATCGATTAACCTCCTTTCGCGTCCGTATTAATAACGTTTTTAATTTGCGTACTTGAAGGTATCGTTTTAGGTAGGTTAAGTTTGTGCACAATTGACCTAGACTTGCGCGTAAAATGACTTATTCTTTGTGCATTAGGCCGTCGTAACCGCGTTTACGTGAACACGCCGGTGCATTTTTCTTTTTTTTAATAATTATTTAAATTTATTTCTATTTTTTCATTTAAGTTATTATCTCTAAAAGTGAGCTCTATTCCATTCTGTGCCTGGATTTTCTAAAGAATTTATTTTTTACAGATTAAACTTAAATATATTTTGTCATAATTAATTAGCAAAATATTTAAAAATTCTTATTTAAATTTTTAAACAGAAATGTAGAAAATTATCTTCTCTAATTCTTCATTTAATGGGAAACATTTGAAGTTTTCCTTAATAATATATATTATCGAAATATAAGAAATTGATAATTAATTTTCAACATTTTAAAATTATTCTCAACTAGTCCCAATGAGAACATGAAACAAATATTCAATTTATGTTAATAATTTCTCTCTTTTTCATTATCTGTGTTATATTCCTTTCAAATTTCTAGATCAAATCAGATTTATTACTTTTATTTTTTTATTAAAATAAAATTTTTTTAATCAATTTCTCATAACTTGATAATAATTATTTATTATATCAGTTTTGATTTTCAGGAGGCATATAATGAGTAGAATTAAGTCAAATCCCGTGGAAATGAACGACTTTTTACAGTTTAAAACAGAATACGTTCTTTATTCGTCACGAGTTGCAACTTTTAAACGATTTCCATATGATAAGGATTCCAATAATAAGTGCACATCGGAAGCCGTGAGTTTATGCTTTTTTCGCATTGTTTTTAACGAATAATTTTTTCGCTATAAAGTCTTTTTTCAAAATACAAAATGAGAAAATGTTTTATTGGACTAACGAAATGTTTGAATTCGCTATTTTAAATTTTTTTTTATTGATAAATAGGAAAATTTGCAATTGCAGATGGCGCATATATCGAAAATGCGTTAGAGAATTACTAGCCGCCAAAAATGTTTCATTTTTAATTTATAGTCCTAATATGGTCTAACCCAAAAATTATTGTACATTTCAGAGATCGGTGAGAAAAATAGATATGGAAGAGCAAAAAATAAAAATAAAATTTTTGGACGGTTACATGGCCTCAAAGGACTTTTCCATCTATTCCACTTCGATGTGTGTTATCCATTATTTTGAGACAACACACATTGATGTGGCCGTCCAAACGAGAATCTCATTTTTTTTTTTAAATTTTTTCCTCATCCATTAGGCATCTCTGAAAAGGACAATAGGAGAAATTGATAATTTCAATTTTATATAAATAACCAATTCGGCGCGAACTAGAAATAGGTGTGTTGTCTTTTGTGACTCTATATATATATATATATATATATATATATATATATAGCCCTCAAAATTTCTAGTTCAACGGCAGCTTTATTAAAAATTAAATTATCAATTTCTCATAACTTGATAATACACAATAATTATTTTCTACCATACTATTTTTAAAATAACTACTTTTGAAGTTAGCAAAAGCTGGGTTCTTTAACACATCTACAAGAAATGCTCCATCAGCGAAATGTGCATTTTGCTCAAAAGAGCTATTGTTTGATCCAGAGGACGATCCATGGTATTTTTCTTATATGATTGGTAAAAACTTATATTTTCAGGGAGGAGCATAAAAAGCGATGTCCTGATTGTGAATTCGTAAAACTTGAAAAAAAACCTGAAACGAATTGGACGGTTGCTGACTATTTCAATTTAGTTGCCGCCGCAAGAAATGAAAAATTACATAATACGTCAGAAGAATATATATCCAATTTAAGACAAAGGATCATTAAAAGTCTATAACATGTGAATTGCTATACTGTATATTAAGATCTCACCATATAACTTACTTAATTGGTTTTATAATAATAAACAATGTGTTTTTTGTTGATTTTCAGACGTGTTTATCGTTTAATTTATACATTTATAATTATTAAATATAAAAAATAACTAAAACAATTTACAGGAATTTACCATGGCATTAAATATAAAGGAGTAAGTCATTTATCTTAAATTCATATAACGGTTAATGTCATATTTTTATCAACTTTGACGGGGGAATTTTTATTTTTAAGCGTGGCTGGGAATAAAAATGTTTCACTCCAATTTAACTAGATTTGTCCTAAACTATCTAAAAATATTTATTTCTTTCCAAAAAGCTAAATGTGAGCACCTTTACTAAGCTTATTTTATTACAATATAAGTTGACTTGTGACAGTATCAGCTTTCGAATTTTCCTAGATAATTTAATGTAAATTGAATCAATCTGTGAGATAGTAAATTTTACATTGAATTATTTAGTTTCCTACCAAGACCCGTGGCAGATACTGAAGCTTCACAAGTTCGTCGAGATGCCTGGTTTGGAGGACGAATAGAGCCCTCAACGGCATTAGTTTCAAAAGAACCACCGCCCTACGGTAAACGTACAAATTTTCGGCCTCGGGGGCCCGAAGATTACGGTGATGGCGGAGCTTTTCCTGAAATACATGTTGCACAGTTCCCATTAGGACTTGGATTAAATGACAGAAAAGGAAAACCGCAGAACCAATTAGCTTTACAATATGGAGCTGATGGTAAATTGCAGCATGATGCTGTTGCTCGTATTGGTCATGGTAAAGATAAGGTTTTCTTGTTTTAAATATAACTATTTATATATGTATTATTTTAGATAATTTATTCAAAATTAGCTGACTTAAAAGCAAAGGCATGGAATGAAGATGATGAAGATATTCAAAAGCCAGATGAGGATGCAGTACTAGAAGCAACTCGAAAAACCCAGCAAGCTCTCGAGAAAATAGTCAATTCAAAAGTATCATCAGCCCTTCCAGTGCGTCACGCTGAAAAACAAGCACCTGCGCAATATATTCGATACACGCCAAGTCAACAGAATGAATTAACGGGTGGAGGACAACAAAGAATTATTCGGATGGTCGAAGAACAGAAAGACCCTATGGAGCCGCCGAAATTTAAAATCAATCAGAAGATACCCAGGGCTCCACCATCTCCGCCTCCCCCAGTTATGCACAGTCCCCCTCGTAAGCTAACCTCAAAGGATCAGAACGATTGGAGGATTCCTCCGTGTATTTCGAATTGGAAGAATCCGAAAGGTTATACAGTTGCCTTGGACAAACGATTGGCGGCTGATGGAAGAGGTCTTCAGCAGGTTGTTTTTTTTTTTAATACTATGATCATTAAGTTATTTTATAGACCCACATTAATGAAAACTTTGCCAAAGTGGCAGACGCTTTATATACGGCCGATCGAGTAGCTAGAGAATCTGTTGAAGCAAGAGCGAATTTGGAACGTCAAGTGGCTCAGAACAAAAAGGCAGAACAAGAAGAAAAAATGCGACAAGCTGCAGCGAAAGCGAGACAGGAGCGCGCTGGAATGCGGAAAAGGGACGAAGAAGAGGATGAACAGGCCAAGATTCGTGATGAGATCAGAAGAGACAGATTGGATGACATTAGAAAAGAGAGGAATATTGCCCGTTCCAGACCTGATAAAGCAGACAAACTTCGAAGGTTTGAATTAGTTTCAAATATGATAGATTTTTAATTATTAAAGGGAGCGAGAAAGAGATATTTCTGAAAAAATTGTTCTTGGTCTGCCTGATACCAACAAGAGAACGGGAGATGTGCAGTTTGACCAAAGGTTGTTCGATAAAACAAAGGTTCCAAGTTTATAGATATTTGATTATTTTTACCTTTATTTTTAGGGACTTGATAGTGGAGCTATGGATGATGATACGTACAATCCCTACGATAAAGCATGGAGAGGAAGTGATAATATTCAGCAACATGTTTACCGTCCAAGTATAGATACTATAAAATTGCACTTATATTTAATTTAATGTTTTAGGTAAAAACATTGATAAGGATGTATATGGTGAGGATCTGGATAAGATTATGAACCAAAAGCGGTTTGTTGCGGATAAAGGGTTCTCAGGCGCGGAGGGAAGTAGTCGTGGCGCTGGTCCTGTGCAGGTATGTATTAATTTTATGTACAATTTCAATACTATAACTGTTTTCAGTTTGAAAAGAACCAGGACGTGTTCGGATTATCTGATCTGTTCTCACAGGCGAAAGAAAAGAAAAGGGGTGGAGGTGATGATCGCAGTGATTCGAAGAGGTCTCGAAGAGATTAATCATCGATTATATGTTTGTGATTTTTATCCAATTGTTTTAAATTGTATTATTCTTGTCTCAAGGGGAAATTCGTATTAGACCCCATAAATTTTGTTGTTGTTGTTTTTAATATAATTTACAATTATTCGTTCTTAAATAATATTTTTTCATTTTATTGGACCTGTTATAATTATTTGAAGTGCGTCCTACGCTCTTTCAAACAAAAATATGGAAACTTACTGAATTACCTAAATATTACGAGAATGAAAAAGAAAGTTGCAATAACAAAAAAGTGCAGATAATATAAATATATTGGGGTGATTCTAAAGAATTTAAAATTTATTAACTGCAACAGTTAAGAGAACGAGTGGTTTTTATAAAACTGAAAATTGATTTCACGTAACAGCGATAAAAAACTATATATTTTACGATGAAAATATGTTGAGCCATTTTTATTTATAAATATGGGATCAACAAGTTTCGATGTTCGACATGATGTAAGATTATTAATGAAATAATTGGTTTAATTAAAGTGTGAATAATTTGTTTCTTAAAACTGGCCGACTCCAATTGAAATGTTCGAATGTGCCCTGCTCATTCCAATCCATTTATCAGTTTTTTCCGTACGTAGTAAAAAATAATCTAATGAGTCCATGATCTGAGGAGCGTTTTTCTTTACTCGGAGATGAATTGACACATCTCAGGGCCGTAAAGCAAATGAGGAATTACATTCTAGCTACAATTCTAGTAAGTAAATTCCCTTCGTTTTCTCTTTCCAATGCTGTTAGATTTCGACGTCTTTGTTTTTTCCTATGTCGACACCGCCTTAGGAGTTACGTCGTACATCCTTATTTCTGTGGTTCCGTTTTCGATGGATAGCGTGATCGATTCTTTCAATGGTTAAGAGAATAGAGGCGCATGTTATATGGATATGCACGTCAACCGGTATGATAGGAAAATGAGCACTGTAAACGTGCTAAAAACTAAATTCTTAGAAATTATTAATGTTTTCAAGTAGTTTAAGACAAGCTCTGTTTAATTGTCTTGAAAACGTTTTGTCAAATTAGATATAAAAATTATCAGAAATTCTCAAAATTTGTTCATTGTTTTCAAATTCTCATTTATAAAAAATGTAATATGGTTATTAACATGCCGAAAGTAAAATAATTGCAATGCCAATGATGATTATAAATTATATCTTAAGTTTGTGTGAGACTAATGCTTATTTTTGAAGGGATGTGATCAATCAGATGAGAACAATGAAGGGATCAATTTTGCAATGGTTAACTATTTGACAAATTTTGTATCTAAAATGATGAATGCACCATTAAAGCAAAAAGGGTTTGCTTTTTATTAAAATTATTCCCATGAATGATTACATTTCTTAAAACCCCGGGGACTGGATTCTGATATGAGTAGTCATTTTTCAAGCAAGGGTCCGGATAAATCGAAATAAATTGATTTTGAAAATTGATATTTTCAGTAATAAACAAATTCCAATTGTTGATGTAAACGTAACTCTATCGGAAATTAGAACAATCAGCCTCTTTGCATCAAATCACCTACTGCACGAGCAGAAATCTCTAATTCGAATCGGAAGTCAAATACTTCCTATTCATATCGTCGGCGATATTCACGGTCAATTTCATGATGTTCGTCTTATATTAGCAAGGTTTTCCAATATTTTTCCAAGATTTTTCATATTTTCGATATTCTTAAGATGTGGCCATCCCTCAACTTCATCTTACTTGTTCCTCGGTGATTACGTGGATCGAGGTATGCAGGGGCTGGAGACCGCCATGTTTTTGCTAGCCTTGCGATGCTTATATCCAGAAAATGTGTTTTTATTACGCGGAAACCACGAAGATTACAATACTTCCATGACGTATGGTTTTTATGATGAATGTGTACTAAAATATGGAAAAAATGGCGAAATGGTGAGTGATTACTGAAGATTAATTATCTATGAACACACATATTTTAAGGTTTGGCTTCATCTGATTAACACGTTTAATCATTTACCACTAGCTGGTCTTATAATAGACAAGGTTCTTTGCTTACATGGAGGGTTATCGCCAAATATGAACTCAATTGATGAAATTGAAAACGTAAATTTTTGAAAGGATGCGTTTCTCACTTAATTGATTAATTAGATTGCACGACCATCATTTGTACCGTCTTATGGCCTTGCATGCGATCTAGTCTGGTCTGATCCAGAAGCATCACAGGTATAATTCATGGATAGTTGATCATGTGATCAAGATCAAGAAATTTTTAGTTTTGAAAACCAGAATTCATTCAATTTTATAAGAACCCTATATACTTCGTTTTTTGTGTTGTGTTTATACTTATTTCTATTTATATATATTACGGTGAGTAGCGGAAATAGCGGATTCCGTAATGGTTAAATTATCCAGTTTTCTACGCTGCTCCTAACTCATTTTAGCATCTCGATAAATGCAAGATAAATTTATTTAATAAAACATTTTTCAGAACAATGGATTTGCATTATCTTCACGTGGCATATCGTTCTCCTTCGATGACACAACCATTGAAAGATTTTGCCTTCGAAACAACATTGACTTGATTATCCGCGCACATCAGATATCAAGCGACGTTTGAACAATTTTTTGATTCCTAAAAATGAGATTTGTTCAGATGTACAGAGGTGGTTATAAATTTCATTGCAATGGGCGTATGATTACAATATTCTCGGCACCAAATTATTTGAACATGGGAAACGATTCTTGTGTGGTTCGAATTGACGAAAAGGTGGGGTAGATATATCGAAAAATTTATATGTAATAAGTGATATTTCAGAACATGCTCAAGTTTTTATCGTTGAGGCCAGAGAAAATATATCCAAAGAAATAAAAGTACTTAAAATGTAGAATAATATAATAAATATTTGGCAGAATTTTTGAAGACAGTTCGTAGTGAGGTTGAGGTTTAAGGGAGTAAGGTGCTTATTCTGGGTTAATGAAAAATATAATTTAAAGATTAAAATCCAATTTTTTTTAAATCGGGTTCACGTTTTACATCCAAAAGCCGGATGCTTGTCTCTGAGCCAGCTGAAATGGCAAAATCTCTCTTCAGAAGCCACATTCTTGGCGAATAAGCCGTCGGATGTATTATTTGCCGATACCACATCCGTTATGAAGAAGCTGCTCAACAAGACTTGAAACAAGCGAGGTGGGACGATATGACACCCGATCAAGCTCAATGGCTACTCTGGACGATTGGTCTCCGCTCTGAGGATCATCTGGGGCTTTTGCACTACTAGAGCTCTAATATAAGTATCTTGACGCAGCTCACTGAAAAGAACATTCAAAGTAACAGGCAATTTTCAACTTTGCTAAAAATTGTTTTGCTTAATTTTTGTTTTGATTTATGGAAAATTAAAAGAGACGATTGAGAGAACGGTTAAAAAAAAAACAGAAATGCAACAAATGAGCTCGTTCTGTAGTTTTATAGATACGGCAAATTTTTGTTATCTTCCTTCGTTTTAAATCGATGTGAATTCAGATAATAATTTAGATATAATCACTATATTAGTTGAATTGAAACATTTTTATAAATAAGAAATAGAACAAGTTAAATTAATGCAAAACCAATGAGTTTATTTCAACATTTAGACTTTATCTAACACCTTGGAACCTTTAAAATAAGCTTCGCTTGTTCTTATCGCTTCAGTTGGTAGATAGATGGAAGCAGTTGTACCAATACCACCTGCCAATGTTGTCGGCATGTTCGTTGTCGTTGCTGTCGCCTCTTCTGTAGTACTCAAGTCGGTTGTGGTGGTTGTCGTTGTCGCGGTAGTGGTAGTAATAGGAGAAGATTCTACGGTTGGCTCCAAGTCCCCCGACTTTTTTGCACGAATATTGGCTACAAAACGTCCGGGCGTCGGAAATTCTTGATTCACAATTTGATCATCTTTTTCTTCGTGTCGCTCTCTTTCATTTCTCCCTGTCTTGCCAATAAGTGCGCCTCGATCGGTTCGGCGATCGCTCCGTTCGGCAACTCCATTACTGGGACTCTCAACAGCGGGTGAAGGAGAAGCTTCGTTTGATTCGTGAACACCGCGTCGGTCCTCGCGAGGTCTTCTCTCATCTTGCTCAGCGTGTTCTCTAGAAGATTGCTCGGGTCGCCGTTGTCTTCTTGGGGTTTCATTGTGCCGTTGCTCTGGCTCGTCTTCGTCGTCGTCGCGTTGCGCAGGTCTTGCAGGTCCACCCCAAGCACCACTCGGAGCACTGCCAGTACCACCGAATTGTCGGGTTGGGAAATCGGGCTGGAAAGGTTGGAAGCCGGCGAAACCTGCGGATCGATTTAGTTGCGTTTGGTATCGTTTTTCATCGTTGTTACCTGGGAATTTTGGAAACGCTGGGAATGGCGGGATTTGAGGAGGTGGCGGTGTTCCGGCAGGTTGCTGTTGTTGCTGTTGTTGTTGGTCAGGTTCTCGTTGCTCTCGAGAATTGTCTTGGCCATGTTCATTGTTGTGTCGTTGAGGACCTCGAAAAAATGAGTTTTTCGCTTTTTGATCAATGTTCTCAACTTGCGGTTGATTCGAGCGGCGTGGAAACAAGCCGCCGACCATTTGCATATTGAGTCCGACAATTTTTGTAGCCTTACCCGGTTTCTTACTAATGACATGCTCCCCTGATTCGTTTTGTTCTTGTGTAGGCGGGGATGGTGATGAAATCTTGTTTTTACTATCGTTTGGTTCTTCGAAACGTTCTCTTGGTCTATTTCTTTTCTCATTCTCTTCTTCTACCGCTTCGTCAGAATTTTCACGGTCTTTCTTATTTGGTCGATTTCTAACCGGCTCCTCTCTGTTGTTTTCATCTTCTTCATATGACTTCTGCTCGTTACGATGCGGCCGACCAACTCTCCGTTCTGGTTCATTCTCCATCTGCTCATCAGAACGTTCTGGTTCTCTCCGTTCAGGTCGACCTGTTCCCCTTTTTTCTTGACGATCCTCATCTGGTGGTGGCGGCGGCTTTCGATTAGACTTGTTATCTCTTTCACGTTCTCTATCAAAACGTTCACGAATTTCGCGAGAATCAGGAAGTGGCGGCCGTTTAAAATCCCTGTCAAATGGATGCTGCTCTTCTTCAAATCTTGGACTGCCATCTCGTCCAAATTTGTTCCGTCTTTTATCTCCAAAACGATAATGCTCGTCATCCCCATTCTCCATGGAGTTTCGTCCATCCTCTCTTGAAATACCGGACCGCTCGCGTTCTCTTCTTAATGGCCCGTCGACGAAAAAATGATCACGATCATTAGCACCAAATCTAAAACGGAAAATAAATATTTCACTCGTAACTTAAATAATCACCCTTGGTTTCCGTGCCCAATTCCAAAAACAGGCTTGGGAATATCCGATTGCAATCGAAACGGTGTCTTTCGACTATAATGAGGCTCGAGTTCCCCGCGATAAAATTCTATAAAACTATATTTACCGAATTATTCCAAAAAAAACTTACGACAGTTAGCCTCAATAATGAAGATTATGAATATTATGGTAAACTTTATTTCAATCATGATTCATGTTGTTATGACGCTTCTTCTCGTTCATGTTAGCTTTAAGTAGCCGTAATAATTCCGGAAATGGATCAGCTGTCTGTTATGATCCTGTTAATATTTCTCGTGAAAACCCGTTTCGTTTTCATGCCCAATTATCCCGGGATTGAAATACATTTAATGTGAATTGTATTGCATACAATTAATTATTACAATACCAATATTTCTTATACGCATTGTTCATAATATCCGGATTTTATATAATCTTACATTATATTATCTAGAAAATCACTATCATTAAATTTGAGAAGAGGGTTATACTTGCAAATTTACAAAATTATTTCAATTTGTTTTCAATTTTTAAACGCTTTTTGCAAAAATCCAAGATATTGCTTCGAACAGATATTCATTGAAGAGGAATAGTTGGAAAAATAATTTTTTAATAATCAATTTCTCACAATTTGACAATATGGGTAGAGGTTTCGATGCTTTTGAGAACTGTTAATTTTAGTTTTTAAAATTAAAAAGGAAAGAATCGGGCCTATTCGTTTTTTTTCGAGAAATCATATCTGAACTTAACTCATCTATATTAACCCGTGCACTCCAATTCCACAAAGTCGCGTCTCATTGCAAAAGACTTCGCACCAATTGCACGAACTACCTTTAAGTTTATTATTTTATCAATTTTAACAGAACAATTAGTTTATATGTTAATTATTATTCTGACAAGGGAAGTCACTTTAGCGTCCCTTTGAGAATTTGCTGAAACTTGGACCATTGATAGATTCGGATGCGCTGATTCCAAATCCGTTTTCAAAATCGGCGCAATATTTCTCTGAGCCGAGATATAAGCCGTCAAAGTCCATTTTTTGATGTGCTCATTGATGTGCATAAACCACAAAATGTCCGACACAAGCAATAGCTTAATTATATAAGCCGAGCAATTAGCATGAGAAGTGTGGCAGCAGCAGCGAGTGGACGGAGCAATTGGAACGGTCTAGTGATCATGGTTGGTTATTGCATTGTGTGTACAGTATTGTTAACGTTTCTAGTTGCTATGCAAGTTGAAAGTTTATTTAATTCGTATTTTGAACGTTTTTTTCATTTATTGCATATTTTGAAAAATATTTCATTCTGAACAAACGTTTAAAATAACTGAAAATAAAATTTAACAAAATTAACTTTCAATAGAAAAATTTTATAAATTTTTTTAGCATCACATATGAACATCAACTACAAAAACATTAGAAAGAAATAAAAACTTCTACAATACAGACATGAAATAGAAGATAGTATATATAAGCGAATTCAGGAAGAAACAATAATTTTCCCGATTTTTAAAATTTTTCTGGTCGTTGTACATTGCACCGATCTCATTTTCACCCATGTTGAAGGTGAAAAATTTGCCGCTATACATGGGAATGCGTTTAGCATGATGATAATCACCAAAATTTTTTTCATGAATTAATTTTAAAATATTAGTCCCGGTAGCTAATTTAAGCGGTGATGCAACCCTTACCTTGAGCCACCTCGTATAGGCACATTTGAACCCCTTCCTATGTTGCTCGCTCTACCCATATCAAGGTATGTCATCCATATATTTTCTCAAACATATCTGTGATACAAGATGTACCATTTTTTATAGTACAAATTTATGGAATTGAGCTAGCAACATAGGAAGCCATGCAAATATATTTCTCGAGGTAGCTCTAGGTAATGGTTAGAATCATCGTTTGAAACACTCTACCAAGTTTACTGAACACTGAAAAGTTCAAGTGATTCAGCAATACCTGAAATATGAATTTTCGAAGGATTAAAAAAGTTATCAAAAAATTCGGAGACAGTTAAAATGCTTGGTTCATAAATTACGTCAAAAATATTGGTCACTCGAGCTAATTTAATCAACAGGATTCAATTTTCAATTTTTATTTTTTCAAAATTATTTTTTCAATTCCATAAATAGAAGTTTATAATAGAAAAAATGGTAAATTTTGTAGCAAAAATATGTTTGAGAAGATTTATGGCTGACATACTTGGTGTAAAAGGGTATAGCGGGCAACATAGGAAGGCGTGCAAATTTGCCTATACGAGGTAGCTGAAGGTAAGGGGTTTCATCACCGTTTAAATTAGCTTGCGGGGCCAATATTTTAAAAGTAATTCATGAAAAAAATTTTGGTGATTATCATCATACTAAACGCATTCACATGTATGGTGGCAAATTTTTCACCTTCAACATGGCCATGAGATTGGTTCAATGTACAACGACCATAAAAATTTAAAGAATCGGCACAATTCTTGTTTCTTCCTGATTTCGCACATATATATATACAGTGGTGTCCAAAAGTTTGCGACACCCCCACTAATAAGCTGTTTCGCATATTACTGTAGGACAACAGTTGAAATGAGTGGTACCAGTGGATTCCCCGTTATGAAAAACCTATTTCCAGAAAATTTCATTAAAATCGGTTTTATTACCGCTACGCTACAGTACATTTTCCACAAACAGTGGTGGTCACAGCGATGAGACATAATTTTTAAACTAGGAAATAACACTAAAATTAGTGACATTTAATGATTAATTTCATTATTTAATACTTAGTTGCTTCTCCATTGATCCGAATAACCTCATTAATTCGGTTTGCCGTGCTTGCAATTAGGCTTCCAATCAGATTTGTATCGATCAGCGACCATTGACGAACAATTTCGGCTTTCAGGTCCGCTAAAGTGTTGAACTGACGTCCTTGATGGTAAAATCTTCTAGCAAGGACGGACCAGAGATTCTCGATTGAATTGAGATCGGGAGAACACGCTGGCCAGCCCATAACAGTGATATTCTTTGACCTCAACCACGTCGTCGTTGAAGCACTAGCATGAATGGCGGCGTTGTCTTGTTGAAATGTGAAGGCAATATGCCAGAATTGGATCTAAACGTTTCTCCAGGACACCTTGATAGTCCGCAGATTTCATTCGAGGTGAAATGAATTCCAAACAAAGAGTTACAGGCTCCCCAAACCATGCACGTTCCACCTCCAAAGTCACTCTTGGAAAATCTCAATGGATCCTTCCTCAAATCACGCCAATAAGAATTCCAGCCGTCCGGTCCGTCAAGATTAAACTTCTTTTCATCAGAAAAAATTATCAGAACACGTTTGAAGTGACAATTAAATCCGTAAATGGACTCGCTCTTTTCCAATCTTTGACCAAGTTTCGGCGAGCAAAGTCAACACGTCTCAATTCGTGATCAGGGGTCAGACGTGGATCATTTTTTGGTTTTTGACGAACAATTAATTCGCTCCAACGCAGAAATCAATAAATTGTTTGTCTCGAGGTCGAAACTCCAGCTTCACGGCCAATTTATCTAGCCGACTTCATTGAATTTGAAGCTTTCCACGTAATTGTTCGATCATATATGCTCGATAGAACCCTTGGACGTCCCGGAATTGGTGTCTTTCCGTAGCCAAAAAGGTCCTTCAATTAATTACTCACAACGCGACGTGATCGGTTCAGATACGCAGCGATTTTCACGATGGATAATCCGAGTCGGCGTATGGCTTCAATTTTTGCACATTCCTGGGGAGAAAAACGATATCGGCTGCCCATTTCGCGATATCATGTTCAAGACATGTTTTCAAACCTTTTATACTCTAATTATCTGAAAAAACTTCCATTTTTTGCACCAAATGGAGATTTAATGATCATCAATAGAAGGATGTCTCATGGCTGTGACCACCGCTGCTTGTGGAAAATGTACTGTAGCGTAGCGGTAATAAAACAGATTTTAATGAAATTTTCTGGAAATAGGTTTTTCATGACGGGGAATCCACTGGTGCCACTCATTTCAACTGTAGTCCTGTAGTAATATACGAAACAGCTAGTTAGTGGGGGTGTCGCAAACTTTTGGACACCAGTGTATATATATATACTATCTTTTATTTCATGTCTGAATTGTAGAAGTTTTTAGCTATAATCTTCTGGTAGTTGATGTTCATATGTGATGCTAACATATGTGATGCTAGTACATTTTTTTTTAATTTTTCAATGAAAAGTTAATTTTGTTAAATTTTATTTTATTTTATTTTAAACTGTGGAACAGAATAAAATTTTTTCAAAATATGCAATAAATGAAAAAATTTTCAAAATACGAATTAAATCAACTTTCAACTTGCATAGCAACTAGAAACGTTAACAATACTGTACACACAATGCAATAACCAACCATGATCACTAGACCGTTCCAATTGCTCCGTCCACTCGCTGCTGCTGCCACACTTCTCATGCTAATTGCTCGGCTTATATAATTAAGCTATTGCTTGTGTCGGACATTTTGTGGTTAATGCACATCAATGAGCACAACAAAAAATCAACTTTGACGGCTTATATCTCGGCTCAGAGAAATATTGCGCCGATTTTGAAAACGAATTTGGAATCAGCGCCCCCGAATCTATCAATGGTCCAAGTTTCAGCAAATTCTCAAAGGGACGCTAAAGTGACTTCCCTTGTGATATATATATATATATATATAATAGATTTGTTTATACTTACTTACTTACTTTGGATACTTTGAAGTCCGAATCATTCTCGCAGTGAGAAGCGGACTAACTCTCTCCAATTTGAGCGGCTGCGCCGAGCCACTGTCGACCATGCAGCTCTCGTCTCCAGGAATCCTATCCATCTTCTGAAGGATCTTGTCGTGGACCGTTCGTGGGTGAAGTTTGAGATCCAGAGTTTGACGGCATCAGACCAGCGTGCTTTAGGTCGTCCTTTTGGTCTAGTTGAAAGGAGTGGCCATGTCTCGGAGCCTTATAGGAGGTCATGCATAACATTTTGAACCATGAGCTTCCTCTTTTCCTTATGGTCAATGTGCATGAAGAGGAGTTCTTCCTTGGTGTATCGATCGGCAGTTCCATGTTCCAACTTTAAGTTGTTCCTCTCTTTTAACTTTTCTTGGTTTTCCGTTGGTCCTATTTCGTAATTCATCCGGTCCTATGATCCTCTAATAACTACACCCAGGCCTCCATCTTCGTGGGGATCGTGGCGAAGATGTGGTTGCTACCCGAGCTGAATCCTTTTTTATTTTTGAGGGTTTTAATAGTTTTCCCTGGGATTCCATGGAGGTGGTTTACCAGGCCTTCCAGGACCATACCTTGTGCAAGTATTTGCCGCTACTGTACAAGGGTGGGAGACGATTCTATTAGCCTGTTCTACGAATGGTGGCAAACTCCATTCGATTTGTCGAAGAACAGTTACCCTTCTTCACGACGAGGAGGTTAGAATCATGAAGAAGAGATTTATTATATATATATATATATAATAGATTTGTTTATACTCTTCTGTTAAACTATAATTAATAAATAAAATATTACAAATTTGGTGCGAAGTCTTTTGCAATGCGGCGCGGTTTCGTGGCAGTGGAGTGCCCATGTGCCATGTCCATTTAAAAGTTTTAAATTAGTCAGATATTCATCAATTTTTTGCACCAATTAATGTCGTGTTATTAATATTTCCTATTTAGTTACATTTATCCAACAGAGTTTGGATTTTGCAAGATAATAAATACTAAACCAATTATACGATAAATATTTGTTTTGTTTCCCTTGTAGAATTGCGTTGTTTGGCCGATTAAAACACAATACATGTACCCATCTTCAGTATGATGTTTTATTCCACAAATAATTAAAGATTATTGGTGATGATGATTACAATGATGTTCTCAAACAATAGGACCGATTAATCAGAGAAGTTTTTAAGATTAAATAAGAAAGATTATTCAGAAGACAATGGTGAGGTGATCGCACAATGAGTTATAAGCACGTTTACTATAATATATTATAAGCTAATCTACGGTCAGACTGAAATGGATTAATTCTATCGAACTTGAGAATTGTTTACGGATAAAAAATATTCGATGAGTGAATCTCACGTTGTTTGTTCTATTTAATTATTGTGTAGTTGAAACATTTAGTGGTACAATAGAACAGTAGAACGAGCTGGAAAAATAGCAATTTCAGAAAATTTGTCTGACAGCAAACTTCATTATAAAAAAATACCTATGTTAAAATTGGTCAAAATCAGCTATCGGAAACAGTAATTTTGATAGATCGGTAATAAGTAATATCTTATTGCACACCTGCCATCGCCGCGGCATCGAGTCCAGAACCTTGTAGATGATTTAAATGGGAATCTCCCGGAACAACTCCAAACCAGCAATAAAGCTGCGAGAGACCTTATTAGGACATCTAGGGAGTACCCTAGACTTACTTCTACAGACATTAAACTTCTTATGAGGTCTAGAAATTAACTTTAGATGGGTAAATGACTATCAATGCGACTTCTAGAATCAGTTTAAGACTGTCTAAAATCTTTAACAGGTTTCTTGAGCTCCTTACCAAGATCCTCGGTGAAGTTTCGAGAGAAAGAGTTTCACGGCTTGTAAGGTTTTCAAACGGTTTCTCAGCTTATAAGGTTTTCAGCCGGTTTCACGTCTTGTCTGGTTTTCGGGTGGTTTCACGGTTTGCATGTTTTTCAGACAAAGGGTTTACGAAACACTCAAGAATCAATTTTTTGGCTCTTGGACCGCGACTTTTCTATGGGAGATTGACTGTATATGTTCAGAAGATCCACACAGAAGTGTGCTTTTGAATGATTGTCTTGCTGGAAAACGAATGAGACACTTTAGCAGGTTCAAATGGTCTCATCGTGTTTTCCAAAATGTCTATAGTTCCAACTACACGATGATGCGGTGTCTGAGAAAACAGCGATACACGATCCCAGACGACAATATTCGAGAAGCGGCTCATATTCGCAGGCAAAAGAAGAAATAGTATGGTCGAAACTATAACAATTATTTTTACCTGCGTTGGAACATGTCAAAATTTCTAATTGATTTGTTATATTTATTAATCGTTTAAATAAACAATATATTGCAAAGCAACATCTTAAAGTACTTACTGTTGAGATAAGACGTCTCACCCAATCCTAATCAGTTCCAAAAGATCGAACTTGTTAGATTCGTCGTCCAGACATTATTTTCCCACTAGCGACGCTCCGCCTAATGGAAGAGAAAAAATTAGGATGGAAGGTTCTCGTTTGGACGGTAACTCTTTTGTCTCTCATCAATGTGTGTTGTCTCAAAAAAAATTGTCAGCACACATTGAAGAGGAGAGAATCTAAGACTATCATTTTTCTTTTTTTTTTGCTCTTCCTATAGACGCCGATCTCTGAAAAAGACAATAATTTTCCCTTTTTATGAAGGGTAGCTTTGCATTCCATTCAAATATGGGTAAATAAATGATATTTTTACGAGTTTTGGGTGTAGATTTGGGTTGAGCTATTTTAATATCTTATATTTGCTCTCGTTTCCAGAATTTGTTGCTTAAAAAGTTGATGATATTTAATTCGAAATCCTAATTCCTCTGATCCACTACTATAATTCTTTATTTATTTTTCTATCAAACTTAAAAACGAAATAAGGATTAGAGAATAAAAGGAAACATTTCAAATATGCTCAGATGCACTTTAATAAGTCGGAATTCACGGAACTTTTCTTTTCTTTCGGATACATAAATTACATATAATTTTAATTTACTATTAATTCACTATAGATATATGCCAGCGTCAACATTATAGTGCATTTCCTATTTCATATTAAATGAGATTAATTTATTTAAAAACGAATCGGAGTCTCGCGTTTATTTTCTTCTTTTCAATTACACTATAGTATTGATAAGTTTATTATTCATTTTTTTGTAGCACATGAATAATTCAAAAATGAATGTACAATATAAAGTATAATAAAAAATATTTAAAAGTAAAGTAAATAATCAAAATATATTTATATACACAAAAATAAATGACTTATAAGCCAAATAAAAATCCCTCACGAGACTAAGTTCAATATGATAATCATTATACCAGTAGATGAAAGTGTTCTTGATGATACGTAACAAAAACAAAAACAACGCTGAAAATATAACAGACAAGCAAATAAATGCGCAAGATCATTATTGTTTCTTGAGTTAGTCTAGTTTTAAATTATTTACAATTAATTTAAGCATTGTGAAGCTTAAACATAACTGGGCAAGTTCTCATGTAAGAAATCGTCGTAGATTATCTGAAATGTTAGAAAGCTTTAAGCAGCGTTGTTAAGTGGTGAATAAACAAATGATATGACACGTACATAATCGCGATATTCGCGGGCCAACGAGATGGCAATTATCCAGAAGCTCGTTAAGATAACAAATATTGTGAAGAATCCGAGATCAGACCATGGCGAGTAGAATGTTGCCCGTGTGACGACGTATAAGAAGAAGATGGCCGATAGAAGAATGCTGAAATTTAAAAATGAGTTTTACATGTATTTTTTTTGTTTCTTCTCTAAATTGGATATTTTAATAACACCAATTAAATATTCACAAATTATGAGAATGTTTTGAGCTACAAAAATGCGTTTCAAATATATGAATTATTGTCTTCTCTGCTTATTAAACTGTAAAGCTTTTAAAGATGATAAACATTTTACAATTAACTTAAACAATATAAATCAGATTCGTAGATAACAATATCCAGGACAATAGTCGAGCAGGGTAAACTTCACTTTATTTAATTCTAATGCTAATTAAAGCATATTTTGTATTACTACGTTCACTCCACTGCAAAGAAACCGCTTATTAGTTTTATTTTCAATACATTATTTATCAGTTAACGTTTCATTCTGCAGTAATCCTGATGAATTAATGAGAAGTAATTCTTTGTACCTCAATTAATGGACCAGAAGAGTCTTCGTCGTCAATATAAGTGACTTGTAAATATTGAAAATATTGAAAATAAAAATAATAAATTAATTGTTTGAGTTTGCAATTGGTGCAAAGTCCTTTGCAATGCGGCGCGGTTTCATGGCAGTGGAGTGTACGTGTAAATTTAATAGTCACGCTTGAAAGTGCGAAAAAATAGTTTTCAGTGAAGTGTGAGCTTCTTCTCTCTCTTTTCAGTTTTTTCTCCACGTTTTCAATTAATCCAAAAACTTTTTTCACTTAAATTTGTATTCTTTCCACTGTCAATAACTAAACCAAGTTTGAATACCACTAAAGAGAATCTTTAATCTTTTCAATATTTACGCTGTCGGCTGATTTTAGAACAGAAATCCATTAGTAAATCAGTTGGATTTAATTAATATTTATTTATTTATCTGATAATGGATTGAAAAGAGACTTAAAACGTATAAACATGATAAGCTTTATCGACGTGAAGGAAGCTCTAATAATTTACTGTAACAATAATAATGTCTAGATTATCCGAATAAATCGAGTTGAAAGCTTCTGTTGCACATGAAATGATCTGTTTGATCCGATAAATACGTGCGGACTTACTAACACGTCGCACAATTTTTTTTTAATTAAATTATTTTTTATTGAATTTTTCTTGTATTAATAATAACAAGCCCTATTATGAATCAAATCGTTTCATACTTTATAAACACAATTGGCAACTACTAAACTAATGCTACGTAAAAGGTTCTATCGTAAAATTTAAAAATAAACAAGTTATTCAAGTAAACAATTATTTTATTCATCATGAAATATATTGATATACACATTACAACTGCTATATTTTTGTTCATATATAGAAAGACCATAATCAGACGAATCTAAAAATATAGGAAACTAATTATTTGGTCGGTTATTGCTCTCAAAATAATGAATTTTAGTTTGCACTTATTAACTCGTTATATGTTACTATTTTATTTTGTATTTCGTCATCTTTCTCATTCTTATCAATAATATTATGTTGTTTAGCATCCACTACTCTCTATATCGCACCTCTTGCAACACATTGACCCATGCATGGGCATATAGCACCATCATTAATTTAAGACGTTCTCGACACATTCCGATCGGATCAATGGGACATCTAACAGCTATGGATTAATTGATCATTCAACCAAGCAGTAAACCAAGGTAAGTTCTCCGTTTCCGTTTGTATTATATAAATGTGTATTTAAGGATTCTATATCAAGAAACAATCAGGAATTGATCAACCAATTATGATTAACGCAACTGATTCACGAAGAGGTATCGTTGGTTTGTCATATTATCTTAAAAATACATTCATCTTTAAACTACGTTTCAGGCGATTAAGGATTCATGCCATGTCCATCAATAACGATTACTTGCTCGAGAACATCACCAACACGTATGAATGTACTATTCAGGAATCACTAGGTATTCGTTTGGTTAAAATTCAATTAAATCGGAAAATATAATTAATTCAGGTGATTGTGAGAAGAACTGGACCTCGCAGATTAATTTTTGGATGATTAAAACGATTTATACATGGGCATATGTCACCATCATTCATTATAGACGACAATCACTTTTTATTTTATTTACTATTCAGCATAAAAATTTAAATCGATATTGAATGTTTACAAGAGCCGACGTATTATGTTATACTGTTCATTAGTGAATCCCATCATGCTTACATCCGTAAATAACATTTCTCGACATGATTTTTTTCGGAACGGCTCTATTGATGAGGAATGGGAATTGATAAGGAATTTTAATGTGCTTCGCAGGATATTCGCTGGGAGTTCGACTTTAAATTTCCCTTTTTCTTACAAGTGATACACTGTTCCTACAAATTATTCTTTCAGTTTCCCTTGATTTTTCCAATCCACATACAAATAACCTTATCTCTGCAACAAATTTCCAAATCAATCCTTACAAATTCCAGCTTATATCAGTTCTATCAGTTCTTCATCTGAAACTATGCGAATTGTCAAATTCCCGGTTTAATCGTACCATTGCTGGAAAATTTAAAAAAAACATGCATATATTTGTTCCAGAAATATAATTTTAATATTCCTTTTTGATTTTTCCGACCCTCAAAAGCTTTGCATGTGTTTTTCTCTTCTTTTATTGACGTTTACGAGAAATTAACCATTCGGATGCTGAGGATTGAGAATTCGATAGAGACGAACTTGGTAAAAGTTTGTTTTAACTAAATTACAACACTGTCTTAAAATGAACGTATAATGGACATAAATAATATTTCAATAACTATTTATTTATGAATAACATAAAACACACTTTTTAATTGAAATCAAATGAACCGTTTTAATCATCCAAAAATTAATCTGCGAGGTCCAGTTCTTCTCACAATCACCTGAATTAATTATATTTTCCGATTTAATTGAATTTTAACCAAACGAATACCTAGTGATTCCTGAATAGTACATTCATACGTGTTGGTGATGTTCTCGAGCAAGTAATCGTTATTGATGGACATGGCATGAATCCTTAATCGCCTGAAACGTAGTTTAAAGATGAATGTATTTTTAAGATAATATGACAAACCAACGATACCTCTTCGTGAATCAGTTGCGTTAATCATAATTGGTTGATCAATTCCTGATTGTTTCTTGATATAGAATCCTTAAATACACATTTATATAATACAAACGGAAACGGAGAACTTACCTTGGTTTACTGCTTGGTTGAATGATCAATTAATCCATAGCTGTTAGATGTCCCATTGATCCGATCGGAATGTGTCGAGAACGTCTTAAATTAATGATGGTGCTATATGCCCATGCATGGGTCAATGTGTTGCAAGAGGTGCGATATAGAGAGTAGTGGATGCTAAACAACATAATATTATTGATAAGAATGAGAAAGATGACGAAATACAAAATAAAATAGTAACATATAACGAGTTAATAAGTGCAAACTAAAATTCATTATTTTGAGAGCAATAACCGACCAAATAATTAGTTTCCTATATTTTTAGATTCGTCTGATTATGGTCTTTCTATATATGAACAAAAATATAGCAGTTGTAATGTGTATATCAATATATTTCATGATGAATAAAATAATTGTTTACTTGAATAACTTGTTTATTTTTAAATTTTACGATAGAACCTTTTACGTAGCATTAGTTTAGTAGTTGCCAATTGTGTTTATAAAGTATGAAACGATTTGATTCATAATAGGGCTTGTTATTATTAATACAAGAAAAATTCAATAAAAAATAATTTAATTAAAAAAAAATTGTGCGACGTGTTAGTAAGTCCGCACGTATTTATCGGATCAAACGGTTTTCAACTAATTTCATTTCACGTGCTGTTGTATTTAACATAAGACCTTTTTAAAGTTATTGTTTAACATAAGGTTTCTCATGATAGAATAATATTAAAATGAAAATAAAACTTCCGGCTTATAAAACCAGTTATTATTGATGTTGGAAATTTTGATTTGTTTCAGCAGACATTCCACAAATTTTTTTTTTAATATTTGGGGGGTTTTTGAGCTTTTGAGCATTTGTTTGTTCTTAATATTGGATGTAATACACACAAAAGATTCAAAACTACATAAATAGTTTCGAAGATCTTGAAGAATCCCACTATTTTCAAGCTCAATTTAATCACATGCCTAATCGAATAAAAAATAAAATAACAAATAATAAACATTCTACGCAATCATGAGATTATAAACACGATTCTGACATTAATTCCACAATAATAAAAACGGAAATGTGACTAATCCAACGTCAGAAATCCAATTATACACATTTGTTTTGCAAATAAAACTTACCAAATGATTAAATGTAGTAGAGCACAAATTATAAATGGCTGCAGGTAGTGTGCTTTCTGCAGAGTAATTCCACGATTCATCAAATAAACGATGAATATGTTAAGAAGTTGTGTCAGAAACAATCCAGCTGCAATTAAATTAAATTTATTTTTGGGTTTAATGTCTGCAGAATAATGTATAATAAAAACTAAATACAATAATTATTTGCTTACAAATACGAATTATGTCTTCTATATTTTTATTATTCGTATTGTGGGATTGATTCGTTTCATTTTAATGATTAATATTGAATAATACAAAAATGGTTTTATGAACAAACTTTACATAGAAAATTGGTGATAGCCAACTTTCTTATTATGAATTTGGTAATTATATATACCCGGGATCTCAAACTTTCAGCTGAAAGCTTTCAGTTGTTTGTGAAGTCTCTTATCATAAATGAATCATAAATCTTTCCTCTTTGAACAAAAAATGATAAAAGGTTTACATGGACATGGTACATACCAAATTAAATGTCAAATTTCTTAACCTTCGGCAGCTTATTCTACATTTCCACGTGAATATGGTAAAAATATTTGATATGAAGGAAACTATCTAGAACATAGATAATTTTTTATTTACCACGAATAACAGTTAAAAATATATAAGGGGGGCAATAAACATCAAACAAATTTTCCGCATTAATTTATATGGACGGCTTAAATCCATCTCGGTTGAAACTTGGCCTTCTGAGATAACGACTATTTACAACGAATTTCACGTGACCTATGACACCATTGAAAGTACCGGAATTACCAGACGTTGGAAAATTTAAAAATATATCCTGTTTAATACTAAATAATAAGCCTAGTTTAATCTAGATAAATTTAAGAAAATATTGGTTTTGAATTATTGAAAATAATTTTAATGTAATGTTTCCGTTTTCTGATTAGGACATTACAATTTGATGTCGAAGTTTTATTATTTTAATACAAAATAACTTTAATTTTAAACGTTTTTCGCATTTTTAAAGATATTTCCCCTTTTTCCCATAGACGTGACAGATTTAATTTTTTTAAACATTTTTTTAGTTGTATAGTTAATTAAAGTAGTAGTAAAATTATTAAAGCGTTAATAATTTCCAAAAATAGTAGAACAATGATTCAAATAATATCATGCATATAATCATAAAATTTTTTGCTAATCCTTACATGGAATATTTATATTTTTAATATCATTATAATAAATTAAGAGGCCCTTTAAATACGATTTTATTAAAATTTTTAATTTTCGACGAATAAAGGGAATAGTCTAGTCTAGTAAGTAGAATATTTATCTTCTTCAATCGTTTTAATATTTTGATTGGGGTATTTTTGAATATTTCTTCGATATTTCTCAATCCGATTACTACCAGATTATGGTATATCGTATATTAAAAATATTTTAAGATGGTAATGTTTTAAATGCTTGAAAATATCTAGAAATTTTGTGAAATGTGGGTATTAAATTTTATAGAATATATTAGAAGAATATATTTTTTAAAACCTACGTTATCATATTTTAACATCCAATATTATTATAGTAAACCCATTAAGACACTCAATATAAAACGATAAAATAAAACATACCATAATAAATAATATTATTGCTTAATGTGTGTTCCTGATTGCTCCACAATGCACATGCAATAACGCTTGAAATAATTGACAAGCACAGAAACGATCCGCCAATTATCCTTACACCCAATGCTGTGCCATTGGTTTGAGGTGAGTTTCCAGTCATTTTCGAAAAAAGCATCGTCATGATTGTCAAAATTCAAATAAAATGATATATATCTTGGGCTTGAGGGGCGTGGCAATCCTTAAATAGTCAGTTTAATTCTCTATTTATTTTAGACGGAAAAAAGTTTGCATACACAACGAATTAATATAACAAATAAACAAGTTTGAAAATGAATGTAACCTGAGTGGGCGGCATATCCACATCCTCATAAAGAGTCATTCATTTGGTCTAGCACGTATCAATCAGAGCATGTTAGTGTGTGAATATTAAATGAGCACTTTTCAGACGTAGTTTTGTACAGATTTATGATTTGTGCAATTTATTATAATTGAATTGCAAGTTTTTTAATATGAATTCTTACAAATTGTTTCATTCTCAGGAATAACGAGAATACAAGTCCACTTAATTGTTTTAAAAATAAAGTTTCTTTAGTTTAAGAATTTAAAAAGAAGTCGTAATTTTAAAAAATATTTATTTAAATATGACATCTACTAGTTATTATTCTTGTTTTCCAAAATAGAAGTTATATTAGCTTTACATTAAAAACGTTAAAATTGAAATCGACTGGACGAAAATTTGAATATTATAGTTTAACTCCAACTTGTATTTTAATAAAATGGGTGCGGCACACGTGCTCATTTCTAACTTTATGGCAAGATATAAATGCTTTTAGGTAGATTGAGAAAAGCCTCCCTAAATTCTCGTTAAAACTGTTTTGCTAAAAATAAATAAACAAATTTCATGTGCTCTTTCTACCTTTTAAAAATTGAACTTTTATTCAGTCTAAGCTTCACAAATCGTTCAATTCTTCTTCAATGAATCGACATGGAGGAATTTGCTCGCTCTGAAATGGGCTAGAAGAAAAATGACTTCTATATGACACATTTGATTAACATCTGGGTTACATCATCAACCAAAATCGTAATATAAACATTGTAGTTGCTATATATAAATATCAAACAGGTGAAAATGTACATAATTAATAACTAGTCAAGATCATTAGTTATACGAGTCAAAATTTATTTTGTTTCGGGGCATGGATGGAAATTTTCAAATTTTTCGAATCCGGACCATCGAAAAAACAAGGATCAAATCCAGAATTCGAAATCCTTCTTTACATATTTTTCAATATATCAGAATTATTCAGTCAGAACTGAATCAGAACTTATTGTTAATGAAGCATTAATAAAAGTGGAAATTATCGATATCAAATATAATTTATGATTTTAAGGTTTTCATATCTAAAACAAATTTATCTGCTATAATATTCGTCACATTAAATTTAGAAAAAATTCTACTGATTCTTCGATTCCGAAAAAATCACATATTACACAAGATTTCGCGGAAATTTGATAAATCAAAGAGTTCAACTTATTTATTCTAAATAACCTGATACATTTAAACAAATTGCGTCAAAATTGTATAAATGATTTTCACTTTCAGCTGGTACAACCTTTCTAATGATCTTTTGAAACTAAAATGAACTTGGATACAAAGTTCGTCATAAACATTAAATAACCTAGATTTCGAGCAAAAATATAAGTAATATATATTTAAAATACTAGAATAGTTTAAATTAAAACATCAAAATTCAAAAGTCCAGAAATATTGCGTAGGAAATCTATTAAAGTTCGCACTTTAGCTGATTATATTGACCACATCAATATCACTGTCATGCCACAAGCTAAATTAAATTGCAAATAATGTCTACTCGACTTTAAGAGATCAACATTTCCAGATTATTAATTTAAAACTGTCGCCAAAATCGCGTGCAGCAAAAACTGTTTTCGGACAATAAAAAGAAGGTGACATTGTTATAGTGCTTTTAGCAATTACTATTTTATTTTGTTCTTTAACATGACCTTAGCACGCCAAATCGAAATAAAGATTTTTCAATTTTTAAATGTGTATGGAGCACTTAACGCATTGATCACAAAATATTTTTCACGCCAATATAAATAGTCTTTTCTTAAAATATCTAAAATCATTAATATCTTCCTAAAAAGTTAGATATGAGCACGTTTACTGAGCTCATTTTATTACAATACCAGTTGAGGTGCATTCAAACTCATCTCATGAAACCTGTCTATGATTCTGATATCGAAGATTCTACAAAGATTTATTTTTTATTAATCGAAAAAAAACTAAAATTTATACAATTTATAATTTCGGGAAACGCAAGAATAAATTTAAATAAATAATATATATTCTTATATTATATTTAACTTAAACCAACGCCAAATAGAGGCTTTGCAATTTTTCTGAAATCCTCTTCTTACAAATTCTTTTGGCGTGTAAACGTGACGAACATTATCTCTTTAATATAACTTTCCAATTGTAAATAATTTTATTGAATATTTCCATATGAAAGAACTATAATAAGAACATAATAATGATTCATTCAAATGTCAAATTTCCGAAGATTTGCAGAATAAATCTTTTAATATACGATGACATAGAGAAATAAGCAAAATTGCTCCCATCGGAAAATAAAATGCATTCAATATCATTTTTTAATCAAAATGAGAAAAATCGAACTTGTTCGGTTTCTTCGAGTTTTCTTCTGATCTCCTAATTAATTCATTGTAGCCTCAGAAACAATTGTAAGTTAGACGGTGTAATATTCCGTTATATTTTGCGTACAGGGAATTTTATTTTCCGACGGGAGAAATTTTTGCGCTTTTTCTATTCGTATTTCCTAGAGAGAGAATGCTTCAGATTTTTTTCGATTTAAAAATTGTATAGTTTGATATGCATTATGCAGATGCTAATATATTAAATATATTAGAAATAAAACTTATCTATCATTGTGCCGATTTTGAATACGGATTTGGAGTCTATCAATGGTGTAAGTCTCATCAAAATTTCAAGCGTTAAAGTGACTTCCCTTGTTAGGTATAAAATTAAAGAAACTTTTTAAAAACAGTGATATCCATATGCCAACTGGAAAAAGAAGATTTTCCGATTTTTAAGCGTATCTGACGTCTTTTTAATAATATATTGATCACGGCAACTTCACTAGATTTTAACTATGTTTTTAATATAATTCCAAAAAGTTTACTGAGATTTACTGAGATTACCAGCTGCCAAGTATCTATATTTTGTTGAATAATGTTGGAATTATTCCTTTTATAGCTCTACCGGAACCAATTTAAATAATTAGAAACAACGTCGTTATCCCTATTTTGAATCTTTTTATGAAAAAGAAAAATAAGAAAAAGTTTTTTTTTAGAGCATTTTGAGTGATAAACTTAAAAAAACCAATTAACATAATTGACTAATAAAGTTAACTATGCAGACAATAAACCAGACTATGATATAAAGAGTTTCAATATGAAAAAGTATTCAAAAGTTGAAATACCGGTTAATTCAATATACTCCCCCAGATTAATAATTTTTGAACTCTTAGAAGAAAAAAGATATACGCTTATCTTTCTATATTTAAACAGAGCACAACACATTTTTTAGCAAAAAAGAAAAATGTTCCCACAAAAGATTTTGAAACATTTCTGAAACGATTATTGCGGAAATTATTATATTTCCTAATGGCTGTCGCCCAATAATCAATCTATACATGTGGAAAAAAAAACGAGTGGAGTATAAAAAAAAGTAGTAGAGCTTTCCACAAATAAAATTAATATAATTTAATATTACGACTAATGAAAATTGAGTGGACATTGTTGATTTGCGTTGATGATTGCTTTATAATTCAAACTATTGCTTCTAAAACAAAAACAGTGAATATATTATATTAGTGTGCCTCAAGTCGCTGACATAAAATGAGACGAAAAAAACACCTACATCTGACAGGAAGAAATTACTTGAAATTAAAGGAAAGCAAAAGTGTTGGAAAAAAACAATTTAATGGCACTTACATAGAAATTGGAGATAAAATTATTTTAGACGACGCTGCAGCATATAACCTCTTTTTTATTGTGCAAAAATTGCATTATAATTATCGCTATTTGAGTTATACAATGAAATAAATTATAATAATTATTATTATAAATAATATAAAATGATTATTACCCCGAAGTTAGTCTAATCATAGAACAAAATTCTCTATGTATAGAAATCTTATAAAGGGATCTATAATTGTGCAGTTCAGTATAGTTACCTTAAAGTCTCTAGGTATGCTAATAAAATGAGCTCTGTAAACGTGCTCAAATTGAACTTTATATAAAGGTATTATTATTTATAGATTGTTTAAGACAAACCTGATCCAATTGTAGTAGAATCTTTATTCTTAAATTGGAGCAAAATTTTTCAGAAACGCTTAAAAAGCCGAAAATCGTAATTTCCAGTTGGCATGCTCTGTTGTTATTTTTTTCGTTCCTAGAGGCCGTTATAATAGGAATATCAAACTTTCCCTGTTTCTTTAGAAATGCCCACTTGTCAGAAAATTCGGATTGTTTCCTTATGTATCGGTTTTTCAACAAATTGAATACAAAAATCCACTAGTGGTGTTTTAAAAGAGAATAAAAATAAAACATTCTTCTTATAAAATAATAATAAAGATTTCTACTTGACAGAAACAATATTCTAACTTTGTATAGTTGGAAAAACCCGCATATTAATCAAATATGGACTCTTTGAGAAATTTGAGAAGACTTATGTTAATTGTGGAAAAAAACCCTAGAGAAAATGAGATAGATATAAATAATATTATAGCTTCTATTTTGCAGCTATTTTTATTCAAAAACGATTATCAGCAATTCTTAATGACACATTTCTATGAAAGAATAATATATGCTATAATATATCTAAAACGTTATGAAAAGAAAATCTCTGTAAGAACAATTAACAAATAAAAGAAAAAACAGGGTTTTAAAAAGGCAAAATTCCGTTTACTTGCTAAACTTAATGATACCATATGCCAATTAAAATTATCGATTTTTCTGAATTTAAAGGAATTTTATCAAAGTGCAATTAAAATCCTTATTTTATGTTAATGTTTAAGGCTTCTCTTAAATTGGCGCTTTAAATTGTTGCAAAAATTTTCATTTAAATGAACTTTCTGAGGGAGGCCATTTGCAAGAAGTTATTTATCCGTTAAATGATGATGGATAATCAATGATAAACTACATTTCTATATAATTTACTGGAAAAGTTAATTTATAAACGATTTTCTATCACCGTTTTACGGATAAATACGTTCTTGAATGCGGCCTCTGTTTTGACAAATTCTTTTTGATGAATTTGAAGTGCATAGGTCTTTTTGAACCGGAGTTTAGTTAAACAAAGAAATTTCAAACAAATAAACAAAAAAATTATGAATTTACTGTATAAAATCCACACCAAATCCAGACTTTTTAATTTTTTGTTTAAATTTTCTATTGTACATTTCAAAGATCGATACCTAATGGAAGAGGAAAAATTAGAAAAAAATGAGGTTCTCGTTTGGACTTCCACCCTTTTGTATCTCAAAAAAATCATGATCTCATCCGAGAATAATTTATTTGACGTGTTGTTGCGTTAAACAACACAGGAAAACCGGCGACGGCCCGTTTGAGTTCATGGGAACTTTGAATTTCTCTGATTTGTATATAAACCTAGAATGGCTAGATACATGACTACCAAACTAATAGATTAACAACTCAACATGCAGCACAATACTATTCAATTGAACAATAGAATATAATTATTTTAATCTACCAAATATTGGGATTGGTTGAATTGAAGTTTTTCAGAGATTAAAAAAAAGAATAATATGACAAATTTTAATTTTTGGCTTTGTCTGTTCAAAATTCACATTTCTCCCCTTTACATTTCCAAAAAATATCTTAATTACATTAGAATGAAAATAATTTTAAAATAAACAGTCTTTGCGTTTATTTTACAGAACACAAATAAGAAGTCCAAGGGTAATTTGATTTTTCAAACGAACTATCAAAAATTATATTTCTATAATAGTTATTAGTGCACTCTTATACCATTTCTCGAATGAAAACAAAACTATAATTAATAAAAACAAAAGTGAAAATTAAGTTTCACATGGCTAAGCTAATACAAATAATATTTGTGTGTTTTTAGATTTTGTACTTTATTGTCGAGCGGCTTAAAATGATTAATCTTTAAGTTCTATTAATTGGCTTAAAGAATGATTCATAAAACAATAATGACTTAGACCCCTATTCGTATACATTTTTTCTAGTTGAATGCGACTGTTCTACACCTTATTAGACACACGCCCAACAACTTTACCAATTTGTTAAATAAAATAAAACGATTATCAGGTTTTCATATATCTTGGAGAATGTTAATAGACTAAACTTTCCGTAATTGTCGTTTGAAATATCTAACAAATATGAAATGATATACCATCCCAAATTTCGGATTGTTACCGTAACGCTTTGGTGATTTCCCGCGACGTTTAAATTTATGCTTGGGAAAGTTATCAAACCAAAAGAAGCGATTTAACTAATATAATGTTTAAACTGAAAGATCAGACAATATACTCAGAACGCTAATTGAATTAGTAATAGCAGGAGCACAACAACCGTCTTCATATTTTAAAAGACAATTTTAATAGGATCGTCTTAAACTATCTAAAAAATATAAATATCTTTCTACAATATTTGAACTATATTTGAACTCGTCTACTGAGCTAATTTTATTACCATACCAATTGGCGTGTATTTGGGGGTATTTACAAAAGCCAAAGTTAAGTTTTTTGTGAATTTATATAACGAAGACAGCATACCAAATAGAAATAATGATTGAGATGATTTTCTTATTTTTATATTTATCATAAAATTATCATGTGCGCTTAATACCAATTTTATTTAAATCAAACTGTTTATCAGTATTTCTTAAACTTTCAAAAAATATCTAAATCTTCGCAAAATATTAGATTTAAACACGCGTGATGAGCTTTATTACCGTTCCAGTTAGCGTAAGACAATATTTACTCGATGATTATATATATATATGGTAAAATCTTTTTCGTAATAAGACAATTTCAGAATTAAAATGATTTTAAAAAATATGAAACACAAGGGTTTTAGAAATAACGTTTTGTTCGCACTCTCGTTATTTTCATAATTATACAATAAGAAGTTAACTAAAAAAGTATAGAGATCCCAAAACTAGAAGGAATAATTTATCAAACACACAACTGAAGTCGTGTCACTATTTTCTTAAACTATCGAAAAATGGTAATATCTTCTCAAAATATTAGATTTAAGCACGTTTTCTGAGCTCTTAGCACTCCAATTGACGTGTATAAATGTTTTTATTTAAAACATTATTTCTAGCATAAACTTGTTTACAGTTATTATCAATGATTTTCAATGTTTAACGGATAAATAGGTTCGTCGATACGAAAGAAATAATAGCGTGACGAACCACGAAAACCTAAAATTAGAAAATACCGATATTCTCACAACACCTACATATTTTCTCTCCTGACAAGCATAAAGCCCATTCAAATAAAACCACAACATAGTAATTTTGAAAAAGAATGCTGAAATTATTATGTACCTAATTCTAGATGTGGGAGAACCATTAAAATTGAGTGCTCAAAATGCTATAAAAATTTGATTGTTTTTAACTCTTATTATAGAATATTCTAAACAATAAGACGCATGTGTGGATTTTCATGTTTTTCTTTTATAAAAAAAAAACAAATAATACAATTCGTTTCTTCGAAAATCTGTTTGTATGTGGAATATTAAATAATAACAAGTGAGTATAATTAGAAAAAATAGTGGTTTTTATTCATCGAAAATAGCTACACTTAAGAAATAGTTTATTCAATTAGAAATTTATGTGTATAAATAAAAAATTTGGTTAAAACATGTTGAATGGCAAATTGGGCAAAAAGTGAAAAGTGACTTTACAGCAGAATTAAATGATGACAAACAGTTTGATCAAACACTCGAAATGCATGTTCCATCAGTGATTAAATGAAATCTATTAATGAGTGGCTATCAAATAAAAAATGGAAGGAGGGGACTTGTGTGGAGCTTAAGTAGGTGTGGCCGATTAAGAACAAGACAGAGAACACAATTATTACATTCGCCGAATTGGATAAGCTCAGAAACTTTTTTTAAATTAAGGCCTCGTTAAATAAAATTCGAATTTCCTTGAAAAGGAAATAGAATTGAAAATATTTCCGTGTTCCCGTTAATCATGATAAAATTCATAATTCAGAATCTAGAAGTGGAAAACTTTTCAAAAACTTTATTTTCCAATTTATAACGAGAAATTATGCAATAGTGATGAGTAGAGTGGAAATTTTTAATGAATGAAGCAGAATGTAGAATAAGGAATCATAATGTTAAAAGTAAATGTAACAGAACTCTTGTTAAAGTAAGCTAAAAACTATTTTTCACGTCAATTGTGAAGACGCATCAACGATGGGAGAGAAATTTTTTGAATTCTTCAAACCTCGTCTATATTTTCGGAGATCTTCGAGTATAATAAAATAAGTAGTCATCATGATTTATGGTTAATTTCCATTTTGCAAATTCGACAGTGCATCCACGAGAGTCTTATTAAACTTTAGCTATATGTAAAGCTTTTTTACATGCTTAGTAATGTCATTAATAATATCACAGCATGCATCAGCACACCACCCACCTTTAAATTTTCATTTTTTGCACTCGAAATGAAGCGTTCAAATTATCAGCTCAGAAACCCTAGTGAGATATAGATCAGTATCCTAGATAGTTAAGATTTTTGCTGGGAAAAATGGGGAATAGAATAGAGAATATTAAAAATACCGTCCAATTTAATGTAATCTGTTCAATATTGATTTAGGAATTAAATCTGTAGCTCTGTATATTTTTTGACATTAAAAATTTACCAAAACCTATTCTGAAAACTCTACGTAAAAATTAGAAAAACGTAATTGAATTTAGTTAAATGGACATTTTCCGCTGACGTGAATAAGCACAAGTTTTTCAACTTCTTAAAGAGAAGTGTAATTGGGGAAATATTGAATTCAATGGTTTCCAAAGTTATACAAAAATTCTTTTTTAATATTGTCCTTTTCAGAGATCGGTGCCTATTAGAAGAGCAACAAAATAAGAAAAAATGACATTCTCGTTTGGACGGTCAGGCGGCCTCAGGCGACTTTTTCGTCTATTCTTCTTCAATGTGTGCTGTTCATTTTTTGAGACAACACACATTGTTGAGGTACAAAAGACCTCATTTCATTCTAAGTTTTTTGCTCTTCCATTAGGCACCGATCTCTGAAAAGTACCATATTTATTGAGAAGACAGATGTATATTGAAGTAAATGAACTTTTAATTAATATATGAATAACAATAAACACTAAAGGTTTCAATGGATTGATTTATGTTAAAGTCATAAGATTGAATAACTTTATCCATAAGTGCTAGGATTCACAACATGGCCGGACTTTGCTTTCTAAGGGTGGAATCGTGTGTTCTTACGATTTCGATGCCGGAAGTAATATATTAATTAAGGAAAAAATAATGTTTTTTTTTCAAATGAGCACATGATTTCTTCGTGTGATACTGTTATTTTTCATTTTTAATTTTTGAATATTTTAACCCAAAGTGCATACAATAGGGTATTTGCAAAACATTAAAAAGTAAAATTTCACGTGTCATAAAAACTTGTTAAACGAACTATATGTATATATATATATATAATTCTAGTGTTATTTTGTTCTGAATACAATAAGTTTTTGTCTTCATTTTCATGTTTACATACTTTAATTAATTCTATTGTGATTTTCCAGTGTTTGGAAAAAAACATAATATTAGTGGAATTCCAACTGGAAGATCTTTGAATGTTATTTGGTGTTGATCAGAAATTGCTTTAAACTGTTAAATAGTTATGTAAAAAGAGTCCAGCAATATTTATAAAATTCTCAAGAAAAGTATTTAATATATTTAAAGGTGTTCGTGAATTCTTTACTATTAAAAAGTGTGGCGAGACAATTAAAAAACAGAGTCATTTTGTGTATTTCTGTATTTATAATATCTTGGGGCAGCTACAATTTCGGTTAAAGCTATAAATCGTTGATATTTAATCACTTTTTTTTAATAGTTCCTATTCAACATTCAAAATTGTTTAATATATTGCAAAAATTCAAAAAATAATAGAAAAACTAGTTTTAATCACTTGAAGCTTAAAAAAGCACGCCAAATCGAAATAGTGATTATGCGATTTTCAAGCGTGTGTAGAAATTTTTACGTGTTTATAACAAAAAAGACTTTACTACAGTTTAATTAAGCATGTCTTAAACTATCTAAAAATATTAATATCTTACAAAAAAGTTATATTTGAGCATGCTTACTGAGTACATTTTATTATCATACAAGTTGGGGTGAAAAAGTTCAACTGAAAAATAATTTTTTTTAAATACAAATGCAGTTTATAAACTATATAGAAAAATGATTTTCGTCTTTTCATCAAGACAAAACATTATCAATTATCACAAAATGTATTCAGAACTTCGAAAAACTTACTTGAAATATACATTTTCGTTATTCTGCTTCTTTGTTTCTCATTATAGACATTGTCGGTAAGATTTTTGTTTCTTTGGTAAAAATGTTTCCCACAACCATCAAAAATATATATGCTATCCATATTTTTGAAATCTATAGCTTTATTAAAATCGGTATGTCATTGCCTTTTTTTACTTATTGTCCTTTGAGATAAGAGATCGGTACCTAATGGAAGAGCAATAAAAGAAGAGAAATGATGGGCGGACACACGGCCACAAACAACATATTTCTCAATTCCACTTAAATATGTGCTGCCCATAATTTCGTAAAAAAGAATGGCCGTCTAAAAAGGGAGGCCGTCCAAACGAGAACCTCATTCCATCCTAAGTTTTCCTCTTCCATTAGGCACGGATCTCTGAAAAGGACAATAACACAAATTAGTTTTGCATGCTGATGTAGTTCTCTAGTTGATTTGCTGCAATTCAATCCCGTTTTCTCTGTCAGAAATCAAGGCAAATCGGAAAAATTTTTTTCGAATTCTACAGAAACCTGTAATATGTAATTTTATTTGACGTCTATTTGTAGTTTCGTAACGATATTTAACAAAAAATAAAATTTCTCAATATTTTTCACAAAAGGCAGGTTTTAATTTTAATATTTTCGACTATATATTCTACTATTTCCCAACTTTTTAACTATATGTTGTCTATTGGCTATTATTAAGAAACAGTAACAATTATAGTTACTATTGTAAAATATCGATTCTGAAAACTGCGTTCACAGTCGAAGCAAGATCAACGAAATTGATCTCTCATCATTATTATCTGTAATTTTTGTATGTAAAACTGCTCGGCCATAAAGTATATTTTTCAAAATTGAATCTAATCTTAATAATTTTTCTGTGGACTTTTAAGAATATTTTTTAATAATGTACTAGTCATTTAAAACTAAACTATTTATAAAATATAAAATTTTCTGGAATATTGCGGAACTACACCGTTAAATGAGGCAACTATTTTAATATTGGCGTGAGATTGATTTTCGTCTTTTAAGAGAACGCGTAAATTAAGTTACATCATTCAGTGCTTTTTGAAATGTAGTATGATTACGGTAATGGATGTGTACTGTATGTGAATCTTTTAAACAGATTTATATTAACCTTCACATATATTCTTACATGATGAACGGAATGGATATTTCGAATTTCGTAATCCGGAATGTAAAAATGGCTGGAAAACGGGATCCGGAATTCTGCACATCTATTTTGCACACCGTTGAACCCTCTATCAATAATCTCTTAACCTCAAAAATTTAAGAAGAGTGTTTTTAAATTATTTAGTTTGAAATTTCGGTCTTTAAAATATATAAATGGATTAAGATAAGGAGTTTTAAAGAAAGACGGTAGAATCTTACTAAAAATTTCACAAGGGTTGATTTTTAACTATGGTGTAACTAAACTGACAATTATATTTAATTTGTACGACAGCGTAAGAAAAATTTAGCAAATATATTTGTGCTAATAGGCACGTTTAAAAGCAAAAAATTATATGATTCTGAATTAAGTGTACCTTTTTCCATAAATCATTGTTTATCATGGATCAAGCACTTAAATTTAATTATTTTTCTCGTTCTTGGTGCCTAAATCATTTTTATAGTTTTTTTTTTTCAAAATGTATCTGCAGATATATCTGGAATACCTATTTCATATGCAGGTGAACATATGAATACCAGATTTGAAAAAAAAAATTTCAAAAGTAATTTAACTCTCTTGTCAAAGTTTAGATTACCTATTTATATATTCAGATTTTTTTTTTATTCGTTGATTCGTTGATTTTTTGTGTATTGTTGTTTGCACTTTTTGAGATATACGGAAATAGTATACTATATAATCACAAATCTTTAAAAACATGTTTTTTGAAAAGTCGCATTTCATATTGATACTTAAATATTATTATAATGTAATGTGACCATCGATTGATAGGTAGATAATCAGGAAACTTTAGAAGAAGACTAATATCCAATTTTAATAGGGAAAAATTGCAACAAGTAAGTTTCAAAAAGTTCAATTATTGTTATTTCTTTTTACGGTTTTTAATATTATTAAAACTAAAAGCTAACGGATAGTCTCCCACGTAATAAATTTCTAGGAACTATATAATTTAATCGGGTTGTGATCGAATGCGGGATAAATGTCTCATTAACAGTCACTTGATAGATAATCTCTAGAATATTTCAAGAATAGTGATATTTTTAAGAATTTTTACATTTTATTTAAAATGTCGAAAATAAATAACAAAAATTATTATTTTATTAATATACCACTAAGATATATGAGACAAATAAGTATTTTGTAAATAAATTTCAAGTTATTTATTGATATGTTTTTAGAAGTATCAAAATATTATAAAATATATTAGTTTTTTGTTGATAAATTGGTTCTTATTTATTTAGAAAAATGTTGAGATGTTTTTTTGGAAATTTATTTAGAAAATATATTAATCTCGATGAATTCGGAATATCAGGAAAATTCTGGTTTTAAATGTGGCGTGGATTAATGGACATTCAAAAATTAAGAACTTCTTGTACAAGTTCCTACAAATTAAATAAAATTTTGATAGGCTCGTGGTATAATTTTTTAAGCAAGATCACTTTTATTGGATTTTCACTATTATTTTAAAAGAAACGAACAAAATTACTCGGAGATTAATGGAGATAAGAAAAGGGATTACTTCCCAGGTCCTTGGATGGTTTTCAAGTCTCACCGCAACATCTGAATCGAAAATATAAGAGATGAAAGTCAAGAAACCTGACAATCCATACAATTATAAATTACCATAAAGCAAAATGGCGTGGAAAAAGATAGAGAAGCAATACAATGTCTGAAATACCATGTACCGTACCAATCGCATGTTTCCGATATTTAATGTTGTTTTACTATCGTTAGAATCACAAACAATAGGCTTAAATAACTCTTTAAATTTAGAGTTTCATATGGTTTTCACTATTTTTTCCAGCAATCACAAACATTTTGCCATAAAAGCTAAATTCTGCCCAATAATAGGGTACTTATCAGTGACGGTAATAGTGACAATTAAAGAGGAGGAAGAGCGAGAACAACCGACGAGCGAACCTTTCTCTTTTAAATTATGTTACAATATGTATCAAAAAACACCACTATGTCAATATAAACAGACTTCCCTTTTTCCCTACCCGGGACCCGCAACACGCGACCGGGACCGAGACTTGCCCTTTTCCCTACCCAGGACCCGGGACCGGGATCCCATTTTTTTAGAAAAATACCCGGGTCGGGGGACCGGGGGGGGGGGGGGAGTCCCTCCCATCACTGGTAATTATTTATATCAAAAACCTTCCATTGTTGGTGAAATTTTCAGTTTTAAAACTCGTTAAAAAGTGATGATTCATGCACAGTTTCGGTAAAAAGGCTGTAAACGCTTGGTTTTTCGAGCATAACTGGTTTTCGAGTGCGGTATTGAACCGAACTTTTTACCAGATGTTTTTTAAAGCGTTAGAAAGTTTGTGTACAAGTGTCATGCGAAAATAAGAAAAAATAAAATAAAGTATTCGTAGAGTTATGCTCGAAACCCCCGCTTTTACAACTTTTTGACCTGTATTGTATCTTGAAACACCTCTCATTTGTTTTTGTTTTCTTTATCGGTAAACATTGTATTTTTAATGAATCACAAAGATAAATAGCTTTTTTAAATAAAGAATAACGTTGTGTGAGCCAAGAATTTGAAACTCACAAGTACTATTTGGATCATAAGGAATCTATCTGCAAAGTTTTATCAAAATCTGAGAGCTCGTCCTAAAACACTTCCCTTGTCAGTTATTATTCGATAATACAGATAGTTTAAGTATTTTTAATATATCTAAAGCACGTCTCTTTAATTCGACCAAAATGGAACTTTGTCTAATCGCGGGCATTCAAAAATTGTCATTGGAGCGCACTATCAAATTCGCTATTTTTTTTTTTAATAAATTTTTTACTCGAATTTAATTCAAGTAACAAAGTTAAAATTTTTAATTCAGATTACTTCGAGACGGCATGACCAACATGCAGATTATTTTGAAATTAAGGGAAAATTATCCACATACGAATAGGCTATTCTATGTCACTACTCAAGATTTGTGGTATTTTATACTAAGCCTAATAAGTTTAACAAAAATATTATTTAAGGAATTTCCGCCATAAAATGAATTATATCCCAGGACGTCTACACGAGAATGATTTAAATTCATTATTAACTAGAATCGATAACGGAGACGTCAACGATGGCTTTCAACTTTATGTGCCACCGAAAGATACAACTGGCAGCGAATTTAAATTAGGTTATACATTTATCATTTGTTTATTTATTGATATATTATGAAAATCTAAGAAATTGACATTTCCAATTTTATTTTCATAAAAAATAAAAGTAATAAATCTGATTTGATCTAGAAATTTTGAAGAAATATAATGAAAAAATGAGAAATTATTAACATAAATTGATTACAGCAGGAAGTAGACAGGATGTGGCAAAGTATGTCTGACATGCTCATGGTAGAAAACAATGAGGATGCCAGCAAATTCATGGAGTATATGGAGACATATTATTTAAGTAATGATTTTTTAATTACTCTGTAGATTATAATTTATAGCCAAAATGCAGCAATGGAGCAACTCCCAGGATCATAGGTATTCGCCAGTACATACGAGTATGTTGGCGGAATCATGGCACTGCAGACTTAAGGTACCATGTGATATCATTGCATATGTAAAATATATGCTAAATATATCCGAATAGATACGCTTTTGCACACACTGTATACCGCGATAAGCGACATTGCTACGTCTAACTTAGTTTACGTAAGTGAAATACTTTACTGCGAGAATTTTTTTCATTACAGAGGAAACGGAAGCTCGCAGCAGGTAGCAGTCGACGATCAAAGACTCATCAGACCCATCGCTCTGCAGTAGAATTTGCCGGAGACAGTCCGCCACCAATATCGAAGATTGATAACGAGTGGTTCGTTCCATCGACGTCCAATCGTGATATTCACCATACAATTACGGATAACGGACCATGCAGATGCGATGAAAATGTGAGTATATGAAGTTTATTTAGAGTGTTTTAGTGTTTTTAGAACAATGTGCATTGCCAAATTTGCCAAAGTTGTCCATATCGATTCAAATGCACATGCTTGGACCAACGATCTGGAGTTTGTTGTATACATATGCATTTAATATCGCTATATGGAGGTTCTTACAGATAAATATTTGATTTTATAATTATGTTTTACAGATTTGGACCCAAATAATAATGTCGAAGAATCGATATTGAACATTGAAAATGACGATCACTCACGCACCTGCTCGAGAATATGGCGTCCAAAAATTGTTATCGGTTAGGAAATATGCCTATGCATGCGCGCATGTAATGTTTTATTTACTTTCAGAAGTCCCAAGTTATAAAAAGAAGGAGACTAAATTAAATTGAAATTATTTATTATAAACTTATAATAAAGACTTTACTTGAAAATAATGTGTATAATCAAATTTTTACAAGATGGAAACTTTCGTTCTCGTTATTAAGAAAAAAATCTGAAGTTTTACTCAATGGAATGGAAATGATTTTTTCAAACGGACGACGGAAAACGGAAGATGGAAGATGTAATTCTACGCAACCCTGATAGTTACCTCACAAATGACATTTGATTAATATAATATATTTTTTAATAAATTATATATATAATATTCTTTATTTACAAATTAAAAAAAATGTTTTATAATGAACAATTAGACCCATCCATTTTCGTATCCACACTGACAGTTACTTGTTTGAAAATCTGTTTGATAATAATGCTGAAATAAGGTATTTAATATTTGATAAAAATATACATTTACCTTTATCTAGTTATCTAATTTATTTGTCACCTTTAGAAGCCCGTTGTGAATTCAAAAATCAAGATTAAAAATATTCCATAAACTTGCAACCTTACATAATATTCTGAAAGAAAACACATTGTTGGCTCATTAAAAAACATTTTGATATATAAAACCGGTCGGTGGAATGGAAAAGACTAAAATAGCTAAAGAAAAATAATTTTCCTTACATGCTGGACAAACTCCTTAATCGCAAAAATAATTTAAGTTTATTATCTTCAACATGCTAGCAACCTTTCTTAAGCCATAAAATTTTTTAAGTATTGGTATAATTCATCTATATGAACAAATTCTTTTAACAAGACAAATATTTTATATTTTTATACAAACAATTTTTCTTTAATGTTAGACTCACAAAGATAATATCTAGAAAAAAAACCACTTATTTTAACTTTAGGTTATTTTTAGTTTAAATATTGTCTAATGAGCCAATTGGTATAAAAATAATAACAAACGCTAAAAACATATACCTTCAGATATTAAATCTTCTCTATTAAGCAAAGTCCATGCTTTGATATCATATAATGTTGTTTCTGTTATAACGACGATCGCCATAGATCTAAAAATATCAAATTTGAAACATAACGAAACAATTCTTACCATTAAGTATGAATTCATCACATTCACATCATTTCCGGATAAACTTAACCTCGGAAATAGTATAATCTGTGCTCACGGCAGTTACAATGCTATAAAAAATGTCAATATCCTCTGTAAATTCATTATATTTTAAAGAAAAAAAAATTAATTAAAAAAAAATAGCGAATTTGATAGTGCGCTCCACTGACAATTTTTGAATGCCCGCGATTAGACAAAGTTCCATTTTGGTCGAATTAAAGAGACGTATCTAAAGCTTTAGATATAATATGAATTGGATAGAATCTTTTAACCTTATGATTCTCGTTGCTTAACAGATAAATAAAGTTATACACAGACAACAGCATTATTTATCTTAATCTGCAATAATTTGAAATTGTTAACATAAATAATCTTTTTATTATTTGTGCTCTACCATTCTATAATAATATAATAATAAGATGAGGCCAATGAATATTTATTATCATTAATGTATTATTTTATTGCAAAAAAGGAGAATAAATTATTTTTATTTAAAAAATAACATTTTTGAATCATAGAAAAAGTTAATTAGTCATTCACTTGTTGAATATTAAATCTGAGGGTTGTGGGGAATTTGAAACTAATTAGCGAATAACTGATTCGGAAAATATGGAATATAACAGTGGAAAAACATTTTTAGCGAGAAATGATGTTTTTTAACATATTTATTTTTAATAATTTTCAATAACTATCTTTTTTTGAGACAGTAAAATATTTTTCATTTATCCTTATATGGTAGTACTGACCATTTTTCGGAGTTAGGAACCTGGAATTTTCCGGAATCCCGCTCATATTTGATACTGACTAATGATAACAGAAAAGGTTTGCTCAGAAAAGCTATCACAACTAAATTTTCCAAAAAGTTGGATTATTCTGCTGAAAAAGCTCCAGAAAAGGCATAACATTTGAAATCATACAAAATTCGTTTAAAAATGATATAGGCCAGCACTCCACTGCCACGAAACGCCGCATTGCAAAGGACTTCGCACCAATTGCAAACTCAACCTTTTAATTTATTATTTTTATTTTCTATATTTACCAGTCACTTATATTGACGATGAAGACTCTTTTGGTCCATTAATTGAAGTACTTAGAATTTCCGTTTTTTTTCATCAGGATTTCTGCAGAATGGAACTTTAACTGATAAATAAAATATTGAAAATAAAAATAATTAATTAAAAGGTAGTATTTGCAATTGGGCGAAGTCTTTCTTGTCAATGGAGTGTGCCAGGGTTACACGGAATTCCATCTTCCATTTTCCGTCGTCTTTGGTACATTACCGTACAACACTGATAATTAATTGTGTATAGTATATTTTATTACCAAACTAAACTATTTAGAAATTCATAGTTCTATGACGAATGAATCATAGTTTGCTATTCAGAATGATGTACACAAATAGAGATATTAATCCATTAATATCACTTTAATCATTTGATGATATTATTTATCATCACTAGATGCATCCATATTTACTTATTGTTTACGGTGATATTAATATAATTGATGTTTTGATTAGAAAAAACACAAAACAGCATTTTAAATTTTATCAATTGGCTTCTTTATTTATTTCATATTAATCACACCGTATTTGCATTTTAAATTAATGTGAAAAAAAGACTTCGGGGTGAATAATAAATGAACAAAGATTTAACTTTTTTTAAATTAATAATCAAAACATTTCTGTGAGAGTGCAATTAAAAACTAATTTAATTAAGCAAGAGCTTAAAGTTATTTCGTTGTTCTTTTAACAACCAATTAACAAACCTGTTTCTAGTGCCATTTTTTCCATTTTTTCTGATGAAAAAAATGAAACTGAAGAAGTGATGACATAAATTCGAGAAAAAGCGGATAATCTCAACTAAATATAGATTTAATTATATGCACCTAACTTGTTCAAAACAACGTGTAAAATATATACGAGAAACTAAATATGTAAAAATGAATGAAGAAGACATTAGAAAATGGTCTTTTTTTGGGTAAAATTTGTATATCTATCGTAATTTAAGCACTTCCTGGTATCACAATATTCTGGTAGAAAAACAACTATCCAAATGAAAAAATAGGATAAAACTAAAATTTCCAGACCGTGTTTCAGACGAACAAATCAGCTGAATGAACAACTAAGTATAACAAATCAGAAAAATCACTAGAACTTCCTATCATGAATAGGATAAGCATTTAGATGAGTCTAAATCCCCACGAGCACATCAGTAATGGGAGGGACCCCGTTTTTTGGAATTCCGGGGGAAATTCAAAATTTAAAAACCCGGGGACCGCGAACGAGACCGGGAATTCCCTTTTTCAATATTCGGGACCTCCCATCACTGGAGCAGAGGTTTTCGAAATGAACTCAAGGTTTGCTATTTCCGTTAAGTTAGTCTTCGATCATTTAATAGTTTATATATTTTTTCGAGATTCTAGATTTTGTTCTAGATTTAATTTTTCGTATGTTAGTCCCGTCTGAAGTGAGAGAAAATTGATCTATTAGAAAACGAACTGTGAAGGAGCGGATCATTTCTGAGACGCATCTTAAGTTGGCCTTAGCTGAGCCCAGTGAAGGTGGATTTCCGCCCAAGCTCATCGTCCCTCTTCATATTCTTCCATGAAATTGTCGGCTTCTTTTCAGATTATCTCCTTCAAAATTTAGAACTCAAAATATATTTGAGTTCCCGATTTATGATCGGACAATCCATGATATCCTACAAGCTCCAATATCTGGTTTTTCTCTGAACCTTCTTTGTTATTCATCCCAATGGTTATCAACTTTATTATTAGATAACTTAATGAGACTCAGACCATTTATGGATCTGAAATTATAAATCCACACAAAATAGAAAGCATCATCGAAAAATGTAAAAATCCAAAAATTAACGTTCTTATTGGTAAAGTGTAATCAATGGACATTCAAGAGTGGGGAAAGGATTAATCAATCGAAATGAGACATTCTGTATATATTAACAGAAACTTGATTAACTATATAAGCAATGCTTATCTAATTTATGTGTTTCCAAACATTTTATACGAAAAACAAGGCATTAATACAATTCATCTCTTAAAGTGCATCGGAGATTTTCCATTATTCGAATACAAAACTTTGAATAAAGAGGACAGGATATATACTTTTTCTGGATATGATTAAAGAAAGTTAAATAAAACAATTATTTGAGACAATATGGACCGATAAAACAAAAGGAATGCAATTGCCTCTTCAATGGAGTCCCTTGGGTTTATTGTGTAAATAAATAAATAAATCAACTTTAGTAGATTAAATTAAAATTTTGAATTGAGTCTTTCTCTTATTTGTATACTAAATGAACTTACTTATTTAAAAGTTCGATTTTGTAACGTTTAATGACAGTACATTAATGCACGTCTACAAAATTTGTGAGTTTTCGAGCTCTGCTAAGCCGTTCTAAAATGATATTTTAGATTTTTAAGACGAGATCATTCAATTAAAGTAATATTTAATTTTTGCTTCTTGTGTATCACATTGAAAATTTAGTTTATAAATATGACAATTTTCATCTCCCTTTTAATTATAGGAATGTTTTATTGATTGGTTTTCAACTCTTGAGGTTGCAGAAACTTCTGAAACCATTCTTGCAATAAAATATGAGCTATAAAATGTTCAAAAAATAAAAAATATACAAATTGAAACAGATGAATTTCAATATGAACTAAAAAAATACGACAAACTATAACTTAAAAGGTCAAGTTTTTATCAAACATTCTAACACAATAAGGCTACGTAGATATTTGAAGTGCTTCTTGTATAGTGAAGATTAACCATAATATTTCAATAATCACAATATAAGGAAGATTTTTGAGGCAATATTTATTTGAAGTTTATTTAAAGGGATGTTTTAACATACAATACGAATTATGGTTCGGCTCAAATATACGCGTATATATATATATATATCAGGGTTGCACGGAAACCGATTTTTTTTCAAGCGGACAACGGAAAACGGAAATGGAAATTATTTTTTTCAAATGGACGACGGAAAACGGAAATGGAACTCGAAAAACGACGGAAAGCGGAAAACGGAAGATGGAAGATTCGTGAAGATTAAACTAATGGGAATAGAATTTAGATTTTTTGCTGCTAGTAGAGCGTGTATCTATTATTTGCCTTCGCATGCGCCCATTGAACATGATTTTGACGGGAAGAAGAATACCAGAAGATTGGAAAATCGCCAAAGAGAATCTCCTACGAAAGGGGAAGGATGGTCGAGAAGATCATGCATCGACAATATCCATTCTGTTCGACCACTCATTGAAAATTGTAATGAATTCAAATTTCCTCTGGAATTAGCTCTAATCGACTTTTCGGATTATTTTTTCAGATATCAGAATCCATGAATCAGCAATCAATATTCCTTTAAGAGATTGGTGAGTCAAGTTGACTCGACGTCCCCATTTCTATTCGCATTTGCTCTCCAAATGATTCTCGATGAATCCGACAAGGAGAGTGTGGGAGAAGCTGAAAATATCTGTGTTGATGGAACGTTTTTGATTCGAATTCGCGGACGACATGGTGTTAAGAAATCAACCCCAGGAAGACGGTGATTGTACACAATGACTATGCAACGAAAAACTCCATATTTAGCATTCTACAAATGCAATCTTCTATTTCCTCACCTTCCAGAAAACGAAAAAAGAGCTAATACATCATCATTCCGACCTTGCTCGAAACTTGGTACTCATCTCAGAAAGTTCTCTTGAATAAACGTCTTCAAATGACCCTTCGACATAATATACTTTCACTCCTAGCTCGATGGCTCGATTTCCTTTGATTTGTTAGTTACGAGGAAACTGCTCAGTTGGGTTGAACATTGGCCGATACTTGAAAGACGAAGCCGAACACTCTAGAGAGAGCTGGTCCGCATCTCGACGCACTTGGGATGACGACCGACAATCAAGTAGTCAAGTTTGGAACTGAATAAAGTGTCTAGAAACTCGCAAAATGATCCCCCATCGGATTGGTTTCTCTCGGAACCGTGACATTGCACATTTTAAATACAGACCGGGGTTCCACGGAAATCAGTTTTTTCAGACGGACGACGGAAAACGGAAATGGAAATTATTTTTTCCAAATGGACGACGGAAAACGGAAATGGAAATTATTTTTTTCAAATGGACGACGGAAAACGGAAATGGAAATTAATTTTTTCAAACGGACAACGGAAAACGGAAATGGAAATTAATTTTTTCTAACGGATGACGGAAAACGGAAATGGAACTCAAAAAACGACGGAAAACGGAAAACGGAAAATGGAAGATGGAATTCCGTGCAACCCTGATATATATATACATTCAAGAAGAATAGAAATTCTGTATTCGAAATCCGAAATTCTTCACCAGGAACTTCACTTTTTCACTACCCGGGAACCAGGGACAGCACATACACCTTTGGTGTTAATGTATATATTACTTTCGTAATTAAATTTAATTTCACGATATGATAATATGATTAATTCACCTTGGCGAGTAAACGTATCAAGCATCTACGAAAGTGATAAGTTCACCACGTTGAAGCCCGCAATTCATTACACATCTGAAATAGTCTTTTTTCCAACTGAGTAAGTCGGCAATGTGGAAAAGAAAGAAATCAGAAAATTGCTAATAAAGTGGGTCACCCCAGTGCGAACAATTCGTTCTCTAAGTTGGCAAGAAAATTTAGTAGTAGAGAGTATTGTTTATACATATGAGAAAATATTGAATGGAAAGGCAGCCTTCCACTCTTGAAAAATTCTATTTTTTGTACCAGGCGCATGAACGGTGAAGATTACCAGAAAAAATCATTTAATATCAAATTGCTCGACTGGCATATCAAACGGGACCTTCGTCTATTCATTCTTACCACGGCAAAAAGTTGAACAAAACAAAATTTATCTCGACTGGCCAGCTTGAAGATTGCTTTTTCGCTCGATTTACGCTGAATGGAAAAAAGTGCAAATCGGTTCCTGAACTCAAGAAGGCCATGCGTGGAACAAAATCAAGCCGTAGATAAAGCGTTAAGCGTACTACAAACCAAAAAACCACAAACATGATTTTCCAAAAGAGGATCTCTTAAATATATTGTTTTTAGTTATAAATGCTCCTATCAGAACCAATTAAGCTTAATTTTTGATGGAAAATTGTTCTACAAAGCATACTGATAACATTGAGCTACATGACATTTAAACTGATTGTGAGACCAATTCTATAAAACAAATTACTTTGATTCAAGGTTTCACAGTTATGATCGTTTAAGTTTTAACTTTCAATCAACTATGCAGTACACCTTAATTTAATCGTAATCACGTCAAGTTGCATTTCAAAAATTCTGAATTTTAAGAGGAACAGAATGATGACACTTACGTTCTATAAAAATCAATGGCTTCCTTAAAATAGTCTAAAAACGGTTTCACGAAAATAACAAAAAATATAAATTTGTTGAACTTTCTTCTACAAGACAACGTTTTAACTTCCTAACATAAGTTCGTGGTGGACTTGATTTATTTTTAGATTATTATCAAGAAACAGATATAGAAAACTATTTATATTATTCGGCTTTTATAATATAAAGTAATATAAGACGTGAAATTACTAAATCGATTAATTGTTTTCTATAAACAAGTAACTTAAAGATGACAAAATGTGTTCCAAATAAGTGTTCCTTTTGCATGGTTGACGGAACACTTTTCGCAATGATCCTTTAACTAATCTCCGCCGCTCCGTTCTGAAAATACCTTTTCATTGGAATAATTATTTCTAATTCGATGTCAATTCAACGATGCATCAGATCTTGGCCTTACTTTAATCTCGATCCGCTCATGAAACGAACTCCATGTTGCTTCACATCCACCCATTTTGAATCTGCCACATTTCTTTTCGTCCCATGAACATATTTAGAACCGGTGGAAAAAGCTTGATTTATCGCAGCCAGTGTGCTTCCAAAGTTATCGAAAGTAGTCAATGACCTTGAGGAATACTGACCAGACTGCTGGAAACCAGTCATTTGCAATGTTTCACGTCTATTAAATCACACAAGCACAGCAATGATCACGACAAACAATATAAGCCACATTACTGGTTAATCATATATTTATTTATACAATGACGAAACAACTTTTTGATTTAAAGTATACATTTCAATTGTGAATGAATATTATTATCGCAGTAAGAGTAGAGAAGCCAAAAAATCTCGATTGGAAACTGCTTCCCGGAAATTTTAAGCACCGTATGCTTCAAAAATTTAAGAAAAGTTACGACTTATTTCCAATCGGTTTCTCGAACTTTTTCAAACGATAACAATAGTTATTTTATTGTTCCCTATCATATTGGAACAATTGGTAGTTTTGAAAATAGTAGAAGGAAAATTTGATTTAAAAATCATCATTTGGGTAATGGAAAAAATAAACGATAATGATGGTAATTTATGTTAAACGAGATTATTCCATTAAGATCACTCAATTAAATCAAAAAACAATAAATACATGAAGTAATAAAGTGGAAAATGAAACATAATTATTATGTCAATACGAGTTACATGTAAAACATAAGTTAGGTTGGAATAATAAATAAAAATGATAACAATATATATATATATATATATAACAAAAACAATCAGCTATTTCCACTTCTCTGCTTTGACATTTTCGATATCATATTCTCAATTAATGATCTGCCGTTTGGTGTTTCCAGTAAACGTTTCAACTGATTACTATCCTGCAGCGACTTTAAAACTCCTTCATCAAGACGTCCTTTTTCCTTCATTATCCTCTCAAAATCTTGCAACAATGGCTGAAGCGCATTTTTGTCGCTTGTTACGCTATTTCTAAATTATGCATCCAAATAACTCAAATACAAAACTATTCAAAACCTTGAAGCTTGTTGCTCATGAGTTTCTCCTCTAACTCCTTTTTCAATCCCGCTCATCTACGAAAAGCAATTCAATTAGTTTATTGTAAATTTTATATTTAAACATTTTGAACGTTGCAGAAAATTAAAACAAGGACATGGGACAAGACATTAAGTCTAAAACACACCATACTATTACTTTAAGTTGTTAATGATAGAAACAGTAAATGCCTTTCTCAACTTACTTTTTGAAGTTTCGGAGCAGGTTCTCCAAGAGTTGGAGTGCTGGAAGAGGTAGGCCGTTTCTTGTCAGCGGAAACTTGTGCGGTTATAGACTATAAAAAACAATTAAAATCTGTTAAAATAATAAGGTCATACATGTTGTAAATGGATTATTCCCTTTTGGAATTCAGAATCATTGACAGTTTTTTTACCCGATTTACAATTTTCCGCAAGATTCTTCGCCGTTGATAACAACGTATCTCGATCAATAATAACAACTGAATTATCATAAATTATTGGATATACTTAATACAATACTTACTGCTTTTAAGAATTGATTCATGATCGACGGATGAGAATGGTTTCCTAGCCAATTTCCGTTGATTGAAGGCTGTCTTGGGTAGTACTCTTCTTAATACTCGTCGGCAAATAGTGGTGTAATAAACTATGTTTGGCTTACTAGCCGTCTAAACTTCTCGAAATACAAATATAAACTGTTTAGTAAAAACCTTCGCAACGGCTGGTGGATTTGAAGCAGCCAAATCTTGCTGCAATTGATTCAATTGAGCCAATGATATCTGTCCTTTTGCGTATGCCTGCTTAGCGACATTTAAAATAGCTTGAGAATTCGGCAATTGTCTCTAGAAATAAGTTGTTTATTAAATTCGAAAATTTGTACACCAACTTGGGATAATGACTTAGTTATTGGATTAACAACAGCCGTTTGAGTTTTAGAGCCAAACTCTTTATTATCGCTTCCATTTGTTGGAGGTTTTTGAGGTCTGTTTTTATCAAACCGATCTGAATAAAAGAAATTATAAAGATGCAGCCAATTTAAGATACCAAGTTTATGCCTATGCTCTAATCCACCATCCTTTTTCCATTTTGTCCAGCATTGTTGACACAATCGGATATTTGCTTCACCGCCCCAATTATACCAATTTTGAGACTCATCAGCCTTACAGTTTTCACAAGGAACAGAACTTTTTGTTAAAGTTTGAGCCATATTAAAGGTTCCAATTACATGTGGATTTGCCTTATTGTGACTAGAGATATAAACTTGTTTTAATTTCGATTCGGCCTCTGCTTGTTTGATTTTTTTCCGCTCCGTATACCGATTAGAGGCCTTGTATTGATAATAATATTCAATAATGTCTCTCATTGATTTCCATGGAAGCTTTAAAAACATGTTAGAAACATTAACTTAAGAAAGTATTTACATAATCAGCTTTGATATCGTTAAAGTCCTTTCCGCATTTTTCAAGAGCTTCATCAAATAAATTTGCTTCTGGGGCAGACCATTCCTCCATTTGATCGCGGCACAACAATGGACCACCCAAAGTTTGGGTTTGGTGACCAGTTGTTGAGTCGATTTCTAATGGATAATGTTGCTTGTTTGCAGGTGGTACAAGATATTTTACAGCCTAAAAAACATATTAAAAAATTATAATTTATTAACACAAAACCTTTCCGACGTCATAATCGGCATGATGTAAAAGTGACATGGCGTGGAATATCGTTACATCCCTTGAGGCACAGGCAGCAGCCATTTGAAGTGTCGGTATTTTCGAAGAAGATGAGGAATCAATAGCACGGGCAAATGTACCAACGGCCCTGAAATTTAATTTGGCATACATATTGAAAACCCATTAATTAAAACCTTGCTATAATCAGAAACTGATCAATATCACGTTCAGTAAGATTATGATATGGATGATAAACTTGCACATCTCTTTCAATTTCTTCAGAATTTTTCTTATCTGTATCGTTTGCATTAGTTGAGCCCGCAACATCATCACTTTCGATTGGAGTGGGTTTTTCGTCGGATTCGTCAATTTGCAGAGCACTAAATAATTATTTCTAATCGTAAATCCAAGTTATATATTACCTGTTATCATCGTCGTCCTCATCATCTTCACCTTGTTCCATCTTTTCTATGGTATCTTTTGTCTCGGAAGCATTTTCCATATCCTGATTAGGTTCAACATTCTCTTTAAAATCATTAACATCTGCTTGAAATTTTTCGCCAACACGTATAGCCCCTTTATCTGCTAACAGAGTCATATTAACTGGATCGTAGACAAGTGAATAATAAAATGTATCCTATAATACAGATATATACACACACATCATCGTATAGTACTTACTTCTGCACTCAAATAGCTTTCACAGTGTTCTACTTCACCTAGAAGAGTAACTCGGCACTTTCCTCTAATTTGTTGAACTGGAAGAACTTCCGATTGCCGTGTCAGGAAAATTTCGTGTTGTCTTAACTTTAAGCGTTCCTCAGGGGTCAATTTTTCTGCACCGAGAGGAAGACCACCATCTCCCCAATCAATAGAACCATCGTCGTCATTTTTTATTTCTTTCTTTTCTTCTACTTTATCTTCCGTAGTTTGCGAGGTCCCGCTTTCAGATGGTTTTTCTTCTGATTCTTTCGATTCTTCATCATCTTTAGGTTCTTCTTTAGGATCAACTTCCTCGGTTTTTTCTGATTCGTTTGTATCTGAAGCAACTTTTTCCTGTTTCTCTTCAGTATCTTCTTCGTCTTTTTTCGGCTCTTCCGATGCAACAATAAATCCACGCGAGTTAAAATTTGGTGGTTTCTTCTTATCCACTTCGTAATCTATTAAAAATTCAAATAATTTTAGGTGATAAGTTTAAAATTTACAATTGTCAAATTTCCTTTGCGCTTGATCAGCAATTTTAAGTAAATTTACTGGAATGTCTCTCCGTCTTACGTATAAAATTGCTCTTGCTTCCACTCCATTTTGAGTCTGAAAAAATATGGAGTATTCCACTATAGATGTAGACGTGAACCCAAAGCAGATGCGCGCCGAAACTATTATAAAAACAGAGACACATACAGAAATTCCATCTTAAATATAGTCTCGATGTGCAACAACACACGCGTTCACATCTTCATTTATATTGGCATAGAATATTTTTAAAAAAAATGTTTACTCTGTTTAATTCATCGATTCGTCTAATTTGATAGGGAGAATCTGTTGACGATGGATCTTCGAAATACACAAAATCTTTAATAAAAAAATTGGTATCAAATTATAAATAGAAAAAATAAAACCTCCGACTCGGTATGTGTTGGCACCGGAACTTGCCATGACAGTTCAATTCTTCAGATACCCGTTAATCACTGTAAACTGTAAATTCTTGAAATTTGCATTATTAAGAAAGTAATTAAAACTTGTGGTGATTTTCAAATAATAAGAGCACCAATCATATATGTCAATGTATGAAAAGATAGATTAAAATCACGATATTTAGAAGAGAAATAGAATGTGAGGAAACGCCGAATTTGAGAGACACTACACCAAACCAAAACGACGCTGTGCTGTCTGATTATTGTCCACTTTCAACATCCACATCTCACCACCAGAGCACACATTCACACATTACTCCACCTGACATTTCCCCCTTGTTTTACATTTACCTACTTCAATTACCTAAATAGGAGGTATTAAAAATATAATGTTGATTATTATGTTGGAACTTGTTATAATTATTCGTAAATATATAAGACTATAATTGTTTTTGGATGAAACCGGCATACAATTCTGACAATATTTAATTTCTGCGTTACATATCAAAATTTTTAGCTAATTTTGGCCGGTGAGACCACCATTTTCCTTTTCCAATCGGCATCTATATGTGACAACGACAATACAATAAATGTAATGCCAATCGCATATTGTGACAATATTTAAACATAAATTTCGTTAATATCTTTTCAAATAAATTTTGATTGAATAAAATCATAATGGAAAGATATATAATTAATGCCAACTTATTAGGAGTAATTTAGTAGTTTTAAATTTAAAAAAAACAGAAAATTAAATATCCAATAAACCAAATTCTATTAGTATTAACGTGGAGATGTTAGACCCTAATTTTAATGCCAGAAGTTTATTTTAAGCTGTTTTCGTATCCGTGTTCGTTATATAATAACGAGCATTATAAGGTTGATTTATAGATGTGACATTCAATGACCTATTAAATGGGATTAAACACACATGAGCAGATAATATAACCGAAAGTAAAGCGTGGACTAGAAATTTTACGACAATATCACGAGACCATTGCGAAAAATTGTGTGCATTGTAAATCTTCCTCTTTATTAAAGGAAATACTATATATAGAAAATACATGCATTGTAAAAAATAATAAAATTATTATAAAATTCACTTTTAAAAAATCAGATGTTGCAGAACGGATATGATGCCAACACCAGATTATCGTCATACAGTGTTGAATTGACATTATTTAAGATGGCCACTGGCCTAGGTGGTCTCCTTTCCTCCTCCTCCTCTATGGGTAAAAATACTGTTTGTGCCTAATATCTACTTGGTTTGAAGCATAAAAACTATTATTGCATTCCTTGTGTCTCGAATACCAGACTGACGATACACTAGAAGCCACAAAACATTCCAAAAACAGACATTTATTCGTCATTAATAATGCCTACACAATAACTATTAATGCAATTAATTAACAATTCTTGTTCTTCTTAGGCTCCTGTGACATCAGTCGACTTCATTGAAAATATTCGTTCACATTCGCTCCTATCTTTTCTTATAAATGATAATGTATGCTTTCTGTATGGTTCATTTGCCAATATTAAAGTGATAGTAGATCCAAGTCCATGGCATATAAACACACCTACCAGTATGTTGTTTAGAACTGCAATTTTTATTTTAATTATTCATTTAAATGCGGTTCTGTTTTAATACAATTGATATTGAATAGAAAATATTTATTAGAAAATTTATATGTATTTAGCTATTGTTTTTTTTTCAGAGATCGGTGCCTAATGGAAGAGGAAAAAAAATAGGATGGAATGAGGCTCTCGTTTGGACGGCCTACCTTATTCGTCGGCCAAAGTCTTTTGTACGAAATAATAGTCAGCACACATTGAAGAGAAATTGACGAAAAAGTTGTTTGTGGCCGTGTGGCCGCCCACCATTTTCTCTTCTGTTTTTGCTCTTCCATTAGGCACCGATCTCTGAAAAGGACAATATATACGGTTAACTTATTAAGAAAGTTTTCTCGTCAAACAGCGCGCTTGTAGGGCATACGGGGGACAACACGCGTAGTGATTTTACTACTATTTGAGCTTAAGCATTATTGAAGGGCACGGTAGTTGAATATATGACGTATTAAGAAAATTTTTTATCGGTTCAAAGTCGTTTTTGCTATGGGTATATGGAATTGAAATGAAATTAAAGCCAACCACATAAGTTGGATATAACTTTTCTATATTATCTATACAACGTGTAGTTGAGTAAGAAATTGAAATTTACCTACTAAACATTCTACAGTTGTAATAATATAAACTTGTACATAAAAATTGACAAACCTTGTGAATAAGTTGTCATTATCATTCCAAGTCCAGAAATAAATATTGGAGCAGCAAACATGACAACAGGCATTAATGCCTATAATAAACAACAGCTAATTATATAAAACAAATTGAAATTTACGCTAATTGTCAGTCCGAGAAACATTTTCCTTTGCATCTTCCGTGTTCTTTCAGATAATTGAACCATTCGGTAACCATATTTCAAATTGATTATGCACGCTGAGAAGAAAAACAAGACAATAATTGACATTACAAAGCAATAAGATAACGATGATACAACAAAATACCAAAAATAGTCGACGGTTAGCACAAAATTCGACTCATCGAAATACAATTTATGAGGACACGGTGTTCTTTGGAGAAATGCAAGCTTAGCCTTTTCTTGGTCTGGTTGTTCCAGATAAACTGGAAGATTCATAAGGAATGTATATGAAAACAAGCAGAATATAATCGCTTTCCTAATATGACGATTTTCAATTTTGAAACGTGTCTCCACTAATACTGAGTACCTATTTTCAAACAATAGTACAATTGCGATAGCCAAACCTGAAAATCAATTTAATTAAATAATATTTTTATATACTTTTTCTAAAGTTTTTAATTATTTGACTAGCGATTCTTAGTTACAATGCTAAACAAGATACTTTTAATAAAATATGGGCTATTGTTCCTTCAAAACTTAAATGGACTTAATGGTTCGCGGAGATATAAATTTCTACTCAAACTTAACAGCATTTAAGTTTTTACTTGAAATAACAGTATACGAAATTTAGAAATAAATTTGGTCTGTCGAAAACCAAAGCTTTCATGAAATTTATGTTTGACTAGTTATAGTGTTTTTGAGAATGATACTATTGTTCAAAAAAAAAAGAGAGATGATTTAAGCAGCATACAGTAAAAACCGTTCAATAAGATCACAGCTATTAACACATTATCCACACCAAATTGAAACAATCATTTACTTATTTTCACGGTTCTCGTACAACTTCAAGTGTACTTTACACAAATATTGTCTACGCCAGTTTGTAAGCTGTTCCTTAAACTCTTTGAAATTATTAAAATCTTCCCAAAATAATATATTTGATCACGTTTTCTGATCTAATATTATTATCCTTAAAATTGGCGTGCATCATCCTATGGAGTTGACATGTTTCAGTCTAGGTTGCTTCTAGCTTTATATGAACATAAATTTATAGGTCAAAAATACAATGAAAAAGAAGTATTTTTAAGTTTAAACTTGGCGCAAATGGGTGAACAAGGATGGGTTTTTCTATAACAGAAAATGCGTTAGAATTCTCTGAAATTTTCCTAGGATAAATATGATAGATTAGCGCCCAAAATGAAGAAAACTTTCGCCTTATTGATCATAACGCGTTTCAAAAATAGAAACCTTTTATTGTCCTTTTCAGAGATCGGTCCTAATGGAAGAGGAAAAAAATTAAGATGGAATGAGGTTCTCGTTTGGACGGCCTCTGGGCAGCACATATTTAAGAGGAATTGAGAAAAATTTTGTTTGTGGCCGTGTCTCTTCTTTTATTTCTCTTTCATTAGGCACCGATCTCTGAAAAGGACAATAAAAACAAATTAAAAAAACACACATTTTTCGAGTAAACTCACTACTTTTTGAACCAAGAGGAAGTTATAGTTAATTTTAAGACAATATATTTTCCCATTTATGTGTTGGCTCGTAATCTTTAGTACTATGTAGACGTGGAAATCCGTACCAATCGAATAGAGAAGGTACGCGATCATACAGCTTCCACACCAGAGATAAGCGAAATCAAAAAAAAAAAACCTGGAATCCGGAATTCCTCCCGTATCTGGTTTTAACGTTTATTTGTAAAATTCTCGAAATTCGGAATAACATTTGCAAATACAGAATTGGGAATCCGGAATTCGTAATGTACAAATATCTCTGTTCCATAGTGCAGTTTAAAAATTCAATCATTTGCGAAAGTATGAGGATTCTGTCATCTTTTCGCTAATCTTGGGTATATCTTCTGCAGTGATTTTGGGCAGGACATTTTTCATAATTCTTTTAGCTCAAAATTGACTTTTCGTGATTGTTTACGATGGAGAAACGAAGTAACTTGTGAAATCTATACAATCATCATTGGATTGCTTCAGGATTTTTCAGAATAACAAAAGATCTGTCGCTTTTGAGGTTTTCAAGACTTTGAAGAAACGCAAGTTTGAAGACTGAAGATACCAAATTGAAGCCAATTTCAGAGAGATGGTTAATCTTATTCACCGGTACTGTACATATAAGAAAATTTAAACAAAAGAGTGGTTTTCATTCTTTTTGAAATTCCATATAATATTTGTAATCAGTAAAGAATTTAACACAATAGTTATCGCAGAATGAATCAAAGAAAACATGACAACCCAGATCATAAAAATTAGTAAACCTTTAAACGTAACTCACCTGCATTTATAACTTGTGCAACATAAATATGAAGCACAGTTGGCACATTAAGTAATCGAAATAATCCGAGTGAAAATCCAGCAGTTTGGGGTAAAAATAAATAAGGCGTCACACATACACAAAATGCGATATCAAACATAAAAGTATATGATTGTAGAGTTTGTATATGAATACGAACATCTTTCATAACTGCCGGAGTTTTGGCAATAATACAGTAAAGGGCATAAATATTTAAAGGAAATGCAACAAAGGTTATAATATGAGCAAAGTAGGCAACAAATTGCCACGATTCAATAAATCCCTCATTTTGAGTATTGCAATGCTTTAAATAATATTGTTCATAATAATCTTTAGTAGAGCTATATTTGCTCATTGCTGGAGGACTAATGATTCAGAAATGAGCAAATAATATTAACCAAAATATTTTAATAGAGTAGAGATTCAAATCATCCAATTAGATTTTGATATATTTTCATAATTAGAATGTTTGTTGTTGTTATTTCATATCAATGTTATTTAATAACTCGTCATTAACAATGTAATGTTAAAAACATATCAGACATCATTAATTTGAATTTAAAACAACTGAATAATTCAAAGGTTTTAAATAGTACGATACAAAATACAAACATTGTTCATTTAAATGATATATCGGCTCAATGTCTCAAGGGACCAATTTTGTCAGTTTTTTTCGTGGAACACCACAGATATTGATAGAAATAATGATTGTCATGAATAATAATAACTCATCAATAGTTATGGCATTTTAACTTACTTTATTACCTTTCTTATAATTTCCAAACCAATGTATACTGACGAATATAAAAAATAAATATAAATAATAAGTACGAGGAATTTCAGCCAAATGTTACAAAATACAAATTATTTGCACACTTTTTTGTGATATTTATAATATTGATTAAGATTTTGAGATTTAGGCTTAGGTGATATATTAATACATGACACACACCATTTGTATGGTTAGAGGATGAGATTAGTAGGAGTCAAATACAACTTTTTAGAAAGATATCAATATGTTTGGATAGTTTAATACAAGATTAATTAAATTTTAGTAAAAACTTTTTTGATATAAAGAAGTAAAAATTTCCACACAGGTTTAAAAATGGCAAAATCGCTAGTTCGATTTGGCGTGCATATAGAAACTTTTTTTAAATGGATGACTTTCACCAAGAAAATCTATCGCCGAGTCCTAATGGGGAAATGTATTATTAGGGTACATTCTTTACTAAATTTACCTTTTATTTTATCGGATAATAGCTTTCTTGCTATCGATTGATGCGAAATCCTAATAAAATCGAATTCTCCGATAGATATTATTGATGGAGAATGGTTTTCTTGCAATCTTTGTAGGTTTTGAAAGAAAACATTTCCTAGTCACACGAATTGAGCTACTAAATAAATGTTTAAAGATGAATAAACAACGAAATTAATCACCCATGTATGACAACTGAAATGTGCTCGAATTGTGAAAGTTTGATACAACGATTGTATTTTATGCCCAGGTTGAAGTTGTATCCGAAACTACCCCGTTTAGCAATCATCGCCTGTATAAATCATATGGGTGGTCTTAAATGATGCACGGTTTTAGTTGTTACAGTAGGCGTGAGCACGTCGATTAATATTATAACCAAAAGTATAAAGCATATAAAGCACACCAAATGGAAATTACTATCTTGCAAATTTGACAGTGCCTGTCAATTTTGCGTAATTTTAACAAAACATTTTCACGCCAATTGAGTCAGGCTTGAATTAAAATATCGAAAAATGTTAATATATTTTTAAAAAGTTAGATTTGAGCACCAGTTAGCGTGTTGTTCAATTATATTCTCGGATAGACGGTCACATGGCCACAAACGACTTTTTCGTCTATTCCTCTTCAATATGGGCCGCCCATTTTATTGAGACAATACACATTGATGAGAGATGAGAAGATTTTTTTCCTCTTCCATCAGGCACCGATCTCTGAAAAAGACAATATTTAGTTCTTCTTTTTACGACTTCTGATAAATTCCTTCGAAATTTCTAGATAACGCCAAATTTCAAAATAAAAATTCAATTTTTTTACCTTTTACGGAAAAAAAATCCGTTCCGCTGGATAGTGAGAAACGAATATCCCATCTCTGCTGTGCACATTTAAAACTTAATTTGATTAACAACAATTATTAACAATTGCCTAAAAGTTTTTTTTTGGTATAAGTAAATTAGGTTTCCCAATATGAACACCAAAGGAAATAACGATTTTCCGAATTTTGAGCGTGTCTGAAGATTGTTATGTATTTTTAATAAAACATTTTAACGACAATTTAACAAAATTTTTCATAAAACATCTAAAGATAAATAATATCTTAACAGAAAGTTAGATTTGAGCACGTTTAGTGAGAGATTGTATTACCACACGAATATGAATCGTTTAAACTGAGTGCTCAGAAAACATACACAGCTAGTTAAGAAACATTTAAGTTAAAAGTATTCTGTGTTTTTTTTTTACGTAAAAGCTTATAATACCCACTTAAATATTAGAAAATTTTCATTTTCATTTGGCCTGCATTCCCAAAATTATGAGGATACCAGTGATGGATGGAATTGATTCCGTTTTTGAAATTCGATTCTTTGCACCATTTTATTGCTAAAAACTTTAAAAAACTTAAAAATAACGTTATAAAATCATAAAAATCTTGAAATTCTTGAAAATTTCTTGGAAAATCTTGAAAATTTTCGATTCCACTATTTTGCTTCAATAGAGGATTCCAAATTTACACCTTCATTTCTTTTTCGAATTATGGTTCCCGTTTTTGGAAATTTCTTTCCTCTATACGATTTGTTTATCTCACAATTTCAGCATATATAATGTACATTAAATAGTATAATATGCGTCTTATAATGAAAAAATTGTATCCAAACATAAATAGGAAAATAATGAACCACAAGCCCTTAAATCTTCGTTCATGAGTGTAATTATTTACCACCCAACATTATAAACACATCCCTTATATTTAAAAAAAAAAACAATTTTCCCCAATTATATATGTGCTTCCGTACACCTTAAAATAATCATATCAATTATAAAATCATTTTGTGGCAAACAGTACGTTCCCCAGTACATATTTTCTTAAGATAAATAAAAATTAATCGCTACTACGATACATATCAAGAAAATCTGTAGTTATTCATTAATAAAACATTATCCAATGAACAACACTTTTCATCAAAATAAGCGAAGCAAAATAGTTAATCATGTTTTCTTTTTAAAAAAACCAGACTATAGTTTAATGACATTAAATTATTTTTTAATTATTATGTTAATATTTAAACCAAAATTACCGTGACAGATGTTTATATAACAGAATAAACAAAACTCCGAATAAACTGGATTATTTCGTTTAAATATCTTTATAGCTGTCTCCACAATAGTTTTATAATATTTTTATTAAGTTTAGAAGTCTTACAATGTTACCTCTGTCGTTTATAGTTTCGACTATCTATGGAAATATTGCCTTCATTGTTTATACGATGACCATAATCACAATTGTATCATATTGGCACGAGTATAATAAATCATTTTTCAAGTTATACGTAATGTTCTATATTGTGGTATGTTATAGAAAATTTTTAATGATCTTTCTATAGATTAATTTATATCTAAAATTCAAATTTAAAATGTTTCATTTAAACTATATATATATATATATATATAGATTAGGCGTAGTTGGTTAATTGCGCAAATACGAACAAAAGAGCCATAAAGAAGACAAAGATTTATTTAGATAATTTCAGAATTTAATAACATTTATCAATTCGTTCATAGTATTGCGAATTCCACAAAACACATGCAATGATTGTTTACTTGCTCCCATATTTAAAATGCACACAGCTTCGAATCCATCGTGGTTCCCACTACAAATATTTGCAACTTTCGAATATTCAATGGCATATGCACAATATCTTATGATACTTTTTATATCTGCCAATCGATTTACCATGGTCTACTTTGCAGTGATGTTCGAAGTTATATGGTCGAAATTATTTATTATATCGGCTCTCACTGTGATTATTATTCCTTTCATTCCGAACTTACAAATATTAATGGGACCTGCTTATTATAAACACTATGAAACAATGGATTGCTATACAATAACAACAGCAATTGTAATTATTGATAAATTTTTAAATGATTGGGAAATAATGAAAAAAACCTATGAAAGAATGTAAAGTGTGAAAGTAGTTTTAAGAAATATGGATTATTTAAGATCTTCAATATTATATTTTCGACATTTCGATTATTATACTTACGTGAAAAACGTGTAACTGTAATACATAATAGCACGCCAAATGAAATACTAGAAATACGATATCAGTAAAGTAATTTTTAAATCTAATTTTTGGAATATTTTTTTAACTCATTGTGCTAGTTTAGTAAAAACGAACTAAAGACTAGTAATTATTGGGTTGTAAGTTCTAATTGGCAATTTCCATGACGCATTTAACCATTGAAAAATCAGTGATTATCATTTGGCATGCTACAGTCATTTATGATCAAAATATAAGAAATTGATAGCTCATTTTCGATTATTTTTGCAAATGGTTTCAATGAGAATGTAAAACAACTATTCAATTTCCTTAAAAATACATATATTATAGAAAACCGAAAAAATCAAATTCTACAATCATAGTTCATAGTTTTTAAGTTTAATTTTTCTTTTTAAAATTTGTTTTTTATGTTAGTTTCAGAAAAAATAAATGATAAGTATTTTTATCAGAACTTTAATTAATGATAATTTTAACAAAAAAGTATAGTCAAAGGATGCCTCGTTGTAAGAGATAATTAGAGAGTCCCACAACCTCTATGTTTATCTTGTGGTTTTCTAACAACGAAAGTATGTTAGGGTACCGCAAAATGAGTTTGAAATCTGAAAACCCGTAAAGCATTAAAGTGTTTTGATATTATACAAAATAAAACCAAATTGTAATGAAAAAGAAAAGCGAAATAATAAACAAATTGCAAATTAAATCTACACCTGTTCCAAGCGAGACAATTATATTGTTATGAATGCTCCTTTAAACCGACTTTTTTAGTAACCTGCACCACGACAATATGTAATTCTAAACTTCTTATTGGAAAAATATATTAAATGATCTTATCAGAGCAGCCATTTGAATATTGTCTCAATCACTTCAATATAGTGTTTCCCTTGATTAGGCACATTTTATTCATTAGTCATTCCCTTTACAAACGTTTTACAATTAATTCAAAGACAATCTTCATGCTGAACAATGCACTCCAGGTGAAAAGTTAGACACCTGCGGATTGATCACTGCCAAAACAGAAATAACTATTAACGATGATTGTAAGAATTAATACAAATTATAAGTTTATCAAAATAAGTCATTTGGATGGTTTAGTTAAACGAAACGTAGCTTAAACATTAAGAGCGAAATATGATAGTTGAACTTTTTTGGCAAACTTCTTCCACCCTGACCTTTTTGAATTTCTTTGGGTCTCGAGAATTTTAGTTAGGTGTATTGTTTTCTGATTCAGTGTTGTTTTTGCTGACTGGTATGTTTTCATTTTCAGTATTTATTCTGATGGGCTCTCGTACCCTCCAGTTTCCTAATTTTTTAGTATGTACCATAAATTATTTCTCAGTACTAAATTTTTTCTGAGAATTAACTTATGGAAATTTAAACGTTGGTTTTACTAGATCCGGTCATGAAAGTGAGTTCGTGCTATAGATGATAAAAAAAGAAGAACGCCGGTTTGCGACACAGTGATTCGCTTCCTCTCTGGTTTCTTTGGAACTATAAGAGAGATATTCCACGTTAAAATACTTTATTTTGGAATATAAAACTAATAGTCGGTGCTACTTTCACGCCAAATTATATTATACTCTTCAGAGATCGGTGCGTAATGAAAGAGAAAAAAAATAAGAAAAACTTATAGTCTCGGATGTGCGGTCACAAACGGTTTTTTCGTCTATTCCTCTTCAATGTGGGCTACTCATTTTTTTAAGACAACACACATTGATGAGATACAAAAGAGTGGCCATCCAAACGAGAAACTCATTTCATTCTAATTTTTTCCTCCTAAAGGACAATACTATAAATAGCTTATACCAATATTTAATAACAGTGAAAACATTTATGAATTTTATTGGTCTTACTATTAATATTATTATTAACACATTTAGCCGCACGAAGAAGTTCTCTACACATTATTTATTTTCATGATGATTATTACTTCAATTACTTTGCTAATGAACGTTCTATCATTTATTCGATTAATAGTCATCCGTTCACAGATATCAAAAATTGAGCTGAATCTATTATATATTGGCTTTACATCATTTCTTATACAGTTTATTTGTGCTTTGGATACGGTATGTATTGTATTTTCTATTATTAAACAAAAAAGGTATAGTTTATATTACAAACGACTAATGATGAGCAGAAAGGACAATTATTGTATGAATTGAGCATGTTGTTTTTGCCATTTGCAAGTGATGCTCTAACGTTAACACAGCCTTTGATTCTCCTTGCATTTAGTTCAAAGGTTTGATGGTATAATAATTGTGGTTAATTATTTGTATTCCAGATGAGAATGTCGATGCTGAAACGTTTCTTTCCTAGAAGATACGAGTCATCATTGTTTCATTCGCGAGATAAGATACCAAAGTTTTGTATTTCGATATAATGTTTTATTACAGGTTTATCTAAAATCAGCGTCAGTAATTTCTAATTTCAATTCTGTGTGATATTGTTATTAATGGTTCTTTCATCTAATTAACTGTTATTAGAATTGTATATTAGATTTTTTAGTTTACTAAGAATTATTATGAGAAATAAATGTTCTTGAAATTGAACTTTAAATGTGAATTTGAAAAAAGAAAGATAAATAAAATACCTCATATTGATAATATTGCTCTTAAAATTTTCTCTTTTTCTAATTTTCTTTCAAGCTATATTAAAAAAATTATAAGCTTTTATGAGAGGGAAACGACGTGGGCTGAAGAATATCAAACCAACCCGGAACAATAAATCGTGTGAGGATCAGAATCCGCAATAGGACCAATTGTAGCCTGTCATCTCCAGCTACCTTAACTACATTTTTATTAGAGCAAGCTGTTATTTCGTCTGTGGTGCCCCTTTAATAGGTCGTCGATTATTTCAATATAAAAATATACAATTTATCTCGAATGTTAACTATGTCTAATATTGTAAAAAAGAAATTTAAAACATAAACAATGCTAAAAAAAATTAATCTATATTACATTTTTAATACAGTATCCACACCAAGTCGAAATGAATATTTTTCAATGTTTAAACGTGTATTATTAAGTTACACGTATTATTTTACTATAATTTGATATGTCATTGTTGCTAGCCCGTCTTGAACTATCTAAAAACATGCGCTTCTTGCCGAAATATGCAAAATGATCATCTTTTCTGAGCCCCTAACTTAATAATTCAATTTGGTGTGCAGTATCACATCAAATGAAACCATTGATGTTTTTTTTACGCGTGTTTTACCACTTTCACGTGTATTTTATATAAATAATATCTAAACCAGTTTTTCAGCTCTGAGCTCATTTACATGTAATATGGTTTAATCAACCATTCATGAGATCTTTATAATAAAGAATTTACGGTGGTTTTTCTTTAAATGATGCAATAGCTTGTGCTGGTCAATAAGACTTTATTGTACTTAAAATTTGAGAACATTAAACCCTTAAACTTTTGATATATGAATATGTGACACTCAACTTATCAATTTTAAAATAGCGTAATATAATTATTATTTAAAGCAAGTATTGTTCAGCTGTTGCGTTTTTTTTTTCAAATTTTACAGAGTATATAATTTCTCAAATAATTGTACTTTATTAAAACAATTTATGGCAATTAAATATTCACATGTCGATTACCAATGTTTAATTAACCTCTTGATTTTACATTAGAAATATTATAAGGTTTTTTTTCATAGCTATATTGTTTCTGTTATTGAGAACATAACACAATCAATTTTGGAATCAAAGGATAATTTTGTAATTATAGCATTCCAATAATATAAAAATATGTGTTAAAGTACACCTCTAATTTTGTAAGCAGCTTTCATTATTTTTATTTATTTGTATATTCAGACTAGAAAACTTCCACTAATTACGTAGTAAACTAGTATTTAGGTGAAGCTTCCAGAAAGTTTTAAAAAATGTCGAATTGGTTTTGAATTTCTGTTAGGAAAGTTTCTAATTTTACTATTTCCATTTAAATTTATTGAATATTGTTGGGTCATTAAAATGTTTTAACAAGCTAGTCTATCACTCTATTTATTTTTTCTGGAATACGACTATAGTCAGCTCAAAAACATTCAAATTGTTGCTGACGTTTTGCAAGCTTTATTTTCAAAAAGAAACACTTAAATCATACTTATATTTTAAGAGCCTTACTCTCTAATTTTTTGATGGATAATTGTTTTCTGTACATGTTCTTAAAATTGCGCTGATATCTCTAATCAGACTTATTCTACAGAATTACCAATTAGATGGTCCTACAGAGCAACATAAAGTAACGTCAGTTTAGTGCTCAATTTAGTATAAAATAATATTTTTATACTTTATTATAATTATTTCCATCTTATTAATACTTTATTCATTCACCATATATAATACAAATCATTATCATTTTACTAGAGGTTTTCTTTTTTTCTGATTTTCGGGATTTCTACAACCATTCAAAATTCTTTGTGAAAACTAGTCTTATCGAATTTAGGGGTGTCGATTAAAGATATATCAAAAAAATAACGCGATAAAAACTGTTTCCTACGGTATAATTCATATGGGTGGTCTAAAATAAATTACTATTTTGACAGTTCCAGTTTGCGTGAAACTGTTAAACAGCAAAAAAAGGAAAGCTTTGTTGAAGGCGAGATCAAATTCGTTGGTCTTTCTTTTACGGTGCAGGCGATTTTCCAACTTGCTGCCTTTGTCGCGTAGGAGTATATATTTTTTATATTTCTTTTATCAGGTGAATTGTATACAAAAAGTTAAAATGTCTTTTGGGGCTAAACGTCGTTTATAAGTGTTATTTTTCTAAGAGGCGGGTAGTTTTTGTGAAAGAATTCAAATTTAGAATACACGAAATTAAATCCCATATTGTCATTTTATTATTAAATTCCAGATATATATTATTCCAGTAACAAATTTACAAGTTTAACAGTGGTTCTATGATGATGATGATGATTGCATAATTCTCCACGATAGCATTAATCTCACGGAAATATATATTTTTTATAAGATGAGCTTGATGGATTTCATTTTATGGTATATGTGTATAATTCTGTTATACGGGAATAAATTGAAAATCTTTAATTTAGTAAAACTTCTTTCCACATTATATATTTATTTTAATTTTGATAAAATGATACACTATCTAATTTGAATGAGTCTATCTCAATTCCCTGTAGATTTATTGGTAATATTTTAATTTAGGTTCTATGTTTAATTAAATCGTTTTTAACAATTTTTTGAAATGAAAGTCATTCATATTTGTATTATTTGTCTGGGTTGTATTATTTGTCTGGGTAACCTTTTCAAAACCACAAAAAATTTCCTTAATTTTGGTCTTTAACTTGCCATAATTAGAAAAGGTGCCAACTTTTTCTGTTCCATATCATCAACATTTATTTTTTTAATGAGTGGCATAAGCTTTAAAATTCATATTTTTTTCCCATTACTTTGTTTGTAAAAAAATTTAAGAATTTTTAATGTTTACTTGTCTTTTTTCCGCGTAATAACATTTCAAAAAATATACAACGATATGAAAAGATATGAAAAAAGAATTTTATTAATTTCTGCATGAAGTTTAAAAACCACTATTGGCGAAAGTTTTTGAAGCTTTTCTTAAATTATCTCTGGAACTGAGGTCCAGTATTGGCTAATCCATTTAGTGTGCAAGGTAGAATAAGCATTTGACCCCACAAAAGGTCAGTAGCTCAAATATTTGACAATTGACCGGAGATGGGAGGAATTCCGGATTTCTGCATTCTGGCAATTTTCCCATACCGAATTCCGGATTCCGAAATTCAAGAACTGCCACTACGCCAATCTGACTAATATGAGATTTAGACATATAGAGCTGTTGACACTTTCGATCTATAGCATCAGACACAATTTTTAATTCTCAATTATTAAAAAGACAATAATTCATGGATTATGAGCTTAAAAAATCGTGCTGGGAAAAATTGAACTCAAAGTCTGCAAATTACAGTGAAATTAAGTTGTGACGATTATTTCACACATTTTTTATTACCGAATATCAAATGGAAGATTATATAAAGTTCTATTTGTTTTCCAAGGAATAGAACTATTATTCATTTCATTTCAAGATTGACTTTCTCTATAAATGATTCCAACCTTTTCACACCTAATTATTTCTTATAAATAGGAATTCAAAAGATCCACATTAAGACAAAAATTCGTATAAAATTAAACAGTCAAAGATACTTTTAGGAAGGCTTGAAAGTTTTACGGAAAAATTAGTTTTATAACTTCCACGTGGAAATTAATAAAACGCGTGTTTAAATCTAGAAAAGTCGTAATTTTCATTTGGCGTGCTTTTTTCTTTGTTAAGTTTTAAATTTCAAAACTAACAAGATTGTAAGATTTCCACCTTAGCTAGTTTAAGTATCTGATTAGGCTGGTAATTAAAGTGTGAACGCTAATTGATGATTTTTCAAGTTTTAAGTACGAGCCTTTATCAAGATGTTTCATTGTCGTATTTAATTGTCATATTTTTGAACGGAAATGGAATGGCGGTTCAAGACTGGCTAGTAGAAATTTTAAATAAAAATAACACGTGCTTAATTTACATTTGATGTGCATCTTGGATAGGTAAAAACTTCACTTTATTTCTATTTCAATAGACTTTTTTAAACGTAGATATCATCGCGCGCCAACTGGAAATCCCGATTTCGGTTCAGATTTTTAATTCTGTCTAAAAAATTGTATTATTATCAAACCAGTTGGAGTTCCATCTGATTGTTGGAGTGCCATCTGATTAATTGGTTATTTTTTTACCAAGCTTCATATCACTTGAATTATTTCTTTGTTAATCATAACTTTATTATATAATACATATTATAATTAAATCTTTCAGAAAAAATGTTCTCATTGTATTTTTTTATAACGACAACATATGGCGTATTGTCATTTGTTATATATACCATGACCATAATAACTATTTATACATACTGGTCGGAATATAACAAATCGTTCTTTAAATTGTATATATTATTCTATATTGTGGTAGAAATATAGATCGAATTTAAATCTTCCACGTTCATTTTTTAGAATTTAATAACATTTATCAATTCGTTCATAGTATTGCGAATTCCACAAAACACATGCAATGATTGTTTACTTGCTCCCATATTTAAAATGCACACAGCTTCGAATCCATCGTGGTTCCCGCTACAAATATTTGCAACTTTCGAATATTCAATGGCATATGCACAATATCTTATGATACTTTTTATATCTGCCAATCGATTTACCATGGTCTACTTTGCAGTGATGTTCGAAGTTATATGGTCTAAATTATTTATTATATCGGCTCTCATTGTTCTAATTGTGCCATTCTTGTTTACATTTGAGATTGTTTTGTCACCGGCGTATTTTTCATTGTCAGTTACACTCGATGGATTTACTGTTTCCACTGCGGTTGTAAGTTATTATTGAATAGACTAACCAGAGTCTAAAAATTGTAGCTTTTTGGGGTTCAAAAATATGCACACTTTAGAGCTTTTAAAGAACTTTGTGAATGGGGTAAATTCACATAAACTAGCTGACAAAAGTTTTGTCACAAATGTTTTTTCGGGTTTAACTTTTTTGTGACTTGACCAAATTGGCTGATTTTTTGATATTTTATGTGAATCAGCGTTTAAAAGGTTATAGTAGAAAAATTTAGTTTAAATTACCATGGCAATTTCGGTACCACGTATTCCGTTTTCCCTCATATTGATAAAAGCTTGCCGGGTGGCAATTGAAGGGAGTCATCACTAAAATATTGGCAATTACTGCAATTATGAAAAAAATATAATTGAACTTTAAAAATTATTAAAAAATGCAGTGCAAGAAAAGTGCGTAATATCTTTGAGCTACGTGTTTTACGATAAACGCTTGTCACTGTAAAACGGATCATCGTAATCACAAGCGGGAATTTGTAAAATAATCTACAACCATATGAATCTATCATATCAAAGAATCAGCCAATTTGGTCAAGTCACAAAAAAGTTAAACCCGAAAAAACATTTGTGACAAAACTTTTGTCAGCTACTGTATATAGGGGGTCTCGATTACGACAAAATAACAATTCTCTGCTTTTTACGCGCGTTATACAAATTTTACGTGTACATTATAAAAACCAACCATTTTATTAAACTGTCGAACAATGTTAATACCTTCCCAAAATTTTGAATTTCAGCAGGTTTTCAGAACATTTCAATTAGCGTGCATTAATGATTGTGAACTTACTATCATATTTATAGCTCAAAATTTACAAACTTATGAAACAATACATTAATTTATTCATTATTCTAGCCTCCACCGAAATTGATACCGACACTTCTTCTCTTCATGATATTAGATACCATTTTAACAGCTATTCTAAACTTATTAACCTTCATTCGATTAGTAAAACTAACTTATTCAATATCTACAGCAGAAAGAAATCTTCTTTACACAAGCTTCGCTTCATTTTTTATACAATTGGTCTGTGTTATAGATACGGTATAATTTCTTGTTTATGATATTTAATTTAGCATGGTTTAGATAATAATACAAAAGACAACAGAGACTTATAGACGTCAGATATGGTTTAAAATTGGTTTAATGTGTTTGCCAATTGTCAGTGATGCATTAACACTCAGTCAGCCTTTTATTTTACTTGCATTTAGTACAAAGGTTTCTGATGGGAAGAGATGGGGAATATTATGTTAACTGGTTACCATTTAGTCGGGCGTTAAATCCAACTTCTAGAAGAACTTGCTACGAAACCTTCAAGTGTTCCTATTTAAAGATTTTTCTTTGGACTATTAACTATAATTTATAATCTTTACATTTTCTCGTTTTGATGATACTATAAAGCCCAATTCCCTGATCATGAAGATAATTTTTAAAAAACAGAGCTAAAATGGTAATCAGTTCATAATCTTCCGACTCTAATAAAAAAAATTTAATTGAACACATTTCATTTAGATGAGGTTATCGTTTTATAAAAGGTTTTTTCCGAAAAGATTTGAGAAGATCGAAAATGTTTCGATATTCTCACAACGAGGTAAGCTTTTAAAACATTAATTTAAATGTGGATGGTTTGAGAAGTAATTATTATGCAATGCTTATTATTATTTATATGACCCATTGACTAAATATTTTAGGTTAAAACAGTTAAATTTTTTAATCTAATTATATCTAATTTTATCTTTTATCATCCATTTTTATTCAATGTAAAAGTTGAAGTACGCTCACCTCACTAAACTAAATTACAGCACTCTCTAAAACAAGTACATTGTAATCGGAGGCAATACTATTCTATCGGCAACAAACATAAAAATCAATCTTACTATATATCTTGGAGCAATATGGTTATTCTGGTATATTAATTTACAGCGATAAATGGAATATTAATGCGATAAAACTCCTACACTCCCCCCCCCCCCCATAATTTGAGTATGTTGCTTTCCCACGGGACAGATTTGTGCTATTTTATAATTATATGTTGTTTATTTCTTTATAAATTTTCGAGGGTAGTTATTGTTGTTATTTTTCTTATTAATTAGTTCCACTTTACTTGTACATTATTATTTTTGATTGAATCGATAATTTAGTAGTTTAATCAATGTACAATCAGAGGCCTTATGCAAGAACTTAAAAGGAAAATCTATTGACCTTATAAAAAGACCTTAAAAATTGAAAATTAATAGATCCGGGACCCGGGAATGAAACTTCCCTTTTCCCCTACCCGGGACTCGGGACCGGGACTCCACTTATCCCTACTGGGACTTCAATGTGTTTGTTACAATCTTAATTATTCAGCAAACGACATTTATAAATTCCTACCCGTTTCGCTGTCGAAATCTATATAATACTTCGTGCCAAAGAAGATCGAAACACTACAGTGGAGCTATCTGAATCGATACAAGGAGCTCAATTAAATGAATCATTTAATTATTAATTATTATTTATATAGTGTATTTCAAAATAGTTGACGACGCAATCACGCTGCAAATACGGCATACTAATTCAAATTCATTTTCAAAACGATTATTTTATTTTATTTTTGTGACATTTTTAATTGTTATTGCTTATATTGCACGTTTATTAATTAAAAATTATTAAAATAATCGATTTGGTAATGAATTTTAATTAGTATGCCGTATTTGCAGCGTGATTGCGTCTTCAACTATTTTGAAATACACTATATAAATAAATAAGTTAAAAAAAAAATAAATAAATAATAAATAAATAATAGTACGTTGTTATGTCTAACGTATAGAATATAAACCAATATTAAAACGAGGTGAAATAACCCAAAAGCTGTGAGCAAAATTCCACAGAAATGACAGGACTCTGTCCGATGGCTTTTCGCAAAGTTGCAGCAAACTGTTAGGACGCTGCGCGATGGCTGGAAATGATAATATATTAATATTTCAACGAAGTAATAGCAACGTTTTTTAATAGTCTTTTTAAATAATTTATTGCTGGGCTAGACTGAAATTGTTATACTATCTTTATAAGTAGTTTGCAAACATGTTTTACGATATAGAGGAAGCATAAATTTGATCATACAACTGCTTTACACAGTGGTCCTGTGGTGTAGTGGTTATCACGTCTGCTTTACACGCAGAAGGTCGTCGGTTCGATCCCGGCCAGGACCTACCTTTTCGATTTTTTACCATCTGTTGATGTAGTTTTTAAACCTTTTTGAAATCAGTATTCCAATTATATTCAGCATTGTCTTTTTCTATTCGATTATCATTAAAATTATAATATATTAATATTTCAACATGCATGTTGCAAAAAGGAGTTTACATATCGCTCAACATGTAGGTTATTCAGTGGTCCTGTGGTGTAGTGGTTATCACGTCTGCTTCACACGCAGAAGGTCGCCGGTTCGAACCCGGCCAGGACCTATCTTTTGCAGTATTAGCAACGTTTTTTAATTGTCTTTTTAAATAATTTATTGTGTGTGTTATACTATCTTTATAAGTAGTTTGCAAACATGTTTTACGATATAGAGGAAGCATAAATTTGATCATACAACTGCTTTACACAGTGGTCCTGTGGTGTAGTGGTTATCACGTCTGCTTCACACGCAGAAGGTCGCCGGTTCGAACCCGGCCAGGACCTATCTTTTGCAGTATTAGCAACGTTTTTTAATAGTCTTTTTAAATAATTTATTGCTCGGCTAGACTGAAATTGTTATACTATCTTTATAAGTAGTTTGCAAACATGTTTTACGATATAGAGGAAGCATAAATTTGATCATACAACTGCTTTACATAGTGGTCCTGTGGTGTAGTGGTTATCACGTCTGCTTTACACGCAGAAGGTCGTCGGTTCGATCCCGGCCAGGACCTACCTTTTCGATTTTTTACCATCTGTTGATGTAGTTTTTAAATCTTTTTGAAATCAGTATTCCAATTATATTCAGCATTGTCTTTTTCTATTCGATTATCATTAAAATTATAATATATTAATATTTCAACATGCATGTTGCAAAAAGGAATTTACATATCGCTCAACATGTAGGTTATTCAGTGGTCCTGTGGTGTAGTGGTTATCACGTCTGCTTCACACGCAGAAGGTCGCCGGTTCGAACCCGGCCAGGACCTATCTTTTGCAGTATTAGCAACGTTTTTTAATAGTCTTTTTAAATAATTTATTGCTCGGCTAGACTGAAATTGTTATACTATCTTTATAAGTAGTTTGCAAACATGTTTTACGATATAGAGGAAGCATAAATTTGATCATACAACTGCTTTACACAGTGGTCCTGTGGTGTAGTGGTTATCACGTCTGCTTTACACGCAGAAGGTCGTCGGTTCGATCCCGGCCAGGACCTACCTTTTCGATTTTTTACCATCTGTTGATGTAGTTTTTAAACCTTTTTGAAATCAGTATTCCAATTATATTCAGCATTGTCTTTTTCTATTCGATTATCATTAAAATTATAATATATTAATATTTCAACATGCATGTTGCAAAAAGGAGTTTACATATCGCTCAACATGTAGGTTATTCTGTGGTCCTGTGGTGTAGTGGTTATCACGTCTGCTTCACACGCAGAAGGTCGCCGGTTCGAACCCGGCCAGGACCTATCTTTTGCAGTATTAGCAACGTTTTTTAATTGTCTTTTTAAATAATTTATTGTGTGTGTTATACTATCTTTATAAGTAGTTTGCAAACATTTTTTACGATATAGAGGAAGCATAAATTTGATCATACAACTGCTTTACACAGTGGTCCTGTGGTGTAGTGGTTATCACGTCTGCTTTACACGCAGAAGGTCGTCGGTTCGATCCCGGCCAGGACCTACCTTTTCGATTTTTTACCATCTGTTGATGTAGTTTTTAAACCTTTTTGAAATCAGTATTCCAATTATATTCAGCATTGTCTTTTTCTATTCGATTATCATTAAAATTATAATATATTAATATTTCAACATGCATGTTGCAAAAAGAAGTTTACATATCGATCAACATGTAGGTTATTCAGTGGTCCTGTGGTGTAGTGGTTATCACGTCTGCTTCACACGAAGAAGGTCGCCGGTTCGAACCCGGCCAGGACCTATCTTTTGCAGTATTAGCAACGTTTTTTAATAGTCTTTTTAAATAATTTATTGTGTGTGTTATACTATCTTTATAAGTAGTTTGCAAACATGTTTTACGATATAGAGGAAGCATAAATTTGATCATACAACTGCTTTACACAGTGGTCCTGTGGTGTAGTGGTTATCACGTCTGCTTTACACGCAGAAGGTCGTCGGTTCGATCCCGGCCAGGACCTACCTTTTCGATTTTTTACCATCTGTTGATGTAGTTTTTAAACCTTTTTGAAATCAGTATTCCAATTATATTCAGCATTGTCTTTTTCTATTCGATTATCATTAAAATTATAATATATTAATATTTCAACATGCATGTTGGAAAAAGAAGTTTACATATCGATCAACATGTAGGTTATTCAGTGGTCCTGTGGTGTAGTGGTTATCACGTCTGCTTCACACGCAGAAGGTCGCCGGTTCGAACCCGGCCAGGACCTATCTTTTGCAGTATTAGCAACGTTTTTTAATTGTCTTTTTAAATAATTTATTGTGTGTGTTATACTATCTTTATAAGTAGTTTGCAAACATGTTTTACGATATAGAGGAAGCATAAATTTGATCATACAACTGCTTTACACAGTGGTCCTGTGGTGTAGTGGTTATCACGTCTGCTTCACACGCAGAAGGTCGCCGGTTCGAACCCGGCCAGGACCTATCTTTTGCAGTATTAGCAACGTTTTTTAATAGTCTTTTTAAATAATTTATTGCTCGGCTAGACTGAAATTGTTATACTATCTTTATAAGTAGTTTGCAAACATGTTTTACGATATAGAGGAAGCATAAATTTGATCATACAACTGCTTTACATAGTGGTCCTGTGGTGTAGTGGTTATCACGTCTGCTTTACACGCAGAAGGTCGTCGGTTCGATCCCGGCCAGGACCTACCTTTTCGATTTTTTACCATCTGTTGATGTAGTTTTTAAACCTTTTTGAAATCAGTATTCCAATTATATTCAGCATTGTCTTTTTCTATTCGATTATCATTAAAATTATAATATATTAATATTTCAACATGCATGTTGCAAAAAGGAATTTACATATCGCTCAACATGTAGGTTATTCAGTGGTCCTGTGGTGTAGTGGTTATCACGTCTGCTTCACACGCAGAAGGTCGCCGGTTCGAACCCGGCCAGGACCTATCTTTTGCAGTATTAGCAACGTTTTTTAATAGTCTTTTTAAATAATTTATTGTGTGTGTTATACTATCTTTATAAGTAGTTTGCAAACATTTTTTACGATATAGAGGAAGCATAAATTTGATCATACAACTGCTTTACACAGTGGTCCTGTGGTGTAGTGGTTATCACGTCTGCTTCACACGCAGAAGGTCGCCGGTTCGAACCCGGCCAGGACCTATCTTTTGCAGTATTAGCAACGTTTTTTAATAGTCTTTTTAAATAATTTATTGCTCGGCTAGACTGAAATTGTTATACTATCTTTATAAGTAGTTTGCAAACATGTTTTACGATATAGAGGAAGCATAAATTTGATCATACAACTGCTTTACATAGTGGTCCTGTGGTGTAGTGGTTATCACGTCTGCTTTACACGCAGAAGGTCGTCGGTTCGATCCCGGCCAGGACCTACCTTTTCGATTTTTTACCATCTGTTGATGTAGTTTTTAAATCTTTTTGAAATCAGTATTCCAATTATATTCAGCATTGTCTTTTTCTATTCGATTATCATTAAAATTATAATATATTAATATTTCAACATGCATGTTGCAAAAAGGAATTTACATATCGCTCAACATGTAGGTTATTCAGTGGTCCTGTGGTGTAGTGGTTATCACGTCTGCTTCACACGCAGAAGGTCGCCGGTTCGAACCCGGCCAGGACCTATCTTTTGCAGTATTAGCAACGTTTTTTAATAGTCTTTTTAAATAATTTATTGCTCGGCTAGACTGAAATTGTTATACTATCTTTATAAGTAGTTTGCAAACATGTTTTACGATATAGAGGAAGCATAAATTTGATCATACAACTGCTTTACACAGTGGTCCTGTGGTGTAGTGGTTATCACGTCTGCTTTACACGCAGAAGGTCGTCGGTTCGATCCCGGCCAGGACCTACCTTTTCGATTTTTTACCATCTGTTGATGTAGTTTTTAAACCTTTTTGAAATCAGTATTCCAATTATATTCAGCATTGTCTTTTTCTATTCGATTATCATTAAAATTATAATATATTAATATTTCAACATGCATGTTGCAAAAAGGAGTTTACATATCGCTCAACATGTAGGTTATTCTGTGGTCCTGTGGTGTAGTGGTTATCACGTCTGCTTCACACGCAGAAGGTCGCCGGTTCGAACCCGGCCAGGACCTATCTTTTGCAGTATTAGCAACGTTTTTTAATTGTCTTTTTAAATAATTTATTGTGTGTGTTATACTATCTTTATAAGTAGTTTGCAAACATTTTTTACGATATAGAGGAAGCATAAATTTGATCATACAACTGCTTTACACAGTGGTCCTGTGGTGTAGTGGTTATCACGTCTGCTTTACACGCAGAAGGTCGTCGGTTCGATCCCGGCCAGGACCTACCTTTTCGATTTTTTACCATCTGTTGATGTAGTTTTTAAACCTTTTTGAAATCAGTATTCCAATTATATTCAGCATTGTCTTTTTCTATTCGATTATCATTAAAATTATAATATATTAATATTTCAACATGCATGTTGCAAAAAGAAGTTTACATATCGATCAACATGTAGGTTATTCAGTGGTCCTGTGGTGTAGTGGTTATCACGTCTGCTTCACACGAAGAAGGTCGCCGGTTCGAACCCGGCCAGGACCTATCTTTTGCAGTATTAGCAACGTTTTTTAATAGTCTTTTTAAATAATTTATTGTGTGTGTTATACTATCTTTATAAGTAGTTTGCAAACATGTTTTACGATATAGAGGAAGCATAAATTTGATCATACAACTGCTTTACACAGTGGTCCTGTGGTGTAGTGGTTATCACGTCTGCTTTACACGCAGAAGGTCGTCGGTTCGATCCCGGCCAGGACCTACCTTTTCGATTTTTTACCATCTGTTGATGTAGTTTTTAAACCTTTTTGAAATCAGTATTCCAATTATATTCAGCATTGTCTTTTTCTATTCGATTATCATTAAAATTATAATATATTAATATTTCAACATGCATGTTGGAAAAAGAAGTTTACATATCGATCAACATGTAGGTTATTCAGTGGTCCTGTGGTGTAGTGGTTATCACGTCTGCTTCACACGCAGAAGGTCGCCGGTTCGAACCCGGCCAGGACCTATCTTTTGCAGTATTAGCAACGTTTTTTAATTGTCTTTTTAAATAATTTATTGTGTGTGTTATACTATCTTTATAAGTAGTTTGCAAACATGTTTTACGATATAGAGGAAGCATAAATTTGATCATACAACTGCTTTACACAGTGGTCCTGTGGTGTAGTGGTTATCACGTCTGCTTCACACGCAGAAGGTCGCCGGTTCGAACCCGGCCAGGACCTATCTTTTGCAGTATTAGCAACGTTTTTTAATAGTCTTTTTAAATAATTTATTGCTCGGCTAGACTGAAATTGTTATACTATCTTTATAAGTAGTTTGCAAACATGTTTTACGATATAGAGGAAGCATAAATTTGATCATACAACTGCTTTACATAGTGGTCCTGTGGTGTAGTGGTTATCACGTCTGCTTTACACGCAGAAGGTCGTCGGTTCGATCCCGGCCAGGACCTACCTTTTCGATTTTTTACCATCTGTTGATGTAGTTTTTAAACCTTTTTGAAATCAGTATTCCAATTATATTCAGCATTGTCTTTTTCTATTCGATTATCATTAAAATTATAATATATTAATATTTCAACATGCATGTTGCAAAAAGGAATTTACATATCGCTCAACATGTAGGTTATTCAGTGGTCCTGTGGTGTAGTGGTTATCACGTCTGCTTCACACGCAGAAGGTCGCCGGTTCGAACCCGGCCAGGACCTATCTTTTGCAGTATTAGCAACGTTTTTTAATAGTCTTTTTAAATAATTTATTGTGTGTGTTATACTATCTTTATAAGTAGTTTGCAAACATGTTTTACGATATAGAGGAAGCATAAATTTGATCATACAACTGCTTTACATAGTGGTCCTGTGGTGTAGTGGTTATCACGTCTGCTTTACACGCAGAAGGTCGTCGGTTCGATCCCGGCCAGGACCTACCTTTTCGATTTTTTACCATCTGTTGATGTAGTTTTTAAACCTTTTTGAAATCAGTATTCCAATTATATTCAGCATTGTCTTTTTCTATTCGATTATCATTAAAATTATAATATATTAATATTTCAACATGCATGTTGCAAAAAGGAATTTACATATCGCTCAACATGTAGGTTATTCAGTGGTCCTGTGGTGTAGTGGTTATCACGTCTGCTTCACACGCAGAAGGTCGCCGGTTCGAACCCGGCCAGGACCTATCTTTTGCAGTATTAGCAACGTTTTTTAATAGTCTTTTTAAATAATTTATTGTGTGTGTTATACTATCTTTATAAGTAGTTTGCAAACATTTTTTACGATATAGAGGAAGCATAAATTTGATCATACAACTGCTTTACACAGTGGTCCTGTGGTGTAGTGGTTATCACGTCTGCTTTACACGCAGAAGGTCGTCGGTTCGATCCCGGCCAGGACCTACCTTTTCGATTTTTTACCATCTGTTGATGTAGTTTTTAAACCTTTTTGAAATCAGTATTCCAATTATATTCAGCATTGTCTTTTTCTATTCGATTATCATTAAAATTATAATATATTAATATTTCAACATGCATGTTGCAAAAAGAAGTTTACATATCGATCAACATGTAGGTTATTCAGTGGTCCTGTGGTGTAGTGGTTATCACGTCTGCTTCACACGAAGAAGGTCGCCGGTTCGAACCCGGCCAGGACCTATCTTTTGCAGTATTAGCAACGTTTTTTAATAGTCTTTTTAAATAATTTATTGTGTGTGTTATACTATCTTTATAAGTAGTTTGCAAACATGTTTTACGATATAGAGGAAGCATAAATTTGATCATACAACTGCTTTACACAGTGGTCCTGTGGTGTAGTGGTTATCACGTCTGCTTTACACGCAGAAGGTCGTCGGTTCGATCCCGGCCAGGACCTACCTTTTCGATTTTTTACCATCTGTTGATGTAGTTTTTAAACCTTTTTGAAATCAGTATTCCAATTATATTCAGCATTGTCTTTTTCTATTCGATTATCATTAAAATTATAATATATTAATATTTCAACATGCATGTTGCAAAAAGAAGTTTACATATCGATCAACATGTAGGTTATTCAGTGGTCCTGTGGTGTAGTGGTTATCACGTCTGCTTCACACGAAGAAGGTCGCCGGTTCGAACCCGGCCAGGACCTATCTTTTGCAGTATTAGCAACGTTTTTTAATAGTCTTTTTAAATAATTTATTGTGTGTGTTATACTATCTTTATAAGTAGTTTGCAAACATTTTTTACGATATAGAGGAAGCATAAATTTGATCATACAACTGCTTTACACAGTGGTCCTGTGGTGTAGTGGTTATCACGTCTGCTTTACACGCAGAAGGTCGTCGGTTCGATCCCGGCCAGGACCTACGTTTTCGATTTTTTACCATCTGTTGATGTAGTTTTTAAACCTTTTTGAAATCAGTATTCCAATTATATTCAGTATTGTCTTTTTCTATTCGATTATCATTAAAATTATAATATATTAATATTTCAACATGCATGTTGCAAAAAGGAGTTTACATATCGCTCAACATGTAGGTTATTCAGTGGTCCTGTGGTGTAGTGGTTATCACGTCTGCTTTACACGCAGAAGGTCGTCGGTTCGATCCCGGCCAGGACCTACCTTTTCGATTTTTTACCATCTGTTGATGTAGTTTTTAAACCTTTTTGAAATCAGTATTCCAATTATATTCAGCATTGTCTTTTTCTATTCGATTATCATTAAAATTATAATATATTAATATTTCAACATGCATGTTGCAAAAAGAAGTTTACATATCGATCAACATGTAGGTTATTCAGTGGTCCTGTGGTGTAGTGGTTATCACGTCTGCTTTACACGCAGAAGGTCGTCGGTTCGATCCCGGCCAGGACCTACCTTTTCGATTTTTTACCATCTGTTGATGTAGTTTTTAAACCTTTTTGAAATCAGTATTCCAATTATATTCAGCATTGTCTTTTTCTATTCGATTATCATTAAAATTATAATATATTAATATTTCAACATGCATGTTGGAAAAAGAAGTTTACATATCGATCAACGTGTAGGTTATTCAGTGGTCCTGTGGTGTAGTGGTTATCACGTCTGCTTCACACGCAGAAGGTCGCCGGTTCGAACCCGGCCAGGACCTATCTTTTGCAGTATTAGCAACGTTTTTTAATAGTCTTTTTAAATAATTTATTGTGTGTGTTATACTATCTTTATAAGTAGTTTGCAAACATGTTTTACGATATAGAGGAAGCATAAATTTGATCATACAACTGCTTTACACAGTGGTCCTGTGGTGTAGTGGTTATCACGTCTGCTTTACACGCAGAAGGTCGTCGGTTCGATCCCGGCCAGGACCTACCTTTTCGATTTTTTACCATCTGTTGATGTAGTTTTTAAACCTTTTTGAAATCAGTATTCCAATTATATTCAGTATTGTCTTTTTCTATTCGATTATCATTAAAATTATAATATATTAATATTTCAACATGCATGTTGCAAAAAGGAGTTTACATATCGCTCAACATGTAGGTTATTCAGTGGTCCTGTGGTGTAGTGGTTATCACGTCTGCTTCACACGCAGAAGGTCGCCGGTTCGAACCCGGCCAGGACCTATCTTTTGCAGTATTAGCAACGTTTTTTAATAGTCTTTTTAAATAATTTATTGCTCGGCTAGACTGAAATTGTTATACTATCTTTATAAGTAGTTTGCAAACATGTTTTACGATATAGAGGAAGCATAAATTTGATCATACAACTGCTTTACATAGTGGTCCTGTGGTGTAGTGGTTATCACGTCTGCTTTACACGCAGAAGGTCGTCGGTTCGATCCCGGCCAGGACCTACCTTTTCGATTTTTTACCATCTGTTGATGTAGTTTTTAAACCTTTTTGAAATCAGTATTCCAATTATATTCAGCATTGTCTTTTTCTATTCGATTATCATTAAAATTATAATATATTAATATTTCAACATGCATGTTGCAAAAAGGAATTTACATATCGCTCAACATGTAGGTTATTCAGTGGTCCTGTGGTGTAGTGGTTATCACGTCTGCTTCACACGCAGAAGGTCGCCGGTTCGAACCCGGCCAGGACCTATCTTTTGCAGTATTAGCAACGTTTTTTAATAGTCTTTTTAAATAATTTATTGCTCGGCTAGACTGAAATTGTTATACTATCTTTATAAGTAGTTTGCAAACATGTTTTACGATATAGAGGAAGCATAAATTTGATCATACAACTGCTTTACACAGTGGTCCTGTGGTGTAGTGGTTATCACGTCTGCTTTACACGCAGAAGGTCGTCGGTTCGATCCCGGCCAGGACCTACCTTTTCGATTTTTTACCATCTGTTGATGTAGTTTTTAAACCTTTTTGAAATCAGTATTCCAATTATATTCAGTATTGTCTTTTTCTATTCGATTATCATTAAAATTATAATATATTAATATTTCAACATGCATGTTGCAAAAAGGAGTTTACATATCGCTCAACATGTAGGTTATTCAGTGGTCCTGTGGTGTAGTGGTTATCACGTCTGCTTCACACGCAGAAGGTCGCCGGTTCGAACCCGGCCAGGACCTATCTTTTGCAGTATTAGCAACGTTTTTTAATAGTCTTTTTAAATAATTTATTGTGTGTGTTATACTATCTTTATAAGTAGTTTGCAAACATTTTTTACGATATAGAGGAAGCATAAATTTGATCATACAACTGCTTTACACAGTGGTCCTGTGGTGTAGTGGTTATCACGTCTGCTTTACACGCAGAAGGTCGTCGGTTCGATCCCGGCCAGGACCTACCTTTTCGATTTTTTACCATCTGTTGATGTAGTTTTTAAACCTTTTTGAAATCAGTATTCCAATTATATTCAGCATTGTCTTTTTCTATTCGATTATCATTAAAATTATAATATATTAATATTTCAACATGCATGTTGGAAAAAGAAGTTTACATATCGATCAACATGTAGGTTATTCAGTGGTCCTGTGGTGTAGTGGTTATCACGTCTGCTTCACACGCAGAAGGTCGCCGGTTCGAACCCGGCCAGGACCTATCTTTTGCAGTATTAGCAACGTTTTTTAATAGTCTTTTTAAATAATTTATTGCTCGGCTAGACTGAAATTGTTATACTATCTTTATAAGTAGTTTGCAAACATGTTTTACGATATAGAGGAAGCATAAATTTGATCATACAACTGCTTTACACAGTGGTCCTGTGGTGTAGTGGTTATCACGTCTGCTTTACACGCAGAAGGTCGTCGGTTCGATCCCGGCCAGGACCTACCTTTTCGATTTTTTACCATCTGTTGATGTAGTTTTTAAACCTTTTTGAAATCAGTATTCCAATTATATTCAGTATTGTCTTTTTCTATTCGATTATCATTAAAATTATAATATATTAATATTTCAACATGCATGTTGCAAAAAGGAGTTTACATATCGCTCAACATGTAGGTTATTCAGTGGTCCTGTGGTGTAGTGGTTATCACGTCTGCTTTACACGCAGAAGGTCGTCGGTTCGATCCCGGCCAGGACCTACCTTTTCGATTTTTTACCATCTGTTGATGTAGTTTTTAAACCTTTTTGAAATCAGTATTCCAATTATATTCAGCATTGTCTTTTTCTATTCGATTATCATTAAAATTATAATATATTAATATTTCAACATGCATGTTGCAAAAAGAAGTTTACATATCGATCAACATGTAGGTTATTCAGTGGTCCTGTGGTGTAGTGGTTATCACGTCTGCTTCACACGCAGAAGGTCGCCGGTTCGAACCCGGCCAGGACCTATCTTTTGCAGTATTAGCAACGTTTTTTAATAGTCTTTTTAAATAATTTATTGTGTGTGTTATACTATCTTTATAAGTAGTTTGCAAACATGTTTTACGATATAGAGGAAGCATAAATTTGATCATACAACTGCTTTACACAGTGGTCCTGTGGAGTAGTGGTTATCACGTTTGCTTTACACGCAGAAGGTCGTCGGTTCGATCCCGGCCAGGACCTACCTTTTCGATTTTTTACCATCTGTTGATGTAGTTTTTAAACCTTTTTGAAATCAGTATTCCAATTATATTCAGCATTGTCTTTTTCTATTCGATTATCATTAAAATTATAATATATTAATATTTCAACATGCATGTTGGAAAAAGAAGTTTACATATCGATCAACATGTAGGTTATTCAGTGGTCCTGTGGTGTAGTGGTTATCACGTCTGCTTCACACGCAGAAGGTCGCCGGTTCGAACCCGGCCAGGACCTATCTTTTGCAGTATTAGCAACGTTTTTTAATAGTCTTTTTAAATAATTTATTGTGTGTGTTATACTATCTTTATAAGTAGTTTGCAAACATGTTTTACGATATAGAGGAAGCATAAATTTGATCATACAACTGCTTTACACAGTGGTCCTGTGGAGTAGTGGTTATCACGTTTGCTTTACACGCAGAAGGTCGTCGGTTCGATCCCGGCCAGGACCTACCTTTTCGATTTTTTACCATCTGTTGATGTAGTTTTTAAACCTTTTTGAAATCAGTATTCCAATTATATTCAGTATTGTCTTTTTCTATTCGATTATCATTAAAATTATAATATATTAATATTTCAACATGCATGTTGCAAAAAGGAGTTTACATATCGCTCAACATGTAGGTTATTCAGTGGTCCTGTGGTGTAGTGGTTATCACGTCTGCTTTACACGCAGAAGGTCGTCGGTTCGATCCCGGCCAGGACCTACCTTTTCGATTTTTTACCATCTGTTGATGTAGTTTTTAAACCTTTTTGAAATCAGTATTCCAATTATATTCAGCATTGTCTTTTTCTATTCGATTATCATTAAAATTATAATATATTAATATTTCAACATGCATGTTGGAAAAAGAAGTTTACATATCGATCAACGTGTAGGTTATTCAGTGGTCCTGTGGTGTAGTGGTTATCACGTCTGCTTCACACGCAGAAGGTCGCCGGTTCGAACCCGGCCAGGACCTATCTTTTGCAGTATTAGCAACGTTTTTTAATAGTCTTTTTAAATAATTTATTGTGTGTGTTATACTATCTTTATAAGTAGTTTGCAAACATGTTTTACGATATAGAGGAAGCATAAATTTGATCATACAACTGCTTTACACAGTGGTCCTGTGGTGTAGTGGTTATCACGTCTGCTTTACACGCAGAAGGTCGTCGGTTCGATCCCGGCCAGGACCTACCTTTTCGATTTTTTACCATCTGTTGATGTAGTTTTTAAACCTTTTTGAAATCAGTATTCCAATTATATTCAGTATTGTCTTTTTCTATTCGATTATCATTAAAATTATAATATATTAATATTTCAACATGCATGTTGCAAAAAGGAGTTTACATATCGCTCAACATGTAGGTTATTCAGTGGTCCTGTGGTGTAGTGGTTATCACGTCTGCTTCACACGCAGAAGGTCGCCGGTTCGAACCCGGCCAGGACCTATCTTTTGCAGTATTAGCAACGTTTTTTAATAGTCTTTTTAAATAATTTATTGCTCGGCTAGACTGAAATTGTTATACTATCTTTATAAGTAGTTTGCAAACATGTTTTACGATATAGAGGAAGCATAAATTTGATCATACAACTGCTTTACATAGTGGTCCTGTGGTGTAGTGGTTATCACGTCTGCTTTACACGCAGAAGGTCGTCGGTTCGATCCCGGCCAGGACCTACCTTTTCGATTTTTTACCATCTGTTGATGTAGTTTTTAAACCTTTTTGAAATCAGTATTCCAATTATATTCAGCATTGTCTTTTTCTATTCGATTATCATTAAAATTATAATATATTAATATTTCAACATGCATGTTGCAAAAAGGAATTTACATATCGCTCAACATGTAGGTTATTCAGTGGTCCTGTGGTGTAGTGGTTATCACGTCTGCTTCACACGCAGAAGGTCGCCGGTTCGAACCCGGCCAGGACCTATCTTTTGCAGTATTAGCAACGTTTTTTAATAGTCTTTTTAAATAATTTATTGCTCGGCTAGACTGAAATTGTTATACTATCTTTATAAGTAGTTTGCAAACATGTTTTACGATATAGAGGAAGCATAAATTTGATCATACAACTGCTTTACACAGTGGTCCTGTGGTGTAGTGGTTATCACGTCTGCTTTACACGCAGAAGGTCGTCGGTTCGATCCCGGCCAGGACCTACCTTTTCGATTTTTTACCATCTGTTGATGTAGTTTTTAAACCTTTTTGAAATCAGTATTCCAATTATATTCAGTATTGTCTTTTTCTATTCGATTATCATTAAAATTATAATATATTAATATTTCAACATGCATGTTGCAAAAAGGAGTTTACATATCGCTCAACATGTAGGTTATTCAGTGGTCCTGTGGTGTAGTGGTTATCACGTCTGCTTCACACGCAGAAGGTCGCCGGTTCGAACCCGGCCAGGACCTATCTTTTGCAGTATTAGCAACGTTTTTTAATAGTCTTTTTAAATAATTTATTGTGTGTGTTATACTATCTTTATAAGTAGTTTGCAAACATTTTTTACGATATAGAGGAAGCATAAATTTGATCATACAACTGCTTTACACAGTGGTCCTGTGGTGTAGTGGTTATCACGTCTGCTTTACACGCAGAAGGTCGTCGGTTCGATCCCGGCCAGGACCTACCTTTTCGATTTTTTACCATCTGTTGATGTAGTTTTTAAACCTTTTTGAAATCAGTATTCCAATTATATTCAGCATTGTCTTTTTCTATTCGATTATCATTAAAATTATAATATATTAATATTTCAACATGCATGTTGGAAAAAGAAGTTTACATATCGATCAACATGTAGGTTATTCAGTGGTCCTGTGGTGTAGTGGTTATCACGTCTGCTTCACACGCAGAAGGTCGCCGGTTCGAACCCGGCCAGGACCTATCTTTTGCAGTATTAGCAACGTTTTTTAATAGTCTTTTTAAATAATTTATTGCTCGGCTAGACTGAAATTGTTATACTATCTTTATAAGTAGTTTGCAAACATGTTTTACGATATAGAGGAAGCATAAATTTGATCATACAACTGCTTTACACAGTGGTCCTGTGGTGTAGTGGTTATCACGTCTGCTTTACACGCAGAAGGTCGTCGGTTCGATCCCGGCCAGGACCTACCTTTTCGATTTTTTACCATCTGTTGATGTAGTTTTTAAACCTTTTTGAAATCAGTATTCCAATTATATTCAGTATTGTCTTTTTCTATTCGATTATCATTAAAATTATAATATATTAATATTTCAACATGCATGTTGCAAAAAGGAGTTTACATATCGCTCAACATGTAGGTTATTCAGTGGTCCTGTGGTGTAGTGGTTATCACGTCTGCTTTACACGCAGAAGGTCGTCGGTTCGATCCCGGCCAGGACCTACCTTTTCGATTTTTTACCATCTGTTGATGTAGTTTTTAAACCTTTTTGAAATCAGTATTCCAATTATATTCAGCATTGTCTTTTTCTATTCGATTATCATTAAAATTATAATATATTAATATTTCAACATGCATGTTGCAAAAAGAAGTTTACATATCGATCAACATGTAGGTTATTCAGTGGTCCTGTGGTGTAGTGGTTATCACGTCTGCTTCACACGCAGAAGGTCGCCGGTTCGAACCCGGCCAGGACCTATCTTTTGCAGTATTAGCAACGTTTTTTAATAGTCTTTTTAAATAATTTATTGTGTGTGTTATACTATCTTTATAAGTAGTTTGCAAACATGTTTTACGATATAGAGGAAGCATAAATTTGATCATACAACTGCTTTACACAGTGGTCCTGTGGAGTAGTGGTTATCACGTTTGCTTTACACGCAGAAGGTCGTCGGTTCGATCCCGGCCAGGACCTACCTTTTCGATTTTTTACCATCTGTTGATGTAGTTTTTAAACCTTTTTGAAATCAGTATTCCAATTATATTCAGCATTGTCTTTTTCTATTCGATTATCATTAAAATTATAATATATTAATATTTCAACATGCATGTTGGAAAAAGAAGTTTACATATCGATCAACATGTAGGTTATTCAGTGGTCCTGTGGTGTAGTGGTTATCACGTCTGCTTCACACGCAGAAGGTCGCCGGTTCGAACCCGGCCAGGACCTATCTTTTGCAGTATTAGCAACGTTTTTTAATAGTCTTTTTAAATAATTTATTGTGTGTGTTATACTATCTTTATAAGTAGTTTGCAAACATGTTTTACGATATAGAGGAAGCATAAATTTGATCATACAACTGCTTTACACAGTGGTCCTGTGGAGTAGTGGTTATCACGTTTGCTTTACACGCAGAAGGTCGTCGGTTCGATCCCGGCCAGGACCTACCTTTTCGATTTTTTACCATCTGTTGATGTAGTTTTTAAACCTTTTTGAAATCAGTATTCCAATTATATTCAGTATTGTCTTTTTCTATTCGATTATCATTAAAATTATAATATATTAATATTTCAACATGCATGTTGCAAAAAGGAGTTTACATATCGCTCAACATGTAGGTTATTCAGTGGTCCTGTGGTGTAGTGGTTATCACGTCTGCTTTACACGCAGAAGGTCGTCGGTTCGATCCCGGCCAGGACCTACCTTTTCGATTTTTTACCATCTGTTGATGTAGTTTTTAAACCTTTTTGAAATCAGTATTCCAATTATATTCAGCATTGTCTTTTTCTATTCGATTATCATTAAAATTATAATATATTAATATTTCAACATGCATGTTGCAAAAAGAAGTTTACATATCGATCAACATGTAGGTTATTCAGTGGTCCTGTGGTGTAGTGGTTATCACGTCTGCTTCACACGCAGAAGGTCGCCGGTTCGAACCCGGCCAGGACCTACCTTTTGCAGTATTAGCAACGTTTTTTAATAGTCTTTTTAAATAATTTATTGTGTGTGTTATACTATCTTTATAAGTAGTTTGCAAACATGTTTTACGATATAGAGGAAGCATAAATTTGATCATACAACTGCTTTACACAGTGGTCCTGTGGTGTAGTGGTTATCACGTCTGCTTTACACGCAGAAGGTCGTCGGTTCGATCCCGGCCAGGACCTACCTTTTCGATTTTTTACCATCTGTTGATGTAGTTTTTAAACCTTTTTGAAATCAGTATTCCAATTATATTCAGTATTGTCTTTTTCTATTCGATTATCATTAAAATTATAATATATTAATATTTCAACATGCATGTTGCAAAAAGGAGTTTACATATCGCTCAACATGTAGGTTATTCAGTGGTCCTGTGGTGTAGTGGTTATCACGTCTGCTTTACACGCAGAAGGTCGTCGGTTCGATCCCGGCCAGGACCTACCTTTTCGATTTTTTACCATCTGTTGATGTAGTTTTTAAACCTTTTTGAAATCAGTATTCCAATTATATTCAGCATTGTCTTTTTCTATTCGATTATCATTAAAATTATAATATATTAATATTTCAACATGCATGTTGCAAAAAGAAGTTTACATATCGATCAACATGTAGGTTATTCAGTGGTCCTGTGGTGTAGTGGTTATCACGTCTGCTTCACACGCAGAAGGTCGCCGGTTCGAACCCGGCCAGGACCTATCTTTTGCAGTATTAGCAACGTTTTTTAATAGTCTTTTTAAGTAATTTATTGTGTGTGTTATACTATCTTTATAAGTAGTTTGCAAACATGTTTTACGATATAGAGGAAGCATAAATTTGATCATACAACTGCTTTACACAGTGGTCCTGTGGTGTAGTGGTTATCACGTCTGCTTTACACGCAGAAGGTCGTCGGTTCGATCCCGGCCAGGACCTACCTTTTCGATTTTTTACCATCTGTTGATGTAGTTTTTAAACCTTTTTGAAATCAGTATTCCAATTATATTCAGCATTGTCTTTTTCTATTCGATTATCATTAAAATTATAATATATTAATATTTCAACATGCATGTTGGAAAAAGAAGTTTACATATCGATCAACGTGTAGGTTATTCAGTGGTCCTGTGGTGTAGTGGTTATCACGTCTGCACACCCGGACAATAACATTGAAATAGAGGAAACACATTTTTGTTGGCTATTTGCCAAAAGATGGGGGAAGAGAAAAATGTTGACCACTAAAAGTTCGTCTTTTATTTTTAGCTATTTTTCAAAGCGTTAGTATTCGGATTCTAAATAAGGTAAGTTAATTATTTGTATATAAAACAACTGGGAAAAATTATCTGAATATATTAAAATAATTTTAAAACAAATAATAATCATTTTTAATGTTTTTTGCTACGTTGAAATTTTTAGTTAAATATGAATATAAAAAATTATTGTGCTCGGTTATTTTTTGAAAAAGCATTTCATCTGATTCAGCATTAAATTCTGTATCAGATGATATGTTACTTGTCGCTGAAGTTTCTAATAAAAATTTTTTATTCACTAAAACCCATGTAGTTTCATTAACAGAACAATTTTTGTTTGAAATTGAATATTTAGAAGTATTTTGTTTTAAGATTCATTTCATCTGAATCAGCATTAAATTCTCTATAAGATGATATTTTATTTTTCGCTGTAATTCAGCTTTCAAATTTTTTATTCACTAAAAACAATGTAGTTTCATTAACAGGACAATTTTTTTTTGAAATTGAATTTTACAAATAATTTTACAAGTATTTTGTTTTAAGATTCATTTCATCAGAGTCAGAATTAAATTCTCTATAAGATGATATGTTACTTGTCGCTTAAGTTCCAATAAAAACATTTGCACTATCACGTCAAATATTTTTACATCCAAATCATGTATAAAAACGGTTATAAAAAATTTTTACTGGAAAGTTCAGCGACAAGTAACATATCATCTTATAGAGAATTTAATGCTGATTCAGATGAAATGCTTTTTTAAAAAAAAGCCGAGCACAATAATTATTTATAATCAAATTAATGACAGAGCAAAAAATAAAACTATAGAGAATCATAATTTTTTGTCACCAATACGTTCAGATAATTATTCTAATTATTCTAATACAAATAAAAACTTTATTAATCATGTATTCACCATGAAATCAGTATATTTTACAAAATTAAAAAAATATGACAACAATTGTGCCCGCATTGAAAAAAAAGCGTCAATACTTTTGCTGTTGACGCCGGTTTCGAAGCGGTCCCTTTTTTCGTCCGGGTGTGTCCTTCACACGCAGAAGGTCGCCGGTTCGAACCCGGCCAGGACCTATCTTTTGCAGTATTAGCAACGTTTTTTAATAGTCTTTTTAAATAATTTATTGTGTGTGTTATACTATCTTTATAAGTAGTTTGCAAACATGTTTTACGATATAGAGGAAGCATAAATTTGATCATACAACTGCTTTACACAGTGGTCCTGTGGAGTAGTGGTTATCACGTTTGCTTTACACGCAGAAGGTCGTCGGTTCGATCCCGGCCAGGACCTACCTTTTCGATTTTTTACCATCTGTTGATGTAGTTTTTAAACCTTTTTGAAATCAGTATTCCAATTATATTCAGCATTGTCTTTTTCTATTCGATTATCATTAAAATTATAATATATTAATATTTCAACATGCATGTTGGAAAAAGAAGTTTACATATCGATCAACATGTAGGTTATTCAGTGGTCCTGTGGTGTAGTGGTTATCACGTCTGCTTCACACGCAGAAGGTCGCCGGTTCGAACCCGGCCAGGACCTATCTTTTGCAGTATTAGCAACGTTTTTTAATAGTCTTTTTAAATAATTTATTGTGTGTGTTATACTATCTTTATAAGTAGTTTGCAAACATGTTTTACGATATAGAGGAAGCATAAATTTGATCATACAACTGCTTTACACAGTGGTCCTGTGGAGTAGTGGTTATCACGTTTGCTTTACACGCAGAAGGTCGTCGGTTCGATCCCGGCCAGGACCTACCTTTTCGATTTTTTACCATCTGTTGATGTAGTTTTTAAACCTTTTTGAAATCAGTATTCCAATTATATTCAGCATTGTCTTTTTCTATTCGATTATCATTAAAATTATAATATATTAATATTTCAACATGCATGTTGGAAAAAGAAGTTTACATATCGATCAACATGTAGGTTATTCAGTGGTCCTGTGGTGTAGTGGTTATCACGTCTGCTTCACACGCAGAAGGTCGCCGGTTCGAACCCGGCCAGGACCTATCTTTTGCAGTATTAGCAACGTTTTTTAATAGTCTTTTTAAATAATTTATTGTGTGTGTTATACTATCTTTATAAGTAGTTTGCAAACATGTTTTACGATATAGAGGAAGCATAAATTTGATCATACAACTGCTTTACACAGTGGTCCTGTGGAGTAGTGGTTATCACGTTTGCTTTACACGCAGAAGGTCGTCGGTTCGATCCCGGCCAGGACCTACCTTTTCGATTTTTTACCATCTGTTGATGTAGTTTTTAAACCTTTTTGAAATCAGTATTCCAATTATATTCAGCATTGTCTTTTTCTATTCGATTATCATTAAAATTATAATATATTAATATTTCAACATGCATGTTGGAAAAAGAAGTTTACATATCGATCAACATGTAGGTTATTCAGTGGTCCTGTGGTGTAGTGGTTATCACGTCTGCTTCACACGCAGAAGGTCGCCGGTTCGAACCCGGCCAGGACCTATCTTTTGCAGTATTAGCAACGTTTTTTAATAGTCTTTTTAAATAATTTATTGTGTGTGTTATACTATCTTTATAAGTAGTTTGCAAACATGTTTTACGATATAGAGGAAGCATAAATTTGATCATACAACTGCTTTACACAGTGGTCCTGTGGAGTAGTGGTTATCACGTTTGCTTTACACGCAGAAGGTCGTCGGTTCGATCCCGGCCAGGACCTACCTTTTCGATTTTTTACCATCTGTTGATGTAGTTTTTAAACCTTTTTGAAATCAGTATTCCAATTATATTCAGCATTGTCTTTTTCTATTCGATTATCATTAAAATTATAATATATTAATATTTCAACATGCATGTTGGAAAAAGAAGTTTACATATCGATCAACATGTAGGTTATTCAGTGGTCCTGTGGTGTAGTGGTTATCACGTCTGCTTCACACGCAGAAGGTCGCCGGTTCGAACCCGGCCAGGACCTATCTTTTGCAGTATTAGCAACGTTTTTTAATAGTCTTTTTAAATAATTTATTGTGTGTGTTATACTATCTTTATAAGTAGTTTGCAAACATGTTTTACGATATAGAGGAAGCATAAATTTGATCATACAAATGCTTTACACAGTGGTCCTGTGGTGTAGTGGTTATCACGTCTGCTTTACACGCAGAAGGTCGTCGGTTCGATCCCGGCCAGGACCTACCTTTTCGATTTTTTACCATCTGTTGATGTAGTTTTTAAACCTTTTTGAAATCAGTATTCCAATTATATTCAGCATTGTCTTTTTCTATTCGATTATCATTAAAATTATAATATATTAATATTTCAACATGCATGTTGGAAAAAGAAGTTTACATATCGATCAACATGTAGGTTATTCAGTGGTCCTGTGGTGTAGTGGTTATCACGTCTGCTTCACACGCAGAAGGTCGCCGGTTCGAACCCGGCCAGGACCTATCTTTTGCAGTATTAGCAACGTTTTTTAATAGTCTTTTTAAATAATTTATTGCTCGGCTAGACTGAAATTGTTATACTATCTTTATAAGTAGTTTGCAAACATGTTTTACGATATAGAGGAAGCATAAATTTGATCATACAACTGCTTTACACAGTGGTCCTGTGGTGTAGTGGTTATCACGTCTGCTTTACACGCAGAAGGTCGTCGGTTCGATCCCGGCCAGGACCTACCTTTTCGATTTTTTACCATCTGTTGATGTAGTTTTTAAACCTTTTTGAAATCAGTATTCCAATTATATTCAGTATTGTCTTTTTCTATTCGATTATCATTAAAATTATAATATATTAATATTTCAACATGCATGTTGCAAAAAGGAGTTTACATATCGCTCAACATGTAGGTTATTCAGTGGTCCTGTGGTGTAGTGGTTATCACGTCTGCTTTACACGCAGAAGGTCGTCGGTTCGATCCCGGCCAGGACCTACCTTTTCGATTTTTTACCATCTGTTGATGTAGTTTTTAAACCTTTTTGAAATCAGTATTCCAATTATATTCAGCATTGTCTTTTTCTATTCGATTATCATTAAAATTATAATATATTAATATTTCAACATGCATGTTGCAAAAAGAAGTTTACATATCGATCAACATGTAGGTTATTCAGTGGTCCTGTGGTGTAGTGGTTATCACGTCTGCTTCACACGCAGAAGGTCGCCGGTTCGAACCCGGCCAGGACCTACCTTTTGCAGTATTAGCAACGTTTTTTAATAGTCTTTTTAAATAATTTATTGTGTGTGTTATACTATCTTTATAAGTAGTTTGCAAACATGTTTTACGATATAGAGGAAGCATAAATTTGATCATACAACTGCTTTACACAGTGGTCCTGTGGTGTAGTGGTTATCACGTCTGCTTTACACGCAGAAGGTCGTCGCTTCGATCCCGGCCAGGACCTACCTTTTCGATTTTTTACCATCTGTTGATGTAGTTTTTAAACCTTTTTGAAATCAGTATTCCAATTATATTCAGTATTGTCTTTTTCTATTCGATTATCATTAAAATTATAATATATTAATATTTCAACATGCATGTTGCAAAAAGGAGTTTACATATCGCTCAACATGTAGGTTATTCAGTGGTCCTGTGGTGTAGTGGTTATCACGTCTGCTTTACACGCAGAAGGTCGTCGGTTCGATCCCGGCCAGGACCTACCTTTTCGATTTTTTACCATCTGTTGATGTAGTTTTTAAACCTTTTTGAAATCAGTATTCCAATTATATTCAGCATTGTCTTTTTCTATTCGATTATCATTAAAATTATAATATATTAATATTTCAACATGCATGTTGCAAAAAGAAGTTTACATATCGATCAACATGTAGGTTATTCAGTGGTCCTGTGGTGTAGTGGTTATCACGTCTGCTTCACACGCAGAAGGTCGCCGGTTCGAACCCGGCCAGGACCTATCTTTTGCAGTATTAGCAACGTTTTTTAATAGTCTTTTTAAGTAATTTATTGTGTGTGTTATACTATCTTTATAAGTAGTTTGCAAACATGTTTTACGATATAGAGGAAGCATAAATTTGATCATACAACTGCTTTACACAGTGGTCCTGTGGTGTAGTGGTTATCACGTCTGCTTTACACGCAGAAGGTCGTCGGTTCGATCCCGGCCAGGACCTACCTTTTCGATTTTTTACCATCTGTTGATGTAGTTTTTAAACCTTTTTGAAATCAGTATTCCAATTATATTCAGCATTGTCTTTTTCTATTCGATTATCATTAAAATTATAATATATTAATATTTCAACATGCATGTTGGAAAAAGAAGTTTACATATCGATCAACGTGTAGGTTATTCAGTGGTCCTGTGGTGTAGTGGTTATCACGTCTGCTTCACACGCAGAAGGTCGCCGGTTCGAACCCGGCCAGGACCTATCTTTTGCAGTATTAGCAACGTTTTTTAATAGTCTTTTTAAATAATTTATTGTGTGTGTTATACTATCTTTATAAGTAGTTTGCAAACATGTTTTACGATATAGAGGAAGCATAAATTTGATCATACAACTGCTTTACACAGTGGTCCTGTGGAGTAGTGGTTATCACGTTTGCTTTACACGCAGAAGGTCGTCGGTTCGATCCCGGCCAGGACCTACCTTTTCGATTTTTTACCATCTGTTGATGTAGTTTTTAAACCTTTTTGAAATCAGTATTCCAATTATATTCAGCATTGTCTTTTTCTATTCGATTATCATTAAAATTATAATATATTAATATTTCAACATGCATGTTGGAAAAAGAAGTTTACATATCGATCAACATGTAGGTTATTCAGTGGTCCTGTGGTGTAGTGGTTATCACGTCTGCTTCACACGCAGAAGGTCGCCGGTTCGAACCCGGCCAGGACCTATCTTTTGCAGTATTAGCAACGTTTTTTAATAGTCTTTTTAAATAATTTATTGTGTGTGTTATACTATCTTTATAAGTAGTTTGCAAACATGTTTTACGATATAGAGGAAGCATAAATTTGATCATACAACTGCTTTACACAGTGGTCCTGTGGAGTAGTGGTTATCACGTTTGCTTTACACGCAGAAGGTCGTCGGTTCGATCCCGGCCAGGACCTACCTTTTCGATTTTTTACCATCTGTTGATGTAGTTTTTAAACCTTTTTGAAATCAGTATTCCAATTATATTCAGCATTGTCTTTTTCTATTCGATTATCATTAAAATTATAATATATTAATATTTCAACATGCATGTTGGAAAAAGAAGTTTACATATCGATCAACATGTAGGTTATTCAGTGGTCCTGTGGTGTAGTGGTTATCACGTCTGCTTCACACGCAGAAGGTCGCCGGTTCGAACCCGGCCAGGACCTATCTTTTGCAGTATTAGCAACGTTTTTTAATAGTCTTTTTAAATAATTTATTGTGTGTGTTATACTATCTTTATAAGTAGTTTGCAAACATGTTTTACGATATAGAGGAAGCATAAATTTGATCATACAACTGCTTTACACAGTGGTCCTGTGGTGTAGTGGTTATCACGTCTGCTTTACACGCAGAAGGTCGTCGGTTCGATCCCGGCCAGGACCTACCTTTTCGATTTTTTACCATCTGTTGATGTAGTTTTTAAACCTTTTTGAAATCAGTATTCCAATTATATTCAGCATTGTCTTTTTCTATTCGATTATCATTAAAATTATAATATATTAATATTTCAACATGCATGTTGGAAAAAGAAGTTTACATATCGATCAACGTGTAGGTTATTCAGTGGTCCTGTGGTGTAGTGGTTATCACGTCTGCTTCACACGCAGAAGGTCGCCGGTTCGAACCCGGCCAGGACCTATCTTTTGCAGTATTAGCAACGTTTTTTAATAGTCTTTTTAAATAATTTATTGTGTGTGTTATACTATCTTTATAAGTAGTTTGCAAACATGTTTTACGATATAGAGGAAGCATAAATTTGATCATACAACTGCTTTACACAGTGGTCCTGTGGAGTAGTGGTTATCACGTTTGCTTTACACGCAGAAGGTCGTCGGTTCGATCCCGGCCAGGACCTACCTTTTCGATTTTTTACCATCTGTTGATGTAGTTTTTAAACCTTTTTGAAATCAGTATTCCAATTATATTCAGCATTGTCTTTTTCTATTCGATTATCATTAAAATTATAATATATTAATATTTCAACATGCATGTTGGAAAAAGAAGTTTACATATCGATCAACATGTAGGTTATTCAGTGGTCCTGTGGTGTAGTGGTTATCACGTCTGCTTCACACGCAGAAGGTCGCCGGTTCGAACCCGGCCAGGACCTATCTTTTGCAGTATTAGCAACGTTTTTTAATAGTCTTTTTAAATAATTTATTGTGTGTGTTATACTATCTTTATAAGTAGTTTGCAAACATGTTTTACGATATAGAGGAAGCATAAATTTGATCATACAACTGCTTTACACAGTGGTCCTGTGGAGTAGTGGTTATCACGTTTGCTTTACACGCAGAAGGTCGTCGGTTCGATCCCGGCCAGGACCTACCTTTTCGATTTTTTACCATCTGTTGATGTAGTTTTTAAACCTTTTTGAAATCAGTATTCCAATTATATTCAGCATTGTCTTTTTCTATTCGATTATCATTAAAATTATAATATATTAATATTTCAACATGCATGTTGGAAAAAGAAGTTTACATATCGATCAACATGTAGGTTATTCAGTGGTCCTGTGGTGTAGTGGTTATCACGTCTGCTTCACACGCAGAAGGTCGCCGGTTCGAACCCGGCCAGGACCTATCTTTTGCAGTATTAGCAACGTTTTTTAATAGTCTTTTTAAATAATTTATTGTGTGTGTTATACTATCTTTATAAGTAGTTTGCAAACATGTTTTACGATATAGAGGAAGCATAAATTTGATCATACAACTGCTTTACACAGTGGTCCTGTGGAGTAGTGGTTATCACGTTTGCTTTACACGCAGAAGGTCGTCGGTTCGATCCCGGCCAGGACCTACCTTTTCGATTTTTTACCATCTGTTGATGTAGTTTTTAAACCTTTTTGAAATCAGTATTCCAATTATATTCAGCATTGTCTTTTTCTATTCGATTATCATTAAAATTATAATATATTAATATTTCAACATGCATGTTGCAAAAAGGAGTTTACATATCGCTCAACATGTAGGTTATTCAGTGGTCCTGTGGTGTAGTGGTTATCACGTCTGCTTTACACGCAGAAGGTCGTCGGTTCGATCCCGGCCAGGACCTACCTTTTCGATTTTTTACCATCTGTTGATGTAGTTTTTAAACCTTTTTGAAATCAGTATTCCAATTATATTCAGTATTGTCTTTTTCTATTCGATTATCATTAAAATTATAATATATTAATATTTCAACATGCATGTTGCAAAAAGAAGTTTACATATCGATCAACATGTAGGTTATTCAGTGGTCCTGTGGTGTAGTGGTTATCACGTCTGCTTCACACGCAGAAGGTCGCCGGTTCGAACCCGGCCAGGACCTATCTTTTGCAGTATTAGCAACGTTTTTTAATAGTCTTTTTAAGTAATTTATTGTGTGTGTTATACTATCTTTATAAGTAGTTTGCAAACATGTTTTACGATATAGAGGAAGCATAAATTTGATCATACAACTGCCTTACACAGTGGTCCTGTGGAGTAGTTGTTATCACGTCTGCTTTACACGCAGAAGGTCGTCGGTTCGATCCCGGCCAGGACCTACCTTTTCGATTTTTTACCATCTGTTGATGTAGTTTTTAAACCTTTTTGAAATCAGTATTCCAATTATATTCAGCATTGTCTTTTTCTATTCGATTATCATTAAAATTATAATATATTAATATTTCAACATGCATGTTGGAAAAAGAAGTTTACATATCGATCAACGTGTAGGTTATTCAGTGGTCCTGTGGTGTAGTGGTTATCACGTCTGCTTCACACGCAGAAGGTCGCCGGTTCGAACCCGGCCAGGACCTATCTTTTGCAGTATTAGCAACGTTTTTTAATAGTCTTTTTAAATAATTTATTGTGTGTGTTATACTATCTTTATAAGTAGTTTGCAAACATGTTTTACGATATAGAGGAAGCATAAATTTGATCATACAACTGCTTTACACAGTGGTCCTGTGGAGTAGTGGTTATCACGTTTGCTTTACACGCAGAAGGTCGTCGGTTCGATCCCGGCCAGGACCTACCTTTTCGATTTTTTACCATCTGTTGATGTAGTTTTTAAACCTTTTTGAAATCAGTATTCCAATTATATTCAGCATTGTCTTTTTCTATTCGATTATCATTAAAATTATAATATATTAATATTTCAACATGCATGTTGGAAAAAGAAGTTTACATATCGATCAACATGTAGGTTATTCAGTGGTCCTGTGGTGTAGTGGTTATCACGTCTGCTTCACACGCAGAAGGTCGCCGGTTCGAACCCGGCCAGGACCTATCTTTTGCAGTATTAGCAACGTTTTTTAATAGTCTTTTTAAATAATTTATTGTGTGTGTTATACTATCTTTATAAGTAGTTTGCAAACATGTTTTACGATATAGAGGAAGCATAAATTTGATCATACAACTGCTTTACACAGTGGTCCTGTGGAGTAGTGGTTATCACGTTTGCTTTACACGCAGAAGGTCGTCGGTTCGATCCCGGCCAGGACCTACCTTTTCGATTTTTTACCATCTGTTGATGTAGTTTTTAAACCTTTTTGAAATCAGTATTCCAATTATATTCAGCATTGTCTTTTTCTATTCGATTATCATTAAAATTATAATATATTAATATTTCAACATGCATGTTGGAAAAAGAAGTTTACATATCGATCAACATGTAGGTTATTCAGTGGTCCTGTGGTGTAGTGGTTATCACGTCTGCTTCACACGCAGAAGGTCGCCGGTTCGAACCCGGCCAGGACCTATCTTTTGCAGTATTAGCAACGTTTTTTAATAGTCTTTTTAAATAATTTATTGTGTGTGTTATACTATCTTTATAAGTAGTTTGCAAACATGTTTTACGATATAGAGGAAGCATAAATTTGATCATACAACTGCTTTACACAGTGGTCCTGTGGTGTAGTGGTTATCACGTCTGCTTTACACGCAGAAGGTCGTCGGTTCGATCCCGGCCAGGACCTACCTTTTCGATTTTTTACCATCTGTTGATGTAGTTTTTAAACCTTTTTGAAATCAGTATTCCAATTATATTCAGCATTGTCTTTTTCTATTCGATTATCATTAAAATTATAATATATTAATATTTCAACATGCATGTTGGAAAAAGAAGTTTACATATCGATCAACGTGTAGGTTATTCAGTGGTCCTGTGGTGTAGTGGTTATCACGTCTGCTTCACACGCAGAAGGTCGCCGGTTCGAACCCGGCCAGGACCTATCTTTTGCAGTATTAGCAACGTTTTTTAATAGTCTTTTTAAATAATTTATTGTGTGTGTTATACTATCTTTATAAGTAGTTTGCAAACATGTTTTACGATATAGAGGAAGCATAAATTTGATCATACAACTGCTTTACACAGTGGTCCTGTGGAGTAGTGGTTATCACGTTTGCTTTACACGCAGAAGGTCGTCGGTTCGATCCCGGCCAGGACCTACCTTTTCGATTTTTTACCATCTGTTGATGTAGTTTTTAAACCTTTTTGAAATCAGTATTCCAATTATATTCAGCATTGTCTTTTTCTATTCGATTATCATTAAAATTATAATATATTAATATTTCAACATGCATGTTGGAAAAAGAAGTTTACATATCGATCAACATGTAGGTTATTCAGTGGTCCTGTGGTGTAGTGGTTATCACGTCTGCTTCACACGCAGAAGGTCGCCGGTTCGAACCCGGCCAGGACCTATCTTTTGCAGTATTAGCAACGTTTTTTAATAGTCTTTTTAAATAATTTATTGTGTGTGTTATACTATCTTTATAAGTAGTTTGCAAACATGTTTTACGATATAGAGGAAGCATAAATTTGATCATACAAATGCTTTACACAGTGGTCCTGTGGTGTAGTGGTTATCACGTCTGCTTTACACGCAGAAGGTCGTCGGTTCGATCCCGGCCAGGACCTACCTTTTCGATTTTTTACCATCTGTTGATGTAGTTTTTAAACCTTTTTGAAATCAGTATTCCAATTATATTCAGCATTGTCTTTTTCTATTCGATTATCATTAAAATTATAATATATTAATATTTCAACATGCATGTTGGAAAAAGAAGTTTACATATCGATCAACATGTAGGTTATTCAGTGGTCCTGTGGTGTAGTGGTTATCACGTCTGCTTCACACGCAGAAGGTCGCCGGTTCGAACCCGGCCAGGACCTATCTTTTGCAGTATTAGCAACGTTTTTTAATAGTCTTTTTAAATAATTTATTGTGTGTGTTATACTATCTTTATAAGTAGTTTGCAAACATGTTTTACGATATAGAGGAAGCATAAATTTGATCATACAACTGCTTTACACAGTGGTCCTGTGGTGTAGTGGTTATCACGTCTGCTTTACACGCAGAAGGTCGTCGGTTCGATCCCGGCCAGGACCTACCTTTTCGATTTTTTACCATCTGTTGATGTAGTTTTTAAACCTTTTTGAAATCAGTATTCCAATTATATTCAGCATTGTCTTTTTCTATTCGATTTACATTAAAATTATAATACCCTAAAATTCCATAGATAAGAGCGGTTCATAGATAAGAGCGGTTTGCACTTTTACTCGAAAACAAAACATTTGTTTTTCTTGGTTGTTCTTTGTTGTTCAAAACAATTGTTCAACTTTGGATCTTTTTTTTTGCTTTTTTTGTACATTTGTTCAATTGTAATAATTTTAAGAGGATTTTTGCAAACGGGTCTAATGGTATATCGTGTATGAACGGACTGTTGATATGAAGGGACGAGAAAACATTAAAATTGATTCTACCGGACATGAGAAATCTAACTTTACTGTTGTGTTGGGAGGGACTGCTGCCGGAGAGAAACTTAAACCAATGCTAATTTTCAAGAAGAAGTTAATGCCAAAAGGACAATTTCCTCCCGATGTCATTGAGAAAACAAATGAAAAAGGTTGGATGAATCAGGAATTGATGAAACCATGGATCTTCGAAGTATGGAACAAAAGAGAAAATTACAATTCTGACCCTGATCGCTCTTTGTTGATATTTGATTCTGCTCGTTGCCACATAACTGATGAAGTGAAACAATTTTGTCAGCAGCATAGCAAAATTGCCATAATACCAGGAGGACTGACTAAAATATTGCAACCCTTAGACGTCGCCGTCAACAAATCTCTTAAAGACAACTTGAAAGATGGCTGGGAAAAATGGATGAAAAATGAAGAATAAGGAGAAGAATGAGCTACGAAGAAGCTACATTTTTGGTTAGCGAAAGTTTCCGAACCATTTCATCTGATGTTATTCAACATGGCTTTGAAAAATCATTTTGTGATGTTGAAAATCTCAAAAACGATTTTGCTATGATGAATATAAACGATGATGACGAAGTAGAAATGGTAAAAGTCTAATGTTATGTTTATGTTACAACCCTTGTTATTGTTTAATAAAAATAAAAATCAAAACAAAAAATGTGTTGTTTACTTTTATCGGTGAAATTAAACCGCTCTTATCTATGGAATTTTAGGGTACTTCTCGGCAGAGTCTATTGACTTTCAGATGGACGTGAAGATGTCGCACAACTGATGTTTAAGGAATAGTATGGATTAGTGTCTATAGCTTCACGGATTTCTTCAGAATCCACTGTCGTATATCGGCCTGAATGTGTCTTGTCCTCGAGATAAGTGTCACCGTCTGTTGAACCAATTTCGTGCAGTACAATCGGAGACCATATCTTCGTATTTAACTTCGCATATATTTTTGGCTGCTGCAGATTATTAATGACGTAAAAGAACACGAGTTTCGGTTGTTCCATGTTTCTTCTACAAGCTTATTTTTTTTACCACTCTCCGGAAATCTCTCCTTGCTAACACAAATTGCATGAATATTAACGTTTTATTAAGCGACAAACAAAACAAACAAAAATAATTAAAATTGTTACTGAATCCTTTTCTTAACCTTTTGTGCGCATGTACGACAACATATATCTCTAAACCCGCGCGACTTGCAAAAGTGTTTAAGCTTTGCTGCAGAATACTTGGAACATGTTTTTGCATTTAGATCTTGACATTCCAGCCATTTATTTGAGTTTCGGACGCATTCTCCATTGATACACCACTGAAATAAAGATTTTTAATAAAGATAGATATTTGAGACTTCATAAAACATGATTTAAACAGTATGAAGGTCATTAAAAATTCGTCACGATGACATTTTCAATAATTATGTAATTTATTTATTAAAATTTTATATATGAAAAATACGCAAAATGGTCACAGAGATCCAGCCATCAAGTGAGCTGTGGTTTATCCTTGGGATCTTAAGCGTCATTAGCTAGCCACTAGCATCATAAGGCCTGCTTTATCAGTTCTGAATTAAAGAAGACCAAATTTCTCTTTAATTAACACCTTAGAAATATTCTACAAATTATTATAACTAAATTCATACCATATTGTATCCACATTCTGTTCCATCAAAAGCTGGAAAATAATTGAGAGTCTGACATTGATCATTTGATTCAGCTTTCCTATCGCTACACCACACTCGTTCGCAAACACTCTTGTTATGATAATAACCGGTGTTCTTAAAAGAATTAAAATTAAAGAATTTGATGTTTGTTTAATTTACCAAGCAGTGTCCAAATGTTGGTCCAAATGCGATTTGACATTGTTGCATTAGACTGATTGTTTCGCCTGGTTTTCTGAAAACTCAATAAAATATTTTTTAAATATAAGTTTTAATTTTAAGTTTTAAATTAGTTTTCAGTGTGGCAATAATTACACCAGTCTCTAAAAATTTAATGCTAGAACCTTGTAATTAGGATTTATTTAATGGGGTAATAATGATATTATTTAATTGGATTATATACGCTGATGAACTAAGCTTGATCCCAGATCGTGGCGCAAAGATTTCTTATGGATTAAGCACAATGATGCTGTGCTCTTCATTATCGAAGTCATGTCCTGCCCACGTTAGCAGATTGGCATATTTATTGTTATATTGAATTGATTACATTAATTGAACTGATTCAGGCGCACACCAAATAAAAATGGCAATTTTCCAATTTTTACATGTAAACTGTACGGTTCCCCGTATACATGCAGGTGTACTCTTCCCATAATATTAGAATACTTATCTTAAACTATCTATAAACAATAGTTTCTTGCAAATAATCCTGATGGACCTGCCAAAACTGAGACCTCATTATTCCTCTTACTGCTGCTGTGCATACAATATAGAACTCACAGATTATTAATGATTCGAACACGACTTTAATATCTACTTGAATTTCAGACGCACGCTATATTCAAATTAAAATTTCAGCTTATTTAAAATTGCCTCATTCATTTCTACCTGACAACAAAACTGTTTTTCAGATGTGCGAAATGACAAAATTACGGTAATCTGCTCATCCCTGAGGCCGACTGCAAGAAAATCTATCGGGGAATCGTAATGAAGAAAGACTTTATTAAGGTTCATTTCCTAAACTCACCTGATCTTTTGATATCGCGTATTTTTGCCAAAAACCTAACAAAATAATTCTCCCCGATAAAACTTCTTAATAGCGAATTCTTTTTCAATTGGCCTCTGGTGTGCACTAAATTAAGCATAAATGAATAAAAATTTACTTGGATATTATTTTGGACGGCTCATCTTTTTTACCCGCTATCCATTTTCTTATGCACTGGGCTGTATGTGTTCTGTAATAGTAAAATAGAGAATCGACAATAGGACAAGCTAACTTAAGATTATTTATAATTGAGTTTATACTACATTTACTCATTTTGCGGCTATTCAGAAATGTTTCACGATGAGAACTTCCTATAAAATTAACTGGCTAACATTAAATCAGAGGAATTAACCTGACACTGCGGCTGCTAATAAATAATTATCGTTTGAATCACATTCTTCTGCTCCAAATGAACCATCGTGCACAGCACCAAGGCTAAAATAATAATTATCATTTTAATTATTTTATATTCACTTCGGGATCAATCTATCCGGAATCCTAGAAATAAATGACAGTTCTGAGATAAAAAGTTTTAAAACTACGTGACTATGTAAAATTTAAAATAATTGATGGCAATGGGAAAACAGACAAGAGAAGCAGAAATTCGGTGACAGTATCCCAAAGTACAACAGAGGCCGATTGCAAGGACGATGGGGTAATATTCCCTATTAAAAATCTATCAGGGAAAGCATAATTTGATTGCAAGAAAATAGTTACTCTATAAAATATACCCGATAGATTTTCTTGCAATCGGCCTCAGAAGTAATTCTGAAGTTACTATTTGAGATACCATATTTAAATAAGGAATGGTCGGAAATGAGTAAAATCTCAATTAAATACTAAGGAAACATACGAATGTCCAATCTCATGTGCAGCAATTAATGCGGTTAATGAGGATCCCACATCTTCGACGACAGAGCTTGAATCACCCAATTGGCATATATTTCCAGCATACGCCATTCCTTGTGTAGAAGAATGACCATTCATTCCTAGCAAATCAAATCTGCAAAAGAAGTTAATAATTAGGTTCTGATATAATATTGACATCAGCGTTGCAAGCAATTTCATCGTATATTTCTGCGTGGAGAAATAAACTATAAATAAATCCATTAACTAATCGAAACCGTAACTAAAGAGAGCTGTAGAAAGTAAATTTAATTAATACTATTGGGTCACAAATTTAGATCACTAAAAAATTGCTGACATAAGGAATTAATAATGAAATTTATCATCTTGACAGCACTTTAATTGTCAAGTTTGAGTTTGTTATTGCCGTGGCGTAGATTAATGAGAAAAATGGTATAATGAAAAGTAAGGAAGGAATCTCGACTGTGGACAAATAGTCGATCAAAGAGTCGAGTGTCGATTTAATTTTCAATTTCTTGTTTTCTTTTGTTTTTTCTTATTAATTTAGTATATAATTATTGTCCTTCTCAGAGATGGGTGCCTAATGAAAGAGGAAACCTATTCAATAACACATATTGAAGAGGAATAGACGGAAAACTCCTTTTATGGCTTTGTGACCGTCCAAACGAGAACCTCATTTAAAAAAAATATTTTTTGATCTTCCATTCGGCACCGATTTTTGAAAAATACAATATTTATTTATTTTATTTATTTAAAAATACGTGTACCAGACACATAAACACAGTTGTCCAATTTTGAGGCACCTGGGAATTCAATAGCACGCCAAATGGTACGGTAATACAATGGGCTCCGTAAACGTGATCAAATTAAACTTTGGAAAGTTATCAATATTTTTTGATATTTTAAGACAAGCCTAGTTAAATTATAATGAAATGTTTTTGTTAAAAAGACTAAAAAGTTTTCAGGCACACTTGAATATTGAAAATCGTTATATCCAGTTGGTGTGCATGAGCTCAGAAAACTCACCTAAAACTAAAATTTCATTAAAATTTAAAAATCCAGAGGTATTTTAAGGAAAGCTAGTTTTTAATTTTCACGTGTAAATTAATAAAATGCTTTTAAATCTTGCAAAATTGTCAATTTCATTTGGCCTGGGTGTGCTTTTGTAACTTTACCATGAAATTTGAAGCACCTAGGTTCAAACCATAACAAACTTTGTTATTAAAACAGCATGTTCGTGTTGTGGAAGAAATTCCTTGTGTAATTTTATCCAGGAAGTGAACTTATCTATAGCCTCCTTGGAATCTATCCTCAAACTCATTCTGCAAAATGAATTTATGTTTTAAATATTATATTGGCGGGTACTCGGTTGTATTCGATTCTAAAATCTCGTCCATCGTTTCAAACGGCAAATTCTTCGATATTTTTAAAGGTTCTGTCATGTTTCCAGCCTCATTGTAAAACTCCGTTGAATTGTTCGTATCCTAATAGAGTTTAAATGAAATTTATAAAAATAAAAAGTACCTGAATATCACTAAGTGTTATGTTGTCGTTATTTATTTCTATGGAAGCGTCATCAGTGTTGTGTTCTTCCTTGAGAACTTCTTCATCGATATTTAACCATAGGGGACAATCCTCTTCTCTAATGAATTTATTCATAATAACTTACTCTAGTTGCAGCTTTAATTTCCTACCGATATGCAGTAAAAGTACCCGCTAATTTGATATTAAGTGATTTATCGCCAAACTTTATATCATCGTAGATAATTTTAATCTGATCGAATTAATGAGTTACAACGAGTTTATCTCTATACCTGTTCAAATATAGCTGTTAGATATGTATTAATATAATGTTGTGCGCCCCCAACATCGCCGTTTGTCATTTCAAGGAATGCTATAACAATTCTGTTATTGACAAAAACAACAACTCGAAATCAAACCTTGATAGGTTGAATAATCAGCAACAAATAAAACTTCTAAAGACATAATTTCATTCAAATTCATGTTTTGTAGAACTTTCATTCCTGATAAGGTTTCATTGGTATATTTTAAAACCTGAAAATAGTTTTTATTTGTTGTTAATTGTTTTTGTTCTCATTGTACCCTTGAAAATTGAATTTCATCATGCAATCGTTTTTTGGAAAATTGGACAATAGGTGAAATGCTCCCTAAAATATTATAGTTTAAATATTACAATATATTATGAAGTTTTATTGAACATTTATTAATATAATGCATACCGGATGAATGAATAAGAACATGAGTTCAGAATATTATCTTAAAACTAACATTTTGTAAAAATTTAAATAGATAAATTAATAGAATCATTTAAAATTGGCTAAAAAGTAGTGTCAAATGTACACGTTGAACTTGGAAAAATGTATCTAAAGATTGCTAAATCATCATTTTAATTTGGAAAATACCCCAAAAGGGTTTTGTTTAAAATCAAAATGTTTAAAAAAAATCTATTGATTCCATATTTTTCTATTATATTCCAAGAATCTATTCACTCATGAACTTTTCCAGAATCCTCTAAAGAATCAACTATTGTTTCGATTCACAGAAAGGGCAGTTTCCCTGATGCTACCAAATATCGCAGTATAACTCTAAACCATTCCGTTTATTCCAACAAATTGTTCTTGAACAGTTACGTGGACAGTTCAACCAAAAACCAAAAGTTCATGTACTCTCGCTAATATTGAATATACAGATAACGTTAAATCTCTCCTTTGGCTCAGTATTTGATTATTTTTACTAGTAATCCCCCGGGTATTTTCCTAAAAAAGGTTTCCTGATCCCGGTCGCGGGTGTGGAAAAAGGGAAGTCCCACCTACCCGGGACTTGCTCTCTGTTACGCGATAAATAAATTGAGGCCGAATTTCTTTATATGATGAATCAAATCTGTGAATTTTTACTGTAAAGATTACTACGGCTAGGAATGCGGAAAGGTAGTTAAAAATTAATAGTGGAACAAAAACAAATTGAAGTCCCGATCCCGGTCGCGGGTAGAGAAAAAGGGAAGTCCCTGATCCCGGGTTTTGAAATTTTCGATTTTTTTAACTCTCGCCCACAATTCCTAAAAACGGTGTCCCTCCCATCGCTGGTGCACTCCAGGAAAAAACAATAGAAAACTATTTTTTCAAAATTTGAAAAACGCAATTTTCAGGTGGATTGTTTTTTGGCCAAAGGTTTTGGCCAAAAGGTTCCTTGATGTTATCAATTGTATGCTTCTGGTATCCTTCTTGGCTTCACCTCCAAATTGGTATTTGGACACATTTTGTCCTGGGGTTCTGGTGTGTACATCTTTCTTCTTTTTTGAGTAATTTCTATTCTAACGTCAAGCTATCTTCTCATCTTTCTCATATCTTATAATTCATTTTGTATATTTTAAGGCGTTTGTCGAGGTACTGTATCAGGACCTTTCTTATTTCTAATAAATATTAACGATCTAAACGGCATTTCCTTCTAGTGTAGCTGAAAAATCTTGATTATATCCAACTTGGCTTTTTGGAACCGTGCCACCATCTATTTTCGGAAGGTCCCGAGTTCATCTATTTATAGTAATTGTCAAAAAAAGATTTTAACTTGGATCTCTTGCGGGATCAATTGTTCATCATTATTTCTTCTCACTGATTATTTTCTTTGTTCAGTGCAATGGTGATTAAATAAAGTATACAAAGTATTTTATCGAAAATTTCCCTCATTACTCATATAAACAAAAAAACAAATGTAACCCGGAATCGGTCATATCCGTTAAAAAGCATAAAACCAATTTTATTGTTGTTGCTCTTGTTATTGTCTGCACAAATACATCATTTCGAATTAAATTTCTTTGCCGTACATATATAATGGCGATGCCGCGTTCACATTTCATTTAATAGACACATTTATATATTTTGGGATGTTCAAGATTGTCGGTGCTTTTGTTTTAAACAAATGGATGCAAAAATAGTAAATCGTGTTATGCCGAAATAATGCTCACATAAAGGGCAATAAGGGAGTCGTTTGGTTGAAAATAAGAAAAGCGAAAAAAAAAATAGAACAAAGAAAGGATTCATTCAGACTGATGTGTATGGTGATGAGTAACTAAATTAAATTGTTTCTTTTAAAATCTAATTAGACATGTTTTCTAGTGATCTATACGAAATTTATATATGTGCATTGGATTTCACCATAAATGAATGAATAATAAATTTATTTTTCTCTTTAAGATACGAATTAATTTCTATTCAAGATTTACAGAAAAGTGGTTACTCGCAATTAATTGCATCTCATATTTTTTTGATGCTGCTTTATTAGTTTATTTCATCTTATTTTGTATTGCTATTTATTCCAGTTTTTACTTAATCTGCAAATTCCTATCAAGAGAACTTTATTTTGCTATTTTTTTACGAGCTTTGTTGAAGTTAATTTGAGATCAAGTAGTCTATGAAGACAACATTATTTGTTTGACCGTTCGATGAGACAGTTCTTTCCAAATATTAGATGAAAAGCCATTGGATGTCTAACCTGACAGTAAAAACCCAATAGAAAAAAAAAAGTTTTTTATAGGTTACTTCCAAACAATCTTAAACTCATTGCCAAAACAGGTTGTAAAATAATATGCGAAACATACAATTTTCTATCCCTAATACCTAATTTTGTTTGTTTCTCAAGGTAATTTTTGAAATTATTTGTTTTTCATATTTTGAATGTACTCCAAGAGAATATACAAAACATGAATACTTAAAAAAATATGATGCATATTATGTTCATCTATATATGAGTAGTCATATATAAATAGAAACAACCATCTAACTAGGGAGGTCATTTTTGGATCCAAAAGGTTTCGGGCTGAAACTTTACATGGTGATAGCTGAAGAAATTTTATTAGTGCACACAAAAAGCCAGCAAAGACAGCAAAATTTTATGGTTTTTTACTGTTTTCTACAGGAATTTTGGGGTTGGTAACTTTGAACCTTTTTTTAACCCACTTAAACCCCCCAGTGCAGGACAATTTTTTGTGTGCACTAATAAAATTTCCTCAGCTATCACCATGCGACGTCTCAGCCCGAAACCTTTTGGATCCAAAAATGACCTCCCTGGTAAAATTGTTCCAAGATAAATTAATTTAATGTCTAGCTATTGCCCCGTAGACTTTTCCATGCAAGCCAAGTGGTAGGAAAAAGTTCTCAAATTTAACTTTGTGACAAGTATATTTTTTTTAAATATTTTTAGATAATTTATTAAAAGCTTGTGATTATTGTCAAAACCACGGTTTTCTAAAAAAAAAAACCTTTTAAACTTTAAGCTACGCATATGGTCATACTTATTTCATTTGACAGGCAAACTCGCGTTGAGTATTCATTCTATTCTATTTCATATGATTATCATATATAGTGTTCCTCAAATTTTACAAAAATTTATTTTTTCAAAAACTTAATCACATCAGAAATCCTTGAAAAAAATTAAACGATAACATTTATAGCCTATTTCAAAATAGTGGACGACGCAAACACGCTGCAAATGCGGCATACTAATTAAAATTCATTTTCAAAACGATTATTTTATTTTATTTCTGTGACATTTTTTAGTTTTTATTGCTTATATGGAATAAAATAATCGTTTTGAAAATGAATATGAATTAGTATGCCGCATTTGCAGCGTTTTTGCGTCGTCAACTATTTTGAAATAGGCTATATTAATAAAACTATTCTATAATGCGCATATAATATTATTTATTTATTTATTATGAATCGGAAAGAAAACGCATAAAAATGTGCACATTAATTCATAATCTAAAAAATCCCAGAACTGAACGTTAATAATCGTATTCATCTTTTTCATATTATACATTGTTGAAGTGTGACGGCCAATTTAAAATTGGCATGTGGAAATTAAATTATCATTTCCCCAATTTATTTTCACCACAAACTAACCCAGCTCGTGTTTTAAAGTGTGCTCAGCGACCTATAATATTTCTTAAACTATTAATGTCAAAAATAAGATTTAATTATCATTCTTAAGATCTACTAACAAGGGAAGTGTTATATCTGATTTTGATAAAAGTTTGCAGATAGATTCCTTATGGCTCGAGTATAGTTTCAAAAACTACGAGACGTTTTAAGAGTTTCAAAATTGGTTTAAATTCCAAAATTATCCCGATTATCCAGAATAATGAAGTTAATGAATTTTATGTGAAACTGTGTGTATTCATAAAAATGATTTTAAAAAACCCCTGAAGAATCGGGGAAAAAGCGCAGTGGCAAATCGACGAGACTATATATATATACATTTAATTGACGTGTATATATATATATATACAGTACCGTCAATAAGCATACTAACATTTTGAGTAAAAAAAATATTAGTTCTATGCACACCAAATGACAATTTAGAAATGTTTAAGCGCATTTTATTAACACTGGTGAATCTCAACGCGTCGGTTGAAAACAAAACGCGCTTCGGCCACGAGAGAAATCTTAAAAACATCGATTTTAAGTATTCAGAAGAAGGCTAAAATAGAAGAAATATGTTTACTGTATACAAAATAGTTGAAACATTTAAGCCTACCGAAAATGTTTTTTAAAAATACTAAAATTAATTTTAAAATCCTATTATTTCAGTTTTATTTATTTTAATGACCTTGGCTTTAGTGATCATGAAAATAGTTTCGTTTTTATATCATTCGACTTTAATTTTGTTGTATATTTTATTTCAATTGTCGCGAGAAAGCCTGGGCTGCCAAGATTCGAATAATTCTTATTAAAAGTTTTGCGTCCGTCGCTGAAGCGCGTTTTGTTCTCAACCGACGCGTTGGGATTCACCAGTGTTGAGAACAGCTTGCCGAGTGGCAATTGGAGTTTCTTTACGTGGAGTCTTCGCTTGAAATAGTTTTGTTGCCTTAAATTCTGACGAAATTTTAGAAACAAGTGACGTTTCTGAGGCTCCGTTTCTACGAATTCATTTAGAGTGTCTCTGTATTATGACTACGCTAATTATAAAAGTTTTATTGGTTAATTATCGTTAACAGAAATCATCTCTCTCAATTTTACCTGCCGTTTTTCCTCTTCTACGAAAACAGTTTAAACATGGATTAATCAGTAATTTTAAATGAAATGGTTCTAAACATAAATATTAATCAAATTATAAAAAGAGGGACGGAAGGGCGTGGTTTTAGCAATTTGTCCACACTTTTTTTGCAAGATATCGTGGCAGTGCCGCACTTTTATTTTGAGGTTTTATACATTCCCATGTTACTCTTAAAATTAAACATACCTATAACAACCAAAAAAACAATAAATTGAATAGACCTCATGTCCTCATTTCAATTGGCCAACTAATAAAATTATAATGGTCCAGCTCTAGCAACAACAACAAATAACAATGCAAACACAACACACACACAGCTGTGAGCACTCATCAATCTGAGTTGCAGTTTAAACCCATTGAATCGATGACATTATCGATCAATCTAAATGATGAACACCTATTGAATAATTTCGATATCCCAATGAAGACTACATTTCACTTATTTTTTTTTGTGTCATTGTGAATTTGATGTAATTTGAGACTTTGGTTCACTTTTCAAACGTGGCCACTAATATTATTTATATTATTATGCTGCTCGTTCAAAATGGTCATTTTTAGCTGTACAAAGCTGTCTCATCGTGCGGCTCTTATTACACGGATCGATATATATATATATATCCGCTAAAAGAGTACACTCATGCACCCAGAAGAGAAGCGTTTTTCAGAGGAAATAAAATTTTGTGGACATTCCTCATTGAAAACGTCTTGGTTTCGAGGCAATTGCCTTCCTTCCGGCGGCCCTTGCAACACATTTATTCGTCAGCTTAGTCTTGCTCAAAATGGTGGGAGGGTCTCATTCATTCATTCATTCGTTTTTCCACAAAAAAGTTTTGTCATCTCATTTTGTTGTTGTTGTTGTTTTCAAACCAAAATTGGCGTATATATCTATAATCTCTCACGAACAACGTCTCACGCTTCGTCCATTTTGCTTATTTCGGACACTCTTCATCTGCTTGAATATATTTTCTATTCACTAGCCCCAATGTCTACTATATGTCCACTAGTTCTTGCATAATGACATGAGCACACTATAGTCCACTGAAGTCCGGCAGTTATATCTAAACATCCAAATATATATGTGCTCTTTTCGTTAATATTTTTTCATTTTCTTATTATTCTATTATGGTTATTTCTAAAGTGTAACTTATATTTATTGAACGTATATATATATATATATAACCTGTTTAATAACGGAATTAAGTGTACTTTGAATATTACAAGGGAAGTCACTCAGATTTTGATGAGACTTGCACCATTTCTAGATTCGAATGATTGCGCCGACGGATTTGGAGTCAGAGCATTTGAATCTATAAATGTCGCAAAGCACATCAAAATCTCAAGTGGACGCTAAGGTGACTTGACAGATCAAAATCCGAATATCTCTTGTAATATTTCCCGCAATCATCGCCAATTTAAAATGATGGTTTAGAAATATTTAAACGTGCATTAACCATGTTCAAATATTATTTAAATTCTGGTTGTATTGTAAATCGTGTTAAACTGTCTTAAATTATAACAAAATATTAAAAGAGAGACCTAAATATTATATTCATTAACGTTTTTTGCTTAAGCCCGTACTGTTGTAATAATGTTCCAATGTTCATGTTATATTTTGTTACATTATTTTATTGATATTTAAATTCACGCAAAAAACAGCTGTAAATTTAAAATTTAAATTGGTAGAGGTGCTGGGCACTAAAATCAAGCTTTTTCTCTGAGTAACTCCATTAGCAGCCATATGAAACCTACAAGAAATTGAATATGGTAAAGCGTATACAAATTGATTCAGCTAGAAATATTTAGGAACTTAAACAAATAATTTTAAATTTTCATTTAAAAAAATCTCTGCTGCCACGACTATCTGCAATAAAATGTGGAAAAATTGCAAAAAATTATGTATTATTGTTCTTTTCAGAGATCGGTGCCTAATGGAAGAACAAAAAATTGTAGTCAGGATGGACAGTTTTTTCGTCTATTTCTCCTGAATGTGGGCTGTCCATTTTTTTTTTGAGACAACACACATTGATGCGGTCGTCCAAACGAGAACCTCATTCCATTCTAATTTTTTCCTCTTCCATTAGGTACCGATCTCTGAAAGGACTATAGGGAATTTCATAGAAATTTATTCAGTGAATGATACACTAACTTATAGTTTATTGACTAGATTAGACTATAGACTTATATCTTTGTTCCTTAATAACGCTTTAGAGTTAATTTATATCCCTATTTCATCAAATTTATATTTGTTTTTAAGCATGTTTGCAGACTGACAGTAATTTTGTTTTTCTTTCTATATTTAGAAGATTATTTGATTAATGAAAATATTCCTTTTGCTAAAATTAAATTTTTTAAAACTTTATTTTTAATTAAATAGATTAAGACTTTACCTATCTTTTTACGAACAGGAAAAACAAGAAAGTTTACCATGAATATGCTTCAAAAACATCCGTTTCATTATGCCAAAATATGTTAAAGTGTCCATCACACCAAAATGAGTGAGAGTAAACTTACACGAATGACGAGGATCCAACTGTGGTGTGAGTGTGTTTACGTAAAGTAAAATTCTTACTTATTTTGTATTGTTTCGAAAAATTTTCTTATTTCTACCTTTTAGCGATCATCAAATAAATTAATTTTAATAATATTACGAGATATTTCATTTATTGTCCTTTTCAGAGATCGGTGCCTAATCGAAGAGCAATAAAAGAAGAGAAAATGATGGGCGACCACACGGCCACAAACAACATTTTTCTCTATTCCTCTTAAATATGTGCTTCCCATAATTTCGTAAAAAAGAATGACCGTCTAAAAAGAGAGGCCTCCAAACGTTCTCTTCCATTAGGCACCGATCTCTGAAAAGGACAATAAAATATTAAGAAAAATATTTTGACACAATAATAAATAAGTGAACATTTTATTTTACGACGATACGTAAACACAGTCACGTCTACAATACAGCTCTATTCTCGTCATTCGTGTAAGCTTAATCTCACTCCACCAAATTATTCTTCACCGCGTAGTGACCTTGTAAATTTTAGTCCACGTTTTTACTTCGATGATTTTTCTAATTTATTGGCTCGCTCAGGAATTAAAGTCAAAATGGTCACCACTATGTAGATAACCAAATGCATTAGATATAACTGTAAATAAACTATTGGTGTTACAATTAAATTAGTGGACTAACACCACAAAGGTAAAAAACAACCTTAATTTGAACAGAAAATCAGACTACCTTTGAAAATTATAAATTTAAAAAATTCAAAACTTTAATCCGTGTAATCATTATTATTGTTTATTTAAAAAAGTCATAAGTTGTCAAAAAAGTCAAAAAGTCATAATTATATATGCATAAAAAAATTTAATTTTAAAAACACAAATTGTCTTCTTCGGTAATAGAAGCGGACTATTCTAGTCATTCTAGAAATGAGTGTTAATATTACTTTGTTCTTAAATTTATCGAGGAATGTTTATTTTTCTTTGGAGTCTTTTTTGAAATAGCATTTTACTGTTACACGCCAATTAATCATTTTTGTATTATTTGAACGTGTCTAGAAAGTTTTTTAAACTTTTAGTTGTATACGATTTCAATTGACGAGTATATTCTATGCTTATTAACAACATTCATTTGTTCTCGTACTAATTCATAAGGTAAATTATATTAAATCTGAAGTGGTATCCCACTGATATTATTTCATAATTAAACAAGTGTATAATTCTCAAAACTCTCAAAAATCCTCAATGATTGCTTGAAAACCCAATTGTAGCCCTTCATTCATTTGTCATTTTTATTTACGCATATTTATTTATGCCGACCATGACCAATGAATTTTCAAGAGCAGCTGCATAGATTTAGGAGCAGCAATTTTTCCGGTCGAACAATTGCCAACTTGCCAATTGTTTCCAGCACATTTGCTCTGTTGTATATTCGATTTTGCGCTCTGATTTTTTATGGTGAGAACCAACAAAAGTTGGATATTTCGCTCGTCATTGTCCCAATGGAATTGGCTTGAGCTAGACTTTGACTGCTTTCTGTCGACCAGCTGTCTGGAGAAATAAGATGGTGTAATAGATGGAATTTTTCCTTTGTTTCATCCCCGTAAAAGTTTAGCATTCTTTCTAACATTCAACCGTATTATGTTAGAATTTAAGTTTATGTAATAATATTTTATCCTTTTCTAGCATAATATTTGATTCAAATTGTAATTTCTGAAATAACATTATCTACTTAAAAAAAAAACTTACTGTATCTTTTGTTAGCTATATCGAAGTTGCCTTTTTTTTATTTTCAAAAATGGTAAAATTTGGAAATACTCAATTTCAAACATTTTCATGAATCTCCCGTAAATTTGCGGAAAGTGATGTATAATCTGTAGGCTCGTCAAATAGAAATATAATTTTCGATTTTTAAACGGAGACCAAATGAATTTTTAAGAGCTGGAACTCAAAAATTAATTAAGACGTGATATTTTGTAAAACGTTAAAGCTCCAGAGATTTATTGTAGAATTATTGTCTAACTAACACGGGAAATATCTTTGTGTTCATTTGGTGTGTAAAAGTGTATTCTACGTTTTTGTAAATAAAAATTTTCAAAGAAAATTTAAATTATCTTGTCTTAAACCATTTAAAAATGTTGTTATATTTCTAAAAAGCTACTTTTTTATCATGTTTCCTGTACGTACGTAGGATGTTTAAACAATCCCAATTACTCAGACAAGCCGTCCCTGGCTCGCCTGCGTAAAAATTGTTTTTCTTTGCCTTGTAAAATATTATAATTATAAAAATGACAATATTTCTATAATTAAACGTTATTTTTAGAGTCTCATAAGTACCTTAACATTTTTTGCTTGTAAATGTTACGATTATTCTTAAACTATGCACTAACAGAAGGTTTCTCCGCTACTTCACATTCGAGAGGATTTGCTTAGCTCTTATAGAATAATTACTAATTTTTTTAAAGTTTCATCTACATAATAGATTAGAGAACGTGTCTTACTTAGTCATTATATTATAATTTTTTTCGTTATCAAACAAAAATCTGTCATATTACTTACTTTCTTATCCTCATGTTTCCTATTTAGCGAGTATCAATTTGAATCTCATCCCTTCTTGTCTGATCTCAACCGCACTTTTTTGTTGCTATTTTACTTCTACTATTATCATACGTACTCCACAGCCAGGAAAAAAAAAAGCATTGCAAAAGACTTCGCACTAATTGCAAACTCAACCATTTACTTTATTATTTCTATTTTATTATTTTCAATATTTACAAGTCACTTATATTGACGATGAAGACTTCTCGTCAATTAATTGAGGTACTAAAAATTTCTTTCAATTAATTCATCAGGATTTCTGCAGAATGAAACGTTAACTGATAAATAAAATATTGAAAGTAAAAATAATAAATTAAATGGTAGTATTTGCAATTGGTGCGATGTCTTTCGCAGTTCGGCGCGGTTTCAACACGAATTTAAAGTTGCAAAAAATTACTAGCTTTTTTCCGAGATTTATCTAGTTTTTCACTGAAATCATATATGAATCTTCTTAATTTCTGAAGAATTTCTTAACGAAATTAGTTCGAGAAAACTTATAAATTGTAAACAAGTATTTTAAGTGAAGCAGATTTTTACTGCTCTATTCTTTTATTTTGTTAGTATCAGTTGTGTGAAATATCAGATGTCGGTTATTTTATATCCACATTTGATCGCAAACCAAGTTCAATTGAGAATATAATTTTTGTTTATTTCTTGATGTCCAATAGTTTTGAGCTCTCAATTAACGAGGCTACGGAATTTCCCGAATATTCATTGAGTTTATTTATGTATAATCTGTCTATATCATAATATATCAAAGAACATATTTTGAAACTATATTTTGAGTTTATATTATTTAAACAACATTCCTCTATTTCGTAATTCCTATAAACAAATCGCAACTATTTCAGAGCAAGAATGAAAAAGTTTTTTCAACGAAAAAAAATGCGAAAATCTATATCGGATCATTCGGCTCCCACAGCTCCTGATTCGTCCCTTAATAACGCCACTATTGATACATCAATAAATGGAACGCAGCCTCCGGCAATTCCACAATCACAATCCGTCAATCTAGCAAAGTAAATCGTTTAATTTCTTTTCTCTACTGACTTTCCCGATACATTTAGTCATCATACATATGGAGATGAATACGAGGCTGTCTGTTCAACAATTGGAGACGAATCCCGAAAGAATTTTGATGCACAATTAGATAAGCATATGATGCAAACAATAACTGATGTAAAATATATGATAAAAAAGAGTAAATACACGGCTTTAAGTACGATTGAATGTATGTGTTAGTTTCATTGTATGGATTATTATTACAGGCGAAGTTAATTTCCAAAGAGCCTGCCTCGATGCTCACAACGAGTGTCGACAACGGTATGGCAATGAACCACTGATTTGGTCAACGGAGTTGGCAGAAATGGCACATGCATGGTCTGTAAAACTCGCAGAAAGAGGACGAATTTTGTATCCAGAATTACCAGGTACGATAGAGGTGATATGATGAAATTGTCTTTGGTACTTAAGGTATCGGAGAGAATTTGATATTGAAGGAAGCAAATGAAGCTTCTCATTTGCCGACGGGTCAGGAAGTAGTGGAAGAATGGGAAAAAGAAGCGCAGTTTTTCGATTTCGATAAACCAAAATGGACGTCAAGTAAGTATATGCGCAATGTAATGTTTTCCGTTAAAAATAAGCAGAATAAAAATTCTGACCATTTACTTCAAGGACGCCAAATGAAAATTATAATTTTGCTATATTTAAATGAATTTTATTAATGTCTACGTGTAAACAAATAGCTAATTCCACCGTCAATATCCTTAAAATATCTCTGTCTCTTTAAAATTATCGAAAATATTAGATTTAAGTGGCTTTTCTGAGGTCTTATTTTATGAATTCATTTGGCGTGAAAATTCTTTTCTGAGGTCTTTTATGAATTCTTTTCTGATGTCTTGTTTCATGAACTCATTTGGCGTGCTTAAAGGGTACCAATATAAACATTTTTATCTAACGAAATAAGATCGTGAAACGATGTTCCACGAGATAGAAGTAGGAAGAATTCAGCAAGAACTCACGCTAAATTGAAAACATTTCTTTCCCATATTGCATCCTGTCTTATTGTTTTTCCAGTGTAAATAACAAACTCCTATTTGCGTCACTTTAACAAGTTCTCCTTAAACTATTCGGGAACATTAACACATTTAACAAATATCATGTATCAAGTATAGAGCGACTCTACGACTCTACGATTTGTATGATTTCATTCGACGTGATTCATTCATTCTGATTTGATTAAATTAAGATGAAACGATCCCGGTCGAATTTGAGTTTTGATTACTTTATTCAAAAGACCGTTATTTCAATTATAACATTTTAAATTAGTTTCCAATTTAAAAGCCAACTTCTTTTGAAACATTCTTCTTAACTATTTCAAATTTCAGAATGTCAACGATTCTCCCAAGTAGTTTGGAAAGACACAACTGAACTTGGAGCTGCTCGGTTTGACCGAATTTCTTTTCTCAACACCTTATCCTATCAATTCAGCTATTGGAACACTGCCAACAATTGTGTAGCGGTCGTTTGCTTTTATCGGCCAGCCGGCAACTCGAACGCTCCCGGCGAGTTTGCCACCAATATGCCATCTTCTCGCGATTGCTCCATGAGCCCCATTCGAAGCATTGGTGGACAATTCAAACGTCACGTGACCATATCAACACCGGAAAAACAATCAAATAATTAGTAATGAGACTAAGGAAAAACACACACATCTCAGCAGCTTTTCAATATAAATGTCACTTCTCCATTAATTTTGTAAGCCATTTAGGAGAAAAATTAAAGTTCTAGCTAAAAGCTACTTGCTTATTTATTTAGTTTCAAAAACGGGTCAATATCATCGACACGCAGAATTTGCTTTTTCGTTATTCCAATATTGCAAATTTATATTTTAGGAAATATAGGTTTAAGTTTTGGTGGAAAAATTGGACATGGAATAACGTAAAACAAAATTCAAATATGAACAGCTTTTTATATTGTATAGCATATATTTTAATCTTATGCTCCCGGTTGATTTATGCAATGATCTTGTTGTTATTGAATAAAAAAACGTATTTATTTACATTGGAAAAATAATTAAATGAGAATAAATCTACATATTTCTCGACATGCTTGTTCTTGACTTCGAAATAGCCATTTCTCCCTATAAGTTTGTCATGGATATTTATTACAGTAATCGTTTGTAATGCAAAATTCTATGAGTTCTAGAATGGTGATTTCTAAAAACTTCAAGAAGGCAACCAGAAGAAAATGTACTATGGAAAACAGTTTACATTATGAAACTGACTTTCGGGTAACTCGGGTAACTGTGGAACTTTTAAGCAACGACAGTTTCACGTTGTTTGTCAATAAATTGATTAAGAGGACCAACTGTTATAGCGTTAATCTTATTTGATTTAAACCACCCAGATAAATTACAGCGACGATTTTCTCGCATATCGGGATAGCTTCCGCCAAAAAATACAAAATTGCACGTAAAATGTTGGGAGCTCAGAACAAGTTCCCATATATAATTCTTCAGTAAGTAAATTAGGTTTTTAAATAATTAAAGGTCAGATTTTCAAAATGACATGTAAAGTTTTCATTATTTAAAAACGTGGAAACTTGTGTGACTGATTTAAATTTTAGTAAATTGTTTCACGCACTGCACTGCCACGAAGTATGCAGCATGTTGCAAAAGTTCACGCACCAATTGAATTTTTAAAAAATGAAAACACGCCCTTTTTACTTAATTTTTTTGGTTCTAAAACATTTTGAGGAGCCTAAAACAAACTTAATACAATTAATAAATTATTATAAACGATTCTAAGCAAGAAAGTACATCAAATTTTATAAAGATACACTGTAATTAAAAAGTTTAAATAATGGAAATTAATAAATGAAGGGCGTGTTTTCATTTTTTAAAATTCAATTGGTGCGTGAACTTTTGCAACATGCTGCATACTTCGTGGCAGTGCAGTGTTTCACGTGTTATTGTCTTATTCAGAAATGTGAATACTTTCATCCACTTTTGATACAATTAATTCAAACGTTATAATATTTACCGGCATGTTTTCAAAGCAGGGAGCACAATAAAATAGTAACTTTTATAAAGTAATAACATACAGGTATAATAATAAATCAGACTATTATTCCTGTAAACATATCCTTTGGAATTTCAAACAAATTCAAAACGATGTTAATTAAAAATTCCTCAATTTCTTGAGATAACCTTCTTAATGGAAATTGTTTTCCATAGTAAGTTTTATTCCCGTTGACAGTGTAGTTTAATTCAAAAAAATTTTTTTTTATTTTGTGACTCTGGTTTTGGTTTTCGAAGTTTTTCAGATCCACTTTAACTAGTTGCCAATGTGTTGTCTTTTATAACATATTGTCACTTCACATTCAATATCACTAGTTGTGCAACGCTAGTTGAAATTTGGTTTAAATACTTACCGAATCAGCGACGAATGTTTCAATGGTCGATTTATCGGATAAAATCTTGCGAGCAAGTGTATTTATATTACGAATCTTATTCATAAATTCAGGTGTTATCATATCATTTCTTTCAAGTCTGATTGCCGCTTCTTCGATAATCTGAAAATGTGGACATTTAGACAATAGGAACATCCTAAAATAACTGATATTGGAAAAAAATCAATTTGGAGACCCAGTTAAATATAAAATGAAAGAACTGAAACCATAACATTTCCAGAAATACAACAAATAATAGTTTCCGCTATATTTATCCTAATTCTGCGATAAAGACTCCGGAATCAATAAATTGTCGCGTCATATATTTTTTTATTTCAAAGAGCCTGACGACGATAAAACATTTTTTCATTTAAAAGCATGGATTTCAGTTTAAATTTTAAAATGTTTTCTTTGTTATGTATATATTTATATATTATTAAATAAAAACAATTTATAATTCATTTTTAAATAATTTAGTTATTTTTAAATGGTCTTCTCATGTTTTTTCTATATATTAACTTCTTAGACCTCTTCTTAGACCCAAAATATACGCGAAAATTTCGAAAAACCGCGCAACAATTGCGAAAAACACGCGTATTTTGCGCAATTGGAATGCAGTTCTTTGTAATTTTAAGGTACTTTTTGGCTCTGGGGTCTCAAGCAAGCAAAATAATTATTATAATTTCAGGCAATATAACAAAATAATAACTTTAAAAATATCCTAAAAAATGGTGAAAAGTATATATTAAAAAAAAGTTACCTCTTCTGTAAGACTCTTCAATGTAGTGCATTGTTTTCGAATGCTTGGATTAGCATTTTTATCACTTTCTATAGCATTAAATCTATTCCGCAATGTCTTTAATAACAAATAAAAATATCACTTGAAAAATATAAACAAACAGTTAAAACTGGAATACATTGGCTAAGTTTTTGTTTTTCCTTTCCTTGTGCATCATCTTTCATGTTTTTCTGATCTTTAAAATATATATGAAATGTTTTTTTAATTTGCTAATAACCCTGATAATCAATCTCATTTGCACGCTCTTTTAAATAAGTAGACGCATCTCCAATCAATTCAGCCTAAAATGAAAACATCAGAAGCATTTGGAGACAGATCAAGGAAAATACATTGGATTTATGCGACTCTTGGCTCACTTTGCAATACGCAACATAACGCATTTCGACTTTTTCCATATCATCAGTAACCTTTTTTCGTTTTATGATGACGCACTTTCGTGGAAGATCACCGCTGTTATCTGTTATGCTTGAATGTATATTGGTTTACTTGAATTACAAACTTGAATCAACTTTAGGACTATTTTGCATTGTTACTACGCAGAAGATGTACAGAAATGAATGAGAAAACAAATGAGAAGGCTATGACGTGAGTAATAAAAATAAGTTTATCAGATTTTACTACTGATAGCTTGTTATTGTTCATTGTGTAAATATTAAATTATTTATTTTAGATAACTTAAGCAATATATAATGAAGCAAAATTTAAATAATTTGAAGCTTGTTTATTTTAATTTACTAAGCTTTTCTTGAACCGTTGTGATGTATGTTTAATTATGTGCCTTTCAAGCAGTAATCTATAAAAATATGTTTATACTTACTTCCTTAGATCTCCGACATCATAAAGTATGCTTCGTATCGTCAATGTTGACCAAGCTTGGTTTTCTTCAAGATATTCGAATCCTCTTTGAGTAGTTCATTTCTAATGAATCTACGTATACATAATCTAATGATCCATTGTTGTTACAATTTGGCTGCTATAATAATAACTTTATTACAACAACAAACAATCTTAACAATAATGAAATTATGCATGCGTAGATTTTGCTGATGCGAGTACAATAGCACGAATATAGGTAGAATGGCTCAAGGGAGACCTCCGATAGATCCCTGGGAGAGACCCCTCATGAGGGAGTTACATGGGGCTTTAAATACTTTTTCTTTTGTTGTAAGAAATTTAAACTTTTTTAAGAAATGGTGGCTCTTTTCATGAGAGCTCAAAGCAATTGGTCATTTCATAAAACTTAAGGTCGGAATCAATCAATCGAAGACGGGTAGAATGGGAGTTTTGAACTTCGAAATCCTGAGTCAACATTAAAATTTTGGAATTCCGACTCTTTTTCTGAGCAAGAATTTAGTCTCCAGAATATTTCTGTAAACTGGTAATCCAATTTCTAATGTACCTCATAGTATACCGTACTCCTTGTTGAATTTAGGGTAATTTGAATTTAGAATAATATCCTATATCGAAGAATTTAACAATCACTGATATATTTCTCTTTGCTCTCCTGTCATTAACGCTTTTTATTTGAGGCTCTTAACTGAATAACGTTTTTTGCTGATATGACAATGCTAAATACAAAATAGTTCAAAGTTCAGTTCTTTCGGTCACTGTGACATTAATTCCAAAAAGACGATTTGGGGGAAGTACTCAATCTTGCACAAATAAACAGTTTTGGAGTTTGTCTATCCTTTCTATTTGTTTGTTTATTTATTTGGTCAATTGTTTTGATGTTGATATTTCTACAATAGAAGCGTGTGTTTTACCCATTACGGCTTCCGTCGCCCTCCATCACAATTTCCTTTATCGTCATTGTCGTGCTAATGTTCAGCTTCTCGTGTTTATTCGGTTTTTTTTATTTCGAATCTAATTGATATTATGTGTTTGTTGTGAGCAGTGATCAATCGACGGATCGACTCCGCGTTGTCTCGCCGCATTTCTTCCGCAATTACACCACAACATTATTATTGTCAGCTTTTGATACTTTCTATTTTTTTTTTAATATTCATTTATTAATAGGGATTTTTTGTGTTAAATCAAATGCTATGGAACCAATTTTTTTCGGTGTTTAATGCGATTGTTTATTCACATGTTGATGAGGTAGTCAGTAGTTTGTAAATGTAAATGAAACATTTTTTTAAGGTTTCTAATGCAATTAGCGACCCGTTAGATGATGTTGTATTGTTGCGAGCAAACTCTACGAGTTTTTATAAAAGCGACAACGATATAGACGGTATTGTTTTAAATCGTATTATTACTTATTAATGGATAATTTAATATTTAATTTATTAAAAAATAACAAATATCCAATGGAAATTTTGAAGAGACATAGCGGAAATTCAGAAATAAATTGAAAATTTGTTTCACGTTCTTATTGAGACCATTAGAAATTAATTCAAAAATTTTGAAAATAAACTAACAATTTCTTACAATATTTTTTCAAATATCAAACTGATAATTTAATATTGAAAAATTTTGAAATGTTTATTGTTTATTTATTGCCTAGGATATGTATATTGATTTGAATTGATGTTTCCTTGATTACCCCAAACTAAAACTTCTAAAACTTGTTAAACATTTAATTAAATATTCAAGATTTATTTATTTATTTGCACTACTTGTGCTAGACACATGAATATAATATAAAGTATGTAAACAATTTACCCAAAAATTAAAACAAAATAAAATAGGTAAATAATAACAAAATCAAATCAAATAGGAAGATATCAAGAGGGATAGATAACTAATATTCCAGATTTTATTGGCAACGAAAAAATAATTGAGGGGACTTCGTATTTTGGAATCCCGGTCGGGATGAGGATAGCCTTGAAAATGAACAATACTCGGGAGCCGGGACTTCGATTTTCATAATCTATGATTCCATTTATATTAGAGAATGTCTTAATTTGACCCACGCCAGCGGAATTTTAAAAAAACCGTGAAGGCTCATTTAACAAGGGAAGTCACTTTAGCGTCCGCTTGAGATTTTGATGAGACTTGGACCATTGATTTTATGGTTTATGCACGTCAATAAAGCTCTCAAAAATAACCTTTGGCGGCTCATATCTCGACTCAGAGAAAAATTGCGCCGATTTTGAAAACGGATTTGGAATCAGCGCATCCGAATCTATCAATGGTCCAAGTCTCATCAAAATCTCAAGCGGACGCTAAAGTGACTTCCCTTTTAATATTAATTATTATTCTAATTTTACGGTATACTTTCCGTATTTTATTAGAAAATATATAAAATAGTTCTATTTTACACATGAAACTGTTCCTTCATTTTCAATTGATGTGCTGTCATTTAACTTCACGTAACTCATCCCAATATCCTTATTTTATCAAAATTCTGCTATTCTACGTGAAAATATGAAGGGGATGTGCAAGATTTTAAAAGCTATAATAGAATCACAATAAGAAGATGGTATCTTTCTTATTAAACAGATCAGAACATGTTAACAAAAGAAAACAAACGTTTTCAAATTTTCGCTGTGAAATACGATTGATAATGAGAACAGATTATTATAGAGACTGCATAGATGAGATAATATTAATAATTATTCTAATCTTATTATTGTTTCTCAAAACAATTATGCAAATGAGATAGGTATATAAGTGAAACACATCTTCAAATGTTTCATTAACCGTAAGACGCAATGCGTTTTATATATTATTCTTCTCGGTTACTTTTTATATTAGTTTTAATTGAATGTAAGGAGTGTTTAATAATTCTAATCTTCTACGATTATATTGCTCAATTTAGGCAACTCAATAATTGCCCAATCGGTCAATTATGGAAAAGCGTCAGATTGTCCAAAAGCAGGAAAATATGGCTCAGGACCACCGGCAGATTGTATTCAACCGACCGATCCAAATAATAGACCAAAAACGGCTCTCGAAGATTGGTTCACAAAGGAAATGTTTGAAGACTTGTTCCCACAAGCTAATCTTGGATGGGGACCACAGACATGCTGGCCATATTCATACGAGTCTTTCATAATAGCGTCAAGATACTTTCCTGAGTTTGGTACATCGATAAATGTCACACAGACGGTTGGGATAATGCTAATGGAATTAGTTAAGAGGTTATTTAGGAATACAATGAAAATCAGAATAAGAAGAGAGACTTGGCCGCATTTTTCGCACATGCAATTCAGGAAACAGGAGAAAATAATATTGCATTATATGAGTAAGTTGTTTTTAACTTGTGTTAAACGTCTCTGAATTTACAAAATTATGACAAACTCAGTTTTTCGTTCATTTTTTTATTAAGCATTTAAATTCTGCATTCCATTAATGAAATAGGATAACATATTTGTAATTCGTTATTCCGAGTTTTGAATGGTTTAAAACTAATTAAGTAATTAATTAAACTAAATTGCACACCAAATGAAAATTGTCATTTTATTTTTAAAAAAATGAGATATGAATTCTAACGTGTTTATTATAAAATATTGCGACTAGAGGCTGTTACGATTGTAGGCAGATTGATAGCTTCCCTTGGCATTTAAAGGGCCGCTCGACGATCACGAAAGACCACAGAAACCGCGGAGCTTTTCGGAAACAACGTGGATGAACCAATTCCAGGGATTCCGTTCCTTAACTAGAGAAGAAAACTCTAGCTCGGTCGTCGAGAGACTAGCCATTAGGTGGGGCTCCACTTACTTACTCTAATGCACTTTTCTTCTACAAAATGTTTTTAGATATTTTAATAAAAACCCATATACGGTATTTAAAAATGATAGGCGGAATTTTAAAATATATGTTTAAAAATAGGAAAATCATCATTTTCAATTGGCGTGTGGATTAAATCATAGATTCAAGAGGCTTTTCTAAGTATTTACAACTTTAATTGGTGTGTATATAGTTAATTAGTAATTACTGTATTCTTAAAATACATATCATCAATTTGTTTGATTTACGATTTAATAATGAACAATAAAGTCTAAATCCGGAATCAATGTAAAATAACATTTCAAAAATGGAATCCGCAACACGAAGTTTTCATTTAACAATTATATTTGACATTCTTCAGCACAATGAGCGGTCAGGAAGCTGACAATTGCTTCTATCGCGGTGGATTCTACAATTGGTTTGAAGGTGGCCCGACTAGTTCTTTCCTCGACCCTGCCACACCTGGATATCAACCTTCCGATGGAGATTCCTGCGCGGAAGCTGGAAAGTAAGCTCAACTATTCTAAAATAAGAAAATAACATTTAATTCCAGATACTGCTCTACATCAGATCAAATTTCGTTTTTCTTCCCTTGTTCCAACAAATCTTCGAGCAATTCAGCTGCTCCACACATTGGCTGCTACTTTGGACGGGGAGCAATTCAAATTTCTTACAACTACAATTATGGACAGTTCCAAGACTGGCTGGCAACACAGAACATCAACGTTGACTTGATTAATGAGCCCAATTTGGTGATGACTAAAATGGATCCACCATTGGCTGTATTGGCATCATTATGGTTCTACATGACTCCGCAGCCACCAAAGCCAGCCATGCATGATATTGTTATGGGTAATTGGAACAGCGGTGAGAAAAATGAGCAAGCTGGATACTCGGGACCAATCTTTGGACCAACATCCCTGATCATAAACAATGAATGCTCTGGAGAAGATGAAGCGAATCCTGGTGGTCCTGGAGAATCTAGACGCATCAAGGCATTCAAATGGTTCTGTGGTTACTTTGATGTCCCAGCTGGAGCGGATAGGACCCTTTCTTGTAAAGGTAAATAGATTATTATTTAAAACCTTGTATATAGTCATTCAGAAATGCCAGAGAAGTTGGATCAAATCAAGCATAACTTGAGCTGGCAACCCGACTGGTCGAGCACATGGAAGGAAGTTCCATGCCAATGTGCTCCAGCAAGTTACGGTGGACTTATTCCATATTTCGAGCCTGGATTTTACCCAGATAAATTTGTTGAAATGAATGCTCGCAATAATATGAGTTGTATTGCTAGTATTTATGCGAATCCAGCAATGTACTCGATGGATAACAAGACATCGCCTTGCTTAAACTTTTAAAATCATGTATTAATTATTGTTGCACATTTGTTGATGCTTTCATTAATTTATTATGCCATTCCATTCTTTTCATGATAAATTTATTTAAAATCGAATTAAAGCATTCGAATACAAATGGGGGTGGTGACAAGCAAATGAATTATTAGACGATGATAGACTGGTCCCACTTTTGTCTAATTTAGACTCGCTTTCCCGTACAATTTCCGGGTTGAGTCATTTTCCCATTGATATGCAAAATGTACATTGTTTCTTATATGGAGACGACTTCTGAACTCGATTGCAGGAACGATGGGGGAAAGTATTCTTCATTAAACAATTTATTGGGGAAAAGCGGAAATTGCTGCCGTCGGAAAATAAAATGCATTTCCGCAAAACAATCACGGATCAATACACAATCTCATTTTTAATTTCGATTATTTTCATTTTTATAAAAAATTATCACAATAGAATCGAGTCGACATAGATTATTTAAGAATCAAATCCTCTAACATTGAAGTTTGAGGAAGAATTTCAAATAAGATGGTTTAATATTCCTTGAGTGTTTTGCGGAAATGCATTTTATTTTACGTCGAGAGCTATTTCTGCTTTTCCTAGATTTAATAGCATTCATTTTTTAATGTGAGGTAGAACTCGATAAAAATTTCATCATTGTGTTAAAAAAGAACTGAAATCGAAATAGTAGAAGACCAAAAACAACAATTGAAAAAGGTACACTATCAAAAAGGAAGAATAAGGTTTATTTAAAAGAAAATAAGCACATTTGATTATGAAAAATGAGAAATGTAAAGAGCAAAGATCGTGAATATACAAAAATATACAAGCATATTCACAAATTATTCAAATATGCGTCCATTATGTGTCCTTTAGTAGTTGGTGACAAGCTTCGACAAATTTCTGAACATTTTTCTGAGAAGGCGGAAAATGTTGGATATTTTGATATCAGTTTGTCCTGTAATGGAACTAATTATGGAGAATCAATTTTTATTTAATTAGTGTTTATTTTTCAATAATTCAACTTTCAGAATGTTTCGTGATACTTGCAGTATTTAAAATTCGCCTAAAACTATTCTGAAAATTCAAATCGGAATTCAGGATTAAATATCAGACAATTTGATAAGCAAGATCTTGTAAAATTCTTTCAAAAGTCTCGCAAACTATAATGAAATCAATAACATTTCCTATAGTATAATATTCATTTAATAAAACAACCTTACCAATAGCTGAAACAAATCGTTTTCATCAACAATTTTGAAGAGTTCAGCTTCAGTAAAATCATAAGTGTTCATTAAATAAGTTTCACATTGATCACGAACATTTTGAATCTTGAATAGCTTGGAAATTCTCAGCAAAACTGTGCAGTTAACTTCTAAAACACAAATATTAAATAAACATCTTAAAAAAAAAGGAATCTTACTATTAACTCTTTCAGGACAATGTGATGATAATACATTTAAAAGCTCTATTAGCTCATTTCTGGTAACTCCAGATATTTGATATTCCTTAAGTGATTTGTTATCTTCCAAGTCTTCATTACCCTGTTTGACAATTTCTTCCTTTTTCGTTTCTTCCTCTGAATTAGATACCACCGTCCAATGGTACACTAATACCGAAAACATTGTAATCGAATAGAATATGTAATATATGATTATAAATGACCAGTAGGTGACGAATTTGATTGATCGAACCCAAAAGTTTTGGTTGATTTGATCGATTTTCTTCCAAATTTCAAAACATAATCCTCTTTCTTCGGGAAAGTTGAATGACTTGTTCTCGCCAATGAAAATATCATAAAATATCGGTGAATGAAAAGCCAAAAACTGAAATAATATTTTTGAAGTACAGAAACAAAGAGTCATTTTCAATTTGTTTATTTAGTCTCACCTCCACTTTATGAATTCAGAGCGCGTTTTCACACAAAAAAAAACCATACTTTCTTAGTCTTTTCTATCTCCTGTCATTATTCTTATGTATTTTAATAATTTTAATAATGAAGGCTTGTTAGTAAAGGTAAGAGAAAATGGAGACAAAAAATACAAAACCAAAAATGTTCTTATGTGTGAAAACGCGCTCCGAATTCATACACTTAAAGTCGTTTTCACATTTAACTCTGATCCCATTTACAAAATTATAGTTAACTTTATCATAGTCAAGATATAAATTAATGAAAAAATGGATTAAAGTAGCATAAGATGAGGTAAAATTAAAAATTGAAAATTAAATCGACACCTGTCTCTTTTCCCAAACGAGACCAAAACAGCCTCAGTTTATGCCATTTTTTCTTATAAATAAAAACAGAGAGAATAATATTATTAGTCTTATCAGTTTAAAAAGCAATTTGTTTAGAAAAATAATAAAATACAAGAAAAATTATTTCATTTCACTACCTAATTTTAATTCGATTTTTTCTGCACGCCTAATAAAAGTTAAAATTGTGTGCTCGAGAAACGTACTCAGATATAGTTCCGCGTCAAAGGAATCGTTTTCCTATATAGCTTAAGAAACTTTTGTCAAAGTTACGTGAAAAGTATTAGGGAAATAACATATGTAAGCTTTAAATACTCATTTAAATATTAGGAAAAGTTTATTTCATTTGGACGCCAACTTGTAGGGTAATAATATGAGTTTTTTTAAACTTTTTTTTAATTGATTAATATTTTTAAATAGTTTAAGACAAGTCTAGCTAAATTGTCGTAAACAATGTTTTTGAAAAAAATTTAACAGTTATCAGAAACGCTTAAAAATCGGAAAATCGTTACTACACTTTAGTCCAGTCTTCACTGTTTTTTTTTTCTAAATAATAATAATAATTGATTAACATACCAAAGGATTAACTACAACTCGTTCCTTATTATCCACGATTAATACCACATTATTTGAATGAAGTCTATTAACGTCCAAAATTTTCGGTTCAAATTGTTGCCGACCCATGTAAGCAGTTATCGTAATATGACAAATAACTTTATACTTATACATTGGATTAACATAATCCTGAATATTTTCCTTAATCAGATAGAATACTCCATCCTTTGTTCGAAAGTTCTTTTTATAATTTTTGTTAAAAACTATTTTATCATCATGCTCAATTATCAAATCTATTTTCGCTCCACAATCGCCTTTAACAAATTTTAGATTTGACTGATAACAGAGTTGAATATAAAGCCCGTCATCAATGTTGCATATTTTAGTAAACCTTAAAATGTTTTGAGATGTTTTATTTAATAATTAACAGTACCACGAAATGTTATACAAATCAACAGGATTAGAAGTGATTGGTAGTTTACCGCATCCTTTGAAATCGAAAAGAATTGATGCTTTCCGATTATCGGGAAGTAGATGATTATGACTTTCAGGTGAATATGTGGACTTCATTGATTTAAATTATCGATTCAATTAGGTTGGTAAAAGCAAACTGTCACAATGTAAGAAGACAATAAATCAAATGAATCAAATGTTAGAGGCTCTCTCTCTCCCACCAAATTGTCATGTGCTATTGGTCTCCTAACACGAGTATCATTATGAAATACTGTATTACCTATAAAGCAAAAGGCAAAAATGTTTTGCAACAATCGATAATTTGGGTCGTATGATCATCGAGTGAACTGCACCCTAATGATTGGAGCTTCAAAGAGCACATGCTCTTGTCTCCATTAGGTACATCCAAAATTCGCGCGTCTCGATTTCTCGTCTTTTCGTCTTCTATGGCTCTCCTATTTTTGCACAAATATGTGACAAATACGAGCATCGTGTATTGTAGAGTTGTCATTTTTGATACAAGAGGCAAACGTTTTTTATAAAAGGGAACTTCTTTGATTGTGAGATGACGTTATTAATGAGAATCAGACAGAGGGAACACGAGAGGCGCGAAATTTACTATTTTAAATGATGTATCAAAAAATTCTACCACTAGCTGTTTAAAACGATAAAATTTCTTACATTATCCCTGAAGGGGCTCGTAGGTAGAATTTTAAGCGTCAGAAATATTCCAATTAAAAGCATTCTGTTGTACAACGTGGTATCTCTCTGAGCATGTTCTATGTTTAAATGGAACTGGCGTGATGTTGTAATTCAGATTATTCATTTATTTTTGCACCAGTGATAGGAAGGACGCCGCTTTTTGGAATTCCTGGCGAGGTGATCTTAAAAAATGGAAAATTTCAAAATCCGGGACCCGTGACCCAGGACTTTAGTTTTCTCCACCGAAGACCCGGGACCATCTCTACATTAGATTTCACTTTTTTAAATTTTATTTTTGAAGCATAACTATTTCAATAAAAATTTAATTATATGGTAGTGGTGTAAATGTTGAGTTTGTCTGTTCATTTGATTCCCGTCGATTTACTTGATATTCCTACAAGAAATGCGATTTTATTCATACTTTTACGCATAAAACAAACTCCTTGTTTCCGGAGAAACATTAATCTGTAGAATACATGTTCAATTACAAATGCAACAGACGATACTCCGAGTCCAACCAAATACATATAGAACAGTTGTTCGAGATGCTTCTTCAAACTTAAAGTGGTTTTTTTAACCTAAAAATGCGCAAATTTAATCATAAATTTCCGTATTAAAAACCTGAACAGCCGTATCCTCTCTTTGTTTTTTTGTACCGTAACCGGGACCCAGGGTAATAGTAGGTACACCGGGTAATATTTTAATTAAGGATTTGTTGAACATTTGACATAATTTCCGATTGCTCACGCTAAAACCAAATGCAACGTAACTAATAATACCTGAACTGACAAAATACTGTAATTTTCACCGTTAAGTTATACCTTCGGAATCGCGAATCACGGTCAATTCCTCTCGCTTATCCCACGTGCTAACAGTATTCGGGAGAAACTCAATATCATACGATGAGAAAAATACTCCACCGGCTCTGAAAAGAAAAATGCGAATGAAATTTGATGATATCAACTTGATTTCATTGACCAATTCGGGTTCTTTCGAACGAACAATAATTGGATTGTGTAGAAGGGCTCTCTTTAAGTCTTTTTCATTTTTCTCGCTAGTTCCCTCCAAATCGACGTTGAAATAATATGTCAAGTATGTTTCCCTTTTTAATAATAGCTCTGAAATTTTATATAGAAGTCGATTCAGTAATCCTTCTACTTTTTTAAAAACTTATTTAGTAGATATCTTCGTCATTTAATAATAACTTTTACCTTTTGCAAATGATTACACAAATTAGGAAACTTAGTTGTTAGTGAAGCAAGCAACCTAATTGGAAATTCTTTTTAAAAAAGTCTTATCTTCTCCATGGCACATAATTACTCGGAAAACTTTGAGAGCAGGAAACTCAAAACCCAAACGTCAGAATGAGATGTGATTCAACAAAATTTTTATTATTACAATAAAAATTATAGCTATAATTATAGTTTAACTTTTTCTGTTCCTCCCATCCGCCTTATTCAACGATGAGAGCTCGGAGACGCGACGTTATACGCAGGTAGCCTTCAGACAGATTGTCAAATTCCTTTAACAGCGTCTTTTTACTTGGTTGGGGTTTCGCAATACTCCTCAAACGAATTAGTCGAGAGGGTTCATTCAGGCGAAGAACCAGGCCAATATAGTTTTTATAATTCTTGGAATGTGCGTTGCGCACCACTTTTGCGTCTATTGGCGTCTGCTCTTCCACAGCGCGTATTAGCTCAGGGCACTAAGTGTTTCAGGGAAACAAAATAAAAAGTGACAAATGGAAAATTGGCAGTTGAACAGATGACTCCGAATACAAAAAAATTTGACACTCAATGAGCAGTCCTGAAGCGTTTTGGAAAGACTTGGGAAGCACTCAATAATTCTGATGGGAGATTTGAATTAGGTCTCTCGTCAGGAAACATGTTTCATGAGCATCCAAAAGATATATGGAAACTCTAAACGGAAAATAAGAGAAGATATATCGTGCTCCAAAAAAAAATTGGAAAGAATTATCTGAACTAAACCTTAAGAAATTTAAAATGATTGCTTAACTTAAGTATTTAATGCTCCTATAATTAATTAATATAAAACAAAAATTGATACCAATAAGTTGATCTTGATGATAAAATGGAATTTTTGCGGATGGTGGAGCAGTTAGCCTGGAGTTCATGGATGTCTGATAATACTGTGCTATCATCATCATTGTCAATATTAAAATCCCTTCTAATATCTGAAACATTCTTTTTCTAATAACTTACTTAAATTTTCATTGTCATTATAAACTACTTAATTGACTAGTTAATTACCATAGTGGATATTGCTGTTGGATCTGTTATTCTTTGTTTTATCATAATACCAAATGTTTCCTTAACATATGGTCTTATATTGTTTTTTATAGACCAAACTTACAAGAACGTTGGAGGTGTAAATGTTAAACTTGGTTCCAGCACGGCCTTCCCAAAATAAGGCACAAACAAATCTAACAGTTGATACAGCCATAATTGTAGCGAGAAGTAAAATCCACATCTTAAATTATCAAAACAATTTCTTTAATTTTGTTAGTAAAGTATAGACTGTATCAACTTTTCTTGATGACGCAGCCACGAACCCCTGCGCGTCGAGAAAATTTTTAAAAAGAGAGTTGTACTTTGAGTATCCCTACTTATAATAGTTGATGTAGCCTATAATTGTGGAAGCTATTTTAAATGTTTGAAAAGGATCAGAAACATTTTGGCTAATTAAAAAAAAATAATAAATTATCAGAAACATTGAAGCGATTGAAAATTGAAAAAAATTTGACTGGCCATGAGAAGCGCCCCTTTAGAAAGGGTATAGACTATTTCAAAGTTTTTGACGGCTGCGTTGCGAACCGCTGCGCGTTGCGAAAATTATAAAAATAGAGAGTTGTCTTTGTGTCTCTCAATTTATAATGGTTTTACTGTGTAGCGGTTCGCAACGCAGCCGTCAAAAATTTTGAAATAGTCTATATAATAAATAATTTTCATTGTCCTTTTCAGAGATTGGTGCCTAATGGAAGAACAAAAAAAGATTATTACAGTCTCTGATGGACGACCACACGGCGAAAAACTACTTTTTCGTCTATTCCTCTTCAATAAGGTCCAAACGAGAACTTTCATTCGAATTTTCTTCCTCTTCCATTAGGCCCCGATCTCTGAAAATGACAATATGAAATAAAAATATTTCCATCTGTGTCTTGGACTCAATTTGTAACGAGGCTGAAGTTCAGAGCGATGAAGTGCAGCTCGTTATAGATCCATTGGAAGATAAACATTTATTTAACAAATTTCTAAATAATTTATATTTTACCTGCGTTGTAAATGGAGCAAATATAAAGTTGCGGAAATCGTTTTCGGGTGGTCGTCGAACAATATACACTTGCTGCAAATATTTCATTTTCTTAAAAAAAATAGAAAACAATTAAAACTTTTGGTGCATTTATTATATAAAATTATGCATGTAACTTTAATATCTCTTTGAACCACAAGTTAGACATTTAAGTAATATAGATAGTTATGAAAAATTTAACTTTTTGAAAGTATCTTCATATTTTTAAATATTTTAAGAATAGTTAATTTGCATTTATATGCTGGAAAATCGGAGAATTGTTATATCCAGTTGGCGTGCCGGTTTTTTTCCAAAAGAAATGACTATCCGTATCGGTACTGAATCCCCCAAGCTGTTTCGAAAAAAATGAGTACACGGACGACTTTCCCAGTGGTTGAAAATTTCAATTTATTTTCAAGAACCACTAATTCGAAGGTTCCTAACTACACTCCACTGCCACGAAGTACGCGCGATCTGCGAACGATCGCGCACCAATTTCACGTTTTGTTCAAATTTCCGAAAAATCTGTATACTCCGTTCAAAAATTTTATGTACTATTTTCATTAGTGTGAGTAAACAGAGCAGAAAATGAGGAATTCTATGATAACTGTTTCGTAAAAGAAAATACAGCACCCCAATTTGTATGGTAATAGAATGAGCTCAGCAAGCAAGCTAATATATAATTTTTTAGAAAGGTATTAATACTTTTAGATAGTTCAAGACATTCTTAGTCAATATGCAGTAAAAACTTTTTTGTTATAAATAAAGGCATTCAAAAAATATTTCCACACACGTTTAGAAATCGCAAAATCGTTATTTCGATTTGGTGTGAACACAGTTAAACAATAATTAATAAATAAAAGTTTTATAAATAATTAAATGAAAGGGCGTATTTTGTGCAATTGGTGCGCAGTCTTTTGCTTTTGCAACTTGCTCGTACATCGTGGCAGTGGAGTTTAAATTAAATTTTCACAATAATAAAACTAAATCGTGACTCTAACCTGAAAATAACGTATTGGAAATGTAAAATGAGCATGCTTCATTCTGGACGGAGTTATTCTCATTGATAATCCACTCATATCAATTTTATCATTGGCCAACAGACCGAGAATCCCACTAAATGAAATATTTATCCCTAACACATTCATTAATCCTATATTTACGTTATATTGCCATCTGGTTGCACATCGCCAAAGTTATTGAGAACATTGAATTCCTTTTCGGTATCTACCTGAAAGCGACTATTTTAATTTAACAAAGGAAATTATAACTAGAAACATACAACTTCCCATTGCCAATCAAGTAGTTTCATGACCATCGATATGATTTCCATTTCAGCTCCAGGTTTTTTACATCTCTTAAGGTACTTAGAATAGATAATAGTATCGTAGCCCAATGTTACCTGTACTGGCAATCTGCGGAAGCAGGCAAAAGCATCAGGATCGTGCTCAAAAGCTCCAACACGAATTGGTCTTCCTAACGGAGACCACGACATTGTGGAAAAAGAATGTGAAATAGTTATTAGTAGGTAAGGTTTTTTTAATGACATATTATATGTTTACGCAATTTGATATTTAAAATACTTGAGACGGGTTTGTTTGCATATGAATGATATTATATAATATATATGTAAGAAATTAGAAAATTTAACAAAATAAGAAAAAGAAAGATATCAGTAATAATGAAAAGGCAAGAAATTACGTTAAAACAAGCACATTTTTTGTATGAATGTAAAAAAACACACCTATTAGATCAGCTTTTAGACCATTTAAAATTTGCCATTCCCTAAACAGCAAAACTTTGCTTAATTTTGCCTCCAATCAATTCTACAATTTTTAAACATTATTGGTGCAATCAAACTTACCTTTTCGCCAGTTGTATGAACTAAAATCTTAAAATAAATTGAACATCTCGAAAGGCATGGACAGTTTGCAACCTAGCATGCATCAATTGCCGTGCCCTTATTTTTTTATTTTTAAATAGTGGGACATCATTTTCTACTGCTTTTTACTGATGTAAAGATAACATTTAACAATTTAACGATGCGTAAAAATGAAAAAGTAAAGATTTGTTTCTGTAGTATTATTTGAAAATATTGTTGAAAGAAATAATGAGACCTTTCGCATCCTGCGACCATCGTGACCAAGTATAGCATCGTGCCACGATGTTGATCTACACATTCACTTGAAATTTTTTATTGATCTAATAGCTGTCAATTGATCTAATAGCTGGATCTAATAGCTGTCAAATGAGCGTCTCCTTGATGTTGTCCGTTGAGCATTGGTCGTCGAGTCTTCCAGAATTCTATCTAGAATTATAGATAGGATTCTGGAAGTAAACCGGTGAATCTGTATATCAACATTGTGCCATGGTGGTTTGGTCACGATGGTCGCAGGAAGCAACCATAACTCACAAGGAATTTTTTCTGAATATTTTAGTCTTCCCGATTGGTATAAACATTTTGATAATTCATGTTGAATTTAATAAAGAAGTGATTATTGGAACTGATAAAAAAGAGACACAGATTGAACGCCTACTGCCTACCGAGCTCACTGTCAAAGCTCAAACTAAACTTAATAATTTGAACGCTTTATTTGGATTAGACCAAAACTTTTTTCTCTTACTGGGAAATTAATTTTAACCGGCTGCCTTCGGAGTGTTGCAGAATTCCGAAAAAGTTCAAAAATTTGTTGAAATACACGAATATATTTTCAATTGTGCTTAGCAGGGTTCTACGGAGTTCTATCGTTCGCCGTTGGTCTTCCATTTGAAAAAAATTTATTTCCGGCCAACCCCTCTCAATTTATTTCCGGGCAATCCCTCTCTCATTTATGTTCGGGCATCCCCTCTCTCTGAAGGATTATGACAGATTAATATTAGTTTTTTTTTAAAATAATAACTATTCATTTTTAAACTGTTAATTGTGAATTATTCGAAATTTAATATTTTTTGGTTATGTAGATATCAGCATTGCACGGAATTCCAGCTTCCATTTTTCGTTTTCCGTCGTTTTTTTTAGTTACATTTCCGTTTTCCGCTTTCCCAAAAAAGTCGATTTTCCTTGCAACCCCGCTCGGTATTTAAAATGTGCAATATTGGAGAGGAAGTCCGTCGGGGTTCGAAGGTGATTAGATACCCCCTAGTTCTGACCGTAAATGATAAATTCTTATTCGGCCTTACCGAGAAGCAACCCGTAATCGAAAGTTGTTCGGTTCTGGTATTAGTATGGCTTCAAAGCTGAAGCTTAAAGAAACCAAAAGGCGTGGAGCTTGCGGCTCAATTTGACTTAACATGGGAAAACTCACCAGTTTCGGATAACGTTAGGAGAATTTTTACAGTAGTAACCAATGTTTGTAAAATTTGACCGCGAATGTTTCGCAATTCAATAAAATCCACGACAAGGGAATTCGTAAAAAGAGAACCTCAGAAGCGTAACATCTCTCTAACATTTCGTAACAATTTCAATTATAAAAGAAATTTTTTGTTAATTTACGTGAATATCAGTTTTAAACCTTCACGTGCGGAAATTGTCATTTTCTGAAGTGAAAACGACTACTTTGGTTTGCCGGTCGATCGTGTTCTTATTTTCTATGTTATTTTTGTAGAATTAATTATTATTTAAAAGCTATAATAATTACTATTATACACTATGTTTGCTGTCGAATAAATATAAATTAAGTTTTTTACCGGTAAAATGACGAATAAAGAAACGAGTCGTCCCGGTTAGTACTATATTTTTTCAAATTGTATTATTTTACTTTTTCAAAATAGAATTACAAAAATTGATGAAATGGAAAAGAAAAAGTTGGAAACTGTGATAATCCTGGAAATTCAAGACCAACACTTTTTGTATATCTATGTTTGTTTTAACTTCAGGAAAGACAGCTTTGCCTGACGACGATTATATTTTACGATCGTTATTACAGAAAATAAAGAAAGTTTACTTTAACGTTTACTTCTGTAAAACCATGACAAATTTATTCATATTCATTTGTGTGATTCCAATACAATTTACATATGAATTACTTCAAGTCCAGGTCAGTTTTGTTCTCTTTCCAATAACAAATGGAAAAGTAATTTATTTATAGTGGTATTATGTTTTTTTGTTTTTACGTGGATTTTTGTTGCCGCAGGTGTGAACCTTAGCGCGGTGAGACACAGACAGAGACTATATTTTCATTTCGAGTAAGAAAAATATTTAAAAATTATTTATTAATCTCGTCCATCGGCCATTTCTGCGGAGACGAGACCTACGAAATCTAAAGTAGAGCAAAATTTCAATTTAAATTGTGTTTATATTATTTGTACAAAAACGTTATTATCTCAAAAGCGCAAAAATAAATCAATTAGGTAAATTCGAAAATTACGAATTATATTGAATATATTGACACTAATTAAAAATTCAGAAAAATGAAATTCGTCAAGCGGAATCGCTGGATGGTCTTTGGACATTTGTAAGAGAGCCATTCAATAGCAACTCAATTGGTTTAAATAATAATTGGAATGAAATAGATTTAAACACATTTACGGTAAGAATTGAAGCTTCTTGAAGCTTCCTTTAAAATTTATTAGACCCCCCCCCCATTTCTATTCTCCCTTCAATTATATTCTAATATGGGGATTTTACTTATAATAATAAACATTTGTAATAAGTGCACATCAAAATAAATAGTGTTCCTTCTTTCTTTTCAAAAATTGTTTTCTTTTTTCCGCTACGGGTCTAATCTTAACCTAAACAAAGTGAAAATTAAATAATTTTGTTGAAAAATTCAAAATTTCCCAATCATTTTCATGTATTGTCGTGGTGTTGATGAAAAATTAGGGGTAAAGGAGCATACCCCAAAAAAAGATGGTCTCGCTTGGGCTGGTGTAGATTTAATTTGCAATTTGTTTATTATTTCGCATTTATTATGTGTTGTATTATGTAGTATGTATTATGTTGATGTAACAACCAATTTAGTAAGAGAAAACAATATAAAACAAAAATGTGATGAAAAAAAGAAATGCGAAATAATAAACAAATTGCAAATTAAATCTACACCAGCCCAAGCGAGACCATCTTTTTTTTCGGTATGCTCCTTTATTCCTAATTTTTCATCAACCTACACCACGACAATATAAGCTGATATTCAATTAAGAATTCAACATCAATGCCAGTGCCATCAGCTTATAATGACATAGGAATTGACGATGATTTAAGAGATCATGTTGGATGGGTCTGGTATCAATATTATCACATTTTACAAACTAAAGATCAGGATTATCGTCACTTTATTCGATTCTCAAGTGTCAATTATTATTGTATTGTGGTTCGTTTTCAATACAAAATATAGTGGTATTATATGTTTTTTAGTTTATAAATGGCGTCAAGGTAAAAACAAATTACGGTGCACATTTACCATTTGAAGCCGAAATTGGAGAATATTTGGAATATGGAAAACCTAACAAAGTAAGTTGACACGGGTAATAATGATTAGTACATGACAAAATTTCCTTTATTTTACGTCAAATGTAAATAAAGATTTTGCAAAAAATTCAGATTCAGAGCTGTAAGCTGTTTTTAAAACTTTCTTATAAATTGTAGTGGCTGAGACACAAGTATCAAGCCACGCCCCCTTGAGAAAGGGTATATAAGTAATTATTATATTACAATAAACAGTTCATTCTCTGTCTTGGACTCAATGTGTAGCTAACGAGGCATGGCAGCTGAAGCTCAGAGCGATGCAGCCATGTAGCTCGTTACAAAATAAAGAGCACGCTTTAATAAATGAAATTAACAATTTTTGTAAAATTCATAGTTTAAGCGTAAATAATATGAAATAACGATACTATTATTTTCAGATTACTGTGGCTGTGAACAACACCTTAACTGAATGGACACTGCCATCGGCACAGTTCCATTATGAACACAAAATGAATAGAAAATTAGACGATGGAAGATTAGTTGGGTAGTTTTCGATTGATGTTATTTTTACACGTTCGTGACTTGGGTTGAATCTAATAAGTGAAGAGATTGACGAAATAGAAAAGGGTGGTCGGCAAAACGAGAAAATTATTGTTTCTTGTTGTTTTCCTCTTCCATTTGGCACCGTTAGGAAAAGTATAAAAAATCTGTGAAAAATAAAAATACGAAATATTAGAAAATTCTAAAGATAAATGATAGTCTAGATTTTAAAATGAGCTTGTAATTTTTCTAGACCTGGCTTGCATACGGTAACCATACCATTTTGTATTTCAAATACTCATAAGTGTACCTTATGAGTCACAAGTGTACCTTTAGGAGTGTACCTTAAGTGTACCTTATTTATCATGTGCTAATATAGTCTATAACATGTTTTATAAGACAAATATAAAATAAAATAAATTTTTTAATGTCTAACTTACTGTAAAACTTGTTTTCATGTTTGCGTCAATTAATAAAACCACAAATAGAATCTAATATTTGTTTTGTTTTCCAGATATCGCGATTACCACCTAACGCCGTATCAATCGAAACCCATTTCGATTTTTTCAATTATGCTGGAATTTTAAGAAGTGTTTATTTAGTGAAACTGTCGAAATGTTTCATATCCGATATAATAATAAATGCTCAATTTAATGGTTCAATGAAATATCAAACATTTGTGCAAAACTCGAATGATTGCACTAAACCACGAATGCACATTGAAATATTTTCTTCAAATGGCACCATGGTGATATTATCATTATTAAGCTTCAACATTTTTGATAGATACACGAAGAAAATTATTTTAATGGTTCAATGCACTTGAAAGGCATCGATCAATGGTGGCCAATTGGTCAAGGAAAGCCTGTTTTATATACTTTTGTGGTGGGTTTATATTGGGGCTCTTTTTAAAGTTATATTTGTGGAAAAAAATTTCAGGCAAAACTGATCGAAAGCTGTGTTGATAATAAAACAAGGATCGTCGATGTTTATAGGGAGAATTTCGGATTTCGTTCGGTACGAGTCACGCAATCTCAAATATATTTAAATGAAAAGCCATTTTATTGTCGCGGCTTTGGTATGCATGAGGATTTTCCGGTTCGTTTATTTTAAATTTTTGTATGATTTTCAATATTTTACAACTACCACATGACATTCGTTCCATGATAACATTTGATTATGATTGAACTTATTGAGCCATGAAAAATAAATGCGAGATTTCTTACAAGTTATACACTTTTACTGTCAGTTTGAATGTTATGTGAATAAGACCATTTATAGCTTTTTTTCAATGGTTGTTGTTTCAATTCCCTATTTTCAGATTCACGGAAGGGGCTATAACCAAGTTGCCATGATTAAAGATTTAAATCTCCTCGAGTGGACTGGTGGTATAAGCGTTTCTCTATTTTGCGAGTCACTAATATACTATTTATGAGAGAGAAACTGTATTTGGAATTCCGGAGGGTGGGATCTAAAACAAATTGAACATTTCAAAGCCCAGGACCGGGGGCCGGGACAATCATTTTTCTCCACCCGGGGCGAGTGACCAGTTTCAGAAAAAAAACAATTTAATTTCATATTGGGGCCAGCACTTTGTATTGAAATGTTTTATTAAAAATATACTTTATAGCCAACTGCTATCGAACGTCACATTATCCTTATTCAGAAGAAAGAATGTATGAAAACGATAGAAGAGGAATGGTTGTAATAGTTGAAGCTCCAGCAGTTGGATTAAGGTAATGCGTCTTCTTTACGTTATTGAGCTTTACTGTGTTCTTAATTTACTTTTATGCAGGCAGGTATTTGTAGAACTGTAGATTTTTTCGAGTAGAATTTATTTTTATTAATTATGAGAGATTTATCATTAGATTCTATAGGTGGGACAACTGGAAGTAGTAATATGCTTAAAACAGATTCAAAACCTAATGTATTATTGTTCGTTTCAGAGATCGGTGCCTAAATGAAGAGGAAAAAATACGAAAAAAATGATGTTCTAGGCCACAAAGAAGGCACCGGTCTCTGAAAAGGACAATATCTTACAATTAGTAAAGTTTTAATAAAGTATTCAAACTTAACCAAAATATAAGATTTTTCTAGAAACTTCAACAAAAAAGTTCGCAATCTTCACTTGCGTATGCTTGAAGATATGATTCAAAGGGATCGAAATCATCCGTCTGTAATCGCTTGGTCGCTTGCAAATGAGCCTAAAACCAATAAAAAGGATAGCCGCTCTTACTTTCAGTAACTGCAAATGATCAATCTTATACCAATAATTTATCAAGGTTTTTAATTGAAAAAGCTAGGCAACAAGATCCAACTCGTTTAATCACGACTGTTTATGGAAAGTCTAACTTTGACAATGATCAAACAGTGAGAGACCTTACATAAAGCATCGCTAAGCAATATTATTTATAGGCGGATTTAATGGACTTTATATGCGTTAATAAATATTACGGATGGTATGTAAACCACGGTCATCTTTCGTGGATAAATCAAAGTGTTTATTGGGAGGTCGCCTTATGGTCTGATATTTATAAGAAACCTGTGATTGTCAGTGAATATGGAGCTGATAGTGTGTCAGGCTTATCTCAGGTAAACAGAGAACGGTGCCTAATGGAAAAGCAAAAAAATTAAGAAAAAATGTTAGTCTCGTTTGGACGGGCACACTCTTCAATGTGTATCATCCTTTTTTGGGAAAAAAACACTCATGAGATGCGAAAGAGTAGCCGTCCAAACGAGAACCTCATTCCATCCTAATTTTTCTCCTCTGAAATAGACAATAACTATTTTTATAGTAGATGGACCTTTCATTGCCTTGAGCTAATAAAAAACGAACCAATAAGTTATGTTTAAAATAGTGAATTTATAGGAACCAGCATTCAGTTTTTCTGAGCAATACCAAAATAATGTTCTTGAAGAAACGCACAAAGCATTCGATGTGTTGAAGAAAGAAAATTTACTGGCGGGTGAAATGGTTTGGAACTTTGCTGATTTTCAAACTGATAAAGGTTCGTCTAAATTTTATTGGGATTGGTCACTTCCTCGATGAACTCAAGCTTTCACACAAAATGCAATTAGCAATTTTAGAAACTTTAAACCTAATTTCTACGTGGCAAATAAAATATTATTTCTTACGCTACTTTATGATGTTTGTCTTCAAATATATCCAAGCCCTTAAATGTCAACGGTTTTCTGATCTCTCCTTCTTGTAGTTGAATTTGGCATGAGTGTGCGCCATTTATTAAAAATACAAATATAATCAAAAAATAATACAATCATAAAAATAATTAAATTACTAACATAGAAATGATTAATTGAATTTAATCCTCCTAAAACCACACTTAAAACCAACTGGAGACGGCCCGTTAACCGACGTCATGCCGGTTTTACACCAATGTCAATAGAAACCGAAAAAAATTAACATAATTTCAGCTTTAACACGAGTCGGTGGAAATTTAAAAGGGATATTTACCAGAGATCGTCAGCCAAAGATGGCAGCTTACACAATCAGAAAACGATATCTAAATCTGTCAAAACTGTCTTTGTGAATAACGATAAAAAAATTAAATTCCTGCTTACATTTCCTTGTCCTGGCAATAAAATGTGATACTCTTTCAACTTTTACAGCAAACTATATAACAATTATCATTTGCAATCACTAAACGCCTACTGAAATGTTCTATTAGTGAATGCTTTAGTTGATACGATAATACAATACATCAAAGTTCATTAATAAATAAATAAATAAACACATTCTTATATTTATATTGAATTTGGTTGTCCAGTTCGTGGTTTAGATGCAAAATTATTAATATTCACTTTCTTCTTCCGTTTTAAAACTCCACACACGTGTTTTCGGATTACTGGGTGTAATAGAAAATAAAGCAAAAAGTTTAGGAAATTTTGAAGGTAGAGAGAAACTAATCCCACGGAGTCTTGCATAGACGCTGATAATTTGTTCTGAAAAAAAGTTATGTTTTTTTATCTATACTTAAAGGAGCCGAGCACCTGAGAACAAAGTGGGCTGATACTTTTGTAAGAATATATTAAACTTTAATGATAATCAAATTCATGAAATCGTAATACCAGAAAAATATTGTTTTTTTTAACAGTTAACATTCCAACAAATTTCTTTGGTGTTTGGTTCCTTTTAATTACTAATTACCTTTAAAAACATTCCATATATGTGCTCTTCACCCATGAAAATAAATACTATTATGGCATGAATTATGAGTCTCTTTTCGTTTTTCTTCCTCATCCTCTCCGAAGTCTTCGAAATTCGAGCAACCACTATAAATTGTAATAAAGGATATGAAAAACAAGGGTTGTCGTGAGAGTTTTTTTTTCAAAAAATTGTAATAACTTTTTATAGTAGTAGATTAGAGCAAGTTTACTGCACTCCTCCTGTTTTCATTTCGGTTGGTGTGCTATTATGAATTGATTTATACAGTTCTAAGAAAAACAATACGTTTAGCCCAGGAATTCATTTTACGGATAGCTTCTGTAAGAGAAGGTGGAACAACGTAGGAGAACATCAACTCAGAAAATGAAGAGAGACGATTGATAGAAATTATTGATCGAACAAGTGTTACTATTGCTCGATGCTCAACTGATTTAAATATTCTTACAGTACCAATAACAATCATAATGTAGGAGTTCCTGCTTGAAGCTCGTACAATAGGATTTCTCGATATTCGTTTAAGAGTAGCAACGCAATTTAAATGTTCAAATATGAAGCTAAGAAAAACCAATTAGCGTTCTTATGTAAGAGCAGATCCACATTTAGTTTGAAACATACTTGTCAAGACTTCATGAAACTCATGAGATAAAATAATTTGAAAGTTCCGGGACTCACATCATAGTAAAACTTTTAGAACTTTTACGGAACCCAGCAACTTCTCATTTTTTGTGATATTTTGATAGAAGATAAAAAAATATTTTAATAAGTGACATAATTAATATTATTGTTAGAGACAACGCCACTTATGAGAACCAGAGAATCAAAACAGCGAGATAAAATTATATATTTCCAAACTTCTAGTTTTTTAAAAATATTTAAACTCACATTTCGTGAAGCACTGTAACCGTTTCATTTTCATGCAGACAACTACACTGATGTTCAAAAGACATGTTATAATAATTACAATATATGTTCCATTCAGTTGATATGGCTGAAACAAAAATAATAAATATTGTAAGATTTAAAGTTGTATTAAAGGGGAAAACTTGTAAAAAAGGAAACTTGAACCGAAACAAGATATGATTTGTTTAAAAAAAATTGTATTTTTGAGATTGAGGTTCTGGCAAACAAAAAATTTTAATTTCTGATAAGATCAATTAAACACTCTGAGCTAATTATGCGAATATGATGAAAGCACAATTACAAGTTATTATATTTACGATGAGTTCCCTGCTTGTAGTAAGTGGAATGGTTAGACTCCACTGAATAAATATTTTGTGCGGAGTTGCTTTCTATCAGAAATATTCCAAACCTTTAATTTCACGGTTTTAAGCCCAAAATTGCACCGCTTGTTCCTTTGCCAAGAAATTAGCAAAAAAACCACTTCATGTTCACGCTTAAACTCATAAAAATGTAGAAAGCATCTGTAGTTTCATGGTCCTTTTCAGAGATCGGTGCCTAATGGAAGAGGAAAAACTAATGTAAGAAAAAAGTAATGGTCACGTTTCTCTTTTGTATCTCAATGATGTGTATCGTCTCAAGAAAATAGATAACACACATTGAAGAGGAATAGAAGGAAAAGTCGCTTGTGACCGTGTGGCTGTCTAAATGAGACTATTTTTTATTATTTTTGCTCTTCCATTAGGCACCGATCTCTGAAAGGACAATATATCAATATCAGTAATCATAAATTTAATTTTTAAATGACTTGGAAAGTGAAGAGGTTTTGGGCTGAAACTTTGAATGGTGACAGCTGTGGAAATTTTATAAGTTCACACTAAAAAATTGTCTTGGGAAGAGGGTGGGGTGGTTTCAAGTTGGTTGAAGACGGATGCGTAAAAAAGACACAGGCCGGAGACACTCGAGCATACATTATGGAACTGGACCTCTTTTGGTCCCGCCTCCTTCCCTTGATGCTTTAGTCAGTCGTCTACTCAGCAGGGTTACGGGTCCGTGGCTACCCTCGGTGGTCACCGAGCCGAGTCAAGATGTGAGCAATTCCTATTCCCCTAGTTCATCTATTCTCGTGTATTTTGTATTCTGTATTTTATATATTTTACTAATAAATATTATTAATAGATTGAGTGCTATCGAACCAGTCATGGCAAGTAGTTTACATGCGTCTTATCTCCTAACTTACACTCTTCGGGTCGCTCTAATATAAGGAGAGTAGGGTATAAGTCGCAAAATGTAACGATTATTTTGATTACCGTAAGAAAACCTTTCTTGATCGCAATAAATTTTACGTATAACTTATATTTAGCAATTTTCCATAAAAAGAGAAAAATGTTTTTTTGGTTTTTAGTTTCAGTTTTCCAATCTATTTATTAAATAACTTTCTTTTCCATCTTCACTTACCGCTACAAAGTGACCACATTTGAAGCCTGCGTTGTCAATTTTAGAGAAAATATTATATTGACATCCAATTAAAAAATAAACCACATTTAAGGAACCAATAATAGTCTGAAAATATAACGCAGCATTTCTATTAATTAAAACAATTTCAACCCAAATTAATATGCAGTAGAATGATATCATTTCTTGAGTAAAGAATGTATTTAATTCCGAGTATATTGCGACCAATAAACGATTAATACTCATAATGAAAGTGAGAAGTATACGGAACTGAAAACATGTCAAATATAAAAATGACATGAATCGAAATAGAGCCGAAGTCTGATCGAAGTTTTCGTAGAACCATTGACATTCATATGTGAAATGTTGAGTAATGTTTAATAGAATTTCTGCGACTATCATATTGCGAATGTAAACACGAGTTTTTAAAGCTGAAAATATTATCATCTGATTACGATCTCATCGAATTTCACTGAAACAAAGTAGGTATACTTTTTCGGTTAAATAGTGACATTTATATGTTCGCAACTTAAACGAATTTAATTTTTTAATTACTGTATGACTAAAGTCAACAAATTTTTCTTAATTTTACTATCCGAAATGTAACGGACAGCAATATTTGTAATATTTGTTTTTTAATGCCACATTTTCATAATTGTACGGTATATTATTGTTTTGGTAGATTTGGCACTAGAAATAGTCATTATTACGTCAATCCTCTTGTACAATCTTGTGTGACGCATTATGATCATTTCAAGCATATTTATATTATGAGTTGGTGTTCCTTTTTTTCCAACTTTGTCTTCTTCTGATTTTTTTGATTGAAGCCAGTTGAAAGCTGCTTTTACAAGCGAATAAAAAACTGAGAATAGCCATATTTACGGCTATCACTTTTCTTTGGTATGCCAATGTGAATCGTCTAATTTCTCACATCCACTGTTCGCTTAATATAATCATTTTTGTTACGGATCTGCCTTATTTAACAGTTTCCAAGCTGTAGTTCTTACCCATTTCTCTAAAAAGACTCTAAAGCCTTACATTAATAGATAAAACTTTCCTATTCAAATGGGTGTGAATGGTGTACCAATCTTGGGACTAAAGTATACATGCCAGATTAAAATGAGTATTTCTCTATATTTAAATTAGTATTACAAGTTCAGTAAGATTATTATCTCATTTTACGAATTGAATCTTCATTTTTGCGTGGAATGTGATTTTGTATGAATAATCCGACTTAAAATACCGTAATTTCACTGGAAACTATTCCTAAAGGTTCACGTAGAAGTTAGTGAAACGTGACTAATTGGCGTAAAATCTTAATTTCCAATGGTGTGCAAACTTTTTTAATTTTACGATTTTCTCCAGGTAATCTTACCACGAAGATTCTAAAAAATGTACGAAATCGCTTATCTTACCAAATAAATGTTTTTTCTATTAATAATTATAAGTTTTACCCACCTCTTCTTCGAACAACGATATATATCAAAATAATATTAAATGAATAACTGAATGAATGAGTAATTACTGCCAAAATTTTTTGCACGATTCCCATCATTATATAATTATAATAATGCAAATCGCTGTTAATCGAAAAAGGACTATTAAACAAATGAACGAAGTTTATTTATTCGAATAAATATTTTAGAATTGTATTCCTGATCTCTTTAAAATACAATTTAGTTTAAACAAATTTGGATACAATTTCAAGGGAACACCTCCAATTTTTTTAGTATACTATGTATCGGGTGAATTGACTTAGAAAGAGACCGTAAGACATAATAAAGGTTTTCAATATGCTCGATTAACATTTTGTTCTAAAAGGAACAATGGCTGCCATAGTTGAAATCAAAAAGCGCCTTCATAATTGAAGAAAAATGTTATTTTGTCATTAGCAAATGTTTCTTTATGGATATTTTATGCAAAAAAGTTTTTAGGTTATTTTAGAAATTGTAATATGAATGCATTTTGCAGTTCGTGAGAATATTTTGCGCCCAGCGCATAATCCTAGAAGATAGCCAAGAAATCAGTGCACAATCACTACTTCCTCTTGTGGCCGAGGAATTAGATCCAGATCAGCAGTCAACTTTATATATTCTATGTACTTCTGCTACAATCCGGTCCATGTATGTATTTCCTCCAATGTTTCTCGGAAACGTAAAGAAGTAATGATTGTCCATTTATGATTTCTTGGCTAATCCCTCAAGTTGCGTTGGGAGCAAGGGTTTTTTGTTCCTCGTAAAACTTTTATTTTTTTTTAACATTCCAAGGTTACGGTAAACTATGTAAGCTGATAAAAAGTTCATTTTGATATCTCCTGTTTAGTCTATTGAGAGTTAAAACTTTAAAAAATCACAACTTGACTTGGAAGTCCCATCAAATTTAAAGTCAAGTAAATTATTAACCTTTCAGTCTAGACTACCAATTAGCTAAACCATTCGATAAACTATCTTTGTAATTTGAAATGATTTAGAAGATGTGTTTATAATGGTATGGAACATCGATGGATTTGATTTGTTTAATTTTATAATGTTTTATATTTTATGTATAGATTAGAAATTTTATATTCAATCTTTAACCGTTTTATCTTAATTTATTTAATAAATGGTTTAATTACCCAAGTTTAAGGTATATCCAGTGATCACAATCTCCTACCAATCTTTTCAGTATTTTCTAATTTATTGCCTTCATCCAATCGACTTTCTACTGCTTCTACAACGATTTAAATATATCAGAAACCTTTGAATACAATTTCTGGAATGGATGATGTTAACTATTTACACATACAAAACACATAGTTTAAACTAGTACGATTATTATGTTTTTTTTTTAAACCTTCAGTGTTTGTTTAAATATAAATAGAATTATCATTATTATCATGATCATTATGATCGTTAAGAGACATTTAGGCAATTATATTTCTTTGATAAAACCATCAAGTCGATCATTTTTCATTTATTCTGTTTCATGAAGTCGTTGAATCGATTTTTGTTGTTTATTTACACATTACTTTCTATTATTACTGAAATAAAGAGGTTGGTAATAAATTATAGAAACTAAATGACAATTTAGCTAAACTGATAGAAAAGAATTAATGTACATTAATTTAGCGGACCGCCAGGTTCTTCTGGAGGACATGCGACCCCTATTCAGCAAGCGCCGCCGCCACCCCCAGCTCCAGCACCCCCGCCGCCACCGGCTCCAATAGCTCCTCCGCCCCAGCCAATCACAATGCCGAATCAACAAAGGCCAACGAGACCAAACCAAAGAGGATCACAACAAGAATTCCCGCAACAATCTGAGAATTGGGGTAACGCTGGTGGGAACGGTCAATTTAACGAACAACCGAATTGGAATAATCAAAATCAACAATTCAATGATTTCGATGATAACGAGTGCACTCGGGGTCAGAATAATAGAAAAATGATGTACACGTTTTGAAATGAGAGGGAGGAGTCGGGGACGAGATGTAATGTTCGGCCACAATTAATTATTCTCTTCTATGTTGCTATTTAATACTTATGGCACTTAAAACAAGGTTTGTGGTAATTTATATTACTTTATATATAGTTCAAAAAATTCAGCAATTAATGCTGGTACTTTTTATAGCTATTTCCCGTCTTAATTGCAAAAAAAATGTTTAGGTCCAAATGGGAAAATCGCTCATAAAAATTGATGGAATCGAGCGTTTTGTTTGGTTCCAACATATGTTGTAGCCCAAAAAATTCTGCATCTATTGATGTAGGCCTCATGTGGCTAAGAAATATTACAAGGTCAAAAAAAAATTAAGTTTTATCGGATGTGTCCATAGAGCACAATTTTTTTTAATCGAAAAACGTATTAATTGGTAAGTTATGGTTTCCAGGTATTGTTTAAATTATTATATTGTCCATTATCTATAATATATTTAATTTTAGGCTCTCTGGACAACATAGTAGTTTGGTTACACTATGCCTGATCAAGTTTTAAACGCAACAAGCTGATTATCGATTAGAAGAGGCTTTAAACCATGTAAGTATTTTTATATTTACCGGAAAACAATTTAATATCGTTCAGAGAGCAAGAACAACGATCATTGATGATGAATTGATTGGTAAATGGAATCAGGAACGAATAACCATGTAAGTTGTTTAATATTTAACAGGAAACGCATTGGATATCGTTCGTAGAGCAAGGAGAACGATCATAAATGCTGAATTGAGCGTTTGATGGAATCAGAACGGTATAGAGACGTAAGTATTTTAATATTTTATCAGATTGGAATTTTTTATCGTTCAGAGAGCAAGAACAACGATCATAGATGCTGAATTGATCGGTAAATGGCATCAGGAACAAATAACCATGTAAGTTGTTTAATATTTAACAGGAAACGCATTGGATATTGTTCGTAGAGCAAGGAGAACGATCATAAATGCTGAATTGAGCGTTTGATGGAATCAGAACGGTATAGAGACGTAAGTATTTTAATATTTTATCAGATTGGAATTTTTTATCGTTCAGAGAGCAAGAACAACGATCATAGATGCTGAATTGATCGGTAAATGGCATCAGGAACAAATAACCATGTAAGTTGTTTAATATTTAACAGGAAACGCATTGGATATTGTTCGTAGAGCAAGGAGAACGATCATAAATGCTGAATTGAGCGTTTGATGGAATCAGAACGGTATAGAGACGTAAGTATTTTAATATTTTATCAGATTGGAATTTTTTATCGTTCAGAGAGCAAGAACAACGATCATAGATGCTGAATTGATCGGTAAATGGCATCAGGAACAAATAACCATGTAAGTTGTTTAATATTTAACAGGAAACGCATTGGATATTGTTCGTAGAGCAAGGAGAACGATGATAAATGTGGAATCGAGCGTTTACTTGAGTCAGAATGGAATAACAACGTAAGCATTTTAATATTTTACCGGATATCAATCTTTTATCGTTCAGAGAGCAAGAACAACGATCATTGATGATGAATCGTTCAATTAATGGCATCAGGAACGAATAACCATGTAAGTTGATTAATATTTAACAGGAAACGCATTGGATATCGTTCAGAGAGCAAGGAGGACGATGATAAATGTGGAATCGAGCGTTTACTTGAGTCAGAATGGAATAACAACGTAAGCATTTTAATATTTTACCAGAATTGAATTTTTATCGTTTAGATATCAACTGGAACAATCATTGATGAGATTTCAAGTGCATATTTCTATTGGAAAGAAAATTTATTTGTATTTATTGAGAATAAATAAACTATTAAAAGTATAATTGTAAAATTATCATAAAACAACCTGACCTAAAACCCGTCAACAAATATAAAAAAAGAAACAAATGCAACTCGTGATTAAATCGATTGGTTTTTTGAGTTCCATTTCCGTTTTCAGTCGTCCGTTTGAAAAAACTGATTTCCGTTCAACCCTGCTAGGTACAAATTAATTGTTCTTTTCTTACTGGCTGATTTTTTGATTTTGGAATTATAGCTGATGGAACGATGGAACGTCAATAACTTCAGCATTCAAATCGGAGGACGACATCGTAACTTTATGAAGAATAAAAACACAGATTCATGGAAGTAGATTTATCGAAAACAATATTCACAATATGTAAACTTCAAGAAAAATCACTCAGTCATTTATGAAACAAAAAAGTTACAAACTAAACATAGCTTATTTATTAAATCTTGAAAAAGTGTTCTGCAACTATGAATGGCTTTTCCCATCGATAGCGAAAGAATATATTGCTTCTGATTCCATTTACCAATCAATTCAGCATCTATGATCGTTGTTCTTGCTCTCTGAACGATATTAAATTGTTTTCCGGTAAATATAAAAATACTTACATGGTTTACAGCCTCTTCTAATCGATAATCAGCTTGTTGCGTTTAAAACTTGATCAGGAATAGTGTAACCAAACTACTATGTTGTCCAGAGAGCCTAAAATTAAATATATTATAGATAATGGACAATATAATAATTTAAACAATACCTGGAAACCATAACTTACCAATTAATACGTTTTTCGATTAAAAAAAATTGTGCTCTATGGACACATCCGATAAAACTTAATTTTTTTTTGACCTTGTAATATTTCTTAGCCACATGAGGCCTACATCAATAGATGCAGAATTTTTTGGGCTACATCATATGTTGGAACCAAACAAAACGCTCGATTCCATCAATTTTTATGAGCGATTTTCCCATTTGGACCTAAAAATTTTTTTTGCAATTAAGACGGGAAATAGCTATAAAAAGTACCAGCATTAATTGCTGAATTTTTTGAACTATATATAAAGTAATATAAATTACCACAAACCTTGTTTTAAGCAATAACAATAGCATCGCTAAAATGGAAGAAAAAATTAAATCGAGAAATGTGTGCGTGTTATTACTTTTGCACGTTGCATTTTTCTCACGCCTTTTTTTCATTGTCATTTCTTTCGTCCCCAAGTGCGAGTGGATGATGAGACCAAGAAGGCGATGGCGTCATCGCTTCCATGGATCGTTTGGTAAGCTTTATTTATCACGTTCTTTGTTTGAAATTAATTTGAAACTACCCGTTGACGTATATCAATTTCTATGACTAAATTAAGATCTACGCCAATAGAAAAGTCTTCACAGTTGAAGAAAGGTCAACGAAATTTATCAGGTTTTCAAAAATTTTTGTGTGCTATTTTAAGAGAGCGATAATTTTTTTATAAAACATAAGCTACATCATTTTGTTACACGTAAAATTCTGAAAACCACCATGACGTGGCTACGGTAATTTAGGTGTACTGTAATATTGTCGATTGTAAGTTTAACGCTTAAAAATGATACATTTTCTTAAAAGACGAATCAGATTAAAAGTCAACTCACACTCCTAAAATAGTCTAGAACAGTTTTACACAAAATAATTAATTTTTTGAAAACGTTATCAATTTCATTGATATTTATTCGACCGTGAAGATGATAGGCTACGCATTAGAAAACCGTAAAGTCCACTGAATATATATATATATATATATACTCATCAGGATGGGCGGAATTCCGGAATTCAAAAATTGTCATTTCGCCCATCTCTGCTAAACATATAAACTATTATATAAAACAGATTTTAAGGACCATGGGGAGGACCGACACCATTTGGCGGCAGTTTTCCAATTTTTCCAATGTACTAATAAACAATTTTTAAAACAAAATTTTATAAAACGCAAAGTTAATAGAGGAGATCAAACATAATTAGCTGGACCATTTCAAACCCAGAAAAAAACAAAGTATTAACAACATAGAACATTATTGAGGCAATGTGCACATCCTAGAACTCGAATCTGTTCCGCAAAACAAAAACAAATTAGGCAATGGTTTCTTTCCTTCTGATAACGACTTAATTGCTTCTTGTCCAACCAATCCCCCGACAACAGCACAGGCAGGTGTAAATTGCGGATTGAAGAAGTGATCCAGGTGTTCAGCTTTGATCGTTTGATTCTCTACCGATTGATTGAAGCCTTCCAACTAAAAATTGCAAACATAAAAACCGCATTATTTAATGACAAACCTCTTCGATCCATAATTTTCTCAAGCACTCTACATCATGATCTTCATCATTTTTAAACAGCTTTTCATTCTGCGCTTTCCAAATAGCTTTCAACACGTAGAATGATGATGGTATCCTAGCGGCTCTTCTCTTTTGTACTTTAGTCGATGGTTTAAAGTTAACGGCATCCAAAAACGAAGCATAACTTAATTTCTGAAACGCCTTAGAGTTTTATTTGCTATCATTATAGCATGTACCAATGTCGATGTCTTAGAAACCTGAACCTCTGTGGAGTGAGAAAAATAAAAGTTTTGTCTCTATTCATAATTTTTGACTCTAATCGGTTCGTGGCTACGGCATCATCGACTTCGTTACATTCTATAGGCTTATTTGGCAACCTTTAACTCAAAAGTTTCATCGTCTAGAGTTACACACGGATCATTACAGGCAGATCCTTCTTCGAGATTGACCAAAGCATGTTGCGTTTGAACTTTCCTATATCAAACAACAAATGATTATATCTCAATTCCTTCAACAATGTTGATACAAAGGGTTTTCTCTATCGTTACCCGTGATGACATTTTTTTTGAAAAAAATTTTGGATTTTGAAATTTAATTTAATACCCAAGAAAATTTTAAAAATTAATAAATTAAATCAATAAAACTCTGTAAATCCAGTCATTCTTATAATTCACACTAAGTCTAAGAATATAACATGAAATCATTACTAAACTTATTACGCCCTTCATAATTATTTTCAGGAAATCTGACATCATTTTCTATTGTTTTTCCCCTGATGTGTTTTATATTAAAACAGATCATAATAATAAATAACCGATAATAGAAAACAGATTAAAATATGATATGGCCTTATTATGCGTTAAAATACGTTATACTTACATTAAAAAATTGTGATTGTTGAAGTCATGAAAAGAGTATCCCAGCCAACCAAAAACGCCGCCAGCGATGAATCTGAAATACGGTTAACTTTTACTTTTAAATTTTCTTATGTCCCGCTTTAATATAATTTTTCGCTTTCAGTGTTACCTAACATTAAGTTTTCTGCAGATCTCGTCAACTTTAGCTATGACATCATATGATTGGTCGAACAAAGCAATCAAAGAAAACTGTTTAAACCATTCATCAATGTTTTCTTCTAAAAATACAAATTGCATAGGGACAACAAAAATAAAACTGACCATTCTCCTTTACGTACTCCGCTATCCCTTTATTGATACAGCTCAATTTCACATTTGGATTTAGTGAGTTCGTACGAGGTATACATGCTTCAGCCCTCTGGAATAATACATAAACATTTATCTTTATAAAAATTTATTCTATAAGGAAAACTTTTCAGCGTTAGTAAACTATTTTTGAAAAAAGCATTACGAAATTTAAAAAAAACCACAAAAAACTTACGTTTTGTCCAATTTTCGCATTATTTAGTAATAAAAGAAAGTTATTTCCCAAATCCTCATCAGTTACATTTTCACCATCCATTAAGGTCAATCCATTTAATCCAGCAAGTGTCACATTTTTCACAAACTCAGATCCGCATTGTGTTAAACCAACTACAAGAACGGTTGATTTCCGTAATCTTCAAATTAATTCTAATAAACAATCATGAAAAACAACCAAACTTGTTTTGCGCTTCAATTCCCCAAAGCCTAATTTGTCGATCATATACTGCAGCTTCATCCTTACTAATTTCTATGCCGTTGTTAATTGAGTTCATGATCAAGAAGTACTATAATTCGTCCTTAAATTTAAACTGTATATAACATTAAGATATTTTCCATTGTAAGCTTGGAAACCAAATTGAAACCTATTAGACTTCAAAATTACAAAAATTTATTTGACAAAAAGATTATTTACTTACAATATAACGATATGACAGTTTTTAAAATTTTAAAAAGAAACCGGGTTAAAGCAGAATTAATTATTTAAAAAATATTGACAGCAGTTGAAAAAAAAAACAAAACTAGGTTTTTTTCTAATTTTATGTGAACAATATCTATATTCTAAAATATGCGATAGAAATTAAAAAGAAAGGCAATATATTGGCAATATTACGAATATATTTTATACAAATTATTCATTTCGATAATCTATCTGACGCATTATGCACCTATTTACCCGATTATTTACAATTATTAATGATGGTACATTTTAAGTAAAAACATCACTGATATCACGCAAAACGTTTTCCAATTGAAAATATTCCTCAAACTCAAATATTTCTAGGTTGTTTTTGATCAGTTGGTTCATCTGAAAAATAAGTATATAATTGCGAAAAAATAATAATAAATACCATCTATAAATGAACTTTGAAATGACTGGATATTGGCACCATTCAAATCTCCATTATTCCTTATTGAGTTTATGCCTACGATTACTGCTGTTTTCTCATTTATCCCATTCATCGTGGTCGCGCAATCCGCATTGAAAGTTGTTGCTTGGTTTTTAATAGGAGCTGTGTTGATCGAATTTGAATCTTTTCCCGGTCGCGCCCAAGTGCATATGTATCCTTCCTGACATGCAGTAACAATGCATTCTTTTCGAAACTCTAACACAGTTAACCGTTCATGTGCTATTTTTTTACACATCAGCGGTTCTATTATAGGCACATCTTGCAATTTGGGACAGACTCTTGAGCCAAGTAATTTGTTTTCATCACAACACGATAAAAAGTTATTTCGTGGTTCTGTTCCATTAGGAACTATGCAATTGGATGTTCCAAATCCGTGTTTTGTGCCATTCGAAGAACTCGATGATCCGCCTCCTACGTTTAGACGGCCAATAGTAAATCCACGTTTATGGAATTTTTTCTTTTTCGGCTTTTCATTTTTCTGTGTAGCAGGTGGGTCCGAAAGGGGATTTGAAATGATGGCAGACGCACCACCAGGTGATGCTTCGGCCAATATATCCAGCTTTCCAGTTAAAGAAGATGTTTGAATCTCTAAGCAAGCCATAGGAGCAATTATTGTAGAATTTCTATGACGCTGAATGTTGGCAGGCTAAAAGAAATAATACATTACAAACATACAAACCTTGGAACTTGTTTTTGGGAAAATTAATACATTATATATATATATATATATATATATATATATATATATATATATATATATATATATATATATATATATATATATATATATATATATATATATATATATATATATATATATATATATATATATATATATATATATATATAACCTTATATCCGAGAAAGTAAAACTGTGTTTTTATTTTTTTAATTTTTAATAAATATCACCTTCAACATATCTTCTGTTATATCCCATAAACATAGCAATGTATCATGCCCAACACTTCCAACTCGGTAGCAGCATCCGGTTCCCGCCTTACAGATTAATATATATCATTAAAATATAAAATTCAACAAACCGATAACCCATTTATGGTGCCGAAAGAAGCAAAAGAACATCTTGATAAAGTAGATGTCGCCGATAGTGGGGTATTTCGCTTTGTGTGTGCTGAAGATAAACAAATTATAACCATAAGTTAAACATTTTCAAGTATACATCTCATAACAGGGGTCGTGTTGATTTCAGAAGAATTAAATAATGAAGCTCCAATTTTCTCTCGCGTTTGATCACTTTTTGATTGAATCGTATCATCATTATTTCCATTTATTTCATTTTCGTCTTCGAGTGTACAACAATACGAATCAAATTGAACCTACAAAAGTTGTGCTGAACTTTATTAAAGAGTAAGAGTATACCTGACTGATCCAACTTTTATGACCCTGACCACGACAAACAACCCTACGTTCAATTACACTATAAACTGTAATCAAATCGTCTTCTCCGCCAGTTGCAATTAATTTTGCGTCGGGACTCCAAGCAAGAGTAAGCAAGCCTCCTAATTATTTTTAATAATACTTTTTTTCAGTCATAAACCATATACCAAAATAAGACTTCATCACAGCTACAAGCTCCATTTGTTGGTAATTAAAAATACGCAGAAATCCATCGTGACCGACAGTTGCTAACATTTTAGCGTCAGGTCCAGAGAAACTAAATTGATGAATTGCACCTTCACCAATTTGCCAACGATATACAGGATTCCTTGGTTGTTTAGATTTGCACGAGTAAACAGAAAACCTCTCTCCCTGAGATATTATTTTTAGAAAAACTTTTAGAGAAGGGAAAAAATGTGTGCCAAAATTCAGTTAAATAACAAAAATTTTGAAAATTCCCTGGAGAACTCTGCCATTTGGATTGTTTCCTTGAAAACAAAAATATATCGAATCTTTAACTACGTATTTAAGGTAGTTTATAATAGTTTAAGAGTACTATCCTTGCTAAAAAATACTTAATTCTATCCCCACATTTTGTGAAATTTAAAAAATAGAATATTAAACAACAAATACCACATTATCTACTATGAAAACATACCTGTTTTAAAATATTCCAAACGGGTGGTGCAACAACATTTGCCACATCCTCATTATATACAAACAAATTTCCAGAGGCATATGATGCCAAAAAAACCGACGGATTACCTAAAATTGGCATGTGACATCAATGTTTTCTTTTCTTAGCAAACCTGGTAACCACCTAATGCAAGTAACCGCGGATTTATCAAATACACGATCTTCATTGTATAATCGACTCAACTAAAAGTATTTAAATATTATCATTTTATAATTTTTCAAACCGATGCTTGTGTTTTTTCAAGTGGGTCAATGACCTGCAACTGCCCAGTGCTAAATCCAATCACAAGTCTGAAGCAATAATTAAATATGTCACACAATAAACCATATATTTACGAGCAATTCTTTGGTGTCGCAGATTCTTGATTAAAACAATGAACGGTTGGAGCCGTGCCTTTATAAACCCGCTTGTCTATTGGTCGAGCTAAATCGGCTGCTGTTTGGGTGCCACTAAAACGATTACAATTTAAATATTTTTTACTCGATAATAATATTTAACAAAGTTATTAATCTTGGTTTAAGTAGTACTAACTCATCGGTACTGAGTACAATCAAATCATCTTTCTCATCTAGCGGCAATTAAATTTAGCAATTTGGTATATAAAAATTTTCGGAAATATAAAATTTCAGAATCGAAAATGGACTAGATATGGAATGCAGATGCATAAAATGTATATAGTAATTTCAAAATTACAAAAAAAATGTTTACCGATAATGATATACGTAGAGTTCTCTGCCAATGTTGAAACATAATTTATCCGAGTAATAATCATCAACTTCATTTGCATCAACCTAAAATAATAATAATTTGAAATAAATAATTTTTTAAACTACATTATCAACGTTCTTAGATGACGAAGGCTCATTGGATTCAACCGAATTGTCTTTGGATTTATTCAATGTTAAAAATGATGCTCTCACATTAGTGGAATTTTGAAAAGGTGCTTGAACATTAGAATTTGGCATTCCGGACTGCATTTGATACTACAATTCATTTTAAACGTTTTAAAAAATTTTAAAAAACTAACTTGTTGAAGCCCACGAGGACGCGAATATTCGGCTAAAGTCATAATTTTATAAACACCTTCTCTGGTTTCAAATGATGATTTCAGTTCTTCTCGCGGCTGAACTGCTTGAGAAATTAACCCACCTTTTAAAATAGTAGTTATAAATGAAAATTTAACATTTATTTACCGTCTGTCAAAATAGTTTGTGTTGTATTAGAAGTTCCTGTTAATGAAGTAGAAGGTCCAAGAAAATGCTGATGTAACATCATACCGAATCAACCTATGATAACAAATATGCTCTGGTCAGTTTTATTAATGTTTAAAAACCATATACTTGAACATCGACGCAGCATACCTCATTTCAAGCTCCAATTATCATTACGGAAGATTGAATACAATACCAATTGTTACAAACAGAACTGAAAATATAATTAAATTAAAATAAACTCTTTATTAATGATTGAAAATATTATAGTCGTCGCCAAATGCGATTACCACCGCAAAATGTGGCGCACTTTTTAAATATTTTTTTTTCATTTAATTTTTAGGATTATTATTATTTTCCACATTTATACCAAGATTGAAACAACATCTAAAGAATATTCTTCCCTTTATTTAAGCAAAAACAGTATAGAACGAGCATAAACAAAAAATAATCATAAAATTAATTGAAAAAATAATATTTAAAAAGTGCGCCACATTTTGCGGTGTAATCGCATTTGGTGACGACTATATTTTATAAGTTTTTTTAATTCTAAAAGATATATCAAGTAACTTATAAAATAGAATATTTACTATATTTGCAAAATATGATATTAAGGAATGTGAAAAAATAAATTGAGCAAGAAAAATTGGTTTTGCAAAAATCGCAGACAATAAAAGAATTGTCCTTGGAGCGCAGTTGACAGCTGTTTGTATGGGGCGACTTTTTATTATAGACAAAATTAATTGCAATATTTACAAAAATTTGGTAACGAACATGTTCGTGTATAAATATAATAAATAATTTGTTTTTATAGTATAACTTATATATAAAACTTATATGATTATTTCGTAGAGATTTTGTCTACCATTAATTAAATAAATCTAAATTTCAATGATACAACAATTAATAATTTTAACAAAATAAGGTGATAGTTATAATTTATCATTGATCTTTGATAATATTTAATATATAATTATTATTTATAAATCACTACGGTTCTGTTGAGTATTAAACCCTATAGTAGTGATACGAAGCAGAGTTTAAAAAACAACCAAAAATGATTATTATTTTTTCTTTCTTCGTCGTATCTCGTAATTATTCGAAATAGACTTTTAAAGTGGTGTTCTAAAGAATTAAACTATAAGAATGAATTCTAGATTTCGCCGTTTACCTTTTCAAAATTTTAAAATATATACTTTTCATTTTTTCCATAAAAATATACGGGACCATAGATTTTTTTTAAATTTTTCCATTCTGTTCCGTATTCCTCCCAATTTTTGGCTAAAAATTTTTAAATAAGAAGTTGCTACTCGATAAATCATAGAAAATAGATCATGGAATCTGAAATTCGTCTCTATGAAGAGTTTTTGACAGATAATCAAAGCCGTCCATCATATATGCAACTTCATATCGCCGAAGTTCTTTGGCGTTAATGACTCTTACAACCAATTTTCTAGAAATAGCATCCCAAAACCTATGTTATTCAGTAGTGGAATGACAAAGAGGGTTTCTTACAATGTTTGCAATACTGATGAACCTCAGAGTATATTTATATATAGTTAAAGTGCGAATTATTTAAGAATAACTTATTTAGATGAATAACTCTAATTTTTTGGATTCATTATATAATTGAGCAACGTCTTAGCGTAGTTTTACTTAAAATTTGCAAGAATGACCGATTATATCATAATAATAAATCCCATTAAACATTTTGAATCTTTATATGTCAATTTTCTGACATGCTATGATATTATTTCTTTAGGTGGGTAATGCTTAAAATTATTTCAACTTTGTATCGACCTATATTATATCGCAACCCATTAATGTTGGTTTATTAGTTCCAACTTCAATAACATAATTATTTTAGAAAAAAGGAAATGTCTACTCACAAACTTACGGACGACATAAAAAATAGGATAATATGGATTGATTGTGAAATGACAGGATTGGACTTCCAAACTCAGGTATGTGTTAATTTCTGATTAAAAAATCATTATCAGAGATAGTCTCTCATGGTCTCTGAAAATAACATTAGATTCTCGCGAAAAATGTGGGAGGCGGGATATTAAATAATAAAAAGAGTGCAAATTGCACTTTCTTTCGATTCTGTTTGTTCTTTTGAAGCGGACTATTGGGTTATATATATATATATATATATATATTCAGACTCTATGCGAAATTGCTGTAATTGTGACTGATAGCAATTTGAACACAGTCGCAGTGGGCCCTGATATCATTATTAATCAACCAGATGAGGTTCTCTCGAAGATGGATAAATGGTGCACCGATACATTCTCGAAAAATGGGCTTCTGGATAAAATAAAGGTAAGAAATCGTATTACCGTTGCCAAATTTAATCGAAAAAATTAGGCCAGCCAAACCAGTCTAGTAAAAGCAGAAGATGAAGTACTCGAATTCCTAAAACAACACACGATTCCTGGAACAGCACCAATCGCCGGCAACTCAATTCACATGGATCGTTGTTTCATAAAGAAATATATGCCCCGATTGGATGATTATGCTCATTATCGTTGTATTGATGTTTCCACGATTAAAGTATCATGTTTTATTTCGAATTAATTTTTTGATATTCAATCCTAGGGACTTGTTCAACGCTGGTATCCAGATTTCACGCCAATGAGCAAAAAAGGAACTCATCGTGCTTTAGACGATATATTGGAGTCAATAGAGGAACTCAAACAGTATAGACGTTCCGTATTTGTTGACCAGTTATAAATTTGTTACATTTTATTATATAAAAGAATGTTAAATAATGTCTGTATTATTACACGTATTATAGAAAAACAAGAAAACAGTCAACAATAAATTAATAATAATAATAAAACAATATACTCATTTGTTGGGATTGTAAATTCTCTTTTTGACTCTTGTGATACGCCATGCATTCGGATCTGCGTATTTGTCGTATAACGGATCGATTCGTTGATTCTTTTTGAATGAAGATAGCTTTGTTGAATCGCCAATTTTGAAAAATGATGGTGCATATTCCACCAGCCATTTCGGATCAATAGCAGTTACCTTTATTATTTTTAATAATTATGGAGTAATTCCTTTTAATAACATACTTCTCTCATATATTCCTTAGTAGTCATTACTAATTCATGATAGACAACCCATTCGGGTTGATGTTGAAATACTGCCGATGAAGGATGAATATAAACATTTTGACCATCAACTAGAGTTCTATAGCCTTCCTGCAAAAATAAAATTGGACAAAGCTGCCCATAATGTTAATCAGACCTGCGGGTCTCGTTTTGCTGCGTTACGGAAGAAACCCGAACAAATAGCCTTCTGAACTCTCTGAACGTCTCTACCGCAGCTAACCATATTCAATTTGTGCCGATCCATTATTCCGAGAAGTTGCTTGCGAATATCCTGCGATCGTTTCATGCTTCTAACTTGCACAAAATTCTCAAAACACCATGGTTGTGAAAAATGATGATGTTTCCAAGAGTTGTAAACAGCTAACAGTGTCAAATGATCACCTTCTGGTTGATGAAACTTTGACTTTTTCTGATCCGCCAATTCTTGTTTCTCCTTAATTGATTTATGTATTATCGCCTACTTTTTGAAAATTACCTTTGGCCGATAAAACACATTCTGAACATTTAGCATAGCAACTATCGTAAGTACTTCCTCAGAGCATCCTAAATCCACAGACATAATGAGCAACTTTGCCAGAGACGGTTCTAACGGAAATTCTGCCATCTATAAATTATAATGTTAAAAATATTATTTATTTTAAACTCACTCTTCGTCCAAGTTTTGTCAACAATCCATCATTATCCAATGCAGAAAGGGTATGTAATGTGTTAAGGGCAGTAATCATCGAGTCCAGAGGTGGAGCATCCATAAAATCGAAATCGATCAAATTATTAATTCCCATTGCTTTGAGTTGCAGAAGGGTTGATGCAAGATTCGTTCGCTGAATCTCTGGAACGGGAGTAGGTAACATCTCATCTCGGAAAGCCCTTTCCGTATATAATCGATAACATTTTCCGGGGCCAGTACGACCAGCACGTCCCGACCTTTGCTTTGCGGCAGCTTGCGAAATTGGAGTAACAACAAGCGAATCCATTCCACTTTTCGGGTTATAAATCTTCTGTTTCACAAATCCTGGATCAACAACATAAAATATTCCGTCGATGGTCAAAGATGTTTCCGCGATATTTGTTGCAATAACTACCTAAATCATAAATCGTTATATTTATAATTATATATATATACTGAAGTCGCTACTGATATCTAATTTTCTAAATTTATCTATATTCATTACTTTTCTCTTCCCTGGAGGTGCCGGCTCGAAGATTCTCGTTTGCATTTCACTCGGCAGCGCACCATAAACTGGTAGTATAATCAACTCAGGCACATCTGGTCCCAGTGACTTCATTCGTTCATATAAAACCTCACATGACGTGTCAATTTCTTCCTATAAAATAAATTTCAATATAACTCTCGTTCAAATTAATTTTTTCAAACCTGTCCAGTTAAAAATACCAATATATCACCAGGCGGTTCTGTCAAATGAATTTGCATTACTGTTATATGAGCGGCTTCCAAATAATCCGATTCAGGCTCTCTAGTGTACAAAATTTCAACGGGAAACGTTCGACCAGGGATTGTGAATATGGGCGCCTCCATGAAATACTCGGAAAATTTGACCGAATCCAATGTAGCAGACGTTATAATCAATTTCAAATCTTTCCTCTTCTTTGCGGCCGCTTTCAGCAAACCAAAAAGAACATCGGTGTGAATAGTACGTTCGTGCGCTTCGTCGAGCATAATCAAAGAGTATGAATTAAGATCGGGATCAATCAAGCATTCGCGAAGAAGCATACCATCCGTCATGTACTTTATTATAGTATCTTGGCTGAAAATGTGTTTCATTAATTTTTAGAAAACTAAGAAAAAACAATGTTAAGTGTTTGGTGAGTTTTCTCAGTAATATCATATCTCATTAAAAATTATTTTAGTTTATTAAGCTCAATCCTTACAATTTTTAGTATAGTTTCTTTTATTATTTCACCACCTCTAATTATTATAAATCAAGGAGATAAACAGAATGTAAAATATCCATTTTCCACTCCAAACTCAAATCGAACCATCAACTAAAAACGGTCAATTTTTTAAATCAAATTGTTGGCAAAAATATAAATTATAAATTATAAGAAACCTCGTGCAATCCTCAAAACGAATGGTATATCCAACTTGAGTTCCCAATTTACAACCATATTCTTCTGCTACTCTTTTCGCAACTGACATAGCGGCAACACGACGCGGTTGTGTACATCCAATCTTTCCACGTCGTAGAAGACCCGCTTCGGCAGCATACTGTGTCATTTGAGTTGTTTTTCCAGATCCTGTTTCTCCAACAACGACAAGAATTTGATTATTTAGCATTGCCTGCAAGCATATATATTAAGAACAGGAGTAAAATGATCTTTCACTTCAATCAGCTTATTTTTAAGCGCAAATATTGGTAAACTTTCCCGTTGTTCTACCATACTTAAATTCGTCCTTTTTCCATATGTTGCTTTTCCACCGGCTGTTACATGTCTTAACCATTCAGGCATATCCTGAGCAAACATATTCATAGAAAAGCTAGAAAGCTACGCATACCCTATCTCGTTTTCTTTCTCTGTTATCATCAACACTCCATGCTTGACCCGCTTCATTCGCCATGGGATCATGAATCCGAGACGATGCGCCAACACCTCCGCGCTGATTATCTTGATCTCGTTCACGTTGAGCTTGAATTTTCGCTTCTTTTCGTTCTTTTGACAAAGCACCCTAAATTATATATATATATATATATACTTGATTCATCAGGAAACTATATATATATATATATATATATAACCATTACTATTAATTAACACTTTTTTCAGACAATTTTTAGACCTATAAGCAGAATTCCTACTCTAACTCTACTGTTAACTTCGTCGTATCTTTATCGGACGCATAAAACAAATTTACAGATATCTAAAACTGAATATTATGTGCAATTATTTCTATATTTTTGTTTTCTGAGTATGGCAAAACATATTTTTAAACTTTTGAAAATAATACTTACTTGCATTAAAGCAGCTTGAGCTAAACTTCCATCGGGATTCTTCACAACTTTCACCGGTTCAATTTCAGCGTTTCCTTTACCATATCCTCGAAGAAAGTCGGGTTCATCTTCTACCAATTCAATTTCAACATCTTCTCCGTCACTTTCATCTATAATTTTAAAAACTCATACACTGCACCATTTTATACAGTTTTATACCATCAAAGTTCTTCAAAACGCCCATTTCTTCATCAAAATCTGGCATATCTGTTGCTGACAACACTCCAGCTCCTTGCATTTGGCGAAGCTCCCATCTTTCAGGGGTTGAAATTCGTACTCTTGTTTTACCAGAACTTGAACTGGGAGCATTGATGGAGTCGGTTTCAGGATTCATCCAGCTAGATGTTCCTTCAGTATTTCTTGATCCTACACCAATAGCATCAGGCAATAAATCTGTCTCCTTTGGATTCAAATCTTCGCCGGTTTCTTGATTAACTTCTTTAAGGGATAATGAAATTTTATTATTTTCCATCTTTATCACCTTAAAATAAACCTTTCAAACAGTAAATTAAATTAAAATAACTTACCTTCACTTTTACTTTCTCCCCTCTTTTAAGAATGTCCGCCACTGACTGAACACGTTCATTTTTTAGCTGCGATATATGGCATAGCCCTTCATGACGATTCCGAAGTCCCTCTAATTGAATAAATGCACCAAATGATTGAATAGAGCTAACACGACCATTATAAATTTTTCCCATTTCTGGATTTTCAGGTAACTTGGAGGATCTTTCCCGTCTAAAAATTGTTTTATTTTTCTTTATTATTTTATGAATAACCTGGAACTATAACCATCTTTACTGGAGCGTCGACGATCCCTTGAATATGACCGAGATCTCCTTCGTGACCGTCTATCATCATAATCTCTACCACTTCTTTTTGAGTCTCTTCTATTCTCACGACTTCGACTTCGTCTCCTTCGTCGATCACGAGATCTGGATCTTGACCTAGATCTCCTTTTCTTCGTCTGAGGTTCTTCCCATTTATCTTCCATTTTTTCCAGTTGAGCCATAAGGTCCAGGGTATTTTTTTTATCATCAATATCATCTCTGATATTTGTTGTATTGGCCATTGCCAATGCGGGTAGTCTAGCTTTAATTTCGTCCTTAGCATCAGATATTAAGGTAATTTTATGTGAATCAGAATTTTGTTCAGACTTCTTCTGTTTCTTTGATTTTCCAGTCATGCTCTGAACTATTCTCAGAATAGTAGCTGTCAGAGAATCATCGAACTGAAAAAAAATTGAAGAATGCATTTGTAAAGTGTAATTTTTAAACCTGATCGCTTAATCCTTGTGCATCTAATTCCTTTTTGAATTTGTCAAATGTTTTACTTGATTTCGCCAGATCAATGACGAATTCGGCAACATCCTTACTGTCTAGTCCAAAATGGTTCTCAAGCTCGCCACAAACCTTCGACACAAGTGACAAATGTTCGAGCGCATCGAGAGACATTAATCTATAAATTGTTAAAACATACTTTCAGAAAATTCAGTAATTGTATAACGTTTTGCTAAACGATATAATTAATGTAAAAATAGATTACAACGCAAACGCGAACCAGAAAATGCGAAAATTATTATTACATGAAAGATTATTGGAAAAATCCGGCTTTGTGTCTATTACTCGAAATTTGTCTGAGCTTATGACTCTTACAATTTCGCGTAAATGATTATCTTGCCAGAAAGATTAAAAAAGATTAAAATTTTCGACATTATACATTAATTACTAAATAACAAATATTTATATAAATATCTATAGCAAATCTACTTCAGTTAGAGCTCAATTTCTCGTTTTTATTTAAAATAATAAAATAGAATTTCACATCTTCAAGCTTAAATTATATATTTTTTAAATTTATAAATCTGGCATTTTAGATGAAAGACAAATTTTAAAATTTAAGAAAAAGAAAAAAAAAACATATTTCCTATGCTTAATAAAATTAACCAAGCATTTTTTCAAATATTAAAGATAGGTTAGCCTGACGACGATAATACAAAATAAAAAAGCATTTATTGGAATTAATTCGGAAAAAAATAATAATTGTATGTGTGCGTTTAGAGGAGAGTTCAGACAATTATATACAATGGGTGGGAAAATGAGCAATGTCACGCGCAGTTTTCCGCTATCGCACAATTATACTAGCTAGTATACTAGAATTTTAGGTTTTTCGAAATGTTTATTTTAAAGATCTCTCTTTAAAGAGAAATTATCTATGTAAAGTAACGTATTTGACGCATTACTTCTTGTCCTTGGCGATAATTGAATTCAGTCTCTTGCCAAGCTGACAGCTTCATGGGATATTGGACAAACCGTTGCAACGGCCGTTGATGTGTGACACCCGGCTCAATCTGATCCGACTATTTGAAAAGTATTACTGGCCAAAATCTTTATGAACGCGCTTTATAGGATTATAAAGTATTGGGACCTTCAAGGTCAACGCGAGTTGTTGTGCAGGCAGAAGAACATGTCCTCTTTTCGTATTGCATAGCAAATCGTTATTAGTAAAATCCAAAACTGCGTAAAATCCTTTCCTCGAAAATCTGCACCTCTGCCTAAAACTTTCATTGCTCGAAGTATCGAACGGACAAGTCTTGTTTCGAAAAATCCGAGGAACTATTCTCAAATGTTCTTCTAATAGATCTCTGTTGAAATCATTCATCGCTATTGTCAATATAATAAATAATTCAGAAAAACAAATCAAATATAACTTATACAAAGTATATACATTTTATCTACATTTATGAAAAAATATGGAAAAAGTAAAAAAAAAAGAAAATAAGTTTCCCCATTAAAATGGATTCTTTCCACCTAATCTCAGACCTCGTGGCCGATTGCAAGAAATTCTATCGGGTATTAATGGGTAAAGGTTTTTTTGGGGTTCATTCTCTATTAAATATACCAGATATTTTATCGGGTAACAGCTTTCTTGTAACTACCTGTAAGAGTTTTGTAAGGAATGGCGGCTTTTGGGCGTTACCGTTATCCTACACCCCTAGTTCAGGTTCCCACCGTTACAGGAACCAAAGGGGGATAATCGTAGTAACAGTGGGCTGACCTGTCAGCAGAGTGTAAGCAGCTCTTTTGTGAGCACAAACTCAATGCCCTTTCCTCATCATTCTCTCCTGACTCGGATAGTCGGTCATCGTCAGAGGTGATTGGACTAATCTTTGAGTATGCAGGCTCGCCTCGAAACCCTAACAAAATAGTTTTTCACGGAATCGACGCTTTGTTTCGAATCTACTGCGGGTTCATGTTTTTACAAAAACTTTTCTTGATTTAATCATATTTATTCATTAATTTGACACCTTTGATCATTCAAAAGAATTCCCAAAAAATTACAAAACAAAAAAACTTTCGAAAGAAATTCTAAAATAACTTTTTAAAACATTTTTTTGTTTTTTTTTTCCACTGATATTTCGTTATTTTAATTGAATCTATATGAATCTTTGAAATCAATTTTTGTCAGTTGTGTCACATGATTTTTTACAATTATTATTTTGTAAATGTGCATTATTTACTATCCAGCACCCCAGGACAGAACTCATTCAAAAACTCATTTCTAGACTGAGCCAAGAATCCTTGCGTTTTGTGTCACTATCGTGAAGCTTAATAACATTTGTCTATTGTTTAATTATACTGTATTGAATTGTTTTTCCACACATTATTTTATAATATTATTTCATGGTTAATTTCCTAACGTGACATGATTATACTCTATATAAGCGTTGTTTGAATAATAAAGAAGAGTCTAACAAATATTCTTCACCTCGAACGGTGACATGGCGACCACGGCAGGATGACATCACCAAACCGGCAACAGCGCTTCGATAATGGCCGATTCCAAACACAAGCTCCTCGAGTGGAATCCAGTGAAACACCGATTCGGCGCCAGCAATACCAGAGTCGAAACTTCGGTACAGGAAATCGGCACAACCAGCCATCCACTCGAAACTACCGAACTGAAGAAGGAAGAACACACGCCATCATTGCGAATGAAGTTCAGGAACGGGATGAAGATTACAATGCCATGACGATGTTTCTGGACAATAGAAAGATCGAAGATGAACCGGTAATGATTGAAGAAGAAAATGATGTAGGAGCTGAAGAGGATTTCATGAATGCCTTTCAATCGATACATCGAGAAGCACGTCCAGTCACCAACAATCCGTTACGACAGAACCCGATCATCATGATGTCGAAGGAAGTGGCAGTGAAAGATGTCAAGAACAAGTTCGTGCCAGCTCACATGTTCATCGATCATGGATCCAATCGATCGTACATCACGTCGTCATTGGTCGAGAGACTGGGGTTGACGGCAGTAGAAACGGAAGAGATCAATGTGCAAACTTTTGGAGAAGAAGAAGGAAGACGGATGACGTCAAACCGTTACAACATCACTCTGGAAGTCGCTGGAAGACAGTTTAATCTCAATCTGTCCACGGTCAACATCATCACAAGGTCAATTGTGACAACTTCCGTTGATGACAACGACGTCGCCCAAATGCTGAATGATCAAGCAGTTGAAGTCGAAAGAAAGCAAGTCTCACCGGATCTCCTCATCGGATTGGATCACAGCAATGAAATTCTTGGAGATGTTCAATCAAGAATTCTTCCGAACGGATTATGCTTATTCCAAACGCAGATTGGAGCAATTCTCTGCGGAACCGAGAGACAAAATCGAGAAGAACCCGAAGAAGTCATTATGGAAAGAGATCCTGTCGATCTGGCTCACAGACAACCGGTCGGATTGATTGCAATTGAGCCAAGAAATGAACACGAACAGCTGATGAAGACACTGGAGAACTTCTGGACCATCGATTCCATTGGAATTCGCGAAGAAGAGTTGGAGAGCGATGCAGAGCGAGCAATGAAGATGTTCAATGATTCTGTCTTCATAGAAGAATCGGGAAGATATTCTGTTCGTCTTCCATTCTGCGACTCAACCGATGATGTTCCGAACAATCGAAGCCTTGCCTATTACCGATTGAAGTCCAACTTGAAGAAGCTCGAATCCAAACCGGAATTGCTGAAGAAGTACGATGAAGTCATCCGAGATCAGCTGAAGCGAGGTTTCATTGAAGAAGTGAAAGAAGAAGAGATTGCCGATGGCCCACTGGTTCATTACATTCCACACCATTCCGTGATCAAGGAAAGTTCGACGTCGACGAAGCTGAGAATCGTGTACGATGCCGGAGCCAAAGCCAACAAAACAGCTCCATCGTTGAATGACAAACTCTACGTCGGAATGCCACTACTTCCCGATTTGACTGGAATTCTACTGCGATCGAGAATGAAGCCGATTCTGATCTCTGGAGACATCGAGAAGGCCTTTCTTCAAATGGGTCTTCATGTTGAAGATCGAGATTGCTGTCGCTTCCTATGGATCGAATCGCTGGAAAGACCAAAGATTGTATGTTATCGATTCAAACGCGTTCCATTCGGAGTACGATCCAGTCCATTCCTGCTGAATGCTGTCATCAATGATATCTGCCAACGCTCCGACCAACCACTCGCAAAGGAGATTCCGAAATCGACATATGTTGACAACTTCTTTCATGGAGTCCAATCGATAGAAGAAGGAAAATTGGCGTTCAAGGATACAAAACGAATATTCGAAGCTGCTTGCATGAAGATGTGCCAATTCTTCTGCAACTCCGACGTGCTCAACGACTACTTTGCCCAAATGGAAGGAGTCAAGAAGCCGGAAAACAAGCAAAAAATTCTGGGACTTCAGTGGAACATTGCGTCAGATCACATTGGAATCACGAAGCCAAAGCCTCCAATGGGATACCTCACCAAGAGAGAAGTGCTGAAGACAACCGCCAGCCAATACGACCCTCTCGGACTACTGATTCCTGTGATGATCAGAGGAAAACTTTTCTTCCAAAAGCTGTGCAGCGACAAGAGATCATGGGACGACAGACTCAACACCGAATGCGAAAATGAATGGTTCCAAATCTTGAAAGGATGGAGTGGAGCAGACATTTCGATTCCGAGAAGATACACAACCAGAGATGAGATGCCAGTTCAGACGGAACTACACATTTTTTCGGATGCGTCGCAATACGCATATGGAGCCGCTGCCTATATCCGATTCATGTTCAAAGATGAGTGCCAAACTTCATTAGTTTTTGCCAAGTCAAGAATCTCGCCAATCAAGAAGAAACTGACAATTCCGCAATTGGAACTACTTGCCATCGAGATTGCAACCACAATGATGACATTCTGCGTGAAGGAATTGCCGTACAAATTTGACAACGTTATATTTTGGTCTGATTCGAAGTGCTCAATTGATCTCGTCAGAAGCGGAAAGGGGAACACAACGTTCCTGCGAAATCGGGTCAGGAAGATTCGCCAGAAGATCCAAGAACATCAATTGATGCATGTCGATGGGAAAGAAAATCCAGCAGATATTCTGAGCCGAGGATGTTCGCTTGACGAATTACGAGCGAATTCACTGTGGTGGAAAGGCCCAGGATTTCTACAAGATCAACGATACCAGTTCAAAAGCCCGGCGATGATCAGTGAAGAGGACGAAGCGACATGTCTTGCCGCCAACGCCAGAAAGGAAGTCCAGAAGAAACTGAAGGATGTGATTGACATTCATCGATTCTCGAGCTACAAGAAGCTGCACAGGATTCTTCAAATCGTTGCCAAGTTTGGAAACAAAGGTTGTCGTACTGATGAAGCTGCCAGCCAGAAAGCAACACAATACTCCATCAAGTTGGCCCAAGATGAGGATCCGATCGATGATGAAAAAATCGCTCAAATGCGACTCAAGAAGATTGACGGAATCTGGACGTTCACTGGAAGAGTCTCAAGTTCAAAGCCACTGTATTTTCTGCCTCGAGGACAAGTTGCGGAGTTGATCATCAAGAAGGTACACGAAGACAATCGTCATGCGTCTGCGCGACACACATTGACCGAAGTGCGACAATTCGCCTGGATTCCAAATGGACTCCAAGCCGCCAAGAAGATCGTCAGAAGATGCCTGCAATGCAGCAGAGAGAAAAGCCGTTCATTCAAACAGCCCGACTTCCCAGACTATCCGGATGCAAGAATCAAGGTGACAGCACCATTTCAATTTTCGGGAATGGATTTTGCGGGACCACTGAAGGTGAAGACGAAGAATGGAATTGAGAAAAGATGGATACTGCTCTTTTCCTGCCTTTCGACTCGATACATCCATTGCGAACTGCTAGAAGACACATCAGCACACAGCACCATTCTCGGAATTCGAAGGATGTGCTCAATCTACGGATGCCCGCAATGGATCAATTGTGACAACGGAACAAGTTTTGTGACCATCGATGCGATATTCCAAGAGTGCCGAGCAAGCAAGGAACAACTTCCAACAATTCATTTCAACGATCCATATTCTCCATGGCAAGGAGGACATTATGAACGCCTCATTGGACTTTTGAAGGCAAGTCTTGTGAAAGCTGGAAGTACCAAGACACTGATGAGTCCTGTCGAATTGATGACACTGATGTCAGAATGCGCTGCAATCGTCAACCGAAGACCAATCACAGCCGTAGCAGAGGATGAGGACATACGAACAATTCGCCCAGTTGATCTGGTGATCCCACACTTCCGATCGAATCCGACATTACGCGTCGACGAAGGTCTTGAAGCTCAACTCCCAAGGAATCAAGCCGAAGTTCTGGAATATTGGCAAGGATTGACGACACTGACAGAAGGATTCCGAAATCAGTGGCAAAAGGAATACCCGGCAGTTTTGCGGCAAAGAATGGAATTTGAGCACCGTCAGAAGAACTACGCCGAAAAGGAAGCACCAGCCGTTGGAGAAATCGTGCTCCTTGAGAGCGAAGAGAAGTCGAAACTGAACTGGCCACTGGCAAAGGTGATGGAGGTCAAGGAAAGATCAGCAATCGTCTTCCGAGGAGATACGAGAAGAACGCTGGAAAGGCCATTCAAGAAAATCTACTCTTTGGAACTTGTGAGCAAACTCGAGCCGGAGAAGACAAAAGATGAACAGATGCTACCGAAAACCGAACAAACATCGAGGAGGTCCGGAACGCATCCAATGATCCGAAGAAGCACAGCACCGAGAAGAAGAACCGCAATAACAGCATTGGCAATTATGCTTTTGATTTGTCTCTCGACCGCAACAATGGCTCAAGAAGAACAAATCGGCAACAACACCATCAGTGAATCAAACAAATGGAAAGAATTGATGACGTTCGAGAACATGATGAAGATGGCAACACTGTTGATACTCGCATGCTGCAACTGCCTCGTCGTCCCGGAGTGTCACTATCGTGAAGCTTAATAACATTTGTCTATTGTTTAATTATACTGTATTGAATTGTTTTTCCACACATTATTTTATAATATTATTTCATGGTTAATTTCCTAACGTGACATGATTATACTCTATATAAGCGTTGTTTGAATAATAAAGAAGAGTCTAACAAATATTCTTCACCTCGAACGGTGACATTTTGGCAAAATAAGAGTGCCTTGTTTTTATCAATTATTTTCAGGCAATATATTATTTATATTATAGCTATATATATATATATATATGTGTTATTGACTGAGCAGCGTGTTCACCCGATCTCAATCCAATTGAGAATCTCTGGTCCGTCCTTGCTAGAAGATTTTACCATCAAGGACGTCAATTCAACACTGTAGCGGATCTGAAAGCCGAAATCCTTCGTCAATGGTCGCTGATCGATATAAATCTGATTGGAAGCCTGATTGCAAGCATGCCAAACCGAATTAATTAGGTTATTCGAATCAATGGATCAGCAACAAAGTATTAAATAATAAAATTGATCAATAAATGTTGCTAATTTGAGTGTTATTTCCTAGTTTAAAAATGATGTCTCATCGCTGTGACCACCACTGTTTGTGGAAAATGTACTGTAGCGTAGCGGTAATAAAACCGATTTTAATGAAATTTTATGGAAATAAGTTTTTCATGACGGGGAATCCACTGGTAACACTCATTTAAACTGTAGTCCTACAGTAATATGCGAAACAGCTAGTTAGTGGGGGTGTCGCAAACTTTTGGACACCAGTGTATATGGGGAATGAATAAAGTATTATAAAATAACACATAACAACACATAAAATTTATTTATTTACAATTAGCTTAAGGTATTAACTTACAAAATTTATCATTATATGTCTCTACATGAAAGTGTGGAAAAAAGACTACAATTTGATAAGTTCTACAATAGTATTCCAAATGGTGTGCAATTTGTATGCATTGTGGAGCTGTTGAGCCATTTGACGCGAAATGGGAGGTGATTTGAAATAGTGTCATTATAACATGTTTTTATGGTAATAGTTTATCTTTATGTATATAAATGCGTTGCAGATCAATTATTATATTATAACATTCAATTCTTTTAATCAATTATTATTTCAAGTACTTTTCAAATCCAAATATCTGAAGTACAGTCCCCACCGGGATATCTCATTTCATGTGCCAAAAACGGTCCACCTTCTAGTTTTCCAAAGTCCACCAGGAAATCTTGATTCAATGTCATTTTTCCACTCTTCTGACAAATGTCGACCATAAGCATAACAGCACCATTTCTATAAGAAACAAAATTCATATTAGTTAATGAAAACAAAATTCCTACTCAAGTTGTTTCGGGAAAAACTGCTGGTCCCACTTTTTGTACAACGACGTAGTTACATAAAGTCTTTTTCCATCGAGAGACAATTGAAGCATCTGCGGTCCGCCGCAAATCTTTCTACCCTTGATAAATGTTGGCTCACGGATCTTCTCTTCTCCTTGAATTTTAACCCCACTATCGCTTGTTAAAAGGCCACCAAAAGAAACTGATCCATTGAGAAATACTTTATCCGGATTGCTAATATCGTATTGAAGAATTTCACCGTGGAACCAACAAGATACATATCTGTAAATAAATAATTCGTTTTCGCAATAATTGATTTTATCAATAGCTTACAGGTAACGATCATCCATCGATATGATAATATCGGTGAACATCGCCGGCATCTCATCCATTAACCATCCGGTTACTTTCTTTGCTTTAATCTCATCTACTAATTTCACTGTCTGCTTCGATTTATCAGTTGGATCAGGATAGATATGGAAAAGCGATGAACCTAGTGCGGTTCCAACAAATGCATGTTCGCTGCTGGGATTGTGAAGAAATCGAATCTCCAGCGGAGTCGCTCCTTGTGGCATCGGAAGATCGATTGATTGTATATGCTCGTGTGAGTCCCATTTGAAAACATGTAGGCTGTTACCATAGTGCCCCTCATTGACGTGATTTAGCTCGAATCCATTTTTAATGCAGTTGGGAGTTCCCCATTCAGTTGAAATCATTATGTTGCGCCTCGGTTGATACCAATAGTCATAATTGAATTTTACTTTTTTATTTCCTGCTGGCCATGTTCCTTTCACAGTAAAAGTTTTGCCATCAATTAAGAGGAAGTCGCCTATAACAATTCAAGTTTAATGTAATATAATTTAGGCTAGCTTTGAAACTTTGAACTTTTATTGTCAAATAGGCGATTTATTTTTAAAAAAATCAAAGAAATTAAAAGATAAACGAACCTTGCCCTTCTCCATTCTTTGTACCCAGAGTACTTATCATTATGTTTCCATCAGCCAAACAATGTGATGTGTGCGGAAATGATACATTGAAATTATGCAAATCTTCCGGCTCTATGGTTTTATCCAAATGAATTTTTTTTGGGTCCAATGTGTTGATAATGTAAACGCGGTCCGAATGAAGACACGGTACGATTAAATGCGATCTTTTCTCGCAAGGCTTATCATGACAGGATGAACACGCATTCCAACCTGTGTGATGAACTTCATCGCCAATGTTTGGCAAATCCACCCGACTGATAATCTGTTTATGAGCAATTTAAATCGTTTCAGTTGTGGTTAGTTACCTTCGTATAACTATCGCTGCCTGGATCGACATCTACCGTCATAATTGAATCTGCGCCACTTTGTGCGTGAGGTGCCGTTACAAAGAGAAATCTCTCGCGAGGGCCATTTCGAGCATCGGCTGGCGATGCATATCCAGGTCCTGTCTTACAGCAAGCCATTTTTAAACAATATCTGCTATTCTCAAATCACGACTATATAAGGGACATTATGTTGTTTGTTTAGATGATCTTATCATGTTTTGTTTTAAGCGCCCGCCCACTTTTGTTGTATGGTTGTGAACAATTAAAAATATTTAGCGATTACCAATTAAAAAAAATTTAACCTAATACAATGAGTGGTATTTTTGAGAGCAACCGCAAAACCAAGTGCTTAGAAAATTTATTATTTCAGAACTATGACATTATTGCTTAAGACGTGCTCGCTAAAACCAATAAACGAGGAGCGGAATTATGTCAAGTTTACTAATTCTTATGTATAGATATATGCAATAACCGGATGCTCTACATGTTTAATCATCAGTTCTCGGATAAAAAGGGATCATCGAGATAATAGCATCTAAAGATCTACGAAAAAAACTAGGCAAAACAAGATTTCAGAGAATCTGACCGAGTTATAGATAAATTTTACAGAATATAAACTCTTTCGAAATTAGAAAAGTGTAAAAATGATAGATTCACTTGCACTTGTTTGCACTTTATAACAGAAAATGTGATAAACAAAAATATATAATTGATAGTTTATTCTCCCTTATTCTCATTAAGCCAAACGACATGATTTGGCATTTTCAATCAGCCTGTGGTTAAGCAATGTCTTGGTAGAGAAATTGGTGAACTGCAGAAAATAACCAATTCCTGAGCACACCGGGACAATAAAACGGAAGAGGAAACACATTTCGCGAAGGCAAAAGTTGGCTACTTGCCAAAACGCGGAAACGATAAAAATATTATTATTGTTTATTGTAATTACAATATTGTAGTTTAAGATCCATGGAGACCATATCCAAATATTCACGCTTCCGGAACTAATCTATCAATTTATAAAAATTTTTCCATCCCATATTACTTCGCATGAAAATGCTAATGAAGCGAACGTGTAATATAAAATACAAATAGAAGCTTAAGAACTTAGTTGTTAGAATCTTAAAACAAAATACAAATTTGGTAAAAAGTGAATGTACCATATTATTACTGCAGGTTGGAACCTAAATCAATTATGATCTATAAAATTAACCTAAAAATCAGCCAGATTTTCTAAAATCGTGCGTGGCTATTTTTGATGTTCTTTCAGATTCATTTTTTCGATTCCGGACGAATGCAAACTGCAGTTTGAATATGGAGAACTCATTCTTAAGAAACTGTACTAGAACATTGCACGCCAAACGTAAATAGTGATTTTTTTTTAAATTTTTAAAATTTATTTTATTTATTTTTTTTACTGGTATAGTAATGGAAGGATATCAGTAAATATAACCAAATCTAACTTTTTAGACAGATGTTAATATTTTTATATAGTTTGAGACAAGTCTCGTTAAACTGCCGTAAAAAAATATTTGTTAAAATGACGTAAAAGTTGTCAGGCGCGCTGAAAAATGGCATTAATAGTTAAAAATGGCATTAATAGTTAATTGATAGCTATTTTCATTTGGTGTGCTCTATTAAATTGCGTACGCCAAATTAATTCGTAAAAACAGAACCTTAGAAACGTCACTTATTTCGAACATTTAAAACGTCAGATGATTGCTACGGGAAGTCTCTAAGATTGACGATGAAATTAGCTTTTAGTTTACACGTGGAGCTTATCAAATTGGATTTAAATATTGTTAAATTGACATTTTCACGATGCGTGATTGTGTCTTATAAGTTACATCTACTTAATTATAACATATTTTTCAATTTACTGAATCAGATATGTCTTAAACTATCTACAAAACTATTACTTGTTTTAAAATATTTGAAATTTATATTATTTTTTGAGCTCCATAAATTAAAAATTCAATTAGTCTACTGTTGAAATACTTTGAATATTGAAAATCAAAATATTAATTTGAAAACATTCATATCGAGAAGGTTATAACTACAGTCTTTAATTTTAAATTATTTCATTATTATTGAAACAAATGAAATGTTTTAAGAGAACTTTTAGTTTTGGAAAGGTTTTTTATTTTTATTCTATAAAATACTTGGGAATAACGTGGACTCGAGAAAAACAATTATCCATATTCGAGCAAAAATCAAGTCCTCCTCATTTGTATTTTGATTTATCTTCCAACGTTATCATAAATATTTTCACCTCTATGGCTTATCAGAGCAAATATTCGAAAAAAATATAGAAATAATATTTCACCTTCGTTACGCATTGAATACCAAATAGGGTAGAGAATTGAACATAATTTTAAATATATCTCAGAAGGGTTAAAGCAACCTAAACACTTTTGAATTTTACATTTCATGAAAAATTATTATTGATTATTACTATTTAGGGAACTGCAAAATAAACGGTGTTACCATCTGAAACGAGCGTATTAACAATAATACGCTTTATGGAGAAGCTTATTTATCAAACAACAAAAATTCATAATTTTTATTTAAATAATTTATTAATATTAAAGATAGCAAAATGTAAACTCAAACGTGATTCTTACCAAAAAAAATGTTGAACTACTCAAACTATCTAGATTGTATTTTCCTACATGACTTTAGCAATAACATTGTCAGCTGATAATGAAATGTCATCATTATCAATACTTTGAGAGATCATAAAATGATATACCGTTCAATTTTTGATCATTGTTGTATCAAAAGGCTTCACTCTATGCTGACAAATACATTTAAGAGAACTATGTCAATTTTGGGATCAGCGCGTACTACGAATGACTGCGGAAATTCAATCCTCAAAATTCGAATAAAGTACAAAGTTTTTAAGATACTGAATTTTTAAAAATTTATAATAGGATTAAAATTCAATAAAAAACAAGTTGCATTGTTTTTAAATTTGTGGGCATAAATTTCACTTCTTAATTTAATTAGCAGTTTAAAAATAATTACATCTACTGAAAAAATCTGGTTGACGTGCCTATTTGGAGAGGAAAAAATATGACAAATGTTTTAAAGTAAAGTTAACAAATAGATCGCAATCGGTAGAGCTAAGCTCGGTGATCACAATATTGTTTGTAAAAACATTATTTTGCCCTGTGAGCCGAGAAAAGTCCATCTAAAATTAAGGCTATGCCTGTCTCAAACACTCAACACTTCCATAGCGTATAAAGGCAGAAATAAAAGTGGGGGTCATTAAAATTATTTTATGCACTTGATTTGTCGTTTTAATATATTTAATATATTTATTGCATGAGTTATAGCGTAAAATTTGTCATACGCATTATTTCACGACTTTTTACGACACCCGGCTTACTGTAATAACTTTAAATTTAAAATTGAATTTTTAAAATTGAAAAAAAACTACGTAAGTTTTATGAGGCTGTAAAGTATTCCAAACGTGTGGAAAATCATAAAACCAGAGATAGACGAAATGGTTTTTGATTTCGGAATCCGGAATCCCGAATTCTAAATGAATATTGGAATTTTAGTATCCGGAATGCGGAATTTCGAACGTATTCGATCATCGAAGCCGCCAGCTACAAATTTAAAAAAAAATTTTTTTAAGTAATATCCACGTTTGCTCGAGAAATTCAGTATTCAATGAAACATTTATTTCACATAAGCGTAGTACCTAAATAAATACAGACACAAATTATTAAAAATAAAATATAGTTCGTTCTTTATATACACAATTAGAATTTTTATACAAAATGAATATTCCAGTTTGTTACCATATAAAGTAAACAAAATAATGATAGCATGGGAATATGAGAAATTGAAGAGTTACGCAATTCAACGCTGAGAGCTCCAGTTGTTGGTTGCTCAATCAGTCGAAGAACATTGGATTTAGCAAAAGAATAATTACGCGAAACCAATGGAGCTATGCTCATGTCGTTGCAATAATCTCCTTGGCAGGTACAGATAATGTAATCCACTGGAATGGTGTTAGGATACATCGGAAGGGATCGCACCAGGTAACAGCTGAGATAAATTAAAGTTTTAAGTTGGTTTTCTTTTGTCAAAATACCCTTCTGTTTGTAATTGATCATCGTGTCGTAATGTATGTCGAAGTATGTTCTCAAAGCATCCACGAACAACAAACGTCGAATCTTAAATTATATGGTTAATTATGTTAAGTCCTATTTTCATACTGGGAATGTTGGAGAACAGTGTAACGCATGTAGAATATTTTGAACAAATTTGGCCTTCTATTGTTGAAAGTTCGTTTTCATCGACGTTCAGGTTGTTACTGGAATAGAAATAATTTTATGGATAATTCAATAATTCAATTTTCGATGGTTACTATCTTTTTATATTTTCTTTTCAGAGATCGGTGCCTAATGGAAGAGGAAAAAAATTAGGATGGAATGAGGTTCTCGTTTGGTGGCCCCATGATTTTCTCTTCTTTTATTACTCTTCCATTAGGCACCAATCTCTGAAAAGGACAATATATTTCCTAAATTATCAATAGTTCGAACAAATTCCTACTTTTAAAGGCACATTTTTTAAAAATCGATAGCTCCGTGATTCGACAATCCAAGATAAATAAGTATTCATAGGAGGCCTCCTATAGGAGGCTTTTTATCAAAGATATGGGAGTTTTTGATTTTCGGAATCCGAACTCACATTTGAAAATTTTGAAAGCGGAATCCGGAAGTCGGAATAGAAAAATGGCTGGAATAGGGAATCCGGAATTCTGAATTTCGCCCGTATCCGTTGTTAAGGTTTGTATGAATTTTCGAAAGTATGAATTACAATAGACAGTTTCGAAATGCGAAATTAAAATATATGAAAAACAGAATCTGGAATTACGAATCCGGAATCCGCAATTCCGCCAATTTCTCATATATGCAGCAAGCTCCTAAACTTTTCTCAAGGAAAAAACAAAGTTTTTGCCGTTTTTTTACGTTTTACAACTGGAATAATTATGATTCACCCCCTATTTTGACGTCCGTTTTCATAGAGAGAAAAATAACTAATTAACCTATGAAACTTACAAGTATAGTACAAGTACAAGTTTGTGATATAAAACTATAACATTAAACCAATAAAATTCAGGATATCATTTAATTAACATACACTAGCTGACAAAAGTTTTGTCACAAATGTTTTTTCGGGTTTAACTTTTTTGTGACTTGACCAAATTGGCTGATTTTTTGATATTTTATGTGAATCAGTGTTTAAAGTGTTATAGTAGCAAAATTTGGTTCAAATTACCATGGCAATTTCGGTACCACGCATTCCGTTTTCCCTCATATTGATAACAGCTTGCCGGGTGGCAATTGGAGTTTCTTTACGTGGAGTCATCTCTAAAATGTTGCCAATTACTGCTATTTTCAATAAATTATGAAAAAAATATAATTGAACTTTAAAAATTATTAAAAAATGCAGTGCAAGAAAAGTGCGTAATATCTTTGAGCTACGCGTTTTACGATAAACGCTTGTCACTGTAAAACGGATCATCGTAATCACAAGCGAGATTTTGTAAAATAATCTACAACCATATGAAGCTATCATATCAAAAAATCAGCCAATTTGGTCAAGTCACAAAAAAGTTAAACCCGAAAAAACTTTTGTGACAAAACTTTTGTCAGCTAGTGTATATCTGTGTGCACTTACCGACAAGTTCCTGTCGTGACGCCAATTGGATAGAAAAATACATCGGTTTGAGTTGCAAACTGACGTCGGAGTGTAGCATTGTAATTATTATCAGGAGATACGCAATAATAACATCGACTTCCTGAATGCGAGTGGCAATAAAGTTTATACGATTGTACACAAACCTAATATGTGCTTGATGTTTATTAGAAGATGCAGTAAAGTTAGTAAAATGATGTTAAATACTATCATGGGTGTCTGTTAAGTGCACATCGATATCTACTAAAATCAGAAATGGTTACGACAAGAAGAAGCTTGGAATATATAGATTTAATTAGAAAATTATAAAACAATTTTTAAATTTAAATTGCTTAGAAAAGTTGTTTATTCTTGTTTAAACTCCAAATTATTTAACATAACATTTAAGATTTATGGAAGTAATGATAAATATATTGGTAGGTAAACATTATAAATCAAGCCAATTTTAAAATAAATTTTAAATTTCTAAAGCACATCGGATTAAAAAAACAGAAATTCAAAATTTAGAAACAATTATATCACAAGAACACCCGAATTGCTCTGGCGAAAATAAATTGTTGAGATATATCAGAAGATAAAAAAAACATAAACTGGTGAGATGAAGAGAATTTTGTAAATTATCCAAACTAGACCTTAACTTTTATCATATTTTTTCCATTCTACAGATAAATTTGAAAACGATTTACTATTTGAATTCATAAAGTTAGTTAATAAACAAAAAAAAAACAAAATTGATTGTTTAAAGCTAATTTGTTAATGACTTAAAAACAAAACTTGGAATAATGTCAATCAAATGAAAAAAATAACAAATATATTTAATAAGATAACGTAAAATGAGCATTCATAACAACAGGTATCACTTAAATCTAGAATTTCCAGAAAATTTAAATCGTCAAAAATAAAAAAGGAATCCTAAAAATTTGACGTAAAAAGCTAACACGTAGAGCTAATAAAAAGCTGCTTATAAATATTTTTTAAAAATTATAAAAAGAATTTAAATAATTCAAAATTGTCAATTCCATTCGGTGTTACATAATCCTGTGCACGCTAAATGATAATGAAAGTTTTATTCTAATATATAAAAGAGTATTATATCCTTAAACTTGTTAAATTAAGAATATTTTTATGTGAAATTGTTAGCCACATGCTGAAATGTATAGAGAACCGCTTTGCTTAGCGTAAAACTATATTTTAATATATTTTCTGAGCTCTTATTTCAAATTCCAGACTGGAGCAACATTACTGTATCTTTATTTTATCTACCAACCTAATAATATATAATAATACCTATCTAGATATTACAAAGTTTATGTATAATATATTGATACTTAAATAAGACTGTTTTATCTAACTAACAATAAGTTTAAAATTGCAGATCGAATGAATTATGCAAAAAAATGAGAATCGAGTATGCAAAATAAAATTCTGCAGTAAAATAGTTTCAACCTAAACATATTTCATTGGTTAAATAGGTAGGTATAATAAGTATTATTCTATATAAAAGAACCTAACATTATTATTATATTGATATTAAAAAGAAACAATGGTTTAATGACGTTAATGTTGTCTTTACATGAATAATAATAATTATAACATCAATAGTAATAACATGGACCATAATTAAATGCTACTGGGATGTATGTCCAATGAAACTGCTCATATAAATTAAAAATAAAAACATTAATAATTAATAAACGTTGAAACGAGCGTAAGCAAATTAACGCATTAAGATGGCGGAAATAAGAGGGCGACCAGCTGTAAATTTACATATTCAATTAAATTCAAGAGCTAGTTTGAGAATGACGGAACCCAACTGAGTGGGATTGAACGAGCAAAAACTATTCTGGTTTATGCAAGTAAACATAAACAAAAGCTAGTTGAATGGTCCCGAAGGACATCCAGGCGATGAGACAATATAACAAACTACAATCAATTCGAGTTTCGAGAAAAACAACAAATTCTGCAATGGATGAGCATTTATATTCTACGGAAAACTGAAAGTCAAATGTTGAAATCATTAATTACACATTTGGATTGTATAATTTTTGAATAAAAGGTGCTAAACGCACTATGACACCTGCTGTGAGCAACAATGAATGAAAATCATGTAAATTAGGTGGATGAATATGATTTATCCTTGCCGACAAGCTGAATTCTTACTAACGCTTGGAAGAAATTTTCAAGCAATTAAATTGAACATTATAAATAAGCAAACTAAACATAATTGGAAAGTATATTAAAAGAGCAAAGAGCTTAGTAAATGATAGTTTTTATTAATATCATAAATCCAAAGTGAGACTTCTATTATTGATTTCACATACTTTAAGATTTTATAAAACTGGTCATTTTTGGTAATTTTTCACAATATTTTTCTACAGATGGAAAAAACAGAAAATGTGTTTCTTCGTCATCTTCAAGCTATAATTGTCCACTCAATCTTGTTCCGGTTTAATTTTTAATCCTATCAATATCTTTATTCTCGCTTTCAACATTTTGAAACACACGAATTATCCATCTTTAGTTGCTATCTTGTTTACTCACAAGTTCGAGAAATTTATAAGTTTTGGGTTGTCAAGAACAAGATCGAGTGGATGAGTAATTCTCATATGGCTTTGAGGTAAAAAAAGCTATACATTAACTAAATCCTGGCAGATCAGTATTACCGCAGGATTCGAATAACATGGGCACATAAAATTTAATCAATTAATTGTTGTCCGATTCAGCTTAACATTCACGAAATAATTTCTTATTTTTTTTAAATAAACAATTCGAGTTTTTAATTAATATTATTGTGGAGAAAACATTGGGAGCTTTTACATATGCATGGGTTAGGGAATATTTTAAAGTTATTTAATAAAAATATTGCTCAATGAAGATATGTTGATTTTGTTGAATTTCGTCCCACTTCGGAAACATGATAAGTTATTTACTTTAAAATCTCAAGACAGTTTTACAAAAATATGAATGAGCTCAGGACTCCTGAGTCATGAGGCCCTTTACTCCTTTTACACGTGAACGAATAAAGAAAGTTCGTAGATATTTCATAGATTTTGAGGTGAATTTTAAAATAGTTGTCTTAAATGTGGGATAACATTCCATAGAAATTATTCTTTATGTAAGCCTATTTTATTCAAAGACCGGGAAAAACATAAAAAATGTTAAATTAATTTAATTTAAAAAAGAAAACAATCTTGTTCGAAAATAATAGGGAAGAGTTCATTAAAAAGCTAAAAACTATTTTTCTTATTAGAAACAGTAAAATTCCACAAGCTGAAATGGTTCCAAATAGGCTTTATGAAAAAAAAAATTTAAAGTTTATTAAATAAAATGATTTCCTGTTTTTTTTCTGTATATATGTCACAAAAATATTGCCAAAGTAATAACCCGATATAATTTAAAATTTAAAATTAACCGTTACTAATATTTTAATTGACATCAAAAGTACAATATAAGAACATTATACAATATTATTTGTTTAGTAAATTCAACTATATGAAACTATACTTTGTTGTGTTAATATAGAATGAATCCACCAGAAATGGGTGAGACTACCCGGCCAAGGCTTTTTCTTAAAAAGTGAAGTCCTGGGTTTTGAAATTGTTGATTTTTAAGGCCCCGCCAGGAATTCCAAAAACTGAAACATCCAATAGCAATACCACGTTTAATTGGGTTTTTCTTATTTCCACGTAATCTCGAATATACCAATGAATGAGATCGGTTACTATTTCTCCTAATTTATGCATACAATTATTAATCAGTGAGCACTCTGAAAACGACCAATTGAAAAAATATTCTTTCTTTCTGATTATTTTTGGAAAATGATTGTAACTAACGATTTTCCGATATTTAAGCGTGTCTGAACATTGTTACGTCTCTATAGAAATACATTTTTCGCCACTATTTAACTATTTTTTTCTTAAAATATCTAAAATATTAATATCTTTCCAAAAAGTTAGATTTGAGCACGTTTACTGAGCTCATTTTATTATCACAGCAATTGGCCTGCTTACGCTTGTCTTGCAATTTGCAAAAATTCTCTTTCAATGTTCACATATAGTCCATTTCAAAATAGTTGACGACGCAATCACGCTGCAAATGCGACATATTAATTAAAATTCATTTTCAAATCGATTATTTTAATAATTTTTAATTAATAAACGTGCAATATAAGCAATAACAATTAAAAAATGTCAAAAATAAAATAAAGTAATCGATTTGAAAATGAATTTTAATTAGTATGCCGTATTTGCAGCGTGATTGCGTCGTCAACTATTTTGACATACACTATAAGCATTAAATTTTATCTAATAAAAATTATTTGAAATTAATTTTCAGAATATAACAATTTGTTTTTAAAAAGGAGAGATACGGTAATTATTTATGATTGGAGCGTATTTTATATTTTATCCGTTTGAAATTGCCGGTATTAGCTTGATAGATGTTACAATTTGTATATAAAAGTGAAATTTAAAAGTAAACAAAATCGAAAAACTCAATATAAATGTTCAAGCAGCCTAAAGAAACATTGACTATTTTCCTTAAGACACAACAAAAAACAAAGAAACATGAATAATGCAGCAATTTTATAAGATTATTAATAGCTTCTCAGCGCAACGAATTGTTCGACTCATTTTCAAAAAAATTTTCCCAATACTTCTTAATAAAGGCTTGGTTTCGTTTACGATCAACTGCAACAACAACAACATTAAAAATAATAAACAATAAAAAAGAATAACGACACAATTGTAAACAAACATATTTAATAAACTAAATGAACTTTATAGCATATAGATTAAAATATTCCAAATAAACTGGACTCATGCTAGTAAAATATAAACAATATGGATTTAGATAAATATTCGAAGACGTGTATTCTGTGGCATCTCAAGTGTTCCAATAGCAATTGTTGTTCAAAAATTAATTGAAGGCTCTGTTCTTCAGTTGAATGATGTATTCATGGATAGAAATATTCACTAACGTTAGCTAACGTTTATTATTTGTGGATAATGATAAATTGGTGCTACTTTTCAACAATGAATATTTTGTTGTTGATGTTTTAAGTTTCCTTTGAAAATGGAATAATTCGTTTTTAATGCATTAGAATTGGAAGAACTTAATTAGTTTTTCTTTATATTTTTATGATTATTAATTATTGATGAAAAATTTTGTTACATTGGAAATTTATATAATACGATATACCAAAAATAATTTCAGTTTCAATTAACAATTCTATGAGGATTTCCTTTATTTTTAATCATAAAGTAAGTAAGAAACTTAGTGAGAACTGAACTGGTGTAAATTGGGAATGAGTTTGTTAAAGTGAATTGTCGTGTTGGTTTTTTAATTTTTAATTATGATAATAACTCCGATTAATTTTAGAGAAATACATTTCTCTTCTAGTTTTGCAATCAGTAACGTGCAGAATGGCATATTTTGAAAAGAGGAGGCCGGAGTTCAGGATGGAAAATTCGAACATTGAATACACAATTACGTCCATAAAGGTGGTCCAGATCCAGAGTCCCAGGTATCGAAACACTGACGGAATTCCATCTTCCGTTTGAAATTCAGAAACACCTAAAAATATACATTGTCAGAAAATTAGTCTATTACATCATTATACCCTAAAGTGGCACGTGGACCAGCTAGAAATAAACTTTATTTCAACATTCTAAAATGGACCATCCTAAAAAATAAAAATAAAATTTATTGGATTCTCAGATTTTGAAATAGAAGTAATCCAATTATGTAGGTTTCAGTTTCCATTCAGATAATTGAATGGCTCCAAAGAAAACTTTAAATCTATGGATTTAAAATTATTCAATATTAAATGTCCGTAACTTGCAGTGAAAATAGAGTTTAAAAAGCAGTAAAATCGCTTCATGATACGTACCGGTTCGGTAAAAATTATATTCTCCTTTCAAAGAAAACTTTTTAACGCTCTGTGTTAACTACTATAACGATTTTCAAATTTATTGATTCGTAACATCAACATATAAAACAGAGTTATTCAAATTGAAGGGGAACTATAGTAGAAAGTTACAGAAACAGTACATCAAACAAAATTTTGATAAATTAATTATAAGCTAATTAAATGCTGACTATAAACAATTTAAACAAATTAATTGATCAGTACCAGTAAAAAACTATTTTTAATTCAAAGTCATATCGAATATATTTTAAAATACCCGGAAAATACATTGAAACACAATGAGTACAGAGATGCATTGGCAACAAGAAAACATGATTATTTAACTAATTTTAGAAAGTAATTGATTATTAATCATCTGTTTTAATACTTTTGAGATAATTATCATGACGAACATAATCGTCCAATGCTCGTGAAGTAGCTTCATCTAACGGCAGATCCGTAGTTTTCTGATTAATCGCTAACCTCTTTTCCTTTTCAATTTCTTCCTAAATTAAATTTATTTTCAAATACAAAAATATCAATTTACCTTATCAATAGTATTTCTTAAAATTTCCTCCTTACTTAGGTTAATATTCTCCATTCCGTTAGACAACATTTTTATTTTATGCAATATTTCATCATCATTAACACCGTCGAATAAATTTCTAACCACATCATATTGTGGATTATTCTTTGCGGCTTCTTCTATCTTTAACCATAACTTTTCTTTTTCCTCAAGTTTTGATTTTTCATTTTGCAACATCGCATTATAATTCTGTGAGCATTCGTTAAACAGTTTTTGATTCATTTCCATGAACATTTTAATGGCATTGTAAACCAATCCATGAATTGTTCTATAAATTATGGTTAATTAAACAATATATTTCTGACTATTAAACTTGTTCCAGTGCAATTTTGAATTTTTAAAAAGAACGGGATACATTATTGGTACTATAACCTTGGCATTTGCGGCCACTAGCGACATAAAATATTCGTTGTTCCAATAATAAAGCGCTCTTTCCGCTACCTTTATTTAAATTAGTTATAATTTCTATATATATATATATATAAACTAACCTGAAAATGTGGACTATTTACACATTTTGCAAGCTGTTGGAACAGTGGAATCATTATCTTTTTAAATTCAATTGGCTCAATGACATCTAATATTTCTTCCAGTTCATTTAAAAACATTACCTTAACATTATAATTACAAACAAGCTTAAACAACTTAAAAATACTTCTTTGGGGCTATTTTGTTTCGGCCAAAATCGTAGGAGACCATTTATAACAGGTTCTGTTAATGTTGAATCCTTTTCAATAAACTGAACCACATTGTATGCTAATTGAGGATGATAGACAGATAAAGTTTTTACCTAACACAAATTAATGTTTAATTTTAATATAATTATAAAGTTAAAACTTACTTTATGTAATGGTAATAAAATTCTTAGTAAAAAAGTTTTATGCTCTTCTTTTAATGGAAGGGCAAAACCATTAATTATACTACCAAGAATTTCCAAAAGCTCAGCAATCCCATTATGTCGTTCGGTTTCATAGATAAACGAATAAAAAATATTGTTAATCTGTTTCCTAATAAAAGAACGTTGATTTAACAATTTTCCATATATTCGATGAATAATAGTCTTCAAAAAATCACGTTCTCTTGGATCTTCACTATCCATTAGCATTATTAGCTAAAAATATTTAATATTTATTAATTTGTACAAGTAACCTACCCTCGATATAAAATTTTGGTCAAAATATTTCTTTGCGAATACTAGCTTAAAATCATACGACTCTAAAAAATGAAGGAAATATTCATAAACAAGCTGAAAATATTTCGCGTATCTTTATATAAACTTATTAGTTCTAACCTGCAAGTGAGGCCATGCTGCTTCGAGGGCCGGTTCATCTTCATCTGGATCATATTCGGCGCCAATAGGGTTAGTTGGTGGTGGTAGAGGACGAAACACGTTCACCGCAAACATTTCCAATGTCTTTGGGTATAATCTTTCTGATATTATACCACATTTCGTAACATATTCGCCTAATTCGTTTAATATAGCCCGTTTAACCTTTAAAAATACATTAAAATATCAAACCAAAATTCATACTTCTTTGTATTTCAGGTCGCTCAGTGGATCATTCGCAAAATCAAAAACTGTGCAGCAACTTTCCAATTTACTGAGAAATAACACTTCTCCATCCCTCGCATCTTGGTCGTTAAGCGGCTCTCCGAATTCAATGGCCTTAGATCCTACTTTTGCGCATGAGCTACTTGAAGTTCTTCTTTCTCTGTTTGGAACAATAGGTCCTGAATTCCTTGATTAAATCACAATTATATTGTTAGTCTGTTAACCTCCACCGAAACTTGGTTTTCTACAAATCTTCGTTGGTGGTGGAGCATCCGTCAATTCCATATCTTCTTAAAAATAATTTTAAAAATTTTGTTTTATGTAAAGTGTTCCAATATATTCCCTATTCACAAAATAATTTTAAAAAAACATTTATGAAAATTTAATGGCCTTTCAAATTTATTCTTCCAAGAGTGGTATTATGAGGCCATGCAATTTGTCTCACTGTATTTTAGCGTCGAGTGTTTCGGTGACGAACAAATACACATAGTAATTTAATTATTAAACCCAGGCACACCAAATGGAAATAACGATTTATCTCTTCTGTTTTTTTACGACTTGCACGTGTATTTTACAAAAATTTTGTCGACCGCGGTTTTTCATAATTAAGCTCTCTAAAATATTAAAATCTTCACAAAATAAGCACGTTTTCAGAGCGTGTTTTATTAGTGTTCCAGTTGGCGTCCTTAGTATAGTTCGATGATTATATACAAAACCCGAAATAAAAGTGATTGGGACATTAGTTTATATTTTTATATGATTAATAAAGAAAAAGAGCAATAAAGTAGTAACAATAATTTAATTATTCATAAAAAACCAAACTTACCACTGACATCTTCTGTTTTAATAGTTGGTATTGGTATGTTTTTCTGTTTTTCATCATCCTTTTTCTTCTCCTTTTTTTCTTTATCAATCTAAATTCAGCAATTCATATTTACATTATAGACATTAAATGTTTAAGAAGATAATGAGCTGCTTACCTTTCCACCGTCTTTGTCTTTCTTCTTTGAGCGCATCATTGCCGATGCAGTGCCGACTGCCTGAAAATATTATATAGTATTTAAAACTTCAAACGTTTAAGATCACTTGATTTTTTCGTTAAGGAACTATAAATATATAGTTGTATATAGACAATAAAAACAATTCTTGTTTATATTTTCATGCGAATTTACTTTGTTTAAAGCCGTATGAATAATGTTTCATAAATTAATATTATATGTTCAAATTATCACTTATTGTTTAAACGTTAAATACAAGTGAAATGCTTATAACATTATTATGTTCTAAAAAAATAAACAAAAAATCTTGAAAAGTATTTGTGTGAGCTTTTTTTCGAAAATTCAATTTAAAATCTTTCTAAACGTCGAGATAGAAACTTGACAAGCGTTAAATTTCAGAAAATGTCTTTCTCTTTTCTAAATCGAAATTCCACAATACAATAATTCAAATAACCATAATTTTTATTTGAAGTATACTTAGATTAAGTAGTCTTCATATTATTCTTTTGTCGCTTATAAAGTTTTAAAATTTTGAATGAGCAACATTTTTAATAGAAATTTGTTCTTGTAAGCGTGTAGCAAATCTAAATTATTGTACAGAATTATGTTTACATATTATATTATATTTTTTTTTCTACATGATCCTTATTTAAAAAGGCGAATTGTTATGTGTGTCTTCTTTTGAATCTATTGCAGTACAATAACAAAAAAAAGATTTTTCCAATTTAGACATATCGGTAGGCTAAACAAATTTCAATTAAACTATGATTATTATAATAAGAAAAATTGGTTTGGATAGCATCTGACATACCTAATATGCGTTATACTTTTTGTTTAAAAATGAAAAGCTAATAGTTTGTGTTTGTTAGGCAAGAAATTTCATCAACAAAAAAGCAGCCTAATAATTGAAGACGCTTGTGGACCAGAATATGAAAGTTTTTTGTTGACAAATAAAATGGAAGAATATTCATTCTTCACATAGATTTCTAATTTAATATTCATAAGTTTGTAATATTTATAATAAAGTAGAAAATTAGATTAGTACATCATTTTTTATTTTTAAATTTTAAGTTTATCGATTATTAAAGTTATCTAAATCTAATTTTGATAGCTATTGAATGGTAACGGTTGCAATAGCGATTGAATGGTAACGTTTTTTTTTTTTTTTAATTTTAGCTTTAATGAAGTTTATATTTAATCTTAAATATAAAATTTATTGTTATATTGAAGTATATTATGGCTTCTCTCTATAGATGAAGATCTAATCTTTAGTGCAATCCAAATGAAACCATAATTGTTTACCTTTTTTATTCGGTCTTTCCATGAAAATGGCAATACATTTTGAAAAATTTGCTCTATATATATATATATATATATATATATATGAATCCTCCAAATAAACAATTAACTTATATTATCATTTTTTCTATATATAGGAACAAAGTATAGAAAGAGGTTTTAGCGGCGGTTGATATAACATATACAATAATATGGTAAAATAAAAGCCGCATTTTTAATGCAAATTTATGATTTAAAAATCATGATTTATTAATTTCAATCGACAAATTACAGTAACCCAGTCATGTTGATGGGCTCAGTAAACGTTCTTAAATATTATGTAACTGTTTAGAACGATATTATTTTTAGATAGTTTAAGACAGATCCTAGTTAACTTGTAGCGAACAATTTTTTGTTAAAAAGACTGAAAAATTGACAGACACCATCAAAAATTTCAAAATCGTTATTTCCATTGGGTGTGATGTTGTAGATATTTCAAAAAATACAGATTTTTACGACGAACCCAAACGCGTGTAGTAAAAATCACTCATAGTTCTATAATAACCTAAAAAAATTTACGAAAAATAATAATTTTGTTGCTGTAGAGATCAATTTAGTTGTTTTTCATTGACTGTGAATACGATTTTTCAACCGATTCCGATGCTGTATGCAAGAACGAACTTACCCGTTGAAAGATAATTAATAATCATTAGTAAACTACGTTTATAGGTCAATGGAAATAAAAGTATGAATAAATGTTCATTAAATGAAAAACTTAATCGAAAATATTTGTAATTTACTGGAAACTATAATTTATCAATGATTTTTCATCATCTTTTAACGAATAAATATGTTCTTGCATACGGCCTCTGGATGCCTCTTTTATAACACCTTAATTTTTCCACCCTAATTTAATAATAAAAACAAATCCATCACAAGCATAAGGAACTTAAAAAATTCAACAAACTCGGCTTTTGAGTGTCGATGAAGCTCCCGCGAACAGATTGAATTGTTTTCGCGAAATCGCTTTCCGCCAAATTGCTACAATTAAAATATCAAAATATCCACAAGTGGAGATAAAATGCAATAAAAATGAAACCAATCGTAATAAATACAATTTGATAAGTTGAACAACATATCAAAGTGGATTAGCACTTTAATTGTTATCATGTAATTAACTATCCCTTTCAATTAATAATCATAATAATAACAACGAACAATTGCGTGCTTTTTCATAAAAACACCTATCTAATTTATAAAAAATAGCAGTAAAATAATTTTATGTATTTTTTGAATAAAAAACTAGAAGCTAAATACTTGTCCAGTCATGTCTCTCAAACTTATCATCATCATCACCCCCATTGTAAAATGAGCTTATTTCTTTGCTCACATCATTTTCCCCCATTGCTTTTCAATGGATATCAATCATTTTTTTATTTAAAAACAAAATAAATACATAAACCCGCATCGATTAATTAATGTAAGATATATAATAGAATGCATTAGAATATTTAAAGGAAATTTGGAAAATAAATCGGTAAAACAAATTACAGCAACAATTGAAGAAAATCAACCCGTTAATATAAATCAAGATATGCAACATTATTAATAATATTATTTCTATTATTATAATTAATATGTAACACTACGATTCTTAGACAAAAAGTAAAGGAAATGGAATCATTATGATATGATTGTCGTTTTTTGTGTCATGGTAGTTGTTGAGCCGTCACCGACCGCCGTCTTCTTTCGAGTCTCACACAGTTGCAACAATAAAGACGCTATTATTGATGGATGCTGTGATTTAGAGAAAAACTGGTGCCTTAGTAGATCGCGAGCCGGCCATCTATTTTTTATGTCTTTGACAACACACCTTGACAATAAATCAGATAACTCAATTGATACCTACAAAATGTTTCATTTCTTCTAAAAGAAATTAATGAGCCATACATTTGCTAGACGACTAAATCTAGGCTCTGGTTCATCACGTAGCTTCTTCATTGCATTTAGTGGCTGGTCGTTAAAATAGGGCGGCTCTCCTTCTACCATTTCAATCAACATTATTCCAAATGACCAAATGTCTGCCTTCGTGTCGTATGGCTCCCTTGAAATTACCTGTAATTGAAAAAATAAACGTGACAGAAGACACACAGAAAAGTTGTTTTCATGACTTCCATAGTATGCTTGTCCGAAATAAAATTGTATAAAGATTTATTTTAACTTAATTTTTCGTTCAGTACTATTTCAAGCATCCGGAGAATTCTTTACAAACTGGAAAACATAATTAAATCTCATATTGATCGAAATACGAAAACCTTAAGATCAAAATAGCATACCGTTGATATTGTTATGATTACTTGTCAGTTGTTTTATTTTGTTTAACATAATATCAGATAAAGCTTACATCATGAAGATAGAGCAATTGGCTTCATAAAATGACCATTGTTATGACACTCAAGTAATCCTCGTACCAAAGATTGGGTTCAAAATAATAAGACAATAAAATTAAGCATAAACCACGAATATCTTACAAAAAGTGTAAGATATTATCATATAGTATGACAATTGAAATGTATAGTTTTAAGTACTTTATAAACTGGTATTTATTTATTTTTTAATGTAAAATTGTTTTCGTGCGTAGCCTAAAACATCAAAACTTCGATATTTATTGAACTATTGTTGTTTTCAAGAAAAGATGCCGAATGGAAAATAATAGCCTCGTTCGGATTGATCTGGGAACGTCGAAAATTTTATTTTCATAGAATCACAATCAAGTTAATTTGTGGCAGGCACGTATAAAATTAGTAAATATACTTTACGTCAGGAACGGAAAATTTTCAAAAACGGTATTCGGAATAAAATTTGAAAAAAGGAAAAGGGGTGGAATACAGAGTTCGGGATTCTGTCGATGACTCATGTATACACATATAAACCTAATTTAGACCGTTTTTTATTATAACACAAAATAAAATATTAAAAAATACCTCTGCTGCCGTCCAGTAAGGTGTTCCCACCAATGATCTCCGCTTTGGAACATCATCCGACAACTGACCGCAAAATCCGAAGTCTGACAATTTAACAGAACCATCCTTTTTCAGTAATATCGAATCACTTTTAATGTCCCTTAATATCCCATGGAAAACGAAAATAAACGGTACCAATAAGAACAACCAACCGGTGAATCACTCTTCGTGAATGTAAGTAATCAAGTGCTGCCAATACTTGTCTTGAAATTGTGGCAATTTGTGCTTCTGTCATTCTTGTGGCCACAACGATATCAGTTAAACTTCCCCCTTCCATGTGTTCCATAATAACCCATAATTCATCGCTTACAATGTGGGATGAATATAATCGCACAATATTTGGATGTTGATAATCGCGAAGAATTGAAACTTCATTGAAAAGAAGTTCTCGACGTTGCTGTTTTTTCAAGTTCATTTTTTTCACGGCAACGATTTGCCTCGTTGATATCTAAATTAATTATACTTACGGAAATAATTAAATATATTAAACCTTATATGCAGCCTCCACAATTCCGGTAGAGCCTTCTCCTATAAGTTTGTAATCCTTCAAATCGTTCCTTGGATCGTCTCCATCAACAACGAATCGCAATGCATTTTTAAACTCATCATAGGTTACACCACCATCCTTGATTTGTTGCTGATTTTGTTGTTGTTTTTTTGGACTTGGTGAAGACCTGGCAGATATGGTCACAATATTCTTGGAACTAGGACTCTGCTCAGCTCCAAACGTGGTAATCTTGGAATTTCGTAATGGAAGAGGTGCGTATTGCGGATCATTGAAAGGATAACCACGTTGGCTTGCGGGGATAGGGGGTAATGAGGGCTTATATGGCTTTGAAACATTGACAACTGGTGATTGTGGCGTCCTCAACGAATTACTTCTTGCTACAGATGGTAACTGCGCGTACGACTGCTGTACAGGGGTACTCAATCTAAAATATATAGCATTATTATACAATTTATAGCAATAAACACCTTGAATCGGGACCACGAATTACTGTTTTAAGTTCAGCAACATCCATTGGTGTAATACAAGAAGGATCGACAACAGGCTTTGGTCTATGAATTGACCGAGGCGGACCCAAAAGTGCTTGCCATTGCTAAAATGTCATTATATATAGAAAATATCAAATCAATTGTATCAGATTAAGCACATGCCTGTGCTACTTGGGTTTGGGCTGCATACGAGTTGTTGAGTAACGTGAAAGAAATTAATATAACAAAAAATTAAATATTCTTCACTTTTCTCTTTTAGCCGCGTTGACAAATTTTCTAATTATGGCAAGACCAACAAATTTGGAATAATTTTTTCTTCGACGTCGATAATAGTAAAAATTTATTTTGTTTTTATAAAATAAATTATAGAATAATTTGTAAAATATAGAAACCTTTGGAAGACCCGTATAACTGCCCGTGCGTGCATCATATCCAGCATGTATTCGATGCTCAAAATTACTTGGAGTTGAAATGTCAGATTTTTTCACTTTTCTCCGCAATGAAAACGTGCGATTCATTCTATCACTATTTGACTACCTTTTATTACACATCTAGAATGGATTTCTGCCAAATAATAATATTAATTTGTATAGATTAATATTAGACAAACATTAAAATAAACAAAGAAATGAAAGAAAACAATAAAAATTGGAGACGCTGTTATCGAACGGCCTTGTAATCCCGGGAACGGATGGGAGGTGAGCTAGTCCACGGTCACTGTCCGACGAGCCACTATTACCCACGCCAACTGGTATGATAATTAAATGAGCTCAGTAAACGTGGCTAAATCTAACTTTTTGGGAAGAAATTAATATAAGAAAATAAGAAAATCCTAGTTAAATTGTCGCAAACAACATTTTATTGAAAAGACGTAACAATTTCCAGACACGAAGAAAAATCGAAAAAGTTATTTCCAGTTGGCGTGCCTACATGATTGAATAATGTGAGTTTTTGTATGACGGTTGGAAACAATATTCTATCAAAGTTCATTATTACCAAATATTTGACAAAAATCGGATTATTCATCAAATTTAGTTATATTATAAAAATTATACTAAACTAAAGAGAGAAGTTATTTCACATTTCAAGCTCGAGTATATATGGTAAGCAATAACGATGAAATAAATGTAAATATTATCAATATAACCTAATAGAATTAAGAATGAATTAATTATTGAATTAAATAAAATCACTTAAATGTGGAATAATTAAACATCTAATGTTACAACAAAACCTACCGCTAATGCGTTTTATAAAATGAAAACGACATTCAAATGAATTCACTTTTTTAAAGGATTTAACAACACATTATGTGGCAATAAAGTGTTAATGTTCTAATCCTGATGGCAGCTATAGACATCATTAAAAACGAGAAAAGAAACTTTGTGCGTTCACATTAATAATTATCGTTATAATCCGAACAATGTAATGTTATTAGGGAAGCAGAAAATGTGTGTTGAATAAAGTTTATTGTAAAACATAAATGGGTCAATTGATTCTTTGATTCTATTTGAACTTATAAAAGTTTGTTTTAATTATTAAAGCTCGTATAAAATTTGCAAAATACAAAAAAATGGTTGAAATTCTAGGTTTTTCAATGTAAGCAACCTAACTATGTAAACTCCCAATTTTTGAAATTCACTCGCAATTAAAAATCCGATGTTACTCGCATTCGCTCATCGATAAGAAGCTAATTTCCAATGAATTAAAAAATATATGTTTTTGAATTGCGGTGTCACATAAGATGAGTTTATCATTTCCTGCTCAATTAAAAAAATCCAAAATCTTTGTCATATGGCAAGGAAATGGATTGCCGTAGATTCCCCTAAAAAAATATTTATAAAATGCAGCAAAAAAATCAGTTTTTGTGAGCAAATGTTGTCCTAAATCTATCCGTACGATCTAAATTATAATTTTTTAAAAATAAACTCTGCACATTAAAAAAGTTTCTAACGCATCGGAAACTATTTTTAACACCAAATTACCCTTAATTGTGCTTTGGTCTTGTAAATTAAAGAATATACATTAGAAAAAGCTGTAAACCAATGACTGACCTTAAATGTATGGAAAACAGCTTCATTTGGTATGCTTGTGTATTTCAAACATATCAAAAATTTATTCAAAGTTATTTTTGAGCATGATATAAAATTATCTGGAACAGTTTTGTAGTTCAAATTAAGTTTCGAGTTTTTAATGATTTTTTAAAATTTGATATACAGCAACACTGGGAAGGTTCTTTAACAACTTCGAACTTCATGAATCATCATTTCGAATATTTTAAAAATGTTATCGTTCTAAAGGCATTAAACTACTATCCTGCTGCATCAGAACATCTTTCCGACCTTGCTCTATGGATGCGAAACTTAGTTCCCACCTAGAGAAACTCCAACGTCTCCAAAGAGCTTTCGACATTATCTGCATTCACGCCAAGGTCGATGGCTCGATTTCGATTCATTGGCTAGTTAGGAGGAATCTGGCTGAACGCGTCTCAAGGCTGCCGGACTCGAGGTGAAGCAAAATTCTTTCAGAATGCGAGAGCGAGACGGATACCCAAGGGAAGGTAAACGGACCCAGTCAAGTTTTGTTCACGAAATACGTCCAGGGTAACTCAAAGAAGAATGGGTATTCTTGAGGAGAATACGGCTTGGTCAACATTAGCAAGGCGAAGCCGAACACTCTGAAGACGACGGGCAATCAAGTGATCAAGTAATCAATACATGAGATGGAAACATAAAACACTTGCCTTGTATATTAAATATCATTCAGAACCTAAAAAACAGTAGTGATTACTATAGCAAACAAAATAGATTAACTTTGTTGAATACGTGATAATTTTCGTTGATTTTTTTGCAACTTTGAAAGCGATTTTTCAACTGGCTGCTTTCTACGTGAGTCTGTTCTACGATGTTTGCTTCTCTTCGTTTCCACTATTTCGATGACAATTTTTCCGATATTTTAATGTTTTTTTTAACATTTCTTTCAATTATATTATTAATATCACTTATTTTCCGATTTTTATAATAACAAAAGAAAATTTTGTTATAACTATAATTTAGTAATGTCACCTGCTAGTATAATTGTAACTGGAGCGAACCGTGGTATAGGTTACGGCCTGGTTAGGCAATTTCTGAAAGACTCAAATGTGCGGTATGTAATTGCTACTGCAAGAAATCCAAGTAAAGCTGATGTTAATTATCTTAACATTCAATTGATTACAATTATTGATCTATTTCAGGATTTAAAATCAATAAATGATAAACGACTGTCAATTGCACAATTGGATGTCACGTCTGATATTTCGATTAATAGTTTCGTTGATAACGTTGGTGCCATTGTTGGTGACAACGGCGTCAATCTTCTTGTGAATAACGCCGGATTAATGCTGCCTTATTCATCCAAGCATGAGCCAGATCGAGAGTCCATCAACACTCTTTTGAACACAAATGCAACTGGCGTCGTTATCTTGACACAAGTATGTTAATTGACTAGTTAAATATAATATCATATAATTAATTGTAGAAACTAATACCACATTTAATGAAAGCCGCAGAAATTAATAAAAATATGGAAATGTCCATAAACAAATCTGCCGTAATTACCATTAGCTCTATTCTTGGGTCCATAAGTGAAAATAAAGATGGATCGAGTTCATTTGATACAATGGCTTATCGAATTAGCAAGGTACTCTCGGTATCATATGTATTAGAACACTAGCACTTTGTAGAGTGGCTCAAAAAATTCCAAAATTAAAATGTTCCGAGTTTCGCTATTTTAAATTTCATTCCATATTCTGCGTTTCGTAAAGGAATCATTTTTTAAGAGTTTCTAAGAAGTAAAAGTTCTAACGTGTTTCTAAAGAAATCAATGTCTGAAGCAGTGTTATATAATTTCAGAAATTTGTGAAGGTTTTGAGATATAGTTAACCTGAGTTAACCAAATCCGTTTTATAAAATTGAAGCCTTTTTTCTAATTTGGCGTCGGGATTGGGCCATCCGGATATTTCTATCAGTGATCGGTGAACAGAAAGTTACTAGAAAAACATAGTATTCAAATATCCTTTAACAGATAATTCAATAAATTGAATATTTTATTAATCTATATTGATTTAAAGGTAAACATAAGACCGCGGTTTGTTTTGAGTGAAAATATCTGCAGTGGGCATTATAAATGTTTGAGACTAAACTAATAACGCCTCATAAATTAATTCAAAAACCTATTTACAGGCAGCTGTTCACCAATTTGTGAAGACGTTTGCCATCGATATGAAAGAATCGGGAATACTATCTGCCGCTTTCCATCCCGGCTGGGTTCAAACCGATATGGGCGGGCCAAATGGAACGCTCACCGTTGAGCAGTCTACTCAATCACTCGTATCCAGCTTTGCCAAATTGCGGGAACATCATACAGGCTTCTTGTTCAATTCACTTTTCAAAAAAATCAACTATTAAGTAACCCATGCATTTATTAATAGGTTTACAAGCCCGCTTGTGATATTTATTTTGTTGTTTACCGACCGTGATATACGAATAGAAAACTGCTCAGATAGGCAAAGTGATGACCACCATCTCTCATTTATCGTTCTATATCGTTTATGTTTGATTCGGTTGTCTATTTTGTCAATTTTTATTATTATCAACATTTATCATCCACCGAAAGACAACAAATAATGTGTACAAGAACACATCGAATATTAAACATCTTAATCCATTCGAATCTCTGCATTTGATTTTTCCTAAATTGTTTTTTTATTTGTTGGATACATTATTATTAGTTATTTTTTTTAGCTATTTCAATTTTTTGATGACGCACCGCTGCACTGCATTGCGCTGCGCTTTGAGAAGATTATAATAAAAGAGAGTTGTATTTTGTGTCTCTAACTTATAATAGTCTTGCGACGCAGCGGTTCGCAATGCGTCGTCAAAAAATATGAAATTTTGTACATATCATTTTTACTGAAATTTGCGAATATTTTTGAGTTTTTGATATTCAAATAAATGAGCATTATACTCATTATTTAGTAAGAATGTGCATATTTGTGAACAATTGGAAAACGAATCATTTAGCGGAAATGTCGCCACATTGTGAATCGATCATTTCAAGTCGGGAAATAATGTGAATTTTTGATGTTACTTGAATCATCGATGCACTGATTCCACATCGTTTTAAAAATCGGAAATAAACTCCTAAACAAGAAAATTAACAAGTTTGAGTTATTTTTGTTCAAAACAAATTTTGCACGGATTTTCCATGAAACTTATTAGAAAATAAATTTTTTAATTCTCTAATGCGCGTCAAAACTATACGTCACCTCCTAAAAAACGATTTGTATATGTTAAGATTGATCAAATAATCCAAAAGTGAGATCATTGGATTCAGGATCATTAAAAACCCATGGATATCAAATTTCCCCAAAATGTCCCACATTTTTAGGAGAATTTATCGAAAAAAAAACCCTGCGTCATATACTACGAAACCCCCGCGATACTAAAATAAAAGATAAATTTTCGACATTTGTGATAAATGTTGTTACAGCCACATGAGACTAGTTGAAATCAACATACCGGGAGGTACACGTATATCATGTCAACTGAAAACAAACTTCACATAGAAAGAAAGATAAAGATTTTCAAAAAAATACCTTTTAAGTCAGCATATATGATTTTTACTTATAATACTCCTATGAGTGCCAATTAAGCATGAATTATTGCTAACTTTGTATCCTCGTAAAAATGCGCTCCATAATATTTCAAATAAGACCCATTCTAATGAATTATCAACCCACGGTTACAGTGCAACGTCAACTTCGCGCACAATTTTCGCCAAAACAAAATTTTCGTCTTATTAATCATTTGTCAAATTAATTTCGTTTATCTGAGATTTCAGAGCTCATCAAGGCCTCAGATTCGAAATTTTTTAGTGAAAATATATTTTATTTTTTGCAAAATCTTCTCTAAAATATTTTCTCTCTCTCTCTCTCACTGGAAAATCTCAATCTTCAGCTTCTTTTCACAGGCAAATTTCGGACGGTCCGTTAACCGGCGTATGACCGGTTTTACTTCGGTTTTGCTCCGGTTAGAACCCCGTTTCACTAGCAACCTGAGTGCAACCGACAGCGAGAGTGATTTTCCACAAAAACAACATGTTTTTTGTTGACCTTTCCCGGTTGAGCCTCGGTTCCTCGCTCAAAATGTGAGACAGGAATGCGAGGCAGAGATCGTATACACTCTTCGCATTATCTTTCGCGAAAAGGTTTCGATACAAAAACAACAACACACAACAGCGCGTGTTGTTTTGACTGTTTTTCATTGTATTTATTGTTTTTTTTCATTTGTTTTTTAATGTTTCATTATTAATATTTAAGGTTTTACTATTTTATCTTATAATAATTCTATATTTGCTCTAAATTGCCAATATATTGAGTACCCTAAAATTCCATAGATAAGAGCGGTTCATAGATAAGAGCGGTTTGCACTTTTACTCGAAAACAAAACATTTGTTTTTCTTGGTTGTTCTTTGTTGTTCAAAACAATTGTTCAACTTTTGATCTTTTTTTTGCTTTTTTTGCACATTTTTTCAATTTTAATAATTTTAAGATGATTTTTGCAAACGGGTCTAATGGATCTTTAGAATGATATATGGTCTAGGATAATAATCCTTTCTTATAACGTATTCTAAGTGATAAAGTTCCTTAAATGTAAACTGTAACTAGAATATTTCACAAAAAAAATGTTTTCTGAAATTTTAACTCAAAATTATGTTTTACGGCATTTACATTTTGAGCATAATTTCAATAGATTCATTAGACCGAAATTAAAATAAATTTACTTAAACGACGACAACGTGTTATTGATTAACTCAACATGAAAACCATAATAAGAAAACCATAATAATTTTTTCTTGGCGTTGTGTGTAAAAGTTTCACTTATGATTAGCACAACAATAACCTACATTTATATTTTTTATATTACTGTTTTCTATCCTCTTTCTATCATGTATGATTTCATCTGAAGTTATCCAACATGGCTTTGAAAAAGCATTGTGTGATGTTGAAAATCTCAAAAACGATTTTGCTATGATGAATATAAACGATGATGACGAAGTAGAAATGGAAAAAGTCTAATGTTATGTTTATGTTGCAACCCTTGTTATTGTTTAATAAAAATAAAAATCAAAACAAAAAATGTGTTGTTTACTTTTATCGGTGAAATTAAACCGCTCTTATCTATGGAATTTTAGGGTATTTAAAAATTGTTATATATATATATATATATATATAATTCGTTTATATATATATATATATAATTCGTTTATATATGCCTGTATAGTTTGTTTGATTTAGGAGGAAGTTTTGTACAATTCTGATTTTCCTAGAGGCAATTTGGATCGTGGTGCTCATATCATTGCTCTTCTTCATTCTCGTTGGTGTTATTCATCTATTAAGGTCGACAATAGGCAAGGTGTCAAGCAGTCATTATGTACTTAGCCGATATCAACCAATTTTCATTTCATGTCCATAAAAGGTTACAGGTAATATCAACTAAAGTCAGTTTATTTATAATAATTGTTTTTAATTCAGATATTGTGCTCTGTGATTTTAATGGCTCAGACGAAAATGTAGAAGTGGAAAGGATAAGATCCTATCTTTGTAAGGAAATCTAAATCATAATCGTTTGAACTGGTATGTTTAATTATAATAGAATTTTCCAAAGAGATATTTCATTCAGAAAGTTTGTTTTAATGAAAATATTTATTCTACAGGAGACATTTGGCGTGCTGGTAAGTGAAATACTGATTTTAAACAGTAGTTCTTCAATCGTTTCATATGATAGTATTCAGTGACAAAGAATTCGATTAGGATACACCCAGATGGAGAATCAGAACTTAAGTCAGACTACATATGCATAGTTTATCAAAGAGAACACTACTCGTAAGTATTGCATTCGTTTTCAAAATTTTATAAATAATTTCAGTGATGGTTACCGGAATAAACAAATATCATAACTACGATGAAGAAATAGTAAGAAATATTTAAATTTTTGTTAAAAATAGAAAGACTTTATGATAAATTAGGTAATTTCATCGCTCGGACAGTGATTCTTTTTACAAAAATCTTTAAAACTATTAACTAGTGTTAGAGATTAAAATTTAATTTTAACATCTCATTAATTATTTTTTAACTGTTACCAAATAATCTTTACAATTTATTTCTATTTAGTATAAGATGCTTTCACAAAATTTGTATTATATATGATTATGAATATTTGAAGGAATTAGTCTTTAATTTTTATGTACCGTCTATTTATTTTATTCTATTTTATTACTGTAGAATCGATTTTAATTATTATATCAACTGTTTTATTATTTTTTTTATATCTCATTTATTTGAAGATAAATTATTTTTCAATATTGTGTACACATATAACACTCCAATGCCACGAAACCGCGCCTCTATTCAAAAGACTTCACACCAGTTGCACGAACACTACCTTTTAATTTATTATTTTTTTCAATGTTTTATTTATTAATTATTGTTTAACAGAAGAATTAGGTTAAATGTTATATATATATATATAATTCTGAAAAAGTATATATAATATTTTTTATACTCTCCTGTTAACCAATAGTTAATAAATAAAATATTGAAAAATTAAAAGATAGTGTTCGTGCAATTGATGTGAAGTCTTTTGCATTGCGGTGCGGTTTCGTGGCAATGGAGTACATATAATAAATTTAATCGAAACCGACCGGTATACAGAACTGGAACCGACCGGTAAACCGAACTGGAACCGGTCGGTAAACGACCGGTAAACCGACCGGTCCCATGTACTGAAACCGGTCGGTTGCCAGTCGGATTACCGGTTCGGTTGACCGGTCGGTTCCAGTTCGGTTAACGGACCGTCCCCAGTTTGCCTGTGTTTATCTAATCGGCATGCAAAAAATCTTGTAAACTCACAAAATAACTTATTTTTTATCATATTAATGTATAATAAACATCAAAAGTTTAAAAACAATTAATTTAAAAACTCTTTTTTTAATTTTTGTGATTAAGAGCTTATTGATATAATGCCAAATGGCGAGCAATAAGATATTTGACATTTAATTTTATTCGTATTTTCAGCAAAGTTATGATTTTTGAATGTTTAAACTTTCAATCGACTATAAAATACACACCGTAACACATTTTACCGTAACCCATTTCAAAAAATTCAGAATTTTACGATAAAAATGATTTCTACCTTTTTTTTAAATGTTTTCTTTTACATTTCAAAACCCTTTGTTAGATGTTAAACTATACTTTATTCATTCACCATATAAAAAAAAAACTATTTGAGCTATCGACCTCTTGCGGGGTCAAATGTTCATCTTACCATTTGTTTAAATTTTTATATATTTTTAAACTGTTATTAGGTGGTGCAGAAACAATTTGTGGCCGTCCAGACGAGACCATTAACTTTTTCTTATTTTTTTCGTCTTCCATTAGGAACCGATCTCTGAAATATATAATTACAAACTGATATAGAATTATATAATATTACTAAATTGTAGCTAGTAATAATAAGAAAATAAATTTAAAATTTTTGATGTTTTGTTGAATTTGTTTTGTTTTTGAAACTAACCCAATTAACATACTGTAATCCAAGTTGAATAAGAGATTTTCGAATTTTTAACAGTGTAACAGTGGAAAATTTTTACGGGTTTTCTAAAAAAAACTGCACACCAAGTTAAACCTTTTAATACTGAGCTCAGAAATGATGCGCTGATATAGAAATATATCTTGCTGAAGACGTTTACTGATCTCATTTTATAACCGTACCAATAGGCGTGCATACTGTATTATCAATTATTGTAATATTGTAACTATTCCTAATACTTTTTATGAGAGCTACCGACCACGTTCATTTTAATATTTATTTCCTTTGTGTGTAAACTCTGATGTGGTAAATATAAATATTAATTATTAAATTCAAATATAGCAAGACCAGTATTTTATATATTATTTAATGATATGAATCAATGATATACGGAATTTCGTATTCCATATTGCGCGGTTTTATCTCTTCCGTATTCCGTATTCCGAAATTGAAAATTTCTATTTTGTCCATCACTAGTATGAATTTAATGTTGGGGGTCTGCTCGCCATAGAAGTATTCAATGGTTTCAATGGGCTAGGGCTATTTTCTAGGATGCGCTAGGACTGTTTTCAGAGTAACCACTAACCAGTGTCTGTCATCTGGAAAACTTCCTAATTATGGTATGCCAACAATTTCACTTCAATCATTTTAATCAAAAGTCAACCACACATAGCATGAAAATAGAATTTTCCAAAATTTAAACGTGTTTCTCTAATTTTTAATCTGCTTTACTTCCTTTTATTATGTAGCGCAATCAAATTTTTTTGGCATTTGTATAGCCACAATGTTTAGGGCAATCAATTTTAGAATTATCCATTTAAAACCAAAAAATTACCAAAAAAGTTAATTACTAATTTTATAAATAATAAATTAACTATGATTATCTGCAACAATGTATTTGATAGTGCGGTTGTACACCGGCCGCACTTTCACGGCCTCACATTTTTTACATCCGAATTTTAACTACTAATTAGAACGCCAAATGCATCGACAAAAATAAAATATTATTAAAGACTCATTAAGCTAACATTAAGATATAATGAGGCGATTTTGAAATATTCTAACAAGGGAAGTGTTTTAGGTCTCCATCTCAGATTTTGATAAAACTTTGCAGATAGATTCCTTATGGCTTGATTAGTATACTGTCAAAAAATTAGGACCTACAAAACGGTTTAAGTAGGTGAAAAATGGGTTTGAAATCCAAAAAAAACGCAATCATTCTATAAATAATGATTTCATTGGCTTTGGATGCAGTGGGACGACAGCGCAGTGGTAAAACGATAGGACACGGAACAGGATGGTGAGGGTTCGATTCTCATGGGGGTTGTAATATTTGTATTAGTGATGCTAGTTTAATATCTCTAGGTAATATCTCTAGGTTGCTTTTTCCTTTTTTACTTTTAAAGATGTTTATGAATTTTATAATATTATTTATTAAATCAACATATATAATGATTCTCAAAAAATATATGTTGAAACATACAAATTTGTCACAATAAAGACAGCGGATAAAAGATACATTTTTACAGTTACTTATTTCACATCCTTTGGAGATCACTTTTGGGAATAACAGTTGCTTCGGTGTAAAAAATGATCCCGGACGATCGATTTTATATCCACTCGCAAACCAGCTGTATTTTACCCAATTGTGGAGTTTCGGCGAACAAAGCTGACGGTACATTACAGACAAAACCTATGAACATATTATAACCAAGCATTTAAAAATAAGTTACCTGAAGGATTGAAGATCTTTGATGTATTTGAAAGCTTGGTTCACATAGCCGTGCATACTCCGTGACAATTTTTATAACACTCTTGAATCCACCAAAGACGCCAACATCCAAGGGTTGAATCATACCTGTACAACCAGCAGGAATTTGCAGTGTTTTTAATTTATTATCTTCATTATTTGGGTCCGAATAACCGTTTGCATCTTTCCATCCGTTCCACGAATCAATAATAAGCAACGAGCTAGGCGGAACCCATTCATCGAAAATCACTGTGTTCAAAAATTCCTTCATCAACGGTTTTGTCATAATGTGGCTAGTATGACAACGTACAACCAAGTTTGAAAAAGAACATCGAAAACTTCTGGGAAATCTTCCGTTGATTTCTTTCAAAACTACGAAAAGACGAGGATGTAGTTTTCCTTCTGCAGATATTACAGGAAGCACTGTGTAGCTGTGAGTAGTGGAACTCACAGTGTTCACAGTGCATTCAACTGTTTTTGTGCCTGTGTACGTCAATGTTCTCGCAGTGTTCATTTCCAATTGAAAACCACTTTGATCGGCATTAAAGATCCTTCTGGGTGAAAATGCTTCCAACTCCTGATTAGCCATAACCAAAAAGTTTTCTGCACTGGCCAATAGTTCATCTTTTTTCTTATGCCGTATCACAGACACAAACTTCGTGATCTTGCGAGAAGAAATTCCGTGTGCACGCTTCCAAGAGTTAATCCACGAGTTAGAACACGGAAAGGCCATATCGATTTCGTTATCTTTCATAATTTTTCCTATCATATACCGCAAGGTAGTATATTCCACAATCAAATCAGAAGAACTCATTGTAAATTATAAATATAGAAGTGAGAAAAAAATTAAAAAAAAATAATAAGCCACTTAAATACAGTATCGAAAAAAGGAACAACATATCTTTTTTCGGGTGGATAAATGTCGATTATCTAGGAAATATTATAAACCGAGCAACTAGTTTAAAAATCATCCTGTCTATTGTAAAAAATTTTTATGCTTTCAACATATGATTGTTGAGAATCATTATATATGCTGAAATAATAAATAATAAATTCAAAAATAAATAATATTATAAAATTCATAAACATCTTTAAAAGTAAAAAAGGAAAAAGCAACCTAGAGATATTAAACTAGCATAACTAATACAAATATTACAACCCCCATTAGAATCGAACCCTCACCATCCTGTTCCGTGTCCTATCGTTTTACCACTGCGCTGTCGTCCTACTGCATCCAAAGCCAATGAAATCATTATTTATAGAATGATTGCGTTTTTTTTGGATTTCAAACCCATTTTTCACCTACTTAAACCGTTTTGTAGGTCCTAATTTTTTGACAGTATACTAATCAAGCCATAAGGAATCTATCTGCAAAGTTTTATCAAAATCTGAGATGGAGACCTAAAACACTTCCCTTGTTAGAATATTTCAAAATCGCCTCATTATATCTTAATGTTAGCTTAATGAGTCTTTAATAATATTTTATTTTTGTCGATGCATTTGGCGTTCTAATTAGTAGTTAAAATTCGGATGTAAAAAATGTGAGGCCGTGAAAGTGCGGCCGGTGTACAACCGCACTATCAAATACATTGTTGCAGATAATCATAGTTAATTTATTATTTATAAAATTAGTAATTAACTTTTTTGGTAATTTTTTGGTTTTAAATGGATAATTCTAAAATTGATTGCCCTAAACATTGTGGCTATACAAATGCCAAAAAAATTTGATTGCGCTCTATTCTATTGTGATGAATGTTGCGTGTGTACACCGGCCGTATTTTCACAGCCTGACATTTTTTACATCCGAATTTTAATATCACTCGTTGAAATTTCGCTTGTGTGGACTACTTCAATACGACGGCTTAACTGAGTTGTTGTGCCATTACAAAAATTATGTTTTGCCATAACCAATGCCTTGGCCAATGAACGTTTCATAATAAATACACGGAGATTCTTATTCAACTAATATGAACTGACTTTGATTTACGGCATTTAATCGGGTATCCATAGAATTACGATATTTATGAACCGTATAGATTCGGTATTTATACCCATTCAACATTCTTCCAAGTTAATCCACACAAAACGTTCACTGTCTTAGTGCGTCGCGCTGAATTCAATACTCTCACTAATAATAATCTCATATATATTGGAATTTGATTTGTGATTGGAATGTTGCCTCGTCAACTACCATAAGGTCATGGAATCGGCGAACAATTCATCGTAAGGAGAATGATGTCACGAAAGATTCGGAACGATTCCGTTTCATTTGTCTCAAGATCCTACAGAAATACAAGCAATATGAAATCCCTCGCTATATCCATATTCCTTTTCTCTTCGTCCTTTTCTTATAATTATAACATCGATAATTATAATAATTCGACTATCATCTTGTTGTTATTATCGTCATTTCATATATTCGGACTTTGTTGATAATTGTTTCTTTCTTCCTTCTATATCTTCTTATTGTATTTCATAGTCTTTAATATCCACATCGTCTTTCGCGCACTTGAAAAGGAATATTGATTGCAAAAGGGGAATTTATGGTAGAATTTAAATTGAAATCAAACAAATAATATTGTGATCCATTTTTTCGCTTCCTTAATTGTACATCTTTTATGTAAATATGTCAATACGCTCAAATAATATTTAAATAAATAATAATTTTGAATTGATTTGTGTTTTTGTGTTCCTTTTTTACAAAGAACATACTTAGATTCTTGTTCTCGTTCAATATTCTGACATTTAGTGTTCTACATTCAACAAAATATGCCATTGATACTATCATGGCCTAGTTTTTTCCCAAAATAAAATTAGTTTTCCCGGCCATCTATTGAATAATCTCTTTAGACTAAACCAAAAAAGATTTCCATCTGAATAGTTTGGAAGTTGTTAATCGTCTTCTCTAAATTCGAATTCCAATGTATTGGGTATAATCTTTTAATCTAACACTTTATTAGGCTTGTTGTCGTGACACAAATTTTTGCCTATAATCGTTTTTGTAATATTATTTATATGATTTTGATTTTATCTTCTTCCTTATGACGTAAAGCAATCGAAAAGTGTTACTTGAGTTTGTTGTTTGAATTATATTTGTTTAAAGTTATTTAATTTGTTCTTTGAAAGTTTATTACAAGAACATTTATTTTAAATTTCATTCTCACTCAACCGTTGCTTAAGATTACGGTCCTTATTTCTATAGGGAATGAATACTATTAATACTATGATAATATAAATATCTGACTTTACTTTTAGGTAAACTTATGATATTGAAATTTCTTTTGGTTTGTCTATATTGCCAAATCTTCCAAAAATCGGAATTTCTATGGGAAATATATAATTGCACAACTGTAATATTGTGATAATTCATTTAACAAGGGAAGTCCCTTTGAGATTTTGATGAGACTTGAACCATTGATAGATTCGGAAGCGCTGATTCCAAATGCGTTTTCAAAAAAATCGGCTCCACTTTTCTCTGAGCCGAGATATGCGACGCCAAAGTTCAAATAATAGTAAATATTTAAAATATAGTTAATTAGACAAATTCTGAAATGTTGCAATTACCCAAGCACAAATCGAAATAGCGAATTTGCAATTTCTAAACCTGTGTGGAAATTTTTGTTTCTTTATAACAAAAAAAGTTTTTACAACAATTTAATTAAGCTTGCCTTAAACTCTAGAAAAACATGGATATCTTTCTAAAAATTAAATTTGAGCATTGTTTCTTAGCTCATTCTATTACCATGCAATTTGGTGTGCCCAAGTAAAAATAGCCTTTTGAATCTATTTTTCTAGACATGAGTGATATTTTATCTTTTTCAAATTTCTTTCTACACGAAATCTTAAAAATAACCGTCTTATTAAACAATATAAATCCACGTATATCCATAAAAATTTATATAATATAAGTTGATCGACTAAAAATAGCCAAAAACTAATCTAAAATATTCGCCCAACTTTACGCGGATATTTAAAAAATTATCTTGAATTTGGTAAAATCGAAATAATAGAACCTTTCCAATTCTTCTTCCAATGGGTTATAGTTATAGTTAAATTTTGAATAAAAACAAATTTATCTTGAATTATAGTAAACTTTAATACCAATTGGCGTTAATAAAATATTGTTTCGAGTCACGAATACTTTTATAATAATAGTAATAACCTATATAAATCGATAAGAGATAAATCCTATCCCGATTCAGTTATCTTTTTGGAAATCAATCTTACTATTTTGTTAATTATACAATACATCTTGTTTTCAACCTCGAATTGGTTCCAAATAAAAGCTATTGTTTGACACGTCAATAAAAGAAATAGTAAAACAAATAATAAGATGGAAAAAATATGATGAAAGGATGATATTTTGATATTAATCATAAAAACTGTACAAATACATGAATTTCACTACATTTCTATAACATTTTCTCAATATGTTCTCATTGAATTCATTTTCACGTTTTCAAGACTATTGTTTCTATCTTTTTGTTAGGGGAAGATGTAAATCTGCGATTTACTCAAGTTGAATAGTTTTAAGAATGAAAATTAAGTTTTTTTTGCGGGATAGTAATATATAAAAGCCTAAAGCCTTTTGCTTATTTTTTTGTTTGATAACTTTATTAACATTAAAAAGTTTAATTAACAAGAAGTTGGCGTAAATGAAAAACTTTACTATCTAAAGACCCTATCTAAACAAATTATTTAAAAGAAGTTTAAAATGTTTATTTAAATACATTAAATATAACACACTGAAAATAATTCTAAGCAAATGTCACTATCGCGAAGTTTATGCAACTATATCCTCTCTTTAAGTACCGTGTGTTCATTGGTATTTCAAAATATCGTTTCAATTATATTAATGAACTCATTAATTTGGTTCTTCGTTTATTTTATAGATTGTATGTTGCTTCAATTTTTGATTTTTCTAAATTTGAAGACAGATTACAGTAAAAATCGTCATTAAGATTATCAATAATCTTAAGAGCCCAAAATGCCTAACGTACGGGTATATTTGTACGACATATACTGTAGAAAAATTATAAATAAATTAAATAAATCGACACAGAAAAAATGGACACAGTACGACCCTTCTCATAGTCTCTTAAGGATAAAAAGCTATAACGGCATGCCGTAACAATAGAAATTTCGGAAAATATGCGAAGAATACACTAAAAAAATGCACATAAATTCATGCTGACTGCAAACTTCCTCAACAAAAATTTAATCTTCCACCTAAATAAAACTTTATTGTTTATGGTTATTTATTATCCCATAATTACAAATTGTTGTTTATCTTTTTAATTCTAATCTAGAATGATCTTAACATTGTGCTGCGTGATAGTCTCTTTCCATAGAATTATCCAGGGCTCCGTGGTTATCGTAGAAAGTCAATTTAGTGCTCAAATTTTACCCAAAACAATGAATATTTAGTTTTATTATTTCAAGAGATGATGACTCATTTTTTTGATATTCAGTCTTCGTATGAAGAATATTCGAAATTATCTTTCTTTGACCAGTGAGGCGAGTTTTGAGAATTCTGCCATCGACATAAAATTTAAAACTATGCAATCCAACAGCTGATAATTTTGATTTTTAATACTTTAATATCATATTACAGTACTCAACGTGAGAATACCAATTTTCTTCGTTGTCCAGGTTAAGTTTATATCAGGAACTATACCATTCAACAAAAATTAGGCTGGTGGATTTAATCAGGATGGTCTAAAAGCAATCCCGCTTCAACCTTCAGTTGACGTGAAATATGTATTTAAATAAACCCAACACTACGCTGCCACGAAACCGCGCCGGATTGCAAAAGACTTCGCACCAATTGCAAACTTAACCCTTTAATTTATTATTTTTATTTTCAATATTTACAAGTCACTTATATTGACGATGAACTCTTCTGGTCCATTAATTGAGGTACTAAGAATTTCTTTTCATTAATTCATCAGGATTTCTGCAGAATGAAACGTTAACTGATAAATAAAATATTGAAAATAAAAATAATAAATTAAATGGTAGTATGTTCAATTGGTGCGATGTCTTTTGCAATGCTTCTTGGCAGTGGAGTACAGCGTAATTTCCCTGTTATATTCACTCTTATAGCGCCATCGTTAAATTTCACGCGAAAGAATGCTTTAATTTTGAAAAACTTTTGTTTATAGATAATGAAATACTTTCAACAAAAATTGTTTTAAACCATTCAAACCTTCAACGTTTACTTTCATCAGAATCACTTCATTCTTTGTGTTTTCAGCAATATTGTAAAAATATAAATATATATTGGTTTTATTGGTAGATGATGGCAAAAGATTATGTTCTTGATTGTTTACGCGTTTTACCCAAAACGGTTTTTTATTTCTTTCAGTAGTTTTACAATTCGAAATATATTATTAATAATTATTCTTCTCATTTTATAAATTTCGCGATATGGGTTTTTTTTTAACTAATTTACGGTAGATTTTAATAGAGAAATAGAAACGTATATACAACTTTTAGTAGAGTAAAGCATTTGCGTATTAAAAAAATTATATATTTAAGACGACAAATATATCGGCCAAGTTGAGAGCTCCAAAAATATGCTCAAAAATTGTTCTACAGTAAGGATTATCAGTTGTTGTTAATATAATGTTAGACTTATTTGTCAAAATAAGAGCATATAAAATATCTGTAAATAAAACGTGTAAAAATATAAGATTCTTTTGATTAATTATTGAAAAATGTTATTTTATGTTATTGTACAAGACATGTGTACTCCAATCAATTACCTACCTATTTTTCTTCTTCTTGTTCGTTTTCTAGAAAGTTCATTTTCCGTTGCCCAATGTTTTCATTTTCTAATGCAGAAAACTTAGATTTTCTCATCTTTTAATATAAGTACAGAATAATAAATAGTAACACAAGATATGCTTATTATTCTCAAGATTATAATTTTGGTTTCTTACAATTTTTTTCTTAAGTCTAGTTATTTGCTTTCGTCGGAAAATAAAATATATTTTCGCAAAATTATTAAAACATCTTATTTTTAATTCTTACTTTTAATTTCAATGGGTTAATTAGTTAATGATATTAGTGGATGCATAGAATACCTGGTAGATCTTTTGATTCACGAATAATCTAACAAGGGAAGCTCTGCAGTTTGCGCTTGACGGTGGCGTGACTGTGTTTTGCACTAAAAGTTCTCCTGTTAGGACGCGAGGTGCTTTTTGCATGAAAACAGACTCATCCTGTTATATAGCATGAACACATCATCAATTTTTGTTAAAATTTGATGTTGCGTTTTGGAGTGAGTACGCTTCGTGTAATTTTGATGAAACTTTGGTTACTTTTTCGGTTTGAATTGAATGATCTGGCGGCAGTTTTGCACGTGTTTTGATAACAATTTCCTGCAAAACACAGTCACGCCACCGTCAAGCGCAAAGTGCAGAGAGTGTTTTAGGTCGGGCTCTCAGATTTTGATAAATCTTGCTCCGTGTCCCATCGTTCTACCACTGCGCTGTTTTCCCACCGGAAGTCAATAAAATCATTATTTATAGAATGATCGCGATTTTTTGGATTTCAAACCGATTTTTTACCTACTTAAATCGTTTTGTGGGTCCTAATATTTTGTCAGTATATTTGGATCATAAGGAATCCATCTGCAAAGTTTTATCAAAATCTGAGAGCCCGACCTAAAACACTTCCCTTGTAAGCTTTTTGAGATGGTTTATTATCAGATCTTTTTAGTTTTTAATAATAAAATTGAAAAGAATCGAACTCTTTCCATTTCTATATATATATATATATTGACCGGATATCTCTCTTTCTGGTTTTCTTCTGTTTGATCTCCACGCTGTGCAGAATATGAATATAGATATGCACAATCTTACTTTCCACTATAATATTTACAAAAGAACGTATTTAATTACTAATGGAAGTAAAATTTACAAGAAGCCGTTATGGCACCTCATAATCTAGAAGTGGCCAAGAAGGTTAATATTCGAAAAAAGCGTTAATTTCTGTAAGAAATACAAAATGATAAATAATTGTAGATCGTCACATTTCTAATCTTTGTCATACACATGAATATTAAACACAAATCATTATCGTTTTCCCTATTATTGACCCTATAATATGTCTAAATTACCATTGTTACAAAATTTTAATCCATGGTTCTCTCATATTGGAATCATATATCAGAGAAACAAAAAGTGGGCTGAAGGTGATTGATCACACAACAAGATTAAGTTTACAACTATTAAACCTTTAAAAAGAACTTTGGTTGAGACATCTAAACAACATAGATAACCAATAGTTGACAAAAAGATAAAAACGGCGAGGACATCATCTCCAATAAAACCGAAATATGCGCATACCGTGGTAATCACCGGATAACGTTCCTAATATTCCATATCGAGAGACGCGCAGACAAATATACTAGTCTGGGGTGGCCGACTGGACGGCGGTTCGCTCTTTCTAATACCAATAGAACGACCCTCAAAAAGGTATACGTTGGAGGGGTGAAGACAACTAAAACCTAAGTGAATACCGCTCTCTATTTGTTTGCGTCTATATTGAACCGTTTGTGGGAGAAGACGGTAAATTAGAGGCGAAGGTAGCAACTAAAACTATTGCAAGAATTTTCGGTTGCGCGGTGTGTTTTTTGCTGTGTGTTTCAATCAAGTTGAAATCAATTCCTTTTTTATTATTGATATCTGGGATTTAATTTAAGAGTTAATCAATTTTTATAGCTTTGTATTGTCCTTTTCAGAGATCGGTGCCTAATGGAAGAGGAATAGAATTATGAATCAAATGAGGTTCTCGTCTGGATGGCTACTCTTTTCTATCTCATCAATGTGTGTTGTCTCAAAAAATGGGTAACACACATTGAAGAGGAATAGACGAAAAAGACATTTGTGTCTGTGTGGCCGTCCATCCGAGACTATCATTTGTCTTGTTCTTCCATTACGCACCGATCGCACTACCAAAATAAACAATTTTTATTTATAATATGGCTATAATAGAAATTGTATACTACTTTTCCTCATTTTGCTCTTCTCTAATAATGGGTTTATTTACAAAAAACATTTAGTTATCTAAGGATGACAGTAAATCTTGTCAGCGAACAAAAACAAATATTTGATTAGGTAATTTTATGTTTTCTAGTTTCCGGTATTTTCTTGTTTTTGTTCCGATAAGGTTTTTGTCCTTGCAACCACATGTAACTACAAAAACATTTTATTAAAGCTTTTTTTGAAAATATAAAGCGATTTTGAGGCAAAACCTGATAAAAGAATTTCTAAAATAGTTTGCTGTTCACACGTAAAATTTGGCAAAACACGCCTAAAATTTAAAAAATTGATATTTTCATCTGGCGTGTTTTTGTGTTACTTATATTTATTTTAAAAATGTTTCATTTTATGTATTTTATTTATCCAATATATGTTGAGATACTCAATAAAAAAGAGCAATTTAACTGTTACATCTTACTTCTCTGAAATTGATTCATATAGTTGTCTTGATTTGTAGATTTTTTAAAAATGTTATATTCTTTAACTCATTTAAAACATTTCCTATTATAGCCGAACCAAATATTTTAATTTTTCAGATCTCGAGATTTTGTCTTCAATTAATTTCATCGATGGATATCTTTTTTAATCTTCGTGTCATAACTTTAAAATATATGTTCTTAAAATAATTATATATTTATTTATTTATTTATTTATTTAAAAATACGTGTACTAGACACGTGATGAAAAGTAATGTAAAACACCACAGAAAAAAATTAACAAAATCAGACAATTAAAAAAAAATAAATAAAAATAAATAAAAATAAAGTTTGGCAAAATTTAAATAATTTGGATAAGGTTAAATTAAATAGTTCACAGTAGGGAAAACTGAAGGGGATAATAAAGGGGATAGGGAAATATTTTAAACAATCAATTACCCGATTAAGTGGGATCCTAAGGAAGTCATAATAAATATGCCAGAGGAACGAACATTTTGAATAAACTAGATACATAGAATTTACATATAAGAGCTACTAAACAAAATAAAATTAGGTACTTAATAATATATTAATTAGAGGAAATATCGAGACTTCCCCGAATTGACTGAAGAAGCCTCTCTTTCATGGTGGAAGAAAGTTTCTTACACCTGTCTCTGAATGCTGGAATTGTTCTTGAATTGAAAAACTTTCTACGAATTGCTCTTTTAGGAGGCATAAAAGTCAAATTAAATCCACTACGATTAGTTGAAGATTTAATTGAGAATAATTTTCTCCAATTGACTTGTGCTTTTCCCAACAAAAAAATATGTATTATATTTTTGAGAGATCGGTTCCTAAAGAAGAATTTTTAATTTAAAATATTTAATCACGCCAAATGAATTCGTAAGAACATATGTTCAGCGATATATATAAGATGTCTTTAATATTTACTTAAAAATTAATTAGGATTAAATTTAAAATTGTGTTTGAATATTCCAAAATTGTCATTGTCATTTAGAGTGCTTAAGAAATTGAATAAAGGATAATATCATGGAAAACCTGCCTGATATATGTCAACCTAGTTCACATAGAGTTGAATTAACTGAACTTAACCTTGTAACTTGATTAATATAGATTAATGTAAATCAAACTGAAACATATTATAGTAAAATAGTTCAGACAGAAGATAATTAATTTTCAACACATATCTGCGCGGATGTGACCTCTTATCTCCGATCTAACGATCACTAAAATGGATGGATGCACTTATTTATTTCTTCTTATGTATGTTACATTTGGTACACCTAGGCATAGGTAATTACTGTTCTCTCTTGTTCATCTTTTATACATTTTGGGTCAAATTGCGTGATGTATAATCCGTTTTGTGCATCTATGTTAATGTTCCTACACATACATACTTCAACTAAAGTTTTTGCTTATATATTCTAGAGAAATATTTTTCCTTCAATTAATTTTGTAATTCCTAAATGCTTGTTTTCTTTTAAATTCAGATATGGGGCTTATTTTTTAATATGAATTCCCTTTAGTATTTTCTTTGCCTACAATGTGGTATTTAATGAATTAAAATATTAAAATTGAAAGTATTCTTAATTTTTACCTTCTCACCTAATTAAATTTGATTCAGATAATTTTTATGAGATTTTAAACCGAGAAAACGGGATTTTAAAAAATTTGATATGTACATTCATTTAATGAGAACACAAATAAACTTCAAGTGCACTCCACTGCCACGAAACTGCGCCGCATTGCAAAAGACTTCGCACCAGTTGCAAGCGTTTCTATCAAAATAAAATGTTCCCTCAAAAAAGATAAATTCAAGGCACACATTTTTTGCCAAAACTCAATCCTTCTTGGCTCCGCCTTCAAACTTGCGATATAGTTTTCTATTGTTCTGTCCTGACGTGCGTATTTCCTTATGAATATCTGGTGCGCCTAAAATGTCCAATCTTTGCACATCCCCCTGGATTTTTTTCGGAAAATAATCATTAAAAATCATATGTTTATTGACGATGTATATAACCGCCGAGACGCCAAATGAAAATGAAAATTTTAAATTATCAACAGTTTATTATATTGTATGACTAAATTAAACGTCAATTTTCACGTAAGTTTATCAGATTCACTCTAAACTATTAATATCTTTACTAGATATTCAATTAGAGCGGCTTACAGTTTTTTTGAGCTGCAGTTTTTATAATTGCGTTTGTGGCGGAACCTGGAAAATAAAAAATCCAATGTATTGTTTTTTGAAACGTTCATTTTTAAATATTTGAGAGAAGTTCATATTGATAAGAATGACAATTTTCAATATTTCGTAAACAGAAATACCGTAATAAATAATAAAAAATGTAGAATCATGACCGGACTTTCAATTTTTTTACAATTTCTCTATCTCTCAATAAAACATTTTTTTCAAGATACACGACGGGAGGTGCCTTTTATTAAAGTGAATTCAATAGGATTGAATTTCGTTTGTTTTATTTCTGGAATTTTTAAAAATTATTGGCGTTTTCTTCAATTTTAAAATTGTCACTACAACGGTTTTTAAAATATTTTTATCAGCTGTCTTTTAAGACAAACTAAAATTCTGCAAAGTTTAAATTATTATTTTCATAATAAGGTGTCGAAAACCATCTGTTCCAGAAGTACTTTTTAAAACTAATAAACAAACTAAACATAAATTTTATAAACACATATGATGTTTAAATATTTCCAATTTTGTTTAATTTCGTCATCATTTTTTGGTTCTTCTTGTCCTTCTTCGTTATTATGATTAAAAAATGTTATCATTTTTCATCAAAATTATTGGAATTTTATCATTTTACATTCCACTTGTCAACAAGATTTAATCATTTGTTTTATTAAATAATAATAATCGCTTAAGATATTCATAATGGCAGATTCAATCTCTTTTCATTTCGGTTTTGGTTTTTCATTATTGCATTCCAATCTAAAAAACCATTAATACACGTTTAAAACAAAGTTTTCCCTTTTTACAAACATTTTATCCTTTCTTTTCATATGAAATAACTTACCTATATTTTGAAGTATTTTTGTTATTGTTACCAATGTTACATAAGTTGATTATATTGAACATTTCTATGAAATTAAAGAAATAATTGCAAATAATTCAAAAAAGAACTATAAATTTCTTAAAATATGATAATTTTACAGTAACCCGATTAAAAATTACGATATTTTGTAACATTTATTTGCATAAAGTTAATAAATTCGTCAAACACTATTCTTTTGTTCGAATATGGCTAACTGGGGACCATGCTTTTTTATAGAATTAATGTCCGCATTACAGTTTTATGCTTCTTAGAATATGAATGCATTAATATCTTCATTTTTATAATTAAAAGAAAAACATAATTCACATGGTCCACACCAACTGAATTTTTAAAGAACAGGAGCTCATTTAAAGTGATTCAATTTAATATTCTGATTAAGATTCGGTATTTTAAGAGAAGATTAATGACTTGGTAAAACATATTATGTTTTAATATGCTGGAAAACTTTAAAAATTGAATAATCGTAATTTTCAACGTGCAGTACATCGCCACAATTATATTGACTGATTTTATCGTTTCATCATAATAGCACATTCCTGGAATATTTGACATAAATATTGAGCAAGCTGCAGTCCTTTGTTTCAATAATCTCTACATTCCAATGTTTATTTTTCATTTTTCCAAATGCGTGGTAAAAATCTGGTAGAAATGTATCACTCAAGTATTTACTCATTCAAATCTGGTTTATTTACCTCTTCCGTTCCAGGGATATTTCATTTTGTAATGTGTTCGTTATTAATGACCCATAATAATGTTATCATCGCTAAAAATAAGAACATAATAGGGCTTGGACTGTCTCGTTTTGACATAATACGTGGTAAAATAATCTTGAATAAATATAAGCATTGATTTATAGGTGTTAGTAGTTAATTAGGAAATATACAAGATTATATGTCTCTCACGGAACTTGATAATAAGAAAGATTTTTTAAAATAACAATCTATCACAATTTTGTTGCACGCCAAATAAAAATGATAATTTCGAAATCTTCTAATCTATTTTTCTAATGTGTACGTGTAAATAAGGCTTAAATTGTCACATGTTATAAATTATCCAATGATCTGAAATTCTTATCAAAATATTAGACCTAACAAGCACAATTTTTGGCTCGTTGTTAAAGTATACCATTTCACGTGCAGCTAGAAACCGCAGCAGGTAGACACAATTATAAAATTAGAGTATTTTCTTTTGTTATAATTGTTCTCGCTGCGCCGAGGTTATAAAAAAAAACAAACTACGATTTGCATCAAGAACGCCAACCGGTATGATATGAAAAATTAGCTCAGTAAACGTGCTCAATATAACATTTTAGAATGATATTAGTGTTTTTAGATAGTTTAAGACAGCTCTAGTTAGATCGTAGGGAAATATTTTATGTTGAAAAGAAAAAAATTTCAGAAACGGTTAAAATCGAAATATTGTTATTTCCAGTTGGCGAGCTTGCCTCGATTATAGTTTGTTGCGGAGACAAAAAAGCTACAGTAATGAGTTATAAATTATACGAAAAGAAAATCTTGTACTAATTTAAAATAAATATTTTTCATATTTAAAACTCTCTGCTTCTTTTTCGAAATTTATTTATAATAATTGTTCATTGGACTGGACATTTTACTTTGTGCAGGTTTTTTCTCATGGATTAAAATATAAAGTTCATATGTAGAAAACCAAATGAAAACACCCCTTTTTCATTACTGAAATGTATTTTATTAATAACTACCATAAAGCCTTATATCTGTCGCTTTAAATTTTTAGGAAAGTTTAGATTAAACTTACTCTTATGAGCTCTTTTTTGTAGATAGTTGGTTAGATAATCCTGAACATTACATAATTTGCAGATATTTAAAATTTATAATATGTTCTAATTTATTTACAAATTAGTAGCCGTATGCCAAAAAGTTAAAAAGAAATAAATTTTAAAAAATTCTGACAGAGAAGAAAAATAATGATCCGAAGTGTTTTCAGATTACAAGCCAATGTACCTTATAAAATATTTGGCGAGCTGAAAGTTTTTGTGCATACTTTTAGACCCAGAAAAAATCTTATAATCTTTTTTCTAAGTTTCATCAAAATCTTCCACGTGGACGAAATATGCTTCAAAATGTGATAAGCATTAAAAAATGTTGTTAAAATGTTAAAAATTAAATTGTTTTGTTAAATTAAATCTTCGAACAATCGATAATTCAAATTCCTTATCGATAATGTTGTTTCCAAGTTAACATCAATATTCGATCAAACGTTTAATTGTACTGTTAAAATCCGATGTTGCATACAAAATAAAATAGGCAAAAAAGAAAAAAAATCAACAAGTAGAGTGGTAGAACACAAGAAAAAACATTTTGGGATTTTAGAAATTAAGGAATATACGGAAAGTATTAGTTTGAATAAACGATTAATGCTGAAAAAGTATTGAGGAATATTAAATGAACTTTAATACTAAATATTACCCGATTAACAAATCTCACAGGAAATAATTAGAAATTTTTAAGAAAAAACATTTTTTGTGAATTCTGGAAGTGAGCTATAAGAGTTTTATCTAAAGATTTTTAATATTTTAAAACTCTTTTTAACTTTTTGTATTATTAGAATCTCTTATTATAAAATTTACTTATTCAATTCTGACATCATTTTGATGTTAAAAATTCGACGTCATGTTAATAGTCATCCGGAAATGATAACTTCTTTTTCATATATGAAAGTATTGAATTTTGAAAAAAAGTAATAGAATTAATAATAATAAGAGGAGGAATTGTTTTAAAAATGATAAGAACTAACTGATGACAGTTATAATTCGCATTCAAACTGATTGATTAGTAAGTATTTGGTTGGTGTAACTTTTATCTTCATTCCATTTTTATCGATTGTTTTCCATTTTTGTTTAGAGGTTCATTAAATCCAACTTGTTATCTCAGTTTCCAAAAAAAATCGTTTTGTTACGAATTTTGTGATAATTTTCCACTAAACCAAAGAATTTCCCATCTTCTTTAAGTTTAAAAATCAATGAAAGGAATTTTACAACGCATTCTTAATTTATTGATTTATCTTCATTTGTTTACTGATAATTTATTTTTCAGATACGCCGTACATTTCAGTGTTCACTTGACCAGTGGGTGGGTTAGTTGCCAGTTAAATTGTGAAATTTGCCGTCTCCTTGTATTTTTCCGAACTTTTCCATTAATTATTGTTTCATTGATTGAGTTCTTCTCGAATAGTTCTTAAGAATTGTTTTATGTTAAAATAGTTAAAATAACAACTTTGTTTTCTTTTTATAATTTTTATGAGAATCTTAAGGTTTCTCTAACGAGTTTTTTAAATATAAAATTCACATTAATTTTTTGGTTTCTCACGCACGCCAACTGGTATTAAAATGAGCTTAGTAAACGACTAAAATCTAACTTTTTAGAAAGATATTAGCAGTTTTAGATAGTATAGGACAAGCCTAGTAAAATTGTCTTGAATAATTTATTATTGAAAATGCGTAAGAATTTTAAGATACACTTAAAAGTTGGAAAATCGTTACTTCCAGTTGGCGTGCTCAAGTTTTAAAGGCTTGATTGTGAATTGGCTTATTTACGTTTTATATATTATTTCGGAAAATGCCTAGGTAGATTCTGTCAATAGAAGAATTGAAAAATAATTCTCATAAAATACTGTATGTTATTTTAGGGAAAGCTGTATTTATATAAAATCATATTCAAAATTTATCGACAATTTTTTCCTCTACATTTTATTGCGGGAACAACATATTTCTTCAAATTGACACAATAGATATCACCTTCTAAGGTGAACACCAATAATGAGAATCAGAGAAGGCGAGGTGCGAAAGGCGCCAAATTGAGAAGATATATTTTTATAGAGCTCTGTTTTAATTTAAAGTCGCTAAGAAAAAGAAAAAATGGTCTAAAATATCCACCAAATAATGTTGTCTTTTTTCGGGGATGTTATTGTATCTTGAAAAAGCGGTCATTGCTCCCGGCGTGAAATAAAATGCGTTTCCGCAAAAAATCACGGAATATTACACCATCTCATTTGAAATTCTTTCTCAAACTCCAATGAATTAATTATTTTGGATATTGGTAGAGGATGATTCACGAAAAATCCATGCTGAGTCGATTCTTTTGAGATCTTTTGCTTTAGTTTTTTCATCAATCGGAATTTAACATGAGATTGTGTAATAATCCGAGATTTTTTGGATAGGAGCAAATTCATAGATTTAATAATACATTAGATTTCTTGAATTATATTTACGCTTTGAAAAATGTTTTATAAGAATTATTTTAAATTTTAAGTGCTTTCAAAATTCAGAGTAAAGTTTCCAATTCTGAGTATTACGATTTTAAATGGAATAACAGGAAATACTGAATTTATCATTTAGTAATTATTAAATATAACAGTTGATTTCTAATCAATAACAGTACACTTGTAATTAATTTATTATCTGCTCTGACAGATTGTTTATTACATTCCATCTGAAATCAATAATCAAATATAAAAGTTTTTAGAAAACGTTAGTTTTTAAAATAATTTTTTACGAAGATCTCTGGTTTTAATGAAATTTTTACATTATTTCTGATAAATAAATGTGTTTATTTACTTACATTTTTAGTTTCGAATTTCAGAAATTAAAATATACGCGTTTTCGATCTAATGAAGTATTTTTGTTTTGTGCTCTCAAAATGTACATAAAATACCCTATTTTACCGTTTCATTGGATTCCTCGACGCAGACGATTTTGTTTCGATCATTTCGATCAGAAGTTGTTATGCACAAAAGTAGTGAAGAATTTTTCCTCCTCCGATGGAAGAAGGGGGGGGGGGGAATGGTTGTTTGTTGTTGTTGCTCTTATGTTTACCATTATACAAGGAATATAAGAATTTAAAATGAATATATGGCTACATTTAAAGATAAATTTTAAACTAATGAAATGGTAATGAATATGAAACACTCTTGATAGTATAGTAGATAAACAACTTGAGGGATGAATAAAGATGAGATATCTTCTTAAAACTTAACAAGGAGATTTATGATCAGTGAACTGACAAAACCATAGGCACATGAAAAGTTCCGGGCACATAAATTGTGTTAGGAAAAAGGAAGGATGACAAATATGGAGCATGCATATCTGACACCACTCTACTTTGCCTAAGGGATGGGATCAATAACATTTGGAGACCAATTTTTTATAAAAATCCTGACCCTAAAAATGGATTTTTATAATGGATTCGATTCATTGTCATCTAGAACCGACAGTAGTAGATGAGCTTAATCATCTGTGCATGTTAGCAGTTATACCGAATGGACTGACTAAGTATCTTCAACCATTGGACGTTGCTGTGAAGAAACAATTTAAGGATAGATTAAGGAACTGCTGGGAATCTTGGATGGCCGATTTGAGCCCGACAACTTTCACTAGAAATGGGAACCGAAAGAGACTGTCGTCCGCAACAGTGACAAATTGGGTATCTATCAGTTTTTATAGAATTTCGGATGATGTTATTTTAAACGGATTTAGAAGATCTTTAAGCCAAGATTATGGTAATGTTATGGAATTTTTATGTGATAGATTCAAATGTCTTTAATGTGCTAACCTTGTTAGATATAGATTCTTGTTCTTGTTATAGGTTTTAATTGTTTTTATAGTTAATGTATCCAAAAATGTGTTATCGATTAGTCAATAAACAATTCCAACTTTTATTTTGAGTAGAACTGTTTTCATTAAATCTGATGACAGACGAGTGTGTGGAGACATTAGACACGAAATGAGAGAAATCTATCTCTCCCCCCACCACCTCCCCCCACATTCGAAATAGTGTACGAACGAAATCCAATAAAACGGTAAAATAGGGTACTTGCAAAACTGTTAATTTTTATTATCATTATGGCTATGTAGTCTGTAATTGAGATCACTATACTACAATAATTGCAATTATATTAATTATGATTCCATATTTGGTACTTGGAGTGTGATTGTTCATTTGACTACGATCTGCCTTGTAGAATTTTTTTTACAGAATGAAAACATTTTACAGTCATTTGTAAAAATTTAATTTTTGAGTGTGCAAACCAAAAGAAAATTGTGATTTTTGAATATTTAAACGTACATAATAAGGCTTCACGTGAATACTTTTAATTTTCGTTAATGCGGAATAACAATATTCGCCTAAAATTCTGTCTAAATTATAAAAAACTCAAATAATTAAGCTTCTATTTTATAACTGAGCATCCATTTTTATAATTTTGATTGACGTACGTGTTCATTAAATAGTTTTAATAAATTCTTGATTTTCATATAAATATCATATAAGGTTTTTTTTTTTTTACATAACTAGGTATTTACCAATTCGAGAGCTTCTAAGGATTCATAGTCGACTACTGATAATGAATTTAAACAATTTGTAAAAACATGTTTCGTTGTCTATCTTGAGCAGCTCAACTGTTTAAAAATGTATTCCGCTTGGGAGTTTATTTAAACGAATTATTTTTATAGATTAATTATCCAACAATTTCAAAAATATAAACTTTAAGAAAATTCCGTATTCACGCAATGTAATACTATCATCTGCCTGGATCAGTGGTCATATGTTTTCACACTTCCATCATGATACTACTTTTTAATCTCAATCATTCGACAATAAATCTCATGGAATAAGTGAATCTAAAATAAATAGTATTCAAGTAGAATAGTGGAATTATTTCTTTATGTATTTCCTATTTTGATAGCTAATATTAAAAACTGGAAGCGATTACGTGCACACTACACTGCCAGGAAGTACTAGAAAATTGCAAAAAACCGCGCAGCAATTGCGCACATTACGCCCTTTCAATTAATTATTTTAAAAACTTGTTTTTGTTCTATATCTCACAAGGGAAGTGTTTTAGGTCGGGCTCTCAGATTTTGATAAAACTTTGCAGATAGATTCCTTATGATCCAAATAGTATACTGACAAAATATTAGGACCCACAAAACGGTCAGTTATAACAGTTGAGCTAAATTTTTAAAAAATCATTTAAAATCTATAGTTATATTAGAAAACAATCAAAACAAGGAACACAAATTTTTAAACATCACAATTAAAATTCATTAAAAAATAACCAGAAACGCCCGGAAAAAATATAAACAGTATAAATATGAAATATACTTAATATTTTGTTGAATTACCTTATCTAATGTTCGTAGCATTTGAGTTCAAATTTCTTCTGCTTGAAAACATATTAATTAATAATTTATTATTGATTTTTTTCGTATTTTGTACCTATTTTTTGTATCTTCTATTTGGTAGCACAAATACTGATAATTTTAATTACTCAGATTATTCCAGTTTATTTTATTACTTAAATTTTTATTTTCTTCAAAAAGGATCCTATGGTTTTAATTAAAAAAAGGCCACTATCTTAAATGATATGATAAGAAGTTTGTCTTTTGTCGTCATCAGAAAAATAAACAACCGAGAAGGAGATTGGAATGAATGTAAATGAGTTGTCGGAGCAATTCTGTTAGAAAAGAAATCTCTTATCGTTTAATGCCAGAGATGACCGGGATTCTGGAATCCGAAATTTTATATTGAAATTACGACTTTCGAAAATTCACAAGATTCCGGATTTCGCGCTCCGGATTCTGGCCATTTTTCAATATCCAAATTCAACACCCATTCCTCCCATCTCTGCTTAATAATATTACATATGAAAGAAAGTGATAATTAGTAAGCTTCAGATTTTGAATTTCAGACAGAGATAAGATCTTGATGAAGTCCTCCATTTACCCTCTGATATGATTAAATCATAATTATCATTCAGACAGTCTGGAATTTGTGGCTTTCATTGTTTGCTTATTTATTTATTTCGTGCCATTCATTGATAAAAGCATGCAGACAATTGTCTGCCCTCTGAAAAAATTTTGCAAAAAAAAAACTCGAGAATTTCGTTTGTTTTGTTTTGTTTTTTTTCTCATCAACATTCCTTTGTGTCAAATCTGTTTCCGAAGAGGAATTGGTGTTGAATTCAACATAAATATTTGGCGCTGTTTTTTGAATCGTTTATCATTTATTAAAATCAAATGCACGATAAGGAATCCAACACATTCCAATCTTTTTATGACATAATTTCGATAACCTTTTTTTAATGGTGTCTTTTTCCATTCTAATTGAACATTTTTGCAAATGAATTTCATTTGATTGAATTTATTGATCGAACTTTATTGCAACATTTATTTGATTTAGGTTTCTTGTTTGTTTATTTGTTGATATTGGGTTATTTAATCGTCTTAATGTCTTCTTGAAGTGTCGGATGTGTGCTAATCAGATATATTGTTCAATCGTGATAAGAAGTTATTATTTTAATGGAATTTATCACATTGATATTGTTACAGTATGATTAGGTTGAAATATCACTGAATTTGATGTGGTCGACGGGTGCCTATCATCTATCATACGAAGAATGTTATATAATCAAGGTGGAATAATCACGTGTGATGTAAATGATTTTGCAAATTATATTGAGAGATAAAAACATGGCATGAACTATGTGTTTGTTATGGATCTTCTCATATGGCTAATGGTTTTTGATAAAAACTTTTCTTGAAATGAGTATTTTCAAAAATAGATATCAGCTTTGATTAAGAATTATTCCCACCTTCTTATTTATGTCAAATAACTGCTCAAAATATTTTCCTATCATGTGAATCCGCCAATAATTTACTTCATCTGAATATTTTTTCTAATTTTTCTTATTTCTCATATTCTTTGGTTTTTCATAAATATTACAAATGTGTTATTTGTAGGTACATTCTTATCTATATTTATCAGCTTTTCCCAATTTATTTTGAGAAAATCTTTATTTTACCATAACATTGTTAAAAATGTGTTCTATGTTCTCAGTGATATTTTTTCAAAAGGATTTGGATTTAAGTGATACAATTTTTCAAAATTATCTCGTAATTATTGGTAATAGCCATATTTAAAAAAAACTTAAGTTTTCTAAGCCAACGTTTTAATTTGTTCGTTGAGTTGTCAGAATTAAGGAGAAAAAATAAAAAATATCTACTAAATATTTTATATTTGATGGTCTAGTGTTATATTTCAAACACATTGAAAACTTACAAGAATTTCCAAAATTGATAATTTCAATGTTAATTTCACAAAAGAATAAAAATAACCAATCCTACGTGAACATGAAATTTTCAAGATATATAATGAAAAACCGATAAATTGTTAAAATAAATTGAATGTTTTTTTCCACGTACTAATCGAGACCATTTGAAATTAACTCAGAAAATATTAAAATTTATAAATCAAATTGACGTCTAAATAAATGAGAAAAATTTCTTAAAAAGAGTAGAATTAAGGATTTTGTGTTTTCGCTTGGGGCGATGATGTCCATTTGATTTTCAATTTTTTATTAGTTCTCTTTCAATTTCAAGTATTTTCACGTAATTTCTTGTTTTGTTTTGTTTTTGTTCTTAATAAATTGGTTGTTAGTTATATAATAATTATAATAATATGATTTTCTCTGAAATTTTATTGTTGTTTAAAATTGAAAATTAAATCGACACCTCTGTCGCTTTGTGCAATTTTCTTATTCCTTCTTTAAACCATTTTTTCTTATTAATTTATGCTTTGCTGATATATTTTAAAAACTTCATAAATAGCTCAGTTTTAAGGATGCATTGAAGCACGCCAACTGAAATCTTTGATCTTTTCTCTTTGAAACTTTTGTATAGATTATATTACCGTACTCCGACTGACTATACGGACTGGATTTTTTGTCAAATTTATCTATGTGCCCGAAACGACGCTATTTAGTAAAAATATCGTCGATGTAATTTGTTGGGTGGTCTGAAATTAATTACGGTTAAAGCACTTTCAGTTGGAATGTTTAAGGAATAATGAGCACGCCAACTGGTATGGTAATAAAATGAGCTCAGTAAACGCGCTCAAATCTAAATTTTTGAAAATATATTAACATTTTTCGATAGTTTAAGGAAGGCCTAGTTAAATTGCCGAGAAAAATGTTTTGTTAAAATGACACTAAAATTGTCAGGCACGCTCGAAAATGGGCAAATTGTTTTTTTTTTCATTTGGTGTGCATGAGTAAAGCACACCAATTGAAATTGTAAATACAGTATCTCAGAAAACCATCTCAAATCTATTATATAACAAAGCTAACCAGATTATTAGATAATTCCGAACAATGATGAATAATCCTGAATTAATCCTAAATTATAATACGAAATTTAAAATAATAAAATAACCATCTGGCGTGGTAACGTAATTAAAAATTAGATTAAATAGATTAACTATAACAAAATAATAGAAAAAATTCTAAAAAAATATTGTTATTTTTACGTTTATTTAAAAAATTTGTGGATACTGAATTGTTTCAATTTTCGACGAATAATAATTTTAAAAAATATTCTAAAGCTTCTATGCTTAAAGTTATTGTCTAGTCTCGTAAAACTAATTAAACTAATTTGTGAAAATATTGCAATTACACGCAAAATTTTAGGGTCATGAAATGATCTCAGTAAACGTGCTCAAATCTAACTTTGTGGCAAGATCTTAATATTTTTAGATAGTTTATGAATGACTTGTCTAGATTTACGAGAACAATGTTTTCTAGAAAGGCCATAATAATTTTATCAAACTCTTTAAAATGTGAAAATCACTATTTCCATTTGGCGTGCAAGAGCCTCAATCTCAAACTCCGTAAATGTAACGAAATCTCTGTTGAAAACAAAACACATGGATAAGACTGTTCTTCCCACTCTATGAAAAATTCTACATAAACCTATTTATGAAGTTTTACCATAATTCTTTAAAAAAAACAGTTGGAATTTTTATTTTTATCCCAAAAATAGTTTAATATTGCACTTAATATTATTTTTTATATTAAAGTGTATTTATCAAATAATATCATTTCTATTTTAACTTTGTTTGGAGGTCTATTTATCACTGTTGAAATGTATCCTCATCAGAAACCAACACCATCTACCATTTCAACTAACACCACCACCAATATCATGATTATAATTTGTCATTATCATTATATATATATATATAATTATTTTTATCATTATCATCTTTTATAAAATCCATTGTTATCGAATTCATTTTTTCATCGCCTCCTTCAATCCTATTTGATCTATTGGTTGAGCGGTTTTGAATCGATGAAATAGATTGAAGAATTCAAGATGTTTATTATGTAAATGACAAGGATATATGATGTCTAGGATGAAGCGAGGTGATATTGAGACGTTGAAACGACATCCATTGATTTTGAATCTGTTTTTTTCATACATGACTTGCGCATTGTTGAAATTCTTTAAATCACAGCATACGTGAAATACCAATACAATATGTTTTTTATTTTCAGATAATAATTCGTATTAATAATCGCTATTGATTTTCTCGACATCAGTTTTCGGGGTCTAAAGTGTGAAAAGATACGAAATTTGTGGAAACATTTAAACTGATTATCATATGAGCTGGAATTGTTGGATTGGTTGAGGTGATGGACTCGCCCGGATCAACAAGGTTGCCAATACATCTGCAACAACCGTCATCATCAAGCTTTTCCGGTTTGTTGTCTAATTTAAGGGTTTTATTGATATCAACAAATGTCCAGATCCAGAGGTTTTCACATCAACGCATAATATTCGTCCGGGTCAGACGTTTGTATCAGTTCAAACACTTACTAAACAATCTTTTCACATTGCTGTAAATGTAATTTTGATAGGTTATATAAGGTGAAACTATAATTTATCTATTTAGGCTAAAACCAAAGTGCACGACGTTTTATGGAAATGTGGCGAACGATTGTCGCTATCGGAGGATAAGTTGTTTGGATTAGCGTTCCGACAGCCGACGGAGGGAATTGGTAATAATCGAAGTTGGAGGATGATTTAAATTAGGTTCTAGGTGGTGATCAGCCAAGACATGAATATTATTTTCTTGATCCAGCGGCAAAAGTTATGAAGTATGCTCACAAACTGCCACGATTTCCTAATTGGGTATGTTTAAAAGTTAAATCATAGACCATTTGAAAATATTTCCATTATAAATTGGTATTACACCAAATGTGAAAGTGAATATTATACTGTATTTAACCATATCTTTTTTATTATTTACACTAGTAAATTACTAGTAAATTACGTAATTTTATATCGTGCATATTTTCTTAAGATTAAGCTCTTTAAACATGTTAAGATAAAGTATTTTTAAATATCTTTATCGTTAAAAAACGTTTGTCTGTTTTTACGATTACGAAAAAAAAACAATATTTTAGCTCTAATAAAAACAGGGAAATATATTTACACGCCAAATGAATTCGTAGAATAAGAAGCTCAGAAATTTTTCATTCCTTGCATGTCAGAATCTCATTCAGATAAATTTCAGAGCTCACGATCTTCTGATAATCGGCCAATCTTAACACTTTATTTCCGAGTTCGTGTATACATTGATCAAGTCGGTTTATTAACGTATGTTTTACATCATTTTAACCCATCTTTTCTGAATATATGTTGTTGTATATCTTATCAATTTTCATAATCTTTCAGTTGTCCCAAAGCACGTGAACACTATTATCTTCAATTGAAAGAGAACTTTCTCGATCACTGGGCTGGTCGAAATAGTGTTTCGGAGGAACGCTGTTGGTATATGGCAGCGTTGGCACTTATAACGGACAAAGGACACGACTACCTTGGGTGGGTCTGTAGCCGAGTGGCTAACGCGTTTTTCCATCGGTCGGGTTTGTGAAAGTTCGAACCCCACCGGAGGCGGTTATGTGTTGATTGGTCTATGATGAGATTTTCACGACGGTCTTCCGAAAAAGAAATATAACTGTGGAAATCATTACGTGAAGCTGAGAGCCATTTTTTATCAACACATTTATCGACGAATTGTTCGGACGCTGTGCTCTGGCTGGAGTTTTCTGGCGTCAGTTTTTTTGATAACAGTTTGATGCAAAACACAGTCAAGCCAGCGCCCAGCACAAAGTGCAGAGATACTTTTTATTATTTTTGCTGAAATATAAAATTATTTGGAAATTTAATAGCTTTAAATGAACATGTTTTGTGATAGATTACTTGGAATTTGGATATGCTATATTATATATATATATATATATATAATTGGGGGTACCGAGTTCTTTGTCTAAAGTTACTGTCAATTACCTCAAAAAATTGTTGGTTATTTGTCTTTTAAATCTTGTAAATCACATGATGGATTTTATATTCTAGATTTCAAATTGATTAATTAATTCCGAAATATGTCTATCTTTTATTAGGGATTATGAATTAGAAAGATGCCTCAAGTATTAACTTACCAATATATAAGCTAAGAAAAACGATTAAATTAAATCTTTACTAATTTCAGATATTTCCGCGCTGAACAATATTTTCCACTGTGGGTCATAAACGAACGAGGACTTGAATATATCCGAAACAATTTGCCAGCCGCTTGTGAAGATATAATCAATGAAGGTCGCGAGAAGGCAATGGAAAAATTTATGATCGAAGCGGGACGCTCGCCATTCGCTCTCAATTGCCATTTATATGGTTTACGTAGGCATAAGATGGATGGTTACGATAATACGGTTCTAGGGATTAACGCTCGGTTGGAAAAAATTGATTTTTAATTTTATTAACAATAATTTTAGTGGGATTGAAATGTGCGACATTAGCGAATCGGGAGATCGGATACCTCTTCGCTCATTACAATGGAATCGGGTAACTCGGTTATCGTTTGATAGGAAGAAGTTGACGATTATTGGCGCTGATGGAACAAAAATGTCGCTGCACGCTCAAACTGAATCTAAAGCCAAGTATTTGCTGGAGCTATGCAGGGCTGTTCATCAGACACTGCTTGTTATGTCACATTTGTATGCGAGGATGGCACCACCACCGAAACCATATCAGGAAATGTCGGTAGACGGAACTAGCACCTCTTCAACGAGCGGTATTGGAAGCGGCGAACATGACAAGGGTATAATGTCTAATTTTAAACCGATTAATTCGAAAAAATTTAGATAGTGATTCATTAAGCAGCACTTGCGGCGATAGATGTCATGGTTCAATGTCATCGAAGCTAAGAATGAGGATAAAAATGGATTCAAATCTCGATGTTAAAATTGAGAAAATGGAACTAGAGCACATTCGACAAGAGAGAGCTGCGAGTCAGTCGAGTAAAGCGAGTGATGAAAGTGATCGCCGAACAGTTGCTACCACGACTACGACAACGACTACTGCTTCCTATCATCCAGCAAATGAAACTGACGTAATAACTACACAGCCAGCAGTCAATACAACAAGGCCTTCCTCAATTGATAACGCATCACAAACTGTAGATGTGAATTTTAACACGAGGATGAATAAAATGGATGAGTCAACGCAGTCGTATGACTTGTGGCATCCAATGGTCGGGATGACGGTTCTTTCGACAAACACATCTCCACAAGGGTTAATGAAACAAAACCATCAATCACATTTAACTCGATCGGAAACCAGAATAGACAATCCAGATCTGTGGAGCACAAACAATCGGAATCAAGAACAAGGATCAGGTGGTAGTAGCGGTGGTGTTGGACGATTCCAAAAGAAGAACTCGGGCGGCGGAAGACAACCGAATGCTATAAACCGTGTTCACTCAATGCCTTCGCATTATCATGTAAACTCTTCTTACAAAACTGTAAGAATGAAACTTTTATTAACTTCAAAACTTTTTTTACAGAATCAACAATCAATGATCAATGCATATGAAGAAGCACAACACCAACAACACCAACAATCATACGCTTCCTCAAGTCCAAATGTTCAAGCTGCATTTGCACCCACACATCGACTTCGTCAGCCACCGCCATATGAGCAGCCGGCTGCTTTTCCGTCGGCAACTGAAGCCGCAGTAGGTGGGCAAGCTTCATTCCCACCGGCGTCGGCTACACAATTCCGCGACGAGGTTCAAATTTGCCTGATAGTGATATATAATTGTGGTGTTATAGAGTCTGGAAACAATTCAAAACTACCCATTCCTGATGAAATTGCTCGCTGAGCAGCAGCGCACGTCATCGAATGCGCATCAATATCAGCCACAACAACAGTTTTATCAGCAATCGACGCAGAATCAATTGCAAATGCAAGCTCTTCAATTGCAATATCAACAGCAACCACAGCAGCAGCAGCAGCAATTGAAGTTTCAGCATTATCGAAGACCATCATCGTGTATAGACTTAACGGCTGATTCTGTCGTGACAGTGCAGAATGCGATGCCGAATAAGCCGACTGTTCGAGCTGATGGGTTAGTTATATTCGAATTGTGACTTTTGATACTTGTCATATATAAATTAGCTCATAAATTAGGAATTAGCAACAGATTTAATGCAGAAAGTAAATTTTTTAATAAATATAGTTCAGAATTTAGAATGAAAAGTAGTATTAGGGTTATAAATCTTTAAATGAAACTATACAATTGCACAATTTTCAGGTCCAACATTCATTTGCCACCACCACCTCCTTATCAACAACCGACGGCTACTATTGGATAAATACAAGGAATAGAGATTCACCTAGCGTACTTGATTATTAGATTTTATTTATTATTGTTTCTTTTCGTTAGATGTTAAGCAGACGTTTTCCCGTTTACTATTTTAATGATAATCAAGACGGTTTATCAATAATTGATGAGAAGTCTTGCCAACTGTGTTATTCAATATAGATTTCACTTATCCATATTATGACGACTAAATGCGAGTCTTCTTGTATTTCTCATTTTATCTTGTTTGATTATTTTGTCAGAGTTGCTTATATATTTAATCAGATGATTAGCATTTTCTCTACATTCCCGACAGGTTGTTTAACAAATATTCTTAATATAGTTTATGGTTTTGTATTAATAGTGTAAAGAAAAGAAAGTTTGCTGTTTATTAGCTCCAACTTAAATTTGACGAACGATTGATCAGCACGAAACGACATAATCTTGCTCCTAGAAAAATATACACTCACATATGTGCTCATAACGATTTTTTTATTAACAACCATTTTGTTTGCTCATTACTATCAATCACCTATTTTTGCTCATTGTTTTTTTGAGTTTATTTTCAACGAAATAAATCAATTATTATTATGTCGAGTTTATTTTTAACACAACAATATTGTTCAGGATCTCTTTAACCAGCCCCCAGCTTGTATGGTAAAAAAATGAGCTCAGTAAGCATGCTCAAATATAACCCTTTAGAAGGATATTAATATTTTTAGATAGTTCAAGACATTCTTAATTAAATTGTAGTAAACACGTTTTAGTTTTAGACGTAAGAATTTCCACACATGTTTAAATTTTTTAAAAATTTGGCTTGAACCAGGTTTGAATTTTTCAGATAATCACAAGAACTTACACCACGTTTTCAAGGAAAAATTGGTTTTGCTATGTACTCAGAGAAAATTGGTTTTGAAAAGAAAAATAGATAATGTTCCTTCACTGAACCCAAATTATTGTTTTATTGATGGCAGAGGTACAAAATATTATAGAAGGACAAAAAAGCTATAAGAGAATCGCATATTAGTAGATAGCACTGAACAATTTATACATTGAGACGCATTATTGCACATCCTCCCAATTTCTCACGGGTGAAGATGAGACTGCCAAGGTAGTATCCCTCTTGTCAAACATGGATGGAACTTAAGAATCCCAATTTTGATTTCGGATTCCGGCTTCTTGATTCATAAATTTGAAAAACTTCCATAATCTACTACATACTAACGTTATATTTTACGACACCAACTCCTACTCTCCTTATACTATGGCGACCCGAAGAATAGGGTTTGGAGTTGGGACGCTGTAAATTAAGTAAAGCCAGAAAGAGGGCTTACCATGACTGGTTCATAACGCAGAATAAACGAGAATAGGTGAACTTGGGTAATAGGAATTGCTCACATATCGAATCGGCTCGGTGACCACCGACCACCGAGAGTAGCCACCGTCCTGTAACCCTGCGAGGCGGGACCCCACGAGGTTCTGTTCCATAGTATATCCATAGTATAGCGTGTCTCCGGATTGTGTCTTCTTTGCGAATGTCTCTAAGAACCAAATAAAGCGGAATAATTGGGGAGAAGAACTGAAACGGTTCAAGTGTCCAATAACTTAAACTGCGCTCTTTATTTATTTTTTACATCTTAAAATAAAAAATATTGTCTTATTTAAAGTTCACAAATACGTCGTTTTTTAATTAATAATCAGAAAATTTTTTAAATCTTGTGGGGAGCACATGATCACTCACAGATGTTTTATTAAGATTATGACAGGTGAAATTAAAATTCGGATGTAAAAATTGTGAGGCCGTGATAGTACGGTTGATATAAAACCTCGTCCAACAGGATGTTATTAAATCTAGGAAAATCGGAAATTGCTCCCGTCGGAAAATAAAATCCATTTCCGCAAAAGAAATCACGGATTATTACACCATAGACATTAAAATACTTCTTCAAACTTCAACGGATTAATTAATTAGAACAAATGAGGATGCGTAGCATACCTGGTAGAGGATTTGATTCACAAAAAATATATGTTGGTTCGATTCCTTTGAGATCTTTGATTTAATAGTCTTTTTTTATAAAAATGAAAAAAAAATCGAAATTTAAAATGAGATGGTGTAATAATCCGTGATTTTTGCAGATATGCATTTTATTTTCCGACGGGAGCAATTTCCGCGTTTCCTAGATTTAATAACATCCGTCCAACATATTATTGCGGAATAATATTCATCATTTAAATTATTGTTTGTGATTCACAGTTCATTAAATACAATAATTCGAATATCATATTCTGCTTTCACACTGATCTAAACTTAGTTTTAGTCAGCACGCCACCCTTTATATTAAAATTACGGTTTAATTAAATGTCTTCAATCTTAACTTACCAAATAATCTTGATATTCTGTGATTTTTTTTGCTGGGAATACCAAAAAATCACATACTTTTCTGAAATTTCGACGGGAAGTTGCCAAAACGCGATTTACATGCGAAAAAAACAAAGTTTGAGGATAACGTGAGTAAGAAGTATTTGTTTATTTACTCATGAGAATGACCGGAAAAAATCGATTATTTTAGTTATATTAAACTTTTACTGAAATTAATTAAGGCATTTTATTAGAGAAATTAGGGGCTTTTATTGAGAGAAGGAAACAATAATTATATGTTCTATAAAGTCCATCCGCAATAATGCGCTTGTAAGCCGGCCACACTTTCACGGCCTGACATTTTTTACATCCGAATTTTAATTTCACACCCCAAATGACATGACCTTCTTGTTAATATTTTAATTGTCATTCATATTCTATCCACTACTTAATAAATAAATTGTATAATCTATACTGTTTAGAATATAACATAAAAGAATAGTTCCGGCAGTCCTCATACATGCAATTCTTTAGAGCAATGATTAAAGTTTCTAGTAGCTTAATTTACAGCCGACGTATATTTGCCCTTGAATTTTTGGATAAAGTGTTAATTCACCTGCGTATTCTTCTAAAATGATTTTTATTATAATTATAAGTCATACTATGTTTAATTTTAATACAATATAATTTCATTTTATTCTGAGAACGTTTCATATCATTTAAGGTAAGATTTATTAACTCACTTTTAATATTTAAATAATTCTTTTGGCCGATACCGAATATTGTTTACATGCATCTCTGTGGCTTTTAAGCTTACAAAAAATTGTTGTCACCTGTGGCCGATTGCAAGAAAATCTATCGGGGATTTGTAATGGGGAAAGGTATTATTAGGGTTCATTCTCTATTAAATTTACCTTATATTTAACTAGTTTCTTGCAATCGAGCTGTCTTCGGCCTGATGAACATCTAGTAACATTTCAGCGATCTTCAAATTAGATGAATCCAAACAAAATAGCGTGTGAATACCAAGTGGCTGCCAGAATTGATCGTCCATTTTTGGTTCCGATATCCTATATTATAACAATACTTTCGCTTATGATCAATTTCATGTCATTGTATCTTATAATATTCCATTCGAAGAGAGAAACAAGTGGCTATAAAATGGTGATAGGATTCACCCTGATTATTTTCACTATTTCGCAACTTTATTGGGCTATTTTCATGATACCAGTAGCCCTGTTTCCGTTTCCAGCAATGTATAGTGCTGGATTATTGAATAAATCACTTTCATTATTTAGTCAAGGGGTTTGTTATAATATTCTCGTTGTAAGATGTGTCTACTTTACAACATTTTTTGGAAGAGAAATGTTGTCTTAAAAACACTTTTTTTTCTGACGTTTTTTTATCATAATCACGGTAAATGAAGTTCTGATTTTGAAATATTTAAACACATTTTTCTAAAATTCCACGTTTAAATTTAACACTAACTTTTACGTCTACACTAAAGATATATCTTAATATATCTCTTCACTTTAAATTTTTTATGAAATATTAGGTTTAAGATATTTTTCTGACCTCCAGTTTTTTAGCAATACTTTTGGTGTGCCAAATGAAAAACGTGTCTTATTAACTTTTACGTAATTTTCTTCTTTAACTTTTTTTTAGCAGGTTTTAAAGTTTTAAATAAAGTATCATGAAACATTAAAATCTTTACAAAAATCTAACATTATAACCGGATTTATGAACACCCATTTGTAAGATTTCAGCTGCATAAGGATTTCTTTCTGTGCCCATCTAAAAATTTTATTTGCAACAAACACAAACATATAAACCATTTCCAGACCAGTTTATAGATTTGCAATTATTATATTTTTTACAAAATATGTTGTTATGGGTTGGTTTTTCTGTTTTTTTGTAAACACGCTTAAATATAAGCTAATAATTGAAATATAAGCCGCAGATGTTTCATTTTTAGCATTTTACTGGACGTCTAAATTCTATATTTGTTAGAATAAAATGAGTTATTAATTAACAGTGATCTGAAAATAGAAAAAAACGATTTGCAATTTCTTATAATAATCGAAAAAAATTTAAAAAATAAGAATCGATAAAATAAAAAACGTTATGTGTCCATTAATTGTCTGAAAAAGTAAGTTACCAATATTATTCCATTTTTCTCTTCCCGGTTAGAGAAAAATGGAAGTCCCGGGTTTTGAATTTTTGAATATTTAAAGCCCCAAAGCCCCGGGAATTCAACAAACTCTTTCATCACAATTAAGAACTGATTTCCCCTCTAGAATATTGCTCAAAAACAAGCACATCATATCTCCCAGTTGAATAAAAAATATTACTGATATCAAAAAACCACCAATATTTAATCAAAACATATATAGGAGCAATCCACTTTTACACGCCAACTGGTACTGTAATAAAATGAGCTCAGTATACGGGGTCAAATCTAACTTTTCAGAAAAATATCAACATATTTATGATAGTTTAAGATAATCGTTATTTCCATTGAATAACAATTGAGTGAGTCAGGCTGACATACTCTTGTTAAGCTTTCAATGATTGTCTTCCAAGAACCGAGTTATAATTCTTATCTTAACCGCCTTCGAGGTACGTGAACTGTGTTACACATTGTGTATGCTCTCCTTATTATCTCGGAAACGTATTGATTAACAAAATATAACAATCATTAAATATATTCGGATTGCTGTTGAGCAATTCAACGCATAAATCAATTAGCTTTCATAAGTGTTGCATCATAGAATGTCACAATGCATAAATTTAAAAAACTTTAAGGTAATATGGATATTATTTTTTACACTGTACGTGGTTTCCTTTGTCAACATCCTTTTATTTCGCCTACGGGTCGTCGTTCGCCCTTATTCTCTATTCAAAGTAGCTTCAGAAGGACTATACAATCTAAATGGAACATTTCAGTTGCCATCCTTGTTCTATCATTTTCTATCCTTTGTAATGTTTATATTTGGAAGTGGATTTTGCACATGCCTTTTGTATTTTCTTATCCCCTCTGAAGCTGTCATGGTAAAATTCATTGAAGAGGTACAATATATTAATAATTATTATCGTCAAATTTTGGGAAATTGATAAGTACAATATTAATTTCAAAAAAAGAAATTATGTGAACTAGAAATTTGTTAAAATATAGCAAAACATTTTCTTATTATCAATTTCTTATTATTTCTCTTACAGAACTATCCCAACTGTTTTGAGGTGTTCCTTCGTCCAAACCTCGTCGTGTTCGCTGTTTCATTCCGATTCGATCTGCTGCTGATCTTCATAATTATGTTGTTCTGTGGAAGCATGCTCTTCTACGCAATTTTAACGTTTTTAATATTTTACGAAATCCGTCAACAATCGAAGGAGTTCAGCAAATCGAATAGACAATATCATCGGAAGACAGTTGTTTATGCCATTCTTCAGGTAATACTATATCTTTTTATATTCAAAATATGAAGTTTTAGCTACTAGCCAATCTTTTATTTATAACTGTATGGCCAGTATGGCAGTTAGCATCTTTTTTTTTGGACAAGTCATTCGATAGCAGTTTTATAAACACTATTTCTCATTTTTTCTTCATCTTTTCGCCGATTCCAGGTGCAATTGTGATGATCTCACTCAACAAGAATTATCGATCAGTGATTCGCCAAAAAATTACAAAGGAAGTAAAAGGAACCAATAAGGTTCAGATAACTAAAAACTTTATTCGAAGTACAAGCACGCGCCAATTGTAAAAGAATTACTTGTGGATAAACCTGTCAAGAAGTAGAAGTTGTGTCAAATTTACCTTTATATTCTTTATAGCTCACATTTTTAAAGTTTTATTTACTATAAATAAACTTGTTCAGCTACCTGTTAGTTTTACCACTTAATAAATCAGTAAAAAGTAAATTCTCTGAAAAATCAGAATTGCGGAATCAAATGAAAAAAGTGTAATTTAATGATTACAACCAAAATTAAATGTTTAAAATCTTGTTTACTAGTTTTAAAAATTGAGTGCCCGGGATTGAATGAATCTATTCGTTCGGAACTGTCGGGTCATCATAACTGTTCATTCGTCTGACACAGAAGATAAATTAGGCATTTCCAGTGATGTTTGTTCCTCGATCATTGGCATGAGTTTTTAATATCAGTCTAGACTAACAGAAAATATCAAAAGTTTAAATTGTTTAATAGTATCAGATAGATTATTCTGAGTATTTCAATTAGTTATTTCGTTTTATTATTCAATATTTAAAATTGCAGCGTTATAATAACGCCTTGATTGACAAAAAAATCATTTTCCAAAAAATAATACCCGGGTTTAAAATGGCTGTGCTATGAAAAAAATCACAAAATAGTTTGTGAAAAATAATGGATAATATACAGTCCTAACTCAGGACCTATCAAAGGATTAGTGTTATAGGATTCTAAATATACTGTCAAGTGTCGTTTGAGGATATTAAAGTGTCAACTACTAAAGAAAAAAATAAAAAAATAAAGTTTAATATTAAAAAAATAATTGGAAATAGTTTCATTTGTTTAGTACACTCCAGAAACTAATAACTCTGAAGGCATGCAAATTTTATTCATATAATTATCGTAGGCTATTGGAATGCACAGATTATATCTATTTCTCTCTCTTTTATATTTAATTTTTCGATTTTATTGCTGTTTTCAAGAAAATATTCTGCATGGGAAAAGGAAAAAATATTCCAAAATTCCCTTTATTATCGCAATTACTTATTAAATTTTATTCAACAAGATTAGCAAAGTTCAAAACTGGTATGAAATCATGTTCTACATTCTAAATGAGACGAGGTTTTGAAATATCCATTCACGGCCTTAATTTGATTCGGCACGGCAAATTCAAATAACGTTTTTTGCACTGTTTAAGCGTGTCTGAAAATTTTTACGTTTTAAAACGCCGTACGTTCATAAAAATCTTTAAAAACGATTTATTATCTTACCCTGAAACTTTAGTCATTACTAAATTGATAAAGCTTTAGCTTTAGTTAAATTATAATGGTTTTTGATCTTATTAGAATTAACAAATCGTCTTGTTTATAATTATTAAATGACGTGTTTAAACAAAGTTGTTCTTTACTATGAAGCTGGTCTTTTCCACGATCGTTTGCTCAAATTTCTTTACATGCCAGTTTCTGCCTGGGTAATTTTATATTCTATACTTCGCGTTACTTAAGAACATTATTCGATTTAATTCTCGCTGATAATTAGTTTTAAAATTTGTATGATTTCTTAATATTGGCAGTTTTCATCAATTAATAATTAAAATATCTGGCAAGAATGCGGAAATCACCCATTTAAATAATGATTCATCGAAATTCAACATTCAAATCGTTTATATTGTCGCCGATCTTTTTCTCAAATGGTGTTGATTCAAGTGATTAATTAAAGGCAAAGAAAACCGTTCGCCTGAATTGTCAACAAACCCGCAGCAACAACAAACCCCGAGTCCATCGACACAATAATCGAAAACAGATAAAATAGAAACTCAATAAAAGTTCTTGTGTGTGAATATTCCTAATACTACGAATTTATCATGCCGTCGACGGTTGATTTGCTTCGAAATGCTTCGTCTGTTGGAGAATTGTTGAGCAAACAAGTTGACGGTATAGTTGATGAGTTTCTTTTAAATCTTTCATATTTTAGGCATTGATTCCGATTTTGTTACATGTGTTTATGCCGACAATTATTCGACGGATAAGAACATCACATTACTGTAAGTTATAATTTCAATTTTGTAGTTGTTGCATAAGTTAATCACTATTTATTTCTATATCTTGTGTTTGAAAATTATTTGAAGCTAATAGACATTCTAAACTGATATGGACTAGTGTGAACTTTTAAAATATTTATTATAACTAAGTTTTATAACTAATTTGTTGTTTTATAGTGTTAAATTTGATTTTTATCCTGTTGGCAGTTTCAAATTTCTAATTGTCAAAAACTGATTTATAGCATGATGCATTATATTCTATGAGATCTGCTCATTGACATCATTATCTACTTTTCTAAATAACGGCGATTTACAAGGCGTTACCTTAAAAGCTTACGGTTCCAAAAATACCACCGTAATTAAAAAATGGAAACTTTATGCGTGTTATTATAGTCATACCGCTTTTAAATTCGTAGGAATGTTCTTCCTTCCTAACTCAAATCTTTGTTGCTTATGCCGAACGCTCCCCAATTTGTATGGTAAGAAAATGAGCTCAGTAAGCATGCTCAAAAATAACTTTTTAGAAAGATATTAATACTTTTAGACAGTTTAAGACAGGCCTAATTGAATTGTGGTAAAATCGTTTTTGTTTTAAAGGCGTAAAATGTTCCGAGCACGTTTAAAAATCGCACAATCGTTATTTCGATTTGGCGTGCGAACGCTCTTTGGTAGTGGTGCATATTCATCTTTGGAATATCTTGTCCTTGAAATTCCGATCTCATCCTCTCTAAAATACGAATTTTCGAACTCCAGTCCTCTTCTTTTCATATCTTGGAAGATTCTCTAGGCAATTTGATATAACATCTCGTTCTACCAAGTCGCGTCGATATCTTTTTGACGAAAACTCCTAAGTAATTCAAAAGAGAGATCTGAGCTTGTTCTGCTGAGCCTCGTCGCATGTTGATTAAAACTAATCAAAACTATTTTTACCTAATTTTAGATAATTTCGCTTTTTATTTTAACATTATCCTGAAGAGCTGTCGTATAGTTATGACGCAACGGGATTTTCGAAAAAAATACGTGGGACTTTCTATTTATATGTTTCCACGAGTTTTTTATTACCCTGAAACCCATGACCTCAGTTTTGGATCATTTCGCTGTTCATATGGGGCCTCTTATAAGTTTTGACTCTCATTGCATGGAATTTCCATTGACATTTTATTTTTATTTAAATATGAGAAATATTATTATGCTTAAAAGGTCATATTATTGATCCATGTGAAAATTAGAAGCATTTTGATTAAATAACGGATTTCGCTTGGTACGTTATATAGTCTAAAATTGATAATTTATTGTTTATTTTATTGACTTCATAAAAATAAACTTTCTGTTCATGGGATATTAACATTTGGAAAAGAAAACACAGGCTTCACGAGTGTTTTTACTATTTGCAGCAAGTGGTCATTCCTGGCAATCCGTCTACTAATCGATGGTCGACTTTGTAATAACCGTTTTGTCTCCATTTTTGACTTGATTTCAGTCCTAAAACATTGGGTATACGTGAATTTCAGCAAACCGCTACACAATTTTTTAAATAATTGTCTTCTCGATGTTATCAAGGCTGCTATAAACCCTCTAATGATTAATTGTTGAATTTTATCTCTAAAGAAATATGCAGACAGACCATAATAACTTTCTAAGCTTAAGTCTTCTTTTTATAATAACCATCTTATAATTGTAATATTTTGAGATAAAAACTTTTCGATAAACAATTTCAAGTAGTCATTATATCGTATAATATTCATAATTTAATATTTAAGCTCATGGGATTGATTTCTATTTAATAAATTGTAAATGGATAATCTAAAGACTACAAGAACCAATCAATAACTATTGTAAAATAATAAATTTCATTAAGATGCGAATCGTGTTGCTCAACCGGTTGCTGCACATTTGCATTTTGGCACAGCGCACAAGTTTTGAAAACAAAATCAATATTTGAAGTTTCGAATAGGTGATTATCTGCAAATGATGTAAATACAACTCTATTATTCAGGTTTAACTTAATATTATGTTCAGTAATGGTTGGTATTGCATTGGGAACATTCTTCATGTATTGTTGGCGAAGAAATAGGGCACAATCCAACGCTTTTATTGAATGAAATTTATTAAAATGTCTATTTTATTGTTTGATTTATATAATAAATTATTTATTTAAAAAACCATAAAAATTTAACAAAATTATTGGTAATCTTGGATACTATATTCATGCAAAAGAATTAGAGCTTCTTAAAGGTTCATTGCAACCATCACGTGCCTTTCAATACAATTCCTACAAAATACCAAAATTGTTATTTTCATTTGGTGTGCCATTGTCTTTCCTAAAGAAAGCCTATGTGAGCCAAGAATAGATAAAAATCCGATTTGATTGGACACTACAGCAAAATACAGCAAATCAATTATCTCTAAATGTCAAAAATTCCAAATAGTTTCCAAATAATTTCGTTTTGATATTTGAACTTTATTGTGACCTTTACCTTAAAATTTTTCAATCAACTGATTTTCTAAGGCTGTAAAGTTTATTTATAGAATAAATGTTGTCCCAGATACTATTTCAATCAGACGTATATGGTTTTCACTTACAAAAAATAAAATAAAGCCTTATTAGCTCTTTTTTGAGGGAAATTTTTCGTGCGATAAGAAGTTCTTGACAATTGTTGTCATTTGTATTTCTAGAGTATGAGTTATTAATGGATTTAATTTAATAAATATAAAAACCATAAAAATTTTAATATAATAAATTAAAGATAAATTATAAGAAAATTAAACGGTAATGAAAAGCTAAAGATAGTAAACTGATAGTCAATTGAATCGATGAATAAATATAGACTCTTTTAGTTTTCCCGAATTTGTCTTCTTCCAAGAACATTCTCAGACAGTGCAATTATAACGGTTGTACAGTAAGTACATTCAACCAAGTAAACAAGACATTTCTGGATAGATTAAGAAACTGCTAGTAGTGAAGAACAATCCGAAGTCAATAATAATGAGCTTAATTAATGCAAATAGAATCAGAAAAAACGACGATTGATTGGTCTGAAGTTATTAATTGGTCATCATGTCAGACTTTACAAAAAGATTCGTTTTGGATCTAAAAGTATGCACAAAAAGTTGCAGTTCGCCAAAACTATTTTAAAATACCTAAAAATCGGTTTTTAAATCTGAAAGTTCCTACGACCAATATTCAAAAATTTCAGTTGACTTGATATTAAAGCAAAAAGCGATGATTGGTCTGAAGGTATCAGGAAGGCTGTTCGTGTGCACCAACTCACAAGCGCTATCCGACCACTGCACCACGCGGAGACTTTTGCCTGCTTCCTTTCGGACCTGAGCCGTACGCCTCTCCTTATCCACCCGGGACCCATCAACTTCCGCCGATGAACCGCCTGGTGACGTAACGCTTGGTACGGACGCTCGGTCGCCGTTAATAACAACCACGAACAGGACTCCTCCCTTCACTCCATCCACAATCATCTACCGCCTGGAAGCCGGCTGACAAGCGCTCGCCACAACGCTCGGTGAAGGAATGCAAATTTTATTCATATAATTATCGTTGGCTATTGGAATGCCTAGATTATATCTATTTCTCTCTCTTTTATTAATTTTATGATTTTATTGCCGTTTTCAAGAAAATATTCTGCATGGGAAAAGGAAAAAATATTCCAACATTCCCTTTATTGTCGCAATTACTGCTTAAATTCTATTCAGCAAGATTATCAAAGTTCAAAACTGGTATGAAATCACGTTCTACATTCAAAATGAGACGAGGTTTTGATATATCCATTCACGGTCTTAATTTGATTCGGCGCGGCAAATTCAAATAACGTTTTTTGCAATGTTTAAGCGTGTCTGAAAATTTATACGATTTTTTTTACGAATTCATTAAAAAATTCCTCTGGCGTGATAAAAAATATTCCTATTTCACCTAGCACAGATAGCAGTTAACAGTAACACTAGGTCCGCTAATAATGTGTAGGTCAAAGGGATCCAAATATAACAATCAAATGTAATAATTGAAATAATCATAATTTGAAAAAGAGGGATATTTTCTTGCCTTTTTTCTGCTAAATTTTAACTCCTTCATTGGATTAATTTTGGGTCAAGTGATGATTGTTAAAGTATGAGCTCATAGAATCCTACCAAGGCAAAAAATATAATATTGAATCGTCCATAAAAAGTTAAAAATTGTCTGTAATTTACACGTTGTCGCGACCTCACCACTAAAGTTATATTGTTCCTAAAATACGGTCGCGACTAAGGACACCGATGCTCATTAGCTGTATTGCTCCAAAGTTTTGACATTTTCCATATGTACCATATGTTCGTTACTATAAACTGCTATTGTATTTTATTCCTCTCTAGATTTTGCTACCACTGACCACGAAGTAATAAAGTTACTCAAGCTGTTACACACATGCAAGTTTACAAGAAGGTTCCTGAAAAAGGAGGAGGGTTGATCCCATCTGCACATGGAAAATTCCCGGAATTACGAGGTTGCACAGAAGAATACTACCAGTAATGGAGCATAAAAATCCACTTCTCCACTGAAGGGATTCTAAACTACCTAGTCAAGAAAGTAAGTACATTTATTATTATAAAATTTCAGTTTTCCTTTCGTTACAACGTTAACAAACACTGTCAAATAAATTTTGGTTCAATTGTTCAATAAATACTCTTATCTAAATTGTTAACCTCTTATGTGCAATTTAATAAGTTTCACAACATATTATTATTATTTGTTGACATGTTTGTTTATCCAAGAAAAGTCGGTGACCGCCAATGGTAGCAAATTGTGAGAAGAACAACATTGACACGAAATGTTTTGATTTTGGATTTGCTTGTATACGGGGTTAAGCTCCTTCTCGTCTGTTTCCAAGTCAACCGGAAAGGTCGTTCTACATAAACTAGTTGTTTTGGCACACGTGTGACTTGATTCCTCGGATAGTTTGCATTATATTGACGTTTTACAATGAATAGCCAGAATTCGATTATCAAACCTATTGTGTATTGTAAATTTGAATTGTACCTACTCCATTCCGGTTTTGATAGAAATAACTATTTCTAAAGTTTCGAGAATTTACATCTTTTATGTTCAAAATTGTTACCGATCATTTTATAGATACCGTTATGATTATAATTTCCTTAGGTTGCCAACTAAACGTTTATAAGGTTTTCTTGATTCCCTTTAGATCCCCCTATGTTTTCCCAACATTTTCCCCTTTCTGGACTATCTAATTTCACTTTTTTCTTTTACATTTATTCGATTTAATATCTATTTTATACAAAATTTAATTTAATTTGTGCTGAATTTTATTTGTTGTTCTTAATATTTTGTAAACCCTATGTATTTGTCTGGCTTCACTAGAACGTTAGTAAAAACTCTCTTATGAATTTTAGGATATTATTAAATTTATGAAAAGGCGGAATTTGCTCCCTTCGGAAAAGAAAATGGATTTCCGCAAAAAATCTATTACTTTATTTCTAAAAATATAAAAGCCATACTATCAACCATTATCAATGCTATTTCAAATCTCTACGTAATAATAGTGACAACTAGACTTCCCTTCTCATGAAATAAAATCTTGCATTAGAAGTCGCGAGAACCCCATCATTAGCAAGGAAGGGGAAAAATCGAGCACGCCAACTGCAAAAGTTTCAGCCAAGTATCTAAACCGCTCATATGAATTAAAGAGTTGCTAAATTTTATGACCTCGACTCTTCCTGATATACATTCCATATTGAATGTTTAATTTCCTTAGAATATTAACGTAGAATTACGCTTTCAAAATTTTAGAAATCGATAATTTAATTTGGCTTTAAATTTTAAATCATCAAATATTCCCGAGTCGCTGAAACGAGGAGTCCGTTCAGACGATGCTGCTTCATAAAATTTTATGAGGATCAGACGGTTCCACTTTCGAAATTTGAGGGAATAATTTACCAGCAGTTCAAGGATTTTGGACAAACGGAAAGACGTTAGCATTTGTTTGGAAGAAAATAGAAATCAAATGTGGGGAAGAAAAGCTTCATACTGTCAAGGGAAGTGTTTTAGGTCGGGCTCACAGATTTTAATAAAACTTTGCGGATAGATTCCTTATGATCCAAATAGTATACTGACAAAATATTGCTTCACCTACTTAAACCGTTTTGTGGGTCCTAATATTTTGTCAGTATACTATTTGGATCATAAGGAATCTATCTGCAAAGTTTTATCAAAATCTTAAAATAGTTTTTATATAGGAATATCTCCTTTTAGCGAAAAATATACCTAAATTTTTATTTCAGTACTTCATGGAATTGTAACAAAACTGTTAAAATCTTGTTTTGTTTCTTAATTTAAAGATTTAAAAGTATCCTACAGGATTTTGGCTTCTGTCTAATACTTTGGGTTTAATCATTGACAGTTAATAAACATTAAACATGTTTCAAAATTTTAACGATTTCGTTTTTAAAAGTTTTCCATTTATACTGTTTCTTATAATATAAACGTTATCTTCTCATTTGCATTCATATACACTTTAGAAGATTAATGGATCATATTAAGTGTCACATACCCTGAACTTGAAAACTTTGTTGTGTCATTTGTTAAACTCAAATGCGATTGGTTTTAATTTCAATTTGAACAGTTCAAATATTTATTAGCAACCTTTATTTGATCCATCATCTCGTATTGTTTTTCTTCTATTCCAACACATTTATACATTTGCTCTTGTGTTATCCAAGTTTCGTGATATCGAATGACACATTTCGCGCACAGATCAACGGTTTTTCAATGTCAAAATACTTGCACAAACATCAACACATTGATCCGGAAAATTTCAGGATTTTTAATTAAAACACATTATTGGAATTGGAATATTATTTCGTTAAATATCAAATGGTATCTTCATTGGTAATTAAACGATTACTATCATCGACAATAGAAGGTATTCTGTCTAATTTTTTTAAACATAAAATTATTATAATAAAGGTACGGCTAATTTATGTGTCTATGATGCGAACCACAATGGAGACGAATTAACAGTTACCATATCGTATGTTACTTTTTATTACGAAGGGCTTGTTATACACATTTTTATATATCGTCGTGGAAATTTTCACGTCTTTATAACAATAAAGTTTTTACAACGATTTGATTAAGCATGTCTTAAACTATCTAAACATATAAATATCTTTCTAAAAAGTTAAATTTGAGAATGGTTCCTGAGCTCATTCTCTTACCTTACAATTTGAGGTGTCAAAGCAGTATCGATGTCATTTAGAAAATAATAATAATAATAACATATCAATTTTATGGTTACACGCCAAATGAATCTTTAAACGGAGAGCTCAGAAGGCATACTCACATATAGATCAGCCCTAAGAGAAGCGATATCCTATAATAGTTTAGAATTACCCGGAAAAAAATTATGGTAAAAACAATCTAGAATTAACACGTGTTAACTTTAACTATTCAATGAAATATTAGAAAATGATTATTTTCATTTGACGTTACATTTATTTACCTACCTTACATATATGCAAATTCTAATATATCAGTTTCACGTAATCTACAACGTATCTATAAATTGTAAAACACAAAAGGCCAAGGAAGAAGGAATACGTAAAAATCACTATTAAAGTATATTTAAGGAGTTATACAAAACAATTCCTAACAATAAACCCTTAATATCAAAAATTCCAAATACATTTTTTAGGATTGCACCAGCTTCTTTTCTATGTCTAACTCTATAATGCTGGTTCCGATTGTAAAAAATATTAAATTTTGTATTCAAGATTAAAGCATTATCACGCAGTATTGCGACAAGAAATTGAATTAAAAATTTTGAGATGTTTGAGCGTGTATGGAAATTTGCACGTCTATATAATAGAACATTTTTTAAGAAAACTTAACTATGCTTTCCTTAAACTACATATTAGTATTAACATCTTTACGAAATATTAGATTTTCGTACGTCAGCGGAGTTCATGTTTTTACTTTTTTTTAATGCAAAAATTCGTGAAATGCGTTTCTTTATTTAATTCATTTAACATTATTTTCGAGTGTCATAGAATAATATAAAACTATTCTTTATATTTCCGCTTAGAACGCAGAAGATAATTATAAGTTTTTTCATTTTTGTTCGTTTTCCATCCACGCCACCTGCACTATCAAATCCTAGTTATCATTAACTGCTTGATATTGTTAGTTAAAAGTTATATAACTTATAAAACTATAAGGATTGACTGAAGTTTAATATCCACAATATCTTAAAACTATACAGAAATGTTCGCGTACAAGTGGCTTGTAACGTTTCCATACAAAATTGTAAAAATATAAAAAATTCTGAGTGATTTATTATAAGTCGAATATAACAAATGAAATAATACAATTTTCAGATGTCCTGTCGCTGTTGGATGCTGCGAGCGCGGTTGTTGTAAACTCAGTTCAAACTTTCTGACGTCCTCAAACGGTTCATCAACATTTAATGAAGATCCGATATCTTCTGAAGCATATCATCTCAATGAGACTGTTTTATTAACTATTTTAACAGTTATGATATTCTTCATGGGTTGCATATCATTAATGTTCATAGTCAGAAAAGTAATTTAACAAAATTAATTCCTCCAAAGAATACAACTTTCCTGCAGGTACAAAAGTTACGGCATAAGGATGAAGATGATGAGCCGGATTTTGTCTATCACGCTTATCATCAACCTCAACCAAAAGTGAGTGATTGCAAACCTACCAATGTCATCCTAACTCATTACCGTAATATAGAATAGAGCTATGACTAATAGTTTTTCCCGAAACCTGCCCATAATAATTGCTCAATACTTATGATTATGGTTTTATTTGCAGATAATAACAGATGATATTTATGGTTCGCCTTGTTAATTGATTTAAGTACATTGCTTTAATAATATATCTATCATTCACATAATCATCATCATTCCATATATTATTTTCTATTATTATTATTATTATTATTATTATATATTCGGATCAGGTTTTTGGATTGTGAGTATCTTCGGTAACTATAATTAATTACTTTTATTATTCATTTCAGAGATCGATGCCTAATGGAAGAGTAATAAAAGAAGAGAAAATAATGGGGCCACAAAAAATATTTTTCTCAATTCCTCTTAAATATGTGCTGTCCATAATTTCGTAAAAAAGAATGGCCGTCTAAAAAGAGAGGCCGTCCAAACGAGAACTTCAGTCCATCCTAATTTTTTTTCTCTTCCATTAGGCACCGATCTCTGAAAAGGACAATACTTTTAGCTGAATTATAATATTTGTTTTTTATTCACTTTGGTTGTAATTCTCTTGAGTTGTTACATAGTATATAATACTGTTTATTGGATCATAAATATATATTAAACTCTATTTAAATAAAAATGTGTTGCGAATAGGAAATGTTCTGAATATGAAACTATTAAATAGTACAAAACCTTTAACAAAACATTCATTTGATTGGAAAACATTTCAATAAGATTTTTCCTTATGTAATCTCCAACAAGATTTTGTGTGTCTGCTCCTTGTCGCGTTCTGTGAGAATATAGGACCTTTCTTTGGAATCTTTCCAATTACTCCCAATCAATGCCAACAATGGTTTTGCGTGACAACAAGCGACATATCGTTCCTGCGTGAAGCCCGTTTTAACAAATTCAGTACTCTTGTTATTGATTTATGATGCCTAAAACGCAAAAATAATTTTTGTCAGCTGTCAGCGTAGAAGAATCACCATGACCAAAAAAGTAGGGAATAATGTTGATTTGTATGGAAGATATAACAGCTTCTCGGAAATGAAAGTTATAAAAATTAACATACATAGAAATATTGGTTGAGGAATAAGTTCCTAGAGTTTTTATGTTATCTTTTGTTTCACAACAATTTTCTTGTTGTGAAACAAACATTGATTTTTGCACCGAATCGTTACGGGAGAGGAAAAATGGTTCCTGTACGTCAATCTGAAGCAAAGAAAGATGGTGACTCCAGGAGATACACGAAAGCCAAGAGTAAAGAAAAATCTTCACTCAGGAAGGACCGTGATCTCCGTTTTGTGGAACTTGGAGGCCACGGGAAATGCTCGAAAATAACGCCACGGTCAACAAGGAGCTCTATGTTGCCCAGCTGCGCTGCATGAATGTGTGTGTTCGACTGAAAATACCCGATCGACAAGGCCAAGTCTGTAACAGCGCGAATAAAGTGAATATCTTTATTAGTCCAGTGGTAGAATATCAATATTACAATTGTCGCTGGGGTATTTATAGTGAACAACATATGGCACATATGGCAAATGTCAAAACTTGATACAATAGAAATAATACAGCTAATGAGCATCGGTGTCCTTGGTCGCGACCATATTTTAGGAGCTAATTAGTGGTGAGGAAAAAAACAACAAAACAAAAAAATACATGTTGCTGATAGCACTTAGCTAAGCTTGACGTGGATGACGCTCTTGCTGGTGGTCTTCCTGCTTGCTGTTACTTCGAACTGCTCCAATGTACTGCTGTGTTGATTGCTTCCTTGCCCTCCTGGAGACTCCGGCAAACCATGTCGTTGGCGTGGGGCTGCATCGGTGGTTCAGTGGTAGAATGCTCGCCTGCCACGTGGGCGGCCCGGGTTCGATTCCCGGCCGATGCACCATGTAACAGCGCGAATAAAGTGAATATCTTTATTAGTCCAGTGGTAGAATATCAATATTACAATCGTCGCTGCGGTATTTATAGTGAACAACATATGGTATGGCAAATGTCAATCGGTGTCCTTGGTCGCGACCATATTTTAGGAGCAATATAGTTAGTTAGTGGTGGGGTCGCGACAAAGTCATCTTGCTCCACGACAACGCCAGGCCGCATGTTGCACAAGTCGTCAAAAGCGCCCTCCAATGGCTTGAATGTGTGGTTCTTCAGCAACCACAGTACTCTCCAGACATTGCGCCATCCGACCATCACGTTTTCCGCTCTCTGCAAACCAAATGGGGGGGGGGGGGTGCACACTGGGTCACAGAGTTGTACACCAAAAATGAGACGACCAAGACGCATATCATGAGACAAGACGCTAATGTGCGAATGCATTTGTTTTTATTTATTTTTTTAAGTAGGATAACTTGATTTTTATTTCATTTTATTGTTATAGGGATAATATACAAATTGCATGAATTCTGTGTGTAAAATTTTTTAGCGATCCGACAACTTTTTTTTCTTAATCTCATCTTTGGATGGATATAGGATATTATTGTTATAAAATTTTTGGTATCATAATGGGCTCATATTAAAGAGCATCCAATTTTGTACTAATTGTGAAATTGTTATTGATGGTTACAATAGTTTTAACGAGTTATCAATTTTTTTGTATATCGCACTTAATGGAGTGTCCATTATAAATTGTTTATTTTTAATTGAATATTAATTTAGATTGCAAGAGAAGAGAAGAGATGACAACGTCCCTGATAGTCGATGATCACCGGAATAGTCAAGTCTAAGCTGTGAGATAGTCAAGGAAGTGATATAATGATCAGTAATAAAGAAAAAAGTATGTGATCATTCAGACTTAATATATATATATATATATATATTGATTGAATATTAATTTAGATTGGAAGAGAAGAGATGGCAACGTCCCGACTAGTGGTGGATCTCCGGAATAGTCGGAAATATAAGACTTTAAATTATTTTTGTTAATAAATTTTTTACGCTTCTCTGTGGTTTCTTTTCAATTACTATAAATAACCATGGTCATGTGTTATGTGGTCATTATCGTAGAACCCTTTTCATCATTGGATCTTCCAAAATTATTGTTTTTGATAAGCCGTCGTTGGGCGAACAGCTTCGTTGAATATATTAAAACATAATTACCAACGAATTATGATTACTAGCCTTATCTTCAAAAACATTCGCAAATCTTCCTTTGTATGATTCATAAAATTCTTCCATTTTGCTTTTGTTGACACAAAAATTTAGGGATACTCTAGTTGCATTAAATATTTAATCTTTTCAGAATTCGGAAAGCATATGATTATATTATTTCAACTAATTAAAATAATAGCATTTAAAATTACTTTATTTACAATACGATAAAAATGAATTTAACTTATATATTTCCGACAATTCCAGTGATCATCGACTATCAGGGACGTTGCCATCTCTTCTCTTCCAATCTAAATTAATATTTAATCAATCTATATTAAGTCTTAATGATCACATACTTTTTCCTTTATTACTGATCATTATATCACTTCCTTGACCATCTCACAGCTTAGACTTGACTATTCCGGTGATCATCGACTATCAGGAACGTTGTCATCTCTTCTCTTCCAATCTAAATTAATATTCAATTAAAAATAAACAATTTATAATGGGCACTCCATTAAGTGCGATATACAAAAACATTGATAACTCGTTAAAACTATTGTAACCATCAATAACAATTTCACAATTATTACAAAATTGGATGCTCTTTAATATGAGCCCATTATGATACCAAAAATTTTATAACCACAATATCCTATATCCATCCAAAGATGAGATTAAGAAAAAAAAGTTGTCGGATCGCTAAAAAAATTTACACACAGAATTCATGCATTTTTTATATTAACCCTATAATATTAAAATGAAATAAAAATCATGTTATCATACTTAAAAAATAAATAAAATATATAACTAATTGAACGTGTTTCCGAGTGTCAGTAAATAACAACTAATGCGCTGAGTCGAACTGTGGCGGTGTTTACGTACTGTCGTAAAATAAAATGTTCGCTTGTTTATTATTAATATAAACAAGCGAACATTTTAAACAAGCGAACATTTTATTTTACGACAGTACGTAAACACCGCCACAGTTCGACTCAGCGCATTAGTTGTTATTTACTGACACTCCGTGTTTCCGAGTGGTTCGTCAAATGCGCTCTATTCACATGTGTGTTATTTGAAAAAAGTGTAACATGATTCTCTGTTGTTCTAACCCAGTGTGGGGGTGTTACCTTCGATGACGAAGAGGACCTCAAAATTGGCTCCTGGCGACTTTTGGCGGAACGGCATTAACAAATTGATTGCGAGGGGAGAATATTGTAAACAGTAACGGCAAATACTATAATTATTGTTTTTTGTTCAAATGTATCTTTGTGAAAACAAACTACACGAACTTATTCCTCACCCTAATAGTTAACCCGTTTTTATGAACTTTTAAAGAATAATTTGCTATATTTGCTACATTGAGTAATCTTCTTGCAAAAAAATTTTCTTGCAAAAAAGTTTTATTTTTTGCATTAAAATGAAAATTTAATCATGATAAATACTCCGATCCTCGTATACAAATATGAATTATCGATTAATCGGACCAACGTAATGATATACACTGTATAAATACAACAGACAAACAAATAAACAAATATGAAGAGGAATGGATCAGGCATAAGCACATAAAATCGGTTATACTAATAACAATAACCATATAATAATACATTGACCAACAACTATTCTGTTAATTATTATTGTTGTTTAGTTATCGTGACTTAAACTAAGTTTAAGTGTTAATTAGGTTTGAAACGTTTACAACCATCTAAATCTTTTTGGTCAATAGCATTGTTATTCTAAACATTTTTAAATCAAATTGTGTTCTTCATTGTCGTTTTAAACGTCACGCTTGCAACACTTTAATCTTGTTTTCTAATCAAATAATCAAACGATATTGTTGGCGGAATTCCGTATCATTTTTTACCAAATGTCGGTTTGCCGTTTTAATAAATATTTTCATGGATTTATTTGCACATTGCGCTCTTTTTTATGATGAAATCTTTGAAATCATAATGTTCTCTTATTTTGACTCACAATTGATACTTTATCTAGAGGTTTTATGGTGAATCAATGAACAAATATTCTTCAATGTTATATAAATGTTGTTTTCCTTATTGTAGATTTAGTTCACCTTTTTAAGAGTTTTGTAATTTTTGTGATAATATTATAAATTCATTAATTTGATTTTGAAAATAGTTTTTTTTGCTGATCCAGCTCCTTCCTAAGCGACTAAGATCGAAATTAAAAATAAGTTTTAAGCTGGTTTGGTTATAGTACCAAAACGGCCACTTTCAGATATTCTTTCCATTATTCAAAAATTAAGTAGCCTCCTAACATGCATTATTTTGGAAATGTACTATTTTGCACGGGAAAGTTACAAATTTAGTTTAAAATATCTTTGCATTAAAGTCTTTAAGCAGTGAACTTGAACCAGGGATTGAAACTTTAATTTTTTATCAGTTTACGAGTTTTTATCCTGGACAATCAGACCTTATACGATCCTTCCCATATTTAGTATGTATACATAACAATTTTACGAGAACAAAAGGGTTCTTTTGAAAAAACATCATGGGCATTTTTGACTTGTAAGATTAACAGTTTTACCGTAATTTTTTTTCTAAATATAAACACCAAATATTCAATTCTGAAAACTAAAATGCGTAATTATTTAAAGATGACGCTAGTAATTATTTGGAAATTCTGTTGATTTAACAGAATATTGCAAAGATATTGCAAAGATAATAAAAACTTTCCAAATTTAATTTATAAGAACAAACAAAGAGAAAAATTAAATTTAATTAAATTGCTTTTAATTAAATTTTTATGAATGGCCTAATATAAACCATTTGATAGAATTTAAGAGCAGTATTATATTATTTCTTTTTTACAATTGTTCACTCTAATTTCCAACTTTTATCAATGATCGGTTAATTTAGTATGAAGCAATGGAGATTTTATTAGGTTAAAAAAGTTTATCCACTTATAAAGAAAAAAGTAGAATAGATCTTATATTGTTTTTCGTCAGTTTTCGTCATTCCATCAACAGTGTGAGAAATATGTCAAATTGCACGAAGGTCCGAAAAACATAAATGGAACGGATCATGTAATCAAAAATTTTTAAAATTGTTGTGTCTTTTCAAAAAATTCATTACGGTAGTTTAACTAGGCTTCCCTTAAACTATCTAAAAATATTTATATACTGAGCTCATTTTATTAAAATACCAGTTGCCGTGCGCCTGTCAACTAATGTTTGCAATAATTAACTAGGGAACCATGATTCGGAATCATCTCAGAATTTTTCTAAATTTGCTCATTTATAGTTTCGAATACGGGCTTTCTCGTGGTGTACTTGGTTTTCTGCACAAATTTATAGAAGTCGAGATAATTCCATCTGAAAATATACTATTTTTTGCTTTCCACTTTGCTCTCTTAAAGCATTCTTCCAACATCAAAGAAAAAAAGAAAAGTGACAAAGACGGAAGGAAAAAAATTAAATTTTGCTGAAAAAGTAGTGAAGATCAATGAGAAAAGTGCATTCGGAAGCATTTAGTCTGCCAGGCCACAATCCACTTTTTTTGGAAAACACTGTTTTCTAGTTTAGATTTAATCTAGTTTAGAAAGCCAAGTTTAGAGACATAAACATTTTTGTATTATCACTTTGCTACTTGAATACCAGTGTGCCCACCAAACCGTAGTTTCCGAGAGAGGTCGAACAAAACTAGAAATAATTCATTGTCATGTTCTTAATAATTTTAATTTTTAACTTTGTATGAATCCGACATTATTTTTGTCCTGGGTAAAGAAAAAGTGAAGTCGCTGTTCCCCTGGATCTGGGCAGTGACGGGAGCGATCCCGATTTGTTGGAATTCCGAGATTTCCTCCCATCACTGGTATATACACTAGCTGACAAAAATTTTGTCACAAATGTTTTTCGGGTTTAACTTTTTTGTGACTTGACCTGATTTATTGGCTGATTTTTTGATATTTTATGTGAATCAGTGTTTAACATGTTATAGTAGCAAAATTTGGTTTAAATTACCATGGCAATTTCGGTACCACGCATTCCGTTTTCCCTCATATTGATAACAGCTTGCCGGGTGGCAATTGGAGTTTCTTTACGTGGAGTCATCTCTAAAATGTTGCCAATTACTGCTATTTTCAATAAATTATGAAAAAATATAATTGAACTTTAAAAATTATTAAAAAATGCAGTACAAGAAAAGTGCGTAATATCTTTGAGCTACGCGTTTTACGATAATAGCTTGTCACTGTAAAACGGATCATCGTAATCACAAGCGAGAATTTGTAAAATAATCTACAACCATATGAATCTATTATATCAAAAAATCGTCCAATTTGGTCAAGTCACAAAAAAGTTAAACCCGAAAAAACATTTGTGACAAAACTTTTGTCAGCTAGTATATATTAAACTCTTCAAGCCAGAGACGGTCGGAAACCCGGATGACGTATTACGACCATTTTTGATTCCGAATTCCGAAATTTCGAAAATAAACTTTACATTAAAACGTTAACCGGATTTCGGTTTGGCTTAATAACCCCAGTGCTCGCTAGCCGCCATCTGTATTTCTCACTATATCATTTATTTAATAATTATTAGCACTTTTGATCGTCAAAACTATATACATCTCACTTATGTTATAGATAAGTGATACATGGTTTATTTTTATGAGCTAAAATATTCGTTTAATCAGTATTAAAACTAATTGCACTATTTCAATAGATTCAACTATACTCTATATGTTTTAAGAATTTGATTGTACAGCTTTACAGAATATTCCTTATATTTATATATTAAATAGGTGTCATTTTCAACAGCTACACTTGAAATCTTTTATAACTCATCACGATCGCTTTATTTTATCATTTGAAATCAAAACACTTGTGCAAACAAACAATTCAAAATCATATTTTTATATTTTTATGGATTTGAGTACACACTTCCTCTTCTTAATTAATATTCTAAAATTGATAGCTTTCAGATTCTATTGCAACTGGTCTCAACAAGAAAGTGAAATTTTTGTGGTAATACCAGTGAAAAATATCAATAAATTGAATATTTACAGATCGAATTACAACCAGTTATCTTAATTCGTCAGGTTTGTTATTTTTCCTCAATCATTTCTCATTTACAATCTATGAGTACACGGAATTAATTGAACTCGCACAGTTCAGAAAGTTGCCAACGGAATGCTTAGTATATTTAATAATATTGCGTGCTTGACTCACTCCGTGCACCAATAATCGAGCAAACAAGCATGGATTCCAGTTTTGAGCCGTTTTTGTAGAGCGCCGTCATCATTATCAATTGAGTTCTAGTATGATTCATTTCTATAGGTGTGCCAACTAGCCATCAATTTTTTTAACGATTATTTTATAACTTATTAACATTATTTATTATAAAATTCTTGACTTATTTGTAAAATAAGAAAATATTATTTAAAATTTCCGTTTTTACATTTTCAGCGTCACTTTAAATATCATATTTTGATCCTGTTTATCTCTATCCTACTCATGTTGGGAGATCTATTTTTGTGACAAATTTATTAAGATCTATTTTTGTGACAAAAGCGAAATTAACTATATTTTTTTGTAAATTGACATTGTTTATTTAGTTTGATTTATTAAGTTTTACAAAGTTTATTAAGTTTGATTAGAAAAATAATTACAAACAGCTCATATAAGCTGTTGTAAAGGATGTATCATTACTAATTACCCAATAGTGTTCGTGACATTTTCTGAGTGTTTAAGTATACCAGGGTTATCAACTTTCCGCTCTGTATTTCATCCCTCACGCTTAGGATAGATTTCTTGTGTATATTAACCGAGTTTCCTTGAACATTAATTGACATAAAAGAAACCTTCAAACATTTTCGGTAGTATTCATGTCCGGCATTTAACATTATATTTGTTTAAATACATTTTTGAATTGACTATTGTTCCACCGTTCATTGACGCAACTTTTATTATCATTTCTAACATTTCGAACTTACGATGGTAAACAACTGAGGAACGTATCTGCTTTAATTCCTGGATTTTGTAAACTGTAATTTAAGTTTTTTAAAACATCGCAAACATGATTTTAGGCGATAATAACGCTAAAATAAAAGAAAATAAGTTATACTGGAAAGTGTGCTCATAGTGGATTAGCCCATTTTATTTTTTGGGACGCTTACAGCAAATAAATTTTCAAAACATTCGAAAAGAACTGAATTTTTAAATAATAAAATCGCTACATTATATCTAAAAGAGAGAGAGGGGGAGAAATTCCACTAGTCATCGAGAATTGTATGAAAATGTCCCAAGAGTTTCCCAATTAGCATACCAAAGCTCATTGAAAACAATAGACGCGAGCTATCAGTTAAAATTATGATCATGTGGAAGCGTAGCTCAGTTTGGTAAACTTTTACAAACACACAAATTAAGATATCGTTTTGTTAAAGCAGAACAACATTTTTCCGGTAAAATTGATCTAACATTGTAAATTGTAAAATGCGGGCAGATTTTCTGGCATCGTACATGAATATGAAATATTTCGCTGAACCGACTAGGGTTAAATGCATTCCTAACTCGCGATTGAACCTAGTAAACTTTTTTTTAACACTGCATGAAGTGAGTTTTAAGAACTTGTAGCGCTTCGTGTTGTAATCTTATTGTTTTGTTATGTTTAAGATACGATTAAAAAAATTTCTTATGAACGATCGGCGCTTTATTTAATAACAACTTTAAAATCGCTACATGATAGCTACATTAAAAAGCAAGAGATACAATCAAGTTTTTTGAATTATATGAATTAAAGTTCCATAGATTCAAAAATAATTATCTGTTTTTTAAATTAAGTCCTACATTATACCTAATAGAGAGAAAGAGATATAATCGAGAGATTCCACTAGCCAATGATAATTATATGAATAAAATTTGCATGCTTTCACCGAGCGTTGTGGCGAGCGCTTGTCAGCCGGCTTCCAGGCGGTAGATGATTGTGGATGGAGTGAAGGGAGGAGTCCTGTTCGTGGTTGTTATCAACGGCGACCGAGCGTCCGTACCAAGCGTTACGTCACCAGGCGGTTCATCGGCGGAGGTTGATGGATCCCGGGTGGATAAGGAGAGGCGTACGGCTCAGGTCCGAAAGGAAGCAGGCAAAAGTCTCCGCGTGGTGCAGTGGTCGGATAGCGCTTGTGAGTTGGTGCACACGAACAGCCTTCCTGATACCTTCAGACCAATCATTGATTTTTGCTTTTCTTATTGGTAATAATTGAGCTCATTCTCTGCACTTTGCGCTTGACAGTGGCGTGACTGTGTTTTGCACGAAATTGTTATCAAAACACGTGCAAAACTGCCGCCAGTACATTCAATTCAAACCGAAAAAGCAACCAAAGTTTCATCAAAATTACGCGAAGCGTCCTCACTCCAAAAAACAACATCAAATTTTAACAAAGATTGATGACGTGTTTACGCTATATAACAGGATGAGCCTGTTTTCATGCAAAACGCACCTCGCGTCCTAACAGGAGCACTTTTCGTGAAAAACACAGTCACGCCACCGTCAAGCACAAAGTGCAGAGAAGCATACTTGGGAAAGGCCGGCCCGATTGGAGTCGGGCCGGCCCGCATTTTTGATTTTGCGGCCCTGGCCCGGCCCGGCGCGGGCCAGGCCGGGCCGGGTTAAAACGGGCCGACCCGGGGCCGGCCCTAAAATAAAACAAAATTTTAGTTTTTTTCATTATTTCTTAATTATTGATATGTTTCTTAAAATATCGTGTGTACGTTTGTTCCTCAATTAAATTAGTAGATATTAGAGAAGTTTAGGGTCGATCTTCAATGTCAAATTTGTCAAATAAATTATTTCAAACAAAAATTCAATGATTTAAAATATTTATTTTAACATAAAATATCATAAAGTAAAAAAAATTAATAGATCCTTACATTTCTGTAAGAACCGACACTTAAATGTTAACCTCAAAATCCGAATTTAAATCAAGTAAACTAATATCTGATTCCATAAAATCAGCAGGGTGACAATTTAGCGGAATGACAACCCTGTCAGATATGATGTTCAAGCTTACGTAGTGGTCGTAATAAGCTGAAAATGCTGATAAAGCACCATCAGCTGTGCTCTCAATTTCTTGATTTATTTCCTGATATTTTATGCTAAAAAATATATTTATAAAAATTATATTTCGTATGAATAAATTATGTTGCCAAATTTTCCGGGCCGGAGGGCCGGGCCAGGGCCGAGGCATTGAGGGCCGGGCCGGCCCGCGGGCCAAAAAATTCGAAAATCTCTGGCCCCCGCCTGGCCCGGCCCGGGCCGGCCCGCGGGCCGGCCCTAAATTTCCCAAGTATGCAGAGAAGCCAATTCGAAATAATTTTTTCGAATATTTAAATTACTAATTTAGTATTACTACTAATTTACACTTTTTATTTTCATATTGATTAGTCATTTTTTTGTTGTCTGTATTAAACTGTCAAAAAACATGTGTTTCTTACCGCAATTTGCAAAATGAGCATCTTTTCTTAGCACCCAAAATAATCATTCAATTTGGGGTGTATAACGTTTTTTAGATTAGATTATTTTTTCAATTATCCCAAATCACGAAAATGGTAAAGCCTATTATAATTGATTGTTAGCGATAGTTTTAAACAAAGCTGTAAATGTAAACCTGAAAAATTCCAGAAAAAACGCCGACATATTCATAAAATAAATATTACCAATGAATAATGAAGATTCTAACAGATTAAGATATCAAACTAGTCCAATTAAACCAAAATTGTATCAATGACGTTAAATATTTTTTAATCCACTTCACATCCAATTGATCCTTATAAATGTTTACCATCCCGTCCAAATGTAATCCAATAGGGACGTATTGTCTATTTGCTCAAAACTATCTATATAAAGCATCTAATCAATTTGTGTTTTTTTCATTCCAAACATGTTAAACTCCTTTACAAATCAATACACTTTCTGCGCAACTCAAGAAATGTATGACAAAAAATGTTTTGCCGCGCGGCGTTCAGTTTGTTTAACAAGCTAGCTTGAATGAATGGTCGAGCATGCATAAGGGATCGCGCAGCACTTCTCCGGATTGTGTGCTCGTTTGCTTTTCCTTCCGCGCGCGGCAAATTGAAGCATCGATTATTGATCAAAATGATGTTTTCTGCATATCCGAATATTGGCGACTTTTCTTTAAAACTGTTAGAGATTGTAAATGACGGAAATATGTAAAAATTATATTGTTTCAATATTTATATGTATTTAGTATATACAATTGTCTACCTCATTATTTGATCCTCAATGGTGAATCGCTGGGATGGCTTACCGCTCAGCGGAGCTTCAATATATAATAATCCAACATTATTCACGTACTCTTCTTGTTTCTTCTTTCTCCTAATTTGTAGGAGTTTCCAATTTTTTAATTTTTGAGTTTTTAGACAAAACGCGCCGCCATCCGAAGTAATGGCTGGTCAACCGGGTGGAATGAATGGTGATCCTGCGTCGAATACAGCAAATTTGCAGCAAATGGGACAAATTTCTGGAGCAGGACCGGATGAGGTTTTTCAACACGGTACCATTGGCAAGTTTCTTCGAATGGAATTAGAAGGTAGCCCTCCAAAACTCCACCATTCTAACCTTAACCGTACCGTTGGAATTTTGTAGGAGGATTCTCATCTTTTGTTCGTTGTATTTATCAAGCCAAACGGACTAATAACAACACAGTTACATTAGTGTAGGTTACATTTTAACAAATTTATCTTTAAATAGAATTCAATTCCATTTAGCTGTGAAAGGGATCAGGAATGCTGTGAGAATGGATGTTGTCCAAAGGATCAACATTGGTTTGGAAACCGGGGACATCTAAATAATATTGAAATGTTGTTTAGGATGGTCGGAGTTTATGTATTATTGGCGTTTGTGTTATTAGTATTTGTCGTTGGAACGTTTTTAATGATCTGCTGCTATCAGAGGTCCAAGAATCGACAGAGAAAAACAGAAAGGGAAGCTGTCGAATATGGAAATAATGGATATGCAACATCCCAGGTGACTTTTTTGTTTGAATCAAATAAATAACTATTTATTTAAAATAACCGGGTCAATTAACAATGTTAAATGAAGGGCGTTATTAAATCTAGAAAAAGCGTAAAATAAAATTCATTTCCGCAAGAATAAAGGAATATTACACCATCTAATTCAAAATTCTTCCTCAAACTTTTGAGTTTTTTTTTGTTTTGTTTAAATAAAAAATGAAAAGAATCCTAATTTAAAATAAGATGGTGTAATGATTCGTGTTTGTTTTTGCTGAAATGCATTTTATTTTCCAAAGGGAGCAAATTTTCCTCTCCTAGATTTAATAACATCTCTCTCTCTCTCTAAAAAAACCTTATTATAGTTAGTTTCTGTCGGTACTGAAACTCTCTTCACGTAATAATTAATGCGTGACTGTAATTAAGTTAAGAACAAACTAGGTAACTGGAACAATGGGTACTTAAAATTTTGTCCTTTTAAGATATCGGTGCCTAATGGAAGAGCAAAAGAATTAGAAAAATATGATAGTCTCGTTTGGACGGCCACATTCTCTTCCTCTTCAATAATTTTTTGGGATAACCCATATGGATGAGATACAAATATTGACCGTCCAAACGAGAATCTCATTTTTCTCTTTCATTGGGCAGCGTTCTCTGAAAAGGACTATACATATATACATATAAAATATCGATAAATTTAGAAGTTCATCAACAACCGACGAATTCCGCTCAACGAATTCCCCTCTTTTCAGACACGTTCTTAATTAGTTCTAGATTAAGTTCTCAATATGTCTAGTCAATATGTCTAATTTTAAAAATTCTATGATATTTTGGTTTCTAAAAGCCAAAAGTCGAATAAGATTAATTTGCATTATAAACTTACCTGAAGATTACAACATCGGAAACTGTTTTGAATCAATCTCACAAATACTCTGTTAGAGATAATTGATGCTTTTAGGTAAATTTGAAAAAAATGATGAAGACTATTGAAAAATACCAAAAAATGACATTTAAATTAAATTATTGTACTTTTCAGAGATCGCTACCTTATGGAAAAGTAAAATAATAAGAAAATAATAAGAAATGATGGTCTCGTTCCTCTAAAAGTACAATAATACATTGATAAACTTTTCTATCAATAATAATTTTCAGAATGGTTGTGTTATATTCAAAATATTTTTCCATATTTTTACACGGAATCTGAAATAGAACTAAAATTCTGTATGTATTATCTGCGTTGAAAAAACCTACAATTACCATAGTTCATGTTGACATCAGTAACTTATTTGTTCGAAATTTTCCATTGTTACTGGAATATTTAGCCTTAACCATACACATTTTATTTGTTTAATGTTTTTATAAAACAGAAATCAGAACATATTTTAATAGGATTATATGTCGATTTTTTCAGATAATTTCGGAAACAAGAAAGTCTAGTAGAATGAGGAAACATTAAAATCATGTTAGACTGAAAATTTTTTGGTAAACATATAATTGTGATTTTATAGTAACGACAACAATGTTTATTTATTTAATAGAATATAACGTTATGCTCTATCATCAATCATATGGTAGTCAAAGTTCTTATAAATTATGAAAGACGTATCACAAGAGTACTTAATTATAAATAAGTGTACATGCCAGCTGAATTTTCAAGTTATGAAATTTGCCTAGAATTATTTAATAATTTAATTTGAAGAGCTCACAAATCTAGTCGCATCCCTCCTGAATCCTAAATATAAAACGGTCGGACGCCTAACCAGATAATTGAAAATAATCCTTTACAAAAAATATATATTCTAATTTCAGATGGGAGCTGGTTATTCTTCGTACGCAGGACCCACGTACTAGGTTTGGAACTTGGTTGAAAATGAACAACTAAATTATCTCTAATAATTATTATTGGTTTAAAATGTATTTATTTATTTTTGTTTAACTTTCGAACATCTTTTCTATTAACTCTTGCTAATTCTTGACCCCTTTTCTTTCATACTTTTACTAATAACGAAGAACAATGACCATATCTGTAAATACAACTGAAAATAAAATTGTTCGAATTGCTCAATAAAAAGTTATGTCAATACAAGCCTAAAATACTTTATATTTGATGGCAACAATAAGTAATTAAAAAAAGATTCGAAAACACGCATAAACGGAAAACGAAGCGTCTAGTTTTTATTACCATGTTTAATCTGAAAATTGCAATGAAACGTGAATCCGTTGAATTGACCTTGTATGCCGCTTTATAGGTCGATGCTGACAAAAATAAGTCGACCATCATATGTTAAAATGTTTTTTCCAGATGTTTATATTTTCAAACGTTTATTTATTTATTTTTGAATAAAGAATACTTGTTTACAATATTGCGAATTATAACGAACAACCTTTTTTGGCGTGTCTATTTGATGTTGCCTGAACGAATTCATTTTACAGTAGAAGACAATCAATTGCAGATGCAATTTCAAGTGTACTGTCTTATTGGAATATTCGTTACAATTACGGTTACAGGCAAAGTATTTCAAAGTGATGTAAGTTTTTGTTAATAATTAATTTAATTAATATATGATTTGAAAGTAATTTTAACTGTAAAACGTTTGTAATGTTATTAAAAGTTCTTGATAAGTTCAATTAGTACAAAGAATAAATTAATACTAATCCAAAAAGTTTTTTTAATCTTTATAAAGGAATCCAAATATAATTTTCGGTATATATTTTTTCTAAATTTTTGCATAGACTATATCAAATTTGTTGACAGCTCATTGCAAACCTCTGCGTTTCGAGACAATTATAAAACGAGACAGTTGTCTTTTGCGTCTCTCTGCTTATAATAGTCTTTCTGTATTGGTTAGGTTGAGTTCTAAATGCGTCGCCTATAAGGTAATTGCAACCACGTTATGCGATTTTTATCCGGAACTCAAGAACCAAAAGTCAGAGTGAGATGAGATTCAACAAATTTTTGATTAATATAATAAAAATTAACTTTAAACTATTTCTGCTCATCCCGTCCTCCATGTTCAACGATGAGAGCTCGAAGACACTTCGAATAGGCGTCGATGGTAGTCGTCAGACAGAGCAGAGCAGAGTCATCCTTAATGGCTGGACACTTGATTGGGGAGAGCAGAGCAGAGTCACCTTGAGCTCAGTCTTCTTTAATGCCGGGACACTTGATTGGGGTTTAGTGTTAACCTTCGCCTACAAGACGGAATAGTCGAGCAAGTTCAGTTCCGACGAGGAAGCAGGCCATTTGGTCGACTTGATGATGTTTCGCACCACCTAGAAATATATAAAGTTTACCGTTTTTTTTGTCATTTTTTCGAAACTTGAATCATCAATATACAAAATTTGCATTATAATAGCATTTCTAATAGTACGATGTTCACTGTGTTCACTAGACTTTTACTTCTTTTTTAGCAGCTGAATAATGAAAATAACTTGTTTTTAAATCCGAAATTTTTTCAAAAATCAAATTGGACAACTAAATAAATGTGCGAGCTTGTTGGGTTTATAGTAAAGATTAAAATGAAACGTGGGATAGTATGCACCATCACACCATAAGTATGTTTCACTATATTCCGAATGCCTAAAATTCTTCAGACAGTTCTGGAAAAGTCCGAAGACGCTGAACATATTGCAACAAACTCCACAATATCTAATCGAACTGCTCGTCATAGACGTTATTATTACAGTCCATATGGATCTTACGGATATACTAATCCTGTACGTAATCTTTAATCCAGAAAAAAAGAGAGACTTCAAAAATTAAGGGTTTCCAAGGCTACGGCGGTTATAGCGGATATTATCCCACAATGAGTAATGGATTCTTTCCTCTTCCTGGTAAATAATATTTGCAGTTGTTAACAAAATCTTTTCTAGGTGGGTACTATCCCGGTAGCATTGTCGGTGCGGGATCGATGTGGTCGGCTCATGGCGGTTTAGTTGGCAATATTCTGGGATTTCTAATCGGTTGATATCAGATTGAGGAAAAAAGCATAAATAATATTTGTTTTTGTGTTAAATTGTTGTTTTCTATTAATCTCTCACACTTTTTTGTCATATGTACACCTTATAAATTAATATGAGTCAGTCGACATAAAGATTATATATATACATATACCGAATCTGGCTAACATTAATGGATTATAATTCAAATACTTAACATACATTTGCAGTTATTTTCTTAATCCTTCAGAAATCTTCTTAATTTTCATTCATCAGCGCACCATATTCTTCTAATTATAAAATGGCTTATATGATTTAGTTGTGCTGAAACAACATGTTCGACTATGAAAATATTTCTTTATATGAATCAGCTTCGGTTTGTTTTTTTGATTAAAATTTTTACTTAAAAATCAAACAATGAATTAAGTTATTCAAAATGAAGTTGCGCATTTTAGTATATGATGTCCTTTAATAAATTTCTCTATCCTTACTTTTAGTATTATGTACGATTTCAAACTAGAATCGTAAGTGTTTTAGGTAGCACGCCAAATCGAAAAACGTATGTTTCAATATTTAAACTTTTATTACTAATTTACACGTATTATTTTCATATAAATTGACCCGTCATTTTTACTAGCCCGTCTTAAACTATCTAAAAACATATGCTTCTTGTCCAGTTTAGCAAAATGAGCATCTTTTTTGAGCCCTCAACTTAACCATTCAATTTGGTGTGAGGTAGCCATCTCAGATTTTAACAAGGACTTTTTTTGCAGATAGATTCCATATGATCCAAATGACTTATTGATAAAAATTACGAGTCTAAAAATGGTTTAAGTGGGTAAAAATTGATCTAAAAGCGCAATTTTCCAATACACTACCTAATTGAAAACTATCGTTTTATTAAATTTTTTCAACTTTCACGTGGCATACGTCAATCCGTGTTTCAATAAATAATGACTCAAAAGGCCGAAATCATGTTGGCAACAGCGCAGTGGCAAAACGTTCGGACACGGAACAACAGGATGAGGAGGAATTACATTAAATTCAGCAACCTCATTACATTATTGTGGATAAACGGGATATTTTTGGATTTCAAATAGATTTTTATACCTATTTAAACCATTTTGTGGTTCTTAATCTTTTGTCAGAATACTAATCAATCCATGTATCTGCAAAATTTATCAAAATCTTAGATGGCGACCTAAACTTCCCTTACTAGAAGTCTGTACATTGTTCTAAGCACAGGTCATTATAATTTAAAATTTTCTGTATTATTTAAGTCTGAAGTCTGAAAGAAAGTCTGAAGATATTCATCTTATATCTCTGTTATTTAGTTATATTTCTGTTATAGTTTTAGTCTCTTTAGATCTCTTTAGATCTCCCTCTATTTAGTCTCTGTTATAGTTATTTAGTTGAGTATAGAAAAATTATTCTAATCGATCAATGTGGTTCCGTGGATAAGTAACGTGGAGTTTTTTTTTTTTTTTGTATTATATAAATCATTTCACTTTTTATATCAAGGTCGTATTCCGGCACCAATATACTTCGGTTAACGCTTAATACGCAAAACTGAACGTTGGCAGTTTAAATTTGGTATATTAGGTAACCAAACAAAACGTAAAATGAGTGATTGAAAATCAAACTTACCAACTTCATTATGTATAACCTAATAATATAAATAAAAAGAAAATTGAATCAACAATGACGTATAAGCATTCCTGTAATTAATTTTTATAGTGTTCAGCCATCGAATATCAATGCCGAGATGATTGCTGTTTTGATTTCTCCTATTTTATGTTAATCGGGTAACTTTATTGATTTATTATTTTTTAAAAGAAACATAACATGACAATTAAACTTAAGAAAAACTGTATCATATAATTACAGTTAATATTTAATTATTATACAGAAAAATGGTGTAAACATATAGAAATGAGAAATACCATTAAATGAATGAAAATCTATTTATAATTTTTTTTTCAAATTTTGTTTGGACACCCTCCCAGCACCTTAAAGATCTTCTTCCAATTTTTTCTTCGTTTTTTTTAGTTTTCATAAAACATGTAAGATTTCCAGCCATATTAATTTTTAAAAAGAGATTATCCACATCATTCTGATAGAATAACAATATAATGTAATAGCTTGTAGAAGTTTTGTAATTAGGACGATCAAATCCGACGAACCATCATTTTTCTACTATATGAGTGGTAAACAAAATCGCTTTAACAATTAAATTAGCGAAAAGCAAAATCACGCCAAATGAAATTCCAAAAATGGTAGCACAAATAGCGTGCTATATCGATTTTAAGCTAGATTTACACATATATTTGAAATTCGTTTAAAATTCATTTTTAAATACTTACGTGTAACTTTGCAAATAACACTTCCGATTGGGGAAAAATTGCTATTTTCCAGTTGGTGTTATTAAATTTATTTCCCTTATTTGACCATTTAGTACTGAGATTTTGAAAGCAAACATTTATCTATAGTCTAGTTACCAATTTCCATCAAATTTTGGGAAAGGAGAAACTCTTTTCCAAACTGAAAATATCAGAAAATTCGTTTTGTTTTGGGTTGTGACTTATATCAATTTAATTTCCAAAGAAATAATCTTTTTATTATTTCAGTTTTGTCATTTGTATGCTAATTATTGTCGGACTTTTCATTCGAATGGAAATCAAGAAAGAACAAGATTTGGAAGCACATCTTCGATCAAGTGGATCCTACAGAGAAAGAATAATAATTCCAAAGCTAAACTTGAGAGATTCGTTTTCATTTGCATCATTTCTTCGTAGACACTATAACAACTAGAATTTTAATTGTGTAGGATCCGAAAATTCAGACTTGGGCTTGCTCATACATTTTAATTAAATATATATATATATTTTTGAATTTTAAAACCAAACCACTATAAATTGTAAATCATGACAATAGGCGGACCAAATAATTTAATAGTAAAATATTAGTTGTAACACTATTGTTTCCTTCATTTTAATTCATTTATGTTATATGTTTTATATTAATTTATATATTTATAATAAAGTTTAATTACCCAAGTTTGAGGGTCAACATGGATAAATTGACCTGCGGGATCATATCACAGTGCCACAAACGAACAATAAATAATATGCACCTAACATAACATGTATGGTATGAAAATGAGCTCAGTAAGCAGGCTAAGAAAGATAAGAATATTTTTAGATTCTTTAAGACATGTCTAATTAAAGTGTGTTAAAAACTTTTCATTTATAAAGAGTTAGGTGTTGTCATTCTCTCTTAGGAGTCCGTTGTCATTCTCTAGTAGAGAAGCGGACCGGCTCTGTCCAATCATCGCGGCTGCGCCTCGCAATGGTGGGCCAGGCAACCTTCTTCTCCAGGATTCCGATTCGCCTTCTTGAGTTTCTGGAGGTGGACTTCTCGTGCGTGCTATTTGATGATGGACGTCTATACTACCTGCGTGGTGACAGATTGTGTTCATACACCTCTGCAGTCGGCTAGAATTTTCTCTCGTCAACGTCCATGTTTCCGCGCCGTACAGTAGAGTCGGGAGCACATTCTGGAAGAGGAGGTCCTTAGTTTTCTCTTTGTCAAGGTGGGCGAGAAGTGGTTTGATCTTGGAGTAAGCACTCCACGCAGCCTTGATTCGTCTCGTATGTTATTCTTAAATGATTAGAATATTAAATTTTATTTAAAATATAGCTTACAATTAATTTTATTTAAAATATACCATAATTTATACGAGATCAAAATACGTTTATAACAATTAAAAGTACATATTTAATATTACTTTTTAATTAATATTAAATTTCCCTATAGTACATAATCTACAATTTTTGAACATAAAGACACTAAAAATACAAATAATAAGCACATTGATTGCATATTTAAAGTAGAGTAAGGTAATGATAAAGAAAACAATAAATACAAATAATATAACAACAATAACAATCGTAAATTTTGGAAATGGTAATCATAATAATGATAATATAATTATTGCCATTCACATAATTCAATTCTTCTGTCATATCACAATTGGAGGATTCTAAACAACTCGTCACTACACAATATCGGCATGCTTTGGTGTACATCCAACCACCGTGTCAATCGGCAATTCATCGTCGGTTTGTGGTGGAAACATGCTTCCATAGTCCTCCATTAATGGGTCGCCATCTGAATCTATTTCAAAATTTGTTTAACTTAACCCCGTTTCAAAACGTACCACAAGAATACCAGCAGGAATGTGAAATTGTTAATAATACGACGGCAATTACAGCAAAGGCAAGAACGAATAGCGATAAAACGGCAAATGCGAATCCGAGTGCTGCGTGCTCGACAACTGATGAACTCAGCATCTGAACTTCATAACACTGAAGTAGAAATGAAGCGAATAAATAACAAGTAAGTAAAATCGAATTTTGGAAGGAGATGAGTTGAAAATGAACTTTATATGTATGGATACAAGTATTAAATAGTACAAATAGAGTAGAATCAGAATAGGAAATAATTAAATGTTTGAAAAGAAATTTAAATAAATTATTTAAATAAGAGTCGATTAAAGAAGGTGCACTTAGAAGTACTTCAACTCTTGACATAAGTTATTTTAAAATAATTTAATTTGTCAAGGTGATAGTTTAAAAATCAGACTCTTAAACAATAGTCTTTTAAAAAATACTGATAAAATAAAAATAATATAATGTTGTTTATTGATATACATCGTGTTGTTTAGATTGGTTTTGTACTAATGAATATTAATTAGATTGAGAGCTTGTGAGGGCATTACCTAAAGGAATCATATAGTAATTAAAATATTAAATACTATTGAAGTTACGAGAAGTGGATGTTTTAAAATTTTTAAAATATCGATCAGTGCTTAAATTTTCAAAATCGTCAATAGATTACACTCAAAAATATCATAATTAGGAAGAATTTGAAGAAAATTGTTTATCGTGATTTTTAAACCACTATTCAAATTGAATTTGTGAAGCTCACAAACCAAACGAAGGCGAAAAGTACTAAGATACATTACAGGAACATTAAATCAAAAATTGTCTAGGATACTATTTTCAGAACATTTTTCTTGGAATTTATAACGGATCCCTTAAAATATTACAAAAATATTGTCGTTTTCAGAGATTTTTTGCTCTTCCATCAGGCACCGATCTCTGAAAAGGACAATATACATATATAACATTTAATTTTGTGGATCATGAAAGAGCTAACTGGGTTCAAATGAAAAGAAATTCACGTCCAATCCGTTATATCAGCAAGAAGAAACAAAAATAAGCCGCGAAGGTTGATTTTTAAAACTAAATACTTTTTCAATAAGTGGAGAGCTTTAAAAACTAAGACTGACTAGAAATGATTATAAAAATGTAACATTAAATCTGCGTTACAATAATGAAGTAGGTTTTCATTAAGTTATATACTTCAGTGGCATCAGTGACAACGGACAACGTAATATACTAGCAATACTTTTATTCAAACTAAATCTTAGCGAATTTCTAGAATATTACATTAGGTCATTTCACCGAGCTCTTTTTGTTAGAAGTTCAGTTGGTATAGAATTATTCTAATTTTATCGATGACTGCATCTATTGTGGTACTAGAAAAGGTTGTCTTTATTCTTTATTTTTTAATTATCCTTGTTATTGTATAGAATATTAAAAAATATTAAAAGTTACTATTTTCAAAATATAAGAAATTGAAAATGTCGTTTCAACAATCCACAAAGATGATGGAATAACGCTCAAATATTCTAGATGAATTATTAATTTTGTAATCTTACTTAATATCCGTAAAATGATTTCACACGGCCAACTTCATCGTGAAAAATAGCATAGAACTATTAAAAGTGATGAAATTCTATAAATTTGAGCATAATTATTTTGTACGCACATAAAATCTTAAGCTAGTTTTCGATTTCACATACAAATGCTCATCGGAAACTCGTTTACACCAATGAAACTATGCTAAACGTTAAATGAATAAGAATCGTAAGAATCGCTTTAAAATAAAAACGGTATCCAAAAACATCTTGGATTTAATGTCGTTCTATGAATACCCACCAGTTGGTCATATATAAATAAATGAACTGTCTAACCATTGAAATTTTACGCGAATTTGCTCTCTTATCTCAAGGATGCTGAATATAAATTAAACTAACTGAGAGCTAACCTTCTAAATGATGAGCTTTGAGCAGTAATTAAAGATAGTCAAGGGTTCAATTTTAACACACCAATTTGATTTGTAGAATTTAAAAAATAATCATTTTTTTGGTCTACTGTCATTCGAGTTATAGAAAAAACCCAAAAAGACAAAGTTATCTTCCGCCCCCTGTACTATTGTTATAATTTCGGTAAATATTATTGCGATATTCGAGAATCAATGTGGATTAAATTACCCATGAGATTTTCTAATTGTCTATTACGTAGAATTATATGTGATAATGAATTATTAAACTTCAAATTATTTTATCAGAAATTAACAATCAAAAAGTCAAAAATATCAGGCAATATTGAATTATTACAATTTTGTTAGAGTGTGTGAACCGGGGTGAACCGGTTGCAAGAAGTTTTCAGATGAGTTGGATATTATTCTGGGAAACGATTATAAACAACTCTGCTATTTAATCCACTTCATGACCAAAATTAGGTTCGCGTCTGCAGAAATAGCCTACCTTTGACGACAACAACTATTATTTTACTTTTTTATTATTGGATTTGACAGTATTAACAACTACTTTTCTATAAAGACCAATATGTTCTATAAAGACCAAAAATAGCAATATTACTAGAGCTAGCACCTATTTGAAAAACGTCCCAAATTTAGGATCACCTGCCTTACAGAGTAAGACTACAGGAAAAGGACGAAAAAGAAGCAACGAAAGCCATTGGGGCAAAGATGGAATGTTTAGAACGAGCCGTGGGGGATGGAAGCCAACATTTGTATATGATAATACCAGCCTGATTTTTCGAGATGATTCCAATGACGTTCGGCATCAACGAAATACTGCGATCGTTTTGAAAACGAAGAGTTCATCGGGCGAATAAATATTGAATAACTTTGAAAGCTTTGATCTTCCCGACGATTCAGATCCAAAATCCATGAAATTGGACGAATTTCTTGAAGACGTAAAATATCAAAGGTATTTGCTGAAATTCAGAGGTAGATATCAGAAACTACAAAAAAGATTTCATATTATGAAGAAGATTCCAACAATGACAATTTTTATGATACTGAAATACATTGTTTATGCAAGTTCTGTATTCCTAAAATAAAATACTGGTTTCAAAATGTTTTTTCGATTTTCAGAACTATTGAAAAAGGGGTTAAACTTGGGATAATTGCTAAGTCACAAGTGTGTCATGGTAAGTAAGAATTAATAACACTAACTGCCCAAAATAAGACATATTAACGAAAGCATCCAAAACAAAAACAAGAAAGATATTTTCTAGGTTCGGTTCCTCAAAACATCGCTTATTTATTAATTCTTTATTTATTCAAATATTAGTTAAATATTCATACAAAGTTACATATGAAGATATATATTTTTAATTTTATTACAAAATATTTCTTAAATAAAGTAATTATAGACAATTTTTTAGTGGTTTTAAGTACCAAAAAGCCTGTACTACATAGGAAAAATAGGGACGGCCCATTTGAGTTCATGTTTGTTTACTGGTCGTTTGCCCGTCGGTCCAGGTAGGGTTTTCCGGTAAAAGATGAATATATTCAACCGACAGCAGATATATTAATACTTTAAATTTTAATGATAAATCAACGAAATCCAACTAATTTTTAAGAAAAACTGACCGGCAAATAAAAGTGATTTTTGGGTAATTCATTCTCGCCGTCGACACCACTTTGTTTTCTAGTGAAACTGGTTAACGGGTGGTTTCCGGTTTGCCTGTGTATAACTTTCCAAAACTTCCTATTAAAAAAGCAAAAAATGCAAATTTATATAATATCTAGCGTAGGTGGGCTAAACAAAAATTTAGCAAAAGTCCATTTAATTGTCAATCCGATTAATAAAAAATTAAATATTTTTTTTGATAAGATAAATGTGAAAAATATTTTGTGAGAATTGGAAAATCTCATATTATTTCAAGTGCATTAAGATTTATTAAAATTTTTATCACTGTGCAATAGGAGAAACAAAAAACACAGAAAGAAAATATGGATGTGTTAACCATATTTCTCAAAATTTCTTTACAATATGAAATCCTATTGAATGAAATAAACTTACTATGACGGGAATCTAACAAAATTTAACAATACTCTTTAATGTTTAATGAATTCTAGGCAACGATATTTAGCTGTACTTGTAAACATTATGTATCTATTTAGTACTTATTGGAAGTTTTTGTACTTTAAGAGTGGGCGTTGGACTAAATTGCAGTTATTTTACAGCCATCGTAAAACAATTTACTTTCAATTAAAAAATCTATTAATAAGCATAAGCACTCCACTGCCACGAAACCGCGCCGCATTGAGAACTCAATCTTTTAATTTATTATTTTTATTTTCAGTATTTTTCATATTTACAAGTCACTTATATTGACGATGAAGACTTTTCTGGTCCTTTAATTGAGGTACTAAGAATTTATTTACATTAACTCATCATGATTTCTGCATTATGAAACCTTAAATGATAAATAAAATATTAAAAATAATAATAATAAATTAAGGGATAGTTTTTGCAATTGGTGCGAAGTCTTTTGCAACGCGGCGCGGTTTCTTGGCGGTGGAGTGCATAAGAGAATTATTCACAATGTTAAAATTTTTGAAATAAAAATTTGCGTCTAAGTATTTCAAACAAAACGAAAAAGAATATTAGCATATTATATAAAATATGGTTAAATGATAAGAAAACTATGTCCTTCTTATTAATTTTAGCTAATTATTTCTAATCTACATGCGAATAACTTTTTAAAAAAAACCTTATCAGTTCACATATTCGTTCGTAAGATATGACGAAATACTTTTCTTTCCATCAAAAATTCCAAATTAAAATAAGAATATGAATAAGTAATGCTGTAATATTTATGTATATTCGAATGAAACTTAATAACCTAAGTGACATACAATATTGTGAACAACACAATAAAATAAATAACTACCTAATAGGTTATTTATAGCAAAGTATAAATAATTCATTATTTTAGCAAGCTAAATGAAATATTTAATTTTTTTATTCTTAATTCAGATTTATTGTATTTAATTTACCACCTGTTTTCCAATATTTTGAACGATTTATACTCATATATTAATTAGTGCGCTATTAAATTCAATTTGTATGATTCTGGCAACGGGACACGTTCAGATTAAAAAATCGCTTGTATTCTATAATAGTGGTAAGCTCGCATTTGGTGGTCAGTTCGAAAATACGACGATTATGTTATTCTATTTACAGAAACACACACACCAATTGAAAATAGCAAGATTATCAATATTAATCGTGTCTCCCTAATATCCATTTCTCCAAAATGGTCTTTTAAGTATAACAATTTTTTAGAATGACAGCGTCATTGACTTTAACTGAGCTCCTGGCGTGCTGACAAAAATATTAAACCCCTATACCCAATGGTAGAACTACTAACATATTGCGATAGTAATAGTTACTTTTAGAATTGTGCACAAAACTTAATAGGAAAAATTGGGTGAAAAAATTCAAACCGCAAATTACCACCCATTTTTAAATTCTTAAATTTTTCTGAGTTTGGGAAAATGTTTAAATGTGCCTAACATAAAATAAAAGAAAATAATTAGTTGTTTTGTCCTTTTCAGAGATCGGTGCCTAATGGAAGAGTAATAAAAGAAGAGAAAATGATGGGGCCACAAAAAACATTTTTCTCAATTCCTCTTTAATATGTGCTGCCCGTAATTTCGTAAAAAAGAATGGCCGTCTAAAAAGAGAGGCCGTCCAAACGAGAACCTCATTCCATCCTAATTTTTTTCCTCTTCCATTAGGCACCGATCTCTGAAAACGACAATAAGACAATATCAATATCAAAATAATAAGTGAGTTATTCATAGAATGTTATTATTTTCATATTCTCAATGTTAATAAATATTTCTTAATTAATGATAAAGTTAAATTATATCACCAGAAATCAATTGAAAATCAATAAGCTTAAATAATAACAAACAATATTCTTATTATTAATCATAATAAAGTCTTTTGTGCATTTTCTTCATTTAGAATGATAAATAAATAGTCATATTATTAAAAAATCGTCATTGCGCCGTTCTAAATTAATTACGAAGCTAATATTTGAACGTCATTATTATAGCTTTTCCTTCAGTTTCTAAAAATAGAAACATAGCTTACCGATAAAATGAAGCTTATTTAGGTTTAACGTAAAAATTCATTGTTTAAAAGAAAATCTACAGAAAAGTAGAAAAATAATAAATTTTATGATTTAAAAGATAATAAATATTTAAAAAAAGATTTATGTAGTTTCTAAAGGGGAAGTTTTTCAATCCTCTCATATCTTATAGCATTTATATTGCCACGTTTGCCGTTTAAAAGTATAACTAATTCGAATTCGAATTACTGCTCTATTTTTCAGGATTTATTCTTATATTTTCGAAATATATTTTCTATTAAGTCAACCAGGCTTAAAATTTTTTACAAGATATCTTCTTATAAAAAACTATAAAAACCTTAATTTTGTCGATAACATATACAGACCAAATCTTCATAAATAAATAATAGAAAGATATCAATAATTCAAACAAATTTGACATATCATTAATTAATTATTCATAAAGCATATCAAATAAAGAACATATATTTTTGATAAACACTCAAACCAGTTTTAACTTCCTTCATATTCATTTTAAGAAATTTAAGGGAAAAGAATCGTCATCGTGTTATCAATTACAATAATCGTTTTTGACAGTAATTTGTAGAATTAAAGAAGTCAGACTATGTGAAAGTTATCAAATATAACAGAATTATAATGGAACAATTTTTGTCATTTTTAAATTAGCAGGTGTTTAGATGAAACCGTACGTCACACATCAGCTGAAATATTCATTTCCCGTATAATATTATTATTTTGAAGAATAGCACATTATGGTTCATCGATGAACTATTTCAAAAAATAGGAAAATTTAATAGACACCTTTGAAATACAAAATTTTGGTGCTCTTGAGCTTAAGAAAAAAACCTCTATAATTTTAAATAGATAATGCTCAAAGATTAAAATAATTCAACAATATATGTTTATAAGCTATATATATGAAAACTTTTAAATACAAATATTGTATTGCATTAGTCAGGCTAAAATGATTTTTGACAATAAAAAATTACCTATATCAAAATATGTGCATTTTTGCCACAATTCAAGAAATATTAATCTAGTCATAACATAAAAGTTAAGAACATAAATCGATGAGATTGAAAAGAAAAAGTTAGCAATGTTCCCAGTTTATTCCAAATGAGACCATCAAATTTTTCCTATTTTTCTTCTCTAAAAAAGTATGTTAGTCGGACAAATGGAATATACATCAGGGTTTAACGGAATTCCATCTTCCGTTTTCCGTTGGAAAAGAATTGATTTCCCTGCAACCTTTTTCCCTGTTCGATATTGCAGGCTTCGAGAGGAATCAAACCGTTGAGGAATCATCTTGCGAGATTGTAAATGGTATATCATAGGATTGAAGTGTCATTGTATATTTCCTTAAGTTGGAAAACATTGAATACAAGAAAAAGAAGCAGAAACTTGGTTCTCAAAAAGGATCCATTAGGTTCGGCAACAAAAACTAACAACAAAACGGCCCAAGTCAAATAATAGACACCCGCTCCAGAGCAGAAAAAAATACATTCCGGTAATTGCATCTTGTTCACGCAATTTTATCAATTTTTCAAATTCAATTTCCGTTTTCTGTCTTCCGTTTGAGAAAATCAATTTCCATGCATCCTTGATACCATATATTTGGTAAATTGGTAATAAAAATACCACGTTAATAAGAAAATTAAAGTTTAAACGGAAGAAAAAATATTTCAACATTGAAATGCTTCTCGATGGCAGGGTTTCCGTAAAAGTGTAAGACATCCCTGAACATCGGAAATATGCACGCAACTGAAAAATATCAGCTGAGGTCCATTTAAGGCGGCCATAGAAATTAAAGCTGTCAGATTTATGATGATCTAGATAGTTTCTGATGTACATTTCATATCAGAACAAATATTCACGGAGAAATCTAGAATACGCTCTCAAAATTTTAGAAATTGAACATTTCTATTGGCGTGAATATGTTCTCAAATTTTTAATATTTTTATTGTATTCAATGAGAGAGGGAACCCATCGAAGACAAGTAATAAAAGTTTTATTCGGATTGAAAATAAATTTTTAGCTGTTAACAGACTATACCTTCAAACCGACTACAAGGATCAACAAAATGGTACTAACCAACTTTGCCATTTCTGGCTTGAAAATAGAATGACACCCAAACTTGTATGGTAAAAGGATTATCGCAGTAATCGTGCTCAAATCTAGCATTTTAGAAAGATATTAAAATTTTTAGATAGTTTAAGACAAGCTTAATTAGATTGTAGTAAATACTTTTTTGTTATAAATGCGTTCAAAAATCGCAAAATCGCTATTTCGATTAGGCTTTAGAATGGAGAGAATAATATAAAAGAACCATAACAACCTTACTCGCCTGCTTATTTTCTGACAACGATAACACAAAATAATCCAACATAAAAAGATATATACAAATTCCTAAAATATGTCCTATATGGTCAATTAATCATAATGCCATATTAAATTAATGGCGCTTTGGTCTTCTGCATGGTTTAGGATATTTTTAAAAAAAGTGAAATAGAAATAAGAGTAATTTTAAAAGTGATGTTACCACAAAATACCCAATAATTTAATTGTTTACATTTTTCATTCAATGGTTCTCCATTCTCGCAGAAATGAAAAATGTTTTAGATCTTTTTAGAGTGAAAATCCAATTAATTTGGGGAATTTAATTTCAAAGCTTTCGTAATGACACTTGAATTTTGGCGAAGAAAAACATCCAAGAAGCCTAAATAAATTAAAAGTTAAATAAATACAACTTGGAAAAAAGTTTGTTTTTTTGTCTAAAAAATAGTTTTCGGAAAACAACAAAATGCCTTATTTTATTTTCATTAACAATCATTTGTTTAAGAAAAATAAAATTAAGGCCACTTACTTAACAATAATTATATAAAACATTCTAGAATGAATTAATTATTTAGACTTTTTTATGAAATAAAGAGTGCAAGTGACAAGTTTATACGAGTTTTATGTATCTACTATAAAGAATACGTCAAAAGCAGTAAAATATTTCCAGAAAACAAATAGAGTTAATTATAATTGATTTTCCCACAGGGAATAATTGGAAATGTTTTATGTTTTGTACTAGACATTATAATCCGAGGAACAAAAACAAATTTTAGCTATGTGGCTCTGAATTGTTTTGAAATCCGAGTAAAATAGTCAAATTTAATTATTATCAATGGTGATGATTGATAGAAATTAATGAAGGATTTGCATTGAATATTTCATTGAAATCCTCAAATAAAGTTTATTTTATAACTGTAGGGATACCTCTAATCAGAACAGAATTGAACATTCTGAAAGTATTCCAGTAAATGTTTTTAGACTTCTGTATACCCAGATTCTAAACAGATGCAATGCTAACATAAGAAATCAATTTTAGCACAATAGGTGAGTTTAAAATGACTTTTTCCCACCAACAGAAAACGTCTTTTTTCCAATTTTTAAGAATGTACCACAAGGGCTCAGAAAAGATGCTCAATTTGAAAATTTCCGCAAGGAGCGCATATTTTTAAAATTTTTCAGGACGGTCTAGTAAAAATGACGTATCAAATTATGTGAAAATAATACGTGTAAGTTAGTAAAACACGCTGAAATAGGGGTGTCTTACCGAGTTTCCGTTTACCTTATAAGAAGTATTTCAAGCCAATTTAAATAAATTTTTCTTAAACTATATAAAATCCTAAGTATATTTTAAAAAAATTAGATTTGAGCACGTTTTACTATCATACCAGTTTCCGTGCTTTGTCAGCTCCTACATTTACCAATTCAGTTTTCATTGCGATAAGTGTTATATATCGATCAAAAGTTTAAATTCACTAGAGCTTATAAAGTTTATTTAATTTATTCAAAAATAAATTCAGATAATTTTATTTATAAAAAAATTTAGACGAATAATAATGGTTTTCATGAAAACGCGCCATTAAGGATTCTGAATCCACGTGAAAAATTGGAAAGAACCCCATAGATAAATATTATTTCAATAAGTTAGAATATTCAAAATCTTCGACAATGAGTAAATTTGACGAGCGGAATCAGCAAATGACGTCGAAATTTTGAAAAAACCGAAGCCGATTACCGTACAGTCAGTTGAATGCGTGCAAAAGATCTGTCATATTATTAAATCCTCAAAAAAGGAAAATAATATGTATATAATCGAACAGTAAATATTCATATGCATGACAAATGGAAGTATGAAAATAAAATATTATTAAAACCTCTTCAACACAACATTTAAGGAACGTAAAGAAATTTTTTAAAGATATTTTGATAAAAAGGTTATAAACTTCAGTGGAAAATAAGATTGAAGTTAAGAGGTAAAATTTAGAAAAAAAAACGTCTTAAATTAATAAGAATATTTAACTTGAACACGCCAAATGGAAGAAAAAAAAATCGACCTCAGAAAACGTGATCAAATATAATATTTTAGAATGATTTTCACATTTTTGTAGAGTTTAATGAAAAACTGAAAAACTGAAGTAGACAATATTTGTGCAAAGCACGCGAAATGTAAAAGGAAGTTTGCCAATATTTCTCTTCTTAATTTTTACGTGTAAATTAGAATCCGTTTTTTACGTCAGTTCAGTAGACTTCAATTAAACTATCAGGAACCATTTAAAACTTTACAAAATTTAAGATTTTACGATTAGCGGATTTATGAGAACCTTTTTTTGAAACTTTGTAGACGTGAAAGATGTATGAGAAGCGTCAAATTAAGAAGATCATTATTTACATTTGGCGTGTGTTCATATGATAACAAATATTTCCATTTCATCAGCTGACAAAAATATTTTGAAAAATATTCAAAAATTCTACCCAAAGTCCAAAAGAATTATAGCTTTAAGTAGTAGTGATTATCAAATATCGGTTTATAATTATAATTTTTAAAATTAATATTTCGTGAAAAATGAATATGTTCCTCCAGAAACTGTTATGTTATTCTTCTCTGAACGCACAACTATATTTGAGTTTGTTTTCTGAGCATTCAGTTTAAACGCTAAATTTGGCGTACAAAACGGCCTTGTTATTCTCCTGTTGCGAAGTAGGCGAGGATGATGTATGAATAGTAGGTTTATTCAAATAATAGATATACGATAATACTATCAATATAATCCCTTACGAATCCACGGTTTTGAAAAGCAGATTATACCACTGTTATGTAATTCTTATGAATATGCACCTTATATATATATATATATATAATATTCATAACATATATATCAGAGGCACGCCAACTGAAATCTTAAAAATAGGTGCTCGTAAATCCGCTATAAACTTAACATTTTGTACTTTTTTAACATTTCCTGATACTTAAATTAAAACCTTCTAAAGTTACGGAAAAAGGGAATTCCTATTTACACGTAGAAATTAATAAGACACGTTTAAATAATGGAAAATCTCCATTTTCATTTTTCGTGCAGAGGTAAAGTTTTACCTAACAAATTGCTTCTGTTACCGAATAGTAGGCACTTGTTTGGATAAAATTACGCACATTTTATATGAATAGTAGCTAAAAATTGCTGGAACATTACTTTTAACTATATTTTTTCTTTCTTTTCGTTATTGGTATCTCTTCCAGAATTCATTAGATATTTACAGTAGTCATTATTACACAACTGAATTCTTTAAAACCTTACATAAAATCTGACAACAAAATTGAGTGACCGATGTTGTCAATTCTGAACAATGCTTAAATCAGATTTCTAAACTTGAGACAAATATATTTTTTAGAACAGTTGTTCTTTTATTCCATGTACATAAATACAAATATATTTTCATAATAATCAGAGGTTTTCAATTAATTATTTTTATGTATCACAAAAGTTAATTAAATTTTATGCTATTTGTAAACTCAGACAATATTTTATTCAATTAAACAAAGGAAGGAGACATATCTTTTGTCTCGTATTGTAGGAATTACGGGCATCACTAGAAAACACCGTACACAATAATCCTCAGCTTTATTTTGAACAACCTTAATTCAATATTCTAGGGAATCAACCCGTTTCAATTAAAGTAACAAAATATTAAAACAGCTACTTTTAATTTAAAGCTTGAATAAGTAACTTTCCTTAAGCCTACATAATATAGTTTTTTTCAATATTCAAACTATAACGAATTGATTAATATATTTAACTTATAAGAGTTTACATTCCTAGCGTTTGTCAATTACAGAACACTCTTCGTATTTGCTTATTTTAACGGAGTAAACGTTTTCTTGTAGAAATGATAACTTGAATTATTTAAAGTTAGAGGAAAAAGTTATCTTAAGACATTAATTTATAGAAAATAAACTAAATACTTTATTAGATTATATGGTGAAGTTCTAACATATAAGCAATTATATAAGTTTGCGTGCAGTTCAATTGTCTAATCTACTAAATAACTAAAACCGACTCCAATGAAAATAAACAAAGCAATAAATTAAAAATTATTTATTGTCAATTGGCATGAAGCAAAACCTACATTTGAGGCATATTTACTTACTTTTAAGAATTCATAAAAAAAAATATTTTTTTATTTATTTTTCCATTTCAGACAATATTAGATTAAATTAAATTCTAGACTTTTTTATTCTCAAATTGAGACATATGTGAAATGAAAAGAAGCTGGAATTGAAGAGGATAATGCTCAAATTTTATTGTTCGCAACACAATTGAAAACTTTCTGTTTGTTGTATTAATTGAAATTTAAGCTCATGATTGATCAATACTGCAAATGACAAGGGAAAGATTTTTATGTTGGAAAAAGTTATAACAAGGGGATTTAAACTTTTAATCAGTAGAAAGACCAAATTAATTTGAAAAGTACACCTAAAACTTTGTGTAAAATGAAATTGTGCATGAATTAAAAAAAAACTTATTTGATTGATATGAATTGTTAAAAAACAAGTACTTGAATTAAATCTTTGCCCTACTTCAAAGTGAAATAAAAGAAATGGATGTCTAGGACACACTAGGACAAACATTCATTTTCCCTTCCCTGATGAAATAAAATAGTAAAAGGTTTCCAATGTATTTCAAAAGATAATATTAAATAATAAATCATTTGTTTTGAATCTTCAAATAAGAGCCGCAGGCAATTTTCATTCTGAACAAAAAAAGTTCATTGGCAGAAAAATGGAAAAGTTGTGAAATGGAAATTAAATTAAATTAAAGCACGAGTGAGCAACACTAGGCTACATTAATTATAGTATTGAAAGAATGAAACAAGTTTAGCATTATCACCAATTCTGAGTTGAAAATGTAAAGTTGGCAAAAGAAATCTGGGTAGGTAATAGAAAAACGACACCAAATAAGCGTTCTTTTGGGGAGCAAAAAATTTGAAAAGTTCTATTATTCTCATATTAATGGCAATTTAAATAAGAAAATATTTCCTTTCTTCGAAGTCTCGTAAATATTATAGACATGAACACAAGAAGACATATGTTTATGGTGATGATCAAATAGGTTTTGCTTGTTATTTTGAAATAAACTGAAATAAACAAAGCTAAATGATGTTAAGCAACAAGGGAAGATAGCTCATTTTAAGCTGTTTAACAATAATTTTGGGTTGGAAAATTATTCACAAGGGACTATTTAGAAGATTTTCACATTAAATCACATTTATAATGAAACATTTTGGTTTTTAATGGAAATAGTTGGTTGATTTTGAAAACTTGAACATGTAAACTGAAAACTACATTTTTCGGCGTTTTTTAAGCTTGATTTTTGAATACCCACACAGTAATAATAAATACGTTTGTTTAAGCAAAATTAATAAGCTTCTCTAAAAATATCTAAAAACCTTAAAATTGTACCAGCAAATTTTCTAAGAAACCCTCAAACTTTGCAATTGGCGTGCTTGATTTCAGAAATAGATGACACACAAATGTTGTCACTAGTGCGAATTAAACTTTAGAATGCTACTAAATCCAGGACAAGTGAAATAAGCCATAAATGGATTGAGACGTCTCTAGAGGCCGCATAGTGAATTCATTCTGTTCGACATGGTTTCAAAGGCAAGATCAAGCCATTTTCTGTTATTTTCGTGATTTCAAAAATCTTCAAAATTCCACCGTTGATTATGATATATACATCTTTAGATTCAGCACAAAGTGGGTTTTCTTATAATGTAAATGATATATCTAGTTGTCATACAAATATTAACAGGTTGTGCTAAAACCTGTTATATTTTTTTGGCGATTAACTCTGAGCACCATTTTAGCTCTTTTTGACTAGGTCTGATAAGGGTGATTGCGAAACATTATATTTAATTTTGTACTGTATTTCAGAAAAGTGATATCAAATGAAAAGTGATATCACAAACCCTAAGGAAACTGTTTTAATAACAACTTCAAAGTTTGAAAAATGTCTAAAATGGCAGAAAGTCTTATTATTGGGGGTTAATTCAAATTAATTTCAATATTATGTAAGTCGATAAACTTATTCATGTAAAAACCCATGTTCTGTGAATTAATATAAATAATGTCAAATAAAATATTACCTCAAAAAGAAATAAAACTTACCTCAAAAAAAAAACCTAGACGAAATCCTTCTTGGCTCAGCCTCAAAATAGGTTTTTTAAACTCGTTTTATACTGAGGTATACATTTGGATTCAATAAGGGATAAATTGCTTGCCTGGAGACGAATATCCCCATTTCCCACCCAATGCTACCCTGCTCAAACGGTTATGGAATAATCCTAACAAATTCATTGCGTCGATTTGTATGCAATCAAGAAGTGCCCGCTTCTCATTTTAATCGAAGTTATTTTTTAAGCCAGATTTCAGCCATTTACAGCCAAAATAATATGTGCTTAAACACCATTTGACTAGTGGAAGATAAATAATTATTATTCCAATTATTCCAAATAGTCTCAAACTTTCGCAGATGCTTTGTTTTCGAATAATTACTGAAGAACCATGGTGTCACAGACAATCTTTATGAAATGCTGGATTTATAGTAATTCGGTTATCTGAAATCGAGTTGTATGGCTTTCATCTAGTGTATTGCCACCATAATAATTAATTTTGTAGGCGGCCTCAAGCAGGCTCTAATTTAAGCAACTTCTACACAATTTATTATCATCAGTCAGTTAATCAATAAAATGTAAGAATTTAAACCTTAAAAATGGGTGGTCATAAATCCGCTAGAAACTTAACATGGGTATACACGTAGAAATTAATAAGACACTTTTAAATAATGAGAAACCTCAATTTTCATTTAGCGTGCATGACAATTGAAAAGAGAATAACAGAAGCTCATTTACACTGCTCAACACTAATATTCTCGAAAAATATTACAATTAAAGATTTAATTTTAAACAGATCCAGAAAATCATTCTAGATTATTTAAGTGAAAATCAGAGCGATTAAACATGATGATAATTCTATTTTAATTGGAACTCAATTTATATTTAATTTGTTGCACTCTGTTAAAATGAATCATAAAATGAGTGTTGCTTTCAATTATATAAATTATATATTATAGAAGTAAAAAGTATAGTTGTCATAAAATCATTTGCAAAAAGAGCTTGAATCAAACAATCAATCATATTCGGAATTAAGAAAAGCCTTCCACAAGACGTGTTTTTAATTTAAGTATAAATTGAAAGAAATACACATGTTACATGTCGTCTTATCCAAACTAACATAAAGGATTACTAGCTGTCTCTTCAATAAAAATAAACACTTCTAGAATACCAAAAAACAAAATCAGTATGAGAAAAAGAAAAAGTTTTGTTAAATGATGTCTGCAAGATGCAATGAACACCGGAAATTAAACGAATTCGGCTATAGGAATTATTATTTTTGCTCATTTATATTTAAATTATTTATTAAAACAAATAATAATTATTAAAACGAAGGAAATGAACTGAAATGAATTGTACACAATCGTTACATGACAAAGTCGACAAATTTATCAAATTCTGAAAATATCAGAAAATATATGATGAATATTAACTTGGGATATCACATACCAACATCCTGTGTATATTCCTCACTACTTATTGGAGCAAATAGCTTGGACTTTGCTAAAAAAACAGCTTAAATTGAAATCATAACAATTTTCACAAACGTCTAGGTGGTAAAACGATTGCAGCAATTGTGGTTTCAGCGGGTGTTGGTGGATAAGTTGTGGTTGTAGTTGTAGTGTCAGGGATTGCTCGTATTGTTGGAGCCATAGTTGCTGGTCCTGTAGAATTTTGTGATCAGAATAAATTCAATAAAATTTGTTTCTTATTTTATTTAAATGGTACAGGTGAATAGCACGCCAAATCGAAATAACGATTTTGCGATATTTAAACGTGTGTGGAAATTTTTAGGTCTTTATAACAAAAAAGTATTTACTAATATTTTATTAAGCTTGTCTCAAACTATCTAAAAATATTAATATCTTTCTAAAAAAGTTAGATTTGGGCATGCTTACTGAGCTCATTCAATTACCATACAAGTTGGGGTGTGAACAGTAATAAAAAATATTATATTTTTTAAAATTTTACTTTTGCGCCACGTTTTTCCCAATCTCACAGAACCGTATTTGCTCTTTTTTTTTAGTTTTTGAAAAAATAGGCTGGTTGTCATTTATTTAGTTTGCCAGAAACGTTGTCTGAAATTTTCGACCAAAAGTTACACCAACAATGGGTTTTTTGGGAGTACTATTTACTAACTATTTCAAAGGTCTTTCTTTAAAGAGAATTCCAAGTCTGGAGTAATAAAATATAAGTTATAATATTTCAGAATAATAGACAAAAAATTATATATTCATTTACCTTCCGTATCCGGGAAATCCATAGGTACACCATAATCATCATCATCATATTCTGCTTTTGCATTGTCAATGGCAATGATGTCTTCAATACTCAACGGAGCAGGAGTTATTTTTTCTACCACAGGCCTTGACACAACATAATTAACCATTTCGGAATCATCTACAAATTTACCGGACGTGTTCAATTGGCTCTGCTGGAGTTCTTGTTGTAGCTGGAGGATATCGACGATCAGCTTCATTAACAATAGTATCGCGAACTGGTATAGTCGGATACGGTACGGGATAAGTAACTGTTGGGATAATGGTACGTGTTTCAAGCGTTGTCTCAATTGTAGTCATTGGTTCGGGGGTTGTTGTTATCTCAAATATTTGGATATGAATTTTAAAAAGAGCGTCAAACCTTGTATTCATTCTGCTTGCGTATCGTCTCTTCATATTGACGACGTCGTTCTTCTTCCATTCTCTGTCGTTCCTGAAGAGCTCGTTGTCGTTCTTCTTCCATTTTTCTCATATGCTCTTCGCGTCTTCTAAATGTATAGGTTGAAAGTTATATCATTTATTTGAAAATAATATTTAAGAACCCCACCGCTCATGCTCTTGTCTTCTTTTTTCATATTCTTCCCGCCTTTTCTTCATTTGTTCTTCATGCTGAATCCTTACAAAATCCGGTGACTGAGTCGTATGAACGACAGGCGCTGGTGTTTGCACTGGTTGCGGCTTGTACTCAGGCTTATACTCCGGAATATTATTAGAAGGTGGCCTTGCTGGCAACTGGGCATTTGTTTTTGGATGCGCCGTCCACTGAATTCTCTGTCGCACAACACTTCTTCCATCAGGATATCGGACGGTTTCAATTTGAGGGGTCAACGTAATAATATGATTGGGAAATTGTCTCTCAAGTTTTTCTCTCAAACTGCGCTCATGCTCTTCTAAATGAGAACGAAACTGTTGCACAAGTTCTGGATGATAGGAGGCGTGTGGATTCTGAACGGCTGGCTGCGACACAGGCTGATTCTGATATGCTTGTTGAAGTGATTGTTTGATTCGTTGTTGCGTTTGAATAGCTTCATTCTGAAGACTCTCGGCAATTTCAGCATGACGATCATCTACCTTAACGGCGTGGTAGCTCGTCGGCTGATTTCCTCCACCTTCGGCTTGAATTCGGTAAGTGTTAGACGTGTATCGAGGCAAATGGATCATTCTCGGTGGACTCTTACGACGAATTTCTCTGAAACGCGGATGGTCCTCCATTACTCTTAGTTGTCGAGGCTCAGAATCGTAACTAAAATAATACATTTAAAATATATAAAGTGGGTAATAATTTACCGATGAATAGTAACACCATCAGTCTTGTAATGTTTTCTAATAAAAGTTTCAGGCAATTTATGTAAATAGTTATTACCACTCTAAAAAACTTGATATTTTATGAACACTTATTTAACTAACCGGACTATCATCATTATGTGATATATTAATTGTTTTAATATTATGTGCATCAGCTAGAGAATTCTAAATAACCGGTGACATGATTATCTCAACCAAAATCAAATCAAATACCTGATGCCGAATGACGTCATCAAATGGAACTTGAACACTATAAGTTTCGTCAATAATTGCAGAAGGATCTTGCAGAACGCGTTGAGCTTCTTCAGACATATGCTTCTTCTGATTCAAACGGTTCCAATATTTTTCATCAACACCAGGACCATTCTCTGCGTAATCCCCGCATATAAGCATACAGTGATTGTATGAATAATAAATGTTAGAATTTCCACCGCAACCAGACCACCAACTAAGAATATGAGCATCGCGATATTATTTAACATCAAAATAACCTGCACACACATTGCTTTCGGTTTTCGTCAAAATACCATCGCTCAATATCGGCATTGCAGTGTCCAGGGTCGTGTGGTTGGAAACATCTATCTTTATTCGATGGCTCATTAAAATGACATTGTTGTGAGCATTCTATAATTTATGTAGATTATCACATTAAATTAACAGATACACTTGAACTCCACTTCCACAAAGTATGTGTAATTTGCGAAAGGCTGCGCATCATTTGCGCAATTTGTTTCATTTTTTAAACCTACACTTTTCTTTCAAACATTAAATAATGTTATCTCATTTACACCCTAAATTGAAATAACGATTTTCTGTATTTTACTTGCGTTATTCAATGTTTACGTGTACTTTGAAAAATCACAGTTAACGCCAGTTGGTCTTCTTTTTCTTATTTTCCCGAAATATTAACTTATAGCATGTTTTCTAAGGCTGCTGTATTATCATTCCATTTGCATACCAATTGGAAGGCTTATAAAAAGAGCTCAAAAAAAGTGCTCAAATCTAATATTTTGTGAAGATTTTAATATTTTTAGAGAGTTTAAGGAAAAGCTGATAAACTGGCGTAAACTACATCAATATAAATTAAACGTGAACGCTTTAAAACAAGATTAAATATTAGAAATTCTTTATTTCCATTTGGCGTGCATTTGGAATGATTTTAGCTCATTTAAAATTGAATGGTTTTTGCAATTTGCGCGCAGTTCCTGCCAGTGGAGTTCAATTCTTTTTCCCATTTACGTTTACATATTCGAATATATAGTTTTAATTTAGGTTTGCATAAAAATGAGGCACGTGTCGAAGAAGGATATTGTCCTTTTCAGATATCGGTGCCTAATGGAAGAGCAATAAAAGAAGAGAAAATGATGTGCGGCTACACGGCCACAAACTACTTTTTCGTCAATTCCTATTAAATGTGTGCTGCCCATAATTTCGTAAAAAGAACGAGGACCCCATTCCATACTAATTTTTTTCTCTTCCATTAGGCACCGATCTCTGAAAAGGACAATATATAATTTTATGCAAGTAATAATATTTTAATGAAAAACTTAATTGAAAAAATCCATATGCTAAAATAGGATTTCTCAATTGTTTTCCAACACCGTTTCACGCCAACTTTTATGGTTGTAAAATGAGCTCAGTCAACCTGCTAAATTTTAATTTTTCAGAAAGATATTAAAATTTTTAAGTAGTTTAAGAATAACTGTTTTCTAAAAAAGACGTAAATACTTTAACAGACGCTTAAAACCTGGGAAATCACTATTTCTACTTGGCGTGCTGAGTAACTTTTATCGTTAAAAATTATACACCTTTAAATCGTTTTTTATAGTTAAACATTTAATGATAAAACCGGATTTTGCAAAAGAGGTAAACCATATTTAAACAAATCCGCTAACCTTCCAGGGAATCAAACCGATTTGAATTTCCGTCACATCCTCCATAAAAGAACCGACGACATCTGTGATCATATCGATCATAATACCTAAAAACAAAATCATTACCGATATCCAATGCGATAAATACCATTTAACGGTAAATTCTTTGTCACAAGTACCACGGTCTGGCCAATGATTACATCGAGAATTTGAGAGCAGTTGTTGTGAAAATGTCAAACATACGTTGACATAAAACAAGCCAACGGTAAGCCAAAATGCTTGAAGACTCATTTCATGTGCACTTTTGACACCCGAATCACTTTATTCGTTGAATTAACAGACAACAATAAACAACAATTGACGATTTTCTTGAATTTCTGACATTATATAATCGAATTTTAGTTTAGATTTCAATAAGAAAGCGATCGAAAAATTATATCGAGAAATACTTAATGGGTTTTTGGGTTTCATGAGTGAAACAGGTGTGAAAATCCCATTATAATAAAATATGATTCATGAAAATCAAAGTATTGTATCACCCACGCCGACAGAAGGTATTAAACATGAAATTATAAATAAAACGAATATTGAGCCTTATCATTTATAATTAATTTGTGTGATTAAAACTCAAACATACAAAACAAATGTAACTTTAATGTGTGAAAGTATGACACTCCTCAGGTGGGAGGAAGAGTTAGAGATGAAAAGGGAGGTTAAGCACGAAAAATAATCAGCAGCCAGCTAGTTAGGAACCTGAAAAGTTCTCATCTCAATCTTGACAATATCTTTTCAATAATTTTGTTATTTTTCCTTCGTTTTTTTTTCTAAAAAGTTTCCTTGGACATTTTTCGCATCAATTTCTTAATCATCAACCCACCACCAGTATGTATTTTTTATTATTACATTTAACTGCTTATCATTTTGAGAGATTTGAATGTTGATAAAGATAAGCAACAAATAGGAAGACTTTCGGAAGCTGCCTCCTGATGAATGACACATTTATATTAATGAATGATAATGGAATATGTGGAGAATTACCTCGATCGACAGGTTAAAAACATTTTTGTCATTAAACCTAATCGATGCACATTTGATGGAGATTAATGATATCTATTTCAAATTGTTTTGTTCATTTTTTTGCTAAAATTTTTGCAAAACTTGATGATATTGAATTTCCGGTTGTTATCACCTTTTTAAAAAGTCTTGTTTATATTTATGACAGACTGGAGATAAAAAAAAACGATATAAGCTTATAATTCGTTTGCAGATTTTTTATTTAAATATTGCTCGGACAGGAACATTTGAAAGATTTTTAAGACAAAATATTAGTTGCTTAGGCAAATAATATGCACCTTGCCCGAAATTAACAGTTTTTTAAAAATTTTAAGCGCGTTTTAAAGTTTACAAGAGTTTTGTTTGAAAAAATTTGTTTGACTGGATCTTCTTAAAATATCAAAAACATAAATCTCTTGCCGCATATTTGGATTTGACCACGTGAGCTCATTCGTTTACCGTATTCTTTGACGTATTCTTAACAAATTTCAAAGGTCGATACCAAAATCAATTCTAACATTAACAGAAAATGATTAAATGTCTTCTTTAGAAAGATTATTATAATTTAAGAATTAACTCTAATAAGTACGGTTTCAATTGTTTTTTTATAGCAGAGATCTACATAAAGTTGTACCACAATGTAAATTATTAATATTTTTGGTTTGAAGTCGCATTAATTTAGACTATTTTGGTATCGTTTGCACAAAGATGGAAGTTGCGGTTTCTCTTGGGGACAAAGAGACATCTGTGTCGATATAATTTTCAATTTTGTTTTTTTACCAATCTTAACGAATTAAATTGGCATTATACCGTAAGGATAAACCAACTTAACTATTTATAACGAGTCGAAGTTCGGCTCCGGTTTTACTCTGATATGAAAACAAAATAAATATAAAAACTTGAATAGATTAAACATGGAACAGTTAAAGATGAAAAAATGTCATAACTCTCTATCAGTAATCTCTAAATTTAAAAAAATATTGAAGTTATTCCATTTAAAATTTTATATCATTTTAAATGATACGAATTAAATACCTACGGGGTCTAATTTACTAACTCGGTCTCCATTGTATAAATTGATCGGTGTATTTATAAATATTAAAAATTTAATCGATATGTCAATATACTTTTATAAATTAGTTTCTGCTTATTGTCAATATGCACTTTAATTGAAGTTGCAAATACAGTAGCTCGAGTATGCTAGAGAACAAACTTAATCAGATTTTTAGATAGTTCAAGACAAACCTGATGAAGTTACTTGAATAAAAGTTTACATTGCAATTTATAATACGCAATTTAATATAGTAAAATCACAATTTTGATTTGGTGTAAATTAATGAGAATGTTCCCTTATATGAAAGTTTGTCTAGCTTGGAGGAAAAAGTTTATTATTTTTATTTTCATATAAAGAATGCGAATTTTACAAATAGGTAGATCTAAGCTCACTGACCACTCTAGGAATTTAATCAGCCTATTATTTAAAGATTATTTAAAGAAGAAAATTATTAGAAATGTGGATTTTACTACTTTTAAGTCACGCTACGTTTTCTTGTCTTATTTTGTCATCCACGAAGTACGCGGAAATTGCAAAAGATCGCGCTAAAACTACACGTTTCCTTTGAAGATTACAAAAAATTCTTTATAGTTCTTTCAAATAATTTCATTTTAGAATATTAACTAATTGCAGAATTCTCTCCAAAACATACCATACAACATTTAAACTCATGTTTATGTTAATAATAATAAAAAAGCTTTTTTTAAGAAATAAATTTAAGTTTGCTCGCACTTCGTAGCCGTGGAGTGAATTGGTTGTTACTTTTATAATACTTAACTTCATAAAAAACTAAAATTACTAAAATAAATTGAATATTTGTTTCGCGTTGAGACCCACTGAAAAAAAAAACAAATATTTCGAAAATGAATTATCAATTTCTAAAATTTTGATACAATTTTCAGTGTCATTTTACTATTTAGGTTCTAAAATAGAAAATGGAATGAAAAATAATAAACAAACAAATTGAAAATTAAATCGACACGATTGTCTCTTTTCTCCAAAGGAGACCAATAATTTAATCACTTTTTCTCATTTATTTGTATTTTAACAATATTCATTTGAAAATGTATGTTCTAACCTATGAGAGAGGTACTTTTGAGATCTAGAAGTTGTCAGGGCTCAAACTCATACAACAGATCACAAGCAACAGCGCCAAAGATTTTAGGGATTAATATCAGTATTTGCCATTTCTTGATACATAAATCAAAAAATATTTTTATTAAAGGGTCACAACGAATACAAATTATGAAAATAGCAAAGATTCCCATTGAGCATTTTTATCTTTTTCATGGCATAGTTCCAGGGAACAAATTTCAACTTTCCAGCAGCACTGAAAAGCACAAATGTCGTAGTCCTTTTTAGAGTTAAATGGTGCTCGGACGGGTTTCTTCAAACCAGAGGGGCAATATTCTTCTACCAACCGTATAAATTGAAGAACAAATACCATTTGAACGAAATCTCTTTGAGAACCCCTTATTCTCTTATTTTTCTAATAAAACTGAATCTTTTATTCTCATTTTTATATCACCGTAGTAGTATTTTTTATTTATATATAGTTAATGACAAAATTTCAAAGCAAAATCTAGAATCGGAAATGATTTAAAAACAAAATCTTTTTTTTTGTGAAATATTAATTGAAAAATATACAATTTCAGGATCCAAAAACGAAAGAATCCGGAAGCCAAAATCAAAGAAAGTACGGAATGCGGAATTCCGCCCATCAATGTATCTGTAGCGCAGTTTGGTTTCGCGAAATAACCAAACAACTCTTTCCATATTAGTTAAACGTAAAATGACTTAAAAGTGATAAAATCCACATTCCTAATAATTTTCTTCTTTAAATAATTTTATAAACAGAATAGGTTGATTAAATTCCTATAGGGATCAGTGAGCTTAGCTCTACCTATTCGTAAAATTCACTTTTATTTGAAAAAATATTTGAGAAAAACATTATTAGAAATGTTTTTATTCCATCTAAAAACAAGTTATAGTTTATTCAGATAATTTCAATGAACTTAATTGTTTTAAAACAACTCATACTATGCTCTGTGAGCCTTAAAAATCGGTTCTAAAAAATACAATGGGGATATATATTTATCAACGCATTATATGCTGACGGACAGACAGACAAATGCACTAGCACACCCTTAAGCTGTAAGTGTTCCAAAAATTACACAAATATTAATTCAATTTTCAATAGCAACAATGCGCAAGTTTTTCTGGATAACTTATTATCTTTTATTTATCTTTTATATTATTTATATAGCTTAAAATGAAGTTATGATGATTTAAAATAATCTATACTACCGTAACACCAAACACAGAATTCCATGACACAAAAAAATAAATTCTAGCTATCGTGTACAAAGGTGGCGTCGACCATTATCCTATAGAGACAATAAGATTTACGCTATGTTCTCAAATTGGTGGATAAAGCCATGAACTATGTGACCGCGAAATCCACGCACCAAATTTCTGTTGAAATTTCATCTTTAAAATTTCTTTTCAATCATCAGCGATAAATTTAACTAAATGACCGTCGATCAATTCACAAATTGATTGATATTAACACCAAAACATTTTCAAATAAAACATTGAGCACAAGAGTTTTTTTTTTGTCGAAAAATCAAGGCACAAAGTTTGTGATTCTTGAAAGAATTTATAATATTGTCACTAATAGTTTTTACTATCATTTCTGATTGATACATATTTATGATGTTTCTCAGTAAATAGAACAGCATGAAAATAAAGTTTGAAAAAAGAACTCATTGATTGTATGGGATAAACGTGATATCATATTTCATAAAATTTAATCGACAATGATTCATTTAATATTTCATAAAAAATGGGAACGGTAGTGAATATGATAATTTTAATTGATCAGTAATGATTTGAAGAAAATTACTCAAGATGCACTTCAATTGATATCATCATACTTGACACCAACGTCTCGATTCAATATGGCTGAAATTGATGACGAATGTTTTGAAGAAGCTTCAAAGTAGGAATGTTTCTTATTTCGTTTTATGAAAAATGTTGGGTTTAATGAACAAAAAAGTCAACAATTTATTTTAATTTCTGAAAATTCCTTTTAATTTAAAACTTGAAACATAAACGAAAGCACACCAACGGGAAATAAAGATTTTCCGATTTTGGAGCGTGTCTGAACACTGTTACGGTTTTTTCAATAAAATATTTATTTCAACAATTTATCTAGGATTTACTCAAACTAAAAATGTTAATAAATTTCCGTAAAGTTAGATTTGACCACGTTTACTGAGCTCATTTTATTGTAATACCAGTTGGCTTGCGAAATAGAGTCGACACTTATTACGCTTCCATGAATCGAATAAAAACACTGACGATTTGTCCCCAAATTATTATTTCGGATATTAGAATTTAATGATGCTTCTAGCAAAAAATTACATCCTTAATATAAATTAATTACCATTCATCTGTTTAACTACAAATACTCCAAGCCATGAAGAACCACAACTATTTTAAATTATGTATCATTATGTAAAACGGAAATCTCGTTTGTTTAATTCAAAAATGTTCTTATATATTTTAAAGAATTTTCAAAATTAGGTGCCAAACATTTTAAATCTACTTGCAGAAATAATATTATTTGGTTATAAATTTGAAATATTAGTAAATTAAATAAAAAAAATTAAGCGACAAAATAATAAACTGTAAATTCAGATGGCGCGATGTGCGGACATTAGTCGTTGACGATGACGAGTTAACGATGGGAAGCCCAAATATGGTTCACCGGTTTAATGGATCGATAGACGTTAAGAAGGAAGAAGTAAGCTTGAGTTCTATAGTTCTCTTTGGTGCAAACGTTTAGTAACTAAAAGTAATGTTTATTTAAACAGATTTTAGACTTAAAAATTAATTGAAAATTTGAATCCCGGGAACGGAACCGTGTTCTAAATCTATTTAAGAATCTGTAACATAATAATACAAGTTCTAATCACAAAAAAAAGAGACTCGACTGATGTTTCCGGTTTTTTTGTTTTTACCTCAATTTGCTCTCTAGCCTAGTTTGATAATTCACTTTTAGCAGCAAGCGCGCACTAGGTTTTCCTTAATTTTAAATTCGTAAAAAGTGAATGAATTATTTATTTCCGCTTTCACACCAAATTAAAGTTGTTTTTACCGCCCAGGTGTTAGTCCATAAATGTAAGGCCGCGTGTTTATTTACAGCTCTTCCTAATATATTTGAATTACCCTAAAATTCCATAGATAAGAGCGGTTTAATTTCACCGATAAAAGTAAACAACAAATTTTTTGTTTTGATTTTGATTTTTATTAAACAATAACAAGGGTTGCAACATAAACATAACATTAGACTTTTTCCATTTCTACTTCGTCATCATCGTTTATATTCATCATAGCAAAATCGTTTTTGAGATTTTCAACATCACACAATGCTTGTTGAATAACATCAGATGAAATGGTTCGGAAACTTTCGCTAACCAAAAATGTAGCTTCTTCGTAGCTCATTCTTCTCCTTATTCCATTTTGGTGTAAGTTGCTTTGGCTTCATTTCTCGTCCATTTTTCCCAGCCATGTTCCAAGTTGTCTTTAAAAGGTTTGTTGATGCCGACATCTAAGGGTTGCAATATTTTAGTCAATCCTCCTGGTATTATGGCAATTTTGCTATTCTGTTGACAAAATTGTTTCACTTCATCAGTTATGTGGCAACAAGCAGAATCAAATATCAACAAAGAGCGATCAGGGTCAGAATTGTAATTTTCTCTTTTGTTCCATACTTCGACGATCCATGGTTTCATCAATTCCTGATTCATCCAACCTTTTTCATTTGTTTTCACAATGACATCGGGAGGAAATTGTCCTTTTGGCATCAACTTCTTCTTAAAAATTAGCATTGGTTTAAGTTTCTCTCCAGCAGCAGTCACTCCAAACACAACAGTAAAGTTAGATTTCTCATGTCCGGTAGAATCAATTTTAATGTTTTCTCGTCCCTTCACAGCAACAGTCCGTTCATACACGATATAAAAGGGGACTGGAACTTCATCAATATTTCCCAAGTTGAAAGGGGATACATACAAGGCTTCAGCTGCACCGAACTTCCAAAAATCCGAGCATTTCTGTAGATAGTCAGGCGGTAATGGCTGACCAACACTTGTTCTTCTTCGTAAAGAGAGCTTTTGACTTCAAATTTTTTTTCGGTAATTTATTATTTTTGGCCTTTGGAGTAAATAATTTATGCAATTACCTAATTATCATGCATTTCTATAAAAAATCCGAAAAAAATTTTGTTTGAAAAAAGTTCTTGTTACAGATTGCCTTTAGAAAACTTTTTCACTTTTGAAGTTATAAAAAAGGATTATTATCATAGACAACATATAATTCTAAAGATCCATTAGACCCGTTTGCAAAAATCCTCTTAAAATTATTAAAATTGAAAAAATGTGCAAAAAAAGCAAAAAAATATCAAAAGTTGAACAATTGTTTTGAACAACAAAGAACAACCAAGAAAAACAAATGTTTTGTTTTCGAGTAAAAGTGCAAACCGCTCTTATCTATGAACCGCTCTTATCTATGGAATTTTAGGGTAGTTAGTTGACGAGAATTTTCACGTTAATTCCTTCCCGAATCAATACAATAAAGTTGATAAAAAACATTTTCACGCACTAAACTTGAAACCGAAACGTGGACTACAATTTGCAAAACCAAGACACCATTCAGAATAATTTTACGTGAATTCTCATTGAGAAAATTTGAAAATAATCCACAGATGCTGAAATCGAACTATTAATTTCTTACTAATTCCATAATTTAGCAAAACAAATTGTAGTGGCGTTAATTTTTATCCCTCTTACTTACTTACTTTGGAGCCCGACTCATTCTCCAGCGGAGAAACGGACTAACTCCTTCCATTCCGAACGGCTCTTCCATGCCAACGTATAACAAACCGTTTTTCCTTCAAGGATTCCGATTCTTCTTCTTAGGGTCCGCGTAGTTGAGCAATAGTGAGTGTAACGTGCAACCATGTCTTTGACTTGATCTGACCAGCGCGCTTTCGGTCTTCCCTTCGCTCTTGACCACCCCCTCGGATCCCATTCCGTTAGTCTTCGGCACCACCTTTCTGCCATCATCCGGGGAACATGTACTGACCCGCACATCCGCACATCTTTCGACTAGTTCGAATAGATGTCTTGCTAGGAAATATAAATATCTACCAAGCTAAGATTTAAAACAACAACACTAATTAATTATTAAATTATAGGACTCGCGGATAAACTCCATTAACACGGCGTTTGACATCTGTCCGAGTTTAAGACGATTGATAATACAAACAAGGTTAATTCATTTATAATAAATAAACTATAAATATATTTTCAACCTGTAAATTAATGAGAAAAATGGCTTAAAGGAAGATAATAAAAACAATTGTGGTTTTGCTCAATCATTTCGAGAATCGTGTCGTTTTAACTTTCAAATCGGTAGTTTATTATTTCGCTTTTCATGCTGCTATTTCTTGTTTTATTTTGTTGTTTCTTTAAGAAATTGAAAATTAAAATCGACACCTTTGTATCTTCGGCTCCAAGCGAGACCAATTTGTTTCTTATGTCCCTTTAAGCAATGCAAAAACTGAACCTTCATTGATATGATTTCAGATTGCGCGAAAAAGATGTTAAAATGTTGTCTGGCAATCCATTGCGAATCGGAAAGCTTTATATAAGCACCGAAAATTTAACGTAAATGTCTTAGAAACAATGAAAACGATTAGTTTTATTTAGACTACCAGAGCTTCCATTATTTGATCGCCTACGTACTTTGCATATTGTAGCTAATAATTGCATTGAACTCCGCGTTATGAATGTCGTCGGAGACCATGTTTTGAAGGTTTAATTGTAACATTGAAAAGTTATATAGTTTGTTTCAGAGTTTGTTTCCAGCAACTCTTCGACGCGTTTGTCTCACTGATATTTATTTAACGGATAACTTGATGAAAAAACTGCAAAGTTTACCAAAACTTCAATCGTTGGATATGATTGGATGTTTAGTGGATTCAAATGTTGCGTGTAGTAATTTTATACCAATAATTGGTTTGTTATTTTATGTAAAATTTACATTTTCCGTCAAATCTCCACCCTATAGTTTTTCCTTGGTAATCAAAGAAATTCTCGATTGGTTATTAAAGAAATTCGTGATGCTCCAAGTTTATAATAAGAAAAATTGTTTTATGATATTCTAAGCACAAATTTAAAAGCTCTCAAAGCTCTATAAAAAATCTCTTATAACACAAAATTTGTTGTAATAAAGTGACAAGTTACAGAAAAGATGACGGAATTGGAGGAATTGAGCCTTCCTCCATCTTTCTACTCATTTACTACAAAATCAAAATCAGTGCCAAATGTAAGCTTAAAGTAAGTAAATAAATACCAAGGAAACACCATCTCAAGTTATCAATAAACCGTACAAAATGATTAATTATTGTTCTGATTAATTACAGAAAAACAAACATCGAAAAACTGTCAATATATATGGATAGCTTCGATAAAGAGTATTTCGAAACAAATTTAGTTCAATTTGCACCAAAGAGATTGAAGATATTGGTCTTGTTTGGAAACTATATTCCATTAAAAAGACAAGGACTTAAACTAAAGGAGTACAGCAAATTAACGGTATTTATTGTTCTTTTCTAGATTATTAATTTCAAACATGCTGGAATTTTGCTTAAACTCTTTCAAGATGGAAAAGATGGAAAGTTCCTCTTTAAGTCTTTGTTTTTAATATCTATTAATTTCTAACATAAAGGTGAACACTAAAAATCTTAATTAATAGTTAGATTAACAGTTTCACTAACTTTTGTTTGCTGGCTAGAAGATTTTTTGTGTCCCTTAATGGAAGACACGTTTTCCTCCAAAATAAATGCGCAGCCAAATTTCACAATAAATATCTTTTACGTATGGTCTGGTCTCCATGAGTAGCTAACAACGTCCCGCATTACAGATTTTCACGTAAATATTAAAATATTTTATACACCAATTAAACAGTTTAACAGAAAACAATCTTAAAATTCCCGGGTGCGCATAAATAATTTCGAATTGAACATATAATTTTAATTGGCGGGCTCAGTATAACTTATTTTAGCCAAATAGATTCAGTATTCATATATATATATATATATATATAATCGGCTTCTTTCTCTAAATATGTAATGTTGGAAATTAACTTTTACTTTTGCAAATAATACCTCTAATTTCAGATCATTTACGGACCAAATTATTCAATAGCAACTTGTCCACAGGAAAACTTAAACAATGTCAAATTGCTTTCACATTTAGTTAGAAGACCACCTTACACATTAAACCCAAATTTGATGCTTTTGCAAAGTTTTGTGGTCAGAAACCCTCATACATTATATCTCATTTTCTATTTTTAAGGATTTTCCCATCGAAAACTTATCCTGGAAGTTTAGCCTAGCTGAATGGCAGGCCAATGACCAACCGCCTCCTCCATCTTCTCCACATTTGGTTGGACGAGGACGTGCTATTGCTAGAACTGGTCCTCTAGCTCCACCACCTCTTGGTGGAGCCAGAATGCAGAATGCACGTAGTAACAACAACAACAATAATAATAATAGCACAGCACAACGACGAAGAGGCTCGCGTCCATTGGCGGCCTCAACTCCGCGGCAAGTGACAATTTCTGAAAGAACACAACAATCAGCTAGAAGTGATTCAATGCGTACTCAACCGCCCTCCCCGATAGTACCAAATACAAACAATACAAATACAACCAACAATAATAGCCAATCGCAAGCAACAACCCCGATCATCACGGAAATTCCAGCAAACACCTCAGTTATATCCAACACAGGTCCGAATACATCAACTCGTTCTGAATTGAATCGAGCATTTGTTACCACACCACCAGCTGAGCCGGATCGTGGAGCACGAATTGAACCAGATAACGAGGGATTTGTAATGTAATTTTGATGTTATTAGTATGGTGAATATTATTTTATTTAGGGTCGCTGACTTTTTGTCTCAAATTGTCGACGCTGTCATTGAAAGGGACCCCGGTAAAATGATATATTGAAGTTTTGAAATATAAACCTTGTTATTTTTAAGCTACCGCTAATGCTACCGCAAATCCTACGGTCCAACCGCCAAATGGAACTCAACAGCAAAATAATAATCAAGCGAATCGAACGGGTCGACCAGATAACCAAAATAATAATTGATGGATGATTATTGATAAATTAATTTTTGAGAATACCGAGGAGTAGTGTAAATATGGTACACGGTTTTGTGATATCATTCAGTCAAATTCCATTTAAATGTAAAACAAAGCGACTAAGCAAGGAAGAAATTTTTAAAAGTGAATGATGTATCCTATTAAAGGATTCTATTAAATATAGGAAAAACGGAAATTCCTGCTGACGTAAAAATTAATTAGGATATTGGTAGAGGTGGAAAACTAATGCTGGTAAAAAATCTATCTTTTGAGATCTGTAATTTTCTGCGATTTTTTGCGTGTATGCATTCTACTTTCCGATGGTAGAAATTTCCAATTTTCCTATAATTAATAACATCCAAATATAAACAATTGTTCCAATTCAATTGATTGCAGTGTTTTGTCAGTTAGAAACAATAATAAGGACCTATGTTATCTGTATTTATTCATAAAAATGAAATAATTTAACAATTTGAAATTCATTATTCTGCCATGAAACTCAAAATATCAAGTTTAAATGACCATAAAATACAACCCGTTGTAATAAGTAAAATTAAAAAGTACAAAACGAACAATAAGAATATATGAAGTGATAAGAACAAAGCGATAAACTAAAATTTTCAAATAAAATTCCTTGTGCGATTAATAAATCTTTGAACCCTTTCTTTGAGCTTCACCGATTTTGTATGGAAGTTGGTTCGTTTTTCCCGCTGTTTCTTTGCTTCAAGGCCAGCCAATATTGCAGCGTCAAACATCTGAAATTTTTTTAAAATAATTTCTGTATAGTTGATTTTCTAACATGATCATTTTTGGATGTTGATTTTCATTAGATTTCTAATAGATAGAATAGATTAATAGAAAAGAATAGATACGCCTCCTAAAAGAGCAATTCGTAGAAAGTTTTTCATTTCAAGAACAATTCCACAATTCCGAGACAGGTGTAAGAAACTTTCTTCCACCATGAAAAAGAGGCTTCTTCAGTCAATTCGGGGAAGTCTCGATATTTCCTCTAATTAATATATTATTAAGTACCTAATTTTATTTTGTTTAGTAGCTCTTATATGTAAATTATATGTAAATTCTATGTATCTAGTTTTTATTCAAAATTTTCGTTCCTCTGGCATAATTATTATAACTTCCTTAGGTTCCCACTTAATCGGGTAATTGATTGTTTTAAATATTTCCCTATCCCCTTTATTTTTCCCATCAGTTTTCCCTACTGTGAACTATTTAATTTAACTTTATCTAAATTATTTAAATTTTGCCAAACTTTTTCTTTTTTTTAATTGTCTGTTTTTGTTAGTTTTTTTTTCAACAAACCCTACGGTTTCTTTTTTTGTATGTTTTTTTGGTATTTTACATTACTTTTCATCATGTGTCTAGTATACGTATTTTAAATAAAATAAATAGGGAGCAACGATATTGTTCATTTTTCAGTCAGAATAGAAGAAACAAGAAGGCGTCTGTCGGCTATAAGGAAACTTGGCCCACTCCTTGAAACGTTCAAGACACGTGCTATAAATTACTTAGTGTGTATCGAAAAAAAATATCGATATTTAAGCAACCAAAACATCAAGTCCTACCGCACATCCAAAGGCACACGACACACTCAACCGAGAAGCTCAAGACGCTCAATTCAAGACACTCCAGCCGCCACTCAGCCGAGCCAGAATTGATTTCAGGTTAATTGAATAAAGTTACATTCTCCAATAAAGCACCACAAATAAGAGGAGGCAAAAACATCCTCTTCACAGGGTCGTAATATATAAAGAGTTGCACATCTATAAATTACGTATAACTCACGCTTAGCGATAAAAAACGAAAACGTGAATAATGGAGTACAGTAACTTTCAAAATCATGACATATTACTGTAAACTCTAAAACAGAGCCTTGTAGGCGCATAAAACACTTAAACGAGTGTTATTTGAACTAATTTTTCCAACTTTATGATATTGCTTTTATAATTTTAAGTTTGCATTTTATATAGTAAAATTAGTTAAATGACAAGCCACCCCCGGTATAGTATAATGACGTCATATGTTCCCATTTACCGTCGTTATTGAAGTATAGGTAAACTGTTTGTTTAAAATAACCAAAATCTTATTAGGAAAACGAAGATTTTAGAAAATTTTGGTGAGATTTCGTATAATTGACAGTTTCGCGTGGGCGTTGAAAATCAATAAATTAAAAGCGAAAGCATTTTTTCGCAAAAAATAGTAAAAAACCGGGTAATATTTCTAAATCTGCATAAACAAATAACTCTGTTTCAGTACTATTTTAGTATTTATCATTCATTTCGTCCGAATAACTATTTACCTGCTTCAAATTGCTTTGTGTTAGGGCTGAGCATTCGAAAAACTCGGCGCCGAGCTGCTGTGCAAGTGCTTTTCCCCGTCCAGTAGTAACAGAATTTGAGATTTTGTGTTGCCATCTTTGATCCACTTGGGTACCGACAAGAATAACTGAAATGTGATATTTCAAAAAAAAGAGCATTTAATATTTAAAAATTCAAACGTTTTGTTCCCGGATTGCGTTTTGTAACTTCAGGGTACCAATGACGAGTAACATCATCAAACGATTGAATGTTCATTACTGAATATACAATTACAAATACATCAGCATCTGTGTAGCACAGTGGTCGAAGTGTGTCGAATGATGCCTTAAACAAACAATTCAAATATTAATTTTGTTTTTAACAAATTCAAGATTATTTGGAATCATCTATTAATAGGAAACATCAAACCTTCGATATAAACATTGATTTAAATAAACACATCAAACAAAAGAGCAAATCAATTTGACATTTGACCGGAATCATCAAAGAACCGGACATGTCATTAATTTGGAGCCGGACAAATGTGGATAAAATGATAAGAAAATTGCATTAGAGTGCATTTTATTTTATATTTTAATTCTACAATGAAGTGCCTTTTCATCTTTTTCTTCATTTCTGCAGCGGTAAAATTTTCAGAGCAAGTATATGCGGTAGCAAGGTATTATTATAAGAATCACCTTTAAATTTAGATTAATTTATAGCAGAAGTTATCCAATTCATCATGATCTAATGGAGCTGCCACGAACCAAACAATTATACCAAACATTACCGTTGGAAACCACAACCGTTCAATCGTTACCTTATAATTTACAAAAACTAGGTAGTCTTATTAAATAAATTTTCTTTTTACTACATTAGACAAGATAGGTAATTTCACATCAATTCGTCAATTATTAATGGAAACTGCAATCTCGCCAATGAAAGTGATTGGACCAATTGCCAGAAACACCGTGCAGTCAAGTTAGTTTAAATTATTTAAATTTGTAATACCTGTCCAGCTGTGTCATGCAATTGCAGTCGTATCGGTTTTTTGTCAATGTGTACAACAACTGAAAGTACACTATTTAAATATAAAACTATAGATATAGTGATACTTTAAAATTATAAACTTATATGGAACCAAAATTACATAAATAAAATTTCTTTAGAGACTTTGACAAGTTTAAGTCATTTTACCTCATTTAAAATATTATTTAAAAGTATTATTTGTTCTCTCTGATATTTCTAAATAAAAAAAACATCTTAATTTCGCATATTTAATTCTGGTTTTTAAATTTCCGCGTAGTAATAAAGAAGAAGCCGTAAAATGCAGTTGACATGCGCACGAAAAATGAAAAACTTATATGCTGAACTCAGAAATGAGGCTCAAAATCAGATATAGTTTTTTTTCGATAAGAATTTTTTCGATATATAAAATATACGAGAAAGTTATTCTGAAATTAAACCCATAAGATCCATTCAAATAATAGAAAAATTTTATTTCCAATTTTTGCGCAGCCGAATAAGTAAATTGAAATAATTTGTAACTTTTTAAAAAATTTTATTAACCAAAAAACGCCAAAATGAAAACGACAGTTTGTAGTATTAAAATTTAAAAAGCAGATCACTTCAATCTTGAAAACTTTCCTAAAAATATCACTTAAAATATCTCTTTTACGTTTTACAAACTGCACGCCATATCGAAATGAAAATTTTTCAATATTTAAACGTGTATTACTAATTTACACGTATTATTTTCACATAATTTGACACGTCATTTTTACAAGCCCGTCTTAAACTATCTAAAAACATGCGCTACTTGCCGAAATTTGCAAAATGAATCCTTTCTGAGCCCTCAACTTAACCATTCAATTTGGTGTGCAAACTGTTATAGTTAAGTGACTTTTCGGAGCTCCTATATTGACGAAGTCATTTTAGATTTCAAAGAATCATATATAATATAGATTGTTCGAGTTAAAATATTAGTAATCATTTTATTACTATTCCAATAGGTTATGAAGGAAGTAGTAAGATCGTGTTAAATTGGGTGCAATTATTATTTGAAGATTTGTACTGATCTTACTAAACATATAAATTTAAAATTAATTTTAAATAATGTTCATATTTTTTGTCGACTCAAAATTAACAAAACAACAAACCTGAAAAATTATCAAATGCAGTTGGAACGTATGCTTCGGGATATCCATTAGTCGTGTATGAAACAATCATCGATGTCTTGCCGACAGCCGCATTTCCAACAAACACGCATTTTAAGCATTTCTCGTCGTCATTTGCTTTAGACATCTTCTTAAAATTCGAAAATGAGTAATCTCATAAATACGCCGACAAGCATAATGAGGGTGTGGTGAGAACGATAAAAACAACAATAATTAAGAGTTTACAGTTTCAGTTTTAAAACTTGATCGGTCACAACTTTTTACGTTTTATTGATTTGATTCGTTAATTAATTCAACTAGTGACAAATTACTAATGAATGTTAATGTTGTATTATGAGGCAATAATGTCAATTAAATTAATGTTTAGATAAGGTGATGAAGGTGTATTTGCAAAATTCATATCACCAATGTATAAGCTATCATATTAATATTTAAAACTTTGCTTTTATTTTAACGGGACTTTATAATCTTAATCTATATACCTTAATTACAAAAGAATATGAAGAGAAAACGTTAAAATAAACAATAACCTTTTTTATTGTTAAAAAAAGTTAGATTTTTACGCGATTTCAATATTTCGTCTTCTAAAAATTTCTGCGGTAAAATACAACTCAAATAAATTTTTGTACCATTTTCCTCTTTCATTAGCCACCAAGCTCTGAAAATTACAATAAATAACAATCACATTTTTTTCTTAAATTCCTATAATTTTTTACAATAATGTAGTAGACGAACAGAGGAAACTGATGACTCATTTTGACAAGCTTAGTTGATATGGGTTTATAACAGAATAATGCGGAATGACAGTTTTTGAATTTCTTAGTCCGTAATCCGGAATTCGGGATGGAAAAATGGCCTGGATATGGAATCCGTAAATCGGAATGGCGAAATGGCCGGAATACGGAATCCGGAAATCGGAATGGAATAATGGACGGAATGCGAAATCCGGAATTCCGCCTATCTCTGCTTTATAAAGATAAATATACTAGATACTAGAAATATTATTACCTAAATACATGTATCTTACTTTTATTTCATGAAGTCTCATTATAGTATTTTTTAAAGCATAATACAAAAAATGTTTTCCAGATGTCCTAAATCGTATTTTCTCTATTCTGCCAACAGGTTATTCTATATAGGTTAGACTTATTTATTAGTTTCTTATAATTAACCTTTAGTAATTAATTTTTTTTACTTATGTCTTGGGAAAATTTGATTTTTACCTGCTAGATTTATCTTAATCGAGTAGACCGAATGAAATTTATGGTTTTACCATTATTCAAGTCTTACAATTTTCTACGTCTAAAGTACAAAACAGACATGTTATTCTAGCCAGATTTTCTTAAAGTCTCTAAAAATGTTAATATCATCTTAAAAATTTAACACACCAAATGAAAATGTCCATTTAAAGCATTTTATTAAAATCCAGGTGAAGGTTATCAACTAATTTTTATGGAAATATTACAAGCCTCTAATGAAATATCCCATGGATTTTAGACTAGGTTTAGGCGACTTTTCTGAACATCTGTTTTTACCAATTAATTTGGCGTACATTAGTTTTTATTACTGAGAATTTTTTAGGATTTAATTTGGTGTGTTCAAGTAAAATTAAGAAAAAAATTTCACATCTTTTTTTTAGAAGTGTTCATGCTCCAAAAGGTTTTTGCGATTAATATTAAGACAGTAAATCAATAAATCACATAATACATAATAGCAAACAAACAAACAAAACGTTAAACCAACTGTTTGATACCACAGATCCGGCCTTGAGTCCCTAAGGGGCGACGAAACAAATTCACTTTCCGTGATATATACACTAAATCAATTGATTTTGTTCAGTCTGACACTATTTATTATGTCATATCATGTATATCCCTTATTACTATTACTATTATTATTATTATTGTTGTTATTGTTTAGTTTTATATAACGAAACATGTGTAAATAGGATGTCTAAAGGGAACAGATTCAATCGTAGTTTTTGTATGAAGAAATACTTGCAAACTGATTAGTTATAAAATAAAATATCCCATAAGGTCGTATTATTGGATGAGGATAATATTTTCAATGTCACTTTCATTGATTAATCTTTTTGACATAAACAAGCCTAATTATCATTTTCTGTTGTTTATAAATCATTACTTTAATTGGTTTAGACAATTTATAGGTGCGCAATAGAAACTATATTAACGTGAGTGATGAGAAAAATGATACATTTTTAAATACGGAATGTGGAACTCGGAATTTTAAAGAAAAAATAATTTTATTTTTTAAAGAACGGGATTGGGAATAAAATTTATTATGAATCTAGAACCTGTACTGTTTTTCATTTTCTACAAAATTTAGTTTTTACGCGAGAGCATGATTGAGAAATGCAGTATGGCACAATCCAAAACACTGAATTTTGAATCAAAGTTCAAAATACAGTTTCTTTAATCCGGGATTCCCCTCATTACTGGTTTCCTATTTGTTTACTGTATTTGAGTATATTATAATTCGAAAAGGAAGCTTTTAATTAATCATTTAATCTATATGCGATAATAATTTAAAAAAAAAAGAACGAGACCACAGCTTAAACCACGGTTAATTTAAGACCACCCAAATAAACAATACCGGTGATATTTTAATTTGGGTAGTTAAGCAAGCGATCCAATGTTCTGAAACTTTCACCAATCGAAAAATTATCGTAACGTGCATTTGCTAACACCTGCTGAAGTTTAAGGTTTTTCACACGATAAATGGAAAAAGTCGTGTGTACACCTGCTGGAAATTACCATTTTTAAGAGTGACTGGAAGTTGTTACCTTTTTTGAAAAATAATATTTCTTGCGACAATTTTACTAGGTTTTCCTTAAACTATCTAAAAATATAAATCTATTTCCAAAAAGTTTGATTTTAGCACATTTACTGACTGCTCATGCCAGTTGGTGTGAGTATATATTTTTGGTTATAAATTGATTAAAAATAAACAATTCGCCAAGACACGAAATAATGAGAAATTATATAAAAATAAATTGAACATTAGCTTCATGTTCTCGTTGATACCATTTAAAAATAATTCAGAATTGTTGAAAATGAAGGATGTTATTAAATCTAGGAAAAGCGGAAATTGCTCCCGTCGGAAAATAAAATCCATTTCCGCAAAAAAATCACGGATTATTACACCATCTCATTTTAAATTTCAATTCTTTTCATTTTTATAAAAAAAAACTAGAAAAAAATCAAAGATCTTAAAAGAATCGAACCAACAAAGATTTTCCCTCAATCAAATCCTCATCCAGGTATGCTACGTATTCTGCAAAAGCTTTTGCTTTAATTAATTAATCCGTTGAAGTTTGAGGCAGTATCTTAAATGTTGTGGTGTAATAATGCGTGATTTTTTTGCGGAAATGGATTTTATTTTCCGACGGGAGCAATTTCCGCTTTTCCTAGATTTAATAACATCCGAAAATAAATTATCAATTTCTTATAATCTAACTTTTTCCAAGAATTTATCCGTTAAATGGTGATGAATAATCATTGATTAATTGCCCTGAACAGTAAATAGTAAATATTTTATAGTCTGTTTTGTATTAAAATATTACTTATTCTTACATACACTTACTTTAATCTTCTTATAATGGTAGTTTAACAATAATTTCCATCGCCATTTAACAGAAAAATGCATTCTGGCATATAGGCTCTGATAAATACATTCTGACAAATAAACCAACAGTCTAAAAATTTCTGTGTAAAATAATTCACTTGGCAGGCTTGTCTCTCATAGAAAGATAAAATATACTGTTAAACAATTCCTACAAAAATATATAAAACTAATACCTTACCGTCTAGTATATGTATGTAATTTGAAGATTAATAGATTGCGGCTGAATCTCAAAATGTCTATTTTCAGAAAGAGTTCTATTAAAATATGATAAATCACAATTAAAAACAGAAAAGAAGTGTTATAAAGGAACTTTAAAAAATAGGATTATTTTTATATAATCGCATAATGTAGTTCAACTCGGTTTAACCTCTTTTTAGACACGAATGCGGTTTATGGTAGATTGAGAGTATTAAAATTTCATCATTTCTTTCGGAAACCAATCTGCAAACTTCTTGAACGTTTTAGTGATTATAATGATGATATAGAGAATCTTTGTTACAATTAAACCATAAAAAACTTCACAAATAATAGGACTCAACGGAAATGTTTTTCGGCATCTACAGGAAACAGAATTTCCTCTCTTCTGTACTCAATAAGAAATTAATATACCATTAAAAATAAAAAGGTAAATACATTTTTAAGTAAAATTATTCGCGCATAAACATTATGCAAACAATAAAAACATTTTCTATGAAAAAACATTAAAAAAATGGCAAAAACTTATGCCTTTGATAAAGAAAGAATAAACAATTACTGATACAGTAAAACAAACAATTCAGAAAACATGGTGTCATTATTGACACGTTCAGTTCGATTATAATAATGATAGTAATAATGATTTATAAAACTATACAATGATACGAATAATAGAACAATAAATATTAATAATGGTAAAGAAAGTGTGGTTTTGATGATGATTATTACTATTAATATGATCATTTGTGATAACGTTTCAATCAACAATATTATTATTAATAATAATATTTGTAGTAGTAGTAGTAGTGTCTGAATCAAAATATGAAGAACGGTTTTCGGTTTTAAATGAAAAAAACACCCATTTTATTTATTAAGGTGGGAAGAATATAGATAAACAAATTTCTATATACTATATGTTTGTGATTGATCACATTTCTTATATGGACGGATTATGAGTGTAATTATTTATGAACGAAATATTAAATTGGTATTTCATGCATAGTTTCAGATAATTATTTTGCATATAAAATGATTAAAAACTAAAAAAAAACATGGACAATGCTTGCTATGAAAAATAAGACTGCACGCTAAATGAATTCTTAAAACAGAAGCTCAGAAAACTAAACTACACTTAACATATCGCGGAAATCTACAGATTAGGAGATATTTCAAGAGAAGAAGTAATGCTCCCGCACTCCACTGCCACGAAGTATGCCGCATATTGCAAAAGACCATGCGCCCTTTATTATTTAAACTTTTTTTATTAAAACGTATAATCATGGAATTTTATTTACTTTGTTGTTTAGAACTACCAATCCTGGATCATTTGTTATAAATCATATAGAAAAATTATCCTCTCTTACACCTCTAGATGTTGCTAATTGTTTTAATTCACATTAACTTTTAAGAAGAAAGATATAAACATTTTAATTTTTTTCGATTCTCGAACAGTTTGTGGAGCCTAAACAAATAAAACACAATTAATAAACTGTTCTAAACAACAAAATAAATCAAATTCCATGAAAAGTTCTTAAATTATGAGTAATAAAAAATGAGGGGCGTGTTTTCCTTTCAATTGGTGCGCGGTCTTTTGAAACATGCGGCATACTTCGTGGCAGTGGAGTGCTCCCGTAAAAATTATTTTTGACATTACACGTGGATTTTAAATAAATGAGTTTAAAATGGGAAGCTATTTACATTTGGCGTGATACTGTCATTGCCGTTAATAGAAAAATAATTTAAATGGAGTTTAGACATAAATCACCATCGTTTCTGTTTCTGTAAATATTTTACTATCATTTACTACATTATTCCCAAGTTATCTTTATATCTTAATGTCTAGAATGGTAGATTAAATCGGTATTTTATTTTTACAATTTCAATTAGCATAATGTCCATTATGATATACAATGACTAAGTTAAAAAAAATAATTAAAAAATAACGAAAATAAATCAAATAAATAAAAATCCCAAAAACGAGACATGAAAAGTTGAGAAACAAGAGACGAGAAAATGATATTTATGACAATCATAATAATGATAATTTTTGAATTTCTTCAAACCGGTTCATGGGATGCCTCACACTTTTCCGGTTCACTAGTTAAGCGGCTTTTGCATTCCTTTGATTCAAATTATCAATTTATCAGAAAAGTGTTGATCAGATTTACGATTGACATTTATGGGTAATAATTTTTAGGGAAATTATTGCTATGGACAGATTAAACTATGTGATATATTTTATAACTTTCAAATCTCAATTCAAATCAAATATTTATTATTAGAAAGTTACTAAAGTAATCTTATGAATTATTATATACTATTATAAAACATTCTAATTTTTCCTACTAATTTTTAGAAACACAAACGTATAGGATACTTTACTGATCTTCAAACCCATAATATTGTTAGCTTTGGGAATTAAGATTTACAACTTGTTTAATATTATCAGATACGACTGGACACCAATTTGATATAACCATTTGCGTGAAATAGAATTGTAACGTCTTTTCAATAAAGCATGGTTTACGACAACTTAACTAGGCTTTTCTTATTTGCAACTATGCGTCGTTATACTAGCGCATCAAATTAAGGTTATTTTTATCGTCGAATTTAAAACCATTTGTATATATTTTTTATAAGAAATTTATGATATATTCTGTTAGTTAAACAGTAAGTATTCATAAATTTATTAATGGGTAATTATACGTAAGTAAAGAAACAACACATGATGCAGTACATTCGAAACGGAAGCACGCTAACTGGTATGGAAAAAAGTGATCTCAGTAAGCGTGTTCATAGCTAACTTTGCAGCAAGATATTAACATTTTTAGGTAGTTTAAGACAAGCCTCGTTAAATTAGCGTATTCATTGTCTTAGTGAAAAAGTGTAAAATGTTTCAGAAACGCTTAAAATTCGAAAAATCGCAATTTCCATTTGGCGTGCGGTATCGATTAAAAGTATCGACTAAAATTTATAAGGCATTAGTTCTATTTCCTTTCAGTTTCAAACATCTGAAAAAATCCTTTAGGACTATTTTTTATGATAAACAATCCTCATCTATATTTAAAAAAAACTTAAGTGGACGCGGAAGTTAAGTGCTTTTAATTCTATTTTTAAATAATTCTTCAATAAGTGAAAACTGCTCAATTTGAAAACTACATAATAAAATAAACAGAGAAGGAAATAAAACGTACAGAACTTAAACAATTAAAGTAGATTTTCAGTGGAATAAACAAATCGTGAAAATTCGGTAGGTTAAAGCAATTGAAACGATTAAGTTTGTCTCAATTACGATTAGCGAAAGCAACACAACAAGATATGACCACCAAATAGTTTAGGAGACTATAAAACATTTTTTTTAAATCCAGAAAATATAAAACTTTAGAAAAATAATTTTTAATAGAACAAAGTGAGTGCAAAGGTGTGCGAAACTTACATTTTCAAAAAAAAACAAAATCATCAAAGCAAGTTTAAAAGTCAATATTACAGATATTGCACAACTACCATGTTGCCGTGATCGTTTTGGCGAGCAAGCATGTCAATCTTTGCGAAAATCGCAGCCGGCGTTCTTTGAGAAGCGGTATGTTTGCGAAAGCACTTGAGTGGTCAAACACGCCAATTGACACTTGATGATCTTTCAGTTGCCTATCCGATCACGATTTCAGCTCGATTGATTGTTGTGGCGAGTGTCGTAAATATATGGAACGAAGTAACTTGAAAATAAGCCGTGTTTATTTGTTGATCGAAATTGTTTTTAGATAACATTAGCGTGGAAAATGCAAAAACTGTTCAAAAAGCGCCAACTGTTTGCAAAGATAAGCATTCAATTGCTTTTTGTCGAAGATTTAAAGCATCTGGAATGGGAAAATACAGGTTTTTATTGCTTTATAACTCGCGGGATTCTTAAAACATCTAAATTATACTCGCCGCAAGGGAAGCAACCTCTCGGTTCATCAAAACATGCCAAACTAGCAAATTGTTGGCATAGTTTTTTACAATTTGGAAAGTTGCCAATTGGTTGGAAGATATATGAAGTTCTAGGACAGTTCTGACTGGAAGAGTTTGGAATTATTTATATTGATAGCATTTAGCCTTCTACTTAGTTCCCTTTCGACTTTTGAATCCAATAATACACTGTTCTTCGAGAAACCGTTTCCTGATCCATTTTGTTTCGTTAACCTGTTACAGAGAAAAATCAATGGATTGGGTTGTTGCAAAAAACTAATTTAAAATTTGGCAAAACTTATGGCATAATAGGTTTTTACCATATCTTTAATGATTATTCCATTCATTTAAAATGTTGGGTTGAAAGGCTGGGGCAAAATGTAAATCGAAAAGTTTTAAATTTATTTTAGCTGTGCTGATGCTGAATTCGCGGTAAGAGTGTGTAGACATTCGTGTGGATACTGCAATGATGAGCTATATTTGGCAAAAAATGCCCCAGTGTTGTGTTCGGAAGCAATTAAACTAAACAATCTACCATTTTGGCAAGCTAATCGATGGCAATAATTATCGTAAAATATTGTATAAATATTTCATTATTTGAATTTTTGAGAACATTTAACTTAACTTTGAAATGTTTTTAAAATGTATAATTGGAATCTTTGTTGTTGTTGTGTCTTTGTGAGATTTTATATTAAATTATAAGTTTGTTATAATGTTTTTTAAATGTTTATAAATGAATTTCATAAATTTTTTAAAAGATAATTAATTTCCAATGGATTAATTGATCTAATTCTTTCCAAGAAACCAATAATCGTCATCGTGCTTTCCGGATATTTCGTATAAACTGCAGTTGGATATTGTGCTCCATCAATTTCGATGCTTCCCAGCCCTACAGCTTAATTGTTCAAGAATCGTTGATTTCAAATACAATTTTCTTGATTTCCTTGCCAGGATGTTGAGCCGACTTTCTATTTCTTCACAGGAACGGCCAATAGACATCGACAAACTGCAATCGATGTAGACTTACGCCATCAAAACGTTTATTATGCTTGGGTGTATTAGGATCTTTAACAGTATTAGGATCTTCTAAAAAACCCTAGAGCTGAATAATAAAAAAAACAGCAAATGGTGCGAAGACAAATAATAAGGCCACGCCCCACAGAAGCAGGAAAAAAGGGTTTATTCCATTTCCCAGTTGGAATTCCATCTTCCATTTTCGGTATTCTGTTTTTTCGTCTTTCGTTGAAAAAAATCGGTTTCCGTGCAACCCTGGTAGCAATCATTGTTCCTTTTTATTTTCACCTGTTGGTATTTTATTGTCGTTCTTTTTTATAATTAAGTACTAAATTGTCCTTACTTTCTTTATATATCAATCTCTTATATATTTAGTTATTATGATTTTATTTTTTCCATAATAAATCTTATACATTTTTGTTTTGATATTCTATTCCGCACTTTCTTAGTTAATGTATTGTACTAACTAAGAATTAATCATGATAGCCACGGCAGTGCACGGCGACAAAAACTTCAATAACAAATAATGGTCACAATTGGTTTCATACGATTTTCAACTCAAGCTTTTTTAGCATACGTAATAATATTATTAATATATCTTACTTATATTGGCGCACTGTTTACTATCTGGTAAAAGAACAGATTTTTTCGGTTTTAATTTCGAGGAATGTTAATATACTTCAGCTTTTTAGTATTCCGACTCTTATTCTTATTGAATCATGATGAGAAACGCTTTAAGATAAAATGGAAAATAATAATTTCTATAAGAAAATTACTAAACTTATATACAGCCCTTTTGAATAGATACTTTTTCGTTTGCGCTATGAATGATTTTATAATGACTACTATGAATAGATAATTATGATATTTGCTACTTGGAGGCTCAGTCTCTGAACATATGAATGTAATACTTATTGATTAAATATGGGATATACATATATAGTCGTTTTCACTTACTCGTTTACTCATAGTTAGGAATTCTGTCAATTTAAATAATTAATTGACGAGATTATCCCAAAACGGCTTCTTAATTATCCCAAAACGGGAAAAATAATTTGTGGAATGATTAGTTATTTCCAGAAAGGCATCTTTCCCTGAATAGCACAAGTTCTTTAATAAAATTTATTTGACCTCTTTGAAACATTATTAAGGGTTAGTTTAGCTTGAGGGTAAATTAATGTGTAACTCATTGAAAGATCATTGCATGTAACTTTTTAATTTAACTCACTTCTGTGTTTTTTAAGTATAAATCAGATTAGAATTTTTAATTCAAGAAATTATCTGGGAATGGGGGAAGAACATTACATGCAAAGGAATTCGTGAATTCGTAGAGCAATTTCACACAAAAACAAGCACACCAATTCGAGTAAGGAAAATAGGACCACATAAACCCTTTGTAACATAACATTTTGTAAACATATTAAGGTTTCTAGACAGCTCAAGAAAAACAATTCTAAAGGCGGGAAAATTGGGTTTCAATTTTAATTTTAATATTTATTTTTGAGCATTTAACTATTGAAAAATTTCCATTTCGATTTGGTGTGAAACAAATATTTGCTTTTATATTTTTTTTTACTTTGATCTATTTCAATATTAGTGAAGGTGAAAGAAAGTGAAGAAAGAAAAAAACAAATTTGTTCTAATGTGTGAAAATGCGCTCCGGATTCATCAATTTTTAGCGTATATCAATCTTAAAGCATTTTGAGTTGTTTAGCTCCAATTTTTAATAGGATTTTTCTTTCTGTTTCAATTTAGACTATCCTGATTTAGTCTAACAGACTAACTTTTGTCTAATGGAAAATTTTCTGGTATAAACTTAGCCTGGTACGCATAAAAAAGAAAATATATATTAATAAACAAAAAAACTTTTTTGTTCTGTTTTCTCTTTTAAAGTTTTTTTAAATAACGTATATCATTATAATAGCTCACACTTAATTCGTAATTAATTTCCATAAAAATGGCAAATCTCATGAGAATTTGTTATATTATTTACAATTATTTTATAGTACATTTCTTGTAAGTATATTCAAAGATTTTTATTTTTAAATAGTGCATTTACTGCAAACAAGACATTAAAAAACAACATTATCATATTAATGACGAACAACTCCTTCTCTCGTCTAATGTCTTATTATTTGGCACTCTGGTGGATATATATAATATCACCAAACGCCAACACCACCATTATTCAATACTGGAGGGCGAAAAGATCGAGGTGGAATAGTGTTTGACAACAATAAGCTTATAATAAGCATTAGAGAAATAAACGTCTAGTTTGTCACGTACTTATATTTCGTGTTCATTTCTCGTCCTCGTCGTCAATTCCACGAATTCGTTATTTTTATGAGAATTGTGAATACGTGAGCTTTTGGATGTTTTCTTCCTTGAACGACGAGAAATTTTTTTTCTTTTTAGGTTGATTAAGAGAATCTTTAGGCTTTTCTATTTTAACTTAACTATACTTTTTATATTATTTTAATTACGATCAGGTGACACTTTAATTATAATTTGTTTAAAGAGAATTTCTAGAGCTCAGAATTTTTTTTAAATCAGCAATTAGCTTCCATTTTAAAATCTCTTGAAATAAAATTCCTAAAAGAAACTTGGTATTAATAGAGTTAGATGGAATATTCCATTCTTCTTGGTATGTGTTATGTTTTATTAATGGAAAAGTTATTTAAATTATAAATAATAAGATCTTCATTGATTCGTTTTCTAAACTTACCGTAATCTTAAATTAAAATTTCAACATTTGAGGATGATGAATGAAAATTTTAAAAAATGAAACTTCGCTTCTCGTGTATATTAATCTTCGTTATTAATAATTTCTATTACATTTGAAATGCAAAACTTGACAACATTTCCTTCCATGTTTTTGTCATTCCAGTTTTCTATTATTCAGTCATAAGATACATAAGTTATATTCATAACGTGTTTATGTATTTGTAGTTATTATCTATTTTGTTATGATATCCATTCTCCAAAAAATTAATCTTTTTTTATTTTATTTGGCAATGGTTCCTGTTAGATATTTTGGTTCATTCATATGAAAAATTTACTTCCCTAACATTTGTGCTAAAATTCACAAGCTCTGTTTTAGTTTTTTATCGGACGTTCATGAATTTTTGATATTCGTGCGAAAAAATCTAACATCTACAATCTATAATGTCAATTTAGACGAAAGTTGGAAGCAAAATTTATAATTTTTACAATTTTTGCCTTCCCATTGAGTTTTAATTAAAACTTTAAAAAATCGAGTTATGACACATTTTTCTACTTTATAAGAAGTTTTATAATATTATCACATAAATGATGCTTAATTGCAAGTAAATATCTTCTATGTCACATTTCGAATTATTCTTTGTTAGAATTTTATTCCCTATACAGTTTTCTAGTGTTAAATTACTTTAATATCCTTAATGGGTCCGAATAATGGTGACGATACCGGCTTAGTTATTTCTCGCAAACTTTTAGTTTTTTTATTATCATGCCTGCCGTTCAGAGATTTGTACTTAGTACGAATATATATTTTTCTGATGCGAAATAATGCACTTTAATTTGTCACATGATAGTATAGCTTTTTTATAAATAAAACAAAACTATTATAAACTATCTCTTAAAAGTATAAAAGTATTTAAGGAAATTGTTTTTGTTCATATACAATTTCTAATTCACTCTCTTATTTAAAGCTACAAAATTTTATTTCACAATATTATTTACAAACTTTCTTTAATCGCACAAACCGTATGGTTTACCTGATTTACCTGATCTTCTCGTCGTTAAAACCCAAATTATTTAAATCACACGTTCTGTGTATGCTTGAATATGGTAGGCAATTATTATTTTCTACCAAAGTTTGTGATGCAATAAACAATTCACAAGAAAGCTTTATTGCAGAATCAATCGTAACTTCTTTCAACTTCTTTCATTAGTTATCCTACGGAGAGCGAAGCCCACCCCGCCAATTGGTATAATGAGCTCACAAAAAATTCTGAAAATTAAACATCTTTATATCTGAAAAAAACTGGCGTAGATTATATTTGTGTAATGTTCACGTAAAAGGCATGCTTAAAAATAAGAAAATCATAATTTCAATTTGACGTGCAAGTTTCTATAAAAAATCCTGTTGGGAAAGGCTCAAATTAATTGGAAAAACTATTCTTGCTAAATCCTGCTACAAATCGAAGCGGCGTTAATAGAACTCTTAAGGATCCGTCGAAATGAGTTCGTAGAAAGTGCATTGTGGCCCGTTCTTAAGGATTTTGTCAGAGAATATTAATGGAAAACTTTGTTTATCGATTATGGGAAGTCCTTAAGCTTTCTGTAATTAATAAATTACAGAACCATAAACTACAATCCTTATTTAGTTCTTACATTTTTATTGTATCGTACTTATCTACTTTTCCCCAGGTTCTCTGTTTAGCGTTTTTATATATTAATTTTTAAATTTTCTTTCATATAAGTTTAATTCTTGTACTCCAAAGTCGCTATAGATTATTGTTGATTCTGCAACTTCAAAATAATTTTTTGTAGTTTAATGATAGATTAATCTAAAGATGATTTTTAAGTATCACTTTAGTTTTAGACAAAATCTTTTCTAAGAAGGTTGTATTTTGTATTTAACATTTTACTAATATCACCTGTTTGAATGTTCGTTAACATATTTTCTATTTTAATTTGTCTATGTTGAATACTAATTCTATGACGTAAAAAGCTGCTTTTGTATAATAGAATTTTTTATTATTTCTACATGACGAGCAACATTTAATATATTTATTTTGCTTGATTTAATCACATTGAATTGTATATTATCATTTCCTTGTTTTCTAAACTATTTTGCGATTCCAGATGACTGTAGTTTTTATATGAATGCTGTTTGCATTAATCCAATCTGAGAAATTCCGAAGCGTCATTTGTTCATTTTTGCAATTAACACACTAGATTGGCAAAATTCCAGTGTTCATATTTAAGTGCACAATGATAAATAAATCTTGCAAAAGAGATATTCGGTACGTGATATTTAGAACATTTGTTATTGATAAGTATAGTTCCTTATTGTTGTTTTATTTATTTTTCAAGTGAAATATATATTTTTGCAAAATTGATAATTTGATATATTGATTCATTTCATTATGGTAAATAAATATTGAGCAGTAAATTGGTAAACAGAAAAGTTATGACGTCGATGTCTTTGATGATGAGATTCAGTAGAGAAACGATTACTCTTTGGTCTACAAATTTCGTTGAACTAATATGTATAATATTGTAATGATGAGGAAGGAATTAAGCCATCTTTCTGATTTTTGGTTGTCGCCATCAAATCTTCCTTGCTTTTTTATTGAATGAATAACGACTATTTAATGATTTTTGTTCGAGCTCAATCTTTAGTTCATTTGGTCGTTCATTAATTCGAAGTTAAGTTTCCATCCATTTGAGGATAAATGAACGTTTTCCGAAGAACAGTTATTAATATTTTATTATTTTTGGTACATCAATTGAAAATAACAATTAAGCAACATTTAAACCTACTTTACTAACTTATACGTTAAAGTTGAAAATTAATTTTCAGATAAATTGTATAGACTTCCATTAAAAGATCCCTAACGCTATAAATTTTAAAGAAGTTTTAGATTTAAGTTACGTTTTTTTGTGTTTTGGTATTCAAGAAGGTTTTATTTTCAACATTATTACAGTACTGGCGAATGGCGAATGAAATTTTCAGCACTCTAAATGGAATCATAATACAACGCACTTTCTGAACTTCTACGTTTTGAGAAGATATTGCTATTTTAAGAGATTTTAGAAAAAAACTGAAAAATGTGTGTTAAAAATTGTTTTGTAAAATACACGAATCATTGTATGACATGAGTAAAAAATTTTTTAAGTCGTGTGTGGCTATCATTTTCCTTATTTTTTTGCTCTTCCATCAGGCACCGGTCTCTGAAAAGGGCAATACATTTTTAAATTAACAATTGTAGTTTAATGTGTAGTTATTTCTTGTTATATTTAAATAATTACTGTCATTAATAATAAACAACCATAATTTTACCTGAAACGTGACGATATTCAATTATTTTATCACAAACTAAAAATATTGTTGAACGATTAAGAACGAAATAGAATGTAAAAAAAACTATCAAAACACTTATAATGGTATAACTATGTTGGTTTTACGTGACTATTTTGGAATTTGTTGCCAAGGGTTAAACAAACAATCAAGATTGTCTCGCTTTTAATATTTAATCAATAGAACTATTTTTCTATCATTATTCTGTTAAAAGTGATTTTTTTGAAATTTTTAAATATATTTTCATATATTTCAAATACAGTAAACTTTAATATTAAATTTTTCAAATATGTTAATTAATGGGAAAATTTCTGAAATTCTTTTTGGTCTCCTTTGAGTAAAGTAACATTGATGCCGACTTAAATTAAAAAAATATATTTCCGCAGTCCCTTTTCACGTGTTTTCATTTGTTTTCCTTAATAAAATGTTAATTAGAATACTATAAAATATATTACCTCTTTTTTAGGGCCAATAATACAAAAATTTAATAGACGAGCCTAAACTAGATCAAAATAGATTTACTTTATGCCTCTTTAAGCTCTTACATCTTCTTGAAGTTTATATAAATAATAATGGAAACTCCACATCGTTTAGGAGTAAAATGAGCCGATTAAAGATTTTGGTCATTATCTTTTAGCGTTTTTTTTTTAAATAAAATTCTTTCTAATCACTATTCCAATTTATATGTCGAAAAATAAAATTTTAGAAATAATTTATCAGGAAAATCTAGATGTTTTAAAATGACGCTGTGAATTAATTTCCAATTGGAAGCCATGTGAGAAAGGTATTATAATATATGTGAATTATGTATAAATAGAATTTAATAATTCCGTATATTTGCTAATAAATTTATTGTCTCTTCCAAACATCATGAAATCACTAAACATGTTGCAGGCAAATTTGAAGTATTTGGTTCGAAAAGTTGCTTCAATTTATATAAACTCGAGCTTATATTCTTTGCTATTTTCAAAAATAAATATGCAGGACTTTATCGTAGCTTTATTATTAGGAAGTCTTATAATATTATTTATGAAATCATGTGCGAAGATTTAAAAAAAATATCATAGATGATAATATTTTTGATTGATCTGCTAGATTGTGAGCTTATCGATTTGCATTTTTATTCAATTTTCCAGATATGAAGAGCATTTTTTGTAGGTTACATTTCAATTGGCTTTGTTAGTTAATGTGAGCAGAACTATATAAATATATAAAAATTCTTACTGAAATTGTGTTTTTAAGTTTATTAAGCAAATTTCTACGTATTAAATGCGGTATAAAAAAGCTAAAAAATAAGTTTTTCCCCCGGTAGAATAATTAAACACACATTTGTGGATTTTATTTTGAATGTACACTAATTTGCATCTTGGTGTATCTCTGAAATAAATTATGCTAATTTTACTACATGAAGAGACAATTTTTTTTAATTGTATATATCCCTGATAGATTGCACCTCAGGAACTATTTCAATGTTTGTAATTTAATTTCAGCACGCCAAATTAATTAGTAAGAACAGGAGTTCAGAAAAGTATCTTAAACCTAGTGTTTTGTAAAAATTTTAAGTGAAAGAGCCTTATTGAGAGGTCTTTAATGTTGAAATTAAAATTAGCACGCCAAATTGTAATGTAAATTTTTCAATATTTAAATATATTTAATTTTTTATATTTAATTTTTTCAATATTTAATTTTTTCAACAATATTTTTTTCTAATTTCGTATTCTTTTCATTTAAATTGACACGTCATTGTTACGAGCCAATCTAAAACTGTCTAAAAACATGTGGTTCTTACCGAAATTTGCAAAATGAGCATCTTTTCTGAGCCCCCAACTTAATCGGTCTCTATTGTAATTTGATGTGTGATTAATTAGTGTTAAAATTTACAATTACGTGGGGAATTTACATTAGAAAAATATGTTTAAAGATTTCTAAATATTCCTTTTCATGAAATTAAACAATTTTGCAATTTATGTTCACATATATTCGGAAATAATAATTTGTTAATTTATTTAAATTAACATTACAGCTTTAAAAATGTTTATTTGTTTAATGAGCACATCATAATCTATAATTTCCTTTGCATCATTTTGCACAGCCACTGGATTTGCACTTTTGATTGTTTGCAACTTAATCGTTCAGCTTTCTTCCTCACATCTGTTGTTTTTTTTTAGTTTCGAAACATATTATGACGTACATGTGAAACATGTTGTATTATTAAAAGATTAAGAGACCGAAGAGTTCTTCAATTTATAATTTTTTATAATAATCCAATTTACTGACAGATTTTTATCTTCTACATTATTTAGATTCATTAAAATCTCGTGTTTCATTTCAATTATTCTAATGTAATATCACATTTCGAAGTCTGCAACTCATTATTGATTTTTCATTTGGAGTTTTTTTTGAAGACTATTATGTTTGATTTCCAGTAGAAATTGTCGTACTTTGAATGAATTATAGTATAGTTCAGCAGATTAAGAACTTACATTAACTTTTCCACAATATGACATATGAGATATTTAAAGGCCTTATTAACTTTTGTATGATCGAGTACAAAAATACAGTAATTTACAGTATAACACGATTAGGGAGAATTGAAGATATTACAGAGAATTCATTAAATAAAGTTTCTTAATGTAAATTATAAGCTTATAACATATGCATGATTATTTTTTATTATACAGTAATTTTAAAATGATACTTGAGTGTTAAAGTCTTATATAAATATGGAGGATAAATGGTCATTGTGAAGTAATCATCCTCCTTGGTGAATATCCGTCTTTTTTGTATTGAAATTATTGATAGATTTTAACATATAATCACAGGAATTTGATTCAATATCATGAATGATATATCATTCTACCTATTTTTTATTCTTTTGTTGATCTTTTGATTCTTTGAAATTGTTTGGATAATGTCATGAGACTTAAGTTTTGTTATATTAACTCTTCTTAAGTTTTATTTTTAGGTTATTCTGAAATAACTTTACAAATATCATTTCCTCTAAAATTTGTTATATTTGATTTTAGTTTTGATTTCTATTTCATTTTTTCTTTTAAATTAATTTAATATCAACCGGAATGTAATTTTCGAATCCTCAATTTCTTAAAATAGTATTCTATGAAATCATTAAATTAGCTTAATCATTACATGAAGCTTTATTATTATTATTTTTATTTTGTTATATTATATTCACATCTACATTTTTTTTAAACGGGATCTCTTATTGTATCAAATAACATGATATTCTTTAACTTCCCACATTCATTCATTCTCACCTATACAGCTGATGAGGGATCTGTTCATTATTACTGATATTCTATCTCCACATGATTATATTTAATTACATCTATTAAATCATAGGTTATATAAAATCGTTTTATTCGGAAATTAAGTTTCGCTCTAAGTACTTGTGTCTAGTTTATTATATTTATTATCAAAATCTGAGAAATTGACAATTCCAATTTTATTTTTATAAAAAATAAAATTAATCAATCTGACGTGACCTATTAATTTTGAAGAAATATAATGAAAAAGAGAGAAATTATTCACGTTAATTGAATATTTGTTTCATTTTATCTATGAGACCATTGAAAATAATTCAAAAATGATCAAATCAAACCTTTCATATTCTTAGATTTTGATAATATTTATAAAAAAATACACGTATAAAGCACAGGAAAGCAATAAATTATAGAAAAAATCACAACAATTATAATCTAAAAAAAAAGAGAGATAAACAACTCTGAAGCTATCTATAGCAATGGTTACAATTAATTAAAACAGTGTTACAGTATTACAGTATTACTGTATTACAGTTAAAATAGTTTAACAATAAAGGGAAATGGAAAATTAACTAATCACTCCCATAAAAGTAGACCTGAAGATACCTATTAACTTAATATGCCTAGCTGTAAGTCAAAAATTAAGAGCAAGAAATTAGTGCTCATCTAAAGCCTTATTAATGAGATTGTATGATTTTGGCAAAATTCCAAGCCTATCTAGACTTCAGAATAGACTAGGACTTACCCTGTAAATAAAACAAAACTATTAACCAATTGATTTCTTAGGCGCATTAAGATCACTACGATTCGTTGAAGAATTAATCAAGAAAAGTTTTTCTCCAATTTATTTTGGCACTCCAACTGGGGCGGAAATAAAATTTGCTCAGTAAATGTGATCAAATCAAACTTTTTGGAAATTTATTATTATTTTTTAGAAATTTAGGCATGCTTAAACATCGGAAAATCCAGTTAGCGTGCTTGGGCCTTGCCTTACCTATAAGAAATATTGATAGAAACTTGAAAAAAAAGCTCAGTGAGCATGTTCAAATATACCGGTTATAGAAAAATATATAGTCGTCGCCAAATGCGATTACCACCGCAAAATGTGGCGCACTTTTCAAATATTATTTTTTCTTTAAAGTTTTAAGATTATCGTTCTATACTGTTATAGCTCGTTCTATACTGTTATAGCTTAAATAAATAGAAGAATATGTTATAGATGTTGTTTAAATAGTGGAATAATTGTGGAAAATAATCATAATCATAAAAATTCAATGAAAAAATAATATTTAAAAAAGTGCGCCACATTTTGCGGTGGTAATCGCATTTGGCGACGACTATATTAAAACATTTTTTGCCGTGACCTTGTAATCCAAATTTTCTCGTCTTGTATGTAAATAGTCAAAATTAAAATACTTTCGATGTTCCTCATAAGGAAGGTAGTCAGGATCTTTAACCAAAAATTCTCGAAATTCATAAATCCTTTGTAATTATGGCCCGGCATCTTTCATATGTCTATATTGCTTTTGTGATTCCATAATAAATAACTCCCATTTAATGACTGTTAATAATTGTAATTTGCCTATATTCATATTTAATGAAAATGTGAAAATGCATTCTCTATTCTGGCTCTTTGATTCAAACGATGTTCTCAATATATTTCATAAGATGAAGCTGTACTGCTGTGCAAGTACATTTTAGGTGCAATGAGTGCAGTCACTAAAGCTTCTAAAATATATTGAGTAAGCTAGAGTGAATTTCGTCTAAAATTAATCAGTTTTTCAAGTAACATATCATATTCCAAAGGTTTAAATTTAATTTTTAATTCATATTAAGTTTGATTTTCTTTAAATTTCCTTGTTTTATGTTTGCGAATTCTCTACGTATTGATGGTTTTTTATAATTCTGGATCTGGTATGTTTCCCCAACTTATTGAATAATATGTTAAATACTTATCTTTTTAAGAATGATATTTTTGGACTGTAGCTATTGTTTTGTACAATGTTCTTTCAACATTTTAGCAGGTAAATTAGTGAGGATTAGCATTTATGAGTAAAATTGTTAGCGGTTATATCTAAAACGTGTAAAACACTGTAAGTGTTTTTCCAACATTATATAGAAATGGATCCTACAGCGAGTTTTTTCTTTCTAAAATTTTTTTTATATTGAATCCATTTTAATTTTTTCCTAGATTTTATTACGTTACTGTTTTTTTCAGTTTATTTTTATCCTGCACACTTCACTAACTTTAGATATTCTCCCAGTAATATAGACTTTTAATTAATTTTTTTTGTTGATGTTCTGATAAATTGAAGCACTGTTTGTACTAAACTGAGAGAGTTTGATTTTTCCATTTTGGAAAATTGCAAATGACAAGAAGCCCAAGCTCTATTACTAGAAATTTTTGGATGGCCTATATATACGAACAGAGAACAGAAATTCTTTTCACTTTGGTGATCTCTGCAATAACGAAAACGCTGAAAAAAAGAATGGGAGAAATGAGTATGTCGAAGAAAGAGATAATTTGAATTGAAAACTATTATTTCTCACGTCAACCGATGAAGGAGGCAAGAATGTAGTGTTGAGATTTAATCCTGATGAGTTCCTCGTTTTTTGCCACTTCTTTGCTCACGTTTCAATTGAGATCTGCGGGGTTCAGTTTAATTCAGTAATACCAAGTTAATTTATCGATGAGCTAAGTGCATGCATTTACAACGACAAAACACAAATGATTAAATACTATACCACGCCAAATTGTATGCTTTATAAGATGAGCTCAGTAAACGTGCTCAAATCTAAATTTGTGCCAAGATATTAACATTTTTAGGCAGTTCATATATGACATCTCTAAATTGTCAAGAACAACGTTTTCTAGAAAGGCCAGAAATATTTTAACACCAACTTAAAATTTGGAAAATAGCTATTTAGCAATATCTTTATTCACTAACTTTTTTTTCTTACCTGAATGAACAATCTAAATCTGCAAAAATATACTGGAAATCTGATTGAATATTTAAAAATGTACTATTGAAGATATAATTCAAAAATATATGTTTTGGTTTCTACACGGATCAAAATAATCGTTTGGAAACTTTTATGATCTTCTAGTTGTATTAAAGCCCGGAGTTTCCATCAATATTACACATCCAAATTTACCTATGCTAGTTAATGCATTGATGTTTGAGGAAGAAGTTTATATTAGACCATGTAATGGTCCGTGATTTTATGCGGAAAGGACACATAAAGTTCTGAACTATAAATTGCAATTTTTCAGTGTGACGATAAAGTTTTACGTTACTTACTATTTAAAACTACAAAATAATGTGATTAGAATTTAATTATTCATTAGCGATTATTATTATTTTTCATTGAGGATCTCATTTCGCATTACGGATATTTTTTATGCTCTCTCTTCTTGAATCGAATTAGAAACATTAATTCAAGTATATGTTATGATATTATGAATATTACTAGATTTAATCATTTTATAATTGTTAACTATAACGGCGTACAGACACGAATTAGTATAATTTGATATAATGTGTCAATTGAGGGGGTGGTCTCGTATACATTTTTTTTGTTTTCTGTTCACCAATTGGAGTAATAAAAATGGGACCACATAAAGTCCTTGTAACATAACATTTTGTATAGATTTATAAGGTTTCTATATAATTTAAGGAAAAAAATCTAAAAACCTTGAGGAGAGAGGAATGAGGAGAATTTAACTGTTGTAAAATTTTAATTTCGATTTGTTCAGGTTTTCTGCATTACTTATTTACTCTTCCTTTAAAAAGTATCACTCAATTTTTCGAAGTTATAAGTAATATAATGACAAAGTTAGCCGGTCTATTTCATCATCATTTATAGCAAAAAAATCTAGTTAAATACATAAAATGACGCAGGTTATCAACGCAAAAATGATATTAATTAATCAATAGATAAATATAAATAGGTATATTGTACAAACGACACAATCTAGGTACATTACATGAAGTGAGTAAAAATCATGCAGCGTAAATGTTTCTTCTTGCAATCATATTTATCAATTGGCTGAATTTCTCCACACTCGATTCGGTCGAATGCTGGTCAAAAGAAGAGGGGGTTTCGACTGGGGTGACGATGAATGGTGGTGATGGTGGTGGTTATAGGGAGGGCATGACTGCCTGCGAACGTGACATTTATCGCATTCCTTTTTTTCCGCAAAAATTCGTCTTTTCCCTTCCTTCATTATCATGTTCATCACAAATTGACTATTTTGTTTCGATTGTTTCATTCATCTGTTTTTTATTCATTTAAAGCTTCTTACAAAGCTACCTATATTATGGTTATGTTAATATTTATATAAATAATTTATTTTATCATTATTTCTCATATAATTTATTTGAACTTTTAATAATATTTGCAAAAAGATTGTTAAGCCAAATATTATATTAAAGCTGTTATAATGCGACATGCGAGAAATAAAAAGTGGAATATTGGATTTTATCCCTCATTAGATAGGAATTAATAATTGGCACGTTCACTAAACCAGAAGCTATGTGTGATAAATTTTCTTGCTTGTTTTCAACAATATTCACACCTATTTAAATAAATAACTTCCAAAAGTTTTAATATTTAAGTCTCCATTATGAGAACTTGAAAGCTAAATTAACGTGTAATCTGCAAACCAAGGTTATTTCGGGTATTTAACCGCCTAATTTTATGATAACAAATTTATTTTAATGGATTGCACGTTTTTCGATATATCACAGAATGATATATATATATATATATATATATAAATTCATGAATCTATGTCGGAAGCAATTAAAAATCAAACCTTGCGTTTTTTGGTTATTGCGTAAAATAAAATGCGAAAGTTCAAAATCTTGTCCTAATATCACGACCAATGATAAAGTTAGAATATTAATTGTTCTCGCCTAATCTTCAATCTAATTTACATATTCAAATGTGGTGTGATGGCCGACTGGTAGTGATGCGGTGTTAGAATAGAATCTGGGGAAGTTCTAGTCTCGGCAGCGTTTATCAGTTGTTCACATTTTGGATTTCTTACTAATTATTTTCCTAATTAAAAATTTAAGCTTTAAATTATGCTCTTAAAATCTATTACCATTACTTATTTTGAAAGTGATATTATAATTGATTAATAAAATTATTTTTCCTATTTTATCACATTCCATTTAAAAATAATACAATTAATAATCCGCATATATGCACAAAGTACGCAGATAACAACGAATGGATTTTATTTTACGCAATAACCAAAAAACGCAAAGTTGATTTTTAACAGTTAAATTCTGGTTATTGTGCTCTAAAACAAACCTTTAATTTTTTGTACTTAAAGGATATGTTTACCCAATCTCATTTTAAATTAAAGTACAATAATATAATAATTCGTCAAATGCGGTAAATGTCATAAACGATTGATCAACTTATACTTTGTATAATTAAAAGTAATAAAAATATCTATCCGCATTTATTGTGTACTGTGTAGGCAGATTCAAAATTCGGACCCCTTTTTCGCGGCTCACAGAAAGTTGCACTAACTTCAATTGCTTAAGTAACACCTTCAAACAAAACCTTTTTAAAACAGACGAAGTTTAAATTAGTTTTAAATAAAATAGCATTTCTATTTTAAATTAGAATTTTTAATGAATTGTAGTTCGTTTTGCGGCCGATATCTCTTCTCTAAAATTATCCTTAAAAAATTAAACTTCATATTATAAAAATATCTGTAGAATAGCTTGAATATTTATTACATTTTAATCATCAAATCTCTTGATAATATAATTATTTAGAATAAATTGAAAATAGGCTGCAAACATGCCAACTGGAAATAATGATTTTCAAATTTTGAGCGTGTCTAAAAATTGTTACGCCTTTTTTGCAAAATATTTTTTAAAGAGAATTTAACTAGGCTTGTCTTAAACTATCTAAAAATATTAATATATTTCTATAATGTTAGATTTGAGAAAGTTTACGGAGCTCATTCTCTTGCACGCCAGATGGAAAAGTGTATTTTTCAAGTTTTCATGCTTGTCTTTCAACTTTCACGTGTTTTAACAAACATTTCCTCAACTCTAGTTTGTCTACGTTTTCTTAAACTCTCTAAAAATATTAAAATCTTTCTAAAATATCAGAAATGAGCACATTTACGGAGCTTTTTTAAGTAGCGTTTCAGTTGGCGGGCGGCAAGTGTTACAATTTTGCTTATGATTATAGTATAGCTTCTATAATATTGACGTGAAAACGATTTTATTAATACCATTTTCGACGTTTTCTGTATTATAATAACTAATTGGGCTCATTTTAACGTGTGCAATTGGTCCATTTACACTAATAATATGGTTGAGATCAGTCAGATGATCAGCTGATTACTTCATTATTGTCAGCTGCTGACAGATATATTGTAAACTCTTGATTTTTATTTATTTATTTATTTATTTATCTAATCATCATGGTTACTGTAGATATTATAGTCTAACTTTCAAGTATATTGAACCAGAAAAATAAGTTGGTGTACCTTCTTTTTTCTCTCGTGTATAGGTATTGATACCAACGTGGAATTGTTCGGATGGGTGGGGTGAAGGATTTTTAACTTGTAAGTGTACACCAAACGCAAAAAAGATGTAGTTTTTAATATAGGGCATTCCCCTTTTCTAATGTTTATAAAAGAATATCCTTTATTATTTTAATTATTCGATATTTTTCGTTTATTCTTCTAATGTGTAATCAATAACTTTCCTCCTTTCTACTCCATATTTTCCTCTTCCCATGTACACTCAATTATAATACTGAGTATTTTTTTCAGATTTATTCATCTTATATAGTAGATTTATTCGAACAAATATATATTAACGTAATGCTCAATTCGTCGATGAACTAACTGTGAGTTGTTAATGATTTAAAAATAAATAAATAGTTAATTATTTAATTAGAAAAATCGAATGATTGGCGTTTATTCTGGAGTTTCAGCAATGTCACAGGCAGATCAGTCGCCAACGACGTCGACGGAGCCGTCGACCTCAACGAATGTGTTTAATGATATTGTAAGTTTCCCTCGTTTAGAATTAATGTTTTATTACATTGTATATTAATCAAATAAAACTAACTACATCCGGAAATTATACTGAAGCACATTTTTTTCTATTTGTGACATTATTTGCTCATATTTTCTGTAGACCGTAGGAAATTAATTAATTTTATTATTTTGTTAAAAAAGTTATTCATGATCGAGATTAATGGGGGATTTCACTTTAAATGTATATATATATATATACATTTAATGTTGCCAAAATAAGATTTATTAGGATTTAAACCATTAAACCGTTTAGCTAAAGTGCAGACTTTGTTGTATATTAGAAGTACCAAAAGATCCACCACCGATGTGAACTATTTTGTCAAATTTTGGACTAATATTTATTATATTATTGTCCCTTTTAGAGAACGGTGCCTAATGGAAGAGTAAAAAAATAAGAAAAAATGATAATCTCTTGGACGGCCACAAAGGACTTTTACATCTATTCCTTTTCAATGTGCACGCCAAATCGAAATAGCGATTTTCCTATTTTTAAATGTGTGTGGAAGTTTTTACGTCTTTATAACAACAAATCTTTTACTACAATTTAACTAAGCTTGTCTTCAACTACCTCAAAATGTTAATTTCTTTCTAAAAAGTTTAATTTGGGCATGCTTACTGAGCTCATTCTATTACCATACAAGTTGGGGTGCAATGTGTATTATCCATTTTTTGAGACAACACACATTGATGTGGCCGTCCAAACGAGAACCTCATTTCATTCTAATTATTTTCCTCTTCCATTAGGCACCGATCTCTGAAAAGCACCATAATATAATAATTATTAGTCCAAAATTTAACAAAATGGTTCACATCGGTGGTGGCAAATTTTCAAAAAAGGATTTTGTAATCCAGAATGTAAAAGTTTTGAATCTAGAATTTGGAATGCGGAATTAAAATTTTCAAAAACGGAATCTGGAATTCATAATTCCGCTTAGCATAGGATCAATGCAAATAATCTAATGTAGTGATTTCTTGAATAAAATGTTTCATTTTACATTCACACACCACCCTATTAGCACAATTGAAATCTAAACGTGCTAAATCCTAGTTCATCGCATTTTTAAGTGAGAAAAATTGGATTTTAACGGTGGCGCGAATTCAAATGAATCATATACCCGCTATTCGCCTTTTTTGAAGAATTAACGTTTTGTGAGTAAAGCGGACAAAATAATAGTCGAAAGCTCTCATTGAGCTCATACGGAACCAATATTGAATTATAAAACAACAATAAACTTCAATTAAAAATTATTTATATTTCTAATCACAAAACATTAAAAAATCATTAAAATTGTATAATTGAATTAACCATATAGTGACTGACTAGGATTCTTCCCATGTCTTGACATCTGATGCGTAGTATGCATTTTTTTTTGTTAAACTCATTTCAGTTTTATTTCCGCTACAAAAATCAATTGCAATTATAATCAATTAGAAATTGAAAGATCAAATAGTCAATGTATTATTTGAAATTGATGGATGGTTTATCCTAAATCATTTTTTTTTTGCAAAAAATCATTATTTTTGACTTTTGATTGATAATATAATGCTGTTAGAAGGCAATCGGAAATAGAAGGATTTTCTATCGTTTAATCGTATATTTCCAAGTTCATAGTGGCAGTTAAATTATCCTTTATGCATTCAATTTTTTAAATTTTTTGTAAGTAACTTTTTTTATTGAAGTACACAGCGATATTCATTAGCGCGCGTTTTGAGAACGGATTCCTTATGAAATAACCTATTTACTCGTAGAACGTTGATGGGAAATCATTGATTAATTAATTGTGCTAAAACTTATAAAAAATATTTCTAGAAATTTTGGAGGTATTGATCATTAATTGCAATGTAGCTTTTCTTTTATAGTTTTTGTAGGATAAGTGCATTTTTGCGTATTGTGTCTTGTTTCATACGACGAAGTTACCGATCTAGATACTTTTCAATTTTTTGCCAGCTTAATTAAAATCTATTGTGATAATTAAAAGTTTAAAAATATGTTAATAAGCAATAGAACTAATTTTCAATCGTCGCGCAAAACCAAAGACGCAAAAATGCACGAACTTCTCGCCAAAATGATCAAAAATTACACTTTGATAATAAATAGGGAGGGTGAAATTAAAAATAGGCGTTGTTGCACTGTTGGTTTCAAGAAAAATTGTCAATATGATGATGATAGTTTCACCTATGGTGTCTTATTAAAAAGGCTAAAATTAAGTATAACAGAAATGGGGGAATGGTAGTTTTTGAATTTAGGAATCCGAAATTCGGACTGAAAATTGGAATTTTGGAATCCGGAATTTCGTCCATCGCTGATATATAAGTATTGTCAACGTGGAAATTTATGAGAAAAATGTCTTTAATAAGAATAAGAAGTGAATTGTGATCCTGCTTGGGGATATGAGACATAGATGTGGATATAATTTCCAATAAATTGGATCTTACTTTAATAATAGTTATAATAATATTATTTTCTATGTAATTTTATTGTTTTTAGAAATGACAAAAGGTAAGCGAGCTACTAAACAAATTGAAAATTAAATTGACACCTCTGTCTCTTTGCTCACCACAGCTACTTTTAAGTCATTTGTCTCGTTAATTTACAGCGTGACTGTACAATATAAAACGTATGTTAAGTTTATACTGTTGGTTGTACAAATAACTTCATTTCTAGATGATTTTTTTATTCGAACATCAAATAATTGTTCATTTCTTCATCTTAAAGTTTTTTATTTAAATTTGTATTTGAAATTGCTCTCAAAAAATGTATTCGTTATACACAGACTGTCTGTCCTTTTTATTATTTTTATCTTTAATCTTGAGTAGATTCTATGATTTTAATGTGTTTGTTTAATGTGTGGTAAATGAAAATTATGATTTTATTGAATATTTAAACGTATATAATACAACTTCACGGGAATATTTCAAATTTTTGTTTAAGCAAAAGAACTAAATCTGTTTGAAATTCTCTCTACAAAAGTTCTAAGAATTTTAAGCTCCCGAGATCATTACTGAGCATCCATTGTTATCATTTTTTTTAATCCAATTGGGAAGGCTGTCTGGAGAAGATGCGTTAAAGTATAATTCCAGTTGGCACTTTTTACAATTTATTAATGTATTCATAACTTAAGCGAGAGCTTAACCTCCCTCTAGGATATGTGTTATACTTTGGATAAAAGTAGAACTCGACTAAGTTATGCTAATAAGGAATAGATAGCTCCGTGGTCTTCAAATGTTTTAAGTTAAAATAAATAGTTATATATTATTTTAAATAAAATTTTGGTCGTAACTTTTCCGGTCCGCCGATCATCAATTCTCCAAGTATGCAATCATGCTATTCTTGGAAACTGTATTCAGCATATTTATATGTTTATCTTTGAATTTAGAACCAGATTCTAGAAAATGTTTTTATGAAGGCTTCGTGATCGTTAATAGAACAGAGCTAGTAGACCCTAGGAAAAAATCATTAAATATTTGTTATTGCATAAGTAACAAAATCAAAAATTAAATTTAAAAATTAAACCTTCCCTTTATATAAATAAACATTTCTATACTAAAAATATTAAACATTTTAGACAATAAGCAAAAGAAAAACATCCATCCAATGCTGTGCTTTCTGTGGTGAATCGTCGGCCACGAATCCATTGATTCGATTTGAAACGTGCATATTTTGTGGAACCGCCGCATATTGCAGCATTGAACATCAGGTTTGCCATATTTTCTAATTTATTTCTCTTTATTCGTTGTATAATTTGTTATTTCTTGTTTCATGTTTGTTGCTTTATTGAATTAGTAAACTTTAAAATACATATTGGCTGTGGCTCATTGCACATGTTGCTGGTTTATTTTGATGTCAATTTCATCAATTTTATTTTGTTTCTCTTGTATATTGACTTCCTTCAAATGTTGTTTTGGAAAAATGTTCATCAAAATAATTGAAATATTCTAATAGTTTGGTGCTCACATATTGCACAAATATAATAACGCTGGAAAACGTGAGTAAAACGTCTTCTGTCGTCTTCTGTATTTGTATTTTGGATTTTAAAGCTCAGCTCAGAAGATAATTCCATAATTGAATTTAATTGTTAATATGAGTAAACATGAGTAAACTCCATTTCTCAATGAATTTCTTATGTTTTAAGGCTTAATTTCCTTCCAAGAAATTGATGCTGCCTCTATAATCTAATATTTCTTAAAGGCATTAATGTTAAAAGGTGATTTTTGATGAGCCTACTAAGCTCACGCGAAAATCAGCTTGTAATTTACACTTAAAAAGACCCGATTAACTATTAAAAATTGTTAATTTTCATCTGACGTGAAAACGAATTATAATTTCAGTAATCCCGAGATCGTACTTTGTAGTGGTATTTATATTATTCAATAATGGGAAAAAACACCATGTTTTTTCCTTTTCAAATAAAGAAAACATATTTTCTTTTATTTCGTAAGTACTGTGTGGGGAAAATATCATTCGTCCATTGAAATATTTGTTTTGATTTTTTTGTAAAATGAAAACATCAATAATGATACTTTTTAGTTGGCTTATTTTTTTAATTTTTTTCGTACATTTTAAAATGTATAGACTATTTCAAAATTTTTGACGGCTGCGTTGCGAACCGCTGCGCAGTAAAACCATTATAAATTGAGAGGCACAAAGACAACTCTATATTTTTATAATTTTCGCAACGCGCAGCGGTTCGCAACGCAGCCGTCAAAACCTTTGAAATAGTCTATATATATATATATAACATTTTTAATTCTTAAACTTGCGCCATTGGAGGACGTAAAAATAATTAAATTACCACGTGAGTCTATGTGCTACAATGCATTGTACAATGTGATGTTTAGTGAATATGGTGGGTAGTTTCAGAATACCAAATTTATAATATCTTTCAAAGCTTCTTTGAAAGATATTGTTGTCCGTAAATATCGGCTATTAGTTCCTTTCCCGCAATATTAAAGATTCGAGTAGGTAAATGAATTATATTCTTAATAAATTTGGATTTATGGAAAGACTTGTTTTTTGTTTGTTTTGTTAGGAAATTTGAGAAATTGAAATAAATAATTCACGAAAATGGAATAACTTTTTTCTACCAATACATTTTATATAAACTGGTCGTAAAATGAAACTTCTTTTCTAGTTGTTTCGTTTTGCTCTTTTGATATCAAGTGATGAACTTATGTAAATTTGTATTTTTTCTTCTCATCGTAACCTGGTAAAAACTAGTCACAGGCTATGAATAAATATTTTGAAATTATTTACATTTTCATTTCAATTTTTAAAAATCTTTTTTTTAATATTTTTGAATCTATATTCACCATATTCACATACGCCAAATGAAAATGAGCATTTTCTAGCGGCTGCGAACCAACTGGTAATAATAAAATGAGCTAAAATCGAACTTTTTGGAAATATTTTAATATCTTTAGATAGTTTAAGACCAGCCTAGTTAAATTATCGTAACCAATTGAAAATATTAAAATAATTTCAGACACGCTGAAAAATTGTAAAATCGTTGTGTCCAGTTGGCCTGCGGCTGATCTATATTTGAGAGTTTCTTCTGAGCTCTTTAAACGTTTCCTTTTTTATACACGCATTCCACTGCCACGAAACCGCGCCGCATTGCAAAAGACTTCGCAACCTTTTCATTTATTATTTTAGTTACAAGATTTACAAGATTTACAAGTCATATTAACGATGAAGACTCTTCAGGTCCATTAATTGAGGTGCTTAGAATTTATTTTCATAAATTCATCATGATTTCTGCAGAATGAAACGTTAACTGATAAATAAAATTGAAAATAAAAATGATTAATTAAAAGGTAGTTTTTGCAATTAGTGCGCAGTCATTTGCAATGCGGCGCGATACTGGAGTGCATACGCCAAATGAAAACAAGCATTTTCTAAGCTATTTAAATGCTTCCTTTGTAGACACGTATGTATATATATATATATATATAAATTACAGTTAGCTATACATTATATATATTAAGCCTACTAATTTTTTCTTAATTGAATTTTTATTCTAATATTATACGTTATTCGAAATCCTCATTTGGAACATTTATTGCAGCTTTAGTGTGTGGGTGGAATGACACATTTATTTTAAATTTTTGAATCAAAACTCCAGGTAAAAGTATTCAATTTAGAACGTGAAAAAGAATAAATTTCTAATTTTTCGCTTCTAATTGTTGTCCAAAGTATGCTCTTAATAATACGCTATCAATTAACGATGTTCTTAGTGAAATCTGATTTTAAGCAATTTGGGACTGGATAATCGGATTGTTACGAAATGACGATTTTTATCAGCTTCTTTTATTCAATCGTCATGAACAAAGTCTTTAAAAATCACAAAATTACTTAATTTATAAGATATAAGATTATAAATAGACTTTAAAACTCTATTTTTAATTTCTGAGATTAAGAGTTTATTGACAGATCGGACAACGGCGAGCAATATTATACTTGACTATAAATTTGATTCGTCTTCTTAGCAACGTTATGATTTTTTAATTTTAAGCATTCAATCGACGACGATAAAACACATGTTAAATACCGTAACCATATCATATTGCATTTCAAAAAATACAGAATTTTACGAGGAACAAAATGATATCACTCAAAGTCACTCGTTCTCTTAAAATAGTCGAAATAATGTTTTACAATAAAATAATAAATTTGTTGAAAACGTGATCAAATTCTTTTTTTTTTTTATTTCTTTCCATGTGAAGGCGATTTTTCACCAGTTATGGCGTGAAACGTTGGTTAAAATTTCGTTAAATAGGTTAAATTATTATTTATTTCCCAATGACACGTGTATCACGTGGTTTATCTTAATTTTAACGTCTTTTGAATTAACTTAAACCAACCACTTCAACGTTTTCGCTTTGTTTTTCGCAATTATTTCACACTAGAATGAATTTTCAAACGCCACTATTCAGCGAATATATTTCAAGAGCACATTTTAAAATGTTATTTTGGTTCTATATATTTATTTATGCGCATTTTGTATGTTACGTGTGAAACGAGACGTTTTGTGCGACTTTGGGTGTGTTGGTCGTTCGTTTCGTTTCTTGCTTGCTTTGCTCATTTCTCAATTGGTTAGTGTTATATGTGTTTATGTGTGAGCGAGATTCGATGAAGCTCCACTAAGCATTTGGTACGTGAGTGTTGGAAAGAAATCTGCTTTTGTTGTTCTAATCGGAAGAAAATCGTTAAAATAATTGCATTTGGTGGGAAGCCATTTTGACTTGAACTTGAAATGAAATTAAAATGAAATTTTAGTTATGGGATTAATATTTTCAGAAATTTGATTGGAAAAGGCACGCAATGCTATGTAAAGCCATGCAAGCGAGAAATTATCTAGAATCGCCAGGTTTTGGATTGGTAAAATTCAACATAAAATGGGATTTTTAGAAAATCCAACGAATCGATCACGAAGAAAGTCACCAGTCTTTTCTCTCCAAAACTCATCCGATGAACCTGATGTAGAAGATCAACCGATGTTATCAACGTTTTCCGGAGGATCGAGTGCTTTCAGACCATATAATAAGAACACATTCGGTGCTGTATCGTCTGGAGCTGGTAACTTTGAAATTCTCATTGCGAAATCAATGTCATTTTATTTAATTCAAGTTTCATCATTAACGGCGTCGCTACATGTCACAAGTTTTTCACAAAATCAACCAGAAGAAACTGTAATTTCAACAGAAACGGGAGCTAAATTAAGTACGCCTATTGTGGTTATTCAATTTCTCATTTATATATTTTTAGTAGTTCCTGTACGTGTTTTACAAAAAACGTTGGAAGATCAAAATAATGCCGAAATGTCTAAACAAGATGAAGGTTTAGATGAAGAAGAGGAGAGAATTGTACCTACGGATGATCCCGACATTCAGGTAGTGTTTTATTGAAACAATCTTTAAGTGTTTAACAATGTTTCGTTGTCCTATAAGTCGTAAAAGTTGTTTTTAACGTTTTTCTGAATAAAAACAAGATACCATTGCGAGAATTTCTTATAATTTTAAGTGGTGTTATAGCAGTATTATATTTTATAATTACATATTTTATGCCCAATTCGGTAAGTTTGGTATTAATTTAATTATTTTAAAGTTATTATGCTCGTTTTATTGATTTCTTTAATTCACGATAATAGCTTAAGGAAAGAGAATAGTTTAACTTTCTTGAAAGTATCGTTTGAATTTTTCCACTTCGCACCAATTTAACTCTTGGAAAACAGCTGACAGATAGTTCACAGATTTTCCAATTTTTCTGGATTTTCATGGAATTCAGTTATCTTGTTTAAATAAATTAATGAAACGATTATAAATTGATAAAACCAATAAAAAGGTTAATATCAAATTGCCGCGTCAATAGAAATAGGCTCCAAAAAAGTATAATCTAGTCTCTCCGACTTATACCGTAACATTTGAAAAGGGTTTTATTGCATTTTTGATTATTTAAGCTCCATTCTTAAGTCATATCGAATTGAATTGCTGAATTTTTTGAAAATATACACTAGCTGACAAAAGTTTTGTCACAAATGTTTTTTTAAGTTTAACTTTTTGTGACTTGACCAAATTGGCTGATTTTTTGATATTTTATGTGAATCAGTGTTTAACATGTTATAGTAGCAAAATTTGGTTTAAATTACCATGGCATTTTCGGTACCACGCATTCCGTTTTCCCTCATATTGATAACAGCTTGCCGGGTGGCAATTGGAGTTTCTTTACGTGGAGTCATCTCTAAAATGTTGCCAATTACTGCTATTTTCAATAAATTATGAAAAAAATATAATTGAACTTTAAAAATTATTAAAAAATGTAGTGCAAGAAAAGTGCGTAATATCTTTGAGCTACGCGTTTTACGATAAACGCTTGTCACTGTAAAACGGATCATCGTAATCACAAGCGGAAATTTTTAAAATAATCTACAACCATATCAATCTATCATATCAAAAAATCAGCCAATTTGGTCAAGTCACAAAAAAGTTAAACCCGAAAAAACATTTGTGACAAAACTTTTGTCAGCTAGTGCAGCTATTAATAATGGTATTTATTAGAGATGGGCGGAATGGGAGTTTAAAAATGGTCAAAGCTTCCCAACTGGTATTCTAATAATGTTTGCTCAATAAACGTTCTCAAATCTAACTTTTTGGAAATATATTAATATTTTCAGATAGTTTAAGAAAAGCCTAGTTAAATTTTTGTAATAAATGCTCAGAGACGCTGAAAAATCGCTACCATTTGGCATTCCGGTGTACGGAATCCGGAATTCCGCCCATCCATGTGTTTATTACAAACAAGCCACCATGTTTACTTTTTAAATTGGCATGATTAGGGAAGTTGTTTTCATAATCACATGAATAACATCAAAAGCATAGCGCAGATTTACTATTGATTTATGTATTTATAAACTAGTTATGAAGATCTCCTGGAACAAATCGAATCTTGAATTTTTAGTTATAACCGGCTATCAATTGTTTTTTCTATTCTAATATTATTTTAATTCGAATTAATAACTTTATATTGATATTTCATTTAATTTATGATCAGAAATAGTAATATCACAATCAGTTTAAATAAAATTTTTGCGTGATTCCCACCCAACGTGGCTGTTATTCATGTATTCCATGCATCACACACTTGAATCATCTGCACGTATAATTTTTGGCGTCTCGTTTGTTGATAATCTTTATAAACAAAGGAGGCAATTTATAGTCGCTCATGAATGGGCCAATCGACCGTAGTATATATAAACCAGGGTGCAAGGTTGCACGATTCATTCTCATTTTAACATTTTGTGATGATGATGATGATAATAAGATCAATTGCTCATTTGCTCGTATTTTGAATGCATTCTTCTGTTGGGTTCCCACGAACCCATCAAATATTATTCAACATTTTTCTCTTCTCATTCGTTCTCATATTTTTTTGCACATAATGGGGAGGTGTGACTTGTTTATTGTTTACTATTGGCTTGCCTACTGTGTTAAGATTATCAATTGACCATTGACCCATCGGAACCACTTTTTTGCGTGACAATCAAAATAAGTGGTTGCCAATTGCAACGCGACCATAAACAAGTGGACAATCCTTGTTTGGTGTCGTTATTGATTTTTTTGAGTACTTGTTTATCCTGTAGTTGATGTTTCCTGATAGCACGGTTTGAGTTGCTGACAATTTGTGGGCTGAATGAACTGGGTAAGCACTTTTCAGTTTATCGAATTATGTTTTAAGTTTGTTTTAAACTTTTTGTGATTTGTCTGATGTTTCAATTTTAATGATAGGGGTGTAATGTTAAGATTTTTGTAAATTTAATAGTTTTGCAGTTCTATTCAAATATGTACCATTTGAACAAAAAACAAAAGCTTGTTTGTGAAATTATCGTTCTTATTTTTCCTCTTCCATTAGGCACCGATCTCTGAAAAGGACAATAAAAATATAAAAATTGCTCCAAATTGAACGGTTTATTATCAAATTTTCTTCCAGAAATTTTTTTTTATTTTATTCACAAATTATCAGTAAAGGGCTCATAGACAATAAACTATACAATTTTTCTTATTTCCCACAACACATGTTTTACATTAATTTAAGTAATCTATAAACTCTTTTTTTTAAATCTGTTGTTTTCATGTTGTTTATGAATCAAACGATTTTTGATTGTCTTGTTTTGATATTTTCTACTTGATTTCACACATACGTGTGTCGTCATTAAAATCAATGAAAATTTCAATTTTTGCACGTAAAACTATGCTATTATATAAATTGGATGGCCCTTGCTAATCTAGTTCATCAACACTAAGAAATTAGTGGGGAGAATAAGGAAAGAATGCACGAATTATGCGAAAACGCACAAATGTAAATAATTGTGGGCAACCGAGGGCTTGAATTGGCGATAACACATATGATACGTGCGGAACGCGATGATTCGTGTCAATTGTGGATTGATGGAAAGCAATGAAGTAGAAGAGGAAGAAGGTGACGATGACATCGGGAACGTTGTTCAGCCAGTTAGGCAGGCAATCATCAACTATCGGCGTCGGTACATGTATGGAATTTGTTGACTAATTTATTTGATTACAATTTTTTTTTATTAATTTGGTGTGTTTTGTTGTGTTTTATTTTTGGACTAGGGTTTATTTTGTTGCTGATGGTGAGATTTTTTGGTTATTATGCTGTTCAGATCCATTAGAGAAGCTAAAATTAGAAAATATAGGGGACATGAGATATTCTTATTTAAATAACTTTTATTTGGCGATTTTTTTTGTAGATTTGAAAGGTACAGTAATGGTTATTGTACATTCCTATATTTCTTTCTGGAAAAGACACACAAAAAACTATAATCTTGTGGTTTAAGAAAAGACTTAAAATTACAGTAAAGCAAAATGCACGCCAAATCGAAATAGCAATTTTGCGCTTTTTAAACATGTGTGGAAATTTTTACGTCTTTATAAAATAGAGTTTTTTTTTACTAAAATTTAATTAAGCTTGTCTTAAACTATCTAAAAATATAAATAGCTTTCTAAAAAGTTAGATTTGAGTATGCTTACTGAGCTCATTCTTTTACCATACAAGTTGGTGTGTGTGTGCATTCTGAATTTAATTTTCATTTCCGAGATTTTCTTGTTTTTTGAAGCACTTTTAAAGAATATATTATTTGTATTTTATGATATTTGTTAGAATATGCTCACGATTGTGCCCGTCTTTTTGTTTCTGATTTACTTTATGTCACTAAAAATATTTTATAATTGGAGATTATATCTTGTTGTTGCTTTCCAGACAATCGCCTTAATTATAATCTTTTTTGTTAATAATTTAAAAAGTGATATTTGATTCCTCTTATATGCTCCAAATAAGTATATTTATCTTTATTTATCATAAGCTTCTGCGACTTGTTCATTTTTACAATGTTTTATTCGAGTTGTTATTAGAAATAATATTCATCCTTAAGATATAAACTGATCCAAGTGAACATAAACACAAAAATTAATGCCAGTCGAAACAATAGCGGCTCCAACAGACGTGTTTACGTCGCCACGATGGGCTCCGTATGCGAAAAAAACCAAACCACCATTGGTAAATGAATGTTGATTAATTATTAGAAGTGGAAATTTCAGTTGTTCTATCGAGCTAGCAAAAAACTAAGAGAAAAATGTAGAAATTTGATAACAAACCATTTCTTTCGGAAAACCACGTTTGATATGGAATGTTTTTCAGATTATCGAAGGCGGTTCATCGAAAACGACAACGCAAAATGCGGCGAGAGCACGTAAACGACCGACGCCATCCAATTCGGCCGAGTTGAGACCAATGTATAAAGATCATAATAAGAATTTGGTTTATTCGGTATGTTGAGTGGATAAATAGGGATTAAATGATGGTTGTTGGTTTTAAGACGACACTTCAAGAACATCAGAAGCATTTGCAAAATCGCGGATTATCATTAAATCTTCATCAAGCAATGGTGCTCAGATTGAGATATATTGCGGAACATGTGATTCGAAGTTTGAACGAATTTGGTTGGGCGGTCGTAGATAACTTTCTCGGAGCGGATCATTACAAATATACGGCACTGTAATTTCTTTAAGAAGGAAAAATGTACCTTATTTTGGATTTTAGTGAGATTGAGCGATTATACGAACGTGGGCTTTTCAGTGCGGGGCAGTTGATGGAAGGAAAAAATAAAGATGAATGCCACATCAAGGATATAAGATCAGATCAGGTATTCTAGACTTGTCTGTATAAAACAAACGAGTTTTAATTAGATATACTGGTATGATGGAGCAGACAGTCGTGCGTGTGATGCAGCCACCGTCCGACTTCTTATCTCGATGATTGATTCAGTCATTCAGCATTTTAAGAAAAGGATAGATCATGAAATTGGAGGAAGATCGAGGGTAATATTTGTTGTCAAATATTAGTCTACCAATGTGTTTTAGGCAATGCTTGCTATCTACCCGGGAAGTGGAACCAGATATGTGAAGCATGTTGACAACCCGGTGAAGGATGGACGATGCATAACGACAATTTACTATTGCAACGAGAACTGGGATATGGTAAAGGATGGCGGAACCCTTCGCCTTTATCCGGAGACATCTTTAACGCCGATGGATATTGATCCAAGAGCGGATCGATTGGTTTTCTTTTGGTCCGACCGCAGGAACCCGCACGAGGTGATGCCAGTTTATCGTCATCGGTGAGAATATAAGAGTTTGTTTGTAAGATTATGGTTTTGTTGTTATAGATATGCAATCACTATCTGGTATATGGATAAGAATGAAAGAGAGAAAGCTTTGGCAAAAAGCAAGGAAAGCGAATCGACATCAAAGAAAGAAGACCAAAGCACACCGACTGTGTCGTTGAGTCAGCCGCCAAGAAAAGTAGTTGTCCCCCAATAATAATAATTATTATTTAAATGTTTTAATTGTAGAATCCGAGCAGCCATGATCTAGCATCAATGGATTTACGAGTGTTTCCGTCAACATCGTCTGATCCAACTTTATCGAGGGATTCCAATTCAAGTAGACTTTGTTATTTAATAATATTTTCTATTTATCTTTTTTAGTTGAAAAAGAACTTGAAAGAAATTTATCAGATGTGCGCGCTGAGTCGATTGATTCAGGTACAATTGAGTTTTAAATTACCATAGGTAAATAACTGTGTTTAGGTGTTTCATCAACAAATCTAGACCGATGTGGAAGCTTCCAGTCCATGTCGAGCTCGTTCAGAACGATTCGTAATAATCACAATAATGTGTCGCGGAAGAGCTCAGCCAGCTCAGAAGATTCAAACCTGCCGCCGCCAAGGACTGACAACCTCGATTATGTTATTTAAGGCCCGAAGGGTCAATTGTCTATACTTATACATATGCGTAATTTAAAATTATCGATTGTTTAACTATTCATATCACTGAAATCACTTGATAATTTCTCTTCTTAATCCATCCTTGGCTTGTATCCTAAAAATTGTTTTTAGAGTTTTGCGGGTTTATTTCATTTCCTGTCATTCACTGACTATCCTTTCAATTTGTAGACTTTTAAAATTAAAACTTGTCCTTGTTATTTGAAGTCTTCCTGACGATATAGTCTATAGGATTTTTATATGATAGATTTCTTTAGTGTTAAGTGTATGTTATCATCAATAATCGTACATGTTTCTGAAATGCCTTTACTTTCTATTCGCTTTTCTCGACAATTGGAAAAATAGGGAATAAGTAAACATTTAATGTTTTATATTCCTGAGAGTGACAAATGACAATTATTTTTAAATGTACCTAATAAGATAAATGAATACGAGTATGACATTTAGAATATTGTGATTTGTTGGGTTTTTTGTACCACCAATTAGGTTGAGATATTTGTTCATAACTAATCCCTAATATTTATTGTTAATTAATTATGCAATTTTTATTCCAGCTTGACTTTATATACATATCTGTTTTTTTGCATATGAATGTTTTTTCGGTTTTGTGCAACTTGTACATATGATGATGTATTAAATAATATAAACATATTTTTTATTCTTCATGGTCAGGTGCAGTTTTTATATGACCTATTAGGATATACCATTTCACTTTTTTGCCCTTACCTCACAACCTTGTCAGGTTCTATTTATTATTCGGATCATTATGAACCTTGGTTAGTGACTGTGTTGATCAAGTGACGAATGGATAGGAAATTGTTTGAAAATGTTTGCTGATATAATACTTGACTGTCACGCCATTACCCTGAAAGTGGCGATGATGGAAGATGGGATATTCTTCCAGACTTTCTCACGCTTGTGGGCCGTAAAATATTGTCCCGACTATTCGATCGTCTTGCAAATGGATCCAGATGGTCTTCCCTGACCTTCGATACAGTGCAGAGTACAAATTACCATGAAAAAACCCTCACATCATGACGTTGTATCGGAACATATTCCAAAAGGAATCAAAAGACGAATCAAAAGATACTGAACTGTGCACAACCTTCACCTGAAAACCAATAAAACTTACTGAGCGTGATTTTTTGTTCGAAAAACCTACATCCATGAAATTGAACGAATCTTCTCGAGATATCCACGGATTAATGACGTCTCTGCTTATCATCACAATTGTACGGTCAACGGTTCTTCAAGTTTGTTGAAGTGTCAACGCACAGGACTGTAGAATTATCCCCCTCTTATAACACGTATTTTTTTTTAAATTACGGTAAAGGTGGTAAATCGCTGGGAAAAAATCAACATTGATCGACCTGACAATTTGGATTCGTATTGGGTGGAGAGTTTTTGTCTAAATGGAACGCGGGATTTGTTCTTTGTTTGAATGGATTTGTCCTATTCCTATTATCAGAGTGTCTTGAAAATGGTGCAGTTTATAAGATTTTTTCCAGTCTAGAAATTAATCTTTCAACAAGATAATTATTCACTTCAGCAGATCGACGAAACTCTGAATTCAGCTAAATAACATAGATTTATATCGATCGGCATTCTCATCGGATTTAAATCCAAATAGGTTAAATTGGATTTTTCCGTAGCGCTTGTAGCAGTTTTGATAAATGAATTGTTCACTTGATAATGAACCACCTATCGTGCAAGGAAAAATCACCATCATAAATTCGGAGCTTTTGTATAGAATATATAGCGTTTTTTCGATAATTATTCATAGTTTTCTACGGAAATAACTTTCCAAATATGGATTAGAAAATAATTTGCTGTTTTTTAAATTAAGTCCTACATTATACCTAATAGAGAGAAAGAGATATAATCGAGAGATTCCACTAGCCAATGATAATTATATGAATAAAATTTGCATGCTTTCACCGAGCGTTGTGGCGAGCGCTTGTCAGCCGGCTTCCAGGCGGTAGATGATTGTGGATGGAGTGAAGGGAGGAGTCCTGTTCGTGGTTGTTATCAACGGCGACCGAGCGTCCGTACCAAGCGTTACGTCACCAGGTGGTTCATCGGCGGAAGTTGATGGGTCCCGGGTGGATAAGGAGAGGCGTACGGCTCAGGTCCGAAAGGAAGCAGGCAAAAGTCTCCGCGTGGTGCAGTGGTCGGATAGCGCTTGTGAGTTGGTGCACACGAACAGCCTTCCTGATACCTTCAGACCAATCATCGCTTTTTGGTTTTGATAAACGAAAATAAAATGAATTTAATAGATGTCGTTAAAAATCCCATTTCGCTGCATGCAAAACCGTATTTGATTTTAAATAAAAAAACGCGTATGCAAGAATTTTTATTTAACAATTCGTGTTGTTAAATCGATTTGCCTAACAGAACTAGATGATATCTCTAAAACAAAACAAAAAATCTTAAACTTTAGCTATAGTTTAGATTATTTATTCTATTACTGAGATTCCATGCTGGATGAATCGTTACTCAATGCTTTCGAAATCTTGTTCTCCGATTGAGGGAGTCACGTTTCGACGAGCAATAATTGTATAATTTATTATCAGAACTTCTACTCTCAAGTTTCGCCCGAGACCATACCTAAATTAAAATAAAAGCAGACGCACTATACCTATCACGCGATCAGCGTTATAATTATTTCTTCGGTGTTATTCATTCACTCTAACAAGCTGATCAAAATTCTAATTTATATCTTATTAAATGACATGGCTCGGAATTGCTCCGTTTTCGGCAAATACTTATACAACTTCAATGCTTTTTCATGTTAGCTTTTGTAATTCTAGAATTATTTATTTTCCAAGTCTTAATGAAAAACCCCTATGATTTTTTTCTAATAGATATTTTATCATAAATTTTAATTTTGCTTTCATTTTAAATAAAATATTTTTTAGAATCCCTCAAACTAGCTTGAATTTGTAACAAACATTTGCAAGATAATAGTTCGCAACGTACAACAAAAAATTTTAATTTTCACGGTATAAATTTCGGTTTCCGGAAGACGGAACGCGAAATACAGAATACAATTACATTTTCAGGAATACAGAACGAGGAGCACGAAATTCGTAATTATACCATAATTTTAATGTCACTCAAAAGGGTTTGAACATTGGAAATTTGGCTTATTACTTACGGAAAATCGTATGTTATCATATTGTATGTTATGGTCAATACAGTATACTACAAAAACATTTCTTTGATTGTAGCAACCTATTATCGTTATTATAAAGATTTCATCATCATCATAAAAATTCCGGTTTGGCTACATGAAAAATGAAGAATTCGTGATAATTGGAAGAATAAGTAGAATACGTAAATAAAACTATTTACAGTGCCGATTATTATTTAGTGTTGATTTAATTAATGAATCTATCATATTTACGGTTATAAAGAAAAGTAATAGTTTAATTTAAATTTGTTGGAAAACAAGTGTATTCTCTTAAAATATTATTAATCGAAAAAAAAAATAAACAAAAGCATAAATTGTGAATAAAATGGATATTCTTCTACGAAATGAAAACTTATTGTTCTTATAGAACTAGCTGGAGAGGGAACGTTCCGGGGACGAAGTATGAGATGGCAGTCTTCTTTTGAAGAATAAATTTCTTTTATTTCTGATTGTCGACGGTGGACCTTAAAAATAATTTTTTGTAAGAATTTGACAGAAACTAGTAGATAACACAAATAGAATTTTGTTTAGTGTACAAAATTACCGTACTGTCGTCACAAAAAAAACTGACAAAAAACATATGTCTCGATAGCACCGATATGCAATACTTTTAATATGAGCCCAGAATTTGTGCTTACGTAGAATATTTTGAAAATAAAAAAATTTACAACATTACAGTTTATAACAAGTTAGAACCATTGTTAATTTTGTCTGTAATTTCTCAAATAAATGTCTCTGTCCCTGAAATTGTGTCAATAATGATGAGAAACTTTGGGAAGAAAAACCTCACAAAAGATTTTCATTTTTAATGGTCATCGAGAAAGTTTGTCGAGCGTAACACGAAGTTCCTAAAAAGAGTACCATCGATACTGACGATTACGGCGTAATTTATGATGTGGGCTTGTATTTGGTAAAATCGACTTTTTTGGGTCCTTGTGAAAGATAAATATAGTTATTCAATAAGTCACAGTTATGGGCGGAAGGATAATTTTTGAATTTCGGAAAGCGGAATACCGAAATCGGAATCAAATTTTAAAAATACTGATCTATTTTGGATGATGTAAGAATCTACAAGGTAACCTTTCAAGAAATTTTTATGAAAAGTTTAATTTTTAAATAAAACGTTTACTGTTCCTTTTATGAAAACGTTACTGATTAAAAAATGTTATTTTTAACGACATCTATTAAATTCATTTTATTTTGGTTTATCAAAACCAAAAAGCGATGATTGGTCTGAAGGTATCAGGAAGGCTGTTCGTGTGAACCAACTCACAAGCGCTATCCGACCACTGCACCACGCGGACACTTTTGCCTGCTTCCTTTCGGACCTGAGCCGTACGCCTCTCCTTATCCACCCGGGACCCATCAACTTCCGCCGATGAACCGCCTGGTGACGTAACGCTTGGTACGGACGCTCGGTCGCCGTTGATAACATCGATAACAACCACGAACAGGACTCCTCCCTTCACTCCATCCACAATAATGTAGGACTTAATTTAAAAAACAGCAAATTATTTTCGAATCCATATTTGGAAAGTTATTTCCGAAGAAAACTATGAATATTTATCGAAAAAACGGTATATATTCTATATAACAGCTCTGCATTTCTCCTTGACGATGGCGTGATTTTTTCTTGCACGATAGGTGGCCCATTATCAAAGATTGATATCCGGTGAGAATGCCGATCGATATAAAGTTTCTACGTATTTAGTTCAAACCAGAGTTTTGTCGATCCATTGGATCGAATCATTATCTTGTTGAAAGATTCATTTCTTGGCTGGAAAACATCTTATAAACTGCATCCGGTGATTTTTTAAGACACTGATAATCCGACAAATCCCGCATTCCAATTAAACAAAAACCCGCCGAAACATGACCGTTTCACGGCCAAAGTTCCTCTTTGACAAACAATAAAGCGTCGAGCCGAACAAGGTCCTAATACAAATCACATTCATCAGGTCGATCAACGTTGATTTTTTCCCGCCTAAAATAACACCGCAATTTTTAAAAATAAATCGTGTTTGGCGTCCTATAATTCTACACTCGGTAGACATTCTGCGCCTTCAGACTTCAACACTTCCTTGCTTACCTCTTCATTTAATTTTCGGCGTTCAATATAGTTAATATTTTCCGCAAAAAAGCTAATCTTATATGTCGTAACGCTAAGATCTTTTCCAGTTTCTAGGTCAGACTACGACAAATTCGAGGGATTCGCCGCTCATACGCGTCTCGATTTCCAGTTGTCTTATTTTCATATTTTGTAGGATCCTTCAGATAATTTTAATATTGATTTAAAATAAGCACAAGGGGTTTACACTATTTCTACCAACGTTTTATTTTAGCGTCATTCGTGTAGTTATGACCGCGGTTTATTTCAAAAATTACAGAAGATCCAAAACACCCAAACATTATCTTTTAAAAGTGATTATTAGATCATATTAAAATTGTACAACGGTTGTTTCGTAAGAACTATTCATTTCCTTAATCCAACAATAAATTATTTATTTAATAATTCCCCAAAAAGAAAACAGTACAGATTGTAAGACTTTCAGATAAACAGTTGAAAGCTCATGCAAATCACCAGTCGCCTGCTATAGGCTGCCATGAAAACACTTGATTGCTCCTTACTGGCATTTTGTAATCATCAAGGGTTTGCGGAGATAAAGCAGAATTGTCAACCACCTAAAGTATTGCTAAAGGTATTAATTATTCTAGTATTAATAATACTTTGCTTGTGTCTCTGTATCCCCATAGATTCTGATATCTTGGCGGCAGATACTTTTTTTTCATATTCTTTATCCGCGTTATATCTTCTGGTGGCTGAAATTGGAGTTATTTATCAATTAAAGAATATTCAAACCAAGACGCTCGGCATTCCACTTCTGTAATGTACAATACGAGTCTTCATCCAGTTTGCCTAAAACATTAACATTGAACGAAGCCATTGGGAAGGTTGGAGTTACTTGTGCACAATTCAATAAAATTGATAAAATTAGGAAAACTGATATCATTGTTGGAAATTTGCTATACGACTCCATTCTCGTCAAAACTACCTGAAATAATATAAATTAGCTAAACCGAATAAAAATAATAATATCAAGATGTAAACTTGACGAAAAGTATAAATGAAGCTGATTTATGATTCCCCAAAACTCAAGTGTTTGTTGGGTCTCGTTAAACGAATATTTGCATTCTGTCGCAGCATGAAATTAAATTAAATCAAAGAAATTTGAAGGCGAATCAAGATGAATTGGCGTGAAGAAAAACGGAAAACGCGATTCGAGACATGTTTTTTTCCGAATTTTTGATTGCTCAAGTGTTTTTGGTGGAAGCTTTTTAATGAATCGTATTTCTCGGAATTTATTTTTGTAGAAATAGAAGCGAACTATAAAAAGCATAAAAATTTGTTGTTGGATTTCTATTTTTAACGAAATAATTTTAAGCAAAGATATTTATAAAAAAGTTTGTAGTTTATGCTACCTAGAAAAGGTAATAGATTTCTATTGTTTTTGCACTGAAGACAATACAAGTTTTCAGACATGCAACAATATAATAGTGCTCTCGTACAAACATACTTTAGAGTAAAAACGTTATTGTTGACAACACATTTTCGAAAACATTTATAACAGGGAAGGAATATTCTTTTAATGCCAGCTGAACTCGAAAACTATAAGATAAGCCTCTCTGCTAGAATATGTCAGCACAATTTACCAAAAAATAATTTTAAAATGGATATGTAAGAGCATATAAGACAAGTGTAAATATATATGATAAAACTGCAATTTTAACTTCGGACTCTTACTTTGCGGTTTGCGGAGCAAGTTTTTTTTTATCCTAACTTGTATAAATTTAAGTTTAAAAAAACTAATAGGGATGGTATTTTCAGTTTCCCTAATTCGAATAATTATGTAAAAGATAAAATATTGTCTCCTAAAAACTGGCACAAATCATTCTAAAATTGATTTCTTCTGTTTTTTGTACTGTAGACAAACATTTTTTCAAATCATTCAGATACATTAAAACATTCTGAATGTTTCAGAAAAATACCTCTAAAGTCTAAATCCGAAAATTGAACAGTGATTAATTTAAGTGAATTTTATGTTTTCTTCACTAAAACACATCAACTCGTATGGTAATAGAATGAAATCAGTAAATATGCTCAAATCTAACTGTCTTTTTAGTTACTTTAGTTACAAGATTTTTAGTTAATATACGACAAGCCCAGGCCAACTGAGCTGGAAAAAAACGGAAGCTCGGATAAGCCCATGTTCTTAACAATTGTAGGAAAAATTTATGGTTTTCAGATGATTTAAAATAATCCAGGACAATTTTAAAAATAATTATATTAAAAATGATACGTGAGAGCTTATAAAACACGTTTAAATATGGTAAAACTGTGATTTTCACTTAGCGTGCAAGCCTAATTAAATTCTCGTAAAAAATTTTCTGATGCAAGCTGATATGGTAATAAAATAAGTTCAGTAAACCTGCTCAAATCTAACCTTCCGGAAAGATATCAACACTTTTAGATAGTTTAAGACACTATTTAAATTGGCGTAAACAATGTTTTACTGAAAAGACGGAAAAATTTTCAGACACGCTTAAAAATCGCAAAATCATTATTTCCAGTCGGCCTGCTGATGTAAAGGCGTAAAAAAAATCAAAAAACCGTGTTGCTGAATTTAACATAAATATGAATAAATCGACCATATATATTTATAAAATAAAAGAAACATTTTCAAAATGAACAATAACGTTTTTTTCAAATTCCATAAATTATTAAAATTAATTGTAAAGCTAAAAACAACGATCTCAAATAATTCGACAAAAAGTTATTTTCATAATAAATATTTGTGGTCCTCAATTGTTTTTCCGATAGAGTATAATACGATTTAAAAAACAATGACATCACATACACGTGTATTGCTTTCAATTCATTCATCCGAGGAAGTGGAAATATATATATATATATAATTTCTAAACTGAACTCAAATGAGAACTGCTTTTGTCCGGACATCTATAACACAAGGACAAAGTACAATACTCTAGGATTGGTCGTAGTAGATTGCAGTCCTCGGCATTCTTAATTAGCGATATTTCACTCTTATTTCGACACTGTTTTGAGATATTCTTAAATTTACATCAAGAAAGGACATCGAAATTGATTTAAAAGTACTTAATACTATTGTAGTAAACATAATAGAAACCGGGGACGATCCGTTTACCGAAAGTTTTGGCGGTTTTACATCACTTAGACACCGGTTTAGAACTGGTTTCAATAGGAATAGGAATGAAACAATTACTACCTATTCATTGGTTTGACGATCCTTCAGAGCAACTAAACCCTTTGACAGAGCAAACAAGTTCCGTTTTTCGCCGTAAGACTGTTCTTTTTTTAAATTTATTTTTAGCTTCTTTTCGTTATTATAAATTTATCGTTAACTTTATTCTCAAGATAGAGAGAGAGCAGCCTCGTTAGATCAAATAAGTATAGTTTATCGGAAAACTTTTCAGGAACTATTGTCCTTTTCAAAGATCGATGCCTAATGGAAGAGCAAAAAATTAGGAACGGAGAAAAGGTCTTGTTTAGACAGCCACACGGCCATTAAGGCCATCGAATCTCTTCCTCTTTTGTTTCTCATCAATTTTTGTTATCTATTTTTTGTTTATTATTTGATGAAAAGAAATTAAAAGTTTAATTTAAAAATGAAAATGGATGAAACAAAAATATAGATGGCAAACAAAAGAGGAAGAGATTCGATGGCCTTAGTGGCCGTGTGGCTGTCTAAACAAGACCTTTTCTCCGCCCTAATTTTTTGCTCTTCGATTAGGCATCGATCTCTGAAATGAATAATACTCAAATATTGTATTAGTTTTCAAAATATTAAAAATTGTTTCAGCGATGGCTATCGGACAAAACAAACATCAAAATAAAGAAGAATAAAAATATTAAGAAATTACTATGTATTGGTTATAATTAGGTCATTCCTTCGCTAGGCCTTCGGGATTTACCTTAAAATCGAATTTTAATCTCATTAATAGTTTTGAAATATTCCGAATAATAATTACAAGTTTTTACTAGTACAATACCTTCCGAAACTTATTATATATATTGAAAGGTATTGGTATTTAAATTTTATGTACAGGTGAGCAAATGAATCTCGATCCAAAACCACAAACACAAAATGTACTTTGTGCTCGTTTTAAAATATATTATTTATGTATATAACTTCAACAAAAATTATTCATTAATTCCTACTAACTATTTTCTCTTTTTTTTCACTATCTTCTTCCTTGGCCTTAGAACTACGAAAGAGCATAATAAATCCTCTTCAACTGTCATGACGGCACCCGCATTGTCAAACTGTCCACAATAGTGAGGTGCTGTAAAAATTGTGACGAGTCTTCTATTTCCAAAAAATTCGTAGCCATCTTGTACAACCTGTCAATTTGTCACTTTATTTCTTGTCAATTTAAATTGTACAACAAAACCTGATGAGCTCTGACCACCAAATCAATCTTTAGATCATCTGCGACCTTATTTAACGCATCTGATCCAAAGACATAAGAAACACCCCGTTGATTAGCAGACCATCCCTTCGTATAACTCGCAGGATCACTCCACAATATGTCAATTTCCAGTGTTAAAGGATCAGGTTGATAGTTTGGCCTCTTCATACTGCGCAACTGATCAAGCGAACGAAGTTTTGGAGAGATTCCGCCGTGCATGCAAAGAATCTTGGTTCCGACGACAGCCGTCAGTGGCATATTTGAAAATGCATCCTAAAAAAATTATTTTTATAATTAAGATAATCGGATGGAACCTGAAACTGCTCCCAAATACGAGTATTTTTATACCTCCTCTGACATTCTTCATAAAACCCATACACTTTATTGATGGCAGGGCATTCATGATTGCCACGCAAGAGGAAGAAATGGTTCGGATATAAGAGACGATATGAGAATAAAAACAGAATAGTTTCAATACTGTGCTTTCCACGATCAACGTAGTCCCCAAGAAAAAGGTAATTGCTTCTTTGAGGGAAGCCGATTTTGTCAAAAGTTCGAAGTAAATCTATAACAATAAAGTATACAGGTATGCCGTTTTATCCAAAACCTGAAAATTGTCCATGAGTATCTCCACATATATTAATAGGCGCTTCGATCTCCAATAATGAAGGTTGCTCCAAAAATAACTTCCTATTAGATCAAGTATTATTAAATTCAAAATAATATTATCAATTATGCCCTTCTAGAAAATTTTTAATAAAAAATGCCAAAATTGTTGGTTTTATTAGGACAAAACAATTTATTTTTCGGAAAGGCACCTTTGCCTGAAAATACTTTATAGTGTCAAGAAATGATGTAATATGATCCGATTTAACTGCAACCGTTAAGGAATATTTCCCAAGTTTGCCACATAATAATATTTTTGTTAACATGTCAAAACCAATTTTTGCCTATAATAATAAAAAATCACTGAAAATATATAATATAAAAGAACGAAACCATTTCAATTGTTCCACTGTCTTCGGTAGGAACCACCTGGCTAACATTATATTCACTTTTCATAGATTCCTCATTTCTAAAATACAATTATTTCAGTCGATTTAGAAGGACGGAATTTTAATTAATCTGTCAGCTATTGTATATATCCATTATCTCAGATTTCTCAAAGGTATATCCATTATCTCAGATTCCACGAAGCTAATTCAAATTTTTGACGGCGCATTGAAAAACCTATTATAAATAGAGAGATACAAAAGAAAACAGATACAAAAGAAACTCTTTTTATAATTTTCTTAACGCGCACCGTTTCGCAATGCGTCGTCAGAAAAATTGAAAGTTTATAATATTATTTTTGGGTTTGCCAACGTTACGGTATTCCAAAAAGTATTTCAACTTACAATTAGATGATATATCATATTGCTATAACCTAAAACTTGCTGGCGACGCAGCGCAGCTATACAATCAGAAAAAAACTTTTTTACAAATTGGTCAGCAATGCTTCACCAACAAATTTGATACAGCCTACACTTCAAACACTTTATTGAACCGTTCTATAAATAATAACCATTCTTTATACTTACTCAAAATTTGTATCCTCGCTTTTCATTTCTAAGTTAACTATTGTAGCTGAAAGAATTTACATTTTAACATTTTGGAATTGTGCATACATTTGTTTTTATCAGTCATCTTGACTGCACGAATATAAATATACAAAATGACACTCGTATAATTTTAAAAGGAGTTTTCACTGACGTTTGCTTTTACCACGCAAAAATATTCATTAATATAAATTTTGATAATTTTGTACCATGTTTCAGGAATCAGATTCTGAGACGGTATGAGAATGTGCACCATCTTCAACAGAAAAAATATGTTCAATGGAATTCAATCCAGGAGATTGACTGAGCCTTTCCAGAAGATCCACACTGCGAGGTTGAACAATTTTTGACAGACCTTTACATTTTTTTCAAACAACATAAACTCCAAACTTCTATATTTTAATGGATTCAACGTTTCTAGAAAATAGGAAGGAATATATATGACTATTTTTTATTATTTTGTGGATTTGGGCTCTACGTACTCCTTATCTTGATGACCAAATGATTCAGAAACGTTACTAGATGCACCTTTTTGTTAAAAAACATACTGCTATTATTATAAAAAATGAATTCTGCGCTTTATGAACTATTCACATTAAAGGAAATTCCAGGTTGACTGAATAATCTTATTCAAACAAATTTAAGACAATGCTAAGAATAAGACATTTAATAATGGATTGGAGTAGTACATTTTCTGAAGAAAAACCAATAACAATACCGTAATTTTACTCAGCAGGGATTGTTTGTCACTTCTCATGTAAAAACTTTTTTCTGTCGTGGCAACAAACTTCAAAATAAACAAATCTTTTATTAATAGAGAAAACATGCGACTAACGTACATTAAAAATTACAATTATGGAAGATACGAAATATTAAATTTTGCCGTTCCTGTTTCGGGAATAGTCACGCCAATTGAAATGACAAACATAATCAATCTTTTTAAATGGTCCATTAAATATTTCAGCAAAAATCACGGCTAACTATAAAATTCTAACTAGAATAAAATAAATAACGGGCAAGTTATATTGCTAATGTACAGGTTAACGTTTTAAAATACGATTATATACACTAGCTGACAAAAGTTTTGTAACAAATGTTTTTTCGGGTTTAACTTTTTAGTGACTTGACCAAATTGGCTGATTTTTTGATATTTTATGTGAATCAGTGTTTAAAATGTTATAGTAGCAAAATTTGGTTTAAATTACCATGGCAATTTCGGTACCACGCATTCCGTTTTCCCTCATATTGATAACAGCTTGCAGGATGGCAATTGGAGTTTCTTTACGTGGAGTCATCTCTAAAATGTTGCCAATTACTGCTATTTTCAATAAATTATGAAAAAAAGATAATTGAACTTTAAAAATTATTAAAAAATGCAGTGCAAGAAAAGTGCGCAATATCTTTGAGCTACGCGTTTTACGATAAACGCTTGTCACTGTAAAACGGATCATCGTAATCACAAGCGGGAATTTGTAAAATAATCTACAACCATATGAATCTATCATATCAACAAATCAGCCAATTTGGTCAAGTCACAAAAAAGTTAAACCCGAAAAAACATTTGTGACAAAACTTTTGTCAGCTAGTGTATTAGAAAATTGATTATTTCATTTGGGGTGTAACTAGAAATTCGGAAGAAATATAACAAAAATAATGAAACGAAGCTAAATTATAAAAATTTATTAAACATTATCAAGTTATGAGAAATTGATAATCCCAATTTAAATTACATAAGGAAATAAAAATAACTAAGCCAGCGTAAACTTGAAATTTCGAAGAAATATAACTGAAATAATGACGTAAAGCGAATTTATTTAAATAAATAGAATATTCGTGTCCAGTTCTCATTGAGACCATTAGATAATAATTTTTTAAAATCTTTGAAAATGAATTATTAATTTCTTAAACGTTGATAATATATATATATATATATATATATAGCACTCCACTGCCACGAAGTACGCGCAGAATTGCAAAAGACTGTGCAGAATTAACCCCAAAACACGCGTTTTCAATCAATTATTATTTTAATTCTTTAATTAATTATTATTGAACATAAAAATCCGTTTTATAGTATTCATAAAAATATAATAGTGTTTACAAATATTTTATTAACTTTCTGTTTCTATTAAATAATAATTAATAAATCAAAGATTTAAAAAACAATAAAGTGAAAGGGCGTGTTTACGCAATTGGCGCACGGTCTTTTGCAATTTGAGCGTACATCGTGGCTGTGGAATTGTATATAGGCTATTTCAAGTTTCTTGACGATGCATTGTGAGCCGCAGCGGCTCCAAATTCGTCGTTATAAAATTTGAAATAGCCTATACAGCGTTTTAAATGAATTTATTAATTTTGGAGTAGTGTAGAAATTTATTCTTTGATATACTCTTCTTCAACCGTTTTAGATGAGCCTTAAGGACTTGCTTATCCCCAATTAGTTTTTGTTCGTAGGCCCATGTCATGTTCCTGAAAATAAAATTCATATGTTGTATAGATTCTCACAGATTATCTGAATTATCCCTTGTATTAGTTCGGACACGTTAACGTGCATTTTTGCAAAAGAAAATTAAATAATGTTGGCATAATTTTTTCTTCAAAACGCTTGTTGCAAAAATGCTTTTTGTGTAAAGTAAAAAATTCATAAATATAAGTATTCCACGAACTGATTTTTCAACAAGCTTACCTCGAATGGCATAAATTCAAATGGATCGCACCTGCTAACGGGTTCATCCATTCCACCATTGACGCATAAAATGGCCTAACAAATTAATAGAAATAATCACAAGCCAATATTGTATTTGAATTACTTGATATTCCCGGAAGGAAGCCTCCTGATTTGATGTGTTTTCCATGAATGGAGCATAAAATCACCTATTTCTTTATTCCAAACATTATTAGTAATCCAACTATCTCTCGCCCATCCCTTCCCCTATAAAGCTTAATTTTCCACATTAATCCCGATTATTAATACCTTTGGTAATACTCGAACTCTGCCGAACTCCATTTTGGAACCAAAAATAGCTCGAAGACACGCTTCATAAATGAAAACATCTTGGAATGACCTCGAAGAATTGTAAACTGCTCGACATAAGTCAATTTCCTCCATTTTTTGTGGAAAGAATCTTTCCGCAAAGAAGAACTGAAGTACATTGTTTATTTTTTCTGACTTGGATTTTACTACGTGGATTGCTCCATTGTCGGTTCCGTGGAAGCTTTGTGGTAGAGTATTTTCATAGTTGGCAAAATCTTAATGGAGATATTAATCTCTTAAAAATTGAACGAACCTTTCAGAAAATTAATTGAATATTTAGTATTTTTTACAAGATATGATCCAGCCATTATTTCCCAGTTATAGAAACGATCGTAAAAGATTATGTCAAACCTTTTGTCAAGAAACTCTTCTATCTTCCTCAAAATGTTTTATTAATGGTAATATTGATTTGAAAACGCTACTAATATAATTTTTAACATTTGATTATTTGTTAGATGTTTACTTTACCAGAGAAGGACGGTTCTCCGAAATTTTATATTTTAATTCCAAATTTTGAACAGTAACTTTTCATATAAATTCCAACGAAAAATGCGTGCGGTTCGCACTCTACTGCCACGAAAGCATCGCCCCAATTGAAATCCATTATTATTAGATAAAATCAACAATTTTCAAACCTTTTTGGGTACACAACCCCTATATCCGAATCAATAAACAATATAGTTTTGAATTTCGGAAGTATTCGCGCCACGATGCAATGTCGACGGAAGAATCTCTACAATAATCATTACATTATAAAACAAAAATGTATAATCACATCTTGTTGCTGACAACTTGGAAAATCTTTCTCTTCGGCTATAATAAAATGGTAGTTGTGTATTCTGGCATAACATTGAACGGTAGCTGAAATGTGTCATCATGTGGGCTCCAAAACCTATTTAGTTTTGATACATATTGCAATATCATAATTTTTAATATCACTAGCAGTTCTAACTATTGTTACAATTGCAATTGAAGATTGCTCGCTTCCATTTTCATATTTTATTCGAATATTATCGATTATCTCATATCCGATCGTTTCTTCCCGCTGAAAATATACATAAAGAAAGTTAAAGTTAAATCGTTTCAACATACAATTGGTTTTATCAGATATTGTTTTCTAAATTTTTCAATATCATTGGTATTAGGTATGATCTTTGCCTGAAACGTGTAATTTTACGATAGGAAAATATATAATTTTATATTCGAAATATCTTAAATTTCAAATTTAGGATCGATTTAAATCAACCCCAATCGTTTTGTGGGGATATACTTTGCTAGTTCGCACACAATAAATATCCAAAATTATATTAATAAAATCGACGGATTTTAAAACTTAATATAGGAAAATTGATATTTCATTAAAATATTGAAATATCAAGGTGAAATATACACACACCTGTAGCCGATTGCAAGAAATTAATGGTAATGTAGAAAGGTTTTATTGGGGGGTTCATTTTCTATTGAATTTACTTAATAATTTATTGAGTATTCTTGCAATTGTAGAGCGAAAAAGGTGGATGGAAAATAGTTTTCAATTCATCTCTTTCAAAGTCTGCCCATTCTTGTAGTTTTACCCCACAAATTCTTGGCTGATATTGATTAATCCTTCTATATAACGAGCTGCTTTAACCGTCATAGTAGACATTTCGGTATTTTGACGCTTGTCCTGGATCCGTCCACTATCGTTTGCCTTTTGGACTATCAAAATAAATCCATTTTTATCCCCATGATAATAAAGAGCAAAAATTATTTCCATTGTTTTCTTTCGAAAAAAAGTTTAAATATCGTTCTTCTGTTTTCTTGATAAAGTACCATACATGAAATCGTTTCTCAGTTTCTCCTAATATTCCTAATTTTCTTACGTTTGAGTTATCATTTTCATATCCACCTCCGATTATTGCAATTCAATGTCCCTGTGGTTCTCATGTAAAAATATCCTGTTTGAAAACTATTAAATATATTCCCTATTATTCGAAAATTAATCATAAACGTCTGTGATCATTTAATGATTTTCTACGGAAGTTTTCTATTCAACATAAACAAAATAAATTATCGCCAATTATTTATTCAGCACTCCAAATGAAATCGTTATAACTGTGCTTAATTGCAGACCACACTGATGAATAACACCAGTCATATTAATTTTCAGCGAATTCACGTAGAATACATTAATATGGTCTCAAACATTTAAAAAAAATAAAGCATTTCAGTTGGTGTGATTTACTAAAAAGTTATCTGAAACAAATCCTGTCAATATTTTGTAAATTTTTCAAAAATAATAATATAGCGTATTTACAAACAAAACAAAATGGAACAAGGTTTTTTTTAAAGAGAAATAAAACGAACTGTCATACTTTTATTTTCGTTGTGTTTTAAATTTTATGCATTGAATATAAAAAATAAGAATTTTCTACCTCATAAACACAATAGCACCCCAAATCGAATAATTAAGTTGGGTGCTAAGAAAATATGCTCATTTTGAAAATTTCGGTAAGAAGCGCATGTTTCTAAATAGTTTCAGACGGGCTAGAAAAAATGACGTATCAAGTTATATGTAAATAATACGTGTAAATTAGTAAAACACATTTAAATATTGAAAAATATTAATTTCGATTTGGCGTGCAATAACACTTACAGGCTTACGTAAATTGAAATATTTTGAAGACTTATGATAATAATAATATAAAGAATAAAGGATACCAGTAAATATAATTAGAAATGTTATTTTTCTATAATGCATTAGAATTTGATGGATGGTTGGAGATATGTTCTATTAATATGAATTTTGTTAATGTTTATATATGTAGCCTTGGGTTTAAGGAAAATTAACCTTCTTATTGAAATAATTCCATCATTAATATTATCTCTACATCAATAAACGATACGTTGACAGTTATTTCATATTAGAAAAAAGAAAAATTGCTATTAACTTATAGATAGATTACAAAACAATTCCTTGTAAGCAGGTCAACGGTAGTCGTTCAAACCCAGGTTTTTGTAAGTCATCATGGAAGGAAATGAGGACATCTGGAAGTTTGAAAATATATAAGGTACGGTAATAAATGTTCATTCAACCATCCAACGATGTTGATCTACACCTCCAACGATCTACTTCCAGAATTCTAGATAGAATTCTGGAGAACTCAACGACCAATGATCAACCGAGAACAAGAAGGCCACGCCCACCGCCGATCGGCTTTGGTAACTATTATCAACACTAATTCAAAATTCAATTAGTTTTCTTTTTATTAAGAGTTTGGCACTTTTTAGTCGGCGTGATTACTTTTTCAAAGAGAGGGAGAGAGAGAGAGTGAGCAGTCTTTATAATTTATTTTAACTTGCTAGAATAATAGACTGTAGCAGATTATTGTACTTAACAAATATAATTAAAATTTTTATCAATCTATCTCTTAACAAAAATTTGCAAAACTAAAAATATTCGCAAAATAACAGCTACAAACATTCTTAAGCTTTTCCAAGTTCCATGATATAAGCCAACAAGGTCTTGACGCCTTCCAAATAATTCCACTTGTTGTTCTTTTCATTTTGGGAATGAGCCATGTCATCTGCAGCTCCAATTGGAAGAAGAAGTACACTCTTTCCTGTTAACTCCTACAAAAGTAATCCCCGTTTAACACAATACAACTCATCATTCCTACTTGGAATGTGAGAGTAATTGGAATACTGCATCCCTCACGGATCATATCAGGCTCAATTCCATGAACAACCTTCATGGCACGTGCTCCTGCCTGGAAGTTGGCATCATCTACGCTCACCACCCATGGCTTGGCGGCAAATCCAGCACGAGGGCTATAAATAGGCAAAAACAAAATTATATCTTTAAGAGTTAACGGGTTACTTGAATGTGTTTGGAGATCCTCTCTGTTTCCACATTTCGTTCAAGTAATCGATGGTTAGTTGGTTGACCTAAAATATTTAAATAAAAAAAAGATTTTATTTTTAGATTTGAAAACCTTTTCCGGGTCCATGTCTGGAACAATTCGGATAGAGAATTTTCCAATAACCTTGGATGGTATGACGGTTTTTTCTCCTTGGCCATAAAAAGCACCCTCGATTCCATGAATTGAGAGGCTGTAATATATTTTGTGAATATCACTTTTTATATTGCCCAAGTGCAAATTAACGAGAAAATGCTGGTCTCGTCTGGAGCAAATAGACGAAGGCCTTGCTTAAATATATTTGTTGAACATCAAGCTTGAAAAATCAGGAAAGTCAGTCAAAAAGGAAACAAATTGTTACGCATATCAGTAGACGAATACGTTGACTCCAAATTGATGAAAGATACCGTAACCCTCTCACCAGGAAAATTGATGAAAGATCCAAATTGATGAAGGATACCGTAACCCTCTCACCAGAAAAATTTATCAAATCGGTCGTAGCCAAAAGTTGGGAATAGAAACAAAAAATATTTGCCCTGGCAGGAGATTTTAAACATATCGCTATTTAAATTCTCATATCCTAAATTTGGAACGTCATTTTCAACTTATTTTATTTATTTTTCTTTTATACAAGTTTTCAAATTTCGAGAGACTTTCACCAATTAACCACTTCCTGAATAACATTTCAACAAGCCGTTTATACAAAAATCCATGCATCAATGGCTTGAACTGAATTGTAGCATACCATGGTTCTCTCCATCTTCTCAATAACAAAGTCTTCTTATCTTCCGTTGGCAATTTTGCGGCTCCAATACTCTCCTTGAATTCATTGACATCAAAATCAATATTTTCATACGTTTTCTCTTCTTCTGCGCCTAGTGGGGCTACTTGGTCATATATGCCTTCAATTATGTTTCTTATCGTAATACTATTTTACCTACATACCAGGAACCTTTATGCGGTTGTCAACTGTGGTCAATTGTGACATGATCCACATTAAATCTTGAAGGGGTTCATGACTAAATATTGCATTTAACATTATGTTCAAAACTTCACGGTACGTACATAACACCTCCATAAACACCGGAATGTAAATCTTGTTTGATTCCCGAAACCTCGACAAAGAAGCAGCAGTTGCCTCGCAATCCATATGTAAGACATGGCTTACGCGTTCCAAGCCAGTAGCTATCAGATATGCATACAAAGTCGACATCCGCTAGGAAGCCGTCTTTTTCTCGTATGAGGAGCTCCTCGAGACCAACCGAACCTGATTCTTCCATGGCTTCGAAGCAGAACTAAAACATCATTTGACTTGTTTAATTTTAGAATTAAGAAATAGACGAAAAACCTTGATGTTAACTGGAAGCTCAATGTTGTTCTTCTGAGCTGCACGAATTGCGTGAAGCCAGCAAAGCACTGGACCTTTGTCGTCGGAAGATCCTCTTCCGTACAATTTTCCGTCTTTATAATATTGTAATAAACACTTGTTCAATATCAATAATTATACCTTTTTCGACTAACTCAAATGGCTCAGTATTCCATCCATCGGATTTCTCAGCAGGTTGAACGTCTAAATGACCGTAAACCAGCAATGTCTTTTTGTTTTTATCTTCACCGAGTGATCCAAGGAGTACAGGAGGCAATGGTACCTAAAATATTATGTTAGGACCATGTTATGAAGAAAAATAAAGATTTTACCTCTTTTCCTTCAAGAACTTGAGTTCCCAAATCAGCCAACGAACATTTCGCGCCAACTGTCTCGAGGTGTCCTCTGAATACAATTTTTGTATAAAGTAATGTGGCAGAGTTTTACTTCATCCAGTGAACAACACGAATTGTCTCATTTCTTCTGTTTGGGTCTGCTGATACGCTTTGAATAGCTACTGCTTCACGTAAAAGCTCCTTAAGATTTTCGTAATCTTCGTCAATTTGCCTTAATTTAATTACGGGTAGGAATAAAACCAAAACGGGAAAAATTTACTTGAATACCGGCTGGAGATCTACCATTTTCTTTGCTAATTAGTTAAGTAGTCAAAAACAATGTTGCTGACAACTGGAAAAAATTGATAATTTGTTACAATTAATATGAAAAATATTATCACTTTTATTGATAAGATATGGAAGCATATTATTAAAATATTTATCAATAAGTGTCGGTGGTTTTTTCTTGGTTTCTTTTTCATTTGAATTTTTATCAAAATATTTTTGAAAATTGTAGAGCAAAGATATCTTGGACAATTTATATGAAAACATAGCTGTTATTAATCATTCAAGAAAAAACACGTCGCTACTGATGGTAAATGTTCATGGCTCTCTTTCCAAATAAACTCGAAACTGGACAATATTTTAATATCTAGTAAACCTTTTAAAATTTTTTAGACAAAGGGCGATGTCGAATAATGGGAAGTACTAGTCCATTTGGAGAGGAGCAAGCTGAAAAATACATTCTGAAAAATCTTCTTTAAGATGTAACAAGATAATTCCAGTCTTCAAGGTAGAACAAACAACTTTCTACTTAATGTAGACTAATCACAAAAAAGGAAGACGATAAAAATCTGTTAATAGCTGAAATTATGATTGTTCAACCCAAAAAAAATCTAGAAGTTTCTTGGAATTTCATCTAATATTCTTACTTTTATCGTGTTTCGCGGTTTTCATAAGTTTTTGTACTAAACCAACAAAATTTGGGCTCAAAAGTCTATTTCGCTGTAGTGGCTCAGGAGCACGGACTTTCGCAGAAGAATAGTGACGGATCAACGATTGAAAGAAGGGTTGGTATGAACAATCCCCTCCGGTCCCAATTCAGTCTCAGATATTGCTATTTAGGATGTAAAGATTATTTATGTTGCGAAAAGTGTTTTCATTTTTAATGGACTTTTGTTGTTGTTTATATATAAATAATATTAAATTATATTTTAATAAATATCATACAGGTTATACTTTATTGAAGGAATATCAAATTAAAAGAATATTAATACAAATAATTCTACATAGAAATAAATGCTGAAGTGTGCAAAGCGACATACTTAATTAATCTTAATTAATCTACCCATTTCTGTCTAAAATTTGCTGCTCATTTAAGTACCATTGAACAGAGCATCTGAGAGATGTCGTCCAATATATATTAAATTCTGCTAGTTTTGGTATAATCGAAGAAAAAAATATTATAAAAATAATCTAAATAGTAAATTAAATACTTTATTTATTCACCATATACATATAATACAGAAAAACAGGAGAACAAATAATTAACATGAACAACGGAGATCCAAGAGATCCAAAATATTTACAATTTTATGGATTGGGAATAAGAAAAAAATTATAGTCTCGTTTAGACGGTCACAAAGAATTTTTCCATCTATAGACAATACTTTAAAAATAATGTTAGAAACCTACAAATTATTATAAATATCCAATGTAATTTAAAATAACATAAACGCTGGAATAATGCAGTTCCCGGTATTGACAGTATTACCGCGAGTGTTTCAGAATGTAGTTTCAAAATGTGTTAAATAATTTGCTAACAAGGGAAGTGTTTTAGGTCTCCATCTCAGATTTTGATAAAACTTTGCAGATAGATTCCTTATGGCTTGATTAGTATACTGTCAAAAAATTAGGACCTACAAAATGGTTTAAGTGGGTAAAAAATGGGTCTAAAACCCAAAAAATCGCGATTTTCAAACGCAAATTTTATATAGTTAATGTTAATCAATCCGGTTCATATTTTAAGGGGTATACTATCTTATTAAAAACTATCGTTTTATTATATTTTTTTTAATTTTCACGTGTTTTACGTGAACCTGTTTTTAATAAATAATGGTTTTATGGACCACCGAAACATCGGGGCAACAGCGCAGTGGCAAGACGACGGGACATGGAACAGCAGGGCGAGGGTTCGATTCTCATTGGGGGTGGTATGTTTCTATTATTATTAATAATCATTCTATATTCGAATATCTCTGTGGCGCTTTTTTATTTTTACTTTTCAAGATTTATATGATAACCTTTAAATGTATTATTTATTAAATCAACAATTATAATGATTCTCAACAATCATATGTTGAAAGCATAAAAATTTTTCACAATAAAGACAACGTATAAAAGATACATTTTTACAGTTACTTATCTCACAGCCGTTGGGGATCTCTTTTGGGAATAATAGTTGCTTCGGTGTATAAAAAGATCCTGGACGGTCGACTTTATATCCACTAGCAAACCAACTGTACTTTACCCAACTGTGGAGTTTCGGTGAACAAAGCTGACGGTAAATTAAAGACAAAACCTATGAACATATTATAATCAAGCATCTAAAAGTTAGTTACCTGAAGTGTGGAAGACCTTTGATGTATTTGAAATTGAGCCAAAGTACTTTACAGCTTCCGTGACTTTTGTTGTTTTTATGCTTTGCATAAATGTATTCCACAATCAAATCAGAAGAGCTCATTGAAATTTATAATTTATAATATAATGAAAATTTATAAAAAAAAAATAGCCGCTTAAATACAGTATCGAAAAAAGGAACATCATATCCTTTTTCGAATGTATAAAATGTCGATTATCTGGTAAATTATCATTATAATCTTGAAAAGTAAAAAAGCGGCCCAGAGCTATTCGACTAGTAATAGAAATAGAAACATATCACCCCCAAGAAGAATCAAACCCTCGCCCTGCTGTTCCGTGTCCCGTCGTTTTGCCACTGCGCTGTTGCCCCGATGCTTCATTGGTTTTTAAATCATTATTTATGAAAACGCACAATTTAAAATAAAATTCATTAGCTTTATTCCATTATTGTGGGTAAACGGGATATTTCTGAATTTCGAACCGATTTTTCACCTACTTAAACCGTTTTGTAGGTCCTAATTTTTTGACAGTATACTAATCAAGCCATAAGGAATCTAGCTGCAAAGTTTTATCAAAATCTGAGATGGAGACCTGAAACACTTCCCTTGTAAGCATAAACACGTTATTCCCTCTCTAAGACACGTAACGTATCTATATATAATTTTAAAAAAAACTAGCCTTTGATATAGAGTAACGATTGAGTCAGTTTCCACATTCTCTGTAAGTTAATTGATTTAACATAGAAAACTCTATTCTCCAACAAACACTTACATTTATAATTTCTCTAATTGCAAAATATTCATTTAGGCCGAATTAACAAACGATGATTGATATTTCCGTTGGTACTGTAGCCTTCATATTGAATCTTTTTAGTAGATAGAGTACATCACTCTTTACTAAATATAATAATTTTATAATAAATAATTTTTTCTGTTTTTTAAAATTCCTACTTTTTTGCTTGATCAGTGTTACCGATAATAGCATAGTGAGTGTTGCAATCGATCCGTGTTGGCAACCGACGAATACTAGACTCTCCCCGATTGTTTGAAAGCTTTCACGCACATCCATCAATAAAGTGGACATATAAAAGACAAGAGGAGATGCCAGGAATGTTACATGTACGAGCACCTTGAAAGAAAAAATATAAATTATATTAATGTTTAATGCAAAGTTTAATAGTTCAGCTTTACTACATTTTCAACTGTCAACAAATCATCGACAACTTATAAATCCAAAGTTTCAAAAATATTGGTTGCGATACTGTTAGTCTACAGTAATAATTCAAAGAAAGCTGGTGTCTAAATGTTTTCAGAAAACGTGTGAATCTTTTCACCCTTTGTGTTAGTTTCATAAACAAAAACAAAAATTAAATATTTGGTAGCGGCTCTAATTTTACTGATAGCTTCACATAATCGGTTTCACACGCTTCATACGATGCAGTCGATCAGAATATCCAAAAGCATTTCACTTTTGAGCTCAACAACGACGTTTAGATGAAGATTCTCGTTACTACATAGGAAGTCATGATTTCATCGAGTATTTACTGACAATTAAAAGTTTTTCTCTACTGGATAAGTGCTTCTGATTTTCTGCCATAACCAACTGTATTATCGATATATCGTGTTTTTTAACGTAAAACTAAGAAAACTATTAATAACTTGGAGTGGCCTCATACTCTAGACACCCGTTTTTTAAAAAATATTTCTGTAGAATAATGGTATAGCAGCCGATATTGGAATTATAGATATGGAAAGATGTTAAAGCCAACTTTTAATCTTTAATACTCTAAAAAGTTATTGAAATTTTTTCAAATTAAACATCATGTGACTTTTCTGATTAGTTTTCCAATCTTTAATATTGTTAATGAAAAATCAGGGTTAAAGGAGCATTCCGAATAATAAAATGGTCTCGCTTGGACAGGTGTAGACTTAATTTGCAATTTGTTTATTATTTCGATCCTAAATATAATAATTTATACAAAAATTTTTATTATAATAATTATTATGTTGATTTAACAACCAATTTAGTAAGATAAAACAAAATTGTGATGAAAAAAAAGCGAAATAATAAACAAATTGCAAATTAAATCTACACCTGTCCAAGCGAGACCATTTTATTATTTGGAATGCTCCTTTAACCCTAATTTTTCATTAACCTACACCACGACAATAGTATTTTTAAAACATTTAAAATAATAATTTATGTTTATATGGTTCAAGCTTACTTGTGTGCTTAAACTTAATATAATATTCTTCTGCATTCCTAAAAGTTTCTTGGACATAATGCGTTGATAAGTGTAAATGTATCTGTATGCCCAGATTCCACTAAGAATTCCAAACAGAACACAAAATGTTATTTCAGTTATTCCAATGATAAATGCTATAACAGTTGTTGTCTCACTGTAATTGACAATGAAGCAGTTATTGCAAGACATGAATTCCGGAAATGGTCCCGTTGTCTAAATATATAGTTTTTTAAAAATTAATATATTTATTGTTAAGAGAAACATTAGTTCAACTATTATATGATATTTAATCGCGTTCTGCTATGTCTATTCGCATAACTAAAAATAATTTTCGAAAGACCTATTAGGATTTGTTTGGTTTTTGAAGGAAATGTGTAATTTGTGCGCGATCGTTTGCAATTTGCTCGCAATTTTTGTCAGTACATTGTATATATTAACGATATGTATTTTTATTTAACTTTTTTGATAGTTCATAAGGGTAAATTTCCAGATCAAATCAGATTTATTACTTTTATTTTTTATGATAAGAAAATTGGAATTGTCAATTTCTTAGATTTTAATAATAATAATAATAAATTAAAATGTTTCAATCGTGCAATTTGTTTCAAAATCTCTTTCAGAACATCAAATTCACACCAAATTATTCTGAACTTTGTAAATTTTTATAATTTTGTGTTCGCGGTTTTATATATCGTCTGTAAATAATTGTGTGGCCTGAAATAGAGATTAATACCGGTAATTCGGTAAAAACAACTGTAATTTGGTGTTCCAAATGTTTTTAGTTAACAAAATTATTAATTTTTATTTTTTACTTATTGTTTAAGAGAAGAATTAGTTGAAATCTCTTGTACTGCGGCGCGGTTTCGTGGCAGTGAAGTGCGTATACCAAGTAGATTCCATTTCCAAGAACTCAAAGTAGGTAAGAGAGCTTTGTTATTTTTTAAACTTTTGGAATAGCTATATTATCAAAACATATTTTATATTTAACCTCATTAATATAATCGAAAAATGTCTGTTGATCCTCTATATCATTATACGTCATAGCAAATGAAATAATTGATAGAATAAAAAACAAATGATTAAATCTCTTCAGAACGCGTATTATATTTTCCTTGAATCCCCTTTGCTTCCTCGATAATAATCTGAACCTTGAATCGAACAACTCAACTATCGTAAACCCAGTTGCTGTAATAAAAATATAATCAATTAAAAATTTTTAAAATAGTACCAACAACAACGACAACAATGCAAATGAACATAATAGCTTTATACTGGCCAAAATATCCAAAGAAACATACACCAAACCATGGAACGACGCCGTAGACATTGCAAATCTCGTTCATATATATTTCAAATATCCAATTACTGTAACAAACTGTTTAATAATTAATTCGAAGAATTATGAAATACATCATAACATGGCACAGAAGTAATCTTTGATAATCCCTGAAGAACATTGGATAAGTCCGCAATAGAGAATACAAGGCAATAATGTAAATAATATTGGATGAAGAGGATACAATATGACGCCATCGCACGAATTCTTCAATGTGTTCTGTGAGACATATGTCCCTGTCTTGAAATAAATCGAGACCCATTCTGGAAAAAGTAATTGGGTTGTCTCAAAAAATGAAGGTAAAGTTTAAAAATAATAAAAAAATATTTGAAATAATTGATTATTGAAGCATCTTCACAGTTCAAGACTAAGTAAAGAATGTTAAGACCCTTTTAAGGATTAGCTTTTAAATATTCTGTTGCTTAATAACATCATATCGATTCTTGTGTTCTGTAAAGAGGGAATTTTGTTTTAACGGTCATACCCTACGTCAATTAAGTATAATGAGATTAAGAAGTGAAGTTTCTTCTTTTATGAAATTTGTAAAGCCTAGTCAATCTATTGTTTATTGTTGTGATGGCGCAACTATTCGAAATGGATCGATAGCATGCAATCCATACTTCCGGTCACTCATCACTCTCATAGTCTGCGTCTCACGTCCCTGCACACCTAAACTGTTGATATCGTAGTCAAACTGTTTGCAGTTGTTTTTGTTTTTATTATTTTTAGGGTTTCCTATGTGAGTCAATTTTGTTGGTTTTTCTTAGTTCTTTCTCTATATTAGTTTTCTTCTTTAAGATAGTTATTGTTCCTCTATAATACATGTGTTAAAGTTAGTTATTGTTGTAGAAGTAGTTCTTGGTAAATAAATAAATTGAAATTAATAGTTGTTGTTCATTGTTGATCTCACAAGTGTGTTGACCGAAAGGAGGAAACACAGCAGGGGAGATCACAACATTTATATAGAAAAATATCAGAATTTTATAATTAGGAATTTTATGTATAATAATTTAAACAACTAGAATTCCAGTCAATATTTTTTCCACAAACGGAAATATTAAAAATAGGAAATTAGTTAAATAAAAATAGTTTTCTATTATTGAATCATTTTGTTTATTGTTTTTTATTTTGAGTACTCGAAATAAGAATGGAGCAGTGATCATTTACAAACATAATTAATAACTTTAGAAAATAATAAAACTTAAACAAAGCTCGTTTATTTTTTATAATTCCGATTGCAAGAAACTCAATGGAGGAGTCGTAATGGGGAAATGTTTTATTAGGGTTCATTTGCTATAAAATTTTACCTTATTTTTTATCTGATAACTATTAATTTATTTATTTATTGCACGCCACCTGATCCAGTAAAATGATAGACTCGAGAATCTCTAGGACTGGATTTATTTTTTTTAAACACTTGTTTAATAATATGTAATCTTGCTGTAGGTCGGGAGTGTGCTGAAGCACGTACTGTATGTAACAAAATTATTTTTATGATAGATATGTTTATAATGACATGGAACACTCTTCGATTGGATGGTGTGACGTTTTTATAATACTTGGTATTCTCCTTTTCAGTGTGCCTAATGGAAGAAAAAAAAACAAAAACGGTTTTTTCGTCTATTCCTCTTAAGACAACGACAATCTTACAATGTTTTTAGTTAATAAGCTTTTCTAAATATATATGTTTTATAAGACAAAATTTATAGACAATTGTTCTGGGATTGACATTGATTATAATCGAATGAAAAACATTCCCACCCCACCCCCCCCCCAATGGAAATTAATATTTTTAAAAATTTAAACGTGTCTTCTTTTACACGTGTTAATTTCATTTATCTTGGCAAGTAATTGTTATTATCCAATCTTAAACTATCTGAAAATGAAGATCTTTTCTGAGCTACTAAATTAACCATTCAATTTGGTGTGAACATGTTTACCAAAAAGGCAAACTTTAAATCATAAAATTACATACTTGTTAGAGACAATGTCAATAATTATAAACAAAGATGCAAAACATCGAAAAATGTTTATTTTAACGAGCTTCGAAGAACTATACAACGATATAAAAATGTAAAGTTATTCAATGCAATTAGGTAGTGTATTTTGAAGAAACTGGTGTTATATGACATTTGTAATATAGGTTATTCGATTACTGTTAACTTCAGTGTTCATTCTGACTTTAAATCCAACCTTATGCAATAAAAACAAACACCGATATTTCACTGAAACCAATATTAATATTTAATCGCCGTGATTTACATACTTTTCTGTCGAAGTAGATCAACAGTAAACAACATTGCTATAGTAGCCATCGTACCATGTTGACATCCCAATATTATAAGATATTTGGTATAATCGTATAAAATATCAACAACGGATTGGAAAAAAATCGCTGCTATTAAACAAAATAGCGGTATGACCAAAAATGAAACATGTACAGTCAGCTGCAATAAATATTAATAGTGGGAAAATTTAAAAATAAACTATATACTTGAATAATTAGACTAATTAAGAAGTTTCTTTGCATAATAATCAACTTCTTGGAAACAGTGATTTGACAATGTTTGATGGAGCGCAAAGCGAGTACGCTACTAATGCATGTATAGGTGAGGCATGAGAGGATCGATATGGCTCCAAAAACTATTGCCATTTGAAGAGCCGTTTTATAGTAATTGATAAAATGACAGTTTGTGCAATATGTATATGCAGGGAGAGGTCCTTTTGTCTGAAAGTAGAGTATGCATACTCTTATTAGGGTGAACCAAAAATTTTTCCGATTTTTTATTAAAAATTTAAACATAATTTTACAACACATGAAAAACAATTACGTTTCAAAGTAAAGACCATTTGACTCTATGGCTTGATCCCATCTATCGGCAAGTTGTTCGATCCCGCTACGGTACTACTCCTTGTTCTTAGAGGCGAAAAACTCGCGGCACCCGTTTTCGACAGCGGTCAGGTAATTGAACCTACGACCACGAAAAAAGTGTGCCATGGATCGGAAAAGGTGATAATCAGATGGCGCAAGGTCCGGACTATAAGCTGAATGTGGAAGAAGTTCAATGGCGTGGAGATTTTGATCTTTTCCTTCGATTGTCTGGCGGTGTGCAGTTTTGCATTGTCTTGTTGAAGGAGTGTCCGCTTCCGATTGATCAATGCTGGATATAAGTGATCAAGTTGGGCGCAATAGAGGTCTGCGTCGATGGTCCGATCATTGGAACTAGCTCGAAATAAATTACGCCTTCGAAATTCCACCAAACACATAGAAGTGCCTTCTTTGAGAAACGAACACATTTTGCTACCGGTTCCGCCGTTTGACCGGGTTCCAACCATTGATTTTGTCTGTCCGGATTACTGAAGTAGACCCACTTTTCATCAGAAGTTACAATTCTACGAATAAAACGTCTTGTGGATTTTCGAGCAGTTTTCGGCAAGTCTCGAGTCTCGTTTTTTAGCTTGAATTTCAGTCAATGTCGGCAGCGCCTATTGACTTTCCCAAGGGCGTGAAGATGTCGTACAACTGATGTTTGAGGAATATCGATCTCGGCCGGCTATCTGCGAGTACTTATTGCTGGATTGGTCTCCACAGCTTCACGGATTGCTTCAGAATCCACTGTCGTAGGTCGGCCTGAATGTGTCTTGTCCTCGAGATCAGTCTCGCCATCGTTAAATCTTTGGAACAAATTTCCCGCAGTACGTTCCGAGACCATATTGTCGCCTTCAACTTCGTATATCTTTTTTGCTGCTGCAGTTGTGTTGAAGCCTTGTTTCCAGTAATGGCGTAAAAGAACATGAATTTCGGATTTTCCATGTTTCTTCTACAAGTTAAAAAAATTTTAAATAAAAGACCAATTAAAAATTTTAATATATATTATGATAGAGCTGTTCAAGGGTTTTAAAATATATATAACACATGTATATACAAATCTTTATTTGGTAACAAAAACAATTAGACAAAAAGATATAGGAAATCTAAAAAATTTTGATACAATAATCTGTAAATAAAAAAACTATGCTTACCTCATTCATAAATGTATAAAAGTCATCTTGATATTCTAGATCATTATATCCAAAACAGAAACTTGATATAGAAATGGGATGAAATACATAATACGAGTTTTTCACATAAATACACATTTTATGTTTCCAGGTGTTTCGATTGAATGTTACCGATAAGTATCTCGATTGAAATAGTTCCACAATCGTTATGCCCGTAACTGAAAATACCAATATAGTCCAAGTTCATTTCAATTTTATTGTCTAATAATTAATCTGTACAGTACTATCTTCGTGTTATCAATTAGAATACAAACTATTTTTCTATTTTTTCTGCTCTTTTAGTATACCCTGTAATAGCATGAAATATTCATGAAAATGCACGGTAATTCTATTTTAACTACATTCGTCGGCGCATAAATTAGGTAAATATTATTAAATTTTATTAAAATGGAATTCACAGATAGAATTTATTAAATACAGTCGTTACACTAAACAAATCTTTTTTCGAATGCTTTAAAAACTCGAGCTAAATTTGCAAGTTTCCATAATTATGGAAAATCTCTACTATAAAAAGAACTTTGCAATAACTTTTTTTTGCACTGGCTGTTATCATGTGAAAAGCACATCACTTTATTCAACTTTAATTACATGATTCTAATAAAAGATATTCACCCTCCCGAAAAACCCTACCCGTACCAGCAATAATCGCAATAAACATTATAAGCAAAACTGTTTTATATTCGGCAAAATATCCAAAACTGCAAGCATTGAATGTTGCTAAATCAACATATGCATTATATATTTCATTCATATATACTTCGAAGATCCAGTTCCTGTTAATAACGTTAATTAATTAGTGTTTTTTAATAATATAATTATTTTGTTAATTTTCACTTATTGTATATTTGAAAAATTATTAAAAATTAACATCCGAAACACCTTGCAATTTTAATTTTAATCAATCCCACAAATTACCACTCGCTTAATGTATTCAAGTGTCGGGCCCAATACGGTAGAATCTGGTATTAAATATGGTCGTAGGCACCCTAAAGTTCTTGATGCACACAGATACTGTCAAAAATTGCTAACAGGCCAAACTTAACTTGATAAAAGGCGGACTCAGTTGAAACAATATTAGACAACAACTAAGGTGGAATGGAAGTTTTTTTTTAGATATGTCATGACAAATATTAATGGTTACTTCTTTATGGCTGAAAAAATGTTGACAATTCGTCATTGTCAACTGTCGCTCTCTAATTAAAAAAAAACATCTCACAATTACGTGATGGTGTTTCTTCAAGTCTAATGCCTTTTTTGAAAAAGGCTTTCAGCATTTTGAAAAGGCTTTCAGCTTCTATGGAAGGATCTATCATGACTTCAGTCGCTTGAACAGTGAACATTAACAGAAAGTGTTGGAATCATCTGATATGATTCTTCAGTCCAACTCAATTCTTGAACATCAATGATGCCAATTTTATAAAAGATCGGTAGTTTAACAGAGAGTTCACTCTAGCTAGAGCTCTAGTCTTTATTTTAAAAAAATATATTTCTATGAACATTTTCTACGTCGATTTGATTCAATGGTCAATGGGAAAAAATAAAAATGATCCTGTTTGGCTCCGGTGTGTATGAATCCGATGGAAAAATAAATATTAAAAAATATAGTGTATTTTGTTAAAGTTTTACATAGGTTTTTATTATCAAAAGTATGGTCATTCCTTCAGAGCACTATCCGATGTTATGCACATAGTTTCTTAACGTTATCAAGTGTAAACTGCACGAGATATAAATTATCAATAGTTGCTCTTTTCTGCACTCATTTACTTGTAAAATTCATAAACATACAGTTTATGAATTTAGTACGGCTGAGGAACACCAATTTCTTTTAAATTTCTGTCAGTTTCACCAAAAAATTCGGCTTGATTTTTGAAATCTTGTACTCCTCATTTGTTTTTGTTTTTCTTTCACATTCTTTTTTTCGTATTATGTTTTTTTTTGCACTAAAAATAAATTAAAATAGATTATTGTCCTTTTCAGAGATGGGGAGTTTCAGAGATTTCAGAGATGCCTAATGGAAGAGCAAAATATTAGGGGCGGAGAAAAGGTCTTGTTTAGACAGCCGCACGGCCACTAAGGCCATCGAATCTCTTCCTCTTTTGTTTCTCATCAATTTTTGTTATCTATTTTTTGTTTATTATTTGATGACAAGAAATGAAAAGTTTAATTTAAAAATGAAAATGGATGAAATAAAAATATTGAGGAGAAACAAAAGAGGAAGATATTCGATGGCCCAAAATCTCTGTTTTTCATTATATTTCTTCAAAATTTCTAGATCAAATCAGATTTATTACTTTTATTTTTTATGAAACGAAAATTGGAATTGTCAATTTCTTAGATTTTGATAATAATATAACATTATATTCCATTCTATTGTACTTAATTTGCAGATTCACACGAACTACTAAACTGAGCAAAATTTATTCAAATGACAGAATCGCTTAAAATAATTTAAAAACTTGAAAATAATCCCAATTTTTCTGTAAAGTCAACTAAATTATTTACAAAAAGTTACAATTTTTTCAAGACCCCTTGTATTCTGAATCCGTAATTCCGGTCATCTTTAATACCGTAATCAGCGAGAGCTTGATACCGTAATCAGCGAGAGCTTTCGATAGATATTAATTTGGTTCGCGTTACACAAAAAACGTAAGTCCAACGCAAACCCAAGTACCACACAATAGCACACGGTAGCACTTTCATCTATCGCGTTTAATATAAAGTTTGTTATATAAGTACTCTTGAGACGTACAAAAACAAATGATACAACAATAATCGTCGATATTCCTTAAAGTAGCTCGGATATTTGTCTAATAAAGCATACAAAGCGATAAAGTATATGATATTACTGGATATCGATAAAAGATGCCGATAATAGAAAAATAGATCAAGAAATTCTGGTTGACAAATATCTTGGCGCTCGAAATAGTTGTAGTGTATCATAACGTTATTCTAAAAAATTATGAAATTTTATAAGTAAAAAACAATATATATATATATATATATAGATGTTAATTAGCTGCTTGAAATTATTTTATTACATAGTATGCATAGTGACAACAATGATAATATTAAAAAAAAAACGAATAATACATATATCTCAAATTATCATTTTAATAAATATCAAAACAAGCAAAATAATATTATAAAAACAGTCTATATAAAATCGTTTTGATTCAAAAGCTCTATACTTGTCATAAAATAATTATCATAAACAGTATGACAAATTCTTTCTCCTAGACGTCGTTATTCAAGCTAAATACTAAATTACCTGTAATGAGATTTAATGATTTTTCGATGAAAATAAAATCACAACGAAGAGTATTCTCTTGAGAAATTAAAATGAATCTTACACTATAAAATAAACTTTTTTGTTTATACCGTGCGTAAAACCAAGAAACATTCAAAATTTTCAAATACCCCTTCCCAGCCTGGTATGAATTTTACCGGAATCGGACATAATCAGAACGAAACAATAACAAATAAAAAACCTAGATATTTTAAGAAATCTGGCCGAATTTAGGCGAATATAAAACCTTGGTCTGCTTCCACCAAAATTAACTATCCATATATATTGGCATTATTTTATTCGTACCTTCATTTCTGATGCAATTCATGCGAAATTAAAACTTGAATATTGTAGGAGTTCACCTGTATACGAAAAAAAATGTTTTTTCTTCTTTTTTTTGTTTTCCTTTCTTAGTAATATGAAATTCAACATGATGTGATTACTGTAATCGACATATAATATAAACGATTGAAGGTTTAAAATTTAAAAATCATAACTTTTACTTAAAATCCGAATCATATTTTTATTTTAGAATATCATTTATTTAAAAAAAAGCATTCTTCATTCCACATATGAAACAACTCAGTTTTCACTATTTCAAATCTTCATTTATATATTAAGTCTGGCAGAACTGAGTTCGAACGTATTCCAGGTAAATCAACAAAAAAATTACGATAAACCGTGTTTTATTAATTTTTATTACATGTACGAAGATAAAACGGACTTCGGTTAATCCCGCGCGGACTCCACTGCCACGGAGTACGAACAAATTGCAAAATACTGCGCACCAATTGTGCGAAACACATCCTGTCAATCTATAATTTTTTAAAACATTTTATTTATTTATCGTTGTTTAACAGAAACGTTAGTAAATAAAAGCGTGTTTCGTGACAGTTGACGTGACGATTCTAAACCTACTTTTAATAATTTCTTTATAATTATAACTTTATTTTATTAGGTATAACTCAAACTCCATTTATTTATTTCTCGAAGCCACCCGAAAAAGTTGATTTTTCAAAATTTAACCTCCTTTTACTAATTTCTCCGTGGAGTTTTAAAATTTATTAATCTATAAATCATGTATATGATAACCACTTGCATGAGTCGGTTCATCTTTCAACGATTTAATGAGGAACTAAGAGGTGATTTCGTAAATAAATTAAATACTATTTTAAGACATATATTGTTTTCAAAATAATACTTAAAATCATGTTGATTATTTTACGAAAAAAAAGTTTAAAGGGTTTTCGAACATAATTTGTCTCTAACAAAATCCACCCGGTTGACAATTTAAGAAAGTATTAAAAATAGTAAGACAACATTTTTGAAACCATAGGTATGATTTTTTCAGAAATAATAATAATAATAATTAAGCAAAATCGTTAAAATTTCGTCAATTTTTGAAGCACCACGAATTCATAAGTAATAGTACAAAAATATATTTTATAGGATGTAATTATGTCACTGCCGCACTTATTTAATGAACTCAAACAATAATATGAAAGCGAAATATTCGCAAAATCGAAATAATGATTTTGCAATTTTTAAACGCATGTTTTACGACTTTCTTTTTATTATTTTTACGACTTAATATTTGAGCATGCTTACTGAGCTCATTCTATTACCATAGAAGTTGGGGTGTGGAAGTATATAAATATTTGATCCCTGGAGGGGCCGCTTAAGGAATCTTGATAATTCTACTGATTACTACGACTACTGCAAGCCGAAACAATGTATCGCTTTAGTTCTTTATTTAGCCATAGATTTTCGGATGGTTTGATTCTGGTGCCGATAACGTCTATAAGACACTAAAAAAACATTTCACGTACACGTCAATTGCAATAATAAAAATAGATGCTCAGTAATGATCTTAGGAGCTTAAAATGTTGAGAAATTTTGCAATTTAGAAAGCATTTTATACAAATTTAGTCATTTACGTCAACAAAAATCTGAGCTATTTCCGTGAAGTTTTATTATATACGCTTAAATATAAAAAATTATCATTTCCACTTGGCGTTCACGTATAATTTCATAAGAACCGTCGTAAAATCGAAACTTTCGTTCTAATTTGGCCCGTGAGTCGACATCTTTTTAAAGTAAAAGCTGTTTTTTATTTTCAAAAAAATACAAGCAATAAAATTAATACTACAAACAAATAGAATTAACGAAATCATTATTAACAATTGAACACCCAAAAATATACAACACCCGTTAGTTAAAAATTAACAATTTAAAAAAAAAGTTAGATAATATCATTAAAATTACTTTCCTTTGTTGTTTTCCTACAACTTGGTTTTGAGGTTATGCCCATACTGCTGAGACGGGTCACGCTTTGATCCTTAAATTGATGTTTTAAATTTTTTCTGCAATAGTAGGGTTTCATGATAAACGGCTTGGTATAGGTTTCGGTTCACTTTCATTGCAAATTCTTATGCTATAACTTACGAAAACTTTTAATTGTTAACATTTCGAATACACAAAATGTTTACGCGTACATACACCAAATGCAAATGAAATATTTGCTAATATTGAAACATACGTTTTAATTACAGACAATTTTACTCGTCATTTTGACAAGACAATTTTACTCGTCATTTTGACAAGACAATTTTACTCGTCATTTTGACTTGGAAGAAAAATTGACGGAGAAGGTCATTAAATGATCAAAGTAGTTTGTTACCACGATTCGATTAGTTTTGCTCGAAGGAAAATAACGAAGAATTATCATTGTGGTTGAAACTGGATTTATTTTGATTACCCAAAAATAGATTTCTATATAGAACAGTTAATAAAATCGAGCCAAAAAGCCAAAGGCGAACAGACTAGACCCCGATAATTCTTGAAGACAACGCCGTTTCACATGTTAGAAGACATGTCAAAGTAGATTTAGGAGAAGATTTGGGGAGTTTACTTGTATTCACCGGAAATCGCTCCATCAGATTTCACCCGTTCCGGTCGATAACACATGGACGTTCCGAGCAGCGTTTTGTCAAACATAAAGAGGTGCAAAAGGGAACAGACAAAAGGGAACAGCCTCAAAAAGTGCTCAAAACACCCAATTTTTTAAATTATGGATTCTAAATTTTTAATAAAAAGTTTTTTAAATTGTCTGCTTTTCTTCTTGTACCAAGTTTATGGAAACTGAGATGAAAATTAGAATTATTTATTATACCCATTTATACTGATTTTATTTTAATCTAAAAACAAACACATACCTTTCTCCTTGCTTTGGGATTATCATATATAATGCAACCCAAATAAACGGCATTCAATGCGAACTGAATAAAAACTTACGTATAATTATTTTACATTTAGTTCAAACCTGGGCAAAGTACAATATTTGCGAAACTTCCTCAATAAAAACCATCGTTTGCCAATCGAATAAATCAGATTCTGCATCAGCTGGTATTAAATTCAAATATAGTCGAAGCAGATATGACGGTAAGTTCATTAACAAATCGAAAACTGTTATACACAAGCATCTTCTCAAAACTTTCAATTGCTGTCGCTTTCGGTATCTTTAAATTAAAACTTTAAGTTTATATATATATATATAACTACAATGTTTGACTTCGACATAAGCGACATTACGTTTGGAACGGTTTTCACCCGAAAAACGAAGAATTTTAGGAAACTAAGGTCCAGTTATCCGAATTAGCAAAACAAAAGACTTTTTAGAATCAATTAATTCATGTATTTGACATCAAGATTCCAACAAAAAATCGAATTGAACAAGACTATATTTATTATTGTAGTGGTGCTTTCTAACCGCATATTATTAACTTCTTTCAATAAGTTCTTCCAAATATAATCCGCACGCTGTGATGAACACTTAACGTGACGTAACACCCCAATAGAATGAGCTCAGTAAATGTGCTCAAATCCGACTTTTTAGAAAAATATTAACATTTTTATATAGTTCAAGACAACCCTAATTAAATTGTAGCAAAAACTTTTTCGTTATAAAGACGTGAAAATTTCTAAACACGTTTAAATATTGCAAAATCGTTATATCAATTTGACGTGCTTAACTTTTCCTATCTAATGGTAAGAGTGTTTGCTTTAAGTGATTACGATAAATTAATTATGACATAATTAACGTTAGGTAAATTTTATTGTATATTTCAAAAATATCTTCCCAAAAACGTAAACTTATATTAATCCTGTTCATTTGTTGGCGAGGCCTTTTGATAATTTTTTTTCGCAATAGTTGCTTACTAAAGTTAATCTATTATCCACAACAAGCTAATTTTGTAGTTTTTTACGTCATTTGTCAATAGTAAATGAAATTAACATGTAAAGGATTGCTAAGAAAATAATTTTTGATTTCACAATTTATAAGCAGAAATATTTTTAGATGGTTTTTTTTAGATGTAGATTTATTTTCTGTTTTAGGGTTTAATATTCAATTTGAAACGAGGTATATTATATAAATTAATTTTGATGTCACATCAGATACAAATTCCGGGCCAATTTCAAATCGAAATTTTACATACTTTGCAGAACATCTCATCTCGTTAGTTGATTTTCCTCGAGTTAGTCGTATTAATGTTTCAGGAGCTTCTATATTAAATTTAAAATGCATTATTTTTAGCTACGGAATTACCTATAATACCTTGGTGAAACAATGATGGTGGATTCTGCACGGACTTCACGCTACTTTTAGGAGATTGAGCCCTCCAGGCGCGGCATAATATAACCTGTGTTAAATAAATGTTTGAAATTTATAATCGCACATCTTCTACCTTCAAATCAAGAACTGTAATGAATGCAACAGGCAAAAAATAGGAAATAATAATTTCGGATATTTGCAATTTTCGGCTTGTTTCTGTATCCGGTCCCACACAGGCTGAAAGTTACGATTGCTCATAGATTAATAATTAAAGATTAGTACATTTGAATGTTTCATTATATTCAATGTCCCATAGCACCCAAAGCTCAGTGAAACAGCAAAATATGGCCACAAATATCTGCAAATGATAAAATAAAATGATTTTCTAATATGTTAAGGATGGATCTAGAATTTGAATGTTCCCAACACATATTTATAATACGAATATTAATAATATTTATTTTTCTACTAAAGCTTCTTAATATTGATCCAGTAATTTGAAAAGTTCAAATAATAATTACTAACCACTGCCATAGTCGGCTCCTTGTTTAATTTCAAATGTGTGTATGGTTTATAAACAGCCATATATCTAACAGCTGATAACACAAGCCAACACCAAATTGAAAATGACGACGTCGTGTGCATTACAAAAACATTCAGCTAAACTATAAAGTTCATCTGATCTTACTTCGAAATTCACCTTGCAAATTACGGTTAATTGATTCGGATATTGTTCTAAGGCAAAGAATCTTAAGCATAACAGAAATAATAATGAAAATAAGCACACTGTGTCAGCAGCAGCCATTGTACCTAATAAAAACAGTGAGGAACGTGTTGTTGATGAGCTTCGTCTGCTGAAATATTTTTAAATTCAAGGTTTTTTGGTATAAGTGCTTTAAATATCTTAAAGTTGTGTATTTAGAAATGAAGAAGCATCTATGTTGTTAGACTCAAGCTTCATCATATGTTGCAATCGATATAGAAAAATACAAATTTTGATGTTTTTCCCATGCAATCTATGATTATTTAAATATTTTACAAATAATACATTTATAGTTCAATCTGATTGATTTTATGATAAATTACAGGTTTTCAGATGTAATTCTCATTATTCTTCCTGAAATTTTAAAAACTACTATTCTTATGAATTTATTCAGGAAATTAAGTCCAGTCATCGTGGTAATAGTGAGTTAGTTTTGGGATTTCAAATACTTTTTTAAAATATAATTAAAACAGAATTTTGGATTAAAGTGAATTCTTACTTTTAAAGCAGGGATATACTATATTAACTGAAATACGCTAAACCAATTTTAGTGATACGCTAAAATGACTGAAAGAACTGGATAAAGTGGAATGGATCGTAGGAATTACTTTGTCTCGAGTCCCTATACATATCTACTCCATTTTTGATTCAATTGGCCCTATGAGAAAACATAATTTGAATACATCTTGTATTGTCTTACTGTAACATCGACTTTTCCTGAAAGCGATCGTAGACACCCTATGGAAATTAATATTATTCAAAATTTAAACGCGTATTACCAATTTACACTTTTTATTTTCATATAACTTAAGACGTCATTGTTATTAGCCCGTCTTAAACTAATTAATCGAATTTGCAAAATGAGCATCTTTTCTGAGTCTCCAACTTAACCATTCATTTGCGGTGAAATGAATTTTCGAAATTATAATCCCGCATTCCCAACTAATTCAGACAATTCAACAAATCTGCGTATCTGTTCTTATTTCGGCAATCAAATTGTAGCGTATCCCATCTCTTTAAATGGTCATTCCATTGTTTTCTTATTTTTCGGTTACACTATCACGACAATTGAAACTGCAAGACTAAAAAAATGAGTTCAGAAACGTGCTCAATTCTAATATTTTCTGACAATTTTAATATACTAACAAACTGGTGTACACAATATTTCTGAAAAGTACACGTGAAAGTTACAAGAGTAGCGTAAATATAAGAAAATCCTTATTTCCATTTGGCGTTAATTGGCCAAGTAGATGCTTTTCCAGACGGCTTTATCACTGTTACACTGCCTTCAAAAGTTTCACAGATTAACTCCACAACAACAACAACTTTAAATGTTCTTATAAGCCAAGAAAACTCGATTAATCGTTGTAGAATAAAGATTTTCCCTAGTAAAGTGTGATATTCTTCAAAATCAACTATGTGATAAACATACGCAATAAATTTCCGTCGTATCAGCAACGCTAAATTCAAAACTATTCCAAAAATGCAAATTGCCGCCAATATCATCCACATTTTAATAATCTTCTTGGGTTTATTCTCGTCGACGAAACTTATGTTTAAAGTCTCGAACGGTTCCATTTGCATTTGTTCATGAATTAAAGATATTAAGGGACCGTCGGATGTTTCCATCTCCTGCAAAAGAATAGTTTAATATACGATTCATTAGTATTAAAATAATAAGGCGAATTAAGTAATAATGACAATGTAAATACAAGAGAAAGTACTTGTTATAAGATTAGCTTACAAAATCATGTTCAAATGTTTTTTTTTTTGAATTACGAGTATATGAAAAATGTTTCAACAAGCTAAAATATATAGAACTACAATAAAATGAAATCATTAGCAACGTTTAAAAGGCTTCAAAGATTAATTTTGAATTGTTTAGAAAAATATTTATTTAGAAAACTAAATGTAGTTATGAACTGGTCTGAAAAGTCAAAAGTATTATTTTTATTTCGACTCATTTGGCTTCATATATTTTGATTATAATTTCTAGAATTAAACAATTATAAGAATTAATAATTTGTCATTATATAACCACTGAAATGTTATTTAAAGGTGTTTTTTTAAAAGTAAATAGAAATTAACTAGATATAGCTTAAAATGGGATTCTTAAAGAAAGGGTAAATAAGATTTAGTGTTTTCTGCAAGTTTAAAATCTTGTCAGTAATATTTCCTGATTCTCTTATACTTTTTCTTTTTACAAATTCTATAACATTTAACTAAAGCTGAAACAAAAAATGAATAGAATGCAAAAATTTAATTTCATAAGGTCTTCTGAACTTTTTCAAATAATGATAGTTTGATCACAAAGGTTCGATTTGTGGAACTTGAAAAAAATATGACATAAAGTGATGTTCAGTTTGTCCGTTGAGACAAAGTCATTTAAATGATGTTAATGTCACACTAATTGCATTAATAATTTAAACCTTTTCTCATCATTAAAATTGAGCTAGTCAATGACTTATTATTGAAAGTGGGTACCTCATTTCAAATGGACTGCTTCTTTATAATATTTAAGGACGAATTTTAATTCAATTAATTTTGTAATGCACACCAACCGAAGTCAAAAGAACAGTAGGTAGCTCACTAGAGTTACTCAAATATAATATTTCGTTAATCTAGAAACGTTTAAGACAAGCATTCAGTTAAATTTAACAAAATGAATGTAAATATTATAATAACATAATCACGCCAACTTGAAGGCTAATAAAACAATATCAGAAAACATGCTCAAATATAATATTTTGTGAAGATTTTAATATTTTTAGAGAGTTTAAGAAAAAACTAACAACCTATGGTAGACAACAATTGTGTAAAATACACGTGAAAGTTATAATACAAACGTAAAAATATGAAAATCCTATGTTCGATTTGGTGTGCATAATTTTTATTTGGCGTCATGCTTTTTTTTAAAAATTTTTTAGGATCTTCAACAACATTATGACCTCGGTATTATTGACACATACACTAGCTGACAAAAGTTTTGTAACAAATGTTTTTTCGGGTTTAACTTTTTTGTGACTTGACCAAATTGGCTGATTTTTTGATATTTTATGTGAATCAGTGTTTAAAATGTTATAGTAGCAAAATTTGGCTTAAATTACCATGGCAATTTTGGTACCACGCATTCCGTTTTCCCTCATATTGATAACATCTTGCCGGCTGTCAATTGGAGTTTCTTTACGTGGAGTCATCTCTAAAATGTTTTCAATTACTGCTATTTTCAATAAATTATGAAAAAAATATAATTGAACTTTAAAAATTATTAAAAAATGCAGTGAAAGAAAAGTGCGTAATATCTTTGAGCTACGCGTTTTACGATAAACGTTTGTCACTGTAAAACGAATCATCGTAATCACAAGCGGGAATTTGTAAAATAATCTACAACCATATGAATCTATCATATAAAAAAATCGGCAAATTTGGTCAAGTCACAAAAAAGTTAAACCCAAACAAACATTTGTGACAAAACTTTTGTCAGCTAGTGTATCTTACCTGAAAGAGCAAAAAATTCTCTATAATCTGTGAGATTTTCATCTATTCTGATAAGACTAGGTATTAATTTATTTACAAATAAACCTACCTGAATCGCTAAAAAAACTTAATTATATCATTTTATCAATTTTTCTAGTAACTAAAATCTACATTGATGTTATTAAAAACAGATAAAATAATTATTACGGAGGGTGGAATCGTCTTTTGACGGAAGTGGCTATAGAGTATACCTCAATCACCGTAATCACGTCACGTTGCTTAACTTTACGAGGAACAATATGTAAACCACAAAAAAAGAAGACTATCATATTTTTTCTTATTTTTTGCTATTCTATTAGATTTCGATGATCTTTCTTTGTCTTTGAAGGAGATTTTTCAACTGATTGCCTAATATTGTTGTAATATTTGAAAAACTTACAACGAATTTTTAGAAGAACGATTAAATTTGAGGAAATTCGACTTTGAATTGACGTATTTTTAGTTTATTTTACCTTTAATAATTAATATAATTCGTTTATAAAAACTTCAAAAAAATCGGTTTTTTTATTCGTTCTTGTAAATGTCAAAATAGAACATTAATGAAAAAATATTATAAATTGAAACGAAATTAAGAATTTTGGCTCTCTCAAATTTTATAGCCCACTGTTTTGCTTATACACCAGAGATGGGAGGAATTTGAGATTCCGTATTCCGGAATTTTTTCCATTCCGAACTTCACATATTCACTTTTCATATAAAAGTTAACATACTGGTCGAATTCCAGGTCCCGCACTTTCCGGACTCCGAAATTCCGAAATTCCAACTTTGATTCCAATTTCCAAATTCCGAATTCCGGTGTTTCAATTTTAATTCCGAGTTCCGGATTCTGAAATTCAAAACTGCTATTCCGTCCATTTCTGCTATACACTTTATCTGAAAAAAAATTAGGCAGAACATTGGTTCGTAAATTGCACAAGTCACTCATTCCAATAAATCGAGGAAAACAAAATAAAAGCTAATATAAAAAAATAATTTTCGAAGAGATCATAAAAAATTTGGAACGCTCAATGATATAATAAACTCAGGTCTTTTTCTAAAATACCATTAATATTCATTTCATTTTAGGGAGCTTTAATTTTTGATTAATGGCCGGGCTTCTAATGTTGAAAGTAATCTAATTTAAATTACGTGTAACACGCCAACTGAAATCAGTTTAGTAAAATGACCAAGTTCTGTACAAAAAATCCTTTTCAGAAATTGATACCTAATGGACGGGCAAAAAATAAGAAAAATACAAGACTTGTATGAACTGCAACAAACTACTTTTTCGTCTATTTCTCTTCAATGTTTGCTCTCCATTCTTTGAGACAACACATATTGATGAGATTAAAAAGAGTGGCCGTCCATACGTGAACCTCATTTCATTCTAACTTTTCCTGTTCCATTATTAGGCACCGATCTATGAAAAGGACAATATGGTTTTTTAAAGTTTAAACCGATCTTTTTCGTTGTTAAACTGGCTGATTATGGCGAGCTAACTAACATAAAAATGGTAAAATTAAAGAAAACGAATATTCACGCTATGACTGTTCGTAATCACAAAATACAAACATTCAACAGACATTAAACCACGTCATGTTAAAATATTAAATTCTGTGGGAGCAAATTTAACCAATGCAATATAAACTTTTTTCTTGTTATTATTCCTATTTATCCCGTCTTCTAAAGAAGAGAAGACAAAATCTGGGAATCTGAAAGTGACATTAAAAAAACGGATAAACGAGAAAACTAACAAAAAAACTATTAGTAATAATAATAATAAAAACAAAATTATTTAATGTGGGAGAATTGACTAGAAAATCAAACTATCTTTAATTTTTATTGTATAATCCTGGTTTTTAATTGACAAAAAGACAAATAAAATAAAAACCTACATAATTCTATTTTTAGACAATTAGTGTAAAAGTACATTATTTTCTAAAACAGTGTGGAAAAAAGAATTTAACGAGTATTTTCCGGTACACCGGAAGAAAAAAAAGAAATTCAGATTTATTGGCATGCGGTTTTAGATTTGTTGTTCTCTTATATTTGTTGTTTTTTCTTTTTATGTAACGTATTGGTTGGATTCCAGAGTCTAAAGTATTTCAGTACTCTTAGAACGAAACATTGGTTTTATTTTCTTATTTATGTTTAATATTTATCCTCAGTTTATTTTTGAATTAAAAATGAGAAAAAAAACTTTTAACTGGAATATTTATCTATTTGTCAATAAATTCCTTTAGCATAAAATATAAACGAGGGGATCCGGATTTTGAAATTTCTACGATAGGTAAAAAAAAAGGAAATTCTTGTTTTCAACTGCAAATATTATTCGGTATGACGTTTATAATGTAGAAAATTAATTTATAAAATAGAGCATTCATCATCTGGATTTGTTTATCGACTAATAAACAAAGATAAAATTTATTTCAAATAAGACGCAATAAAATCTCGTTTCCGGTTGATTTTTCCACATCACAAACGTTCCATTATTACTTCATTTGATATTTTTGACATATTTGCATAAATAAATATTAATCTTAAAGTTTAAATAGTTGATTATAACTAAGTTAACAGTAAAAAGATAACAAAACTGATCAAAACGAATTAAAAATAACCAATTGATGGCGGAAAAAAGCACATGACAATGCTCTGCGGAATTTAGTTGAACGTGTTTGAAAAACAGCTCTTTATATGAAATCTGGTGGGCTTGGCGTAACATTTAAACTTTAATTTTAACATTAAAATCAAAAATCAACCAACTCTGAACTCGTGAAAAAATTAATTAAAACTGAAGATTAATATGAAAAATCATTTTTAATAAATCTCTCGATACAATAATTTGAGCTAATTAGTTTACAGGGAGACCATTCTTTCACGTCAAATATAAGTGTTTTTTTGGTATTTTCCTTTTAATAATAATATAATTATAGACAGACGTATCAGACAACCGTATATATTTTTAATAGCCTACTTGACTAGACTTTAAATTTTAATCAAAGAGAAAGTGGTAAAAAATTAAAATATATAATCTCCCTTCACTCTTACAAATTACAGAACCATAATTTTAAACGTTTAATTGATAAAATCCCATAGATGTTGAGAACGTAGGGTCGAAAGTGTCAGTTTTACATATAAAAATTAAACAAACATAAAACATAAAAAACAACCCTATTGTCACTTACAGGGTTGCGGCTTAATTCTCGGAAAATTTTGAGAGCAGGAAACTCGAGAACCAAAAGTCAGAATGAAAAGAGATTCGCCTTTTTATTATTTTTTTTTTTTATAAAAATTAAATTGTAAGTATTTAGGTTCAACCCGGTCGCCTTGTTCAACGATGAGAGCTCGGAGACGCTTCGGATAGGCGACAATGCAGGTAGTCTTCAAACAAATTGCCCCATTACTTGAGTAGAGACTTCTTTAACTTGAGTGAGGTTTAGCGTTGACTTTAGCCAAGACTCCCCAGACCAAGACTCCACAGACCGAAAAGACGAGCAAGTTTAGTTCCGGCGAGGAAGCGGGCAATTCGGTCGACTTGATGAAGCTTCCAACCACTGTTGAGTCATCTTGGCGCTATGCCAATCGTCCTGTTGAAAGACATTGAATTGTTTTCTGGGCCTAGGGACCAAATTCTTTTCCAGAATGTTCTTGAAGTACATATATTTGTTGATCTTCAAAAATAAGATGGCAGATGACTCTGAATACCATAACAAAAGAGGAATGTGACACTCAGGCCTACCCATCTCAGAAAATTTTTGGGAAGACTTGGCGAGCAATCGATGATTTTGAGGGTGAAATCTGTCTCTACTGTGAACTGCTTTTAGTTAGAAAACACGGTAAGGAAATTCTCCCCGTTTGTGTACGTGTTTTTCTTTATCGAGTCTTCTTTGTTTGTTTTTATCCGGAAAATTAGCAGCTTTTCTGATCTTCCACGTTCAGTTCTGTCATTATCTGTACCAAGGCCCCACTCTTTCCGTTTGATGGTATCATATGCGGTACCTCAAGACGCCCAATGCTTCGAGGAGTTTTAGGTACCACGAAAGCTATGGTTTACCATAACCTTAAGTCAGAGCCACGCCAAATCAAATGAACATAACGGGTCCTCAGTTATGATTCTAGCAGCTTAAACTTCAGAGAATTTTGAAGAATCTTAGAAGTTTGCATTAACGGAATTCATAAATTTTCACAAACAGATACATTATATACATTTAAATATTCAAAAATCATCATTTTCATTTGGAATGCAGGTTGCGATTAAACTTAAAAAAAAGAATAAGTGATAATGTAACGATTTTTAAAAAACATTTGTATCGAAGTACCAAAATCGCGTGAGCATAGCGCCAAAATTTTATCACGGTAATTATGAGCATCCCTGTAATTTCAGAATATTTATTTCGACAAATCGCGTTTACTAAACTACAATATTTACAATGAATTCCGGATGAAAGCTTCTCTTCTCTCTTTTACCTTTAAAAGTGCGGTTCTTAATGAGTTAAACTTATAATTAACTATTCTTTCAAACTTGTACTTTCTTTTCAAAATATTTAATAATATCCTAGAGTTAGAAAAACATTATTTTCAAAAAGGACAACGAAAGTATGGTTTTTTCATTTATAGTAATAAAATTTTCTATTAGCAGATATCGTAAGATCTGTCGTACTAAGTAATCTTTCAATGATACTGTTCCAAAAAGAAATTTTCATCAAATCAAATGAAGTTGGTTTCTAAAACATCCCCAATGAATACAAAGTACAAAACAGTCAACCCTTTTTGTGCACATAAATATAGCAAAAAGTTCTAAAACTTATTTGACTGTCTAATACTGTTAAAAAGCTAACAAAGTAAAATTTTCAAATATGTGCACAATGAGTTTCCCTTAATCATCAAAGGACAGCTGATATTTAAAGAGTTATAAAACCTCATAAAGGTAAACATAAATAGTTTTAATTTATTTTTAAAATAATAACTGGATTTAATCACTTATATGAAATAAATTTGAAACATTTTTCACTTTTTTCATTCAATATGCAGATGTTCTTTCAAAAGTCAATTATATAAAGAGTATATGGTAGATTTTCTGTAAGAAGACTATACCAAAAAACATTTCTAATTAATACTGTAACACTTGGTCACATACGGATGAAAAATTGTCCAAAAATATATTTAAAAACAGTTAGATTAAAAAATAAATAGGATTATTAGAGATATTAATTTTTTTATTATTTGCGACAGATACATAACTGAAAATAACCTTAAAAATACAACATACATTGTTATAATTATGAAACCATAATCGAGGCTTCAGGTGAGTTCAGTCAAAAAAACTCTAAGAGTTCTAACTATTCCTAGCTAGCAATATATCTATTATTCATCCAGTAATGTAACGCCTACAACAGTTTGAGATTTCAATAAACTGAACTTGAACATATTTTAATCTAAAATAAATCTTTAAGGTAATATAGTATCAATCGCTTAAAAACCAAAAAAGATAAAGCTAATTAATCTTATAAAGTTTAATAACATCTATGTTATTTCTTATGCTGCTACAAAAAATAATAACAAAGCATGCTTAGCAAGAAAAGCACTAAATGAGATGAAAAACAAAACAAAAAAGTCGATAAATAATTAACATGAGTAGACCTGCGACCCAATGTACGGTAGAATTACTACCCAGTTTTGAAATATAACTAAATAATAAACAAGCGCGATAATAGTGAGTTTAAAAGCGGTGTAATTCGTCACGTAACGAAATAATAATAATAACATTTCATCAACGTCAAATAAAATCGTAAAAATAGGATTGAAGAAAAGCGTCAAAGTTATTTTCGGGAAAGATTTTAAACGTTACAATAAAATTAATACAATGCGTTTTAATTTTGCGTGTTCACGTAGAAAAAAATCCGTAATAAATCTTCAGGTATGATTCCTTTACGTGAAAAAAATTAATATGCATAAAAGTAAAACGAAAAGAAAAACAAATTGGAAGGGTAAATGTAGATAGTGTGCCTAATTATTTATTTTATTATTTTCTTTTCAAACGAATATAATATTTTAAAATTAAATACTAAAAATATTACAAGGTCTTTAATCTTTTGAAGGTATTTCTTGCAAGTAGAAATTGTATTTTGGTTTTACATGTAATTTTGAAATTTCAATCTCATTGTAAACAATATGAGAAACTTTTATTTAATTCCATTATAATGAACGTTTTTAATCTTTATCATATATTTTGTATAGACGATGATGTATTGACATTTATAGTCGTTTGATTCAAAACTATAAAATTAAAAACAGAAAGGTAAAAGAGCAGTTATGTTTATTCAATTTTCATTATAGTCAATTATGATGAATAATAGACACTGGATTATGAGGTTACTCATAATTCAGGAAAAAGAATAAGTTTATTATATAAAATATTTAAGTATTTTGAATCAGATCAGTTCTAATATCTACAAAGATATTATCTTAAGCGATTTTGAGAAAATCAGTTTACTAGATTCTGAAAACCTCCAATGTTTCTATCTGCAATAATCAAACGTCACTTTGTCATTTTGTATACCGTAACATAAGATAAATTGAGCAACAAGAGGAAAGTTCACCGGATAATTTACCAGATTCTCTAAAGCTTTAGGTGATTTCTATGGACATCAATAATTTTTTAGTCAAATGCATTTGTAATAATAAGATATATTAAAGCTCTTCGTGTTTCTTCTTCGATGGTGTTTTATTTTCAACTATCATCTGAAATTTTATATTACATATTAGTCAATGTAATATTAACGCAAACACGCCACCCGCACTTACAAATTGCAGTAATAACATAAGTCTTTAGATCTTCGTTTAGAAGTAGAAATTGATGTCATATGAAACGTCTGAATTACAATAACTAGGATTCTCTTAAAACGTACATGCGGAAATTAATAATAATTGATTAAATTTCACAAAATTGACATTTTCGGTTGATGTGCGCACCCCAACTTGTATGGTAACAATATATAAACATTTTAAATAGTTTAAGAATAGCCTAGTTAAATTGAATAAAAATATTTTGCTAAAAATACGTAACAATTTTCTAACACTATTATAAATCGGAAATTGTTAATTAATTGTTATTAATCGAAGTTGGCGTGCCTCCGGGAATGCGAACATCATTTAGAGCTCAAGTACTTTGTTAAAAATTGATTATGTTATTTAAAAATAATTAAGATGATAATCTCTATAAATATGTTATAATCTTTAAAAGTATTGAATTTGATAAAGATTATATTATTTTAAACTCAAACTATATTTTAATCTTTGGACACAAATAATTAATAACTCAGGTCTGGAAACAGCACTAACTGGATGGAAGTATTCATGGATAGATAATATAAATGAACCGTTAATTTTTTTTATTTTAATGTGTATTATTTAACAAGGGAAGTCACTTTAGCGTCCGCTTGAGATTTTGAAGAGACTTGCACCACTGATAGATTCGGACGCGCTGATTCCAAATCCGTTTTCAAAAACGGCGCAATTTTTCTCTGAGCCGAGATATGAGCCGCCAAAGTTTATTTTTGACAGCTTTATTGATGTGCATAAACCATAAAATGTCCGACATAAGGAATAACTTAATTAAATAAGAAAATTATTTTGCGTGAGAAGTGTGGCAGCAGCGAGTGGATCGATCAAATGGAATGGTATAGTTATTATGGGTGGTTATTTCGATGGGTTTTAAATATTGATAAAGTTTATTTCGATTTGCTATGCAATTTTCAACTTTAATAACTTTAATCATTTCTCCAATTAATTATTGCAAGTTGTTGAAAAACATTTCATTCTTTTTGAAAGTTAGTGGTTAAACAGCCAACAAAATTAACTTTCATTGGTAAAGTTAAATTATAATTTACCAACATTTTTGAAAATCAACTGCATGATGCACATTGAACTTGTACATTGGAACGAGTCGATGGTGTCAGTGAAGATTGACAAAGTTGCCATCAGTAATGAGGGGAATGAGAATTTTTAAATTTCGGAATCACATTTGAAACTTCGGAAACCGGAATTTTGCCTGCATCTGGTGTTAACCATGTTTTTATTAAAAATTTATTGAATTGAAGACAAAAAGTGTTTTTGGAAATATGTGATTCTGATGAAAGGTAAATATAACTAAAAAAATCTTGGATGAGATAATTTGTGTAAGGAAGCAACGTTATGAAAAATTCTAACAACTTTTATGGTTCAGTAGATCCTGAAAAGTTCAAGTCAGTCTCAGTCAGAACATTGTGAATCTAAAAATTCGAAATGGAAAAATGGCCGGAATATCGGATTCCGGTGTTATTTGATGTAATTTTCGCAACACGGTATTCAAAATAAAATTTGAAAATACGGAAACCGGAATTCCGCCTATCTCTGATGTAGGACCAAGAAAAATTTAAAGCATCGAAACTATTATTTTTTCTTCCTGATTTCATGTACAAACAAGCCTCTATTTCATGACTGTATTGTAGAATTTTTAATTGTTTCGAGCATTTTGACAGTAAATTTTGTTAAATTTTATTTTCTGCAATTTTAATCTTTAAAACAGAATAAAATGTTTTTCAACAACATGATGTGCAAAAAGGATCAATAAAGTAATGTGCAAAAAGGATCAATAAAGTAATACAAACCTAAATCGGATCGTTGAGACCGTTTCACCGTTGTCAATTCCACTGTTTGTGGTCGAAATCCGTCAATGACTTAGTCAATGTTAAAAAATTTTAATTACAGTTTTTTATAATGAAGAATCTAAAAAAATATTGTTCTGTATATATAGAAGTAATAATTAAAACATAAAAACATATTTATAAAGCAAAAATACTATCAACTACCAGTAGACAACACATTAAATACCAAATCATGCATACAACTCGTCCTTATACACTACTCCTTAGCTCATCATGTCATTTTTGTAGTTCCCACAGGCATCCGAGCGGAATGAGTGCATCCTTGATGGAGATTAATTAAAAACAAGCAAAATTGGACACATCATTGCAACATCATACTTCCTAATCAGTCTTTATGCTGACATATATTGAAATAGATCAAAATTTAGTCGGCGAAACGGTGAAACGGTCTCAACGATCCGATTTAGGTTTGTATTACTTTATTGATCCTTTTTGCACATTATCTGAACTAAAACTATTTGTTAACAAATATAAATACGTTCGAATAATAATAAAAATGATAAAATAAGGTGCATCCTAGTAAAAGAGCTATAGCAAAAAAATTTTCTTTGAAAATTTTTGTTTTATTGGCTCTATGAAAAGAGGAAGACCCAAAGAACAATATGAGCCATAGTAGAAAGGCTCTAACCTCCTATATCAAAAGTTATAAATGTTTTAAAAAATAATTTTCAACGGGCAAAATCTCATCATTAATGAACAAATATAGTCAAACCAAGTATATCAGAAAGTGCGCAAATTTATTAGAATTGTTGTGATATAGGTAATAAAATACAAATATACGGATATTATAGAAATTTTAAGCTAAAACTAAAAATTTAAAAATAAATTAAATTATTCGTTTAAATGTTAGCGCGCCCCATCGCACATCCCTGTCAGTCTATGTGAAGGACTTCTCCCTTCGGCGTGGTATTGTATTATTTCCTTTTTTTTTTAATTCATGACTGTATTGTAGAAGTTTTTATTGTTTTAAACATTTAGTAGTTGGTTTTCATAAATGTTGCAAAAATATATTTTAATTTTTCCAATGAGAGTTAATTTTGTAAAATTTTATTTTCTGCAATTTTAACCTTTAAAACAGAATAAAATGTTTTTCAACAACATAGAATAATTAAATAAATTTTCGAAATAAAAATTTCATAATTTTGCAACTTGCATAGCAAAAATTTTTCCAAATAAACGTTAAAAGATACGGGCAAAATTCTGATTCCAATTTCCGCAGTTTCAAGTGTGATTCCGAATTCAGAAGTTAAAAATTCTCATTCCCCTCATTACTGATGGCAACTTTGTCAATCTTCACTGACACCATGAACTCGTTCCAATGTACAAGTTCAATGTGCATTTTGTAGTTGATTTTCAAAAATATAATTTAACTTTACCAATGAAAGTTAATTTTGTTGGCTGTTTAACCACTAACTTTAAAAAAGAATGGAATGTTTTTCAACAACTTGCAATAATTAATTGAAGGAATGATTAAAGTTATTAAAGTTGCAAGCTGCATAACAAATCGAAATAAACTTTATCAATATTTAAAACCCATCGAAATAACCACCCATAATAACTATACCATTCCATTTGATCCATCCACTCGCTGCTGCCACATTTCTCACGCAAAATAATTTTCTTATTTAATTAAGTTATTCCTTATGTCGGACATTTTATGGTTTATGCACATCAATAAAGCTGTCAAAAATAAACTTTGGCGGCTCATATCTCGGCTCAGAGAAAAATTGCGCCGTTTTTGAAAACGGATTTGGAATCAGCGCGTCCGAATCTATCAGTGGTGCAAGTCTCATCAAAATCTCAAGCGGACGCTAAAGTGACTTCCCTTGTAAAATTGACAGACCATACTGGTAACATACTTTCACTTATTCTAGACTCATAGAAGCGCAAAGTTTTCCATGCCTTTGCAGACTTTTCACGTTCTATTCTTTGATTACAATGTCTTCATTATTTTCAGAATGAACAAGTTCGCTGTCTCGCCCGGATGGAACCTCACTATACTTTATACTTTATCAGTAGTGGGTTCTCCGTGTACCGTTTATCAAGCAAAACTCATGAGGCTCTTCTACTTCTAATACTTGATTACTTGTCTTGCGTAAGAGTTGGTCATTTTATTCTAATTCATACCGCTACCATTCATTTTTTCTTTTTTCTATTACTTTTATTGAATCTACGTTTTGAATAAATAAATTTCACATTCGAAAATTCAAATTTTTCTGGAACAAATGTTTCTTAAGATTATAAACAAGAAATATTTTATGGCTCATTATAAAAAAATATAATTAACTACACATGTCTTAACTTTAAAAGTCATAGTCTGGATAATCAAACAGATTCCAGAAGAACATCATGCTTATTATATTACATTCACTAACTTCAACGAGCTTTAGCTTAAATCATCTTTTAATTATTTTATCAGATTATAAACTAATATCCTGTAGTATGATCAAGATAGAGATGTAAGATCTTTATTAATATTCTATATGTGTTTAACTTTAAAGATATTTTCAGGCTTCTGATTTAAATGTCAAACATCAGCTATAACAAATGTACCCAGCCAAACGAAATGTAATTTAATAATTAGAACAAGCTACATATTATGGATAACCATAACATAAAAATTATGAATATAGCATTATGCACATATCATCGATCACATAAATTGAAATTGTAAAAATCAAAGCTCGAGTAACGTGCTTTATCTCAATATTTTAGATAAACGAAATAAAATTTAAGATAAATCCAGTTATATCTATTAACTTCACGGAAATACAATATTTAATTATTTACGTGAAAATGCAGAGAATGCGTTTAAAAATAGGAAAATTGTTATTTCCCATATTATTAAAACATTGGTATAGTATATTATTGGCCTAGTGAATTTTAATAATAATAATATTTATTCACCATAAAATAATTATAACAAATTATTTACAAGAAAATGGGGAATAAAATTAAGATGAACTGTTGACCCCTCACGAGGTCGGTCGTTCAAATGGCAAAAGTTAGTATAAATATTCATAGGGTATGGAGTTTTAATTTTGCGTTTATTGACGGCAAGTTGATTTTTGTAATAACAAGAATTAATAGATATTTAAATTTAAAATGCCATAAAAAGCTCCGAAAAAATATAAAAACACTTTACGCACGCCAAATTGATAGTTTTAACTGAAAGCTCAGAAACCATACTCAAATAGATTTATGCGCTCAGAGAAGCAGATTTCTATATAGTTTAGAATGTGCGTGAAAAGTTTACGTGGAAAGTATTCTGAATTTAGTACGTGAACGCTTATAATACACTTTTAAATATTAGAAAATTCTCATTTCGATTTGGTTTGCTTTACGCTCGCAATGTCTAATTTAAGTAGCTAATTTAATAATATTGTTCATCAAAGTGCATTTTAGGAAGTAATTTAAAAATTCTCGTTCACATTATCGTAATTGAAATAGATTTTCTTTTGTTACTATCATCGATTAACGAAAAAACCTTTTAAGGACATTTTCAATTATTTTTAAAAACCCTGAAATATACATTAACTTTTTAAGATTTTGGATGAAGTCATTTTCAGAAAGTTCGTCTGTCGTATACCTCAATAGGCCTTATGAATCATTATGTAGCAAATTAAAAGTTGCTGTAATTTTTGTCAGCTTTCATTCGAAATCACCGCCAAATTAAATTGTAAAAATGGGACCTCGGAAAACAGAAAGAAACAGGAGTTTTATGGATAATCCGTAAAATTTACGTTAAAATTTGGGTTTTAAGTTTTTTTCTTTTTTTTCCGGTTTTTTATATACTCTGCATCACGTTATAGGACTACACATTGCTCCGTAACTAGAAAAATCGAGAGACTAAACAGAAAATGTTCTATAGTGGAGGTTTTTCTGCAGAAAAACGCCCACTTTATACAGAAACTGCGCAATGTATAACTTTTGTTTAATATATTCTCTTGATTTGTTCCATTGTGAAACTAGAAAATATTTTAAATACAAAATTTGTGTCAAATATAACCTTTAAGAACAATTTTACAGCTCTTGAGCGAAGAAATAACACTACTAGTAGTTATTTAACTACAATAATTTTAAAGATTTATAATTTAAATGTTTCAAATGGTATTAAAATGTAACAAAAGATTAATTTATATGTGCCCTCGCGAAAATAAATAATGTAGAATGTGGAAATATGGTCTCACAATATTTGACGTCAATGTCTTACGCATGCAATCATTAAACCTCTATCACGTTAAAGCTGATAGTATTAATGTATATTTTAAAAAAATGTTAAAAATTATGTTGTAGAGTCTACAAATTTAAAATTATTCAGAAGATTTGGTTTGATAATTAGTGTTGAATTAAGAAATATGGAATTTTTCTGTTAGTGCGTTTACAGATAACCTGAGGGGGATGCAAGATCATATTTATTCATTAAATTCTAATAGAAAATCATTGATTAATTACGTTTCTAAGTTAATTTAAATAAGTGTATGCAAGAAAAAAATTTAAATTGCAAAATTGATTGTAAAATATATTTAATTCACTAGAAAACGTAATTTATCAATGATTTTTCCATGAGATTGAAGAACAAAATGTTAAGAAATATAATTAATGAAACATAAATAAAAATAATATTTTACAAAATGAGCCCATTCGGCTTAAAATGAGCAAAAAATGGATAATACAAAAATTTATCAATTATGTTTCTGACCATACCATAAACATTTTTTGTAAAAAAATCTAATTAATCCAAATAATTATTTTACATAGCAACTGACATCATTGTTGATTTTCTATATAATTATAGATATTTAATTTAGAAATTCTTATCAGTTTTGTTAAAATTCAATTTTTAAATTCTTCTAAATATTCAAATCACTCTGGACTCAAGATTTTAAATAATAAATGTTTTAGTATCTTTTAAGATCACAATGAAATCCGAATATTGCTAGATTTACGAAGTTGGACAAAAATCAACATTTAAATTGACATTCTGTTGAAAAATTAAGAGACACATTCAAGATAATATTAATACCACTTTAATTAAAACATCGTATTCGTTTCTCTCAAAGCATTTCATTTTTATTTTAATTTCTTAATCTTCCTCTTAATTAGTTTTTGTGCTTTCGTAATCAACTATTCACACAGATTTTTAATACAATAAAACATCGATAGAAGCCAGTCAAAACTAATAAAAAGTATTATTTGTTGTAAAAATTTCAAATGGAGTTTGAGAAGTTTCAAATTGAAATGAGTGACGAAACAAATGTGTAAAAATAGATTATTGCTGGTGGTAATCCGTGGTATTAAATCTTGTTGGAAATTGAAACCTCCGCAATATTACTAGATTATTATATTGCAAATAGAGAAAGTTATGATTTATTCTCGAGAATGATTGGTGAAGCACACCAAGTGAACTTGAAAAAGTTAAGAACTTATAATTGTTATTTTAGCAACATTTTAACATTTTTAAACAGCTCATGGCAAATCTTATAATCATAATTTATTGGTTGACATAAAATATAGATAATTTATAACCTTTTCAAAAAAATTGTTACCTTATCTTTTAAGATTTAACATGAAAAAGTGAGGGAGAGTAAAATTAGTTAAAGTCTTATTAACTTTAATTTTTTTGTATTGTAATAACTGTAACTGTAAATATTCAATAAAGTGTTTATCAAAAATAAATTATCGAAAAATACAGTATGAAAGTAATTAATCGATTTAGTTTGGCGCTACATATGGATCTCTTCAACGTGTTGCTCCGAGGCAAACTAAAAAAAGAAGTAATAGTTATTGGAACACTCCAAATTAAATTCTTACGTTAGGGGTTCAGAAAAGAAGTTCGTATATTTTAGATAGTTTAAGACGGTTTGGTAAAAATGACGAATCACATTAATGGAATAACATACCCGGACAATAACATTGAAATAGAGGAAACACTTTTTTTTTGGCTATTTGCCAAAGGAGGGGGGACGAGAAAACGAAAAGTTCGTCTTTTATTTTTAGCTATTTTCGAAGCGTTAGTATTCGGATTCTAAATAAGGTAAGTTAATTATTTCTATATAAAACATCTGAGAAAAATTATCTGAATGTATTAAAATAATTTTAAAACAAATAATAATCATTTTTAATGGTTTTTTTCTACGTCGAAATTTTTAGTTAAATCTGAATATAAAAAAATATTGTATTGTTCATTTTTTTTAAAAAGCATATCATCTAATCAGCATTAAATTCTCTATAAGATGATATTTTGCTTGTCGCTGTAATTCAGCTTTCAAATTTTTTATTCACTAAAAACCATGTATTTGTTTTAACAGAACAGTTTTTGCTTTAAATTCAATATAAAAAATTATTTTACCTTTTTTAAGTTTTAAGATACATTTAATCTGAATCAGCATTAATTTCTCTATAAGATGATAGTTTACTTTTTGCTTAAGTTCCAAAAAAATATTTTATTCACTAGAAAAAATGTATTTTTTCTTTATCACAGAGAAGTTTTTTATTTTTAGATGGACAACCAACCATCATGCAGCAGTGATGTAACAAATGAAAAGGTATATATATATATATAATATTTATTCAATTAATATAATAATATTTTTCTCAGAAGCCACTTTGGAAGTTTGGTAACGAAGGGAGGAAAAGGAAGTTTGAGGCACGAAAGAGGAAAGGAAGATTGGTAGTTCTTAGGTAGTCGTAGGTAGTTTTTATATCATTTATAAACAAATAAATATTTTTTCTTTTCTGTGTTGTTATATTCTTGCACTTTAATTCGAATTAAAAGAAATGATTTATTTGATTAATAAATAAAAAAAACAACTCAAAGCGTTAACAATTGTTGATACTCGACTCGATTCCATCATCTTCGTTTATCGATCTTATGGATATTCGTCTTGGAATCGATTCATTCATCTTCGTTTATCGATCTTATGGATATTCGTCTTGGTCCGCAACATTGTGAAGCAGCAACCTATAATAGAATTTATGAATAAAACGTCTAATTTAAATTAACAAAATACCATTCAACAATTCCATAGTACATTTATTCTTCGATTGACAAATTTTCTTCTTTATTAAAATCTGAAAGCGCCCACAATTGTGCTAGAATATTGGGCGGAAGTCCGCTGAGACCAAGTGGACGTCGTGCAGCCTGAGTACATAGGAAAGCAATCGTTTCTTTATCTTACGAGTGAACCCAACTTCCAAGTGATGCACTAGTTCACCGAATGCACTATCACGCCTGATATTTTTACATCCAAATCATGTCTAAAAACAGTTATAAAAAATTTGAAAGCTGAATTACAGCGAAAAGTGAAACATCATCTTATAGAGAATTTTATGCTGATTCAGATGATATGCTTTTTAAACAAAATGAACAATACATTTTTTTTTAATAATCAAATTAATGACAGAGCAAAAAATAAAACAATAGAGAATCATTATTTTTTGTCACAAATACGTTCAGATAATTATTCTAATTATTCTAATACAAATAAAAACTATATTAAGCATGTATTCAACGTGAAATCAGTATATTTTACAAAATAAAATAGTGATGACAACAATTGTGCCCGCATTGAAAAAAAAGCGTCAATACTTATACTGTTGACGCCGTTTTCGAAGCGGTCCCTTTTTTCGTCCGGGTGTGGGAATAAGTTTAAATTATTAAGACGATTTAAAATATTAAAAATAGTCATATAAATTTGTCGTGTAGAAATAATTGAAAAAGAATATTAAATTTAGAAAATTCACCACAACCATTTGTAAAACGTTATTAAACGGTGTGAAATATACAGAAGTCATTCTTCCTATAATAACACGATGATATAGTTTCGAGATCAATATACGAGCAAATATTTTGGAGTTTTGATCTGTGATCATGTTCATAAATCGTATTGTAACTGTTTACCTTATATCTCAGAAAGAATTATCTCGTCTAACTAATTATGGAGATCTTTGAAATACGCCTCTAAATTATTTGTTTTTATTATTTTTTAAAAATCGACAAAAACTAAATACACGCCCAAATTATCAATTCTCCAAATTTCGATGAGTATTTCAAGATTACCAAAGTTAATACTAGAGTAATTTCCACTTAATCATAACCCGCATATTTCAAACTATATAAAAGACCAAATCTCTAACAGAGCAGCTTTTCTGACATCCATTTTTTAACTAATCATTTGGCGTGCTACACACAAATTGGACCTCACAAAACATGCTGAAACTGAAAACTTCAGGAAGGTATTAATATTTTTCGAAAATTTAAAAAATCTGAAAAACTAGCATAAACTAGTTTTGTGTGATGTACACATAAAATTTGTATGAGGCGCGCAAAAATCGTTATTTCCATTTGGCAAATTAGAAAATAGTAACAATATTCTAGTCGAGTCCATTCAGTTCGATATTATCTAGAAATTATATTTCTCCTGTTTATAAAGCAACATTACTGGAAGTACACGTCAAATTGAAACGCTATAGACATACAGAAATTGCCGGGAAGGCCATGGTTATGCTGCCAAGCTCAATGGCATAAACAGTTGATAAGAGAAGCTGAGTTAAGCCGAAAATCTATGAAGGAGATAATGAACAGGATGATGGAGCCTCAATACAACAAAAGGCTAAAACTGACTTGATATAACAAGCCTTATAACCTTATAACAAGGGGAGGTGTTGTCGAAATTGTTTTCACCCATTTAAGACAGAATCTTAAATTTAATCATTAAGAAGCGATAAAATGTTAAACCCGTAACAGTAAAATGAATGCAATATTTATCTATTTAATCGCAAAAACTCTTCAGATTTCTACTTGACTATTAAAGATATTAAATAAGATATTGCGTAATTTATAATCTCTAAGTAATTGTGTTAAAATTATATTTAGATTATTAAATAACAAAACGATAATTTTTAAAAACCTTTTTTCAGAATTAGCTTTCACATAATAAATGGTTATATCAGATATCTCAAGATTGCACAACATACAAGGAAACAATAATAATAAGTATGATTTAAAGTAGAAATAAAAAGCGCAAAGATTTACATAATTAACAGTAAAAACACCAGAGATCACATTCTTATATACGCTAAATTTTGATGTGTGCAACATTGTTTACTGTTAAATGTAACATTTCTTGAACGTTCACAAAAAACACCAATATTCATTTTATTCCTGATTTCAGACAAAATTGAATTATAACACAAACGAGCACAGCAAATAGCTAAATAGTTTAAAGCCGAAAGAAATCTCATTTAACTTTCATTGCATTTTGGTTTTTTGTTGTTACAAAATAATTATTTTTAAAGATAATTTTAAATAATATATTTCGAAGCAAATACTCAAAACAATTAGAACGTAACTAATGATCAAGAAAAGCTATTTTAAAAATAATAGACATGGGAATAGTTGTTTTAAATTGTAAGGGGAATAGTCGGCAAAGGCTAGACGGAACATAAATAAAGCTAACAATGTTAAAGAAATTCGGAAGGATTAATTACAGTTAATTTTTCTAATCTTTGTGATTTCACAATTGAATATTATAATTATAAAATCATATTAAACTAGGATAAATATGTGGATAATAACTTTAAATCTAAATGTTACATTAAAAATAATCTAACAAAACACACATTTAAAGCTTATCAGCGTGGTAAAAAAATAGTTTCTTCTACTTTTTCTAATGTTTCTAAGTCTGATTTACGTGGTCTTATGATTACAAGTGATGATTCTTAAAAATGTTAATATTTCAATCTACTATACAGTACACATTAATTAACATAACAGTTTGATTACAGTGAAGTCTTAATTAAGGTGAACGAAAAAATGGAGACAGAAACGGCAAAAGAAATATATGATACTTATTTATTTAAAATACGTGTACTAGACACGTGAATAAAAGTATTGTTAAAACACCACAAAAAAGCAAATTTTAAATAATGTAGATAAAGTTAAATTAAATAGTTCAAAGAAGGTAAATGGGAATAAGAAAGGGGACTGGGAAAAATTTAAAACAATCAATTACCCGATTAAGTGGGAACCTAAGGAAGTTATAATAAATATGCCAGAGGAACCAAAATTTTGAATAAACTAGATACATAGAATTTACATATAAGAACTACTAAACAAAATAAAATTAGGTACTTAATACTATATTAATTAGTGGAAATTTTGACTGAAGAAGCCTCTCTTTCATGGTGGAAGAAAGTTTCTTACACCTGTCTCTGAATGCTGGAATTGTTCTTGAAATGAAAAACTTTCTACGAATTGCTCTTTTAGGAGGCATAAAAGTCAAATTAAATCCACTACGATTAGTTGAAGATTTAATTGAGAATAATTTTCTCCAATTGGCTTGTGCTTTTCACAACAAATGATATGACAATGTTTTAATATATTCTTTTTAACGTTTACCTGTAATAATTGAAAAGTACACAGAACAATATCAACTATTACTTGACGTAAATAAGTCGTCGTTTATGACATTTATGTAGCTGTGAATCAAACTTCCATGTTTTTTGCTGTAAATGGTCTATAATTTTTCATAATTTCGAGTTCCGGACCAATTGTAAAACTGGTAACTGTTTCTCAGAAATATCCAATTGAAATAGTTAATTGCCATAAAACAACCAATCGACCATGTCATTATCTTTGCTCATTTTATGGAACTCATTGGGCAATTAAAAACAAGGAAGGATTTCGACAATCTCAACAAGACTTACAAAAACAAAATTTGTTTTAAGAAAATTTATACTAATAGGAAAAGAGCTCAAATACATGTCAATCATTATGATTCGTTATTACTTAAAAACATAAACATATATTCATTAAATTAATGCCTTATAGTAAAGAAACACAAATATTATTAATAAATGTGCATATCTTTTTTGTAGAATGTGTGTGTGCTTATTATAATCAAGTTAAACAACTAATTTGTTGAGCAATATGTGTTGAATAAATCATCTCATTTTCAATAAAACGAGAATGGTGCCAAATTTGTTTCTAATTTCCGCTTAAATTCAAATGAATGACGATATTTTTAGTACATTATTATATGTCGTCACTTTTTTGTAGGCCTAACAGGATATTGAGTAGAAAATATGGTGAATTAATTTGCACGCCAAATGAAAAGTACTTTTTTTACATTTTTAAAGGTGGCTTTTTTTAAAATTTCCACGTAGAAATAAGCAATAACAAATACATTTTTGCAAAAGGTTAATAAACTTGCCTTAAACTATATAAAACTGTAAATTCGTAATAGAAAATGTTGTTAGAAAACCACACACGGGATTCATTTGGAATTGGCGTGAAATTTATGTAGCTATGTTAGAAAGAAAAATAAAGTCGGTTTACTCCAAACAATGAACCTGAATATGGTATTAACTTTCTTATCCATTAATTAGATATTCAGCATAAGAAGATTTATTCATGCGATGATCAATTTCTGCACGAATTGCTATAATAATAAAACTGAGTGAAACTAATTCCTGATATAACGAGTTCGGCTCTATTTACTAAAGAAAAGGATGAAAAGGAATGTACTTGTTTTATTTTTTTTTTCAATTCTCAGTTTTCCGATACGACTTCTGATAAACATACGCTGGAATATACAACGTAGATTTGAAATAATGTTAAAGTTTCAATCGAGCCAGACTATTCCAACATTGCTCACGGGAGAGAGTTCCAATAAAATTCAAACTAAGCGGTTTGCTTTGCCATACAAGACGATAGTGGTACCTGAGCCAAAAACGATTGGCTATATGCTTCAAAGCTTGATCCGATTCATTTTAACGTGACTCATAGTTTGACCTTACCACTAAAATATTTTAAAAGACATGGTTACATTTTCTGCTTTGCAACCGATTTCGGCTTTTGCAGGTACAAATTCCCTTCCGTTTTTGATTTTCAACATGAAGTCTTTATTGAAGTCGCAACATCAAATCTGAACTGATAAAAACTCTATCTACTCATAATACAAAAAAAAATTTTTTTTAATTATAATAGTTTGTTGGTGTCGTAGATATTAGGCTACAATTAACTATAACAAACGCCATTCACTTGATACCATATGTATCAAACAACTAGAACCTAGCTGAAGAAGTATTTAGTCAATTTCCAACGGCAGTTTCAAAGAATTGGTTTTACTATCTTCACAGCTGTCTTTTACCGAAAAAGCTTTTAGAAATTATGGATTATGGAAAATTTTATACGATTTTAGGTCTTATTAAACAAATTATCTAATAATGATTGACGTGAAAAAGAAAAGTGAAATAATAAACAAACTGAAAATTATTAGGGTGAACCAAAATTTTTTTTTATTTATTTTTATTAAATATAAATTTTTTTTATTATTCCGATTTTTTATTAAAAATTTAAACATAATTTTACAACACATTAAAAACAATTAGGTTTCAAAGTAAAGACCATTTGACTCTATGGATTGAACCCATCTATCGACAAGTTGTTCGATCCCTCTGCGGTACCACTCCTTGTTCTTAGAGGCGAAAAACTCGCGGCACCCGTTTTCGACATCGGCCAGGTCATTGAAGCTACGACCACGAAGAAAGTGTGCCATGGATCGGAAAAGGTGATAATCAGATGGCGCAAGGTCCGGACTATAAGCTGGACGTGGAAGAAGTTCAACGAGATTTTTATCTTTTCCTTCGTTTGTCTGGCGGTGTGCGGTTTTGCATTGTCTTGTTGAAGGACTATCCGCTTCGGATTGATCAATGCTGGATATTTCTCGCCAAGTGCCGCATACATTCGATCAAGTTGGGCTTAATAAATTTCTGCGAGTACTTATTGATAGATTGGTCTCCACAGCTTCACGAATTGCTTCAGAATCCACTGTCGTAGGTCGGTCTGAGTGTGTCTTGTCCTCGAGATCAGTGTCGCCGTCGCTAAATCTTTTGAACCAATTTCGCGCAGTACGATCCGAGACCATATTGTCGCCTTCAACTTCGAATATCTTTTTAGTCTCTCCAGCTGCGTTGAAGCTTTGTTTCCAGTAATGGCGTAAAATAACACGAATTTCGGATTTTTCCATGTTTCTTCTACAAGTTAAAAAATTTTAAATAAAAGACGAATAAAAAATTTTAGTATATATTATGATCGAACCGTTCAAGAGCTTTAAAAATATATATTTAACACATGTATATAAAAATCTTTATTTGGTAAAAAAAACAATTAGACAAAAAGATATAGGAAATCGGAAAAAAAAATTTTGGTTCACCCTAATATATCGACACCATTTTTCCCCCACAAGACCAAAAATACGCTCTTTATTCTCCTTTAAGCCATTTTCCTCATAAATTTATGCCTTGACAATAATTAAATGTAATAGAAACAATAGTGCACAAACGAATTTTTTAGGGTATTTGTTGAGAATTAAGAAAGATTATTGTTTGTTATTTGACTAAAAAAAAATTGTTATGCACATTCAAGAAATAAATGTAGTGTGATCGTCGAGGTACTTAACTTGAACTCCTTACAACATTGATGCGGCCAACTGCAAACAGCCGTCGCATAGAAAGGATGATCAACACAAATTTGTTCATCGTAAAATTCTGACATTTTAAATGCAACATGACGCGTTTACGGTAATTGAAGTGTACTGTACGATTGAATAAATGTTTAAACTTTTAAGACAATCATAACTTTGCTTAGAAAATGAATCAAATTTAAATGCATGTATATAATTTCTCGCCGATGTGACCTCTATCAATAAACTCTTAATCTCAAAAATTAACAAGAACTTTGAAGAACAAAGTTTCAAGTTTGTAATTTATAAGAAGTTTGTAAGAACCAAGTTTTCGAGTTATTCGTCTAGCCGTAAATGCATTTTATTTTCCGACAGTAGTAATTTTCCTATGTTTAATAATAGCCAAAAATATTAAGCTTTTATGGTTGACAACTATAATCAATTATAATCAAAAAAAATATATATATATATAAAAACTCATAATATAAAACCTAAATCTAATGCAAAACTAAACACAATAAAAGTTAGATTTAAACAAGAAGTTATTGTCTTTAAATATATTCATAAAGAAAATAAATTATTTTTGTTTAAAATGAATTTTGAATAGATAGGTTTTTTTCGCCAATATAAAATTAAGTTTGTTTTTATTTGAAAGAAAAAATATTTGCCACAAGATTAATATTATGCCTGAAAATTGTATTTCTGGAAGAATTTGCATAATGTTTAAGGATGTTGTTGAGGAAATCGTGATTTTTTGGTGCATCGTTAGAGCTTTTTTGGATATTTGTGTATTTTGGAAAAAAAACATATAAATACACCTTCGACTGAAATATAAATCAATTTACTTTCTTCACCTTAAAACACGACACGTATGAAATTCTTCACTCATGTTGTCTAAACAATTTAAATACATTATTGTTCTCAATTACGTCAAATCAAGCAAATTGATATATGGAGACCCACAAAAAATTTAAAAATTTTCCCAGCAGAAAGTCAAAAGGAATTCCGATGGCGTTTTCAAAAATGAGTGAGTATAAATGCTCTATCTAATAAGCTTCTTATTGTTTGGCTTACTTAACCTGTTACAATGAAAGATGCCACTTGTCGTGGAATCTTCTATAACGCTCTATAAGTCATCCTTTAGTTATTTTAGGTAACATTTCAGAAATGGCTAGCTACAAAAGTTTTAAGGCTCGCTTAAAACTCGCTAATCGTTGTTTCTAGTTGGCGTGAGGTTGGGTATCCAACATGTTCCTGCAGGAGACGAAATAACAATAACAATTTTTTCTAAAATTGGCCGATCGTTCGCTTCTCTTTGTTAACAATTTCGTGAACTCTCAATCGGGAATAATATAGATCGAAGATGCTCGGGTACAATAATGCATTCCAGGACAAAACAGTAGAAGTAAAAATTTTCCACATTTTAAAAACACAATTTTAAGATGGAGCCAAGAAGGCCTTCGCAAAAAAATGATTCCTTGATATTATTAACTGCATCCTTGAAAAATATTCGTCTTAGCTTCTCCTTCAAATTCCTTTTTGGACACGCTTTGCCCCGGGGTGATAATGTTAATAGCGAACGTGTTGATATTGTCAAATCATCGAACTCTATAAAGAACAACCCTAAAATCAAATATGATTTGATCATTCTGCGTGACTAATGACCGTCTATCATGCCATGAAGATTCCATAATATGCTCTCAGTAGATCTCAGTAGGTGCTGCTCCTATATTTCCTCAATATGGAATCACCCTTTTTCTCGCCAAGAAACCCATAGGCGCATATTGTTTATTTATTACATAAGATTTTTTATTCTCTTTTTTTTGGAAAATAAAAACTGATTCTTGGAAGAATTTTGACGAGAGTACAAGGATTCACTCACGCATATTTTACCTATGGGTTGAGGAAACGTTCGAAATCGAATCAGACAATGAAATAAATATTTGGAGTTCTTATGATGTGGCAAATCTTGTGATATATTTCACTGCATCCAGCAATTTCAGTCGTATACCTCTTCCTATAATACGCATCTCCCATTTTTCAAGGTTACTGTAGGCAAAGAAAACTGCAGCCGTTCTTCTTGTGAAATGTCGACCTTTTTAATTATAAATATCCTCTAGTACCACATAAATAGAAAACTCCTAAAAGTGGATGTTATTTAATCGGTTTTCAAGCAAGCTATTTGTTAAATAACATCTCTCCCAAAATCCTGCTTCAATGTTTAGCCATTGAAATGATGAAAAATTAAATTCATTGGGAAATTATAAATTTAACGAAGATTTCAAATGATTGTAAATATATCAAGAAACCGACGAACCTATCCCTTCATAAGAAGATGAGAAAATTAATAACAAACAAATAACATTTTTTCATCACCTCATATCATATTATCAATTGAATTGTGACAAATTAATAGTGCATTTCTTCTAACCGAAAGATTGGTGTGTGCAGAATGTGTTGACCGGATTCCAGAGATTACACATCGAAAATATTAACACAAATCCTTCTGCTGGATCGAAACAACACATGACCTATCGATCATTTTGATATAATTAGTCGAGACGATTCAATTTTAATAAGCCGGTCTGGAAGGTCCCATGTGATTATCAGGGAAATTGAATTTATTCCCTTAATATTTGTATGTGAACAATAGAACAATAAAATATCTACTTAAGTTATTTGAAGATGTATTTTATTGTTTTTTTTTCTTATTTTGGTTTTTATATGGATTTTTCAAGTAGTCCAATCTCTTTTGTCATTTTTTATCTGAACGAATATTTATCTTTAGAAAAATTCCCATGGAGCCATTAATAATTATCAATTATGAGGATGGCACAAAAAGTTATGAAAAATCATAATCAATGTCATTGTCGATGGCAGCTGCTCAAGACCTAGTTCGACCATTGAGCACAACTTGTGAGATGTTTCTATTCGTGTCAAATTATTTTTTTCATCATAATCCTCAATAATAAGCCCATCAAAACACTTGCTTATTTTAGTTTTTTTCTTCTTGTTTCAAAATTATTTCTTTTAGAACAAATAAATATAACTGAATGCTCTCACTAACCTTTAAATGTTGTTTATTAATTCGCCTAAGCCGTTTTAATAAACAATTTGCCAAATTATGCTGTTTTTCTCTCTCCGCCGGTTTTTTCGATTTTTCCATCTCAATTTAATTATTTGGTTCAAATGCTTCTTTTAATTTGTTTTCTGTTTATTGGGATTAATAATGAACCAATAGATTTGGAATGGTTGAATCTGGACAAGTTGTACAGCGAGAGCAATGGTCATCATGGGCCGATTTTATTATGAGCTGTATTGGATATGCTATTGGTTTAGGAAATGTTTGGCGATTCCCCTATTTGTGCTATCAGAATGGAGGAGGTTCGTTTCAATAGAGTTTGTGTTTTTTGATAGTTTTATTATCAAAATATAAGACATTGAAAATTAATTTTCAACATTTTTGAATTATTTTCAATTGTCTCAAAGAGATCATGAAACAAATATTCATTTTATGTTAATAATTTCTCTGTTTTTCATTACATTTCTTCAAAATTTCAAGGTCAAATCGGATTTTTTACTTTAATTTTTTGTGAAAATAAAATCTTATATTTTAATAATAGAAAACATTCATTATTCAATTTCTGCAATTTGTTATTTGCAAAAATAAAAGGAACATCAAATTCTAAATAACCAAAAAGCTAAAAAGAGCTGTGAATTTAAAGCGCTATAAAACGTAAAATTTGATAAGTAATGTATTTGTAATGTTTAATAGATATTTTCATTGATAAAACGGAAAAAAACTCGCCGTCATTTTTCACGACCTAATCAATGTTGAACTGTTATGCGGGCGTGATGAAGGTTCTACAGTTGCTAATGTACTTGAAACTATCATCGCTTGAAACTGACCATCTAATCAAATCTTACAACCTGAGAAAATGGCTATCGCAGACCGTATGCAACAACGTATTTACCTGATTTCTTGCATACGCATCACTGGACGCGGCCCACGCAAACTAAACACGCTTCGTTCACGAGAGAAATCTTAAAAACATCGATTTTAAATATTCTAAAAAGGCTGAGAAACAAAAAAAATATTTACTGTATACACGTCAAATCGAAAATGTGATTTTGCAATTTTTAGCTTGTTTGGAAATGTTTACGCACTCCACTGCCACGACTGCTGCGCAAGTAGCAAAAAAGGTGTGGACAAATTGCAAAACCACGCCCTTCCCTTTTTGTTTAAATTCTTTATATTTTTAAAATCGCAACTTCTTCGATTTTGATTTAATTTGTTTTTAGAATTATTTAGAATTATTGATTAACTGCGTTTAATTGGTTTTAAGGGTTAAAAACGATTTTAAAATTATTAAAAAAACAAATAATTTAAATAAAAAGTTTGGGCGTTGTTTTGCAATTTGTCCACACTTTTTTGCAAGATACGCAGTGTTCGTGGCAGTGGAGTGTTTACGTCTTTCTAACAGCAAAGATAATATTATAATTTAATTAAGCTTGTCTTAAACTATCTATAAATGTTAATAACTTTCGTTCTTGCATACAGTTCTTTTTCTACATAGTCATGTCACTTTCAAACATGATTCATAATAGTAAAGGTGAGAAAATGAACTATTTAAAAAATTAGGTAAATGATTTGCAATTTTCGAAGCATTACGAGGTACTGTATGTATGTGTTATATATCCTAATCAGTTTTCCAGTCCAAGTCTAAAAAGTCAGAAATTCCAGAGTAAGCTAGAAATCCAATTTATGGGAATCGGAAAACAACACCTAAATATTGCAATATCAGTCGAGATCTTTAAAATTTTAAGCGTAAGGGGAGCAAAAGTTTGTTCAAACTTTCAGTTAAGCTTCACTGTTGATTAAACTGCCAAAAAATATGTTTTAAAACGAACTGTAGGGTACCCAAAACATAATGAAAAAATCTGCAAATTTACGTTTCGAGAATTCATGTGAAATGTAATCCAAGCTTTGAACAAGTAATTAAAATGTAGTAGTGTCAGAATCTAACAAATATCCCTTGTCAATTTAAAATTCATTCGCTTAAAGAACGTAACTTTTAGGCGCGTTCCTCATTCCATACTGTATATCATTGGTTTTCTGTGGTGCTCCTCTATTTATACTTGAAACCTCATGGGGACAATTGCTTTCTGTCGGTGGTCTCGGAATGTTCAAGATTTGCCCAATTTTTAAAGGTTCGCTAGTTTGAAGAGTCGCATGTCGGTTATTGTTTAGGTGTCGGAATTGCCGCTGCCGTCATGGCATTCTGGCTAAATATATATTATATAGTCGTTCTGAGCTGGGCTGCAACGTATCTTTACAATTCCTTCCGACTCGATGACAATGTGCCATGGCGGAATTGCGATCATCCATGGAATACGCCAAAGTGCAGATCGGAATATGAGAAGATTCCTTGTGACAGTAATCGAACAATTGCAGAGTTTTTTAATGTCAAGGTGAGTATTATTTATTCAATTATATCTACTTATATATTCCTTTACCAGGTATTGACCGCTGAACACTTGCTGGAGTACAAAAAACAATTTTTTGTCGGTGCAAAAGCCAATTGGACAGTTTGTACGGCAGCCGATCTTTCTGTTGTTTCGCCAGTAAAGGAGTTCTGGAAGTATGTAAAACTGAATAAAAAGTAAAAACTGATTTAAATATTTGTAGCCATCATGTTCTTGGAATATCAGCAGGACTTGAGCATCCAGGATCACTTCGATGGGACCTGGCTTTCTTCCTTCTTCTGGTTTGGATTGTCTGCTATTTGTGCATCTTCAAAGGTGTTCGATGGACGGGAAAAGTTGTCTACCTTACTGCATCGTTCCCCTACATGATGCTTTTCTGTTTGCTTATTCGAGGATTAACTCTTCCTGGAGCTGGAGTCGGTTTGGAATTTTATCTCAAGCCAAACTTTTCGAAGCTCTTGGAATCGAAAGTTTGGGTAGATGCTGTAACTCAAGTTTTTTTCTCGTATGGTCTTGGATTGGGCGCTCTAGTAGCTTTGGGAAGTTATAATAAATATAATAATAATGTGTACAAGTATGTTAATAATATTAATTAGCTAAATAGTCAATAATTTTAAGACAAGCTCTGACAGTATGCTTTGTAAATAGTGGCACATCTGTATTTGCTGGATTCGTAATCTTTTCGTTTATTGGTTTCATGGCAACACAGCAGGAAAAATCGGTGGCAGAAGTGGCACAAGCCGGACCGGGACTGTTGTTCCTTGCATATCCGTCGGGAATATTACAATTACCGTATACTCAATTCTGGTCCTGCTTATTTTTCCTAATGATTCTGTTCCTAGGCGTCGATTCCCAGGTTTGTTAATATTTTATACAAAAATCGTTTTAGAACGTTTTTAAAAAGAAATTGTGCGTATTATTCATAGCTAAAACAACAATTTTCAACAATTTCAGTTTTTTATTGAAAATGTGCATGATAAATGATAAAGTTTGTTCGTCTTATGAAACATTACTAAATTAGATCAAGCAATATATCTTTTATGGGTTTATTTTTTTCTCAGAAAGGTTTAGGGGCTCTACTAAATACACTACCACGCCAACTGGAAATCTTCTATTTTGTGAAGATTTCCATACTTTTAGAGAAATCTGAAAAACTGGCGTTGAGAATATTTGTGAAAAGTAGACGTGAAAGTTGTAAGACAAACGTAAAAATAACTAAATCCAGGTTTCCATTTGACGTGCACTACTATAGCAGGTCAACTGGAAATAATTAGTTTTCGATTTTTAAACGTGGCTGAAAATTTTTTCGTCTAAAGATTTTTCACTATAATCTAACTAGGCTTGTCTTTAAAAAGATGTATTACTAATTTACACGTAATATTTTCATATTACTTAAAGTATTTAAAAACATGCCCTTCTTACCGAAATTTGCAACATGACCATCTTTTCTGACCTTCCAACTTAACCATTCAATTTGGAGTGTAACCAGTTTTCAACAGCGGCATCTGAATAAATGTTAAAAAGCGAAATCCGGAATCAAAGAATTTGAAAAAAAAACGGAATTCGGAATCTATGTATGTAAAAGTTTGAATTTAGAACCCGCAATTCAGATTATAAAAAAATTAGTTATTTTCTGTTGTACTTGAGAAATAACTCATTAAGAAGTTACAGTTGTAATATAATACCTAACTCGAAAATGTAAAAGGTAAAAAAAAAGAATTTGGAACCCACAATGAAAAATGATGTGTTATCCAGGTTTTGGCAGAGTTTCGCACATAATTTTAAAAAATATATATAAAAAAAGATAATATGGTCCCAATAATTAAGAATATTCATAGGGTTGAGCTTCTTTTCTTCAAGGATTTAAGTGAGAGCCCGAATAATTTCAAAGTCAAAAAATAAATTTGAATCGGCGTTAATCTCCGGATGGGCGCCGTAACAAAATTACAAAACTACTCTTGTAAACAAAAAATAAAAGTGATATGATTTGTTCAATTAATATAGACGCCTAGAACTATATAGTTTCTTTTTCGTTTAGACGTGAATTACATTTAGTATTAATAAGAATATTAACTATCCCCAATTGTTATAGGCTCTTATTTTTTGATTTTTCTAAAAAAAAAAGCAGAGAAAAGTTCTTTAAGGTTTCTTGAAAAACTAATTTTATTATTTATTACAAATGCACCCCAAATTGTATGGTTAAGTTGGGGGATCAGAAAAGATGCTCATTTTGCAAATTTCGATAAGAGGGGCATGTTTTTAGATAGTTTGAGACGGCCTAGTTAAAATTACGTGTTAAGTTATATGAAAATAATACGTCTAAATTAATAAGACACGTTTAAATATTGAAAAAGATTAATTTCCATTTGGCGTGCAAATGTCTAACAAATCATCTAATCAATAACAATTTCAATATAGTAGTCCGGATTAATTGTTTTAAGCATTACATTTCAACAAGGGTCACCTTAGCGTCAGCTTGAGATTTTGATTAGACTTGCACCATTGATGGATTAGGATGCGTTGATTCCAAAAGATACATTTTATGGTTTATGCACATCTAGTGGTGGCTCATATCTCTGCTCCGAGTTTGGAACGGATTTGGAATCGGCGCATCTGAATGGCGCAAGACTCATCAAAATCTCAAGCGGACAAAGACAATTTGTATAACAATTTATAATCAAATTTAAACAAAAATTTTGTGAAAAGAAATTCACAGATATTAAACAATATTCTTCCACATACAAATTGAATTCCAGTTTTGCACCATGGAAGGCTTCTTCACTGCTATCATCGATGAATTCCCACACATGATAAGAGACAAAAAATATGGAAGAGAAATATTTGTCGGTGTTATTTGCTTCATATCCTATATCATTGGGTTGTGCACAGTCACAGAAGGTGGATTCTACGTGTTCCAATTATTCGATTTCTACGCTGCTTCTGGTTGGGCACTGCTTTGGTTGCTTTTCTTCGAGTGTATTGCCATTTCGTGGAGTCTTGGTTTGTAAATGTTAAAACTAAAGTATTTTATAATTGCAATTTCAGGAATTGATAGATGGTATGAGCATATGAAGAGCATGATTGGTTATTATCCAAGCGGATGGTGGAAATTCTGCTGGGTTTTTGCCACGCCTTCTGTTTGCTTTGTAAGATATTTTCAAACTATAAGTAGTTTTATGAATAATGCTTCAGGGTGTTCTTCTATTCGGGCTTATTAAATATCAACCACTTCGCATCGACGCCTATGATTATGATTATCCAATGTGGGGTCATGTATTTGGATGGTTCCTCTCTCTATCGTCAATGCTCTGCATCCCGGGTTATGCAATTTACATATGGATAGTTACACCAGGAACATTTAAAGAGAAATTGAAGATTTTATGTCGACCTGATGTGCATATTGAAGCAGCTGAAGAGAATATTGAAATGACCGAAGAATTCCAGGGAATTTGATCGAATGTGTTTTATAACAGAATTTTAAATATTTTAAGACATTCCTTTTATGAATTTTAACAGTCTTTAATCATTATATTATTCGTTCTTTTCCTTTTTATCTCTGAAATATTGTTCGTTATTATGACTATCTTTCATTCGAGTAAAACCAATACATGACAATGTTCTAGTATACTTATGCTTAAATGTATTTGAAAATTGTTTTTCAATGTTATTATTCTTCCATTCACGATTGGTTTCATCGTCACCAGCTGAATCTTCCATCCGCGTACTTTTTCTAATAAGTTTTATATTTCAGTTTATTTTGATTTGTAATTTCCAGAATTGTTAAAATAATAAAATACTATTGTTAAAATAATAAAATACAAGCTGCATGGCTGAATCGCTCTTAACTTGCTCACTGCACATAACAATTGCCTTTATACTCTTTCTCAAAGGCTTCTGACTTTATGCTGAGAAGCTACATATTAATTGTCGGTTTTAACTGAATAACTTTCAGCTAAAAATTAAATTCAGAAAAGGGTGACATTTTTTAGAGTAAGATTAAAAGTAGCAGTTAACTTGCCTTTTTTCTTCAATTAGTTCCAACAGGTTAACTTCTACTAACTTCTATCTTGATACTTTAATCCTATAATATATCTGTTTTAAATCATTACTATGAAATCTCGCATGTTGATTCCTCATCGGATTGGTTCCTGACGAAGCCGACACCGTTGCATTTCACATTTTACGTACCGAGCAGGGTAGAACGAAACGCAACTTTTTCATACGGCAAGCGTAAATGGAATTAAATTTTATCAAATGGAATTGAAAATTGAATTCCGTGCAATCTTGGAATACACGGAAACCGCAATCGAATAAAATTTATAGAACCTTTACGTTTTTTTTAATCTTAAAATATAAATATAGCTTTCATAGCATCTTCGTAAAGACAGGTTAGATTTAAACATCTTCACGTTATATTATAGTGATAAAAACATTCTACTTACATGGGTAATAAGTTCATGCACGACCATTTTTCAACTGGCCATCTGCTGATGTTCTCCAAGATAACTTCATAAATTTTAACCTTTTTGACAAAAACATGTTTTTTTATTTATGTAACCTTTTTTAACTTAATAACAGTTATATATATATATATATATATAACTTATGTAAAGATGGTTAAAAACAACAGAGAAAATATCAAGTTTCATATTTACAATGACATGTCTTTTACATATCATAATTCTTTAAACGAAAAACATAATTTCAACATTCTTGGCTTATGCCAGAAGTTTATTACAACGAGTTAGCTGAAATTCAAATAAAAACACACACAAACAATAGAGGTTTAATATTATTTGAAACAAAAATAGGTATTATTGTTGGCAAATAGACAGAAACATCAGGACAACGAAGATTCGAAGAGGATTAAGAAGCAAACGCACGAAAAATGAATTCGTAAGAACAGATGATCAGAAAAGTCACTTAAACCCAAAATTTTGTAAAAAGTTACGGCGTTTGAGTTATTGCAAAGGAAGTCTGTAAAAACTGACGCGAACTAGAATCAATAAACGTTTAAATATTGCAAACTCGTAATTTTCATTGGGCGTGTTTCAAAAAGATTAACTTTTTTCGAGGCACGATAGCTTATGGTCGATGTTATTTTCGTCCCGGTTACTCAAAAAACTAAATACCCCAGTTGCACAGAGCTGCGCAGTTCTTAAACGCTGTCTTAACGGAAAAAGTCTCAATTTAAAATGTTACATATGTTAAATACAGCTCATTTGATCTATGAAAACCGTAATAATCTTATTAAAAGAAACTAGCATGTTCTTGGCATAATGCCCCCACTCTCTATCTCTAAACCTTGGGAAAACTTGCAAGTCGTGCATAAAACAGGAAAACTAACAAAAGAAAAAAAAATTTGCTCAAAAATAATATTTTGTGAAGATTTTAATATTTTTAGGAAGTTTAAGAAAAAAATGTCAACCTGGCCTAGGCATTATTTGTGTAAAGTACACGTGAATGCTGTAAGCCAAGCGTAAAAACAACAAAATCAACAAAAATTTCGTGTGCGTTAGTATTAGGTTGAGGAATAAGCTCGTAGGGTTTTTATATTATCTTTTGTTTCACAATAATTTTCTCGTTGTTCAAAGTGTCTCTAATAGAGCTTTTCCTGCTCTACAAAACTGTGTTTTTAATTTGTTCCTCAAATATTAAATTTTCATAATTTTTCAGGCTTAGAAATGAACTATCCAGGAAGCAACAATCAGCATTTTCGACATCTGCTCTTCTTCGCTTTTCATCGAAAGCGAAAAGTCGCTCGGGAAATATGCAGTGTGCATGGAGAAGATGTCTTCGGCGTGTCTACTGCCCAAAAATTGTTCACAAAGTTCAAAAATTGCGACTTGTAAGATAAGATTCACCCAAAAATGACCATTATCTGTGTTTGGTAGAACCGGGAGGGCATACTGCACTGAAAAATGCTCAAAGAAAACGCCACGCTCAACAAGAAGCTCTATGCTTCCCAGTTGAGCCGTGTAAATGAGGCTGTTCGACTGAAAAGATCCGATCGCCAGGGCCAAATCATCTTACTCCACGACAACCCCAGGCTGCATGTTGCACAAGTCGTCAAAACCGTCCTCCGAGAGCTTAAATAGGAGTAATCTCCAGATCTATTATCACATTTCAGCTCTCTGGCAAACCAAATGAAAAAAACCATTATCTCAAATCTCGTAGATCTCGTAGTTTTTTCCGTTACTTCTTTTATTCTACATTGAACTTTTTTCGAAATAATTTACACGCAAAAGCTATAGTACATCGCTTTAACACGGTGTTTTCGATTGGAAGACAAATCAAAATATTTAATAACTTTTCCAAAATCGAGTTCGAAAGCCTTCATGTTCGAATGACCACCCATGTGTTTGATTTTACCGAACGGGTATTGCTACTATATTTTTATTTTTCGTTTAAAAACCTCGCCGACGTTTAAGCTCACAGCGTTCATTTCAACGCAATGCTCGCAGTTACTTTTTAAACCCACTACATTACGTGAATTAGAAAATATAACTTTTTAGTAATTGTCATTGTTAAATATGAACTATTATAAATATCATAAGTAAGTTTTTGGGAAAGTCGTATATATGAATTAAAAAATTCTACCTCTTTTTAGTTCTTAATCTAAAAAAACAACAAGTGATACGCAGACTTTCACACTTCTGTTTCATCAAAAATCGTATATAAAAAGATGATGATTGACATCATAATCAGGATTTCTTTATTATTAAAATAATAGTGATCCAATTATTTTTCAATTTGATTTTTCCATCTCTTCCTAAGTAGTGATTTAGGTGATGATTAATCAAAACATGTCTTTTGCAACTATATCAAAACAGGTTTTCAATTAAACACTTTTTTGAAAGAAACAAAATACCCTTTTTATTTGTTCATTCATTTTCATTCATTATTAACTTTTTTGATTTTAATCAGTTTTAATTTTAAAATATTGGATAAATTACTGTTTTATTATAAATACATGAATAATCGGTAAGCGTAGCGTGGAAATAGGTAGCAGAGCTGGGCGGAATTCCGGATTCCGTATACCGGATATTTTTGCATTCCGGATTCCGTATTCCGAAATTCAATTGTCATTCTGCCCATCTCTGATCAGTAGTATTATGTAATTTCGAAAATTGTACTGTAGTAATTTAATTTTACAATTCTCAATCTTGAAATGTTTTATGAAATAAATTGCGCTGTTTATTTGCACCAAGAAAACCAAAACTTTAGCTCATTTAAGCTGTTTTTCTCTATTATTTATATCTTGATTATAAATTAACGCTAACTTACCTTAGCGTCAATAATTATTCATTTTTTCAAAGAATACTCAAGACACTAATTAATAAAATTATTGAAGCTTATCTGATTGTTTTTCAATTATCCAATTTTGTTAAAAGATGGAAAAGTACTCTAATTATTTTAGAGGTTCGGAAATTGCTACTAATTGTAGATAATTTATAACATATTCTGATGACATGAATGTATCTAAAGTAAAACAATAAACGAGCTTTCACACAGAACACGGCAAAACCAGATTTATCTCACAAAGATATTAATTATTATAACAACTATTACTACTTTATTATTATAGGAAATAGATAAACTGACACCAACTATTCCCACCCACCAATGGCCAACAGTATTTTGAATGTATAACCAATGTTATTTGATGAAGTATTTATTATTGTGTAACAATAGACACCTCCTTCCAGTAGCGCGACTCTTTTCTAATATTTCTAATAAGCAAACAAAAATAGCCAAATAGTTAGACGTATTGGGTCTACTTTTTCTATTTGCCTTGTTTTTGTTCTTGTGGTGGAAATCTATAACTTTTTTGTGGTTAAGATTCGCTGGTTTTATTTTGTAATTTTGGTGATAAAGAATTTCTGATGACCTTCATTATTTTTTATTGTTTATTATGTGGTTTATAAGTAAGAATTGGTTTCTTATAACATTTTTTGTGTTACGATCTGGTGTTGATTTTTTTCTTTTTTATTTACTTATCGCTAGATAAAACTGTTTTATAACAAATAGTGTTCTCGAAAATTTAGTCCAATTTGTCGGTTGAGTTCTGAGTGAGGCTAAACCAGCAAAATAAAATTACGTACTGTCGTCAAACCTAAACTAAAAAATATGCTTCATATAAAATGTCTTTTAAACATATTTCAGTACAAATAATTTATAAAAATATATAAGCAGTCCACTGCCACGAAGTATGCCGCATATTGCAAAAGAGCGCGCGCGCTTCACTTTTTATCATTTTTATTTAAACTTTTTTATTAAACCGTATTTTCATCGAATTTGAAAAAATGATTGAACTTGAACTTAACAACGAAGTAAATAAAATACAATGAAGATACACTTTAATAAAAAAAGTAAAAAATAATAAAAAATTGAAGAACTGTTTTCTTCCAATTGGTACGCGGTCTTTTGCAATATGTACTTAATTAACTAATTAACGATACTTAATTAACGATATTAACTATTATTAATATTCAAAACAGATAAAACCCCGGGACCCCAGAAACATAATATTGATTTATGCTATATTTTTAAGAACTAATCATTTCACTAAATTTCTTCAGAAAAAAAAACCAATTGACTATTCACTATCACTATATAAACGGAATGTTTAATTCTTACTTTTAAACTATTAATCCATCCTTTTTACACTTTCTACTTTTTTCGTTCTTTGAACATATTCAATTGTACTGTAGAAACGCGTATATGTTCATGTAATGGATAGTATATATACGTCTCTTTAATTCGACCAAAGTGGAAGTTTGTCTAATCGCGGGCATTCAAAAATTGTCGCTGGAGCGCACTATCAATTTCTCTTTTTTTTTTTAATTAATTTTTTTTCTTTAAAATATAATGAATTTACAGATGAAATGGACATTTTTGATTGCATTGTAACTGCCGTGATCACAGATTATACTATTTCCGAGGTTAATTTTATCCGGAAATGATGTGAATGTGATGAATTCATACTTAATGGTAAGAATTGGTTCGTTATGTTTTAAATTTGATATTTTTAGATCTATGGCGATCAACGTTATATCAGAAACAACATTATATGATATCAAAGCATGGACTTTGCTTAATCAAGAAGATTTAATATCTGAAGGTATATTTTTTAGCGTAAGTAATTATTTTTATACCAATTGGCTCATTAGACAATATTTAAACTAAATCGCAATGGTCAATGAAAATTATAATAAACCATACTCTCATTTCTTTAAGAATAATTGAGTAAGGAACATTATAATACATAAATTCAAATATAAACATTAAAATCTGTTTTATAATTGAAAATATTTTCGGAAATAATCTAAAATTTGTGTTCTTTATAATGATAGTTGTTCTTTACAACCATTGTGATTTGGTATTGGTTTTTAGAAAATTAGAAACTCATTAGAAAATCATGAAATTAATTTTGCCGTAAACAGTGTTAAAAGAAAATGCGAAAAAATCGGTGGAAAAATAACCTAAAGTTAAAATAAGTGGTTTTTTTCTAGATATTATTTTTGTGAGTCTAACATACCTTTTTGATAAAGAAAATTTGTTTATATAAAAATATAAAATATTTTTGTTCATATAGATGAATTATGCCAATACTTAAAAAATTTTATGGCTTAAGAAAGGCTGTTAGCCTGTTGAAGATAATAAACTTAAGTTATTTTTGTGATTAAGGAGTTCGTTCAGCATGTAAGGCAAATTATTTTTCTTTAGCTATTTTAGTCTTTTCCATTCCACCGGTTTTATATATCAAAATGTTTTTTAATGAGCCAACAATGTGTTTTCTTTCAGAATATTATGTAAGCTTGCAAGTTAATGGAATGTTTTTCATCTTTTTGAATTCACAACGGGCTTCTAAAGGTGACAAGTAAATTAGATAACTAGATAAAGGTAAATATATATTTATATCAAATCTTAAATACCTTATTTCAGCATTATAATTAAACAGATTTTCAAACAATTAACTGTCAGTGTGGATACGAAAATGGATGGGTCTAATTGTTCATTGTAAAACATAATTTTTTAATTTGTCAATAAAGAATATTATATATATATAATTTATTAAAAAATATATTAAATTAATCAAATGTCATTTGTGAGGTAACTATCAGGGTTGCGCAGAATTACATCTTCCATCTTCCGTTTTCCGTCGTCCATTTGAAAAACTCGATTTCCGTGCAACCCTTTAACTATCTTTTGTGATATATATTAAATTGATTTTTATAAGCTTTCCATTGAGTAAAACTGCATATTAAAGTCTTTATTATAAGTTTATAATCCATAATGACAATTTATAAAGAATTCATGAATATTTTATCCTTATAATAACACAATTAAATATGATAATACTCACGCAATTATTGCTATCGTGATTTTCAATGTTCAATATCGATTCTTAAACATTATTATTTGGGTCCAAATCTGTAAAACATAATTATATAAATAAATATTTATCTGGAAGAACCTACATATAGCAATATTAAATGCATATGTATACAACAAGCTCCATATCGTTGCTCCAATCATGTGCATTTTATTCGAAATGGACAACTTTGGCAAAAATGGCAATGCACATTGTTCTAAAAACAATAAAACACTATAAATGAACTTCATCATCTCACGTCTTCATCGGATGTGCATGGTCCGTTATCCATAATTGAATGATGTATATCACGATTGCACAAGATGAAAAACATTCCATTAACTTGCAAGCTTACATAATATTCTGAAAGAAAACACATTGTTGGCTCATTAAAAAACATTTTGATATATAAAACCGGTGGAATGGAAAAGACTAAAATAGCTAAAGAAAAATAATTTGCCTTACATGCTGGACGAACTCCTTAATCACAAAAATAACTTAAGTTTATTATCTTCAACAGGCTAACAGCCTTTCTTAAGCCATAAAATTTTTTAAGTATTGGCATAATTCATCTATATGAACAAAAATATTTTATATTTTTATATAAACAAAGTTTCTTTATCAAAAAGGTATGTTAGACTCACAAAAATAATATCTAGAAAAAAACCACTTATTTTAACTTTAGGTTATTTTTCCACCGATTTTTTTCGCATTTTCTTTTAACACTGTTTACGGCAAAATTAATTTCATGATTTTCTAATGAGTTTCTAATTTTCTAAAAACCAATACCAAATCACAATGGTTGTAAAGAACAATTATCATTATAAAGAACACAAATTTTAGATTATTTCCGAAAATATTTCCAATTATAAAACAGATTTTAATGTTTATATTTGAATTTATGTATTATAATGTTCCTTACTCAATTATTCTTAAAGAAATGAGAGTATGGTTTATTATAATTTTCATTGACCATTGCGATTTAGTTTAAATATTGTCTAATGAGCCAATTGGTATAAAAATAATTACTTACGCTAAAAAATATACCTTCAGATATTAAATCTTCTTGATTAAGCAAAGTCCATGCTTTGATATCATATAATGTTGTTTCTGATATAACGTTGATCGCCATAGATCTAAAAATATCAAATTTAAAACATAACGAACCAATTCTTACCATTAAGTATGAATTCATCACATTCACATCATTTCCGGATAAAATTAACCTCGGAAATAGTATAATCTGTGATCACGGCAGTTACAATGCAATCAAAAATGTCCATTTCATCTGTAAATTCATTATATTTTAAAGAAAAAAAAATTAATTAAAAAAAAAAAGAGAAATTGATAGTGCGCTCCAGCGACAATTTTTGAATGCCCGCGATTAGACAAACTTCCACTTTGGTCGAATTAAAGAGACGTAGTATATATTATCGTGGTGTAGGTTAATGAAAAATTAGGGGTAAAGGAGCATACCGAAAAAAAGATGGTCTCGCTTGGACAGGTGTAGATTTAATTTGCAATTTGTTTATTATTTCGCTTTTTTTCATCACAATTTTGTTTCATTTTGTTTTCTCTAACTAAATTGGTTGTTAAATCAACATAATATATATTATAATACAAATTTTAGGTATAATTTATTATATTTAGGATCGAAATAATAAACAAATTGCAAATTAAATCTACACCAGCCCAAGCGAGACCATCTTTTTTTTCGGTATGCTCCTTTACCCCTAATTTTTCATCAACCTACACCACGACAATAAAAAATTAAAGTTGGTTTTATCGTTTAGTTCTCCATATCCCAATTTTTATTTAAAGAATTTTCATTGAGCGTCCATTGGAACGCTAATAAAATAAGTTCAGAAAACGTGTTCAAATCTAATATTTCGCGAAGATTTTAAAATTTTTAGAGAATTTAAGGAAAAACTGTTTTTCCAAAGTACACGTGAAAGTCGTATGAAAAGCGTAAAAATAAGAAAGTTATTATTTCCATTTGACGTGCAATAAATATTCCAATTTATGATCGGGTCAAAATTAGTCAGTCTAAATGAAATTTTCAATTTTTCTAGATTAAAACCAATTTAATGAATTTACAATAGTGATGTTAAAGAAAAAAATTTATTTTCACGTATCCTTAAAATATCTCTTACATTTAGGTTTTGTTAAAGTGACTCTTTTGAAGGTATGTTTTTATCTATTCATTATAAGTGTATTGGATCATAAAATACAAATAACCATCCAGTTAAAAATGTAACATTAGACTTTATGAAAAAAAACTAATATTAAAGATTTTTAATATTTAATATACATTTTTAGTTATTATATTTTATAATTGATATATGTAAAATTCCATTTAGAAACGATAAATTAAAAAAAAAAACGAGAGAGAGAGAGAGAGAGATCATTACTAACTTGAAAGTTTTTTGGGTATAAATGATTCGGCTTTTGGCTAGATTACCGTAGCCCTTTTTTCTGTATTTCAAAAAATGCCAGTTTTTAACGAAGAAGATTTCGCTAATTTATTTATCTTCTTTTCAATTATCTGAAATACCTTAACGAAGTTCTTAGTTGGCATGGAGTCAATTGGAACAGCTGTTTTATAAAAATTAACAAATCTACAAAATAAGATATTAATTTCTGTAGTTGGGGAGGCTATTTACAGTCTCTGTGTTGTCATTTTGAAGCAAAAATTTTAAAAGTCAAAAAATGTTCAAAATTTAAAAGTCAGTAAAATATTTTTGAATTATTATCAAAACATAAGAAATTGAAAATTTAATACCAACATTTTTGAATTATTTTCAATGGTCTCAATGAGAACATGAAACAAATATTCAATTTATGTTTAAAATTTTATTTATTTATTTTATTTATTTAAAAATACGTGTACTAGACACGTGATGAAAAGTAATGTAAAACACCACAGAAAAAAATTAACAAAATCAGACAATTAAAAAAAAATGAATAATTAAAAATAAAATTTGGCAAAATTTAAATAATTTGGATAAGGTTAAATTAAATAGTTCACAGTAGGGAAAACTGAAGGGGATAATAAAGGGGATAGAGAAATATTTTAAACAATCAATTACCCGATTAAGTGGGATCCTAAGGAAGTCATAATAAATATGCCAGAGGAACGAAAATTTTGAATAAACTAGATACATAGAATTTACATATAAGAGCTACTAAACAAAATAAAATTAGGTACTTAATAATATATTAATTAGAAGGGAAATTTCTCCGTTTTTCATTATATTTCTTCAAAATTTCTAGATAAAATCAGATTTATTACTTTTATTTTTTATGACAATAAATTTGAAGCTGTCAATTTCTTATATTTTGATAATATACTATTTTAACGAAATTCTAAGATTCATCAAATATTCTTTGTTAACTCGTTTATTATTGAATTTAAGACCAAAATGACGAGGAAATTTTTCTTTAACTAAAACGGTTAAAATTGTAAGACAGATAAAATTATTAGAAAATGGTGATTTTCATTTTACGTGCTGATAAATTATGAATTTAACATTTCTATACAGATACAGAATAAAAATCTGGAATGTTTTGAGAATCAAAAGATTAATAATATTTTTATGTTTATATTTCATTTATATATGAAAACTATATACATGATATATTTTATAATAAAATAATACTTCACAAACATTTCTTCCCCTTTATTTATTGATTTCTCTGCATTTTATACTGATTTTAATATTATACTTAAAACATGATATTGCATAGATCTAGAAATTTGACGTGCACCTCACCTCACTTCACCTTTGATCGCGTAAAATACGCAGAACACGTCTAAATTTCCGGAAATGGCAAGAAAAAAAATAATACAATTTTTATTTAAAAAAAATAAATTTTCACGACGAAAAAAAATGGCACGTACCGTAATCATCACAAATATTTCGAAAATAACCTAAAACTATTTCAAGATGCATTCTGACGAATGTTTTTAAAATTTTTCTTCAACTCAGAGTTTTACATTTGTTTTGTTTCATCTTCAATAAAATTTTACCTAAATAAGACCTTTAAGGGCAGCAAGTTTAATTGCAATAATAATTACTGGTTAATTTGCATGAAACAACAAAACCACAAGGCCATTGAAATCTGACTGACCTCTTTTACAGTCGTAAAGAGTCATTTAAGTTTAGAATATATTTGGTATTGTTAATATTATTATTGTTGTTTTATTTATTCATTGGCCAATCATGTTTGTAAAAAATTATCATCAGTTTATATGATCATTTAATTTCTTATCTGTATATATAATATATAAATTATCAATATTATGTGAAATTATATAGTTAATTTTATTGGTATTAATGGACAAATTTTTTTAGATAATATTCCAAATTTCTGTCTTTGTTTCTTATTTATTTTAACAAAAATTTATTTTTTAGTAAAATTCCCTTTTTGGGCTTTTCATCTCGATCGCTTCATAACATACAATTAAGCGCAAATAATTACTAAAAATTTGAATTTCTCTCATTGAGATTTTTTAATCGAGGTAATTTTTCAAAATTGTTTCATCATTCTACGTTAAGAAATTACAAGACTCAAATAAAAAATAATAATTATCAGTATTTGTAGTGCCTAGTAGAACCATAATCAGGTGTGAGTATTCAAATTTCAATCGGTGTACCAGAAAAAATTAACAATCACATTTGAAAAAACGTCCGGAATTCGGTCCATCTCAAGTCTTACAAATTTATATCTTACAAAGCTTCTCTATTTTGTGTAGTCGAGTGTTGTGCCGGATCGAGCAATCATGGCCTGCGACTCGTTTCTGAAAACTTCTCTGCTCAGATTGATTAATTGTTCTTTATAAATATCTTCTGGAACTATTTACCCACATTTGGGTCTATCGACCTCTATTATAGTCCGCTAGTTTCTATCTTGACATTTTAAAACAATACCTTGATCATCGTGATTCGTGTCTTCGACCCAAGATAATTAAATCGAAGATTTGTTTGATAATCTGGTTAGTTATTGCTGATTTTTCACCATAAACGAGAAATGTCATCCGATTTAAGAAGTGGATTACTATAATTTGTCTTCAAGTATATGAAAATCTTAGGTAATGTGCTATCGTAGTAAAATGTTTAAGATATTCTTAGAAAACATGAATTTTTGAAAGTAAATTAAATACTTTTTCATTTCTGTATATTTTGTAGAATAAATATAACTTCATTGAAATTAATTATTTTCTTTCCTTTTCCTAGACATTGTCCTATTAGAAAGAGTAAACAATTCTTACGTTGCGTTATGAATCACTTCCTTTTTTATTCCAAATATCCCGTTAAGATTTGTTTTTTATGCATAAAATTAATAAATAATCAATTCATTATCAGATGCCGGAAAATACAGCAACGAACAGCGAGATGATATATCCTCGCGAATACAGTAAAGAAATAATGGAGAAAGCCGAACAAATGAAATCCATGATTGACGTGCCTGAAGTACTCAATTCGGATTACTTCTTTGCTCGTCAATTATATGCCAATGACGGCAATGTCGAAGTAGCGTTGAAAAGAATAAAAGATTTGCTCGAACATCGGCAGTTATTAGGTTATGCAGATATCAGTGATTTTGATTTGTTTACGAAAGTCAATATTGGAAAACAAACTTTTGAGGTTTGATTAAGTTGGTTTCATATATAATCGATTGGAATTGCTTTAGAGGTTTAACATATCACTTGTCGATTACAGTCGAAGTAGCCATAACGTGCATGTATTTGTGCAGAAAATGGAAGGAACGGATTTAAATAAAATTATGAAAGTTATACCACTTTCATATGTTCTCCATTCGTATTTTATGCTTCAAGAAGTGTTCTCAAGGGCAATGGCGTCGAGCGAACGAAAAACAGGTGATTTTTCTATACAATGGCTTGGCAAATGTGTGCTTAGGGAAACCGTCATCAGTGGTGTGCATTCTTGATTTGAAAGGACTTAATCTGACTGAATTCCTCAATCCCTTGTCTGGTCCAGCACAACTGGCGCGGCTTGTGGTCCATGTTTGGGCGACGTATTTCAGTGAGCACGTAGGTTTATTTGTTTTAATGTTTTATTATTTTAATTCGTCGAGGTTTCAAAAGTTTAAAAAAAAGATTCTAGTGGGGAATCTCAAATTAAGGGATTCAGACAGTTCAAAATAACTTTTTAATAATGGCGAAATAAAGATTTCCAACATTATTACAGTTGAACACAACTATTCTGATTTTTGTTTCAATTTAAAGTGGTATGCCTTATCTGATCAGAAGAGCGAGTTTTGTTTACTTTTAATAAACATTGATTTTCGATTGAATATTAGTTAGTAAATATGTTCCACTAGATCATATCTGGGTCAGAACATCTCGTAAATGAAAGTTGAACAATGTCTAGTTTTGGAAATCTGTAAAAATAACTATAAAGTAAAGGGATTGTAAAAGGTGTTTGTTTTGCGCTAATAACCCTAGCACATTCCGTATGGGTATTTTACAAGTATATCAGTTTTATATCCTTACTATTATATATAGAAATTATCTTTTCCGGATATTTTCATCAACGTTTCAAGCATTTTCAACCCCAAGTATTCATCACATAAGTTAAGCATTGGAAACTGGCTGGGCTACTTCATAAGAGGGATTACGTTGACTTGCAATGAACAGTCGCACAAATGTGATCATATTAGACGTCAAAATACCTTGTATCGTTCTTTGTCAAAACCTCATTAGTTAGGAACATTTCCAAGATCTGTGATGTAACCCACGCAGTGACAGTGTTTGGATATAGGGATTTTTCTCATATCTTATGTCGGCTGGCACATACCATCCGTTGAGAAGATTGACCAGGCCAGTCTTCTTTTCATTACAATCAAATATTCATATTCTTTTACGTAGTCATCGACTTCTTCATCGATCGGCGCCACCCTGAACGGCACAGAATACGAGTTTTCTTAAAAATCTAAAATCCGTAATAATCACTAGTTACCGAGTTACGTTCAACGTCTGGAATTCTACAAGATATCCATGCGGCTACGCTTCACTTCAACTTACTTAGTTTCAAACTTTGAGGTCTTACAGTAATTCTCGAACGATGTTTTTCGCCAGTACGAAACCATTTTTGTTGTCAAATCAATAAGACTTCTGGTCCTTTCAGAACATCACATCAGGATTTGAATCTTTCGTTTTGGTAAAAAAATACTTGAACACGCCACGTAAAAATATTGATTTTCCGATTTTTAAGCATCTTTTAAAGTTTCACGTCGTTTTGACAAACATGTTTTACAGCTATTCTACTAGGTTTTTCTTAAACTTATGAACAACTTCCCAAAATGTTATATTTGAGCACGTTTCCGGAGCTCATTTTATTTGTTTTTTTTCGTAAGCTTGTTATATCGTATCAGTTGGTATTTTTGAAATATTGATTTAGCCGAAACCATAATAAAACAAACAAATTAACTAAAACAATTTTTTTTTAATTAAAAAAAAAATTAGAAAAACTAAAATATAGTTTTTTCTATTTTATTCCCATATCTAATTTCGTGCGTAGTTATAAGAAAAAATCCCAAAAGCTAATGTTTTTTCAATACTATATATATAAACTAGATCCAATCAGCTCAATGATAAATTTTAAGCTCTGCAAACTTCTCATCATCAATCCACCTGGAATCATTTCCCTAATGTGGCAAATCACGAGGCGGATAATCGATGCCAAGACATCTGAAAAACTCGCATTCTTAAGCAATGTGGAAGATTTGAAAATGTATCTAACCGATGATGTAATTCCTGTTGAATATGGTGGCAATTACCGAGACGACAGTGGATATGCACAACCACCGGAAGGCGTATGTAAGCCACCGCTTCTAGTTGCAAAGGATGAGCACAAGTCGTCGAGTTGGATTTGGAAAAGCGTTGGAAGGGAAAAGGAGCCGCCAGCAAAACATTTGCAGATCAGTAGTCACAAGACAATAGAAATGAAATGGTTTAAATTGTTTAGCGAATATTTAATTCACATTTTAAACATTTTAGTGTCGCTGAAAGTGCTGGAAAGTTGGTATATAGCTATACAGCAAGTGGGGATGTCGAATTTGACATTGTCAAAGAAGAAGGAGAGAATGAGGAGAAAACAATTTGGCCAAAAATTACATTAACAAGCTTAAAGGTACAGTTCGTTACAGGAAGTAGAATAAGCAAAATTATCACAGAATTTTTTTAAATGTAAATTCCTAATCATAATAATTTCTACTTTTGTATTAATAGCCCTTATCAATACATAATCTGAAATAAAATAATGTATTCAAGCCATATTAGGTTAGAGCTATCGCAAAGTGATAAGTTCAATTGGCGATCTGAGAGTCTTACATAACAAATATCTGTAAATTATAATTTCAGCTTCCTGAAAGCGGAGTTATCGACATTAAGCCAGGGCACTACAAGCTACGGTTCCACAATCCTTCGAATACATGGTTTCCAGTCAAAGTCAACTGTTCAATTGATATCATCAAAACATAATTAAAAATTTAATATTAAATATTGTTTATATGTTAATAAAAATAAAATAAATAGTTTTATTAAAGCATTATTAAAACTGTTTTTGATGCATACAACAATAAAAAATATAAATTAACTGAATCATTATTAAGAAAAAAATAGTAGAAAATGTCGCTATAACAGCAATCTTATTAAAACATGTTCGCATGTTTTTATTCAAAGGTTCAAAGCTTAATTCGGCCTCAACGAGCTCTTCCCTGCCGTCATCTTTATTCTCAAATGTATTCCTTCGATTTCTGTTCCCACAAGACACCTTCAATTATATTTAAAACCGATATATGTTAAAAACAAACCTGTGAACATTTTTCGCATGTTTTTAATAAGCATTTTATTTGGACAGTTTCACCATTTTTGAATCGAAATGAGCGTAATGGTAGAACAAAGCCGGATTTCGTGTTTTTGAGTTCACCGCGTAGGACGAATTCTTTTGCATGAGGTGCTGGACATCTGTAAATTTAACTTTTCTATTTGTTAATAATAATATTATAAGTATAGTTTTCAAATATTATTTACTATATATAAATTTCAGTTAAAAAAAAAAGTTGTGTTCCTTTTTATTAAGGGCCAAATAATCTTACGCTTTCCAAGAAATGCATATACACTAGCTGACAAAAGTTTTGTCACAAATGTGTTTTCGGGTTTAACTTTTTTGTGACTTGACCAAACTGGCTGATTTTTTGATATGATAGATTCATATGGTTGTAGATTATTTTACAAATTTCCGCTTGTGATTATGATGATCCGTTTTACAGTGACAAGCGTTTATCGTAAAACGCGTAGCTCAAAGATATTACGCACTTTTCTTGCACTGCATTTTTTAATAATTTTTAAAGTTCAATTATGTTTTTTTCATAATTAATTGAAAATACCAGTAATTGGCAACATTTTAGAGATGACTCCACGTAAAGAAACTCCAATTGCCTCCCGGCACGCTGTTATCAATATGAGGGAAAACGGAATGCGTGGTACCGAAATTGCCATGGTAATTGAAACCAAATTTTGCTACTATAACATTTTAAACACTGATTCACATAAAATATCAAAAAATCAGCCAATTTGGTCAAGTCACAAAAAAGTTAAACCCGAAAAAACATTTGTGTCAAAACTTTTGTCAGCTAATGTATGTACAACAAATAAAAGTGAGCTCCAAGGTTGTATGGAATTCCATCTTCGTTTTTCCGTTTTCTATCGTTTTTTGAGTTTCATTTTCGTTTTCCTCCTTTCGTTTGAAAAAAATCGATCGTGCAACCCTGATGATCACTTTTCAATGTTTTAAAGTTTCTCGTACATGAGTGTCCGTAAATAACAATAAATGCGCTGAGTCGAACTGTGGCGGTGTTTACGTACTGTCGTAAAATAAAATTATTGCTTGTTTAAAATTTTCGCTTGTTTATGTCAATAATAAACAAGCGAACATTTTATTTTACGACAATACATAAACACCGCCACTGTTCGACTCAGCGCATTTATTGTTATTTACGGACACTCCTCGTACATTTACACATATGAGTTGATATATTATATTCAAATAATTTAATCAGACTTGTCTCTAGTTATTTTAAAATCTGAATGTACAACTGATTTTTAGATTTAAGATCTCAGTTTCACATTTTCATTTAGCGTGGATGTGTTAAACTTATAACCAGTTATGAACCTTTTTGTTTTGATTATTTTTCTTGAGGTTAAACATTTCCGAGTATCTTTAATAAGCTTTGTGGAAAAATTTTTGAGCTCAACTATTTTTACTATTAGTCAAATGCTCATAAGTTTTTTGTTTTGAAAATAACGACTTCAAACTTTCTAGATAGTTGGAAAAACTAAAAGCACACCAACTGATCTTTGAATAATAGAGCGATAAAACCTCTCCAAACTAAAACTTAGGAAAGATGTTTTCAGAAACTTCCCGGCCCACGGCTGTTGACATTTTTAATATACAGTAAGCCCCCTCTCCCCAGTCTTGAAAAATCTCCAACGTTGAAGTTGTGATGGTGAAGCAATTTCCAATACTGTTGATTTTCATATCAAGCAGAACTATTTGTAAGACGTTGATCTTAATACGGAATAGAGTTGCGCTTTAAAACATGTCTAATGGAACATTGACACAATTTTTTCGAGAAACGATGTTAATGTAATTGGACTAGTCACAACCTGGAATGATGTTCCAAGAGTTTCTTAAATGAAACGACCCACACTACTCTTTATATAGACTTTAGTAACAATTAATTAATACTCAAAATTCTACCGTATAATCTATAATTAGATAACTGATTCTCTCTTTCCTTTTCTTTTCAATTGTCTCTATTATAAAAAATAATTCCTACAAAAGTCGGTTTAAATATTTAAGTCTCATGAGATCTCGGATCATTTTAAATTGTTTATAATACTTGGATTTGCAATTTCATCACTGATATATCAAAAACAAACTAATTGCTTAAATATTTCCTTAATATTCCTGAGCGTGTCCAATCTCTCATTTCAACGCACACTCTCTCTATCCCTCTACTTCTCTATCGATTCGTTATCATAAAGACACCCATCATAACGCGCACTAGCAGTGGTGTTGTAGCATAGTGGTTAGTGTTTATTTTCGCGACCGGCCTATGCGGGTTCAACGCCAGCCTATGATGGTATTCATGCGTGTCAGCTGAGTTCTGTGATTAAAACTCCCATAGAGGATTTGTGCTGAGGCAAAACTTACCCTTTTTCAATCAGCGTTATTGACTCTTTTGCATCCTTGCTTGTAGCCCAACATTTTTGAACGGTATAGTTTAACGGAGTAGAGGATTTGAAAACCAAATTCAGCTTTTGTCCGACAAATGTTGAATGAATCTTCATTTAAGGATATTAAAAAACATTATGAATTTATACCTTCGAATTTTCCCTTTTTGATCGTAACTCAACGTTTATTGGATTTATATGAACGTTTCCGCTCATTTCAATCGCTGAATAAGCAGGCTCTCTTAAACTCATTACGCTGGAAACAGTTTTCGTTGTTTTCCGATTGGAATAATCGCATCGAATCTTATAAAGTTGATCAAACATTGTTATTAAATGAGAATCAGACAAATTTCGAGATACAACTATAACTGCTTCTATCAGATCGTTCACCTTAACTTATTTATTATTATTGAAATGGTTTCTGATCATACCTTGCTAGTGGGACATACAGAGTCGCGATAATTTATAGAGAGACGAGCTAATCCATTACGATCAATTCTTGCAGAACAATTTTGGTGAGCATTCCTTACAAAAACTTCACCATTAGCGTATTGTTTGGTTTTAATCTGATCAATAAGAAATAAAATAAGAATCATTCATTTGGCATACATTTGCAACAATATTTCCTAAGTTGCAGATAGTTTCCACTTGCACATCATTTTCCGAAAGGTTATTTTTCTCAATATCTGAAGAAATTATTTGTTGTTATAATTTAAACTGGATTGTTTAATCACCGATGGTTTCAAGTATTTTTGACGACGCTGCATGAACGGGTGTCTTTGGTTTTACAGTTTCTGTAAATTACATTTATTTTAGACTGAATAAGGTCTCCAACTATCAAAATTTTAGACTTTAAAATTTTATTGAAAATTAAATCAAGACCCCTTTCTCTTTGCCCCAAACAAGACCTAAAGGACACGCCACCAGCAATTGACGATTTTACGTTCAGCGTGAACTTTTCAAAAATGTTTAACTCAGCCAATCCATAAATCTTCAAATTATACCGGTAAATGGGAACATACAAAAAATATTAAATTGTTAAATTGTGAAATTTGACATCCAATTTACTATTCTGGACCATAAAGAAGAATCCTTATTCTCCTTTCTCACATTAATTTACACTTTGAAAATGTTTATCGCTACGATTTTTTCAACTTTCTAAAAAGTGATTATTTAATAATTAAATTATTAGGATCAATCCATTTGGAAATCAGTTCAAACAAAAATTGCGGGTATCATGTAACTCCTTTATTTAATCAAGAAAATATTTAGCAGTAGAAATAATATTTGAATAAATTGATTGAGAAAGTTTTATAAAACCAGTCAAACTGAACCAACCTAATTTTACTATATTTGAGCCTTTCTTCGAATATTAAATATATATATTATTAAATATATATAATATTTGTTACTTGAGTTCATTGATTTGAAAAAATAAAAAAATTACCATTTGATTTGGTGGAAGTGTCGATAACATTCAAGGAAAACGAGCTGCACGAATTGGACTTCTTGAAACCTGCAAGATTAATGTTGACATCTAGGTAAACGTCTATTAATATTTTATTATTTTTTTCAGGCAAAGAAGTACCGAGGCTACTGTTAAAATTAAGTATTTCGTTATCCCTTTATTACTTGAATTTCAGCAAAAAATTAATCAACTGAATAATCATTTAAGAATAATAAAATTATATTTAATACTTCTACGTGAACGTTGAATAATTGACTATAGATAGATTTATTTAAATATCTGCTTTATTTTAAGTTTCTATTTTAATTATTTAAAATATCCTGGCCGAAAGGATGCTTTTTCAAACAAAAACAAAAATTATTGAAAAAGAGTAAATTCAAAATCGAGTTCATTACCGCGATGAATGTCAGTTACGTGAAGTATGCACTTTGATTTGTCGTGTGATATTGCTTGACACCTAAATAGCACATTTTATGTGGTATTTTTAAATAAGAATTACAATCTTGCTGGATGTGTTACACATAACTGCATACAGTCGACATAATTAATATTATTCACAGTTATATCAGAAGTATTGTGTTTGAGACAGCCACCCATATCATCAAAAAGAACAGAGGCGTCTGAAATATTCAAAAAGTATTATTTACAAATAAAAACTAAAAGATCTGCTGGTGTTTTTTTATAAAATAAATTATATTCTCAATTTATAGAGAATCCTACCTATCGGAATGGGATTAACCGCGCTGCAATATCTTTCAATCACCACTGGTGATTTACTTCGTTCTGAAGAGTAACTGCAGTCTTTATCTTTGGGATCGTTCAAGTATGCGAAAAAACAGCTCGGATCAGAAATACATCTGAAATAAAAGTTAAAGAATAGTTTATAAAATAGTTGGTACTTTTCAAGGCAGTGAAGTTTCAACGATGAGTTTGAATAAGAAATAAACATTGATTGGGATAATGAACAGTTTTTTGTATTGTGGTTATTTGTCTTGCACAAATTTTCCAATATCTGAAAGGAAAGTATAATAAACAATATACGAAGATATAAATAAAGCATAGATATTGAATAAGAAATAGGACGTGAAATATTTCAAATAAGATGATCAGCGAAAAAAGAAATATATGCATGAAAAACATCTAGATACGGAAAGCTAAACGCCAGAAATTCTATTTTCCGGAATACCTCAGTTAGGGATAAATTAAATGTTTTTCCTTAATTTTATTAAGAAATATTAACTTCAACTTTTTTTCTTGAGATTTCCTACTGTCATCTAATATAATCCTTAATATTAATATAATATTCAAATCATTAAGAAATTCAATAATTATCATATGCCATTAAAAGTTGTGTGTCGCATAAATACGTCAACTTGTATGATAATAAAATGAGCTCAGTAAACGTGGTTAAATCTAACTTTTTATGAAGTTCTTAATATGTAAAAATTCCTGCTAAAGGTAAGCAAAGTAATAAACAAATTGAAAATTAAATCGACACCTCTGTCTCTTTTCTCCAAACGAGACTCTACTGTTTCTCTTTATGCTTCTTTAATTTATTTTCAACACCATAAAAATAAAAAAAAATCTTAATATAACTTTACTCTTTCAAAGGGCCAAGGTCAAAGAAGTTACCTGATAGTCATCATTGACAAAATCCAGCATATTTCCATTATTTGTATTATTTACGAGAAAACACTCTGAGAATTGCTCATTGTAAGCCAAATAATCGCATTGATCACATCTACTGATACATCTATCCATATTTGGTTCACTAAACAACACAATATCGCCTTTTAGTTGATTTTCCATGTAGTCAACCGACAGGAATTGATTTTGACATTGCATACGACCTAGAAGATTATCATTAAAATATTTATAGGTAATCTAATATTTAAAGAAGAAAACCTTTGATGGAGCTTATCTCAGAATAGAATACATTGTAATCGTTTGAGTTGAATTTGACAGAAGCCTGTGTTGAAGTCTCCGAATTGAGAAGACAATCGTTGCTTTGAGGATAGTACATTATTGAACGACAAATGAAGTTCTAAAGGGAAGGAAATTTTTAAATATGTATTTTATAAATAGAGGCGAAACTATGAATATTGTAAGAAGAGGATATATCGTAGCTGGAAATATGATACAGCCTCCAATGGACTACTTGGTATGTTTTTAAAATCTTTCAAAGACTGTGCTTTGATAAAATTTAGCAATGGTCCCGGCCAGTATTTTATTTTTTTAATGAATCTTATGTCTATTTTGAAAGAAGAAGCAGATAGTAGTTTCGCTATCATTTTAACTTTTTCTTCAAACTATCTGCACCGAGGTTTAAGTTCTGAATTTCCTTTGATACTAAACGCATTTCAAAAATTTCAAATCTTCATTTCGAAATTGACATCATCCGCAAATATCAATTATCAAACCTTTTCATTTTCACATTCCAATATACACTTAATCTTGCTAATAGTTTTTGTTATCTTTTGAGTTTTGTCAATCATGGTTCGATTTGCCCACTCTCGAACCAAGATGGAATTTCGCAATCCTAATAAAATACGTTAAGTTATTGGTTCACATTTAATACTTACCTGTAATACATTGCTTTAAGAAGAACTTGTCGGTCTTGAGCAATCCAAAGTAGTTTGTTTCGTCAATTAAAAGACAAGAATTTTGATTTGATAGTACTCCTATAAAAGTTAGACGAAATGTGTGTGTGCACTTTTCAAGAACAGGATTGATTGCGTTGCTCCCAAATAGAATATCAATACTTATTAAGAGCTCGTTCTGCCCCCCAAACGGAACATAACTAGTTTTTTCAATATTTAAGCGTGTATTATTAATTTACACGTATTATTCTCATATAACTTGATACCTAATTGTTACTAGCTCTTCTTAAACTCTACAAAAACACGCGAAACTTTTAAAATGATCATTTTAACCAATCAATTTGGAATTCATTTTGTATTTCAGTTATTAATTTTAATTTTAAGACATGATTTATAACGTAAATATTGTTGTTTTTTACCTACATTGGCACACACATCGATAAAAATTATTTTAACGTTAAGCTAAAGCGTTTCATTATTAAATTACAGTACTTCAACTACATCATGTTTATTAAGTCAGAACCTTGATTACCTGTGCACTTTTTTAATTTAGCACAACGAGCGAGACACGAATTATCCGGAATATTCGAAATTAATTTCTCATTATCAGCTATATAAATAGCAGATTCACCAACGTCGCATGTTTCTGATAATGGAATTAATAAGAAAATAGAAAACGTTAGCCAATAGACCATCTGAATAATATTGTATGAATTTGATTGTAACTGAACTTTTCGAAAAAGCAGAAATGATATCTTATTATATTCGACCTGGTTATGGTTAAACGATTTTTGTTTGTATAAACATTTGGGTACAGGAATTGAAATTATCCGGTTGAATAAATTATTTTACAATCGGTTCTGAATCATTTCGTCTTGGAACAACTTGATATATTTACGGTCCCTCCCTCGTGATATTTGTTGTTAAATACGACAGTACAAAACTCTGAAAACGGAAAATAAAATGCTTTTAAGCAAAAAATGACGGATTATAGGACTATCTAGTTTATAATTGTTCCTCAAACTTCAATAGATGAATTAATTAAGATATCAATGGTCGCTTACGGAGCATCCTGATTAAGCTTTGGTTTCTCGAGGGAATCAAACGAGTTCGATTCTTTTCATTTTGTTAAAATTTAAAATCAAAAGATTTCAAGAGGACCGAACGAGCATAGATTTTACTAGAATCAAATTCCCTACAAGGTATCTTTCAGATCCACTTATATTCTAATTAATTAATTATTTTACTGTTATGGAAGATTTGTAAGTTAGACGGTAGAATATTCCGTGACACTCCACTGTCACAAAATGCGAGAAAATTGCACAAAGTCGCGCATCATTTGCGCAGTTTCTGTTTTCTGTCCTTTGATTTAATTATTTTAAAAAAACTTATTTTATAATTATTGCTGATAGAGTCCAAATCCCGGAATCCGGAATAAACAATAAGGAATGAATCAAACTGTTGTCAATTATACCCATCACTTCTGTTAAAACAATATTTTGGCTGAAATGTTTTTTTTATTGAAAAAAACTATTGTCGTGGTGTAGGTTGATGAAAAATTAGGGGTAAAGGAGCATATCCCAAAAAAAGATGGTCTCGCTTGGGCTGGTGTAGATTTAATTTGCAATTTGTTTATTATTTCGCTTTTTTCATCACAATTTTGTTTTCTCTTACTAAATTGGTTGTTAAATCAACATAATATATATTATAATAAAAATTTTAGGTATAATTTATTACATTTAGGATCGAAATAATAAACAAATTGCAAATTAAATCTACACCAGCCCAGGCGAGACCATCTTTTTTTCCGGTATGCTCCTTTACCCCTAATTTTTCATCAACCTACACCGCGACAATATAAAGTAGTGGCAAAATTAATTTTATTCTTTTTTCTAACGACATTTCTAACATAAACAACATTTTATTTTAATTTTATTAATTTTAATTAATAATAATATTAATAACAGTTAGTTTACATAAAATCTATAACAATCAATAGTTATTCCTCTTAATAAATTCGTAACAATCCAATGCCACAATTTGAAGTAGTTCAATATATTCAACCTGAAATTATTCAAGAATTAATTGAAATTGCTAAAGTATTCACGCTGAAATTAACATTAACGTTTTATAATATTCCAATAAATATTTTAAGCTTAAACGTGAATAATTCTACCGTTCTTTTTCTGGCACATTCTAAACTATGCAGGATATTTCTTCTCCTACAAGGGCAGATACACTAGCTGACAAAAGTTTTGTCACAAATGTTCTTTCGGGTTTAACTTTTTTGTGACTTGACCAAGTTGGCTGATTTTTTGATATTATAGATTTATATGGTTGTAGATTATTTTAAAAATTCCCGCTTGTGATTACGATGATCCGTTTTACAGTGACAAGCGTTTATCGTAAAACGCGTAGCTCAAAGATATTACGCACTTTCCTTGCACTGCATTTTTTAATAATTTTTAAAGTTCAATTATATTTTTTTCATAACTTATTGGAAATAGCAGTAATTGGCAACATTTTAGAGATGACTTCACGTAAAGAAACTCCAATTGCCACCCGGCAAGCTGTTATCAATATGAGGGAAAACGGAATGCGTGGTACCGAAATTGCCATGGTAATTTAAACCAAATTTTGCTACTATAACACTTTAAACACTGATTCACATAAAATATCAAAAAATCAGCCAACTTGGTCAAGTCACAAAAAAGTTAAACCCGAAAAAACATTTGTGACAAAATTTTTGTCAGCTAGTGTATATCTGAATGTATTCTAAGCGTTATTGCTTAGGATCCTGGAATTTTAACTTTAAAAAGGTAAAAATAGCGATGTGATAAATAGGCCCTGAACAAGTGTGAACCCGACTTCATTCTAGACCGTCTTTATTTGAATATTAGGAACGTTTCTTATTTAAGCTTCCCAAATAAATCCAATTAGTATATTCTCTTGGAGTGTTTATTATTTCGATCCTAAATATAATAAATTATACAAAAAATTTTATAATAATTATTATTATGTTGATTTAACAACCAATTTAGTAAGAGAAAACAAAATTGTGATGAAAAAAAGCGAAATAATAAACAAATTGCAAATTAAATCTACACCAGCCCAAGCGAGACCATCTTTTTTTTCGTTATGCTCCTTTACCCCTAATTTTTCATCAACCTACACCACGACAATATTAATGTTTAAAATTCACAGTAAATTTCAGTAGAGCGCGATTTCAAAAGTTCAAATAATGTATTGTACTTTTCAGAGAGAGTGTCAGTAAATAACAATAAATGCGCTGAGTCGAACTGTGGCGGTGTTTACGTACTGTCGTAAAATAAAATCGTCGCTTGTTTAAAATGTTCGCTTGTTTATATTAATAATAAACAAGCGAACATTTTATTTTACGACAGGACATAAACACCGCCACTGTTCGACTCAGCGCATTTATTGTTATTTACTGACACTCTTTCAGAGATCGGTGCCTAATGGAAGAGCAATAAAAGAAGAGAAAATGATGGAGCCACAACAGAGTGTCCGTAAATAACAATAAATGCGCTGAGTCGAACTGTGGCGGTGTTTACGTACTGTCGTAAAATAAAATGATTGCTTGTTTAAAATGTTCGCTTGTTTATGTCAATAATAAACAAGCGAACATTTTATTTTACGACAATACATAAACACCGCCACTGTTCGACTCAGCGCATTTATTGTTATTTACGGACACTCGCCACAACACGGCCACAAACAACATTTTCTCATTTCCTCTTAAATATGTGCTGCCCATAATTTCGTAAAAAGTATGGCCGTCCAAACGAGAACCTCATTCCATCCTAATTTTTTTCCTCTTCCGTTAGGCACCGATCTCTGAAAAGGACAATATTTAAAAAATTATTACAACTTATAATGTGGTGCAGCATCGATTCGGAAGCTTTCGTATAAATTTATCATATTTTTTAACATTAACTACTACAATTAACTTGCAAATAGTGAACTTATTGAAATTGATAACAATTGAATCCATTATTCTTCATATTTTTAAGGAAGATCTATTTGTTTTCTTTTGTAATTAAATAATCAGGTTTACGTCAAGCTTGATTAATTCAGGCATTGTATTGCCCATTATCAACACATATACATAGTCCTATGTTATTATTAAACGCTTTTATGTATGATCATTCGAATAATGATCAGAAATTAACGTTCAGAGGAAATAAATAAATAGTTTTTATTGATAAATCAAAAACAATGCCTATCACTCTAATTTTAAAGGAGATTTGTTTGACTTTAATCATACAATTCAATTGGTAATAAAGCCAACATGACAATACGAGATCAATGTAATTATTCCGAATCGTTTCCAATTTTATCCAGCTTTATTTTTTCTTTTAATGATTGCAGCATTCTTTCCTTCACTTCAAATGTACCAATTTTTTCTTCATTCGATTTTTCAAACAGATCCTCTGGAACGAATGGTACATCTGGAATGCTATTCGAATTGTTTGACTCCTTCGCTCTTGTTTTCTTTGGTTTTCGATGCTTCGTCTGAAATATTTGAATTTAATTATGAATATTCATGGAAGTAATTTCGTTAAATATCATCAGAATAATTTAGTATTTTCCAAATGATTTAAGATTTACTTTATGTTTGACGGGCGCTTTTTTAGTTGTATAACCAACGGGTTCAACTTTGTCAGACTTTTCCACTTGGATCATCTTCTCAGCATTCCGAACCGCCGACGCCAATACGTTCTTCTCTTCTGATACTGTAATATTTTCAGGAATCGGTGATCTTTGTACAGCGAAAACGTCATGCAATGATTGCAGCATTGCTCCGCGACAAACTCCAATGTCTGAAGTGACCCGTGAGTTCAGTGGGACCTTCTTCAACATTTTGTCTATAATATTTGAAGGGGATGACGCAGAATTACAATCTATTGTTTGCAAATTTAGCACAGAATATATGTGGTCCTGTAATACAATTATTCTTAAACATATGACCAAGAAACCTCTAATAATATTGTCCTAAAAGCGTTTTCGGCTGGTTCATTTTGTTTATTCGCTATTTCAAAAAAATGTGTAAGCAAATCTTCATCTGAATCAATTGAAGGTTCTGGTGATTTCAATAGAGTTGTGCTAAATTGATATGATATATATCTAAAACCAACCGATCCAACTAACTGTTGTTTATTATACGGACATGATAATGCTATATCTGTTCCACCTGGACTACGCTCTCGCTCCGCATTCAATATATTTCGTCCAATGTCTTTTCTCCGACTCTTTCCATGTTTTAATGACTTGACAATCAAATTATGTTCAGCAATTTCTTCCTTCTTCTTCGCTTCCTGATGGATGCGGCGATTCTCCTCTTCCTTCTCGATAGCTTGTATCCTGTTCTCACTATTCGGCTCAATTCCACTAATTTCCATACATATGCTTTCCATTGGTGCCGGGTCGGGCGGATGGCATCGTCTTAATTGATTCAACCGAGTAAGGCTATTAATTATGTTAACTCACTTTGGGTTTATAATAGTGTTCATTTTGTGTATGCATGAAACATAAGGCGCTAACTGCTTGACAGCAATTAAGATTTGGCGAGCAGTTTGACGAAGAGATCCAACTTCTTTTATCTTTTCGCGATAAATTACTTGCTGCCGGCGGACACGATCAAGTTGTTCCTGCCACAGTTCTTGCATTTCGCTCTGCATTGAGTCAAGTTTAGCGGAATTCGATCCCAGTTCGGTTTCAATATTTTTACAAGTTTTGATCATCTGATCAACAATTAAATCATCAACCAAACAACGTCGAGTTGTCAAATCTTTTTGAATATCAAGGACCTTTTGCGTAGTTTCAGCCAATTCAATTACAACCTTTTCTAATGGCTCTGAAATATAAATTTCTTATTATATTATCAAACTGATTATTGCTCACTCTCAACGGTACTCAACAACTTTCCAAATGACCCTGCTAAATCAATAGAGAATTGATATTTTGAAAAAACGTTGAATGATTTTGAAGAGCTTGAGCTTCTTTTCTGCGAGTTCGAACCTCCATCGCTAGATCTGATGGGGCACCATGCCGCTGATAATCCGAGAAATGGCTCCAATGATTTTGCTATTTCTGCTCTTGATTCAATATTGTCGACTAACGGTGTTGGAGGAGTCTTTGCCACATTTTTAATTAAAAGATTCTGATAAATAGTTGTTTTTATTTCTTTATATTTTAATTACATTAATCCTCTCAATGAGATAACTCGTTAACTTCAAAACGTCTGACTTTGTCAAGCTGTTGCATAAAAATTGACCGCCTAGAAGGCACAAACTTATCGGATGCTGGAATTATATATATATATATATATATATATATAACATTAAACAGAATAATTTAATTTTTAAAATTATATAAAAAAATTTTGTTTAGCAAATTTATCATTTAAATATCTTGAAAGATGTTATACAACTAACCAGTGAATCCGAACTCTGCCTTCAAGTTCATCATCGGCTTCGTTCACGAAAGCGATTTAAAACAATTATAGGTTTACGGAAGAGGGATACGATCAAAGTAATGTTTACTATAGCTATAGAAAATATTTTTACTTAAATTTGTGTGAGGACAACTGGGCAGTCATAATTTGAATGGTTCTTATTACGCTTAAGATACGCGACCGCCAGTTCGGATTCACCATTGCCTATAACCTCCTTAAGAAACTTCTTTTAATTGTCATAGCTTGCTGGTTCAAAAGATTAGGAATTTATTTCCATGTTATAAATATTGAGCAAATTGATTAATAAATGAAAGAAACGAAGTTTTACAAAATCAATAAATAAAATATTACCAATAAATTCTCGATTTCCCTAATTTGAGCAGTGCAATTATCCTTAAAAACATCATATTTCTTCTCAACTGTTTTGATTAATTTATCCCTCGTTAAAAGAACAGTATCGATTATCTGCTGGCATAATTGATTTATCCTTAAAAATTCAATTATGTGTCCAATTCTTATATCAGCTAATAACTCTTTTTTTGATTCTTCAAAACTTGTTGAATTTTCCTCAAGGAATCTTTTCCGCACATTCAGTTCGTCGCTTATTTCATTCTGATATAAGCGCAACTTTTCCGAAGATTGCTCTATTTTATCCACACATATTCGATAACCTTCATCAATTGCTGTAAAATCTTTTCTGAATATTTAATTTTTATTATACTATTATACGTCGCTTCTTTTGAACCTTTCGTCAATAGGGATTTCATTAAAACATTCAATACAAGCCAACTGTTCCTTAATAGTACAATAAAGGATAATTGGCTGAAGATGAGTAGAACACATGCTAGTTCCCGGTTTTAAATGACGATCTTCACTATTGATTATAGTATGGGTTGAAAACATTTTTGCCTGCATCAACATTCGGTGGCATAATCAAATGACGATCGAACCTTATGGGTTTCAAGACGACAATCCGAGCATAATGATTGCTGGCAAGTTGTACAGAAGAACATTGGATTGAAGGACTATTCCAATTAATAGACTTTATCAATTAAAACTAATAAACCTCTTCACAATTCGCACATTGTTCAATTTTTTCCTTTGATGACTGGATTAAATATGATGCTAGCAAATCTGGGACAGGTTCAACCGCTTCCGAATTTGCATTGTTGTTATTCTTATTTAGACAGAATTTGCATAAGGATGAATTGGATGGAATGCATTTATGACATACTGTATGACCGCAGTACAGAAAATATGGGTCCGTTATTTCCTAACAATTAAATTCACATTTAAATAGATAACGAGTATTACCTGCATACAAGTAAAACATTCTAATGGATTATCGTGCATCCGAAACAGAAATAAGTTTTAAACTAGGAAGCAATTATTTCTAACACGTTTAATCAATGATGTAGTAAAGAAATCACAGTGTGCACATTGATTGAGCACACACAGAGTAAATAAGAAAACAAAAAAGAGAACAATATCGATTTATATTTAAAGTGATTTATCCATGAATAAATATATGAACTCAATAATATATTTACAACAAATTAGTCATACCCTCTTATTATAACAAATAACTTAAATATTAACATAGTTAAAATATCTAATGCAAAAATCTTTCATTGTAATTACACAAAAATTACTAATAATAACTTTCTAGGGAATTTGAATACTCGGGTGGGAAAGTTTCCATATAAATAATTTAAGGCATTTTTAGAAGAAAATTAAATAAGTAATAAAACTTATTCGAACATTAGTCGATGAGCTTCTTTGATTTGAAATAGTTTCGAAGGAAGAGAACTTGCCAAATTGCCAAGCCCAATAGGCACATCATTGAGAAAATGGAAAGGTACAAAACCCGACTGTTTGTTGATTCTAAAAAATTAAATAAATTTATTAGCATTTATAAGTATAATCTAAAAATCGTGGTAGCAGATTTAAACTAACTAACTAACGCAAAAACTGATTTCGACCCTTTTCACAAAATAGTTTAAATTATCGTCGTCAGACTAACGGCGATAATAGCTTCTCTTTAAAAATTATGCCAAAAAGCTTTGAATGAGAGCAATAATATTTTAATCGAGAATTCAAAAACGTAACACCTTTTTTTCTTTTCACAAATGGTTAGGTGTATCGTTAAATTTAGTCTAATTTCAATCGAATTTCCATTTTACACTATTTCTGCCGATTACATACCTTAAATCGGTATTTGCTTAACGTCCATTTTTTAATCTTGTTAATTAAATAAACGGAATATTTACCATCAATTATAAGTTATGATAAACATGTATTTGGAGGCTACATTTAAGCTATTATACAAAATATATTGTTAAAATTACCATTTGTATTTCTCATTTCCTCCTCTCTTTGTCTCATGAATGCAAAGTCTTTGGTGATGGCATCAGCTAAATCTTCCATTCTACGAAGCTCCAACTATAACTAAACATTAAATGAAAATGTTTAATCCAACTAACCTCAAGTGGCTTTAACTTTTCAGCTTTAGCGACGTCATCGTAATTCTTTGCTTCAATTCCGTGTTTCAAAACTAGTGAAACTTCACGCTTCTCTCCAGGATACCCTTAAAATTCAATAATTTAAAAATGAATATTATAGTGGCTCCTGTTGTTACCTGTTGGTGGATGGCTCTCAAAGCAAATTTCAAAGATGTCGTATTCGTCGGCAGTGAAAGCAAACTTTCCTTTGAGCTCATTAAACTTTTCACGTTTATATAAGGTGTGTCCACGAGTATCAGTAACCTTGACAATAACGCAAATAAATTAAAGAAGAACCATCAAGAAATAAATTACATGTACACTTCCAGTATATTGAACACCTTCACTATACTCGTATTCTCCAGAAACAACGACGTTCTTTAAATTTATTAAATAGTATATGAAGCGCTGAAAAAAAACCTTATGAATTTCTTCTTTCAAGCATTTCTTCTCCTTTGGACCGACATAAAATCGTAAACTAGCAGAAATGCCAAAGAGGCAAATTAGTAACACGATGGATCTCATTTCCGGATGATTACCTGAACTTTTTATATTTATTATCGGAAGAGCTAATAAGTACAGTAAGGAATCATGAAAGAAAAATAAATAAAATTTATTTTAAAAATATAGTCCATTTCAAAATAGTTGACGACGCAATCACGTTGCAAATGCGGCATATTAATTAAAATTCATTTTCAAATCGATTATTTTAACAATTTTTAATTAATAAACGTGAAATATAAGCAATAACAATTAAAAAATGTCACAAAAATTGTTAAAATAATCGATTTGAAAATGAATTTTAATTAATATGCCGCATTTGCAGCGTGATTGCGTCGTCAACTATTTTGAAATGGACTATATGTATCCCAACGCGGCGTATGCAATTTGTCGTCACATTGTATACAGAAACGTTGTTTACACCGTAGAATGACAGATTATTTCTCCATGAGCAAGTTAAGAAATTTTTTAAAAAAGTTGGCCGGTTAAGTTAGTGTTACCATTCTTTCTTCACGAATTCGGCATTTGTTAAATGGTTTCGGTTCGAAGCTTATTTTTGGCGTACGGAAGTTCATAAATACTTATATTAGTATCAATATTGATGGCGATAACGATTAACACATTGCGTACGCGTACGGATGACAGATTCTAGAAATATTAGATAGTTCATTATTTTAATCTGGATGTCTTTCTAAATTTAATTTATATTGAACTTTTTTTAAAGGATATTTAATGTTTTCGAATACCTGTTTTGTATAGATAAAAATTGATATTGATTACTTATTATGTGTGCTAATCAGTCATACAGCGTACAAGAAATTATTTTCCCAAAGTTGAAGAAGAGATAAAGGTACAATTCACATGAAACACAGAAGCTTAATAAATCTGAGCAATATCAGAGGGCGATTGCAAATAGGGGAAAATTCTATTAAGTTTAATATGGAATGAACCGTAATAAAACTTTTCCCCACTACGATTCTCTGATAGAAAAAATAAATAAAATAATTAAAGCAAAAATAACTGCATTGCAATTTGTTTTTCTTGATTTTTACAGTCTTCATGGATTCCTGAACCATCGAAAATATCTTGAATTCTGCTAAAACGAATGATATTCATCTTCGCCAGCTATTTGAATGGTTTTCCTTTTTGATAAGCATGTAAGATTTTAAGCCCTTTCTACGACAAATTAGCTCGGAGTATTTTATGGAAATTCCATAAATAACTCTATCTAACGAATAATATAAAAAATCTAATTAATTAAACAACTTTTTTAACTGAAATATTTAACCAAGTTTTACTATTTCAAAAAGTCGATTTCAGAAAAAATATTTAATGAAACTGAATCGAGAATCCATAATCCATTTTAAATGTCTAAATGTTTTTCTTTTTTCTATTCTTCGGAGCACTTTTAGTAAAACCAATTTTAACACATATTCATTAAAGTTTTCTTTTTCAAATTATAGAGTAGTTAATAATAAATAAAAATCTAAAATTAACAGTCTCAGGCGACCTGTGTTTTTAAACTTACAATCTCGTATAATGATTTATATTTTAATTTAGCCATAAAACATGATTTTATATAGGCTTTCTGACAGAGAATATCCGTGATATCCGCATGGAACAAGCCGGCCAGAAAATCAAAAAAATTTCTAATTTTTTCCTCTATTTTTTAAAAATTGAATGAATATATTCATATTCTTACAAAATTACTATTTGCAATTTGCGGATATGAAATTTGTTCCTGTATTTCTGTCACCAAAAACACTTAATGACAATTTCACAGGAAATAATAGTTAGTGCACACCAGATTAAAGTTTTTTTACAGTCGATGTGTTCCATAAATTTAAGGCCACGCGTTTATTTAGAGCTCTTTCTAATCTGTTTTTTGTAGTATTGACAAATCTTCTGGTGATATTTTATAAACGGAAAATATCAACACGTTTACAAATTTATAAATTATTTTTTGAATGCATTAATTTTGATTGTTCGACTAGAAATTATATTTTTAAAGTAAGACCGCCGTTTTTTACGATGTTTATAAAAATAGTTAAATATCTCAGCGAAATGATTCACTCATCAGAGGCCGTCTAAAGATGTCTTGAGAAGAAGAGTGAAAAAGGAAGACGCAAAAATTATTCATAAGCTTCTTCCGAAAGAGTATGCGAAACCATCTTCTCGAAAATACTTATTGTTGGATAAAAGGATAACTCAGTTAATATGGGAAAAATAATTTTGTACTTATAAATTCTTCTTTTATTTCTTAGTGAATCGTAAATATTTCGTGTGGCAAGCAGTAGTTATGCGCAAGCGTATTTTGAATCCGAAACGATTATTATTTTTCTTCGCGCCAAATGAAAATTATGATATAATTATGATTTTTCAAGATTTAAATTAATTTCCACGTGAAGTTTTAAAAATAATTTTACGTCAATTTATTATGATTTCCTTGAAATATATCTAACACTTTAAGTTTTTACGAAATTTTGTCTTGAAAAATTTTAAATGTTTTAAGAAGTACTTTTAAACAACTCAAATAACGCTATAGACTGAAAAAGTTTAAATGTATCGAGATGACTGCATCCATTTGTCATCTTGGAGAGGAATTTAAAAGTTCTCCGAACAATTTTAAATAATACGAAATTTCTACTACTAAAGAAATACCGTAAAACATATATTATAACAGCCCTCCTGTAATACTGCCGTTTTACTTACATATTTAGACAACAAAACATCGAAATTCTATATAATTTCTTTAAAATTATTTGTTTAGTTTCATATACTGATAGCTATCGTGATAAAATTTTTTAAATTCAACATTATATCCTGCTAACTTGTAAGACCAAAATTAAAAGGTGGTTTGAAAAAATAGCCAAAAGCACTATCTTTTCTACGTGCCAAGTTATTATTTTTCTAACAGTTACAAAGAATAAAAATCACAATCTCGAAGCTAATTTTCAAGTTTTATTCCAACCAATTCGGAATAGTGATTTTGCGATTTTTAAACGTGTGTGTTTAACCCTTAACGTCTTTATAAGAAAAAAAGTTTCTAGTAGATCTTAATTAAGCTTGCCTTAAACTATCTAAATTATTAATATCTTTTGAAAAAACTATATTGGAGCATGCTTACTAAGCTCATTTTACATTATTACCATACAAGTTGGGGTGCGGACTGTTATTTTCAACTTTCCTCAAATTGAATAAGTATCAACTATTTTTTTTGAGATGATCCGTTAGTTTTTTTTAATAATTAAATTTCAAATTTGACTGTTTGTTAAGAGGTTCTTATTAACTCGAGATTAAATATTATATAATGGTATTTTCTCAAAAAAATTTCTTGTAATTTTAATGGCCATTCGGATTATTTATTAATTTTTACAGCAATAATAATATATATTAATATTATTGTTATTATTGAACATGAAATATCAGCGAGAACCTGTCCATCACGCCAAAAAAGAAACAAAAATCGCAATAAGAAATGATTGCCATCGAAAAATTGGATTCAATGACGCTAATGATGTTAATGGCGAAAACCGGGCGAGAAGAATTATCTAATAGATACGTATATTTTAAACAGATGCGCAAGTTGAAACAAATAACAACACATTGGCGAGATTTTTGCAATCGTTAGCCGCTTGAATCCTAGTTGATGGGAGATGACGGACAATGGAATCAAGATTTGATAGCAAGTTTTGATGTTATGATAAACGAGAATATCTGTAAGCCACTCCCCCACATTATATATAAACATATCATAAAATACCTGGAAATTATAATTATGTGAATTTAATTAGCTTTAAAACATCAAGGATTTAATATTAGAGTTTTACGTTCATTGGACTTATTTTGCTTTTTTTATATTTAATTTCTCGTATTATAGGATCTTATTGTTATAAATCCTTGAAAACCAGTTGTTCGTTAAAATTGCTAACAATAAACTAGTTAATTTAAATGATAATAGATTATTTCAATGCCGAATAATTTATTATTGTGTTCCCGAAAGTTTCAATTCATTTAACCATTCTGAAGATTATTTATTCTCATTTTAACTTTCAGATGTTCTCCCGCACATTCCTTCTCTTATCGTCTATAGTTATAAGCACTAGTGCCTTCTTCTTCGGCGGTGGTGGATGTGGCTGCCAACCACAACCAGCCTGTGCTCCACCACCTCCACCACCATCACCATGCTCTGGTGGAAATGTTGTTTCTGGCTATGTGGCTCCTCCAACTTATCAACAAGCTCCATCGTATTCTGCACCAGTTTCCTCATATTCTGCACCAGCTCCATCTTACGCTCCAGTGAATAACTATCAGCAATCTGAATCTGTTGCCGCTCCACCACCACCGCCACCAGCTCCAGCTGACGGAGGCTACCAGCCAGCTCAAGGTCCATCATATGCCAGCCAACCACAATATCAGCCACAAGAAGAAGCCCCACCACCACCACCACCAGCTGCCGAGCCACAACCAGACAACTACAATGAGGCGCAGAATGTCCAAGTAAGAACCTTGATGAGAATTTCTTATGGTAATGCAATATTATAGCCTGTCCAACAAGTGCAACAAGTCGAGGTCGCTGAGCCACAGAACTACCAGGTAATGACTGCGCATTTAATATAATTTGCATGAATTTAACCGTTAACCCCACTGTTGAACCGCACTTTCAGAGCACCGCACAAGATCCACAAGTTCAAGTAGCACAAGCTGCTGCTGAATATAGTAACCAGGTGCTGGAGGCGTTCTTCCCGTTTTTAATGCAAAATATTTCAGGCTGCTTCTGCTGCTGCTGCCGCCGCTAAGGTTGCCGAAGTTGTTGAGGAAGCAAAAGAAGACACAAAGAAGACGAAGAGCGAAGGAAAAACCGTAAGCTTATATCTTAATAAAACTATAATGTTGCTTTACCTTTAGGCAAAGGCAGAGAAACCAGTAAAAGCTGAGTCCACTACGGTTAAGGCTTCTACGGAGTCTCATCACACCGAGGAAATGATTCCAGAGACGAACCAGAAAGAAGTTGATATTAGCGAGCTTAAACTCACTGATGACCCATTGTGCAATTCCGAGGACTTGAGAAAAGTCGTTTTGGAGGTTTCGCAATTCGATTATATAAACTTCTCTGATGACGCATTTTGCAGAACATTGACGAACAGCTGAACAGCTCCAAGAGAACAATTCAATTAGCCGCCGAAGCCCAATTTGGAGGACGATTCGATGTCATTTGCGCTAATGGAGACTTCAGGTACTCCATGCACTTTATTGTTAAGTTTATAAAAACTTTTTCCAGTTATGTCACAAATACTGAGCTCTTCTGTCAAGAGACGAAGGGAAACGTGTCGTGCTATACTTACAGACAATTGTGAGCTATTTAATAGCGTTATTAATTAATCAACCAATGTGCAATGACTTAACATGATAGAAATTGTTTTAATAATTTTCACCGCTTAATATAAATGCAACTTGTTATGAATTTTTTTGTTTATTTATTCAATAAATAATTACTATAATAAATAGTATAAGCGTATAGATGTATTGTGGGTTGAATTAGGTATTGATACAATTTATGCTTCACCGTAATCTAAATGAAAGGGTATGAGGAAATATTGACAATATATTGGTAGGGGTGATCAGTGAAACAACTATAGTATTTTCTGGAAATTCTAAACAAAATCAAAAGTAAATTTGATGAGAAAGAGACCCATGGGAATTTGATACAATCAATTTACTTTTATATTTTGCCCATAACAAGTTCAAATTGGTTCGAAACAAAAGTGAATAAATCAAGATGAAAAAACAATAACGAGGTTTTCGAATACTTCAATTAATTAATTAATCAATAAATGTTCCCTGAAAATCAACAACAACAAAAACAGTTGTATATGCACAAAAACTAATGGCTCTGGTTTAAATCACGAGATAGGCAATGATGGTCGTTATGCAAGCTGTCATTGATCCGTCTGAAATGAATTAGCTAATTAGATACATTTTGGTGCCATTTATATGATCGGATTATTTCAGGTGAATAGAAATCACCTGCCGACGCATCTGCACCTAACAGATAACACCCCGATTTTTTTATGGCATTGCATTAGCATTCGAACGTCTCTCGATGATCCGAATGTCATTAGTAGATATTCTAATTTTCTGACACGCGACATATGCACATCATGAGCAAATTGGCGAGATAATGGCGGGAAGAAAGGGGGAAATGCATTAGGCTTATTAGGTGTTGGAAAATATTAATTTTATGCATTGTGCGGGCTTAGGGTTTAAGTCGGATTATTTGTTATATAAGGAGTAGATTATTTCAAGTATTCTTTTAATCATATTGTTGAGTTTAAAATTGGAGTTGAGCCATATGTCTAAATAGGTCGAAAATAAAACGAGCTTAAGTTTTATATTTTAGAGCGTTGATTTTTCCCATAGTTCACGTGAAAGTTGTAAAACAAGCGTAAATAAAGAAAAATTATTATTTGATTAAGAATCATAGATCTGGAAAACTGTGTAACGATTTTCGTTAATCATGCTCTTTTATAATTTCAAGTCATATTAAATAATACAAAATTATACCCTTCCCTATAACAACATGATTACAAATAAAAATTTAAATAAGAGATCCAGAAGGAGCGGTGGATGATCAATAAAACTTAATTTCTTCAGTTTCAATCTCTTTGGATAGTATATAACAAAGTCGCACAATCTACGTACTAACTTAATAGTGAAGAGCACACAACGCAGTAGAAAGAAGTTCCCCAACATATTATCCTAGGGGTATATTAATATTTCCAGTCAGTTAAAGCCAAATTTACTAATTCCCTGGGAACGTTCCTTAAATTAATATGCAAATGGTGAATAAGGAAGCTCGATAAATTATAGAAAAACATTCAAAACATTTTTTCCGGTCGGTGTGGCTGAAGAAGTTTTTCAAATTTATTAAAAAATGGATTAACAAATCGCATTTTACAATAATGACATCAAGGATGTTAGGATGTTAAAAGGATGTACAAGGATATTAGGATGGCTTCTATTGGAAACAATATTGTATCATCTTTAATTAAAAGTTTGTTTTTTTTTTTCTTTTCTATTCAAAATATTTTAAAATCAAGTTAAACTCAATTTGTTTAAAACTTGTGTTAAATATAATAGATAACAAAACAAAGTATAGACTATTAGAGTTAAACTATCTTTGATACCAACTTAACAATTTTCCGAAAATTAATGAAACTACTAAAGTTTATAATAAAAACAGCACGCCAATTGAAGTAGTAAAAAAGGACCTGTATCTTAAATTGTATAAAAAATTAAAAGGCAAAAGATATTTTAAGGAATTAATATAAAAATTAGCATAAAAATTGGCTTGTAACTTGCTCATAGAAATCATAAAATGGCTCTAATATCATCAATTGAGCGAATCAAAATTTAAATAGTAACTTAATAAAACTGTTTTTTTTATTTTATAAAAAATATAATATTTCAAAATAATTTTCTGGGGAAAATCAAAATGTTTTGTAAAATAGAAAAAAAGATTTAATATATATATATATATTTTAATAATATGGCAAAAAACTATAAATTGGATTTAAACGAGTTGTTTCAACTCATATTTCTAAAGATTATGGAACGCAAAAAGGTTCCAGTTTAGAAAATCTATTCTGTTCAATTAGTTTATTTCAATCTCCGGGCTTAATTTAGATAGATTTTGCCTCATTTTAATCCATCAATTTCCTGACCATTTATTTCCTTTTCAATTCTACATTTACTTCTTACCTATAATTGTTTCCATTAATAATATTAATTGACTCTAAACGGGCATACTAAAAATGTCGAAAACAAAAACTAATTGAAATGCACATTGACATGAAAACTTTCACCTAGCGGTTATTGTGAGCCTGTCAATCAATATGCACCCGATAATTATACCAATTATCGGCTGGTGTGAATTAAAATGAAGAATACTTTTGGATAATAAACATTACAATCTCTAGGGAAATTTCAAGTGGAGTTTCATAATGATTGGCGGATGTAGAAGATTCGTAATCTATGTCAACATTAGCTTCATCATCTGACATGGCCGGAACAATGAAGCGAGCGCATCATTAAAATGTTGATGAGGTGAAGGGAAAGAGCAAAAGCGCAAATATATGGATGGATTCTTTCTAATTGTCTTTAATCCTAAATTTGCGAAATTTCGGGACGTATTCAAGGGCCGGAAATTGAATTTCAATTGAAGATTTTTATAGTGGTTCTGTGGTCTCCCTATTCAGGCTAATTTCTGCACTCATATTGAGCAGCGGAATTGTTTCATTAATTTCTCATGTTTAATGGGACAAGTTTATAGCTAGTAAAAGTGATTATATATTGGTATGCGGTGGAAATTTTCATACAAATTTGCTAATCGAAACACCTGCCCGTTAATAAAACTAATAATTTATAGCTCAATGGAAGGGAGAGGGGAAATAAATGCGCGCAATATTTTTATGATATTAATTGAGTATAACATACAGTATGCCATTGAGTTAATTGCCTCCATGACTGGCATTGGGGTAGTGGTTGTTGTCGTGGTGGTCGTGATTTTTTCCGTACAATTTGTGAATTTGCATGTTCCATAGCCAGTGGCGCCTTGCTAAAAAAAAGAGAACGTTTAATATATGCAAAAGCGCATTAATCTTTCCAACCTCGGCAGGAACACATTCGACTTGTTTAACTTGACATTTGTCGCCATTTATTGGATCAAACATTGACTCGCAGCACTCTTGGAACCGCTAAAGTGCAAAATAAATTATACATGCTAAAGGTGTAAAACAACTTACCTCACACCACATTTCAGCAGTTGGGACATAACGAGACATCTTCTCGCAAAACTCGGTCTTATCACGGGCAAATGCATCCCACTCTTCATTATCGCTAAACAATAATAGAACATGAGTGATGACTTACAGAACAATAAACTTACTCTGCATTAATATAGGAAACATGTGCCACAAGGACTGAGAAGACAATAACAGTAGACTTGAAGACAAGAGACATTTTTGTTAAAAAACTGAAAGCTGATCTTTAGGAAAAAATGGATTGGCAAGAATTTTATGAAAAAGGAAAGAATGAATAAAAAAACGGATAGCGTGATGGTGACAAAGCTGTCTTTAATGTTATATGCTCAAGCAAAACTGCGCGGACCCAAAAAGTGCGACACAAGGCGGGGCTTATATTGACGCCGACAGCTGGCACTCTCCTCGTCTTCTTACCCTCCATTCTTGGTCACCCCCCACCTCCTTCCAAAAACCTCGTTTATATATATGTGTGTGTTTTCTTTCTAGAAGGAGCACCGGATGATGAAACCGGTTGGCTAATCCAAATATGTTCAATTAGTTAGATTCGTCAAACCAATGTTTTTGGGCAAGCTCGACCCGGTATGATAAATTGAGGGAAGAAAAATGTTCTAGAAAATCTGGAATCGATAAAATCTAGAAGTAAAAGATGGATAATAAAAATGTGAATAATTGCTCTTTTATGGGGCTCTTCAAGACTCTATTTCTTTGGTTTTTTTATAGACGATTAGCCATCATTCCGGCAGAACGAATTGGCCTGCATAATCTGATAGGTACACAAATATGGCCAAGTTTTTATGAAGTAACTTAACAAGTGTGTTCCGTAGTCGCCATTGACAGCAAAAAACACAAACACACATACGGAGATGACCAAATAGAGGCTAAATTTTGTGTAAATAAATTACCAAGTACCTACCGACCTTCCCTACTAGTTTGGCGTGTTATTTTGTTTTATTATCAAACACTCTTTTTGGCTCGACTCAACTGGGTTAAGCTAACAAATAATAACGACAAAGGATGATGAATTGCGCAGGTGAAGCAGTGGTGGAGCCTCATCAAATTAAGTTGAGGATGATGATGATATTTAATACCGTTCTTGGCTATGAAATATTCAATGATGGGGCTCTTGAGGACGAACAATCGAGGTGTTATTTTTGGTCTTTATTGTGATGGAATTGGAATTTTATTTCAATTGAAATTTGATTTTAATAATATATGAAAGAATGCTTAAGTATTCGTGTCTAATGAATCGAGAATCGGGGAGAGTTTGGAAAAACAATGTTGTCTAACGGAATTGGATAAATGTGTTTTTGTGGTTCTTTGAATGCAATTATTTGTGCAAGTAGTGGAATTACTGAAATTATGTGAATTTTTAATAATGTAAGAACAGCACATGAAGAAGACGAAGAGTTTTTCAATTGTAATTCATTAACTACAACACACATTATTCGAAAAAATGAGAAAATTTTGATGAGGATGGAACTTTCTTTCAATAAACCACATTTCTTGCGATGACGGTGATTTGAATCCTTGGGTTCTAATGAAAATTGTAAAGGGTTTTGAAAAATTACGAATATTAACGTTAAAGGGAGCTTAAAGTAAAAAAATAAATAAAATACGACACATTGAATTACCCGTAAACACTTGTAAATATTCGCTCGAATTATTCAAAGCAACTACAAGATCTAATTCAATAAAAATTAAACGTTAACTACTTTTTTTAATGCTCAATTGTTTAGACACCAGTTCAAAGTAAAAAAAAAACTTTCTTGTGTACAAACTTGTTTAGAAGTGACCGTCCACACGATGACTAAGCTTACGCTATAATGAAACTTTTTCAAATGGTATTTTCTATCTGCTTTATAAATGTTGAGTTCAGTAGGGTAGCAGGTTATTGATTATCAATATATTCCTGTACCTCGATTAGTATTATTGGCAATTGTAAAATTACTTATAATTCATCATAAAAGAATATTAATAAATGTTTAGTTTTGAGAAAAAATTTTCTTAAAACCCCTTCTGAAATGTTTAATTGAAAACTAACAAATTAAAAAGTTTTCAGATAGAGTAATTCCATAACAATTGGTTACTGTTATATACATGTCTTTCAAAATAGGTTCTTAATACGTGTAAACTTGTAAAATTCACTCAAAAATAAAACATTTTCATTTTCATTTGATGTGCAAACGTGCTCAAACTTTCGATAATGGGAGATGTTCAATGTGTAAAGTTTCGAATATGGACATTTTAAGTGTTTTGAAGTTTGAATGGCTAAATACGGCGCATTGAACTCCAAACATCACTGATAATCGACAGCTGAAGCACGATTAAAATGATTGCCTATAGGCTTGCTTTAAATTAAGAATATCAGAATTGTTCCCTCTCTCTCTCCGTTACCGCAGTTTGTACAATTGGAATTTTAAAAATTTGACTTTGGTTTTATATTTTGTTTCTGTAATTTTTATAAATAAACGTTGAAATTTCATTGTGGGTTGAGATTTCATTGTTGTGATTTTTAATAGTCGAGGAAAAAATATTCCAAAAGTCAACGTCCTTAATAAGAAACTGAGAAGCAGAACACGGAAATGATCGGCGTGACATTTTATCTTTCAAATATTTTGTATAATTTTTTTGCTTTATAATCTTGTGGTATCTTATGGTATTTTTAAAATATTGTTATTTATTATGGGAGATAGAAATTAATCCAATATAAGACCAATAAAACAAATCAACTGTTTGATATTCGAATCCTCAGAAAATCTCAAAAATATGAATGACCAATGAGAATTTAAAATTACAAATTACATGATCATATAGCAACATTTCACATATTCCTGCCCCAATGACACTAAACCGCGCCGCGTTGCAAAAAACTTCGCACTAATTGCACGAACACTACATTTTAATTTTTTTTAATAGGAAAAATATGTTCTTGATTGGATTGACCAGGAAATGTTGCTAATTGTTTCTTTTCATCACATCGATTTGTGTTATCTATATCAATTATATCAAGCAAACATTTTAGAATAATTTTTCTTCTTCGCGGTGAAGAATTACAAACAGAACAGTTCAGATTTAAAGACAGATTTAAACAATTAATTTTGATTTGGAACTATTGTGCACTTTTTATCTAATTGACACCTATTTGTCAACTCGAATGAACAGTCAAATAAACACGCCTGTAGACTGTAACAATAACAAGTGCAATTATAATCATAATAAAAATGCAAATCTTGTGTTTCTTGCAACCACATTGAAGAGAACCACAATAAATAACAATAATAACCCACTCAACACGAACTTGTTCATTATTTCGGTTCTTTACATTTTCTTCAGCAAGAAATGTACATAAAAGAATACCTAGAGCGAGCCCGAAATAATTTTCCATTCCATATCGGTCAAGAGGAATACTTGTATTTGAGCAGCAGCCAGAAAAAAAAACCTGCCGCTTCAATGATACACTTAATCCACCTTGTTTCCGATTTGTTTACATAAATACCGGAATGCGCAACAAAAGGAATGATGAATCATTGAAATGATTTTTGGGGATATGAGGCTGAAAAATGATATCCGCTTTATATTTTGAAACGCGATTGGCATTTTGTCAGTCTCGATAGAAATGAGCCAAAAAAGTGACATTTGGTCAAAAAGACGATTAACATGTATGCAAGTATGCAAGATATATGAGTAGGCCAAGAAATTAGATGGACAGATCCACTCTAGATGTGCAATTGACAGCATGCAGCCAATTTTTCTGAAGAATGATGAAACGAAGCCATGTTTTGAATTGATTCAAATTATAATTCGATTAGATTAAGAAGCTCGTTGTTTTTTCTCTTCAAAGACGTGGTTATGTTGCATATTTGGATTAATATATTTACCAAAATGTACAAAAGGTATTAATAAAGTAAGGGAATCAACGACAAACAGATTAGATATGAATGATGGATTAAGTTGACGTGGATAACGACCAAATATTAAGTCAACGGAACGATTTGTGAGCAAATGAGAGGGTTCGGAAGGCAATTTGATAGAAAATAAATCATCATAATAGTTGAAACACTTTAATGGTTTTGGGTATAAACTCGCGCGTCCTTTTGAACTCGAAGGATTAGCGTTATCGGGACATTTTGAGAGAAGTGAGATTTGGTTAATTGCGACCATTAAAATTGGTCGAGGACGATTGATTGTTTATTATTACTGGTATTGTTATTAAATTCGCGCAAAAATGTTAAAAATAGTTGATATTTCCTGTCAGATGGTTATTGTTGTTTCGAATGAGAGTCACAATTCCTACCACACATGGATAATTATATAGTTTTTGAATGCTACTGACAAAAGAGCCCCCTCTTGTTGTTGATTGGTAAGCGATTAGATGGGTTGATGAATGTGTCAATTAAGAATTAGGAATGATTGTTGTATTTATTGTTTTTAGTAAATGAGCTAGTTTAAGAATAATATTTAAATAGATATATAACATTTATTTCTTAATAGGTATCGCACCTAAACAAGAGGGAAATTAGCACACCAAATTGAATTGTCATGTTGACGACTCAGAAAAGGAAATGATTCTCATGTTGCTAATTTGGGTAAGATACTTTTAGATAGTTTAAGATAGACTAGTAAAAATTACCAGATAAATTATATAAAAATAATACGTTTAAATTAGTAAGACACGTTTAAACATTGAAAAATATTCTATGCCTGTATCAGTTTTCTGATTTTTAAATGCGTTTAAAGTTGTAACGATTTTATTAGAAAACAATTTTTGACTTTGCATCTCTTAAACTATCTAATTATAGCAATATCTTGCCACAAAATTAAACGTGTCTAAGCTCATTATTTTACCAATCAAATTAACGTGCGAATCGTAGCATTCCTTGAGCTTTACATTTAATTGCCACGAGTCCAGAGTATTTTTCTAAAAAGTATGGACCAATTGCGAAAAACCAAGCTTTTTGTTATTTGTTAACGCATACAATTGTTTTTGATTCTTAAAACTAATTTAACGAAATGGACAATGAAGTAAATTAAACTCAAAGATGTTACGATTTAATAAAAAAGAAGTTAAGTAAAAAAGTGAAGAATGTGATTTTGGCGATTTTGTACAGTCTGTTCTCCAAGGTGGAGTGTTTTTGCTTTAAGCAATATTACAAAGTATTTTTTAAGATTTTAAAATTGTTGTTTAGCTTAATAAATCAAAGCTAGAACTGGGAGAATAATCCGGAATTTAATAAGGGAATTTTTATAAACAGCCTGCGCTCTGTCAGAAACGCGACGAATATTAGTAACAATATAAAAATACAATATATCCTTAGTAAATATTAATTAGGTATATTTAGAGTATCCCCACCAAACCAGTCTAAATTAGCCGTTAATTAAATCATGTGTTAAAGAAGTTACTTAATTATAAAAAAGGATAAGGTTTTTTTTATTATTTTTTTTTATTTTGGAGCAAATAATATAAATTTTAACATTGAAGGAGAATATTGAATCTTTCAATGTTTATCTTATCCAATTTATTCTATATTGGTTCTTCTATTCGATTTTGTGATTTAGTGCATTGTGTATGCATACATGTATGGAATTGTTATTTTTTGATAGTCGAGCAAATAGCATATTTTTACAAAAGACAGTTCTTATAGTTACGGTAGAAAAAATATTTTTCTCTAGGAATTGATCTGAATCGTGGAAAAACGGGAAACACAATTTTGAATAGTTTTTCACTTCCAAAAGGATACGCTAGCCTGAATTAATAGAAAGCAACATTTTATAATTTATCAAAACAATTGAAAAGTTGAACGCATATATGAATAGTGTTAAATAGAATCTTATTAATTACAAATTTAGAATCATTTTGAGATTAATTCAGAAAATTGTACGTCTTAAAATGTACCAAAAGAAATTAACACACATCCGGGAAGATTTACATAAAAGAAGCAAAAGTTGTACGCGTTAATATTTTATTGAATTCTCTGCTATGTTGGCACGTACTATAAAATATAATTATAGATTGTATTTTATTTCTTTTCTAGTTAAAGCAAATTATAAATATTTTTCTTCCGAACTAACACATTAAGCACGCCAACTGGAAATGACGATTTTGCAATTTTTGAATAGGCCTGAAAATTTTTACGGCTTTTTAACACGGAAGTTTTTACGACAATTTAACTAAACTTGTCTTAAACTATCTAAAAACATTTAAAAATTTCCGAAAAGTAAGATTGTAGCACATTTAGTGAGCTCATTTTTATAGATTACCAGTTGGCGTGCATTAAGTGAAGCCTCAAATTGATAGATTTTCTTGAAAAATTGTTATTGATATACAGAAAGCAATAAAATGCATGGAGATTCTAATAAAGAATTAAGTACTTGACAATTGTTATTTGTACTATTTTCAATTCGAAGCTGTCGACGATTTCTTTGCATTTTGTTTGAAGTTTAAATATAGTCGTCGCCAAATGCGATTACCACCGCAAAATGTGGCGCACTTTTTAAATATTATTTTTTTATTTAATTTTTATGATTATTTTCTTGTTTATGCTCGTTCGAAACTGTTTTTGCTTAAATAAATTGAAGAATATGTTTTGAGATGTTGTTTCAGTCGTGGAATAAATGTGGAAAATTACAATAATCATAAAAATTAAATGAAAAAACAATATTTAAAAAAGTGCGTCACATTTTGCGATGGTAATCGCATTTGGCAACGACTATATAATATATTTAATAATATAAAATTTCGTCAAAAAATATAAAAAAGTTCATTTCTTTTTGTTATTAAAAAAAAAATGAAACAATATACAACAAGTGAGAGCATTTAAATATAAATTTTCAGAACAATTGCTAAATGAATGGCTTCAGGGCATGGGAAAGTGGAATTTAAATGAACTCATTTAAAATTTTTCAATTTAATTTGATATTCAAGACACTCGATATTCAATTATACGCATGCATAGTACATACATAATTAGAATCAATTTAAATATAGTCTCAAGAGCTTGCCATATATATTCTTAATTCGATTCAAACACTGGAAAAAGCGATATGAACCGTCAAGTTGATTTTTGTCGTCGGGTGTCATCGAAATACATCACATATGTATTTACCTAACAATTGGCGATGCAAAAAATATATGGTATTTGTGTGTGGATGATGCTCCTCAGCATGAAATCATATCATATTTCCGTTAATGTTTGTTCAGCCGTTCCGTATTCCTACCATCCATGTTTTTTGATGTCGTTGTCGTCTTCTTTTAATAAAGAATAGATTGAAACGACGAGGTTTTTTGAAAATAAATATTAGTTTTGCATATTATGGTGGCTATTCGGGGGAGTTTTGAATGACCGAATAATTAAGTTATGAATCATCAAAAGAAATATCAAATAGGTTATATACGAGACGACAGCTAATGGGGAAAAGAGAGCCTGCTCTTTAATAAAAATGAATTGAATAATAAACAAATATATAGGTTTGTTGTGTTTTATTAAATGATAGAATATTTCGAAATTTATTAATGTTTATTTTTAGGTTTATTTATGGGTTGAGAAATTAATTGATGCTAGGACATTAAACGTTCTTTTATGTATTGCGGTTTCTAGGGATTAACCATAAAATAAGCTTTTAAATTAAATTATTCTTCTAAAATTTAAATATTATTGTTAGCTACCGCTACCGAAATATAAACTGCTCAAACTCTGTGGCAATGTGAGACTCACAAAAACTTAAAATGGATTTATTACAAGTAAGTGCTTCGGGTCCAACTACATCCTTGATCTAATTGGAGAGCAGATCAGTCCGGAAACGGAAAAGATCCGTTTCGATACACATGAAGGTATGAATCAGAGCTGGGCGGAACGATAGTTTTTGAATTTCGGAATTCGGATCCAAAATTAAAATTTCTTTGGTGTGAATAATAAAGAAATATTTGTCCATCAAGCCACAATTTGTATGAATCAATCGAAAAATTTTAAATTCAGCTGTATGAAACCTAATTCCTGTTTAATCTGGCACCGTAGCTAGTCCAAATCCAAACGCAGAAGGAATTTATCAAATGTTCGTCCGTATTAAAGTACATTTTTCTGTGTGTTAATTGTGTTATTGTAATTTGTTCCTATGGTTTGTGTTACGGTAGAACGCCAACAGGTATGGTAATTGAAAATCTCAGTAAACGTTCTCAAATCTACCTTTTTGGAAATATATTCATATACTTTAAGGAGCGCCCTTTTAATTTGTCTTAATCAATGTATCAGACACGCTTAATCATCGGAAAATTATTATTTCCAGCAGTAGATGGAAAAAAGGTTAATTTGGTTAGAAAAATAAAATTTTAACGACAGAGGGAATATGAAAATGATAATACCCTATTTATCCGTTTCATTGGATTCCTCGACGCAGACGGTTATGTTTCGATCATTTCGATCGAAAAAGAAAATATAAGAGAAGTTGTTATGCACAAAAGTAGTGAAGAATTTTTCCTCCCCCCATGGGAGAAGGGAGGGGGGGGGGGGGGGGGGAATGGTTGTTTGTTGTTGTTGCTCTTATGTTTATCATTATACAAGGAATATAAGAATTTAAAAATGAATATATGGCTACATTTAAAGATAAATTTTAAACTAATGAAACGGTAATGAAAATGAAACACACTTGACGGTATAATAGATAAACAACTTGAGGTAAACAACAACAACAAAGATGAGATATTTTATTAAACTTCATAGGGAGATTTACGATCAGTGAACTGACAAAACCAATATAGGCACATGAAAAGTGCCGAGCCCATAAAATGTGTTAGGAAAACGGAGCGATGACAAATATGGAGCATGCTTATCTGACAACACTCTACTTTGCCTAAGGAAAGCTATTGGAAGAAAGGTGGGGCTCACGAGAAAAGGTGGATAAGGAAAAATATTCATGTTTCCTGAAGTTTTCCTTAGTCAAAAATTTTTTACTAGAGGAGCTTAATAAACTGTGCACATTAGCAGTTATACCGGGTGGATTGACTAAGTATCTTCAACCATTGAACGTTGCTGTGAACAAACCATTTAAGGATAGATTAAGGAGCGGCTGGGAATCTTGGATGGCCGATTTGAGCCAAGCAACTTTCACCAGAAATGGGAACCGAAAGAGACCGTCGTCCGCAACAGTGACAAATTGGGTATCCAACAGCAACAGTATAGCATTTCAGATGATATTATTTTAAACGGATTTAGAAGATCTTGAAGCCAAGATTATGATAGAGTTATTGAATTTTTATGTGAGAGATTCAAATGTCTTTAATGTGCTAACCTTGTTAGATATATATTCTTTTTATTGTTATAGGTTTTGATTGTTTTGATAGTTAATTTATCCAAAATATTTGTTATCGATTAGTCAATAAACAATTCCAACTTTTATGTTGAGTAGAATTGTTTTCATTAAATATTCTGATGACAGACGAGTGTGTGGAGACATTAGACACGAAATGAGAGAAACCTATCTCTCCCCCCACCACCCCCACCACATGCGAAATAGTGTACGAACGAAATCCAATAAAACGGATAAATAGGGTAATTGTTTCAAACGAAATAACACACAGTTCCAATTTACGTCTTCTTTGTCAAATTCCAGTCCCGTTTTCCATGTGTAAACAAGATTTAAATTAGAATTTAAACACAGAATTTTCAGCGAAAATATTTGCAGGTTGGTCATTTCTTGAACCGAACACTCCCATTAACGATTAATATTGACAAAAGGCTACATTTGAAACACTTAGAAATAAAAATAACGTCATTATTTGTTCTAGAATTTTTATTACAAAAATCCGAGCTTTTACGTTTTTCTTATATGATGAAAAGCTTAATAAAATAAAGAAACATGTTTTTTTCTAAATTTTTAGAAATTGAAAATCTAACAAGTAAGAAAGAATTAATAAGAAACAAATCGTTTTCCACGAAGGGTTTAGTGAATAATATCTTATTTCAAAATGAATCTAAAGGAAGGTGGGAAAAAGGAGTTAAGCAATTTATCAAAATGTTTCTCTCCTAAACCAATATTATGAAAACTACTAGATAAAAAACTGAAATAATGATTAATACCTATAGTTTTAATACAATAACTTGGAATTTTTGTTGTTATAGAGTTTTAATATGACCGATAAGCTACAAACGCAAGAACGCTTTAATATATATATATATATATAAGCTGTTATTTTCGATAAACTTCCCTAAACTTCTGCCAATTTTGATGAAATCCAATGATCTCAGTTTAGAATTATTCTGAATAGCGAATATGGAACAAAATTTGAATTTTCTGCGGAACACGGAATGAAATATTATTTTTCGGAGCACGCAACACACAATACGGAAGAGAAAAAACTACGAAACGCGGAATTCCGTCGATCACTGATAAATACATAAATTTCCGGATTCTATATTAGTTTATTATAAAAATGTGAACTTGTTAACTCTATATGAAAGAAAATGATTGTCCTTGTTTGGAATTTTGCTTGGTCTATTTTTATAACAAATGGAAGAATATCGCAAATCAAATAAACTCACTAGATTGCGTAATTATGAGAGTTTGGGATTGTTTAACTTTTTTTCTTCAAAAATATTAACTTTTTATTTTCATAATAGGTCAAGTTCCATGGAATTATGTTCACTGTACTTGATTTGTTCCAACCTCCCTTTATGTCAAATAGTTTCCTCTATTTCTTAGAAGAAGATGTCCTATTCAAACCTACAACGTCCTTGCATATATACAAATTCTACTATTTTTCTTCAAAATGCGCTCAACTGTTAACCAATGTTTATATCAGCACCACTAATTAGTAAATGTATATGCATTATACTAATTAAACACGATATTATCTAAATACTAGCGTTTCGGATTTGTGCATTAGTTTCCCAGGTAATGGAACAGATGGATAAAATATTAATGGATAAACTAATATTAATATTAATAGAAATGATAATTAATATTATTATTTATATTATCATTAGGGAACTTTACATCATTTTTTACGGTGTAACAAACTTGATATGAAAGGAAAAAGAAATAAGAAGGAAAATTGTATTTGGAAAGATATTAAAACAATTAGCTTTTGGCTTTAATTTTTTGAAAAAAAGATTTCGGTATAAAATCTAAAAAATAAGTTGAAATTAGTAGACATTAATACTAGAAGGATACTGTAGAAGAATTCTGAAAATGTTGTTTCGTCATAATTTTGCCAGAATTATTTATAGCTCTATTGCTCTGAATGAATTTGTAGTCATTTTTGGGATTTCATTTCTTCTTTGATTATATTGCCAACAGGACTACCTCGATTCACGTTAAATCTTTTACCATTATCGGCCAACAAATTTGAATATTTAATTTTCACTAATGCTAATATTCTTAATCAAAACAATAAGTTTTAATTAAATAGAAACCAACATTAGACTTAACTTTTTTATTATAAATGTTGTACGGAGATCCTCCCAAATCTTTTTTACTTTAGCTCACTAATTGTATAAGACCATTTAAAATCAGTTATTATCAAAATATAAGAAATTGACAGTTCCAATTTTATTTTAATAAAAAATAAAAGTAATAAATCTGATTTGATCTAGAAATTTTGAAGAAATATAATGAAAAACAGAGAAATTATTAACATAAATTGAATATTTGTTTCATGTTATCTTTGAGACCATTGAAACTAATTCAAAAATGTCGAAATTGAATTTTCAATTTTTTATATTTCGATAATATAATTTCAGAAGACTACAAGTGAACTTATAATTAGGGACGATTAGAGCACCCCTCCTGAAATTGTAAATTCAGTTCTTAATTAGCTCAGAAAATACTTTTTTTCTTTTATTTTGTTGAATATAAGAAGCATTTTGATAAAAAACGAAATTTACAAATGGCCAACATCTGTACTATAAAATTCACCTATTACTCGGTGAAATTTTCTGAAATCGTATGTTATTTTCTATTTCAACAATTCCAGAAAACGCATTGATAAATGTGATCTGGCAATTAAGAAATTTATCGTTTGGTTATGCACTACATAAGGACATAAATAACATCATCCTATTAGACTACTTCTTAAATTAAAGGTTTAATATTGTTGGTTTATTATTTTTGACAGTTGAAGGAAAAACATATTATTGGACACAGCAGATCTTAGAGACCAAATCAATGATGAGAGTTTGAGAAAAAAAAACTAGATAAAGAATTTCCCGATATTTTATATTTCACAATCAAATAATTTTTTTTAATAAATAAAATAATTATACTGCAGACTTATAAAAACATGTGAAAATATTGTTCATTTCAGTGATGGGAGCCTAATAGAAGAAAAATGGTCTTGTCCAAACAACTTCAATGTGTGTTATCCATTTTTTGATAAATCACATATTGATGAGATAGGAAATAATGGCCGTCTAAACAAGAACCTATTTTCTCTTATTTATTCCTCTTTCATTAGGCACCGATCTATGAAAAGGACAATCCATTAAAAATCATACTTAAACTATGAATAATATGTTTAATAATGACAATAGGTTTTACTTTGGAGCAGTTTTTAATTTATTAAAAAAAAACTGGTATTTCAAAATAGACTATTAAATGTTGCATTAAAGTGCACAACAATTGAAAAACTTTGACGCCTATTCAATTAAACGTTTATGACAGTTTTTAACAATAGAAAATGAAATATAATTAGTTACAGTCAAGTTAATTTGAATATGCAGTTAAGGTTGAATTGTTTCATTTAGGTTACCAAAAAATTCTATATTCAATAAAAATATATAAAATACCTAATTGAATATAATAGTATAACTATAAATAAATTAAGGGATTATCTGGAAAACTAAACAGTAAATAATTATCTTAAGTTAATTCCCCGTAGTTTAATATTCTTCACGGAATTCCATCTTCCATTTTCCGTTTTCCGTCGTTTTTTGAATTCCATTTACGTTTTCCGTTATCCCTTTGAAACAAATTGATTTCCGTACAACCCTGGTATATAGTAATTAACATAAAGAAATTAAAACAAATGAGTCATTTGTCGGATTATTAATATTTATAATTCTATTGTATAAAAGTGCATTTGCGTTATCATAGTAAACCAGTTATAACATACCCCACTATCTTAACCTTGTTGTAGTTTATTATTACTAGCACCATTTGCTTCTATGCCAATTGTGAGACCATCAACATTGAGAGGATTGTCCGCGGTAAGGTCTTACAATGGGCACGTCATATTTCCAGAATTCCGGTGGACCGTTGGTGCAAACGCGTAACAGAATGGGACCCCAAAGGATCAACTAGACCAAAAGGACGACCTAAAGCACGCTGGTCTGATGCCGTCAAACTCGGAATCTCAAACTTCACCCACGAACGGTCCACGACAAGATCCACCAGAAGACGGATAGGAATCCTGGAGACGAGAGCTGCATGGTCGACAGTGGCTCGGCGCAGCCGCTCAAATTGGAGAGAGTTAGTCCGCTTCTCACTGCGAGAATGATTCGGACTCCAAAGTAAGTAAGTAAGTTCAATATCACTAATTATTTTTCACGTGATTTCATTTTTTCAGATTTTTCAAGGATCATATGACGAATAATATTCGAAATTCTTAGTGAAAACTGATTTTTTGGAATTTAGTGGAAATTCCTATTTTTGGAACAACAATATATATTCATAACAATATTCGAATATAAATTTGATTCATATTAAAAACAAACTTATGTTTTTAAAGCTGTAAACATTCCTTATATTATACAGTACGCATTGATTACCGTAATCATGTCTAATTGAAGTTCAGAAAAAACACGTGATCGAAAAAAACATAATCATATATTGTTCACCTGGCTTCTGTTGGTTTTCAAATACAAAAGTAAAGAATAATTTGAAAGAATGTCCACGCTATGACTTGTCCTCATTACAGAATGCAAATATTAAAATTATTTAAAACCCATTTTCTAAATTTTTGAATAAAATTAAAATTACTTCGTCAGTGAATGTTGCATATATTATTTATTATCGCAGTTCTAATTTCGTCATCTTTCTCAATCCGTAAGTAATTTGAAACGTGGAAAGTAAAGTCTCCGCGTACAGTATATTATTTTTCTATCAATAGTTATTGGAATCGTTTTAGATAGCCGAATATAATAATGATTCGATGATTTGGAAAAAAAGGCATCGAAATTGATTTCGTCATCTATAAAATTATACTTTTTTGTTATATAAAACGTTGTGTTCTTTATGGTCAATTGAATGTTTAAACTTTAAAATCAACACTTTGCTTATAAAGGAAATGTTTTAGGTCATCATCTCCAATTTTGGTACAGAACCCGTATGCAAGAATGTATTTATCTGTTAAATGGTGATGTAAAATTATTGTTAAACTACTTTTATAAAAAAATTTAAATAACTTTAGGTAAGAAATAATAATTTAATACAAAACAGATTGTATAATACTTATAATTTATTGTTAATTGGCAATTAATCAATGATTTTCCATCGCCGTTTAACGGATAAATACGTTCTTGCATACCGCCTCAGATTTTCATAGAGGTTCTTTATGGCTTGAATGGTATACTAAAAAATTAGAAGCCCAAAACGGTTTAAATAGGAAAAATCAGTTTGGAACCTAAAAATACTCCGATTATCCACAATAATTTAATTGAATTAATGAATTTTATGTAAACGATTTATGATTAAAATTGACTACACAAAATTTGGGTATGAAAATCGCGATTTTTGGGATTCAGAACAATTTTTACCCACTTAAACCATTTTGCGGCTCCTAATTTTTTCTTCAGTATACTATTTGGATCATTAGGAATATATCTGCAGTTTTTAATGAAAACTTCCACCATACGGTAGAACATACGGTTGTTGAAAACGTGATATATTCGATTCCTACTCCTCGAGCCAATTGTTTAGTTCACGTCACATTTACTACTAAATATGCGATTTATTGAAATAATTAAACGTAAGAAACCCCCAACTAATGTGGTAATAAAATTATCTTAGTAAACATTCCCAAACCTAACTTTTTAAAAAGATATTAATACTGTTACATACATAGTTTAAGACAAATCTATTTAAATTGACATGAAAAATATTTTGTTATAAAGTCTTTAAAAATTTCCAAAAACGTTTAAAAATTACAAATCGTCATACCCTTTTGGCGTAAAATGTAATGATATTGTCCAATGAGTAAACTTTTACGGTCTTTCACTTAATTGCGAAAAAAACCTATATTTGTTTATATAATTTACAGCTTGCAATGAAGAAACAAGGAATTTCTTGAAATGTCGAACAATAAAATTCACTGAAACGTAAGTTAGTTTCATTAACCTATTCTATTTTATGTCAATTTACGAATTAAAAAGAAAGAAAACTTTAACTTTCAAATTTTTTTCTGTTTAACATTTTACTTCTAAAAAGCAAAAATGTTGGTTGTCATCTAAAAATGCCACCCGAAGATATTTACTTTGTAAAATTTAATCACGTATCACTGAAATCCAAATAAACTTTTCTGTGTAGGAAACTGTAGGTATTTTGATACTATATTCTTACATTCTTACATACTATCAAGTACTATTTCTAAATGACGATTTAAAGTCTTCGGAGGCATGCAATTGGAATTTTTGTTACACATTATTGCACATATTTGGGGCACATTTTTTGTCCGTATGTATTTTGTGCAAAATTTGTTTGTTACAGAAAGGTGGTGGATGTCATTTATGAAAATAAAAAAAATGGAAGCGAAGAAGATATTCATAATGATGCAACAGTTATATTTAATTTGAAAGAAATCGAAAATGTCATACTGGATTTATCGAAGGTTAATGCGAAAACAATAAGCTTGGAAAAGCTTGAGAGTTGTAAAAATTCGGAAATTCGAATAATCAATAACAGGAAAGTGAATATGTTGCTTCTCGACGGGCTCAAAGAAAACTGTTAATATTAATTACATGCATATTTACACTTTAATTAGCTTGTAGGTCTAATTGAAACCAAAAATAGCTTATCATTACACCGAATTTCGAAAATTATGGAACGTTGTGCTCCATACTGCGAGTTTAATGATGGTTTTAAAGAATATTCTAAAGTAGCCAATAACTTTATTTTTAAAGCATTTCGATGCAAAGGTGGTTATGTAGACAACTCGGTAAATGAAAGATTAATTGGATGTAAGGAGATTTTCAATGGAATAGAAATAAAGACTGGAGAAGGTTTGTGGTATTTTTGTATGTTTCTTAACTAATTATATTATCAAAATATAAGAAATTGACAATTCCAAATTTATTTTCATAAAAAATAAAAGTATAGTCGTCGCCAAATGCGATTACCGCCGCAAAGTGTGGCGCACTTTTTTGAATATTATTTTTACATTTAATTTTTATGATTTTTAATATTTTCCACATTTATGCCACGATTGAAACAACATCGAAAACATATTCTTCAATTAATTTAAACAAAATCGAGAGATAGAGAGAGAGAGAGAGAGAGAGAGATAGATAGAACGAGCCTAAACAAGAAAATAAACATGAAAATTAAATGTAAAAATAATATTTAAAAAGTGCGCCACACTTTGCGGCGGTAATCGCATTTGGCGACGACTATAATAAATCTGATTTGATCTAGAAATTTTGAAGAAATATAATGAAAAACAGAGAAATTGTAAACATTAATTGAATATTTGTTTCATAATCTCTTTGAGACCATTGAAAATAATTCAAAAATGTTCTAATTGAATTTTCAATTTCTTATATTTTGATAATACATGTTTAATATATGTTTAATAGCATATGTTAACAAGGAATATTTAATGTTGCCAATTAAGTTTTCTCCATTTAAAATAATAATTTTCGAATAGCTTCATGTTTTTATATTCAATATATCATATGAGTAAATTGGTTATTTTTTATTTGTCATTTCGTTGAAAGTTCAATCCGGATTCTGAATTCTTGCATGTTGTCTGAAATATTTCAGATTTCTAGGTACTTTTAATTGTCCATATCTAAACTTTAAAAAGCTTACTAATCTAAATTGAATTTATTATTATTACTATTTAAAATTGTATTATTAACAATTATTAGGTACAAAATTAAGATAAATAGTTTTTCACGATTAAAAATTTAAAAAATATCCTTCTGATCCTTTCTTTATCCAGAGTAGAGTTTTCTATTCTCTTGAATTTTCGGTCATCCACGTCCGGTAACAGACAAGAAACGGAAGAAGACATCCGTAGGATTTAACGAAATAGATTTTTCAAGCGGAAGATGAAATTGTTACAGTTTAAAAATAACGTTAAAGGAAAAAATTGTAAAACACCAAATTAAGCATTTCAGTGATTTTTTCTAGAAGTCTAAATTCATTCCTTGTAACCCAGCTGCAACTGCAAACCAAAAAGGAATTTTAATTACTCAAATTTAGATGTTAGAAACCTCACAAAGACAATAAGCTTTGTGCATCAATTACATGGACAATTTATATTCACCGACGATAAAACAGTTGAGCAAATTAATCTGCCGTTTTTAACTTATATTAGTTCCGAATATTGTAAGTTTTTATATTCTTTATATTTCCAGATCGTATTATCAAAAATTGTCTATGTACCAGTCTTAAAATGGTCCCAATCAGAGATGGACGGAATGCATTATTATTTTTTTCGGAGTTTGAAAAACGACCTGAATCCGGAACGCTGAATCCGGAATTTCGGCCGTATCTGGTTTTAACATTTGTATGAAAATTAAATTTTTGAAATTCGGAACTAAATTATACGATTTTTTTTTGAATTTTCTAATTTATTATTTTCTGTTTGATGCAACTGTTGTGGTACCCAGGCACTGTGGGTTTCTAAAAATTATTACCTAAACTCGTATTCCAGAAAAATTACTTACGACGCCCTTTAAGACTATTTCAATTATTTTCTTAAAATAACCTTCTAAAAATATTCCTGTTTTTATAGTTCACTCAAAGTTTAATGGCTGTAAGGCCAAGATAGAATTGTCCTGCTGGGTATTCTAAATAATTTATTAAATACAGGTCCTGCAGTAATTTTACGTAACCTATCAGCGGTTTCCTCAATAATTTTGAATCACGAACTTGTTATACAATGCCCGGGTCAACCGAAAGTCGTTATTGAAGGTTTACCAAAACTAAAAAATCTTCATCCATCTGCGAGATCTTTATTATATCAATATGGAGTTAAAAATCAGGAATTAACTGAGGATCACAAAGGTTGGTTGATCGCAAAATATTTATTAAGATTATTTAAATATTTCAGTATTTCATACTCTTATATGGTTTCTATTATTTCTGGCGGGTCTGGAGATTATTGCCAAATGTTTCTCTTAGCCACGATGTAATTAAAAAATAATTTTGTTCTTGTTTCAGTTATAACTTGTTTTTTTTATTAAATAATAAAAATACGTAATAAGTCGTCAATTTTAATAAATGCACAAGTAATTGTCATTCTTTCAATATTTTGAAAAAATTCAATTTAGTTGTTGTTGTGGGCTTAATATTTTGATCAGTAATTAAAGTGTCGCATAACTTTGTTTACAGAAATGTTCCGGAATCAATATGACAGTGATGTAACTGTATGGAGCCCACAGGTAAATATTACATTTTTTAGATTTAAATAAATTCAATGCAAATTACTTTTTCTGTAAACGGGTATTAACAATTATTTCCGTTACATTTGATTCTATATCAATGGTATCTCAAATGAAAAGTCAAAAAAGTTATTATTTGCAATATTAGGGGTTTTAACCGAAACGAATCCGTGGAAAATTATTTTTTCTTTTGATAATCATGTATTTCAATACCCATTTAAAATATTTAGGGACGTTTGCATCAAGTCGAATATGCCGTTGAAGCAATGAAGCAAGGTTCTGCCACGGTTGGAATAAAAAGTGAAACTCACGCAGTGATTGTCGCCTTGAAAGTATATTACATATTCATATATTACCGCCACGCAAAGCAGACTCCAGAAAAAAAATGTTGCCAAAATTGGTGGTTTCTTATTTATGAGAACGAAATAATTTTCATTTAATTCTCTGAATTCAAAGCAGCTGAGATCGAAGGGAAAGTTTCAATTTTAACCGTTAGGGCAATTTTGGCTTATTTTAATTCCGAGAGTCTGAATTTTCTTGCTATATATATATATACTCCTTATTTTTTCAGCGCGCTCAAAATGAACTTTGCTCTCACCAAAAGAAGATTTACGAAATTGATACACATTCTGGAGTTTCTATTGCTGGACTTCTTTCTGATGGACGAATTTTGGCTAGATTCCTCCAAACTGAGTGTTCTAGTTGGAGGTGGGATTATAAATTACCAATTCCAATGAAAAAGTTAGCCGAAGCCATGCAACTAAGTAGAATTAATAATTGATTTTAATGTTATTTCGAGTTTTTAGAACTTCAAGCGAATACTCAATATTATGGAAGGAGACCGTTCGGTGTTGGTTTGCTTATCGCAGGATATGACGTGAGTTTCCTTTTTGAACGTAAATTTAACATCTCCATCTAATATATAAAATAATTATTTACTATTTTCATAGACGTTAAAATTTCAATTACATGTAATATTTTAAATTTATATTCTTGTTATTTTTATTAATTGTTCTCTGCCATGCTTTCACTTTTTCATACGTACCAAATCTCAAAATTTCAGGCCAAGTATCCGAGAAAGTAAGTAAACTTTCAACTAATTCCAGTCATATTTCATTTCACGTCAATATAACCTTATGAAACTGATAGTTAGCTGCTGTTGTATTATTTTTCTTGAAAAATACTATAGTCTAAATGATTCCTAATGGATGGAAAAACTATTCTCGTTTTGATTGACCATGATTTATCTTATTTATCTAAATTGACGCCATAACGAAGCGCACATTTTGGATTAGTTTTTCTCTTCCATTAGTTATAATTTTAAAAAAGATTATTTTACTGAAAACAATTATACCATAAAAGACATTACTTAACCATTATTAAACTGATTATATGATTTTAGAAAGATGGAGCTCATATTATCCAAACTGATCCGTCCGCCGAAGTTGTAAGTATGTTAGGAACCTCAATCGGTGCCCGGTCACAATCTGCCAGGACATATTTGGAAAAGAACGTTGAAAGATTTGAAAAATGTTTGTTTCTTTTAAATATTTTTAAAATTCAAATAGCTGTTTCGTAATTTTTATCTTGCACAAATGTTGATGGTCTCATTCGTTTGTATGAACAAAAATTTATACTTATCAACTATTAAAACGTATTATATGATTTATTTTGCCAGTTAGTGTCAGCCCTTATAATTTGAATGATCTTAAATTCCAGACGAGGAAGAATTTTCTTTTAGGTTAGATTTAGAAAAATCTTCTGGATTCGCGTAACTTTGTGTGACACATTTAAAATAGGTAAAATCGCTATTTTCAGTTGGCATGAGTCTGAAATATTGTCGTGGTGTAGGTTATTGAAAGTCGATTTAAAGGAGTATTCGGAATAAAAAAAATGGTATCGCTTGAGACAGGTGTAGATTTAATTTTTAATTAATTTATTATTTCGCTTTTCTTTGACATTTGGCGACTACTATAATAAATTACACTTAAATTTTGTTATTATAATTATTAATGCAACAACCACTTTATTAAGAGAAAACAAAATGAAAAGCGAAATAATAAACAAATTGCAAATTAAATTTACACCTGTTTCAAGCGAGACCATTTTATTATTCGGAATGCTCCTTTAAATCGACTTTCAATAAAAACACCAAGACTAAAAATTTAAGAGCAATTTCGTTGGATAGAATTACCATGAGATGCATTGCTGTAAAACGTTGTCGCTAATTCTGGTCTCGAGTTGCCATAATTAGGAAATGATAGTTTTTCTCTCATCCACTTAAAAATAATAACAAAATAAACTTGAAGAAAAAAGTACAATAATAAACCGATTTTTTCAATCTTGGAAATAGCTGATTTGTAATTTTCAGCGTCTTCTGATGAACTTATTGTTCACGCACTTCTTGCTCTCCGCGATACTTTGCCAGCGGAAGAGAATCTAAGTGCTCAGAACACTTCTATTGGAATTGTTGGAAAGGATTGTCCATTCCAAGTTCTTGACGATGGAGCCATCGCTCAACATTTGCAAAAGGTAGCCGATCACCCGAGAACTATCGCTGGACCACAAGCACCTGCCCCAGGATCACCAGCGGAGCCAATGCAACAATAATTTATATCGAATCCAGTTATGTGTTTTGTTGACGGTGAATTAAATTATAAAACTATTTATTCATTTAAATTGTTTTTTTTTCAAAATTTTCAAATGAATAAAAATAATGCTATTAAAATATTAAAACTGGAATTTGAAGCTGATTAATCTTTCTTGAATAGCCTAAACTGAGCTATTAACGGTATGTGGTCACTTGGAACAAATTCGTTTGGCCACGGACAAAGATTTACAATTTGTTTAAATTGTGGTATTGAATATCGGCGCAGCAGCTTCAAGTTTCCTTGACCCTTTTTCGAATTCTGCAACAGTATTTCTTTATGAAAAGTGACCCCGGATGTCGTACTTGGTCTCCACTTGTATAAAAAATAAAGTCTGGACACGCAACATCCTTGTGATATGTTGATACCCGACGAGTTTCTGAATTTCCATTGACCAATTTATATTTATATGCAGACTCGAAATTGAATGGATGTGACACGTGATCAGACATATTGGATATATTTGTAAATTTGTTTGTGAATTTTGAGTCTATTCCAACGTTGGCTTCTGGTGGTAAAAGATTTTTAATTGAGCATTTTGAGCCGGATGATCGAGTGCTTTGCCCACTCATTGTGCGAACATATAAATCTTTCATAGAAGCTCTAAAATACATATTTTATAGAAACAACAGTATTTTCTACCTTCGCTTCATAATAAAGTTATATATAAATGATCCTGGTTCTATATTGTAGTCACCTAATATTATAATTGAGGGTAAAGCGAGATTATAGTTTTTGTACACCTGAAATATTAAATTACGTGTATCCACGTGAACACTTATTATAAATAAAGAACTGACTTCATTAATGTTGGCAAAAAAAACCATCAATTGGGCCAATTTTATATCTCCTCTCTCAGTATTAAATATTAAATGGGTATTCCCAACAATGATAATCTTTTTGGTTCTCCGACATTTTAAAACAACGATTTGGGCTGAAATATAAGAATCGTAATAATATGATTGAAAGTTTAAAAACCTATCTGCTCCTTGTCTAGAGTCGTATTCATTTTCACAAAATACTCTACCGGAAGATACTCTAATTCTTCAAATAGCTCTTTCTTATAAAATATTGCACAACCATCACATTTAAACATTGTACTAATCTTCCGTTGATAATGTCCCTCATAACCTTCTGCAAATCTGGATATAAATATTAGATCTGCGAGATTTCAAGGTTTTTAATTTTAAATATTTCTCATAAAATACACTGGGCGGAATTCCGGAATTTCAATTGTAATTTCGAATTTTCAAACGCATTCCGCCAACAGTGTATTCATTTTCCAATATATTTTTCACAACTCAATGTGATAATCGATTTTGGATGGTCCAATTGATATACTCATCAGTTAATTTTTTAAATTTGATATACGCTTCATTCGAATCATATAATAATGATTTAGTGTCGCGTATACTATGGAGTTCTACGATTGGAAATTTAATATAATCAACAATACACTTTTAAATATTGTCGTGGTGTAGGTTGATGAAAAATTAGGGGTAAAGGAGCATACCGAAAAAAAAAGATGGTCTCGCTTGGGCAGGTGTAGATTTAATTTGCAATTTGTTTATTATTTCGATCCTAAATATAATAAATCATACAAAAATTTTTATAATAATAATAATTATTATCCAATTTAGTAAGAGAAAACAAAATTGTGATGAAAAAAAGCGAAATAATAAACAAATTGCAAATTAAATCTACACCAGCCCAAGCGAGACCATCTTTTTTTGGGGTATGCTCCTTTAACCCTAATTTTTCATCAACCTACACCACGACAATAATTAAATTGGTCAAAAACGGTTAACTAAGAAAACTAATTTTTGGATACAATAATTATTAATCCGGTGAACCTTGTTTAAAATAAAAAATACTTGTATTTTTTTATTTTTTTTAATCATTTTTTTTACTTGCATTATTTTCTGACATATCTTATGATTAATAGAAATAGGACATTGTTTGTATAGGCTGGTCAACAAAATGTTTGGTGCCGCAGTCGATTTTCAAATTAAATAAAAAAGTAAAATTAAAAACATGCGATATTAAAAACGTCATACTTTTGCATAACAGTTCGCGGATTGACGAATAATGATCATGCTGAACTTCTTGTAACCCATATATATCGGAATTGATTTCACTGAGTTCCACAAACAATTTACGCGATCGGGTATTCCATGAAATGTAGCTCGGCGAGTTCCTGAATGAAATTGAAAAAATTGTTTAAACTTATTTTCGAAAATAAAGTTTTTTTAATTAAAATTTTAGAAATAAAAGCTGTTTATAATCGATATAATAAACAAAATTTTAGGATTAAAATAAGTAACAGCCCAATAATTTTTAAAAGGCTATCGACTAAAAAATGATGTTTAATTATTGTCCTTTTCAAGACTATACCGAATGGAAGAAAATTAATTCAAAATATACAATCAATAACATAAATTAATGATATCAAAAGTAAAGTTTCAATGGTCCAAACGAGCCCATCAGTTTTCACGTTACCATTCGGTATCTATATTTGAAAACAACAATAAAATCTTATATGATTGTTCTGTAAATTATATGATGATCAAATTTCTAGTTGCAACTCATGTAATGATATGTTCTTTTACGGCAATCCTCTAATTAAAAACGTATGTTATGATGTCGCGAAAAATTGAAAATAATAAAAAAAAACCTCAAATGATTATACAAATAAAATGTTCGTTCAGATGTCGTCTGACACAATATATTATATGAACAGACGCTGAAATCTTGGTATATTTCGCTTGTATTCATTAGTGTCTAAATTAATTAAATATAAACATTATATAATAAAATTCACATTATTCTCCCATGTTCTCCTTAGGTTGTGAAGTTTTCTTGATAGGCAGTACAACGAAAATCCATCTTTTATATTTGAAGAAGAAAGAAAGTTTAAGCCAACATCATCTTCTATTAAAACGCTCCGATTTCTCACTAATGGCATCATAGAAGTTGGAGTCTGCTTATTAACTTTTATTGATCCCAAAAAAACAATATCTTCTAAAATAAAGTTAATAAATTCAAAAAATGAGGATAATGAACCTGATTCCGTTAAATTTTGATTTTCTGCGTTCTGATTAACCTCTTTCGTACTGTCCCTTTCTTTAACTTCTTCATTAGCACAACACTCTTTGTTTGTCTAAACATATTTAATTATCAGACAATCTCCAGTGAATAAATAATACAGTGTTTGAAAAACTACTACTGCACTGTGCTTCACATAAATCTTCAGAATTACCAGTCTCAATAACTTCTATTTCGCCATTTTCTATAACAACCCTTAAATGAATATAATATAATCGACAATATTCGTATTCTACCCACGTGTTATCTAAATCAATAACTTCCTTGGGTTCTGGAGCCACCATATTTGCTGAAACAATATTCTATTATAGTAAAAATTAGGGAACATACCCCATTTCTCGAAAACTCCACCATCTCGGTTGTCATAATCGGAAAAACCACCATATATCGGAATATTGTTACTAACGTTTGACATATTTTTCTACATTTATAAATATTACGATACGTATTCCATTCACCTACTATTGCTAATTCCTTTTGCTTCGCGCTTTCGCTATATAAGCTAGACAATGACTTATGACATTCAAAGTTTGGTCTACGTTTCGATGTACCATACATATATTTAGTACGGTTTGTCCTTTTCATCTCCCCACCGTTCATTAAATTTCTACTAAATATATCAAATGTGTATGTTTGAATTAAAAACAATTTATTGATTTGATTTATCAAAATTGTTATTATTTTTATTTTCATTATCAACAACAATAATAAAGATTGATAATATGATAGGTGATATGTATTCACTATTCTTTGTTTATGATCTCATGTTCGAGTTCATAATTTTTGAATTCCGTAATAATAATACCACATTTTTTAAAAACTAAAATATTAATCTAAATTATACGAAAATCATTCTCTATATTATACTGTTTTTCTTTTCTCAAATCTCATTTATATTTATTTATAATATATTTTAACAAGTAATACCTTTCATGAGAAAACTAGTAAAAGAAAAGATTGTTCCTTACACCAAAATTCTTTGCAATTATTGTTTGTTTATGGTCATAAAATGTCATATTTCTAATGTTGCGCAGTAATCTCGACGCCTTGTACATGAAGAGAATTCCTCGTAAAATTCTAGTGTTTGTGATATGTTTAAGGTAATCGATGTCGATTAAAATTTTAAAAATTGCTTAAAACCTAATCAGATTTTTATAGTAGCATTTTATTTCCAACGTTTATATATAAACCTTTAATTTCCTAATTTAAAAAATAGCGAAGTTAGTCTGTTTTAAAGTGTTGCTTTTTCTTACCAAATTTTTAAAGCAAAATAACTAGAAAGCCTAATTTTAAGTTTGAAAATAGGAATATAGTTCGACTTTTAATGAATACTTTTATAAAAAGCTTTTAAAGATTAATCTTTAAATTGAATAGGACGAACGTGTTTTAAGTCCGCGGGAGACTTCAAAATACTTTGAAAATTTTAGCCCCCAGGGACCGCGTTCAAAGTCATTTTCAAGAATCCCTGGAGACGGGTACATGGTTTGTCATTTTTATGCAAGAAAAACCAGGTCCGGGATGTTATTTTCAAAAGCGCAGTTAGATATTTTGTTCTACTTTCTCAAAAAAATTATCATAAAATTAGACGCACTCAAATGGGGACAAAAAAATAGAAAATTATGTTCCACTTTTTGAAAATAAAAAATAGGGGCGTGGCATGTTTAGCAATGTATGCATGTTACATTGCACAATTTGGAAACGCTTTTTTATACTATTGAAGAATGTTTCGTTCTGGTGTGCGCACTTCAATGTGAATTTTGAAATAGTGAAAAAAAGAGAAACACGTGATAAAATATTGTAAAAATGGAATTTTAAGATGGGAGGGAATTACTTGACGGACCATTAGGAATTCGAAATCGAATGTAAAATTTTGAAACTAGAAACTCTAATGCATTTTAAGATTCTATAAACGTTACGGCGAGAAAAATTTGATCGACCACTTAAAAAATTTAAATTTCATAATCCAAAACCGGAATTCGAAATAAATATTCAAAAAAATGAAAACAGCTGAAACACAGATCCGAAGTTTGCCAATCCCTGTAACCATAAAATTTTAGGAAAAACGCTGTATTATCCCTAAATAAATTATTCCAATTCGTATGAAGCCGGAAAATTTTCTTCAAAAATGGAGATCAGAACGAAAAGACTGTATAAAATTTTGAATGACACATAATAATTGTTGAGTGTTCAGCTCATGCTTTCGAGACATATATAATTTTCAGAAACATTATAACTCACTTGGAGATACATTTAATATATATTTATGCGATATAAATAATCCTTTTGTGATTTTAGGATTAAATACTTAATTGATTAATTCAACGGAAAAACATGAGCAAAAAGTTTGTCAACAACCCGAGTGATTCAGTGGATGACCATCTGAAAGGAATTGTTGCTACAGACAAAGGAGTGAAATTTCATTCGGTAATTCTATAGTAACAATATCAGCTGATATATATCAGTACATTTTTAGGAAATAAATAGAGTAGTTATCAGAAGCGACATAGAAGATTATAAGAAGAACAAAAAAGTGGTTCTTATAGCTGGTGGGGGCGCTGGCCACGAACCATATGCTGCCGGTTATGTCGGTAAAGGAATGCTGACGGCTGCCGTAGTTGGAAATATTTTCGCCTCACCACCTTCACACCACGTCTTGTCAGCATTGAAAGAAACCAAATCCGACGGCGGAGCAATTTTGTTTGTCATTAACTACACAGGCGATAGACTTAACTTCGGTTTAGCTGCCGAAAAGTTTAAAAGCAACGGCGGCAAAGTTAAATTGTTAACTGTTGCTGATGATATTGCTATTGATAACCCAAGTAATCACGTAGGACGCCGGGGATTAGCCGGAGCCGTTCTATTAATAAAGGTAAAGTTAATGAAATCTCTATTAAGCTTGGAAATTTTTATATTTTCGAAAAACGGTGACTATATACAAGTTATTGACGGAACCCCTAAGAACCGTATTCCCAACACTTATATAGAGAAACATGTGGCAAATCTATTTAGTGATATCAGTTTTTATAGTAGAAAAAGGAAAAGATAGTTCTCCATTTAAAAGATCAGATGAGCGTATAAAAACATTTTCAGTATTGAGGATTTGTCTTAAATGGGCTAGGATGGATGGAAATATTTCTTATGACTATATATAATTTAGATAGCGGGATCTCTAGCGGAGCAAGGAAAATCATTAGACGAAATCTACAACATATGTCACAAAGTTTCAAAAAACTTAACAACCTTGGGTGTCTCTGTTTACCCTGGAAGTCTACCTGGGCAAAAACCTGAGTGTGATATGAGTGAAAATGAAATGGAAATTGGTCTTGGAATTCACGGCGAACCGGGAAAAGAACGTACTAAATTCAAACAAATATCTGATATCGTCCAGACTATGATGGATCTTCATATGAAGAAAGCATCAAACAAAAGTGATAAAATTAACATACTTATTAATAATCTCGGCAGTGTTTCGCAATTGGAGATGAAAATTATTAGTGGCGAAGTCTGCGAATGGTGCGGTAAGTTAGCAATATCAATTTTATTTGTAATTGATTTTAGAAAAACACAAAATTAAAATCAACCGAATGTACTGCGGGACCTTCATGACGTCACTTAATAGCTATGGATTTAGTATCACACTATCACCAATTGAGGATGATATCAACGACTATTTAGGCATGTTATTTGTATATTTAAGTTTTCTTTCGGTTAGTATACCCTTAACAACAAAATAAACACACAGGTAATTGTGTTTCTAAATTAATTTCTTTAGATTCTAAAACGAATGTAGTTAATTGGGGTCCACCTTTAAATGTAATCAATGAAAACATACAAGTGCCCAGTCCGAAATCATGTGGAGAAGAATTGGCAAACATTAACGATTCTGGCGCAGTAGACGAAAGTGGGAAGATAGAAGACATATTAAAATCCTTGTCAGACGCAATAAAAGAAAATGAAAAGTTATTAAACGAGCTCGATTCAGCGGCTGGTGATGGTGATTGCGGAAGTACATTTACATCGGCAGCAGAAGGTATTTAATTTTTAATTCTATATTCAACATGAAGGAATATTATTTATGACATCTTTATTCCATTTGTGATTTTCTATTACCAAATATCGTCATATCGTCAATATAAGACAATAATAAAAATAACAAAATTCAAAATTCAAAATGTATCCACTACGAATTCGTAAAGAGTTTTAAACATAATCGTAAAAAATACTAAATGTGAACACATATTAAAAAAAAAGTTTTCCCAGCCGATTAAAATCATGTGTAAGAATACAGTTTGGAAAATTTGTAAAAATTAAGCGAAAATACTTCAATCAGTGGTTATATTTCTGTTTATGAAGATATTTCAGCAATTAAAAAGAACTACGATGCATTAAATAAGAGCCACCCAAAAACACTTCTAAAACAAGTCGCATTAATATTTGAGACGTACGTCGGTGGAACATGCGGAGCGGTAAGGATAATCAATTTTTCACGTATGAAAGCAAAATTTCAGCTCTATGCTTTGATGTTAAATGCAGCAGCAGAATGTTTTGACAAGGAATGTAATAACTCGGTAGCGATGAAATCATTGATTAGTGCATATGAGGCTGTGCAGAAATATGCTGGTGCTCAGCCCGGAGATCGTACAATGGTATGTACATTTAATATATCACGTTCTTTTCAACTAAAAATACTACAAAACTGGACATTTTTATTATGTAGAGGAATTGGATATTAAAAAAACCTACTTGATTACATAGAAAAGAATCACTTTACTGAAATAATACAAAATGTATTCTATTGGTCATTTACATTATCAAAATAAAAAATAACGTTTTCCATGATTTTCCATTTTTATAGTCGTCGCCAAATGCGATTACCACCGCAAAGTGTGGCGCACTTTTGTAAGTATTATTTTTTCATTTAATTTTTATGATTTTTATTATTTTCCACATTTATTCCACGATTGAAACAACATCTAAAACATATTCTTTAATTTATTTAAGCAAAACAGTATATAACGAGCCTAAACAAGAAAATAATCATAAAAATTAAATGAAAAAATAATATTTAAAAAGTGCGCCACAGTTTGCGGCGGTAATCGCATTTGGCGACGACTATATAATTAATAGATTTTATTTAAAAATTTGTAAGGTGGATACATTGGATGCTGTAAAAAAATATTTCGAATCAATTAATGGGGGCAATGATGCTAAGAACATATGGGATACTGCAGCAAAGGTTAAAAGGAAACTTTATATAATATTGCAATTCGAATTTTTTAAGGAAGCCGAAAAAGCAGCTAAAGAAACTGCTAAAATGAAAGCAACAGTCGGAAGAGCAAGTTATACCTCTGAACAATCACAAAAACAGCCTGATGCTGGTGCTATGGCAATGGCTGTTTGGATAAAAGCGATCGCTGATGCACTATAAGAGCTTAGAAACATTTAATTTAATCAAATTGATTAAGAAAATTTTAAATAAAATATAATTAGAATTCAAAGTAATTTTTAATATTGTGTTTTATTCCTGCTAGTAGACTTTTGATTATTGTCTTCGGCAGGCTTTATTTCCAGAAAAATATAAAATGAAATAAGTGAAGTGGCATAAGTAATGTATTGAAAATATAGTCAAGATTAAAACAGATGAATTTAAAAACAAATACCGCTTTACGATGAATTAAGAAAAACGTTGAAGAAACTAAAATCTTACCTGTAACAATATTCTTGATATGGAATAAAAAAAATAATACTATGGTCTAATATTAATGGACTAGAAATTTAATATAAAACTTCTTCCATTAAAGAATTAAGTGATTAAAATAAAAATATTTATTATTATTGAAATAATAATCTCATAATTGAACAATTGAGTCGCCAAGGCAAGATTTTAACAGGTAATTATTATATTTATATAATTTTTGCTTCATTTGCACTGGATGGCTTTTAATGTGTCTGCAATGTTCGTCTTCACCTTAAATAAAAATATTAATAAATCCACGCTTCGTCCCTATTATGGTTTTTTTTAAATTTACGGACGTTTCCAAACTGTTAATCTTTGGAATTAAATATAATCCGGAATATACGTATTCAATTTTTCATTATCGTCGTCCGACAAGGAGGTCTTACTATGAAAGAAAAAATCGAAATACGAAATGGACACAGAAATACTATTGACAATTTTGTCGCGACAAAATTACAATTTCTAGTGAAATTGACGATATCTATATAAAGATTTAAAACCTAAGGTACTTTTTCAATTTTCAAAGTAAATGTGCACATTTAAAAACATTATGTTAGTTCCAGATATCAGCAAACTATGTTCTGTGGACTATATATACTGTAAATGATAAACGTCATTTTAGAATGATTAATAGCACAATAATGCTTATTCATGACTTACATTACTCCACTCTATCATTTCTTCGATTGACTTATGGTTAGCGTTATCTTCAATAATTTGACCGCATAAAACAGTATATAAAGCATTATGATATTTACCTGAATGAGTAATACAACATTTTTCATTATTTCATTAGAGTTCATACCGGCTAACAAATACTCATTTCCAGCTTTGATTTTTAATCCACATGCCGGAGCTTCAGATGGTGTAAATATTTCATCTGAGAGATTTGTCAAGTTTGTCGGCTTCTGAAATACCTATCATTACTGCTTTACAAGTATCCTTTCACTTTGAATATTTGCACATGTTCAACGGCATATTTAATATTGTTCAATCCTTTTCGATGTGACTCATCCGGGAGCTGTTGTTTAGTAACCAATAGATCGATTTTAACATGCGAAACTATATAACATTATAATATTCGACATACGATCACTGAAAGTTTACCCCAATCAGCACCACAAAACGATTCTTCGATTGTTTGTTGTTTACACGTGCATGAGTCGGTCGTAGAAAAATAAGCGAATAACAGCGATAAGAGTGAAATAATCCTCATAGCTGACAAATTGAGTTGAATTTAACCAATTCCAATTAGAATTACTCTTGTTTAGATTTATTTGTTTTGAAGTATGACACATTTTTTCCGTTTCTATGTGTCCATTGCATATTGCAACACCTTTTCTTTTATGAAAATCAATATGTTTTATCTATCTCAGGTTGTTTTAACTTTCATTCGTTGTTGATCAAATGAAGTAACGAAAATATTAATGCATCTTGAAGTTTCAAAAAGGGATGAACTAGAAAAAACTGAAATGAAAATAATAGGAAATTCAGAAGTTGGAATTCCACCCAAAGATGTTTTTATGACGGAAGTACTCAATAGTTTTATCTTTGCTTTAGGGCGTTCCATTTGAAAGCTCAAAAATATACGTTAACCCTTTATTTAGGGAATTTATCTCAACTTAAAAAACCTACCTTAGGTACTCTAGGTACCTAATCGAAATAGAAAATATGAAAAAAGATGCAGAATTTTTTGGACATAATACTTTTCTTAATTTACGCTTGTCCTGCAACTTATACGTTTTCTGAACTTGTTTTATAAGCGTTCAAATGGGCGTGTATGTCATTACCTAAAACCCCGAAAGCCCTAAAGAAAGCCCTTTAATTTGTATATTCATTGAAGACGTTTTTGTCATTATACTAGTTTTGAAAAATTTTATAGCTCATCTCCAGAACGTCATCAGAATGTTCTTGTGAGGAGATTTAGATTTAAGAATTGGTGAGAAGTCTCAACGTGATGTTGTCGATTTGGTAGAGGAAAAACTTTTTTGCGGGGATAGGTTTTCTAACCGCTGTCAATCGTATATAATTCAAAGTAAATAACTCAAAGTTTGATTGACTTGACGAATTGAAAAATTATATTTTATAATTTCATAATCGAAAACCTGTTTCAAAAAAAAAATATTTTTCAAAAAACGGAATCCGGAACTCTGCTTACTGACTAATCAGCTGGTTTATACACACCAGTGATGGGAGGGACCGGGACCTTAAAAAATTGAAAATTTCAAAACCCGGGACCCTTTTTTGTTAGGAAAATAGCCGGGTTGGAGGGAGGATGTTCCTTCCATCACTGATATACACGATAATAACTGTGAGCTTAAAAATATAAATGAACATTTTAATTAAAAAATAACCACACTAAATGAAAATAATGATTTTACGAATTTTAAGCATGTGTGACAATCTTTTTAACCAAACTGTTTTCACGGAAGTATAAATAGGACTGTCTTAAACTATCTAAAAATATTAATATTTTTCTAAAAAGCTAGTTTGAGGGCGTTTACTGAGCTTATTTTCTTATTTTATTACCATTTTGCAAATACCTTATACATATATAATAGTTTTACAGTAATTACAGTTACTGTAATACTAACAGCTAATAGTATTTTATTTGTCACACTTTTTGAAGTTTCAATTTATGAAATAATTACATTAGAGAGCTGTAAAAATAATAATATTTTCGTATATTAATAAGAAAAATTGCTTAAAGGAACATAAGGAAGTGATTTATGGTTTTATTTGGGGGCAGAGATGGAGGTGTCGATTTAATTTTTCATCTTTTTATTCGTTCGCTTTTCATTCAAAGTATTTTCTCATATAGGCTATTTCAAATTATTTGACTGTGCTTTGCGAACCGCTGCGCAGCAAGCTATAAATAGAGAGACACACAATACAGCTCTCTATTTTTATCATTTTCAGAACGCGCAGATTTATGCAACGCGTAGTCAAACAAATTGAGATAGTCTATAATTCCTTGTTTTATTTTATTATTTCTTTATAAATTTGGGTTTTATAATAATATAATTTCCTATGTGATTTTATGGGTTTAGGTTCGAAAATGGTTAAAAATCAAAAAAAAATTGAAAATTTAATCAGGACCTTTATCTCTTTGCACCAAGCGAGGGCACAACTATCTTTCTTATGCTAAGTTATATTTCGAATTAATTTAAAATTTCAGAATAGCTAAATTTTGATTATAATTATAATTATAGTTATGAAAAACGTATTTTTATTTTATTTTCGCTAATATTCGATAATGGAGAATCGATTTGTAAATCCATTAAATCAGCAATAAGAGGAGAAACTAGTTTCAAGATTGCGAACGACTAATGAATATGATTTTTGTCGATCAGTACTTGAACATTTGATGATGTTTATTGTAAATATTATTGTTTCTTCGGGTTTGTGGGATTTTCTCTGAATAAACCTATTCGTAATTTTCGTTGATTATTTCTATAAAATTGACAATTTTCTTTAGTTATTGAAATTCGATACCAACCTTTGTTTTTTTGCCTGACGAATATTATATATACAGTGTGAGCCATAATTACCCGTACTACTTTGAGTGCATGTAAGTCAAAAACGAAAAGTCAGAATGGGACGAAATTAACAACAACATTTATCAATAACATAACAATTAATTATTTTCTATTTTTGTTCGACACGGCCGCCTTTCGCAGAAATTACGGCACGAAGACGTCTCGGGTAGGCTTCCACCGTGGCACGCAGGTAATCTGTGGACAGATTGTCCCATTCCTTCTCCAAAGTTTTCTTTAATGCATCCAAACTCGAATGGCCCTGAAACTTAACGGATTGATTTGAAATTTTAAACATTACATAAAAATTAAATTTAGAAAAAAATAATAAAAAATAATGCACCAAAAATGCGTCAGTCAAGTCAAATGTTCAGTACGGGTAATTATGGCTCACCCTGTATATATAGAGGATTTGCGATTTTTAAAAGAATGTGTAAATTTGTACGTCTTAATAACATAAAAGTTTTTACTATAATTTAATTAATCTTGTCTTAAACCATCTAAATATTAATATCTTTTGAAAAAAACTATATTTGAGCATTCTTACTGAGTTCATTTTAACACCATACGAGTTGGGGTGTTATAGAAATCACATTTTAGAAAATAAATTAGGTTATATATACAGTATACCTAATGTATCGTATTATATGTAACACTTAAGTTAAGAGTATTTTTATAATTTGTTGTGATCTTGCTTAATTTTCCGTATTTATTGAATATATTATTTTCTTTTCAGCCAATTATAGTTCATCTACACCCCGACAATATATTTCTTCCGTAAACATTTAAAAATTCATAGTTACACGCCAAATGGAAATAATGATTTTCCTAAATTTCCGCCTATCCTATTCCTTGCACGTGTACTTCTCATAAATTTTGTTTCCGCCAATTTGCCAGCAGTTTCGTAAACTCCCCGAAAAAATTGAAACCTGTTAGAGGTTTAAGATTTAAGCACATTTTCTGAGCTCGGTTTACTAGCCGTAAAGTTGACGTGTAGTTAAATTACTCGATATTTTCAAACCTTATCGGAAATTTTACTTGAACATATAGGTAAGATTTTTATGGTTTTTAGACTTACAGATTAGATTTACTTTAGAAGACTATTAAAATATCAAAAAGGTCAAAAGGTCACAAAAATATTTTTATATTTTAATTATAGTGTTTTTAAATAATTATTGTCCTTTTAAGTGATCAGTGCCCAATTGGAGAGAAAAAAGATCAAATGATAGTCTCGGATGGACGGCCACACACGACTTTTTCGTCTATTCCTCTTTAATTCCCTTCACTCTTCCATTAGGCACCGACCTCTGAAAAGGAAAAATTATTATTTGTTATTATTTGTTAATAAAAATTAAATTTTCATATATCTTAAATGTTGAATGCAATCGTTTCGAGGACAATAGAACAATATACATTTTTTTCAAATACAAACAAAAAGCACGCCAACTTATTTGTCATCTTTTCTATACGTTCAGTCAATTATTGTGTTTTTGGCTGTTAAATATTTATTGATACACTTTAATGTTGTCAACGTTTAAATTAATGATGGTTTAAAGGTGCATAAGGAAGAATATTGTGGTCCCGCTTTGTGGTAAAGAGACAAGACAAAGGTGTGGATTTAATTTTCAATTGTTTTATTATTTCGAATTTCAAGTCGACTTGCAAGTCATTAAACATTATTTCTTGTTTTATTTTCTTTTTCTTTATAAATTGGTTGTTACTTTAATTTTTTTTTAATTAATATTTTTATACTCACTCGAGTGAGCTCACTCAGAATATATTGTTCAATTTATATTTACTATTAATATATTAAACATTTTAATGTAACATTGTTGTTATGGTTACATATTTCACTTATTTTTTGCACATAGAACTTAAAATCAAATAATTATAGTCGATGCCATATGCGATTACCACCGCAAAATGTGGCGCACTTTTTTTTTAATATTCTGAATAGAAGGGGGGATGGGGTACATAATCCGAAATTTCGTCCGTCACTTCTCTCGGGCCTAGATGGTTTTGACCAGTTTAGCTTCAAGTTTTTATTTATATAAAATGAGATTACTGTATCTTGTGATGATTTTGCGGATATTTCATGTTTTTTTCCTAATTTGTTAAAATCATTATCTATCATTCCGCTTTTTTAGTGGCTTGCACACCAAGTAAACTACAAAAATAAAATTTTATTAAAGCCTTTTTACCGAACAAAGCGATTTTGAGATATATTAAGGCGAACCTGATAATATAATTTGTAGAATAGCTTGTAGTTCACAAGTAAAATTTAGCAAAACACGGCTAGAAGCTGAAAACTTGCTTTGTAGTCTGTAACACTTTTGATATATATGTTATAATTTCTATAATTAATTATGTTATTTGTTATATTTATATATAAAATCCAATTCTTCAGATTTTCAAGTATTGAATGTATAGAGAAATGTCCGAAGAAAAAGTAATTGAAGAAGAGATTGGAAAGATAACCGATGTTCCGGCGGGATCGTGAGCTTTTTCCCTATTTTATAAAATAATTTATATTTACAAAACAGAAAGAAAATGTTTGAAGTCCAAGGGCGAAAGATCCTCGTTATAAACGATAAAGGAAAGTTGTACGCCATAAATGGTTTGTGCTCTCACTACAACTTCCCACTTGATAAAGGAATATATGTGAATGGAAGAATCCGTTGCCCACTCCATGGTGCATGTTTTAATGTGTGTAATGGGGATATTGAAGATTATCCTGGATTTGATAGTCTTAATACGTTCGAGGTTTTCTAAAAGAATTATTTTTGTTAGAAATTAATGTTTCGGGTTTAGGTTTTTGAAAAAAATGGGGCGCTTGTTTTGAAAACAACAGAAAAAGCTCTGAAAGGTGGAGATAGACGTATTCAAAGATTCTCAAAATCCAATGTATGCAACAACTCACCAATTGTGGTTATTGGTGGCGGAATTTCAGCAGCGTCGTTTGTTGAAAATGCTCGGGTTAATGGCGTTGAAAATCCAATTGAAGTTATTTCAATGGACACCTATTTGCCTTATGATCGCGTTATTGTTAGCAAAGTAAGATTTTTATCGAATAAAAACAAGAAGGGTTAAAATTAAAAAAAAATTTTTAGGCGCCATTCAAAAAACCAGAAGAAGCTATTTTAAGAAATGAGGAGTTTTATAAAGAAAGAAATATCAAGTTTCATCTTGAATCAAAAGTAAAAAGGATTTAAGTGTATTCGTTTAATATTGTCGTTTTCAGGTGGAATGTATTGATGAAAGCTCAAATTCAGTTAAACTGACCAATGGAAAGGTCATCAATTATGGCAAACTTGTTATTGCGAGTGGAGGCGTTCCAAGAAAATTAAATGTTGTTGGTTGCGATCTTAAGGTATTTGTCAGACATATTCGATACTTTTTTGTTTCTCATTGTTATGGTTGTCACGATTGTTTATGCTTTACTAATTAGGGGACTTATTAGAAACTTTGGGGAACTCGATGTTTTCTTTATTCTTACATTTGAGGGGGGTTTTCATCTATTTTATATAATTTCTATTATCACACAATTTTAATCAGCTATGCTTGATAAGAAATTTCACAAAATTCACAGGAACAGTTTCTGTTACATCGCGATTTTGCTACCTAACAGTGATGGGAGGGTCCCGGGTTTTGAAATTTTCAAATTTATTAAGGTCCCATCACTGCTACCTAAGTAGTCATGAAGAATAATAGAAATTTACTTTTGGCATATTTCGAGTCTCACAATAGAAGACACCGCTGGGGAATATCAGCGATGAGGCATAATGACATACCAAATTATTATGAATCTTGCTGTGGATCTGAAAAATTCCGGGGTTCACGTTTTGTCACTTAATTTAATGGTATTGTTTTGGTGTAGATTATTGAAAAAACAGGTTTAAAGGAACATTCCGGATAATAAAATGATAAATACTCGCCACTGAAGTTGAGAAATTACATTACACAATATTGAAATACCTTGTGGCTTACTAGGAACTAGTAAAAACGCAAAGAATATTTTTCTATGATGAGATTTGTCTCACATGGTTAATAATTATATCTTCATATCTTATACAACTAAACTTTAATTATTCAAATTATAGGGAATTCATTATGTGCGTTCTTTATCTGATGGAAATTCGATTGCCCAATCTTATGAACAGAAAAATGTCGTCTGCATTGGATCCTCGTTTATAGGTAAGAGTTACAATGCCATCGCCAATTATCAAGACTATTTTTAAAACGATAAAACCAATTACTTAACCATCAAGTGAAAAATTCATACTTCTTAACTCTGCATTTTAAGGTATGGAGATCGCTTCTGCTCTCGCTGCTAAAGCACAAAGTGTAACTATTGTTTCACAAACCGATGAACCCTTATTTATGCTTGGAAGTGATGTGGGAAAGGCTGTTAGAATGGTTTATCAAGGTCTCTCGATTATAATGAAGCAAAACTTATTAAGCGCTTTGAAACGAAAGGAATAAAATTTCAATTATCGACGACTGCTAAACAGATCAACGGTGAGAACGGTTCTGTGAAATCAATTTTGCTTGAAAACGGAGCGGAACTTCCTGCTGATATTGTTATCATTGGTATCGGTATTGTCCCAGCGACGGAGTTTTTGAAGAAAACTTCTGTTAAATTGGATGATCGTGGATATATATTTGTCGACGAGAATTTCCGAACTAATGTTCCAAATATTTATGGAATTGGCGATGTTGTTCGATTCCCATTGAAATATTTGAATATTCCGTCGATTAATATTCAACATTTTCAAGTTGCACAGACGCATGGTATTTGGGGATCAGAGGATTTGAATGATTGGTTTAATTAAGGTTTATATTTGAGTCATACAATTATTGAGAAACAGCCACCAGAGCCACTTATTCCATATTTCTGGACTTTGTTTTTCTTCGAATTCGGCCTTAAATTTGCAGGTTTGTTGTCATTAAATATTTAATGAAAAATATGGCATAAAGGTGCAAAAGGGAAGAAGTGCACTTTCTTTTATTTAATTACATTGAAAGGTTGAGGATAAAAATAATATATTGTCCTTTTCATAGGTCCAAACGAGACCATTATTCTTTCTTATTTTTTTCCTATTCCATTAGGAACAAATCTCTGAAAAGTACAGTACCCACTTTTAATTGTTAATATCGTGAATAGATGGAACACATCAAAAATAAAAATTTACAAGAAATGGAAGTAAAATAAAATTGTCTAAAGCTTTAGCTAAAGAATAGTTTATAGAAAGTTTAATTATAGGAAACTCGAGCGGTTTCGAGAAGGAATATACAGTTGGTGATGTTTCGAAACTTGATTTCCAGAGATTTTATTTCAAGTAAGTATATTTAACGAGGCTCTGCATTATCGCCGCAAAACTCCAGGGCTAACACTTGCATAGCGTGCCTGACTGCTGGTCAAAGTACTGCTGCTCCCCAGTTTGCGGAAATCTTCAAGCACAATATTAAAGTCACGTATGATGATATTCTGAAGTATGTATAATTCTAATTAAGATTAACCATTTGTTAAATTCAGAAGTTCTGACGACGAATGGACAAAATATTTGGGTCAAGTGAAAAAGTAATGTATATAAATGTAAAAGTGTTTATTTGTCATGTTTAAAGTGTAGTAATAAATGATTTAAAGAAAAAAACAACAATAAAAATGAGTTTGAATTAATATGGAAAGACTAAATTGGAAAATGAGATCAGGTACTAGTCAATTAATATGAGGATTTATTGGATCTGATGAGGATGGAGATGCTGACGCAGATATTGATACTTTCTTAACGATAGGAACGTCTTTTTCTAAATTTAACGTGTTTAGTGATATTTGTTTTTGTACAAGAACGAACTGTCGGGGGATCTACTTGACTTGCTTCTTCCGTGATCGGAGGATCTGAAAAATATTGTTTTTAATTGAATAATTAGTTAATACTTTGAATTAAATTTACTTATAGGGTTGCTCAAATTAATGAACACTATAAGATATTTATTAAAAAGAATGAAACACTTTTAAAGCTCAATGGATAAGAAATAATAATTAAATAATTTAAAATGATTATGACTGGAAAACTTTACAAATTAATACTTTAAAATAGGTTTTACGACGAAAGATATTGATATTACTTATGTTAGTATACCATGATTAAAATATTCAAAAATCGACATATAATATCAAATCCACATTAATTAATTAATTCATGTTATTTAATTTTTATTATGTTTTTTATATGATAAAAATCTACATAATTAGTTTTGATATATATATATATATATTATTCATTTCAGAGATCGATGCCTAATGGAAGAGTAATAAAAGAAGAGAAAATGATGGGGCCACAAAAAATATTTTTCTCAATTCCTCTTAAATATGTGCTGTCCATAATTTCGTAAAAAAGAATGGCCGTCTAAAAAGAGAGGCCGTCCAAACGAGAACTTCAGTCCATCCTAATTTTTTTTCTCTTCCATTAGGTACCGATCTCTGAAAAGGACAATATATACAAATTAAATTGTGGGCAGCAAAATTTGATGTTTTTGTACTCTTATAAGACAGAAAACTTGAGGATGGTTACGTCTTTTAACCCACTTAACCTACCCCCCCCCCCCCCAGTGCAGGACAATTTTTTGTGAGTACTAATAAAATTTCCTCAGCTGTCACCATGTAAAGTTTCAGCCCAAAACCTTTTGGATTAGATGAAGCTACTTCTCAAGCTTGATTTCCTAATATTTTAAGTTTCTTCCTAACATTTAAGTTAGCACCCCAATCTGAAAAATGATTTTGAAATATTTAAACGTGCATGGAAAAATTACGCCCTGATAACAAAAAAAAAGTTTAACGACAATTTAACTAGGCTTGTCATAAACTATTGAAAAATTGTAATATCTTCCTAAAGATTTAGATGTGAGCATGTTTACCGAGTTCATTTTATTACCATACCAATATGGATTCAAAAATCTTATAAATATTTTTAAATAAATTGCGAAAGACAGCGCACCAATTGCAACATTCATGCCTTTCACTTTTTAAGCGCAGTTTCTTCGAATTTAAACGGTTTTTGTTTTGATTCGCTCTTAAATTAGCGTGAGAATGCTCGCCACTATTTACCGAACGAAATATATTAGAAATATATTAAACACATTTATTTAAATTTATTAAAATATACATTCTGTCCATGCGATTTCCCCGCTGCTCTCCCCGCCCCGTGTTATTTTCAAAGAAAGAGTCCCAAGTGTTGAAAAATAAATTTCCGGGCCTCAATCTCCTTTTCAAAACAGATCACCCACCTTCTTCGATAATTTCTTTCTTTATAAAACTCCACAACTTCATCGTAATTAGCATCATTATCAACGCTTTTATTCAATGGCGCCTTGTGCAATTTCACTTTATTCGCCTCTCTAAAATAAATCACATTAATTGTAGCATAAACAACAGCTGCGATCGAAAATACAAGCTCTTGCTTGTACCTTGCACTTTCACTTGATCTCAATGTTACGTGACGCTTTGTCGTTATTGCCGATGACTCGCTTGCATTTCGATCAAACTTTTGCCGACGGTGTTGCACGTCCTTCACATGTTGCTGCGATTGTAGCTCATTAGCCTTATCGTCAGTTTTGTTTATATTACGACCAATTTGGTCCGTCTTCTTGCTAAGCCGATCTTTCCTCGGCGATTCTGACGAAGGACGCCGTTCACCTTTTATCGAATTTGTAGAAGTCGTAGATGATCTTCGGTTTTCTAATTTTGTCGGTTTCCTATAGTGATTACTTTTGAAAATAAGCAAAATAAAGTCGAACTTGTGGCTGCTGTTAGACCGAGGCATTGATTGCTCATTTTTGCAAATTGTTTGGACCGTAATTCTAAATTATTAGATCGTTTATATAAAAGTTCGTTTATATAAAAGTTTGAAAATATATTAATCCATCTTCCATTTGACATAGTCAACACTAGAAAATACCATTTTGATGATGGAATATTGGTCATTTTAAATTATAAAAATTAAATTCATTAGCTCAATTATAGTAAAATGTTATGATTCTTGAATTTCGGAGCCAAATTCTAATTAAAATTTATAACTTACACAAAAAAATATATGGAAAGAGATTAAAAGTCATTTTTATTAAAATATAGCAATATACAGAATTTTATTAAATCCAAACGCTCGCTCAACAGTCCAAAGACAGTCCATCAATTCTAAAATTTTTGCTTATCCATGAATATAATGGACTCTTTGGATTAAAATTTATGTCAAGAAACCACTTGCCTAACGTATAATTTATTTTTCCGGAAATATATAAGATATTCCATAACGATTTACTAAATTCTACTTAAACTAATATGATGAATTTTGCAATCGATTGAACTCATTAGAATATTTCATAAATTCAATGGCTAAAATTGGATCTCAAAAATTTCAAAGAACTAATGACAGTTCTACACTACACGCCAACTTAAATTACTTTGAAGATTATGACGGAGAATTTCCTATATTTGACTATTTGACTATTTGAATATTGTTTTGTAGATTGTTATTAATCGATTTAATTATTGATAAATTGCAAAAATGGTTTTCTACACAAGTTTTTACAAAAATGTTACACAGAGACGGAGATGGACGGAATGACGGAATCTGGAATCCGGAATTTCGAACGTATCCGGTGTTAAAGATTTTTGAAAAGTGAATTTTCGGAATTAAAATATTAAATTTCAGAACCTGGAATCCGGAATGCGGAATTTAAAATAACATATAATAATACGGAATCCGGAATACGGAATTCGGAATTCGGAATGCGGAATTCCGCCAATTATGTAACAAATAGAAGATATGTATGAGATAAACCTAATCACAGAATTATAATAAATTTCGGGTCCTTCAAAAATCACTTATTTAACTGAAAGTTTACTTACCGAACTTTCTAGCACTTTTCGATAAAAAATCATAAATTATTATAAAATATGTTTTTCAACTATAAATATATAAGCAACAAACCCTTTATCTTGAGATGTAGTTTTTGTTGTTTGTGAATCCGCTTCAACATCTGGATTCCATTGAACATGAAATCCTTTATTTTTCGCTTCTTTCTTTGGTTTATCATACTGTCCTTTGTACTAAAAACAACAGTTCAATAAAATAAAATTATCTTCAAACCTGCTGAAATCCTCCACCCCAACTCGTCGTCCTCCACAATCCATTCTCCTTGGCGATTCTGACCCGTTCACTGCATCTCTCGAACGCTGATTCCCTTCGTCGTCGATTCTGCTCAATTCCCTGAATGAATTATTAACAAAATTTTAATTCGAAACACCTAAGATACCGCCAAATACATACTGCAACGTACAACAGATGAGAATAGATACGATTGAATTCCAGCAAGAATTAATAGCAATGTGGCGAGCCACATTCTTTCAAACAGGGATTGAACCATGAACGGTCGTTTATGAGTGTACAAGTCGCCATAAAAATAAGACCAGGCGTATAAGAGGAAATATCCCAATGAAAATAATAGAAATATTGCTTGAATTACAATGTGTGGTAATATTAGACAAGATGTATCACTGGCGACACCACAAAGAAGGCACACGATCTGCAATATGATAAAATAGTTTTTTTCATAAATAGCACAGTTTTATAGAATATATTTCAGCTAAAAATTAACTTTCCGTGAAAAATGTACGATTTTTTCAAACGGAAGACGGAAAAGAAATGATCGAATTCCGTGCAAACTTTAGGTACCAAAGGTATTTTAAGAGAAACTTGCAAAATTGAAGGTTAATTAAAAAATCGTTTAAATGTATAAACATCGACATGTTCATTTGCACGTCTCCCTGTTTAGTTAGATGACAGGCACAATCTAGACCTTCACTCCTATTTAGAATTCGATGCCATTTGCAATGTTTGTCTTGAAATAATCACAATCAGCTTAAAATTTGTCTTAAAATTTTACAAAGTTTTGAATCTCGTACAATGGATAATTAATTGAATCTGGAATATTCCGTAAGCGCTCACTGAAGTTAAGGTTTTTGAAAATAAGGTTTTTGAGAAACGCAGACGTTTTCATTATTAGCAAATCATTTATTCTAATTCGATTTTACAGCATTGTTCAAAGAAACGTGTAAATTAATAATTTTTCAATCATAAAGGTTTCTATTAAAATATCTCTTGCTAATTAAATTTTCACGATACATTGGCTTATATGAGTTTTTCCGAACTACAGTTGAGACCGATTCAATTGGCGTGCACGGAGACTATTATTGGGTGAAAAAATAGAAAACGAATTATTCTGATTGAGCGAGCGTTTAGAATTGGATGTATTTCAAAACGATTGAAAAAAAGATAACATGTGAATATTTGACTCTCAACTTGAAAATGTTGGCAACTTGAAAAGAAGAGTCCAGATTTTCTAAGGTCAATCTAGTATTTCTGAGTCTGAGGAAACAATATCCTATACAAAAGTAAGATACAAAATTATATTTCCAGATAAAACAATATCTGACAAGATCGAAGTAAAACTTAATTAGCTTTTTTAATTAATATACAACAGACACTTATAGACACCTCAAATGGAATTGTTACGTAAAGGGCTCAGAAAAGATGTTCATTTTGCAAATTTCGGTAAGACACGCATGTTTTTAAATAGTTTAAAATGGGCTTTTAACAATGAGCACGTCAACTGAAATCTTTGATTTGTGAAAGTTCTAGATCATATTACAGTACTCCACGTGAATATACCGATTGGATTTTTTGTCAAACTTAACGGTGTATCCAAAAATATAATGTCTAGCAAAAATATCGCCGGTATATTTCGTTGGGTGGTCTACAATGAATCACGGTTAATGCTCTTACAGTTGACGTGCAATGAGTTATATGAAGTTAATACGTGTAAACTAATAAGAAACGTTTAAATATTGAGAAAGGTTAATCTCAATTTGGCGTTCTTATAGGTATAATTTTAACTGTCTATTAGCTTGGTACTTTTCATATAATTTTAAAATATATTTCCTGCAGGATAAATAATAAAACCGAAGATGTTCAATATAGTTTTTGTCAACTGACTGTAAAATAGCTTTAGACAAATTGACATATAATAATTATTCTATTTACATAAAAATTTCATAAAATCTTTGAACTTTGAGAAATCCTCATATTAAATTAACTTGTCAAAAAATCGATAATTTTGAAAACTCACAGACGCTAAAATTAATATCATCATTACTATGACAACATAATCAAAATATACTGTAACATGCAAATGCTTGAACAATAGAAGATGACAGTCTCGAAACATTCTGTAAATTTAACCTTCTCTTTTTCATTATTAAATTCATACGTGGATGATTCATTACAAGTAGCATGAGATTGTTCATTTTTCCATCCGACTTGTTGAAGCGCTCCAATTAATACCGATACGGCAACAATTGCTTCAATTAATCCAAGGAAAGCAGCACCTAAATATGAACTTGGTTAAGATACAAACACTTCTATTAATTTACCCAATTTGATATGGCAGAGATTACAGCATGTTCGACTGTTATTATTAGTTTTCCGGCGGAGTTCTGGTGCTTTTAGGGGGATGTTCATTTTATGAACTTGCCAGTTATTAATTACATACCAATTTCAAATATTGGAAAAACCTTCAACTAATAATTTACTTGCTCTTAACAAAGTTAGCCACAGTTATAATTAATAAAGTTAGCCACAGTTATAATTGAATGAAGAAATTTTAATTAGGATCGTATTGTTTTAGATGTTTTGTTTAGGAAAAAAGTTATACAAAAACGAGAGTAAACAAATATTAAAAATTGTTGATTGGTAAAACAAAATAAAAATTGACGAGTTTATTCTTAACACAGAACCTAGTGGTAGAATTTAATCATTATTCTTCTATTTCTTGCAATCCTCTAATTGAAAAATGATGTATAAAATAGCCGGCTGACTTATCTGAACAGCGGCTCCTCGCCGACAAGAGCTTCCCATCGGGTGCACTAAGGTATCAATTGTAGACGGCAGAGCAAGCACATGTGACATATACATTAGATGGGATAAATATTAATGTGTATAAGTAATCTTATTAGATAACAGAAAATGAGAAACAGATCAATGTTGATATTAAATGCGAATGAGCAAAATCACTTGTCATCAATTTATTGCATTCAAATGACAATTTTCACAAGAAAAAAACGTTTTGTTGGTGTTAGAAATTTTGAAAACCCATCAACTCGTTTTTTTTATCCGCAACCGACGAGATAAATTTCATTTTCATGTGAGCTGATATATATTTTTCATTTTTTTTGTCTCAAATTTCACTGTTTTCAGACAGAGATTTAAGTTCAAAAATTACTCGAGTTTCGTTGATCTGATGATCCGAATTGAGCATTTGATTCATAAAGCAAAGAGAAAATAGATTAGTTATGTAGATTCTAATACGTAAATCCTAAATCTTAAATATAAAAAGAGACAGGATCTTTTTACTAGTACAGTTGCAATAAACAGTTTTTGATTATTTATTTTTTAATGACCAAGCACGTCAATAAAATACAATAATCTAACAAAATAATATTAGCCAGCAAAAACCGGGATATAAATACAATTTATTACAGATTAAGAAATATAGAACAATGTTATCTATCGGGAAAATTACAAAGACTGATTAATTTGAACTTTTCAAGCAGAATTTTTCTGCCACGGATAAAGCGACTAGAAACTCCTAAAAGAACATTGAACAATCAAGATCTTGGGACACACAGTGACAATGCTAGAAGAAGAATATTTGTTTCCGTCAGCATTCCGAAAATTTCCAAGTCCGTCAACGAGAATCAACTGAAAATCACAACGGAAAGATGCATTGTGAACCAAAATTTTTTCCGATTGTTTATTTAAAAAAAAAACATTATTTTACAAAACCTTAAAAACAATTAGGTTTCAAAGTGAAGACAATTTAACTCTATGAATTGAACCCATCTATCGGCAAGTTGTTCGATCCCGCTGCCACTCCTTGTTCTTAGGCGAAAAACTCGCGGCACCTCTTTTTCGACACCGGCCAGGTCATTGAAGCTACGACCACGAAGAAAGTGTGCCATGGATCGGAAAAGCACCAACTAAAATACGAATAACACGAGCTCAGTTAAGATGTGTTTAAGATTAATTTGAACAAGGAAGTTCATGTAAATTGAAAAATTTTCACGTGTAAGCTTGTTATAAACAATTAAAAAAGCTTAGGCGAAGTTCAATTCCAAAAACCATTCAGTTATTGCTGAAACATTCTTATAAAAATTGTAAACCATTCCACACAACATCCGATGTTCGGTGCATTGAAATAAACTAGAAAGCGCCACCTGGTTTTTGTAGATAATGGATTATAATATCGCAAAGAAGTTAAGTTAGATAAAAAACCTTTGACCACCACAAGCTCGACAAACATTCAAGATATCCGATTGATACATTTTTGTTAATACAGTTCTAATTTTTCGTTAAGGAGTGAAACGTAAATAGCGCCATTGTACAACCCACTTAAGTTAGAATTTTGTTAAATAATGTTTTTCGAACTATGAATAGTCCACGTAGTATAAGAATCGCATGTTGCTCAAGTGGTGAAGGATACGCTGAAAGAGTTTAAATGGAAAGTCTCCAACTGGTATTCTTATAAAATCAGCTCAATAACGTGCTCAAATATAACTTTTCGGAAAAACATTAATACTTTTAGATAGTTTGAGACAAGCCTAATCAAATAGTCGTGAACATCGATTTATTGAAAAGACGTAACAATTTTCAGACGCGCTTAAAAATCCGAACATCGTAATTTCCAGTTGGCGTGCCGATGTACACTTCATAATTTGATCAAAATCTTTGAAGAAAAACAATTATTAAATAAAAATATTTGTCGTTTAACAGATTCTAAATCAACAATTTATAATATTACTGTACGGAATGCTTTTAGCTGTCTTTTACCCTTCAGAGAAATTGACACAATCATTAACAACCCTGCAAAAATGCCCTTCTAACCAAATTCGATCACAAATCTAATACCATTTAATTATAAATTTAACATTCATTGAGATCTAATCAATTATAATATTTTACATGTTTCCAAAGTTTACAAAAATAATAAAATAAAAATCATTAAATCGTTATCGATTTAAAATGGAACCGATGAGCATAGGTTGGCACATTCGGTAATCATACAAGCTCGGATTAATTTAAGTGTTGCCATTGCTTCCTGCTCACCAGCTTCTCCGGGCATGTGTCCCAGTTCGTGAGTAGCCGCCTGAATTATTATTTAAAACTTATTCGCTGTGAAATCATTTCAAACCGATGCTATTGAGTACCAACAATCCTTTTTGCAGCATGTGCATGGAATCTGCTCACGCTCGTCGAGAGTGCAAGATGTGATTTCTTTGGAGCCTTTCTTTAGTGATGGCAATGCTAAATGAGAAGATTCAGTTTCTTTTCTGCATTTATGCTGATTATCTTACAATGGACTTCATAAATTGCTAAAATAACGAGAGCGAATCCAACAATTGTAATTCTTGAAGATTGCATGATTCTGATCAAAACGAATACCTTAAAACTGGTGTTAATTGGTATTTTTTAAATAATTTAAAAAGAGATTCAAAAATGCGATAATAATGAATAGAAGAACTTTATTCGATAGACACATAAAATATTATTTTCTAAACGAAGTTAATTTAAGCAAACTCTGATGTTATGAAAAAGGATTCAATGAGCAAATTTGTTTTTCGTTATGAAAACCTCAATATTGTTGTTTTTATTAAAACTTGAAAATAGTTTAATTAAGGAAAACTTCATTTAAAAACAATGGTTATTAAAACTATTATTAATAAATTATTTATCAAAATCGAACCATAAACAATAATTTCTACAAAGAACTATGCATAAAAAATAAATTTTTAATGCAGCTTCAACTTTTTCACAAGAAATCAACAGTTTATATTAAAGAAATAGACGATTTGAATTATTTTCTTATAATGTTGTTTATTATTTACTCGCATGTTGAGTAAATAATAAAAATATATATTATATATTGAAATGTAATTCATCTTTGATTTATTTTTTAGGAGAATTATATAAAAAGGATTGTATATCATGTCAAATATTCGAATGTACTAATCAATCATATATGAGCAATGAACTCTTCTCAATTAATGTTAGAAAAACAGTAATCATAAAGAAATCTAAAAAATTAGGGTGTTTGATCATTTATTGCATAATTATGCAGAGCTGGATATTTATACTTAGTAATGACATTTCTGATATTCTTGCGCCTAAAAAATACTTAAAATCTATCAAACCTTTTAGCTTCAATGCTTAAATGATGCACCAAAACATCTGTTATAGCACCCCAAATTGAATGATTAAGTTGGGTGCTAAGAAAATATACTCGTTTTGTAAATTTCGACAAGAAGCGCATATTTTTAGATAGTTTAAGACGGGCGAGTAACAATGAGGTGTCAAGTTGTATGAAAATAATACGTGTAAATTAGTAAGACACGTTTAAATATTGAAAATATTCATTTCGATTTGGCGTGTTATAATATATAACACTTTCGCATCTTTCGCATCTCAACTTATCTGATTTTTGAATTTTCACGTATTAATAAAAAATTAGTTTTTACGCAAGTTTAATAAACAAACCTTAAAATATCTAAAAACCTTCTAATTTAACTAAAATAAGATCTTACTAGAAGATAGTTAGAAATCCTCAAACTAATTTTAAATATTCGATAATTTTGATTTTTGATAATTCGCGTACGCAAATTTTTGTGCATAATTATCTTAACGTTTTTCTACTGTAAAAAACGTGGTTTTTCTCGTAGTATGATTCTTAAAACGCATTGTCACGAATATATTCAATAATGTAAAATTATTGTCAAAATAATTGAAGTAAACACAATTTCTGAAGGACTCTCTTAAGTATTCCATTTGGGGTGCTCGGTTAACTGAAGTTAACCTCTACATTTCGCCTCAGTTATCGATCTTTTTGAAAGATATCTCATGAACGAAACGTGTTTAGTTAGTGTCCGACGCGGCCGGATTCACCAGTCAATAATACCGCCCGCAAATGTAAATTTGTTAATGTTTAGTCACATATTTATAATTTCCAGGTGGATTCCGTTTAGTTTCGTGATAATATAGGTACTTAAGTTTAGCCAATCCATATGCCATCAAATGTTATAGCTAAATGACAATCTAAAGCCTTAAATGACCACGGCAATTTGTTAGTGCAGGTAGCGTGCTAGGTAATACTTTTGTAGCTAAACAAGATGGAATTTCTTTTTACTAGGTGCATATTTCAAACACCTACTTAATCAAAGTTAGTTGAATTCTTTAAACTTTGTATATTGAGGATAAAATAATGATTGATATACAAATTAAAAAAATTAAAAAAATTATACTTTGCATCCTTTGACACATGTTTGATACGTTATGTTAAACTTATACTGTTTAGATAAATGTATAACTACTACCAAACACGAATATTTAGACAATGATACATAACAGTTAAAAATGTTATATTGTTTGTTTCCCTAATGCTCGTTTAGTAATTATCTAAAGGAAAAAAATATATAAAAGTGATTCATTTGGAAAACTGATATTGGTTAATCTCTTAAAACAGAAACCTACAATTGTCTGTCTATAACAACATTAACCGTATTAACTATAAATATATGTACAACAAAATATGAAAATAAAACTTTCCCGTAATGAGTCTTGAAGTATTTTTCACAATCGTACTTAAACCTGTGGTTCTTTTCAGAGATCAGTGCCTAATGGAAGAGAAAAAATAATGTGGCCGTGTGGCCGTCCAAACGAGACTATCATTATTCTTTTTTCCCATTAGACCTATCTATAAAAAAATTGTTTTGTACAAAATATACAAACAAATTTGTAAAAAAAACCCTGTAAAATAGTAAAATTGATACACAACTTCGTGAAAACTTAACGCGATACTTTATGGAGAGCCTGAGAAATCTAAAAAATTTAGTTTTTAGGTTTAACCTGAATGTTAATAAAATGCGTTTAAATCCCGATTAGTCGTTATTTAAATGTTATTGCGATCCACTGCGCAAAAATATAATTTAATTTTAAAATTAATTTAATAAGTTGCGATCTATCGAACATTTAAACTGATATAAAATATATTTAGAAAAATGAATGGTTTTAAAATCATAAAATCATAAAATCAAAAACTAACTTGTCTTTGTGAAACCCTTGAGTTTAATAGATTTAGTAACATTTCATGACATAATGAACTTCCGATTTTAGATTTTCAAAACAAAGCCTCGGTTTTTTGTGTATGATTTATATTATTTTTTTCAAATAATAAAATATTTTTATATTTTGAGATGGCATTTTCCTTTTTTACAACAGGCCACATGAATTAACAAAGGCAGGACGTCAAAAGAGTGACTTAAATGTAAAATTTTGTAAAAATGTAAAGCGCCAGAGATATTTTAAGGAAAAACTGAAAACTGACGATAAAATTAATTTTTAAATTTAACGTACAAACTTTTTTTGCGTTTAAATAATGCAAAATCATCATTTTCATTTGGTGTGTTAGGGGAAAAATTTAAAAATAAGCAGAGGGTCCGCGATGAGGCTTATAGGGCAATTGCTAATAACTCAACCAGGAAACTGTTGTTGAGTTCAGGCACCCCAAATTGAATGGTTAAGTTGGCGGCTCAGAAAAGATGCTCATTTTGCAAACTTCGGCAAGAAGCGAATGTTTTTAGATAATTTAATACCGGCTAGAAAAACTGACGTATTAAGTTATATGGAAAAAATACGTGTAAATTAGTAAGACACGTTTAAATATTGAAAATTGTTCAATTCCATTAGGTGTGTTCAGGTAGTATTGGTCGAAACTAGCGAAACTGTTATTGTCAACGGAACAGATGCACGAATTTGGATATAACAAATTTTCTCATCAACCATACTCTTCGGCCCTATCATCCAACCGTCCAATTTGGAATTTTACTGATGAAGATTAAGGAGGACATGCTAATGATTGTTAAGATGATTATAATGACAGAGACGATAGAAAAAAGAAAATTAAGAAATTGACACTGTCACTTTAAGACAATCTAATGATCTGAAATAGGTAAATAAAGTGGTAGACAAGTTTTAATTTAAACATTAATGGTACAAATGCGTATATAAATTTGGTAAAATCTCCATTTTAAGCACTACAAAGAATATTATGAGAAATTGATCATTTTATTTTTATTTTCATAAAGCAATTTTGAAAAATGAAACAGAAAAATAAGAAAAATTCTATGAGAAAAATAAGATCTTATATTTATATATCCAATATTCTCTCTGAATATATTTTTTTGTGGATTCACGAAACATATATTAAAATACCAATTTTTAAATACGAGTTAAAGGATGTTTTAATGTTCATTAAGAAAGGTGTCAATGTTTTAATATTCTGGAATTATGGATTTCATTATAGTAAGAACCTAAAATTAGTAGCAATATCTGATGACAAAATACAGTTGTTCTGACAACCAAAATAGAATATATACTAGGGCGTGTCTTAATCAAAAAAATGTCATAGCGCTACGTCATTTAAAAGTTTCAGACTAGTAATTGGCCACATGGGTTCAGTAAAAATAAAATACAACTTTCAAACAATCGAAACGAAATATTTTCCAAGAGCATATTTGTGGGTAATAATAAAAATTTGTAGTAAACTTATACACATCTTGATCTCAAGTAGTTTGTAATAAGTCAAAAACTTAACATCTAATAAAACTATGTGGAAATATTATACGAACGATGAAAAATTATTTTGAAGTATTATTTTGCTCATATTCAAAACTTCTTCCGACCAAATAGGTTTTGATTTGTAAAGTTATTTATGGAAGTAAATAATACCCAGACTCAACTTTAAAGCGTTTAAATTAATATTTAATTTGTTTTGGGTTCATTTATTAGTCAATTGAATCAACTTATAAAAATAATAAATTGTATACACTCCTCTACACCAATTCACCATATTAAAAGATGTCGTGAAGTCCCGAAGGCTTGAATATCCCATACTATACTCTAAAAATTAAATAAAAATAGTAAGAATATTTTAATGAAGTATTTATAACTAAATTTCTAGAGCCATTAATTTTGCAAGGACGATCAAAAACGAGGAGAAAAAGTTTTTAAAGAAAGAAAAACAAGAAACTTGATAAATATTCTCTAATCTAATATTTGGGAAAAATTCTAAGAAAATTATCAAAATGGTGTGAGAAGTAGTATTCGGCAAAATTTATATTGAGTGCTATAACTTGCTTTAATACACACCTTAACAATTTGTTAAAACAGACACGGTTTAATTTGAAAGCGTTCTTGTTTTCACTTAAATCTAATATATATTACAAATATAATAAAGTTATAAGTGTGCTTTCTGGTGTAGTTATAGGTGTACCGAATGCTCCATAATTACTGGGGCACGCCAAATGATTTGGTAGCACGAAGGAAATCTCAAGCGGACGGTAATGTGACTTCTCTTGTAAAATTTATAAAAAATTTGAATCGCTGGTAAAATTTAATGAAAAGACTGTATCAGTAACCGTGCTAAAATCAAACTTTTAGTAAATATATTTATATTTTATATAGTTTAAGACAGGACTAGTTAAATTGTCTTGAACACTGTATTCTTGAAACGATGTAACAATTTTCAGACACGGTTAAAACTGAGAAAATCATAATTTCCAGTTGCGCTAGAATTCAAGTGAAAAATTGGTCCATTTTTCATAAATGCCTCATTCCGAGTTTAGTGGGATTCATTTTCTCTTAAAATTCTTCCCACACGAGGCGAAGAAACAAATCAATCTGACATCTTGATTAATCGTGCACGTCTAATATAAGGCATTTAAGTTGGAGCCGCAGAAAACATGCTCATTTATGTTTATCTAATAAAATAATAATTTTTCTCTATAGTTTTGAATGCGCTGGACAAGTTAACGTAAAAATTATTCTAAAATTAATACGTGTAATTTTATAATACTCATTTAAATGTTAGAAAATCTTCATTTCCATTTGACGTAATCTTGAAATTTAAGTTCCGCAACATTGTAACACTGTTAGCAATAATTTGATTGTTTTAGGAACTGATTTCGGTCTTCACTATAAAATAATAACTTGTCCCTTCTCGAGACAATCCGTTTCATCTAAATTTTCCTCGTTGCGGATTTCGGTTGATTCTCATTCAGAAAAAGTTATCCGACTGGTGACGGAAGCAAGTTTTCCTTTTCCTTCTTTTCCTTCATTTATTGTACCAGCCGTCCTCCTAATCATTAGATGGATTTGTATTTTAATCCTTTAGGTGCTTAAGGATTATTTAGGATCTCCTTCGCAGTAAAATTATGATTTTGAGATTGTTTGTGGTGCACAATTGCCATTTTCAGTTTTCTAAAAGATAGTTTAAATTTAAAACATAGAATAACATGTACAATTCGAAAAAATATTTAAAATTTCGGTTCAAAAATGCGACACCAGTTATGATGCACACCAGAAATGGAAGGAATCCTGGATTCCGGTAATTTTCCTATTCCGCATTCCGCATTCCGGAGTTCGTATCCCGGAATTCTGTCATTTTCGAAAATTCACCGTGCATAAATATTAATCCGACTGGTATGATAATAAAATGAGCTCAGTATACGGGCTCAAACCTAACTTTCCTGAAAGATATTTATAATTTTAGACAGATTAAGGAAAGTCTAGCTAATTCATCATGAAAAACATTTCATTGAAAAGACGTCACAATATTCAGACACGCTTAAAAATCGAAATATCGTTCATTCCAGTTGGCGTGCACCAGATACAGGCGGAGTTCAGGATTTCAGTCATCTTCCTATTCTGGATACCGAAATTAATAAACTACTATTCCGCCCACTGCTCATAATAGTTACGGAGTTAGCGAAATTTTGTATACGGTTTTTCATGTGATTATTTATCGTAGTAATATTTACAAGACAAGATTTGAATGAATGAGAGCTACAGATTACAAAAAGCCAAATAATATTTTTTCATTTTTTTCAAAATTCCCAACGTTAGAATTTTCTAGGCACCCCGATAAACATCTTCAAATACCTATAAAACCTGTACAATTAGAGATTTGAAAATTAAAGTATTAATTTGAGAAAAACTTTCCATAAGATCTAAAATAAGCAAAAAAAAATGAACTAGCGACAAAAGTGTGCGATAGTGCTCTTGGTGTTATTATTATTGTAATAATCAGAACATTTTAAATCTATTCTTTATTCTCCTGAACTAAAAAAAATACATCGTTAAGACTATAGACATGATTTAGACAAAAAATAGTTTAAAAAAAAACAAAAATTAAACCTGCTTCCCAAGACAGCTGAAACCACTTTGACTTATATATTAACATGTAAATAATATATTCATATCCGCTCGTTTATAATAAGGTAAACACAAAATTCAATTTCAAAACTTTTCGTGACATTAAAGTATAAACACGACTGACCGTATAACGCACTTTCCTGGATTTGTTTCTATGATGCAATCAATTCTTAATTCTATATTGTCACGAATATTACATTAAAAGTTGATTGTGATTGTTTTCACTGATGCCTAAAAATATAAAGCACAATAATGATGTTTGTGCAATACATGAATGCACTTATACAGGAAATGCACAAACGTATAAATTGAGTTAAAGATATCCTGAATGACATCTTCATGTCTAATTTTTTCTTGATTATGTTGTCATGTGAAGGATATGACAAGGAGGCCCATAAAATATTGGAAAAAAAATAACAAAAAACCTTTAGTTAATTGGAAATTGAATGAATTATAGTGCAATGTTCTAATTTGAATATTAAAATGGGTGGCCAATGAATGAAAAACGGTTCCAATTAAAAATTCCCCAGTTCAATAAGGAATTTTTTATTAATGAATAAGGGCAAAAACAAAATTGAGAAAAGATTTGCTCATTTATTTAAGATGATCAAGTATCTCAATGGAAGTGTTTAAGGTTAATTCAGATTTTATTTTTAAAAACACTCACTGGGCCCTTCAGTTTTCAGAAGCTTTAATTGTTATCTTGTTTTTTTTTGATGATAAATTAGTTTTTATCTTTTAAAAAGGGAGAAAAATATTTTCGGATAAAAACAATAAAAATTCATATTTATTATTCGAATGGGGAAAATAAAAATATTTTAACTATTTCGGCACGCCAAATGGAAATAATGATTTTCTTAATTTTAATCAAGCCTTACAACTTTTACGTGTACTTTACACAAATATTGCAAACAATTTTTCAACTTATCCTTAAACTCTACAAAACCATTAAAATCTTAACAAAATATTATATTTGAGCACGCATTCTGATATCGCTATTTGAGCCTTTCAGTTGACGTGTTTCGGCATTTCCAAAATTATATGGAGCAAAAGTAACCCAACAACTTATAAACATGCAGATCTGATTTTTACAATAATATTGTTATAATAAAAGTAAACTAAAACAATTCCACTCCAAATGGGTTTGTAGAAATAGGACTTCAGAAAAGTCCCTTAAATATTACATTTTCTTAAAATTTAAAGTTCCATTTAAGAAAAGTTTGTAAAATAGACGTGATAGTTAGTTTTCAATTTGGCGTATTATATGCAATCTCTGTAAATTCCATAATAGGACAAGTTCCTGGCATTCGTCACACTTAATTTTTAGGTTAGCTAAGGATTAAAAAATCTTATTATGCAGTCACTTTTTATATTCAAAAGGTTTCGGACAGAAACCTGAAAAGTTGATAACTTAAGCAAGCCAACTGCATTCTCCGAATTTTGAAAATTTAAAAAAAAATTACAGTACTTCACGTAAATATAAAAATTCAAATTTGAAACTTAATTATCCTAATTAATCAAAATATCGACTGTTTAATTTAACTAGGTGGTGTAAAATGAATCACGAGTAACTCTGTTCTAGTTGGCTCTGCTGGAGTTATTTTATTAATTAAAGCACGGTTTAAAAAAAGCATAGAATTAAACCATAATTTCGTGGCTGGAAATATTACAAAAAGCGATACATTTATGAGAAACCTAATATATTAGGCGTAATATATATATTTTTTTTCCGAAAAGTATTATATTAATTACATAAGTTATTATTAGTATAGAGAAAAATTAGCTGTTTTTCTGACAACCAGGAAGTGAATATTTTTAGAATCCAACAAAAAAACCTGTAAATGAAGTTTTGGGATGTTATTAATTTATATGTTACTTGATATCGCGTGATTTAAAAACACTCTGCTTTCTCGAAATTAATAATATTTTTATTTCTGAAAAGTTAGTAGATTAAAAACGAATCATTATGATTTCAATAATTTTAAATTTTTAATATCTTCGTGGAAGAAAAATACAAACAAATTTAAAAAATACCATAAGATACTTTCGTTTCATGAGAATCTTTATGTTGCACTAAATATTTATTAACAAAAACGAACGGATTACTAAATTAAATAGTTGAACACTAAAATGGATTAATAGCATAAAATAAAATATGACAAGAAATAATTCTGTCATTTTCAGTGGATCTGATATATGAGATTTAAATTATAGTTTACTAATTTAAATTATAATTGTGGTAGGAAATAATTAATTAGTGGAAGTATAAACAAGTAAACAAGCATTCATTAAAATTTTGATTAATAATTTAAGATTTTTTATGCGATTTTGTCTTTCTTCCTAAAGTCACTTTGTTTAGAAGAACGTCGGCGTTGTTGTGGCTGTAAGAAATAAGGAACCACGGTTAATAAATTATTAAATTATTTTATGATTATTATTAACATTATTGTAATCTTAGCTTCTTTCTCTATTCCGGGATACCGTAAAAAGTAGATTTATATTAATTATATTTATTTATTATAGTGTGTGATTATTGATAGCTGATTTTAGCGAAGAAGCATATAAATTTATGTTTAGAGACAACTCAAGTAATGAGAAACATAGAAGCAACTTATCATTAAAAATTAAATTAGGCGTTGACAAGATTTTAAAAATGACTTAAAGGTGCATAAAAAATGTAGATTTTTTAAATCTAGTTTTTCATTAATAAATTCGTTCTTACTTTACTTATATTAATAACATTATGATTTTATGTGAAATTGTACTGTATAACGATTCGAAAATGACATAAGAAAGCAAAATAATCGAAAAATTAAGTAACCAAACGGGACCACAGCTTTTTCTCTTCCTCGCATTAATCCATTGACAATACATAATCATCAAATTTAACATTGAATAAAGTAGGAAAATTATTTTTGCTATTCATATTATGGTTGTTAATATTATTTTTCATAATTAGTGAAAAGCAGACTATCACAACACCGATATATATATATATATATATATTTATATATAAATTTTTAGCTTTAAATTTCAAAGGAGAAATAATTGTTTTAAAAAAGTTAGTATCAAAAAAAATGGAAGAAAAGAATCCAGTTACAGGTGGTCTTAATTACAATTTTAAATGAATAAATATAAGATTCTTATTCGTAAACAAGAGCTGTTCGAGGTGCCGACGAAAATAAAAATATTTATTTTCAATGGATGAATATATCATTATTAGTTATACCTAAAAGATGTAGGTGGAATCGTTAATTCTTATTCTTGAAAAATTAGTATTAAATTTATAATCATGTGAAAGGTATTTTAAGGGAAAACTAAATTCCTTTTTTTAGGGTTCCTTAAAACTTTTACGTATACTCGGCACAAATATTGCCCACACCAATTTTTCAACTTCTCCTTAAACTCTTCAAAAACATTAAAATCTTAACAAATTATTAGATTTGAGCACGTTTTCTGATATCGCTATATTAGCCTTCAAGTTGGTGTTCTAGAGAGATCAGTTCTCAATTAATTCAGTAACAACTGAAGTTGGAAAATCATTGACTTTATTATTGAAAACAGATCTTTATAATTTATAAAGTCGTGTGTTTGCACACCAACTGTATAAGCTAAAACCGTAACTCATTTTCGACCACCCATATTAATTCTATCGGTAATAATTTTACTAAATTGGTTTCGGATACAACTTTAAGTTGGGCAAAAAATCCAATCTGTGTAATCACGTGAGTTAACTAAAACTTTCATAAATCGAAAAATTCAATAGGCGTTCTCCGTGGCGCCGGAATACAATTTTTTAGATAAATTTCATTTTTATTTTTCAGGCTATTTTTTAGAAAGTAAGTTAATTATAAAGATCGCGACAAGTTTAAAAGTCATAGTGTTATATTTGAAAGCAAGCATAATTTTAAGTATTAAATCGAGTATCTCTAATCTCTAATACTGAATTCAATTGGAAATAACGACTTAGGAATTCTTGAGAGTGTCTAACAACTTTTATGAATTTAAAAAAAAAACATTGTCCACTACAAATTTACTAGGATTTCCTTAAACTATCTAAAACTATTAATATTTTTCTAAAAAGTTAGATTTTAGGACGTTTACTTTGTGGTTTTTGTAAAACCGAAAAATTTGACGGGGAGGGCTGTAAGTAGAAACAAGGAAATTAATATTACCAAGTGCAGAATTATATGCTCTTTCACAAGGTGGGAAAAATTAACGAAAATCTCAATTCTTGAAAAGAAAAATAACAGGGAAATTTATTGTTTATTGTATACTACAGATCGAGAAATTTAATAAAAACATAATGAATCCCAATGAATTCATTAAGTTTTTATAATGAAGATAGATTTGAAAAACTAATATAAATATTTTGAGAAAATTGTGGATAACGGATATTTGTTTAAAGCGTATAAGATGGTATAAATATTTGTTGATAAATCAAATTTATGGTTTATAAGTTGGAAAATTTTGTTTTTTAGCAAAATTTTATTTTATGATATTTGTAAAAAGAACATTATTATGACTGAGCATTCGTTTCCATCTTGTAAGGATAAATAGTTACACAATAAGTTCAATCAATGATGTTCCAAAATTTTTTAAACTAGTTGAAAAGATCAGAAGAGTTTAAGCTCAGAAGAGTTCGGAAAAAACGGCTAAGAGTTTCAACTTATAACATGCTTTATAAATCCCTGTTTCGAACACGTTTAAAATTATCTAAATTTCAGACTTTATTATTGAATACAAAATACAAGTAACGTAAAAAACTGTAAAAATGAAACGTATATATAAATCCAAATTCAAAACATCAACATTTTCAACATTTCTAAGAAACAATAAATTACGAAATAAACAAACAAACAAACAAACAAATGTTAATTAAAAAATCAGGATTACATTCCAAAAAAAACATAACAATCAAAATTAAATGAAGAGAAAATACATTTTTATGGATTTTGGAGCATGATGGAAACAATAATATGCGGAAAAGCGACAGGAAAAGTAATAAAAATATTAATAGTTAGCAATAAACAATGAGGCGGTTAAATTAGTTGGCACCAGCAAATAGCAAATTACGAATATCAGCTATTTCCTTTGTCAAACGAGTTTTTTCACTGCGCAAGTAGGCATTTCGCAACGAGAGCCGATCCTGAAATCGAGAAATTATATTGATAGAAAATAAAAAGGATACATATAAATTATAAGGTATATGTAAAATAAGATATTGAAGTGATGAGTGAAACTGTAAAGTTTCAAAAATGAAATTTAAAAGTAATCTGATCCTAAAATATTGAATCAAGAAGCCGTAATGAATTACTAAATTCTAAAAACTTTATATTCCAGCTTGGCGTGCACGAAAAAATGACAAATAAATATCATTTTTCAATCGGTACATGAAATATAAGAACAGGAGTGAAAAACGAAAAAGTTTTGAAATGTATCGTAGGATTAAAGAAATATTGTCCTTTTCAGAGAAAAGAGAGGCTGTCCAAACGAGAACCTCATTCCATCCTAATTTTTTCCTCTTCCATTAGGCAGAGATCTCTGAAAAGGACAATAACAAAAATATGGATTAAAAAAAAACAAGCGTATAAGGTTGTCAAGCTTTTTAAAATTATGCAGATATATTTTTGATTTAAATTTCCATGCAAACCTTTTCTTTAACTTCTTCTGATTTCTCGTTGCGTATTTTTTGGCGATAACGAAGTGCAGCAATTCTGTTTTGCTCTTTCTTTCGTTTTGCTATCTGAAAATACGACAAAAATTTCAAAATTCTTATTGTCTAAAATTACATCATCTATAGTCATATTGACAAGCGAAATTGGAGCTGCACGTTTTCTTTTATTAGTATCACTTTTATTTTTTTGTGTACTTGCTTCAGTTGAAGATGTTTTCTCAATTGGTTCGACAATAACCTTTATACATGATATTTAATTAATCAATAATACATTCCAACCTTATATTCTTTTCCGTCCTCGCCTAATATTTTAATTGATTGTCCTGGTGATAATACAAGAGGAGACATTGACTTGCTAACAGAGCTGATGTCTGAGCCACAGTCACTTTCATTTTGAATTTCCTGTCGCGATTCAGCTATCAATTGATCAAGGAATGGGAATTGATTATTTTGAGTAGACGGCGTTTCATAAATGGACGAATCTGTATCGGAAAATGGGGATATTGAGTTTGAAATGCTTCTTCGATTGATGTCGTATGAATCATATAATTCAGTGCTGGTGGACGGAGCAATGGACGACAAATTGCTGATGTACCGCTCTTCCAACGCTTCGTTGTTGTGAAATTGATGAATTGGAGATAATTGATGGTCGCATATAATTTTCGGTATACTAAACCCATAATAATAGAAAAGTTACGTCTAAATTAACTTCATACCATTTCGCATGGTTTCGTCGCGGTGAGGAGGAGGGAAGAGTCGGTAGGGGTGGCGGCGGTGGTGAAGGCCTGCTTAAAAACACACTTTCGGTCCGGCTTAAACGACGATCTATTTCCGTCGGCACAACGAACTCTCGACATAGTTTCCTGGAATAATTAATTGTTTAAATTCAAATATTTTTCGCATTACAGTTGGGAGAAGAGTGCAGTTAGTTTCCTGTCCTTCAATATCGTGCCAAACGCTCCATTCGTTTACGCCAGATGAGACTAAAAAAATAAAATTCGTAACCACAAAGCAGTATCTTAAAAACTATCGAATTGCGGGATAGTATCGAATCCTTCATCACATAGACTGAAGCAACTTTCCGACCCAGAGAACATTGTAATCGTTTTCTAAACAAAATATCTTGTTAATACAAGCTTAATTAAACTTACTCGTTATGAAGTAGCTGTAAGCTTTTTGATAGCAAGAAAGAGGATATACACTAAAAATGTTAATAGAACTTTAAACGATCTATGTTCAAGTCAATATAAATAACACGATAAGAAAATGTAGCCACAACAAAATCATCGAAAGTACACTTGATCACAACTATTATCATCTAAAGATATTTTTCATATATCGGTGTCTAATGGAAGAGGAAACAAATTAGAATAGAATGAGGTTCTCGTTTCGACGATCACTCTTTTGTAACTCATCAATGTGTGTTTTCTCAAGAAAAATGAACAAAAATTGAAGAGGAATAGATGAAAAGTCCTTTATGACCGTCCAAATCAGAATATCTTTTTTCTTATTTTTTACCCTTCCATTAGGCACCGATCTGTGAAAAGTAAAATGTATATGTATATCATGATAATCGAATTAAATTTAATTTTAAATAACCGTTATTTAATGAAATATAACAAAATCTTGAACACATAAAATGGAGAACAATTGTTGTGGCGTGCATATTGATTTTCTATGCAGAAATAATAAATTAAACTTGTTGATACACTATGCACAGCAAGAAAGGATGGAATGTGTTATAAACATCTGAGAGATCTAAATGTGATGCAATCCGATCGATAAGACATTTGACAACGACAATTGCTTGATTATTAGATGAAAAAATATGTAGGTTTCAATGGTACCTAATAATTAAAGAAAACTAATTAACATTCTTGATTAAAGAATGAATGGATTTATATTAAGATGACATAAAACACCAATTGGATTAAAGTTTGAAAACTTCTATGGAAGAAATTAAAAATAAGTTACAGAGGAAATCCAGAAGATGTTGTTTGCGTACTTTGTGCTTTGTGCAATTATGCGGGCTATTAATTGTATTATTTTTAAATGGAATTGGAAAAATCAAAAAATCACATAAAAATCATAAATATTTAACTTTATTAATAAATTAGAATCACTATAGATCTAGTAAGTAATGGTTATACATTTAGGAAGCAATTAAAAATCAAACTTTGCGTTTTTTGGTTATTGCGTAAAATAAAATCCATTAGATGCAATCTGCGTACTTTGTGCATATATGCGGATTATTAATTGTATTAATTTTGAATGGAATAGGATAAAACGGTAAAAATAACTTTATTAATCAATTAACATAACTCTACAACATAAGTAATGGTTATAGATATTAAGAGCTTAATTTAAAGCTTAAATTTTTTATGACGAAAAGAATTAGAAAAAAACGCGAAGAAAAAAAAACGCGAACCACTGATACACGCTGCCGGGGCTAGAACTTCCATAGATTCAATTCAGACTTCACATCACTACCACTCGGCCATCAAGGCACATTTAAATATTCAAATTAGATTGATGATTAGATGAGATCAATTACTATTCAAATTAAATCATTGGTCGTGATTTTAGGAAAATATTTTGAACTTTCGCATTTTATTTTACGCAATAACCAAAAAACGCAAAGTTTGATTTTTAATTGCTTCCTACATTTATAAGGATTAATTAAGAACTTTATTCACACTAAATTGTTCTAAATTATTCGCGGCCTTGTAAATTCTAGTCCACGTTTTTGTTTCAAATTTATTGAGTGATCATGATACTTCTCTCAATTTAATGATATTGATTTGCTCATGAATTCACGCCAAAATGCTGGCCACTAGGTAACTAAAAAAATAAATTAGAAAGATCTGCACTTCATTCCCCATGGGGCTAGAACAGTGAAAGAAGGTCGTAAAATTACTCGTCCATAATTTTACTTAATTTTTACAAATTATTTTTAAGGACGAATTTAGTCATTTTAGAAGAGGTAAGTTTGATAATTATCATATCACGTATGAATAATAAATTTTATTGTCCTTTTCAGAGATCGGTGCCTAATGGAAGAGCAAAAAAAGAAGAAAAATTATGAACGGCAACACGGCCACAAACGACTTTTTCCTCAATTTCTCTTCAATGTGTGTGCCCATAATTTTGAAAAGAGTGGCCGTCCAAACGAGAACCTCATTCCATCCTAATTTTTTCCTCTTCCATTAGGCACCAATCTCTGAAGAGGACAATAAAATGAATTGAATCTAGTATTATTTCTTCAATAACCGAAACGTTCCAATCACCAGTGTTAGGTACTTGTGATATAAGATCAAGTTCTAATCAGTTATGACTGACAAAAAACAAAGCAAATAAATAGATAATAAAATTAAAAATACTTAACAACTAAAGGTTATTAAATTATTAGTATAAAAAAGCAATATTAATTATAAGGATATCGTGTTATTTATAAATACCAAAAGTTCCTAAAATATTAAATACGGCTCAATCAAATTTCTCAGAAAGTTCGGGGTAAACCGGAATAATTTTAAAAAAAACTATCGTTTTTTGGGTTGGCTTGTATAAAATTATTTTATCCATGACAAAATTATATTAAAAGAAATGGAAAGATAATTCGAAGACAGTGCTGCAAACGTAATGATAATAAATTTTGTACCTTCTCGACCACATATGACCATATCAATGTTTTATCATATTCCCAACATTAATAGCTATTAATGTTATTATTTAATAGAGAAGAGATACGACATAAATGACATCAGAAAACGTAGATTATTGATCAAATATCGAATTCTACAAGATAATTCAACATTTGTCAATAAATATGATTTGCAAAAAATTAGGTAATGATAAGCACTTTATCGTCCTCGAATTTAATGAAAACTCAATAATTAGACAATTTTCATGCTCAGGGATTTAATTGGCCAATTATATTATAAAGAAATTAACTATTTTTAATTTACCATAAGAGAGCTTTCTACTGTGTAATGGGAAAGGTCATAGGATAAACTGTTTTTCGGGTTTACATCTTTATATTCGTTGCTTTTTTTTTTGAAATATTTTTTGTGGTTGAAGGTTAGAAATTTTATAGAAACTCTCATATTATTTTAATATGTGTGTTTTCCTTTTTCCGGTTAATGGAAAAAATGTATCAACCCTAACATAAAAGCGTCTATTCTAATGTAACACCAGAACTATTGAAAGAGTTATGATCTTTCTTAAACCCTAAAAAATTTGTTTGCGGTTATTTTTAGTTTTATTAATTTTTAAGTAATATTATCATTTTTTGTTTCGTGCTTAACTGTGTGTTTCGTGCTTAACGATTTTCGGCTATTTAAGCGTGTGTGAAAATTTTTTCGTCTTTTTAACGGAAAAGTTTAAGCTAAAATTTGATCAGGCTTGTCTTAAACCTTCTAAAAATATTATTACCTTTCTGAAAATTCCATTTCAGCACCTTTAATTATCTCTTTTTGTTACCGTACCAGTTTGCGTGCGATGCTTCGGATAGGTATTGATCGTCAGATAGATTGTCCCATTCCTTGAATAGAGGGTTCTTTAGTTCTTCGAAACTTGGGTGGGGTTTAGCGTTGACTTTCTCCAGCAAGGTCCCCCATACGGATTAGTCGAGTGGGGTTCAGGTCCGGCGAGTAAGCAGGCCATTCGGTCGACTTTATGAAACTTGGCATGCTATGTCTTGTACTGTCTTTTATACACAGCCAACTGAGAGAGAGAGAGAGCTTTTCAGGACGTACTGCATCCGCAAACGTCGATTTCACCCATTTTATTAGCGGTTTTCAAACTTTTCAGAAAAAGTGTTAAACACATTTTAGATATTTACAGTCAAAAAATCAACATAATATCAAGATCAAGGTAGGTTAAGATTGAAGACCTTTAATTGTGCAGTTATTTTACTATAGCGGGTCGTACATTACGTTTTTTTGAACGGAAGTTGAGCCAATCATACAGTACATCAAAATGTAATGGAAAATTCGCCCATTTTCAACATTTAAAAAGTCTGTTTTATTTAAATTTTCTCATTTTATCTTTCAAATAATTGAAAAAGTTTTAAACAAAAACTCTCTACAAAAAACCGTTACATTTTACGACTTATCCCCTACTCTCCTTAATATTAGAGCGACCCGAAGAGTGTATGTTAGGAGATAAGACGCATGTAAACTACTTGGAACCAGCAAGAAGGCTTACTATGACTGGTTTGACAGCACTCAATCTATTAATAATATTTATTAGTGAAATATAATAGAACACATAATGCTGAATACACGAGAATAGATGAACTAGGGGAATAGGAATTTCTCACGTCTCGACTCGGCTCGGTGACCAACGAGGGTAGCCATCGACCCGTAAACCTGCTGAGTAGACGACTGACTAAAGTATCAAGGGAAGGAGGCGGGACCACAAGAGGTCCTGTTCCATAATGTATACTCGCGTGTCTCCGGTCTGTGTCTTCTTTGCGCATGTCGTATCCATGGTTGTAACAAAACAATTATAGCCAGCCAAGCGTTACATTTCAAAAAATTAAATAAATATTATGAAAAATTAAAATATCCATTAGCAGTGTCACAAATTTATTGCGAAATAATTAACAAGTTTTATAAATAAATCAAAATTGTCATATATTAATAAACTCCAGCTACTTTAATTCTGTGGAAAATATCTCTTTCTGTGAATCCATGATTGACCGTGGTGTGGCTCCTAAATATTTATAAATAATTAAGAAGAACATTACTGATATATTACCTAATAGAAACTCTATTTTAAATTGGTCTCTACTTCCTAGTTTTTGATTCTTATCGTTTATCAATAACCGCAACTATAAATATTAAAAATTAAACTGTTATCCAAAATCATATATTAACCGTTTTATTAATACACTCCGATCTAGCCATATCAATCCAAAAACGTGCGTCCTTTTCGTCTTGGAAGTATTCACCAGATGACCACAATGACAATTCAATAACATTCTTAGCTTTTGTTAAGGAGTTTGATTTATCCTCTTGTAATAGCGAAGCACAAGCCAGTAATGCTCGCGAAAACCGTGATCTATTAGTTACTTAAATTATTGAAACATATTCTATTATTCGCTTACTTTAACTTAATAGGCGGTGCTTTACCATCCATTTTATGATTCAGTAATGTGCACAAAGCTCTCAGAGCATAACGGCACAATCCAACCAACTCATCGCCACCCATTTCAATTTCAGCCCCCAACGTTTCCGGCAAAAGCAAGAGTTTTGGAAATTCCCCGTTTGTCTCCATATTCGAGTATTGATATGATAATAAGAACTCCTTGAAGTTTGTGCTCAAGGATTCAACTCCTTCTCCTTGCAACATTTTCAATGCTTGTAATAACTGGAGCAGAATAAATGAAACCAGCTCTTCATGATAATTATTATCCAAAATCTTATTCTGATGATGCGCGGCCAATGAGTGAAATGAGCACAGTTTGTATCTCGGCATCGCCATCATTTTCACATTTCTCCCATCAAGGTTTTGGGTACCCGTATCTGATAGGAACTGCTTGATGGAACCGTCTTGATCCTCTATTTCGAAGAAAGATGGTATTGAGAATTGATTTGTGTCAGTTTTTCTCATCAATGGAGCATATTGAGAGCATGGTGCAATCTAAATTAATAATTATTATTTATTTGAATGAGAGTAATTGCCAATTCGAACCATTATTGTCACCGGGTAGTCTGGTTTGCCACTAATCGGTAAAATTGCATTGTAAAATAGACTTTTTCCTTTTGTTAGAATTGGATGCGTCGAAGAAATGACGAAAGAATTGAAATCAAGCTTCGACAAATGATTACGTGATAATGGCTCATCGCAACGACGCGATTCTTCCATAAGATGATTTGCAACAATATTTAAAGTGTGTACGTGATTTATAACCATCTGAAAATTCGAGATATTAGGTTCATTTTTTCAGAAATTATTGGTAATCTCGCATGTCAAATGAATACTGCTTTTTTCGAATTTATAAACGGGATTTTTGGATTTCCACGTAGTAATCACAAAGCAAGTTTAATAAGCTTGTCTCAAAATATTACAATTGAACTGAAAGACTTTCTAGACCCTTAAAAAAGACCCTTAAAAGAGCTTTTATTTCTAAGACTTCAGTTGAAGTGCTCTCGAGTTACACAATAATGGCTCATTTGTAATTTATTAGAGCTTTGCACATTGCATCAATTAAACTTTTAAAAATTATATTTTTTAAAGGTAACAAAAACTAAAAGACGTTGATTAAAAATAAACAAACCTGTTGGTACTGTTTATTTATAACATCTATAGTTACATTCTGACGACTACTATTAACACGGCTAATCTTGGAATTAACATTCGAATGCGTTGAAGAATTTCCAATGCTTTCTTGTGATAAAAAGTAGGACGGCTTAATAACTTAAACAAACAAATTCACCATACATTTCCAATGATTAATCAAGCTAACCCGTTGTTGACGATCGTCTTCTTCCAGTTGTTTCCTTTTCTTTTTCGTTAAAAATATCATTTCCAGCTACGAAGGAGTGTCTAACATTAGTGATGCTTTGATTACGCGGTGGCTTCTAAGAAATTGTTAATGAAAATTGCATTATATGTCTATCCCACATTTCTAAGAACTACTGATCCTCCGCGACTCGTTGTCATTCGTCGTTGTCGGTCGTTTCCTGCTGACGATGATTCTGTCGACTCCACGGGACTCATCATCGTGGTCGAGTAAGGATCATCGATGTCCGTTTCCTTCACATAATTACATACGTTCATATCATTCATTACAATTCCTTAATATTAAAACTTTATTAGATTCAACGTTTAGTCAAACCTGACATGGAGCTTCTTCTAGAAACACTTTTTGTCTTACGGTCATCGCTCAAACAACAATATGAGTTTGTGGGCTCTGGCGTTGAGCCAGACAAGCTTGTTGTGGAATTATGGTATTCGTTAATTGTTATATCCGGAGAGCTATCATGTCGAAGTTGGGTTGATGCTGGCCGACTATGACGGTATGATCTTGTTTCTGATAAACAATACGGACTATCGTTTCGATGCGACAAGCTGGCCGCTGGAGGGGGGCTGTATCTGAAAATGAATTAAGTTTTTTAATAAAACGTTTAGATAGTTGTTTTACAGGTAAGCAGAATTTCGTGATGGATGATGAGAGTCTTCAACCCAGCTTCCGTTAGAGCTTCCAAATTTGTTGGGAGGTGTGAAGGTGGGCCATCTGGAAGTTATAATGATACAGTTTTCAATTTAAAATGTGTATGCGGAATAATAATAGTAGTTTATGAAATATTGTTAATAATTATGTTGCTACCAGCTCTAATAAAACGAGAGTAATGCTCTAGGCTTTCAGTTACTCATGATATATGTCAACTAAAAACAAAATCAGCTTAAAATTCATATTAAAAGCCGACGTATAATTTAATAAAATGTATATCAATCTCGTAAAATCGATATTTGCGGGTAGCGTGCTGTTCATAATGAAGTAGCGGATTAACATACTTTTTCTAACTGCATGCCAGACCATTTTAAAAAACGTTATTTTTACGTCAATGTTCCCTTAAATATGTGGATATACGAAAAATAGAATTGCCGAACTATTTTAACACAACAACAAAATTTTTTCGGTTATATTAAAACCTAATATACCTATAGAATAAAATTAGAACCCAAAATAATACCTAATAAAATATTTTACTTAATTTTTAAAGCGATCTACTCACATTGATGGATTATAGCTGTTACCATGTGGAGGGCTCATAATAGTCGAATAAGCTTGCTTATCAGCTTCCTGAAATATATTTATAAAAAATTTTAAAAAAGTAAATTCTAATTCATAATGAGTTGTTCTATGAAAATTATCTACATTAATATTACTACAAAAATACAAAAGTAATATATTTAAAGTAATCAACATCTTATATTAACATACTTGAGATTTTTGTTGATCGCTTCGTATGTAAAAACGATAATGAGTGCCTACATATGTTTCGGTTGATTATTTGCTTTGCCAAGGTTAAAACAGACATTTATCACTATTCGATTTTTGAGATCTTAGCACATCATACCACTTTTATATATTTGTTTTTCAGTATATGTGTCATAAAAAAACAAAGTTTCCCCCACGCGAAAACAGATGAAAAAAATACTTGAAATCTTTGTAATATTTGTCGAAAATCTTTCGATCGTTCTGGAACAATATCTTCTGTCTTATCATCATCATCATCATGGCATATTTCATTATATGGAATTGTTCTGAAATACAAACAATAGCAATAAAATGAGACACTTCGTACTCAAGATCAAGTATTCCCACACTATGTGGTCTCTCAGCTCGTCTTCCGTTTATTCTTCGTCGTATATAACCATAATCATTATGTTCATCAGAAGATGCACAAACTGGAATACGAGCTTCTGGCTTAATAATGTCGTGATCCTAAATATGGGGTTTTAAAATTGCATAAAGTATTTTTTGTCGATATGAAACTTCGCTTTATTTGTGAGTTATTTTTAAAATCCAATTTTAAATTTATTATATAGTCGTCGCCAAATTGGATTACCACCGCAAATTGTGGCGCACCTTCTTAAATATTATTTTTTCATTTAATTTTTATGATTATTATCTTGTTTAGGCTCTTTCTATACTGTTTTTGCTTAAATAAACTGAAGAAAAATTTTTAGATGTTGTTTCAGTCGTGGAATAAATGTGGAAAATTACAATAATCATAAAAATTTAATGAAAAAATTATATTTAAAAAAGTGCGCCACATTTTGCGACGACTATAAATATTTAATATGTATTGTAAACATATTTTCAAAATATATACGAATCACGTAATAATCCAAAGTTTGGAAATATTATAGCAAATGTAAGAGATCCAGAAAAGAGGAAATACGTATGGTGGAAATTCAAAAGCGCAAACCACACACAGTTAATTTCGAATACGGATTTCACATAGAACAATTCGTTTCCGATGAAAACTATTCCTCAACAAAATAACAAATTTTTTCTGAAAATGTATACACTCTAAAGTCACGAAGTACACCCAAATTGCAAAATACTGCGCAGAAAATGCGCAACACAACCTTTAAACTTTTTATAATTTTTGTTTAGCAGAATAGAAAATCAAAAGAATATATAGTAGTCGCCAAATGCGATTACCGCCGCAAAGTGTGGCGCACTTTTTCTAAATATTTTTTCATTTAATTTTCATGATTATTTTCTTGTTTAGGCTCGTTCTATACTGTTTTTGCTTAAATAAATTGAAGAATATGTTTTAGATGTTGTTTCAATCGTGGAATAAATGTAGAAAATAATAAAAATCATAAAAATTAAACGAAAAAATAATATTTAAAAAAGTGCGCCACATTTTGCGACGAATATAAATATTTAATATGTATTGTAAACATATTATATATTATATTTTTCTTAACAAAATAATACATTTAAACTAATGTTTCTGTTAAAAAATAATCCATAAATAGAAGATAAAAATTAATAAATTTAAAGGCAATTGGTTTGTAACAGGGTTGCACGGAAATCGATTTTTTTCAAACGGAAGACGGAAAACGGAAATGGAAACTATTTTTTTCAAACAGAAGGCGGAAAATGGAAATGGAACTCGAAAAACGACGGAAAACGGAAAAAGGAAGATGGAAGATGGAATTCCGTGAAGAAGATTAAACTACAGTGAATGGAAAATAATACCAGAAGTGAAAAATTGTCTAAATTAGTCTCCTACCAAAGAGGAAGGATGGTCTAGAAAATCATGCATCGACAATATTCATTCTGTTCGAAAATTCATTGAAAAATGTATTGAATTCAAATTCCCCCTGGAGCTAGCTCTAATCGAAATTTCGGCTTCTTTTTTCAGGTATCAGAATCCATGGATCAACAATCAATATTCCGTTCAAGAGATTGGTGAGTCAAGTTGACTCGGCATCACCATCTCTGTTCGCATTTGCTTTCCAAATGATTCTCGATGAATCCGACAAGGAGAGTGTGGGAGAAGCTGAAGATATCTGTGTTGATGAAAGGTTTTTGAAACAATTCGAAATCGCTGACAACCTGGTGCTAATTGGAAGTTCCTTAGAAGAAATAAGCCGTCGTGTAAATCAACTCGAAGAAAAGGCTAGAAATCACGGTCTAGAAATCAACCCCAGGAAAACGGTGATCGTACACAAGGTCTATTCAACGAAAAACTCCATATTTAGAATTCTACAAATGCAATCTTCTATTTACTCACGTTCTAGAAAAAGAAAAAAAGAGCTAATACATCATCGTTCCGACCTTGTTCGAAACTTGGTGCCCATCTCAGGAAGTTCTTTTCAAAAAAAGTTTTCTTCGTCTTCAAATTACTCGCAACATCGGATGGGTTTCTCTCGGAACTGTGCACATTTTAAATACAGACCGGGGTTGCACAGAAATCTTTTTTTCAAATGAACAACGGAAAACGGAAATGGAACTCAAAAAACGACCGAAAACCGAAAACGGAAAATGGAAGATGGAAATTTTATTCTGAGTTCCGGATGCCGAATTCCGAAATTGAAAAATTCCCATTCCGCCCATCACTAGTGTGTAGGATCGTGGTCGAATGTAAAAGGAGTGTCAAATATGACTGATAAATGAAAACAAATTATATAACTGTCCGAGTACCTAAATTTTGAAAGAAAAAATAGTGACTACTTAATACAGGGCGCCTCATACTCCTTGTAAGTTAATATTGTGCACTACAAGAGGAGAAATACATTATCTGAGAAATTGATTACGTTTTCTAAACTTCCAAATTACGCGCCCATCATTATCGTACTCTTCATAATGTTTCCAGAGATCTACATAAGAAATTTTTAAAACTATTGCTCAGAATCCGTTATTCTCGAATTAATTCTCATAATTTTGAAACAAACTTTTTTGGACCTCTCACAACGAAGTTTCATATCAACCTAATAACCTGCCGGTACCCTAGTTAGATATGGTGTAAATGCGGAATGTTGTGATGGAGTCAATTTGTCGCTAGTCGTCGCCATACTTCCTTCCGTGCTATTCGTAAAACTACTAAATGATGACATTCTGCAATATGGATAATTAAAGAATTAATGTATATATTGTATCTCATTAAAATCAACTATGCATTTTTACAGGTTTTGATAAGAAGCGCATAATTTTTAGATAGTGTAAGACCGGCTTGAAAAATGACGTACCAGGCTATATTAAAATAATACGTGTAAATTAGTGAGACACGTTTAAATATTGAAAAATGTACGCACTCCACTGCCACGAAACCGCGCGGCATTGCAAAAGACTTCGCACCAAGTGCAAACTCAACTTTTTAATTTATTATTTTTATTTTCAATACACTTATATTGACGATGAAGACTCTTGATCAATAAAATATTGAAAATAAAAATAAAAAAAATAAAAGGTGTGTAATTGGTGCGAAGTCTGTTGCAATGCGGCGCGGTTTCTTGGCAGTGGATTGTGTACGTTTACATATGGTGTGTCCAACATAAAAAGCTATGTTAAATTAATACGTGGAACTAAATATGCTTGAAAATTCATTTAAATGACAGAAAAACAATTATAGACCCGGAATTAAACGTTTTTTTAATGAAATAATTGCTGGTAACTGCAGCGATTTTCTGAATCTTCTCAAAAAAACCGATTTGAGCTTGTTCGATGGCAATTTCCAAAAAAAAATGTAGTTTCTTGCATTGCGAAGAATCTAATTATGTAACTCATTCAATATCATTCAATATCAGCTTTACTTAAAGAATTCTATAATGGAGTAGTCTGAAATTTTCACTTACTAAACCCGACTATTTTTCTCATCCACTTTTAACCTATTTTTTCTAAATTTTGAGTCAAATTATACAAGCTAAGAACTTTATAAAAGAGTTCCTAATAAATTAAACGATATTATAAGTATTCATGGTTTTAATATTCATGTCGTCAACTTTCCGGAATATATTTAACTGAATTATGAGCTATAAATTCAGATAGCAACAATTTATATGGGCAAACGAATATTTTAAGAACTAAAAATGTGCCACTAAACCTAACCAAAATTTAAAAACAGTAAGTATTTAATAAAAACGTTTAGTGAATAAGAACACTATGCTAACGATTGAAATCAATAAAAGCTGAAATAATTATAAAACAAACAAAGCCAAACAAGAAATAGTTTTTTGTCGGCACGCACTTTTAGCGGAAGAACCGGCAAAAGGTAAAGAGCGGTTGGTGGTAACAATACAAAGAACACGTAAGCATGCGCACACACGTGTACCCAAACATTCGCAAACTAGATAATATGCGAACAACAGCAATAAAGGTGGAACAAGGATATCTAAAATTGATAATGAATTCCATCACGAAAATATTAATTGAAAAGAGCACAAATAATGAGATATATATTGATAAATAATGATTAAAAGTCATCAATTATTGTTTGCTCTCTCAATAAAACTGTTCAATGAAGGATGTTTTTGCCGCTGATTATTGTTTAAAGTCTTAATATTCTTAAGAAGACTTACCTTTTTGGGGAAGAGCATCGATTTGTTTTTGGCTTCCGAGTATTGGTGAAAATCTCGTACGGTTCTATGTAGACGGCAGATGTATTGTGTTCTTTAATATCACACCTGAAAGGTTTTTGAATTAAAGTTGGTTTTACAGTTATTCATATATTTAATTTTTAGAAAATTTGAATTCTAAATTCTATTATTTTCTATTCTTCTCTATTTCTATACTTTTCTACAGTCTATCTCTACAATTCCACTCCAACTGTTATGATAATAGAATGAGCTAAATAAGCATGCTCAAATATAACTTTATAAAAAGACTTTAATATTTTTAGATATTTTAAGATGCGCTTAATTAAGTTATAGTAAAAACTATTTGGTTATAAAGACATAAAATTTTCCACGCACGCTTAAAAATCGCAAAATGACTATCTCGATTTGGCGTGCAATTCTTCTCTATTTCAAAATCTAAATTCTAAAAAAAAACCGTAAAGTAGTATTGATAAAAATTTTATCTTCATGATAATAAAATCTTTAATTTTTGTTTAAAAAATAATATATTAATAGCATATACAGTACTGGAAATAATATCCCCAGCAGATTTTTGATTTTATCTTGTCTCAATTTAATTCTATTCAATTTAAAATTTTATTTAGATATTTTAAACATTCCATAAGAAGCTCACAAAGCACATATTTGTTCTTTTTCGTTTGTGAATGTGGAAGAAATTGGAGACAGAAAACATATAAAACATATGAAGTTATGCTCGAAAATGCGCTCCGAGTTCATAAATTTCTTTGTGGCTGTCCAATCGAGAACTTAGTGTTTTCTATTTTTTTTCCTATTCCATAAGACAACGATCTCAGAAAATTACAAAAATTATATAGTCGTCGCCAAATGCGATTACCACCGCAAAATGTGGCGCACTTTTTTAAATATTATCTTTTCATTTAATTTTTATGGTTATTTTCTTGTTTATGCTCGTTATATACTGTTACAGCTTAAATAAATTGAAGAATGTGTTATAGATGTTGTTTAAATAGTGGAATAATTGTGGAAAATAATAATAATCCTAAAAATTAAATAAAAACATAATATTTAAAAAAGTGCGCCACAGTTTGTGGTGGTAATCGAATTTGGCGACGACTATAGTTGATTTTACAAGATTTTTTACAGTGTGCTTTTCAATAAAATCAAAAATTGTAGATGGCGTTCGTCACAAAATAAATAGAGGTGAGACAGCAATTAAAGGCTGGAAAAGATACAAATCGACTGTAAAATAAGATTTCTGTTGTACGTTTGAAGAGATGAAATAAATTGACACATCGGCCAATACTTTGAATGTTTGTTTGAAATTGAATTAACAGTTTTGTGTCAATGGAAAACTGATTTTTCTCTGATAATTTTGCAAATAGATATTTATAATAACAAACTAACCAATGTGCCAAAGTTTTTATAAATAAAATAATTTTTAATTTCTCGGAATAGAGATTTAAAAGATTGAAAAGATACAAATCGACTGTTTTGTTGTTTTACATTAAAAATATTTCGGCACATAGAGCACAATGGCCATAAAAACGAAATTTCAGCTCGTAATTGCAATTTGATAGCGATATAGCAGGAAAGCTTCAAAAATTTGCCTAAAGAGCATTTAGTTTTAATTGCGCATTTCTGGAAATTCCATCGATGCGTTATTTTTTAGAATATTTGTAGTGATTTTCATTAATAACGTTTTAAAATAAACTCATGTTATAACACGAGCGGGTCACATGGATATTAAAGAATATGCTTACATCCTTTAAAGTTGCTTTAAATTTCATTAATTTTGAAAACGTATTTGGAATCAATGCATCCGAGTCTATCAAGTCTTATCAAAATCTCAAGCGGACGCTAAAGTGACTCTTGTAGCATTTGATTCATTTCCAAGTGCTAGTTAGACAATCATTATCATGTCATTTGTTTCTTAGTCTGAAAAATCTTTGGCGCGTTAAAAAACTCCTCTTACGAATTCATTTGGCGTGCTAATTTTCCAAAACAAACTAGACCACCTGTCCTTAGAACGGTTTTCGTTTTTGTTTTTAATATTTTCGCTCTGTTTTTTTAATAAGGAAGTTATTATTTCATAACGTAATTGAAACAAACGTGATTACTTGCGCACATGCATTTAACCAATATTTGCACACCACCTTTGTTAAGGTGCGTTGAACTTAAGCCGATTTTTTGTTGCGTCAACTGTTGTAAAAAACTTCACGTCACTTTACAATAATGTATGCTTCAATAATTTTGTATTTAAAGCTAATTAATATAAAGTTTTGAGAGAATAACTATTTTACCTTAAAAATATGTTCATAAAGTATTAGACTTCAGGGTTGAAATGGAAAATGAGATAAACATTATTACTTCTCAATGTACCAGAAAATATAATCTATGTATTTTTTGGTTTATTAACCAGCTTTCCGATACTATCTCCGCGAAAATAACTGAACGTTTTAGGAGTAAACGTCAAGAGAACCATCGAGAATAACCGTCGACGTGCTTGCACGGAAGTTTCTTTTTTATGAGTTAAACAAGTGGTTTTTAAAACTTTAAGAATTTAGATTTTCTTGAGATTAAACAAACAATTTTTTTGTTCATACATCTAAATTAGAATATTTAGCTAATCAAAATTTTGAAGTTTTTTTAAGTTCTTTTGAATCTTTTCGAATGTCCCGTTTTTAGTGAGTTAATCAAATAGAAATAATTTAATAGCATTATATTGTATTGATCTTTTTTTGTATTTTTTTGTACATATATATGTTTTTTAAGTATAATTCTAATAAACTTACTTGTGTATTTTGACAAATTAATTTCTAAAAAAATACAAAACATTTAAAGTTATAAAAATTGAAAGAAGCAAATTTAATTGCAAATATTTGTAATTTACTGGAAAATTCATAATATTAGTGAATTTTCATTATTTTCAACGGTCTCCATTAATTAAAAAAAAACTATAGAAACCTTTTAAAACTATTAAATTCGCTTGGTGTGATAAAAATGAAAATATAAACCATAAATTTTGTCGTTGTTTTAAAATTAGAAAATGTTCTGTTAGTGTGTATTATCTGTGTGTAAATAAACAAATCATTTAATTAAAAATGAATATTAATTTATTAATGTTTTATTGTCCTTTTCAGAGATCGATGCCTAATGGAAGAGCAAAAAATTAGGGACGGAGAAAAGGTCTTGTTTAGAAAGCCACACGGCCACTAAGGCCATCGAATCTCTTCCTCTTTTGTTTCTCATCAATTTTTGTTATCTATTTTTTGTTTATTATTTGATGACAAGAAATGAAAAGTTTAATTTATAAATGAGAGTTGATGAAATAAAAATATTGATGAGAAACAAAAGAGGAAGAGATTCGATGGCCTTAGTGGCCGTGGCTGTCTAAACAAGACCTTTTCTCCGCCCCTAATTTTTTGCTCTTCCATTAGGCATCGATTTCTGAAATGAAGAATATTTATTAAAATCTCGTAATAAAAAAAGGCACAATGAAAAAAATAGAAAATTCCTCACAATTAAAAAATTGAGATATATTTTATCATTGGCTCATTTAAAATGGTTGGAGCTAAAGTAAAAAAAATGATGCTCAAATAGTACATGGTTTGTCTTTCATATTTAAGTGTAACCTAATACAATATTTGTACTAACATAAGTTGAAACATGGATTTACATATAGATATATATATATATATATATACATATATTTGTTTTCTGACTGAATTATTATTGTACAATAGCCGAGAAAACTAATACAGCTCAAAGAACGATCGACATTGTTTTTACAATTGCACTCCACTAAAACAAAGTACGCGCAAATTGAAAACGATCGCGCTTTTTTTGAGTAATGTAGACTGAGCAGAAAAGGAGGAATTGTAAGATACCTGTTACGTAAAAAAATTGAGAAATCATCCTTTTTATTCTTGTTATTCCTCTTCTTCTCATATTCCGTCGTTCTCTCTGTCATTATATTATTCATTTCAGAGATCGGTGCCTAATGGAAGAGCAAAAAATTAGGGGCGGAGAAAAGGTCTTGTTTAGACAGCCACACGGCCACTAAGGCCATCACGTCTCTTCCTCTTTTGTTTGTCATCAATATTTTTATTTCATTAATTCTCATTTTTAAATTAAACGTTTAATTTCTTTTAATCAAATAATAAACAAAAAAATAGATAACAATTGAGATTCGATGGCCTTAGTGGCCGTGTGGCTGCCTAAACAAGACCTTTTCTCTGCCCCTAATTGAGCAAAACTCTTCCATTAGGCATCGATCTCTGAAACGAATAATAGAATATTTACTAGTTCACTTGAAGAGGGAATTATAATAAAAAAACAAACCAAATTTAAACTATTTTTTCTGATAACAATAATTAATACGTTTTTTCAAATAATAAACATAACTGTTGTATTTTGCGCAATTGTTGCGCGGTCTTTTGCAATTTTGCTCGTAATTCTTGGTAGTGGAGTGCAATTACAATCGTATCACATCGGATATCGGATTAATATAGAGGAAAAAATTAACAAAATAAAATTTAGGTCGCTAGGGAATTTTTAAAAAAATTTTAATTCAGTTCGCTGTCCCGCTTATAGCAATACAATAATGTTCATATTCTTAAACGGTTCAACAAATTTGTTTCGTATTATGCTATTGAAGACTATTTTTACAAAAATTTATCGAAGAGATTTGTCATTTGTCATTTACAAAAAAACCATGCCGAATGGAAAAGAAAAAAATATTCAAAAATGTGTGCCCGTTATTGCCTGAATTGAGATAGATAATATAAATTGACCAGATGAAAAGAAAAATTGGCAATGTTCCCAATTAATTCAGTTCAATCCATCATTTTTCCTCTTCCAATCGCATAAAAACTACAATTTTTACAGTAAGCCATAGAAATAATCCAAATAACATTTCTGGAAATTGAGAAAAGTAACGAAAATTAATGCGAACTGCAATAATATTTCCTATTTTATTTACTTTGGTCATTTAAAACGGTTTCCGTTGGCACGTGAACTGTGGTGTGTGCACAAAATTGTTTGCGCACAGCACTTTTATTGAAAACCTTTTTTAAAATGTTTTATTCAAGGAAGGACTGACTTACGAATATTTTTGCTGAATGTTTTTTTTCAAGGATTTTGATTAAATTATGTGTTAATATGCAATCTTAAGGAAGTTTTCACAATAATTAAAACAAATTTAAAGTTAATTTTTATTATTTATGCTCGACCAATTTGATTTTTGTGGTTTTTTGAGGTTTTTGGCGAATTAATTAAAAAGAAGAGGATATGCTAAATTTCACAAAAAAGTATCGTTTGAATTATTATTTTGGCGTCAACCTCATAGATATCGCAGATTGTTTTTTTTATAGTTTATATAATGTTGTTTTCTGTTTCTTTAGTGAAGAATTCGCAATATTTAAATCACGATAATTTCAAAATAAAAAAGATAAAGATAAAACTGTCGCGTATATAAAGATACGCATAACACACTGACTGACGACGATTTGCGGAAAACGCCAAATATTAAACTTTTAGCTAGGGTACTCAAACTTATTTCCCCCGTGGTTTCTCATTCGAATTAGTAATATGAAATACATATTTTTAGGCAAAGATGAGGAGAATATATATATATATATATATATAAGCAACTTTATCCAGTCCTTACCGTCAATTTAGTGCTCATTCCTTTAATTTATTGGATAACAACAACTCTTAAAGAAAACTGTATCGCTGAATATTTTTTAAATACATAACAACTTGATGACGGAATGATGATTCGAAATAAAATTGGAAAAAGTTGTGAATTTTTAGTTTCTAAAACATTATTGATTTTAAGCGAGAAACAGCGAAAAACTTTACAATTTCATAGTGCACCAATTGGAGTCCCGAACTACCAAATAGAACTTCAAAAATGGAATCCAAAATAAATATGCGAGATAAGAAGAAGACTTTATGTTTTAAATAATCTAAAAACATTTTAAGATTAATAAAGCCTATACAATAAAAAAAACATAAGAAAAACATAATTCGAATCCCTAAAATTTGCTCTATAACATATCCAAAGAAAAAATGTTCATAGATACAGTTTTCTTTAAGAATTTAATTACATCGGAAAACGGTGAAAACTCAGATAATTTCAAAATTCAAAAGGATAACGCATTCAATAATTATAAATACAGAATTAATCCAAATTGGTTTTCTCTTGAGCCACAAGTTTTAATTGGTAGGAAGCTGGTTTTTTTTCAAACAGAAAACGTAGATGGAACAATATATTTCAAATCCACGGCGAAAAAAGGAACTCAAAAAACGACGGAACAGATAATTCTGTTTTTATTTACAAGCAAAACGCTAATTTCTAAATGACTAATTAGCTAATGACTTACTATTAATTGATTTTTTGAATTACATTTATACGAAATCAAACTATTCAATATAAAATCCTACCTGCATACGGAGCACCTTCTTGATCCACAGACTTCTGGTACAAACAAGTCACAAGTCATCCTTAGTTAGATTATAGCACTATTTGTCATTAAATGACTTTATTCTCATGAGTTTGACAATCGTTTCCTGTTCTTCCGGAACTGCAAAGGTTTGAGCACTTGAGAGTTCACAGGCGAACAATGTTTAATTAGCAAAGTGCTTCGTTCATTCGAGTAATAATAATGATAATAATTTTATAAAATAAGGTAACTTCTTGATTCAATTCTCAATACAAATTTGACTGTTCAATGTAATGGTCGATGTAATTTAAAAGAGGGCAATGAATGCATGTAAAATGCATGCACATTAAGCTTTTGAGTAAATACCTATCGACATAACGGAAAGATCAAAGAAATATTCTTCAAATTTTTGTAGACTAATTAAAATAAGGATTATAACTTTAATAGGATTTCAATGTATATGATGAATAGTTTTGGTGAACTCAAAATGTTAAACAAAACGATTTGAAGTATGTCTGGACGGTTTGCTCAATATGATGGGATATATTGATGTTGATAGATAAATACTTAGTTTTACGTTATTTAGTTAGTTAGCTAGGAAAAGTGAGAGTGAAATGATTTTTTGTGTTGAAATTTGTATGTCAATAATGTGAATGAAATAGACTAACAATAATAGTACAGTTCCAGGAAAAGAATTGTAAATATTATATAAGTAATATATACCATTTAATTGATAGTTAAAGAAGAATGGAGTAAAAACTTTTTAAGTTTGACATCTAAAGATTAATTGTTATATTCACTAATTGTTAACAAGGTCATCTTCAAAATAATCTTCTAAAAACATTTGAATAAATTATTCCATAAATTTTGTAGAAGAAACAACATGAGCTGAATAAATAATTTTTAATCTAACAATATTCCCGTAATAGTTTTGGGTGCTCATGTTGTTTAAGAACGATACTATAAATTAGCGTGAAAAGAAGTATCGATATTGCGCATTGAAATTCTACAAAACATATTTAAAAGCCCGCTAAGTCATCATTTTCACTTGGGGTTATAGAATAATTTTTAGTTATTTCGGATATTTGTTTACAACGTTTTTTTTATAAAAAATTGTAAGCTTCACATCACATGCAGATTACCATAAAATTTAAGGCTATATTTCGCATGGATTCAGAAGCGCAAGTCATCTGCCAGGACTACTTTAAACTTTCTTTCATTTATTTTAAAATTGCGGTAATTCAAAAGCATTCGAACAAATCCGTAAGGCCGTCGGTACGTACCATCAGTTGTGATTAAAAATCCAAAAAATGTAATTTGGCTTGACAGTGTTAATGAATCGTTTGAATCAGTAAATATATATTGCTCTAAAATTAAGATTTATTCATTTTTAATTCTCTAAATAGGATCAATGTTGCAATTGTAATATTTCCTCATTTATAAAAATTCATTAATAAATTTTATTAATGAATTATCAAGTGTCCAGCAACAAAGTGAAAACAAACATTAAGGTTTCTTAAATTTTCTGAGTTCAAATGAGAAAAGTGAACGGCAATTGACAGTCTACTATTTGTCCAATTAAAAAAGTACCTATTTGTTTTTTAAAAATAAATAATTATAACAATGAGGGATATTTTCTGATTAAAATAGTAACGGAAAATTTGAAATCTTTGCGTCAAAGAATATATTTAATTGTGAGAATTTGCAAATGTCTCTGATAACATATAATTTAATTTTAGGTTTGTATGCTTCTATTCTTTACTTCAGCTGAGTTCACTTGCGTGTGGAAGTTAGTTGGGTGGACGTTTCAAATGTTTAAATATGGCTAAATTTGTGGTTCTTTAGTTATTCGGACTACGACGGAAGAAATATAAATACAGAATATTGAATAGGTTTGGAAAGAAAGATTTATTTGGCGATTGTGGGGAGTCTTAAGCTTATGAAATAGAGAAACATATTTTTAACCTTATTTCGTCGTTTTTATGCAATTATTTTTTCGTTACCAAAAGAACTCTGGGATCGTCATCTATCCATCTTGATACCTGCCCTATTTAATATTATTATTTATTTTTATTACTATCCGTTACTTATTTTACTCTGTTTCTTTTAAGGTTTTTATTGTCCTTTTCAGATATAGGTGCCTAATGGAAGAGCAATAAAAGAAGAGAAAATGACGGGCGGCCACACGGCCACAAACTACATTTTTCTCTATTCCTCTTAAGTATGTGCTGCCCATAATTTCGTAAAAAAGAATGGCCGTCTAAAAAGAGAGGCCGTCCAAACGAAAACCTCATTCCATCCTAATTTTTTCTTCTTAGAACACATAGTGTAAATAAATAAATGAAATACAGTGACTTGACTTTTGTCTCAAGGATTTTCATATAGTCAAATTCTCGAGCAGTGATCAGGAGTCAGAAATTTGATAAACGTGATGAAGTCAAGACGAGCGTTATCGAGTTTTTAAAAGACTCCTGCTTATTATACTCACACACGACAAATGAAAAATACATTCTTTTCTTCGAATTTCTAAGCGTGATGCGATGATTCCATGTAGTAATAACAAATAAGTTTTTTACGCAAATTTAATAAACTTTTCTTAAAATACACAAAAGAAAATGTTCTTTATAGAATCATATAGCCTCTAGAGTGGTTGGATATTTTAAGGTGTAGAAAATATACTGAAACAGCCCAATAGGTTGTATTGCGTCAATATTTCTTTGTGATATTGTTTGCATTTTATTAGATCTACGATATTTCACTGTTAAACATTTTTATTAGTTATTATTACTTTTTTCAAATTTGTCACTGTTTAAATTATGTTTTTACCGATCAATTGTAATTTTTCAAGCGTTTATAAAACGTGGTTTATTAATTTAATTGAAAAAGTAAAACAAAAAAATCTGTGTAGCTTTACATTCAAAATTAACAAAAGAACGAGTTAATTCTTTGTAATCTAATAGAAATGTATAAATACAAAACTAACAATTATCTAGATAACTGACTACAAGATTTTGGATTCGATAAGAATCCAACTAAAATAACCGCTACATTATATTACTTTTAAACCATTTGTAAATATGAAGCCAAGCGGAGTATGCACACCAATAAGTGGAATCAAGTTTATTTATTTATGCATTATTTCATTAGCTTTTTGTGGGTTCGTGCATTTTTTGTTGGTCAACGATCTTATTCCCGATGACGACGATCAGGTTCATATTGGTTTTTATTATTTGTAAAGTTATGTTTCACAGCACGGCCAAAATACTTTAGAGCACATTGAGGCGAAACTGATTCAGAAGAAGTTCTATGGCGAAATAGTTATCGAAAAAAAATCAATTGGCGGTGTCGCGCCACATCCAACCGAGAAGCGAAGAGTACTGCCAAGATCTGTCAATAAAGGAGATTGGGCTATCGAAAACCCATTTTTCTGATTTTTCTGAAATATTAAGTTTTCACGGGTAATTTGTATAATTTAATAATAAACTTGATTTTTCTTGGTGTTTTTAATTTGAAAAAATACAGTAACGATTAAAAAAAAACCAAAAATCGAATGAAATGAGAATTCGGATGTCAAAAATGTCAGACCGTGAAAGTGCGGAGGGTGTACAAGCGCATTATCCAGAATATTATTGCGCACTAACATCTTGTGATTACAAGAGAATGAATAATACAATGGTCTCGTTTGAGACAGGTGTAGATTTAATTTTAAATTAATTTATTATTTCGCTTTTCTTTGAATATCGATCCTAAATATAATAAATTAAAGGAGAGGTAAAATAATTGTATCAATGTTATATTGTAGGTTGACTAGTCTTTTATAGCATCCATGATATCGATCTTGAAACATTCTTTTCAATTATTAATTTTTAAACATTTCCTGGACCTGTAACGAAAAATTTCGAAAATAACTAAAACAATAAATCACCGATAGTGAATGACAATAAATAAATTTTAGTTTCGCCTGTAAATATATATGGACTATTAATAAAATGAACAAATTAAAATTTCCGATTATAAACGAGTTTATTATCGTCTCCTATTATAATAATAATTATTCTTCCAAATATCGTCACACTTCATTTTAGTTGTCTTCATCTTTTCCTTGTCTGATATGGTCATTTATCACCACCCGTTCTCGATTCCAACCTCTCTTCGTTCACACATATACAAATCTATACTACTTGGAGACAATTATAATCCATTAGTAGTTTTATAGAGGTGCGTGTATTACGTAAGTGTTTTTGTATACTCCTTGCCAAATGAGATTAGTATTGATTAATTTGTTTATTGGTAATACCAATTCCATCATGCGATAACTGAATTTGCTCATTTAGTTGTTATTGTTACCGGCGAGGCTGATCAAACAAATTCAGAAGCTTTCAATTTGGATTCAATTGATACGGAACTATATCAATTGATACGCAAGGAGTTTCCCAAAGATGAAATTTTGCAAAGAATCGAAGCTAGTGGAGATTTTGAGTTTTCGGGAGAAGGTCAGTTTGCTTTTTCACCATTAAGGTTCTAAGAGCATTAAGTTATTTGAAAAAAATTGTAAATAGAAAAATCTTGTTACATCAGTAAGAATTATTATATCAAGGAATGGAATAAAACTTTTAATTGAATGATTACGATAAATAACACTAAGAGCACGCCAAATCGAAATAGCGATTTTGCGATTTTTAAACCTACGTGGAAATTTTTACGTTTTTATAACTGAAAAGTTTTTAGTACTATTTAATTAAGAATGTCTTAAACTCTCTAAAATGTTTAATATTTTTCTAAAAAGTTAAATTTGAGCATGCTTACTGAGCTCATTCTCTTACCATACAAGTTGGAGTGCTGAGAGATATTAGTCTATCTCTATTTATATTAAAAATACATATTATCCGGTAATTAAAAAAGATGATACTTACAAAATTCTGTAATCCACCACTAACATATTTATGTATTACAAGAATGAATTAAGTTTTACAAACTTCTGAATCTATTTTTCAGGGTTTTTTTAAGTGAGTTAGTTTTATATCAGAAACGCTACACAAAATTGAATATAAAGCTCTTTCTGACAAGGTTGTCCAGTTAATGGTCTAAAGACCTAGCTTTGCAAAACTTAAATGAATAAAGCTCTAATAATTGAAACTTAAACGAATGAGGTTAACTAAAGCTTAATCTTAAATATTTTTAATAGACTAAATAAGAAACGCTTGATATTCTTTATTCTGTACATTGCCAAAATTATAGCATCCAGTCAATATTGTATCATAAAATGATACACAATGATGTTTTTAAATTAAATATACATCCAATAATTTGGATGGGCATGATTAAGTGTACATAGTAAATTTTTCGCTCCCATCTTGCCATCAATATGACATTCCTCTAAAAACTTATCGCTTTGTCTGAATACCATTAAAAATGACGGATTTCAATCGTGTATTCCAAAAATAGAAGAATTCAAATCTTGTATACATGAGGTTATTCGAAAGTACATAAGTTTAATAATTATCCTCAACAAGTTTTAGATAGTCATCAATAGCGCCTTGGTATAGTAATCGGCTTGTTTAATATCAATCTTTCGTGGTTCCTTTAGTGAAAATAATTTAATATGGGACAGACTACCTGCACCACTTCTAGTAATTTATTATTATTTATGTTGTATTTCTTTACGATTATTGTGTTACAAACCTATAAAGGTATGTACTTATGTAGATAGACAATATTTCAAGTTATAGATTCTAATTTTGAATATTTATTCCAAATAATGGGAAAGTTTTGAGTTCAGCTCAGAACTTTTTGATATTTTAAAATTTAAATTCAATCTTCATGCTCCGGATATTGATTATTGTTAATTTTCACTATTTTTCTTTTTGAGTTTCTAAATAACTATTTTTAAATTATTCAAAAATGTTTCGGGTAAATTTTGTGCCTTTTCTGGTATCTCTTTTCTTCTACTCTATTTTTCATTATCGACGTTGCCTTTAATATCTTATGTGATCCGTAAAGAAGAATATTTTTCTCTCAATTTTCAAAAAAGTATATTTCAAATCATTCTATTATGTTTTTTTAATTATAAACGCTCTCAGTTTAATAGTGAATATATTTATATTTATTTATTTCACAGTTAATAAGCAATTGATTCGTGGCTTGTAGGTTACGATATACTTGATATGAGAGGGAGAGGAAGATATAGATAGCAGGGTTGCACGGAAATCGATTTTTCAAACGGAAGCCGGAAAACTGAAATGGAACATGGAATTCCGTATTTTATTTGATTAAAATTTTAGGAATGTGATTTTCATATGGCAGCAATGAGCAGAAATTGGAACAAAATTTGTTATTTTGATGTAACATTGTTATATAAAGTGTGCTCTTACCAATGCACCGAGTAATAATTGAAATAGAAATACTACTGTAGAATTATCGATAAAGGAGCTTCACGATTACAGAGGAATATCAGTTTAGTTCTCAATTTTAACCCGAATCGTTTTTTGAGTCGCTTATTGTTATTTCAAGCTTTTAGATCTTTCTTGCTCACATATCAAGTTGTAAGATAATAAAATTTTAGTGAAAACTGGCTAGACTCTTATTTTCAATATTTTAAATCTTACAATTTTTCACCATTGCAGTTGCTCGTCCAATTGAAAACTTTATTTGGAACTTTTGAGCACACCAAACATGATGATGGAATTGGGAGCTCACATCAGAAAAAAATGGTTACATATATTTCCGTAACATAGTTGTGTCTTTTTTATACAAGTTAATCCCGGTTTGGAAAAATGACGTGAAACGTTGGGCGTCATTAAAATTTGTTAGAATAATAGATTATTCTAACCAATGTATATCAGGAATCGGTGAAATTCCGAATTTCTTATTCCATAACCTATATTCACGTGCTCTGTAATTCAGGATAACTAGTTTTGATATATGAGACTATAAATGTTACTGTATTTCTTGCTTAATACTCAAAATCAAAGCTTTTCGATGAGAAAACTGAAATATGGATTCCCGATGACCGTATCCCATCCACTTTTATTGTTTCATGCTTTATAGATTTAATTCTGGATTCTTTTTCTGAACATTAGCTGTTTTCAGGTGTTTAAGACAAAATGAAAATTAATATTCTATTTCTAAAAGAGCACGTTCATTCAACAACTTTCATTTTTCCAGATTCATTAATTGATAAAGTTTATTCAACTGTCGCAACGACAGCAGCCCCTATAACAACTACTACAAGCACAACAACTTCAACAACCACTTCCACGACAACAACAACAACAACAACATCAAAACCACCATCAAAAAATCCAAAAACTTGTCAACCCATGACAGAATGTCTTCAAGATTCTGATTGTCCCAATGGTAAGTGTATTGGACACAATCTCGGAACTTGCAATTGCAATAGTTGCATTCCATATTCAAAATGCACTGATGACTCCGAATGTGGTGGATTAATTAATGCGTGTGATCAGAAAAACGGTTCTTGTAATTGTGTTCAGGTACATTCTAAGCTTCAAACGAAATGATTAGATAATTTAGGCATTTAAAACACATGGTTTCGACTTATTTATAAAAGTATTATTGAAATTTTGTGGACGAGCAAAGTGCACATCATCTGACTCATCAAATTGTCTTGGATTATCGTGTAATATTGGTCACTGTGTTTGCGGAGAGACGAAGAAATCTGACCAGCCCATTCATTATTTTACTGGATAGTTGAGTGGATGAACTTGTTAATTAATAATATCTAATAATGTTTATATTAATAAATATGTATAATATAAATATAAATATAAATAATAAAAAAACAAACAAAAATTGTTTTATACAAAAATCTCTGTAAAATAATCCTAATTTTTATTCAAACACCACCAAACAACCAGAAAGGTTATAATTTCAATCCAAAAGAATGGTGTAACATAATGGGAGGGAAATGTTCGAATGACAACTTCACGCCAAATTGAAATAGTGCTTTTACGATTTTCATACGTGAAATTCATCTGGCTCCACGACAACGCCAAGCCGCATGTTGCACAAGTCGTCAAAACCGTCCTCCAAGAGCTCGAATGAGGGGCTCTTCAGCATCCACCATACTCTCCAGACCTTGCACCATCCGATTATCACCTTTTGCGCTTTCTGTCAAACTAAAGGAGCGGTGTTACCTTCGATGGCGAAAAGATTGGCTCAACAACAAATTCCACACCAGACCGAGCGATTTTTTGGCGGAACGGCATCAGCAAGTTGATCGAGAAGCGGGAGGAAGTCGTAAGCAGTAACGGCAAATACATAAATGATTAATTGATTATTTTGATTATTCTTTTTTTTCAAATAAATTTTTGTGAAAAAACTCTACAAACTTTTTCCTCAACTCAATAGTTTCTTGTTGTTTTATTTTTCTTATTGGCTGAATGTTTTAATATTTCATAACTTTTACTGATCAATAAAGGTTGAATAACTCAACTTTGAGTAATAAGTCGACTAATATGAAATTAAACATTTATGTTCCAAGCATGCAAGCACGGTAAAAGGAGCTTGTGAACGGACAAGTCGGAAAACTTGCTCATAATAATGGGCAGCACACATTGAAGAGGAATTGACGAAAAAGTCGTTTGTGGCAGTGTGGAGTGACATTAAACTCACACAAAATACAGGATCGGACTGTGACGTTGACGTGACTGTGTTTACGTATTGTCGTAAAATAAAATGCTAACTTATTTTATATTGCTTTGCAATATTTTTCTTATTTTTCTTAATATTGTTAAAATTTTTAAATGAAATATCTCGTAATATTGATTAAATTAATTTATTTAATTATCAACTGGACAATTAATCGCTAAAAATTAGAAATTAGAAAAATAGTTCGAAACAATATAAAAGGAAGCAATTAAAAAATCAAACTTTGCGTTTTTTGGTTATTGCGTAAAATAAAATGGGAAAGTTCAAAATCTTGTCCTAATATCACGACCAATTATTTAATTTGAATAGTATTGATCTCATCTAATTCAATCTAATTTACATACTTAAATGTGGTTTGATGGCCGAGTGGTAGTGTTGTGGAATCTGAATTGAACCCATGAAAGTTCTAGTCTTGGGTGCGGTAATATTTTTTTCAATTATTTTCCTTATTAAAAAATTTTGATTTAAATTAAGCTCTTAAAATCTATAACCACTACTTATGTTGTAGAGTTATCTTAATTGATAAATAAAGTTTTTTTTACCATTTTATCTAATTCCATTTAAAATTAATACAATTAATAATCCGCATATATGCACAAAGTACGCAGATAACAACGAATGGATTTTATTTTACGCAATAACCAAAAAACGCAAAGTTTGATTTTCAATTGCTTCCATATAAAATAAGTGAGCATTTTATTTTACGACTATACGTAAACACAGTCACGTCAACGCCACAGTTCGATCCTGTATTTTGTATGAATTTAATGTCACTCGGCAGTGTGGCCGTCCATCATTTTTTCTTCCTTCTTTTTCCTCTTCCATTAGGCACCGATCTCTGAAAAGCAAAATATAAGAAATTGACAATTCCAATTTTATTTTCATAAAAAATAATAGTAATAATTTGATTTGATCTAGAAATTTTGAAGAAATAATGAAAAATAGAGAAATTATAAACATAAATTGAATATTTGTTTCGTGATCTCTTTGAGACCATTGAAAATAATTCAAAAATGTTGAAATTTAATTATCAATTTTTTTTATATTTTGATAATAACTATTGAAAAAAGTTAATGACTCTTCCGGAAAGAAATCGCTCTTGAAACTTCGGACAATATTTTTTTCAACATACTATTAAAATTTAATATGCAATTTAACATAAAATGAAATCAAAAGCGATTTGCAAATTTCAATATGTGTCTTTCTTGCTCTCGTTCGTAATAAAGTTTACAACAACTTCAAATTATAACCGAAAATTGAAATTTGATATCCCCAATCGGTTTGATTCGCAAATACACATGCATTAAGTATAGAACATCGAATATTGCTTATCAATTATCAACGACATTCTTTTACATTGTTTGTATATTTGTACAAGTCCGCCTAAGGAAAAGAAGTATTGATAAAACAAATTTGATGCCTAATTAAATAAATATCAATTACTTATTTGTACAAGAAGGCGAGTTATATCAAATTATGATTTCCGATTTATATTATAAATAACCATTTCATTTCAATTTCAAGGGTTTTTTTTCACTATTTTAACTTTATTAAAGAGTAACAAATGAATTCCGATAACCATAACCATAATAAAATACTATTAGAATTTATGACATTGCCAATATCATTTAAATATATTTTTACCAGATGTTTACTTTTTTCATCGGTCAATATGCACATTTATCATTAAAATGTTTCTATACCGTTTCTTTCTACTTTTTCCTGAATCTGTCAAATCTTGTCAGTTTGTTTTACAAATAACATATAATTAATTTAATTGTTGTAATTGTGGTATTGCTGGAAATGACGGGCTTTCACTCATATTATCTCAATTTCTTGTTATTTTTTATTGTTCCGTGTAAATTCTGGTTTATAAATCTCATAGATTAGCTCGAGAAATTATGTTTACATTATTTATTTCTTTACAAATTTTTCTATATCTTATGTTTCATTACATGGATACATATACATGGATACGTTATGTTTCATTTAGTACGAAATTGTTTGATTCCCACCATGGAGATCCGACATAGTATCTGAGAGTAATTTTAATTGTTTATATACTGTAAATATATATATATTTTTTTTAAAATCATTTATTTGAGCTGCATGAAAATAGTTGGAGGCAATTCTCATTTTATTGTCTTTATCTCGTTGCAATGGTCAACTGTAGGAAGAAAGAGATTTTTTCAATCGCAGCTCACGCAGATCGACCATAAATATATCTATTATTTTTTTCATAACTTACTCAAAGCTATTCTAAAAGACCACAAGAAACATAAAAAACGATACATAGCATAAACTATTGCACGCCAGTTTGAATGATAATGAAAATATCTGAAATCCGTGATGGAATATAATATTTTGTGAAGATTTGTATAATTTCCAATAGTTGAAGGAACATCTTACAAATTGGCGTAGATAATACTTGTGTAAAGTGCACGTGAAAGCTGCACCGCAAGCGTGAAAATAATTAAATCATTGTTTAGATTTGGTGTGCTATTGTAAAATTAAGATATTTGTGGGTTGAGTAGCCTTATAAGTAACATCTATGTAAAACAACATATAAAATCTTAATTTAATCTACTTTATGTTAAGTATTGTTCTTCTTTCGTTACCGGTGAACACACTTAAAGGATCAGCAATGATAAAACTATTATTTTAATTTATTTGTTAACTAAGAGAAACTAATTGAATAATACTAAAATAATAATTACATAATGTACTACAACTATGATCTACAACTAAATAAACTGAGCAAATTATTTAGCACAAAAAGGAAAAGCTAAAGCCCAAAAACTGACTCACATAGGAAATCCTAAAAGAGATAAAAACCACTGCGAACAATTTGATTACGATATCAAAAGTTCAGGTGTACAGGAAAGTGATACGCAGACTATTAGAGTGATGAGTGACTGTAAGTATGGATTTCATGGTATTGATCCATCCCGAATAATTGCGTCATTACAACATTAAGTCAACTGTTGCATGCAGGTGTTAATTGATAGATAGCTCCTATTCTTCCACGAACGTCCTTTTTAATACCTCCAGAATGCAAAACTCCCGTAGCGAAGTAGTCGAGGAGGTTCACACTAATCTGACAGTTTAAGAAAATAAGTTGTCCCTCCCAAATTTCCACTTCTCTCACTGTTTATCTCTTTTTTCAAATTGAGCACTTTTTAATTTGAAAAAGGAAATCCATAACGGATACATAATCTTTATTAACGAATCATCAAAATTTATTAGGCTTTGATTTCGAATTTAAACATTAAACATAATAAACATTAATTAATTATCATTATCCATCAAGCAGATGAAATAGGTAATTAATTTTGGGTTTGAATATTTCTGCCGATTACTGACATCATATTATATTTAGATGATTTCATCGAACAATTGTATTATTTGAAAAATTGAATTCAATTCTTTATTTATTGTGATATAAAAATTGATTGTTCATTCATTCTTATAAGGGAACCTGCCTCAGGGTCATGAAAATGTTTTATTCGTGGTGTTTAAACCAAATATGGTCCTCACTACAAATTTGATTATATTGTTGCATTATTCTTTCATAAGAAAATAGTTGGCTAAATGTTGTTTATTATGCAGAGACCTTAACAATAATGCTATTATCCGGTTTAAAGTGTTCGACTAATTGAATATTCATTAGGTTAGTCATGGATTAACTTTTTTGGGAAGTTGAGTGTTGATTGTATATTTCAAAGCAATACGATTTATTGATAATTTAATATCGACTTTTTTGTTTATTTATTTTTATCATTTACGTCATTCATTAGCTTTTGGTTCTGATTGATGTAGTGTTAATAAAATGTGACATAAACATAATTTATTAACAGTAAACGATAAAATTGGTAGATCCCCAGTTGAATGACTTATAAATCCATATAGTGAATGATATTTGCAATCGTAGATTTAAGATTAACTGCCATGCTCTGTTCTTGAGTTTTATGTATAAATGTTATGCTAGAAATTATTGGTATATTGGATCTCTCAATAAAACAATTGTAAACAAAAATTTTTTAAATAAGACAAGTTCTTTGGCGTTTCAAAATTCATTTCAGAACTAGGCAACATTGATAATTTCAAATGAACTCAATATGCCTTAGGAAACAAAATAGAATTCTCTCTTCCAGCCATCCATTAGATATATTAGGCGTTCTAAAAACTTAATGAGCAAATGCACATACACTCCACGGCCAAAAAAGTTTGCAATTGGTGCAAAGTCTTTTGCAATGCTGCGGGTTTGTGGCAGTCGAGAGCACATAACTAAGCTTCAAAAAATTTATTCAAAAGAATATAAAATTACCATTAGAATCAACAAATTTTTATCAACGAATGCCAACTGAAATGATAAAAACATGAGCTAACTAAACATTTCCAAATTTAACTTTTTGGAACGATATTAACAATGTTAAGTAGTTTAAGGAAAACCTACATAAATAGTTATGAAAAGTGTTTTGAAAAATTTTACAATTTTTAATTTGGCGTGCTAACGAGACACAAATTTGCCTATTCGCGTAGTAATCCAGAGCCTTCAAGATAAATACTCATTATTATACACAACGTTGAAGGATCAACATTTTAGTGTGTTCTACAATTTTTTTCAATAATGGCGGTCTTTTGTCGTCGACTAAGCTTCAAGATCAATCTCCTTACGAATTTGTGAGTTAGTCTTTTAGCTTAAGCCCGTTAAGCCTATGCATAACAGCTCCCAAATCTTAAATTCGTCATTTCGGCCTCAACCCAAGTATAGCACAGGCGGAATACGCCTGCGCATAACCCCGCTAAGCCGCTACTTTATTTGCTTTCCTACTAACAAAAAATTATTGAAGCTTTTAACTTGCTCACTCGAGGTACCATCTAATAGCCAAATTTCGACTTTATAATTCTCATAAGAAGACGAACATATCTTTTTTTACATTGGCCCTTGATCACACTTTTACCTTTGACATTTCTCTGCGATTTTCCTCTCAATTAATTTTTAGAAAACTGTCTTTTTCCATTTGGTGGATAATAGATGCTATAGAACTGGTTTAGACTTTCCTGTGGTTTGAACTTTTGTCCAATCTTATTCTGTTAGTAGTTTTGGTTAAAATTAGTTTTGAAAAAGAGATCTTTCTATTTCGGGAAAAACCGAAACAATTTTATTAGAAAAAGTTGTCTAGACAACGATAATATAATTATTTGGATAATTGAACTATATATTTAATACTATGTAGGTGATGGTTTTCTTAATAAATTCAAATACGTAATTGGTTTCACGATAGAATTCTTATTAAAAAGTATTTTTTTGTTGTTTTTGCTTTTTAACATCGTGATGATTAATTCAATTTTTCATATATATTCTATATACTGTCAACATGCATGTATATTAATGAGAAAAATGAGCATGAGGAAAAAAATTGTCGTCTGGCTTGGGGTAAAGAGCCAGAAGGTGTAAAGATTTAATTTCCAATTACCTAGATAGTTTATTAAATCGCTTTTCATTTCAGTTTTTTGTTTTTGTTTTTAGTAAATTGGTCGCTACTTGAGCAATAAGTATAATTAAGTAAGTAAGTAAGTAAGTATTTTTCTAGATTCTAAAATGCCACAATTTAAGCGAATTAATAAACAATTTGAAAGATAAAACAACGTCGTAACACAACTTCTCTTTGCTCCAAGCGTGACCGGAACTTTCTCCGTTATGCTTATGTAAGTAACTTTTCTAATTAATTTACTATAGATATATATCATTTCACTCTATTGCAACAATTACTGCGCATTTTGCAGCAAAATTTGGACAAATTCCAAAAACCACGCCCATCACTTTTATTTTAAATTCTTTATTTTTTAAAACCTTCTAAAATTGTGTTTGAACCTAAATTAAGTTAAAAACGACTAATAACTAATTCTAAACGGTTCTGAACAATAAACTTAGAGATGCTACGATAAAAAAAGAATTTAAATAAAAAGTGAAGGGCGTTGTTTTTGCAATTTGTCCACACTTTGTTACAAGATGCGCAGTAGTCGTGACAGTACAGTGTATTTTTTAATCATTAGTACTGAAATATTGTTATAGCATGAAACTTTTTAACGGTTTAATTTTAAAAAAATAACTTTGAATTTTAAATATTAAGAGCAATAGGTAATCATGATATCTTCAAGGTAATAGTCCTAAATTATTAAAAACTTTATTTTGAACACCCATAAATTGTCAACTTCATCAATTTGTATTCTATTCTCGACATTACATGTACACGCCTAATGCAAACATAAAAATACAAAATATTAAACCATCTTTAGACTAACATTTAGAGAATATTAAGAAATTTTTAAATATTTTAAGGCAAAAATGGCAAAATGAAGAGAAAAAAGTTTTTGCTTGAACGTGAAAATTAAAAAAAAACACTTCTAAAGTTTAAAAATTTTCCATTTTCATTTATCGTTCATATAATTAAGCAAATAAGCTTCAATTGGTCTCCCAATGAACTTTAAATAAACGCCCAATCATCCACTCTCGTGTTCATTGTCCATCTATTTCTCGCAATTGCTCAACAAAGTGATCTAATTAGCACACAATTGTTTAAACACATCTGGATTGTATTCAGTTTGCCTTGTTAACATCTGAATAACAACTTTCTGTTTTTAATATTCTGTCTTAATCTTTAAAATAAACATCGAAGTATTACGTTTATTGAACACAATAACATTTGTTTCTTAATTTGTTTATTTTTTGTTTAATTCGGCGCCTATTTGAGATTAAATTGTTTTTAGTTATTGTAAACAGTTGATTGTCAAACTTTACAAAAGTAGATTGTGTTTAAATCATTATTTCGGTATACTTTCATTGTTGTATGAAATGTTTAAATTATCTATTTAAAAATAATTTTTGCGTTCGGTTGCAAACTGTGCGCGGTTTTGTTGAGTTATTTATTTTATTGCAATTGTTTCATTATTTATTAGATGTGTCATTAGTGTTAATGTTAGTTATATTGCATCAATAATGTTTAAAAAATATTAAAATAGTTGAGATATAAAATTAAGCAAAAAAGACAAATTTTAAATTCGCCATAACTGTTTTGATGGTAAAATAAAAAAATCGAAATACAAATTAACGCAGAATTTTATGCTCATTCACATCATGTGTATGAATTTCAGAAAAGGACACTTTTTAGATGATTTAAGGAGCATTTAATATTGGTCATTCACGAAAAACACACAATTTTAGCTTAATTTAGCTTAAGCCAGTTCTAATATTTTTAAAAAAATTATTGATGCAAAAAACCAATATTTACCACACCTGTTTTGCTTAATTAGGATTTTTTTTTTAAATTTCGGACAATAAAATTAACACCTGGAAAGGTTTTCACAATTTGCCATATAACATGCATCCATTGCTAAACTTGCCACGCCCTTTTTTTTCAAAAATTGATGTGTTATGGTTATGTTTCTCGACATATTTTAGAAATGTTTCAAAAACGATTAAATATGTGTGGAGAATTATAGCCATTTGTTTAATAGAATTTAAGTGTTGTTACATAGTGAAGCACAATCGTCTATTCTATCATGTTCATTTCGAGATACGTTAGCTGACAAAAGTTCTGTCACAAATGTTTCTTCGGCTTTAACTTTTTTGTGACTTGACGAAATTGGCTGATTTTTTGATATTTTATGTGAATCAGTGTTTAAAATGTTATAGTAGCAAAATTTGGTTTAAATTACCATGGCAATTTCGGTACCACGCATTCCGTTTTCCCTCATATTGATAACAGCTTGCCGGGTGGCAATTGGAGTTTCTTTACGTGGAGTCATCTCTAAAATGTTGCCAATTACTGCTATTTTCAATAAATTATGAAAAAAATATAATTGAACTTTAAAAATTATTAAAAAATGCAGTGCAAGAAAAGTGCGTAATATCTTTGAGCTACGCGTTTTACGATAAACGCTTGTCACTGTAAAACGGATCATCGTAATCACAAGCGGGATTTTGTAAAATAATCTACAACCATATGAATCTATCATATCAAAAAATCAGCCAATTTGGTCAAGTCACAAAAAAGTTAAACCCGAAAAAACATTTGTGACAAAACTTTTGTCAGCTACTGTATATTTCGAATTTATTACATTTAAAATTGTTATTATTATTATCAGGTGCTTTTCTTATGATACTAGAAACCAAAATAAAACCGTTTGTAACGCAATTTATGTTTCCAACTAAATAATATTCTAGAGCACAAGAACTTTCTTATTGTTTTATTTTTGAGCTTGGGACTTTAGTACAATATTATTTGGCACACCAAATGAATTCCTAACAACAGAGCCTCAGAAGCGTCTAAAATTGTAAAACTGAGAATCATGCGCATGTCAAATGGAAGTAACAATTTTTCAAATTAAATTTTCAGCTTGCCTAATCATTTTTACGTCATTGTAACAAAAATTTTAACCTCAATTTAGGCACGTTTTTCAGAAACTATTTAAAAACATTAGTATCTTACCAAAATTCTAAATTGTGTTCATTTAATTGAAAAAAACCTTAAGAAATTGAAACATGCGTCATTGTTATAATTATAAAAAATCAAACAATTAAAACCAATATAAACAGATAATTAATAAATTGACGATTAGTTTTAAAGTTTAAACCCTAACAAACACAGTTTTATTACTTTGTTAAAGCGACGCCTTATCACTAAGTTGTTAACACTATACATTTGACTTCATACCTAAATGAATCAAAACTTTGAAAATATTTTTATTACTTTTTTTGAATTTCCTTAAATGAGTTGTATTACACGTAAAAAGTGCGACAAATTTAATGTGGAATCATTATGGTCTCTCATTTATTTCTTATTTGGCTACTTAAAGATTTTTATTTTTTATAGTAAAGAGGACATGTTCATCTTCACTGTTGTATTCTAGAGTGGGCCAGTGAATGAGTTTAGCACTTATTCCTCTCTAATTACGGAGCGGCAGGGTACTAACAAGGGAAGTGTTTTAGGTCGGGCTCTCAGATTTTGATAAACCATTTTTTACCTACTTAAACCGTTTTGTGGGTCCTAATATTTTGTCAGTATACTATTTGGATCATAAGGAATCTGCCTGCAAAGTTTTATCAAAATCTGAGAGCCCGACTTAAAACACTTTCCTTGTAAGATAGTATTCGGACGCATTTCCCCTGACGAGCTGAGCCTGGTGTTATCCTCCTGGACTGGCCGACGGATATGGTTGATTGTTGACTCTCAGAGGTTAAAAAATATATTTTTTGTGAAAACAAGATTAACCGATTGAAATGTTCCCTCAATTACCCATTGTTATACATTGTCCTTTTCAGAGATCGGTGCCTTATAGAAAAACAAAAACAAATGATAGGTTAGGTTGGACGGCCACACGGTCTCAAACAACTTTTTCGTCTATTCCTCTTCAAGATGTGCTGCCCATTGTTTGAGACAACAGATATTGATGTGGCCGTCCAAACGAGAACTTCATTAAATCCTATTTTTTCCTCTTCCAGTAGACACCGATCTCTGAAAAGATCAATAGCTAATTAAATATTTTCATATAATTAAAATATTTATTCGCCAAAAGTGATTGAACTGAGTTACTGAGTTTCTGAATCTTGTATGAATGGAATCCTAGAAACTTCTTATATAATCATAGTCCAGCCCTTCATTTTAAACAGATTACTTTCAATTTTGTGAATTTCTCTAATCCTTAATAGAATTATATGATATTAGTCAACATTATTGGAGCGAAATATTTGATCAAAAATCTTGGAAAAAAAACTATTTCTCAATTAATAGTTTCATATATTTCGATTATGTTTATATTTTCCTTCAATATTATGATTAATCAATTATTATATAAACGTTGAATTTTAATAGTTTATAGTTTTAATCCTCTTTTCTCAATATAATTGATGTTAAATATCCTATATTTAATTTTTAAACTGGTTTTCAACAACATAATTTTTTTAATGCAGATATTTTATATTTATGCCGAGGTAATTTTAGTAGAAAAATCTGATTATTTCTCATGGCATTATTTTGTTTATTTCGACAATTGCCTTAGTGAGTTATACTTTTATTTACATAGTCACTAATTGAGCTGATATTTTTTAGAGCTTTGAACGTTAAATTCTTGAGATTTTTAATTTTTTAAAGATTAAATGATTCGCTATTTTCTGTTGTTATAGATATTGTGGTTTTTAATGTATTTTGCCTGAAAGGAGTTAAATGAAGATGTGTATGTGTAACATTAAAGAATGGGAAAATAATTGGTTTAAGTTTTAATATGAATTTATACAAAAAAGTTGAGAATTTAGAAAAGCCTTGTTTTTATTAGAAGTTTTTGTTAGATTTTGTTGACTTTCACCTATATCTGTAACCAATCTCTTTTATTCTTATAACCAATCTTTTATTCTGAAAAGATAATTAGACTTTCTCTATAATTATATATATATATATAGTCCTTTTCAGAGATCGGTGCCTAATGAAAGAGGAAAAAAATTATAACGAAATGAGGCTCTCGTTTGGACGGCCACTCTTTTCTATCTCATCAATGTGTGTTGTCTCAAAAATGGGCAGCCCACATTGGCGGTCCATAGGAGACTATGATTTTTAAGGTCAATATATATGGCGCTGATTGAAATGACAAACATGATCAATAATTTTAGATGATACGTTAAATATTTCAGCAAAAATCCTGGTTATATATAAAATTCTAAATAGAATAAAATAGATAATTTGCACGTCATATTGTTAATATACACGTTAAGGTTTAAAAAATAAAATTGGAAAATAAACTATTGAACTTTATATAATAAAGTTATGACACACAGTCAAACCAGGGATGAACCGACGTTTTGTCGGTTTTACATCCGTTTTACGTCGGTTTCACTGCAAACCGAAGATTAAAACAACTTTGGCTTGCTGGTGGATTTTCTTTTTATATTGTTTTCCTTTTAATTAATTTATCATTAACATTTAAAGTTATAATATTTAATTTTATACAGCACGCCAACTGGAATGCAAATAAAACTAGCTCAAATCTAATATTGTATTAAGATTTTAATTTTTTCAAAGAGTTTAAAGAAATCTGACGTAGATAGTGTGGAATACAAATGAATAAGAAAAAAATTATTTCATTTGGCGTATACAGCTACGGATTTTCTATATATTCATTGTTTCTGGCAAACAAAGCCGGGACCAATCCCTGGTATAGTTGTAAAGAAATTTATAGCTAATCTGCAACATTTTTGGATTCTTTTCTCGTATAAGTTATTTTGATATTCTATGAAATTACCGTTGAAATTATCAATTTCTCACAATTTCACTATATATGACACATCATATTAAAGCGATTATCAAACAGATGTTATTGTCGTCATGCAAAGCCTTCTCTATGGAAAAGAAAAAGCATGCCAATTGTTCTCGTTTTGCCATAATCAGGAAAGTTGACAACTTTTCCTGTTCATTTTTTTTATTTGTAAAAAAATAAATGAAATACTCTCGAATTTATAAATAAAAACTTTAAAAATTGCTAATTATGGTATTGTACTTTGCAGAGGTCGATGCCTAATGGAAGAGCAAAATATTAGGGGCGGAGAAAAGGTCTTGTTTAGACAGCCGCACGGCCACTAAGGCCATCGAATCTCTTCCTCTTTTGTTTCTCATCAATGTTTGTTATCTATTTTTTGCTTATTATTTGATTAAAAGAAATGAAAATTTTAATTTAAAAATGAGAATGGATGAAAAAATAATTGATGAGAAAGAAGAGAGGAAGAGATTCGATGGCCTTAGTGGCCGTGTGGCTGTCTAAACAAGACCTTTTCTCCGCCCCTAATATTTTGCTCTTCCATTAGACATCGATCTCTGAAATGAATAATAAAACGCAACCAAAAATACTTGACATTTTTTCTTTTCTACGTTCTTTCTTCAGTATTTTTTTCCCGAATACCAAAATCCTACATTTCTCCTGCAACAGTTCATTGTATTTTTATTTAACGATTTATTATTTTTTTTCCAAAATAGAATGTTAAACTAACCCAATTAAACGTTAACTTTAAGTTAATTTGCCGTATGACATGTGTGGTTTACTGTACACTATTTGTATGACAATGACATTTAAGCAGAAAACTTCATGTTTACAAAAATAAATCACTTTTCAATGAAGATTTTTTTTTTCTTTTTTTTCTAAATATAGGTTCGAAAGAAATTATGATTATTTTTTGTTATAGCGGGGCTTACTTGGTTACTAAAACGAAAAAACTTTCTCATTTGTTATTTCTTTTCTTTTTCTTACGTCTTTGAAACATTTCAGTTATAGGCTCGTATATTTAACATTAACAACTCTAAAAACACAAATAATTGAAATACATTTTAATCTTTTCAAAGGTAAGACGCGGATAATCCAGTGTTTCATTTGACCGAGGATTAGTGACTAATAAGTATGCAAATTAAACATGTTTGGAACTCATTGAAATTATTTTAATATAGAACTTATACAAATATATTTAATTTTAAAGTTTTTTGTAAACAAATTTTAGATTAATACAGTAATCGTTGTGTCGATTTTAAAGCTTAAAAATCACAATTGGATATGATTTAGCCCTTTCTTAATTTCTCCTTCCGGTATGGTCTAAATTAACGTTTTAATAAAAACGTTTCCCAAATACAAATTGACCCTTTTGATTGTGTAACTCTAAAGTTATAATAATAACATTGTTTATACAGTTGTTTAATGTGTATTCTAGTTATTTTTAGCTCAATAAACCTTGCTCGCGCACCTAAAATTAAACTATAAATCAAAATTGATTGATTTCAATTGTACCGGTGACAATACATGTCCTTGAAGTTGATGTGGAAGTATTTTGGACATACAGGTGTCCATTAAACACATGCCTACATATATGTTTTATATCCTTGGTTTTGTTTATGATGGAATAATACTGTTATGAAGTGAAATCCGGATATTTTGATTGTCCGTTGGTTTTGATTTTGTTTATTATTGTTATCTTGTTAGCCTCTTTTTTTACTTTTGATTTATTCATATAATATATCAAACGATTTGTTATTAATTATTAGTTAATGGATAAATTGAGACGGGATAAGTGGGGGAATAAACCAGACAACTTCGGGATATACGCATATTTATTAATTTCAAATTGAACGAGGTGGTGGTGGTGGTGGTTGTGGATAAAAACAAATATACATAATGGATATTTGAAATCTTTTATTGATAGTATATGAATTGGTTCCGTGCGGGTGGGGTTGGTTTTGAATATTATATATATATAAAGATAATGATATTGAATGTGAGAAGAGTGCGGATGAAACGCGTGCGGAAAAGGCGACAGTTTTGTCGAGAATGGAAGAAGCTTAATTAAATAAATATGACGTTAACGAGAAATATCACTTTATATTTTATTTAATATCAAGTGATATTTAATTGAGAAATATTATTTGTTTGTTATTGTTGTTGAGATTTGATATATTGACGTTCAGTTTTGTTTGATTGGATCTTATAGTTATATTTTTGAAGTTTATATTCTTATAGATGCTGAAATATCAAGTGAAGTCATCGCCAATATCAAAAAATAACAATGGTATGCAGAAGAAGTTTCAACCAGGTTGGTAAATTGATACATTAATGTAGGGGATAATTATTTATCAATGATTAGTAGTTATGTAATCTATTTATCACTAATTAAATATGTTTTAATTAATTGTTTCGATTTATTTATGGTTTCATAGAAAATTTTCCACTGCGGCGAATTACGCGCAAATTACAAATGATCGCGCACCCTTCAAAAATTACAAAAACTCCTGATAACTCTTTTAAAAAATTATTTTTACTATTTTAATGTACGCGAGTAGACAGAGTAGAAAAGGAGAAACTATTTGATACCGGTTACGTAACAATTAACCAATACATTTACGAGAAATCATTTGTTATGTTTTTTTATTAATCTTCAGTTTTAGCTCGTTTTCTTTCTTGTCAAAATGCGGAGGAACTCTCCAAAGCATTATAATACCACACAACAGTTAAATTAATTTTTCTGTTAAGAAGAAATAGTAAATAAAAGTTTTTTAATAATTAATTGAACTGACGTATTTTACTCAGTTGGTGCGCGATCTTTTGCAATTTACTCGAACTTACAAGGGAAGTGTTTTAGGTCTCCATCTCAGATTTTGATAAAACTTTGCAGATAGATTCCTTATGGCTTGATTAGTATACTGTCAAAAAATTAGGACCTACAAAACGGTTTAAGTAGGTGAAAAATCGGTTTGAAATCCAGAAATATCCCGTTTACCCACAATAATGGAATAAAGCTAATGAATTTTATTTTAAATTGTGCGTTTTCATAAGTAATGATTTAAAAACCACTGAAGCATCGGGGCAACAGCGCAGTGGCAAAACGACGGGACACGGAACAGCAGGGCGAGGGTTCGATTCTTCTTGGGGGTGATATGTTTCTATTTCTATTACTAGTCGAATAGCTCTGGGCCGCTTTTTTACTTTTCAAGATTATAATGATAATTTACCAGATAATCGACATTTTATACATTCGAAAAAGGATATGATGTTCCTTTTTTCGATACTGTATTTAAGCGGCTATTTTTTTTTTATAAATTTTCATTATATTATAAATTATAAATTTCAATGAGTTCTTCTGATTTGATTGTGGAATACATTTATGCAAAGCATAAAAATCTTCAAAACGTTCCCAGTCTTTCACGAGAACATCTAAAAATTGCACAGTCAATTTTTTCTATATTGGAACAAGCTGACAGCGGTTTTCTGGAAATTGAAGAGGACTATCATCTGATTCCGAACGACGACGATGTTGATGAAGGTATAAACCGATATTTCAAATGAAAATAACACTTAATTATAGATTGGGACTGCGCTGAACCATGTTTACTAAATGGTTGCAGTTGTGATTCCAATTCTTCAGATCTCGTTCGTTTTGGTGAACAGCTCGTGGAAACAACAAAAGTCACGGAAGCTGTAAAGTACTTTGGCTCTTCCAAAAAACGATACAGGAATGGAAAGAAAAGGCCTTCGTTGGAATCTCTTAATAACCGCTATTCTTTCATTTCTAATGAGCACCATGTTAAAAAGCTCCGTGAATACGAAAAAAATGGTATTTTCTGTATTAGTTAAATTTCAATCATACTATTAAAGGTGGAGTAGTGACAGATCGCCGGAATAATTATTCCACAATATCGCAGATGCTATTCGAAATGGTGCAGGAGAGCATAGATAAAGGTCATATCCTTCATGATTCTACCTTGCGGTATATGATAGGAAAAATTATGAAAGATAACGAAATTGATATGGCCTTTCCGTGTTCTAATTCTTGGATCAATTCTTGGAAGCGTGCACATGGAATTTCTTCCCGCAAGATCACGAAGTTTGTGTCTGTGATACGACATAAGAAAAGAGATGAACTATTGGCCAGTGCAGAAAACTTTTTGGTTGTGGCAAATCAGGAGTTGGAAGCATTTTCACCTAGAAGGATCTTTAATGGAGATCAAAGTGGTTTTCAATTGGAAATGAACACTGCGAGAACATTGACGTACACAGGCACAAAAACAGTTGAATGCACTGTGAACACTGTGAGTTCCACTACTCACAGCTACACAGTGCTTCCTGTAATATCTGCAGAAGGAAAACTACATCCTCGTCTTTTCGTAGTTCTGAAAAAAAACAACGGAAGATTTCCAAGAAATTTTCGAAGTTCTTTTTCCAACTTGGTTGTTCGCTGTCATACGAGCCACATTATGACAAAACCGTTGATGAAGGAATTTTTGAACACAGTAATTTTCGATGAATGGGTTCCGGCTAGCTCGTTGCTTATTATCGATTCATGGAACGGATGGAAAGATGCAAACGGTTATTCGGACCCAAATAATGAAGATAATAAATTAAAAACACTGCAAATTCCTGCTGGTTGTACAGGTATGATTCAACCCTTGGATGTCGGTGTCTTTGGAGGATTCAAGAGTGTTATAAAAATCATCACGGAGTATGCACGGTTATGTGAACCAAGCTTTCAAATACATCAAAGGTCTTCCACACTTCAGGTAACTAACTTTTAGATGCTTGATTATAATATGTTCATAGGTTTTGTCTTTAATTTACCGTCAGCTTTGTTCACCGAAACTCCACAGTTGGGTAAAGTACAGTTGGTTTGCTAGTGGATATAAAGTCGACCGTCCAGGATCTTTTTATACACCGAAGCAACTATTATTCCCAAAAGAGATCCCCAACGGCTGTGAGATAAGTAACTGTAAAAATGTATCTTTTATACGTTGTCTTTATTGTGAAAAATTTTTATGCTTTCAACATATGATTGTTGAGAATCATTATAATTGTTGATTTAATAAATAATACATTTAAAGGTTATCATATAAATCTTGAAAAGTAAAAATAAAAAAGCGCCACAGAGATATTCGAATATAGAATGATTATTAATAATAATAGAAACATACCACCCCCAATGAGAATCGAACCCTCGCCCTGCTGTTCCATGTCCCGTCGTCTTGCCACTGCGCTGTTGCCCCGATGTTTCGGTGGTCAATAAAACCATTATTTATTAAAAACAGGTTCACGTAAAACACGTGAAAATTAAAAAAATATATAATAAAACGATAGTTTTTAATAAGATAGTATACCCCTTAAAATATGAACCGGATTGATTAACATTAACTATATAAAATTTGCGTTTGAAAATCGCGATTTTTTGGGTTTTATTACCCATTTTTTACCCACTTAAACCATTTTGTAGGTCCTAATTTTTTGACAGTATACTAATCAAGCCATAAGGAATCTATCTGCAAAGTTTTATCAAAATCTGAGATGGAGACCTAAAACACTTCCCTTGTTAGTGACAATGAGTATTAATGCATTAATTAATGGTTTTGTTTTTTTTTCGATGTTTTTGTATATAATTGTAAAACCAATTTGGGTAAAATTATTTCAATCCTTTCATTCTTTTCTTTCGACATGGTTTCTCCGATTTTTTCTCATGTCACATTTAAATATTTATTAAAAGTTAGGGTAATTGTATACTGTAAAAAATATATTTTTAATTCATGCTATACTAAATTATCTATATTGACTTTCAGGATAATATAGTTGCACTCTAAATTTTTAAAATTTTGAAATTATTTTACATAAATGAGGAATGTTTTCTTCCCATTTAGCAAAATTTTGAGCTCTTAAGAAATGGTTTTTGACATTTTTGCATTATGATTATATAAAACAGATGATTAAGCACTATAAATGTTGAACACAACTTAAAATGTTCGAAAAATTGTAATAGTTCAGTAAAATCAACATTGACTTGACTATCGGCTATGAATGGAGTAATTGTATCTATTTAATGACAGTCATCTATTGAAAAGTGATGTTGAAAACAATCTAAAACTGTTTCACGAAAACTGGAAGGCTAAAAAACGAGCTCAGTAAATTTGCTCTAGTTTTTAAACGTATTATTTTCATATAAATTGAGACGTCATTATTACTAGCCCGTCTTAAACTATATAAAAGCATGAGCTTCTTTCCGAAATTCGCGTATTCAACATTTTTCTGAGCACCAACTTCACCATTCAATTTGTGGTTCAAGCGAGAAAATAAGAAAAGCACCATTTGGCGTGAAATTTTGCAAAAAAATAACAAGTTTATGGATAGCGTGATATCACGTGATAATCGAAATGGCGATTTTGCAACTTTTAAACGTGTGTGGAAAATTTTACGTATTCATAAAAAAGTTTTTACTACAGTTTAATTAAGAATGTCTTAAACTATCTAAAAGTATTAATAACTTTCTAAAAAGTTCTATTTGAGCATGCTTACTGAGCCCATTCTATTCTAATCTGATTTTTTAACCAGCTCATATCAATATAGAACAAAAATTAAGTTGTCACAAGTATTACTTGCAAAAAACAATCCTAAATTTATTCAGTAACGAGAACTAGATTAAATCATCTCGTTTTTCGGTTTCCTATCCCGTGGACCTGTAACTTCCACACCTTCTATAAATTCTTGCTAAGAGTTAATTTTCGTTTCCCATTAAACATCAAGGCCAATATCATTTTTTGACATATTTTGCGGTTCAATGAATTTCAAAGGTTTTCACTCAATAATTCTCTTACAACCCTCCGCTAGAATATCTTTTGAAATGGGTTTATGCTTTGGTGAAAGTGGTGCTATTCGTGACCAATTTTTACTATAAAAATAAGGAGAAAGTGATCTAAATATTATTAAGGAGAAATTTGTTCCAGGATCATCATCGTCGTCATATTCGTCATTATCAATGAATTTGCTGCACGATGAATCATTACTCGAGGTTGCAACTACGAGCAGAAGTAATTCGATGCTCTCGTTGAATTCTGTTGATTCGGGATCATCGGAAAGCTCTGAGATTGTGAGTTTGTATTTATTCTCTAATTTAATGTAAAAGATATTTTTTATTTTTGTCGTAGAAATCTTCAATTTCGTTTAATTTAAGCAGTAGTTTCTTAATTTTTAACATTTTTAATATATGATTTTATACGATTTGTATATTTTGCTTTTCTTTCTTGAAATATTTTATAATTATGAATTTATATCGAATTTATCCTCGTGCCGGTGGATCCACAGGGCTCATATATAAAGTAATATTGAATTTATTTATTTCAAATACGTGTACCAGGCACGTGAAGAAGAGAATAAAAATACCAAACACAACAAGTGTAGATCGTGAAAATTGTGAGTTGAATAAATATAACAGAAACATATAAAATAAGATGGGAAAAAGGAAAAAATCATAGGAACCTTGAAACATTGAATTACCCGACCAACTGGGAACCTTAGGAAACTATAATAAAAAATATGCCATGGAAAGAAATACTTTGAATTTAACCTTAGGCTGGTTTTGGATTTTATACTTTTTATTGTAGTTGTTATCAACCATGATAGGATTGTTGTCCCAAAGACTATCCCCTCCCCTTCAAGTATCTATACATATTTCTGAAACAAATGCCAAAAATCCCAGACTATGACTTCATAGAGGGTCTTTGGAGTTCTAACCTATTTTAAAACGAGTTTGTCGTAGACACAAATGTAATTGTTCTAATCCTGTTTATTTTGATTAACAGAAAATAAAAGAAAAGTTGTGAGCAAAAGAAAAAATACGAATAACAAATATAAGCAATTATAATCGTCAATAATTAAAATATCCTAGCAGTTTAATTCACAACTGCAACATTAGTACATTATTCAACACAATATACCTGTAGTATTCAATTTTTGCTCTCCAATATCTCTGACTTAAAAAATTCAGTCCTGCCAAACAATTAAAAATTTTCTAATTTAGGGCACCTTAAAGGTCGATACGCACAATGTTAAACAATGCACAGATTATAAGACAATTCGAGTCACTTCGTGCACAACAGTCCGTCAAGTTATTGAAAAGTTTCTGGTGACTTTGAAGTTAACGAGTCGTGATGTCAACCTTTTTGATATTTATATGGAGGTATGTTGCAAAGATTATTTTTGTTTTTTTGTATTAAAAGGAGTAAAATTTAAATCAAGGGGTTTTTTATTTCTCAAATTTCCGGATTTTAAACGTGTTTCATACATACACTAGCTGACAAAAGTTTTGTTACAAATGTTTTTTCGGGTTTAACTTTTTTGTGACTTGACCAAATTGGCTGATTTTTTGATATTTTGATATGATAGATTCATATGGTTGTAGATTATTTTACAAATTCCCGCTTGTGATTACGATGATCCGTTTTACAGTGACAAGCGTTTATCGTAAAAAGCGTAGCTCAAAGATATTACGCACTTTTCTTTCACTGCATTTTTTAATAATTTTTAAAGTTCAATCATATTTTTTTCATTATTTATTGAAAATAGCAGTAATTGGCAACATTTTAGATATGACTCCACGTAAAGAAACTCCAATTGCCACCCGGCAAGCTGTTATCAATATGAGGGACAACGGAATGCGTGGTACCGAAATTGCCATGGTAATTTAAGCCGTATTTTAGTACTATAACATTTCAAACACTGATTTACATAAAATATCAAAAAATCAGCCAATTTGGTCAAGTCACAAAAAAGTTAAACCCGAAAAAACATTTGTGACAAAACTTTTGTCAGCTAGTGTATAAGTGAATGTTCCACAAGAAAAATGAAATGGGCGATATTTAAAAGTTATTGCAGCACTCTTTTAAAAATTACAGTACTCTGTGAGAACGGATTATATATACGATATGTGAGAAACTATCCAGATCAACACAAATATCTTTGGTATACTTTTTTGTCTAAAACGAATCACGGCTTAAAATGTTTCACGCAATCCCTGCAATCCTTTCAAAAAATCGCGCAATTTTTAAGTTTACAAATTATTAAAAGTGGTTTCTCCATTTCTGTAACTTTACCTTACCTCGAGAATACCGTTTCTTCTTCGATTAGCTCTTGTGGTTGACTTCTCGTGGAAGTATTTCGAAAATCACAACGTGATTGTATGTGTTTGGCAGCCTTGCAAAATTTCCAGCCATAGAATCTTCCTCCTATCTTTCGAAAATGACCCGTCAACCTTTGTGTAAACGAAGAAAATTTCCAGAATTATTTGATGTCGTTGAAGAGATTCTTTTGATCCACTAACAAGTTTCGCAACCATATAGCCACGGCAAGAATGATATTAAAAGGATCTCTAACTTTTTAGGAATATATTGTTGTGAACAATTTTTGAAAGATGTAACAATTTTCAGATACAGTTTAACAAATACAGTACTGACCAAAAAAACAAAGTTGTTTAATTGGTCATATTTTCTACTAGAAACACTGTCTAGAATTTTCAGAGAGATCAGTTCACAAGGATCGAAAACCGGCGACAACCCGTTAAATTACGCATGGGGGGGGGTTTACATAGGTTTTGTACCGGTTTCACAAGAAACCTAAATAAAACCGACGAAAATCATTTTTTTCAAAAACAGCACGCGACCATTCTCGGCTTCTAAACGCGAGTCATCGTATTTTACAGAAAAATCATTCTTAATAGCCAGTACTGTATATTTCAAACATCATTTTCATTGGACGTCATTTTTAAAAATTTTTCTTCATAAAGTTTAACGTTAATTTGGGGAAATTTCAAGTTTTGCGCAATTTAATATAAATTTTAATAAATAAAACATCTCAACCTTGACAGTTATGTTTTTACTACTCCCATGCGATCGGCTAAAAATAGAATTTAATAGCATGAATCTGTTCACATTCTTCAGAACCTCTTGAAAACATTATTGTAGTTTCGTGTAAAAATATTTCCTGAAACTGTTTTAGAATGTTCCTTCATAATCTCGTCTCATGTGTCGTCGTAATAATTCAACTCGCATGTATTATGGACGTCAAAAAACAATGTTGGTAGCTCTCCTCGAATTCGTGATCGATAGTTTAAGTTTTTGGACAAATAATGTTGGGTGTAACATAATTCCGCTATTCCCAGTAAATTAGATTTCTTTTCAAAATTTTAGGCAAAATACAGTACAGAATTCTTTAAAAACCAAGTAAGATACCACGATTACGATCGTTGAGCTGGAAATTTGTTATCTCGATCAGAAGGGATCATCATTGTAGCTTGTAAATGTCATGCATTGGAATCAATATTAAAACTCTTACACGTAATTTATGAATTTCAAAGAAGATGAGCGAGATTTACAATTGTGAAATCGTGACATCGAGATTAAGAATTGAGAATTTGAAAAATGAGTGGAATTTGAAATATCGCACATCTCAATTTAATAATATTGTGTCTCGAATGGTGGTTCTAAAAATATCGGAATATGAGAAAAATTATAATTAAACTTGATGAATCATAATTAACCAATAACTTTAGCTGAAAACGAAAGGAAGTGATGGCTCAACGGTAACTACACTACTTAAACTAGATCAAGATTCGAGACCATATGAACTGCAAAGGTACGCGACGAAGGCTTTATTCGTATTTACTTGTAACTTACAGATGCCACCCAGCGGGAATGTCGCGGTTTATACTTTATCAAAATCCGTCTGGATGTCTCATTAGAGTTCACGATCACAACATTTCTCCACAGGTATTATTCATGTCAATCGTCAAGTTCACGATTCTTTGATTTCAGTCAAACTATAAATCACTTTTATTGGCACCACAGACGACCAGTCTTGAAGCGATTCAAATAATCTTATCTTTGAATCGAAAACCGGATGATCCGTCGAACTTTGGATTATTCATATCATCGGATAAAGGAGAAGCTCAAATTCCAAATGATGTTTGTTTTACATTAATACAATCGTTTTATTAATTATAAATAATATTAAAGATTTCAATAGTATCAGTGGCTAGAATATGCAATGATGATCAAAGGATTGTTGTAAGACCTGTCGATTTCTTATAGCTATCTCGGATGTCATTCTTTAATATTAAATTATTGATAACTTGCTATCGATTGTATTTCTTTGGCTTTAATAACTTTGTGTAAAATACGAGATCTGTTTTTTTATTAAATTAACGCAATTAATAAAGTTTTGAAATTAGAAAACTATAAAACAATAACAAGGGAAATATATGAAGCTATATAGTGTATCAGGTAAATACACTACACACTCAGGTAAATACTAACAAATAATCCCAATTATCCTTATCTCAGCCTTTAGACGTTTTGTTTTTACTGTGATATGTATCTTCTCGTCCGACATCTCGTTCTATTTGGCTTGAGTGAATCTTCTTTTTACGATTCCGGTGTATTCGTCGACTGTTCTTCCATCGAAGCTTGTTTGAAGAAGAATCGACGGCGAAAAATGCTTGTGGTTGGTCCGAACACTTCTTTTAATCGCTCGACTAGCTCTTTACTCGGCTTCTTTGGTAGTATCAAGTTCGTGAAATGAGCATATTCGGCTTGTTCCAGCTTCTCGGTCAGTAATCTCGCTTTGGTCTCTGCTCCCAATTTTTGACCATCCTTTTCCATGACATCGGCGTATCGGCTGAGCCATATGTCTGCGGTGCATCCGTTCTCTGGGTCGTACGAGAATGTCGGTATTCGTGACGAAATAGATCTTATTAGCATCGGGTCGGATCCATTATGCGTACCTGTTCTAGCCTCCTGTTGTGATGAGGCTAATTTCATCATCCTGTTCATCATTTCCTTCATGAAGTTTCGCTTTTCCTCCGCTTCTCTCATCATCCGTTCTTGCATGAGCTTGGTAGCTTGCTCATGGCTTTCCAGCATCTTCTGTACGGCTCTAGTGTCCATCACTTCTCGGTTGTGCGTGTGCTTGTTTTCCTGAGTGCAGTTTGTTGAAATAACAGTGTCCTGATCGCCAGTTGTTACGGAGTTGACGACAGTTGATGAATAATAGATTTATTATATCAAATAACAAGAAGGATACAGAAGTGGGCTGGCCACTGTGCTCGATTGCCAAGTGACCGGTGGACGAAACGATTGACGGAATGGGTTCTTCGAGGTTGGACACGACAAAAAGGAAGACCGAAAGCAAGATGGCAAGACTCAATTAAACTCTGGGTCTCGAATTATGTGCACGAGAAGTCCACCTCCAGAAACTCAAGGAGGCGAATCGGAATCCTGGAGAAGTAGGTTGCCTGGCCCACCATTGCGAGGCGCAGCCGCGAGGATTGGAGAGAGCTGGTCCGCTTCTCTATTAGAGAATGACAACGGACTCCTAAGTATCCTAAGTAAGTAAGTATCTTTGGGCTACATATTTATAGTAAAATATCTGGGTCATGCGTGACGTGGCATACGTAACTATTATTAAAAAGTTAAGAGGTCACTCGTGGAAAGGTGACCTATTATGTGGCATTAACAATTTTGCCACAACAAAGAAAATTCTTATTTCCATTTTCCCTGTCCCAGGTCCCAGGGACTCCACCGAGGTTTCCTCCTTCCCATCACTGTGGTGCACCATGTAGGCTTATTACAAAAAAGCTTGCCCGGTTTACGCACGCCTATTGAAATGGCGGAAATAGATGCTCAATTATGATGCAAGTAACTTAAATTTCATAAACTTTTTATAATTTAGAGAGAATTTAAGACAAATCTAGTCACTTTGCGTCATTGGATGTCATAAAATTACTAGTGAAGCTTTATTAAATACGTGTAAATATTCAAAAATAATAATTTTCAATTGGTGTACTTGCGATTACTAGATGAACACATTCCTTAAATTGTAGCTTCTTGCTAGTTAATTTCAGGAAAACATATTTTCATTTCTTTTTGAACACACAATATCGTGGCATTGTTAAAAAAAAAGTAAAGAAGAATAATAACAGTCTTCAAACAGTAATAGTTTTTATTCGTTGAAATGTAAAAAAGTTTGCTACCATTTGATGTATAAAATCACATAACTAGTAACCGAAAATTCTTGTTTAAGAAAAACAATTAATTAGACTAATAAAAGATTTAACTTAATTCTTCGGACTCATCTTTGTTTTGAATTGTTTCTTTCTCTTTCCGGTCTAAATCATCTTCAAACTTCTCATTATCAATTTCAGATTTCTTTTCTTCATTCTCTTCTGGTTTCTTGGTCCATTCTGCGGGATCCAAATTTACGAAGAACACGTAAATCAGAACACAGGTAACAATAACCGCTGTCAAAAAGTAGAATATCCTTGTCCACTAAAATAAAAAAATTAAAAGCTATTGCTGGGATATTACAGAACCTGTTCCTTTGTATTATCTGGTGCAGCTGCAGATACACCAAGCGGTATTAAAATTTGAGCAATACCGGCAATGATCATGTTCAAGTTAAGTGCAAAATGAGAATGTTGAGCGGAACGCTGCAAATAATTTTGTTACTAAAATATCTTTGAATTAATTTAAATTTACTAGTTGAATAGTTCTACTGCAAATAACTGGGACAAACGTATGTAGGGAAGCAAAAAGGAGCATGAAAAAGAGAGCCAATACACGATCATCAAGCTTAATATTTATTTTTTGACATATTCTTTATCAGATTAACTACTTACGAAGCCAGTAAGGAACAAAGCAATTGCGCTAACTGTTTCAATTACAACTAATGGTACAGCCAATTTTGTTTTCGCAGAGCAATTAAAATTGTAATCTGTTAAAGATAATTATTATTGAAATTTGAACTTGAAATACCCAAAAGCTTTCCGCCACAAATTTTAATGAAAATTGCGATTACCAACGGAATACCGGAGAAATAACCAGTTTGACGAATTGTGAAGTTTAAAACCTAAAAAATGATAATTTAATTATTTGTTTAAAATTTTTTATGTTTAAGCTATTTTTATTGATCTCAATAGTCCTGGTAGACATGTAATATCTGAATTATATCTGAGTTTCTAATTTTTGTAAATTTTCCACTCATCGAAGTTGGTTGGTCTCATACCACAGGCAGCCAGTTGCCAAAGCGAATTCACAGCCCACGAATGAACAGCGAAATTGATAATGTTTTAAACTTTAATTAAAACCAAATAAACTTATTTTATTAACAAACTTGCACATTATCAATAATCTCTAAATCACAGAAAAGGTTTTTAGTTATTAAGATGTAATATTTTATAATACATTAACCTGATTAAAACTAGTTATTTTGGGAATTTTAAAGAGTTTTTGGCATGACGAATTAAACTTACTAGGGAAGTCATTTTTGGATTCAAAAGGTTTCGGGCTTGCATGGTTATACACTAGCTGACAAAAGTTTTGTCACAAATGTTTGTTTGGGTTTAACTTTTTTGTGAATTGACCAAATTGGCTGATTTTTTGATATGATAGATTCATATGGTTGTAGATTATTTTACAAATTCCCGCTTGTGATTATGATGATCCGTTTTACAGTGACAAACGTTTATCCTAAAACGCGTAGCTCAAAGATATTACGCACTTTTCTTGCAGTGCATTTTTTAATAATTTTTAAAGTTCAATTATATTTTTTTCATAATTTATTGAAAACAGCAGTAATTGGCAACATTTTAGAGATGACTCCACGTAAAGAAACTCCAATTGCCACCCGGCAATCTGTTATCAATATGAGGGAAAACGGAATGCGTGGTACCGAAATTACCTAGGTAATTTAAACCAAATTTTGATACTATAACATTTTAAACACCGATTCACATAAAATATCAAAAAATCAGCCAATTTCGTCAAGTCACAAAAAAGTTAAACCCGAAAAAACATTTGTGACAAAACTTTTGTCAGCTAGTATATATATATATAGAAACTACACTTCCAAGAAACTGCGCCGCATTGCAAAAGACTTCGCACCAATTGCAAACTCATCCTATTAATTTATTATTTTTATTTTCATTATTTACAAGTCACTTATATTAACGATGAAGACTCTTCTGGTCCATTAATTGAGATAATTTTTTTAATTGTTTTAATTCATTCATCAGGATTTCTGTAGAATGAAACGTTAACTGATAAATAAAATATGAAAATAAAAATAATAAATTAAAATGTGTAGACTACGGTTGCCAATATTACAATATTAATACCGCCGATGCTAATAATTATATTTTTACCATATTTCTGACCATTTTGTTTTCCTAAACTCTCGAACCATTCTAATATTTTTATTTAAAGGAAAGAATTACCAATAAAAAGTTTAAACCGAAAAAACAGTTGCGACAAAACTTTTGTCAGCTAGTGTAGCTGCGCACATTTTATTAGTACACACAAAGAAATTGTCTTGCACTGGGGGCGGGGCTTAATTGGGTTAAAAAACGGTTCAAAGTTCCCAACCTCAAGTTTCCTGTGTTATAACAGTATAAAACCATCAAATTTTGCTGCCGACAATTTAATCGAACATAATGAAAGCACTGGTACTGTTATAACACACTAAATTTGAGTTTGGTAACTTTGAAACATTTTTAACCCACTTAAACCCCCACAGGACAATTTTTTGTGTGCACTAACAAAACGTCCTCAGCTATCACCATGCAAAGTTTCACCCGAAACCTTTTGGATTCAAAAATTACTAAATAATACAGATGAAATTTTTTTAATTAAGAGTCCACAAATTTATCCTTTTCTGTTATTTTTATAAAAAAAGCGTTTTAGGCTCCCTTGAAAAAATGAGTGATTTTTACGATTCGATATAAATCTTTCTTTTTTCTTGGAAAATTATATTTTTCGAATTAATGACACTAGATGTGCACGAGATGGGTAAAATGGTAGTTTGTTAACTTCGGATTCCGAATTCTGAAAATTCCAGAGAGGGAGAGGAGTTTTTCGGATTCAGGACTCCGAAATTTAAAAACAACCTCGTTCCACCCACCTCTGGCAGCCACCATCAGTTTGTATAACTTCTAAAATTGAAGTAAAACAAGAATAATCAATTAACCCTTCCTGAATAATTACATTATAATAACCAAACCTCTTTTATAATAGTTGGTGAGAATAACTGATAAACAATCATAGCTAAATAATATCCAATAAATATAATAAAATTGATGAGAATAGTCGGATCCGTCATCAATGCAAAATATGGGACAGGATCCTTCTTCTTCGATGTATTCTTTCCATCCAAAATGAGTGCTTTCTCATTAGCGTGTAAATGGCTAAAAATGAGTTCATCCATATGAGTTCATCATCTTTCTGCGAGTTCATCCATAACAAACCTTGATTTCTCAACAGATTCCGAGTAGAAATAAGCGAATAAAGATGTTGATAAGAATGTTAACACAGATAATATGTAATAGGCGGATTGCCAGCCAAAGAATTGCGAAGAGCACATTTCACCGCCAAGAGCCATTGTAATCAATGGTCCGAACTGATAATTGAGGATAATTTAATAGATGCTAAGGAATAATTTTTTACTTGAGAAGTGGCCAACATGATAGAAAAGAAGAACGAGGCTTCTGATTTCGGAGTCCACCGTAATACTATATCATTAGTAAAATGGAGCTGACTGGCTTGGCCGAAACCCTTAAAATTTAGAAAAGTTAATATTTACAAAGGTTAGTTTACGAACAGCAAAAAATCTGCAAATCAGGGCTGGCCAGAAGCCGATACTATCAGCTAATGGAAAAAGTAATGAGCTTAGAGAGGACAAAGTTCCATAGATAAAAATCATTAATCTATCATGTAAAAAAAATCAAAATTAAGTTGCTAAACTAAAAGAAAAAACCGTATGTTGATAAATGGGAAAAAGTTGAATGGTAAAGGTCCAATGCTCATTCCAACGGCAGTTGATGTAAAAAGCCAAGCCATATTCATCATATCCATAAGATAGTAATCTGAAAAAAAGAAAGTGGTCTCAAATTCCCATTCATTCATTTCAATTCCCCATTCCTTCCATCGTATATCTGACCTGGGTCTGGTGTATATTGTATATCAGAGCTTGACTCATTTCCCCCTTTCTGGCAAATTACTGTAAATCCAAAAACCACTCGATTACTATAAATGAATGTCATCGAGACTGTTGCCAAGAAAAGGAGGAAATATCGAAAGTTTTTCATCGCTCTTCGTCGATTATTGTGAAAACTCTCGTTTCCACTAAGGGTAGCCTAGAAAAGTTGAAAAATATTATTTTCTTGATTTTTATAGGGGCTGATGAAACCATTTCGGACATTTGCATAATCGCGGATGATAGGTTGGATGTTAACAAATGTTAATTGTATTCCACCTATATTGAGATTAAAATGGGCTCACACACTCGCACACAGTCGATGGAACGGAATGAATGTCTCTGCATAGAGCTTATCGATCATTGTTGTGTCGTCTAAACAACATTGAATTTATAGAGGGTTGTGACCATCAGACAAACTCTGAGACATTTCACGAAATGCAACGACTTAGAGCTTGAGAGATTGTGGCACAGAACATTGCTCCGCCCAAAGAAAAGCACGTTACTGATAACAAAAACTTTATATGAATGTTTTGAAACTTCAGCAGGCAGGACAAAGTGCATTTAAACATCATAATTCAACGGATGTTTGTTACATTTCTCAATTTTAATCAAATAAATGTTGAAAAATGTATCTTGAACACATAAGAAACGCTAAACCGCTAAAGCACATCAGGACAAAACTATAAGGGCGTAGCATGTTTAGCAATGGATGCATTTTATATTGCAAGATCTAAATACCTTTCTAGATGATAATTTTATTTACATATTTTAAAATAATACCTAATTAAGGCATTAAATTTAAAATATCGTCAGTTGTTTGTCAAGGTACTGTACCTATTTCTGAATAATCCGCGATGAATATATGGCTGTTTCGAGCTAGTAATTTCCAATCTGATTTTCCGGGTACACAATACACTTTCTACAAATATTGAAACACTTTTTGGATAGTAGCTTATAGTTCGCGACATCAAAAATTGAAAATTTCAAAATAGAGACTTCCATATTTCACCAATTTTTAATAACAAACTTTTCACTTGAACACGCAACCTGCAATTGTCGATTTTTCGGACCTTAATTTTCTGCGTTGACTTTTATGAACATCTTTAATTGTATTTCGGACAAATTCCATTGTTATCAAATTATATATGTAAATAGGGATTCAAATAGTTCTATGAAGTAAGTTGCTTGTGGCTGTGTGGCCGTCCATCTGAGACTATCATTTTTTCTTATTTTTTGCTCTTCCATTAGGCACCGAACTCTGAAAAGGACAATACGTTCTTAAAAATTATTTAGACTAATCATATAAATTCGAATGTTTTGTTGTATTGATTAAATTTTTTATTCACAGAGGCTATGACATTAAAGTACAAATAATTATTTAAATTTTCTACAACATATTAACCAAATATAGACAGATAACGATGCAACAAGATACAACGCGTGTATATATACTACGTAAATTATAATGATTTTTCACCTTATTGTGCAAACAACGATTTAAATTCAATATTTTGGTTACATATTTTTTCTAAATTATATTGAATTCGTGAAATATGTTAGGTTTATCGGTACTAACTATCGTTTTTATCTGTCTTGTTTTTCATGTCTACGTGTTCACATCACCGGGTATAAGAATGCATGACATTTGAACCTCTACGCAATTTCTAAGCTTTTTTTACGGATTATTAAGTATAGTTAACAGCAACAATTGCTGCCGACCTAAAATAAAATGCAATTGGTGTAAGAACTAGTCCGCAACTATTCGAACAGAAGGAAATGTATTGTCCTTTACAGGAGTGTCAGTAAATAACAACTAATGCGCTGAGTCGAACTGTGGCGGTGTTTACGTACTGTCGTAAAAAAAAATGTTCGCTTGTTTATATTGTCGTGGTGTATGTTAATGAAAAATCAGGGTTAAAGGAGCATTCCGAATAATAAAATGGTCTCGCTTGTACAGGTGTAGATTTAATTTGCAATTTGTTTATTATTTCGATCCTAAATATAATAAATCATACAAAAATTTTTATAATAATTATTATTATGTTGATTTAACAACCAATTTAGTAAGAGAAAACAAAATTGTGATGAAAAAACGCGAAATAATAAACAAATTGCAAATTAAATCTACACCAGCCCAAGCGAGACCATCTTTTTTTGGGGTATGCTCCTTTACCCCTAATTTTTCATCAACCTACACCACGACAATAATGTTCGCTTGTTCATATTAATAATAAACAAGCGAACATTTTATTTTACGACAGTACATAAACACCGCCACTGTTCGACTCAGCGCATTAGTTGTTATTTACTGACACTCCCGTTACAGATATCGGTGCCTAATGGAAGAACAAAAAATAAGAAAGAAATTATAGACTCGGATGGACGGTCACAGAGCCACAAACGACTTTTTCGTCTCTTTCCCTTCCATTCCATCCTAATTTGTTTCCTCTTCCATTAGGAACCGATCTTTGAAAAGTACACAAGGGAAGTGTTTTCGGCCTCTCAAATTTTGATAAAAATTTGCAGATTCCTTATGGCTTAAATAGCTATTTTTTATTTCATAAAAAAATAATATATTCATAAATAGTATACTGATAAAACATTAAGAGTCACAAAAAGGTTTAAGTAGGTTAAAAACCGGTTTCATATTCAAAAATATCCCGTTTATCCACAATAATTTAATGAAGTTCATTAAACTAATTTTAAACATGGACGAATATAAGAAATACTGTTACTCTCCCTATCGACACTTAAAAAACGTCAAGGTAGCGAGAATTGGCACTTATTCTGTGTATTATTTTTATTTTTTATTTTTATTTCAGTAATACCAAGACTTTCCAATAATATCCAACTTAAAATTATTTATCCAAGTATTGTTAAATATAGCTATAGTATTTAATTATTGTTTATTTTAGTATAAAGCTCGGTGTGCTCGCCCTGAAAAGAATTTTCAATTAAAATTGTATATTAACAAATTAAATTATAAAATATGGAATGCATTATGATTTATATAATTTTTTGTTTTAGTTTATGGTAGTTTCAAGTTTCAAGTAAAGTTTCCAACGGGAAGATGAAAATAGGGTAAAATATTATGTTACTGTTGCATTTTATGTTATTTTTCTGAAAAATTTATTATATTTTTACATACTTTGTTTTAAACCGGTAGTATTTTAAGAGTTTTCCTATATTTATATGTATAAATATATACACTATAACGATTATGATATCGGGATTAATGGATTTATCGTTTCAGGTAATTATGGCTCAAAAGATTATCAACAATGCCATTCATGCGTTATTTCCTGGCAACTGCTTTGAGGAACTAATTCTCAATTTCAATATTTTTCATCGTTCGTTTATATTCTTCATGCCAAATGAAAATTTTGATTTTCTAATCACTAATTTATAAGTAAAACAGTATTTTTTTAAAATTTCATTTGGCATGATGTTTTATTACGCTTTTTGCATTATACGTTATTTCAGCCACTTGTACAAAGGCTGTTTTATCAAGAGGGTTAGGATTTGGTATAACTATTGGATCGATACTTCTATTTGTACCGCAAATATTAAAGATTCAAAGAGCAAAATCAGCAAAGGTTTTTGACTATCCTATAAATTTAAAATATGTTATTTATAGGGAATTTCATTGGTTTCACAACTCTTAGCATTTGTTGGTGCACTTGGAACCGCATCATACAGTTATAGGTCCGGGTTTAATTTCAGTCAATGGGGCGATTCATTCTTCGTTACTATTCAATTGGTTGTCATTATTCTTCAAATTTTATTGTTCTCTGGATCCACATTGATTGCCGTTTTCTTCCTTGGTTTAGTGTAAGATATATATTATTCATTTCAGAGATCGATGCCTAATGGAAGAATAATAAAAGAAGAGAAAATGATGGGGCCATAAAAAACATTTTTCTCAATTCCTCTTAAATATGTATTGCCCATAATTTCGTAAAAAAGAATGGCCGTCTAAAAAGAGAGCTCATCCAAACGAGATCATCAGTCCATTCTAATATTTTTCCTCTTCCATTAGGCATCGATCTCTGAAAAGGACAATATTTTTGTATATTTACAAATAGTATTGTTTTAGCTCTTCGTCAGTCTATGGGGTTTATACTGGCGTGATCCCAATGTCTGCGTTAGTTGCCATACAAGCAGCTGGGATTCCTATTGTCTTTGTATCAAAGGTATAAAGCATGTGTTTATATATTCATTTAATTTCTACTTTAAATTTTAAGACAATACAATGCATTCAAAACTTCCGAGCAAAATCTACCGGTCAGCTCTCACTTATTTCCGTTTTTCTTCAATTTGCTGGTGTGGTGCAATTTTAATGCTAATTTCGATTTATTTTTTATAGGAACTGTTGCACGGGTTTTCACATCTATCCAAGATACGGGTGACCAATTACTCATTGCTTCTTATGGTTCTGCTGCCTTCCTAAATGGCCTTATTTTTGCCCAATTCTTCATTTATTGGAGCAACAGTGAACAAATTAGAAAGAAGAAGAATTAAAAAAATGTAGTGATTCTCTATTTATTATATAAATATTATATTTGTTGAGATGAAAGAAGACCAACTGATATATTCGAAAAATTACAACATTGATGGTTTCAAATTAGACAAGAATTCTTGAATATTATTTATTATTTAAATTAAAGAATTCAGTTTCGCTATTAGGATACTATTACTCAAGTTTCAGGACGTTTATAAGAATGTTTTGAAAAGTATCCGTATGTCTAAATTTATATACTAGAGATGGGTGGAATGACAATTTTTCAAAAACGGAATTCAGAATAAAACATCCGAAAACGGACGTAATACGTTATGTTTGAATAACAAGAAATTGGTTTAGTAATAGACATTATTTATCGTTGCAACGATAAACGATCACGATTGTTGTCAATTAGCTTTCTCGAGTATTACTGGAATTCACTAATGCATTAGCTAATGAGACCTTCGACTACACAGCTCCTCACGTATTGGAAGTTACTGTGACTCACGATATATTCTGTTATTTCCAACTGCAATTGGGAATAATTTTCTAGGATGAGATCTAAATATTAACATTTTACCATTAGCAGTTAATCTACATTTTATACTGTTTTACTGTAAGTAGAAAATTTTACGAGATTAAATAAATTTATATCATTATTTATAATTTGTTTTTATTTCACAAAAGTAATAAGCAGTAATATTTATTATTCTATAAAGTAGGTTAAATCTGCTGTTTCACAGCATCATAAGACATCTATTGCACATGAAAATCCGGGTAAAATAAAAAAGAAATATAACAAAAACGAAAAAGAATCATAAGAATGGTTTAAAACACAACAATAAATAATTTGAAATAAACTATGGATAGCAATCTTCAGTTTTGAGGGTTATAGAGACAATATACAACAATGCAAAATAAAGTACAATAAATGAGATCAGTTCTATTTAGGTATAATGTAACATGAATTGTTAGAGCTATTAAGACAATAAAATCATTTTTTTTCTTATTAGGACCATTATTATTATTACTAGGTTTCTTATTATTATTACATACAGTAATTACGTTCTACAAGCTTTTTACATGTCTTGCATTTGACTTCACAACACCACACAAATTGACAATGACACGGCTCATCAACAATTTCGCGACGAGTTCTCCAACCTGTAAAAATGTAATATTAATTGAACTGGTGAAATTCAATTAACCTCGACCACAGCAAATTTTTGAGCAATTGTCGCCACATTCCCGATCTTTAACGTCAATGGCGCAGTAGTTTGGTGAAGGTTCTAGGAATATTAATTGGGATCGCATATTCTGCAAATTTCAATTATGATTCGAATATGAATAAATAAGACACCTTCGCAGAATCTAGCATCTTCAAATATCTTTCCGATCTTCCTGTTGAAGTGCTTCTTACAAATAATTTCTGATCTTTTCCGGATGTTGTCACATGTTGCGCCATTTCATACTTTTCATGGAGTTTCGATGCAAATTCATCGAATCTAAACCATACGGTGATTCCAATGATACATGGAAAAAGTCACCAACCTTGGAACGACTTTCCAGCATGTCTTCGTCACGCAGCTACCGCTCACACCATGACATTTGCATTCTCTTCTCATGTTTGCTGCCAATAATCGTCGTCCTACACGATTATTGTGCAAATTCATTTGCGATCTGGCAAACAGTAAATGAATCATCAAATTTATATCGGCATCTACCTTGGTTCCTTCGCATGTTGTTTGTCATAGATATCGACAAATCGACGGCCAAATGTGTTGCCAAATTTGACATTATCGGAACACCCAGCCCAAATGAATTCAGAGTTCTTTTGAGATCCACGCCGACCGCGCGACGGAACATCACCACAGCCGCATTCATCAATTAACCCCTAAACAATTTTCAACATGAAGAATTATAACATGACAATCAAAACCTTTGCGCAAGCTTTTGAGAGGGCATGACTTACTCCGGCCGAGGCGATTGCATACACGTACGCCGATTCCTTGGAAGCAACTGAAACGAAATTATTGGTTTTATAGAAATCACGGTTTAGATACTCTTAAGTGGTGCGGTTCCAATTCCAGGAGCGTTTAACGTACAGTTCCAGGCTTCTTGTTTAAATTCTTCTTCACATTGATTAAGAGCGTTTCGAAGTCCCATTATCTAAAATTTATGTATATTAAAAAAGAGTACTAGGTAAATACTTAAAAGACAATTAACATTGCCGAAAATTCAAAAAGCATCATATCTAAATATTGATTCCTCCGAAAATATCTTCTATTTTAGTGACAACAGATTAATGCAAAAATTTTAACCAAAAAAGCCATGTTAAAACTTTTTAATAGCTTAACTCTCATAATATCTCCACCAATGACGTAATTCTTTTCGAAACACCCACCAAGTATTTAATAACCGCCGGATGTTCCATGCACATTTTCCGCTGTTGCGCAGTTAATCCGGGTACAGTAGCACAGCTCGTCGCGTGCATCCTCGAAGATCCATCGTAATTCTTTGATAGCAGCCTGCAACCAACCTTTTGATATCCATTTTACGGCAGGTCGAATACATAAAAATTTTGGATAACCAAATGCGCGCAATCAAACAAAAAAGAGAGCCGACTCATTTTTTACGATTCCTTTCCGGTGAAAACTTTTCAAAAAAACCCTATGAATCAGACTGGCACCAAAGTAGCCGAAAGTTTTTTTTCAATATGAGAAAGCATTCACGTGAGAACGGCACGATAAATGCTTCTATTGTCATCGATACAATAGCAAAAATATTATTACTAAACAGTTTTCAAAAATTGATTAAACATTCAAATGAAGAAAAAGAAAATGACTTACCACCATTCTTGTGATGATTGTACAAGTTTAACAAGAAATATAAGTATCGTAATATTGAGCTGCATCCTTATCATAACTGTCTAGTAATGTGTGATGTTCAAGCAGATCACTGCCGAATGGCAACGATTTAAGTGGTGTTTCTTGAATGTCGACGGTTGCCCCTCGTATTCGCCCCGCCCTTTTCCTACCTGGAATAACAAAACGAAACCGATTTGCCGGCACATCGTAAAACTGTTGCAAATCTCCCGCGCACCGCCAATTACCCCCGATAGATCAAAAACAATCACATCAATTTTTATTAATTTATTACTCAACTTGTCACAACTAAGGCAATAAAACGAAAATAACAAAAATAAATAAATAAATAAATAAATAAATAGAAGTGTGGATAATATGCACAGTAATATGAAAATATATATAACCATTTTTTTAATAATTACATAAAAATTAAAGTTGAAACTATTGTACATTTTAAATAACTCTTAACTACATAAATATATACATAAACAAATTTTCATGAATTAATATAAATAACTAATCGATGAAGCATTTTGGCTACAAATTCAGTTGGTACCATTTCCAAACAATCTTTATAAGACATTTGTATCAGCCGATTGCCATCAACATTCTGAAATATGAATTAAAATAATCCTCTACACTGTAAGGCTATAAATCATAGACTTCTTTAAAATAATTTAATGATTGTTATATTAATAGAATTTAAACACTGAATATTTAAAACTCGATCAAAAACTTATTGGACCAAGTGAAGCCTATTGAATGTAAAAATATTATACATATTTTTTAATTAAACGCATAAACTTCAAAGTTAACTTAAAATTTAGTTTCGAAAAATTTCCCTAATTTTGTACTATCCTAAATTCTACAAATTATTTTTAGAAAACGAGAGAGAGAGAGATAGAGAGAGAGAGAGATAAAGTTAATTTATAAAGAGACAATTTTAAATAATGCTCGAGCCTTTAATTTTAATTCGGTATAAATGTAAGAGCAAAAGAACATCTATGCACGAACTCCATTGTGTCTTTCAAATAACGTATTATTTCACGAAAATTTGAAAAAAAATTCACTCACTACTAAATTATCGTGCAAATGTAATTTTTAAACTAGCAAATTTTAGAATACAGATTCACGTCAAATTGTATGATAATATGAGACCAGTAAAAGCCCACAAAACTAAATTCGCGGATAGATATTAATATTTTTAGTAGATTAAGAACAACTTATTTAAATTTTGATGAGCATTGTTTTCTATAAAGGTCGTAAAATACTTTAAAACACTCTTAAAAATTCGAAAATCGCTCTTTCAATTTGGCTTGAAGATTTTAATCTTCCTCTAAAAATTGAGTATCGTTAAACCGTATACCAATTTCAATTTTCTATAAAATTATTAAATTTGATTAACTTTACTGAACTTATATCATTAATATAAAAGCTTCACTATCTTTAACCAAATGCAAAACAACTTACATTCATTCTAAGTGTTTTGATTGCCTCACTTCCCAAATTCATACAATTCTGTCGCAAATAGTTCGACAGATATTCCGCTGTCCATTTTCTCACACTTTCAATATCAGGCTTTTCCAGTCTCGGATTTTCGGGTAACCTCGGTCCTCGTGACAAATGATATGACATCTGGCAATGCTCCAAAGCCTTCACTTTTTGTAAATAATTTAATGAGGCAGACGTAGGTGACGGTGAGAATGTACTGGAATAAAAATTAATTTTATTACTTTATTATAACTTCCGGTAGTCATAAAAATATATTAACAGTAAAACAAACATTGGCTGTGGCGGCTCATTTGATACTTTTCGAACTGGTGTATTTGAATGAGTTTGTGATGAAGAACTTGGCCTTTTCTGTAACCCTTTACGTAAAATCAAAACGTGAAGAATAAAACATACTAGCATCATAAGCTCCTTGATCGTCATCGACGAATAAGGCCATTTTAATCCATTATTAATGGGACTACTGATAATTGTAAAAATTATATTAAAAATTATTTTAATCTTACCTTGAACTAGAAGAAGATGAACCCATTTGACGATTATCTCTTACCATATCATTATTGAACGGACTTTTAACGCTGTATTAAAAAAACTAATAAAAACATTAGCAGATTTTAAAAACTTACAAAGTCATTTGTTTGATAGTCGGCTTCGTATCTCCTATCGGTCTGAATTTCGGAGTTACAACCATCGGGTTAGTAACATTGGATGCTGAGGACAGCGGTGTAAAAAGAACTGAATTGGTAGCTTGAACTTTCAGTTTCTTTTCAAGAGATCTAAACATTATATTTTACTAACGCCGTTGAAAAAATGTACAAACCTTCTATGATCACCAGCAATAGATTCAAATATGGGCTCTATGGTTGGTGTTTCCGTGCGTGATGCCCTATATTAAATATTATTAAGTAAGTAAGTGCGGACGAAATGTAAAATTTCGATTTCCTAATCATGGTAGCAGTAATTAACGGAAAATATCGGACATTATTTACATAACCCAGAAAACATAAGTTATTTTGAAAGTTCCATATATAGTAATAAGCTCTTACACATTATCCACGGTCCTGCTAATATTGGATTTTTTCAAACTTTGAGAATTTTCCGATTGAATAAGAGTCGCAAGGATATTTGGTGTGTTCTGAATTTGGTTTATTTAAGAAAAGAAATACACAAAATTCCATACATTGGAAGATGAACGTGCCGTAACAGAATTCACCGGGGAACAAGACGACTGATCAATCTTCGAAGTTTTCTTAATTGATTTCAACGATTTAATCTTCTTTCGTTTAATCTACAAAATAAATATGACATTATCCGTATGAATAAGTAAAAAAAAATAATACCGTTTTATTTCGTTTGCCACATTTATATGGACATTCATTTCTTTCATATTTCGCAAATCCGAATAAACATGGACATGCCGAAATGCTCCAAAGAATAACCTAAATTAGTATTAAATACGCGATATATATATATATAATTAAGAATACCTTCAAAAACTGTGGAAATTGATCAACAGACCCACACGAAATTGCCCTCAGGACGTGACTTTGCTCATTCCCTCTTCGATATTTGAAAGAAACAACTGGGCATAGATCATCTCCCTCTACTGATCTTTGGAAAATTTGATGAATAATCAATCGATGATGCTCAGATGCCGCACATTTCATTATTGACTAAAAATAAAAAATTATATACGGATAAAAATTAAGCTATTTTCATTAAAATATTGAATTTTAAAATTCTTCATTGAAATAATCAATTTTTCAATTTCCTATTTCATTTTGAAACTTCGCAACTTCCAAAGATTTTATATAGATTTCAAGAAAACCTTCAAATTTTGTATCGTCTAAAGCTTTCATTCGAACCAGACACTCTTTTAAAATGATTTAACTTTCCTGGCTCTATGATAGTCACATATGAGATTATCGACGATATAATATATATATATATATATATAAATCTTACTTTGTAAATCATTTGAACGACATCCTTGAGTAAGCAATTAGAAAAACAAGATTGAATCTTCTTCAACTGTAATTTACTTAAATATGGTCCACAGTTACAGTTCTCATTAACATATATATCTGGTACGAAATCACCTTAAAACAATAGATTATATTTTTCATTATTAAAAAAATACTTTTTTCGCAGTATGCAGGGATGAATGATTTATTTTCATCTTCAAAAGCAGTCAATGGGTTGTTTGTATAGATATCTAAATAATCCTCAATATACCACAAAATCACGAATTAAACTCAAAAACCTGGTAGCTGATTCATTTTGGGATCAACGGAATCCTCTATAATGATATACATATTGTGCTGCTTCGCTGACCCACAGGGATAAATCCGTGGATCGCTGTAAAGCAAAAAATTATAAATAATGTTATAGTAGCCTCACCGTATATGCATTATTAGAGTATCAGATCGTTTATGTGGCTGAACCCATATCATGTCACCTTCACTTCGACAAATAACTGCAGCGTAAAACAATCCCACGTTATCATCAAGTAGCTGAATATTCGAAATCGAAGGAAAAGTTCTATTAGAAGTTGTGATTACCTCAATCAGGCGTAATGTTGTTATTTGAGTATCTCTCTTATTTTTTTCGAATTTCCAGGAACTCTGGAAGAACTATTTCATTTATTATACACTCAAAAATTAAAAACCTCTTTGTCTTTTGAGTTTATATATTTTTCCCTATAGAGATCCCATTTTCTGACATTTTTCTTATCTGCTAATGTAAACTTCGGGGCTAACGGCTTGGAACTCAGCTTTTCTGATGTCCCTGGTTGGAAAATGTCAGGACTTTCTTTATAAAATGGATAATCCTGGAAAACAATGAACATAAACCATTATAATTATTTTTAACCTGGATTGGAGCTTCGCTTTCAGTCGAGTTCCCAACGGAAAGAAGAAAATAATGTTCGTTAATAATTTTTCTAACATGGGCATAACAGATATTCTTTTCATCTCTACTTTTAACTTCAACGCAAGTTCCAATGGAAAAATCGTGTGGCACAATTGACTTATTCTCATATAATGCCTTTGGTACTTGATGAGCTTTCAGTAGTTTTTGATCTAAGTAACGACACGAATAATCGTAATCAACAATAAAATTGGTTCTATTTGTTATATAGTCTTGGTCCAAGGCCCATCCAACGTAATGACAAAGAGGATCAAACATGTGAATCCACAAATCGGTCTAAAACTTCCTATATCTAATAGTAAGAAAATAACAGCAAACCATTCCGATTCGAACTAAAAGAAGACCTTTTCTGTTCTCCATAACTTGACCAAAAAATACAACTTGCGGTTTATATTTATGTTGAACTTCCAAATACATCCCTTCTTTAATTAATTCATAAACCCTCTTCGACATTTCAGTCCGATGTTTGGCGATAAACTTATAGTTAAATAAAAGATTATTTTTCGACCGATCGAAACTATATGTCCTGGATTATTTATTATTCCACCGTATTCAAAAAATCTATTTTACTTCTTCGCGTTTTCCAATGCTGCTTCGGATGTAACTAGTGTAGATGAATCCAACCATTTGATTTCATTGTTATCATCCATAAATTGTACTTGTATTTGATTAAACACAGCGCTCTAAATGAACAGAAGCATTTCAAACTAACAAACAAGTACAAACCATAACAAACGCAAATCTAGCTCCATATTCAGTCTTAACTAAAACAATACTACCTCTTTCGCAAAAGTATTCCGTTAAAGTCCGATCAGACAATCTCTTAAACGCGAACAGTTCTTTATCAATAGAAGCAAGTAAACTGTTTTTATGTTTCTTCAAAATTTAACATTTTACTGTAATACTCAAAAACTTCAACTTACCTTTAAGAATAATTCCCATTTGTTATGACTTTCAGATACAAGTTTTTGTGACAACGACTTGAATGGGATATTCAAGTCCGTATGGACATCCTATTAAATCATATTATAATTATTTATTCTGTATTTAAACTAACCATTGATCTCCCTTTATTAAATATTCGTTATGACAACAGTTTTAAAGCTGTAAAAATCTTCAATTAACTTTGCAAATTAATTTCACAAATATTTAGAGAATGCGTTGAAATGAGCAAATAATTTACAAATAAATTTGGTTAGTAGCCAAGGCAAGTGCGGGCACTTTGCAATGCCGCAGTGTTATTTTTTAGTTTTTTCAGGTTTACGGTATACTTTAGTATTTTTAACATTTTCATGTTTATTAAGGTAACATCAATATTAGTAAATTATAAAAAATATATATTGCTACTTTACGCTAATAGTTAAATGTTAATTTAACAATTTAATTTTTTTGAAAGACTGGAACCTTTTCGTGACCACATCGTTTACCATTAAAATGATAATTTTAACATAAACTACATGAAAGTATAAAAACACGTGTGGTCACAAATTGAATGAATAATTCTATAAGACTTAATGAGTACTTAAAAAACCCGGCTTTTTTTTAAAAATTTAAGTAGAATATAAATTTTTAAATCACACTCAAAACGTTAAAAAATGTAACCTATCGAGTAGAAGTAATAACACATCGTAAAATAAAAAGGAACTAATAAAAGATTTTGCCAGTGGCAACAACTAGCTAGCAACTAGACAACTAGACAAAGATTATTCATAAAGTCGACCTTAATACATGTTTGTAGGCGTTCCTGTCATTGTAAATGTGTCAAATGATAGTACATTCTATTAAGGACCACTGTTTATATCAATTCTATCTTCACATTGTCATCTTTTGGAAAAATCCTTTATTCTATGAATGTTTACAAGTAAACTATCGTTGCGAAAAGAGAACCAAATTATTAAATTAGGCAATGCCGAAGAAGATTTCTATAATTTTCTATTGGCATGAAATCATAGTAAAAATTGATAAATAAAATACCTACACAAAAATCTTCATAGGAGATGTATTTTCTTTTTATTTAAACAAATCTATCGAGATTGAATGGCACCGGAACGTTTTTTGGGAAAAATTAAAAAATATTTCTCCTTTGGACAAAAATAATTACATTATAATTTGAATTTGAAATAAATTAAAGAAAATGCAATTTTCGACGCATTTGAAAAACCACAGTTTCAGAGCCGATCATAAATGCTCCAAATAATTCTGAAAAAAAAGTTTTACGAAAATTGCAAATTATTTTTGACTTGTATCATGTACAGGAAAAAATATAATTATAAATATAGACAGCACGTCAACGGCAGTTTAAAAATTGGTTTCGCAGTGAAAAATTCAACGAATTTGATCACGCTTTCAACAGTTTTATTACTTTTTGTTTTTTACAAAAAAACATTTGAGCGTAATATTGCTCACCAATGAACAATGTTGCATTAAAATTTTTGTTTCATTTTTCTCAAAGAAAGAAGCTCAGCCTGACCAGTTGAAATCAATCGAGCAACTATGAAAGAAGCTCTTTCGATGGTTTCTGGTTTCCATTTTCACAATCGGATTGCCAGATGAATAGATAAAAATAGGATGTCAGAAGAGTCGAATATATCTAATATTTCGTTAAAATTTGAAGCGTCAGATATATTTTAAGAAGCTGTATTTAGTAATCGTATGAAGTCAATGGCTTGAAGATGTCAATATTTTATCGATTTTAAATGATATCCAACTAAATATTAATTTTATATATTTTTTATGTTATTTATTTAATTTTTTCGGGTCATTAAATAAATCTGTTCTAGCACGCCAAATGAAGTATTTGATTTCTAAAATTTTGAACACGTATTCTAGTATTCCATGCAAATATTATGAAGAAATTAAATATTTAATATGAAATATACATCATAAACTATCTATACTATCAAAATGTTGAGCACCTTAATTACTATTGGCGCCTTAAATGCATCTCGTTTGAAACTTTTGCAGGTGGAGTTTTCTTGTTGAGAATACAATATTTGCAAGAAAATAATTACTAGGAAAGAAACAATTTAACTTAAACGGAATAGAATTTCTATATAATGCTGTTGAATTTTCACAAAATATTTTAATTTCTATTTCTTCGTTAAAGAAATTATACTTAGTCGATCTTTCCGGCTGCACGCCACTCGGGATAGTAAAATTTATGTATTATTTAACTTTTCTATGTAGTTTTCTATTTACTATTAATAATAATATAACTTCATGAATATGTTTTGTTTATGACTTAAAAGTTTGACTTAAATTAGAAAAAAACAGAGTAAAATAAAGTTCTTAAAAAACCACGAAGAAGTTAGTAATTCGTGTTTAAGCTCCGGAAAATCGATAATTGCGGGTGGCGTGTGGCAAATTTTGTGATGTTTGCTATCAATAAAATATATTTTTACTTGTTACGCTTATGCTTCCACAATGAGCGTGAACGTGTTATATTAAACTACTATAAAACCCATTTCCACATTAATTTCTATATTATTAACCACCTCAATATGAGTAAGATTCCATTACAAACATCGTCGAGTGGTTCCTGTGTTCTAACAAGAAATGATTTTATTAATTCATTTCAGCAAGTTCCTATCACTGTTTGTTAATTACTAAGAGCTACATCACCATATTTTGATTTTCAGAACATAACCAATATTGAAGATTTTGAGTCTATAATTCAGAATGCTGTAAACGTACTTCAAACGTCCGAGGATTGGAAGAAACGAAATGATAATGCATGTATTTTTTATATAATGTTTACGTAAATTAAAATATTAAAATATTCAATTTCTAAAAAAAATGGAAAAAAAATTTTCGGTACGCGCAAACTGGAAATGAGCTCAGTAAGCGTGTTCAAATCTAATTTGGGAAACTTATTAAAACTTTAAGATAGTTTAATGAAAACCTAGTTAAATTTTAATGTTTTATTGTAAGTAGGTAACAACTTTTAGACATGCCTATGAATCGGAAAAATATTTATTTCCAGTTGGCGGGATAGTGTATTAAGTTGATCACTATTAATGAAGATTTTCTAATACTTATTTGAGTATTATAAAATTACAAGTACTAACTTTATAAGATTTTTTCCGTACATTTGTCAAGTAAATTCTAAACTATAGAGAACATTGCTTATTTTACTGCATAACTGTAATGAACATGTTTTCAGTTCTTCCAACGTTTCATTGGACGTTGATTTGTAATATTCTATTAATAGAACACTAATTATATATTTTTACTATTATAGTTATTATATATATATATATATAAAAATGCACTAAATTACTAACATCTATAAATAATTATACTTTTCTGTTTGCAGCTTAAACTTATTCGAAGTGCTATAATTCATGGTTCTGGAATAATCGACAACAATCTAATGATTTCTAAGATCTCCTTATTAAACGAGGCATTAGTGAAATCAATAAAAGATTTAAGATCCCAGGTTATGCGAGAAGCTGCGATCACCTGCAGGTTGGCTTTTTTCGTTTTGTCTATTTTGCTGAGTAATGATTGAAAATGTTCGATTCAGAAATGGCCGAAATAGTTATGTTCCCGTTTAATGTATTATTTTCAAGGATTTCTATTAAATTTTGCATCAATGATGGGAGGGAGTCACGGGCACGGTTACGGGTCCCGGGCGCCGGATTTTGCAAATTTAATGTTTTCAAGGCCTCCCCTGTCTGGAATTTCAAAAAATCCAACCAAATCCTCCCACCACTGTTATGTATTAATGATCAAAATAATTTAGCATTACGTTTTGACTTTAATGGCGAATTTGTATTTTTAAATTATTGTCCTTTTCAGAGATCGGTACCTAATGGAAGAGAAAAAAATTAGGTTGGAATGAGGCTCTCGTTTGGACGGTCTTTCTTTTTAGACGGCCATTCTTTTTTACGAAATTATGGGCAGCACTTATTTAAGAGGAATTGAGAAAAATGTTGTTTGTGGCCGTGTAGTTTTCTCTTCTTTTATTGCTCTTCCATTAGGCACCGATCTCTGAAAAAGACAATAGTTACTTTTAAATTGTCATTTCTTGAATCGAACATATCAGTGTGCACAATGAATGGAATAAGTAGAAGATCGCCTTCACAGTAGAAGAAAGTAGTGTCCTTTTCAGTGATCGGTTTCTCATCAATGTGTGTTGCACACCAAATCGAAATGAATATTTTTCAACTTTTAAACGTGTCTTACTAATTTAGACGTTTTATTTTCATATAAATTGATACGCCATTTTTTCTAGCCCGTCTTAAACTATCTAAAAATATGCGCTTCTTGCCGAAATTTGCAATATGAGCATAGTTTCTGAGCCCTCAACTTAATCATTCAATTTGGGGTGGTGTTGTATCAAAAAAATATGGATAAAACACATTGGAGAGAGATAATAGATGGACCGTCCAAACGAGAACCTAATTTCATTTTAATTTTTTCCTCCTCCATTAGGCACCAATCTCTGAAAAGGTCAAATAAGGACATAATATTGATCATGATAGAAATAAAAACCATCTTCATATATAGTATACATTAAATATTTTAGCTGTATTGTGTACATCTTCCAAAACTCTGCATGTAACCTCGCTCAACAGTTAATTGAACCAACTCTTACTCAAACAGCGGTTAGTAAGAAAGTTATTTCATCATCGGCTGCCGTTTTATCAACATTCATCATCGAATTCGTGCATCATAAAAAAATATTCAAATTAATTGAATCTTTTGCAAACTCAAAAGACAAGAATATTCGAAAACAAGTGGCTCGCTTAATCGAAATTGTCATTTCAAAATGGGAAAAAAACATCAGGGAAACTATAATTCTACAAGTTTGTCATTGCATTAAATTATTCTTGGATGATGCCGATGGAGATGTTCGGTCGATCGGGAGGGAGACTTTCAACAAACTTCAGGAATTACACCCAAAGGATGCGGAGAACTTGTTTCAGGTTAATTTATTTTCAAATATAAGCCACATTTCATTTTTCATCAGAGTCTGGATATTAAACGTCAGAGAATTATTCGTGGCATAAATTTGACTCCAAACCGGGTGTCATGCAGAAAATCGGTTTCCTCACTTTCAAAAACAGCAACAAGTAAAAACAAAAATCTAACAATAATAATTTTAATGTAAATAGAGTTCACATCGGCTCGAAGTTTCAGTGAATTAGGAAGTTTGAATCAACATTCAACAATGAATAATTGTATGTTATTTAGTTATTTTTGTGTCGGTCGGTATGAATTGACGTTTTTTTAAATACGAATTATAGTTTCAAATTATTTTAACTTAAGAATCGAGAAATTGATAATTCATTTTCATCCTGTAACACGATTAACATGAACATTTAAGGCATGAGATTGTTACTGAGCTTTAAAATTTCATGGTATTTAAATTGTCTGAATTCTAGAAAATCTCAAAAAAGTCACAAAAGGGTGCACATAAAAATTAGTAAAACATAACTAAACTTTACAAAATTGGTGGCGTGATGATATATTTCTTCAAAAGTTCTAGTTCACGTCGCATTACTTACTTTTTGTAAAATTAAAATTGGAATCATCAATTTCTCACAATGTAACATGCTCATGGGTTCATTTCGTGTTATGCAGGCCTAACAACCCAATCTCTCGTTGGTTAATTAGTAAGCCATCGATCGAAATACGCGATAATCAAACTCTGAAATGGTATATGCGAAATTATGGCGAGTAAGGACGGTTAATTAAACCTTTTAATTATGTTCGTTTCGTACTTTTTCCGACCTCGCATTTTAATGAAGCAATACTTGGAAAAATTCAGGTTGTTTACTTATCTATTTTATCCTTAATTATTTTAATTCGAAATGTCAACATGAAAAAATTTTCCCAAAAGTTTTTGCTCATTTTCTCGGCTCTATGAGCTCGTAGCGCCTTGTGCTCAGGCTCATTTTATAGAGCTTGATGCGCTGAATACGGTAGTGAAAAAAACCTGCACGAAAAGAGCTCCGTACGCCCAAACTGGAGAATCGACCATGTGCAAAAATTTGCCAAATTTTCGACGACGTACTTCTCGTCTCTATGAGCACGTAGAACGTTGTGATCCAGGTATTTTAGACAACTAACACTGCTCAATAAGATAGTACAAAAAAACCTGCGCAAAAAGAGCTCCGTACCCTCAAACTGGAGCATCGAAAATGCACAAAAAATAAAAGTTCATCATTTAGTTTCTCGGCTCTGTGAGCACCTACAAGGTTGTGCTCCGGATATGTTGTAGAGCAAAAAATTCTGTATAAGATAATCTAACGCGCGTTTCTCTAAATGAGCACATTCTTCTAAAATGGAGCATCGAAATGTCAACATGAAAAAATTTTCCCAAAAGTTTTTGCTCATTTTCTCGGCTCTATGAGCTCGTAGCGCCTTGTGCTCAGGCTCATTTTATAGATCTTGATGCGCTAAATATGTTAGTGCAAAAAAACCTGCACAAAAAGAGCTCCGTACGCCCAAACTGGAGCAGCGACCATGTGCAAAAAATTGCCAAATTTTCGACGACGTATTTCTCGGCTCTATGAGCACGTAGAAAGTTGTGCTCCGGCTATTTTAGACAACTAACACTGCTCAATAAGGTAGTGCAAAAAAACATGCTCAAAAAGAGCTTTGTACGCCCAAACTGGAGCATCGAAAATGCACAAAACATGAAAAAATTCATACCTTATCAATTTAGCCTCCTCACTATTTCGACAAACAGCTCACTTCAGCTCCCGAGGCTTTTCTACTTCTGAAACATGTAGGGCGTCCGGCTTTTTTTGTATACGCCCAGGATCGTTTGCGCGAATGATTTCTTATCTTTCTTTTTTCTAATCTATCTGGGTTTTTTGAACAACTGTTGTTAAAGTTTGTTAAAAATCTCGCAAAACTTCCTTTTGTTTTTAGTTTGTTTTGTACATAATTTGTTTTATTAAATTCCGAATATACTTGGGAACCCAGTTTCTTTTCCACGTGCTTTTCTAGAGTGATTCTGGTGTTAGATTACTGGGAGTAGTCACACAACGCCAACTCATCTCCTCTAATCGGCGTATCTACGAGTAGTCTTTGTACGATTCCGTCTTCCATCTTTCATCCGAATTACTTTGCCGCCCCATGGATGCTTCTCTTGGGTCTTTTTCAATGCTCTGTGCTTATTCCGACTATGAGACGCCTTAATCTACTAGAATACCATAGAAAACTTTTTAAATCTTACAGGCTAGCATTCTACTAACGCAACAATCTATATAAAGAAAAAATAATTTCAGTGAAACTTGAACAAATTCGCAGGACTCGGCGTACCATCCCCACCGGTGTTCTTCAACGGAGCTGTAAGTGACTTATTGACCCAAAACTCCCATTTCACAGTTTCAGGCATTTCTAAAAACACGAATGCTGTTAAAATTCTTCCACAAATGCCTGATAGAAGCTCGAATTTATTAAGATCGTTTCAAAAAATACCCAACGTGAGACAGCGTGATATCATACCGCGTAAAGAGCATTCAATTACGGAAGCGAAATTATTGTGCGACTCCAGCTCAGTTCAAGAGCGAATGTATGCAACATTGATGATTCTGTCAATTCTGAAGTAAGTGATCGAATACTATATAGTATATTGATGGGGTATGCAGATTCAAGCAATTGGATGAATGTGAAATTGAACAAGTTGGGGATTTAATTAACAAGTTGATCACCTTTTCTACTAACACGGTAATTTTTATATGAACTTTTCTCTTTTTATCGTTCTTCATCTTATTAAAAACAATGAATACGATATTCTTAATTTTAAAAATACGTGTTAGAAACGTAAGAAATAGAAATATTATGCGGCTTTTAAGAAACGTTATTATTAACATCTAAACTTTCAATTGACACACCTTACAGTATTCATTACATTTTGTACTCTACAAACCAATATTTTTCCATCATTGTATAAAATTATTTAAGCTACTTGTCGTAAGAACCCTCATTCTCCTAAAAGAAAAAGAAGTTAGACTCTTGTATCTTCTTCTTTTGAATTCTTTCTTAGAATTCGAAGGCGAGTTTTAATGAGATATAGCTGACCAGAAATTATTTTAGGTACTTTGACATATTAATAAAAACTAAATTGTCCAAGATGATAAATATGAAAAAATATATATATATACGAACCTTTAAAAGGAACCTTTTTTAGACACTCCTGGAGGTTTATACCTTATACATACAAAAATATCATGGTCACCTGGAAGAATGGGTGTCATCGAGTATTTACCGGTTACTCATGAAGAAGTGCGCAGAAATTCAAGAATCCATGAAAACGAAAATATGTAATGTTATCGATTTGATAGCTAATACGTTTCCAGCTGAATCATTAATTATTTCAATTGGAAGAATTATAACAAATCAATCGCAATGTTCGTTGCCAAAGGTATTATGATAATAAGTGGTGTTGAAGTAGAAATGATGAATGAAATTATAAAAAGGACGAGCTTCAGGAAGCACGCCAACTGGTATGATAATTAAATGAGCTCAGTAAACTTCCTAAAATTTACCTTTTGGCAGGCTATGATTATCTCTTAGTAAAATTACCGTGTTAAGAGTTTCGTTAAAAAGACGTAAAATTTTCAGACATGCTTAAATATCCGAAAATCCTAATTTCCAGTTGTCTTGTAGGAGGAAGGGTAGTTTTCGATTTATTAATTTATCAGTTATATAGTTAACAATTGTCTAGTCAAATTATATAGAAATCTCACAAAACAAATAATAATGGAAAATAAGTAATTAAGAATTCAGAAAATACGCGGTTCCATAGAGGCAGGTTAAATATAAAAAAGTTGTTAATAAAATTATAGTATCTGTTTGCTTTAAGCAGTATGCGGGTCACGAGGAGAACGTCAGAAGAGGATGGGCTATGCGAATGAGTATTATTTTGACTACAAAGTGTTCAAATTCGTTTTATTTTAATAGATTCACAGTCCAGTTTACTATGGTTATATGATTTCTATACAGTAATATATATGATATACTATTTCACTTTTTGCCGCTAACTCAGGTTTTACGATTTGCATCATTATATCGTAGCTGCAATCATTTCTTGACTAATGTAAGCACTCCAAGAAGTATGCGCCGAATTGCAAAATACTGCGCACCAATTGCGCAAAAAACACGTCCTTTCAATTTATTATTTTGGGCAAAGTTTCATAATGGTCAAAATTCTAGATCCGGAGTTAGGAGCGAAAAATTGGAACTGCATATCATATTACACGGTATTGTAAGCTTAAAATGTTTGGAATTTACACCTAGCACGTCAAATGGAAATAACGATTTTGCTATTTTTAAACGGGTATGGTACGTATTTATCTTATCTTATTTATCTTATATTTATCGTATCTTATTTATATTTATCTATATCGTATATCGTATCATTTAATCGTACGTATTTATGAGAAAATAATTTTCAAGATAGTTTAACTATACATTTCTTAAGCTATCTTTTAATATTAATATCTTCCCAGAAAGTTAGATTTGAGCATGTTTACTGAGCTCATTTTATTACCATACCAGTTGGCGTGCACCTAGGAATTTCATTTTAGATTTAATTGTATTAATTACCAGTGAATTATTAAAAATTTATTATTATTGGAATCTCTTATCTGAAGTTTCTTACCAATTGGCCATATTTCTATATTAATTATATGAAATGTTCATTCATCATTTTGTCCGATAACCCAATAATCAGTTTATAATTTAAAAGATTCAGTTTCGACCGGTTATATTAGAATATTTGTGTGCTGTTCTCGCGAATGTTCACAAACCATATTCAATTAAAACTGATTTGAAACCGATAATTATTCGCATTCTTCATTGGATCAGTGATCCAGATAGATGTACCATCATTTGGAAGGTATAGGTTTTATATTAGTTTTGAAATAATGTTATCTCTTTGTAGAATGCAGAAAATATTGTTCAGAGGCTTCACGAAATTAATCCTAATAAGTTTAATGAATTAATAAACGACGAGGAACTTAAAGAACATTCGGAAGTTATTGAAAAGTTATGCAAGGAGACCAATATACTTGTGTCATTGCATAAAAATAATGAATTGGAACAGTCTATCATCTCAAAAATTGGAAAAATATCGAAAATCCGAGATATATCTGACCAATATAAACAACTTGAAAAACTTTATGGTTATGAATTAATAGCGGAGAAATCATTAAAGATCTTGATGATAGATCTTATAAAAGTTTATTTAGATTAAAACAGTTTTTTGTTATTTTTAATTAATTAAGCTCATAATACGAAGTAAGAATGAAAAGAACATGAAGCTTGCCTTGAAAATCATTGTCAAATTATGCAAAAAACGGAGAGAAGAAGTATCCCGTTTGACAGAAGTTTTGATGAGAATGCTGATCAAAATTGCGAAAACAAGTTCTGCGAACCTTCAAATAGAGTTATGCTTTAGCGTGCTTTCAAGACAGCTGTTATTGGAAAATCTGATTAAGTTTGTCGATTTAATTTTGAAAGAGGTTTCATTTTTTGATTTTTCTTCGATTTTTCATTGCTCAACTTTTCATTTAATGAAATCATACTAAATTGTAATTTGCAAGTAACCTTAATCTTCAAGGAGATATTAAATTTAATGATTTCTAAACCAAACACCTAATTTATCGTGATTCAGGTAAGGTAATTGTGCCGTAGCCTTTTAAATTTTAGTTCGCGGTTTTATTTCGAACTTACAGCGTGTTCATGTTTTCTTTTTTGATTGAGTGATTTTTTTCCGTTTCTAAAATAGCGACCAGAACAATAGTTAATATTAATAAAAAATTAATTAGAAGATTTGTAAATAAACTCGTGGCCTTAAATTTGTGGACTAACATCTCAACGGTAAAACAACTTTAAGTTAGTGTGTAAATTGTGAATGGTATTATCCCGATAGCATTAATTACTCCGACTTGAAAAAATATTTTATTCTGTTAAGATTTTAAGATTTAGCTTAGTTTTAGTATAATTTATGGGAATTGAACAATATATCATTCTACGTCTTTTCAGAATATACGGTTATTGATTGAGTCAGTTTTAACATTGCACATTTCAGAGATCGCTGTCTCATGCAAGACCAAAAAATAAAAAAAGATGATGATCTCGTTTGGACGGTCTGTAAGTTGTTATCCTGTTCTGGCTGTTATCCATTTTTTGAGAAAACACACATTGATAACATCAGAGAGTGTGGGCGTCCAAACGAGATAATCTTTATTTCTTATTTTTCCTTTTTTCCATTCCTTTTTTCCTCATTCTAAATGAAAATAATATTTGAATAATTATTTGTCAGAAATACCCGATACGCAAAAATACGGCCAGACAATCTGCATTTATTTGTTTTTTTTGTACCGTATATTTTAAGTCAGACAGCTTGTCGTTCGTTCGTCGTTCCAAAACTTTAAGATATTTTTTTAGTAGAAAATGTTATTCCTGTACTCAACTGCCATACTTACAATCAATTGACATAGTTGAGTGCAGGAATAAAATTTTCTAAATAGATTAACACAATTCCCTCAATTATTCATCCATTTATTATTTTTTTTCGCGTATATAAATATTTAGGAAGAGATCGAAACTGCTCTAAAAATAATACTTGTAGTAATACAAAGAAAAGATGTAGAAGCTGCCTTTGATAATCTTGTGAAAACTGTGCAAAAGGTAGTAATAAAATGTACTATGAAGAGGATATTAATTATTTCAGTTTATGGAATCAGGGAGTGCTGATATTCGAAAGTTGGCAGTATGTTGCCTAGCAGAGATGATTAACCGATATGGAATGGAGCGGATGATGGATTATTTTCAAGATTTGCCAGTTAATAAGAAAAAATTGGTTGATTTTTATGTCATTAAAAAATCCTCAAACGCTTAATAGGAATTAGTAATAAAGAACCATAATGTACACTTTCTAATTTTCTTCGTAAAAACGTAATATGTTTGAATATATATAATTCGAACATGCACTAGCTGACAAAAGTTTTGTCACAAATGTTTTTTCGGGTTTAACGTTTGTGACTTGACCAAATTGACTGATTTTTTGATATGATAGATTCATATGGTTGTAGATTATTTTACAAATTCTCGCTTGTGATTACGATGATCCGTTTCACAGTGACAAGCGTTTATCGTTAAACGTGTAGCTCAAAGATATTACGCACTTTTCTTGCACTGCATTTTTTAATAATTTTTAAAGTTCAATTATATTTTTTTTCATAAATTATTGAAAATAGCAGTAATTGGCAACATTTTAGAGATGACTCCACGTAAAGAAACTCCAATTGCCACCCGGCAAGCTGTTATCAATATGAGGGAAAACGGAATGCGTGGTACCGAAATTGCCATGATAATTTAAACCAAATTTTGCTACTATAACATTTTAAACACTGATTCACATAAAATATCAAAAAAATCAGTCAATTTGGTCAAGTCACAAAAAAGTTAAACACGAAAAAACATTTGTGACAAAACTTTTGTCAGCTAGTGTAGCTTGAAATAATTTTTACTATTTCGAAGTACTTTTTTAAAAATTTATTATTTTATTTTTAAAATGTTTAGTAGACATGGTTTACGGTTAATGCTTTTCCCTCTTATCTGGACAGTATATTAAGCTGTCTTACAAGCTGCTATTCCTTGTTCAAAAGTAATTAAAACATTTAGTATAAACTGATAACGTTTGTAGGTATCTCGATTAAAAAAAAACTTCAATATATGTTTTTGCATCTTTGTTAAGTTTTTGCATTCTATTAGATTCAAATTATTCTTCTGGATCCCGTTTTTACGAAAGAATTTATACGCCAAATTGAAATAGTGCACGCCGAATGAAAATGACGATTTTGCAACATTAAAACGCATTTTATCAAATTCCACGTACAAGTTAAATTATAATTTTTCCATAAAGTTTGTAGGCTTCTTTAAGACTATCTGTGACACTTTAATTTTTTTGGAAATTCTATACATGGGGGATTTTTCAAAGCTCCTGTTTTTCCAACTACATTTGGCGTGATAGTGATTTCCGATCTTTTCTAAAATACATTGATTTCTACAATTTAGAAATGTGGTTCTTAAACTATTTAAAGTATTAATATCGTACCACATCGTTAGATTTGAGCAAGTTTACTTTGCTCGTTTTATCACCAGTTCGCGTGCTTGTTCATAATCTGCGTTTTGTCTTAATTCAGACTTATCAACTTCAATGAATAATTCTCTATTATTCTTTAAATAGGGTAATTTCACTATTAATTTATCAAGCGTTAAAAATATTTATATACAAATGATTAAAACAAATGCGATAATCAAATAAATTGAGATATTGTATTCAATTAATTATAACGCCAATGTCTAGCGGAAATCATTGTAACTCACACATATTTTTTAAACATTGATATAACCATATAATGAAATATGTTTAACCCAGTACATAAGTCACATTTCATTCCATTAAAATTTTAAGACAAAGAAAAATAGAGATCAAATAAAGATATGTTTCCAAATTAATGAGTTTAACAAGTTTCACAAGAAAATAACAAGAAAGAAAACAATCATATAATGGTAATAAATATTATATAGATCTAATAAAGTCCGGATTTGTGCAAATTCTGTTGTATAATCATTGATATAACCGAATCGAGAATCTTTTGCACTTGATCCGTATCAGTTGCGCACGTTTCGTGAATGAACATTGTCTTCTTTGGATTATTTGATAAGTTTTCAAACTTTTGTTTGATGTACTTTACTGTGTCCTCATACGTCTGTGGACCTGCAAGATAAATAATTGAAGTGACAAGGCTGAATCTAATATGTACCTCTATATTCTGGAAAAGCTGTTGTTATATTCACTCGAACAATCTTTTCCGCATATAAATCCTTCTTGTTTAAGAATAAGATAATGGAAGTATTATTAAACCAACGCGAGTTGCATATTGATTCAAATAATCGCATTGATTCAATCATTCGATTCTGTAAATAAACTTTTTCTTCTTGGCACAAATCGGTAATAATGCAGGATGATTTAAAGAATTTCAGAATTCACTTTATAATAGTTAGAGCAAAACCCGATGATCTTTTTAGTTCTTGATCATTTAACGAGTTAGATCTTTATTAAGTAACAGAATATAATATTTTGTCCACTTTCGAATCGCGTGTCCTCGTAAATCAAGAAAAATTATTTTCAGAAAGGCTTGTAAGTATTCTCACTTTAAAAATAAACAAGTTAAAGTTACTTTATTATTCATTATCACGCCAAACAGATATCTACATATCTATTAATACCTAGTAAGTAGTGGAAGTAATTTTGTAAGCACATTAACTCCAAATGGATTTATAAATTTTTTATATTTTGACAGTGTATTCTAGTCTACCACGTGAATATTCTTATTTATTTAATTATCCAATATGAAATGTAAATATCTAGAGCATTGCAAGTAGCCGCTTAAATGTGTTTCGATTGAAACTTTTGAAAGTGATAAGTTCTTTACAAAGGGTAGGACTAGTACGTTAAATATAATATGTATAATAAAAGGGGTTCACTTGGTCGTTAATAATAATATTTAGAACTAAAGTAGAACAATTTGAAAAACGGAATTCGGTTTAATACACATGTGTTATTTTTGAGTTTCAGCGTGAAAAAATACAAAATTTGATCTTTTATTGAATTACGTTCAATATTCCAAATTACAGTATCCGGAAAAAAACCTCAAAATACCGTATCCTGAATTTTCACAAACAATATCCGGAATCCGGAACCCTCAATGAAATTGAAAAAAACGGTTTTGGTGGTGAAATATTTGGGGTTTTATTCCACCACAATATCTCAAAGCAATTTTCAATGAACTAATAGATATTTAATAGAATTCTCGAATAGTTTTTCCAGATAGTCTTGAAAATTCTTTATTTTGGGATCGGTTCACGTTCTATCCACAAAGTTTTTAGAAGAAAGACCCCTCAATAGTTTTTTTGGCAGGCATCCTAAGAAGACACAAAAAGAAAATTATGGGCACCAACTAAACAACTGGAAAGTACTTTATTTACTAAACTGAAACTAAGTTAATTTGCGGGAATATGTTATCATTCTTTTAAAATTTAGAAAAATACCTCTTTTTCTTTTTCACTTTCAGATGATTCAACATTTTATTGAGTTTTGTTTAAACAGAACTAACCGTTGTTTCATCTTCAAATAGAACTTCATCATATTCTGATAAAGCTGCTATGAAAATGATCGCGTTGACATCCTCGAAACAATGGATCCATTTCTTTCTTTCAGATCTTTGTCCACCAACATCGAATACCCTTTAAAATGAACATTAGGAGAGTCAAGCCAAGCTGATTCCCGGATCAAAATTATTCTAATCATTCCGATATTTTTTCTTTACCAGAAAGCTGCTTTGTCTCACAGAAATAATAATTATTATATTTAATTATTATATATACAAATAAAATTTGCCTTCACGTGGAAGTACTACTGTTCAATTCAAAAATGTCGAAACTCGAACAATTCAGTTACCGACATGCGTGAAAGTTTCAATACTTTTAAGAGATCAATTCTTATATTTAAAAAAAACTCACCTAAAATGAACTTTCTTGATCACAAATGAAACTTCAACAATTCCAGTAGTTTTTGTCCTTGTTAATAATATGTCCATATCTGTAGGGCGATAGTTTGGATTTGCTATCCTCTCAACGCTTTCGAAAAAGCTGAAACTTGAAAATATTTCAGTTAAAGATGTTGTCATACAATTGGGACGATTCGTGCAAATGCAATTCAAGCCGCTTTGTTTCGTATAATTCTCTCACTGATTTATCTTTCCATAAGTTCTGAAAAAATAAAGTTAATTTTTTATTAAAAGATAGTTTAAACATGTCTAATTAGTGGTAAAAAGTTTTATCTTTCTCGTAAGTATTTTTATACAGTATTGGTCTATAAAACATCTGAATATGGCATGTGCTCCAAGACCATTATTAAAAAATATAATTATGCTTAGTTTTTACTGTTATCGATACGCAGAGACTATTTGTGAGTTACTTTGATTTTACTCTTCTTTCAATTTTGTTATTATAATTCCTCAAATCCCCATAATACAAAATTTTTTGCAATAATTTACCATTAAATCCATTATACTAATGAGCTACTATTAATTATTCAAAACGCATGTAATTCTCGTTTCACTTTAATCTAGCTAACGACCTAATTAAGAAATAGTTCTTTTGCACTTTTCCCTCATCTTCAAAACATCTAATTAAAATATTAAATGCTCAAACAAAAATTATAAAATTATAAGTACAAACCGTTAATGCAACTGTCAATTCCGGTGAAAACGGCTCACTTTCTTTACTTTGCTTTACAATATCCGCTACAACTTTTGCATCACTCTAAAACTCTCGAAATTAAGAGATCTCGTTGGATTTTAAACCTCTCTAGTATGGTCCTGAAATGGCACATTATATCGAGCCATTGCTTTCAAAATCGCATTCATGGCACTCACTGTATTGTTATAGACTATCTGCAATTAGAGAATAGAATATATATGCTCTTTGAAGAAACCTTTTTTTGTTGTAACATTTCCTCTTCTGTATATCCTTTGTTATGTAATATCCTCATCTGTTTCAATACTGTCGATTTTCCACATTCTCCGGCTCCTAAAAACAATAGTTATTTTATTAACTATTAACTATTAAATTTGAAATTGTTTATAATTTTTTTCCATGAAACCAGCCAAGATTGTGAGCAAAATGAGAATTTTTGTTTTTTTTCAAAAATAATTATAGTTACAAGAGCACTCCACGGTCAATATTAAGCTGAAAAAATCAGACACTTCACTTTTCTTTATTTTTAAATTCTGAAGTCTCTTTGAACTTAAAACCTTTTTATCGAACAAGTAAAAGAAATTCGAAAAAGTTACGCTTCAAAAGTATCAAGAACTTATGTTAAATAAACAGTAAAGGGCGTGATTTTTGAAAATTTCCCACGTTTTTTTTTTGCAAGATGCGCTTGTCAATTTAAATGTGCGGCCAAAACTTCGTCATTGCAGAATATGTCGGCAACAAAACTTTATCACGACGATTGCATTGATGGTGTAAATACTGAATTTCGTATCCGGTCTTCTGCTCATTTTGATTCTGTTGTAACATCCTATTCCAGATTCCGAGTTCCGGTCTGTCGTGGTGGTTCTGTTATTCGAATAGGATCAATACCACATTTGGTCACTGATCACACTCGTCTTCTCTACATCTCACTTCACTGACACGTCTGATGTAATGGTATCGTAATTAATAACGTGCAGTCACGCCAACTGTGAACACTTAATCCGTAATTTATTTTAGACTACCTATATATGAATTTGAAATTTGGAATATGAATTTGAAATTGGGATGGTTTATGATATATCCATAAGATTAAGCAAAAATCCAGTCGGCATATTCACGATATGGGAGGAATGAGAGTTTTTGAATTTTGGAAGTCGGAATTCCGAATCGAAAAATGGCCGGAATCCGGAACTACCGTTTCTGGTGTTAGCGTTTTTATGAAAAGTGGATTTTCGAAAGTCCGAATTTACAATATAATTTTTCGGAATCCGGAGTTGACTCCTATTAATTTATATGTTATGTTAGGATAATTATAATAGCCATTTTATTATGTTGTTTTCGTCATAAACAATAAATAATTAATTAATAGTTAATTGCTGGTCCTCTTAATTGTGTCAGTCGTAAATGAAGAAATAAAGCATTGGCAATCAGGATAAACTTCGAACCTGATTTCCTACTTATTATATTTTTATTGGCCCTCGTCCTTATTTCAAAAAAAAAACAACCAAAAAATATTTAAATTAATAATTTCTGTTTCTTCGTCGCATATGGTAAGAGCTGAATACTTGAAGAAAAACATCTATAAACACATATGAAAAATACGAACAACGATAAAAGAGTCGATTAAGACCTCCCATTCAGTTAAGCACACGCCTTTGTGTGCCATGATTATTCAAAATTAGGCAAAATCTGATAATTTTAAACCCGCACACAAATTGGGAAGGACAATTTTCCATATTTAAATATCTCTTGTAAAGTTTTGCGTGCAAAATAAAATACTAATTTTACTCATTGGCTCATTACAGATACTCAATTGGTCTATGTATAAAATAGCTAAATTTGTGAATTACTTGAAAGAACATTAAATTAATTTTAAGCACCAGAGCTTATTCCAAAAAAACCATCGTATTTATTAAATTATTTTCTAAAAAATCTACTAGTATTTGGAAAATGAGCCGCCAAATTGGATGGTTATAAAAAGAACTCAAAAAAGGTGCTCAAATCTAACTTTGGAAAAGGATATTAAAATTTTTCTGCAGTTTTAGAAAAACTTTTCTAAACTGATGAGAAAGGTGCTTTCTAGAAAGACCATAAAAACTTTAAAACGCTTTTAAATAAATAAATTTCATGATTATTTGCGTGAAGATGAACTATCACTGCCCATATTGACGAAAGATCTTATAGTTATTATAATGTAAACGACTTAAAACTTCAGTCTACTATATTTTTATAAAATATTACAATTAATAAGCCGCACACAATGACAAAAATTTCTTATCCGTTTTTTTTTCAAAATATACCCGCTTACCAAGCAATAGAAGCTTCACTGTTCGTTCATCAGCAGATGCATTTAACCGTAATTCTTTATCAATGGCTTTGCTCTTAACTGCTCCTACTTTTTCTTCTTCGCTCTGACAAAGTCCCATGCTTTGCTGAAAAAAAAACAATTCAATTAACTCAATAAGCTAAATTATATAAAATAAAACAACAACAAATTTCAGCAATAAGCAAGTATTAGATGAAAATACATCTGCATATAAGAATAGGTAATCATAATAAAAACGGCGGTATTAAATGTCGAAGATAAAAAATCAACAAAAAATTATAACATTCGAATAGAAAGGTAATGATTAAAAATTGTTGAATAACCTTATCATTATTCTCTACACATGATTAATCCTAAAGCCGTTTTCTGTGTTTATAATAATAATAATAGAAAATCTAATTAGCTGTTTATTGGAAAGTATGTAAGCAATAAATATAATATTGAGCACATTCAATAACGGTTAATTTGTAATAGAACTTATGAAGAATGGATAATATTACTTTTGAATTATAATGTTAACTAGACTTCAATGAACTCTTTGATTCTTAATGTTACTAGAACATCACTAATTATGAAAATAATAAAACTTAAAGGATATTAGTGATCATTATTATTATTATTCCCTAAATCTTACTGAAGACCTCTTACATAAAATTATTCAATCACTATAATAAATTGTTTCTAACGATTTAGTTTATCTCTATGCGTTATTAATTTCTTAAATATCCACTAAGAAGCATTATTTCGTGGAAAGGTTTTCGTCTAACAAATCTTCTGGAGGAAACACTACCATACCTAACTTTGCATCATCCGCCGTACCGTCATTATTAGATTTCCACAAAACTCATTTACACACCATATCGAAATAATAGTTTACTTATTCGTCTTACAACTTTCCTGTATGTCTTATACAACTATAGCCTTTGCCTATTTGTCAGGTTTTTTCTCAAAATCTCTGAAAATAAATGAAAATCTTCCCAAAATATTAGTTTTTAGCGCATTTTTGACCTCATTTTATTAGCCATTATTTTCCGAATCAAATTGTTTGTATTCTAGTTTAACATAACAAGAAAATACGATTTGCACTTACAAGAAATCGTTTTCGTATTGTAGTTACGAATAGTATGGTAACTATTATGGTAAAGAACAAGCTCAAATATAACTTTTTGGAAATATACACTGACAAAAGTTTTGTCACAAATGTTTTTTCGGGTTTAACTTTTTTGTGCCTAGACCAAATTGGTGGATTTTTTGATATGATAGACTCATATGGTTGTAGATTATTTTACAAATTCCCGCTTGTGATTACGATGATCCGTTTTACAGTGACAAGCGTTTATCGTAAAACGCGTAGCTCAAAGATATTACGCACTTTTCTTGCACTGCATTTTTTAATAATTTTTAAAGTTCAATTATATTTTTTTTCATAATTTATTGAAAATAGCAGTAATTGGCAACATTTTAGAAATGATTCCACGTAAAGAAACTCCAATTGCCACCCGGCAAGCTGTTATCAATATGAGGGAAAACGGAATGCGTGGTACCGAAATTGCCATGGTAATTTAAACCAAATTTTGCTACTATAACATTTTAAACACTGATTCACATAAAATATCAAAAAATCAGCTTTTTTTGGTCAAGTCACAAAAAAGTTAAACCCGAAAAAACATTTGTGACAAAACTTTTGTCAGCTAGTGTAGCTTGAAATAATTTTTACTATTTCGAAGTACTTTTTTTAAAATTTATTTTTTTATTTTTAAAATTTTTAGTAGACATTGTTTACGGTTAATGCTTTTCCCCTTTATGTGGACAGTATATTAAGCTAAAATATCAAAAAATCAGCCAATTTGGTCAAGCTAAAAATTTTATTTGATAATACGTGTAATGATTTAATTAAACCTTAATGAACTTAAAATACTGAACAATTATGAGAGATTCAGTTTTATTATGGTATTGCCGCTTGTCATAAGGGAATTAATTTTAAATTCTCTTTTCAATATCGGAACTCATTAAATAATTAGTGTTTATGTCAATTAAAACAAAAGCGTAATTCAAATTGCAAAACAGATTTAATATATTGCGATATAGAATAATTGTATCCGTGGCACAACACATAACCTGGAAATAAGCCAAATTACGCCCAGAACACGCTTTTAAAAAATAAATGTAAACGTTACAGATACTTACAGATTTTTTAGAGCACTCCTTTCATATTAATAAGAGTTCAAAAAGCCACTCTAGGTTAATATTTCAAGAATTTTTAGAGTTTAATATATAATTTACGATGATGCTTCTAAGATTACGTGAGAAGTATCTTACAAGTTACATGTAGAGAAGGACTATACGAGCGTTAATGTTGTAAAATAGTCAGTTTTTGGGATCATACTGTATAAAACTTTTAAGGTCATTTCCAAAATCACTGTTCCCGTAAAATTAGACAAGTTATTCTTAAATTTCCTAAAATTATTTATATTTTGCAGCAAAGTTACATTTGAGCACGATTTCTGAGCTCATTTCATAACATTGACGTCCATGTTTGTCTTAAAACAACAGTAAAGCTCCCCAGGAAAAATAATATTTTTACGATATTTAACCACTTTTAATTGATTCCACGTGAAATGATCAGAACAAATTCTAAAATAATTGCTAGATTCCAATAAACAATAGAAAGTTTATAGTAATAGTATTGATAATTAAAATGTTACAGTCTCTGGAAAAAAATTGGCAAATTAAGTGCTCGATATGAAACGAGGCATGGAATTAATTAAAATCTTCTAATAAATTGAAATCATGGTCGTTAATTTGTTATTAAGACGAAGCTGAAAGTTGACGTTAAAATGGAAGTATTATTTATAAAATGTCTTATTGTCTAATTTTCACATAGAATAATTAAAGATTACATTCTTGTGTTTAACTAAACGATAGAATGATTTAAAGCAAAACAGAATTTCAGAGTCGTAAACAAGATAGTACATTTTAAATTTCAAATGGCTTGCTAAATAAATGCAAACAATAAATTAAAAATATCATTTTCTCAAAAAAGTGCATTTTACTATTAACTAAATCAATACGAGAATATTCAAAACTATAATTATGCAGCAGAGTGTACATTATTTGTGCAAAAATGATTATAAATAATAAAGATATCACTAATTAAAATGTTGCTACAACAACGTTTTTACAAACCAGAAAATAAATCAAATAATGTTTACACTGAAAAATAATTAAATCAAATAAACTTGGGAAAACCTACGCCTGCTTAAATTGTGTTTTGAGCAATGAATGTTAATTTAATTATTTGCAAATTTGTAAACATATCGATCAAAGTCGTAGGCCTAGGTAAATCAACCAAATTTTTATTAGAGAATTAGAAAATGTTTTTTAAAAGTTTTAGAGGAATAATGAATAACTTTTACCAAGAATCATTTTTTCTTATTTTTTTACTCTTCCATTAGGCACCAATCTCTGAAAAGAACAGCATAAATACATGTAAAACTGATAGACAGAAATGATTTCTTTTAATATGGCTGATGTCAGTACATCAAATCATTCTGAGCTTTCTCGTGATCTTGATAGTTGTAGTCCACATTTTTTTGTTTATATTACGTGCTGTTTCCTGTTAACGAGTAAATTAAAAATATTTTCCAATTATAGGAATAAATATTTAAAAAACAATTCATTAGTCATTATCAATGGGAATTTTAAAATACGAAACACCAATTTAAAGTCTAAAATATTATCGGTAGTTTTAGTTTAGGAGTGTTCACAAAATGAGCAGTTGATTAAAAACAAGTTGTCAGTTTGATGTTTTATTTTGTCCAAATCTATGAATAAGTAAGAATATTTTGCCACGAAAAGTATAATTTCTCTGAAGAGTATTCAAAAACTATTCTTAGTCGCACTATGCTGAAAAAAAAGTTACTGAAATAATAAAAAAAGCTGAAAAATATTAATATTTAGTAAATTAAAACAATAATCATTACATTAAAAAAAACTTTCCATTCTAATGAAAAAATATGTATGGCGTGTGAAAACAGAATTAATAAATTGTTAATTTTTCAGCTATAATGAAGATGATTCGTATTACCTAAGTTAATATATATGCACCTAATACATTTATAAGTACAATTTCCTGTCTATTAATTATTTCCCCGAAATTGATATTATTTTTTAGTGCGATTTTATAGGAAATTACTATTGTAGGTAATAGAATATTAAGTAGCCAAAATAATTTACACGAAGACAAATTATGATCATTGAGAATTCAGCTGAATATTCCATTAGGGAATATTTTTGTTTATTGCCATTCACACGCAAAAATGGGCTTGATAATGAGCGGCGGCGAGTTTTATGTTTTAGAAGTTATCGAACTAACTATAGTCGCAAATGAATATCAGCGGTAATTATAGTTTTGTTAGCCAGCAAAAACTTTAGAGCAGATATCGCTTCATGTTTATTGGAAATCAAAGATGAACATTTAAATTTCATCAGAAATAGATTTAAACATAATGATAAATGTTAAAAATTGAACCAAATGAATTATTAAAAGTATTAGCTCAGTTAATATGGTGAAGTATAGTAATATAATTCACAAAACGTATAAACAGTTGCAACTGCAGTTGTGAATAATTTCATAAGCTTCTCCAATTAATACAGTAACAAGAAGAATTGGTAACTTTCAGCTAAACGTGATTTAATAATGAAAGGATCAACAATCTAAGTAAGATACACCTTAACTTTCAATTTTCAGTTTCCTTTAATTAAGAAAATTTTATGGTTTTTACGATAACTTAAGTCTTTTCAAATAAAAACGTAAAAGACTTACAAGAACTCTCAAGGTGACTATGATTGATAGAAACCAAATTCATCCATAGAGGCGATGTCAAAATCAAAGCTGGTTAAATGAAATAATTAATTTTTTTTGATTAACTTCTACTTTATCTTGTTGCCACGGTAATTTATAAAAATGTAGTAATAAATAAATTTTTAAAAACCTATTATCAAGTTGATAATTCCTTTTCAAACTTTTTAGATTGGTCTCAATGAGAACGCGAAACAAATATTTTATTTATTTTAATAATTTCTCTTTATTTCTGCTATATTTCTTCTAAACTTCCAGTTCGCGTTCTATTGGTTATTTCTATTTTATGAAATTAAAATTTAAAATATCAATTTCGCAAAATTTCAGAATATATTTTAATTTTTGCCTGACTTTGTGCACAATTTAAATAAAAAATTTTAAAGTCTACATTTGAGAATGCCATAGTTATTTTCTAATGGACAATGATTGAAGATAACTATAGTTATCTAGCTAAACCAATCTATCGAGCTAGTCTAGGGTTATGAAAGAAAAACATAAATTTTAATTTAAAAGTTGCAAATGTCGGGTTCGGCGAGTTTTGGTCACGCTTACTGAGGTGGCATGCAGGATTCAGACATGAGCGAATGGAAGAACCCTTACGTCTCTGATCCATCGTTCCCTCAATTATTAATATTTAACAATCATGATTGCAATCAAATTGTGAAATTAAAAATAAAATCGTTGGAAAATTTATTTTGTGTTACCGTAATATCAATTATGGAAATTTTGCGGTTCTATACGATAAGAGTTAAATAATACTTGGGAAAATTTCATTTGGTGTTGCTTCATGCTTTTTGAAAATTTCGGAGTAGCTACCCATTGATTCCAATACAGTGATTGGACTATTTATGGAAATATAGCAATTACTGTTTTACCGTTTCTTAAGGGGGCTTGATATTAGTGTCTCAGCCGCTACAGCATTTTTTTACAAATTTGCCGTTATTTCATATATGACCAATTCACAGTTTTCAAAAGAAACATTAATTTTTCTAGACCGTGGTTTTCAAAATCTAGGGAGATTAATTGATAACGAGGACTGAGTCCGCAAAAGTTGTTTTCCGAACGGCATCATGATTTTTCCTCTTCCATTATGTTCCGATTTTTGAAAAGTACAATACAATAAATTGCGTTATATTGAGAATTATACTAGAATGTATTATATATAAAAACAATAAAAAACCTATAACAAATAAAAGTTATTCAAAAATAATACATTTACATATTAATTGACATCACATTATTTATAGTACATTTTATGAATGAACAAATATATAATGTATGATTATTTAACAAATTAAGTTGTTATATTGAAGCATTTACTACTAAGAAAACAAATATGTAATCTTATTGGATTTTAGTAATATTAGATCATTGAAGATATATAGACGTCTAGAACTCTTGTAATAATAGTTCGAGGAAGTTGCACAAACGTTGACATATCAATTTAATAAAATCGTTTCACGCATAATGAATATGAAAGTTTTAAATGCATTATATTCACATTCACGTGGAAGTTAATAACTAATTATTACTTTTATTTTAAGAGATTTTCTGAAAATATATCTTTTACTTTAAGTTTTCACATTATGATCGATTCAAATGACTCTTCTGGTTTTCTGTTTTTACGAAAGCATTTATACTCCAAATGAAAATAGTGATTTTCCGATTTTTAAGTTTTTACAACTTTTCTATAAACAACTTTCTATTTTCTATAAAACACTGCTTTCGACAATTTAGTCAAGTTTTTCTTAAACTATCTAAAAATAGTTATATTTGAGCAGGTTTCCTGAGAACATTTTATAACCATACAAGCTCGCGTGTATTTCGCGATCCGTTTTATCTTTAAAACTAGTTTAAAGAGAACTTGTGTCAGTTTTTTGTACAAGAAATTATGACTTCTATTACCGAAGAATCACGTAGAATAATAATTCTACCAAAATTAGACTTCTTTTAGATTTAACTGATGATATTTCTTAACATATGTTTCATAATTTAATGATTGCACTAAATATGTTCAAAGTAGAATTTAAACATTAATTTAATAATAGCGAAGATAGCAAGAACATTATTAAAGCGAGTCTATAAAAGCAATCGTCAATTTCGATTTAATATTGAAAAATTAGATTTTTCTTGAGTTACGAAAAAATAAACAATGGATCCCAAGAGTTAAAACATATAGAAAATCATTAAGCAAATGGCAATTGAAATAAGATAAAAAAAAAGATTTAGCGATATACTCTCATCTATTATGGGTAAAATATTACTGTACTTTGTTTAAAAGCGTTAAAAGCGGTTCTGCTAAATATATAATATTGTACTCTTCAGAGATGCATAATGGAAGAGGAAAAATTAAAAAAAAGAAGTTCTTGTTTCTTTGTAGCCGGCAAAACTAGACCATTTTTCCTCTTCTATTAGACACAGATCTATGAAAAGCACAATAATAAAAATCAAAATAATTTTAAAATAATTAATTAATTATTATTTCCGGATTCTATTACTAAAGGCACTAAACTTCTTAAATGTAAATGAAAAGGAAGTAATTTTTCGACAAAGATTTGTTTTTATAAGTGTCTCTTAGTCTTAAAGCTCTCCGTCTTTGTCATAATTCATGTGAGAATAGAAGTTTTAATAATATGAAAATGTATCCTTTAATTGAAAATAGGAACAGATCATTTGGTATTTTTTTAAAATTACGATTACGTAATATGTCGCATGAATTATCATTAGAAATAGACGTAATTTGTTGAGTAAGTAAAAATATATAGTTCGTCAAGGTGTACTAACATGAAATTAATCTATCTAACGAATACTCCTCAAAATGTCATTTTACTATAAGATTATTGTTTATTTTATGAATGAACGAACATATACTAATGTCTGATTTTTTCATAATTATATAAAATATTGTTATTGTGCCGAAATCTTTTATTATATATTAATATAACAATTGTATTAATTATGTTATAGAACTTATTGTGATCATTAAAGTTTAAAAAATTAATTACTATAACGCAATTTTAATTTGTTTCATGAATCATAAATTAGTATCACAATTGGATTTTGACATTTACAATTTTGGACTGAAATAGAAACGCTATCAATTCTAATTTCGTTGAGCTTAAAATTCATCTTGTACCTAATTGTAATAAAAAGGAAAAATTGCATATGTGTTCAAGTGTGTTCGATTCAATAAATGAAGAAATTATAAAATATAAAATTGTCTACAAGTCTTGTTATTTATCATGAAAAAATTTATATAAATAGCCTAAATATTTCTTCACAGGGATGTAGTTTTGTTATGAAATTTAGTGCATATTGTTCAGTATAAAATTACGAATATTTAGATATTCAAATCATTACTATACTGTCGACCATTTTTGTGCAATAATTATTTTTATAGAAGAATTTTACCTCGTATTTCTTGACTTATTAATAGTCTTTTTTTAAATCTTTTTTGAATATGTGGCATATTCAGACAAGAACAATTCAAAACGGTATAAGGTAAATTTTTAATTAATGACAGAAAATCTGATAAAATTTAACGATATTTTAACCAAAAAAATTAACAATCACTCTGCACTTTCTTCTGGGCGCTTCCTTGACTGTGTTTTGCACGAAAAGTGCTTCTGCTAGGACGCGAGGTGCTTTTTTCATGAAAACAGTGTAATTTTGATGGAACTTTGGTTACTTTTTCGGTTTGAATTGAATGTTCTGACGGCAGTTTTACACGTGTTTTGATAACAATTTCGTGCAAATCACAGTCAAACCACCGCCCAGCACAAAATGCAGAGCATTTCTTCATTTACTGAATCGAACAAATAATTTGGAGTGAAATCTTGATCTCGAAAGACACAGATTTCAGTTTGTTTACTGTTTTGCTTACCTTTTGATATTTTTGAACCTGTAAACAATAAAATTACAACGGAAATTCTATTATAATAATTGTGATTAAAGTATTTTGCAAATTTTATTTTTTTCGAGATATTTCTTTTCCAATAAGGGGGGAATATTTTGTTTACCTATTTTCCGATTCTGAGTTATATAGATAAATTTCAAAATAATTTTTATTTGAAACAGTTCCGTACTGTGACAATACCATATTTTCAAAGAGAAACAAATATTGTGGTTTTTGGCTAAAATATTTTTCCAGCTATTTTTCTCCGATTTTGATCTTAAAGTCAAATTTCATTAATTATGTAATGCACTATGCGTAGTATAATTCCCTAAACAATCACCTTAATGATTTCCGCAAATTAGTATTAGGTAAATATATGAACGCTTAGTTATGTAAATTTAACGGACATCAGTTGAAAGCTCATTAAAACAAAACTGTATTATTTCAATTAAAACAAAACTGTATTATTTTTATTATGGAAACCTACTAAAATATACGATTCCGATACTAACACGATCTACAATCTACAATAAAAATAAGTACGTGTCGGTTATGGGCGGAATTCCGGATTCCGTATTCTCTCCATTTTTCATTCCGAATTCCGGATTCTGAACTTTTATATTTTGATCTCGAATTTCTAAAATTCACTTTTCATATAAACGTTAACACAGGATACGTTCGAAATTTCGGATTCCGGGTTCCGAAATTCAAAAACTGTAATTCCGCCTATCCCTTGTTCGTAGCAATGTCGTGGCTCTTTTTATTATAGATTTTCTCTTTTTTCTGTTTCTTAAACTAATTAGGTAAAATATCTCAATGAGATTTACAATTCAAAATTGAAGCCACTTGAAAAAATCTTAATGGATAACTCATTAACCTTCACGAAGCACATCACAAACATCTAATAAGGCGATTTTGAAATGTCCACAAACTTTTTTTTAACGGTGTCTCCATTATGACCACGTAAATAAATTAGACTGATTGCCTAGATCGTTGATTTCCTGGATTTTCCCAAAAATATCATTGAAGTATATTTTTCAAGAATAATAGTGGTGGGTAGTTTAACTGCGCTCCTATTCACAATCAGTCCCGTGCCCTTACCAGATTTCGATCTAAACATCGCATATTTTACTTCACTTGTTTGGAAGAGCACATTGTATGCAGGGATGGAACCTTCCCTTTACGTTCTTCAGACTAACATAGCCGCGTTTCTTCCAGGACTTTCAGGGTCATTTTATGTTAATGAATGCTTATGCATATATCCTTGTTTGATTTACAATTTTTTTGCCCTAATGTTGATATGTTTATAAACATAGCTAAAACCCAGAACACAATCAAGAAAAAAATGTGTTTGTGTTTCGCAAAGTTTTTCCGAAATGAAAAAACGTTTAACATAAAATTAGCAAATAAACCACAAAAAATTCAAATAGACCTCAAACATTTTATATCATGAAAGCTGAAAACTTTAATCTAAACGTCATGAACACTTAAAATTGAATTCTCAAATGCAAAGATAAAAGCGAATAAAAGTATTAATTAACGAAATTGACATCGACGGTTGAATCTAGACGGGTGGAGCAACCAGCGTCGCACTTTATGAGTTCTTTAATTAACTTTTATGGTTCGTTTGTATATATGTGTAAATAGGACTAAACGCGCGCCTCTTTGAATTATTTCAATCCCCACATGAAAATATTTAATTGAATTAATGAGTTTGGAAAATCAATTGTGTTATCTGAAAATACTTCCGTCACAATATAATTAAATTAGTGGAATATAATAAATTATGTCTACATCAGAATTGTAATACTTACTAATTTTAATAATGGAATAATAGTGGGAAGTTTTTAAAATAATCATAAGCTATTCATAAGAATAAGCGAAACTTAACGTACATGCATAGTAAAAATTCAGTGAAAAGGTCAATAACAATACAATATCTATAACTATGACCATAATATTTAACAAAATGAATATAGTGCAAAGAAAGGTACTCATGACACGTCAAATTAAAATTACAGTTTGGTATAAGCTCTAACGAGATGAATCTCAATTTTAGAGCAGATGTGCTTATCAAAGTTTAGGTTTTTTCAGTACAGTTGACTTATTGTAATATGGTTTTCTGAAAACAGTCTAGTCGAAAAATAGTTTGTAGTCCCGACGAGTAATTTTATAAGACACCTGCACCTGAAATGATTGTGAAATCGACGGTTTCATATGACGTGTTATTGTAATTAAAAAAACATTTAAATCTTAAACGAATTAGCTTTAATAAACCAATTTACATTTCGAAAAATTTTCAAACCCACGTGCACAACGATTGACTTTTTAATAACATGATTTCAAAAAACCATAAAATTTCAGAAATTTTACTAGCTTAAAGGTAATTTAACACGGATCTGAATTAGTTATGTGAAAAACTTTTATAAAACGCAATTAAAGACCCGACTTACTTTATTTATTATATTTGTAGCCTTAGAGTGGGGGGGGGGGGGTTAGAGCTGTCTTTCTACTCCAGAATTTCACTTTTAATTTAAAAGCTTAATTCGATAATATAATTCTTAAATTTATCTTCCCGCCAAGTTAGTTTTGAGCACTTTTACTTTGATTTTATAACAATACCAATTGTATTTCTTAAAAAATGTTTAAAAATTTGTTTCGAATTTATCAGACAATGAGAACTATGTTTAAAAAAAGTGAAATTGAAAAGATAAATTATTTTAAAACGAACCAATAGATTTAAATATGTTAAAAAATAATATTGGGTTTTTCAGTATAAATGAGAACAAAGTATTATATTAGAAAAACCTATGTGATGCAAAATATAATTAATAGTATACAATTATTCAACCAATTAATTAGGTGTAGTATCTACATTATAATATAACGCTTGAAAACTCTATGTAGATATTCAAAAATGTATTACTAATCAAAGATACAAAAAATGAATTCATTGAATGTGTGATTCAGCGAATATCGAAACATATTTATAGACATTTGCCATAAATCGTTAAAAAAATAACAAAACGATTTTGCGTATTTTAAGCTTCCTTTATTAAAATCCACGTATAATTCAAACAAATAATTTACGGTAACATTACATGCTTCTATTAAAATATCTCCTGGAGTGTAGATTTCCAAGATATTTAAAGAAATGAAGAAAAAAAATGAACTTGTTTTTACGAATTCATTTGGCGTGCAGAACACAAAAAGTTATCGGTGAAGCACATAAATATGATTTTCAGTCATTATGAAGAAAGGCAATCTCATTTTTCGTTTAAATTGCGGTATATCATATTACTATTCCTCTTCATTTACGTTGTTTCCTTTTTTGGCGGGATAATTAAAAATATTTAAGTGTTAAATGAAAACCAATTAAATCCGTAGGGTGTCTGAAAATTTGAAAACTATGAGAAAGCTTCGTAAGACACGTTTGAGAAATGAGCAATAGGGATTGAATGACAGTCGACGTGCGGAAAAGGATAATTATAATTTTATCTATATAACTTTTTTTATTTCCAGGTGTTTTCTATGCTTTTTGTTTATAAATTAAGTATTGTAAGTACAAAATATTCAGAAACCATTATAAAATATTAGTTAATATGGGTGGAATGACAATACTTGAATTTTGGAAACCGGAATTCGTAATTCGGAATTGAAGAATGGCCGTAATCCGAAATCTGGAAATCCGGCCGTACGTAGTGTTAACCGTATGTAGCCCATCTTTTAAATTAAGCTTAATATTATAATTTTTTAGAAAGAAAAATAAAATGGTGTTAAGACAATAATTTGCAAAATACTCTAACCAAATTGTTGGTTTTTTGAACGCAATCATAAATTGTTAGACAATCCCATAAAATTAACTTATTAGATGACAGTTTTAACGAAACAAACTTGTTGCTTATTAGCTTTTATTTAATTGAGTGAGCAAAAAATCTAAACACGGAAAATTTTTATATAGCTTTGATAAAACCAATAAAAATTGTTCTTGTTTAATATTAGTTAAGTATAACAATAACCGATAAGAAGTAACATTTTAAAATACCAATCGATTTTCGAAATAAAACTTCATAATTAAAATTTTAATATTATAGTCGTCGCCAAATTCGATTACCACCGCAAAATGTGGCGCACTTTTTTAAATATTATTTTTTCATTTAATTTTTATGATTATAATTATTTTCCACAATTATTCCACTATTTAAACAACATCTATAACATATTATTCTATTTATTTAAGCTATAACAGTATAGAACGAGCATAAACAAGGAAATAGTCTTAAAAATTTAAAGAAAAAATAATATTTGAAAAGTGCGCCACATTTTGCGGTGGTAATCGCATTTGGCGACGACTATATATTATCAAAATCTGAGAAATTGAAAATTCAAATTTTATTTTTATAAAAAATAAAAGTAATAAATCTGATTTGGTCTCGAAATTTTGAAGAAATATAATGAAAAACAGAGAAATTATTCACGTAAATTGAATATTTGTTTCATTTTATCTATGAGACCATTGAAAATAATTCAAAAATGATCAAATCAAACCTTTCATATTCTTAGATATTGATAATAACTACAAAACATTATTTTCAGAAGAAATAGTAACCAAAAGAAACATGTAACATTTTAAAAATACGATTTGAAATGTGTACAGTGTACGGTACAAACACGGCAGAAATAGAATTAACGATATAAAAACAAATCTAATTAATACATAGAACTTTATTCACATCGTAGATGTATGAAAAAAATGGCGTTGAAATTAAAACACTGAAAAGATAATTGAACAATTAATAGAAAAAATTGATTAAATTTAAAAAAATGGGAAAATAATGAATTAACAATAATTAAAAACTAAAACACATGTTGCGTATTGAAACGAATACTGTAATTTGGAGTAACTAACTGAAAATTATTTTAAAAAATGTATTAATATCTTGTCACAAAGTTATAGTTGAGAGCATCTGCTCAATCTTTTACCGTACTGATAATAAACCATTTATGGAAATAATAATTTTTAAACTTTTTGCGTGTTCTTTTAAAAACTTTGTTTACTCCAGTTGGTCAGTTATCCTTAAACTATCGAAAAATATCTTCCCAAATTATTAGCTTTTACCACGTTTACTGAACCCTGTTTTCTTTGTATTCCAGCTGGAGACCATTGTGCGAAACTAAATCAAAGGATCACTACAGTGTAGAGTGCTTGCACACCACCCGATATATGAAAATGGTGGTCTGATTTAACAATGTAACAACTAGAGATTTTCATGTTTAATGGATTTTTTGACTTGAAATAACTAAAATACAGTTTCACACTAACTGCAAGTTTCAACTAACATAAGATGCGTTTAGGCCACCCATATAAATTAAAGTGGAAACTTTTTGATAGTCTTGATATATATTCTTGATTTTAAATTTTTAATTCCAACAAAATATTAACGTGGAATTCTAGAATATGTTTTCAAAATTTGAGAAATTGAACATTTCATTTGGCATTCAGTTTAGATTATTAAAACGTATTTGAATTTCATAGAATCGATATTTCCTAGTGGCGTAGAAGGAAAAGTTTTTGTTTATGAACACGAATTATTAACAACTTATATTTTACTCATTAAATGTGCACAATGATGAAACATAATTACAAAATGTTACTAAATACCGCAAGAAACTTCTAATCAAATTCATATCAATAAAAATATTGAAAAGTGTCTTAAGACTAGAATGACTTCGATATTTTTGGTATAAAATAATCTAGATTTTAAACGTTATTAACATTACTTAGCAGTAATAGGAACAAAATACAAATCGTGCGGCAATTTCAGCTGTTACTTTTTATGATTCACGCATTTATATATATATATATATTTTTTTTTTATAAGTACCCGTTTTCTATGCAATATTAACTGAAAATAAACAGATAATTAGATCTAGAAAAACAACATGAGCCCGAATCCACATAGCTCAAACATATTGTTTTTACAATATATAAATATATGGTGTTGTTGATTATTACCATTTTCCCTTTCAAGTGAGTTTTTGTGTTCGTGAACATGTTCGCTTAGCAACCAATTAACTTTGGCGGCTGAGTTTTCAACGTCACGGCAATGTGCTTTACCAATAAATTTGATTATTGTTCTAATCAAAAACAAATGATTTTTTATTGTTTTTTTTTTACTTTTTCCCAATTAAAGATTGAGGAAATGGATAAATCAAATTAAAGAATATTTCTCAGGGGGTTCACAATATCGCAAAATGAATGAAAACTGTAAAATGAATTGAGAATTAATATTTGAAGAAAATACGTGGAATAAGAATATAGTCAGATTCAGGTGAGAATATGTCAGATTATTTAACCCGAAATCAAGAACAGGTAGAAACATAAGGGATAAACATTATTAAGTATTTATTTACCACGCAATGACATTAAAAAATAAGAAATGACTGAAATAAATGTAAATCATTTGATCCAGCAAAAAGTCAGTATCTCAAATGCACAGTATTAAGAAAATATTTAAAAATAAAAACTAATGGTTAATTGGTTGGGTCTAATTACACTGATTTCTGTTTCCGTCACTAACGGGTTTCATGGTGTCATCGAGAATCAAGAGAACTTATTAAAGAATGATTATATCTCTTATTGTATATATATATATATATAGTGATGACATCATCTGAAATTTGACAAAAGAAACCACCATTAAGTTTAAGTTGCTCTAAAGTATATACCCAGGATGCAAAAATCAGAATTTTCGACATCTGCTCTTCTTCGCTTTTCATCGAAAGCAAAAAGAAGCCGAGGCCAAGTCATCTTGCTCCACGGCAACTCCAGGCCGCATGCTACACGTCGTCAAAACCTCCTCCAAAAACTCGAATGGGTGGCTCTTCATCCACCGTACTCTCCAGACCTTGCGCCATGCGATTATCACCTTTTCCGCTCTCAGTCAAACTAAACGAGGGGTGTTACCTTCGATGGCGAAGAGGACCTCAAGAACTGGCTCAACAACTTCTTCGACACCATACCGGGGGATTTTTGGTGGAACGGCATCAACAAATTAATCAAAAGATGGAAGGAAGTCGTAAACAGTATATGCGAATACATAATTGATTAATTGAGTAATTGATTAATTGATTATTCTTGTTTTTTGTTCAAATAAATCTTTGTGAATAAACTCTACGAACTTATTCCTCAACCCAATAGTAAAATTCAGATCTCATTTCACGGTGTAAATTCACATTTACCCAAAAAATTTTATGATATATTTTTGACTTCAAATAGTTAAAAGACAATTAAAAATTCTTGAAAAGTCAAGGCTGAGCTTAATAGATGGTGGTTAAACTGGGTAAAATCGACGGAAAACGTGCTTAGGAATAAACTAATCTTGCAGGCCAATGATAATAGTCATTTTCCCCGTTGCTACACGTCTCCTTTAAACTTCCACGTAGATTTTAAAAATAAACCTTTCTAAAGATATCTAAAAATGCGGAAATTAAATGGCAATGTTCTGTTGGAGTAAGTAAACGTAGCTGTTGGTAGTATCGTACGATTTCAATTGCCTTCAAATAATCAAGGATAATAATTAGATAAGTTTCTACTAGGAAAATTAAAAATTTAATGTCATTTAATTCTTGATTTTTTAAAGTTATCATTGACATTTTGTAATTATTATCGAGGCTTTCTAATCTTACTATTTCAGTTAAAGAAAAGACACTCAAGCAATACAATATAATTATAGAAAAATACAAAACGAAATATATATCTTATTACACCGAAATCATATATAACATTCTCTACGCTAGGAATCGGTTCAAGTTTATCCACTTTCACATGAAATTGTAGCGAACATGCAAATTATGCATATAAGTGGGGGAGTTTGCAACCTCTTGAGTTATCAAACATCTAGCACGTTGTTTTAAAAACTGCGTGAGAAAAGATTTTATTATTAACAGGATGCAGACAAAAGAAAAATGGTTCCTGAGGGGACAGGCTACATTTACAGTTTTTAAAAAACATTTTTAGTCCCAAACTGTATGGTAAAAGAATAAACTCAGAAAGCTTATAAACACGTATTATAAACCCGTAAAAGTTTCCACACGCTTTTAAAATCCGCAAAATCGTTATTGCGGTTTGGGATGTTGTTTTTCATTACAGTGTTTGTAAAGTAATTAACACAAATCTAAAATGTTTTTACTAGTTATAATATTAGTCGACGATTTCTCGCTGTTATTTATTTTTTTTTGATTTTTGTTCAAATTCAAATAGCTTTTTGCATCTGTATCGATATAACTTTGATTTATTTAAATTGTAGGAAAACGGTTACCCGATAAAAATATGGTACATTTTAATAGGGACTGAAAACTAATAAAACGATCCCCCATAGATTTTCTTGCAATTGTCCACAGGTTCTTGAAAATGTCTTGCATGTTGTTTTTTCAAAATTATACCCAGTCCTAACTTTTCCAGGCATTTATAAATTATCATTCATTATCTGGATAATAAAAAGTTTTTTTTAGGTTTAATTACCCAAGTTTGAGTGAGATGGACAACAATTTCTGTTACAAACTTGTTCCAATCGTTGGGCATGAGCTACAACAGAGGAATAATTCAAAGCTATCAAAAACTAGTGCTAAATACAAGAAAAAGTTGTCGTTGAACGAAAGGTTCAGTTATTGAAAGAGGTTATTATCTGGAACCTTCCACAGAATGTAACGAAATTCTTAAGGAAATTGAAAAGTTGAATGTAAACGATAAGCTGGTCGAGAAGGAACGAGTAGATTCTAACTTAAAGACTAAGGAGATTCACCATCCAATTGATGAGGAAGATAAGGAAAATGCTCAGTCGCGTGGTCAACTTGTTCTCTCAAATTAAATGCTTTTCTTATTAAAAAAAAACTTTGTTCTTCCCGATATTTGTAAAGTTTTAATATGTACATATGCATTTTTTGCACAACAATTCTCACTTTCAGATTTGATGAGAAATTAAGAAATTAAGAAAAGTCTGAAAATCAAAATATTTTCTTCCAATTACTCTCGTTGTCTCATTGCATTATATTCCTACACACTATGTCTCTTACTCAGAGACTAGAGTACTGGCGGGATTATTATAATAGCCATAAACCATTTATTAAAAGGAAATTTATTTTTATATTGTCGTGGTGTAGGTTGATGAAAAATTAGGAGTAAAGGAGCATACCCCAAAAAAAGATGGTCTCGCTTGGGCTGGTGTAGATTTAATTTGCAATTTGTTTATTATTTCGCTTTTTTTCATCAAAATTTTGTTTAATTTTGTTTTCTCTTACTAAATTGGTTGTTAAATCAACATAAAAATTATTATAATAAAAATTTTAGGTGTAATTTATTATATTTAGGATCGAAATAATAAACAAATTGCAAATTAAATCTACACCAGCCCAAGCGAGACCATCTTTTTTTTTCGGTATGCTCCTTTACCCCTAATTTTTCATTAACCTACACCACGACAATACATCAACTTGCGTGCACATTTTACCACCCATTGGAACGAGTAAACGAACATTAAAGTACTTGACCAATTGATCTATCCTTGCACTAGATATACCTCAAGCTCAACTCTGTTTGTCATTCAGCTGGTACACAACAAACACAAACAGACACACGCCTTATTTGCTCTGTTCTACTCCATCATGTGTTCGGTCTCCATTATATATAACGATATACTAATACTAAATCTTTGATGCTTCTCGCCTTCGATCGGCCGTCTGCTGTATTTCCAAGTTGCGCCCCCATCCCACCCATTCTTGCAATTATTCATCAATTCCCTCCTTCCTGTGCTAGTTGTTGTTATTGTCATTTGTCCATTTCCCCTGCTGCCGACTAATGTAATTGAACAACTCGTCCCTCTCCCCGCAATATACCTAAAAAAAACACGAATTTTCAACAATCAATCCATTTTTTTCTGCGGCTGTGTTTTTTGTGACGATTTAATTTTGTCAACACCTATTCTCTGAAAATAATTCGATTCCATTTTCCCCTCGAATTCCGATCAATCGTGGTTGTCAATCAACTGTTTTATATTTTATCATTTATACAATTTCGTTGTTGATAAAAAATTGGAAATAGTTTATTGAATGCACAATATTATGAGCAAATTGGAGTGATCTCGTTAATTTTCGTTTCGAATGACAACTGAAAATAAGCTTAAAGTTGTGGTGGTTGGCGACAGTTTTACCGGCAAAACCAGGTTTGTTTATTTTCATATATTAAACTTTGTTTGTTTTTAATATAATGATGGTTTATATTTATCAGCAAATTTATATTTATAAGATATCTCTGGGAAATCAAAAAAGATTCTAACTTATTTTAACAATTAAATTTTTCATAGCTATGCATAATTAACATTAAATATGTTAATAATTAAAATAATATAAAGCTATAAGTGAATTTCCTGTATGCAAACTTTTAAGCACAAATGCAGAAATCCTGGATCTTCAAAACTTATAAGCGATCCGTCTAAATGGGAATTTTCAAAATTGTTCGAACAAAGGTTCATTTCTTTAACTATTTAGAAACGATTATTTTTCATATACATTTTATATGAATTGTTGGATTATATTTTAAATCAAGTATGTAGTCTAGATAAGGACGGAATTCTAATACAATACAATTATTTAATTACGGACTAGGGATTCCGAAGTTGAGTCGCCAACCCAACTTTAATAAAACAAGCACAGAAAATATGGTTCTATTATGAAAATTTTCATATTTTTAAGAAAGTTTGAGAAAAAAGTCGACAAATTGGCGTCGGTGATATTTAGTTTAAATCGTCTAGAGATATCTAAACGAGACCTTTATTTGTTTCATTCGATCTCTAAAAAGTACAACATTTGAATTATTTTCAATTTCTCATTGATTATTGTCTCTCTAATTTAAAAATATTATTGTCATTTATATTATTCGCTTAGCTCCTCATGGGTAAAATCATTAAGTTTTGCTTAAACTTTTAGTGTATTTCTTTAATATAATCGTTCCCTATTATTGGTTCATAATCCTAGTAATTTCTTACATACCTAATGTCTGCTCTCACTCATACTTAGTTTTGTATATATTTCTTAATTTTGAACTATTGCACTATTGCACAGAAAAGAAATGTATTATACACTATAATTTAACTTAAAACGTAAGGTTTCCACGTAATAATTTCATTTAAAATGAATTTCACTAAATATTCACTACATATTCCACCCCAAATTGTATGGTAATAGAGTGGGCTTAGTAAGCATACTCAAATATAACTTTTTATAAAGATATTAATATTTTAGGTAGTTTAAGACAAACTTAAATAAAATTGTACTAAAAACTTTTTTGTTAAAAAGACGAAAAAATTTCCACACACGTTTAAAAATCGCAAAACAGTAATTTTGATTTGCCGTGCATATTCGCAAGCACAATGATAGCGCCCAACTTTAATTTTTGATTATTTCGCACTTCAAATGGAATTATACCACAATGTATATTGAAATAATCATGTTTCGCTGTTTAACATAAGAAAAATTTAATAATCGAATTAGAAAATTTGAGCTATTTTTATAAAACCTTTGAGATAATAAAAAATAATAATTGTTAACGATCGATCAAATTTTTGAATATTTAAACGTCTTATGTTGGAAGAAGTAATTGAATATTTATGATATTACACAAATAAACTTGATATTCAGAAATTTCTTAAACACTAAAACCGCGCTAACTGTTATGATGAGCTCAGTAAACGTGTTCAAAAATGAATAGATTACAATTTTTCTGTTATTTTTAACTCTTAATTTAAAAAAATTGAAAAAATGATTTTTTTTGGTTGTCTACTGTGATCCATAATAAAGTAACACTAACATGAGAAAGCCTTAATGATCGTCGGCATCAAGATTTGTAGGGCTACAGTCTCCTGCAAGGTTATCATACTTTGAGAGCTAGTAAATTTAAAAATTTTCATGATTATTTGTTTTGGCTAACTGCTTAATTTTTTAATTTCATCTATTCTTATAGGTTGAATATATTAATTGACTCTCCCAATCTTCCACTTTAAATTTCAAGTTTGTCAAAGTGAATTTCTGACATTCCAATATTAATTCACATTTGAAACAAATTAATGAGAATATTTATAAAAAACGTCTATTGAACAGTTTCTAAATTGCTATACGATTCTCCTCCAATGATTTCCCATAGTCATCACTTAATTGGGAACATAATATTTCTTATAACGTAATTATCAAAAATTGTCTGGTTTTTGAATTCAAATTCATTGATTTTTCTCATGATTATTATAATGCTTTTATAATGATTATATTCAAATTTTGACTGATATCCATATTTTCTTCATATTTTAGTTGAATCATATCTATATTTATATGATTGTTTACAAAAAAATGCAAATTCGTTTGAGACTATTGTATCGGGAACAATGAATGATTTAATTGTTGTTGAACCAGCAATAAATAATATTAATAGCTACAATAATAATATTAAGCAGATTATAATGAATTGAATTCTAATTAATACCGGAATAACTGCACTTGGATATAAAATATTCATCATAAAAACAAGTTTTGAAATGATTTTCTGAAATGGGCAAAATTATTTTGTTTTTTGGTTAGGTAGACCGTAACGGCAATATTTATTCTGGGATCATCAACGTTACAAACTTAATTCCAAGGAATACTGTACTATTCAAAGTCAAAGGATCCGTAAACAATCACACCAGATTGAAAACAACATTTTTTACATTTTTGATATTATTATTAATGCGTTTGTTACTACGAAAGTTAAATAAACTTGCATTAAATTATCTAAAAACCAAAAAAATGAACTAAAAATTGACTATAATTCCTCAAACTAGTTTGAATTTCTAAGAGTGCAGTTGGCATGAGACAAGAATACATTATATACACTAGCTGACAAAAGTTTTGTCACAAATGTTTGTTTGGGTTTAACTTTTTTGTGACTTGACCAAATTTGCTGATTTTTTGATATGATAGATTCATATGGTTGTAGATTATTTTACAAATTCTCGCTTGTGATTACGATGATCCGTTTTACAGTGACAAGTGTTTATGTTAAAACGCGTAGCTCAAAGATATTACGCACTTTTCTTGCACTGCATTTTTTAATAATTTTTAAAGTTCAATTATATTTTTTTTTCATAATTTATTGAAAATAGCAGTAATTGGCAACATTTTAGAGATGACTCCACGTAAAGAAACTCCAATTGCCACCCGGCAAGCTTTTATCAAAATGAGGGAAAACGGAATGCGTGGTACCGAAATTGCCATGGTAATTTAAACCAAATTTTGCTACTATAACATGTTCAGACAATTTGGTCAAGTCACAAAAAAGTTAAAACCGAAAAAACATTTGTGACAAAACTTTTGTCAGCTAGTGTATATATTTGTTCAACAAGAGCCATAACTTTCAAATAAAAAATATATAGTAGTTCGAAAAACCATATTAACCCCATATAGACGCGTTTTTTCGACTGGTAAGCCAATAAAGCAGGCTCACAAAAAGATTTTAATATTTTTAGTGAGATTGAGAAAAGCTGACAAATTGGCCTAGATACTATGTGTGTCGCGGCTTATGGATATGAGCAGTTTCTAATATTTAACTGTACATTATAAGCTTTCACGTATTATTTTCAGAATACTAATGAAAATATCGACTTGTCGATTTTTGAGTGTGTCTGAAAATTTAACAATAAAATTTTTCATAACAATTTAGGTATTCTTTCCTTACCTATCTAACATTGTTAATATCGTTTGAAAAAGTTAAATTTGGGAATGTCTCGTGAGCACATTTTATTATCATATCAGTTGACGTGTTCACGGAAACTTCTCACGCACATTCTAAACTATATAGAATTCTGCTTCTCTGAACTCATAACAATTTTTGAGTATCTTTTCTGAGATTTTAGTTTAAACGCTAAATTTGCCGTGCGAATGTAATATACGAGCTACTCAATGGTTTTGACTTAAATCTTGATGAGAGTTAACCGTTATGATCTTCGTCCAGAAACGTGATGACATAATGATCCATTTCGAGGACTGCTTTTCGCAATTTTCGCTTTCTCCTCTATTACAAAACCGATGTTTTTCAATTGGACCTACTTGTTCATAATAATAATAATTTTAACTAGAGGGGTTTTGCTATCATTAAGTTATGAAATATAAAGTAAAATGAAAGCTCACTTAAGTAATTAACTTAAATGTAACTTTTAATATGTTCCATAATTTCTCAATATTCATCAATTATATTTCAGTCTCCTCTTCTCATATGCGAAGGGACAATTCCTAAGTGATTATGAAACGACAGTTTTCGACAATTGGTCTGTCACAGTTAAAATCAATTATAAAACTTATTTGGTTAACTTGTTCGATTCATCTGGACAGGTTTTAAAAATGTTTGTATCTGCGTTTAATTGTTTATTTATTTAAGGCCGACTATGAACATGTACGATGTTTAAGCTATCCAAATTCAAATGTTTTCATGCTATGCTTTTCTTTAATAGACAGAAAAACCTTGGTTTGTTTACGACATTTTCAATGAGCACTAGCCAGATTACAACAGGAATCATGCCGAACGATATGGATACCGGAAATCAGGAAATATGCCGGCGAGAATGTTCCAATTATATTAATTGGCACAAAATCAGACTTAAGTGAAACGAAGACGGAGAATATAAGTAATGAAGAAGCGCGGAAAACGGCAGAAGAGGTAGGCAGCCGTTTTAATAAGTTATAACTTAAATTAAATATTTTATTTCCAGCTAGGATGTATTAAATTCATACCATGTTCGGCTTTAACACAGAAGGGATTAAAATGCGTATTTGATGAAACATTTTTAGCCGGAATAGGGATCAAGGTCGAAGACGATAAGAAGCCATGTTGTAATTTTCTGTAAAAAATTTTCTGTTCATTCGAATGTGTTAATTAGTCTCACTTGATTTGTTCAATATGTTTATAGGTGTTCCATATGGATTGCTTTATGATGATTACGGTTATAAATGCTTGCTGTGATATTATTTTGTTTTCATTTTTATTAGTTCAATAAATTTTGCAATATTTACTTCAAAAAAATACTAATATAATTTCTTTCACTACGCTGGTATTCGAATTTTGAAGAAGCAACCTTAAATTTTAGCTTTTATTGGACTTCGAAAGCGATCAATTGAATTCCGCAGCGACAATAACATATAAAACCAATATCTGATGAGCTACCATTCTTCTACAGAATTTATTATCAAACTATAAGAAATTGACAATTCCAATTTTATTTTCATAAAAAATAAAAGTAATAAATATGATTTGATTTTGAAATTTTGAAGAAATATAATAAAAAACAGAGAAATTGCTAACATAAATAAAAAATTGATCTCTTTGAGACCATTGAAAACAATTCAAAAATGTTGAAAATGAATTTTCAATTTCTTATATTTTGACAACAGTTCAAAAACGGATGTCTAATAACTTTCTTTGTTCATTATGTCGTGGGATACGTTTTGCGTCCCGTTTATCAAGCTTATCACCCAATTGTGCTTTTTGGGAATCAATATAATAAAATTATTAAGGATTTTCTACAACATTCCGAATACGGTATGCTTTCAAAAAGGATGTATTAGTGAAATTAATGAAAATATCTTTCTCGAGGTCGAGTTTTAAAGCTCTTCTGAGGCGATTCTTTTCTCAAATTAATAGATGATTTGCCACCGGCACGCCAACTGGTTTTAGTTGAAAAAGGTTCGATTCAGTCATTGTATGCCGGTATATTGCAGGGTTACCGTGCGGCAACTGCAAAAGGGCACCACGCCCTATTTGTTTATTTTTCTGATATTTCAATAGCACTCCAACTCGATGTAATAGAAAATGCGGTATTGGGTGTAGGCCATGTTTTGACGGTCACGATTTTTCTTCTTTTTTTCATAATAATTTTGCATTTTTCGTATGTTTAATTTTTCTTATTTCTCTAAAATGTTTATAGCTTTTTACTAAATTTTTGCTAAAATATGATGATAAATACATATACAATGGTTAGAATACAAAATAATTTGTTATGTCATCATTGACCTTTAAAAAATCGATAGTAAAAAATGTTTCGAAATTTATTTTTTTTGCTAGATAGAATCAAAATTGTGCATTTTTCCGATTACAATAGCATTATTATTTGAATTTGTATAAAATATCAAAAAAATTAGAGTAATTCACAATTTAATTCTTTGTAAATCGTCGTTTTTTATTTTTTGCTGAAATATACCAAATATTTTGTTGCAGATCTCGTGAAAATGCCGAAAAATAATAATGTGGACGCCGTTGAGAACAGGTGAACAGGAGCATGCTGTTCTACTTCGTTTGAAGATGAATAACCAGAAATAGAGGTATATTTTTTAAATTCTGTATTTTAAAGATTCATTCATATGTTTTAGATAAAAATGAATAGACAAGAGCGCATGAAGAAAGCCCGAGAGACAAAATAAAATAAAAATGATAAGATTAACAGTCACATTGATGAATTGGCTAATAATCGTTAAAAAAATTACGGAGTTAATGAAGAATGAGCTTAAATGAAATGAGCTTTCCGAGCTTGATCAAAATTTGGAAAGTTTGAATGATATTTGAAATAAACTCCAAAAAGAGAATATGAATTCGGTTGATACATCCAACAAATTGCGAAGTGAAGGTAAAAGTCTTCGATAATTGAAAAAAAAGTTGGACTTCGAGAAAAAATCATGGAATGAGGATGCTCTCAATTATAAGAGGGAGAACGAACGTCTGGAGAAGGCCCTTGAAGGGCGAACTGGTAATTATAAGTTATTAAATTTAGATATGGCTACTTTTAGGTTCAGTATAGCGTTTTTCGTCATTGTGAGAATCTGCGGTAACTCGGAATGAAGCGAAAATAATGAAAACTACTTTATAGTGGATCGGAATGATGTAGTGGAATGGATGCTGATGGAGGACGTTGTGGAAGAGGATACTCACTTAATTCATTGTTTTATGGTTTTATTGATCTTTATTTTCATATATAAATCAGGTTATAATTTAATAAACAATTTCAATTTGTGTTTTTAATTAATTATTTTTGTAATTTGTTTACATTAGAATTATGTATGTTTATTTTATTAATATTATATTGGAATCGTGAACAATAAATACTTTTATGAACTTTTGTTGATATTAACGGTGATGATACACCTATTCATCTTTCTTTTTCTAAAAAAAAAATATAAAACGCATGTTAATATGCATGTTTAATGCGCTCTATTGCAAATGAAAATTCTAGGCCATCACCCTTTTCGGGTTGTAGTGCAATAGAGTTTGTTATTATTTGATGACTAATACGCGATTATATTGTTTTATTCCTTAGCAATGGTAATGGATGGATACATGGATAAATGAGAAGAGCTGGAAAGGACAAATTCGAAGGTATGAATTCATATATTAATAATTATAATAAGATGATTAAAAATTTAGATATATCCAGCTCTTAAAGAACAGAAGAGCATCGATGTCGAAGAAGTCGCGAAGAAATAAACACAGAAATCGGGATATAAACGGAAATGTATGTTTAGATGTTTATAAAATTAATATAATACTTGTTTATTCAGGCTGATCAAAACAGAAAATGTTTCTAAAGCAATGAACATTATCGATATCAAGAATAACGGGGAATGAATATAATCAACCATTAAATAAATAATAACTTTATTTTTTAATAAATAATTGTAGAACTTAAAAGAATCGTTTATATATTTAATTTATACTAATAGCTAAGAAGAATGACGAACTGATGATGTAAATTAATTGGAACATACCAAGAAAAATTAACTGATGATCATCATCAGCTGATGACAATCACTGGTGAATCCCAACGCGTCGGTTGAGAACAAAATGGCTTCGGCTACGAGAGAAATCTTAAAAACATCGATCTTAAGTATTCAGAAGCAGGCTACAAGAAAAGCAATGTGCTTACTCAATAAAAAGATAGTGGAAACATTTAAGCCTTCCGAAAATGTTTTTTAAAAATACCAAAATTAATTTAGAAATCCTATTATTTCAGTTTTATTCATTTTAATGACCTTGGCTCTAGTGAGCATGAAAATAGTTTCGTTTATATATATATATATCAGGGTTGCACGGAAATCGTTTTTTTCCAAACGGAAAACGGAAATTAATTTTTTCAAACGGACGACAAAAAACGGAAAATGGAATTCCGTGCAACCCTGATATATATATATATATATATAGTCGTCGCCAAATGCGATTACCGCCGCAAAGTGTGGCGCACTTTTTAAATATTATTTTTTCATTTAATTTTCATGATTATTTTCTTGTTTAGGCTCGTTCTATACTGTTTTTGCTTAAATAAATTGAAGAATATATTTTAGATGTTGTTTCAATCGTGGCATAAACGTGGAAAATAATAAAAATCATAAAAATTCAATGAAAAAATAATATTTAATAAAGTGCGCCACACTTTGCGGCGGTAATCGCATTTGGCGACGACTATATATATATATATATATATATCATTATACTTTAATTTTGTTCTATATTTTATTTCAATTTTCACGAGAAAGCCTGAGCTGCCAAGATTCGAATAATTGTTATTAAAAGTTTTTCGTCCGTCGCCTAAGCGCGTTTTGTTCTCAACCGATGCGTTGGGATTCACCAGTGAATTTTAAATTTAAAATTAAAATTATACCACTATAGAGTTTAACCACGCAGCAAAGCGACCTGTTTAAGAAACTTGTCAGTGGATTTGAATTAAATATTCATGTTATTTTATTTATAGCTCAAAAAATTAAACAAATGTTATTTAGAGCAAATCATATTCAGTACAGGCTTGTGTATACACGTTTCTCTGTCACTTGATCGATATAAAATTTGGTATATTTATTAATAATTTATTAAATAATGAATAAATATTTATGTAAGTTACTTATAGCATTTCATTGAGCATCAGCTTCGTTCGCATGATCTGTAGAAATAGCAATTTTCAATGGAAAATAAACTTCAATGACTTACAAATGTTTTTCATTACTTCAATAGACTTTTGTCCCTGATTTCAACATTCGAATAAAATTTGACTCTGAAATTTGAGAAATTGATCGAGTAATAAACCCCACAAACCTTTATTTATTGATTGCATTGTTCTCACATATTGATCAGCAAAAACACGCGTCTGATAATATGTATTTCGAATATTTGAATAATAAAGCCCTATAAAACGTAAAATTGTTATAAAAATGGTTTTACCTGAAATATTTTCATAAAACATACATATATAGATTCGTCTCACGCTGATCTCTCTATTGAGACGATTTCTAAGTTGATCCCATGACGAAAATGAGCTTTCACAAAAAAAAATTGCCTGAAAATTATTAATAAAATCGATTTCTCGAAATATACAAACTTTTTCAAAAAATTATTTACATCATCTTGTTCGTCTTCTTCTGATCTATCTTTCTATGACGGTTTCAATTGCATAACCATTCATATTTGTAAATTATGACTGAAAACAACGGTAAATATAAAATTTAATTTTTATAAATATTGCAAACCGATTTTATTTGAAATAACATCACATATAGTTTCCTTATCCCTTTTTCTTGCTATTTGAATAACAACTCACTGCTTCAAGTCTTCTAATCGAGTTTTATGATCTAAAAATTATTAAAAAATGATTTATTTAAAAATTGTGTTATCAACTTTTTTTAAAACCCACGTGAATAAATTTGCAATCAGACGATTCATCTTTTGATAATACGGACAATTTGAAGTTATGCTCGATTTTCAAGTTATCTTCAATTTTTCCATAAAAATCGTTGAAAACCTATAAAATAATACTTTTTAAACAATCATATATGAATCAATAAATTCATCGAGCCCTTTAACAGGGGTTTGAGAAAAAAAATTACGAAAAACGGTTATAAATACTTCTTAAACAATTAATATCTTAATTATTACGAAAAACGTTTTAAATAATAAACAAAAGGAGGTCGCACAGGGCGCAAACCATTTTGCAACTCGTCGCATAGAATGACTGAATCGGATTTTTCGGTTGGGGTGCACCGGCATATTATATGTTTTATTAATAAGTTCATCACCCTCTTCCGTCAAATTGTATTATATTGAAAATGTTAAAAATCTCAACGATTCAATGTGTTTATACAAATTTATTCTTAAAATTTTCATACATAAGCTATTAAAACAGCAATATTTATAGAAAAACGAAAGACTATAATTTAACAATTCATTGACACCGACAGATTGCAGTTTGGGCTAAGCTCCTCGTTGATCAATCATTTGTTCGAGCTCCAGAGCATTCTTCTCAACTTGCTCGGTTGCATCATTTATAGGCAATAAGGCTGAAGACTCTCCTTTTGTTTCTTTTTGCTCCTCCTCCGGAATATTCTCCTCTTCAATCAGTTTCAATCCCTTAGCCCAAATGAATACCCATACGTCGGACAAAAGAGAAAATATCCGCAAGCAGCCGTAAATCACATGTAACCTGTGTATAAAATTATAAAAATGCTATATTAATTAATGAATATACCGTATTCGAAGCTGATCAGTATCGTAAATTGAGCATGAACCGTGCCCATCACATGTTTTTTGCCACAGCACACATGATAAATCGAATATTTTACCCCAAATGATTGGACTCGGCAATGTTGCGAGAAGGCTGACTAGAAAACCATTGAAACCCAATGAGACACTTCGGTGTTCGGGAGGAACAGCTCTAAAATATAAATGTAAAATTAGATATATTTTTGACAATTTTTATAATATAACTTTAGCATTTAGACACTGATTCATAATGTTTGTTGAAGAAAACATTAAAGATTATTTATTTGTGATCCTCGTATTTTGCATTTTTATTAAAGAACAAATATTTATTAAATAAAATTCCTTGAACAAAATTAATAATTTAGTACAAATAAAGTCTATCATTTCATTAAATGCAAAAGTAAAATTAATTTAAAATTTTCAGTTATAACAAAGAGAGCTCATTTAGAGACACTGTAAACTAGTATTTGGGAAAGATTTTAATGTTCTCTACTAAAACAATATCGAACTGACATGTACAGGGTAATCTAATTTAAACGTGAAATAATTAAAGCGTAATTTAAAAAAAAAATATATTGTCCTTTACAGAGATAGGTGCCAAATGGAAGGGAAAAATATCAGAACAAAATGAGGTTCTCGATTAGACGGCCACTCTTTTCTATTTCATCAATGTCTGTTGTCTCGAAAAAATTGATAAAACACATTGAAGAGGAATAGAAGTAAAAGTCGTTTGTGACCGTGTGGCCAATTTTCAATCGGTTTGCGGTTTCATAATAATTTTAAAATGTTTGTTTTGTAATAGCATAAACGTATTGTCGTGGTGTAGGTTAATGAAAAATCAGGGTTAAAGGAGCATTCTGAATAATAAAATGGTCTCGCTTGGACAGGTGTAGGTTTAATTTGCAATTTTTTATTTATTTCGATCCTAAGTATGATAAATTATACAAAAAATTTTATTATAATAATTATTATGTTGATTTAACAACCAGTTTAGTAAGAGAAAACAAAATGAAACAAAATTGTGATGAAAAAAAGCGAAATAATAAATAAATTGCAAATTAAATCTAAACCTGTCCAAGCGAGACCATTTTATTATTCGGAATGCTCCGTTAACCATGATTTTTCATTAACCTACACCACGACAATATATTATAGTTTTATAACAAAATCAATACATATATTTAAATCTTTAGACCAAATTAAAGTCCCCCCCCCCAATTTGCGCAAATTGCAAACGATCGCGCACCAATTAAACATTTCCTTCAAAAAAATTATAAAAATCCTTATATATCTTCCACAAAATTGATTTGTTTAGGCAGCCACACGGTCATTTGAATCTCTTCCTATTTTGTTTCTCATCAATATTTTTATTTCATCAATTCTCATTTTTAAATAAAACTTTTCATTTCTTGTCATCAAATAATAAACAAAAAATAGATAACAAAAATTGATGAGAAACAAAAGAGGAAGAAATTCGATGTCCTTAGTGGCCGTGTGGATGTCTCAACAAGACCTTTTCTCCGCCCCCTAATTTTTTGCTCTTCCATTAGGCATCGATCTCTGAAATGAATAATAGACAAATTAGAATATTAATATTTTTTTCAATATCTGTTTCGTAAAAATAAATCTAAAAATTTTCTAAAAATCATCATTTTTCTTTCTTTTCTTTCCTACTTTTTGTTTTATCTAAATATCTCGTTGATTTATATGTAATTTTAGAAAATTTACAGTTTTCATAACAGCGAGGGATCCTCCAAAGCATTATAATACCGTACAATATTTAAACTAATGTTTCAGCTAATAATTAATTAATACAAGTAAATAAAGGTTTGTCTTGCGCAATTGGTGCGCGTTATTTTGCAATTTGCTCGTACTTTGTGGCAGTGGAGTGTTGTTGTGGTGTTGGTCCATAAATTTAAGACCACGCGTTTATTTATAACTCATCATAATGTATTTTTGTTAGTTGGTGAGAATTCTAACGAACGGATAAACATCATCAAATGAAGAAACAACACATGTTCATGCACTAAAAAAAAAAAAGAAGTTGTAGGAACCAACTTACGCCATTCTCTATCACCAAAAATAGTGGTTTTTGAGGAAAATTTATTCCCCTCATATTGTTAAATGGTATGTTGTTCTAGTTTGTTTCAAAAAGGTTAATTTTAGAGTCAAAGATTATTTTTATTAAGTGCAGTAAAGTTGTTTGGGTTTCATCTTCTTTGTTTAATGATGTTAACTATATACAATTGCATATATAAACGTACCTTAATACTATTAACATTCCCGGAACTACAGACAATCCACCAAAAACTGCACCCATCGCCTGATGAATAAAAAACCGACCGAACTGACTCTCGCAATATTCCGTTTTGCAGTAGCTTCTGCTCACTTCTTTCACTCGATGCTCAATACAATCACAATTTTCAAAAACCTGAAAAGTTACAAAAATTATTGAGAATGATGGAACCTTGAAAACCAAAGATGCAGAAGCTGATCGAAGTTTGTCATCAAATATACTATAATTCTTCCATCCCATTTGACAGCCAGCGTGACATGGTGAATAAAACACATCCCCACTAAAACTTACTCATTTTTGACATCATTGTCTGTTTATTCTTACTTCAAATCACAAACTGGGTAAAATGGAGTCTTCTCACAAAGACAATCATCCCGACACGTTTCAAAATTGTTCCCGTACACTTTTACTTTATCACCAATTAAACCAATGACGCTTTTGCAACCGACGGTACCGTTCATAAAACTTATTAAAGCGGCCACAAGACTGCAGACTATAATGAGAATTCGAACAGCAAGACCATATATTATTTACCTGCGACCCAGGCAGCAGCCTTCCTTCCTTGTAATCTGAGCTTTCTTAAGGCAAAACTGCCAATCAGTACACCTACAGCAAATCCCACGATTCCGGTACTGGCAATATATCGTTGAATTTTGAATTGTGGAACCCCAAATTGTAATTCGAGATATTTTGCCATGAATACGAAATATCCTTTGAATGCTAGTACATCGACAATTCTTCCAAGCATGGCACCGACGAATATTTTATTTTTCAATAGAGTTCCAATGGTAGCAAGGAAATCTGACAATAAAAATATATTCATTGTAAAACATTTTTTCAATTTTTGAGCACTCTGCAATCCACTTTGTTTATATTTCCTTGATGAATCAAGCTTGATGTTTGCAGATGATTTACAAGTATTACTTATTCATATTAAAATAATTCACATTTAAGAAGAAGTGGAATCGAAGTTTTTCTCTCTTAATTCAACTGTCAATATCTTACCATGCATTTTTTCTTTTGCACTTTCAGGCATAATAGGCTGTCCCTTCGAGTTTTTTCGAATATGGCGGTCAACCAGATTCAAGCGTTTCTTTGTCTTTAACTTTCCACTAAAACGAGAAGAAAAATCAAATTTCCTATAAAAAATCAACTTCTTGTCATATTCTTCCGGAGCTCCAATGTCTAGATCATCACTTGGGAAGAAGTACAAAACAAGCGATGGTCCGAATAAGAGTGCTCCAAAAATCATGAATCCAAGCCACCAGCAACCAATCCACATTGGGTCCAATGGTGACAATCCTTGTGGGGCTGAAAACGAATTGTTTCTAATGAAATAAAAAACATATAATTGTACGATTAAAGTCATAGTAAAGCTTATTCAATTGTCCACCGACAAGAAGACCAATAACAGGTCCCAGGATCTTGACGAAAAACATAAATGCTGTAAATAATATTGTACATTGAAATAAGTTTTCCATTTTCTTACAAAAGTACAGTGGCAAATTGTTTTTCTTGACATTATCATCCATTAAAGGTAGTCCTAATGAGAATGGCATTGTTCTACCAACGCCAAGCACTAATAGACCTCCAAATATCATCATAAATGGACCGAAGTTGGAAGTATCTCCTTTACAAGCAAAATGCTAAAATATATCAAAAATCATGTTGCTAATTTTTCGAAAATGAAACCTCATCTCGTGCCGTATTAAGTAATGAATGACAATAACCGTAGGGAAGTGCAATAAGGGCTCGCACATTGGATAGCTTCGCTTCGGTTACTGGATACCTTTCCGCGATGTGCTTCTAAATAATTACGTAGACTGTATGTAGTTTTATTTTAAATACTTCTAAATCATGACAAATTGTATTGTTGTTGTAATAACAAAATTCGACGTATTTTTCCAGAAGGTCGGTTCGTTCATTTCCCGCCTAAAAAATAAGTATTTTAATTGAATTTGCACGCAAATTAACATTTCTCCATATTTGAATGAGTAATAGAAGTTTACACTTTAAAATTCTAGAATATTTTTTCATGTAATCTCTCACTATATGAAAAAAGCCATCCTCTTGTCGCATGACAGTATTTGAACAGCTTTTGTGAGATTTATTTTTAAACGAACCATTTGACGTGAATTGGATTTTAATATTTATTTTTAATCAATGTGCTTCAAGCGAAGAAAGAGTTAACGCTCAATTATTTTAAACAAAATCAGACAAAAAAAATTATTAAACACAATATTGTTTACTTGTGCACGACACCCGCAAATTTCGAATTTAATCACGTATTACTAACTTGAGTGCATTTATATTTTTCAAAAAATAATAATTGAATTTTTACTATTTTCAGTCAAATTATCAATATACCCTCAAACATTATCTGTAAATGTGAATTTAAATTGTTAGAGTTTTTTAATATCCCGGATGGCGTGCTTGTGTGATATATTTATTATTCATTTCAGAGATGGATGCCTAATGGAAGAGCAAAAAATTAGGGGCGGAGAAAAGGTCTTGTTTAGACAGCCACAGGTCCGCTAAAGCCCAAGACCTTTTCTCCGCCCCTAATTTTTTGCTCTTCCATTAGGAATCGATCTCTGAAATGAACAATACCTTCAATATAAATATCAAAAATAACATATTTTCGAATTAAAACAATTTTTTAAATTTATAGGTAACTTCAATAGTTTTCTTTTAAAAAATTTTGAAAGAAAACATCAAATGGAATGGTGCAAATTATAAGATTGCATGTCAATTTCATCGGAATTCCTTAACATATTTCTGACGCTTTAAATTTTATAAAATTGTAGATTTAAGTGACTCTTCTGAGTTCCTTTTTTTACGAATTCATTTGCTCTCCACTGCCACGACTACTGAACATTTTGCAAAAAAAAAAGTGTGGACATATTCTACGCCCTTCACTTTTATTTAGATTCTTTATATTTTTACAATCGTAAACTCTTTAAATTTGATTATTTTTAGAGATTTATATTTATAGATTATTTTTTTTTTGAAGATTCAAAAACGATTTTGGGGTGTTAAAACACAAAGAATTAAAATAAAAATTGAAGGTCGCGGTTTTGCAATTTGTTCACACTTTTTTGCAAGATACGCAGCATTCGTGGCAGTGGAGTTCATTCAGAAGATTCCGACATACAAATAGGTAGTTAAATCACTTACAAAATTTGAGACGACGGTATTATGGGGATCAATGTATGGATGTAACTGCTCCAACCAGGCTTGTGCCTCCGCCTTGCTATCTTTGTGAATTAAATCTCTAAAAAAATTGCTTTATGATTTATTAATTGCGATGTTTTCAAAAAATATTGTGCATTTCAGAGATCGGTTTGTAATGAAAGAGGAAATAATTTTTAAATGATGGTTTGGACCCCGGAGATTGTTGTGTTGTCTATTTTTTGAGACAACACACATTGATCAGATACAAAAGAGTGTCCATTCGGCACAGCTCTCTGAAAAGGACAATATTTTAAGGCCTTTAAGATATGCCTTTAAGATAGCTATCAACTCACTCTGAGAACAAGTATAAATGAAAGTAACCCGTTCATATTTTAATTGAATTACATATCGCGTTACGAAAACCTTTTACATAGATAAAACAGCAATAATATTTTTAAAACTAACTTACAACGGAAGTGTTTTCACTTGAACTCTCAGAGGGCCTGTAAAGTTTCTGAGAGTTCGAGTGAAACCACTTCACCGATATCGATGAAATCTTCTTTAACAACTTTCATATCGTTTAATTAGAATTTATCGATTTGAATATTCGAAAAAATATTTTTTATACGTAAGTCTCAAGGCTCTTTCCCGAATGAGTGTATAATATTTATTACCTATATAGTATATATAGCAGAACGACACCAGAAGATTTTAGTTTTCGATGTCACTCCCCAACTGTAACAGTTTAAACCGTGATTCATTTCATACCACCCAGTTAGATTATAGCAGAGATTATTGTGTTTATCGTAATTGTTTCTGATATCTCTTTTATCTGAGCCAAAAATACAATCGCTATATTCATTTTGAATAGCACAATATGAACTGACACTTTCAGAAAACGAAGATTTCAGTTTGCGTACGATGTTTAGCCAGATCTTGTTAATTTCTGCGTGGGACTGTTTAGAATATTTTGAATTGTATGTTGATTATTTTAATTCTTTAAAAAACCAATAAGGAGAGCTACACTATCAAATGTGTATATTATTCTCATATACCAGAAAAAAATATTTTTGAAACAATTACTATAATATCAGTTCTCAGAATTAGGATAGCTATTAATAATAAAAGTGCAAAACAAACCTATCAACTTGATGTGCTAATATTGCACTAATATGAGATGTCACGTTTTGTTTTTCCACTGGAAACAGGAAATTGCTGCTAGCTATCATGAAATTGGCGATTGCTATCAAAATACAACCAGCTCCAATCCATCTCGCACGATTTCCCTGAATCAATTATTTTCAGTTTTTAGTGAAATGACGAATATCAATACCTTGCCGCCAAAATAACTTGTAAATATAACAACAGGAATATAAGCAAAATCACCGGCAGATACCATGGTACCACTCAGCCTTGATGGAATTTGAAATTGTTTTTCAATGAAAACAACTGCGCTGAAAAATGATTAAAATATTTATTTTTATTCGTTCAATCATATTTTTACTACGAGATTTTAAATATTATTTTAACGAGTTTTCAAAACGAATTTGAGGATTATGTGTACTATGTTTATCAGCTCACACCAATGAGAAAATAAGATCAATAAAGGAACTTTAACCTATTATTCTGATAAATCTTGATATTGACAGTATCAATTAGATATTTCAGGACTATGTAGGAAGTTTTTGGAATATAAAATACAATTTTATAATACCATTCATCTTTTAAACTATTACCTGTACTGTACAAAATGATTTTCACGTAACTTTCGTTAAAGCTTTGAAACTTTCAAGGAATGGAAATCTTCGTTATCAAAAACCTATAACTTTGAGACACGAAACTATACAAAAATTTTATTTTTTATTTTACTAAGTAGTTTTTCGACAAACCTAGTCATATAGAAACCGCCGATGGATTCCAAGAAGTAGACGGTTCCAAAAACGATAAAGAACCATGTTACCTAAGGCATAAAATTAACAGAAGTTAAATAAAATAGTTAATTACCTTGCTAACCATGATTGAGTTTCTTTCCCAAGTTTCCTAAAAATTAGAAAATTGATCACAAAATGGACACAAAATTTAAGACACAAATGATTAGCTAACTAATCTGATAATGACATAACCTACAAAACGAAAATGAAAAAAATATTGTTTAATGTATGAAAACAAATTTAATATCTTGGTGTTGAAAAATCTCCATAATAGGTGATTATTAAATGTTATTGATAAACAAAAATTCGATGGAAACATTATGTGCACACAAAAATAAAACTGATAAGCGAGTGATTATCATAATGTGCTCATAAAAGTAAAAACTTACTTACCTAGACGGTCGATTCCATGCGCGTTCTTCTTAAATCAATACAAAGAGCTCTTGATCACGACGGTTGTCTCATAAACTTTCTTACCATTGTTTATTGTTATCATGGTCTTATCATTCGTGGCCAATATAAATTATTGTTCCTTAAAAAGCTAATAATTTTTAAATGCTTAATAATTACCTACTTACATTTTTTAACGGTAATATATCGTCCAAAATAAACTAACTGAGGGAAATATTAAACAATTCATTTCCTTCTATACAGTTCACGATAATAGGAACATTATTTGGAAAATCACTCATTTCTTAAAATACTGTACCGGTCGAATGGCTAGTCAAAAACTAAATATATATTCAATCGACTATATCAAATATACTATAAGTAGCACTACTTCAAATTTCAATAATAAATAAATTGCAACGAAATCAACCCAACGACCGGCAAAGGAACGCTCTCTTAGCCGAATTTGTTTTTGTGAGAATCAATCTCGCCGTGGCTTTCTAATGAAACCGGTGGAAAACCGATGTAAAACTGGTAAAATTTTAGGTAAGCGGTTCTTCTCCGGTTTGACACTTTATTCTCAAGACGAAGCTGGGGTGGGATCCCGTTTTTTTTTTGGAATTCCGGGCGGGCGGGACTTCACTTTTTCAATACGAGAACCCGGGACCCCTTTTTTTTAGGAAAATGCCCGGGCCGTGGGAGAGTCCCTCCCATCGCTGGTGTGATGGTTAGTGGCTTGTGTGCTCAAGTAGATAACAAATTGAGAAATTGCATCTTTATTGAGAATTTTAAAAATATGATTTATACATGAATCAACCGGACTGAGCGGTACAAGTGTAGATAAAAAAAACCAATTAATTCCCCAAAATGATTGAGCTACTATCCCGAGACCACCACCCCGAGTAGTAGAATCTAATTGAAAACTTATATATTAAACGTTTATTAAACCACAAAATAGATTTACCGATTAAGCCAAAAGACAACAACAATAGGCCAACTGGTATGATAATAAAATGAGCTCACTAAACGTGATAAATTTTTTTGGAAATATATTAAAATTTTTTAGATAGTTTAAGGAAAGCCTACTTGATTTTTCGTAAACAATGTTTTATTGTAAAGACGTAACAATTTTCAGACACGCTTAAATATCGGAAAATCGTCAGTTGACGTTCCATATCAAGGCATTTTAAGCTTAACTGATCTGTTCCTTTAAATTTTATAATAGACATTAGAAAATTATTATATTTCGGAACCATATGATCCCGCTCCCACACAGAAATATAGAAAAGAGAAACAGTAATTGGAAAGTTGTTTCATTGGTAAAGTTTAGCTCTTTTTGCAACGAATATTCCAAAATTAGAATGCAAAACCAAGATACTTTCATCCATCCATTTTACTTTTCGCCATTTAACAACGTTTAACTAATTTGAAAACATTTGATTACTCGTTTATCATGAATAATACAAATCGTTAAATGCCCTTTAGATATATATGAGCTGTTTCTTAAATGTTTGATGAAGCAAAAAATTGTGCTTAAATTTCTATGATATAAATTCTAATTAAGAAAAGCGCTCAAACACCTAACATAGTTTTAGTATTGTCGGATTTTTCATTTTATTTATTACAGGATTTCGGATTGTATGTAAAATTTATTGTTCCATATAAAGTGATGATACTTTATTAAAATAGTTCTGTTATAATATAATATTCTTATTTTGTGTCATTTTTTAAAGTTTATAGTCGTCAATTACCCCCGCAAAGTGTGGCGCACTTTTTTAAATTTTTTTTTCATTTAATTTTTATTATTTTTATTATTTTCCACATTTATTCCACGATTGAAAACTAAAAAATATTCTTCAATTTATTTAAGCAAAAACAGTATAGAACGAGCCTAAACAAGAAAATAATCATGAAAATTAAATGAAAAAATAATATTTAAAAAGTGCGCCACGATTTGCGGCGGTAATCGCATTTGGCGACGACTATAGCATATTTAATTTTTACTTTTAAAATATTTCCATAGTTTAGCTATTAACCATTACTGAGCGTATATTTAAATTGTATTATTCTTAACAATTAATTAGCGGAAGTCCAAATTCCTATTTTTTTTAAATGGTTCTTACTCTCATCGTTATAATATATTTTAACTCTAAATATGAGTTAATCTTTTTTGTTGTTCTTAACTGTGATGGAATTTATTTGCGCATGATTGAAAGCAAACTTTACAGTGAAATTAAAATCAACCAATCGCGCCAAAATAAAAATAATGTTTAACTTGCTCATTAAATAAATTTAAAATTGAATTTTTATGCACCCCGCACACCATCGGAAAACATTAATTTCAGTAATTTCAAAGATAACATATTTTTAATTGATAAAAAATACAATGCATTAAATTATCTTCCAGACCCTCACTGATTTCATAAGATAAATAACATAATATTGTTTAATTAAATTATGCTCATTATCATGTTAGAGTTTCGGGTTGAGGACACTTTTTTATATTATAGGATTATTTGGTCATCATATAGACTCTTCATATATTTATTATTACGTGAAAAAGGTATCTTTCCAAAACATCTAACAGGTGTCTGAAAGAAAACCACTAATTAAACTTATAGTCCGCTTGGCTATATCTATTTCATTAGAACGGAAACAACGCGTTCTATCTAATGATGTAATTAAAACAAATGTATCTCAATCGCTGCAAAGCTTATAACCAATTTATTTTGAGAACCAAAATATGGTTAAAGCTTTTCCTTGATTTTTTCTTTATTTGTAATTGAGCTCAATGTACAAAAAAGATATTATTTGATTGCACCATCGTTGTAGCACTGCGATCAGAACCGTTCTGAAATTCTCGTATGAAGTTGATCGATTATTTTAACATTTTGTATTATTTTCAAATAGTCTCAATGAGAATTTAAATAAAAAGTAAAGGGTGTGGTTTTTGCAATTTGTCCGCGCTATTTTTACAATAAACGCATTAGTCGTGGAAGTTGAGTGCTGATTAACATTCTAAATTTCAACAATAAAAAAGCATTTTATAAAATTGTTATAATCTATAATGAAAATATACTTTTCTTTTATTTCTCTATATTACTAATTTTTCAGTGGACCATCCAAAAGTTTTATACAGGTTATAGATTTTTGAAAACCATTTTATCACACACAAAAGACACAAAACATTGATTTTATTCATAGAAAAACACAATTTGTTGTAATTTGCTTTTTGTGCACGTGTTGCACGTCATGTTGAATTTCAAAAAGTTCATTTTTACAAGGAACAAAATTATATAACTCACGTCTCATAAAAGTCACTCGTTCCCTTAAAATAGTCTAAATACTGTTTTACAAAAAAGGAATAAATTTATTGAACGCGGGATCTTTTCGTTGATATTTCTTTCTATGGCAGTTTTGTGTGTACTTTTTCCCGTGGCTCTCCTGGGTCCGCTGTTTTCTTCGTTAATGAAGGATCGCTAGGATATGTTGTGTAACTTTCCCTCAATTATCAATTTATCAAAAACCCACTATAAAGAAATAAATGTCCTTTTTAATTTCTTACTTAATATAAATCGGTTTTTGAAACGTTCAATTAATTTGTCGTAACTTGTCATCAATTATAATGTATGTAGTGACAAATTATATTCGTGATATGTTCTAAAAATGTATTTTCTATTTATGTAATTGTTTTATTGTGTGTTAATCATAATAGATTGTAATATATTTTTCATTTAACTGAATAGGTTCTGTTTTAGGTAATAATCCAGAAACGACAATTTGTTTTGGCTTAAGGGATTAAAAATCGATTTAAATTTGAAAGTTACTATTTAGATTTTAAAGCTACTATTTAGATCATTGAGATTTCAAGCTTTTTTGTTCATTTATCGGTGACTATTAATTATTTTCCTACGCAGAGGAAGTTGTGCAGCGACTGTATTCTTCCTCAAAGATAATAAATTCTGCAATTATTTCGTGCGTGTGTTTTAGCTTATATATTTTTGCGAATGGTTGCGATATTTTTCTTGTACGACACCGATAATTATTTATTACTTATTTATATTTCTTAGTGTTATGAAATACCGATCTTGACCAATTTATAAAATTGAATCCAAACATCACCTAATGACCAGAAAAAAATAAATTAAATTGTCATAAAATCAGATGTTTAGTTTAAACGTAAAAATAAAGTAAACCGTTATATTTCAAAAAAAGGTTACTGTACTAATATGCATATTTTTGACACACATATGTTGCATTTCCTAATTTATTGATTTGAACTTGTTTATCTTGCGGGATCACATGTTCATCTTAATTATTTGCTCTCCTGTTTTTTTGTTGTATTGTAATATGGTGAATGAATATAGTATAACGTGTAAACTTATAACATAAGTGTACCAAGTAACTACTTTTTATTGTTATTGTAGTTGTAACTCAAAATACTGATATTATCATAAAATAATAATAATAATAATAATAATAATAATAATAATAATAATAATAATAATAATAATAATAATAATAATAATAATAATAATAATAATAATAATAATAATAATAATAATAATAATAATAATAATAATAATAATAATAATAATAATAATAATAATAATAATAATAATAATAATAATAATAATAATAATAATAATAATAATAATAATAATAATAATAATAATAATAATAATAATAATAATAATAATAATAATAATAATAATAATAATAATAATAATAATAACTAATATATCCTATACATTTTTGTAAATACTTATTTTATCTCTACCTTTTCAAGACATTTGTCTCGAAAATATATGATTTATATGAAGAATATGACATGTTAAATTAGTCGAGAACAATCATAAAAGGATTTTACCACTCACTTTCCATTATTAAATTTCGAGAGTTAAAATGAAAATGAATTTCTTGGTTTGAGTGTATTTAAAATTACTCTTCTGTAATTCGCAAACTTTACTAAAATACTTTATAACAATTTTATATGGTCCTTATTCAGAGATCTGTTTTGTATCTCAGATAGATGGAAACCAGTGATGGGAAGCAGGACGGGAGCTATAAAAATAGAAAACTTCAAAACCGTAACCCGGGAATGAAACCTTTTTAAGGAAAATAACCGGCTTCGGGGACCGGGGGAGTCCCTCCCATCGCTTATGGACACTCCGTTGTGGCCGAGTGGCCGCGCATACGAGACCAACATTTAGGCACCGATTTCTAAAAAGTACAATAATTAAAATGATTAAAATTTAAAAAAACTTATATAAGTTCCTTGTTCTAATGTTGTAATAATGATACCTTACGACTACTTTATTAATATTTTTAGAGTTTTAATAAAGCGTTTCTAAATGTTTTTTTTTTCAATTTTAACTTTAAAATTATTATAATTAGTACGTCTAAACAATATTTAATATTATTCAGCTACTCAATTATTGTTTCGTTGTCACTAAAATTATTATGTATTTACTGAAACTAAACTCTATAATATAAAAATTTTGATTTTTAACGATCAAAATATAATTATGCATTTAATGCAATTATTTTATTACAATTTTAGTTGGTGTAACCAATAAACCGACTGGTATTTTCTCATAATTATTTTATATTTCAATTGAATTCCTTAAAATTAATTTTATGGAGATATAAATCAATTTCAATTTCTACAATTTGTGGGTTTTTCCAAAACTGTTCAAATCTTGAAAAGAGTGTTTTAGTTAGTACATAGGTTACAAGGCCAATAAATAGCACGATGAAAGTCAAACCTATCTCAAATAATATTTTTTTCGAACGAAATGAACCTTGAAAGTTTAAAAAAGAAGTCGAATTCAAAACTTTAAAAAGTTCAGAAATATCATCATAGCGCAAGCCGGATACAGATGCGTTTTCAATAATTATTATAATATATATATATATATATTAGAAAGAAATATTAAAAGTATCGTAGCCGTTTTTACAAGATATCCGGAAGTCTTCATGTTCTGTCGGCGGGAATTGGATATGAATTGGACTAGTCAACCAGACCGCAATCGAATATCAATTAACTGAGCTGATAATTTGTATATATATTAAACAAGTAAAGTAAGTAACGAAAAACATGTCGGATTCCAAGTTTTAAAAATTTCATATCACATCGCAAGCCGAAGAGAGCGAAACTTCATAAGTCATTGTTATAGTCTCTATTTAGAACCGCTTTTGTCATTATCCGCTATTGGCTAAAGCAAAAATAACTTATTTATATCTCATTTTCTCTTCTGGGCCGTGTCTCCATCTATTTTCTGAACGTAAATGTCCCTATGCATAAAATATTAAATATTTTTGATAATATTCCTAAATACTCTATTAATACTGTCTCACTGATGGAGTTTCGCGATTCCTTGTTTTTGTCTTTTAGTTTTAAGACGAACTCCATGTTCCCGCTTAGTTTATCGTCATAGATACGCATATCCTTTTTAAAGTGTGACTAATATATCTGATTATATTATGCTTAATTGCATTAAGGCAGATCATGACGTGCCAAAAATATGTTTTTTCCAATGTAATTTTTATCATTTTCAAAAGTTGTTTTATAATAAGTTTTCCTTAATAGTTTTTTTTCCCAAATACGCATGATTCAAACAACATTTATGTAAAAAAACCTTTTTTTTTTAATTTGTCAAGATTGCATAACTTGCTCTTATTTGGTTTTAATATTTAGAAGGTTATATCAAATAAATATAATTATTCCATGTCTTATGATATGTGTCTGCAAATTTCGAACATAATCTCTGAATTTTGGATTGGCAATGTCAGTCTTTGTTTGTTTTATTATCTTTATTTATCATTATAATTATTTGTTTGCTGATGTTTTATTTTTTAAGCTTTTTCGACTAATGTAACCTAATTTCGTGTTATAACAATTTTACCTTAGAACCATTATGACTTTGAAAATTTCCATCTACAATGTCCAATGCATAGAAAAGATTCTTAAAAGATAAAGCACACAAACGTCCGGTTTTCTCTACTTTATAACCATACGACAGCACAAATAGCCAACACGATTAATCATTTAACATGTTCCGATTGAATATTTCAGCCAAAAACAAAGCTAAACATAAAATTCAAAGCAGATCCGAATAAACAACATGAAAAAAGTTTGAAAAGTTGGATTAAAAATTTAAAAAATCGACTTTTAAATTTGGCGCGCGACAGCCGTACGAGATGTTAAGCTCCAATATTCGAGTCAGGACCCATTTCTGAGAGCCTATAGCATACGGCGGATATTCTTTTTTTTAACGTGGTCAAACAATTTTATTGACTGGAAAAACTTATTTCTCACAGTTATAGGGCAGTTCTAGCGACAGTAAAGTTTTTACATTTTTTGTAATTTAAATTGAAGAAAGTTTACGATATTTCAATAAAATTTAAACAAAACTCTCACTGATAAATGTTGGTTGTCTTACCTGGTATGACGTAATTGTGGATAATATTACATTTAATTTTCTCTCCATAAAAATCGACTTATTGTCATTCCGTTTAGCGTGTGATCATTGGCTCGCATGTGATTTAATCTACATTGTTATGATACATTTTAATCATCTTTAATTAATGAAAATTAAAGGCAACAAGTTTAGAACCAATTACATCAGTTTATATTCTCTATGGAATTAAAAGAGGAACTCAGCAAAATAACCTCAATTTTTAAAAAATTAAAGTACCAGTTTGTGCCATGTAGCCATCGATGGTATACATTTGATAACTCAAAGATAATAATTATTTATTCCGAGCCTAATTGTTTATTTAATCTTGCAATTGTTGACTACCTCCAACTAATAAATCCTAGGAATCAACGATTTCAGAAACTTTTTCAGTACATAACAATGAAATGTTCACTTGCAGGTTATTTTGTTATTCTAAAATGGTCAATTAATAGCTTGTTTTTTCTATTTCTGGTATTTGCTACTTTTGAATTTTCCGGCCAATATATATTTTCGTGCGAATTCGATTTTTCACGATTATTCTTTATGATTTATCTGCAATTTTTTATACATTCAACTTTACTGGTAATTACCATTACTTCTCTGCTTCTTCAAACTTTCAATATAAATCCTCGAGGATTAGTCGGAACACTTCAGTGCGTTTTTTTGCTTGAGACTTTTAATAGAAGGACCTGAGTCAACCGAATTTTTCTGCAAATTTCTGAAATCAAACTGATTCGGTCAGCTTTTCATCGCGTTTCAAAGTTTATCCATGTAGAAAACAGGCCATGTCGAACAGTCGAATACAATAGTACCTCAATGAAACCAATAAAATACTTTATTTCGAATAAAATAGAAGCTTTAGCAGAATAAATATATGACTAAGCCATTAACCATATAAACCTCAAAGTTAAGTATATATATATATACTGTTGAGAGGGACCACGTTTTTTGAAATTCCGGGATGGCGGATCTTAACAATTTTTAAATTTCAAAGGTTCATAATTACCTAAAGGTCATATAGTCTACATGGGATCACATAAACTCAAATTGTGTCGATGCTGTCGGTTGGTCGACACCTCCTTTATTTTCATATCAGATTTTTGTATTTTTGACTAGGAAAATCCACGGAAAAATGATTTCTGTACGAGCAGAGCAGTCTACAACCTCTATCAAGTTTACAACATCTGTCAGTGCTCCTAATAAACTAAATAAATAAATCATCTGTATAAATTGGACTATGATACGCCATACCAGTTGGCGTGCAGCAGTCTTTAATGACTTAATCGATATTCCGACTGAAAGTCTGTAAGTCCCGGTCCCGATTCCGATTCCGAGTCCCTAGTAGAGAAAAAAGGAAGTCCCGGTCCCGGGCCCCGGGTTATGAAATTTTCAATTTTTTAAGGTCCCTCCCGCGCGGAATTCCAAATAACGGGGTCCCTCTCATCACTGATACGAATGTTACAACTAAAACGTACAAGTATACACGAATGCAATTTTGAAAAAAAATATACAAAAACTTGTTATCGTGTACAAATATGAAATTAATTTTAAACAAAAATAGCTTATGTTATTTCCTGTTTTTCAGAATATAAAAATTACAGAACTTTAGTATATTAGTTTTCATTGTTCTCTGCTTAGGACAAAATGACGCAGCTAAACATATCTACGTTAAATTTAGTAATACTTCATTTTCATGATCCTTTTATTAGGCAGTTATCATTTTTATACAACCTTTTTATTAATAGTACACGACTATTGCAGGCATATTCAATTCAACTTGGAAATTAGTCGAATTTATGGTCCCAATGTTAAGCCACACCAAAAGTTATTTAATAGATTCCAAAGGGTGATTTTAACTTTGATAACAACTGAATTGTAATATTTATTTGTTGCGAATGATACAGAAATGCATAAATGATTTTTGACGGCTTATTAGACGTCGCTCTCTCATTTCAAATCGATTGAAGGAAGATAGATCCCATATACTTTGAAAAAACCAAAATATCACGGAAAATGGACAATGTATGTATTGTTGTAGCCTATAACAATCTTCTTCAAATATAGTTGAAAGTGGAAAATCGGCGTTTAAAGGAAGAAAATCGTACTAGGAAAACTAGAAAAAATTTCTAGAATTGTATGGAATTCTTTATAATTCTTCAAAACATTCTCAAATCAAGTAAACCTCTTACGGTAGATTGTTATAAATACTAATAAACGCAAAGCAAAATGGCCAGGATATACTGGAAGGCAAGAATGTATCAGATGTCCAGGTTGATGGAAAATTGACTTCCCGAGGATCGCTTCCTCAAGAATGATGAACATTAAAAAATGGATATCCTCAAAAAACCCCAAATGAAATCCACCAGCATATTTTTGTTAAAAATAAATTATTGGAAACACTTTTAATAAAAAAATGTTGTAGGAGGAAGTGTGCTTTTCTTCTACAAACTATTAATACTTTATCCTTTCATTATTGTAGTTTAATACATGTTTAGGATATCAGTCTTCTGTTATCAGAAAATTCATAATAAAGTCAATGCACAACGAATTTGTAGGTTAGTTATAATTAAAGATAATCTGTACGTTGTTTATTTTCTGTTTAATTTATGTTTCTATAATAACAAGAAATTGATATTCAATGTAATTTGTTTGCATACAAATTTAATTTATATTGGTTAAGTGCTATTAATATTTATCTTTAACTTCATATTGGCGTGCAGTTTTTAAAGATAACTCTTAGCCGTTGAACAAGCTCAAAATCAATATCATAAAGAAGATGGTACGATCTCGAAGTGATTTTCAAGAATTCAAATCTATTATTTATGCGAATCATTCGCATATATTCAATTTAAGCATTTCATTTTGAGGAATAATATTCCTTGGGTGCAATTTAAGTTTTTTTTTCAAACGTTCAATAACAATCTATAATACATTTTCAACTTTACAGAATTTTTAACTTTTATTGTGGATTATAGATAATTTATCGATATTTATAACTTCATATGACATACTTAAATTTAAGATTTTTTATTTGAAAAATATTGTATCTCACTTATGCAGACAATAATTATTTTAACTTGTTTCCTTTGATTATTCATAACATAATTGTTTACTTAATATCAATATCAATTTAAAAATCATTATAGATATATTAAAATTCTATTGGAATCCAATTATTACGTAACTCAATGAAAAATAAAATTGCTTTTTTTGTTTTTATCGTTTTTATCGTTTTTGTCACAAATTGGAAACTAGTTTTCATAAACTTATTTTTCAGATCGAATATTATTCAAAATTCTATTTCTCATCCATATGGATGAATACTACCGTAACCATTACTCACAATGCCGAGAGGATAGGTCACTTGAGAAGTGGGAATATATATCATATGCAACAAACATAATATCAATATATGCTATTCCATTACATTCTTATGGCTTATTTTGTATTCTGTATAAAACACCAAAACATCTGGAATCGGTTTTTGCTCATATGCTCAATGTTCATTTATGGATTTGTGCATTCGATTTTTCATATTGTGTTTTATTGATGCCGTATATATTTGTTCCTTGTTATTGTGGAATTACTTATGGATTATTGACTTTTATGCATGTACCGATGAAGATACAAATATTCTTGGCTCAGATATTGATCACTGGTTGGTTTTATATCTGATGTTTTGATAATAGATTCTGAGAGAAAATTTTGTACTAGCATAAATCAATTTGCTCTTTTAATACTTCGATTCAAGGAAAAATAGCCACGTAGAGTTTTATTGTTCAAATCTGTCTAATCATATTTTTAGAAGATTAAAATAAGTGTGCCTCGATATGTTATAATCAGCAAGTTTAATGTAAATTAATGAAATGCATGTACATATATAATAAACAAAAATTATCTGAGTGTCTTTAAAACTTATAGAGTACGGTTTATATATTAATAAAAGTTTTGCTAAAGTTTTTGATTTTTATGTGTGGCTAAGCATGTGTAAAAACGTGAAAATTAATTTCCAGACCAAGAAGAGAATACAATTTTCAGAGTTTTTCAGACCTTTTCAGACCAGCTTTCAACCAAGACTCCAATAAAATAGGTTCAAGCCTGTTTCCTACCAACTATGCACTACGCATTTGTTTTCTATGAATCTGCTTTAATCCAGACAAATTTAGAATGAAATCATAGAATGAGACTTCCAGCACTTTTGAACAATTTCTTAAAAAAATACCGTAGGCTTAATTAAGTATTCTATTTATTAATTTTTTAAGCGCATTCTAGAATTTAAGTTAAATATTGTGATAGGGATTAAATATTTAATATTATGTATATACCAGAATGTATTTAGACCATCCAAAATTTTACTTATTTATTTTAGATGGGCGGGTTAAATTCATCTCGGCTACCGTAATTATTATCGATTATGTAAAATAAATTGCAAAGACTCTAATTATCTTGATATAGTCGGGCTTCCAGATATTCATAGAGACAAGTGGAAGTGGAGTAGATAAACATCGTGGCTCTTGAGTCACGATGGTCACATGAGGCATAATTAATTCTCATACCCAGATCTCTTCCAGTTTATTTTAGTTCAATTGCGTTTAACTCAATTTTTTTCTATTTTTTCTAGAAATCGTGAAAAATTCAAGAAAATCATAATCGCTGAATATATCGTCATTGTTAATGTCAAAAGTATATAGGTTCACTTCGTGTTTTATTAACTGAAGTTTCATTAGTATGAGGAAATTTTCATTTTATTAAAAATCTCTTTCTTCAGCTTTTATAAAAACGAAGTACCCTATTTATCCGTTTTATTGGATCTCGTTCGTACACTATTTCGCATGTGGTGGGGGGTGGTGGGGGGAGAGATAGATTTCTCTCATTTCGTGTCTAATGTCTCCACACACTCGTCTGTCATCAGAATATTTAATGAAAACAGTTCTACTCATAATAAAAGTTGGAATTGTTTATTGACTAATCGATAATAAATTTTTGGATACATTAACTATCAAAACAATCAAGACAATCAAAACCTATAGCAATAAAAAGCATATATATCTAACAAGGTTAGCACATTAAAGACATTTGAATCTGTTACATAAAAATTCTATAACACTATCATAATCTTGGCTTAAAGATCTTCTAAATCCATTAAAAATAACATCATAAAAATAACATCTATAAAAACTGTTGAATACCCAATTTGTCACTGTTGTGTACGTTGTGTACGACGGTCTCTTTCGGTTCCCATTTCTAGTGAAAGTTGCTTGGCTCAAATCGGTCATCCAAGATTCCTATCCTTAAATGGTTTGTTGACCACAATGTCCAATGGTTGAAGTCACTCCACCCGGTATAACTGCTAATGTGCACAGCTGATTAAGCTCATCTACTACTGTCGGTTCTAGATGACAACGAGCCGAATCCATTATAAAAATCCATTATTAGGGTCAGTATTTTTAGAAAAAATTGGTCTCCAAATGTTATCGATCCAATCCTTTAGGCAAAGTAGAGTGGTGTCAGATAAGCATACTCCACATTTGTCATCCTTCAGTTTTCCTAACACATTTTATGGGCGCGGCACTTTTCATGTGCCTATATTGGTTTGGTCAGTTGACTGATCGTACATATTCTCCTTGTTAAGTTTAGAATTTATCTTTAAACGTAGTCATATATTCATTTTTTCATTCTTATATTCCTTGTATAATGATAAACATAAGAGCAACAACAACCAACAACCACCCCCCCCCTTCTCCCATCGGAGGAGGAGAAATTCTTCACTACTTTTGTGCATAACAACTTCTGTTATATTTTCTCTTTTGATCGAAATGATGAAAACATAACCGCCTGCGTCGAGGAATCCAATGAAACGGATAAATAGGGTAACTCTTAAAAGCTTAACCAAAAACTAAATGTTGTTTTATTCTGATCAAAAATCAAAAACTGACACTGGCTTGACTAGATTATATTATGCTCGAAACAATTTTTTGTTATATGGATTTACAAGATTATCATTGTTCTCTAAATACATATCAAAAGAACATTTTTCAATAATTAGCATGTAGTGAGATAAATATGGTAAATAGAAGAGAAAAAACTGACAACTGTCCTAATTAGTATCGGGATTGGACCAATAGCCACATATCGGAAAATAACGCGTATGAAATTCTTAATTTTTCAATTGTTATGTATTAATAATAATTTATTAATAATAACAATTGAATAAATTACAATAGAACATGTGGGGGAGATTGCGGCAACGGGGCTAGGTGATGAAGTGAAAACGGAAACAACAATTAGAATAACACAACGGACTGTCTGACAATTCAAACGGCCTAAATGCTCGCAGTTAGATGTGCAGCAGAATTGGCGGCAGTTTAAAATGACCACGCGCAATGCCATCCTGGTCGAGCCGCAATGAAAAACCACAACATTAATGAACTATCACGATTCATTGAATTTTTCAAGAATTATTATATTGGTAGAACATACTAACAAACGCACGAGCTTCTTGCATAATAAATGAGCATCCATTTTTATCAATTCAATCGGCGTGCAAACGTTTTCAGTTTTTTCTTATGACAGAAGAGCTATATAAAAATAAGCTTTATTGCTGAAGGATTCTAACAGCCCTATATATGAAACTTAATTAATACTAGAAAACATATTTGGCGAGAAAAAAAAGTAATTATATAAAAACTTAAAACTAAAAAATAAGATACTGAAATAAAATTGAATGAATTTTAAAGTAATCTGAGATTGTATGCAAGAAAGTATTTATCCGTTAAACGATGATGGAAAATAATTTTCAATTACCCTTTCTATAGTCGTCGCCAAATGCGATTACCACCGCAAAATGTTGCGCACTTTTTAAATATTATTTTTTCATTTCATTTTTATGATTATTTTCTTGTTTATGCTCGTTTTTATACTGTTATACCTTAAATAAATAGAAGAATATGTTTTAGATGTTGTTTAAATCGTTGAATAATTGTGGAAAATAATTATAATCATAAAAATTAAATGAAAAAATAATATTTAAAAAGTGCGCCACATTTTGCGGTGGTAATCGAATTTGGCGACGACTATAATAAATTATACAAAATTTTCAATTATTTGTATAATTTCAATAGATTGTTTATCAATGATTTTCCATCATCCTTCAACCGATAAATGCGTTCTTGCATACGGACTCTTGTTAAGCTCAGAGGAACGTTTGTCAATATAAATCTCAATCTCATATCATTTTAAACGTCTGAAACTTATTTCATACTTATATCGAACCCAAATAATTCTTATCACTTTTCAGGATTGTTCACTTCAATTGCACTCTTATTTGAAAGTCGTTATTCCATATTGGTTCCAACAAAGCTGAAAATAAAAGGAAAATGGACTAGAACAATATTTATAACATCACTTTATGTATATGGAGTTTTTGTCATATTTCCGGCATATTTTGATACGATAGATCAGGAAAAAACAAAAATGCAATTTCTAAATAAACATCCCTGTCCTGATGAAGAGTTTTTTGACAGCCGAAACTATGCGTTTAGTGATGAACAGCATCAAGTGTTTATTATTATTTCAATGCTTATTTTCTGCTCGATTAACTTTATTATGATAATTTTCTGCTTTTTACGATGTGCTTATTATCTCGCAGTTCAAATGTCGCGTCATAATATTTCTGAAAGAACGCAGAGGATGCAGAAAAAGATTTTCTACGGTCTTTCGATTCACGTAAGAAAGTTTTTCTAGTTTCGCAAACAAATCCAATATATTTTGAAAATGAGCCTACAGGGTGCACCATAATTACGGGTTTTCAAGTTTGACGCAATTTTGACGCGTTTTTTTGCATGATTTTTAAAAAATTTTGGCGAATTTTTTTCTCTTCGGCCAATACGCAGTTGCAGTTTTCTAGAAAGGATTGGGTATTTCAGCAGAATAGTGCATCTTCAATACCACCGAAAATAATGTGGGGCAATGCACAAGATTTAACAAGGCTTCATATTTACCTGCTTCTTTGACTGATTTGAAGCCTTTTGACTTTGTTGGGAGACTTAAACAAGAGAAGTTCAATGCAAGACCCTAATGAAATCTGAAGGCACTAACGAAGACTTCCGTAAAAAAACTTGGCCCTTGATTAGCTGCGTGACCGAAAAATTGTATTTGTTTACGCATTATTCTGACTTTTCATTTACGAACTATGTGCACTATGGTGTATCCTGTAAAGTAGAAGCTAATTTGTCCCTTCATATTCTTGAGCAAAACTAAAACTTTCAGGCAATTTTACCATTTGCAATTTTTCTTATACCAATAATTATGATTCATGTTATCCCATTAGTCGATATCTACGATCAATGTAAGAGTTTGTGAAAATTAAACCGAGATCAGTTTAAATTTCAGCGCTCAATAATCTTCTAATATTCAGTTTTACAAACCATGGGGTTCTATCAACTACAGTATTAATAACCGTAAATGAACCGTTCCGTAATTATACAAAATCATTATTTACATGCACATTTTTTAAGAGTAAGAAGTTATCTAGTTCACATTCGCGGGTAGATCCATTGAGATTTTGATAAAATTCACTTTTTTTTTAAATTGTATTATGATTAGACAGTTGCACTTTTTGTGTTGTCTTTGTCCAGTTGGATTAAGAACTATTTTAAGTATTAAATATTGAAAAGTTATGTGTTTTTTTCGGGTTTTGTTATATAATATTAACCTCATTTATAGTATTCTTTATATAATTATGTTTAATTTGAATAATTGAAAAGCTTTCATAAAAATTATAATATGTTTTTCCGTTTGTTTAACTACCATACGCCGCAATAATGAAGTTGAATTTACTTTCATAGGAATCAGAGTTTATTATACTAAATGAAAACCAAAATTGTTTTATCTGAAAAGTTTTATAAACAGCTTAAACACTTTTCTGGAAGCAGTAACTCCAATCCATCTCATTGTCACGAAGAACGCTCCGAATTATAAAGGATCTCGCTCCCAACTCTTTCAACTTTTTATTTTTTAAATAATTAATTTGTTAAAAAAATACAATATTATAAATATGGTATGGTGTTCAGGATAATATTATGGTTTTGTTCATACTATTTTCTTTTTTTCGTACAAACACTTCAAAAATTAAAAAAAAATCGTTATAGTTCTTTCAAAAATTACAGGGGTGCCAACGAAAAAACAATTATGAACTAATGAGAAACGCTTATTGAGACACATAGTGGTTGATTTAGTATAACTAATTTATAAGGTTTCTTCTCTGATGATAAGAAATGCAATCTGTTAGGTTACTATCATGACTTAAGTAAGTAACTTTGCGAAGGACGTATAAGTGATTACCAGGGTTGCACGGATTTCTATTAGGATCGGGGGAATTTCAATCTGCAAATAAACTAATTGCACGTCAATTTGAATACTAAAGTATGTTGCTCGTTCAAAGCTATATAATTACACATAATAACACAAATAAAATTTATTTATTTAGTTTAAAATATTAACTCACAATAATTAGAAGTTTCACAATTCATAATTACAATTCATAACACAATTCATAATTAGAAGCCTTATGCGTCTACGTGAATTCGTGACAAATAGAGTATAAATAGGTAAATTCGAAAATTGTAAAATTGAATAATCAAAAAAATAGTACAACAAATGCAATGTCAAATAAGTTCCATCATTCTTCACGGAATTGCATCTTCCATCTTCCGTCTTATATTTCCATTTACCGCGCACTGGTCTGCCTTCTGCATTTTCCTTACTTGGATTTTACGATTGTTTAATTCGAATAAAACAGTATTGCATAAACATTGTGCATCAAACGACAAGAAATTATGATAACAACCTTTTTGTCACATCTTTTTCGGCGTCATCGCGGTTGTTGAAGAATTGTTCTTCAATGGGTGACAGATCCAGAAGTATCGGGGAAATAGAGCGCTGTTTTATAATCAGGCACAGTAATCGAATCTTTTGGTAACTTTCTTCAAATTAGTTTTCAGCATCAATTATTGTTTTAGGATCGGAGAGGATGATGATAATCCACAGTTCCAGCTTCAGACCAAAACCCTTAGCCTAGCCTTGCTCCAATTGAGACTAGGGAAAAAAATCAATCATTTTGAAGAACAAAATTTGTTTCGAAAGTCCTATATCCAGCCAAATAAATAACCAAATAAGTTTTTAATAATCTTAAGTCACACATCAGCGTCTTGTCTCGTTAAATCGGTGTACCATAGATATATTCATCTATTGTATTCTTATGTAGAGTCAAATAAAGCTTTATAAAGAGCTAGGTGTTCCGTTTAGATGGTAGTATTCGCACAGGTAAGCAATAGATTGTGCGTTATAAGTAAGATTATTTCACCAACTACTAATATTCTTGACAAACCGAAAGATGGTCCAGGTTCTTTATACCTTATCGACTCCTTTCATCGGTACTGATTAGAGATGCTGCGCAATATAGTCGCGACTATAGTTGTTCAGGCACGGCAGATGTGGCCGGCGTAGCTCGAAAGTTTGGAAATTGTCAAAAATCAAATTTTAAACAAACTATTAAATTATTTTAAAAGTCTTATGATATATTTAAGTATTTATACTATATTTATACAACAAGCATTTTTCTGAACCAGCAAAAGAATTAAAATACTTTATTTAACGTTTTTCAAAAAATTATTATTAGTTTACAATTGTCATCAATTTGGATATTAACTTTTTCTTCTTTAATTTCTTTAATTTCCAGTATTATATTCCCATTGTGCAACCTCATTCATTTTAAAACTATTCATCCAATGCTTTTTGTTAAAATACAAAAAAAATGGGTTATTCTTTTTGAAAGGCTATAGACTCATTTAATTAAGTTTACTTGACTTGTTTGTTTGCTGTAAATGTTCCCATTTTAATACATTATTATCATCATTATACGCTAAATGGGACTATTTACTTCTTTCGTTTCCATCATTTAGTTTTTTTTTTTAATTTTCACATTAATAGTTCTCGAAAGTAATGTACTAATTATATTTAATAAATAATAATGTTTATTATATAATATAATGATTTTGGCCCTTAAATTAATTTTTTCGTACATTTCGTTTATCTGTCGCTTTTAGAAATTAGACTTGTAGATGTGTAGCTTTTAAATTATTATAAATAAATAATCTAATTGAATATTTTATTACGATCATTGCACGACAAATGCAAATTATGATTTTCTTTAGTTCAAGACAACAATATATTCGCACTACAATATTCACGTGTACTTTACACGAATATTATCTACGACAGTTTGTAATCTTTTTCTATACTCTCAAAAAACATTAAAATATTAACAAAAGATTTGGTTTGATCACGTTTTCCGAGCTCATTTTATTAGCGTTCCATTTGGCGTGGATCCTTGGGCTGAACTACGGAACCACATAAGTAAATAATCGATAATTATGAAGTAATCTTCGCATAAAAGTTTCTCACTTATTGTTTATAATAGTTTCCATTTAATTTGAAAAAAATGAAACTTGAAGGTAGACATGTCTTTTTATTTTTTCTAATTTAATATTAATCTTCTGAGCAACTTAGTTCAATTCTAAATAGACTTATAAGGTCAAAATTTTACTTTTTTTTAACTTTCATTTCGTTTTGTTATTTTGCCACAAATAGTAAAAGTCATTTAACATCCTTTATCTTGATGATTCTTTAATAAAATATAGAATGTTTAGGAAAACCCAATTCCTACAGTTTTGAGGAAAGATATTGTGAAAATAACTGCATGTCCAAAGAAATTTCATTCCGAGGAAGATTAATTGAGAAGGTTTAATATATATTAAAATTTTTAAAATATATTATGATCGAGTTGTTTCAAGAGCTTTAAATATATATATATATATATAACACATGTATATAAAAATCTTTATTTGGTAACAAAAACATTTAGACAAAAAGATATAGGAAATCGGAAAAATGTTGGTTCAACCAAATATATAAACGCCAAATTAAATCGAATAAACCTTACCTTGTTAGTTCAAAAAATGTTATAATTTGTAATACTTTCTTTAGATTTTTCAATTTTTACATACTGTAAGATAAATAATTCTTATTACAAACTTATTATACTTGAAGATTAACAATACCCGTTCAAATTGTAGAAAATCATAACTTTCCTTCGGCTTGCCGGTAAACGTAATATGGAACAAACATAAAAGTTAATAAACGAAAATTCATTGGTGAATAGTTAATCCAGCTATCAGTTAATTAAAATGCAATTGAATAATCGAGTTGTAGAATGTACAAAAAAGACATTCCATTTTCTGACATTCTTCCAACGATCATTTTAATTAATAGCTTTCATTTCGATGGGTTTTTGTTTACTCTACTGGAACGAAATGAAAAACCAGCGAAAGGCACAATCAAATCATTTCGCATGTGTTTGTGCTTGATTCGTTACGCAATACATTACTCATTTTTAAATAGACTTGGGTAATATTTGCAATTTCTATTTATATAATTTTCTGTCTGGCAGTTCTTTATTATTATTATTATTATTATTATTATTATTATTAATACAAGTATATTTTAAAGAATATGTTCATAGTTAACGTTAGTGCTTAACTGATTCCCATTAAATCTTGTTGTTAATTTGGAACAATAAAATTAAATAAATTTGAATAAGCATGACTATAAAATTGAACAATAAACCAATAAACCATTAACTAATATTCCATTCGACAAAAGAACATTGCGTAACGTTTAATTGAACTTTAATTGTTTTTGATTAGAATTCCATTGAAACATTCAGTAATGGAAATAAAAACAACAAAATCTATAAAATATTATATTTTTGTCGTATTTTTTTTTCATGTTAATTTCTCCGGATTTAATTAGCACATTTTTGTTGCTCATACGCATATATTTGAATTCATATATTTTTGGTTCGATTTGCTGAGTATTTCTTAATAGTGGATGTGGATTTTCTTTCTTATTCTGGCCTTACTCATTAACAATAGTATATATAGAAAATAATTTAGAATAATTAAGCAGTATTAATTATTTTTAAAGTTTCAACTAGTTTTTCTTAGCTCTCTTTTACAACATACTAAATCGACAAAGTTTAATTTTAACCCATCGTTTTGTTTCATTAAGTCTTTTCGCGGTAACGCCAATCTAAAATTCACATCTTTAAAGTATAAAAATAATACAAAAACAGTTATTATCTTAACATCGATGAGATACAGTAGCCGGCAAAACGAGACCATGGTTTCTTTCTTATTGTATTTCTCTTCCAGAGTAGGCATCGATCTCTGAAAAGGACAATATTTTTTTCTAAAGCGTAACTTCTTTGATTTACTTCACGCCAAATTGAAATAATGAGATTTTATTTGTACGCTTGTACGGGCACTTTACTCAAATGTTATCTACCCCAGTTTGTCATCGTTTGCTTAAACTCTCTAATAATATTAAAATCTTCACAAAATTTTAGAAGATAGCTCAATAGCTTAAATTTTTAAAAAATATTGAAAAACTCATGTCGACTAAACGATTAATTATTATTGTTTGTGTATTTTTTCGTATTTTTCGAAAAAAATATAGGGCTTATATTGTCCTTTTCAGATATAGGTACCTAATGGAAGATCAAAAAAAGAAAAGAACATGATTGGCGGCCACACGGCCACAAACAACTTTTTCGTCAATTCCTCTTAAATGTGTGCTGTCCATAATTTCGTAAAAAAAGAATGGCCGTCCAAACGAGAATCTCATTTCATCCTAATTTTTTTCCTCTTCCATTAGGCACCGATCTCTGAAAAGGACTATATATATATATATATAAGTTTGTTCATATTTAAATTTCGGTATTTGGGTGCTGGATTTACTATAAAGTTTGATAATTTAAGATATTTCCATTAAATCGTCATCGTAACATTGGAACATTTCTATAGTATTTTTAAGGTTTAATAACAATTAAGATTTCAAGCTTCCTTATTTTTTAAATTAATGAAATCATTTGTGGTAAATTTTCATAGCATAAAAAATACAAAAAAAAGAAAATAAAAAATATCAATCAAATATTTGTTCTTCACCACATGAATATCATTTATTTCCATTAAATTAGCATATACATTAACTCCGATATGAATATTAATATCATACCATGGGTGATAAATAGTCATTTCTTCCAGCTTATAGAGATGTCACATTTAGAAATACATACTTAATGGTTTTCACTTTATTCTAGATGAGATACATTGAAATTTGTGTTTTACGCTCTAAAATAAATAATAAAAAAATAATTAACAATCGTATATTTTTAGAAATATATCGTTTTCATGTTTTCCGTGAAAGATGTTCCTCTGTTGCGCTGATATATGTATCTCATAAAATTGCCAATTTTTTAAAGTTTCGTTTCCAAGATACAGAGTTCACTATTTCAGTCATTTTGAGTAATTTAGTGACTTTTCCAAAACGAGACCGCTTTATACTATTTTCTCGCTTATTATTCTTAACCGTTATGATTTTCACCGTCATCAGAAAAATATAGAAAACAAGACATGTCGAATTTGTCGAATTTGAACGAGACTGTAACTAAATTACTGTCAAGATAAGGTCTCTAAACATTAAAGCAAATGACAATTCTCACTTATTTAAACTTGTATTTTTAATTTCTACGTAAATAGTTACAAGCGGGCTCTAACGTCACTTTAGTAGATTTTAATTAAACTATCAGGAAAATTAATCTTTGCAAAATATTAGATTATAGAGGGCACCAATTTTAAAGATTTCAGTTGGTCTGACTTTTTTTATCAAGTTTTTTTTAGTTATATTTGTATTTATACTGTAATGAACAATAAAACAATCTTCTAAAAATGGAAAACTAAAGAAAGAAAAATTATGGGAAAATCGTTCAAACCGGCAATTAAATTCATTGAATGTTTCTTTGATGATATTCTTATTATTATTATTTGCTTGTTATTATTCTCGATAAGTTATGTCTTGGGTATTTCAAAAATGCAGAAAACTATAAAATAAAATGAAATGCGCCAAAAACAAGTTTTTACAATCCATAACCTATAATTACCAAAATACAGTTTTTGATGGTATAAATTAAAAATGATTTGATTTTTGAAGGGTTGATGTTTTATTGTTATTGTTGTTCTTTATAAAACTGGTGTATATTAATAATAGGTTCATTTTTATGCACTAGAACAACCTTAAACTGTGGATTTTTCTTTGTAAATTGTAGGTATTATTTATTCAGCTATTTTAAATTAAAATAGTGTTTTATTCCAATTTTATACGTGTTTTATAAGTTTTCAGGTAAATTTTAAAATATGGAATTTAGGTTAATTGGGCATATTTGAATGAAATTCTCTTAAAGAATTCAAGTTTTTCTATATATTCAAGGTGAAGGACATGATGTGAGCTTTCATGATTTCAAATAGGAACCCTCGACTAGTCATGGGTAGAAATGCTGTGGTTTCTACGATTGCAATATTAAATGTCCGTTGTCGCTACCGTCGATTTTCGCTGCCATAAATTTATTATTTGATTAATGATTAAGATTATTTTCTCAGTTTTTCGGTGTCAAACAGTCAACAATCATAGTTCATCAAGGAATCCAAAAATAACCGCGCATAGGACAGCTGAAAACAGCACAGACACGCGCAAAAAACTTATTCCTTGCACAAACGTTGCTCATTTTGAGAAATTGTGGCTCTTAAACAAACATAATCAAATTTGTTGAACATTTTGTAGGCAAACAATTATTTAACCCTATTTTAAACTGTTCAAACCCGATTAGTTTTTGTCCGAATCGAAAAAAATCCAACAAGGAGCTTCATTATTTTGTTTATTTTTTTGTTTATCGCTCACAAAACCCACCCCCACATATTATGAACATCGCTACGATTTAAACGCCCGTATTGCTCATTTTAATCGGGTTACTTAAATAATAAACTGATTTTTGGCGTAAACATTAATTTCTTTATTTTTAGTAATCTGAACAACAACAACAACAGAAGGTAGAAGAGCGATGTGCATTCAAGTTGATCCGCCAAAAAGGTTTGTTGTTTTTATAAACAAATTTATGTAAATTTGGTGTTCATTTAATAATAATAATGATGATTATGATAATATTCAATGTTTAATGATAACGGAATCAAATAAATGGGAAATTTGTTCGTTTTCTATTTCGCTTTCACTTGATTCTATTTTAATATCAACATGTGATTATTAAAATTCGTATTCCTCGACCTGTATGTTTTCTTTTTATTTTGGAGTACTCTATTAACCTTATCGCATTTAATTTTTAACTTGATTTTATCATTAAAAGTAATAAATGAATACACTACGATAAATAAAATAAATCCTTATTAAGGTAATTAAACATTAAAGCAATTTTCAGAACCAACACGTTAAAAATTATAATTTCCTTTCCATTCTCTTTTTAATGAAACAAAATAACTTTTCAAATTTACTAAAGAAACCTCTGCACCTGTATTTTTGTCATTAGAACTTAGATTTGCTAATTTTATTTAAATGAAATTGCTTGGATTTCTTTTTTCAGTTGTAAATGCACTCCAAATGAAAATTTTAAAAAATTACATTGTTTGAATGCGCCACGTGTATATTTAGAACAACTTTTCACCTCAATTTATCAAGTATTCTTTAAACTATTCAATAACCTTGAATATGTGTTATACCAATCGAAAATATAACTCCGAAACTATTCATCGTATTCCAGGTTTAACTCATTAATATTGGAAATTAGGGTGTGTTCATTTCCATTCGTCGTAGTACTGTATCTTCATTAAAGTAATAGTAAAACTAAAACTCATAAACGATCAAATTGTTTGTTAAATTTTGCATGCACTACAGTAATCAATTTCTCACCTAGTTCCCTCTATCAACAAGCCCTTAAGCTCAAAATTTTAAAAGAGATTATCATTATTTTTTAATGTTTTATTCCTTATGATGTCTTAAAATGCGCCAAAGAATCAACTTTCAAGCAACGGCTCTGTTCTACTTGTGCTCCACCTGGATTTGCTGAATATTTCGTCGTATGAGCCAATATTATAGAACACGTTGCTTATAATTTACTAAACACGACTATATTAGTAGTACCAATGATAGTATTCATTTTCATTTGTTTAAATTTGTAAATTTAACGATTTTAATGCGGATTTGGTATCAGCGCGTCCGAATCTATCAATGATGCAAGTCTCATCAAAATCTCAAGCGGACGCTAAAGTGACTTCCCTTGTAAAATCAATCAATATGAAAGTATTTAGTTAGTGATTAATATGAAAATAAGCTCTCATAAAATTCGCAATACTTTATTCACTTGGACTATACCAAGCTTTAAATTATTGATTAATAAACAACTCATCGTGATGATTACGATCATAATGAAGTTTTTGGTTTAACCTAGAAATTTGCTTTTCCTAATTGCTCTGAACTAGAATATAAATTTAAAAAATAATATTGGCATTTTCTTTTTCCTAACATTACCATCTAGTTATCACCTTTTGCTGCTCCATCGACATACATAAATAATACTTTTTAAAGTAACCGCTCCACACCAAGACAGCGAATTGAGTTCAGCGTTTCTGTTAAAAAAATTTTTGTATGGACTATAATTATTATACAGAATTAACTCAAATTATATGCTTATTAAAGTTGTCACTCTCTATGTGTAACATCCATCAATCATATCTACATAGAATAAGTGTAAAATGTTTATACTAATTCATGATCATTAACACCATTATTAAATTGAAAAAAAAACATTGATAACTTATCTTTAACTGATATTTTTCTATGTTTTTAAGGTTCTTAAGCATAGAAACAAATTGTTTAAAATAATCTTTATCATGAATCGACCGGTTTAATCAAAACTGAGGATGGCATCCGTTCACTATCTTTGATTGATAAAATAATTAAATAATTATATTTGTTAAATGAAATCCGATTCATCTTAAATTGCTTCATTTTCCCAATGAATCGCATCAAATTACGTTGGATTATGTTTTTTATAAACCTTATTCAACAATATCTCGTTAAGCTATTTCTCGAGATTCGGTTTCAAATGTTTTTTTTATTAATCTGTTCATTGATAGATGGTGATTTTCTCACACCTACTATAGCGAAAGTATTTGTTTATTTTTTTTGGCTCTATATTCGTTTTATTTTCATTCTAGAAGAATGACGGTTATTTCTTTAAACTTTTTTCATTTAGATAAATAATTTATTGTTGACCTTTAATTGTACACCAATTGAAATTTCAAAAGTTCATACTCTTTTAAGACCATAAGTTATACAAGCAGATAATGATTTTTTTTTGATTTATGGTTTTTTAAGCCTGATCCGAAAGAATATTTCGTGATGGCTATCTCCTGATTTTTTCCTACCGACAAAAAGGTAGAAATGCACAAATATTCATATCACAGAGCTTAATACATTAACAAATTATATGCAACTCGATAATAATTTGGAGTAGTATGTAAAGCATTTCAGACTCCAAACTGGAAATAGCGATTTTCCGATTTTTAGGTGTGTCTCAATAAATTTCCAACAATTTAAATTTGGGCACGTTTAGTGAGCTCATTCTATTTTTCAAAAAAAGATTTTTTTAAATAAATAATAGCGTCCATAGCTGACTAGATAGAAGCAAATGTTAGTCATTAGGCATGCCGTTTGTTGCAAAAATTAACATTTGAATATCAAACTAATTACTCATCCAATTATATTCCGACATTAATGATTTTGTTGACATTCATAATAAATATTATCATTTCATCAAATATTTGTTTTATTTTTTGTTTGGGGCTTATGGAATTCTTGATTCATAATATTATTGTTTCATGGAATTCTATTAGAGCCTCTAATTTCGTTATTTTATTTATTGTTAGGGAATATTATGATACGAAATAATTCTTGCTTTAAATTTTATTTTTATTAGCTCAATAAGAAAATATTATATTTTCAATATAAATGGGAATGCGAAAGAATTGAATTTGGTTTGATTAGTTTGCTCAAGAGAATGTTATTTTATTTTCGAGACTCTTCGTTATGATCTTTTCTTCAATCTTGAATAATAATAACCATCATTCTGATTATATACTATTATAGAAATCCTTTGATTATGTTTAGAAACATTTCTCTCGGTCAAAACTTTAAAATATTAAAATCACTTTTTTAAATTAATTAACAAGTTGCAAGAAATTGAAAACTCATTTTTAACATTTTTGAAATTGGTCTCAATAAGAAAGTGAAAAAATATTAATAATAATAATTTCTCTCTATTTCTGTTACAATTCTTCAATATTTCAAAGCCATGTCGGCTTAGTTTTTATTTTTAAATGATGAGTTTTTTTCCCAATATTTCAATATAACTTTTAGGTTCAGAGTAGAGCGATGCGGGCACATTATATGTAAACACGTATTCAGTAACGCTCCATAGATTTTTGTTGTAACTGCCAAATTTTTGATTTAGCTATGATTTTTCAATAAAACTGTCCTTGCCAGCTCAAGAAAGCTTCCCGTAACAACAAGCCAACATTTTAAAGTTTTCTTTTACTGGAATAAAACAAATAATTCATTTTTCAGCTTTCACAGGATAACTAGTGGGTCCGTTTGAGTAAATGAGATTAGGAGGTATACCGGTAAAGTCCCGGTCAATCTTAGTACGATTTTCCGGTACAAAATAATATATAGGTACTCAAGAGCAGGTATCTACAATTAAATGTAAATTCTAAATTAATTACAACGAATTTAGCCTAAAATAAGAAAAACAGTCAAAGAATCACTTCTGTTTCCGATGAAATTGGCGCAAAACCGATGTAAAACCGGCAAAACGCCGGTCTCCGGTTTACCAGTGTTTTACATTAATTCCCAATATTTATTCTGCTTAAATTTGGTTCGAAGTCAACTTGATATAGTCGGTTTTACAATTTTCTTCCCACTCTTTAAAATTTTAAAAGTTAATTCAATATTTTGTTTCAGCTTAACTTTCCTAATTTCCTTTAAATCTCGAAAATATAATCTAAGTTATCCTTTTTACCAAATTGGCGTGCTATAATTTTTGCTATTTTATTTTCAAAGATTATATGAAGATAATTTTTATAACGAATGTTGATTGTTTCAATTAATATTATGATATTCAAAAATTTTCCATTCCTTGTTTTTGAAATTATAGACTCCCCACTAGTCACCTTTTGAGAATTACAAATTTACGAAAAAGGATTGGTTCAAAATACAAGATAATAATCATCTTTAAATTATCTCTAGGAACAGTATAAGAATTAATATCTTAAAAATGTATATTGCACACCAAATTAAAGTTATTTTTACCGTCGCGGGTTATTCTTCTAATTTTAGGCCCAAATGTCTATTCACAGCTCTTCCTAATATATTTTTGGTGTTTGTGTATTTGCCAGGATTATGACGTTATTTTGTAAACGGATCAAACATTTAATCAAGAAGCATCACGTGAATACATAGTAAATTGGGGAAAACCTCTGACTAAAATACAAGGTAACGAGTAAAAATTTCTCAGAAAAGTTATACAAACTTAATATTGAGGAAATATACAGGAGCGTGTTAATTCATGAAATAGCTTTTCAAAAATATTTATAAATAAATTTTTTAGAAGATGCACTCCAAATCGATATATCAATTTTACGATTTTAAGCATGTGCGGAAATTTTTATGTCGTTATAAGAGAAATTTAATTAAGCTTGTCTCAAACTATTCATATCTTTATAAGAAAGTTATATTGAGCATGATTACTGAGTTCACTCTATTACCATACAAGCTGGACGGAATATGTTTGTTCACCATTACTTCGAAGTTTAATTTAATATGAAAACCATAAATTTGGGCATGCAAGCGGGCTCAAATTATAAAAATCGCTTTGGATCATCACTGTCTTTATGCTTCTCAATAAACATAAACTTCATTTAAATAAATTGTAGACAGTTGCTAAATCTACGTTACATTTTAAGCTAATATAAGATTTTCAGATAAATAAGCATGGTTTCTATTATTTTAGGGACTTTTATTATCAATATCTTTACAAAAAAAACAATTTAAGATTTTTCATTAAGTACATCGTCTCAAATGTATGATTTTTGAAAGTGTTAGAGCATCATGTTACAGTACTCCACGTGAATATATCTATATAATTTTTTGTCAGAACTAACGGTACATCAGAACCTATTCCAATCTATAAAAACATCGTCACAGGGTGGTCTAAAAGGAACCACGTTTTAGACTTTTCCAGAAGACGTGCATTAAGAAAACATTTTTCTATTGTTGCTTCGTTGAGTTAACTCTATGTATGTTCGAAAACTTATTGGAATTTTACTTATTCTGTCAAATATACACGAAACAAGCAACTACCCATTGTAAACAGTTTCAAACGACTATCATTTAAAATTTTCCAATTATCTCTCAATTATTTAACTAATTTGTGATCAATTAAATTCTCTCAAAATTCAATGCACTTCTTTTTTTTTTAATTTTAATCTTCGTTACATTTTTAACAACCGAGAACTAAATTGATATGATCCGCAAGCCAAATTAAAATTGTTTTTTTCAATATTTAAACGTTTCTCATAACTTCTAATTTGAAAATTATTTACAGGTTTGTTCTAAATCATTTAGAAAGGTTCACTTTGTTCTGAAAACAAAAATGCTTATCCCAGCTTATAATTTATTTCAAAGTTCCATTGGCGCGTGATTCGAATTATTTTTTAATTCGAAAAAATTTTCATATGGTTCCAACTAAATTGCTTAAAAACAAACAAAGAGAATCAATCTAATTGTGTCTTCTTTTCAAATTTAATTGTTTCTTGTCACAAATCCCAATCACACATGTTTATTTTTGACAAGGAAAAACAATGAATCTTTTCGAGTTCCACATATTTGCACATATAATTTAACCAAGTTCAAATATTGCTTCTTTTTTTGCGACACAACAATTTGAAAAAAAAAGGAAAAAGCTTTTTGGTGTTTCCGTTTTCAATTGGCCTCCAAATTGAGGGGAAATGTGAAGCTAGTTAAAATACCTCACACTCACACGAGGCTTTTCTCTCTTTGTGGTTTTTTTTTTGAATTTTAAATTACTTATACTTTAAGATTGATTTCATGTCAAATTAGGCTTATTATTGAAATCTCATACTGTTTGAAGATTCATTTCTAGATAGAATTTATTTTGATAAACTTTGTTTAAGAATTGTGTATTTTTAGCTTCTTCTTTTTTTGTGCATAATAAATTCCATAACACTTAAAAGTTGTAGGTCAAACGTAACGTTTTCTGCGGTGCCCCACGTTTCTGTTTCAATTCTTGATCAATTTTGAAGATTTACCAGTTCTGTTAATTATAAATACCACTTAAGCACTCCGGTCAAAAATCCACGAAAAACGCTATCTCTCTTCATTTTATGTATCGTTGTCTGCGCGTTAAATTATTTTAAATTATATTTGTTGAAATAAATGATCGTCTATTGTAGAAGAGGAATATAGAAAAACGCAAAACATCACAAAAGGCAACGCGCAGAGAAAAATACAAACTCTGAGGGTGGATTTTCGTTTTGACCGAAGTTTAAGAAAACGCTGAAAGTAGGACTTGATCCCATGCGATCCCATTTGAGACATTTGAATATTTATATAAAATTAGAGAAAATTGTTTATAAAACACAGCGCTAATTTGAGAAATTAGTCAACATTTAGCTCATTTTTTGGATATAAGTATAGTGAAGGCTCACGCAAAATGGTCAAGTTTCAGCCGAGGTCTATATAAAACCGCGATAGGAATTAAACCGTGGATATTTTTGATGATTTTCAGACTTTTTCTGATGTATATTTAATTTTGAATATTTATACCATCAGAGTTCACCTGGAAAACTAGAATACGCTATCAAAATATGAGAAATACACTGACAAAAGTTTTGTCACAAATGTTTTTTCAGGTTTAACTTTTTAGTGACTTGACCAAATTGGCTGATTTTTTGATATTTTATGTGAATCAGTGTTTAAAATGTTATAGTAGCAAAATTTGGGTTAAATTACCATGACAATTTCGGTACCACGCATTCCGTTTTCCCTCATATTGATAACAGCTTGCCGGGTGGCAATTGGAGTTTCTTTACGTGGAGTCATCTCTAAAATGTAGCCAATTACTGCTATTTTCAATAAATTATGAAAAAAATAAAATTTAACTTTAAAAAATTATTAAAAATGCAGTGCAAGAAAAGTGCGTAATATCTTTGAGCTACGCGTTTTACGGTAAACGCTTGTCACTGTAAAACGGATCATCGTAATCACCAGCGGGAATTTGTAAAATAATCTACAACGAATCTATCATATCAATAAATCAGCCAATTTGGTCAAGTCACAAAAAAGTTAAACCCGAAAAAACATTTGTGACAAAACTTTTGTCAGCTAGTGTAGGTGTGGTGAAAGTATAATAAAAATATTAATTCCTTAAAAATTATTACGTAAACACACCAAATGGAATGATGTTTGTGGCTCAGAAAATATGCCCATTTTGCAAAATTCGGCAAGAAGCGCATATTTTTAGATAGTTTAAGATGGGCTGGTAAAAATGACTTCTCAAGTTATATGAAAATAATACTTTTAAATTAGTAACACACATTTACGCTTGTCTATTCCTTATCTACGTGCAAGTTGCACTTCTCACGTAATCTTAGAAGCATCGTCTCAAACTGTATATTAAACTTTAAAAACTCATGAAATATTAACCTAGAGTTTTAAACTCTTATTTATAAGAAATAACATGGTGTGTATACGGTATTATATAAGAAACCTAAAATGCAATTAATCAATAAGATTTTAATGTTAGCTAAAATCGAAAAATCGTTATTTCCATTTGACGTGCTGAGAAAATCAATTCAAAACTATCATTCATCGCTAAATATCATTTAATTGTTTAAATAATTGCTGCTTAAATGTATTAAATTATAGATCACGCCTCCTGAATAAACTGTAATGTTTGATAGAATCATTTTAAATTAAATATTTCTGTCCATTTTTTTCTAAATTTTTCCCAATTATTTGAATTAGCCTATTTTCCCAATTGAAAACAAATTATTCTCTATTTGAAATTAATAGAGCTATAAAATAATAGTGCAAAAGGTTGCTTCTCACACTGATTTTTCTGTTTTCTGACAACGTAAATTTAATTTATCACATAAAGCGAAACATGTTTGATTCAAAAGTGTATATCCTCAAGAGGCACATAGACATCACATTTATTTTTCTTTTAGATTTAAAACTAATTATAAATTGTTTGTTTAGTTTAAAGTATAAATTTTTTGAATATTATTATTTTTAACTCAATTCGAAATTATAAATACAGGCAATGTTTAATAATACATAATTTTTTCAAACTTTCTCGTTTTGATTCTTAATTTGAAAATTAAAACCAGACATTATTTTCCATATTTATAACAAAATTGTTAAATTTTATATTAATCATTTCTCCACTGTCACGATTGAGCACATGGCAAAAAAGAAAAATATTGGAGAACCATCCAAAGCCACGTTTTTTATTTAAACTATTTATTATTCAAGCATTTTAAAATAATTGTTGTCTCTTAAAACCAATTGAACACAGTTAATAGATAATTATAAATAACAAAGTAAATCAAATTCCAAGAAGTTTCAGTTTAAAAATAAAGAATTTAAATAAAAAGGAAACGGCGTGGTTTTTGAAATTTTTCCACGCATTTTTGCAAAGATTCAATAGAGTGCTGAACGTGATATAAATAACATAAAAATTACCGAAATTCTTAAAATTAATAATATTTAAAAAATATTGCGATTGGAGAATTAAGCAATTTTTTAATGTTGTTCCCCGCTAATTCTAAGTTTTCGAAACATTCGTGAGTAAAACTGTAATTTCACGTATTTTCTTGTACTACGTTAATTTTAGGGGCGTTTTTTGCTTTTAGAGTGATACTTGACGTGACGTCAAACAAACATTTTGTATATATATAAACCAATAAAACTTGGGAATTTTTATGCCTCTTAATTTAAACATAAAAGAGAGCCTCAAATATATCGCTATTTACGAAGCTCTTTGTGCTAAATGATGGCTTGTTGCCGGTTCACGTTGATCACAAATCGCAAATAACTTTAGCTAAGAAATTATGCGTATTTTTAATCGGACAAGTGATAGCTCGGTGGAACCCGACAGCGCAAAGCCGAATTCTTCAATTTTTTGAGTTAGTGGATATAAGTTGTGAATTTGAATTTTTGAGTTGTGAATTTTTTATTTTTAGGGGTTTCTGTCGTCACTTTTAGTTTACATATATTTTCATGCTTCGTTTCAATTTGGCGGAAGTTTTATTTATATATACGCTATTTTTTTAAAGAAAGAAAAAGAAAAAATAACTCTTTAACCATTGATCTTATAATATTTGTTTATAAGAAAAATTATAATCGCCAAAAAGTGTCAAGAAATGTTTATTTTGTGATCATTGGGAACATTTGGTGAGATTTAGCAGCTTACTCCTAATATACTGTAAGTTTTCTTGTGTTATTTGTATATTTTTGAATTTCATAATGGTTCCCCTCCAAATTTTAAAAATTCAGATTATCTTCCTGATCAAATACTAATCTATTTATTTATAATATTATTCAAATACCTAGTTAATGGAATATCTAGAATATATCAGCTAAAATGCTTCGGCAAAACAATAGATTTAGTTGAATAGATGAAATTCCAAAAAATTGAAATTATTTTACAGAAAACATTGTTTTAATTGCCGATTACTTATGCATTATTTAAGCTACATTTCTAATATTTAATACATTTACTGTGAACGAGTTTTTATTGGCAAATGGAACATCGTAATTATCTTCTATATATTTCTTCATGATCGTGGAATAAATTACTTAAAGCTTACTAATGAAGATGAGAAACTGGTTCCTCCGTAGTGTGTTCATTTTACTATTTTTGTGTTTCTTTTTACAAATAATTACTATTAGAAATATTAAAAAATGAATAGTATAATTTTTCCTCATTCATTTAACAAAATTAACTTTACTTAACAAAAAGGAAGATAACCTAAAACTAGCCATAACTGGCCACTTAGAGTGTGTTAATGCTTTTAAGGTGTTTCTAGTTAGCGCTTTTCTCAAAAACTTAGACAAGTTATTCTTACACTTCCTAAAAATATTAATATCTTTGGGAAATTTATATTTGAGCACGTGAGCTCATTTTATAACTATACAAGTTGGTAATATTATTATTCTGTTTCATCACTGATTCGCTTTTCCAGTGTCTGGTGTATTTGTTCTTTGCCGATTGGCTTGGAAATTAAAAAATGTAATATATCGTTGCCGCCAGGCAATTCTTAGTGACCCGGACATATGAATTCTTGCGACCTTTTACAGAACTCATCCACTTGAATTATTTTTATCGCCGACGAAATCACATTGATCACCTAGCCATTCATGATAGAATCAATTATAATGAATGATATCTAGTACTCATACTTCACCGCCAATTTTATATTATTGAGATCTAATTTTTGGCTTAAATAATTCTAGTAATTAAGTGAGAGGAAATACTCTTTGGATTAACTCCAAAATTTGAAGCTTATTTACAGGAAGACTTGTTAATCGTGCAATTACAAAAAAATATTTAAAACAATTAAATGAAATAATATAATATAAAATTCAGTGTTAATTATATATTCAGCAATCATGCAAAACGAAGATATAATTATAAGTAAAATTCTATACAATTAAATGAGTATAATCAAAATACTGTTAACTTTTTTCCTTATAAACTTTTTGTAAACTTGAAATAAAATCTTTTTCCCGTTTGTACATTTTAGTGGATAAACTCTATTTTTACTTATTTGCGATCTATTAAGACACATTTTTATAAAAAATTTTCAGCAATAAATAAAGATTTAAATAATGCAATCTAACTTTTGTATTTCAGCGAAATGGGATTTGATTCCTCACTACTCAAGAGTGTGCTAGAACAATTTGTAGATGAAATTGGCGAAGAATCCGTGGAGCTCATTGTTGACCGACCGCGATTTGCCCACGCTGTTGTTGTAATTGCAGATGATGATTGCGGAGAGCTGTGCGAAGCATCGTGCGTCCGACAAATAGATGATATTATACTTCATGAAACACATGTTGCGAATGTGTAATTTTATGGATCTCAAACAGTATATCCAATTAATATTCCAGAGATGCTGAATGGGCCGATGAAGAAATTCAACGTGCGCTGAGAGAATTAACCGAATCCAAAGAATTGCTGGAAACACCAAGAAATAGTGTTCTGTGCTGCGAAGACTTGGAAAATGCAAACGTTATTGAGAAAAGTTCTAAAATAATAACGACCACGACGAAGACAGAAGAAGTAAATACAATGAGTCGAATTCATGTAAGATGGAACCGAAATTGATTAATCTATTTTCTATGCTTTAAGTTTCCATCAATGGCACGTGCACGATCGTCTTCACGCCATCGTCAGATTAATTGATACTTTGGCGCAGAAAACATTTTATAAGTCGGAATGTTCCCATTCAAATGGTTTTAGAAAAATTAATCATCGAATGTTTACTAATTAACGGTGTTCATATCAATTAAGCTATTTAACTGTACATTTATTTGCTATGTTTTATTTTATTGGAATAGTTTGTTGTTAATAAGCTCGATCTCACATACAATAAATTTTATATATGCCTGATATTTGTAAATTAATTATAAGGAAAACAAATTTTATGATAAATTATATAGGTCTATATCTCTATATAGGTTATTTCAAATTTTTAGAGATACAAAAGACAGCTCTCTTTTTATAATTGTCGCGACGAGGTCAACTTCGATGAGTCTCGGCTGAACGTCTGAGTTGTGCAAGATCACAGTATTCGAAACGTTGATTTCTCTTCCAATTTTCTTGCTTTCCGCGACCAGGATGTTGAGGCGTCTTTCAATCTCTTCTGATGAAAGGCAAATCAAGACGACGTCATCGGCAAATTCCAAACGATGCAACCTTTCGCCACGGATTCCAAACTCATTCAGCTGCGCCAACAAATCGACCCTACTCTATTAGTGTTAAAGTTTTTGAAACGTGGGAACTTTTAAGGAAAATGAAGGAACATTTAAAGATAATAAGTTGTCCAATTTCTAGAAAAGCAGACATTCGTGTTCTATAAGGATTAAACTGTCGAAATAATTAGAACATATGCTTTGTGGCAGGAAGAGGATTTTTCGAAAATTGTGGGATAAGATGAATACGTACTCCCACTAATTTGATACTAATCGCTGAATTCCGTTTTACTCATTTTAATTCCGAATTCTGGGTTTTCGATTATGCAATTGTAAATTTTGAGTTTTCTTGCTTAAAACTCAAAATAACGTTTTTAGAATCCAAAGATGCTTAACGGCTTTGAGATTCACAATTTTTACTTTCGATTTTGTTCTTGACGATTCCGTTTTTTAAACATACAATGTTTCTTCCAACATTTTAGTCAGTAAATCAGAAATAATAATGGACCGGGAAAACCTGTTGACAAACTTTTACAAATATTGATTATGACCATTTCATAACAAGATTTCATATTTTGATAATTTGTTGTGATAACAAACTGAACTCAATTCTTAAAAGAATTACCCACCAATAATTGAATTGATTGAATGAAGTAGCCGATTGCAATTAGAAAGTTCGATTTTTATTGAAAATCGATAAAAATAGAACATGTTTAACAATTACTTGAATTATTACACTCGGTGTTAGTGACATTGAATTACTTCGAGTTTTTAATGTTACACTTCTACAACACTAGAATAAAAATTTAAAAAAAAATAAATATAGTCGTCGCCAAATGCGATTACCGCCGCAAAGTGTGGCGCACTTTTTTAAATATTATTTTTTCATCTAATTTTTATGATTTTTATTATTTTCCACATTTATTGCACGATTGAAACAACATCTAAAATATACTCTTCAATTTATTTAGGCAAAAACAGTAAAGAACGAGCCTAAACAAGAAAATAAAAATGAAAAAATAATATTCAAAAAGTGCGCCACATTTTACGATGGTAATCGCATTTGGCGACGACTATATTTATTGAAATGCAAAATATAAAATATGCAAAACAGATGCGGGCCGCTTGCAAATCGGCATGCTCTCCCATGCATACCCAATAGTTAGATCCTCCCATCAGCTGATGCCTCATGTCGCGTTACACTCAAACAAACACACGCACTGTTCAATAACATAATTATTAAAATATATAATACACATTTATATAGCCTTTAATATTAATTGTATTAAAAATTTTCAGATGTCCAATACAATAACAGCGGAAGAAAATGATACAACCATGTCGCTTTCGTTCAATCAAGACGCTCAGTAAGATTACTTTCGATTACTGTTTAATTTATCATATATGTGATTTAGAATTATATCCGTTGGTTACAAGGATGGATATATGTTCTACAAGACTCCTGAATTGCTCGAAACCACCAATTTACAAATGGAAGGTGGAAATACATCAAGTAAAACGTTAGAGAATTTCACGTTAACCATTCATTTTTTTCAGATAGAAATTTAAAGGAATGTATTATTGTTGAAAGATTCTTTTCATCGTCATTAATTATTGTGGTGTCGCTTAAGGAGCCGCGGGTTATGCGCGTTTACAATACTCTGACGAAGAATAATATTTGCGACCATATGTTCAAGAAGTCGGTTCTTTCAGTGAAGCTCAACAGAGATGTACGTTTAGTTTTTATCATTAAATTTGTTAATTTAATTTTGAACTTAAAACGGTAAACTTCTGTACTTCCACTATATGGATGGTTAAGAACGAATGCCAGAATCTTAACGTTTAATCATGTTATATATTTTCTAACATTTATAATATGTAACATAATTAATTTCATCTAAATCTGAAATGTTAGATAAAGTCCCCTTTAGTTGAAGTTATTTTAAACCGTTTTTATTTCATACTTACTATCCATAAGAAAAATTTTTAAGATTAATATTCACACTATTAAAAACTATATTTCAAAATTTCTCCAATATAAATGCGACTGTTTTAATTACTTATTTATAAGTAACATTTATCAATATAAATTTTTGATTTAATTTATTAATACAGTGAGTTCTATATTAAAGTAGTTCAAATAAAATTCATAATTCACAATATATATTCATTTAAATGAAGTTTACTGGCTTACAATTTAAAAATACATAAGTCCTTTCAATAATTTTCAAATTTCTAAAGTTGTAATGTTTAATGAGGCTTTTATCATTATGATTATTCAACTAAACTTTCATACATACCAAAAAATCGTGTATAACATTTTAATAACAAATTTTACCGTTTAATTGTTTTTTAATGCAGTGAATTATTAAATTTTCAGAGAATAGTCGTATGTATTGAAGATTGCATTTATATCTACAATTTAACTGATATGCGGGCTATGCACACCATTCAAGATACTCCATTGAATCGTCTTGGAATTATTGACCTATCATCGGGATCATCTTTGATGGCATATCCTGGAAGTACGGAAACTGGAGCTGTACATATATTTGATGCGAAAAGTCTTTCATCTGTGTTCACCTTTGTAGCTCACGATTCGCCTTTGGCTGCGCTGAAGTTTAATAATGAAGGTTTGTATAATATTATTTAATTGCAAAAACATGAATATTTTTTAGGTAATAAGTTGGCGACTGCTAGTACAAAAGGAACAGTTATTAGAGTTTATGAAATTCCTACTGGAAATCGTTTGTTCGAATTTCGAAGAGGAATGACGAGGTTTTTATAAGAAATTTACTTTAAAAATCTGCATTTTAAGGTGTGTTACGATCCATTCATTGGCTTTCTCGCCTGACTCTTCCTATCTTGCATCCTCTTCAAATACAGAAACAGTGCATGTATTTAAGTTGGAGAAGCCAAGAGAACCAGAAGTTGCACCGTAGGATTATATTTAAATTTTTATATTTTGTTTGTAATAATTTTAGAGCTGCAACGCAGGAAGCATCAGGATGGTTCGACATTATTAACAAGACTGTTTCTGCTTACATGCCAGCTCAGGTCTGTATGCAAGATTTTTTGTGAAAATTCATTTCTATTATATAGGTAACCGATTTTATTTCCACGGAAAGAAGCTTCGCAACAGCTAGGCTGCCGGGCGTTACTACGAAGAATATTATTGCCATTCTCAAGTAAGTTGGAGTAATAGAAAATGTCATATAATGTCTATTCGACCATACCAAGGCCATATGAGGATAATTTTATGCTAGAATATTATATATATATATATATATATCAAAGTGTCCATATTTAAAATTTTTGAATAGATTATTCGTAATGTACTTTCAGATCCCTATGCGTTATTTTTAGTTTTAAACAAGGAAAAAACTGATAATTTTAAATTTCATAATCCAAAACCGGGAATTGCGAATAAAATTAAAAAATCGTAATACGGAATTAAATTTAAAAAAAAACGAAATTCAACATTTTAAAAGAGAATTCCACATATCACGGATATATAATAATTTTCCCCGTTTTTTAGTTTTTGTAGTTTACTAATAATATAAAATTTGGTTTTTATATATTCTGCAAGTCAAGGATTCCTATATTGTTAATGGTATTTTTTGTTCAAAAAAGTGCAGCAAGAGTGTTTACCATTAAAATTGCATTTGTGTTAAGTAAATTTGCTTCAATTTCTCATTCGTTTTTTCTGTCTGCTTAGCTTTTCTAATAATAAAATAAACTATATTATCGTCTGCAGTACAACCTGCTAAATTATTTATTATTGCTTCAAAATGGTCATATATGTTACAGTAATAGTACTGCTATTTTTCACAAACGGAATCGAATGAAATTTATGAATCTTGAGTATTTTTCGGATTTTAAAACTCCATTTTTGTGTTTTAAGTGTTAAATAACGCAACATTTTAGCGATGGATTTAAAATTTACAATATGTTAATTTAAACCCAGTATTCGGAAACAACCTTAAAACTGGAATTCGGTAATAAAATTTCGAAGGAAAAGGGGGAATAGAGAATCCGGAATTCCGCCTATCACTTATATGTAATCTCTTTTTTTTTAAAGATTATTACATTGAATTAATTGATACAATTTTTATTGTTACATTTCTATTCATCAAGAAGCTTAATTAAATCACATATTCCGATACCCCACAGTCAAAAATTCCTATTATACCCATGCAATAAAGTCTTTTGCACATTATTTTGTGACCTTAACATTTTATTTTTAAGTCACAAAGCACAAAACTACGTAGTCGTTGCAACATCCGACGGATTCGTATATTGTTATCGCCTTGACAATGAAGGTGGTGAACTGGATCTTATCAAACAGCACAAGATAGGGCCAGCATCTGATGCAATACCGACGGAACCCAGTAATCATTGACCTTATTGAAATTGAAGAAGTTGTTATTATTTCAGAAGTTAATAAATCGTCTGGCGACTCTCCTCCTAACATGAACGATCCTGATGACTTTCCTCCAATGAGCTACACAAGTGGGTAAATTTGAAAATTGCTCTTTTTGTATATAATAATTTTGTATATTATGAACCTAATTTTGAAGATGATATATTATAACATTTTTATGCATTTTAAAAGCTGGTATATGTAGTAGTATTACCACCTAGATTTTGTGTGTATTATGTCAATTGTAAAGCAACCAAGAATTGATTCGGATATTGTTTATAAATTTAACATGTTGTTTCGAATATATCTGTACTATGGAAATAAAAATAATGATGAATTGAGTTTATTAGTATTAATAATCTTTTATATGCAATGTTTTATATAATACAAGAAGATGACTGATAAGAGATTGGCGGTGTATTTATTTTTAGGGGTTTATCTTTAAAATACACCTAATTTGTCTGATTGGATGGATTTTATGTGTGTATCAGATGCGTTTTTGCTGTCGTCGTTGTCGTGCAAGTCGTGGTGTTGATTATTAACAATCATCAGCATCGCCGGGCGGTTTAGGGGAACTGAGAAGACAATCTTTTGACATATATCAATTCATATACACATTGATTTTGTGTAGTTGTTGTTGTTTTTGTTATTGGATGATTGACCTGCGGACAACAGTGATGATGAAGTTTGTGATGCCGAAAAGAATGGCCAAATCGATGTTCGTTGAAACTGTGTTATTGTTATTTTTGATTAGCAGCGACTCATTTGTTTTATCGCAGAACTTCAGAAGTATTTTGATAGAAGTGGGTTTTATTATATTATGTCGATTTTTTGAATTTTGACGGTTTTTAATGTTTTTTTTTTTGTTATTTATGGTAAAAATATATTTTTAAAGTTATAGTCGGTACGGTGCTCTGAATATAAAATCGATTTCAAAAACATAAATTTAACGTTTTGAAAAGCAGGCTACTAGGGAAGCAATGTCTTAACTGTATACAAAATTTAAAAAAAACTGAAGCGTTCTATAACAATTTTTAAATATTTACAAAATTCTATTATTATTGTATTGTCCTTTTCAGAGATCGGTGCCTAATGGAAGAGGAAAAAATTAGGATGGAATGAGGTTCTCGTTTGGACAGCCTCTCTTTTTCGACGGCCGCTCTTTTTGTCGAAATAATGGACAGCACACATTGAAGAGGAATTTACGAAAAAGTCGTTAGTGTCCGTGTGGCCGTCCATCATTTTTTCTTATTTTTTTGCTCTTCCATTAGGCACCGATATCTGCAAAGGACAATATATTCTTTGAATGTATCAAAACTTAAAACTCGCACCGAACGCAAATTGAAATTCGATGTGAATGTGGTTTTTTTTAAATAGATGGTAGTGAGTTTTCGAACTTAGTGCATAATTCCTTAATATTGTCTTTTTCAGAGATCGGTGCCTAATGGAAGATCAATAAAAGAAGAGAAAACCACACGGCCACAAACAAGAGTGTCCGTAAATAACAATAAATGCGCTGAGTCGAACAGTGGCGGTGTTTATGTATTGTCGTAAAATAAAATGTTCGCTTGTTTATTATTGACATAAACAAGCGAACATTTTAAACAAGCAATCATTTTATTTTACGACAGTACGTAAACACCGCCACAGTTCGACTCAGCGCATTTATTGTTATTTACGGACACTCCACAAACAACATCTTTCTCAATTCCTCTTAAATATGTGTTGCCCATAATTTCGTAAAAAAGAATGGCCGTCCAAACGAGAACCTCATTCCATCCTAATTTTTTCCTCTTCCATTAGGCACCGATCTCTGAAAAGGACAATATTAAAATTTCAGAAAAAAACGGATTATCCCTCCTAAATTTATTTTCAGATTGCCATAAATTTTTAGAGAGGAATGATATATGGTGTGGAGCGTGACCTTATTATTAGGCATCTCACATTTTGTTGTATTTTCTTGGGTTAATTGACTCAGTTCTTGTTTTGTTTCGGGACTGATATTTATTAAAAACTTTCAATCGTCTTCTAACAAGTTATTATTTTTTTAAAAAATTTAAAATTTCAATCGACTAAATCGAGTATAAAATTTACTTCAATTATCGTTTTGCATTTCGAAAAATTCAGAATTTTACGTAATAATACTAGGTGTGACTAATTCATGATAACACTTACCAAATTTTCCATTTCATAGAAGGAAACAATTATCTATGAAAACGTTTTTTCAAAGATTAACATTTTGGGCGATTTCGTCCGGTTGTTAAAACAGAGAAGAAAATATTCCTTATTTCAAAGTTTTTAATATATATTTCTCTCTATGACATTCGTCTTCGAATAGTTCACGTTCGATGGGAAAAAGTTTACACTACCTATATACATTCTCACTTAAATTCTCACTTATCGTCAATTAATCGGCTAGTTTATTAGATTTTTTAAATTACTGCAAATTTAAATTTAATTCCTTATTCCGAAATTTAAAATCTTTAATTTCGGTGGGGCCTTCCGATCTACCCTTTTCTATTTTTTCCCACGTTCTGAAATTATCTAAAAATATTACATTTCATCACGTTTACCGAGTTAGTTTTAATAGAATTCCAGTTGGGATGTGAGCGCATTTCGATTTATTCGAACATTCTTTTGGCAAATTGCTGCGCATCTAATTTCGAATTTTTTTCGGGGTTTTGGATTCCGTTTTTTTTAAAGTTTAGTATAAAATCCTTTTAAAAATTACAAAACTAATTCTACACTAAATTTCACAGCATTTACAATTGCAGATGGTCTGAGAAAGTTATTGTTTACGGGCTGTCACGATGTTAGATTTTATTCAGTTTGGGTATCCGTTAAATCGAAAAACTTTACGCATCGAGTTCGTTTATTAGAATTTAGGATTTTTAGATTACCGACTATTAGAAGGTCTTCGATCGTTCTATCCCAATAAAATTAATCGCAATAAAATATATATTGTTCAACTCTTTTTCCACCTGATAACTATTTTCTGCTAGAAACAGAATATGTTACAGAGAGCTTGCACTAAACGACCTGAACTCGATTTCTGCTCAGAATTTACAACAAATGCACCTTCTGAACAAGCAGAGGTAGTTGAAACGACGCACATTCCTTTGGTTCTGCCACCAAATCCATCGACTATTCCTGTTCCTCTGGAAACTACGACTACGGCGACCACAACAACCACCAGCAGGACTACAACAACATCAACAACAACAACAACTCGACAATTATCAACAAGTACTGCTGCTTCGGTTGAGTTTGACGAGCCATCTGAATCGCAAGGAAACACAACAAAAGAAGTTGAACGTGAAAAGTTTGGAAGCTTGGTGAGACTGCCGAAGCCTGCGAAAAGCAGTCAAGAGGTGTACTCTAATACAGAATGTCCGGAACTATTGATCTTGCTTAGATCGTGGTGGACAATGTGCTGAAAGCGAGCGGTGTTGCAACTGATGAGAAGATTAAAGTCGCACAGACAGCTGATGGAAACTCGACCACTCTTGAAGATGACGTAATAAGGGAAGAAAGATCTGTTTATAATGTACCATTTTCAGAAAGGTGTTTTGGTATTTGTTAGCGAGTATTGTGTTGTCGAACGAGAACATTTTGTAAAAAGTTGTAATGGCGAGATACCAGCTAAAGAAGTAAGTTTTATATTTTAAAAGATTTTGCTCATACAATACACAAAGTAATACCTTAAAAAAATGTAAACATCTTCGAATACAAAAATGAGATAGAATAAATCAATTAACAAATGGTTATTTCAATAGTGGATTAAGAATATCTGTTACAAAGATTCATCATAGAATTTTCAATTCAGATACCATTTTGCAAGTCATATCCTGCTGCGTGTGTATCAACGAATGGCGTTCTTCCAGTCATCTCATATTGCCAAAGGTTTAAAAACATCAAAATTTTGTCGAATATATTTTTGCAGATATTATAAACATTATCCCAAGCATTGCAAAAAGCAGTTAGTTGCAAAAGATGCCTTACAATTTTGTTTTGCTTTTGAACAGTTCTGCCTTCCTGAATTGGCTGTACTGCAGGTTTCAATCTTATTTGTTCGATTTTAGCACATGTTTGGTTCGATTTAGGCAGAGCGAATGAAACCGAAATCAACATTAAGACGATGTGAAGACGTTCTTCCAGAAGCTAGAAAGGTTTGTGAATAAAATTGGTTGGAATAAATAGATGGTTATGGTAAATTTCCCATAGTTTTTGGGGAATCTAAAATTAAAATTAATTTTTGCTGGTTTCTATGTGTATAAGGTACCAACTCCACAGCATGAACTTTCCAGTCACTGTATTTAACTATGAGGATATGGTAATTCTTGTAATCTTATCCGAAATCATTGTCTCCTTGGAACATTTATAGAACAATGCTTAATAGTAAAATCCTAGAATCTAAAAACACTTTCATTTTGTAAAATATCTATTTCACATCAGAATTGCAACAATAAATTATCTGCAAAATTTTACCGCTGTCCTCTTTACTGTATTAGATAGTGAAAGTGAATCATCTTTTTATTTAAGTTCACTTATTAACAAAAAAATAAACAACCAATGTTCTTTAAAATCGACGAGTATATTTTATGTACATCTTTGATCTTGTTCTTCAAGGAGAAACAATTTAAACTTAGAAAATTTCTTAGAAAAATGATGGCGTGTTATCATTCGTGTCAATTTTAATCATGTCCAATTTCATTATTCAGGTCTGCAACCCGTTCCCGAACCCGAAGGACACATTCAACCTACTTCGGTGCACACATTTCCTTACGAACTGCAAGAAGTTTGTCGATTGGCTTTAGTTTTTAATTGATGACATGTGGAGTTGATGAAGATGAAATACGAACTTAATAAATAAAAAATTTTTATTATCAATATTATTACTAAACAATGCTCAAATAGGATAAATAACGAAAAAATAGATAAACTGAACTAATTTCACTCAGAAGACTCTAGCGTAACGCGTTTCTATTTCCAATTTAACTGGATAAGCTGTACTATGATATTTTACTCGTATTTGGTCAAATCGTGTGGCTTTGTAGATGGCAAGAATAATAATGCACATTTGGAAAGTAAAGTAAGTAATTATTTTGATATAAATAGTTCAGGGATTAAAGTGAGCTCAATTAATTGTACAAATTTTTGTATACAAATTATACTCATAATAATAGGTATATATAAAGAATGGACAAAAACGATAATGGACGTTTGATAGAATTGCACAAAAAACCATCACATGTGTAAATAAGTCCAATGGTGTCTTCTTTATCGGTTGATTGAGACAGGCGTATCTATAAAATGAGAATTATTAATATCATATGGTCCGAGTGACTATAATTTTGAAATTTTGAGGACATATTACAGTGCTCCATGTGAATATACCAATTTTTCTGACAAGCTTAAATGTATATCACAAACTACCCCAGTCAAAAATGTCGACGGTGTAATTAACCTGTGTGGTAATTAACCAGAAGTCCCTACTTAAACTTCTTAAGTTGGCGTTGCTTAAACGTCAAAAAACGATTTCATTATCAAAGTATGAAAATTGATCCTCTAGGAAAATTTTTAGTCGAACTTTGCGTATTTTCAATAAAAATTTACTATATTCCGACGTGTTCGAATGTTTGAATTAGACGACGGAAGAACTCGGCTCCAACAATCACGTACAATAGCTCCACCAGTTTCTTAATAATGATAATTGACCGGCAGATGTGGATTAAAAATAATTTACCACAAACGGCTCTTTCGGCTGGAGGTTGCTTAATAACGGCTTTTATGCAAAAGCTGTCTACACAATCGACAACTGGCATGGAGTGTCTCACCTAAATATGCATGTTATTTAATACATTATTTGGACAATTTGGCTCAATTCATACGCTTTCGCAAGATTCGTTAGCAAATAGTGGAAACTCTTGGAGATAGAGGTATTTGTTAGTGGAATCGTCTTTTGGCTGAAAAATAAAATTATTGATTCAATAGGGACCTAACGGAAATTTTAAATAATTAAAATAATCAAAATAAAATAACTAATAAGATTGTTTTATTTGTGTCGAAAACTTCGCTTTTGACGATCCGAAAAAAATTAGAAATCCTGTTAATATTTTATAATTTTTAATAATCAATACGTTAAAATCCATACGAATAATCAATACGTTTAAGAACAGTTAAACGTCGTCTACGTGATGTTGGACTATTCGGAAGACGTCCTTTAAAGAGGCCATTGATTTAGAGGCTATTGATCATAGAAGAATCATTGAGCTAAAATAGGGGAAGAAGAATTTGAACGGGAATTATCAGCAGTGGTCCAACATTATCTGAGGCCGATGACAAGAACGGTGGGGAAAGCATAACTCTATTGCAAGAAAATTGCTATCCGATAAAAACTGAGGTAAATTTAATAGGGAATGAAACCTAATAAAACCTTTCCAGAGAGATTTATTTGCAGTGGAGAGACAATCCGACGTTTTTTTTTCAATTCGTCACATTTTTCACTTGAACCAGTGCACAAATATTTTACATTTATCCCTGTGGCCGATTGCAAGAAACTCTATTGGGGAATGCTAATTTGGAAAGATTTTATTATGGTTCATTCTCTGTTAAGTTTGCCTTATATTTTATCGGGTAACAATTTTCTTGCAATCGAGTTATGTGAAACCCTAATAAAATCGTTTTTTTGATGGTTTTATGGTATAAACGCTGATACAAATATTGTTGAGCATTCTAGTTTCAGAATTATATTTTTAGGAAGGTTAGAAAACTGTGGACGAAGTGTCATAAAAATCCGAATGGTTGAACCTGAATTAGGGGCAAAAAAAGTGAAATTATATCTTTTTTGAAATAGTGATTTTCCGATTTTTAAGAGTATGTTAAAGTTTTTATACCCTTTCTAGAAATAACTTTTCTCAGAAATTTAGACAAGTTCTTCTTAAACATTAATATCTTGCAGTAAAGCTGAATTTCAACACGTTTTTTGAGCTCTTTTTATAACCATCCAATTTGGCGTAGGTACTGTATTTAAAAAAAAATAGTGAAACATACCCATTTCAAATGAAGTTGTGGCGATGAGCAACTATAGCATTTCACTAAAATGAGTTATATTTAAAATATTTATAGAACAGTAAAACACTGTGAATATTTCCAAAGCTACAGCACCGTTCAGAAATTTTTTTCCAAACAGCTTTTCCTTTCAAACTTAAGTATTCATCTCAAATTACAGTACGCGCGTGCGTTAGGTGATCAATCGCAACTTTAAAACGATGATTTTAATTTTTCTCTAAAAAATACTTTTTTAAAAATATTTTTTAGGATTAGGCGCTTTTATGACTCTTTTTTTTTGGTTTTGTATTAATTTGTTTAATAGTCGAGAGATAACATTCTTCCACTATATAAAATAATAATATAATTGATCTAGGTGGTCTAAAATGTCTAAAAGTTCAAGTTGTTACTACTGAGGAATTGAAAAGAATGGCAAACTTCAAAATATGGAACCGATACCGAAATTGGAATCAAAAAATGGGCAGAAAAGTTCGGAATCGAATTCATGAATTAGAAATCTAGAATCCAATAAGAATTTTCAGATTCTAGAAACGTAAGAGCTTTAAGAAAGTTTGATCGAAGAATTGAAAACTGTTCAAGCAAAAAAATAACCAATTGACAATTTGACAATTTCATATCCTTGGAACACCATTAAGGTCAATTATAATTTTCGGGTACTGTGTTTGAAAGGAGTTATTTTTGGCTGGCAATGTGATTTAATTTTTAATTTATTGCGATAATCCTAATTCACATCAATAAAAATAGCCTTACCTGAGTGAGCTACTTTAAATCCAATTGCAAGTAATAAAATAATTAAATTAACAATTGTCATAATAAAAATTTGAATAAAACCCGCTAGTATTGGAATACGAATAAAATGAAGAAGAAACAATGAGTTCTTTAGACGGCCAAAGGAGGAAATTGGTCGTTTATTTATTTATATTTATTTATAGTTATTTTTCTTTTTGTTATTCTTGTTGTTGAAGCAGTTCCAGTCTCTGAAATTCTTTAGCTCATAAGGAAACAGCAAACACACAAAAGTAATTAGAAAACAAAACAAGTGGCAGCTCATCTCGAACAATTTGAGTTAAAGCTGATTGAGAAAAATATGTAAAGGACAACTTTTGACAAATAGATGATGAAAAACGGCCAACGAGCACAAATGAAGCCATTTTTTGGATGTATGCGTATGGGTTTGTGAGGAGGAGTTGTGCTCAATTGGAGTTTATTTATATTTATTTCTTATGAAAATATATCTCCCACATTATTTTTACAGAAAAGAAACTCATCACTAATCCGTTTTGTCGCATTTTTTGTTTTGGAAAAACATGATACATGCTAAATTGAATAAATATGGCTTATTATTAATGAATATGCCAGTAATATTAATTTAATATTCTAGATCGAATTACATGAAGAATCATCTAATATTATTTTTCTGAAAACAAACAATTCAGCTTTTTTGTTTACATGGAAACCTCTATAATTTGCAATAATCAAAAAAAGAAGTTAGGCATAATTGGTGTAAAATTGTGTTAAAGCTAGACAAAAGAAAGTTACTTGCATTGGGTATAAGTAATTGAATGTTTGGAACATTGACTGTGTTGAAGTCTATATCTTTGTCCTAAATTATAATTAACACATATCTCGATTTTCGATTTATAATGACAACATTATATACACTAGCTGACAAAAGTTTTGTCACAAATGTTTTTTCGGGTTTAACTTTTTTGTGACTTTACCAAATTGGCTGATTTTTTGATATTTTATGTGAATCAGTGTTTAAAATGTTATAGTACCAAAATTTGGTTTAAATTACCATGGCAATTTCGGTACCACGCATTCCGTTTTCCCTCATATTGATAACAGCTTGCCGGGTGGCAATTGGAGTTTCTTTACGTGGAGTCATCTCTAAAATGTTGCCAATTACTGCTATTTTCAATAAATTATGAAAAAATATAATTGAACTTTAAAAATTATTAAAAAATGCAGTGCAAGAAAAGTGCGTAATATCTTTGAGCTACGCGTTTTAGGATAAACGCTTGTCACTGTAAAACGGATCATCGTAATCACAAGCGGGAATTTGTAAAATAATCTACAACCATATGAATCTATCATATCAAAAAATCAGCCAATTTGGTCAAGTCACAAAAAAGTTAAGCCCGAAAAAAAATTTGTGACAAAATTTTTGTCAGCTAGTGTATATATAATACAATAAAAAATAAAAATGACAAAGCTTATTTATTTCGAGTTCTCGGGAAAACGTCGTATTGAATTAATAAAACGATAACATTAACCTTATTTAATTTATGTATTATACTTATGGGTGTCATACACAAGTATAAAATTTAGTTTTCCGTAGGCTTCTCATAAAAATAAGTTTAAAAACTCATTTTCAGTATTAAAAAAACCTTTATGCATAAATCGTTTTCATCCAAAAATACCAACACTTTTGTGATTCAGATAAAAAATTTTCCAAAAATTTTTTTTACTAACTTTGCCGCATCTCTTACGGGGATAGGTTAACGGTCTTTATATAAATTCTCATTGCGCCCATCTCCGGTTGAGATACAGTATACGAAAGGTGACATTTATTAATCCCAAATTTCATAAAGATTAGCTTCATTACTGTGGTTCTACAGTAATATATCGAAAAAACTGGCGTCCAAATGTTTTGAGGCTACTTCTCTTTCTCAATACTTGATCCCATCGACTTTTAGGATAACAGGACATCAATTATTGATGAATTCACTAATTGGAGACTATGAAAAATCCAATTATGAAAACATATACTAGAAATCTAAACAAATAGTGAAAAATGTACTATTAATGGCATAATTCGAATTCTGTTGTCTGTTGCTCGTAAAAATTATAGGGAAAATTGAAAGGATTTCGATGTTATAATTTTTATATTATTATTATTATTAATTAATCAAGAAATTTATATTTCGGTTTATATAAGGATGATCCCTGAAACCATTCCATGTTCACCGTTCCATCTTGAACGATAATGATTACCGAAAATTCTTGGACCTACCGAGAGAGCTTTACCGTTGCTAGAACAAAACAAGATCATTAAATAGAAATGTTATTAACATGTAATAACATACCTTCTGTTATTGAAAAACAAACAAACATAGTTACAAATGGGCATTCGAAAATGTTTTATATTCGTGAATCGGCTCCGATTGTGGAAACAAGCATGACACTTAATTTCCGTCGATTATACTTGAAATGAACTGCAAACAATTGTGCTGAAATAGATTGGCTCGTGAATATTGCACATGATATCGCACGAAGTACTAAATTTTGTGATTATAGAAATAGTTGATGATGAAACCTCTTGTATCTCTTTCTGGATTAAAAAATAGATTTAAAGTTAAACACATAAAGGCAAAAAACGTGAATATTGTCATGATACGACCTTCCCGATTTAAGCTTTCAACGGCTCTTTGATGTATCCTCTTAGTTTTTTCGCTCATATTAGTATGTTGCATTTCTAGCTCATAAATTATTAATCGGTATAGAATAAACTTTAACTGAAATCTTCAACTTAGAAAGAACTGCCTGAAATGACTTACAAGAGTTGCACCAACTAAAACGGAAGCTATGGTCGAATTGAACCAGGCTCTCTCATCAAACTTATCGAAAACGAAAGTGCTCGGATTGTCAAATATTTTCATATTACTCGAATGATAATTCTAAAAACGTTTGTTTATACTTTGATAGTTTAGAAGTCAAATTGCGGTCTTCAACTTAGTAGAGCCAGGGAACTGGTTTTTAAAATTATTACAGCATGAAAAACTGTATTACAAGATATAACGTTTTATCCATTTTTATTCATTTTACAGTATGGCTACCATAGACCAATAAAGAGAATTATGTTAAGATATCCGTAAACTTTCAACGACATAACATGTTTTTTGCATTTTTTACCGGGAATAATAAAACGGAGGTGTCCTATAACGGGTGTCAAGAATATCATTGGATTATATATGGAAAGTTTGATTTAAATTAATCAAAAGAAAATTAAAAACTATCGGAAAAGTTCTAGTAATACAAAATTTTTGTTGCGAGGGATCATCGTCCCTTTTCAGCTCAACCGAAAGCTTTTTAGAACTTATTGTAAACTAAAATGGCGAATTTGGCTCATCAATATTTTTAAAATTACCGAAAAGAAGGTTACTTCTTCTGTTCGCTACCAAAATTATCATTTGTATATAAGAATAAGTTTGTTTTGTGTCGAATTATCCGGAAATCAATATCCCTCATGAAGAGTCAAGAGTCCATTAGTGAATCACGAATTCCGTGAGACCAAGTGCTAGACGAGCACCGTCGAAACTATTTCGGGTTTTAAATTGTACTTATTAGTAATTAAATAGTTTAATCTAGCCACTTTGTAAGAGTGAGCATGATATGCTTCCTTCTGTGGTATGTAGCTTGCATTATCCATCAGAGCGTCAAGTAATGCAAACGAATGAAAAATATGCACCAGAAACTTTGACTTTTCTTTCAGGATTGGTCAATTGAAAGAGATCAACTCTCTTCCACGACTGAGATCGGAAACACGTGATACAATTGGAATTTGAAAACAAACAATAATGTTTATATACCATAATCCGGGTCTCCACAGACTTTTCAAGAAGCCACGTAGACAATTTCGCAAGCAATAAATCTTTCAAAATATATTCAAATATTCCTGAATTGAGTTAATGGACCCCTAGGACCGATAACCATAATCTCTGCCTTATTTTAAAAACAAATTAATTTATTTAATAGAACTTTAACTTTGTTTTCAACAAAAATCTACCTACCGTTCTAACGTAGCTCATCATTTCATCCTTGGTTGTATAAACAGCACCCCATAATACGTATTGTGGTGTCAAAGTTATGACAATAACAAAAACAAAGAATGATCCATACTTCTTCAGACTCCACTAAATATAATTGTCCATTCCGAGAAACCATCAAACGAAAACAGAATAAACCAATATTATTAAGCGATTTTTATTAATTTTGTCATGGGATGATACATATAAGTAAAACTTACCGAAAAAGGACCATTGATTCTCGATAAAACTTTTAACTTAATAAGATATAATAATACAACTCCAAAAAAACTGAAGCTGTTAAAAAATGTCCATATACACTGAAAATAATCAGACGGATTCACATCAGGCACTCAATGCCACGAAACCGTGCCGAATTGCAAAAGACTTTGCACCAAATGCACAAACATTACCTTTAAATGTATTACTTTTTAAATAATTAATTTGTTAATTATGTTTTTCGTTAGTTCAATTGTGTTATGTTGTTTTTTAATAACTTTGTTTATACTCTGCATTTTTCTTAAACGTACACGTTCCCTTCAAATATTATAAAGATCCTTAAATTTAAAGGTAGTGCTCGCACCATTGGGGCCAGGTCTTTTGTAATGCGGCGCGGTTTCGCATTGAAGTGCGTCAAGACAGAACAATAGAAAATAATGTTCCATTTTTGGAAATAAAAAATATGGGCGTGACAAGTTTAGCAATGGATGAATATTATATTGCAAACTGTGCATACCATTCCGGATGTTAATTTTATTTTCAGATTTTAAAATAATTTCTAATTAAAGTAAAAAAAGGTTAGTTTTTTGCATCAAGAATGAAAAAATTTACATTAGAATTGATTGAGAGAAAAATTTAAAAATTTTTTTTCTAGGAACAAACTCGATTTTTTTCCATCATCCAAAATAAACTTTTTTAGTTTCTATTGTATCGGGTTTGTTGAGTTTTCTTAATATATTTAATGCTCTTTCACAGAATTTGTATGCATTATTGAAAATTTGTCATTCTCAAAAACAAAATTTTTTGCTTAATTTTTCTCCCAAACAATACTTTTTAAACTTTTTCAAATGTTTTTTAACATTATTGATGCAAAAAAACTAGCTTTAAATCCACCGAACGAACTAAATATTACGTCTAAAATATAATGAAACAATTTAAAATATAAACCGCGCACAGTTTGCAATCGAACGCATAATTTGTATACTTTGGGAAAATTGTTTGTCCGTATTTGGATACAGCAGCGGAAAATTAAATAAGAATACTTGAATTTTTATCGTGAAGTTTTTAGAAAAAATAGATTTTTGAAACATTTTTCTGATAATTTATTAAAATTACAGAGATGATTTTGATTGCACAAACGTAAGACACGTAAAAATTAAAAATATAAAAAAACTTATTGTAATATTAAGATATTATAAACTTAAAAGATAGATATATATATATATATATATAGATTTATGTTGTTGTTGAATTTTGTTGGAACTTCCGAAACGAGACAGATTAAGATTATTTATACAACGTTGTTATTTAAAAATTGCAAGATTTTAGACCCATTTTTACACGCTTAAATTATTTAGCGAGCCTTAATGTTTTTCTATTAGGGTGAACCAAAATTTTTCAACACTAGACATTGATTACTGCAAGCTACCTTTCAATAATTTTGTTTAACCTTTCAATAACGTGATCACTTACCAACATGCTAAAACACGATAAATAGTTTTTCAAAAATGATATAGAATAAAGTGCTCCGAATGGTGCATGAATTACAAAATTAAATATTGATCCAAATAATAAATTTGATGTATAAACGATAACCTTAATTTTATTTTGACAATATAAGAATGGCTAAAATCACCAGATAAGAGATAAACGCTACCAAATAATCTCTTCTTTCATTGATGGCTCTTTTTTTTATAATGTAAAGTCCATAACAGTTGATTAAAGTTGATATCGATGCAATCACATTATTTAAGTAGTATTGAACTGAGTAATTATCATCAATTATTGAGTTATAAGTTCGATTATCCATTTATGGGCAAAAAATAATTGAAATTACATTGATTGTAGATAGGAAATTGAAAAGTTGTAATTAAGCATGGTTTCTATATATTTAAATAGAGTTTTTAAAGACTGAAGTTAGTGTTAAATATAATGTTGAAACAGATGAAGTTTTGGTTTAATTATTATTACAATATATAACCGGATTCAGAAAATGCCAGCTGAAAAATTTGATTGAACGACGAAATTTCAGTTTCCTAGACGCAAAAAAAAATTAAATTTAAAAAATTAAAGGTGCAATAAGAAAAAATGTAAGACTATAATGGACGGTCTCAAGGCCAGAAAGGTTTTTTTCAATCTATTTCTCTTCAATATGTGCAGTCTATTCTTTAGAGACAACAGACATTGATGAAAGAGAAAAGAGTGGCCGTTTCTTCTTATTTTTTCCTCTTCCATTCGGCACCGTTATATGAATTGGCTAGAAAAATACTATAAAATTGTTATATAACCTGTAACAAAGTTGATATAACAAATAAACATGTTCTAGGCGCAAGAAGAATCTGAGTAAGGATTATTATCGCAGAATGTGCAACATTGATCTCTTGACTCGTTCTCTCTATTGAATTTTGCTTTAGTGTTGGACCCAGTTGCTCCCTACCAGAGATGGAAGGGATTCTGTCTTTCGTATTCCCGGGTTCGTATATTATTTCCGGTTTGATTCAATAATGGATGTCGGCTAGTTTAACGAATAATTACTTTTTTTTTTTAAATAAAACTTATTATCTTTTATAACCTTGTAATTTTGTTAATATAATTTTGGATCCTTGCTAAAACTATTTTCTAGCTAGCGTTTTTTTATCACCCAGTGACGCATGCATGTCCTGTCAGTTCTACCAAACGCAGATCATGGTCTTTTATGGGTGAAAATCTTCTTGATCAGGTGTTATATTTTTTATATGAAAAAGTCTTTCACTATGAAACATCAAACTTCAACTTGATTTTATTTCAGTAAAATTCCGGACGAGGATGTCAAATAAATGTCAACTTGGCTCCAAAACCAATACTCTCGCTCCAATATTGACGCATGAAACACTTTCAATACGCAAGTTGACAGGATAAAAAACTTGATATAAATTTGTTTAATCAATACAAATCGAGTAGTATATAAAGACCAATTAACCACTAAGATATCATTATCCAATTAAATCCCTCATTCAAATGAGCTCGAATATCATCTCTATTTGGTTAGTTAACTTTTTATTCTTTATCAGCCGTATATATCTTTTGTGGCGAAATAAAACAAACAAAACAATAGCCATTCTTATTCGCATGATTAAGCATAGAAATGCAGACGATTTGACCACCGATTAATCATTTGTCTTTAATTTTTTATTTCAGCTTTATTTTCGCTATTAGTACTACTGTCACTACTAATGCGCAGATAGTATCAGTAAGTAGTGTTCCTTTAATGGCAGTTTTGAAAATTGCAATTGCAGCAAATAACATGTGCCAACCCGCCATGCTATCAAGCTTATGAGCCAGTTTCGTGGTGTGCAACACCTCCATGTCCACCAGGCCCACCAGTTCCGCCTCCACCACCACCAGCTCCGGGACCGCCAGCACCCGCTCCACTCCCAAACTACGATCCATACGCATGTGCAGCTCCCCCATGCCCTCCAGTGGCTCCCGTCCCAGCTCCACCAGCTCCAGTTCCTGCTTATGAACCATACCCATGTGCAGCTCCTCCATGCCCTCCAGTTGCTCCAGTACCAGCTCCACCAGCCCCAGTTCCTGCTTATGAACCATACCCATGTGCAGCTCCCCCATGCCCTCCAGTTGCTCCAGTTCCAGCTCCACCAGCCCCAGTTCCTGCTTATGAACCATACCCATGTGCAGCTCCTCCATGCCCTCCAGTGGCTCCCGTCCCAGCTCCCGTCCCAGCTCCAGTTCCTGCTTATGAACCATACCCATGTGCAGCTCCTCCATGCCCTCCAGTTGCTCCAGTACCAGCTCCACCAGCCCCAGTTCCTGCTTATGAACCATACCCATGTGCAGCTCCCCCATGCCCTCCAGTTGCTCCAGTTCCAGCTCCACCAGCCCCAGTTCCTGCTTATGAACCATACCCATGTGCAGCTCCTCCATGCCCTCCAGTGGCTCCCGTCCCAGCTCCCGTCCCAGCTCCAGTTCCTGCTTATGAACCATACCCATGTTCTGCTCCTCCATGTCCTCCAGTAGCTCCAGTTCCAGCTCCACCAGCTCCAGTTCCTGCTTATGAACCATACCCATGTGCTGCTCCTCCATGTCCTCCAGTAGCTCCAGTTCCAGCTCCACCAGCTCCAGTTCCTGCTTATGAACCATACCCATGTGCAGCTCCTCCGTGCCCTCCAGTTGCTGTACAACCAACTAGACTCTACACTCCATGTGCATCTCCACCATGCGCTCCAATCATTTCACAAGCCCAATATATTGTTGAGCAACCTCGTCTGCTCTACCCGGCTTATGCTCCGTTCCGTCAAACGTTGATGTGGATCGGAAGTAATAAAGGAAAGAAATCAATAACGAAACAAGTTGTGGAGGATAAGACAAAGGAGAATTAAATGTTGGATAATTAATCAACTTGTAGTTTTCTCTTTTGATTGATAATCCAATTGTTTGTATATAATGGATAGTCATAATTTAATATTTGTGGTTTAATTAAATAAAATGTTTGAAATCAGAGCCCATATGCAAGAATGCATTTATCTGTTAAATAGTGACGGAAAATTATTATTAAACTACTTTCATAAGAAAATTTAAATAAGGGTATGTAAAAATATTATTTAAAAAAAAAAACATGCCAAATGATGAGTTTAAATTGATAGCTCAGAAATAGTACTCATGTCACATATAGTTAACCAGTAAGAGAAGCGACACGACAAAATGAAAATGACCAAGTGGAAATAATTAAAAGCATTTTGTTGATTTTCATTTGAAAGTTAAAACTAATTTTTGTGTAATACAATCAGGCTTCTCGTCAATCTCTGTCGAACTCCGTGATTTTCCGGATTTTTAAGAGTGCGTTAAAGTTTTTACGGTTATTCTGGTAAACATTGTTATCGACAATTTAAATAAGTTATTCATAAACCGCCTGAAAATCTTAATATCTTTCCGCAAACTTTGATTTGAGCAGGTTTACTGAACTCAATTTATCCCCATACTAGTTGGCGTGATGCCACTTTAAATGTTGACGAAGTGATGTTTCTTCGGCAATGTTTTTGCTCTACACAGTTTAGAATTCGCCTGATTAATTTACGTAAACAGTTGATTAGATATGAACTTATAAATTTCTTATAACTATATATTCTTAAAACCCTTTTATATATTTTTCTTTCCGAGATCAAAGGAAAAAAATAAAACTAAAGATTGGTCTCGTTTGGACAGCCATTCTTTTGTACTTCATAAATGTTTGTTGACAACACACATTGAAGAAGAATAGACGGAAAATTCCTTGTCCAAACGAGACTATCCTTTTTTGTCATTCCATTAGGCAGAAATCTCTGAAAAGTACAATTTAGTCATTGTTAATCAAAATTACACTTTTTTCTAGATAATACAGCTTACAACGAACAGCTAACAAACAAAAGAATCCGCCAGCTTGATCAGTTAGATAATAAAGTGTAAAAAATAATTAAATTATCCAATTAGTTGAATGCTAACGGTATTTTGTCAAGAATACAACAAGATGAATAAGCTAATTGATTATCATCACAAAGATTGCAATTAAAATCATTTCGATTTTATGGGAATCAATCGAAAGTTTGTTTCGATCTCCGCATTAACCATAAGAATTCGTCAAAAAAGTAAATCGGTTTAAAATGAAATTTATTCATAGTGAAATACAAATCCAGTGAAATCCACATTATACACAGAAAGACGTCACACATACACAATAAAACGAAGCAAAAATAATAAGAAAAAAAACAATTTGGAAAGACATGATGGTGGTAATTTTGTGTACAGAAATGACAAGCTCATTGATGTGAACACAATCAGCTTGAAATAACAACGGAAAGCGCAAATTTCGCGCTTATGGCTGCCAAGCAAGAGCATATTGTCCGTTCTTCTCGATCTTGCATGACTTGCCCTCCTTGAAATGAGATTTGTATGCGAAGTCATCGAGAGCTACAACGGTTTCGAATTTTCCACCTAGTGATCCTTCAGCAGATTTCTGGATAGAGTCAGCCGCACCGAGAAGGTCCTGAGATAAATTATTAGTCATAAAGCAGGTGCATTGTTTTTCTTACATCTCCACCCATTGATCCCTTCATGGCTGCTTCGAGTTCCTTGTTGCAGCAGGTGAAACCTAAGATTAATTCTATGCTTTAAAATTTTTTAGGATTGGTTACCGCTGTCATTAATATAACAGTTGTCTTGAGCAAGACATGTTGCGGCGATTAAAGCAACAAGAAGGAAATGGCGCATGATGTGACTGTAAATCTCTTAAAATGAAAGGGATCAAATTGCAATTGGAATTAAAAGTAAATAAGTAATCAAGACAAGTAAAGTAAAAAGAAGACGGCATGAAAAAGCAATCAAGTCGATACACTCAAATCGAGATAAACTGGAATTTGTATCTCATAACGAGGTGAACGTGGAGAAAAGCTTCACACACACACACAGCCAGTCAACCCAAAACAGTCATCGAATGCTAAGTGGTGTTGCCTTGCTTGCCGAGGGCAGAATATAAGACGACGAGGAAGCTTCGATGAAGGGGCGGAGTCGTCACTCGATTATCTTACGCATGGTCGCGCGAACGGTCGCAGTAGGGTTGGATTTTTGCTTATTTGACATTAAGATACAATTGAGGAGGGATTGGCACCAACTATGCTGAAATGTTGTAGACTCGGACGAACTTTTTCTGCTTTATCACGGAACTAGTGTTTCTTGATGTTTTGTTTGTAGTGAACCAGGAAATCTTATTTTTGTTGTTAGACTGTTTAATATTTTTTATATAAATAGGTTTAAAGTCTAAACAAGAATAAAGATACACCACAGGGTTACCCTGATGTTTAAGATTCAGTAACTGTTAAGATTAATAAAAGTAGTAAAAATTTTAATTTCTATCAAATATGACATTTTTGTGTGAATATGAAATAAGCATGAATATACAAAATCCTAATTTTCAATTGGTTTGCATATTAATTCGTAAAAACAGAACCTCACAAGGGAAGTGTTTTAGGTCTCCATCTCAGATTTTGATAAAACTTTGCAGATAGATTCCTTATGGCTTGATTAGTATACTGTCAAAAAATTAGGACCTACAAAACGGTTTAAGTAGGTGAAAAATCGGTTTGAAATTCAGAAATATCCCGTTTACCCACAATAATGGAATAAAGCTAATGAATTTTATTTTAAATTGTGCGTTTTCATAAATAATGATTTAAAAACCACTGAAGCATCGGGGCAACAGCGCAGTGGCAAAACGACGGGACACGGAACAGCAGGGCGAGGGTTCGATTCTTCTTGGGGGTGATATGTTTCTATTTCTATTACTAGTCGAATAGCTCTGGGCCGCTTTTTTACTTTTCAAGATTATAATGATAATGAAATCTATTATTTATTAAATCAACAATTATAATTATTATCAAAATCATATATTTCGAAATGGTGCAGGAGAGCATAGATAAAGGTCATATCCTTCATGATTCTACCTTGCGGTATATGATAGGAAAAATTATGAAAGATAACGAAATTGATATGGCCTTTCCGTGTTCTAATTCTTGGATCAATTCTTGGAAGCGTGCACATGGAATTTCTTCCCGCAAGATCACGAAGTTTGTGTCTGTGATACGACATAAGAAAAGAGATGAACTATTGGCCAGTGCAGAAAACTTTTTGGTTGTGGCAAATCAGGAGTTGGAAGCATTTTCACCTAGAAGGATCTTTAATGCAGATCAAAGTGGTTTTCAATTGGAAATGAACACTGCGAGAACATTGACGTACACAGGCACAAAAACAGTTGAATGCACTGTGAACACTGTGAGTTCCACTACTCACAGCTACACAGTGCTTCCTGTAATATCTGCAGAAGGAAAACTACATCCTCGTCTTTTCGTAGTTCTGAAAGAAAACAACGGAAGATTTCCAAGAAATTTTCGAAGTTCTTTTTCCAACTTGGTTGTTCGCTGTCATACGAGCCACATTATGACAAAACCGTTGATGAAGGAATTTTTGAACACAGTAATTTTCGATGAATGGGTTCCGGCTAGCTCGTTGCTTATTATCGATTCATGGAACGGATGGAAAGATGCAAACGGTTATTCGGACCCAAATAATGAAGATAATAAATTAAAAACACTGCAAATTCCTGCTGGTTGTACAGGTATGATTCAACCCTTGGATGTCGGTGTCTTTGGAGGATTCAAGAGTGTTATAAAAATCATCACGGAGTATGCACGGTTATGTGAACCAAGCTTTCAAATACATCAAAGGTCTTCCACACTTCAGGTAACTAACTTTTAGATGCTTGATTATAATATGTTCATAGGTTTTGTCTTTAATTTACCGTCAGCTTTGTTCACCGAAACTCCACAGTTGGGTAAAGTACAGTTGGTTTGCTAGTGGATATAAAGTCGACCGTCCAGTATCTTTTTATACACCGAAGCAACTATTATTCCCAAAAGAGATCCCCAACGGCTGTGAGATAAGTAACTGTAAAAATGTATCTTTTATACGTTGTCTTTATTGTGAAAAATTTTTATGCTTTCAACATATGATTGTTGAGAATCATTATAATTGTTGATTTAATAAATAATACATTTAAAGGTTATCATATAAATCTTGAAAAGTAAAAATAAAAAAGCGCCACAGAGATATTCGAATATAGAATGATTATTAATAATAATAGAAACATACCACCCCCAATGAGAATCGAACCCTCGCCCTGCTGTTCCATGTCCCGTCGTCTTGCCACTGCGCTGTTGCCCCGATGTTTCGGTGGTCAATAAAACCATTATTTATTAAAAACAGGTTCACGTAAAACACGTGAAAATTAAAAAAAAATATAATAAAACGATAGTTTTTAATAAGATAGTATACCCCTTAAAATATGAACCGGATTGATTAACATTAACTATATAAAATTTGCGTTTGAAAATCGCGATTTTTTGGGTTTTAGACCCATTTTTTACCCACTTAAACCATTTTGTAGGTCCTAATTTTTTGACAGTATACTAATCAAGCCATAAGGAATCTATCTGCAAAGTTTTATCAAAATCTGAGATGGAGACCTAAAACACTTCCCTTGTCAGAAACGTCAATCAAGCATTTCGTCGAAATTTAAAGCGACAAAGATATTTTAAGAGAAACCTTATAAATTTACGTGAATATAAATCTTTAACCATCACGTGTAAATTAATCAAATGTTTTTAAAAGTTAGCTAGTTAGACAGAAAAATTGTGGGATTTTTCAGTCCTTTCAATTACAGACGTTTTAAAATTACAATTTTTCCAGTGCCATGGAATTCTGGGTTTCTATAAAATTATAAACCACTTGCATAGCTTATTTTATTCCACGGATGATTCCAAACAAGAAAGTAAATATCCAAGAACAGAAAGCCACAATCAGAGTGTTTTATTTCCCTTTTGAGATTACTAAATAAGCTCATGTATGCATTTTTTTAAAATTTTTAACTGTACTAATCGCTTTTATTTTGCAAATAGAACAATGTTTTGCACATTTTGATCTCCTCGAGGACCTCAACTGCTTTTTGTCACAGAATGAAAAGCAAGCGGAACCTTATTACTTCCAGTACTCTTTGGAGGTAACACAACTATATTACTTACCACTTTATAACGAACGAAACTACTTTTCCGAATATTAATGCTCCACCAAGTCATGCCTAATAAGCTAAATTGACTTATACCAGTTTATAGTATAAAATTTGGAATCAGAATTGCAAAAGCATTGATTTGAAATATGTCGATCGAGAAAAATCTTTTTACCATGTGGTTACCATGTGGTTGCCATTACTTCTCCATTTTTAGAAAAGGAAGTATCCGGAATCAGAGTTTTGAAAGATTGAAAATGAATCGAAGTTTTAAAATTGTAACCAACTTTTAACTCTAACAACAAAAAATATTTCTGTTGCGAAGAAATGTTCACCGTAGAAGAGTTCACCTCGTTAATTTCCACGTAAATAATCTGATTTTCACACCAATTTCCTAGAGCTGTTATGTTTTAAGTATAACGATCAACTTTAGTGTCTGGGCCCTGGTGACCTGTCTGCAGTGTGTAAGCAGCTCTTTTCGTTCCACAAACTCATTAAACTTTTCTAACCATTCTCTCCTAACTCGGATAGTCGGTTATCGTCAGGATATAGTTGATTAAAACACCAAGTATATACCGGCTCGCATGCAGTTCTTATTGTACAATTGTATTTTGACTATTTTAAATCAAAAATTCCCCATATCATCAAATTATATAGATAAATGGGGATTTACATCTTAAAATGAGGCCGTCATTTTACAATAGCAGGTGGCATTCTGTCGCAAGTGTGTCTAAATGTAACTTTAAAGTTATTAATAATAAATAGGACTCGTAACATTTACAGATTCTCATGGGATATTTATGATTCATTTTAAACAACTTCTAAAAATCGCGCGGAAGCTACTCAAAACTTTAATAAAGCTTAAATTTTTAATTTATGTGTATTCTGCTGTAATTACCAATTTTTATACAAAATTTATTAAACATTAAAAAATAATAACTCTTACTATAAATTATGAATGCCACGTCAAATAAGATCAAACTTTCAAGTCTAAACCCTTAAAAATATGTTCCGGGGAAAAATAATATCCGAAATAAACCTTTCATTTTATGGTAGCTTATTAACATTAAAATTAAGGAAGTGGAATTTATTAATGAAATTCAAATAAATCTAAAGATCAATTTTTATCATTTTCACTTCAATAAAAGGGAATATCTTTCATATGGCCATGCTGTTCATTCAAACTTATCCATAGAATCGCTTGTGCTTTGACCGGTTCAAATCCAATTTCACTTTTATCTTATCTTTTTTGTTATACAACATTGATAGATTTAAAGAAACTAAGTGTCTATTTTGTTTGATGTTTCTACTTAGGAGTTTGTTTTAACAAAGCTGTAGGAATCAATTACAAAAGTAACCTTGCAAGCGTTTTTCCGCTTGTTTTTATATTACACTACAACTTTTGCTTTGTAGACACTGGCCACACAAAAAATTGTTTTTCGCTGAAACAAGAGAAAGTTTAAACTGTTTAAGAACATGTCATTTTAAAGTTTTTTTTCATCGTTTTTTATTGTGTACAGTGTCATCGATAACAAGACAAAGAAAGATGAAGCAAGTCGGCAACTATCGTCTTGTTTTTTCTTGGTCGCTGTAATTTTATTAGTTTCCAAGAAAATATTTAATTTGTTAAAATATGGTGAGGTTTGTCGAAGAAGTGACAGAGGGGTAAACTTATTTTAGTTCCTTTTTTAAATAAAATAGCTAATAATTGTGTAAGACTCAACTGATTTAGTTTTTAATTGTTTTTTCATATATTTCACCTGAAAGGTTGCGATATTGACAATTATCTTGTTGCAAGTATTTTCGTTTTCAATGCACTCCACGGCCAAGGAAACGTGCCGAATTGCAAAATACTTCACACCAATTGCAAACACTACCTTTTAATTTATTATTTTTTTTCAATATTTTATTTATCAGTTAACGTATCATTTTGCAGAAATCCTGATGAATTAATGAAACAAAGTTCTTAGTACCTCAATTCCCAGAAGTCTTCACCGTCAATATAAGTGACTTTTAAATATTGAAAATATTGAAAATGAAAATAATAAATTAAAAGGTGAGTTTGCAATTTGTGCGAAGTCTTTTGCAATGCGTATATTCAAGCCTGTATAACTAATTTCCATGTATTATATTCATATAACTTGACACGTCATGGTTACTAGCCCGTCTAAAAACATACGCTTCTTACTTAAATTTACAAAATGAGCATCAAAATGAGCATTGACCACAGCTATCACCATGCAAAGTTTCAGCCCGAAACCTTTTGGATCCGTAAGTTTACTTATTCGCCGTGCAACAACATTTCACATCTCTACTCCTTGTTATCATCGATAAAGATATGTGACACTCATTTTCCGCATTGATTCCTTATAACAAATTATCTGTAAATGTTTTTCAATTACGGTACCGGTATTTTCAGACTTCTCAGCACAGAAGAAATGCACTTCGGGACAACAACATTTAAATAGAGGGTGATTTTCCGTGAATCCGTGATTTTTTTGCGGAAATACATTTATTTTCCGACGGGAGCAATTTACCGCTTTTCCTATATTTAAACAAGTGGCTATTTGCCAAAGTAGGGGGGGGGGCGAGAAAAATGTTGATCACTAAAAGTTCGTCTTTTATTTATAGCTTTTTGCTTTTTTTTGAAGCTTTAATACTTTATTAATTTACCATATATAATACAAAAAATTTAGCTTTATTATTCGGATTCTAATTAAGGTAAGTTAATCAAACATGCATACACCAAGAAATCTAAATATATTTTATTCTCCTGTTCAGAGATCGATGCCTAATGGAAGAGAAATAAAAGAAGAGAAAATGATGGGCGGCCACACGGCCACAAACAAATTTTTCGTCAATTCCTCTTCAATGTGTGCTGCCCATAATTTCGTAGAGAATGGCCGTCCCCGCATTCCATCCTAATTTTTCCTCTTCCATTAGGCACCGTTCTCTGAAAAGGACAATACAAAATAAAAAGATCACAACAATTGTGCCTGAATTGAAAAAAAGCATCAGTACTTATGCTGTGTGCGCCGGTATTCGAAGCGGTCTCGTTTTCGGCCCGGTGTGAGAAATGCATTCCAGAGTTTCATTAGAACATCGGATCAATTGTTCCATTTATGAATCATCTAACATATCCTCACCCGTCATCATACATTTTAAACATCACGCATATTGATTGATCATGTAATTTTGAAATATTATAGATACGACTCAATCACACCATTAAAAAGAGGATTGAATTTTTCAACACGTTTTTCTCATGTTCTTTTATCCCTCTCCGTTAGTGCAATACTCTATTTTTTAAAGAATATAATTGATTTCTTTCAAGATGCCTAAAGAATATAACGGCTTATTAATTGATAATACTGTTACAACCACGAAACAGGACCTCTTGGGGTCACGCCTCCTTCTCCTGATACTAATATTGAACTCGCGGAGAGGGCGGCACAAATTGGACGACTTGAGAAAAATACGAAGAAAAAATGTTGTTAAAAAACTGGTGTCCAAAGTTGGAGAAAATGCCTTAATGTCCAAAATATCTTTTAAGATTACGGTGGCGGTACAGTACACAGGCTATTTCAGGTTTTCAAATTATAAAGAGAGTTGTCTTTTATGCCAAAGATGATGTACACGAAACACATCTCCAGATTAAATCATATTTTAATATTTATTAATTATATTAAATGTAGAGCATAAGAAAAGAAACAATATTCCTCGACACAATCACTAAATTAATCATTCGTCGAATAATCAAACAGAGAACTCTGAAAATTCACAAATTACAATTCATTAACCAATTAATGTTAAACAACATAGAAACGATAATATTAAGGATCAGTTTTTTTATAAATGTTAATAAATGAGTGTTTAGTTAAACTAGGTATAGTGTATTTCAAAATAGTTGACGACGCAATCACGCTGCAAATACGGCATACTAATTCAAAATCATTTTCAAATCGATTATTTTATATTATTTTTGTGACATTTTTAATTGCTATTGCTTATATTTCACGTTTATTAATTAAAAATTATTAAAATAATCGATTTGAAAATGAATTTTAATTAATATGCCGCATTTGCAGCGTGATTGCGCCGTCAACTATTTTGAAATGGACTATATCTTTTTCACCATACCGGGAATCCGTTCATTTTCTGTTTTAGGTCAGCAAACTAATATTATTAATAAAAATTTTTAAAAATTATTCAAAATGTAACAAATTTAAAGTTTCAATAATTTATAAGTTCAAAAAAACCCGAAATACTAGAAAAACGTTAAAAACAAAAAACAACCAATTAAGAAATATCATAAAAGGGGAATAATAATTATATAACAGCAGTTTTCAATAATTACATCAAAAATAGTTTTAAACAACACATAAAAATGTTACAATATTACAAGGCACCTATTTAATAATAAATCATACCAACGGAACTATCAGATTTTCAACAACTTAAGCTTCACTTGTAGGCTCATCTGTTCGGCAACGTTTCACTGCAGATATGGGATCCAGCCCATCAGAAGTGCGTTTACGTGAACTATCAGCTGGCGTCGTTGTTGTTGTTATTATATCTTTGTTATCATTCGTTTCATCATGATTATCCTTATCTTCAGAACTTGTAGATGAAACGTCATTGTACTCAGGTGAATCTGAAGCTTTCTTCGCGTCAGATGGCGGTTTTTCGGTTTCCGGGCTTCCAGTAGATGACGATGGAACAGCATCTGGCGAGGTTTCTTCTTCGTCCGAATCAGATTCATCATAATCAACAAGCGACTAAAATCAACAATTAATAAAATATCTTCATATATATATGGCAGTACTTTAACTGTTGGTGCAGGACTATTCTCCTTACTATTATTTTGAGAAGAAGTAACCTCATCCTCTCGCGAAGGTCCTGGACTTACACGAGGAGACGTGGCCGGACTTGGTGTCCTCGATGGTGACCGATCTGTTTTAACCTTAAAAATAACAAATAAAGTAAAATTAATATGATTTGTAATCTAACCTTTATCACAATTTTCTTTTCATGACTTGTTAAAGTGTTTGGTGCGCTGCCACCAAACACTGGCGCTTCGTCATCGTCGAATGCATTCTTTCTTTTTAAAACTGACAAGAACATTGGTTCCATTCCTGTCTTTCTCGGTGTTACTTCTTCCTTCTTCGGAGATGCATTCTTATCCGTTTCCATCATACTAACATCCATGTCATCGTCCTCTTCAAACCACTGATCCTCCTGTCTGTCTTTTCGCGATCCTCTCGGACTAGCCATCGAATTATCCTCTGACCGAATGCTCATCGTTTCTTCTCTTTCACGATGCTGCTCATAACGATTCTTAATTTCTTTAAATGTCCTGACGTAGTTAACGCTCTCAATCACATCACTGTGATTCTCCACAATGTATTTAATGAGAGGTCGAATATCTTCCTGAAATCTTCCTCAACTGATTGAATTTAATATTATTTTACACAAACCGTTTTAATGCAATCAAACAAATGAATCATGGCTGAGTTGAGAACGTTGTATCGAGTACCATTCTTCTTGAAAAATTCAAAAACTGGATCAAGAACTTTCTCTCTGACAATGTATCGAACATAATAATCATCTTTTACGGTGATAACACGATGCAAAAGCTTTAACGAATCTTAAAATACATCATATTAAATGACGTTAAATATAATTAAAACTAACAGAGAGCAAGAAATTGGTGTTTCGATTTAAGTAAAACTAATATTTTATTTAGGAGATCAGTGGATATACAATGTTGCCGCATAGCGAAAGTATGATGTTCTATGCAAAAAGAAAGAAGCCGTACCATTATTGAATGTCGGTTTGCCGTTGTGTAATCATCTAAAAATGCTTAATCTTAAAACTTCCATGTTTCGACTCACCGTGTTTGATAAAACCGCCAGATATATTCTCCATCATAGGTTTCAGTAAAATGTGAATACATCTATGGTAAAACAATTGCAAAAACTCATTACGATCTGATTTCATGTTCGAAATATTATCAGGATCAAGGAGAGACTTCAATATCTTCAAATAATGCATGATGACAATTCTTTTAATATAAACCCTACCAATATCACCTCAGTTCCTGAGCTAAGATGGGGATCCTTATCCGTGAGCATATGATTAATTAGTCGGTTTAATAACACATCTTCGTCGTCATTGTCTCGTGCTTGCTTCAGTAGAAAATCCCGTATCGAATGTGGATTGTTATCGACTAGAGATTTTAATACTTCAATTATAGCTATTCTTGTAAGCGTGTCCTCCGATTTCATACATGGCTCGAGACATTCAAGTACATCATTGCCCATTATATTCTGGAATTTTCAAATAAGAGTTCGCAACAAATGATTTAGGATTCGATTAAAAATTAAGTGTGAAAACTCGTGTTAAACTTTTCTTATTATTTGGTATTCCAATAGGCACCGATCTGGACAATATTTTGAAAAAACTTAAATTTAAAATTTTCACGTTTCTTTAATTATATTTAAAACTCTAGCTTTACATCAATTTGTAAAATAACGTTTTATAAAATTTTCTATACAATAAACTTACTCTAAAAAATGCTTCTTTACTCTGAACGCCTGTTCCGTGTAAATTTTGACTAAGCGTCAACATTTCTTTCAAAAACAACACCAAATCTCGCCTTCTTGATGAGCTCGTATCGTTGCTCCTCAATTGACCAAATAATTCTCTCATTGCCTTTTTATCTTTCTAAACATAAAAACAATAAAAAAATTTATTTAATTGAATCAAACCTGAAGAAGGGTAATAATCTCTACTCGACAAAAGAGTATATGACTATTGAGTGACGACAGCAAGTTCTCCTCGAACAAACCCAAACTTGGCAGACAAGCATCTTGAATATATTGAGCACGATAGAGTTTGTGAATCTTCTCTTTCACATCTTCCGATGAAATATTCAAAACTTCACGAAAACGAGCTTTTTTGAACACAAAATCACGGTGTTTCTTTGGGGTTTTTAACGTGGGATCATATTCAAACATTCCAATCAAATCTTTAACATATTTATCATCGAGTAATATCTAAACGTAAAAATTTTAATACATTTTAATGTACAAAAAAAACCTACCTCAATCATACTAGCTCGATTGAGCATAAACAAGTTCTTGGCAATAGAATAAAACGTTTTCAAGCCTTCAGTATGTTCTATGTCTTCACACATTCTGAATACTTCGCACAGCTTCGGCAGAACACTGAAATTCGAATTTATTCAGAAATTCTATAAGTGTAAGTTTAAGGTTTTAAACTGTCATGGTAACTGTCAATTTTAAGTCAAATTATTTCATTCTTTCGAGTATGAAAGTTCGTTAGATAGTTCTTTTGTGTCTCCCTATTTACAAAGCGCTGTAAAAGAATTTGAAATAACCTATACAAACTTTTTCTTTAATTAACAACGAAAATCCATTTTTGAATCAGATTATCACTGCCGCTTAAAAGATTTATTTTGATAAGCCAAAACGCAAAATCGCATAGAGAAAGAATTTAGTGTTCTCCCTGTAATTTTTCGTGAATAATCGAAAAATATACCGTCAATATAAAATAAATACAAATTACCTCTCATTTTCAATCGCCGTGGCCATTTTCTCTCTACTCGCATTTGTCGACAAATGCATTTGAATTAGAGCATCAATTTCGCTTAAGCGACCAATCTCGATCGGCGGAAGAGCTAGTCGACTTGACGATGAAGTTAGTTCGCTGACATCGCTATCATCACCATCATCGTACACAGCGTCACCATCTCCCGGATCACGTCCCTGTACTTCGCATATCTTCGCCCACAACTCTTCACAACCATTCTTCTCTTGGAACGATAGAGCGAGGTCCATTATTTCGGTTTCCGACCATACGATAAGTGTCTCCTGAAATCATAAATATCATTCCGAATCCAAAGTTACAAACATCGATTCTAAAAAAACTAACATCGGTTTCAATACTACCGTCTAAATTTAAAAAGTTTTGTAAAAAACCAGCCGCTCTTCCACAAGATTCATTGTCTTCTGTTTCGGGCATTTTCCTACGTTGTAGTTAAATTTAAAACAAATAGCCTTTTATTATTATATGATATACCTCATATACCATCAATATCTAAAACAATCGATTAAATTATAATACGTATAAAATTGAAAATATGTATATTCTTGTTTTAAATGGACGCGGATAAATAATTCCTAAACGTCAAACAAAATTATTTTAATTGCACAAGGATAATTTAGAAAAAAATTAGAAACAACAAATTCAAAATTGATGTTTTGGATTAGACTATAAGTAATAAGGTTGCTATTAGAAACAAACTGATAAAATTTACACACAATTAAAATGTTAACTCATCTTAACAGAGGTTTAATTTGTTGTTAAACTTAAGCGAAACAAAAATCAAGAGAAAATGAAAATTATAAACAACTAATGAGGGGAAAAAATTAATAAAACATTAATGTTAACATTTAAATATGTTTTCCACATTGTAGCAAAAAATATTCAAAAATGATTGTTAAAAAATTGAAAATATCTATAAAACGCTATTCAAGTTAATATCTTGGTCAAGCTAAATTTTTTTTGAAAATTAAAATTTATGAAAACAATGTTTGTCTCGACTTGTCATAATTAGGAAAGCTTTCAACTTTTTCTTTGCCATCTTAATAATTGATGTGATTAATTTTTTGATGATTACTTCGTTCATTAAAAATTATGACGACAATTGATAAGATATTGAAAAAAGTTGGCATCATTCCTAATGGCACGTCATGATCAACATTTTTGGAAACATTTTTGTTTTTCAAAAATACATGTTAATTTGACGAAGATTTTATGTTAGACTCCTTAAAAATCCATAATCCAGTTAAAATTATTTCAAAGTTTAAGAAAAATAGAAAATAGTCATAAATTTAAGTAAATTTTGAATTTTCTGCTTAAATTTCCTGCCTATTAAAATCGTTTTTGTTAAAAAATTTCAAAATTAAGGATTGAATAATTATATCGAAAACTTCTTTAAATGTATAACTAATAAAGTTATATTACTAAATTTACTAAATATTCTTGTGATTAGAATCATCGTGACATTGACGTCAAAAACAACATTCAAATATAATTTCATTCCCACGGAAAAAAATAAGTAAAAACGATGAAACCAAAAAGCATTCCTAATTAATGCATAAATAAGAAATTCCAGAAAAAGAATTCACCAATTTCCAATTACTCGCTGACACATATAACAAAAATAAACTAGAAAATCGATTAAACTCACACAATACATTTTTATTAAAACCGTCTCTGCATTTGATAAAAAGCGAAACGACGCACTCGCTGAGTGGCACAAATACATAAGATACTTTCTTCTCTCCCTCAACGATAATTCTTGTCTCATAATTACTATTAATTCAACATTTCCTTTTCTCAAAAAAAAACTCCAAAATACTTAAACACAAATTCCACTATTAGATAAGCGATAATGAATAAAGCAAATCAACTGTTAATAAAATAATTTTCGTAATTTTAATGTAATAAAACTTCAACATGGATTAATTATGATTATTAAGGTGGTGTGGTGGAGAATAGGCACTGGGCGATACCAGGCTACTGCTGCAAAACCCTATGATATTCACATAATGTCTCTTTCTAAAACTCCAAAGACGCAGGCAAGCACAGATAACCAAACTAAGAATAATTGTTGTATGTCATATATAGACACCCTTATATTATAATATTCAAACATTTTTCGGTTAATCACCATCTCCACAGATAATATTCACGCAATGATTTCGATTTCTCTTTCTCTACTCTTTTGACAATAAACATTGAATTTTAGTATAAAATATTTAAAAAAAAAAAAAAACAAATAACGTCAATCATCTCGGTGCATGCTTTGCGAAATAAAATTCATAAATTTATATTTTATTAATAATTATAAATTTCAACAAATAGTTATTAAAAACTAATTTATTACCTTTACCGTACCCATGTGATTTTTTTCTGAGCTTTCTTACATTTTAAAACTTAAAGAAATCAAAATTATTAAAATCGGACCTGAGGCCGATTGCGAGAGCGATGGGGAAATTATTGTCCATTAAAAAATCTCAGGGATTTTCTCTATCATAAGTCGATTGCAACAAAATTGTTACCCGATAAAATATAAGGAAAATTTAATAGAGTGAACCCTAATAAAACCGTTCCCCATTACAACTCCCCGATAGATTTTCTTGCAATCGCCACTGGAAATATATGTAGAACTTTAAATCTATTAGTTCTATAATTTGAACTCTAGAAAAAACCCCCTACAATGATAAATAAAGTTTTTGTTCGACTAACTTTACGAAGTTATTAGATTCCCTTTTAACTTCCACAACCTCCTTATGGAAAAATGTTTGCATTTTATAAACAAGGCTATTAATACATTTAAACTTAAGATAAAAAATGCCTTCAACATTGTAAACTCTGATAAATTAATAATATAAAACATACCTGTTGCTTCTGATAGACAGTATCCATTAAAATTCGCGATTCAAGGACATTTTTATCTTTAAGTAAAATATTATATAATTTAAAAATAGATAAATTACCTTGTTGCTCTAATCTGACCATAATCATAAAAGAAGAAGAATTAGATGGAGCGTCATCGTCGGGAGCACTCACACACATCACATGACCGGTTCCTCGGTCCTCCCAAGCTCGTTGATCACAAAGAACATAAAGCTTGACACGATTAGCAGCATCCTAAATATAAAAATATAACAAACAATTGAAATTTTTGATTGCTAAACCCGTCGCATTTCACGATCATCTAAACGATTTTCCTTTCCTCCAATAGTTTCTTGATGGGAATTTTCTTTTTCGTCAACTTCATCGGTCTTTTTTACTTCGTCAGTCTTTTCTTTGTTGTCTTCAGCTGTTTCCTTATTTTCAGAAGGCTTCTCATCATTTTTTAATTCTTTACTTTGCTCATCTGATGTCGAGTTTTCTTTATTCACATCCATACTTTCTGTCTCCATTTCGGATTCCTAAAATATTGACAATCAAATTCGATTACTTACAACCAAGTAATCAAGTAAGCTTAAAAATTATATAGAAAATCATTTTCACGTCTTATACATTTAAACACTACTTTAAATAATCTTGATCATGTAAAATTTTTAAACATTAATGAAGAAGGTAGGATATTTAAATTAGTAACTTCCATTATTATATTTTTATTAAAATAGGGAATATTAAATATTGGAAAAAAACCGAAAGTGCTCCCGTCGGAAAATAAATGCATATCAGCAAAATATCAAAAGATATTTCACCATTCAATCAGTTATTCTTCCTCCAACTTCAATGGATAAATTAATTATGATATTAGTGGATGTGTATTAATATATGTTAACTAATCCATTAAAGTTTGGATGTTATTAAATTTAGGAAAAGCGGAATTTGCTCCCGTCGGAAAATAAAATGCATATCTGCAAAAATCACGGATTATTACACCATCTCATTTTAAATTTCGATTTTTTTTCATTTTTATAAAAAAGACTAAAAAAGCAAAGATCTCAAAGGAATCGAACCAACATATATTTTTCGTGAATCAAATCCTCTATCAGGTATGCTACGCATCCTCTTTTGTTTTAATTAATTAATCCGTTGAAGTTTGAGGAAGTATTTTAAATTCTATGGTGTAATAATCCGTGATTTCTTTTGCGGAAATGGATTTTATTTTCCGACGGGAGCAATTTCCGATTTTCCTAGATTTAATAACATCCTTAAAGTTTGAGGAAGAAATGTAACTTTTTTCAATAATTTTGGATTATTTTCAAATTGACACATAAACATTAAATTTATTTTAATAATTTTTGCTATATTGTCCTTTTCAGAGATTTTCTTTCCTAACGGAAGAGAAAAAAGTGTGTTTCCTACTTTTTTGAGACAACACACACTGATGAGCTACAAAAGAGTAATGGGCAAAACGAGACCATTATTTTTCGTATTTTTCATCTTCCATTACTTATTTTTCCGTCAGGAAATTTCACATTATGTTATTATTTTCGAAATTTAATCGCGATTTATTATTGTCCTTTTCAGAGATCGGCGTCTAATGGAAGAACAAAAATAATAAAAATGTTAGTCTCGAATGGACGGCCACACGGCCACAAACGACTTTTTCGTCTATTCCTCTTCAATGTTGGATGCCCATTTTTTTTAGACAACACACATTGACAAGATACAAAAGAGTGGCCGTCCAAACGAGAACCTCATTCCATCCTAATTTTATTCCTCTTCCATTAACATATTTTATTTAATTTTTTTTGGCGGAGCACTGTGAAATGTTGCGCAAAAAGACCATTATAAATAGAGAGACACAAAATACAACTCTCTATTTTTATAATTGTCGCAAATTTTTTCATTGTGTCGTCAAAAATGCTAAAGGTTCCAAATGAATATTATCAAAATCTAAGAATATGAAAGGTTTGATTTGATCATTTTTGAATTATTTTCAATGGTCTCAAAGAGATCTCGAAACAAATATTCAATTTACGTGAATAATTTCTCTGTTTTCATTATATTTCTTCAAAATTTCTAGATCACGTCAGATTTATTACTTTTATTTGTTATAAAAATAAAATTGGAATTGTCAATTTCTCAGATTTTGATATAGTCGTCGCCAAATGCGATTACCTCCGCAAAATGTGGCGCACTTTTCAAATATTATTTTTTCTTTAAATTTTTAAGATTATTTCCTTGTTTATGCTCGTTCTATACTGTTATAGCTTAAATAAATAGAAGAATATGTTATAGATGTTGTTTAAATAGTGGAATAATTGTGGAAAATAATTATAATCATAAAAATTAAATGAAAAAATAATATTTAAAAAAGTGCGCCACATTTTGCGGTGGTAATCGAATTTGGCGACGACTATAATAATTAAAATTATTATACTTCTAAAGGATCGAAGACTACTGGAATAGTAAAAATAGGAAAAAAACATTTGATAGTCTGCAAAGTAGTTTATTTAGAAAATATATTGATTATAACTTAATGAAATACAACAATATGGAGTCAATAGATAATTAATAGAACAGAAGATTATAACCATTATAAAATAAATAAAAGTAACAATGTAATTTTCAAAAAATGTCGAACAAAATTTACCAAAAAATTTTCACAAACAACTTAACGCAAGTTAGTTTTTAATATATTTGACATCGACTATAAAAACTGTTATAAAAAATGAAACTGCATTTTATTATGGTCTTCAAAATTATATAGAAATTAAACGTGAAATTAGTTTCCGAATAATTAATTAATCACTAACAGTTTAAGAAATAACTTACATTTTTTATATTATGTTCTTTATCATTTGTTGTCCGTTCAGATGCAACATCAGAAGAGTTGTTCAACTCAGACATCTCTGGTGATCAATTAAAATAACTGTCGTATTGCCAAAAAATATGAACCAAAAGCAAATAGTGATCAATAATTTAATGGCACATCTAAAATATCAATAAGTAATATTTCTAATTAAAATGAGCATAAACATATTGAAAAACCTAACAAATATATTTGAATACAAGACAAAATACTTATGTTGATACTAAATAAATAACATAGATCATCGATAAAATGTTTAAAATAATTATTGGAACATATTAAATTGGCACACGGCCAGAATACGTCACAAATAAACGCGGAGCTGGCGGCAGTCATTGTCTTTATCAAAAACGCGTGAAGAAAAAAAAACGAATCAGCTCACACGCGATGCAGCACGCCAACGCCCTCAGTTCCCTAGAGCGCCTTTGCTACACGAATTTATCAATAAAGGGATAGTTGTTTATGAGGATTGTTAGACTGGCAAAGAATAGATTTTTATTTTTTTAAATATTAAAATTTGGGCTATATTCATATTAAGTAACTAATCATCGGCTAACAATAAATAAACAAACGAGAGATTCTTCTTCTTGTTTTATCACATATTACTCATCATAGATTGTTTCGCAATCGCTACAACATACATAAATCGATACCAATCTTTTAAAATATGATTGTCATTTTTTAAAATTTTTTTCCGTAGTAACTGAAATGTAACTTAATAAATTGATAATCACTAATATTTCTAAATAAATTAATGGGTTTTCCCACGATCCAGATAGTTGCGATTCATTACGTCGTAATTATATTATTGATAAATATATATTTCCAAACGGATCTTTTACGTCTTTATTGTCATTATATATTATCAAAATATAAGAAATTGAAAATTCAATTTCAACAATTTTGAATTATTTTTAATGGTCTCAAAGAGATCATGAAACCAATATTCAATTTATGGTAATAATTTCTCTGTTTTTCATTATATGTCTTCAAAATTTCTAGATCAAATCAGATTTATTACTTTTATTTTTTATGAAAACAAAATTGGAATTGTCAATTTCTTAGATTTTGATAGTATTTAATTAGAAATTTCTCATTTATTTCTTCACCTTTTTCTATTGAACCTACAAATATCACATTTTATAGACTAACAAATAATATTCCGTCGCTTATATTTATCCAGAACAATAATTAACATTATTAAATAAAATATGATTTATTTCAGATGAAACGAATCTTTGGAACTGGAAAAAAGGAACCACCACCGGATTTGAACAATGCTATTGCCAATGTTGAATCTCGTAGTGAGAGTATCGACAAAAAGATTCAAAAGTTGGATGCTGATCTACTTAAATTAAAAGATCAGATGTCTAAAATGAGAGAAGGTCCCAGTAAAAATTTGATAAAACAGAAGGCTCTCAGGTAGTTCAACTATTATATAATTTTTGAATGTTTTTAATCCTGTAGGATACTAAAACAAAAAAGAATGTATGAGAACCAAAAAGGTCAATTAGATCAGCAAACGTTTAATATGGATCAAACTAACTTCGCTATTCAGGGGATGAAGGATAATCAAGTATTCTACACCGTCAGGAATTCTATTAATTACCATTTTCAGGTAACCATGTCCGCGATGAAGGATGGATTAAAGACAATGCAAAAGGAATATAAAAAAATGAATATTGATAAGATTGAAGATTTACAAGATCAAATGGAAGATATGCTTGATTTGAATAATGAGATTCAAGAAGCGATGAGTCGACAATATGATACGCCAGATATAGATGAAATGGATCTTGAGGCTGAACTAGCCGCACTTGGGGATGAAATTGAATTGGGAGAAACAGACGCGAACTATTTGGACGAGGCATTGTCAGCGCCTGGAGTTCCAAATGATTTCCAAAAGCCAAAGAACAAGGTAGTGTTTCCTGAGGATTATAATTTCCATATATTTTGTTCAGGTTGCTGAAGGCTTAGAAGTTGACGAGTTTGGACTACCAAAGTTGCCTGCGTAAATATTATGTGTATAAAATGAAACTAATACGATTTATTATCCGGTTATAAATAACTTTAACGCACTGAATTGAAATGAACATTTATAGTTTTGAAACATTTACGATACAGTTTCTATCACATTGAAGTTCTTCGATAGAACGATATCCCGATAACTGCATAGTTCGATGAAATTCATTTTGAAGTATTGATGTGACATTGGCGACTCCTTGTGTTCCAGCCGTAGCAAGTCCCCATAACACGGGACGACCAATGAATATTCCATTGGCACCTAATGCTATTGCTTTGAAAATATCGCGTCCATTTCTAATACCACCGTCCAAATATACTGGTATTCTTCCGTTTACAGTTTTAATGACCTCAGGAAGGCATTCAATCTGAAATTAAAAAATAATTCATGTAATTTCGGACCGAATTTGTATTTGTACTTTTTATAATTGGTTTGGACATTGTTAATATTTTATTAATCCATGACATTAATTTCATTATTCATGGATATGCACTATTATCTTGATGAAGTAATTTATTGGCGGCTAACTTTATTGTTATTTGTTTGTTTTTAAATATTAATATTGTCAGGGTGTAAATTTATGAGAAAATTGGCTTAAAGGAGCATAAATGGAGCCTGTTCTAATTTTGATAAGGAATCGGAGCCGGTTTTTTATTACTTCAATTCTTGTTTTAGTTTGTTTCTCTTGATAAATCGGTTTCTAAATTTATTATGATGTATTTTCTACGTAAGACCTTCATATCTTTGCTAAAACGAGACCAAAATAGTCTATTTTTTTTATTACATTTTTCATAACTTTATTACCCTATTTTACCGTTTTATTGGATTTCGTTCGTACACTATTTCGAAGGTGGTGGGGGGTGGTGGGGGGAGAGATAGATTTCTCTCATTTCGTGTCTAATGTCTCCACACACTCGTCTGTCATCAGAATATTTAATGAATACAGTTCTACTCAAAATAAAAGTTGGAATAGTTTATTGACTAATCGATAACAAATTTTTGGATACATTAACTAACAAAACAATCAAAATCTATAACAATAAAAAGCATATATGTCTAACAAGGTTAGCACATTAAAGACATTTGAATCTATGAAATAAAAATTCCATAACACTATCATAATCTTGGCTTAAAGATCTTCTAAATCCGTTAAAAATAACATCATCCGAAATGCTATAAAAACTGTTGGATACCCAATTTGTCACTGTTGCGTACGACGGTCTCTTTCGGTTCCCATTTCTAGTGAAAGTTGCTGGCTCAAATCCGCGATCCAAGATTCCCAGCAGCTCCTTAATCTATCCTTAAATGGTTTGCTCGCAGCAACGTCCAATGGTTGAAGATACTTAGTCAATCCACCCGGTATAACTGCTAACGTGCACAGCTGATTAAGCTCCTCTAGTACTGTCGGTTCTAGATGACAACGAGCCGAATCCATTATAAAAATCCATTTTTAGGGTCAGGATTTTTAGAAAAAATTGGTCTCCAAATGTTATCGATCCAATCCCTTAGGCAAAGTAGAGTGGTGTCAAATAAGCATGCTCCATATTTGTCATCCTTACGTTTTCCTAACACATTTTATGGGCCCGGCACTTTTCATGTGCTTATATTGGTTTATATTGGTTTTGTCAGTTCACTGATCGTAAATCTCCTTGTTAAGTTTTAATAAGATATCTCATCTTTATTCATCCCTCAAGTTGTTTATCTACTATACTATTAAGAGTGTTTCATTTTCATTACCATTACATTACTTTAAGATTTATCTTTAAATATAGCCATATATCCATTTTAAAATTCTTATATTCCTTGTATAATGATAAACATAAGAGCAACAACAACAACAAACAACCATCCCCCCCCTCTCCCATCGGAGGAGGAAAAATTCTTCACTACTTTTGTGCATAACAACTTCTCTTATATTTTCTCTTTTGATCGAAATGATGAAAACATAACCATCTGCGTCGAGGAATCCAATGAAACGGTAAAATAGGGTACATTTTTCTCATTATTGCGCACATTGACAATACTTTCTTTTGATCAAACAAACCGTTCCCGGAGCGCTATCAAGCTGTCTGCCTCCATGGTTTGATACGATTATGCCATCCACACCATTTTCTAATGCCAACTTCGCATCATCTCCTCTAACCAATCCCTTAATAATAAGTGGCAATTTTGTACGTCTACAATAATAATAATAATTTTTATTCGTATTCGTTTTTATACTGAAACCGCTAGAGGCGAGATAGCAACGCAGAATGTAAAGTTACTAAAGAAATTTCGTCTAACCTTTTTTAACTAATTTTAAAATGATTTAAATGATGATTAGATTAGTTTAAAGTGTACTGAAACGTTTCACCAATTCGGAGTTCGAAATGAAATTCTGAAAACGGAATAATTTGCTTGTCTTGGAATCATAAGCAAAAACTGAATATGCGTCTTCTTTCTTGTATGTAAAACCTCATCATTTCATCAGACTATTGGGAAGCAATTAAAAATCAAACTTTGCGTTTTTTGGTTATTGCGTAAAATAAAATGAGAAAGTTCAAAATCTTCTCCTAAAATGTGGTTTGATGGCCGAATGGTAGTGATGTGGAATCCGAATTGAATTTATGTAAGTTCTAGCCCCGGCTGCGCTCAAAATTTTGTTTTTTTTAATGTAAAATTATTTTCCTGATTAAACAATTTTGGATTTAAATTAAGCTCTTAAAATCTATAACCATTATTCATGTTGTAGATTTATTTTAATTGATTAATAAAGTTATTTTTACCATTTTATCCTATTCCATTTAAAAGTAATACAATTAATAATCCGCATATATGCACAAAGTACGCAGATAACATCTAATGGATTTTATTTTACGCAATAACCAAAAAGCGCAAAGTTTGATTTTTAATTGCTTCCGACTATTGATGTTGGTTACGTCAAAAAAGTAAGGAATGCCGAATGTCAAGATTTACAAGAAGATTAAACCTGTTGAAGATTTAAAATTCTTCATTTAGTTCATATTATTAAAGCAGATACGATTTCCTCCTATTTTTAGGTCGAAATTATAAAAATTGTCCAGGTCCAGAATTTGTTCGGATTTTTATGTATGCTGTAGCCCATAAAATTCTGCATCTAATGCTCGTGTACGGATATATTCAAATAATTATTTAGAAAATTCTTGCACGCCAATTTAAATCTTTAAAAGAATTCTCAAATAATGTGATCTATATTAATTTTCCAGGAAAATGTGTTCTTATTAAGATAATGTTGTTCAATTCTAATTCATTCACGTCAAATTGAAACATTTTTGGGGAAAGGGGAAAATCGCTATTTCGTGTAAAACAAAAGTGAGAACACGCCGAGGGCAGCCAATAGAAAAAACGTCTTCACATAGAAAGAATGATCAACGAAATTGACAACGCGTTCAACAAATTTCTTCTTTTTTGTTCTTTTTTGTAAAACAGTATTTTGGCTATAATAGGAGAACTAGTGATTTTTATGAAACGTAAGATATATCATTCTGTTGCTCGTAAAATTCTGAATTTTTTAAAATGCAACATGACGTGGTTACGGTAATTTACGTGTATTTTACAGTCGATTGAAATTTTAAACTTTAAAAAATCATAACTTTGCTTAAACGACGAATCTAATTTAGAGACAAGTATATTATTGCTCATCGTTATGTCCTCTATCAATAAAGTCTTAATCTCAAAAATTTAAAATAGAGTTTTCGAGATATTCGATCTTAAAATTTAGCTCTTTACAATACATTAATCTGATAAAAATGAGTAATTTTGTGAGTTTTCATGATTTCTAGCATGAAGATTGGATAAAAGAAGCAAACTAAAATCCATATTATCGAAGATTTTTCAAAAATCGGATTATCCAGCCCTAAATTCGATAAAATCAGTTTTCACAAAGAACTCAGAATCTTCCTCGTTTTCTGAGCCCTGAAATAACAGAAATACGGAAATCGTTTGAAAAATGATAAACAAGCTTGAAATAATTATAAAAAACTAAAAATATATTAATTTTGGTAAAATTGTGCACAAAATTGACGCTGCTCTGTAACCGTGGAGCACCTTATTTGATAATTTTGTAGAATGGGTCTGATTTGAGATGTTACGAAGCCTGATGTCAAGAGCATATTTTGCACAACAATTTATCACTAAAACTTAGCAAATTATGTTTGATTGGTGCTTATAGGGAGATTTTTAAGTAAAAACCATATATGACTGATTTAAGTGGTCATTTTTTGAATTTCATGTTTCTGGCAAGACTATAGTCTTTCTACACATTTATTCTATGAGATAAACTTAATAAAGTTAAAAGATTTTACGTTTTAAGTACTTTAAGACCATTAAAAGGTGCAAAATTTTAGAATCAAATAATTTGAAAACGCTATTTTTAATTTTTGATATTAAGACTTTATTGATAGAGACCACAACGGCGAACAATAATATACTTGTCTCTAAATTAGATTCGTCGTTTAAGCAAAGTTGTGATTTTTTAAAGTTTAAAATTTCAATCGACTGTAAAATACACGTTAATTACCGTAACCACGTCATGTTGCATTTCAAAAAATTCAGAATTTTACGAGCAACAGAATGATATATCTTACGTTTCATAAAAATCACTAGTTCTCCTATTATAGCCAAAATACTGTTTTACAAAAAAGAACAAAAAAGAAGAAATTTATTGAACGCGTCATCAAATTCGTTGACCTTTCTTTCTATGTGGAGGCTGTTTGCCGTTGGCGTGTGAGAATATTCTCTTTCTATTCTTACAAAAATCGCTTTACATTTTTTATACGAAATTTGAATTCCCGCTGTACAATCTGTATTATAGTCGTCTATTGAATCGTCCGCACTGGACTTTGAGTTCAATTTGTCTCAGCCTTCGTAATGACTGCATTTAATGATTGCGGTCTCTCCCATCGCTGTTACACACCCAATCCACGCGATTTCGAAAATTGTAAAAATTGGAATTTTTGCCCAGCTTAAGGATGTCCAGGAACTCTCAACCATCCATAATATTACCCTTATAATTAATCGTGGGTAATCTGAAACGAATCATGATTTATAAACAATACAGTTTACGTGCACTTCATTTTTTTACACTCTGCATTACTACGGTTTTTATCGTGTACATAATTTTGTGAACATACTCTTTAATCCATTTGACCGTATCCCAATTGAGTGTTGGATCGATTTGTGAACAAACGTAATCCATGAATCCCGACTTGCCAACGTTTCCTTCCGGCATTTGTGATTGCGATTCATTTGAATCAAAGTTGGCGAATCTTAATTATTATTTTTATTAGTATCAGAAGAGGCTTTAAATATGGTTTTTTAATGTAAAAATTCTCGTAATTCAAGACCAGGAATACGGTAAAAAGTTTCAAAACCGGACTGGAGCATAAAAACGGGTCGGAATACGGAACACCGTTTAAATGTAAATGATCGGGCCTAGTGGTTGCGAAAGAAAATTTTCAATTTTGAATTAAACTCCGCCCAACCCTAATCTAGAACTGGTCTTTCTTAGAAAACAGTGCAAAACCTCATGCAGCTCTTCTGAAGGCAATCGATCCTTGAAACCGATTACCTCTAATCAAAAGTTGCTTCACACTTTTTGTGGAAAAAATCTATGGGAGGGCTTTATTAGGGTTCATTACCTATCTTTTTTTATCAGCTGATATCGGATATCAGTTTTCTTGCAATCGAGTTATGCTAATAAACAGAATCACCATTCCCCGATAGATTATAATTAATGAATGCTTTCCCCCATCTTTCTCCCTCTGGTCGTGTTGAATTATAAAACATTTTATTATTCATTTCAGAGATCGATGCCTAATGGAAGAGGAAAATTTTAGGGGCGGGGCAAAGGTCTTGTTTAGGCAGCCACACGGCCACTAAGGCCATCACGTCTCTTCCTCTTTTGTTTGTCATCAATTTTTGTTATCTATTTTTTGATGACAAGAAATGAAAAGTTTAATTTAAAAATGAAAATGGATGAAATAAAAATATTGATGACAAACAAAAGAGGAAGAGACGTGATGTCCTCAGTGGCCGTGTGGCTGCCTAAACAAGACCTTTGCCCCGCCCCTAAAATTTTACTCTTCCATTAGGCATCGATCTCTGAAATGAATAATACATTAAAATGGTTTCCGTTAAATACCATGTGGTCGTCCAAACGAGACCATCATTTCTTTCCTACACATCTTTTAAAAGTACACGCCAAATAAATGCACTAAAAATGGAGTTCAGAAAACTATCTTAAACCTAATATTTAATATTTTTGCAGATTTAATATAATTCTGACTTTATCGTAATTTTGGTGCACCATGTAGTTCCACTATTAAATTTTTAAGATAATAGTTATATAATTTCTAATTTACCAACTTTAAATGATTAGGTAGACTGAATCCGTTTACAACATCGGCTATCCTCCGTCCGAGAACAGGTGTGTCCACTGTCAAAACTAGAGCTTTTACTCCAGCCGATTCCGCTCGTCTAATCAGAGCTTCTGTCACTTTCCTGTCACGGTATACATAAAGCTGAATAATGAGAAAACTGTGAATTAAACTTTATTAATAGCTTCTAAACCTGAAACCATAAACTCGCGCCAACGGCTTTAGCTTCACGACCAATATCAGTTATCGATGTTGTTCCCCAGGAGCTACAAATCATCAAACTGTCAGTTCTACCAGCGGCTAAAATATATACGTTTCTAAATATTATTGTGATTTAAGTTAAAAATACCTCGAACTGTGCTTATTTCACCATCGACTGAAGCCATTCGATGAAATGCGGTTGGAGCAAAAGCAATTGGGAATTTGGTCTCGACACCACCAATCCATTTACAGCGAGTGTTAATGTGTTCCACGGAGCGAAGGCATCGCGGACGAATGAGAAGTCTTTAATTATTATTATTTTTCTGGAAAGGAAAAGTGGATTTTATTTTAAATGTTTATATACGGCTGTGTATAATAAATGTTGATTTGCCTCAGTTTGCCAGTTCTTTAGAGACCTACAAGAAAAATAGGTTCTTATAAGACACAATTTAATAACAAAAGTTTTTAACATCAAGTTTTTTAATTCAGAAAGATCGAAATTCCAGATCGGTATGGGATTCTAACCTATACTATGTCGTACTCGTTGCATTATAATTTTACGACCACTGGGCTGTCTAGAACATAAATTCCCCAGATCTTTTCAAATATTATAAGTATATTACAAACCTATCGAACGCTTTCTCATTTCTTGACAATGTCTTCTCCTCATCAGCGCCACTCTCGTAATAATCATTTGCAGCTTTTGTTAAATAATTTCGAGCAAATTTACGATAATCATCAATAGTTATAAACACAGCCGGAGGTGTTTCGATTCCTTTCTTCATGTTTTGTTTTCTTAAAATAGCAACAATAGTAAACGAGGAACTAAAAAAAACGACGAAACAATAATAATATTTGGAAAGAAGGATGATGGAAGTTGCTATTTATATAGAAGTTCGGTATCTATGATAGATATAAATAAGAAATTTGGGTGGATGGTTTAATAGTTCTATGGAGGGCTATTCTTATCATTTTCCTTATTTATTAATAATATCATTTAGAAGCAATTATGGTGTCGTTTTAGCAAAAATTTTATTTTTATTGCTGATGATTATCATTACTATTAAAATGGTAGTAAGTGATAATGTTTGTTTTATGAACTCACAGTTTTGAGCAAATGTTATTCTTCATCAACATATGAGAAGTCTCTCAGACTCACCTGGAAATCTAATAATACAAGCTCAGAAAACATGCTCAATTCTAATTTTTATATGAAGATTTTATTTACTTTATTAATTTTCTCTATATTCTATCACGTTTTAGTTAAAATAAACTTTCACGAATCATAAAACCACCAAATGATCACGTTGATATATAGTTAAAGTTTCTTTGTTGTGTTAAGCCAGAGCTGTTGCATCTCGAAGTATACGTATTGCTTTCCACAGCAAGGTTTCTTAAAATTCGGAGAGAAGTCGATCTTCAGACGTTACGTAGTGTGCTTATAAAAACTTAATTTAACACATCGAGAAGCTTATCAACATTTCTGGTCACTTTCAGCTTCTCTTAATTATTGTATATGGAAATTCGACGGAGTGTAAGAAATACGAAGAGTTACATTTTTAAATTTAATTTCGATTTTCATATTTTATTCGTGACCACTACATCCGATAATTGATTCTTAAACAATGACGACCGGTATTCCGTATTCCATCCCTTTTCTGATTATCTATTCTGTTTTTGAAACTTTTTTAACGATATTCCCTTTCTTGGATTACGAAATTGATAATAAACATTTAATAAACAAAATTTATAGCTTCTGATGATGATAATAATAAGAATAATTATGATTCGCCAACTTTGATTCAAATGAACCGAAATCACAAATACTGGAAGGAAGCGTTGGCAAGTCGGGCTTCATGGTTCCCAAAAGTCAAAAGGATTAAATAGTTTTTAGTTTTGATGAAAATGTTCCCGCAGCACACCAAAGGGATATTTTTGAACGTGTCCGACAACTTTTAAGACATTTTAACAAAATATTATTCTCCTCCAGTTGGCATGCCACATATTTAAAAAATAATTAAAGATTCAATATTCAACATCTCTTTTGTGATTTTTTTATTCATCACACCGTACTCTGGCGATATCTGTATTTCCAATTCAATTTTAGACAATTTTTCAATTCTTCTTTTCCTTCCCACGCCAAATGGAAATAAAATATTCGCTTTTAGCACGTTTTCTTAGCGTTCAAGTTGTTGTGCCTTTTCATCACATGGATGCAATTCAAAATGTGCACACCAGGGTTGCACGGAATTCCATCTTCCGTTTTCCGTTTTCCGTCGTTTTTTGAGTTCCATTTCCGTTTTCCGTTGTCCGTTTCAAAAAATAATTTCCATTTCCGTTTTCCGTCGTCCGTTTGAAAAAATTAATTTCCATTTCCGTTTTCCGTTGTCCGTCTGAAAAACAATTGATTTCCGTGCAACCCCGGTCTGTATTTAAAATGTGCAATGTCACTGTTCCGAGAGAAACCAATCCGATGTGGCTTGCGAGTTTCTAGACACTTTCTTCAGTTCCAAACTTGACTACTAGATTACTTGGTTGTCGTTCATCATTCCAAGTGCGTCGAGATGCGGACCAGCTCTTTCCAGAGTGTTCGGCTTCGTCTTTGAAGTGTTGACCAATGTGCCACCCAAATGAGCAGTTTTCTCGTAACAAACACATCAAAAGGAATCGAGCTATCGAGCTTGGCGTGAAAGAATATATGTCGAAGGGTCATTAGAAGGCGTTTATTGAAGAGAACTTCCTGAGATGAGCACCAAGTTTCGAGCAAGGCCGGAACGATGATGTATTAGCTCTTTTTTCTTTTTTCTAGAATGTGAGGAAATAGAAGATTGCATTTATAGAATGCTAAATATGGAGTTTTTCGTTGCATAGTCATTGTGTACGATCACCGTCTTCCTGGGGTTGATTTCTAGACCGTGTTTTCTAGCCTTTTCTTCGAGTTGATTGAGACGCCGGCTTATTTCTTCTGAGGAACTTCCGATTAGCACCATGTCGTTCGCGAATTCGAATTGTTTCAAAAACGTTCCATCAACACAGATATCTCCAGCTTCTCCCACACTCTCCTTGTCGGATTCATCGAGAATCATTTGGAGAGAAAATGCGAACAAAGATGGTGATGCCGAGTCAACTTGACCCACCAATCTCTTGAAAGGAATATTGATTGTTGTGCCATGAGTTCTGATATCTGAAAAAACAAGCCGAAAAGACGATTAGAGCTAGTTTCAGGGGGGAATTTGAATTAATTTGTTTTTTATATGAGTTGTCGAACAGAATGGATATTGTCGATGATCTTCTAGATCATCCTTCCTCTTTCGTAGGAGACTCACTTTGCCGATTTTCAATCTTCTGGTATTCCTCTTCCCGTCAAAATCGTGTTGAATGCGTGCATGTGAAGCCAAAGAATAGATACACGCTGTACTAGCAGCAAAAAATCTATATTCTATTCGCAGTATTTTAATCTTCTTCACGAAATTCCATCTTCCATTTTCCGTTTTCCGTTTTCCGTCGTTTTTCGAGTTCCATTTCCGTTTTCCGTCGTCCGTTTGAAAAAAATAATTTTCATTTCCATTTTCTGTCGTCCGTTTGAAAAAATTAATTTCCATTTCCGTTTTCCGTTGTCCGTTTGAAAAAATCGTTTCCATTTCCGTTTTCCGTTGTCCGTTTGAAAAAAAAATCGATTTCCGTGCAACCCTGGTGCACACCAAAAGCATATTACAAAAATCAAACAATCTTTGTTAGAATAAAATTGAAGAAGTATCTGTCGAGTAAACGTAACAACTAGTTTATAATTATTACGTGTAGATTAAAAGTACGGAAGTAAATATTTAAAAATAATTTATGTTTTCATTGGCGCGAAAGGTACGATACAGTTTTCGGACCCTATTTTAAATTTTCGTGATTTTTAATTCAGCATTACGTAATTGCAAATGCGTCATTCAGTGTATCTGCGATTGGCTTATTAATCGTTTCAAACTTTACATTACGTATTCCGTTTTTTTTTAATGCGATTCGGAGTTCCGGATTCCAGATTCCGGCCTTCCAATTTTGATACCAGATTCCAATAATCAAATACTTTAACAAACATTACAAATACTCTAACAAAGTCAAGCATTACTGTATGGATTTTCAGTATCTATCGTGCATACATATCTTATACTATTGCTTCGAACTAGAATCTTGCTGGATCAATCAGATTAATCATTATTAATTTTTTGATGAAGAATGAGCATAATAATTTAATTTGTCAACATTAAAGTACCGTCGAAATACGGTTTTTAGATTGAAAAAAATGTTTTGTATATTTTTCAAATGACGAGAATATTTTATGTCAGAATTAACGTCCAAATTGATAAGATCTGGTTATTTTAGATGGTTCTCAAAGAAAACAAACTAGAAATGTTCTAATATTGTTGTAAATATCATTATAATTATTAAATATTATTCTCAATATTAATAAACAAGTTGATGTGTAAAATTTTAGAACATGTATAAAAGGTTGTTTTTTGTTTTATTCGGTAATAATAAAACTTATATATTACAAAAATGAATAGGTAAGTTGTTAATGATTGATAACTCAGTGCGTGTTTCTAATTTATAGATTATCATTATTCATATTTTCAACATTATTGTTGTCATCATCAATTGATTCCCAACTAGCTTATGTAAGTTTAACGGGAAATAATATTTACAAGGGTTAAAAATTTCTGAAAATATATTTTATTGGCATTATGTTATTCAAACTACAATAAGTAAAATTGTTTATAATTCAGTTTGCCATGCTTCTTTTAAATATTAAGTTCAAATGAAAGAAAATTTAAGTAAATTTTCAGAACTCATGTGTGGATTATTTGAAATTTAAGCAAAACAATCCATATCACATTAATGGGGTACAGGATAGTGTTAGAATGTTACGTGTATATAAAATTGATCATTTTAAAAAGATTATTCTTTGAAACATTAAAAGTGATCAATAAAATTGGCTATTTAGCGAAATAGCTATTTAGGCAATAAATAAAACCAACTGAATCAATGATTTAGGTTGTATTAACTGATATAGAAAATCCATTGTATTTACAAAATATTTCCCCAATTATGTGTGCGCTTCTGTACATCTTAACATAAAATTTTTGTTACATACAGTACGTGCTTCAGCACAATAAGGATTTTATTATTTATTATCATAAAATACTTTAACTTATTTAGTTACTTTTCTTAAGATTCTAATTTCATAAAAATGTCGAGTAAGGCAAGAATTGAAAACCTTTTCATTCAATCATTTCCCATAAATAAAATAAGATACTAACATAAGTATTTTAATCTCCCAATATTTTCTTATCAATTACAGTATCCTGCAACCACATATTACTATTTGCCTTATTATTACTATTATCCAACGACATATTACATGATAAACCGACCGGCACCTGTAGAAATTCACCAAATCAGCCGAGTAAGTTCCAGACGATCAATCTTTAATAGTTTTTTATTACAGCCTGTGACGACAACAACTACAACGGACCATGTAACAAGGATTGAGGGGGCAAAGTGATTTAAATCGTTTAATTGATATCAGATGTTACAATTTTTCAATTATTTAATCAAAGGGAAATTGTTTTTTTTTGAAGATTAATGTTTTAAATTGTTTGTTATAAATGGTTGATTATTGAACGTTTATTTTATATAAAATTTCCTGGAAATTTTTTATCAGAGATTAGCAGAGCTTGCAGTTGAATTTTGAATCTTACTTAAGAAGTAGTACTTGAAAGATTAGGTCGAAAGTAAACCTGTGTCAATCAGAATAATATGTAAGCTTATAATAATAATTGAAAAATATATTTGGTTAAATTTGAGAGCTTAAATGGATCGTTGAGCTTTCCATCAAGCCGAAAACCACAAAAGTAGGATTTAAAAGATTTTATAGTAATCACACTAACCCCGGTATCAAAAAAAGTCGTATATTAATTATATAAAAATGTATAAAATATATGTTACGAAAAAACGAAAAAATAAGAGCTTAAAATACTTTTAAATATTAAAGAGTGACCCTAACAATTTGTTTCCAGTTTTATACACTATAGAAGGGTTCAGTGTTTAAGAAAACTCTATTAATTTAAAAGTTAAACTTAAAATCCGAATAGCGTTTTGGCCGTACTCGATACGTGTTTTGGTCCTACGGCCTTTGGACGCTTAACTCTTGATATTGGATACTGGATCCTTGCCCTTGGATACTTTAATACAAGAAAGATGCTCGATTACTTCCGTCCTGCTGATCAGGATCGCGATAGACTGCGTAAAAATTTCACAATAAATTTTCCCGTTTTTATAATTTATTTCCAATAGCAATAATAAATTTTATAATAAGACTTGCATTTGAAAAATTAAACAACCGAAGTGACAAATTCATCCAACAACGTTCAAGCGATTGGAGTAGTTTGATTCTGTTTTATAGTGTTAATTGTTGTTTCTTCCTTCTTATTTAATATTAAGCTAATAGTATGCGACCTGTATGGTTTATTCAACAAGATAAGCATAATTGATACATTAAAACCATGTGATAGTACGATTAACAGCAATATATTATTCATGCCTGAAACTGTTTTTTATTAAAATGTTCAAAATGAAACTTTTAGACTGAGTGGTTTATAATTTTTTAAACATTCATAGGAAATAATATTTTCCCAAAGAGGCACAATATATATTCGAGAAATCATTAATAATTAGAAACATACCTTGGTTCATAATTCCATCCACATATAATATAATATAAAATATCAAAGGCGTCAGCAATGTTACAACTGATGTACCGACATTGAGTATTAAATTAATATAAATTTTTTTTTGTAGTCTCTTCGTATTATCCGACAAATTTTCAGCACTAATTTCAAATTTCAAATAATAGCCACACCGTAAAACATAAATGGCGGATTGAAATGTAACAAAACAAATAAATCCCACTGTACTTATAAATAGCTCCCATTTAGTTTCCACGAACAAATAGTTTGCATCTTCAAAAAATTCATTCACAGGACATGGATTCGTTTGAATGAAATTGTATTTTCCACGATATTGGTCGGTTTCTATGAATATTGCAGGTAAGAAAATTGTAAAACCAGTCAGATAGTTAACAAATACGTATATTGCTCTACTAGATTTTCGTGTTAATTTATATTTTGTATTTATTAAGGAAGAATAGCGATTTTCAAATATCATTACCAATGAAGCGCCCATTCCTGAAATAAAAAGTTGAACATTAACTTCGGGTCACATCAACTGGAATATGAGTTTTTCATTTTTTAAGTCGGATAATCTTACTAGGTTAAATTTAAAATTTAAAATGTATACTGTCAAGTTTTAATTGATTTTTGGGTTGAAGCAATATTGCTTGAGAATTGAAAATATAAACTTTTATAATTTTTATCTTTGTCCTATAAATTTTCAAGTAAATTCTTAAAATAGCTTTACTTGGCTATCAGAGTCTTCTCTTCTAAACCCATAAGTTATTTTCTTTTAAATTGTTTATATGGTACACAACAAAAATGGGCGGAATTCCTGATTCCGTATTCTGGGGATTTTCCCATTCCGAAATTCCATTTTTCATCCCGGATTCCAGATTCCGAAATCTCACTTTTCATTCTGAATTCCGAGGCGTTATGCAAGAACGTATTTATCTGCTAAACGATAATGGAAAATCAACCACACTTTTCATTCCGGATTCCAGATTCCAAAATTCAAAAACTGCCATTACGTCCATCTCTGTTGCACACATTTTCAGCCCATATTTTTATATTTTCAATTGACGTGAAAAGGAACGAAAAAAAGAGAAAAACTTATTTTTGAAAAGTTCATGGGATAGTGGAGAAAGGTTAAATTATGAATTAATTTAATTTCCTAATAATGTTTATATTTAATCAGTCCAGTTCGCAATTAGGGATTAACGGCTAATTGTCGAATGCGGTGCTTATTGTCACCAGTAAACTTTTTAATTTAATATACCAAAAGACTTTATTTTTTCTGTCACAAGTTTGTTTTAAACCCTTATTCCGGTTGGTGTGTAAAGTTTCATTAAAAACCTCCCATTATGCATTGGCAAAAAAAAATTTGAAATAATGTTGGAATTCCCAGGAATCTCATAAGACCCAATGGAATACCACATATACAGGGAAGAAATAATAACGGTGTTGCTAAAAATGAGAAAGATATGTCTAGAGCCACGTTGAATGTGTGCATAATTGTTAGTGGATATATAATTGTACTCATTCTTTTCGGTGTTTTTCTCAATATCAAATAGAAACAATACATTTCTATAGGAAAGGAAACAATGCCAAATAAATGCGCAGAAAGGGCTAAAAACTTCCAATGAGATACAAATCCATATTCTTCGGAAGAAGGACAGTTTGATCGATATTTTGTATTATAATAGTCATCTAGTCGCATCTGAAAAACGATTATTATTCCAATTTGAGTTATATTGATATGTAGAGAGAGAGATATAAGAATCTCCCAAACAGTTTTTGAAATTATAACTTGACTACTGTAGTTTCTAGCGCAGCATGGTTTATCCCAAACGATATCCAATTTATTAATGACACAAATTCCTCACGTGTTATGTTAGCGTGATGGCAATCAAACTTCAGTGGAAATAAACGTGGACCGACACAGTTCCGAGACAGACCATACGGCATGGCTTAAAAATAAGAAAGAAAATTGATAAGAATGCATCCAACAAAGACAATTTCAATATACACTCGGCCACGTGAAAAAAGTAGACGCAGCACGTAATAATAGGCAACGAATTCTGATGGACTTCCCTTAACAACTATTTGCACCTGGAACAAGAAAGTGTGAAGCGCCCCCTCCTCCCCTCACCCCCCCCCCCGGACCGCGCAAGAAGCCGTTTTTCATTTTATTAAGCCACCGGGCTAAGATTAAAAAGGTCCTTATTTAAAAGATTATATAATGTAGAATTTGGCAGGAAAAAATAACTTTTTAAATATTAAAAATACCTTATAAGCGATGTTGGCCATAGTTCGCGAATATAAAATAAACAAATTTCATGATCGAATTGGAAAATTGTAATGTCTATAATTGATATCAACAGCTGAAAACAGAATTGCAAAAAAATTGAATATGTGCATTAATGTTTAATGATTTTTTCGTAGAAAAATACTCGTAGAAATTTTTTCGTATAAAAATATTGTACTTTTCAAAGACCAGTGCCTTATCGATAATCCAACACCAAGACAGGTGAAGCAAGAACACTCCAAATGAACTAAAAACGGTAGCTTCGTTAGTTAAAATGTTCAAGAAGAAAGTTCGTAACAGCTTGGCTTCGTAACACGACTCAAAACTAATTAAATGGGCTAATATATTTAAGAAATATTTAAAACATAAAACATAATTTTCTAAAAAAAATCACTGCAGTATTTTCGAGCATACGTCAATAACAAATTATTGAGACACATCTCGTTATGTGACGGAACCCTTAAGCACGCGGAACCCTTAAAAGATAAAAATGCATTCTCAGTAATAATAATAGGAGCTTAATTATTTGAAATTCCGTCCTAGCATCTAACATAATATTGGAGATTTTTTTACAATTTAGAGAGTTGTCTAAACTGCGGGGATTTCATGCTGTTATGACCTACACTATTCTTGAAATTAGAACACACTAGACGAATTATCCTTAAACTATCTAAAAATAATAATATCTTGCCGCAAAGTTAGATTTGAGCACATTAACTCTTTTTATAACCATTCAAGTTGGTGTGTCATTGTATCCAAAAAAGTAAAAAAAATAACTTTCACAATTATATATTCTCCTTATTATTACTGCTATTTTTTTAAGGTAAACTGTCTGGCACCATTCAAGTAACCATCAAGTAACCAGACAATGTTTCATAGTTTTTTATTACAACTATCGACGACAACAACTTCAAAGAATCATGTCACAAGGATTAAAGAGGAAAAAGTGAATTAAATCGTTTAATTAATATCAGATGTTAACCTTCTTCTCAACTATTTAATCAAGGAAATTTGTTTTTTTAGAAGAGAAAGTTTTTATTTATTTTTTGTGTTGATAAACTAGTAACGTTTCTAAAATTTTCCTATGAGAGTAAAAAAGAAAAAGTACCTCTTTACAGATTTACCAGTATTGCTCGCATGAATATTTAAAAAAGTGTAAAGTAAAATTTATTTTAGGAACGGAATGAATGTCATAAATTATGACTGTTCTTCCCATATCCAAATACATACATTTTCATGCTTAAACAAGTAAATTCAAACCTCTGTTTAGACACAAAATCAGTATTTTCTTTAGGGTTTGTAACTTTTCTTGTTAGATAATAGTTTATTTGCGTTTTTTTCATCCGTCATTGTGAGTTGAGTTTATTAAGCAGGTTTAATTAAAATATTTTTAGCTAATTGAATATAATTACGCTTAAAGGTATGTAGAATAACAATTGAGCGAAATTGATTTCTTAGTCATCATTGTTGATAAGCATGGCTCTACTCGTCGGGAAGCATTAAACAAATAAATACAAGCAATATATCTATAAGTAATATTTTTATTTTAAGATTTACCATTTTGGATATTTTCGGAAAGTTCCTTCCTTCACTTTCTCTCCTTGTTTATCTTACAAGGGAAGTGTTTTAAGTCTCCATCTAAGAATTTAATAAAAATTTGCAGATAGATTCCTTATGATCCAAATAGTATACTGACAAAAACTTAGGACCCACAAAATGGTTTAAGTGGGTAAAAATTGGGTCTAAAACGCAAAAAATCGTGACTTTCGAACCCAAATTTTATGTAGTTAATGTTAATCAATCCGGTTTATATTTTAAGGGATATACTATCTTATTAAAAACTATCGTTTTATTATATTTTTTTCAACTTTCACGTGGTTTACGTGAAACTGTTTTCAATAAATAACGGTTTACGAAAGCCGAAATCATCGGGGCAACGGCGCAATTTTCAAATAACGACATCCCAAGTGTTGCTTAGTTTTACTATGGATTTTAAAAATTTTTCTTAATGTTTTTACAATACACAAAGTGCCAAAGGCTTTATTTAATTATGGCAAATGTATTGAATATAGAATCTAACATCGATTTTAGTGATGTTGAAAGATTTCTGTTAACAATTTTTGTTGTATTTTTTCTCTAATTTTTTTCTGAACGTGGCTATACTAATGAATGATGATGACATAACTTGTGTACACCGAAATTATAATTTCTAATTCAGAGAAAACTATACACCACTAATAATCTTGTACCTGGCTATGTGATGAATATGTTATTTAAATGAATAATAATGCTTTGAATAACATTCAATTAAGGTACGTTCAGGGATGGAAACTACTTGACCACAGAATTAATGGGATATAGCACTTATAAGTGGTCGTTGTGGATTTGACTGAAAAACCATATTCGCTGACAATATTTTGTTTAATCACACAGATCCTATTTTAAGTTATTTATTTTAAAAATTACTTTTTTTGTTTATTATCCCATGACATTAAACATTCTTTGTTTGTGAAATGAGCAATATATTCTTGAAATTTCCAGCATTTTTGTTGAATAATGATTTAGTTAATTAAATAAACTTGCTAGCATGCCTAATTACAAAACATTATAGCTTCTGACGACTACATTATTTGATAATTTGAGGGATTTGGTTCAAAATTTATATTGTTTAGTGGATTTTATACGTTTAACGAAATTACGCATTTTGAATGTATACCGTAACTTGTTAACTTTGGATCCCATGGCTAGGGCAAAGTTTCTCTGATATTTTATATATAAACAAGGCATTCGAGACTACGCCTACGAAATTAGTATTTTACATTTATTTATAAACCTAATTTACCAATAATTTTTCATTTCATTTGTTATGTATTATGAACACCAATATGAAAATCATAAAATTTCAAATTTGCAAGAGTAAGTTTGAAATTCTAAAGGAAACAAAGTTTCGTATTCCTCGTAAGCCTTGACTACTTTACAATGTTACGTTAGAGTATTTTATATTAGTTAATGTTTTTCTCGATTTAGTTTACTTAATATAAAATGAGATTATTTATTTACATTAAAATGTTTATTTGAGAACCAATTCTAAAAATAATATAGACGATTGATAAAATATTCCCACGGGTCATATGACAAGCCGATTATAATTCTCATATATAACAGTTTTTTAGTATTTAAAACCTTTTTTGAATATGTATCAAAATTATATTATGGTATCATAATTTTGCTTTTTTCAGGATTAAGCAATGTCAAGAAAATCCATTGGACAAAGGTTTGAAATATTTTCAATTATTAAATACCTATAAACATTCTAATATCATTTTAATTTTTATTTAATTAGATAAAAATTCCTCGACTATTAATAGTTTTGGTTAATAGTGAGTATTTATATAAAACAGGGATAAGCAAACAATATAAATAAAGATGTATCATTTGAAAATATTGTTCAATTAGTGTCCTTTAATCCATTTGATTGTGATTTTTGTTGCCTTACCAAATCTTGTATATTTGACTTTTCAAAGTAAGTGTAGTCTACCAGCTACAATTGGTTTTATGCTATTTCTTAATATTAATGTTCATTCCAAACCGTTTTATTTCAGTCCTAGCACTCCAACTTGTATGGTATTTAAAATAAACTCAGAAAGCATGCTCAAATATAACTTTTTAGAATGATATTAACATTTTTTAATAGTTTCAGACATGCTTAATTAAATGGTAGTAAAAACCTTTTGGTTATAAAAGCGTAACAATTTTTACACACGTTTGAAGTTCGCAAAATTGTTATTTCGAATTGGTGTGTCCTAGAAATTTAGTTTCAAAATTTATTTGGAAGTCCCATTGAATAAAATCGTTTATTATCATAAGTTACGCTTTAATTAAAATTAATAAATGTAAGAATTGAAATTTTTCTGAAACGTCTTAACGTATTTTATTATACATCGAATATCGAGGATCTCGTGGTTTCGATGTTCTTCTTCTTCTTCAATTTTTATCATTAATTAAGTTAACTCTAAAATCTGTAGGATTCTGTTTTATTTAAAAAATTAAATAGTGGTCATTTGACATTATAAATTTGAAAAACAGATGATTTTATTGAACTCATATTATATATAAATGTACAGGAATAAACTCGTAAAAACCAAATCTCAGAAAAGTACTTTAAATTTAACATATCGCGAAGATTGCTTCAAAGCTTCATTAATAAAATGAGATTTGAAGACACTCCAAATTATTTGTTCGATTCAATAAATGAAAAAATGATTGTGATTTTCAAAAATCGTTAAATTTCATCAGATTTTCTGTCATTAATTAAAAAATTTCCTTATACCGTTTTAAATTGTTCTTGTCACAATCATATAGAGTAAAAAACGCGGAATTTGTTGATATATGATTTAATATATAAAATTGTTTACAAGTCTTGTTATTTATCATGAAAAAATTATATAAAAACCCAAATATATCTTGACAGAGGTTTAGTTTTGTTAGGAATCTTAGTGCAATTTTTTTGTGGTTAAAATCACGAATATTTTGATACCCAAATCATTACCATACTGTCGACCATTTTTGTGCAATAATTATTTTATTTGCGCTTTTTACCTTGTGTTTCTTGAGTTATTAATCGTCTTTTTTTGCTCCTTTTTGCATATGTGGCATATTCAGATCTAAATTGGGATCTGAAGACAACAAGAACAAGTATAGATGCTCAAAAAGTTTTGAATGACTTTTGAAAAGTCTTCTACTTTTATTTTTATGAAAATAAAATTGGAATTTTCAATTTCTTATATTTTGATTATATATATATATATTCAAGGAGCTAATATATAAATCTATTATTTGGAACTAGGAACATTTGAGATTGATTTTAATTAATTGTTCTTCATTTCAGTTTGTTTTAGTCTTGAATAAATATTGTGATGAAAGTTTATAATGATATCATCGAACATAGTTCAGGCTAAATTGGGATAATCAGTACCTGCGCCCGGGGGCATATTATATATCACAATGTGATATATATTATTTGCAAAAACACGTAAAGAAAATTTGTGCAGACATAGTATATTTCAAATATTTGCCCACGGTTTTTCATCGATATATTTTACAAACAAATCAATCCGACACTAGATCTATTGGGTTTTTATGATTTTCACGATATCATGGTTTGATAATGTTTGCAGTTTTAAATGTAATAATTTGAAATTTTAATTCTATTTATTATTCACAGTTTTCTTCCATGTTTTATTGTAGACTATTCTATATGATATTCAGCTTAATTCCCTATCGAATATTATTTTTAACATTGATCACACTTCACATTTTTTTGAAATCTAATGGTTCTCTATTTTGTTTCAATTGTCGTGAGGAAACCTGGACTGCCAAAGTTTGAATAACCCTCATTAAAATCTTTTTGGTCGGTGGCCGAAGTGCGTTTCATACTCAACCGGCGCCTCAAACGACGGCAGGATCCATTCCATCGCTGGATATTTAGGGACACTTCAATCCACTTATTACCGTTATTGTTCTGAAGGAGGACGCCAATTAAAAATGCCGATTTAGCAAAAATTAGAAGCATTGTACTAATTTCTACGTGAAATTGAAACTAATGTTAAGTAGTATTTTAAACTTTTTAAAAATCTTTGATTTACTTGATCTGGCTTTTCTGGAATCCTGTTTTGCGAATTCATTTGGCGTTAAGGAGGTTTCAGTCCGATTCAAATGTGCATTTCTCTCTTGGCCATACTTGCCCATCACGAAAGATATTTGCAATAAAAATGTCTTTCCCTTAAACTTACATATTCTATATCAAATTATTATTTTTTTTGTAATTTTTGCAATACCGTTTTTAGAAAGAAATAAATAATGAAATGAAGAGAAATTCATTAAAATCAATTTAATATTTGTTTCCCGTTCTCATTGATTAATTTTAATTATTTGTCGCTGCTCCATTGATCCGAATAAACTCATTAATTCGGTTTGGCACACTTGCAATCAGGTTTCCAATCAGATTTGTATCGATCAGCGACCATTGACGAAGAATTTCGGCTTTTAGATCGGCTACAGTGTTGAATTGACGTCCTGGATGAAAACTCTTCTAGCAAGGACGGACCAGAGATTCTCAATTGGATTGAGATCGGGAGAACACGCTGGCCAGTCCATAACAGTGATATTCTTTGACCTCAACCACGTTGAAGCACTACCATGAATGGTGGCGTTGTCTTGATGAAATGTCCAGGCAATAGCTTGACTGGATGCCAGAAATGGAAATAAACGTTTCTCCAGGACATCTTGATAGTCCACAGATGTCATTCGAGGCGAAATGAATTCCAAATCAAGAGTTCCAGTTGACTAGAAGAGCCCCCAAACCATGCACGTTCCACCTCCAAAGTTTCTCTTGGAAAATGTCAATGGATCCTTCCTCAAATCACGTCAATTAGAATTCCAGCCGCCCGATCCTTCAAAATTGAAATTCTTTTCATTTGAAAAGATTATCTGAACATGTTTGAATTGTCAATTAAATCCGTAAATGGACTGTTTTCCAATCTGTGACCAAGTTTCGGCGAGCAAAGTCAACATGTATCAACTTGTGATCAGGGGTCAGACGTGGATCATTTTTTGGTTTTTGACGAAGAATAAATCTGCTCCGACGCAGAAATCAATAAATTGTTTGTCTCGAGGTCAAAACTCCGGGTTCACGGTCAATTTGTCTAGCCGATTTCATCGAATTTGAAGCTTTCCGTACAATTTTTCCATTATCTCTGGTTGATAGAATCCTTGGACGTCCTGGAATTGGTAACTTTCCGTAGCCAAAAGGGTCCTTCAGATAATTACCCACAACGCAACGTGATCGGTTCAAATGCGCAGAAATTTGTGGATGTGATAGACCAATAACGTTATTTTTAAATTAAACGCGACGTTTTAAAGTTTAAATATAGATTGCGGATTGCAGTTTCTAGATTTAGATTCAATTTAACATTTCGTTATTTTTTAAAATTTTTAACAATTTATTATTTCCTTATAGTTAAACAATTTACCGTAAATCATTTAAAATAATAATATCCACCATAATAATATCAAAATTTGAAATTATTACAGACTCCTTATGAGCAATATTAAATAGATTATATACAACAAAAAACACGTTCCTGGGTGAAAATATAAACTCAAAACAAAACCCAATTACACGAATCACTTAACCAATGCAGATGTGGCTAACTCCTGGACACCACAGACATTCTTTCCTCTGTACAATCTAAAGTACCCATTCTCTCCCCATTTCGATCCCCAACTGTTCTTCACAATCCAGTATGGCTTCTTGGTGCCTTCTGTTCCGTATCCAACCAACAGAACTCCGTGATTTAGCATAAAAGGCTCGCAAAAGATTTTGAACGGATGCACAATTCCATGGCGATAGAATTGAAGAGTATTAGCATTGATTCCTGAAATAAGTTAATATAATATTAATTGGTTTTTCTAGCATAAGATACAAAATACATTTAATTTATGATCAACTTTTTCAGTAAATCAATCATGATCGATTAATAAACTTTGGTTGGTATAGCTCAACTATTCTTGATTTATTTTTCTTTATCTTCAAGGAATATATACTCTCGAAGCCTCATACATATTAAAAATGGAATATTTCATATTAAAGCCATAAGAAAATACAAGAATATTCACAATTTGAATAGAAAAACCTTATATATTGTATTTTTAGAATATTTTAATTAGCTGTACTCGTTGTATATTTTTTAATATTTTCAATGATCTGATTAATAGTTCAATACTTGAATGCAAACCTTAATGTTCTTCAGCTTACTTAAAATATGGAACCTTAATCACAATCTCATTTTATCTTTAATTTTTGTTGTTATGTAGTTTTATATGTAAAATGTTCCAGAACTTCAAATTGACTGTTATTGTTCTTTAACCTTATATTTAATTAAAGTTAACTTTTCTAGTAATTTTGATAATAATTTTCTAAATTATACAAGAAACCGATTTTCTTACTGATGAACTTTATTTGAGAACCAATCTGCGCTCCTAATGGAGAAAAGAGATTACGCTAATAAGTAATCTGAAATAACAAGTATAAACTTGCTATACCCATTTAAATATAGAGAAATGCTCCTTTACATTTGGCGTACAATATTTAATAAAGTTTTACAATTTTCACATAAATCAATCAGAATCACTTTTAAATATGAAAAAACGCAATAATATGAAAGTATTCTATAAGTTTACACTTTTAATTTCATACTACTTTTCCAGGCACATTTAAAGTATATAGGAAATTACTTATCACAAGCAGAACTATATTTGAAAATGTTTTCTTAGCACTCAGAATGCATAATTTAACTATATTAACTATTCAAAAGTTACTGTTCTGCTTGTGTTTGCTTAATTTTACTCATATAACTACTGTAAATCTTAAAAGTGTGACTGAAGAACTTCATCGCCTTTACAACCCAAACACACACCAAATTTGAACATTTTTGATTTTTAATTCAGAGAACGACATTCCAAAATGCACCATAGAAAACAAAAAGCAAACCAAGGAATTGCCCCTGGAACGGTTGGTAAATCAATTGGACGAAAGGAGAGTGGTATGGAGGCTATGACACGGCTGCGGTACTCAATGGCAAATAATCAAATCAAAACATTTTACAATTTTGCAGTTATTTGAATAAGAAGCCGCTTTGTTTACAATACAATATTCCCAGTTCATCATTGTCGCGTAAAAACTTCTCTCATTCCATGAAAAAACATCAAGGTTACACGCAATAATACTTTAACTTAATCATTAAATAGTTTAGAGCCATTTTTCTTTTCCATTATTGGAGGATTGTTTAAACTATTTCGATGGGTCATTAATGGTTTTCGTAAAACTGTCGTTGACTTTCTCATGAAACCAGCACATGAATTATATCCGGCATCAACAGAACAAAAGTGAGTTGAATATTTCAGCAGATTTGCTATTTGTAAGCCAGTTACAAGCCTATTGAATTTTTACACATTAGAGAGCGTTTAAAATAGTCTTTTAGAGTGCGTTTAAAAATACAATTTTTATATAAAGGGAACGCTTAGAAAATCAGCACATTTCATTTACTGCCCATTTTTGCAAAAAAGGTGTGGACAAACTTCTAGGCCACACCCTTCACTATTAATTTATATTCGTTATATTTTTAAAATCGTAACTTCGAATTTGATTTAATTTGCTTTTGGAATCGTTTGGAATTATTGATTAATCGTGTTTAATTTGTTTTAAGATTCAAATACGATTTTAGAATTTTACAAAAGAAACAAAGAATTTAAGTAAAAAGTGAAGGGTGTGGTTTTGTCCACACCTTTTTTGCAAGTACGCAGTGATCGTGGCAGTGAAGTGCTATCCAAATAACAACATAACTAATTTTTCAAGGAAATGGAACGAAATCTGAAAGGTTCCATTATCATTATTATCATATGAATTATAGCGTTGCTATTTTTCCTTCTAATGTTTATGTTACTGCTACCTTATACCGGTACATTCAGATTGAGTACTGTAATATGAGCGTGTATTCTATGTATAAGAAGTTAATTGCTTCTATTGTCCTTGTACGTGCCGATTTGGAGAAGAAAAAATTATTTCAAAATATGTTCCTCGTTTTGTCACAATAAACATATTGTCGTGGTGTAGGTTAATGAAAAATTAGGGGTAAAGGAGCATACCCAAAAAAAAAGATGGTCTCGCTTGGGCTGGTGTAGATTTAATTTGCAATTTGTTTATTACTTCGATCCTAAATATAATAAATTATACCTAAAATTTTTATTATAATAATTATTATGTTGATTTAACAACCAATTTAGTAAGAGAAAACAAAATTGTGATGAAAAAAAGCGAAATAATAAACAAATTGCAAATTAAATCTACACCAGCCCAAGCGAGACCATCTTTTTTGGGGTATGCTCCTTTATCCCTAATTTTTCATCAACCTACACCACGACAATAAATCGATGAGATAGACAAGAACATTTTGCAACCTTCTCAATTAAGTTCAAACGAGAACATAATCTTCTCTATAATTTTCTTCTCCAAATCGGCACTTTAGCCTGATAAAGACAATATAATAATATAAATTATAGCCTATAGCCAATTACAAAACATCAGAAAAAATATTTTGTATTGCTGCAGCACGCCAAATGAATTCTTAAAAACAGACCCTCAAAAATGTCGCTTTAAGACAAAATTTCGTAAAAATTTAAAGTGTCAAAGATAATTTAAGAAAATCCTAAGCAATTGACGTAACAATTATTTTAGAACTTCCACGTTTAAATTAATAAAACGCTTTTAAATCTTAAAAAATCGTAATTTTCATTTGACGTGCTGCAGTATAATATACCAATTACAAGACATTTCCAGCTTCTTCAAAACAAGGACTCCCGACACAACCGTGCCATCAATCAAAAGACGTTCAGTTCCACGAAGAATGGTTGTAAAACGGACTGATTTAAACCGAATGATGAGTGGGTTTTCCGATGATTTCAAATAGAAAGAGGAAATTCCTTATCAATTGGATGGCATTTCAAAAATTGCTGTCAATTAAGCATTTTTCAGTCGTTTTTCTCAATTTTCGAACGATTCCATTTTTGTAATTATTTCATCATTTTGTTAATATTAATATTTGTTGAAATATAAATGAATAAATAAACACACCAATTGAGATGGGTCCCTTATTGTACAACCATTGTTGTAATTTTACTTCATCCCTTGGCAATTCAACCGATCCATTGATAAAGACTCTAGCCTTATCCTTAATAAAGTGGCACGTCTCTCCTCTTCCATCATATGGATAATCATCCTCTGTCTCCAATCCACCCATTCGCATTATTTCGTTATAAGCGTTACTCGGCAGACCTCCATTGCATCCCTGATCCAAGCTGTCGCAATCAACCAGCTCTTGTTCCGACAGTGAGACAAGTCTTTTCTTGGCAATATACCAAGCGCCTTCGATATTGCCCGTCGCTGAGAATGCCCAGCAACTTCCGCAGTTGCCTTGATTCTTCACCTGGGTAACTGCTCCATGATCGCGCCAATCGAATGATTCGGGAATTTTTTCGTTAATATTTTCTTCCGTGTAATTGGCCTCTTTAAGTGGATACACCGGTTGATCCCAAATGTACGGAAGAATTGTCTAAAAACAATTTTTGTAAATACACAAAACACATTTGATTCAAACCTTTTTGAACTCAAATTGCGACATGTCTGAGAACTGAGTATGTCCATAAACAGCTGTTCCTTGTTCATTTGCTTGAACTTCACGAATCAATTTTGAGTTTCTTTTGAAAATTCGGAAACGTTTCAACACTTCGCGCTTGTCACGATATATTTTCTTGTGTCTGGAAGAATATTTGATATATAGACAACTTTTTAAAAATCAAATTATCTAACAAGAATATTAATTGTAAGAATATGAATATCTTAACACAAATTTAAATTTGAGAATCTTTACAGAACTAATTCTTTTACAACACAAGTTGGCGTTTTCATATTTAAACAAACATACCTATCCATGAAATCCAGAAAATAGTTCCAATGAATGTAATCTTTTGGTTTAATAATCTTAGCCCTTCTCAAATCTTCTATCGAAATGGCGTCGTCGTGTGTGAGCTCAATTTTTTGCTTACTTAAACATTAATAAACCTTCTCTCATCCACAATAATGTTCAAACTCACTCAAACTCGACAAGGTTTCGCGTGAATTCCTCTTCACAGTTTCGAATCTTTGCATAATCTTTAAGTCCGTTGTGATTCTTGTGACGACGAATGGCTTCAACCGTACATCTCTATAATATATTTCTAACGTTTGAATTCAATTAATTAATTTCATTTTACCTTTAATTTGTCCGTCTTTTCACAGTTCGAATGATCAATTGCAAACTGAAGCAATATTATATTTGTTTAACAATTTACATTTATATTAAACCTTGTCGCAATTCGTTTTAACTAAAGTAACATCGATTTTATAGTGGATTCCTCCGGATAGAGATCGTTCCACGTTCCAGGTTCGATCAAGATCCCAAAGATTGTCATCATCTGATTCTTTATTGAACCTTTTTAATCCTTTTCGCGCCAGATACTAAAAAAATGGTAATTTGTTCTAAATAACACATTAAATAATTATTTTCGAACGTTACTAGCTACTTATTTCTACATTTAAAATTCTAATTAGTGGAATTTAAGAAAACATAATCTTAACGCCTAATAATCACTTTCTTTTTTTTTTTTTACACTTATCTCACAACTTTCACACATACTTTACACAAATATTCATATACTCTCTAAAAAAATTAAAATCTTCGCAAAATATTAGATTCAAGCACGTTTTATTAGCCTTCCAGTTAACGTAGCCATTAGAAAGTGAAAATAATTTTAAAGCAAGTAAAATTTTAGAAAAATGTGATTAAACTTTGTAAAAAATAGAGTTACAGGTAGTGTGCAACGGAAGAGATGGTGAAATCCAGGATTCCAGCAATTTTTCGATTCCCAACTTGAAATCCCCTTAGCGCAATTTTTAGTTCACATTAAATAAGAAATATTATTCTTGTAATGACTTCATTATCCAACACGCTCCAGTGCCACGAATTATGCCGCTTATTGCAAAAGACCGCGCACCAACTGAAAGAAAAACACGCCCTTAACTTTTTATTATTCTTAATTTAAATTTTTATTATTCATTATAAAAGTATATCCTCATCGATTTTGAAAGACGTATTGCGCTTGAACTAAATAACAAAGTAAATCAAATCCGATAAAGGAACGCTGTAATTAAAAATTTAAATAACGAATAATAAAAAAGTGAAGGGCGCGGTCTTTTGCAACATGTGGCACACACTTACGAGGCGCAGTCGCGAAGATTGGACAGAGCTGATCCGCTCCTCTATAGGAGTATGAAAACGGACTCTTAAGTATCCTAAGTAAGTAAGTAAGTTATAGCCTCATTACCCATAAACTTATAATATTCCTTATCATATTCTATTGTCCTTTTCAGAGTTCGGTGCCTAATAGAAGAGCAAAAAATAAGAAAAATTATAGTCCCGGATGAAAGACTTTTTCGTCTATTCCTCTTCAATGTGGGCTGTCCATTTTTTTGAGACAACACCCATTGATGTGGCCGTCTAAACGAGAACCTCATTTCATCCTAATTTTTCCTCTTCCATTAGGCACCGATCTCTGAAAAGGACAATAAAACAATAAAATCACATTTTTATAGTTTTACTTTTACTATAACATTTTTAAAACTATTTTCAACTATTATTTAATTTACAATACTTTAATCGCATTTCCACAGATTGCCCCGAATATCTCAAAACGTCTATCAAAAACCTCGTGACACATCCGCGTCATCAATCGGAACACCATCCGAATACATTTTTTGAAATTTAGTTAAAAGATAACCTTGACAAAAACGGGTTCTTAATAATAAATCAATAATGTCTACAATAATAGATGAACTCTATTGTTAATTCATATGGGCATTGAGCCAGCCTAACGTACCTCATATAGCTTCAAGTCCTCTTCTTGGATATTATGAAAAGATGCTAAACATTCCGAAATAACAAACAACAAAATAATTGGTAATCGACCCATTTCTGAAATAATCAACAATAGTAGTGTAAATAAGGTAAAATAGGATAGATGGAGTAATACAAGTGATCGTCAAATGTATGATCAAAGTGGTAGGATGTTTATATCTTCCATCTTCCTCCTCCCCAATTCTTCTCTGGTCAGATGGCGATTCAATAAACAGCTGCTACCAACTTCTGCCACAAACAATAAGTAATGATATGAACATCGATAGTCCCAGGAAAAACAACACAAATTATGATAAACGGAATTACTTATTTATTTATCGGATAAATATAATCCTTTGGATGAATTCAGTAATAAATTCCACACAAAAAACAAATTATCTGTTTAGAGTAAAATTGAAGAAAATTCAATTGTTCCGCCTGTTCTGTTGCCTACTACATAATTTCGTTTAAGGAATTCAATTCAGTAGACACATAAAGTTTTGTTCGTCTATTATTAGATATTCAATCATTTAATGTTTGTCGAATGGGTGAATCAGACAGAAAGAATTTGAACAAAAAATAGGTTAAACTTGTTTAAAAAATCAAATACTTCAGCAGAAAATGAAAACCATCATAGAAATTGAAATTTTTGAATAATGTTAAAAAAAAAGAAAATCTATAAAGTTGCAAAATGTATTAATTATTGACAAAGTATAAATTAACGAGACCAATGGCTTAAAGGAACATAAGGAAGGAAACTGTGGTCTCGGTTGGGCGTTCAAATGGCACAAGTTATTATAAATATTCACAGGGTATGGAGTTTACAATATTATTCACATGACATTCCAATAAATTAAAACTAGAAAAATATTTACAAACACGGTTCCAAAGGGAAATATTATTTACAAAGAAATTATCACAATGCTTAATACCAGGTTTGACTTTCAACAATAATGGATTACGGGGTGACTGGGATAGATATAGAAAATCGTTAAATGAGGGACAATGATACAGATTAGTGATTATTTTATAAAATGATTTAATTATTAATTTTAAGCGCCTAGTTTTTATTGATTCGCAGTCTAATTGTTTTAACCTATCGTTATACGAATTATATTTTATATTACAGCGCTGGCAAACCCTACGTGTAAAGAACCTCAGAGGTTTTTCTAGAAGCGCGGTCAGCCGAGCTGACTTTGGATGAAATAATTCGCAGCCATACTCTAAAATAGGCCTAACATAACAATTAAACAGCTTTATATACAATTTAAGATTATGTGATTTAAAAGCATTTAGTAGTTGCCTACATTTTACAATACAAGAATGAGAAATATAAGAAATGTGATTTACAAATGAGAGTTTATTGTCTATAATAAGACCAAGATCTCTTACAGACGGCGATGAAGATATACATTGATTATTAATAACATAATTAAAACAAGGATTTGTTTTACCATAATGAATAACAAAAGTTTTGTTCTCAGCTAGGCTGAGTTTCCAAACATGACACCAATTACAGATAATTTCAATACTGTGTTGCAAAGAATTGGGATTAGTGCCATAGATTTTAATGTCGTCGGCAAAGACAGAAACATTTATATCAGAGGGAAAAGAATCAATTAGATCGTTAATATAAATAAGAAATAGGAACGGGCCAGAGACTGTGACTTGGCAGACACCGGAAGATATACAAAATTCATTGGATGATATATGATTTGAAACCTTAACATTAGATGTACGATTAGAAAGAAATGACGCAAACCATGAGCACAGATTATCATCAAAACCAAAGAGAGACAGTTTTAATAACAAAAGAGAGTGTGGGACACTATCAAATGCTTTTTTAAAGTCAAAATAATTCAGAACAAACTAAAAAACAGTTTTGTAGAACAGAAAAAGTGCTATCAGATAAATATTCTGCCAAACAGCAAGAAAATTTATAAAATTATAACTATTTTGTAAGCAACAAACAGATACACTAAATAGATAATATTCTATTCTATTCTATAATAAAACATACAAACAAGAAAAAAAGATATTTATGTCATAATCGTGAAAAAGTATTTCCTTGTTACATCAAACTCTCCCAATGTTAGTGAGTTGAGAAAAGAATCGTTCAAGCAGAATAATAAACCTTAAACATTTAGCGAAATATTTTCATTATGAGGGATATTTATAAAAATTTTTCATTTTTTCTCTGAGGAAGAAAATTTAAAAAATAGAAAATATAAATAAAAATCAACATAGGTCCGGGCGTTTTGAATACAACATTGACAACTTTTCAACAAACCCAACAAAGTTTGACGGTATTTGGAAGTTTTAAATAGTACCTAGTTATAAAACGCACTTTCAGACACACGGAATCAAAACTCGAAATCTGCATTATTTTATGATTAATAATCAGACTATTTTGTACTTTTCATTGCGTTTCTAGGAAGACGTTCTCTTTCTAGGAAGACGTTCTCAGACGTTCTCTTATTTTTCTCAATGCCTTAAAGAAAATGTCAATAATTAGAACCAGAGAATGAGAACAGAGAGATCAGAAGAGGTATGAAACTTGATCTTTCAAAAAAACTATCAAAAACTTAAAAAAAAGAAGTCGCACATGGTGCACTATTTTTTGCAAAATTGCGGCAGCAATTACTAAATCGAAATGTGCATTTGGCGTGTTTTATTTTAAATAATGTAAATCAATGAGAAAATGAGTTAAAAGTACCTAAAGTGAGACTTTTTCAGTCATTTTTGGGTATTTAATTAGATATTTCGGCTTTACATTAGTTTTATCGTCTTTATTTGGTTTTGTAATTAACAATAACAAAACTTATAACTATTCACTGAATATTTCCATTGTCTCCAGTATAAATTATGTTTTAATATTTATTGTCAAATGATTAGAAATTGATGATTTCTATATTCGTCGCCAAATGCGATTACCACCGCAAAATGTGGCGCACTTTTTTTAAAATATTATTTTTTCATTTAATTTTTATGATTATTATTATTTCCACGATTGAAACAACATCTAAAACATATTCTACAATTTATTTAAGCAAAAACAGTATAGAACGAGAATAAACAAGAAAATAATCATAAAAATTAAATGAAAAAATAATATTAAAAAAAAGTGCGCCACATTTTGCGGTGGTAATCGCATTTGGCGACGACTATATTTAATTTCATTTAAAAGTTAACAATCCGACGTTTCAATTATATTTCTTTAAAATTAAGAACCAGAAATTTTGATATATATATATATATAAAATAATAACATAAATAATAAAATAAAGGTTAATTATTGTATTTTTCAGGCATTCGTGCCTAACTTTTAAAAAAAATAAGAAAAAAATATTAAATAAAAAAATATTTAAAAAAAATAAAAAGGATAGTCTCGTTTAGATTGCCACAATGCCAAAAACGAATTTTCGATTCCTCTTCAATGTTTGTTGCCTATTTTTTTGAGTCAAGACACATAAACATAAATTGAATATTTCTTTCACATATCCACATTTTTCAATATTTAAACACATTTTTCTAAATTCCACAAGTAACTTTAAAACTAATTTTTAGGTCTGAATAAAATTTTAAATGAATCTAAATCTTAAAATATAATAGGAATAATAGGAAATAAAAAATATATAAATTACAAGGTCTATAAAACTCTAAATTTAATAAACAGCTTTTCAATCGATGAAAGCAATAATGATAGGTATAAAAAAGATAGATTAAAGAAGCTTGCACAAGTTTTTTTCATTTATCTCCAAACATTTTAAAATTGGAAACAGAATAAACAAGTCAAAGCATAAATATATTGTAAGCAGAGCTACCGATATTTATCAAAGCTGGGACATATAATTATTAATTAATCTATGAAACATTGCTTACTAAAATATAATATTTGAAAATATTCATTAAAATGTAAAGGTTTTTTCTACACAAAAAACAACATTATCAGTACACAATTGATAATTAATAATTAATAAACGACGAGCATCAAATATAAAAATGCTGAAAAAACAGTTTTGTGAACTATTAAATACTTATTTTTCCTTTTCAAAATTGGAAGAGGAAAAAAGAACAAAATGTGGTTCTCGTTTGGACGGTCACATCAATGTGTTCTGACTAAAAAAAAATGGACAGCCCACATTGAAGAGGAATAGACGAAAAAGTCGTTTGTGGCCGTGAGGCCGTCCATCTGAAGCTATCATTTTTCTTCTTTCTTTCCCTTTCCATTAGGCACCGATCTCTTAAAAGGACAATATTTTGCTCATTTATCAGTATTGCAAAAAATATTATTAAACATTGAAATCATCGAAAGGTTAATAACTTTTCGTAGAATATGCTCAATAAAAAGTAATTCATACTATTAAAGAATACTAAAATTTCAAAAGAAATCGAATTTAAACTAGAATGAACAAAACTTCAAAGAAATAATGTAACAAGCAAAAAAGTTGTTTTCTATAATGAAAATATTATGAATGAAAATTTAGCGAAACTGAAAAATAATTGTATGAAAAGCTTTCATTAAATTATTTTATTTTGAGACAAGATCAAACATTTCATTATGATAAATGTAGAGTAGAAATAAGTGCACATCTGGGAACATTATCGCTTGCATACATCTATTAAACTAATTCCAAATTGATATGAAAGCCCAAAGGGAATGAAATGGAATTGAATTTCTTCTGCTCTTGAATTTATTGAAAACTAATTTTCATTGGACCATCCGATTATAATTATAATTATTATAATTGTTCAATGAAGTTCAATTTAAGTAATTTTATATATTTTTATTTGGAATCAAATTATATACAATTATTTATGAAGAAAATGGTATAAAAGAGGAACAACTCAAATAAGGCCAATGATAGGAATCACTCTTGGAGGCAAAGAGACAGAGGTGTCGATTTAATTTTTATATATTTTGTGTCAAAACAACAGTAATGCTTTGAAATTAAAATCTGTTTCCCTTTTATTATTAAATATTGTCCATAGGAACCTACCAGATAACTTCTTAAAAAGTATAATAGAAAAAAATTGGAAAAAAAATCTATAAATAATAAGAAAAACCAATGGTTGACTTCTAAAGAAATAGGAGGAATCCTAATGAATATTTTCCTAATTTGTTAAACTTATTTTTATTTGAATTTTAACTTATTCGGAAGCGTATCCGTATTCACATTAAATTTAAACGAAACTGATCCAAAACAAATGAAATATGATACAATATATATCCAGAAAAATAAAATATGTGGAGCAGAATTGATTATTATCGCAAACAAAAAGGATTGTATCACATAAATACAGATAATATAAATCTTGGGAAATACAAGGGAACTCAAACATCAATGCAAATATGTTTCAGTTCAATTCGATTGCTTAAGCTTATTCACATAAAACAATTATTTTATTTTATGCGCTCAACGCCAAATTATTCTGAATTTTGTCGCGGCTTGGTAAATTTTAGCCCACGTTTTTGTTTCGAATGTTCTGCCTGAAAACGTTTTTACCTTTTATGAAATTATATTAATCCGCTCATTATTTTTTGAGCTTCGAATTGAGATCCCCCGTAAAATTATATAAAAATTATATTCTCCATGGGATTAAGATATTCTAATTTTAACTTAAAATTCAATACATGAAATGTTTATGAACAATTGATGACAACGTGCGTTAAGTTTAAAATGAATTTTTGGCTAATTACAATTATCCTTTGCAAAGGTATCGCCTGAAAAGAATTGATAAAACCAAAGCACACTTTTCTTGCCAAAACGCAAGTCTTGGCACCGGCTGGTTTTTTTTAAATTTGGGACATAGTTTTCTGTTGTTTTGTCCTGGAGTGACTTTGTATTTGCGAGGAATAAATATATATTAATAACTAATATAGTTAGCAATATTAAAAAATAACTATACACATTGATGATGTTTAAAGGTTATATAATTAAAATAGAAGAAATTTATAGTTAATTTTAATCATTTTTGCTTTTTTCCAATGAGAACGGGAAACAAAAAATCAACGCATAAGCCTAACAGTCTACAAAACAAAATAATGGAGAATAAATAATTAAGATGAACGAAGAATTAAGATGTTCCCGCAATAGATCCAAGTTCAAATGAATAAATCAGGAAATGCACAAAAATAGATAGACGGAAAAAATTTATATTAGTACAGTAATGACTTAGGAATAATATCAATAATATTTAGACTTTTAGCCCTTTAAATTGATGGAGCCACGGTTCCAGACGGGCAAGTCTAGATATGAAGAAGCTAGCGCCAAATTTATAGGATTTGTTTGTTTCAAGCAGTAGCAGTAACATTTTTGGTTTTTTATTTCTCTTTTCTCAATGTGAACGTGAAAAAATATTCAATTAATTTTAATAAACTCTTTATTTCTGTTAAAATTTTTCGAGGTAGGACTGGTTATTATTATTTTATAGAATTAAATTTATAAATTTATCATAACTTGAAAATATTTCTTTAAAAATTCTAACTAGTATATACTCTAATGCTAGGTAAAATAATATATGTTAATATTCTGGTTTACAAAAATGATATTTTTATACTAAAAAAATGTTTTTATATACAATTAGAGAATTCTAAGAGCAAACAAATATACAATACCTACTGCAATAGATTTCAAAATGGACATTTGTCAAAAAAAAGAACCAAAACTACCTACATTGTTATGTTTAGAAACGTCGTTTGTTGGTTTTAGTAGTTAAACTCACAGAAATGGTTGATTCTATTGTTCAACTGACAAAAACTTAATAAAATTCTATTATAAACTCAAAATCGTCTCGAAATAATAATAATAAAAATAAATTCGCCATACCTATCAAGAAGATAGATATCTTTCCCTAATTTGGAAAAATATCATTTTGCAAAATGGTTCCGTATTGAAATGAGAGTTTAATAGCCTAATTCTTACAATAAACTCTAATGAAAAAAAAATGAAGAAGATATTCTACCTTCCTAGAGTTATTCTAAAAAGGATCGTGAAATCTATGAATAAAGAAAAGCTGTCTACATAATACATGACTGGTAGCAGGGGGGGTGGGGAATATTTATAGTTAAGCTTCTAAATATATTTATTCTGAATAATATTGTGTTTCTACGTCGGCGAAAGCTTGAAAAATATTTTCACAGACGTATGATAAAAAATAAAGTCGCCGTGAATCCGTATATACGATACATGTTTTCCATTTTAATTTCAAATGAGACAAAAGATAACAATAAATAAAGTAAACAGCGAATTTAAAGAATTATTTCACAAGATGGGTAATGACTGGTTGGCTCAAGTACTTGACGACAACCGCGGCTCAAGGAGAAAGTGGTTTTATTATGTGAGAATTATACAAATTCGCACACTAGCTAATTGAAAATTAATACTAGGGTTGCGGAAATTAAAATAAGCAAGGCTATTTGTTGTACAATAAATATATTTTCCAAAGAGTTGGATAGAAATTTATTTGTTACTGTTTAATAAATTTTTAATAAACAAACAATGTCATTTGCAAAATCAGATTCTACGAAATCTACTAACAGGTGTGATTTAAACAAACGGGTAATAAGCATTTATTCGTATGTCAGATACATTACTCAATCATGGATGGTTAAAATAAGTCATTATTTGAGTTTTGACAGTTTTTATTATTCTGTTTGGATAAAAGGAACAACATGTTGATAAAGAAAATGTGCGTAGAATGTGTACTATTTTCTGTGAAAAAATTGAATCAACAGATCCACTGGAAAAATTGTTATGCTCAAAAAATTTAACGCGAAATTCTTTATGGCGCAGTACTGAATCGGAAGGAAATGGAAACATCCTCATAATGATAATGAAAATGGATAGATAGCAATAATATTCGGAAAATTTTTTTAAAATTTTATCCTAAACTTAAGATGATCATGGAGCAACTTAATAGATAATTTTATAGCAGCGGGTTGGATGAAGGCCAGTTATTCCATTTCTCAAATAAATGAATGTGACCGGTGTTTTCAGTTAGAATACAATAAGAAAATATTAATATAAATTTTTAATGCTTTTTATTAATGTCTAAATTAATGAAAAAATGACTTAAAGGATCATAAGGGAGGACGTTTTGATCTCGCTGGGGACGAGGAGTCGATTTAACAATAATTTTTAAACTTTTCATAAAACATTTTTCTTTTCTTTCCAAGTAATTTTTATTGTACTGAATCCATTTTTTGATACAACACACATTGATGAGATGGAAAAGAATGAACGTTCAAATTAGAACCTAATTTTTTTCTCTTCCATTAGGCACCGATCTTTGAAAAGTACAATAATTATTACTTTTTCTAAATGTATTAGTTTCAACATTCAATTCATTTTCAACCCCTCACAGGTAGAGGTAATACTATGCTCTGAAAACTGACATTTAAAATATAATAATTGGTCTATATTTTATTCTTCAATGGACTAACTTTACCTCTTCCATACAGATCGCTAAGAATGTGTCAACAGAATGTGAATTGGCGTATTGTTTATATTGACGCGTGTTTTTAACATGTATTTATTGTTTTTTTAATGGTTGCTTTCGTTTATTTATATAAGCATTTTGGTCTAAATCAAGTTTAATTTTAAAAAATCTCACACTTTGTTACATTTCACTGCCTTCAAAATATCATTTAAATATTCTTTGGACTTCTATGATGTTTCTCATATTTTCTTTATAAATTGTTTTTGTGTATTATCAAAATCTAAGAAATTGAAAGGTCTATTTGATCATTTTTAAAATATTTTTAATGGTCTCAAAGATAACATGAAACAAACATTCTTTTTCTCAGATTTTGATAATAATTATAATCAAAATATAAGAAATTGACAATTCCAATTTTATTTTTATAAAAAATAAAAGTAATAAATCTGATTTGATCTACCAATTTTGAAGAAGTATAATGAAAAACAGAGAAGTTATTAACATAAATTGAATGTTTGTTTCATGTCATCTTTGAGACCATTGAAAATAATTCGAAATTGTTGAAATAGAATTTTCAATTTCTTATATTTTTATAATATTTTCATAAAAAATAAAAGTAATCAATCAGATTTGATCTAGAAATTTTGAACAAATTTGATGAAAAATAGAGAAATTATTAACATAAATTGAATATTTGTTTCATGTTCTCATTGAGACTATTTGAGAATAATTAAAAAATGTTTAAAATGAATTATCAATTTCTTATATTTCGATAATAGTAAATGCGTATTATTTAAGATATTTATTTGTTTAAATGGAGAAGACATATTCTCGATTTCACCTCTTGACGACTGTCTTTCAATGTTAATATTTTGAAAAATCTAGATTGTAGGAAGATTACTTCATCCCGTGTTTTAATAATATGATATTAAAATGGGTTCAGGGAAAAAATAAATGGTACGTCGTTTACGCGTAAAAAGTTCAAAGTTGATTTGGATATTTTTTAAAATTCATTATTATATTTCGAACCGATAATCGTGACTTTGTTTTAAATAAATGCTCTGCAAATCCACGATGAGGGATGTCGAAGCTCATAGTTTTAAATTGATCAAAAAAATGATAGCGTGTTATCGTGTTTTTATTTAGTCATTAACATTTTTGGTTTATATCATAACACTTAGAAAATGTTGACATTTTATCCTTTATGTTGTAAATTACACCAATCCACGTTTACAGAGTTGTTTGTTAAATTTCAACCAGAATGTTACATAAAATTTCAGAAATATAATTGCGCTAATTTTACATTTTTCGTATGACTTACTAAATAATGAAAGTATACATTAAGTTTATTGCAAAATGCTAAATGAAAAAATAAATTCTTACAATCAATTGTTTGGACTTTGTCAATATCTTCGTCAATGGCATCGTACTTATTTCTTTATTCTTATAATTAACTCTAAAATCTTTAAGGTCGCTTTTTTTTATTTAGAAAAGCTTTCAAATATTAACATGGATATTTTTAAAATTTAAAATTATTAATTTACAGATATTTACATATTATATATAACATTTGAATGGCCTAAATTGAAAGAAATATGAATGATTTTGTTGAACTGGACGAAGATGGCGAATCTGCATCACAACGTGTAGCTGACGCTTTAAAAGATGCTCGGGAAGCTCCAACAATTGAAGGGAAAATAAAATCTCTAGCTTGTGTATGATAACTGCTCATTAATTATCCGCTATAATTGTTTCAGGCAATGCACATTTTGGTGGATCCATCACGTCCTAATCATATTCTAGATAGTTTTTTGGAAGAAATGTTTGAGTTTGGTGATCTTTGTGACGCCAGAATTTTGTGTTTGTTAGTTGATTTTTTTCAGAAAGCTTGGTAAGTCTAGATTTTATAAGGGTTGTCATATTATAAATTTTTTTCAGCGCTAAAGATCCATCGTTCTGTTTTAAGGCGGTCGAACGTTTGAGCTTTTACTTAACTCCCGATGATAGTATTAAAAAGTATAATCGTGTAATAAAACGTGTCATTGTGGCCTGTACCAATTTGTACCCGATCATTCTTGAATATGTTGTAAAACATGGCAGTGAGTCGGAAGCAGAACGGTGCTGGGAAGCGTTTAATGCTCTCAAGTCAAGGATAATTTTTCTAATCGATTGTGATAATGATGGTGTTCGGACGGTTACAATTAAATTTCTCGAAGCTCTGATTTTATGTCAATCGCCTAAACCAAAAGAATTAAATAATGATGTCCAGATGCACCAACAAGTTTTGGCAAATGAACAAAATACACGATTTTCTAAAATATCCCTAAATAATGTTCCGCGTGGTCATCGATTTATATCATATCGTAAAGCTCAAATGGAAGCAGAAGAGAATTTCACGTCGCTAATAAAACAAACAACAATACCACACATCACTTCCCAAAATTTATTAACTGTTATTGATTCATTATGCATGATAACCCGGTGCCGTCCGCAATGGGAAAATGCTTTGGAGAGAGTTTTTGATGCTATGAAAAGTCTACATTCAAATGTTCCTCCAATGTTAACGAGTGGACAGGTTTTTTGGAGTTTATTTAAAAGATTGCCAAAACAATTTAAGCTATTAGGTTTTTCTTTAATTTGAAAAAGCATTAGGAATATAAATGTACCATAATCTTAAAAAAAACTGATTTTAATAAAAAGGAAACGTTCGCGATCTTCAACATTTTGATTACAACTGGGAATGTTTGCTAATCGTCACTTGAGGCTTAAGGCTTATAGAATCATAATTACTATGATATTTTAAGTTAGACAATCTATGAAAAATCAATTTATATTGCTAAAAGAGATCTAAAACATTAAATGAGCAAATAATTTTTATTGTGGTGGGTTATTTGTATAAATAAAACTTGAAAGTAGTGTAGAATTTTCACTATTTAGAGTTAAATTGCATCCCTGTTTAATATGTATGATAGTAGGTTATAACTGAAAGTTAACGGCATCTGTAGAAAGAAGTTTGTTTCTTACTATGTATATAGTTACTATAATTTAATAAGAACGGACGTATGAACCAGAGATGGGCGTAATTCCGGATTCCGACCATTTTCCGATTCCGGAATTTCAGTTTTGATAGCGATTCCTTCCATATCTGGTAAAAAGGTGGTGATCTTAATAGAATTGAACAATTATGACAAAGAACTTAAGAATTTCGGAAAGTCGGTAGTAACTTTTTATATTTCAAAGGGTTTAAAATTATTTATTGAGGACTTAATATATGACTTTAAGTTTTATGCTAATATCAAGTAGATCCTTTGGCAATAAATATGTTAATACGAACGAATCAATTAAGTTTTCTGTTTTTGTCGGATAGTGGAGTTCTGCGCTAGATATATGATATTTCATTATTTTTAATTATAATCCAATCACAAAAGTTCCAAATAATTTAATGAGTACAAGGGTGACTGAGATAAGCTGAGATTGAAATAATCCAAATTGTACAGTATACATATGATTTCCTATTTAATTAAATGATAATAAAATTGAGAAATTTGGATAAATTGTTTTGGGAATTCTGTATATAAACGTCTTATTTTATTCTTAATAACCTTTTTTTAGGTAAAAGCACTTAGGAAGGAATTAAAACGAAATCTTTTGCGATTTTTAAAGTTAGATGCCTCGGTGCCACTCCAACAAAAGATTCGTTCGCAACTGACCGACTATCTTGGTGCTTCCGTAAATGAAGTTAATCGTGCTATCCCGCCTCACTTAGTGCAGAAACCGTCGAAGCCAGATATCCAAAAACCGAATGAGCCTGCTGCAAAAAGAATGAAGATGGCAAACGGTATCGTCGATTATGTCCTTTTCCGGTAATATTCATAAAGTTGTAGTTCCGCCTTCCACATCAGCTATATTCCAAGATGACGAGGATGATGAGGAGTCATCAAACAAAGAATATGTATCGAAGAAGAAAGATGCGGCTAGCAATGCCATTGAAATAACAACAAAATATATCTATGATCGCTTGAAACCACCTGTGGTTACTAATCTCGTACTTATATCATTGGTAAATTAATTGGAAAAAATTTTTCAATTATTTTTTTTCTTTAAAGCTAACATTACCTGATGAAATGCCACCTTCTTTCAATTCAAGTTATACTCCGATTGCACAGGCAGGGTCAAGTGAACAACGAATGGATGTTGCAAGAATGTTAGCAACTCAAGCAACTCAGGCGGAAGTTGGGCCTGGGTATGAGCAGATGAAGAAGAATAAGGAAAAAGAAGCAGGTAAGTATTGTTTTTTCGAAATTTATAATACAGCGAAAATTTAAGCGAATTCAAAGAAGTCAACCGGCAGTGCAAAGCCCATTCAACTGGCGAAGACGACACATAAGTCGTCTGTCAAATCTGCTACTGTTTCGTCAACTGCACACGGAAGCTCCGGCAGCTCGATTTCGATGAAGTCAAAGAAAACTTTCAATATGCTAGAGGAGACAAAGGAAATGACTTCTGAGGAAATGGAGGAAATGTTCGAGCTGGCTTTTGAATCGGTGTTAAGCGCTGAAAGTTGTTAAATCAAATATGATTTATTTTGCATATTCGAATTTAGGAAGAGTTGTTCAAGGAGGGGCTACAATGATGTATCAACAGTTAGTTGTTCGATTAGCATCAAGATATAAGGAAGACTGTTCGGTTTTTGAAAATAAATTGGTGACATTTATTTTGACTGATCATAAGAGGAGGACGGATTTAGCGCTTTTGTGGATTTGTGAGCTCTATGCCCAATATCAAGGGTAAGTCATTTTAATTGTATTAAAATATTTAGTAATATTTTGTTTATTAAACATGGTGTTATTCTATAAAACCATATAAAATATGGAAGTGATTCAAGTGTTTATGAATCGGGTTTATTGGTAATTTTTAATTAAAATAAACTTTCAGATACTCATACTGCAATTTGTATTTAAAGGAGTTGATAAGCGCCCAAGAAGAATCGACAAAAGATACGCGTTTCAATAACTATGATCGAGTAATATGCAAGCTTCTTAAGGAATTAGTCGAACGAGGGCTATTCAATGAACCGTATGCAGTTTTTAGTTTTAAGTATAATATTGATATCTTTTTAGCTTATTTTATAAATTACTACTCGAAGCACCGCTTGTAACAACTAATGCATTTGAATATCTTCGATTAGTTTGCCGTAAGAAGGAAAGCAACGCCTTGGGAATGTCAGTTCTCAGGGAGCTTATTTTAACCAGGAATCGACAACGGCATGAATTACTTCAGTTCTTTTTTGTGCTTTGTTTCCAACAGACTAGTGAATTGAGAACGTCCTGTATTGAAACCGCAAAAGAGTTGTGTAATTTGCCACATATTAGGTATGTAATTATTGTAAAAATTAGACAGTAGTATTTCGATACTTATAGGACGGCCCTCAGTGAGCGAGCAGTTCAACAACTGCAAGATTGCTTAGAGCCCATTCCCCCTGAATATATCAGAAACCCTGATGAGGCTTCGGAAACATGGACGGAAGATATGTTCAAGTCGGCGTTATCCATTTACACCGCTATAATGCCGTTTGATTCGTCTTTATTGCTTCCACTGGCCGCAGTATATGCATCGGGTAGTACTGTTTTCAAAAAGGTATAATAGATGAAGATAATTATTAAAATTTGTTTTTTTAGGTTGTTTTAAGAGCAATTGAGCCTGTGATGAGAGTGATTGGAATGAAAGATGAACAAGTACTTCGATTAGTTGAAGAATGTCCACCTGGCGCTGAGACTTTAGTTGCTAGAATTATTCACTTGTTAACAGAAAGAAGTGAAATTTTTTATTATTGTTTTGTTAATTTATTTTTGGTTTTTAGCTCCAGCTACGCCTGAGTTGGTGATTAGAGCCAAAAGACTTCATGATGAACGACATATGGATATTAGAGCACTTATACCGATTATTGGTGGATTATCAAAAGTATGTTTTTATTACTCAATACACTCTATTGGTCAACATTTTTAGGAAGAGGTTTTCGGATTAATCCCTCAATTTGTTCTTCGATCAGAATATCAAAAATCAGTACCATTGGTATTTAAGCGGGTATACAATGCAAGAGGTTGGTTATATTTATTTTATTGGTTTAAAATTCAAATCAGATATGCAAACCGGTGAACTTTCGTTTGATATACTCGAACTAATTAAAAATTATCATTTGATGACGCCTGCAAATGAAAAGGAAGTGGAATATCACGTTAATAGTGAGAATTAAAGCTTCTAGAAAAATTTAAATTTAACTCTTCAGATTTGAATCACTTGTTCGACACAAGATATGTTAAACATGATATAGCATCACAAGCTATTGAGTTGATCTTTGAAATGGAACCATTACCGTATATTTTCCCTCAGTCATTATGTGTTTTACTTCACAAGGTATGTTTTCTTTACGTCGTATTGTTGAATATGAAAAGTAGTTATTCATGCTAGAATTTTTTTCAGTTTGCATCGTTTGAAACGTTTGTGGGGACATTGATTCAAAAATACACTGATCGGAAATTTTGGAAAGATTCAGATTTGGCAAAGAACTCATTTTTCGATTCTGTAAGAAAATTGAAGGAACTTACATATGGCGTAAGATAACGTAATTTTTTAAAAGTATTTAAATTAATTTTATAGGCTGTGTTGACGTGCTTTAGTTACAGTGAGTACGTTGAACTGAAAGAAGCCCTTGGATCGGTATAATAAATCTGCAATATTTAAAATTAAATGGAATGTTTAGGGAATAGTCAATGACTTCAAGGAATATTTCCCAACACTTTCTAGTTCTCAGCAAAAATCTGTCGAGTAAGTTTTTGTTAATGTTATCTGGTGTAATGATAAAGATTTATAATTAGTACTGACAATTACTTCTTCTAGTTAGGTTTGTAAAAAATTGAAATTTTTTAAAAATTACATCTAAAAATAAATTGTTTATTTAATATAGAACCAGTTATTGGTGTTAGCTGTAGAATTATAATGTAAAATGAAAACTTCTATAACGCTTTCGGCGTGCAGAATATTTTTCTCTTCCAAAAAGCTATCCGTAAAAGGCACGCCAACTGAAATCTCTCCTTGTATATCCACTCCTTGGATTTTTTATTCAATTTATGGTCATCTACTATCAGGATAAATCAAAATATCGCCGTTATAATTTATACGGGAAACACTCCGGTCAAAAATCCACGAAAAACGCTATCTCTCTTCATTTTATGTATCGTTGTCTGCGCGTTAAATTATTTTAAATTATATTTGTTGAAATAAATGATCGTCTATTGTAGAAGAGGAATATAGAAAAACGCAACACATCACAAAAGGCAACGCGCAGAGAAAAATACAAACAGTGAGGGTGGAATTTCGTTTTGACCGAAGTGCGGGAAATATAGAATGAATCCAGGGTTGAAATATAAATATATGAGCATAAAGTTTTTTTTGTTGTAATAATTATTATATATTTCAGTGAAAAAATAAAAGAAGAAGTGTATGACGAAGAAAAGGAGTTGAAGGAAAAGAAGCTCCGAAAGGCTGAAAAGAAGGAACGTGAACGCGAGCGAGAAAGGGAACGTGAAAAGGAGCGAATTGATAGAAATCGGATATGAGGATGATTATTTATAGAATGAGGAGTATATTGTTTTTATGTGATCTCGCCGTGGTTTATTGTATTTTCATGTAATTTAGAACGAAGATTACTATTTTAAAACTGTTTTTGTTAATAGATACAGGTCAATTAAATATTATATTTTATTGTTTTTGTTATTTATCTTTGTTCAATAAATTTTTAATTTTTTTATTAATACGCTTAGAATATGACCAATGTGTGTTCTTTTTTGGAATATTTAAAAAGGTAAAGTTTAATAAATAATAATTTTATAATGGTAGATGAGCAAATCTGTTCCGAAACCAATTTACGTGCATCATGGTATATCGGGAGGTGCAACTTGTTCGTTAATACACGACAAAGTATTGTATGTTGGAAACAATAAAGGACAAGTAAAAATGTTTTGCACCGAATCATTTTTGGACCGGGGGAATGTTTTTAAAGATGAGCTACATAGAAGGATCCAATCAATTAATGCTATGAATGATGTACTATTCGTGCAAATACGAGCATTTGCTATAATTGAGCTAATTCGAAGTGAAAATTCGACAAATAGAGTCGCTGGAAGAATTTTTGAATATGACCATCTTGGATTTTGCAATTCGATTATAAGCAGAACGAACCTGATATATTTTACCAGTTCTGGAGCGGATTTTCATAAATTGGTATGCCGGACACTGGAGAAAGAAAATGAAATAAGAAGCTTAGAAATGAACATAAAAGTATGATTTTTATATTATTGCATGCCGACTCTCGTTAACTATAAAATTTCGATAAAATTCACTCGCGAGTGAGTGCACTCGTTTTTTCAATTTTCTAAAAACTGTTTCACAAAAAGAACAACTTGGTTGAATTTTCTTTGACTGTGACGTGGTTTATTAAGCTGACTGCCACTTGACTTTTCTTGATTAATGGTTAATGATATTAATCAATTCACAAATTAACGTCTGACGCGTCAGAATACTCCTTACTGTTTATCATAAGCCTTATGAGTCCATTAGAATGAGCTTAAAACGCGATCTCACAACTGTCAATAAACTTAATAATGTAAAAACTAAGATTTTCAATCGTGTCCGTGACTTAATATAAATAATATAATATTGACTAAAAATTTTTATAAAATCAACACTGTTTTGCTAAAACGCAAGCCTTCATTTCTTCGCCTCCAAATTGGATATTTTCGTTGATTGGGATAGTTTGTGAAATATTCTGAATTTGGGAAAAAAAAGGAAATTTATATAGATGCGGCTGTCTAAGCAACAACTAGACAAAAGAGTGAAACTTCATATGAATTTTTTATTTAAAAAATGTGAAAATTAATATATAGTCGTCGCCAAATGCGATTACCACCGTAAAATGTGGCGCACTTTTTTAGTATTATTTTTTATTTAATTTGTATGATTATTATTTTCCACATTTCCGATTGAAACAAAATCTAAAACATATTCTTCAATTTATTGAAGCAAAAACAGTATAGAACGAGTTTAAACAAGAAAATAGTCATAAAAATTAAATGAAAAAATAATATTTAAAAAATTGCGCTATATTGGACAGATGTAAAACCGGTAAAACGTCGGTTAACCTGTCGTCCCCGGTTTTCCTGTAAGGTTCTTCAAAATTTTTTTTGTTAAAATAATTTAATGACTAAATGATGAACCTAACTAGTAAGAGAATCAATATTTCTAAACAGAATTCGAAATCGAAACATCATTAATATTCTAATTTAGGCAACTCCTATGTGTCTAACAACTTCGACTAGCAAAGAAGATGATGAATTAATTCTTGCTGGATTTGAAGATGGAACACTTCAAGTTATGAATTATTCTAATGGATCTATGAATTCGGTAAAAAACGTTTGGGTAAATGATAAAAATTCAATAACCGAAAAACATTTTAGAAAAGAATTCGAAAAGAGCCTATATTCAGCATTGAAAGTTGTTCGAGTATCACGGCTGTTGGTTGTTCCAAATCGCCCATCGTTTTATTATCCACCCAATTCATTGAAGATGAGGAGAAATTAATTCATTATCCTCAAACGTTGGTTCATTACGACGATTATTTTTGAAATATATCTGTGTATTTAGTGCAGGTGGCTGTTCGGCATTGAAATTTTCACCAAACTGTAAACAAATTCTGGCTGGATTTTGGGACGGATCTTTTAGAGTGTTCTCACTGAAACGGTTCAATGTTTTACTTGCGATCAATGATTGCCATTCAGCGACTATTAGTCACTTAATTTGGAAGGAAAAGGATGCGAATTCAGATGAAATGGTTGTTGTTAGCTCAATCGATCAAACGGTTTCTATTTGGAGTTTTAAATAAATAATTGAAATTGTATAATATCATCAATGTTAAGTACCGAATACATATACAGAACCCTAATCATTTTGGAACTTGGTCTTTTGTTTGACTTGTCTACTGATAGCAAGTATGTAAGTATCCGTTCTCTCTCTCTCTCTCTTTCCCGGAATAATAACGAAGCTTTCGGTATTTAATCCACACAATTACATATATGTATATCATGATTTTATGGATGACCAAGTTCCGCTACGGCATGAATCAAACATTTTCAGTTACAAATTATGCAGTTGTCTGAACTCGCTCATCGATAATCATGGAAAATATTTTTTTCGCTAATTGACAATAATCAGTTTCTCATGGAAATGATTTCAACATCGACAAACTGCATGGAAGGTCTTTCAAAAGCTTCAACAACTATTGGACTATGATTCTTCTCAAGCGTTTGTATATAATTTTAGATAAATCTGACAAACTTTCACAAAGAATACTCTACTATTATGGCAAATAAACTTGCAAAAATAATTTATAGTCGTCGCCAAATGCGATTACCGCCGCAAAGTGTGGCGCACTTTTTTAAATATTATTTTTTCATCTAATTTTTATGATTTTTATTATGTTCCACATTTATTCCATTATTGAAACTACATCTAAAACATAATCTTCAATTTATTTAAGCAAAAACATTATAGAACGAGCCTAAACAAGAAAATAATCATGAAAATTAAATGAAAAAATAATATTTAAAAAGTGCGCCACACTTTGCGGCGGTAATCGCATTTGGCGACGACTATAATTTTTGGAAAGTTCTCATGTTCATTTGCCGCGAAAACGGTCCATCCTGCTAAACTTGTTCTCAAATTTCCATTATTGTTGAGTGTGCATATGTCAAAACGTGTTCAGTCATATGATTCATAACAGATTAAGCAGAATACCGGATTATTGAATATTTTGACAAAGTAACTGGGAAATTAATGATCAAGAAGCTTATTCACTAAATATTAAATCGTTGTACTTTAAGATATCATAAGATGACGCATACGGAAAACGTTCATCTATTATAAAAACTGTAAATCCAGAAGAGTATTTTATTAGTTGTTTATATTTTTGATTATTTTATTTGAAATAAAAGTGAAATCAAATAAACCATTTTTGCACTTTACTGTACTTTAGAAAATATTAGCCAATACTATTGCACTTTTCCGAGATGGGTGGCTATTTGAATAGATAAAATTAGGAAAAATGATAGTCTCGTTTGGACTTTTCATCTATTCCTCTTCAATGTGGGCTGCGAATTTTTTTGAAACAAAAAAGTGGCCGTCCAAACGAGCCTATAATTTTTTCTTCTTTTTTTTTGTTCTTCCCTTAGGCACCGATCTCTGAAAAGGACAATAAATACTATGAATTTGTTGCTATATGTAGTTTGAATATTTTTTATATTTTGAAATTATAAATCTTTCATCTACAAAGTCTTACCCACCAAAAATCGTAATTTTTAAAGGAAATAAAATATATAATATTACTGGTGAATCCGAACGCGTCCGCCGCGAACTAAACAAGCTTCGTTCACGAGAGAAATCTTAAAAACATCGATTTTAAGTATTCAAAAGCAAGCTAAGAGTGAAGAAATATGTTTACTGTATACAATATAGTTGAAACATTTAAGCGTACTGTAGTATTTTTTTAAAAATTCAAAAATTTTGATTTAAAAAACCTTTTATTCACAAAAAGTTAGGTTTGAACACGTTCAACGAGCTCATTTTATTATTGCTCCTCGTAAAATTCAGAATTTTTTGAAATGCAACCTGACGTGGTTACGGTAATTGACGTGAATTTTATAGCCGATTGAAAATTTAAACTTTAACTCATAAATTTACAGTTAAAGGTATTATTTCTCGCCGTCCTGCCCTCTATCGAAGAATTTTTTTTCGTAGGACTCGCCATGTCGTCGTCTTGCTCGTCAATAGTCCTTGGTCCTTCCGCAGCTGATTTGCGGTCAGGGAACGGCTCGAAGCCGCTCTGACAAGGTTACGACGCTGTCGTTCATTAAGAATTGGACGTCGGCCTGGAGTTTTACGTTGATCGTAGTGACTCGAATTGCGTAGAAACTGGTTGATGTATTCGGAGAGCGGGTTAGTTGCCGCGCGATGACCCTATTCGAGAGACAAGCTTTTTTGAGGGCCGTTATTTGACTTTGTTCCACTTTCGACCGAAAGATTTGTTCCTCGCGGCATGGTTTGAGAACCTTATTTCCAGAAATAAGCAGATGAATTGATGTAGATTTAGTCGTCATCATTTGCTATTACAAGGAAAGTCAATTCAGCGTCTGCTTGAGATTTTGATGAGACTTGCACCATTGATAGATTCGGATGCGCTGATTCCAAATTCGTTTTCAAATGTCCGTGTTTACTGTAATTGAAAATATTTGAAAACTGAAACACAGAATAAAAGTTTTTAAATAATTCAAACATCTTTTATTTCAATTTAATGTAAGTATGACTTTTATTTCAATTTAAGTAAATTCCTTCGGGTCGGTGACCGAAGAGTTCAGATTAACCAGTGAATGAAACTCAAAATTGGTAATTTCGAATTACGTCGCGAAGAACGTCATTTTAAATCAAAGGTCGGAATACGGAATTCCACCCATCGCTTATATAAATTGTTTTAGAAACTTTAAGATACACCAGCTGTATTAAAAAATTGATAAATATAACAAAAATATAAATTATGTTATTTTAATTGAATATCTCAATAACATGTAACTACTAGATCTAATTATACATTGTATTGTTGACTTATAGTACAACAATCAATTCAATAATAATAATAATTTCTATTTTTAATGATAATATAACAGAAATACGCTTTCAGAAAAAAAAAACATTATAAGGAAATCTATTGACTTCGATTGTTATGTATTCATTGAATTAACGATTTTTTCTAATTAAACATATTATTGTTTATACCTTGCGGAGATAAAAGGAAGGATATCTAACAGTTCAGGTCAAAGACTTTGGTGCACAGAAGATGGTATGTTAGTTTAAGTCGTTAGCTTATTTTTTTTAGAAGGTCGTTATTTTGATATTTAGAGGTTACTTTTTTAAACGGCCAGTAAAACTTTGGTTGACATTAGTGGAAAACTATTCATGTTTTGTTGAAATAACGTAAATGCATACATGAAGCACGTGAACCGAAATAGAACTTTTCCTTTCATTTAATAAAGTTATTTTGGGAACGATTTTGGAAAAAAAGTTATCGTTCTCCGTAAGATTAACTAGAATTCTCCATAAAAGTCCATAATATTCAAGCAAGTCAGGAGAGAAATCTCTAAACACTTATAGCTACGATAAATAATTTTAATAAATTTAATTGTCTACAATTTGCAAACCGATTAATTAATTTATAAATTAGTTTTTAGAAAATAGATAATCTTATCACATCGTCCGTGACGTAGTTAATTCATTCAATGTGCTGAATATTTGCACATAAACTCAAAAACAAACAGTTTTCTCTGTTAACAACAATTGAGAAATTTCCGGATAAGATTATATTAATTCATCTCACAATTAAGCTTCTTACAAAAAAACGTAATAATCCACCACAGGCAAAATCTTATTATAATAGACCGTCCATTAGCTTTAAAATGGGTGGAGATGAAAAATCATGCAAAAGGATTAAATATGCTAATCGGGATTTGAGCCAACTAATTTATCTCCTCTTCATCGCTGTGTCCATTATCTTTATCACTGCCGATTATTTTTTTTGCTTTTTCATAAATTGATTTCTATTCAGCAAATCTTTACATAATCATATTACAATTGACTAATCTAACAGTAGTATTATTTGATTGATATACATTTTAATTGAATGTCCATTACTCGACCGCCAAAATTGAGCTCGCAATTATCGAATAAATCTAAAATGGTACGTTTAGTTTAATGTTTAATGAAAAATTTACTACTAAAATGCTAAAGTATTCCTTCACTTAAGATTTTCGTGAAGTTATGTGTATTTGAGACGTAATATTATGGATTTTTCCAATACATGGGAAAATTCACGTAAATAGATAATTTACATTTCTTAATTCTTATCGTATCGGTTTTTTTAATGCCTGAAAATATTTTAATATAACCAAATTGATACTAAATTGAATTGCTTGTTGAGCGTTTGAAAACCGGAAAATTTAGCAGCTATTTTTTGTTTTTGTTTAATTAGTGAACTTTATAATTTCGATTAGAATGAATATGTAGTTTAAAGTTTTAATATAAGTTATATAATTTTTATCAAGTTGTTTATAACTAAATTTTAATTTCAGCAAATGATTCGTCGTAAATGTCACAAGTAACTATAGATTTTGTTGTTTTAACGTTTAGTTTATTGTGGTATAAATGATGTTTAATATAATAAAAAAGTTCGACGGCTGCAAAGCCTTATTCTCACTAAATGAAAATGGTGATTTTGCAATATTTAAATTCATTTTGTTAAAATGCACTTGAAAGTGAACTACAATATTTTAAGGTAAATTTTCTCAGCTTCCCTTAACATAGCTCTGTCGCAATACATTTTTTTAAAAATTTAAATACAATAGACTTTTCTGAGCTCCTGTTTTTAAGCTCACGTTTTTTGACGGGTCTCATTCATACATTTTTAATTTTAATAACTATTATCAAAATCATATTATCAAAAGATCGATTTGAAAGATTTAAAAGACAATGAAACATCAAAGTATCAATAGGGTAACATTATGAAATAAATAAATCGAAAGATTTGAAGATTAAAAAATATTTTATGTCTAGAAGGAATTCGAATGCATTTCTATCCTTATATTGATTGTTATGGCACTATTTGATTATTGAACCCGAAACACAGTTTTTCAGTGATTAATGATTGTTAAACTTTAAAATTTAATAATAATATATTTCGGTTGATAAGTGAATATGCTTCTAAAAAATAAACGAATTAATGTTAAAACAAATGTTGTAAAGTTTTACATATAAAAATCTGCAACGGTAAAGTTAAAAATCATTATATTCTTGTTCTTTTCTTTAGTATTCCATAATAGCATTTTATAATAATTAAAACGACTAAAAACAGACTTAAAATTGAATGAATTTTGTAGTATAACCGTCTCCAAATGCTTTACCACCGCAAAATGTGGCGCACCTTTTTAAATATCATTTTTCATTAAATTTTATAATAATTATTATTTTCCACATGTATTCCACGATTGAAATAAAATCCAAAAATATTCGTTAATTTTTTAAGCAAAAACAGTATAAAAGGTAAATGAAAAAATATTTTATTTGCGCCACATTTTTCGGTGGAAATCGCATTTGGCGACGACTATAATATTTAGAAATAAATTTAAATTTCGTTACTACTAATAGGTAATAGGTATTAGTTGAACATATTAATATATCATGCCTAAATTTTGATGCGATCGTAATCTTAATCGTAAAAATACCACACTAAATCGAAATAAATATTTTGCATTTTTTAAACGTATATGGAAATTTGTAGGACTTGATAACAACACATATTTCCCCACAGTTTAAATAGGCTTGTCTTAAAATATCTAAAAATGATAATATCTTTCGGAAAAGTTAGAATTGAGCATGTTGACTATGCTGATATTATTAAAATCCCATTTGAATTGAAAGTAGTAATCTTCTCCTTTTTTTAAAGTTTTTCTTTTAAAATTTTAAAGAATCTTAATCTTTTTCATGGATTTAAAAACAACATTAGATTTATTTGATAATGTTATTATTAATAATTATAAAATTAACATCAGAGAAATAAAAACAATATTATCATACGATTATTTAAAAAAACAGCCGGGATATCGGGCTTGTTATTGTTTTTTCAAAAAATTCAACGTCTAAAACCTTTAATAAAACCCCTTTTTATTTTAATAAAATCACTTTTTTCGTAATAGTCTTAAAATAAATGAGTTAAAATTTTTGTAAGGAATCCGTATTTTATAAAAGAGAACCTCACAGTTGTCAGAAGTGTCACTTAAATTTAAAATTTCTTTAAAATTTAATGGTGTTGTGATATTTTATAGAAAACCTGTAAAATTTGACATAAAAATTAGTGTTTTTGTTGTTAGGAGCAAATGAAACTAATCTCGTTAAAATAACCAATACGTTTCGAAAAGTCTATTTGGAAATAAGTAAAACATAATTAAATTTCGGCAAATCGGTATTTTTGGGAGCTAAAAAGTCTGAATTATTAATAAATGCTCGAATTTGGCAATTTTTAACTAAACTATTCTCATTTCAAGTTATGAGATGTATATAAAACTTAAATAATCTTGCAGAAATTGACATTATTAAATATCTTTTCAATTTTATAGAAACTAGTCTCTATACTTTAGAACTTATATCTTACGGAACTATTAAATGAAAAGTTTAAATACAGAATATCTGCAGAATAATGCTCAGACACTTTTGAATAATTTCTCACTTTGGATACTTTGGAGCTTGACTCGTTTTTCCAGCAAAAGCGGACTACCTATTTCCATTTCAGACGGCTTTTTCCTCGAGGGTTCAAATTCTTTACGCCCCTTCTCCGCGAGGAGGCAGAGTCCATCAGTTTGGTTCTATTAGACTGTTTCTTAGTAGAGTAAGAATAAGTGAGCAGTTACCACTCTTTATAACATGGAGGCAGAACCATGAATATATGTCACGTACCTATATGTTGGGAGCACCGCGGTTACAAAACCTAATTGATCTTATAGTTCAGCTTTCGGTGGAAAAAAACTGGGGAATTAGAAAATTCTTTACCATAAAATGTTGTTTGCTGTTTATTCTTCTAATATTCCTAAGAAATTAATATGCATTAGTGATCGGAAACAGCAATTACGAAATTTACAATATTAGAGCTCATAAATCGAATGAATCAACAACTTTTTTCAAATTTAAATAATTGATTATTCATTTTCATAAGATTTTTGGCGAAATATTACTTAAATTGTTAAAGAGTACTCTGCATTGTCACCTAAAGATTGTAACAATTGAAGTTTTTCTTACTGTTTAAAGTTATTGTTGATGTTTAAAATTATATAATATATTAATATTAATTCTGCTTACGTAAAATTATTTATTTATGAAGTCTTATGATATTTTCCTACACAAACATATGATTAGTAACTATATTAATAATTTATGACATAAATTCACCTGGATTTTAACATGATTTTATGGGAAAAATTTGATTTCACAAAATGTGTATAATATTGCAGTGAAATTCTGAACTTTGCTCATTATTTTTAGACAACACGTAGATATCCATCTTTAATTATTCATATCACGATATTCTCACAGCCATTTTAGTAATAATAAATCATTTTTTGTAGGCAAAATAAACACTCGTACATTTACAAATGATTCAAAATAATTATTTATAGAAAGCTAAACATCAGTTTTTTATTTTTAATATGTTTTTTATATTATAAGATATGAACTTTCATTATAATATTACTGTTTTTATAAAATACTATTTTTGTTTTTCTCATAATTGGTTACTAGCTCTTCGAAAAATCGTTTAAGACGCTTAGAGATTTTCCGATTACAATATAACAATTTTAAATCTAAAATTACTTTCTAGTTATCCAAATCTGTTTAGTTGTTAAATGCCACTATTAATACGATTTCTTATATAATGTTTTTATTTTTTGTAAGTAATACCAATCGACATAATCAAAAAAGTCTAATCAGGGCGGTAAATTTATGATTTCATATGAAGCCAACATGTAAGATTTAGAACATGTTTTGCTTCGAGTTCATATTTGTCGTTTATTGATAATAACAATAATAATATTAGCTCGTAAAATAACCTCACAGATAACTCTTAATTAACTCCTGACACTTCACATGAAAATTATGATTTTATAATTTTTAATTGCCGCTAAACGAATATTAAAATACATAATTTCCACGTAATGGAAAGGAAGGATAGATTTGAGAGATCATACCTTATTTGAGCATGTTTGAGCTTTTTATACATTGAGTCATTTGAGCTATATATCATTTGAAGTACCTACCTTATAAAAGCTATATCCCCTTATTAGGCTATAGATCCTCTTCTAGAATAAGAGTTTTGGAATTTAGCTGGAATGAGGATGCACTAGAAATAGCTTCAACTAGCGGCTTTAGGTACTAATACCTACACGATAAAATCAACCTTGATTTGGAATACTAGATATGATTAGAGGAATATACTGTAACACACTATTGTTAGTTGCATTTCGGAAACGTTGTTTCTCTCATTTACTATCGGACAGGACAGGAACAAACCAAAAGATAGGATAGAGAAATTTAAAAATGACAATTTATGTTATGTTACATTTAATTAGGTTCTAACTGGTTATGTAGTGTATCCCGTCGGTTTAATGATTTTAGAGATTTTATAATTTTTAATGGTCTAGGTGATGAAAATTACGTTTAGAGCAAGTGCGGTAGGATAATATATCAATTTAAAATGAAAAGTTGAAAAAGAAAAAAGTAAAATATTATAGTCGTCGCCAAATGCGATTACCACCGCAAAATGTGGCTCACTTTTCAAATATTATTTTTTCTTTAAATTTCTAAGATTATTTCCTTGTTTATGCTCGTTCTATACTGTGTATGCTTAAATAAATAGAAGAATATGTTATAGATGTTGTATAAATAGTGGAATAATTGTGAAAAATAATTATAATCATAAAAATTAAATGAAAAAATAATATTTAAAAAAGTGCGCCACATTTTGCGGTGGTAATCGAATTTGGCGACGACTATAACTATTATTTTATCAAACACTCACTGCACACTATATTATATTTACAATTCAAGAAAGATTTTTTCTTGTTATGCTTTACTTGTCGCTTAATTTTTAATTTAAGCCTTCAAAATTATTTTAGAATGATAAATTTGACGTTAATAATTCAGCATAAATCAAGTTGGTGCAGAGGTTTGTAAAAGTTTACTAGACATATAAAACATTTCGAATTCTTGAAAAGATAGAAAACATTTTGAGTCACTCAAAAAAATTACAATACCATTCAATTATATTCGATTAGGAAATTTAATTTGATTTAAGCTGATTTATTATCCAATGATACAGTAATTCTAGTTCCTGTTAATCGCATTAGAATCTAAAAATGACAAACATTTTCCCATTTTCTATTCATCATTTTTGCAACTATTTCAAAAGTCGGCTCACAAAAAAATAGATAGAGAAAAATCCATATTATCAACATTCGAAAACTTTCAGGTACTATCTACCGGATCATCTTTGGATTCAGAAACGAGTCAAGGAACTCGTCGATCTCGTATCAATATGCCGATGATGTATCAAATGTACGAAAGCCAATACGACGATCTTCGTGGAACCGTGTTTGGTCCAGATTCCCCCGACTTTCATCCTGTTCAAGCTTCAGAAGTATTACGAAAATCACTCCATGGTCTTGGTAATGTTTTAATAAAAATTAATTAAAATATATTTCGAACATTATTATAGAAACAAACGACCAAGTTATAATTCAAACAATCTTGTTTCATAATAATTTTCAAAGACAGAAAATTTTAAGCGCCTATGAAGATATGTACAATAGAGTAAGATATATATATATATATAAATATTTTTTCTAAAATTGGCTTATAAATTCCAATTTTAGAATTTGACAGAAGATTTGGAAGAAGAAACAGGAGGTCATTTTCTCGAAATGTGCTTATCGTTATTCAAACCAGCACATAATTACGATGCTCAAAATATTTTCAAGTCTTTATCGGTAAGTATGGTTTTATTGGATTTATATATTCCAAGATCCATTTCCAGAATAGATATGGAGATAGATCGGTTGCTATTGAAATCGCGTGCACCAGAACACCAAGGGTTAGAAATATTTTAATAGGGAATATATAAAAGTGGTAATTTTCAGCAATTGCGTGTAATAAAGGAAGCTTACCAAACTGATTATAGAAAATCGCTGGAAAAGGATATTCAATTAAAGGTATGCTAGTAATTGGATTATAAATGCTTGCAGAAAGAGAGTTTTGTTTAATCTTTAGCTCATTTATTATTTTCGAAATTGATGGATTAGAATATTTAGTTGTTTTCAAAATGTCTGGGAATAAATTGAACGAGGGTTTTTTTTGTAAAGATTGCTTAAAGTCATCACGTTAAGCCCATTATCGTAAAAACTCTTTAAATAATGTGCATAATGACACATTTTACGCTATAACGAAGGCATTTAAAATTGTAACAACCGTTAGTTTTTATTTCTACATTTATCCACTATGAAATTGTTCAGTGTTTGCGGCAGGCCCAGCCTTTTCTTGGATCACAGGTCAAAATAATTTTTTATAAACATTAGAGTGAACAGTGAGCTTAGCCTTACCGCTTGCACGCCAAATCGAAATAAATATTTTTCAATATTTAAACGTGTTTTACTAATTTAAACGTATTATTTACATATAACTTGATACTTCATTTTTTCTAGCTCGTCTGAAACTATCTAAAAACATGCGCTTCTTACCGAAATTTTGAAATTTAGCATATTTTCTTAGCACCCAACTTAAGCATTCGATTTGGGGTGCCGCTTGTGATAGATTTGTTAAATTAATTTTAAAGGATGTTTATTTCCTTTATAGATACTATTTTCGAGAAAATCTTGATATTTTATAAAAAAAATCATTAGAAGATTTAGAAATGTTCATTTTCATTTACCATGCTCATTTGTTTGTTTATCAAAATATGCCAAATACAAAAATCCAACATAGCTTTAACAAAAATTATTTCATCATACTACATTTTGTCAACTTTGTCAGCTCAATGATAGTTCAATTTAGTCAACATTTTGTCATCTAGAAATATTTGAAATTAATTCAGGTGGAAGGAGTTATTGGCCGACTTCTTACTATGCTTTTATGCAATAATCGCGAAGAATCTCTTGGCCGTCGCGTGGATGAAGAGCTCGTTGAAAAGCACGCTCAAATGATTATGGCGGTATTATTACTAACAGCTTAAAATCTATAAAAACCTAATATTATTATAGACAACAATCGACGAAATCGCCAAAAATGTGATTCTATTTGAGGAATTGTTTAACACGCATTCGTGGAAACATATTAGTGCCGTTTTCGACCGGGTAAAATTTTTACCGTAAAAATTCAAAAATGAGGTTATAGGTGGACGAATTGAGAAAGGATGATATTGACATTGAAACAATGATCAGAAAGAATAGAAATATTCATTCTGAAATTCGCCGGATTCTTTTGACAATGGGTTTGTTGGTTTTCTGATTTTAAATTAGACATCTTAAGATAGCGGAAAAACAGAACATCAGAAAGTCCCCTTAAATCTAAAATTATGTATAATTTAAAAGCGTCAGTCTGTCTTTTGAAGAGAACCTTTTAAGATTGACGTGAGGGGAATTTAATAAAATGAGTCGAAATAATAGAAATCGTCATTTTGATTACGCGTCGGATGGGCTTTCATACTGCACAATAAAGACAAAAGTTAGGTTCATATGAAGCGGCCATAAGAATTAAATCGACAATAGTATAATTTTAGGAATCGAGCATTTCATTTGGCGAGCTAACTATTAATATATTTCGTTTTAAACGGATCAATTTGTTATTTTCTAAATTTAAATCCACTCCTTTTTTTAGAAAAATATGTGGGTCTATTAACATGAGAGGCTCATTTGATAATCTAATATAGATCTTAATGTGATAATATATTGATTGACTACACATATCCAACATTATCTTAAAAGTAGACGCTTCTCTTTTGCACTCACTTTTTTAAAAAGGAAATTAAAAGTTATAACAATTCTATATAAATAAAAATGTTGAAAAAAGTTTATTAAAGTTACAAAAAAGTATAATAATAGTCTGGTCCTAATGATGAATTGAACCGTATCCGTATCCATCTAAATAATATAATTGTTAAATGATAATACCAAAGTAATCATACATTGTTTCGGACTATCATAGATTATAGATGGAACTGCAGCAGATCCATAATAAGGTGTAGAATAATGTTGCTTCGATGTTTGGGCATAGTACTGAGCATATGGATTATATCCTTCCATGTATTTATGTGGTTGATAATCTAACTTTAATTACGTGCCCCATATAAATTTATAAGTTACCTTTGTCTGAGTAATAGGTCTCATGATTGTTGGAATATTTACTCTCAAAGTTATTCATATGGAAAGGCTGATAATATGAAGAAGAGTGTCCCATTGGATTGTAGTAGTGATGATCTATTTGATGGAAATGTATACAACGCTTATTTGTTTTAAGATTACCCATTACTGCAAATGAAACGGTAGCTAAAGCCAAAATAATAGTAAGTGATTGCATGATCGGTTGAATGATACTAGAATTATTGTTTAGAATTTCTTTTATAATGCATCCGGAAGAAAGTAAAACCAGATTGTTTATTGTTTATTAGTTCAGATTTTATTGAGAAAAAATGTGAATAATTGTCAATTCAGAAGTTTGTATAATCGTATAGATGGAATAGTTCGTTACGTTAGCTTTGCTTTTTTCGTATTAAATGTGTAATTTATTTTTGGTTAAAAATTAATGAAAAATCAAACTATGACAGGTGCACTTTTAGCTTTAATAAAATGTATTTAGAGGTTAATGTTTTACGGAAATTAATATTTCTATGTAAAATCTCATCAAAAAGTGATGTTTATGAGTGTTTTGGATGAGGGATTCACCTAAAATCCAATTTTTTGCTACAAAATACTTCCAGAGCTGAAACATAAACAACACAAATTTTAGTTCGCGCATCTCGTAACACTCAATTATATTTTGCCGAGCAACTGCACAATGCTATGTCGCTTGATCGACCGGACCATCCATCAATAATTCGAATATGCGTTGCTCGAAGCGAAGTAAGCTAGAAGTTCTTGCTTGCCGAACAAATAATTTCAGATTGATTTATACGATATTGCCGAAGAATACAAACGAAAATACCTTCGATCATTAGAGCAAGATATTGCACAAAATTGTAGTGGGGATTACATGCGTTTAGTGTCAGCATTAGTCAATGGAACTAATAATAATAGCATTTTCTCACCATCACCAGATTCTCTGTAATAAATATTGTGTTCGTTTTTTCTTACTCCTACCTGATGTAAATATTGTATCAGTTACATGTATTTTTAATTTAAACATATTTGTGTTATTTTTGTTGGAAATTTATATATATATATATATATATATAATTAATAAATATAATTAAAATACCACTTTTATTTTATTGCGCATAAATTCTGCATTAATAAATTATTGCAAATGGACGGAGTGTACTACTATGTTACCCTCCACTTTCACGATTACTGCGAATTTAAAAAAAAGCGGGAAAAATTGCAAAAATTGGATGTTATTAAATCTAGGAAAAGCGGAAATTGCTCCCGTCGGAAAATAAAATCCATTTCCGCAAAAGAAATCACGAATTATTACACCATAGAATTTAAAATACTTCCTCAAACTTCAACGTATTAATTAATTAAAACAAAAGAGGATGCGTAGCATACCTGGTAGAGGATTTGATTCACGAAAAATCTTTGCTGGTTCGATTCTTTTGAGATTTTTGATTTTTTAAAGTTTTTTTTATAAAAATGAAAAAATCAAATTTAAAATGAAATGGTGTAATAATCCGTAGGAAATGGATTTTATTTTCCGATGGGAGCAATTTCCGCTTTTCCTAGATTTAATAACATCACAAAAATTACGCCCTTCCCTTTTTATTTAAATTATTAATTTTTTACAATTATTCTAAATTATTTTTGAACCTTAAAAATTAAATTCGATTAGATTATCACGGAAAAATATTTCTCCACTTATTTAAAGATTTCTGCAAGGCTTGAAAAGTAAACTACAGTCCATCTCCAGAAACTCAAGAAGGCGATTCGGAATTCTGGAGAAGAAGGTTGGCTGGCCGCGAAGATTGGAGAGACCTGGACCTCTCCTCTATAAGAGAATGACAACGGACTCCTAAGCATCCTAAGTAAGTAAGTTGAAAAGTAAACTACTGGAAGTAGCCGGCCAACACGGTCTAGCTATCAACCCGACGAAAACCTGCGAAACAAGTTTGCGTTTTCAGAATCGGTATCAAGCGGAGGAATTTCGTGCAAAGTCGAAGAAGGAGTCAAATATGTGGGCAGCTACATTAGATCCGATGGCTGTTTGCGCGAGGAAACTTCGAGACGAATCAAGGCTGCGTGGAGTGCTTTCACCAAGATCAAACCACTTCTCGCACACCTCGACAAAGAGAAAACTAAGGACCTTCTCTTCCAGAATGTGCTGCCGCCTCTACTGTACGGCGCGGAAACATGGACGTTGACGACCGAAAATTCTAGCCGACTGCAGAGGTGTATGAACGCAATTTGTGTGTTTTATGAAAAGCGAATTTTCGAAATTCGGAATAAATGTATAAAATTTCGAAATCTGGAATTCCGCCATCTCTGGGGCCAATCCATTAAATCGACATCTTGCATATTTATTTCCAGTGATGAGCCTACCATGCAGAAAATTATTTCCGATACACTTCAAATGAATTTTAATGATAATTTTTAAATATAGGGTTTTTTTGAATGAAATTATTTGAGACATGATACATCTGTAACAGAAGGAGAATATGTGATCCCTATGTTCCAGGAAAACTGTTTATTTAATAAAAGGTTCAACTCAAAACCCAAATAGGGTTTCGCCGTTGTTCGTAGTCGGACTCCTAATAGTTTATACTCGGCCACAATGGAAACTACTTCCTCCCTTCTTCCTCTTCTTCTTCTTATATACAGATTGACTACTGAGGATCTCGATAGCCTAATTCCTCAATCACGTTCCATTAATGATTATTTGGCTATCCTCTGAGCTGGGCGAATGCTTGTCCAGTGGATGTCATCTTTTGGAGCTGTTATTTAAATTGATAATCTGAGGAATGAATGAATGAACTTATATTTGCGCATATGTTTTTCTATAGTGATTATTGAAACATTTTATTTTTCTTAAGATATATTATTTATTTCATATAATAAACAATTATTATCGCCAATAAAACAAAAACCAATTTACATTAACACATAATAAATGTGTTGATACATCCTATATATATATATATATTAATTATGTTAAAAAAACTAATGAGATCAAGCAAATAACACAAAATAAATTAAATTAACTACGACAGTACGACAGGGCTTATGATATAAACAAGTTTTTAACCTTAAAGATTTCAAGAGAGCAATTAAGATGACTTCAAAGAAGATGAGTCAGTCGACTTCTTGCGTGCCGATCTGATAAGGGCTTCTTGGGTGGTAGAACATATCAATCTTCCATCCCTTGACCATAATTTTCCTTCAATTAAGCTTCGCCCACCGCCTGCATAAATTACGTATCAGAGAAAGAAGGAAATTACTCACCTGCAATGGTACTATGATTCTCATATAGCATCCATTCGTCAACTCTAAACTGATCCGTATGCATCCACATCGAATGATCAAGAGTTAGCGCCATGGAAGGCATAAAACCTTTTCTGAAAATTTCTTCACTATTTCACAGAAAAATATATGAAACTGCTCACTTGGAATGTGGCCTCAGTGCTGTTTCAATCATTGTCGAGTCGGATATGTAAGCAGCAGCAGCTGTGTGAAGTCTCGGATCGTTTCCAATATTCTCATTGGCTTTAATCCAAATGTACGAACGGAATGAGTCCGTCGCGAACTTTGACGAATCGTCCCTGTTCAGCAAAAGGAAAGAATCCATATCAACTGGCCGGAACTGGAAATAAACAATAATTCCGTTATTTTGGTAGTCAGAATACCGAAAAGACGCGGAAGAATGCAGGTGGTGTTTCCATTTGTTTGTAGCGGATTATTGCTAACGCTTTCGCTGGAATTTGAGGGTTCTGAAAGTTAAAAATGGAACGCAGTACCAATTTTAGCTACGCGTGTTAGACATGCGTTCAAATAGGGGTTTGTAAGTCATTTGAAATGTCTAATAAATTCTTCATGAATTAAATATGAATATTTATGTTATGGTGGATACATAACTTAAATAGAAAATTTCGGGTCTATCGTGTTCTCGCTGTTCTCCTTCTCTGATTCTCATTATTAGCGTTGTGTTTCATAGATAAAAATATGACGGCTTATCAATGCGAAGTGAGAAAATGGTCCCGTCAATCATATAATTGATTAAGTCGTGTCCAAAGTTTTGAGTTACCAAAAAAAAAGACGGCTGTTTTTTTGCATTACGGTAGCAATACTGTAGAGGGTGCACCGCCATATTATACCCATTGGCGCGTTTTTTAACTATATTTTTAAATATTTGAAATAAATGAAAATCGTTGCTATTTTATTGCTATTGTTTTACAGTAAGAAATGAAAAAAAGTGTCCAAGTGTTCATCATCAAAAACTTCATAAAGCTACATTAGTTGATTTTTCCTCTTCTAAAATTTGTTGGTGGCAATTTATATATTTATTGATAACCTAATATAATTGATTTCCCCTTCTTCCTGCATCACAAAGAGCAATCCTTTGTCTAGAGACGAAAGCTTAGCTTCGTCGCCAAAGCTTCCAGAAGTTCTCATATTTGTGGTTAACGGTTTTCTTATCAGAGAACAACGACAACGCAGTCCATCTTTATGAAATATGGGCTTTATAGGTTTTCGACTACGTTTATCTCTTTTTGAGCTATAAATAACATATTCTCCTAGATTCTCACCGATAAAACTCTATCAAATGCCTTGGACAAGTCTTCCAAGTTATCCGGCGCTGGAACCTCAGGCATTGGCAGTTGATGCACAATTGAATCAGGTTCTGGCTGCAATCATACAATCCAATCGATATCATTACATTAAATTTACTCGATGAAATGAAATTTGAACGGTGAATATTGCTTCGCCATCCTGTACTGCCTTTACCAGTCGAATACTAAAACTTTTCCCGTCTCTCACGCGATCAACTTGATAGAGAATTGGTTTATCAACGTTTCCTAAAAATCATATTTTAAACTATAAAAAAATGAAATCATTTTAAACCATTTTGCACAAAATAACTATGTAGACTATTTGGTTGAAATCCCGGTTCAACGGTCGCGGATGCAGCTGAAAGTGCCTGGCCGATAACTTGACCACCATAAACAACGTTAAGCGAGTTTCTACCTTTGAGCAAATGACGCGCTCTGACAAATATTCGATGTGATAAATTAAAAATCAACGAATTACAGATATAAATTCTTGTCAACCCGTTCAAGGTTGAGGAACGTGTCCACAAGCCCAGATTGGATATCTTCGGCGCGAGAGCTGATGTTAATATGAGACACGTTAATCAATGATGGATATGAGTTGATATTCTGTGATGGTGCCTTTAATTCAGGTTTCTGTAAATTAATCAGCTGAATTTTGAAATTCTTATTATTCTATTTGTTCGAGACGAAGAGACTTCGGTTTGGTGGTTTAGGCTGTTTGAGTTGCAATTAATTTATCAATAACATTAAGTGCAGATTACAGTTATTCATTACAGTTTCTAGTCGATTAAATACATATGTTAAGTTTTTAACCAGCAAACCAGGACGAACCGGAAAACAACCGGTAGACCATGTACAGTTGTTCCCCGATTGTTTGTTGCACGTGCTACCAAAAAATAATATTTATTAAGTTTAACCTTATGTTAGTACTTTTCGCGTGGACTTTTCTATATCTACATATAGCAATTACGCTATTTTAAGGTAAATACACACCTAGATGGTGATATACATGGTGAAATGAGACCACCATGTTAATATACCGGGTGTCGTGTCTGTCAATAATAATATTGAGAGTATATATCTATTGTAAAAGTAAAACAGAAACATTAGAACCATATACAAAAAATTGTAAGTAATATTTGTAAAAAAAATCTATACTAACCACTTTTAAACCATTTTCAGCATTAACCTCTGATCCATTTGTATGCATCTCCATATCCGTTGCCGCCGACATCAGGGTTCTTTTAAAATAAATCTCGCTCAACTTAAACGCCTGAAACTCAACACTTTTTGCAAGCAGTGCAAACTATCGATCGAAAACATAAACATGAACATAACAACACATTTTTCAGACAACTCTTAAATATTCTCAACGTCAGACAACATTTCCAAAAAAACGGACAAGAAAAAACCAGTCTATAACAATTTACCGGAATATAATAAAGGGAATTAGGGAGGGCAGAGAGAGAGCAGGGAAAGCACGAAAAATAAAACTGCGTAAAAAATGGAGCAAGAACAATAAGTGAAAGAGGAAAAAGAGAACAGAAACGAGTGTGAAAGAGAATTCGTTGAATAGACTTTTAACAGAATTGAGCCTCTTAATGTTGTATATCTCTTTGCACTGCAGTATTATGCAGCATTAAACATAATTGTGAGAAGATGACAACACGGAAATTTAAGAACATCACTAGTCTACAGTCTAATAATGTCGTTACATTACTTACAAAGAATCAACCTGTAGTTTTTCAAACATTATGTTCAAAGAAAAATCTATTTATGTGACTTATGGGGTTTCAAAGAATAAACAAAATGAAATGAATTGCAGTACTTAAATCTATACTCATATTCGGAGAGTTTGAGTTTGAAATTGTTTTAAGTTTTCGATTAAATAGTTTAATTAAACAATTCTCCACTATCATCCGCAACAAAATATTATTACCAAAACACAACAATGATTTTCTTACTTTTACACTTTTCTTACAACTTCCACGTGAACTTTACAAAACATTGTTTACGCCAGTTCGTCAGATTTTTCTTATAATCTCTAAAACATTAAACCCTTCACATAATATTATGTTTGAGATAATGTTTCTATTCAAAATTAGAAGCTCATAAGATAATATTTAGTAAATATATTAATGTTCTCTGGTAGTTTAGAGTAAATCTGAAACCGTTATGTAAAAATTGACATCTAATTTAAGTGTACAGCATAAAAGATAGGTTTTTCTAATGCACGGCATCTGCAATAATAATTTGGCGAGCTCATTTAAGTCTGTAGATCTTCATTTATCAATAGCACTTAATGTTTAGGTGTTTTCTGATATCAAATTCTTATAATTAAAATAAACTATACACTATAGTTCACGTGGAAGTCATTATTACGTTCTTAAATTTTACAAAATACAATAAAAATTTTTAAAAAATTTAAATTTTACAGAATACAATAACTTGGTTCAACTTTAAAATGAAGGGCGAATATGGTAAAGTAAGTTGGACCGAGTGATGGTGATATCTTCTCGCATATTTTTGAATTGAGTTATTTATTTTTATAAGAATACTTTAGAATGTGTTGTCATAAGTTTAAAAAGCGAAAATTTCATTCTAAATATGGAAGATTTTTAATAACTCGTCAAATACGGTGCTTCATACCATAAACGACAATCTATTCCACAATGTTAATATTCCTCTATAAAATATTTATTGATAAACTCACTAAGAAAAAAAACAAATTTAAAATCTAGCCCACACTGAACTATTTTTTAAATTTACCATGCAGTTCGCGCCCTTTTGAAATTGGCAAATTAATATTGTCGTGGTGTAGGTTGATGAAAAATTAGGAGTAAAGGAGCATACCCCAAAAAAAGATGGTCTCGCTTGGGCTGGTGTAGATTTAATTTGCAATTTGTTTATTATTTCGCTTTTTTTCATCACAATTTTGTTTTCTCTTACTAAATTGGTTGTTACATCAGCATAATAATTATTATTATAAAAATTTTAGGTATAATTTATTATATTTAGGATCGAAATAATAAACAAATTGCAAATTAAATCTACACCAGCCCAAGCGAGACCATCTTTTTTTTCGGTATGCTCCTTTACCCCTAATTTTTCATTAACCTACACCACGACAATACATTTTTAGCATAACCTTACAATGAATTGCAAGCAGGAAAAATTCGATAAAATCAACACTTCTTCATTGGCCAATAGCTGTATCACACAAAATCAATTCTTAAAAAGATGAGCTCAAAAAACTGTCTTAAAGAAAAACTTTCTTAAAAATTTAAAATCAGTTGTCTATTCGATCTATCTTGTTCTGATTCAACTTGATTGGTTGAAAACATCACTTTTACATTAAGCTTTTAAATATATAAAACTTCCTCATGAGCATGGCCATTTTTATTGTCCAATATGCCTAATGGAACAGCAAAAAATAAGAAAAAATGATTGTCTCGAATGGACGCCCACAAACGACTTAATTGTCTATTCCTCTTCAATGTGGGCTACCCAATTTTTGCGACAACACACATTGAGGAGAGTCAAAAGAGTTACAGTCTAAACGAGAACCTCATTTTGTTCTAATTTTTCCTCTTCCAGATCTCTGAGAAAGACAATAACATTTATTAAATATAAGTGATAAGAATAAACTAACCGTTAAATAAACTTATTAAATAAACAACGCCTAAAAATGGTGACACAATATATAACCCCAATAAACAACATTGGAAAGTCACTGTTGCGACCGTGACGTCGATCACTATCGATTATTTAAATATAAACGTGATCTACATTTGACGTATATTAAAAATATCTGTTGGAGCTATTGTGTTGATTATAAATGGTTTAATTATGTACTCAAGTGTTCTACAAAATTTTTCTACAAAAACTTTTGTCCTGACTTTCTATTAAACACTTCGAAATACAGTGTCCAATTGCGTTATTTTTTAAAATTATTAATTTTTAAAGGCAATTATAACGTTATTTTTACCGTATTTTAATGTTATAATTGATAATGCCAAAATTTTATTAAAGCTGTGTGCAACTTTTTTTCTTTATCTCATTTTTAGCTGGATATAGAATTTGTATAATGTTAGCGATTATTTTTGTATTATGCTCATTTTAAAGAGAATCCAACAATTGTACATTTCAGAGATCAGTGCCCTAATGAAAAAAAACACAGAGAAAACACACATTGATGAGATACAAAAGAGGCAGTGATGGAAACTTCCGAATGAAACCTAAATTTTTTTAAATGAGAAAGATTACTTAATACAAAGCGGATTTATATTGTTACAAATCATTTTTAGATTCTATATTTTGTGCCTGTTAAATTTTGTTTTAGGAATATTCAGTACTATTCAGTACCAATTAATTTCAGGAAGACGCCCAAAAAAACAATTTACAATATTTATGTGCAATATTAAGGATAAGTTTTAAGCAATATATATATATATATATATACAAATTAACTTACAAATCGATTACGTAATATTCGTGAAATTGTCATTTTGAGTCACAAATAGCAACACAATTCTATAGCAATAACATCCGGAAACAGTGAATTTTGAAATTGCTTTTCCAATCAAAGTTCCTATCATCATAATGCAAAAGCAAACACTACAATGTAGAGTAGTCATTGAACTTTGTCCCCCGTCTATTTCGAATAAATGAATCATCTAGCAAACATTCACGGAACGATTTAATCACAGATGTAATTTATGACAAAACGGGTCAACTTTGATTTAAGCAGTGGATATATTAATGCAAAGAAGAGTAATCTACCAAGATGCTGTACTAGTATTAGGACAATCAACAATTACAGATACAGTACGATAGTTTTTTTCCTGAAAGTGAACAGAATATTCTCAAAAGGGAGGCTTCTGAGAAAAATAGCTCGTTTTAATTATAACGTGCAAACAATATAAATTAAAAATATCAGCTATAATGTATAAAAAGAGTGACTAACAACAAAATACGATTGGTGTGCCCGAGTGAAACAATTCTGTTCAATTAACATTCACTACACAGTGAGAACGACTACATTTAACCAGGCAAATCAGATTCATTCAAGGACAATTGGAAATACACAAACAATGAATATAAACCAGCCAATAATATTTTATAAAAATGAGGTTAAATAAGTCTAATTCCAAATCAACATTGCAAATTCATATTTAAAAAAGTTTTCAAATAGCGATTAAAACGGAAAAAATGTACAAATACGATGAATAAACATTGGAGGTAAGTCAGACAAAGTTCAAATTATTTTTATTTATTTATTTATTTAAACTGCGTGTGCTAGACACGTGAATATAAAATAATACACAGAATATGATAAAGTATAAACAGAAGTTTGAATATAGTGAATTGATATCTTTACCTGCCTAGAAAATTCAGAATCACAATTTAGTTCAACAAATTGTGTTAATATGTCGACACGCCGATGACCATTGTCATGGAAAAGCGCATGCCCAGTTTAAGAAAGATCATCTAAATCAATCAAGATTTCTACCATTTTTTGTGATTTTTTAAAAGTGTTCAACCGAACTTGCTGGTCGCATGGGAGTTTTTGTCCGAACTCTCTGGTCGCATGGGAGTAACCGAACTTGCTGGTCGCATGGGAGTTTTTGTCGGAATTTCAGATTTCGGAATCAAAATTAAATGTTTGGAATCCGGAGTTCGCATTATCTTTTATGTGCGTACTTTAATTCTACGTATTCCATATAGAATTATTGTTAAAAGGCATTTCAACGCCTTATATGACCCATAAATTTTATAATTGCGGGTGGAATCTCACGATTAAGAATCTGATAATTATAGATAATCCTATCAGCACTAATTTGATAATATTTTATTGAAACTTGTCTCAAAAAGCATGCGTTTAACATTTAAATGTGGGATATTTCTAATTATGTCAGATCTGCACAATTACCAATAAAGTGAATTTAATTCTCAATTTTATTCACAGCAATTTTAATTGTAGTTTATGGTTATCTTTATTTTAAGCGCACCCCAACTTGTATGGTCATAGAATGAGCTCAGAAACCATGCTCAAATGTAACTTTTTCGAAAGATTTTAATATTTTTCGATAGTTTAAGACACGCTTAATTAAATTATAGTAAAGACTTTTTTGTTATAATGACGTGAAACGTTTAACACACGTTTAAAATCACAAAATCGCTATTTCGATTTGGCGTGTAAGCGTATTTAAATATTTTTCAATTTTCCTCGAAAATTTATTGAAAAATCAAGTGTTAACATAATCATTTTATTTAAAAAATAATTTTATAAAGAAATTCGAAATTTTAAACTCTATTTTTGAATTTTTGAGTTGGGGTTTATTGATAGATGTCATAACGGAAAACAATAAATTGACTTTAAAATTATTAGTTCTTCTAAAACGGCTGACTTTAAATTGTATTTTTACTAAATCAAAAGGTGGACATTTTTAATTTCCTATGACACTGAAATAATGCAATTATTTGAAAAAATGTAAAATCCATTTGGCTTTTTTTAGAATTATTAGGCGCATTTAACACTTATTAATATAAATAAAAAATAGAACATGTTTATTAATATTAAAATTTAATTGGAGGCAGGTGCTTTTCCACTATTCGAGTTCGAGTTACTTTTCTTTTGAAACTTCAGGGTGTTTTTATAGTTTCCATTATCAACACCTGTTGTATAATCATCATTGCAATAACCCTTTAAGAAATTAAATTTAACAATGGTAGCTACTAGGTCAAACCTCATTTTTGCTGGACTCGCCTATGCGAAGACGAATATTGCCATTATCGCAGACCTGAGCAGTTGCACTCTTACGCGTTTCCAATGTCTTAATTTTTTTTTTTAGTTTTTAAGAGAAACTTAATACAAACCGCCTTGAACGTTTCATTTTCCAACACTGATGCCGAGCTGTTACTGTTTGTTTTATGAATGGTTTGTCCAATTACGTTTCGTCCGTTCTTCACTTTTTTGAAAATTTTTTGAAGTTCACAGTAAGATCCTTTTTCGATTTTTAGGTAAATTGTCGAAACAAAATGAGTGGCACCTCCCTAAAATAAAAAATTAAAAAAAAAACGTTTTAATCATTCCAAATTTAGTTCTTAAATAGTACAGCAATACTATTGCTGGTACCGAAGTCTATTGCCAGATATTACTAAATGATAATTCGCCCAAAACCGTTAATTTTAAAATTTATTATTGTTAACTTTTTCGTTGTATTCGTAAAAAACTCAAATAAACAAACCAAAGATGTTACAACCAATAAAAGATTAGCAAATGTCAACATAACGAACACAACCATAAAATTTTGGTCGTTTTCTGAATAGCACATAAGTGGTCTGAAAATGCAAATATTATTTTTTGAGAAATCAAATATTTTTTCAATAACTAATGTTTCCATACAAGGCGAAGGATTTTCAAAAAAATGGAAAAAAGTAGTGAGGATCTCTGTAATACCGTAACAAGATTTTTCACAATTTTAATTTTTAGAAAATTAAAGTTTTTCTGATTTTTCGCCAAACATGGATTCATTTAAAAAAAAGAAACATACCCAAAATTTTTCAAGCAAACTCCGGTATCATTTTTAGCATACAAAATGAACTCAACAAAAGTCGCCGCACAATATAAAGCCGACATTATAGAAAAGATAATAATATATGCTAAACAATAACTTTAAGAACTCAACACTCGCTTAGGGAAATATAAAAAGCATTTTGCCTGATTTAACAGAATGTTAAACGTACCTGATGAATTTCCGAACAAACACACATAATTATAGAAAAATGCAACGACTTGATAAAGCAAGTGGAAATAAAGTGACAATACTTGAAATCCGGTCAAAACGTTGGAAAAGTATTCAAAATTATAAATTGCAAATGGAATTGTTATTATGAATTGAAAAATCTTAAAATTTAATTTTTTCTAACAACCATCATTTGATTAGACTCTAAATTGCAGAGCTGTTTTAGCTTATGGTTTCTTTAATTGAGAAATGAAAAAATTAAATTTGAAAAAAACTAAAAGAAATTGTTTTAACAAACATTGTTGCTATTTTCACATTTCTTACTTTTATCTACTAAAATTTTTAAAAACGCAAACTATTGGGAATTGGAAAACATTTGCTGAATTTCACAGTCTAGAGCATTATTCAATAAAAACCTGTATAACCCCATTTGTGTAAATTACGTTCATATATTGCTGCCGATATTTCATTAATCTTAAAATCTCTTCCCGTTGTGATGGATATGTCAAATACATTCTAAAGATACACTGTGTTACAGCCCAACAACCTATAAAATACCTGAATCTTCTATGAACTCAAATGATGGAATAGTAACAAATGTAAATAATAAGTTATCACTTAACTTGTAATTAATAAATAAGATAATAATCAAAATGTTTGTATCATTAGATCACGTAATAATCAGAAATTGGATGTTATTTAAGTGTTCCATTATTGTTTCAAAATAATAAGACTTATTTTAAATATGAAACTTCAAATAATTCTAATCTCACTATAAAATGGGTGGAATGGGATTTTTTCAATTTGGGAATTCGGTATCGAAAAATGAAATCCGATGTTAAGTATTCCGTAATATGATAAAACTTAAATTCTGTGTATTTATTGTACAGGGGATTTGAAGCGAGTTTATCGATTTTCTATGGTAAATGACAGTGTTGTGTCAGGTATTCTTCCAGAAATTTCCAATTTCTCTGTATCGACGTAATTCAACGTTCAACCATATTTGAATATAAATTCACATTCGCTTTAATTAAATTCTTCGGATGCGGAAAATTGTTGAAGTTTTATTTAAATATTTCTGATCATTTATTGTTTATTTATTATAGTGACTGATTCGTTTCGTTTTAAGAGTTAATTTGGCGTTCAATAGTTTGAAAAAAATCGTAAGTTTTCACGCCAAATTGAAATAGCGATTGACTGATTTTTTAGAGTGTTTTGTAATATTTTACGGGTTTTCTAGGAAAAGCTGCTCACGGCGACTGAAGCAAGTTATTCTTAAAATATCCAAAAGTATTAATATACTTCAGCCAAATTAGATTTAAGCACGTTTACTTAGCCTACAATTTGGCGCGAAGTTTCTGAGAAGGATCTTCTTGATCCTGAAAATTATTTAAAAAATATCCAGCGCAACAATTCTTTAATTATTTTTGAACCAAATGTTTTTAGAAACAAAGGCGGTAAAAAGGCTGTTACCTTATTTTAACTTATTTTCTGCGAAACTCCGATGATATCTCCGAGTAACGATGTTCACCGTTTATATAGGATTTCGTGATGGCGGATATTTTGAAAATTGCATTATTTTAAAAATAGTTGATAAACATTTCATTTTGTGTTTTCCTTTCTTCTCAGAATAATGCAAATAATTAAAGATACAAAAGCTTCTTTCACACACTCAAAAATAATTTTGAAATAACGTAACATAGTGGATTCACTATTTTCTTCTTTATGTGCATCTTAAAAATAGCATATTAAAGATAGGCTTTATTATTACTTTTGATTATTTATAGTCGTCGCCAAATGCGATTACCACCGCAAAATGTGGCGCACTTTTTTAAATATTATTTTTTCTTTAAATTTTTAAGATTATTTCCTTGTTTCTGCTTGTTCTATACTGTTATAGCTTAAATAAATAGAAGAATATGTTATAGATGTTGTTTAAATAGTGGAATAATTGCGGAAAATAATTATAATCATAAAAATTAAATGAAAAAATAATATTTAAAAAAAAGTGCGCCACATGTTGCGGTGGTAATCGAATTTGGCGACGACTATAATATTTATTAAACAGATATTATCAATAATCAAAATTACTATTATCAAGTTATGTGAAATTGATAGTTTTAATTTAATAAAAAATGAGAATATCCAATTGCGATTTTCAATTTTTAACAATTTTCAAAAAAACCAAAAGTAATAAAAGGAATTACCGATTTCTTAGAATTTGATATCGATACATAATATTAATCATTTCGACCACTTTAACTTGTTTATGAAACATTCAAATCAATGTATGCACTATTTAAGTAAACATCGCGATCCTGTTTTTCAATTTTGACAAAAAAAATCAATGTAAAAATAAAAAATAAAAACACTTAATTTCGACCATCACACTAATATTGATTTATCTATTACTTACTGTTGGATATCCATTTCATGAATTTGATTTAAATTTATTCTAAAAATGCCACCGCTGCAACAGAATATTTGTGCTCTTGCCGAAGAAATGAAATCAGCGAAAAATAATAAGCAAAGGAAATGTGTTTTACGTCGAAGCTGCAATGGTTTGAGCTCAACCGCCGAAATTGCCGCCTTCTCTATATTTGGAGAGCTTCTACCTATAGCCCTAATTGTTATTGGTTATTTAACAATTGGCGACTGTCCGATACAAATATTCTTACCATATTGGATGATAATATTGGGAGCTCTTATGCTATTTGCCATGATAACGTTACCATTCAAATATTATTATGTAAGTTTTTAATGAGGTTTGTACTTTGTTCATGCTTTCAGTATTACAATTTCAAGCCATTTTGTAATATTTTAGAAAAAAATGAGAAAATTTCGCTCCTCTCGTTTTCTTCTCCGTCACTCTCTTGAAGATATGTTGTGTTCTTTGATGGAAAAACCGGGGATGACCCGTTAACTGACGTTTTGCCCGGTTTACATTTATTTTAAGCCGGTTTCACAAGAAACCGACGGCAAGAGTGATTTGCACAAAAACAACTTTATCGTTTTCTTATTGTTTTTGGTTTTTTCGTTGCAATTATTGTCCCTTTCAGAGATCGGTGCCTAATGGAAGAGAAAAAAAATTAGGATGGACTGAAGTTCTCGTTTGGACGGCTTCTCTTTTTAGACGGCCATTCTTTTTTACGAAATTATGGACAGCACATATTTAAGAGGAATTGAGAAAAATATTTTTTGTGGCCCCATCATTTTCTCTTCTTTTATTACTCTTCCATTAGGCATCGATCTCTGAAATGAATAATACAATTTATCCTACATTACATAATCGACCTTTATTTAGAGTTCGTTTAAAAACACATTTCGAGCATCGTTCTGTCTTGTTTTTTAATCTGTTTGTCATTAATATTTGATATTTAATTTGAAAGTGAAAAAGAGTATAGGTTTTCAAATCCTTTTGTAGAATTTAATAATTTTGATGAACGCTGTTCGTTCGACTGCTCAGGTTTAACTTCATTTGTACCTCAGCGGTTTATTTCGAATAGAATTCATTAAAAATATTTCGAAAGCTCCACACAGAAATTAACAAAATGTGATTAAACTGTGGAAAATCTTATTTAACACACCTATATTTTAATGAAATTTTAATGAAATCCTTAAATGTTACATAACAGAATTTCCAATTTCGTTTCCAAGTTTCCAAGTAGAAAATAAACTATACGTCACTGTTATACAATATTATTTTATCTCTATTAGAAAATGTTTTCTATTATGTTTTCTAAACGAAAAAAAAATCTAGATTGGTTCTAGCCATAGAGTCAAATGTTCTTTACTTTGAAACTTCATTGTTTTTCATATGTTGTAAAATTATGTTTAAATTTTTAACAAAAAATCGGAAAAAAAATTTCCAAAATATCCAAAATATTATGAAAATATTAATTTTCATTTGGTATGCTAAATTAATCTTACACTATTTTACACACACTACGACAATGCTACGAATAAATTATAAAGAGCTTTTAATAACATTTTCATTGGGAATAATATTTTTCTAATTAATAATAATAAAACATTCCCGAGTGAACGTGTACAAAACATTAGATACGTGAAAAACCCATTAACTGAAGATGTAAACATTTTTGCTACAGGTACATTGCAAGTTTGCTATTTTTCCAGATTTGAGGTTTGACCTTGTCAGTACGAGTGACTTCTCAATACGTGTGAATTTCACCTAAAATCGGGCTATACTCTTTCTTTCAGAGATTGTACTATAAAAAGAGCTCGAAATGTAATGTAGTAAGAAATTTATAATTCAGTTTCAACAATTTTGTTTCATTCTCTTATTAACAAGTTGTGAGAAATTGATAATTCTAACTTTAATTTCATAAAAGAATAAAAATAACAAATAGGACGTGAACTGTAAATTAACAAAAAATGATGAAATAAAGCGAAATGATTTAAATAAATTGGAAATTTGCTTCACGTTCTCATTGAGATCATTTGAAATTAATTCAAAAATACTGAAAATGAATTGTCAATTTCTTACACTTTGACAATATTGCGTTGAAATTTATTATGGTTACAGAGGAGAAAGACAACTGAAAAACTGCCAATTTACGCAACATCCAATGACGCAATTCAAGATGAAACAAATCGGTATTTAAAATCAATTGACGATATTCCAAAAGTATTCAATTATATTGAAAGCTGCTCGTTGATTCTTGCCATAATGTGGTAAGGATGTTATCATTGCTCTAAAAAACTATTTTTACAGGTATATCCCGGGAATTTATTTCGTATTATCTGCTTGGAATAACAGATCATCGTGTAACCAATTTACCTATTATGGCTCTTTATTATCAATTCTTTTATGGTTTTTATATGCTTTTATATGTTCAATGACATGTTGTGTATGCTGTCTTCCAGTTATTCATGTACCACCAGTCCATAAAACAGCCGATCCATTACGACGGCAAATAACTGAAATTCGTGCCGATAATATTGATTTGGCATCCGAAGTGAATAATATTAATAACAGTGGAACAAATAATGCGTAAATAGGTTTGATCAATTTAGCATAGTGGTTGTAAGATATTTTGTTTTAAGATGAATAAAGTCATATTATTGTTATTTATTCGTTGAAAATGAATTAATAAATGAAGAAATAAATGGAATAATATACATGGTTCTGTTTCTAGTTTCTTCTTTTAACATATTCTATACTTTGGGAATAGCATTTTGTTTAAAACGATTTAGCGAACCTCGTCATTTATTGCACCAAACATGGGGAAAATCAGTCTTTTCTTTAAACAAATTAGTTTGAATATAATGGTATTCTCATTATTCTCATTAAGTATTTTTAACGTTCGTTTTACAGTATTTTTACAGTATACAGTATAGTATTACAGTATTACAGTAGTTACAGTATATTTTAAGATAGTCAAGAAGACATAACATCGTTGGAAAATAGATAAAATATTTGTTTCGCACAGAAAGTTATAACCAATCATTTTATAATTCAATAACATGCCACCCGGGTCTAATAAAATGACAGGCTCATTTGATAACCTAAGCCTAGATTATATTTAGAATTTGATGATATATGGTTTTCTTCTTTCCAAATAACCACAATCAGGTTAAAATCTATTTTAAGTCGTATCAGGATTCCACAAAACATTATAAAATCACATATACGCACAATTTTCTGGGTGATTGCAATCATTTTAACTTTTCTACATCTCAATTAACACACTAATCGTAAACAAATTTATTAAAATCTATATATCAATCCTAATTCCATTTAAAACTATTATACTAATTATCTTTAGCCATTAATTATGGTCTCTCTTGGTAGGTATCAACTTTCTTTACCCTTTTCCATAGGACCAGGATCAGTAAAATTTGGAACTTTCTAAACACACAATTTAACAAAGCCTACTTCGATTCTTACCATCATTGTGGCGGGATTATACTGATCTCCTCCAATAATAAAGCTCTCAACTTTCCTAGTAATGCTCGCTCGTCGGTGTAGGCTTTAACACATGCATATAAAAATGAAAAAAAAGTTTTTCTACTTTTTGTTACTAGACTTCCTTCGCAATATTGATTTGGGTTCTGGGCCAAATCCGTTCTTCAGATGATAATCATATCGTTTCCTATACAAGAAGTTTAAGGAGTTTAAGTGATTGCGTGGTTAACTTGCAAATTTGTATTACGTCCATTGCTAATTGCGGATCAACACATTTATTAAATGACAAAACACTTCGCACATAATTTGCGGATGCTTGTGCTGTTGCTCTTTCAATTATTAATGTTACCTAGAATATCGTAAGATGTTAAAATGTCAATTTGAAAAAGTTCACAATTCCGTTGTGCTGCAATCCTCTTCTTAATGATTTCTCTGTCGTTTGAATGTCATTTATTTCAGTATCATCAATTTTTAAAATTGCGTCTCCCACGTAGAGAAATCGTCGGGTTGTGGAACCCCAAGTATTATCTGTTGATTCCACATAAACCTAAAATAAAAATAGTGTAAAACGAACAAAACGTACAAGCAGGATAGAGGTATAATAGTCCCTAACGAAACTTTTGCATAAAATTTAAATTTGTCTAAAAAAATTTATAGTGAAGACAACTGTACTTTGCTCAAATATTAACTACCCCAGTCCGTCAGCTTTTCCTTAAACACTCTCAAAATATTACAATCTACAAAGTATTAGATTTGAGAACGTTTTCTGAGCTTGTTTTTTAGCCTTCAGTTGACGTGAACATGGTGTCTTCTATTTCTACATGAGAACGTGTCTACAGTTGTTCGATAATTAATTCTTTACGTTTCATACGTAAACGGTAACATCATCATGGCTGGTAATCTGATTCCTGTCAAACTCATTTCTAGGTAAGTTCAGATTTTTCTGCTTCTGATGTTCATCAGAGTTCAGAGTCAGCTACACACGCAAATTAGAATATAACGATTATCATTTATTCTAATTAAGTTGTTATAATATATTTTTCTATTATTTCGGGATGCGTTAACATGAATGTGCACTTCACCTTAATATTGAAATAATATAACACTACTTACCACATCATTATAAGACTTCACATTAATTCCAAGTTTACTTTTTGGAAAATACATGAGCACAGTTCTGAAACTACCAAATTATCGTCTGAAAGATACATTAACACGCCAAAATAAGCTAGAATTTTTTTTGTAGAATTTATAGAATATTTTAATAGGAACGTTTTAAATTTGTAAAATTAGTAATAATCTTTCTGGTGCAAGATAATAAAATTCGTTTACATATTTCGAAATCTTCATTTTAATTTGGCGTGCAATAATGTTATAAAATCTGCTATATATAATTTTAAGATTGAAAGGAATCATAAATAGTCTAAGGATATTCAAGTTCCTTCGAATTATAATAAAATTTTTTAAAAATCACTTATAATAGTCGTAACCCTCTGAGGGTTTTATCAACGGATTATTGGTTTTTGGTCTCTTAATCGACGCATTTGATGGTAATAACGATGGATCAGTTATCAGTTCGACACTCATTATTCGCTTAACTTGAAACAAGAGCTAAATTTTGAAGAATATAAATTTGGATATTCTCGATCATACCACATGAGGTTTTTTATCGCACACATTTTTCATTAAAAAATCGAACAACCCTCGTTTAGTCTTGATTGGTGTGTCATTGATCGACAAGAGATAATCGCAATACTCTATCGGTGGCACCATGAAATGTGGCACTTTTGTTAAGAGCATGCCCTCGGTTACGTTGAAATCTCGCGGTTTTGGTTGTCCAGGTCCACACTCGATTGCAAAAGTAAATGTTCGTATCATATCTGGTGAGATTAGATCCACGGGAAACTTTCCCATTTTAAATGCTTTTCGCCGTCTTTTATGCACGTCGCTTCTGTAAAAATATTAATAGTTATTGGTCGATTTTGTCACAGTATTAAACAAATATAAGTTTTCTTTATCAATCAATTAGGTTTTTTTCATTAAATGACGTTTTGCTAAAAATAATTTTTTAAAAACCTTAAAATTGCTTTGAACTAACTAGTAACTAGTAAAATGGAAACGTTGTTGATTTCGGAGATAGATTAGCTTGTGTTTTTGGTCGCTATCTCATATTTTGATTTTAAAAAATTGCAGATACCCTCACTATGGCTCTAATAGTATACGAACAAAAAACTAAGAGCCACAAAAGATGGATAAGATGGATACAGTGGATAAAAAATGAGTCTTAAACCCAGAAACTGAGATGTTAGAAATGGACTTGAAAGATAGAATGGACCGGAGTCAGATTTAATTGGCTGAAGGAACGGGATTACTTAAGTAGATGTACCCCACCAGCAAATTAATCCGATTTTTAAGACAAACATCAAATATGTGAAACACGCCAACGGCAAACAGCCTTCACATGTAAATAAAGATCAACAAACTTGATCACGCTTTCAACAAATTCATTATTTTTTTGTTATTTTTGTTATTATATTTTCCTTTTCAGATATCGGTTCCTAATGGAAGAGGAAACAAATTAGGATGAAATGGGGCTCTCGTCTGGACGGCTACTCTGTGTATCTCACTAATATGTGTTCTCTCAAAAAAATTCAGCCCATATTGAAGAGGAATAGACGAGAAAGTCGATTGTGACCGTGTGGACGTCCATCATTTTTCTTCTTTCTTTGCTCTTCCATTAGGCACCGATCTCTGAAAAGGACAGTACTTGCCTTCTGAAAAGGACGTTTAATTTGACTTCGTTCGCTTAAAATAGTCTAAAAACTGTTTACAAAAAAGAACAAACAAGAATACATTTGTTGAATGCGTAATCAAATTTTTGATATTTCAGTATTCATTTTATAAAGATGATGGCGTGTGGTCGATATCAGACGTTCCCGAATCATCGGATACCTTATGAGCTTCGAAATATTTATGCTAAACAAAAGAACTCTACCGCGATTCACTAAAATACAAAATTATTTCATTATCGATGCCTTGATGAGTACTGGCTTGGAGAAGTTTTGTTACGGTAAATTAACATTAAATTAAGAATTTTATGACGGTGAAGATTTTTCTTTAAAAAAATGGTGAAGGCAACGCTATATCTAGTTATCCTGGTATTCCTTAAGCAAACGACGACATCAATTAGCTGGATTTAAAATTCAGATATTAACAAATCAAACAAAAACATACTTCGAATTTGAACTCATTTTGTTCGCTATTTGATAGAATATAAACACTTAAAAATGAAGATACCTGACCATTTAGGAATATATATTTGATTTATAGAGATCACGCGAATTTTTAATTCACGTAACAAGATGATCCAGAACTAAATAGTTTAGAAAACACGGAAATTATATTTTTTATTTATTTGTTCCATACAACATTTTAATTTAAAAAGTTACATTAATTGCAACTCAACAAAACTGAATATATCTTCAGCATATTTATTCGGGTCCTGCAGTGAATGCCACAATCCGCCTTTTGAAATCGTTGAGATGCGTGTGATATTCAAATATTTATCAGCAAGAATATTTTCCGAGCAATACCATGGCGAGTTTTCCGAATATGTTATAGCGGTGGGAACGGATACTTGTGAGCTGAAATTAATAGTATTGAACTAGCATTTTAACATATTTTGAACTTCATCCATTTGGTGTCTTCATTATAAGTTTTATGTAAAATTTTCAGTGACGATGGCCAACTATCAGTGATAAAGTATAAATATATTTCTGTGCTAATTTCGTCCAGGGTTAGAAGTAAATTAAGGTTAATGTTTCCAAGTTTAGTTGAGAGTTTTTTCCATTGCTGTTCCAGGTAAAGTGCACTCGATATTGGAGAATTTTGAAGAGCGTTTCCTGTAATGGTTACTATTAATTTTAGATAGTTCATTTTTTCATTAACCCCAATGAAAATTTGAATTTAAAATTGTATGAAATCAATAAATTATATACGCAGAATGCAAAAAACCGAGCAACAATTGCACAAAACACGCTCTTTCAATTTTGGCTTGTACATTGGTTTGACTCCAGTTTGGCATAGTTTTCGCTAGAAACCTAGGTGATATCGACGATGTGAGTGATTTACACAAAATTCTTAATTTTCTTATTATTAATGTTTTGGATTTTTCCTTGTTTTTAATTCTTATAAAGCAATTTTTAAAAAATCAATGAAAGCTTCTCGAAGATCTGACGCTAAATGGTTGTTACAGACGATTAAAAAAGCTAATGCTAACTGCGCTGAATTTCAGCTCGTTAACTACGCATTGAGTCCAAGACAGAGATTGAAATATTTATTGAAACATAACCATTACTTTTATACCGTGGGGGCGTGGTTTTATACTAATGTCGGAACCGCTACAAGCAAAAGGTTCAAATATCAAATCTAATATAAAAACTGAATATATTTTACCTACCTAATGCATGATAATTCGCATCCTTGATAAAAACATGACTTTTGAAATATTCATGAATCATTGTAGTCTTTCTTTCGTCAATACTTGTTTTCGAAAAATCTTCCAATAAATATCTTCCAAACGTATATGTGGAAAACGTGGGAGGTACGAATGGATTAGATAGATGTAAACCCATAACGTTTCTTGGATACAATGAGGCTAAATAATTGACATTATTAAGACTACTTCATATTTTTTTACATACCCAATAATGATGCAACATCCGAACCAAGTCCTTGACAGCCATGAATAAAATAATTTTCAATATTCAACCTCTTCATCAACTTTGAGAGAATCCGTGTGATAGCAATAATATCGAACTCATTTGAAATGTGTGGTTTTTCCGAAAATATGAAACCGGGTAGCGATGGGATTATGACATCAAACTGAATAGTTTCAGTAACGCCAAAGTCAAATCCATGTCGACTTGGATTTGACAATATGGGTATGACTTTGAAAAAATCCCAGAAACTACCAGGAAATCCATGGAGCATTAAGATTGGAACAAGTCGCTTGTTCCGACCGTTTAAAGGAGTTGAAATACGAGCAAAGTGCACATTTAGTCCTTCAATTTCAGTTTTGTACTGTTTAAACGTGTTTAGAAAGTTCTCATGTTGTTTCCAGTCAAAAGAAATAAGAACATCTTTGAGACGGCTTAAGTGTGTATTGTATTCAGTTTCGTCGTGATTTAATAATTGTTCTTCGTCCAATTTTGATTGAAATGTTTTTATTCTAAAAACTAATTTTAATTAAGTAATAATAGTAAGTTATTATATTAATTCAACATGTTGCATTTTAAAATATAGATGTTATAACTTATTTTTATACGGGGAAGTCACTTTAGATTTTGATGAGACTTGCACCATTGATAGATTCGGATGCGCTGATGCTAAATCCGTTTTCAAAATCGGTGCAAATTTTCTCTGAGCCGCCAAAGATAGATTACTTTTGTAGTTGGCATTTTGTGGTTTATGCACATCTATGATTGCAAGTGGTTGAAAAACATTTTATTGTTTTAAAAGTTAATGGTTAAACAGCAAACAAAATTAACTTCTATTGGTAAATTAAAATATGTTCTAAAAACATTTATGAAAATCAACTACATGTTTAAATGCTTATATATGTTTTTCAACAACTTGCAATAATTAATTGAAGAAACTATTAAAGTACAAAATCTTGCAAATTGCATAGAAAATCGAAATAAACGTTATCAATATTTAAAACACGTCGAAATAACCATCCTTGATAACTGTACCATTCCAATTAATCCGTCCACTCGAAAATAAATGTGGCGGCTCATATCTCGGCTCAGAGAAAATTTGCGCCGATGTTGAAAACGGAGTTGGAATCAGCGCATCTGAATCTATCGATGGTCCAAGTTTCATCAAATTCTCAAAGGGACGCTGAAGGGACTTTCCTTGTTAGAGTAGATATATAAACATTTTTGTGAGAAAGTTCCACAAAAAACGAAAAAACGAGTTAGACAATTTTTGAAATTTAAATTTTTTTTATATTTTTCATAGTATATTTATAATATGAAACTTTTGAGTAAAACTGTAGGAAACCTCTTTTAACATTGCCAGAATCTAGAATAGAATAGTTTTTTTCAAAAATACATCCTTATATGGGTTGAAAATTTTAAAAAATAAATGGATTAAAAAATGGAATTGGGTTTAAAAAACAAATAACGCCACGCCCAATTCCAAGCAGCGGGAATCGGGTTGTGTGTGTCTCTGCTGGCTATATCCTACGGGGTTCCGCACGCCGTTCTGCCAATGCCAGAAACACAGTGTAAAAACAGAAAGACAAAAAAGACGCTGAAATGCAAAACTTCATAAAAATTTAAAGAGATAGAATTAATTTCCTGGTAAATTGGTGTAAAAATATTTGTAACTTTATCTTTGAAACTGATAAGAAGCGTTTGAAAATTTCAAAATCTTTATTTTCATTTGGCATGCGCCACGTTTGGGTGCTAAATCAAAACTTGAAAACTTCGCCGGAATTTACAATTAAAAAAATACATTTTCAAATGAACAACCTTTAACTTTAAATATTTATTCACGTTATGTTTTCTGTAATTTTATATGCCCAAACATTCGATTTATCAAGATATGCAAAGTGAGATGATTCAGGCATTTATACGGTAAGTTTAACAAAATAAGTTTGTTTGCTTTAGTGTGACCCAACACTCACCTGTTTTCGTCCATTTTAATCTTAAAGGAATATATTGTATCATCGTCTTTGGATAATTCTTCGTTCCGCCAGTAACCATCCTGAAATATGTTTTCATAATTGCACTCCACTGGCCAGTGGCCACTGGCATTATCATGCAAATTGTGGACAAATTGAATAAGCCACGTTCTTTATTTACTTATATTTAAATTATTGTTTTAAACATTCTAACAGTAAGACCGTTTCGGGTATGGCTTTTAAAAGTTCGCTTTCCCAATTGATCTCATCAACAACAAATTTAGTCTGACTTGAGTGTTTTTTGAAAATCACTTTAACTGTAAAAAATATTTCCAAACTTTATTTCTATAGGGAAAAGTGGATACACGGCAAGACACAAGGCAATCTAGCTTGATTTTAAAAAAAAAAACTATTATCAAAATATAAGAAATTGACAATTCCAGCTTTGTTTTCCATTTTTTTCGGAAGTTATACACATTATTCCATAAAGAATGAAAAAATGAAGAATGCACGTAAAACATGGAAAATGGCGGTGGCTTGGCTCATATTATTAACAACTACTCATATTTTTATTTATTAAAAATGAATCTACCTCTTCAATTTCAATTACTCCATAACTCGGTCGATACAAAAAGAAACTCGAAAGAATTGTTATAACTGATAAAAATATAGACGAATAAAACAGTATTGAGCTCATGACAAAGTAAATGAAGCAGAAATGACCGCAGTAAGGCGTCGAGTAAGTTAAGCAAACAATCCCGTCTTAGAAGAGCAAAAAGGTCTATTTCTCCTTTTATACAAACAGTGTTCAAAAGAACGGCAATATTTATTTAATAAACAAAAACAGATAAAATAAAAATTATGATTGTGCGCAAAAAAAAACAATTCTCTATTCATTGAATATGAGTTTCATAAGAGTCTGAAACTTTATAGGTTTTAGTTACTAGAATTTTTCATTAATTACCGATGCAATAAATCCATACGGACGTGGATTTGAGATCTCAAATCCTTCGATTTGATGGCTCATGTCAATTGCAACTTCATCTACTCCGCCACATTGACGCTCCTTATCTTCTCCTTTATTTCTTCCTTTATCATCATCCTCATCGTCCCTATCTTTGCTCTTCTTCTTTCTTCTCAGGGATTTAACGCTTCTGGAAATGTTTTCAAACTCTTCCATGGCCATAGATTTTGATTTTGGCGAACTACCACGTTTGCAAGTTTGTTTTTGGTCATCGCCACATCCTAAAATATTGTGTTTTGTCAACGTTATACTCTCAAACCACTTTGTCCTCTGCGGCCGCGGGACGCAGCGCAACACGAAAGGCAAATGCAACAGCAGCAGCAGCTCATTACAGCTAACGTAGCGATTAAGAACCACTAAATTGTTATTTTCAATTTCAGTTATATAATTTTGAATAATATTTACCATCGGTAATTGAAAAGTAAGATATAACTTTAGCGGTCCACTAACAATTAATTCTGATTCTGCATTGTTAAATCCATTATTCGAACGATTCCCTGACATTATTAGTTATAAATAATTCATTTTAATTTTATCGTGTTTAAATAGTCATGCCTTTCGATGATCACGTTTTCATTGTTTAAATTTTTAAATTATAGTTCTGAATTACCTTCACCAAATTCCGATTTTACGAAATTCAATGAAACTCTACTATAATAGTTTGTTTTAATTCATATTTTTGGCTTAAAAGTGCATGAAGTTTTCTCGATTGGATAAAGAAACACCGGAGACATATAGAGAGAGAAAGCCATCGGACAGAGTCCTCTCAATTCTGTGGAATTTTGCTCACAGCTTTTGGGTTATTTCACGTCGTTTTAATATTGGTTTATATCCTATACGTTAGACATAACAATATACTATTTATTCACTTATTTATTTATATAAACAACAATTAATATTTAAATAATTTCTTTAATTGAGCTCCTTGTATCGATTCAGATACCTCCATTGAAGTGTTTCGATCTTCCTTGCCACGACGTACTATATGGATTACCACTGCGAAACGGGTAGGAATGCGGAAAGATCGTTTGCTGAAAAAATAAGATTGTAATAAACACATTCAAGTCCCGGTAGGGAAAAGTAGAGTCCCGGTTCCGAGTCCGGGGTAGGGGAAAAGGGAAGTTCCACTCCCGGGTCCCGGATCTGTTAATTTTCAATTTTTTAAGGTCCGGACATCCCGGAATTCGAAAAAACGTTGTCCCTACCATCACTGATATGTATGAAAATCATTCGAGGGCTTCTAGTTCATTTAAACCTATTTTTTAAATATTCTAAGCCAGTTGAAAGTTAAAATTATATTCATTCATTTGTTTAGACGTATATATTTTTTGATAATTTTCATCCAAAGAAACGAATTTAAATCACGTCTAATGAAAAAGAAAGAGCACATTATTAATTTCAACTGATTTAACATAAATAAAAATAATAATAAAATTTAGCCAACCCCGAATTATTTACCTATGTATCAAATGTGTCTTGATTCGGATGACGGTTGTCCTAGTCTAGAAATATGTGATCCTAAAATTATCCAATATATATTAATTCGCCTTTACAAAACTTACAATAATTTGTGAGCCTATATCGATAGGTTTATTTAGTATAATATAATATCTCAATGAATGGTACCAATTCTACAGGATCAATACGTGGAGGTTTGATTTTCTATCATAGGCAATCGAAAACATTAATTAGGAATTATATAAATTTCAATATTTCCGACTACAATGCTAATTGCGATGAAATGTCCGATATCAAGGCTGGATTCCATACTGCAAGGCGTGCAGAAGGACTGGCTGGAAAGTAAGTCTACAATTAATATTTAAGGATATATCTTATAAGTTAAGAATGAAATTAAAAGAAAAATTCTTCAATAAAAACAATAACAAGCCAAAACAATAACAACTATAACTCATAAACAATGCCATCGATTGTTATTGAGCTCGTGATCAAAACAACCATTCCACCCAAACCGAATAACCGAAGTTTGGACAATGCGTCCTCAATCCAAAAAACAACATGAAATTATAAACAAGATTGCTGACCGTTCACTCGAATTGTTCTTTGTGTTTACGCTATATAACACGATGTTTTCATGCAAAAAGCACCTCGCGTCCTAACAGGAGCACTTTTCGTGCAAAACACAAGAATTTTTCACCTTTTTCAAAAACTAAGCACAACACGACAATCCAAAAATGGAAAAATCCAAACAACATTTATTGTAAGATTAGGTGTTCAACAACGGATCAAGCCAAAAAAATCCAAAAGCTTACAACATTCGGGATTCCCAAGTCGTCTCCGATCCACTCAGTGTTTGACGGATGGTGCACGGCAGGCCCACAACGAGTTGTAGGTGCTAAACAAAATAAATAATAGTACCCTAAAATTCCATAGATAAGAGCGGTTTAATTTCACCGATAAAAGTAAACAACACATTTTTTGTTTTGATTTTTTTTTGATTTTTGTTTTTATTGAACAATAACAAGGGTTGCAACATAAACATAACATTAGACTTTTTCCATTTCTACTTCGTCATCATCGTTTATATTCATCACGGTGTCACAAAATAAATTTTTTCCATTGTTATTGGTTTTTTGTCGAGTTAATCAATAACACGTTGTCGTCTCTATTTGAAAAGTGCAATCAGCAAAGAATATCTAAATTTTTCTTATTTTTTCGATAATTTATTATTTTTTGGCCGTTGTAGTAATTAATTTATGCAATTACCTAATAAACATGCATTTCTGTAAAAAATCCGAAAAAAAAATTTTGTTAAAAAAAAAGTTCTTGTTACAGATTGCGTTTAAGAAGCTTTTTCACTTTTGATACGTATTTTTCAGTTATAAAAAAGGAATATTATCATAGACAACATATCATTCTAAAGATCCATCAGACCAGAATTTTCAAAAATCTTCTTAGAATTATTAAAATTCAAAAAATGTGCTCAAAAAATCATAAAAAAGTTCAAAAAATTGAACAAAACAATGAAAAACAAGTGTTCTGTTTTCGAGTCGATGTGAAGGGTGCGGATTGACCTTGTTATTTTTTTCACATCGTGTTCATCATAGCAAAATCGTTTTTGAGATTTTCAACATCACACAATGCTTTTTCAAAGCCATGTTGTATAACATCAGATGAAATGGTTCGGAAACTTTCGCTAACCAAAAATGTAGCTTCTTCGTAGCTCATTCTTCTCCTTATTCCATTTTGGTGTAAGTTGCTTTGGCTTCATTTCTCGTCCATTTTTCCCAGCCATGTTCCAAGTTGTCTTCAAAAGGTTTGTTGATTCCGACGTCTAAGGGTTGCAATATTTTAGTCAATCCTCCTGGTATTATGGCAATTTTGCTATTCTGTTGACAAAATTGTTTCACTTCATCAGTTATGTGGCAACAAGCAGAATCAAATATCAACAAAGAGCTATCAGGGTCAGAATTGTAATTTTCTCTTTTGTTCCATACTTCGACGATCCATGGTTTCATCAATTCCTGATTCATCCAACCTTTTTCATTTGTTTTCACAATGACATCGGGAGGAAATTGTCCTTTTGGCATCAACTTCTTCCTAAAAATTAGCATTGGTTTAAGTTTCTCTCCGGCAGCAGTCACTCCCAACACAACAGTAAAGTTAGATTTCTCATGTCCGGTAGAATCAATTTTAATGTTTTCTCGTCCCTTCACAGCAACAGTCCGTTCATACACGATATCAAAGGGGACTGGAACTTCATCAATATTTCCCAAGTTGAAAGGGGATACATACAAGGCTTCAGCTGCAACGAACTTCCAAAAATCCGAGCATTTCTGTAGATAGTCAGGCGGTAATGGCTGACCAACACTTGTTCTTCTTCGTAAAGAGAGCTTTTAACTTCAAAATTTTTTCGGTAATTTATCATTTTTGGCCTTTGGAGTAAATAATTTATGCAATTACCTAATAAACATGCATTTCTATAAAAAATCCGAAAAAAATTGTGTTTGAAAAAAGTTGTCTTTAGAAAGCTTTTACACTTTTGATACGTATTTTTCAGTTATAAAAAAGGATTATTATCATAGACAACATATAATTCTAAAGATCCATTAGACCCGTTTTCAAAAATCCTCTTAAAATTATTACAATTGAAAAAATGTGCAAAAAAAGCAAAAAAAAGATCAAAAGTTGAACCATTGTTTTGAACAACAAAGAACAACCAAGAAAAACAAATGTTTTGTTTTCGAGTAAAAGTGCAAACCGCTCTTATCTATGAACCGCTCTTATCTATGGAATTTTAGGGTATTTTTATCTCTCATGTTTATGTTTATGGTCAATACAGAAGAGCAGACCAATAACGACTCGATGTTTACGCTTCTGGAAATAGGGAGACAAACAACGACTCGATGATTGGCTGTGGATGTATGGTTGGACCTGCCACGAGTTTAGTGCGACCTTAAAGTGCATTTCAACAATCGATAACATTGTTTATGTTCGATGTTTGGGAGATGATGAAAGGGTGGACCGAATATCTGTTAGAATAATTTGTATATTGATATTTTTGGTAGAATTATCTGTTAGAATAGTTGGTATATTGATATTAGGTAATTTTTATGTAAACTGTAATCCTTATTATTGTTATTATTATTATATAATAGTTATACTTTCAGAAATCTGTTTCAACTTCTTTCGAGCTCAACAATTTTTGGTTAATTTTCAGTAATGCCGCGTCAAAGATCGAACAATATTCGTATTTTCATTTTCAAATACAATTACTGATTATGAGGTTTCTAGAAGAATTGTGTCAAAATTTTAATCGAGAGATTAATAACATTCGTAAAAAGTATCACAATTCCAATTCTGGAATAGAAATTTATAATAACGAAGTAATTGACGATGATTCAATAAAAGAAGAATATGATACATCATCCACGAATGAAGGTTTGACAGTTATTATTTACTTCCATTGACGATGATATCAATACTTTTTATTTTTATAAGTACGGAATATGACTGTAACCCTAATTAATTAGCTAATTGCTTTGAATTTAATTGATTTAAATTTGTCTCATCGTCATAGAAAGATAATATACGAATGTTTCAAGATAATATTATCATTCCCGTGAATCCAATTTTCCTAATTTATTTTTCAGATGGAAATATCTTTGAATTAGAAAAGAAAATGGACGCAATTGCTGAAAACATCGTTCGAATCGAAAATGAGATAGCTTCATTAAACAATAAATATTCGAATTTATTGGAAATCAGGAACACTTCTCTCGATTATTCAATTGACGAATCATACATTCGGCAGCGAAATTTTCAACTGTCAGCCTTCCATAATATTGGAAATGTTCCGTATTTTAAAGTAAGTATCATATGCATAATCATAACAGGAAGTATTTATATTATATATATATATATATATATATATATACGAATAACTTTATGCGTACGAAAATGCTTCATGTTTCTCTACATAGACATTTGATTAATTTAGGATAGTAGCCTTAATAATTTGTATGAGAATTTCGACTGCAATACGATTAATATACAGAGAAGAATTCACAGCTTAATCCGCTTTTTTTTATGCGGTGTACGTTTTCTAGATGAATTAAAAATATATGTGACGAATATTACAGATAATGGAAAATCCACTATATATATGGATATATAGTGCTTCGACTAAAAGAATTGATGGATACTTCCCGTTTCCAAATGAAGTCAAACAAGCATTAATTGGTAGTGTAGCAGATTTTAAAATGTGCTATCATGTTTATTTTAGATTGTGTTTTAGATTCGTTGAATCTACTTATTCCTACAGATAGGTCATACGATGAGTATGTATATATATATATATAGCTAAAAATTTAAAGCAAATTCAGTTTTTATATGTTGCTTGGCGATTCAGAGCAAGAAAGAGCGGCATTGCTTCTCGGTATAAAAAATTCAAGGAAAGCATTTAAAGCGAATCTGAACAGATCAATTGCGAGCATGATGTAAGTGATTCAATCCTAATGAATTGTACGTTTTTCTACAGTACATATTTGCGGGAATATCATTACGACAAAAAAGAAAAAAATCTAGTAAGTTGCAAGGTAGGTTGTTATATATTTATATATATATATATATCAGTGATGGGACTGCCCACGTTATCAAAACAATTTGAAAGTGTCCGTATAGACATTTTCGAATACTCCGTGGCCGCCTCCGGTTTCGGGTACCTATCTCATCTCTTTTATCTATCTATATATATATATATATATATATCTGTACGAGTACTTTCAGAATAAAGACTGTAAAACACATTTAACCTGGAAATCCATTAAGAAAATAATCGAAGAAAAAAACTTTAAAAATTTAGACGAGATTTTAAATGAAATGTAAACTGAAATTTTATAAGGTACAAAATATTCTTATTAAGGGATGCCGCGTTGCAATTTTTCATGGACATCTGACAGCTCATTTACAATCCAATTTGTAATTTTTCTTTTAACGGTAAACCTTTTTAATAAATATGCTGTAATCTATAAACTATTTCAAATTTTTTGACAACACACTGCAAAAATCTGTGCGTTTCGACAATTATAGAAATAGAAAGTTATCTTTTGTATCACTCAAATGGTCTTGCTGCGCAGCGGTTCGCATTGCGCCCTCAAAAATTTGAAATAGTCTATATAGAGCCTCCCGTGCGAGTGTAGTAGTGAGGAAAATTCGGTATCGTGTTTACATTTGTGCCAACTATTACAAATATTGATTACGTAAATATAAAAATTGAGAGTTTATATATTATTGTCCTTTTCAGAGATCGGTGCCAAATAGAAGAGGAAAAAATTAGGATGGAATGAGGTTCTCGTTTAGACGGCGACTATTTTGTCTCTCATCAATATGTGTTGTTTCAAAAAATGGGCAACACACATTGAAGATGAATGGACGAAAAAGTCGTTTGTGGTTGTGTGACCGTCCAAATGAGAACCTCATGTTCTTCTGATTTTTTCCTCTCCAAATAGTCACCGATCTCTGAAAAGTTCAATAGTTATTTAAAATTATGAATGAAATTTTAATGATTCCAATAAAAATATAACGAAAAGATAAAAACAACACGGTAAGATTCATTAATTAAGGCATATTAAAAAGATTTATCCCACTTTATTTTGTTCATCGGCATGTCGATTGAAATATTTTATTCAGAAATGACCGAAGTGCAAATATATTCATGGAATGATCAACTTATGAATTAATGAGCAAACCGTAATCCTGATATAGCTCTCATTTGAAAACAAAAAATGGTAATCACCAATTCAAGTAACAATTTTTATTATAACTTATATCGATACCTAATATTCATAGATAATAAGTAAAATACTTTTGAAAAAAATTATTATTTGCTAAATCGAGAATAGAATTTTGCTTATTAATATATAATTTGATCGGCATCCTTGAATATTCCTAGATTTTTTCATTAATCAATAATTTCAATTGACATGCATCGGTATATTATTTTATTCATTGATCTCTTTTGATTTATTTCTTTATTTGTTGTTATTGTCGTGGTGTAGGTTAATGAAAAATCACGGTTAAAGGAGCATTCCAAATAATAAAATGGTCTCGCTTGGGGTCATTTTGATTTAATTTTCAATTTTTTAAAAAATTATTTCGCATTTTTTGTTTTATATTGTTTTATCTTAATAAATTGGTTGTTATAATTATAATAATATGAAAAAAAGCGAAATAATAAACAATTTGGAAATTAAATCGACATGAATCCAGGCGAGACCATTTTATAATTTGGAATGCTCCTTTAACCATGATTTTTCATTAACTTACACCACGATAATATATTGTTATATTGTTGTATACTGTTTTATTTGTATAATAAATATTTCACTATAATTAGTATTGTTTTATTATTGTTACGACCAGCGTCGAGAATGGTGGAAAATATGGTGTTGTGTTGATCAAGCCCTCTTTACACCCACAAACAATGGCCCGCAGGTGCTAGGTTTATGGATAGATGCTGTCACGTTGGACAACCTAGCGTCATCTTTGTGCCCACAAACTAGTGTCCGCGGATGCTAGGATGGTGGGAATAGTTGCTCCCGCAGCGGGGACGCCAGTGCGACAACCTAGCACCATCCGCCAAACACTAGGTAACCGAACTCAACGTTGCTTAACTTGCCAGATCGGACGGGATGGCGTGTATTCAACGTGATATGGTCGTAAGCGAAAGCGTTCAGTTGTTGATCGTGTTATATAGTTGAGTTCAGGTGTCGTCTCTCGTTGAACTAACTAATAACCAATCTCCAGGTTGTCCATCATTTCAACGAAGAATTTTTCTTCAACTATTTCAAAAACTTCAAACAACACGACAATCCAAAAATGCAAAATCCAAACAACATTTATTGTAAGATTAGGTGTTCAACAACGGATCAAGCCAAAAAAATCCAAAAGCTTACAACATTCGGGATTCCCAAGCCGTCTCCGATCCAAGTACTAACCGAACTCAACGTTGCTTAACTTGCCAGATCGGACGGGATGGCGTGTATTCAACGTGATATGGTCGTAAGCGAAAGCGTTCAGTTGTTGATCGTGTTATATAGTTGAGTTCAGGTGTCGTCTCTCGTTGAACTAACTAATAACCAATCTCCAGGTTGTCCATCATTTCAACGAAGAATTTTTCTTCAACTATTTCAAAAACTTCAAACAACACGACAATCCAAAAATGTTATTTCACTAAAAGATGATATATGAATCTGGAAATCACATAAACATGTGATTTAAGGGGTCCAAATTCAGATCAAAATTTGATTTATGAGAAAAGAGGCACTTCTGAATAGAAAATGTTTGAATTTTATTGCCTCACGAGTAATTCTGATCACTTGGTCTTCTATCACAACAATGGTAGAGTATGGATAATATGGAAACAACCACTGATAGTATGAATATTAAGAAACCCTGGATAGGAAGCTCAAAATAATCAGAATAAATTTTGAAATAATTTATTTCATTAAAAGATGATATATGAATCTGGAAATCACATAAACATGTGATTTAAGGGGTCCAAATTCAGATCAAAATTTGATTTCTGAGAAAAGAGGCACTTCTGAATAGAAAATGTTTGAATTTTATTGCCTCACGAGTAATTCTGATCACTTGGTCTTCTATCACAACAATGGTAGAGTATGGATAATATGGAAACAACCACTGATAGTATGAATATTAAGAAACCCTGGATAGGAAGCTCAAAATAATCAGAATAAATTTTGAAATAATTTATTTCATTAAAAGATGATATATGAATCTGGAAATCACATAAACATGTGATTTAAGGGGTCCAAATTCAGATCAAAATTTGATTTCTGTGAAAAGAGGCACTTCTGAATAGAAAATGTTTGAATTTTATTGCCTCACGAGTAATTCTGATCACTTGGTCTTCTATCACAACAATGGTAGAGTATGGATAATATGGAAACAACCACTGATAGTATGAATATTAAGAAACCCTGGATAGGAAGCTCAAAATAATCAGAATAAATTTTGAAATAATTTATTTCATTAAAAGATGATATATGAATCTGGAAATCACATAAACATGTGATTTAAGGGGTCCAAATTCAGATCAAAATTTGATTTCTGAGAAAAGAGGCACTTCTGAATAGAAAATGTTTGAATTTTATTGCCTCACGAGTAATTCTGATCACTTGGTCTTCTATCACAACAATAGTAGAGTATGGATAATATGGAAACAACCACTGATAGTATGAATATTAAGAAACCCTGGATAGGAAGCTCAAAATAATCAGAATAAATTTTGAAATAATTTATTTCATTAAAAGATGATATATGAATCTGGAAATCACATAAACATGTGATTTAAGGGGTCCAAATTCAGATCAAAATTTGATTTCTGAGAAAAGAGGCACTTCTGAATAGAAAATGTTTGAATTTTATTGCCTCGCGAGTAATTCTGATCACTTGGTCTTCTATCACAACAATAGTAGAGTATGGATAATATGGAAACAACCACTGATAGTATGAATATTAAGAAACCCTGGATAGGAAGCTCAAAATAATCAGAATAAATTTTGAAATAATTTATTTCATTAAAAGATGATATATGAATCTGGAAATCACATAAACATGTGATTTAAGGGGTCCAAATTCAGATCAAAATTTGATTTCTGAGAAAAGAGGCACTTCTGAATAGAAAATGTTTGAATTTTATTGCCTCGCGAGTAATTCTGATCACTTGGTCTTCTATCACAACAATAGTAGAGTATGGATAATATGGAAACAACCACTGATAGTATGAATATTAAGAAACCCTGGATAGGAAGCTCAAAATAATCAGAATAAATTTTGAAATAATTTATTTCATTAAAAGATGATATATGAATCTGGAAATCACATAAACATGTGATTTAAGGGGTCCAAATTCAGATCAAAATTTGATTTCTGAGAAAAGAGGCACTTCTGAATAGAAAATGTTTGAATTTTATTGCCTCGCGAGTAATTCTGATCACTTGGTCTTCTATCACAACAATGGTATAGTATGGATAATATGGAAACAACCACTGATAGTATGAATATTAAGAAACCCTGGATAGGAAGCTCAAAATAATCAGAATAAATTTTGAAATAATTTATTTCATTAAAAGATGATATATGAATCTGGAAATCACATAAACATGTGATTTAAGGGGTCCAAATTCAGATCAAAATTTGATTTCTGAGAAAAGAGGCACTTCTGAATAGAAAATGTTTGAATTTTATTGCCTCACGAGTAATTCTGATCACTTGGTCTTCTATCACAACAATAGTAGAGTATGGATAATATGGAAACAACCACTGATAGTATGAATATTAAGAAACCCTGGATAGGAAGCTCAAAATAATCAGAATAAATTTTGAAATAATTTATTTCATTAAAAGATGATATATGAATCTGGAAATCACATAAACATGTGATTTAAGGGGTCCAAATTCAGATCAAAATTTGATTTCTGAGAAAAGAGGCACTTCTGAATAGAAAATGTTTGAATTTTATTGCCTCACGAGTAATTCTGATCACTTGGTCTTCTATCACAACAATAGTAGAGTATGGATAATATGGAAACAACCACTGATAGTATGAATATTAAGAAACCCTGGATAGGAAGCTCAAAATAATCAGAATAAATTTTGAAATAATTTATTTCATTAAAAGATGATATATGAATCTGGAAATCACATAAACATGTGATTTAAGGGGTCCAAATTCAGATCAAAATTTGATTTCTGAGAAAAGAGGCACTTCTGAATAGAAAATGTTTGAATTTTATTGCCTCGCGAGTAATTCTGATCACTTGGTCTTCTATCACAACAATAGTAGAGTATGGATAATATGGAAACAACCACTGATAGTATGAATATTAAGAAACCCTGGATAGGAAGCTCAAAATAATCAGAATAAATTTTGAAATAATTTATTTCATTAAAAGATGATATATGAATCTGGAAATCACATAAACATGTGATTTAAGGGGTCCAAATTCAGATCAAAATTTGATTTCTGAGAAAAGAGGCACTTCTGAATAGAAAATGTTTGAATTTTATTGCCTCACGAGTAATTCTGATCACTTGGTCTTCTATCACAACAATAGTAGAGTATGGATAATATGGAAACAAACACTGATAGTATGAATATTAAGAAACCCTGGATAGGAAGCTCAAAATAATCAGAATAAATTTTGAAATAATTTATTTCATTAAAAGATGATATATGAATCTGGAAATCACATAAACATGTGATTTAAGGGGTCCAAATTCAGATCAAAATTTGATTTCTGAGAAAAGAGGCACTTCTGAATAGAAAATGTTTGAATTTTATTGCCTCGCGAGTAATTCTGATCACTTGGTCTTCTATCACAACAATAGTAGAGTATGGATAATATGGAAACAACCACTGATAGTATGAATATTAAGAAACCCTGGATAGGAAGCTCAAAATAATCAGAATAAATTTTGAAATAATTTATTTCATTAAAAGATGATATATGAATCTGGAAATCACATAAACATGTGATTTAAGGGGTCCAAATTCAGATCAAAATTTGATTTCTGAGAAAAGAGGCACTTCTGAATAGAAAATGTTTGAATTTTATTGCCTCACGAGTAATTCTGATCACTTGGTCTTCTATCACAACAATAGTAGAGTATGGATAATATGGAAACAACCACTGATAGTATGAATATTAAGAAACCCTGGATAGGAAGCTCAAAATAATCAGAATAAATTTTGAAATAATTTATTTCATTAAAAGATGATATATGAATCTGGAAATCACATAAACATGTGATTTAAGGGGTCCAAATTCAGATCAAAATTTGATTTCTGAGAAAAGAGGCACTTCTGAATAGAAAATGTTTGAATTTTATTGCCTCGCGAGTAATTCTGATCACTTGGTCTTCTATCACAACAATAGTAGAGTATGGATAATATGGAAACAAACACTGATAGTATGAATATTAAGAAACCCTGGATAGGAAGCTCAAAATAATCAGAATAAATTTTGAAATAATTTATTTCATTAAAAGATGATATATGAATCTGGAAATCACATAAACATGTGATTTAAGGGGTCCAAATTCAGATCAAAATTTGATTTCTGAGAAAAGAGGCACTTCTGAATAGAAAATGTTTGAATTTTATTGCCTCGCGAGTAATTCTGATCACTTGGTCTTCTATCACAACAATGGTATAGTATGGATAATATGGAAACAACCACTGATAGTATGAATATTAAGAAACCCTGGATAGGAAGCTCAAAATAATCAGAATAAATTTTGAAATAATTTATTTCATTAAAAGATGATATATGAATCTGGAAATCACATAAACATGTGATTTAAGGGGTCCAAATTCAGATCAAAATTTGATTTCTGAGAAAAGAGGCACTTCTGAATAGAAAATGTTTGAATTTTATTGCCTCGCGAGTAATTCTGATCACTTGGTCTTCTATCACAACAATAGTAGAGTATGGATAATATGGAAACAAACACTGATAGTATGAATATTAAGAAACCCTGGATAGGAAGCTCAAAATAATCAGAATAAATTTTGAAATAATTTATTTCATTAAAAGATGATATATGAATCTGGAAATCACATAAACATGTGATTTAAGGGGTCCAAATTCAGATCAAAATTTGATTTCTGAGAAAAGAGGCACTTCTGAATAGAAAATGTTTGAATTTTATTGCCTCACGAGTAATTCTGATCACTTGGTCTTCTATCACAACAATAGTAGAGTATGGATAATATGGAAACAAACACTGATAGTATGAATATTAAGAAACCCTGGATAGGAAGCTCAAAATAATCAGAATAAATTTTGAAATAATTTATTTCATTAAAAGATGATATATGAATCTGGAAATCACATAAACATGTGATTTAAGGGGTCCAAATTCAGATCAAAATTTGATTTCTGAGAAAAGAGGCACTTCTGAATAGAAAATGTTTGAATTTTATTGCCTCGCGAGTAATTCTGATCACTTGGTCTTCTATCACAACAATAGTAGAGTATGGATAATATGGAAACAACCACTGATAGTATGAATATTAAGAAACCCTGGATAGGAAGCTCAAAATAATCAGAATAAATTTTGAAATAATTTATTTCATTAAAAGATGATATATGAATCTGGAAATCACATAAACATGTGATTTAAGGGGTCCAAATTCAGATCAAAATTTGATTTCTGAGAAAAGAGGCACTTCTGAATAGAAAATGTTTGAATTTTATTGCCTCACGAGTAATTCTGATCACTTGGTCTTCTATCACAACAATAGTAGAGTATGGATAATATGGAAACAACCACTGATAGTATGAATATTAAGAAACCCTGGATAGGAAGCTCAAAATAATCAGAATAAATTTTGAAATAATTTATTTCATTAAAAGATGATATATGAATCTGGAAATCACATAAACATGTGATTTAAGGGGTCCAAATTCAGATCAAAATTTGATTTCTGAGAAAAGAGGCACTTCTGAATAGAAAATGTTTGAATTTTATTGCCTCGCGAGTAATTCTGATCACTTGGTCTTCTATCACAACAATAGTAGAGTATGGATAATATGGAAACAAACACTGATAGTATGAATATTAAGAAACCCTGGATAGGAAGCTCAAAATAATCAGAATAAATTTTGAAATAATTTATTTCATTAAAAGATGATATATGAATCTGGAAATCACATAAACATGTGATTTAAGGGGTCCAAATTCAGATCAAAATTTGATTTCTGAGAAAAGAGGCACTTCTGAATAGAAAATGTTTGAATTTTATTGCCTCGCGAGTAATTCTGATCACTTGGTCTTCTATCACAACAATGGTATAGTATGGATAATATGGAAACAACCACTGATAGTATGAATATTAAGAAACCCTGGATAGGAAGCTCAAAATAATCAGAATAAATTTTGAAATAATTTATTTCATTAAAAGATGATATATGAATCTGGAAATCACATAAACATGTGATTTAAGGGGTCCAAATTCAGATCAAAATTTGATTTCTGAGAAAAGAGGCACTTCTGAATAGAAAATGTTTGAATTTTATTGCCTCGCGAGTAATTCTGATCACTTGGTCTTCTATCACAACAATAGTAGAGTATGGATAATATGGAAACAAACACTGATAGTATGAATATTAAGAAACCCTGGATAGGAAGCTCAAAATAATCAGAATAAATTTTGAAATAATTTATTTCATTAAAAGATGATATATGAATCTGGAAATCACATAAACATGTGATTTAAGGGGTCCAAATTCAGATCAAAATTTGATTTCTGAGAAAAGAGGCACTTCTGAATAGAAAATGTTTGAATTTTATTGCCTCGCGAGTAATTCTGATCACTTGGTCTTCTATCACAACAATAGTAGAGTATGGATAATATGGAAACAAACACTGATAGTATGAATATTAAGAAACCCTGGATAGGAAGCTCAAAATAATCAGAATAAATTTTGAAATAATTTATTTCATTAAAAGATGATATATGAATCTGGAAATCACATAAACATGTGATTTAAGGGGTCCAAATTCAGATCAAAATTTGATTTCTGAGAAAAGAGGCACTTCTGAATAGAAAATGTTTGAATTTTATTGCCTCGCGAGTAATTCTGATCACTTGGTCTTCTATCACAACAATAGTAGAGTATGGATAATATGGAAACAAACACTGATAGTATGAATATTAAGAAACCCTGGATAGGAAGCTCAAAATAATCAGAATAAATTTTGAAATAATTTATTTCATTAAAAGATGATATATGAATCTGGAAATCACATAAACATGTGATTTAAGGGGTCCAAATTCAGATCAAAATTTGATTTCTGAGAAAAGAGGCACTTCTGAATAGAAAATGTTTGAATTTTATTGCCTCGCGAGTAATTCTGATCACTTGGTCTTCTATCACAACAATAGTAGAGTATGGATAATATGGAAACAAACACTGATAGTATGAATATTAAGAAACCCTGGATAGGAAGCTCAAAATAATCAGAATAAATTTTGAAATAATTTATTTCATTAAAAGATGATATATGAATCTGGAAATCACATAAACATGTGATTTAAGGGGTCCAAATTCAGATCAAAATTTGATTTCTGAGAAAAGAGGCACTTCTGAATAGAAAATGTTTGAATTTTATTGCCTCGCGAGTAATTCTGATCACTTGGTCTTCTATCACAACAATAGTAGAGTATGGATAATATGGAAACAAACACTGATAGTATGAATATTAAGAAACCCTGGATAGGAAGCTCAAAATAATCAGAATAAATTTTGAAATAATTTATTTCATTAAAAGATGATATATGAATCTGGAAATCACATAAACATGTGATTTAAGGGGTCCAAATTCAGATCAAAATTTGATTTCTGAGAAAAGAGGCACTTCTGAATAGAAAATGTTTGAATTTTATTGCCTCGCGAGTAATTCTGATCACTTGGTCTTCTATCACAACAATAGTAGAGTATGGATAATATGGAAACAAACACTGATAGTATGAATATTAAGAAACCCTGGATAGGAAGCTCAAAATAATCAGAATAAATTTTGAAATAATTTATTTCATTAAAAGATGATATATGAATCTGGAAATCACATAAACATGTGATTTAAGGGGTCCAAATTCAGATCAAAATTTGATTTCTGAGAAAAGAGGCACTTCTGAATAGAAAATGTTTGAATTTTATTGCCTCGCGAGTAATTCTGATCACTTGGTCTTCTATCACAACAATAGTAGAGTATGGATAATATGGAAACAAACACTGATAGTATGAATATTAAGAAACCCTGGATAGGAAGCTCAAAATAATCAGAATAAATTTTGAAATAATTTATTTCATTAAAAGATGATATATGAATCTGGAAATCACATAAACATGTGATTTAAGGGGTCCAAATTCAGATCAAAATTTGATTTCTGAGAAAAGAGGCACTTCTGAATAGAAAATGTTTGAATTTTATTGCCTCGCGAGTAATTCTGATCACTTGGTCTTCTATCACAACAATGGTATAGTATGGATAATATGGAAACAACCACTGATAGTATGAATATTAAGAAACCCTGGATAGGAAGCTCAAAATAATCAGAATAAATTTTGAAATAATTTATTTCATTAAAAGATGATATATGAATCTGGAAATCACATAAACATGTGATTTAAGGGGTCCAAATTCAGATCAAAATTTGATTTCTGAGAAAAGAGGCACTTCTGAATAGAAAATGTTTGAATTTTATTGCCTCGCGAGTAATTCTGATCACTTGGTCTTCTATCACAACAATAGTAGAGTATGGATAATATGGAAACAAACACTGATAGTATGAATATTAAGAAACCCTGGATAGGAAGCTCAAAATAATCAGAATAAATTTTGAAATAATTTATTTCATTAAAAGATGATATATGAATCTGGAAATCACATAAACATGTGATTTAAGGGGTCCAAATTCAGATCAAAATTTGATTTCTGAGAAAAGAGGCACTTCTGAATAGAAAATGTTTGAATTTTATTGCCTCGCGAGTAATTCTGATCACTTGGTCTTCTATCACAACAATAGTAGAGTATGGATAATATGGAAACAAACACTGATAGTATGAATATTAAGAAACCCTGGATAGGAAGCTCAAAATAATCAGAATAAATTTTGAAATAATTTATTTCATTAAAAGATGATATATGAATCTGGAAATCACATAAACATGTGATTTAAGGGGTCCAAATTCAGATCAAAATTTGATTTCTGAGAAAAGAGGCACTTCTGAATAGAAAATGTTTGAATTTTATTGCCTCGCGAGTAATTCTGATCACTTGGTCTTCTATCACAACAATAGTAGAGTATGGATAATATGGAAACAAACACTGATAGTATGAATATTAAGAAACCCTGGATAGGAAGCTCAAAATAATCAGAATAAATTTTGAAATAATTTATTTCATTAAAAGATGATATATGAATCTGGAAATCACATAAACATGTGATTTAAGGGGTCCAAATTCAGATCAAAATTTGATTTCTGAGAAAAGAGGCACTTCTGAATAGAAAATGTTTGAATTTTATTGCCTCGCGAGTAATTCTGATCACTTGGTCTTCTATCACAACAATAGTAGAGTATGGATAATATGGAAACAAACACTGATAGTATGAATATTAAGAAACCCTGGATAGGAAGCTCAAAATAATCAGAATAAATTTTGAAATAATTTATTTCATTAAAAGATGATATATGAATCTGGAAATCACATAAACATGTGATTTAAGGGGTCCAAATTCAGATCAAAATTTGATTTCTGAGAAAAGAGGCACTTCTGAATAGAAAATGTTTGAATTTTATTGCCTCGCGAGTAATTCTGATCACTTGGTCTTCTATCACAACAATAGTAGAGTATGGATAATATGGAAACAAACACTGATAGTATGAATATTAAGAAACCCTGGATAGGAAGCTCAAAATAATCAGAATAAATTTTGAAATAATTTATTTCATTAAAAGATGATATATGAATCTGGAAATCACATAAACATGTGATTTAAGGGGTCCAAATTCAGATCAAAATTTGATTTCTGAGAAAAGAGGCACTTCTGAATAGAAAATGTTTGAATTTTATTGCCTCGCGAGTAATTCTGATCACTTGGTCTTCTATCACAACAATAGTAGAGTATGGATAATATGGAAACAAACACTGATAGTATGAATATTAAGAAACCCTGGATAGGAAGCTCAAAATAATCAGAATAAATTTTGAAATAATTTATTTCATTAAAAGATGATATATGAATCTGGAAATCACATAAACATGTGATTTAAGGGGTCCAAATTCAGATCAAAATTTGATTTCTGAGAAAAGAGGCACTTCTGAATAGAAAATGTTTGAATTTTATTGCCTCGCGAGTAATTCTGATCACTTGGTCTTCTATCACAACAATAGTAGAGTATGGATAATATGGAAACAAACACTGATAGTATGAATATTAAGAAACCCTGGATAGGAAGCTCAAAATAATCAGAATAAATTTTGAAATAATTTATTTCATTAAAAGATGATATATGAATCTGGAAATCACATAAACATGTGATTTAAGGGGTCCAAATTCAGATCAAAATTTGATTTCTGAGAAAAGAGGCACTTCTGAATAGAAAATGTTTGAATTTTATTGCCTCGCGAGTAATTCTGATCACTTGGTCTTCTATCACAACAATGGTATAGTATGGATAATATGGAAACAACCACTGATAGTATGAATATTAAGAAACCCTGGATAGGAAGCTCAAAATAATCAGAATAAATTTTGAAATAATTTATTTCATTAAAAGATGATATATGAATCTGGAAATCACATAAACATGTGATTTAAGGGGTCCAAATTCAGATCAAAATTTGATTTCTGAGAAAAGAGGCACTTCTGAATAGAAAATGTTTGAATTTTATTGCCTCACGAGTAATTCTGATCACTTGGTCTTCTATCACAACAATGGTATAGTATGGATAATATGGAAACAACCACTGATAGTATGAATATTAAGAAACCCTGGATAGGAAGCTCAAAATAATCAGAATAAATTTTGAAATAATTTATTTCATTAAAAGATGATATATGAATCTGGAAATCACATAAACATGTGATTTACGCGGTCCAAATTCAGATCAAAATTTGATTTCTGAGAAAAGAGGCACTTCTGAATAGAAAATGTTTGAATTTTATTGCCTCACGAGTAATTCTGATCACTTGGTCTTCTATCACAACAATAGTAGAGTATGGATAATATGGAAACAACCACTGATAGTATGAATAATAAGAAACCCTGGATAGGAAGCTCAAAATAATCAGAATAAATTTTGAAATAATTTATTTCATTAAAAGATGATATATGAATCTGGAAATCACATAAACATGTGATTTAAGGGGTCCAAATTCAGATCAAAATTTGATTTATGAGAAAAGAGGCACTTCTGAATAGAAAATGTTTGAATTTTATTGCCTCACGAGTAATTCTGATCACTTGGTCTTCTATCACAACAATAGTAGAGTATGGATAATATGGAAACAACCACTGATAGTATGAATAATAAGAAACCCTGGATAGGAAGCTCAAAATAATCAGAATAAATTTTGAAATAATTTATTTCATTAAAAGATGATATATGAATCTGGAAATCACATAAACATGTGATTTAAGGGGTCCAAATTCAGATCAAAATTTGATTTCTGAGAAAAGAGGCACTTCTGAATAGAAAATGTTTGAATTTTATTGCCTCACGAGTAATTCTGATCACTTGGTCTTCTATCACAACAATGGTATAGTATGGATAATATGGAAACAACCACTGATAGTATGAATATTAAGAAACCCTGGATAGGAAGCTCAAAATAATCAGAATAAATTTTGAAATAATTTATTTCATTAAAAGATGATATATGAATCTGGAAATCACATAAACATGTGATTTAAGGGGTCCAAATTCAGATCAAAATTTGATTTCTGAGAAAAGAGGCACTTCTGAATAGAAAATGTTTGAATTTTATTGCCTCACGAGTAATTCTGATCACTTGGTCTTCTATCACAACAATGGTATAGTATGGATAATATGGAAACAACCACTGATAGTATGAATATTAAGAAACCCTGGATAGGAAGCTCAAAATAATCAGAATAAATTTTGAAATAATTTATTTCATTAAAAGATGATATATGAATCTGGAAATCACATAAACATGTGATTTAAGGGGTCCAAATTCAGATCAAAATTTGATTTCTGAGAAAAGAGGCACTTCTGAATAGAAAATGTTTGAATTTTATTGCCTCACGAGTAATTCTGATCACTTGGTCTTCTATCACAACAATGGTATAGTATGGATAATATGGAAACAACCACTGATAGTATGAATATTAAGAAACCCTGGATAGGAAGCTCAAAATAATCAGAATAAATTTTGAAATAATTTATTTCATTAAAAGATGATATATGAATCTGGAAATCACATAAACATGTGATTTAAGGGGTCCAAATTCAGATCAAAATTTGATTTCTGAGAAAAGAGGCACTTCTGAATAGAAAATGTTTGAATTTTATTGCCTCACGAGTAATTCTGATCACTTGGTCTTCTATCACAACAATGGTATAGTATGGATAATATGGAAACAACCACTGATAGTATGAATATTAAGAAACCCTGGATAGGAAGCTCAAAATAATCAGAATAAATTTTGAAATAATTTATTTCATTAAAAGATGATATATGAATCTGGAAATCACATAAACATGTGATTTAAGGGGTCCAAATTCAGATCAAAATTTGATTTCTGAGAAAAGAGGCACTTCTGAATAGAAAATGTTTGAATTTTATTGCCTCACGAGTAATTCTGATCACTTGGTCTTCTATCACAACAATGGTATAGTATGGATAATATGGAAACAACCACTGATAGTATGAATATTAAGAAACCCTGGATAGGAAGCTCAAAATAATCAGAATAAATTTTGAAATAATTTATTTCATTAAAAGATGATATATGAATCTGGAAATCACATAAACATGTGATTTAAGGGGTCCAAATTCAGATCAAAATTTGATTTCTGAGAAAAGAGGCACTTCTGAATAGAAAATGTTTTAATTTTATTGCCTCACGAGTAATTCTGATCACTTGGTCTTCTATCACAACAATGGTATAGTATGGATAATATGGAAACAACCACTGATAGTATGAATATTAAGAAACCCTGGATAGGAAGCTCAAAATAATCAGAATAAATTTTGAAATAATTTATTTCATTAAAAGATGATATATGAATCTGGAAATCACATAAACATGTGATTTAAGGGGTCCAAATTCAGATCAAAATTTGATTTATGAGAAAAGAGGCACTTCTGAATAGAAAATGTTTGAATTTTATTGCCTCACGAGTAATTCTGATCACTTGGTCTTCTATCACAACAATAGTAGAGTATGGATAATATGGAAACAACCACTGATAGTATGAATATTAAGAAACCCTGGATAGGAAGCTCAAAATAATCAGAATAAATTTTGAAATAATTTATTTCATTAAAAGATGATATATGAATCTGGAAATCACATAAACATGTGATTTAAGGGGTCCAAATTCAGATCAAAATTTGATTTATGAGAAAAGAGGCACTTCTGAATAGAAAATGTTTGAATTTTATTGCCTCACGAGTAATTCTGATCACTTGGTCTTCTATCACAACAATGGTAGAGTATGGATAATATGGAAACAACCACTGATAGTATGAATAATAAGAAACCCTGGATAGGAAGCTCAAAATAATCAGAATAAATTTTGAAATAATTTATTTCATTAAAAGATGATATATGAATCTGGAAATCACATAAACATGTGATTTACGCGGTCCAAATTCAGATCAAAATTTGATTTCTGAGAAAAGAGGCACTTCTGAATAGAAAATGTTTGAATTTTATTGCCTCACGAGTAATTCTGATCACTTGGTCTTCTATCACAACAATGGTAGAGTATGGATAATATGGAAACAACCACTGATAGTATGAATAATAAGAAACCCTGGATAGGAAGCTCAAAATAATCAGAATAAATTTTGAAATAATTTATTTCATTAAAAGATGATATATGAATCTGGAAATCACATAAACATGTGATTTAAGGGGTCCAAATTCAGATCAAAATTTGATTTATGAGAAAAGAGGCACTTCTGAATAGAAAATGTTTGAATTTTATTGCCTCACGAGTAATTCTGATCACTTGGTCTTCTATCACAACAATAGTAGAGTATGGATAATATGGAAACAACCACTGATAGTATGAATATTAAGAAACCCTGGATAGGAAGCTCAAAATAATCAGAATAAATTTTGAAATAATTTATTTCATTAAAAGATGATATATGAATCTGGAAATCACATAAACATGTGATTTAAGGGGTCCAAATTCAGATCAAAATTTGATTTCTGAGAAAAGAGGCACTTCTGAATAGAAAATGTTTGAATTTTATTGCCTCACGAGTAATTCTGATCACTTGGTCTTCTATCACAACAATGGTAGAGTATGGATAATATGGAAACAACCACTGATAGTATGAATAATAAGAAACCCTGGATAGGAAGCTCAAAATAATCAGAATAAATTTTGAAATAATTTATTTCATTAAAAGATGATATATGAATCTGGAAATCACATAAACATGTGATTTAAGGGGTCCAAATTCAGATCAAAATTTGATTTCTGAGAAAAGAGGCACTTCTGAATAGAAAATGTTTGAATTTTATTGCCTCACGAGTAATTCTGATCACTTGGTCTTCTATCACAACAATGGTATAGTATGGATAATATGGAAACAACCACTGATAGTATGAATAATAAGAAACCCTGGATAGGAAGCTCAAAATAATCAGAATAAATTTTGAAATAATTTATTTCATTAAAAGATGATATATGAATCTGGAAATCACATAAACATGTGATTTAAGGGGTCCAAATTCAGATCAAAATTTTATTTATGAGAAAAGAGGCACTTCTGAATAGAAAATGTTTGAATTTTATTGCCTCACGAGTAATTCTGATCACTTGGTCTTCTATCACAACAATGGTATAGTATGGATAATATGGAAACAACCACTGATAGTATGAATAATAAGAAACCCTGGATAGGAAGCTCAAAATAATCAGAATAAATTTTGAAATAATTTATTTCATTAAAAGATGATATATGAATCTGGAAATCACATAAACATGTGATTTAAGGGGTCCAAATTCAGATCAAAATTTGATTTATGAGAAAAGAGGCACTTCTGAATAGAAAATGTTTGAATTTTATTGCCTCACGAGTAATTCTGATCACTTGGTCTTCTATCACAACAATGGTAGAGTATGGATAATATGGAAACAACCACTGATAGTATGAATAATAAGAAACCCTGGATAGGAAGCTCAAAATAATCAGAATAAATTTTGAAATAATTTATTTCATTAAAAGATGATATATGAATCTGGAAATCACATAAACATGTGATTTAAGGGGTCCAAATTCAGATCAAAATTTTATTTATGAGAAAAGAGGCACTTCTGAATAGAAAATGTTTGAATTTTATTGCCTCACGAGTAATTCTGATCACTTGGTCTTCTATCACAACAATGGTATAGTATGGATAATATGGAAACAACCACTGATAGTATGAATAATAAGAAACCCTGGATAGGAAGCTCAAAATAATCAGAATAAATTTTGAAATAATTTATTTCATTAAAAGATGATATATGAATCTGGAAATCACATAAACATGTGATTTAAGGGGTCCAAATTCAGATCAAAATTTGATTTCTGAGAAAAGAGGCACTTCTGAATAGAAAATGTTTGAATTTTATTGCCTCACGAGTAATTCTGATCACTTGGTCTTCTATCACAACAATGGTAGAGTATGGATAATATGGAAACAACCACTGATAGTATGAATAATAAGAAACCCTGGATAGGAAGCTCAAAATAATCAGAATAAATTTTGAAATAATTTATTTCATTAAAAGATGATATATGAATCTGGAAATCACATAAACATGTGATTTAAGGGGTCCAAATTCAGATCAAAATTTTATTTATGAGAAAAGAGGCACTTCTGAATAGAAAATGTTTGAATTTTATTGCCTCACGAGTAATTCTGATCACTTGGTCTTCTATCACAACAATGGTATAGTATGGATAATATGGAAACAACCACTGATAGTATGAATAATAAGAAACCCTGGATAGGAAGCTCAAAATAATCAGAATAAATTTTGAAATAATTTATTTCATTAAAAGATGATATATGAATCTGGAAATCACATAAACATGTGATTTAAGGGGTCCAAATTCAGATCAAAATTTGATTTCTGAGAAAAGAGGCACTTCTGAATAGAAAATGTTTGAATTTTATTGCCTCACGAGTAATTCTGATCACTTGGTCTTCTATCACAACAATGGTAGAGTATGGATAATATGGAAACAACCACTGATAGTATGAATAATAAGAAACCCTGGATAGGAAGCTCAAAATAATCAGAATAAATTTTGAAATAATTTATTTCATTAAAAGATGATATATGAATCTGGAAATCACATAAACATGTGATTTAAGGGGTCCAAATTCAGATCAAAATTTGATTTCTGAGAAAAGAGGCACTTCTGAATAGAAAATGTTTGAATTTCATTGCCTCACGAGTAATTCTGATCACTTGGTCTTCTATCACAACAATAGTAGAGTATGGATAATATGGAAACAACCACTGATAGTATGAATAATAAGAAACCCTGGATAGGAAGCTCAAAATAATCAGAATAAATTTTGAAATAATTTATTTCATTAAAAGATGATATATGAATCTGGAAATCACATAAACATGTGATTTACGCGGTCCAAATTCAGATCAAAATTTGATTTCTGAGAAAAGAGGCACTTCTGAATAGAAAATGTTTGAATTTTATTGCCTCACGAGTAATTCTGATCACTTGGTCTTCTATCACAACAATGGTAGAGTATGGATAATATGGAAACAACCACTGATAGTATGAATAATAAGAAACCCTGGATAGGAAGCTCAAAATAATCAGAATAAATTTTGAAATAATTTATTTCATTAAAAGATGATATATGAATCTGGAAATCACATAAACATGTGATTTACGCGGTCCAAATTCAGATCAAAATTTGATTTCTGAGAAAAGAGGCACTTCTGAATAGAAAATGTTTGAATTTTATTGCCTCACGAGTAATTCTGATCACTTGGTCTTCTATCACAACAATGGTAGAGTATGGATAATATGGAAACAACCACTGATAGTATGAATAATAAGAAACCCTGGATAGGAAGCTCAAAATAATCAGAATAAATTTTGAAATAATTTATTTCATTAAAAGATGATATATGAATCTGGAAATCACATAAACATGTGATTTACGCGGTCCAAATTCAGATCAAAATTTGATTTCTGAGAAAAGAGGCACTTCTGAATAGAAAATGTTTGAATTTCATTGCCTCACGAGTAATTCTGATCACTTGGTCTTCTATCACAACAATGGTAGAGTATGGATAATATGGAAACAACCACTGATAGTATGAATAATAAGAAACCCTGGATAGGAAGCTCAAAATAATCAGAATAAATTTTGAAATAATTTATTTCATTAAAAGATGATATATGAATCTGGAAATCACATAAACATGTGATTTACGCGGTCCAAATTCAGATCAAAATTTGATTTCTGAGAAAAGAGGCACTTCTGAATAGAAAATGTTTGAATTTTATTGCCTCACGAGTAATTCTGATCACTTGGTCTTCTATCACAACAATGGTAGAGTATGGATAATATGGAAACAACCACTGATAGTATGAATAATAAGAAACCCTGGATAGGAAGCTCAAAATAATCAGAATAAATTTTGAAATAATTTATTTCATTAAAAGATGATATATGAATCTGGAAATCACATAAACATGTGATTTAAGGGGTCCAAATTCAGATCAAAATTTGATTTCTGAGAAAAGAGGCACTTCTGAATAGAAAATGTTTGAATTTTATTGCCTCACGAGTAATTCTGATCACTTGGTCTTCTATCACAACAATGGTAGAGTATGGATAATATGGAAACAACCACTGATAGTATGAATAATAAGAAACCCTGGATAGGAAGCTCAAAATAATCAGAATAAATTTTGAAATAATTTATTTCATTAAAAGATGATATATGAATCTGGAAATCACATAAACATGTGATTTACGCGGTCCAAATTCAGATCAAAATTTGATTTCTGAGAAAAGAGGCACTTCTGAATAGAAAATGTTTGAATTTTATTGCCTCACGAGTAATTCTGATCACTTGGTCTTCTATCACAACAATGGTAGAGTATGGATAATATGGAAACAACCACTGATAGTATGAATATTAAGAAACCCTGGATAGGAAGCTCAAAATAATCAGAATAAATTTTGAAATAATTTATTTCATTAAAAGATGATATATGAATCTGGAAATCACATAAACATGTGATTTACGCGGTCCAAATTCAGATCAAAATTTGATTTCTGAGAAAAGAGGCACTTCTGAATAGAAAATGTTTGAATTTTATTGCCTCACGAGTAATTCTGATCACTTGGTCTTCTATCACAACAATGGTAGAGTATGGATAATATGGAAACAACCACTGATAGTATGAATATTAAGAAACCCTGGATAGGAAGCTCAAAATAATCAGAATAAATTTTGAAATAATTTATTTCATTAAAAGATGATATATGAATCTGGAAATCACATAAACATGTGATTTACGCGGTCCAAATTCAGATCAAAATTTGATTTCTGAGAAAAGAGGCACTTCTGAATAGAAAATGTTTGAATTTTATTGCCTCACGAGTAATTCTGATCACTTGGTCTTCTATCACAACAATGGTAGAGTATGGATAATATGGAAACAACCACTGATAGTATGAATAATAAGAAACCCTGGATAGGAAGCTCAAAATAATCAGAATAAATTTTGAAATAATTTATTTCATTAAAAGATGATATATGAATCTGGAAATCACATAAACATGTGATTTACGCGGTCCAAATTCAGATCAAAATTTGATTTCTGAGAAAAGAGGCACTTCTGAATAGAAAATGTTTGAATTTTATTGCCTCACGAGTAATTCTGATCACTTGGTCTTCTATCACAACAATGGTAGAGTATGGATAATATGGAAACAACCACTGATAGTATGAATAATAAGAAACCCTGGATAGGAAGCTCAAAATAATCAGAATAAATTTTGAAATAATTTATTTCATTAAAAGATGATATATGAATCTGGAAATCACATAAACATGTGATTTACGCGGTCCAAATTCAGATCAAAATTTGATTTCTGAGAAAAGAGGCACTTCTGAATAGAAAATGTTTGAATTTTATTGCCTCACGAGTAATTCTGATCACTTGGTCTTCTATCACAACAATGGTAGAGTATGGATAATATGGAAACAACCACTGATAGTATGAATATTAAGAAACCCTGGATAGGAAGCTCAAAATAATCAGAATAAATTTTGAAATAATTTATTTCATTAAAAGATGATATATGAATCTGGAAATCACATAAACATGTGATTTACGCGGTCCAAATTCAGATCAAAATTTGATTTCTGAGAAAAGAGGCACTTCTGAATAGAAAATGTTTGAATTTTATTGCCTCACGAGTAATTCTGATCACTTGGTCTTCTATCACAACAATGGTAGAGTATGGATAATATGGAAACAACCACTGATAGTATGAATAATAAGAAACCCTGGATAGGAAGCTCAAAATAATCAGAATAAATTTTGAAATAATTTATTTCATTAAAAGATGATATATGAATCTGGAAATCACATAAACATGTGATTTACGCGGTCCAAATTCAGATCAAAATTTGATTTCTGAGAAAAGAGGCACTTCTGAATAGAAAATGTTTGAATTTTATTGCCTCACGAGTAATTCTGATCACTTGGTCTTCTATCACAACAATGGTAGAGTATGGATAATATGGAAACAACCACTGATAGTATGAATATTAAGAAACCCTGGATAGGAAGCTCAAAATAATCAGAATAAATTTTGAAATAATTTATTTCATTAAAAGATGATATATGAATCTGGAAATCACATAAACATGTGATTTACGCGGTCCAAATTCAGATCAAAATTTGATTTCTGAGAAAAGAGGCACTTCTGAATAGAAAATGTTTGAATTTTATTGCCTCACGAGTAATTCTGATCACTTGGTCTTCTATCACAACAATAGTAGAGTATGGATAATATGGAAACAACCACTGATAGTATGAATATTAAGAAACCCTGGATAGGAAGCTCAAAATAATCAGAATAAATTTTGAAATAATTTATTTCATTAAAAGATGATATATGAATCTGGAAATCACATAAACATGTGATTTACGCGGTCCAAATTCAGATCAAAATTTGATTTCTGAGAAAAGAGGCACTTCTGAATAGAAAATGTTTGAATTTTATTGCCTCACGAGTAATTCTGATCACTTGGTCTTCTATCACAACAATGGTAGAGTATGGATAATATGGAAACAACCACTGATAGTATGAATATTAAGAAACCCTGGATAGGAAGCTCAAAATAATCAGAATAAATTTTGAAATAATTTATTTCATTAAAAGATGATATATGAATCTGGAAATCACATAAACATGTGATTTACGCGGTCCAAAAAATTCAGATCAAAATTTGATTTCTGAGAAAAGAGGCACTTCTGAATAGAAAATGTTTGAATTTTATTGCCTCACGAGTAATTCTGATCACTTGGTCTTCTATCACAACAATAGTAGAGTATGGATAATATGGAAACAACCACTGATAGTATGAATATTAAGAAACCCTGGATAGGAAGCTCAAAATAATCAGAATAAATTTTGAAATAATTTATTTCATTAAAAGATGATATATGAATCTGGAAATCACATAAACATGTGATTTAAGGGGTCCAAATTCAGATCAAAATTTGATTTATGAGAAAAGAGGCACTTCTGAATAGAAAATGTTTGAATTTTATTGCCTCACGAGTAATTCTGATCACTTGGTCTTCTATCACAACAATAGTAGAGTATGGATAATATGGAAACAACCACTGATAGTATGAATATTAAGAAACCCTGGATAGGAAGCTCAAAATAATCAGAATAAATTTTGAAATAATTTATTTCATTAAAAGATGATATATGAATCTGGAAATCACATAAACATGTGATTTAAGGGGTCCAAATTCAGATCAAAATTTGATTTATGAGAAAAGAGGCACTTCTGAATAGAAAATGTTTGAATTTTATTGCCTCACGAGTAATTCTGATCACTTGGTCTTCTATCACAACAATGGTAGAGTATGGATAATATGGAAACAACCACTGATAGTATGAATATTAAGAAACCCTGGATAGGAAGCTCAAAATAATCAGAATAAATTTTGAAATAATTTATTTCATTAAAAGATGATATATGAATCTGGAAATCACATAAACATGTGATTTACGCGGTCCAAATTCAGATCAAAATTTGATTTCTGAGAAAAGAGGCACTTCTGAATAGAAAATGTTTGAATTTTATTGCCTCACGAGTAATTCTGATCACTTGGTCTTCTATCACAACAATAGTAGAGTATGGATAATATGGAAACAACCACTGATAGTATGAATATTAAGAAACCCTGGATAGGAAGCTCAAAATAATCAGAATAAATTTTGAAATAATTTATTTCATTAAAAGATGATATATGAATCTGGAAATCACATAAACATGTGATTTACGCGGTCCAAATTCAGATCAAAATTTGATTTATGAGAAAAGAGGCACTTCTGAATAGAAAATGTTTGAATTTCATTGCCTCACGAGTAATTCTGATCACTTGGTCTTCTATCACAACAATAGTAGAGTATGGATAATATGGAAACAACCACTGATAGTATGAATATTAAGAAACCCTGGATAGGAAGCTCAAAATAATCAGAATAAATTTTGAAATAATTTATTTCATTAAAAGATGATATATGAATCTGGAAATCACATAAACATGTGATTTAAGGGGTCCAAATTCAGATCAAAATTTGATTTCTGAGAAAAGAGGCACTTCTGAATAGAAAATGTTTGAATTTCATTGCCTCACGAGTAATTCTGATCACTTGGTCTTCTATCACAACAATAGTAGAGTATGGATAATATGGAAACAACCACTGATAGTATGAATAATAAGAAACCCTGGATAGGAAGCTCAAAATAATCAGAATAAATTTTGAAATAATTTATTTCATTAAAAGATGATATATGAATCTGGAAATCACATAAACATGTGATTTACGCGGTCCAAATTCAGATCAAAATTTGATTTATGAGAAAAGAGGCACTTCTGAATAGAAAATGTTTGAATTTTATTGCCTCACGAGTAATTCTGATCACTTGGTCTTCTATCACAACAATAGTAGAGTATGGATAATATGGAAACAACCACTGATAGTATGAATATTAAGAAACCCTGGATAGGAAGCTCAAAATAATCAGAATAAATTTTGAAATAATTTATTTCATTAAAAGATGATATATGAATCTGGAAATCACATAAACATGTGATTTAAGGGGTCCAAATTCAGATCAAAATTTGATTTATGAGAAAAGAGGCACTTCTGAATAGAAAATGTTTGAATTTTATTGCCTCACGAGTAATTCTGATCACTTGGTCTTCTATCACAACAATGGTAGAGTATGGATAATATGGAAACAACCACTGATAGTATGAATATTAAGAAACCCTGGATAGGAAGCTCAAAATAATCAGAATAAATTTTGAAATAATTTATTTCATTAAAAGATGATATATGAATCTGGAAATCACATAAACATGTGATTTAAGGGGTCCAAATTCAGATCAAAATTTGATTTCTGAGAAAAGAGGCACTTCTGAATAGAAAATGTTTGAATTTTATTGCCTCACGAGTAATTCTGATCACTTGGTCTTCTATCACAACAATAGTAGAGTATGGATAATATGGAAACAACCACTGATAGTATGAATATTAAGAAACCCTGGATAGGAAGCTCAAAATAATCAGAATAAATTTTGAAATAATTTATTTCATTAAAAGATGATATATGAATCTGGAAATCACATAAACATGTGATTTAAGGGGTCCAAATTCAGATCAAAATTTGATTTATGAGAAAAGAGGCACTTCTGAATAGAAAATGTTTGAATTTTATTGCCTCACGAGTAATTCTGATCACTTGGTCTTCTATCACAACAATGGTAGAGTATGGATAATATGGAAACAACCACTGATAGTATGAATATTAAGAAACCCTGGATAGGAAGCTCAAAATAATCAGAATAAATTTTGAAATAATTTATTTCATTAAAAGATGATATATGAATCTGGAAATCACATAAACATGTGATTTACGCGGTCCAAATTCAGATCAAAATTTGATTTCTGAGAAAAGAGGCACTTCTGAATAGAAAATGTTTGAATTTTATTGCCTCACGAGTAATTCTGATCACTTGGTCTTCTATCACAACAATAGTAGAGTATGGATAATATGGAAACAACCACTGATAGTATGAATAATAAGAAACCCTGGATAGGAAGCTCAAAATAATCAGAATAAATTTTGAAATAATTTATTTCATTAAAAGATGATATATGAATCTGGAAATCACATAAACATGTGATTTAAGGGGTCCAAATTCAGATCAAAATTTGATTTATGAGAAAAGAGGCACTTCTGAATAGAAAATGTTTGAATTTTATTGCCTCACGAGTAATTCTGATCACTTGGTCTTCTATCACAACAATGGTAGAGTATGGATAATATGGAAACAACCACTGATAGTATGAATATTAAGAAACCCTGGATAGGAAGCTCAAAATAATCAGAATAAATTTTGAAATAATTTATTTCATTAAAAGATGATATATGAATCTGGAAATCACATAAACATGTGATTTACGCGGTCCAAATTCAGATCAAAATTTGATTTCTGAGAAAAGAGGCACTTCTGAATAGAAAATGTTTGAATTTTATTGCCTCACGAGTAATTCTGATCACTTGGTCTTCTATCACAACAATGGTAGAGTATGGATAATATGGAAACAACCACTGATAGTATGAATAATAAGAAACCCTGGATAGGAAGCTCAAAATAATCAGAATAAATTTTGAAATAATTTATTTCATTAAAAGATGATATATGAATCTGGAAATCACATAAACATGTGATTTACGCGGTCCAAATTCAGATCAAAATTTGATTTCTGAGAAAAGAGGCACTTCTGAATAGAAAATGTTTGAATTTTATTGCCTCACGAGTAATTCTGATCACTTGGTCTTCTATCACAACAATGGTAGAGTATGGATAATATGGAAACAACCACTGATAGTATGAATAATAAGAAACCCTGGATAGGAAGCTCAAAATAATCAGAATAAATTTTGAAATAATTTATTTCATTAAAAGATGATATATGAATCTGGAAATCACATAAACATGTGATTTACGCGGTCCAAATTCAGATCAAAATTTGATTTCTGAGAAAAGAGGCACTTCTGAATAGAAAATGTTTGAATTTTATTGCCTCACGAGTAATTCTGATCACTTGGTCTTCTATCACAACAATAGTAGAGTATGGATAATATGGAAACAACCACTGATAGTATGAATAATAAGAAACCCTGGATAGGAAGCTCAAAATAATCAGAATAAATTTTGAAATAATTTATTTCATTAAAAGATGATATATGAATCTGGAAATCACATAAACATGTGATTTAAGGGGTCCAAATTCAGATCAAAATTTGATTTCTGAGAAAAGAGGCACTTCTGAATAGAAAATGTTTGAATTTCATTGCCTCACGAGTAATTCTGATCACTTGGTCTTCTATCACAACAATAGTAGAGTATGGATAATATGGAAACAACCACTGATAGTATGAATAATAAGAAACCCTGGATAGGAAGCTCAAAATAATCAGAATAAATTTTGAAATAATTTATTTCATTAAAAGATGATATATGAATCTGGAAATCACATAAACATGTGATTTACGCGGTCCTAATTCAGATCAAAATTTGATTTCTGAGAAAAGAGGCACTTCTGAATAGAAAATGTTTGAATATTATTGCCTCACGAGTAATTCTGATCACTTGGTCTTCTATCACAACAATGGTAGAGTATGGATAATATGGAAACAACCACTGATAGTATGAATAATAAGAAACCCTGGATAGGAAGCTCAAAATAATCAGAATAAATTTTGAAATAATTTATTTCATTAAAAGATGATATATGAATCTGGAAATCACATAAACATGTGATTTACGCGGTCCAAATTCAGATCAAAATTTGATTTCTGAGAAAAGAGGCACTTCTGAATAGAAAATGTTTGAATATTATTGCCTCACGAGTAATTCTGATCACTTGGTCTTCTATCACAACAATGGTAGAGAATGGATAATATGGAAACAACCACTGATAGTATGAATAATAAGAAACCCTGGATAGGAAGCTCAAAATAATCAGAATAAATTTTGAAATAATTTATTTCATTAAAAGATGATATATGAATCTGGAAATCACATAAACATGTGATTTACGCGGTCCAAATTCAGATCAAAATTTGATTTCTGAGAAAAGAGGCACTTCTGAATAGAAAATGTTTGAATATTATTGCCTCACGAGTAATTCTGATCACTTGGTCTTCTATCACAACAATGGTAGAGTATGGATAATATGGAAACAACCACTGATAGTATGAATAATAAGAAACCCTGGATAGGAAGCTCAAAATAATCAGAATAAATTTTGAAATAATTTATTTCATTAAAAGATGATATATGAATCTGGAAATCACATAAACATGTGATTTAAGGGGTCCAAATTCAGATCAAAATTTGATTTCTGAGAAAAGAGGCACTTCTGAATAGAAAATGTTTGAATATTATTGCCTCACGAGTAATTCTGATCACTTGGTCTTCTATCACAACAATAGTAGAGTATGGATAATATGGAAACAACCACTGATAGTATGAATAATAAGAAACCCTGGATAGGAAGCTCAAAATAATCAGAATAAATTTTGAAATAATTTATTTCATTAAAAGATGATATATGAATCTGGAAATCACATAAACATGTGATTTAAGGGGTCCAAATTCAGATCAAAATTTGATTTCTGAGAAAAGAGGCACTTCTGAATAGAAAATGTTTGAATATTATTGCCTCACGAGTAATTCTGATCACTTGGTCTTCTATCACAACAATAGTAGAGTATGGATAATATGGAAACAACCACTGATAGTATGAATAATAAGAAACCCTGGATAGGAAGCTCAAAATAATCAGAATAAATTTTGAAATAATTTATTTCATTAAAAGATGATATATGAATCTGGAAATCACATAAACATGTGATTTACGCGGTCCAAATTCAGATCAAAATTTGATTTCTGAGAAAAGAGGCACTTCTGAATAGAAAATGTTTGAATATTATTGCCTCACGAGTAATTCTGATCACTTGGTCTTCTATCACAACAATGGTAGAGTATGGATAATATGGAAACAACCACTGATAGTATGAATAATAAGAAACCCTGGATAGGAAGCTCAAAATAATCAGAATAAATTTTGAAATAATTTATTTCATTAAAAGATGATATATGAATCTGGAAATCACATAAACATGTGATTTACGCGGTCCAAATTCAGATCAAAATTTGATTTCTGAGAAAAGAGGCACTTCTGAATAGAAAATGTTTGAATATTATTGCCTCACGAGTAATTCTGATCACTTGGTCTTCTATCACAACAATAGTAGAGTATGGATAATATGGAAACAACCACTGATAGTATGAATAATAAGAAACCCTGGATAGGAAGCTCAAAATAATCAGAATAAATTTTGAAATAATTTATTTCATTAAAAGATGATATATGAATCTGGAAATCACATAAACATGTGATTTACGCGGTCCAAATTCAGATCAAAATTTGATTTCTGAGAAAAGAGGCACTTCTGAATAGAAAATGTTTGAATTTCATTGCCTCACGAGTAATTCTGATCACTTGGTCTTCTATCACAACAATAGTAGAGTATGGATAATATGGAAACAACCACTGATAGTATGAATAATAAGAAACCCTGGATAGGAAGCTCAAAATAATCAGAATAAATTTTGAAATAATTTATTTCATTAAAAGATGATATATGAATCTGGAAATCACATAAACATGTGATTTAAGGGGTCCAAATTCAGATCAAAATTTGATTTCTGAGAAAAGAGGCACTTCTGAATAGAAAATGTTTGAATTTCATTGCCTCACGAGTAATTCTGATCACTTGGTCTTCTATCACAACAATAGTAGAGTATGGATAATATGGAAACAACCACTGATAGTATGAATAATAAGAAACCCTGGATAGGAAGCTCAAAATAATCAGAATAAATTTTGAAATAATTTATTTCATTAAAAGATGATATATGAATCTGGAAATCACATAAACATGTGATTTAAGGGGTCCAAATTCAGATCAAAATTTGATTTCTGAGAAAAGAGGCACTTCTGAATAGAAAATGTTTGAATTTCATTGCCTCACGAGTAATTCTGATCACTTGGTCTTCTATCACAACAATAGTAGAGTATGGATAATATGGAAACAACCACTGATAGTATGAATAATAAGAAACCCTGGATAGGAAGCTCAAAATAATCAGAATAAATTTTGAAATAATTTATTTCATTAAAAGATGATATATGAATCTGGAAATCACATAAACATGTGATTTACGCGGTCCAAATTCAGATCAAAATTTGATTTCTGAGAAAAGAGGCACTTCTGAATAGAAAATGTTTGAATTTCATTGCCTCACGAGTAATTCTGATCACTTGGTCTTCTATCACAACAATAGTAGAGTATGGATAATATGGAAACAACCACTGATAGTATGAATAATAAGAAACCCTGGATAGGAAGCTCAAAATAATCAGAATAAATTTTGAAATAATTTATTTCATTAAAAGATGATATATGAATCTGGAAATCACATAAACATGTGATTTACGCGGTCCAAATTCAGATCAAAATTTGATTTCTGAGAAAAGAGGCACTTCTGAATAGAAAATGTTTGAATTTCATTGCCTCACGAGTAATTCTGATCACTTGGTCTTCTATCACAACAATAGTAGAGTATGGATAATATGGAAACAACCACTGATAGTATGAATAATAAGAAACCCTGGATAGGAAGCTCAAAATAATCAGAATAAATTTTGAAATAATTTATTTCATTAAAAGATGATATATGAATCTGGAAATCACATAAACATGTGATTTAAGGGGTCCAAATTCAGATCAAAATTTGATTTCTGAGAAAAGAGGCACTTCTGAATAGAAAATGTTTGAATTTCATTGCCTCACGAGTAATTCTGATCACTTGGTCTTCTATCACAACAATAGTAGAGTATGGATAATATGGAAACAACCACTGATAGTATGAATAATAAGAAACCCTGGATAGGAAGCTCAAAATAATCAGAATAAATTTTGAAATAATTTATTTCATTAAAAGATGATATATGAATCTGGAAATCACATAAACATGTGATTTACGCGGTCCAAATTCAGATCAAAATTTGATTTCTGAGAAAAGAGGCACTTCTGAATAGAAAATGTTTGAATTTCATTGCCTCACGAGTAATTCTGATCACTTGGTCTTCTATCACAACAATAGTAGAGTATGGATAATATGGAAACAACCACTGATAGTATGAATAATAAGAAACCCTGGATAGGAAGCTCAAAATAATCAGAATAAATTTTGAAATAATTTATTTCATTAAAAGATGATATATGAATCTGGAAATCACATAAACATGTGATTTAAGGGGTCCAAATTCAGATCAAAATTTGATTTCTGAGAAAAGAGGCACTTCTGAATAGAAAATGTTTGAATTTTATTGCCTCACGAGTAATTCTGATCACTTGGTCTTCTATCACAACAATGGTAGAGTATGGATAATATGGAAACAACCACTGATAGTATGAATAATAAGAAACCCTGGATAGGAAGCTCAAAATAATCAGAATAAATTTTGAAATAATTTATTTCATTAAAAGATGATATATGAATCTGGAAATCACATAAACATGTGATTTAAGGGGTCCAAATTCAGATCAAAATTTGATTTCTGAGAAAAGAGGCACTTCTGAATAGAAAATGTTTGAATTTTATTGCCTCACGAGTAATTCTGATCACTTGGTCTTCTATCACAACAATGGTAGAGTATGGATAATATGGAAACAACCACTGATAGTATGAATATTAAGAAACCCTGGATAGGAAGCTCAAAATAATCAGAATAAATTTTGAAATAATTTATTTCATTAAAAGATGATATATGAATCTGGAAATCACATAAACATGTGATTTACGCGGTCCAAATTCAGATCAAAATTTGATTTCTGAGAAAAGAGGCACTTCTGAATAGAAAATGTTTGAATTTTATTGCCTCACGAGTAATTCTGATCACTTGGTCTTCTATCACAACAATGGTAGAGTATGGATAATATGGAAACAACCACTGATAGTATGAATATTAAGAAACCCTGGATAGGAAGCTCAAAATAATCAGAATAAATTTTGAAATAATTTATTTCATTAAAAGATGATATATGAATCTGGAAATCACATAAACATGTGATTTAAGGGGTCCAAATTCAGATCAAAATTTGATTTCTGAGAAAAGAGGCACTTCTGAATAGAAAATGTTTGAATTTTATTGCCTCACGAGTAATTCTGATCACTTGGTCTTCTATCACAACAATGGTAGAGTATGGATAATATGGAAACAACCACTGATAGTATGAATATTAAGAAACCCTGGATAGGAAGCTCAAAATAATCAGAATAAATTTTGAAATAATTTATTTCATTAAAAGATGATATATGAATCTGGAAATCACATAAACATGTGATTTACGCGGTCCAAATTCAGATCAAAATTTGATTTCTGAGAAAAGAGGCACTTCTGAATAGAAAATGTTTGAATTTTATTGCCTCACGAGTAATTCTGATCACTTAGTCTTCTATCACAACAATGGTAGAGTATGGATAATATGGAAACAACCACTGATAGTATGAATATTAAGAAACCCTGGATAGGAAGCTCAAAATAATCAGAATAAATTTTGAAATAATTTATTTCATTAAAAGATGATATATGAATCTGGAAATCACATAAACATGTGATTTACGCGGTCCAAATTCAGATCAAAATTTGATTTCTGAGAAAAGAGGCACTTCTGAATAGAAAATGTTTGAATTTTATTGCCTCACGAGTAATTCTGATCACTTGGTCTTCTATCACAACAATAGTAGAGTATGGATAATATGGAAACAACCACTGATAGTATGAATATTAAGAAACCCTGGATAGGAAGCTCAAAATAATCAGAATAAATTTTGAAATAATTTATTTCATTAAAAGATGATATATGAATCTGGAAATCACATAAACATGTGATTTACGCGGTCCAAATTCAGATCAAAATTTGATTTCTGAGAAAAGAGGCACTTCTGAATAGAAAATGTTTGAATTTTATTGCCTCACGAGTAATTCTGATCACTTGGTCTTCTATCACAACAATAGTAGAGTATGGATAATATGGAAACAACCACTGATAGTATGAATATTAAGAAACCCTGGATAGGAAGCTCAAAATAATCAGAATAAATTTTGAAATAATTTATTTCATTAAAAGATGATATATGAATCTGGAAATCACATAAACATGTGATTTAAGGGGTCCAAATTCAGATCAAAATTTGATTTCTGAGAAAAGAGGCACTTCTGAATAGAAAATGTTTGAATTTTATTGCCTCACGAGTAATTCTGATCACTTAGTCTTCTATCACAACAATGGTAGAGTATGGATAATATGGAAACAACCACTGATAGTATGAATATTAAGAAACCCTGGATAGGAAGCTCAAAATAATCAGAATAAATTTTGAAATAATTTATTTCATTAAAAGATGATATATGAATCTGGAAATCACATAAACATGTGATTTACGCGGTCCAAATTCAGATCAAAATTTGATTTCTGAGAAAAGAGGCACTTCTGAATAGAAAATGTTTGAATTTTATTGCCTCACGAGTAATTCTGATCACTTGGTCTTCTATCACAACAATGGTAGAGTATGGATAATATGGAAACAACCACTGATAGTATGAATATTAAGAAACCCTGGATAGGAAGCTCAAAATAATCAGAATAAATTTTGAAATAATTTATTTCATTAAAAGATGATATATGAATCTGGAAATCACATAAACATGTGATTTACGCGGTCCAAATTCAGATCAAAATTTGATTTCTGAGAAAAGAGGCACTTCTGAATAGAAAATGTTTGAATTTTATTGCCTCACGAGTAATTCTGATCACTTGGTCTTCTATCACAACAATAGTAGAGTATGGATAATATGGAAACAACCACTGATAGTATGAATATTAAGAAACCCTGGATAGGAAGCTCAAAATAATCAGAATAAATTTTGAAATAATTTATTTCATTAAAAGATGATATATGAATCTGGAAATCACATAAACATGTGATTTACGCGGTCCAAATTCAGATCAAAATTTGATTTCTGAGAAAAGAGGCACTTCTGAATAGAAAATGTTTGAATTTTATTGCCTCACGAGTAATTCTGATCACTTGGTCTTCTATCACAACAATGGTAGAGTATGGATAATATGGAAACAACCACTGATAGTATGAATATTAAGAAACCCTGGATAGGAAGCTCAAAATAATCAGAATAAATTTTGAAATAATTTATTTCATTAAAAGATGATATATGAATCTGGAAATCACATAAACATGTGATTTACGCGGTCCAAATTCAGATCAAAATTTGATTTCTGAGAAAAGAGGCACTTCTGAATAGAAAATGTTTGAATTTTATTGCCTCACGAGTAATTCTGATCACTTGGTCTTCTATCACAACAATAGTAGAGTATGGATAATATGGAAACAACCACTGATAGTATGAATATTAAGAAACCCTGGATAGGAAGCTCAAAATAATCAGAATAAATTTTGAAATAATTTATTTCATTAAAAGATGATATATGAATCTGGAAATCACATAAACATGTGATTTACGCGGTCCAAATTCAGATCAAAATTTGATTTCTGAGAAAAGAGGCACTTCTGAATAGAAAATGTTTGAATTTTATTGCCTCACGAGTAATTCTGATCACTTGGTCTTCTATCACAACAATAGTAGAGTATGGATAATATGGAAACAACCACTGATAGTATGAATATTAAGAAACCCTGGATAGGAAGCTCAAAATAATCAGAATAAATTTTGAAATAATTTATTTCATTAAAAGATGATATATGAATCTGGAAATCACATAAACATGTGATTTAAGGGGTCCAAATTCAGATCAAAATTTGATTTCTGTGAAAAGAGGCACTTTCGAATAGAAAATGTTTGAATATTATTGCCTCACGAGTAATTCTGATCACTTGTTCTTCTATCACAACAATGGTAGAGTATGGATAATATGGAAACAACCACTGATAGTATGAATAATAAGAAACCCTGGATAGGAAGCTCAAAATAATCAGAATAAATTTTGAAATAATTTATTTCATTAAAAGATGATATATGAATCTGGAAATCACATAAACATGTGATTTAAGGGGTCCAAATTCAGATCAAAATTTGATTTCTGTGAAAAGAGGCACTTTCGAATAGAAAATGTTTGAATATTATTGCCTCACGAGTAATTCTGATCACTTGTTCTTCTATCACAACAATGGTAGAGTATGGATAATATGGAAACAACCACTGATAGTATGAATAATAAGAAACCCTGGATAGGAAGCTCAAAATAATCAGAATAAATTTTGAAATAATTTATTTCATTAAAAGATGATATATGAATCTGGAAATCACATAAACATGTGATTTAAGGGGTCCAAATTCAGATCAAAATTTGATTTCTGTGAAAAGAGGCACTTTCGAATAGAAAATGTTTGAATATTATTGCCTCACGAGTAATTCTGATCACTTGTTCTTCTATCACAACAATGGTAGAGTATGGATAATATGGAAACAACCACTGATAGTATGAATAATAAGAAACCCTGGATAGGAAGCTCAAAATAATCAGAATAAATTTTGAAATAATTTATTTCATTAAAAGATGATATATGAATCTGGAAATCACATAAACATGTGATTTAAGGGGTCCAAATTCAGATCAAAATTTGATTTCTGTGAAAAGAGGCACTTTCGAATAGAAAATGTTTGAATATTATTGCCTCACGAGTAATTCTGATCACTTGGTCTTCTATCACAACAATGGTAGAGTATGGATAATATGGAAACAACCACTGATAGTATGAATAATAAGAAACCCTGGATAGGAAGCTCAAAATAATCAGAATAAATTTTGAAATAATTTATTTCATTAAAAGATGATATATGAATCTGGAAATCACATAAACATGTGATTTAAGGGGTCCAAATTCAGATCAAAATTTGATTTCTGAGAAAAGAGGCACTTCTGAATAGAAAATGTTTGAATTTTATTGCCTCACGAGTAATTCTGATCACTTGGTCTTCTATCACAACAATGGTAGAGTATGGATAATATGGAAACAACCACTGATAGTATGAATATTAAGAAACCCTGGATAGGAAGCTCAAAATAATCAGAATAAATTTTGAAATAATTTATTTCATTAAAAGATGATATATGAATCTGGAAATCACATAAACATGTGATTTACGCGGTCCAAATTCAGATCAAGATTTGATTTCTGAGAAAAGAGGCACTTCTGAATAGAAAATGTTTGAATTTTATTGCCTCACGAGTAATTCTGATCACTTGGTCTTCTATCACAACAATGGTATAGTATGGATAATATGGAAACAACCACTGATAGTATGAATATTAAGAAACCCTGGATAGGAAGCTCAAAATAATCAGAATAAATTTTGAAATAATTTATTTCATTAAAAGATGATATATGAATCTGGAAATCACATAAACATGTGATTTAAGGGGTCCAAATTCAGATCAAAATTTGATTTCTGTGAAAAGAGGCACTTTCGAATAGAAAATGTTTGAATATTATTGCCTCACGAGTAATTCTGATCACTTGTTCTTCTATCACAACAATGGTAGAGTATGGATAATATGGAAACAACCACTGATAGTATGAATAATAAGAAACCCTGGATAGGAAGCTCAAAATAATCAGAATAAATTTTGAAATAATTTATTTCATTAAAAGATGATATATGAATCTGGAAATCACATAAACATGTGATTTACGCGGTCCAAATTCAGATCAAAATTTGATTTCTGAGAAAAGAGGCACTTCTGAATAGAAAATGTTTGAATTTTATTGCCTCACGAGTAATTCTGATCACTTGGTCTTCTATCACAACAATGGTAGAGTATGGATAATATGGAAACAACCACTGATAGTATGAATAATAAGAAACCCTGGATAGGAAGCTCAAAATAATCAGAATAAATTTTGAAATAATTTATTTCATTAAAAGATGATATATGAATCTGGAAATCACATAAACATGTGATTTAAGGGGTCCAAATTCAGATCAAAATTTGATTTCTGAGAAAAGAGGCACTTCTGAATAGAAAATGTTTGAATTTTATTGCCTCACGAGTAATTCTGATCACTTGGTCTTCTATCACAACAATGGTAGAGTATGGATAATATGGAAACAACCACTGATAGTATGAATAATAAGAAACCCTGGATAGGAAGCTCAAAATAATCAGAATAAATTTTGAAATAATTTATTTCATTAAAAGATGATATATGAATCTGGAAATCACATAAACATGTGATTTACGCGGTCCAAATTCAGATCAAAATTTGATTTCTGAGAAAAGAGGCACTTCTGAATAGAAAATGTTTGAATTTTATTGCCTCACGAGTAATTCTGATCACTTGGTCTTCTATCACAACAATGGTAGAGTATGGATAATATGGAAACAACCACTGATAGTATGAATAATAAGAAACCCTGGATAGGAAGCTCAAAATAATCAGAATAAATTTTGAAATAATTTATTTCATTAAAAGATGATATATGAATCTGGAAATCACATAAACATGTGATTTACGCGGTCCAAATTCAGATCAAAATTTGATTTCTGAGAAAAGAGGCACTTCTGAATAGAAAATGTTTGAATTTTATTGCCTCACGAGTAATTCTGATCACTTGGTCTTCTATCACAACAATGGTAGAGTATGGATAATATGGAAACAACCACTGATAGTATGAATATTAAGAAACCCTGGATAGGAAGCTCAAAATAATCAGAATAAATTTTGAAATAATTTATTTCATTAAAAGATGATATATGAATCTGGAAATCACATAAACATGTGATTTACGCGGTCCAAATTCAGATCAAAATTTGATTTCTGAGAAAAGAGGCACTTCTGAATAGAAAATGTTTGAATTTTATTGCCTCACGAGTAATTCTGATCACTTGGTCTTCTATCACAACAATGGTAGAGTATGGATAATATGGAAACAACCACTGATAGTATGAATAATAAGAAACCCTGGATAGGAAGCTCAAAATAATCAGAATAAATTTTGAAATAATTTATTTCATTAAAAGATGATATATGAATCTGGAAATCACATAAACATGTGATTTAAGGGGTCCAAATTCAGATCAAAATTTGATTTATGAGAAAAGAGGCACTTCTGAATAGAAAATGTTTGAATTTTATTGCCTCACGAGTAATTCTGATCACTTGGTCTTCTATCACAACAATGGTAGAGTATGGATAATATGGAAACAACCACTGATAGTATGAATATTAAGAAACCCTGGATAGGAAGCTCAAAATAATCAGAATAAATTTTGAAATAATTTATTTCATTAAAAGATGATATATGAATCTGGAAATCACATAAACATGTGATTTACGCGGTCCAAATTCAGATCAAAATTTGATTTCTGAGAAAAGAGGCACTTCTGAATAGAAAATGTTTGAATTTTATTGCCTCACGAGTAATTCTGATCACTTGGTCTTCTATCACAACAATGGTAGAGTATGGATAATATGGAAACAACCACTGATAGTATGAATAATAAGAAACCCTGGATAGGAAGCTCAAAATAATCAGAATAAATTTTGAAATAATTTATTTCATTAAAAGATGATATATGAATCTGGAAATCACATAAACATGTGATTTAAGGGGTCCAAATTCAGATCAAAATTTGATTTATGAGAAAAGAGGCACTTCTGAATAGAAAATGTTTGAATTTTATTGCCTCACGAGTAATTCTGATCACTTGGTCTTCTATCACAACAATGGTAGAGTATGGATAATATGGAAACAACCACTGATAGTATGAATATTAAGAAACCCTGGATAGGAAGCTCAAAATAATCAGAATAAATTTTGAAATAATTTATTTCATTAAAAGATGATATATGAATCTGGAAATCACATAAACATGTGATTTACGCGGTCCAAATTCAGATCAAAATTTGATTTCTGAGAAAAGAGGCACTTCTGAATAGAAAATGTTTGAATTTTATTGCCTCACGAGTAATTCTGATCACTTGGTCTTCTATCACAACAATAGTAGAGTATGGATAATATGGAAACAACCACTGATAGTATGAATAATAAGAAACCCTGGATAGGAAGCTCAAAATAATCAGAATAAATTTTGAAATAATTTATTTCATTAAAAGATGATATATGAATCTGGAAATCACATAAACATGTGATTTACGCGGTCCAAATTCAGATCAAAATTTGATTTCTGAGAAAAGAGGCACTTCTGAATAGAAAATGTTTGAATTTTATTGCCTCACGAGTAATTCTGATCACTTGGTCTTCTATCACAACAATAGTAGAGTATGGATAATATGGAAACAACCACTGATAGTATGAATAATAAGAAACCCTGGATAGGAAGCTCAAAATAATCAGAATAAATTTTGAAATAATTTATTTCATTAAAAGATGATATATGAATCTGGAAATCACATAAACATGTGATTTACGCGGTCCAAATTCAGATCAAAATTTGATTTCTGAGAAAAGAGGCACTTCTGAATAGAAAATGTTTGAATTTTATTGCCTCACGAGTAATTCTGATCACTTGGTCTTCTATCACAACAATGGTAGAGTATGGATAATATGGAAACAACCACTGATAGTATGAATAATAAGAAACCCTGGATAGGAAGCTCAAAATAATCAGAATAAATTTTGAAATAATTTATTTCATTAAAAGATGATTTTTATGTTCTTGATGGGGACAGTCCAAGGTATATATATATATATTTATTAAACTAAGAATAAAGTAGGACAATAACAATATGAAGAGAATAAAATACCAAAACGGATAACACAACTACTCAAAAGGACATGGTCCCAAAAACAGCAAAGCCCAAAATAACAAATGACCGCCCGAGGTCATCCTGCCCGGGACGAGAATGACGTCAATAACTATCTGTGGCACATTTGAAGATGCAGAGTGTAAACAGGATCATGCGTTCACCACAACACCTCCCATGCTGAAAAAGACGCAGGGCCAACGCGGAACGGTGCACCCTTTAGCGGATTCGTGGATCAGGAGACTCGTCCTCATGGCCAACTACCATGTTTAAAGTAGGCCTGTAACGTTCCGTAGGTTTTCTACGTCTCGTGCTCCTCCGCAAGATCGGAAAATTCTCTGATGTGTCTTCTCCGTGCACAGTCACATTTGAATTAGATGGTGAAACAAGGGGGGAAGGGGGAACGGGCGCATTTAATAACAAGTTATCTTCTTGGTCCCAACTTGCTGCCTCAACTTCCGTCATGTTGTTTGTTGTATGATCTTCGACAATTGTATCTTCGACATTTGTATCTTTAACAACCGTCTCACTCCCCTCTGCAGAATCTGGAAATTTTGAAAATTTGGGTAACATAAATGCTTCACTCAAAGCTGTGTTACAAAACTCGTGATCCGAAGATCGTCGTATCATTTGATTTTGGTGATACGTCTTTAAACCATTTCGTGATTCAACGAAATAAGTCACGTTTCCGGTGACCTTTTTAACTATACCTGGAACCCAGTTCCAACTGTTTGACTTGTATACCTTAACATAGACCTTATCGCCAACATGGAATTTCGTTTGCCTCTCGTTCCTTGATAACGAGTCTGGCTTTCTTGGGATGAGCAAGGTCATCTTTGTTTTTAGTTTTCGGCCTAAAAACAATTCACTAGGTGACTTATTACCAAGTATTTCCGACGGTGTGGACCTATAAGTAAATAAGAAACTATCTACCATATCTTGGGTAATGTTTGATCCTTGGATCTTCCGCAACCCTCTCTTGATAGTGTCGACAAATCGCTCCGCCTGTCCATTCGACTGGGGATGGAACGCGGGTGAGCGTATATGATCTATACCGAACTCCAACATCAACTTACGAAAATCGTTCGAAGTGAACTGTGTTCCATTGTCTGATACCACAACGTCTGGAATTCCATAACGATAAATGAACTTTCTTACCACTTCACATGTAAATGTTGTAGTGATTGACTTTGTCAGTACAACTTCCGGCCATTTTGTCAGAGCGTCGACCACGACAAACAAAAATTTTCCACTTACCGGTCCCGCAAAATCTACATGAATTCTGCTCCATGCTCTTTCGGGTTTTGGCCACGCACACGGGTCGGCTTTTGGACTTGATTTCCGATTTAGTTCACAACTCACACACCCTCTAACCGTGATAGCCACATCTTTATCAATACCTGGCCAATATACGCATGTTCGCGCTAACTGTTTCATCCGTTCAATTCCTGGATGATTTTCGTGAAGCTGTTTTAAAACTACCTTCCTTAAGACCTTTGGAATCACGACACGACTGTTCCACATCAAACAACCCTCTAAAACTGTTAACTCGAACTTTTTATCATGGAACGGCTTCTCAAACGCATTTAATCTGTTTTTACCCGGCCAATTTCCTTTTCTAACATATTCGGATACCTTTCTCAGAAGTTTATCTTCCACTGTAGCTTTACTGACATCCTTTGCCATAATCGGTAACTTACTAAAACTCGATCTTAGATAACTTTCGCCCGAATTTAGTTCCGCAATAACGATGTCTTCATTTATTAAGTTTTGGGACTGCGCAAGTCTCGATAACCCATCCGCATTGCCAAAAGACTTTGTGTTAATGTACTCTATGTCGTAGGAATATCCCATCAACACCGTGGCCCACCTTACCAATCTGTTTTGGGAGTGCACGGGTAAATCCTTTTTACATCCAAAAATTGCCAGTAATGGCTTGTGATCTGTCCTCAGTGTAAAATGTCGTCCAAAAAGGAATTTGTGGAATTTCTTAACTCCAAAAACAATGCCCAATGCCTCTTTCTCGATCTGCGAATAATTCTTTTCGGCTGAATTTAGCGACTTTGCAGCGTGCGCGATTGGTTTTTCAACGCCATTTGGCATAACATGTGCGATAACACAGCCAAGACCATACTCCGACGCATCACTCGCAAGTATAATTTTCAATTGTGGGTTATAATGCGTCAGATTCAAATCGGAACCTAGAATGTCTTTTAATTTCCTGAAACTATCTCTCTCTCGCTTGGACCAACACCATGACGTGTTCTTTTGCAACAAACTGTCCAGCGGGCCCCTTAGTGGTTTCATTTGTGGTATAAAAGCGGAATAATACGTGATCATACCTAAAAACGACTGTAGCTCTTTTTTATTACCTGGTTCCTTCATTTTTCTAATAACCTCGGTCTTCTCGGGGTTTGGTCGTCTCCCATTCTTATCAATTATAAAACCTAAAAACTCTATTCTTGGTTGTGCGAACTTACACTTGTCCAGTCTGACATGGAACCCATATTTATCAATTCTTTCAAAAAGCAACTTTAACGTATTTAAGTGCGAATTTAAATCATTTCCGACAACGATTACGTCGTCCAAATACGCAGCTACACCTGGTATACCCGATATTAACTTATCCATAATGTCCTGAAAAATAGCTGGAGCAGTTTTGACACCAAACGGCATTCGCTTATATTTAAATAAACCCAAATGTGTGTTTATTACACATAATTCCTGCGCATGTGCATCCAACTCCACCTGCAAATATGCGTCGGCAAAATCGATTTGCGAAAAATATGCTCCACCATTCAACGTAGCGAAAATGTCCTGTGGTGTGGGAAGCGGATGTTTATTATCTTCCAGAGCCGCATTTAGGCCAGTCCTGAAATCTGCGCATAAGCGAGTACTTCCATTCGCTTTCTTAATGTATACAACCGGTGCCGCCCATTTACTATGTTCAACCTTTTCAATAACACCCAAACCGACCAATCGGTTTATTTCCGCCGTTGCGATTTCTATTGCGCCGTAGGGTACGGGTCTTGCCTTTTTAAACACTGGCTTGCTATCCGCAACAACACTCAGGGAAGCCTTCTCGAAATTACATCTCCCCAAGGAACTTTCAAACACCTTACCAAAACTCTTTTTTAACTCTTCCGTGTATATACTTGATGAGACTTCATTAATCACTGGATCACCCATCATACTTAAATGATGTCGCATACACTTACTCTTACTAATCAGATCCAGTCCCAAAAGGTTACCGTGGTCTCTGACATAGATCCACCCCTTTTCCGAAATCTCCTTAAGCGTGATATCCGCCAAGAATCTGCCCTTTAAACTCAAACTGGAACCATTGGCGCAACTCACCATCATGTTCACGCTCTCTAGTAGTGGACATCCAAGTTTCCTCCACTCTGATTCGCCTATTAACGTGATATCTGCCCCAGTGTCAATTTGAAACGGTATACGAACTCCGTTCAACGTACAGTTTACATACTGCCTCGACACATTTACCGACTGGGCTTTAACATTATTTGAATACAATCTTACCCGGCAGTTCTTTTTCATGTGACCCAGCTTGCCACATCGGAAACACTTGATTCTCTTCTTTTCCTTGTTACTCTTTCCGAAACGTCCGTTTCCATTTCCAAATTTACGGTCCTCTCTTTTAACTTCGTTTCCATTTCCAAATTTACGGTCCTCTCTTTGAACTTCATTTACACGACCGTTGTACGAAGACGGTGCGTCTGTCAACTCCTTTGACTCCTTGGACATACACTCAACCTTGGACCATTCAGCATATAGCTCGTCTATTGTTGATTTACCTGACCTCTCGACAAAATTAATTAGATGGTCTCTCATTTTTTGGTCTCTCACGTCTCTCAAACCAGTAATGAAGAAAAATACCTTAAATTCTTCCAGCGTCATTTCATTGAATTTCGCGTTCTCTACTAGACGATTTACCTTATTTAGGTATTCCAGAACAGACCCATCCTTAATGACTCTGGTGCATGCAAACCGTTTCGATAGCATCGAAACTTGCGTGTTGAACATTTCCTGTAATCTGGAAACAATTTCTGAAAATGATAACTCGATATGATTCTTCGGAGCGATTCTGTTTGATAGCTGTTCGAATACATTACTCGACAGCTTCGAAACCAACAACTGCCGTTTCCCTCCATCGGACAGTTCGCAACCTTCAACTTCGAAACATCCCTTGTGTTTCTCAAACCAACGATCGAAGGTTAAACCTTCATCGATGTCATATTCGAAGGTGTCCATACGGCTAGCTATAGCACTAATGGTTTCTGCTTCGCTTTTCCTTCCTTCTTTTCTATCAAATCGGTTAATTAGTTCAGCATGCAGCTCGAAATTCTGTTTCTGCGATTCATCTAAACGCGCTGACAGTTTCTCTACCAGTTCAATTAATTTTGCTTCGACAGACATTTTCTAAATTATTTAACAATTAAAGAATTCGAATTTACCTGATCGCCACTTTTATGTTCTTGATGGGGACAGTCCAAGGTATATATATATATATTTATTAAACTAAGAATAAAGTAGGACAATAACAATATGAAGAGAATAAAATACCAAAACGGATAACACAACTACTCAAAAGGACATGGTCCCAAAAACAGCAAAGCCCAAAATAACAAATGACCGCCCGAGGTCATCCTGCCCGGGACGAGAATGACGTCAATAACTATCTGTGGCACATTTGAAGATGCAGAGTGTAAACAGGATCATGCGTTCACCACAACAATGATATATGAATCTGGAAATCACATAAACATGTGATTTACGCGGTCCAAATTCAGATCAAAATTTGATTTCTGAGAAAAGAGGCACTTCTGAATAGAAAATGTTTGAATTTTATTGCCTCACGAGTAATTCTGATCACTTGGTCTTCTATCACAACAATAGTAGAGTATGGATAATATGGAAACAACCACTGATAGTATGAATATTAAGAAACCCTGGATAGGAAGCTCAAAATAATCAGAATAAATTTTGAAATAATTTATTTCATTAAAAGATGATATATGAATCTGGAAATCACATAAACATGTGATTTAAGGGGTCCAAATTCAGATCAAAATTTGATTTATGAGAAAAGAGGCACTTCTGAATAGAAAATGTTTGAATTTTATTGCCTCACGAGTAATTCTGATCACTTGGTCTTCTATCACAACAATGGTAGAGTATGGATAATATGGAAACAACCACTGATAGTATGAATATTAAGAAACCCTGGATAGGAAGCTCAAAATAATCAGAATAAATTTTGAAATAATTTATTTCATTAAAAGATGATATATGAATCTGGAAATCACATAAACATGTGATTTACGCGGTCCAAATTCAGATCAAGATTTGATTTCTGAGAAAAGAGGCACTTCTGAATAGAAAATGTTTGAATTTTATTGCCTCACGAGTAATTCTGATCACTTGGTCTTCTATCACAACAATAGTAGAGTATGGATAATATGGAAACAACCACTGATAGTATGAATATTAAGAAACCCTGGATAGGAAGCTCAAAATAATCAGAATAAATTTTGAAATAATTTATTTCATTAAAAGATGATATATGAATCTGGAAATCACATAAACATGTGATTTACGCGGTCCAAATTCAGATCAAAATTTGATTTCTGAGAAAAGAGGCACTTCTGAATAGAAAATGTTTGAATTTTATTGCCTCACGAGTAATTCTGATCACTTGGTCTTCTATCACAACAATAGTAGAGTATGGATAATATGGAAACAACCACTGATAGTATGAATATTAAGAAACCCTGGATAGGAAGCTCAAAATAATCAGAATAAATTTTGAAATAATTTATTTCATTAAAAGATGATATATGAATCTGGAAATCACATAAACATGTGATTTAAGGGGTCCAAATTCAGATCAAAATTTGATTTCTGTGAAAAGAGGCACTTTCGAATAGAAAATGTTTGAATATTATTGCCTCACGAGTAATTCTGATCACTTGTTCTTCTATCACAACAATGGTAGAGTATGGATAATATGGAAACAACCACTGATAGTATGAATATTAAGAAACCCTGGATAGGAAGCTCAAAATAATCAGAATAAATTTTGAAATAATTTATTTCATTAAAAGATGATATATGAATCTGGAAATCACATAAACATGTGATTTAAGGGGTCCAAATTCAGATCAAAATTTGATTTCTGAGAAAAGAGGCACTTCTGAATAGAAAATGTTTGAATTTTATTGCCTCACGAGTAATTCTGATCACTTGGTCTTCTATCACAACAATGGTATAGTATGGATAATATGGAAACAACCACTGATAGTATGAATATTAAGAAACCCTGGATAGGAAGCTCAAAATAATCAGAATAAATTTTGAAATAATTTATTTCATTAAAAGATGATATATGAATCTGGAAATCACATAAACATGTGATTTAAGGGGTCCAAATTCAGATCAAAATTTGATTTCTGTGAAAAGAGGCACTTTCGAATAGAAAATGTTTGAATATTATTGCCTCACGAGTAATTCTGATCACTTGTTCTTCTATCACAACAATGGTAGAGTATGGATAATATGGAAACAACCACTGATAGTATGAATAATAAGAAACCCTGGATAGGAAGCTCAAAATAATCAGAATAAATTTTGAAATAATTTATTTCATTAAAAGATGATATATGAATCTGGAAATCACATAAACATGTGATTTAAGGGGTCCAAATTCAGATCAAAATTTGATTTCTGTGAAAAGAGGCACTTTCGAATAGAAAATGTTTGAATATTATTGCCTCACGAGTAATTCTGATCACTTGTTCTTCTATCACAACAATGGTAGAGTATGGATAATATGGAAACAACCACTGATAGTATGAATAATAAGAAACCCTGGATAGGAAGCTCAAAATAATCAGAATAAATTTTGAAATAATTTATTTCATTAAAAGATGATATATGAATCTGGAAATCACATAAACATGTGATTTAAGGGGTCCAAATTCAGATCAAAATTTGATTTCTGTGAAAAGAGGCACTTTCGAATAGAAAATGTTTGAATATTATTGCCTCACGAGTAATTCTGATCACTTGTTCTTCTATCACAACAATGGTAGAGTATGGATAATATGGAAACAACCACTGATAGTATGAATAATAAGAAACCCTGGATAGGAAGCTCAAAATAATCAGAATAAATTTTGAAATAATTTATTTCATTAAAAGATGATATATGAATCTGGAAATCACATAAACATGTGATTTAAGGGGTCCAAATTCAGATCAAAATTTGATTTCTGTGAAAAGAGGCACTTTCGAATAGAAAATGTTTGAATATTATTGCCTCACGAGTAATTCTGATCACTTGTTCTTCTATCACAACAATGGTAGAGTATGGATAATATGGAAACAACCACTGATAGTATGAATAATAAGAAACCCTGGATAGGAAGCTCAAAATAATCAGAATAAATTTTGAAATAATTTATTTCATTAAAAGATGATATATGAATCTGGAAATCACATAAACATGTGATTTAAGGGGTCCAAATTCAGATCAAAATTTGATTTCTGTGAAAAGAGGCACTTTCGAATAGAAAATGTTTGAATATTATTGCCTCACGAGTAATTCTGATCACTTGTTCTTCTATCACAACAATGGTAGAGTATGGATAATATGGAAACAACCACTGATAGTATGAATAATAAGAAACCCTGGATAGGAAGCTCAAAATAATCAGAATAAATTTTGAAATAATTTATTTCATTAAAAGATGATATATGAATCTGGAAATCACATAAACATGTGATTTAAGGGGTCCAAATTCAGATCAAAATTTGATTTCTGTGAAAAGAGGCACTTTCGAATAGAAAATGTTTGAATATTATTGCCTCACGAGTAATTCTGATCACTTGGTCTTCTATCACAACAATGGTAGAGTATGGATAATATGGAAACAACCACTGATAGTATGAATATTAAGAAACCCTGGATAGGAAGCTCAAAATAATCAGAATAAATTTTGAAATAATTTATTTCATTAAAAGATGATATATGAATCTGGAAATCACATAAACATGTGATTTACGCGGTCCAAATTCAGATCAAGATTTGATTTCTGAGAAAAGAGGCACTTCTGAATAGAAAATGTTTGAATTTTATTGCCTCACGAGTAATTCTGATCACTTGGTCTTCTATCACAACAATGGTATAGTATGGATAATATGGAAACAACCACTGATAGTATGAATATTAAGAAACCCTGGATAGGAAGCTCAAAATAATCAGAATAAATTTTGAAATAATTTATTTCATTAAAAGATGATATATGAATCTGGAAATCACATAAACATGTGATTTAAGGGGTCCAAATTCAGATCAAAATTTGATTTCTGAGAAAAGAGGCACTTCTGAATAGAAAATGTTTGAATTTTATTGCCTCACGAGTAATTCTGATCACTTGGTCTTCTATCACAACAATGGTATAGTATGGATAATATGGAAACAACCACTGATAGTATGAATATTAAGAAACCCTGGATAGGAAGCTCAAAATAATCAGAATAAATTTTGAAATAATTTATTTCATTAAAAGATGATATATGAATCTGGAAATCACATAAACATGTGATTTAAGGGGTCCAAATTCAGATCAAAATTTGATTTCTGAGAAAAGAGGCACTTCTGAATAGAAAATGTTTGAATTTTATTGCCTCACGAGTAATTCTGATCACTTGGTCTTCTATCACAACAATGGTATAGTATGGATAATATGGAAACAACCACTGATAGTATGAATATTAAGAAACCCTGGATAGGAAGCTCAAAATAATCAGAATAAATTTTGAAATAATTTATTTCATTAAAAGATGATATATGAATCTGGAAATCACATAAACATGTGATTTAAGGGGTCCAAATTCAGATCAAAATTTGATTTCTGAGAAAAGAGGCACTTCTGAATAGAAAATGTTTGAATTTTATTGCCTCACGAGTAATTCTGATCACTTGGTCTTCTATCACAACAATGGTATAGTATGGATAATATGGAAACAACCACTGATAGTATGAATATTAAGAAACCCTGGATAGGAAGCTCAAAATAATCAGAATAAATTTTGAAATAATTTATTTCATTAAAAGATGATATATGAATCTGGAAATCACATAAACATGTGATTTAAGGGGTCCAAATTCAGATCAAAATTTGATTTCTGTGAAAAGAGGCACTTTCGAATAGAAAATGTTTGAATATTATTGCCTCACGAGTAATTCTGATCACTTGTTCTTCTATCACAACAATGGTAGAGTATGGATAATATGGAAACAACCACTGATAGTATGAATAATAAGAAACCCTGGATAGGAAGCTCAAAATAATCAGAATAAATTTTGAAATAATTTATTTCATTAAAAGATGATATATGAATCTGGAAATCACATAAACATGTGATTTAAGGGGTCCAAATTCAGATCAAAATTTGATTTCTGTGAAAAGAGGCACTTTCGAATAGAAAATGTTTGAATATTATTGCCTCACGAGTAATTCTGATCACTTGTTCTTCTATCACAACAATGGTAGAGTATGGATAATATGGAAACAACCACTGATAGTATGAATAATAAGAAACCCTGGATAGGAAGCTCAAAATAATCAGAATAAATTTTGAAATAATTTATTTCATTAAAAGATGATATATGAATCTGGAAATCACATAAACATGTGATTTAAGGGGTCCAAATTCAGATCAAAATTTGATTTCTGTGAAAAGAGGCACTTTCGAATAGAAAATGTTTGAATATTATTGCCTCACGAGTAATTCTGATCACTTGTTCTTCTATCACAACAATGGTAGAGTATGGATAATATGGAAACAACCACTGATAGTATGAATAATAAGAAACCCTGGATAGGAAGCTCAAAATAATCAGAATAAATTTTGAAATAATTTATTTCATTAAAAGATGATATATGAATCTGGAAATCACATAAACATGTGATTTAAGGGGTCCAAATTCAGATCAAAATTTGATTTCTGTGAAAAGAGGCACTTTCGAATAGAAAATGTTTGAATATTATTGCCTCACGAGTAATTCTGATCACTTGTTCTTCTATCACAACAATGGTAGAGTATGGATAATATGGAAACAACCACTGATAGTATGAATAATAAGAAACCCTGGATAGGAAGCTCAAAATAATCAGAATAAATTTTGAAATAATTTATTTCATTAAAAGATGATATATGAATCTGGAAATCACATAAACATGTGATTTAAGGGGTCCAAATTCAGATCAAAATTTGATTTCTGTGAAAAGAGGCACTTTCGAATAGAAAATGTTTGAATATTATTGCCTCACGAGTAATTCTGATCACTTGTTCTTCTATCACAACAATGGTAGAGTATGGATAATATGGAAACAACCACTGATAGTATGAATAATAAGAAACCCTGGATAGGAAGCTCAAAATAATCAGAATAAATTTTGAAATAATTTATTTCATTAAAAGATGATATATGAATCTGGAAATCACATAAACATGTGATTTAAGGGGTCCAAATTCAGATCAAAATTTGATTTCTGTGAAAAGAGGCACTTTCGAATAGAAAATGTTTGAATATTATTGCCTCACGAGTAATTCTGATCACTTGTTCTTCTATCACAACAATGGTAGAGTATGGATAATATGGAAACAACCACTGATAGTATGAATAATAAGAAACCCTGGATAGGAAGCTCAAAATAATCAGAATAAATTTTGAAATAATTTATTTCATTAAAAGATGATATATGAATCTGGAAATCACATAAACATGTGATTTAAGGGGTCCAAATTCAGATCAAAATTTGATTTCTGTGAAAAGAGGCACTTTCGAATAGAAAATGTTTGAATATTATTGCCTCACGAGTAATTCTGATCACTTGTTCTTCTATCACAACAATGGTAGAGTATGGATAATATGGAAACAACCACTGATAGTATGAATAATAAGAAACCCTGGATAGGAAGCTCAAAATAATCAGAATAAATTTTGAAATAATTTATTTCATTAAAAGATGATATATGAATCTGGAAATCACATAAACATGTGATTTAAGGGGTCCAAATTCAGATCAAAATTTGATTTCTGTGAAAAGAGGCACTTTCGAATAGAAAATGTTTGAATATTATTGCCTCACGAGTAATTCTGATCACTTGTTCTTCTATCACAACAATGGTAGAGTATGGATAATATGGAAACAACCACTGATAGTATGAATAATAAGAAACCCTGGATAGGAAGCTCAAAATAATCAGAATAAATTTTGAAATAATTTATTTCATTAAAAGATGATATATGAATCTGGAAATCACATAAACATGTGATTTAAGGGGTCCAAATTCAGATCAAAATTTGATTTCTGTGAAAAGAGGCACTTTCGAATAGAAAATGTTTGAATATTATTGCCTCACGAGTAATTCTGATCACTTGTTCTTCTATCACAACAATGGTAGAGTATGGATAATATGGAAACAACCACTGATAGTATGAATAATAAGAAACCCTGGATAGGAAGCTCAAAATAATCAGAATAAATTTTGAAATAATTTATTTCATTAAAAGATGATATATGAATCTGGAAATCACATAAACATGTGATTTAAGGGGTCCAAATTCAGATCAAAATTTGATTTCTGAGAAAAGAGGCACTTCTGAATAGAAAATGTTTGAATTTTATTGCCTCACGAGTAATTCTGATCACTTGGTCTTCTATCACAACAATGGTAGAGTATGGATAATATGGAAACAACCACTGATAGTATGAATAATAAGAAACCCTGGATAGGAAGCTCAAAATAATCAGAATAAATTTTGAAATAATTTATTTCATTAAAAGATGATATATGAATCTGGAAATCACATAAACATGTGATTTAAGGGGTCCAAATTCAGATCAAAATTTGATTTCTGAGAAAAGAGGCACTTCTGAATAGAAAATGTTTGAATTTTATTGCCTCACGAGTAATTCTGATCACTTGGTCTTCTATCACAACAATGGTATAGTATGGATAATATGGAAACAACCACTGATAGTATGAATAATAAGAAACCCTGGATAGGAAGCTCAAAATAATCAGAATAAATTTTGAAATAATTTATTTCATTAAAAGATGATATATGAATCTGGAAATCACATAAACATGTGATTTAAGGGGTCCAAATTCAGATCAAAATTTGATTTCTGAGAAAAGAGGCACTTCTGAATAGAAAATGTTTGAATTTTATTGCCTCACGAGTAATTCTGATCACTTGGTCTTCTATCACAACAATGGTAGAGTATGGATAATATGGAAACAACCACTGATAGTATGAATAATAAGAAACCCTGGATAGGAAGCTCAAAATAATCAGAATAAATTTTGAAATAATTTATTTCATTAAAAGATGATATATGAATCTGGAAATCACATAAACATGTGATTTAAGGGGTCCAAATTCAGATCAAAATTTGATTTCTGTGAAAAGAGGCACTTTCGAATAGAAAATGTTTGAATATTATTGCCTCACGAGTAATTCTGATCACTTGTTCTTCTATCACAACAATGGTAGAGTATGGATAATATGGAAACAACCACTGATAGTATGAATAATAAGAAACCCTGGATAGGAAGCTCAAAATAATCAGAATAAATTTTGAAATAATTTATTTCATTAAAAGATGATATATGAATCTGGAAATCACATAAACATGTGATTTAAGGGGTCCAAATTCAGATCAAAATTTGATTTCTGAGAAAAGAGGCACTTCTGAATAGAAAATGTTTGAATTTTATTGCCTCACGAGTAATTCTGATCACTTGGTCTTCTATCACAACAATGGTAGAGTATGGATAATATGGAAACAACCACTGATAGTATGAATAATAAGAAACCCTGGATAGGAAGCTCAAAATAATCAGAATAAATTTTGAAATAATTTATTTCATTAAAAGATGATATATGAATCTGGAAATCACATAAACATGTGATTTAAGGGGTCCAAATTCAGATCAAAATTTGATTTCTGAGAAAAGAGGCACTTCTGAATAGAAAATGTTTGAATTTTATTGCCTCACGAGTAATTCTGATCACTTGGTCTTCTATCACAACAATGGTATAGTATGGATAATATGGAAACAACCACTGATAGTATGAATAATAAGAAACCCTGGATAGGAAGCTCAAAATAATCAGAATAAATTTTGAAATAATTTATTTCATTAAAAGATGATATATGAATCTGGAAATCACATAAACATGTGATTTAAGGGGTCCAAATTCAGATCAAAATTTGATTTCTGAGAAAAGAGGCACTTCTGAATAGAAAATGTTTGAATTTTATTGCCTCACGAGTAATTCTGATCACTTGGTCTTCTATCACAACAATGGTAGAGTATGGATAATATGGAAACAACCACTGATAGTATGAATATTAAGAAACCCTGGATAGGAAGCTCAAAATAATCAGAATAAATTTTGAAATAATTTATTTCATTAAAAGATGATATATGAATCTGGAAATCACATAAACATGTGATTTACGCGGTCCAAATTCAGATCAAGATTTGATTTCTGAGAAAAGAGGCACTTCTGAATAGAAAATGTTTGAATTTTATTGCCTCACGAGTAATTCTGATCACTTGGTCTTCTATCACAACAATGGTATAGTATGGATAATATGGAAACAACCACTGATAGTATGAATATTAAGAAACCCTGGATAGGAAGCTCAAAATAATCAGAATAAATTTTGAAATAATTTATTTCATTAAAAGATGATATATGAATCTGGAAATCACATAAACATGTGATTTACGCGGTCCAAATTCAGATCAAAATTTGATTTCTGAGAAAAGAGGCACTTCTGAATAGAAAATGTTTGAATTTTATTGCCTCACGAGTAATTCTGATCACTTGGTCTTCTATCACAACAATGGTATAGTATGGATAATATGGAAACAACCACTGATAGTATGAATATTAAGAAACCCTGGATAGGAAGCTCAAAATAATCAGAATAAATTTTGAAATAATTTATTTCATTAAAAGATGATATATGAATCTGGAAATCACATAAACATGTGATTTACGCGGTCCAAATTCAGATCAAAATTTGATTTCTGAGAAAAGAGGCACTTCTGAATAGAAAATGTTTGAATTTTATTGCCTCACGAGTAATTCTGATCACTTGGTCTTCTATCACAACAATGGTAGAGTATGGATAATATGGAAACAACCACTGATAGTATGAATATTAAGAAACCCTGGATAGGAAGCTCAAAATAATCAGAATAAATTTTGAAATAATTTATTTCATTAAAAGATGATATATGAATCTGGAAATCACATAAACATGTGATTTACGCGGTCCAAATTCAGATCAAGATTTGATTTCTGAGAAAAGAGGCACTTCTGAATAGAAAATGTTTGAATTTTATTGCCTCACGAGTAATTCTGATCACTTGGTCTTCTATCACAACAATGGTATAGTATGGATAATATGGAAACAACCACTGATAGTATGAATATTAAGAAACCCTGGATAGGAAGCTCAAAATAATCAGAATAAATTTTGAAATAATTTATTTCATTAAAAGATGATATATGAATCTGGAAATCACATAAACATGTGATTTACGCGGTCCAAATTCAGATCAAAATTTGATTTCTGAGAAAAGAGGCACTTCTGAATAGAAAATGTTTGAATTTTATTGCCTCACGAGTAATTCTGATCACTTGGTCTTCTATCACAACAATGGTATAGTATGGATAATATGGAAACAACCACTGATAGTATGAATATTAAGAAACCCTGGATAGGAAGCTCAAAATAATCAGAATAAATTTTGAAATAATTTATTTCATTAAAAGATGATATATGAATCTGGAAATCACATAAACATGTGATTTACGCGGTCCAAATTCAGATCAAAATTTGATTTCTGAGAAAAGAGGCACTTCTGAATAGAAAATGTTTGAATTTTATTGCCTCACGAGTAATTCTGATCACTTGGTCTTCTATCACAACAATGGTATAGTATGGATAATATGGAAACAACCACTGATAGTATGAATATTAAGAAACCCTGGATAGGAAGCTCAAAATAATCAGAATAAATTTTGAAATAATTTATTTCATTAAAAGATGATATATGAATCTGGAAATCACATAAACATGTGATTTACGCGGTCCAAATTCAGATCAAAATTTGATTTCTGAGAAAAGAGGCACTTCTGAATAGAAAATGTTTGAATTTTATTGCCTCACGAGTAATTCTGATCACTTGGTCTTCTATCACAACAATGGTATAGTATGGATAATATGGAAACAACCACTGATAGTATGAATATTAAGAAACCCTGGATAGGAAGCTCAAAATAATCAGAATAAATTTTGAAATAATTTATTTCATTAAAAGATGATATATGAATCTGGAAATCACATAAACATGTGATTTACGCGGTCCAAATTCAGATCAAAATTTGATTTCTGAGAAAAGAGGCACTTCTGAATAGAAAATGTTTGAATTTTATTGCCTCACGAGTAATTCTGATCACTTGGTCTTCTATCACAACAATAGTAGAGTATGGATAATATGGAAACAACCACTGATAGTATGAATATTAAGAAACCCTGGATAGGAAGCTCAAAATAATCAGAATAAATTTTGAAATAATTTATTTCATTAAAAGATGATATATGAATCTGGAAATCACATAAACATGTGATTTAAGGGGTCCAAATTCAGATCAAAATTTGATTTCTGAGAAAAGAGGCACTTCTGAATAGAAAATGTTTGAATATTATCGCCTCACGAGTAATTCTGATCACTTGGTCTTCTATCACAACAATGGTAGAGTATGGATAATATGGAAACAACCACTGATAGTATGAATATTAAGAAACCCTGGATAGGAAGCTCAAAATAATCAGAATAAATTTTGAAATAATTTATTTCATTAAAAGATGATATATGAATCTGGAAATCACATAAACATGTGATTTAAGGGGTCCAAATTCAGATCAAAATTTGATTTCTGAGAAAAGAGGCACTTCTGAATAGAAAATGTTTGAATTTTATTGCCTCACGAGTAATTCTGATCACTTGGTCTTCTATCACAACAATGGTAGAGTATGGATAATATGGAAACAACCACTGATAGTATGAATATTAAGAAACCCTGGATAGGAAGCTCAAAATAATCAGAATAAATTTTGAAATAATTTATTTCATTAAAAGATGATATATGAATCTGGAAATCACATAAACATGTGATTTAAGGGGTCCAAATTCAGATCAAAATTTGATTTCTGAGAAAAGAGGCACTTCTGAATAGAAAATGTTTGAATTTTATTGCCTCACGAGTAATTCTGATCACTTGGTCTTCTATCACAACAATGGTAGAGTATGGATAATATGGAAACAACCACTGATAGTATGAATATTAAGAAACCCTGGATAGGAAGCTCAAAATAATCAGAATAAATTTTGAAATAATTTATTTCATTAAAAGATGATATATGAATCTGGAAATCACATAAACATGTGATTTAAGGGGTCCAAATTCAGATCAAAATTTGATTTCTGAGAAAAGAGGCACTTCTGAATAGAAAATGTTTGAATTTTATTGCCTCACGAGTAATTCTGATCACTTGGTCTTCTATCACAACAATGGTAGAGTATGGATAATATGGAAACAACCACTGATAGTATGAATATTAAGAAACCCTGGATAGGAAGCTCAAAATAATCAGAATAAATTTTGAAATAATTTATTTCATTAAAAGATGATATATGAATCTGGAAATCACATAAACATGTGATTTACGCGGTCCAAATTCAGATCAAAATTTGATTTCTGAGAAAAGAGGCACTTCTGAATAGAAAATGTTTGAATTTTATTGCCTCACGAGTAATTCTGATCACTTGGTCTTCTATCACAACAATAGTAGAGTATGGATAATATGGAAACAACCACTGATAGTATGAATATTAAGAAACCCTGGATAGGAAGCTCAAAATAATCAGAATAAATTTTGAAATAATTTATTTCATTAAAAGATGATATATGAATCTGGAAATCACATAAACATGTGATTTACGCGGTCCAAATTCAGATCAAAATTTGATTTCTGAGAAAAGAGGCACTTCTGAATAGAAAATGTTTGAATTTTAATGCCTCACGAGTAATTCTGATCACTTGGTCTTCTATCACAACAATGGTAGAGTATGGATAATATGGAAACAACCACTGATAGTATGAATATTAAGAAACCCTGGATAGGAAGCTCAAAATAATCAGAATAAATTTTGAAATAATTTATTTCATTAAAAGATGATATATGAATCTGGAAATCACATAAACATGTGATTTACGCGGTCCAAATTCAGATCAAAATTTGATTTCTGAGAAAAGAGGCACTTCTGAATAGAAAATGTTTGAATTTTATTGCCTCACGAGTAATTCTGATCACTTGGTCTTCTATCACAACAATGGTAGAGTATGGATAATATGGAAACAACCACTGATAGTATGAATATTAAGAAACCCTGGATAGGAAGCTCAAAATAATCAGAATAAATTTTGAAATAATTTATTTCATTAAAAGATGATATATGAATCTGGAAATCACATAAACATGTGATTTACGCGGTCCAAATTCAGATCAAAATTTGATTTCTGAGAAAAGAGGCACTTCTGAATAGAAAATGTTTGAATTTTATTGCCTCACGAGTAATTCTGATCACTTGGTCTTCTATCACAACAATGGTAGAGTATGGATAATATGGAAACAACCACTGATAGTATGAATATTAAGAAACCCTGGATAGGAAGCTCAAAATAATCAGAATAAATTTTGAAATAATTTATTTCATTAAAAGATGATATATGAATCTGGAAATCACATAAACATGTGATTTACGCGGTCCAAATTCAGATCAAAATTTGATTTCTGAGAAAAGAGGCACTTCTGAATAGAAAATGTTTGAATTTTATTGCCTCACGAGTAATTCTGATCACTTGGTCTTCTATCACAACAATGGTAGAGTATGGATAATATGGAAACAACCACTGATAGTATGAATATTAAGAAACCCTGGATAGGAAGCTCAAAATAATCAGAATAAATTTTGAAATAATTTATTTCATTAAAAGATGATATATGAATCTGGAAATCACATAAACATGTGATTTACGCGGTCCAAATTCAGATCAAAATTTGATTTCTGAGAAAAGAGGCACTTCTGAATAGAAAATGTTTGAATTTTATTGCCTCACGAGTAATTCTGATCACTTGGTCTTCTATCACAACAATAGTAGAGTATGGATAATATGGAAACAACCACTGATAGTATGAATATTAAGAAACCCTGGATAGGAAGCTCAAAATAATCAGAATAAATTTTGAAATAATTTATTTCATTAAAAGATGATATATGAATCTGGAAATCACATAAACATGTGATTTACGCGGTCCAAATTCAGATCAAAATTTGATTTCTGAGAAAAGAGGCACTTCTGAATAGAAAATGTTTGAATTTTATTGCCTCACGAGTAATTCTGATCACTTGGTCTTCTATCACAACAATGGTAGAGTATGGATAATATGGAAACAACCACTGATAGTATGAATATTAAGAAACCCTGGATAGGAAGCTCAAAATAATCAGAATAAATTTTGAAATAATTTATTTCATTAAAAGATGATATATGAATCTGGAAATCACATAAACATGTGATTTACGCGGTCCAAATTCAGATCAAAATTTGATTTCTGAGAAAAGAGGCACTTCTGAATAGAAAATGTTTGAATTTTATTGCCTCACGAGTAATTCTGATCACTTGGTCTTCTATCACAACAATAGTAGAGTATGGATAATATGGAAACAACCACTGATAGTATGAATATTAAGAAACCCTGGATAGGAAGCTCAAAATAATCAGAATAAATTTTGAAATAATTTATTTCATTAAAAGATGATATATGAATCTGGAAATCACATAAACATGTGATTTACGCGGTCCAAATTCAGATCAAAATTTGATTTCTGAGAAAAGAGGCACTTCTGAATAGAAAATGTTTGAATTTTATTGCCTCACGAGTAATTCTGATCACTTGGTCTTCTATCACAACAATGGTAGAGTATGGATAATATGGAAACAACCACTGATAGTATGAATATTAAGAAACCCTGGATAGGAAGCTCAAAATAATCAGAATAAATTTTGAAATAATTTATTTCATTAAAAGATGATATATGAATCTGGAAATCACATAAACATGTGATTTAAGGGGTCCAAATTCAGATCAAAATTTGATTTATGAGAAAAGAGGCACTTCTGAATAGAAAATGTTTGAATTTTATTGCCTCACGAGTAATTCTGATCACTTGGTCTTCTATCACAACAATAGTAGAGTATGGATAATATGGAAACAACCACTGATAGTATGAATATTAAGAAACCCTGGATAGGAAGCTCAAAATAATCAGAATAAATTTTGAAATAATTTATTTCATTAAAAGATGATATATGAATCTGGAAATCACATAAACATGTGATTTAAGGGGTCCAAATTCAGATCAAAATTTGATTTATGAGAAAAGAGGCACTTCTGAATAGAAAATGTTTGAATTTTATTGCCTCACGAGTAATTCTGATCACTTGGTCTTCTATCACAACAATAGTAGAGTATGGATAATATGGAAACAACCACTGATAGTATGAATATTAAGAAACCCTGGATAGGAAGCTCAAAATAATCAGAATAAATTTTGAAATAATTTATTTCATTAAAAGATGATATATGAATCTGGAAATCACATAAACATGTGATTTAAGGGGTCCAAATTCAGATCAAAATTTGATTTATGAGAAAAGAGGCACTTCTGAATAGAAAATGTTTGAATTTTATTGCCTCACGAGTAATTCTGATCACTTGGTCTTCTATCACAACAATAGTAGAGTATGGATAATATGGAAACAACCACTGATAGTATGAATATTAAGAAACCCTGGATAGGAAGCTCAAAATAATCAGAATAAATTTTGAAATAATTTATTTCATTAAAAGATGATATATGAATCTGGAAATCACATAAACATGTGATTTAAGGGGTCCAAATTCAGATCAAAATTTGATTTATGAGAAAAGAGGCACTTCTGAATAGAAAATGTTTGAATTTTATTGCCTCACGAGTAATTCTGATCACTTGGTCTTCTATCACAACAATAGTAGAGTATGGATAATATGGAAACAACCACTGATAGTATGAATAATAAGAAACCCTGGATAGGAAGCTCAAAATAATCAGAATAAATTTTGAAATAATTTATTTCATTAAAAGATGATATATGAATCTGGAAATCACATAAACATGTGATTTAAGGGGTCCAAATTCAGATCAAAATTTGATTTATGAGAAAAGAGGCACTTCTGAATAGAAAATGTTTGAATTTTATTGCCTCACGAGTAATTCTGATCACTTGGTCTTCTATCACAACAATAGTAGAGTATGGATAATATGGAAACAACCACTGATAGTATGAATATTAAGAAACCCTGGATAGGAAGCTCAAAATAATCAGAATAAATTTTGAAATAATTTATTTCATTAAAAGATGATATATGAATCTGGAAATCACATAAACATGTGATTTAAGGGGTCCAAATTCAGATCAAAATTTGATTTATGAGAAAAGAGGCACTTCTGAATAGAAAATGTTTGAATTTTATTGCCTCACGAGTAATTCTGATCACTTGGTCTTCTATCACAACAATAGTAGAGTATGGATAATATGGAAACAACCACTGATAGTATGAATATTAAGAAACCCTGGATAGGAAGCTCAAAATAATCAGAATAAATTTTGAAATAATTTATTTCATTAAAAGATGATATATGAATCTGGAAATCACATAAACATGTGATTTACGCGGTCCAAATTCAGATCAAAATTTGATTTCTGAGAAAAGAGGCACTTCTGAATAGAAAATGTTTGAATTTTATTGCCTCACGAGTAATTCTGATCACTTGGTCTTCTATCACAACAATAGTAGAGTATGGATAATATGGAAACAACCACTGATAGTATGAATATTAAGAAACCCTGGATAGGAAGCTCAAAATAATCAGAATAAATTTTGAAATAATTTATTTCATTAAAAGATGATATATGAATCTGGAAATCACATAAACATGTGATTTACGCGGTCCAAATTCAGATCAAAATTTGATTTCTGAGAAAAGAGGCACTTCTGAATAGAAAATATTTTAATATTATCGCCTCACGAGTAATTCTGATCACTTGGTCTTCTATCACAACAATAGTAGAGTATGGATAATATGGAAACAACCACTGATAGTATGAATATTAAGAAACCCTGGATAGGAAGCTCAAAATAATCAGAATAAATTTTGAAATAATTTATTTCATTAAAAGATGATATATGAATCTGGAAATCACATAAACATGTGATTTAAGGGGTCCAAATTCAGATCAAAATTTGATTTATGAGAAAAGAGGCACTTCTGAATAGAAAATGTTTGAATTTTATTGCCTCACGAGTAATTCTGATCACTTGGTCTTCTATCACAACAATAGTAGAGTATGGATAATATGGAAACAACCACTGATAGTATGAATAATAAGAAACCCTGGATAGGAAGCTCAAAATAATCAGAATAAATTTTGAAATAATTTATTTCATTAAAAGATGATATATGAATCTGGAAATCACATAAACATGTGATTTACGCGGTCCAAATTCAGATCAAAATTTGATTTCTGAGAAAAGAGGCACTTCTGAATAGAAAATATTTTAATATTATCGCCTCACGAGTAATTCTGATCACTTGGTCTTCTATCACAACAATAGTAGAGTATGGATAATATGGAAACAACCACTGATAGTATGAATATTAAGAAACCCTGGATAGGAAGCTCAAAATAATCAGAATAAATTTTGAAATAATTTATTTCATTAAAAGATGATATATGAATCTGGAAATCACATAAACATGTGATTTAAGGGGTCCAAATTCAGATCAAAATTTGATTTATGAGAAAAGAGGCACTTCTGAATAGAAAATGTTTGAATTTTATTGCCTCACGAGTAATTCTGATCACTTGGTCTTCTATCACAACAATAGTAGAGTATGGATAATATGGAAACAACCACTGATAGTATGAATAATAAGAAACCCTGGATAGGAAGCTCAAAATAATCAGAATAAATTTTGAAATAATTTATTTCATTAAAAGATGATATATGAATCTGGAAATCACATAAACATGTGATTTACGCGGTCCAAATTCAGATCAAAATTTGATTTCTGAGAAAAGAGGCACTTCTGAATAGAAAATATTTTAATATTATCGCCTCACGAGTAATTCTGATCACTTGGTCTTCTATCACAACAATAGTAGAGTATGGATAATATGGAAACAACCACTGATAGTATGAATATTAAGAAACCCTGGATAGGAAGCTCAAAATAATCAGAATAAATTTTGAAATAATTTATTTCATTAAAAGATGATATATGAATCTGGAAATCACATAAACATGTGATTTAAGGGGTCCAAATTCAGATCAAAATTTGATTTATGAGAAAAGAGGCACTTCTGAATAGAAAATGTTTGAATTTTATTGCCTCACGAGTAATTCTGATCACTTGGTCTTCTATCACAACAATAGTAGAGTATGGATAATATGGAAACAACCACTGATAGTATGAATATTAAGAAACCCTGGATAGGAAGCTCAAAATAATCAGAATAAATTTTGAAATAATTTATTTCATTAAAAGATGATATATGAATCTGGAAATCACATAAACATGTGATTTAAGGGGTCCAAATTCAGATCAAAATTTGATTTATGAGAAAAGAGGCACTTCTGAATAGAAAATGTTTGAATTTTATTGCCTCACGAGTAATTCTGATCACTTGGTCTTCTATCACAACAATGGTAGAGTATGGATAATATGGAAACAACCACTGATAGTATGAATAATAAGAAACCCTGGATAGGAAGCTCAAAATAATCAGAATAAATTTTGAAATAATTTATTTCATTAAAAGATGATATATGAATCTGGAAATCACATAAACATGTGATTTAAGGGGTCCAAATTCAGATCAAAATTTGATTTCTGAGAAAAGAGGCACTTCTGAATAGAAAATGTTTGAATTTTATTGCCTCACGAGTAATTCTGATCACTTGGTCTTCTATCACAACAATAGTAGAGTATGGATAATATGGAAACAACCACTGATAGTATGAATATTAAGAAACCCTGGATAGGAAGCTCAAAATAATCAGAATAAATTTTGAAATAATTTATTTCATTAAAAGATGATATATGAATCTGGAAATCACATAAACATGTGATTTACGCGGTCCAAATTCAGATCAAAATTTGATTTCTGAGAAAAGAGGCACTTCTGAATAGAAAATGTTTGAATTTTATTGCCTCACGAGTAATTCTGATCACTTGGTCTTCTATCACAACAATGGTAGAGTATGGATAATATGGAAACAACCACTGATAGTATGAATAATAAGAAACCCTGGATAGGAAGCTCAAAATAATCAGAATAAATTTTGAAATAATTTATTTCATTAAAAGATGATATATGAATCTGGAAATCACATAAACATGTGATTTAAGGGGTCCAAATTCAGATCAAAATTTGATTTCTGAGAAAAGAGGCACTTCTGAATAGAAAATGTTTGAATTTTATTGCCTCACGAGTAATTCTGATCACTTGGTCTTCTATCACAACAATAGTAGAGTATGGATAATATGGAAACAACCACTGATAGTATGAATATTAAGAAACCCTGGATAGGAAGCTCAAAATAATCAGAATAAATTTTGAAATAATTTATTTCATTAAAAGATGATATATGAATCTGGAAATCACATAAACATGTGATTTACGCGGTCCAAATTCAGATCAAAATTTGATTTCTGAGAAAAGAGGCACTTCTGAATAGAAAATGTTTGAATTTTATTGCCTCACGAGTAATTCTGATCACTTGGTCTTCTATCACAACAATGGTAGAGTATGGATAATATGGAAACAACCACTGATAGTATGAATAATAAGAAACCCTGGATAGGAAGCTCAAAATAATCAGAATAAATTTTGAAATAATTTATTTCATTAAAAGATGATATATGAATCTGGAAATCACATAAACATGTGATTTAAGGGGTCCAAATTCAGATCAAAATTTGATTTATGAGAAAAGAGGCACTTCTGAATAGAAAATGTTTGAATTTTATTGCCTCACGAGTAATTCTGATCACTTGGTCTTCTATCACAACAATAGTAGAGTATGGATAATATGGAAACAACCACTGATAGTATGAATATTAAGAAACCCTGGATAGGAAGCTCAAAATAATCAGAATAAATTTTGAAATAATTTATTTCATTAAAAGATGATATATGAATCTGGAAATCACATAAACATGTGATTTAAGGGGTCCAAATTCAGATCAAAATTTGATTGCTGAGAAAAGAGGCACTTCTGAATAGAAAATGTTTGAATTTTATTGCCTCACGAGTAATTCTGATCACTTGGTCTTCTATCACAACAATGGTAGAGTATGGATATTATGGAAACAACCACTGATAGTATGAATATTAAGAAACCCTGGATAGGAAGCTCAAAATAATCAGAATAAATTTTGAAATAATTTATTTCATTAAAAGATGATATATGAATCTGGAAATCACATAAACATGTGATTTAAGGGGTCCAAATTCAGATCAAAATTTGATTTATGAGAAAAGAGGCACTTCTGAATAGAAAATGTTTGAATTTTATTGCCTCACGAGTAATTCTGATCACTTGGTCTTCTATCACAACAATAGTAGAGTATGGATAATATGGAAACAACCACTGATAGTATGAATATTAAGAAACCCTGGATAGGAAGCTCAAAATAATCAGAATAAATTTTGAAATAATTTATTTCATTAAAAGATGATATATGAATCTGGAAATCACATAAACATGTGATTTAAGGGGTCCAAATTCAGATCAAAATTTGATTGCTGAGAAAAGAGGCACTTCTGAATAGAAAATGTTTGAATTTTATTGCCTCACGAGTAATTCTGATCACTTGGTCTTCTATCACAACAATGGTAGAGTATGGATATTATGGAAACAACCACTGATAGTATGAATATTAAGAAACCCTGGATAGGAAGCTCAAAATAATCAGAATAAATTTTGAAATAATTTATTTCATTAAAAGATGATATATGAATCTGGAAATCACATAAACATGTGATTTACGCGGTCCAAATTCAGATCAAAATTTGATTGCTGAGAAAAGAGGCACTTCTGAATAGAAAATGTTTGAATTTTATTGCCTCACGAGTAATTCTGATCACTTGGTCTTCTATCACAACAATGGTAGAGTATGGATATTATGGAAACAACCACTGATAGTATGAATATTAAGAAACCCTGGATAGGAAGCTCAAAATAATCAGAATAAATTTTGAAATAATTTATTTCATTAAAAGATGATATATGAATCTGGAAATCACATAAACATGTGATTTAAGGGGTCCAAATTCAGATCAAAATTTGATTTCTGAGAAAAGAGGCACTTCTGAATAGAAAATGTTTGAATTTTATTGCCTCACGAGTAATTCTGATCACTTGGTCTTCTATCACAACAATAGTAGAGTATGGATAATATGGAAACAACCACTGATAGTATGAATATTAAGAAACCCTGGATAGGAAGCTCAAAATAATCAGAATAAATTTTGAAATAATTTATTTCATTAAAAGATGATATATGAATCTGGAAATCACATAAACATGTGATTTAAGGGGTCCAAATTCAGATCAAAATTTGATTTATGAGAAAAGAGGCACTTCTGAATAGAAAATGTTTGAATTTTATTGCCTCACGAGTAATTCTGATCACTTGGTCTTCTATCACAACAATGGTAGAGTATGGATAATATGGAAACAACCACTGATAGTATGAATATTAAGAAACCCTGGATAGGAAGCTCAAAATAATCAGAATAAATTTTGAAATAATTTATTTCATTAAAAGATGATATATGAATCTGGAAATCACATAAACATGTGATTTACGCGGTCCAAATTCAGATCAAAATTTGATTTCTGAGAAAAGAGGCACTTCTGAATAGAAAATGTTTGAATTTTATTGCCTCACGAGTAATTCTGATCACTTGGTCTTCTATCACAACAATAGTAGAGTATGGATAATATGGAAACAACCACTGATAGTATGAATATTAAGAAACCCTGGATAGGAAGCTCAAAATAATCAGAATAAATTTTGAAATAATTTATTTCATTAAAAGATGATATATGAATCTGGAAATCACATAAACATGTGATTTACGCGGTCCAAATTCAGATCAAAATTTGATTTCTGAGAAAAGAGGCACTTCTGAATAGAAAATGTTTGAATTTTATTGCCTCACGAGTAATTCTGATCACTTGGTCTTCTATCACAACAATAGTAGAGTATGGATAATATGGAAACAACCACTGATAGTATGAATATTAAGAAACCCTGGATAGGAAGCTCAAAATAATCAGAATAAATTTTGAAATAATTTATTTCATTAAAAGATGATATATGAATCTGGAAATCACATAAACATGTGATTTACGCGGTCCAAATTCAGATCAAAATTTGATTGCTGAGAAAAGAGGCACTTCTGAATAGAAAATGTTTGAATTTTATTGCCTCACGAGTAATTCTGATCACTTGGTCTTCTATCACAACAATAGTAGAGTATGGATAATATGGAAACAACCACTGATAGTATGAATATTAAGAAACCCTGGATAGGAAGCTCAAAATAATCAGAATAAATTTTGAAATAATTTATTTCATTAAAAGATGATATATGAATCTGGAAATCACATAAACATGTGATTTACGCGGTCCAAATTCAGATCAAAATTTGATTTCTGAGAAAAGAGGCACTTCTGAATAGAAAATGTTTGAATTTTATTGCCTCACGAGTAATTCTGATCACTTGGTCTTCTATCACAACAATGGTAGAGTATGGATAATATGGAAACAACAACTGATAGTATGAATATTAAGAAACCCTGGATAGGAAGCTCAAAATAATCAGAATAAATTTTGAAATAATTTATTTCATTAAAAGATGATATATGAATCTGGAAATCACATAAACAAAAGAGGCACTTCTGAATCTCAGAAATCAAATTTTGATCTGAATTTGGACCCCTTAAATCACATGTTTATGTGATTTCCAGATTCATATATCATCTTTTAATGAAATAAATTATTTCAAAATTTATTCTGATTATTTTGAGCTTCCTATCCAGGGTTTCTTAATATTCATACTATCAGTGGTTGTTTCCATATTATCCATACTCTACCATTGTTGTGATAGAAGAACAAGTGATCAGAATTACTCGTGAGGCAATAAAATTCAATCATTTTCTATTCGAAAGTGCCTCTTTTCTCAGAAATCAAATTTTGATCTGAATTTGGACCCCTTAAATCACATGTTTATGTTATTTCCAGATTCATATATCATCTTTTAATGAAATAAATTCTTTCAAAATTTATTCTGATTATTTTGAGCTTCCTATCCAGGGTTTCTTAATATTCATACTATCAGTGGTTGTTTCCATATTATCCATACTCTACCATTGTTGTGATAGAAGAACAAGTGATCAGAATTACTCGTGAGGCAATAAAATTCAATCATTTTCTATTCGAAAGTGCCTCTTTTCTCAGAAATCAAATTTTGATCTGAATTTGGACCCCTTAAATCACATGTTTATGTGATTTCCAGATTCATATATCATCTTTTAATGAAATAAATTCTTTCAAAATTTATTCTGATTATTTTGAGCTTCCTATCCAGGGTTTCTTAATATTCATACTATCAGTGGTTGTTTCCATATTATCCATACTCTACCATTGTTGTGATAGAAGAACAAGTGATCAGAATTACTCGTGAGGCAATAAAATTCAATCATTTTCTATTCGAAAGTGCCTCTTTTCACAGAAATCAAATTTTGATCTGAATTTGGACCCCTTAAATCACATGTTTATGTGATTTCCAGATTCATATATCATCTTTTAATGAAATAAATTCTTTCAAAATTTATTCTGATTATTTTGAGCTTCCTATCCAGGGTTTCTTAATATTCATACTATCAGTGGTTGTTTCCATATTATCCATACTCTACCATTGTTGTGATAGAAGAACAAGTGATCAGAATTACTCGTGAGGCAATAAAATTCAATCATTTTCTATTCGAAAGTGCCTCTTTTCTCAGAAATCAAATTTTGATCTGAATTTGGACCCCTTAAATCACATGTTTATGTGATTTCCAGATTCATATATCATCTTTTAATGAAATAAATTCTTTCAAAATTTATTCTGATTATTTTGAGCTTCCTATCCAGGGTTTCTTAATATTCATACTATCAGTGGTTGTTTCCATATTATCCATACTCTACCATTGTTGTGATAGAAGAACAAGTGATCAGAATTACTCGTGAGGCAATAATATTCAAACATTTTCTATTCGAAAGTGCCTCTTTTCACAGAAATCAAATTTTGATCTGAATTTGGACCCCTTAAATCACATGTTTATGTGATTTCCAGATTCATATATCATCTTTTAATGAAATAAATTCTTTCAAAATTTATTCTGATTATTTTGAGCTTCCTATCCAGGGTTTCTTAATATTCATACTATCAGTGGTTGTTTTCATATTATCCATACTCTACCATTGTTGTGATAGAAGACCAAGTGATCAGAATTACTCGTGAGGCGATAATATTCAAACATTTTCTATTCGAAAGTGCCTCTTTTCACAGAAATCAAATTTTGATCTGAATTTGGACCCCTTAAATCACATTTTTATGTGATTTCCAGATTCATATATCATCTTTTAATGAAATAAATTCTTTCAAAATTTATTCTGATTATTTTGAGCTTCCTATCCAGGGTTTCTTAATATTCATACTATCAGTGGTTGTTTCCATATTATCCATACTCTACCATTGTTGTGATAGAAGAACAAGTGATCAGAATTACTCGTGAGGCAATAATATTCAAACATTTTCTATTCGAAAGTGCCTCTTTTCACAGAAATCAAATTTTGATCTGAATTTGGACCCCTTAAATCACATTTTTATGTGATTTCCAGATTCATATATCATCTTTTAATGAAATAAATTCTTTCAAAATTTATTCTGATTATTTTGAGCTTCCTATCCAGGGTTTCTTAATATTCATACTATCAGTGGTTGTTTCCATATTATCCATACTCTACCATTGTTGTGATAGAAGAACAAGTGATCAGAATTACTCGTGAGGCAATAATATTCAAACATTTTCTATTCGAAAGTGCCTCTTTTCACAGAAATCAAATTTTGATCTGAATTTGGACCCCTTAAATCACATGTTTATGTGATTTCCAGATTCATATATCATCTTTTAATGAAATAAATTCTTTCAAAATTTATTCTGATTATTTTGAGCTTCCTATCCAGGGTTTCTTAATATTCATACTATCAGTGGTTGTTTCCATATTATCCATACTCTACCATTGTTGTGATAGAAGAACAAGTGATCAGAATTACTCGTGAGGCAATAAAATTCAATCATTTTCTATTCGAAAGTGCCTCTTTTCTCAGAAATCAAATTTTGATCTGAATTTGGACCCCTTAAATCACATTTTTATGTGATTTCCAGATTCATATATCATCTTTTAATGAAATAAATTCTTTCAAAATTTATTCTGATTATTTTGAGCTTCCTATCCAGGGTTTCTTAATATTCATACTATCAGTGGTTGTTTCCATATTATCCATACTCTACCATTGTTGTGATAGAAGAACAAGTGATCAGAATTACTCGTGAGGCAATAATATTCAAACATTTTCTATTCGAAAGTGCCTCTTTTCACAGAAATCAAATTTTGATCTGAATTTGGACCCCTTAAATCACATGTTTATGTGATTTCCAGATTCATATATCATCTTTTAATGAAATAAATTCTTTCAAAATTTATTCTGATTATTTTGAGCTTCCTATCCAGGGTTTCTTAATATTCATACTATCAGTGGTTGTTTCCATATTATCCATACTCTACCATTGTTGTGATAGAAGAACAAGTGATCAGAATTACTCGTGAGGCAATAAAATTCAATCATTTTCTATTCGAAAGTGCCTCTTTTCACAGAAATCAAATTTTGATCTGAATTTGGACCCCTTAAATCACATGTTTATGTGATTTCCAGATTCATATATCATCTTTTAATGAAATAAATTCTTTCAAAATTTATTCTGATTATTTTGAGCTTCCTATCCAGGGTTTCTTAATATTCATACTATCAGTGGTTGTTTCCATATTATCCATACTCTACCATTGTTGTGATAGAAGAACAAGTGATCAGAATTACTCGTGAGGCAATAATATTCAAACATTTTCTATTCGAAAGTGCCTCTTTTCACAGAAATCAAATTTTGATCTGAATTTGGACCCCTTAAATCACATGTTTATGTGATTTCCAGATTCATATATCATCTTTTAATGAAATAAATTCTTTCAAAATTTATTCTGATTATTTTGAGCTTCCTATCCAGGGTTTCTTAATATTCATACTATCAGTGGTTGTTTTCATATTATCCATACTCTACCATTGTTGTGATAGAAGACCAAGTGATCAGAATTACTCGTGAGGCGATAATATTCAAACATTTTCTATTCGAAAGTGCCTCTTTTCACAGAAATCAAATTTTGATCTGAATTTGGACCCCTTAAATCACATGTTTATGTGATTTCCAGATTCATATATCATCTTTTAATGAAATAAATTCTTTCAAAATTTATTCTGATTATTTTGAGCTTCCTATCCAGGGTTTCTTAATATTCATACTATCAGTGGTTGTTTCCATATTATCCATACTCTACCATTGTTGTGATAGAAGACCAAGTGATCAGAATTACTCGTGAGGCAATAAAATTCAATCATTTTCTATTCGAAAGTGCCTCTTTTCTCAGAAATCAAATTTTGATCTGAATTTGGACCCCTTAAATCACATGTTTATGTGATTTCCAGATTCATATATCATCTTTTAATGAAATAAATTATTTCAAAATTTATTCTGATTATTTTGAGCTTCCTATCCAGGGTTTCTTAATATTCATACTATCAGTGGTTGTTTCCATATTATCCATACTCTACCATTGTTGTGATAGAAGACCAAGTGATCAGAATTACTCGTGAGGCAATAAAATTCAATCATTTTCTATTCGAAAGTGCCTCTTTTCTCAGAAATCAAATTTTGATCTGAATTTGGACCCCTTAAATCACATGTTTATGTGATTTCCAGATTCATATATCATCTTTTAATGAAATAAATTCTTTCAAAATTTATTCTGATTATTTTGAGCTTCCTATCCAGGGTTTCTTAATATTCATACTATCAGTGGTTGTTTCCATATTATCCATACTCTACCATTGTTGTGATAGAAGAACAAGTGATCAGAATTACTCGTGAGGCAATAATATTCAAACATTTTCTATTCGAAAGTGCCTCTTTTCACAGAAATCAAATTTTGATCTGAATTTGGACCCCTTAAATCACATGTTTATGTGATTTCCAGATTCATATATCATCTTTTAATGAAATAAATTCTTTCAAAATTTATTCTGATTATTTTGAGCTTCCTATCCAGGGTTTCTTAATATTCATACTATCGGTGGTTGTTTTCATATTATCCATACTCTACCATTGTTGTGATAGAAGACCAAGTGATCAGAATTACTCGTGAGGCGATAATATTCAAACATTTTCTATTCGAAAGTGCCTCTTTTCACAGAAATCAAATTTTGATCTGAATTTGGACCCCTTAAATCACATGTTTATGTGATTTCCAGATTCATATATCATCTTTTAATGAAATAAATTATTTCAAAATTTATTCTGATTATTTTGAGCTTCCTATCCAGGGTTTCTTAATATTCATACTATCAGTGGTTGTTTTCATATTATCCATACTCTACCATTGTTGTGATAGAAGACCAAGTGATCAGAATTACTCGTGAGGCAATAAAATTCAAACATTTTCTATTCAGAAGTGCCTCTTTTCTCAGAAATCAAATTTTGATCTGAATTTGGACCCCTTAAATCACATGTTTATGTGATTTCCAGATTCATATATCATCTTTTAATGAAATAAATTATTTCAAAATTTATTCTGATTATTTTGAGCTTCCTATCCAGGGTTTCTTAATATTCATACTATCAGTGGTTGTTTCCATATTATCCATACTCTACCATTGTTGTGATAGAAGACCAAGTGATCAGAATTACTCGTGAGGCAATAAAATTCAAACATTTTCTATTCAGAAGTGCCTCTTTTCTCAGAAATCAAATTTTGATCTGAATTTGGACCCCTTAAATCACATGTTTATGTGATTTCCAGATTCATATATCATCTTTTAATGAAATAAATTATTTCAAAATTTATTCTGATTATTTTGAGCTTCCTATCCAGGGTTTCTTAATATTCATACTATCAGTGGTTGTTTTCATATTATCCATACTCTACCATTGTTGTGATAGAAGACCAAGTGATCAGAATTACTCGTGAGGCGATAATATTCAAACATTTTCTATTCGAAAGTGCCTCTTTTCACAGAAATCAAATTTTGATCTGAATTTGGACCCCTTAAATCACATGTTTATGTGATTTCCAGATTCATATATCATCTTTTAATGAAATAAATTCTTTCAAAATTTATTCTGATTATTTTGAGCTTCCTATCCAGGGTTTCTTAATATTCATACTATCAGTGGTTGTTTCCATATTATCCATACTCTACCATTGTTGTGATAGAAGACCAAGTGATCAGAATTACTCGTGAGGCAATAAAATTCAAACATTTTCTATTCAGAAGTGCCTCTTTTCTCAGAAATCAAATTTTGATCTGAATTTGGACCCCTTAAATCACATGTTTATGTGATTTCCAGATTCATATATCATCTTTTAATGAAATAAATTATTTCAAAATTTATTCTGATTATTTTGAGCTTCCTATCCAGGGTTTCTTAATATTCATACTATCAGTGGTTGTTTCCATATTATCCATACTCTACCATTGTTGTGATAGAAGAACAAGTGATCAGAATTACTCGTGAGGCAATAAAATTCAATCATTTTCTATTCGAAAGTGCCTCTTTTCTCAGAAATCAAATTTTGATCTGAATTTGGACCCCTTAAATCACATGTTTATGTGATTTCCAGATTCATATATCATCTTTTAATGAAATAAATTCTTTCAAAATTTATTCTGATTATTTTGAGCTTCCTATCCAGGGTTTCTTAATATTCATACTATCAGTGGTTGTTTCCATATTATCCATACTCTACCATTGTTGTGATAGAAGAACAAGTGATCAGAATTACTCGTGAGGCAATAAAATTCAATCATTTTCTATTCGAAAGTGCCTCTTTTCTCAGAAATCAAATTTTGATCTGAATTTGGACCCCTTAAATCACATGTTTATGTGATTTCCAGATTCATATATCATCTTTTAATGAAATAAATTATTTCAAAATTTATTCTGATTATTTTGAGCTTCCTATCCAGGGTTTCTTAATATTCATACTATCAGTGGTTGTTTTCATATTATCCATACTCTACCATTGTTGTGATAGAAGAACAAGTGATCAGAATTACTCGTGAGGCAATAATATTCAAACATTTTCTATTCAGAAGTGCCTCTTTTCTCAGAAATCAAATTTTGATCTGAATTTGGACCCCTTAAATCACATGTTTATGTGATTTCCAGATTCATATATCATCTTTTAATGAAATAAATTATTTCAAAATTTATTCTGATTATTTTGAGCTTCCTATCCAGGGTTTCTTAATATTCATACTATCAGTGGTTGTTTTCATATTATCCATACTCTACCATTGTTGTGATAGAAGAACAAGTGATCAGAATTACTCGTGAGGCAATAAAATTCAATCATTTTCTATTCGAAAGTGCCTCTTTTCTCAGAAATCAAATTTTGATCTGAATTTGGACCCCTTAAATCACATGTTTATGTGATTTCCAGATTCATATATCATCTTTTAATGAAATAAATTATTTCAAAATTTATTCTGATTATTTTGAGCTTCCTATCCAGGGTTTCTTAATATTCATACTATCAGTGGTTGTTTCCATATTATCCATACTCTACCATTGTTGTGATAGAAGAACAAGTGATCAGAATTACTCGTGAGGCAATAAAATTCAATCATTTTCTATTCGAAAGTGCCTCTTTTCTCAGAAATCAAATTTTGATCTGAATTTGGACCCCTTAAATCACATGTTTATGTGATTTCCAGATTCATATATCATCTTTTAATGAAATAAATTATTTCAAAATTTATTCTGATTATTTTGAGCTTCCTATCCAGGGTTTCTTAATATTCATACTATCAGTGGTTGTTTTCATATTATCCATACTCTACCATTGTTGTGATAGAAGAACAAGTGATCAGAATTACTCGTGAGGCAATAATATTCAAACATTTTCTATTCAGAAGTGCCTCTTTTCTCAGAAATCAAATTTTGATCTGAATTTGGACCCCTTAAATCACATGTTTATGTGATTTCCAGATTCATATATCATCTTTTAATGAAATAAATTATTTCAAAATTTATTCTGATTATTTTGAGCTTCCTATCCAGGGTTTCTTAATATTCATACTATCAGTGGTTGTTTCCATATTATCCATACTCTACCATTGTTGTGATAGAAGAACAAGTGATCAGAATTACTCGTGAGGCAATAAAATTCAATCATTTTCTATTCGAAAGTGCCTCTTTTCTCAGAAATCAAATTTTGATCTGAATTTGGACCCCTTAAATCACATGTTTATGTGATTTCCAGATTCATATATCATCTTTTAATGAAATAAATTATTTCAAAATTTATTCTGATTATTTTGAGCTTCCTATCCAGGGTTTCTTAATATTCATACTATCAGTGGTTGTTTTCATATTATCCATACTCTACCATTGTTGTGATAGAAGAACAAGTGATCAGAATTACTCGTGAGGCAATAATATTCAAACATTTTCTATTCAGAAGTGCCTCTTTTCTCAGAAATCAAATTTTGATCTGAATTTGGACCCCTTAAATCACATGTTTATGTGATTTCCAGATTCATATATCATCTTTTAATGAAATAAATTATTTCAAAATTTATTCTGATTATTTTGAGCTTCCTATCCAGGGTTTCTTAATATTCATACTATCAGTGGTTGTTTCCATATTATCCATACTCTACCATTGTTGTGATAGAAGAACAAGTGATCAGAATTACTCGTGAGGCAATAAAATTCAATCATTTTCTATTCGAAAGTGCCTCTTTTCTCAGAAATCAAATTTTGATCTGAATTTGGACCCCTTATATCACATGTTTATGTGATTTCCAGATTCATATATCATCTTTTAATGAAATAAATTATTTCAAAATTTATTCTGATTATTTTGAGCTTCCTATCCAGGGTTTCTTAATATTCATACTATCAGTGGTTGTTTTCATATTATCCATACTCTACCATTGTTGTGATAGAAGAACAAGTGATCAGAATTACTCGTGAGGCAATAATATTCAAACATTTTCTATTCGAAAGTGCCTCTTTTCACAGAAATCAAATTTTGATCTGAATTTGGACCCCTTATATCACATGTTTATGTGATTTCCAGATTCATATATCATCTTTTAATGAAATAAATTATTTCAAAATTTATTCTGATTATTTTGAGCTTCCTATCCAGGGTTTCTTAATATTCATACTATCAGTGGTTGTTTTCATATTATCCGTACTCTACCATTGTTGTGATAGAAGACCAAGTGATCAGAATTACTCGTGAGGCGATAATATTCAAACATTTTCTATTCGAAAGTGCCTCTTTTCACAGAAATCAAATTTTGATCTGAATTTGGACCCCTTATATCACATGTTTATGTGATTTCCAGATTCATATATCATCTTTTAATGAAATAAATTATTTCAAAATTTATTCTGATTATTTTGAGCTTCCTATCCAGGGTTTCTTAATATTCATACTATCAGTGGTTGTTTTCATATTATCCATACTCTACCATTGTTGTGATAGAAGAACAAGTGATCAGAATTACTCGTGAGGCAATAATATTCAAACATTTTCTATTCGAAAGTGCCTCTTTTCACAGAAATCAAATTTTGATCTGAATTTGGACCCCTTAAATCACATGTTTATGTGATTTCCAGATTCATATATCATCTTTTAATGAAATAAATTATTTCAAAATTTATTCTGATTATTTTGAGCTTCCTATCCAGGGTTTCTTAATATTCATACTATCAGTGGTTGTTTTCATATTATCCATACTCTACCATTGTTGTGATAGAAGAACAAGTGATCAGAATTACTCGTGAGGCAATAATATTCAAACATTTTCTATTCGAAAGTGCCTCTTTTCACAGAAATCAAATTTTGATCTGAATTTGGACCCCTTATATCACATGTTTATGTGATTTCCAGATTCATATATCATCTTTTAATGAAATAAATTATTTCAAAATTTATTCTGATTATTTTGAGCTTCCTATCCAGGGTTTCTTAATATTCATACTATCAGTGGTTGTTTTCATATTATCCATACTCTACCATTGTTGTGATAGAAGAACAAGTGATCAGAATTACTCGTGAGGCGATAATATTCAAACATTTTCTATTCGAAAGTGCCTCTTTTCACAGAAATCAAATTTTGATCTGAATTTGGACCCCTTATATCACATGTTTATGTGATTTCCAGATTCATATATCATCTTTTAATGAAATAAATTATTTCAAAATTTATTCTGATTATTTTGAGCTTCCTATCCAGGGTTTCTTAATATTCATACTATCAGTGGTTGTTTTCATATTATCCATACTCTACCATTGTTGTGATAGAAGAACAAGTGATCAGAATTACTCGTGAGGCAATAATATTCAAACATTTTCTATTCGAAAGTGCCTCTTTTCACAGAAATCAAATTTTGATCTGAATTTGGACCCCTTAAATCACATGTTTATGTGATTTCCAGATTCATATATCATCTTTTAATGAAATAAATTATTTCAAAATTTATTCTGATTATTTTGAGCTTCCTATCCAGGGTTTCTTAATATTCATACTATCAGTGGTTGTTTTCATATTATCCATACTCTACCATTGTTGTGATAGAAGACCAAGTGATCAGAATTACTCGTGAGGCGATAATATTCAAACATTTTCTATTCGAAAGTGCCTCTTTTCACAGAAATCAAATTTTGATCTGAATTTGGACCCCTTAAATCACATGTTTATGTGATTTCCAGATTCATATATCATCTTTTAATGAAATAAATTATTTCAAAATTTATTCTGATTATTTTGAGCTTCCTATCCAGGGTTTCTTAATATTCATACTATCAGTGGTTGTTTTCATATTATCCATACTCTACCATTGTTGTGATAGAAGAACAAGTGATCAGAATTACTCGTGAGGCAATAATATTCAAACATTTTCTATTCGAAAGTGCCTCTTTTCACAGAAATCAAATTTTGATCTGAATTTGGACCCCTTAAATCACATGTTTATGTGATTTCCAGATTCATATATCATCTTTTAATGAAATAAATTATTTCAAAATTTATTCTGATTATTTTGAGCTTCCTATCCAGGGTTTCTTAATATTCATACTATCAGTGGTTGTTTTCATATTATCCATACTCTACCATTGTTGTGATAGAAGACCAAGTGATCAGAATTACTCGTGAGGCGATAATATTCAAACATTTTCTATTCGAAAGTGCCTCTTTTCACAGAAATCAAATTTTGATCTGAATTTGGACCCCTTAAATCACATGTTTATGTGATTTCCAGATTCATATATCATCTTTTAATGAAATAAATTATTTCAAAATTTATTCTGATTATTTTGAGCTTCCTATCCAGGGTTTCTTAATATTCATACTATCAGTGGTTGTTTTCATATTATCCATACTCTACCATTGTTGTGATAGAAGACCAAGTGATCAGAATTACTCGTGAGGCGATAATATTCAAACATTTTCTATTCGAAAGTGCCTCTTTTCACAGAAATCAAATTTTGATCTGAATTTGGACCCCTTAAATCACATGTTTATGTGATTTCCAGATTCATATATCATCTTTTAATGAAATAAATTATTTCAAAATTTATTCTGATTATTTTGAGCTTCCTATCCAGGGTTTCTTAATATTCATACTATCAGTGGTTGTTTCCATATTATCCATACTCTACCATTGTTGTGATAGAAGACCAAGTGATCAGAATTACTCGTGAGGCGATAATATTCAAACATTTTCTATTCGAAAGTGCCTCTTTTCACAGAAATCAAATTTTGATCTGAATTTGGACCCCTTAAATCACATGTTTATGTGATTTCCAGATTCATATATCATCTTTTAATGAAATAAATTATTTCAAAATTTATTCTGATTATTTTGAGCTTCCTATCCAGGGTTTCTTAATATTCATACTATCAGTGGTTGTTTTCATATTATCCATACTCTACCATTGTTGTGATAGAAGACCAAGTGATCAGAATTACTCGTGAGGCGATAATATTCAAACATTTTCTATTCGAAAGTGCCTCTTTTCACAGAAATCAAATTTTGATCTGAATTTGGACCCCTTAAATCACATGTTTATGTGATTTCCAGATTCATCTATCATCTTTTAATGAAATAAATTATTTCAAAATTTATTCTGATTATTTTGAGCTTCCTATCCAGGGTTTCTTAATATTCATACTATCAGTGGTTGTTTCCATATTATCCATACTCTACCATTGTTGTGATAGAAGACCAAGTGATCAGAATTACTCGTGAGGCGATAATATTCAAACATTTTCTATTCGAAAGTGCCTCTTTTCACAGAAATCAAATTTTGATCTGAATTTGGACCCCTTAAATCACATGTTTATGTGATTTCCAGATTCATATATCATCTTTTAATGAAATAAATTATTTCAAAATTTATTCTGATTATTTTGAGCTTCCTATCCAGGGTTTCTTAATATTCATACTATCAGTGGTTGTTTCCATATTATCCATACTCTACCATTGTTGTGATAGAAGAACAAGTGATCAGAATTACTCGTGAGGCAATAAAATTCAATCATTTTCTATTCGAAAGTGCCTCTTTTCTCAGAAATCAAATTTTGATCTGAATTTGGACCCCTTAAATCACATGTTTATGTGATTTCCAGATTCATATATCATCTTTTAATGAAATAAATTATTTCAAAATTTATTCTGATTATTTTGAGCTTCCTATCCAGGGTTTCTTAATATTCATACTATCAGTGGTTGTTTCCATATTATCCATACTCTACCATTGTTGTGATAGAAGACCAAGTGATCAGAATTACTCGTGAGGCGATAATATTCAAACATTTTCTATTCGAAAGTGCCTCTTTTCACAGAAATCAAATTTTGATCTGAATTTGGACCCCTTAAATCACATGTTTATGTGATTTCCAGATTCATATATCATCTTTTAATGAAATAAATTATTTCAAAATTTATTCTGATTATTTTGAGCTTCCTATCCAGGGTTTCTTAATATTCATACTATCAGTGGTTGTTTTCATATTATCCATACTCTACCATTGTTGTGATAGAAGACCAAGTGATCAGAATTACTCGTGAGGCGATAATATTCAAACATTTTCTATTCGAAAGTGCCTCTTTTCACAGAAATCAAATTTTGATCTGAATTTGGACCCCTTAAATCACATGTTTATGTGATTTCCAGATTCATATATCATCTTTTAATGAAATAAATTCTTTCAAAATTTATTCTGATTATTTTGAGCTTCCTATCCAGGGTCCAAAAGCTTACAACATTCGGGATTCCCAAGCCGTCTCCGATCCAAGTACTAACCGAACTCAACGTTGCTTAACTTGCCAGATCGGACGGGATGGCGTGTATTCAACGTGATATGGTCGTAAGCGAAAGCGTTCAGTTGTTGATCGTGTTATATAGTTGAGTTCAGGTGTCGTCTCTCGTTGAACTAACTAATAACCAATCTCCAGGTTGTCCATCATTTCAACGAAGAATTTTTCTTCAACTATTTCAAAAACTTCAAACAACACGACAATCCAAAAATGCAAAATCCAAACAACATTTATTGTAAGATTAGGTGTTCAACAACGGATCAAGCCAAAAAAATCCAAAAGCTTACAACATTCGGGATTCCCAAGCCGTCTCCGATCCAAGTACTAACCGAACTCAACGTTGCTTAACTTGCCAGATCGGACGGGATGGCGTGTATTCAACGTGATATGGTCGTAAGCGAAAGCGTTCAGTTGTTGATCGTGTTATATAGTTGAGTTCAGGTGTCGTCTCTCGTTGAACTAACTAATAACCAATCTCCAGGTTGTCCATCATTTCAACGAAGAATTTTTCTTCAACTATTTCAAAAACTTCAAACAACACGACAATCCAAAAATGCAAAATCCAAACAACATTTATTGTAAGATTAGGTGTTCAACAACGGATCAAGCCAAAAAAATCCAAAAGCTTACAACATTCGGGATTCCCAAGCCGTCTCCGATCCAAGTACTAACCGAACTCAACGTTGCTTAACTTGCCAGATCGGACGGGATGGCGTGTATTCAACGTGATATGGTCATAAGCGAAAGCGTTCAGTTGTTGATCGTGTTATATAGTTGAGTTCAGGTGTCGTCTCTCGTTGAACTAACTAATAACCAATCTCCAGGTTGTCCATCATTTCAACGAAGAATTTTTCTTCAACTATTTCAAAAACTTCAAACAACACGACAATCCAAAAATGCAAAATCCAAACAACATTTATTGTAAGATTAGGTGTTCAACAACGGATCAAGCCAAAAAAATCCAAAAGCTTACAACATTCGGGATTCCCAAGCCGTCTCCGATCCAAGTACTAACCGAACTCAACGTTGCTTAACTTGCCAGATCGGACGGGATGGCGTGTATTCAACGTGATATGGTCGTAAGCGAAAGCGTTCAGTTGTTGATCGTGTTATATAGTTGAGTTCAGGTGTCGTCTCTCGTTGAACTAACTAATAACCAATCTCCAGGTTGTCCATCATTTCAACGAAGAATTTTTCTTCAACTATTTCAAAAACTTCAAACAACACGACAATCCAAAAATGCAAAATCCAAACAACATTTATTGTAAGATTAGGTGTTCAACAACGGATCAAGCCAAAAAAATCCAAAAGCTTACAACATTCGGGATTCCCAAGCCGTCTCCGATCCAAGTACTAACCGAACTCAACGTTGCTTAACTTGCCAGATCGGACGGGATGGCGTGTATTCAACGTGATATGGTCGTAAGCGAAAGCGTTCAGTTGTTGATCGTGTTATATAGTTGAGTTCAGGTGTCGTCTCTCGTTGAACTAACTAATAACCAATCTCCAGGTTGTCCATCATTTCAACGAAGAATTTTTCTTCAACTATTTCAAAAACTTCAAACAACACGACAATCCAAAAATGCAAAATCCAAACAACATTTATTGTAAGATTAGGTGTTCAACAACGGATCAAGCCAAAAAAATCCAAAAGCTTACAACATTCGGGATTCCCAAGCCGTCTCCGATCCAAGTACTAACCGAACTCAACGTTGCTTAACTTGCCAGATCGGACGGGATGGCGTGTATTCAACGTGATATGGTCGTAAGCGAAAGCGTTCAGTTGTTGATCGTGTTATATAGTTGAGTTCAGGTGTCGTCTCTCGTTGAACTAACTAATAACCAATCTCCAGGTTGTCCATCATTTCAACGAAGAATTTTTCTTCAACTATTTCAAAAACTTCAAACAACACGACAATCCAAAAATGCAAAATCCAAACAACATTTATTGTAAGATTAGGTGTTCAACAACGGATCAAGCCAAAAAAATCCAAAAGCTTACAACATTCGGGATTCCCAAGCCGTCTCCGATCCAAGTACTAACCGAACTCAACGTTGCTTAACTTGCCAGATCGGACGGGATGGCGTGTATTCAACGTGATATGGTCGTAAGCGAAAGCGTTCAGTTGTTGATCGTGTTATATAGTTGAGTTCAGGTGTCGTCTCTCGTTGAACTAACTAATAACCAATCTCCAGGTTGTCCATCATTTCAACGAAGAATTTTTCTTCAACTATTTCAAAAACTTCAAACAACACGACAATCCAAAAATGCAAAATCCAAACAACATTTATTGTAAGATTAGGTGTTCAACAACGGATCAAGCCAAAAAAATCCAAAAGCTTACAACATTCGGGATTCCCAAGCCGTCTCCGATCCAAGTACTAACCGAACTCAACGTTGCTTAACTTGCCAGATCGGACGGGATGGCGTGTATTCAACGTGATATGGTCGTAAGCGAAAGCGTTCAGTTGTTGATCGTGTTATATAGTTGAGTTCAGGTGTCGTCTCTCGTTGAACTAACTAATAACCAATCTCCAGGTTGTCCATCATTTCAACGAAGAATTTTTCTTCAACTATTTCAAAAACTTCAAACAACACGACAATCCAAAAATGCAAAATCCAAACAACATTTATTGTAAGATTAGGTGTTCAACAACGGATCAAGCCAAAAAAATCCAAAAGCTTACAACATTCGGGATTCCCAAGCCGTCTCCGATCCAAGTACTAACCGAACTCAACGTTGCTTAACTTGCCAGATCGGACGGGATGGCGTGTATTCAACGTGATATGGTCATAAGCGAAAGCGTTCAGTTGTTGATCGTGTTATATAGTTGAGTTCAGGTGTCGTCTCTCGTTGAACTAACTAATAACCAATCTCCAGGTTGTCCATCATTTCAACGAAGAATTTTTCTTCAACTATTTCAAAAACTTCAAACAACACGACAATCCAAAAATGCAAAATCCAAACAACATTTATTGTAAGATTAGGTGTTCAACAACGGATCAAGCCAAAAAAATCCAAAAGCTTACAACATTCGGGATTCCCAAGCCGTCTCCGATCCAAGTACTAACCGAACTCAACGTTGCTTAACTTGCCAGATCGGACGGGATGGCGTGTATTCAACGTGATATGGTCGTAAGCGAAAGCGTTCAGTTGTTGATCGTGTTATATAGTTGAGTTCAGGTGTCGTCTCTCGTTGAACTAACTAATAACCAATCTCCAGGTTGTCCATCATTTCAACGAAGAATTTTTCTTCAACTATTTCAAAAACTTCAAACAACACGACAATCCAAAAATGCAAAATCCAAACAACATTTATTGTAAGATTAGGTGTTCAACAACGGATCAAGCCAAAAAAATCCAAAAGCTTACAACATTCGGGATTCCCAAGCCGTCTCCGATCCAAGTACTAACCGAACTCAACGTTGCTTAACTTGCCAGATCGGACGGGATGGCGTGTATTCAACGTGATATGGTCATAAGCGAAAGCGTTCAGTTGTTGATCGTGTTATATAGTTGAGTTCAGGTGTCGTCTCTCGTTGAACTAACTAATAACCAATCTCCAGGTTGTCCATCATTTCAACGAAGAATTTTTCTTCAACTATTTCAAAAACTTCAAACAACACGACAATCCAAAAATGCAAAATCCAAACAACATTTATTGTAAGATTAGGTGTTCAACAACGGATCAAGCCAAAAAAATCCAAAAGCTTACAACATTCGGGATTCCCAAGCCGTCTCCGATCCAAGTACTAACCGAACTCAACGTTGCTTAACTTGCCAGATCGGACGGGATGGCGTGTATTCAACGTGATATGGTCGTAAGCGAAAGCGTTCAGTTGTTGATCGTGTTATATAGTTGAGTTCAGGTGTCGTCTCTCGTTGAACTAACTAATAACCAATCTCCAGGTTGTCCATCATTTCAACGAAGAATTTTTCTTCAACTATTTCAAAAACTTCAAACAACACGACAATCCAAAAATGCAAAATCCAAACAACATTTATTGTAAGATTAGGTGTTCAACAACGGATCAAGCCAAAAAAATCCAAAAGCTTACAACATTCGGGATTCCCAAGCCGTCTCCGATCCAAGTACTAAACCCAGAAAAATGGATACTTGGGTGTTTCGTGAACCATTGGCCTGAAAACCATACAAGTCGTGAAACCGCCTGAAAACCATACAAGTCGTGAAACCGCCTGAAAACCATACAAGCCGTGAAACTCTGCCTGAAAACCCTACAAGCCGTGAAACCGCCTGAAAACCCCACAAGCCGTGAAACTCTTTCTCGGAACTTTCTATGGAAAGTTGCCCATCAACCCAAGTTGTCAACCCGAATCAAAATGTGGTGAAGCCATAGTTAGTTCGTTTCCGATAATGATAATATGTTAAAATAATAACACCAAATACATCACAAATTGCAATAAACATTTTTTACAAAATGAGAAATCAATAGAAATATTTCAGATATATGCAAATAAAACAGGATAACATTAATAACTTTTCATTTTATTTGGTTTACTTCATTTGACCATAGACAATTGTAGACTAAATATGCGGAAGTAAATCTTCATTATTCTCATTTTTCAATCGCTACAGTATCATTACTAATCCTTTTCTACATTTCTTTTTCTTTTTGACATATCATTTTAATTTGAAGCTTTTCAGACCTGTTTTATTTAATCATATATCCACCTTTCAAGGTGTAATAAGGACAGATTTCAAGAAATCTATCTATGAAGGGTTGACAACTTGGGTTGATGGGCAACTTTCCATAGAAAGTTCCGAGAAAGAGTTTCACGGCTTGTGGGGTTTTCAGGCGGTTTCACGGCTTGTAGGGTTTTCAGGCAGAGTTTCACGGCTTGTATGGTTTTCAGGCGGTTTCACGACTTGTATGGTTTTCAGGCGGTTTCACGACTTGTATGGTTTTCAGGCCAATGGTTCACGAAACACCCAAGTATCCATTTTTCTGGGTCATGGACCGAGGCTTTTCGAAGGTTTCTCGACTTTCGTTGAATCTGGGCTTGCCCAGATTTGTTGTTATTATAGCTAATTTTTTCAGAATATAATTATTGACGAAAAATTTTTTGTCACTATTGTTCACACCTTTCAATACATATATCCTTAAGCAAGGTAGGGTGTTGTCAAATAAGAATGATCTATATTTTCAACTTAGTGTTGTTTTAACACTTTTTACGGCAGCTTTTATGAGCCCTCTTGGTCAATTCATTGATTGCACATCCCACATCAAGCCATATATAAGAAATAGGCTTAGGCTTACCAAATCACTTGTTCCACAGTTCTTACAACTTTCATTACTATTTTTATTGTGCATTATTAATATAATTTCGTTTCACAGTGATGTTCATAATGTCAAAATCTCGCGATTGTAGGCTCAAAATTAACAAAATTCGACGACCACATTCCAATGACTACCATAATGCTCGATTTCACCAACAAATTTATGATTCAAATGTAGGACTTTTACCTTTAGCCCGCCATCGCCAATATAGATTTTGATGGGCACTACATTGAGGACGGACCCGCTAAGCACATTGTCATTGACGAATCAGATGTAATTAAAAAACAAACAATTGAATTATTTTAAATTTTTATTTTAAATTTATAACATTTTGAAAAACCTTAATCTTTATTTGAGCACTGTAGCGTGTGCGGGATCATATTCGTTTTGATTTCTTCCTTTCCCTTTTTTGAACTTTCCTATCCGACGATGAGTGGCCATATAACCATCTGAAATTATAGAAATATCTAAGTCACATGTAATTATATAAGGTACCTCTATTTCCAACTGGTTCCTTGATTTTTGATTTTTCACAGAACCATTGTTGCACGTATGTCCTTGCTGTCATTTTCTATCCAAGAGATCGATCTGAAATTATATATAAATTTGTTTAGAATTTATATAACACCTACCACTTATTTAAGGCGTAAATGAACAAACCTCATTTTTAGGCCCAATTCAGTTGATTCTTCGAAATTGAGCAAAACCAACGTTGAAGTCGATCACATCCATCTGAAATAATATTACAATCATACAAACATATATTAAAAGATACAAAAATACCATTAAGTTAGTAAATAGTTAAGGGAAAATAAATATATCGAAATAAAAGTAAAAAATTTGAATTAGGACGCTACTTTCTTTTCCCGCGCATGGTTATATGCGCTCTTGTTCGCTCTAATGAACAATGCAAGGGCCAATGGAGTAGTACTACATCACGGAATTAAACTGAAAACCTATCTTAAACTGAACCAAATGAGCTGAAATTTTAAGGGCCAATTGAAAATGCCATAAATAGTATATATGCAAAATTTCAAGTCATTTGGAGAAAAAAAGTGATTTTAAGAAAATTTCAGATTGGTCGAATCTGAAAATAATTTATATGACTGTAATCAGCTAATTGAGCTGAATTGAAATATATAAATAACTTTTCATAAAAATCAAAATGAAAAAAGTTAGTCGCTAATCTTTTCCAACCATGCAACAAGTCTCTCGGTCTCCGCTGCCTTCTCATTATATTTCGTCGGTAAAAAGCAGTAGTTGACTTTGGCTGTAAATATCTGAAATACCAATAGAGCAAGAACAAAAATTCCTTTTTGGCTAGGTGCACAAATTCGCCAAGTTTCTACCATTCGCTGGAATTTTTCTGAAATTGATTCTCCGAGGCGCTATTTCACTGTAGGCATAAGGAAGTTGTCCAAAATGGGCCATTTTTGCGAAAAATTTCCGATTTTTTACATTTTTCACGTTTTCTCGACGTTCACGTAACCAATCATTTTGAAGCGTGACTTTTCTGAAAGCTCTCAAAATTTCCAATCCTCTGATGTAAATTTTAGTTCACATGGACCCATATGAGCATTTTTACAGCCGTCTGAATATTCATTTTTTGACCTATTTTCAGACGTGAATAAAACCTGAAAAAAGTTACAGAACGGCAATAAAATTTACATAGACGGATTCGTCTTGACTTGATCTACAAGATGCCGTAAGTAGCAGGTCCGGCGCATTTAAACTTCTCGAGTTATTAAGCGTCAAAGTTACCCCTAAAAACACCCCCCTTTTTGGTCATTTTCAGCCAAATTGGCCATTTTTGAGCATTTATAACTCGGCTGCAAATGCATTATATGATTTGAAAATTGGCATTCCCAGAGAACTTTCGACGATCTTTCGATTGGTGCAATTTATTTTTTTTAGAACCCATTTTCAGCAAAGTTGTGCATGCCCAATTTCAGCCATTTTCAAGCTGAAAAAAGTGCCAAAAATCGATCATCTTCGATATGTTTTGAATACAGATTCTGAAAGAGCTGCTCAAGATCTATCATATAAAAAGTTTAAAAAAAAAAGTATGCCGGGGTTTTTTTTTAATGATCGACTGAAATTTCAGCTTTTTGACGTCACGTGAAAAATTCAGTTTTTAATTTACGTCAACGAGACCACTATGTATCGATTCAGAATAAAATTCTACGTCGAATGATACCACTTTTATGTTGATCGGATAATTTGGCTGAAAATTTTTTCAGTTTGTCTGAAAATCTTTTAGCCTTTCTTAAAACCCAAATTTTGTTTGCAGCGCATTTCAAGACCTATACCATTCGAATCTCCTCGTTTTTCTAATTAATATTCCGTTTTCAAAAAATTTTTTGGTGATAGATGACGAATTTCAGACAAATCTGAAAATTTCAGCTTTTTTGTGTTTCAGCCAAAAATTATTTTCGATAGCTCATTCGAAAGCCCTATTCGTGCTGATTCCTCTCATATAGGTCACATGGCACCAAAATGTCCCGTTCAAAAAATGGTCGATTTTCAGCCCTCTTTTTCAGCATGATGCTGAAATCGTACGAAGCTGATATTTCAGGATCTGAATCCCTGGTGTTTGGTTACCCCATAAACCAAATTTCGGCTCTCAACTCTAAAATTCGTCGTTTCAGCCTCAACCCAAGTATAGCGCAGGCGGAATACGCCTGCGCATAACCGAACTCAACGTTGCTTAACTTGCCAGATCGGACGGGATGGCGTGTATTCAACGTGATATGGTCATAAGCGAAAGCGTTCAGTTGTTGATCGTGTTATATAGTTGAGTTCAGGTGTCGTCTCTCGTTGAACTAACTAATAACCAATCTCCAGGTTGTCCATCATTTCAACGAAGAATTTTTCTTCAACTATTTCAAAAACTTCAAACAACACGACAATCCAAAAATGCAAAATCCAAACAACATTTATTGTAAGATTAGGTGTTCAACAACGGATCAAGCCAAAAAAATCCAAAAGCTTACAACATTCGGGATTCCCAAGCCGTCTCCGATCCAAGTACTAACCGAACTCAACGTTGCTTAACTTGCCAGATCGGACGGGATGGCGTGTATTCAACGTGATATGGTCGTAAGCGAAAGCGTTCAGTTGTTGATCGTGTTATATAGTTGAGTTCAGGTGTCGTCTCTCGTTGAACTAACTAATAACCAATCTCCAGGTTGTCCATCATTTCAACGAAGAATTTTTCTTCAACTATTTCAAAAACTTCAAACAACACGACAATCCAAAAATGCAAAATCCAAACAACATTTATTGTAAGATTAGGTGTTCAACAACGGATCAAGCCAAAAAAATCCAAAAGCTTACAACATTCGGGATTCCCAAGCCGTCTCCGATCCAAGTACTAACCGAACTCAACGTTGCTTAACTTGCCAGATCGGACGGGATGGCGTGTATTCAACGTGATATGGTCATAAGCGAAAGCGTTCAGTTGTTGATCGTGTTATATAGTTGAGTTCAGGTGTCGTCTCTCGTTGAACTAACTAATAACCAATCTCCAGGTTGTCCATCATTTCAACGAAGAATTTTTCTTCAACTATTTCAAAAACTTCAAACAACACGACAATCCAAAAATGCAAAATCCAAACAACATTTATTGTAAGATTAGGTGTTCAACAACGGATCAAGCCAAAAAAATCCAAAAGCTTACAACATTCGGGATTCCCAAGCCGTCTCCGATCCAAGTACTAACCGAACTCAACGTTGCTTAACTTGCCAGATCGGACGGGATGGCGTGTATTCAACGTGATATGGTCGTAAGCGAAAGCGTTCAGTTGTTGATCGTGTTATATAGTTGAGTTCAGGTGTCGTCTCTCGTTGAACTAACTAATAACCAATCTCCAGGTTGTCCATCATTTCAACGAAGAATTTTTCTTCAACTATTTCAAAAACTTCAAACAACACGACAATCCAAAAATGCAAAATCCAAACAACATTTATTGTAAGATTAGGTGTTCAACAACGGATCAAGCCAAAAAAATCCAAAAGCTTACAACATTCGGGATTCCCAAGCCGTCTCCGATCCAAGTACTAACCGAACTCAACGTTGCTTAACTTGCCAGATCGGACGGGATGGCGTGTATTCAACGTGATATGGTCATAAGCGAAAGCGTTCAGTTGTTGATCGTGTTATATAGTTGAGTTCAGGTGTCGTCTCTCGTTGAACTAACTAATAACCAATCTCCAGGTTGTCCATCATTTCAACGAAGAATTTTTCTTCAACTATTTCAAAAACTTCAAACAACACGACAATCCAAAAATGCAAAATCCAAACAACATTTATTGTAAGATTAGGTGTTCAACAACGGATCAAGCCAAAAAAATCCAAAAGCTTACAACATTCGGGATTCCCAAGCCGTCTCCGATCCAAGTACTAACCGAACTCAACGTTGCTTAACTTGCCAGATCGGACGGGATGGCGTGTATTCAACGTGATATGGTCATAAGCGAAAGCGTTCAGTTGTTGATCGTGTTATATAGTTGAGTTCAGGTGTCGTCTCTCGTTGAACTAACTAATAACCAATCTCCAGGTTGTCCATCATTTCAACGAAGAATTTTTCTTCAACTATTTCAAAAACTTCAAACAACACGACAATCCAAAAATGCAAAATCCAAACAACATTTATTGTAAGATTAGGTGTTCAACAACGGATCAAGCCAAAAAAATCCAAAAGCTTACAACATTCGGGATTCCCAAGCCGTCTCCGATCCAAGTACTAACCGAACTCAACGTTGCTTAACTTGCCAGATCGGACGGCTCTGCACTTTGCGCGTGACGGTGGCGTGACTGTGTTTTGCACGAAAAGGGCTCCGTTTAGGACGCGAGGTGCTTTTTCCATGAAAACACACTCATCGTGTTATATAGCGTAAACACAAAGAACAATTCGAGTGAACAGTCAACATTCTTGTTATATTTTCATGTTGTTTTTTGGATTTAGGACGCATCGCTTAATTGTAATCAAACTTCGGTTATTCGGTTTGGGTGGAATGGTTGTTTTGATTTGATGTTTTGATCACGAGCTCAATAACAATCGATGACATTGTTTATGAGTTATAGTTGTTATTGTTTTGACTTGTTATTGTTTTTATTGAATTGTTTTTCTTTTCATTTCATTCTTAACTTATAAGTCCTGAAGACTTATAACATATTCGAACACTATATATATAAACCTATATCGATAGGTTTGGCTGAAAGGACAGGCTGAAAAGTAAGTCTACATTTAATATTTAGGGATATATCCGTTTTAGATTTTACCAACAACTATCAATATGGAGATTAACAACTTAATACAATTTCAATATAAATGGGAAGAATGTTCAGATTACTGCTCACCAAATTGTAAGTTTTGTAAAGGCGAACTAATATATATTGGATAATTTTAGGAGCACATATTTCAAGACTAGGAGAACTGTCATCCGAATCAAGGCACATTTGATACATAGGTAAATAATTCGGGGTTGGCTAAATTTTATTATTATTTTTATTTATGTTATATCAGTTGAAATTAAGAATGTGCTCTTTCTTTTTCATTAGACGTGATTTAAATTCGTTTCTTTGGATGCAAAATACCAAAAATTTATACGTCTAAACAAATGAAAGAGTATAATTTTAATTTTCAACTGACTTAGCATATTTAAAAAATAGTTTTAAAAGATCTAGAAGCCCTCGAATGATTTTCATATATATATATATATCAGTGATGGGAGGGAAAACGTTTTTTCGAATTCCGGGATGTCGATACCTTAAAAAATTGAAAATTAGTATACCCGGGACCCGGGAGTGCAACTTCCCTTTTCCCCTACCCGGTACTCCACTTTTCCCTACCGGGACTTCAATGTGTTTATTACAATCTTAATTTTTCAGCAAACGACATTTACGCATTCCTACCCGTTTCGCAGTGCTAGTCTAAATGAAGATCGAAACACTACAATGGAGCTATCTGAATCGATACAAGAAGCTCAATTAAATTAATTATTTTGTGTTATTTAATTGTTATTTATATAAATAAATAAGTGAATAAATAGTATGTTGTTATGTCTAACGTATAGGATATAAACCAATATTAAAACGAGGTGAAATAATCCAAAAGCTGTGAGCAAAATTCCACAGAAATGACAGGACTCTGTCCGATGGCTTTTCGCAAAGTTCCGACAAACTGTTAGGACGCTCTCCGATAGCTTTTCGCAAAGTTGCAGCAAACTGTTAGGACGCTGTGCGGTGACTGACTGTTCTGGCGGCAGTTTTGCGCGTGTTTTCATAACAATTTCGTGCAAAACACAGTCACGCCACCGTCAAGCGCAAAGTGCAGAGGGGATGGCGTGTATTCAACGTGATATGGTCGTAAGCGAAAGCGTTCAGTTGTTGATCGTGTTATATAGTTGAGTTCAGGTGTCGTCTCTCGTTGAACTAACTAATAACCAATCTCCAGGTTGTCCATCATTTCAACGAAGAATTTTTCTTCAACTATTTCAAAAACTTCAAACAACACGACAATCCAAAAATGCAAAATCCAAACAACATTTATTGTAAGATTAGGTGTTCAACAACGGATCAAGCCAAAAAAATCCAAAAGCTTACAACATTCGGGATTCCCAAGCCGTCTCCGATCCAAGTACTAACCGAACTCAACGTTGCTTAACTTGCCAGATCGGACGGGATGGCGTGTATTCAACGTGATATGGTCATAAGCGAAAGCGTTCAGTTGTTGATCGTGTTATATAGTTGAGTTCAGGTGTCGTCTCTCGTTGAACTAACTAATAACCAATCTCCAGGTTGTCCATCATTTCAACGAAGAATTTTTCTTCAACTATTTCAAAAACTTCAAACAACACGACAATCCAAAAATGCAAAATCCAAACAACATTTATTGTAAGATTAGGTGTTCAACAACGGATCAAGCCAAAAAAATCCAAAAGCTTACAACATTCGGGATTCCCAAGCCGTCTCCGATCCAAGTACTAACCGAACTCAACGTTGCTTAACTTGCCAGATCGGACGGGATGGCGTGTATTCAACGTGATATGGTCATAAGCGAAAGCGTTCAGTTGTTGATCGTGTTATATAGTTGAGTTCAGGTGTCGTCTCTCGTTGAACTAACTAATAACCAATCTCCAGGTTGTCCATCATTTCAACGAAGAATTTTTCTTCAACTATTTCAAAAACTTCAAACAACACGACAATCCAAAAATGCAAAATCCAAACAACATTTATTGTAAGATTAGGTGTTCAACAACGGATCAAGCCAAAAAAATCCAAAAGCTTACAACATTCGGGATTCCCAAGCCGTCTCCGATCCAAGTACTAACCGAACTCAACGTTGCTTAACTTGCCAGATCGGACGGGATGGCGTGTATTCAACGTGATATGGTCGTAAGCGAAAGCGTTCAGTTGTTGATCGTGTTATATAGTTGAGTTCAGGTGTCGTCTCTCGTTGAACTAACTAATAACCAATCTCCAGGTTGTCCATCATTTCAACGAAGAATTTTTCTTCAACTATTTCAAAAACTTCAAACAACACGACAATCCAAAAATGCAAAATCCAAACAACATTTATTGTAAGATTAGGTGTTCAACAACGGATCAAGCCAAAAAAATCCAAAAGCTTACAACATTCGGGATTCCCAAGCCGTCTCCGATCCAAGTACTAACCGAACTCAACGTTGCTTAACTTGCCAGATCGGACGGGATGGCGTGTATTCAACGTGATATGGTCATAAGCGAAAGCGTTCAGTTGTTGATCGTGTTATATAGTTGAGTTCAGGTGTCGTCTCTCGTTGAACTAACTAATAACCAATCTCCAGGTTGTCCATCATTTCAACGAAGAATTTTTCTTCAACTATTTCAAAAACTTCAAACAACACGACAATCCAAAAATGCAAAATCCAAACAACATTTATTGTAAGATTAGGTGTTCAACAACGGATCAAGCCAAAAAAATCCAAAAGCTTACAACATTCGGGATTCCCAAGCCGTCTCCGATCCAAGTACTAACCGAACTCAACGTTGCTTAACTTGCCAGATCGGACGGGATGGCGTGTATTCAACGTGATATGGTCGTAAGCGAAAGCGTTCAGTTGTTGATCGTGTTATATAGTTGAGTTCAGGTGTCGTCTCTCGTTGAACTAACTAATAACCAATCTCCAGGTTGTCCATCATTTCAACGAAGAATTTTTCTTCAACTATTTCAAAAACTTCAAACAACACGACAATCCAAAAATGCAAAATCCAAACAACATTTATTGTAAGATTAGGTGTTCAACAACGGATCAAGCCAAAAAAATCCAAAAGCTTACAACATTCGGGATTCCCAAGCCGTCTCCGATCCAAGTACTAACCGAACTCAACGTTGCTTAACTTGCCAGATCGGACGGGATGGCGTGTATTCAACGTGATATGGTCATAAGCGAAAGCGTTCAGTTGTTGATCGTGTTATATAGTTGAGTTCAGGTGTCGTCTCTCGTTGAACTAACTAATAACCAATCTCCAGGTTGTCCATCATTTCAACGAAGAATTTTTCTTCAACTATTTCAAAAACTTCAAACAACACGACAATCCAAAAATGCAAAATCCAAACAACATTTATTGTAAGATTAGGTGTTCAACAACGGATCAAGCCAAAAAAATCCAAAAGCTTACAACATTCGGGATTCCCAAGCCGTCTCCGATCCAAGTACTAACCGAACTCAACGTTGCTTAACTTGCCAGATCGGACGGGATGGCGTGTATTCAACGTGATATGGTCGTAAGCGAAAGCGTTCAGTTGTTGATCGTGTTATATAGTTGAGTTCAGGTGTCGTCTCTCGTTGAACTAACTAATAACCAATCTCCAGGTTGTCCATCATTTCAACGAAGAATTTTTCTTCAACTATTTCAAAAACTTCAAACAACACGACAATCCAAAAATGCAAAATCCAAACAACATTTATTGTAAGATTAGGTGTTCAACAACGGATCAAGCCAAAAAAATCCAAAAGCTTACAACATTCGGGATTCCCAAGCCGTCTCCGATCCAAGTACTAACCGAACTCAACGTTGCTTAACTTGCCAGATCGGACGGGATGGCGTGTATTCAACGTGATATGGTCGTAAGCGAAAGCGTTCAGTTGTTGATCGTGTTATATAGTTGAGTTCAGGTGTCGTCTCTCGTTGAACTAACTAATAACCAATCTCCAGGTTGTCCATCATTTCAACGAAGAATTTTTCTTCAACTATTTCAAAAACTTCAAACAACACGACAATCCAAAAATGCAAAATCCAAACAACATTTATTGTAAGATTAGGTGTTCAACAACGGATCAAGCCAAAAAAATCCAAAAGCTTACAACATTCGGGATTCCCAAGCCGTCTCCGATCCAAGTACTAACCGAACTCAACGTTGCTTAACTTGCCAGATCGGACGGGATGGCGTGTATTCAACGTGATATGGTCGTAAGCGAAAGCGTTCAGTTGTTGATCGTGTTATATAGTTGAGTTCAGGTGTCGTCTCTCGTTGAACTAACTAATAACCAATCTCCAGGTTGTCCATCATTTCAACGAAGAATTTTTCTTCAACTATTTCAAAAACTTCAAACAACACGACAATCCAAAAATGCAAAATCCAAACAACATTTATTGTAAGATTAGGTGTTCAACAACGGATCAAGCCAAAAAAATCCAAAAGCTTACAACATTCGTGATTCCCAAGCCGTCTCCGATCCAAGTACTAACCGAACTCAACGTTGCTTAACTTGCCAGATCGGACGGGATGGCGTGTATTCAACGTGATATGGTCATAAGCGAAAGCGTTCAGTTGTTGATCGTGTTATATAGTTGAGTTCAGGTGTCGTCTCTCGTTGAACTAACTAATAACCAATCTCCAGGTTGTCCATCATTTCAACGAAGAATTTTTCTTCAACTATTTCAAAAACTTCAAACAACACGACAATCCAAAAATGCAAAATCCAAACAACATTTATTGTAAGATTAGGTGTTCAACAACGGATCAAGCCAAAAAAATCCAAAAGCTTACAACATTCGGGATTCCCAAGCCGTCTCCGATCCAAGTACTAACCGAACTCAACGTTGCTTAACTTGCCAGATCGGACGGGATGGCGTGTATTCAACGTGATATGGTCGTAAGCGAAAGCGTTCAGTTGTTGATCGTGTTATATAGTTGAGTTCAGGTGTCGTCTCTCGTTGAACTAACTAATAACCAATCTCCAGGTTGTCCATCATTTCAACGAAGAATTTTTCTTCAACTATTTCAAAAACTTCAAACAACACGACAATCCAAAAATGCAAAATCCAAACAACATTTATTGTAAGATTAGGTGTTCAACAACGGATCAAGCCAAAAAAATCCAAAAGCTTACAACATTCGGGATTCCCAAGCCGTCTCCGATCCAAGTACTAACCGAACTCAACGTTGCTTAACTTGCCAGATCGGACGGGATGGCGTGTATTCAACGTGATATGGTCGTAAGCGAAAGCGTTCAGTTGTTGATCGTGTTATATAGTTGAGTTCAGGTGTCGTCTCTCGTTGAACTAACTAATAACCAATCTCCAGGTTGTCCATCATTTCAACGAAGAATTTTTCTTCAACTATTTCAAAAACTTCAAACAACACGACAATCCAAAAATGCAAAATCCAAACAACATTTATTGTAAGATTAGGTGTTCAACAACGGATCAAGCCAAAAAAATCCAAAAGCTTACAACATTCGGGATTCCCAAGCCGTCTCCGATCCAAGTACTAACCGAACTCAACGTTGCTTAATTTGCCAGATCGGACGGGATGGCGTGTATTCAACGTGATATGGTCGTAAGCGAAAGCGTTCAGTTGTTGATCGTGTTATATAGTTGAGTTCAGGTGTCGTCTCTCGTTGAACTAACTAATAACCAATCTCCAGGTTGTCCATCATTTCAACGAAGAATTTTTCTTCAACTATTTCAAAAACTTCAAACAACACGACAATCCAAAAATGCAAAATCCAAACAACATTTATTGTAAGATTAGGTGTTCAACAACGGATCAAGCCAAAAAAATCCAAAAGCTTACAACATTCGGGATTCCCAAGCCGTCTCCGATCCAAGTACTAACCGAACTCAACGTTGCTTAACTTGCCAGATCGGACGGGATGGCGTGTATTCAACGTGATATGGTCATAAGCGAAAGCGTTCAGTTGTTGATCGTGTTATATAGTTGAGTTCAGGTGTCGTCTCTCGTTGAACTAACTAATAACCAATCTCCAGGTTGTCCATCATTTCAACGAAGAATTTTTCTTCAACTATTTCAAAAACTTCAAACAACACGACAATCCAAAAATGCAAAATCCAAACAACATTTATTGTAAGATTAGGTGTTCAACAACGGATCAAGCCAAAAAAATCCAAAAGCTTACAACATTCGGGATTCCCAAGCCGTCTCCGATCCAAGTACTAACCGAACTCAACGTTGCTTAACTTGCCAGATCGGACGGGATGGCGTGTATTCAACGTGATATGGTCGTAAGCGAAAGCGTTCAGTTGTTGATCGTGTTATATAGTTGAGTTCAGGTGTCGTCTCTCGTTGAACTAACTAATAACCAATCTCCAGGTTGTCCATCATTTCAACGAAGAATTTTTCTTCAACTATTTCAAAAACTTCAAACAACACGACAATCCAAAAATGCAAAATCCAAACAACATTTATTGTAAGATTAGATGTTCAACAACGGATCAAGCCAAAAAAATCCAAAAGCTTACAACATTCGGGATTCCCAAGCCGTCTCCGATCCAAGTACTAACCGAACTCAACGTTGCTTAACTTGCCAGATCGGACGGGATGGCGTGTATTCAACGTGATATGGTCGTAAGCGAAAGCGTTCAGTTGTTGATCGTGTTATATAGTTGAGTTCAGGTGTCGTCTCTCGTTGAACTAACTAATAACCAATCTCCAGGTTGTCCATCATTTCAACGAAGAATTTTTCTTCAACTATTTCAAAAACTTCAAACAACACGACAATCCAAAAATGCAAAATCCAAACAACATTTATTGTAAGATTAGGTGTTCAACAACGGATCAAGCCAAAAAAATCCAAAAGCTTACAACATTCGGGATTCCCAAGCCGTCTCCGATCCAAGTACTAACCGAACTCAACGTTGCTTAATTTGCCAGATCGGACGGGATGGCGTGTATTCAACGTGATATGGTCGTAAGCGAAAGCGTTCAGTTGTTGATCGTGTTATATAGTTGAGTTCAGGTGTCGTCTCTCGTTGAACTAACTAATAACCAATCTCCAGGTTGTCCATCATTTCAACGAAGAATTTTTCTTCAACTATTTCAAAAACTTCAAACAACACGACAATCCAAAAATGCAAAATCCAAACAACATTTATTGTAAGATTAGGTGTTCAACAACGGATCAAGCCAAAAAAATCCAAAAGCTTACAACATTCGGGATTCCCAAGCCGTCTCCGATCCAAGTACTAACCGAACTCAACGTTGCTTAACTTGCCAGATCGGACGGGATGGCGTGTATTCAACGTGATATGGTCATAAGCGAAAGCGTTCAGTTGTTGATCGTGTTATATAGTTGAGTTCAGGTGTCGTCTCTCGTTGAACTAACTAATAACCAATCTCCAGGTTGTCCATCATTTCAACGAAGAATTTTTCTTCAACTATTTCAAAAACTTCAAACAACACGACAATCCAAAAATGCAAAATCCAAACAACATTTATTGTAAGATTAGGTGTTCAACAACGGATCAAGCCAAAAAAATCCAAAAGCTTACAACATTCGGGATTCCCAAGCCGTCTCCGATCCAAGTACTAACCGAACTCAACGTTGCTTAACTTGCCAGATCGGACGGGATGGCGTGTATTCAACGTGATATGGTCGTAAGCGAAAGCGTTCAGTTGTTGATCGTGTTATATAGTTGAGTTCAGGTGTCGTCTCTCGTTGAACTAACTAATAACCAATCTCCAGGTTGTCCATCATTTCAACGAAGAATTTTTCTTCAACTATTTCAAAAACTTCAAACAACACGACAATCCAAAAATGCAAAATCCAAACAACATTTATTGTAAGATTAGGTGTTCAACAACGGATCAAGCCAAAAAAATCCAAAAGCTTACAACATTCGGGATTCCCAAGCCGTCTCCGATCCAAGTACTAACCGAACTCAACGTTGCTTAACTTGCCAGATCGGACGGGATGGCGTGTATTCAACGTGATATGGTCATAAGCGAAAGCGTTCAGTTGTTGATCGTGTTATATAGTTGAGTTCAGGTGTCGTCTCTCGTTGAACTAACTAATAACCAATCTCCAGGTTGTCCATCATTTCAACGAAGAATTTTTCTTCAACTATTTCAAAAACTTCAAACAACACGACAATCCAAAAATGCAAAATCCAAACAACATTTATTGTAAGATTAGGTGTTCAACAACGGATCAAGCCAAAAAAATCCAAAAGCTTACAACATTCGGGATTCCCAAGCCGTCTCCGATCCAAGTACTAACCGAACTCAACGTTGCTTAACTTGCCAGATCGGACGGGATGGCGTGTATTCAACGTGATATGGTCGTAAGCGAAAGCGTTCAGTTGTTGATCGTGTTATATAGTTGAGTTCAGGTGTCGTCTCTCGTTGAACTAACTAATAACCAATCTCCAGGTTGTCCATCATTTCAACGAAGAATTTTTCTTCAACTATTTCAAAAACTTCAAACAACACGACAATCCAAAAATGCAAAATCCAAACAACATTTATTGTAAGATTAGGTGTTCAACAACGGATCAAGCCAAAAAAATCCAAAAGCTTACAACATTCGGGATTCCCAAGCCGTCTCCGATCCAAGTACTAACCGAACTCAACGTTGCTTAACTTGCCAGATCGGACGGGATGGCGTGTATTCAACGTGATATGGTCATAAGCGAAAGCGTTCAGTTGTTGATCGTGTTATATAGTTGAGTTCAGGTGTCGTCTCTCGTTGAACTAACTAATAACCAATCTCCAGGTTGTCCATCATTTCAACGAAGAATTTTTCTTCAACTATTTCAAAAACTTCAAACAACACGACAATCCAAAAATGCAAAATCCAAACAACATTTATTGTAAGATTAGGTGTTCAACAACGGATCAAGCCAAAAAAATCCAAAAGCTTACAACATTCGGGATTCCCAAGCCGTCTCCGATCCAAGTACTAACCGAACTCAACGTTGCTTAACTTGCCAGATCGGACGGGATGGCGTGTATTCAACGTGATATGGTCGTAAGCGAAAGCGTTCAGTTGTTGATCGTGTTATATAGTTGAGTTCAGGTGTCGTCTCTCGTTGAACTAACTAATAACCAATCTCCAGGTTGTCCATCATTTCAACGAAGAATTTTTCTTCAACTATTTCAAAAACTTCAAACAACACGACAATCCAAAAATGCAAAATCCAAACAACATTTATTGTAAGATTAGGTGTTCAACAACGGATCAAGCCAAAAAAATCCAAAAGCTTACAACATTCGGGATTCCCAAGCCGTCTCCGATCCAAGTACTAACCGAACTCAACGTTGCTTAACTTGCCAGATCGGACGGGATGGCGTGTATTCAACGTGATATGGTCGTAAGCGAAAGCGTTCAGTTGTTGATCGTGTTATATAGTTGAGTTCAGGTGTCGTCTCTCGTTGAACTAACTAATAACCAATCTCCAGGTTGTCCATCATTTCAACGAAGAATTTTTCTTCAACTATTTCAAAAACTTCAAACAACACGACAATCCAAAAATGCAAAATCCAAACAACATTTATTGTAAGATTAGGTGTTCAACAACGGATCAAGCCAAAAAAATCCAAAAGCTTACAACATTCGGGATTCCCAAGCCGTCTCCGATCCAAGTACTAACCGAACTCAACGTTGCTTAACTTGCCAGATCGGACGGGATGGCGTGTATTCAACGTGATATGGTCGTAAGCGAAAGCGTTCAGTTGTTGATCGTGTTATATAGTTGAGTTCAGGTGTCGTCTCTCGTTGAACTAACTAATAACCAATCTCCAGGTTGTCCATCATTTCAACGAAGAATTTTTCTTCAACTATTTCAAAAACTTCAAACAACACGACAATCCAAAAATGCAAAATCCAAACAACATTTATTGTAAGATTAGGTGTTCAACAACGGATCAAGCCAAAAAAATCCAAAAGCTTACAACATTCGTGATTCCCAAGCCGTCTCCGATCCAAGTACTAACCGAACTCAACGTTGCTTAACTTGCCAGATCGGACGGGATGGCGTGTATTCAACGTGATATGGTCATAAGCGAAAGCGTTCAGTTGTTGATCGTGTTATATAGTTGAGTTCAGGTGTCGTCTCTCGTTGAACTAACTAATAACCAATCTCCAGGTTGTCCATCATTTCAACGAAGAATTTTTCTTCAACTATTTCAAAAACTTCAAACAACACGACAATCCAAAAATGCAAAATCCAAACAACATTTATTGTAAGATTAGGTGTTCAACAACGGATCAAGCCAAAAAAATCCAAAAGCTTACAACATTCGGGATTCCCAAGCCGTCTCCGATCCAAGTACTAACCGAACTCAACGTTGCTTAACTTGCCAGATCGGACGGGATGGCGTGTATTCAACGTGATATGGTCGTAAGCGAAAGCGTTCAGTTGTTGATCGTGTTATATAGTTGAGTTCAGGTGTCGTCTCTCGTTGAACTAACTAATAACCAATCTCCAGGTTGTCCATCATTTCAACGAAGAATTTTTCTTCAACTATTTCAAAAACTTCAAACAACACGACAATCCAAAAATGCAAAATCCAAACAACATTTATTGTAAGATTAGGTGTTCAACAACGGATCAAGCCAAAAAAATCCAAAAGCTTACAACATTCGGGATTCCCAAGCCGTCTCCGATCCAAGTACTAACCGAACTCAACGTTGCTTAACTTGCCAGATCGGACGGGATGGCGTGTATTCAACGTGATATGGTCGTAAGCGAAAGCGTTCAGTTGTTGATCGTGTTATATAGTTGAGTTCAGGTGTCGTCTCTCGTTGAACTAACTAATAACCAATCTCCAGGTTGTCCATCATTTCAACGAAGAATTTTTCTTCAACTATTTCAAAAACTTCAAACAACACGACAATCCAAAAATGCAAAATCCAAACAACATTTATTGTAAGATTAGGTGTTCAACAACGGATCAAGCCAAAAAAATCCAAAAGCTTACAACATTCGGGATTCCCAAGCCGTCTCCGATCCAAGTACTAACCGAACTCAACGTTGCTTAATTTGCCAGATCGGACGGGATGGCGTGTATTCAACGTGATATGGTCGTAAGCGAAAGCGTTCAGTTGTTGATCGTGTTATATAGTTGAGTTCAGGTGTCGTCTCTCGTTGAACTAACTAATAACCAATCTCCAGGTTGTCCATCATTTCAACGAAGAATTTTTCTTCAACTATTTCAAAAACTTCAAACAACACGACAATCCAAAAATGCAAAATCCAAACAACATTTATTGTAAGATTAGGTGTTCAACAACGGATCAAGCCAAAAAAATCCAAAAGCTTACAACATTCGGGATTCCCAAGCCGTCTCCGATCCAAGTACTAACCGAACTCAACGTTGCTTAACTTGCCAGATCGGACGGGATGGCGTGTATTCAACGTGATATGGTCATAAGCGAAAGCGTTCAGTTGTTGATCGTGTTATATAGTTGAGTTCAGGTGTCGTCTCTCGTTGAACTAACTAATAACCAATCTCCAGGTTGTCCATCATTTCAACGAAGAATTTTTCTTCAACTATTTCAAAAACTTCAAACAACACGACAATCCAAAAATGCAAAATCCAAACAACATTTATTGTAAGATTAGGTGTTCAACAACGGATCAAGCCAAAAAAATCCAAAAGCTTACAACATTCGGGATTCCCAAGCCGTCTCCGATCCAAGTACTAACCGAACTCAACGTTGCTTAACTTGCCAGATCGGACGGGATGGCGTGTATTCAACGTGATATGGTCGTAAGCGAAAGCGTTCAGTTGTTGATCGTGTTATATAGTTGAGTTCAGGTGTCGTCTCTCGTTGAACTAACTAATAACCAATCTCCAGGTTGTCCATCATTTCAACGAAGAATTTTTCTTCAACTATTTCAAAAACTTCAAACAACACGACAATCCAAAAATGCAAAATCCAAACAACATTTATTGTAAGATTAGATGTTCAACAACGGATCAAGCCAAAAAAATCCAAAAGCTTACAACATTCGGGATTCCCAAGCCGTCTCCGATCCAAGTACTAACCGAACTCAACGTTGCTTAACTTGCCAGATCGGACGGGATGGCGTGTATTCAACGTGATATGGTCGTAAGCGAAAGCGTTCAGTTGTTGATCGTGTTATATAGTTGAGTTCAGGTGTCGTCTCTCGTTGAACTAACTAATAACCAATCTCCAGGTTGTCCATCATTTCAACGAAGAATTTTTCTTCAACTATTTCAAAAACTTCAAACAACACGACAATCCAAAAATGCAAAATCCAAACAACATTTATTGTAAGATTAGGTGTTCAACAACGGATCAAGCCAAAAAAATCCAAAAGCTTACAACATTCGGGATTCCCAAGCCGTCTCCGATCCAAGTACTAACCGAACTCAACGTTGCTTAATTTGCCAGATCGGACGGGATGGCGTGTATTCAACGTGATATGGTCGTAAGCGAAAGCGTTCAGTTGTTGATCGTGTTATATAGTTGAGTTCAGGTGTCGTCTCTCGTTGAACTAACTAATAACCAATCTCCAGGTTGTCCATCATTTCAACGAAGAATTTTTCTTCAACTATTTCAAAAACTTCAAACAACACGACAATCCAAAAATGCAAAATCCAAACAACATTTATTGTAAGATTAGGTGTTCAACAACGGATCAAGCCAAAAAAATCCAAAAGCTTACAACATTCGGGATTCCCAAGCCGTCTCCGATCCAAGTACTAACCGAACTCAACGTTGCTTAACTTGCCAGATCGGACGGGATGGCGTGTATTCAACGTGATATGGTCATAAGCGAAAGCGTTCAGTTGTTGATCGTGTTATATAGTTGAGTTCAGGTGTCGTCTCTCGTTGAACTAACTAATAACCAATCTCCAGGTTGTCCATCATTTCAACGAAGAATTTTTCTTCAACTATTTCAAAAACTTCAAACAACACGACAATCCAAAAATGCAAAATCCAAACAACATTTATTGTAAGATTAGGTGTTCAACAACGGATCAAGCCAAAAAAATCCAAAAGCTTACAACATTCGGGATTCCCAAGCCGTCTCCGATCCAAGTACTAACCGAACTCAACGTTGCTTAACTTGCCAGATCGGACGGGATGGCGTGTATTCAACGTGATATGGTCGTAAGCGAAAGCGTTCAGTTGTTGATCGTGTTATATAGTTGAGTTCAGGTGTCGTCTCTCGTTGAACTAACTAATAACCAATCTCCAGGTTGTCCATCATTTCAACGAAGAATTTTTCTTCAACTATTTCAAAAACTTCAAACAACACGACAATCCAAAAATGCAAAATCCAAACAACATTTATTGTAAGATTAGATGTTCAACAACGGATCAAGCCAAAAAAATCCAAAAGCTTACAACATTCGGGATTCCCAAGCCGTCTCCGATCCAAGTACTAACCGAACTCAACGTTGCTTAACTTGCCAGATCGGACGGGATGGCGTGTATTCAACGTGATATGGTCATAAGCGAAAGCGTTCAGTTGTTGATCGTGTTATATAGTTGAGTTCAGGTGTCGTCTCTCGTTGAACTAACTAATAACCAATCTCCAGGTTGTCCATCATTTCAACGAAGAATTTTTCTTCAACTATTTCAAAAACTTCAAACAACACGACAATCCAAAAATGCAAAATCCAAACAACATTTATTGTAAGATTAGGTGTTCAACAACGGATCAAGCCAAAAAAATCCAAAAGCTTACAACATTCGGGATTCCCAAGCCGTCTCCGATCCAAGTACTAACCGAACACAACGTTGCTTAACTTGCCAGATCGGACGGGATGGCGTGTATTCAACGTGATATGGTCGTAAGCGAAAGCGTTCAGTTGTTGATCGTGTTATATAGTTGAGTTCAGGTGTCGTCTCTCGTTGAACTAACTAATAACCAATCTCCAGGTTGTCCATCATTTCAACGAAGAATTTTTCTTCAACTATTTCAAAAACTTCAAACAACACGACAATCCAAAAATGCAAAATCCAAACAACATTTATTGTAAGATTAGGTGTTCAACAACGGATCAAGCCAAAAAAATCCAAAAGCTTACAACATTCGGGATTCCCAAGCCGTCTCCGATCCAAGTACTAACCGAACTCAACGTTGCTTAACTTGCCAGATCGGACGGGATGGCGTGTATTCAACGTGATATGGTCGTAAGCGAAAGCGTTCAGTTGTTGATCGTGTTATATAGTTGAGTTCAGGTGTCGTCTCTCGTTGAACTAACTAATAACCAATCTCCAGGTTGTCCATCATTTCAACGAAGAATTTTTCTTCAACTATTTCAAAAACTTCAAACAACACGACAATCCAAAAATGCAAAATCCAAACAACATTTATTGTAAGATTAGGTGTTCAACAACGGATCAAGCCAAAAAAATCCAAAAGCTTACAACATTCGGGATTCCCAAGCCGTCTCCGATCCAAGTACTAACCGAACTCAACGTTGCTTAACTTGCCAGATCGGACGGGATGGCGTGTATTCAACGTGATATGGTCATAAGCGAAAGCGTTCAGTTGTTGATCGTGTTATATAGTTGAGTTCAGGTGTCGTCTCTCGTTGAACTAACTAATAACCAATCTCCAGGTTGTCCATCATTTCAACGAAGAATTTTTCTTCAACTATTTCAAAAACTTCAAACAACACGACAATCCAAAAATGCAAAATCCAAACAACATTTATTGTAAGATTAGGTGTTCAACAACGGATCAAGCCAAAAAAATCCAAAAGCTTACAACATTCGGGATTCCCAAGCCGTCTCCGATCCAAGTACTAACCGAACACAACGTTGCTTAACTTGCCAGATCGGACGGGATGGCGTGTATTCAACGTGATATGGTCGTAAGCGAAAGCGTTCAGTTGTTGATCGTGTTATATAGTTGAGTTCAGGTGTCGTCTCTCGTTGAACTAACTAATAACCAATCTCCAGGTTGTCCATCATTTCAACGAAGAATTTTTCTTCAACTATTTCAAAAACTTCAAACAACACGACAATCCAAAAATGCAAAATCCAAACAACATTTATTGTAAGATTAGATGTTCAACAACGGATCAAGCCAAAAAAATCCAAAAGCTTACAACATTCGGGATTCCCAAGCCGTCTCCGATCCAAGTACTAACCGAACTCAACGTTGCTTAACTTGCCAGATCGGACGGGATGGCGTGTATTCAACGTGATATGGTCATAAGCGAAAGCGTTCAGTTGTTGATCGTGTTATATAGTTGAGTTCAGGTGTCGTCTCTCGTTGAACTAACTAATAACCAATCTCCAGGTTGTCCATCATTTCAACGAAGAATTTTTCTTCAACTATTTCAAAAACTTCAAACAACACGACAATCCAAAAATGCAAAATCCAAACAACATTTATTGTAAGATTAGGTGTTCAACAACGGATCAAGCCAAAAAAATCCAAAAGCTTACAACATTCGGGATTCCCAAGCCGTCTCCGATCCAAGTACTAACCGAACACAACGTTGCTTAACTTGCCAGATCGGACGGGATGGCGTGTATTCAACGTGATATGGTCGTAAGCGAAAGCGTTCAGTTGTTGATCGTGTTATATAGTTGAGTTCAGGTGTCGTCTCTCGTTGAACTAACTAATAACCAATCTCCAGGTTGTCCATCATTTCAACGAAGAATTTTTCTTCAACTATTTCAAAAACTTCAAACAACACGACAATCCAAAAATGCAAAATCCAAACAACATTTATTGTAAGATTAGGTGTTCAACAACGGATCAAGCCAAAAAAATCCAAAAGCTTACAACATTCGGGATTCCCAAGCCGTCTCCGATCCAAGTACTAACCGAACTCAACGTTGCTTAACTTGCCAGATCGGACGGGATGGCGTGTATTCAACGTGATATGGTCGTAAGCGAAAGCGTTCAGTTGTTGATCGTGTTATATAGTTGAGTTCAGGTGTCGTCTCTCGTTGAACTAACTAATAACCAATCTCCAGGTTGTCCATCATTTCAACGAAGAATTTTTCTTCAACTATTTCAAAAACTTCAAACAACACGACAATCCAAAAATGCAAAATCCAAACAACATTTATTGTAAGATTAGGTGTTCAACAACGGATCAAGCCAAAAAAATCCAAAAGCTTACAACATTCGGGATTCCCAAGCCGTCTCCGATCCAAGTACTAACCGAACTCAACGTTGCTTAACTTGCCAGATCGGACGGGATGGCGTGTATTCAACGTGATATGGTCGTAAGCGAAAGCGTTCAGTTGTTGATCGTGTTATATAGTTGAGTTCAGGTGTCGTCTCTCGTTGAACTAACTAATAACCAATCTCCAGGTTGTCCATCATTTCAACGAAGAATTTTTCTTCAACTATTTCAAAAACTTCAAACAACACGACAATCCAAAAATGCAAAATCCAAACAACATTTATTGTAAGATTAGGTGTTCAACAACGGATCAAGCCAAAAAAATCCAAAAGCTTACAACATTCGGGATTCCCAAGCCGTCTCCGATCCAAGTACTAACCGAACTCAACGTTGCTTAACTTGCCAGATCGGACGGGATGGCGTGTATTCAACGTGATATGGTCATAAGCGAAAGCGTTCAGTTGTTGATCGTGTTATATAGTTGAGTTCAGGTGTCGTCTCTCGTTGAACTAACTAATAACCAATCTCCAGGTTGTCCATCATTTCAACGAAGAATTTTTCTTCAACTATTTCAAAAACTTCAAACAACACGACAATCCAAAAATGCAAAATCCAAACAACATTTATTGTAAGATTAGGTGTTCAACAACGGATCAAGCCAAAAAAATCCAAAAGCTTACAACATTCGGGATTCCCAAGCCGTCTCCGATCCAAGTACTAACCGAACACAACGTTGCTTAACTTGCCAGATCGGACGGGATGGCGTGTATTCAACGTGATATGGTCGTAAGCGAAAGCGTTCAGTTGTTGATCGTGTTATATAGTTGAGTTCAGGTGTCGTCTCTCGTTGAACTAACTAATAACCAATCTCCAGGTTGTCCATCATTTCAACGAAGAATTTTTCTTCAACTATTTCAAAAACTTCAAACAACACGACAATCCAAAAATGCAAAATCCAAACAACATTTATTGTAAGATTAGGTGTTCAACAACGGATCAAGCCAAAAAAATCCAAAAGCTTACAACATTCGGGATTCCCAAGCCGTCTCCGATCCAAGTACTAACCGAACTCAACGTTGCTTAACTTGCCAGATCGGACGGGATGGCGTGTATTCAACGTGATATGGTCGTAAGCGAAAGCGTTCAGTTGTTGATCGTGTTATATAGTTGAGTTCAGGTGTCGTCTCTCGTTGAACTAACTAATAACCAATCTCCAGGTTGTCCATCATTTCAACGAAGAATTTTTCTTCAACTATTTCAAAAACTTCAAACAACACGACAATCCAAAAATGCAAAATCCAAACAACATTTATTGTAAGATTAGGTGTTCAACAACGGATCAAGCCAAAAAAATCCAAAAGCTTACAACATTCGGGATTCCCAAGCCGTCTCCGATCCAAGTACTAACCGAACTCAACGTTGCTTAACTTGCCAGATCGGACGGGATGGCGTGTATTCAACGTGATATGGTCATAAGCGAAAGCGTTCAGTTGTTGATCGTGTTATATAGTTGAGTTCAGGTGTCGTCTCTCGTTGAACTAACTAATAACCAATCTCCAGGTTGTCCATCATTTCAACGAAGAATTTTTCTTCAACTATTTCAAAAACTTCAAACAATACGACAATCCAAAAATGCAAAATCCAAACAACATTTATTGTAAGATTAGGTGTTCAACAACGGATCAAGCCAAAAAAATCCAAAAGCTTACAACATTCGGGATTCCCAAGCCGTCTCCGATCCAAGTACTAACCGAACTCAACGTTGCTTAACTTGCCAGATCGGACGGGATGGCGTGTATTCAACGTGATATGGTCATAAGCGAAAGCGTTCAGTTGTTGATCGTGTTATATAGTTGAGTTCAGGTGTCGTCTCTCGTTGAACTAACTAATAACCAATCTCCAGGTTGTCCATCATTTCAACGAAGAATTTTTCTTCAACTATTTCAAAAACTTCAAACAACACGACAATCCAAAAATGCAAAATCCAAACAACATTTATTGTAAGATTAGGTGTTCAACAACGGATCAAGCCAAAAAAATCCAAAAGCTTACAACATTCGGGATTCCCAAGCCGTCTCCGATCCAAGTACTAACCGAACTCAACGTTGCTTAACTTGCCAGATCGGACGGGATGGCGTGTATTCAACGTGATATGGTCATAAGCGAAAGCGTTCAGTTGTTGATCGTGTTATATAGTTGAGTTCAGGTGTCGTCTCTCGTTGAACTAACTAATAACCAATCTCCAGGTTGTCCATCATTTCAACGAAGAATTTTTCTTCAACTATTTCAAAAACTTCAAACAACACGACAATCCAAAAATGCAAAATCCAAACAACATTTATTGTAAGATTAGGTGTTCAACAACGGATCAAGCCAAAAAAATCCAAAAGCTTACAACATTCGGGATTCCCAAGCCGTCTCCGATCCAAGTACTAACCGAACTCAACGTTGCTTAACTTGCCAGATCGGACGGGATGGCGTGTATTCAACGTGATATGGTCATAAGCGAAAGCGTTCAGTTGTTGATCGTGTTATATAGTTGAGTTCAGGTGTCGTCTCTCGTTGAACTAACTAATAACCAATCTCCAGGTTGTCCATCATTTCAACGAAGAATTTTTCTTCAACTATTTCAAAAACTTCAAACAACACGACAATCCAAAAATGCAAAATCCAAACAACATTTATTGTAAGATTAGGTGTTCAACAACGGATCAAGCCAAAAAAATCCAAAAGCTTACAACATTCGGGATTCCCAAGCCGTCTCCGATCCAAGTACTAACCGAACTCAACGTTGCTTAACTTGCCAGATCGGACGGGATGGCGTGTATTCAACGTGATATGGTCGTAAGCGAAAGCGTTCAGTTGTTGATCGTGTTATATAGTTGAGTTCAGGTGTCGTCTCTCGTTGAACTAACTAATAACCAATCTCCAGGTTGTCCATCATTTCAACGAAGAATTTTTCTTCAACTATTTCAAAAACTTCAAACAACACGACAATCCAAAAATGCAAAATCCAAACAACATTTATTGTAAGATTAGGTGTTCAACAACGGATCAAGCCAAAAAAATCCAAAAGCTTACAACATTCGGGATTCCCAAGCCGTCTCCGATCCAAGTACTAACCGAACTCAACGTTGCTTAACTTGCCAGATCGGACGGGATGGCGTGTATTCAACGTGATATGGTCGTAAGCGAAAGCGTTCAGTTGTTGATCGTGTTATATAGTTGAGTTCAGGTGTCGTCTCTCGTTGAACTAACTAATAACCAATCTCCAGGTTGTCCATCATTTCAACGAAGAATTTTTCTTCAACTATTTCAAAAACTTCAAACAACACGACAATCCAAAAATGCAAAATCCAAACAACATTTATTGTAAGATTAGGTGTTCAACAACGGATCAAGCCAAAAAAATCCAAAAGCTTACAACATTCGGGATTCCCAAGCCGTCTCCGATCCAAGTACTAACCGAACTCAACGTTGCTTAACTTGCCAGATCGGACGGGATGGCGTGTATTCAACGTGATATGGTCGTAAGCGAAAGCGTTCAGTTGTTGATCGTGTTATATAGTTGAGTTCAGGTGTCGTCTCTCGTTGAACTAACTAATAACCAATCTCCAGGATGTCCATCATTTCAACGAAGAATTTTTCTTCAACTATTTCAAAAACTTCAAACAACACGACAATCCAAAAATGCAAAATCCAAACAACATTTATTGTAAGATTAGGTGTTCAACAACGGATCAAGCCAAAAAAATCCAAAAGCTTACAACATTCGGGATTCCCAAGCCGTCTCCGATCCAAGTACTAACCGAACTCAACGTTGCTTAACTTGCCAGATCGGACGGGATGGCGTGTATTCAACGTGATATGGTCATAAGCGAAAGCGTTCAGTTGTTGATCGTGTTATATAGTTGAGTTCAGGTGTCGTCTCTCGTTGAACTAACTAATAACCAATCTCCAGGTTGTCCATCATTTCAACGAAGAATTTTTCTTCAACTATTTCAAAAACTTCAAACAACACGACAATCCAAAAATGCAAAATCCAAACAACATTTATTGTAAGATTAGGTGTTCAACAACGGATCAAGCCAAAAAAATCCAAAAGCTTACAACATTCGGGATTCCCAAGCCGTCTCCGATCCAAGTACTAACCGAACTCAACGTTGCTTAACTTGCCAGATCGGACGGGATGGCGTGTATTCAACGTGATATGGTCGTAAGCGAAAGCGTTCAGTTGTTGATCGTGTTATATAGTTGAGTTCAGGTGTCGTCTCTCGTTGAACTAACTAATAACCAATCTCCAGGTTGTCCATCATTTCAACGAAGAATTTTTCTTCAACTATTTCAAAAACTTCAAACAACACGACAATCCAAAAATGCAAAATCCAAACAACATTTATTGTAAGATTAGGTGTTCAACAACGGATCAAGCCAAAAAAATCCAAAAGCTTACAACATTCGGGATTCCCAAGCCGTCTCCGATCCAAGTACTAACCGAACTCAACGTTGCTTAACTTGCCAGATCGGACGGGATGGCGTGTATTCAACGTGATATGGTCGTAAGCGAAAGCGTTCAGTTGTTGATCGTGTTATATAGTTGAGTTCAGGTGTCGTCTCTCGTTGAACTAACTAATAACCAATCTCCAGGTTGTCCATCATTTCAACGAAGAATTTTTCTTCAACTATTTCAAAAACTTCAAACAACACGACAATCCAAAAATGCAAAATCCAAACAACATTTATTGTAAGATTAGGTGTTCAACAACGGATCAAGCCAAAAAAATCCAAAAGCTTACAACATTCGGGATTCCCAAGCCGTCTCCGATCCAAGTACTAACCGAACTCAACGTTGCTTAACTTGCCAGATCGGACGGGATGGCGTGTATTCAACGTGATATGGTCGAAAGCGAAAGCGTTCAGTTGTTGATCGTGTTATATAGTTGAGTTCAGGTGTCGTCTCTCGTTGAACTAACTAATAACCAATCTCCAGGTTGTCCATCATTTCAACGAAGAATTTTTCTTCAACTATTTCAAAAACTTCAAACAACACGACAATCCAAAAATGCAAAATCCAAACAACATTTATTGTAAGATTAGGTGTTCAACAACGGATCAAGCCAAAAAAATCCAAAAGCTTACAACATTCGGGATTCCCAAGCCGTCTCCGATCCAAGTACTAACCGAACTCAACGTTGCTTAACTTGCCAGATCGGACGGGATGGCGTGTATTCAACGTGATATGGTCGTAAGCGAAAGCGTTCAGTTGTTGATCGTGTTATATAGTTGAGTTCAGGTGTCGTCTCTCGTTGAACTAACTAATAACCAATCTCCAGGTTGTCCATCATTTCAACGAAGAATTTTTCTTCAACTATTTCAAAAACTTCAAACAACACGACAATCCAAAAATGCAAAATCCAAACAACATTTATTGTAAGATTAGGTGTTCAACAACGGATCAAGCCAAAAAAATCCAAAAGCTTACAACATTCGGGATTCCCAAGCCGTCTCCGATCCAAGTACTAACCGAACTCAACGTTGCTTAACTTGCCAGATCGGACGGGATGGCGTGTATTCAACGTGATATGGTCGTAAGCGAAAGCGTTCAGTTGTTGATCGTGTTATATAGTTGAGTTCAGGTGTCGTCTCTCGTTGAACTAACTAATAACCAATCTCCAGGTTGTCCATCATTTCAACGAAGAATTTTTCTTCAACTATTTCAAAAACTTCAAACAACACGACAATCCAAAAATGCAAAATCCAAACAACATTTATTGTAAGATTAGGTGTTCAACAACGGATCAAGCCAAAAAAATCCAAAAGCTTACAACATTCGGGATTCCCAAGCCGTCTCCGATCCAAGTACTAACCGAACTCAACGTTGCTTAACTTGCCAGATCGGACGGGATGGCGTGTATTCAACGTGATATGGTCGAAAGCGAAAGCGTTCAGTTGTTGATCGTGTTATATAGTTGAGTTCAGGTGTCGTCTCTCGTTGAACTAACTAATAACCAATCTCCAGGTTGTCCATCATTTCAACGAAGAATTTTTCTTCAACTATTTCAAAAACTTCAAACAACACGACAATCCAAAAATGCAAAATCCAAACAACATTTATTGTAAGATTAGGTGTTCAACAACGGATCAAGCCAAAAAAATCCAAAAGCTTACAACATTCGGGATTCCCAAGCCGTCTCCGATCCAAGTACTAACCGAACTCAACGTTGCTTAACTTGCCAGATCGGACGGGATGGCGTGTATTCAACGTGATATGGTCGTAAGCGAAAGCGTTCAGTTGTTGATCGTGTTATATAGTTGAGTTCAGGTGTCGTCTCTCGTTGAACTAACTAATAACCAATCTCCAGGTTGTCCATCATTTCAACGAAGAATTTTTCTTCAACTATTTCAAAAACTTCAAACAACACGACAATCCAAAAATGCAAAATCCAAACAACATTTATTGTAAGATTAGGTGTTCAACAACGGATCAAGCCAAAAAAATCCAAAAGCTTACAACATTCGGGATTCCCAAGCCGTCTCCGATCCAAGTACTAACCGAACTCAACGTTGCTTAACTTGCCAGATCGGACGGGATGGCGTGTATTCAACGTGATATGGTCGTAAGCGAAAGCGTTCAGTTGTTGATCGTGTTATATAGTTGAGTTCAGGTGTCGTCTCTCGTTGAACTAACTAATAACCAATCTCCAGGTTGTCCATCATTTCAACGAAGAATTTTTCTTCAACTATTTCAAAAACTTCAAACAACACGACAATCCAAAAATGCAAAATCCAAACAACATTTATTGTAAGATTAGGTGTTCAACAACGGATCAAGCCAAAAAAATCCAAAAGCTTACAACATTCGGGATTCCCAAGCCGTCTCCGATCCAAGTACTAACCGAACTCAACGTTGCTTAACTTGCCAGATCGGACGGGATGGCGTGTATTCAACGTGATATGGTCGAAAGCGAAAGCGTTCAGTTGTTGATCGTGTTATATAGTTGAGTTCAGGTGTCGTCTCTCGTTGAACTAACTAATAACCAATCTCCAGGTTGTCCATCATTTCAACGAAGAATTTTTCTTCAACTATTTCAAAAACTTCAAACAACACGACAATCCAAAAATGCAAAATCCAAACAACATTTATTGTAAGATTAGGTGTTCAACAACGGATCAAGCCAAAAAAATCCAAAAGCTTACAACATTCGGGATTCCCAAGCCGTCTCCGATCCAAGTACTAACCGAACTCAACGTTGCTTAACTTGCCAGATCGGACGGGATGGCGTGTATTCAACGTGATATGGTCGAAAGCGAAAGCGTTCAGTTGTTGATCGTGTTATATAGTTGAGTTCAGGTGTCGTCTCTCGTTGAACTAACTAATAACCAATCTCCAGGTTGTCCATCATTTCAACGAAGAATTTTTCTTCAACTATTTCAAAAACTTCAAACAACACGACAATCCAAAAATGCAAAATCCAAACAACATTTATTGTAAGATTAGGTGTTCAACAACGGATCAAGCCAAAAAAATCCAAAAGCTTACAACATTCGGGATTCCCAAGCCGTCTCCGATCCAAGTACTAACCGAACTCAACGTTGCTTAACTTGCCAGATCGGACGGGATGGCGTGTATTCAACGTGATATGGTCGTAAGCGAAAGCGTTCAGTTGTTGATCGTGTTATATAGTTGAGTTCAGGTGTCGTCTCTCGTTGAACTAACTAATAACCAATCTCCAGGTTGTCCATCATTTCAACGAAGAATTTTTCTTCAACTATTTCAAAAACTTCAAACAACACGACAATCCAAAAATGCAAAATCCAAACAACATTTATTGTAAGATTAGGTGTTCAACAACGGATCAAGCCAAAAAAATCCAAAAGCTTACAACATTCGGGATTCCCAAGCCGTCTCCGATCCAAGTACTAACCGAACTCAACGTTGCTTAACTTGCCAGATCGGACGGGATGGCGTGTATTCAACGTGATATGGTCGTAAGCGAAAGCGTTCAGTTGTTGATCGTGTTATATAGTTGAGTTCAGGTGTCGTCTCTCGTTGAACTAACTAATAACCAATCTCCAGGTTGTCCATCATTTCAACGAAGAATTTTTCTTCAACTATTTCAAAAACTTCAAACAACACGACAATCCAAAAATGCAAAATCCAAACAACATTTATTGTAAGATTAGGTGTTCAACAACGGATCAAGCCAAAAAAATCCAAAAGCTTACAACATTCGGGATTCCCAAGCCGTCTCCGATCCAAGTACTAACCGAACTCAACGTTGCTTAACTTGCCAGATCGGACGGGATGGCGTGTATTCAACGTGATATGGTCGTAAGCGAAAGCGTTCAGTTGTTGATCGTGTTATATAGTTGAGTTCAGGTGTCGTCTCTCGTTGAACTAACTAATAACCAATCTCCAGGTTGTCCATCATTTCAACGAAGAATTTTTCTTCAACTATTTCAAAAACTTCAAACAACACGACAATCCAAAAATGCAAAATCCAAACAACATTTATTGTAAGATTAGGTGTTCAACAACGGATCAAGCCAAAAAAATCCAAAAGCTTACAACATTCGGGATTCCCAAGCCGTCTCCGATCCAAGTACTAACCGAACTCAACGTTGCTTAACTTGCCAGATCGGACGGGATGGCGTGTATTCAACGTGATATGGTCGAAAGCGAAAGCGTTCAGTTGTTGATCGTGTTATATAGTTGAGTTCAGGTGTCGTCTCTCGTTGAACTAACTAATAACCAATCTCCAGGTTGTCCATCATTTCAACGAAGAATTTTTCTTCAACTATTTCAAAAACTTCAAACAACACGACAATCCAAAAATGCAAAATCCAAACAACATTTATTGTAAGATTAGGTGTTCAACAACGGATCAAGCCAAAAAAATCCAAAAGCTTACAACATTCGGGATTCCCAAGCCGTCTCCGATCCAAGTACTAACCGAACTCAACGTTGCTTAACTTGCCAGATCGGACGGGATGGCGTGTATTCAACGTGATATGGTCGAAAGCGAAAGCGTTCAGTTGTTGATCGTGTTATATAGTTGAGTTCAGGTGTCGTCTCTCGTTGAACTAACTAATAACCAATCTCCAGGTTGTCCATCATTTCAACGAAGAATTTTTCTTCAACTATTTCAAAAACTTCAAACAACACGACAATCCAAAAATGCAAAATCCAAACAACATTTATTGTAAGATTAGGTGTTCAACAACGGATCAAGCCAAAAAAATCCAAAAGCTTACAACATTCGGGATTCCCAAGCCGTCTCCGATCCAAGTACTAACCGAACTCAACGTTGCTTAACTTGCCAGATCGGACGGGATGGCGTGTATTCAACGTGATATGGTCGTAAGCGAAAGCGTTCAGTTGTTGATCGTGTTATATAGTTGAGTTCAGGTGTCGTCTCTCGTTGAACTAACTAATAACCAATCTCCAGGTTGTCCATCATTTCAACGAAGAATTTTTCTTCAACTATTTCAAAAACTTCAAACAACACGACAATCCAAAAATGCAAAATCCAAACAACATTTATTGTAAGATTAGGTGTTCAACAACGGATCAAGCCAAAAAAATCCAAAAGCTTACAACATTCGGGATTCCCAAGCCGTCTCCGATCCAAGTACTAACCGAACTCAACGTTGCTTAACTTGCCAGATCGGACGGGATGGCGTGTATTCAACGTGATATGGTCGTAAGCGAAAGCGTTCAGTTGTTGATCGTGTTATATAGTTGAGTTCAGGTGTCGTCTCTCGTTGAACTAACTAATAACCAATCTCCAGGTTGTCCATCATTTCAACGAAGAATTTTTCTTCAACTATTTCAAAAACTTCAAACAACACGACAATCCAAAAATGCAAAATCCAAACAACATTTATTGTAAGATTAGGTGTTCAACAACGGATCAAGCCAAAAAAATCCAAAAGCTTACAACATTCGGGATTCCCAAGCCGTCTCCGATCCAAGTACTAACCGAACTCAACGTTGCTTAACTTGCCAGATCGGACGGGATGGCGTGTATTCAACGTGATATGGTCGAAAGCGAAAGCGTTCAGTTGTTGATCGTGTTATATAGTTGAGTTCAGGTGTCGTCTCTCGTTGAACTAACTAATAACCAATCTCCAGGTTGTCCATCATTTCAACGAAGAATTTTTCTTCAACTATTTCAAAAACTTCAAACAACACGACAATCCAAAAATGCAAAATCCAAACAACATTTATTGTAAGATTAGGTGTTCAACAACGGATCAAGCCAAAAAAATCCAAAAGCTTACAACATTCGGGATTCCCAAGCCGTCTCCGATCCAAGTACTAACCGAACTCAACTTTGCTTAACTTGCCAGATCGGACGGGATGGCGTGTATTCAACGTGATATGGTCGTAAGCGAAAGCGTTCAGTTGTTGATCGTGTTATATAGTTGAGTTCAGGTGTCGTCTCTCGTTGAACTAACTAATAACCAATCTCCAGGTTGTCCATCATTTCAACGAAGAATTTTTCTTCAACTATTTCAAAAACTTCAAACAACACGACAATCCAAAAATGCAAAATCCAAACAACATTTATTGTAAGATTAGGTGTTCAACAACGGATCAAGCCAAAAAAATCCAAAAGCTTACAACATTCGGGATTCCCAAGCCGTCTCCGATCCAAGTACTAACCGAACTCAACGTTGCTTAACTTGCCAGATCGGACGGGATGGCGTGTATTCAACGTGATATGGTCGTAAGCGAAAGCGTTCAGTTGTTGATCGTGTTATATAGTTGAGTTCAGGTGTCGTCTCTCGTTGAACTAACTAATAACCAATCTCCAGGTTGTCCATCATTTCAACGAAGAATTTTTCTTCAACTATTTCAAAAACTTCAAACAACACGACAATCCAAAAATGCAAAATCCAAACAACATTTATTGTAAGATTAGGTGTTCAACAACGGATCAAGCCAAAAAAATCCAAAAGCTTACAACATTCGGGATTCCCAAGCCGTCTCCGATCCAAGTACTAACCGAACTCAACGTTGCTTAACTTGCCAGATCGGACGGGATGGCGTGTATTCAACGTGATATGGTCGAAAGCGAAAGCGTTCAGTTGTTGATCGTGTTATATAGTTGAGTTCAGGTGTCGTCTCTCGTTGAACTAACTAATAACCAATCTCCAGGTTGTCCATCATTTCAACGAAGAATTTTTCTTCAACTATTTCAAAAACTTCAAACAACACGACAATCCAAAAATGCAAAATCCAAACAACATTTATTGTAAGATTAGGTGTTCAACAACGGATCAAGCCAAAAAAATCCAAAAGCTTACAACATTCGGGATTCCCAAGCCGTCTCCGATCCAAGTACTAACCGAACTCAACGTTGCTTAACTTGCCAGATCGGACGGGATGGCGTGTATTCAACGTGATATGGTCGTAAGCGAAAGCGTTCAGTTGTTGATCGTGTTATATAGTTGAGTTCAGGTGTCGTCTCTCGTTGAACTAACTAATAACCAATCTCCAGGTTGTCCATCATTTCAACGAAGAATTTTTCTTCAACTATTTCAAAAACTTCAAACAACACGACAATCCAAAAATGCAAAATCCAAACAACATTTATTGTAAGATTAGGTGTTCAACAACGGATCAAGCCAAAAAAATCCAAAAGCTTACAACATTCGGGATTCCCAAGCCGTCTCCGATCCAAGTACTAACCGAACTCAACGTTGCTTAACTTGCCAGATCGGACGGGATGGCGTGTATTCAACGTGATATGGTCGTAAGCGAAAGCGTTCAGTTGTTGATCGTGTTATATAGTTGAGTTCAGGTGTCGTCTCTCGTTGAACTAACTAATAACCAATCTCCAGGTTGTCCATCATTTCAACGAAGAATTTTTCTTCAACTATTTCAAAAACTTCAAACAACACGACAATCCAAAAATGCAAAATCCAAACAACATTTATTGTAAGATTAGGTGTTCAACAACGGATCAAGCCAAAAAAATCCAAAAGCTTACAACATTCGGGATTCCCAAGCCGTCTCCGATCCAAGTACTAACCGAACTCAACGTTGCTTAACTTGCCAGATCGGACGGGATGGCGTGTATTCAACGTGATATGGTCGTAAGCGAAAGCGTTCAGTTGTTGATCGTGTTATATAGTTGAGTTCAGGTGTCGTCTCTCGTTGAACTAACTAATAACCAATCTCCAGGTTGTCCATCATTTCAACGAAGAATTTTTCTTCAACTATTTCAAAAACTTCAAACAACACGACAATCCAAAAATGCAAAATCCAAACAACATTTATTGTAAGATTAGGTGTTCAACAACGGATCAAGCCAAAAAAATCCAAAAGCTTACAACATTCGGGATTCCCAAGCCGTCTCCGATCCAAGTACTAACCGAACTCAACGTTGCTTAACTTGCCAGATCGGACGGGATGGCGTGTATTCAACGTGATATGGTCGTAAGCGAAAGCGTTCAGTTGTTGATCGTGTTATATAGTTGAGTTCAGGTGTCGTCTCTCGTTGAACTAACTAATAACCAATCTCCAGGTTGTCCATCATTTCAACGAAGAATTTTTCTTCAACTATTTCAAAAACTTCAAACAACACGACAATCCAAAAATGCAAAATCCAAACAACATTTATTGTAAGATTAGGTGTTCAACAACGGATCAAGCCAAAAAAATCCAAAAGCTTACAACATTCGGGATTCCCAAGCCGTCTCCGATCCAAGTACTAACCGAACTCAACGTTGCTTAACTTGCCAGATCGGACGGGATGGCGTGTATTCAACGTGATATGGTCGTAAGCGGAAGCGTTCAGTTGTTGATCGTGTTATATAGTTGAGTTCAGGTGTCGTCTCTCGTTGAACTAACTAATAACCAATCTCCAGGTTGTCCATCATTTCAACGAAGAATTTTTCTTCAACTATTTCAAAAACTTCAAACAACACGACAATCCAAAAATGCAAAATCCAAACAACATTTATTGTAAGATTAGGTGTTCAACAACGGATCAAGCCAAAAAAATCCAAAAGCTTACAACATTCGGGATTCCCAAGCCGTCTCCGATCCAAGTACTAACCGAACTCAACGTTGCTTAACTTGCCAGATCGGACGGGATGGCGTGTATTCAACGTGATATGGTCGTAAGCGAAAGCGTTCAGTTGTTGATCGTGTTATATAGTTGAGTTCAGGTGTCGTCTCTCGTTGAACTAACTAATAACCAATCTCCAGGTTGTCCATCATTTCAACGAAGAATTTTTCTTCAACTATTTCAAAAACTTCAAACAACACGACAATCCAAAAATGCAAAATCCAAACAACATTTATTGTAAGATTAGGTGTTCAACAACGGATCAAGCCAAAAAAATCCAAAAGCTTACAACATTCGGGATTCCCAAGCCGTCTCCGATCCAAGTACTAACCGAACTCAACGTTGCTTAACTTGCCAGATCGGACGGGATGGCGTGTATTCAACGTGAAATGGTCGTAAGCGAAAGCGTTCAGTTGTTGATCGTGTTATATAGTTGAGTTCAGGTGTCGTCTCTCGTTGAACTAACTAATAACCAATCTCCAGGTTGTCCATCATTTCAACGAAGAATTTTTCTTCAACTATTTCAAAAACTTCAAACAACACGACAATCCAAAAATGCAAAATCCAAACAACATTTATTGTAAGATTAGGTGTTCAACAACGGATCAAGCCAAAAAAATCCAAAAGCTTACAACATTCGGGATTCCCAAGCCGTCTCCGATCCAAGTACTAACCGAACTCAACGTTGCTTAACTTGCCAGATCGGACGGGATGGCGTGTATTCAACGTGATATGGTCGTAAGCGAAAGCGTTCAGTTGTTGATCGTGTTATATAGTTGAGTTCAGGTGTCGTCTCTCGTTGAACTAACTAATAACCAATCTCCAGGTTGTCCATCATTTCAACGAAGAATTTTTCTTCAACTATTTCAAAAACTTCAAACAACACGACAATCCAAAAATGCAAAATCCAAACAACATTTATTGTAAGATTAGGTGTTCAACAACGGATCAAGCCAAAAAAATCCAAAAGCTTACAACATTCGGGATTCCCAAGCCGTCTCCGATCCAAGTACTAACCGAACTCAACGTTGCTTAACTTGCCAGATCGGACGGGATGGCGTGTATTCAACGTGATATGGTCGTAAGCGAAAGCGTTCAGTTGTTGATCGTGTTATATAGTTGAGTTCAGGTGTCGTCTCTCGTTGAACTAACTAATAACCAATCTCCAGGTTGTCCATCATTTCAACGAAGAATTTTTCTTCAACTATTTCAAAAACTTCAAACAACACGACAATCCAAAAATGCAAAATCCAAACAACATTTATTGTAAGATTAGGTGTTCAACAACGGATCAAGCCAAAAAAATCCAAAAGCTTACAACATTCGGGATTCCCAAGCCGTCTCCGATCCAAGTACTAACCGAACTCAACGTTGCTTAACTTGCCAGATCGGACGGGATGGCGTGTATTCAACGTGATATGGTCGTAAGCGAAAGCGTTCAGTTGTTGATCGTGTTATATAGTTGAGTTCAGGTGTCGTCTCTCGTTGAACTAACTAATAACCAATCTCCAGGTTGTCCATCATTTCAACGAAGAATTTTTCTTCAACTATTTCAAAAACTTCAAACAACACGACAATCCAAAAATGCAAAATCCAAACAACATTTATTGTAAGATTAGGTGTTCAACAACGGATCAAGCCAAAAAAATCCAAAAGCTTACAACATTCGGGATTCCCAAGCCGTCTCCGATCCAAGTACTAACCGAACTCAACGTTGCTTAACTTGCCAGATCGGACGGGATGGCGTGTATTCAACGTGATATGGTCGAAAGCGAAAGCGTTCAGTTGTTGATCGTGTTATATAGTTGAGTTCAGGTGTCGTCTCTCGTTGAACTAACTAATAACCAATCTCCAGGTTGTCCATCATTTCAACGAAGAATTTTTCTTCAACTATTTCAAAAACTTCAAACAACACGACAATCCAAAAATGCAAAATCCAAACAACATTTATTGTAAGATTAGGTGTTCAACAACGGATCAAGCCAAAAAAATCCAAAAGCTTACAACATTCGGGATTCCCAAGCCGTCTCCGATCCAAGTACTAACCGAACTCAACGTTGCTTAACTTGCCAGATCGGACGGGATGGCGTGTATTCAACGTGATATGGTCGTAAGCGAAAGCGTTCAGTTGTTGATCGTGTTATATAGTTGAGTTCAGGTGTCGTCTCTCGTTGAACTAACTAATAACCAATCTCCAGGTTGTCCATCATTTCAACGAAGAATTTTTCTTCAACTATTTCAAAAACTTCAAACAACACGACAATCCAAAAATGCAAAATCCAAACAACATTTATTGTAAGATTAGGTGTTCAACAACGGATCAAGCCAAAAAAATCCAAAAGCTTACAACATTCGGGATTCCCAAGCCGTCTCCGATCCAAGTACTAACCGAACTCAACGTTGCTTAACTTGCCAGATCGGACGGGATGGCGTGTATTCAACGTGATATGGTCGTAAGCGAAAGCGTTCAGTTGTTGATCGTGTTATATAGTTGAGTTCAGGTGTCGTCTCTCGTTGAACTAACTAATAACCAATCTCCAGGTTGTCCATCATTTCAACGAAGAATTTTTCTTCAACTATTTCAAAAACTTCAAACAACACGACAATCCAAAAATGCAAAATCCAAACAACATTTATTGTAAGATTAGGTGTTCAACAACGGATCAAGCCAAAAAAATCCAAAAGCTTACAACATTCGGGATTCCCAAGCCGTCTCCGATCCAAGTACTAACCGAACTCAACGTTGCTTAACTTGCCAGATCGGACGGGATGGCGTGTATTCAACGTGATATGGTCGAAAGCGAAAGCGTTCAGTTGTTGATCGTGTTATATAGTTGAGTTCAGGTGTCGTCTCTCGTTGAACTAACTAATAACCAATCTCCAGGTTGTCCATCATTTCAACGAAGAATTTTTCTTCAACTATTTCAAAAACTTCAAACAACACGACAATCCAAAAATGCAAAATCCAAACAACATTTATTGTAAGATTAGGTGTTCAACAACGGATCAAGCCAAAAAAATCCAAAAGCTTACAACATTCGGGATTCCCAAGCCGTCTCCGATCCAAGTACTAACCGAACTCAACGTTGCTTAACTTGCCAGATCGGACGGGATGGCGTGTATTCAACGTGATATGGTCATAAGCGAAAGCGTTCAGTTGTTGATCGTGTTATATAGTTGAGTTCAGGTGTCGTCTCTCGTTGAACTAACTAATAACCAATCTCCAGGTTGTCCATCATTTCAACGAAGAATTTTTCTTCAACTATTTCAAAAACTTCAAACAACACGACAATCCAAAAATGCAAAATCCAAACAACATTTATTGTAAGATTAGGTGTTCAACAACGGATCAAGCCAAAAAAATCCAAAAGCTTACAACATTCGGGATTCCCAAGCCGTCTCCGATCCAAGTACTAACCGAACTCAACGTTGCTTAACTTGCCAGATCGGACGGGATGGCGTGTATTCAACGTGATATGGTCGTAAGCGAAAGCGTTCAGTTGTTGATCGTGTTATATAGTTGAGTTCAGGTGTCGTCTCTCGTTGAACTAACTAATAACCAATCTCCAGGTTGTCCATCATTTCAACGAAGAATTTTTCTTCAACTATTTCAAAAACTTCAAACAACACGACAATCCAAAAATGCAAAATCCAAACAACATTTATTGTAAGATTAGGTGTTCAACAACGGATCAAGCCAAAAAAATCCAAAAGCTTACAACATTCGGGATTCCCAAGCCGTCTCCGATCCAAGTACTAACCGAACTCAACGTTGCTTAACTTGCCAGATCGGACGGGATGGCGTGTATTCAACGTGATATGGTCGTAAGCGAAAGCGTTCAGTTGTTGATCGTGTTATATAGTTGAGTTCAGGTGTCGTCTCTCGTTGAACTAACTAATAACCAATCTCCAGGTTGTCCATCATTTCAACGAAGAATTTTTCTTCAACTATTTCAAAAACTTCAAACAACACGACAATCCAAAAATGCAAAATCCAAACAACATTTATTGTAAGATTAGGTGTTCAACAACGGATCAAGCCAAAAAAATCCAAAAGCTTACAACATTCGGGATTCCCAAGCCGTCTCCGATCCAAGTACTAACCGAACTCAACGTTGCTTAACTTGCCAGATCGGACGGGATGGCGTGTATTCAACGTGATATGGTCGAAAGCGAAAGCGTTCAGTTGTTGATCGTGTTATATAGTTGAGTTCAGGTGTCGTCTCTCGTTGAACTAACTAATAACCAATCTCCAGGTTGTCCATCATTTCAACGAAGAATTTTTCTTCAACTATTTCAAAAACTTCAAACAACACGACAATCCAAAAATGCAAAATCCAAACAACATTTATTGTAAGATTAGGTGTTCAACAACGGATCAAGCCAAAAAAATCCAAAAGCTTACAACATTCGGGATTCCCAAGCCGTCTCCGATCCAAGTACTAACCGAACTCAACGTTGCTTAACTTGCCAGATCGGACGGGATGGCGTGTATTCAACGTGATATGGTCGTAAGCGAAAGCGTTCAGTTGTTGATCGTGTTATATAGTTGAGTTCAGGTGTCGTCTCTCGTTGAACTAACTAATAACCAATCTCCAGGTTGTCCATCATTTCAACGAAGAATTTTTCTTCAACTATTTCAAAAACTTCAAACAACACGACAATCCAAAAATGCAAAATCCAAACAACATTTATTGTAAGATTAGGTGTTCAACAACGGATCAAGCCAAAAAAATCCAAAAGCTTACAACATTCGGGATTCCCAAGCCGTCTCCGATCCAAGTACTAACCGAACTCAACGTTGCTTAACTTGCCAGATCGGACGGGATGGCGTGTATTCAACGTGATATGGTCGTAAGCGAAAGCGTTCAGTTGTTGATCGTGTTATATAGTTGAGTTCAGGTGTCGTCTCTCGTTGAACTAACTAATAACCAATCTCCAGGTTGTCCATCATTTCAACGAAGAATTTTTCTTCAACTATTTCAAAAACTTCAAACAACACGACAATCCAAAAATGCAAAATCCAAACAACATTTATTGTAAGATTAGGTGTTCAACAACGGATCAAGCCAAAAAAATCCAAAAGCTTACAACATTCGGGATTCCCAAGCCGTCTCCGATCCAAGTACTAACCGAACTCAACGTTGCTTAACTTGCCAGATCGGACGGGATGGCGTGTATTCAACGTGATATGGTCGTAAGCGAAAGCGTTCAGTTGTTGATCGTGTTATATAGTTGAGTTCAGGTGTCGTCTCTCGTTGAACTAACTAATAACCAATCTCCAGGTTGTCCATCATTTCAACGAAGAATTTTTCTTCAACTATTTCAAAAACTTCAAACAACACGACAATCCAAAAATGCAAAATCCAAACAACATTTATTGTAAGATTAGGTGTTCAACAACGGATCAAGCCAAAAAAATCCAAAAGCTTACAACATTCGGGATTCCCAAGCCGTCTCCGATCCAAGTACTAACCGAACTCAACGTTGCTTAACTTGCCAGATCGGACGGGATGGCGTGTATTCAACGTGATATGGTCGTAAGCGAAAGCGTTCAGTTGTTGATCGTGTTATATAGTTGAGTTCAGGTGTCGTCTCTCGTTGAACTAACTAATAACCAATCTCCAGGTTGTCCATCATTTCAACGAAGAATTTTTCTTCAACTATTTCAAAAACTTCAAACAACACGACAATCCAAAAATGCAAAATCCAAACAACATTTATTGTAAGATTAGGTGTTCAACAACGGATCAAGCCAAAAAAATCCAAAAGCTTACAACATTCGGGATTCCCAAGCCGTCTCCGATCCAAGTACTAACCGAACTCAACGTTGCTTAACTTGCCAGATCGGACGGGATGGCGTGTATTCAACGTGATATGGTCGTAAGCGGAAGCGTTCAGTTGTTGATCGTGTTATATAGTTGAGTTCAGGTGTCGTCTCTCGTTGAACTAACTAATAACCAATCTCCAGGTTGTCCATCATTTCAACGAAGAATTTTTCTTCAACTATTTCAAAAACTTCAAACAACACGACAATCCAAAAATGCAAAATCCAAACAACATTTATTGTAAGATTAGGTGTTCAACAACGGATCAAGCCAAAAAAATCCAAAAGCTTACAACATTCGGGATTCCCAAGCCGTCTCCGATCCAAGTACTAACCGAACTCAACGTTGCTTAACTTGCCAGATCGGACGGGATGGCGTGTATTCAACGTGATATGGTCGTAAGCGAAAGCGTTCAGTTGTTGATCGTGTTATATAGTTGAGTTCAGGTGTCGTCTCTCGTTGAACTAACTAATAACCAATCTCCAGGTTGTCCATCATTTCAACGAAGAATTTTTCTTCAACTATTTCAAAAACTTCAAACAACACGACAATCCAAAAATGCAAAATCCAAACAACATTTATTGTAAGATTAGGTGTTCAACAACGGATCAAGCCAAAAAAATCCAAAAGCTTACAACATTCGGGATTCCCAAGCCGTCTCCGATCCAAGTACTAACCGAACTCAACGTTGCTTAACTTGCCAGATCGGACGGGATGGCGTGTATTCAACGTGAAATGGTCGTAAGCGAAAGCGTTCAGTTGTTGATCGTGTTATATAGTTGAGTTCAGGTGTCGTCTCTCGTTGAACTAACTAATAACCAATCTCCAGGTTGTCCATCATTTCAACGAAGAATTTTTCTTCAACTATTTCAAAAACTTCAAACAACACGACAATCCAAAAATGCAAAATCCAAACAACATTTATTGTAAGATTAGGTGTTCAACAACGGATCAAGCCAAAAAAATCCAAAAGCTTACAACATTCGGGATTCCCAAGCCGTCTCCGATCCAAGTACTAACCGAACTCAACGTTGCTTAACTTGCCAGATCGGACGGGATGGCGTGTATTCAACGTGATATGGTCGTAAGCGAAAGCGTTCAGTTGTTGATCGTGTTATATAGTTGAGTTCAGGTGTCGTCTCTCGTTGAACTAACTAATAACCAATCTCCAGGTTGTCCATCATTTCAACGAAGAATTTTTCTTCAACTATTTCAAAAACTTCAAACAACACGACAATCCAAAAATGCAAAATCCAAACAACATTTATTGTAAGATTAGGTGTTCAACAACGGATCAAGCCAAAAAAATCCAAAAGCTTACAACATTCGGGATTCCCAAGCCGTCTCCGATCCAAGTACTAACCGAACTCAACGTTGCTTAACTTGCCAGATCGGACGGGATGGCGTGTATTCAACGTGATATGGTCGTAAGCGAAAGCGTTCAGTTGTTGATCGTGTTATATAGTTGAGTTCAGGTGTCGTCTCTCGTTGAACTAACTAATAACCAATCTCCAGGTTGTCCATCATTTCAACGAAGAATTTTTCTTCAACTATTTCAAAAACTTCAAACAACACGACAATCCAAAAATGCAAAATCCAAACAACATTTATTGTAAGATTAGGTGTTCAACAACGGATCAAGCCAAAAAAATCCAAAAGCTTACAACATTCGGGATTCCCAAGCCGTCTCCGATCCAAGTACTAACCGAACTCAACGTTGCTTAACTTGCCAGATCGGACGGGATGGCGTGTATTCAACGTGATATGGTCGTAAGCGAAAGCGTTCAGTTGTTGATCGTGTTATATAGTTGAGTTCAGGTGTCGTCTCTCGTTGAACTAACTAATAACCAATCTCCAGGTTGTCCATCATTTCAACGAAGAATTTTTCTTCAACTATTTCAAAAACTTCAAACAACACGACAATCCAAAAATGCAAAATCCAAACAACATTTATTGTAAGATTAGGTGTTCAACAACGGATCAAGCCAAAAAAATCCAAAAGCTTACAACATTCGGGATTCCCAAGCCGTCTCCGATCCAAGTACTAACCGAACTCAACGTTGCTTAACTTGCCAGATCGGACGGGATGGCGTGTATTCAACGTGATATGGTCGAAAGCGAAAGCGTTCAGTTGTTGATCGTGTTATATAGTTGAGTTCAGGTGTCGTCTCTCGTTGAACTAACTAATAACCAATCTCCAGGTTGTCCATCATTTCAACGAAGAATTTTTCTTCAACTATTTCAAAAACTTCAAACAACACGACAATCCAAAAATGCAAAATCCAAACAACATTTATTGTAAGATTAGGTGTTCAACAACGGATCAAGCCAAAAAAATCCAAAAGCTTACAACATTCGGGATTCCCAAGCCGTCTCCGATCCAAGTACTAACCGAACTCAACGTTGCTTAACTTGCCAGATCGGACGGGATGGCGTGTATTCAACGTGATATGGTCGTAAGCGAAAGCGTTCAGTTGTTGATCGTGTTATATAGTTGAGTTCAGGTGTCGTCTCTCGTTGAACTAACTAATAACCAATCTCCAGGTTGTCCATCATTTCAACGAAGAATTTTTCTTCAACTATTTCAAAAACTTCAAACAACACGACAATCCAAAAATGCAAAATCCAAACAACATTTATTGTAAGATTAGGTGTTCAACAACGGATCAAGCCAAAAAAATCCAAAAGCTTACAACATTCGGGATTCCCAAGCCGTCTCCGATCCAAGTACTAACCGAACTCAACGTTGCTTAACTTGCCAGATCGGACGGGATGGCGTGTATTCAACGTGATATGGTCGTAAGCGAAAGCGTTCAGTTGTTGATCGTGTTATATAGTTGAGTTCAGGTGTCGTCTCTCGTTGAACTAACTAATAACCAATCTCCAGGTTGTCCATCATTTCAACGAAGAATTTTTCTTCAACTATTTCAAAAACTTCAAACAACACGACAATCCAAAAATGCAAAATCCAAACAACATTTATTGTAAGATTAGGTGTTCAACAACGGATCAAGCCAAAAAAATCCAAAAGCTTACAACATTCGGGATTCCCAAGCCGTCTCCGATCCAAGTACTAACCGAACTCAACGTTGCTTAACTTGCCAGATCGGACGGGATGGCGTGTATTCAACGTGATATGGTCGAAAGCGAAAGCGTTCAGTTGTTGATCGTGTTATATAGTTGAGTTCAGGTGTCGTCTCTCGTTGAACTAACTAATAACCAATCTCCAGGTTGTCCATCATTTCAACGAAGAATTTTTCTTCAACTATTTCAAAAACTTCAAACAACACGACAATCCAAAAATGCAAAATCCAAACAACATTTATTGTAAGATTAGGTGTTCAACAACGGATCAAGCCAAAAAAATCCAAAAGCTTACAACATTCGGGATTCCCAAGCCGTCTCCGATCCAAGTACTAACCGAACTCAACGTTGCTTAACTTGCCAGATCGGACGGGATGGCGTGTATTCAACGTGATATGGTCGTAAGCGAAAGCGTTCAGTTGTTGATCGTGTTATATAGTTGAGTTCAGGTGTCGTCTCTCGTTGAACTAACTAATAACCAATCTCCAGGTTGTCCATCATTTCAACGAAGAATTTTTCTTCAACTATTTCAAAAACTTCAAACAACACGACAATCCAAAAATGCAAAATCCAAACAACATTTATTGTAAGATTAGGTGTTCAACAACGGATCAAGCCAAAAAAATCCAAAAGCTTACAACATTCGGGATTCCCAAGCCGTCTCCGATCCAAGTACTAACCGAACTCAACGTTGCTTAACTTGCCAGATCGGACGGGATGGCGTGTATTCAACGTGATATGGTCGTAAGCGAAAGCGTTCAGTTGTTGATCGTGTTATATAGTTGAGTTCAGGTGTCGTCTCTCGTTGAACTAACTAATAACCAATCTCCAGGTTGTCCATCATTTCAACGAAGAATTTTTCTTCAACTATTTCAAAAACTTCAAACAACACGACAATCCAAAAATGCAAAATCCAAACAACATTTATTGTAAGATTAGGTGTTCAACAACGGATCAAGCCAAAAAAATCCAAAAGCTTACAACATTCGGGATTCCCAAGCCGTCTCCGATCCAAGTACTAACCGAACTCAACGTTGCTTAACTTGCCAGATCGGACGGGATGGCGTGTATTCAACGTGATATGGTCGTAAGCGAAAGCGTTCAGTTGTTGATCGTGTTATATAGTTGAGTTCAGGTGTCGTCTCTCGTTGAACTAACTAATAACCAATCTCCAGGTTGTCCATCATTTCAACGAAGAATTTTTCTTCAACTATTTCAAAAACTTCAAACAACACGACAATCCAAAAATGCAAAATCCAAACAACATTTATTGTAAGATTAGGTGTTCAACAACGGATCAAGCCAAAAAAATCCAAAAGCTTACAACATTCGGGATTCCCAAGCCGTCTCCGATCCAAGTACTAACCGAACTCAACGTTGCTTAACTTGCCAGATCGGACGGGATGGCGTGTATTCAACGTGATATGGTCGTAAGCGGAAGCGTTCAGTTGTTGATCGTGTTATATAGTTGAGTTCAGGTGTCGTCTCTCGTTGAACTAACTAATAACCAATCTCCAGGTTGTCCATCATTTCAACGAAGAATTTTTCTTCAACTATTTCAAAAACTTCAAACAACACGACAATCCAAAAATGCAAAATCCAAACAACATTTATTGTAAGATTAGGTGTTCAACAACGGATCAAGCCAAAAAAATCCAAAAGCTTACAACATTCGGGATTCCCAAGCCGTCTCCGATCCAAGTACTAACCGAACTCAACGTTGCTTAACTTGCCAGATCGGACGGGATGGCGTGTATTCAACGTGATATGGTCGTAAGCGAAAGCGTTCAGTTGTTGATCGTGTTATATAGTTGAGTTCAGGTGTCGTCTCTCGTTGAACTAACTAATAACCAATCTCCAGGTTGTCCATCATTTCAACGAAGAATTTTTCTTCAACTATTTCAAAAACTTCAAACAACACGACAATCCAAAAATGCAAAATCCAAACAACATTTATTGTAAGATTAGGTGTTCATCAACGGATCAAGCCAAAAAAATCCAAAAGCTTACAACATTCGGGATTCCCAAGCCGTCTCCGATCCAAGTACTAACCGAACTCAACGTTGCTTAACTTGCCAGATCGGACGGGATGGCGTGTATTCAACGTGAAATGGTCGTAAGCGAAAGCGTTCAGTTGTTGATCGTGTTATATAGTTGAGTTCAGGTGTCGTCTCTCGTTGAACTAACTAATAACCAATCTCCAGGTTGTCCATCATTTCAACGAAGAATTTTTCTTCAACTATTTCAAAAACTTCAAACAACACGACAATCCAAAAATGCAAAATCCAAACAACATTTATTGTAAGATTAGGTGTTCAACAACGGATCAAGCCAAAAAAATCCAAAAGCTTACAACATTCGGGATTCCCAAGCCGTCTCCGATCCAAGTACTAACCGAACTCAACGTTGCTTAACTTGCCAGATCGGACGGGATGGCGTGTATTCAACGTGATATGGTCGTAAGCGAAAGCGTTCAGTTGTTGATCGTGTTATATAGTTGAGTTCAGGTGTCGTCTCTCGTTGAACTAACTAATAACCAATCTCCAGGTTGTCCATCATTTCAACGAAGAATTTTTCTTCAACTATTTCAAAAACTTCAAACAACACGACAATCCAAAAATGCAAAATCCAAACAACATTTATTGTAAGATTAGGTGTTCAACAACGGATCAAGCCAAAAAAATCCAAAAGCTTACAACATTCGGGATTCCCAAGCCGTCTCCGATCCAAGTACTAACCGAACTCAACGTTGCTTAACTTGCCAGATCGGACGGGATGGCGTGTATTCAACGTGATATGGTCGTAAGCGAAAGCGTTCAGTTGTTGATCGTGTTATATAGTTGAGTTCAGGTGTCGTCTCTCGTTGAACTAACTAATAACCAATCTCCAGGTTGTCCATCATTTCAACGAAGAATTTTTCTTCAACTATTTCAAAAACTTCAAACAACACGACAATCCAAAAATGCAAAATCCAAACAACATTTATTGTAAGATTAGGTGTTCAACAACGGATCAAGCCAAAAAAATCCAAAAGCTTACAACATTCGGGATTCCCAAGCCGTCTCCGATCCAAGTACTAACCGAACTCAACGTTGCTTAACTTGCCAGATCGGACGGGATGGCGTGTATTCAACGTGATATGGTCGTAAGCGAAAGCGTTCAGTTGTTGATCGTGTTATATAGTTGAGTTCAGGTGTCGTCTCTCGTTGAACTAACTAATAACCAATCTCCAGGTTGTCCATCATTTCAACGAAGAATTTTTCTTCAACTATTTCAAAAACTTCAAACAACACGACAATCCAAAAATGCAAAATCCAAACAACATTTATTGTAAGATTAGGTGTTCAACAACGGATCAAGCCAAAAAAATCCAAAAGCTTACAACATTCGGGATTCCCAAGCCGTCTCCGATCCAAGTACTAACCGAACTCAACGTTGCTTAACTTGCCAGATCGGACGGGATGGCGTGTATTCAACGTGATATGGTCGTAAGCGAAAGCGTTCAGTTGTTGATCGTGTTATATAGTTGAGTTCAGGTGTCGTCTCTCGTTGAACTAACTAATAACCAATCTCCAGGTTGTCCATCATTTCAACGAAGAATTTTTCTTCAACTATTTCAAAAACTTCAAACAACACGACAATCCAAAAATGCAAAATCCAAACAACATTTATTGTAAGATTAGGTGTTCAACAACGGATCAAGCCAAAAAAATCCAAAAGCTTACAACATTCGGGATTCCCAAGCCGTCTCCGATCCAAGTACTAACCGAACTCAACGTTGCTTAACTTGCCAGATCGGACGGGATGGCGTGTATTCAACGTGATATGGTCGTAAGCGGAAGCGTTCAGTTGTTGATCGTGTTATATAGTTGAGTTCAGGTGTCGTCTCTCGTTGAACTAACTAATAACCAATCTCCAGGTTGTCCATCATTTCAACGAAGAATTTTTCTTCAACTATTTCAAAAACTTCAAACAACACGACAATCCAAAAATGCAAAATCCAAACAACATTTATTGTAAGATTAGGTGTTCAACAACGGATCAAGCCAAAAAAATCCAAAAGCTTACAACATTCGGGATTCCCAAGCCGTCTCCGATCCAAGTACTAACCGAACTCAACGTTGCTTAACTTGCCAGATCGGACGGGATGGCGTGTATTCAACGTGATATGGTCGTAAGCGAAAGCGTTCAGTTGTTGATCGTGTTATATAGTTGAGTTCAGGTGTCGTCTCTCGTTGAACTAACTAATAACCAATCTCCAGGTTGTCCATCATTTCAACGAAGAATTTTTCTTCAACTATTTCAAAAACTTCAAACAACACGACAATCCAAAAATGCAAAATCCAAACAACATTTATTGTAAGATTAGGTGTTCAACAACGGATCAAGCCAAAAAAATCCAAAAGCTTACAACATTCGGGATTCCCAAGCCGTCTCCGATCCAAGTACTAACCGAACTCAACGTTGCTTAACTTGCCAGATCGGACGGGATGGCGTGTATTCAACGTGAAATGGTCGTAAGCGAAAGCGTTCAGTTGTTGATCGTGTTATATAGTTGAGTTCAGGTGTCGTCTCTCGTTGAACTAACTAATAACCAATCTCCAGGTTGTCCATCATTTCAACGAAGAATTTTTCTTCAACTATTTCAAAAACTTCAAACAACACGACAATCCAAAAATGCAAAATCCAAACAACATTTATTGTAAGATTAGGTGTTCAACAACGGATCAAGCCAAAAAAATCCAAAAGCTTACAACATTCGGGATTCTCAGTGTTTGGCGGACGGAGCTAGGACGAACAACAACGAGTTTCAGGTGTATAGTTGTCCCGCTAAGCAAAATAAATCTATCTCTCATGTTTATGTTTATGGTCAATACAGAACAGTAGACCAACAACGACTCGATTTTACGTTTCTGGAGAAAGGCAGACAAACAACGACTCGATGAATGGTTTTGGTTGTCAGTGCGGATCTGCTACGAGTATAGTGCAACCTTAAAGTGCATTTCAACAATAGACGACATTGTTTATGAGTTATCGTCATTATTTTTTTGTCTTGTTATTGTTTTTTATTGTTTTTATTGAACAGTTTTCTGTTTTTATTTCATTCTTAACTTACAAGTTCTGATGACTTGTACATATTCGGAGCCATATAAACCTATATTCCTATATATAGGTTTATCTCTGAGATTATTCCAACGGATTGGATCAATTCAACCGGATTAATGGTTTGTTTTCCTATCATAGGTATTACTAATAATCAAGAAATTAAATTAGAAATTGTATAATTTTAAATATTTCAGGCTCGAATGTGAATGATGACTTTGCCAAAATGGAGGTTGACAAGGAAATCATGGTATACAGAAAATTTCCATTTAAATTGCAGGAATTTCTTGATTACAATTGACAAGCTATTGTAAGTTTTGGAAAGTTAACTAATGATTATTGGATAGTTTTAGGACCACGGACATCGACACGAGGACAAGCTACCACCATCCATGACAACGACATTCATCATGTGAAGCATTCCGGGTTTGTTATTCTTTTTATTTATGAAGCCATTAAAAATCAAACTGCGTTTTGTTGCTTAAAATAAAATTCATCAGATGCCATTTCCGTACTTTGTGCATATGTTCGAATTATTAATTGTACGACTCCTTTTATTACGTACGAATTATATTATACGCAGCAACCAACAACTCAAAGTTTGATTTTTAACTGTTTCCGTTGAATAAGTTCAAATTAATAATATGCTCTTTCTTTTTTTGTTACGTGATTTAAATGTTAAAACAAAAGTTATTTAAAGGATGTTTAAAGTTATCACGCTAAGCCAAGTGTCGAGAAAAGTAACTTTAAATGATTAATAATCCACAAATTCATTTTTGAATTTTTACGATATGTTCAAAACTTTGTTTTAAGTGGTCTTTTTTCGGCTCACAGGTCAAAATATTTTTTGATATACGCAAGAGTGGTTCGCTAGCTTGTTTTTAAACTTTAGAAATTAACTTTTAACATCATTTTAATGTGAAAATATTGAAGAAAATTAATATAAATAATACGTATACATGTCTACAGAAAAATGAAGAGTATAATACTAATTTTCAACTCACTTAACATATCTAAAAACTAATTTTTAAAATCTAGATGCCCTCAAATGATGGTCATACATGGATGAATACGTCGTGCCAAGCAAGTTCAAGTAGCAACAATGGAAATATAATTGTTTTACTTGTTTTCAATAAACATTGTATTATAATTACTGTTGTTTTATAATATAATGAAATACGACTAGTGCCCTCTTTACACCCACAAAGTAGTGTCAGCAGGTGCTAGGATGATAAATAGATGCTGTCGCGCTGGACAACCTAGCGTCATCTTTGTGTCCACAAACCAGTGTCCGCGGAAGCTAGGATGGAGTAAATAGTTGCCTCCGCAGCGGGGACGCCCTACCTCCAACCTAGCGCCATCCGCCAGACACTGAGTTCCCAAGCCGTCTCCGATCCAAGTACTAACCGAACTCAACGTTGCTTAACTTGCCAGATCGGACGGGATGGCGTGTATTCAACGTGATATGGTCGTAAGCGAAAGCGTTCAGTTGTTGATCGTGTTATATAGTTGAGTTCAGGTGTCGTCTCTCGTTGAACTAACTAATAACCAATCTCCAGGTTGTCCATCATTTCAACGAAGAATTTTTCTTCAACTATTTCAAAAACTTCAAACAACACGACAATCCAAAAATGCAAAATCCAAACAACATTTATTGTAAGATTAGGTGTTCAACAACGGATCAAGCCAAAAAAATCCAAAAGCTTACAACATTCGGGATTCCCAAGCCGTCTCCGATCCAAGTACTAACCGAACTCAACGTTGCTTAACTTGCCAGATCGGACGGGATGGCGTGTATTCAACGTGATATGGTCGTAAGCGAAAGCGTTCAGTTGTTGATCGTGTTATATAGTTGAGTTCAGGTGTCGTCTCTCGTTGAACTAACTAATAACCAATCTCCAGGTTGTCCATCATTTCAACGAAGAATTTTTCTTCAACTATTTCAAAAACTTCAAACAACACGACAATCCAAAAATGCAAAATCCAAACAACATTTATTGTAAGATTAGGTGTTCAACAACGGATCAAGCCAAAAAAATCCAAAAGCTTACAACATTCGGGATTCCCAAGCCGTCTCCGATCCAAGTACTAACCGAACTCAACGTTGCTTAACTTGCCAGATCGGACGGGATGGCGTGTATTCAACGTGATATGGTCGTAAGCGAAAGCGTTCAGTTGTTGATCGTGTTATATAGTTGAGTTCAGGTGTCGTCTCTCGTTGAACTAACTAATAACCAATCTCCAGGTTGTCCATCATTTCAACGAAGAATTTTTCTTCAACTATTTCAAAAACTTCAAACAACACGACAATCCAAAAATGCAAAATCCAAACAACATTTATTGTAAGATTAGGTGTTCAACAACGGATCAAGCCAAAAAAATCCAAAAGCTTACAACATTCGGGATTCCCAAGCCGTCTCCGATCCAAGTACTAACCGAACTCAACGTTGCTTAACTTGCCAGATCGGACGGGATGGCGTGTATTCAACGTGATATGGTCGAAAGCGAAAGCGTTCAGTTGTTGATCGTGTTATATAGTTGAGTTCAGGTGTCGTCTCTCGTTGAACTAACTAATAACCAATCTCCAGGTTGTCCATCATTTCAACGAAGAATTTTTCTTCAACTATTTCAAAAACTTCAAACAACACGACAATCCAAAAATGCAAAATCCAAACAACATTTATTGTAAGATTAGGTGTTCAACAACGGATCAAGCCAAAAAAATCCAAAAGCTTACAACATTCGGGATTCCCAAGCCGTCTCCGATCCAAGTACTAACCGAACTCAACGTTGCTTAACTTGCCAGATCGGACGGGATGGCGTGTATTCAACGTGATATGGTCGTAAGCGAAAGCGTTCAGTTGTTGATCGTGTTATATAGTTGAGTTCAGGTGTCGTCTCTCGTTGAACTAACTAATAACCAATCTCCAGGTTGTCCATCATTTCAACGAAGAATTTTTCTTCAACTATTTCAAAAACTTCAAACAACACGACAATCCAAAAATGCAAAATCCAAACAACATTTATTGTAAGATTAGGTGTTCAACAACGGATCAAGCCAAAAAAATCCAAAAGCTTACAACATTCGGGATTCCCAAGCCGTCTCCGATCCAAGTACTAACCGAACTCAACGTTGCTTAACTTGCCAGATCGGACGGGATGGCGTGTATTCAACGTGATATGGTCGTAAGCGAAAGCGTTCAGTTGTTGATCGTGTTATATAGTTGAGTTCAGGTGTCGTCTCTCGTTGAACTAACTAATAACCAATCTCCAGGTTGTCCATCATTTCAACGAAGAATTTTTCTTCAACTATTTCAAAAACTTCAAACAACACGACAATCCAAAAATGCAAAATCCAAACAACATTTATTGTAAGATTAGGTGTTCAACAACGGATCAAGCCAAAAAAATCCAAAAGCTTACAACATTCGGGATTCCCAAGCCGTCTCCGATCCAAGTACTAACCGAACTCAACGTTGCTTAACTTGCCAGATCGGACGGGATGGCGTGTATTCAACGTGATATGGTCGTAAGCGAAAGCGTTCAGTTGTTGATCGTGTTATATAGTTGAGTTCAGGTGTCGTCTCTCGTTGAACTAACTAATAACCAATCTCCAGGTTGTCCATCATTTCAACGAAGAATTTTTCTTCAACTATTTCAAAAACTTCAAACAACACGACAATCCAAAAATGCAAAATCCAAACAACATTTATTGTAAGATTAGGTGTTCAACAACGGATCAAGCCAAAAAAATCCAAAAGCTTACAACATTCGGGATTCCCAAGCCGTCTCCGATCCAAGTACTAACCGAACTCAACGTTGCTTAACTTGCCAGATCGGACGGGATGGCGTGTATTCAACGTGATATGGTCGAAAGCGAAAGCGTTCAGTTGTTGATCGTGTTATATAGTTGAGTTCAGGTGTCGTCTCTCGTTGAACTAACTAATAACCAATCTCCAGGTTGTCCATCATTTCAACGAAGAATTTTTCTTCAACTATTTCAAAAACTTCAAACAACACGACAATCCAAAAATGCAAAATCCAAACAACATTTATTGTAAGATTAGGTGTTCAACAACGGATCAAGCCAAAAAAATCCAAAAGCTTACAACATTCGGGATTCCCAAGCCGTCTCCGATCCAAGTACTAACCGAACTCAACGTTGCTTAACTTGCCAGATCGGACGGGATGGCGTGTATTCAACGTGATATGGTCGTAAGCGAAAGCGTTCAGTTGTTGATCGTGTTATATAGTTGAGTTCAGGTGTCGTCTCTCGTTGAACTAACTAATAACCAATCTCCAGGTTGTCCATCATTTCAACGAAGAATTTTTCTTCAACTATTTCAAAAACTTCAAACAACACGACAATCCAAAAATGCAAAATCCAAACAACATTTATTGTAAGATTAGGTGTTCAACAACGGATCAAGCCAAAAAAATCCAAAAGCTTACAACATTCGGGATTCCCAAGCCGTCTCCGATCCAAGTACTAACCGAACTCAACGTTGCTTAACTTGCCAGATCGGACGGGATGGCGTGTATTCAACGTGATATGGTCGTAAGCGAAAGCGTTCAGTTGTTGATCGTGTTATATAGTTGAGTTCAGGTGTCGTCTCTCGTTGAACTAACTAATAACCAATCTCCAGGTTGTCCATCATTTCAACGAAGAATTTTTCTTCAACTATTTCAAAAACTTCAAACAACACGACAATCCAAAAATGCAAAATCCAAACAACATTTATTGTAAGATTAGGTGTTCAACAACGGATCAAGCCAAAAAAATCCAAAAGCTTACAACATTCGGGATTCCCAAGCCGTCTCCGATCCAAGTACTAACCGAACTCAACGTTGCTTAACTTGCCAGATCGGACGGGATGGCGTGTATTCAACGTGATATGGTCGTAAGCGAAAGCGTTCAGTTGTTGATCGTGTTATATAGTTGAGTTCAGGTGTCGTCTCTCGTTGAACTAACTAATAACCAATCTCCAGGTTGTCCATCATTTCAACGAAGAATTTTTCTTCAACTATTTCAAAAACTTCAAACAACACGACAATCCAAAAATGCAAAATCCAAACAACATTTATTGTAAGATTAGGTGTTCAACAACGGATCAAGCCAAAAAAATCCAAAAGCTTACAACATTCGGGATTCCCAAGCCGTCTCCGATCCAAGTACTAACCGAACTCAACGTTGCTTAACTTGCCAGATCGGACGGGATGGCGTGTATTCAACGTGATATGGTCGTAAGCGAAAGCGTTCAGTTGTTGATCGTGTTATATAGTTGAGTTCAGGTGTCGTCTCTCGTTGAACTAACTAATAACCAATCTCCAGGTTGTCCATCATTTCAACGAAGAATTTTTCTTCAACTATTTCAAAAACTTCAAACAACACGACAATCCAAAAATGCAAAATCCAAACAACATTTATTGTAAGATTAGGTGTTCAACAACGGATCAAGCCAAAAAAATCCAAAAGCTTACAACATTCGGGATTCCCAAGCCGTCTCCGATCCAAGTACTAACCGAACTCAACGTTGCTTAACTTGCCAGATCGGACGGGATGGCGTGTATTCAACGTGATATGGTCGTAAGCGAAAGCGTTCAGTTGTTGATCGTGTTATATAGTTGAGTTCAGGTGTCGTCTCTCGTTGAACTAACTAATAACCAATCTCCAGGTTGTCCATCATTTCAACGAAGAATTTTTCTTCAACTATTTCAAAAACTTCAAACAACACGACAATCCAAAAATGCAAAATCCAAACAACATTTATTGTAAGATTAGGTGTTCAACAACGGATCAAGCCAAAAAAATCCAAAAGCTTACAACATTCGGGATTCCCAAGCCGTCTCCGATCCAAGTACTAACCGAACTCAACGTTGCTTAACTTGCCAGATCGGACGGGATGGCGTGTATTCAACGTGATATGGTCGTAAGCGGAAGCGTTCAGTTGTTGATCGTGTTATATAGTTGAGTTCAGGTGTCGTCTCTCGTTGAACTAACTAATAACCAATCTCCAGGTTGTCCATCATTTCAACGAAGAATTTTTCTTCAACTATTTCAAAAACTTCAAACAACACGACAATCCAAAAATGCAAAATCCAAACAACATTTATTGTAAGATTAGGTGTTCAACAACGGATCAAGCCAAAAAAATCCAAAAGCTTACAACATTCGGGATTCCCAAGCCGTCTCCGATCCAAGTACTAACCGAACTCAACGTTGCTTAACTTGCCAGATCGGACGGGATGGCGTGTATTCAACGTGATATGGTCGTAAGCGAAAGCGTTCAGTTGTTGATCGTGTTATATAGTTGAGTTCAGGTGTCGTCTCTCGTTGAACTAACTAATAACCAATCTCCAGGTTGTCCATCATTTCAACGAAGAATTTTTCTTCAACTATTTCAAAAACTTCAAACAACACGACAATCCAAAAATGCAAAATCCAAACAACATTTATTGTAAGATTAGGTGTTCAACAACGGATCAAGCCAAAAAAATCCAAAAGCTTACAACATTCGGGATTCCCAAGCCGTCTCCGATCCAAGTACTAACCGAACTCAACGTTGCTTAACTTGCCAGATCGGACGGGATGGCGTGTATTCAACGTGAAATGGTCGTAAGCGAAAGCGTTCAGTTGTTGATCGTGTTATATAGTTGAGTTCAGGTGTCGTCTCTCGTTGAACTAACTAATAACCAATCTCCAGGTTGTCCATCATTTCAACGAAGAATTTTTCTTCAACTATTTCAAAAACTTCAAACAACACGACAATCCAAAAATGCAAAATCCAAACAACATTTATTGTAAGATTAGGTGTTCAACAACGGATCAAGCCAAAAAAATCCAAAAGCTTACAACATTCGGGATTCCCAAGCCGTCTCCGATCCAAGTACTAACCGAACTCAACGTTGCTTAACTTGCCAGATCGGACGGGATGGCGTGTATTCAACGTGATATGGTCGTAAGCGAAAGCGTTCAGTTGTTGATCGTGTTATATAGTTGAGTTCAGGTGTCGTCTCTCGTTGAACTAACTAATAACCAATCTCCAGGTTGTCCATCATTTCAACGAAGAATTTTTCTTCAACTATTTCAAAAACTTCAAACAACACGACAATCCAAAAATGCAAAATCCAAACAACATTTATTGTAAGATTAGGTGTTCAACAACGGATCAAGCCAAAAAAATCCAAAAGCTTACAACATTCGGGATTCCCAAGCCGTCTCCGATCCAAGTACTAACCGAACTCAACGTTGCTTAACTTGCCAGATCGGACGGGATGGCGTGTATTCAACGTGATATGGTCGTAAGCGGAAGCGTTCAGTTGTTGATCGTGTTATATAGTTGAGTTCAGGTGTCGTCTCTCGTTGAACTAACTAATAACCAATCTCCAGGTTGTCCATCATTTCAACGAAGAATTTTTCTTCAACTATTTCAAAAACTTCAAACAACACGACAATCCAAAAATGCAAAATCCAAACAACATTTATTGTAAGATTAGGTGTTCAACAACGGATCAAGCCAAAAAAATCCAAAAGCTTACAACATTCGGGATTCCCAAGCCGTCTCCGATCCAAGTACTAACCGAACTCAACGTTGCTTAACTTGCCAGATCGGACGGGATGGCGTGTATTCAACGTGATATGGTCGTAAGCGAAAGCGTTCAGTTGTTGATCGTGTTATATAGTTGAGTTCAGGTGTCGTCTCTCGTTGAACTAACTAATAACCAATCTCCAGGTTGTCCATCATTTCAACGAAGAATTTTTCTTCAACTATTTCAAAAACTTCAAACAACACGACAATCCAAAAATGCAAAATCCAAACAACATTTATTGTAAGATTAGGTGTTCAACAACGGATCAAGCCAAAAAAATCCAAAAGCTTACAACATTCGGGATTCCCAAGCCGTCTCCGATCCAAGTACTAACCGAACTCAACGTTGCTTAACTTGCCAGATCGGACGGGATGGCGTGTATTCAACGTGAAATGGTCGTAAGCGAAAGCGTTCAGTTGTTGATCGTGTTATATAGTTGAGTTCAGGTGTCGTCTCTCGTTGAACTAACTAATAACCAATCTCCAGGTTGTCCATCATTTCAACGAAGAATTTTTCTTCAACTATTTCAAAAACTTCAAACAACACGACAATCCAAAAATGCAAAATCCAAACAACATTTATTGTAAGATTAGGTGTTCAACAACGGATCAAGCCAAAAAAATCCAAAAGCTTACAACATTCGGGATTCCCAAGCCGTCTCCGATCCAAGTACTAACCGAACTCAACGTTGCTTAACTTGCCAGATCGGACGGGATGGCGTGTATTCAACGTGATATGGTCGTAAGCGAAAGCGTTCAGTTGTTGATCGTGTTATATAGTTGAGTTCAGGTGTCGTCTCTCGTTGAACTAACTAATAACCAATCTCCAGGTTGTCCATCATTTCAACGAAGAATTTTTCTTCAACTATTTCAAAAACTTCAAACAACACGACAATCCAAAAATGCAAAATCCAAACAACATTTATTGTAAGATTAGGTGTTCAACAACGGATCAAGCCAAAAAAATCCAAAAGCTTACAACATTCGGGATTCCCAAGCCGTCTCCGATCCAAGTACTAACCGAACTCAACGTTGCTTAACTTGCCAGATCGGACGGGATGGCGTGTATTCAACGTGAAATGGTCGTAAGCGAAAGCGTTCAGTTGTTGATCGTGTTATATAGTTGAGTTCAGGTGTCGTCTCTCGTTGAACTAACTAATAACCAATCTCCAGGTTGTCCATCATTTCAACGAAGAATTTTTCTTCAACTATTTCAAAAACTTCAAACAACACGACAATCCAAAAATGCAAAATCCAAACAACATTTATTGTAAGATTAGGTGTTCAACAACGGATCAAGCCAAAAAAATCCAAAAGCTTACAACATTCGGGATTCCCAAGCCGTCTCCGATCCAAGTACTAACCGAACTCAACGTTGCTTAACTTGCCAGATCGGACGGGATGGCGTGTATTCAACGTGATATGGTCGTAAGCGAAAGCGTTCAGTTGTTGATCGTGTTATATAGTTGAGTTCAGGTGTCGTCTCTCGTTGAACTAACTAATAACCAATCTCCAGGTTGTCCATCATTTCAACGAAGAATTTTTCTTCAACTATTTCAAAAACTTCAAACAACACGACAATCCAAAAATGCAAAATCCAAACAACATTTATTGTAAGATTAGGTGTTCAACAACGGATCAAGCCAAAAAAATCCAAAAGCTTACAACATTCGGGATTCCCAAGCCGTCTCCGATCCAAGTACTAACCGAACTCAACGTTGCTTAACTTGCCAGATCGGACGGGATGGCGTGTATTCAACGTGATATGGTCGTAAGCGAAAGCGTTCAGTTGTTGATCGTGTTATATAGTTGAGTTCAGGTGTCGTCTCTCGTTGAACTAACTAATAACCAATCTCCAGGTTGTCCATCATTTCAACGAAGAATTTTTCTTCAACTATTTCAAAAACTTCAAACAACACGACAATCCAAAAATGCAAAATCCAAACAACATTTATTGTAAGATTAGGTGTTCAACAACGGATCAAGCCAAAAAAATCCAAAAGCTTACAACATTCGGGATTCCCAAGCCGTCTCCGATCCAAGTACTAACCGAACTCAACGTTGCTTAACTTGCCAGATCGGACGGGATGGCGTGTATTCAACGTGATATGGTCGTAAGCGAAAGCGTTCAGTTGTTGATCGTGTTATATAGTTGAGTTCAGGTGTCGTCTCTCGTTGAACTAACTAATAACCAATCTCCAGGTTGTCCATCATTTCAACGAAGAATTTTTCTTCAACTATTTCAAAAACTTCAAACAACACGACAATCCAAAAATGCAAAATCCAAACAACATTTATTGTAAGATTAGGTGTTCAACAACGGATCAAGCCAAAAAAATCCAAAAGCTTACAACATTCGGGATTCCCAAGCCGTCTCCGATCCAAGTACTAACCGAACTCAACGTTGCTTAACTTGCCAGATCGGACGGGATGGCGTGTATTCAACGTGATATGGTCGTAAGCGAAAGCGTTCAGTTGTTGATCGTGTTATATAGTTGAGTTCAGGTGTCGTCTCTCGTTGAACTAACTAATAACCAATCTCCAGGTTGTCCATCATTTCAACGAAGAATTTTTCTTCAACTATTTCAAAAACTTCAAACAACACGACAATCCAAAAATGCAAAATCCAAACAACATTTATTGTAAGATTAGGTGTTCAACAACGGATCAAGCCAAAAAAATCCAAAAGCTTACAACATTCGGGATTCCCAAGCCGTCTCCGATCCAAGTACTAACCGAACTCAACGTTGCTTAACTTGCCAGATCGGACGGGATGGCGTGTATTCAACGTGATATGGTCGTAAGCGAAAGCGTTCAGTTGTTGATCGTGTTATATAGTTGAGTTCAGGTGTCGTCTCTCGTTGAACTAACTAATAACCAATCTCCAGGTTGTCCATCATTTCAACGAAGAATTTTTCTTCAACTATTTCAAAAACTTCAAACAACACGACAATCCAAAAATGCAAAATCCAAACAACATTTATTGTAAGATTAGGTGTTCAACAACGGATCAAGCCAAAAAAATCCAAAAGCTTACAACATTCGGGATTCCCAAGCCGTCTCCGATCCAAGTACTAACCGAACTCAACGTTGCTTAACTTGCCAGATCGGACGGGATGGCGTGTATTCAACGTGATATGGTCGTAAGCGAAAGCGTTCAGTTGTTGATCGTGTTATATAGTTGAGTTCAGGTGTCGTCTCTCGTTGAACTAACTAATAACCAATCTCCAGGTTGTCCATCATTTCAACGAAGAATTTTTCTTCAACTATTTCAAAAACTTCAAACAACACGACAATCCAAAAATGCAAAATCCAAACAACATTTATTGTAAGATTAGGTGTTCAACAACGGATCAAGCCAAAAAAATCCAAAAGCTTACAACATTCGGGATTCCCAAGCCGTCTCCGATCCAAGTACTAACCGAACTCAACGTTGCTTAACTTGCCAGATCGGACGGGATGGCGTGTATTCAACGTGATATGGTCGTAAGCGAAAGCGTTCAGTTGTTGATCGTGTTATATAGTTGAGTTCAGGTGTCGTCTCTCGTTGAACTAACTAATAACCAATCTCCAGGTTGTCCATCATTTCAACGAAGAATTTTTCTTCAACTATTTCAAAAACTTCAAACAACACGACAATCCAAAAATGCAAAATCCAAACAACATTTATTGTAAGATTAGGTGTTCAACAACGGATCAAGCCAAAAAAATCCAAAAGCTTACAACATTCGGGATTCCCAAGCCGTCTCCGATCCAAGTACTAACCGAACTCAACGTTGCTTAACTTGCCAGATCGGACGGGATGGCGTGTATTCAACGTGATATGGTCGTAAGCGAAAGCGTTCAGTTGTTGATCGTGTTATATAGTTGAGTTCAGGTGTCGTCTCTCGTTGAACTAACTAATAACCAATCTCCAGGTTGTCCATCATTTCAACGAAGAATTTTTCTTCAACTATTTCAAAAACTTCAAACAACACGACAATCCAAAAATGCAAAATCCAAACAACATTTATTGTAAGATTAGGTGTTCAACAACGGATCAAGCCAAAAAAATCCAAAAGCTTACAACATTCGGGATTCCCAAGCCGTCTCCGATCCAAGTACTAACCGAACTCAACGTTGCTTAACTTGCCAGATCGGACGGGATGGCGTGTATTCAACGTGATATGGTCGTAAGCGAAAGCGTTCAGTTGTTGATCGTGTTATATAGTTGAGTTCAGGTGTCGTCTCTCGTTGAACTAACTAATAACCAATCTCCAGGTTGTCCATCATTTCAACGAAGAATTTTTCTTCAACTATTTCAAAAACTTCAAACAACACGACAATCCAAAAATGCAAAATCCAAACAACATTTATTGTAAGATTAGGTGTTCAACAACGGATCAAGCCAAAAAAATCCAAAAGCTTACAACATTCGGGATTCCCAAGCCGTCTCCGATCCAAGTACTAACCGAACTCAACGTTGCTTAACTTGCCAGATCGGACGGGATGGCGTGTATTCAACGTGATATGGTCGTAAGCGAAAGCGTTCAGTTGTTGATCGTGTTATATAGTTGAGTTCAGGTGTCGTCTCTCGTTGAACTAACTAATAACCAATCTCCAGGTTGTCCATCATTTCAACGAAGAATTTTTCTTCAACTATTTCAAAAACTTCAAACAACACGACAATCCAAAAATGCAAAATCCAAACAACATTTATTGTAAGATTAGGTGTTCAACAACGGATCAAGCCAAAAAAATCCAAAAGCTTACAACATTCGGGATTCCCAAGCCGTCTCCGATCCAAGTACTAACCGAACTCAACGTTGCTTAACTTGCCAGATCGGACGGGATGGCGTGTATTCAACGTGATATGGTCGTAAGCGAAAGCGTTCAGTTGTTGATCGTGTTATATAGTTGAGTTCAGGTGTCGTCTCTCGTTGAACTAACTAATAACCAATCTCCAGGTTGTCCATCATTTCAACGAAGAATTTTTCTTCAACTATTTCAAAAACTTCAAACAACACGACAATCCAAAAATGCAAAATCCAAACAACATTTATTGTAAGATTAGGTGTTCAACAACGGATCAAGCCAAAAAAATCCAAAAGCTTACAACATTCGGGATTCCCAAGCCGTCTCCGATCCAAGTACTAACCGAACTCAACGTTGCTTAACTTGCCAGATCGGACGGGATGGCGTGTATTCAACGTGATATGGTCGTAAGCGAAAGCGTTCAGTTGTTGATCGTGTTATATAGTTGAGTTCAGGTGTCGTCTCTCGTTGAACTAACTAATAACCAATCTCCAGGTTGTCCATCATTTCAACGAAGAATTTTTCTTCAACTATTTCAAAAACTTCAAACAACACGACAATCCAAAAATGCAAAATCCAAACAACATTTATTGTAAGATTAGGTGTTCAACAACGGATCAAGCCAAAAAAATCCAAAAGCTTACAACATTCGGGATTCCCAAGCCGTCTCCGATCCAAGTACTAACCGAACTCAACGTTGCTTAACTTGCCAGATCGGACGGGATGGCGTGTATTCAACGTGATATGGTCGTAAGCGAAAGCGTTCAGTTGTTGATCGTGTTATATAGTTGAGTTCAGGTGTCGTCTCTCGTTGAACTAACTAATAACCAATCTCCAGGTTGTCCATCATTTCAACGAAGAATTTTTCTTCAACTATTTCAAAAACTTCAAACAACACGACAATCCAAAAATGCAAAATCCAAACAACATTTATTGTAAGATTAGGTGTTCAACAACGGATCAAGCCAAAAAAATCCAAAAGCTTACAACATTCGGGATTCCCAAGCCGTCTCCGATCCAAGTACTAACCGAACTCAACGTTGCTTAACTTGCCAGATCGGACGGGATGGCGTGTATTCAACGTGATATGGTCGTAAGCGAAAGCGTTCAGTTGTTGATCGTGTTATATAGTTGAGTTCAGGTGTCGTCTCTCGTTGAACTAACTAATAACCAATCTCCAGGTTGTCCATCATTTCAACGAAGAATTTTTCTTCAACTATTTCAAAAACTTCAAACAACACGACAATCCAAAAATGCAAAATCCAAACAACATTTATTGTAAGATTAGGTGTTCAACAACGGATCAAGCCAAAAAAATCCAAAAGCTTACAACATTCGGGATTCCCAAGCCGTCTCCGATCCAAGTACTAACCGAACTCAACGTTGCTTAACTTGCCAGATCGGACGGGATGGCGTGTATTCAACGTGATATGGTCGTAAGCGAAAGCGTTCAGTTGTTGATCGTGTTATATAGTTGAGTTCAGGTGTCGTCTCTCGTTGAACTAACTAATAACCAATCTCCAGGTTGTCCATCATTTCAACGAAGAATTTTTCTTCAACTATTTCAAAAACTTCAAACAACACGACAATCCAAAAATGCAAAATCCAAACAACATTTATTGTAAGATTAGGTGTTCAACAACGGATCAAGCCAAAAAAATCCAAAAGCTTACAACATTCGGGATTCCCAAGCCGTCTCCGATCCAAGTACTAACCGAACTCAACGTTGCTTAACTTGCCAGATCGGACGGGATGGCGTGTATTCAACGTGATATGGTCGTAAGCGAAAGCGTTCAGTTGTTGATCGTGTTATATAGTTGAGTTCAGGTGTCGTCTCTCGTTGAACTAACTAATAACCAATCTCCAGGTTGTCCATCATTTCAACGAAGAATTTTTCTTCAACTATTTCAAAAACTTCAAACAACACGACAATCCAAAAATGCAAAATCCAAACAACATTTATTGTAAGATTAGGTGTTCAACAACGGATCAAGCCAAAAAAATCCAAAAGCTTACAACATTCGGGATTCCCAAGCCGTCTCCGATCCAAGTACTAACCGAACTCAACGTTGCTTAACTTGCCAGATCGGACGGGATGGCGTGTATTCAACGTGATATGGTCGTAAGCGAAAGCGTTCAGTTGTTGATCGTGTTATATAGTTGAGTTCAGGTGTCGTCTCTCGTTGAACTAACTAATAACCAATCTCCAGGTTGTCCATCATTTCAACGAAGAATTTTTCTTCAACTATTTCAAAAACTTCAAACAACACGACAATCCAAAAATGCAAAATCCAAACAACATTTATTGTAAGATTAGGTGTTCAACAACGGATCAAGCCAAAAAAATCCAAAAGCTTACAACATTCGGGATTCCCAAGCCGTCTCCGATCCAAGTACTAACCGAACTCAACGTTGCTTAACTTGCCAGATCGGACGGGATGGCGTGTATTCAACGTGATATGGTCGTAAGCGGAAGCGTTCAGTTGTTGATCGTGTTATATAGTTGAGTTCAGGTGTCGTCTCTCGTTGAACTAACTAATAACCAATCTCCAGGTTGTCCATCATTTCAACGAAGAATTTTTCTTCAACTATTTCAAAAACTTCAAACAACACGACAATCCAAAAATGCAAAATCCAAACAACATTTATTGTAAGATTAGGTGTTCAACAACGGATCAAGCCAAAAAAATCCAAAAGCTTACAACATTCGGGATTCCCAAGCCGTCTCCGATCCAAGTACTAACCGAACTCAACGTTGCTTAACTTGCCAGATCGGACGGGATGGCGTGTATTCAACGTGATATGGTCGTAAGCGAAAGCGTTCAGTTGTTGATCGTGTTATATAGTTGAGTTCAGGTGTCGTCTCTCGTTGAACTAACTAATAACCAATCTCCAGGTTGTCCATCATTTCAACGAAGAATTTTTCTTCAACTATTTCAAAAACTTCAAACAACACGACAATCCAAAAATGCAAAATCCAAACAACATTTATTGTAAGATTAGGTGTTCAACAACGGATCAAGCCAAAAAAATCCAAAAGCTTACAACATTCGGGATTCCCAAGCCGTCTCCGATCCAAGTACTAACCGAACTCAACGTTGCTTAACTTGCCAGATCGGACGGGATGGCGTGTATTCAACGTGAAATGGTCGTAAGCGAAAGCGTTCAGTTGTTGATCGTGTTATATAGTTGAGTTCAGGTGTCGTCTCTCGTTGAACTAACTAATAACCAATCTCCAGGTTGTCCATCATTTCAACGAAGAATTTTTCTTCAACTATTTCAAAAACTTCAAACAACACGACAATCCAAAAATGCAAAATCCAAACAACATTTATTGTAAGATTAGGTGTTCAACAACGGATCAAGCCAAAAAAATCCAAAAGCTTACAACATTCGGGATTCTCAGTGTTTGGCGGACGGAGCTAGGACGAACAACAACGAGTTTCAGGTGTATAGTTGTCCCGCTAAGCAAAATAAATCTATCTCTCATGTTTATGTTTATGGTCAATACAGAACAGTAGACCAACAACGACTCGATTTTACGTTTCTGGAGAAAGGCAGACAAACAACGACTCGATGAATGGTTTTGGTTGTCAGTGCGGATCTGCTACGAGTATAGTGCAACCTTAAAGTGCATTTCAACAATAGACGACATTGTTTATGAGTTATCGTCATTATTTTTTTGTCTTGTTATTGTTTTTTATTGTTTTTATTGAACAGTTTTCTGTTTTTATTTCATTCTTAACTTACAAGTTCTGATGACTTGTACATATTCGGAGCCATATAAACCTATATTCCTATATATAGGTTTATCTCTGAGATTATTCCAACGGATTGGATCAATTCAACCGGATTAATGGTTTGTTTTCCTATCATAGGTATTACTAATAATCAAGAAATTAAATTAGAAATTGTATAATTTTAAATATTTCAGGCTCGAATGTGAATGATGACTTTGCCAAAATGGAGGTTGACAAGGAAATCATGGTATACAGAAAATTTCCATTTAAATTGCAGGAATTTCTTGATTACAATTGACAAGCTATTGTAAGTTTTGGAAAGTTAACTAATGATTATTGGATAGTTTTAGGACCACGGACATCGACACGAGGACAAGCTACCACCATCCATGACAACGACATTCATCATGTGAAGCATTCCGGGTTTGTTATTCTTTTTATTTATGAAGCCATTAAAAATCAAACTGCGTTTTGTTGCTTAAAATAAAATTCATCAGATGCCATTTCCGTACTTTGTGCATATGTTCGAATTATTAATTGTACGACTCCTTTTATTACGTACGAATTATATTATACGCAGCAACCAACAACTCAAAGTTTGATTTTTAACTGTTTCCGTTGAATAAGTTCAAATTAATAATATGCTCTTTCTTTTTTTGTTACGTGATTTAAATGTTAAAACAAAAGTTATTTAAAGGATGTTTAAAGTTATCACGCTAAGCCAAGTGTCGAGAAAAGTAACTTTAAATGATTAATAATCCACAAATTCATTTTTGAATTTTTACGATATGTTCAAAACTTTGTTTTAAGTGGTCTTTTTTCGGCTCACAGGTCAAAATATTTTTTGATATACGCAAGAGTGGTTCGCTAGCTTGTTTTTAAACTTTAGAAATTAACTTTTAACATCATTTTAATGTGAAAATATTGAAGAAAATTAATATAAATAATACGTATACATGTCTACAGAAAAATGAAGAGTATAATACTAATTTTCAACTCACTTAACATATCTAAAAACTAATTTTTAAAATCTAGATGCCCTCAAATGATGGTCATACATGGATGAATACGTCGTGCCAAGCAAGTTCAAGTAGCAACAATGGAAATATAATTGTTTTACTTGTTTTCAATAAACATTGTATTATAATTACTGTTGTTTTATAATATAATGAAATACGACTAGTGCCCTCTTTACACCCACAAAGTAGTGTCAGCAGGTGCTAGGATGATAAATAGATGCTGTCGCGCTGGACAACCTAGCGTCATCTTTGTGTCCACAAACCAGTGTCCGCGGAAGCTAGGATGGAGTAAATAGTTGCCTCCGCAGCGGGGACGCCCTACCTCCAACCTAGCGCCATCCGCCAGACACTGAGTTCCCAAGCCGTCTCCGATCCAAGTACTAACCGAACTCAACGTTGCTTAACTTGCCAGATCGGACGGGATGGCGTGTATTCAACGTGATATGGTCGTAAGCGAAAGCGTTCAGTTGTTGATCGTGTTATATAGTTGAGTTCAGGTGTCGTCTCTCGTTGAACTAACTAATAACCAATCTCCAGGTTGTCCATCATTTCAACGAAGAATTTTTCTTCAACTATTTCAAAAACTTCAAACAACACGACAATCCAAAAATGCAAAATCCAAACAACATTTATTGTAAGATTAGGTGTTCAACAACGGATCAAGCCAAAAAAATCCAAAAGCTTACAACATTCGGGATTCCCAAGCCGTCTCCGATCCAAGTACTAACCGAACTCAACGTTGCTTAACTTGCCAGATCGGACGGGATGGCGTGTATTCAACGTGATATGGTCGTAAGCGAAAGCGTTCAGTTGTTGATCGTGTTATATAGTTGAGTTCAGGTGTCGTCTCTCGTTGAACTAACTAATAACCAATCTCCAGGTTGTCCATCATTTCAACGAAGAATTTTTCTTCAACTATTTCAAAAACTTCAAACAACACGACAATCCAAAAATGCAAAATCCAAACAACATTTATTGTAAGATTAGGTGTTCAACAACGGATCAAGCCAAAAAAATCCAAAAGCTTACAACATTCGGGATTCCCAAGCCGTCTCCGATCCAAGTACTAACCGAACTCAACGTTGCTTAACTTGCCAGATCGGACGGGATGGCGTGTATTCAACGTGATATGGTCGTAAGCGAAAGCGTTCAGTTGTTGATCGTGTTATATAGTTGAGTTCAGGTGTCGTCTCTCGTTGAACTAACTAATAACCAATCTCCAGGTTGTCCATCATTTCAACGAAGAATTTTTCTTCAACTATTTCAAAAACTTCAAACAACACGACAATCCAAAAATGCAAAATCCAAACAACATTTATTGTAAGATTAGGTGTTCAACAACGGATCAAGCCAAAAAAATCCAAAAGCTTACAACATTCGGGATTCCCAAGCCGTCTCCGATCCAAGTACTAACCGAACTCAACGTTGCTTAACTTGCCAGATCGGACGGGATGGCGTGTATTCAACGTGATATGGTCGAAAGCGAAAGCGTTCAGTTGTTGATCGTGTTATATAGTTGAGTTCAGGTGTCGTCTCTCGTTGAACTAACTAATAACCAATCTCCAGGTTGTCCATCATTTCAACGAAGAATTTTTCTTCAACTATTTCAAAAACTTCAAACAACACGACAATCCAAAAATGCAAAATCCAAACAACATTTATTGTAAGATTAGGTGTTCAACAACGGATCAAGCCAAAAAAATCCAAAAGCTTACAACATTCGGGATTCCCAAGCCGTCTCCGATCCAAGTACTAACCGAACTCAACGTTGCTTAACTTGCCAGATCGGACGGGATGGCGTGTATTCAACGTGATATGGTCGTAAGCGAAAGCGTTCAGTTGTTGATCGTGTTATATAGTTGAGTTCAGGTGTCGTCTCTCGTTGAACTAACTAATAACCAATCTCCAGGTTGTCCATCATTTCAACGAAGAATTTTTCTTCAACTATTTCAAAAACTTCAAACAACACGACAATCCAAAAATGCAAAATCCAAACAACATTTATTGTAAGATTAGGTGTTCAACAACGGATCAAGCCAAAAAAATCCAAAAGCTTACAACATTCGGGATTCCCAAGCCGTCTCCGATCCAAGTACTAACCGAACTCAACGTTGCTTAACTTGCCAGATCGGACGGGATGGCGTGTATTCAACGTGATATGGTCGTAAGCGAAAGCGTTCAGTTGTTGATCGTGTTATATAGTTGAGTTCAGGTGTCGTCTCTCGTTGAACTAACTAATAACCAATCTCCAGGTTGTCCATCATTTCAACGAAGAATTTTTCTTCAACTATTTCAAAAACTTCAAACAACACGACAATCCAAAAATGCAAAATCCAAACAACATTTATTGTAAGATTAGGTGTTCAACAACGGATCAAGCCAAAAAAATCCAAAAGCTTACAACATTCGGGATTCCCAAGCCGTCTCCGATCCAAGTACTAACCGAACTCAACGTTGCTTAACTTGCCAGATCGGACGGGATGGCGTGTATTCAACGTGATATGGTCGAAAGCGAAAGCGTTCAGTTGTTGATCGTGTTATATAGTTGAGTTCAGGTGTCGTCTCTCGTTGAACTAACTAATAACCAATCTCCAGGTTGTCCATCATTTCAACGAAGAATTTTTCTTCAACTATTTCAAAAACTTCAAACAACACGACAATCCAAAAATGCAAAATCCAAACAACATTTATTGTAAGATTAGGTGTTCAACAACGGATCAAGCCAAAAAAATCCAAAAGCTTACAACATTCGGGATTCCCAAGCCGTCTCCGATCCAAGTACTAACCGAACTCAACGTTGCTTAACTTGCCAGATCGGACGGGATGGCGTGTATTCAACGTGATATGGTCGTAAGCGAAAGCGTTCAGTTGTTGATCGTGTTATATAGTTGAGTTCAGGTGTCGTCTCTCGTTGAACTAACTAATAACCAATCTCCAGGTTGTCCATCATTTCAACGAAGAATTTTTCTTCAACTATTTCAAAAACTTCAAACAACACGACAATCCAAAAATGCAAAATCCAAACAACATTTATTGTAAGATTAGGTGTTCAACAACGGATCAAGCCAAAAAAATCCAAAAGCTTACAACATTCGGGATTCCCAAGCCGTCTCCGATCCAAGTACTAACCGAACTCAACGTTGCTTAACTTGCCAGATCGGACGGGATGGCGTGTATTCAACGTGATATGGTCGTAAGCGAAAGCGTTCAGTTGTTGATCGTGTTATATAGTTGAGTTCAGGTGTCGTCTCTCGTTGAACTAACTAATAACCAATCTCCAGGTTGTCCATCATTTCAACGAAGAATTTTTCTTCAACTATTTCAAAAACTTCAAACAACACGACAATCCAAAAATGCAAAATCCAAACAACATTTATTGTAAGATTAGGTGTTCAACAACGGATCAAGCCAAAAAAATCCAAAAGCTTACAACATTCGGGATTCCCAAGCCGTCTCCGATCCAAGTACTAACCGAACTCAACGTTGCTTAACTTGCCAGATCGGACGGGATGGCGTGTATTCAACGTGATATGGTCGTAAGCGAAAGCGTTCAGTTGTTGATCGTGTTATATAGTTGAGTTCAGGTGTCGTCTCTCGTTGAACTAACTAATAACCAATCTCCAGGTTGTCCATCATTTCAACGAAGAATTTTTCTTCAACTATTTCAAAAACTTCAAACAACACGACAATCCAAAAATGCAAAATCCAAACAACATTTATTGTAAGATTAGGTGTTCAACAACGGATCAAGCCAAAAAAATCCAAAAGCTTACAACATTCGGGATTCCCAAGCCGTCTCCGATCCAAGTACTAACCGAACTCAACGTTGCTTAACTTGCCAGATCGGACGGGATGGCGTGTATTCAACGTGATATGGTCGTAAGCGAAAGCGTTCAGTTGTTGATCGTGTTATATAGTTGAGTTCAGGTGTCGTCTCTCGTTGAACTAACTAATAACCAATCTCCAGGTTGTCCATCATTTCAACGAAGAATTTTTCTTCAACTATTTCAAAAACTTCAAACAACACGACAATCCAAAAATGCAAAATCCAAACAACATTTATTGTAAGATTAGGTGTTCAACAACGGATCAAGCCAAAAAAATCCAAAAGCTTACAACATTCGGGATTCCCAAGCCGTCTCCGATCCAAGTACTAACCGAACTCAACGTTGCTTAACTTGCCAGATCGGACGGGATGGCGTGTATTCAACGTGATATGGTCGTAAGCGAAAGCGTTCAGTTGTTGATCGTGTTATATAGTTGAGTTCAGGTGTCGTCTCTCGTTGAACTAACTAATAACCAATCTCCAGGTTGTCCATCATTTCAACGAAGAATTTTTCTTCAACTATTTCAAAAACTTCAAACAACACGACAATCCAAAAATGCAAAATCCAAACAACATTTATTGTAAGATTAGGTGTTCAACAACGGATCAAGCCAAAAAAATCCAAAAGCTTACAACATTCGGGATTCCCAAGCCGTCTCCGATCCAAGTACTAACCGAACTCAACGTTGCTTAACTTGCCAGATCGGACGGGATGGCGTGTATTCAACGTGATATGGTCGTAAGCGAAAGCGTTCAGTTGTTGATCGTGTTATATAGTTGAGTTCAGGTGTCGTCTCTCGTTGAACTAACTAATAACCAATCTCCAGGTTGTCCATCATTTCAACGAAGAATTTTTCTTCAACTATTTCAAAAACTTCAAACAACACGACAATCCAAAAATGCAAAATCCAAACAACATTTATTGTAAGATTAGGTGTTCAACAACGGATCAAGCCAAAAAAATCCAAAAGCTTACAACATTCGGGATTCCCAAGCCGTCTCCGATCCAAGTACTAACCGAACTCAACGTTGCTTAACTTGCCAGATCGGACGGGATGGCGTGTATTCAACGTGATATGGTCGTAAGCGAAAGCGTTCAGTTGTTGATCGTGTTATATAGTTGAGTTCAGGTGTCGTCTCTCGTTGAACTAACTAATAACCAATCTCCAGGTTGTCCATCATTTCAACGAAGAATTTTTCTTCAACTATTTCAAAAACTTCAAACAACACGACAATCCAAAAATGCAAAATCCAAACAACATTTATTGTAAGATTAGGTGTTCAACAACGGATCAAGCCAAAAAAATCCAAAAGCTTACAACATTCGGGATTCCCAAGCCGTCTCCGATCCAAGTACTAACCGAACTCAACGTTGCTTAACTTGCCAGATCGGACGGGATGGCGTGTATTCAACGTGATATGGTCGTAAGCGAAAGCGTTCAGTTGTTGATCGTGTTATATAGTTGAGTTCAGGTGTCGTCTCTCGTTGAACTAACTAATAACCAATCTCCAGGTTGTCCATCATTTCAACGAAGAATTTTTCTTCAACTATTTCAAAAACTTCAAACAACACGACAATCCAAAAATGCAAAATCCAAACAACATTTATTGTAAGATTAGGTGTTCAACAACGGATCAAGCCAAAAAAATCCAAAAGCTTACAACATTCGGGATTCCCAAGCCGTCTCCGATCCAAGTACTAACCGAACTTAACTTGCCAGATCGGACGGATGGCGTGTATTCAACGTGATATGGTCGAAAGCGAAAGCGTTCAGTTGTTGATCGTGTTATATAGTTGAGTTCAGGTGTCGTCTCTCGTTGAACTAACTAATAACCAATCTCCAGGTTGTCCATCATTTCAACGAAGAATTTTTCTTCAACTATTTCAAAACTTCAAACCAACACGACAATCCAAAAATGCAAAATCCAAACAACATTTATTGTAAGATTAGGTGTTCAACAACGGATCAAGCCAAAAAAATCCAAAAGCTTACAACATTCGGGATTCCCAAGCCGTCTCCGATCCAAGTACTAACCGAACTCAACGTTGCTTAACTTGCCAGATCGGACGGGATGGCGTGTATTCAACGTGATATGGTCGTAAGCGAAAGCGTTCAGTTGTTGATCGTGTTATATAGTTGAGTTCAGGTGTCGTCTCTCGTTGAACTAACTAATAACCAATCTCCAGGTTGTCCATCATTTCAACGAAGAATTTTTCTTCAACTATTTCAAAAACTTCAAACAACACGACAATCCAAAAAGCAAAATCCAAACAACATTTATTGTAAGATTAGGTGTTCAACAACGGATCAAGCCAAAAAAATCCAAAAGCTTACAACATTCGGGATTCCCAAGCCGTCTCCGATCCAAGTACTAACCGAACTCAACGTTGCTTAACTTGCCAGATCGGACGGGATGGCCGTGTATTCAACGTGATATGGTCGTAAGCGAAAGCGTTCAGTTGTTGATCGTGTTATATAGTTGAGTTCAGGTGTCGTCTCTCGTTGAACTAACTAATAACCAATCTCCAGGTTGTCCATCATTTCAACGAAAGAATTTTTCTTCAACTATTTCAAAAACTTCAAACAACACGACAATCCAAAAATGCAAAATCCAAACAACATTTATTAGTAAGATTAGGTGTTCAACAACGGATCAAGCCAAAAAATCCAAAAGCTTACAACATTCGGGATTCCCAAGCCGTCTCCGATCCAAGTACTAACCGAACTCAACGTTGCTTAACTTGCCAGATCGGACGGGATGGCGTGTATTCAACGTGATATGGTCGTAAGCGAAAGCGTTTCAGTTGTTGATCGTGTTATATAGTTGAGTTCAGGTGTCGTCTCTCGTTGAACTAACTAATAACCAATCTCCAGGTTGTCCATCATTTCAACGAAGAATTTTTCTTCAACTATTTCAAAAACTTCAAACAACACGACAATCCAAAATGCAAAATCCAAACAACATTTATTGTAAGATTAGGTGTTCAACAACGGATCAAGCCAAAAAAATCCAAAAGCTTACAACATTCGGGATTCCCAAGCCGTCTCGATCCCAAGTACTAACCGAACTCAACGTTGCTTAACTTGCCAGATCGGACGGGATGGCGTGTATTCAACGTGATATGGTCGTAAGCGAAAGCGTTCAGTTGTTGATCGTGTTATATAGTTGAGTTCAGGTGTCGTCTCTCGTTGAACTAACTAATAACCAATCTCCAGGTTGTCCATCATTTCAACGAAGAATTTTTCTTCAACTATTTCAAAAACTTCAAACAACACGACAATCCAAAAATGCAAAATCCAAACAACATTTATTGTAAGATTAGGTGTTCAACAACGGATCAAGCCAAAAAAAATCCAAAAGCTTACAACATTCGGGATTCCCAAGCCGTCTCCGATCCAAGTACTAACCGAACTCAACGTTGCTTAACTTGCCAGATCTGACGGGATGGCGTGTATTCAACGTGATATGGTCGTAAGCGAAAGCGTTCAGTTGTTGATCGTGTTATATAGTTGAGTTCAGGTGTCGTCTCTCGTTGAACTAACTAATAACCAATCTCCAGGTTGTCCATCATTTCAACGAAGATTTTTCTTCAACTATTTCAAAAACTTCAAACAACACGACAATCCAAAAATGCAAAATCCAAACAACATTTATTGTAAGATTAGGTGTTCAACAACGGATCAAGCCAAAAAAATCAAAGCTTACAACATTCGGGATTCCCAAGCCGTCTCCGATCCAAGTACTAACGAACTCAACGTTGCTTAACTTGCCAGATGCGGACGGGATGGGCGTGTATTCAACGTGATATGGTCGTAAGCGAAAGCGTTCAGTTGTTGATCGTGTTATATAGTTGAGTTCAGGTGTCGTCTCTCGTTGAACTAACTAATAACCAATCTCCAGGTTGTCCATCATTTCAACGAAGAATTTTTCTTCAACTATTCAAAAACTTCAAACAACACGACAATCCAAAAATGCAAAATCCAACAACATTTATTGTAAGATTAGGTGTTCAACAAACGGATCAAGCCAAAAAAATCCAAAAGCTTACAACATTCGGGATTCCCAAGCCGTCTCCGATCCAAGTACTAACCGAACTCAACGTTGCTTAACTTGCCAGATCGGACGGGATGGCGTGTATTCAACGTGATATGGTCGTAAGCGAAAGCGTTCAGTTGTTGATCGTGTTATATAGTTGAGTTCAGGTGTCGTCTCTCGTTGAACTAACTAATAACCAATCTCCAGGTTGTCCATCATTTCAACGAAGAATTTTTCTTCAACTATTTCAAAACTTCAAACAACACGACAATCCAAAAATGCAAAATCCAACAACATTTATTGTAAGATTAGGTGTTCAACAACGGATCAAGCCAAAAAATCCAAAAGCTTACAACATTCGGGATTCCCAAGCCGTCTCCGATCCAAGTACTAACCGAACTCAACGTTGCTTAACTTGCCAGATCGGACGGGATGGCGTGTATTCAACGTGATATGGTCGTAAGCGAAAGCGTTCAGTTGTTGATCGTGTTATATAGTTGAGTTCAGGTGTCGTCTCTCGTTGAACTAACTAATAACCAATCTCCAGGTTGTCCATCATTTCAACGAAGAATTTTTCTTCAACTATTTCAAAAACTTCAAACAACACGACAATCCAAAATGCAAAAATCCAAACAACATTTATTGTAAGATTAGGTGTTCAACAACGGATCAAGCCAAAAAAATCCAAAAGCTTACAACATTCGGGATTCCCAAGCCGTCTCCGATCCAAGTACTAACCGAACTCAACGTTGCTTAACTTGCCAGATCGGACGGGATGGCGTGTATTCAACGTGATATGGTCGTAAGCGAAGCGTTCAGTTGTTGATCGTGTTATATAGTTGAGTTCAGGTGTCGTCTCTCGTTGAACTAACTAATAACCAATCTCCAGGTTGTCCATCATTTCAACGAAGAATTTTTCTTCAACTATTTCAAAAACTTCAACAACACGACAATCCAAAAATGCAAAATCCAAACAACATTTATTGTAAGATTAGGTGTTCAACAACGGATCAAGCCAAAAAAATCCAAAAGCTTACAACATTCGGGATTCCCAAGCCGTCTCCGATCCAAGTACTAACCGAACTCAACGTTGCTTAACTTGCCAGATCGGACGGGATGGCGTGTATTCAACGTGATATGGTCGTAAGCGAAAGCGTTCAGTTGTTGATCGTGTTATATAGTTGAGTTCAGGTGTCGTCTCTCGTTGAACTAACTAATAACCAATCTCCAGGTTGTCCATCATTTCACGAAGAATTTTTCTTCAACTATTTCAAAACTTCAAACAACACGACAATCCAAAAATGCAAAATCCAAACAACATTTATTGTAAGATTAGGTGTTCAACAACGGATCAAGCCAAAAAAATCCAAAAGCTTACAACATTCGGGATTCCCAAGCCGTCTCCGATCCAAGTACTAACGAACTCAACGTTGCTTAACTTGCCAGATCGACGGGATGGCGTGTATTCAACGTGATATGGTCGTAAGCGAAAGCGTTCAGTTGTTGATCGTGTTATATAGTTGAGTTCAGGTGTCGTCTCTCGTTGAACTAACTAATAACCAATCTCCAGGTTGTCCATCATTTCAACGAAGAATTTTTCTTCAACTATTTCAAAAACTTCAAACAACACGACAATCCAAAAATGCAAAATCCAAACAACATTTATTGTAAGATTAGGTGTTCAACAACGGATCAAGCCAAAAAAATCCAAAAGCTTACAACATTCGGGATTCCCAAGCCGTCTCGATCCAAGTACTAACCGAACTCAACGTTGCTTAACTTGCCAGATCGGACGGGATGGCGTGTATTCAACGTGATATGGTCGTAAGCGAAAGCGTTCAGTTGTTGATCGTGTTATATAGTTGAGTTCAGGTGTCGTCTCTCGTTGAACTAACTAATAACCAATCTCCAGGTTGTCCATCATTTCAACGAAGAATTTTTCTTCAACTATTTCAAAAACTTCAAACAACACGACAATCCAAAAATGCAAAATCCAAACAACATTTATTGTAAGATTAGGTGTTCAACAACGGATCAAGCCAAAAAAATCCAAAAGCTTACAACATTCGGATTCCCAAGCCGTCTCCGATCCAAGTACTAACCGAACTCAACGTTGCTTAACTTGCCAGATCGGACGGGATGGCGTGTATTCAACGTGATATGGTCGTAAGCGAAAGCGTTCAGTTGTTGATCGTGTTATATAGTTGAGTTCAGGTGTCGTCTCTCGTTGAACTAACTAATAACCAATCTCCAGGTTGTCCATCATTTCAACGAAGAATTTTTCTTCAACTATTTCAAAAACTTCAAACAACACGACAATCCAAAAATGCAAAATCAAACAACATTTATTGTAAGATTAGGTGTTCAACAACGGATCAAGCCAAAAAAATCCAAAAGCTTACAACATTCGGGATTCCCAAGCCGTCTCCGATCCAAGTACTAACCGAACTCAACGTTGCTTAACTTGCCAGATCGGACGGGATGGCGTGTATTCAACGTGATATGGTCGTAAGCGAAAGCGTTCAGTTGTTGATCGTGTTATATAGTTGAGTTCAGGTGTCGTCTCTCGTTGAACTAACTAATAACCAATCTCCAGGTTGTCCATCATTTCAACGAAGAATTTTTCTTCAACTATTTCAAAAACTTCAAACAACACGACAATCCAAAAATGCAAAATCCAAACAACATTTATTGTAAGATTAGGTGTTCAACAACGGATCAAGCCAAAAAAATCCAAAAGCTTACAACATTCGGGATTCCCAAGCCGTCTCCGATCCAAGTACTAACCCGAACTCAACGTTGCTTAACTTTGCCAGATCGGACGGGATGGCGTGTATTTCAACGTGATATGGTCGTAAGCGAAAGCGTTCAGTTGTTGATCGTGTTATATAGTTGAGTTCAGGTGTCGTCTCTCGTTGAACTAACTAATAACCAATCTCCAGGTTGTCCATCATTTCAACGAAGAATTTTTCTTCAACTATTTCAAAAACTTCAAACAACACGACAATCCAAAAATGCAAAATCCAAACAACATTTATTGTAAGATTAGGTGTTCAACAACGGATCAAGCAAAAAAATCCAAAAGCTTACAACATTCGGGATTCCCAAGCCGTCTCCGATCCAAGTACTAACCGAACTCAACGTTGCTTAACTTGCCAGATCGGACGGGATGGCGTGTATTCAACGTGATATGGTCGTAAGCGAAAGCGTTCAGTTGTTGATCGTGTTATATAGTTGAGTTCAGGTGTCGTCTCTCGTTGAACTAACTAATAACCAATCTCCAGGTTGTCCATCATTTCAACGAAGAATTTTTCTTCAACTATTTCAAAAACTTCAAACAACACGACAATCCAAAAATGCAAAATCCAAACAACATTTATTGTAAGATTAGGTGTTCAACAACGGATCAAGCCAAAAAAAATCCAAAGCTTACAACATTCGGGATTCCCAAGCCGTCTCCGATCCAAGTACTAACCGAACTCAACGTTGCTTAACTTGCCAGATCGGACGGGATGGCGTGTATTCAACGTGATATGGTCGTAAGCGAAAGCGTTCAGTTGTTGATCGTGTTATATAGTTGAGTTCAGGTGTCGTCTCTCGTTGAACTAACTAATAACCAATCTCCAGGTTGTCCATCATTTCAACGAAGAATTTTTCTTCAACTATTTCAAAAACTTCAAACAACACGACAATCCAAAAATGCAAATCCAAACAACATTTATTGTAAGATTAGGTGTTCAACAACGGATCAAGCCAAAAAAATCCAAAAGCTTACAACATTCGGGATTCCCAAGCCGTCTCCGATCCAAGTACTAACCGAACTCAACGTTGCTTAACTTGCCAGATCGGACGGATGGCGTGTATTCAACGTGATATGGTCGTAAGCGAAAGCGGTCAGTTGTTGATCGTGCTTATATAGTTGAGTTCAGGTGTCGTCTCTCGTTGAACTAACTAATAACCAATCTCCAGGTTGTCCATCATTTCAACGAAGAATTTTTCTTCAACTATTTCAAAAACTTCAAACAACACGACAATCCAAAAATGCAAAATCCAAACAACATTTATTGTAAGATTAGGTGTTCAACAACGGATCAAGCCAAAAAAATCCAAAAGCTTACAACATTCGGGATTCCCAAGCCGTCTCCGATCCAAGTACTAACCGAACTCAACGTTGCTTAACTTGCAGATCGGACGGGATGGCGTGTATTCAACGTGATATGGTCGTAAGCGAAAGCGTTCAGTTGTTGATCGTGTTATATAGTTGAGTTCAGGTGTCGTCTCTCGTTGAACTAACTAATAACCAATCTCCAGGTTGTCCATCATTTCAACGAAGAATTTTTCTTCAACTATTTCAAAAACTTCAAACAACACGACAATCCAAAAATGCAAAATCCAAACAACATTTATTGTAAGATTAGGTGTTCAACAACGGATCAAGCCAAAAAAATCCAAAAGCTTACAACATTCGGGATTCCCAAGCCGTCTCCGATCCAAGTACTAACCGAACTCAACGTTGCTTAACTTGCCAGATCGGACGGGATGGCGTGTATTCAACGTGATATGGTCGTAAGCGAAAGCGTTCAGTTGTTGATCGTGTTATATAGTTGAGTTCAGGTGTCGTCTCTCGTTGAACTAACTAATAACCAATCTCCAGGTTGTCCATCATTTCAACGAAGAATTTTTCTTCAACTATTTCAAAAACTTCAAACAACACGACAATCCAAAAATGCAAAATCCAAACAACATTTATTGTAAGATTAGGTGTTCAACAACGGATCAAGCCAAAAAAATCCAAAAGCTTACAACATTCGGGATTCCCAAGCCGTCTCCGATCCAAGTACTAACCGAACTCAACGTTGCTTAACTTGCCAGATCGGACGGGATGGCGTGTATTCAACGTGATATGGTCGTAAGCGAAAGCGTTCAGTTGTTGATCGTGTTATATAGTTGAGTTCAGGTGTCGTCTCTCGTTGAACTAACTAATAACCAATCTCCAGGTTGTCCATCATTTCAACGAAGAATTTTTCTTCAACTATTTCAAAAACTTCAAACAACACGACAATCCAAAAATGCAAAATCCAAACAACATTTATTGTAAGATTAGGTGTTCAACAACGGATCAAGCCAAAAAAATCCAAAAGCTTACAACATTCGGGATTCCCAAGCCGTCTCCGATCCAAGTACTAACCGAACTCAACGTTGCTTAACTTGCCAGATCGGACGGGATGGCGTGTATTCAACGTGATATGGTCGTAAGCGAAAGCGTTCAGTTGTTGATCGTGTTATATAGTTGAGTTCAGGTGTCGTCTCTCGTTGAACTAACTAATAACCAATCTCCAGGTTGTCCATCATTTCAACGAAGAATTTTTCTTCAACTATTTCAAAAACTTCAAACAACACGACAATCCAAAAATGCAAAATCCAAACAACATTTATTGTAAGATTAGGTGTTCAACAACGGATCAAGCCAAAAAAATCCAAAAGCTTACAACATTCGGGATTCCCAAGCCGTCTCCGATCCAAGTACTAACCGAACTCAACGTTGCTTAACTTGCCAGATCGGACGGGATGGCGTGTATTCAACGTGATATGGTCGTAAGCGAAAGCGTTCAGTTGTTGATCGTGTTATATAGTTGAGTTCAGGTGTCGTCTCTCGTTGAACTAACTAATAACCAATCTCCAGGTTGTCCATCATTTCAACGAAGAATTTTTCTTCAACTATTTCAAAAACTTCAAACAACACGACAATCAAAAATGCAAAATCCAAACAACATTTATTGTAAGATTAGGTGTTCAACAACGGATCAAGCCAAAAAAATCCAAAAGCTTACAACATTCGGGATTCCCAAGCCGTCTCCGATCCAAGTACTAACCGAACTCAACGTTGCTTAACTTGCCAGATCGGACGGGATGGCGTGTATTCAACGTGATATGGTCGTAAGCGAAAGCGTTCAGTTGTTGATCGTGTTATATAGTTGAGTTCAGGTGTCGTCTCTCGTTGAACTAACTAATAACCAATCTCCAGGTTGTCCATCATTTCAACGAAGAATTTTTCTTCAACTATTTCAAAAACTTCAAACAACACGACAATCCAAAAATGCAAAATCCAAACAACATTTATTGTAAGATTAGGTGTTCAACAACGGATCAAGCCAAAAAAATCCAAAAGCTTACAACATTCGGGATTCCCAAGCCGTCTCCGATCCAAGTACTAACCGAACTCAACGTTGCTTAACTTGCCAGATCGGACGGGATGGCGTGTATTCAACGTGATATGGTCGTAAGCGAAAGCGTTCAGTTGTTGATCGTGTTATATAGTTGAGTTCAGGTGTCGTCTCTCGTTGAACTAACTAATAACCAATCTCCAGGTTGTCCATCATTTCAACGAAGAATTTTTCTTCAACTATTTCAAAAACTTCAAACAACACGACAATCCAAAAATGCAAAATCCAAACAACATTTATTGTAAGATTAGGTGTTCAACAACGGATCAAGCCAAAAAAATCCAAAAGCTTACAACATTCGGGATTCCCAAGCCGTCTCCGATCCAAGTACTAACCGAACTCAACGTTGCTTAACTTGCCAGATCGGACGGGATGGCGTGTATTCAACGTGATATGGTCGTAAGCGAAAGCGTTCAGTTGTTGATCGTGTTATATAGTTGAGTTCAGGTGTCGTCTCTCGTTGAACTAACTAATAACCAATCTCCAGGTTGTCCATCATTTCAACGAAGAATTTTTCTTCAACTATTTCAAAAACTTCAAACAACACGACAATCCAAAAATGCAAAATCCAAACAACATTTATTGTAAGATTAGGTGTTCAACAACGGATCAAGCCAAAAAAATCCAAAAGCTTACAACATTCGGGATTCCCAAGCCGTCTCCGATCCAAGTACTAACCGAACTCAACGTTGCTTAACTTGCCAGATCGGACGGGATGGCGTGTATTCAACGTGATATGGTCGTAAGCGAAAGCGTTCAGTTGTTGATCGTGTTATATAGTTGAGTTCAGGTGTCGTCTCTCGTTGAACTAACTAATAACCAATCTCCAGGTTGTCCATCATTTCAACGAAGAATTTTTCTTCAACTATTTCAAAAACTTCAAACAACACGACAATCCAAAAATGCAAAATCCAAACAACATTTATTGTAAGATTAGGTGTTCAACAACGGATCAAGCCAAAAAAATCCAAAAGCTTACAACATTCGGGATTCCCAAGCCGTCTCCGATCCAAGTACTAACCGAACTCAACGTTGCTTAACTTGCCAGATCGGACGGGATGGCGTGTATTCAACGTGATATGGTCGTAAGCGAAAGCGTTCAGTTGTTGATCGTGTTATATAGTTGAGTTCAGGTGTCGTCTCTCGTTGAACTAACTAATAACCAATCTCCAGGTTGTCCATCATTTCAACGAAGAATTTTTCTTCAACTATTTCAAAAACTTCAAACAACACGACAATCCAAAAATGCAAAATCCAAACAACATTTATTGTAAGATTAGGTGTTCAACAACGGATCAAGCCAAAAAAATCCAAAAGCTTACAACATTCGGGATTCCCAAGCCGTCTCCGATCCAAGTACTAACCGAACTCAACGTTGCTTAACTTGCCAGATCGGACGGGATGGCGTGTATTCAACGTGATATGGTCGTAAGCGAAAGCGTTCAGTTGTTGATCGTGTTATATAGTTGAGTTCAGGTGTCGTCTCTCGTTGAACTAACTAATAACCAATCTCCAGGTTGTCCATCATTTCAACGAAGAATTTTTCTTCAACTATTTCAAAAACTTCAAACAACACGACAATCCAAAAATGCAAAATCCAAACAACATTTATTGTAAGATTAGGTGTTCAACAACGGATCAAGCCAAAAAAATCCAAAAGCTTACAACATTCGGGATTCCCAAGCCGTCTCCGATCCAAGTACTAACCGAACTCAACGTTGCTTAACTTGCCAGATCGGACGGGATGGCGTGTATTCAACGTGATATGGTCGTAAGCGAAAGCGTTCAGTTGTTGATCGTGTTATATAGTTGAGTTCAGGTGTCGTCTCTCGTTGAACTAACTAATAACCAATCTCCAGGTTGTCCATCATTTCAACGAAGAATTTTTCTTCAACTATTTCAAAAACTTCAAACAACACGACAATCCAAAAATGCAAAATCCAAACAACATTTATTGTAAGATTAGGTGTTCAACAACGGATCAAGCCAAAAAAATCCAAAAGCTTACAACATTCGGGATTCCCAAGCCGTCTCCGATCCAAGTACTAACCGAACTCAACGTTGCTTAACTTGCCAGATCGGACGGGATGGCGTGTATTCAACGTGATATGGTCGTAAGCGAAAGCGTTCAGTTGTTGATCGTGTTATATAGTTGAGTTCAGGTGTCGTCTCTCGTTGAACTAACTAATAACCAATCTCCAGGTTGTCCATCATTTCAACGAAGAATTTTTCTTCAACTATTTCAAAAACTTCAAACAACACGACAATCCAAAAATGCAAAATCCAAACAACATTTATTGTAAGATTAGGTGTTCAACAACGGATCAAGCCAAAAAAATCCAAAAGCTTACAACATTCGGGATTCCCAAGCCGTCTCCGATCCAAGTACTAACCGAACTCAACGTTGCTTAACTTGCCAGATCGGACGGGATGGCGTGTATTCAACGTGATATGGTCGAAAGCGAAAGCGTTCAGTTGTTGATCGTGTTATATAGTTGAGTTCAGGTGTCGTCTCTCGTTGAACTAACTAATAACCAATCTCCAGGTTGTCCATCATTTCAACGAAGAATTTTTCTTCAACTATTTCAAAAACTTCAAACAACACGACAATCCAAAAATGCAAAATCCAAACAACATTTATTGTAAGATTAGGTGTTCAACAACGGATCAAGCCAAAAAAATCCAAAAGCTTACAACATTCGGGATTCCCAAGCCGTCTCCGATCCAAGTACTAACCGAACTCAACGTTGCTTAACTTGCCAGATCGGACGGGATGGCGTGTATTCAACGTGATATGGTCGTAAGCGAAAGCGTTCAGTTGTTGATCGTGTTATATAGTTGAGTTCAGGTGTCGTCTCTCGTTGAACTAACTAATAACCAATCTCCAGGTTGTCCATCATTTCAACGAAGAATTTTTCTTCAACTATTTCAAAAACTTCAAACAACACGACAATCCAAAAATGCAAAATCCAAACAACATTTATTGTAAGATTAGGTGTTCAACAACGGATCAAGCCAAAAAAATCCAAAAGCTTACAACATTCGGGATTCCCAAGCCGTCTCCGATCCAAGTACTAACCGAACTCAACGTTGCTTAACTTGCCAGATCGGACGGGATGGCGTGTATTCAACGTGATATGGTCGTAAGCGAAAGCGTTCAGTTGTTGATCGTGTTATATAGTTGAGTTCAGGTGTCGTCTCTCGTTGAACTAACTAATAACCAATCTCCAGGTTGTCCATCATTTCAACGAAGAATTTTTCTTCAACTATTTCAAAAACTTCAAACAACACGACAATCCAAAAATGCAAAATCCAAACAACATTTATTGTAAGATTAGGTGTTCAACAACGGATCAAGCCAAAAAAATCCAAAAGCTTACAACATTCGGGATTCCCAAGCCGTCTCCGATCCAAGTACTAACCGAACTCAACGTTGCTTAACTTGCCAGATCGGACGGGATGGCGTGTATTCAACGTGATATGGTCGTAAGCGAAAGCGTTCAGTTGTTGATCGTGTTATATAGTTGAGTTCAGGTGTCGTCTCTCGTTGAACTAACTAATAACCAATCTCCAGGTTGTCCATCATTTCAACGAAGAATTTTTCTTCAACTATTTCAAAAACTTCAAACAACACGACAATCCAAAAATGCAAAATCCAAACAACATTTATTGTAAGATTAGGTGTTCAACAACGGATCAAGCCAAAAAAATCCAAAAGCTTACAACATTCGGGATTCCCAAGCCGTCTCCGATCCAAGTACTAACCGAACTCAACGTTGCTTAACTTGCCAGATCGGACGGGATGGCGTGTATTCAACGTGATATGGTCGTAAGCGAAAGCGTTCAGTTGTTGATCGTGTTATATAGTTGAGTTCAGGTGTCGTCTCTCGTTGAACTAACTAATAACCAATCTCCAGGTTGTCCATCATTTCAACGAAGAATTTTTCTTCAACTATTTCAAAAACTTCAAACAACACGACAATCCAAAAATGCAAAATCCAAACAACATTTATTGTAAGATTAGGTGTTCAACAACGGATCAAGCCAAAAAAATCCAAAAGCTTACAACATTCGGGATTCCCAAGCCGTCTCCGATCCAAGTACTAACCGAACTCAACGTTGCTTAACTTGCCAGATCGGACGGGATGGCGTGTATTCAACGTGATATGGTCGTAAGCGAAAGCGTTCAGTTGTTGATCGTGTTATATAGTTGAGTTCAGGTGTCGTCTCTCGTTGAACTAACTAATAACCAATCTCCAGGTTGTCCATCATTTCAACGAAGAATTTTTCTTCAACTATTTCAAAAACTTCAAACAACACGACAATCCAAAAATGCAAAATCCAAACAACATTTATTGTAAGATTAGGTGTTCAACAACGGATCAAGCCAAAAAAATCCAAAAGCTTACAACATTCGGGATTCCCAAGCCGTCTCCGATCCAAGTACTAACCGAACTCAACGTTGCTTAACTTGCCAGATCGGACGGGATGGCGTGTATTCAACGTGATATGGTCGTAAGCGGAAGCGTTCAGTTGTTGATCGTGTTATATAGTTGAGTTCAGGTGTCGTCTCTCGTTGAACTAACTAATAACCAATCTCCAGGTTGTCCATCATTTCAACGAAGAATTTTTCTTCAACTATTTCAAAAACTTCAAACAACACGACAATCCAAAAATGCAAAATCCAAACAACATTTATTGTAAGATTAGGTGTTCAACAACGGATCAAGCCAAAAAAATCCAAAAGCTTACAACATTCGGGATTCCCAAGCCGTCTCCGATCCAAGTACTAACCGAACTCAACGTTGCTTAACTTGCCAGATCGGACGGGATGGCGTGTATTCAACGTGATATGGTCGTAAGCGAAAGCGTTCAGTTGTTGATCGTGTTATATAGTTGAGTTCAGGTGTCGTCTCTCGTTGAACTAACTAATAACCAATCTCCAGGTTGTCCATCATTTCAACGAAGAATTTTTCTTCAACTATTTCAAAAACTTCAAACAACACGACAATCCAAAAATGCAAAATCCAAACAACATTTATTGTAAGATTAGGTGTTCAACAACGGATCAAGCCAAAAAAATCCAAAAGCTTACAACATTCGGGATTCCCAAGCCGTCTCCGATCCAAGTACTAACCGAACTCAACGTTGCTTAACTTGCCAGATCGGACGGGATGGCGTGTATTCAACGTGAAATGGTCGTAAGCGAAAGCGTTCAGTTGTTGATCGTGTTATATAGTTGAGTTCAGGTGTCGTCTCTCGTTGAACTAACTAATAACCAATCTCCAGGTTGTCCATCATTTCAACGAAGAATTTTTCTTCAACTATTTCAAAAACTTCAAACAACACGACAATCCAAAAATGCAAAATCCAAACAACATTTATTGTAAGATTAGGTGTTCAACAACGGATCAAGCCAAAAAAATCCAAAAGCTTACAACATTCGGGATTCCCAAGCCGTCTCCGATCCAAGTACTAACCGAACTCAACGTTGCTTAACTTGCCAGATCGGACGGGATGGCGTGTATTCAACGTGATATGGTCGTAAGCGAAAGCGTTCAGTTGTTGATCGTGTTATATAGTTGAGTTCAGGTGTCGTCTCTCGTTGAACTAACTAATAACCAATCTCCAGGTTGTCCATCATTTCAACGAAGAATTTTTCTTCAACTATTTCAAAAACTTCAAACAACACGACAATCCAAAAATGCAAAATCCAAACAACATTTATTGTAAGATTAGGTGTTCAACAACGGATCAAGCCAAAAAAATCCAAAAGCTTACAACATTCGGGATTCCCAAGCCGTCTCCGATCCAAGTACTAACCGAACTCAACGTTGCTTAACTTGCCAGATCGGACGGGATGGCGTGTATTCAACGTGATATGGTCGTAAGCGGAAGCGTTCAGTTGTTGATCGTGTTATATAGTTGAGTTCAGGTGTCGTCTCTCGTTGAACTAACTAATAACCAATCTCCAGGTTGTCCATCATTTCAACGAAGAATTTTTCTTCAACTATTTCAAAAACTTCAAACAACACGACAATCCAAAAATGCAAAATCCAAACAACATTTATTGTAAGATTAGGTGTTCAACAACGGATCAAGCCAAAAAAATCCAAAAGCTTACAACATTCGGGATTCCCAAGCCGTCTCCGATCCAAGTACTAACCGAACTCAACGTTGCTTAACTTGCCAGATCGGACGGGATGGCGTGTATTCAACGTGATATGGTCGTAAGCGAAAGCGTTCAGTTGTTGATCGTGTTATATAGTTGAGTTCAGGTGTCGTCTCTCGTTGAACTAACTAATAACCAATCTCCAGGTTGTCCATCATTTCAACGAAGAATTTTTCTTCAACTATTTCAAAAACTTCAAACAACACGACAATCCAAAAATGCAAAATCCAAACAACATTTATTGTAAGATTAGGTGTTCAACAACGGATCAAGCCAAAAAAATCCAAAAGCTTACAACATTCGGGATTCCCAAGCCGTCTCCGATCCAAGTACTAACCGAACTCAACGTTGCTTAACTTGCCAGATCGGACGGGATGGCGTGTATTCAACGTGAAATGGTCGTAAGCGAAAGCGTTCAGTTGTTGATCGTGTTATATAGTTGAGTTCAGGTGTCGTCTCTCGTTGAACTAACTAATAACCAATCTCCAGGTTGTCCATCATTTCAACGAAGAATTTTTCTTCAACTATTTCAAAAACTTCAAACAACACGACAATCCAAAAATGCAAAATCCAAACAACATTTATTGTAAGATTAGGTGTTCAACAACGGATCAAGCCAAAAAAATCCAAAAGCTTACAACATTCGGGATTCCCAAGCCGTCTCCGATCCAAGTACTAACCGAACTCAACGTTGCTTAACTTGCCAGATCGGACGGGATGGCGTGTATTCAACGTGATATGGTCGTAAGCGAAAGCGTTCAGTTGTTGATCGTGTTATATAGTTGAGTTCAGGTGTCGTCTCTCGTTGAACTAACTAATAACCAATCTCCAGGTTGTCCATCATTTCAACGAAGAATTTTTCTTCAACTATTTCAAAAACTTCAAACAACACGACAATCCAAAAATGCAAAATCCAAACAACATTTATTGTAAGATTAGGTGTTCAACAACGGATCAAGCCAAAAAAATCCAAAAGCTTACAACATTCGGGATTCCCAAGCCGTCTCCGATCCAAGTACTAACCGAACTCAACGTTGCTTAACTTGCCAGATCGGACGGGATGGCGTGTATTCAACGTGATATGGTCGTAAGCGAAAGCGTTCAGTTGTTGATCGTGTTATATAGTTGAGTTCAGGTGTCGTCTCTCGTTGAACTAACTAATAACCAATCTCCAGGTTGTCCATCATTTCAACGAAGAATTTTTCTTCAACTATTTCAAAAACTTCAAACAACACGACAATCCAAAAATGCAAAATCCAAACAACATTTATTGTAAGATTAGGTGTTCAACAACGGATCAAGCCAAAAAAATCCAAAAGCTTACAACATTCGGGATTCCCAAGCCGTCTCCGATCCAAGTACTAACCGAACTCAACGTTGCTTAACTTGCCAGATCGGACGGGATGGCGTGTATTCAACGTGATATGGTCGTAAGCGAAAGCGTTCAGTTGTTGATCGTGTTATATAGTTGAGTTCAGGTGTCGTCTCTCGTTGAACTAACTAATAACCAATCTCCAGGTTGTCCATCATTTCAACGAAGAATTTTTCTTCAACTATTTCAAAAACTTCAAACAACACGACAATCCAAAAATGCAAAATCCAAACAACATTTATTGTAAGATTAGGTGTTCAACAACGGATCAAGCCAAAAAAATCCAAAAGCTTACAACATTCGGGATTCCCAAGCCGTCTCCGATCCAAGTACTAACCGAACTCAACGTTGCTTAACTTGCCAGATCGGACGGGATGGCGTGTATTCAACGTGATATGGTCGTAAGCGAAAGCGTTCAGTTGTTGATCGTGTTATATAGTTGAGTTCAGGTGTCGTCTCTCGTTGAACTAACTAATAACCAATCTCCAGGTTGTCCATCATTTCAACGAAGAATTTTTCTTCAACTATTTCAAAAACTTCAAACAACACGACAATCCAAAAATGCAAAATCCAAACAACATTTATTGTAAGATTAGGTGTTCAACAACGGATCAAGCCAAAAAAATCCAAAAGCTTACAACATTCGGGATTCCCAAGCCGTCTCCGATCCAAGTACTAACCGAACTCAACGTTGCTTAACTTGCCAGATCGGACGGGATGGCGTGTATTCAACGTGATATGGTCGTAAGCGAAAGCGTTCAGTTGTTGATCGTGTTATATAGTTGAGTTCAGGTGTCGTCTCTCGTTGAACTAACTAATAACCAATCTCCAGGTTGTCCATCATTTCAACGAAGAATTTTTCTTCAACTATTTCAAAAACTTCAAACAACACGACAATCCAAAAATGCAAAATCCAAACAACATTTATTGTAAGATTAGGTGTTCAACAACGGATCAAGCCAAAAAAATCCAAAAGCTTACAACATTCGGGATTCCCAAGCCGTCTCCGATCCAAGTACTAACCGAACTCAACGTTGCTTAACTTGCCAGATCGGACGGGATGGCGTGTATTCAACGTGATATGGTCGTAAGCGAAAGCGTTCAGTTGTTGATCGTGTTATATAGTTGAGTTCAGGTGTCGTCTCTCGTTGAACTAACTAATAACCAATCTCCAGGTTGTCCATCATTTCAACGAAGAATTTTTCTTCAACTATTTCAAAAACTTCAAACAACACGACAATCCAAAAATGCAAAATCCAAACAACATTTATTGTAAGATTAGGTGTTCAACAACGGATCAAGCCAAAAAAATCCAAAAGCTTACAACATTCGGGATTCCCAAGCCGTCTCCGATCCAAGTACTAACCGAACTCAACGTTGCTTAACTTGCCAGATCGGACGGGATGGCGTGTATTCAACGTGATATGGTCGTAAGCGAAAGCGTTCAGTTGTTGATCGTGTTATATAGTTGAGTTCAGGTGTCGTCTCTCGTTGAACTAACTAATAACCAATCTCCAGGTTGTCCATCATTTCAACGAAGAATTTTTCTTCAACTATTTCAAAAACTTCAAACAACACGACAATCCAAAAATGCAAAATCCAAACAACATTTATTGTAAGATTAGGTGTTCAACAACGGATCAAGCCAAAAAAATCCAAAAGCTTACAACATTCGGGATTCCCAAGCCGTCTCCGATCCAAGTACTAACCGAACTCAACGTTGCTTAACTTGCCAGATCGGACGGGATGGCGTGTATTCAACGTGATATGGTCGTAAGCGAAAGCGTTCAGTTGTTGATCGTGTTATATAGTTGAGTTCAGGTGTCGTCTCTCGTTGAACTAACTAATAACCAATCTCCAGGTTGTCCATCATTTCAACGAAGAATTTTTCTTCAACTATTTCAAAAACTTCAAACAACACGACAATCCAAAAATGCAAAATCCAAACAACATTTATTGTAAGATTAGGTGTTCAACAACGGATCAAGCCAAAAAAATCCAAAAGCTTACAACATTCGGGATTCCCAAGCCGTCTCCGATCCAAGTACTAACCGAACTCAACGTTGCTTAACTTGCCAGATCGGACGGGATGGCGTGTATTCAACGTGATATGGTCGTAAGCGAAAGCGTTCAGTTGTTGATCGTGTTATATAGTTGAGTTCAGGTGTCGTCTCTCGTTGAACTAACTAATAACCAATCTCCAGGTTGTCCATCATTTCAACGAAGAATTTTTCTTCAACTATTTCAAAAACTTCAAACAACACGACAATCCAAAAATGCAAAATCCAAACAACATTTATTGTAAGATTAGGTGTTCAACAACGGATCAAGCCAAAAAAATCCAAAAGCTTACAACATTCGGGATTCCCAAGCCGTCTCCGATCCAAGTACTAACCGAACTCAACGTTGCTTAACTTGCCAGATCGGACGGGATGGCGTGTATTCAACGTGATATGGTCGTAAGCGAAAGCGTTCAGTTGTTGATCGTGTTATATAGTTGAGTTCAGGTGTCGTCTCTCGTTGAACTAACTAATAACCAATCTCCAGGTTGTCCATCATTTCAACGAAGAATTTTTCTTCAACTATTTCAAAAACTTCAAACAACACGACAATCCAAAAATGCAAAATCCAAACAACATTTATTGTAAGATTAGGTGTTCAACAACGGATCAAGCCAAAAAAATCCAAAAGCTTACAACATTCGGGATTCCCAAGCCGTCTCCGATCCAAGTACTAACCGAACTCAACGTTGCTTAACTTGCCAGATCGGACGGGATGGCGTGTATTCAACGTGATATGGTCGTAAGCGAAAGCGTTCAGTTGTTGATCGTGTTATATAGTTGAGTTCAGGTGTCGTCTCTCGTTGAACTAACTAATAACCAATCTCCAGGTTGTCCATCATTTCAACGAAGAATTTTTCTTCAACTATTTCAAAAACTTCAAACAACACGACAATCCAAAAATGCAAAATCCAAACAACATTTATTGTAAGATTAGGTGTTCAACAACGGATCAAGCCAAAAAAATCCAAAAGCTTACAACATTCGGGATTCCCAAGCCGTCTCCGATCCAAGTACTAACCGAACTCAACGTTGCTTAACTTGCCAGATCGGACGGGATGGCGTGTATTCAACGTGATATGGTCGTAAGCGAAAGCGTTCAGTTGTTGATCGTGTTATATAGTTGAGTTCAGGTGTCGTCTCTCGTTGAACTAACTAATAACCAATCTCCAGGTTGTCCATCATTTCAACGAAGAATTTTTCTTCAACTATTTCAAAAACTTCAAACAACACGACAATCCAAAAATGCAAAATCCAAACAACATTTATTGTAAGATTAGGTGTTCAACAACGGATCAAGCCAAAAAAATCCAAAAGCTTACAACATTCGGGATTCCCAAGCCGTCTCCGATCCAAGTACTAACCGAACTCAACGTTGCTTAACTTGCCAGATCGGACGGGATGGCGTGTATTCAACGTGATATGGTCGTAAGCGAAAGCGTTCAGTTGTTGATCGTGTTATATAGTTGAGTTCAGGTGTCGTCTCTCGTTGAACTAACTAATAACCAATCTCCAGGTTGTCCATCATTTCAACGAAGAATTTTTCTTCAACTATTTCAAAAACTTCAAACAACACGACAATCCAAAAATGCAAAATCCAAACAACATTTATTGTAAGATTAGGTGTTCAACAACGGATCAAGCCAAAAAAATCCAAAAGCTTACAACATTCGGGATTCCCAAGCCGTCTCCGATCCAAGTACTAACCGAACTCAACGTTGCTTAACTTGCCAGATCGGACGGGATGGCGTGTATTCAACGTGATATGGTCGTAAGCGAAAGCGTTCAGTTGTTGATCGTGTTATATAGTTGAGTTCAGGTGTCGTCTCTCGTTGAACTAACTAATAACCAATCTCCAGGTTGTCCATCATTTCAACGAAGAATTTTTCTTCAACTATTTCAAAAACTTCAAACAACACGACAATCCAAAAATGCAAAATCCAAACAACATTTATTGTAAGATTAGGTGTTCAACAACGGATCAAGCCAAAAAAATCCAAAAGCTTACAACATTCGGGATTCCCAAGCCGTCTCCGATCCAAGTACTAACCGAACTCAACGTTGCTTAACTTGCCAGATCGGACGGGATGGCGTGTATTCAACGTGATATGGTCGTAAGCGAAAGCGTTCAGTTGTTGATCGTGTTATATAGTTGAGTTCAGGTGTCGTCTCTCGTTGAACTAACTAATAACCAATCTCCAGGTTGTCCATCATTTCAACGAAGAATTTTTCTTCAACTATTTCAAAAACTTCAAACAACACGACAATCCAAAAATGCAAAATCCAAACAACATTTATTGTAAGATTAGGTGTTCAACAACGGATCAAGCCAAAAAAATCCAAAAGCTTACAACATTCGGGATTCCCAAGCCGTCTCCGATCCAAGTACTAACCGAACTCAACGTTGCTTAACTTGCCAGATCGGACGGGATGGCGTGTATTCAACGTGATATGGTCGTAAGCGAAAGCGTTCAGTTGTTGATCGTGTTATATAGTTGAGTTCAGGTGTCGTCTCTCGTTGAACTAACTAATAACCAATCTCCAGGTTGTCCATCATTTCAACGAAGAATTTTTCTTCAACTATTTCAAAAACTTCAAACAACACGACAATCCAAAAATGCAAAATCCAAACAACATTTATTGTAAGATTAGGTGTTCAACAACGGATCAAGCCAAAAAAATCCAAAAGCTTACAACATTCGGGATTCCCAAGCCGTCTCCGATCCAAGTACTAACCGAACTCAACGTTGCTTAACTTGCCAGATCGGACGGGATGGCGTGTATTCAACGTGATATGGTCGTAAGCGAAAGCGTTCAGTTGTTGATCGTGTTATATAGTTGAGTTCAGGTGTCGTCTCTCGTTGAACTAACTAATAACCAATCTCCAGGTTGTCCATCATTTCAACGAAGAATTTTTCTTCAACTATTTCAAAAACTTCAAACAACACGACAATCCAAAAATGCAAAATCCAAACAACATTTATTGTAAGATTAGGTGTTCAACAACGGATCAAGCCAAAAAAATCCAAAAGCTTACAACATTCGGGATTCCCAAGCCGTCTCCGATCCAAGTACTAACCGAACTCAACGTTGCTTAACTTGCCAGATCGGACGGGATGGCGTGTATTCAACGTGATATGGTCGTAAGCGAAAGCGTTCAGTTGTTGATCGTGTTATATAGTTGAGTTCAGGTGTCGTCTCTCGTTGAACTAACTAATAACCAATCTCCAGGTTGTCCATCATTTCAACGAAGAATTTTTCTTCAACTATTTCAAAAACTTCAAACAACACGACAATCCAAAAATGCAAAATCCAAACAACATTTATTGTAAGATTAGGTGTTCAACAACGGATCAAGCCAAAAAAATCCAAAAGCTTACAACATTCGGGATTCCCAAGCCGTCTCCGATCCAAGTACTAACCGAACTCAACGTTGCTTAACTTGCCAGATCGGACGGGATGGCGTGTATTCAACGTGATATGGTCGTAAGCGAAAGCGTTCAGTTGTTGATCGTGTTATATAGTTGAGTTCAGGTGTCGTCTCTCGTTGAACTAACTAATAACCAATCTCCAGGTTGTCCATCATTTCAACGAAGAATTTTTCTTCAACTATTTCAAAAACTTCAAACAACACGACAATCCAAAAATGCAAAATCCAAACAACATTTATTGTAAGATTAGGTGTTCAACAACGGATCAAGCCAAAAAAATCCAAAAGCTTACAACATTCGGGATTCCCAAGCCGTCTCCGATCCAAGTACTAACCGAACTCAACGTTGCTTAACTTGCCAGATCGGACGGGATGGCGTGTATTCAACGTGATATGGTCGTAAGCGAAAGCGTTCAGTTGTTGATCGTGTTATATAGTTGAGTTCAGGTGTCGTCTCTCGTTGAACTAACTAATAACCAATCTCCAGGTTGTCCATCATTTCAACGAAGAATTTTTCTTCAACTATTTCAAAAACTTCAAACAACACGACAATCCAAAAATGCAAAATCCAAACAACATTTATTGTAAGATTAGGTGTTCAACAACGGATCAAGCCAAAAAAATCCAAAAGCTTACAACATTCGGGATTCCCAAGCCGTCTCCGATCCAAGTACTAACCGAACTCAACGTTGCTTAACTTGCCAGATCGGACGGGATGGCGTGTATTCAACGTGATATGGTCGTAAGCGAAAGCGTTCAGTTGTTGATCGTGTTATATAGTTGAGTTCAGGTGTCGTCTCTCGTTGAACTAACTAATAACCAATCTCCAGGTTGTCCATCATTTCAACGAAGAATTTTTCTTCAACTATTTCAAAAACTTCAAACAACACGACAATCCAAAAATGCAAAATCCAAACAACATTTATTGTAAGATTAGGTGTTCAACAACGGATCAAGCCAAAAAAATCCAAAAGCTTACAACATTCGGGATTCCCAAGCCGTCTCCGATCCAAGTACTAACCGAACTCAACGTTGCTTAACTTGCCAGATCGGACGGGATGGCGTGTATTCAACGTGATATGGTCGTAAGCGAAAGCGTTCAGTTGTTGATCGTGTTATATAGTTGAGTTCAGGTGTCGTCTCTCGTTGAACTAACTAATAACCAATCTCCAGGTTGTCCATCATTTCAACGAAGAATTTTTCTTCAACTATTTCAAAAACTTCAAACAACACGACAATCCAAAAATGCAAAATCCAAACAACATTTATTGTAAGATTAGGTGTTCAACAACGGATCAAGCCAAAAAAATCCAAAAGCTTACAACATTCGGGATTCCCAAGCCGTCTCCGATCCAAGTACTAACCGAACTCAACGTTGCTTAACTTGCCAGATCGGACGGGATGGCGTGTATTCAACGTGATATGGTCGTAAGCGAAAGCGTTCAGTTGTTGATCGTGTTATATAGTTGAGTTCAGGTGTCGTCTCTCGTTGAACTAACTAATAACCAATCTCCAGGTTGTCCATCATTTCAACGAAGAATTTTTCTTCAACTATTTCAAAAACTTCAAACAACACGACAATCCAAAAATGCAAAATCCAAACAACATTTATTGTAAGATTAGGTGTTCAACAACGGATCAAGCCAAAAAAATCCAAAAGCTTACAACATTCGGGATTCCCAAGCCGTCTCCGATCCAAGTACTAACCGAACTCAACGTTGCTTAACTTGCCAGATCGGACGGGATGGCGTGTATTCAACGTGATATGGTCGTAAGCGAAAGCGTTCAGTTGTTGATCGTGTTATATAGTTGAGTTCAGGTGTCGTCTCTCGTTGAACTAACTAATAACCAATCTCCAGGTTGTCCATCATTTCAACGAAGAATTTTTCTTCAACTATTTCAAAAACTTCAAACAACACGACAATCCAAAAATGCAAAATCCAAACAACATTTATTGTAAGATTAGGTGTTCAACAACGGATCAAGCCAAAAAAATCCAAAAGCTTACAACATTCGGGATTCCCAAGCCGTCTCCGATCCAAGTACTAACCGAACTCAACGTTGCTTAACTTGCCAGATCGGACGGGATGGCGTGTATTCAACGTGATATGGTCGTAAGCGAAAGCGTTCAGTTGTTGATCGTGTTATATAGTTGAGTTCAGGTGTCGTCTCTCGTTGAACTAACTAATAACCAATCTCCAGGTTGTCCATCATTTCAACGAAGAATTTTTCTTCAACTATTTCAAAAACTTCAAACAACACGACAATCCAAAAATGCAAAATCCAAACAACATTTATTGTAAGATTAGGTGTTCAACAACGGATCAAGCCAAAAAAATCCAAAAGCTTACAACATTCGGGATTCCCAAGCCGTCTCCGATCCAAGTACTAACCGAACTCAACGTTGCTTAACTTGCCAGATCGGACGGGATGGCGTGTATTCAACGTGATATGGTCGTAAGCGAAAGCGTTCAGTTGTTGATCGTGTTATATAGTTGAGTTCAGGTGTCGTCTCTCGTTGAACTAACTAATAACCAATCTCCAGGTTGTCCATCATTTCAACGAAGAATTTTTCTTCAACTATTTCAAAAACTTCAAACAACACGACAATCCAAAAATGCAAAATCCAAACAACATTTATTGTAAGATTAGGTGTTCAACAACGGATCAAGCCAAAAAAATCCAAAAGCTTACAACATTCGGGATTCCCAAGCCGTCTCCGATCCAAGTACTAACCGAACTCAACGTTGCTTAACTTGCCAGATCGGACGGGATGGCGTGTATTCAACGTGATATGGTCGTAAGCGAAAGCGTTCAGTTGTTGATCGTGTTATATAGTTGAGTTCAGGTGTCGTCTCTCGTTGAACTAACTAATAACCAATCTCCAGGTTGTCCATCATTTCAACGAAGAATTTTTCTTCAACTATTTCAAAAACTTCAAACAACACGACAATCCAAAAATGCAAAATCCAAACAACATTTATTGTAAGATTAGGTGTTCAACAACGGATCAAGCCAAAAAAATCCAAAAGCTTACAACATTCGGGATTCCCAAGCCGTCTCCGATCCAAGTACTAACCGAACTCAACGTTGCTTAACTTGCCAGATCGGACGGGATGGCGTGTATTCAACGTGATATGGTCGTAAGCGAAAGCGTTCAGTTGTTGATCGTGTTATATAGTTGAGTTCAGGTGTCGTCTCTCGTTGAACTAACTAATAACCAATCTCCAGGTTGTCCATCATTTCAACGAAGAATTTTTCTTCAACTATTTCAAAAACTTCAAACAACACGACAATCCAAAAATGCAAAATCCAAACAACATTTATTGTAAGATTAGGTGTTCAACAACGGATCAAGCCAAAAAAATCCAAAAGCTTACAACATTCGGGATTCCCAAGCCGTCTCCGATCCAAGTACTAACCGAACTCAACGTTGCTTAACTTGCCAGATCGGACGGGATGGCGTGTATTCAACGTGATATGGTCGTAAGCGAAAGCGTTCAGTTGTTGATCGTGTTATATAGTTGAGTTCAGGTGTCGTCTCTCGTTGAACTAACTAATAACCAATCTCCAGGTTGTCCATCATTTCAACGAAGAATTTTTCTTCAACTATTTCAAAAACTTCAAACAACACGACAATCCAAAAATGCAAAATCCAAACAACATTTATTGTAAGATTAGGTGTTCAACAACGGATCAAGCCAAAAAAATCCAAAAGCTTACAACATTCGGGATTCCCAAGCCGTCTCCGATCCAAGTACTAACCGAACTCAACGTTGCTTAACTTGCCAGATCGGACGGGATGGCGTGTATTCAACGTGATATGGTCGTAAGCGAAAGCGTTCAGTTGTTGATCGTGTTATATAGTTGAGTTCAGGTGTCGTCTCTCGTTGAACTAACTAATAACCAATCTCCAGGTTGTCCATCATTTCAACGAAGAATTTTTCTTCAACTATTTCAAAAACTTCAAACAACACGACAATCCAAAAATGCAAAATCCAAACAACATTTATTGTAAGATTAGGTGTTCAACAACGGATCAAGCCAAAAAAATCCAAAAGCTTACAACATTCGGGATTCCCAAGCCGTCTCCGATCCAAGTACTAACCGAACTCAACGTTGCTTAACTTGCCAGATCGGACGGGATGGCGTGTATTCAACGTGATATGGTCGTAAGCGAAAGCGTTCAGTTGTTGATCGTGTTATATAGTTGAGTTCAGGTGTCGTCTCTCGTTGAACTAACTAATAACCAATCTCCAGGTTGTCCATCATTTCAACGAAGAATTTTTCTTCAACTATTTCAAAAACTTCAAACAACACGACAATCCAAAAATGCAAAATCCAAACAACATTTATTGTAAGATTAGGTGTTCAACAACGGATCAAGCCAAAAAAATCCAAAAGCTTACAACATTCGGGATTCTCAGTGTTTGGCGGACGGAGCTAGGACGAACAACAACGAGTTTCAGGTGTATAGTTGTCCCGCTAAGCAAAATAAATCTATCTCTCATGTTTATGTTTATGGTCAATACAGAACAGTAGACCAACAACGACTCGATTTTACGTTTCTGGAGAAAGGCAGACAAACAACGACTCGATGAATGGTTTTGGTTGTCAGTGCGGATCTGCTACGAGTATAGTGCAACCTTAAAGTGCATTTCAACAATAGACGACATTGTTTATGAGTTATCGTCATTATTTTTTTGTCTTGTTATTGTTTTTTATTGTTTTTATTGAACAGTTTTATGTTTTTATTTCATTCTTAACTTACAAGTTCTGATGACTTGTACATACTCGGAGCCATATAAACCTATATTCCTATATATAGGTTTATCTCTGAGATTATTCCAACGGATTGGATCAATTCAACCGGATTAATGGTTTGTTTTGCTATCATAGGTATTACTAATAATCAAGAAATTAAATTAGAAATTGTATAATTTTAAATATTTCAGGCTCGAATGTGAATGATGACTTTGCCAAAATGGAGGTTGACAAGGAAATCATGGTATACAGAAAATTTCCATTTAAATTGCAGGAATTTCTTGATTACAATTGACAAGCTATTGTAAGTTTTGGAAAGTTAACTAATGATTATTGGATAGTTTTAGGACCACGGACATCGACACGAGGACAAGCTACCACCATCCATGACAACGACATTCATCATGTGAAGCATTCCGGGTTTGTTATTCTTTTTATTTATGAAGCCATTAAAAATCAAACTGCGTTTTGTTGCTTAAAATAAAATTCATCAGATGCCATTTCCGTACTTTGTGCATATGTTCGAATTATTAATTGTACGACTCCTTTTATTACGTACGAATTATATTATACGCAGCAACCAACAACTCAAAGTTTGATTTTTAACTGTTTCCGTTGAATAAGTTCAAATTAATAATATGCTCTTTCTTTTTTTGTTACGTGATTTAAATGTTAAAACAAAAGTTATTTAAAGGATGTTTAAAGTTATCACGCTAAGCCAAGTGTCGAGAAAAGTAACTTTAAGTGATTAATAATCCACAAATTCATTTTTGAATTTGTGGATTATTTTGAACGATATGTTCAAAACTTTGTTTTAAGTGGTCTTTTTTCGGCTCACAGTTCAAAATATTTTTTGATATACGCAAGAGTGGTTCGTTAGCTTGTTTTTAAACTTTAGAAATTAACTTTTAACATCACTTTAATGTGAAAATATTGAAGAAAATTAATATAAATAATACGTATACATGTCTACAGAAAAATGAAGAGTATAATATTAATTTTCAACTCACTTAACATATCTAAAAACTAATTTTTAAAATCTAGATGCCCTCAAATGATGGTCATACATGGATGAATACGTCGTGCCAAGCAAGTTCAAGTAGCAACAATGGAAATATAATTGTTTTACTTGTTTTCAATAAACGTACTATAATTACTGTTGTTTTATAATATAATGAAATACGACTAGTGCCCTCTTTACACCCACAAAGTAGTGTCAGCAGGTGCTAGGATGATGAATAGATGCTGTCGCGCTGGACAACCTAGCGTCATCTTTGTGTCCACAAACCAGTGTCCGCGGAAGCTAGGATGGAGTAAATAGTTGCCTCCGCAGCGGGGACGCCCTACCTCCAACCTAGCGCCATCCGCCAGACACTGAGTTCCCAAGCCGTCTCCGATCCAAGTACTAACCGAACTCAACGTTGCTTAACTTGCCAGATCGGACGGGATGGCGTGTATTCAACGTGATATGGTCGTAAGCGAAAGCGTTCAGTTGTTGATCGTGTTATATAGTTGAGTTCAGGTGTCGTCTCTCGTTGAACTAACTAATAACCAATCTCCAGGTTGTCCATCATTTCAACGAAGAATTTTTCTTCAACTATTTCAAAAACTTCAAACAACACGACAATCCAAAAATGCAAAATCCAAACAACATTTATTGTAAGATTAGGTGTTCAACAACGGATCAAGCCAAAAAAATCCAAAAGCTTACAACATTCGGGATTCCCAAGCCGTCTCCGATCCAAGTACTAACCGAACTCAACGTTGCTTAACTTGCCAGATCGGACGGGATGGCGTGTATTCAACGTGATATGGTCGTAAGCGAAAGCGTTCAGTTGTTGATCGTGTTATATAGTTGAGTTCAGGTGTCGTCTCTCGTTGAACTAACTAATAACCAATCTCCAGGTTGTCCATCATTTCAACGAAGAATTTTTCTTCAACTATTTCAAAAACTTCAAACAACACGACAATCCAAAAATGCAAAATCCAAACAACATTTATTGTAAGATTAGGTGTTCAACAACGGATCAAGCCAAAAAAATCCAAAAGCTTACAACATTCGGGATTCCCAAGCCGTCTCCGATCCAAGTACTAACCGAACTCAACGTTGCTTAACTTGCCAGATCGGACGGGATGGCGTGTATTCAACGTGATATGGTCGTAAGCGAAAGCGTTCAGTTGTTGATCGTGTTATATAGTTGAGTTCAGGTGTCGTCTCTCGTTGAACTAACTAATAACCAATCTCCAGGTTGTCCATCATTTCAACGAAGAATTTTTCTTCAACTATTTCAAAAACTTCAAACAACACGACAATCCAAAAATGCAAAATCCAAACAACATTTATTGTAAGATTAGGTGTTCAACAACGGATCAAGCCAAAAAAATCCAAAAGCTTACAACATTCGGGATTCCCAAGCCGTCTCCGATCCAAGTACTAACCGAACTCAACGTTGCTTAACTTGCCAGATCGGACGGGATGGCGTGTATTCAACGTGATATGGTCGTAAGCGAAAGCGTTCAGTTGTTGATCGTGTTATATAGTTGAGTTCAGGTGTCGTCTCTCGTTGAACTAACTAATAACCAATCTCCAGGTTGTCCATCATTTCAACGAAGAATTTTTCTTCAACTATTTCAAAAACTTCAAACAACACGACAATCCAAAAATGCAAAATCCAAACAACATTTATTGTAAGATTAGGTGTTCAACAACGGATCAAGCCAAAAAAATCCAAAAGCTTACAACATTCGGGATTCCCAAGCCGTCTCCGATCCAAGTACTAACCGAACTCAACGTTGCTTAACTTGCCAGATCGGACGGGATGGCGTGTATTCAACGTGATATGGTCGTAAGCGAAAGCGTTCAGTTGTTGATCGTGTTATATAGTTGAGTTCAGGTGTCGTCTCTCGTTGAACTAACTAATAACCAATCTCCAGGTTGTCCATCATTTCAACGAAGAATTTTTCTTCAACTATTTCAAAAACTTCAAACAACACGACAATCCAAAAATGCAAAATCCAAACAACATTTATTGTAAGATTAGGTGTTCAACAACGGATCAAGCCAAAAAAATCCAAAAGCTTACAACATTCGGGATTCCCAAGCCGTCTCCGATCCAAGTACTAACCGAACTCAACGTTGCTTAACTTGCCAGATCGGACGGGATGGCGTGTATTCAACGTGATATGGTCGTAAGCGAAAGCGTTCAGTTGTTGATCGTGTTATATAGTTGAGTTCAGGTGTCGTCTCTCGTTGAACTAACTAATAACCAATCTCCAGGTTGTCCATCATTTCAACGAAGAATTTTTCTTCAACTATTTCAAAAACTTCAAACAACACGACAATCCAAAAATGCAAAATCCAAACAACATTTATTGTAAGATTAGGTGTTCAACAACGGATCAAGCCAAAAAAATCCAAAAGCTTACAACATTCGGGATTCCCAAGCCGTCTCCGATCCAAGTACTAACCGAACTCAACGTTGCTTAACTTGCCAGATCGGACGGGATGGCGTGTATTCAACGTGATATGGTCGTAAGCGAAAGCGTTCAGTTGTTGATCGTGTTATATAGTTGAGTTCAGGTGTCGTCTCTCGTTGAACTAACTAATAACCAATCTCCAGGTTGTCCATCATTTCAACGAAGAATTTTTCTTCAACTATTTCAAAAACTTCAAACAACACGACAATCCAAAAATGCAAAATCCAAACAACATTTATTGTAAGATTAGGTGTTCAACAACGGATCAAGCCAAAAAAATCCAAAAGCTTACAACATTCGGGATTCCCAAGCCGTCTCCGATCCAAGTACTAACCGAACTCAACGTTGCTTAACTTGCCAGATCGGACGGGATGGCGTGTATTCAACGTGATATGGTCGTAAGCGAAAGCGTTCAGTTGTTGATCGTGTTATATAGTTGAGTTCAGGTGTCGTCTCTCGTTGAACTAACTAATAACCAATCTCCAGGTTGTCCATCATTTCAACGAAGAATTTTTCTTCAACTATTTCAAAAACTTCAAACAACACGACAATCCAAAAATGCAAAATCCAAACAACATTTATTGTAAGATTAGGTGTTCAACAACGGATCAAGCCAAAAAAATCCAAAAGCTTACAACATTCGGGATTCCCAAGCCGTCTCCGATCCAAGTACTAACCGAACTCAACGTTGCTTAACTTGCCAGATCGGACGGGATGGCGTGTATTCAACGTGATATGGTCGTAAGCGAAAGCGTTCAGTTGTTGATCGTGTTATATAGTTGAGTTCAGGTGTCGTCTCTCGTTGAACTAACTAATAACCAATCTCCAGGTTGTCCATCATTTCAACGAAGAATTTTTCTTCAACTATTTCAAAAACTTCAAACAACACGACAATCCAAAAATGCAAAATCCAAACAACATTTATTGTAAGATTAGGTGTTCAACAACGGATCAAGCCAAAAAAATCCAAAAGCTTACAACATTCGGGATTCCCAAGCCGTCTCCGATCCAAGTACTAACCGAACTCAACGTTGCTTAACTTGCCAGATCGGACGGGATGGCGTGTATTCAACGTAATATGGTCGTAAGCGAAAGCGTTCAGTTGTTGATCGTGTTATATAGTTGAGTTCAGGTGTCGTCTCTCGTTGAACTAACTAATAACCAATCTCCAGGTTGTACATCATTTCAACGAAGAATTTTTCTTCAACTATTTCAAAAACTTCAAACAACACGACAATCCAAAAATGCAAAATCCAAACAACATTTATTGTAAGATTAGGTGTTCAACAACGGATCAAGCCAAAAAAATCCAAAAGCTTACAACATTCGGGATTCCCAAGCCGTCTCCGATCCAAGTACTAACCGAACTCAACGTTGCTTAACTTGCCAGATCGGACGGGATGGCGTGTATTCAACGTGATATGGTCGTAAGCGAAAGCGTTCAGTTGTTGATCGTGTTATATAGTTGAGTTCAGGTGTCGTCTCTCGTTGAACTAACTAATAACCAATCTCCAGGTTGTCCATCATTTCAACGAAGAATTTTTCTTCAACTATTTCAAAAACTTCAAACAACACGACAATCCAAAAATGCAAAATCCAAACAACATTTATTGTAAGATTAGGTGTTCAACAACGGATCAAGCCAAAAAAATCCAAAAGCTTACAACATTCGGGATTCCCAAGCCGTCTCCGATCCAAGTACTAACCGAACTCAACGTTGCTTAACTTGCCAGATCGGACGGGATGGCGTGTATTCAACGTGATATGGTCGTAAGCGAAAGCGTTCAGTTGTTGATCGTGTTATATAGTTGAGTTCAGGTGTCGTCTCTCGTTGAACTAACTAATAACCAATCTCCAGGTTGTCCATCATTTCAACGAAGAATTTTTCTTCAACTATTTCAAAAACTTCAAACAACACGACAATCCAAAAATGCAAAATCCAAACAACATTTATTGTAAGATTAGGTGTTCAACAACGGATCAAGCCAAAAAAATCCAAAAGCTTACAACATTCGGGATTCCCAAGCCGTCTCCGATCCAAGTACTAACCGAACTCAACGTTGCTTAACTTGCCAGATCGGACGGGATGGCGTGTATTCAACGTGATATGGTCGTAAGCGAAAGCGTTCAGTTGTTGATCGTGTTATATAGTTGAGTTCAGGTGTCGTCTCTCGTTGAACTAACTAATAACCAATCTCCAGGTTGTCCATCATTTCAACGAAGAATTTTTCTTCAACTATTTCAAAAACTTCAAACAACACGACAATCCAAAAATGCAAAATCCAAACAACATTTATTGTAAGATTAGGTGTTCAACAACGGATCAAGCCAAAAAAATCCAAAAGCTTACAACATTCGGGATTCCCAAGCCGTCTCCGATCCAAGTACTAACCGAACTCAACGTTGCTTAACTTGCCAGATCGGACGGGATGGCGTGTATTCAACGTGATATGGTCCATAAGCGAAAGCGTTCAGTTGTTGATCGTGTTATATAGTTGAGTTCAGGTGTCGTCTCTCGTTGAACTAACTAATAACCAATCTCCAGGTTGTCCATCATTTCAACGAAGAATTTTTCTTCAACTATTTCAAAAACTTCAAACAACACGACAATCCAAAAATGCAAAATCCAAACAACATTTATTGTAAGATTAGGTGTTCAACAACGGATCAAGCCAAAAAAATCCAAAAGCTTACAACATTCGGGATTCCCAAGCCGTCTCCGATCCAAGTACTAACCGAACTCAACGTTGCTTAACTTGCCAGATCGGACGGGATGGCGTGTATTCAACGTAATATGGTCGTAAGCGAAAGCGTTCAGTTGTTGATCGTGTTATATAGTTGAGTTCAGGTGTCGTCTCTCGTTGAACTAACTAATAACCAATCTCCAGGTTGTACATCATTTCAACGAAGAATTTTTCTTCAACTATTTCAAAAACTTCAAACAACACGACAATCCAAAAATGCAAAATCCAAACAACATTTATTGTAAGATTAGGTGTTCAACAACGGATCAAGCCAAAAAAATCCAAAAGCTTACAACATTCGGGATTCCCAAGCCGTCTCCGATCCAAGTACTAACCGAACTCAACGTTGCTTAACTTGCCAGATCGGACGGGATGGCGTGTATTCAACGTGATATGGTCGTAAGCGAAAGCGTTCAGTTGTTGATCGTGTTATATAGTTGAGTTCAGGTGTCGTCTCTCGTTGAACTAACTAATAACCAATCTCCAGGTTGTCCATCATTTCAACGAAGAATTTTTCTTCAACTATTTCAAAAACTTCAAACAACACGACAATCCAAAAATGCAAAATCCAAACAACATTTATTGTAAGATTAGGTGTTCAACAACGGATCAAGCCAAAAAAATCCAAAAGCTTACAACATTCGGGATTCCCAAGCCGTCTCCGATCCAAGTACTAACCGAACTCAACGTTGCTTAACTTGCCAGATCGGACGGGATGGCGTGTATTCAACGTGATATGGTCGTAAGCGAAAGCGTTCAGTTGTTGATCGTGTTATATAGTTGAGTTCAGGTGTCGTCTCTCGTTGAACTAACTAATAACCAATCTCCAGGTTGTCCATCATTTCAACGAAGAATTTTTCTTCAACTATTTCAAAAACTTCAAACAACACGACAATCCAAAAATGCAAAATCCAAACAACATTTATTGTAAGATTAGGTGTTCAACAACGGATCAAGCCAAAAAAATCCAAAAGCTTACAACAATCGGGATTCCCAAGCCGTCTCCGATCCAAGTACTAACCGAACTCAACGTTGCTTAACTTGCCAGATCGGACGGGATGGCGTGTATTCAACGTGATATGGTCGTAAGCGAAAGCGTTCAGTTGTTGATCGTGTTATATAGTTGAGTTCAGGTGTCGTCTCTCGTTGAACTAACTAATAACCAATCTCCAGGTTGTCCATCATTTCAACGAAGAATTTTTCTTCAACTATTTCAAAAACTTCAAACAACACGACAATCCAAAAATGCAAAATCCAAACAACATTTATTGTAAGATTAGGTGTTCAACAACGGATCAAGCCAAAAAAATCCAAAAGCTTACAACATTCGGGATTCCCAAGCCGTCTCCGATCCAAGTACTAACCGAACTCAACGTTGCTTAACTTGCCAGATCGGACGGGATGGCGTGTATTCAACGTGATATGGTCGTAAGCGAAAGCGTTCAGTTGTTGATCGTGTTATATAGTTGAGTTCAGGTGTCGTCTCTCGTTGAACTAACTAATAACCAATCTCCAGGTTGTCCATCATTTCAACGAAGAATTTTTCTTCAACTATTTCAAAAACTTCAAACAACACGACAATCCAAAAATGCAAAATCCAAACAACATTTATTGTAAGATTAGGTGTTCAACAACGGATCAAGCCAAAAAAATCCAAAAGCTTACAACATTCGGGATTCCCAAGCCGTCTCCGATCCAAGTACTAACCGAACTCAACGTTGCTTAACTTGCCAGATCGGACGGGATGGCGTGTATTCAACGTGATATGGTCGTAAGCGAAAGCGTTCAGTTGTTGATCGTGTTATATAGTTGAGTTCAGGTGTCGTCTCTCGTTGAACTAACTAATAACCAATCTCCAGGTTGTCCATCATTTCAACGAAGAATTTTTCTTCAACTATTTCAAAAACTTCAAACAACACGACAATCCAAAAATGCAAAATCCAAACAACATTTATTGTAAGATTAGGTGTTCAACAACGGATCAAGCCAAAAAAATCCAAAAGCTTACAACATTCGGGATTCCCAAGCCGTCTCCGATCCAAGTACTAACCGAACTCAACGTTGCTTAACTTGCCAGATCGGACGGGATGGCGTGTATTCAACGTGATATGGTCGTAAGCGAAAGCGTTCAGTTGTTGATCGTGTTATATAGTTGAGTTCAGGTGTCGTCTCTCGTTGAACTAACTAATAACCAATCTCCAGGTTGTCCATCATTTCAACGAAGAATTTTTCTTCAACTATTTCAAAAACTTCAAACAACACGACAATCCAAAAATGCAAAATCCAAACAACATTTATTGTAAGATTAGGTGTTCAACAACGGATCAAGCCAAAAAAATCCAAAAGCTTACAACAATCGGGATTCCCAAGCCGTCTCCGATCCAAGTACTAACCGAACTCAACGTTGCTTAACTTGCCAGATCGGACGGGATGGCGTGTATTCAACGTGATATGGTCGTAAGCGAAAGCGTTCAGTTGTTGATCGTGTTATATAGTTGAGTTCAGGTGTCGTCTCTCGTTGAACTAACTAATAACCAATCTCCAGGTTGTCCATCATTTCAACGAAGAATTTTTCTTCAACTATTTCAAAAACTTCAAACAACACGACAATCCAAAAATGCAAAATCCAAACAACATTTATTGTAAGATTAGGTGTTCAACAACGGATCAAGCCAAAAAAATCCAAAAGCTTACAACATTCGGGATTCCCAAGCCGTCTCCGATCCAAGTACTAACCGAACTCAACGTTGCTTAACTTGCCAGATCGGACGGGATGGCGTGTATTCAACGTGATATGGTCGTAAGCGAAAGCGTTCAGTTGTTGATCGTGTTATATAGTTGAGTTCAGGTGTCGTCTCTCGTTGAACTAACTAATAACCAATCTCCAGGTTGTCCATCATTTCAACGAAGAATTTTTCTTCAACTATTTCAAAAACTTCAAACAACACGACAATCCAAAAATGCAAAATCCAAACAACATTTATTGTAAGATTAGGTGTTCAACAACGGATCAAGCCAAAAAAATCCAAAAGCTTACAACATTCGGGATTCCCAAGCCGTCTCCGATCCAAGTACTAACCGAACTCAACGTTGCTTAACTTGCCAGATCGGACGGGATGGCGTGTATTCAACGTGATATGGTCGTAAGCGAAAGCGTTCAGTTGTTGATCGTGTTATATAGTTGAGTTCAGGTGTCGTCTCTCGTTGAACTAACTAATAACCAATCTCCAGGTTGTCCATCATTTCAACGAAGAATTTTTCTTCAACTATTTCAAAAACTTCAAACAACACGACAATCCAAAAATGCAAAATCCAAACAACATTTATTGTAAGATTAGGTGTTCAACAACGGATCAAGCCAAAAAAATCCAAAAGCTTACAACATTCGGGATTCCCAAGCCGTCTCCGATCCAAGTACTAACCGAACTCAACGTTGCTTAACTTGCCAGATCGGACGGGATGGCGTGTATTCAACGTGATATGGTCGTAAGCGAAAGCGTTCAGTTGTTGATCGTGTTATATAGTTGAGTTCAGGTGTCGTCTCTCGTTGAACTAACTAATAACCAATCTCCAGGTTGTCCATCATTTCAACGAAGAATTTTTCTTCAACTATTTCAAAAACTTCAAACAACACGACAATCCAAAAATGCAAAATCCAAACAACATTTATTGTAAGATTAGGTGTTCAACAACGGATCAAGCCAAAAAAATCCAAAAGCTTACAACATTCGGGATTCCCAAGCCGTCTCCGATCCAAGTACTAACCGAACTCAACGTTGCTTAACTTGCCAGATCGGACGGGATGGCGTGTATTCAACGTGATATGGTCGTAAGCGAAAGCGTTCAGTTGTTGATCGTGTTATATAGTTGAGTTCAGGTGTCGTCTCTCGTTGAACTAACTAATAACCAATCTCCAGGTTGTCCATCATTTCAACGAAGAATTTTTCTTCAACTATTTCAAAAACTTCAAACAACACGACAATCCAAAAATGCAAAATCCAAACAACATTTATTGTAAGATTAGGTGTTCAACAACGGATCAAGCCAAAAAAATCCAAAAGCTTACAACATTCGGGATTCCCAAGCCGTCTCCGATCCAAGTACTAACCGAACTCAACGTTGCTTAACTTGCCAGATCGGACGGGATGGCGTCTCTGCACTTTGCGCTTGACGGTGGCGTGACTGTGTTTTGCACGAAAAGGGCTCCGTTTAGGACGCGAGGTGCTTTTTCCATGAAAACACACTCATCGTGTTAGATAGCGTAAACACAAAGAACAAATCGAGTGAACAGTCAACAATCTTTTTATATTTTCATGTTGTTTTTTGGAGTGAGGACGCATCGTCTAATTGTAATCAACTTCGGTTTATTCGATTTGGATGGAATGGTTGTTTTGATTTGATGTTTTGATCACGAGCTCAATAACAATCGATGGAATTGTTTATGATTTATAGTTGTTATTGTTTTTATTGAATAGTTTTTCTTTTCATTTCATTCTTAACTTATAAGTCCTGAAGACTTATAATATTCTAATATATTATCTCTACGGATGGGATCAATTCTAAAGGATCAATACGTGGAGGTTTGATTTACTATCCCAGGTAAGCAAGAACATTAATTAGGAATTATATTAATTTCAATATTTCAGACTACAATGCTAATTGGAATGAATGGTCCGATCAAGGATGGATTCAATACTGTAAGGCGCTCCGAAGGACTGGCTGGAAAGTAAGTCTACAATTAGTATTTAAGGATATATCCATTTTAGATTTTACCAACAACTATCAATATGGAGATTAACAACATAATACAATTTCAATATAAATAGGAAGAATGCCCAGATTACTGGTCACAAATTGTAAGTTTTGTAAAGGCGAACTAATATATATTGGATAATTTTAGGAGCACATATTTCAAGACTAGGACAACCGTCATCCGAATCAAGGCACATTTGATACAGAGGTAAACAATCCAGGGTTGGCTAGATTTTATTATTATTTTTATTTATGTTATATCAGTTGAAATTAATAAGGTGCTCTTTCTTTTCATTAGACGTGATTCAAATTCGTTTCATTGGAAGCATATTATAAAAAATAGACGTCTAAACAAATGAATGAGTATAATTTGAACTTTCAACTGACTTAGCATATTTAAAAAATAGGTTTAAAAGATCTAGAAGCCCTCGAATGATTTTCATACATATCAGTGATGGGAGGGACAACGCTTTTTCGAATTCCGGGCTGTCGGGAGCTTAAAAAATTGAAAATTAATAGACCCGTGACCCGGGAGTGGAACTTCCCGTTTCCCCTACCCGGGACTCGGGACCGGGACTCCACTTTTCCATACCGGGACTTCAATTTCTTTGTAACAATCTTATTTTTTAGAAAACGACATTTGCGCATTCCTACCCGTTTCGAAGTGGTAATCTATATAGTACGTCGTGCCAAGGAAGATTGAAACACTACAATGGAGCTATCTGAATCGATACAAGGAGCTCAATTAAATGCATTAATTATTGTTTGCTATTTAGTTGTTATTTATATAAATAAATAAGTGAATAAATATTATATTGTTATGTCTAACGTAAAGGATATAAACCAATATTAAAACGAGGTGAAATAATCCAAAAGCTGTGAGCAAAATTCCACAAAAATGACAGGACTCTGTCCGATGGCTTTTCGCAAAGTTCCAACAAACTGTTAGGACGCTCTCCGATAGCTTTTCGCAAAGTTGCAGCAAACTGTTAGGACGCTGTGCGGTGACTGACTGTTCTGGCGGCAGTTTTGCGCGTGTTTTCATAACAATTTCGTGCAAAACACAGTCACGCCACCGTCAAGCGCAAAGTGCAGAGGTGTATTCAACGTGATATGGTCGTAAGCGAAAGCGTTCAGTTGTTGATCGTGTTATATAGTTGAGTTCAGGTGTCGTCTCTCGTTGAACTAACTAATAACCAATCTCCAGGTTGTCCATCATTTCAACGAAGAATTTTTCTTCAACTATTTCAAAAACTTCAAACAACACGACAATCCAAAAATGCAAAATCCAAACAACATTTATTGTAAGATTAGGTGTTCAACAACGGATCAAGCCAAAAAAATCCAAAAGCTTACAACATTCGGGATTCCCAAGCCGTCTCCGATCCAAGTACTAACCGAACTCAACGTTGCTTAACTTGCCAGATCGGACGGGATGGCGTGTATTCAACGTAATATGGTCGTAAGCGAAAGCGTTCAGTTGTTGATCGTGTTATATAGTTGAGTTCAGGTGTCGTCTCTCGTTGAACTAACTAATAACCAATCTCCAGGTTGTACATCATTTCAACGAAGAATTTTTCTTCAACTATTTCAAAAACTTCAAACAACACGACAATCCAAAAATGCAAAATCCAAACAACATTTATTGTAAGATTAGGTGTTCAACAACGGATCAAGCCAAAAAAATCCAAAAGCTTACAACATTCGGGATTCCCAAGCCGTCTCCGATCCAAGTACTAACCGAACTCAACGTTGCTTAACTTGCCAGATCGGACGGGATGGCGTGTATTCAACGTGATATGGTCGTAAGCGAAAGCGTTCAGTTGTTGATCGTGTTATATAGTTGAGTTCAGGTGTCGTCTCTCGTTGAACTAACTAATAACCAATCTCCAGGTTGTCCATCATTTCAACGAAGAATTTTTCTTCAACTATTTCAAAAACTTCAAACAACACGACAATCCAAAAATGCAAAATCCAAACAACATTTATTGTAAGATTAGGTGTTCAACAACGGATCAAGCCAAAAAAATCCAAAAGCTTACAACATTCGGGATTCCCAAGCCGTCTCCGATCCAAGTACTAACCGAACTCAACGTTGCTTAACTTGCCAGATCGGACGGGATGGCGTGTATTCAACGTGATATGGTCGTAAGCGAAAGCGTTCAGTTGTTGATCGTGTTATATAGTTGAGTTCAGGTGTCGTCTCTCGTTGAACTAACTAATAACCAATCTCCAGGTTGTCCATCATTTCAACGAAGAATTTTTCTTCAACTATTTCAAAAACTTCAAACAACACGACAATCCAAAAATGCAAAATCCAAACAACATTTATTGTAAGATTAGGTGTTCAACAACGGATCAAGCCAAAAAAATCCAAAAGCTTACAACATTCGGGATTCCCAAGCCGTCTCCGATCCAAGTACTAACCGAACTCAACGTTGCTTAACTTGCCAGATCGGACGGGATGGCGTGTATTCAACGTGATATGGTCGTAAGCGAAAGCGTTCAGTTGTTGATCGTGTTATATAGTTGAGTTCAGGTGTCGTCTCTCGTTGAACTAACTAATAACCAATCTCCAGGTTGTCCATCATTTCAACGAAGAATTTTTCTTCAACTATTTCAAAAACTTCAAACAACACGACAATCCAAAAATGCAAAATCCAAACAACATTTATTGTAAGATTAGGTGTTCAACAACGGATCAAGCCAAAAAAATCCAAAAGCTTACAACATTCGGGATTCTCAGTGTTTGGCGGACGGAGCTAGGACGAACAACAACGAGTTTCAGGTGTATAGTTGTCCCGCTAAGCAAAATAAATCTATCTCTCATGTTTATGTTTATGGTCAATACAGAACAGTAGACCAACAACGACTCGATTTTACGTTTCTGGAGAAAGGCAGACAAACAACGACTCGATGAATGGTTTTGGTTGTCAGTGCGGATCTGCTACGAGTATAGTGCAACCTTAAAGTGCATTTCAACAATAGACGACATTGTTTATGAGTTATCGTCATTATTTTTTTGTCTTGTTATTGTTTTTTATTGTTTTTATTGAACAGTTTTATGTTTTTATTTCATTCTTAACTTACAAGTTCTGATGACTTGTACATACTCGGAGCCATATAAACCTATATTCCTATATATAGGTTTATCTCTGAGATTATTCCAACGGATTGGATCAATTCAACCGGATTAATGGTTTGTTTTGCTATCATAGGTATTACTAATAATCAAGAAATTAAATTGGAAATTGTATAATTTTAAATATTTCAGGCTCGAATGTGAATGATGACTTTGCCAAAATGGAGGTTGACAAGGAAATCATGGTATACAGAAAATTTCCATTTAAATTGCAGGAATTTCTTGATTACAATTGACAAGCTATTGTAAGTTTTGGAAAGTTAACTAATGATTATTGGATAGTTTTAGGACCACGGACATCGACACGAGGACAAGCTACCACCATCCATGACAACGACATTCATCATGTGAAGCATTCCGGGTTTGTTATTCTTTTTATTTATGAAGCCATTAAAAATCAAACTTTTCGTATTTTGATTGTTGCTTAAAATAAAATTCATCAGATATCATTTCCGTACTTTGTGCATATGTTCGAATTATTAATTGTACGATGTTTTTTATTACGTACGAATTATATTATACGCAGCAACCAACAACTCAAAGTTTGATTTTTAATTGTTTCCTTTGAATAAGTTAAAATTAATAATATGCTCTTTCTTTTTTTGTTACGTGATTTAAATGTTAAAACAAAAGTTATTTAAAGGATGTTTAAAGTTATCACGCTAAGCCAAGTGTCGAGAAAAGTAACTTTAAGTGATTAATAATCCACAAATTCATTTTTGAATTTTTACGATATGTTCAAAACTTTGTTTTAAGTGGTCTTTTTTCGGCTCACAGGTCAAAATATTTTTTGATATACGCAAGAGTGGTTCGTTAGCTTGTTTTTAAACTTTAGAAATTAACTTTTAACATCATTTTAATGTGAAAATATTGAAGAAAATTAATATAAATAATACGTATACATGTCTACAGAAAAATGAAGAGTATAATACTAATTTTCAACTCACTTAACATATCTAAAAACTAATTTTTAAAATCTAGATGCCCTCAAATGATGGTCATACATGGATGAATACGTCGTGCCAAGCAAGTTCAAGTAGCAACAATGGAAATATAATTGTTTTACTTGTTTTCAATAAACGTTGTACTATAATTACTGTTGTTTTATAATATTATGAAATACGACTAGTGCCCTCTTTACACCCACAAAGTAGTGTCAGCAGGTGCTAGGATGATGAATAGATGCTGTCGCGCTGGACAACCTAGCGTCATCTTTGTGTCCACAAACCAGTGTCCGCGGAAGCTAGGATGGAGTAAATAGTTGCCTCCGCAGCGGGGACGCCCTACCTCCAACCTAGCGCCATCCGCCAGACACTGAGTTCCCAAGCCGTCTCCGATCCAAGTACTACTCAGTGTCTGGCGGATGGCGCTAGGTTGGAGGTAGGGCGTCCCCGCTGCGGAGGCAACTATTTACTCCATCCTAGCTTCCGCGGACACTGGTTTGTGGACACAAAGATGACGCTAGGTTGTCCAGCGCGACAGCATCTATTCATCATCCTAGCACCTGCTGACACTACTTTGTGGGTGTAAAGAGGGCACTAGTCGTATTTCATAATATTATAAAACAACAGTAATTATAGTACAACGTTTATTGAAAACAAGTAAAACAATTATATTTCCATTGTTGCTACTTGAACTTGCTTGGCACGACGTATTCATCCATGTATGACCATCATTTGAGGGCATCTAGATTTTAAAAATTAGTTTTTAGATATGTTAAGTGAGTTGAAAATTAGTATTATACTCTTCATTTTTCTGTAGACATGTATACGTATTGTTTATATTAATTTTCTTCAATATTTTCACATTAAAATGATGTTAAAAGTTAATTTCTAAAGTTTAAAAACAAGCTAACGAACCACTCTTGCGTATATCAAAAAATATTTTGACCTGTGAGCCGAAAAAAGACCACTTAAAACAAAGTTTTGAACATATCGTAAAAATTCAAAAATGAATTTGTGGATTATTAATCACTTAAAGTTACTTTTCTCGACACTTGGCTTAGCGTGATAACTTTAAACATCCTTTAAATAACTTGTTTTAACATTTAAATCACGTCACATGAAAAGAAAGAGCATATTATTAATTTTAACTTATTCAAAGGAAACAATTAAAAATCAAACTTTGAGTTGTTGGTTGCTGCGTATAATATAATTCGTACGTAATAAAAGGAGTCGTCACACCCGGACAATAACATTGAAATAGAGGAAACACATTTTTGTTGGCTATTTGCCAAAAGAGGGGGGAAGAGAAAAATGTTGACCACTAAAAGTTCGTCTTTTATTTTTAGCTATTTTTTGAAGCGTTAGTATTCGGATTCTAAATAAGGTAAGTTAATTATTTGTATATAAAACAACTGGGAAAAAATATCTGAATATATTAAAATAATTTTAAAACAAATAATAATCATTTTTAATGTTTTTTGCTACGTTGAAATTTTTAGTTAAATATGAATATAAAAAATTATTGTGCTCGGTTATTTTTTGAAAAAGCATTTCATCTGATTCAGCATTAAATTCTGTATCAGATGATATGTTACTTGCCGCTTAAGTTTCTAATAAAATTTTTTTATTCACTAAAACCCATGTAGTTTCATTAACAGAACAATTTTTGTTTGAAATTGAATATTTAGAAGTATTTTGTTTTAAGATTCATTTCATCTGAATCAGCATTAAATTCTCTATAAGATGATATTTTATTTTTCGCTGTAATTCAGCTTTCAAATTTTTTATTCACTAAAAACAATGTAGTTTCATTAACAGGACAATTTTTTTTGAAATTGAATTTTACAAATAATTTTACAAGTATTTTGTTTTAAGATTCATTTCATCGGAATCAGAATTAAATTCTCTATAAGATGATATGTTACTTGTCGCTTAAGTTCCTATAAAAACATTTTCACTATCACGCCAGATATTTTTACATCCAAATCATGTATAAAAACGGTTATAAAAAATTTTTACTCGAAAGTTCAGCGACAAGTAACATATCATCTTATAGAGAATTTAATGCTGATTCAGATGAAATGCTTTTTAAAAAAAAAGCCGAGCACAGTAATTATTTATAATCAAATTAATGACAGAGCAAAAATTAAAACAATAGAGAATCATTATTTTTTGTCACCAATACGTTCAGATAATTATTCTAATTATTCTAATACAAATAAAACCTTCATTAAACATGTATTCACCATGAAATCAGTATATTTTACAAAATTAAAAAAATATGACAACAATTGTGCCTGCATTGAAAAAAAAGCGTCAATACTTTTGCTGTTGACGCCGGTTTCGAAGCGGTCCCTTTTTTCGTCCGGGTGTGGAGTCGTACAATTAATAATTCGAACATATGCACAAAGTACGGAAATGGCATCTGATGAATTTTATTTTAAGCAAAAAAACGCAGTTTGATTTTTAATGGCTTCATTAATAAAAAGAATAACAAACCCGGAATGCTTCACATGATGAATGTCGTTGTCATGGATGGTGGTAGCTTGTCCTCGTGTCGATGTCCGTGGTCCTAAAACTATCCAATACTCATTAGTTAACTTTCCAAAACTTACAACAGCTTGTCAATTGTAATCAAGAAATTCCTGCAATTTAAATGGAAATTTTCTGTATACCATGATTTCCTTGTCAACCTCCATTTTGGCAAAGTCATCATTCACATTCGAGCCTGAAATATTTAAAATTATACAATTTCCAATTTAATTTCTTGATTATTAGTAATACCTATGATAGCAAAACAAACCATTAATCCGGTTGAATTGATCCAATCCGTTGGAATAATCTCAGAGATAAACCTATATATAGGAATATAGGTTTATATGGCTCCGAGTATGTACAAGTCATCAGAACTTGTAAGTTAAGAATGAAATAAAAACATAAAACTGTTCAATAAAAACAATAAAAAACAATAACAAGACAAAAAAATAATGACGATAACTCATAAACAATGTCGTCTATTGTTGAAATGCACTTTAAGGTCGCACTATACTCGTAGCAGATCCGCACTGACAACCAAAACCATTCATCGAGTCGTTGTTTGTCTGCCTTTCTCCAGAAACGTAAAATCGAGTCGTTGTTGGTCTACTGTTCTGTATTGACCATAAACATAAACATGAGAGATAGATTTATTTTGCTTAGCGGGACAACTATACACCTGAAACTCGTTGTTGTTCGTCCTAGCTCCGTCCGCCAAACACTGAGTAACCGAACTCAACGTTGCTTAACTTGCCAGATCGGACGGGATGGCGTGTATTCAACGTGATATGGTCGTAAGCGAAAGCGTTCAGTTGTTGATCGTGTTATATAGTTGAGTTCAGGTGTCGTCTCTCGTTGAACTAACTAACAAGGGAAGTCACTTTAGCGTCCGCTTGAGATTTTGATGAGACTTGCACCATTGATAGATTCGGATGCGCTGATTCCAAATCCGTTTTCAAAAACGGCGCAATTTTTCTCTGAGCCGAGATATGAGCCGCCAAAGTTTATTTTTGACAGATTATTTTTGACAGTTTGATGTGCATAAACCATAAAATGTCCGACATAAGGAATAACTTAATTAAATAAGAAAATTATTTTGCGTGAGAAATGTGGCAGCAGCGAGTGGATGGATCAAATGGAATGGTATAGTTATTATGGGTGGTTATTTCGATGGGTTTTAAATATTGATAATGTTTATTTCGATTTGCTATGCAATTTTCAACTTTAATAACTTTAATCATTCCTTCAATTAATTATTGCAAGTTGGTGAAAAACATTTCATTCTTTTTTAAAAGTTAAGGATTAAATAGCCAACAAAATTAATTTTCATTGGTAAAGTTCCAAGCAACATTTTTGAAAATCAACTACAAAATGTACCTTGAACTTATACATTGGAACGTGTCAATGGTGTCAGTGAAGATTGACAATGTCGAGTGTGGAGTTTGGGAACGTGGAGTTTTTGAATTTCTGAATTCGGAATTGCTTCGGAAAATCCGGAATATCTGGTGTTAAAGTTTATTTTAAAAAAATTTTTGCTATGCTAGTTGCAAAATTATGAAATTTTTATTTCCAAAATTTATTTAATTATTGCATGTTGTTGAAAAACATTTTATTCTGTTTTAAAGATTAAAATTGCAGAAAATAAAATTTAACAAAATTTACTGTCAAAATGCTCGAAACAATTAAAAATTCTACAATACAGACATGAAATAGAAAAGGTTTGTTTGTACATGAAATCAGGAAGAAACAATAATAGTTTCGATGCTTTAAATTTTTCTTGGTCCTACAGCAGAGATAGGCGGAATTCCAGTTTCCGTATTTTTTAAATTTATTCCTAATTCTGCATTGCGAAAATTCACTTTTCATTTTAACTTTAACATCAAATACCAGAGGAATCCGAAATTCCGACCATTTTTCTATTTTCAATTTTCGGCTCACAATGTTCTGACTGATTGACTTGAACTTTTCGGGATCTACTGAATCATGAAAATTGTAAGACTGTTTCACAACGCTGATACTACTTCCTTACACAAATTATCTCATCCAAGATTTTTTAGTTATATGTGTACCTTTTTCATCAGAATCACATATTTCCAAAAAAATTTCTGTTTTCAATTCAATAAATTTTTTCCGAAGCTTCAAATTTGATTCCGAATTCAGAAATTCAAAAACTCCACGTTCTCAAACTCCACACTCCACATTGTCAATCTTCACTGACACCATTGACACGTTCCAATGTATAAGTTCAAGGTACATTTTGTAGTTGATTTTCAAAAATGTTGCTTGGACATATTTTAACTTTACCAATGAAAATTAATTTTGTTGGCTGTTTAATCATTAACTTTTTAAAAAGATTGAAATGTTTTTCAACTACTTGCAATAATTAATTGAAGGAATGATTAAAGTTATTAAAGTTGAAAATTGCATAGCAAATCGAAATAAACATTATCAATATTTAACGCTCGTTGAAATAACCACCCATAATAAATATTCCATTCCATTTGATCCATCCACTCGCTGCTGCCACATTCCTCACGCAAAATAATTTTCTTATTTAATTAAGTTATTCCTTATGTCGGACATTTTATGGTTTATGCACATCAAGCTATCAAAAATAATCTGTCAAAAATAAACTTTGGCGGCTCATATCTCGGCTCAGAGAAAAATTGCGCCGTTTTTGAAAACGGATTTGGAATCAGCGCATCCGAATCTATCAATGGTGCAAGTCTCATCAAAATCTCAAGCGGACGCTAAAGTGACTTCCCTTGTAATAACCAATCTCCAGGTTGTCCATCATTTCAACGAAGAATTTTTCTTCAACTATTTCAAAAACTTCAAACAACACGACAATCCAAAAATGCAAAATCCAAACAACATTTATTGTAAGATTAGGTGTTCAACAACGGATCAAGCCAAAAAAATCCAAAAGCTTACAACATTCGGGATTCCCAAGCCGTCTCCGATCCAAGTACTAACCGAACTCAACGTTGCTTAACTTGCCAGATCGGACGGGATGGCGTGTATTCAACGTGATATGGTCGTAAGCGAAAGCGTTCAGTTGTTGATCGTGTTATATAGTTGAGTTCAGGTGTCGTCTCTCGTTGAACTAACTAATAACCAATCTCCAGGTTGTCCATCATTTCAACGAAGAATTTTTCTTCAACTATTTCAAAAACTTCAAACAACACGACAATCCAAAAATGCAAAATCCAAACAACATTTATTGTAAGATTAGGTGTTCAACAACGGATCAAGCCAAAAAAATCCAAAAGCTTACAACAATCGGGATTCCCAAGCCGTCTCCGATCCAAGTACTAACCGAACTCAACGTTGCTTAACTTGCCAGATCGGACGGGATGGCGTGTATTCAACGTGATATGGTCGTAAGCGAAAGCGTTCAGTTGTTGATCGTGTTATATAGTTGAGTTCAGGTGTCGTCTCTCGTTGAACTAACTAATAACCAATCTCCAGGTTGTCCATCATTTCAACGAAGAATTTTTCTTCAACTATTTCAAAAACTTCAAACAACACGACAATCCAAAAATGCAAAATCCAAACAACATTTATTGTAAGATTAGGTGTTCAACAACGGATCAAGCCAAAAAAATCCAAAAGCTTACAACATTCGGGATTCCCAAGCCGTCTCCGATCCAAGTACTAACCGAACTCAACGTTGCTTAACTTGCCAGATCGGACGGGATGGCGTGTATTCAACGTAATATGGTCGTAAGCGAAAGCGTTCAGTTGTTGATCGTGTTATATAGTTGAGTTCAGGTGTCGTCTCTCGTTGAACTAACTAATAACCAATCTCCAGGTTGTACATCATTTCAACGAAGAATTTTTCTTCAACTATTTCAAAAACTTCAAACAACACGACAATCCAAAAATGCAAAATCCAAACAACATTTATTGTAAGATTAGGTGTTCAACAACGGATCAAGCCAAAAAAATCCAAAAGCTTACAACATTCGGGATTCCCAAGCCGTCTCCGATCCAAGTACTAACCGAACTCAACGTTGCTTAACTTGCCAGATCGGACGGGATGGCGTGTATTCAACGTGATATGGTCGTAAGCGAAAGCGTTCAGTTGTTGATCGTGTTATATAGTTGAGTTCAGGTGTCGTCTCTCGTTGAACTAACTAATAACCAATCTCCAGGTTGTCCATCATTTCAACGAAGAATTTTTCTTCAACTATTTCAAAAACTTCAAACAACACGACAATCCAAAAATGCAAAATCCAAACAACATTTATTGTAAGATTAGGTGTTCAACAACGGATCAAGCCAAAAAAATCCAAAAGCTTACAACATTCGGGATTCCCAAGCCGTCTCCGATCCAAGTACTAACCGAACTCAACGTTGCTTAACTTGCCAGATCGGACGGGATGGCGTGTATTCAACGTGATATGGTCGTAAGCGAAAGCGTTCAGTTGTTGATCGTGTTATATAGTTGAGTTCAGGTGTCGTCTCTCGTTGAACTAACTAATAACCAATCTCCAGGTTGTCCATCATTTCAACGAAGAATTTTTCTTCAACTATTTCAAAAACTTCAAACAACACGACAATCCAAAAATGCAAAATCCAAACAACATTTATTGTAAGATTAGGTGTTCAACAACGGATCAAGCCAAAAAAATCCAAAAGCTTACAACATTCGGGATTCCCAAGCCGTCTCCGATCCAAGTACTAACCGAACTCAACGTTGCTTAACTTGCCAGATCGGACGGGATGGCGTGTATTCAACGTGATATGGTCGTAAGCGAAAGCGTTCAGTTGTTGATCGTGTTATATAGTTGAGTTCAGGTGTCGTCTCTCGTTGAACTAACTAATAACCAATCTCCAGGTTGTCCATCATTTCAACGAAGAATTTTTCTTCAACTATTTCAAAAACTTCAAACAACACGACAATCCAAAAATGCAAAATCCAAACAACATTTATTGTAAGATTAGGTGTTCAACAACGGATCAAGCCAAAAAAATCCAAAAGCTTACAACATTCGGGATTCTCAGTGTTTGGCGGACGGAGCTAGGACGAACAACAACGAGTTTCAGGTGTATAGTTGTCCCGCTAAGCAAAATAAATCTATCTCTCATGTTTATGTTTATGGTCAATACAGAACAGTAGACCAACAACGACTCGATTTTACGTTTCTGGAGAAAGGCAGACAAACAACGACTCGATGAATGGTTTTGGTTGTCAGTGCGGATCTGCTACGAGTATAGTGCAACCTTAAAGTGCATTTCAACAATAGACGACATTGTTTATGAGTTATCGTCATTATTTTTTTGTCTTGTTATTGTTTTTTATTGTTTTTATTGAACAGTTTTATGTTTTTATTTCATTCTTAACTTACAAGTTCTGATGACTTGTACATACTCGGAGCCATATAAACCTATATTCCTATATATAGGTTTATCTCTGAGATTATTCCAACGGATTGGATCAATTCAACCGGATTAATGGTTTGTTTTGCTATCATAGGTATTACTAATAATCAAGAAATTAAATTGGAAATTGTATAATTTTAAATATTTCAGGCTCGAATGTGAATGATGACTTTGCCAAAATGGAGGTTGACAAGGAAATCATGGTATACAGAAAATTTCCATTTAAATTGCAGGAATTTCTTGATTACAATTGACAAGCTATTGTAAGTTTTGGAAAGTTAACTAATGATTATTGGATAGTTTTAGGACCACGGACATCGACACGAGGACAAGCTACCACCATCCATGACAACGACATTCATCATGTGAAGCATTCCGGGTTTGTTATTCTTTTTATTTATGAAGCCATTAAAAATCAAACTTTTCGTATTTTGATTGTTGCTTAAAATAAAATTCATCAGATATCATTTCCGTACTTTGTGCATATGTTCGAATTATTAATTGTACGATGTTTTTTATTACGTACGAATTATATTATACGCAGCAACCAACAACTCAAAGTTTGATTTTTAATTGTTTCCTTTGAATAAGTTAAAATTAATAATATGCTCTTTCTTTTTTTGTTACGTGATTTAAATGTTAAAACAAAAGTTATTTAAAGGATGTTTAAAGTTATCACGCTAAGCCAAGTGTCGAGAAAAGTAACTTTAAGTGATTAATAATCCACAAATTCATTTTTGAATTTTTACGATATGTTCAAAACTTTGTTTTAAGTGGTCTTTTTTCGGCTCACAGGTCAAAATATTTTTTGATATACGCAAGAGTGGTTCGTTAGCTTGTTTTTAAACTTTAGAAATTAACTTTTAACATCATTTTAATGTGAAAATATTGAAGAAAATTAATATAAATAATACGTATACATGTCTACAGAAAAATGAAGAGTATAATACTAATTTTCAACTCACTTAACATATCTAAAAACTAATTTTTAAAATCTAGATGCCCTCAAATGATGGTCATACATGGATGAATACGTCGTGCCAAGCAAGTTCAAGTAGCAACAATGGAAATATAATTGTTTTACTTGTTTTCAATAAACGTTGTACTATAATTACTGTTGTTTTATAATATAATGAAATACGACTAGTGCCCTCTTTACACCCACAAAGTAGTGTCAGCAGGTGCTAGGATGATGAATAGATGCTGTCGCGCTGGACAACCTAGCGTCATCTTTGTGTCCACAAACCAGTGTCCGCGGAAGCTAGGATGGAGTAAATAGTTGCCTCCGCAGCGGGGACGCCCTACCTCCAACCTAGCGCCATCCGCCAGACACTGAGTTCCCAAGCCGTCTCCGATCCAAGTACTACTCAGTGTCTGGCGGATGGCGCTAGGTTGGAGGTAGGGCGTCCCCGCTGCGGAGGCAACTATTTACTCCATCCTAGCTTCCGCGGACACTGGTTTGTGGACACAAAGATGACGCTAGGTTGTCCAGCGCGACAGCATCTATTCATCATCCTAGCACCTGCTGACACTACTTTGTGGGTGTAAAGAGGGCACTAGTCGTATTTCATAATATTATAAAACAACAGTAATTATAGTACAACGTTTATTGAAAACAAGTAAAACAATTATATTTCCATTGTTGCTACTTGAACTTGCTTGGCACGACGTATTCATCCATGTATGACCATCATTTGAGGGCATCTAGATTTTAAAAATTAGTTTTTAGATATGTTAAGTGAGTTGAAAATTAGTATTATACTCTTCATTTTTCTGTAGACATGTATACGTATTGTTTATATTAATTTTCTTCAATATTTTCACATTAAAATGATGTTAAAAGTTAATTTCTAAAGTTTAAAAACAAGCTAACGAACCACTCTTGCGTATATCAAAAAATATTTTGACCTGTGAGCCGAAAAAAGACCACTTAAAACAAAGTTTTGAACATATCGTAAAAATTCAAAAATGAATTTGTGGATTATTAATCACTTAAAGTTACTTTTCTCGACACTTGGCTTAGCGTGATAACTTTAAACATCCTTTAAATAACTTGTTTTAACATTTAAATCACGTCACATGAAAAGAAAGAGCATATTATTAATTTTAACTTATTCAAAGGAAACAATTAAAAATCAAACTTTGAGTTGTTGGTTGCTGCGTATAATATAATTCGTACGTAATAAAAGGAGTCGTCACACCCGGACAATAACATTGAAATAGAGGAAACACATTTTTGTTGGCTATTTGCCAAAAGAGGGGGGAAGAGAAAAATGTTGACCACTAAAAGTTCGTCTTTTATTTTTAGCTATTTTTTGAAGCGTTAGTATTCGGATTCTAAATAAGGTAAGTTAATTATTTGTATATAAAACAACTGGGAAAAAATATCTGAATATATTAAAATAATTTTAAAACAAATAATAATCATTTTTAATGTTTTTTGCTACGTTGAAATTTTTAGTTAAATATGAATATAAAAAATTATTGTGCTCGGTTATTTTTTGAAAAAGCATTTCATCTGATTCAGCATTAAATTCTGTATCAGATGATATGTTACTTGCCGCTTAAGTTTCTAATAAAATTTTTTTATTCACTAAAACCCATGTAGTTTCATTAACAGAACAATTTTTGTTTGAAATTGAATATTTAGAAGTATTTTGTTTTAAGATTCATTTCATCTGAATCAGCATTAAATTCTCTATAAGATGATATTTTATTTTTCGCTGTAATTCAGCTTTCAAATTTTTTATTCACTAAAAACAATGTAGTTTCATTAACAGGACAATTTTTTTTGAAATTGAATTTTACAAATAATTTTACAAGTATTTTGTTTTAAGATTCATTTCATCGGAATCAGAATTAAATTCTCTATAAGATGATATGTTACTTGTCGCTTAAGTTCCTATAAAAACATTTTCACTATCACGCCAGATATTTTTACATCCAAATCATGTATAAAAACGGTTATAAAAAATTTTTACTCGAAAGTTCAGCGACAAGTAACATATCATCTTATAGAGAATTTAATGCTGATTCAGATGAAATGCTTTTTAAAAAAAAAGCCGAGCACAGTAATTATTTATAATCAAATTAATGACAGAGCAAAAATTAAAACAATAGAGAATCATTATTTTTTGTCACCAATACGTTCAGATAATTATTCTAATTATTCTAATACAAATAAAACCTTCATTAAACATGTATTCACCATGAAATCAGTATATTTTACAAAATTAAAAAAATATGACAACAATTGTGCCTGCATTGAAAAAAAAGCGTCAATACTTTTGCTGTTGACGCCGGTTTCGAAGCGGTCCCTTTTTTCGTCCGGGTGTGGAGTCGTACAATTAATAATTCGAACATATGCACAAAGTACGGAAATGGCATCTGATGAATTTTATTTTAAGCAAAAAAACGCAGTTTGATTTTTAATGGCTTCATTAATAAAAAGAATAACAAACCCGGAATGCTTCACATGATGAATGTCGTTGTCATGGATGGTGGTAGCTTGTCCTCGTGTCGATGTCCGTGGTCCTAAAACTATCCAATACTCATTAGTTAACTTTCCAAAACTTACAACAGCTTGTCAATTGTAATCAAGAAATTCCTGCAATTTAAATGGAAATTTTCTGTATACCATGATTTCCTTGTCAACCTCCATTTTGGCAAAGTCATCATTCACATTCGAGCCTGAAATATTTAAAATTATACAATTTCCAATTTAATTTCTTGATTATTAGTAATACCTATGATAGCAAAACAAACCATTAATCCGGTTGAATTGATCCAATCCGTTGGAATAATCTCAGAGATAAACCTATATATAGGAATATAGGTTTATATGGCTCCGAGTATGTACAAGTCATCAGAACTTGTAAGTTAAGAATGAAATAAAAACATAAAACTGTTCAATAAAAACAATAAAAAACAATAACAAGACAAAAAAATAATGACGATAACTCATAAACAATGTCGTCTATTGTTGAAATGCACTTTAAGGTCGCACTATACTCGTAGCAGATCCGCACTGACAACCAAAACCATTCATCGAGTCGTTGTTTGTCTGCCTTTCTCCAGAAACGTAAAATCGAGTCGTTGTTGGTCTACTGTTCTGTATTGACCATAAACATAAACATGAGAGATAGATTTATTTTGCTTAGCGGGACAACTATACACCTGAAACTCGTTGTTGTTCGTCCTAGCTCCGTCCGCCAAACACTGAGTAACCGAACTCAACGTTGCTTAACTTGCCAGATCGGACGGGATGGCGTGTATTCAACGTGATATGGTCGTAAGCGAAAGCGTTCAGTTGTTGATCGTGTTATATAGTTGAGTTCAGGTGTCGTCTCTCGTTGAACTAACTAACAAGGGAAGTCACTTTAGCGTCCGCTTGAGATTTTGATGAGACTTGCACCATTGATAGATTCGGATGCGCTGATTCCAAATCCGTTTTCAAAAACGGCGCAATTTTTCTCTGAGCCGAGATATGAGCCGCCAAAGTTTATTTTTGACAGATTATTTTTGACAGTTTGATGTGCATAAACCATAAAATGTCCGACATAAGGAATAACTTAATTAAATAAGAAAATTATTTTGCGTGAGAAATGTGGCAGCAGCGAGTGGATGGATCAAATGGAATGGTATAGTTATTATGGGTGGTTATTTCGATGGGTTTTAAATATTGATAATGTTTATTTCGATTTGCTATGCAATTTTCAACTTTAATAACTTTAATCATTCCTTCAATTAATTATTGCAAGTTGGTGAAAAACATTTCATTCTTTTTTAAAAGTTAAGGATTAAATAGCCAACAAAATTAATTTTCATTGGTAAAGTTCCAAGCAACATTTTTGAAAATCAACTACAAAATGTACCTTGAACTTATACATTGGAACGTGTCAATGGTGTCAGTGAAGATTGACAATGTCGAGTGTGGAGTTTGGGAACGTGGAGTTTTTGAATTTCTGAATTCGGAATTGCTTCGGAAAATCCGGAATATCTGGTGTTAAAGTTTATTTTAAAAAAATTTTTGCTATGCTAGTTGCAAAATTATGAAATTTTTATTTCCAAAATTTATTTAATTATTGCATGTTGTTGAAAAACATTTTATTCTGTTTTAAAGATTAAAATTGCAGAAAATAAAATTTAACAAAATTTACTGTCAAAATGCTCGAAACAATTAAAAATTCTACAATACAGACATGAAATAGAAAAGGTTTGTTTGTACATGAAATCAGGAAGAAACAATAATAGTTTCGATGCTTTAAATTTTTCTTGGTCCTACAGCAGAGATAGGCGGAATTCCAGTTTCCGTATTTTTTAAATTTATTCCTAATTCTGCATTGCGAAAATTCACTTTTCATTTTAACTTTAACATCAAATACCAGAGGAATCCGAAATTCCGACCATTTTTCTATTTTCAATTTTCGGCTCACAATGTTCTGACTGATTGACTTGAACTTTTCGGGATCTACTGAATCATGAAAATTGTAAGACTGTTTCACAACGCTGATACTACTTCCTTACACAAATTATCTCATCCAAGATTTTTTAGTTATATGTGTACCTTTTTCATCAGAATCACATATTTCCAAAAAAATTTCTGTTTTCAATTCAATAAATTTTTTCCGAAGCTTCAAATTTGATTCCGAATTCAGAAATTCAAAAACTCCACGTTCTCAAACTCCACACTCCACATTGTCAATCTTCACTGACACCATTGACACGTTCCAATGTATAAGTTCAAGGTACATTTTGTAGTTGATTTTCAAAAATGTTGCTTGGACATATTTTAACTTTACCAATGAAAATTAATTTTGTTGGCTGTTTAATCATTAACTTTTTAAAAAGATTGAAATGTTTTTCAACTACTTGCAATAATTAATTGAAGGAATGATTAAAGTTATTAAAGTTGAAAATTGCATAGCAAATCGAAATAAACATTATCAATATTTAACGCTCGTTGAAATAACCACCCATAATAAATATTCCATTCCATTTGATCCATCCACTCGCTGCTGCCACATTCCTCACGCAAAATAATTTTCTTATTTAATTAAGTTATTCCTTATGTCGGACATTTTATGGTTTATGCACATCAAGCTATCAAAAATAATCTGTCAAAAATAAACTTTGGCGGCTCATATCTCGGCTCAGAGAAAAATTGCGCCGTTTTTGAAAACGGATTTGGAATCAGCGCATCCGAATCTATCAATGGTGCAAGTCTCATCAAAATCTCAAGCGGACGCTAAAGTGACTTCCCTTGTAATAACCAATCTCCAGGTTGTCCATCATTTCAACGAAGAATTTTTCTTCAACTATTTCAAAAACTTCAAACAACACGACAATCCAAAAATGCAAAATCCAAACAACATTTATTGTAAGATTAGGTGTTCAACAACGGATCAAGCCAAAAAAATCCAAAAGCTTACAACATTCGGGATTCCCAAGCCGTCTCCGATCCAAGTACTAACCGAACTCAACGTTGCTTAACTTGCCAGATCGGACGGGATGGCGTGTATTCAACGTGATATGGTCGTAAGCGAAAGCGTTCAGTTGTTGATCGTGTTATATAGTTGAGTTCAGGTGTCGTCTCTCGTTGAACTAACTAATAACCAATCTCCAGGTTGTCCATCATTTCAACGAAGAATTTTTCTTCAACTATTTCAAAAACTTCAAACAACACGACAATCCAAAAATGCAAAATCCAAACAACATTTATTGTAAGATTAGGTGTTCAACAACGGATCAAGCCAAAAAAATCCAAAAGCTTACAACAATCGGGATTCCCAAGCCGTCTCCGATCCAAGTACTAACCGAACTCAACGTTGCTTAACTTGCCAGATCGGACGGGATGGCGTGTATTCAACGTGATATGGTCGTAAGCGAAAGCGTTCAGTTGTTGATCGTGTTATATAGTTGAGTTCAGGTGTCGTCTCTCGTTGAACTAACTAATAACCAATCTCCAGGTTGTCCATCATTTCAACGAAGAATTTTTCTTCAACTATTTCAAAAACTTCAAACAACACGACAATCCAAAAATGCAAAATCCAAACAACATTTATTGTAAGATTAGGTGTTCAACAACGGATCAAGCCAAAAAAATCCAAAAGCTTACAACATTCGGGATTCCCACTCGGTGATTTCCAGCTTACGTTTGCTGTCGACAGTTGGGTGATATGTGGTACCACCTTGCGTAGACATAATTAAATAGTGAGAGAGTTTTCAATTAATTTCTTCTCATTTCAAAATAAAAATTAAAATTCGACTTTTAGCCGTGAAAACGTGATCAGCTGGAGTAGTTAGGATGAGTTGGGAGAATAATTTTCATTTCATTTGTTTAAAATTGGATTTTTATGCAAAAATATGATAGGCGACGAGAGTCAATTTTCTCTTAACCATGGGAATACACATCCCGTGGGCAAACATGCATAGTTGGCCGAGAATATGCTTATGTGGACGAGGAACTGTTTGCGAAAACACGGACGCGTGTCATCATTTTTATTTTTTACAAGTTTTTTTTTCATTTTAATATATCAACGTATAATTGATAACGTATTGTATAAGATGTTTAATAATTATTATTTTAGATGGCATATCAATGTACAAGTCGCCAAGCACTTAATGGAGCTTGTGAATATGTCTAATAGCAACAATGTTATTAGAGGAAACAATTAATATATGCGATGAGCCAAACGAAGAAGTTGACTTGACGTATAAACAGTCTATCGGTAAGCAGGTATTATTTAATTCAATTATCTAATTAGTATAATTAAGATGGAAACTGGCTATAGCAAACATTGGTCTAATTTTTATGGAATTACACCTATCGCTCACTCGGTTCAAAATTTATAAAGTGCTTCGGTTATTAAGGAAAAGGATGTAAGCTCCCAATTTTTTAAAAATAATTTCAAGCAAAATTATTGCAGTTAATGGATGATGATATGATATAAATGAACACGAAGAGATCTTTTTTATCTTCAATGGGCTCATTAAGCATACTGAACATGCCGATACGTCTTTCAAGAAGATTAGTCTCCCGTACGTTTATATATTACTAGTTAATGATAATCGACTATATTTTAGATTCGTTAAAATATTCGTCACCAATGATGAAGATTGAAAGTGGACGCTCGTACAAATAACATTTTCTCAATGCAAAACAGTTATCCGGAATGTTGTAAGTAAATTTACTTTTTATAAGTTATATATTATTCCAGTCAGGCTGACGTGCCGATTTGGAGAAAAGTTGATGATCTCGTTTCGACTTGCCTGGGAACTGCAATTTTTTATTATCTATATCATCAATTTATGTTTTTAAGCTTTTATTTCAAAGTGATGGCATGAATTGATGAAGTAATAGAGAAACATCTGAATTTTCGCCATAACCAGACATTTTAAAATAATTTTTCTTTTCTCAAAAATCATGTTAGCCTGAGAAATACTATATATCACGGTTGCAAGGAAATATTTTTTTTAAACGAAACCCGAGGCTAGAACTCGAAAAACGACGGGAAACGGAAGATGGAATTCCGTGCAACCTTGATAACAGTATAAACTTGTAATTAATTGTTTCATTATAAACAATGCTAATATTATTTAAATTTCAGAGTAAAGAGTGGAATTCATCTTGATTGGGATGACAAAAAGCTCAATTGGAAGTATCCGTGCCAAACTACAGCAATGAAGACGACAAAAATAATTACTAATTTGTGTATTATTAATTTGTAATGTAATTATATTTGTTTTTTATGTTTATTTCTGGGTCCGTATACTAAAATTTGAGATTTCGGAATTCCGAAGATTAAATAAAGTTATTCTCTCTGGTATACGGCATCCGGTTTTTACGCTGCTATTAATAAATATTTTTCAATTAATTTCCCTAAAAAAAAAAGAAATAAATGGCAAAGTGCCAAGAATGCGAAGCGATGAGTGGCCGGCCACGCCCAATTCCAAGCAGCGGGAATCGGGCTGTCTGCGTCTCTCATCGTCGCATTCCTTCATCCAATTTGCTGGCTATAACCTATTGAGTGCCGCACGCGCTTCCACCTATGCTAGCTCAGAAACGCCGAGCAAGCCGTCTCCGATCCAAGTACTAACCGAACTCAACGTTGCTTAACTTGCCAGATCGGACGGGATGGCGTGTATTCAACGTGATATGGTCGTAAGCGAAAGCGTTCAGTTGTTGATCGTGTTATATAGTTGAGTTCAGGTGTCGTCTCTCGTTGAACTAACTAATAACCAATCTCCAGGTTGTCCATCATTTCAACGAAGAATTTTTCTTCAACTATTTCAAAAACTTCAAACAACACGACAATCCAAAAATGCAAAATCCAAACAACATTTATTGTAAGATTAGGTGTTCAACAACGGATCAAGCCAAAAAAATCCAAAAGCTTACAACATTCGGGATTCCCAAGCCGTCTCCGATCCAAGTACTAACCGAACTCAACGTTGCTTAACTTGCCAGATCGGACGGGATGGCGTGTATTCAACGTGATATGGTCGTAAGCGAAAGCGTTCAGTTGTTGATCGTGTTATATAGTTGAGTTCAGGTGTCGTCTCTCGTTGAACTAACTAATAACCAATCTCCAGGTTGTCCATCATTTCAACGAAGAATTTTTCTTCAACTATTTCAAAAACTTCAAACAACACGACAATCCAAAAATGCAAAATCCAAACAACATTTATTGTAAGATTAGGTGTTCAACAACGGATCAAGCCAAAAAAATCCAAAAGCTTACAACATTCGGGATTCCCAAGCCGTCTCCGATCCAAGTACTAACCGAACTCAACGTTGCTTAACTTGCCAGATCGGACGGGATGGCGTGTATTCAACGTGATATGGTCGTAAGCGAAAGCGTTCAGTTGTTGATCGTGTTATATAGTTGAGTTCAGGTGTCGTCTCTCGTTGAACTAACTAATAACCAATCTCCAGGTTGTCCATCATTTCAACGAAGAATTTTTCTTCAACTATTTCAAAAACTTCAAACAACACGACAATCCAAAAATGCAAAATCCAAACAACATTTATTGTAAGATTAGGTGTTCAACAACGGATCAAGCCAAAAAAATCCAAAAGCTTACAACATTCGGGATTCCCAAGCCGTCTCCGATCCAAGTACTAACCGAACTCAACGTTGCTTAACTTGCCAGATCGGACGGGATGGCGTGTATTCAACGTGATATGGTCGTAAGCGAAAGCGTTCAGTTGTTGATCGTGTTATATAGTTGAGTTCAGGTGTCGTCTCTCGTTGAACTAACTAACAAGGGAAGTCACTTTAGCGTCCGCTTGAGATTTTGATGAGACTTGCACCATTGATAGATTCGGATGCGCTGATTCCAAATCCGTTTTCAAAAACGGCGCAATTTTTCTCTGAGCCGAGATATGAGCCGCCAAAGTTTATTTTTGACAGATTATTTTTGACAGTTTGATGTGCATAAACCATAAAATGTCCGACATAAGGAATAACTTAATTAAATAAGAAAATTATTTTGCGTGAGAAATGTGGCAGCAGCGAGTGGATGGATCAAATGGAATGGTATAGTTATTATGGGTGGTTATTTCGATGGGTTTTAAATATTGATAATGTTTATTTCGATTTGCTATGCAATTTTCAACTTTAATAACTTTAATCATTCCTTCAATTAATTATTGCAAGTTGGTGAAAAACATTTCATTCTTTTTTAAAAGTTAAGGATTAAATAGCCAACAAAATTAATTTTCATTGGTAAAGTTCCAAGCAACATTTTTGAAAATCAACTACAAAATGTACCTTGAACTTATACATTGGAACGTGTCAATGGTGTCAGTGAAGATTGACAATGTCGAGTGTGGAGTTTGGGAATGTGGAGTTTTTGAATTTCTGAATTCGGAATTGCTTCGGAAAATCCGGAATATCTGGTGTTAAAGTTTATTTAAAAAAAATTTTTGCTATGCTAGTTGCAAAATTATGAAATTTTTATTTCCAAAATTTATTTAATTATTGCATGTTGTTGAAAAACATTTTATTCTGTTTTAAAGATTAAAATTGCAGAAAATAAAATTTAACAAAATTTACTGTCAAAATGCTCGAAACAATTAAAAATTCTACAATACAGACATGAAATAGAAAAGGTTTGTTTGTACATGAAATCAGGAAGAAACAATAATAGTTTCGATGCTTTAAATTTTTCTTGGTCCTACAGCAGAGATAGGCGGAATTCCAGTTTCCGTATTTTTTAAATTTATTCCTAATTCTGCATTGCGAAAATTCACTTTTCATTTTAACTTTAACATCAAATACCAGAGGAATCCGAAATTCCGACCATTTTTCTATTTTCAATTTTCGGCTCACAATGTTCTGACTGATTGACTTGAACTTTTCGGGATCTACTGAATCATGAAAATTGTAAGACTGTTTCACAACGCTGATACTACTTCCTTACACAAATTATCTCATCCAAGATTTTTTAGTTATATGTGTACCTTTTTCATCAGAATCACATATTTCCAAAAAAATTTCTGTTTTCAATTCAATAAATTTTTTCCGAAGCTTCAAATTTGATTCCGAATTCAGAAATTCAAAAACTCCACGTTCTCAAACTCCACACTCCACATTGTCAATCTTCACTGACACCATTGACACGTTCCAATGTATAAGTTCAAGGTACATTTTGTAGTTGATTTTCAAAAATGTTGCTTGGACATATTTTAACTTTACCAATGAAAATTAATTTTGTTGGCTGTTTAATCATTAACTTTTTAAAAAGATTGAAATGTTTTTCAACTACTTGCAATAATTAATTGAAGGAATGATTAAAGTTATTAAAGTTGAAAATTGCATAGCAAATCGAAATAAACATTATCAATATTTAACGCTCGTTGAAATAACCACCCATAATAAATATTCCATTCCATTTGATCCATCCACTCGCTGCTGCCACATTCCTCACGCAAAATAATTTTCTTATTTAATTAAGTTATTCCTTATGTCGGACATTTTATGGTTTATGCACATCAAGCTATCAAAAATAATCTGTCAAAAATAAACTTTGGCGGCTCATATCTCGGCTCAGAGAAAAATTGCGCCGTTTTTGAAAACGGATTTGGAATCAGCGCATCCGAATCTATCAATGGTGCAAGTCTCATCAAAATCTCAAGCGGACGCTAAAGTGACTTCCCTTGTAATAACCAATCTCCAGGTTGTCCATCATTTCAACGAAGAATTTTTCTTCAACTATTTCAAAAACTTCAAACAACACGACAATCCAAAAATGCAAAATCCAAACAACATTTATTGTAAGATTAGGTGTTCAACAACGGATCAAGCCAAAAAAATCCAAAAGCTTACAACATTCGGGATTCCCAAGCCGTCTCCGATCCAAGTACTAACCGAACTCAACGTTGCTTAACTTGCCAGATCGGACGGGATGGCGTGTATTCAACGTGATATGGTCGTAAGCGAAAGCGTTCAGTTGTTGATCGTGTTATATAGTTGAGTTCAGGTGTCGTCTCTCGTTGAACTAACTAATAACCAATCTCCAGGTTGTCCATCATTTCAACGAAGAATTTTTCTTCAACTATTTCAAAAACTTCAAACAACACGACAATCCAAAAATGCAAAATCCAAACAACATTTATTGTAAGATTAGGTGTTCAACAACGGATCAAGCCAAAAAAATCCAAAAGCTTACAACAATCGGGATTCCCAAGCCGTCTCCGATCCAAGTACTAACCGAACTCAACGTTGCTTAACTTGCCAGATCGGACGGGATGGCGTGTATTCAACGTGATATGGTCGTAAGCGAAAGCGTTCAGTTGTTGATCGTGTTATATAGTTGAGTTCAGGTGTCGTCTCTCGTTGAACTAACTAATAACCAATCTCCAGGTTGTCCATCATTTCAACGAAGAATTTTTCTTCAACTATTTCAAAAACTTCAAACAACACGACAATCCAAAAATGCAAAATCCAAACAACATTTATTGTAAGATTAGGTGTTCAACAACGGATCAAGCCAAAAAAATCCAAAAGCTTACAACATTCGGGATTCCCAAGCCGTCTCCGATCCAAGTACTAACCGAACTCAACGTTGCTTAACTTGCCAGATCGGACGGGATGGCGTGTATTCAACGTGATATGGTCGTAAGCGAAAGCGTTCAGTTGTTGATCGTGTTATATAGTTGAGTTCAGGTGTCGTCTCTCGTTGAACTAACTAATAACCAATCTCCAGGTTGTCCATCATTTCAACGAAGAATTTTTCTTCAACTATTTCAAAAACTTCAAACAACACGACAATCCAAAAATGCAAAATCCAAACAACATTTATTGTAAGATTAGGTGTTCAACAACGGATCAAGCCAAAAAAATCCAAAAGCTTACAACATTCGGGATTCCCAAGCCGTCTCCGATCCAAGTACTAACCGAACTCAACGTTGCTTAACTTGCCAGATCGGACGGGATGGCGTGTATTCAACGTGATATGGTCGTAAGCGAAAGCGTTCAGTTGTTGATCGTGTTATATAGTTGAGTTCAGGTGTCGTCTCTCGTTGAACTAACTAATAACCAATCTCCAGGTTGTCCATCATTTCAACGAAGAATTTTTCTTCAACTATTTCAAAAACTTCAAACAACACGACAATCCAAAAATGCAAAATCCAAACAACATTTATTGTAAGATTAGGTGTTCAACAACGGATCAAGCCAAAAAAATCCAAAAGCTTACAACATTCGGGATTCCCAAGCCGTCTCCGATCCAAGTACTAACCGAACTCAACGTTGCTTAACTTGCCAGATCGGACGGGATGGCGTGTATTCAACGTGATATGGTCGTAAGCGAAAGCGTTCAGTTGTTGATCGTGTTATATAGTTGAGTTCAGGTGTCGTCTCTCGTTGAACTAACTAATAACCAATCTCCAGGTTGTCCATCATTTCAACGAAGAATTTTTCTTCAACTATTTCAAAAACTTCAAACAACACGACAATCCAAAAATGCAAAATCCAAACAACATTTATTGTAAGATTAGGTGTTCAACAACGGATCAAGCCAAAAAAATCCAAAAGCTTACAACATTCGGGATTCCCAAGCCGTCTCCGATCCAAGTACTAACCGAACTCAACGTTGCTTAACTTGCCAGATCGGACGGGATGGCGTGTATTCAACGTGATATGGTCGTAAGCGAAAGCGTTCAGTTGTTGATCGTGTTATATAGTTGAGTTCAGGTGTCGTCTCTCGTTGAACTAACTAATAACCAATCTCCAGGTTGTCCATCATTTCAACGAAGAATTTTTCTTCAACTATTTCAAAAACTTCAAACAACACGACAATCCAAAAATGCAAAATCCAAACAACATTTATTGTAAGATTAGGTGTTCAACAACGGATCAAGCCAAAAAAATCCAAAAGCTTACAACATTCGGGATTCCCAAGCCGTCTCCGATCCAAGTACTAACCGAACTCAACGTTGCTTAACTTGCCAGATCGGACGGGATGGCGTGTATTCAACGTGATATGGTCGTAAGCGAAAGCGTTCAGTTGTTGATCGTGTTATATAGTTGAGTTCAGGTGTCGTCTCTCGTTGAACTAACTAATAACCAATCTCCAGGTTGTCCATCATTTCAACGAAGAATTTTTCTTCAACTATTTCAAAAACTTCAAACAACACGACAATCCAAAAATGCAAAATCCAAACAACATTTATTGTAAGATTAGGTGTTCAACAACGGATCAAGCCAAAAAAATCCAAAAGCTTACAACATTCGGGATTCCCAAGCCGTCTCCGATCCAAGTACTAACCGAACTCAACGTTGCTTAACTTGCCAGATCGGACGGGATGGCGTGTATTCAACGTGATATGGTCGTAAGCGAAAGCGTTCAGTTGTTGATCGTGTTATATAGTTGAGTTCAGGTGTCGTCTCTCGTTGAACTAACTAATAACCAATCTCCAGGTTGTCCATCATTTCAACGAAGAATTTTTCTTCAACTATTTCAAAAACTTCAAACAACACGACAATCCAAAAATGCAAAATCCAAACAACATTTATTGTAAGATTAGGTGTTCAACAACGGATCAAGCCAAAAAAATCCAAAAGCTTACAACATTCGGGATTCCCAAGCCGTCTCCGATCCAAGTACTAACCGAACTCAACGTTGCTTAACTTGCCAGATCGGACGGGATGGCGTGTATTCAACGTGATATGGTCGTAAGCGAAAGCGTTCAGTTGTTGATCGTGTTATATAGTTGAGTTCAGGTGTCGTCTCTCGTTGAACTAACTAATAACCAATCTCCAGGTTGTCCATCATTTCAACGAAGAATTTTTCTTCAACTATTTCAAAAACTTCAAACAACACGACAATCCAAAAATGCAAAATCCAAACAACATTTATTGTAAGATTAGGTGTTCAACAACGGATCAAGCCAAAAAAATCCAAAAGCTTACAACATTCGGGATTCCCAAGCCGTCTCCGATCCAAGTACTAACCGAACTCAACGTTGCTTAACTTGCCAGATCGGACGGGATGGCGTGTATTCAACGTGATATGGTCGTAAGCGAAAGCGTTCAGTTGTTGATCGTGTTATATAGTTGAGTTCAGGTGTCGTCTCTCGTTGAACTAACTAATAACCAATCTCCAGGTTGTCCATCATTTCAACGAAGAATTTTTCTTCAACTATTTCAAAAACTTCAAACAACACGACAATCCAAAAATGCAAAATCCAAACAACATTTATTGTAAGATTAGGTGTTCAACAACGGATCAAGCCAAAAAAATCCAAAAGCTTACAACATTCGGGATTCCCAAGCCGTCTCCGATCCAAGTACTAACCGAACTCAACGTTGCTTAACTTGCCAGATCGGACGGGATGGCGTGTATTCAACGTGATATGGTCGTAAGCGAAAGCGTTCAGTTGTTGATCGTGTTATATAGTTGAGTTCAGGTGTCGTCTCTCGTTGAACTAACTAATAACCAATCTCCAGGTTGTCCATCATTTCAACGAAGAATTTTTCTTCAACTATTTCAAAAACTTCAAACAACACGACAATCCAAAAATGCAAAATCCAAACAACATTTATTGTAAGATTAGGTGTTCAACAACGGATCAAGCCAAAAAAATCCAAAAGCTTACAACATTCGGGATTCCCAAGCCGTCTCCGATCCAAGTACTAACCGAACTCAACGTTGCTTAACTTGCCAGATCGGACGGGATGGCGTGTATTCAACGTGATATGGTCGTAAGCGAAAGCGTTCAGTTGTTGATCGTGTTATATAGTTGAGTTCAGGTGTCGTCTCTCGTTGAACTAACTAATAACCAATCTCCAGGTTGTCCATCATTTCAACGAAGAATTTTTCTTCAACTATTTCAAAAACTTCAAACAACACGACAATCCAAAAATGCAAAATCCAAACAACATTTATTGTAAGATTAGGTGTTCAACAACGGATCAAGCCAAAAAAATCCAAAAGCTTACAACATTCGGGATTCCCAAGCCGTCTCCGATCCAAGTACTAACCGAACTCAACGTTGCTTAACTTGCCAGATCGGACGGGATGGCGTGTATTCAACGTGATATGGTCGTAAGCGAAAGCGTTCAGTTGTTGATCGTGTTATATAGTTGAGTTCAGGTGTCGTCTCTCGTTGAACTAACTAATAACCAATCTCCAGGTTGTCCATCATTTCAACGAAGAATTTTTCTTCAACTATTTCAAAAACTTCAAACAACACGACAATCCAAAAATGCAAAATCCAAACAACATTTATTGTAAGATTAGGTGTTCAACAACGGATCAAGCCAAAAAAATCCAAAAGCTTACAACATTCGGGATTCCCAAGCCGTCTCCGATCCAAGTACTAACCGAACTCAACGTTGCTTAACTTGCCAGATCGGACGGGATGGCGTGTATTCAACGTGATATGGTCGTAAGGGAAAGCGTTCAGTTGTTGATCGTGTTATATAGTTGAGTTCAGGTGTCGTCTCTCGTTGAACTAACTAATAACCAATCTCCAGGTTGTACATCATTTCAACGAAGAATTTTTCTTCAACTATTTCAAAAACTTCAAACAACACGACAATCCAAAAATGCAAAATCCAAACAACATTTATTGTAAGATTAGGTGTTCAACAACGGATCAAGCCAAAAAAATCCAAAAGCTTACAACATTCGGGATTCCCAAGCCGTCTCCGATCCAAGTACTAACCGAACTCAACGTTGCTTAACTTGCCAGATCGGACGGGATGGCGTGTATTCAACGTGATATGGTCGTAAGCGAAAGCGTTCAGTTGTTGATCGTGTTATATAGTTGAGTTCAGGTGTCGTCTCTCGTTGAACTAACTAATAACCAATCTCCAGGTTGTCCATCATTTCAACGAAGAATTTTTCTTCAACTATTTCAAAAACTTCAAACAACACGACAATCCAAAAATGCAAAATCCAAACAACATTTATTGTAAGATTAGGTGTTCAACAACGGATCAAGCCAAAAAAATCCAAAAGCTTACAACATTCGGGATTCCCAAGCCGTCTCCGATCCAAGTACTAACCGAACTCAACGTTGCTTAACTTGCCAGATCGGACGGGATGGCGTGTATTCAACGTGATATGGTCGTAAGCGAAAGCGTTCAGTTGTTGATCGTGTTATATAGTTGAGTTCAGGTGTCGTCTCTCGTTGAACTAACTAATAACCAATCTCCAGGTTGTCCATCATTTCAACGAAGAATTTTTCTTCAACTATTTCAAAAACTTCAAACAACACGACAATCCAAAAATGCAAAATCCAAACAACATTTATTGTAAGATTAGGTGTTCAACAACGGATCAAGCCAAAAAAATCCAAAAGCTTACAACATTCGGGATTCCCAAGCCGTCTCCGATCCAAGTACTAACCGAACTCAACGTTGCTTAACTTGCCAGATCGGACGGGATGGCGTGTATTCAACGTGATATGGTCGTAAGCGAAAGCGTTCAGTTGTTGATCGTGTTATATAGTTGAGTTCAGGTGTCGTCTCTCGTTGAACTAACTAATAACCAATCTCCAGGTTGTACATCATTTCAACGAAGAATTTTTCTTCAACTATTTCAAAAACTTCAAACAACACGACAATCCAAAAATGCAAAATCCAAACAACATTTATTGTAAGATTAGGTGTTCAACAACGGATCAAGCCAAAAAAATCCAAAAGCTTACAACATTCGGGATTCCCAAGCCGTCTCCGATCCAAGTACTAACCGAACTCAACGTTGCTTAACTTGCCAGATCGGACGGGATGGCGTGTATTCAACGTGATATGGTCGTAAGCGAAAGCGTTCAGTTGTTGATCGTGTTATATAGTTGAGTTCAGGTGTCGTCTCTCGTTGAACTAACTAATAACCAATCTCCAGGTTGTCCATCATTTCAACGAAGAATTTTTCTTCAACTATTTCAAAAACTTCAAACAACACGACAATCCAAAAATGCAAAATCCAAACAACATTTATTGTAAGATTAGGTGTTCAACAACGGATCAAGCCAAAAAAATCCAAAAGCTTACAACATTCGGGATTCCCAAGCCGTCTCCGATCCAAGTACTAACCGAACTCAACGTTGCTTAACTTGCCAGATCGGACGGGATGGCGTGTATTCAACGTGATATGGTCGTAAGCGAAAGCGTTCAGTTGTTGATCGTGTTATATAGTTGAGTTCAGGTGTCGTCTCTCGTTGAACTAACTAATAACCAATCTCCAGGTTGTCCATCATTTCAACGAAGAATTTTTCTTCAACTATTTCAAAAACTTCAAACAACACGACAATCCAAAAATGCAAAATCCAAACAACATTTATTGTAAGATTAGGTGTTCAACAACGGATCAAGCCAAAAAAATCCAAAAGCTTACAACATTCGGGATTCCCAAGCCGTCTCCGATCCAAGTACTAACCGAACTCAACGTTGCTTAACTTGCCAGATCGGACGGGATGGCGTGTATTCAACGTGATATGGTCGTAAGCGAAAGCGTTCAGTTGTTGATCGTGTTATATAGTTGAGTTCAGGTGTCGTCTCTCGTTGAACTAACTAATAACCAATCTCCAGGTTGTACATCATTTCAACGAAGAATTTTTCTTCAACTATTTCAAAAACTTCAAACAACACGACAATCCAAAAATGCAAAATCCAAACAACATTTATTGTAAGATTAGGTGTTCAACAACGGATCAAGCCAAAAAAATCCAAAAGCTTACAACATTCGGGATTCCCAAGCCGTCTCCGATCCAAGTACTAACCGAACTCAACGTTGCTTAACTTGCCAGATCGGACGGGATGGCGTGTATTCAACGTGATATGGTCGTAAGCGAAAGCGTTCAGTTGTTGATCGTGTTATATAGTTGAGTTCAGGTGTCGTCTCTCGTTGAACTAACTAATAACCAATCTCCAGGTTGTCCATCATTTCAACGAAGAATTTTTCTTCAACTATTTCAAAAACTTCAAACAACACGACAATCCAAAAATGCAAAATCCAAACAACATTTATTGTAAGATTAGGTGTTCAACAACGGATCAAGCCAAAAAAATCCAAAAGCTTACAACATTCGGGATTCCCAAGCCGTCTCCGATCCAAGTACTAACCGAACTCAACGTTGCTTAACTTGCCAGATCGGACGGGATGGCGTGTATTCAACGTGATATGGTCGTAAGCGAAAGCGTTCAGTTGTTGATCGTGTTATATAGTTGAGTTCAGGTGTCGTCTCTCGTTGAACTAACTAATAACCAATCTCCAGGTTGTCCATCATTTCAACGAAGAATTTTTCTTCAACTATTTCAAAAACTTCAAACAACACGACAATCCAAAAATGCAAAATCCAAACAACATTTATTGTAAGATTAGGTGTTCAACAACGGATCAAGCCAAAAAAATCCAAAAGCTTACAACATTCGGGATTCCCAAGCCGTCTCCGATCCAAGTACTAACCGAACTCAACGTTGCTTAACTTGCCAGATCGGACGGGATGGCGTGTATTCAACGTGATATGGTCGTAAGCGAAAGCGTTCAGTTGTTGATCGTGTTATATAGTTGAGTTCAGGTGTCGTCTCTCGTTGAACTAACTAATAACCAATCTCCAGGTTGTCCATCATTTCAACGAAGAATTTTTCTTCAACTATTTCAAAAACTTCAAACAACACGACAATCCAAAAATGCAAAATCCAAACAACATTTATTGTAAGATTAGGTGTTCAACAACGGATCAAGCCAAAAAAATCCAAAAGCTTACAACATTCGGGATTCCCAAGCCGTCTCCGATCCAAGTACTAACCGAACTCAACGTTGCTTAACTTGCCAGATCGGACGGGATGGCGTGTATTCAACGTGATATGGTCGTAAGCGAAAGCGTTCAGTTGTTGATCGTGTTATATAGTTGAGTTCAGGTGTCGTCTCTCGTTGAACTAACTAATAACCAATCTCCAGGTTGTCCATCATTTCAACGAAGAATTTTTCTTCAACTATTTCAAAAACTTCAAACAACACGACAATCCAAAAATGCAAAATCCAAACAACATTTATTGTAAGATTAGGTGTTCAACAACGGATCAAGCCAAAAAAATCCAAAAGCTTACAACATTCGGGATTCCCAAGCCGTCTCCGATCCAAGTACTAACCGAACTCAACGTTGCTTAACTTGCCAGATCGGACGGGATGGCGTGTATTCAACGTGATATGGTCGTAAGCGAAAGCGTTCAGTTGTTGATCGTGTTATATAGTTGAGTTCAGGTGTCGTCTCTCGTTGAACTAACTAATAACCAATCTCCAGGTTGTACATCATTTCAACGAAGAATTTTTCTTCAACTATTTCAAAAACTTCAAACAACACGACAATCCAAAAATGCAAAATCCAAACAACATTTATTGTAAGATTAGGTGTTCAACAACGGATCAAGCCAAAAAAATCCAAAAGCTTACAACATTCGGGATTCCCAAGCCGTCTCCGATCCAAGTACTAACCGAACTCAACGTTGCTTAACTTGCCAGATCGGACGGGATGGCGTGTATTCAACGTGATATGGTCGTAAGCGAAAGCGTTCAGTTGTTGATCGTGTTATATAGTTGAGTTCAGGTGTCGTCTCTCGTTGAACTAACTAATAACCAATCTCCAGGTTGTCCATCATTTCAACGAAGAATTTTTCTTCAACTATTTCAAAAACTTCAAACAACACGACAATCCAAAAATGCAAAATCCAAACAACATTTATTGTAAGATTAGGTGTTCAACAACGGATCAAGCCAAAAAAATCCAAAAGCTTACAACATTCGGGATTCCCAAGCCGTCTCCGATCCAAGTACTAACCGAACTCAACGTTGCTTAACTTGCCAGATCGGACGGGATGGCGTGTATTCAACGTGATATGGTCGTAAGCGAAAGCGTTCAGTTGTTGATCGTGTTATATAGTTGAGTTCAGGTGTCGTCTCTCGTTGAACTAACTAATAACCAATCTCCAGGTTGTCCATCATTTCAACGAAGAATTTTTCTTCAACTATTTCAAAAACTTCAAACAACACGACAATCCAAAAATGCAAAATCCAAACAACATTTATTGTAAGATTAGGTGTTCAACAACGGATCAAGCCAAAAAAATCCAAAAGCTTACAACATTCGGGATTCCCAAGCCGTCTCCGATCCAAGTACTAACCGAACTCAACGTTGCTTAACTTGCCAGATCGGACGGGATGGCGTGTATTCAACGTGATATGGTCGTAAGCGAAAGCGTTCAGTTGTTGATCGTGTTATATAGTTGAGTTCAGGTGTCGTCTCTCGTTGAACTAACTAATAACCAATCTCCAGGTTGTCCATCATTTCAACGAAGAATTTTTCTTCAACTATTTCAAAAACTTCAAACAACACGACAATCCAAAAATGCAAAATCCAAACAACATTTATTGTAAGATTAGGTGTTCAACAACGGATCAAGCCAAAAAAATCCAAAAGCTTACAACATTCGGGATTCCCAAGCCGTCTCCGATCCAAGTACTAACCGAACTCAACGTTGCTTAACTTGCCAGATCGGACGGGATGGCGTGTATTCAACGTGATATGGTCGTAAGCGAAAGCGTTCAGTTGTTGATCGTGTTATATAGTTGAGTTCAGGTGTCGTCTCTCGTTGAACTAACTAATAACCAATCTCCAGGTTGTCCATCATTTCAACGAAGAATTTTTCTTCAACTATTTCAAAAACTTCAAACAACACGACAATCCAAAAATGCAAAATCCAAACAACATTTATTGTAAGATTAGGTGTTCAACAACGGATCAAGCCAAAAAAATCCAAAAGCTTACAACATTCGGGATTCCCAAGCCGTCTCCGATCCAAGTACTAACCGAACTCAACGTTGCTTAACTTGCCAGATCGGACGGGATGGCGTGTATTCAACGTGATATGGTCGTAAGCGAAAGCGTTCAGTTGTTGATCGTGTTATATAGTTGAGTTCAGGTGTCGTCTCTCGTTGAACTAACTAATAACCAATCTCCAGGTTGTCCATCATTTCAACGAAGAATTTTTCTTCAACTATTTCAAAAACTTCAAACAACACGACAATCCAAAAATGCAAAATCCAAACAACATTTATTGTAAGATTAGGTGTTCAACAACGGATCAAGCCAAAAAAATCCAAAAGCTTACAACATTCGGGATTCCCAAGCCGTCTCCGATCCAAGTACTAACCGAACTCAACGTTGCTTAACTTGCCAGATCGGACGGGATGGCGTGTATTCAACGTGATATGGTCGTAAGCGAAAGCGTTCAGTTGTTGATCGTGTTATATAGTTGAGTTCAGGTGTCGTCTCTCGTTGAACTAACTAATAACCAATCTCCAGGTTGTCCATCATTTCAACGAAGAATTTTTCTTCAACTATTTCAAAAACTTCAAACAACACGACAATCCAAAAATGCAAAATCCAAACAACATTTATTGTAAGATTAGGTGTTCAACAACGGATCAAGCCAAAAAAATCCAAAAGCTTACAACATTCGGGATTCCCAAGCCGTCTCCGATCCAAGTACTAACCGAACTCAACGTTGCTTAACTTGCCAGATCGGACGGGATGGCGTGTATTCAACGTGATATGGTCGTAAGCGAAAGCGTTCAGTTGTTGATCGTGTTATATAGTTGAGTTCAGGTGTCGTCTCTCGTTGAACTAACTAATAACCAATCTCCAGGTTGTCCATCATTTCAACGAAGAATTTTTCTTCAACTATTTCAAAAACTTCAAACAACACGACAATCCAAAAATGCAAAATCCAAACAACATTTATTGTAAGATTAGGTGTTCAACAACGGATGAAGCCAAAAAAATCCAAAAGCTTACAACATTCGGGATTCCCAAGCCGTCTCCGATCCAAGTACTATCCGAACTCAACGTTGCTTAACTTGCCAGATCGGACGGGATGGCGTGTATTCAACGTGATATGGTCGTAAGCGAAAGCGTTCAGTTGTTGATCGTGTTATATAGTTGAGTTCAGGTGTCGTCTCTCGTTGAACTAACTAATAACCAATCTCCAGGTTGTCCATCATTTCAACGAAGAATTTTTCTTCAACTATTTCAAAAACTTCAAACAACACGACAATCCAAAAATGCAAAATCCAAACAACATTTATTGTAAGATTAGGTGTTCAACAACGGATCAAGCCAAAAAAATCCAAAAGCTTACAACATTCGGGATTCCCAAGCCGTCTCCGATCCAAGTACTAACCGAACTCAACGTTGCTTAACTTGCCAGATCGGACGGGATGGCGTGTATTCAACGTGATATGGTCGTAAGCGAAAGCGTTCAGTTGTTGATCGTGTTATATAGTTGAGTTCAGGTGTCGTCTCTCGTTGAACTAACTAATAACCAATCTCCAGGTTGTCCATCATTTCAACGAAGAATTTTTCTTCAACTATTTCAAAAACTTCAAACAACACGACAATCCAAAAATGCAAAATCCAAACAACATTTATTGTAAGATTAGGTGTTCAACAACGGATCAAGCCAAAAAAATCCAAAAGCTTACAACATTCGGGATTCCCAAGCCGTCTCCGATCCAAGTACTAACCGAACTCAACGTTGCTTAACTTGCCAGATCGGACGGGATGGCGTGTATTCAACGTGATATGGTCGTAAGCGAAAGCGTTCAGTTGTTGATCGTGTTATATAGTTGAGTTCAGGTGTCGTCTCTCGTTGAACTAACTAATAACCAATCTCCAGGTTGTCCATCATTTCAACGAAGAATTTTTCTTCAACTATTTCAAAAACTTCAAACAACACGACAATCCAAAAATGCAAAATCCAAACAACATTTATTGTAAGATTAGGTGTTCAACAACGGATCAAGCCAAAAAAATCCAAAAGCTTACAACATTCGGGATTCCCAAGCCGTCTCCGATCCAAGTACTAACCGAACTCAACGTTGCTTAACTTGCCAGATCGGACGGGATGGCGTGTATTCAACGTGATATGGTCGTAAGCGAAAGCGTTCAGTTGTTGATCGTGTTATATAGTTGAGTTCAGGTGTCGTCTCTCGTTGAACTAACTAATAACCAATCTCCAGGTTGTCCATCATTTCAACGAAGAATTTTTCTTCAACTATTTCAAAAACTTCAAACAACACGACAATCCAAAAATGCAAAATCCAAACAACATTTATTGTAAGATTAGGTGTTCAACAACGGATCAAGCCAAAAAAATCCAAAAGCTTACAACATTCGGGATTCCCAAGCCGTCTCCGATCCAAGTACTAACCGAACTCAACGTTGCTTAACTTGCCAGATCGGACGGGATGGCGTGTATTCAACGTGATATGGTCGTAAGCGAAAGCGTTCAGTTGTTGATCGTGTTATATAGTTGAGTTCAGGTGTCGTCTCTCGTTGAACTAACTAATAACCAATCTCCAGGTTGTCCATCATTTCAACGAAGAATTTTTCTTCAACTATTTCAAAAACTTCAAACAACACGACAATCCAAAAATGCAAAATCCAAACAACATTTATTGTAAGATTAGGTGTTCAACAACGGATCAAGCCAAAAAAATCCAAAAGCTTACAACATTCGGGATTCCCAAGCCGTCTCCGATCCAAGTACTAACCGAACTCAACGTTGCTTAACTTGCCAGATCGGACGGGATGGCGTGTATTCAACGTGATATGGTCGTAAGCGAAAGCGTTCAGTTGTTGATCGTGTTATATAGTTGAGTTCAGGTGTCGTCTCTCGTTGAACTAACTAATAACCAATCTCCAGGTTGTACATCATTTCAACGAAGAATTTTTCTTCAACTATTTCAAAAACTTCAAACAACACGACAATCCAAAAATGCAAAATCCAAACAACATTTATTGTAAGATTAGGTGTTCAACAACGGATCAAGCCAAAAAAATCCAAAAGCTTACAACATTCGGGATTCCCAAGCCGTCTCCGATCCAAGTACTAACCGAACTCAACGTTGCTTAACTTGCCAGATCGGACGGGATGGCGTGTATTCAACGTGATATGGTCGTAAGCGAAAGCGTTCAGTTGTTGATCGTGTTATATAGTTGAGTTCAGGTGTCGTCTCTCGTTGAACTAACTAATAACCAATCTCCAGGTTGTCCATCATTTCAACGAAGAATTTTTCTTCAACTATTTCAAAAACTTCAAACAACACGACAATCCAAAAATGCAAAATCCAAACAACATTTATTGTAAGATTAGGTGTTCAACAACGGATCAAGCCAAAAAAATCCAAAAGCTTACAACATTCGGGATTCCCAAGCCGTCTCCGATCCAAGTACTAACCGAACTCAACGTTGCTTAACTTGCCAGATCGGACGGGATGGCGTGTATTCAACGTGATATGGTCGTAAGCGAAAGCGTTCAGTTGTTGATCGTGTTATATAGTTGAGTTCAGGTGTCGTCTCTCGTTGAACTAACTAATAACCAATCTCCAGGTTGTCCATCATTTCAACGAAGAATTTTTCTTCAACTATTTCAAAAACTTCAAACAACACGACAATCCAAAAATGCAAAATCCAAACAACATTTATTGTAAGATTAGGTGTTCAACAACGGATCAAGCCAAAAAAATCCAAAAGCTTACAACATTCGGGATTCCCAAGCCGTCTCCGATCCAAGTACTAACCGAACTCAACGTTGCTTAACTTGCCAGATCGGACGGGATGGCGTGTATTCAACGTGATATGGTCGTAAGCGAAAGCGTTCAGTTGTTGATCGTGTTATATAGTTGAGTTCAGGTGTCGTCTCTCGTTGAACTAACTAATAACCAATCTCCAGGTTGTACATCATTTCAACGAAGAATTTTTCTTCAACTATTTCAAAAACTTCAAACAACACGACAATCCAAAAATGCAAAATCCAAACAACATTTATTGTAAGATTAGGTGTTCAACAACGGATCAAGCCAAAAAAATCCAAAAGCTTACAACATTCGGGATTCCCAAGCCGTCTCCGATCCAAGTACTAACCGAACTCAACGTTGCTTAACTTGCCAGATCGGACGGGATGGCGTGTATTCAACGTGATATGGTCGTAAGGGAAAGCGTTCAGTTGTTGATCGTGTTATATAGTTGAGTTCAGGTGTCGTCTCTCGTTGAACTAACTAATAACCAATCTCCAGGTTGTACATCATTTCAACGAAGAATTTTTCTTCAACTATTTCAAAAACTTCAAACAACACGACAATCCAAAAATGCAAAATCCAAACAACATTTATTGTAAGATTAGGTGTTCAACAACGGATCAAGCCAAAAAAATCCAAAAGCTTACAACATTCGGGATTCCCAAGCCGTCTCCGATCCAAGTACTAACCGAACTCAACGTTGCTTAACTTGCCAGATCGGACGGGATGGCGTGTATTCAACGTGATATGGTCGTAAGCGAAAGCGTTCAGTTGTTGATCGTGTTATATAGTTGAGTTCAGGTGTCGTCTCTCGTTGAACTAACTAATAACCAATCTCCAGGTTGTCCATCATTTCAACGAAGAATTTTTCTTCAACTATTTCAAAAACTTCAAACAACACGACAATCCAAAAATGCAAAATCCAAACAACATTTATTGTAAGATTAGGTGTTCAACAACGGATCAAGCCAAAAAAATCCAAAAGCTTACAACATTCGGGATTCCCAAGCCGTCTCCGATCCAAGTACTAACCGAACTCAACGTTGCTTAACTTGCCAGATCGGACGGGATGGCGTGTATTCAACGTGATATGGTCGTAAGCGAAAGCGTTCAGTTGTTGATCGTGTTATATAGTTGAGTTCAGGTGTCGTCTCTCGTTGAACTAACTAATAACCAATCTCCAGGTTGTCCATCATTTCAACGAAGAATTTTTCTTCAACTATTTCAAAAACTTCAAACAACACGACAATCCAAAAATGCAAAATCCAAACAACATTTATTGTAAGATTAGGTGTTCAACAACGGATCAAGCCAAAAAAATCCAAAAGCTTACAACATTCGGGATTCCCAAGCCGTCTCCGATCCAAGTACTAACCGAACTCAACGTTGCTTAACTTGCCAGATCGGACGGGATGGCGTGTATTCAACGTGATATGGTCGTAAGCGAAAGCGTTCAGTTGTTGATCGTGTTATATAGTTGAGTTCAGGGGTCGTCTCTCGTTGAACTAACTAATAACCAATCTCCAGGTTGTACATCATTTCAACGAAGAATTTTTCTTCAACTATTTCAAAAACTTCAAACAACACGACAATCCAAAAATGCAAAATCCAAACAACATTTATTGTAAGATTAGGTGTTCAACAACGGATCAAGCCAAAAAAATCCAAAAGCTTACAACATTCGGGATTCCCAAGCCGTCTCCGATCCAAGTACTAACCGAACTCAACGTTGCTTAACTTGCCAGATCGGACGGGATGGCGTGTATTCAACGTGATATGGTCGTAAGCGAAAGCGTTCAGTTGTTGATCGTGTTATATAGTTGAGTTCAGGTGTCGTCTCTCGTTGAACTAACTAATAACCAATCTCCAGGTTGTCCATCATTTCAACGAAGAATTTTTCTTCAACTATTTCAAAAACTTCAAACAACACGACAATCCAAAAATGCAAAATCCAAACAACATTTATTGTAAGATTAGGTGTTCAACAACGGATCAAGCCAAAAAAATCCAAAAGCTTACAACATTCGGGATTCCCAAGCCGTCTCCGATCCAAGTACTAACCGAACTCAACGTTGCTTAACTTGCCAGATCGGACGGGATGGCGTGTATTCAACGTGATATGGTCGTAAGCGAAAGCGTTCAGTTGTTGATCGTGTTATATAGTTGAGTTCAGGTGTCGTCTCTCGTTGAACTAACTAATAACCAATCTCCAGGTTGTCCATCATTTCAACGAAGAATTTTTCTTCAACTATTTCAAAAACTTCAAACAACACGACAATCCAAAAATGCAAAATCCAAACAACATTTATTGTAAGATTAGGTGTTCAACAACGGATCAAGCCAAAAAAATCCAAAAGCTTACAACATTCGGGATTCCCAAGCCGTCTCCGATCCAAGTACTAACCGAACTCAACGTTGCTTAACTTGCCAGATCGGACGGGATGGCGTGTATTCAACGTGATATGGTCGTAAGCGAAAGCGTTCAGTTGTTGATCGTGTTATATAGTTGAGTTCAGGTGTCGTCTCTCGTTGAACTAACTAATAACCAATCTCCAGGTTGTACATCATTTCAACGAAGAATTTTTCTTCAACTATTTCAAAAACTTCAAACAACACGACAATCCAAAAATGCAAAATCCAAACAACATTTATTGTAAGATTAGGTGTTCAACAACGGATCAAGCCAAAAAAATCCAAAAGCTTACAACATTCGGGATTCCCAAGCCGTCTCCGATCCAAGTACTAACCGAACTCAACGTTGCTTAACTTGCCAGATCGGACGGGATGGCGTGTATTCAACGTGATATGGTCGTAAGCGAAAGCGTTCAGTTGTTGATCGTGTTATATAGTTGAGTTCAGGTGTCGTCTCTCGTTGAACTAACTAATAACCAATCTCCAGGTTGTCCATCATTTCAACGAAGAATTTTTCTTCAACTATTTCAAAAACTTCAAACAACACGACAATCCAAAAATGCAAAATCCAAACAACATTTATTGTAAGATTAGGTGTTCAACAACGGATCAAGCCAAAAAAATCCAAAAGCTTACAACATTCGGGATTCCCAAGCCGTCTCCGATCCAAGTACTAACCGAACTCAACGTTGCTTAACTTGCCAGATCGGACGGGATGGCGTGTATTCAACGTGATATGGTCGTAAGCGAAAGCGTTCAGTTGTTGATCGTGTTATATAGTTGAGTTCAGGTGTCGTCTCTCGTTGAACTAACTAATAACCAATCTCCAGGTTGTCCATCATTTCAACGAAGAATTTTTCTTCAACTATTTCAAAAACTTCAAACAACACGACAATCCAAAAATGCAAAATCCAAACAACATTTATTGTAAGATTAGGTGTTCAACAACGGATCAAGCCAAAAAAATCCAAAAGCTTACAACATTCGGGATTCCCAAGCCGTCTCCGATCCAAGTACTAACCGAACTCAACGTTGCTTAACTTGCCAGATCGGACGGGATGGCGTGTATTCAACGTGATATGGTCGTAAGCGAAAGCGTTCAGTTGTTGATCGTGTTATATAGTTGAGTTCAGGTGTCGTCTCTCGTTGAACTAACTAATAACCAATCTCCAGGTTGTCCATCATTTCAACGAAGAATTTTTCTTCAACTATTTCAAAAACTTCAAACAACACGACAATCCAAAAATGCAAAATCCAAACAACATTTATTGTAAGATTAGGTGTTCAACAACGGATCAAGCCAAAAAAATCCAAAAGCTTACAACATTCGGGATTCCCAAGCCGTCTCCGATCCAAGTACTAACCGAACTCAACGTTGCTTAACTTGCCAGATCGGACGGGATGGCGTGTATTCAACGTGATATGGTCGTAAGCGAAAGCGTTCAGTTGTTGATCGTGTTATATAGTTGAGTTCAGGTGTCGTCTCTCGTTGAACTAACTAATAACCAATCTCCAGGTTGTCCATCATTTCAACGAAGAATTTTTCTTCAACTATTTCAAAAACTTCAAACAACACGACAATCCAAAAATGCAAAATCCAAACAACATTTATTGTAAGATTAGGTGTTCAACAACGGATCAAGCCAAAAAAATCCAAAAGCTTACAACATTCGGGATTCCCAAGCCGTCTCCGATCCAAGTACTAACCGAACTCAACGTTCTCTGCACTTTGCGCTTGACGGTGGCGTGACTGTGTTTTGCACGAAATTGTTATGAAAACACGCGCAAAACTGCCGCCAGAACAGTCAGTCATCGCACAGCGTCCTAACAGTTTGCTGCAACTTTGCGAAAAGCTATCGGAGAGCGTCCTAACAGTTTGTTGGAACTTTGCGAAAAGCCATCGGACAGAGTCCTGTCATTTTTGTGGAATTTTGCTCACAGCTTTTGGATTATTTCACCTCGTTTTAATATTGGTTTATATCCTTTACGTTAGACATAACAATATAATATTTATTCATTTATTTATTTATATAAATAAAAACTAAATAGCAAACAATAATTAATGCATTTAATTGAGCTCCTTGTATCGATTCAGATAGCTCCATTGTAGTGTTTCAATCTTCCTTGGCACGACGTACTATATAGATTACCACTTCGAAACGGGTAGGAATGCGCAAATGTCGTTTTCTAAAAAAATAAGATTGTTATAAAGAAATTGAAGTCCCGGTATGGAAAAGTGGAGTCCCGGTCCCGAGTCCCGGGTAGGGGAAAAGGGAAGTTCCACTCCTGGGTAACGGTCTATTAATTTTCAATTTTTTAAGCTCCCGACAGCCCGGAATTCGAAAAAACGTTGTCCCTCCCATTACTGATATGTATGAAAATCATTCGAGGGCTTCTAGATCTTTTAAACCTATTTTTTAAATATGCTAAGTCAGTTGAAAATTAAAATTATACTCATTCATTTGTTTAGACGTCTATTTTTTATAATATGCTTCCAATGAAACGAATTTAAATCACGTCTAATGAAAAAGAAAGAGCACATTATTAATTTCAACTGAAATAACATAAATAAAAAATAATAATAAAATCTAGCCAACCCTGAATTATTTACCTTTGTGTCAAATGTGCATTGATTCGGATGACGGTTGTCCTAGTCTTGAAATATGTGCTCCTAAAATTATCCAATATATATTAGTTCGCATTTACAAAACTTACAATTTGTGACCACTAATCTGGACATTCTTCCTATTTATATTGAAATTGTATTATGTTGTTAATCTCCATATTGATAGTTGTTGGTAAAATCTAAAATGGATATATCCTTAAATATTAATTGTAGACTTACTTTCCAGCCAGTCCTTCGGAACGCCTTACAGTATTGAATCCATCCTTGATCGGACCATTCATTCCAATTAGCATTGTAGTCTGAAATATTGAAATTAATATAATTCCTAATTAATGTTCTTGCTTACCTGGGATAGTAAATCAAACCTCCACGTATTGATCCTTTAGAATTGATCCCATCCGTAGAGATAATATATATTAGAATATTATAAGTCTTCAGGACTTATAAGTTAAGAATGAAATGAAAAGAAAAACAATTCAATAAAAACAATAACAACTATAACTCATAAACAATTCCATCGATTGTTATTGAGCTCGTGATCAAAACATCAAATCAAAACAACCATTCCATCCAAATCGAATAAACCGAAGTTGATTACAATTAGACGATGCGTCCTCACTCCAAAAAACAACATGAAAATATAACAAGAATGTTGACTGTTCACTCGATTTGTTCTTTCTGTTTACGCTATCTAACACGATGAGTGTGTTTTCATGGAAAAAGCACCTCGCGTCCTAAACGGAGCCCTTTTCGTGCAAAACACAGTCACGCCACCGTCAAGCGCAAAGTGCAGAGTTGCTTAACTTGCCAGATCGGACGGGATGGCGTGTATTCAACGTGATATGGTCGTAAGCGAAAGCGTTCAGTTGTTGATCGTGTTATATAGTTGAGTTCAGGTGTCGTCTCTCGTTGAACTAACTAATAACCAATCTCCAGGTTGTCCATCATTTCAACGAAGAATTTTTCTTCAACTATTTCAAAAACTTCAAACAACACGACAATCCAAAAATGCAAAATCCAAACAACATTTATTGTAAGATTAGGTGTTCAACAACGGATCAAGCCAAAAAAATCCAAAAGCTTACAACATTCGGGATTCCCAAGCCGTCTCCGATCCAAGTACTAACCGAACTCAACGTTGCTTAACTTGCCAGATCGGACGGGATGGCGTGTATTCAACGTGATATGGTCGTAAGCGAAAGCGTTCAGTTGTTGATCGTGTTATATAGTTGAGTTCAGGTGTCGTCTCTCGTTGAACTAACTAATAACCAATCTCCAGGTTGTCCATCATTTCAACGAAGAATTTTTCTTCAACTATTTCAAAAACTTCAAACAACACGACAATCCAAAAATGCAAAATCCAAACAACATTTATTGTAAGATTAGGTGTTCAACAACGGATCAAGCCAAAAAAATCCAAAAGCTTACAACATTCGGGATTCCCAAGCCGTCTCCGATCCAAGTACTAACCGAACTCAACGTTGCTTAACTTGCCAGATCGGACGGGATGGCGTGTATTCAACGTGATATGGTCGTAAGCGAAAGCGTTCAGTTGTTGATCGTGTTATATAGTTGAGTTCAGGTGTCGTCTCTCGTTGAACTAACTAATAACCAATCTCCAGGTTGTCCATCATTTCAACGAAGAATTTTTCTTCAACTATTTCAAAAACTTCAAACAACACGACAATCCAAAAATGCAAAATCCAAACAACATTTATTGTAAGATTAGGTGTTCAACAACGGATCAAGCCAAAAAAATCCAAAAGCTTACAACATTCGGGATTCCCAAGCCGTCTCCGATCCAAGTACTAACCGAACTCAACGTTGCTTAACTTGCCAGATCGGACGGGATGGCGTGTATTCAACGTGATATGGTCGTAAGCGAAAGCGTTCAGTTGTTGATCGTGTTATATAGTTGAGTTCAGGTGTCGTCTCTCGTTGAACTAACTAATAACCAATCTCCAGGTTGTCCATCATTTCAACGAAGAATTTTTCTTCAACTATTTCAAAAACTTCAAACAACACGACAATCCAAAAATGCAAAATCCAAACAACATTTATTGTAAGATTAGGTGTTCAACAACGGATCAAGCCAAAAAAATCCAAAAGCTTACAACATTCGGGATTCCCAAGCCGTCTCCGATCCAAGTACTAACCGAACTCAACGTTGCTTAACTTGCCAGATCGGACGGGATGGCGTGTATTCAACGTGATATGGTCGTAAGCGAAAGCGTTCAGTTGTTGATCGTGTTATATAGTTGAGTTCAGGTGTCGTCTCTCGTTGAACTAACTAATAACCAATCTCCAGGTTGTCCATCATTTCAACGAAGAATTTTTCTTCAACTATTTCAAAAACTTCAAACAACACGACAATCCAAAAATGCAAAATCCAAACAACATTTATTGTAAGATTAGGTGTTCAACAACGGATCAAGCCAAAAAAATCCAAAAGCTTACAACATTCGGGATTCCCAAGCCGTCTCCGATCCAAGTACTAACCGAACTCAACGTTGCTTAACTTGCCAGATCGGACGGGATGGCGTGTATTCAACGTGATATGGTCGTAAGCGAAAGCGTTCAGTTGTTGATCGTGTTATATAGTTGAGTTCAGGTGTCGTCTCTCGTTGAACTAACTAATAACCAATCTCCAGGTTGTCCATCATTTCAACGAAGAATTTTTCTTCAACTATTTCAAAAACTTCAAACAACACGACAATCCAAAAATGCAAAATCCAAACAACATTTATTGTAAGATTAGGTGTTCAACAACGGATCAAGCCAAAAAAATCCAAAAGCTTACAACATTCGGGATTCCCAAGCCGTCTCCGATCCAAGTACTAACCGAACTCAACGTTGCTTAACTTGCCAGATCGGACGGGATGGCGTGTATTCAACGTGATATGGTCGTAAGCGAAAGCGTTCAGTTGTTGATCGTGTTATATAGTTGAGTTCAGGTGTCGTCTCTCGTTGAACTAACTAATAACCAATCTCCAGGTTGTCCATCATTTCAACGAAGAATTTTTCTTCAACTATTTCAAAAACTTCAAACAACACGACAATCCAAAAATGCAAAATCCAAACAACATTTATTGTAAGATTAGGTGTTCAACAACGGATCAAGCCAAAAAAATCCAAAAGCTTACAACATTCGGGATTCCCAAGCCGTCTCCGATCCAAGTACTAACCGAACTCAACGTTGCTTAACTTGCCAGATCGGACGGGATGGCGTGTATTCAACGTGATATGGTCGTAAGCGAAAGCGTTCAGTTGTTGATCGTGTTATATAGTTGAGTTCAGGTGTCGTCTCTCGTTGAACTAACTAATAACCAATCTCCAGGTTGTCCATCATTTCAACGAAGAATTTTTCTTCAACTATTTCAAAAACTTCAAACAACACGACAATCCAAAAATGCAAAATCCAAACAACATTTATTGTAAGATTAGGTGTTCAACAACGGATCAAGCCAAAAAAATCCAAAAGCTTACAACATTCGGGATTCCCAAGCCGTCTCCGATCCAAGTACTAACCGAACTCAACGTTGCTTAACTTGCCAGATCGGACGGGATGGCGTGTATTCAACGTGATATGGTCGTAAGCGAAAGCGTTCAGTTGTTGATCGTGTTATATAGTTGAGTTCAGGTGTCGTCTCTCGTTGAACTAACTAATAACCAATCTCCAGGTTGTCCATCATTTCAACGAAGAATTTTTCTTCAACTATTTCAAAAACTTCAAACAACACGACAATCCAAAAATGCAAAATCCAAACAACATTTATTGTAAGATTAGGTGTTCAACAACGGATCAAGCCAAAAAAATCCAAAAGCTTACAACATTCGGGATTCCCAAGCCGTCTCCGATCCAAGTACTAACCGAACTCAACGTTGCTTAATTGCCAGATCGGACGGGATGGCGTGTATTCAACGTGATATGGTCGTAAGCGAAAGCGTTCAGTTGTTGATCGTGTTATATAGTTGAGTTCAGGTGTCGTCTCTCGTTGAACTAACTAATAACCAATCTCCAGGTTGTCCATCATTTCAACGAAGAATTTTTCTTCAACTATTTCAAAAACTTCAAACAACACGACAATCCAAAAATGCAAAATCCAAACAACATTTATTGTAAGATTAGGTGTTCAACAACGGATCAAGCCAAAAAAATCCAAAAGCTTACAACATTCGGGATTCCCAAGCCGTCTCCGATCCAAGTACTAACCGAACTCAACGTTGCTTAACTTGCCAGATCGGACGGGATGGCGTGTATTCAACGTGATATGGTCGTAAGCGAAAGCGTTCAGTTGTTGATCGTGTTATATAGTTGAGTTCAGGTGTCGTCTCTCGTTGAACTAACTAATAACCAATCTCCAGGTTGTCCATCATTTCAACGAAGAATTTTTCTTCAACTATTTCAAAAACTTCAAACAACACGACAATCCAAAAATGCAAAATCCAAACAACATTTATTGTAAGATTAGGTGTTCAACAACGGATCAAGCCAAAAAAATCCAAAAGCTTACAACATTCGGGATTCCCAAGCCGTCTCCGATCCAAGTACTAACCGAACTCAACGTTGCTTAACTTGCCAGATCGGACGGGATGGCGTGTATTCAACGTGATATGGTCGTAAGCGAAAGCGTTCAGTTGTTGATCGTGTTATATAGTTGAGTTCAGGTGTCGTCTCTCGTTGAACTAACTAATAACCAATCTCCAGGTTGTCCATCATTTCAACGAAGAATTTTTCTTCAACTATTTCAAAAACTTCAAACAACACGACAATCCAAAAATGCAAAATCCAAACAACATTTATTGTAAGATTAGGTGTTCAACAACGGATCAAGCCAAAAAAATCCAAAAGCTTACAACATTCGGGATTCCCAAGCCGTCTCCGATCCAAGTACTAACCGAACTCAACGTTGCTTAACTTGCCAGATCGGACGGGATGGCGTGTATTCAACGTGATATGGTCGTAAGCGAAAGCGTTCAGTTGTTGATCGTGTTATATAGTTGAGTTCAGGTGTCGTCTCTCGTTGAACTAACTAATAACCAATCTCCAGGTTGTCCATCATTTCAACGAAGAATTTTTCTTCAACTATTTCAAAAACTTCAAACAACACGACAATCCAAAAATGCAAAATCCAAACAACATTTATTGTAAGATTAGGTGTTCAACAACGGATCAAGCCAAAAAAATCCAAAAGCTTACAACATTCGGGATTCCCAAGCCGTCTCCGATCCAAGTACTAACCGAACTCAACGTTGCTTAACTTGCCAGATCGGACGGGATGGCGTGTATTCAACGTGATATGGTCGTAAGCGAAAGCGTTCAGTTGTTGATCGTGTTATATAGTTGAGTTCAGGTGTCGTCTCTCGTTGAACTAACTAATAACCAATCTCCAGGTTGTACATCATTTCAACGAAGAATTTTTCTTCAACTATTTCAAAAACTTCAAACAACACGACAATCCAAAAATGCAAAATCCAAACAACATTTATTGTAAGATTAGGTGTTCAACAACGGATCAAGCCAAAAAAATCCAAAAGCTTACAACATTCGGGATTCCCAAGCCGTCTCCGATCCAAGTACTAACCGAACTCAACGTTGCTTAACTTGCCAGATCGGACGGGATGGCGTGTATTCAACGTGATATGGTCGTAAGGGAAAGCGTTCAGTTGTTGATCGTGTTATATAGTTGAGTTCAGGTGTCGTCTCTCGTTGAACTAACTAATAACCAATCTCCAGGTTGTCCATCATTTCAACGAAGAATTTTTCTTCAACTATTTCAAAAACTTCAAACAACACGACAATCCAAAAATGCAAAATCCAAACAACATTTATTGTAAGATTAGGTGTTCAACAACGGATCAAGCCAAAAAAATCCAAAAGCTTACAACATTCGGGATTCCCAAGCCGTCTCCGATCCAAGTACTAACCGAACTCAACGTTGCTTAATTGCCAGATCGGACGGGATGGCGTGTATTCAACGTGATATGGTCGTAAGCGAAAGCGTTCAGTTGTTGATCGTGTTATATAGTTGAGTTCAGGTGTCGTCTCTCGTTGAACTAACTAATAACCAATCTCCAGGTTGTCCATCATTTCAACGAAGAATTTTTCTTCAACTATTTCAAAAACTTCAAACAACACGACAATCCAAAAATGCAAAATCCAAACAACATTTATTGTAAGATTAGGTGTTCAACAACGGATCAAGCCAAAAAAATCCAAAAGCTTACAACATTCGGGATTCCCAAGCCGTCTCCGATCCAAGTACTAACCGAACTCAACGTTGCTTAACTTGCCAGATCGGACGGGATGGCGTGTATTCAACGTGATATGGTCGTAAGCGAAAGCGTTCAGTTGTTGATCGTGTTATATAGTTGAGTTCAGGTGTCGTCTCTCGTTGAACTAACTAATAACCAATCTCCAGGTTGTCCATCATTTCAACGAAGAATTTTTCTTCAACTATTTCAAAAACTTCAAACAACACGACAATCCAAAAATGCAAAATCCAAACAACATTTATTGTAAGATTAGGTGTTCAACAACGGATCAAGCCAAAAAAATCCAAAAGCTTACAACATTCGGGATTCCCAAGCCGTCTCCGATCCAAGTACTAACCGAACTCAACGTTGCTTAACTTGCCAGATCGGACGGGATGGCGTGTATTCAACGTGATATGGTCGTAAGCGAAAGCGTTCAGTTGTTGATCGTGTTATATAGTTGAGTTCAGGTGTCGTCTCTCGTTGAACTAACTAATAACCAATCTCCAGGTTGTCCATCATTTCAACGAAGAATTTTTCTTCAACTATTTCAAAAACTTCAAACAACACGACAATCCAAAAATGCAAAATCCAAACAACATTTATTGTAAGATTAGGTGTTCAACAACGGATCAAGCCAAAAAAATCCAAAAGCTTACAACATTCGGGATTCCCAAGCCGTCTCCGATCCAAGTACTAACCGAACTCAACGTTGCTTAACTTGCCAGATCGGACGGGATGGCGTGTATTCAACGTGATATGGTCGTAAGCGAAAGCGTTCAGTTGTTGATCGTGTTATATAGTTGAGTTCAGGTGTCGTCTCTCGTTGAACTAACTAATAACCAATCTCCAGGTTGTCCATCATTTCAACGAAGAATTTTTCTTCAACTATTTCAAAAACTTCAAACAACACGACAATCCAAAAATGCAAAATCCAAACAACATTTATTGTAAGATTAGGTGTTCAACAACGGATCAAGCCAAAAAAATCCAAAAGCTTACAACATTCGGGATTCCCAAGCCGTCTCCGATCCAAGTACTAACCGAACTCAACGTTGCTTAACTTGCCAGATCGGACGGGATGGCGTGTATTCAACGTGATATGGTCGTAAGCGAAAGCGTTCAGTTGTTGATCGTGTTATATAGTTGAGTTCAGGTGTCGTCTCTCGTTGAACTAACTAATAACCAATCTCCAGGTTGTACATCATTTCAACGAAGAATTTTTCTTCAACTATTTCAAAAACTTCAAACAACACGACAATCCAAAAATGCAAAATCCAAACAACATTTATTGTAAGATTAGGTGTTCAACAACGGATCAAGCCAAAAAAATCCAAAAGCTTACAACATTCGGGATTCCCAAGCCGTCTCCGATCCAAGTACTAACCGAACTCAACGTTGCTTAACTTGCCAGATCGGACGGGATGGCGTGTATTCAACGTGATATGGTCGTAAGGGAAAGCGTTCAGTTGTTGATCGTGTTATATAGTTGAGTTCAGGTGTCGTCTCTCGTTGAACTAACTAATAACCAATCTCCAGGTTGTACATCATTTCAACGAAGAATTTTTCTTCAACTATTTCAAAAACTTCAAACAACACGACAATCCAAAAATGCAAAATCCAAACAACATTTATTGTAAGATTAGGTGTTCAACAACGGATCAAGCCAAAAAAATCCAAAAGCTTACAACATTCGGGATTCCCAAGCCGTCTCCGATCCAAGTACTAACCGAACTCAACGTTGCTTAACTTGCCAGATCGGACGGGATGGCGTGTATTCAACGTGATATGGTCGTAAGCGAAAGCGTTCAGTTGTTGATCGTGTTATATAGTTGAGTTCAGGTGTCGTCTCTCGTTGAACTAACTAATAACCAATCTCCAGGTTGTCCATCATTTCAACGAAGAATTTTTCTTCAACTATTTCAAAAACTTCAAACAACACGACAATCCAAAAATGCAAAATCCAAACAACATTTATTGTAAGATTAGGTGTTCAACAACGGATCAAGCCAAAAAAATCCAAAAGCTTACAACATTCGGGATTCCCAAGCCGTCTCCGATCCAAGTACTAACCGAACTCAACGTTGCTTAACTTGCCAGATCGGACGGGATGGCGTGTATTCAACGTGATATGGTCGTAAGCGAAAGCGTTCAGTTGTTGATCGTGTTATATAGTTGAGTTCAGGTGTCGTCTCTCGTTGAACTAACTAATAACCAATCTCCAGGTTGTCCATCATTTCAACGAAGAATTTTTCTTCAACTATTTCAAAAACTTCAAACAACACGACAATCCAAAAATGCAAAATCCAAACAACATTTATTGTAAGATTAGGTGTTCAACAACGGATCAAGCCAAAAAAATCCAAAAGCTTACAACATTCGGGATTCCCAAGCCGTCTCCGATCCAAGTACTAACCGAACTCAACGTTGCTTAACTTGCCAGATCGGACGGGATGGCGTGTATTCAACGTGATATGGTCGTAAGCGAAAGCGTTCAGTTGTTGATCGTGTTATATAGTTGAGTTCAGGTGTCGTCTCTCGTTGAACTAACTAATAACCAATCTCCAGGTTGTACATCATTTCAACGAAGAATTTTTCTTCAACTATTTCAAAAACTTCAAACAACACGACAATCCAAAAATGCAAAATCCAAACAACATTTATTGTAAGATTAGGTGTTCAACAACGGATCAAGCCAAAAAAATCCAAAAGCTTACAACATTCGGGATTCCCAAGCCGTCTCCGATCCAAGTACTAACCGAACTCAACGTTGCTTAACTTGCCAGATCGGACGGGATGGCGTGTATTCAACGTGATATGGTCGTAAGCGAAAGCGTTCAGTTGTTGATCGTGTTATATAGTTGAGTTCAGGTGTCGTCTCTCGTTGAACTAACTAATAACCAATCTCCAGGTTGTCCATCATTTCAACGAAGAATTTTTCTTCAACTATTTCAAAAACTTCAAACAACACGACAATCCAAAAATGCAAAATCCAAACAACATTTATTGTAAGATTAGGTGTTCAACAACGGATCAAGCCAAAAAAATCCAAAAGCTTACAACATTCGGGATTCCCAAGCCGTCTCCGATCCAAGTACTAACCGAACTCAACGTTGCTTAACTTGCCAGATCGGACGGGATGGCGTGTATTCAACGTGATATGGTCGTAAGCGAAAGCGTTCAGTTGTTGATCGTGTTATATAGTTGAGTTCAGGTGTCGTCTCTCGTTGAACTAACTAATAACCAATCTCCAGGTTGTCCATCATTTCAACGAAGAATTTTTCTTCAACTATTTCAAAAACTTCAAACAACACGACAATCCAAAAATGCAAAATCCAAACAACATTTATTGTAAGATTAGGTGTTCAACAACGGATCAAGCCAAAAAAATCCAAAAGCTTACAACATTCGGGATTCCCAAGCCGTCTCCGATCCAAGTACTAACCGAACTCAACGTTGCTTAACTTGCCAGATCGGACGGGATGGCGTGTATTCAACGTGATATGGTCGTAAGCGAAAGCGTTCAGTTGTTGATCGTGTTATATAGTTGAGTTCAGGTGTCGTCTCTCGTTGAACTAACTAATAACCAATCTCCAGGTTGTCCATCATTTCAACGAAGAATTTTTCTTCAACTATTTCAAAAACTTCAAACAACACGACAATCCAAAAATGCAAAATCCAAACAACATTTATTGTAAGATTAGGTGTTCAACAACGGATCAAGCCAAAAAAATCCAAAAGCTTACAACATTCGGGATTCCCAAGCCGTCTCCGATCCAAGTACTAACCGAACTCAACGATGCTTAACTTGCCAGATCGGACGGGATGGCGTGTATTCAACGTGATATGGTCGTAAGCGAAAGCGTTCAGTTGTTGATCGTGTTATATAGTTGAGTTCAGGTGTCGTCTCTCGTTGAACTAACTAATAACCAATCTCCAGGTTGTCCATCATTTCAACGAAGAATTTTTCTTCAACTATTTCAAAAACTTCAAACAACACGACAATCCAAAAATGCAAAATCCAAACAACATTTATTGTAAGATTAGGTGTTCAACAACGGATCAAGCCAAAAAAATCCAAAAGCTTACAACATTCGGGATTCCCAAGCCGTCTCCGATCCAAGTACTAACCGAACTCAACGTTGCTTAACTTGCCAGATCGGACGGGATGGCGTGTATTCAACGTGATATGGTCGTAAGCGAAAGCGTTCAGTTGTTGATCGTGTTATATAGTTGAGTTCAGGTGTCGTCTCTCGTTGAACTAACTAATAACCAATCTCCAGGTTGTCCATCATTTCAACGAAGAATTTTTCTTCAACTATTTCAAAAACTTCAAACAACACGACAATCCAAAAATGCAAAATCCAAACAACATTTATTGTAAGATTAGGTGTTCAACAACGGATCAAGCCAAAAAAATCCAAAAGCTTACAACATTCGGGATTCCCAAGCCGTCTCCGATCCAAGTACTAACCGAACTCAACGTTGCTTAACTTGCCAGATCGGACGGGATGGCGTGTATTCAACGTGATATGGTCGTAAGCGAAAGCGTTCAGTTGTTGATCGTGTTATATAGTTGAGTTCAGGTGTCGTCTCTCGTTGAACTAACTAATAACCAATCTCCAGGTTGTCCATCATTTCAACGAAGAATTTTTCTTCAACTATTTCAAAAACTTCAAACAACACGACAATCCAAAAATGCAAAATCCAAACAACATTTATTGTAAGATTAGGTGTTCAACAACGGATCAAGCCAAAAAAATCCAAAAGCTTACAACATTCGGGATTCCCAAGCCGTCTCCGATCCAAGTACTAACCGAACTCAACGTTGCTTAACTTGCCAGATCAGACGGGATGGCGTGTATTCAACGTGATATGGTCGTAAGCGAAAGCGTTCAGTTGTTGATCGTGTTATATAGTTGAGTTCAGGTGTCGTCTCTCGTTGAACTAACTAATAACCAATCTCCAGGTTGTCCATCATTTCAACGAAGAATTTTTCTTCAACTATTTCAAAAACTTCAAACAACACGACAATCCAAAAATGCAAAATCCAAACAACATTTATTGTAAGATTAGGTGTTCAACAACGGATCAAGCCAAAAAAATCCAAAAGCTTACAACATTCGGGATTCCCAAGCCGTCTCCGATCCAAGTACTAACCGAACTCAACGTTGCTTAACTTGCCAGATCGGACGGGATGGCGTGTATTCAACGTGATATGGTCGTAAGCGAAAGCGTTCAGTTGTTGATCGTGTTATATAGTTGAGTTCAGGTGTCGTCTCTCGTTGAACTAACTAATAACCAATCTCCAGGTTGTCCATCATTTCAACGAAGAATTTTTCTTCAACTATTTCAAAAACTTCAAACAACACGACAATCCAAAAATGCAAAATCCAAACAACATTTATTGTAAGATTAGGTGTTCAACAACGGATCAAGCCAAAAAAATCCAAAAGCTTACAACATTCGGGATTCCCAAGCCGTCTCCGATCCAAGTACTAACCGAACTCAACGATGCTTAACTTGCCAGATCGGACGGGATGGCGTGTATTCAACGTGATATGGTCGTAAGCGAAAGCGTTCAGTTGTTGATCGTGTTATATAGTTGAGTTCAGGTGTCGTCTCTCGTTGAACTAACTAATAACCAATCTCCAGGTTGTCCATCATTTCAACGAAGAATTTTTCTTCAACTATTTCAAAAACTTCAAACAACACGACAATCCAAAAATGCAAAATCCAAACAACATTTATTGTAAGATTAGGTGTTCAACAACGGATCAAGCCAAAAAAATCCAAAAGCTTACAACATTCGGGATTCCCAAGCCGTCTCCGATCCAAGTACTAACCGAACTCAACGATGCTTAACTTGCCAGATCGGACGGGATGGCGTGTATTCAACGTGATATGGTCGTAAGCGAAAGCGTTCAGTTGTTGATCGTGTTATATAGTTGAGTTCAGGTGTCGTCTCTCGTTGAACTAACTAATAACCAATCTCCAGGTTGTCCATCATTTCAACGAAGAATTTTTCTTCAACTATTTCAAAAACTTCAAACAACACGACAATCCAAAAATGCAAAATCCAAACAACATTTATTGTAAGATTAGGTGTTCAACAACGGATCAAGCCAAAAAAATCCAAAAGCTTACAACATTCGGGATTCCCAAGCCGTCTCCGATCCAAGTACTAACCGAACTCAACGTTGCTTAACTTGCCAGATCGGACGGGATGGCGTGTATTCAACGTGATATGGTCGTAAGCGAAAGCGTTCAGTTGTTGATCGTGTTATATAGTTGAGTTCAGGTGTCGTCTCTCGTTGAACTAACTAATAACCAATCTCCAGGTTGTCCATCATTTCAACGAAGAATTTTTCTTCAACTATTTCAAAAACTTCAAACAACACGACAATCCAAAAATGCAAAATCCAAACAACATTTATTGTAAGATTAGGTGTTCAACAACGGATCAAGCCAAAAAAATCCAAAAGCTTACAACATTCGGGATTCCCAAGCCGTCTCCGATCCAAGTACTAACCGAACTCAACGTTGCTTAACTTGCCAGATCGGACGGGATGGCGTGTATTCAACGTGATATGGTCGTAAGCGAAAGCGTTCAGTTGTTGATCGTGTTATATAGTTGAGTTCAGGTGTCGTCTCTCGTTGAACTAACTAATAACCAATCTCCAGGTTGTCCATCATTTCAACGAAGAATTTTTCTTCAACTATTTCAAAAACTTCAAACAACACGACAATCCAAAAATGCAAAATCCAAACAACATTTATTGTAAGATTAGGTGTTCAACAACGGATCAAGCCAAAAAAATCCAAAAGCTTACAACATTCGGGATTCCCAAGCCGTCTCCGATCCAAGTACTAACCGAACTCAACGTTGCTTAACTTGCCAGATCGGACGGGATGGCGTGTATTCAACGTGATATGGTCGTAAGCGAAAGCGTTCAGTTGTTGATCGTGTTATATAGTTGAGTTCAGGTGTCGTCTCTCGTTGAACTAACTAATAACCAATCTCCAGGTTGTCCATCATTTCAACGAAGAATTTTTCTTCAACTATTTCAAAAACTTCAAACAACACGACAATCCAAAAATGCAAAATCCAAACAACATTTATTGTAAGATTAGGTGTTCAACAACGGATCAAGCCAAAAAAATCCAAAAGCTTACAACATTCGGGATTCCCAAGCCGTCTCCGATCCAAGTACTAACCGAACTCAACGTTGCTTAACTTGCCAGATCGGACGGGATGGCGTGTATTCAACGTGATATGGTCGTAAGCGAAAGCGTTCAGTTGTTGATCGTGTTATATAGTTGAGTTCAGGTGTCGTCTCTCGTTGAACTAACTAATAACCAATCTCCAGGTTGTCCATCATTTCAACGAAGAATTTTTCTTCAACTATTTCAAAAACTTCAAACAACACGACAATCCAAAAATGCAAAATCCAAACAACATTTATTGTAAGATTAGGTGTTCAACAACGGATCAAGCCAAAAAAATCCAAAAGCTTACAACATTCGGGATTCCCAAGCCGTCTCCGATCCAAGTACTAACCGAACTCAACGTTGCTTAACTTGCCAGATCGGACGGGATGGCGTGTATTCAACGTGATATGGTCGTAAGCGAAAGCGTTCAGTTGTTGATCGTGTTATATAGTTGAGTTCAGGTGTCGTCTCTCGTTGAACTAACTAATAACCAATCTCCAGGTTGTCCATCATTTCAACGAAGAATTTTTCTTCAACTATTTCAAAAACTTCAAACAACACGACAATCCAAAAATGCAAAATCCAAACAACATTTATTGTAAGATTAGGTGTTCAACAACGGATCAAGCCAAAAAAATCCAAAAGCTTACAACATTCGGGATTCCCAAGCCGTCTCCGATCCAAGTACTAACCGAACTCAACGTTGCTTAACTTGCCAGATCGGACGGGATGGCGTGTATTCAACGTGATATGGTCGTAAGCGAAAGCGTTCAGTTGTTGATCGTGTTATATAGTTGAGTTCAGGTGTCGTCTCTCGTTGAACTAACTAATAACCAATCTCCAGGTTGTCCATCATTTCAACGAAGAATTTTTCTTCAACTATTTCAAAAACTTCAAACAACACGACAATCCAAAAATGCAAAATCCAAACAACATTTATTGTAAGATTAGGTGTTCAACAACGGATCAAGCCAAAAAAATCCAAAAGCTTACAACATTCGGGATTCCCAAGCCGTCTCCGATCCAAGTACTAACCGAACTCAACGTTGCTTAACTTGCCAGATCGGACGGGATGGCGTGTATTCAACGTGATATGGTCGTAAGCGAAAGCGTTCAGTTGTTGATCGTGTTATATAGTTGAGTTCAGGTGTCGTCTCTCGTTGAACTAACTAATAACCAATCTCCAGGTTGTCCATCATTTCAACGAAGAATTTTTCTTCAACTATTTCAAAAACTTCAAACAACACGACAATCCAAAAATGCAAAATCCAAACAACATTTATTGTAAGATTAGGTGTTCAACAACGGATCAAGCCAAAAAAATCCAAAAGCTTACAACATTCGGGATTCCCAAGCCGTCTCCGATCCAAGTACTAACCGAACTCAACGTTGCTTAACTTGCCAGATCGGACGGGATGGCGTGTATTCAACGTGATATGGTCGTAAGCGAAAGCGTTCAGTTGTTGATCGTGTTATATAGTTGAGTTCAGGTGTCGTCTCTCGTTGAACTAACTAATAACCAATCTCCAGGTTGTCCATCATTTCAACGAAGAATTTTTCTTCAACTATTTCAAAAACTTCAAACAACACGACAATCCAAAAATGCAAAATCCAAACAACATTTATTGTAAGATTAGGTGTTCAACAACGGATCAAGCCAAAAAAATCCAAAAGCTTACAACATTCGGGATTCCCAAGCCGTCTCCGATCCAAGTACTAACCGAACTCAACGTTGCTTAACTTGCCAGATCGGACGGGATGGCGTGTATTCAACGTGATATGGTCGTAAGCGAAAGCGTTCAGTTGTTGATCGTGTTATATAGTTGAGTTCAGGTGTCGTCTCTCGTTGAACTAACTAATAACCAATCTCCAGGTTGTCCATCATTTCAACGAAGAATTTTTCTTCAACTATTTCAAAAACTTCAAACAACACGACAATCCAAAAATGCAAAATCCAAACAACATTTATTGTAAGATTAGGTGTTCAACAACGGATCAAGCCAAAAAAATCCAAAAGCTTACAACATTCGGGATTCCCAAGCCGTCTCCGATCCAAGTACTAACCGAACTCAACGTTGCTTAACTTGCCAGATCGGACGGGATGGCGTGTATTCAACGTGATATGGTCGTAAGCGAAAGCGTTCAGTTGTTGATCGTGTTATATAGTTGAGTTCAGGTGTCGTCTCTCGTTGAACTAACTAATAACCAATCTCCAGGTTGTCCATCATTTCAACGAAGAATTTTTCTTCAACTATTTCAAAAACTTCAAACAACACGACAATCCAAAAATGCAAAATCCAAACAACATTTATTGTAAGATTAGGTGTTCAACAACGGATCAAGCCAAAAAAATCCAAAAGCTTACAACATTCGGGATTCCCAAGCCGTCTCCGATCCAAGTACTAACCGAACTCAACGTTGCTTAACTTGCCAGATCGGACGGGATGGCGTGTATTCAACGTGATATGGTCGTAAGCGAAAGCGTTCAGTTGTTGATCGTGTTATATAGTTGAGTTCAGGTGTCGTCTCTCGTTGAACTAACTAATAACCAATCTCCAGGTTGTCCATCATTTCAACGAAGAATTTTTCTTCAACTATTTCAAAAACTTCAAACAACACGACAATCCAAAAATGCAAAATCCAAACAACATTTATTGTAAGATTAGGTGTTCAACAACGGATCAAGCCAAAAAAATCCAAAAGCTTACAACATTCGGGATTCCCAAGCCGTCTCCGATCCAAGTACTAACCGAACTCAACGTTGCTTAACTTGCCAGATCGGACGGGATGGCGTGTATTCAACGTGATATGGTCGTAAGCGAAAGCGTTCAGTTGTTGATCGTGTTATATAGTTGAGTTCAGGTGTCGTCTCTCGTTGAACTAACTAATAACCAATCTCCAGGTTGTCCATCATTTCAACGAAGAATTTTTCTTCAACTATTTCAAAAACTTCAAACAACACGACAATCCAAAAATGCAAAATCCAAACAACATTTATTGTAAGATTAGGTGTTCAACAACGGATCAAGCCAAAAAAATCCAAAAGCTTACAACATTCGGGATTCCCAAGCCGTCTCCGATCCAAGTACTAACCGAACTCAACGATGCTTAACTTGCCAGATCGGACGGGATGGCGTGTATTCAACGTGATATGGTCGTAAGCGAAAGCGTTCAGTTGTTGATCGTGTTATATAGTTGAGTTCAGGTGTCGTCTCTCGTTGAACTAACTAATAACCAATCTCCAGGTTGTCCATCATTTCAACGAAGAATTTTTCTTCAACTATTTCAAAAACTTCAAACAACACGACAATCCAAAAATGCAAAATCCAAACAACATTTATTGTAAGATTAGGTGTTCAACAACGGATCAAGCCAAAAAAATCCAAAAGCTTACAACATTCGGGATTCCCAAGCCGTCTCCGATCCAAGTACTAACCGAACTCAACGTTGCTTAACTTGCCAGATCGGACGGGATGGCGTGTATTCAACGTGATATGGTCGTAAGCGAAAGCGTTCAGTTGTTGATCGTGTTATATAGTTGAGTTCAGGTGTCGTCTCTCGTTGAACTAACTAATAACCAATCTCCAGGTTGTCCATCATTTCAACGAAGAATTTTTCTTCAACTATTTCAAAAACTTCAAACAACACGACAATCCAAAAATGCAAAATCCAAACAACATTTATTGTAAGATTAGGTGTTCAACAACGGATCAAGCCAAAAAAATCCAAAAGCTTACAACATTCGGGATTCCCAAGCCGTCTCCGATCCAAGTACTAACCGAACTCAACGTTGCTTAACTTGCCAGATCGGACGGGATGGCGTGTATTCAACGTGATATGGTCGTAAGCGAAAGCGTTCAGTTGTTGATCGTGTTATATAGTTGAGTTCAGGTGTCGTCTCTCGTTGAACTAACTAATAACCAATCTCCAGGTTGTCCATCATTTCAACGAAGAATTTTTCTTCAACTATTTCAAAAACTTCAAACAACACGACAATCCAAAAATGCAAAATCCAAACAACATTTATTGTAAGATTAGGTGTTCAACAACGGATCAAGCCAAAAAAATCCAAAAGCTTACAACATTCGGGATTCCCAAGCCGTCTCCGATCCAAGTACTAACCGAACTCAACGTTGCTTAACTTGCCAGATCGGACGGGATGGCGTGTATTCAACGTGATATGGTCGTAAGCGAAAGCGTTCAGTTGTTGATCGTGTTATATAGTTGAGTTCAGGTGTCGTCTCTCGTTGAACTAACTAATAACCAATCTCCAGGTTGTCCATCATTTCAACGAAGAATTTTTCTTCAACTATTTCAAAAACTTCAAACAACACGACAATCCAAAAATGCAAAATCCAAACAACATTTATTGTAAGATTAGGTGTTCAACAACGGATCAAGCCAAAAAAATCCAAAAGCTTACAACATTCGGGATTCCCAAGCCGTCTCCGATCCAAGTACTAACCGAACTCAACGTTGCTTAACTTGCCAGATCGGACGGGATGGCGTGTATTCAACGTGATATGGTCGTAAGCGAAAGCGTTCAGTTGTTGATCGTGTTATATAGTTGAGTTCAGGTGTCGTCTCTCGTTGAACTAACTAATAACCAATCTCCAGGTTGTCCATCATTTCAACGAAGAATTTTTCTTCAACTATTTCAAAAACTTCAAACAACACGACAATCCAAAAATGCAAAATCCAAACAACATTTATTGTAAGATTAGGTGTTCAACAACGGATCAAGCCAAAAAAATCCAAAAGCTTACAACATTCGGGATTCCCAAGCCGTCTCCGATCCAAGTACTAACCGAACTCAACGTTGCTTAACTTGCCAGATCGGACGGGATGGCGTGTATTCAACGTGATATGGTCGTAAGCGAAAGCGTTCAGTTGTTGATCGTGTTATATAGTTGAGTTCAGGTGTCGTCTCTCGTTGAACTAACTAATAACCAATCTCCAGGTTGTCCATCATTTCAACGAAGAATTTTTCTTCAACTATTTCAAAAACTTCAAACAACACGACAATCCAAAAATGCAAAATCCAAACAACATTTATTGTAAGATTAGGTGTTCAACAACGGATCAAGCCAAAAAAATCCAAAAGCTTACAACATTCGGGATTCCCAAGCCGTCTCCGATCCAAGTACTAACCGAACTCAACGATGCTTAACTTGCCAGATCGGACGGGATGGCGTGTATTCAACGTGATATGGTCGTAAGCGAAAGCGTTCAGTTGTTGATCGTGTTATATAGTTGAGTTCAGGTGTCGTCTCTCGTTGAACTAACTAATAACCAATCTCCAGGTTGTCCATCATTTCAACGAAGAATTTTTCTTCAACTATTTCAAAAACTTCAAACAACACGACAATCCAAAAATGCAAAATCCAAACAACATTTATTGTAAGATTAGGTGTTCAACAACGGATCAAGCCAAAAAAATCCAAAAGCTTACAACATTCGGGATTCCCAAGCCGTCTCCGATCCAAGTACTAACCGAACTCAACGATGCTTAACTTGCCAGATCGGACGGGATGGCGTGTATTCAACGTGATATGGTCGTAAGCGAAAGCGTTCAGTTGTTGATCGTGTTATATAGTTGAGTTCAGGTGTCGTCTCTCGTTGAACTAACTAATAACCAATCTCCAGGTTGTCCATCATTTCAACGAAGAATTTTTCTTCAACTATTTCAAAAACTTCAAACAACACGACAATCCAAAAATGCAAAATCCAAACAACATTTATTGTAAGATTAGGTGTTCAACAACGGATCAAGCCAAAAAAATCCAAAAGCTTACAACATTCGGGATTCCCAAGCCGTCTCCGATCCAAGTACTAACCGAACTCAACGTTGCTTAACTTGCCAGATCGGACGGGATGGCGTGTATTCAACGTGATATGGTCGTAAGCGAAAGCGTTCAGTTGTTGATCGTGTTATATAGTTGAGTTCAGGTGTCGTCTCTCGTTGAACTAACTAATAACCAATCTCCAGGTTGTCCATCATTTCAACGAAGAATTTTTCTTCAACTATTTCAAAAACTTCAAACAACACGACAATCCAAAAATGCAAAATCCAAACAACATTTATTGTAAGATTAGGTGTTCAACAACGGATCAAGCCAAAAAAATCCAAAAGCTTACAACATTCGGGATTCCCAAGCCGTCTCCGATCCAAGTACTAACCGAACTCAACGTTGCTTAACTTGCCAGATCGGACGGGATGGCGTGTATTCAACGTGATATGGTCGTAAGCGAAAGCGTTCAGTTGTTGATCGTGTTATATAGTTGAGTTCAGGTGTCGTCTCTCGTTGAACTAACTAATAACCAATCTCCAGGTTGTCCATCATTTCAACGAAGAATTTTTCTTCAACTATTTCAAAAACTTCAAACAACACGACAATCCAAAAATGCAAAATCCAAACAACATTTATTGTAAGATTAGGTGTTCAACAACGGATCAAGCCAAAAAAATCCAAAAGCTTACAACATTCGGGATTCCCAAGCCGTCTCCGATCCAAGTACTAACCGAACTCAACGTTGCTTAACTTGCCAGATCGGACGGGATGGCGTGTATTCAACGTGATATGGTCGTAAGCGAAAGCGTTCAGTTGTTGATCGTGTTATATAGTTGAGTTCAGGTGTCGTCTCTCGTTGAACTAACTAATAACCAATCTCCAGGTTGTCCATCATTTCAACGAAGAATTTTTCTTCAACTATTTCAAAAACTTCAAACAACACGACAATCCAAAAATGCAAAATCCAAACAACATTTATTGTAAGATTAGGTGTTCAACAACGGATCAAGCCAAAAAAATCCAAAAGCTTACAACATTCGGGATTCCCAAGCCGTCTCCGATCCAAGTACTAACCGAACTCAACGTTGCTTAACTTGCCAGATCGGACGGGATGGCGTGTATTCAACGTGATATGGTCGTAAGCGAAAGCGTTCAGTTGTTGATCGTGTTATATAGTTGAGTTCAGGTGTCGTCTCTCGTTGAACTAACTAATAACCAATCTCCAGGTTGTCCATCATTTCAACGAAGAATTTTTCTTCAACTATTTCAAAAACTTCAAACAACACGACAATCCAAAAATGCAAAATCCAAACAACATTTATTGTAAGATTAGGTGTTCAACAACGGATCAAGCCAAAAAAATCCAAAAGCTTACAACATTCGGGATTCCCAAGCCGTCTCCGATCCAAGTACTAACCGAACTCAACGTTGCTTAACTTGCCAGATCGGACGGGATGGCGTGTATTCAACGTGATATGGTCGTAAGCGAAAGCGTTCAGTTGTTGATCGTGTTATATAGTTGAGTTCAGGTGTCGTCTCTCGTTGAACTAACTAATAACCAATCTCCAGGTTGTCCATCATTTCAACGAAGAATTTTTCTTCAACTATTTCAAAAACTTCAAACAACACGACAATCCAAAAATGCAAAATCCAAACAACATTTATTGTAAGATTAGGTGTTCAACAACGGATCAAGCCAAAAAAATCCAAAAGCTTACAACATTCGGGATTCCCAAGCCGTCTCCGATCCAAGTACTAACCGAACTCAACGTTGCTTAACTTGCCAGATCGGACGGGATGGCGTGTATTCAACGTGATATGGTCGTAAGCGAAAGCGTTCAGTTGTTGATCGTGTTATATAGTTGAGTTCAGGTGTCGTCTCTCGTTGAACTAACTAATAACCAATCTCCAGGTTGTCCATCATTTCAACGAAGAATTTTTCTTCAACTATTTCAAAAACTTCAAACAACACGACAATCCAAAAATGCAAAATCCAAACAACATTTATTGTAAGATTAGGTGTTCAACAACGGATCAAGCCAAAAAAATCCAAAAGCTTACAACATTCGGGATTCCCAAGCCGTCTCCGATCCAACTCAGTGTTTGGCGGACGGAGCTAGGGCGAACAACAACGAGTTTCAGGTGTGTAGTTGTCCCGCTAAGCAAAATAAATCTATCTCTCATGTTTATGTTTATGGTCAATACAGAACAGTAGACCAACAACGACTCGATGTTTACGTTTCTGGAGATAGGCAGACAAACAACGACTCGATGAATGGTTTTGGTTGTCAGTGCGGATCTGCTACGAGTATAGTGCAACCTTAAAGTGCATTTCAACAATAGACGACATTGTTTATGAGTTATCGTCATTATTTTTTTGTCTTGTTATTGTTTTTTATTGTTTTTATTGAACAGTTTTATGTTTTTATTTCATTCTTAACTTACAAGTTCTGGTGACTTGTACATATTCGGAGCCATATAAACCTATATTCCTATATAGTTTTATCTATGAAATTATTCCAACGGATTGGATCAATTCAACATGATTAATGGTTTGTTTTCCTTTCATAGGTATTACTAATAATTAAGAAATTAAATTAGAAATTATATAATTTTAAATATTTCAGGCTCGAATGGGAATGATGACTTTGGCAAAATGGAGGTTGACAAGGAAAACATGGTATACAGAATATTGACATTTAAATCGCGAGAATTTCTTGATTACAATTGACAAACTATTGTAAGTTTTGGAAAGTTAACTAATTATTATTGGATAGTTTTAGGACCACGGACATGGCGACGAGGACAAGCTACCACCATCCATGACAACGGCATCCATCATGTGAAGAATTCCGGGTTTGTTATTCTTTTTATTTATGAAGCCATTAAAAATCAAACTTTTCGTATTTTGATTGTTGCTTAAAATAAAATTCATCAGATATCATTTCCGTACTTTGTGCATATGTTCGAATTATTAATTGTACGATGTTTTTTATTACGTACGAATTATATTATACGCAGCAACCAACAACTCAATGTTTGATTTTTGATTGTTTCCGTTGAATAAGTTCAAATTAATAATATGCTCTTTCTTTTCATGTGACGTGATTTAAATGTTAAAAACAAAAGTTATTTAAAGGATGTTTAAAGTTATCACGCTAAGCAAAGTCTCGAGAGAAGTAACTTTAAATGATTAATAATCCACAAATTTATTTTTGAATTTTTACGATATGTTTAAAACTTTGTTTTAAGTGGTCTTTTTTGGGCTCACAGGTCAAAATAATTTTTTATAAACGCAAGAGTGGTTCGTTAGCTTATTTTTAGAATTTAGAAGATAACTTTTAATATCATTTTAATGTGAAAATATTGAAGAAAATTAATATAAATAATGGGTATACATGTCTACAGAAAAATGAAGAGTATAATATTAATTTTCAATTCACTTAACAAACTAATTTTTAAAATCTAGATGCCCTCAAATGATGGCCATACATGGATGAATACATCGTGTCAAGCAAGTTCGAGACGTAACAATGGAAATATAATTGTTTTACTTGTTTTCAATAAACATTGTATTATAATTACTGTAGTTTTATAATATTATGAAATACGACTAGTGCCCTCTTTACACCCACAAACCATGGTCCGCAGGTGCTAGGATGATGAATAGATGCTGTCGCGCTGGACAACCTAGCGTCATCTTTGTGCCCACAAACCAGTGTCCGCGGAAGCTAGGATGGATGAAATAGTTGCCTCCGCAGCGGGGACGCCCTACCTCCAACCTAGCGCCATCCGCCAAACACTGAGCAAGTACTAACCGAACTCAACGTTGCTTAACTTGCCAGATCGGACGGGATGGCGTGTATTCAACGTGATATGGTCGTAAGCGAAAGCGTTCAGTTGTTGATCGTGTTATATAGTTGAGTTCAGGTGTCGTCTCTCGTTGAACTAACTAATAACCAATCTCCAGGTTGTCCATCATTTCAACGAAGAATTTTTCTTCAACTATTTCAAAAACTTCAAACAACACGACAATCCAAAAATGCAAAATCCAAACAACATTTATTGTAAGATTAGGTGTTCAACAACGGATCAAGCCAAAAAAATCCAAAAGCTTACAACATTCGGGATTCCCAAGCCGTCTCCGATCCAAGTACTAACCGAACTCAACGATGCTTAACTTGCCAGATCGGACGGGATGGCGTGTATTCAACGTGATATGGTCGTAAGCGAAAGCGTTCAGTTGTTGATCGTGTTATATAGTTGAGTTCAGGTGTCGTCTCTCGTTGAACTAACTAATAACCAATCTCCAGGTTGTCCATCATTTCAACGAAGAATTTTTCTTCAACTATTTCAAAAACTTCAAACAACACGACAATCCAAAAATGCAAAATCCAAACAACATTTATTGTAAGATTAGGTGTTCAACAACGGATCAAGCCAAAAAAATCCAAAAGCTTACAACATTCGGGATTCCCAAGCCGTCTCCGATCCAAGTACTAACCGAACTCAACGATGCTTAACTTGCCAGATCGGACGGGATGGCGTGTATTCAACGTGATATGGTCGTAAGCGAAAGCGTTCAGTTGTTGATCGTGTTATATAGTTGAGTTCAGGTGTCGTCTCTCGTTGAACTAACTAATAACCAATCTCCAGGTTGTCCATCATTTCAACGAAGAATTTTTCTTCAACTATTTCAAAAACTTCAAACAACACGACAATCCAAAAATGCAAAATCCAAACAACATTTATTGTAAGATTAGGTGTTCAACAACGGATCAAGCCAAAAAAATCCAAAAGCTTACAACATTCGGGATTCCCAAGCCGTCTCCGATCCAAGTACTAACCGAACTCAACGTTGCTTAACTTGCCAGATCGGACGGGATGGCGTGTATTCAACGTGATATGGTCGTAAGCGAAAGCGTTCAGTTGTTGATCGTGTTATATAGTTGAGTTCAGGTGTCGTCTCTCGTTGAACTAACTAATAACCAATCTCCAGGTTGTCCATCATTTCAACGAAGAATTTTTCTTCAACTATTTCAAAAACTTCAAACAACACGACAATCCAAAAATGCAAAATCCAAACAACATTTATTGTAAGATTAGGTGTTCAACAACGGATCAAGCCAAAAAAATCCAAAAGCTTACAACATTCGGGATTCCCAAGCCGTCTCCGATCCAAGTACTAACCGAACTCAACGTTGCTTAACTTGCCAGATCGGACGGGATGGCGTGTATTCAACGTGATATGGTCGTAAGCGAAAGCGTTCAGTTGTTGATCGTGTTATATAGTTGAGTTCAGGTGTCGTCTCTCGTTGAACTAACTAATAACCAATCTCCAGGTTGTCCATCATTTCAACGAAGAATTTTTCTTCAACTATTTCAAAAACTTCAAACAACACGACAATCCAAAAATGCAAAATCCAAACAACATTTATTGTAAGATTAGGTGTTCAACAACGGATCAAGCCAAAAAAATCCAAAAGCTTACAACATTCGGGATTCCCAAGCCGTCTCCGATCCAAGTACTAACCGAACTCAACGATGCTTAACTTGCCAGATCGGACGGGATGGCGTGTATTCAACGTGATATGGTCGTAAGCGAAAGCGTTCAGTTGTTGATCGTGTTATATAGTTGAGTTCAGGTGTCGTCTCTCGTTGAACTAACTAATAACCAATCTCCAGGTTGTCCATCATTTCAACGAAGAATTTTTCTTCAACTATTTCAAAAACTTCAAACAACACGACAATCCAAAAATGCAAAATCCAAACAACATTTATTGTAAGATTAGGTGTTCAACAACGGATCAAGCCAAAAAAATCCAAAAGCTTACAACATTCGGGATTCCCAAGCCGTCTCCGATCCAAGTACTAACCGAACTCAACGTTGCTTAACTTGCCAGATCGGACGGGATGGCGTGTATTCAACGTGATATGGTCGTAAGCGAAAGCGTTCAGTTGTTGATCGTGTTATATAGTTGAGTTCAGGTGTCGTCTCTCGTTGAACTAACTAATAACCAATCTCCAGGTTGTCCATCATTTCAACGAAGAATTTTTCTTCAACTATTTCAAAAACTTCAAACAACACGACAATCCAAAAATGCAAAATCCAAACAACATTTATTGTAAGATTAGGTGTTCAACAACGGATCAAGCCAAAAAAATCCAAAAGCTTACAACATTCGGGATTCCCAAGCCGTCTCCGATCCAAGTACTAACCGAACTCAACGTTGCTTAACTTGCCAGATCGGACGGGATGGCGTGTATTCAACGTGATATGGTCGTAAGCGAAAGCGTTCAGTTGTTGATCGTGTTATATAGTTGAGTTCAGGTGTCGTCTCTCGTTGAACTAACTAATAACCAATCTCCAGGTTGTCCATCATTTCAACGAAGAATTTTTCTTCAACTATTTCAAAAACTTCAAACAACACGACAATCCAAAAATGCAAAATCCAAACAACATTTATTGTAAGATTAGGTGTTCAACAACGGATCAAGCCAAAAAAATCCAAAAGCTTACAACATTCGGGATTCCCAAGCCGTCTCCGATCCAAGTACTAACCGAACTCAACGTTGCTTAACTTGCCAGATCGGACGGGATGGCGTGTATTCAACGTGATATGGTCGTAAGCGAAAGCGTTCAGTTGTTGATCGTGTTATATAGTTGAGTTCAGGTGTCGTCTCTCGTTGAACTAACTAATAACCAATCTCCAGGTTGTCCATCATTTCAACGAAGAATTTTTCTTCAACTATTTCAAAAACTTCAAACAACACGACAATCCAAAAATGCAAAATCCAAACAACATTTATTGTAAGATTAGGTGTTCAACAACGGATCAAGCCAAAAAAATCCAAAAGCTTACAACATTCGGGATTCCCAAGCCGTCTCCGATCCAAGTACTAACCGAACTCAACGTTGCTTAACTTGCCAGATCGGACGGGATGGCGTGTATTCAACGTGATATGGTCGTAAGCGAAAGCGTTCAGTTGTTGATCGTGTTATATAGTTGAGTTCAGGTGTCGTCTCTCGTTGAACTAACTAATAACCAATCTCCAGGTTGTCCATCATTTCAACGAAGAATTTTTCTTCAACTATTTCAAAAACTTCAAACAACACGACAATCCAAAAATGCAAAATCCAAACAACATTTATTGTAAGATTAGGTGTTCAACAACGGATCAAGCCAAAAAAATCCAAAAGCTTACAACATTCGGGATTCCCAAGCCGTCTCCGATCCAAGTACTAACCGAACTCAACGTTGCTTAACTTGCCAGATCGGACGGGATGGCGTGTATTCAACGTGATATGGTCGTAAGCGAAAGCGTTCAGTTGTTGATCGTGTTATATAGTTGAGTTCAGGTGTCGTCTCTCGTTGAACTAACTAATAACCAATCTCCAGGTTGTCCATCATTTCAACGAAGAATTTTTCTTCAACTATTTCAAAAACTTCAAACAACACGACAATCCAAAAATGCAAAATCCAAACAACATTTATTGTAAGATTAGGTGTTCAACAACGGATCAAGCCAAAAAAATCCAAAAGCTTACAACATTCGGGATTCCCAAGCCGTCTCCGATCCAAGTACTAACCGAACTCAACGTTGCTTAACTTGCCAGATCGGACGGGATGGCGTGTATTCAACGTGATATGGTCGTAAGCGAAAGCGTTCAGTTGTTGATCGTGTTATATAGTTGAGTTCAGGTGTCGTCTCTCGTTGAACTAACTAATAACCAATCTCCAGGTTGTCCATCATTTCAACGAAGAATTTTTCTTCAACTATTTCAAAAACTTCAAACAACACGACAATCCAAAAATGCAAAATCCAAACAACATTTATTGTAAGATTAGGTGTTCAACAACGGATCAAGCCAAAAAAATCCAAAAGCTTACAACATTCGGGATTCCCAAGCCGTCTCCGATCCAAGTACTAACCGAACTCAACGTTGCTTAACTTGCCAGATCGGACGGGATGGCGTGTATTCAACGTGATATGGTCGTAAGCGAAAGCGTTCAGTTGTTGATCGTGTTATATAGTTGAGTTCAGGTGTCGTCTCTCGTTGAACTAACTAATAACCAATCTCCAGGTTGTCCATCATTTCAACGAAGAATTTTTCTTCAACTATTTCAAAAACTTCAAACAACACGACAATCCAAAAATGCAAAATCCAAACAACATTTATTGTAAGATTAGGTGTTCAACAACGGATCAAGCCAAAAAAATCCAAAAGCTTACAACATTCGGGATTCCCAAGCCGTCTCCGATCCAAGTACTAACCGAACTCAACGTTGCTTAACTTGCCAGATCGGACGGGATGGCGTGTATTCAACGTGATATGGTCGTAAGCGAAAGCGTTCAGTTGTTGATCGTGTTATATAGTTGAGTTCAGGTGTCGTCTCTCGTTGAACTAACTAATAACCAATCTCCAGGTTGTACATCATTTCAACGAAGAATTTTTCTTCAACTATTTCAAAAACTTCAAACAACACGACAATCCAAAAATGCAAAATCCAAACAACATTTATTGTAAGATTAGGTGTTCAACAACGGATCAAGCCAAAAAAATCCAAAAGCTTACAACATTCGGGATTCCCAAGCCGTCTCCGATCCAAGTACTAACCGAACTCAACGTTGCTTAACTTGCCAGATCGGACGGGATGGCGTGTATTCAACGTGATATGGTCGTAAGCGAAAGCGTTCAGTTGTTGATCGTGTTATATAGTTGAGTTCAGGTGTCGTCTCTCGTTGAACTAACTAATAACCAATCTCCAGGTTGTCCATCATTTCAACGAAGAATTTTTCTTCAACTATTTCAAAAACTTCAAACAACACGACAATCCAAAAATGCAAAATCCAAACAACATTTATTGTAAGATTAGGTGTTCAACAACGGATCAAGCCAAAAAAATCCAAAAGCTTACAACATTCGGGATTCCCAAGCCGTCTCCGATCCAAGTACTAACCGAACTCAACGTTGCTTAACTTGCCAGATCGGACGGGATGGCGTGTATTCAACGTGATATGGTCGTAAGCGAAAGCGTTCAGTTGTTGATCGTGTTATATAGTTGAGTTCAGGTGTCGTCTCTCGTTGAACTAACTAATAACCAATCTCCAGGTTGTACATCATTTCAACGAAGAATTTTTCTTCAACTATTTCAAAAACTTCAAACAACACGACAATCCAAAAATGCAAAATCCAAACAACATTTATTGTAAGATTAGGTGTTCAACAACGGATCAAGCCAAAAAAATCCAAAAGCTTACAACATTCGGGATTCCCAAGCCGTCTCCGATCCAAGTACTAACCGAACTCAACGTTGCTTAACTTGCCAGATCGGACGGGATGGCGTGTATTCAACGTGATATGGTCGTAAGCGAAAGCGTTCAGTTGTTGATCGTGTTATATAGTTGAGTTCAGGTGTCGTCTCTCGTTGAACTAACTAATAACCAATCTCCAGGTTGTCCATCATTTCAACGAAGAATTTTTCTTCAACTATTTCAAAAACTTCAAACAACACGACAATCCAAAAATGCAAAATCCAAACAACATTTATTGTAAGATTAGGTGTTCAACAACGGATCAAGCCAAAAAAATCCAAAAGCTTACAACATTCGGGATTCCCAAGCCGTCTCCGATCCAAGTACTAACCGAACTCAACGTTGCTTAACTTGCCAGATCGGACGGGATGGCGTGTATTCAACGTGATATGGTCGTAAGCGAAAGCGTTCAGTTGTTGATCGTGTTATATAGTTGAGTTCAGGTGTCGTCTCTCGTTGAACTAACTAATAACCAATCTCCAGGTTGTACATCATTTCAACGAAGAATTTTTCTTCAACTATTTCAAAAACTTCAAACAACACGACAATCCAAAAATGCAAAATCCAAACAACATTTATTGTAAGATTAGGTGTTCAACAACGGATCAAGCCAAAAAAATCCAAAAGCTTACAACATTCGGGATTCCCAAGCCGTCTCCGATCCAAGTACTAACCGAACTCAACGTTCCTTAACTTGCCAGATCGGACGGGATGGCGTGTATTCAACGTGATATGGTCGTAAGCGAAAGCGTTCAGTTGTTGATCGTGTTATATAGTTGAGTTCAGGTGTCGTCTCTCGTTGAACTAACTAATAACCAATCTCCAGGTTGTCCATCATTTCAACGAAGAATTTTTCTTCAACTATTTCAAAAACTTCAAACAACACGACAATCCAAAAATGCAAAATCCAAACAACATTTATTGTAAGATTAGGTGTTCAACAACGGATCAAGCCAAAAAAATCCAAAAGCTTACAACATTCGGGATTCCCAAGCCGTCTCCGATCCAAGTACTAACCGAACTCAACGTTGCTTAACTTGCCAGATCGGACGGGATGGCGTGTATTCAACGTGATATGGTCGTAAGCGAAAGCGTTCAGTTGTTGATCGTGTTATATAGTTGAGTTCAGGTGTCGTCTCTCGTTGAACTAACTAATAACCAATCTCCAGGTTGTCCATCATTTCAACGAAGAATTTTTCTTCAACTATTTCAAAAACTTCAAACAACACGACAATCCAAAAATGCAAAATCCAAACAACATTTATTGTAAGATTAGGTGTTCAACAACGGATCAAGCCAAAAAAATCCAAAAGCTTACAACATTCGGGATTCCCAAGCCGTCTCCGATCCAAGTACTAACCGAACTCAACGATGCTTAACTTGCCAGATCGGACGGGATGGCGTGTATTCAACGTGATATGGTCGTAAGCGAAAGCGTTCAGTTGTTGATCGTGTTATATAGTTGAGTTCAGGTGTCGTCTCTCGTTGAACTAACTAATAACCAATCTCCAGGTTGTCCATCATTTCAACGAAGAATTTTTCTTCAACTATTTCAAAAACTTCAAACAACACGACAATCCAAAAATGCAAAATCCAAACAACATTTATTGTAAGATTAGGTGTTCAACAACGGATCAAGCCAAAAAAATCCAAAAGCTTACAACATTCGGGATTCCCAAGCCGTCTCCGATCCAAGTACTAACCGAACTCAACGTTGCTTAACTTGCCAGATCGGACGGGATGGCGTGTATTCAACGTGATATGGTCGTAAGCGAAAGAGTTCAGTTGTTGATCGTGTTATATAGTTGAGTTCAGGTGTCGTCTCTCGTTGAACTAACTAATAACCAATCTCCAGGTTGTCCATCATTTCAACGAAGAATTTTTCTTCAACTATTTCAAAAACTTCAAACAACACGACAATCCAAAAATGCAAAATCCAAACAACATTTATTGTAAGATTAGGTGTTCAACAACGGATCAAGCCAAAAAAATCCAAAAGCTTACAACATTCGGGATTCCCAAGCCGTCTCCGATCCAAGTACTAACCGAACTCAACGTTGCTTAACTTGCCAGATCGGACGGGATGGCGTGTATTCAACGTGATATGGTCGTAAGCGAAAGCGTTCAGTTGTTGATCGTGTTATATAGTTGAGTTCAGGTGTCGTCTCTCGTTGAACTAACTAATAACCAATCTCCAGGTTGTCCATCATTTCAACTAAGAATTTTTCTTCAACTATTTCAAAAACTTCAAACAACACGACAATCCAAAAATGCAAAATCCAAACAACATTTATTGTAAGATTAGGTGTTCAACAACGGATCAAGCCAAAAAAATCCAAAAGCTTACAACATTCGGGATTCCCAAGCCGTCTCCGATCCAAGTACTAACCGAACTCAACGTTGCTTAACTTGCCAGATCGGACGGGATGGCGTGTATTCAACGTGATATGGTCGTAAGCGAAAGCGTTCAGTTGTTGATCGTGTTATATAGTTGAGTTCAGGTGTCGTCTCTCGTTGAACTAACTAATAACCAATCTCCAGGTTGTACATCATTTCAACGAAGAATTTTTCTTCAACTATTTCAAAAACTTCAAACAACACGACAATCCAAAAATGCAAAATCCAAACAACATTTATTGTAAGATTAGGTGTTCAACAACGGATCAAGCCAAAAAAATCCAAAAGCTTACAACATTCGGGATTCCCAAGCCGTCTCCGATCCAAGTACTAACCGAACTCAACGTTGCTTAACTTGCCAGATCGGACGGGATGGCGTGTATTCAACGTGATATGGTCGTAAGCGAAAGCGTTCAGTTGTTGATCGTGTTATATAGTTGAGTTCAGGTGTCGTCTCTCGTTGAACTAACTAATAACCAATCTCCAGGTTGTACATCATTTCAACGAAGAATTTTTCTTCAACTATTTCAAAAACTTCAAACAACACGACAATCCAAAAATGCAAAATCCAAACAACATTTATTGTAAGATTAGGTGTTCAACAACGGATCAAGCCAAAAAAATCCAAAAGCTTACAACATTCGGGATTCCCAAGCCGTCTCCGATCCAAGTACTAACCGAACTCAACGTTGCTTAACTTGCCAGATCGGACGGGATGGCGTGTATTCAACGTGATATGGTCGTAAGCGAAAGCGTTCAGTTGTTGATCGTGTTATATAGTTGAGTTCAGGTGTCGTCTCTCGTTGAACTAACTAATAACCAATCTCCAGGTTGTCCATCATTTCAACGAAGAATTTTTCTTCAACTATTTCAAAAACTTCAAACAACACGACAATCCAAAAATGCAAAATCCAAACAACATTTATTGTAAGATTAGGTGTTCAACAACGGATCAAGCCAAAAAAATCCAAAAGCTTACAACATTCGGGATTCCCAAGCCGTCTCCGATCCAAGTACTAACCGAACTCAACGTTGCTTAACTTGCCAGATCGGACGGGATGGCGTGTATTCAACGTGATATGGTCGTAAGCGAAAGCGTTCAGTTGTTGATCGTGTTATATAGTTGAGTTCAGGTGTCGTCTCTCGTTGAACTAACTAATAACCAATCTCCAGGTTGTCCATCATTTCAACGAAGAATTTTTCTTCAACTATTTCAAAAACTTCAAACAACACGACAATCCAAAAATGCAAAATCCAAACAACATTTATTGTAAGATTAGGTGTTCAACAACGGATCAAGCCAAAAAAATCCAAAAGCTTACAACATTCGGGATTCCCAAGCCGTCTCCGATCCAAGTACTAACCGAACTCAACGTTGCTTAACTTGCCAGATCGGACGGGATGGCGTGTATTCAACGTGATATGGTCGTAAGCGAAAGCGTTCAGTTGTTGATCGTGTTATATAGTTGAGTTCAGGTGTCGTCTCTCGTTGAACTAACTAATAACCAATCTCCAGGTTGTCCATCATTTCAACGAAGAATTTTTCTTCAACTATTTCAAAAACTTCAAACAACACGACAATCCAAAAATGCAAAATCCAAACAACATTTATTGTAAGATTAGGTGTTCAACAACGGATCAAGCCAAAAAAATCCAAAAGCTTACAACATTCGGGATTCCCAAGCCGTCTCCGATCCAAGTACTAACCGAACTCAACGTTGCTTAACTTGCCAGATCGGACGGGATGGCGTGTATTCAACGTGATATGGTCGTAAGCGAAAGCGTTCAGTTGTTGATCGTGTTATATAGTTGAGTTCAGGTGTCGTCTCTCGTTGAACTAACTAATAACCAATCTCCAGGTTGTCCATCATTTCAACGAAGAATTTTTCTTCAACTATTTCAAAAACTTCAAACAACACGACAATCCAAAAATGCAAAATCCAAACAACATTTATTGTAAGATTAGGTGTTCAACAACGGATCAAGCCAAAAAAATCCAAAAGCTTACAACATTCGGGATTCCCAAGCCGTCTCCGATCCAAGTACTAACCGAACTCAACGTTGCTTAACTTGCCAGATCGGACGGGATGGCGTGTATTCAACGTGATATGGTCGTAAGCGAAAGCGTTCAGTTGTTGATCGTGTTATATAGTTGAGTTCAGGTGTCGTCTCTCGTTGAACTAACTAATAACCAATCTCCAGGTTGTCCATCATTTCAACGAAGAATTTTTCTTCAACTATTTCAAAAACTTCAAACAACACGACAATCCAAAAATGCAAAATCCAAACAACATTTATTGTAAGATTAGGTGTTCAACAACGGATCAAGCCAAAAAAATCCAAAAGCTTACAACATTCGGGATTCCCAAGCCGTCTCCGATCCAAGTACTAACCGAACTCAACGTTGCTTAACTTGCCAGATCGGACGGGATGGCGTGTATTCAACGTGATATGGTCGTAAGCGAAAGCGTTCAGTTGTTGATCGTGTTATATAGTTGAGTTCAGGTGTCGTCTCTCGTTGAACTAACTAATAACCAATCTCCAGGTTGTCCATCATTTCAACGAAGAATTTTTCTTCAACTATTTCAAAAACTTCAAACAACACGACAATCCAAAAATGCAAAATCCAAACAACATTTATTGTAAGATTAGGTGTTCAACAACGGATCAAGCCAAAAAAATCCAAAAGCTTACAACATTCGGGATTCCCAAGCCGTCTCCGATCCAAGTACTAACCGAACTCAACGTTGCTTAACTTGCCAGATCGGACGGGATGGCGTGTATTCAACGTGATATGGTCGTAAGCGAAAGCGTTCAGTTGTTGATCGTGTTATATAGTTGAGTTCAGGTGTCGTCTCTCGTTGAACTAACTAATAACCAATCTCCAGGTTGTCCATCATTTCAACTAAGAATTTTTCTTCAACTATTTCAAAAACTTCAAACAACACGACAATCCAAAAATGCAAAATCCAAACAACATTTATTGTAAGATTAGGTGTTCAACAACGGATCAAGCCAAAAAAATCCAAAAGCTTACAACATTCGGGATTCCCAAGCCGTCTCCGATCCAAGTACTAACCGAACTCAACGTTGCTTAACTTGCCAGATCGGACGGGATGGCGTGCTCAGTGTTTGGCGGACGGAGCTAGGGCGAACAACAACGAGTTTCAGGTGTGTAGTTGACCCGCTAAGCAAAATAAATCTCTCTCTCATGTTTATGTTTATGGTCAATACAGAACAGTAGACCAACAACGACTCGATGTTTACGTTTCTGGAGATAGGCAGACAAACAACGACTCGATGAATGGTTTTGGTTGTCAGTGCGGATCTGCTACGAGTATAGTGCAACCTTAAAGTGCATTTCAACAATAGACGACATTGTTTATGAGTTATCGTCATTATTTTTTTGTCTTGTTATTGTTTTTTATTGTTTTTATTGAACAGTTTTATGTTTTTATTTCATTCTTAACTTACAAGTTCTGATGACTTGTACATATTCGGAGCCATATAAACCTATATTCCTATATATAGGTTTATCTATTAGATTATTCCAACGGATTGGATCAATTCAACATGATTAATGGTTTGTTGTCCTTTCATAGGTATTACTAATAATTAAGAAATTAAATTAGAAATTATATAATTTTAAATATTTCAGGCTCGAATGTGAATGATGACTTTGCCAAAATGGAGGTTGACAAGGAAATCATGGTATACAGAAAATTTCCATTTAAATTGCAGGAATTTCTTGATTACAATTGACAAGCTATTGTAAGTTTTGGAAAGTTAACTAATGATTATTGGATAGTTTTAGGACCACGGACATCGACACGAGGACAAGCTACCACCATCCATGACAACGACATTCATCATGTGAAGCATTCCGGGTTTGTTATTCTTTTTATTTATGAAGCCATTAAAAAATTAAACTGCGTTTTGTTGCTTAAAATAAAATTCATCAGATGCCATTTCCGTACTTTGTGCATATGTTCGAATTATTAATTGTACGACTCCTTTTATTACGTACGAATTATATTATACGCAGCAACCAACAACTCAAAGTTTGATTTTTAATTGTTTCCTTTGAATAAGTTAAAATTAATAATATGCTCTTTCTTTTCATGTGACGTGATTTAAATGTTAAAAACAAAAGTTATTTAAAGGATGTTTAAAGTTATCACGCTAAGCAAAGTCTCGAGAGAAGTAACTTTAAATTATTAATAATCCACAAATTCATTTTCGAATTGTTACGATATGTTTAAAACTTTGTCTTAAGTGGTCCTTTTTTGGCGCAAAGGTCAAAATATTTTTTTATAAACGCAAGAGTGGTTCGTTAGCTTATTTTTAGAATTTAGAAATTAACTTTTAATATCATTTTAATGTTAAAATATTGAAGAAAATTAATATAAATAAGTAACACAGAAAAGTCAACAGAAAAATGAAGAGTATAATATTAATTTTCAACTCACTTAACATATCTAAAAACTAATTTTTAAAATCTAGATGTCCTCAAATGATGGCCATACATGGATGAATACATCGTGCCAAGCAAGTTCGAGTAGCAACAATGGAAATATAATTGTTTTACTTGTTTTCAATAAATGTTGTACTATAATTAGTGTTGTTTTATAATATTATGAAATACGACTAGTGCCCTCTTTACACCCACAAACCATGGTCCGCAGGTGCTAGGATGATGAATAGATGCTGTCGCGCTGGACAACCTAGCGTCATCTTTGTGCCCACAAACCAGTGTCCGCGGAAGCTAGGATGGATGAAATAGTTGCCTCCGCAGCGGGGACGCCCTACCTCCAACCTAGCGCCATCCGCCAAACACTGAGGTGTATTCAACGTGATATGGTCGTAAGCGAAAGCGTTCAGTTGTTGATCGTGTTATATAGTTGAGTTCAGGTGTCGTCTCTCGTTGAACTAACTAATAACCAATCTCCAGGTTGTACATCATTTCAACGAAGAATTTTTCTTCAACTATTTCAAAAACTTCAAACAACACGACAATCCAAAAATGCAAAATCCAAACAACATTTATTGTAAGATTAGGTGTTCAACAACGGATCAAGCCAAAAAAATCCAAAAGCTTACAACATTCGGGATTCCCAAGCCGTCTCCGATCCAAGTACTAACCGAACTCAACGTTGCTTAACTTGCCAGATCGGACGGGATGGCGTGTATTCAACGTGATATGGTCGTAAGCGAAAGCGTTCAGTTGTTGATCGTGTTATATAGTTGAGTTCAGGTGTCGTCTCTCGTTGAACTAACTAATAACCAATCTCCAGGTTGTCCATCATTTCAACGAAGAATTTTTCTTCAACTATTTCAAAAACTTCAAACAACACGACAATCCAAAAATGCAAAATCCAAACAACATTTATTGTAAGATTAGGTGTTCAACAACGGATCAAGCCAAAAAAATCCAAAAGCTTACAACATTCGGGATTCCCAAGCCGTCTCCGATCCAAGTACTAACCGAACTCAACGTTGCTTAACTTGCCAGATCGGACGGGATGGCGTGTATTCAACGTGATATGGTCGTAAGCGAAAGCGTTCAGTTGTTGATCGTGTTATATAGTTGAGTTCAGGTGTCGTCTCTCGTTGAACTAACTAATAACCAATCTCCAGGTTGTCCATCATTTCAACGAAGAATTTTTCTTCAACTATTTCAAAAACTTCAAACAACACGACAATCCAAAAATGCAAAATCCAAACAACATTTATTGTAAGATTAGGTGTTCAACAACGGATCAAGCCAAAAAAATCCAAAAGCTTACAACATTCGGGATTCCCAAGCCGTCTCCGATCCAAGTACTAACCGAACTCAACGTTGCTTAACTTGCCAGATCGGACGGGATGGCGTGTATTCAACGTGATATGGTCGTAAGCGAAAGCGTTCAGTTGTTGATCGTGTTATATAGTTGAGTTCAGGTGTCGTCTCTCGTTGAACTAACTAATAACCAATCTCCAGGTTGTCCATCATTTCAACGAAGAATTTTTCTTCAACTATTTCAAAAACTTCAAACAACACGACAATCCAAAAATGCAAAATCCAAACAACATTTATTGTAAGATTAGGTGTTCAACAACGGATCAAGCCAAAAAAATCCAAAAGCTTACAACATTCGGGATTCCCAAGCCGTCTCCGATCCAAGTACTAACCGAACTCAACGTTGCTTAACTTGCCAGATCGGACGGGATGGCGTGTATTCAACGTGATATGGTCGTAAGCGAAAGCGTTCAGTTGTTGATCGTGTTATATAATTGAGTTCAGGTGTCGTCTCTCGTTGAACTAACTAATAACCAATCTCCAGGTTGTCCATCATTTCAACGAAGAATTTTTCTTCAACTATTTCAAAAACTTCAAACAACACGACAATCCAAAAATGCAAAATCCAAACAACATTTATTGTAAGATTAGGTGTTCAACAACGGATCAAGCCAAAAAAATCCAAAAGCTTACAACATTCGGGATTCCCAAGCCGTCTCCGATCCAAGTACTAACCGAACTCAACGTTGCTTAACTTGCCAGATCGGACGGGATGGCGTGTATTCAACGTGATATGGTCGTAAGCGAAAGCGTTCAGTTGTTGATCGTGTTATATAGTTGAGTTCAGGTGTCGTCTCTCGTTGAACTAACTAATAACCAATCTCCAGGTTGTCCATCATTTCAACGAAGAATTTTTCTTCAACTATTTCAAAAACTTCAAACAACACGACAATCCAAAAATGCAAAATCCAAACAACATTTATTGTAAGATTAGGTGTTCAACAACGGATCAAGCCAAAAAAATCCAAAAGCTTACAACATTCGGGATTCCCAAGCCGTCTCCGATCCAAGTACTAACCGAACTCAACGTTGCTTAACTTGCCAGATCGGACGGGATGGCGTGTATTCAACGTGATATGGTCGTAAGCGAAAGCGTTCAGTTGTTGATCGTGTTATATAGTTGAGTTCAGGTGTCGTCTCTCGTTGAACTAACTAATAACCAATCTCCAGGTTGTCCATCATTTCAACGAAGAATTTTTCTTCAACTATTTCAAAAACTTCAAACAACACGACAATCCAAAAATGCAAAATCCAAACAACATTTATTGTAAGATTAGGTGTTCAACAACGGATCAAGCCAAAAAAATCCAAAAGCTTACAACATTCGGGATTCCCAAGCCGTCTCCGATCCAAGTACTAACCGAACTCAACGTTGCTTAACTTGCCAGATCGGACGGGATGGCGTGTATTCAACGTGATATGGTCGTAAGCGAAAGCGTTCAGTTGTTGATCGTGTTATATAGTTGAGTTCAGGTGTCGTCTCTCGTTGAACTAACTAATAACCAATCTCCAGGTTGTCCATCATTTCAACGAAGAATTTTTCTTCAACTATTTCAAAAACTTCAAACAACACGACAATCCAAAAATGCAAAATCCAAACAACATTTATTGTAAGATTAGGTGTTCAACAACGGATCAAGCCAAAAAAATCCAAAAGCTTACAACATTCGGGATTCCCAAGCCGTCTCCGATCCAAGTACTAACCGAACTCAACGTTGCTTAACTTGCCAGATCGGACGGGATGGCGTGTATTCAACGTGATATGGTCGTAAGCGAAAGCGTTCAGTTGTTGATCGTGTTATATAGTTGAGTTCAGGTGTCGTCTCTCGTTGAACTAACTAATAACCAATCTCCAGGTTGTCCATCATTTCAACGAAGAATTTTTCTTCAACTATTTCAAAAACTTCAAACAACACGACAATCCAAAAATGCAAAATCCAAACAACATTTATTGTAAGATTAGGTGTTCAACAACGGATCAAGCCAAAAAAATCCAAAAGCTTACAACATTCGGGATTCCCAAGCCGTCTCCGATCCAAGTACTAACCGAACTCAACGTTGCTTAACTTGCCAGATCGGACGGGATGGCGTGTATTCAACGTGATATGGTCGTAAGCGAAAGCGTTCAGTTGTTGATCGTGTTATATAGTTGAGTTCAGGTGTCGTCTCTCGTTGAACTAACTAATAACCAATCTCCAGGTTGTCCATCATTTCAACGAAGAATTTTTCTTCAACTATTTCAAAAACTTCAAACAACACGACAATCCAAAAATGCAAAATCCAAACAACATTTATTGTAAGATTAGGTGTTCAACAACGGATCAAGCCAAAAAAATCCAAAAGCTTACAACATTCGGGATTCCCAAGCCGTCTCCGATCCAAGTACTAACCGAACTCAACGTTGCTTAACTTGCCAGATCGGACGGGATGGCGTGTATTCAACGTGATATGGTCGTAAGCGAAAGCGTTCAGTTGTTGATCGTGTTATATAGTTGAGTTCAGGTGTCGTCTCTCGTTGAACTAACTAATAACCAATCTCCAGGTTGTCCATCATTTCAACGAAGAATTTTTCTTCAACTATTTCAAAAACTTCAAACAACACGACAATCCAAAAATGCAAAATCCAAACAACATTTATTGTAAGATTAGGTGTTCAACAACGGATCAAGCCAAAAAAATCCAAAAGCTTACAACATTCGGGATTCCCAAGCCGTCTCCGATCCAAGTACTAACCGAACTCAACGTTGCTTAACTTGCCAGATCGGACGGGATGGCGTGTATTCAACGTGATATGGTCGTAAGCGAAAGCGTTCAGTTGTTGATCGTGTTATATAATTGAGTTCAGGTGTCGTCTCTCGTTGAACTAACTAATAACCAATCTCCAGGTTGTCCATCATTTCAACGAAGAATTTTTCTTCAACTATTTCAAAAACTTCAAACAACACGACAATCCAAAAATGCAAAATCCAAACAACATTTATTGTAAGATTAGGTGTTCAACAACGGATCAAGCCAAAAAAATCCAAAAGCTTACAACATTCGGGATTCCCAAGCCGTCTCCGATCCAAGTACTAACCGAACTCAACGTTGCTTAACTTGCCAGATCGGACGGGATGGCGTGTATTCAACGTGATATGGTCGTAAGCGAAAGCGTTCAGTTGTTGATCGTGTTATATAGTTGAGTTCAGGTGTCGTCTCTCGTTGAACTAACTAATAACCAATCTCCAGGTTGTCCATCATTTCAACGAAGAATTTTTCTTCAACTATTTCAAAAACTTCAAACAACACGACAATCCAAAAATGCAAAATCCAAACAACATTTATTGTAAGATTAGGTGTTCAACAACGGATCAAGCCAAAAAAATCCAAAAGCTTACAACATTCGGGATTCCCAAGCCGTCTCCGATCCAAGTACTAACCGAACTCAACGTTGCTTAACTTGCCAGATCGGACGGGATGGCGTGTATTCAACGTGATATGGTCGTAAGCGAAAGCGTTCAGTTGTTGATCGTGTTATATAGTTGAGTTCAGGTGTCGTCTCTCGTTGAACTAACTAATAACCAATCTCCAGGTTGTCCATCATTTCAACGAAGAATTTTTCTTCAACTATTTCAAAAACTTCAAACAACACGACAATCCAAAAATGCAAAATCCAAACAACATTTATTGTAAGATTAGGTGTTCAACAACGGATCAAGCCAAAAAAATCCAAAAGCTTACAACATTCGGGATTCCCAAGCCGTCTCCGATCCAAGTACTAACCGAACTCAACGTTGCTTAACTTGCCAGATCGGACGGGATGGCGTGTATTCAACGTGATATGGTCGTAAGCGAAAGCGTTCAGTTGTTGATCGTGTTATATAGTTGAGTTCAGGTGTCGTCTCTCGTTGAACTAACTAATAACCAATCTCCAGGTTGTCCATCATTTCAACGAAGAATTTTTCTTCAACTATTTCAAAAACTTCAAACAACACGACAATCCAAAAATGCAAAATCCAAACAACATTTATTGTAAGATTAGGTGTTCAACAACGGATCAAGCCAAAAAAATCCAAAAGCTTACAACATTCGGGATTCCCAAGCCGTCTCCGATCCAAGTACTAACCGAACTCAACGTTGCTTAACTTGCCAGATCGGACGGGATGGCGTGTATTCAACGTGATATGGTCGTAAGCGAAAGCGTTCAGTTGTTGATCGTGTTATATAGTTGAGTTCAGGTGTCGTCTCTCGTTGAACTAACTAATAACCAATCTCCAGGTTGTCCATCATTTCAACGAAGAATTTTTCTTCAACTATTTCAAAAACTTCAAACAACACGACAATCCAAAAATGCAAAATCCAAACAACATTTATTGTAAGATTAGGTGTTCAACAACGGATCAAGCCAAAAAAATCCAAAAGCTTACAACATTCGGGATTCCCAAGCCGTCTCCGATCCAAGTACTAACCGAACTCAACGTTGCTTAACTTGCCAGATCGGACGGGATGGCGTGTATTCAACGTGATATGGTCGTAAGCGAAAGCGTTCAGTTGTTGATCGTGTTATATAATTGAGTTCAGGTGTCGTCTCTCGTTGAACTAACTAATAACCAATCTCCAGGTTGTCCATCATTTCAACGAAGAATTTTTCTTCAACTATTTCAAAAACTTCAAACAACACGACAATCCAAAAATGCAAAATCCAAACAACATTTATTGTAAGATTAGGTGTTCAACAACGGATCAAGCCAAAAAAATCCAAAAGCTTACAACATTCGGGATTCCCAAGCCGTCTCCGATCCAAGTACTAACCGAACTCAACGTTGCTTAACTTGCCAGATCGGACGGGATGGCGTGTATTCAACGTGATATGGTCGTAAGCGAAAGCGTTCAGTTGTTGATCGTGTTATATAATTGAGTTCAGGTGTCGTCTCTCGTTGAACTAACTAATAACCAATCTCCAGGTTGTCCATCATTTCAACGAAGAATTTTTCTTCAACTATTTCAAAAACTTCAAACAACACGACAATCCAAAAATGCAAAATCCAAACAACATTTATTGTAAGATTAGGTGTTCAACAACGGATCAAGCCAAAAAAATCCAAAAGCTTACAACATTCGGGATTCCCAAGCCGTCTCCGATCCAAGTACTAACCGAACTCAACGTTGCTTAACTTGCCAGATCGGACGGGATGGCGTGTATTCAACGTGATATGGTCGTAAGCGAAAGCGTTCAGTTGTTGATCGTGTTATATAGTTGAGTTCAGGTGTCGTCTCTCGTTGAACTAACTAATAACCAATCTCCAGGTTGTCCATCATTTCAACGAAGAATTTTTCTTCAACTATTTCAAAAACTTCAAACAACACGACAATCCAAAAATGCAAAATCCAAACAACATTTATTGTAAGATTAGGTGTTCAACAACGGATCAAGCCAAAAAAATCCAAAAGCTTACAACATTCGGGATTCCCAAGCCGTCTCCGATCCAAGTACTAACCGAACTCAACGTTGCTTAACTTGCCAGATCGGACGGGATGGCGTGTATTCAACGTGATATGGTCGTAAGCGAAAGCGTTCAGTTGTTGATCGTGTTATATAGTTGAGTTCAGGTGTCGTCTCTCGTTGAACTAACTAATAACCAATCTCCAGGTTGTCCATCATTTCAACGAAGAATTTTTCTTCAACTATTTCAAAAACTTCAAACAACACGACAATCCAAAAATGCAAAATCCAAACAACATTTATTGTAAGATTAGGTGTTCAACAACGGATCAAGCCAAAAAAATCCAAAAGCTTACAACATTCGGGATTCCCAAGCCGTCTCCGATCCAAGTACTAACCGAACTCAACGTTGCTTAACTTGCCAGATCGGACGGGATGGCGTGTATTCAACGTGATATGGTCGTAAGCGAAAGCGTTCAGTTGTTGATCGTGTTATATAGTTGAGTTCAGGTGTCGTCTCTCGTTGAACTAACTAATAACCAATCTCCAGGTTGTCCATCATTTCAACGAAGAATTTTTCTTCAACTATTTCAAAAACTTCAAACAACACGACAATCCAAAAATGCAAAATCCAAACAACATTTATTGTAAGATTAGGTGTTCAACAACGGATCAAGCCAAAAAAATCCAAAAGCTTACAACATTCGGGATTCCCAAGCCGTCTCCGATCCAAGTACTAACCGAACTCAACGTTGCTTAACTTGCCAGATCGGACGGGATGGCGTGTATTCAACGTGATATGGTCGTAAGCGAAAGCGTTCAGTTGTTGATCGTGTTATATAGTTGAGTTCAGGTGTCGTCTCTCGTTGAACTAACTAATAACCAATCTCCAGGTTGTCCATCATTTCAACGAAGAATTTTTCTTCAACTATTTCAAAAACTTCAAACAACACGACAATCCAAAAATGCAAAATCCAAACAACATTTATTGTAAGATTAGGTGTTCAACAACGGATCAAGCCAAAAAAATCCAAAAGCTTACAACATTCGGGATTCCCAAGCCGTCTCCGATCCAAGTACTAACCGAACTCAACGTTGCTTAACTTGCCAGATCGGACGGGATGGCGTGTATTCAACGTGATATGGTCATAAGCGAAAGCGTTCAGTTGTTGATCGTGTTATATAGTTGAGTTCAGGTGTCGTCTCTCGTTGAACTAACTAATAACCAATCTCCAGGTTGTCCATCATTTCAACGAAGAATTTTTCTTCAACTATTTCAAAAACTTCAAACAACACGACAATCCAAAAATGCAAAATCCAAACAACATTTATTGTAAGATTAGGTGTTCAACAACGGATCAAGCCAAAAAAATCCAAAAGCTTACAACATTCGGGATTCCCAAGCCGTCTCCGATCCAAGTACTAACCGAACTCAACGTTGCTTAACTTGCCAGATCGGACGGGATGGCGTGTATTCAACGTGATATGGTCGTAAGCGAAAGCGTTCAGTTGTTGATCGTGTTATATAGTTGAGTTCAGGTGTCGTCTCTCGTTGAACTAACTAATAACCAATCTCCAGGTTGTCCATCATTTCAACGAAGAATTTTTCTTCAACTATTTCAAAAACTTCAAACAACACGACAATCCAAAAATGCAAAATCCAAACAACATTTATTGTAAGATTAGGTGTTCAACAACGGATCAAGCCAAAAAAATCCAAAAGCTTACAACATTCGGGATTCCCAAGCCGTCTCCGATCCAAGTACTAACCGAACTCAACGTTGCTTAACTTGCCAGATCGGACGGGATGGCGTGTATTCAACGTGATATGGTCGTAAGCGAAAGCGTTCAGTTGTTGATCGTGTTATATAGTTGAGTTCAGGTGTCGTCTCTCGTTGAACTAACTAATAACCAATCTCCAGGTTGTCCATCATTTCAACGAAGAATTTTTCTTCAACTATTTCAAAAACTTCAAACAACACGACAATCCAAAAATGCAAAATCCAAACAACATTTATTGTAAGATTAGGTGTTCAACAACGGATCAAGCCAAAAAAATCCAAAAGCTTACAACATTCGGGATTCCCAAGCCGTCTCCGATCCAAGTACTAACCGAACTCAACGTTGCTTAACTTGCCAGATCGGACGGGATGGCGTGTATTCAACGTGATATGGTCGTAAGCGAAAGCGTTCAGTTGTTGATCGTGTTATATAGTTGAGTTCAGGTGTCGTCTCTCGTTGAACTAACTAATAACCAATCTCCAGGTTGTCCATCATTTCAACGAAGAATTTTTCTTCAACTATTTCAAAAACTTCAAACAACACGACAATCCAAAAATGCAAAATCCAAACAACATTTATTGTAAGATTAGGTGTTCAACAACGGATCAAGCCAAAAAAATCCAAAAGCTTACAACATTCGGGATTCCCAAGCCGTCTCCGATCCAAGTACTAACCGAACTCAACGTTGCTTAACTTGCCAGATCGGACGGGATGGCGTGTATTCAACGTGATATGGTCGTAAGCGAAAGCGTTCAGTTGTTGATCGTGTTATATAGTTGAGTTCAGGTGTCGTCTCTCGTTGAACTAACTAATAACCAATCTCCAGGTTGTCCATCATTTCAACGAAGAATTTTTCTTCAACTATTTCAAAAACTTCAAACAACACGACAATCCAAAAATGCAAAATCCAAACAACATTTATTGTAAGATTAGGTGTTCAACAACGGATCAAGCCAAAAAAATCCAAAAGCTTACAACATTCGGGATTCCCAAGCCGTCTCCGATCCAAGTACTAACCGAACTCAACGTTGCTTAACTTGCCAGATCGGACGGGATGGCGTGTATTCAACGTGATATGGTCATAAGCGAAAGCGTTCAGTTGTTGATCGTGTTATATAGTTGAGTTCAGGTGTCGTCTCTCGTTGAACTAACTAATAACCAATCTCCAGGTTGTCCATCATTTCAACGAAGAATTTTTCTTCAACTATTTCAAAAACTTCAAACAACACGACAATCCAAAAATGCAAAATCCAAACAACATTTATTGTAAGATTAGGTGTTCAACAACGGATCAAGCCAAAAAAATCCAAAAGCTTACAACATTCGGGATTCCCAAGCCGTCTCCGATCCAAGTACTAACCGAACTCAACGTTGCTTAACTTGCCAGATCGGACGGGATGGCGTGTATTCAACGTGATATGGTCGTAAGCGAAAGCGTTCAGTTGTTGATCGTGTTATATAGTTGAGTTCAGGTGTCGTCTCTCGTTGAACTAACTAATAACCAATCTCCAGGTTGTCCATCATTTCAACGAAGAATTTTTCTTCAACTATTTCAAAAACTTCAAACAACACGACAATCCAAAAATGCAAAATCCAAACAACATTTATTGTAAGATTAGGTGTTCAACAACGGATCAAGCCAAAAAAATCCAAAAGCTTACAACATTCGGGATTCCCAAGCCGTCTCCGATCCAAGTACTAACCGAACTCAACGTTGCTTAACTTGCCAGATCGGACGGGATGGCGTGTATTCAACGTGATATGGTCGTAAGCGAAAGCGTTCAGTTGTTGATCGTGTTATATAGTTGAGTTCAGGTGTCGTCTCTCGTTGAACTAACTAATAACCAATCTCCAGGTTGTCCATCATTTCAACGAAGAATTTTTCTTCAACTATTTCAAAAACTTCAAACAACACGACAATCCAAAAATGCAAAATCCAAACAACATTTATTGTAAGATTAGGTGTTCAACAACGGATCAAGCCAAAAAAATCCAAAAGCTTACAACATTCGGGATTCCCAAGCCGTCTCCGATCCAAGTACTAACCGAACTCAACGTTGCTTAACTTGCCAGATCGGACGGGATGGCGTGTATTCAACGTGATATGGTCGTAAGCGAAAGCGTTCAGTTGTTGATCGTGTTATATAGTTGAGTTCAGGTGTCGTCTCTCGTTGAACTAACTAATAACCAATCTCCAGGTTGTCCATCATTTCAACGAAGAATTTTTCTTCAACTATTTCAAAAACTTCAAACAACACGACAATCCAAAAATGCAAAATCCAAACAACATTTATTGTAAGATTAGGTGTTCAACAACGGATCAAGCCAAAAAAATCCAAAAGCTTACAACATTCGGGATTCCCAAGCCGTCTCCGATCCAAGTACTAACCGAACTCAACGTTGCTTAACTTGCCAGATCGGACGGGATGGCGTGTATTCAACGTGATATGGTCATAAGCGAAAGCGTTCAGTTGTTGATCGTGTTATATAGTTGAGTTCAGGTGTCGTCTCTCGTTGAACTAACTAATAACCAATCTCCAGGTTGTCCATCATTTCAACGAAGAATTTTTCTTCAACTATTTCAAAAACTTCAAACAACACGACAATCCAAAAATGCAAAATCCAAACAACATTTATTGTAAGATTAGGTGTTCAACAACGGATCAAGCCAAAAAAATCCAAAAGCTTACAACATTCGGGATTCCCAAGCCGTCTCCGATCCAAGTACTAACCGAACTCAACGTTGCTTAACTTGCCAGATCGGACGGGATGGCGTGTATTCAACGTGATATGGTCGTAAGCGAAAGCGTTCAGTTGTTGATCGTGTTATATAGTTGAGTTCAGGTGTCGTCTCTCGTTGAACTAACTAATAACCAATCTCCAGGTTGTCCATCATTTCAACGAAGAATTTTTCTTCAACTATTTCAAAAACTTCAAACAACACGACAATCCAAAAATGCAAAATCCAAACAACATTTATTGTAAGATTAGGTGTTCAACAACGGATCAAGCCAAAAAAATCCAAAAGCTTACAACATTCGGGATTCCCAAGCCGTCTCCGATCCAAGTACTAACCGAACTCAACGTTGCTTAACTTGCCAGATCGGACGGGATGGCGTGTATTCAACGTGATATGGTCGTAAGCGAAAGCGTTCAGTTGTTGATCGTGTTATATAGTTGAGTTCAGGTGTCGTCTCTCGTTGAACTAACTAATAACCAATCTCCAGGTTGTCCATCATTTCAACGAAGAATTTTTCTTCAACTATTTCAAAAACTTCAAACAACACGACAATCCAAAAATGCAAAATCCAAACAACATTTATTGTAAGATTAGGTGTTCAACAACGGATCAAGCCAAAAAAATCCAAAAGCTTACAACATTCGGGATTCCCAAGCCGTCTCCGATCCAAGTACTAACCGAACTCAACGTTGCTTAACTTGCCAGATCGGACGGGATGGCGTGTATTCAACGTGATATGGTCGTAAGCGAAAGCGTTCAGTTGTTGATCGTGTTATATAGTTGAGTTCAGGTGTCGTCTCTCGTTGAACTAACTAATAACCAATCTCCAGGTTGTCCATCATTTCAACGAAGAATTTTTCTTCAACTATTTCAAAAACTTCAAACAACACGACAATCCAAAAATGCAAAATCCAAACAACATTTATTGTAAGATTAGGTGTTCAACAACGGATCAAGCCAAAAAAATCCAAAAGCTTACAACATTCGGGATTCCCAAGCCGTCTCCGATCCAAGTACTAACCGAACTCAACGTTGCTTAACTTGCCAGATCGGACGGGATGGCGTGTATTCAACGTGATATGGTCGTAAGCGAAAGCGTTCAGTTGTTGATCGTGTTATATAGTTGAGTTCAGGTGTCGTCTCTCGTTGAACTAACTAATAACCAATCTCCAGGTTGTCCATCATTTCAACGAAGAATTTTTCTTCAACTATTTCAAAAACTTCAAACAACACGACAATCCAAAAATGCAAAATCCAAACAACATTTATTGTAAGATTAGGTGTTCAACAACGGATCAAGCCAAAAAAATCCAAAAGCTTACAACATTCGGGATTCCCAAGCCGTCTCCGATCCAAGTACTAACCGAACTCAACGTTGCTTAACTTGCCAGATCGGACGGGATGGCGTGTATTCAACGTGATATGGTCATAAGCGAAAGCGTTCAGTTGTTGATCGTGTTATATAGTTGAGTTCAGGTGTCGTCTCTCGTTGAACTAACTAATAACCAATCTCCAGGTTGTCCATCATTTCAACGAAGAATTTTTCTTCAACTATTTCAAAAACTTCAAACAACACGACAATCCAAAAATGCAAAATCCAAACAACATTTATTGTAAGATTAGGTGTTCAACAACGGATCAAGCCAAAAAAATCCAAAAGCTTACAACATTCGGGATTCCCAAGCCGTCTCCGATCCAAGTACTAACCGAACTCAACGTTGCTTAACTTGCCAGATCGGACGGGATGGCGTGTATTCAACGTGATATGGTCGTAAGCGAAAGCGTTCAGTTGTTGATCGTGTTATATAGTTGAGTTCAGGTGTCGTCTCTCGTTGAACTAACTAATAACCAATCTCCAGGTTGTCCATCATTTCAACGAAGAATTTTTCTTCAACTATTTCAAAAACTTCAAACAACACGACAATCCAAAAATGCAAAATCCAAACAACATTTATTGTAAGATTAGGTGTTCAACAACGGATCAAGCCAAAAAAATCCAAAAGCTTACAACATTCGGGATTCCCAAGCCGTCTCCGATCCAAGTACTAACCGAACTCAACGTTGCTTAACTTGCCAGATCGGACGGGATGGCGTGTATTCAACGTGATATGGTCATAAGCGAAAGCGTTCAGTTGTTGATCGTGTTATATAGTTGAGTTCAGGTGTCGTCTCTCGTTGAACTAACTAATAACCAATCTCCAGGTTGTCCATCATTTCAACGAAGAATTTTTCTTCAACTATTTCAAAAACTTCAAACAACACGACAATCCAAAAATGCAAAATCCAAACAACATTTATTGTAAGATTAGGTGTTCAACAACGGATCAAGCCAAAAAAATCCAAAAGCTTACAACATTCGGGATTCCCAAGCCGTCTCCGATCCAAGTACTAACCGAACTCAACGTTGCTTAACTTGCCAGATCGGACGGGATGGCGTGTATTCAACGTGATATGGTCGTAAGCGAAAGCGTTCAGTTGTTGATCGTGTTATATAGTTGAGTTCAGGTGTCGTCTCTCGTTGAACTAACTAATAACCAATCTCCAGGTTGTCCATCATTTCAACGAAGAATTTTTCTTCAACTATTTCAAAAACTTCAAACAACACGACAATCCAAAAATGCAAAATCCAAACAACATTTATTGTAAGATTAGGTGTTCAACAACGGATCAAGCCAAAAAAATCCAAAAGCTTACAACATTCGGGATTCCCAAGCCGTCTCCGATCCAAGTACTAACCGAACTCAACGTTGCTTAACTTGCCAGATCGGCTCTGCACTTTGCGCGTGACGGTGGCGTGACTGTGTTTTGCACGAAAAGGGCTCAGTTTAGGACGCGAGGTGCTTTTTCCATGAAAACACACTCATCGTGTTATATAGCGTAAACACAAAGAACAATTCGAGTGAACAGTCAACAATCTTGTTATATTTTCATGTTGTTTTTTGGATTTAGGACGCATCGCTTAATTGTACCCAAACTTCGGTTATTCGGTTTGGGTGGACTTGTTGTTTTGATTTGATGTTTTGATCACGAGCTCAATAACAATCGATGACATTGTTTATGAGTTATAGTTGTTATTGTTTTGACTTGTTATTGTTTTTATTGAATTGTTTTTCTTCTCATTTCATTCTTAACTTATAAGTCCTGAACGCTTATAACATATTCGAATACTATATATAAACCTATATCGATAGGTTTGGCTGAAAGGACAGGCTGAAAAGTAAGTCTACAATTAATATTTAAGGATATTTCCATTTTAGATTTTACCAACAACTATCAATATTGAGATTAACAACATAATACAATTTCAATATAAATGGGAAGAATGTTCAGATTAGTGGTCACAAATTGTAAGTTTTGTAAAGGCGAACTAATATATATTGGATTATTTTAGGATCAAATATTTCAAGACTAGGACAACCGTCATCCGAATCAAGGCACATTTGATACAAAGGTAAATAATTCAGGGTTGGCTAGATTTTATTATTATTTTTATTTATGTTATATCAGTTGAAATTAATAATGTGCTCTTTCTTTGCCATTAGACGTGATTTAAACTCGTTTCTTTGGATGCATATTATCAAAAATATATACGTCTAAACAAATTAATGAGTATAATTTAAACTTTCAACTGACATAGCATATTTAAAAAATAGGTTTAAAAGATCTAGAAGCCCTCGAATGATTTTCATACATATCAGTGATGGGAGGGACAACGCTTTTTCGAATTCCGGTCTGTCGGGATCTTAAAAAATTGAAAATTAATAGATCCAGGACCCGGGACCCGGGAGTGGAACTTCCCTTTTCCCCTACCCGGGTCTCGGGACCGGGACACCTTGTTTCCCTACCGGGCCTTCAATGTGTTTATTACAATCTTATTTTACAGCGAACGACCTTTCCGCATTCCTACCCGTTTCGCTGTCGTAATCTATAGTACGTCGTGGCAAGGAAGATCGAAACACTACAATGGAGCTATCTTAATCGATACAAGGAGCTTAATTAAATGCATTAATTATTGTTTGTTATTTAATTGTTATTTATATAAATAAATAAGTGAATAAATAGTATATTGTTATGTTAACGTATAGGATATAAACCAATATTAAAACGAGGTTAAATAACCCAAAAGCTGTGAGCAAAATTCCACAGAAATGACAGGACTCTGTCCGATGGCTTTTCGCAAAGTTCCAACAAACTGTTAGGACGCTCTCCGATAGCTTTTCGCAAAGTTGCAGCAAACTGTTAGGACGCTGTGCGGTGGCTGACTGTTCTGGCGGCAGTTTTGCGCGTGTTTTCATAACAATTTCGTGCAAAACACAGTCACGCCACCGTCAAGCGCAAAGTGCAGAGGGACGGGATGGCGTGTATTCAACGTGATATGGTCATAAGCGAAAGCGTTCAGTTGTTGATCGTGTTATATAGTTGAGTTCAGGTGTCGTCTCTCGTTGAACTAACTAATAACCAATCTCCAGGTTGTCCATCATTTCAACGAAGAATTTTTCTTCAACTATTTCAAAAACTTCAAACAACACGACAATCCAAAAATGCAAAATCCAAACAACATTTATTGTAAGATTAGGTGTTCAACAACGGATCAAGCCAAAAAAATCCAAAAGCTTACAACATTCGGGATTCCCAAGCCGTCTCCGATCCAAGTACTAACCGAACTCAACGTTGCTTAACTTGCCAGATCGGACGGGATGGCGTGTATTCAACGTGATATGGTCGTAAGCGAAAGCGTTCAGTTGTTGATCGTGTTATATAGTTGAGTTCAGGTGTCGTCTCTCGTTGAACTAACTAATAACCAATCTCCAGGTTGTCCATCATTTCAACGAAGAATTTTTCTTCAACTATTTCAAAAACTTCAAACAACACGACAATCCAAAAATGCAAAATCCAAACAACATTTATTGTAAGATTAGGTGTTCAACAACGGATCAAGCCAAAAAAATCCAAAAGCTTACAACATTCGGGATTCCCAAGCCGTCTCCGATCCAAGTACTAACCGAACTCAACGTTGCTTAACTTGCCAGATCGGACGGGATGGCGTGTATTCAACGTGATATGGTCATAAGCGAAAGCGTTCAGTTGTTGATCGTGTTATATAGTTGAGTTCAGGTGTCGTCTCTCGTTGAACTAACTAATAACCAATCTCCAGGTTGTCCATCATTTCAACGAAGAATTTTTCTTCAACTATTTCAAAAACTTCAAACAACACGACAATCCAAAAATGCAAAATCCAAACAACATTTATTGTAAGATTAGGTGTTCAACAACGGATCAAGCCAAAAAAATCCAAAAGCTTACAACATTCGGGATTCCCAAGCCGTCTCCGATCCAAGTACTAACCGAACTCAACGTTGCTTAACTTGCCAGATCGGACGGGATGGCGTGTATTCAACGTGATATGGTCATAAGCGAAAGCGTTCAGTTGTTGATCGTGTTATATAGTTGAGTTCAGGTGTCGTCTCTCGTTGAACTAACTAATAACCAATCTCCAGGTTGTCCATCATTTCAACGAAGAATTTTTCTTCAACTATTTCAAAAACTTCAAACAACACGACAATCCAAAAATGCAAAATCCAAACAACATTTATTGTAAGATTAGGTGTTCAACAACGGATCAAGCCAAAAAAATCCAAAAGCTTACAACATTCGGGATTCCCAAGCCGTCTCCGATCCAAGTACTAACCGAACTCAACGTTGCTTAACTTGCCAGATCGGACGGGATGGCGTGTATTCAACGTGATATGGTCATAAGCGAAAGCGTTCAGTTGTTGATCGTGTTATATAGTTGAGTTCAGGTGTCGTCTCTCGTTGAACTAACTAATAACCAATCTCCAGGTTGTCCATCATTTCAACGAAGAATTTTTCTTCAACTATTTCAAAAACTTCAAACAACACGACAATCCAAAAATGCAAAATCCAAACAACATTTATTGTAAGATTAGGTGTTCAACAACGGATCAAGCCAAAAAAATCCAAAAGCTTACAACATTCGGGATTCCCAAGCCGTCTCCGATCCAAGTACTAACCGAACTCAACGTTGCTTAACTTGCCAGATCGGACGGGATGGCGTGTATTCAACGTGATATGGTCATAAGCGAAAGCGTTCAGTTGTTGATCGTGTTATATAGTTGAGTTCAGGTGTCGTCTCTCGTTGAACTAACTAATAACCAATCTCCAGGTTGTCCATCATTTCAACGAAGAATTTTTCTTCAACTATTTCAAAAACTTCAAACAACACGACAATCCAAAAATGCAAAATCCAAACAACATTTATTGTAAGATTAGGTGTTCAACAACGGATCAAGCCAAAAAAATCCAAAAGCTTACAACATTCGGGATTCCCAAGCCGTCTCCGATCCAAGTACTAACCGAACTCAACGTTGCTTAACTTGCCAGATCGTACGGGATGGCGTGTATTCAACGTGATATGGTCATAAGCGAAAGCGTTCAGTTGTTGATCGTGTTATATAGTTGAGTTCAGGTGTCGTCTCTCGTTGAACTAACTAATAACCAATCTCCAGGTTGTCCATCATTTCAACGAAGAATTTTTCTTCAACTATTTCAAAAACTTCAAACAACACGACAATCCAAAAATGCAAAATCCAAACAACATTTATTGTAAGATTAGGTGTTCAACAACGGATCAAGCCAAAAAAATCCAAAAGCTTACAACATTCGGGATTCCCAAGCCGTCTCCGATCCAAGTACTAACCGAACTCAACGTTGCTTAACTTGCCAGATCGGACGGGATGGCGTGTATTCAACGTGATATGGTCGTAAGCGAAAGCGTTCAGTTGTTGATCGTGTTATATAGTTGAGTTCAGGTGTCGTCTCTCGTTGAACTAACTAATAACCAATCTCCAGGTTGTCCATCATTTCAACGAAGAATTTTTCTTCAACTATTTCAAAAACTTCAAACAACACGACAATCCAAAAATGCAAAATCCAAACAACATTTATTGTAAGATTAGGTGTTCAACAACGGATCAAGCCAAAAAAATCCAAAAGCTTACAACATTCGGGATTCCCAAGCCGTCTCCGATCCAAGTACTAACCGAACTCAACGTTGCTTAACTTGCCAGATCGGACGGGATGGCGTGTATTCAACGTGATATGGTCGTAAGCGAAAGCGTTCAGTTGTTGATCGTGTTATATAGTTGAGTTCAGGTGTCGTCTCTCGTTGAACTAACTAATAACCAATCTCCAGGTTGTCCATCATTTCAACGAAGAATTTTTCTTCAACTATTTCAAAAACTTCAAACAACACGACAATCCAAAAATGCAAAATCCAAACAACATTTATTGTAAGATTAGGTGTTCAACAACGGATCAAGCCAAAAAAATCCAAAAGCTTACAACATTCGGGATTCTCAGTGTTTGGCGGACGGAGCTAGGACGAACAACAACGAGTTTCAGGTGTGTAGTTGACCCGCTAAGCAAAATAAATCTCTCTCTCATGTTTATGTTTATGGTCAATACAGAACAGTAGACCAACAACGACTCGATTTTACGTTTCTGGAGAAAGGCAGACAAACAACGACTCGATGAATGGTTTTGGTTGTCAGTGCGGATCTGCTACGAGTATAGTGCAACCTTAAAGTGCATTTCAACAATAGACGACATTGTTTATGAGTTATCGTCATTATTTTTTTGTCTTGTTATTGTTTTTTATTGTTTTTATTGAACAGTTTTATGTTTTTATTTCATTCTTAACTTACAAGTTCTGATGACTTGTACATACTCGGAGCCATATAAACCTATATTCCTATATATAGGTTTATCTCTGAGATTATTCCAACGGATTGGATCAATTCAACCGGATTAATGGTTTGTTTTGCTATCATAGGTATTACTAATAATCAAGAAATTAAATTGGAAATTATATAATTTTAAATATTTCAGGCTCGAATGTGAATGATGACTTTGCCAAAATGGAGGTTGACAAGGAAATCATGGTATACAGAAAATTTTCATTTAAATTGCAGGAATTTCTTGATTACAATTGACAAGCTATTGTAAGTTTTGGAAAGTTGACTAATGATTATTGGATAGTTTTAGGACCACGGACATCGACACGAGGACAAGCTACCACCATCCATGACAACGACATTCATCATGTGAAGCATTCCGGGTTTGTTATTCTTTTTATTTATGAAGCCATTAAAAATTAAACTGCGTTTTTTGATTGTTGCTTAAAATAAAATTCATCAGATGCCATTTCTGTACTTTGTGCATATGTTCGAATTATTAATTGTACGACTCCTTTTATTACGTACGAATTATATTATACGCAGCAACCAACAACTCAAAGTTTGATTTTTAACTGTTTCCGTTGAATAAGTTCAAATTAATAATATGCTCTTTCTTTTTTTGTTACGTGATTTAAATGTTAAAACAAAAGCTATTTAAAGGATGTTTAAAGTTATCACGCTAAGCCAAGTGTCGAAAAAAGTAACTTTAAGTGATTAATAATCCACAAATTCATTTTTGAATTTTTACGATATGTTCAAAACTTTGTTTTAAGTGGTCTTTTTTCGGCTCACAGGTCAAAATATTTTTTGATATACGCAAGAGTGGTTCGTTAGCTTGTTTTTAAACTTTAGAAATTAACTTTTAACATCATTTTAATGTGAAAATATTGAAGAAAATTAATATAAATAATACGTATACATGTCTACAGAAAAATGAAGAGTATAATACTAATTTTCAACTCACTTAACATATCTAAAAACTAATTTTTAAAATCTAGATGCCCTCAAATGATGGTCATACATGGATGAATACGTCGTGCCAAGCAAGTTCAAGTAGCAACAATGGAAATATAATTGTTTTACTTGTTTTCAATAAACATTGTATTATAATTACTGTTGTTTTATAATATAATGAAATACGACTAGTGCCCTCTTTACACCCACAAAGTAGTGTCAGCAGGTGCTAGGATGATGAATAGATGCTGTCGCGCTGGACAACCTAGCGTCATCTTTGTGTCCACAAACCAGTGTCCGCGGAAGCTAGGATGGAGTAAATAGTTGCCTCCGCAGCGGGGACGCCCTACCTCCAACCTAGCGCCATCCGCCAGACACTGAGCAAGTACTAACCGAACTCAACGTTGCTTAACTTGCCAGATCGGACGGGATGGCGTGTATTCAACGTGATATGGTCGTAAGCGAAAGCGTTCAGTTGTTGATCGTGTTATATAGTTGAGTTCAGGTGTCGTCTCTCGTTGAACTAACTAATAACCAATCTCCAGGTTGTCCATCATTTCAACGAAGAATTTTTCTTCAACTATTTCAAAAACTTCAAACAACACGACAATCCAAAAATGCAAAATCCAAACAACATTTATTGTAAGATTAGGTGTTCAACAACGGATCAAGCCAAAAAAATCCAAAAGCTTACAACATTCGGGATTCCCAAGCCGTCTCCGATCCAAGTACTAACCGAACTCAACGTTGCTTAACTTGCCAGATCGGACGTGATGGCGTGTATTCAACGTGATATGGTCGTAAGCGAAAGCGTTCAGTTGTTGATCGTGTTATATAGTTGAGTTCAGGTGTCGTCTCTCGTTGAACTAACTAATAACCAATCTCCAGGTTGTCCATCATTTCAACGAAGAATTTTTCTTCAACTATTTCAAAAACTTCAAACAACACGACAATCCAAAAATGCAAAATCCAAACAACATTTATTGTATGATTAGGTGTTCAACAACGGATCAAGCCAAAAAAATCCAAAAGCTTACAACATTCGGGATTCCCAAGCCGTCTCCGATCCAAGTACTAACCGAACTCAACGTTCTCTGCACTTTGCGCTTGACGGTGGCGTGACTGTGTTTTGCACGAAATTGTTATGAAAACACGCGCAAAACTGCCGCCAGAACAGTCAGTCACCGCACAGCGTCCTAACAGTTTGCTGCAACTTTGCGAAAAGCTATCGGAGAGCGTCCTAACAGTTTGTTGGAACTTTGCGAAAAGCCATCGGACAGAGTCCTGTCATTTTTGTGGAATTTTGCTCACAGCTTTTGGGTTATTTCACCTCGCTTTAATATTGGTTTATATCCTTTACGTTAGACATAACAATATAATATTTATTCACTTATTTATTTATATAAATAACAATTAAATAACAAACAATAATTAATTTAATTCAGCTCCTTGTATCGATTCAGATAGCTCCATTGTAGTGTTTCGATCTTCCTTGGCACGACGTACTATATAGATTACCACTTCGAAAAGGGTAGGAATGCGCAAATGTCGTTTTCTAAAAAAATAAGATTGTTACAAAGAAATTGAAGTCCCGGTATGGAAAAGTGGAGTCCCGGTCCCGAGTCCCGGGTAGGGGAAAAGGAAAGTTCCACTCACGGGTAACGGGTCTATTAATTTTCAATTTTTTAAGCTCCCGACAGCCCGGAATTCGAAAAAAAGTTGTCCCTCCCATTACTGATATGTATGAAAATCATTCGAGGGCTTCTAGATCTTTTAAACCTATTTTTTAAATATGCTAAGTCAGTTGAAAGTTCAAATTATACTCTTTCATTTGTTTAGACGTCTATTTTTATAATATGCTTCCAATGAAACGAATTTAAATCACGTCTAATGAAAAAGAAAGAGCACATTATTAATTTCAACTGAAATAACATAAATAAAAAATTATAATAAAATTTAGCCAACCCTGAATTATTTACCTTTGTCTCAAATGTGGATTGATTCGGATGACGGTTGTCCTAGTCTTGAAATCTGTGATCCTAAAATAATCCAATATATATTAGTTCGCCTTTACAAAACTTACAATTTGTGACCACTAATCTGGGCATTCTTCTTATTTATATTGAAATTGTATTATGTTGTTAATCTCCATATTGATAGTTGTTGGTAAAATCTAAAATGGATATATCCTTAAATATTAATTGTAGACTTACTTTCCAGCCAGTCCTTCGGAACGCCTTACAGTATTGAATCCATCCTTGATCGGACCATTAATTCCAATTAGCATTGTAGTCTGAAATATTGAAATTAATATAATTCCTAATTAATGTTCTTGCTTACCTGTGATAGTAAATCAAACCTCCACGTATTGATCCTTTAGAATTGATCCCATCCGTAGAGATAATATATATTAGAATATTATAAGTCTTCAGGACTTATAAGTTAAGAATGAAATGAAAAGAAAAACAATTCAATAAAAACAATAACAAGTCAAAACAATAACAACTAGGTATAACTCATAAACAATGTCATCGATTGTTATTGAGCTCGTGATCAAAACATCAAATCAAAACAACAACAACAAGTCCACCCAAACCGAATAACCGAAGTTGATTACAATTAGACGATGCGTCCTCACTCCAAAAAACAACATGAAAATATAACAAGAATGTTGACTGTTCACTCGATTTGTTCTTTGTGTTTACGCTATCTAACACGATGAGTGTGTTTTCATGGAAAAAGCACCTCGCGTCCTAAACGGAGCCCTTTTCGTGCAAAACACAGTCACGCCACCGTCAAGCGCAAAGTGCAGAGTTGCTTAACTTGCCAGATCGGACGGGATGGCGTGTATTCAACGTGATATGGTCGTAAGCGAAAGCGTTCAGTTGTTGATCGTGTTATATAGTTGAGTTCAGGTGTCGTCTCTCGTTGAACTAACTAATAACCAATCTCCAGGTTGTCCATCATTTCAACGAAGAATTTTTCTTCAACTATTTCAAAAACTTCAAACAACACGACAATCCAAAAATGCAAATCCAAACAACATTTATTGTAAGATTAGGTGTTCAACAACGGATCAAGCAAAAAAAAACCAAAAGCTTACAACATTCGGGATTCCCAAGCCGTCTCCGATCCAAGTACTAACCGAACTCAACGCTCTGCACTTTGCGCTTGACGGTGGCGTGACTGTGTTTTGCACGAAAAGTGCTCCGTTTAGGACGCGAGGTGCTTTTTCCATGAAAACACACTCATCGTGTTAGATAGCGTAAACACAAAGAACAAATCGAGTGAACAGTCAACAATCTTGTTATATTTTCATGTTGTTTTTTGGAGTGAGGACGCATCGTCTAATTGTAATCAACTTCGGTTTATTCGATTTGGGTGGAATGGTTGTTTTGATTTGATTTTTTTGATCACGAGCTCAATAACAATCGATGACATTGTTTATGAGTTATAGTTGTTATTGTTTTGACTTGTTATTGTTTTTATTGAATAGTTTTTCTTTTCATTTCATTCTTAACTTATAAGTCCTGAAGACTTATAATATTCTAATATATATTATCTCTACGGATGGGATCAATTCTAAAGGATCAATACGTGGAGGTTTGATTTACTATCACAGGTAAGCAAGAACATTAATTAGGAATTATATTAATTTCAATATTTCAGACTACAATGCTAATTGGAATGAATGGTCCGATCAAGGATGGATTCAATACTGTAAGGCGTTCCGAAGGACTGGCTGGAAAGTAAGTCTACAATTAATATTTAAGGATATATCCATTTTAGATTTTACCAACAACTATCAATATGGAGATTAACAACATAATACAATTTCAATATAAATAGGAAGAATGTCCAGATTAGTGGTCACAAATTGTAAGTTTTGTAAATGCGAACTAATATATATTGGATAATTTTAGGAGCACATATTTCAAGACTAGGACAACCGTCATCCGAATCAATGCACATTTGACACAAAGGTAAATAATTCAGGGTTGGCTAGATTTTATTATTATTTTTTATTTATGTTATTTCAGTTGAAATTAATAATGGGCTCTTTCTTTTTCATTAGACGTGATTTAAATTCGTTTCATTGGAAGCATATTATAAAAAATAGACGTCTAAACAAATGAATGAGTATAATTTGAACTTTCAACTGACTTAGCATATTTAAAAAATAGGTTTAAAAGATCTAGAAGCCCTCGAATGATTTTCATACATATCAGTAATGGGAGGGACAAGATTTCTTCGAATTCCGGGCTGTCGGGAGCTTAAAAAATTGAAAATTAATAGACCCGTGACCCGGGAGTGGAACTTCCCGTTTCCCCTACCCGGGACTCGGGACCGGGAGTCCACTTTTCCATACCGGGACTTCAATTTCTTTGTAACAATCTTATTTTTTAGAAAACGGCATTTGCGCATTCCTACCCGTTTCGAAGTGGTAATCTATATAGTACGTCGTGCCAAGGAAGATTGAAACACTACAATGGAGCTATCTGAATCGATACAAGGAGCTCAATTAAATGCATTAATTATTGTTTGCTATTTAGTTGTTATTTATATAAATAAATAAGTGAATAAATATTATATTGTTATGTCTAACGTAAAGGATATAAACCAATATTAAAACGAGGTGAAATAATCCAAAAGCTGTGAGCAAAATTCCACAAAAATGACAGGACTCTGTCCGATGGCTTTTCGCAAAGTTCCAACAAACTGTTAGGACGCTCTCCGATAGCTTTTCGCAAAGTTGCAGCAAACTGTTAGGACGCTGTGCGGTGACTGACTGTTCTGGCGGCAGTTTTGCGCGTGTTTTCATAACAATTTCGTGCAAAACACAGTCACGCCACCGTCAAGCGCAAAGTGCAGAGCGTTGCTTAACTTGCCAGATCGGACGGGATGGCGTGTATTCAACGTGATATGGTCGTAAGCGAAAGCGTTCAGTTGTTGATCGTGTTATATAGTTGAGTTCAGGTGTCGTCTCTCGTTGAACTAACTAATAACCAATCTCCAGGTTGTCCATCATTTCAACGAAGAATTTTTCTTCAACTATTTCAAAAACTTCAAACAACACGACAATCCAAAAATGCAAAATCCAAACAACATTTATTGTAAGATTAGGTGTTCAACAACGGATCAAGCCAAAAAAATCCAAAAGCTTACAACATTCGGGATTCCCAAGCCGTCTCCGATCCAAGTACTAACCGAACTCAACGTTGCTTAACTTGCCAGATCGGACGGGATGGCGTGTATTCAACGTGATATGGTCGTAAGCGAAAGCGTTCAGTTGTTGATCGTGTTATATAGTTGAGTTCAGGTGTCGTCTCTCGTTGAACTAACTAATAACCAATCTCCAGGTTGTCCATCATTTCAACGAAGAATTTTTCTTCAACTATTTCAAAAACTTCAAACAACACGACAATCCAAAAATGCAAAATCCAAACAACATTTATTGTAAGATTAGGTGTTCAACAACGGATCAAGCCAAAAAAATCCAAAAGCTTACAACATTCGGGATTCCCAAGCCGTCTCCGATCCAAGTACTAACCGAACTCAACGTTGCTTAACTTGCCAGATCGGACGGGATGGCGTGTATTCAACGTGATATGGTCGTAAGCGAAAGCGTTCAGTTGTTGATCGTGTTATATAGTTGAGTTCAGGTGTCGTCTCTCGTTGAACTAACTAATAACCAATCTCCAGGTTGTCCATCATTTCAACGAAGAATTTTTCTTCAACTATTTCAAAAACTTCAAACAACACGACAATCCAAAAATGCAAAATCCAAACAACATTTATTGTAAGATTAGGTGTTCAACAACGGATCAAGCCAAAAAAATCCAAAAGCTTACAACATTCGGGATTCCCAAGCCGTCTCCGATCCAAGTACTAACCGAACTCAACGTTGCTTAACTTGCCAGATCGGACGGGATGGCGTGTATTCAACGTGATATGGTCGTAAGCGAAAGCGTTCAGTTGTTGATCGTGTTATATAGTTGAGTTCAGGTGTCGTCTCTCGTTGAACTAACTAATAACCAATCTCCAGGTTGTCCATCATTTCAACGAAGAATTTTTCTTCAACTATTTCAAAAACTTCAAACAACACGACAATCCAAAAATGCAAAATCCAAACAACATTTATTGTAAGATTAGGTGTTCAACAACGGATCAAGCCAAAAAAATCCAAAAGCTTACAACATTCGGGATTCCCAAGCCGTCTCCGATCCAAGTACTAACCGAACTCAACGTTGCTTAACTTGCCAGATCGGACGGGATGGCGTGTATTCAACGTGATATGGTCGTAAGCGAAAGCGTTCAGTTGTTGATCGTGTTATATAGTTGAGTTCAGGTGTCGTCTCTCGTTGAACTAACTAATAACCAATCTCCAGGTTGTCCATCATTTCAACGAAGAATTTTTCTTCAACTATTTCAAAAACTTCAAACAACACGACAATCCAAAAATGCAAAATCCAAACAACATTTATTGTAAGATTAGGTGTTCAACAACGGATCAAGCCAAAAAAATCCAAAAGCTTACAACATTCGGGATTCCCAAGCCGTCTCCGATCCAAGTACTAACCGAACTCAACGTTGCTTAACTTGCCAGATCGGACGGGATGGCGTGTATTCAACGTGATATGGTCGTAAGCGAAAGCGTTCAGTTGTTGATCGTGTTATATAGTTGAGTTCAGGTGTCGTCTCTCGTTGAACTAACTAATAACCAATCTCCAGGTTGTCCATCATTTCAACGAAGAATTTTTCTTCAACTATTTCAAAAACTTCAAACAACACGACAATCCAAAAATGCAAAATCCAAACAACATTTATTTTAAGATTAGGTGTTCAACAACGGATCAAGCCAAAAAAATCCAAAAGCTTACAACATTCGGGATTCCCAAGCCGTCTCCGATCCAAGTACCAACCGAACTCAACGTTGCTTAACTTGCCAGATCGGACGGCTCTGCACTTTCTGCTGGACGGTTCCTTGACTGTGTTTTGCACGAAATGTGCTGCTGTTAGGACGCGAGGTGCTTTTTGCAGGAAACAGACTCATCCTGTTATATAGCGTAAACACAAAGAACAATTCGAGGGAACAGTCATCAAGCTTGAGGACGCTTCGTGTTTTTGATCAAATTTCGGTTGTTTATTTCGTTGGGATTGAATGTTCTGACGGCAGTTTTCGCGTGTTTTGATAACAATTTCGTGCAAAACACAGTCAAGGAACCGTCCAGCACAAAAACAGAGGGGATGGCGATTAACACTTCCAATCACCTTAATGTCATGTCACCTTAATGTATTATGTCAATATGATTGACATAATAAACTATTAAAATTTATAAAATACCATGATTATTTGAAAAGAAAAGTAACTGAAAATAATTTTACAGCCACGAGCATATGCAGACATGGAATAATTATTAATAGGGTATTGTGTCTTTTGTGGAAATCGAATTTATAGTTTTTTTTAGAAAGTTTCCGGAGGTGTTATTTATTTCTGGTGGCATTGTTTGCCCAGATTGTTCCGAGCTTTGGAGAGGGATAAATGGATTAAAAAAAATTTTTTATCGAATTGTTTACTTTTCCATTATCTTTTTAATATAATTGTAATACATTTATTTGTTTTAACATACAGTTTTAATTAATTTTAATATAGTCGTCGCCAAATGCGATTACCACCGCAAATTTACTTTAATTACTTTACTTTGGATACTTTGTCTACGTTGGTAAGGAAGAGCCGTTCGGAATGGAAGGAGTTAGTCCGCTGGAGAATGAGTCGGGCTCCGAAGTATCCAAATTAAAGTAACTAAAGTAAATATATTTTTTATTGTCCTTTTCAGAGCACCGATCTCTTAAAAGGACAATAAGTAAGAAACGAAACCCAATATAAACATTTCCCCATTTCTATTCCCCAATACATTTTCTTGCAATGGGCCTCTAATCGCCAATTGTTATGTCTCAAATATAAAAATGTATTATAAATATTCGACATGTAGAATTTGGGACAATAAAGCAAGAACAAAATATAAAAGACAATAACAAGTGGCTTAATACGGCTATATCTCACATCAGTAGCAGCTTCATTTAGTATCATATTTCATATAACAGGGACGGACGAGTTTTGAATCAACCATCGCTCCATAATTGCCTTTCGCCACAACCTTGCCGACTAATTGGGGTCCTTTTTTCATTATAGAACCTACTCAGAGTATTATATTGCAAGTTTAAGTGATTGTCCTTTTCAGAGATCGATGCCTAATGGAAGAGAAAAATATTAGGATGGAATGATGTTCTCGGCCGCTCTTTTCTATCTCATCAATCTGCGTTTGCTCAAAAAAAGGGGAAGCCGACATTGAAGAGGAATAGACGAAAAAGTCGTTTGTGGCCATCCAAACGAGACTATCAGTTCTTTCTTATTTTTTTTGCTCTTCTATTAGGCACCGATCTCTGAAATGTACAATAGAAAACTCTCTTTAATGCACTCCAAATGGAATGGGTAACTTGGGGGCTCAGAACATATGCCTATATTGCAATTTTTCATAAAAATCGCAAGTTTTAGATATTTTAAGACGGGATAGTAAAAATGACGTGCCAAGTTGTGTTACATTTATACGTGTAAATTAGTAAAACACGTTTAAATATTGAGAAAATATTAATTTACGTTTGGCGTGTTAAGTTTGGCGTGTTAAAGTATTAGTGTGAACCACACATTTTTTCCGATTTTTTATATTTTTTCTATACATAATTTTACAATACATGAAAAACAATTAGGTTTCAAAGTAAAGACCATTTGACTTTCTGGCTTGAACCCATCTATCGACAAGTTGTTCGATTCCACTCCTTCTTCTTATGTTAGACGCGAAAATTTCGCGGCACCCGTTTTCGAATCTCGGAATTTTCTATGTTTCTTCTACAAGTTAAAAAAATTGTTTATATATATATATATATATATTGTGATAGAGCTGTTCAAGAGCTTTAAAAATATATATAACACATGCACTTCAGGACAATAACATTGAAATAGAGGAAACACCTTTATTGTTGGCTATTTGCCAAAAGAGGGGGGGGGGACGAGAAAAATGTTGACCACTAAAAGTTCGTCTTTTATTTATAGCTTTTTTTTAAGCTTTAGTATTCTGATTCTAATTAAGGTAAGTCATTTATTTATATTTGAAACATCTCGGAAAAATTATCTGACTGTATTAAAATAATTTTACAACAAATAATAATAATTTTTAATTTTTTTTGCTTTATAGAAATTTTTAGTTAAATCTGAATATAAAAAATTATTGTATTAGTCATTTAAAAAAAAAAAAAAGAATTTCATCTGAATCAGCATTAAATTCTGTATAAGATGATATGTTACTTGCCGCTGAACTTTCCAATAAAAATATTTTATTCACTAAAAACAATGTAGTTTTATTAACAGAACAATTTTTGTTTGAAATTGAATATTACAAATAATTTTACAAGTATTTTGTTTTAAGATTCATTTCATCGGAATCAGCATTAAATTCTCTATAAGATCTTACAATTGTTGATGAAAGCGGCAATGGAAAACATGATCAAGCAATGATTGACGAGCCGTCGCATATTCCCGTTTAATACGGCATCCGGCTACAACAATTTAAGTTATCTTTTTCTGAAATTAATTAAGAGAATTTTATTAACGAAAGAAAACTATAATAAAAATATACATCCGCAATATTGTGTTCAATGACGCACTAGTTCACCGACTGCACTATCACGCCAGATATTTTTACATCCAAATCATGTATAAAAACGGTTATAAAAAATTTTTATTGGAAAGTACAGTGACACGTGAAATATCATCTTATAGAGAAGTTAATGCTGATTCAGATGAAATGCATCTTAAAAAAACAGACTAACACAATAATTATTTATAATCAAATTAATGAAACAGCAAAAAATAAAACTATAGAGAAACATTATTTTTTGTGACCAATACGTTCAGATAATTTTTCTAATACTTCTAATACAAATAAAAACTTAATTAAACATGTATTCACCAAGAAATCAAAATATTTTACAAAATAAAAAAAGATGACAACAATTGTGCCTGCATCGAAAAAAAAGCGTCAGTACTTTGTTGTTGACGCCGGCTATGCGAAACGCGCCCGTTTTTGGACCTGACGTTTTTGGACCACATGTATATAAAAATAATTATTTGGCAAAAAAAACAATGCGACAAAAAGATATAGGAAATCGGACAAAAATTTTAGTTCATCCTAATATGTAAAAATAAACGTCTTATATAGTTTTCACGAAAAACAATGGAGAAACAAAACAAGATTTCTCTCCAAAATACTTATAGTTTATTAATTTATAAAAAATTACATTTGTTTATAGTCGTCGCCAAATGCGATTACCGCCGCAAAGTGTGGCGCACTTTTTAAATATAATTTTTTCATTTAATTTTCATGTTAATTTTCTTGTTTAGGCTCGTTCTATACTGTTTCTGCTTAAATAAATTGAAGAATATTTTTTATATGTTGTTTCAATCGTGGCATAAATGTGGAAAATATTAAAAATCATAAAAATTAAATGAAAAAATAATATTTAAAAAAGTGCGCCACACTTTGCGGCGGTAATCGCATTTGGCGACGACTATATATTATAATTGCTATTATTAATCGATAATGTTTGATATGAGTATCAAATGTCAATATTAAGGAATTAAATAAATGTTTGTTTATTAATTAAAAGTTATTATTCCTCTTTTCGCACAAATACTTATCTAATTCTATTCAAATACCTAGGTGAGATCGCATTTTAAATACAACAACATGCGAATGAACATGAAGACAAATTTGCGGCTTCCATTTCTTCTCATTTCAATTTTCTCTTGAAACCCGTATGCTATTTTTCAATTCAGCTGCCCCGGCGTCTGTCTTTTTTAATCTCTTCTCATTCTAAAATTCAAAAAAAGGAAAGCTGCCAAACAAACACTCGCTCTAGAATAAGAATACACATTTCTATTTCATTATACTTTCTCTTTAAATCGTAGGTAATGCAAGAGCAAGGCCCTATCAATTCCGCATATTTGTTAAATGAGAGGGTCGTATTAAATGTCGGCGGTCAAAAGTTTGAAACAACAGTTTCGACACTCACTAGAGTTCCAGATTCGGTTTGCCCGATTTTCTTAACGTATTTCATTGTTTATTTTAAAGGTTTTAGCTGTAATGGTTAGTGATCAGTGGAAGACGGGTACTGAACTCTTCATTGATCGTGATCCTACGCATTTCGCAAAGGTTCTTAATTATTTAAGAGATGGTGAGCATTTCGTGATTCCTGCTGATAGTGAAGCATGTGATGAATTGAAGAGAGAAGCTAATGTTAGTTTATCAAATAAGTCTTTTTTAAATATGATCTTTAACAGTTTTACAACCTACCTGGTTTGGCCGATTTATGCTCACCTATAAATATAGATATAAATGATATAGTATGTTGTTTTCCTAAAAAATATCAAGAACAATTTATCTTTCTTTAGGTGCAATGGAAGAGGAATGCAATTGATATTTATTGGAAACCGTTTGTACGCTACATGGTTGATGATTCATTATCGCTTCCCTTCATTTACGATCGAAACAATCATACACTTGCTCGATGTATCGCTTGTGATGAATTCCAGGATCCGAAGTGTTCATACTTATTTGATATCAACTATGGATCATGGGAACCAATGAAGCATCATATGATGAATATGACAGGAGAAGTGATGCAGGTATTCAATTTTCAAAAAAATCTATTCAAATGATAATGTAGAATATGGGAGATCAATGCTGCATTGTTGCCTGGGACAACGGACAACAAATCCATTTGCCGAAATCTGCTTTGATGAGAGTACCTGGACTAAATTAGTAACATTATGTTACTGTAATGAAGAATGTATATAAATAAATAAAGAATTAAAACATTTACATATCGAGCCAAGTGGTATTTTATTACGATAATTTGAGCTCAAATGTTAGATTCCGTAAAAAAAATAAAACTTCAAAAAGGTTGTTCCAAAACAAAGCTTCATCGCTCCTTCTACAGTGAAACTAGGAATATGCGTTAGTAAGAGCTCTTACTAACGTATAAAGTTCGCGAACTTTTAGTTATCAACATTTTTCTCGTCCACCTCCATTTGGCAAATAGCCAACAATAAATGTATTTCCTATATTTCAATGTCGTTGTCCGGGTGTAGTAAGAGTAATGTAATAAATAGGCTGTCACAAATTGCGCAGCTGAATGGGTTTGGAATCCGTCTGGATGGCGAAAGGTTGCATCGATTGGAATTTGCCGATGACGTCGTACTGATTGACCTTTCATCAGAAGAAATAGAAAGCCTCCTCAACATCCTGATCGGGGAAAGCAAGAAAATTGGACGAGAAGTACCTGGGAAGCAGAATTGGGATTGACGGCTCACTCGATGAAGAAATTTCAAAAATAATCAGAGCTGGATTGGAGGGAACTGTTTCCTTTTCTCGATCAAGAAGGGAGACACAAGCTCATCATGCAGAACGTACTTCCAGCACTGCTATACGCCGCAAAAACCTGGACTCTTCTCTCGGAGCACGTCAGTCTACTACAGAGAATGTTTAACGCCATCTTATCACGAACAGCATGGACAACACCATAATTGCGAGAATGAAGAAGCAGAGTGTCGCTCGTTTGCCATCCACAAGATGGACAAGGATCGTGACAGGATGGGATCCAAGGTGCTTTAGAAGACGAAGAGGACGGCCGAGAGAAAGATGGTCAACAGTCGTCAAGGAGGTGGTGTTGAAAGTTGTAGACTTAGAATCAAGAAACTCCGGAACCGGGATCTGGCGGAAGAAGATGGTCTGGCGCGGGCTTATCGACTCGAGAGATGCTTCGCGTTGGTTGCTGTTGACAATACAAATCAAATTATCCAAATTAAAAAAGATTATCCCGCATTTAAAAACCTTAACCATATATTAATATCTCTAATTTATGTTTATTATTTACTGTCCTTCATGATCTTTTTTTCTATCTTTCATTGTTATTCGTTCAGACTTAGATACTTAGGTGTCCGTTGTCATTCTCTTATAGAGAAACGGACAATCTCTCTCCAATCTTCGCGGCTGCGCCTCGCCATAGTGTGCCAGGCAACCTTCTTCTCCAGGATTACGATCCGCCTTCGTGAGTTTCTGGAGGTGGACTTATCGTGCACATAATTTGAGACCTTAGTTATGTTAAAATTCACTTTAAGTTTATTATTAAAGCTCATTTCGATTATAGAACTCATTTCTGATATTTTTTAAAGTTATTTACCATGTATTGTCGGTATAACTTTCATGGGCGGTATGCCTAATTCAGGATTAAATATTTCACCATCTTACGGGGTTTCGATTATTAAATGGGAAATTCTTCAATCCGTCGATAGTTGTTAGGGTTTTCTCTCGCTGAAAACTCAAAATAATGTTTTCACAATCCGAAAGTTCGTGACGAATTCTAGATTCCATATTTTTAAATTCGATGCTTATTCCGGATTCTGTTAATTTGATAAATGGGAACATGGGATTTTTTAATGTTTTAAAAATTATATTACTAACAATGACATCCATAATGAATTAGTAAAGGAAATTTAGAACAATTAAAATTGGTAATAATAATCACAATAATATTTTCATAAAAACTGTGAATCACTTAGTAAGTGACTATGCCGCAACATTCTTATTTTTCTTTATTTTTATTTTTAGTTTTATTTTCCTCTCACAGCCTTAAAGCTGTCTTAAAATGTTATAAGAGAAGATATAAAAAATGTTAATAACTTTAATAATTTATTTAACCAAAATATATTCTGTTATTTCCCTTGTAGAACTGATTTTCACCTTAATTCATATTATTAGCTATTCATATAATAATATTTAAAAATATATATTAGACTTCCGTAAATGTAATGGTTTACTGTGTGAATTTAATTTATTTTATAAATTTTAATAACGTTATTGTTCTGAAATTAATGACTTTGGTAATCAATTAGTCAATTAGAATCATTATTTATGACGTTAACCATTTTCTTTTATTTGTTTAAATAAACAATTCTTAATATATAACGTTTATATTTGCATAAAGGAATGATTGGAAATAGTATAGAACAAGTTCAAGATGATGAGAGATTTGCATTAAATTCCATTTACGGAAGTGATATTCAATTCGCACCGACTATATGGAAAACCTGGTCTCCAATCGAGGCAACTATACATTTAAGACCACAAGACTCCGAAAGTCGTGACAATACGGATAAGAAAACAACTTCCGTTCAGTTATACATAAAATGCGACAATGATTATCCAAACTCAATCCCAAATATTGAGTTAAGAAATATTGTTGGATTGTCGTCAAACAAGGAACGCGATTTGTTAAAGGCTTTGCATGAAACTGCCAGAGAAATGATTGGAGATGTTATGATTCATAACTTATGTCAATGTACAATAGAGTTTTTGTCAGCTGTAGAAAGTAAAACTACTGTGAGTTTTCATGAAAACATGTTAAAATCTATAGAAAACAAAGAAGCTGAAGCCAAGGTTTTTTTTTAAAATATTCATTTATATTCTAAAATGAATTTATGTTTAGCGAAAAAAACGGGATAGTGAAAGGAAAGAGCTCCAGATGGTAGATGAAGAACAAGAGAAACTAAATATATTAAGTCAACCATACAAGGAACTGAATACTGATTTAGATGAAGTTTATCCAAATATGTTGCGGCTAAAAACATATAGTTTATAGAATTACGCGTCACGGATGATTAAAAACCGTAAAGTTTATATTATTGAAGAAATAACACAAAAAAGGGAAGCTGATATTTTTAATCGAACTGAATTTATTGGAATCCACAATGTATTAATGAAAGTATTGCTTGGATTAAAAAATAATTGCAGCTTCAACAATACTTAATATCAGAATGGACATTTGAATTGAGTGAAGATTTAAGTGAAAATGACAAGGAGTCTTTTTTATCGTAATTTCTTATTTAACGATTAAAATAATCAAAAATATTCTTTAGAAAAGTGGATGAGTTGTCACATAATTTCCAGCATTATTATGATATATCAAACGAAGATGAAAATTTAGTAGACTACGGATTTTTTCACGTTGACAAAAAATTTAGCTGCGATTGGAAAGTGGAAATTATTAAAGTGTTTGTAGCTCAACAACTTCGTCCTGATGAGGAATGCCTCGATAAGCATTACTTGAATTATTTTACAAGTGTAATTTAATTTTTATTTTTAAAATTATTTTATTTTTAGCCACTTATGGCACGGAGGTTCATTATTCAATTGCTATGTGGTCTTCGATATCTACATGATCAGAATTATACTCATTCATCTATTTCTTTTTCGAATATTTGGGTTGATGATACTGTGTTTCGACTCTCTGATTTTGGAATTTTATCAAAACTACGAAACTTGTTGGATAACTTATCTCAAGATCAATCGTGTTCCATAGGGAAACAAGATATTAATAAGAAAAAGGAAGATTTAATACAATTATCCAATATATTGAACAAGATATTAGCCAACTGTACCAGGAATCATAGTAAATATAGCTCTTCTAATTGGAATAACGACATAATCGATTCATTTGATAAGTTTATTTCGCATTGCCGAACCGCCAACAACATTGAAGAACTATTTGATGATCCGTTCTTAACATATGATGAATCACTATCACTGAAGGATGGAGATGAAAATTATATTAATGGATATATGGATCGCAACAATCGAGTTATGAAAGAGTTCTTTGTTACGAGACCTATTGGAAAGGGAGGATTTGGTGATGTCATCTTAGCAAGGCATCGATTGGATGGTGTTGACTATGCTTTAAAACGAATTCCACTGAAAACTTTTAATCAAGGATTGAATCGACGAATTATAAAAGAAGCAAAACTATTTGCGAAGCTCAATCATCCAAATGTTGTGAGATACTTTAATACCTGGAAGGAAGACGTTGTAACAAAAGAATATGAAGGAGAAGAGCTGCATAATAAAAATGACAAGTACAATAAGCAAAATGACGAAAAGACTCGAGAATGGGATGAATCATTGTTACCATCGTATAAATTTGATTTTTCCAGTCCAAGAAATGCAATAGAGAAGAGTCGTCAAACTTTAGAATGGGATCCATCATTCAGTAATGCGAATAATGGTTCCAATGATATATTTAGTGAATGTGATGAGGATGAAGAGATCTCTAATTTTGATCATTATTCTATTAGTGAAGGAAAAAGCAGTAGTGTCGAAATATGTTTTGGTGACAATGAAAAAGACAAAAGCACCTCGGAAATTGAGACTGATGAATGCTCAAATATGGATGTAACTCCGAATCCAAGTATTCTCGTTATTCAAATGGAATATTGCGAGAAGGGTACATTGAGAGGGTTTATTGATAATAATCCTTTAAAAAATGATGTAAAAATATTATGGACGTAAGTTTTTTCAGCAATTTTTCGCTTTCTTAAAATTAATTTACAGGATGTTTTCCGAGTTATTAAACGGTTTATCGTACATCCATAATCTTAACTATATCCATCGCGATATCAAACCGTTGAATATATTTTTGAATAAACAGTTAACGGTAAAAATAGGGGACTTTGGCCTGGCAACGAGTGATCTACAATTGGATTTATTTAAATCAAAGCTTTTCCAATCGGGGGACAACGCAAGTAATTATTTAAAGAAATGTGAGTTATCTTCTAGAGATAAACATTAATAAGTTGTGTAGCTAGTGAACAAACAAGAGATATTGGAACATTAATGTATATGGCTCCCGAATTATCATGCTCGGAGAAATCATCGCGATACAATTCGAAAATTGACGTTTACAGCGCTGGTGTTGTTCTTTTTGAGATGCTGTACAAACCTCTACCACCGGGAATGGAAAGAATCTCAACAATAAACAAGTTAAAAACACAATTTGAGTTTCCGGAAGACTTTGCAAACAACTTTTCAATATTTGATAAAACGTGTTCGCGAAAAATAATCGAGAGAATGCTAAAAAGAGATCCAAACGAACGACCGACAGTTGACGAGTTGCTAAATGAAGACATATTCCCAAAAAATAAACCGGCGGAAGAGAACTTCAAAAAGAAATTTCAAGATATTTGGATGAACAGGAAAAAAGAAATGCGAAAATGGATAATTGATCATCAATTTTCTTATAACATGGGAAGGGCAGAAAATTATTGTTATGATTTGAATATATGCACGACAAGATTTTCAAATCATATTGACGATGATATTGAAAGCATGTGTAAGATGTTTTCGACGATGCTGAAACTTAGGTGTTTCGAGTTCCATCATTCTCATATATTTGTACCTGTTTCAAAATCGAGTAAGAACGAGCGTTCGTCTTGGAAGGAGGTTCAACTACTCAATGGCCAAGGTGCTACACTATCATTGCCGGTAAGTTGGTATCGAAATATTGCCGTGAAAATTGTAAACTAGACATCATCACGGCAAAATTTTATACGATATTGTGCTCGTAATGCGGTTAATCGTTTGAAATGTTTCGATTTTGGAAAAGTGTTTTGGTGTGATTCGAAAGGAGGTAAAGAGGTTCAATAGGTTATCTAATTATACTGAAATATATTTGAGGGAATAATCATCCATATGAGCAATGGGAGTTCTCTGTGGACATTATAGGTCCAGGTTATTCGTCAATATCATTGCAAACAGAAGTTTTGTGGACTGCATGTCAATTGATAAACTCTTCATTAAACGACATTAAGTTATCACTTCGTATTGGGCATGCAAAGCTATTTGAAAGCGTGTTAAAGCATTTGAGGATATCGAACGATGCTCATAATAAAATTTACAAATTGTTCCATTTGTTTTCTAACTCTGATAGTAAGTATGAATATTTATTAAAATAAATATATAATTTTAGATAAAATGAAAAAACTGAACAAGATTCATGAACTTACGCAATTGATAGGAGAAGAAAACGCTAAAAGTTTTCTCAACAAGTTTCCAAATGGTGCAACTCTCAATGATCTTAAAGTATATCAACAACTATTTTGAATTTTTAATATTCTTTAAGGACTCATGCCGTCTACTTCTGCGGAGCAAGGATGAATCAGTTTCTTGCGATACACAAGAGGCTCTAAACGAGCTTGAATCTATTTATGAATTACTAAGAAATAGATTCACTGATGCGACAAGATTAAATGTCACATTTGATAGTCAATTGTTATATAGACCGGAAATGTTTCAAGATGGCTTGATATTTCAAATTATTGCAGAGGTATGTTATAAATAATTGTAAATAAACTTTTTTATTTTTGGGTTCCAACTAGGAAAGGAACCAGAGATATTTGTGTATTAGCCGGAGGTAGATATGATTCAGCTCTGCAAATGGAGCAGCATCCAAGAGATGTTATTTCACCTCTACCACGATGCATGGTTGGGTTCTCGATATTTATGGATTTCTTGTTAGCTGTTAAGAACCATATTTCAGGTTTTCTTTTTCAATTATTTTAATATTGTTTTTGTTAAGATTCGTCGAATAAATACGATGGTTTAACAGTTTTAATATGCTCAATGGAACAACCCGATAGGGATCTGGCATTTGAGGAAAAGTTTAAGCTTGCATCCGAACTTTGGATGAAAAATATTAAAGCTGATATCATTCATGAACCTATACTAAATATTGATGAGTTAAATGTGAGTTAGTTTCTTATAAAACTGCAGAAATTATTGTTTTTAGTTTTACTAGCCCGATCGAAACATTTTCCCTTTAATTTATAGTTTACTTTTTTATTTTTAACATACCACCGAAAATGAAATTTCATTCGAAACTCAATCCAATAAGCTCAATCAAATAAAATAATATTTAATTTTTCAGGATTACTGCAAGATGAAGGAAGTAAAATATCTATTGGTTATAACACAATCTGAAGAACTTATATTGAAAACATCGGAAGGAGTCCAGAAAAAGGTTTTTCTTAAATTATACTTTTCATGTTTTTTGTCTATATTAAAAATTATAAAACTCCAATGTATGATTAACGTGTACTTCCTTAAATTGGAGTCTTAACCGCCTTGTCTATATATATATATATATATAGTGGAAATGTTGATAATGAGAACTAATTTTAGATGAGCTCTGAACTGGCTATCAAAAAAATTATAGAGGACGACAGAAAGCCAAAAGAGAAAAGCCATAAATTAGTACATCAGCACACTGGTGAAAATAAGGATGAAAAAAGTAGTACGAGTATGCCATATCGGTAATGGATATTTTTTAAATTTTGACTTGAAGAAGTTTAATTTTTAGAATGAGCTACAAAGGAACAGCAACAAATTTTAATTTAAGATTTGCATGCGAACGGAGGAGTTTTAAAGACAAAAAGAAGTTGGAAGTAATTGTATTTGATAAATTTTTATATTTTAATCTAACTTTTAGACAAGTGTTTATAACCATTTATCGGAATATATTGGAATATTTTCTTCAGCAACGAGAATTGAAGTCATTTTATCTAATCTACCCATTGATGTTATAAATGAATTAGCCGGGAATTTGGTGAAAAAGTCGAGTTATGACGAGGTGATTTTAGTTTTTCTATTTTACTTAAAATATAAATTTGTAAACTAATTCTGGGAGGAACGGAAAATTGAATTTCGCAATTAAAATAAATGTGGAAGGTGGAATCATTAATCAAGCTTAATAAAATATAAAGCGCGCAATTCATAATCATTATATTACTTTGTTTCTCATCCCTCTGGCTATCCCGCATTTGTTTTGCTTCATCCTACTAAAATGTAGTGGATAATATTTTAATTAAATTTCACGCATCCTCGCCGATTCAGTACAGTGCTTACAACGAAACCAAAGAAACAAAAACAATTCAAATTAGAGTGATATGCGAATATTATAATATGAAAAACATTTCATATTGTGTTGATGTCTGCCATGTTCTCAGATAAACTGGGTTTTTTCAGATCAATAACTATTTCGAGAGCTTACTTCGACAACATCATCGTTTTTCCAATGACCTTGAGTATTTCAAGAAAAACTACGTTGAAATAATTCAGAATTATATACGAAATTCGAGCTGTCCTTATGTGATAATTGCCTATCAACAATCAAATAATTTTTACCGTGTATTTACTTGAATCATTTCTATGATTATGCCATTAATATTTTTCATACGTGTCATTTTGAGCTGTGATAGACTGTATATTACATTTATTTAAATAACAAATAACAACATTTATTAAAACCGTATACTTGGCTTTGTTAACAGTTCATTTTCGTCGATGCTTTTATCATCAAGCTCAAGGAAATCTTTATCCTTGCTGTCCTTCACCTCCTTGCTTCCATCTTTGCTTCCAAAATTGAATGTTGGTTTTATGTTCCATATGAAATCGCGACACCATGCCAGCCAATATAATACCTTTCTTAACATAGATATGCAATAATGGACAATATCCTGAACATTATAGAAGGTATCATTTAATGACTGAAACAAATATTTTACATTGTACAGGTCCTGACGCGATAATGGAACGACCAGGCCATTTTTTGATATTCTCAAGTTCAACTTGTCGACTTTTTCCTTTACAATGTTGTAGCGTTCCGTTATTGGTTGAATCTTAATTTTTTATGTTTACAGTACATAATTCTACGTTTTCATTTTGTTACTTAAAAATTGAGTTTTATAGACCAAACCAAAAGTATCAATAATTCACACCCGGGCAATGAAAATGTAACAAAATGATGAGATAGAAGAAAAATTGTAATAAGATTAAGATTATAAAGTTAGTGGGCATTTTATAGTTTTAGAAACGACGCTTCCAATTTATATAATATGTAATATTTACCTTCTTAATCAAGTTTTTTGTCAATTCTTCCCGGTTAGCCTCATACGCCTTGATCTGATTCTCGACATCAGCGATAACTTTCTCATACTTGTCAAACCACTCATTGCTTTGTATCGAAAAACATTTCAATTGTTTCTCTGATTTTAACATTATGCCAATTTTTCGCTCAATCTTTATTTTCTGTACCATCAAATTTCGCTCGAGTTCATCGGTTATCTTCTGAACCATATCTTCATCGGGATCAGACCCAAAATGTTAAACACGTCGAATCAAAATTGATGTTTTCACTTACTCGACTTCAGAGCTCAAGTTTTCCGTGTCATATGTGTTTGAGGACATTACCGAATCGCTCTTAAGAGCAACATTGAATTAATCGACATATATAATTCAGTGCGCTTCACAACTATACGACACCCCATGAAAGTCAACGATTTCTATATGTTACGGATTGAGGATCATGAAAAACCGATTAACATAAATTTTCAGCAAAATCGACAAAATTCCCAAAGGTTCTCGGTTCGATTTAGATCCAGTGTTCCCGGAAAATGCAAAACGTATATTTTATTTAACTCAAGTCAGCCTTTCGTCAATCTACAAGAGTAAATCGGAGCATTATCTTGCTGAAAAATCCATTTCTTGGGTCGAAAAAGGCTTTAAAATTATTAAAAGTTCTCTATTAAGGCAATCCAACCAATCCGTTCTTGTCTAATCAAAGAGCAAATCCATCGTTTCGCTTGAATAAAACCCCCCTTCTTCATGATTCTAACCTTCTCGTGGTGAAGAAGGGTAACTGTTCTTCGACAAATCGAATGGAGTTTGCCACCATTCGTAGAACAGGCTAATAGAATCGTCCCCCCACCCTTGTAGAGTAGCGGCAAATACTTGCACAAGGCGTGGTCCTGGAAGGCCTGGTAAGCGAACTCCAAGGAATCCCAGGGAAAATTACTAAAACCCTCAAAAATAAAAGAGATAAAAAACCGATGAGGAAGCCATATCAGGATTGATGGAGGTTTAACAGATAAACTTTCAAAGCGAACGAAAGCGGCGTGGGCATCATACGGGAAATGCAAACTCCTCTTCATGCACATTGACCATAAGGAAAAGAGGAAGCTCATGATGCAAAATGTTATTCCTTCCTCCTATATGGCTCCGAGACATGTCCACTCCTTTCTGAGCACATCACGCGTCTGCAAAGAGCAATCGACACCATTTGCTTCTATGCCAACTGTGAGACCATCAACATTGAGAGGATTGTCCGCGGTAAGATCTTACAATGGGCAGGTCATATTTCCAGAATGCCGGTGGGCCGTTGGTGCAAACGCGTAACAAAATGGGACCCCAGAGGATCAACTAGACCAAAAGGACGACCTAAAGCACGCTGGTCTGATGCCGTCAAACTCTGGATCTCAAACTTTACCCACGAACGGTCCACGACAAGATCCACTAGAAGACGGATAGGAATCCTGGAGACAAGAGCTGCATGTTCGACAGTGGCACGACGCAGCCGCTCAAATTGGAGAGAGTTAGTCCGCTTCTCACTGCGAGAATGATTCAGACTCCTCGTCGTTCGGAGTATCCTCGGACATCCTCGACTATCCTCGGATTCGGACATTTGGAGTATCCAAAGTAAGTATCCAACCAATCCGTTATTGTCTAAACAGAGGACAAATCCATCGTTTCGCTTGAATAAAACCCTGACAATATAATGTCCGTTCCAAAACCAAAGTTCCACTTCGAGAAAAGCCCAATCAGAAGATCGGGTCAATACGAATTCCAAGCATTAGAACGTTCACGGTTGAATCACTTTAAATAAATCACTTATATGCTTAAAACTTTAAAAACAAATTGAAAAGTTTAAGCGTTCTATTAGAGGGGTGGGGGAGGGTGATCTTCAGTCCGTATATCCGAATTAAAACCTTCTTAACTTACGTCCTGCGGTAATTAGTGGCGCAGATTTCATTTTTTTGGTTTAAATATGACCAGATTTCTATTTTCTGCAAAATGGTGTACTTAAGTGCCGTAGCAACAACGCGTAATCCAATTTCTCTTGCTTTCTTTGACTAATTCGAGGCTCTATTAACAATTGTGATTACACCTTGTCTCGACAATACGTTTTTTCTACCGTCTTTCTTATTCTAAGGATCTTTCAGGTAATTTGAAACCTTTTTCAACCAAGTTACATGGAGATATTTTTCACGCGAACCCCTAATTCATTCACAAAACAGAGATCAGATATTTTCGGTATATTTTAGAAATATCAGAGCTTGTTCGGCATATTTAAACTAAGTAATCATAAGGGGGTTACAACACTGCTTATACCAACTTTTAGAAAATCAACTTTATTTTAGAGTTATCGTCTAAATTTTGGGGATATCGTATAGTTTTCCCGATAAATGCTCCTAAAAATATTGAATTTTCGTCGTTTAGTATCCGTGGTTTATTCATGATCCTGATACTTACTTACTTTGGATACTTTGGAGTCCGAATCATTCTCTCAGTGAGAAGCGGACTAACTCTGTCCAATTCGAGCGTCTGTGCCGTGCCACTGTCGACCTGTCGACCAGGCAGCTCATGTCTCCAGGATTCCTATCCGTCTTCTGGTGGATCTTGTCGTGGACCGTTCGTGGGTGAAGTTTGAGATCCAGTGTTTGACGACATCAGACCAGCGCGCTTTAGGTCGTCCTTTTTGTCTAGTTGATCCACTGGGGTCCCATTCTGTCAGGCGTTAAACTAATCATAAGGGGTTACAATTTTGAAAATTAAACTTTATTTTAGCGTTATCGTCTAAATTTTAGGGATATCGTATAGTTACGACGCGGTGTTTTCCCGCTAAATGCTAAAAATATTGAATTTTGGCCGTTCGGTATCCATGGTTTATTCATGATCTTGAATCCAAAGATATCAGTTTTGGATCATTTGATCATTGTGAAATTGAAAAATCGTTGATTTTTTTTGGTGGAGAGGGTCGTATAGTTTTGAGGCGCACTATATAATATATATTTGAAACCGAAGCTGCTGACGGCGCACGTTCTTTTTTCTTTTGTCTGAAATTTTCATCCATTTAAATAATATATATGTATGAAATAATTACTGTTTTGCTAAATTGCTTTTAGATCTCTCGGTTTCCTTCACTCTGCGTCGTCGGATCTAAAATAATTGGAAATAAAAAACTACCGACATAATAATGAAGGTGTGAAAAGCTTCAACCTGAGGGGTTTAAACATGTGAAAAACAAGGCCAATAGCAAAAGAAAATATAATTTCATTATTGAACCAGCAAGCTACCTATAATATTTATTGAAACTGTATTTCTCTCAACATAAGGGACACACATGTAATGATGTAGAAAACTCATGGGATGAGCTTAAGCTATTCGAACAAAACTCGAGAACATATGGATAAAGACTGAAAAGCTGGCGTAGTCGGAACAAGGATTGTCAATAAGAGAAAACAGCACCAGGAAACTTTATCAGGGAGAAAATGCAAACTTTAAACTATACAATAATTTTAATTAAATTCTATTGTTGTATACGGGAAGACAACACACCTCTTGAAGCTGTTCGAATCGTTTCCTTTGTGGATTCAAGTATACTGTTTCTACATCCAACTTCTCATTAGATCCAAGTGGAGAAACTGAGTTAATATCTTTAGATGCTGTAAACGCCAGATATAGCAAATAAAGATAAACAAAATCTGATTACATCGTTTACGTTTTCCATTTTGTTTAGAAGGCATTTAAATATAAAAGGAATGTTAGAAATGGTGAATATGTGAAGTTATGAAATTATTTGATTCACGTATAGACTCGTTTGTATATTTTATTATCAAATTATAAGACATGGGGTTTTTTTTAGGGTTTACAAGTTTTTTTTTAGAATTCTTTAGGTTTTTTTTAGGTTTTTTTAGACCTATTTTTTACCGACTTAAACCATTTTGTCTCTTCTAGTTTTTTGTCAGTATACTATTTGAATCATAAGGAATATATCTGCAAGCTAAAACACTTTCCTTGCAAGTTAGTATCACCACCTGCACCCTAACGCGGACTATTTCTCGCCATTTGTGGCGGCCTTCTCGTTCCACTGTTGGCCAACCTTCCTTCTTCGGTAATATTCCGATTCGCCTTCTCTCGTTTACGCAGTTTCTTGATTTCTGGTCTAAAAATTTCACTACCGCCTAAACTTGATGTTGATCATATTCAATTCTGTACAGTCTCTGGGTTGTGGACTGGGGCATGTGATACCCTAGTTAACTTTTTATTTTTCGCAATCATAGGAATGTCGATATGAATTGAGAAAGCAATCTAGTGTTATTTTGCTGTCGTTCGGTGTGCCAAGATTCTGCAGAGCATATCAAAGGTAATACAACCTTACAGAACATTCAATTGAAACCGAAAAAGTAATCAAAGTTTCATCAAAATTACACGAAGCATCCTCACTCCAAAAACAACATCAAATTTTAACAAAGATTGATGACGTTTTTACGCTATATAACAGGATGAGCCTGTTTTCATGCAAAAAGCACCTCGCGTCCTAACAGAAACACTTTTCGTGCAAAACACAGTCACGCCACCGTCAAGCACAAAGTGCAGAGAACGGATTTCAAGATTCATAGGCCGATGGCGAAAGGTTTCATTAGATTTCATTCCCTATTAAACGTAACTGATTTTTTATTTATTTTATTTTTATTTATATCTTGCAATCGGCCTCATTTGTTATTTGAGCCGTTTTGACGAATTGCACGAATAATATCTATTAATAAAGACAATCAATGAAATAATAAGTATTTATATAGTAATATAAATCTAACATTTCGATGACTATGAAATTTTACAAGCTTAAAGCTCAAAAAGTGTTAGATAAATAAAATAAGTTAGACATGAAACAAAAAAGGAAAACACTATAGGACAATAAAATTAAATGCATTGACAATGTTGTGAAAATATTTCTAAATAACAGGTCTCATATAATGTGCTGAAATATCAATAAAAAGGACAGTAACGGGATTTTATACAGAAAAACAGTGGGCATCAGAAAAAATGTTGCATGTTTCAGAACATAATTAATGACATTATTTAAGAAAAAGGTTTCCGTTCTATTATAGAATCATTACCACTCATAGTGTATTCATAATGAAAATGTGGAATCTCATCAAATGACTCTATAACAATTGGCTTCCTATATGCATTTTTATTATAATGCTTCCTATTGTTCTTCTTTGATCGTGCATTGTAATGACCACGATAATTATTCTCTTCTGAGTTGTCGAACGAGTCTGTCCAGCTACCGCAAGAACTTCTAGAAGATAGTGAGCTTGCATAAGAGTTATTCAATTTTAGTCGGCGTTGAGCTTCATTATTTTGTTCAAATTCCAATAAAAACCTTTCTATTCGCTGACATCGAATGAACACAATCTTAAGTTTCAAACTAAATTAGTCTTATTTAGAAAAGAACTAACGATTGCTGATTTATTTTTGCTCCAGAATTTATTTGATTCGCATTTCACATAATTTTTAAAGTTTTCCTTGCTCTCACGGCATCTTTTTTCTGAAAATTATATTTTTAATACAACAACTTGAACGATTCGAAATTTATTTTTAAGTTTAGTTTGTATAATGACAATTGAAAAGGATGGATAGTCCGTGAACCACTAAACTACAAGACAGCTATAAAAAGTGAAAATGTTATACTGCGTCTTTTAGGTTAATAGGCAATTCGCGGTTACATTTATAGCATCTATAAATAAATTAACATGTTCTTTTGAGAAACTATAAACGAAAGTAATTTTATTTTTGTCAGTGCCTCTTTTCATCCAGCCTAGTCATCAAATAATTGTCAGAAATCCATTTTTTGAAAAATAAATATGTTTACTGTATAGAAAATATGTGAGGAGGAAGCTGCTCAGTTGGGCTGGGCATGTCGCAAGGCTACCGGACACGAGGTGGAGCAGAATTCTTTCAGAATGGGATCCACGAGGCTGGTCAAGAGCAAGAGGGAGACCCAAAGACAGGTGCTCGGACACAGTCAAGCTCTGGGTCGCGAAATTCGTCCACAAGAAGTCTACTACCCGGGCAACACGGAGAAGAATCGGTATTCTCGAGGAGAAGACGGCTTGGTCAACATTGGCAAGGCGAAGCCGAACACTCTGGAGAGATTTGGTCCGCATCTCGACGCAGTCGGAATGACGTCGGACAATCAAGTAATCAAGTAAGTAAGTAAATAGAAAATATGTGAATCAATTAAATGTACCGTAACTACTCTCCGATAATTCCAAAATTAATTTTAAAATCCTTTTTTAATTAAAAAAAATTATTTTAATGACCTTGGCTTCAATGAGGTTGAAAAAAGGTTAGTTTTCATATCATTATACTTTAATCTAGCTCTACATTTTATTTCAATTTTCGCGGAAAAACCTGGACTGACAAAATTTGAAGAATTCTTATTAAAAGCTCTTTTTCTTCCGTCGCAGTAGCCGCGATTTGTTCTCGCGTTCGGATTCACCAGTGATATTGAATCGCACCGAGGAAACCTGTTACCGATTGCAAGAAAATCTATCGGGGAATGTTTTATGGTTTAACAATTTTCTTGCAATCGAGTTATACTTTCTCCAATAGAATTTTAAAAAGAGAATTCTTCCCCCATAGTTCTTGAAACTGGCCTCTGAACGACGAAATGGCTCTCATTAAAAGTTGTCGGTGAATATATATACTCAACCGTCGCGTTCTTCTCCGCTAGTGCAAGAAAAAAACATACTTTTTAATTTGGCTGACAACTTTGCAATCTTTTCCATTAAAGGTTCCATTATCCGTGCCAAGAAATATGATAACTTCTGTAAATAAATTTTATTCATTATTTTAATGGAATAACTATTCATTCAAGTGTTTACGCGATTCTCTATGATGTGCGGGATTCCCGACTCGGTAATTAGAAGACCATAATAAAGATTTAGATTAGAGAATCCGGAAAATTTGAAAAAAAAACATAGTCTCAAATTAAAGACGAGGCGTAATCCATTCTGTTTTTGAAATATTTATGCACGCCAACTGGAAATAACGATTTTCCGATTTTTTGGCGTGTCGGAAAATTGTTACGTCTTTATAGCAAAACATAATTCATCATAATTTAACTAGGCTTGTACTAAACTATCCGAAAATATTAATATTTTTCCAAAAAGTTATATTTGAGGACGTTTACTGAGCTCATTTTATGATCATACCAATTGGCGTGCAAATGCTAATGCTCTCTAAAAATACTGTTTATTTGTACATTTCCATTTAGCACAGTAAATTAACGTGATTTTGGCCAAAATAAAAATATATGTGACATGACTTACCTGACATGAATTAATATAAGACCTCAATTGTTTCGGAAACACACCAAGATCTTCCAACTTATCAATAAATTTCCAGATACACTTATCTACAGCTATCCTGAATAATATTTAAGTTTTAATATAATCAAAAATAGTTTAAGTGTAAAAAACTAACTCAATGGTTTCTTGTTCAAGAGTCTCCACATGAATAAAATATTTCGATATTTTCGAACAATTCAATTTGCAATTCCATCCATAATTGTCACTTGTTTTTTTAAAGTTTAAATCTCCGATTATGTGTTTTAGTAAATTTAAAAACAGCCTCTCATCTTAATGGATAATTTAAATTTGAAGAAAGGTACCAGTGATTGGAGAGACTCCACGTTGGGAGAAAGGGAAGTCCCGGGTTTAAGGCCCCGCCCGCCTGGAATTCCAAAAAACTGAGTCTCTCCCATCACTGAAAGGTACACTTACTCTCAGCTGATTTCTCATTCATTCTATAGATAGTAGTTTGAAAATCACGATTGTTTGTGGTTCTCTTGTTAGTATGGTTGTAATTGGGATTTTCATATTTCTGAATAACTGTATATTAAAACATATATTGTCCTTTTCAGAGACCGATGCCTAAAGGAAGAGGAAAAAAATTAGAATCGAATGAGGTTCTCGTTTGGACGGCCATTCTTTTTTACGAAATAATGGACAGCACACATTGAAGAGGAATTGACGAAAAAGTCATTTGTGACCGTGTGGCCGCCCATTATTTTTTCTTCTTTTTTTGCTCTTCTATTAGGCACCGTTCTCTGAAAATAACAATATTAAATATTAAATAAAATATGTATAAATATTACAACAAGTTTCTACTTACGGTAAATTTTATGTCAGTGATTTTATCATTTGATCTGTTTGGTTTATATGAATGTGCATTAGTTTCAGGCTGGTTAGACCAATAATTATTCCATATTTTATTACTATAGTGCCGTGATGACATTCGAAAATCTAAAGAAACTTAAAAAAACCGTTTAATAACAAGGAAAATATGAGAATTGTTTGAAGTTCCATTTTTTTAAAACATGAAATTATAATAAATTATCAAAAAAGTTTTAATTTGTTGGCTTATAAATTTTCATCGCCAATTAATTGGTCAATTTAATTTTTTGTGGGGATCCATAAAAGTGGACAAAGACCAGAATCATCCACAATAATTTAAAAACAAATAATATTCACGAGTTTCTCAGATCTGCTTATTATTTGGCATCACGCCGACTAAAATCATTTACTTACTTACTTAGGAATTCGAATCAACCGCCCAAGCAGTACTTCCTCCATCTCGAACGAGTGTATCTCGTCATAGTAGACCACGTAGCTCTCCTCTGGAGTCTTTCCTTCGAGAGGCCATTGCAAGAGCGATGGGAAAATCGTTTCCCATCGAAAATCTATTGTGGAACGCAGAATTCGATAGCAAGAAAACTGATACCCAATAAAATATAAGACAAATTTAATAGGGAATTAATCTCAATAAAACTTTTCCCACTTCTTGATCCGCTTGTTCATCTGTTTTTATGCAGGGCTATTGGCCGGTGAAATCCCTGGTTCATTTCCTGACTAGTCCAACGACTGTGACCGGCTTACTTCGTTCGACAAAAGTTATAGCTTTTAAATTCTTGAACTTTAAATCTAATATTCAGTAAACACCCATTTTTTAGTAACGTTTTTTTACTATTTGTTTGAGGAATAAGTTCGTAGAGTTTATTTCAGAAAGATTTATTTGAGCAAAAAGCGATAATTAAGGTCTGAAAATTATGGTGGATTCTCAAGAACCTTCCATTCGAGCTCTTGGAGGGCGGTTTTGACGACTTGTGCAACATGCGGCCTGGCGTTGTCGTGGAGAAAGATTACTGGGCGATCGTGTCATTTCACTGGAATAGCTTCATTTAAGCGGAGAGGCTGGGCAACATACAGCTCCTTGTTGACCTAACGTTTCATTTGAACATTTAGAGAGTAAGAATCCAGAAATTGGAGTAGGATATCGTGCCAATTGTTAATTTTTGTAAGCTGGTAAAACTTGTTTACATTTTTTTCCTCTAATTAATATATAATGAAGTACCTAATTTTGTTTGAATTTGTTTGGTGGCTCTTATATGTAACAAAAAAAATCGATGTATAGTTTTATTTCAAAGTTTTCCTTCCTCTGGCATATTTATTATAATTTCCTTAGGTTCCCACTTAAACGGGTAATTGAATGTTTTTAAGATTTCTCTGATCCCGTTTTTCCCTATGTTTTCCCAAAATTTGTTACCTTTTCTGCTAAACTTTTTTTGGTTTTTGTTTATTTTTTTAAACAACCCCTACGGTTTTTCTCTTTAATGTATGTCCATATTTTCTTGATATTTTACCTATGCTTTTCTTCACGTGTCTGATGCACGCATTTTAAATAAAAAATTAAAAAATACTACAAATATATGTTCTCTATAGAGAACAAAACTTATTGTACCATTCCTAGTGAGCTTACATCCTAAGTTTAAATAAATGATACTTGAGAAGGAATACGGAACATTGAGCTCCAAAAATGTTATTTTCAATGAATAAGGAGAATTTTCTGAGATGCTTATCTTATTAAAATATTTAGGTATGAAAACCCTTGGGAATTTATTTGAAAAAATGTATTGTAGAAGAAGCATTCTATTAAAATACATTACACTCAAATAATTGTATAATTTTAAAAATATTATTTTGTTTAAAAACATCTTAAAGGCCACATTCCTTCGTAGTTTAAAATATATTTTCGGTTACAGTTTATTTGAAAACATAAATAACATAAGAAGTGGCTTATTTTCAATTCTGTGTGTTACCAAAAATGATTTACTTATCAATTGAGTCATTTCAAAATATTGAAATGTTAAATGATGGAAAAACCAAATCACTTTATGAAATATGAGACGATAGAGGGAATGAGTGTGCATCTATGAAACATATGCTTGCTGATGGTTCTTCTGTTGTGGCGACACAAATCTTTTCAGCAAATTCAAACCGATTTTCTGCTCACCATTTCTCTCATTTCAATGATTGTTTTAAATTGAGAAAACACTCTCATATAGAACTTGCGCTCTTGTCTATGGGTTGCTCGACATTATTTATACATCTTATATGTCTTGTTATTATCTCTACAAAAATCGATACAAAGGGTGTCTATTATTTTGAGGAAAAGAATGGACAAACACATGCTCAGCCAGTTGAGAGGTATTTTAATTTATCACTTTTTTATATCCGTTTCCAATTTTTAAAGATAGTTTCTTTATAAATTATTAGGGAAAATTCAAAAAATAATGTAGGAGCCGGAATTAACGTAAGAATAGAATCCGAATACTACTGTAATTTTCGATGATTGGAGAAGTTTAACTAGCAATTTTTTTTAGTATCAAAGAGTTTCAACAAAATTTGTACCTATATATTGAAGGAAAGAACGCCAACTGAAAATAGTAATTTTCCGATATGTTAGAGTGCCTAAAAATTATGACGTCTTTTCAATAAAAAAATATTACGGCAATTCAACCAGGCTTCCCTTTAACTATATTAATAGATTTCCAAAAGGTTAGATTTGAGCCCATTTACTGAGCTAATTATATTACCATACTAGTTGGCTTGCCAAGGCCCCTTACCAAACTAGTTGGCTTGCCAATCGTCAACAACGACTCAAAAATAGATTTGATCTGCTTTCCTAAAAGATAAAGACGAGATGAAAACCTAAAGATTTACTTTTGTCGCCCTAGAATTTCGTTTGCGAGCACATACTGAACGATTTCAGACTGGGGCTATTTTTTTCCGATGAAAACAAGTGACTTAGAAAGGGACAGAATAGACTCCAATACCAAGTTCTAAAAAATCGGTGCAAACAAGTTTTTTATTCCCCCGGAATTGACAAGTTATCCACTTACCGTGCATCAAAGAACGTTTTGCCGAAGAAATAATTCAATTATTAGAATGTCCAAATAATCATCATACCTGAGGAAAATCCAATGGGTAATTAATAAAAATAAATTGCAATAAAAACATAAAATTCAATAACCAGCGGCTGAATGGGTACACATTCAAAGTTTGCAAGCAAGCAAGTTTATCGTATTATGAATCATAGTCGGATAATTTTATTTCTTTACTGTACGTGATCACGTCAAATGAAATGATAATTATGATTGCTCAGTTAAGAGGTTTGAAGGCAAAATTCCAGAGCCTTTTTATAATTTACAGGAAATTTTAGACAAATATTATGAAAATATAAGAAATTGAAAGTTCAATTTCAACATTTTTGAATTATTTTCAATGGTCTCAAAGAGATCATGAAACAAATATTCAAATTATGATAATAATTTCACTGTTTTTCATTATATATCTTCAAAATTTCTAGGTTAAATCAGATTTATTACTTTTATTTTTTATTATAGACTATTTCAAAGTTTTTGACGGCTGCGTTGCGAACCGCTGCGTGTCGCGACAATTATAAAAATAGAGATTTTTCTTTGTGTCTCTCAATTTATAATGGTTTTACTGTGCAGCGGTTCGCAACGCAGCCGTCCAAAAATTTGAAATAGTCTATAAAATATTGTCCTTTTCAGAGATCGATGCCTAATGGAAGAGCAAAAAATTAGGGGCGGAGAAAAGGTCTTGTTTAGGCAGCCACACGGCCACTAAGGCCATTGAATCTCTTCCTCTTTTGTTTCTCATCAATCTGTGTTATCTATTTTTGTTTATTATTTGATGACAAGAAATGAAAAGTTTAATTTAAAAATGAAAATGGATGAAATAAAAATATTGATGGCAAACAAAAAAAGGAAGAGATTCGATGGCTTTAGTGGTCGTGTGGCTGTCTAAACAAGACCTTTTCTCCGTCCCTAATTTTTTGCTCTTCCATTAGGCATCGATCTTTGAAAAGGACAATATATTCAAAAATCAACATTTTTCAATTGGCGGACGTGAGAGTAAAAAAGAGCACGCCAAATGGAAATTATGATTTTTCGATTTTCAAATCTGTCTGAAAGTTGTTGCATCTTTTTAACTAAAAAGTTTTTTCTACAGTTTAATAAAGCATCTTTTAAACTACCTAAAATTGTTAACATCTTTCCAAAAAGTTGTATTTGAGCACGCATAATGAGCTCAGTTTGTTATCATACCAGTTGGCGTATAGGTAGGTGTAGAATATATATTGAGGGACTGCTCAATTTATTTTCAAATAGTTTCAAGTTTCAAGTTTCAAGTATTTTCAAGCAGTTTCACTTGGGTTCCGAAAGGGTCATTTCGGCGTGGTTCGAAATTGACTTATTTAACCACGCCAAATGAATCTGAAAAATCAGAAGCTCATATCTTTTACGTAATTCTAGAAGTCTTTAAAGTTCTAGAGATATTCTATATGAATCCTTCAAATTTGCGGGTTGCCCCCTCCCCCCTGTAATGTATTTCGTTTAAACTACTAATTCATTCCTAATTTCTAATAAAAACTTGACCTAAAATTATTCATCACAGCGTTCAACCTTCGACGTTAAGCGAGCAGATAAAAGACATTTTTCAAATTGAGCTGGACGAGCTACCGGATGAACATGCTGAGGACGAATACAAGCAATTAACGAAGAATAAGTATATTGCGGATTACATGAAGAATTTGTATAAAGATCTGGAAAATCTTGAAAATAGGTAAGCATTTTTATTTTGTTTATCTTTTACCTAAAACGTGCTTGAAATTTTATAATATATAGGTCTAGTTGCAAAGTCATCTTTCATCTCTTGTTCTTGGTTGGATTGTTTCAATCGAATTCGATTCACTTAAAATTTTAGTTACAATACCTTACAGTAATTTTTTAGATCATATGACGTTATTCAAAATTTATTACGTATGTACACGCCAAGTCGTAATTAATATTTTATTTAAACGTGTCTTACTAATTTCCACGTATTATTTTCATATAACTTGGCATCTTATTGTTACTAGCCCGTCTTAAGCTGTCTAAAAACGTGCGCTTCTTTCCGTAATTTGCAAAATGAGCATCTTTTCTGAACATATTTTCTGAGCATCCAACTTAACCATTCAATTTGGAGTGTATGTATTGTCCTTTTCAGAGATCGGTGCCTATTGGAAGGGCAAAAAATTAGAATAAAATGATAGTCACGGACGTTTTCATCTATTCCTCTTCAAATGTGTGTTATTGATTTTTTGAGACAACACACATTTATGAGAATGAAAAGAGTGGCCGTCTAAACGGGAGCCTAATGTGTTTCTTATTTTTTCCTCTTCCATTAGTCACCGATACCTGAAAAGGACAATATACGAAATTGATGATTTTCTTCAAATTTTCCTATAAAAGGTCCAAGTGTATGAAAATATATTTTAGTATTCATTATGCATATCATAGAGAAATCTCTGTTATCATGGACATTGGCAACTTGGGAATTAATGTAGTCTTTCAACAAGAAACATTCTGCTGTGACAGTAAGAAAATTGCTTTTGATTAGAAATCACAAATCACGATCAAAAATGTTGTTTATTATCATTTTCATATACTGCCCTTTTCAGAGATCGGTGCCTAATGGAGGAGGAAAAAGTTAGGACGGAATGAGGTTCTCGTTTAGACGGCGGCCATCTTCTCTCTCATCAATGTGTGTTGTCTCAAAAAATGGGCAGCACACGAAGAGAAAAATAGACGAAACAGTCCCTTTTCCAAGAATATTTATTTTTCTTTTTTTTGCTCTTCCATTAGGCACCGATCTGTGAAAAGGACAATAATTAAAATAAATAAATAATAAGCGAGATTAATCATAGGTAAAATTTCGCTGGAATTCTACCAGATATCGAGAGTGATAACATTAAAAAACTCATAACCAATAATAAAACTAATTTTTGATGTTATAGTCAATCCAACGAGGCTAAAAATCTGCAGGAATGGATATCAGCCGACGAAATTATTTCGAGTCCATCACAAAGTAATTTTTAGCAGGTGTTCGTTCTATTTGGACTGAAAAAAGTGAATTTAAAAAATGTTATTTAAAAGATATGTTGGTCTCTCATGTAAATTAAAAATAAATTTGTTACAAGTAGTTTATAAATGAACTATAGTTGTTGTATTAAAGAGACGGGATAGGTTTAAATGGACCAGGAACGGAATTAAATTGAATATAAAAAAGTTGGCTTTTCTCAGATAGATATAGATGTTGTGATAGTACACGTCATACGTCTCATAGATGAGTTTAAGTATTGTTTTCATTTTTGCAGATTTACTTTTTATGTGGTATTATCAAGCTGTAAAAAGTTGATAAGTAATAATGCCTACGTCAACTCAATTTATAAATCTCGAGAACTCAAATCGAAAACTCAAAAAATAATCTTTCTTAAATATTTAAACGAGTATTACTAATTTAAACGTATTATTTTCAAATAACTTGGACCGTGATTTTTACTAGCTCGTCTTAAGCTATCTAAAACTATGCGCTTCTTACCGAAATTTGCAATATGAGCATCTTTTCTGAGCCTCAACTTAACCGCTCAATTTGGTGTGATGGGGTTCATTTAAGTAGCTTCAATTTTATAAATATTTTTTTTTAATTGAAAAAAAAGTCGACGTTTTCAATTGATGTATACGGCTAAATATAAATAGATAAATAATTTTTTTGTATTCAATAACAAACTCTTATTCCTTCCAATTTGAGCGAACACCTACACTAGCTGACAAAAGTTTAGTCACAAATGTTTTTTCGGGTTTAACTTTTTTGTGACTTGACCAAATTGGCTGATTTTTTGATATTTTATGTGAATCAGTGTTTAAAATGTTATAGTAGCAAAATTTGGTTTAAATTACCATGGCAATTTCGGTACCACGCATTCCGTTTTCCCTCATATTGATAAAAGCTTGCCGGGTGGCAATTGGAGTTTCTTTACGTGGAGTCATCTCTAAAATGTTGCCAATTAATGCTATTTTCAATAAATTATTAAAAAAATATAATTGAACTTTAAAAATTATTTAAAAATGCAGTGCAAGAAAAGTGCGTAATATCTTTGAGCTACGCGTTTTACGATAAACGCTTGTCACTGTAAAACGGATCATCGTTATCACAAGCGGGAATTTGTAAAATAATCTACAACCATATGAATCTATCATATCAAAAAATCAGCCAATTTGGTCAAGTCACAAAAATGTTAATCCCGAAAAAACATTTGTGACAAAACTTTTGTCAGCTAGTGTATATAACAATCGAAACATCTTTTTTTTTAGTAAAATGTATACTTTAGGAATATCTGAAAGGCAAGATGATGGAACCTACATTATTGAATTTAGTCGTTCAAATATTCCGGATTTGCTTAGCAGCACTATAATTCGTGCACAATTAAGAGTGAATTTTTATGGATTGACATCTCCCAGTGTTGTCACGTTGATTGATACCAGGTAACCTTTGAATCTGATATATAATTTAACTTGGCAAGAATCTCTTTTTCATGCGATTTTGATATTCGAATATAAAAAATTGTATTCTTATTCGGACATTAATTTAATTATAGTCGTCGCCAAATGCGATTACCATCGCAAAATGTGGCGCACTTTTTTAAATATTATTTTTTCATTTAATTTTTATGATTATATTCTTGTTTATGCTCGTTGTATACTGCTATAGCTTAAATAAATTGAAGAATATGTTATAGATGTTGTTTAAATAGTGGAATAATTCTGGAAAATAATAATAATCCTAAAAATTAAATTAAAAAATAATATTTAAAAAAGTGCGCCACATTTTGCGGTGGTAATCGCATTTGGCGACGACTATAAAAGATTTTCTTGTCAATTTTTCATTGATTCAATAGTCGTTTTGCTTTATTTATTAACTATTTTCAGAAATTTAAATGAGCACCAAGTTATCTCTCCAGAGAACAAATTATTTGTCACTGATGTCACTTCAATTGTAAACGAATGGGCTAATAACAAGAATATAAAATGCAACATAAAATTGCATTTAACAACAAGTATGCCATCTGATCCATGAATATTCCATAATTGATAATTTCAGATGATAATGTTGAGATTGACTCTTTTATAGTAATCGCTGTTAAAGAAGATTTAGTTCATCAACCGAAGAGTAGGTACGAAAATTTGAAAAAAAAACATTAGGAATTGTTTTAAAAAGTTTCATTAAGGAGAAGAAGAGCTATTACCACTAAAACATCGACTCCAAAAGATATACAACAACAGAAAAGTAAAAGGAGTGAGTCGGCCTACTTTGAGAAACGTACGTGGGATTTACCCTAGAGTTAAACACTTTTCTATTAATTTTCAGTAGAGCGTAATGAAGTTTGCCATAAAAAAGGCCTCTATGTAGATTTTGACGCATTGGGTTGGAAGGTAAATACAATTAACATTTTTGTGAAAAATAAAGCCTAAATTTTCAGCAATGGGTCATTGCTCCAGAAGGATTTTCCGCATTTTATTGTGCCGGGGCATGTTCAACTCCATTCCACCAGGGAATGAATGTTACAGCTCATGCCATTGTACAATCATTAGTATAAATAAGGAGTCATTTTATAATAAAATAGTTATATTTAGGTTCATCTTGTGAGACCCAATGCAACAACCGAACCAAAATGTGCACCTGCTCAGCTATCATCTATGAAAATTGTATTTATAGACCACAAGAAAAATGTTCTGATTAAAAGGTACCGGGATATGGTCGTTAAAGAGTGCGGATGTTTCTAAGAAATAAGAGTGCATTTATTAAACTCGGGTGTTGTAATAAATTATTTTGAATTAAGAATGTTGTGACTCCTCAGTGAGTGTGTCAGAGATGTCGCGTAACACCGTATATGATCAAAACCCTGAAAAGCTGCTCTTTTGTCGGACGGCAAAAAACAAAGAAGACTTTAGAAATGAAAACATCTTCTGGCCCGTACGCATACGAAAATAATTTACTTGTCAGTACTTGTCACGACTTCCAAAAAGCTTCTGAGATGGTCATACAATTGTTTGCGAAGTCGGTAAGCTGTGGACCACTCTATAATTGCTACACAAAATCAACATAGAGATGTCAAAGTGACAGAGCAAGTATAAATATATATTGTCCTTATTAGAGATCGGTGCCTAATGGAAGAGCAAAAAAAGAAAAAATTATGGACACGGCCACAAACAACTTTTTCATTAATTTCTCTTCAATGTCTGCTGACCATTATCTCGAAAAAAAGAGTGGCCGTCCAAACGAGAACGTCATTTCATCCTAATTTATTTCCTCTTACAGTTATGCTCCGATCTCTGAAAAGGACAATACCTTATATTCTACAAAATCTATAATTATATTACTTTATTGCAAAGGTAAGAAAAGCTAATCATGGATTGTACTCAATTGGAAGATTCTTTCTGCGGACCATTCCATCTCCTTGGAACCATTCTCTTCTGAATTGCTTGGCAGCTCCATCTGGAGTATTTGTCCACTCGACGGTAATACGGTCATTGTTGGTGTCTTCCTGTCCATAAGCAAAAGCATCACAAGAGACAGCCATCAAGAGAGCTTCTTTGGGATCAAGCACACCACATGGTGGATCAACGCCGAGTCTCTTCATGTTCGTTGTCTTGATACCGAATCCAATGCGACGAGCAGATGAGTTGATCACCTGCAAATTCTCATGTAATATCAGATTTCATTCCAATCAATTGAATCAACCTTAATGTGATAAGTGTGCTTATCATCATATGGAGCATTGAATACAATTTTGGCGTTTGGTTGCGTTTGGATATCTCCTGGTGGTACTGATTGAGCCATTTCGTTTCGATTCTTGGTTATTAATTACTCAACTCATTCCATTTTATACCAATTCTGATGCTATTGATCGAAATCTTATCAATTGGATTATCGGAACAATCGTTTTAATTATTGTCAAATTTATTTTAATTTTGACTATTTTATCCATAAATCCTTTATGGAATTCACGTCATAGAAATGATTTTACTGTAAAATTCCAAATGCTTCATTCGGACCTATAAGCAATCGTTAAATATATTTTATGATTGTCAAGTAACGATCTTCTTTTAACAAAAAAAGAAACGTTTAAATATAAAATTGTTGTTATTGACAAAAAACGCCAAATGAATTCATAAGAACATTTCATAAAAGTATCTTAAACCGAATATTTAAAGTGAAAGAGATATATTGTAGTGGCTGAGACACTAATATCAAGCCACGTCCCCTTGAGAAAGGGTATATAAGTAATTATTGTTACAATAAACAGTTCATTCTCTGTCTTGAACTCAATGTGTAGCTAACAAGGCATGACAGTTGAAGTTCAGAGTGATGCAGCCATGTAGCTCGTTACAATATTAAGAGAAACCTGTAATATTGACGTAAAATTAGAGTTTAATGTCCTCATATTGTCCTTTTCAGAGATCGGTGCCTAATGGAAGGACAAAAAGAAGAAATGATAGTCTCGGATGGACGATCACACGGCCACAAACGACTTTTTCGTCTATTCCTCTTTAGTGTGGGCTTCCCTTTTTTGAGACAATACGAAGATGGCCGTCCAAACGAGAGCCTTATTCCGTCCTAATTTTTTTACCGATCTCCGAAAAGGCCAATAGAAATCGTCATTTTCATTTGGCGTGCTTTGTCATCTTTGAAAAATTAACGATAATATTTCTCATAGCTTTTTCTCAAGTCCGATTTATTTTCCATCAGGCGAATGGTTCATAACATGATAAAAGATTCATCATTTAAATATAAAGCTATTTAAATAAAATTGTTCTTGTTGAATCTTGGAAATACGCGAAAAAATTTTTGTATATTTTGTGAAGTTTAATAAGGTATTATTTCTACTTTTTAGTATTAGCTCAAGGGAATTTCAATTTTTAGTTCTGCAAATTCATATGTCCTTATGTAATATTTCCTAAATGAAGAGCTAAAGCCATAAATGAACATCACTATTTGTTGCGGCGGCTGGCTACCAGCTATGCCACGCATCCTCTAATATACTATTAGGTCTAGAAATTAATTTCCGCGTTTTTGTTGTTGTTATTTTGCACAAAATAAAATAGTTTTTATATAACGAATTTTAAGTTATAATGTTCTCTGTATTATAAACTTTCTACTTATATATAACTTTCTTCACGTACTCTATAAAAAATCATTACTTTGGGTACAGAATATGTCCATCTTTGTGCCATGAAAACCTCATTTGCGGGAAGCTCTTCTTTTCCTTTTCCAACTCAAGAAGAAAACCACTGACGTATACCAAATACTTGCCCAAGCTTACGGCGGTGCTGCACCAGAATCTGCCAATAATGTTTTCAGCGTTTGAAATCGGGAGATTTTGAAGTCAACACCAAATACCGATCAGGAAAGCCAAATAAATTTGAAGACGACGAACTTTAGGTTCATATTCCTTCATTACAATGTGATAAGTGTCCTTATCATCATATGGAGCATTGAGCGAAAACGCAAGGCCGCATGTTACTCAAGCGGTGAAGGATACGCTGAAAGATTTCAAAAGGGAAGTCTCCCGGACATTGTTCGGCGGATTATAATCTTTTCCGGTCATGGTCTGTGCGGAGCACCGCTTTCGAGATCATCAAGACGTCAAAAAATGGCTAGATGAATGGACTGCGGCCAAACCAGAAAAATTCTATTATGATGGAATCCATAAGTTGACCAAACTCTGGGAAAATGTTGTGATTAATGACGGAAATTATTTTGAATAAAAGTTTTGTTTAAGTCTGTCCAGTTTTTCTAGTTTATATGCGTAAAAAATGCTTAAATTAAGTTCTAGATTTCAAAACCTATACAATTCGAATCTCCTCGTTCTGCTAATTAATATTCCGTTTCCAAAAAAAATTTTGGATAACGATGATGACGAATTTCAAACAAATTTCAGTTTTTTGTGTTTCAGCCAAAAATCATTTTTGATAGCTCATTTGAAATCCCTTTTCGATCTAATTCCTCTCATATAGGGTGGCACCAAATTGCCCCGTTCAAAAAATGTCGATTTTCATCCCTCTTTTTCTGCATGATTCTGTAATCGTACGAAGCTAATATTTCGTGAGATGAATCCCTCGTTTTTGTTTACCCCGTAAACCAAATTTCAGCTCACAACTCTAAAATTCGACGTTTCGGCCTCACATCAAGTATAGTGCAGGCGGAATACACCAACCTAATAATTAATTAATTCATTTAATTATATGGCGTAAAATTCCACGATTTTTTGCGGAAATGGCAGTTAATTTTACGTCGGGAGCAATTTCCGTTTTTCCTAGATTTAGAACATCCAATAAAATAGTTATATTTAAGAATTGAGAATACATTTTTCGTGTCTCTTTAAAATTACAAAATTCTATTGAGTTACAAGCGAATAGCTGAATGACATAAATGTATATATTCAATCAGAAGATTGTTATTATAATATCAATAAATCCCCAATCAAAAAAATATACAAAAAAACCTTGTATATAACTTTATAAGTTATCAACCTACACATTTTATTACTCATTACTAAATAATCGCTTTTTATCGTTATGTACATTATAAAACAACAATAATTTGTATGCAAACGTTGATAAGAGAAAACCAAAACCGACAGTCTATAATCAAAGAGCATTCGAATCATTTGATATACTTTTTGATGACTTTTACACAACTCCAAATACTATTACAAATTTGTTGCAAATTCTATCGATTTTTATATATTTCAGATGTTCATTTCAAATAAAAAGAATTATTCCAATTTATATTTTGAGCTTCTTATGTCTGCAGCTCATTTCTGCGGATTTGTATCGGTTATACTGAATGGTTACTATTTTAACACGTTTTATGATGGTATTGATTGGACGTCTAAAACAAATTCCATATATAACCGGGGAACCTTATTACACGGTTTCCTAATGTTTATTTCTTTTGTTTTTCTACAAGGAGAAGGTTTTTTAATTCTATCTTTCTCTATATAAATTAAAGATACCATTTAAGCGTTGTTATGTTTTCGAATGTTCCGCTATGATAAGAAGATAATATCAAATACGATTCATACAATCATCCATATTCTTATATTCGGCATTGCTATTACGGCTTTAGTATTAATTATATTGCAAAAAAACAATAACTCGGTAATTTATTCATTTTTCAAGTATAATCTTATCTGTAGGAAACACAATTCGTCTCAGTACACAGTTGGCTCGGAGTTGCAGTTCTTATTGTTTTTTCCGTTCAGGTGAGTCATTTATTCTTATCTCTTCTATAATTATTTTTTAAAAAGTAATTAGATAATATAAAGAATGTTGGAAGTAAAACTGAAAGAGATAGGAAATTTTAAATCTAATGAATAAACCTATTCAATCGTAATGCAAAAAATCTTAAAAACTCACAAAATCACTTATCCTCTTAATTTTTGAGATTAATTTTTCAGAGGTCATAAAACAAGTTCTTGAATTCGATAGATTGTATCTAATTGGATTTTTGTAAAAACTTAGATACTGAGGATTTTAGTTGGTTTCTTTTATCCAATCGTCATACAAAAATCACAAATCTTCTTAATTTTTGAAATTGAGTTTACTGCACAGTGGCGAGTAATAATATACTTGTCTTTAAATTTAGCACGACTTCTAAGCAAAGTTTTTATAATACCTTCACGTTAAAAATTTCGTATTATAAATTGTAACGTGTAACACCTTATAACGGGTTTTTCATGTAACGGATTAAGATTTGCTTTAAACTATCTAAAAATTTAGTTAATAGACTTAAAATTTAAATTTGAAAAACGGTTATCCAAGCTCACCTAATTTAAAATTCTATTGGCGTGTACATTTACATAAAAATATTCTGAATCTCGTACTGACCTTGTAAATTTTAACCCGAGTTTTTGTTCCGAAGTCCGTTCAGGTTTTGTTTCTTGATTTAGCATCCCAACATGTATGGTAATACAAAAAGCTCAGTAAGCATGCTCAAATCCAACTTTTTAGAAGTATGTTAATATTTTTAGATAGTTTAAGACAAACATAATTAAATGATAATAAAAATATTTCTCTTACAAAGACGTAAAAATTTCCAGGCACGTTTAAAATCGCATCTTTTCGATTTGACGTAACTAAATATTTGGTTATATTAAGCTGCTCTTGGAGGTGAGAATACTAGCTAATACATAACTATCAGGGTTGCAAGGAAATCTGTTTTTTTTTTCAAAACTGACGAACAGAAATAGAACTCAAAAAACGTCGTAAAATGAAAGATGTAATTCCGTGCAACCCTGATAACTAGCAATAATACTTCAGAAGAAGATCTGAACTAAATGGGTGGCCTAAAATTAAAAGACTAACACAGCGAGGGTTTATGTTTGGCTGTTGCTGTAAACTATTTTGTTAGATCAATAATTAAAAACATTAATTAAAAGTTATATTCTTCAAAGTTTGAAAATTTAAGAGGTCTTACGTCCAATTACGTGGTTTTTAATCTTTCGTATCAATGATTTCCTTTTTAAAAGTGTCACAGCGTACTATTTCCCAGTTATAAGAGGGACCCTGTTTTTGGAATTCTGGGCGGTTAGGACCTAAAAAAATTTAAAATTTCTATACCCGGGACCGGAACAGGAATGAGGATCGGGATTTAATATGTAAGAAAACAATAATAATGAGAATCAGAGAGGAAGTCCCGTGTCCCGGGTAAGGGACCACTTCCATTTTCATTTCCCGGGAGCCGGGGACGGGACTTTACTTATGGTATACCCGGGAACGGGATCGGGACTTGATCGACAAGAAAATGATAATAGTGAAGAATCAGAGAGGAAATCTCGGGTGCCGGGTAAGGGAACACTTCCATTTTCTTTACCCGGGTACCGGGACTTCAGTTTTTCAATACCCCAGACCCCTCTTCTTTTAGAAAGACACCCAGACCTGGGGTGACACTGGGGGAGTTCCTCACATCACTGGTATGTTCATGATATTTCAGGAAATTTTAAGATAATGAAATCTTTTATAGAATATTGCTCCTAGTTGAACTCGGAACATGTGGGAGTAAACCGTAGATATAAAATCTCATAAGTAAAAATTTGACTTTAACAGAAGTATTGAGTAAAGTCGTAGAAATCGTGAACGCCAATTTTGTAATTTTTCTTAATAGAAAGTCTTTATTGAATATAAAACTAAAGTGAATCGCAATAGAAGATGAATCAAATATTCCCGTTCGAAAATATAATACAAATCAATATGCAACTCTATCACAAACAATTAAAACTCAATTGTTAGAAAATAAAATTAATGAATTCCAATTTCAGCTGGTATTCGGAATGTTCACCTACACATTCTCATTTTTCCCAGACAGATACTTGAAAGAAATCATGCCATTACACCAAGCAATCGGATACGCTTTAATGATTGTTGGATGCATTCAATGCGTCATAGGACATGTTCAGTTTTTTACAGATCACAAAGAGTAATTCAATTATTCCGACAGATGCACCTTAAACTTTTAATTTTCAGAAACTGCTTTGAAACACTTTCCTGTAAGAATCATATCGAATATATTTTTGCCTTTTCAATTATTTCGATGGTCTTGTATACTTTAATGGTTGTTGGGGTGACAATTCCAAAGATGTGGAGAAGAGAGAAAACACCTGATGAACTTAAATAAGTCTTGTTGTATATGTTTATTTTTAATATTTATTTTTTCTAATTAATAATAATACTAATAAGCTTTATTAAACTTTTCAATTATCTCTACAGATTCTTGTAATTGGGTTTAAATTGTATATTAACAGTTTAGATACAGCTGCAGCCACGGAAAAATATAAAAACAAGTAAATTTACTTTTTAACAATTCGCAAACAGCATATTTAATTAAATATAAATTTAAATAGTCAGCCATCCTTCTCTTTTATATTTTAAAATGTTGCTTATCTTGGTTTCCCAAAATATTAACCATAGGGCGCCCCCAAATGGAATGGTAAAGCTGGGAGACTAAGAAAAAGTGATCATATAATAGAAACATGTCAATTTTATGAAATTATTACGTGAAAGTTAGTAAGACAGAATTAAAATGTTCATTAAAGTTCCGCCTGATATTCTTAATCTTCTATTATTTCGTATTTCAATCCAAATCTTTGTCTAACTCCAGTAAGAAAAAATTTTAGAAGCGATTTCTTTCCATCGTTCACGAATTCGGACACGTTTCCTCTTATTGTGTAGATTAATCGGTTTCTGCCACAACCTCGCGGTTATCTGTGCCTGGGCTTAATTCAACGTAAGAGTTATGCAAATAAATTTGGGTGTTATCGTTCTTGTACCCGACTAGTTCTGGTTACAATCGGCAAAAGTGGATAAAAAGAGTAACAGTATCTGCGCCGGGGGGCTTACCTATCAGCAGAGTGTAAGTTTTTTGTGAGCACAAATTCATTTCTTCTTCCTAAACAATCTCGGATCTTCATAGGTGATTGGACTAATCTTTCAGGACAAATTATTAACTAAAGAAAGTATATAAACAAAGTCGACTTTATCTACATAAATGAAAAACAAGAGAATCTACATAAATATATATCTACATAAATGAAAAAACAAACATTATTTGCGCAAAAACTGTTGAATTCTGTTAAATTCATTCAGAATACATTCAAATCCGTTGAGCTGTTCTAATACTGTAAGAAAATGATAGAATAATAGATAGAATGATATAATGAATAGATAGAATTAGAATGTAATAGAATAGTAATGCTGTCATTTGAATTACGTTTTGCACAGTTTTGATACGTCATACAAAAAATAAAAAATTTTATTCAGTTGTCTATAAAAAATCTTATGGATTGTACTCAATTGGAAGATTCTTTCTGCGGACCATTCCATCTCCTTGGAACCATTCTCTTCTGAATTGCTTGGCAGCTCCATCTGGAGTATTTGTCCACTCGACGGTAATACGATCATTGTTTGTGTCTTCCTGTCCATAAGCAAAAGCATCACACGAGACAGCCATCAAGAGAGCTTCTTTGGGATCAAGCACACCACATGGTGGATCAACGCCGAGTCTCTTCATGTTCGTTGTCTTGATACCGAATCCAATGCGACGAGCAGATGAGTTGATCACCTGCAAATTCTCATGTAATATCAGATTTCATTCCAATCAATTGAATCAACCTTAATGTGATAAGTGTGCTTATCATCATATGGAGCATTGAATACAATTTTGGCGTTTGGTTGCGTTTGGATATCTCCTGGTGGTACTGATTGAGCCATTTCGTTTCGATTCTTGGTTATTAATTACTCAACTCATTCCATTTTATACCAATTCTGATGCTATTGATCGAAATCTTATCAATTGGATTATCGGAACAAAAGTTTTAATTATTGTCAAATTTATTTTAATTTTGACTATTTTATCTATCAATCCTTTATGGAATTCACGTCATAGAAATTATTTTACTGTAAAATTCCAATTTTGAAAATGCTTCATTCGGGCCACTATGTACTCTACAAGCAATCGTTAAATATATCTTATGTTTGTCAACTAACGATCTTCTTTTAACAAAAAACTCTCATAAATGCCGTCAATTATTATGTAACGAGCTACATGGCTGAATCGCTCTGACCTTCAGCTGTCATGCCTCGTTAGCTGCACATCGAGTCCAAGACAGAGATAGAACTGTTTATTGAAACATAAGAATTGCTTTTATAGTCTTCCTCAAAGGGGCGTGGATTAATGCTAGTGCCTCAGACACTACAATTAAATAGTTTTAATTCATCCAACCCTCGTTTATATCTGAAATTATTTAATTTTTATGTCAGACCCATTTTAGAATATGGATGTGTACCTATTAACGTGCATAGTAACAAAAAAACCAAATGAAACCATAAGAAAATTATCTTAAACCGAATATTTAAAGTTAAAGTTTTCTCTATCTCTCTCTCTCTCTAAAATATAAAAAGTATGTGAAGTTTTTTTGCTACCTATCGTGCAGAAATCAGAAAACCGTAACTAAATTTAGTAAAGTTGAAATTTACGGGCGAGGTGCCGTCGTCCCGAAATTAATCAGAGCGCACTCTAAATGCACGCTAAATGCCCAACAATTTCTATTTTTTTACGTTCCTTGGGGAACGTATCCATTATTAAACAAATAATTGTTTGACTACTGCAGTAGTCAAACGATAAACTGCAGAAAGTATTTTAATTTCAACTTACACTTGTTAGTTATCTTTTCTAATGTAATCCTCAAACTAAATGGATTTGAGTTATGATCTTCGTTAACCGCTAAAACATGTTAGAATAACTGGTGGTTTCGTGGAAGGACTTCAACTGTTTTTTCAACATTCCTGGCTTCATTCATTTTTCAATAATTTTATCCGTTTTCTATGTTATGTTTCGTGTCATAACTCGGCGCTTAAGTTTGACGGACACACGGCCGCAAACGACTTTTTCGTATATTCCTCTTCAACCTGTGTTATCCTTTTTTTAGACAGCACACATTGATAAGAGGCAAAAGAGTGGTTGTCCAAACGAGAACCTCATTCCATCCTATTTTTTTCCTCTTCCATTAGGCATCGATCTTTGAAAAGGACAATACAAAGCTATTATTTTCAACGTACATATTCAAAAATAATTTTTACTGGTTTTTCTTAAAATTTTATCTCTTGGTCCCTTGAGGACATTTTTTACAAATTCATTCGGCGTGAATATTATAGTCTCCGTTTTCCGAGTATTGCAACCAATAACAAATAAACTATGTTGTAGTGTTGTTGGAGTTAATACGACCATTATCAACCTGTGTTCATTGATTATCAATTGAAAATGGAAGGTGAAAACAAAAGATCTTCTTTTTTCACATATTTATTTACAATTATACTATCAAAAAATCGGCACAGAAACGTTAAAAAACTACTACTAAAATATTCCAGCCCTAATTGTCTAAAATTGCAAATAAGTCATAAATGCACTTCCATAAAGTTGGTTTTATTATTTTTCTTTTATTAATTACTATGATTTAGTATTGCTTATGTTCATCCATTAACATGCTTTTCTCAAGGAGTTATAGCTGATCAACTAGTAAAAATCATATTTTCAATAAACACTAATAGTGGTATTATTCTGCACATTTTCCCTAAATAAGTTTTTCAGATGAAATTAAATCAATTGAACGCGTTATTAAAATAAAATACTCGAGTCACATCCAACCGGGTCAATTGGTGATGTCAAGAGAAGATTGTTACAATATATTTCAGTCGACAAACGAATGCTCAACAAGAATAACGACATTCCTACCATTATTCAAGTTCAGAAGTGGAAAAATAGAAAAAGCTGAGAGTATCAAAATATATCGTATTAAACATCCGGATCAATCAAATGAATCATATCTGACAAAGGAAAGCATAGAAAGTATCATTAAGGAAGAAAAGTAAGTAGGTAAATTATTTTTATCTCTAATATTATTTGTTATAGTATTGTTTATAAAAATGATTACGTTAGGATTGTGGATACGAATAATTTCACCTCTAATATAGTTTATCATTATTATAAGGTTTGTTTACATTTTTCTGTAAAGAGGCTTTATATTGGTTTTTCTTTATAGAAAATCTATGCTACGAAAAAAAAAACAAAACTATTGGATATGAAATCATAATAAAAATTTGCATCTTTTTTGTAACTACAGTAGCACACGAAATGAGTATATCGTAGTATATCGTGAAAATCCAACATTAAGGAGATGTTTCAAGTGGATTTTAATGTTTCTGTAAAAACTGTTAAAAAAGAAGTTGGTAACTTCAACGTAGATTTTAATAAAAATGCGTTTAAAACTTGCAAAACCGTTGTCGTGCAGCACGCCAACTGGAAATAACGATTTTCCGATTTTTAAGCGTGCCTGGCAATAGAACTCCAAATCGGTCCGGCCTTTCCCAATTATGATATATTGCCAGTTGGCGTGCGTGCAGTAGCATCAAAATAATTCGTCATGGTTTCATATTTTACAGTTTTTTTATTGAAATTTTTAAATCTTACGTGTTGCTTAGAACGGCTCTGATTCTTTTATCTTTATCACAAGGAAAGTATTAGGTCAATTTCAATGATCTGAAAATAACAATTTTCCAATTTTAAGCGTGTCCGAAAATGTTTACGTTTTTTCAATAAAATATTGTTTACGACAATTTAACTAGACTTGTCTTAAACTATCTAAAAATATTAATAAATTTCCAAAAATGAAGATTTGAGCACGTTTACTGTGCTCATTTGGTTACCATAACAGTTGGCACGCATGTGAGACGCTGTAATTAGTGGTAGAATGTTATAATAGCAAGGAATGAATACAATGGTAGCTTGGGTGTTTATTTAGTAATGAAAATATGGTATAGGAGACTGATATGAACATAGAAATCATAGATATGGTAGACTGGCAGGTATATAACTTGCAAAATAGGAATAATACTGTCAATGTGGTCGTGCCAGATGTGGCGGCGACATGGTCCCGGAAGGCCTAGTAAGCCACCTCCAAGGAATCTCAGGAATATTACTAAAACCCTCAAAAATAAAGCAAAAGACAAAAGACCAATGGATTCACCTAGGTATCAACCACGAATGCATCCGCGATCCTTATGAATATGGAAGCCTGGGTATAGTTATGAGAGGATCATAGTACCAGATGAATTACGAAAAAACTAACCAAAGGAACAGATGGAATTGTCGATCGGTACACCAAGAAAATTTCAAATTTCGCGTGTACATTAAAGATGTTTTCTACGCGAGTTTGTCAGTTTTTTCAGACACTCTATATAAATATTTAAAACTTCACAAAATATTAAAGCATGCACGCCACATGGAATTGAGCATTTATTTATTTATTTAAAAACACGTGTACCAGACATGTGACGAAAAGAATAGAAAAAATATCACACATAACTAGTGAGACTCTGAAACTTTGACATAAAGAACGTAGGGTTTAAAAAAAACTTTAAAAAAACCAAAAAAGTATTTATTAAGACGTAAAATCTTCAGAATAATTTTCACCTAAACTTGTCCTACACCGTCTAAACTATATAGAACTCTGCATCTCTGAGCAGAGTATTTTTTCTGAGCTATCAATTTAAACAATCAATTTGGCGTGAGCATGTTGTCTGAGATCGTTTTATTACTTACTTACTTAGGATACTTATGAGTCCGTTGTCATTCTCTAATAGAGAAGCGGACCAGCTCTCTCCAATCATCGCGGCTGCGCCTCGCAATGGTGGACCAGGCAACTTTCTTCTCCAGCATTCCAATTCGCCTTCTTGAGCTCCTGGAGGTGGAAAGATGGCGTGTTTACTATTATCATAATATGGTTAGGAAATGGGAAATATAAAGATAAGGATGAGCTCAGTTAGGAGACCATTTTTTTCTGTTCCGAATTCCGTATGCCGAAATTCAAAAACTGTCATTCCGCCCTTCTCTGGTGTGCACACGAATGAACGAAGAAAAAAATAAGAGGAAACCAGAATAAAATTTTTCCTTATATTCGTGTTTTTATCAATAAAACAATTCCTAAAATTCTATAAATAACCAACGCATGTAATTTATAAAAATTGCAGATCGAATCTTCGATTTCGCCGTGCATAATTGATGATAGCACATCCATCTACGAATCAACGCCATCCTCGTCATACATACCATTCTCAAAGTTCTATTTGAAAGCTCCTATTAGCGATTCGATGAAATCATCTATTCATAAAATGGTCAATGTGTATAAAGCTTTTAAACGGCTTGAATCTGGTACACTCGTCATATTGGTTACGGGATCTTCCGGATCCGGAAGACGTTTAATGAGTCGACTCTTTGCTTCCCAAACTCATCGAGTTATGATGGAAGTCGACGCCTATCAACTTTACAGTGAAAACCCGGCTAATTCTGAATCGAAAATAAGCCAAACCTTCGAAAAAGGTAATGCCATCAAATTTTTTTAAAATAAAGTTATTAATTTAAGCGCAAGAGTTTAAGAACTGTGTTTTGTATATTCGTAATGCTGATGTTATTGCGTATGATCCGTTCAATGGTGTTGGTATGTTTGTTTAATATAATTATTTATACTTTTTAACGAAAATATAAACATTTTAGAAGTAATGAGTACAAATCAATTAAATCCCCGGATAATTGTATTTCAGTAATGCGTAGATGTAATGCAGCAATTAGTTAACGTAGTTTTAAAAAATTAATAACTTCAGCTTTATCTTTTCAGAAAGTTTTTAAATGCATTTTCATTAACTTAACATCAAATAGTATGTGTAAATGTGAAGTTTTTTAAACCACCATTTTACTATTGACGAATTAAAATTAGATCCCATGTTAACTGTTTCTTCTTTCTTTCCCTAATTTATAACATAAAATCCTTATTAAACTAAACAATTTATCTTGAGACAGGAGACTGATCAAGTTCATCGAAATGAAGCTGAAAGAATTTTCAAAGATGACAATTATCCTCTCTTGCACGACGGATCGTTTATCACAAATGTCTTCTAGTGTCCGTGACTTAGCGTTATACAAGTTTTCCGTCGATTATTTGGATGAAGATGATCGATTCAAATGGCTCAATCACTTCATTAAAGACAATCAATTATGCTTAAAGATTTGCAAGAAAACAAATGTTTTTTTGAACTTTCTCGTCCATTTGAAAAGGTTTATTTAGGGATTTACTCTAGCTGAATTGGAAAAGCTGCTAATGAATGCGAATTATTTTCAATTGAAGAACAAGAAGGACGAAGATGATGACTACTTTATGCATTTTGAGAAAGCCATCGATATTAGAAATTCCAATTTTGCTGATGCAATTGGCGCTCCAAAGGTTTCATCAACGGTTATTAGAAGAAAAATGTTGTTGGATTATACTAGAACCGTCAATTTGAACACTTTTTTTTAAAATTCTCAATCACTTTATAAGCTCTAATATTCAAGATGAAAAATATATCAAAAATTCCCTAGACCATCAAAAATATCAGCAATTTCATTCTCGGCTAGAATTTTTGCAGTCGGCGCGCACTTTTATCCAGAAAACATAATAAAATCACAAACTTTCGCAAAATAAAATATCAGTGATTATCTTCCAGGGAGAGGGGCATGAAAATAAATTGAAAATTCCAGCCCACGGTAGCATTCATATTTATTAACAATTTTAGGGGAATTACAGAGATATTTGAACACTACAATTAAAAAATGTGTATTTATTACGATTATAGATGACTTTTAGATCCCAAATGTGAAATGGAGCGATGTTGGTGGTCTTGAGGAAACCAAGCAAACAGTTATTGAAAGTATTCGTACAAATCTATACGGAACCCGCGCATTAAAACGTTCCGGAATAATTCTATATGGTCAGCCCGGTTGCGGAAAAACGCTTATCGCAAAAGCAGTGGCTACGGAATTCAACATTGCATTCCTTAGTGTTAAAGGTCCCGAACTTTTAAATAAATACGTTGGACAAAGTGAAGAAAATTTAAGAAAAGGTTGGTAACAGGAAGAATTAGCACACATCAATTCCAAATATTTGCAGTATTTGAAAGAGCTAAACAGTCATCGCCATGTGTGATATTCTTTGATGAAATTGATTCGTTGGCACCAAATCGCGGAAAAAATGGTGATTCTGGTGGAGTGATTGATCGAATCGTGTCGCAATTGTTGGCCGAGCTCGACAAATTGCACAACTCACCGAGAACTAAAGTTTTTGTGATGGGAGCTACTAATCGGCCAGATTTGTTGGACACGTCATTGATGACGCCGGGAAGATTCGATAAAATGGTCGAAGTGAAACCGGGAACTGATGTTGATTCGAAGACCAAAATATTGGAGGCTATTTCGAGGAAAATGAATCTAGCAGAGGATGTGGATCTCCGTCAAATTGTTAGTTTTAGTTTTTATTTAATTTTATCCTAGGTTTTATGATTTTTCGATAGTACAGAAAAAACTTTGATTGAAACTATTTGTATAAAGTTCAACTAATTCCGAATAGTTTAGGCTAAAACACTTTGCTTATTAGAAACAACATAAATAAGGAGAAATAGAGTAGCAGAACAATGAGACCGTGAGAGAGGCGAAATGTGATCTTTAAAATGATAAATATGAAAATTATATTTATATTATATTAACAATAAAATAAATGTTAAATTTAATAAACCATATTAGATAAAGTATAGGTAACAGAAAACAAATTTAACGGTTAACGATGGTGAATTCGCAAATAAACTTCCATTAAACTCGTTAAGTAAAATTTTTTCAGGCAGCTGAATGTGATAATGATATGTCAGGAGCTCAATTATTCTCAATAATTTCGAATGCAGCAATGGATGCTATTGTCGAGAAGGTTTTCTGATGGGAAAATGTAACAAATTAATGTAATTCTTACAGATTTCGGAAATACCAGCTGTGCCTACTATAGATGCTTCCAATCAAGTTGTTCAAGTTTCACAGAAACATTTAATAAAAAGTATTCAAAAATTTAAAAACACACAATTTTAATAAAAAATATTATATAAATTAACTTCCTAATTATCAACCTACAACAATTTAAAATTTAATGAGGCAAATGTTTGGGACCTTCGGAAATCTTCTTCGGATCACGGATCGCCATTTCTTTCAGTGAGCCCTAAAATACGATTTTATAAACTCAAGAAAATAATTATCCTATAACGTTGTAAATTCGTGGTTTCAAATTTGGCCGGAGAGTGTCGAGGACGTACGCAAGGAATGCGGCTTGAACTCCCGTGTTACATTGAGTTACCACTGGTTGTCCCTCGACGAATTTATTCTCCTCCAACCCTAATATTAAATGTTTAACAAATTATGTATGAAATAAATTTCTTACATTTATTAAGTTCCTCTTCACTCTTTAACTTTCCATCTTTTCCAACCAATTCGGCGCTTGGGAAGTTCTTGAATCCTGGAATTCGAGTTCCATTTACTTCTGCAACATATAGACAATCAATAAGCTAGTGAAAACATCGATTACTGTATGGATCAAGACCAGTATCTTCTGTTCCATCAAATTGTCCTCTAATTCGTGCATCCATAAAGTTAACCTCGTCAGTTTTTTCAATATACTGCTTATCACTTCCATCCTTGGCTTCAAGCTCTTCGAAAGTGATAACATGCTCACTCATTTTATCCACTGCGGTCCAGTTTCCACGCTAAGGAAAAAAAACTTATAAAAAACGAATAAGGAAAATTATATATACTGGCAGTCTCAAGTCTTCGGTAGATACTTCGAAATTTTCTGACTTCCATGCATCAAATCCACCATCGACAAGAGATACTTTATCATGTCCGAATGTCTATAAAAACACTCTCCATAGAAAATATATAACTATATTAATGTTGATCAGGCTCGACAAAACAAACATATTCTTAAGAAAAATATTGTTTGGAAACAAACCTTAAACAACCACGCCATTTTGGAACTGAAAAGCATTCCACCTTGAGCACCCCTGCCATAGAAGATCAAATGTTCTCCGGAGTTCAATCCAACAAGCTTAAATATAAAAATTATATATTGTACAATACAACAATATATTGTTTTTTTCAAGAAAATATTCCGAGTGGAAGAAAGAAAATAATTTCAAAATCTGTGCCCATTGATGAGATTTTTACAAAATTCTCTGATCAATCCAAACGAGGCCATAATTTTTCATTGAAAAAAGACAATATATAAGAACGATATTACTTGAGCATATTCCTGGAACACATCAGCGGGATAATGCGTGAAAACTTGATATTTTGAAGGATACATCGCAATTCCCAAGTCGATATGAGTAGCTTCTGGTATATGCCCCGATAAATACATAGATCGTGACCTTTAATATAAATATTGCATAACTTAAACAATTCTATTATTCATTACTGGCTCGGTAAGCTCATTAGCTTTTCAAATTTTCCATAAGACTCCTTTTCAAACTTCTTCCAATCTGGTTTTGGTGTCATTGCGAATGAGCAATCGAGTAGACGAACTCCTCCCTTATTGATTATTCCTTGTTTCAACAATTTGTTGACAGAAGCAACGTCGATTATTTTTTTCAAGCTCATTCTTCAAAAAAATTAGTAAGAATAAAGTCACAAACATATTTTAATTGATAAGACACAACGAAAAAATTATTATTGATCATTGCATCATTTCTATTCTGTTCACAACGTAAGTGATTTGATTGGTCAGCATAATGGAATTTAATATGTTTTTATGTAACAATTAACAGAAATAATCTTGATTTATTAAATAAATACAATTAAGATTCTTAATGAAGTTCTGAAAATTAAGTGATTGTTCCAAGGACGAGTTATTTCCACTTCCATTATTTCTCTTCCCCATTATTATTTTTTACTGAAATTTTTAAAAAAATCTTTAGTGCACTTAAAGTTCAGCTAATGGAACTTAATCATATATCGATGTTTGATCATTATGACGATTATATTTACCAATTGTTTTCAAGGATTATTTAAGTTTAAAATAAACGTTTCTTTAATATATTTCTGGTTTAATTATTTATTTCATTATAAATTTTAAGCATAATTTAATGATTGTTCGAAAACTCACATCACTGAGGCCTGCTGGAAAATTTTTACTGGTGGGTACTGGTGGAGGACTAACGTATGGATATTATCATGGAATTGCACCAGAAGATCTACAACATTTAGGCCTTATAAGGTTTGGAAGGGCTTCTGTAACCGTAAGCTTTTCATTCGTTTTCATTAATACATAACAGAATTAGGTTGCTAAAATTGTTGCGGATTATAAATTCTCATTAAGAGGTGTTCCGACGCCATCAGAAGAATACGATAAAATCATTAAGCAATGTCATCAGAGAAGTGCTGAAAAATTGCTACAACTTGCCCAGGTCAATGGTGGTGTTTTTATTAAAGTTGGACAGCATATAGCTGCTATGGAATACCTTATTCCTTCCGAATACACCGATACTTTGGGAGTTCTTATGTCCAAAGCACCACAGGCATCAAAGGAAGATGTGTTTTATGTCTTGGAATCAGAGTTAAAAAAGAAGGTGGACGATGTGTTTTCTGAGTTTGCCGAGAAACCAGTTGGTGCTGCAAGTTTGGCACAAGTTCATGTTGCAAAATTAAAAGTGGGTAATTTTTGTGCTTGTAATACCAATTATTTATATTAGGAAACTGGTGAGAAAGTGGCAGTGAAAGTTCAGCACAAAATGGTGTTAACTAATAGCAAAACAGATATGAATACAATGGAAGTAAGTTTATCCTTTTACTTTTTTTGACTCTAATTAAAAATTTTGAGTATATATATATATATATATATAGTTAAACGAATTTTCGTCATAACCGCTTCTTTGTTATATACAACATAAAAAATTATTCAATGAATGTCCAATAAATGACCAAATAAGAATGCAATCTATCTTGGAATTAAATAATCCAATATTTTCTTAAATTTTCCACGAAATTTTAATCTCAAAATTTGTTTTTCTCTATTTGTTAAAATTAATTTTTAACAATTTATGTGATATTGTGGTTATTTTATGAGAAAATATTGCGTAAAATTGCGTCTTGCTGTATCAAAAATATGTGAAAGGTGGTTAAAATCTTGAAAAAAAACTAAATTACTGGTAATTTATTAGTTATATTAAGATGTTAGCAAAAGTAGCGGACGCTGTCTTCCCTGAATTTAAGTTGATGTGGTTGGTTCAAGAAGTTCGAAAGAATTTACCAAATGAACTTGATTTTGAACACGAAATGAAAAATGCCGAAGAAGCTGCTCGACGGTTTTCGCATTTACCGTTTTTGAAGGTATGGAAATATTTAAAGTATTAATATCATATTTTTTCAGATTCCCAAAATCAACCATCAATACACGACGAAGCGAGTTTTAACAATGGAATTTTGTGAAGGTGCTCAAGTTGATGACGTAAAATATTTGAAAAAACATAATATTGATCCACATGACGTTTATTTAAATCATATTTCGTAGTTTAATTCAATCTAAACTACAGGTTTGCGCAAAAATTGGAAAAACAATATCCGAGATGATTTTCCTGCAAGGATATCTTCATTCTGATCCCCATCCTGGAAATGTTCTTGTGAATAGTCTGGGAGGAGGTAAATACCAGATTGTATTGCTGGATCATGGCCTTTATTTGGTATTGATGATTCTTATAAAGGAAATTTATTATTTTTTAGCATATCAACGATAATATTAGAAAACTCTATTCGGATTTATGGCTTGCTATATTGAAACCAGATCTACAGGAAATTCGGGTAATTTCATTTGTTCAGTGTAATGAATAGTTTTTTTCTCAATAGAAAGTAGCGACTCAAATGGGAGTTGGAGAGCTTTATGGACTATTTGCATGCATAGTAACAAGAAGGTCATGGAAATCTGTAACAAGTGGAATCGAAAAGTCGAAGATGGACAGTAACGAGAAGGATGAACTCAGATTATACGCATCTTCTCTGATACCGCAGATTAGTGAGGTACTAACGCGAATGCCGAGGGAAATGCTGTTAATTTTAAAAACGAATGATCTTATGCGAAATATTGAGCATAAGTTGGGAGTATTTGGCGCATTAGATGGGCATTTAGAAGTGAGTTTCAGATTAGTAAAGAAAAACAATTGATTTAATTCATTTTGGAAATTATAAATATAAGATGTGTTATTTTTCAGATGTCTAGATGTGTCGTTAGAAGCTCAAATCAACTTGCCTATGATAGATCGGACAGCATCGTTGAAAAAATGAAAATATCTTTTAGAATGTACTGGACATTGCTCCGCTTGCGGGTCTACCAATATTATGTTAGGATTTTCAATGTTCAGTTATAATGTACATTTTCAAGTTGTAGAGTATTTTATGTCAAATAGTTTTTCTAACCATTTCTCAAAATAGATTTAGGGATAATAATTCACTTAGTTTAAATATTTTCTAATATCACTAATCATATGAATTTACATTAATCAAATATGTTAATATAGTTTTTTTTGTTTAGATGTGCCTTATTTTCAAAAATAATAATCCGGGTCATATTTTTGAATTTTTGTTGTCTTTATCAGTGTGAAATGATTATGTCATGTTTATAAATACAGTATTTTTCTTATCAGTTTTAAGTATGGTATTATTGCGTTCAATTGATTATATGGAAGGATTAGTTCGGAAATGATTATGAAATACACATCAAAATGTTAATGGTTTCTATCGTGTGATATAAATCGTTTACCACCAAACTTTCAATGCCGCTATATTACGGTATTTTAATATAAAAATGTTCAGTTCTGCGATTTTCACGTGAAATCATAATTCCTAAAAGTTAGTGAAATAAAGGGGTGGAAAGCAATGTTCGAGTGTTTTAAAATCAAATACGTAGACAGGTACCCAGAAATTATAAATAAATTTTTAGGAGTTTAATAACTTATTATTGGCAGCGTAAACTTTATTTTGGCTCGAAACTCGTTTCTGTCATTCAGCATTTTAAAATAATGATACTTAGTGTAGCAGCGAAATCTGCTATTTAGTTGTAGACGCTTTGAGGCCTGCACGCCAAATGAAAATCACGATTTTGTCATATTTAAACGAATTTTATTAACTTCTACGTGCAATTTAGAAGCTAATTTTTACGTTAATTTTACAATATATCTTCAAAATATCTCTTTCGCTCTAGGTTTTTACAAAATTTTAGATTTAAGTGGCTTTTCTGAAGTCCTGTTTTGTTTTTACCTGTTCATTTGGCGTTGGCCTGTTCAGTTCTCGGTTCTCGGTAACACTCAACAATAGTAATTCTTGAATTACATTTTAGGGACTAGTAAATCACAGAAAACACGCCAAGTGAAAATTAACATTTTCTACTGTCCTTTTCAGAGATCGGTGCCTAATGGAAGAGCATAAAATGATAATCTCGTTTTGACGACCACACGGCCGCAGAGGACTTTTCCGTCTATTCCTCTTCAATGTGTGTTGTCTACATTTTTGAGACAACACTCATTGATGAGATACAAAAGAGTGGCCGTCCAAACGAAAACCTCATTTGTTCTTATTTTTTCCTCTTACATTATTTCAAATGACAATAATATTTTAATGAGTATTTAAAGCTTACATGTATTATTTCCATAATAATTTTCACATTGTTTTGACAAATATATCCTAAACTATATAGGGAAATGATTTGCTTGACGGGGAATTTCTGAGTTTCTAGTTTAAACAGTTTCATTTGGCGTGTTGAAAGCTAGCTAGTTGGGGTAGAACTTGTGAAAAATATATTTTTTAAAAATATTTAATCATAAGTTATTACTGATAATTGTTTTTTTTTAATTAACGCGAATTTTTGTAGATTTAAGGACATTCCTACTGTGATTACTAAAAATTTTATTTTTTGGCTTATAAACGCATGAATTGTGGTTGTTTTGTTGTACGGATAACTAGACATTGATGTCAGTTTAAATTTGCACTTATTTATTATATCTCTTTTCTTTTTATTATTTAACAAAATCGATAAAGTTACACATGACAACCTATTTATTAAATAAAATAAATGCGAAATAATAAACAACTTGAAAATTAAATCCACACATCTGCCACCCCTTCCAAACGAGACCAGAAAAGGGTACCTTCAAGTACCTTTATGCCAAAATTATAAAATTGCGACTATAGTTTTGTTTTTAATATCGTTTCATATTAAGATTTTTACTATTGAAACATAGTTTTCCGATAGTTTATTAGAAAGATGGAATCTTCTTCTCTGGATCTCATTATTGGCGCTGTCTTGTCCCTTTTTAAGAAAAATAAGCTTTTATTTCTACCCAAGAATCACGAAATAGAATACACGCCAATTTTAAACGAATTTTATTATTTTCCACATGAAAATTACATACTAATTTTACCGTAATTTTTGTAATCTTTTACTGACTCTTTAGATTTTTATGAAATTTTAGATTTAAGTGACTCTATCCCTCTGTTTTTTAAAAATATTTTTAATGAGATTTAGCTTTTAAATTTCCCTTAATCAATTATTTCTATGATAACGTTAGAAAATACACTGTGAAAATTGATAAATTAAAATACCTGTCAAGTTCCGGAGAATGCTCCTTCTCCTGTGCAAATTTAGACACTCCAATCGCATCGATACTTATAAAGATAATACAAATGAAACCGAATAGAAAATATGTCGATGAACCCATAACAAAGTTCCAGATGTGTTTATTTTCCAATTAAAATAAATCGTTGATTAATGGAAACTTATATACCGTTTTATTGGGTAACAGTGGGCGGATGAAAAATCGAGTTGGCAAACATGGAAGTAGTTGGGTAAGAGAACATGATCACAAACTATTGAAATTAGACGTTCATAGCTTTTGTGGTGTATCTTTGAAAGTAAGGTTTCCTCTAATACAGCTGCGGTTTGGTCAGTATGCAGATTTTCACATTTCAATAATTTCGAATTATAAACAAGTTTGGCTGTATAGCATAACTGCTGGAAAACAGAACCGCGACACTATTTCCTCTTCATGAGCTGGTTATTAATTCAATGTGCTACATTGAAGGACTGATTTATAGCTCTATGCTCTAATCGATATGAACAAATTATGGGAACATAAATACTTATCGATCGATTTCCAAAAACTCATTTATCAACTTGTTTACGGGTCAGTCTGAACCATTTTTAGAGATCAAAACCTAATTGATTTAATGTGTTTTAATGCAAACAACCTTAAGATTATTTCCTTTTCATTGTACGTTTGTTCAAACTTTGATGATTGAAATACTGATTGTAAACATTTTGATCAAACTGGAAAAATTTCTGGACCACCAAAACAAATAAACCGTTGTGTTTTGGTAACAATACCATCACGAATCACCAGCACAGATTGACCCAAAGATCACTAAAAGAATAAATTTCACACATTAAAGTTTCAAATAGAGCCAATGTTCGTTTTGAGTAAAGTCACGTATGATTGGAGTAAATAGAAAACGCAGCAATTCTTTATTTAAAGGCATAAAAAGTAGTAATCAGAGTTTTTTAAAGAAGAAGTATAAACTTATAGATTCGAAATGAAATAGAAATTCAAGAAAAACATCGAACACGCCAATTGGGAATTACGATTTTGGAAATTTAGCCCGGTCTGAAAATTGTCGCGTCTTTTCAATGAAAAATTTTTTATGAAAAGTTAAATATACTTATCTCAAACCATCTAAAATATTCATATCTTTCTAAAAAGTTATATTAGAGCGCGTTTAATGAGTTCATCTTATTACCATACCAGTTGGCGTGCATCGAGAAGAAAACTAAGATAGCAGAATGGCTAAAAATTCCTGGAATTTCGAAGTTCATGAACATAATTATTGAATCTCTAGATGAGAAGATATAAGCATATGGAAGAAAAATATGGAAGAACACAATTAGACGATCGAATTCGTAGAGTCAAATGTTCAAACGAAGCTGAACGAAATTACGAGGCTCGTAGTAATAGTTAAATGGTGCACACAATAAAGGGGTTTTTGATGTTTCGAAAGTTTCGTTCTAAAGACCTTAATTAGGAATATTGAATCACTAGCTGATGACAGAAAGATGGAAGAACACTATTAGACAAGGGTACGCCGAAGGGAGTAGGCCCTCACATAGACTGTCAGGGATGCGAGATGGGGCGCGCTAACATTTAAACGAATAATGTAATTTATTTTTAAATTTTTACTTTATTGACCCTTTTTGTACATTATCTGAACTAAAACGATTTGTTAACAAATATAAATACGTTCGAACAATAAGAAAAATGATAAAATAAGGTGCATCCTAGTAGAAGAGCTATAGCAAAAAAAATTTCTTTGAAAATTTTTGTTTTATGGGCTCTATAGATAGAGGAAGACCGAAGAACAATATGAGCCATAGTAGAAAGACTCTAAGCCCCTATATCAAAAGTTATAAATTTAAAAAAAAATAATTTTCATCGGTTAAAATCACATCATTAATGAACAATTATAGTCAAACCAAGTATATCAGAAAGTGCGCAATTTTATTAGAATTGTTGTGATATAGGAAATAAAATACAAGTACATGGATAATATAGAAATTTTAAGCTAAAACTGAAAATTTAAAAATAAATTAAATTATTCGTTTAAATGTTAGCCCGCCCCATCGAACATCCCTGACAGTCTATGTGAAGGGGAATTTTCAACTGAGCGCCTTCGGCGGGCAAGGGTATAGAAGTTTGTTTCACTAGACGAATTCACCAACAATTTAATATTTTGTTGAATCAGGAAAATAAGGGAACAAATTTAATTTTAACGAATAGTGTTGATCCATCCATGCCGAAGTTAGTAAAATGTGATTAAATTTGGAAAAAAGAAAATTGCATATGGAACAACGCGCTTCGGCGACGAAAGAAAAAGCTTTTAATAAGAATTATTCAAATCTTGACAGTTCAGGCTTCGTCGCGACAATTGAAATAAAATTTAGAGCTAAATTAAAGTATAATGATATAAAAACGAAAGTTGTTTCGAGCTCATTAGAGCCAAGGTCATTAAAATAAATTTAAATTTAAATAATAGGATTTTTAATTCAATTTTGTAATAAAATTTACGGTACGCTTAAGTGTTCCAACTATTTTGTATACAGTAAAAATATTTATATGCTCTTAGCCTTCTTCTGAATGCTTCAAATCGATTACTTTAAGATTTCTCTCGTGAACGAAGCGTGTTTAGGTCGCGGCGGACGCATTCGGATTGACCAGTGGTTGCACGGAATTCCATCTTCTCTTTGCTGTTTTAAAAATAATCGGTTTCCGTGCAACCCTGGTAGAAACATATGAAATTTATTTAATGAATTATGTCCTGTCAATAATATTCAAGTTTATTGCAACAACTCTTTATTAAATCATCAAATAATTTATTAGCAAATGACAATATTCAATGAGATCATTTGATGGGACTGTAAACAGTAGGGAAGATGTATGTCTTATGTTAGAAGAAGACTGTGAAAACATTTCATAAACTTAAAAAATAAATTAATAGGCAATATCCCGTATGATGACGAATGGGTTTTATGAGATTTTTTGGCTGGGTATTGATTTATCATAAATGAGTTAATAGCAGTGCTGTGAAGATTAAAGCTAAGCAAATTAAAATGTAGGTTATTGTTATGTTAAATTAAAATCTATTGAACCGCGCAGTCGAAGCATTCGCATTGAACTGCACTCGGAATTTGTAGCTGTCGATTTCCACCGTCACATTTTAGTTCAGTTTCAAGCTGAAATTTGCAATGATTATATATATATATATATATATCTGTTTATTAACTCTATTATTATATAAAAATTCTGTTATTAAATTGTTAGAACTAAAAATTCATGAAATTGTAAACACCAAATCTGAACAGATCTGAATACATCAAAAAAGAGCAAAGAGAGACGATTAATAAGTCAAGAAACACGAGGTAAAAAGCTTATATAAAAATAATAATTGCACAAAATGGTCGAGAGTATAGTAACGATTACGAATATCTAAATATTCGTAATTTTATGCTTAACAATATCTACTATGTTTCAGAACAAAATTAAAGCCCATTCTAAAAATATTTGGGCTTTCATATAAATATTTTCATAAGGAATAACAAGACTTATAGAACATTTTATATTTTAAATCGTATATCAAAAAAATTATCCGTGTTTTACTCTATATGGTGGTAACAAGAAAAATTTTAAGCGTTATAAAGTGACTGTAAAAGTGAAAATAATAACAGAAAACAAAAATTTCACGCACTCACGCCAAATGGAACGCTTAAACTGAAATCTCAGAAAACACTCAGACATAGTTTTCGCTCATCAGAGAAGAAGTATTTATATAGTTTAGAATGGTCGTGAAAAGTTTACGTAAAAAGTAATCTAAAGATAGTCCGGGAAAGTTTATAATATGAATTTAAATATTAGAAAATGCTCATTTCCACTTGGCGTGCGCACTAAACGCGAAACAAGAACGCTAACTAAAATTTACAGAGCCACAACACAATTCAAAATATGTGCCAAAAAAACTAACATTAATTTCTTCATTTATGGAATCGAACAAATATATTGGAGTGATGTTTTTTTTATTGGGATAAAACCAACATTAGAAAGAAAGGCTGGATTAGCCCTATTTTATAAAATTGATTAAGCGTAAGTTCATTACAAGAAAATCATTTTATTATTTTATTCATTTTCTTGTTATAATTTCAATTTTTGCGATTGTAAAGTTATATAATGTGTAATGTGTAATTTATAGGTAAACACTTGCTTCTATTATTTAATTATTGCCCTTTTCAGAGATCGGTGACTAATTGAAGAGGAAAAAAGTTAGAACAAAATGAGGTTCTCGTCTAGATGGTCATTCTTTTCTATCTCATATGTTGTCTCAAAAAAAAGAATAACATAGATTGAAGGGGAATTGATGAAAAAGTCGTTTGTCGCCGTGTGGCTGTCCAAGGAAGACTATAAATTTTTCTTATTTTTTTGCTCTTCCATTAAGCACTGATCTCTGAAATGTACAATAATTGAAAAAAAAACGTTACAAATAATAAAAATATGTTCCTCATTACTTGTTTTGTCCGCATTCATCGTCACTCAATAATAAAAATAATCCAAAATTCAATACTCTTAAAAGTTCTCAATAATGGTTAAAATTAACATTTTGTGTTAATAATTAGACGTGGAAATACGTAAGTCGTTTAAAAATTCTGAAATTGCTTTCTTGGTAGTCTATTTTCCACAACAGAGACCGATTCCAAGAACGATTGGGAAAAAATTCCCCATTAAAAAATGAATCGGTGAAAGATTTTGATAGGATTTCGCATAAATCAACTAAAAGAAAACTGTTATCTGCTAAAAATTAGGTAGGTTTAATAGGGAATAAACCCTAACAAAACCTTTCCCACTCCGATTGCTCGGGTTTTTTCTTGAATTCGGCCTAAAAAGTTACAAAATTTATTAATAAAAATAATTCTGCAACACTACACTTCCAGGAAATAAGAATGCTCTTGTCAAAACCACCCTCCAAGAGCACGTATGGGAGGTTATTCACTATCCTTCGTACTCTCCAGACCTTGCGCCATCCGATTATCACCTTTAAAAAACTCTCTCAACAACCTCTTCGACACCAGACCCTGCGATTTTTGGCCGAACGGCATCAACAAATTGAGTTAGAGATGGGAGGAAGTCGTAAAAATTAACGGTGAATACATAATTGATAAATTTATTATTATAATTATTGTTTTTTGTTCAAATAAATCTTTGTGAAAAAAAACTCTAGGAACTTATTTCTCAACCCAATAAAAAGGAAATCTATTGCGATGACTAAACGTTTATATAAAATTATATTTTATTCAAATTTTTAATGAATTAAACCAGAGGCCGTATGCAAGAACGTTTTTATCCGTTAAATCGTTTTGATTTTTTTTACAATTTATTATATTCTTATATAAATAATTGTACCTCAAAAACATCCCTTAAATTTAAGCTTAAAGAATGTTGCGTTCTGGATTATCCTGTTGTTGTGGAAAAGAGACTCCCGAAAAAATTTCAGCAAATAAATGTGCGGAAATTTGCCCTCTCTGTAAGCTTATATATAAGCATATATTTTTTTAATAAGCACGCCAAATGAAAATAACGATTTTCTGATTTTTATTCACGTCATGTAACTTTTCCGTGTACTTTACAAAATCATAACTTATGCTAGTTGCTCAGTAAATATTAAATCCCATTGGCCCGCCAACTGAAAACTAAATTTAGCGCACTTGAATTTTCATATAGTAATTACAAACAAGCTTTTACTAAAGTTTAATAAACTTGTCTTAAAATATTTAAAAACCTTAAAATTGAACCAGAAAAATTTCATAGAAGACCTCAAACGAGCTTAAATTTCAGGAATGCAGTTGGCGTGCATTGGTTATTAACTTCTAACAAGGGAAGTGTTTTTAGTCATTCCTCATGTCGAAAATAGTATGCACACAAATTTTTAGAAAAATAAAAACGGTTTAAGGTGTTAAAAATGACGAAAGAAAATCCCAGGTGCCGTCACGTACGTTATTTATATATGATTTCATTTCAATAACTTAACAACATAATTTCTTGCATACGGCCTCAGGTTCTCCCTTTAAATTATTTAAAACGTAATTAAAATTTTGATAAAACATATTTAAATAAATCAAAATGACACCGGATGTAAATCAAGTCAGTGTGTTTGTAATTGAGAAATTCTATAAATTTGCGTCACAAATATTCCGTTCATATGAAAAGAACACAAACATATCCCACATATGTAAAAGGACACCAAAAATAATCAAAATTCTAATTAGAATTTAAAAGTTTTAAGTATAAGTTGCAAAAATTCAAAAAAAAATAATAAAACGATTTTTAAATGATAATTATGATATTGTTACGGTAAAATGGAAAAGCATATATTTACCCTAGTTAGCAGGTAAAAAGAGATTAAACCATTTCGAAGTAATACGTATATTTCTTGTTGTTTTTATATCGTTTTGATTTTTTTTACAATTTATTATATTCTTATATAAATAATTGTACCTCAAAAACATCCCTTAAATTTAAGCTTAAAGAATGTTGCGTTCTGGATTATCCTGTTGTTGTGGAAAAGAGACTCCCGAAAAAATTTCAGCAAATAAATGTGCGGAAATTTGCCCTCTCTGTAAGCTTATATATAAGCATATATTTTTTTAATAAGCACGCCAAATGAAAATAACGATTTTCTGATTTTTATTCACGTCATGTAACTTTTCCGTGTACTTTACAAAATCATAACTTATGCTAGTTGCTCAGTAAATATTAAATCCCATTGGCCCGCCAACTGAAAACTAAATTTAGCGCACTTGAATTTTCATATAGTAATTACAAACAAGCTTTTACTAAAGTTTAATAAACTTGTCTTAAAATATTTAAAAACCTTAAAATTGAACCAGAAAAATTTCATAGAAGACCTCAAACGAGCTTAAATTTCAGGAATGCAGTTGGCGTGCATTGGTTATTAACTTCTAACAAGGGAAGTGTTTTTAGTCGAACTCTCAGAATTTGTTTAAACTTTGCAGGTAGATTCCTCATGTCGAAAATAGTATGCACACAAATTTTTAGAAAAATAAAAACGGTTTAAGGTGTTAAAAATGACGAAAGAAAATCCCAGGTGCCGTCACGTACGTTATTTATATATGATTTCATTTCAATAACTTAACAACAACAAAAATTGTTGAAGCAGGGCAACGGATAGCGCAGTGGCAAACAACAGGACGACGAGGAAAAGGATCAGGGTTCGAATCCATGCAGGTGATTATTCTTTCGATTGTTATTGTTATTCTATATTATCGGTAGTTATGCATCTTGAATAATTTCACGTTTTGATTTTTCATAAAGTTATTTTCGCAACTTTGAATATTTTTAAAACTAACAGTTGAAATGATTATGAGGGAAACTTATAAATTTTTTCACAATTTAAGCAAAGATAAATGATTTTTGTGAGAGTCTGCTATTGTGACTTTTATGAGTATTTATTTGGAAACAGTAACTGCTTTAGTGTTTCAAAGCTCGTAGGACGACACACATACCAGTACACCCAGTGGGGCCTATCATGGTCATTTACGAGTTATCGTCATGATGATGAGATTGAGCAGTCTGTCCATCCATTCCACGAATAGATGATTACTACAGAAAATTTAGACGCACAATCTTATGAAAATGGTGATAACTAGAGAACGACCATGGAAAATCCCAATGAGAGTACTGGTTTCTGTGCCGTCCTACGAGCTTTAAAACTCCAAAGCAGTGATGAAATTGAGCGTCTGTCCATCCACTTCGCGAATCGATGATTACTAAAGAATTAATCGGAACACACTCATCAAACATTATCTCATTCAAATATTCCTTCATTAGTGCCTTTTTATGATGTAACTAGTGTGACATTGAATCAACAAGCTTGGATGTGTAGAGCGAATAGTGAAACTTTAAAAATTTTCTGTAGTAATCATCTATTCGTGGAAAGGATGGACAGACTGCTCAATCTCATCATCATGACGATAACTCGTAAATGACCATGATAGGCCCCACTGGGTGTACTGGTATGTGTGTCGTCCTACGAGCTTTGAAACACTAAAGCAGTTACTGTTTCCAAATAAATACTCATAAAAGTCACAGTAGCAGACTCTCACAAAAATCATTTATCTTTGCTTAAATTGTGAAAAAATTTATAAGTTTCCCTCATAATCACTTCAACTGTTAGTTTTAAAAATATTCAAAGTTGCGAAAATAACTTTATGAAAAATCAAAACGTGAAATTATTCAAGATGCATAACTACCGACAATATAGAATAACAATAACAATCGAAAGAATAACCACCAGCATAGACTCGAACCCTGATCCTTTTCCTCGTCGTCCCGTTGTTTGCCACTGTGCTATCTGTTTCCCTGCTTCAACGATTTTTGCTGTTGTTAAGTTATTGAAATGGAATCAGATAGAAATAACGTACGTGACGGCACCTGGGATTTTCTTTCGTCATTTTTAACACCTTAAACCGTTTTTATTTTTCTAAAAATTTGTGTGCATACTATTTTCGACATGAGGAATCTACCTGCAAAGTTTAAACAAATTCTGAGAGTTCGACTAAAAACACTTCCCTTGTAAGATAGACGTTAAAAATACTTTTAAAAATCTAATACAATGCCCATCAAGTACATACCAACTGGTATGCTAATAAAACTACGGTAAAAGTGCTCAAATCTAACTTTTTGGAAAGATGTTAATAACTTAAGATAGTCAAAATGTAGTGAAACATTTTTTGATAAAAAGGCGCAAAAATTTTCAGACACACTTAAAAATCCGAAAATCCTTAGTTCCTGGTGAAGTGAAAATGAGGATTTTGCTATATTTAAACGTTATTTATTTATTTCCACATGCACGCCAAGTGAAATAGCGATTTTCCGATTTTTAAGCGTCTCTTAAAGTTTTCACGTCTTTTTTTAGAAAACATTGTTATCATAAATTCAGACTAGTGTTGCTTAAAGTATAAAAAATGAATGTGTATTACCGAAAAGTTAGATTTGAGCACGTTTACTTAGCTCATTTTATTATCGTTCCAGTTGACGTGTACTTTCAAGCTAAAAGCTAATTTCCACATCAATTTTACCGGCTACGTTTAAATTTTTCAAAAAAAAAAGCCTTAAATTTATGAAAATTGTTAGATATAAGTGGTCTTTCGGAGCTCTTGTTTTTACGAATTCGTTTTGCACGTTTAAATATTGTAAAATCTTAACTTGGCTTGCGATTTGGATTGATTAATTTAAAATAGACCAAACACAATTAAAGCCCACGACGAAATTATTAAATAAAATGGATAAATTTCGTAAAATCTACAATGACGTTCTTATATCGTTTAATAACTAACGATAAATGATATAATGCCATTGTTTAGTTAAAAAAAAAAACTCGTTATCTAACAATTTCATATGAAATATATGTAATAAATTGTGCCCATTATGAATGTCAAAACATTACCATTTCCCATTCAGCCATTCGACAGCATTTGGCGTGTATTGACGTCGTTCGCGTAATCGGGTTCGGAAAAGTAAATGATATACAATGTCCGCTACATCTGTTTATCCTAACTATCATCAGATCGCAGCCCTCTTCGTCTATTAACTCTTCGACACCTTTAAAATATAACATTAACCCTTAATAAAAAATAGAAAACACTAACCAACTTTTCTACAATCCATTTTCGCTAAACCACAACTAATTGGATGTATCAGGTTCGAGAAGAGCACAATCGCGACTCCAATGAACATCAAATAATTTCTAGTGCTACATTGTCGTGCAATTTGATGAGCAAATATGCTCGGCGAGCCCATGTTTTTAGCCAGAATGTATGAGAATTGTACAAATTCCTGGCAGTGATTATCTGCAAAACTCCAAGTTCTCACGGTCGTTGAAAAATTGTTAGACGAGACCAACGCATAATTAGACATTTGGATATTAAAGAATCTGGTGTCTACACAATGGCCGGATTCATTATTTTATGATGATCATCGGTGTAATGATATTAAAATGTCTCAAATTACAAATAAGAGAATTTGAAAGGAGTATAGACAGAGTCCATCAATGCTTATTTGAATATTCATCATTAACGTAAATGGATAGAGGGAGGGGGAGGTTCATTGCACAACTGTTTTGTTTTGTTTTTTTGTTTATTTTTGACGAATTTTCGCCTATTTTTAGATGTTGTGTGATGGGAATAGTGTTTTTGAATAATTTAAAATGAAGAAAACAATATCACTTTACAATATCATTTTCACACCGTCTGTCTTGTGAATTTATTTGAAATTGGATATAAATTACGGTCATTTTTTGTCATTCTACCATAGTTAAGCAATTGATAGTGTTAAAAATATATCAAAGTGATAGGAATATGTATTTCGTTTATAAGTTTGAAGTAGGTGAACTCATAAAAACTGATTCTTAAAATTAGATTGATTACTCTAGAATACTCCAATACCAGGAAACCGCGCCGCATTGCAAAAGACTTCGCACCAATTACACGAATCGTTAACTGCTATTGTCGTGGTGTAGGTTGATGAAAAATTAGGGGTAAAGGAGCATACCGGAAAAAAAGATGGTCTCGCTTGGGCTGGTGTAGATTTAATTAGCAATTTGTTTATTATTTCGATCCTAAATGTAATAAATTATACCTAACATTTTTATTTTAATAATTATATGTTGATTTAACAACCAATTTAGTAAGAGAAAACAAAATTGTGACGAAAAAAAGCGAAATAATAAACAAATTGCAAATTAAATCTACACCAGCCCAAGCGAGACCATCTTTTTTTGGGGTATGCTCCTTTTCCCCTAATTTTTCATCAACCTACACCACGACAATATATATTGTTTCGAAAGTTATAGTAGATATGCTAATTTTGTTTATACTCTGCATTTTCTTTAACGTACACGTTCCCCTCAAAAATCCTTAAATTCGCGAAACTGGTGCGAGTTCTTTTGCGATGCTACGCGGTTTCGTGGCATTGAAGTGCTAGTATATATGCACGGTATCTTATATATTTAAATTTAATATTCAGGAGCTTATATGAGCTTGTATATACAGCGAAGGGTGAGATGGACAAAATTTCCTTAGCGGAATCTGTTAAGCCACTTACTAAACTCCCAATTAATCCGACAATAATTTATACTTTCCAGTATTTTGATTTTCATTTTTTAAAATATAAATAAACTGCGCGTAGAGGGGAGGGGGAGAAGAATTCATCACACCGGATCCAAAAACGGGACCCGTGCCAACAACGGCGTCAGCAACATGAGAACTGACGCTTTTTTCCAGTGCAGGCAAATTTGTTGCGAACTTTTTTATTTTTTAAAATATTTTGTTTTCTTGGTGTATATACGTTTACACGCCAACGGCAAACAGCCCTCACATAGAAATAAAGATCAACGAATTTATTCTTTTTTGTAAAACAGTTTTTAGACTATTTTAAGAGAACTACTGATTTTTAACAGAGACCTGAGTTATATCATTTTGTTGCTCGTAAAACTCTGAATTTTTTGAAATGAATGCAAGATGACGTGGTTACGGTAACTGACGTGTATTTTATAGTCGCTTGAAAGTTTAAACTTTAAAAATCATAACTTTTCTCAAATTCGTTGATCATTCTTTCTATGTGAAGGCGATTTTTCTATTGGCTGCCTTCGGCCCTACGTTTAATTAAGTTTTTATTTGTGTATTAGAATGACTCGCTGAACATATTGGTTACAAAAATAATAATATTAATTCCTCTATTTCAATGTTATTGTCCCGATGTGTATTCATTGGAAGTGTGCGAAGGTTTTCTTTTCTTTAAAACAATTTTCAGCTCCGGTCCGAAATAGTTAGGAACAAAATCAAGGTAAAATAAAAATGAAATTTTTTTTCAAATCTTAAACGAATTTTATTAAAATCTACGTGAACGTTATAAACCAATTTTTGTAGAAATATTACAGGATTCTCTTAAAAATCCCCTGGCGGTTAGTCTTTCACAATATATTAGGTTTAAGCGACTTTCCAAAGCTTCTGTTTTTACCAATTCATTTGGTGTGCCTTTTACAGTTTAGAAAAACGTGTATTAAAAGAAATACATTGAAACAAAAAATATAAGAAAAGTTAGAATTTTACGGTATTTTAGAGCCGGACTTGGCCTATAATATCATGCCGAAATTGTTGGTCATAATTAAAAAGACAATTGTTCTCTTCCCCCCTCCTATGCATGTGTGGTAATAATAATTTTATGATCATTTTATTAATTTAAAATTGTCGCAAGACGAGTCCAACTTTTGGTATCATAGTTTAAATGGACTGAGAGGCTATAAAGAAGCACAAACGCCAACTTAAAACCTATTAAAATTACGGAAAGTAGGGTTTTATTTAGAAAACTTTATACACTCCAAACTGAATGGTTAAGTTGGGGGCTCAGAAAAGATGCGCATATTTTAAATTTCGGCAAATTTCGGGAAAGCGCATTTAAATTTCGGGAAAGCGCATGTTTTTAGATAGTTTCAGACGGGGTGGTAACAATGACGTGTCAATTTATTTGAAAATAATACGTGTAAATTAGTAAGACACGTTAAAATATTGAAAAATATTCATGTCGATGTGGCGTGCGTTATATTGCATTCAAACTTTAAAAAAGCTTCAAGTTTAACAAGTTTTGTACAATAAATACAATAATCTTTTTATAAATTTAGTTTGATAACTATTTTACGAAAATTAGTTGTCAGCAAAAGAAAGTAAATTCTATCAATTGAGTTAGTGAAATTAAGACTTTATATTAAATTTTGCAATACAAACCAAAAAAGCCCTTTGAAAAATCGGTTTTAAAGTCGAAAAAAGCAAAAAAAAAAAGAATCAAATGATATTCTTGCTTGGACACAAAGGACTTTTCCATCTATTCCTCTTCATTGTGTGTTTTTGAGACAGAAAAGAGTGGTCGTCCAAACGAGAACCTCATTTTGTTCTAATTTTTCCTCTTCCATTAGGCACCGATCTCTGAAAAGGACAATAACAATGCTCTTTCTTTTCAATTATTAGAAAATCTGTAAATTTAGTGAGAATTCAATAACAATAACAATACTAAAAATTGTGACACTTAAAAGTATCTCCATTAATTCAAAATTCAAAAAATTACACTTTTAGTCACAAACCCAAATATAAAAGATTAAGAAATGCAAGAAGCACATGATACTTGATAGCTTTATATGAAGATGACATTGCTACAAACAGATTGACGTTTGAAGAAAGCTCTAATAATTTAGACTCTAAAATGGTGCTTAACAGCACTCTTTGTTTTAGGACATTTCAAGAGCTATTACGTAAAATGACGATGCTCATTTGTTGATTTGCCTATCTCCCAGCTCTCTCTTTCAAATAATGCCTTATAAATCGGTGTTTCGTTGGCTTTATTAATTTTTTCTGGAAATTTCTTCCAGAGGATATTATAGTGATACGTCATTTTTTGATGACATTTGTATTGAACATTTTTTAATCAGTGTTTTCTTGTTGTCAAAATATTTACTTTATGAATAATAAAACGTTAAAGTATTAAAATGCGTCTAGTTAAATATACTTGATATACTTTAGAAAAAGGTGATTAAAGGAAATTAGAGAAATAACCGTCAAGGACAAGAAAGGTTCGATCTAACAAAGAAGTCACTTTAGCTTCCCGTTGAGATTTTGATGAGACTTGCACCATTGATAGATTCGGATGCGCTGATTCCAAATCTGTTTTCAAATTTTTTCTCTGAGCTTTTCCAAAAATCGGCGTCAAATATTCAAAATGTTTGACGCCGATTTTTTCTGAGCTTCTGACATTATATGAGCTGCGAAAGTTTAAATCAGATAAAACCACAAAATGTCTGACACAAGAAACACAAGTAGCATGACAACATTATCTATTGAACAAAACTTTAAAAAAACTTTTTCGAGCAATAAAGCTTGAGATAAGGAAGAAAATATACGTTATATGATCAATCATCTATTATTAATCTTAAAAAGCATTGCCTGTGCGGCGACAAGACAGATATAAAGTCTAGAAATTAATTTCCGGGTTTTTTTCACGCATATTAAGCTATAAAAAACTGGACAAACTTAAACAAAACTTTTATTCAAAACAATTTCCGACATTAGTAAAAACATTTTCCCAGAGTTTGGGCAACTTATGGATTCCATCATAATAGAATTTTTCTGGTTTGGCCACAGTCCATTCATCTAGCCATTTTTTGGCGGTGGGTGCGGTAAGACTTGCCATTTGAACTCTTTCAGCGTATCCTTCACCAATTGGGCAACATGCGGCCTTGCATTGTCATGAAGCAATATGACCTTTTCGTGTCGACCTGCCATTCTGGTCCGTATCTGCATTAGTTGATGGTGATAGCGATTCGCAGAGATTGTTTCGCTAGGTTGGAGCAGTTCAGACTACAGAATTCCTTGTTGGTCCTATCATATGCACAGTAAGACCTTCTTCCCGTGGATGTTGGGTTTTGCGGTCGAAGTTGTCGGTTCACCGAGACTAACCCACGATTTTCTTTTCTTCGGATTGGATTTGCTTCAGTACCCCCAGTTTTCATCACCAGTTACGATGCGGTGTAAAAAGACTTTCTTTTAAATTCACTAGCTGACAAAAGTTTTGTCACAAATGTTTTTTCGGGTTTAACTGTTTTGTGACTTAACCAAATTGGCTTATTTTTTGATATGTTAGATTCATATGGTTGTAGAATATTTTACAAATTCCCGCTTGTGATTACGATGATCCGTTTTACAGTGACAAGCGTTTATCGTAAAACGCGTAGCTCAAAGTTATTACGCACTTTTCTTGCACTGCATTTTTTAATAATTTTTAAAGTTCAATTATATTTTTTTCATAATTTATTGCAAATAGCAGTAATTGGCAACATTTTAGAGATGATTCCACGTAAAGAAACTCCAATTGCCACCCACAAAAAAGTTAAACCCGAAAAAACATTTGTGACAAAACTATTGTCAGCTAGTGTATTTACCTAGTTAGCATATAAAAAGAGATTAGCAGTGATTGGCAACATTTTAGAGATGACTCCACATAAAGAAACTCCAATTGCCACCCGGAAAGCTGTTATCAATATGAGGGAAAACCGAATGCGTGGTACCGAGATTGCCATGGTAATTTAAACCAAATTTTGCTACTATAACATTTTAAACGCTGATTCACATAAAATATCAAAAAATCAGCCAATTTGGTCAAGTCACAAAAAAGTTAAACCCGAGAAAACATTTGTGACAAAACTTTTGTTCTGAGAGCTCATAGGACATCCATATTGCTTCCGTTTGAATCTTGGAAAAGAAAAAGAAGAGCTTCCAGCAAATGACCTAATACAGAGAACATTATAACATAAAATTCGTAATATAAAAATAATTTTATTTTGAAAAAATATCAACAACAAAAAAAAACGCGGAAATTAATTTCTAGACCTAATATAAGCTCATACGCACCAAATGAAAATGACAATTTCGAAATATTTAAAAGGATTGAATTAAAATTGTCATGAATAATTAAAAAAAAACAATTAATTTTCACGACAATTATACCGTATTCCCTTAAAATATCCCTTTACGAAATTGTTAATTCAATCGACTTTTCTGAGCTCCTCTGTGCAAATGGCTAGAGTTCTTTGTTGTGTAATTGTTCTTTCGTAGCTACAATAATAAATAAAAAATTATAAAAAACAAAAACTGTTCATTTTCAAGATAGCAAACAACATTTTTCTACTAGGTATTAATACAGTTGTTCTTATTGGTAAAATGGCCACTACACCTAGAGGAGTTTTTAAACTTGCAAGCTCACAAGCCTGCTCAAAAATATATTTCACGAGTAATGTACACAGAGATGCTTTGAGTTTAAAATTGCCAATATTTCTTATCTTCTTCTTAATAATTGTTATAAATGCACGCCAACTGGAAGTAACAATTTTTCGATTTTCAAGCGTGTCTAAAAATTTTTGCGTCTTTTTAACGAAAAAGTTTTAGTACAGTTTCCCTAGGCCTATCTTAAACTACCTAAAAATTATTAATATCTTCTCAAAAAGTTAAATTTGAGCACATTTACTGAGCTCATTTTATAATCATACCAGTTGGCGTGATTACGGTACAAATTTAAAACAATTGATGATTACTTTCAAAATAATTTTAATTAAGTTAAGGATGAATTTATCACAAATTATAAGGAATTAACACAAGAAATATATATGTATATATAAATGTAGGGAAAAGGCGTTTTTAGATAAATGTCTGAAAGCAATTATAAATAATAACTTATGATTCTTGATTTTGTAATACAAAAGAATTTTAAAACCAAATCTAAAGAGAATTAACTTGCTCGGTGCGAGCAATAATAGAAGAGATGCAAAAATAAATGGTACCAAATTAATAATCATAACTATCCTATAAACCAGGCAAACTGTATTTCAAATAAACAATAGCCCTTAAAATAATATAAAAGACGTTGGTGTTTGAAAAATCATTTAAAATGTATTATTCGTTTCCAATGGCAAGCATTCACACAAAAAACTTTCAATTTGTGTTTAAATTGCTTTATACTAATAAATAATCATTTTTACTATAGTAGTATTCATCTATAAATAGAAAATAATTTATCAGTCGATTTTTATCAGCTCATTCAATGGTTATTGTCCAATTTCTGAACACTTTCAGGTTTTCCGGAATGATGTCGCTGGTCTTGATTTGATTCATTTTGATGCTTGTTTGAACTTTCATTAGTCCGATTATTGCGATTAAAATGTTTATCAGTTGAACTTCAAAGAATCATCATATAGTTTAATACATGCAAATAATATATTTTTAAGTAAAAGTTTTTCACGAATGTTTTCGATTATTTTTCTTGTTATCATGCCTTTAAATCCTCTTAAACCCGTAAGAATAACAAAATAATATCAATTTCCGTTATTATATCCGGTTTTTAAAAAATATTTTTAGAATTCAATAAAATTTTTCCAAAACTGAATTTCTGAATTTAAAATATGCACTCGTTTGTTATTAATGCTAAAAATAAAAAATGCTAGTAATTTATATTCTCGTTTGTTTGCACTTTATAGAAGATTATACTGCTCAAATTTTTTTTAAAATTATAATTAGAACGATTTTTTGTTTTTACAACTAAACTAGAGTACTTGTGGGTTTTTAAAAGAAGAAAACATAATTTTAATAAAATAAATACCCATAAAAAGTATTTCTAATCCTTAATGAAGGAATGAATGCATCACAGAACGACAATAGAATCGTCTTCCAAAAAAACCGAAGAAAATAAGTTTACGGTAGCAAAGTGTAATGTTTAAATATTGTCGTGGTGTAGGCTGATGAAAAATTAGGGGTAAAGGAGCATACCCCAAAAAAAGATGGTCTCGCTTGGGCTGGTGTAGATTTAATTTGCAATTTGTTTATTATTTCGCATTTATTATGTGTTGTATTATGTAGTATGTATTATGTTGATGTAACAACCAATTTAGTAAGAGAAAACAATATAAAACAAAATTGTGATGAAAAACAGCGAAATAATAAACAAATTGCAAATTAAATCTACACCAGCCCAAGCGAGACCATCTTTTTTTTCGGTATGCTCCTTTATTCCTAATTTTTCATCAACCTACACCACGACAATAACTAATAAATAATCAGAAAGCAAATTGTCGAACTTCTGATTTATAATGGTAAAATTATAAGTTTTTATAAGTAAATGTTAAATGCCAATATTACTGTGCATTTTGCAAAAAAGTGTGGACAAATTGAAAAAAGCCACACCCTTCCACTTTAATTTAAATTTTTTAAAATCTTTTCTTTTCAATTATATTTGAAGCCATCAAAAGTCCCGGAAGTGAAGTGTTATTGATTTATTTTTACTAATGGTAAATATAGAAAATGAAAGTATTGAATAAGTTTGTAGAGTTTTTTCACAAAGATTTATTAGAACAAAAAACAATAGGTATAATAATAAATTAATCAATTAGGTATTCGCAATTAATTTTTACGACTTTGAAAGAGTGCGGAAAATGCGACAATCGAATGGTACAAGACTGGAGAGTACAGTAGAGACTGAAGAAGCTCAGATTCGATCTCTTGCCGGGCGGTTTTGACGATTTGTGCCACATGCGGCTTGGCGTTGTCGTGGAGCAAGATGACTTGGCCTGGTCGATGAGGCCTTTTCAGTGGAATTGTCTTATTATCGCGGCGCAGCTGGGGAACATAGAGCATCTTATTGACCGTGGTGTTTGTTTTGAACACTTCCCAGTCCAGTAGGCCCTCCCAGTTCCACCAAACGCAGATCATGGTCTTTTTTGTGTGAAGATGTTGCTTGACTCCCGGATTTGCCGTATCTCCCGGAGCCACCCACTCCTTTTTGCATCATTTTTCAACTCCCATGACGATTTGATACAAAAATCGCTGTTTGTGACCGCGTGTTGCTCGATGGCGAACAAAATATGATTTAAAGGCGGTTTTGTTCGTTGAGTTTATGAGGTATCCAGACCCCGAGTTTTTTGGTAAATCCCATCGAATGAAGATGGTTAATGTTATTGTCTTTTGATCACAATTCTTTTTTTTTGGCCAATTCACGACTTGTTGGGCGACCACTTTCCTTCAATAGTGCCTAAAGATGTTCTCTGTCTAATAGTACAGGTAGCTCGCTTCGAAACGTGTCTTCAAGATTAAAGTCGCCATTTTTGAACTCTGCGAACCCAAAAGCGAAGAAGAGAAGATGTCGATTGCTGATTTTTGCCTCTTGGATAGTTAATTTCTAAGCTTGAAAAATGAAGAAAATTAAAAACACAACCTGAAAACACAGATCAGAAAAATTGCTATCAGATAAATATATACACTTTGCCAAACAACGAGAAAATTGTTTTGAAACAAAAGATAATTTAAAAACTCTACGAACTTATACTTCAACCCAATATTTTTCAATTAATTTGAATTTTTTAAAAAATGATTTGAATAGATATAAGAGGGTTATATGACATCTTTAAATCAGAAATGATAAAAATGTGAATATTAAAACAACAAATACCCCTTAATATTCGTTTAGATTTATACTATTATTTAATTCTAGTATCCCTATAATTAAGAAAACTGCAAATTGGCAATATATCAGTTTAAATAACAATTAAAATTCAAACGAGTGGGTTACCTGGAAAAAATAACTACTATATTCACTAGCTCATTTAATTTTAACAAAGGAATCTAAAAAAACAAATATTTAAAAATAAAAATTGAATAACCTGTCGAAAATCTTTGATGTTTTAAGGCTCTATTTATAGTTATATCCTGTTCGACTAAATTGATAAGTGAATGATTACATTTCTCAATTTTCCATAATTGAGTATTTCATGCTTAAATTAAGGTTTCCAAGTATGTGTGAATAATTTCGTAGGAAGTCTATTTTTTGTTTTTCTTCCAAATAAAATTTTCAAACATAAAAGCTTGTGAACATTGGACAGCACATTTTAAATAGAAATTAAATTTTATATTTGGTTTCATAACCCCTCTTAATATATTTGTTAAATAACCTAAAATAGAACAGGGAGATAAAATAGAACTAAATCTAAGAAAAGGTAAAAAATTTATTCTGTCGGAATATAAAATGTTCTGTCTGCAAAACATCATGCACTCCAAACTGAATGGTTAATTTAGGTGTTCAGAAAAGATGTTCAAATTACAGTTTTTGATAAGAAGCGCATACTTTTAAATAGTTTAAGGCTGGATTGCAAAATGAAGAATCACGTTATATCAAATTGTTACGTGTATATTAGTGAGACACCTTTAAATACTGAAAAATATTAATTTCAATTTGGTGTGATGCATCATGGAATATTGCTTAAACATATATGATTAAAACATAATTTCAATAGATAATTAACATAGATTAATGTAGAACTTTTAATATATCTTAAACTTGTTGCGTTTAGTGGGCTCGAAACAAGGAATCAAGTTTTCTACAAGATTTATTGCTCATTAATCAATTAATCCATTGAACTAATAAGAGTTTATACTTGATGGGGTAGTAATGTAGGATGTGTCTCCCTCTTTTATGACAAAAATTTGGAAAAAAATGTGAAAAGGAAGGAATCTATAGCATCGATGTTGAAGACAGCCTGGTCATCGTTAAACGTTCTCTGAAAATGTTCATATATTTAGGAATAAGCTCGTAGAGTTTTTATAATATCTTTTAGTTTCAAAAAAATTATTATTGTTTATCAAAGTGCATATATTTATCGTATAGAGTTTTTTCTGCTCTATAAAACTGTGTTTTTACTTGGTTCTGAAATTTTAAATTTTTGTCATTTTTCAGGCTTAAAAAGGAACTATACAGGAGACAAAAATCATCATTTTCGACACCTGCTCTTTTTCGCTTTTTGTCGAAAGCAAATAGCAGCCGCTGGGGAAATAAGTAGTGTGTATGGAGAAGGTATCTTAGGCCGTGTCTACTGTACAAAAATGATTCGCTAAGTTTATTAATGGCGATTTTAATCTTGAAGACACGCCTCGAAGCTGACTACCTGCAGAATTAGATATTGAAGAAAGAAGGTACATAACAGTGATGGGAGGGACTCCCCTCGGTCCCCCCTCCCCCGACCCGGATATTTTTCTAAAAAAAGGGGATCCCGGCCCCGGGTAGGGAAAAGGACAAGTCCCGGTCCCAGTCCCGGAACCCGGGTTTTGAAATTTTCAATTTTTTAAGGTCCCGCCCGCCCGGAATTCCAAAAAACGGGGCCCCTCCCATCACTGGTACATAATTGATTAATTAATTATTATAATTATTGTTTTTTGTTCAAATAAATCAAATCTTTGCGAAAAAACTCTACGGACCTGTTTCTCAACCCAATATATTTCCTCAAATTATTTCATTTTTTATTTTCTTCCGCTATTCTTCCACAAAAATTTTTTCCCAATACGGTATGCTGGGAAACACTCCCCCATTCCGTATTGGGAACTTGACAATGACATGAGATGAAACGAATGTTCGCTATCTAAGATTTGCTAGTATATGACTCCTGATATGAAATATTCCTGCTTTGTCAAATATAAGTCAATCGTAATCTGCTCCACCGATTGGCGTACCCCGAATTGTACTCGGTACGAACAGTTTTCTTACCAGTTTCAAGCCCACTAGATCTTTTCAATATTTTCAATTAAAGTCCCTGAAAGGTTATATTAACTCCAAGGTTCAAAATATCTATAAATAAATGTTAAACTATATATCGAGTAAGTTAACGAGATGAAACATGGTATAACTTCAATTTATCGATAAGGTTAAGGTTAATTTTAACAGAGTTAATAATAAAATGCTAAACCTATTCTTGGCCAAGAGTTGACCTTTGAATGCATTTCAATTGACTATAAATGGATTGCTAAATGAAACAATAAAATGTGATATTGTTAGATTTCTATTAATAAATATTTACAGTATAAAATGTTTTAGGGGCCTACTTTAGTTGAATAAAACATCTAATAGGATTACATCCTTCAATATATGTTTGTTAGCCAACAGAGTTGTTATATTTTACTGGAATACGGTACCCGGAAATCGAAACTCGTCTCTGATGTTAATGTTTACATGAAAAGCGAATATTTGGAATTAAAATATAAAATTTCGGATCTTAAAATGTAATTACCAATAAAGAATGAATAAATATTTTTGATTCTCATTCGCTTCTCACTAATTGGATGGCAAATACACATGAAACAATATCTCAATTGGATTCCATTATTGGCTAATAAGTTATCATTCATTTATCTTTTTATAGGATTCAGCAATCATTTGGACAAATGATAAGGAAGATTAAGAGATATCCACTGCTTGATTAATTTAGAATATTAAATAAGAAGTTTAAAAAATTATATGGTTCCACTCAAGTATCCGTTATTTTCCATGCAAAATTATAATAAGAAACTCAATAGTTCAATTAGAAAACTATCTCTTATTCTACTTTTTAAATTTATCATCAATAAAATTGGTCAGGTGATAACAAAAAAGAGTTACCATCAATTATCCGATTCCATATGATATCCATTTGATATCAGCTTAACCCGATTGTTTATTTTTATACAATTTGTAATAAATAGTTTGTTATCAAATGTTTTAATGATTGTTAACAACTGTTGTTTTATTTGATAATTAATGACAATCGAATAGCATCACACAATAACATTTTGCAACTCAACGGATTGAATAATATTCAATTAACCTCAACTCATTCCTCAGTTATTCTCAAAGTTGTTAATGGGATGCCATACGTAGGTGTTGGAGTTCAAAAAGGTTATATTTCTAGGTATTGCTAAGTCCAATTTTCATTTTTAGTGTCCGAAAGTTTGACTCAAATGCCAATGGTTAAGGCTTATATTGCCATTGGTATTTCGCTTGTACTGTGTATAAGTGTAGCAGTAGTAGGATTGCACCATTCAAATCGTCGTTTCAATAGTTTCAAAAAGAGTACTATTCGAGGTTTTATCATTTTACTAATGTTCTATATTAGTCAAGAACGTTTAGATGTGCATGAATCCACCACAAGCTCTCTCATAAATAACATCGATCCAGAAAATATTAAAAAGTATCTCCGCTTATTTACAAAAGAGCCTCATCTGGCAGGGAGTGAGGCTAATAAACATGTTTCTATGGAAATTGAGAAGGCTTGGAAGTCGGCTGGGTTGGAAGGTATGTTTTATTGTGTACCTTACGAATCGTTATAGACTGTAATAAAATATAAAGTGAAAGATAAATTTTAAAATTAAAACTTAATGAGAAATGGTGAGATAATTCCTACGTCGCTTTTCTGGATTGATGATGTTCTCCCATCTATTCCTGGGGTAGTTTTTTAAAGTCCGAGTTACCAATATCACCTCGTGCTTCAGGATTGGAGGGAAATCGTCAGCGTCCATTGAACGCGGAATGATTTATGTCGTGGATGAGAGACGTACAATTGAACAAAATATAATTTTATGAGCTTCCTGATCTCGCTGCGATTGAAGCTGACATTCTCTTCAGAATTAATCAGCTTGTGGAATGGAACTGTGATTGTAGGTGGTCTTCTTTCCATTTTGCAATATCTTTCTTGAGTGCTTCACGTATCATCTTATTTACGATCGGAAGCTCTCAGTGGTCATTATTCCTTTGTAGCTGAGGACGTTTTTCCAAGAGAATTATTGTTTCCTCCGGCATCCATGACTGCTCGATTTTATTAGCTTAAAAAGCTTAAAACATTTTTGGCGAGCTGAAATTTTTGTGCATATGGTTAGACTGAAAACAATTATCCTGGGATGTTTCATCAAAATCTGAGTTATTTACCTAACTTCCCATGGAACTCCTGATGAAAATAAATTGACAAGTTTTTAAAACTATACTCGTTATATTTCAAACCACTTAAAGACCTTAACAAGTGAAAAATGAAATGTTTTGATGTCATCTCGTACTGTTGAAAGGAATATATGATTTCATTGTTGTGAATTTGAATTTTTTGACATTTTTATCTCAACTATTTTTTAATTAATTAATTAATATTTGTTTTATTACAGATGTTCACCGCACGGAATATGAAGTACTTTTATCCTACCCAGATTTTGAAAACCCCAACACCGTTACAATCAAAAGTAAAATTGACCAAATTGTGTTTCAAAGCAAAGGAGTCTCACCGCCTATTATCAACTCCGAGCAGAGTCATAAACGTCTGAATAAACATTTCAGCAAATTTTCTATTCACTGTTATAGATGCTGGTCATCAATGGCTCGCTTACTCAAGTAACGGAACTGTCACAGCAGATGTTGTCTATGTCAACTACGGAACAGCGACTGACTTCAAGAATTTAAATTTGATGAAAGTCGATTTGAAGGTGATTATCCAGCACGATTAATTAAATTATTTTTGTGACAGGGTAAAATTGCGTTAATGCGGTATGGGTACGGCTTCCGTGGAGACAAGGTACATAAGGCAATCTTGAATGGAGCAGTTGGAGCGATTATATTTTCGGATCCATTGGAAGTTGCAAGAGATGGCACTAGCAAAGGTATTATTTTATAATAAATAGTCAAATTCAGTAAGTCTATAGGTCAGCTAAGGTTGAGCAATAGTTTTAAATTTTTACATGCATTTCGTTCATAATTCTAATCTGAATTAATATTGTTAATGATCTCTATCAGCTCGCCCAAGATATAGGTTTTTAATCAGAAAAAAGGGTAATTTTTAAGAAATGCTTTTCAAATCGACGAGAAAGGTATTAGGAAATTAACACGAATTAACTTGCAAGACTAATTTAAATATTAGAAAATGTTCATTTTCAAATGGCGTTCTGTCAGACACTCACGGAGACTGGAGAAAAAATAAGAATTTATTGATATATCACATAATAACAGTTAAAAATATATAACGAGGGAAATAAACTTTAAGATCCCTTTAAGAAAACTTTAAGACCACGCAAGAAGTCGGTAGCAGTGATGGGAATGATTCCACCGGTGCATTTTCCTAACAAAAAGGGTTTCGGGTTTTGAAAATTTAAAATTTAAAATCCTTCCATCACTGGGTGGTATCTCGAATGCATATAAGGTTCTCCTTAGGAGCAGAGGAGAATTTCATTTTTAATTTCATTTTTAATTTTATTTAAAACAACAACACTGCAAATGTATTTTTAGAAAATGTGTATCCCAACAAAATTTGGATGCCACAGGAAGGTGTACAGCGTGGCTCATTAATGCACGGCGATGGTGATCCATTATCACCCTATTATCCATCTAGAAAAGGATTATTTAAATCTCGAACTATTAATGAGGTATTGTTTCCCACTGCCGTTAGTAAAGTAAATTATTTGATTTTGTGTTTAATTCATATGAAATCACTTTAGCGTCCGCTTGATATTTTGGTGAGATTTGCATCATTGATAGATTCGGATGCGCTGATTCTAAATCCATTTTCAAAACCGGGCAAATTTTTCTTTGAGCCGAGATATGAGCCGCCAAAGATCGAATAATAAATGTGCATAAACCATCGATCTTTGGCGGCTCAGAGAAAAATTAGGCCGATTTTGAAAAAGATTTGGAATCAGCGCATCCGAATCTATCAATGATGCAAGTCTCATCAAAATCTCAAGCGCGCGCTAGAGTGACTTCCCTTGTTAAATTAAACACAGTTTTCAATTTTTATATATATTAATTAATTAAATCAAGAAATGTGTTTTCTTGATTCTATAATTTATTCCTGTTGTATGTAGGGTAAATTTTTCTAAATTGTGCAGCATATAAAATCATTTCTTTTCTACGACACTGTCTATGGTGCAAAACGTCCAAAATCTCAATTTGAAGTCCGATTTAGAATGTAGAGATTGATGTATTTATTTATTTATTTACACTAAATGTATAAATACGTGAATATAATATAATGTATATTAAAAACTAACTGACCCATAAATTAAAACAAAATTATAAAAACCTAAAGAAACAAAATAAACTAGGTAACGGATAAGTTTAAAAAAAAGTAATAGCAATATAAAAATAGGGTTGGAGGGATAGATAACTAATATGCCAGCGTTTTCTAGTAAGAACTAAATAATTACTTTCCGATCTCTTTCCACGTTACTTTTGATAAAATTTCAATTGTAAGTCTCAACTGCCATCCAAATATTGGATTCAAAACCAATCCTCTTCACACACTTCAAATCAATTTCCATATTTATGATCAATCTCCCTTTCAAACTATAATTTTTCTTTCAAAATTATCTAAAAAGTAAAAAAGTAAAACTTTTCTGGGAAAGTATATTTGAGCACTTTAACTGATACCATTTTTCCATTACAAATGACTCAAAAGTTTATTTTCTGACGGCAATTCTAAATAAACCTTTCAACCATTCAATAGCACTTTAGGCCAAATATCAACGTGTTTTGCCCAAGATTCCCGTAATGCCGGTTTCCTATACAACAGCTCGTGAAATTCTCTCAAGGTTACGTGGTCGTACTGCTCCAACCGATTGGCAAGGTATTTTTCTTAAATATCACATTGAGTATCTTCATGAAACCTAGGTCATGTTGGCGGAAATATTACTTATAAACTCGGGCCTGGATTAGTAGATGGTGCGACATTGACAATCGATATTCGAAGTTCTTTGAGAACCAAGTAGAGTGAGACTAATATTTCCTTAAGTCATTCGAACATTTTAGAACTATTTCCAATGTAATTGGTTATATCAGAGGAGCTCAAGAGCCCGACAGATACGTGATGCTGGGAAACCATTATGACGCGTGGGTTTATGGATCACTCGATCCAAATTCTGGAACAGCAGTGTTAGCGGAAGTGGCAAGAGCGATGAAGCAGACTATAAATGAAACAAGTTGGAGTCCAGGTTAGGGAATTTTTTTATTATCACGTTTGTATTCGGAAAAGCACGCCAAATGAAAAAGTGATTATGCATACTTCATTTTATTGTTTTATCGTTAAACAATAATTTCGATGAGTTTCTTAAAATAGCTCTGATGCTGAAATTATTTACAACATTTCAGTTTTAAATGACTGCGTGGAACTCACGATTTTACAAATCCCTATGGCTTGAAAAAAAAGCTACAAAAAAAACAAAAATTCTTTATTTATTAATATAAAACTATCTTTGCTTGTTGTGCTAATAAAAACATGAGTATTAAACTCTAAAATTTAAAATTCCAAACATAAGTATTCATAATTTAGCAAGAACAATAGTATTCAACGCCTGGGACGCTGAAGAATACGGATTGATTGGATCAACGGAATTTGTTGAAGAGTTTGTGGATATATTACAACAGAGAGCAATTGTATATATAAATATGGACACGATTCAAGGAAACTCTAGTCTGTAAGAATTTTTACGATAAATAGTGGCCAATTATTCTATTAGAATCTAACGTTTACGAATTTGTGACTTTTAAAGAAGCTTTATCTGTAGCTTTTTTTCAGAAAATGATAACGAATATAAAACTCTTAAATGAAAAATGTTAAAATTATAGACATGTTAATACAATTCCATCAATCGAGCACGTTGCTGTTGAAGCATCAAAGAAGATTCCAAACCCATCGCAGTCTGAAATCAAATATGGACGTCCATCTGTCTATGACACGTGGGTGAAAGTTTTTCCTGATAAAAGAACGGGTCGTCCTCAAACATATGCTCCTGGCGGTGGATCTGACCATGCATCGTTTCTCAATTATGCTGGTTAGTAGGTTTTTTGTTTCTTCGAAAAATGAGGCAAAGTCAACCGATTTATATACCACATGCATGATATTTCAAATTTTTTGACGGCGCGTTGCGAACCGCTGCCCAGTAAGACCATTATAAATAGAGTGACACAAAAGACAACTCTCTATTTTTGTCGCAGTTCGCAGACTTTCGACAAAAAATTTAAATAGTCTGTAATTTATAGTCTATAATTAATTTCAGTGTAAAATAGGCTGAGTAGTTCTATTTTATTAAAAAAAAAACGATATTTTTAAGGTGTACCTGTAATTAACTTCAATTATAAGAATTACTCCACATATGACACTTATCCACTTTATCACACACTCTACGAGACACCTTTTACCAATACTCATTTACTTGATGTCGATAATCTTTCGGTACATAGAGCAATTGGACAGTATTGGGCGGAGCTTGCTAGGTATACTACTCTTCCAATATTATTATTTTTAAAACTCAATTTTAAAGAACATTTTCGGATGATGTTGTTTTACCGATCAATATAACTAACGTTGCAAGTGTTATGAAAAGTGTTTATTTGCCGCAACTTAAAACAAGTTTGGCTGGATTGAACGTATCACGAAGTGAATTTGAAATCATCCGAAATCAATACGTCGAGTTGAAAAAATCAGTGGAGGTTAGATTAATTAAATGTGAAATTTAAATGTTATGTGGCTTAGGATCTGAGGTCCGCTGGTTACTCATTCGAAAAGAGAAAGTTCTTGGCCCAATATAGCTTCTCTCAAAATCCGTATGATACGAAGGCAGTTGATGCAATCAACAATAGATTGATAAGGTTTTATTAAAAGTTGAGAAGTTCTGTTAAAGAAGTATTGTAGTACTGAGCGATGCTTCATCAATCCGCGCGGAATTTCAAAGAGCAACCCATCGGGGAGACATGTTTTGTTTACCGTCAGCGATTCAGATTCCTATTCGAATACTTTGATGGCTGGAGTGGTCAATGCGGTATGAATTATTAAATAAACATAGAATTAAAATATTTTTTTGTTTTATATCTACATAGTAGGTCTCGGCTTGCAGTTCCAAATTGGGTAAATTACTAATATTGAAGCTAAAAGTTTTTTAAACAGGGTCGTGGGAAATAGAATATTGCCAACGTTTTTTGTTAAATATCACCCTTTATGAAGCCTATATTTATTTTAGAATTATTCCGATATTATGTAGAACTAATAATCGAAATAGCTATTAATTTATTAGGAATATATACATTGAATTGACCACATCCCTTCATTTGCAAAATTTTCAGATAGAACTGTACAACGCCAAGCCAAGTTTAGGACGAATCCGTGAAGTAGCCAATCAAATATCAATTATACAATATTCTGTCATTTGTATTATCAATACATTAAAAGATTTTATTTAAATTCATTAACAATAAATAATTATTGACACATTTTAAATAAACAGACTATATTTAAAACGCAATTTTCCATTGTTTAATTTTAAAAATTATAATATAAAATGAAGGAAAGCTGCTCGGAATAAGAAAGAAATTTCCAAATACAGTCAGAAAAACTGTTCACCAAACTCCTTAACAATAAATGGACGTGATATTAGAATTAGTGACATTCCAGCATAGACCTCTATTTATTCTATTTGATGGGTTATTGGAATTGTCAAATTCTAAGATTTCGATAATATATAATTATTCACCGATGCGCCCTCTATCAATAAACCCATAATCTCAAAAATTAAAAATAGAATTTTCAAATTATTTGATTCTAAAATTTTGCACCTTATATTGGCCTTAAAATGCTTTAAAAATAAAACCTACTAATTTTGCTAAATTTTCCTTATAGAATAAATGTTTGGAAAGTTTATAGTCAGCGCAGAAACATGATTTTCAAAAAATGACCGATTTTGAAAACGGATTTGGAATCAGCGCATCCGAATCTATCAATGGTGCAAGACTCATCAACATTTCAAGCGGACGCTAAAATAGAAATAATGACTAAAACTAAAATAAATAATATTCTTGTCTGCGATGTAACCAATAAAACAAATAACAATGTTTTATACATTAAATTTAACAACAACTTATATTACAAACATTTATCAATAGATTTATTTCTGTCGCATACTGTAGCAAAGAGTGAATAGTGGTACAATAGTAGAGAGAAACATTCACAAGCGGCGCAGCAGTTTAAAGGTATACTTTTTAAAGGTATGCTCAGGATTTTTTCTAAAAAATGGGGTCCCGGTTCCCACGTTGGGAGAGAGGGAAGTCCCGGTTCCGGACTCGGGCACCGGGTTTTGAAACTTTCAATATTTTTAAGCCCCCTGTAAGTTTTTAATGTTATTGTTATGTGTAACCCTGGTACATATGGTAAATGTCAAAATTTGATACGTTGGAACAATACAACCAATGAGCAGTGGCATCTGTGGTCGCGACGGTATTCTGCGAACAATACAACTAATTTATAATGGAATCTGTGGTCAGGACAAATACCACATTTTTATGTGAATTACTTTCTGGATAAAAACTTTAGAGTTTCATTTCCCTTAACGTTAAAAAAATGTTTATTTTGATTCACATAACAATATATTTCAGAAATACAAATAATCAAAACAATGAAATTTATACAAATTAATTCCTGATTGGCGAAAATAATTAATGATATCATAGTAAAACAACAACAGTCTTTTATTCACATCCATTTTTGTATTTACATCAAACTTTAATTAATGGTTTTGTATTAATAATATTACATTAAAATGTAGTAAGGCGAGGACATAAATGAATTTTACACATAACTTTTTACTAATTGGGGTAATACCGAAATGGATCCAGGTTGTATTTATGATCATACCAGAAGAAGAATAATAGAATATAATATTATAGACTCGAATATTACAACTGATAACAATTGAAACGGACATACTATATATATATATATACTATTTACACGTATTCTGTGTTGCGATAACAACGTGGTGATGTCACGCGATACTTAACACCTACTGGCAATAAAATGAGCTTACATTAGTAAACGAGCTCAAATTTACTTTTACGGCAAGATATTAATAATTTTAGGTAGTTGAAGAGAAACTAATATCTTGACAGTGTTTTCTATAAAATACGTAAAAACTAAAACACTATTAAACATCGAAAAATCACTACCAATATGGTGTGTGGATGCGAATCAAATAATCATGTTTGTAAGGCTGCAATATCCCAAAAAATGTACACATATTAAATAACTTTAATTACCCTTATTATTAACTCGTGGTTATTTTAAATATTACTGAGAATCAGTGTTTAATAAATCTTTCGTTTTATTTTGCGATACCAAGGAGTTTGTCAACGATTCAGTATCGAGCTGCGGAAATTTCTTAGAATGCTTTGATGTTAATAAACAATGGCGCTTTAAGAAAGATTCTAGCCATCCGTTACTTGTCTAAATAATGAGATATAAAACAAAACTGAAGAAATAGAAAATACCGCGAATTTGGAATCGGTATTAATGGATGCGGCATGAAGCTGTATCATTCGACGACTTAATTTAACATTGTTTTCTTGTTGCTTCTTCAACCAATCCTCCATTTTCTTTTCGAATTCAATATTCTTTAATGGTCTTCCACCACCACCGAGACGTTTTTTGAACGCTCTTCCTTCATCGTCGATATTTCCATCAATTTGATCCTTATTCTTGATCCACGTTTGTACACAAGAGCGCGGAACGTTAAACTTAATTGCAGCTCGGCGGATATTCTCCTTCATGGCATATTCGATGACAATTTTTTTGAACAACAAATTGTAATTGCTCCTTTTATTCGTTGCTTTTTCAGATGATTCTGATGAACTTGTTGTTGGTTTTTCATCATTCGTGGCAAAAGAAACATTTTCAGAACAATCCGGTTTTGGCAGATAATCACACTTTTCACTTAAAATGTCCTTAAATATCTTTGTAAAATCAATATCTGGTACTATTTCCTGTGTGGACGATTCAGGTTCAGTTGACATTAGCCTGGAAAGGGATAGGCTACAACATAATCAATTTAGCTTTAAGTATACCTACCTAGATGGATGACTACTTTAAAACCTAATCAAAGAAAGTATAATATTGATCGTTAATATGGACGCTAGTGACTTGTGGCCTCTCTATTAGAGGTCTCCTCTCTCAACGAGTGCACATCGGGGGGTTAGAACAACAGAGACACCTTTTCAACACGGAAAACTTGGGTTGGCCGACAACTAGAGTATGAGAGATACCGGCCGCGGCCGCTATTGCTTCTCTATAATGTATTTTCACGTTTAATGATGATGAGACACATCAAAGAGCGATTGGAATGTTGGGAATTGTCGATATTTCAACCTTCCTGGAATCAATTGGGTGTCCCAATCTGCTTTTAAATTTCGAATTTTCGCACAGTCTTTCCCAAATGTTTCGTAATTAAACTGTTAATTCCTAATAATCTCAATCTTATTTTGTTAAATTCAAAATTAATTCTTTATTGAGCACGAGCCTAGTTGGTTCAAGTTTTAATATCAAATCTCTTAAGTAGGATGAAGAACTTTATGTACCTGTTTAGGTTCTATGTTTTGCTAATCGTGAAAAAGTTAGATTTGAGCCCAATTACTGACGAGGGATGTATAAAAGCTCAACATCTCAGATTTTGAGTGAAACTTTGCAAAAAGATTCGTTTTGGGTTTAAAAGTATGAAAGTATGCACAAAAATTGCAGATCGCCAAAAATATTTTAATCATTAAGACAGTTTGTCAGTAAAATTTTAGCCGAAAGAAACAAAAATCCAGTTCATATCATCATTCAATTAGTGATGAGGGGATGTGGCGGATATGGCGCAGACTGATCCCTACATCATGAATAATTTTAACTTCGTTCAGAGTAATTATGTAGGTTGAACCTGTCCTACTAAATAATTTGAGAAGACACACACCAGCTGGTGGGATAAGACAATGAACTCACAAGGTATAAAAGTTTTGCTATAAATATTTAGTTCAGAATTCTAGAAAATTGCTATTCTCGCAATTTGCTGAGAAAATAACAAGTTCCGACAAATCTCATCGGTAGAAACAATCGTATAATAATAATATTAATCTATTTAAGGGAATAACATAAAATGAGACCCAATAAAATACCCGGCTGCTGCCAATTACAATGTGCATGTTTCGGTCAGTTTCAATCAGCTGGTTGTCATGCCAACCGGTTCAGTGCGGTGTTCAAAAACACATCAATACATATAAGGAAACGTATACATGAATAAATAAAACCTTAAATTGTCACGTCCATCTAACAATTATTCCACAACTGTTTAGACTTAACTTTCGTATTTAAATGAGCTCTGCCAATCAATGGTACATCTCATTTCTGGCAAATAGAGCAGTCGAGTTTAAGCGTGCTATTCCATCGGGTTCACAAGTTGATGGATATGCCGTTCGAATTGGCCGAATATGCACCAATGATATTGCAAATGGATTATTATATAGATTGCATGCATTCTTCTACGATTTGGCTACATCCCAAATGTTCGGAAAGCCATCCTACACGGGATGGAAAAGAGCTGTAGAGAATTGTTGCTCATTTGACGAGGTTTGAATGATTTTAATGTATAATAACTTGAGCTATTACAGGAATTGTTTTTTCATTGCCCAATTATTGATGACAAACTTCTGCTCATAATTGAGTTTGTAGAGAAGAATGAATTGACGGGTATATCTAAGAAGATGGAAGCTAAATTATGGAACTAACTTTTTACACAATTTAGATGTGACAAAGTCAATTGGATGGTGTAAAAGTTCAATTCAAGTCAAAAACGAAACTATTATTAATTATACCAGCAGCCATATTCATTTACAAAAGTTAGTTTACATTTTTTTTTTCAAATAAAAAATGTGTTTAATTGACTGAAATTAAAATTACGATGTAAAAAAATGTCAGGCCGTGAAAGTGCGGCCAGTGTACAAGCGGATCATCCAACACTATATTGCGGACGACAGTTCTTTTCTCAATAAAAAACCTCCTTGATATTCAGAAGGAACTTTAATTGTTTTAGTAATATTGGATAAAAAATGAGCGACAGCTCGTCAATAATTGCTGGAACATGGTTTCCAATGACGCTTATATTGTATTTTCCTTTTCAGAGGTCGGTACCTAATCGAAGAGGAAATAAATTAGGATGGAATGAGGTTCTCGTTTGGACGGCCTCTCCTTTTGGAAGGTCACTCTTTTTTCCGAAATAAAGGGCAGCACACATTGAAGAGGAATTGACGAAAAAGTTGTGCGTGGCCGTGTTGCCCTCCGTCATTTTTTCTTCTTTTTTGCTCTTCCATTAGGCGCCGATCTCTGTAAAGGACAATAATTAAAGACTATAATAGTAAAATAATAACAAATTCAATCCGCCATATTGTGTTGGATGATTCGCTTGTACACCGACCGCACTTTCACGGTCCTACGTTTTTTAAATCCGAATTTTAATTTCACTCTGTTTAATGTGAAAATTATAACAAGGGAAGTCGCTTTGAGATTTTGATGAGACTTGTACCATTGATAGATTCGGATTTACTGATTCTAAACCCGTTTTCAAAATCACCCCAATTTTTCTCTGAGCCTAGATATAAGTCGCCAAAGATCCACTCATAGATGTGCATAAACCACAAAATTTGTATCTATAAAAAGTTTGTGGCTAAAGTGACTTCCCTTGTAAGTAGTGACTTCCCCTATAAGTCAAGTCAGTTTAGTCTCTTACAAAAGAACAAGAGGACTGGGTAGCATGCTCTAATCGTTCATATAGATATATAAATGTTTTTACTAGGTTATTTTATGTTTTATTAATAAATAAGAAAAGTTTATTATTCAATATAATCAGTAAAAATCTGACAAGGAAAGTCACCGGAATTTTGCTGAGACTTGCACCATTGATAGATTCTGATGCGCTGATTCCAATTCCAATGGTGCAAATCTCCACCAGACGCTAAACTGACTTTCCTTGTTACATAACAAAAATCTGAAATTTAATTTTGAACAACCCAGTTGAGATTATTTCAATTTTTTATGAGTTTATTGCTAATTAAGTAAATAGTAGAATTGAAATGGGTTGGTTTTAATTTGCCGCCTATGACATCCTCAATTATTTGTTACTACCTATTTAATTATACTAATTAATCATACTAACTAATTGTTACCTTTTTTAATTTCAGGTCGGATGTTTACTACGGAACACCAAAAGTGTTAATATTCGGCGATAATGTTGAGCTAAAAATTGCTGGAAACGTCGAAATTCAAGTTTTTTCACATGTTAAACTTCTTGAGGTTAGTTTAAGAAGCTTGTATAATTACGAATAATAAGCAGCTACCTAAGTCATAGAATATACTGAGGAAAATGTCTTTTGTTTATAAAAGTCTACATAAGTTCACACTAAATTAAACGATAAGCTCAGAAAAGTTGCTCAAATAGTTTGATTTAATAAGGGAAGTATTAAATATAGCTCTTTGTACGCCAAATCAAAATGACGATTTTCTAATAAATTTGTCAGGCACATTCTAAACTATGTAGAATACTGCATCTCCGAACGCATATCCATATTTCAGCATGATTTCTGAGATTTCAGTTTAAATGCTCTCTTTGGCGTGTTTTTTTTGGTGATTTCGGTACAAGGAAATTTACCAATAAACTTTAACGAAGATCGGCTGCGTTACAGATGTACCATAGTAATTGTTTGCCCTTTATTAATAAAATCTATAATTCAATATTTTGTTTAAATTTTATTGATTCCCTCATATGATCAATTTCTCACGAGAGAGTTTATTAGATACCAATTAATGCAAAAAACAACTGCACAAGTTTAACACAATTTTTTCTTTAGGTTGTCAATTATTTCCCCGAGTTTTGCATAATCAATGCCAATGACAGTATACCTGGATTAATTTCGTTCAAAAACGGTTTTATACTTAATTTGTTATAATCATACCAACACAATATCATTGAAGATCCTCAACTGCGGAATCCAAAAAAGGAAGCATTGGTTTCTGCCTCCCTCGATGATGTGTCAGTTATCTTTGGTCCGGATTCAGGAAAAATCGAAAATAATATAATAAATGAGGTGAGAAAAAATAGCTGCTAAAATTATATGATTTCCCACTTCTTGTCAGATGATTCGAGATCGTCAGTTGAAAGAAAATCTCCCACCAAATTCCATTACAAATGCGAAAATTGTTGAAAGACGTCTAAAAGTCGGTGTGCACAATGGATATTGCTACCTTTCGGAGCCATTATCGATCAATCTGACATTGTCTGATGTTATACTGCTGTCGAATAATTCAACATTGAAGAAGAGAAGGGCATTAAGCTCAAATGATATAAGGTTTGTTGTATTGTACACTTCAGAGATCGGTGCCTAATGGAAGAGCAAAAAAATAAGAAGAAATGATAGTCTCGGATGGACGGCCAAATGTTTTTTTGAGACAACATATTGATGAGAGAAGATCCTTCCGTCCAAACGAGAACCTCATTTTTGTCTAATTTTTTCCTCTTCCATTAAGCACCGATCTCTGAAAAGAACAATGGAGCTTAGGAGACATTACTTGAACACATCAAATTGAATTAGTTGATTTTTGTCCGATTCAATTAAATAAAGCGGCATAGTTTTTATTGGAATGACCAAACACGCGTGAGCTCACGAAATATTTGTCGTCCATCATTTTTTTAATAAAACGGTTTTTATTGTTTTTTTTAATAAACAGTCCGAGTTTTAAATTTTTATTGCTATAACAATATGGAGAAAAATATGGGAAATCTTTTAATATATGACACAATACAGGTTTTTATTTTCAAGGGCTTTATATTCTTCATAAACCATTTACGTAAAAATGCAATATTTTTCTGCCTTAAAGTGTCATACTTCCTTTGAAACACATATCATAATGTTAAGCAAAAAATTCTCTATCGATAGATACCTTTCACGAAAATAATTATACGCTCTGTTGTGTGCAATATTGATTTATATTTGTTCTTACAAAAATTAGTTATTTTGACAGTTCTCGAAATTCTTTTATATAATATTTAATATATGATCATTCAGGATGACTAACAATAACACCAATGAACCAAACTAAATATAAATTATAAACAGATAAATTATAAATAATATACATATAAATTTAAAAAATTAAATTAAAGTATTTATTTAAAAAGTAAGGTCACGCCCAATCAAATCATCGCGTATTTCAATTGAATCGGACATTCAATTTGGTGTGCTTGAATATACATTTTTGATAACTTATAGATTTTTAGAATTTATACTATTCAAACATTTTTTAAAGTCTAGGAGTTTTATAGGTATTTTAACCCAGAAAATCTAGAATGAATACAGTAATTTTATTAATACGACTGAAGTATGTGTAAGATACATAAATATTATAGAACTTGTATATGAGAATTGTGACTAGTATAAAAGTTATATTTAAGCTACACATTGCTAGATGTTATAACAAATAAGAAAATTGAAACGATAGACGCTAAATGACACATGGTTTCGTTTGAGAAAAATATAAGCATTACAATTCCAAAATATTAGTATGCCAAATAAAGTAGAAAAAATCTTTTAGCAATAGATATTTCCAACCTAATGCACGCCACATGAAATTGAGCAGCATTTCATTTTTTTGCAGCATTTCATTGATTTCTACCTGAAATTCAAAACTACTTTTCACGTCAGTTTTAGAGGCTTTTCTTAAAATATTCCAAGCGCTTTCCCCTGGATAAATAGAACTTAATAACGTTGTTGTTATTTTTTGATAAGTTTTGATAGATATCCGAATGCCACGAAGTACGCGCAACTTGCAAACGATCGCGTACAAAATTATCTAATAACTTACAGTAGCAGGCCAACTTGTATGGTACTATAATGAATTCAGTAAGCATTCTCAAATCTAACTTCTTAGAAAGCTATTAACATTTTTAGATAGTTTAAGACAAGCTTTATTAAATAGAAGTAAAAACATTTTTATTATTAAGACGCAAAAATTTCCACATGCGTTTAAAAATCACAAACTCGTTATTTCCGTGCAGTAAACTTCGCCTGTTTCAGAAATGGCTCCATATCAATGTTCGTTAACTCAAAAATCTCCATACCCAACATTTTTGAAGATGATCGGATAGCACTTGTCTTCATGATTGAATACACATTTCTCTACGAATTTGATGTCAGTTTTGATTCGACATTTCCAATTTAACAAAGCATATTTCAGAACCGAATAACTCATCCTATATTAATTGCCTGGGGAGCTTGGAAACCATTCGCAAGTGACGAGAATATCGATTTACTCCACCAACGGTCTATCAACTCGACGGTTAGTCTGGTTGGTGGACCTCGACCAAATCCTGAAGGATTGTTGTGTTTCCGAAATTTGCTGAATTTAACGAAAACTGATGATAATGTGTTCACGGAGAGTCAACCGCAAATAACACTATCATTCAATTTTTTTCTTGATCAGTTGGTAAAGATATTTCTGAAAAATTGATAATAAAAATATTAAATTTAGAATATTGAGAGCAGGATGTCTGAGGCACCAATTTTACATACGTCAACCCCCAAGACTGACCGGTCTTCAAGAAGTCATCGACTAAAAAATCAACCAAGTAATAAGGATAATATTCAAAACAATCTGGAAACAATTGAAAAATTTCCAAGCATTGACAGCGCAGTATGTCAAATCCCATTATTGTATTTTTTCGAATAAAAAATTACAGAGATCGATAACATCTCGAGAAGATTTACAATCAATTAATCGGGATTTAGAAGAATGCATGAAAGTAGAAGAATCCTCAGATATCATGGAACACCCAAACTCATGTTTGAAGGACGATACCAAAGAAGAAAACATTGAAAGACATGAAGCAGAAGCGGTTTATCGGGTTCCTCTAGAAGAATCGAAGCCGATTAATTTTCCGAGATCTGTCCATGCCTTATTTGCACAGCAAAATGTAGGTTGATTTTAAGTTGAAGGAGAGCTTTTAATTAATATATTTCAAGTGCTTATTATGAAATATTTTTTTGAATAAGAAACAGCAAAAGAGGGGGCAGGAACGCCAAATGGAAATTAATATTTTCAATATTTAAACATGGCTCACTAATTTACACGCACGCCAAATGAAAATGACAATTTATAATATTTAAATCAGACACTGCAGAACTTTTCACGGTTTAAGTAAGGAAAACTTTCCTTGTCAAATTTTTAAGCTGGTTTGAAATTATATAAAAATCTGAAGAAGAAGAACTATAGATGAGAACTTTCTGAAGAATCCAAGAAACTTCCAAAGAAATCTTTCTGAAGAATCATAGATTTCAACTTCAACGTGATAACATAGAAGACGAGTTTAAATATCGTAAAATAGCGATTTTCATTTTGACGTGCCTCAGATTCCAAGAAAAGCAGTACGGTTCTTGATTCTCGGCTTTGGGATCAGCTTGTATAATTTTCTGGAATGTTAGTTTTCTTCCATCTTGAAGTATATTTCTCTTTATTGGTAATCTAATAACAAAAGTATCGACTAGACTTTGATGTTTTTATATATCATCTTCTAGAAACATAGCCATGTTTCGGTATTATTTTGTTAAAACAAAAATTCTCATCTAGCAGTTCCAGCTCCATTATAGAATTTTGTGAGCACAATAGTGATTTTCTCACATTTAAGATCGTGCTAGAACTTTTAGGGTTTTTTCGAGGGAACATTGTAATCAGTAATTTAGACAAGATATTCTTAAACCTTCATAAATTTACATATCTTGCCGTATTGTTAGATTTAAAGTATTTTATTGAGCTCATTCTAAACAATACCAGTTGGCGTATTTGAGAATTTAATGCCCTTAATCGCTTCACTGCTTTATGTTACATTAAAAGATAGTTAAGCACTATATTTTCAGTTTCAATCACTGAAAGATAGACATGGCGATTTACCCACAATCCACGATGTAAATGATAACAAATTAATCAATCTATCAAACGAAAAAAACGATCGACTCGATGTTTCCCACATATTCTTTCAGTTTATTGCTTACAAAAGGTAATTTTATAACCATAATTTTATTGAAATCAGACATGTTTCAGATTATCCTTCACCGACTCATACAACACACATAAAGTGTTCTTTACTATCAACTTCTATCGTTTTCAGGAGCTCAATACTGAATCGTAAGAAAAGCTCGTTGTAGAATAAATACTATTATGGATGTTAAATTGCAGTTTATTGTTAACTAACAGCTCAAATAATTCTTCGGAGCCTTCCATTCTTCGTCGAATCGACAAAAACGGAAAGTTACTTGAGAATGCCGAACCTGGTTTCATAGTAAGTTGGCCATTATAAATATTTAGAGTCGAATAATATATTTTTTTAGGCAAAATATATAATTGAAAGTGAAGAGGATAAATCTGACTTTGTCGATTACTTAGCCAATGGAAATGCCGTTATAGATGTTTGGGATTCAGAATCACTTATGCATATGGGTTCATCGATAATTCCATTAAAGGTTGATTATTAGACTTTTCACTTATATGTTTATCTAGTACTTGAGTTATCGAAAATCAAATAAACGAAAATACACTTTTTAAAAATAAAATAGTGGCGTGCTTTTAAGTTCATAAAGGAAAAAAAGCAAAATTAAATCGACACCTCTGCATCTTTACCCCAAATCTAGATCACAATTTCTTTCCTTACATTCCTTAAGTCAGTCCTTTCATTAATTTCAACTAATACAATAATTAATTATACTTAATTTTTTTCAGAGTTTGTTACGGTTTGGACAAGAAGCTGCTCAAGTTTTCATTCAATGTCCAGTGGTTAATGTGTCATATGGATCAAATATTAACAAACATAGCTCTTTGCTATATTTAAGAATTGCAAATATTGGTTATCCAACTGCACGGGTATACGGTACGTCTCTTTATCGTATTGGAAATGTTAAAGGTTTTCTTTGTGGTTCATGAACTAGTGATAACCAGATTTATATAAATTTAAATTAATGCTGTCAAGGTTTTTTTGGAAAGATATTCTCAATTAAATCTTCAACTAAGCGAAGTGGATTTAATTTAACTTTTAAATCATCCGAAACAATACAACATTCACGCTGAAATCAGTAATCGGTGATTAAACTTTACATTTTCGGAAGTCTTGCGTTCACGTGGATTCATTATATTTCGTTATAAGCTTTGCTGGGAATAACAGAGACCGTATGCAAGAAATAATTCACATGTTAAGCGGTGGAAGAGAATCATTGATAAACTACCTTTTAAAGAAAATGTAAATAAGCCTATTAAACTTATTAGTGAGTGTATGTAAGAACTAAAATAGAAGTTACTATTTAAACATTTATATAATTTACTGGAAAAGTTAATTTCTCAATAATTTACCATCATCTTTTTACGGTGAAATACGTTCTTGCATACGTCCTCAGTAATATTTTGAAAGTGTAAAGTGTAAAATAACGGATTCAAAAAATTCTGGTTTTGGTTATTTCATTAACCAAGACGAAAATAGATATAATTTTACCCAAATTATTTACAGAATCAGCTTCATCAATTTCAAATACAAGCTGTGTGATAAGAAAAATGTCATCATCGACTTATCAAAAATTGTCATCTGAAGAAGGTCCACACTCTTACCGTATTCTTGCAAAGCCGTTGAATCTAGCGAACAAATCAAGTCTGGAACGTTTTCTCGCGGCTCAAAGGTAATCGCATACATGGGAATTTTCAAAAAAACCCAAAAAATTTGTTTATAAAATTAAAACGTAAAAAAAAGTTACAGGCTCGATATACAACAAAGACATGAAGAAATTTTCAATCGAAATAATTCAATTGAGACCGAGGAAAAAATCAACAAACTGAGAAACTCTTTCAGTTTTGAAAGGAACAGCATAAAGGTTCAGATTAAATAATAATGAACAACTAATTATTCCTATTTTACAGACATTATCACAAAAGTATATTTTTGAAGAAGAGTTGGCTGCTTATCGAAAATTGAGATATGAAAGCAAACCGGCAAAATTATTGGAAGCCGTTTTTAAAGGTTATAATCATTTAAACCATTTCAAAGAAACGACAATTCTATCGTAATCTTTGTACTATTTTGAAAATTATTGTTTAGGTATAACGATAAGACACGAGATACGTGTATCATTTGGAGAAAAATTGTTTTTCGAATTTCCACTCGAAAATTGCTCATCGGAGCCGATTAATTGCATAATGGAATTGGACGATCAAGCTTTAAGGTTAGGGGTTAGTATTATTATTCACGTCACACATTTAGTATAACGAATATCTCATTTCGTACTCTAGACGTTTATTATCCTTTAGAATTTTATGATATACAGATTGTTCCCCTTAAAATTCATCTTAAATGTCCACAAAAAATGTAATAAAACGTACATGAAGATTTTTGAGTGACGTAATAGATTGACCAAACCCGATGTACACAAACGTTGGCCTGCCAACTGGTATGATAATAAAATGAGCTCAGTAAACGTGCTCAAATCTAACCATTTGTGAACATTTTAATTTATATAGATAGTTTAAGGAAATCGTAGTAAAATTATATTTAACCATGTTTTATTGAAAAGGCGTAGCATATTTCAGACACGCTTAAAAATCGTTATTTCCAGTTGGCGTGCGTTGACACACGAAACAATTTCCCGAACACGAAGATGATCGCGTTTCAGAAAATGAAGGGAAAGGTTGCACAATTTATGTAGAATAACTTAATAACAAATTGAGGACATTGTCCATTGTAGCTGAAAAAGAGCTACCATAGCAAATTAGGTACCTCGGTTTTAGGTACCTAGGTACCTTTGCCTCCTTTCATCTGCCTCCTTTCATGAAAAGTTTGTTGAACCAACGTTCGTGTACATCGGGTTTGTCCCGAAGATTGATATGGTGAAAACCGCCAAATGTCAACGTGTTGAAAAAACTTTAGAGTAAGGTTAACGGCAAATTTTCTATAACCATTGTAAAATCTTAAAAATTATTTCGAACTATCTGATTTTCAGCCCAATATTTGACATTGATGAATGGAAATTTTACAAAAAAAGCAATGACATTAGCACTAAATTGGAAAGGAATATGATGAGACAGGTTGACAATCACATTGAGGTTTGTTGAATCCAATTAATCCTTGAAATTCTTATAGTTCAGATATTCATGAAACCAGGCGAGACGTTGTTTATTCCGTTCCTGTACGATTCATTTTATTTTACAAATGATCGATTCGATATGTATGCAACAAAGGTAAATAGTATGCTTAAGGAAAATGGGGATTTCAAACAATTACAATTATTAAAATGAATATAAAAGCACGCCAACTGGGAATTATAATTTTCGGATTTTTAAGCGTGTCTGAAAATTTTTGCGCCTATTTAACAAAACAGTTTTTACTACAATTTGATCAAATTTGTCTTAAACTATCTAAAAATATTAATTCCTTTCTATAAAATTCAATTTGAGCACGTTTTCTGAGCTCATTTTATTACCATACCTTAGTTTCATCTCTAAAAAGTAAAAAAATAAACTAAATCTTGATGTTTCACTGATTATGATTTTCTTTAGTCGCAGAACATCGACCGATTTCCGTTCGTTTCAAATATAATTATAAGAATCCATTTTTTCAAAACATAATTATATTTAAAAGCATTTTATTAATTTCTACCTGAAATTTAAGTACTATTTCTTACTTCAATTTGAAAGGATTCACCTAAAGTTTCTCTGATGTTTTAAATTTCTACGTCAGGTTTAAGTGACTCTTCTGAGGTCTTGTTTTTGCTAGTTAATTTGGCGTAAACAAGGCTTAAACATGAAATTATTATTTTTAAACACATAATAACTTTCCTTCTTGGCCACCCGAAAAGTAGTAGTTGGTGTGAGGATCCGATGTTAACTTACTAATAACACCCAATATATAGCTGAGATCGGCTTACCTGGCGGGACCTACCATAAACACAGAACACTGAGCTCTTTCTAAAGCTTTATTGAACTCCACATATTAATACAATAAATGAATATAGCTAATAAATGAGTTAAGGTAGGAGCTATCGTTTCAGATAGGCTAGGAGCTATCATTTCAGATAGGCTAGGAGCTATCATTTCAGCTAGGATAAGAGGATATCATTTCTCCCAAAATAGAAGCGAGCTTCCCGCACCCCGTAGAGTGAGCAATTAACATATAGGCTGAGTCTTATTTGAATTTAACTTGTTGTGGAGCAGAGATGGGAGGAATGACAGTTTTTCATAATCCATAATACGGAATACGGAATTTCGCTCATCTTTTGTTGTGGAATCTCACTAGCGAGATTGTCCAAATGCACGACAACTGGTCTCTTAGAAATAAAAGCTCGTTTGAGGGTCAAAAAGAAAGTTTTCTGGTACAATGCTGAGGCGTTTAGATAATTTAAAAAACATGTTTATTAATTTTGCATAAAACATTATTTGTTATTACTACGTGGAAAGTCAAAAATCACGCTTAAAAATTCAAAAAAAAAATTCATTCGGCGTGCACATCAGTGATGGAAGGAATTCCGTATTCTGTCTCCCGCGTTCCGTTCCGGGTTCCGTCTTCCGGAAATTTAATTTTTATTCCGCGAAAATCACAGTTTTTCTCATTCACAGAAGGAAAAAATTGTATGTTTTTATTTTATGTTACGGTAGTTAACATGTTAATTTCAAAAAAGAACGTACTTAATTTGAATGAGTATATTCAATACTTTAAACATCTCATACGTTAAAATAACATGTTCTCTAAATGACTCTGAAATTGAAAATTTTGCAAATGTTTCTCAAACTAACACCTACAAAAATGTCTAGCAAAATCTTACTATTTCAGGTAATATTCCGCAGATGGGATAATAAAGAACCAATGTCAATCCTTGATCTTCACATTTATCGGCGTGATCAATTGATTAACCACTCAGTCGTATTTATAACAGAATCCGCACACAACTTTCACAAACAACTCATTGTTCCAAAAATTAAAAACGGAAAGCGAATTGTTTCGTGTCGCTGTTCGGATCCTGAAGTAAAGATTGCAATTCGACAATCCGTCCAGCAACAAATTATTGCTTTTTCGGTAAATTTACGCACTGTTAATCAATAAACATAAATTATACCGTTCTTAGACATTCACAAATCATGTGGGGTCTCGTAAGACTATTTACATTTTAATGTACAGTGACCATTATCAATCTCGTCTTCTATCAACGTGGAAAGTCACATTATATTCATTTCAACGAGTAGATATAAGGTCTATTGTTGGACAAACAACACATACAGTTTTAGCAATACCACAGAACCGGTCAGTTTTATTCAAATTCAATTATTATTTATTTATTCGTTCGATACTGAAAATTTATGAAGCTTATGCCCATTGTGCAAAATATTGTCGAGTTTTTCGATCATAAGTGCTCGGTAATGTCAAATCTTTGGTTGAGCAATACAATTCACGCCAATCCTTGAAACGACGGTCCCAATATTTTGGAGTGAGCCAATAAGCATCGAGAGTTGAATGATTGATTAGACCTGCAAAATGACAATTGTTAATAATAAGGAACACCCGTTCTCTAGTGATTCTGTTTTCTAACGTGATAAAGTAATAAATAGCGAACCTTAGCACTAAAATAGAAGCAAATAGAGAATAATTATAAAATGAATTTGTAACTGGCTTGAATCGTATCAATTAGTAGTAATATCCATAGTAGCCGGGGTAACCTTAAATCACAAATATTAAATGTATTCAAATATTCGACTGAAATTTAATGTGTTAGCTATGGTAGCAATGTTCTTACAACAATTCCATTGATCTCAAAGTATGTCAGTTGGAAATAAAAATATCAGCGGCGCACAGATGTGCTGATGCACGCATATTAGTTAATTGAGTACAGTGAACTTTGTGACAGCGCCACATAGATTTGAATTCGCGCCAAAGGGGTCCCAGGTCATTTGGTGCAAAGGAAAGCCCGGAAAAGTCATTCCCATCACATGTGCACACCAAAAATTCTGATTTATGATATTAAATTTAAGCTCTACTTTCCAACATTTTTATAGAGATAATGACTTAAAGTTAATTATTTACACGCAATCTCTAAACGAGAACTTTGACAAAGATATTAATTTTATATATTACTCTAACACTTCACTAATACTATGAACGCACCGAATTGCAAAAGACTGCGCACCAAACACACGTTCTTTCAATTTTTATTTTTAACGCGTGGTTTCTTCCAATTTATATACTTGTTGGTAGTGAACTGCTCTGATTATTATTAATTTTATTATTAAAATTGGATGGCGTCGTCTAGTGAATAGTTAATGTATATTTTTACTTTAATTATTCTAAACTGTGGCTCAAATTACAGAGATTTATATTTTGGGCACCTTTAGTTTTTATATTTAATTTCATCTAGATTTATTAAAAAAAGCTATCACCTGATCTATACATAGCCAATCCACGTCCAAGTGATGTCGACAGAGAATCCATCAAATAAGATCTATGAAAACCACAAAGCAATAATTACCATTCTATTTATTTACCTGTATGGTGTGTAGGTGTAGGAGAGGTATCTATTGAAAGCAGGACTGCATGCACGACGATAATACGATGGATAATCATAATCATAAGTGTATCCCTTGTATCTCGTCCAGTAGTTGGTGTACGGGCTCCAGTAGTATGGATTTGGCAAATGGTCGCTGAATTTCCTTTAAAATGGGGACAGCAATAATCGTACCTATAATAGTAACGACGGCTCGGGTAGTAAGTGCGGTAGAGTGGCGAGAAGTAGTAGTATTTGTCATACCAGTAATCGTCATACTGTAATTAACTTATTCTAATGAGTTACGTGGGGGGGATTATACCAAATCCCAATCGCGTCGCCATCGGTAAGGCGATGACTGCCATACGGTATGCCATTGTGGTCTATATTTGTCCAAGTTGCGGAAGTGGGCGGTTAAATCGGGAACCGACGCCGTGCGGGTGACCTAGAGAATATAGAATTCATTTAAATTGTGAAATCTATGTTAGATATACTGCGCTTAGTTATATTGTAAATTGGGAGCAAATTAATAAGATGAACTGCTGACATATAGGGACATTTAAATTCAAAAAATATATGAAGACACTATGACAATGGGGAAATTAGATATAACGAAGTTTAAAATTATAGGATTTATTTAATTTAAGCTGTTGTGTGGCAGAAGGGGGAATATTCTTCAAATTACGTAGAATTAAATGATTTTCTATTCCTTTGCAATAAGTTTTAACTATTGATTTAATATTCCTTAATAGGTTACCATTCTATTTTACTTAGACGAACTCTATATGAGTTGTCTTTTGACAGAACTTACGCGAACCAAATCGGAGCGGTTTTTGAAGCTTGTACCTTGTGAAAATTCAATTTCTACATTTTTGAATTATTTTCAATGGTCTCGAAACAATTATTCAATTTATGTTAGCAATTTCTCTGTTTTTCATTATATTTCTTCAAAATTTCTAGATTAAATCATATTTATTACTTTTATTTTCTATGAAAATGAAAATTGAATTGTCAATTTCTTATATTTTGATAATACATCTCCATTAAATTCAGTACATTCTTAAATAATTTAATTAGAAACACCCAATAGAACTTACCCTATTTATCCGTTTCATTGGATTCCTCGACGCAGGCAGTTATGTTTCGCTCATTTCGATCAAAAAAGAAAATATAACAGAAGTTGTTATGCACAAAAGTAGTGAAGAATTTCTCCTCCTCCGATGGGAGAAGGGGGGGGAGGAATGGTTGTTTGTTGTTGTTGCTCTTATGTTTATCATTATACAAGGAATATAAGAATTAAAAATGAATATATAGCTACATTTCAAGATAAATTTTAAACTAATGAAATGGTAATGAAAATGAAACACTCTTGATAGTATAGTAGATAAACAACTTGAGGGATGAATAAAGATGAGATATCTTATTAAAACTTCATAGGGAGATTTACGATCAGCGATCAGTCAACTGACAATACCAATATAGGTACATGAAAAGTGCCGGGCCCATAAAATGTGTTAGGAAAACGTAAGGATGACAAATATGGAGCATGCTTATCTGCCACGTCTCTAATTTGCCTAAGGGATGGGATCGATAACATTTGGAGACCAATTTTTTCGAAAAATCCTGACCCTAAAAATTTTTATAATGGATTCGGCTCGTTGTCATCTAGAACCGACAGTACTAGAGGAGCTTAACCAACTGTACACGTTAGCAGTTATACCGGGTGGACTGACTAAGTATCTTCAACCATTGGACAATGATGTGAACAAACCATTTAAGGATAGATTAAGGAGCTGCTGGGAATCTTGGATGGCCGATTTGAGCCAAGCAACTTTCACTAGAAATGGGAACCGAAAGATACCGTCGTAAGCAACAGTGACATACTGGGTATCCAACAGTTTTTATAGAATTTCTAATGATGTTATTTTTAACGGATTTAGAAGATCTTTAAGCCAAGATTATGATAGTGTTATGGAATTTTTATGTGATAGATTCAAATGTCTTTAATGTGCTAAACTTGTTAGATATATATATATGCTTTTTATTTTTATAGATTTTGATTGTTTTGATTGTTAATGTATCCAAAAATTTGTTATCGATTAGTCAATAAACAATTCCAACTTTTATTTTGAGTAGAACTGTTTTCATTAAATATTCTGATGACAGACGAGTGTGTGGAGACATTAGACACGAAATGAGAGAAACCTATCTCTCCCCCCACCACCCCCCACCACATGCGAAATAGTGTACGAACGAAATCCAATAAAACGGATAAATAGGGTAATTGAAAATATGTTTTCACGCCTACTCGAGTTGTTTCATAGAAAAACATAAGATAAACAAAAGAATTAGAAAATACCTAGGAGAAATATTGAAAGGGGGCGGCATGTGCCTAGTGTAATGTGATCAATAAACAATATCATCTGTTATCATTTTTTGTTTCTTATTTATTTTTATTTTAATTGGGTTTTCCTTCATCTGCTTGGTGCAAAAGCAAATGTGACTTACATACAAACGGCTTGATGGTTCGACGGATCGGGAACGAACTAATGCACTTCGCGATCGAACTAAAGCGTAATCGGTCATGCTGAAAAATTGAATATTAATAAAAATGTTTAATAACCTTGGGAGAAAATTCGTGTAAGCTATAAAAAAGAAAAATTGAATTTTTGTGAAGTTCCGTTATATTACTTGGGATAGGATGATTATTTGTCAGTCGCTCCAAGGTTCGGTTTATCGGTAAAATTAAATGTTAATGATAAATAAATTAAAGCGAGACAACCCCAATGTATGGTAATAGAATGAGCTAAATAAGCATGCTCAAATCTATCTTTTCAGAAAGATATTAGTATTTATAGATAGTTTAAGACAAGCTTAATTAAATTGTAGTATAAACTTTTTTGTTATAATTACGTAAAAAGTTCCACAAACTTTTAAAAATCGCAAAATCGTTATTTCGATTTGGCGTGCTCCCAAATCTAAAATTGTCTTTAAGATTTATTTAATTTATTATATTGTTATATTGTAAACCGGCATGAACTAAGTTGAAGTAAGTTTTCTTATCTATAGAATTAAAAATTGAAGACCGAGTTGTCATCGAGACTTTTCAATGGGAATAAGCGGATACATTCATACTTTAAATTGGTCATAGTTACATTATGAGTTAAATAAAATGTGTTCTGCAAAAAGATACATACACGATTGATAAAACAAGCTGTGAAAACTGATAATTCTTTTTAAAATTTACAGTAAAACAAAAGTTTATAAATTATAGTTAATTTGGTCCCAGAATAATATTTTATTACAGTATTCACATTGTTGGGAAATGTTGTTATCTTCTTGTACTCTGGTTTATACCATGTTCTTGGACTCATTATCACTCTACACGTCCACGCCAAATGAAACTGACAGTTTCGCAATTTTTAAAGCGTTTTAATAACTTCCACGTGCAAATTGAAAACTAACTTTCACTTCTATTTTACAGACTTTTGAAAAAAAAATATGTATGTAACTTTAAGTTTTAACAGAATGTTATATTTAAGTGACTTCAATGAGGCCATATTTCTACAAATTCATTTGGAGTGCACGCCAACTGGCCGGCTAATAAACCGAGTTCTGTAAACGTTCTAAAATCGAATATTTTGTGAAGGTTTCAGTAACAGCTGACAAATTGGCATAAATAATGTTTATGTAAAGTAAACGTAAAAATCGTAGGAGACGCGTAAAAATAGGAAAATCAATATTTTCATTTGGCGTGCACTATAGTAATATTTAGAACAAAAATTTGGTTTGCCAGAATCAGAAAATTATAGAAAATTATTATTTCACTACAATTAATATTTTAAGTTTGGCTTTGTTTCTTTAAATAATATATTTGCAAACCAGGACGACCCGTTTGTGTACATGGTATGGGTCGCTTTACCAGTAAAAAATGAATATAGAAAGCCAATCGATAGCAAATATCTATTATAGAGACGGAAATTATATATAATAACTTTAGATTTTAATGATAAATTAATTACAACAAACTACAATCTAAAAAATTAGAAAATCGGAAAACAACGGAAAACCGAAGTTGTTTTTGTGAAAATCACTCTTATCGTCGGTTTCAACTCGGTGTGCCTGTGATACTATGAACAGATAAGGTAAAATATCGCGCCTCTTGTGGTCTGCTTCTCAATTTCTCATCATTGGCATTGTCTCTAAAATCTGTTTCTTTAAGAAAACTGTGACTAAATCACAGCCTCACAATGTATTTGTAGAACGCAGTATTCTAGATGCATTATATATCTATATGATTTTAAAAACACTTTTTCTAAACTAAATTAAATATATTTAATAAAGAGTTTTCTTAATATATTCCATAAAAAATTAGCTAAATAAAACAAAAAAAAAGATAACCTTTCGACAACCATTCGAAATACTTAAAATTGACAAAACTGTTGTCTGAAGAAAATGAGCAGAAGTGATATGGCTTGTGGGATGATCTCGACGGGGAGTTGAAATAGCACAATGTTAGTCAACAACAAAAAACAACAACAACAAATAGCATTATAAAATATATATATCCTATTGCTTTTTTTCTGTTTTTGATGGCATCCAAGTCCGCCTCCTCAATGATTTTGATCATCAGTTGTCTTCTTCGTGTGTTTCAGCAATAGGGTTCTGCTGGAAAAAAGCTAAAAAATTTTTGTAATGTGTTTTTTAGATTCTTTGGCAAAATATTTTTGTTATTTGTTGGGAGAAGTGATAATAATAATTATTATTACTTCACAAATCGTTGCAGCGCCTGGTGGATTGCTCTTTATTGTGCTTCGAAATAAGGGTTTTGGGATTTTTAAACGTGTGTGGAAATTTTCACGTCTTTTTAACAAAGAAGTTGTTACTATAATTTAATTAAGCTTTTCTTAAGCTATTTAAAAATATTAATATCTTTCTAAAAAGTTATACTTGAGCGTGGCTTACTGAGCTCAGTCTATGACGTACAATTTGGGGGAATTTCATATCTTGTTACAAAAATTAATAGTCTAGATCAGAGATGGGCGGAATTTAGAGTTCCACATTCCATTTATTTAGAGTCCCACATTTTTTTAGAGTCCCACAAAATTTTATATTTTAATTCAGAATTTCGAATTTCGAAAATTCACTTTTACCCCAATTATCCCAAAGGCCTTTAAAACGAGCTCAGAAAACGTGCTCAAATCTAATATTTCTCAAAGATTTTAATATTTTTAGAGAGTTTTAGAAAATGCTGGCAAACTGGCGTAGAACATATCTATGTAAAGTATACCTGAAAGTTTTTAAACAAGAGTAAATATTAGAAACTCGTTATTTTCATTTGGCGTGGACTTTTCATATAAACTTTAACACCAAATACTTAATTACTTTACTCTGAAGTCCGAATCATTCTCGCACTGAGAAGCGGACTGCGGACACTCTCCTACTCGACCGACTGCGCCGTGCCACTGTCGACCTGTCGGCCAGGCAGCTCACGTCTCCAGGATTCTTATCCGTCTTCTAGTGGATCTTGTGTGGACCGTTCCTGGACCGTTCGTGAGTAAAGTTGGAGATCCAAAGTTTGACGGAAAACGGCGAACTCCGGATTCTACGTTTAGTATTCCGGATTACGGCCATTTTTCTATTCAAAATTCCGCATTCCGAAATTTTATATTTTTATTCAGAATTTCGAATTTTGAAAGTTCACTTGTCATATAAACGTTAACACCTACTTACTTACTTTACTCTGAAGTTTGAATAATTCTCGCAATGAGAAGCGGACAAACTCTCTCCCACTCGACCGACTGCGCCGTGCCACTGTCGACCTGTCGACCAGGCAGCTCATGTCTCCAGGATTCCTATCCGTCTTCTAGTGGATCTTGTCGTGGACCGTTCGTGGGTTAAGTTTAAGATTCGGGGTTTGACGGAATACGGATTCCTAGTTTAGTATTCTGGATTAGGCGCCGCATCCCGAAATTTTATATTTTTATTCAGACTTTCGAATTTCGAAAATTCACTTTTTATATAAACGTTAACACCAAATACGGGTGGAATTCCGGATTCCGCGTTTTGTATTTAGATTACGGACATTTTTGGATTCCGAATTCCGAATTCCAAAATTCAAAAACAATCATTCCGCCAATCTCTGGTCTAGATGGTGGAAAACATCTACGATTAAATTGTATGAGTACATCATGATTATACAGTGGTGTCCAAAAGTTTGCGACACACCCACTAATACGCTGTTTCGCATGTTACTGTAGGAACAGTTGAAATGAGTGGCACCAGTGGATTCCCCGTCATGAAAAACCTTTTTCCAGAAAATTTCATTAAAATTGGTTTTATTACCGCTACGCTACAGTACATTTTCCACAAACAGTGGTGGTCACAGTGATAAGACAACCTTCTATTTCTGATCATTAAATCTCCATTTGACGCACAAAATGGAAGTTCTTTCAAATAATTAGAGTATAACAAGTCTGAAAATATGTTTTGAACATGATATCACGAAATGGGCAGTCGATGTCGTTTTTCTCCCCAGCAATGTGCAAAAATTGAAGCCATACGCCGACTCGGATTATCCATCATGAAAATCGCTGCGCATCTGAACCGATCACGTTGCGTTTTGAGTAATTAAATGAAGGACCCTTTTGGCTACGGAAAAACACCAATTCCGGGACGACCAAGGATTCTATCGACCAGAGATGATCGAACAATTGCGCGGAGGGCTTAATAATAGAAACAGTAAATAGTCAATGAAATTTATTAGAAAACATCAAAGTAAATAAAACTTATTGCCGTCTTCTAATGATGGATTGAATCATATCCGTAACCATCTGAAATCTAGATTTATAATATTAAAATATCAAAATGATTATACATTGTTTTGGTCCATCATAGTGGAAAGACGGAACTGCAGCAGATCCATAATAAGGAGTAGAATAATGTGGCTTCGATGGTTGCGAATAGTATTGAGCATATGGATTATATCCGGAAATATATTGTGGTTGATAATCTAAATTATATTTATTTCTACTGTCTCTTTATGAACAACCTTTGTCTGAATAATAAGTATCATGATGGTTTGAGTATTTACTCTCGTAGTTGTTCATATGAAACGGCTGGTAATATGAAGAAGAGTGTCCCATTGGATTGTAGTAGTGATGATCTGTTTTCTGATATTAAAGGTGTTTGATTGTAAGCATACCCATGACAGCAACAGAAGCAGTAGCTAAAGCCAAAATAATTGTAAGAGATTGCATGATCGGTTGAATGATGCTATGCATATTGTACGGACTTTCTTTTATAATGCATCCGGAAGAAAATGAAACCGGAATTTTGATGGTTTATTAGCTTTCTATTATTGTGAGAAAAAAGTAATAATTGACAATACAAATTACAAACTGTATAGAAATCAGATTCATCGAAACAATAAGATAGAAGTTATACACAGTAATCATAAACCATAATTTCAGAAACCAAGATGATGAAGTGAACGATGTATTTTGTGCTTATACCAGCTCCAAATGCTTCAAGACTGAAAAATCAATTCTATCTGGCGGAGAGCGAACAGTAGCTGTGGATTTTGTACCAAGTATACCAGGTATTGTCATCTATACATGTTTATTAAATATTAATATTATTATAATTTATATTATATGAGAACAATAATTTAAAGGAAGTTTATTAGTAATGAATATGCGATCAAGATTGGTATTGATAGTAAAGCTGGAGCTGTGCATTTTTCCATAGGTGTTCCACATTCCTGTAAAAGTTATTATTAAATTATTGGTAAAAATATGCGTATTTTTAACCTTCTTAATTTTTCGCATGGAAACAATGATTATCATTTAAAATTTAAATTAAATTTACACACTGAGCTGGGAAAATCTAGTGAGGTTTTCATTAAAGCCATTTATTAAAATATAAAGTAATAAATTCGTCTCCTTCTTGCAAAAAAGTTACAAATAAACATACTTCATTTAATTTTGGGTTTTAACAATATTTAAAATCGATTTCCCGGTCAGTACCAAATCATTTTCTTACTCTGTACTTCTTGACTTTCTTGTGGATATTTTCATATTTAAAATGAGATTTATAAAGTTAAAGTTTTAGGTATAAATATTATTTTCCGTAATCTGGTATCTAATTGAATAAAAAACTAAAATAAAAATGATTTTAATCGATTATATTAATTATTAAATTAATTAATCTCTTTGCTCCCTTTCTATTATCAAGTCCCAAGAAATTGATAATTTCAAACCTTTTTGAATTCTGCAAGTGTATCAATTGTGATATCATCAACCGATTGCACAAAATTAGTTAAAGAGCATGGATGTGGACAGTCTGGTAGATTGAGCAACATTGGCAGCCGGTTTGTGTCATTTCGATAAAAGAATTCGACAAAGTATTCATGCTGAATGTCATAGACTTCCATAATGATTGTTGATGCATAGGGAGCCATGTGTTGAATCTCCATTCCAAGAGCATTCAAAAGTCCCATCAGGACGCCGTCGTGCTGAATATGAAAAATTGCATTGTTTTATTTTTATATTTATTGTCCTTTTCAGAGATCGGTGCCTAATGGAAGAACAAAAAAGAAGAAAAAGTTATAGTTTCAGATGTTCGGCCAGACGATTAGAGACGACTTTTTCGTCTATTCCCCTTCAATGTTTGTTATCCATTTTTTTGAGACAACACACATTGATGAGATATGAGAAGATGGCAGTACAAACGAGAACATCATTCCATCCTAATTTTTTTCCTCTTCCATTAGGAACCGATCTCTGAAAAGGACAATATTTCACAAAGTAAAAATTAATGAGAAAATGGCTGAAAGAGAGAGGGGTGCATTAACTTAATTTTTCTCTTTTGAACTTAAAACAATAAAATTATCCAAAAAATTTGTATAATAATTAAAGTTATCAAAAAAGAACAAGAAATTCATTGGAATGAAAAGGGAAAATCTCTTTTCCCCCAAGCGAGACCATAATTTCCTTATTTATGCTCCTTTAAGCCATTTGTCTCATCAATATATTATATTACCGATGAAAATAAGAACATTTTTTGAGTGAGCTGTCCTTGGCGAAATTTAAGTGCATTGTTTACTAAATGGCTTAATGTTGTACCAACGGTTAACTGAAAAATAATTATAAACTTTTATAAAAAATATATTTATTAAAATATATATCAGAGATGGACGGAACGGGATGAGAGTTTTAGACCCTCGAAATCCAGAATCCGGAGTTTGAAATCAGTTTGAAAAATGGCCGGATTAGGAACGCGGGATCCATGGGGATCTTTTGGGGTAATGTCTATATTAAAACTACATTTTCTGAATTTTTTGAATTTGAAGCTCACAAGGGAAGTTAGGTCGGGCTCTCAGATTTTGATAAACCTTTGCAGATATATTCCTTATGATCCAAATAGTATACTGACAAAATATTAGGACCCACAAAACGGTTTAAGGTAGGTAAAAAATGGGTTTGAAATCCAAAAAATCGCGATCATTCTATAAATAATGATTTTTCTCATCTCTGATAGATAGTATATATATATATATATAATCAAAATCTAGGAATATGAAAGGTTTGATTTGATCATTTTTGAATTATTTTCAATGGTCTCAAAGAGATAATGAAACAAATATTCAATTTATGTTAATAATTTCTCTGTTTTTCATAATATTTCTTCAAAATTTCTAGACCACGTCAGATTTATTACTTTTATTTTTTATAAAAATAAAATTGGAATTGTCAATTTCTCAGATTTTGATTATATATATATATATATTATAGAATATTTTCCCGATCTTACATTAGATTATGTTTTCATGCATTTATAAGAATAACTCTAAAAGTCTGTTATTTTAAACATGAATATACAGTAAGCAGCGTTTCCCAGTGTTTACAACCTTTTGACCGGTACTGTATAACAATTTTGTTTATAGCACAGTCAATAATAACAAATTAGTTTAATAACGGTAGACGAACAAACCGTGAGAAGCTTGATAGGTGGTTAGGAAAGAACATAGTCACGAGACCCGAGATCCAATATGAGGGCTTACAATTTGTGATTTTTGAGGGCTTAAATACCAATCTGTAGTGTCATCTAAGTAGAGCAAAGGATTTAATGGTGATTAATTATAGTTGTGGCAATTAAAGTGAACTTTAGAGCAATTCCGACATTCTAAAAATTATTTCTATAAGGAAAATATGGCAATATGAATTCATTGTTTGAATTATTTTAAACACATTAAAATTATCAAAACCTTAATATGGTATAACATGAACAACTTGTATGGTAATAGAATGAGCTCAATAATCATGCTCAAATCTATTTTTCTGAAAAGATATTAATATTTTAGATAGTTTAAGACAAGCTTAATTAAATACAAGGAATAAATTGTCCCTTATAAAGGCGTAAAAATTACCACGCGTGTTTAAAAATCGCAAAATCGTTTTTTTTTTCGATTTAGCGGGCATGAAAAATCTATTTTGGAATTTTGGTCTTTATCGATAGAATGCGCAATGCTGAAATAACAATATAATTTGAGTTTTAATAAATGTTATAATTTGCTTAATTTTTAACTATAAACCGAATATAAAGTAGACATAAATTACAGTTACCACGTGATGCAAAATTTAACTCAGAATTTCAAGAGGAGCAATCTTATGTAAATAAAATAAATAATTATTGTCCTTTTCAGAGATCGGTGCATAATGGAAGAGGAAAAAATAAGGATGGAATGAGGCTCTCGTTTGGACGACCTCTCTTTTTAGATGACCATTCTTTTTTACGAAATTATGGACAGCACATATTTAAGAGGAATTGAGAAAAATTTTGTTTGTGGCCGTGTGTCCGCCCATCATTTTCTCTTCTTTTATTTCTCTTCCATTAGGCACCTATCTCTGAAAAGGACAATACTAATTATTATAAGTTACTTGAACACGCCAACTGGTATGACATTAAAATGAGTAAAACTTTCGCAAATATAACTTTTTAGAAATATATTGATACTTCTAGAGAGTTTAAAGAACGCCTAGTTAAATTGTCATGAACAATGTTTTATTGAATAGACGCCACAATTTTCAGAGACGTCTAAAAATCTGAAAATCGTTCTTTTCAGTTGATGCGTTAAAAAATTATTTTACTGAAGAAATCAATTTCCTTGACAAATATTTCATTTTTTACAGGCACTCAAAATCATTTGCTAACAGTTGTTAATAAAAATACACAAAAACTGGAATACGGCTTCCTAGTAATTTGTCATGCACAGTCACCCAAAATAAGTCAGAAGTTTTGCGTAAATGTGCCCATAAACCCAGAGACAATGCTAAAAAAGGTAATTTTAAAACCGCGGTAACCCTATATATTACGATTGCAGAATGTGGATATCCAAAACCCTTATGGAATCGCGCGAACATTCCGTATAAGCTCATCAAGACCGGATTGCGTCAAAGTGGGTGATCATTACATCAATATTCCGCCATTGTCAAGTCAACCGTGTCATTTATATTTCTCACCGATTTCACATAAACCTTTAAATGTTGAGGTAATTATGAGTTTCTGCCACTTATAATATTATCAGTTTTTAGACATTGTTATTTATTACGAATGCGGAAAATAACCAACAAGAAGAGGCATATTCAATTATGGTTAAATATGTGTGATAGATTTATAGATTTATTTAGTAATTTATTAATTGAATAAATATAATATAGTTATAATTTCGTTATTAAGTTATTGTCCTTTTCAGAGATCGGTGCCTAATGGAAGAGGAAAAAAATAGGATGGAATGAGGTTCTCGTTTGGACGGCCACTCTTTTTAGACGGCCATTCTTTTTTACGATGGGCAGCACATATTTAAGAGGAATTAAGAAAAATGTTTTTTGTGGCCCCATCATTTTCTCTTCTTTTATTACTCTTCCATTAGGCACCGACCTCTGAAAAGTACAATATAATAAACGGAAAACCTTTAGAATTAATTTTTAGAGATATTAATAAAGTGGAAGAGTAAAAAATTAGGATGGAATGAGGTTCTGTGTGTTTGTCTAAAAAAAAAATTAGCAGCACACATTGAAGAGGAATAGACGAAAAAATCGTTTGTGGCCGTGTGGCTATCCATCGGAAACTATCATTTTTCTTCTTTTTTTTTGTTCTTCCATTAGGCGCCAAGATAAACTTTAATTTAAAAGTTTAAATAAAGAATAATAATAAGTGAAGGGCATGTTTTCATATATTTCACTTGTGCGGTCTTTTGTAATATGCGGCATACTTCGTGGCAATGGAGTGCATGTTTAACTGCTTCACGCCAACTGGAAATAACGATTATGCAATTTTGATCGTGTCTGACAAGCGGTACGCTATTTAAATAAAACATTTTTCAACTTCGTAAAGCTCACGGAGTATTGCGTAAAGTTTTTTTGTGATTTCAAGTGAAAGGGTCCCTTGTAACTATCATTTAAAAATTATTTTGTTAACGTGAGCAAAATTAACCTTTTTTTCTATTTTTTTAAATTATAGGCATAGGCTTATAAGATATTTTTTAAGGAGAATTCTACAAAAAATTGGGTTTTAGTGTTTTAAATGTTTTTAACACTAAGGGCGGGTGGCGTGAATATTTAAACAATTGAAGGAACTAAGCTCACTATAGTTAAAATCCGACAGTAGTCTAATATGTTACAAATCCTAGCGTTTAAAGTTTTTGTTAGACGTTGTCGCAACCAGTACAAAATCTCATTTAAAATACCTATACCGTGTAACTAGGTCGTCGAAAATATATAGGGGTCATGCATATAAAGGAGGGAATATTCAGCAATAACGATCCAAAAATTGAATTTAAATTCGTCGAGCCTCAGAAAGAAAAAAAAGGATAACAACTGGTAAAAGTATCCATCCCATGTACTCAAACAACCTGTCTTCATTTTTTTCCTGCGAAACATCTCGAATTTTTTAGATTCTTGCTAAATTAAACAATTAGTTGCTTTCTCGTTTCTTAATCATGGCAACCTAGTAATCATTTATATGTGGAGCCTTTGAGAATACGATCAATTAGGGACAAAACTGATTCATAACAAATTAAAATTAGATTTGTAATTTGAAAGAGGATTTGTAATTTTTGACAGGCTTCCCTTTGTATCTATCTGTATCTTTAAAATTATGCAAAATTTAAGATTTAAGAGTTTTTTATGAAGCCCTGTTTTACGATTTCATTTGGCGTTATATTCTTCATGAAATTGTTATTGATTTTCACAAATTAAGTAAGGATTTAATAACTAATTATTATCAAAATATACGAATTGACAATTCCAATTTTATTTTCATAAAAAATAGAGGTAATAAATCTGATTGGATCTAGAAATTTTGAAAAAATATAATGAAAAACAGAGAAACTATTAACATAAATTAAATATTTGTTTCATGATCTCTTTGAGACCATTGAATATAATACAAAAATGTTGAAATTGCATTTTCAATTTCTTATATTTTGATAATAAATGTTTAAATTCATTTCAGTTGAACAACCCTTCCTAATGAAACTATGGCACTAGTTGACTAAATCAAACTCGATCATCTGGAATAGTTTCCATAAAAATAAAACAAAACTTTCCCCCTCAAACAATGATCAGTTTTTTATCAACGAACCTTGGCCTTCTCTCGAGAATTGAATAATGATACCATTCGTTGTGTTCTCATTTCTGTTACTAATTCCATAGTACTCCTATTTCCATACTGCGGCCACACCTTATTCACCCATTCCGGTTGTAATTCTGTCATATTGTTAACCAACTGTTATTAAGAAATAAAAATTAATTATGTTCTGTGTCAAGTAAACCTCTCTTGAAACATCATAGAGACCATTAACGTCATAATATGAGCAATCTTCAATCCCAGTTGGTTCAGATAAGTATTCAAACAGATCCGAATATTTATAATTATAATAATCCGCATTGTGTTTTTCATCAATTCCAGTAAGTTTCTTGTAATTGTCACATCCAATGGAAGTCGGCTTGCAAATCTAAAATTTTGTGGTGGTGGTTGTGGATAATTTGATCGTTGTTCCTACTAAATCTGGAGAACCCGGTGAAGTTGAATGAATAGGGAAGGGCTGCCAGTCATTCTCTTGATTCCATTGAAGGTTATTAGAAGATGGAAACATCCCGGAGATGAAGGCTTGTGCAGAAGTCAATGCACGATCCGAGTCGGATGATCTTATATAAACCTGAAGTTTATTGATTATTTTCTGATCTTCTTATTATATTGTCCTTTTCAGAGATCGGTGCCTAATGGAAGAACAACAAAATAAGAAAGAATGAACGTTCACACGGCCACAAACGACTTTTTCGTCTAATCCTCTTCAATGTGTGCTGCCCATTTTTATAGAGACAACACACATTGATGAGATAGAAAAGAATGACCGTCCAAACGACAAGCTCATTCCATTACAATTATTTTCCTCTTCTATTAGGTACCGATCTCTGAAAAGAACTATATATATATATATAACTAAAACCAAATAGGTTATTGAAATTATACAAATGGACTCTAATTTCTGATACTAGAAGCTTAAATTCCAGATACTTTTTTAAGCACCAAACTTTAGACGCATTTAAATAGTCATTTTTCATTAATGGAAATTAGAAATATTCATGTATATATTCAAAGCTCATAATTTTCATTAACGCCAAATGAAATGAACAAAACGTAAGCACAAATATCGTACTCCCTTTTAATATCTTATTAGAAAATGACCATTTGAAGTTAGTTTCAGGAAAATCTTCTGAATTCGGATAAAATGCATTCTTAAAGAGTTACGTGTAACTTTGCAAGACACTTTTTAAATTGGGAAAATCGCTAACTTCATTTGAAGTGCTATTATAATATTTAATAGAGTCTCAATTAAAAAGGCAATTGTTTCTACATTTGCTACTTTGTATATTTGGAGCCTTATTTAAAATTTTTGGCTCTATGTACTTCTAAATCATATTTTCAATTTTTTAAACAAAATTGTTCTGTTAAAATTCTACTGAAGTGAAATATGTTTCATCAAAATTAGTAGTGACATTTTTCTTAATACCCGTTTTTGATATATACTTGAAACAACCAAAATATTTTTAAGAGAGCACACCGAGCCGATAACATTAAGCTTAAAATGAATTGCAAGTTTCGAATGTTACCCTCAATCCCTTTACCCTCAATACGATTTACCCACGAAGGTGGATAAATGGATGTAAAATGTTTAATTTTCACTGCAAGAGATACCTAGAATTTTGTTTTCGCAATAAATTCTGGAAGTTAAACTAGCCTAAATATTCGAAAACTTTAATGAATTTGTGAAATAGAAACGTATTTTGAAAACAAATAGTGTTCCGATAATCCAATTGATAAGATTTCGATCAATAGCATGATAATTGGTATAAATTGGAATGAGTTGAGTAATTAATAACCAAGAATCGCAACGAAATGGCTCAATCAGTACCACCAGGAGATATCCAAACGCAACCAAACGCCAAAATTGTATTTAATGCTCCATATGATGATAAGCACACTTATCACATTAAGGTTGAAATTTGAATGAAATCTGATATTACATGAGAATTTGCAGGTGATCAACTCATCTGCTCGTCGCATTGGATTCGGTATCAAGACAACGAACATGAAGAGACTCGGCGTTGATCCACCATGTGGTGTGCTTGATCCCAAAGAAGCTCTCTTGATGGCTGTCTCTTGTGATGCTTTTGCTTATGGACAGGAAGACACCAACAATGACCGTATTACCGTCGAGTGGACAAATACTCCAGATGGAGCTGCCAAGCAGTTCAGAAGAGAATGGTTCCAAGGAGATGGAATGGTCCGCAGAAAGAATCTTCCAATTGAATACAATCCATAAGATTTTTTTCATTTGCCGAAATATAATTTCTTCACGCTTATTCTTGTTAATTGAAATATCAATAATTATAAACTGGGAGTTCGTAATGGGGAAATGCAAGAAAACAACTTCGTAACATCAAATTCTGAAATCATTTAATTCCATAAGCGAAGCGAACGCTAAATGAAAAGCTAAGGTCTTGCTAAGGTCACCGTGTGAATAAGGCGTCAATTGTCATGTTAACTAACCAATTTCGTCGAAAAATATTCTAAATTTCTTAATTATTACGTATTCTATTCGAACTCCAATGAAATGAATATTTTTCAATATTTAAAGGTATCTCACTAACTTACCCGTTTTATTTTCATATAAGCCACTCTTAAACTATCAAAAACATGATCTTCTTGCCGAAATTTGCAATGTGGGCATATTTCCTGAGCACCCAACTTATTCATTCAATTTGGGGTGCATTCGGCGTGGAATACTTAAGAAATCTTAATAATAAAATGATATTTGCCCTGGCAGTTTTCAAATTTGTCTATTATAGTAGAGTCTAACAGTCTTTTTTAAATTAATCGGCTAGGTATAAGAATGCCATGATTTTTAATCAAGAATGATCACAATGTTCAAAAATTAAAGTTCCATCCGCGCCTGCTTACTCTTCAATTTCGACTGTTACATTGATCGGATTAATATCGTCTTTGAAAAACGAATGACGCTTTATATTTTTTCCAATTAGGTTAATCTGTTGTATTTTAGAAAAAAGAATGGACACAAAAGCTATCAAAATTAAATACTAAAACGGAAAAGTCTGAAAAATTGGTACATGAAAACCGGTATTAAATGATACTGCATACAATATGATAGTGACGTAAGCCAATATGGAGTAAATATATACACTAGCTGACAAAAGTTTTGTCACAAATGTTTTTTCGAGTTTAACTTTTTTGTGACTTCACCAAATTGGCTGATTTTTTGATATTATAGATTCATATGGTTGTAGATTATTTTACAAATTCCCGCTTGTGATTACGATGATCCGTTTTACAGTGACAAGCGTTTATCGTAATGCGCGTAGCTCAAAGATATTACACACTTTTCTTGCACTGCATTTTTTAATAATTTTTAAAGTTCAATTATATTTTTTTCATAATTTATTGAAAATAGCAGTAATTGGCAAAATTTTAGAGATGACTCCACGTAAAGAAACTCCAATTGCCACCCGGCAAGTTGTTATCAATATGAGGAAAAACGGAATGCGTGGTACCGAAATTGCTATGGTAATTTAAACCAAATTTTGCTACTATAACATTTTAAACACTGATTCACATAAAATATCAAAAAATCAGCCAATTTGGTCAAATCACAAAAAAAATTAAACCCGAAAAAACATTTGTGACAAAACTTTTGTCAGCTAGTGTATATATATATTATTAACCAAGATTAACGTATCTGATGGAGAATACGAGTCATTCCAAGTCGTTAAATAATCAGTTTAGGATAATTACTACGGAACTATTACTAGCCCACCTGCTTCACTGGGTACACATGATCAATAAATTTTGTATCAACGTAACGCCTCTTGAAAAAGCTTCCCAGTTGTTGCATCTGTTGCATTCCTATCTACAAAAAATAAACTATTATTTACAATTTTTCGAAATAACCGATGTGAGCTGAGACCATCCGCGAGGCCAAAACTTTTCCGTATACTTATCCTTCGGATACGGGTGGTGTAATGGTGCGCGATCTCCATGCCTCCATATGGCTTGAACGAATACTAGACGCGATCTATGCTCTGTGCACTCTATTTGCAATACAACTATAATTGATAAAAAGAATATTGCATTGTTGATCGTCGGAAAACACATCAATCTAGGGATTGCTTGCAGAGGAATATAAGTTTGAACCGAACTGAACTGAACTTTCTACAATCGCCAGCCTCCTCAATGTCTTTCCTCGTTGGGGAAAGTGATATGCGTCTCGAAGTGGCTTGCCTCGCTGGTCGTCGTCGACGTCAAAGTTTTTCGTTCTTCTCCCCTTCATAAGAAATTTAATGAGCGCGGGAAACGGTTTTTTTTCGGCTGTGTCGATTTGCTTTGTTTGGTTCAGGTGAGAACAAACAAATGTCGTCTACATTTTCAGAATATTTATTTTATTCTGTTTTTTTTGGTCGGTGGGGGTAATTGATTCAAAACACATGTTCTGTTTGCTTCTTATCAAATTTCAGAAATGCTTGTGGTAATTATTATTAAGGTATTTGGTTTCCAGGCAAACTTTTCTGATATAAATAGAATGTACTTTAATGAATGTCTGTTTTCAATTCTAGAAATGTAGACATATTATAGAGAATAGTAGAAATTAACGAATTTTTGGAAATCAAAATTCCAAAATAACTGCTATTTGGAATCAGGAGCGTAAATGTTTCGTTAGATTCTCCCACTTTAGCAAACTCGATCAATATAAAAAGCCATTAAAATATTAAGATTCTCTTGAAGAGCTGCGCGATTTTTTAAATTATTTATTTATAATTGCAAAATGAAGGAAGAATACCAGAATATATACAAATTAGTATAACGAACTGAGGTAGCTTTGCTTCCAGACCATAAATCTTCTAAATCTTAACGCGCCACGCATCTTTTGAGTTCTTCTCCAGATCTGTAAGCCTACTCATCCTTGTCACTCTTCCTAACACGCTACCCGTGAAAGTCAATTTTGTAAAATTTTATTATGTATAACTTCTTTACAAGTAAACAATTCTGAATAATTTTTAGGGAATCGTGAATATTTCAATGCAGATAATCCATATAGCAGAAAATTTGTATTTCTAAATATCGATTCTGAGTTTTAAAACAGCCTGTCAATTTTTTATTGGATCAGAATTATTTGGTTCGTTTGATTCTTTGGAAGATGAAGAGCTTTCCAGGTCTCTTGCTTTACAAAAAACTAAAAGTTTCTCATCGGTAGAGTCGCGTAAGATGCTGAAGCTAACGACAACAGTGTTGAAATTGGCGAAAAGAACGATGGATCGAATATTTTTAAAGTGGAATTGAGTTACTTAAACGTTATTTTTTAAACAATAATAATATAAAACAATAAAAATATAATACCGTAGAATATTAGCTTAACGTTAATCATATCTTTCATATTTTTCATGTTTTTCAGTTGCCGATAAGTGGCAAATAGGAGATTACATAATGATCTTAACCAAGCTTCTGTATAAAATTAGGCTCAGAAAAGTTACGACAATAAATTAAGTAGAAGGATTTTAGATCTCACATAAAACCCTTCCAAAATAGGTTCGAAACCAGCTGGCCTGTGTGTGAACGGACGCTGGGTCAATTTATTATCTGAAAAGGAACCAGTTCTGAAATAAATTTCTGACGTGATTGTATGGAGAAACGGAAACGGAAGTTTGAAATGAAATTTGAAAATTAAAATTAAAAAAATTTTTTTTTCAAAGAATGTGCAATAAACTATTCTTTTCAAAGATCGGTGCCTAATGGAAGAGGAAAAAATAATATAAAATGAGATTCTCGTCTGAAAGGCCAATCTTTTGTATCTTTTTTTATTGTCTAAAAAATGGATAACACACATTGAAGAGGAATAAACGAAAAAATCCATGAAAACGAGAATATAATTCTTTCTAATTTTTTCTCTTCCATTAGGCACCTATCTCTGAAAAGGACAATATAATAAGAAGATCAGAATATAATTAATAAAATTCAGGTTTATATAAGATCATCCGACTCGGATCGTGCATTGACTTCTGCTTTCCATTAATATCTTCTAATAGCCTTCAATGGAATCCAGAGAATGACTGGCAGCCGTTCCCTATTCATTCAACTTCACCGCGTTCTCCAGATTTAGTAGAAACAAGGATCAATTTATTCACAACCACCAGGAAAGTTCTTTGTGACCGTGTGGCGGTCCAAAAGAGACCCTTATTATTTATTTTTCAAAATCCTCCTCTTTCATTAGGTTCAGAAAACTACAATATAATATTTTTTCTCGAATTTAGAATAACCAACACTGCAAAATAAAATTTTCTTTTTGTTGTAGAGAGCCCACATTTTTATAATCTAAACGATACACAACCTAAAAAAAAACTAGATTTCATTAGAATCATTTTATTTCGTTACCTTTGTTCTAGAAAGTATCGGGGGCTTCAAATATGTTATTGATTTTAATATCGACTCATTTACCTTTTACTGATGAGAATTTATTAAAATTATAGTGAATCCAAAAAAAAAATCGGAAACTCACCAATTAATTATAACGGATGAAAAATAGATTATTTGCTAACATAAGACAGAATTATGATTTTTATGTCAAAGACCTTATTTGTTAGGCAAGAAAAGCATAATTACTTTGAATCTTTTACGGTTCCTCCGTGTTTATAATTTTCTTGATGTAAGTAGGGAACTATTATATGGGATCTTCTATTAATTTCTTTAATATTAGAAAAAAATATATAATTTTTTACTTTCGAAGCCCAAAAAAGCCGATGAATGATCGTTGCATGATATGGAAAATAAATGTGATTTATAATTTGAATTGAAATATATCCTCTTTGTGGAACATGTTTATGATATCATAATATCAGTATTGATAAGACCGGATAAACTATTTGATCCTTATTAAACAACACATCATAAAACTCCAATAAAACAATAGTCTAGTGGACTGTTTTTACTACAACATAACAAAGCGACGCAATGATATCTCATTAAAATTCACCTATGATTATTTACGAGGGATCCATTCTTTGGTCTTGTATCGAATTTCCAAACCATGTGAATATTTGTTTTCGATGCATTTATTTAAGAAGAAACATACACGCCAAATAACGCTCATAAATTGAGAGCCCTTATACCTATACAGTGGTGTCCAAAAGTTTGCGACACCCCCACTAACTAGCTGTTTCGTATATTACTACAGGACTACAGTTGAAATGAGTGGGACCAGTGGATTTCCCGTCATGAGAAACCTATTTCCAGAAAATTTCATTAAAATCGCTTTTATTACCGCTACGCTACAGTACATTTTCCACAAACAGTGGTGGTCACAGTAATATGACATCCTTATATTTATGATCATTAAATCTACATTTGGCGTGAAAAAGAAAGTTTTTTCAAATAATTAGAGTATAAAAGGTCTGAAAATATGTCTTGACTAAATGAGCAGCCGATGTCGTTTTTCTCCCCAGGAATGTGCAAAAATTGAATCCATACGCCGACTCGGATTATCCATCGTGAAAATCGCTGCGTATCTGAACCGATCACGTTGCGTTGTGAGAATTAATTGAAGGACCCTTTTGGCTACAGAAAGACACCAATTCCGGGACGTCCAAGGATTCTATCGAGCAGATATGATCGGAAAATTGCGCGGAGAGCTTAAAATTCGATGAAGTCGGATAGATAAATTGGCCGTGAAGCTGGAGTTTCGACCTCGAGACAAACAATTTATTGATTTCTGCGTCGGAGCGAAATTATTGTTCGCCAAAAACCAAAAAATGATCCACGTCTGACCCGTGATCACGAATTGAGACGTGTTGACTTTGCTCGCCGAAACTTGGTCACAGATTGGAAAAGGGCGAGTCCATTTACGGATTTAATTGTCAATTCAAACATGCTCAGATAATTTTTTCTGATGAAAAGAAGTTTCATCTTGACGGAACGGACGGTTGGAATTCTTATTGGCGTGATTTGAGGAAGGATCCATTGACATTTTCCAAGAGAAACTTTGGAGGTGGAACGTGCATGGTTTGGGGACTCTTCTAGTCAACTGTAACTCTTGATTTGGAATTCATTTAACCTCGAATGAAATCTGCGGACTATCAAGATGTTCTGGAGAAACGTTTAGATCCAATTCTGGAATGTAGCCTTCACATTTCAACAAAACAAAACCGCCATTCATGCTAGTTCTTCAACGACGACGTGGTTGAAGTCAAAGAATATCACTGTTATGGACTGGCCAGCGTGTTCTCCCAATCTTAATCCAATTGAGAATCTCTGGTTCGTCCTTGCGAGAAGAGTTTACCATCTAGAACGTCAATTAAACACTGTAGAGGATCTGAAAGCCGAAATTCTTTGACAATGGTCGCTGATCGATACAAATTTGATTGGAAGCCTGATTGTAAGCATGCCAAACCTAATTAAGGAGGTTATTCGGATCAATGGAGCAGCAACAAAGTATTAAATAATGAAATTAGTCAGTAAATGTTGCTAATTTTAGTGTTATTTCCAAGTTTAAAAATGATGTCTCATCGCTGTGACCACCACTGTTTGTGGAAAATGTACTGTAGCGTAGCGGTAATAAAACCAATTTTAATGAAATTTTATGGAAATAGGTTTTTCATGACGAGGAATCCACTGGTGCCACTGATTTCAACTGTAGTCCTGTAGTAATATACAAAACAGCTAGCTAGTGGGGGTGTCGCAAACTTTTGGACACCAGTGTATACAGTTTAGAAGGAGACTGATAAATTTACGTGAAAAATTATTAAGAAATTCACACGTTTTTAATAGTCATGGAAACATTAGAAAATCTTTATTTTTATTTAGCGTAAAGTATTGAAGTGTGAACAATATACGAGAAATATTTCATACCCAAATTTAGAAGCTTTGAAACAATTTTGATGAAAAATCACCACTCGAAGACAAACTACAAGTTACAATTAGATAAAATTGTTTTGAGAAAGATGGATCGATCAATTTAAAGGTTATTGGCGCACGTAGACTGAAATGTTCATTTAAAAGAACACGAAAATAGTATTTTACCAAATTATGCATTAATGTTAATTTTAATGCTTAATTTGACTGTGTTGACGATAATCTTTTGCAATCCTATAATTTTGAATTTTACATTTTGAAAAAGATTAAAGTTTTCAGTGTTGTCCGCTGCGATTGAAACTCACTTGTTACAAAAATAGCTATCGATGGTTATTTCTTTGAGTAAGTTTCAGTAGTGGGCTAAATCCAATTGCTATTCGGCTTCTCTATGTCATCTCACTTGTCTCTTTATGAAAAAATATATTATCTCCTTCTATGACTAGGCCAAAAATCACCAAAACCATATAAAATATTGTAAGAGGATCTTTAACATAATATGTTAATCCTCTTCAGAAGTTTTTAACTGCAAACGTAGGGTATACACAAGTGATGGGAGGGGCCTCGTTTTTTGGAATTCCGGGCGGGCGGGACCTTAAAAAAATTGAAAATTTCAAAACCCGGGTCACGGGATCGGGACTTGTCCGTTTCCTTACCCGGGACCGGGATCCCCTTTTTTTAGAAAAGTACAGTCGGGGGGAGGGGGGGGGGGGGGACCGGGGGGGGGGGGGTGGGGATTCCCTTCCATCCCTTAACGGTAATAGTGACAATTAAAGAGGAGGAAGAGCGAGAACAACCGACGAGCTAACCTTTCTCTTTTAAATTATGTAACAATATGTATCAAAAAACACCACTATATCAATATAAACAGACTTCCCTTTCTCCCAACCCGGGACCGGGAGACGGGACCGGAACGGAACTTCCATTTTTTCCCTCCCATCACTGGTATACATCAAAGATTTTTGTGAAGTTGGTAATCCTCAATACCAAATTCCGAATCGAAAAAATGACCAGAATCCCGAATTTCGCCCATCTCTGGTATACAGCTTTTATATTCTTTTGTTTTGTATTATAATATTTTAGGAAATAATATTTTAGGTTTAGGAAGAAGTTCGCAGATTTTTTAATATTATCTTTTGTTTCACAACAATTTTCTTGTTGTTTGACAATATTTACCTGATAGAGATTTTTACTGCTCTACAAAACTTTATTTTTAGTTTGTTCTTAAATTTTAAAGTTTCATTATCATTCAGGCAAAAATCAGCATTTTTGGTATCTGCTCTTTTTCTTTTTTCATCGAAAACAAAAAGCAGCCGAAGCCGTTCGGGAGATGTGTATGGTGGAGGTGTTTTAGGCGCGTCTGCTGCACAAAAATTGTTGACAAGGTTCAAAAAAGGTGAAGGTAATCTTGAAGACACGCCTAGAAACGGCGATCTGCAGAATTAGACGAAGAGCAGCTGAAGGCTCGAAAGAAACTCCACTGCCAACAAGCAGCTCAATGTTGCCCAGCTGCGCCGCGGAAGTTAGGCTACTCGACTGAAAAGACCCGATCGACGAGGGCAAGTCATCTTGCTCCACGACAACGCCAAGCCGCATGTTGCACAAGTCGTAAAAACTACCCTATAAGGGCTCGAAATTTGAATGCTACTCGTGCTTTTTCTAATTATTATTGTCTTTAAATATTGACATATTTAAGGCAAAAATCTATCATAAGATTAATATCATCAAATCAAGAACATGTTAACCCGAACTAAAATTTACAGGTCCTGACCCAATTCAGAATAATTTCCTGTTCAATATAAGGCACATGATAAACATAGACCCAATGTGCATTGATGGAAAATGTTCGAATTCCTAAATTGATAACAGTCTTATATTGTATGCCCTGATTTTTGTATTTAAAAACATTCTTAGTGACGCCAAAAACATCTATTCAGATTTTATTTAAAAAAAAAACAACTTTCCAATTAAAAATATTCATTAAACAAAAAAATTCATTATCAATTGTATCATGTTTACATGTTCAATGCAGATAAAAAATAATAAAATTAAAACTAAACACATTTAACAGCTGAAAAAATTAATTTTCTTTTTGAAATGTTCCAAAAATATCCAACCCATTTCGTATCCCTAACAACCTGCATAACTCCAACATATTTTTCTTTCAGTTTCTTTTCCTTTTCTATTCGTTTATTTTAAATATTTTGAATAACAATATTTATATTCATACATATTAATACTATACAGCGTTTTTTTTTCAGAAAGAATATTAATTTTTTGCAGATAACAACTGTTTACTATTCTTATTAACTAATAGGACTATCAGGTAAGGCTTTATTAGAACTGTTAAATGTAAAATAAAAATAAAAACTTTGTGCATTATGGACCACTTTTTCATATATTGTCGTGGTGTAGGTTGATGAAAAATTAGGGGTAAAGGAGCATACCGAAAAAAAAGATGGTCTCGCTTGGGCTGGTGTAGATTTAATGTGCAATTTGTTTATTATTTCGCTTTTTTCATCACAATTTTGTTTTCTCTTACTAAATTGGTTGTTAAATCAACATAATATATATTATAATAAAAATTTTAGGTATAATTTATTATATTTAGGATCGAAGTAATAAACAAATTGCAAATTAAATCTACACCAGCCCAAGCGAGACCATCTTTTTTTCGGTATGCTCCTTTACCCCTAATTTTTCATCAACCTACACCACGACAATATTTGTTAGTTAAAGAAATGTAAATTAATTATTTTGGAGATCACTTTTTCATAGAGTGAATAGATCGAGATGAAGTTTGAACGGAATACTTGTCATAAACGTAAACCATAGATTTTACGTTCGAAATGCTATTCTCCTTATAGTATGGGAACCCGAATTTGGAGTTGACACGCTGTAAACTACTTAAAACCAGAAAAGGGTTTACCATGACTGGTTCGATAGGACTCAATCTAACGATAATATTTATTAGTAAATATATTAAAATACATAATACTGAATGAACGTATATGAACTAGGGAAATAGGAACTGCTCACATCTCGACTCGGCTCGGGGACCACCCAGGGTAGCCACCGAACCCTGCTGAGTAGACGTCTAATGTAACATTAAGACGAGGAGACGGGACCCCATGAGTGTATTCTTGCGTTTATCCGGTCTGTGTCTTCTTTGCGCTTGTCGTATAAAGATTTGTAACAGATTAAAGAGAAACTCGGGATTCATTAAACTGTCAGAGACAAATAAAAAGAGGAAATCTATAAACAGCACACACATTAGGGCAGGCAGATCAAAGATAATAAGAATCTTTTTAGTTTCGCTTTATGTTGATGTCGTTAATTAGCTTTCCGTTTTCCCTCTGAGCTCCTATCAGCTCCAAAAATACTTAACCAAGTTACTTTCCTGACTAGAAGTTCGGTTTCATTAACAATTCCGAATTCAGTATCCCGTATGTCCTATTTAAAGGAAAGTATCATGGTTGCACGGAGTTCCATCTTCCGTTTTCCGTCGTTTTTCGAGTTCCATTTCCGTTTTCCGTTTTCCGTTTCACAAAAAATTATTTTAAATTCCATTTTCCGTTTTCCACTTACCATTAGAAAAAATAGATTTCCGTGCAAGAGTTAAATCTTCGTCACGGAATTCTATCTCCTATCATCCGTTTTTCGTCGTTTTTCGAGTTCCATTTCCGTTTTCCGCCGCCCGCTTAGAAAAATGTCTGACCGTTTCAAAAAAATTATTTCCATTTCCGTTTTCCATTAGAAAAAATCGATTTTTGGGCAACCCGCTCGCACGTCATCTGGAAATAACAATTTTCGATTTTTAAGCGTGTCTGAAAATGTTTTCATCTTTTCGATAAAACATTATTACAGACAATGTAATTAGGCTTGCCTTAAGCTATCTAAAATATTAATATCTTTCTAAATAGTTAGATTTGAGCAAGTTTACTCAGCTCATTTTATAACCATACCAGTTGGCGTGCGCTCGGTATGCAAAATGTGAAATGACAAGGCTTCAAGAGGAACCAATCCGATGATTTAACAAACTTTTTCATCAGTTGCAAACTTACTGATTTGATTACTTGATTATCGGTCGAAATTCGGACTTCGGCTTCGCCTTGCTAAGGTTTTTTTTTGGCCGCCTTCTCCTCGAGAATACTGAAACATAGCCATCGACCTTGTCGTGAAAGCGGATAATGTCTACAGTGCTTTGGTGACATTGGAGATTTTCTTGAGAGGGGCACCTCCAAGTTTCACAACTGATGAGCATACAGAACCGCCGAAAATATAGAATCCTTCGTAGCATAGTCGTTATGTAGGATCATCGTCTTCGTTGGGCTGATTTCTAGACCGTGATTTCTAGCCTTATCTTCGAGCTCGAGTCGCTTCAAAAACTCCCATCAACACGGATACCTTCAGCTTTTTCCCCACTCTTTTTGTCGGATTCAAGAGATGGGGATTCTGAGTTAAATCTTCGTCACTGAATTCCATCTTCCGTTTTTCGTTTTCAGTCATTTTTCGAGTTCTATTTCCATTTTCCGTTTGAAAAAAATGATTTCCGTTCAACTCGTATATATGCATCAAATAAAAATCCTACCACAGGATAGTGTTAGATGGGAAATATTGGAAAGAAACTGGGGGACTAGGAATACATATTTAGTTGTTTCTAGAAACTAAACCGCACACCATAAAATATCAGAAAATAACTCAAGAATTTGATAAAACCTTACACTTTTTTGCGAACCAACGCTTAAATAAAAAATAAATACATAATTTAAAAAAAATATATATTTATAAATATTAACCTCAAAATTGGATGCAACAGTTACTTGATAAGCATCAGAAATTATTTTCTGAAATGGTTCAAGTACAGTCAAAAGCTTGTAAACGCTGGGTTTTTCAAGCAAAACTGGTTTTCGTGATCCGGTATTGAGCTCAAATTTTTACTAGTTGTTTCTGAAAGCGTTAGAAATCTTGTGGACAAGTGGCACACAAAAATAAGAAAAAAAGTATTCGTAGAGTTATGCTAGGAAAACCTCACGTTACAACCTTTTGACCGGTACTGTAGACTAATATATGCTTCCATCAATTCAGCAAGGTGACGATATCCAAGCCACTATTTATATTTTTGTGGAGTGTGACATTATTATTCGGCCCACATTTGATTTGATTTTCCTTGGTTCTATTTCAGGTCTAGCTTTTCTCAGACTAAGATTCAGTCCTATATTGTTGGACCATGACCACTATATATTAACGGACCATTTTATTTTTTTAAACTATTTAAATACACAACTGATATATGAAACTAAGGTTTCCAATATTTATTTATATCAATAACGCCTAATTGTTTATTTTCTTTCCTAAAATGCGCAGCACAATACTATACCAATAGTTTGCTCGTATGTGTATCTTGTGTGCATGTTTGATCGATGTCCAAAAATAGATTGTCGGGCGGCAGCCTGTATATTCTCGACCAGAACATTTCCGGATCTTCGTGTTGGCTATCGATGTTTACAACTAATTATCGCTTTTGTATATATTCTTTATTCTTTTTATTGATGAGCTTATATGTCTGGTTGTTTTTAGAAACTGGTTGCTTTTGTTTACCGAATATACCCAAATTTATTTATGGGTGTATCATTTTTCTCTATAAATTATTTTAGAAAATATTATTCTTGCTCATTTTCATTCAAAAAGTTGTGTTTTTTTGTTTTTGAGGGAATTATTGTATGAAGATATTTGTGTGATTTTTGCAGACCTATATGAATTTAAATTTTTTACTAGAGCTTGTGAAGATAAAATGTCTCTACGCAAGTTTGCCAGGATTTCCTTAAATTCTCTTAAAATATTACATTCTTCACAAAATATTAAATTCACAGCACTTTTTTAAGCTTGTTTTATTACTATTCCAGTTGGCGAGCGGCAGTTAGGAATAATTGGTTTGAAAAATAACGAGGAGATTGATTGAATATTGGCGTATTCAATTTTACTTAAATAATTTTCTTCTAAAATAAAATTTTTTCTTCCAATTCTTCTAAATTCCCACGCTTAAACCCCCCCCCCCTTTAAGAGAAAATATAATGTTAATTTTAAAATTATATAGAAAGCAAGAATGAGCAATATTGTTCACTTCAGTTGACGTGTGACTGTCTTCTGCAAAATTGTTCGAATATCCTTGTAGAAGTTCTATCCCAACAAAATCTGCTTCTGAATATTCCATTCGCACTCGCACCTTCTTCATCGACTTTTTTCATCATTATTCACTAACAGAAAACATATTTCAAACAAAAATAGCTCATAATCACTTATAAACCTTTAATCGTAGAATGTCCTTGAAATATAAATGAAATTACAAATTCAAATTAAATTGTACTCCAGACAATTAATTACAACTAAAGTAGTTTCCGTAAAAAATCATTTTATTTTGCAATGATTTCAAAAATTCAACTATTCTTCGAATAAGTGAAAGTTGAGAACTAAACACATTTGATATTTAATTGAAATTTTCGATACAATTCCAGAACATTTTAAATTAAATCTTAAACTTGGTTTTAATTTATTTTTCTCTGTTGTTCAAATTCCTTTTATAATCAAGTTTTTGTCATTAAAAATTTGCTTATAAATTTCATTTTTAATATATTTATTCATTTCATAATTTACATTGCATTTTGACTATTAGCAGAAAGCTTAAAAATCTCTATTTGCTCTTCTATAGAAATAATTTCATTGGAATTTTTCGTCATTGTCGTTGTCAAAGTAATGAAAAACTTATGTTAGTCAACAAGCAGATTGTGTATCAATATGAGCAATAAGTTATTGTAAAGTTATATTTTCAAAGTGAATAGATTTGATAAAATCTTTCATACCGTTCATCTCATTAATAGAAACATAATTGATCATGTCTATATAGTTTGTGTTACCGTTCATAATTTTAACAGATTTTTTGAATCATAATTTGAGCGTTAATTGAGTAAAAAGTATATTAAAGCGTATACAATATTTCAGTTGAATAAATGTGTCTATAATTCCCTCAAAATTACAAAAGTCCTTATAAATTTAAATTCATATTATTATTGACTAGGGAGGTCATTTTTTGATCCAAAAAGATTTAGGTCTGAAACTTTGGGCTGATTTAAGTGGGTTCAAAAAGTTACCAACCTCAAGTTTCCTGCGGGTTGAGGAATAAGTTCGTAGAGTTTTTTACAGAGATTTTTTTGAACAAAAACAGTAATTATAATAATAAGTTAATCAATTATTGCGCCGTTATTATTTACGACTTCCTAGCACCTCTCGATCAATTTGTTGATGCTGTTCCGCCAAAAATCGCCCGAAGGAGTTGTTGAGCCAGTTTTGATTTCTTCTTGGTAGGGCAGAGAGCGCAAAAGATGATAATCCTATGGCGCAAGGTCTGGGGAATACGGTGGACGCTGAAGAAGCTCCCATTCGAGCTCTTGAAGGGCAGTTTTGACGACTACTGCAAGCCTTACGTTGTCGTGGAGCAAAATGACTTGGCCTCGGGTCTTTGCAGTCGAATAGCCTCCTTTACGCGGCTCCTTGTTGTCCATTGCGCTTCTTTCGAGCATTTTCCACTGCAGTATGCGCTCCTAGTTGCACCAAACGCGGATCATGGTCTTTTTCGACCTTGCTTGACTCTCGGCTTTCGTTTATCTCCTGAAGCCACCCACCCCTTTCTTGCTTCAGATTGATGTACAGGAACCATTTTACATCTCTCGTGACGATTCGGTACAAAAATCTCGGTTTAGGACCGTGTTTTGCTCGACGGCGAGAGAGATGTTCAGCTGCAAGTTGAAGGCGATTTTCATTATTTTGTTCGCTGATTTCATGAGGTACACATGTCCCGAGTTTTTCGGCAAATCACATTGAATGAAGATGATTAAGGATCTGTTGATCAGAGTTCATTTTTTCGGCAAATTCACGACTTATTTGCTGACCATCTTACTTCAATAGAACCTTAAAATGCTCTTCGTCGAACTCTGCAGGTCGTCCGCTTCGAGGCGTCTCTTCAAGATTTAAGTCGTCATTTTTTATCTTTGCGAACATGTTTTGTGTAGTAGACACACACCTTCTCCATACACACTGTATTTTTCGCGAGCGGCTTCGACTGTTGTTTGCTTTCGATGAAAAGCAAAGAAGAGCAGATGTCGAAAATGCTGATTATAGCCTTCTGAATAGTTCGTTTCTAAGCCTGAAATAATTAACAAACATAGAGCTGCTTGAAGGTAGTGGTCTTTCTTTCGAGCCTTCAGCTGCTCTTCGTATAATTCTGCAGATCTCCGCTCCAAAAATTGTGAAAAGTTAAAATTTCAGAACAAGCTAAAAACAGTTTTGTAGAGCAGAAAAATCGCAATCAGATAAATATATACACTTTGCCAAACAGCAAGAAAATTGTTGTGAATGAAAAGATAATATAAAATTCTACCTAAATCCAATACTAATAAATTTCTATGTGGATTGAAAAACCCATTGGAAAATACAAAAGTAGTAAGCTAAATAAGGATAAATAACGTCTTAACTAGGAACATTGCAGAGCCAGCCGGAAATATTATTTTTGCAAGTTTTAATAACGTATAACTGAATTCTATGTGGTCTGAATTTTTCTGTATAATTTTTAAAAAAAGTGTGAATATCTTAATTTAGACAATTCATAAACATTCTGAGGCTACTGGAAAATCTAAAATTGATATGACGGGTGGTTTGCAATTGTATTTTGACTTTGTTGGAATCGAACAAAACCATCGGCGACTATAAACATTTTGCATACTTCTACATCTCCCAAGGCACATTGAATTTTCACGCAGTATCATTCATGACCTTCTAAATTATAACCTCCTAGTGTCCCTCATTTAGGAATAAACCCTTCTCGAAACTCTACTTTTCCTTCGACGGAAACTTAAATATTTGATCGCAAATATGACATCAAGTTTATTTTACAAAATAAGGCCGTTTGCCAAATTATGAAAGATTCTTTTCTTTCTACCATCTATTCACTAATTGCTGTTCAAGTTGTACTTTAAGTGATCGATAATTTGTAATTAGTAAAACTAAGTTTGTGGAACTTAATACGTTAATACAACAAGTAAACAAATAAACATTTAAATTTTAAAATCAAAAATCAGGCAGGACATGCATGATCGTCATATCATCTGACATAAATCTGTTAAAATAATGAACAGAAACACAAACTATATAGACATGGCCAAATAACAAGTTTATCAATACCACGTGGTTTTGTAAAAAAAGTTAATAACATTTTAAGGTTTAATATTAACATTTAATATATTCTTATTATTATATTTTACATTAATGAATGTGCTCTTCCATATAGTTTCTCAACTGAAACAAAACGGAGCCCATAATTAAAAGAATAGTAAATTATTTTATTAGAATTAATATTATAAGTCCCTTAATACTTTTTAAAGGCTTTATATAAAACAAATTTCCTTAAAAAATGAAAAAATCTGATTTAATTAGGGAATGATAGCGTTTAGTCTCCTACTTTAAGCATACAGTTTATTGATATACATGTCAATTGAAATGAGAAAAATATGACTCTTAATGAATCGATTAGCACCATAATTTTAGAAAAATATCCAACGTAAAAGAGAGTGATGGTCACATTTCGGAAATTGACGTAACAAGCATTCTAGATTATTCACGTGTAAATTAGAGAGGCACAATTAAATACCAGTGATGAACGTAATAAAAATTTTCAATTTCAAAATTCGGAATACGGAATTCATGGTATATATTAGATACCGTAAAAGCATGGCTAAAAGCACACCTACAGTACAATTTCACCCAAGTTGGGTGTATCTACTGTTTAAGTTACATGTGCACGCCAAATGGAAATAGTTACTTTTCTTATCCTTACATGTGTGTTATAACTTTCCCGTGTACTTAACAGAAGTATATTCTTGTCAGTTTTTCCTTAAACTCTCTGAATAATATTAAATTCTTCACGAAATATTGCATTTGAGCACGTTTTCTGACCCTTTTTTAGATTTATTAGCGGTCCAGTTGACGTGAATAAGTTTTTAAAAATTATTGTTTATTGCAATGTGGCTAATGCGCCTTATTTATTTTCACAATTTTTAAAATTTGATTCATGAGCTTAAATTTGTTTCCTGCTTCAGTTTAAAATTTTCAGCTTTCAGCTTCTGCTGCTGTTAAGTAATTAATTCTTCAAATCCCTTCACATTGTTGATTTAAATGTAAAACAAGGACTTATTTTAAGTTTAATAAAATATGCAGAAGCTCGAAATCGATTCAATTTACACTCATAATATATCTAATAGACGAAATGATGGATCACACGCCAAATTGTATGGCACGCCAAATGAAAATGAACATTTCTATATATTTAAATTTGTATTGAAAGTTTAAAATTTTTACTTCCAGGATATTTTCCACGTAATATTAGCATTCATATTTTAAACAATATAGTGAACTCGCATTTCTTATCAAACAACACTGCTTGAGCACCTTTCCTGAGCTTCCTCGTTTAACGTTACATTTGGAGTGTTATGGTTATAAAATGAGCTCAGTAAACGTGCTCAAATATATCATTGCTGCAAGTTATTAATATTTTATATAGTTTAAGAATTGGTTATCTAAACTATCGCAAGCAGTATTTCTATTAAGACGGTAAAAACTTTTAGACACTCTTAAAAATCGGAAAGTCACTATTTCAATTTGGGGTGTGGATCAGTTATGATTCTTACCCATAGGCGCACGACAACTGGAAATAACGATTTTCTATATTTAAGCATGTGTGAAAATTTTTAAGTATTTTCAATAAAACACTGTTTACAATACATTAATCACGCGCTCTCTAAACGTTATAAAAACACAAATATATTTCCAAATAGTTCGATTTTAGGACGACTACTGAACTGATTTTATCAGTTGACGTGCAGGCGTAGATTTCTGCGCACAGAGAAGGCAACTTGGATTAACTTTTTTTATTGAAGCAAACTATTGACGGTTAAATTTCAGAGAAAGAATTTTAGACGAATCTAATCATCTTGCACGCCAAATCGAAATGAATATTTTTCTAAATTTAAACGTGTATTACTAATTTACACGTATTATTTTCATATGATTTGACACGTCATTGTTACTAGCCCGTCTTAAACTATCTAAAAACATGCGTTTCTTGCCGAAATGTACAATATGAGCATCTTTTCCGAGCCCCAAACTTAACGATTCAATTTGGTGTGCATCTTGCATCAACAAAAATCATAAATATTTGTCGTACATATATCTTATACATTTATAATTTATCTTGTATATAAGCACACCATTTGTATGGTAATAAAATGAGCTCAGTAAACATTCTCAAATTTAACTTTTAAAAAATATATTAATATTTTTAGATAATTTAAGACAGTTTTAATTAAACTGTAGTAAAATATGTTATAAAAAACGGAAAATTACCACACATGTTTAAAAATTGCGAAATCGTTATTTCGATTTTGCGTGTATAAGCTATACTATTTATCGGTAAATTGTTTTTAGTAGAAATAAGACACAAGGTGTTGCACAAAAATACAAAATGTGTCAACAAACTCTCTTAAAAAAAAGGTATGTAAAATGATTGTTCTATGGGCTTATTCGAGGAATTTTATTCGACCAGAAACTTTTTTTACTCATTACTGTATTGTGCTTCTTGATAGTCGACGGAAATTTGTTGAACAAACAACAATAATGAAACACTAAAAAACATAAGAATGAAGCTCTTCTATTTTCCAACGAAATACCGGTGATGGACGCAGGACCGAATTGCGGCGTCCATACTTCACACGTTTTAGAATTCCGGAAGAAACTCAATTCACAACTTCTTTCCTATAGTGCCAAGATTTATTCGCCCTTGACAAATATTGAGTAGAAAATTGAGATTGAGAAGTATTGAGAAGTAGTAAAATCTACTTGAACCCACTTCCTCTTTGATCATTTTTTTACCCACCTAATATTGCTTTTTGAATAAAAAAAAAGAGAGAGCCAATGTTGAACGCCTTAATGGAAATTGTGTAGTTCAAACAATGGTTTGAACTGTGTACAAACAATAACCTCAATGAAAGAGCGATGTTGTTTATTTTCAATTTTAACCATTTTCTTTTTCTCAATTGGCTCTTTATTTCAAATATACAAGTACATACATAAATCGTGTTGGATCAGAATTTCGGGTACAAAGTATGATAGTATTAACATATAAATCACTAGATTGAATTCCGTAAACAAACAAGAAAAGTTTTTCTTTGAATGGGTATCGTTTTAAAACTTAAATTGTGTACCTCATAGTTTTCCGTGTTTAGATATTAATGTTCAAGACAATATTTTAAAATTGTTTATTTTAATAATAAAATTAAAATCTGGCATAAAATAATTTTTCAAGGATGATATTAAATCTTAAAACCATCTGATTGAACCTATTCGAAAAAACTAGACGTTTAAAGCTCAGAAAGTCGGAGCAAAGAGTGTTGTTCTGTAAGACAAGTAGTTTTCCACATAGCTTAAAAACTAATCTGGAATTGAGAAATATAAAATAGTAATATTCACTAGAAATTATAGAAATGTTCATTTCCATTTGACGTTGGTTTATGAGAACGAAAATTCTATTCGGATAGTACTACATACACTGAAGGAAATGTTCAGACAGAACAAGTTTTTTTCTTAGCAGTGGAGTTGACGTGTAAAATACAGAATACAAAATATATAAAAACTTTAATTCAGAATGATCTAGGCTCCTCTTCTAAGACCCTCTATGCGGTGGAAAAAAATTATTTCAACGGCAGTTGAAATAAGAAAAAGAGAAGCTCAGGGATTATTGCATTATTGCAGAAACCCCTATTATTGCAGAAAAAACCCTATTATTGCAGAAAAATATTGTACTTGAGAGATAGTTTTGGGCAGAACTATGAAATTGATCTGAAAATCATTGTAGTTTATGGATGTTAATGGTATTTAATTTCTTTTCTAATTCCGCTTTTCTTATATTTAATAACAATACTAATTAATTTACTTGTAAATTAGCAAGACATGATTTAACATGACAATATTTTTGTTTTCAATTGGCGTGCACAAAAACTTACATAACTTCAATCCCATGTTACCTATTATCATTGTTTATATATAGGTTATTTGAATGGAACGTCTATATTTTACAAATTACTGCTAAAATTCACTTCACCCGAAAAATTGAAGAGTGAAATTAAAATTCGGATGTAAAACATGTCAGTCCGTAAAAGTGCGCGCGGTGTACAAACGCATTTAAAATATTATTTCGGACTAATATTCATAGTTTCAATTATAATTTGTGATTATAAGATAATGAATAGAAATAATGCGAATAAATTCAAATGTTTCTTTCACATTGATGGCTAATTAAGTTTAGGTATTATCAAGTTATGAGAAATTGACAATTCCAATTTTAATTTTATAAAAAATAAAAGTATAGTCGTCGCCAAATGCGATTACTACCGCAAATGTGTAGCGCACTTTTTTAAATATTATTTTTTCATTTGGTTTTTATGATTATTATTATTTTCCACATTTATACCACGATTGCAACAACGTCTAAAACAAATTCTTCAATGTATTTACGCAAAAACAGTAAAGAACGAGCGTAAACAAGAAAATAATCATAAAAATTAAATGAAAAAAATAATATTTAAAAAGTGCGCCACATTTTGCGGTGGTAATCGCATTTGGTGACGACTATAACAAATCTGATTTGATCTAGAAATTTTGAAGAAATCTAATGAGAAACAGAGAAATTATTAACATAAATTGAATATTTGTTTCATGACCTCTTTGAGACCATTTTAAATAATTCGAAAAGAATGAAATTGAATTGTCAATTTCTTATATTTTGATAATAGTAATATTTATTTATTTTTTTACAGTGTTTTTTATTTAAAAAATGCTGCAAACAAGATCAAGCAATTATTGACGAGCCGTAGAATATTTTTAATCTGGTATAACTAAAACAATTAGGGTTCTACTAAACTTCTTCTGAGATTAATTGAGGTCATTTTATTAAGAAAATAAAAATAAAAATATCTGCCATCCGCAATAGAATGTTGGATGATATGCTTCTACACCGACCGCACTATCACGGCCTAACATTTTTTACATCCGAATTTTAATTTCATTCAAGTCTGAAACGTGCTAAAATAAAAATGAATCCAAAGTACCCAACTCTTTGATTTGCCCATAAGTTTATAACTAAAAGCTATCATCTGATGATGACCTAGTCTGAAGAATTTACTCAAGGGTCAACAATTCATTTTCAACAATACATCTTTCATCAAATCTCAGCCAATTATTGTTTACTTTAGTTGTGTCTTTCTATTTTATCGAAATTCGCGAGAATTCTAGAAACATTGATGTTTTGAAAATATTAGTTTGGTTAGTGATTAATCAAAATTGATTAATGTGTTTTGTGGAAAAATTAAAATAACATTTAACATTAAGATTTAATATATTTATCGATATAGGTTATTTCATTTAAGAAAACTTTATAAAGTTTCCAATAAGCTTATAAGATTTTACTGCGTTTACTTAGTAGGTTTAATTATTTTAAATTACTGATAAGTTGTTATAGATCAATGAATTAATTGGTCAATTGACTTTAAATTTATAAAATAACACAAAAGACAACAAATTCTGCAAGTTTGGGCCGAGCTTCATATACCATATCAGTTGTCTTGTGTTGTAATGTTAAATAATGTGTATTGTAAACTTTTTGTCCGTCATATAGAAGGGCTTTATAGTATGTTTGATGTATGAATTCATCACTATTTTCTAAAACATTTGTGTATATATAACACTTTTCGACAAATCAAACGCAATTTTTTGAAATCGGCAAATGTCCATTTTATTTGCTCAGACTTATGTCGTTCATCTTGTACGAACTCAACTTAATAAGTTGTTTGAACAATGCCAGAGTTAAAATTTAAAGTTATTTTCTTTAAACCCATTTCTTTCTCGTGTCTCTATTATTTATTAAAAACGCAATCGGCAGCACCCATTTTTTACCGATATCTATATATTTGATTTCTTTAAAGTCCACTATATTTTAATCATCAAAAGATCAAATTGTCTCTACAAGAATGTATATATTTTGTAATTCTTTAAATTCAATTTACATTGATTATCAGTAAATATCATTTTAAATTTCTACTCTTCCTCCATTTTCTTGATCTTTTCGTCCAGGTGAACTGTTTTTCCCCCCGTTTGCGACACCACATGGTGATACGATAAAAGGTGATATTGCATAGAAAAAAGATATATATCATTATTGATTGTACCATAAGGTTGAAAGATCAAATGCACAAAAAATCATATCGACAATGTGCGAATCCAAAGATCAGTCGTTGCTCCGCTCACGATTAGGTTCATAATTTAACGCGCGGATTAGTTTAGAGGAAACGTCTAGAAGAATGATAAAAGATTACTTTTTTATCTTGTTTTGACGATTCTGCAAGTTCATCATCAAATAAACAGGATATATAAGGAGATATCTAAAAACTGTTTGCTAAATTCGTACAATAAATAGATGTGATATTTATTTTTACTTTGCAATCATTGTTAACCATAAGGCTGGTATGAAAATTATATTGCTGCAGCAATTGCGACCATATAATAAAATTTTACGATTTTAAATTTTTGTTATTTTGTTATTGTTTTTATTGATATTTTGTTGTTGAAATTTCGACTACCTGGAAAATCGATTAATTATCAATGACTTTAATTACTCACCTTGTCAGATTTGCCAGTCAGATTCTCGTAAATTTGCCAGTCAGATACGGAATATTATACTAAATGCTTGAATATTATTTTCAAACTCCTTCAATTACTAAGCTAGAAAACTTGAAAGCTAGAAAGCTAGAAATAATCTAGAATAGTTTTTAAGTATGGCAGGTTCAATTTTCCTGTCCGCAAATGTCAATTCATGTACAACTGATTTACAAGTTTACATTTTTGTATAGTTTTAAGGTAATTTTAGCAAGTTAATGACAGAAATTACATATAGCATCAAGTTCTATTACCTAATGAAAATCCAAGTCATTGCGGGCAGCCAATTAAACAGGGTTCAGAAAACGTTCTCAAATGTAATATTTTGTGAATAATTTAATGTTTTTAGAGAGTTTACGGATAAGTTAACAAATCGGAGAAGACAATATTTATTCAGAGTACATATTAAAGTTGTAAGAGTCTAATGCTTTTTTTCAATTGCTTGGTTTTAACAAGTTAGCGATATTGTTGTTGTGATCCACAATAATCCATTACACTGACCAATACTATAGTTTTGAAACTGTACAATATTTTATTTTCTCGTGACGTCTGATTTATTCAAAAAACTATTAGTAGGTAAAGGGGGAAACTGTCAGGAACTATCACTATAAAAATAAAGGCTCTAGGTGCTCAATATAATGGAAGAGCAAAAAAAGAAGAGAAAATGATGGGCGACCACACGGCCACAAACAACTGTTTCGTCAATTTCTTTTCAATATGTGCTGACCATTATTTCGAAAAAAGAGTGGCCGTCCAAACGAGAATATCATTCCATTCTAATTTTTTTCCTCTTCCATTAGGCACCGATCTCTGAAAAGGACAATAGCTTCAGATAAATTATTAATGAGGGCGTAAAAATAATTATCAATTTATTTAAACAAATTACACAGAACTCGTCTGAATTTAGGGAAATTGCCATTTCCATTTGGCGTGTGTTTGTTATAACGATTAAAGATAAAACTATTAACAATCTAAAAAAAAGAACTGTCATGTAGATATCAAATGCGTAAAATATTTATTTTCTATATAGTTTGTAGTTAATAAAGTATTGTAATGATTGATATATAGACATCAATTTATTAAAAATATCAATGAAATTGGATCAGACTTTACCAAATTCATATTATCTTAAAGATCATTTAGTACTCATTTTGGGTATTTTCTTTTTTTTTTGAAGAAAAATTGTAAATTGTGGGTACAAGATACATTCACAAGATACATTTCTTCTTACCGTACAGAAGCTACAACAAGTAGATAGCACACCGACTCATCTAATTTATTTTTTTCTGAATTTTCAAGCGCACGGAAACAGGAGACGACCCGTTAACCGGCACATGGCTGATTTTATATTTTTTTTGCACCCGTTTGGCATAGTTTTCACTAGAAATCTTTCATATAGAAGCTTGTTTCTTCCTTTGATTAATTAAGAATTCCTAAACAGGCAGAATGAAACATGATTCATTTAAGACCACCCAGGTTAATTATGCCAGTAATACTCTCTTCGTACTTGGTAGCTCATGATATATCCAATGTCTGGTCAAAATGTTTAATTGTTACAATCACATGGATTATGACAAGATATTCTCAAACATTTAAATTAGCGCTCATAAAGATATTATTTTAAAATGCGAAAAACGTAAGGAAGAAAATTTGCTTCACGAAAGACAATTGAAAATAGCCTTGCATCTAATTTAAATGTTTCCTCTGAAATTTCGCGTAAATCTTTAAATATTTTATCTATGCGAAGATAATAGATCTATGTGAATTTATTGTAAAATTACCATAAACTTCTGAAATACTGAGGAAGTTGAGCTTTCATTTTTACAATTCTAATTGGCGTGCCTCACGCTGTCGATTGAGGAGATGTTCAAATTTATATTTCTAAGAGGCCGTATAAAAAAGTTCACGGGTATGAACCAGGGTTACACGGAAAACGGAAAATAGATTATATATTTCCGTGCAGCCCTGGCATGCACCCCAACCCCCCCCCCCCCCTAAATTGAAGAAATTGAACTCTTTATTAAAATTAGTGCCACTATCTTAAACTTTTTATTACAGAATACATGCCAAATTGAAATTGCAATTTTGCGGTTTATAAACCTATTTGGAAATTTGTACGCCTTTATAACAAAAAAGTTTTTACTACAATTTTATTAAGGATGCCTTAAACTATCTAAAAATATTAATATATTTATAAAAGATTATATTTGAGGATTCTTACTGAGCTCAATCTATTAACATACAGTTTGGGGTGCAGAATATTCTCCACGTAATCTTATAACGCATGCTTTAAACTATTTAAACAATCATTTCTCTTACAAAAGAACGCTACTTGAGCATCTTTTCTGACCCCGCTCATTTAAATTTACGTGTTATTTGTACTTAGAGGATATTAGAATTGACTTCCTTCCTTACAATTATTGGATTTTACCCTGTTGAATTCAATCTTTTTAATTAATCTATATCAATTTGTATAATATCATTACTGGCTACAAAATGAGACCATTTTTTAACTACAAACTTTATAATTGTCCGAAGTTCGACTCCTAAAAACAATATGTCCGATTTAAAAAACATGATATTGTATCTACGCTACAGTTTTAGCACATTTTAGTTACAAATTTATTCCACAAAAATTCAATAGACTCGTATGACCCTCTAGCCTAGACTAGAAATAATATAAATAATAAATAATTAACCATCAAATCAATGTGTTATCGATTTTCGGAGTTATCAGTCAGAATTTGAGAACACAAATGAAAAATATTTAGAGACTGCTACATTTGTAGTTAATGATGAAATTAAAAGAGACTATAAATTTCAATTTAAAAGTGACGATAACAAATTCATTTTTTAAATATCAACGATCAAACGTTCATCGAAAAAATGGTAAAAACGAGCAATAATGAGGAAGTTTTAATATTCATGGAAATTTATTTGAGTTTAAGTAAACGAGAATTTGAAAGAAGTTTAGGAAAGGTTTTACACACTTTAAATTAATTAGACATAAACAATGATAAAAGATAAACGATGACGGCGTCGTTCGGTGGTGTTTAGTGCACGAAGAGTTCAAAATGTTGTTTTCTTCGTTTTTTATGTAATGCGCGAAAATAAGGTATTCATATGCAGTAGGAGTAGTACAGATAAGCAAACTATTTACAGATTGATGATCGTTTAAATTAGTTGACAAATTAATGAAATTCTTATTTACTGTAATAGAAATCGGCAACCTTATGTTACAATAATGTAAATAAAGTGCAGACTTTAATATTTCTTGATCGTTTGTCTTTAATCAGTGAATAATATCAACATTTTTTTATGGGATTAATAACAAATATATCAAATTTTCTAAAATCAACTTAAACTCCACGTTTTGAATTTTTTGCAAAATGTTTGATTTGATGCCATATTTGGAAGTTTTTGAATTGGATAATAGATTACACAAAAGAAAGAATAAAAAACTATAATCAAATCCATCGATTTTCTATTAAATTTCCTAAAAATAATCGTGGAGAACGTAAATAACAAATAACAATACACAGAGAAATTCTATGAATCAAACATTTTATTAGAAAAAAATTTAGAAAGCTCAGTATTTATAAAGAGAACTGGAATAGACCATACTTGGGAAAGGCCATAAAATATGATAAAATAAAACATTTTAATAGATCCTTACACTTTTGTAAGAACCGACACTTAAATATTAACCTCAAAATCCGAATTAATACCTAACGCTACATCATAAATTATTTTTTTTTGCAATTTTTCAAGTAAACTAATATCTGATTCCATAAAATCAGCAGGGTGACAATTTAGCGGATTGACAACCCTTTCAGATACGATGTTCAAACTTACATAGTTGTCGTAATGAGCTGAAAATGCTGATAAAGCACCATCAGCTGTGCTCTTAATTTCTTGATTTATTTCCTGATATTTTATGCTAAAATAAATATTTATAAAAATTATATTTCGTTTGAATAAATTATGTTGCCAAATTTTCCGGGCCGGAGGGCCGGGCCGAAAAAATCGAAAATTTCTGGCCCCGGCCTGGCCCGGCCCTAAATTTCCCAAGTATGGAATAGACAACATTTCTTAAAATTCACGTGAAATTTGTAAGAAAATCGAAATAAATTTGGTTTGAATAGTCTAATGATAAAACCGAAAAGAATATAAAAGATTACTCTGATTAGATTTGCTTCCAAATGTTAGGTAAATGAGGAAGCGAATTTTTGCATTCGAATTTTTATAGGCTTTGTAACGACCATATGCAAAACAGGTATTCCTCCCTCCTCTAATCATACCCAGTTTGTCCTTCTAGATCAAAATTGAACTAAATGTGTTCTCACCTATCTATTACAATAATTCTTTTGTAATCTTCCGTGATGCTTATTATATTATTCTCCAGTTTAGATTATTTACCGTAAGGAATTATCTATTCCAACATTGTCGCTTTTTCATAATATTGTTTTTCTTGTTTATCACGGCTCACAGAGCTTATTCTGCCTTGTTTACATTAGTAACTCTCGAAAGTTCGTTTTTCATTAAAAAAAAGCTCTCTTTCCTTGTTCGCTCATTATTTCGATTTCCAACTTTGTTTATATAAACAAAACAACAAACAAAATCTAAAACTTATAAAACAACATAATCAAATGAAACAAACAAAACAACCGTTTTATCAATCAATTTGAGTTGATTTTCAGACATTCTTGTGCGTGTATTGCATTTGACTGTTGACCATTACACAAGCATCTTGCGCTCAACCTTGTTGACCGGAAAAAGAAAACAACATAAACATACAAGGCCAAACTCCCGCCCACAATAATTGATATATTTTCTAACGATTTTCTATTTCTCATCATCATCAAAATCATCACCTCCCACCATCATATAGTCTACTCCACCCATCGAATAACACGAGAATGCTGTGGTATATAACTCGGCAACCGTGCTGCCGCGTCAAACAGTACGAACCATTATCCCAACAAGACCAGCAACAACAACAACAAGTAGTAGACTCGAAAGCGAGCACTCAGCTGTGGTTTGATTCAAAGCTGAGAAATAGTCCGAATCGTGTTCGTCTATCGAAAACTCGTAGACGATTAATTGAGCAGAAAAAGTGGTCCAGAATGCCAAACTTAGCCATGTTGCGAAAAAGAGGTGAGCTTTTTTTTTGTACAAACGTTATCAATAATGATATAATTTTAGCGCGCGTCCGCACGTCGAGCAACCCAGTGATGGGGAATTGCTACTCTGACGAGAAAGTGGAAGACGTTTCGAAGAAGATTGTAAAAGTTCACCAGGGTCTCCTTGAAGGCGAAGTTATTCGATCGCCAGATGGCTCCAACTGCGACGTTTTCCTCGGCATCCCATATGCTAAACCGCCTGTTGGTGAGCTTCGATTTAAGGTAAACAAGTTTAAATGATTGAATCTACTTAAAAAGAATTTTTATAGAAACCAGAAGCACCCGAACAGTGGAAAGGTGTCAGAAAGTGTCACAAATATCCAAATCGATCCATCCATCGTGAAATGCCATGGGACAAAGCTTTACCAAGCGCTCCTATGAGTGAAGATTGCCTATATTTGAATGTTTTTGCTCCAAAAATCCACGAAGACAAGGTTTTAAGACATCACGAAGCATTCAAGAAATACGATCGATTTACAGAAGTATCCAGTGATGTTTTATATTCACGGTGGTGGCTGGATGATGGACTCCGCTGAGAGATACTCACCAAAGAATGTTTGCCGACTTTTGGTGTCACGCGGAGTGGTAGTAGTCACCATTCATTATCGCCTAGGCTACCTTGGATTCCTATGCACTGGAGATGAAGCAGCACATGGAAATTATGGATTATATGATATGTTGGAAGCCCTTAAGTGGACGAATGCAAATATAAGCGCATTCGGCGGAGACCCGGACAATGTGACCATTTGTGGACAAAGCGCCGGAGCTGTCTCAACCGATTTACTTTCAATTTCACCATTAGCTAAAGGATTGTTTGCGCGTAAAATAATAATGGGTGGAAACTCATTTTGCCACTGGGCGTGTCGCACAAAATCAGAGGTTCGGGACTACTGTAAAGCAAAAGCACTCAAAATGGGCTGGAAGCCGAAAGAGTCCTATGAATCAACCCTGGAAGAAAGCAAAGAACTAGTGGAATTCTACAAAAACATTCCAGCTTCAAAGTGAGATTGTGCGTAATGCAACTCGATTAAATTTCCGTTTTATAGATTAGCGACCACGATGTTTTTCAACAAGCCATTTTTCCGGGAATGCAAGCTACCTCTAGCTCCAGTAATCGATGGCGACATTCTTCCATACAATCTTGAATCTCTACGAGAATCGAGTGAACCAGTTCCAACGATTGTCGGCGGAGGAGAATATGAAGCTTTACTATTTTGTAAGCAAATTATCAATTAATATTCAATAAGTTTTTATTGTTTAGGTGCCATTGGCCTACTACGGGGAAGTGAAAAGGAACTCGACCATGTTCTAGAAACGCTCGCAGAGAAGACGGGACAACCCCGGTCGAAAATCGACGAAATTACTCGAAAGCTTTATAATGACTCGAGTGCCCTTCGATCTGATGCCAAACTTCGAAGGAAATTCTTTGTTGAAATATTATCCGACATATTTGCCAATTACGGTAATTATCGGTATATGGAGTATTCGAAGCAAAGTGAGGCTGAATGCTATGCTTACTCTTTTGACCATCAAAGTAAACAGTTATGGGGATGGCTGCAACATGTTGTTCCATTTACAGGTAAACATTTAGACATACGTAATTTTTAATTTGTGATGTTTGATTATAGGTGGAACACATACTTCTGAGGTTACCTATCTATTCGATTGCAATTATATGGCTGCTCCATTAGGAATGACAAAGAAAGATAGAAAGATCAGTGAAATGACAGCTGATTATTTCTGCAACTTTGTCAAGTTTGGGTAAAACGACAATTTCTGAACGTTAATAATTTGTGCATTATTTAGTACGCCAAACGGTCTCGGTGTTTCTCCGAAACATCCTGAATGGGAGCCAATTTCGAAGAACAATGATTCATTACGGGTACTTAGTTTGAAGCATGATGCGGAAATGTGTGAAAAGGTAATATTTTGAATGAAAATTTCGTATAAATTATTCATTAACATTTTAGTCATACATTGAAAGAATGCAAAAGTGCCATGATTCAGTCGGAAATAAGCAAAGTAAAAGAAGGAACACGATCCTTCAGCTGGAAATCGATGATCATCGTAATCCATTCTTTGGATCAAAGAAGAACAGCATTGTTTCAGTAAATTGAAAAAGTAACCAATTACATGCAAACCTCCTCATTTCCTTTAATGTTCAAATTTGTCATCATATCATTCATCTCATATTTTCCGAAAAGCTTTCCCTTGATCATATTTTGTTTACCCTGTTTTATAGACGAAATCCATTGGATTGTTCAATTTTTGATTATCATGTTCAAGCTAACAATAGACAACTGCCAAAGTTTTATATATTTTTAACGAATGATCTCCGTTCTTTCTCATACATGTCTCATATGGTTTTTCAATTTTTTTGTTTTTAGTTTGTATTTATGTTTTTATCTTACTGTATTCTGATATAATGTATTTTGAATAATAAATGATTTAATATTTATTTTTGTTATATGTTTATATAAAAGATATATATATATATATATATCAATTTCTGTACAATTTTATACTGGAATAATTAACATAAGCTTCGGGCAAAATTATATTTGAAAGACTGAAAAGCGGCAGTCACTTTAATCTGACCGATTATCTTCTCCTCACTCTACGCCTTATATTTCTAAATTAACTAACTAGAAGAAACTTGAAGGCTTCAACTTTAAGCTAATGTGCAATTGACAAACTTTTCAAATTAGCTTTAACTAGTGTGATTATAAAAACTATATTGGTTAATGAAATTACTGTAAGATTAAATATTTTCGAAATCAATTAAAGTGCTTTAATCATGTGCGCGGCATCCTCAAACTAAACCAGTGATCATATATTTATTATTAGTGCAAATCAACAATACAAAAGTTTCCAAAAAATCTAATTATAGTCAGCTGTTTATATCATCACCATTTGTGATGTCAATTGAAAAACTAATTGCTTTCACTGAGACCTAGTGGACGATAGAATGGACACCGATTGTCATCGATGCGTGACTTTTGTCATTTTGCTTTTTCTAGTTCCGCAAGTCGGTTTTCGCCATCGGTAACATTATGATCTCCGAGAGAATTTAATACTTGATCTATAGAAGATCATCGATTCATTCCGTTACTGGTCTGCGGATTCTGGAAACACTTCGAATAGTGTGGCTAGAGGTCTGAAAGTGTGGATTTGTCTCATACAACTTCTGGGTTATGCTTTTTATGGAAGTATGGTCAATCAGAGGAATTAGGTCTTAAATAAAATCTGATTTTTCCCTGGTCAGATTAAGCTCATGAAAACAGAAAAATCCATGCAAAATTGAGCACATAACTCATGAAGCCCACAATATATCAAAAAAATTTTATAGATGGTGTAAGAATATTTCACCATATCTACAAAATCCTACGAACGCCAATTAGAAATGTAAATGCATTAGCTCATGAAGATATCTCTAATCTCATGTTTTGTAAAATTTTTCCCACAGGTTGATTCTCACTTCCGACTCTCCAACTCCAAATTTTGTAATTGAAACGGTTTTACGCTAGATAAAAACGATAGTTTTAAATCTTTTTCTAATTTAAGCGTGTAAGTTAACCAAATTATTTTCACAAAAAATATTACAGGAATTTTCTTAAGGTAGCTCCAGAATGTTAGAGTTTCATAATATTTGATGTTAAGTTCACTTTCTGAGCTTTTGTTTTTAGGAATTCATTAGACGTGCGAAAATAACGTCTCCAGCAGAGATGGAATGCAGAATTCCGCATTCCGGAATATTATTTATGACTCCGGATTCCGGTCTTTTTTGAAATACGCTTTCAGGACTTCGAATTCCGGCATTTTTTGATTTGCGAATTCCGGAATTTTTAAAATTTCGGATCCCGAACTTCGGCTATTTTTGAATTCCGGATACCGAATTCAGGCCTTTTTTGAAATCTTCGTTCCGGATTACGGCCATTTCTGAATTCCGGAATTTGTTTATTATTCCAAACTCCGAATTTCGGCTATATTTGAATTCCGCTTCCGCATTCCGATTTCTCTCCTTTCCTGAATTACAGATTCCGAAATTCAGCCATTTTTGGATTCTGCTTTCCGGATACTGGATTCCGTTCATTTTTCAATTCCACTTTCCGAATTCCGAACTCCGGATTCTGGCTATTTTTGAAATTTGAATTCAGCTTTCCAAATTCCCGTTTCCAAATTTTCAAAAATCATTCCGGATTCTCGATTCCAAAACTCTAAAATAGTCATTCCCCTCATCTCTGGTCTCCTCATCTGTGGTCTCCACATGTGGAGAGAGCATTCCTTGTTGTTGACGACTGAGCTCCACGAGAATAATGTCATGAAACGAGCTTATCTTTGACAAAACAAATAAAGTAATTCCAGTAAAAATTATATAGTAAAATACTAATTCTATTATTTATTAAGGAACTTTTCTATGGAAGAAAACCCATATCTTATCTCAAAAATATTTTGAATATACAAATAGCTGTGCTTATTAAGTACTATTATTGTCCTTGTTTTGTCCCTTTGGAGCCTAACTGGGAGAGGAAATAAATTAGGATGGAATTAGGTTCTCGTTTGGACGGCTACTCTTTTTTCGAAAAAAATGGGCCACACCACAGATTTCCGAAAAAAAAAAATCGAATGTATAAAATTTTCTAAAAATAACAAGCGAGTAATTACCTAAACACAAATGTTGTTAGACCGATCGTTTGACGTTTGATCTATTTCCACAATCAAATCGCAACTCATCAATTTCCAACCAAATATGATATGACACCGGGCGGAAAAAAACAACATTTTGCAACGGCAGACAAGAGGCGAAATAGAACACAAATTCGGCGACCCGTTGGTGATCATAATCCTCTCATCGTTCGGTTAAAGTGAATTATCATCATCATCATCATGTCTTTTCAGGTGTCTGTGACGTCGTCGCTTACAACCCTATCTTATCAGAAAGATTGGGGATTAGAAAAAAGTTTTTGGCGACAGTGGTGAAAAGTTCTAATAAATTGAATTGATATAGTATCATACTTCAAATGGGAGGCATGGATCAAACAGTAAATATTGATCGACCGATAATTAAATTTTTAAAAAGTGTATACGTGACTTTCGTCAGGTTAAATAAATGTTAGGTGTTATTGATGAAATGTTATATAGTTCCAGAAAGATCATTGAGACTTCTAAGGTTCGTTTGTTTTCGGTATAAAATGTGAGGGAAGAAGTTTTCTAAGGAAGCAAAGAAAAACCAAATAAGAAAAGGGTCTATATATGTTATTCATATTATTCAAATCACGTCAAATGAATTAGTAAAAAGAAGAGCTCAGAAGGGCCACATAAATCTAATATTTTGTATAATTTTAAAGCTTCCTCTAAAATTGACGTAAAAAGTAACATTTATCTTGCACGTGGTTGCATTGCAAAATCGTTATTTTCATTTGGTGCGTCCAAGCTTATAAATTATTTATAAGAAAAAATATTAAAAAATTTCAAATGTCAAGAAAAAATACATATTTTGTCAAAATATTTAATGAGACAGCTATTATAATATTTCCGGTGAAAGGGAAATAAATAAATGTATATTTTTAGCATTAAAATCCGACAATTTTAAACTGCCAGGATTTGTATCAATTTTTTTAACAACTCTATTTACTTTCTTGTTCGGTGAATTTTGTCCCAAGCATAATAATAAAATGAAATAAGTTTCCAACATTTAAGCTCGTCTTCAAATTTGTTGCGTTTTTTTACGTCTTCAAATTATATAACACATTATTCCGGATTGAATATATATCTTATTTTCTTTTTTATTAATTTCAGAAAATTAATTAAAACTTAATTAACTTTCTTTTCTTAATTAATTTCTCTATTAATTTCAGAAAAAGTCTAATAGAACTTTAATGGTTTTAGTAACACCGGATGAAACCATAAATAACAATTTTCATATCATTTCATATCATATATATATATATATATAAATATTTTTTAAAAATACCTCATACCATATGAACAATGATTTTTCATTTTTTAAGGGTGTCTGAAAATTTAGTCGTGTTTTTAAAAAACTAGTTTCCACGACAATTTAACTATGAATTTCCTAAACTATCTGAAAATATTAATATCTTTTGAGAAAGTTAGATTTAAGCCCTTCTACTGAGCTCGTTTTATTACCATTGAAGTTGACGTGCTACCTAAAAATAATTTATGATTAACTTGAAAGCAGAATATGTACAGGACTGCGCCTAATTACACGGACAACATTGTGAGCATGAAACTCAAGACCCAAAAGTCAGAATGAGATGGGATTCAACAAATTTTTTATTGATACAATAAAAATTAAAGTTAAAATTTTTGATAGCACGGAGACGCTTCGAATGGGCACCGATGGGGACTTCCAATGAACACCGACAGGTAGTTTGGCTCATTCGAAGACTATAATATTATTTAATGGATCGAAACTTCATAACGATCGAAATCGAAACGATCGAAACGATCGAAACAGTTTAGAATTAGCCTTCCTCCCGCCTGCAAGGTTCCCCACACGGTATAGTCGAGCGCGTTTAGGTCCGGCGAGCAAGCAGGTCATTCGTTAGACTTGATGAAACTCGGCATGTGTATTTCGCAGTTGAGTCATCACACGGGAGCACATTCTTGTAGAAAGACCCAATAATTTCCATCGAAGTGGCTCCTGGGGCATGGGAACAGATGCTTGTCCAGAATATCCTTGATGTACCTGTATTTGTCTACAAAATTAAGTAGACGCCAGTTAAGCTGATGACTCCAAATACCATAACGGAAGCTTGTGACATTCGATGAACAGTCCTACCCATCTTAAGTTAAGATTTTAATGTGTTAAGATTGTTAAGATTTTAATATTATTCGATAGTCTAGGACATTTCTGACCAACTAGTGTAAATTAGGTTTTTGTACAATACACGTAAGATTTGTATGACGCGCTTAAAATTCAATAAATAATTACTTCCAATTGGCGTGCGTACGGGTCAGAAGATGCTTTAATTTGTCGAGTCCTCTTTGCTTGTCGGTATTTGCTGCAAAATGGCATCTTTCCTGACAGGATAAGGGGTCATATTGAGCTTCCTTCATACCACCTTTTCCATTGGCCTCCAGCTCATTTTCATGTATCTCATAGATTTTTGATAGAACAGTTTCAACACGGTGAGGTGGTATACGGTAACAGTTCGGTAATTGACCGTACGAAGCTCTCGGTAACTTTTGCTGGAACCAGATACGGTGCTACGCGGCACCCCGGGACGCTCACTGATTCTTCTAGGATTTAAATTTTGCTTAAACCTCTCGATAGTGGAAGAGCGATGCACTCTAGCCTTCACCATTGCCAGAGAACAGATTGGGATGAAACTTGAAAACGAATAATTTCTAAGAAATGTTGTATCGACGCAACAAACGTGCGCCATAGCTCCAACCCTTTGTCCGCGTAATTATGCGCAATGTAGATAAAGTTCACATCGTGGTTACAGTATTTTAGTATCCTCTAAAGTAAAAATATCGATTTCGCAATATTTGGACGCATGTTGTTCACGATCGCATAAGAATTTAAAACTACTGTCCTTTTCAGAGATTGTTGCCTAACGGAAGAGGAAAAAATTAGGACGGAATGAGGTTCTCGTTTGGACGGCCACATCAAGCTGTGTTTTCTCAAAAAATGAGCAGCCCACATTGAAGTGGAATAGACGAAACAGTCGTTTGTGGCTGCGTGACCGTCCATCCGAAACTATCATTTTTTCTTTTTTGTTCTTCCATTAGGCACCTTTCTTTGAAAAGGACAATATATTTCCCTTAAATTTTGCAGGCTTTTCTTAAAATATCTCTGACCCTTTCAACTTTTACGATATATTTTTTTTCTGAAATGACTTTTCTGAGCTTCTTTTATCCCTTAGCGTGAAGTATAAACTGAAATTATTGTTAAAAACTTTTAATATCCTCTTCAATTCTTTTAGTTCTTTAATTTCGGCTGCCAAAAAGATATTAAATTTCAATAAAACAAATTGATAATGTGGAAAACATGTTTTATTTTCTCTTCACAACATATTTAAAAATTGATTTGCTGAGCACATTTTCCTCATAAATAATAAGCGAGGATATGAAGGTGCGATAAAACAACAGATTATGACTAGAAAACAAAAATTAACATAATACAATCCCGAAAGAAATCAAACCAATTAAAGATTGAAAAGTGAAATCTTCATATTAATTACAAAACTATTTAATTGTTCGCATTATGAATTTTAAAAAAATACAAATGAAATAGTTGCTGAAACAAAATCGACAATAATTATGATGTTCCAAGGATCAAAGCAACAATCATTCCGTAGAGTCCCAAAACTTCTGAGAAGATAAGAATAAGGATCATTCCGACGAAGAGTCTTGGTTGTTGAGCGGTTCCGCGAACTCCGGCATCTCCAACAATTCCAATAGCATATCCAGCTCCAAGACCACAGAGACCACAAGTGAGACCAGCGGCCAAATGAGCGAATCCCTTGTTCAAGTCGTAGCCATTTGAAGCCGCGCTGACCTTTCCCTTTAAGACCATGGCCACGACGAGACCGTAGATACCAATGATACCAGCCATAATAACCGGAATCACTGATTTCATGATGAGCTCTGGTCGCATCACACCCATTGAGCAAATGCCGACAGCTGATTTAGCAGTTCCGTAAGCGGCGCCGAGCACAGTGAAGATTTGAGCTGAGGCGGCTCCCATGTAGCCAAAGAATGGAGCATAAGCGGCTCTCTCGGCGGTTTGAATGTCGTACATGGTGATGTTAGGCTGCAATTTGTTTTTGAATTATTAAAAACTATTGAGGTTAATTTAAAAGATTCATTAATTAGATGATTTTAAATTATTCTTTATATCGAAAGAGTTAGTAAACAGGAAAATCTATTCTATGATATTTATTGATTCTACTAGGTGTAAGTGGACTTGTAATTTTTGTAATATAGAAGAAATGAAATGATAAATTGTTGCGAATGATGATGAATTGTTGTAGCCTTACCGCTTATATTCTATCCTGACACCATTTCCAACATTGAATAATTGAATAGCAAGTGATTCAAATTAACACTCCAAAATCAGAGATGACATACAAAATGCATTGGAATTCAGGAGACAATAGGCATAACAAATAATTAGCATATAATTAATATTCAATAATAGCAACTCTAACAGTATAGATTAAATATATAAAAAATTCAATTGCATTTTTGAGTTCAGGTTGCTATATAAAAAATTGTTTTAGCGATTTTTTGCTCTTTTTTCCATTTCGTCGACATTATCGAAAGAACATTTGCCTCAAAACATTCATTTTAAAGAACTAGAGATCTGGTGAGATGTCTGAGAGCGAAATAAAAGAAAAACAAAAATAAAAGCAGGAAATAACAATGTGAGCAAAGAGTGCCCATTGCCATTCTTTTATGATTGTGTTCTTAAAATCATTACGTATGGAATTTTTAGTCTGAGTTTCACATTTCAGTGATTTTGTTGTTTTTTTTTTAGCTCGCCGTTTTGACTTTTCATATCTTAGTGTCCATTTTTATTGCCAACCACGATGTCGACCGATATTGTGGGCCATTCGAAAGATGGCAAGGATTTCGTCTTCGGAAAAAGGTTTGGAATTTTATTGACTTGACAATTAGATGTGTAAATAGAGGACACGAAAGATGGAAATAACGTTTTTGCGCTTTTTAAGCGTATATGGAAAATTTTTTACTTATTTATAAAAAAAACATAATTTAAATAGTCTGGTCTTAATCTATTTAAAAAATATTATTTTTTTTTCTTAAAGTTAATTTTGATCATGTTTGCTGAGCTAATTACCGTATTAGTTGGCGTCCAAACTCTATGTTCGCCTATTTATGGCGACCAGTGAGAAAACGGAGCCATTTAAATTATGAGTCCCATTGTCCTCATGACAATTTATAAAAAAGGCTTTTCTAACTATTAGGTAATAGTCCATTAATATTCGAAATAATTATGTTATAGGGAAGAAATTAAAAAATGAAACTTTGCGTTATTTGGTTATATCGTAAATGAATAAAATAGATGTTGCTTGCCGAATTTATGCATACAATAGCTGACAAAAGTTTTGTCACTAATGTTTTTTCGGGTTTAACTTTTTTTGACTTGACCAAATTGGCTGATTTTTTGATATGATAGATTCATATGGTTGTAGATTATTTTACAAATTCCCGCTTGTGATTACGATGATACAGTGACAAGCGTTAACTCCAATTGCCACCCGGCAAGCTGTTATCAATATGAGGGAAAACGGAATGCGTGGTACCGAAATTGCCATGGTAATTTAAACCAAATTTTGCTCCTATAACATTTTAAACACTGATTCACATAAAATATCAAAACATCAGCCCAATTTGGTCAAGTCACCAAAAAGTTAAACCCGAAAAAATATTTGTGACAAAACTTTTGTCAGCTAGTGTATATGCTGACTATACTGTATAACTTTTACATTGAATATGAAAAAAAATGGCAAAATAAAACTTTTTACAATTAGATTAACAATGAAATTGGGATGTTATTAAATCAGGGAAAAACGGAAATTGCTTCCGACGTAAAATAAAATGCATTACCGCAAAAAAAACCATGGAAGATTACACCATAAAATTTAAAATTCTTCCGCAAACATCAATGGATTAATTAATCAGGATAAATTGGATTCGTAGCATAGCTTGTAGAGAATTTTATTCACAGAAAATCTATGCTGGCTCAATTCTTTTAAAATATGTTTATAAACATGAAAAGAATCGAAATTTAAAATGAGATGGTGTAATAATCCGTGATTTTTTACGGAAATGCATTTTATTTTCCGACGGAGCAATTTCAATTTTTCCTATATTTAATAACATAATGAAATTGACATAAATGTGTTCCATGCAACAAAAGAATATTTTGTTTTAAGATTGATTAATTAAATTCTGCACTTAAAATATAATCTGCGAACACGGATAAATACGCTTAAATTACTGTAAATCTACTTTAATGAAATAATGAGCAAAATAAATTAATAATGAAACTTAAAAAAAAAACCGGAAACTGCAAATGACGCGTTTTCAATATTTAAAAGAGTCTTACTAATTTACACGTATTATTTTCATGTATAAAATACAAATTACGCCGCATTTAATAGGTGAAATTGACGCTGAAAAATTGTCATTGTACGAAAAATCGTGTTCTCAGGCAATCTTTTTTAGTGCAGAATTTAATTAAACAATCTTAAAACAGAATATTGATTTTGTTGCATAGAACACATGTCAATTTCATTGTTAATCTATTGTCCTTTTCAGAGATCGGTGCTTAATAAAAGAACAAAAAATAAGAAAAAAAATGATAGTTTCGGATGGACGTTCAGACGGCCACGTTTTCATCTATTCCTTTAAAATATGTGCTGCCTATTTTTTAAGACAATACACATGGATGAAATACAAAAGAGAGACCGTCTAAACGAGAATATCATTTTGTTCTATCTGTTTTCCTCTTCCATGGGGCTCCGATCTCTGAAAGGGGCAACAAACAATATAAACCAATAAAAATAGGATTAAAAAATAAGTATAGAATGAGCTATAATAATTACGTTCATCATTTATACGTTTCATCATTTATACGTTTCATCCAAGCAAAATATAGTTCACGTTACTCAATTAAATAATATGCGTGAGTCAGCACAAGAAATATATTGAAATTAAGCACGCCAACTGGTATAGTAACAAAATGAGCTCAATAAGCATGCTCAAATATAACTTTTTGTAAAAATATTAATATTTTAGGTAATTTAAGACAGAGCTAATTAAACTATAGCAAAAACATTCTTTGTTAGAAAGACGCAAACATTTTCCGTCACGCTTAAAAATAGAAAAAACTTTATTTCCAGTTGGTTTGATTAGGTTTAGTTACTACTACTTTTAAATAAACTAAACATGATTTATCATCTTTCCTTATTTAATATTATTGATTATATTATTATTATTATTATTATTTTAGTTGTACTGCGGATAATGCTCTAAATGAAAAAGAAACGGATTGGAAGTCAATGTGGATATCAATATTCTTGCAATTTGTTGTAGGAGTACAAATTTCCGTTTATTATATGTCAATGTGGCCATATTTGAGTGGGGTAAGAAGCTAGCTTGAATTAAATAATTGTTTTAACATGTTCTTTAGCTTGATAAAACTGCCGATGTTGATTTTCTCGGATGGGTTGTTGCGTCATGCAGTATCGGATGCACAATTGTAAGTTTTATTAATTTGATAATACGAAAATGACTCAAATTGAAAAATGAATATAATAGATCTAAACTGTTTTTATTGTGTTTCGGAACTTCCTCAATAAAACTCAAAATTGGTATAATTTCAGTCAAATCCCCTTTATGGTTTTTGGAACCAAAAAACGTTGTCCGTTCGAAAACCTGCGATTACTGGATTTACAATTGCTGCCATTGGTTAGTTTAAAGTTAAACACAACTATAATATTGATTTTTGTCCAAACTACTGATTGCGAGGGTTTTTTTTCGAATTCGGTCAATACTTATTCATTGTTGATCGAACTTTATGACCTCAAAATTGATGTAACGCATAAAAATTGAGTTCATAGTACAAAGTTTAATAAATAGAGAGTTTGAATAAAAATAACAGTAAATTTGGCAAAAATAGGGAAAGTTAATAAAGTAAATTTGATATTTGTTAATAATACCTTTTTGAGTAATTTATTAATATTAATTTATACTTTTTAAATATGGGTACATAATGGAAGAGGAAAAAAATATGATCTCAGTTTGGAAAAAAGGACATTTCCAGCTCAAAAAAATTTAACAGACTAATTACCAAAAAATAGGTATTCCCCTAAATAACCGAAAATGAAAAGAGTAAACAAAACTATTATATTTTTCTGAATATTATACAAAATTAGCTCTCAAATTTTTCTTTTTTTTTGTTAATAAATGATAAATAAAATATTTAAAAAATAATAAATTCAAGGGGTGTTTAGCGCAATTGATGCGCATTCTTTGGCACTTCGTGCGTACTACATTGCAGTGGGGTGCGTACATAAAAACAAAGTTAAATTTTAGAACTATATATTCTTATTTACATAACAAGTTCGCAACAGAATTTCTAACATGAATTGTTAATAAAAAGAAAGTAATAAGAAAATTTCGGAAATTGTGGTCTCATATTCCCATAATTAGGAATGTTGCCAATTTGTCTCTTCGATTTCATGAACACACCACCCGGTTTATGAAAATGGTGGTCTCATTTAACTTTTTAGCTCCTCTATCAAAGGATTTACTGATTTATAAATATATATATATATATACACTAGCTGACAAAACTTTTGTCACAAATGTTTTTTCGGGGTTAACTTTTTTCTGACTTGACCAAATTGTCTAATTTTTTGATATTTTATGCGAATCAGTGTTTAAAATGTTATAGTAGCAAAATTTGGTTTAAATTACCATGGCAATTTCGGTACCACGCATTCCGTTTTCCCTCATATTGATAACAGCTTGCCGGGTGGCAATTGGAGTTTCTTTACGTGGAGTCATCTCTAAAATGTTGCCAATTACTGCTATTTTCAATAAATTATGAAAAAAATATAATTGAACTTTAAAAATTATTAAAAAATGCAGTGCAAGAAAAGTGCGTAATATCTTTGAGCTACGCGTTTTACGATAAACGCTTGTAACTGTAAAACGGATCATCGTACTCACAAATAATCTACAACCATATGAATCTATCATATAAAAAAATCAGCCAATTTGGTCAAGTCACATAAAAGTTAAACCCGAAAAAACATTTGTGACAAAACTTTTGTCAGCTAGTGTATATGCTCATATTTCGTATTTCGATAAGAAGCGCATTGTGAATTTTAATTCTATGGAATATAAATTCGACATTTTTAAATTGATAATTCTTATTTTCTTCTTCTTTGCTGTCTAAAATTTCAAAACAACGATATACCAACAATGATTTTCTTATTTTAACGCTTGACGTACAACTTCCAGATGTGTTCTACATAAATTTTGTCGACCCTAGTTTGTCAGCTTTTTCTTAAATTCTTTAAAAGTCGTAAAATCCTCACAAAATATGAGATTTGAGCACGTTTCCTGAGCTCGTTTTATCAGCAGTCCATTTGACGTGTAACGATCAGGGTTGCACGGAATTCCATCTTCCATTTTCCGTTTTCCGTCGTTTTTTGAGTTCCATTTCCGTTTATCGCCTTCCGTTCGAAAAAAATCGATTTCCGTGCAACCCTGGTAACAATTCTAGAATTCTGAAGTTAATTAAAAATTCTATGTTTCGGATTTTAACATTTAAATTAACACAATCTGAAACCGTTGTTGTTAGGATTTATTAAAATTTTTAAATTTGCCGCCCCCTTTTGTGCATAAAAATAGAATCCAGAACTAATTTAATAAATGTGCTATATTAAAACACATCAAAATCAATATTTAACCCCAATATATTTTAGGTCAATTCTGGTATGGGATTTTAAGTCTCTTCCCAGAGGTAAAATGGGTAATGATGGCTGCTCGCTTTCTAACAGGACTTGGAGTTGGAAATATATCAGTCTTGAGAGTATACGGTGCAACCGCATCCACACCAAAAGACCGAATGAAAGCAATTTCATATGGAACTGCCGGCTTCGTCCTCGGAATTTCATTTGGTCCCGTGATCTCGGTAACTATATTAACCAATTCAAAAATAATTTAAACTTTAGGCTATATTTACGCCAATCGGTGAAGTTGGCTGGGAAATTGGAACCTTTCGCCTTAATATGTACACTATTGTCGCATTTTTAATGTGTCTTGTGTGCATATTTGGATGCGTTATAGTTTATTTCTTCTTCAAAGAGTCATATGTAGGAATTATGGAGAAAAGTCAGGAAGAAAGTGATGATGATTATGTTGTCCCTTCTTTTGATATGATTGGAGCACTTTCCTGTATATATTTGTTTATGATTATTAATATTATTGCAACTAATATTGAAGTGTAAGTGTTTGAATGAAGAACCGTCTTGAAATCACGAATTACAGTATGTCAACACCGTTAACCACCGTCTTATATGAATGGAAAGATAGTCAATCGATCCTTTATAATGGAATAGCGCTGTGCTTCAGCTGTGTTGTTTCAGTTTCATTGAATATTATCCAGGGAAGTACGAGAATAGGGAATATGTGAGTTTATTATTGTCGCTTTTTTTTGCAAATCCTTAAATCGTTTCGTTGTCAGAAAAATAAAAAATATTAAAAAAAAAAACTAGAAGCTCAAAAAGATCTATCTTCACAATTTGAAAGAGAGAGATTTTTCGATTTTTAAACGTTTCCTGAACGGTTTTACATGTAAACTCTAAATATTTTTTTTCAATTTATTTAACATAATATCGTAAATAAAAATTTCTTATAAGAATAGTAAGTTAAAGTTTCTCCAATGAGACCTATTTTTTACAAATTCAGTTGGCGTGAGATGGTTTTAGAAGATTCAACCAAGTAACGATAATTTTTAAGTATTTTCGTGACAAATTTTTAAGAAGCATATAAAAGGAGGAAATTCTTTATTTTAATTTAAGGCATTCATTTCAATAATCAGCAAGGACTAGTTTCTTAAAAAAACAAAATTTCAGAGATAAAAGACATCAAATGCTTGCGGGTATTGTATTCTTCCTTATTTATCAAATTCTCATGTATCCGTGGCCGTTTTACTCTGGCCCATTGAACTTCTTACCACCAGGTACTTTAATTATATTTTTTGCTGTTCAAATCAAAATATTCTGAATTATGGCGTCACATTATAAGTGTAAGTCCACGGTTGTTTGGGAATTTGCGTTATTTCTTGATTTAATCGTACGTATGAATTTACGTCAAAATGTGTTCTAATATTTAAATAAGGGCTAGACCCGTTAAAGTGTACTTATTGTCCTTTTCAGATATCGGTGGCTAATGGAAGGGAAAAAAATTTAAATGGAATAAGGTTCTCGTTTGGAGGGCCACTCTTTTTTTTTGGAAATAATGGGCAGCACGCATTAAAGAGAAATTGAGGAAAAAGTCGTTTGTGCTCCTGTTGCCGTCCATCATTTTTCTTATTGTTTTGCTCTCCCATTAGGCACCTACACTAGCTGACAAAAGTTTTGTCACAAATGTTTCTTCGGGTTTAACTTTTTTGTGACTTGACCAAATTGGCTGATTTTTTGATATTTTATGTGAATCAGTGTTTAAAATGTTATAGTAGCAAAATTTGGTTTAAATTACCATGGCAATTTCGGTACCACGCATTCCGTTTTCCCTCATATTGATAACAGCTTGCCGGGTGGCAATTGGAGTTTCTTTACGTGGAGTCATCTCTAAAATGTTGCCAATTACTGCTATTTTCAATAAATTATGAAAAAATATAATTGAACTTTAAAAAATTATTAAAAAATGCAGTGCAAGAAAAGTGCGTAATATCTTTGAGCTACGCGTTTTAGGATAAACGCTTGTCACTGTAAAACGGATCATCGTATTCACAAGCGGGAATTTGTAAAATAATCTACAACCTTATGAATCTAACATATCAAAAAATCAGCCAATTTGGTCAAGTCACAAAAATGTTAAACCCGAAAAAACATTTGTGACAAAACTTTTGTCAGCTAGTGTATCTCTGAAAAGGACAATACAAAAAATATAAAAATAAAATAAATATGAAACTCCAGGTGCTACGACAATCGAAGTTGGCGGCTGCTTACCTGAATACGACTGGTGTAATTATACGACTCGAGTGCCTTTGTGGATGTACATATTTTGTTTTGTTGTTATTTTCGGAATTGCATTTCCATTCGTCGAAGCTCCTTCTGCTGCATTGTACTCGGAAGTTCTCGGACCACGAAAACAGGCAATGACAGTATCATCAAATATAACAATATTTTTAAAAATTTGCAGGGAACAATGCAAGGATTTTTCTCATTGGGTGGTAGTCTTGCCCCAGTTATAGCGTCCATATCAACGACGTATTATATTTGGGCATATAAAGTTAATCATATTTATTGTAGATATTTATTCAAACATAGCGGATATCGATTTGTTATTGTGGCACAAGCAGGTATTCTAGCTTTTGGAGCCCTTTTGATTCTGGTATTTTACAAACGACTGGTACCACTGAAAGTCATTAAAAAGGATGTACAAGTTATCCTTGAACCAGCTTTTACTAAAATATAATGAATATCAAATTGATGTTAAAGTTTTTTTGTTGACTTATTTATGTATATTTTGTTTTTACGATGTTCTATTTTCCGGTGATTATATTGAATTAATTCAAAAACTTTTGAATTTTTTCTACGTTTGCGTTACAATTACTAAAAGTTACTTTTATAGTATTTGTTATTAAATAAAGTTGATGGTTTTCAGATGTTTTCTTCGTATTATCAAAATATAAGAAATTGAAAATTCATTTTCAACATTTTGAATTATTTCCATAGGTCTCAAAGAGATCATGAAACAAATATTCAATTTATGTTAATAATTTCTCTGTTTTTCATTATATTTCTTCAAATTTTCTAGATAAAATCAAAGCTATTACTTTATATTATCCTTTTCAGAGATCGGTGCCTAATGGAAGAGCAAAAAATAATAAAAAATGATAGTTTCGGATGGACGGTCACGCAGCCACAAACGACTTTTTCGTTAACTCCTCTTCAATGTGTGATGTGTATTATTTCATAAAAAGAGTGGTCGTCCAAAAGGAGAGGCCGTCCAAACGAGAACCTCATTCTATCCTAATTTTTTTCCTCTTCCACTAGGCACCGATCTCTGAAAAGGACAATACATGAAAATTAATTCGCTTTTTGGATTAATAATCATTGTGCTCTACGGACACATCCGATAAAACTTTTTTTTACCTTCAACAACTTCTTAGCGATAAGAGCCCTACATCATATTCAGAATTTTATGGGCTACAAAATATGTTCTAATCAGAAAAAATGCTGGAAATGGTCAATTTTTATAATCGATTTTGTCATTTCGACCTAAAATTATTATTATTATCTAAATCTAAGAAATTGAAAGGTCTATTTGATCATTTTTGAATTATTTTCAATGGTCTCAAAGATAACATGAAACAAATATTCAATTTATGTTAATAACTTCTCGGTTTTTCATTATATTTCTTCAAAATTGGTTTTTCATTATATTTCTTCAAAATTTCTAGATCACGTCAGATTTATTACTTTTATTTTTTATAAAAGGAAAATTGGAATTGTCAATTTCTTAGATTTTGATAATAATTTTAGTTGAAACAGGAAATAGCTGGAAATAGTATCAGCTTTAATTGCTGATTTTTTGAACTATATATATAAAGTATTATAAATCATAACAAACCTAGCATCGCTAAAATGGAAGAAAAAATGTCATCAAGAAATGTGTGCGCGTTGTTGCTGAGGAACATTAATTTCCGATCCGCCCTTTCTTGTTTGTCTTTCCTTTCGTCCGGGTATAATCGTCAATGTTAAATATGCCAGAGTTTTTTGTAAGAAATAAATGTTTTCATATAAACATAAAACGACTAAATAAGGCTAACAGTTATATTTGTTTGTATGATAAACTTAATTAAATAGGGAAAACTTCAAGACTCCGCCAACTGAAGCTTTCTTTTCAAATTCTCCGACAGACTCTTACATCTTTCATTAAATAATCTCTAAATAATCTCACAACGTGCCACAAAAAACTTTCTACGAAATTATTTCAATGTAGGCTTAAACGTACCACTACGATATGTAGAAGCATTACTAGAGAAAAGTTTTCTCCAATTAACTTGAGCCCTACAGGAATTTGTAATCCAAATCTTCTCGTCTCTTAGATAAAGTTTCTAAATTAAAAAGCTTCAAGCACTCTGTGTAAGAAAGATAATCAGGGTCGTTGAAAGAAATATACTTTCGATTGATTCTACAATAGAGCTTCCGGACATTCTCAATCAAGTTTACATCAGAAACTTTGGTCGGAAATTATTCTTACGTATCATACTCAAGGAGAGACCGTACGTGTGATTTATATAACAATAAATACAACTGTGGATTTAGAGAGGAAAATCATTTGAAAATCCGGTAAACCATACGGTTTGCACGATTAATTTTATATATTAAATTTTAATTATACAATTTCGATAAATATATCAAATCACGTATCAAGGATATAAACCCAAATTTGAATATTAATGTTATTTTTATTGCAATATAGAATTGTAAGAGCTTCTTATTCAGAACCTCATAAACTGTTTCCTCTGCTTCATCATGGTAAATGAAGATTTGCGAACATTGGAATCGACAAGTATAATATGCAAGAAATTCCTTCTAATTCAAAAACTACAGCTAATTTGGAGGAAAACAGTCAGAAATGGTGTAAAAATAATCTTTATTCAAAGTTATCTGAAAAATTTATGGTAATTTTGAGAAGAAATATACAATATAACCTTTATGCAAATTAAGCCTTATCGAGAATTGGTAAAAGAGTTCAAAACAAATAAGGACTGGAAACCATCGCAATTTTCAAATACAGTCTGGAAAAAAAATGCGGACAAAAATAGGTAAAAACGACAAATCGAAATTTTTAAAAGTTGGGTATGAAAAGTGAATAGCTTTACATTATTATTTGGAGCTCCGTTAGTTGACTCAAAAAACTAGTTTTTTCTTATGCTAGTATTGCCCTTTTCAGAGATCGGTGCCTAATGGACAATAATGGTATCTTATTAATTGTTTATCTACCACTTAATAACGTTCAAACAATATATAACGAGGGAAATAAATGAAAATTTGACTCCGCGAGAGGTCGGTAACTCAAATAGCTGGATGTGGAAGAAGTTCAATGGCGTCGAGATTTTTGATATTTTTCTTCGTTTGTCTGGCGTTGTGCGGTTTTGCATTGTCTTGTTGAAGGAGTATCCGCTTCCGATTGATCAATGCTGGATATCTCGCCAAGTGCCGCATACATTCGATCAAGTTGGGCTCAATAAAGGTCTGCGAGTACTTATTGATGGGTTGGTCTCCACAGCTTCACGAATTGCTTCAGAATCCACTGTCGTAGGTCGGCCTGAATGTGTCTTGTCCTCGAGATCAGTGTCGCCGTCGCTCAATCTTTTGAACCAATTTCGCGCAGTACGATCCGAGACCATATTGTCGCCTTCAACTTCAAATATCTTTTTAGCTTCTCCAGCTGCGTTGAAGCCTTGTTTCCAGTAATGGCGTAAAATAACACGAATTTCGGATTTTTGTTAAAAAAATTTTGAATAAAAGACCAATTAAAAATTTTAATTTATATTATGATAGAGCTGTTCAAGAGCTTTAAATATATATATATATAACACATGTATATAAAAATCTTTATTTGGTAAAAAAACAATTACACAAAAATATATAGGAAATCGGAAAAAATGTTTGGTTCACCCTAATAGTTTAAGGATAAATATATAAATCTATAAATATATAATGCATATTACACGGAGAACAATTGTATACATTACATAGGATTTTGAAATAAGTTTTGAATATAAGTTTAGGCCACGCTTTTCTATTGACTTGCATTCTAGAATAGTTTACCATTAACATTGAAGAGGACGAGATGGAAAAAAAAAACATCCTTCGTAGTCGTCAAAATGAGACAAAAATGAGAGGCTCTTCCATCAGGCAACGTTAGGAATTTCAAATAACTATTGTCGTGGTGTAGGTTAATGAAAAATCAGGTTTAAAGGAACATTCCGAATAATAAAAAGGTCTCGTCTGGGTCATGTCGATATAATTTCCATTTTGTTTATTATTTCGCTTTTTTCATATTATTATAATAATTATATCAAGGTAACAACTAATTTATTAAGATAAAACAAAAAAGGTCATGAAAAAAAGAAAAGCGAAATAATTTTTTAAAAATTGGAAATTAAATCGACATGACCCCCAGCGAGACCATTTTATTATTCGCAATGCTCCTTTAAACCTGGTTTTTCAATAACCTACACCAAGACAATAATATAATATTTTTGGAGTAATTTTCCTATAATTGAAATAATTTTTTTATTGTTAGACAGTTGATTTACTCTTTATTGAATATCAACGAATTTCACGCGACTGTAAACTTTCTAAACTTTTATGATATTATTAAATAAGTTTTTTTTTTGGTACGGGGGGCTTTTACATGGTACTGTGGTGTCATATTTACATCATTGTTTAGAAAAGAAACAAGTAAAATAACTGCATCGATTTATTCATTTTAAGTTGTAAAATTTTTCCCATTTTCAATTACGAGTAACGTATTCGTATTAGAACTGAAATTAGTTTGAAATAATGAGTAAATAAAAGATAACTGAATATACAGTATACTTTATAATCTAAAAAAAACCTAAAAATGAAAAAATTATAATAATATTGATAAATTTTGTCCTTCAAACATGAGGTGGACCTGTATACTGTAAAATTCATATTTTTCAGATATGCTGATCAGATTTGCATTGATTCTACACGCGTTGTCCTGAAAGAACGAGATGAAAAAAGTGATTACATAAATGCGTCGTGGATGACTATGCCAGATGGTCGGAAATGGATCTCTACACAGGTATGATTTAACCAAATAAATAAACTGATGTGAGTTGTCCAGTACTGTTTATTTTTAAACATACAACTGAATACAACTGTGCGCTTGCCCTAATGCTCTTACTCTAATGATTTTGCCCTAATGGAAAGTTGCGATTTATATAGTTGGATTTTTCCAATTGAAAAACCCATAAAAATTTAAGGCTACGTTTGTGTTGTACTTAGCATTTATAGATGTGAACTATTTCGTACATACGATCTAAAAATATATTTTTCGCAAAGAGATGAGAACTTGAAAATCATGAAAATGGGTCATAAAATTTTGTAAAAATTTAATGTCAGGAATGATATGTGAAGTAAAAGTGGGTTGCCCGTTGAAAATAGTGTTAAAATGTTTGATTGAGAAATGGGATGTTCTTAAAAAGAAGACGAAGACGTTGTTGTTGCAATTGATGCACGGTCTTTTGCAATTTGCGGCGGACTTCGTGCATGTGTAAGCTTTAAACACTAATTTAACACCAAATTGAATGGTTAAGTTGGGGGCTCAGAAAAGATGCTCATTTTGCAAATTTCGGTAAGAAGCGTATATTTTAGATAGTTTAAGACGGGCTAATATTAATGAGGTTGTCAAATTATATGAAAATAATACGTGTAAATTAGTAAAACAAGTTTAAATATTGAAAAATATTCATTTCGATTTGGCGTGCTAATTTTATTATTTGGAAGGCGAATTTCAATTTCTTCTGTAAAGTGTTTTATCGAAAGTCATAAGATTACTGGTATTTTTAATATTTGTTTCAAATAGATGACAACTGAACTGTATTCTGTTAATATTATTATCTTTAAGGGACCCATTAAAGAGACAATCGAAGATTTTTGGCATATGATAGTTACCGAAAATGTCAAAGTGATTGTGATGTTATGTCAATTCAAGGAAGATAACGTGGAAAAATCGGCGGAGTACTTTAACCAAGATATGAAGAAAACGGAAAAGTTTGGCGCGTATTCCGTTCGGGTTAAAAATAAAAGTACCGAACCGTTTCCGGAAATTAAACATACAGTAATAGAAGTCACAAAAAAGTTTATTTACCGAAAATTAAAATAATGATTTTCCCATTTAAGTGAAAAGAAAACTGTAACAGTAAATCATTTGTGGCACACTGGTTGGGTGGACCATTTTTGCCCGCTTGATGCTTTACCTACCGTTGGTTTGCTTAAGCTCGCAATTGAAAAGGTTTGTATAATATATATAGCTAAGATAAATAAAGCTGATGCGAATTTCAGTCGGAACAAAGTCCGATTGTTGTTCATTGTTCCGCGGGTGTTGGACGGACATCAACGTTTATTGGTATTGATTATGCTTTACAAAAGATTTCTAGTGATTCTTCTACTAAAATGTTGGAGGTTTTATTCTCACTGAGAAGAATGAGGTAAGAAATTAAGCTGAATTTTTAAGAAAACAATTATTTAAAGGTTTCGCGCAATTCAATCGCAATTACAATACGCTTACCTTCACCAATGTATAGCTGAATATTATATTGGTGAAGGAGTCTTGAAGAAAGATGACAATTATGAAAAACTCAAAAAGAATTTTGAGATGATGGTTAAAAAGCTGATTAAAACACAATCGGCAGCAAAGGAAAAGTTTTATGCGAAGAAAGCGGTCGAAGCTAAAGCGAAAGATAATAATACTCACGAGCGTTCATTGGGCTAGTTTTTGGTAACTATATTAGTTTACATTTTTGTAATAAAATGTTTGTTTTTTTTGTGTGAGTCAATGAAATTTATTTAATAAGGTCCATTTTTATTAAGCTTAAACATAGTTATCTGACACATGAAAATCGTCGCATTTTATTCAAAATGATAATTAAAAAAACAATTGTGTATCCTCTGCACACTAAATGATAATTACGGTTTAGCAATATTTAAGCGCATTTAATAAGTTTCTACGTGCAAATTAAAAACGATTTTTTACATCAATTTCACAGGCTTTCCTTAAAATATCTCTAGCGCTTTAAATTTTTACGGAATTTTAGATTTAATTAACTTTTCTGAGCTGATGCTTTTACTCAGCGTGCCTCTGCATAATGTTTAATTCGGGATAAAGATTATATGCTTTTACAGTTTATTATAGTCATTCGGGAATAATAATAAACTATGATGGCTGAAGATTCAATAACTGTCTTTCCATTGACATTTTGATGGAACCTATGGACTGAACATAGAAGCATCAGAGCAACGCTAAAATTAGTGGAAATTCTTCCAGGGTTTTCCCTATCGGAAATGTCTAAATTTATGAGTTGTCATTCTTTCAAAGACCATTACAAAAGTGGGATGAAATGATCGATGAATCTTTACTCACATCCCGATACATCTGAACAAGATTTTTGCAATTTTGGAAAAAAACATCTGATAAGAATGGGGTTATTCGAATGCGAGAAGCCGTTTTGATGCCTCGAGACGTTTCTCCTTGTTTGTTTTTGAGAATGACTGAACTTGTTTCACCATAAGCTGTCAACCTAATTTGTCGAGAAGTGAGCACGTCAAATGTACGTCAACTGGAAACAACGATTTCGTAATTTTTGAGCGTGACTGTGATCAAATCCGCTCTAGCTTTTTTGCACGTCTTCAATTTCTTCAAATTGAAAACAAAGAAAAACGATATTTCAATACTATGATTTACTTTTTTAAAATCAGTATGAAGTCTCTCAAAATAATTCCTCATTGGGTCGGTTACTGTAGAAACCGGCTCCGTTGCATTTCAATATTTACATACCGAGTTCGAATTTACCTACAGAAATAATTTATCATATTTGCTTATCTTTCTGACAATAACATGGGTAAATGGTATATGTAAAAAGTAAAGACTGATAAAAAAACAAAAAGAAATTAACGTGCGTATTGCGCACATTTTGCTTCGTGTCAGATGTGCTACTGTTCTTTGTACTTTAAGTTGTTCAGCCCGTTCTGGAGGACCTCTTCGCCATCTAAGGTAACACCACATATTTGGTTTGACAGATAGCGTAAAAGATGATAATCGGATGGCGCAAGGTCTGGAGAGTACGCTGGATGCTGAAGAACCTCTCATTCGAGCTCTTGGAGGGCGGCTTTGACGGCTTGTGCAACATCCGGCCGGGCGTTGTTGTTGAGAAAGATTACTTGGTCTTGTGGACTGGGTCTTTTCAGTCAAACAGCCTATATTACGAGGGACATCTGGGTAACATAGACCTCCTTGTTGACCGCGACGTTTCTTTCAAGCATTTCCCAGTTCTACGAAACGCAGCTAATGGTCTTTTTTGGCTGAAGATCTTGCTTGACTCACGGCATTGACATATCTCTTGAAGCCACCCACTCCTTTCATTGCTTCAGATTGAAGTACACCAATTTTCTTTGTTTTGTTCATTGAGCTCATGAGATATCAAGGTCCCGATTTGTTCGGTAAATCCCGTCCAATGAAGGTGTTTAAGGATTTACTTTTGATCACCGTTCAATTTTTCGGCCAATTCACGACTTGCTGCTGAGTTTCTAGAGGTGGACTTCTTATGCCATTTAGATTATACGCCTTTTTTATTCCATATTACAGTTCATATTTTTTTCATTTTTAAAATATTTTTTAAATTTTTGGCGTGCCTCCAAGATTAAAGTCGCCATTTTTGAATTTTGCGACAAAGTACCACGGCTAAGACACCTTCTCAATAGAGACTTCATATTAGCCGAGTGGCTTCGGCTGCTTTTGCTTTCGATGAAAACAAAGAAGAGCAAATGTCGAAAATTCTGATTTTTGCTTCCTCGATAGTTCATTTCTCAGCCTGGAAATGATGAAAATTTAAAATTTCAGAACAATCTAAAACAGTACTTCTTAACTTATAAAAATATTTTTCTTTAGTATATCATTGCGCACACTTTTTTACTTCCCAACATATCCGGAAAACAGTTACCACATTTAGCTTCCATTAGACAACATCAATAAAACAAAAAAATAACCAGTAAAGATAGACAATTTCCATTTAGTATTATCTTATTGGGCAAATACATTTATTTAGTAATATCTGATTTAGACTATGCTTTGTTTTATTTATCGCATCTAATTCTTGTTTTAATGATTCTTCATGTGTTGAACATCTTATAGATCAAAGTTATGGCTCGCGTATTATACGAAGGTGAAGAGCCTGAAAAATGCTTCTCACTTACAAATACAATATTGATTATTTGTCTGATATCACTTACTGTATATTATATAATAACTACTGAACTGTATAATTACAAGAATACCAGAAAAAAACAGCAGATCAACACATCGGGTATGACTTTTTATTTGAATTTTTAAGAATTATATAGAAAGCTCATTTTGAAATTTAAGCAAGATATAATGTCTATTTAAAATATATAATTATAAATCTGAATCTGTTAAACATTTTTTAATTGTAAAACATTACAGATTTCATTGATCCATATGTACCATTTCCAATTTTAAACTTTATCGTCGATAAGTATAATCTTCATTTCTGTGTTATCAGAAAAACTGGATCTCAAGCAATGATCAATAACTTATGCTACTTGTATGATCCATCGACGTTCCAGAATACCAATTTAACCTTCTCAGCAACTTGGCTAGAAAAGAGAAGGTTAGTTGTTAATTTATGTAATAGATATTGTACATTTCAGAGATCGGTGCCTAATGGAAGAGCACAAAAAAAGAAAAAATCCTCAGATGGACGGCCACACGGCCACACGTCCACAAAGGTCTATTTCATTTATTCTTCATCAATTGATGATATAGAAAAGAGTGGCCGTCCAAACGAGAACCTCATTTTGTTCTAATTTGTTTCCTCTTCCATTAGGCACCGATCTCTGAAAAAGACTATAACTTATGATTGATCTCACATTAAAAATTTGTGTTCTCTTTTGTTTGTTGCCAGGGGTAACGATTGGAATTATTAATTCCATTTTTTTGATTCCGATTTCCTAAATTCCGCCCATCGCAAGTTCTTTGATATAAAACCAAGAGCTCCTTGAAGTTACAGTTTTTCAGCTGCGAAGGAACTGGAAAATTCCGCCATTATTCATCGGAATTCGAAAAAACGCCAAATAGGACCAGTTTCGCTTTTATTCGAAACCCATTGCAAATATTTATTTCTTTCTTCATGGATAAATGCGTAGGGTAACTTGATACTCTATACAAGCCAAATGAATTAGCAAAAACGGGACCTCAGAAAGGTTACCAAGATCTAAAATTTTATGTGTCAGAAATACTTTAAGGACAGTCTATAAATTGAAGTAAAATTTAGTTTTATAAAGAGGTTCATTTTCATTTGGTTTCATTGTCCTTTTCACAGATCGGTATGGAAGAGGAAAAAAATTATAACAAAATGAGGTTCTCGTTTAGACAACCACTCTTTTCTATCTCATTAATGTGTTTTCTCTAAAAAATGGATAACAAATAGAAAAGGAATAGATGGGCCGTCCAACGAGACTATCATTTTTGTCTTTTTTTCCGTTCCATGAGACACCGATCTCTGAAATGTACAATATATAGTTTTTTCCTAATAAATAGCATTGTTATTGCGAAAATCGATGTTACGATTGCAATAATGATATGATTTGTGTACTCAAATCAATTTATAAAGAATTACAAGAATTGACACGAGATCCCATCACGATTCATACATTCACTGAACCGTGTATTAGTTACGCCACACTACATGCGGCACCAATAAGTTGGTTTGTGAATAATTTTCAAGCGACATAGCTCTTATATCGTTATCTTCAGGAACTGTGATTTTCGAAACAGCCTTGAACAATATATACTAATTGACGTGGGACCTAGTGAAACTAAGCGATATAATGCTTTAAACAGATTTATATCAACTTTGAAGAAAAATAATGTTCCCGAGGAGCATATCAACACTATCAAAATAAACTCATTAAGTTTGAACACTTTTCATTTAGAACAAGTATATTTTATTAAGACACTGATACTCATCACTCCACCTACAAAAATTCGTCACGAAGAGCCGTAGAAAGAGAGGTAAGACCATTGATATTCCAATAGAAAATAGGTATTAAAAATAAATATTAGAAACTTTGATTGACATTAGTAAAGAGGGAATCGTTTAAAATCATAAAGTTACAATTAGTTTAATTTTATACTACCTTAAGAATCAGCTAAATATTTTGTTAAACTTCAATTTCCAAGTGTATTTTTTTGGAATTTAAAAGTAGTTTTAAATAGTTTCGGTGCATTGTAAATTTGGAAGACGATAAGAATCAAAAATATAATTATACCTATCATGATAGGCCTATCAATATACACTTTAAAGATTAAATGTATAAATTTTAGGTTCGGACGAATCCAGTTGTTCGGGAATATATTCGGAGGATTTACTATTACGATTATGTTATTTTAGGATATGATCCATCAGAAATATTAGATTAAATATTCGATTTAAAAGATTTATAAAAATTATCGATACTACTTTGTCGTCATTATTCATGTCATATCGATACTTTCATCTTTATTTTACCACATTTTTACAATTTACATCTCGAGTTTAAATAGAGAGACCATAAATCATACTCAAATAAAGCTTTGTGGTAAGAGTAATTGCACCTTAAAGGAAAATATTAATTGTCACGTATACATGCCTGTGTGCTCTTCACGGAATGTTACAAGGGAAGTCACTTTTCGCTACAGATTTTGATGAGACTTGCACCATTGATAGATTCGGATGTGCTGATTCCAAAACCGTTTTCAAAATCAGCGTAATTTTTTTCTGAGCCAAGATTTAAGCTGTTTATAGATGGTGCAAGTCTAATAAAAATCTCAAGAAAACGCTAAAGTGTCTTGCCTTTTTAGATTACACGCTTTAAGATATCCATAAACCACAGTATCTTGCGAACTCTCATTTGTCATATTTTCGTTGGAGTTTAGTGATATTGTTTTATAAATAACGCTCGAAAAGATCAGTGTTTGTTTTCTTTCTTTGAAGAATGCGGAGATACTGTACAAAGCATCAAAATACCATACAACATACTCTAGCTGACAAAAGTTTTGTCACAAATGTTTTTTCGGGTTTAACTTTTTTGTGACTTGACCAAATTGGCTGATTTTTTGATATGATAGATTCATATGGTTGTAGATTATTTTACAAATTCCCGCTTGTGATTACGATGATCCGTTTTACAGTGACAAGCGTTTATCGTAAAACGCGTAGCTCAAAGATATTACGCACTTTTCTTGCACTGCATTTTTTAATAATTTTTAAAGTTCAATTATATTTTTTTCATAATTTATTAAAAAAAGCAGTAATTGGCAACATTTTAGAGATGACTCCACGTAAAGAAACTCCAATTGCCACCCGGCAAGCTGTTATCAATATGAGGGAAAACGGAATGCGTGGTACCGAAATTGCCAAGGTCCTCAAAATCAATAAACGAACTGTATATGAACTGTACACTGATTCACATAAAATATGCAGGGAAAATGAAAAAAAAATTGGTGTGTCATGATAATTTAAACCAAATTTTGCTACTATAACATTTTAAACACTGATTCACATAAAATATCAAAAAATCAGCCAATTTGGCCAAGTCACAAAAAAGTTAAACCCGAAAAAACATTTGTGACAAAACTTTTGTCAGATAGTTCTGGCCATCATTTTATATAAACTTGTTTTTTGAAGAGAACGGGGTCCACCTTGGTGACTCGGACCCATTGCGAACAACGCTCGTGGTCCTTCCACAAGTATTCATCTGTATTTAAGAGGTTGGACCCTACCAGTGGATTTCGATCCATTATCAAGGTTTCCAAAATTTGTACTTATTAAAAAAAAAACTTGTTTTCAATGTTAAGCCTTTCATTTTCTGATTATTGCAAAGATTACGGGCAAAACCATATGAAACTGCATGGTAAGTTTTTACTGGATCGCCCTTCCCCATGACATCGCATAAAGACCTTTTTGTTTTTGTATTTTCTCTACATTCATAACTTCCAACAATCGTAGTCTAGTCATGTAATGATATATTTTTTTCAAGACCAAGTCTTATCATCAAGAAATGGAAGCTCAAATAATGCGATCGGCACTCCTATTCTAATAAAACTTGAACATTTTAAGATATTTTTATTGAAATGTGCTCTATTCGGGTAAGATTCATAAATGAATACTTATGTGGATATTCGTACCGCTAAAGAACGTGCAGAGCTAAAATTTAAAAAATGTTCTCGTTTGCGTGTTAGTGAAAAATAACCTTCAAATGATCGATTATTGCTTCCCCTGTTGAGTGATTCAATGGAGGCGGAGTCTTGTTTGCACATGTCTTGTGCTCTTATAGCTCGAAGGAATAGCTGTCCAAGTCGTAGGGTACGGACGCCTTCTGGAAACAGCGATTTTCCGATTTGAAAATTGTTACGTTTTTTCAATGAAAATGTGTATTTGAGAAATTAACTAGACTTGTCTTAAGCTATCTAAAAATATTAATATATTTCCAATATGTTAGATTTGAGCCCTTTTATTGTGCTCATATTATAACCACACTAGTTATGTAACTTAATATCAACAACATATTATAATGTAATATTTATTAAATATATGATAAAACCAATGATATAACATAGAACAATTACTAATTAAATTAAGATGTTGAATTTGTCGTTAAAGCTTTCTCCACATTTTGCAGATTTCCTAAAATCCGGAATTAGGAGCACTCACATCCATCATAAACGAACTAATTAACAATTCTCGATTTCGATTTTGATTTCGATTTTGGTGAAGGAGTTATGGCTACTTTATTAACACTGTTAGTTTTATTAACCGGCGTGGAACTCTTCTTTAGTACGGGAGACTTTGGTTTGTTCTGCGGAGGTACCGGGTCAGGCCGTTTAATCAAAGGCTTGTTTATTCCCTCAACATATCCAAATCTCTTTAGAATTCGTTGCCTATGATTGTTAACATACGAATCAACATTTGAACGCCACGTCCTTATAAACAACGAGCGAGCGGCTCGACGTTCAAACTTTAACTGTAATCTTTAGTCTGAGCATTAAAATACCGTTTACCTCAAATATACTGTAAAGAAGTGGAAGGATAACAAGATAAAGAACTGTACATAAAAGTCCTATTGAAGAAAACAGCCATATTCGAACAACATGAACCCGTTTAAGAGCAGATGCACATGTCGAAAACACGGTTTGAGGACACCACGATCGCTGAAGCTCGATAATCAAGGTAGTTTGAAAATAATCTCACCTTGAACTCTTTAATAGTTGGACATGCCATTTTAGGAAGAATTGTATAATTCGTTCTGTAACTCTCCGTGTAATTCGACGTGTGATTCGATGTGGAATTTGAATGAAATGTGTAGTTTGATGTGTGAATCGACGATAAGTTGTTGCTTGAAAAGATGTTCGTGGAAGCTTGAGGCAGTTGAGTTATAGAATCCTAAAAAGTTTTAATCTTTAATCGAGAAAAGAAGCATTCATGATTATTTATTCTCAAATTGGTAAATTCTTGTTATTTCCAGTTATGTTGATCACACAAGCTAAATTCGGAGTAGGACAACTTTTTAAATAAATTTTTAATTGGTTAACAACGCCCTTGTTATACAAAATAATCTTTGAATGCACACCAGCAGCAAATATAAATTTTGTGAAGCTTAATCACGTATTACTGATTTCCACGGGGACGTTTCTTTATTTTTTGAGATATTCTAGGTATCACGCCCATTTAGAAGTCCCAATGCAAAACATTAAAAATTATTAGAAATAACTTGCATTTCCTGTGCTAGTGTTGGTAAAAACAGTCGAGTTCAAACCGCAACAACAATACCGTAGTTGCGTTTTATGAATATATCCCAATGATTCTTCCTAAAACAATTTAAATATAAAACCAATAAATCATAAAAACTAAAAACAAACATAGTTAGCCAAAACTTCAGGGTCGAATTCATCAATGTGCACTTTAGTCACATTTTTTAAGCTTGAAATTAGTTGATATTGTTCAATAATATTTGAATTCATTGCTAATCCCAGTTCCGATTTCTTATAAAGATAGAACGCTTAAACACATTGATTTGATGTACAATCAATTATAAAAGATTACCTGATAGGTAAAATGGTAAACAGATACAAAACGTAGCCGAGAATGAACATATAACATAAGGTTTCCGAAATCGATTATGACCTATTATATCTACTCCGAGTAAAACTATAGAGAATGAAGCGAGCATTATTGTTATAATACAAAATAGTACGTCAAAGACTTGGATATCATTCGTGTTTAAGATTAGTGGATGGTCATTATGGTATATACTGACTATTGAGTCATAGATTACTGAAATAATAATTATGATTATTAAACTTATTCGAAGCTTTTGTTACCTATGTACAAAAAACACATTTTGATAGTAAGGAAAACAAAAAGAACACTTCTAACTTTCATAACAAAATGAAATTAAATAATTTCAATTCAGCAACTTATAAAACATGTAGGAATATGAAATGATGTATGAATGAATTATTGTCAAAACGTGATGTGCATATTTTGTTGGTTTACGTGATTGACGCAAAACATACAAAAAGTTTTTAGATAAAATCTTTTAGATATTTTTCAAATAATTTATGAATTAGCAGAAACACCTGCCGTTAGAAGTATATAAATACGGTATAGACGAGAAATTTACCATACTGTTTGATTATTATTGGGTTGAGCAATAAGCTCATAGAGTTATTTCACAAAGATTTATTTGAACAGAAAAAATAATAATAAAATAATAAATTATGTATTCGCCGTTATCGTTAACGACTTCCTACCATCAATGTGTTGATGCCGCTCCGCCAGATATCGCCTGGTCTGGTTGAGTCAGTTTTTGAGGTCCTCTTCGCCATCGAAGGTAGCACCCCTCGTTTAGTTTGACTGAGAGCGGAAAAGGTGATAATCGGATGGCGCAAGGTCTGGAGAGTACGGTAGATGGTGAAGAACCTCCGGTTTTGACAATGCTGTCGTAGAGAAAGATTACTTGGCCTTGTCGATCAGCTCTTTTCAGTCAAATAGCCTCATTTACACGGCGCAGCTAGGCAATATAGAGCTCCTCGTTGACCGTGGCGTTTCTTTCGAGCATTTCCCAGTATTTGACAAACGCAGATCATAATCTTATTTGGGTCTTCTTAGGTCAAGATTAAAGTCGCCATTTTTGAACTTTGTCAACCATTTTTGTGGAATAGACACGCCTAAGACACCCTCTCCATATACACTACATATTTGTATTGAGCTAAGCTGGCTGATCACTCTAGGGCTTCCATACCAAGAAGTACGCGAATATTACAAAGGAATTGTACGTTTCCTTAAAAATTACAAAAAATGCTTATAACTCTTTCAAAAAATTATTTTTACTATTTTAAGTAATTCCAATAGACAACTGTGTTAGTTGTGTTACTGTGTTAGTTGTGTCGAAAAGAGCTCCGTACCCCCAAACTGGAGCATCGAAAATGCACAAAACATGAAAGAATTCATCATTTAGTTTCTCGGCTCTGTGAGCACCTACAAGGCTGTGCTCATGAAATGTTGTAGAGCAAAAAATTCTGTATAAGATAGTCTAACGCGCGTTTCTCAAAATGAGCACATTCTTCTAAAATGGAACATCGAAATGTCAACATGAAAAAATTTTCCCATAAGTTTTTGCTCGTTTTCTCGGCTCTATGAGCTCGTAGCGCCTCGTGCTCAGGCTCATTTTATAGAGCTTGATGCGCTGAATACGGTAGTGCAGAAAAAGCTGCACGAAAAGAGCTCCGTACGCCAAAACTGGAGCATCGACCATGTGCAAAAAATTACCAAATTTTCGACGACGTATTTCTCGGCTCTATGAGCACGTAGAACGTTTTGCTCCGGGTATTTTAGACAACTAACACTGTTAGTACTATAAACGCCAGAAAAATATATTGCAAAATCGTCATTCTTATTTGACGTAATCCTAACAAAGAGCAATCCTGATTACAACCTTTTTATCTATATAACTTCTTAATATCCTTCACGGAACGTTTAATTTTAGTCATTTTGTGTTATTATCCTTTTCAGATCGGTGCCTAATGGAAGAGGAAAAAATAGGATGAAATAAGATTCTCGTTTGAACGGACACTCCTTTGTATCTCATAAATGTTTGTTGTCTCAAAAAAAGGATAACACACATTGAAGAGGAATAGACGATAAAGTCGTTTGTGGCCGTCCATCCGAACTATCATATTTTCTTATTTTTATTTTTTTTTCTTATTTTTTTTTCATTACTCACCGATCTCTGAAAAGAACAATAACTTACAATTATTATTGTACTGGTTAAAAGTTTATTATCTAATGTGCATAATAACAAAGAAAAATGTAAACATAATTTATTAAAAAATAATCAAACTATTTTTAACATGTATTTGTGTAATAATATAAATTCCATTCGTTCATAGATATTCATTAATAGATATAAAGTGGTGTTACCAACGTAACTGAATTCTCCGATTTAACAGCTAATTTGAAATCTTCGTAGAAATTCTTATTCGAATACATTACAAGCCAAACATATGTTAAGCTTAGTATTGCAAATGTCTGTAATTTTCTCGGTTGAAAAGACCAACTGAATAAATTGGTTTTGTAAATATTATTTTTATTTGGAACTCCGGAATGAAATGATTAGTTGAATCTTTAATAAAATGACAAACATAGTTTTATTAATTTTTAACGTTTTTTTTTGAGAAATTAAGCAATAGAAATCATTGATTCCATATACAGAACCTGTCAAAAGGTTGTAAATGTGGGGTTTTTCGCGCATAACTCTACAAATACTTTATTTTGTTTTTCTTATTTTCGTATGGTACTTATCCACAAATTTTCTAACGCTTTCAGAAACAACTGATAAAAATTTCGACTCAATGTCGGCTCTCGAAAACCAGCTATGCACGAAAAACCCTGCGTTTACAACATTTTGAGCGGTACTGTAGAATGACAACTTTTGGAAACATTCTATAAGTTTGGAAACTTGTTTGTCGTTGGTGGTTCGGTGAAATAAACCTCTTATTCTATATTTTTTATTTATTTTTGAAAAAAATTAATTGACGAACTTTTCTAGTTAAGAATTGAGAATTTGAGAAATAAGAATAAATAGAATTTAAGAAAGAACTAGAAAAAAATTGATTCCATAAAATAATTTTATATTATTTAGTTCATTTTTTGTTCAGTTATGACGAAGGATATTTCTAACCAAAAATTCCGTTTTAAAACTCTTCACAGTCTCCACCACAATTCGATTGAAAATAGCAATATTACCAAGTTTAATTGTCGATATTTAATTTCCACCTAAATAATCTGAACAGATTTTCTCGTTAACTTACTAGATCTACCCAAAATTATCTGTTAAGTATAATATTATTCTACAATAATAGTATTAAGCACTTTATCAGAGCTCCTCTTATTCTTATTTCAATTGGCGTGCCACCATCAACCATACATTTATTTTTCCTATTGTAGAAACAATAAAGATCATTTTAACGGAAAAAGTTGACGGCCCATAAAGGATGGGAAAGTCCTACCCGTCACTGTTATCTATGAAAAGTTCAATTAGCACACCAACTGGTATTGTAATAAAATGATATATATTTTTTTCTATAATTTTTCTCATGTCTATATTTTTGGAAATATCTATATTTTTATATAGTTTATGGAAAGCCTGGTTAAACTGCCGTAATCATTTTTTTTAAATTGAAAAGACGCAAAAATTTTTAGGCACGTTTAAAAATCGAAAAATCCTAGTTCCCCATTTGGAGTCCAATTCGGAACTTTCAGAAGACTTTGTGAGTCCTCTAAATCTCAACGATACATGTTTTTACAGTTGGTAAGTTCCACCGAGTTGGAAATGAAAAACCTGTCTCATCAGGAATGTAAACATGCTCGAGTCAATACAATGGAAATTTAATAATAATGAAAATATTATCAATATGAATAACTTCATTGATATAATAAAAATTGATTTCACTATGATAGTGTAATATACTTTATATACTTTCAACACCTATAGATATTGAAAATTTAAAAAAAAAAACAAAAACTCCTTTGAACCATATTTCCAAATGAAGCTGTATAATTTCGCGAACGCCTTAATATATTAATATAATGCAATGAAGTGCAAAAAACCTGCAATTTAAAAACTCCTTTTATATTTTAAAAATTATTTCCTACCATTAAGGACATTAGAAGAATTACCAAGTACATAATCATAATCATATTAATTTTAACACTAAATAATCGTAATATACTAACGTGGTAGAAATCAGACATTGGATATCGGAATAAAAGTGCAGCCAGTGAAGAAAATAATATTAATAGTATCATAATCGAATATAAAATCATATATTTCCACGATTGGTGGAAGTTGTGAAACTTTATGTAGATTAATGTGTCTTTAGAGTTTTAATTTAAACCTAATGTTGAAAAGTTATCATACCTGTGCTAAATAATAACAAGAAGAGAAATTTAATTACAAATGAAAAGTGGAAAATATTTCCAAAACCATAAAAGTTTTCTAAAATATTAAGAAAAATATAAGAAACTCGTGTGAAAAGCTAAATCTTATTAGCTCCTTATTTTTAACGGCCTAAAAAACATAATTATAAGCTTAAACAAACCTTCAGATTTCAATTCATTCGATCTCGACGTAGAACACCCATGTGGTAGGCATATATATTCACTTAAAATATCAGACGCAAACACAAATGTACTTATGAGCACGAACAACATTAAAGATATCCTAAAAGATTTTAAAAGGTTTATCATTGTTTTTTTTATAAATGTTTTACAAAAAACCTATAATCTAATATTGAAGATGTACCGTAGCTGGATTATAATTAAAACTCACTTTGACGAAATATTTATTATCGACCGTGAAGAAATAATAACATGGAAAAGGAGTTGAAACGAAAATATTCCAGCGAATAAAAAAATTATATTGTAGATTATCATCATGTTCATTGCTGATACAGATTCAGGAAGTAATAAAAATATTCAGTAATGAAATATAATGTTCAATAACAAAAAATTTATCTAACAATCTAGTAAAGGGTTTTGTCTTAATTTGCTCTTTGGGGAATCGTGTTTTTTTTTTAAATTTTTTTAACGTTTTTGATCTAGAAGGTGCTTAATAATACGTCAATTCTAATTGCTACCCTGGCAACGAAATTCATAGTTTGTTAATTATTTTTTATATAAGACTATTTTGTAAAAAAAAACCTGGAGCAACAAAATATTCTTAAATCGTAATAAATTCTTCATTTTTCAACGAGAGGATACTCTATAACCTTAAAATTCCACTGTTCTTTTCTAACTACTCCTCTAAAAATTTCTGGTGCACACCAAATGAAAATGAGCATTTCTCTATATTTACATGGGTATTGAAAGTTTTACATTTTGGACATTTTCCACGTAATATTAACATTCATGTTTTAAACTATATGGGAACCCGAATTTCTTATCAAACAACACTACTTGAGCACCTCTTCTGAGCTTACTCTTTTAACGTTACATCTGGAGTGCTCGTGTTTTCGCAATTATTTGCATCAGGATCAGAAAGAAAACATTTCTCTCTCTGAGAATGAGACCAGAAGGGAACTTTAAGAGAAAAACAATAATAAAGTGGATCATTTAAAATGTAAAAGTAAACAAAAATTAGGGTGAAAATTTAAACATAATTTCACTACACATGAAAAACAATTTTGTTTCAAAGTAAAGACCATTTGACTCTATGGCGTGAGCCATCTATCGGCAAGTTGTTCGATCCCGCTACGGTACCACTCCTTGTTTTTTGAGGCGCAAAACTCGCGGCACCCGTTTTCGACATCTGCCAATTCATTGAAGCTACGACCACGAAGAAAGTGTGTCATGGATCGGAAAAGGTGATAATCAAAAGGCACAAGGTCCGGACTATAACCTGGATGTGGAAAAACTTAAATAGCGTCGAGATTTTTGATCATTTCCTTCATTTGTCTGGCGGTGTGCGGTTTTGCATTGTCTTGTTGAAGGAGTATCCGCTTCTGATTAATCAATGCTAGATATTACTCGTCAAGCGCCTCGATCAAGTTGGGCGCAATAGTGGTCTGCGTCGATGGTCCGACCATTTGGAACTAGCTCGAAATAAATTACGCCTTCGAAATTCCACCGAACACACAGAAGTTCCTTCTTTGAGAAATGATAACACCGGTTGACCACGTTTTTGAGCTTGAATTTCAGTCAATGCAATGAGGTACTTCTCATGGAGCGTCTATTGACTTTCCCGAGAACGTTAAGATGTCGTACAACTGATGTTTGTGGAATATCGAGCTCGGCCGACTTAATAAACCAATTTCGCGCAGTACGATCCGAGACCATTTAGTCGTCTTCAACTTCGCATACCTTTTTAGCTTCTCCAGCTGCGTTGAAGCCTTGTTTCCAGAAATGCCGTAAAAGAACACGAATTTCGGATTTTTCATGTTTCTCCTACAAGTTAAAAAAAATTTAAATAACAGACCAAATTTTAATATATATATATATATATTATGATAGAGCTGTTTAAGAGCTTAAAAACATATATCACACATGTATATAAAAATCTTTATTTGGTAAAAAAAACAATTACACAAAAAGATGTTGGAAATCGGGAAAAAATTTTGGTTCAACCTAATAAAATCACCGTAAACACGTATATGCAAAGGTTCCAATTCCGGAGTTTCAATCATTTTTCGAAATCCGGATTCCAAAACTGAAAAAATCCCGTCTCTGATCTCAATCAACGTGTGTTGTTTCAAGAACAATAGAGAGCTCAAACCGTCCAAACGAGACCATAATTTTTTTTTAAATATTTTTCCTCAAAGAAAGAAGAATGAAATTTAAATTCATCTTATCGACAAGCTCCCTTGTGCACAAATTGGTGACATAGATGATTCTTGGGATTCGCTTTGCTCGCGGCTTTGGTTTATTATTTGGTTTCTGTAGGATTTCCAACTTTTTTTTGGGAGGTGACAGTACTTATCCTCGAATTGGTCAATCGATAAGAGTACCAATTTCATTCCAATTCTTCTCCTTTTATAGAAAACAAATAAAATATGAGAAATAATTTTTAACAATACAAAATCAGACATTTTTAATATTTTACCCTAGTTTTTATAGAATTTAATTTGTTTTACATATTTCTGTGAAAATAAAACTATTTAAAACTATTTGAACTGAGTATTAATAAACAAAACTACCTTCAAAATAGTTTTAAAAATTTACTAATCGATTTTATATTTCTCATAGTATTAATTTCTTTCAGATCATCAAAGCTCAACTCATAAAAAAAGATTCAAGCAAATGCAGTTGTTTCTATTAATACCAATCATTTATCTCATTACTTGAAACTATTCGCCCAGTTCAGGTCAGAGTTTTTGAAAAAAAAAATCGGTTTGATTATTATTATTATTGTTTTGTTGAAGAAATTAGGTGAAGAAATCAATCAATTGTATGTGTTGTGTGATGCTTAAAAGTGTAGGTGTGCACAATGTTGTAGGGGTCCTTTCTGCTCGTCGAGAAATGAAGCAAAAGAGATATAGATAAAACCGATAATTGTGGAGGCGTGTCTGGTGCCAAAGGATCTCTCCACATCCCCGATCACTTGTTGTTATTGTTGTTATTGTTTATCGAGCGATACTGCAGCGATGAGCAGAATAAGAAGAACTACATTGGTGGGCGGCTAATGTGGTGATTTGCACACACACAACTGCTGGTCGCTGCAGATCCATTTGATTTTCATCGCCGAACTAGCTCGAAATTGAATTGAATTTCTAATTGCATTGTTGCAGATTCTCGCGACCAATTAAGGTCTTCGGCGGCACTACACTTAGGTACATCTGAGAAAATGTCTGGAAACCCGGACGCATTTGAGAATGATCCAGGATTCCCGTATTTGGGAATGAGCCGTGAAGCTCGGGCCGCATCGGCCTCGAGACCATTCGACTCGAAGAAGAATTGCTGGATTCCAGATCCAGAAGACGGTTAGTTGAAGGAATATAGGGGTTTCAATGATCAGCTTATCTTTCGAAGTATTCAACTCATTGGAAAACATTTTTAGAAAATTTAATATAGCTGAAATATATATATATATATAAACTTTATGTATTTGTATCCAAATATTAGGCCTAGAAATTAATTTCCGCGTTTTTAGCCATATCAAAATTGAATAATTATAAGTTTTTTTCTTATAAATTCTAATATTTTCTACTAAAAAAGCTAAAATAATTTGAATATAATTTATTTTATCATGTTTACCCTTCGATTTTTAATGCATTTTTATATAGATTTTTATATTGTTTTTTTTTTAATATCTTTAAACAATATGGGCATGGTCCGAAGTTGGTAAATTTTCTGAAATGGAAGGAATTGATCAACTTTAGTCTCCTTTGTAATTTATCTTGTTTTTAAAGTTGTGTTTTACCTCTGTTTGAAGTTTATGCGATCTCAATTTAATGCTTGTGAATCTATAAATGGAAGAGGTATTTGAATAAATAAATTTTAGACCACAAAGTTATTTACAGCTCAGAGTAAACTCACACAAATGACGAGATTCGAACTGTGGTGTAGACGTAACTGTGTTTACGTATTGTATAAAAAGTTTACGTATTGTATATACGTATAAAATAAATTGCGAACTTATTTTATATGGTTTCGCAATATTTTTTCTTATTTTTCTTAATATTGTTAAAATTAAATTTATTTGATGATAAATTGGACAATTAATCGCTAAAATAAATAAGAAAAATAGTTCGAAACAATACAAAAAAAGTTAGCATTTTATTTTACGAAAATACGTAAACACCGTCACGTCTACGCCACAGTTCGATCCTCGTCATTCGTGTGAGTTTAATATCACTTCTTTCTAATTTATTATTGACATGTAGTGGCGAATATTCTGGCGTCAATTTATGAATGAATTATTGTTTCAATAAATCTACACATGAACAGATAGTAAAACGTATATTTAAATTTAGAAATACAATAAAAAATTGAAAACAATTTAGTTTGTATTATGTTTTTTCATCGGAAGCAATTAAAATCAACGTTTTCGTTTAATGCTGATTTCGTAAAAAAAATTTGAAACTTGAAAATCTTGTGATTAAATATGAGTATAATTGGTCTAATATAATGCTCAATCTAATTTAAACATTCAAATGTGGTTTTGTTATCGGAAGCGGGACCAGATTAGCGTCCTGCTAGCGCCCGGCTCGCAAACAGCTAGCGTCCAGCTAGAGTCCGGCTCGCAAACAGATAGCGTCCAGCTCGCGAACAGCTAGCGTCCGGATAGGGTCCAGCTAGCGTCTGGATAGCGTCCCGCTAGCGTCCGGATAGAGTCCAGCTAACGTCCGGATAGCGTCCGGATAGCGTCCAGCTAGCGTCCGGATAGCGTTCAGCTAACGTCCGGATAGCGTCCGGATTCCGTACAGCTAGCGTCCGGATACCGTACAGCTAGCGACCGGATAGCGTTCTGCTAACGTCCGGATAGCGTCCGGCCTGCGAACCGATAGCGTCCGGCCCACCAACACTGAAGATGATTTCTTGGAATGAAGAATGGAATCTATGAAAGTTCTAGTCTATGGCCTCGCATGTGGTGAACGATATTTTTAAAGTTTTTAAAAGACTTTTCAATTAGGTTTACCACAATCAGAATCATAATTTTTTATAAAACTCTTTTAAAAATTTAATAAGAATATCTTAAGTGTTTTATGAGAATCTTAAGCTTTTAAAAAAGTTCTTTTACCTTCTGCCAGCATATAGCATTCAAATTTTATTTTAATTAGTGATCCGCATATTATATTCATAAAATGTGAAAATTATAAAATACCTGATGGATTTTATTTTGGGAAGTCGGAAAAAAGACAAAGTATGAATTTTAATTGCTTCCTTTTAATTTATCTTCAGTAAATATGAAAACGTCGTGAGCATAACTAAAAATTTTAATCTAAAAAATTAAAATTTAAAATAATATAATCGTCATAAATGTCCGAAAAAACACACAAAATTTCAATTTGATTGATTATTGGGAGCCTGCCAACTGGAAGGTTAATAAAAGGAGCTCATAAATCGTCTTTCATTATAATAATTTATGAATATTTTAATATTTTAAAAGGGTTATGAACAAAAAACTGTGGGACTGGCGTAGAAATGCTAATTTATCGTGGAAATTACAATACAGGCGTAAAATAAGAAAATATTTATTTACATTTGGCGTATGGGAGAATTATAGAAGAGGCATAGTCGACGCATTTCTACGAATAATAGATCCTCGATTCCCTGAAACACGCCAAATAATTTCTTAAAAGAAGACTTTCAAAAATGTGAAGAGGTATTTCAAGAGAGAGAAAAATTTACGTGAAAATTATTTTCCAACTTTTACTTTTGAATAAATAAAGTTCCTTGAAAGATTTTGAAATCGCCATTTTCATTTTGCGTACTGTAATTTACTAAATCAACTTGACTGATTAACTTGAATATGACTATTGTAAACTTTATAAAGATTTTGCTAAGAAGTGATCACAAATTAATTAAAAACCTTGAAACTATTCCCCTAACTTAGGGATCCCTCAACTTAGCGATGGCCATTCTTTTTTACGAAAATGGATAGAGGAATTGGCAAAAAACTTGTTTGTGACCGTGTGGCCGCCATCATTTGTCTTCTTTTTTTCTTCCATTAGGCACCCATCTCTGAAAAGTACAATATTTATCTATTCTTAGAATTCTATACCTTTTTGATGTAATATGAACTTTTGTATTATACTTTTCTAAATTGTGTCATTCCTTAAAAATATACATCTATAAAAATAAATTTATTATAATTTAAACCTTATATATACTACAATTCAGGTTAGTGTAAGTGCATTATTCAAGAAATTTATACATTTCAAAATCTACATTTTTTGTTTCAAATTATTTTGTTCCTACCACTGACCATCATTAACCAAAGTTATCTATCATTCGGTGTCAATATTATTAATAAAATCTTCGTATTGAATTTGCTCACTGCCAGATGCAATAGATTACACTATGTATATCACCTACGCTTTTCAATGGGCTTGCTACACATTAATTTCACAACACGAGATTAAATATATGATAGAAGGAGAGAAGCTGTTCAAAATAAAATAATTTTTTGTTGTTGCTTGTTGCTCATTACACAAGCTAGACTGGTCATTGAAATTTGGGGGATTGAAGTAAATCAACTCGTGTTCGGAAAATCAATGAAAATTTTGCAGGTTTTGTTGCCGCTGAGATTCAATCAACTACTGGAGATCAGGTTACTGTTGTTACCAGCAAGGGTAATCAGATCACCGTCAAGAAAGATGAGTGTCAAGAGATGAACCCTCCCAAATTTGACAAAACCGAAGACATGGCTAATTTGACCTTCTTAAACGAGGCTTCGGTTCTTGCAAATCTTAAGGATCGTTATAAGGATATGATGATCTACGTATGAAAAATGAAATATAACTCCATGCTCCCAAACAAATAATTTCAGACTTATTCTGGTCTTTTCTGTGTTGTCATCAACCCATACAAGAGGTTGCCGATTTATTCGGAATCTGTCATTAAACATTACATGGGCAAGAGGCGCAATGAGATGCCACCACACTTGTTCGCAGTCTCGGACGAGGCATATAGAAACATGGTAATGGATAAAGAAAATCAGTCGATGCTCATCACTGGAGAATCCGGAGCCGGAAAGACGGAAAACACAAAGAAGGTCATTTCCTACTTTGCTATTGTCGGAGCCACACAATCTGGTTCAACCAAAGACGGCAAGAAGGGTGGAACATTGGAAGAGCAAATTGTGCAGACGAATCCTGTCTTGGAAGCATTTGGTAATGCGAAGACGGTTCGTAATAATAACTCGTCGAGATTCGGAAAGTTTATTAGAACTCACTTTTCGTCTACGGGTAAACTCGCCGGAGGAGATATTGAACATTGTAAGTTTGTTTTTGTTGTTTTTTCAAAGAATACAAAGCTTCTGAAAGAATTTTAAAGTCTAATTTAATTGTTTAAATTTCATATAATGTCAAAAAATTTTTATTAAACCCTATCCTTTGTTTATGCGAAGAGCTTAGAAAACAAACTCAGATATTGTTTTTGTATGATAAAAGCGTAAAAGTTAATACTTTAAAGTATTACTGTGCAGGCTATTATTCTGAAATTTATGCAGATTAACTTGTAGCACTCATTGAATTATTAGAAATTTTTCATTTTCCATCAAAGTGCAACTGTCTATCTGAATTGAATCGCTAACCTTTTTGCTAATCTAAATAGTTTCTGATATATAATTCATATGAAATATTCAATTCAACCATAGGCCGTATTCAAGAACGAATGTATTCTTTGATAAAAAATCATTAGAAAGCTACAATTCTAGGTCAATGGCAATGAAATTATGCCAGAAATGTTAGTCAAGTAAAACATTTAATTGTAAATATTTATAATTAACTCAAGCCAACATATATGACAATAAAATGAGCTCAGTGAACGTGCTCAAATCTAATTTTTTGGAAATATATTCATATCTTTAGATAGTTTACGACAAGCCTAATTACATTGCTGTGGAAAATGTTTTGTTGAAATCACTTAAAATTTGTTAGTCACGCTCAAAATTGCAAATCAAAGATTTTCCATCGCGGTTTAACGAATAAATTCGTTCTTGCATACGGCTTCAGAATATTCACGTGAAAAAACAAGAAGACACTATCAGAAGAGTGACATTAAAATTTGAATGTAACAAACGTCATGCCGTGAAAGTGCGGTTGGTGTACAACACATTATTGCGGATGTAATATAACTACGCAACGAATATATACAAAAATAAAGACATTTTGGATCAGTTTTCTATTTCAAAAGTCGATTAAAGTTTTCATTAATCATATTTGCCCTCACAGAACAGGTTTCCATCGAACAATTAAATAATATTATGGATGTGCTTGTACACGCACTTTCACGGCCTGACGTTTCTTACAAGGGAAGTCACTTTAGCGTCCGCTTGAGATTTTTATGAGACTTGCAACTTTGATAGATTCGGATGCGCTGATTCCAAATCAGTTTTCAAAATCAGCGCAATTTTCCTCTGAGCCGAGATATGAGTCCCCAAAGGTCTAAACATATAAGTACATAAACCACAAAATATCCGACACAAGAAACACAAGTAACATTATATATTTTGCACATATATGTTTTGAACTTTGGCCGATCATCTCGGCTCAGAGAAAAATTTCGCCGATTTTGAAAACGGATTTGGAATCAGCGCATCCGAATCTATCAATGGTGAAAATCTCAAGCGGGCGCTAAAGTGACATACGATTTTTAATTATTACTCCTATCAAAATATTAAAATTCATTGCATCTCTATAGCTGAAAAACCTTAAATTTAACAATTTTTCGAAGGATTTAATGTTTTTAGAGAGTTTAAGAAAACTCTGACAAATTGGTGTAAACAATATTTATGTAAAGTACCGGTAAGACAAGCGTAAAGTTAAGAAAATCAGCCTTTCTATTTGGCGTGCTATAACTAATAAAATAACTTCGTAAAACAGAAGCTTAGAAAGGTCATATCAACCTCATATTGGGTTAAAACTTAATGTTCAGAAAGCCTTAAGAGAATCCTTTAATTATGTCCTGAAAACTTTCACTTTAAAACGGTTTTAAAATTTTCAAAATCATCAGTTTCATTTGGCGTGAATTGCCTTTACGTTCATTTTACCAGAAGCAATAATAAAACGTGTAAATTAAAATATTTTGGAATTCATGAGCATCATATAATAACATTTTTAGATCTTCTTGAAAAGTCTCGTGTCGTGAGACAAGCCACCGGTGAGAGATGCTACCACATCTTCTACCAAATCATGTCTGGACATGACCCAAGCCTTCGCGGTAAACAAACAATATTAGTTCGCACTTAATTCAAAACATTTCAGGAAAACTCAAACTCGACAATGATATTACTTATTATCACTTCTGCTCGCAGGCCGAGCTTACCATTGAGGGAATGGATGATAAGGAAGAAATGAAATTGACACAAGAAGCATTTGAAATCATGGGATTTGATGATAATGAGGTCATGGACTTGTACCGAGCTGTTGCTGGTATCATGCACATGGGAGAAATGAAGTTTAAGCAAAGACCGCGTGAAGAGCAAGCTGAGGCTGACGGCGAAGATGGTTCGTCGCATTAATTACTCTGAATATACTATGATTAACATTTTGCAGATGCTATAAACGCCGCGGCGAACCTTGGAATTAACCACGAAGATTTCCTTAAAGCATTGACCAAGCCAAGAGTCCGCGTCGGTACCGAATGGGTAAACAAAGGACAAAATCTTGAACAAGTAAATTGGGCTGTTTCTGGTCTTGCCAAAGCCATTTACGCCCGTATGTTCAAATGGCTGATTGAACGCTGTAACAAGACACTCGATGCCAAGGAGATCGAGCGCAAGTATTTCATCGGTGTGCTCGATATTGCTGGTTTCGAAATTTTCGACTTCAACTCATTTGAACAGCTCTGGATTAACTTTGTCAATGAAAGACTTCAACAATTCTTCAATCACCATATGTTCGTTCTTGAACAAGAAGAGTACAAACGCGAAGGAATTGCCTGGACGTTCATCGACTTCGGACTTGATTTGCAAGCCTGTATTGAGCTCATTGAAAAGCCTCTTGGTATTATTTCCATGCTTGATGAGGAATGCATCGTGCCAAAAGCTACTGATATGACATACGCGCAGAAGTTGCTTGATCAACATCTCGGCAAACATCCAAACTTCCAGAAGCCGAAACCACCAAAGGGCAAGCAAGCCGAAGCTCATTTCGCGATCGTTCACTACGCTGGAACAGTACGTTACAATGCGATGAACTTCCTCGAAAAGAACAAGGATCCATTGAACGACACTGCAGTGGCTTTGTTGAAACATGCTGAAGGAATGAACTTGATGCTCTCAATCTGGTCCGACTATCAGACCCAGGAAGAAGCGGCTGAAGCTGCCAAGGCTGGAGCAACTGGAGGCAAGCGCGGAAAATCGTCATCCTTCATGACTGTTTCAATGCTCTACCGTGAATCGCTTAACAACTTGATGAACATGCTGTATCAAACACATCCACACTTCATTCGTTGTATCATTCCGAACGAGAAGAAGGCTTCCGGTGTTATTGACTCGGCTCTCGTATTGAATCAACTCACATGCAATGGTGTCCTTGAAGGAATTCGTATTTGCCGCAAGGGATTCCCGAATAGAATGTTGTATGATGACTTTAAGCATCGCTATGCTATTCTCGCTGCTGAAGCTGCTAAGGAAACCGACATCAAGAAGGCTTCAATTGGCATCACGGACAAACTCACCAATGAGGGAAATCTGACCGATGAGGAGTTCAAGATCGGAGAGACCAAGATCTTTTTCAAGGCTGGAATCTTGGCCCGTTTGGAGGATTTGCGTGATGAGATTCTTTCCAAGATCATGGTTATGTTCCAATCGCGAATCCGATCCTATTTGGCCAAGGCTGAAGTTCGTAGAAGATATGAGCAAAGAACTGGATTGCTCATTGTTCAGCGAAATGTTCGAGCTTGGTGCTCACTTCGCACATGGGAATGGTTCAAGTTGTTCGGAAAGGTCAAGCCACTTCTTCAAGCCGACAAGGAGCAAGAGGCTATGGGAGAGCTTAGTGAAAAGATTCAGAAGCTTGAGGAAGCTGTCCAACGAGGTGAAATTGCGAGAGCACAGCTTGAATCACAGGTGGCTGACCTTGTTGAGCAAAAGAATGAATTGTTCTTGAACTTGGAGAAGGAGAAGGCGAACCTTGCTGATGCTGAGGAGCGCAATGAAAAGCTCACCCAGTTGAAGGCTCAACTCGAGTCGAAGATTGGAGATATCGAGAGCAAGCTCGAAGATATGCAAGACCGTCATGAAGACTTGCAAAGACAAAAGAAGAAGACTGACCAAGAGCTATCAGACACTAAGAGACAGGTTCAGGATCTTGAATTGAGCTTGAGAAAGGCTGAGCAAGAGAAACAAGCGAGAGATCACAACATTAGATCACTTCAAGATGAAATGGCGAACCAAGACGAATCTGTCGCCAAATTGAACAAAGAAAAGAAGCACCAAGAAGAAGTTAACCGTAAGTTGAACGAAGACTTGCAATCCGAAGAAGATAAGGTCAATCATTTGGAAAAGATGCGTGGCAAGTTGGAACAACAAATGGATGAACTCGAAGAAGCTATGGATCGCGAGAAGAGATCTCGCCAAGATCTTGAGAAAGCAAAGAGAAAAACCGAAGGAGAGCTTAAAGTTGCTCAAGAAAACATCGACGAAATTACCAAACAGAAGCAAGACGTCGAGAACATGCTTAAGAAGAAGGACGATGACCTTCATCATACTTCTGCAAAACTTGCCGAGGAACAATCTTTGGTAGCCAAGCTTCAACGTCAAATCAAGGAATTGCAATGCAGAATTCAAGAAGTAGAAGACGAACTTGAGAATGAGCGCAACAGCCGCCAAAAGGCTGATAGAAACCGTGCAGAGCTTCAAAGAGAACTCGAGGATATCAGTGAGAAACTTGAGCAACAAGGTGGATACACCGTTGCTCAGCTGGAAGCAAACAAGAAGAGAGAAGCAGAGATTGCAAAGCTTCGTCGCGATGTCGAAGAATCGGCAATGAATCACGAAACCGCCATGGCTTCCATGCGCAAGAGAAACGGTGATATTGTTGCTGAGCTTACTGAGCAATTGGAGAACATGCAGAAGCTCAAAGCACGCGGTGATACCGAACGCGCCAAGTTGCAAAGGGATTTGGAAGAAGCTCAACACAACACGGACAGTGAATTCCGCGCTAAGCAAGATCTTGAGAAGGCTTTGAAGACTCTTGAGATTCAATACTCGGAGCTTCAAACAAAGGCTGATGAACAATCAAGACAACTTCAAGACTTTGCCGCTTTGAAGAACCGTTTGAACAACGAAAATGGTGATCTTGGAAGACAACTCGAAGATATGGAGAACCAGCTCAACTCGCTTCACCGCTTGAAAGCAACTCTTGTCAGTCAATTGGAAGAAGCCAAGAGAAACTTGGACGAGGAATCAAGAGAGAGACAAGCTCTCGCTGCTCAGTCAAAGAATCTTGAGCACGAAAATGATATCCTCCGCGAGCAATTGGATGAAGAAGCCGAAGCCAAGGCCGAGCTTACAAGACAAATCAGCAAATGCAATGCTGAAATTCAACAATGGAAAGCCAAATTTGAATCGGAAGGCTTGTCCAAGTTGGATGAGATTGAGGAAGCTAAGAAGAAGCTCCAAGCCAAGGTTCAAGATTTGAGCGACGCCAACGAGGCTGCTTTCGCCAAGATTGCTTCTCTTGAGAAGGTCCGTCACAAGTTGATGCAAGATCTCGATGACGCGCAAATTGATGTTGAGCGCGCTTCAGCTTACGCGGGTGCCTTGGAGAAGAAGCAACGCGGCTTCGACAAAATTGTTGAAGAATGGAGAAAGAAGTGCGACGATTTGTCGAACGAGCTCGATGCTGCTCAACGCGACAACAGACAATTGGCAACCGATTTGTTTAAGGCAAAGACTGCACAAGATGAGCTTGAGGAGTACTTGGACAGCACCAAGCGGGAGAACAAGCAATTGGCGCAGGAAGTTAAGGACTTGACTGATCAACTCGGCGAAGGAGGTCGCTCTGTTGCTGAACTTCAGAAGATTGTTCGCAAGTTGGAAGTCGAGAAGGAAGAGTTGCAGAAGGCTTTAGATGAAGCTGAAGCTGCCTTAGAAGCAGAAGAAGCCAAGGTTCTTCGCGCGCAAATCGAAGTTTCTCAAATCAGATCTGAAATCGAGAAACGAATCCAAGAGAAGGAGGAAGAGTTCGAGAACACTCGCAAAAATCATCAACGCGCTTTGGAAAGCATGCAAGCAACCCTTGAAGCCGAGACCAAGCACAAGGAGGAGGCGTTGCGCATCAAGAAGAAGCTTGAGTCAGATATTAATGAGCTCGAAATTGCCTTGGATCATGCGAATCGCGCCAATGCCGACGCTCAAAGAACCATCAAAAAGTACATGGACACTGTCCGCGAATGCCAAACGCAGATTGAAGAGGAGCAAAGACAGAAAGAAGAAATTCGAGAACAATTCATCAATTCCGAGAAGCGCAACGCTATCCTTCAATCCGAAAAGGACGAGCTCGCCCAACAAGCTGAGGCTGCTGAGCGCGCCCGTCGCAACGCTGAAGCTGATTGCATTGAACTTCGCGAGCAGAACAACGATCTCAACAACCAAGTGACGGCAATGAGTGGAATCAAGAGAAAACTTGAGGGAGAATTGCAAGCCATGCATGCCGATCTTGATGAAGCTCTTGTGGAGCTCCGTAATGCCGATGAGAATGGAAAGAAGGCTGCTGCCGATGCAGCGAGACTCGCCGAAGAGCTCAGACAAGAACAGGAACACTCAATGCACGTTGAGAGAATCAGAAAGGGACTCGAAATTCAAATCAAGGAAATGCAGGTTTAATTTTATACATGTTACCAATGTTTCTAATGTAGTATTGATTCAGATTCGCTTGGATGAAGCCGAAGCGGCCGCATTGAAGGGAGGAAAGAAGATCATTGCCCAGCTTGAATCAAGAATTCGCGCTATTGAGCAAGAACTCGATGGAGAACAAAGGTAATGTTGAGCAATATTTTGAATATTAAATAGTTTAAATTAGACGCCATCAAGACACAGAGAAAAATTGGCGTAAGGCTGAACGCCGCATCAAGGAAGTTGAATTCCAACTCGAAGAGGATAAGAAGAACCAAGAACGACTTACGGAACTCATCGACAAGCTTCAAACTAAGCTCAAGATCTTCAAGAGGCAAGTGGAAGAAGCCGAAGAAGTTGCAGCAACTAATCTCGGAAAATACAAGCAAATGCAAGCTCAACTCGATGATGCGGAAGAAAGAGCCGAAATTGCTGAAAATGGTATTGTCATGGAACATTTATTTATTAAATCGCCAAGTTTCAGCTCTTTCAAAAATGCGCAACAAGATCAGAGCCTCGGCATCCGTAATTCCACCAGATGGTTTGCCAATGGGACAGCCAAGCCTTGCACAGTCAGCATCTTCCGCATTGATAAGAAGCACATCGAATGCTCGGTTCCTGCAATAATTTTTTGTTTTGTTTTTACTTAATTTTGCTAAGCTCAAGTTTTCTACATAAGTTTTTATTTGTCAATTGTACAAATTTTGGGTTATTTGACATTTATTTTGAACAATTTGAAACGTAACGCTTTTAATTGTTATCATTGTGCGCTTATTATTGTTCTTTCTTTATATTTTATTAACTATTCTATAATAACTTCGAGGACAAAATTCGCCTGCCGAATAAATACTCAATTATTAATTATTATGGAATCGAATTCTATTATTACACTGTAAATATAAAGGCTTAAGAAACTTAAAATGGACGGACAGTACAATTCCATCCATTTGTAGAATAATATTTGAAGAATGAACAATCCAATAATAAGTAGCGTGGATCTAAAGGAAGCTTGTAGGTAACGCTTGTGAATATTTTGATGTTCTATGTGTCTGAGAGGCAAGAAGGACACTCAGGTGTCGTCTTAAATCGATCTGGACTATGGAAAACGCAACCAGATGAAGATACGGGGCTTTGTAGAACAATTTCGCGTAATTCTTCCTTCCATTTTCCGTCTTGCGCCTTCCGTTTAGATAAAATTATTTTCTTATCCGCTTTCAGCTAGAAAAAAATTGGCTTCCGTGCAACCCCACTCGGTATTTAAAATGTGAAAAGCCATGGTGCCGGCTTCGGCAGGAACCAATCCGATATGGAACCATCTATACCTCACATATGATTTAAAATATATAATAAGAATAAAATTCGCTTATTATACAAGAAAGAATCGGTTAGTTTCGAGGAAATCTCAATTTCGGAATAATCTAGAACTGAATAATCTAAACAAAGAAATACAACAAAACGTGCAAAGACAAATAATAGGATCACGCTCCAGAACAGCACGCCAACTTGAAATAACGATTTTCGGATTTTCAGGGTGTTAAAAAATTTGCGTCTTTTTAACAAAAACGGTTTTACTACAATGTGGTTATGTTTCTCTTAAACTATCTAAAAATATTAATATCTTTCTCAAAACTTAGATTTGAGCAGGCTTACTGAGCACATTCTTTTACCATACCAGTTGGTGTGCAACAGCAAAAGAATTTTCATTTCATTCCCAATAGTTAAATCTTCACTTAATTCCATCTTCGTTTTCCGTCATTTTTCGACTTCCATTTCCCATTTCCGTGCAACCCTTCTATGTATGTAGCGATAAATCAGTTTTAAACATCACAACTACCTTAAAATTGTTTTTCCTATTTTGCATAGGTTATGTTTCGACTTATTATTTGGCTATATAAAACCATCATCTTCTCTTGTTATTCAGTCTATATATAATTCTTATATAGACTTTTGTATATCCATCAATCACACAAAAATTGTAACACTCAAAATGGAAATTTATTGATATATTGCGCCTGGCTTATAATTTTCACGTATAATTTACAAAACATATTTCAAGTCAGCTTGTCAACTTATTCTCAACTTATCCAAGAATATTAATATCTTCCGAAAACGTTAGATTTGAGCGCATTTTCTGAGCTGTTTTAAGAGCATTAAAACTGTCGCGTTTGAATATTTTTCAGCTTATTTAAGAACATTATAATTCTCTATTAAACCTGCAAAAACATTGAAGTTGTATATATTTGCGATTTAATAAATAACTATTATGATATTAGTGTTATTTGTAAGAAAAAATTGGGGAACGGAATCAAATCCCGATCGTTGGCATCTACCAATTCCTCAGCGACCACTTTGCTTCCGGCTAGAATCCGACCCTGTACACCAAAGATGGGCGGAATGAAATTTTTTAATTTTGGAATCCGGAAATCCGCCAATCCCTGCTGTACACACGACTACAGTTAACAATTTATCGATGGTTTGAGATAATTTAATTTTCATATTGCCTAAGAGCAAAAACAGAAGAAAAAATATTGGGCGGTCACACGGCCACAAACGACATTTTCGTCTATTCCTCTTCAATGTGTGCTGACCATTATTTCGAAAAAAGTGGCCGTCCAAACTAGAACCTCATTCCATTAGGCGAGTTCTGAAAAGGACAATATTTGATTATTGGAAATATATACGACCTAATTTTAAACCAAGAGATTTTATTTTACAAACCCGGCAAAACAAGAAAATTTTTATTTTAATTCCTTTCAAAAACATTTCACAAATTTTGGTATTCTGGAGTTCAGAAACTGAGATTTTTAATATTCTGGCTGCAAAATGTTCCGATTTCAAAATGTTGGTTGTTAAACTGGTTTTGGTGCTGTGGGTAAAAAATGAAATATAAACTGAACATTACACAAAATTATTGACGAAAAATCAAGAAAGTTTAAACTGCTTAATTCAAACTTGAATCAAATAATTACTGCCTGTCAAGTTTCTTGTTGTCCTTTCAGTGATCGGTGCCTTATCGAAGAGCAAAAAAGTTAGAACTAAATTATAGTCTTGTTTGGACGGTCACTCTTTCCTCATCGTTGTGCGCTGTCTCAAAAATGAATAACACACATTGAAGAAGAATAGAAGGAAAAGTCCTTTGTGGCCGAGACCATAACATTTTTCTCATTTTTTTGTTCTTCCATTAGGCATTGATCTCTGAAAAGTACAATAAAATAGAACAAATTCAATTATCACGTTCCAAATTTTGCATTATAATAACCGTTTAAAAAAGGTATATTTATCATTTATTATTTATTATATAAACGCGCAATTAAAACGTGTTTATTGAGAACCACATAACTTATTTCCTGATTTTATATCAAATACTATAATGACAACAAAGGAATTACAATTATTAAGGGAGATGTCTGGTAATATATATCATCGGGCTTCAATAAAATCTTATTTTCACACATCTTCCAGAAGCGTCTTATAATAATGATTTTGTAAATGAAGTACGACAAATCAACCGCTATATAATTGGAACATTAGGAGCCAATACCACTGAAAAGTTTGGGTTGCCAAATTGTTACAATTATACAAAAAAAGAATAATAATTAAGAAATCTATCTACATCCACTAATAATAGTTTATCCGCTGAAAATCACAAACAATTCTGTTCGATGCGACGATTGACCGAAACAAAGTTCCCGCACCAAGTCTCCCCATTAAGAAGACAACTTGGTCGCTTGGCGCTACGCCAGTTAGCTAAAAACCCAGTATTTCGATTTCCTTTGTTTTCCTAGACAATTATTTAATTTCAGGAAAAATGGAGCGCTGTGCAGGCCGAAGATAAAAAACCTAGCATAAAGTCATCAAAAAGTGATAGTGAACTAGGAACGTGTAGTGAATATTTGAAGAACTCAATAGAAAGCGTAGATGAAGGAGATTTGGTTGGACGAAACTGGTCATATGGAAGCGAATTATCAATGTCTCATTCTGAATCCAATTTGGATGTCCCTTTGAGAACATCGAGTTCTTCAAGTGGCAGGAGACTATCTGGAGAGCATCAAAGTGTATGTAACAACAACTTTTTTAATTATTATAACCATGTATGATGTGTGGCCGTCCATCCGAGATTGTCATTTTTTCTTCTTTTTTGTTCTTCCATTAGGCATCGATCTTTGAAAATTTCACAATGATCCGAATACTAAAAACTGAATTAGCGGCAAAAAAGTGAAATTGTATATCTTACGGGACTGTAATGAATTTAGCCGCCACTCCAACACTGCGTATCTTGCAAAAAAGTGTAGACAAATTGCAAAACCACGCCCTTCAATTTTTATTTGAATTATTTGTTTTTTAAATAATCTTAATATCGTTTTTAAACCTTCAAACAAATTAACATCATTAATCAATAATTCTAAACTTTTCTAAAAACAAATTAATTCAAATTCGAAGAGTTTACGATTGTAAAAATATAAAGAATCTAAATAAAAAGTGAAGGGCGTAGTTTTGCAATATGTGCACACTTTTTTTGCAAAACTTCCAGTAGTCGTGGCAGTGAAGTGCGCCGCTCATGAATTAACATCAAAATTCTTGCTAATATTTAACTATTGTCAAAATATAAGAATGTCAAAAAATATATTCAAATATTCAATTTATGTTAATAATTACTCTGTTTTTCATTATATTTCTTCAAAATTTCTTGATCAAATCAGATTTATTACTTTTATTTCTTATTATTCATTGCAGAGATCGAAAATATTTAATTTTAACCCAATCTGAGGTTGATACGACCTTTCTAAGCTTTTGTTTTACGAAGTCATTTAGTAGTTATAGCACGCCAAATGGAAATAATGATATTCTTAACTTTACGCTTGTCTTACCGGTACTTTACATAAATATTTTTACGCCAATTTGTCAGTTTTTTTTTCTTAAACTCTCTAAAAACATTAAATCCTTCGAACAATTGTTAAATTTAAGCAGGTTTTTGAGCTATAGAGATACAATGAATTTTAATATTTTGATAGGAGTAAGATATTGATTCCAATATTCAAAAATCCATATTCAAACTCGGCGCAATTTTTCTCTGATCCGAGATATGAAAAAAGTTCCAAAGTTCAAAAAATATATTGTCCTTTTCAGAGATCGATGCCTAATGGAAGCGCAAAAAATGAGGGACGGAGAAAAGGTCTTGTTTAGACAGCCACACGGCCACTAAGGCCATCACGTCTCTTCCTCTTTTGTTTGTCATCAATATTTTTATTTCATCCATTTTCATTTTTAAATTAAACTTTTCATTTCTTGTCATCAAATAATAAATAGAAAATAGATAACAAAAATTGATGAGAAACGGCTTTCTAAACAAGACCGTGGCTTTCTAAAAAAAAATGTGGCTAAAAAAAAAAAGACCTTTTCTCCGCCCCTAATTTTTTGCTCTTCCATTAGGCATCGATCTCTGAAAAGAACAATAAAATAAAATTGGAATTGTCAATTTCTTTGATTTTGATAATAACACAAATATATTAGAAAGAGCTACAAATAAATGTTTGAACTTAAATTTATAGACTAACACCACGACAGTAAAACAGCTTTAATTTGGTCATTCAAGTTTTTGAGTTTTTTTTTTTGAGGTTGAGAACACTTGAGTTTTGTTTTGAGCCCGTATGCAATAATTTATTTATCTGTTAAATAGCAATCTAAAATTAATGTCGTGTATGTAAGAAATAATATTTTTAATATAAAAAAGATTGTAAAATATTAATAATTTTCTGTAAAGGGTGTTTAAAGAATAAATACGTTCTTGCATACAGCCTCTGGTAACGCTAGAATTTTATTGATACCACAAGTTTCCCTTTTAAAGACAGCCACGATTTCTTTTTGATTTTCATAAAGTTTAAATACCTAAATGTAAATATATAACCCTTGTCATTCAGGGGAAAAAACTGTTCATTTCGCAGCTACACTAGCTGACAAAAGTTTTGTCACAAATGTTTTTTCGGGTTTAACTTTTTTGTGACTTGACCAAATTGGCTGATTTTTTGATATGATAGATTCATATGGTTGTAGATTATTTTACAAATTCCCGCTTGTGATTACGATGATCCGTTTTACAGTGACAAGCGTTTATCTTAAAACGCGTAGCTCAAAGATATTACGCACTTTTCTTGCACTGCATTTTTTAAAAATTTTTTAAACTTCAATTATATTTTTTCATAATTTATTGAAAATAGCAGTAATTGGCAACATTTTAGAGATGACTCCACGTAAAGAAACTCCAATTGCCACCCGGCAAGCTGTTATCAATATGAGGGAAAACGGAATGCGTGGTACCGAAATTTCCAAGGTTCTCAAAATCAATAAACGAACTGTATATGAACTGTACACTGATTCACATAAAATATCAAAAAATCAGCCAATTTGGTCAAGTCACAAAAAAGTTAAACCCGAAAAAACATTTGTGACAAAACTTTTGTCAGTTAGTGTATATCATCGATTTTAGTTCATTTTAGTACAGTTACTCTTTGTATAGATTGGACTCACTTTTTGAAAGGTTAAGTTCGAGGTTATCAACAAAAATGGAGCGATCATCAAAAATTAAATTATTAATCTTGCATATTTTATTTATTTTATTAATAAGTTTTAATCATTTTTAACCCTAACCTTTAACCTTTTTCAAGGGTGGCCCTTGGTTTTTTTTTCAAAGTGTTTCTATCTTTATATCCAACCGTACGCCTACCCTAATCTAAATGCAATAATTTTTCAGTTTACTGATGTTTGCTCATCGCTAGTCAAGAGCTATCCGCTTCGTTCAGTCAGGAAGAAGAAAGAACAATAAAAAAACTCGCATAAATTCATTAGTAATTTATAATTATAAGTATAATAATCATCTATTAATTAATTGGTTAAATATTAACTAATAATCGCGAATAAAAATCTACAATAGACATTTTCAAACGTTGCTCATTAAAACTGCAACAACTAACTCGGGTTTCGGGCACAATAGTGATACAATTAACAAAAATATGAATAACAATAAATGTTACAAAATACGCATATCAAAAAATACACTTGGTTAAACATATGAGCAATATAACCAGAATAAATATTCGAGACAAAAACAGTTTCATCAATCTAGATGAACGCCGTCACAAGCATCGAGTGATTCCTGCATGCAATTAATCGTTTTTCGAGTATTCGATTCTCCTGAAGAAGTGTGTCGATAAGTGTCGTTCGATTTAACCCGTTTAATCTGTGTTGATCACTGACGCCAAGACTGCTGAAGACAAACGATGATTTTTTTTAAAAGTTTTTTTAAGATTTAATAAAAACCTGGCGTCTTCAAATTGGCCGATTGCTCTTTTCGCCTCTTCCAGTTCTTTTTTCAACTGACGTTGACGTTGGCGTATCTGGTCAGACTGTCGGCTAAAGTTTGCGCGATCATCAGTTGTCATCTTTTTATCGAAAAGTGATTGTTTCGCTGAAAAATATTCTCCTCTAATCTTCACTTTTAAATTTTTATTGTCGCGCGTAATCAAATGAAACCTCAACCTTACAAGGGAAGTGATTTAGGTAGGGCTCTCAGATCTTGATAAAAATTTACAGATAGATTCCTTTCCTTACAATTCCCTTGTTAGTTAGTTTTCATGATGTTAGAGACTAACGAGGAAAGCCACTTTATGCAAAACCACAACTTACTATAGATATGATAATCATTTCCAGCCGACTCATAACCAGAAGATGCCGAATAAGACTGCCTCTTCGACCTTCGCGACTCGTCTCGCATTCCAATACCACTTTCATTGGCGTTATAATGTGCAGAAAACACTGTTCCATCAAGATCAGATCCCGGTCCCGACGATCCCCGTCCAGACGAAGATGTACAAGGTCCAATATGAGTTTTTGGCGCTGTCATGTGTGCATAAGGACTTCTGTACAGCATTTCCTCGCTGCTCTTTCGATCTCTCGATCCGCCACTGTTCCGTCTCTCCTAAAGTAACCATTTTTACCAATTATTTGAACATTTAACCAACTCTAGTTCTCTCTGATGATCTTGATGCTTTACTGCTCTTCCTCTCGGTCGATGTCTTTCTAGATGCATTTGACAGCTTGGTATGCCTGGGCAGACTTTGATGCGTCGATGATTGACTAATCGATGTCCATGGACTTTTTTGACTAGTCGACTTTCGCGAGGACATTACTGGCGTTGAAGGAAGTGAAGCAATTGGAGGATCGATGCGATGGGTGGATGAACTTCTTGTCAATAATGAGGCTCGTGTACCTCCACGACAAGGTGATAAAGAAAAGTGATGTAGTTGGCGTGCAATCGAACTCGCGATCGATTTCTTATTTTCCAGCTCCTTATCAATAGCATCGCGTTCTTTCCGCAACACCAATTCCGTAATTTTCAGCTTAGCTCTTCTCTCTCGCAAAAGTTCCTTGCGCTTTTCCTCTTCCATGGCTCGTTTCTCTTGTTCTCTTAAAGTTATAACATTAAACAAAACTAAAAATACAATCCTACTTTATCTTTTCAACTTGACTCCAATCAACAACAGTACTACCCGATGACACCATACTTTGCTGGCAGCAATTCAAACCGCTAAGCTTCAACTTCTTCTTTTTCAGTTTGCTTTCTTCAATCTCCTTGACACGCTGCTGTGCATATTCTTCCAGATGACTCGCGCGTCGATAAAAATTCATCTCTGATTCACCGTCCTCGTAAGTTGTAGCGGATTCACCAATAGCTCCAGACGTGTTAGTGTTTCTCTTAAATACAGATCAACTTTTGTTTGAACGATTGCATGAACTTTCACTCACCATTGCCTCAAGTTTCGCAAGTATATCATGTGATTTCATCGAAGATAGCGAGGCCGCCATTACCAATTCCAATTCGGCAACACCTTCCTCCTACAAATAATAACACGTTCATTTGAAAAACAATTGATTTTAATCACCTTTTCACTTTGCTTCTCATCCAGATTTTGTTTACTTAATATCCTCAAGGGATGATCATCCTTTTTAGGATTGGTGGCCGTTGAGGTTCGCATAGATTCTTCGTCTTGCTCAATAATATCTTCCAATGGATGAGATAAAATTCCCACGCATTCCTGAATATATATATATATATATCATAATGTGAACGAGTCATTAATAATACCCTCGGATCATCTTTTGAAGGTTCGTATACGGGAGATGAAAATAATACTGGTGGGCCTTCGGAAGACTCGATCCAATCCAGAATTTGTTTTCGTTTGCCATCGTCCAAGTTATACCTATATATATATATATAAGCAAACTATCTTAAATCTTAATTAATTCTTATGCACACCATTCCACCCTTAGAAAGCAAAGTCCGGCCATGTTGTGAATCCTAGTCCTCGGCCAATTTTTTTATTTTTTATAATTTTTTTATATTCTATAAAACGACTTAAAGGTAAGTATATAATAAAATATTGCTTTTATTTAATTGTTTTAGTGTTTCGTAACAAGTAGAAACTTATGCCACGTTCTTATCAACAATGATGACCAAGAAATCAAAGTGCTGTTCAACATAACTTCAAACGTAATTTTCTTTGAAAATCGTAATAATCTTTAAATTAAACTTGCAGTTATTAATCTACTCATGATGACGATTCGAATGATGCAAAAAAACGTTATAAAAAAATGTTTTAGCAAAAGTTACACGGGTCGAAAGAAAAATGAATACTTTATAGGTAAACACAGGTCTGAATTTACTTTTTTTCATTTTTTGAGAAGAAAAATCGTATTATAGGCTATGAGTTACCTATTCAGTGCCGAAGAAACGTTGTAACTGATTAAATATAAAAGTTACGAGGCTGTTTATGCTCATCCAATAGGTAAACTTATTTTTTCTTAAAAATCAATATAAATAATTAATTTAGAGTTGGATAATGAGTTGCTCCATATGATAAGGAGTCCGTAGATATGCAGATCATATCAAATAGCATATTTTGGAGCTACGAAATACGTGAATTTGATGTATCAAACTATGATAAGTTGTGGTTCGTTTGTTTTTATGAATTAAATTGGTTAGAAATTGATTTTTATAGGAGAAACTATGATGGCATGATTATTACTCAATTGTTGAGTTAATAAATTATCGAAATGGATATTCAAGTGCTATTTTTGCACAAAGATGCCTTAGACCGGATCTATAGGATTGTTAGAACCTCATATTGTTAGGTATGACATTTATTTAATCTATTAAAACATTTCGATTGCTTTACAGGTTATGTCAAAGCAATGTGACTGTTTCGAATCAATTATATTTATTATTTAAAGAAGAGACGTAAATCATAGTGATTTCCGGGATCTCATTATAGGTAAAATTAAATTTTCTTTATAGTTATATGAATTTTAATGTTTAGATGGTGATTATGAGCTTCCCTGATGCACGAAACGTTGTCTGATAGTTGAAATAATTCGACTTCACTGGATTCGATTTGAAATTTGGAAGGATTTGCATATTATTGATCATGCATGGAGTAAGTTGTGTTGATTTGACAAATTTTCGACTGGTAATGATTATATATTGTATTACAGATATCAACATGGGACAGAAGAAGATATTAGACGATTTATGGACAAATGTATACCATGCATAATTATTATTTCTTGCTATATGTCGTTATTATTTTATAAAGTTGTTTCTTTTAATTTAATAGTTTTAAATGAACTATTATTGTGTATTGAAGTAATGGTGATCGACATTTTCATAATGGCTATTCATTAGTTTCCTAATATTTCAATTAAAAATGTATTAGCTAACCAAAATATAAAATATGATCTTATTATTGTAATTTATTGCACCTAAAATATTTATTCTGCCAGAATGAGCATAACAAAATGTTTGCGGTCCGATCTAGTTATGATTCGAATAGTATTATGTTAGTTTATAAGCCTTGTGGTTGTTTAATTAGGAAAACATTAATATCAACTGCAAAAAGTTGAAATGATTATTCGAAATCGAGAGAGATCAGATAGGTCAGATAATAAAATTAGAAAAATTCACGAATTTATTGTTTTTTATTTCAATTTTTTGTATCATCGTCTCGTGCTGTTCTATTTTTTTATGTTCCCATCACTAACCAGGGTAATGGTGTGCTTATGTTCAATCAGATTTATTTTGAACCGCGAAACGCAAAAACAGATGGGGTTTTTATCTTTTAAGTAAGGTCAGTAAAGGCTATATAATGCAATTAAGCTTCCCTAATATTTTTCGCAAAATTTTGGCTTTAAAATACATTTTTCTTGCCAATTAGATTGAAAAATAGATCTGCCTTAGCACGTCAAATGAATTCTTAATATCAGAAGCTCAGAAAAGACCTAACGTACCGTAAAACTTTTTCTAAGAGTATAAGAGTTCTAAGAAGCTAAGAGTTCAGGAGAAATTTTAAGAGAAGCCTGTATTTTATGAAAATTAATTGGAAAAATTTCACGTAGATTTTAACAAAGTGAGTTTAAAATTTGCAAAATTGTCGTTTACATTTTGGCGTGCCTCAGAATAAGCACATAAATCTAATATTTTGTATAAATTCAAAGTTCCAGAGACATTATAAGGATGATAATAAAATGAGTTTAAATAATACTAAATCGGTATTTTGTATATCGATTCTATATTAAGTTTTTAGAACAAAACACTCAAAAACTCTACGTACCAAATTTAAACTGCAATTTTAGTATTCTTAAATTCTATTTACTAATTTTCCAAATACCGAAAGTACACCAAATTGAATGGTTAGTTTGGGGACTTAGAAAAGATTATCATTATGCAATTTTCGGCAAGAAACACATATTTTTAGATAGTTTAAGACGGGCTAGTAACAATGAGGTTTCAATTAATGCGAAATTATCATCTGTAAATTAATAAGACATGTTTAAATATTGAAAAATATTCATTTCCATTTGGCCGAAAGTTCAAAACAAAGTTAAATATTATATTCGAGAACTAAAATGAAATTTCACTTATACAGGTTCATGTAGCGTGCATTTAAACTAATTTAAATAGTTAAAAATATATTAAAATATTGTCGATGCCAATTGCGATTCCAAATAAAAATGACGATTTTGCAATATTGAAAAGAATTTTATTACTTTCTGCGTAAAAATTTAGAACTAATTTTTACGTCAGTTTTACAAGATTTCTCTAAATTATCTCTGAAACTTTACATTTTCACGAAATTTGAGATTTAAATAACTCTTCTGAGGTCCAGTTTTTGGTAATTCATGTGGCACACTTGTATTTTTTCATTTAATTTTTATGATTATTTTCTTATTTTATGCTCGTTCTATACGGTTTTTGCTTAAATAAATTGAAGAATATGTTTTAGACGTTGTTTCAATCGAAAACAATAAACAATCATAAAAATTTAATTGAAAAATAATATTCAAAAAAGTGCGTCCCATTTGCATTTGCCATCGACTATAAAAGTATTTCTTTTATAATATTCTTTAAAAATGATTGGAAATTATAAATCCAACTAGCAAATTATAAAATAACTCACAAGAATCTCTGCACCGAAAATTTGACATATTCGAGCACTCCAATATCCGTTTGACTAATCTCAAATAGTGGAGACGTTTGAGGCATGATTCAATTCAATGATTTGAATAATCGGCTCAATCGAATCAATTGCCACTCATTCGAATATCAATTTCAACGAAAAATTCAAAATGTGGGAGGCCGCGGGAGGGGTCCGGGATCACGAAATACGACTACGATCACACACAACAGCTTTTACTCACAACTGATGCAATCGAGGTTCAGCATGAACTTATTGCGTTTAATAATGTTCGCAGATGAGCGAGAGGAACAATAAAACTGGCAGTGACAACAAAAACAATAATAATAATAACAAGAAGGATAATATCATTTTGAATCACACGAGGACAAAATTCTTGAGCATATTTTATGGCTCATTTCAATGAGATTTAAGTGATAAAACGATATATTTAATTATTTTATAGCTTTAAGCTCAGCATCACTTTGTGCAAGAGCTTGATGGCTCGTTAACTACCCGGATATGAAATTGATAAATTGTCAAAAGTGATTTTCGTTGATAGAAAAAAATGTTATGTTGGTTCAATTCAAGTACAACAAATAATTGAACTAACAATTCCTGTTTGTAAACACTCAAAGAACAAGCATTTTCTTCGCTCTCATTTACAATTTCAGCGTATTAATAAAAAACTGTAAATAATGTGATAGGTTTTGCTTACTTCTTTTGTTCTAAATTACTATGTCAGTTATTTATGCATTAAAACTGAAATTCAAGTATGAGAACGTTTGATATTAAAATGTTTTTATGATTTCTCACCAAAAGCGATAACGTTTTTTTTTAAACTTAAAGAAATTTCACGTAAAAATGTGTTTCTCTCCTACACGCTAAAATTTATAAAACACGTTTAAATCTAGAAAAGCCGTAATTTTCATTTGGTGTGCGTTCATTAGAAGGAGGTATAAATAAACTCATGGCGTTAATTTATGAACTAACACCACGACAGTAAAAACAATTTTAATATGGTGCATAAGCACGTGGATAAATACAATGTTACTCCGTTAAATATTTCCGTAAATTTAGAACTACAAGAGAACTGGAAAGCCAATTTTAAAAAGTTTTCTCGGATAAATTTGACGTTCTTATAATATTTTAGCTGATAAATAACATTTGAGAATCATCAGAAAAACGTTTTATTCTTTAAATTAACTTTACTTACTAAATTTAACTAACTATCTAGCTAACTTTAACAAATTTTATTCTTTAAAATAATTCCCTTCGGAGAAACAGTGATACCAAATATAGAAACCATACGTTCAAAAATATTTCCTGGCACTCCATAGTACTATAATTGGTGTAACATGAAAGATCTTAAAACATAATTTAACAATAGAATAAAATTCTTACTGTATTTACATTCTATGCGATGTTTTGTTGATGTTTATATTTAAAATTTATCATGTGTAAACAATACAAATTGCAACGAAACCGCGCCGCATTGCAAAAGACTTTGCACCAATTGCATGAACACTATCTTTCAATTTTTTCAATATTTTATGTATTAATATTATTGTTTAACAGAAGAGGTTGTTTAAATGCTACATATTGCTTAGAAAAATATGATATATGTATAATAGTTTTGTTTATAATCTTCTGTTAAACAATAATTAATTAATATTATCCTTTTCAGAGATCCGTGCCTAATGGAAGAGCAATGAAAGAAGAGAAAATGATGGGCGGCCACACGGCCACAAACGACTGTTTCGTCAATTCCTATTAAATATGTGCTGCCCATAATTTCGTAAAAAAGAATGGCCGTCTAAAAAGAGAGGTCGTCCAAACGAGAACCTCATTCCATCCTAATTTTTTTCCTCTTCCATTAGGCACCGATCTCTGAAAAGGACAATTAATAATTGAAAAAAATATAAAAAGATGAAACAAGTGCGATGTCTTTAACAATGCGGCGCGGTTTCATGGCAATAGAGTGAAAATTGACAATTTCCCAGTTGAAAATCTATTTTTTGAAACGACTGAATCATTTTAGAGCACAGTCGCGTGAATATACGGAATAGAAATGTTATTATGTCAAGATTAAAGATATTTCAGAAGCTAAATAACTTAAAAAATACAAAGATAGACATTATAATTCCAAAAGTAAGCGCGATTTAAACTGTTTTCTTTGAAAATATTTGGCAAAATCGTATATACCCTCAAGTATTTTTCTAACAAAAACGAATTAAACAATAAAAACCAAAATTTTTTGCTTAAGTCGAAAATATCATTCATTCGTTTCATTAGATTCATAAAAACTTGTTTTATTTTAAATAAAATCTAAATTCAGTATAAAGTCTGAATTCAAGTCGAAGTATTGGACTCTAATTAGAAAAAACCGGGCCGGCCCGATCTAATCTCGGTTTTGATAAAATTGGAACTTTGAATATGGAACAGTTTTTTCCAGAAAAATGAACATGGAAGTTGCAATTTATAACATAAATACTTCAGATTACTCTCCTTCCTCTCAGGCTTATATAAACCGAGGTTTCTCCCATATAAAAATATGTTTTCAAATTCCATACTGCGTTTCAGAAAGTTTTAATTTGGTTCATTAAAAATTTTCAAATCGAATTCCTTTGTTCCGGAATACAAAAATAAAAATGTATCAATCCCATTATTTTACTTTTACAATATTTATACACCATTTCGGATTCGTATTTTCGCCAATTTCGCTTTACACAATTCATTAAGAAATAAATTTAATTGACAGTTCTTTATCAATAACAAATCTCACCTTTGTTTTGATTTTCCTGACACCGTTGATGATCCTGCCGAAGTGGTAGCCATTGGCGCAATCACTACTCCGTAATCCTCCCTATTCTAAAAAAATATAAATTTACTCAGGAAGCACAAAAAATATTAATTATTCAACGAAACAATGATTGAAATGCGATATCCAAAATTAACCGCGTATTATATTACAATTAAAAAAAAAAAAACAAAACAATGCAACAATCTTTACCTCTTGCGTGTGTCCACCAAATGCCGTCGGTGAGCAAGCGGAAGACGTGCCCGGCGGCGAGCACAGCTCTCCGTAGAGCTTCAGCGATTCTGACAAAAATGGCGTATGTCCCTGCAATAATAGTTTATGATCTTTCGCATGTTTTACGACTTCGTATTAATTATATCTTGATAAAACCCCCATTATCCATCAATTAGCACGACGCTAATGAAACCAAGATGCCTATCAATCTTACCTTGAGCATTGGAGCAACTGATTGCGTACAATTGTTGTGACAGCTGTGAGTCGGCGATGTCTTAAAAACATGTCTGTTAATTATTGCCAAATAAATCACTTTTTTCGTGATTGTTTTGTTCTACAAGATAGCTATAGGCAACAGATGAACACAAAAATTCCGAGGAAGAGCTTTGATTTTTTTTGTTATTTCATTTTCAATGACGCTAATAAATTAAGCATCGATTAATTTGTCAACTGCGCACGACGGCGGCACATTTGATTGATCTGATGGTAACGATTTTCAATTGTTGGCAATTGAAGGAAAAGGTGAAGCATAAAAGGATTCAACTGCATTCACAAATTAACAATAGATAGCTCTTGAAAACTTTTTAGTCTAAAATTAGCGAGTTCTAGGTTTTTTGTTGTAATAAACCAGCTCACTAATAATCTAATTAGCACCCCGAATTGAATGGTTAATTTAGTGGCTCGGAAAGTATGTTAACATTGAATTTTTCAATAAAATCGATTATTTTAGATACTTTAATACGAGCGTTAAAAAATAACGTATCAAGATATATGAAAATAATATCTGTAAATTAGTATGACATGTTTGAATATAGAAAATATTCATTTGGATTTTGCGTGTAATTAATAATCTAATAAAAGGTTCATAAATTGAATTTCTTTTTAATTTATTTTAAGCACAATTTAAATAGAAGACACATAATTTATAAAAATGTGTTGTGATCATGATATTATGTGAGAGATTTTTTGAATGTTCACGCCAACAGAAAAGTTCGGTTTGTAAAAGTATTAATTGATTGCACAGTACTACTACATGGATTGAATACACAGATTGAATTTCAGTCCAGCTTAAGGTGGGGTACCCGGAACTACCTCCTTGAGCAATATTAATAGCGATATTTTTAATATGGGTGGTCTAAAATGAGTTAGGGGTTTAGCTAGTACAATTGGCGTGCAAGTTGAAAATAAAATAACTATAAAAGGATAAAATAAAAGAATAAAAGGAGTAAAAGTATATACACGTCCATCGGAGAGAGTTACGGTTGTTAAATGTAGTTTTCTATTAGAATATTAATTATGTTAGAGAGAGAGAGAGAAATAAAAGAAAATTAAGTTCAAGATAGTGCACAAGGCAGATGATTAAATTAATATTATCATTTTCAAAAATGGAAAAGGAAAAAATAAGAAAAAAATAAGGTTCTCATTTGGACGGCCAACATTTTCCATCTGTTCCTCTTCAATATGTACTGTCTATCGTTTTGAGAAAACACACAGATACAAAAGAATGACCGGCAAAATTAGACCATTATTTCTTATTTTTCTCCTTCCATTGGGCAACGATCTCTGAAAAGGACAATAAAACAAATTTAAATATTGAAAGGTCTCCATCTTCGGGTGGTTCTTATATATCAATGATGGACGGAATAGAAACGTTCAATTTTGGAACTCGGAATACTCGGAAGAGAAAAAAACGGCGGAATACGGAATTCCCTCCATCACTGGGATATATATTTTTTCAATAAAACCAAAATGCCTTCGTTTCGTGCGTTGAGAGACTTCTGGATTATTATACTTTAAGAAAAAAACTACAAATTAGAAACCGTTACTCACTATATACCAGATCAGTGCAATTTAAGAACGCTAGATCGAAATAACGACTTTAGATTGACAATAAGAATAGAAGTTCAACAAAATTTAGGTAAATTAAAGTGTCATAGAAATGTAATCCTTACTATAGAAAACATTGAAATATAATGAAACACAGTGAAAGACGTTAGGAAGTACTGTATAATTATAGGAATAGTTTTCAGGATTTTACTATATCATTATTCTATTTACTGTCATAATATCAACCCAGTGATCCGATTTTTGGAAAATAAGTTAAAGTTTTCACGGCTTTTCTAGAAACCACTGCTCGACAATTTAGACAAGTTATCCTTAAACTACTTAAAAGTATTAATATCTTATTGCAAAGTTAGATTTGAGCACGTTTTCTGAGCTCATTTGATTAGAATATCAACTATCGTACCATTTGTTGAACTTTCTAAAAGCAACAATACTCACCTTTTTTTAAATCAATAATTTCAATAATATTTAATCAATTTAATGCTTTATCAAGTAACCTGTATACTTCAATAATAATCATTCTAGAAAGTCAAAACGTACGTGAACTTGGAATTCTGCTAAAACTGCACTGAAATCTATCATTTAGCAAGATCACGAAATTTTGTGAAAAAGATTACTAATTGATGTAAACTAGATTTTTTCAATGAACACGTAAAATATATATGACAAGCGGAAAAATCAGAAAATCAACATTTTCATTTCACAATACTACAGAAAAAAGATGAGCAATTTTCAAAGTTAAACTAATTAATACCAATTTGATTTAAAAATATATATATATATATAGTTTTCATAAATATCAATGACAATAACAAAAAATAATTGAATTAAAAAATGCAAGGACAGAGTTCCCGCCTATCCCATATTAGACCAACAAGCACCGTCTGGCAATGTCCATTTTACAATATTGTTCTGTCGTGTGCATGATATACAATCATTCAACAAGCAGAAACATAAATAACAAAAAAAATGTAAGCAAACAAGTAAACAACTTCTACATATAGGTAATGCGATATATTCTTTAAAAAAAAGCAATCCTAGTTAGTACCACCATCCATAGGCGTGTCAATATTGCAAACACTCCAAAATTGTGGATTCCTGTCAATTGGCTCCAATTTTGAGCATTCGAATTCGACACCCTTCTTTTGATAACTACCCATAGAGCTCTTCTCAATTAGTAGCACAATAAATTCATATTTTTTCGTTGAGGCGCGCAACTTTTAATTGTTTACATTATGTACACGGACTATTCATATACACATATTATAGAGCACGCCAGTTTATATTACATGACCCATTACAACTTCCACCCCTTCAATGGGATTCACGCGTTTTTGCTCCAAACGTTTGTCTAAACAATCAAACCAGCAAACAAATAGACATGAATATGCAATCTCAATTATTTATTAATTTTAATTGATGACATGTTACTTATTAGAATACAATTAATAAGCGACAAGGGTATACACAAAAGAATAGTGGTTAATTTAGCTTATGGCGGGAGCTCGAGCGTGTAAGAAATGAAAATAAAAAGTATCGATTTTTCAATGTTTAATCGTGGATTATCAAAGATAAATTATATGCCTTTTTGGTCTAATTTGCTTCAAAATCAAATACGACCTGACTACTAACTCTGACAGTGTCTTTTAGCGCGCAGAAACTTCTAACACTCTAACATGCCAACTGAAATCTTGAACATGGGATCCCATAAATCCGCTAAAATCTAACATAACGTAAAGATTTTATTGTATTCCAATACTTTATATAGGTGAATCCAAAGGCGTCGGTTGAGTACAAAACGGGCTTCGGTTCGGCTACGGACTAAAAAGCTTCTACTAAGCTCCATTCAAATTTTGGCGACAATTACCATAATTTACAATACAACTAAATTAAAATATATAAGGAAATATAAACGAATATGTCTTAAGGACATTAAAATTTAAAATTTTCTATTAAAATCTATTAAAACTTCTAAACCTAATAATACGCGCTCCCAATGAATTCGTAAAAAGAACCTCAGAAACGTCAATTAAATTTAAGAATTAAATCGACATACATATTTTAAAAGAAGCCTAATAAATTTACGTGAAAACTAGTGAAAAAAGCAAGCGTTTCACAATTAAAATATAAAACAGCGTTTAAACATTACCAGATTGTATTTATAAGATTTAAGACAATAGCCGTTTGATTAAATTCAAGCTTAGATTTTATATGAAAACAACTCTTGTAAAGAATTAACAAGGGTTAATAAACATCAAGAATTCATAAAAATAAAAAATATATGGAGCATAACCTCAAGAACACAAGAATGACTACTCGGCTCTCATGACACTTTTTGCCAATTTATCACGAAAACTGCTGTGCTCCTCTCATTTTTATCCTAGGTGATTGATAAATTGTTTCAAATAAAAATATCAATTTGAAAAATTGTCTGCGAGAACAGTTTATGAAAAAAAACACTCATCTTCTAACTAATATCATCAATCAAGTGTGCCAAATCATTTTCAACGCTAGATTAACATCGCTCTTCTCTAATATTCATTAGGTAAACAAATAGCATTCCGACTTTACAGGTTGCTTTGGTATTAACCGCATCTGAATTGCACCATTCCGTTTATCCAATAAATACCTACGCTCATTTAACACGCGTAACACATTTGTAGCACATCCTGCTACAAGCCGAGTGCATAGCGCAATTTGTTTGCTCAAACATAATCCAGGCACAATGATTCCGCTTTTAGGTACCTATTTTGTTTTCACACATGCCGCGCATCGCCCGCAAATTGAGTATTAATTAAATCGGGCTTTCTTTTTCCATTTAGAGTGTTTGATTAGAAGTTCATTTTATTTAGAATTAACTCGAAATTTTACTAAACTAAATTCGACGCAATTCAAGAAGAAATATATTGGGGAATGTGGAATGAAATTTATAGTCTGGTTTTATAGTTCATGCTAAACTATTCATCTATATCAATAATACCTACCAGACGCCGTATTCAAGAACGCATTTATCCAGTAAACGGCGATAAAATATCAATGATAAATTAAGTTTATAGGAAAATGTAAGTAAGTTTATGCAAGAAATAATATTTAAATTGCAAAATTGATTGAAAACTATCTTTAATTTACTGATAAAGGGTGATTAATCGATGATTTTCCATCACCGTTTAACTGGTAAATACGTTCTTGCATACGACCACTGGGTTGCACGGAAATCAGTTTTTTTTCAAACGGACGGCGGAAAACGGTAGAGGGATTTTTTATATTTAAAAAAATAACGTTAAAGGATAAAAACAAAGTAATTAAAATGAATCCTTCGATAATTTCAAGTTCATTTTGCAAAACGTAAATGTTTCGAGTTGTCTAGACGACATCCTTGATCTATTTGGAGATCAGATCAATCCAGAAACAGAGTTCGGACTTGAATTGCCAATTTACCGCAATTTCGAAAATCTTTTACGTTCATGCCAAAATTTATACGGATTAATCGAAGCCTCGGTATTATTTAATTTTACATATTCTTATACCTCCTAAACGGTAGAAGAAAAGGTTGCGTATTTGCGTTAAATGGAATTAATTTTTCAAACGGAAGGCGGAAAATGTAAGATGGAATTCCGTTAAACCCTGATACCTATAATATTTGTGTCCGCACGCCAAATGCAAATGAACAATTTCTAATACTAAAACTAATCCTACACATTTTATTTTCAAAAAACCTTTTCATTTTTTCTGAAAGACAGGCCCGCTTCACTGCCAAGAAACCGCGCCGCATTGCAAAAGACTTCGCACCAATTGCAAACACCACCTTTTAATTTATTATTTTTGTTTTCAAGCTTTTTTTTTTAAATTTTTTTTTTAAATTAAAAGGTTGATTTTGCAATGCGGCGCGGTTTCTTGCCAGTGTAGTGAATTAAAAGGTAGTATTTGCAATTGGTACGAAGTATTTTTCAATGCAGCACGGTTTAGTGCTGATGCCTTAAATGCAAAATTGATTAAATGTTTGTAAAAAATTTTCTAGTTCAATTTTAAGGCTATTAGATACTTTAAGATACTCTACAGGCCTTAAGTTATAAAAGCAATATATTCCCTTTCTTAAGAACTATTTTGAGAATAATTTCTGAGATTTCAATTTGACTGTTACATTTGGAGTATGTATTTCTTCCTGCATCAAAACAATGCATCTTCCCCGTCTATCTTTCAGAGCCGGAGATTTCCTATTTTCGTAGGAACCTATATGCACGCCAACTTATAAAACCCATTATAAAACAAGCTCAGGATAAGTGACCAAATCTAATATTTTGTGAAGATTTTAGTTTTTTTAGAGAGTTTTTTTTTTCCACAAATTTTCTAACGCTTTCAGAAACCACTGGTGAAACTTTCGGCTCTCAAAAACCAGCTATGCTCGAAAAACCATGCGTTTACAATCTTTCAGCCGGTACTGTATATGTTTTAACGAATAAATCCATAGAGATTATAGGACTGTTATTGATATTGAGTAATGAATAATAATAAAAATATCTAAAATATTGTGTTTATCTGTTCCCCCAGGAGTTTTAACTGGTAAATATTAAAATTAAATAAATAATTACACGAAACTAACCTTAATGTCAATGGATAATGGCTGCGACAAATCTGAATTGGTGCGAGTTGTTCGATGCAAAAAACGAACTGGTGTTGATTGATTTGCTGAAAGTAAACAAATATTTCTTGATCAAACTTCTTGATATATCTAGTTATTACAAGAAAAAAACTTTAAAAAATACAAATGAAAAATAATATTTTGGCATAAATTATTTTCTGGCTTATTTTCGATCTATTATCATGCAAAAGTCTAATCGGAATAGCAAATATTCTAATCTTGTTAATAAATATTATATGATACCTTGGCTTCTCATTCGAAATATTTGAAATGTTGCAAAACAAGCTGCAATCAAGAACAAAACGTCGAATATAATAAGGATCATTTGTAATTAAACCAGGCGAGAAGGATCAAATTGATTAAATCATCAAAAACAATCACACTTATCGGATAAACACACCAATTATCACGGATTTTGTCAAAACAATATTAAAAAGTATTTTCGTTTTTCGCAGTAATACTTGATTGATTGCCGTTGAAACTTTGCTGCACAAAATGACATATTTCAAGAAGAGAGAGAAGCTCAAGAAAAGAAAAATGGTTGGAAAAAATACATTTAGCAAAACGAAATAAAAGATAAATGTTGCGGTTTGGGGGTTTCTTACATTGTGGTGCCGATGTAGAGGGTCCCAGAAAAATAACTGTTTCGGCAGCACTGCTCATCTCTGATCCACTTTCCAGTTGTTTCGTGCTGTCCGATGAACCACCAATTGTATCTGCCGGCTGGAATGAAAAATCGGATTAATGAAGGTTTCAAGCACCGATGGCTACTATTCACAGTCATCATCCATCCAACTGGTTGTCGGATGCGGATCAAATTGCAAAAGCGTTTAATAAACATATATATCAAAGCAAATCATCGTTTTGATTGTTTATATTTGTGAATGACCATTGGATATTGTTGTTAATGTATTTTCGACAAATATCGGTCAGTAATCTATGCATATTTAGGTAATTCTAGGATTATAAAAAACCAGTTTGAATGATACTGTTTTATAATTTAATATTCTAAAATTGTTTTTATTTTAATTAAATTATACTATTTGCGATAGCGCGATAGGTAATTTTTATGTTTCTCTCGATTGACATTTTTATAATAATATTATATTGTCCTTTTCAGAGATCGGTGCCTAATGGAAGAGGAAAAAAATCAGGATGAAATTAGGTTCTCGTTTGGACGGCCACTCGAGGAATTGACGAAAAAGTTGTTTGTGGCCGTGTGGCCGCCCATGATTTTTCTTCTTTTTTTACTCTTTCATTAGGCACCGATCTCTGAAGAGGACAATATAATATTATTGAAATAAGTCTAGTAAGTTAGTAAGTTTTAATGAAATAAGTTTATTGATTAAACTAAAAAATTCTAATTCTGTATTATTGGCTTATGATAAGCCTATTTACTATATAAAATAAATTTGGGTTAATTTGTTGTGTCGGATTAATAATTAACCTGAAATACGCTATTCGAAGCGCATTCTTAGAAATGCAAGCTTGCTTGGAAAAATTGTTGCTAAGAAAATTTTCCCGTACAATTTTAAGGTTTTTATATATTTTTAGACAAGAATATTAAGCTTTCTTAAAAACTTATTTGTTATTACAACGTGGAAACTCAAAAATAATTCTAAAAAATGCGAAAAATGTCGATTTCATGTGGCGTGAATACGGTAATATTTGATCAAAATCGGTATATAATGTAATATTAATATTATACTTCTTATTCTATTAATAGTGCTAAATCCAACAGTGCAATATGCCCTATAGCCTGTTTCATAGACTGAGTTGAAGTAATACCGGAAAAGGTTTTGTTAATAATTAATGAAAAGTTCCCCGTTTTAAATATACTTACACTCCAAGAAACCGCGCCCCATTGCAAAACACTTCGCACAAATTTCAAATACTTACTTTTAATTTATAATTTTTATTTTCACTATTATATTTATCCGCTAACGTTTCATTCTGCAGAAATCCTGATGAATTAATGAAAAGAAATTCTTAGTACCTCAATTAATGGACCAGAAGAGTCTTCATCGTCAATATCAGTGACTTGTAAATATTGAAAATAAAAATAATAATTTAAAAGGTTGAGTTTGCAATTGGTGTGAAGTCTTTTGCAACGCGGCGCGGTTTCATGAGTACTTATTTTCCATTTTAAGTTAAGCTCTACATGTACACAATTGCGTTTTAGTTTGTCTCACGTTTTCAGTTAAAATAAAAACAAGTTTTGTATACCTCATAGAGTATTAACTTTATGCTTTTTACATTTACATAGAATTTACGAAATAGACGTGAACTAGAAAAATTTTTTGCTCTTCCATTATTCTTTGAAATATACGAGAATAAAAATTAAAAATAGCCAAGCCGATATGAGCTAGAAAACTTCTAACGTAAAAATAAAAATAAGGTGAAATCATTAAAATACATGGAAAAATTGTTTCACGTTCTCATTGAGATCATTTGAAAATCATACAAAGATGTTGAAAATTCATTATCAATTTCTTATTATTTTATAATATAACTTTAAAAATGTCTACCGAAACCCCATCAAAATACGATAAGTTCTTTCATGTTCAATCGGATGAAAATCACAGTATTTTATGTTCTCATACACTAGCTGACAAAAGTTTTGTCACAAATGTTTTTTCGGGTTTAACTTTTTTGTGACTTGACCAAATTGGCTGATTTTTTGATATTTTATGTGAATCAGTGTTCAAAATGTTATAGTAGCAAAATTTGGTTTAAATTACCATGGCAATTTCGGTACCCCGCATTACGTTTTCCCTCATATTGATAACAGCTTGCCTGGTGGCAATTGGAGTTTCTTTACGTGGAGTCATCTCTAAAATGTTGCCAATTACTGCTATTTTCAATAAATTATGAAAAAAATATAATTGAACTTTAAAAATTATTAAAAAATGCAGTGCATGAAAAGTGCGTAATATCTTTGAGCTATGCGTTTTACGATAAACGCTTGTCACTGTAAAACGGATCATCGTTATCACAAGCGGGAATTTGTAAAATAATCTACAACCATATGAATCTATCAAATCAAAAAATCAGCCAATTTGGTCAAGTCACAAAAAAGTTAAACCCGAAAAAACATTTGTGACGAAACTTTTGTCAGCTAGTGTATGTCCATTTATTCAAAAAAACTAACCGTGTTCTTTTTTGAAAATCCAACTGATCCATTTCTCATTCGCGTTCTTGCAATTTTGCACACCAAATGTGCAACATTATCATTATCGTCGCTTTTGTTTCCAAATGAGAACATGAAACTTGTTTGTCGCGCTGGTTGAAGAACGCACCGTAATAATTGACAAGTGTTGGTCTCTCTGAAATAAAAACATTCATTAATCAACGTTTGAATGAATACGAGCCTTTGAAATTAATTAAAACCTTTGGGTCTCATGCCCGTTTTTTGATTAATTACTTATTATTGTCCTTTATAATTAGTCTAACTTACCTTTACGAGACCTTGAAAACAAACAAACAAACAAACAAACAAGGAAACATTGAAAGTTTCACTTTCTTCTTCTTGCAATAAATACTTTTGACAATTTAATCCGAAAATGTAGGAGCTATGTTTTTAATCATAGTTAATGTATATTCGGTTTTCTTTTTTGTTTTTAGGTTGACAATAATTACCTTGATGGGATGTGTTTGTTTCGTTGAATTAGGGCTAATAGAATAGCTCCCAAAGCCGGCATTGTCAATCCGCCATTCGACGAATTTCTCTCGCCAATTCCCATGTCAAGAAAGTTTAATTGACAACGACCGCCTAAATATTGGAAACAGCTATTTAAGGAAACATCTGATAAAATTACCTTCCATGTTCTGATCAGTGATTTTGTATGAATATAGGGAGAGTGAAATGAGAACGTGTGAGGTTCTATGATCATGCTCATCTTCTGAAAGGTTATAATTTTAATTAGACAATATTCTAGTTAAGTTAGGATTTTTATTTTTTATGAAAATAAAGTTGGAATTATCGATTTCTGGATGTTATTAAATCTAACAAGGGAAGTGTTTTAGGTCTCCATCTCAGATTTTGATAAAACTTTGCAGATAGATTCCTTATGGCTTGATTAGTATACTGTCAAAAAATTAGGACCTACAAAACGGTTTAAGTAGGTGAAAAATCGGTTTGAAATTCAGAAATATCCCGTTTACCCACAATAATGGAATAAAGCTAATGAATTTTATTTTAAATTGTGCGTTTTCATAAATAATGATTTAAAAACCACTGAAGCATCGGGGCAACAGCGCAGTGGCAAAACGACGGGACACGGAACAGCAGGGCGAGGGTTCGATTCTTCTTGGGGGTGATATGTTTCTATTTCTATTACTAGTCGAATAGCTCTGGGCCGCTTTTTTACTTTTCAAGATTATAATGATAATGAAATCTATTATTTATTAAATCAACAATTATAATTATTATCAAAATCATATATTGAAGCTTTTGAAAAAAATTTCAATATAAAGACAACGTTGTCACAGCTTTGAGGATGTTTTTAGACTAGTTGCTCGATTTATAATATTTACCAGATAATCGACATTTTATACATTCGAAAAAGGATAGGATGTTCCTTTTTTCGATACTGTATTTAAGTGTCTGTGATACGACATAAGAAAAGAGATGAACTATTGGCCAGTGCAGAAAACTTTTTGGTTGTGGCAAATCAGGAGTTGGAAGCATTTTCACCTAGAAGGATCTTTAATGCAGATCAAAGTGGTTTTCAATTGGAAATGAACACTGCGAGAACATTGACGTACACAGGCACAAAAACAGTTGAATGCACTGTGAACACTGTGAGTTCCACTACTCACAGCTACACAGTGCTTCCTGTAATATCTGCAGAAGGAAAACTACATCCTCGTCTTTTCGTAGTTCTGAAAGAAAACAACGGAAGATTTCCAAGAAATTTTCGAAGTTCTTTTTCCAACTTGGTTGTTCGCTGTCATACGAGCCACATTATGACAAAACCGTTGATGAAGGAATTTTTGAACACAGTAATTTTCGATGAATGGGTTCCGGCTAGCTCGTTGCTTATTATCGATTCATGGAACGGATGGAAAGATGCAAACGGTTATTCGGACCCAAATAATGAAGATAATAAATTAAAAACACTGCAAATTCCTGCTGGTTGTACAGGTATGATTCAACCCTTGGATGTCGGTGTCTTTGGAGGATTCAAGAGTGTTATAAAAATCATCACGGAGTATGCACGGTTATGTGAACCAAGCTTTCAAATACATCAAAGGTCTTCCACACTTCAGGTAACTAACTTTTAGATGCTTGATTATAATATGTTCATAGGTTTTGTCTTTAATTTACCGTCAGCTTTGTTCACCGAAACTCCACAGTTGGGTAAAGTACAGTTGGTTTGCTAGTGGATATAAAGTCGACCGTCCAGGATCTTTTTATACACCGAAGCAACTATTATTCCCAAAAGAGATCCCCAACGGCTGTGAGATAAGTAACTGTAAAAATGTATCTTTTATACGTTGTCTTTATTGTGAAAAATTTTTATGCTTTCAACATATGATTGTTGAGAATCATTATAATTGTTGATTTAATAAATAATACATTTAAAGGTTATCATATAAATCTTGAAAAGTAAAAATAAAAAAGCGCCACAGAGATATTCGAATATAGAATGATTATTAATAATAATAGAAACATACCACCCCCAATGAGAATCGAACCCTCGCCCTGCTGTTCCGTGTCCCGTCGTTTTGCCACTGCGCTGTTGCCCCGATGCTTCAGTGGTTTTTAAATCATTATTTATGAAAACGCACAATTTAAAATAAAATTCATTAGCTTTATTCCATTATTGTGGGTAAACGGGATATTTCTGAATTTCAAACCGATTTTTCACCTACTTAAACCGTTTTGTAGGTCCTAATTTTTTGACAGTATACTAATCAAGCCATAAGGAATCTATCTGCAAAGTTTTATCAAAATCTGAGATGGAGACCTAAAACACTTCCCTTGTAAGACAATTGAATGGTTAAGTTGGGAGCTCAGAAAAGATGCTCATATTGTAATTTTAGGGAAGAAGCGCATGCTGTTAGATAGTTTAAGACGGGCTAGTAACAATGACATGTCAAATTATTAGGGTGAACCAAAATTTTTTTCCGATTTTTTGTTAAAAATTTAAACATAATTTTACAACACATGAAAAACAATGAAGTTTCAAAGTAAAGACCATTTGACTCTATGGCTAGAACCAATCTATCGGCAAGTTGTTCGATCCTGCTGCGGTGCCACTCCTGGTTCTTAGAGGCGAAAAACTCGTGGCACCCGTTTTCGACATCGGCCAGCTCATTGAAGCTACGACCACGAAGAAAGTCTTCCATGGATCGGAAAAGGTGATAATCAGATGGCGCAAGGTCCGGACTATAAGCTGGATGTGGGCGAAGTTCAATGGCGTCGAGATTTTTAATCATTTCCTTCGTTTGTCTGGCGGTGTGCGGTTTTGCATTGTCTTGTTGAAGGAGTATCCGCTTCCGATTGATCAATGCCGGATATTTCTCGCCAAGTGCCGCATACTTTCGATCAAGTTGGGCACAATAGAGGTCTGAGTCGATGATCCGACATTTGGAACTAGCTCGAAGTAAATTAAGCCTTCGGAATTCCACCAAACACATAGAAGTGCCTTCTTCGAGAAACGATCACATTTTGCTACCGGTTCGGGTTCCAATCATTGATTTTTTCTGTCCGGATTACTGAAATAGACCCACTTTGCATCACAAGTTGAAACTCTACGAATAAAACGGCAATCTTATGGATTTTCGAGCAATTTTCGCCATGTCTCAACTCGTTTTTGAGCTTGAATTTCAGTTAATGCATGAGGTACTTCTCGGCAGCGTCTATTGACTTTCCAAAGGCGTTAGGATTTCGTACAACTGATGTTTTAGGAATATCGAGCCCGGCCGATAATCTGCGAGCACTTATTGATGGATTGGTCTCCACAGCTTCACGGATTTCTTCAGAATCCACTGTCGTTGGTCGGTCTGAATGTGTCTTGTCCTTGAGATCAGTGTGGCCGTCGTTAAATCTTTGAACCAATTTCGCGCAGTACGATCCAAGACCATATTGTCGCCTTCAACTTCGAATATCTTTTTAGTCTCTCCAGCTGCGTTGAAGCTTTGTTTCCAGTAATGGCGTAAAATAACAGGAATTTCGGATTTTTCCATGTTTCTTCTACAGGTTAAAACTTTTTAAATAAAAGACCAATTAAAAATTTCAGTATATGTTCTGATAGAGCTGTTCAAGAGCTTTAAAAATATATATAACACATGTATATAAAAATCGTTATTTGGTTAAAAAAAACAATTAGACAAAAAGATATAGGAAATCGGAAAAAAATTTTGGTTCACCCTAATATATGAAAATAATACGTGTAAATTAGTAAGATACGTTTCAATATTGAATAATATTCATTTCAATGTGGAGTGCTAGGAAAAGCGGAAAAAAAGCGGGAATATTACACGATACATTTTAAAATGCATTAATTAATTAGGATAAAAGTGGATATTTAGCAAACTTGGTAGATAATTTGATTCCAGAAAAATATTACTCATAACGTGATAAATGATAATTCGAGCTAATGCACGCCAACTGGAATGCAAATAAAACGAGCTCAGAACTGACAAATTGGCGAAGACAATATTTTTGTAAATTATACGTGAAAGTTGTAAGCCAGGCGTAAAAATAACAAAATCTATATTTCCACGTGGCGATGACCACCTAACTACAAGGTCATCGCTATAAAAACCTGAACTTGTTACACGCCAACTGGTATTGTAATGAAATGAGCTCTGTAAACGTGCTCAAATCTAACTTTTTGGAAATTTATTGATACTTTTAGTTAGTTCAAGAAGACCCTAGTTAAGTTGCCGTAAACAATGTTTTATTGAAGAGACGTAACAAATTTCAGAGACGCTTAAATATCGAAAAATCTTTATTTCCCGTTAGCGTGATTGTTATTAATAACATCACGACAACCTAAAATGACGTTTTTCTACAGTTTAATCAAGTCTTTCTAATTTCTGCGTAATATTTTCAGATTTTTACTGGATTATGTATATTTACGAAAAACAATTAGTATAAAAATACATTCCAAGAATTAACTGAAAACCTAAAACGGTTAATGAGACAATAATTTTGTTATGGCTTACTTGAGGCTAATACAGTTATTATTCTGAATGAGGTAAGTGATATATTCCAAGGTTATATATCAATTAAGATAACTCGATAACATAGGTAATGGTAATAGATTTTAAAGGCTTAATTTAAAGCTTAAATTTTTAATGAGAAAATAATTAGAAAAATCCAAAATGTGAACAACTGCTGAACGCTGGCGAGGCTAGAACTTCTATAGATTCAATTCACATTCCACATCACTACCACTCGGCCAAGATTTTGAACTTTCGCATTTTATAACACGCAATAACCAAAAAACGCAAAGTTCAATTTTTAATTGCTTCCAATCATTGTTCCATTTTAATCCTCCTTGCCTATCCATTGTAAATGTAAATGTTAATATAACTAATACTGTTTAGAACATAACACTAATAGTCTAAATCAGCAATTTTTCATATTAAATGTTTAAAAATTTTTCAAAAATCGAACGTTCTATTATAAAACTTACGTATTAATCGATGATCAACGGCTGTGTTTAGGTAAAACAATGCCTGGTCTATTGAATCAAGACGAATCTTCAAAAAGTTTTAAAGCCGTTATAACTATTCTATCTCATAGAAACCTCGGATGGATTATCAACAAAAGTACCACTTCTTGGATCATCAATAAATCTCACAGGTCGATGTCGCGGATCAGGATTAAAGGGGCTTAATAGATCAATGATATCGTTGTCCTTTTGAGAAACCATTAACGCTGACATTCTTATTTGAGCTCGCTGTTCCATTCTGCATAATAATTGTTTTTTATTGATTTATTCATTGCAACTTTAAACCGATTGATGTCCATATTATTCATCAACTCGTTGATGGCCATTTGTACAATCCCATTTCTTGTTTCGACATCCCCATATAAACGCTCATCCTTGGCTTAAAAAATTTAATAATAATTCTAATAGTAAAAAATGTTATATTGGTACTCAAGTGGATGCTCTCAAATAAACATTGATACTTACCATTGGATTTGGAGCCAAATGACACAATTGTTGTGTCATTTCCGGTTAATAGAGAATTCACACTACTTCGTACTATTGACTCGCGTATTTCTTCCTAAAATATTGGAAATTGCAAATAAATAGTTAAGAGTTTATTATAAAATTTAGAGATTCTCTTTAATTTTATTTCTCAGAGCAAAACATTATTTTTAGCTCATAAATCAATTTTTGAAGAAAACCGAAGAACTCCCACTAGATACTAATTTGCGTGAAATTTAAATTATCCAAAGGTTCAACTTTTAGATTTTATATTATATAACAAGTTATATATAGTAATGAAAAATACATTGCCTTAAATTGCCACGTGCCTTAAAACGTGCTCAAATCTAATATTTTGTGAAGATTTCAATATTTTTAGAGAGTTTAGGGAAACGCTGAGAAAAGTGGTGTAGACAATATTTGATTAATTTACACGTGAAAGTTGTAAGACAAGCGTAAAAATAATAAAATAATAATTTACATTTGGTGTGCATACTATTGCTCACCAATTTCAATAAGAAAAATTCTACGTTAAACTTATTAAAAACTTAACCTTTTGCAACTTATAAAAATATAGTTACCTGTGTTGTATTTGGCGTGATTATATCATCAAATATTGACTTTGTGTAATTCTTTCCTTCTATTAAAATTCGATTATCAGATAATTGACAAACTTCGTTGCTGACGTCATCATTGCTGATCAATGTTAGAAGACGTAGCTGAAATTTTAAAGTATACTACAATCTTGAAATTCTGAACTCTATAACCCCATTTGAGTACTATATTTTGACGGTTTAATTCTTATTTTCTCTTAAAATTCTTAAGTTGGAAGTCTCATGGGGATTCATAATACTGTTTTTGAAGCGCAAATTTCATATTTATTGAATTCCAAATACAAGGAGTTCAATCTTTGGTTGCATGTTTTTATTTATGACGCAAAAGTTTGATTCTTTATTCCAAACTGTTGCAAACGAAATTAAAGTTGTTTTAGCGTCGTGGCCACGCGTTTATTTACAGCTATTCCTAATGTATTTTTGTTACTTAAATATTGACGAGTATATTGACGTTTATTCATTAGAGGATAAATATATTTAAATCAAGAACAGAAACCATGAAGACGCCATAAATTCGAAACCAAAACGTGGACTAAAATTTACAAGGGCATGACACAATTCACAATAATTTAGTTTGCTGTTGATTTTGAAGCTAAATATTGATACCCAAGTTTATTCATAGAGAAATAATTGTATAATTAATAGCACTTGGTTTAAATATATTTAATTGTAACATTTTCTACTTATTATTACATTTGCTTTTATTTTGTAATCGAATTTTAGCCAATGAACCTTGGAATTTTTGAAAGTTTAACAATTATGTTACATCCACATGATTTTAGTCATTATTCATTTTGCCCGTACAATGAATATACAAGGAACTATCCGATTCAGCAAAAACATCTCTGGTATAGTTTTTAATCTGGGTGGTCTTAAATGAAACGAGGTTTAATCTGATACAGTAAAAATATTATGGAGAAATTGCAAAAAAAACGCCCTTCACTTGAAAAAATAAACAATTTAAATAATAGTGGCAATAGAGTGCTGCTCAATAAATGTACTCAAACATTTTTTAGAAAGATTTTAATATTTTAGATAATTTAAGATAATTCTAATTAAATTATCATAAGAATGTCCTGTTAAAATGATGTAAAAGTTGTCAGTCATACTCAAAAATTGAAAATTCCATTCGGTGTGCATTTCTATTCCCTAGGTCTTATTTCACCATTAGATCGGAAATTAAATTCGAATATTGGAAAATATGCACGCCAAATTAAAATAGTGGTTTCGGATTTTTAATAGCTCGTTAAAGTTTTTACGGCCTTTCTAGACAACACTATTCACGGCAATTTAAACAAGTCATTCTTACATTACCTAAAAACATTAATAACTCTCCGAAAAGTTAGAATTGAGCACGTTTAACGAGCACATTTTATAACCATACAATTTGGCGTGAATATGTAATCTGCGAAGTCAGGAAAATTGAAGTCACTTTAACAATAGATTTAAGATTTAAAATTTAGTGTTTTTTCTCTGATCTAAAATAAAGTAAACGGTCATGTTTCCAATGTATTCTGTAAAATTCATACTATAAATGGGTAGAATCGCAAATTCTAAGAACCCTCGTTTCACCTAATATAAACATTATATACAACAGTGAAAAGACAAAATGAATTTAATTGATATTATTGATGGCTTAATAAGGAAGCGAATATTCTAAAAAAAAGTTGAATTTAAAATTGGGAATGCATTTGAACCCCAACTTGTATGGTAAAAGAATGAGCTCAGTAATAATGCTCAAATATAACTTTTTAGAAAGATATATGTATTTTAAGATAGTTTAAGACAAGTTTAATTAGATTGTAGCCAAAACTGTTCTGTTATAATGACGCAAAAATTTTAAAACACGTTTAAAAATCGGAAAACCGCTATTTCGATTTGGCGTGTATTTGAACCTTCTAAAAACTGTAATATTGCGGGGCACCAGAGATGGGTGGAATGGTAGTTTTTCAATTTCGGAATCGGGAATCAACATCCGGAATTTGGTTTCAAAAATTACCGGAATTCTTCTATCTCTGATGATAACGCTTATATAAAAGGTGAATTTTCGAAATTCGGAATCCGGAATTCCTAAACTCTGAATACTTCGGTGACTCTTAAATCCTTTGCCGGAAAACCCACACAACCCTCGAAACCGTCAAATTGAAAATGATGATTTTTAATAAATTCAAAGTGTCTAATTAATCTTCCCGATAATATTTCCGGTTTGATGAAAAATGTCTAAATCTGTCTACAATTCTTTCTATGTCTCGAATTATAAAAAATCTAAATTTAAGCTTATTTTCGATATCCATTTCTATTATTTCAATTGGTAGGAAGACAAGAAACTCCGGAAAGTTTGAAAATTTGCAATTTTATAATAAGATTATATAAAGTAATGAGAAATTTAGAATCTTTATATAAATCAATCTTATAAAATAACAAGAAGATTTAATATTCTTGGATAGTATTGCCTTTTTTAGAGATCGGTGCCTAATGGAAAAGAAAAAGAATTAGGATAAAATGAGGTTCTCGTTTGGACGGCCACTTTTTCTATCTCATCAATGTGTGCTGTCTCAAAAATAGACAACTTACATTGAAGAGGAATAGACGAAAAAGCCCTTTGTCGGAGTGTGGCCGTTCAAACGAGACTATAATTTTTTTCTTATTTTTTGCTCTTCCATTTCTCTGAAATGTACAATAATAAAGATTTAATATAACCAAGCCAAAAAAATTTTTTAATGAAATATTACGGAAATTAAAAGAAATTATATAAATCATCGAGACCATTTGAAAATGATTCTAATATTTTCATCATAATTCATTAATTTTGAAAAATGATCTTTTGTAAAACAAGATTTAAAAAAATAATTAAACTAACCGAATTCTTCTTTCGCTCAATATTCATGCTCTTCAAACAATGAGAAAAACTACTAAAAAATTATAAAATGAATTCATTCAATTGTTTCTTGGCACCGCCACTTCCTCCTCTCTCAACAACTCAGCCAAATCGGTCCCCTGACACATCTCATGCCTATATCCATTTTTTAAATTTATTCAATTGATTCAGGCGCATTATGAAACAAAGTTTTGTCATTTTTGGCAACCCGTCGGCAAGTACACATGAATAGAAAATCTCAAGAGACGCGAAAGCTCAATGAACCTTTGGTATCGTTCGATGCGGTGAATGTGGATTCACCGGGTTGCTTGTACTGCATACATCCATTCACATCAATTGTATCCCTTTGTTATTTTGGATTGATTGATGATCTGAATTAATAGATAATTTATGTAAACCTCAATTGGAATATTTCCAATAATGAGTAAGAAAAACAACCGACAGTTATTTTTTTGTGAAAGAAAAAAAAACGAGCAGGTTAAATGCCAAAAGCGGTAAGGTGAGAAACCAAGTTGAAGATGAATCATCCTGTGAAGAACAAATAAACATTTAGAAGAAAAAAAACACAATTTTTAAATAAATCGTCTTGTAAATGGTCTTGTATACATGATAATAAATAATAGAATGCGTAGCGATGGATGATGAATGAACAACTGGCGGATGGATACGAAAAAGACAATTCATTTTGCAAAAACTTGATGGCTCGGAGGGTGGAAAACGGGTGGCAAGATTTGAGGCGTGGCTGTTGCAACATGAAATGATTATCTAATGTCCACTTTAAGGTCTTGGCCAAATAATCATCACATTCGGAAGCGGAAGAATTTGTGAGTGACTTGAATGTTTTGAATGGAAAAACTGCTTAATTCGATTGTTTGTTTGTGTCTCTCAACTTGTTAGAGCACAACTAGCCTTGGGAATTCTTATGAAATTCTTTCGTTATTTAAATAATTAAAAATATTAAAACAAAGATTGACACGTTGGATCGTATATAAATAGAGTCGTCGCCAAATGCGATTACCACCGCAAAATATGGGGCACTTTTTTAAATATTATTTTTTCATTTAATTTTTATGATTATTATTATTTTCCACATTTATTCCACGATTGAAACAACATCTAAAACATAATCTTCAATTTATTTAAGCAAAAACAGTATAGAACGAAGCATAAACAAGAAAATAATCATCAAAATAAAATGAAAAAATAATATTTTAAAAAAAAGTGCGCCACATTTTGCGGTGGTAATCGCATTGACGGACGACTATATAATATTATATTTCTTATTTAAAATACATTTTAGAAAACATTTAAGTTCTGCAAGAAAAAAAACAATATTTTTTAAATTAAAAATACCCCAACTTGTGTGGTAAAAGAATGAGCTCAGAAAGCATGCTCAAATATACCTTTTTTAAAAGATGTTAATATTTTTAGATAATTTAAGGCAAGCTTATATAAACTATAATAACAACGTTTTCCTTATAAAGACGTAAAAATTTGCACATACGTTTAAAGCTCGAAACATCGCTATTTCAATTTGGAGTGCATAAAAATAGAAGAGCACTAAAGGCAAGATGGTAAAAATAAATCCGCGATGTTAATTTAAAAAACTGATTTCTTTCTTAGGATACTTAGGAGTCCGTTGTCATTCTCTTATAGAGAAGCGGACCAGCTCTCTCCAATCTTCGCGGATGCGCCTCGCCATAGTGTGCCAGGCAACCTTCTTCTCCAGGAATCCGATTCGCTTTCTAAGTTTCTGGAGGTGAACTTCTCGTGCACATAATTTGAGACCCAAAGGTTAATTGGGCCTTGACATCTTGCTGTCGGTCTTCCTTTTTGTCGTATCCAACCTCGAGGAACCCATTCCGTCAATCGTTTCGTCCACCGGTCACTTGGCAATCGAGCACAGTGGCCAGCCCACTTCAGTATCCTTCAGTACCCGTTTCCTGAGTTCTGTCAAGTTGTGTTCATACAGTCGGCTAGAATTTTTTCCATGTCTCCGCGCCGTACAGTAGATCCGTGAGCACATTCGGGAAGAAAAGGTCCTTAGTTTTCTCTTTGTCAAGATGGGCGAGAAGTGTTTTTATCTTGGTGAACGCATTCCACACAGCTTTTCCTCACAAAGAACAGCCGTCGGATCTAATATAGCTGCCCAAATATTTGACTCCTTCGTTGACTTCACTTAATACCCATTCTAACGACACAAACTCCTTTCGCAGTACGATGGTTTTCATCGGGTTCAGAGCTACACCATGTTGGCCGGCTACTAATTCCAGATCCAACAATCTTCTTTCAATTTCCTTTAAACTTCCACCAATCAACACCAAATCGTCGGCGCATTCCAATCGTGTGAGCCGTTTTCCATCGGTTAGTATCCCTAAATCCCCGGGATGTTTGTTGAAGTATTTCATCAACTTTATCCAAAAAGTTTGACCTAATTTTTAAAGTATTATTACCGTCAAATTACGTAACGTTTAATTATCATCCTATAAGTCGTCATAATATAGTCGATGCCAAAAGCAAATTACGATTTTGAAACGTGTCCAAAAAACTTTTGTCTGTTTAACAGCAAAATTTTTATTATTATTTAATTAGACTTGTCTTAAATTATCTAAACATTTTAATATATTGCCAAAAAGTTAAGTTTGAGCATGTTTACTGAGCTCATTTTATAACCATACCAGTTGGCGTGCTAATGCGAATTTCGGCGCATTCATTCAGATATTTTTTCATTTAATTTTAATTGTTATTATCATTGTCCATAATTATTTCACGATTAAAACAACATCTAAAAAATATTCTTCAATTTATTCAAGAAAAAACTCGAAAATGTAGAAAATAATAATCATGAAAATTAAATTAAAAACCCATATTTCAAAAAGTTTGGCTCAATTGTCGAATTTTGAATCGACTGCACGCCAAATCGAAATAATGATTATAAGATTTTCAAACGTGTATAGAAATATTTAAGGCTTTATAACAAAGCATTTGTTACGACAATTTGACTAGGCTTATCTTAAACGATCTGAAAACGTTAATATTTTTCTAAAAAGTTTTATTTGAGCATGCTTAGTGAGCTCATCCGTTTACCACACAAATTGAGGTGCGACTGTATACAATATTCAATCACAATTTATACTAATTAACACATTATACTTATAAACAAATTATACTAAACCTATTCTATTGATACGTAACATTTAATAGTACATTAACTATTCGCCTACCGAAATGGTGAGCTCAGAAATTATGCGCAGATTTAGTTTTTCGCTGGTTATGACAATTCTCTCACATTTATGAGAAAGTTATTAACACAAATCACCTTATAAGACTAATACCAAGTATTAGAAAATTCTTAAAAAACGCGTTTCAGACTCAACCCAAGTATAGCGCAGGCGGAAATCGCCTGCGCATAATCAAAAATATGCATTTCCAATTGACTATTTGATTTCAGGTAAATTTCCAGTTTAAAATCTAAAAATAGAAGAATTAACAAACTGAAATAATAAAACAAAAATGTGTTTAAATAGCTGGTCGATAAATCAACCTAATTACTCTCACTTATTTTTTAAACGGTAGTCATCGTTTCGAACCAACTTAAAACCGAACCGATATAAGATAATATCAAATTGAGGTAAAACCTTGTCGGTGTTCCTTTATGAGGGTAATTAAATTAAACTAAAAACCAAATTCCTTAGTGTCCCCACCTATAATCAATATTTCAAGAATTCACAGCTAGAAATTAACATTAAAGACAATTATAACAAGATGCTCTATTTAAAACATCTAAATAGAAAACAAAATAACATAATACACATTTAGTTAGTAGGGGGTCGCCTATGCATCCGGGCTGAAGGCGAATAAATTGAATTTAGAAGAACCGAAAATGAATGAACAACTAGTGGAATTTGGCAACATATCTTTCTATACGAAAGTAAGCCGCATTACAATTACGGGTCATATGGTTAACGATGGTGAAGCCCAAAAACTTGATGATGGGTTTCAATTGAATTAGAGTTATTTGAACGCCACGCAAATTTTCAAGAGGTCTTAGTAATGATCATTAGCTTGGTTTCTAACTGGAGTCGATTTTGACAAACATTAAAGTTAATTATATGCCTAAATGTTGCGACAAAACAAGTTTACGGAATAATAATAGAGTAAACCGAATGTTGTTTTATACATGCAATTCATGTGAATGGAGAGAAAAAACGTGAAAAAATGTGGACATCAAATAAATTCAATGAGTGAACATGTCAAATTTAGTCTTAAGAAAAAAATCGTAAAAATTTAAAGTGCAGAGGTGATTTAAGCCTATAATATTGGAGTAAAATTAGAAAATGCCAACTGTAGGACAAATTGTAATAATCATTTCCCTTATGTTTAAGAGTGTGTTAAAGTTTTTAAGGTCTCTTTAGAAAACAATCTTCTCAACAATTTAGACAAGTTATTCTTAAACTTCATATCAATATTAATATCTTTGTGCAAAGGTAGATTTGAGCACATTTTTGAAGCTCATTTTGTACGCATGCTCGTTTCCTGGTTTCTAAGAAAATTTGCTAGTTTAATTATAAGGTTTTTAGATATTTTTTAGACAAGTTTATTAGACCTTCTTAACAAAAACTTATTTGCTATTACTATGTGACTTAAAAATGCGCAAAATGTTGTTTTCATTTGGCATGCGTGAATGAAATAGAATCATAGTTTAAATAATCGATTTCAGAGTTAGAAATTACATAAATCAAGTCCACTTTAAGATCCTAAACTATAAATAGTTGTTTATTTGGAATTGTCGATATTGCACAAAAGCACAGTAACTGAAATAGTCTAAAACTTGCTTCGAATAGGCCACGGAAGCTGATTAAATCGAAGAAATAATTTCTTATCTCTTTATTTTCTAATGTCTTTTCCAGATCTACAAAAATGTAAGCTTAATATTGAAGTGGAGAACCGTCTTCAATTATATTGTAATCAAAAATTTAATTGGGGGTTCTTTACAAGTCAAACCCAACAATAATATTTTTTATAAATCACTGCCGAATCGAAAGAACGATTTTGCGATTTTTAAACGCATTTTGAAAAATTTACGTCTTCCCAACAAAAAAGTTATTGTTACAATTTAATTCACCGTGTCTTAAACTATTTAAAAATATTAATAACTTTCTAAAAAGTTATATTTGAGAATGCGTAATTGAGCTCATTTTGCAGTTGATGAACATAAATCTTAAAAAATATTCCAATGCTATTATACCAAGCTCAGAAAAGGTGTTCAAGTCTAGTATTTTTAGAGAGTTTAAGGTAAATCGAAGTAGACAATAAATGTGCACATGAAAATTGTAAGACAAGAAAGGCATTATTTCAATTTTGTATAGTAAACCAAGGACAATTTAATAAAGAGTAGTTCAAAAGTAAACTCATTAAGTCTCATGTGAAAATAAAAGCAAGACGATACCATCCACTCAGAAAACTCGTCTCCTCCATGAAACATAAGATAAAAAAGAATTACCTATAAGATTTGAGATATTTTTCAAGAGTCATTTGATACAGGAAAGAAATATGATACTTGTCAACCAACTGATGCGATATTACAATATGTTGTTTTAGGTGTCAAAATGATTGGCTACTAAAAATTATGTATAGTTAATAATTACGTTTTTAACACTTGGAAAATAACGGTGAAACAAAATAGCAATATAATTACGGTGATGTATTTCAATGGGTGGCGCTAGATAAGAGTCTCATTGTAAATAATGTCCAACCCCCTCTTTGATTTCGAGTTTGATTGACTTACACGAACTATCATGCTTAATGGCAGCTGCGACAACATTGTTTATTGCAGTGACTAAGTATGATAGTGCAATTGGGACGATCGAATTATGCAAAAAGGAATAGCCGACTAATATACAATAATTTATGCTAATTTTGTGCTTGCAATGATGAGTAAACCTGTTCACATTCAATTTCAATTCATCATTTTGGAGCAAATGTAAAACTAATTGGGGATATTAATGTAATAGAATACCAGTGTTATAAAATAACAAGAAGTTTTGATATTAGTGGATAGTAGAAATTGTTTATACGATAATCTGTATTGTACAATGAGAAACTCAATAGGGTTTCACTTGGTTTTATCTTACAGATAATTGTAAAAAATTAGCGCAAAATTCTACGTAACTTATAAGTATTGTCCATTTCAGAGATCGATGCCTAATGGAAGAGGAAAAATTTGGATGGAATGTGGTTCTCGTTCAGACGGCCATTCTTTTTTTCGAAATTATGGACAGCACACATTGAAGAGGAATTAACGAAAAAGTCGTTTGTGGTCGTGTTCCCGTCCATAACTTTTTTCTCCTTTTTTTTGCTCTTTCATTAAGCACCCGATCTCTGAAAAGCAAATTCATAATCAATAAAATTTGGTTATCATCGCGTTATTTTTATTTATATCCAGAGCCCGTATAAATTGAAAAACCAATGCGGGTAAATACATTCTTTCATTCGCATATATCCGTTAAATGGCGATGGCAAGTCATTGATAACTTACCTTTTATAGCAAATTAAATATATTTTTCAATCAATTTTGCAATTTAAATATTATTGCTTCCATATCATTATTTGCATTTTTATATACGTACTTTATCATTAATATGTTTACTGGATAAATACGTTCTTTCATAAACATTAAGATTCCCAAATTGGAAAACTCCAATTCCGTCCATCTCTCATTTATGGGATTTTTTCAATTTCGGAATCCAGAATCGAAAAATCGAAAGATGGCCGAAATCCGGAGTTTTACCCATTTCTGGTTTTTAACAGCCAGTGGAATTTGAAAAGTTTAATAAGATTTCATATTACTTGTTAAAAAATATATTCGAATAAGATTGATGTACTCTAATGCCACGAAACCGGGCCGCACTGCCAAATACCTCGCACCTATTGCGAAAACCACCTTTAAATTTAAGGATTTTTAAATCATTGAAGGGAAAGATACTTTAAGATAAGTTTATTAAACTTACCTAAAAACTTATTTTTTATTACTACGTGGGAATTCAAAAATCACGCTACAATGTGAAAAACGTAGTTCTTTTTTTTCTTTTGGCGTGTTAAAGTTTAATTTATGATTACCTTAGGCGATTAGACCAGAGATGGGCGGAGTGGTTTTTTTTATATTTCGGAATCCGGAATTCGGAATTTAAAAATGGTCGGAATCCGCAGTTCCGACGGTATTTAGTGTTCACATTTATATAAAAAGTGAATTTTCGAAAAGCGAAATAAAAAGATAAAACTCCGAAGCTCGGAATCACATTTGAAAAAACGGAATTTAGAATTTTTAAAATCGTCGAAATCCGGAGGGAATTCGGAATAACGTTTGGAATATGGAATCCACGACAAATCTAAATGGTGATTTTCTAATTGTTGTTTCTTACAACTTTCACGTTAATATTGTGTACACGTGTTTGTCAGCTTTATTTTAAACTTTCTAAAAATATTAAAATCTTCCCAAAATATTAGATTTCAGCTCGTTTTATTAGCATTCAAGTTGATTTGCGGAATCAGGAACGGAAAAATTGCCGGAATACGAAATGCGGAATGTCCGTTCTTAGACTGGGTTGGTCATGCTTGGACAAAGGTCAAAATTTAAATAATAAAGAAAGAAAAAATACAAAGTTGTCTACGTAAAAATCAAATAAAGCTTACTAGTTAATTGTTAAATCATCACAGCAATCGAAATGAATTAGCAAGAACAGGAATTCAGAAAAACGTACTAAACCTAATATTTTATAAATAATTAAAGCGAAGGAGTTAAATTGAGAGAAGACATTAATATTTACGTAAACATTAGTGTCAAGTTTACACGTCAAATTTAGAAAAATTTGTTTAAAGATTGTTAAATCGTCAATTTCATTTGACAGTGTCACATAACAGTTATTGCCATTTTCAATTTGTCAAATTTCAAATTTAAAATTTGTCAAAAGACAGAAAATTCAACTTTTAAGACTCATTGAAATATTAAAAAACGTTAACTTCCAATTGCGGTGTACAAGTATCATAACTTAAAACTAATTTTAAATTTTTGTAAACATCAATAAGCCGTAAGAGCACTTGTAATGCAATTTCTGTGGCTCTCAAGGTTATTTATTTGAATAAAGTTTAATGACAGTTTTTACTCCATCGTGTCTATATCTAGAACTAATAAACTACCACTATTACATTTTCTGTTCATTTTGGTGGAAATTGAGATTATTGTGGTTCTTATTCAAGTAATAAAAACATATTTAAAACACAATTAAAGCTAATAACTTCAACAGTTGATATAGAAAATTATTTTTGAATTATGCGTCTAAATAGCGGAACAGTGATGTTAAATGGATGCAATATAATAATAATATGGGTAATTATTATTGTTAACCAACAAAAAATTGCTGCAATTTCTTCTGCCATTCGATTGGGAAATAATATTTCTCATTATTTTCGGTTTACGAATGATTCCAAGTTTAGTTATTTGGATCTTATTATTTATTATAATTTGGAATAAATAATCAATTGTAAACAGTGAAAGGTTCCTACCTTTACTTTAATTTGAAGCTTCATTTATGTGCTTATGGTAAACAAATTATTGAAATAAGTTATTTAAGAAGAAGAAATTTAGCAAAATTCCCACGTCAATCCCAACTAGATCTCCATTCCGCACTTTTTCCCTGAAAACGTCAATAAAACTGTAAAATTACTTCTTCTTTATAATTGATAATTTAATTTTTACTGTTTTATTCAAAATATCCCAAACTCACTAATTATAGAACTCGAAGAAAGAATTGGAAGGCTAATAAAACAAGTTCAGAAAACGTGATTATATCCAATATTTTGTGAAGGTTTTAAAATTTTTAGAGAGTTTAAGGAAAATCTGACAAAGTGTAAGCTAAACGTGAAAGTTGTAAGAGCAGCGAAATTATAAGAAAATCGTTATTTTCATTTGGCGTGTTATAGTAATTGGAAAAAAATCATAGGTTTTATTAAATAACAAAATACTGACATATTCCAAGGACGCCATATTTTCATTTAATAAAAACCGCCAATTTTGGAAGAACCAATTAAGATTGAAGTGGTAATAAATAACAGAAGACAGTATATGGGCTAAACTGCCTATTAACTAATTCGTAAATTATTATATTTTAGCGTTTCAAAAACGTTATGCGAAAATGACGAGTATTGATTGGTAAAAAGGGGCACTCTTCTATACGTTCTTTATTCTTGACATCTGATATGGGATCATTACTTTTAAGGCTTGTACAGCCAGTAGTCTTCCATAAAACCTTATTAAATGGTTGGTAAACGTTAAATTCCCTTAAGAATGGAATACAATATAACAAATATATAAATATTGACTTTTATCAATATCTCCAACCACATATACAATCTTTTGGTTCGATTCTATTTCTAAAAAAGTAATTTGAACGTCGGGAGAGTCGTACCAGCCGAAAGAAGGTTGCTATAGATTTACTGTTAGTTTCACAGTCAAACCGGGCTCTAAGTGTTTACCGACGCACGAGAGGCGTCAAATTCTATTTTTCAAACAAACTATTCCCAAATATATCAAGACAGTAACAGGATTGATGATGTCCCGGGCACGCCAACTGAAAATAAGGATTTCCCGATTTTTAAGCGTGCTTTTCAATAAAACATTTTTCACAACAATTTAACTAGGATTACCTTAATCTATCTGAAAATATTAATTAATTTCCAAAAATTTAGATTTGAGCACCTTTACTGCGCTCATTTAATTAGCATAACAGTTGGCGTGCCCGGGCCGCTTCAAACCACTACAATTATAAACAAATAGAATTTTGATGTACACGCAAGCATGAAGGCTAATAAAACGAGTTCATAAAATGTCCTAAAATCTACTATTTCTTGAATGTTTTCCTATTTTTAGAGCGTTTAGACAATATATGCGTAAAACAGAAATAGTCCGTAAGAGAGTTTTGAGAGACCGGAATCTGGAAATCCGTCCATTTCTGGTGTAATGTGAAAATTGTAAGACAAGTGTAAATATGATAAAATTAATTATGTTCAATTGGTGTGTACCAGTGATGGGAGGGACCCCGTTTTTGGACTTCCGGGCGGGTGGGAAATTAGAAAAATTGAAATTTTCAAAACCCGGGTCCGGGATTTCTCTTTTTCCCTACCCGGGACTCGGGAACGGGGCTTCAATGTTTCCCTACCCGGGACACGGGACCGGGGCTTCCCTTTTTCAATACCCGGAACCGGGATCCATTTTTTTTTAGAAAAATGTCCGGGTCGGAGGGGGGGAGACCGCTTTATCTTTCGGAATACGGAATGAGTTTTCATTTTCCTTAATACGGAACGCGGATAACGGAAAACTCGAAGAAATCATCGTAGAAACATTTGAATAAAATATTTTTACAAGCATAGAATCAGATGGAACAGTAGCTTCAATATTTTCAATAAAAGCTTGATATCTAAAAGTATTGAATGTACTCGTGCAAATCAAGTACGCCATTTTTTGAAATTATTATGTTAACTACAGTAACATAATATAGGAAATAAACAAGTTTCGCTTCTGGACATCAGAAAACTGATTTTCACGGAACAAAATTTCATTTCCCGGAATAGGGAACGCGGAACACGGAATACGGAATTCCATCCATCACTGGTGGGTCTCTACGTTTATCTTTGCGTTTCTAGTTAGTTTTGTTACAGGTTATCAAGAATACATTTGAAAGCTAATTTACCATTTTTCCAAGAGATTACACTTTAGAGCTATTTTGGGTTTTATAAAAAACTCAGTTTTCCAGATATCATGATATGGAAAATTATTATAATTGAATTTAAAGGAAATAGAAAAGATTTAAAGTATGTAAATTCTCTACCTTGTGATATACAATGAATATAAACAAGAAAAGTAAGACAATCGGTTAAAGTTAGAGTTACCGCATTATAACAAAACAATGTCCAACGGGTGAATATTATTTCAAAATACTAAAGATATCCTCATTATTGTTGAATTACATTGAATTTGCAATCAAAAACATTCGATTAAAAAAATTCGTCATCTGACAGACATGTTCAAATAAAAAAATGGTGAAAAGCCTATTAACTCTTACTCAAATGATCAGACAAAAACAATGCCATATGTTAGGTCACTTAATGTCATCAGGGGGTTTCAAATTACCATAACCCTGGTATCATTCATTTCCGTCAACAAAATTCCCATAAAACAATGTTACATTTCTTATAAAACAATCAAGATTGATAATAGATAAGTGAAAATTGGTTGTCTTAATGAGCATCAATACTCAATAATTTATATTCTCAAATGATTACTAAACGCATAATATAAGGAAACAATCTGTGCGGTAATCCGAACGGAAATTGCGAAGCCTTCCGGTGGACCCATTTAGGCGATTAAGAAAACGGAAATCGAAATCATTATAGGACCACCCGTTGAAAATAAATAAATCGAAAACGATGCGAAATGTGCGCAAAATTTTCGAGGTGCAGTGGGGGACAGATCGTTTTATTTCATTTCTTTTTGAAGAATTCCGGAACATTATATTATTATGACGATCGCAGCTGTTTCTGTCTACTCAGTTTTTGCGTCGCACAAATTTACTGAAGGTTGCTCAATTGGAGCCGAAAAGCGTCGTTGGCCAGTTACATAATCAAATTATCTGGATGAATCGATGTTTGTTAGGGGAGTCGGTGGAATTCCAAATATCCGTCCATTCAATTATTTATAGTAGAAAACAACATTGTAATTAGGTTTGGGTTAAAAGGGTGCAATGTGCAATGTGATACATCCGTAATTGCTCATATTAGTTTTTAATTGCGATAAAATGAAAATGGTTAAAATTCGTTCCATACTAAAAAGTCCAAAAAGTCTAAATTTAACTAAAAAAAAACTAAAACTTATTACTTTTTCCAGATTGCAAAATCACCTTAACTTTCCGACTATTATAAATATTTACAAAAACAGGTAAAATTATAAATATGTATTAATTAAACTGAAAATTGAACGAACACAAATCACACAACAAGACCCAATCATTACATATTCTACTATAATAAAAAACCTATAAACGGATATGTACCTAAATATCATTTCTGAAAGAAAAAACCAAAATAAATTTGAAAAAATAAATAACAATCACAATAAACATGATGAAATTTTACGTATACAAAATCTATTGAAGCCTATTTGGTTTACGAATATTTGTGAAATACTACTCTAAAAAACGTGTGCACATGGATTTAGAAACGTCGGCGAGTATTTCTTATGCGAAAGTTTGATTAATCACTTCTTCCGCTTCTTTGGCGTGATGTTCGCCGACGGCTGTCGCAGTCCAGGCCAATTCCTTTCGACCAGCAAATTTGAGCTAAAAATTATTATTACTATCATCTAATCATCACCTAAACCTGTGCTCCGAATGCATTGGCAAATCTCGGTTTTACAAATGACCACGCTCCTGCGTTTCTCGGCTCTTCTTGCGACCAAACGAATTCTAAAATTACAAAAAAGTCATTCACTTTTTTCCATTGTTTATCTCAATATCAACAATTTCGACATTTTACACAAAAAAGCCCATTCAAATGTCATTTCCAATGCTTTTTTGAAATATGGTCGTTCGAAAACTTCCAAACTGCCACCCTGTTCTATAAATTCGGGTGGCCAAAAAATTTATTACCCTTATGATCATTAGGACAAGTTTTCGACAATTCTTCGATCTTATCTAAAATCTTTGCGCCTGTTTTTGCTCAGCAATTATATTTCTAAAATCGTTCATTATATATATATATATATTCCAATTTTCCCGACTTAATTGAAATAACCATTGTTCAAAATAATTTCGGTTTCGGCTTTTCCTCAACGATTTATCTCATTATTTACTTAGATTAAGATTAGGAGACGGCGAAGACAAAAGTACTTACAATACTTCCCAACTACATTAATCATTCTAATCGAACAATGAACGTATACCTTTTAATCGTGTCAAAATGGGGGCATCGATGCAACTTTTCAATTTAACTTTCAAACTAACAAATTAATTCATGATTTTATGAGATAAGGGACTAATCATGGTTTTAGGTATTTTTAGGAGGGATGTATATGGAATGTTTGATGTCAATTATTAATATATGGATTGTATGGATTTGAATAACGATTTGGGTTTCAAGAATACCTACCATTCGGGAACATTCTCACCACTTCTCAAAATCAATGTCATAAACATTAAATCCATTATTATTCAGCTTTACACATGTCGACATAGGAAAAAAAATCTTTGGCAAATGCTAATTTCACCAGTTAAGATGAAAATTTTAACGACCTTAATAATAGCTCAATCGTTCTACTATTGTAAATATCTCTAAATCGATTCAATTAATGGGGGAACACGCTTCATGAGTCAATTTTGAGCATCCATATTAATAAATATAAATTTATCATTTCGCTCTTCCCATTCATAATAAATCAGCATCACTAATCTCCACTAAATCAATTGGCATGCATATATGTTCACCTTCAAACATCTGTATTTAGTGCAAATATAATATTTCTACTTGACTTGACTACTGCCCTTCATGACACTTATTTTATTATCACGCAATATGTGCGCAGCTCCATTCGACCACCCATCTCTCTCCCTCCTTACAATTTAATAATGCCATTAACAAGACTAACATATATCATAATATTCACTTTAAAAATGCATGAATAAATCTTCTAGCTAATTTGCTATTACAAACCTTTCGCGTTTGGATAACGTTTAAATATAGACTGCAAATCAATCGCAGGGAATGGGCAGAGCATTTCCAGGCGAACAATTGCCACCGATTCTTTCAGTCCTCTTTCATCGCGCGCCTTCTCAACCGCAATCCAATGTTTTCCAGAAACGAAAATAATCTGTAAAAAATATAATTCACATAATCAGGAAATGGTTTCTAAAAACCTTTTTCACTTTGTCTGCTTTACAAGTTTTGTCATCAATCACGTTTTGGAAACTTGTTCCAGGACCCATCTCGGTGATAGTTGATGCCGCCTAAATTAATATAATTAAAGCTTCTTATAAGATATTATTATCTACAAATATATTGAAGCTGTAAATTTATCAGCTATTTAGCAAATTTCCTCAACCTTATTTGATTCAATACTGTATTTTTAAGGAACAAAACCGCGGAGTTTGCACCCGAGAGCACAATTTGGGCGTCTTTTTATGTTATTAGAACATGTTTATCCTGATGTACAGTACTTACGTGTTAGTTAAATAAAAGTGTTATAGTGAAAGGATAGAGACGTCTATTTACGATTTAAACGTTTATAAAAACTTTCTTAAAAGTAGAACAACATTTTAATTCTATAAATTATAATATTTTATTACTTCTTTCTAATGACTGTGTCGATATTTTTGCTGATGAATTTAAAGGTCGTAATAAAAACTTTGACTTCATTTAAAGGCCGTGCATATTATCAAACTTCTTTCCATTGTTTTCCAAGAAATTACCGTTAAAAGACACTCATCATTTTCACATTTTACAAATAATTCAATTAAAAAATTAGATCATCAAAGTACACCGCCATTAAAAAGCTATAAAATATTCACACGATTGTCTATTCCATTATAAAGATTTTTTCAACGAGTCCGATACAATCGAAATACATGAAATGGGCACGAGTTGCGCACATACGTGTTATTATTTCGACTTTATTGGCTTAGCTTATGCCGATTGCGGCAAAACTACAAAAAGGGCGACCAACTGTTGTTAACTCCTTTATGACTTTTGATGATATCTAACTCAATCGCCCCAATTTAAATCAGAGAAATAGTAATTGTATATTTAGGGATAGTTTTTATAATTTTGCAATCTTAAAAATAAGGATATTAAGTTTTTCTTGAGAAATTATAATCCGGAATAGATCTCCATCATATCGAATTATAGTTTATATAAGTTACATAACGTCAATACAATTCACACTAAATCTATTTTTGAGAAAACTGAATCACAAAAAAGTGGAAAGTATATTAATAAATTATTTAATTAAATGTATAAGCGAATAAATTCTAATAAAAACCTTATTGCTCGTCTATAACGTTTCCATTTTACTTACCTTTGGATGACGTAACAAAATCTTAGGACCAACGACTATTAAAGGCTTACGGTAGTTCGGCACCATCTGTAACCATATTAGCAATAAAGAGCGTCTTGCCAACAAATTACCTGTTTTCTCAAAAGGTGGAAATACTGTGCACTTGTCGTTGGATTCGCTATTCTCATATTCACATTTTCACCATCGATTGGGTTTTGCAATTCATTCGAGTCACACAATTGTAAGAATCTCTCCATTCGACAACTACTATGCTCTGGACCGGCGCCGTCGTATCCGTGAGGAAGAAGCATTGTAAGACCAGACGACGTCAGCCATTTGCTTTCGGCACTCGACACAAACGTATCAATCATAATTTGAGCTCCATTGAAAAAGTCACCAAATTGCGCCTCCCAGATGCACAATCGCTTCGGGTTTTCCGACGAGAATCCCCACTCGTATCCGAGAATCGCTTCCTCCGACAGCAAATTGTTCGCAACTTCCAAGTAGTTTTTCTGATTCTCGACCATTTGGTTAAGTGGAATGTGGATTGAATCAGTTGACTGGTCAACCATCATTGCATGACGATGGCAGAATGTACCACGACCAACATCTTGTCCGCTGATTCGGATGTCGTTTCCTTCCATTATCAAACTGCCAAAGGCCAATGCCTCCGCGGTGGCCCAATCTATTCCTTCTCCAGTTTGCATTTTGTTCATTCTCGAATCAATATGCATTTTGTAAAGGTGTTTGTGGGTATCCTACATCAACAAAATTCGATATTAATTTTTTTAGAAAACTTATTACAAATCCCTCTGGAACTTTGACACTTGAAGCACCAATGTATCTCAAAAGATCTATGTTCACACCAGTTTCCCATTTCTCAACAGCTTTAGGCGCTTGTTTAAATCCTTCCCAGTTTCCGCGATGACTCACGTCACTAAAATTAATGTATATTGTAAGGTTATTTTACTTATGCCAATGACGTAAATATTCCGGAAAACTCACACGGGTGGGGTAGAGTCAACGGCTTTAAGTGCTGCATTCAAGCTTTCTGTATGCTCCGTCAGCATCTTTTTCGCATCCTCTTCACTCAGTAAACCTTCAGATGCTAAGCGGTCAAGGAACATCCTTGGAACCGATTCACGTGCCTCGACTTCTTTGTACATCACAGGTGATGTGAATGTCGGATCGTCCAGTTCATTGTGTCCCCATCTTCGGAAGCAAACAAGATTTATAAAGATATCCTTGCGGAATCTCTCTCTATAAGCCATAGCTAATCTTGTAGCTTTTATCACTTCCTTAAACAGCACATAGTGTGATCATATAGTAGAATTACCTCAGGATGCTCTCCATTAACATGCAAGATGGGGTACTCGAACGCTTTGGCAATATCTATACGGTATTTATTATTAAATAAAAACCTCTAGTGATACCTGTGCAGTGCTTTGTCGATCTTCCAATACAGCTTTCAGCAGTAAACGCCACTTGGTTATTCGTCACCAAGTGGACAGTTCCTCCCAATCTAAAGTGCGGTGCCTGGCTCAAAGCAATGGATTCCCATACAACACCTTGGCCAGTAAAAGCTCCATCTCCGTGAACCAGCACACTCAATACCCCATCTCCTGTTCTTGACGCTCTCTCATCACTCGAATAATCACCCTTTTTCAAACTCCATGCTCTTGCACGAGCTTTGCCCATCGCTACAGGGTTTACGGCTTCCAGATGTGAAGGATTCGGAAGCATTGTCACGTGAACATTTCCTTCAGATCCCTTGTAATCAAATGATGAAACTAAACAGAAAATAAAAAATAAAATTAATTATAATATTAAAAAACCCAAATGCGATAGAACATCTCCTGATGCATCACAAGTTTCCGGAAACTCTGGTTTGCCCTTAATCTTGCGGAACATTTGAACAGGCGGGAATTCCATCATTTGAGTAAGAAGGTTCAATCGTCCACGATGTGCAATTCCAATAATAATCTGCTCGATTTGTTTATCCGGGGCCCCTTCAAACACTTCGGAGAAGAAGGCAAACATGGCTTCTGCTCCCTCAGCTCCATATCGTTTAAGCGTAGGGAACTTGGTGGCAAGGAATTTGTCAAAGTTCTAGATTTTTCATAAGACAATAGCTAAAGTGCCCTTCTTAAAACCTCTGATTTAAGCATAAGCTTTCCAATACGAACCGCCTCTTCATTTCGAATTTCTTCGGCAACCGTGTTCTCAAAATTTTGTGACAGCCATTGACGTTCTTCCCAGCTCTACAAAAAGAGCACGTTACACATATTTTTCTCAATCGAGGCATATAAAATCTCGATAAAGTATAAATTTCCAGGTAAAATTTAATTACTAGTTTTTACGTCAATTTTACAGTCTTTGTTTAAAAGAACTCGGACGCTTTAAATTTTCACGAAATTTTAAATTTAATTGATTCGTTTCAAGACGAATTCAGTTGGAGGGTTTTTATAAAAGTTTTATCTATCAATACTCTACAAAAACCCGAGGATGTGCGAAAATGGCTCACACAACGAACAAATATCCGCGTAAGATTTCAGTATATTTATTTCTTTGCGCTGTTCCATTTCATCCAATAAAAATGTTAGAAAACATTGTTCTGGAATATTACTTACAAGGGAAGTTTTTTAGGTCGCCATCTCAGATTTTGATAAAAATTTACAGATAGATTCCTTATGATCCGAAATATACTGTCATAAATTAGGAGCCACAAAATGGTAGTTAAAATATGTTAGTTTTTTATAAGATGGTATAGCCCTTTTTTGCGTTTGATAACCGCGATTTTTTGGGTTTTAGACCCATTTTTTACCCACTTGAACCATTTTGTGGCTCCTAATTTTTTGACAGTATACTATTCTAGTAATAAGGAATATATCTGCAAATTTTTTAAAATCAAAATCTGACATTTAAACCTTAAATATCTTTAAAATTTAAAGCTCCAGAGATATTTTAAGAGAAAACAATATTGACGTTAAAATTAGTTGTTAATCTGTATGTAGAAATTAATAAAATGCTTTTAAATATTGCAAAATCGTCATTTTTTTAAGTAATCATCGTTTTAAAAAAAACTTGAAAATATTCGAATAATCATACATTAATGTGCATAAACTCGATCGCCAATGGTCCACAATAAATTAATCTCAGTTGTTCAGCCAAATCATTCAAAGAATACTCGCTTTTCACATTTTCATTCAGTGACAATCCATATACCGTTGGGTCGAGTTCAGGAACCCTGAAACATGTAGAAATTCTTTATCAAAAAAAATTAATAAATTTTTGTCGACTCCACACATTGATGCAATAAATTATCAAACATTTCATCGGTTTCACTAATTAAATCTTGAAACGTTCCGCTCAAAAAAATCCATTCGGCATCTTTTATGAACCGAACAATCACTTGTGCACTTTTTCAAAGACTATAAAAGGATTATTCCGAAAGATAGGACAAATTAACCAATAAAAACGCCATTTGCAATAAATTAAGTGATTCACATCCCCATCATTATTCAACTGGAACACCAATACTTATCATTTTTGTATTTAATCTCATTAACATTTTTTTTCAAAATAAAAAACATAAACGTTCAAATTTTCTCCGAAAGCCATCTGAATCTCGGCGACACAATGTCTACCTAGGCTATCAAATAAATCATTTCGTATATTTTCCTTCAATTCATCATTCCAAAGAAACTATCATCCCAATTCGGTCAAAAAAATCAATATAATAATGAAAAACTGAACTGAATCAATGCTTAAGATCAGTAATCGAGATGACAAAGGAATTTCATTCGACTAATTATCTATATCTATAGTGTGAATTATCCAAAAAAAAAAACACACTCAACCTAAAAGAAATTCCCATATATCATTGAGAGAACTTCGCTCGTGATGATTCTCGCGCACGTTTGAAACATTGTTGATTTATGATCATAGAAATCAATGATTTACATGACATCAAATGTCAAATATGATTATCGTCTTTATCAACCCATTATTCATATTTTTATCCTTTAATTACAGCCGTTCGGGAGTATTTAACACTAAAATCGTAAATAACTATAATTTTCTTCTTAACACGAGAGAAATTTTTATGTTATTATTGTAGCAAAAATGTTTAGCAAAAAGATATTAAAAATATCAATTAGTAAAGTATCAATTAGTTAAGTAAAATAGCTTCCGCGAAGAAATGGGGAGCAATTTCTTATTTTTAAGGATGAAAAAACTTTTAAGAGTCCCAAAAAATTTCGTAATCAAGCCAATTGAAACTGTAAAAACGAAACAGCTAATAAATGCGGCAAGTAGTTTTTAAGATTACTGGAACTGGATAAACTGGAAATACTCCATAACAAGAGCGAAGGAAAAATATAATTTTTAAAATTTCATCTAACGTTCATGAATAATATTAATTAATTACGAAAACTTTAAAATTCTGAAAATTTGAGTTTGTTCTGAAAGAGGTTATGCCATTCTGAGTTTCTTTTAAGGATAACGTTATATTAAACAATAACGACCGTCATTCTAGCTTCAAAAATCAATGAGACTATTATTGTTAGCGTGAATTAAATTTAAAAAAAAACGTTTAAAATCACCTATTAGAATTTTTCCAGAAGTATTCTCCGAGAGATTAATAATTATTATCGAAATGATTTCCCAACAGGGATAATCCAGTCTATCATCAAACTTAAAATATAGAAGTTTATGAAAAGTTTTAGTTCTTTAAAACATTTTCGTAACTTAATAAATTATATTGATAATACAATTAACTTAGGCACTGTTTATCTTTCTGTGAATCGGTATTTTATCCCAGTTGCATTAAACATACATATTGCAACAATGCATTTCCCAACCTTTTTTAATTCAAATAAAAACAATCCACTTCCTTTTCCAACAATACTTCTCTACTTTTTATTTTTCTCGAAATATAAGATTCATCCAACAAAACCGCTTTCAAAATTCATCCCTTCCCATTAAACATCTCTTCATCGTTGATTTGTTTCAAATGCGCACAATCTGCGTTTCTTATCAAATCCAACATCACATCCAATTCTTACGAGCTAAAGCGAAATCGAATCGAATAGATTATTCACATAGGTGATCCCGCCTTTTATTAGCCAACCTTATAAAAGCATTCCGAACGTTGTCGCTCAATGATCCACCGATGACCGTTACCAAAGCAACATCTGGTGCACTCATATTTTCTGGCGCCACCTTATTGGTGTCACTATTTACAGCTGCTTCCATCTATTCACAAGTTACTTCAATTTGGAATGAGCTCGATAGCGAAATTGATAGCTTTAAGGTTCACTTAATGTCTACAGCACTTTTGACAGCCTAATTCAGATCCTAACTAATGACATTTGGCAAGATATGGTAAATCTTGGCGCCGGTTCGCCAGCTAACAGAATTAGGCGTCAATCTTATGGCGGTTATAGTGCGAGCAACCCAATTCCAGACATCCCACAGGCAGATAAACCCAATGTTCCCGTTGGTTTTCCAATCGCAAACGGAGCATCAAACAAGTGTCAAGTTAGTTTAATTCCTAATCCAAAGCAATTCTGATTTTCATTTTAGTGCACCACTGAAAACAATTGCCCTGATGGACCACCTGGACCTGAAGGAGATCAAGGTCCAGATGGACACGACGGAATTGATGGCCACCCAGGAATTGACGGATATGATGCACCTGACGTTGAGAAACAACCCGGCCAAGGTTGCTTTACTTGTCCGCCCGGTCTTCCGGGACCAGCTGGCCCACAGGGTTCCCCAGGTATCAGAGGTATGCGTGGAGCCCGCGGACAACCAGGATATCCGGGACGCGACGGTCAACCGGGAATGCCAGGAGAAATGGGACCACCAGGAGCACCCGGAGATAACGGATCCATTGGAGCACCGGGAGAAAAGGGAGATGACGCCGAGAAGCCTATCGGCAGAAAGGGTGTTCGTGGACCACCAGGAGAGCAGGGACCGGAAGGAGCCGAAGGAAACCCTGGAAAGGACGCGTTCCCAGGACCTCAAGGAATTACAGGAAACCTCGGACCTCAAGGTTTTCAGGGTGCAGCTGGGCCTGATGGGTATAATTATATATATATATATATATATATACTATGTTTATTAAAATTTAGAAACGAAGGACCACGTGGGTTACAAGGAAGACCTGGAAGCGATGCAGAGTATTGCAAATGTCCACCAAGAGATGAAAAATCAACCATGTATCGACGAAAGCACAAAAGATTCTAATAAACACTTGTTCTCTTATTTTCACCATAATAAACATCTTTTAATATTATCATACTTACTTTTCAATATTTCTTAAATTTAATGGATCCAACTGTGCTTCCAAATAACCATATCGGCGAAAAGCATTTATTAAATGAACTCTTTGAGCATTCTCTGCGCTCAAACCTCCTACAAGTACCGCTTACATTGAAAAAATCAAGTAAATTATTCAAAACCTTGTTGTTCAAAAACTCGCTTTGGTGGGTCAGGAAGGTGTCCAAACACTTGTCCCGGACGGTAGAATCGATAAGTATCTGCAAATTATTCCAATCATTATATTATTTTCTGTGCATACATAGGTAATGTTTACAAATGGGAGATAAAGCCGACCGTAGCTGCTCTACTACCAGCTGGTCAGACGTCATATTTATTTAAGGACCATCGTGAGTAGTCAGTGGCCGCAGGTCGGCATAAGTATTCATCGTTTTCGGTTAGTATTGTTATATTGGTACTACTACTTCTAAGGTTTATATTTATTATATTATATTTGTTTGATAAGGTTTATTTAAAGTTTTCACATTTATAAATTCACACTATTATTTCCAATATAGACAGTTAACCTTTTAAATATATCTTTCTTATTTTGCGACATTTTATCTAGGAATGGTTCCATTCTTTACGATTTTTTTTATATTTTATGGTTGAATGCAGATGGCTTGGAGATAACGTTTAAATAATTATTTACGGAATGCTAGTCTTTTGGTTAAATACGAACACGATTATATTCATTGTATTCTTTTGATTTTCGGAAACAACAGTTTCATTTCAATTAAAGCATAACATGCAAAAAATTATTACATTATGCATAGTATTATGCACGCCATAAAAATGGATTTTCTTAAATTTACTCTTGTCTTACAACTTTCGCGTGTACTTTACAAAAAATTGTCTACACCAGATTGTCAGCTTTTTTATCATAAAATATTAAATTTGAGCACGATTTTTGAGCTAAAATTTTCAGGCTTCCAGTTGGCTTTATTATGATTTATAATATTAAACATTAATTACTATGAAAAAAATTAATTTTTTAATTACTATATATATATATATAAATTAATTACTATGAAACAGAAATGGGAGGGTCGATCATTACCGGACACGTTTGGAAATATTTGTAAATTATTTAACCTTACAGTATCATTGTCCGACATAGCACATTGCTGCTGTAAAAACACAATTTGCTGTACGATATTTTTTTAATCCGAGAAAGCATTGTTCTTTATTTTAAATAAAACAATGTCAAATTCACATTAATGACGCTGTCTCGAATAAAACCCTTAGCTTGTCGAGAATCCAAAAGAATAATTGTTGCCAAATCACTTTGATTTAATTTTTCATGCGGAAATATTTATTATAATTGGTAACAAGTGAAGAAGCCCCTCCCCAGAATACTTCCAAGACACTTCCAAGATCTTAGAAATGTAAGCTCGTTAAATATTTTATAAGAAAAAATTCTCGTTCAATTTTAATGTTTTTAAATATTTTAAAACAAGTTGAATAAAATAATATTTGTTATTATTTAGTGGAATTTTTAAAATCACGGTTAAAAATTCTAAAAATGTAGTTTTAATTTTATTTTTAATCGGGCTTTCCAAAACGGCGTTCTCAAATCACTACTATGGAATATAAAATGTTTCTATATATTTTAAATATAATTACCAATCGCAATTTTGTCATCTGCGCTCATAAGATATACCAGACATGGGCCCCACCCGCCTCTCCCCGGACATTTTCGATAACTTCGCTCGCCTAAATGTACATCCGAAAATATTTTAATTGAAACACACGAAGAAGCCCCTCCCGGCATACTGTTTTTTTTAGAAAAACGACTACGTGGACTCGGAGTATTGAAAATTGTCTACTCTGACCAGGGGGTTGGAAATTTCAATGCCTTTTCAAGCCCCTCCCCCAGACTTTCAAAAACCAAAAACCCTAAATTTTAGAATAAAGCGATTGATTAGTCTCTCTTAAAACAAATATATACTCTTCAGTGATGTTTAAATAATCAAACATATTAAAAACTTAATAGAGAAAACTGTTTAATATGCTAGTTCCATATTAAAATCTTGAATATATTTTACTAGATTAACTATTGGTACCTCCAAATTATTAATATGAAATAAAATATTTGTCAATCCTTCGTGTATTTTTTTGTTGCATATAACAAGCAATTGAAAAAAACAAAACAAACAAAGCTATTCCATCCCCACAGTTCCTTATGTTCATCACATTTCATTTTAGAAAAATCCTCCTACATAGCAAACATAATAACAACAGGAAATTCGTTTATTTTATTTATTATTTACATTTAGATCCACAACAACAAAAATACCAACAAGAACCCTCAGCGTGCGTGGAAACAAGAAACGGTTGTTCAATATTGTTTGAAACATAGATAAAGTTAGAGAGAGCACAAAAAATAGGAAGAAATAAAAATACACAAAAAAAAGTGGCGGATGCTAACGGAAAGCAAGGAATGTATTATGGCAGACGAGTCAAAGTTGGCGAGCATTTCTCAATCAATGGTGGACTTAAACAATCAGAATTATATTCCACAAAACTTTTATGACGATGATCTTCGGCATATTAAACTTTCAATGGCTGAAACTGATAGGTAAGAAGCCTCTATATTTCAAACAGTACAATTATTCGGTTTGCCTGATTATCTTCTAAATTGAACGGATAGAGCAGAAAAACCTTAACAATATTCATTAGAAGATTGAGAAATTTTCAATTTAAATTTGTTTGCAAAATGAATATTTAATCCAAAATATCCAATTTATTGGTTTCGCAGTGGCTGCCACACAAAAATTGTTTAATATAGAGGTTATATAATTTTAGAAAAGCGGCATTCTTATTTGGATCATTTTTAAAATGCATTATAATTCAAAATCAAAGATCCTCTTTAGTTCATCAAGATTGGATTTTTTGTGATTTTAAAACGTTATAGATTTATAGTTTAGATCATTGTATTAATAATTGTACTTTGAGTCGAAACTGTAATAACCTTTATCAAATAGTGAATCATAACTGGACAATATTTCGATCTTATGTGAGAACCATTTAGTACATATGAGTTTCAAAGGATTTTTAAAAAATACAGTAGTAAATGCTAACTCCACCCCTTTACTGAAAAAAGGATGCGACCTTCTTGCTTTACATATACTTGGTGTAAGGAGCGGCGAATGTTTTCAATGGTCTCAAAGATATCGTGAAACAAATATCATATTATCAGGTATCTGCCATTTTTTTCAGAAAGTGTATTTTATTTTCGGCATTTTACTAGATACAAAAATCTTATTTACAGATGTTTCTAATTGAGTTAGTTATATAGGAACGAGTGTTCTGATATTAATTTATGAACGGAATTAGAAACAAAAAAGTAGAGCGATACACGTAAATAAGGAAAAACAGCTTTTATACAAGTACAAATAGAAAATAATAAATTAAAGATAATTTAAGAACAAATTATTAAGAACAAAAAAAGTTGAATTTTTTCTAACAAAATATTGTTTTAATTATTATAAAAATTCATGAGATGGAGAAAAAATTGGTTGGCAATATTCCTAATTTAAGCAAAATGAGACCAATAATCTATATTTTGCAGAAAAATAGGCCTGACGACGGTAATATATGAAAATCTTTTTGGTTACAAAAAATAATGGATAAAAAAATAATTATTAAACAATTTTCCCTTTCGGTTTTTGAATAGTTTCCATTTACCAAGTTATAGAATTTAACGTTGAAACGAAATATTATAACTTTAATATTTACTAATTGATATTTCTCAATAATAATAATACATTCAATTTTAGAAAGCAACAATCAGGCCCCATACCAGAATCATCATTAAACTTATATGCTTGCCTTATCGCGTAAGTTTTTTTTTAGTATAAATACTAAAAATATATCGTACTGTTTTATATATATATATATATAAAACCGCAGTCAGAAAATCATAAATTTGGAGTAACTGTTAATTTATTGATAAAGTTTTCATAAATTAAAGACAGAATTATCAATAATTTTTTGTAACGACAAAATATTCACAACAACATGAAATAGTTGTTTTAAAGCTGTTAGTAATACTTAATTTCAGGGCAGGAATCGCGACACTTGGTCTCATTGGTTTGGCAATAGCTGTCATTGTTCTTGCATTTCAATAATGATTTTAAAAATGTACATTTAATAAAATTAATAAAATATACCATTCATTTTTCAATAACATCAATATCTAACCTTTCCTGGATATTCTTGCCGAGTTGCTTAAAAATGTTCTCCACATCTCCGCAATGCCTCTAATCGATCTACTCTAAATATTAATATTTGATAAATTATTGGGATTGATTTCAGAAAAACAATATAAGCAAGATTTCAATAAAATAAATTGGTGGATGAAATTGTGCAAAAATTAAATAATATATACATATACTATTTATTCGAAATAGGTTATATCAAAATACAATTGTAGAAAAGATAAATAAAACAAAAATTATGAATACATGAGATACTTCATTTTCTATATTTGATGATTATAATTCGCAAAAATCATCTTCAAATATATCTATTACGTCCATTTCACCATAGTTGCCCCTGGCCTCGTAGAATATGGCGACTCTATAAATTGGCAAATTTATTACAACGCTATTTTAAAAAGATAAAGACACGTTGAAACTATCTCTCATAATAACAAAAAACCAAATGATATTGTATTATTATCAACAAAAATTCATTAAAAACACTTACGATTCGAAGAAACATGACTGGATGTGCTCATTCCTGGTATTGAATTATTTTGCATAATCGATCGAGATGTCACACCATTATCGGATGATGGGGGCTGGTGTGGAACATTCAGTCCATAGTGCTAAAAATATATATTGTAATCTATACTATCTATTCTCTTTTGGGAAAGTTTAGAAAAAAGGTTTCGTTATTGTAACTGTGAACTATTAATTATGTTTTATTTTTCTTTTTTACTCTTCCATTTAAATAATCCTTAAAAGGTTAACTGCGAAATAATAGATAAGGAAAAAACGAAGACTAAAAATTTATTTTTCTTTACTGACTCTTCCATATGAAAATTTGTTGGAATACAATTTTTTTTTATAGTAAGAAAGAATAATAAGGAGTTATGGTTGGTATAGCGGTTGTTTATAATTTTATATTACCGTTGGCGGGACGACTGAAGATACTGTCGAAATTGAATTATTATTATATGGTGCAAATTGTGGAGGCGCTGCATACGGAGCCTGGAAAATTACCCTGATCATATTTACTCGACTTTTTGTTTACCCGTAATGAAGTGTTTACAGGTGCAGCACTAGAATATGATGGAGCTTGAACGGATGGTGGCACATTTGGTAACTGCTGATAAGACACGGGGCCCGATGACAATCTATAAACATACACTGAATGACATGAACTTAAAATTATCAAGATTTCTTCAGAAAATGAAGTGAGAAAAGATTGACGATGATTACGACGTATTGAAGACGACACGGTTAACGACGAAAAATTGCGAAATTATCAACGAATAATAAACGCATTCGGATCAAAAATAATAGAGATAAATAATATGACAATGAATAAATAATAAGAAGTATTTTTGGAATCGATAAGATGAATCCTGGTAAATATGAAATCAGATAATAAAAAATAGAAAACTCAACAGGTTTCCTAACGCATAGAAAATAAAATAAAACCTTACCAAACATTCTAAAAAATGTTGTAAAAATTGAATTATCTTTTAACAAAAATAAAAATCAATCTCTCTAAACATTTAATCGCACATAAATATGGCATAATTTAACATGTCTTCGTAGCATCTATAACGGCAAAGATATGTCTTCACTATTAGTAAAATTTAAAAATTTGTTTCGTTAGAGTATTGCAGTTTATATAACAATTAAATAATTTTTTATACTTATGAGCGAATTAATGTTTAAAGAGAAGGCTATGAAAAAACTGTACTGAGTGGATCCCGTGGTAACTGGTTCTGGTTGAGATGGTAATAAAACTGAGGATGAGAGAGCATATCCTTCCGTAGAGCCGTGTTGCTTAGCTTCCATTTCTTTTAAAAGACGATCACGGTAATATGCATATCTTTGCCTTGACGACTGATATTCCTGATATAACTGCTGAAGGTCTCTGAAATATGCCTTATCATACTAGATGAGGAGCTTATTATATACGGATCGGTTGGGCGTGGGATTTCAGGATCGACTGTGTAAGGAGCTTGGAAAGCCGGACGTTTTGATTCTCGCGACAGAGCTTCTAAAGATCTCTTAACTCCAGCTACATTTCCGGTTAGGTCTACTTTTATTGTCGGTATTCTTAAGTGAAATAGGTTATTAACAAACAAAAATGCGCATTACGATTCGGCAGCATGTATATTTTTAGGATCTTGGGGACATTGAGGAGTTCTGTGATCGTCAGACTGGCATCGAAAACACCTATTTGGCATTCCAGGTGTAGGGCGTAACTTTGAAGTAGACCTTAAATATAATAAACAAAGATTACGAAACTTAATAATTATAGTTAATACTTTTTAATATTGATAGTTTTACCATCAATTGTATAGCCAGTAAGGCGTTGAATAATTGGATCCACTTCATCTTCGTCGACATGCTGGAATCAAGAATTCGAACTTTCAAAGTAAATAAAACATACCACAAAAGCATAATTTTTAACAATATCACACTCAGTGACTTTGCAGAACGGTTGAAAAATTTGTTTGAGCCGCGTGGGCTCTACATTATCTGGGAGGTTTCCAACAAACAACTTGGAAGGCATCTGAAAATATCCTTAATTAAAATTTCCTTGGAAATCGAAATATATCATTAATGCTATAAATAACATATATAATCAAATAAAACATTTCGAAAATAACATTTATTGAGAAAATCAATAAAACAAGACGAACATCGATTAAATAATAGGACTATTTAATAAAGCAAAGTAAAAAGTATGTTATTGGAATACAAAATTATAAATTTTTAATTCAGAAATTACCAAGTACGAATATTTTCGCTAAAAACGTTTTAAGAAACGCTAAAAATAAAATGTTATCTATAAATATTTGTTTTATTTGTATATGATATAATACAAATCAAATCATGACGATTCAAATGGTTTATACTTTATACTTATGGCTAACATTTACAAATTAATAAATTAAGTTTGTTTGAAATTTGACCAAAAATTTTTGATCAAAATATTGAAATTAAAAAGAAAAAATCGTAGATTGGTCATTTCTTGAATCGTACATTTCAATTAGCGTTTTGCTGGGGTTGAGCTTGCTCTGTGGTGGATTGATAGCGATCCTTTTCGCGAAGCAAAAAATTTGCCAAATATTCAATCGGATTTTCAGGCCTATCTTTAGCAAGAGCTCCGAGACCTTGTAACAGGATTGGAACTATAGTTTGATCTAAGTATTGCCTAGTAGGGACATTGCTCAAATTTCTAACTCCTCCAGCAACCATCGTAGTAGGAGTTGATGTTGGAGCAGCAGGTGCTGGAGTCGTAGCTGGAGCCGTCGTAGGAGCTGATGCTGCTGTTGAGGTTTCCGGAGCAGTCGTGTCCTTAGACACTGAGCCTTGTGTTGTTGAGCTTTGTGACTCTTCTGCTGTTTTTTGGGACGCGCTTTCCGTTTCATTTTTGGTCTAAAATTGATAATTATATATTACATTAACATCATTATTTTGAATTTTATATCTTGTTTCAATTTAATGTATCTAATCTGAACCACTAACGTTGTCAAACGATTTACTTCCGTGTTTACGTAAATATAACTTTAATTGTCTATCCAATTAGAAAGTAAGAATTTAAAATTGTATATCAAAATGAACTATAGCTATAGTTTAGCAGTGTAGCATAGAAATTACAACTGAAAATAAATATTAAGTTCCTAATAATCCCTACCGATTCTGCTTGAGATTGGTTATTCGAAGTATCCATGCTTTCTTCCTTTGACTAAATATATAATCATTATAAATATTATCAATCTTATCACATACCTCTTGAGTGACCTCAGGAGCAGTGGTATTAGTTGGTGTGGTTTCCGACATGATTCAACTAAAGAAAAAAGATTAGTAATTAATAATTAATTAACAAAGCTTTAACAAGAATATGTGTTTATTGATTATTAGTCAATAATAATAACTAACAGAAAATCAATAACAATAAAATCAACAAAATATGCGAAACCAAATAATCGACATAAGTGAGAGTGAGCGTTGTGGTGTAGATAAATGTGCTCGTGGTCGCGAAAGTTACACACAATTTTACGACGACACGAGTAAATATAAGATTGCAATAATATTGTCCTTTTCAGAGATTAGTGCTTAAAGGAAGAGGAAAAAAATTAGGATGGAATGAGGTTCTCGTTTGGACGGCCACTCTTTTTTACGAAATAATGGGCAGCACACATTGACGAGGAATTGACGAAAAAGTTGTTTGTGGCCGTGTGGCCGCCCATCATTTTTTCTTCTTTTTTACTCTTCCATTAGGCACCGATCCCAAGGACAATAACATAGTATAGGAAATTATATCACATGTACATATCAGTCCTTATTATTAATTATATACAGAAAAATTATGTAATCCGATTTATTTATTCTAAACATTTTAAATTACGTTTAATTACCTTGCAAAGCCAATTATTTCTTTCATAAAACAAATCAATTATGATTGGCCAATTATGGTTATTATAGAATATTCCAGATGTACCCAGTCGCGATATATTTTCATGATAGGCCGCATGCAAGAACGTATTTATCCGTTTATAGTTTATAAATTATTTTTCATTGTCGTTAAACGGATAAATCATTTCTTTCATACGGCCTCAGCTTTAACAGTACCTTTCCTTTTCAGAGACCTAATGAAAGAGAAAAAAGGATGGAATGATTTTCTCGTTTGGACGGCCACTATGCTGTCTCTCATCAATGTGTATTGTCTCAAACAAATGGGCAGCACACATTAAAGAGGAATAGACGACAAAGTCGTTTGTGGCCGTGTGGCCGTCCAAACGAGACTATCATTTTGTTCCTATTTTTCTGCTCTTCCATTAGGCACCGATCTCTGAAAAGGACAATAAATTCAAATGACAAATGTGGTATGGCACAAAAAATCTATTGTTAATTACAGTGAAAATAAATCGTGTTGTTAAATTGCATAAAACAGGCCAGCTCGTTTAACACTGACACGTTTTTGGTGCTGGGCAGACATTTAAAAGGATATTTTTTTTTTAATTTCACCTACCAGGGTTGCACGGGAATCAGTTTTTCAAATAGACGATGGAAAATGGAAAAAGAACTTGAAAAATGACGGGAGATGGAATTTGTATTGTTTAATACGTTAAAGGAAAATTTATTAAAAAAAAAACAAAATAATTACAAAAAAATGATAGTATATATTTTAAAAATATAAAAGACACTATCTCGCCGTTTATTTCACATCAAATACAATTACGATTTATATTTGGAAGCCAGGTTAACCTAACTGAAGGTTAGTACACCTCATGATTATGATTTTTCCGAAATTTGGATGAATTTTATTTTCGTTTTTAAAGACATCATTAGATTACGAAAATATTTATTAACTTTTAAAATAGGCTTAATTAACACAACCATTATAATCGTCTTCATTTTCATTTTCTCTTGCTGGAAACCGTTTGAACTCCAATTGTTGTTAACCGTAACTTTTTTCTCCTTTTTTCTTGAAAAAAACTCATTCCTACACATGTTGTATTCTCAAGTGTTTCGGTAGGATCAAGACTACATTGAACGGCTTTAGTCGTAGCTGTGTCGGGAAAGTTAACTGGTGTAAAGTTCAATCGAAGGTACAGTTCCTGCATATATTAATATAAACCAATAATAAAAATGATTTAACTTCATTATTTCTGCCAAAGAAGATATTTGCTTCTTTGATATCTTTTAATTTCAATTCATCCAATTTTGACAATATCAAACCTTCCAACTGCAAATAAATAAACAATAAAAATTCGTAATGTATTAACAACCAGTGGTATTTCGTTCCACTCGAGTTTTAGTTCAACATCAGTGGCCATAATCGTGGAAAGAATTGCAATGAACCCGATGTTTCTTTTATTATTTTTGAAATTAAATAATGATAATTTTCAAAATAGTTTAATAATCCTACATTGAATAAATGTAAACATTTCACGGCACGGCTAAGGAAAATGACGATTTTACAATTTTTGAATGAATTTTATTAATTTTCACGTGCAAATTAAATTGTAACTATAGCGTAAAATTTACAAGTTCCCTTTAATATACCGCTACAACTTAAAACAATTTCATATTTTAGACTGTTCTCTGAGGCTCTGTTTTCCGGTTCATTTGTCGTGCCACGACCTTTTGAACATATTCTTATTATAATATTTGCACTTTTTAGAGTAACTTTTGAGTTTCTATCTTTCTCGTTATACTTTGTTCTTTTATATCGTCAAGATATAATGAGAAAAATGGATTAAAGTGGGTTAAACCATTTTTTGAGACAACGCACATTGATGAGAAAGAAAAGTGTGACAGTCCAAACGAGAACCTCATTTCATTCTAATTTTTTCCTCTTCCATTAGGCATCGATCTATGAAAAGGACAATATAAATTATAATATAGTGAATGAGATTAAACACACGAATGACGAGGATCGAACTGTAGAGTAGACTTTACTGTGTTTACGTTTATGGATGCCCATATTCCGGAAATTTTAGAATCTGAAGTTTTCAACGCGATCAAGAATGCAAGGATGCAATCTGCGCCTGGAAAAGATGAAATCACTCCTATGATGCTAAAATGCGCAGATGAGGATATTACTCCACACTTGACACACGCATTAAATACGATTTTGACCGGAAGAATAATACCAGAAGATTGAAAATCGCTAAAATGACCCTCTTTCCAGAAAAGAAGGACGAGGACACCATATCGTCCAATATCCCTGCTCTCAGTCGTTTCCAAGATGTACACGAAGATTCTAACCAATCGTCTCATTCCGTTCAGCGAAGGTTACCTAGAAGAATCTCAACAAGGCTTCAGATCTGGAAGATCATGCATTGACAATATCCATTCTTTCCGGCAACTGATTGAAAAATTCAATGAATTCAAATTCCCTCTGGTGCTTGCTCTAATCGACTTTTCGGCCGCTTTCGACAGAATCTCCCATGAATCGATAGGTTATTCTTTACACGTCGCTGGCGTTCCGCCTTACCTTATCAATTCAGTAAAGAGAATGTTGTCAGGAGGTACTGCAGAAATATATCCATCGGAAGGCAATCGAAATTCCATTGAAAAGAGGGGGTGCGTCAAGGTGGCTCGGCATCACCATCTACACTAGCTGACAAAAGTTTTGTCACAAATGTTTTTTCGGGTTTAACTTTTTTGTGACTTAACCAAATTGGCTGATTTTTTGATATTTTATGTGAATCAGTGTTTAAAATGCTATAGTAGAAAAATTTGGTTTAAATTACCATGGCAATTTCGGTACCACGCATTCCGTTTTCCCTCATATTGATAACAGCTTGCCGGGTGGCAATTGGAGTTTCTTTACGTGGAGTCATCTCTAAAATGTTGCCAATTACTGTTATTTTCAATAAATTATGAAAAAAATATAATTGCACTTTAAAAATTATTAAAAAATGCGTAATATCTTTGAGCTACGCGTTTTACAATAAACGCTTGTCACTGTAAAACGGATAATCGTAATCACAAGCGGGAATTTGTAAAATAATCTACAACCAGATGAATCTATCATATCAAAAAATCAGCCCATTTGGTCAAGTCACAAAAAGTTAAACTCGAAAAAACATTTGTGACAAAACTTTTGTCAGTTCACATTTGCTCTCCAAATGATTCTCAATGAGGCCGACAAGGAGAGTGTGGAAGAATCGGAAGGTATACGAGTTGATGGGAAGATTTTGAAACGACTCGAGTTCGCCGACGACGTGGTGCTAATTGGAAGTTCCTCAGATAAACCGGCGTCCGAATCAACTCGAAGTAAAGACTAGATACCATGGTCTAGAAGTCAACCCAACGAAGACGATGATCCTACACAACGACTACGATACCAAGGACCCCATATTTTCCGGTGGTTCTGTTTGCTCATCAGTAGCTGGTGGCAAATACTTGGGTAGTTTCATCCTCGTTTCCTCTTCCATTAGTTACCAATCTCTGAAAATGACAATATTTAAGCAAAAACAGTGTAGAACGAACAAAAACAAGAAAATGTGGAAAATGATCATAAAAATTGCATGAAAAAATCATATTTCAAAAAGTGTGCCTCAATTGCGGTGATTGGCCCCTTACTACTTGTTTATTTTTAGAGTCAATCTTATGTTCGAGCAATTTTCCTCTCTAATTTACACCAAATTAGTATATTAAAACAAACATTAACCCTTAAAAATAATTTCCAAAATATTTATAACGTTTTTGCGATCAAAACAACTCCGGACCTCATGGTATTAAAACAAACAAAAAGTTACAAAACAATTGCCCTTTTAAATATCGGGACAAATCTTCGAACTCTCTGAAAATTAAATTAAATTTTGATATGTCTCATGTTAAACAAAGAGAGCGCAAGCAATACAAATGTGTAAATTCCTGTAATTTCATTTTATGCAAACAGTCAAACCCGAGAAGTTCATTGAACAATTGTCGGCTACGAAAAAAAACTGAAATTCAATGTATTTATTGTGACAGAAAAGGAGCTGACGTTCGGGTTAGCTTACTGAGCACATTTTGTGATTCAAACAATTAAACATAAAAAAAAAACGAAATTATCATTCTCTTCTTATTATCTAAGGACTGGCTGTTGTTGATTCTTCACCGATTGGAGCGGCAGTTGGTCCATTATCTGTAGCACCGCTATCAGCAGTAGTTCCACCAGCAGCTCCACACAATTGGCACGTGGCAGCACAATATTGTGCTTTAACTTCTTCTGTGTAAAAGGTGGATGTGCAAAAGCCGTTGTTAGCCCAGGCGGCGCAACTAAATTGAAACATTGTTGAGTGAAATATCAAGAACAATACCTCGATGAACTGTCGACGCAATCACCGTCTCCACCACCGCACAATCCACAGATATTGGGGCACATTTCTGCTTTCTTCTCTTGGGTGTAGAACGTCGACGTACAGAATCCATTAGCAGCCCATGATGCACAACTAAATATTGACTAATGCTTAATGAAACAATTCGATTGATCCTACGCTGATGCATCATTTCCACAACTTGCAGCTCCGCCAGCTCCTCCAGCGCCACCACCGCCACCTGCACCACCGCATAGGCCGCAAGTATCTCCACACATTTCCATTTTGGTCTCTTGGGTGTAAAACGTTGATTCGCAGAAACCATTACCTGCCCATGAAGCACATCTAAATAATAGATTAAATTATATCAATCAAAACATTTAAACTATTACTTGCTGTTGGTGTCGCCGCAAGCTTTAATAAAGTGCGGGATCAGAACAAGAGAGCAGGCAAGAAGAGCGACTTTCAGACTCATACTTCCTGTTATAGGATCGGAGCAAGTCAAGAGTAATGATATTTCTGATGAGTCTTGTTGCTTTTATATGTATCGCGACAAAGTGTCGCGAAACATTTAATTAAACGCAAAGGATTATTGTCTACAATTTTTCATGATATTTTTGATTTTTGAAACTTAATTGGTTAATAATAGTCATTGTTCAAATACGGTATGCAATCTAAATAAACATGATCGCGTTGATCGGCGGTTCATTAAATTAAGGTTACAGTATGACAAATTAAAACTAGCCTAATCAAATAATTAAAATATTTAATTAATCATTCACAATTTGACGCAGGCGTATGAACATCCATTAGGTATGCTTTGTCTGTTTCGAACCACTGTGAAGTCATCTTTGCGATATCCGCAGGAGCAAGGTCCTGTTGAATGATCCAATTGTTTCCAACAAAGCTTTTCCTGACCCAAGGATCTAATTTTGTTTTGGAATAAGCGTGTCTGAATCTATCAATGATGAGATGACGATACGCTTAAGTCTCAATTAAAATCTCAAAGGGTCCCTTGTTAGATTTAAACAAAAGGTTCAATGTTACCTTGTCTACGCTTTGTGCCGTTAATCAGATTAATGGATATTCCATAGATAAAATTTACCGATTTTTTCACATGGCTTTAGAGTTTTGTTGTTCGTATATCATAAAACATTCGCAATACTTTGTTTCAATAAAAAGAGCTCTAACCACCTCCTGCTTTAACTATTTAATTTGACGTGAATAGGTTTTCTCTCAAAGAATCACACAAATTAAAAATATCAGCTCCCCAAATTGAAAGCTAATTTGTCAATAACTTTCCATCACCTGGATTTTGAAAACATCAAAGAACTGATCTACATTCCGATTGGTAAAGTTTTAACCTCAATTTAAGTTGCACATAAGTTTCTCGTAAAACCCAATTAAAATATGGTTAATTGCTGACTAATAATTATAAATTTTATTGTTCCTCTAGTCTTAAATCTCGGTTATCCGGTTGTTAAGCGCGCGAACGGGCACAAGTAGTCGGTTAGCTCCTGTTTCCAAGACAACCAACTAGTAAGGCTCGTCGCATTCTCTTCATCTGATACCTCTATCCAATATAAATTGTCTTATTATTGTTGCTCGCTTTCAATCTATTGTTTTTATTAAAATATAAAAGATTATCTTGTTGAAGTTCGACATACACTTGTTCAAATGTTATTCATATGCTGCGTGAATATTATATGCCTTTTCGTATTAGACTTTAAAAATTCTTGATACGAATTTTATATTCTAAACAAATTTTGCTGATTTTTATACTCATAGATTACAATTCTGACTATTATTGTGATATGTTAAATCCCATGATATATTTAGCAAATTATATAAACCATGAAAGTAATTGTACATAAGAGGATAACCATTTCTAGTGTTTTTATTCTTATTTTTTTTGCTGTTCCATTAGGCATCGATTTCTGAAATGTACAATAATTGTCTATAAGAGGATTTAACCATTTTCTAACATATATAGTGACGAAATTAACTATTCTTATTTTTAGTCATTGAAATATTCTGGTTTATTTCATTAATTCTGACGATAGTAGCACGCCAAATAAAACCGAATAAACTGGAGTTTAAGAAAGTTTCTCACAATAAAAGTGACTTTAGCGTCCGCTTGAGATTTTGATGAGAATTGCACCATTCTTCCAATTCAATGGTCCACGTCTCATAAAAATCTTAAGCGGACGGTAAAGTCATTTCCCTTGTCAAATAAAACATTTCATTGGGATTTTTCAATTATTAAATAGTTTAAGATCGTTCAAATAAACGTATGTGAACCAAATACTTATGTATATATTATTGATATTTGAGCGACCGACTTCTGGCGGAGTCTTATCTTACCATTTTCAATTTATATTGCTTAAATGCTATATTGGGGAATAATAAATAAATAAATAAAGATTGATTAGGCTCTGCACCTTTGCACGTCAACGGAAAATGATTTTTTGTAATATATTTAAACGCCTTTTATTAATTTCTACATTCAAGATAAAAACTAATTTTCATGCCAATTTATTCGGAATTCTTTAAAGTGTTTATAGCGCGCTGAATTTTATAAAATTTTTAGATTCAAGTGTCTCCTTAGTGTCTCTTATTAGTGACTATTTTTTTAAAGTTTAAGTGACTCTTATGAACTTTTACGAAATTATTTGCCGTGGTTTTATAATATCTAAACCTGTCTTATAATTGCTCACGTTTTAATTTGACAATTATGGGTAATTTTATTTTTGGGTCCTGGCTGGATGGAGCTGTGCGATGATCTTCCTCCTCAATTCAGTTGATCATATTTAGCTTCATCCGTCCAGGATCCTTGGAACATGAGTCCAGGCTGAGTATTCTCACTCGGTACTTGGGCTCATATTAGGTTAAAATTTTATTTTTTAAATTAAATTTTAAATTAGTTAAGGTTCCGGTTGCTCCTGACTGGATGGAGCTGTGCGATGATCTTCCTCCTCAATTCAGTTGATCATATTCAGCTTCATCCGTTCAGGATCCTTGGAATATGAGTCCATGCCGAGTATTCTCACTCGGTACTTGGACTCATTTTAGGTACTTAAATTGAAGTATAAAAGTTTTTTGCGTTGTTGAAGCTTCAATAACGCAAAACTAAAATTTCAAGTTGAAGAAATTGATTCCCACGGTTATTGAAAATTACACTTTTCACGCCAAATGAAAATGAAGATTTCATTAAATTTAACCATTTTTAGCACACCAAATGTAAACAGAAAATTTATAAATTAAAGAAGTGTTTTTCTAATTTTTACGTGAAAACAAAAAAACTATTTTTCACTTCATTTTTGTAATGTTTTTGTTTAAGAAAATTTAAGTTTAGAATGAGTTTTCTGATCTCGTATATACACCATTTCAATTTTCGTATATCAGTTCATGTATTGTAGTGTAGATTAATGAAAAAATGGTTTAAAATATCAGGTGAAAAAAAGTGGTCTAGCTTGAGGACAAATAGACAGAGGTACACGCCAATTCAAAATAACGATTTTGCTATTTTTAACCCCATGTCTAAATTTTTACGTCTTTATAACAAAAACGTTTATAGTACAGTTTATTAAAGAATGTCTTAAACTATCTAAAAATATTAATATCCTTATAAAAAGTTATATTTGAGCATGCTTACTGAGCCCATTTTCTTACCATACAAGTTGGGGTGGAGGTGTCAATTTAATTTTCAAATCTTTTTTAATTTTTACGTATTGTCTTGTTTTATTTTTTCTTAATAAATTGTGTTGTTAGTTTAAAAGTAATTATTATGAAAACACTCCACTGCCAAGAAACCACGCCGCATTGCAAAAGACTTCGCACCAAAAGACATTCATTAATTCTGATGAATTAATGAAAACAAATTCTTAGTACCTCAATTAATGGACAACTGATGCATACATAGTGCACATAGTGCACTTTTCAAAGGCGTGTATGAAAAGCTTATATCTCAGGCTGTAGGGTTTCAACTTTCAATTTTTATGAATAAATTGATAGAGGTATCTACTATATTTTGGAGCACTTTTTACCAGAGATAGGCGTAATCCCAAATTTCGAAATCCGGATTCCGAATTCGGAAATTCAAAAACTGACATTCCGCCCATCCCTGCTTTATACCATGTAATAAAATAAAAAATTTCTTTAGTTGCTCTAATATGACCCAAAACGGATATTTTTGTAAGAATTCCTTAAATCGGCGATATTAACCTAAACGGCTTTCCTTGTTGGGTTTAACTAATTAAATGTCGATAATCTTGTTTCAGAGAGTCATTATACTTTAACATGTTGTGTATATTACCATTATCCACAAGAATTTGTTTACAATTCATTTGGATTTCAGATAAATGTCACTTCTCATTGATTCAATATCTCAGAATGGTTTGGACCGACTACCATCCCCGAACTATCTCGCGGATGACTTTCTCGAACTCTTAAAAAGTCCCGATTTTGAAACAAGATTGCAGGTATCTAAAAAAAGTGAATCATGTTCTAATAAAGCCAATTTGAGACTTTAAACCGCGCATGTAGTATAGCTCGTAGAGATCCCGAATGGTTTAATCGATTTTCAAAAAAAGGAGAATTATTTAAGGTATTTTTAAAGTCATCTGTTTTGTTTAATTATAAATTATTAAAGTGCCTTGATCGTATATTAGTGGATGATAGATGGGAGCTGCAACACCAAAGTATTAAATTCCTTGTTGAAGCAATGCCAACGTTTGGAAATGTAAGTCGTAACAAATATTTGTTCAAGCATATAAGCTCAGTTATAAAGAGGATGGATATTCCAGACTTGTAAACATATTTGTAATCCGCAGATGTAAATGTCCAGTAGAAGAAATTAATTTTTAAAAATTAATTAAAATAAATGTAAAGAAATAGAGGAATGATTTAATTTTATTAATAGGTGCGCAAATTAGTTTCGGCCGTTTTTTGAGAAATGAAGTTTCAAAAAAATACTTTTTTTTTAAACAAAATCTTGATTGGAAATAATTTCGATAATTTAATACATCATTTTCCCATAGACTAGGCATGCCTAGCTAGGCAATTTATGGATATTTTGTAAAGAAATTTGCCGGACCGGTTTCGAAGCTATTCAACGATCCATTCTTGGGCTTGCTGGCGCTGCTCTACCAAACCGTGCACCATTGAACGGAAAAGGTGCTAATCTGTTGGAGCGAGGTCTGTAGAGGAAGGGTGCCATAAGACTTTCCATTTTAAATCCTTTAGAGTGTCTTTAACAGATTATGCGATATATGCGAGCCTTGCGTTGTCAGGAAGTAGTATAACTTTAACAAGGGAAGTCACTTTAGCGTCCCTTTGAGAATTTGCTGAAACTTGGACCATTGATAGATTCGGATGCGCTGATTCCAAATCCGTTTTCAAAATCGGCGCAATATTTCTCTGAGCCGAGATATAAGCCGTCAAAGTCCATTTTTTGATGTGCTCATTGATGTGCATAAACCACAAAATGTCCGACACAAGCAATAGCTTAATTATATAAGACGAGCAATTAGCATGAGAAGTGTGGCAGGAGCAGCGAGTGGACGGAACAATTGGAACGGTATAGTGATCATGGTTGGTTATTGCATTGTGTGTACAGTATTGTTAACGTTTCTAGTTGCTCTGCAAGTTGAAAGTTTATTTAATTCGTATTTTGAAAATTTTTCATTTATTGCATATTTTTGAAAAATATTTCAACATGAACAAACGTTTAAAATAACAGCAAACAAAAATTTAACAAAATTAACTTTTCATTAAAAAATTTCAAAAATGTTTTTTTTAACATCACATATGTACATCAACTACAAAAACATTAGAAAGAAATAAAAACTTATACAATACAGACATGAAATAGAAGATAGTATATGTTGTGATCCTAGAGGCTGGTGGTTTACGGCTAACTCTTTATTGGCTCGGATATTAGGAATGAACAATAATAATAATAAAACACGATTAGATCAATCGATAACAAAACTAGGGCACAAGTAACGTGACAACAAATATTAATAAATATAATTAAATAATATAATTAACGTTGACGGGAATGTCAAGAGTGACTAGGAAGTGTGCGCTTTGGCTCTCAGCTTAACCTTCCGTCACAACACCTCCCGTGTTGAATAGAGTCTTCACGTCCAACTTGATGCCTCCTTATCCGCGGCGCCTCGTAACAAAATGTAGCTCCGCAACATGAATAACTTCTGTGTACGCACTTCTGTGGCTCTTCTTGGTAACACTTATTTCCACAGCGTATATAGTTACATGTGTGCTCTTCCTGATAACGCGTGTCTCCGCAGCAATTAAAGTTGCTCGTACTCAGCGGTTCTTCCTGATAGCAAAGATTCGAGTTTCCACAGCATCGATGACTTATATGCTGTATCGCCTGGTATCTAGCAACTGGCTCCCTAACTCGTGTGCTTCTTCTTAGTTGCACCTTCTCCTCTTCTCTTGTGTCGTTGACTGTTCCACGTTCACCATTGCTCCTTCCAGTCTCACCTCCTGCCTCCACACACACTTCCCGGTCCAAGTTTACATTAGGATTCAAGGAATAATTATCAAATTTAATGCGGGGGGCACAACAATCATGGGGACTAATATTAACAGGCACGTGACACATATGGGGGTTACAAACAACATTTAATGGAACCAACTGCTCTTCTCGAACTTCCTCTGCTACAACGACGGCTTCTCCTTTGGATACATACGGTTGTCCAGCATCCAAGACTTCCTTTTCGTTAGTGTTTACCGCAACATTTTCCTTGTTTGGGGCTTCCTCATCCGTTGCATTGACATTAACATCTTCATCTCTTGAACTACTTCCATGCGCCGGGTAACCACTTAGCTTTGATGAACCTTCTATGGAAAGTGAACTCTCAACTCCATCGCCATAAAGCTTACTGTAGCTATCTGAAAAATTAAAATTTTGAGGAATATGGGAAACTTCTCTTAGTGCCGGGTTCCAAGACCTTGACATCTTAGTCATTTGATTCGCATGAAACTTCTTCATGCGTCCATCCACCTCCACCATGTATATGCTGCTGCTCACTTTTCTTCTGACTATGCCCGTCTTCCATATCCAGGAGCTCGCCATGTGGATTTTAACGATTACCGGGTCACCAATTTGCACCTGCTGAGAGAATCCTTCGGCCTTCTCCTTCGTCCATCTTCCGAGTCCTTTCGAATATACTCGCTTGAACCTTTCACTTGGTTCCCTTGGGACATTCACCTGCTTCGCCTCGCTGACCATTGTCTCGAAGTGTTTCCTCATTCCGTCACACTTCATGATCCAATCGAGTCCCAATAAATTTCCACCAGCTCTCACATATATCCATCCTTGTATGGTCTGCCCTTTAAGTTTCATTTCAGCCACGAAACCTCCTTTCAATTTCAGCCTTGATCCATTAGCACACGTCACGTCTAGCGGTGCTTTCTCCAAGTGCGGGCATCCTATTCGTTTCCACGATTCCATTCCCATCAAGGATATGTCGGCTCCTGTATCTATCTGAAAAGATACTTCCCTGCCATTCAACTGGCCTTTCACATAATGTCGTTTGACATTCACCGACTGAGCCTTCACGTAATTCGTCGTTAGCCTTTTCCGACAGTTCCTTTTAAAATGACCTATTTCTCCACATCTAAAGCATTTCGCTTGTTTGTCCCTATTCTTCTTTGACACTGTGTCCTCTTGTCTTTTTCTGTCCCATTTTTTACCGGTACACTTCCGAACGGCATTGACGCTATCCAACACTTCCGTCTCCTTGGACAGACTTTCAATTCTGGTCCATTCCGCATACAATTCCTGTATTGTTGTGCGTTTTTCCGCGTTTAAATTCTTCTCAATTATGTTTACGAGATGCTTTCTCATTTTTTCATCCTTTTTATCCTTCAATCCCAGTATGAAGTAAAAAGTTTTCCAATCCTCAATTGTCATGCCATCCAGTTTTGCGTTCTCGACAGTCCTATTTACCTTATTGACGTAATCGAGTAATGATACCTCTTTCCGCAATTTCTGGCATTCGAATCTTCTTGAAAATAATGAGATTTTAGTGTTAAACATCTCGCTTAACACTTCGACGACCTCCTTAAACGATAAGGATGTGTGGCATTTAGGTGCAATCCGTCCCGTGAGCTGTCTGTAGCAATCTTTAGACAGCTTCGACAACAAAAGTTGTCGCTTCCCGGCATCCGATAGGTCCTTGCCCTCAATCTGGAACATTCCCTGGTGCCTATCGTACCAGTTGTCAAATGTCTTGTCTTCTTCGATATCGTAATCGAATACCTCCATTCTGCTCGAAATCGCGCTAATTATCATCGGCTCCTTGTCCATGGATGGTCCTTGCTGCAGCTGACAAATGTATTTAAATTGATCGCTTAACTGTTGCGTCAATTTCCGGTTTTCTTCCATCTGTTGTTTGAGCAGTTCAATGACATCTGGTTTAGCTTCGAGTGACATTATGGCTTACAAGACGATCAATATTTGACAATATAATAATACCTGGGACCTGACTTGAGTTCGAATTCCGATCGCCACTGTTGTGATCCAAGAGGCTGGTGGTTTACGGCTAACTCTTTATTGGCTCGGATATTAGGAATGAACAATAATAATAATAAAACACGATTAGATCAATCGATAACAAAACTAGGGCACAAGTAACGTGACAACAAATATTAATAAATATAATTAAATAATATAATTAACGTTGACGGGAATGTCAAGAGTGACTAGGAAGTGTGCGCTTTGGCTCTCAGCTTAACCTTCCGTCACAACAGTATATATAAGCGAATTCAGGAAGAAACAATAATTTTCCCGATTTTTAAAATTTTTCTGGTCGTTGTACATTGAACCGATCTCATGGCCATGTTGAAGGTGAAAAATTTGCCACCATACATGTGAAGGCTTTTAGCATGATGATAATCACCAAAATTTTTTTCATGAATTAATTTTAAAATATTGGTCCCGCTAGCTAATTTAAGCGGTGATGCACCCCTTTCCTGGAGCTACCTCGTATAAACACATTTGTACTCCTTCCTATGTTGCCCGCTCTACCGTTTTACACCAAGTATGTCAGCCATAAATCTTCTCAAGCATATTTTTGCTACAAAATGTACCATTTTTTCTATTATAAATTTCTATTTATGGAATTGAAAAAATATTTGATAAAATAAAAATTGAAAATTGAATCCTGTTGATTAAATAAGCTCGAGGGACTAATATTTTTGACGTAATTTATGAACCAAGCATTTTAACTGTCTCCGGAATTTTTTAACAACTTTTTTAATCCTTCGAAAATTCATAATTCAGGTAGTGTTAACTGCCCGAATCACTTGAACTCTTCAGTAAACTTGGTAGAGTGATAACGATGATGATGGTTCATAACGATGATGGTACCCCTTATCTTGAGCTACAAAGTAGAAATATATTTGCACGGCTTCCTATGCTGCTAGCACAATTCCATAAATTTGTACTAGAAAAAATGGTACATCTTGTATCACAGATATGTTTGAGAAAATATTTGGCTGACATACCTTGATATGGGTAGAGCGAGCAACATAGGAAGGCGTGCAAATGTGCCTATACGAGGTGGCTCAAGGTAAGGGGTGCATCACCGCCTAAATTAGCTCGCGGGACCAATATTTTAAAATTAATTCATGAAAAAAAAATTTGGTGATTATCATCATGCTAAAAGCCTTCACATGTATGGTGGCAAATTTTTCACCTTCCACATGGCCATGAGATCGGTTCAATGTACAACGACCAGAAAAATTTTAAAAATCGGGAAAATTATTTTTGTTTCTTCCTGAATTCGCTTATATATACTATCTTTTATTTCATGTTTGTATTGTAGAAGTTTTTATTTCTAATCTTTTTGTAGTTGATGTACATAAGTGATGTTAAAAAACATTTTTGAAATTTTTTAATGAAAAGTTAATTTTGCTGAATTTTATTTTCTGTTATTTTAAACTCTTAAACAGAACAAGAAATTTTTCACAAATTTGCAATAAATGAAAAAATTTCAAAATACGAAACAAATAAGCTTTCAACTCGCATAGCAACTAGAAACGTTAACAATACTGTACACACAATGCAATAACCAACCATGATCACTATACCGTTCCAATTGCTCCGTCCACTCGCTGCTCCTGCCACACTTCTCATGCTAATTGCTCGTCTTATATAATTAAGCTATTGCTTGTGTCGGACATTTTGTGGTTTATGCACATCAATGAGCACATCAAAAAATGGACTTTGACGGCTTATATCTCGGCTCAGAGAAATATTGCGCCGATTTTGAAAACGGATTTGGAATCAGCGCATCCGAATCTATCAATGGTCCAAGTTTCAGCAAATTCTCAAAGGGACGCTAAAGTGACTTCCCTTGTAATATGCCGATCCCTCCATTCCGGTCTCTTTGCTCCGATTTGGCTTTTCGATCGATATAGTCAATTCACCTGGGCCCAACCAATATATTTTCCTTTTCGAATTGCCGAATCAAAGCCGTGTCATAATACGACGAAAAAAGACTTCATTTGAAACCGTAGTTTTTCGTTGATCTGGGTTCCCGTCCTTTACTTCATAACGTGTTCATTTTCCTTCCTTATGAATCTTCTCTTTAACGTTCAGACGATCTGCAGCAGCTTGTCTAGTGAATTTTAAGGAAACTGATAATTGAAAAAAAATGAAAATAGATCGACGCCAAATCGAAATAGCAATTTTGCAATTTTTAAAGATGTGTGGAGTTTTTTACGTTTTTATAGCGTAAAAGTTTTTACTACCTTTTAATTAAGAATTCCTTAAACTGTCTAAAAATATCAATATCTTTCTAAAAAGTTATGTTTGAGCATGCTTCCTGAGCTCATTCTATAACCATACAAGTTGAGGTGCAGACCCCCTCCTCGCTTTCTAACTTAGCTTCTATGATGCTTCCAGTTTTGATAAATTCAACCTAATACGATTTAAGGCAACAGAATATTGCATGTGCTATGTAATGCCAAACTTGATACCCAAGCTTGGAAGCTCAAAAATTACAGTACGCCGTATTTGTCATCAAGCGATTATATCGTTTTTGAGAACACGACCGGAAGCTCTGCAGTCTTTTATGGTAATTTTGTTTTATATTTTTTTTTCAAATTTCCTAATTGGCTAGAATTGTAGCTATAAATGATTTAAAATGTATTTTTTACAATATTTCGATAAATTCTAAATTTTCAACACTCTACCCACAAGAACTGGCTTTGATAGATAAAATTCACACAGAAACCAAAAATCCGTGATTGAAATTCTCAAAGTTGGCGTGCACTCAATTATTATATATAGTGATTTTTGCTAGCTCATGAACAGGTTGCAACTAAAATCAATTTTTTAAGAAAATGCTAAGCAATTACCTTCAAAGTTGCACCGAACAAAACGTAAAAAATGACATCATTCAAGAACTACCGTCTTTCTTCGTTCCTGAGGTTTAATACGCGCTCCTTTAAACTTTTTTATAAATAATATTCAGCTTTCCAAATCGGATTGGACAAATTTAATAGATTTATTAACTGATGAAAATGTACTCATACGAGAAGCAGATAACAACAATGAAGAAACAATAGGAACAACAATTAAAAAATTGAATGGTAAATTGAATTTCATGAAAAAGGACTAAAGGCCTTTCTTATTTAGAATTTATTGGAAACGATATGTATGTAACTCTGCTTGATAATTTGTGTGTAGAGAAGAAGGAGGTCGTTGAAAAAATTACCGAGAATATAGTTTTGGAAGAACCAGCCGAGAATAATCAAATTGGTAAGTTCATCGCGATTTTAAAAAATTACTTGTAGTTTTTCGAATTATTGGGTTGAGGAATAAGTTCGTAGTTTTTTCACAAAGATTTTTTTGAACAAAAACAAAAAAATTAATAATGTATTCACCGTTACTGTTTACGACTTCTTCCACCTCTCGATCAATTTGTTGACGCCAAAAATCGCCCGGTCTGGTGTAGAAGATATTGTTGAGCCAGTTTTTGAGGTCCTCTTCGACATCGAAGTTAGCACCCCTCATTTGTTTTGACAGAGAGTGGAAAAGGTGATAATTGGATGGCGCAAGGTCTGGAGAGTACGGTGGATGCTGAAGAACCGAGCTCTTGGAGGGCGGGTTTGACGACTTGGACAACATGTGTGGCCGGGAGTTGTCGTGTTGTCCATCGCGTCTTTTCAGTCGAATAACGTTTACGTTTACGCCGCGAAGCTGGGCAATTTGTTGACCGTGGTGTTTCTTTCGAGTAGTACAGTATGCCCTCTCAGTTTCACCAAACGGTCTTTTTTCATGGTCTTTTTTGGTTGAATATCTTGTTTGAGTCTCGACTTTGGCGTATCTCCAAGAGCCACTCACTGCTTTCTTCGCTTAAGATTTACGTACAGGCACCATTCTTCTTTTTCACTTTATTATTATTATTATTATTCATTATCTTATTTTACTGTGTCTGGTTTATCACACTGCTGGGTTTGATTCTGAAATAATCAAACATTTCCACATGAAAATGAAAAGTTCTCCATTACCCGTACCATTATTCTTCTTGCTCACACTACTCTCATTTGCCGCCATATAATCGTAAATGACCCCTGAAAGTCTAAACTGTACATTCTGGCTCATATCCGCAACACCGTTATTCCATCTTCTGCAATCATTTCATACCCACTCTTCTACAGGCGCGGAGTCATTACCTATTCCGTCGCGGTTCACCTCGGTTTCGCGGCTCTGCTGCTGCGTATCATCTTCCGGTATCTTCACCACGATTCGGTACAAAAGTCGTTTTTTGTGACTGCGTTTTGCTCGATGGCGAGCTTGACCAGTTATTTGAAGGCGATTTTCTTTGTTTTTTTCGTTGAGCTTATGAGGTATTCAGGCCCCGATTCTTTCGCCAAATACCATTGAATGAAAATAATTAAGGATTGTCTTTTGATCACAATTCATTGTTTCGGCCAATTCACGAGATGCTCGTTGTCTATTTCTGGAGGCCGTTCGCTTCCAGGCGTGTCCTCTAGATTAAATTCGCCATTTTTGAACATTGCAAACCATTTTTATGCTATAGACAAATCTAAGACACCTTCTCCATACACACTGCATATTTCCGGAGCTACTTCGGCTGCTTATTCTTTGCGAAGAAGGTCAGATGTCGAAAATTCTGATTTTTGCCATCAGGATTGTTTATTTCTAACAAGGGAAGTGTTTTAGGTCTCCATCTCAGATTTTGATAAAAATTTGCAGGTAGATTCGTCATGGCTTTATTAGTATACTGACAAAAAATTAGGACCCACAAAAAGGTTTAAGTAGGTAAAAAATTGGTTTGAAATCCAAAAATACCCCGTTTATCCACAACAACGTAATGAAGTTAATGAATTTTATGTGAAACTGTGCGTTTTCATAAATAATGATTTAAAAACCACTGAAAGATCGGGGCAACAGCGCAGTGGCAAATAGACAGGACACGGAACGGCAGGGCGAGGGTTCGATTCTTCTTGGGGGTGACATACTTCTATTATTGATTTCTACTCGAAATATCTCTATCGCTTTTGAATTTTTTGATTGTAAAGATTTTATATGAAAATCTTTAAATTTATAATTTATTAAATCAATGAGTAGAATTATTACTTGATAATTATATAATTAAAGCATAAAGATTTTTCACATTAAATATGAAAAGCTGATGGTCTAACTTATATCCAATCGCAAGCTAACTGCGCCTGACTCTATGTTTGAGTTTTGACGAACATATTTATATATTTCATGCAGAACCTATCACCATAGTCTAAAGGAACTTAAAATTGTTACTCGAAGAATTTAATATTTTTGATGTAATTGACTCAATAAATTTGTCACTCTCTGTGATGATTTTTATAACTCCATTGCAGGTCTTTGAATTATCCATTCATGCCGAATTACAAGAAATGAATCATGTTTTGTGAAAGAAAAAGAATTTCAGTTGTTGCTTATGATATAATAGTTTCAGTGAGTGAGTCCGGTCTACCTCGTTTCTTGTTATTTCTGAATGGAACAAATGGAACGATTCAAATGGTTATTCGCACCCAAAAAAAGTAAATAATATAAAACAGTGAAAATTTCTGCAGGTTACACATGACATAGGTTCAATCCTTGGGAATTGTTTGAACATTATTTCCGTGATGCTCGTTCCTATACCTAGACGTTCCATGCATCGATAATAATCTACGAGCGAGAACGAATTCATTCACTGACTAGACTGTATTCACACTGTATTCAAAGTTTCATTTATCAACGATATTTTCAAAACCTGGTGTGACAGTGCAGAATACAGTTTTAACTGTAACATCGAAGCCTTGGTGGAAGTCGTCCACTGCTTCATTGCCGACAGACTACAGACTATGATAAAATAAAAACACTGAACATTCTTGATAGTTTCACAAGTAAAACGATTCAACTCTTGGATATCGAAATTCAAAGTAGCTATAAAGAGCATCACAGAGTCTGCACGACTATGCGAACCAAGCTTTGTCTCCATTCAACTAACGATTGGGTGAAGAATAGTTGACTTGCGAGTGAATATAAGTTCGACCATTCGGGAACTTTTCATATTTAATGTGAAAAATTATTATTCTTTCATTATATGATTATTGCATAATAATTCTACTTATTGCTTTAACAAATCATTAATTTAAAGATTTTCAAATAAAACATTGAAAATCAAAAAAACGAAAATTGACAGAGAGAAATTTCGAATAGCATCACTAACCGAAACATACCACCCCCAAGAAGAATCGAACCCTCACCCTGCTGTTCCGTGTCCTGTCGTTTTGCCACTGCGCTGTTGCCCCGATGCTTTCGGCTTTTGAAAATCAGTATTTATTGAAAATAGTTTCACGTAAACCACGTGAAAGTTGAAAAAAATATGATAAAACGATAGTTTTTAATAAGATAATATATTCCTTAAAATATGAACGGGATAGCTTAACGTTAACTATATAAAATTTGCGTTTGAAAATCGCGATTTTTTGGGTTTTAGACCCATTTTTTACACACTTAAACCATTTTGTGGGTCCTAATTTTTTGTCAGTATACTATTTGGATCATAGGGAATCTATCTGCAAATTTTTATTAAAATCTGAGATGGAGACCTGAAACACTTCCCTTGTAAGCCCGAAAAACGATGAAAAGTTAAAATTTCAGAACAAACTAAAAACACAGTTTTGTAGAGTAGAAAACTCGCTTTCATATAAATATATACACACTAACAACAAGAAAATTGTTGTCAAACAAAAAATAATATAAAAACCCTACGACATTATTCCTCAGCCCAATAATAGGAATAATAATAATTATATTTATACTGTATAGTTGTTTTAAAGTCAGCATATTTAACAAAACGCCTAATTCAGCTTTTTATCAACATAATATTTATTTAAAAATGCACAGGAGCAACTCGTAATCGATCATCCATCAAGCTCCACTCTGGTGAGAGAAGGCTTCGATTTGGAATTGTTCCTTCCTTTGTTGCTACTCTAATATCTGACGATCAAGACGTTAGTGCGAGAATATCCGGTCTTGAAAAGGTTTCTAAACAAACATAAAACTCAAATATGTCTTTATTTTCAGCTCAAGACTATAATCGAGCAAATAAGCGCTGAGGATGTACATCGCCTTGTACCTCATCTACATTCCTACCTTCTAATGCTTGCTAATGTCCTCTCAGATTTGAATTTTAAAGTGATAGTTCTAACACTTGACGTCATACGCTTAACGGTTCACAATCTTCGAGGACACATGGAGGCCCACTTGCAGCAAGTCGTCTCTCTAGTTTCAAAACATTTCGGTAATCAGAAATCAGTCATTAAACAATTAATTATGATGACATTCATGGACATGTACCAGGTAACTCGTATATTCTTTATAATTTTATTATAATTCTGTTTCAACCTAGCATGTGAATCCAAAAAGTGTCGGCGCATCACTTCGCGTTTACTTGGAAAACAAGAATTCAAGAACAAGAGAAGAAGTCGTCAATATTATAACAGCATCATTGATGACTATAAGCCCTTCTAAGTTCAACATGACGCCAATTATAAATAATTTGGTTCCTCTGTTTAATGATCCAAAGCGTAGAGTTAGGTAAGTAAAATTTCACGTGATTTGATTGTACCGAATATGGTCTGTGTTAAAAAACAATGTCATAGTAAAAGCCGGTATTCGCTAAAAATAATAAACAACAAAGAATTTCTTTAATTTTAATACCTTAAACAGTTTTTATTCAGAAGAAAAAATAGAATAGTGGAATTTGGTATTTTTTGCTCACTTGAAAATATATAGTTGATGTTGTATCACTATTGTGGCCGAGTCAAGCTTAACAATGCATTTCTAAACCTAGAACATTAAAAATTCACTAATTACTTCCTATTTACCTTAACTTGGCTATTATGGTCGGAAAAATGTTATTCCGTGCATTCTTTTCTAGATTATTCCTTGTGGTAGCTTTTCGCGGCTTCGGATTTCCCAGTCATCTTATTCTCCGATTCTTTAATATACTTTGTTTTCCTTTGTTATTTTTTTGTTATTTTTTTTTGCAAATGCACTCCAATGCCACGAAATCGCGTCGCATTGAAAGGTTGTGTTCGGTGCGAAGTCTTTTGCAATGCGGCACGGTTTCGTGGCATTGGAGTGCAAATTTTTAAACATTTTCTAAATTTCTCTAGCTTTGACATTGGGTTTTTTAATCAGTAAACATAAGTGCACGCCAAATTGTATGCTTGTAAAATGAGCTCACTAAACCTATCCAAATTTAACTTTGCAGAAAGGTATTAATGTTTTTGGATAGTTTAAGAAAAACTTGTTTCAATTGTCCACAAAAGTGTTTTCTAGAAACGCTGTAAAAGCTTTAACACACATTTAAAAATCGGAAAATAACTATTTCAATTTGGCGTGTAAGTGTACTAACGGATTAAGTTCCGAGAATTGGCTAGGCCAATCTATACCTAGAATACGAATAAGTCAACTCTAAAATGTAAATGAATGATGTTAGCACGCCAATTGAAATTAAAAAATATGGCAAATCATTTTATTTTATCAGATCCAATGGAAATGACTGTTTTTAAATATTTAAACGTGTCTCAGTAATTTACACATATTATTTTCATAGAACTTTAGACGTCATTGTTACTAGTATGTCTTTAACTATCTAAAGACATGTGCTTCTTACCGAAATTTGCAAAATGAGCGTCTTTTCTGAGCTCCCAACCTAACCATTCAATTTGAGGTGCTTTATTCGGATTTTAACCTGAGGCCGTATGTAAAAAATTATTTATCCGTTAAATGGTGATGGAAAATCATTTATAAACTACGTTTCTAAGAAAATGTATATAAGTTTTTATGTAAGATATAGCATTGAAATCACAAAATTAATTTTAAAATTATATAATTTACTGGAAAAGTTAATTTATCAATGATTTTTCATCACCGTTTTCAGGATAAATACGTTGTTGCATTTGATCTCAAACTATAATGATTCACGTGAAATTCATATTGTTAAATTACACGTCAAAAGAGAATTACGATTTTTCTCGATTTAAAAATAAATCGAATTCCCTGTCTAACCTGATTCCTTATGCTGATCGTGACTCACTCTTTCTATCACCGTTCTTTTAACTTTCATTGTAATTATCTCATAGGCTTCACAAGCTCAATTCTTATTAATTTTGTCAAGAGCGACCGGCAAACCAAAGTTGTTTTTGGGCAAAGTCTTTTTCTAGTGAAACGGGCCTAAGACTGGAAAAACGTCGGTTAACGGCACTTTCTCGGTTTGCCTGTGACAGTTGAGAAGAATTTAAGCTTCCCATAGGAATTGAAACGTTGATCTAGATTGTTTCTGACATATATTTTTATATTGAATGTTTAATTCTATAAGATTATTCCGGAAGAATACGCTGTAAAAATTTTATAAATCGAACATTTCATGTGAATTAGTGTTTTAAGCTTTCCGTTTTTAAATATTTCTACAAATTTGCAGCTAATTTTCATGAATTTTCATTTCTTCTTACAGTAGACTGCTGTAGATGAACTGCACATTTTTCAAATCTTCCGGAATTTAAATGAAAATATTTTTCAGACTTGCTGCATTCGAACAGCTTTCGGTTGTATCTTATCTTCTAAATGGAAAAACCGAGCCACTTCTAAAAGTTGTGCGAGATGCTGAAAATGAGCAAGGCTTGAATGGTCTTATGGATGCAGTCATGGTAAGATATTTTATATCTATATATATTCAACAACGAATTTCATTTAAATCTTAATGAATTGAATGTCCTGTTTTTCGAATTTTCGTAAAATATTGTACGGATAGAGTTCATTGCAAGTTTTCAATTCTCCATGCGGTTTGAATTCATAATTCAGCAGCAAATTTCCAATTATCTAAATGCATCATACATAATTTTGTTTTTTTGAAAATGGAAATTCTTACTAAATAGAGTTCAGCGCGTGCCAATGATTCCCCAACGCATGCTCGTTTTCCAACTCCGAATGGAATAACTTGGTTTCCAAGTGACGAATCGCGAATAAAACGCTCCGGGTCAAAAGATTTATAATTTTCGAACATTGTGTCATTTCGATGAATAACGCTCATTTGAACAGTGACGAGAGTATTTCCATCAACTGGATGTCCGCCCATAATAGTTGGCTCGTGGTTAATTCTAAAGAAGTTTGTGTTAAGGATTGAGGCGTGTCTTTGAATTTCCTATAATATTTTTTGTATTATCATTGGAGGCTTTAATGTGTCCTACATTTATAACGGCGTTTAAATAAGGTGTCTTCAGGCGATCTTTTAAGGAGAGATGTCTTGATCCATTGTTGGTGATATCTCGAATTTCTGTCCTGGCTTTGTCCATAACCTAAAAAATCAAATCTAGACTTGCGAACAAAGATAATCAAAAATATCTTTAAGATATAATCCCTAACAATGTATGTATATGGACAGCACGCCAGTTTAAAGTGGCTGCTTTTCAATATTTACACTTGTTTTATTATTTTCGCGTGTAATTTAAAATATACTTTTCACGACAGTTTAATAAAATTTCTTTAAACTATTCAGAAAACTTAAAATTTCTTCACGGTATTCGAATATAGTGACACTCCACTGCCACGAAGTATGCCGCATATTGCAAAAGACCGCGAGCCAATTGAACGACAAACAATTTTTAATTAAATAGTTTTTTAAACTTTTTTTATTAAATCTTCATCGAATTTGATTTACTTTGTTATTTAGTTCATTTCTTTATTTAAAGTTCAATCAGTTTACGCTTTAATAAAAAGTTTAATAAAGAATAATAAAAAGAGAAGGGCGTGTTTTCCATCAATTGCTGCACGGTCATTTGCAATATGCGGCATACTTCGTGGCAGTAGAGTGTAGTGGCTTTATTGAGCTTCTATTTTTAATATATCAGTTGACGTGTGACAGTGAAAATCAGATTTACGCTAAATGGAAATAATGTTTTTCTGACCACAGTCTCCAGCTAGCCCGTTTTTTCTTAAACAATGGAAAATTGTTTAATATATTCCCAAATTATGTTTTATTAGCATTCCAGTACGCCAAATTGAAATACAGATTTTCCAATTTTTAAGAGTGTGTTACAGTTTTTACGGGCTTTCTAGAAAACACTGTTTTCTATAATTTAGACACGTTATTTGTAAACTGTTCAGAAATACAAATATCTTGCGGCAAATTTAGATTTGAGCAATGTTGCGTAGCTCATTGTATAACCGTACAAATTGGTGTTTTCCAGTTTTTCAAACCAGATCCCAATTGCAAGAAAATGTTATTAGAATGTATTTCTTTTCAAATTTATCTTTTCTTGCGATCGATCTATGCGGAACCCTAACAAAATCGCTGTTACCGATAGATTTTTTGACTAGGGAAGCTTTTCCCATCGTTCTTGCACGCCAATTTAAAATAATGATTTACAGAAGTGTACGCGCTTATTACAATTTCTACGTGTATTGCACAAAAACCTATTGTACGCCAGTTGGTCAGAATTTTACTAAACTATTGAAAATTATTAAAATCTTAACGGAATTTTATATTTGAGCACGTTTTCTGAGCTCATTTTATTAGAATTCAAGTTGGCGTGATTCTTGCAATCGAACTAATTTAATAGTCATGGAACTCTACTGGAATTTTGATGGGTATTATTTTAGGCCATAACACAGAGAAGGCGCGTTCGCCTTGTCCCTGCACATCAAAGCGCATTTGGCGCGAATTTAAATTTATGTGGCGCTGCCACAACAGTTATCGTTACTCAATTAAATAATATGCGTGCTTCAGCACAGTCTTTACAAAATATTTAAAATCTAATTTTACCTCTGGATGATGCAATAATTGATTAAACCCTGAGTTGAGAGTAGTTGTAGTCGTCTCTTGCCCGGCTAGCCATAAATCAATTAAAACAATCTTTAGCTCCTCGATCCTTTAATATAATTTTACTTTTTTCTTAACTAAAAGATTGGAAGACATACTCAAACGTGGATTGAACTCCATCCTCTTCATCCTTTTTAATTTTCAAGAGATAGAAATCAACAAAGTCTCGTGCAGTTTCATCTGTAACAGTGTATTTTCCTTCTTTCATTTCCTCCCACCTTTAAAAACCTTTTAAAAATATTTTTATTGGAAAACGTTTACCGTCTAACTGCATCTTTGCCGACGAAATCTTTAACATCTTGAATAATGCTTTGAATACCTATCATTCTGAAATTATTTTTTCTACTTGAATTAGCTATAATTGTCCAACTTTCTTCTGGCAAAAATCTTTGGTGCTGGTAGAAACATTAGAATCGGTGATGCAGAACTTTGGAATTTTTCAATCTTCCTCTTCAGATCCCAATAATCTTGCGGATTCTAAGAACAGTTGTATGTTTGAGAGTAAAAATGTTTAATAAAACCTTATTAAACCGGAATCCAAGTAGAATACTGTTTATTACACTTCCAACCGTTAGTTCAAAGAACTCAGCCGATTTGATAACTGTAATCCCATTGACAGCTTTTGAATCAATGTCATTGCATCTGTCGTTGAGTTCCGCCAAGATTCTTTCTTCCATTATTTCACGACCCATTCCCATATTTCGGAGAGTGTGAAGAGCAAATCTTCTCTGCTCGTGCCATTTCTCGCCATTGGTGGCCACGATTCCTCGGCCGTCTGTAAGACAAATTATTTATTTTGCAGAAATGGAAAATGTTATTTTAAAAATAGAATTTTTCTCTCTATTTCTGTTTTTCTGTTTTAAGCAAAAAGTTTTGAGTAGAAATTTACAGGCTGTAAGTGAATTGTACATTTCTGCGAATAAATATTCTATCAGAAGTACATTGGAGCTAAAAAGAATGTGTATATAATTTTAAAGAAATTATGTCTGCCATAGGATTCGTGACGAAATAGATTTTATTAGCATCAGACCGGATTCATAATTAGTACCTTTTAAGAGTTTGGTTTAAGAGGAAAATTGCTTTATGTGCTGTTATGATATAGTGCATTGCGAACAACCCAGCAACAGCTCTCGAAAGGAATCTATCAATGTTTATATTTACCCGTTTGAGCAGTATTACGAAGAAGTTTTTATAAACCTCTATCGGTGACATTAATAAAATGAAAAGATAGCACTTAGTCAGATAGACGTTTCTGAGATCCTTACTGAATCCACTCTATAATAACGCTACAATTAAACAACAAAAATTCGTAGATTATATCGGGGGCCGTGTGCAAGAAAGTTGATGTTAAATGTTAAATAAAATAGCTTTTAACAGGTAAACGATTGACAGTTAAATTCTTATGAAAAACGTGGTATGGAGCAAGGTTAAATCTATTGTTAATTATTTTGCAATCAAATTATTGTCTTGTTAAATTAAATGTATTAAACATATAAGCTCGTGGAACACATGCATTTGATTGGCATTCTAATAAAAATTAAAGTTTTAAAAACATTTATATTAAATCGTCGATTTATCTAGTTCTGTCTAAACTTATTCTGTAATGTAAATTGATTTAACAATAAGAAGTGTTAAATAAAACTTATTGCATTCGTGTTATGGATTTAACAGCAACATTTTGTTTTAACAATTGATTTAACCATTGATTTTATTGTTATTTTAAATGCAGTACCGGTAAAAAAACGCCGGGTTTTTCGAGAGCCGGTATTAAGTCGAAATTGTTACCTGTTGTTTCTTAAACCGTTAAAAAATTTGTGGACAAGTGCCATACCAAAATAATAAAGAATAAAATAAAGTATTCGTAGAGTTATGCTTGAAAAACCCCGCGTTTACAACCGTTTGCTCGGTATTGTACGTCCTTGCATACTTCCTCGGATTCTTATTGTTAATTGCACATTTCTTTACGAACGATAACATAGAAGTTTTATAAACATAAAAATAAAAAATTGTTCTCCCTAATTTATAGACGTCGCCAAATTCGATTACCACCTCAAACTGTGGCGCACTTTTTAACTATTGCCCTTTTTAGAGATCGGTGCCTAATGGAAGAGCAAATAAATAAGAAAAAATGATGGACGGTCACACGGCCACAAACGACTTTTTTGTCAATTCCTCTTCAATGTGTGCTGCCCATTATTTCGAAAAAAGAGAGGCCGTCCAATCGAGAACCTCATTCTATCCTAGTTTTTTCCTCTTCGATTAGGCACCGATCTCTGAAAAGGACAATATTATTTTTCCATTTAATTTTTATGATTATTTTCTTGTTTATGCTCATTATACACAGCTGTTTTTGCTTAAATAAATTGAAGAATATGTTTTAGATGTTGTTTCAATTATGGAATAAATGTGGAAAATAATATTTTTAAAAAAGTGCGCCACATTTTGCGGTGGTAATGTCATTTGACGGCGACTATATAATCTTGTAATTCACTAATAATAGTTTACTATAGCCTATTTCAAAATAGTTGACGACGCAATCACGCTGCAAATGCGGCATACTAATTCAAATTCATTTTCAAAACGATTATTTTATTTTATTTCTGTGACATTTTTTAGTTGTTATTGCTTATATGGATTTCCTTATATCTCAACTATTTTGAAACAGGCTATATCAATTCTAAACCTCTCATTAATTGAAGAAACTCCGATTGATATTTGTCAGCATACTTATTTGCATTCTTCACCATCACTTCATGCGCAATCTCATAATCACCAATATTTACAGTCGGAATAGGTCCTAACCAAATTGTGAAAACATTCCCGTATTTCTAAATTTATTAAACTTTTATTATAAATTGAAAACCGTATTTTAAACTTTTCTATAAGCGCTTAGCATCGCAGCTACTCCACCATAACGAAACATGTCGATTGCTAATTGGGGTAAATTTCCAATTATAGGAATGGCCAATGGTCCCGGTGGCAGACGTGAGCATTTATCAGCTTGTCTCCATATTAGATAGGTAATAAATAAGGTTATTACGAGAATAAGTAACATTTGAATTTTGTTTAGGAAAGGACTGGTTTCAAGTTTTCTTTTATATGGAAAATTACTGTTGAATTTTATCAAAATTATCAAATAGATGATGATAATTGTTTATTAATATTTTAATTGATAAGAACATGCAGGTCAGAACTGATCACGATTTGAGCACAAATCAGAACTATTGTATGTTGACTGAACAAATTCATTGAAACAGACCATATCGATGACATAATTTATTATAAGATCTTTTATTTTGAGAAAATATATCAATATACATATAGAGAGATATAGGTAGTTTAGGGTTCCCCCTAATATAACTTTTTTAAGAAGATATTAATAGTTATAGATAGTTTAAGAAAAGCCTAGTTAAATTCTCGTGAACTATATTTTATTGAAAAGACGTAAGAATTTTCAAGAATATCGGAAAATCGTTATTCCCATTTGGCATTCATGAGACACCAATCGCTGAAAAGGACAATAATAAGGTTCTTTTTACAAGTTTATTCACACCAACTGGTACAGTAAACGTGATCAAATTTAACTTTTTGGAAAGTGTAAGGAGTTCGCTGTCGCTTCCTACTTAACGGTGGTTCAGTGGGAATAAATTAGTTTATTGGATAACAGTAAGGACTTAGCGTCGGCCTCTTCCGACCACGACCTTGGTGTTCCTAGTTACGAATCGGCTTGAAAGTCTTCGTTGTTCGGATCTTCTTAATGTAGGTTCAGGGCTTGCACATCAGGTGTGCGACAGGGCTTGTTCGCGTTCGGTTGACTGATTCCAAGTGGCTTGTGGAAGGGACTTCCCTTCCTTGTGCAATGCACTCTAAAGTGATCAGAAGTCCGATCACTTAAATAGCGAGAAAGTGTTACGACACGTCGATTAATGTGTCACGCCAAATGAAAGTGAAGATTTTATAATGTTTAAATGAGTATTATAAAATTAAACGTATTATTATCAGAATACTTTTCACGTAAACTTCTCAAGCACATTTTAAACTATATAGAACAGTGCTTATTTTACTGCATAACTATAGAGGAGCATGCTTTCTGAGCTCTAAACTTAAACGCTTCATTTGGCGCGTGCGTGTATTTTATTTCTCATTTGTGTCTTGGTCATTCCAAGGACTGGGCCAAGTTGCCGTTTAAGACAACCTTAATTAAATTGTAGTAATAGGATTTTATTTAAAAAGACGCAAAAATTTTCCGACACGCTTGAAAATCGAAAAAAAACGTAATTTCTAATTAGTGTGCTTTATCATATTTAATTTAAAATTAATATAAATAATAATCCAAATATTTGCACAAAGTACGAAATGACCTCTGTAGGCGATTCCAAGAAAATCTATGGGGGGGGGGGGGGGGGGGGTACAGTTTATGGATTATATTTTACGCAAAGTTTTATTTTTAAATGCTTTCCTTTAAACATTATATCATTTTTAAATATTTAATATTTAATAATAAAATCATTCCAATTTGTCGATGACTAGCGGAGTCCATATACTTATGTTTTTAGAAAACACAACTTCTTTATTTTTGCCAATCTACTTTACACGCCAAATTGAGTGTTTAAACTTTAAGATCCGAAAACATACTCAAATAGAGTTATGCGTTCAGAGAAGCGGAATTTTATATAGTTTAGAAGGTGGATGACAAGTTTACGTGAAAGATTATAATATTCATTATAATATTTAGAGATTTTATACCATTTTATGTCGGTTTGAACTGACCGAGAGCTGCATTAAACTCTAAATATTCAAAATTGAAATAATCGCTTTATTGTTATTTAATGCAATTTTTATATTTATGGTGTAACATTTGCAGTATTGGCTGGTTGAGTAGCGGCCGGTGTAGTATTGGCTGGTTGAGTAGCGGCCGGTGTACTATTGGCAGGTTGAGTAGCGGCCGGTGTAGTATTGGCTGGTTCCGTAGCGACTGGTGTAGTATTGGCTGGTTGAGTAGCGGCCGGTGTAGTATTGCCTGGTTGAGTAGCGGCCGGTGTAGTATTGCCCGGTTGAGTAGCAGCCGGTGTAGTATTGGCTGGTTGAGTTGCGGCCGGTGTAGTATTGCCTGGTTGAGTAGCATCCGGTGTAGTATTAGTATTCCCACTAGTACTAGAAGCTTCTGTCCATCCACACAATTGACAAGTGGCTGCGCAGAATTGAGCTTTCATTTCATTTGTATAGAACGTCGAAGAGCAGAAACCATTGTTATTCCACGAAGCACAACTGATTTAGGTATTTTTATTATATTTTGATATCTATCACACCGTTTAGAACTGTCCACACAACCGGATACAGTAGTAGTTGGACAGAGTCCACAGGCATTTGGGCACAGTTCTGCTTTCTTGTCAGTCGTGTAAAATGTCGAAGTGCAAAATCCATTCGCAGCCCACGAAGCACATCTAAAATTTCTTTCAGAATACAAAGGAAAAATGTTTCCAACTAACGCTGAAGCATCATTTCCGCAGTTAGCATATGCCAAAGCAATGAAAGAACTTAATAAGATAATGTTTTTTAAGCTCATATTGTTAAAACGAGTTTATACCAGAATGAAACCTACCAATCTTTTATACCACCCGCGTAGTAATCCATTTTTAAAAATTCATCTCTGGGTATATTCATTTTACCAAATCTTTTTAACATCAAATACTATGATTTGAATAATAAGTAAACCTGAATAAACATATAGCACACCAAGTTATTTTATATTCATTTTCCCACCCATCGGCGAAACTTTCTGCATTTTTTAATGTTTTTTTTTTAAATTTTACATTATAATTATTAAATACAGAAGCTTCAACACTATATAATTATGATATTTTCAAAACGAACCAAGGGGGAAAGGTTTAACAAAATCAACACATCTTCATTGGGCAATATCTTTATTCAATAACTTGGAAATTGCTTCTTACCTATATGATTAGAATTCTTGAAGCATACTGATTCTAATGATACCCAACATTTTGACAATTTACCGGTCTGTTTCCGATCAATTTTCCTCAAAGTTCTCTCTCGAACAGGACGGCAACTAATATACGGAGTACAGTACCATGCAATAAGCTATACAATTTCACATATTACCCATTTTTTATAACCTTCGAAACAATGTAATTCTGGAACTAGAATTCTCAACAAAATTTGTATCAAATTTTATACCAAAAACACTGGATGAAGATCAAAATATGACGAATGACTCGTAAAATATTTGAAAGATGTTCTATGAGACTAATAACCAGTTGTCATGCTCTTTGCGTCAACTACGCCTTAACATAGTAATTAATAATAATTGTTTATTTACCACGTAATAACAGTAGAACATATATAACGAGTAAAATAAATGTTAAGATGAACATTTGACCCTGCAAGAGGTCGGTAGCTTAAATTCATAGAAATAATTTAAGCATAAATTAATAATGGTTAGTACAATAAATTTTTAGGGATAGATTCAACAATATAATTAATATTATGCGTCTTTGTTTTATCGATCCGATCAAGGTGGCCATGGTGGAGATTCTTCCAGGCTTGGCCAGCGCATACGTTGTTGGTACCATTGTTGAATGAAGTGTGAACTGTGGTTGAGATCATTATCTTCTTGGAAGCCGCGATTATTAGATCTTCCGGCGAATGGAAGCAGATGGTCTTTCTGAATATCCTTGTACAAAATATTGTATCCACGCAACAAAAGTGGGAATTCATAATGCCTTCGATATGGTACAGAGTATTAACTCCATTACCATCCGTTCCCGCCAACGTGCTGGACAGCCGGGAGCTGGTGATTTGAATCGAACCGTTTGCCAATAGGACGTCTCAAATGTGAAATTCCATCAGTTCATAGCAACATATACTTCTGCTCGTCTCTCCAGAGCCGAGGAATGATAATGGGGAAAGGCTTTCTTGCGATTTTGAAGTTATTCCCTATTAAGATTTCTTTGTATTGTATCGGGCAACTATTTTCTTCCATACTTAATGGGGGATGCTTTCCCCATTACTCTCGAAACGACCTCAGTTGACGTTGGACCACTACTGATAATGATAATGATAATAAATTTATAAATTTATATGATTATATAGTGTCGAAGATTTATTTTCTCGTTTTAATGGAAAAATGATACAATTCAAAAAAGTTTTGCTTAATTCGGCGATGAGGGGTAACTGTGGGCAGGCGTGGATAATGAAAATCAAATAAATGTAATTTTAGTTGGCACAAAGAGCGCTTCTATAATAATACTTAACTCGTTTTTGCAAAATGTTTTCTACTGTAAACTCTTGGAGTAAAATAAATGACGGATGCAAACTTTTCATTTTCTGATTTCTAAATAGATAAGAGTTTTCAATAATTTAGTGATAATATAATCTAAACAATAGTGCTTCTCTGTGGGTGTTTAACTTTATAACTAAAAGTTGATTCAACGAAACCTAATTGGATTATTCATTTTTGATGCTTCGAAGATAATAATTATATTTATTGATAATTATATCACACAATATTAAAATTTTTGATTCAGAAACGATCAGAGCAGAAATATTTTCGCTGAATTTTTTACATTTCAAGGAAGTTGATAAAATTATGCAGGAAATAACGATTTTTCGATTTTAAACGTGTGTGGAAAATTTTACGCCGTTATAACAATAACGTTTTTACTGAAATTTAATTAAGAATGTCTTTAACTATTTTAAAATATTAATATCTTTCTAAAAAGTTATATTTGAGCATGCTTACTGAGCTCATTCTATTATCATACAAGTTGGGGTGCTTATGGAATTCTTGGCGCGATTTTCGGCTAAAGCCTGAGTTTTTCTCAAAAAGGAACTTTAGTGGTGGAACTATCGGATTTTTGTTCAAGCGGAACGCTGGATTTGTAATGAGCAAATTTCAATGCTTTTCTCAAAATTTTTGACTGGATACATAATTATTTAATGCATTTTCCTTTTGAATTTTAAATTTATTGAGGGTTCAGCTTTTTCCGATTTAATTAAGATCTTAAAGAAAGTCAGGTCTTCAATAAAACGGTGTATATGAATGATTTTTGTATTTGGATATGTTATAGAGCAAGCTATGTACCTTGTGTTTGTAGTTAAAACTTTTCAAGATAATTATGTTTTTATTAGACACGTAGTTGGCTCAAATATGCGCATTATATACATTAAAATTGTATTTAAAGGACACACGCCAAAAAATATTTTCAACGTCTAAACATGTATTACTAATTTACACGTATAATTTTAATATAAATTGACTAGTCATTTTTTCAAGCCCGTCTTAAACTGTCTAAAAACATGCGATTCTTCTCGAAATTTACAACAAGAGCATATTTTCTTAGCACCAAACTTAATAATTCAATTTGGGGTTAAGGACATGTTTGACTAGGACTGTATCACCCCAAAATGAATTATTAAGTTGGTAGCTAAAAAAATATGCTCATTTTGCAAATTTCGGTAAGAAACGCATGTTTTTAGATAGTTTAAAGCGGGCTAGAAAAATGTTTTATTAAGTGATATGAAAATAATACATGTAAATTAGTAAGACACGTTTAAATATTGAAAAATATTTCTTTCGATTTGGGGTATTTTATGTTCGAAAAAAATTATAGCATTCAATTATAAAATAAAGGAAATGTTTGTTACAATTTGTCCCCTTTTTTGCAAGATTCGAAGTAGGCGTGGCAGCGGAGTTTAGTTATAAATAAACGATTTTTAAATAAATAACATTAATTGGCTTTTCTCCGCATGGAGTTTTGAAGAATGTACAATTTAACTAGAGAATCAATTGTCCTTTTCAGAGATCCTTGCCTAATGGAAGAGCAAACAAATTGGGATGGAATGAGGTTCTCGTTTGGACGGTCATCTTCTCATCTCTCGTTGTCTCAAAAAAATGGGCAGCACACATTGAAGAGGATTAGACGAGAAAGTTCTTTGTGGCAATCCAAACGAGAGCATAATTTTTTTGCTCTTCCATTAGACACCGATCTCTGAAAAGGAAAACATAAATGCATTATTTTTGAATAAATAGCAATAATTGTTTTCCCCGCAGGGAGTTTCGAGGGTTGTATTATGTACAATTTAATTCGAGCAGTTATTTGAAAATGAAATATAAAGAAGTAAAGCATAGATTTTGCACAAACATAAGATTATATTCTACATATCAATGAACTACCAAATTTGTTCATATTAAAATAAAGCATCTATTGTTCAAAAGTTACAAATCTAATTTCAGGCTCGTCTTCGCCGCCAACTCTTACCGCGTATTCGATACGATGGTCTTATCGAATATTCAACACCACCTGTTTCCGATTGCTCATTTGCGGTAGACGAAGAAGAATTGTACCAGCCGGAAAACGCCGATCTTGTATGGATTCTCAACTCTGGCGGCCGTGAGCAAGATGCAATCGATCGCGCCGGTAGTCCAATCAGCCTTGCCGGAAATTTAGCCGTTATCCGTCGGCAGCGAGTAGCCAATCAATCAGATCTTATGGAAGCTATTGATGCTCATCAGCAAAAGCTGGTGATGATGCGCATGAAAAGCGAAGACAATATAATTCGTAGAAATGGCTCAGGTATTGTTATATTTTAGTCGAATATGCAAAAATGAAATAGAATGGCCATTGAAATTACTTAATAGCAATTTCGACTGGCATTAAATGCGCACAATTTACATTTTCAAATAAAAGCAGGTGAATTCTAATAACAATGAACTGAATAGTGGGAATATGCTTATTATTATTATTATATATTGACCAATTGTGAGAACTTTTTATAGTTCTGTCTTATAGTAAAATTTAACTCAGCTAATAAAGAGAACGTATTTTACTATCTTACATATTAGGAAGATTAATATGTAATATTTTATAATATAATAATAATTTTTTGAAGTTATTATTCATTTTCTCTAATATATAATCTCGAAATATCTTATCACTTTAATTTTTAATGAACCCAATTTATTAATAAATATGAGTTTCGGGTAAAAATAGAGAAAAAAGAAATTGTTTTACTTTAAACTTGTTTTGTGTATTATGAAGGCTAATTTCACGTAAATTAAATCTTATTTTTTCTTTTCTCGACTAAAAATATACTTCATTCACTTATTTCAATATTAACATTTTCCGTCTCATATTTGTTTACTTACTGATGTATATCTAGGTTTATGTTCATAATATATTAAATACCTAATTAATTTGCAAAATAACTTTCCACATTATATAGTTATTAACCAATTACAAATAATAACATTAGAAGCGGAAACAGAGCTTTATATGCTCAAATAATTTATTTAGATTAATTATATATAGTAATATTATATACGTCATAAATAACACGAAGCCATTTGTTGTAGAAGTATTAATTTTATATTAATTTTGTCATCTGGTTACATTTTTAGTTGCATATTTGCAAGTATACTTGGTTTTTAGTTTAGTTGATGTCAATAATGAGGATTGTGGACAATGTATCTCTTACCGTAGTTGACCAAATCGCCTTTCTCTTCAGGAGAAAATTTCTTCCATTAGTTTTTTGAAGGAGGCATCGCGGATTCATCGTTGTGGGGAGGCCTACCTTTACTTCGTGTGATGCGGAGGGATCCAAACCTTCAGATGGCTATGCGACCTGCCAATTTCAGATAATTTGATCCCTACGCACGCCAACTGGAAATAATTCTTTTGCGATTTTTAAGCGTGTCTGAAATTTTTACATCTTATTAATAAAACATTGTTTACGCCAATTTAACTAGGCTTGTCTTAAACTATCATTAAATGTTAATATATTTCCATAAAGTTAGATTTGAGCAGGTTTACTGAACTCATTTTATTACCATACCAGTTGGCGTGAACAGGATCAGAAGAATATAAATAAATACTATCTTTTTTTCTTGATGTACCATTTTTAGTGTCATATAAGAGGGCTGGAATGATGTTTTGCAAGATGAGACCCCCAACATCTTACACGTAGATAAGGATTACCTTTTGTAGTTTCTTCTTCGAAAGAACTATCGTGGATTAACCAGGCTTCCCAAATAATTATTTTCGTTAATTTTTTTGAGATTTAGGTTGAGTTCCCTAGCATTACTTGGAATGGGTTACCAAGCCTTCATGTACAGCTGTTCCACACCAATTGGAGACGAATATAGCTCACGTGGGCACGCCAAATGCAATTAGAAAAATAGGTGCTCATAAAGGCGCTGTAAGAGAGTATTTCGTAATGGTTTTAAGTTTCTTGGAGAGTTTAGAAAAATCTGATAAGGTTACTTGAAAATTGTCTTCTAATCTAGACGTGAAATTTAATTAGAGACGGTTTAATAAGGTAAAATGTTCATTTCCATTTGGCGTGCTTCGGATTAAGTATTTATATTATCAAAATCTAAGAATATGAATAGTTTGATTTTATCATTTTTGAATTATTTTCAATGGTCTTAATGAGAACATGAATAAATATTCAATTTATTTTAAAAATTTCTCTGTTTTTCATTATATTTCTTCAAAATTTCTAGATCACGTCAGGTTTATTACATTTATTTTTTATAAAAATAAAATTTGAATTGTCAATTTCTCAGACTTTGATAATATATATATATATATAATAATTTGTTTTCTAAAATATAAATAATTTCATTTATGATTTTTTGCGCGTCTTATCCTACTAACAAGGCAGAATAAATTGAAACCAATCGCAGATTGATTGATATTGGGAATTCGAAATTCTATTTTGCATTATTTTAATTATTCTGTATCACGTCTAGTTTGAATCATAATTCCATTGTAAAGACTTTTATTGAAAAGTAATATTTAATCATTTATTGCACGCAGAAAGAAATATCAACAAAAATCATAGGCTGTTTATCTGCATCCAAGAAAATATGAATTCCGATTGACGTTGAATATGTGCACGCCAAATCGAAATAACGGCTTTTGCGATTTTTAAACGTATTTAGAAATTTTTGCGTATTTATAACAAAAAAATTTTTACTGAAATTTAATTAAGAATGTCTTGAACTAATTAAAAATATGAATATATTTCTATAAAGTTATTTTTGATCTTGCCTACTGAGATCTTTCTATTACCATACAAGTTGAGATGTTTGTGTAGGTAATTGTCGGTACATTCTGAATACCACAATTTTAAAATCCAAATGTTTCAATAGGATTTAAGTCAGAAACGCTTTCTAGAGAAGATTAATATTCTTGCTCCAAGCCACACCTTGTTGAATAACAAGATGTCCCGTATGTAGAAAAACATTCTTTTGGAGAACATATTGGTAATTATTCAAACTTATTTCATTAAAAAATATCAATTTTAACGCTTTTATATACTTTATTAATTCATAATATCATAATACAAAAACAAGACAGGACTTCAAATAGTTAAGATGAACAACTGATACCGCAAGAGATCCAAGTTCAAATCAATAAATTAGGAAATGCGCACCTATACAGAGGTGTCAAAAAATGCATATTACAATTAGTACAGTAACGATTTCGCAATATCATCAATAATATTTACAATGTTATGCATATGGACATTTACGTTATTAAACAGCACAAATTCAGCACCTGCAAATTTCCGGTGATAAAAGACTTTTCAGTCGTCGCATTGGTCTCTACATTATAAGTGACAAACATCTGGACTATTCAGATTAAACTTTCAACCAAAATTTAAATTAAAAAATAATTGTTTTTCCTGTTGAGGAGTTTAGAGAGTTCTTAGGGTCATCTGAAGCTAATAGCACTCTCAGAATTGCAAGATCATTTGGGGGTTTTAAGGAAATTTTCTAGTTCAATATTAATGTTTTTAGATATTTTAAGACAATGTTTTTTTTTGTTTAAAACTTATTTATCATCACTACGTGAGACTTCAAAAATTACTGTTAAAAATGCGAAAAATTTAGTTTTCATTTGGCCGGGAGTCAGTTTCACCGGCTCACGTGTGTAACTAGGTTTTTTAAAAGACGATTTTATTGAGCTGCAAAACTTTAAAAGTATTCTTCTAAAATACAGATACTTAAATTAAAAAAAGAAAAATAATTCAACTGACCAATTTATACGGGCTTAAATATAGACACGTTTCTCCAAAAACCTTTATGGTTGCCAAGCAGCACTTCTCAGTCGCTCTTCGGCTATTCATTGTTTCATATTTTTATTGTTTTTTTTCAATGCTTAGTAGCCATTCGCCTTGTTTTAGAAAGAGTTCAATTTATTTTATTGTGTTTATTATTAAAATCTGGTTAAGAAATTTTACCACACAATGCTCATATAAATAAGTGAAATATGGGATCAGCCGCAAGTCGATCCACATCAGCCTCGGTTCGAGTATCACCTGTCGGAATGATTAACAATAATAATAATGAAAAGTGTTTCGAGTGCCTTAATAAGAGACGTATGTTTTGATAAATAAAATAGGGAATAGACAACTTAGTCGGCAAAATTGTTCAAATTTCAGCTGCTTCGAATCCTGTACAGAACTGGGATCGACCGATCAAAAAAGTTCAAAAGAGTGAAGATAACTACGAAGCTATTACTCGATCACATCCACCATCGGCAAAACCAAGACGGGAGGTTAATAATAACATTGACAGGAAAGCGAGTTTTGCGCTGGTGAATAATTTGCTGTCTTAAATCAGGAAAAAAATTTTGCTTCAGAAGGCTAGAAGTGAGACAAATTTGAGCGACGATAGAGAAAATAATGTTCCGCAAAATTTTGACGATAGGCCGGCGAAAGCTAGTGGAGCCTACTCTTTTCAAGGTTTGTTTTTTTAATCATATAGTTAATGTTACAAGGGAAGTCACTTTAGCTTCCGCTTGAGATTTTGATGAGACTTGCACCATTGATAGATTCGGATGCGCTGATTCCAAATCCGTTTTCAAAATCGGCGCAATTTTTCTCTGAGCCGAGATATGAGCCGCCAAAGTTTATTTTTGACAGCTTCATTGACGTGCATAAACCATAAAATGTCCGACATAAGGAATAACTTAATTAAATAAGAAAATTATTTTGCGTGAGAATTGTGGCAGCAGCGAGTGGACGGATCAATTGGAATGGTATAGTTATTATGGGTGGTTATTGCAATGGGTTTTAAATATTGATAATGTTTATTTCGATTTGCTATGCAATTTGCAACTTTATTAACTTTAATCATTTCCTCAATTAATTATTGCAAGTTGTCGAAAAATATTTCATTCTTTTTTAAATGTTAAGGATTAAACAGCCAACAAAATTAACTTTCATTCGTAGCGTTAAATTATATTTTCGCAATATTTTTGAAAATCAACTTCATAATGCACATTGAACTTGTACATTGGACCGAATCCATGGTGTCAGTGAAGATTGACAAAGTTGCTCCCAGAGATAAAGGGAATGGGAATTTTTGAATTTCTGAATTCGGAATAAAATTTGAAACTTCGGAAACCGGAATCCGGAATTTCGCCCGTAACGTTTATTTGGAAAATTTTTTGCAATGCAAGTTTCAAAATTATGTAATTTTTATTACGAAAATTTCTTTAATTATTAAATGTTGTTGAAAAACATTTTATTCTGTTTAAAGGTTAAATTTGCAGAAAACAAAATGTAACAAAATTAACTGTCACTCAAAAATTAAAATATATTATTGCAACATTTGGGCGTAATTCCGGATTCCAGGTTTCCGTATTTTCAAATTTTATTCCGAATACCCCAATCCGCATTCCAAAATTTTATCTTTTAATTCCGCATTACGGAAATTCACTTTTCATTTAACGTTAACACCAAATACCGCCGGAATCCGGAATTCCGGCCATTTTTCCATTTCCGATTTTTCGACTCATAATGTTCTTACTAACTGACTATCTCAGCCATAATTTTTTAGTTACACCTTTTTCATCAGAATCACATATTTCAAAAACATTTTCTATCTTCAATTCAATAAATTTGTAATGAAAACAAGGTTAACACCGGCAAATAAACAAACAAGGCAAATAAACATTATCAATATTTAAAACCCATCGAAATAACCACCCATAATAACTATTCCTTTCCATTCGATCCATCCACTCGCTGCTGCCACAATTCTCACGCAAAATAATTTTCTTATTTAATTAAGTTATTCCTTATGTCGGACATTTTATGGTTTATGCACGTCAATGAAGCTGTCAAAAATAAACTTTGGCGGCTCATATCTCGGCTCAGAGAAAAATTGCGCCGTTTTTGAAAACGGATTTGGAATCAGCGCATCCGAATCCATCAATGGTGCAAGTCTCATCAAAATCTCAAGCGGACGCTAAAGTGACTTCCCTTGTTAAATGAATATTAAATAACTAAAAACAAATCTGCCAGAAAATGGTAATTAACAAGGCTCGTTTAAATTTCAATGTTTTAAGAAGCTTCGAAGTTTTCGAACTTTTAATAGTGGCAGACAAAAAGCATAAAATACAAAAAATATTATCTAGCAACTATTTTAAGAGGAAAATATAGATAATATAGTGGGATTTTGAAAATTCATATTCAAGACGGTGGGCTCTGACAACTTTTAAACGTTGAATTCTGTGAATGAAGAATTCCGTGATTCTGGGATTCTGTTGTTTTGCAACATGTTAGCCTGAATATAAAAAATGTAACTTTTAAACGGTTTTATTTAGCTATATAAATCGTTATTTAACAATATAATTTTATGCCAAATTGGCATAAACCATAATGAGCAGACCACCGACTTTCTAGGGTTCTTCGTGGTTATTTGACCGGAGTGCGTGATCAAAAAAATTTTTTTTGTGAAAATTAGAGATTTAAAGATTTTAAGAATATTCTGACAACTGGCGTAGACAATATTTGTTTTAAAGATACGTGAAAGTTGAAAAATAAGCGTAAAAATAATAAAATGCATGTTATAGTGTATGCACGCCAGCTGAAAATAAAGATTTTCCCAATTTTAAAAGTGTCTGAAAATTGTTACGTATTTTTAATAAAACATTGTTTATGACAATTTTACTAGACTTGTCTTAAACTATCTAAATTTTTTATATTTATCTAAAAAGTTAAATTTGAACATACTTACTGAGCTCATTTTATTAGCCTAGCATAATTGTGAATTAAATGTAATGTGTATGTAAAAGTTTTTTACATAGTTCATAGATTTTCGATCTTTATCCTGCAAGAAAAATCTCACAAATCGTACAAAACAAAAGAGCATCCCACATAGTTATAAATAATAAATCAAAAAATTGCATGGATAATCAAATATAAGTGGACATAAAGCTTTGTAACCATGTGAGCATAAGAAATATGTGAAATGCAAAAAATGAACATTGCTGAACATATTTTTATACAATACATAAAATTTTAATATGGCTGCCACCACGAAGCTTCCACCAATTTTTTCTAATAGAAGAGTACCAGTAAAGCGGTCGACAACTAACTGGTTTCGAAGAGATTTATTATGGAGTAGTCCTAGTAATGCAATTTCTCATAATTATGCTATTTCGTATCATCAGATTTTTTTCCAGATTTTGATGCAGTATCCATCAGCAAGAAGAGCGCTAGTCATCATAGTCTTCCAGTAACTGCCAACGCACCACTAAGGCATACGGTAGGAATATATTCAATTTTCTACAGATATTTTTGTATTAAGCAGTCACAGAAGCGTGGGAGTTATTTGCGTTCTGGACAGGGAGCAAAATCGAAATCCATAAAGGTTTGGTTTGTTTAAGTCGTGTTTGTTTTATTTAGTTTTTGGTCTTTTTATATTTGTACAGATGCAAATTTAGTTAAATATATTTCGTTTGTTTTAATTATCTATGTGAAATTTGGAATTTAAACCAATCTTTTGTGATGATTTAATTCTAAACCCATACATGAGGATGTCATCTAAACAAATTTTGCTGGGAACTATGCAATTAATGTGAAATATGTATGTTTTGAGATACAGTAATTAAAAAAGTTTTCTTTCATCAAATTACCTTAATTCGTTTCCTTTAAATTATTGTTAGCTTAAAGCTTAGTAAGTGCAGGCCAAATGTAAATGAACATTTGGTCAATACTTAAGCGTGTCTTATTAATTTACACGTATGATTTTCATACAACTATATCAGTCATTGGTACTAGTCCGTCTTAAAGTACCTAAACATAACCTCTTCTCATCGAAATTTGTTACATGAATATTTTTTGTTGTGCTGCTTGACTCTACCATATCATTTGGCGCATTGCTGGATTAATCTATAAATAACCAACTTACATAGGATAGTTCGGATTTCGTTATAATTCTCTTATAGAGAAGCGGACCAGCTTTCTCTAATCTTCGCCTCGCAATAGTGGAATAGGCAAACTTCTTCTCTAGGATTCGCCTTCTTGAGTTTCTGGAGGTGGACATCTCGTGCACATAATTTGAGACACAGATTTTAATTGGGCGTTGCCACCTTGCTGTCGGTCATCCTTTTCGTTGTGTCCAACCTCGAGGAACCCATTCCGTCAATCGTTTCGTCCACCGGTCATCTGGCAATCGAGCACAGTGGCCAGCAAACTTCAGTATCCTTCGTTTTATTTGACGATGGACGTCAGTCGGCTAGAATTTTGTGTTGTCAACCTTGATTCGGCTTGAAGTTTCCTCGCTCAAACAGCCGTCGGATCTAATGTAGCTGCCCAAATATTTGACTCCTTCGACTATGCGCGAAAATCCTCCACTTGATACCGATTCTGACGACGCAAACTTGTTTTGCAGTACAATGGTTTTCGTCGAGTAATAGCTAGACCGTGTTGGCCGGCTACTATTACTTTTGTCCAAATGAAGACAGTCCACTGAGGGAGGCATTCTCTATGATCGTGTGAAATATTCGCCAATTTGAACTCAATTATAGAATTTTCGAATTTCATATTCTCCAAAACACCAAATCGCGCCGCATTGCAAAAGACCTCGCACTAATTGCACCAACACTACCTTTTAATTTGCATATGGTTCAATAATGTTCTAAATCTTAAAAATTATTATTGATAATGACACGCCAAATGTAAATTACCATTTTGGAATTTTAAATGAATTGTATTAATATTAACATTTAAGCTAAAAGCTACTTTTACGGTAAATTTTTTTTCAATTCCCTTAAAATATCTCTGGGGCTGCAAATTTTTATGAAGTGCGGTAGATTTTAGTAATTTTCTGAGCTTTTTTGATTTATAAGAATGAATTACGATGTTTTGAATGAAGTTGCATATAATTTGTATCGAGCATTTCAATTGGCGTGCACGCCACCCACAAATTTCAATTTTGGAAGTTTATTCACGTATTTCTAATTTCCACCTACATTTTTCTTTATAGTAATTTAATTCATAGAAACCATATAACACCAAGTTCTATTTATAAATGGAAATCTAAAGCCTTAAATTAGCCTTTCAATTTTCTATTGCGGATGGCGTGGGCGTGTATTAGTAATACTCTAACACACCTCAATTTGTATGGTATTAGAATGATCTAAGTAAGCATGCTCAAATATAATTTTTTAGAAAGTTATTAATATTTTTAGATAGTTCAAGACTTTCTTAATTAAATTGTAGTAAAACGTTTTCGTTATAATGACGTAAAATCATCAAATTTACAGGTTTTTTCTCCTTAGTGTCTCTGGCGATTTAAATTTATGTAAAATGTTAGAATTACGGAGCTTTCCTAATGTAGTCTTTTAACATCTTCAATTGGTGGGCTCAAAAAACAAAATTTTTAGACTTAAAATCCAAAAAAGAATAATAACTTGTAATTAACAACAAGAATATTAATTTCCCATGACTAACAACCACCATATTGCAGAGTCGTGAAGCCAGCGTGATCAACAGCTTTTCAGTTGACTCTTCCAATGTTTCAACAGCTCTAAAAAAGATTGAACGTGATGAGTGGTCGGAAAAAGTTGATGGCTTACAAACTCTAGCAACATTATCTCAAAACAGTCATCATCAAATTTCTGATAATTTAAAAGAGGTTCGATCACAATCGAATCTTGACAAATTTATACTCTCACTATTAAGATCATCTCCGCCGTTCTCACAGAATGCAAAAATCTTCGTTCGTCAGTCTCACGTGTAGCAATTGTTACGATTGGAACAATTGCGCAAAACATGGGGAATCGAATCGATTCAGAAACCGATAAGATTTGCTCAGTGCTGCTGAATCGGGCAGGAGACGTGTCAAATGCATTCATACGAGAAGATGCCACAGAAGCACTTAACAAAGTTATTCGCTCGGCTTCTCCAAATAAAGCGCTACTGGGGATTATTTCAGCAGGATCGAAGTGAGTTTCTAGAACCCAACAAATACAAATTTTATATTGCTAATCTTAATCAATCTCGTTTATATTTTAAGGGTTATATTATCATACTAAAACTATCTTTTTAGGCTTACGTGAAAGTAGGCTTACGCTAACTGATAACTTACGTTTATTATTTTGTTTTCTTAATGTTTCTTGATGTTTCTTAATTATTAAGTTATGTCTATATCGATCATTTGCATTATTTCAAGACTTTTTAAGACACTGGGATTAGCGTGATAACTTTAAACTTCCTATATTATTTCATAAACTAACACGAGGAGTGAGACAAGTTGACTCAGCCTCAGAGAGAGAGAGAGAGAGAGAGAATATTTGATTAAGCCCTGCAAAGAATCCTCGACAGTGCATGCATCGAAGACGGAGTAATGATAGACGGGAAAGCTCTAGAACGGCTCTAATTCGCCAACGAGGTAGCTCTCGCTTAAGAAGCTTCGAGAACGTCTGAACCTTCTAGTGGAAGAAAGCGGTACGGAGTTCAATGCATCCCAAAACCGTCATTTACATAATGAATACGGTCCTTTGTTCCTTCAAGTTCCGAGGAAAAATTTGTCTCATCTACGGGGTTCCATACCTGGGCAGCTGGATCTGACGACTCGCTAGACCATAAAACAAGTGTGTTTGGGCTGTTTTGCCTACGTACAAGCTCCTAGACCAGATTCTTAAAAGTGGCAGTATCGCGTGTTATCCACCATGGTCGAAGGCTCGGAAACATAAACTTCAACGCGCGGCCAGATCCGTTAACAGCTGCGCTCAGTGTCTCCACCAGAGATGAACAGTTTTTGAATTTCGGAAACCGCAACGCTGAAGAATTCCGTCCATATTTAATGTTAACATATTTAATGTTAATATTTGAAAAGGCGGAATCCGGAACTCCGTCCACCTCTGGTTTACACTATTGTCGAACAAAGGAAACTACTGTAAGCCAGTCATTGATTGTCCTGGAATGGACTACGAGGGATCTACCAACCAAATGGAGAAAGCGGATCAATGAGCGGGTCGCAGAATTTGTGGGCTAGGAATAAAGGACAACTACATACGGAAGGAGAAGGCTGGGAATGCTCCATAAGGAGAAAAGTTCTGTCGTAATGCATGGTGAAATGATGTCGTTCGGAGAACAACTTCGAACTTCTAAATATCATCGATATCTTATAGACCTTCAAAAAATTCTCAAATATTCATATTAAAAATAAAAAACGTTATAGATCAAAAAACAACACAATTCGGTCATCTTGTGCCAGCTTTGTTAATGATCTCATTGGAATTCAAGGAAGCTCTACTGTTCTCAACAATTCGCACACCTTGTCCAATCTTCTCTCAGTTTTAGTTCAGTTTAGTAAAGATCAAACGCCACAGGTTCGCCAATATGCTAAGCAATCGTTGGCTTATCTTGGAAAGGTTTGAACTTTAACTAGACAAACAATAATATCTTTCAATACAATAGGATCCGAACTTTGATCGACTTCTTCGTAAAAATGCTACAGAATCTGACAGCCGTGCAGTCAAAGAAATATTATCAACCATTGACAAAAGAGTATGTAAACGTAAATTATCCGTGTAACTGTTGAAATAATTTCAGGGCGGAATTGATTCAATTGACGCATCGATGTCAGTTAGTGGAACGTTATCACGAGCTGGAAGCACTCGACGGATCCAGAAAAAGCTTCCTGAAAGCGTTCAGTTGGATTTGGATGAAATACGCGCCGATCTATTAGCGTCGGGCTGGGAAAGACGCATCGGTGGACTGCAGCGTTTTGAAGAAATGTGCTCGCATGCATCGAAAGCGGTTGCCAGTGATACGAGATTGATTGAAGCATTCATTGCCAAGATCGCTGATTTGAATGCTCGTGTCGCTAGTACGGCTATGGACACGTTTTTGTCAACGTTGCGGATTATGTGCAGGTAAGGTTCTTACTGTTACCCAATGTTTGATAACTGCTACATTCCACACTTTTTTATTTTCAGATTATATTCAACTGAATCGAATATGAAAGCAGTCCTGAACCAATTGCTCTTTGCCTTGACTTCTCATTTATCCAGCAAATCCGAGGAGCATAGGCATTTAGCTCAAACGTGCATCAAAGAAATAATCAAAACAATAGGTTTGTTGTAGAAAGTAAGCCAAAACTAAAACGAATATTTAGATTCGGTATCATTAATGTCAGCTTTCACGGCTGCAACAAAAAAGGCAAACGTGCGACAACGGCCATTTATTGTTGGCCAATTCTGCGAGCTGATCAAGCTCGTGCACAAAGTTAAACCTAAACAAGTAGAAGTATGTGTATATTTTATACACTGCGCGTCAGAACAACGATTTCTATATGCTATGGTTGATCAAATGATTCAAAACTGATATCATTGGATTCAGGTTCATGAAAAAAACCCATAGTTACCAGCTTTCTAAAAAATCGGCACATATCTCATATCAAAACTCTCTTCAAAATGACTTATGCACCCCAAATCGAAATAGAAATTTTGCGATTTTCAAACGTGTGCGGAATTTTTTACGTCTTTACAACAAAACAATTTTTACTGCAATTTAAATAAGCTTGTCTTAAACTCTCTAAAAATATTAATATTTTTCTAAAAAGTTATATTTGAGCATGTTTACTGAGCTCATTCTTTTACCATACAAGTTGGGGTGATTATGGAATTCATCTTGGCGCGATTTTCGACTGGAGCCTGAGTTTTTCTCGAAGAGGATCTTTGGTTGTGGAACGGTCGGATTTTTGTTCAAGGGGAACGCTGGATTTCTCCTTTTCTTCGAAGAGATTGGATTCGATGGGTTAGCAGACTGTCTTAAGACTGTCTTAAGAAAGAATTTGCCCTCAATTCTAAGACGTTTTCGAGCCAAAAAATGTATCTTTCATCAATATATTGCTCCAAATCACTCCGGTGGATCGACGAAACGCTGGTTTGAGCTAAAGACAATAGGCGTTTTGGATTGGCCGGCATGCTCACCGGATCTCAATCCTATTGACTGTTCTGGATCGCCTGGTTTACAAAAGTCTGTGGGGCAACTCAAAAATTGAAGAAAGCTCGGATGGTCAAATCTTGAGAAATCCTTACTTTATAAGCGAATCTCAAGCATAATATTTAAGGTGATATCTAATCACGGTAGATCTACTAAATATTAATTTAATTGTTATCATTAAATATTCATGAAAACGGCATTATTCGCGCGGCGTTTTTTCGATAGATTCTCCCCAAAGTGTGAGCATTTTGTCGATTTTAATGAAAGCTGGTATCCATGGCACGACAACTAAGAACTCCGATTTTCCGATTTAAAAAAAAAAATTATTACGGCAATTTAACCAGACTTCCCTTAAACTATCTAAAAATATTAAAATATTTCCAAAAAGTTCGATTTGAGCACTTTTAGTGAGCTCATTTTATTACCATACCAGTAGGCGTGCTGGGTTTTTCATGATCCTGAATCCACTGATCTCTTTGAACAACCGTAACATATAGAAATTGTTGTTTTTGGTGGTGTCGTATAGTTTTTACGCGCAGTTTATGTATGTCTGATTTAATTTTTGTATTTAAGGTAAGTGCACTGCCAATCCTCTGGGACTCTGTGAAAACCATAAGCGCTGACGCTGAAAATAAAAAAGCGACACAATTGCTCGCCAAAACACTGGCAAAATTGGTAAGAATTGAATAATCATTTATCGCTCGGAAAAAACTTCTAAATATTACAGTTTGGAGAGAAGCCCCTCTTAGACATGGCTTCATCTGAATTGGATATAAAAAAGAAGAAACAATTGGAAACCTTAATTCGGGATTAGATTGCTTAATTTCATAGTGTTAATGAAACTAAATATTTTGTAATTTGTATTGTTCTTTTTTTCTGAATTCGGGTTGTTGAATTGAATATACATATATCTTTCCATATTATATTTGTCTACATTATGAACTGCTTATTTTTTATTCAGTAGTAATACAAACGTGTCAATGTTGAACAATAAATTATTTGTTTCAAAAATTATTATACAATATAAATATAAGCAAAATTAGAGCCAATAAAAATTACATTGTCAGAGAATTTATTTTGTTAATGGCGGATAATGACGGAGCGAAGTTCTGTAAAAAATAGTATAAATTGATAAGAGGCACATAGTTGTCTATTTTAACAAATTTGAGAAAAGAGCCAACATTCTACGATTGAGCTTGCAAACTGTCTATTCCGTTTCTTACATTATCGCGTATATATGAAACTTTTTATAACCCTTTTTCTCGGAATCAGATAAGAATAAAGTGAAAAAATGAATAAAAAGTTAAACGGAAGTGACAGGTAAGATGTGAGGTTTTGCATTTTCTTCTACGCATCAATGTGACCACGGTTTTCTAATGTTTTTGGATTTAAAGGATATTTAAAGTGAATTTTACAATTGTATCACAATCGGTTTAGAACCATGATTCGGCATCAACTCAGAATTTTTTTCTAAATTTGCTCAATTATAGTTTCGAAAACGGGCTTTCTCGTGGTGTTCTTGGTTTTCTGCACAAATTTCTGGAAGTCGTGAAAATTCCATCTGAAAATATGCTGTTTTTTGCTCACCACTTTCCCCCCTTTCCTCTATGCATCCTCTACCGTGGAAAAGAGATGAAATGATGCCGAATCATGGTTCCATAGTAAGGCGATCATTCGAGTTTTTATTTAAAAATATTATTTAGTCTTCTGAGCCCTGAAAAGTCCATCTAAAATTTAGACTGGGCCTTTCGCAAACACTAAACACTTTCATTTCGTATAAATATAGAAATGAACATTAAAGGATATCGAAACGCCAATTTTTTTCTGTCATAATAAAGTATCTAACTCTTCAATTATTTCATAGAAAAATCGGTGTAACCCAAAATTGGCGGGAATGGCAGTTTTTGAATTGTTAGCGTTTATATAAATAGTGGATTCTCGAAATTCGGAATTAAAATATAAAATTTGAGAATCCGGAACTTGATATGAAGAAATGGACGGAATACGGAATCTGGAATTCCCCGGGCCCTAAGGAAAAATTGGAAATTTCAAAACCCGGGACTTAACTTTTTTATACAAGGAATTTTTAATATACCGGGACCAGGATCGAGCCCAGGACATCGATTGGTTTTGTTCCATTCTCAAATTTTCCAAAAAACTACCTTTCCACACTCCTACTTGTTAAGCTGTCATAATATTTAACGAAAAAATTCGCAAATTTAGATATTCGATTTATACTATAAATTAGCTATAAATAAATTTGGTTTTAATAGTTATCGTGTAACTTAACCATTAAGTAGATATGCAGCGAAAATAGTGAAAAACTAATTTCACTTTCAAACTTCAATTTTCATTTCCTGGGAAACAGGACCCGGACCGGACTTCCTTATCCCTACCGAGGATCCAGGACAGGAACCCATTTTTTAGAAAAATCACCGGGCCGGAGGGAAGATATGTAATGTTGACACTGAAATTTATATGTACTTAATGATTTATATTAATTACTTTCTCGAAAAAAATTGTTAAAAATAATAAAACAATTTTCGTGATTTTTTGTTTTTTCCACTTACATCTCCACGCAAAACATAGTCCAAAGCGCAGACTTCATCTATCCTTTAATAAAAAGTTGTAAGTAGAAAGCACGCCATGCACAATTCAACTCAAATGCAAAAATAATGAATACCTTTTTTCTCAATATGTGAAATATATAATTATGAATATAATTTATGCATAATAATATAAATAAGTTTCGTAATCAGATATACACGGTGTGCACAATAGAAAAAGTATTGGTCTAATAGGAATAGGAAAACAAAATTAATAAACTGCAAACCCCTATAATATTCAAATTTAATTTCGTTTAATTTAATATTACTGTAATTTTAATTATTTTCTATTTTTGGCACTGTCTTATTTATTTTAATATATTGTTCTTTACGGAGATACGTGACTAATGGTTTCGTTTGGAAGACCACCCTTTTTTTCAAAATAATGGGCAGCACACATTGAAAAGGAACAGACAAAAAAGTCGTTTGTGGCCGTGTGGCCGCCCATCATTTTTTCTTATTTTTTTCCTCTTCCATTAGGCCGCGATCTCTGAAAAGAGCAATATTTAATGCAAAATTTTATTTTGCTTTATCTCTAAGATTCTTTTTTTAAATATCTCATAGAGGGTATAAGATACTTCTCTATAAGATAATTCTTTAACTATCAAATACCTCTTTTATTTAAACTGAAGACATAATTGCGAATTTAGATATTCCCGTTGGCATGATACATATAAGCCTTCCAATTTGTTCAATGATGCAATCCACAACTTTAGACTTAAATCGATTTCACGGAATATGTATCTCCCACTCCCCCCCCCCCCCCAATGACGCAAAATATTATCAAAAAGGGAATTTTTCGAAATTACAAAATTCAAACCCATTTTATATATTTTCACTTCACTGACACGATTACTGCGTATCTTGCAACAAGGCGCGGTCAAATTGCAAAGCCACGCCCTTCAATTTTTATTTACCTTCCTCATTTTTTAAAGCGTAACTTCTCTAAACATCGTTTCTGGACAATAATTCTAAACGGTTCTAAAGAACTAATTAAATTAAATTTCAAGAAGTTACGCTATAGAAAACTGAGAATTTAAATAAAAAGTATAGGATGTTGTTTTCGCAATTCATCCACGCTTTTTGGCAAATTGCTTCAATAACAGAATAAGAATAGTAGAGCAGAATAACAAAAATCATTTTCTTATAACTTTTACTTACCACAGTATCTTTCTTCAAGCGAAACATGATCTTCAACTCATTCTGGATAGTCTTGTTCATCATAACGTAAATAAACGCAGGACATCCATGAACAATAGACCATGCCAGTTCAGCCATTAATACTATAAACGGCGTTGGTGTGATGAACTGGAGAGCATTATAAGTCATAGCCGAAAATGTATTAAAAACGCATATAATTGTTGACTGAATAAACACTTGTCTTGATGACTTCGATTTGTGCCCGCATTGCGCCTTTTCTATTAGCATACAGTAAACCGTATAAAGAATACATATAGACGAAATAAATATCCAGTTGTTGGTGGTTTGAACGTGGTTTCGATACTATTTTAAGTAGTAATATAAAATGAAGAAAATTAGAATTAAAAGCTTACCCACTGAACAATTTCCATAGATGGTTTCTCTATGACAAATGGATCTTCGACCCAAGCCATAATGACGGAATTAAACAAAATGGATGGTGTGAAGAAAAATACCAATGTGATATATATAACAGAGAGAATTATGAAAAAATATGTACGTCGTCTGAATGAATGGAGAGCTTTTAAACGAAGTAGAGAAGAACGTTACTCTCGAAAGCACAATTCTGATATTCGTGGATACAAGACATCGCCGTATCGGTTGATGACTAGGAAAAATGTAGCTGAACAGGCGCCACACCAGCATGCTGAAAAGCATAGTTAATAATGGGAACCAGGTTAGACGAACCTATGGCACAGCAACCGGACACATAAATAAGTGTTTGATTGGTACAAAAGACGGCTCCTTTGATAAATAAGTAACCACTTATAATGGAACAAACAGCTAAAACTAAACATTAATAAAAGGGTATAAAACTTCTAGAGAAAATTTATCAAGTTAAATGCTCAAAAGGTTAAACGAATTTGAAAATTTGTACACAACTTATTGTCCTTTTCAGAGATCGATGCCTAATGGAAGAGGAAAATTTTAGGGGCGGGGCCAAGGTCTTGTTTAGGCAGCCACACGACCACGTAAGGCCATCACGTCTCTTCCTCTTGTTTGTCATCAATATTTTTATTTCATCCATTTTCATTTTTAAATTAAACTTTTCATTTCTTGACATCAAAAAATAGATAACAAAAATTGATGAGAAACAAACGAGGAAGAGACGTGATGACCTTACGTGGCCGTGTGGCTGCCTAAACAAGACCTTTGCCCCGCCCCTAAAATTTTCCTCTTCCATTAGGCATCGATCTCTGAAAAGGACAATATTTTCCTAGCACTCCACTGTCATGAAGTGCGCCGCAAATTGCAAAAGATTGCGCACCAGTTGCGTCAATTTCTTCTTACCTCTTCCATTTGACACCGATAGAGGAAAAGGACAATAGTTAAATATTGGTCATCATTTTTGTACTAATTTATTGAGAAAATCAATATAATTAAGTCAGGAAACAACACAAATTAGAAAAAAACGGGGACTTAAATTTATAAGACCATGACAAAATTCAGAGTAATTTGGTTAAAGCCTATAAAATTCTAAAGCCTATAATGAGATTTCTTTTTAAATAATAAAAATAGAGGTAAGAACTCTTTATACACTAGCTGACAAAAGTTTTGTCACAAATGTTTTTTCGGGTTTAACTTTTTTGTGACTTGACCAAATTGACTGATTTTTTGATATTGTATGTGAATCAGTGTTTAAAATGTTATAGTAGCAAAATTTGGTTTAAATTACCATGACAATTTAAGTACCATGCATTCCGTTTTCCGTCATATTGATAACACCTTGCCGGGTGACAATTGGAGTTTCTTTACGTGGAGTCATCTCTAAAATGTTGCCAATTACTGCTATTTTCAATAAATTATGAAAAATATATAATTGAACCTTAAAAATTATAAAAAAATGCAGTGCAAGAAAAGTGCGTAATATCTTTGAGCTACGCTTTTTAAGATAAACGCTTATCACTGTAAAACGGATCATCGTAATCACAAGCGGGAATTTGTAAAATAATCTACAACCATATGAATCTATCATTTAAAAAAATCAGCCAATTTGGTCAAGTTACAAAAAAGTTAAACCCGAAAAACATTTGTGACAAAACTTTTGTCAGCTAGTGTAAGTTAAACTTACACGTGGCACCCATGTCTGTGACGCCAAGAAGAACGATAATTTTATAGCATGAATATTTGACCAAATTTTTCTTGAACATGATATATATTGATGGTATATACAATATCTAAATGAGCTTATCATTTTATGCAAGCGTAAGGAAAAATCAAATACCTCGACAATAATTCCGAAAATTAGTGTGACCCATCCCACTAATGGGCGCTTTAAGCCAGTTTCAAGCCATTCTTCATATGATCTTCCAGAGCAATTGTAGTACGGTATTTGCTCCACCGATCCGTAACGAATTAACCGCTCCATGATGAATTCTTGAATAAATGCGTATTTTTGAATTGAAAGTAAAACTTTTGTTTATATCGAAATGGTCTATATTATTCGCTTGACAAAAATAATAATTAAGGAAGTGGATTTAATGAGATATTTATAACAAAATTTTTATGGTTAATTGTTTAAGGGAATTAAAATGGTTTCATTGTCTTTTTGTTATTTTATTTTAAAGAATTTGAATTGTTTTTGCTCTTAGCCGGAATAGATTGAATTGATAATAGGATAAACGGGTACAACAGGTATAGTTAAGGAGTGATATTTTTAATAAATGAATAGGACAATATATTAAATTCTAAAGAACTGTGACATAAGAAAATAATGATTTAAAGATAATATAAAGATATATTAAACCAAAAATCACCAATTCAATATTTAAAAAGCAATCCTTTTAAATGTTTTTATCATGAATTATTGAAAATATAAGAATCCATTTGGGATTAATTTAGATATATAAAGTATAAACATTCACGTATGGCATATTTATAAATATAATTTTATGACATAGTATTAATGACTATTGAACACTTACCGTAATAAGTTGATCATTGAAACGAAATAAGAAAACTAGAAAAAAAAATCCCAATGGGTTAAAGTTACGTTTGAGTTAATTAAAATGTCTAGTTACAACCAAATCGTTTTGTAAGTGTGAAAAATATTGACGTACTTTTAAGGGCAACGCTTTGTATAATTAATTACATTTGATATTCTACTTATGTTTCTGCTATAGCATTCAATGTTGAAGAAAGACCAACGAAAAAAAATGGATATTAGGTTCAATATTTAAACACGATTGATTAACTTCCACATACAAAACTAATTTTTACCTCCATTTTAAAGGAAAAATATTTCTACCGCTTTAAATTTTCACGAAATTTTAGATTTAAATGACTCTTCTGAGGCCGTTTTTTTTTCTAATTCATTTCGCGTGTGTGGCTGAAATTCTTTATTGCAGAATTTAATTTGTGCTATAATGTTTTGTACCATGATTTAAACAAATGACAAATCTGAAGCTTATTAGTTAGTTAATAGTATTATTCTTAATGATTTTTTGGCTTTAAAGTTTATTTTACAATTTAAAATTTTGGTTTTTTTTTTTCATCTATTCCTGTCATTATAACAGGAATCATCGTTATATACACTAGCTGACAAAAGTTTTGTCACAAATGTTTTTTCGGGTTTAACTTTTTTGTGACTTGACCAAATTGCCTGATTTGTTGATATGATAGATTCATATGGTTGTAGATTCTTTTATAAATTCCCTCTTGTGATTACGATGATCCGTTTTACAGTGACAAGCGTTTATCGTAAAACGCGTAGCTCAAAGATATTACGCACTTTTCTTGCACTGCATTGTTTTATAATTTTTAAGGTTCAATTATATTTTTTCATAATTTATTGAAAATAGCAGTAATTGGCAACATTTGAGAGATGACTCCACGTAAAGAAACTCCAATTGCCACCCGGCAAGCTGTTATCAATATGAGGGAAAACGGAAAGCGTGGTACCGAAATTGCCATGATAATTTAAACCAAATTTTGCTACTATAACATTTTAAACACAGATTCACATAAAATATCAAAAAATCAGCCAATTTGGTCAAGTCACAAAAAAGTTAAACCCGAAAAAACATTTGTGACAAAACTTTTGTCAGCTAGTGTAAATCAGTGATGGGACAGCCACCTTTTTTGAAATTCCGGGCGGCCGGGACCTAAAAAATTGAAAATTTCAAAACCCCGGACAGGGATTTTACTTTTTCCCTACCCAAGTACCGGGACTTTACTTTTTGCATACCCGGGACAGAGACCAGGACTTCCATTTTTCTCTACCCGGGATCGAGACCCCTTTTTTTAAGAAAATACCCGGGTCGGGAGTCGCTCCCATCACTGGTATGGAATATATATAGGTTACACGAAAATAAATTGTTTTCAAACGGAACATAGAAGATTTCCGTGCAAACCTGATATATATGCAGTTCCGTCTGAAAGGTTCTCCACTATTTGTTTTTATGTCATAATTTTCCTGAAAATTAAAATGTTTTTTTGAAAATATATGACAATATTTTACAATTCCAGATGGTTAAACCCCTCAAATTGTATAAAAATAAACAACAGAGAACAAATTTACGGATATTTCCACAAATCTCCAAGAATCTGCTGCCATTGGAACTTAAGAAACACGCCAAATCTAAATGAATATTTATTTTTCAATATTAAAAGTTGTATTACTAATTTACACGGATTATTTTCATATAACTTGACACGTCATTGTTACTAGCCCGTCTTAAACTATCTAAAAAGATGCGCTACTTACCGAAATTTTCAAAATGAGCATATTTTCTGAGCCCTCAACTTAACCACTCAATTTGGTGTGAAGAAATTTTGTTCCAATCCTTCTAAAGTTGCTCAAATTTATGGTTTTTTTTCTTCGGACAAACCTAACTAGGTAGATCACAGCGTGAAAACATAATTCTGTAAAAATTTGGGAAATTTTGGTCCTCCTAGAGTTATTCAACTTTCTAGTTTCCTTTCGACGCTACAGGTCCTTCTATACGTTTTTAATTAAATTGAGGTCTGGTGACTCACTTGACCAACTCATCACTTTGATACACCGGCTGGAAATCGAATTCTGAAAATAAACCATTATGGTTGTAAAATTCTAACCTTTCTAACGCGTTCACTCCACTGCCAAGAAACCGTACCGTATTGCAAAAGACTTTGCACCAGTTGCAAACACTATCTTTTAATTTATTATTTTTATTTTCAATATTTTATTTATCATTTAACGTTTCATTCTGCAGAAATCCTGATGAATTAATGAATATAAATTCTTAGTACCTCAATTAATGGACCATAAGAGTCTTCATCGTCAAAAAACTTGTAAATATTGAAAATATTGAAAATAAAAATAATAAACGAAAAGGTTAAATTTGCAATTGGTGCAAAGTCTTTTGCAATGCGGCGTGGTTTCGTGGCAGTGGAGTAGTAACGTCTTTCTAACAAACCATGATATATATATATATATATAACATTCGCTTGGCACTTACCAATTATATTGATAAAAAATTAAACAATTCATTTCATTCTAGCACTTTTTATTATTAATACAAGAAAAATTCAATTTAAAAATATAGATATTATAAAGAATGAAGCGACATTTCGGAAAGTTTACATAATTTTACTGCATCAAACTTATTTCAACTAACAGCTGTTGTTTTTAGCTGTTAGCTAACAGTTTATAATGGCGTCATAAGCTTAATTCAGAATTCTGAAAGAAATTGCAAAAAAAAAACGGAATAAAATTTTAAAAATTGAATTCGTAATATGAAATCGATTGTTAAAACTTTGAATGAAGAATCTTTTAGGTATTTTTATATCCTAAACGTTGTTTTTGAGTTGTAAAATAATAACGCAAGAAGTCAAGGAAATATGTTAAAATTTTTCCAAAATTTCCAAATCTAAAACTGAACTCAAAACAAACTCAATTACCTGAATGATATTTCAAAAAAGAAATCAGAAAATCGGATTTTCATTATAACTCTTTTTAATTTGGTCAGGATTTCTTTATTTATTATTGTCTTTCAGCGAAGAGGTATGTTTCAAGCCAATTTTATCGCCGCATACGTCATTTTTTAGAGAATTGACGAAATTGTTTCTTATATATTACGCTACCACAGAATGAACCCTGCTTGTGATCATTTTGATATATCGCAACAAGTTTATGATGTTATTTGTACCGTAAAATAATGACTAGGCGTTCTCTTTGCATTTAATAATAAGTGAGCAAACTTTTTTGAAGAACATTAATGTTTTTTTTACATGCAAAGTTTAACCAAGCAAAAACAATTGAATTTCACTACTTATTATAGAAATAATAGACCTCAAACATGTGAAATTCGCACCTATCATTAATCGTTTCTATCATAATCATCATCATCAAAATAATCGGTTATTAAAAGATTGTTCAATGGATATCTTTCAACCGAATTTTGTAATTGGAACTTTATGTGGATTGGTTAGCTTTATTCTATATACATTTACCGTTGTTATTGTTTATCGAAGATTTTCTGGGTCTTTCTTTTTATTTTACAAAGTACTTTATTTTATTGTAAGTTTTAGTATTAATAAATATGTCTGCGATCTTGAAAAAGAACGCAGGCAACTGCAAGAAATATATTTAAAGAATTCGATATTTGTACGAAAAATACGAAAAAAATAAACATCACCCAAAACGCAGAGTCCAAATATCCTTCTTTAAAATTACTATTCAATTTCAGAATTTATTACTGTTCATAAATACTTTTATCACATTCCGTATTCCAAACAACACATGCCAGAATTGTACATTATCAATGATTCTAAAGAAACAATCAAATGAAGACGCGAATGCTTTTCCATTATATATAGCATTCTATATACAATTATCTGGCACATATATACAATATTCATTCGTACTAATGATATCAATCAATCGATACACAATGCTCTTGTTTCCAATAAAAAACGAATTATATTGGCAGAAGATTTCATATCCTTTTATTATTTTTATAATTTTTGTGCTTCCATTATCGCAAAACTATTCCTTATTATATGCCAAATTGTATTATGAATACAATGAGGATATTGACAGTTATATGATATCTTCAAATTGGGTTTGTTGTTAATTGCCATATACGATGATTTTTGACATTCTACGTATAAATTACAAGCTTTTCACGTGACCTCATCTTAAAGTTCCTCCGATAATTGATCTCTTTGACAATTATCCAATTATAGAGACTTTGCAGGGCTTTTGTAGGTCTATGAAATTATAGTCCTTCCCAGGGTGAAGAGACAAAGACATTCTTTTTGGCATTTTCGTAATCAAAAACAATAAAATGATCCAGAAAACTATATTATTATTCATTTCAGAGATCGATGCCTAATGGAAGAGAAAAAAATTAGGGGCGGAGAAAAGGTCTTGTTTAGACAGCCACACGGCCATTAAGGCCATCGAATCTCTTCCTCTTTTGTTTCTCATCAATTATTATTTCATCCATTCTCATTTTTTTAGAAACAAAAGAGGAAGAGATTCGATGGCCTTAGTGGCCGTGTGGCTTTCTAAACAAGACCTTTTCTCCGCCCCTAATTTTTTGCTCTTCCATTAGGCATCAATCTCTGAAAAGGACAATATAATATTGGAAATTTTAAATATAGGTGCCTAGTGGAAGAGGAAAAAATAGAACTCCATGAGGCTTTCTTTTGGACGGCCACTATTTTGTCCCCCATCAATGTGAGTTGTCTCCAAAAATGGGCAGCACACATTGAAGAGAAATAGATGGAAAAATCGTTTGTAGCCCAAACGAGACCTTTTTAACTAATCTAAGTAAACAAATAATATCCGTTTAGGATTGGAGTGTTGGGGACCGGATGGAGCATTTCATGTTGTTATCTACAGTATTATCAGGAATAACTAATATTTTGTCAATCATTAAACTGCAAAAAACTCGTATTAAGAAAGCAGATAGGAATGTATTTTACATATCACTTATTGGATTCTTGGTTGATTTTATTGCTTATTTAAACATTGTAAACATTCAATTAACATTTTATATTAACAACTTACATTTACTTTTCAGTTTGTTATAGATTATATAGATTTTGATGATTCATGGCCATCAATTGCATATCATTTTATAGCTCCTTATATTCATGATCTACCAATGGTTTGTCATCCGTGGATATTAATTGCATTTAGTTCGAAGGTTACTAAGTTTAATTTGAGTAATTTTGATAATTATAATAATTTAGTGTCGATATTTCCTGTTTCGTTCTTTACCAATTAAACAAAAAAGTATTTCTGTTGTTGGTAAGTTCAATGTTTACGTATGTTAACTGAATTCAGATAACAGCTGGAATTAGTTATAAAATAGTTAAGAGAAATCCAAAAGCGTTAGTGAAGTGAATTGTGTGAATATTTGCAGGAATTAGACAGGAAAATTTTTATTACTGAAGTAGACCCACCTTCCATCACAAGTTACAATTCTACGAATAAAAGGGTAATCTTGTGGATTTTCGAGCAGTTTTCGGCAAGTCTCGACATGTTTTTGAGCTGGAAATTCAGTCAATGCTTCTCGGCAGCTTCTATTAATTTTCCCAAGGACGTGAAGATGTCGTACAACTGATGTTTGAGGAATATCGAGCTCGGCCGACAATCTGCGAGTACTTATTGATGGATTGGTCTCCACAGCTTCACGGATTGCTTCAGAATCCACTGTCATGGGTCGGCCTGAATGTGCCTTGTCCTCGAGATCATATTCGCCGTCGTTAAATCTTTTGAACCAATTTCGTGCAGTACGATCCGAGACCATATTGTCGTCTTCAACTTCGCGTATCTTTTTGGCTGCTGAAGTTGAATTGTAGCCTTTTTTCCAGTAATGGTGGAAAAGAACACGAATTTCGGATTTTTCCATGTTTCTTCTACAAGTTAAAAAAATTTTAAATAAAAGACCAATTAAAAATTTTAATATATATTATGATAGAGCTGTTCAAGAACTTTAAAAATGTATATAACACATGTATATAAAAATCTTTATTTGGTAAAAAAACAATTCGACAAAAAGATATAGGAAATCGGAAAAAAATTTTGGTTCACCCTAATAGTGGAGCGTATTCTGGCGTTATTTTATAATCGGAACAATATAAAAAAAAATAAAAGTTTTATGCGTTAGTCGATCTCCTTTTCCTGACGACATTGTCAAGAATTCTTTGAAAAGCATAGACAAAGACTGTCGGTGAGGCTGAGTCGTCTTGTCTCTCCCCTCGTTCTAGTCGCTCATCGATAAGTTCCCAATGAGCCTTAAATTGAGCTAGTCCGCCGTTTGTAGTCTCCATGAAGGCGTCTTTGAGCTCTTTATAGCGGAATGGGAAATCTTGTCGAAAGCGCGGAAGGAATCAATGAAAGCGAGGATCATCGGGAGTTTGAATTCGTTGCATTTTTCGATTAGTTGTCTAACACATTGGATGTTGTCGATGCACGAATGACCGGCCCGCAAACCGTTTTGAGTCTCTTCCAGGTATGCCTTCGAGTAGGAGCCTAAACGTATCGTCAAAATATTCGAGAATATCTTGGAAATAATTGACACCAAGGCTATAGTGTTTGTGCGTTCCAGCATCCTTTTTCTTGGGTAGCAACGTGACCTTACAAGGGAAGTGTTTTTAGTCGAACTCTCAGAATTTTTTTAAACTTTGTAGGTAGATTCCTCATGTCGAAAATAGTATGCACACAAATTTTCAGAAAAATAAAAACGGTTTAAGGTGTAAAAATGACGAAAGAAAATCCCAGGTGCCGTCACGTACATTATTTATATCTGATTCCATTTCAATAACTTAACAACATCAAAAATTGTTGAAGCAGGGCAACGGATAGCGCAGTGGCAAACAACGGGACGACGAGGAAAAGGATCGGGGTTCGAATCCATGCTGGTGATTATTCTTTCGATTGTTATTGTTATTCTATATTGTCGGTAGTTATGCATATTGAATAATTTCACGTTTTGATTTTTCATAAAGTTATTTTCGCAACTTTGAATATTTTTAAAACTAACTGTTGAAATGATTAATACAATCATATGAGGGAAACTTACAATTTTCTTCACAATTTAAGCAAAGATAAATGATTTATTGTGAGAGTCTGCTATTGTGCCTTTTATGAGTATTTCTTTGGAAACAGTAACTGCTTTCGTGTTTTAATGCTCGTAGGACGACACACATACCAGTACACCCAGTGGGACTGTTCATGGTCGTTGTCGAGTTATCGCCATGATGACGAGATTCGTCTGTCCATCCATTCCACTAATCGATGATTAGTAAGGAAAATTTTTTAAATTTCCCTATTCGATTTGTGTCTTCACACCTGAACTTGGAAATTCGATGTCACACTAGTTCGTGAAAAATTCACTAATGAAGAAATTTTTGACTAAAGTTTGATGAGTGTGTTCCGATGAATTCTTTACTAATCATCAATTTTCCGAGTGGATGGATAGACGCACAATCTCATGAAAATGGCGATAACTCGAGAACGACCATGGAAAATCCCAATGAGAGTACTGGTTTCTGTGCCGTCCTACGAGCTTTGAAACTCCAAAGCAGTAAGGAGATTGCGTCTGTCCATCCACTTCGCGAATCGATGATTACTAAAGAATTAATCGGAACACACTAATCAAACATTATCTCATTCAAAAATTCCTTAATTAATGCCTTTTTTATGGTCTAACTAGTGTGACATCGAATCAACCAGCTTGGATGTGTAGAGCGAATAGTGAAACTTTAAAAATTTTCTGTAGTAATCATCGATTAGTGGAATGGATGGACAGACGAATCTCGTCATCATGGCGATAACTCGACAACGACCATGAACAGTCCCACTGGGTGTACTGGTATGTGTGTCGTCCTACGAGCATTAAAACACGAAAGCAGTTACTGTTTCCAAAGAAATACTCATAAAAGGCACAATAGCAGACTCTCACAATAAATCATTTATCTTTGCTTAAATTGTGAAAAATTTGAAAGTTTCCCTCATATGATTGTATTAATCATTTCAACAGTTAGTTTTAAAAATATTCAAAGTTGCGAAAATAACTTTATGAAAAATCAAAATGTGAAATTATTCAATATGCATAACTACCGACAATATAGAATAACAATAACAATCGAAAGAATAATCACCAGCATGGATTCGAACCCCGATCCTTTTCCTCGTCGTCCCGTTGTTTGCCACTGCGCTATCCGTTGCCCTGCTTCAACAATTTTTGATGTTGTTAAGTTATTGAAATGGAATCAGATATAAATAACGTACGCGTACGTGACGGCACCTGGGATTTTCTTTCGTCATTTTTACACCTTAAACCGTTTTTATTTTTATGAAAATTTGTGTGCATACTATTTTCGACATGAGGAATCTACCTGCAAAGTTTAAAAAAATTCTGAGAGTTCGACTAAAAACACTTCCCTTGTTAGCCTTTTTCCAGTCTGGAGGAGTGCATTTACCTAGGATTGAGCGATTCATCAGCTAGTCCAACGGAATCTATAGAAGTTCAGGAATTTTAAAGTCAATTTGACAAAAAAATCAAGAAAGAAGACCTGAACATGTAATAGTAAATTCGATAGAGACGTGGATCATTATTTACAAGGCCATTACACTGTTCAGAATAATTTAGTGTGTAACTTCATTGAAATCTTGTTTTATAGTCAATAAAGAAATAATATTTTTTATCACTAACATTTATTCGGACTCATTTAACGATTCTTAAATATAATTAAGAAGCTAACCAAAATTTCTCAATACCTGATCGAAATAACTAGAATAGCTTAATTGAACTATTAAAAATGTGGAGAATAATATCTGCATATGTGTCTTTAAACTTTTAAATGAACTAACTAATATAAGATCTGAATTCAGTTCGTGTATGCTTATATATAACTCTAATTAACTAGCAATATACTTAAGGAGTCACAAATACTAATTTTGGCAAAAATCAATAGCTACTAAATTGAACAATTCAAGTGTTCTGCAATGAAATTTTGGGAAACAATTACTTGGTATGGTAATATTCTAATTATATAGTAATTCATTTACCGGAAAAATGGAATGTTATTAAATCTAGAAAAAATCGAAATTTGCTCCCGTCGGAAAATAATATGCATTTCCGCAAAAAATTACGGACAACATCTTATTACCAACATCTTATTTTAAATTTCGAGTCTTTTCATTTTTATAAGCAACAAAATATCTCAAAACATATTTAGTTTTATAGTTTTCTAAAGAATCCACTTACATCCTAATTAATTAATGCATTGAAGTTTGAGAAAGAATTTTAAATTAAATGGTGTAATATTCCTTGATTTTTTGCGGAAATGCATGTTATTTTCCGACGGGAGCAATTTCCGGTTTTCCTAAATTTAATAAAATCCCAAAAATTATCGAACCACGAATATATTTCCAGGTATTAATTAATGTTTTTGAATATATTTGTATTATTTAATTGTTTAATATGTTTCTTATGGGGGTCTATGTTTCTGTGGTTCCTGGGTCAAAGGAACATTGATGTCAATTTAATTGTCCAGTTGACTTTCCAAGTCATTTCTTGTTTTATTTTCTTTGTTCATAATAAATTGGTTGTTACTTTAATAATAAATAATAAAATATTTTTCTGTTGAGTCGGACTCCAGTCGATCTTATAACAAAACTCTAATTAAGCACAGGCGAAGCTCAGTGCTAATTAGGCTACGAATTATTTTCCCATCTTGATAAGAAGTCATTTACTCATTTAAAATATAATTCCAAAGTTATCCTGTTTTATCAAAGTGACTAACAATTGTGAGATTATGTTTCAATGGTCGCGACTCGCGAGGAAACCTGGAATACATAAATGTAAATAACCCATATTTAGTGTTTTCTCGTCGCTGACCGAAACGCATTTTATACTGAGCCTAAGCATTCGGAATTAGCCAGGGCCAGAACGAAATTAATACATGGTTCGCAATATTGTTAAGTCGAAAATACACGTTTACAACTTAAAACATTAATAATGAACATATAAAACCAGTTCAGTTAGTATTTTGTCTTATAAATATTATTTCCTAGGTAGGTTACCACAATACTGAATTGCAAAATCACCAACTGTTGACATGTCTGGTGTAATATAGGCCCGCATCAATTCGAATCGGTGCTATGGATTATCGTATGAAATCGATTAGCGTCTTTTGCGCAACCATTCCCGCTCGAGAATATTATTAATTCTTGTGTGCGATGTTTTTTTTTTATAAATTTTCTTTACAGTTTCTCATTTATAAATATAGTCCTTGTCAGGCTAAAATACCTTTTTTGGAAAATAATTATACCAAAATATGTGCATCGTAATCTTCATAATTCAGATTAATAACATAAATTGATGAGGTAGAAAATAACCATTTTAAAGGTTCCCAGGTCATTTTGAACGAGACCATCAATTTTTTCTTTTCCAAATCGGCAGATTACCTGACAATGACAATATATAAATGAAATAACTTTCCTAATATTTTACACATGATTATACCAAGGATTATAGATTTTCCTTTTCACTATTTTCTTTTAATAAATAAACCCTTATAATTAAACTAAACTATGCACAGCCATGCAATATGACGGAAAAGTGTGCGTCGATCGCTGATGGGCGTTTCTTGTTGAGTAAACTTTCTAATTTGGAAGCAATTAAAAATCAAACTTTGCGTTTTTTGGTTATTGCGTAAAATAAAATCCATTAGGTGTTATCTGCGTACTTTGTGCATATATGCGGATTATTAATTGTATTACTTTTAAATTGAATATGATAAAATGGTAAAAGGGACTTTATTTACCAAATAAGATAACACTACAACACAAGTAGTGGTTATAGATTTTAAGGACTTAATTTAAAGCTAAAATTTTTTAATCAGGAAAATAGTGAGAAAAAATAAAAAAAATATGAAAAACTTTTGAGCTCTGCCGAGGGTAGAACCTCGATAGATTCAATTCCTATCCCATATCACTACCACTCGGCCATCAAACCGCATTTGAATATGTAAATGAGATTGATGATTAGATGAGAACAATTAATATTCAATTTAAATCATTGGTCGTGATATTAGGACAAGATTTTGAACTTTCGCATTTTATTTTACGCAATAACCAAAAAACGCAAAGTTTGATTTTTAATTGCTTCCTTCTAATTTTTATTTTAAATTGTTTATTTACTTTATTCTTGCTAATATTAGAATACATTAGGTTTTTGCATTGTTTATCACCGAATGTTATTATTTTTTACTGTTTATTTGTTGTAATATATAGTTTCTATTCCAATATTAAGAAATGGACGCCATGATCGATAGGCTACTATCATTACCGAATATATTTGTAAAACATCAAAAAATGGATGAAGATGAGTTGAGCAAGTCAGAAAAGCAAAAAATATTGCATGACCTGGCCACTGAAAAACCAACTGTTTTTCTAACAAGGTTTTAAAAAATTGATTCTACGAAATTACATTTATTATTCAGGTATTTTAATTATTTGGATAAAAATGATTGTGATTGTTTTAAATCGATAGATGATGATTTTGTTCAATCACTTTTAAATAAAATTAGCAATAGAAAACCAGCATCTGAAAGAGAGGTTTTGTATTTCCAAATTAATTTAATAGAATGAAATATAGAAAAAGAATAGACGATTTATATTCATGCAGAAGCTAATTAAAGATGGTGATTACTTTTCTGATATAAATATGAGGGAACGAGAGCCATATTTATATGATACTATGATAGGAAGATTTTTGAATGAAAATGGTTGTTAATTAATATTATTTTCACCTAACTGAATTCTTATGAATAGAACGTAAAACTCTGCGACCGACTACATCAAGAAATGGAGGTGAATGCACCTGGTCTGGAATGTTAAGTGGGTTTGAAGAAAGTTCCGTCATTGCTGAACGGAGAAATTTTCAAGAATCACATTGGCAACCGGTAATTAATATATGAATTTATTATTATTCTTTAAATTGTGAAAGAGTTTGAGCAAATCCGATAAGGATGATCATCAGAGTCGATTCTTGGCTCACGTTTCTAACAAGATGTCTCCCGGAGGAAGCGGGTTCATACCTGAGGAAGAAGATGATGATACTGATGATGTAAACGAATGTGAGAAAAATGGCTTCGACGACGATATAGAAAGGCTAAGAGAAGCAATGGAGAATATGGCAAAATTAGAATCCGAAAAATTCGATGAACACAGCGAAGATGATATACCCAAATTGTTACGAAGCGAATTCGAATCATTCATGCAGCAAAAATTCCTAGCTGGAAAGGATACCCTGTAAGAAAGATCGGACACGAGGATCATTTCACTTGAGATTACAGATTTTTTGATTATTCTTTGTGTGATCTCGTTGACGATAAGAATATGTCATATATTGACCCCATCAAAGAGCGGGATGATGAAGAAAGATGGTTCGACGAAGATGATTAAATGTTTATTATTACTACATCATAATTAAATAGTATTTATATACAGTTTTTTTTTTAAATAATAATCTTAAACTTTTCCTCTCTTAATCTTTTACCGGTTTATCTTCCATTTTATGTAGTTAATGTGAATTCAACATATTATTCTCCAATTTTCAGGTTAACCAGTTTTATATTAAATTTACCACTGATTTAATAATAAGAACTATGATTACTAAACAAAACGGACAGGGAAGCCAGGAAACAAGATGGTTTTATATGGGACCTGATAAAGAGATATATGGTAATTGATATGTTTTATTATCCTTGGAAAAATGCCCCCTGACAAATAAAAATAATTTTAGTACTCTTAGTATAGTTTTGTCATAATTAGAAAAATTCCCTCTTTCATCTCACAATTTTATGCTTTTTATTTTTTTGGTGATTACTTCATTCATTATAAAAATTAAATGAAAAAGAAAAAGCTGGAAAATCCTATTTGTGGAAAAAGGAGACTTATATTTTTGGAAGAAAGACATCTTTACTTCATGAAGATAATTTAATATTGATTTTATTATTAGGCCCGTATACTGGAAAGGATATGATGTTCTGGGCTCAATCCGGATATTTTACCGAAACGCTTCCTGTGCGCACTGAAAACGAGACCCAATATCATACATTGGGTGAATGGTCCACGTTGTGTAATGGATCTGTAAGTTGTGTTGAGAGAATCTTATGAATTTTTGTTTTCAGCACCCCTTTGGTCTTAATGTTTTCTCAATGGAATCATTAATTCAGCAAGTTAATCAAATGAGAACAGGTCCACCGATGATGATGATGCCACAAGCTGTCGCACCGCCATTCCCGCCACCGGTATTATTAAGCTGAATAGTTTTTAATTTTCGTGTTTATCCAGCAAGTTCGATTCCCACATTCATTTATGCCTCTACAACCAGTTCTTCATCAACAAATGACTCAAAATGGCCCTGTTCCGCAACAATCACATAATTTGCATTCACAACCACCTTCAGAGCCTATAGATGCCGGGAGCTTGTCGCATACACCTGATAGTGAAAATGACGTAAGTTTTTTGTAGGATGACGATAGTTTATAATAGGAGTTGGCGAATATATATATATATATATATATATTTATAAATAATCTCTTAAAAATATGCAGAGTATGTAAAGAGACTGCACTAACGAATATCAAAGCTAAATTAAGAGGGTTTTTAAAATTATGAATACAAAACGAGACTAATATTTTGGCACAATTTTTATTTTCCCGATTCTGGTTTGCCTGAAGAAGATAATATATTTTCCATAAACATAAAATTTTGCGGTAATTTTTGAAATTGGGATTTGCCAACTCTTTATCGTGAGCGATAATAAATTTGTTTAACTTATTGACAAGCACGTGTTTTGGTTAATTAACGTTTGAGAGTTACTTAAAATTTGTTGAACATTTTTCGGTTGATTGTTATAGATTCGAAGTGCAGAGTATTCTACAAGCCAACGGAATAAAAAATCGTGGATGTATGAGTTGGGCTTAGTGCGTCCGGTGAGTTTCATTAGTTGTAGCTATTTTTGTGATTGTGTGGAATGATAGTTAGCATGAAATGTCGCACGCTCCATACAGAGTAATATTTAAGATTTTATTTTAGAATGAAATGGCACAGAAAGCAGTCAAGGTTCAAGAGAAACCAAAGTGTTTTGATGCGGGTACTGAGACGGATAGGGTAAATACTCGTGATTCCAGTGTACAGACGGAACCAATTACGGTAAATATTAGTTTTTTATTCAAATAAGTATATTTTGCAGCTCTCAAAAGCCAACGCTATCCGGGTTCTTTCGGAGATCTTAGGATTATCAGTAGTTATTAATTAATATTTTTAATGTTTGTTTCCCGCTTAATATTCCTTTTATTACTTTTTTAATCTAGACATTTTGTTTATAAGTTGTAATAGTAGTTTTGTTGTCGAGTTAATTTTCCTATTTTTGTGCGAATCTCATGTTTATCATTAGCACCAATTACCTATTATTAATCATCCCCCGTCGCTCATCGTTATGGTTTATAATTCTCTTTTGTCTTTAAAATTGTTTGCTCATAATTCCAAAATTGTTGTTTTTATTGTAAATTATCATTATATTTATCCAAGTTCTGGACAGGTATAGTTGCTTTATAGGCAAATTTTCATCGTTTGAAACATCTTGCACATGTGCGCCGCCAATTGGGTTAGAATCAAATTCCCAATTATAGCGCTTAACTAAACGCAATTTCATAATAATCACCTATTTAATTTTGGATATAAATTTTTTACTTTATATTGTTGATGTTTTGACATATTTATATAATTATTCTGTAAATGTTTCTAGAACGTTCAATTCATTATGCGAACTCAATGATTAATTAGATCTAGGCCCAAAATGAAACAATCTTATTCCCAATCATCTTACAGATGAATTTACTTGGAAAGACGAATAAATCATAATGAATTTTACCGGTGACCACGTTTATTAAACAAACGTTAAAAATCAAATTCCTATGCCCAACTGGAAGTTTTCTTTCTTTACCTGCAATTTCATAAACAAATATTGTTCCAATTTCATTAACAGTTACAATTACTATAAGTACTATACATGAACATAAAATGGAATTATTAAATGCATATTATAAAAAAGAACAAGGACGGAATAATGCTTTAAAAATTGTAATCGCTAAAATAGGTGCAAACATTAATTAACCAAAAATAAATATTATAAAAGCTGGTATTAATAGAAAACTGGATAATGATATAAAACCGAGAACAAGTGAGTCAATAGATTGAAGCTAAAAAATGAAATTATGAGCGGAACGCCAATAAAGTTTCATTTATTGCATGCAGCCACGAGTTCAAATCTTCAGGTGAATCAGCAGCCAATAAAACTCTAAAAACAACTTTAAATTATTTATTTTTTCAAATAAAAAATACCTTCTCTTTTCCAACAAAGTCGGATTTTTATCTATCAGTAGCTCAACCATAAATACAAACGGTCTCCCCTTCCCATTTGACTTCAACTCCTCGATGGATTGATTGGTACATTTTGTCAAATCGATTTGTACCAACGGTATTGTCGTCTTTTCATCCTCTGGCTTACTCCAGAAAAAAATTACTCCTCGATTGAGAATTGCCCAATACATATTCCACGACGCCTCTCCAGTCGCTGTTCTTTCATTTAACATATACTAAATTATAATTATTCACCATAATAAAAAACCAAAAATTACAAGGTAACCGCAGTTCAATACATCTATAGATTCAGGAAGAGAAGAACAATGCGACACAAGTCGAACTGTTCCCTCAAGCGGATATGTTACATCATCGAGATAGAATTCCCCATTTCCAGCCGTATCGCGACTTAAAGTAAGTTTTCCACAAAACTCAAAATCACATTTTGGAGCTTGACCAGGAGTTGAAATATGTGTGATCCGATGACGTCTTTGGGCTAAATTATACTAACAATAATTTTCATAAATAAGTTATGTAACCTGAGCTCGGAACCAATAAATTTTTACACTTCGACGCAAGAACAGCTGCGCATGTCTTTTTTGGTTCCTTATATTCTGGTACTCGCATCATGTAAACTTCCATTGTTATTATAAAATCGACAGGCAAGTTCGAAAAATGTAGATGTTCACCAAAATTGATAACATTTTGTCTCGTTTGATAATGCGCAAGAAGAGTTACAACACCTGTAGCTTCAATCTGCGTTCTGCATTTCAACGCTACAATAAACGCAAATGAGCCTCCTAAAAAATAAAACAATAAGCAAAACTATAAAAAGGCATTACGCAAGTTAAATCTCTTATTTAAGAAAATGTCTATGTTGGAAATAACCATTGTCGACTTGAAGTAACGGTTCAATGGTGGTGGTGGATGACGAACCACAGAAAGCGCTTGCAGACGTTTCACTTCATCCAGCTGAAGCTTAAGCCTCTCGCGGCAAACAAGTAAAACACGCTGTGCTGACAACTCTTGCGAAACCAGGTGCGATTTTTTCGATTCGACAAGAGCACACTCGGCAAACTTAATGTGCTTTCTGGTAGTCTCAGTCATTTCAATCAACTTATGGATTTGACGGCGTAAATCATTGGATTTGTCGGCGGTGGATATATTGCTGATTGAGCTGACAAAAGACTCGTCGATATTTTGCGAATAGCCTAACATTCACCATTAAACTTTTAATTGCATTAAACATACCATATGTTAATCTCTTCGCGTTCACCGTACCAATCGGGGTTGAAGTAGCCAAAGCAGAAGGCGTTATCATTCGATTTACCACAACTTTCTCAGTTTTGGGTATTCCTTCTCGTTCGCTAACTCTATATTCCGTAATTGATTGTCCAGCATGTGGCGTCATCAATGTCGGCGACCTTGTAAATTGTGGTCCACTCGAACAACTATACCTCGTACCATCGTTTTCCAGACCATCATTAGCAGGACCGTTCTAATCAACATATTTTATCGTTTAAGTATACTTCACTAACCGTTCTTTCAAACTCTATTTCTTGATATGTGTTAGTAGACATATTGAATCGTTTATTTGGACTTGATTTACCTTCCACATCCGCGTAACCATTGGCTGCTTCAATAGTTTTTTCTTGCGAGTCGCACGTTTTCTTAAAAAAACATCTATAAAACTTAAAATGACGGAAAAGGGAATTATTCTAGAAGAAATTTTACAAATTCTACAACTTTCTTATACTTACTGTCTTTTTATTGAGAACTTATTAAACCTTGATTACAAAATTTTAGTCATTCATAGATGTATTCCTCTAAAACTAAATACCTCTCCAAAATTAAACATCTCATCGATTTTTTCATAAGTTCTTTCTTCTGGTATATCCGAAAATGGCAATGATTTTCGCAATTCTTTAACACTGACACGAGGTGGCGACTTTTGCGCCTCATTTTCATGGGACTCGCGGAAAGGAACCGCATAATAGTATTCCGTTTCTATATTGTTCTCCGCAGTTGGAGTTGAACAACTTCTATAATAAACGTTAATCTGTTTTATGATATATGTTACTACCTATCTTCTTCGGGTTTTTCTTGTTGTTGAATTACATTACTATTTTCGTCATAAGAAGTTTCTTCAACACTTCCTCGTCGTAGCATAGCAATCTCCTGAGCGGCATCTATTCTACGATGACTAATACTGGTTTTCTTTTCAAATGTGTCCGCTAGTTTCCTAAATTAGAAACTAATTTTAATAATTTATAAAAATAACAAACCTCACAGAAATAATTGAATTTGCAGAACTTGACGATACGGCATTGGATTTTATAGTATCTGTCTTAGAAGAATTTTGTGTCGGAAATACAATAGCTTGTGTCCCTCTCCTTTCACGCCGAATCATTGGAGATTCTTTTCCAGTTGCATGTTGATTGTGATTAGAATTTGATCCTACTTAAATTACCAATAAATATTTAATTCTTAAATGTATTAATACGTTTCACATCAATATAAGAATTTGCAGTGGACAAATTTCGATTTTCACTATTAATCCCAATATCTGAAGTGCTAGTAATTGAAGGTCTAGGACGTCTAGGCGTGCTATCAAATTGTGAATATCCAAAATTATCTTCAGATTTAAGTTTCTCATCTACACAAATTTGATGGTTTCTAGTATTATTAACTGAAAAAATATATCTGAATGATAATTGTCTAATTTCTTACAGTAATTTTGTTGTTTTACACTAACGGAATCCGTTTCGTTATAATCCAATTCGCCGGATTCTGGAACAGTTTGCCTTTCAAAGTAATCATCGTTAACATCATATTCTTTATGAATTTCTTCTTCATCATCATATTCCTCCATCATAGAATCATCTAAATTATTCAATTATATTATTAAAAATATTTAAAGACACCAATAAAACGTGTCTCCACAGTTTCTTTAACTTCATTTTCATAATTTGGTTCACTATTTCTTCTTATTCTTCGTTCATATTTATTATTAATTACATCAGAGCTTTCAAATTCAAGAACATCAGATCGGGCCACTTTATCGAAAACCTGTGCGAGACCACGAATTCTTCCCCGTGGCGGACATAATCTAAAAAAAAAGTACCAGTTTTAGTTTAAGGACTGACGAACCTCCAGGTATCTCCCCGAGAAGGTGAGAACCAATTGGTATCAGCTTTTGGCCCATCGGTTGTATTTTGTTCTACTCGATTTTCGTCACATTTTGCGGCGGTTACAGACGTCCATTTGTACTGTATTATTTAATTTATAATTTCAACACGTTTAAAAACTACTTTATGAATCGAAGATGGCGTAGACGGTGGTGGTGGAGTTCGTAATACCGGAGGATAAGAAAATTCCCTTCGTTCCATCTAAATAAAATTAAAAATTAAAATTAATGGAACAAATAACGTTAATGTTCTTTCACGAATTTTTTTAAATGCATTATTATTATTATTATTAAGCTTAAATTTTGGTTGGACTAATTTCCACAACAACAATAAGTATGAAGCCTAATTTTCTAAATGTAAACAATTAATTTACGAACATTTCATACAAACGAAAGATAATATTATAATGTAAACTTTAATTTAACTGAAAATATCACATAACATTCATTATGAAAGTTTAAAGAATTGAAAACAACGAAAAGTTAAAAAAATTGAAAATAGTGAGTTATGAAATAAACGAAAATTGATGCATAATCTACAGTAACACGTTAAAGGAATAGACACAAGATTACAATTATTTTTCACTTTTGTAATTTTATAAATATTTATTCCGTTTATATTTCTAATATTTTAAGCTATATACAAAATTGTATATGTTTCGGAGCATTAAAGGGCATTGTACATCATTAAATGAAAATTAAATTCCTCGAAAGATACCAGAACATTACTTTATTTAGCTGTTGGTTTTAGTACATTGTCAGCAGGGATCAATATAATTTTTTTCGAAAACGAAGTTCGGAATTAAATTTTAAAAATGGAATACGAACATCTCAAATAAAATTTACAAAACAGAATCCAAAATTCAAAACGAAATTGGGTATCCTGGATCGAATGTAAAAATTTCGATTATATAATCCCTTATCCATTTTTATGTCCTTAAACGTAAGGATTTAAATTTTAATCTAGAAATAATAGAAAATGTGATAGAAGGATTGATGATTGTTGCAATTTCAGAACCACAGAAATTTCAATCACAATTAAATATCCGGAATAAACTTTTTCGAGAGAAAACTCACCTGGTTTTGAGTCAGATTATGCTATTTTAGAAGGAATATATTCATGTATTGTGATGAAAGAAATTTGAGACAGAGCTTAAGTATCAGAGTGACATTTGTTTGGCTTGATGCCCAAAAACAGTTGATATGACCGCAAGGAATGTTACATTTTATTCAATAGTCAAAAATTAAATTTCAAAGAAAATCTGCGGAATTTCACGGCGTTTTTTAATAAATGATAAATCGCTGAGTTCAAAAGCGGATTTTATAAACATAAATAGTTTATTGGCATCATTCATAACACAAAATAGTACTTAATCAGAATTGATCCGTTGTTATAGAATCAAAGATCCTCGTAATGATCTTCATTTGGTGGAACTGGGAGAGCATGCTGAACTGGGAAACTCGCAAAAGAATATCCACGGTTAACAAGGAGCTCTATGTTGCCAAGCTCCGCCGAGTATATGAGGCTATTTGACTGAAAGACCCGATCGACAAGGTCATCTTGCTCCACGACAACGCCAGGCCGCATGTTGCACAAGTCGTCAAAACTGCCCTCCCAGAGCTCGAATGAGAGGTTCTTCAGGATCCACCGTACTCTCCAGGTCTTGCGCCATCCGATTATCACCTTCTCCGCTATCTGTCTAACCAAATGAGGGTTTTCGATGACGAAGAGGACCTCAAAAACTTGCTCAACAACTTCTTCGACACCAGACCGGTCGATTTTTGGCGGTACGGCATCAACAAATTGATCGAGAGGTGGGAGGAAGTCGTAAACAGTAACGGCGAATACATAATTGATTAATTTACCTATTGTCGTGGTGTAGGTTGATGAAAAATTAGGAATAAAGGAGCATACCGAAAAAAAAGATGGTCTCGCTTGGGCTGGTGTAGATTTAATTTGCAATTTGTTTATTATTTCGAATTTCTTTTTTTCATCACATTTTTGTTTTATATTGTTTTCTCTTACTAAATTGGTTGTTACATCAACATAATACATACTACATAATACAACACATAAGAAATGCGAAATAATAAACACATTGCAAATTAAATCTACACCAGCCCAAGCGAGACCATCTTTTTTTTCGGTATGCTCCTTTACCCCTAATTTTCATCAACATACACCACGACAATATTATTATAATTATTTCTTTTTATTCAAATAAATTTTTGTAAAAAAATTCTATGAACTTATTCCTCAACTCAATAGAATGGATCGTTAATACAGTTCAATCAACCTTTTTAGGAGGCCCGTTATAATGAGAGGCCCGGAATAATAAAGACCTTCCGGTAGCTATAATCTGAATACTGTTTTCTAAATGGCGGTTAAAAGGTTTACCTTCTGTGAGGTTCCCTTATTTTAACTTTTTTCTTTAATCCTAAATTAATTTTTTTAACTAGAAATAAAATCTTTGATATTTTTTCTGAATTATATACCTTATAATTACACATTAACTTGTATGGTAATAGAAAGAGCTCAATAAGCATGCTCAAGCATAACTTTTTAGAGATATATCAGCATTTTTAGATAGTTTATGACAAGCTCAATTAAATTGCGGTAAAAAAACTTTTTGGTTATAAAGACTTAAAAATTTCCACATATGTTTAAACATCGCAAAATCGCTATTTCGATTTGGCCTGTTTTTTTTTAATATAAATAATATTTATTTAGAATATTAGAATATAATACCGTCAGACACAAAAATTCTTTTACGCCCTTCAGGAGCGTTACTGAAATGTTCAATAATTCTTGAATATAATTTAAAATAGTTTATTTCAACTTTTCCAACTCAAAACATTTACTTTCGTTAAAACGAAAAATGAAGTAGCACTGTTTGTATTATTATTATTCGATTTCCAAATGGTTTTAAATGTATAATCTCGATACGGTTGATTGAATATTATTAGCGTTATACTGGAGAATAGTCCATGATTTGTAATTATTATGATACTAAGATTATTGAGAGCTGAAATTACATTACACAAATTAATAAATGTTGTTTTTATATTGTTTCACACTATTCCAATAAAATAGCTTTTAAAGAAAATAATCCAAGATTTTGTCAATTAAATTTTTGATTTTTATTTAGAACTATTAAGAATCAAGAATTAGAATATTTCGAAGTTTCTACCAACTTAAAAATTGTCATATAATTAAATAATTTCTTATAATAAAGTTGGAGCATGTAGATTAGTATCTGTTTTATGAACTATTGTATAATAAATACTTAAATTTTGACAATAGACAACGTAGAAACCAGTGATGCGATGGACTCCACATCAGGCCCGGGTATGAACTACTGAAGTCCCCGTCCCGTTGGAGAAGATGGAGAGTCCCGGTTCGGAATCTTGCGTTGGGTGACAAGGGAAGTCCCGGGTTGTGAATTTTCAATGTTTTTGGTTCCGCCCGCCCGGAATTCCAATAAATTTGGTCCCTCCCACTACTGATACAAACGTAAATATTTTATTATGAAAGGAACTCTTAAATTGTGGAACAAATTTATTAAACGATTTATTTATCTGACTAGTTGGATGAAAATTAAAGAGGAACCTTCAAAAATTGATTCTTCGGTGCCGATTTGATTTGAATTGTTATTTATTAAATAACGACAAAGTCAAACTGCCAGAAAAGTGTTCGGTAATTGATATAGTTTTCAATAATTTTTTTTATCATTTTTTGTTAAATTTTTTTTGTGTTTGTGTTCTTTTTGTACCTCGTGATATCAATTTTTTGATATACGAAATTATGTGGTTACGGTAATCAATGTCTACTGTATAGTCGATTGAATATTTAAACTTCAAATATCATAAATCTGTTCAAAATCCGAATCATATTTCTATTTTAAGATATAATTGCTTCCAGTTGTTCCCTTAACTGATAAAGATAACAATTTCCAATTATAGTTTTCATGTTACTTCACTTTTAGTTCTTTTATATATTTACTGTTTCATGAAAACTAACAAAAATCAACCAATTTGTTGAATAATAATTCCTAAAGACATTAATATACTTGGGCTACGTTCAATTGAAAAGAAGCTTGTAGTTTATACGTAGAATGTTGGAATACACATTGTAAATTTGTCATTTTGCCTACATTAGCTTATTTAACATTATAAATTACCTTGATCATAGATACGGCGTACAAATATAAATATTATTGCAATTCCAGGTATCACCAACGATACTATTGGTATCACAATATTCAGTGACAATCTGTAAAAAGCCCGTCGTTGAAGGTTCCTTGTCGAACGCAACAAATTATATCGATCAATTTCATAATTCAAATAATAAACGCTTCTTATAAAATAGAATGCCATTTGAACAAATATTATCATTGCAAATGCGGTAATCGTGTAAGATGAGCCACATTCGGATTCAATAAATAGATAGTTGCGTTTGAGGAAAAATTCCGGAACTGGGCACGGATAACTCTTAAGGAATCTCAATTTTCCTCGATATTGATTTGATTCGACAAAATAGCATGGTGCCAGTAGAAAGAAGCCAAATATATAGTGAGCCGTTATGTAAATCAGTCGTGATATTGGATTTGTGATTTTGTATTTTGTTTCAACTATAAGAGAATATCTATTCTCAAATAAAATGAGCATTGAGACGCACATTGCTAAAGTTGTAAGTTATAGGGGTTCTTGACTGACTTTGCTCGTTGACCGTTATTATTTTATTGAAAATAATTTCAAAGTGTACATGTGGATGTAGGAGTTTTATAAGGTAGTGGGAATTCACTTTAAATGATGTTAGCCGCAAATTTGCATTCACATTTGTAAAAATAGTAATTCCAGGTTCCCCTTTCAACTATAGTAAACATTGGTTGTTATTATTTTCAGCTATTTGTTAAAAATTAAAAACAATTTTTTCCATTTTATACATCATATAAAAACATAAATTCTTTCGTTAACTTACTTTATCTATATGAGATTGCATGAAAAGCCACGCTTAAAAGTTGCAAAACCGCAATTTCCAGTTGGCGTGCAATGATCTGGAGAGGCACCTCGGACGCTGTATCAGAATGAACGGACGGAACGATGGCAAAGATCAAGGCAGCCTGGCCAGCTTTTAGAAAATGAAAACCGCTAATCGATGTCATTGTCATGAAACGAGGTAAACAACAACAACCGCATTGCTCTACGCTGATGAAAGGTCGGCTCTATTCGCTGTTCAAACGAGAAGCTCAGTGGACGTAACAGCGTGGCACATAATTAGAGAGAAGGATACAGAGGGCGACGTATGTAATCTATTTCCCCGCGAACTGCGACGCAATCGAATGTGGAACGAGCCCAGAAGAAGAACCCGTCCGGATGTTGGCTGAAATGTGGGACTGACGATTTACAGAATGTAATCCAAAGGGCTGGACATACCTAACTTCTCAGATCAAGTCAAGGACATATTATTTGTGCGTATCTTCGCTGAACAATAGAAGAAAAAATATGGTTTGGTTCACGTTGGCAAGAAAAAACCGTCCGGGATGGAGTTCGTCCGCTCCGGTGGAGAATGAGTCGGACTCCAAATTATCGACAGTAAACAAGATAGATGTTTTTTAAAATTCTACATGTTGTGGCAAAAGCCAAAAATAATTATTAATTGACTGATGGAGGATCCAAAACTCGTCCGTCCCTGTCACTCTGATATAATATGATACTCAGTGCAGCAGCCAAATCAGCTACTGAGATATAGCCGGTTTAGGCCACTGTTTATTGCTGAGTTTTTCCAGAGTTATTCCTTGTTTCTCATGTTATAAATATCCTTTTTATATATTATTGTATTGTAATAAATATTTTAATAAATACGAACACGACAAATTGGCGATCAGGATGAGATTCGAACTCACGCGGGAAAATCCCAATGGATTATATCAATTTTTACAGAATTTTCACGTTACATTAGAGTTTTGTGGTTAACATGATTGTTAAGATCTCCATTCTAAACCCTCCTGCTTTCGCTATTTCATTTGGTGTGAATACTTGATATTCACATTATTTTAAAAGCAGTTTTCAATAAATCAACAAACCTGCTCCTATGACTTGTCCCACATAGACCTGAACTTCTTCATGAATACCCAAAAAACTAGCCAATCCAAGAGAAATACCACAACAACAGGGAAACATAATAAATGGCGTTGATATAATTGTCAAGAAGACATCCAATAAAACGCTAAACGTGTGCATAAGCAACAACGGATTCTTCATTTGTTTCATTGTGATCGGAGTTTTATATAATATGCAATAATAACAGAACATTTCAATTGGAATAGAAATAATTCCGATAATATGAGAAGAATGTTTGGAAAACTCCTTAGTGGCCAAAATGGAAGAATCTAATTTGCATTTTACTGGATAAATATTTTCATGATAATTTGATAAAAGCGCCTGTAAATTTTGATAATTATCAGTTTGTCAATCAAAACTTTTACCTCGTAGGACTCGTTCATTTTGTTTGGTGTTCGAAGCAAGGTGAGGATAAATGTTTGCGCAGCTGAACTGCAATTAACAACACAGGTGAAAATTATAATTTTTGTATATTTTTTAACAAGTTTCTTGATTAGTGTGTTTTAATTTATAGGTTAATTAAGTTTGACTTTTCAGTTAACATAGCCCGCCAACTGGAAGACTAATACAATGGGCTCATTAAGCGTGATAACACTTGTAGGAATATATTAATACTTTCATGTAGTCACGCCAACTGAAATCAACTTTTGTTATCCTAAAATCAGCTTACATTTCTAACGAAGTTCTAATGAAGTTGGTGTGGGTAAACAACTTTTTGTAAAAAAATACGTTTGCAAGTCTTGCTTAAATTTCGGAAAAAAAAATTAAATTTCGATGTTTCCATTTAGCGTGACATATGAGTTAAGATTAAACTTGATAAAAATAAAAAATTAGCTTCTTTGAGAAAAAGAAGTTTGCATTTTATCGAAAACATGCATGCTTTGCATTTACACCTTACTAAAATGAATAGTATCCAATTTTTGTTTTTCACCTATATATTACAAAACAAAACAAAAATTCAATTACAATTTAACCGAATTAAAAAATATTAATAGTATGATTATTTTTGCTCTTGTTTTCCGGTTTCAGATAGGGTTGAATATATACAGGCATAATTACCGGGAAACCTATAGCGCACACTGCTGACGCACTTTTGTTGCGTTGATACAAAATTTAAAAAAAAACAATCATTAAATTATCATTTATTAATGTTTCGTCCCAATCAGATATTATTTAAGGTAATGAGGAAGGGTACAGCTCATCTCTTGAATTATCGAGCTTTTTAAGAAAAATATGACTTCTAGTAGAATCTGTGACAGTCTCAGGGTGCTGCGTAGCATCGTATTTGGTATCAACAAACGTAACAGCGAACTTGATACAGTCAATGACCGTAGTAGACGAGAAAGACCACCTTATGTGATAATCTCTCGCCGCGTTGAAACTGTTCGATCAAAAATCTATGAGACAGATGATCTTCTACCCCTTACGCAAACTGGATTGAATCTTACTGACAAGATGCTGCTCACAGTAGAGGCTGAATTCAACTCTCAGAATAATCGAGTTCCTGCCAAGAATTCACAAACACCGACTGTGATAGGTAGGGCTCTTCAATGAGTGTCAAATCCCGCTTCCGATATGATATTCGTAGCGATCTGCTCAACTGTAGAGTGTACACTTGTTGTCTCGGAAAAGGTTCTGATCAACAAGAAAGGGATATTTGAAGAAGAACATAGTTCCCTGAGCCAGTAAAAACTTCAGAAAATGTAAAATAATTTTGTGTCACGCTGTATATATATATATAGTAATATGGTGGCTGGTTACGTTCCTTCCCCGGTCCCGGTCGCGGTCCCGGGATTTGAAATTAGGCACCGATCTCTGAAATGTGCTATATATAGTTTTAAAGAAATTAAATCATGTCGAATTAGTGAAATTAATTTATTACGACGTCAAGAATATTCAAATCTAAATTACACTCAGGAGTCCAACCGCGTCGGTCCCGTTTACGGTCCTGGTGTGTACACCCCAAATGAAGGTGTCGCTGCCAAGCAGCAACAAACATTCCCTAAGACCTAGGTCACCAGATGCCTTTGTATTATCACCTGACGCCATTGTGACCAAACCTTATTATGTTACCGACGGGGTCAACCACGCCCCCAAATCACAGTATAAAAGGCCCCACAAAAGATGTTCTTTGTTCATTGTTCATTGTTTGTTCATATTGTTCATATTATTTACACGAGCACAATAATATGAACAATATGAACAAACAATGAACAAAGAACCTCTTTTGTGGGGCCTTTTATACTGTGATTTGGGGGCGTGGTTGACCACGTCGGTAACATAATAAGGTTTGGTCACAATGGCGTCAGGTGATAATACAAAGGCATCTGGTGACCTAGGTCTTAGGGAATGTTTGTTGCTGCTTGGCAGCGACAGAAGGTGACTTTTTAAAAAAAATAATATTTAAGAGTTTCTTTCAAATCGCTAAGTGGTAATGCATTGGTCTGTTCCAATTTTATTTTTTCGCTAAAATCAAATGTTTTAATTAATTACGGCAGATGGAAATTTTAAATTACGAGGCATTCTAATTAAGTATCCAATGTTAGTAGACAAATTATGAACTGCGAATTGAGAAAACGGGAATAAAAAATAGAGCTCAGAGTGAATAGATTTTAACTTAATCTTCAATATATATATTAAACGCAAATATCTATTATAACAAATACTGTGTTAATGGATAGAGTTTAGGTCTGTTTAAGCCATTTTTATTATAATAATATATTGAGTGAAATCATGTTGAAGGAATTCGGCTTGTTCAGATTTCATTCATTCAGTTAATGAACGGATGGAGAGTTTTCAGCTCCCGAATGCAGAATTCCTTTCAAGTCTGGTGTTAATTCCTATATGAAAGTGGATTTTTGGAACAAAAATATAAAACTTTCGAAATCTGGAATGCGGAATCGGATTCAATAGAACGTTAAAGACGTGACCTAGCTTTTTTCGTCAACTTTTTTTTTAGAAGTAGACTGAAAAATATGAGCAAGTGCAGATTCTATACTATCTAAATAGCTATTATAAAATTATTTAATTCCTTGTTTATGTTTTCTTAAAAATTTGAGATTTATATATATATAAACTGAGGCTGCAAGAATATATTTATCCGAAAAGGATGATAGAAACCATGTATAATTTAACTTTTCAAGTAAATCATATACATTTTCAATTAATTTTGTGATTTTAATACAGCTATTCACATTTTCTTAGAAACGTAGATTATCAATTATTTTCAATCACCGTTTAAGGGATAAATTATTTCTTGCATACTGTGTCGTAAACGACCATGATAAGATTATTCTATAATTAAAATTGGTAATATTTTGTATGTTTTAATGTTGTTGTAACATTTTCATCCCAGGCTTTTAACAAATATGTTTATATTAAAATTGTATAAGCTTATTCTATAATTGACATTGGCAATATTTTGTATGTTTTTTAATGTTATGTTGTAACATTTTTATCCCACGCCTTAACAGATATGTTTATATTAAAATTGTATAAAAGGACGCTCCTGTCCTTCTAAAACACGCTCTTTATATTCTTGCTCAATATTCTATCATATTCAATAAATAACCTCTTTTACATTCTTGCTCCATATTCTACTATTCAATAAATACTGGACAAACTTAAGGAACAAATTTATAGGGACACTTGCTAAAAACGTCGAAATATTAGAAATAATTTGAAATCTTTAATGGTTTCAAATTTATCCAACGATTTAAAAAATCTCATCAACAGATTAAATATTGTAGTGGGTTATATTGTAATGGTACAGGTTATTGAAAAAATACGAATAAAAAATGGTCTCGCTTGAAACAGGCGTAGGTTAAATTTTCAATTACCTAATTTATGTTTGCGCTTTTCTTTGAATATCGTATATATAATAAATTAAACTTATAATTTTGTTATTATAATAATTATTATTAATGAAACAACCAATTTATTAAGAGAAAACAAAATGAACAAACAAAAATGTGATGAAAGAGAAAAGCGAAATAATAAACAATTTGCAAATTATATCGATATGACCCCTAGCGAGACCATTTTATTATTCGGAATGCTCCTTTAACCCTGTTTTTTTCAATAATCTGCACCACGACAATATAAATACGTAAGGTAAAACCAGAATCCGCCTTCAAGAATGTATTTACATGTTAATGTTCGAAAAATGTTGATAACCTATTTTCAAAGTAAAATTAAATAAGTGTACATGAGATATAACATTTTATTACAAAATTAATTGTAATAACATAAAATATATGTAGTTTACTGGACACGACAATTAATCAATGATTTTACATCACCGTTTAACAAATAAATACGTTCTTGTATACCGTCTCAAATGAAATTCAGCTGACAAAATTAATAATTATAAGGTTAAAGAAACCAATAAGAAATATATTAGAAAACCAATAGTTCTCAGTTATGTTAAATGGATAAGAACTAATGAGGATGAACATTATACGGATCAACTATTCAATCAGGTTTAACAAATCGAGGCCAATTTGTGTTTTGTTCGTATTGGGCATTTTTAATTTATTTTACAACTCCAGGAAATTGGATAATTACAATTCTCGTTAAATTGCGAATTTGATGAAGTATTTGAAAATAAAACGTCATACAACATCGATCTATTCTTATTTGAAGCAAAAATATCCTCCCTTTGAAAAAAAAATGCCCAGGTCCAGATTCCGAAGAACTTTGAAATTGACATTAAATTAAGAAAATTTGTTATTTATCATATTTTTTAACACAAATTTCACGCCACGGTCAAATATCTGCGCGTGAATGCAAATGCTGCGTGACCGTCATAATTTTTTATTACACATTAAATAAAAAACAACGTTTTTGAGCGCTTAAAGTAAAAAATGGTAAAATTCCTTTATTATATAATAAATACCCGTATCGATATTGTATATGAAAATAAAAATCAATGTATAAAGTGAGAATAATACCTTTATTTTGATGATTAAAAAAATGAGCAAAATAAAAATTCCTTGTATCTTTTGCAATTCTCTACAGATCTTTTCCATTTTTATATCAATCGATAGAGCACATTTTTCTGATTCTATTGATACTAAACACTAATTGTTTGCAGTTGTCAAAGTTGCAGAATCTTTAAAAAATTCTTCCTTAATACAATTTATGTCTGAAAATCAGTTATTTCGATGAAATATTTAATATATGAGTTGTAGTTTATAGAAACTGAAAGTTTACAGCGAGAAAATCGAGAAAATATAAATATGATAATATCCATAAATATAAATTTTAATAACAAACAAAGACAGTTAAATATAACAGAGAATACTTTTTGACTTATTAATTTCAAAAAAAAAATTTAAAGGGGCAGGTTATACCGATAAGGAATCCATATTTTTAAAAACTTTACCATAAAAACAATATTATTGTCATGCAAATAACAGCACCCACAGCCAATTCCTATAAAATCCTATGATATGGGATTCATTATTCATTAGTATACGTTCGAAATATTTCCAATTGCTAGATCCAAGATCTTATCCAGTATGGCTATTATAAATGGTGGAGATGACGGAAGAAACATTAAAAGCGGTTCGACTAACTATATAATTATTTGTAGCGACGGACATTTCCAACATACAATAAAAATCGTATACAATAAGAGTTTTGGTCCCATCGGCTTGTGAATATCATGCACAACATCAATGGATTGATGCTTAAAACCGTTTGTTTCAGAAAATTAACGATATTGCAACTTTGACCACTGCAAACAATTAGTGTTTAGTATCAATAGAATCAGAAAAATGTGCTCTGTCGATTGATATAAAAATGGAAAAGATCTGTAGAGAATTGCAAAAGATATAAGAAATTTTTATTTTGCTTATTTTTTTAATCATCAAAATAATGGTATTATTATCATTTTATACATTGATTTTTATTTTCATATACAATATCGATACGGGTATTTATTATATAATAAAGGAATTTTACCATTTTTTACTTTAAGCGCTCAAAAACGTTGTTTTTTATTTAATGTGTAATAAAAAATTATGACGGTCCCGCAGCATTTGCATTCACGCGCAGATATTTGACCGTGGCGTGCAAATTTTTACATTTACACTTTTTACTGAACGCAGTAAACACGTGCACGTGTTCTCGACTATTAGAAATGAAAGCTCGTTTGAGAGTTTCTAACAATTGTTGATAATATGATAATCACTGTTTTAAAGAGTCGGGGAGGTAGTGCTATCTTGAAAGAAAGAAGAATATAAAAATTTAATTAACTATCTTGTTAACCAAAAAATACATTGATGACGAAGAAGAAATTATTTTTGAAGATGAGTTTTCTTATGGGTTGTATTTTATTGAAGAATAATTACTAATTGCTACGAATAAAGTCAATATTTTTTAAAATGAAATATTTTCGTGGTGCAGGTTATTGAAAGTCGATTTAAAGGAGCATTCCGAATAATAACGGTCTCGCTTGATATAGGTTTAGATTTAATTTGCAATTTGTTTATTATTTCGCTTTTCTTGTTTCATCAAATTTTTGTTTCATTTTGTTTTCTCTTAACAAATTGGTTGTTACATTAATAATAATTATAATAACAAAATTTTATGTGTAATTTATTATATTTATTAACGATATTCAAAATAAGCGAAATACTAATTAGCTAAATTAATTGAAAATTAAATCTACACCTGTTTCAAGCGAGACCTGCACCACGACAATATTATCATCTTATTTAATCTGTTGATGAGATTTCTTAAATCGTTAGATAACTTTGAAACCATTTTATTATTCGGAAGTTCAATAACCTGCACAACGACAATAGTATTTTAAATTTTGCTATAATTCACATTACCACTATGATTAAACATTAATTTAATTTTAATATAGACAAAATTAGGTAAATTGTGTACTTAAATTTCGTATTTGCAATTTATTTACTTATCTACTCATTTAAAGTTGCGTGTACCTAACACGTGAATAAAATACTAGAAAAATATCACACAGAACAAGTGAGACTGTGAAACTTACAAGTGAAACTTGTTAGACATAAAAGAATGTAGGATTAAAACAAAATTAAAAACACAAATTTTTAAATATTTTTCTTTTCAGAGATCGGTGCCTAATGGAAGAGGGAAAAATTAAAATGAAATGCGGTTCTCGTATAGACTGCCACATCAATCTGTATTGTCTCAAAAATGGATAACACATAACACAATTTTGAAGAAATATAATGAAAAAGAGAGAAATTATTAACATAAATTGAATATTTGTTTCATGACCTCTTTGAGACCATTGAAAATAATTCAAAAATTATTTTTGAAATTTAATTTTCAATTTTTTATATTTTGATAATAAAGCACTGCACTGCCACGAAGTATGCAGCATGTTGCAAAAGTTCACGCACCAATTGAATTTTTAAAAAATGAAAACACGCCCTTTTTTACTTAATTTTTTGGTACTAAAACATTTTGAGGAGCCTAAAACAAACTTAATACAATTAATAAATTATTATAAACGATTCTAAGCAAGAATGTACATCAAATTTAATAAAGATACGCTGTAATTAAAAAAGTTTAAAGACTGGAAATTAATAAATGAAGGGCGTGTTATCATTTTTTAAAAGTTCAATTGGTGCGTGAACTTTTGCAACATGCTGCATACTTCGTGGCAGTGCAGTGTAAAAGTCTAAATGATGTTGATGAGAAACTGTATATTAAAATTGAAATACAACAAAATAACTAAAAAAAACATAAAACACTTGTTATTATGATATTATCTTTGTACATAGAAATCACCAAATGTACCTAATTTGAAAAATGAGGCGTGTCTCAATCAAATTCTACTAACGTAAAAATTCTCGCAAATAGTTAATTATTGTATACACTCTTTTGAGCACAATTATGGTAGCAACGAACATAATCTTCAATGTTTCCATCGATCTCGGGCCAATAGACGTGGCTTCTTGCGATCATCTTAATCCTTGTAGATCCGGGTTGAACCCTATGCAAGGTCCAAGACCTGAGCGTCACCGGCAATCGTTTACTATGGTAATACTGTCCTTTCGGTTGTAGGAAGGCTATAAAGGTGATGTGTTGTTAACCTCCCGTCAAGATTCGCTATTGACAATCTTCTTCACTTCCTTCAGCACCACGGTATCAGTTTCTCTTCGAATTTTATCGGCGGCGACAGGTAGTTGATGAAAATGTTCGGCGATGCTTATGTTTGTATCATTAAAAAATTTTTGCAAAAAATCGTGGTGTTTATTTGTATCATACTTTGGGAAAAAACTCGGAAAATTATTTGGACTATATCAGAAATTAATAGTGAAATACTAAATTATTAATTCTATTTTAACCGATCTAAATTCATGTTGTACGTATGAACGTCGTAAAAACTATGTTTCCTAATGTTGATTTATAAATGCGCTAGTTGATCAGACAGAAAAATTCCCATAACGATAATTAATTTTCGGCTAAACATGCCTAAAAATAACAATCTAACAATATTCAGAGTACTTGTCATAGTATTAAAAATCATAAAAATTTCATCATTAGGAGATTTACAGTATTATTAGAGTGTTAATCTAAATTACATCAAATATTTCTTTTGTGAAGACAAAAAAGAGTGTTTTGCTGTTTTTTTCCATATATCAATAAATCTTGAAAACGTAAAACATTTTTTGGATTAGGAGAGTACAAGACAATGAATGAAAGTTAAAAAATAATTATAATATATATCAGGGTTAAACGGAATTCTATATTCCGTTTTCCGTTAAAAAACCAGATTTTCGTGCAACCATGGTATACATGTCTGATTACTTGACATACGACAATTCTGATATTTAAAATACACAAAAAGGATAGAGATGATATTTAATTTAAATACTAAATGTTATCGAATAATTTCGCAACTCTAATGAAAATATAGTGCATTGGGTAAAAAATATTCCCAAGTTGTCAATTAAATGTCGTTAATCGTAACTTTAACATAATATTAAATTAAACAGTTTAGTTCATCAAATATATATATATATATATAATTGGTTTAAATCTTTGTTATAATTGAGGGACAAATCTTTATTTTTAAAAGGATCACAACAGAACTCAGAATGAATCATTTTTTGGCATTCGGAAAATCGTAAACCCTCGATAGAGAAGACGTTGATAATGAGAAATAGAGAAGCAGAACAAAGAGATTTTGTCTTTCTATTTTGTTGCATTTATTTTTCGGTTTTTGTAATATACACGGTGTGTTAAAGGTTGTCAATCAGAGCGCCTGGAAGTGTGCAAAAACTGTACAAAAACTTTAACCAATTTTACGACAAAAAATACTCTGGACTGATTTTTCTACCTATTCCATTGGCTCGCAATCTTCAATCCTCCTAAGCTATGATCCATTTACTTTTCATTTTCATTACATTCATAGGTGGTCATTAATGAATGTTACAGTTTCACATTGATTTTCACATTGATCAGCTCTCTTCGTATTCGTTGAACCCAGTGACTCCATGTCTGCTTAAAAACGTTTCGAGGCATCCAACATTTGTCTAGATAACCTAATGAGTACTCCTAGTGTAACAATTTTCCTCAAAACTAGAACCCGTTTTTGCTTACAAGATGAAATCCAATCTACTGACGGAAAACTTTCTTAACGAATACTAATATACTCTGCCACTTTATTCTTTCTGTTTAAGCTATAAGATGTTCAGTCAAGACGGACGCCAGTTGAAAATGATTATTTTTAAATAGTTAAACGTGTTTAATGAAAATGAACCTGAATATTTAGTTTCCATTAACGCATATATGAGTAGATTCGTCTTAAACTTTCACTATACTTTAAAATATTTTTGAAAAAATTAAAGCCTCTAGCATAATTTTTTTAAGAGTCTATTTTATTTTTATTTAAAATATGTGTACGTGTACAATTGTAACATTTCAAATGGCATTTCTCGTTATTGTCAACTCGTGAAGTAACCGGAAGTTTTTTTTAAAGGGAATGCAGTTCCCGTCAAAAGGTTGTAAACGGTGAGTTTTTAGAGCATAGCTGGTCTTTTGTGATTTTTGAGCGGGTTTTTGATAATTTATACGTGTGTATAACGAAAAAAACTTTAACTAAAATCTAATTAGGCTTGTCTTAATCTATCTAAAAATATTAATATATTTTCAAAAAGTTGTATCTGAGCATGTTTACTGAGCTCCTTTAATTATTATACCAGTTGGCACCAGAATTTTCAATTTCCGAACTCGCAACTCGGAATACGGCAAGCAGAACACGGAATTCCGTTCATCGCTAGTACACACGTCAACTGAACTAGAATAAGTCAGCACAATTAGCGAAAGAATAATTTAACAATTGACACGTGCAGGTCAACTAGAAATAACGATTTTGCAATTTTTTTCAAGCGTATCTGAAAAATGTTAAGGCTTTTTAACAAAAAAGTTCTCATAAGAATAACGCTAGATTTGTCTTAAACTATCTAAATGCATTAAACAATTTCCCAAAAGTAAGATTTAAGCACGTTTATTGAGCTTATTTGATCAACATACCAATTGGTGTGTAAATATGGTAAAACTGTAATTTATGTTCGGCGTAAAAGTTTTATTTTATATCAGAGTATTCCACGGGAACATAGCGATAATGTGTTTTATCCAATATAGTAAAAGAAAAATGTTTCCCTATCGACAATTTCAATTTATAGTTCGAGTTGTTACAAATACGCCCCTCAAGTGCCAATGCTGAATGGGAAGTTGCGATGTAACATTCAAGTGAGTTATGCATTTTCCACTATCAGGGCATATTATCGGAATTCCATATGATAATTGCTGAGGCGTTCTCTTTCGTGTCTTTAAAATGATTTTTATCTTCTGTGTGGGCACGTTTGACTCCTATATATGAGAATATAAAATTAGTTGAAAAACTAGTTTCAACCGTTAGTTCTTTGTTAACCAGCTGTGCTCCAACCAATGTGCAATTTAGGACAATTGAGGGATTATCATCAGCGATATCGATGAAATGTGCATCATGTTGTTCCGCAATTATTTCACACTAAAAATTGGAATTTGTCTTTATAATTTGTTAAAAATAAAACCTCTTCTATTCCAATTTTATTTTTCAATGCGAATTGTATTTTTAAATTTGATACAATGCAATCAAGGTTTCTTGTTAATTTCCCATCAACTTGCTTATCTTCATTTAGTACAAGGCTGGATTTCTCTCTGAAAGAACTTCGACGTTATTTTTTGGGGCATTAAGAACGAAAAGTATCAATTTTTGATATTTCTCGTCTTCAGGTGGTTTTCCCTATTTTAATTGCCCCATTTTACAAAAATTTTCGCAGTTTGTTTAATTAACTTGATGAAATTTTTCTTTCCAAAACTTTAGCATATCAACTTACACTAATATATCCCGCGTTTCATTAATAGTTGACTCTTCCTTCTCGCTGTTTAAAACATTCATTCTTTTTATAATTTCCTCATTGATCCTGTTGCGAATATCCTTCACAATTTTAGAATTAAATCCACACAAGACAATATCGTCGACTGATTTTAGATATATCAAATAATCATCAAAGTTGCACGCGTTATCCGGTATAATTTTTCTTAAAACGGCATCTACGGAGCCTGATAAGTTTGTCTGAAATTTCACGTCTGTTAATAATGTACCAGTATGCGTTTTGAGCAGTTCAGAATATAATTTGCGCTTTTCTGGCTATTGCGAAAAATTATATCCACGTATATATTTGCATATATGCAAATTATTAATTGTATTGTCATTTTCAAAGCTCTGTGTCTCGTTTAGATCGCCACTTTTTTCTATCTCATCTCAAAACCGGATTTCAGACACGCTTAAATATCGAAAATCGCAATTTCCAGTTTGCGTAAAGTGCAGTCGAGAACTTTGTTAGATTCCATTCACACCCGATGCAAGCCAACTGGAAATTACGATTTTCCAATTTTTAAGCGTTTCTGAAAATTGTTACGTCTTGTGAATAAAACATTGATAGCGACAATTTAACTAGGCTTATCTTAAACTATTTTAAATATTAATATCTTCCCAGAAAGTTAAATTTAAGCAGGCTAACGGAACTCATTTTATTAACATACCAGTTGGTGTGCCCACGTTACTACTACTCTGCCGTAAAACGAAGTTTAAATATTTAAATTAGATTGATTATTACATTAGATTAATTAACATTAAAATTTATCATTTTGTCGTGATCTTACAGAGATTGAATTTTATTTTACGCTTTTAATTGCTTCCGTGGTCCCGATATCGTGGCAGTGGAGTGCCTATGTTGGACAACTGCGACAGCAAAAACCGTCCAAGTAAGTCGTCATGTCCATATGTCGAGATCAACAAGGAATTCTGTACTCTGAGCACGCCAAATGGAAATGAAAATTTTTTAATATTCAAACGTATCGTACTAATTTACACGTATTATTTTCATATAACTTTACCCTTAGCTTACAATTTTCCCTTGTAATTCACACAAATATAGCTTTCTCCAGTTTTGCAGCTTTTTCTTAAAATCTCTAAAAGTATTAAAAAGTTCACAAAATATTAGAACGTTTTCTATGATCGTTTTATTTGTGTTCATGCACATTTTGAATTTGCGTAATTTTTCGCTAAATATCTTTCTGAAATGCATCTCTAACACCATAGTTGTTGTTCTACACTTTTAAAGTTTGAAGTATTTCAAAAATATACCGAGAAAATCCATTGAACCAATGCCGAAATAAAGTTGATTTCCATTGGATTATCCGTTTTTCCATAATAAACTGGCTCTATCACATTTTCTCTTAAATGACGTATTTCTAACATATTGTTTGGTTGTTCCGAAAGTTGGCGTATTTGCTATAAAAAATGTGTATCAATAATGAACTATTGATTACATGATATAATCGCATCATTGTGTGCAAATCGGCATCATCCACTTCTACGGTAAAGTTTGGGTCCACGCGTCTTCTCAATTTCAATGAATAATGAAATACTACAAGTCTGATTGCTTGGTTACGAAGCTCCTCCTGAATAGAGAAATTATTGCGTTATAAAAAACCTGATTTTTGATAGCCCAGAGTTTGAAATTCGCCAGAACCTTCTAAACCTTCGTAAAAAGAACGCCAAATGAAAATGAAGATTTTGTATTATTTAAACGTATTTCATTAACTTCCAAGTAACTTCCATTTTCCGTCAATTTTACTGTATTCGCTTGAAACAAATTTCAAGTCTTTTTCTATCAAGAAGTTTTCTATCTCCTGCTCTTACGAATTAATTTGACGTAAAATTAAAGTTTAAATTGTCCTGTAAAATTTACTAAAAATTAATTTGAAATTAACTAAATGCGTGAAAATATAAAAAATCGTTGTTCTCATTTGGCGAACACGAATTATGACGAGTTAAGGATTAAAATATAATTACATTGCTTAAATTAAAAAAAGCGCGTATTTCTAGTTTTTTTTAGTTATTGTTTACTATTTACCTAACTACGATAATCAAGAAAATTATAAGTAACTTTTAAAAGTTACATATTATTTTACGTTAACAATTAACATTAAAACGCTTCTGGCAAACAACCTCGAACTATCAAAAGTTAACTCAATTTATTACAGACTTACGGTAGCTCGATCATATTGGGAACGAATTGTCACGTTTGAAAATATTCGACGCACAACTTGTGAAAGGCAAGAAGATGATGAAAAGTAGAATCGCCTTTTGGTTAATGTTAGTACCTTTAAAATACATTCAAGAATGGTTATAACATTCTGTTAAAGTTCTTTTAGAAGTGACTATTCAGTAAATATACAATTTAGCTTATTTTCCCCATAACTCGGGTTATATGATTTGGGTCATTGTCAAATTTTGAGAGAATGTGGAGAACGGTAATAGAAAACAAAAAAAAAATAAGTATTTGAAGTACTGTACTCAGCAAAGTGTCGTGCATACGGACTTTTTCACAAAACTTTTAAAAATATTTTTTGTATTTTATGACCTTTTTCTACTATTATTCGACCTGTATTATGACAATATCCGATATATCGTAATTTTAATTTAATCTACTCTGCACTTTGCGCTTGACGGTGGCGTGACTGTGTTTTGCACAAAATTGTCATCAAAACACGTGCAAAACTGCCGCCAGTACATTCAATTCAAACCGAAAAAGTAACCAAATTTTCATCAAAATTACACGAAGCGTCCTCACTCCAAAAAACAACATCAAATTTTAACAAAGATTGATGACGTGTTTACGCTATATAACAGGATGAGTCTGTTTTCATGCAAAAAGCACCTCGCGTCCTAACAGGAGCACTTTTCGTGCAAAACACAGTCACGCCACCGTCAAGCGCAAAGTGCAGAGTAATGTCTCACTGAATTACCCCAGCACTTCAAATGAAAATGAACATTTCTCTATATTTAAATATGTATTACAAGTTTATAATTTTTACTTACACAATATTTTCCACATAATTTTAAGATGAATGTTATTAAATATGTAGGAAACCGGATTTCTTATCAGACAACACAATTTGAGCACCTTTTCTGAGCTTCCTGTTTTAACGTTACATTTGACGTGTCCCAGTTTTCGTTTATTTTTAGATTTTTTGGTATAAAATTTGGTTAAAATTTTGTTGAACATCCAGAGTTACATTGTATCAAAGGCTAGGTTTATATTATAAAATACTGTTTTTCCTATTTTTTCATGTTAGGCACTGCAGAGTTAATTAAAATTTTAGGAGCAAAGAAAAATAATGTAAAAAAATGAAAAATAAATAATAATAATTTAGGGCTTTTTTGGAAGATAATCAAGAAATGGAAATATATTTTTAAGATAAAAATTATTACCTTTGTACATTTTATATCAATCTCATCTGAAAATGCAGAAATTATTCGAAACGATGGATGAACTGTAGGTAATCCAGATAACTTCTCAATAATATTATTTAACAATTGATAAGTGTCTTCTGTTATTTCGACTAAATTCAGCAACAGCCAGCTGTTTTCATCGCATAATGTTTCGAGATGTCTAAATTTTATTTAATCGTCGCCTTAATATTTTCAGAAGAATTTACTCGTAAACATGCTTTAAATTACTGAATGCTTTCCATCTAGCATTCTTCGCAATATTTGTCATTTGAATAATCGTCGAATATGTATCGTAATTGTATTTCATCAATATTAAGTTTCTGAAAATTTACAGATTACGCTTCAATTTCTTTAAAAGATAAACTTTGGATTGGTTTTTCCAACAAAATTGGAAAAGTTGGCAAAACTTTCACATGATTCCATTTCGAAAACGTTGGGCTCGATTTTTTGAACATTGAAACTATAATTTTGTTCTTAAATTTTACAAAAATGTAGAAACAAACTTCATATGGGAATAAAGCAAATGATGAACAATAATCTTGTCGTTAGAAGAAAGGAAATTCCTAAGAAAATGCCAGTATAAATTTTTTATTTTCTGGAGTATGTCTTTGGTATTTAATTGTTCCATATCTGATATTAGTTTCTGCAAGAACAATGCTGTAACACTCCACATAAAAATAAAAATTTTGCAATATTAAAGCTTATATTATACATTTTTAGGTAAAAATTCTACTCTTGTACACTGTAAATTAAATCTCTCTAAATCTGCAACTCTATAACTCTGAAAATTGTACTACAAGTACTCGTTATACATCAATTTGAAACGTTTGATAGATTAGAGCGGAAAAGGTGAGCATCGCTATGATAACCACAGCAGCTGTAGCTCGTTGTGATATTTTTGTGAGATTTACTTAAAATCGCTAAACTTGTTAACACCTCAGGACAAAATAATAGAAACGATGTTCCACTTTTTGAAAATAAAAATAAGGGCGTTGCAAGTTTAGCAATCGATGCATATTGTATTGCAGGCTGTGCATACCAGTGATGGACGGAATTCCGTATTCCGCGGTTTTTTCTCTTCCGTATTTCGTATTCCGAAATTGAAAATTTCTATTCCGTCCATCAGTGTTGCATACTTTTCCAGGTGTCAATTCTATTTTAAGATTTTAGAATAATTCCTAATTTAAAAAATAAAAGTTGTGTAAAGATTAGTTTTTATAGGGAATTTGTTGAGTTTTTGTTAACATATAACTTTAATTTTTAATTAAAGCTTGTATGAAACAGTTTACAAATAGTCCCAGTAAAACCTCACCGTATTTAAAACATCAAGCAAATTGTCTAATGAAGTTGTATAAAAAGTATCGACGTCCTTCAACCGATGGCACATTTTGATAACATTCATCGCCCACTCAATGCAATCGGATAACTTGGATTCAATGTTTCTTAACGAATTTTCAACCTGCAAAATGTGCCAATCTAATAAATCATTCATTATTAAAATATTGTCATACATCAATTAATCCTTGTTTCCTCGCTTCAACCCCTGTTTGCAAACTTCTTGTATCGGCTAACAAATTAATAGCTTTTTCATCCTCCAAGTCTTTCGATCTTCCTAATAGTTCAAGCATTTCTCCCTCGATATCTTAAAGTATTTCAACATTCATTTTCTAGTAGTATTTGGTCATATACCCTCCAATTGTAGCAATTCCCTCTTAATAGTGGCCGTTGTTTCATTGAAGTCATTTAAGGTGTCGGGCCAGTTGGAGCATCCTAATTTTTCACAAACTTCCAATCGTAATTCATTCTCGCTACGAAGGATATAATTCTTTTATAATAATAGAAAGAAAAATTACCTATACTTGTTATTCACGCAAATGCAGTTTTCGAATTTGTCGACGTTTTGTGCGTTTGTGACAAAGAATATCCGAAAATCTTTGTTAACGTCGTATTCCGTTTCCGATATCTTCATTATCTTCAAAAAGTGGAATATTTAATAAGTTTGTTTTTTATTATGACTTATTTTGTCTGTTTATTTAATTATTTGATTATCTATATATCTGTCTATCTATTAGGTTGAACCAAAGTTTTTTTGCGATTTTGTATTAAAAATTTAAACATAATTTTATAAAACATGTAGAACAATTAGGTTTCAAAGTAAAGACCATTAAAGACAATTCGTTTGTCTCGCGGTGTGCGGTTTTGCATTGTCTTGTTGAAAGTGCTGGATATTTCTCATCAAGTGCCGCATACATTCGATCAAGTTCCGTCGATGGACCATTTGGAACTAGCTCGAAGTAAATTACGCCTTCGAAATTCCACCAAACACACAAAAGTTCCTTCTTTGAGAAACGATCAGATTTTGCTACCGGTTCCGCAGTTTGACCGGACTTCAACCATTGATTTTGTCTGTCCGGATTACTGAAGTAGAACAACTTTTCATCAAAAGTTACAATTCTACGAATAAAACGGTAATCTTGTGTATTTTCGAGCATTTTTCGGCAAGTCTCGACACTTTTTTGATCTTGAATTTCAGTCAAGGCATGAGGAACTTCTCGGCAGCGTCTATTGACTTTCCCAAGGGCGTGAAGATGTCGCAAAACTAATGTTTCTGGAATATCGAGCTCGGCCGACAATCTGCGCTTACTTATTGATGGATTGGTATTCACAGCATCCGATAAAGCTTAGGTTTCCTTCACGTTTTGATGAGCGTTTTACCTCGAGTTTTTAAAATCGTTTCAAAAGAAAACTTGTTTGTAATACTGTAACATGTCAAATTATAATGAACGTTAACTAATATTTAAATGGTCAGTTTAAAAAGACTAATTTTAGGATATTTTTCTGGCACATTTGGAATTATATAAGATTAAACAGGTAATATTTGAATCATATACTCGACACGGTTTCGAACCCCAAAACTGTGAGTTGATAAATCGGCTCTGAAAAAACAACGAGTATATGCATAAACTAAATCTCATATTATTGTCTTTATTCAAAACACAACTCCGATTTTTAAAATTTTAGTACACTCCGACTCAAACCAGGGCTTAGAAGAAAAATAAGAGTAATATTTTACCATTTATTAAGTGGAGACATTAATCTTTTCCAAGATAGATGTTTCGAGCGTTGTATATTGTAACCCGAAAACGGAGATTTTGTAATATTTGAAAAATCTGTTTTTTTTTTAATTTATCAATACGTCTTGTGCATTAATTTTAAGTATAATAATTAGACTTAATCTCAAACACTACCCAGAAGTATTAGTATACTACTGGAATAGTGAATTTAACGGGTAAAGTGCTAATAATATAGCTTTTTTAACTTTTTCAAATTGGGAATGCTTTCCCCGACGTTCTTGAAATCGACACTGGACAAAATCCAGCTGTCATAATTGTTTCATCCTTATAATTACGGTAAATTTTAAGTCATGAAACAGTTATTTAAGTATGAAACCAACCTTCTTATTATTATCGATGCAATTTTGATTGTAGTAATAATTGGCATATTGGAAGTTGAGTATTTTGTTCGGAATCTCATCATTTTCGCATTCAAATAGCAAAACAGAATTATCCTGCTGTACATCTTTGATTTGCTCGTTTTCCCACTTATTGCAATTAATTACATTCGAATACACGCTTTTTAGGATTTTAGTAGAACGTCCTGTAATTATTTATTGTTTGTCGCATTTTTATATTTTCAAATTATGAGAAATTCAATTATGTTATATCAATTGGTAACAATTACCGTTATCATTAATAAATACAATTGGATCATCGACCAGTTGTATCAAACTATTCGCATCACACGATATTGTTATAACCGTTTTTGGAAACAATTTTTCCATAGCTTCCTTAATTTGAGCCTAAATATGTTCATTTTCAAAACCCGATTCCCGTATTTCCACCCACCTTCCTTTCCAATATCGGAAGTTTCGCAAATAGATGAAGAAGAATGGATGATCCAACGCTATACGGGACACATAAAGTCTCTTCGTGGGATATTTCGACCATCTTTGCTTGCCATTTATCTTTCTCGCCACTTAGGGCTTGCACCAGTCTTTCAGCTCTTTCCATTTTTACTTCACAGCTCGATATTTGTGATTCAAGTTCCTGTTTTTTCTGGCTCATTTGACTAAATTGATCCGATAAGGCTTGTAATTTTTCCGTCACGTTTTGAAGAGCTCTTCGTTTTATTTCGAGTTTTTTCAAATCTTGTTTAACAAGAGCTTCGGTTTTTCGCAAACGGTCACGTTTCGGTTCAACGATTTTACTAATTCGGTTGTAGAGGTCCACAGCGAGTACCCAACGACATAATCCTTCAGCTGCGAGAGAGCACTGTAAAATTAAATTTGATTGCGGCATTTTGATAGTAAATCCTGCCTGCTTAACCTTCTCTGGGTCAAATTCCTCTTTTGACAAATACTTTTCCCGAATCAATTTAATCGTTCTTCTCTTTATCCTATCCCTCGGGAAAGTACGAATCTTTGTCAAGAAATGAATATCGGATAGCAACTTCTGCCCAGAAACCCAATAGTCGTTTACCATCTCACCAGATTTGTTAGTAACTTTCGCAGGCTTAACATCAAGAAGTATGCAAACTGCTTCCATGCATAAACGCACAGCATACGGTGGGAATCTAGAAAAAAGTTTTCAAGTCATTATTCAAGCTCTAAACCTCATTGTCTTTAAAGAAGATACATCGCTCTGTGTCATTGTTTCCAATGCTTCTACTGCCGCTTCTAAAGCTGGTATAGCTGATGCAAGTTCCGCTTCAGACTCGGCCTAAAATTGAGATTTTGAAAAAAGTGCAATTATTTGATTTTTTAGAAACTTTAAGAGATTGAGCTCGTGTTGCTGCTTCGTTAGCCTTGTTCTCATTTGCTGCAACGACTTCTCTCGTATTTTCAACTTCAATTGTTTCTTTTTCAATACTGCTCATTAGAAAGCTAAAAAGTGTCTTTTTAAATAGTTATTCGCATTATTAAAGACTAGAGAATTAATAAAAATATTTTTCCTAATATACTCAAGATTCAAATAAGAACGTTAACTGGAAAAGCCCAAAAGAGCCATTTTTTATGTTTTCAGATGTTAGCTTAGGATCATTGTCCTGCCCTACAAGATGTCTTCGTACCCGAAGCGATTGAACATTGATGTTTGGGGTCGAACAAGAGGTGTGAACCACTTAATTCTATAAGCCGATTGAGCTTAAATCCATCGCTCTAGACCAACCATCTCAATTGGCATGTAATTTTTCCCACTTTGCTTTACGATTCTCTGTATGAACGGCTTTTCGTGCTGACGTATTCGGATAGTTCTCCTGAATGGTTCTGACTTTGGAGACGCCACGATAAGTTGGATGTAGAAGACCGTAAAAATGTTTCTGTCAAGATTCTTTGACTGGATTATACACACAACCTCATAAATATTTTTTTTTCAGAAACCATTATTTAGAAATCAAACCAATTTACGAAATTACTAAAAAAGTTCTGAAGATTGCACGAAATCTGGCTTTTCCAATCGGCTATGTTCGAGCTCAGAAAACGTCCACAAGTCTAGTATTTTGTACAAGTATTTGGTTGCACGGTAAGTTTTCAAAAAAAACACGACGGAAAACGGAAGGTGGAATTCCGTGCAACACTGGTGGCTACCCTCGATTGTCACCGAGCCGAGCCAAGATGTGAGCAATTCCTTTTCCCCTAGTTCATCTATTCTCGAGTATTCTGTATTAGGTATTTTATATTTCTCTGCACTTTGCGCTTGACGGTGGCGTGACTGTGTTTTGCACGAAAATGGCTCCAATTAGGACGCGAGGTGCTTTTTGCATGAAAACAGACTCATCCTGTTGTATAGCGTAAACCACCGTCCAGCACAAAGTGCAGAGTTTTTACTAGTAAATATTATAATTATATTGAGGGCTATCCAGTCATGTTATGCCTTCTTGCTCGCTTTAAGTAGTTTAGAGCGTCTCAACTCCACACACTACTCTTCGGTCGCCATACTATATAAATGCTTGAGGAGTTCATTAGAGCGTCCTTTATTTATTTTCAATAATTTAAATAAATATAGATTTTAAATAACTTAAAAAATATACAAATTAAAGAAAAAACCAACCTTGTCTCTATTGATGTTCTCATCAGCTGTGGTTGCAATCTGAGCAGCTCTTTCTGCATTTTCGCCACCTGTTCCTCTGCTTTTTTGAGTTTATCCATTCCTTTTTCATACTTTATCTTCGTTTTCCTTATTTTCTCCTTTGTCTTTATGGCCAAATTCACAATCGTTTTTACAATTTTAAGCATTTCTGTATTATTTTTCACCAATCCCATTCGATCCAATTCCGACACACAATTCTTAATGTCAACAATTTGTTCATTAGAAAATATACTGGATTTTTGCATGATCTCAGTAATCAATGCTTCAAAGTTTTTATTTGTTGGTGTTGTGTACCATCCAACGAGCAATTGAGAAATCAGCTTTGAATGATTCTTTATTAACCAGTTGAATTCATTCGGATTTGATAGTAAAACTATCTTCAAATTTGATAATTTTTGGCTCAAAACTTTCCAAATTCCTTTCCCTTCTAGCGTATGCTTTTCGCTGAACTGGGAAATAAATAAACGCGTCAAATATCTCGGCGGTATCATTTTGTAGTAAATGATAGCTAGAAGGTCCAAAAATATTGCAGAGTTTAGGTCTTCTTCAATCATCACGCAAATTACCACATCATTAGAATTGATTAAGGTCTCGTTAAACACCTGGAAAAATATTGAAATAAATTCTTTTTAAGTTAGAAATCTTCTATTTATTATCAAAAAAACTTTGGAAAAAAGTTTATTTACCAAAGTTTTGGAAAAATGCTATACAGCCTTTCCATTGAATTATTAGAACTACCTATTATCAAACAAAATAATAATCTTACGTTGTTCAACAACTCGCTCCATTTTTGATTTGTATCACTTGTACTATTTGTAAACAATATTTGATTATTTAACTGGCAACAAATTACGACGGACTCATATAATCTTTTCACATTGTTTCCTGGAAATTATTCTTAATTATAATTTAAAATTCAAACTAAAAACTGCGTTGGCAGAAGAGGTCTTTAGGACACTTTAACGTCATTCCGTGGTGGACCGAGCCTCAATTCGTTTTTCGTTTCGTTTTCGTTTAAACGAAAGCAGAAAACGAAAACGAAACGAAAAACGAATTGAGGCTCTGGAAATTATTCTTAATTATAATTTAAAATTCACGTATTTACACTCAATTATAATTAGATAGGAAGAAAAATATCTTGCACTCTGCGGTTTAAGTGGGTTAATAAACGGTTCAAATTTACCAACCTTAAGCAAAAGATGGTTTAATATTGTTACTGTTGTGTGCGGACAAATACAGTTAACGACGACGATCAGCGAACACGCATTTTTTTCGCCTGGTCGCTCTCGAGCAGAGATGGGAAACGAACGAATATTGTCCATCTTCTTCATCGCTAAGTGTTTGCGAACGGTCACCAGGTCCACGGTGGATATGGCAAAGGTTCGCACGTTTCTCAAAGCAGATGGTGCAAACTGCTGAAACCTCTCTCTGGTTCGGATGAGCGCACAGGAACAGAGAGGAACTTCTTAGCTTCGCGAGCCAGCAGAGGAAAGCCGACGTCGTTGTCCTTTGCCGCCCAATATTGCTAAACCGCTTCACTGTTGTCAGAAGCCGGGCCTGGCGGACTCAATCGCTTCTCTCTGAGATATGCGGCAATTTCAGTTCGCATCGGAGTTGCATCTTGTTCTTGAGACCAGATTCACCCCCTTGGGCTGCAGTAGACCTGGTACAATGCGTATCAGAGCTTCGCGAAGAGGAGGATGGCGTTGAATCTTGAATTTGAGTGCTTGCCACTGACATCTCTACGGCGTGTCGTACTTCATTCCAGACATCGTCGTCGAACAGTTCCTACCATCCAACAAAGCGCGGATGGAAGAATGAAGCTTTGCGCAGGAGATCGCAGTCGTCGTATTCCTGTCTTCGGCGGGTTGAATCATCAGGTCTCAGTGTGAAGTCCTTCAAAATACGCTGCTTCTTGCAAGAAGGCTCGCCGTTAGCTTCAATTTTATTCTCGCAGAGCTTCTTGTGGTTCATATAGGGACCGGTTGACTTATCGGGACGTTTCTTGATCTTCGTACCACATCGTTTGCAAGCCAGCTTGCCTAGTTCGTCACTTTCCCGATAATGCTGGTAAATATCGGTCCGCATTGTACACGTTTAAAACGGCAAAACAACGAAATTTTCGCGGGAAAACTGCGTTGGCAGAAGAGGTCTTTAGGACACTTTAACGTCATTCCGTGGTGGACCGAGCCTCAATTCGTTTTTCGTTTCGTTTTCGTTTTCTGCTTTCGTTTAAACGAACACGAAAACGAAATTTTCGTTTAAACGAAATCGGAAACGAAAACGAAAACGAAAACTTCGTTTAAACGAAACGAAAAAACGAAAACGAGGGGTCCAAAAACGAAAACGACATCTCTGCTCTCGAGTCCAATTAAATTGTCCCCACACATAGGTATATTATAATTATAATTGTTATATAATTATATAATATCATTTACGTGACACCCTAAATGTAGTTATGTTAAGAGATTATATTTGACACTTGTAATTCCTAGTTGTTTGTATATTAGAGTCCAGATGAATAAAGCATTCATTAGTAACTCCTTGCCCTAGAACTACAACAGTGGCGATCAGGATGAGATTCGAGAAAATCCCAATGGATTAGCAAATTTGAAAATTCCTTGAATTATTGTGTTACTTTGGACCTGGCGGAAAGGTGTGTTTGAGCAAGGATGTCAGAAAAGAAGCACGAAAAGCGAGGAAGTTCAAGAAAAAGAGATAAACACCTCAGAAGAAGGGCGGACGTCGTTGAGAAGAAGCAATCGTCAAAGGAAGACAGTTTTTCGATGCCCAGCTATTCAGCATGTTAGTTTACCATGCGTTGGGTTTCGAACCTCGAATGGTCTGGTGCAAGAGGTTAGGCCCCTTCGAAAATTACGTGGACCGTGTTCGTGATAAAACGCGGAAGGTCTTGTGTGTGGACAAATACAGTTAACGACGACGGACACGAGCTGAAGAAAAATTCTTTCAGAATGAGATCCTCGAAAAATTTTTGATCCTCGAAAAAAAAAAATTAGGCAAGAACGAGAGAATGACCCACAGGAAGGTTGTCGGACACCGTCAAGTTCTCGGTCTGGAAATTCGTCTACGAAAAGTCAACCAGCAGAGCAACTCGAAGAAGAATCGGTATTCGTCAATTCACTGGCGTCAATTCATGAAAGAAAATGTTGTCTGGAAGAACTGCAGAAATCAGAATCGCTGGAAGGACAATCGATAATCCGTTCAAAAGTCATTATGCGTCAATTTGACTCTGCATCACCATCTCTGTTTGCAATTGCTCTCCGAATGATCCCCGATGAATCCGACAAGGAGAGTGTGTTATAAGCTGAAGATAGTATTGATGAGGAGTTTTTGAAACGACTCGAATTAGTTGATGGCACATTGCTCCAGTGTTGCTCTATGGTTGCCAAACTCGGTACGAATTCAGGAAATTCTCGCTTTCATGTCAAGGTCGATGGCTCGAATTCGGTTGCTACGAGGAAGCTGCTCAGGTGGGTTGGATATATCGCAAGAAGCCCGGACACGAGCTGGGACACAATTCTTTCAGAATGGCCCCCATGAAGGTTGTCGAACATCGTCAATTTCTGAGTCTCGGTATTCGTCCACGAGAAGTCTACCACCAAGACAACTCGAAGAAGAATCGGTATTCTCGAGGAGAAAACGGCTTATTCAACATTGGCAAGGCAAAGCCGAACTCTCTGTAGTGTTGGTCCGCATCTTAACGCATTCAGAATAACGACGGAAAACCAATGAAGTAATCAAGTAAGTAAGAAACCAAGTAAGAAAAACTTTAAGTTTAAATAATGAAACGAATCTAGAAATGTTTTTAATAACCATTACCACCCTAAAAAAGAAACATACCAACGAGAATAATATGGTGACATGTCAAGACCTTTTCCATTAAATTTATAATCTTCGCATCAAATTGATTTATTAATAATTTATTATTTCGAAACATATTATTTCGAACTTTATGCTCATCGGAATTCCTAAAAAATATGGTTTCATTGAGCAAATGGAGACATTTGTAAAACAGAATCTTATGTCGATTTATGATTTTTAAATATAATTTTTCTTTGTAACAATCTGTAGCTTTGAAAAATATACGATAAACTTCAATAATTAATTTAGTTTTATCAATAACAAGGATAGTTATGGTCCTTGTCAGAGATCGGTGCCTAATGGAAGAGGAAGAGAATTGGAAAAAAATACACAAAGGTCTTGTTTGGACGGCCATCTTTTCAACTCTCATCAATGTTTGTTGTCTCAAAAAACGAGAAGCCCAAATTGAAGAGGAATAGACGAAAAAGTCGTTTGCGGCCATCCGAGGCTATCATTTTTCTAATTTTTTCCTCTTCCATTATACAACGATCTCTGAAATGTACAATACTATATCATAATGATACAAACTTTTTAATCTATAAAAATTCTGAAATAACCATAAAGCGTCACGGGTCATGAAACATCAGATAATTTAACTTCTAACTTACTTTTGGTATATCTGAATGAGCTCTTGAATATCAACGAATCCTTTCCCTCGTACATATCGGTATTCATTGGAAGTCTTAAGATTAGTTATACTAAAACAAACATCAGCAATATTATTTAATTTGCTTAAATGTACTTTTTATAAATATTCAATATTGCGACTTCCATCATCGAATCCACAACTTGATTAATAATAGAGTCCCGAACGTCTTTAATCTTTATGTCTTTAGTTATACTAGACAAAGCCTGCTCATAAGTTCCAAATGGGTAGTAAATCAAATCATCTTGTATGTTGTAATTTAACTCGTTCCAATTCAATCGGAATAATAACTTTTGTATTCGATTTTCAGTCTTCTCACTGGCTCCATTCCAAATCCAAACCATTTTCTATAATAAATTGTTTTTACTTTTAATATCAAATTATTTTTTAAGTTAGTCGATATTCAATTTTGTATCTGAATAATTTCCAATGGAAAATTGATACATTCTAGCGGTGCAGAATAATGAGAAAGAAAAAATTAAAATTCTTTTCCAACTTACCATTATCTTCCGATTCTCAAAACTTTTACGAATCCAATCAATCATCTCCAATTGTGCTGATTCCATTCCCCTTATTAATAAATAGCTACCAATGTTTGAATTAGCTTCACTATTATCTGATTTACCACTAAAAATGAATTCTAAATCATAAATATTTCTCTAATCATTCGTACAATAAAATTGAAACATTTTCCATGAACATGCGAATGTCTTCAATTGTTGTGTTCTTGTCTACGGTCATTACAATTGTTTGCCAACTAAAAATATAATAAAAGGAACAGCATCTCAAATTTTCAATTTTCAGATTTTTTTCAGAATAGTTAGGAATCAAATAGTATAGTGATAAAAAATTTGAATCCATATATATCAGGGTTGCACGGAAATCGATCATTTTTCAAACGGAAAATGGAAGGTGAAGTTACGTGAAGAAGATTAAACTACTGGGAATGGAATAAAGCTTATTTTTTGATGTTTTAGAGCAAGTCTCTATTATTTGGCTTATAGGCACATTCAACACGAATTAGACGGGATGAGGAGTACCAGAACATTGAAAAATGTGGCCTAGAAGAAAATGTAAAGAACTCAAATTCCCTCATGAATCGATAGCTCTTTTTCTAAACATCACTGGCGTCAATTCATGAAAGAAAATGCTGTCTGGAAGAACAGCAGAAATCAGAATCGCTGGAAGGACAATCGATATTCCTTTCAAAAGTCATCATGCGACACTTTGATCCGGCATCACCATCTCTGTTCGCATTTGCTATCCAAATGATTCTCCATGAATCCGACAAGGAGAGTGTGGAAGAAGCTGAAGATAGTATTGATGGGGAGTTTTTAAAACGACTCGAATTAGTTGATGGTACATTGCTCCGGTGTTGCTCTATGGTTGCCAAACTCGGTACGAATCTCAGGAAATTCTCGCTTTCATGTCATGGTCGATGGCTCGAATTCGGTTGCTACGAGGAAGCTTCTCACTTGGGTTGGACATATCGCAAGAAGCCCGGACACGAACTGAAGCACAATTCTTTCAGAATGGCCCTCATGAAGGTTGTCGAACATCGCCAATTTCTGAGTCTCGGTATTCGTCCACGAGAAGTCTACCACCAAGACAACTCGAAGAAGAATCGGTTTTCTCGAGGAGAAGACTACTTGGCTAGTAATAGCAAGGCGAGGCCGAACTCTCTGGAGAGAGTTGGTCAACATCTCAACGCACTCGTAATGACGGCGGACAATCAAGTAATCGAGCTTGCAAATAAAATTTTCATTCTCGGGTTCTTCATCCACGTGGCGAAGAAACTTTGCTAGGAAACTTTTGTTCCAGCTCCGTTTTCAGCCAATCTTGTAGCTTGTCCGGTCCTAGGAAAGCCTGTCCGGTCCTCGAAAGCGTCGTAAGCCAAGCGCAGGGAATTAAGGGTACTATTAAACCCCTAAATAAAGTTTAAATGTAAACTGGATGGATTCGGCGCGGGAACACACCATTGATGAGAGGGACCCCGTTTTTGGCTCTCCGGGGACCTTGAAAAATTGAAAATTTCAACTCGGGGCACGGGACTACCCTTTTTAAATCACCGCGTCTTTGTGGACCGGGGGGGGGGGAATCCCTCCCATCATTGGAACACATCCTAATCGACGGTTCTCTATGATGAGGAACGACCACGCGTGTAGTGGACGAAGAATCAAGGATATGTTAAATTTAAGATTTATGGAAAATCCACAAAAACGAAGAAATTTTTGTGGACCATGAATCAAGGATAGGTACATCCGGAAGAAGAAGAAGAAGATGATTGAGAATGGTCCAGAAGAAAACGACGTGTTCTACTTTTGCGAGATGCAGTCGTTCGGAGAAGGGAGATAGTTCGCAACCACATGAGCGGTTCATTCGAACTCCAGGATAACGGAAAATGGAAAATGAAAAATGGAATTCCGAGCCTGATATATATATATATATTTAAGTAGGTAAAAATTGGATTTGAAACCCAAGAAATCGCGATTTTCAGCAGCACGCCAAATATAGAAGCTCAGAAAAGTAATTTAAACTAAAAATATCGTGTAAATCTACAAACCAGGCACGATTTTTAGAAGAGCCTGTAATTTTTCCATAAAAATTATGTTTTAAATTTCACGTGGATTGCAATAAAATGCCTTTAAAATTTGCAAAAAAACCATTTTGACTTGGTGTGCAGAAGCACATTAAAGATAGCTACATTAATATTAAGATAATAAATCGTGTAATCCAATTTATATTTGAAGGACGATAATTATTATAACTATAATATATTATTTTTAAAAAAGTACCCCAAGCTATCCATTTTCTCGATAAACAATTCGACAAATGTTGAGAATTGAACGCAAGCTTCTTTATAATCAATAACTGGAATAAAATGCGATGTAAGTAGAAGATGTACAGTATGCACCATGTAAAATTCCTGTCAAGATTCTTTTTTTTTACTTGCTTAATGTTAAAATTACCACAACTGATTGTGTGTCATCATTTGTATCATATTCGAACCAACCATCTTTGTGCGGTACTCGTTTCAATTGTTTCTCCAATTCCAAGACCTGCAGTAACGTTGAACATTAAACTGTTGGTTACTTTATTTCAATTCAAACGTTTGGAAATACAGCGGGAATCATATTTTTTAATGGAACCTTTGTCAAAATTGTGGAAAATAAGCAAAAATCGAATAATTGATCGCTATTCGCGATGAAATTGCTTCTGAAAATATTAAAATTTGAACAAAAAATCTCGTAATAAATTAACCTTAATTTGTTAAACTTTTCTATAATCTCTATAGAGTCTTCAATCTTCAGTTTTTCAATGTAGTTTTCAATTTTAGCCTGTTCGCTTATTATAAAATTGAAATCATTAATTTGAATATTCTAAATAGTAGGATAGAGTTAATATTTTCTTGTATTAGGTCTAAAAGTTAATTTATTCCGCTCATTGCGCTGCCCCCATGAGACCAGAAAATATCAACAACAAAAAAACGCGAAAGGTATCTTCTAGACCTAATCGTTATTACCTTTGTTGATGTTTTTATTATGGGAAAATTATGGTAAATATCCATTAAGGTATCCGTTTCAATAATAACTTTTTCGTTATCATTCAAAATTGGGAAATCCGTTCGAAAATGAATCTAGAAAATAAATAAGTTATATTCTTAGCAGTAGCGGAACTTTACATACAATTTGCTCGTAGCCAATCCTGCTTAACCAATCATAGATGTTTGAATCAATGATTCCGTCAATTACCACCCAGGTTTCCATAGTTTCTTTTCTCTTAATTATAATCAATTAGTGTATTATTTGATAAAATCCATTTCTTCAATTGTTTTTTTGACATATTCCGAATTACGTATTTTAGTTAATATTTAAACATCCTCTCACCCCAAATGGAAATGAGCATTTCTCAAACTTCTGAATTGACATGTAAATTGGTCAATCTCCTTGTAAACTATCCAATAATCGGAAATAATTCTCAAAATATTTAAAGTAAGCAAAACTTCTTGTGCATCACATTTGGCGTGTAATTTGCGTGCCCTCTGACAAGGGAAGCCCCTTTAGCTTCCCATTGAGATTTTGATGAGACTTGCACCATTGATAGATTCGAAAGAGCTGATTCCAAATCCGTTTTCAAAATCGGCGCAATTTTTCTGTGAGCCGAGATATGAGCCGAGAATTGCTTATTGAATTCAACTGCGTACATGTGGTTTATGCCTTGCTTTTCCTTGATTTGCACATTACTCCAGAAGCACGATCACTTTAGTTAAAAAATTAAAAATACATTCACACAGTAAATGGAAAAAACGATTTTAAAATTATTGAGCATGTTTCTTAAAGGAAGACAAAGGTATCGATTTAATTTTCACATTGTTTTTTATATCGCTTTTCATTTATTTCTTATATTATTTTTCTTGTCTTAATAAAGTGGTTATTAGTGTTGTGCGCGGACAAATAAGTTAACGACGACGACCAGCGACCACGCTTGGTCACTTTCGAATTGAATTACATTTTCCTCACGCTATAGTATATCGTAATTGTAATAGTTTGTCATTACTTTATTATATCTATGGTATACCACATAAGTTTGATTTGGCGCCATGTTTGAATAGTCGCGCATAGTTAGATATGCAGATAACCTGCATACACATTTCTTTGTATTTCTGACCTAAAGTTGACTGATGTATGTTATGGGAGTTTTCTTGCCTATTGTATTCCATTATATATTATTCTGTTGTATTTGAATTCTTGAGTAAATCCTAAAAAAGTTTCCAAAAAGTAACTCCTTGCCAAGAACGTAACAATTACTTATTCTAATAATTATGAATTGTAATACGGCCAGTATCGACTCTGAATTAATACTGGACGAGAGCCTGTCAGTCACTAACCGTAGAACCGAAAGAGAGGCTGTTTATTACGATGCAACATTAGCCTTCATACAAGTGCTAGGAGGGACTCCCCCATCCCTATCCCCCGGTCCGGGTATTTTCCTTTAAAACAAGTGGTTACGGGGAGGAAAAAAAGACTGTCTCGGTCCTGAGTCCCGGTAGGGAAAAAGGAAAGACCAGAGTTCTTGGGAGGAAGGGAAGTGCCCCGGGTATTAAAATTTTCCACTTTTAAAAGGCCCCGCCCTCCCGGAATTCAAAAAAATCGTGATCCCTCCCATCACTGACACATACCATATGAAAAAACATACCAGGTATGGGAGGGACTCCCCCCGGTCACCCGACTCCCTCGACCCCAGACCAGGGTATTTTCCGGTAGGCCTTTATCTGATGTTTCTGCTACAAATTATTTTATTTTCCGTCTAATTGTATGGTTTTTGGATTGAAAGTGATAAAAAGATAAACAAAATTAAACCTTTGCCCTTTAGCCCCTTCTTCCTTGTGACTTGGCCAATAAAAATTTTAATTAAAACTATTCAAATAGTTTTAATATTCAACATCATTTTACATACATTTTCTCTGAATTCCATAAAATCCCGCCAAACTCCTGTTGAATTGAAAACATGAACTGTTGATTTTAGTTCAGATGCTTTTGAGATTACTGCGCTCTTTCCTGAGCAAGAGGGACCATATAGAACAACAATTTCATTAGTTGATAGCGTATCAATAAGCTGAAGAAAATATTATTTTAGATAATTAAAGATTTTTTAGTTACCTGTTTAGTTAAATCTAGTTTATCAGTGTCTTCATCTTCTTCTTCATCTTTCTTATCTATCATCAATAAATCTTTGAAAATCCCTTTATCACGCTTCTCAAACATGCTTCCATAGTTAGCTAATATTATCTTCTCAAAAAACTGCTCAACGTCGCTATCTGGATTTTCATGATATATTTTAATTATTTCATAAACGGTATCAATTATTTTTGACTTCATTTCTAGTAATGTACCATTTTTGTTAAATTCAGTAACAAGACTGAGTTTATTTATTATCCTAATTAAAATGAAATTATATGAAAATAATGAAAAATATACTTACTTGTCTTTACTTGGGACCATGTTCAGAGTTAAACAATATTCCAAAAACCTTTGGCAATTACTTGGAGGTATTTCAATTCTCCTTGCTGTGTGGTATAAGTTTTCTCTGATTTTCAATAATACAGAAACTTTAATTTTATCTAAAATATACCCAAATATCATAGTAGACTTGTTAATGCTAATCTCAGTTTCCAAATAATATTTCATATTATTTAATGACTGAGCAGTATGAACATCCCTCGCTATGAGATTGCATCTAAATCCATGTAAATTGTATATTAATGCTCCATACAAAAGCGCTCCTTCGATTAGGAATTTCTCTTGTCTGAAAGTGTAAATATTTTTTGCTTTTAAAATGCAATTACATGCCAAATGCAATTACAAAATTAGGAGCTCATTAAGCCGATGTAAAATAAACTTGAGTAAGGATATTAATTTTAGTGAAAATCTGATAAATTTGCATGAAAATTCGCTTTAGTAATGTAAAATTTTCAATTCCATGTGATGAACAATTGTCTCTTAACTTTAATTTAATTTTTGGTAATATTGAGTGTTAGGGGTCAGTGAAAAATTTGCACAGTCAGCACGCCAAATGAATTTTTAATTACATAAGCTCCAAAAACCATTTCAAATTTAAAAATTAAGACAATCTACAAGATTTTTAGATAGTTTGAGAGAGATTTGATATAATTTACAGTTTAGAATTTATAATACGCAATTGAGTATAGTAAAATCGACATTTTCATTTCGCGTGGGTCGGTACAAAATTCAGTCTTATACAAGAACTCTTATCTTAAAAGCTTAAAATCACATTTGATATTATGTCTAGAAATTAATTTCCGCGTTTTTTTTGTTGTTGATATTTTGTCAAAATAAAATTATTTTATATAACGAATTTTATGTTATAATGTTCTCTGTATTATCAGCTTTCTATTATCAAAATCTAAGAAATTGAAAGGTCTATTTGATAGTTTTTTGAATTATTTTCAATGGTCTCAAAGAGATCATGAAACAAATATTCAATTTATGTTAATAATTTCTCTGTTTTTCATTATATTTCTTCAAAATTTCTAGATCAAATCAAATTTAATACTTTTATTTTTTTTATGAAAAGAAAATTGGAATTGTCAATTTCTTAGATTTTGATAATACTTTTATATAACTTTCTTTACGTACTTTATAAAAAATAATAATTTTTCTTCAGAATATGTCCACCTTTGTGCCAGGAAAACGTCATTTGCAGCTCAAGAAGAGCTCAAGAAGAAATCCACTGGCACCAAGTACTGGCCCAAGCTTACGGCGATGCTACACCATCCATAAGAACCTGCCAAGAATAGTTTCATCGTTTCAAATCGGAAGATTTTGACGTCAACGACAAAGACAGATCAGGAAAACCAAGAAAATGTGAAGACTAAGAACTTCAGTTTTTGTTGAATGAAGATTCGGCTCAAACACAGGAGCAACTGGCGGCATCTCGCGGCGCCGCGCAAAGAGCAATTTCTTATTGATTGAAACTGTTGTGATGGCGCAACTATTCGAAATGGATCGATAGCATGCAATCCATACTTCCGGTCACTCATCACTCTCATAGTCTGCGTCTCACGTCCCTGTACACCTAAACTGTTGGTATCGTAGTCAACTGTTCGCAGTTGTTTTTGTTTTTATTATTTTTAGGATTTCTTATGTGTAAGAGTTTCTGTTGGTTCCTAGTTTTTTATTGATATTAGTTGTGCTGATAGTTATCTTATTATCGTCTCTTATCCATAATTTAATATATATTGTTGGTTTTGTAATAAAGTTCCAAAAATATTATCGTTCCTAATATTTCCATACAGTGCATCAGACTAAGATCACAACAGTAGTGATCATAAAAGAAACCAATGGGGAAGATTCAAAAGGAAGGAAAATGGAGAAGGCAACAAATAAAATCGTGGTTTAGTCCCGGTGAACCGACAACTTCGACCGCAAAACCCAACATCCACGGGAAAGAAGGTCTTACTGTGCATATGGTGGGACCAACAAGGAATTCTCTACTCTGAACTGCTCCAACAATCATTGACAATCAACATAAACTAGTGCAGTTGCGACATTGAAATCCCAGTTAAAAAGAACCAGAATGGGCGGGGGACACAAAAATATTGCTTCATGACAACGCAAGGCCGCATGTTGCTCAAGACGTGAAGGATAAGCTGAAAGAGTTCAAATGGGAAGTCTTACCACACCCGCCGTATTCTCCGAACATTGCCCTGTCGGATTATCATCTTTTCCGGCCAATGGCTCATGGTCTGGCGGAGCACCGCAGAAAAATTCTATTATGATGGAATCCATAACTTGCCCAAACTCTGGGAAAATGTTGTTATTAATGACGGAAATTGTTTTGAATAAAAGTTTTGTTTAAGTTTGTCCAGTTTTTTATAGCTTAATATGCGTGAAAAAAATCCGGAAATTAATTTGTAGATCTAATAATTAAATCTTACAAAAGAAGCCTCTATATACTTACATGTAATCAGCCGTATCATTAATGGCAAATGGTCTCCCAAGCATAACTGATACATTTCTTAATAAAGCAATGTTATTTTTACTTATACGCTCATTAAATCCATAATAATTCAAATAAACAATTTGCCTGAAATGATTATAAATATGTTTATAAAAATATTACTTATCTACCTTGTCGCGTTTTCAAGTTTTTCAAAATCAATGAGGTCGTCAAAATAGCCTATTTCATAATCGTATTGCACTGAAGCAGCTCCACAACGAATGAACACATTATCCATATGCCAGAAATAGCGTAACTTAATTGGACATAAATTTAAAATCGAATGTTCAAGTAAAATAAACTTTTGATAGCCATCGGTAATCATCAATGTATATTATCTGATCGGAGATGAATTGATTAGCTAAAGTTATTGCTAAAATATAAATTATTTGTTTATTAAATCCACAAAAAAATTAAGAAAGGTTACCCTGTCTTATAACTGTATAAATATAAGGTAATTGTCTTTTCAGTTCATAGTTGTTCAAAATATTTTGGCAGTCTTTTAGAGCTTGTTTAAGGTTTGTTAGAAACGACTAAACATTTAGCATATTTTTATATCAGTTATATTAACCAACCGTCATCGAATTTTGTTTGATCGCATTCTCCATTTGATACGTAAGTGCTATTCTAAAATAAATGAACGAAACTTGAAATATTTCACTGAAAATTGTTTCAAAAGGAGATAGGCGATAGTTGAGAGTATCAATGAGATATTTAATACGCATCCTAATGGTGTACTTCATTTGATAGTCCATTTCATTCAACCACTTTTCTACATGCCTCTGAAAATTTTTTTTTGTGAATCGATTGAAAACTGGTAAGGTAACAAAATGAGATGAAAATGATTAATGTTTTTTTTTTTAATATGTAAATTTTTTTAGACACGGTTAAAAATCGAAACATCTTTGTCTATTGAGTTTATCTTGAAATATCTAACACCTGACATTCTACTTCAGTTATTGTCTAATGTAAATTTAACTGAGTTTGTCATTTATCAAGTTTGTGTGCATATATTAGGGTGAACCAAAAATTTTTACGATTTTAAACTTTACAACATGTGAAAAACAATTAGATTTCAAAGTAAAGACCATTTGACTTTATGACTTGAACCCATCTATCGGCAAGTTCAATGGCGTCGAGATTTTTTATGTTTTCCTTTGTCTGTCTGGCGGTGTGCGGGTTTGAAGTGTCTTGTTGAAGGAGTATCCTCTTCCGATTGATCAATGCAGCATACGTTCGATCAAGTTGTGCGCAATAGAGGTCTGCGTCGATGGTACGACCATTTGGAACCAGCTCGAAATTTCACCGAACACACAGAAGTTCCTTCTCTGAGAAACGATCACATTTTGCTACCGTTTTACCGGCTTCCAACCATTGATTTTGTCTTCCCGGATTACTGAAGTAGACCCACTTTTTATCACAATTTACAATTCTAGGAATAAAACGGTAATCTTGTGGATTTTCGAGCAGTTTTCGGAAAGTATAGGCACATTTTTGAGCTTCAAGTTCAGGCGGTACTTCATGGCAGCGTCAATTGACTTTCCCAAGGACGTGAAGATGTCGTAAAACTGATCTTTGCGGAATATCGAGCTCGGCCGACAATCTGCGAGTACTTATTGATGGATTGGTCTCCACAGCTTCACGGATTGCTTCAGAATCCACTGTCGTAGGTCGGCCTGAATGTGTCTTGTCCTCGAGATCAGTGTCTTTTGAACCAATTTCGCGCAGTACGATGCGAGACCATATTGTCGCCTTAAACTTCGCATATCTTTTTTGCTGCTGCAGTTGCGTTGAAGCCATTAATGGCGTAAAATACCACGAATTTCGGCACGCCAAAAATGGAAATAATGGTTTTCTTATATTTACGCTTGAATGCGATCCGCTCTGGAACGCCGTTGAAACATGAACAGGAAAGGTACACAAACAATGATATTCGGTATGAGACGCGGTTTCCTTTATAATTTAAGATGTTAATGTCAAGAATAAAGTAAAAACTGTTCTGAACAACACATATTGATGAGAGATGAGAAGATGGAAGTCAAAACGAGAACCTCATTCCATCCTTATTTTTTCCTCTTCCATTAGGCACCGATCTCTGAAAAGGACAATAAGACAATCCTAGTTAGATCGTAGAGAAAAATATTACTGATTTTAGTTGAAATATCGATTCAGTCATTGCATGCCGGTATATTGCGTGTTACCATGCAGCTAATGCTACAACCTATATGTTTATTTTTCTATTATTTAAATTTTGTTATTATTTTTGGCTAATTCGCGATTATAGTTTTATTTCTTACTTTCCTTAGGTTTTAAGACTTGTATGGTTTTCAGGCAGAGTAATCCAAGCACCCCAACTAGTATGGTAATAAAATGAGTTCAGTAAACGTGCTAAAATCTAACTATTCGGGAAGATTTTAATGTTTTTAGATAGTTTAAGACATGCTTAATTAAACTGTAGTAAAAACTTTTTTGTTATAATGACGTAAAAATTTAAACACTCGTTAAAAAACATTGCAAAATCGCTATTTCGATTTGGCGTGTCCAAGTATTCAATTTTCTGGGCCTTGGACTTAGGTGGGTAGATATATGGGTAAGAGCTGGAAGGAATGCGGGAAAAAATTTCACTTTATCCTAGATTTAACAACATCCACATCAACGCACCTTTGATATATTCACATTAATCGGCTTTGCCAAACTAATTCTCTCATTCTTCGCTGTTATCACGGCGATAATCTCATTCTTGGCATTCTGTTGAAACGACTTCATTGATGGAAACAAAAGCTCCACGTATTTCTTGCATCCGGCTGGCTCTCGACTGTCACATATGAGTGACAAAATTAAATTATCTGATAGAATGAAGAGGCGCGGGAAGGCGGATCTCTTCTTTCTCAGGTATGTGTGGAAACCTTTTTCCATTTTAACGAACAATGCTTCAAGCTCTTGAATATCTTTGTTTAGGCTTTTTATGACATCTATTTGTTCAAGAATTTGATGTTCTTCTGTCTGTAAACAATAAGAATTAGGTGAAATATAGTAGAAGTGAGAAACAATCTGGTTATTAATATTAAGCCATCTCATGGATATTTTCTTGAATGTTCGGAACTCATTTGGCATCTGATATGCGATATCTTCGGTTGAGAAAACTCCTTCAATCATTTTCCATCGTTCGTCACACTTTAAACCACTAATTTAATTTATCTTAACTAGATTCTTACCTTCCGGTAAAGCGCCACAAAGTTATTCAAATCAATAAGCATATCCAACCATCCTCTAATCTGATCCATGATAGAAATAGCGTGAGGTGAAGATAAAATAGTCTGACTCCGAGCCAAATGCGCTTGCATTTGAACGGTTAACTCATTTGTTAGCAATTGTCCCGTCTATAATTCATTAAAAGAGTCAAATAATCCTTATTTTACACCTACATTAAAATGTGTTACAAATGTGGCCCCTTTCCATTGCTCTTTCATGTCTTCTATCGATTTTTCTAGAACCCTTTCCTTTTCAGCTTGCTCACCGACCTTTAAAAAGGTAAATATATTTGTTTGGTTGGGGAATCAATCAAACCTCTTTGAACTTTTCCGCCTTTTCGATAAAGTTCATGTCGAGTAATTCGCTCACAAGCGGATTACCTTCAATTTTGGCCGAAGTTTGAGTATCTTTCAAGATCTGCTGCCAGTGACGATCTTTCATTGCGTCGCAAGATATCACACCGAGAACTGGGAGTAGTTTGTCGAACTCAATTAAGATCTTTTCAATTCTTTCGAAAGCTTCCTTTGACGTGGCCTCGTGTTCCTGCAAATTTTGATTAGCCAAGTTCAGGTTTCTAACAAACATTTATATTCGACGCATCTTTTAATAATTCATTTTTTTCCAACTTCAGACGTTCGGTATTCGCTACAAGCTCGCCATGCTCAGCATCAGATACGCGCACTTAAGCATCAATTTATTTTAAAGGTTAGGTAATGGCGTAAACTTCGTAGACAGGATTCGTGATGGAGCAACGTTTCATAATGCAAATTTGACAATCTAGCAAAGAATGAACACATTTTAGCGATTCTGACGCAGTCAATTGGAGATGCGGGAAGACCGAGAAGACTTCGTTGTCCGACTAGTTTCTAAAATTAAATTATGTTGAAATTTCTTTAACGTATTTCTGTGACCTCATCTCTGTCTCGTAGCGCAATACTCTTATCAGCCAGGTGCTTCATTTTTATTTGAACCTTTTGGACTTCATTTACACGTACTGTAAGGACAATGTAAAATATTTCTTCAACAGTTATGGTAACTCAAATTTAAATTTTACAAACAAACAAAACAATTTCATTGAAAAGCTAATATTGTATTTCTTGGGTGATCGGTGCCTAATGAAAGAACAAAAAAGAACAAGATCAAGGATGGGACAGCGGAAATCACTGTCCATGGCGTGAAGCTAGAAGTGCCTCTTAAAAGGGGTGTCCAACAAGGGTACTCTGCGTACGCTACTCTATTGGCTTTCGCACTTCAATCCATTCTTTACAAAATCGGAAAAACTCAGAAATAAACGAAGACGGTCTCCAAAGGACTTGAAATAGGACTCTAAATGAAAAAGGACTCTAAATCCAAAGGACTTGAAATAAATCCTATGAAAATAGTCATTCATTCACTTCCTCGCGTTCTATTTCAGTCGTCGGAACGAGTTGTCCGCCGAAAGATGGAGTGAAATACCTTGGAAGCTGTATCAGAATGGACGGGAGTACAGAGGACGAGACGATTGGAAGGATCAAGGCAGCCTGGTCAGCTTTTGGTAAATGCAAACCGCTATTCAACGTCATTGAGAAGAAACGACGCAAACAACTGCTTTTCCAAAACGTTGTACCTGCATTGCTCTACGCTTCCGAAATGTGGCCACTATTCGCGGATTAAACGAGACAGCTACAGTTGATGAAACGGGGTGGACATGTTGCCGGGATGCCGGAAGAAAGCTGGTGCCGAAGACTAACGGAATGAGATCCGAGGGGGTGGTCAAGCGCGGTGGTCAGATCAAGTCAAAGACATGGTTGCACGCTTCAGTCACAATTGCTCAACTATGCGGACCCTAAGAAGAAGAATTGGAATCCTTGAAGGAAAAACGGCTTGGTCTACGTTGGCAAGGAAGAGCCGTTCGGAATTGTAGGAGTTAGTCCGCTTCTCCGAATGAGACGGGCTCCAAAGTATCCAAAGTAAGTAGTAACTTGTTTTATCTTACATTACATTCGGCACCGATCTCTGAAAAGAACAATAAATATGAATAAATATCATTGTTTGAATTCAATTTCAATGTAGCGTCATGTATTTTCTTTTAAAAATATAAAATATTTTACCAGAGCTTCGATACTTTTTTAAACAATCCAACCATTCCTTTTCAATCATTTCGCACTCGTAGTAGTTCTTTGACGTCTGCTCCGATACCTTAATCAATAAATTAGTAATTTATTTTTAATATAATTTAAATTAAAACAATGTAAGTTTTCGAAAAATTAATTACTGATAATCATAAACTATTATGTTGTGAGGAAAGTTACGCATTTTTGAAGCGAATTTTAGTAAAATTTAAGTTACGTGTAATTTACGTGTAAAAATTTCAACCAAGTTTTACAATATAATACTTTTCTTGTCAATATTATAAGTTTTTCTTAAAATTTCTCTTACACGAGAACGCCATGAACAAATTGATCGAGAGGTGGGAGGAAATCGTAAACAGTAACGACGAATACATAATTGATTAATTAATTATTCTAATTTTTGTTTTTTGTTCAAATAAACCTCTGTGAAAAAACACTCTAGGAACTTATTCCTCAACCCAATAGTTTTCCAACAATCAAAACAAACCTGTTTAGTAATCCATTGCCTTTCATGATGTATACGATCCCAAACAAAGTTTACTAACTGTTCCAATTTATTTCCAAGTCTTGATATTTCGTAATACTGTCGAATGTCATAATCTGAACTTATGTTGTTTAATTATTACTTATTTACATAGTAATGTTAAAACGACTAAAAGATAAACGAAATTCCAGATTCCTTCATAAATTATATAAAATTTTCATTGGCAATAACTCTTTGGAGTGGTTCTATAAGTGGATCCTATATTACACCATAAAGGATAGTAAAAAGAAAGAAGGAAGACATTGTCACATTTTTATTTAAAAAAAACAAACGGTCAAAAACAAATTTGAAAACCATACTGGATGTTACGTGGATTCTGTAGTCCGGTCATACAGTGTCATTCCGGGTGGGTGGGACCTAAGAAAATTGAAAATTTCAAAACCCGAGATCCGGGATTTTTCCTTTTTCAATACCCAGGACCCGGGGACCGGTACTTCCCTTTTTCTCTACCCGGGACCCGGGACTTTGATGTCACCATCAAGAATATTCCCCCGCACACCACCGGGATGATTCAGCCTCTGGACGCATACTGGAATGACTAATCCCAGTTTTAAAAAACTCCCGCCGGTAATCGCCCATCCCTCTTCCGCCGCCTACACTCCGCTCTGCACTTTGTGCTGGACGGTTCCTTGACTGTATTTTGCACGAAATTGTTATCAAAACACGCGAAGACTGCCGTCAGAACATTCAATCCCAACGAAATAAACAACCGAAATTTGATCAAAAACACGAAGCGTCCTCAAGATTGATGACTGTTCCCTCGAATTGTTCTTTGTGTTTACGCTATATAACAGGGGGGTCTGTTTTCATGCAAAAAGCACCTCGCGTCCTAACAGGAGCACTTTTCGTGCAAAACACAGTCAAGGAACCGTCCAGCAGAAAGTGCAGAGCGCGCCCATCCCTCTTACCGCCTACACTCCGCGCACATCCCTCTTACCGCCTACACTCCGCGCACATCCCTCCTACCGCCTACACTACGCTGCCATCGAAATCTTCCCCTCAACTTCGCGTATATGAAACTGACCTCCTCGTGGCTGCGACGCGGGGATTTCAGTGCCCTTTTAGTAGTAAATTTTCAGACGCAATTTTCTCGAGATAGCTGTGTCCGTTGCAGAAACTCTTTTTCTATTTAGAAAGTAGATTTTTTTTCTCTTTCTAATGATATATGTCACATCCTGTAACTCCAAACACTATGCAGACCATTCCCTAGTTAGACTACCACGACGGTCGCCCAAGATGGTACTTCCCTTTTTCTCTATCTGGGACCCGGGACTTGAATTTTATTTGTTCCACTCTTAATTTTTCAGCAAACTATCTTTCCACAGCCCTTCCGTTTCGGTATCGTAATCTTTATCGTAAAAATTCGCAGATTTAGATTTTTTATTCATCCTTTTAAAATTAGCCTTAATTTATTTATCGCGTAACAAAAGGGAAGTCTCGGGTCCCGGGTAGGCGGGGACTTCCATTTTCATTACCCGAGACACAGCACTTTAGTTTTCTCTATCCATGACCGAAACTTCTCTTTTTCTCTACCCAGACCCGGGAGCGGGACTGGGACTTCAGTTTTTTAATACCCGGGACCCGGGGGAGAGTCCCTCACATCACTGATACACATTAGAACGGCATTAGAGCGGCTAGAAGAGATCCAGTGCAAGTAGGCAACCTTTAAGACGGCACTGTATATATTAGAGAGATAATAAAGCATTTAAAAAAAACCTTATAGATGTATAATGTTGACGGTTATAATTTTTTTTATATTTTTAAACCAACCGGGCATGACAAATATATTCATGTAAATGTTGTATGATTCATGTATCTCACGAATTCGATCATTTATCAAAGGGAGTTCGTTTTGGACTTGTTCAATATTACGCAATTGAGTCAATACATCGTTCCGGAAAAGTTTTTCAGAACAATTCGAAAAAACTGTCCGTATTCTAAAATTATTTCAACAATTTAACCTTAAATTTACAGCTAAACTCATTGTTTTTGGATGATAAATAGCCGAGAACAATTGATTTAAGCTTGTCCTCCAAATCTGTGACACGTTTCAATGAACGCTTTTTGATTTCACTGCTATCATATGTTACGAAATCTTCAACCGACTTTGATCTTATTAATAGCAAGTTGTCTCTTGTTTTTAAAATTTGAATAGCCAGGGATCGCCATAATTGCAGATTTTCTGGAACTTCTTCGTATTGTTTGACTTCATTTGTAAGATTGTCTAATTCAATATTCAATTTATGAAATGGTTTCGGCAGGGGTTCGAATACAATACGATGTGACGCAAACCAGGACCTGAGTGAGTTTGTAATCTCGAAAATTATTGTGGTAGCACGCCAACTGGAAATAACGATTTTCGCTATTTTAAGCGTTTTGTTGACAAAAACTTTTTTACGTCAATTTAGCTAGGCTCTTGTTAAACTATCTACCAAAATTAATATCTTGCCGAAAAGTTATTTTCCTATATTACCAGCTGGCGTGTGCTAGGTTATACCAACCTAACATCAATCCATTCCTCTGGAAATAACTTTGGGTATATTTTATGATCGACTCGTGGCACTGAAATAAAAATGATTAAAAAGTATCGTTAAGATTGAACAATTTTAATACCTCTGGATAAATCGAGAAGTACATTAATCCTCTCCCAATAATCAAACTTTTCATCTCCTTCGCGTAAGTAGATAACTAGTCTCGCTCTTTGTTCAGTATCAAAAATATTCCGAACTCGATCAATATTTTCAAGGATTAAATCGTACAACAATCTTAATATTTGTTGTTCAGTTATTTTTAGTGACATAATTAAAACCTTGCCATTGTTGCTGAAACTGCATTGAAAACGGTATGACTCATTGAATTGACTAGTAATGGTATCCAGGAAGCTCCTTCGTCTAGCATCAAATGAGAAACAGACAAAGGCCATCTTAAAATAAGAAAATATGAGTCGATCAATGTTGATCAATTACTCAAAAGTTAATATTCGTTTCGTAGTTTTAACAAACTCTTGAAGCTGATTTTCAAGCTCGCTAACTTTTCGACCATTTTCACTTATTAGAAAACTACAGTCCACTAAAGCTCTCTCACGAAACTGAAATATGCTATTACTATGTTATGATAATAATTGAAACCTTTTCAAAAAACATGGTAATTATTCGGGTATTAAGCCTCAATTGATCGGCCACCTTTTCAGTATTCTTAACTACGCTGCATTTCCACGGGACTCGGCCTGTGTAGGGAATCACCAGTTCTTCCTTCTTCAAATACTTCTGGGCGGCAATTCGGGTCCATTCTTTCCAGACAATAATCAATTCATTCATTTGTTTTTCGCAAGTTTGGCCATTCAATTTATTTTGAATGTCTAAAATTTTTACTATAACTTGGTTATATTTTACTGGGACACGCGAAATCAAATCTTTGTTTGAAACCGGATAGGTTATCCAGAAAAAAGTTCGAGATATTGTTCATATTAATTTTTTAACACAAACTTTTTACGAGATCCGTCCAGCCAGGAAAACCAGGAAGACAATGCTCATTTGAAATATCTTTAGGTTCTAGTCCACTCGTAGTTCGAATTCTGAAATTTTTTATTTTTAACAAAGGTAAGTGAATAGGTTAAATCTTCCTGAAGTGAAATAATTCATCTCATGCACTGAATTTTCGCTGTTAAGTTTAAATGACTTTTCTGGGTTTTTTTACCAGAAATATATGAACCAGAAACAGTTCCGCTAAAAGTTTTATTACTTTTGGTATTTTGAGGATATTATAAAGTTCAGCTTTTTATTATTAACTTCCAGGCCATATGAATAAAAGGTTTGTGAGCATCTTATTACAATATATTGGAGTCCGTAAACAGAATGACTCTTTCAGTTTTGTTTTTCGAACTTTTTATATTTTAATATTTTTGAGGATTTTGAATTTTTTTAAAGTGAAACGTTCATTTATCAAAATAAAAAGCGGGAAATAAGTTATCTACCACATTGGAAGACAACGTATCACCGACAGAAATATTTCGATCATATTCGCGCCTTTTTTGAGTATTACGTTTTTAATTTTCTAGTTTGCCAGTTTTTAATTTTCACGTAAACTTTAATAAAATTCGTTTAAATATTGCAAGTAATGTAATTTACATATTCATTATTACGAAAAATTATGGAAAATACAAAGAAATGAAAACATGATATTCATCAGAGATGGGCTGAATAGAATGTTTTCAATTCTGGTATCCGGAATTCGAAAATTGAAATTCTGGAATCCCAACAGAAATAAGATAGCAAAGTAAATGAAAGATGAAAGAAAGAAACAAAGTGCAAGGGAAAGACCAATCTATATGAAAAGTAATTTTTTCCGGAATTCGCAATTGAAAAAAATCCGGAATCCGGGTTTCCGAATTATCTCTGAAATCCATTTAATGACGAATTTTATTGACGAACTGTTGTTCATCGATTCAAAAACTGGTGTACTCTACTACCACGAAGTATTCCTCATATTTCAAAAGACCGCGGATCAATTGAAACCAAAACACGCCCTTCATTTTTTATTATTTTTTCTGTATTGTCCTTTTCAGAGATCGGTGCCTAATGGAAGAGGAAAAAAGAAAAAATATGGGCGACCACACGGCCACAAACAACTTTTCGTCCATTCCTCTTCAATGTGTGGGGCCCATCCGCCCAAACGAGAACCTGATTCCATCCTAATTTTTTTCCTCTTCCATTAGGCACCGATATCTGAAAAGAACAAAAAACTTTTTTATTTAAGCATAACTTCGTTGAGTTGAAACCACTTATTGAACTTGAACTAAAAAATTTAACTAAACAGCAAACTAAATCAGATTCACTGAGGATACGCTTAAACAAAAAAGCTTAAATAATTAATAATAAAAAGTGAAACGCGGGTTTTTTCTTCCAATTGGTGCGCGGTCTTTTGCGTTATGCGGCACAGTATGTGGCAGTGGAGTTCTGGTGGATATTGGGAAACACCATTAAATAAATTTTAAAGATAAATCAAAGTTTAATATTAGCTTTGGAGAGTAAATGTGACGTTGGCGCGTAGAATAACCCTTCTATAGAAGCTTCTAAGATTGAAAATTATTATTGGTATTATATCCGTCACACAATTTTACACGTTTTCATTGAACTAATCTTTTACATTTCATTTTTATAAGCAGAGGCGGTATACGAGAACGTATTTATCCGTTAAACGGCGATGGAAAATTATTGATAAAGTAAATTTTCAAGTAAATTTTTTATTTAATGAAAATTTTTTGCTTACTTTTCTTTCCATTGACATAGAATCGTAGTTTACTAATGTTGCATACGACCTCAGGTCTTAAATTATATTTAAAAAAAAAACAATTTTTATAAAAAATTATATTTGAAAACTATTCCAATTGAATTAGCACATTTGGTGTGCTCCTATCCTTAAATTCTGACTAAATTTTTCTCATTTTCTAGTATCACTTCTAATTATAATTTTTTCTATGAAAAGAATAATAAAGAATAATACTATTTCAATTTTTTGACGGCTGCGTTGCGAACCGCTGCGCAGTAAGACCATTATAAATTGAGAGACACAAAGACAACTCTCTATTTTTATAAATGTCGCACCGTGCAGCGGTTTAAAATAATAATTAAATGAATAATGAATATTGATTTCTAATAAAAGAATATAATATATTAAAATAATACTTTTTCGGCTCGGGTTGTGTAATTCGTGGTCTTTTAATGGGCATTCCTTGAAGTCCAATGTCTTTCAATAAAACTAATCTGCCATCAGCTTTCTTTCGAATTCTGCGTCCTTGATGATTATGATGAACTAAAAAATTGTGTATTTAGATTGCAAATTCATTAATAAAACCTAGACGATGATTGGTATATGTCAAATTTCGAGGAATATCAGAACAGGATAATCCATCACATTCAGGATGGAATAAATTTCCAAAGCCTTCATGGTACATTTTAGAAATGAAAATTGTTTAAAGTTTAAATTGAAATATCCGAGCTGTTGCGCAAACCTAGGTATTTCCCTTCCGGTCAGCGGAAATGAATTTAGCTTGATATCGAATATTTATTTCTCGAAAACAAGATTATCTCATTTTCAATATGGAGAAAATTTGTTGGACTTGTTTATTATTTTGTCAAATTTTCTTGTTAAAAAATTCTCTCTAAAAAGAAAAATATTTTCAAAGGAGCATTCCAAATAAGAAAATGGTCTCGCTTAGGACATGTGTTGATTTAATTTTTAATTAATTTATAATTTCGCCTTTTTCTTGAATATCGATTCTAAATATAATAAATTACACATACGATTTTATTATTATATTTATTATTAATGTAACAACCAATTAATTCAGAGAAAACAAAACGAAACAATAGCATATTAAATAGAAACAATAGCATATTAAAATAATTCATTCGTTCCATTCATATTCCTCATCAGAGTCGGCCGGTGGCAACAAATCCTAAAATCCAAAAATTGTTTGAGTGAAAATAATAATTAATATTACCCGAATCGCCACGAGAAGATCATAGACTGCGACGATACAACAACGACCTCCGGATGCAGGAGATGCAGGTCGTCCATTGTCATCTTTCGTGTGCCTCACCTTTTCCACCTCGACTTGCATTCCTATTAATTGCCCCTTTTTGTTCCAACATCCGCCACCACTATCTCCTTTGAATGAGCCACTCGATCCCGTATATCGAAATCTTCGCTTCACATCACTAACGATGATTCCGGCAGACAGTGAAAGATGGCTTGTCTTGTTGTCAAGAATCGAATATCCCATCTAAAAAAATGTTTTTAAGGGTAATTTAGAAAAATTTTCATTTGATAAAAAATTACCATCAGATATTCCATTCCTTTTTGAGGCGGAACTGGACTCAAAGACAAACTTTGATTACACAAATCTTTTTCGTCCGATTTCAAGATGATCACATCGAATTCTTCCATGATTCTCACAACACGAGTTTTTACATTGAACTTCTCATCCGACCACGAGCGAATTACAATTTCATCATCTAAAAATAGCCAATTAAAATAAACCCATTACTAACACACCTATTTTGATCTTTTTATTCTCGCCATGTCGAAATGTTGCTGCGAGTTTTGTGCTCAACGGGATCGCGCATCTTTTGTAGTCGTCGCTTTTCACATTGTAAAATAGAGCATATTGTCCAATAGAAGCGGCCAAATCAGCATCAACAAGGAGCTGTTCGGGATCCGGGTCCAGTTTTTGCCATTTCGGATTAGTAACACCTATAATTGATAAATAAATTGACAATGTTTAAAATAAATCTTAAAATGTAAAAATCAATAAAAGGTGTGAAAGATTTAAAAAATACCTTGATCTGCTGACGTTGCTGGACGCGATCGTCGCTCTTCCTCCCATCGCAATTCGAACTCGGCTCCGTTCCATTCCCTTTCCAATTCAAAGAGAAAATCATTGCCTTCGCGATGGCACCTGAAAGTTCACATTAAAAGTTTGTTCAAAATTTTATTTAAAATTGCTAACGGAAAATCGTAGTATCTTAACAAAACCTTCAAAAACTTACTTTAAAGCTATGCCGCCCCTGAATAGACCAATCGGTAAATCAGCTTCAAGTTGGAAAGCAGAACGAAGAGTGTCTTTGCTAACGGTTCCATCATCATCAGCAGTGACTTTGACAACTCGATCGTTCGCTTGAACAACAATATACTGAAAATAAGATTATTGACTAGTAAGATAAAACATAAACAAAACGTACCGACTTCATTTTTGCTAACAGATTTGATGAAAGAAATTCATGAGCCTGAAAAAATCCAAAATTAATAATTTTTCAAACACTAAAAAAAAGATAGCTTTTAAAATGGAAAGTTTTTTGAAATTTCATTCGAATGCAATAAATCGAAACAAACAGTGCAAAAAACTTTTTAATCATGAATTTAAAAACAACTGAATTTATAACTTAAAAAGCACAAGTCCGAACGCGTCGGTTGAGAACAAAACGCGCTTCGGCGACGGACGCAAAACTTTTAATAAGAATTATTCGAATCTTGGAAGCCCAAGCTTTCTCGCGACAATTGAAATAAAATATTAAACAAAATTAAAGTCTAATGATATAAAAACGAAACTATTTTCATGCTCGCTAGAGCCAAGGTCATTAAAAAAATTTAAATTAATTTTGGTAATTTAAAAAAACATTTTCGGTAGGCTTAAATGTTTCAACTATGTTGTATACAGTAAACATATTTCTTCTCTCTTAGCCTTCTTCTGAATATTTGAAATCGATGTTTTTAAGATTTCTCTCGTGGCCGAAACGCGTTTTGTTCTCAACCGACGCGTTGGGATTAACCAGTGTTTGATGGAAAATTATTTTTAAAAGTGGAACAAAATGCCAAAAAAGAGAAAGCACAACGATAATTACGAAACCAACGCGAACTACAGAAAAAGGGAAGTCTCAAGTTAAGAAAAAATAGAATGCGATGTTGGCAGCAGTGATGGGAGGGGTCCCCTTTTTTGGAATTCCGGGCGGGCGGGACTTTAAAACAATTGAAAATTTCAAAGGGACCGGGACTTCAATTTTTCCCTACCCGGGTCCCGGGACCGGGAATTCCCTTTTTCAATACCCGGGACCCTTTCAATGCAGGCACAATTGTTGTCATCTTTTTTTATTTTGTAAAATATTTAGATTTCTTGGTGAATACATGTTTATTTAAGTTTTTATTTGTATTAGAATAATTATAAAAATTATCTGAACGTATTGGTGACAAAAAATAATGATTCTCAAGTTTTATTTTTTGCTCTGTCATTAATTTGATTATAAAAAATATTATATTGTTCATTTTTTAAAGAAGTATTTCATCTGAGTCAGCATTAAATTCTCTATAAGATGATATTTTACTTTTCGCTGTAATTCAATTTTTTATATAGTCGTCGCCAAATGCGATTACCACCGCAAAATGTGACGCACTTTTTTAAATATTATTTTTTCATTCAATTTTTATGATTATCATGTTAGAGCTAAAATAAATAGAAGAATATGTTATCGATGTTGTTTAAATAGTGGAATAATTGTGGAAAATAGTTATAATCATAAAAATTAAATGAAAAAATAATATTTGAAAAGTGCGCCACATTTTTTCGCATTTGGCGACGACTATATTTCAATGTTATTGTCCGGGTGTGCAGACGCGTCTCTGCCTTCCACTCTAGCCCGATGCGTTTGCGTGTCGCGTCGCGTGCGTGTGTTCAACTGGGGCAAATGTATGACTGTGCTCGGCCAGAGTGAGGTAGAGAAATTGTCAGGGTGAAGGCATCACAAATTGAGAGAACTGAAGGAAAAGAGAGTGGCTACACTCTAAACTTCTCAAAGGTACTGGCAAACATGGATCAACATTAAATCCACTCCATAGTGCCCCACGATTTCGGTAAGGCGCGCTTACTGCAGAACTTTTCTGTGCGTTCTGCCTCATCGTTTTTTGTTGTACATTTTGTACATAATTTTTTTTAGCATAAATTCGTTGAGTTGAAACAACTGATTGAACTTGAACTACAAAAATTGAACTAAACAACAAACTAAATCAGATTCAAAAGATACACTGAAACAAGAAAGTTTAAAAAATTAATATTAAAAAGTGAAACGCGGGTTTTTTCTTCCAATTGGTGCGCGGTCTTTTGCGTTATGCGGCATAGTATGTGGCAGTGGAGTTCTGGTGGATATTGGGAAACACCATTAAATAAATTTTAAAGATAAATCAAAGTTTAATATTAGCTTTGGAGAGTTAATGTGACGTTGGCGCGTAGAATAATTTACTAATGTTGCATACGACCTCAGGTCTTAAATTATATTTAAAAAAAACAATTTTTATAAAAAATTATATTTGAAAACTATTCCAATTGAATTCCTATCCTTAAATTCTGACTAAATTTTTCTCATTTTCTAGTATCACTTCTAGTTATAATTTTTTTCTATGAAAAGAATAATAAAGAATAATACTATTTCAATTTTTTGACGGCTGGGTTGCGAACCGCTGCGCAGTAAGACCATTATAAATTGAGAGACACAAAGACAACTCTGTATTTTTATAAATGTCGCGCCGTGCAGCGGTTTAAAATAATAATTAAATGAATAATGAATATTGATTTCTAATAAAAGAATATAATATATTAAAAGAATACTTTTTCGGCTCGGGTTGTGTAATTCGTGGTCTTTTAATGGGCATTCCTTGAAGTCCAATGTCTTTCAATAAAACTAATCTGCCATCAGCTTTCTTTCGAATTCTGCGTCCTTGATGATTATGATGAACTAAAAAGTTGTGTATTTAGATTGCAAATTCATTAATAATACCTAGACGATGATTGGTATATGTCAAATTTCGAGGAATATCAGAACAGGATAATCCATCACATTCCGGATGGAATAAATTTCCAAAGCCTTCATGGTACATTTTAGAAATGAAAATTGTTTAAAGTTTAAATTGAAATATCCGAGCTGTTGCGCAAACCTAGGTATTTCCCTTCCGGTCAGCGGAAATGAATTTAGCTTGATATCGAATATTTATTTCTCGAAAACAAGATTATCTCATTTTCAATATGGAGAAAATTTGTTGGACTTGTTTATTATTTTGTCAAATTTTCTTGTTAAAAAATGCTCTCTAAAAAGCAAAATCGGTTTAAAGGAGCATTCCAAATAAGAAAATGGTCTCGCTTGAGACATGTTTTGACTTTGTTGCGGAGTTGATGACAGAGGTTTATTATACAGGTACAGGTAGTAAGGAATGGATTGATATTAACTGGTTGGCCACATATTTATAGTAAATATCCGGGTCTCTAATTACAATATGAGGGACACGCGTGACGTTCTATTATTTGTGGCATTAACAATTTGACTTAATTTTCAATTAATTTATAATTTCGCCTTTTTCTTGAATATCGATTCTAAATATAATAAATTGCACATACGATTTTGTTATTATATTTACATTATTAATGTAATAACTAATTAATTCAGAGAAAACAAAACGAAATAATAGCATGTTAAATCGACATGCGAGACCATTTTATTATTCGGAATGCTCCTTTAAGTCTTCTTTTTTAAATAACCTGCACCACGACAATAGTTTAAGCTAATAAATTGACAAAACTTGCACGCCAAATTGTATGCTTAGAAAATGAGCTCAGCACACGTTCTCAAATCTAACTTTACAACAATATATTAATATTGTAAGGTAGTTTAAGAAGAGCTTGCCTAAAATGTCAGAACTGAGTTTTCTAGAAAGGCCATAAAAACATTAACTCAGGCTTAAAATTTGGAAAATCACGATTTCAATTTGGCGGGAATCTTGTGAACTCGAGTAGAAGTTATTTTTGAAGAATCACGTCTAACTGCAAGACACATTTGAAATTAGGCAAATTGTTATTTTGCTTACTTTACTTACAATGACTAACATACAAGATTAAACCCAATACTCTACTTAAATATATAAACATATTTGAGGAATTCATCGATAAGCTTGCTCAATTGACCATTATTCGTATAATTGTCAAAAATATAATCAATTTCGCTATTTGCGCTCGAGTTCTCCCAAAATCTTAACGTGACATTTGCAAAATATTGCGACAATTGCTTGAGAAGATAATTCTGTTATCGTATCCCAACTTTAATATATTTAAAAAATATTGTTACTAGTATATATTTATATTAAAACGTTAGTTCCTGTTCTCGAAATCTTAAGATTACTGTAAGTATAATTATCATCTTTTCGTTGATAGTTAAGACGCTGATTAATGATAAGAACGTATGATTTCAAAAAGTGATTAATTCGTAAGAACTTCATGTAAACAACGGCTACTCTTATCACTTCCAGTGAATCATCTAAAACGCCGTTGTCGTAGATTCTGTCTATCATTTTATCAAAATGCTCTTTAATCTAAATTCTCAAGTGGAGTTTTTGTATGTAATCAACTCTGATTATGAATATCGAAAGGGTTCTTCAGTAAAAAGTGTAATAATTTTTCCATACGTCATATCACATCATCTTAGAAGTTTTTGCTTCAATCCTTATCATTAGTTCTTATCTTCTTAAATGTTATAAAAGCAGAATTGACTGGAATGATTGAATGTGCCCAACACATCAATATTTGTAAGCATGATTTTGCTCACAACAAGTATTCTATTAGCTTTCCTTAGTATTACTGACGGTATTGATTTGTTTTTTTTTAATTTAATATATTATGTTTTAGCGGCTTCGTGCAAAGACGGCTATCAAACAGTTAATGGCAAATGTGTTAAAGTAAGTTCTTAAGATTTTATTTTCATAGAGGAACAAATGAAATGTTAACCAAATATTTTATATAAAATATTGATTCATTGATCAATTACTGACGATTTTTGAAGTTAATTGGCTTGTACAGCAGAGATGGTCGCAATTCCGGATTCTGTAATCCGTCAATTTTTCCATTCCGAACTCCGCATTCCGGTTTCCGAATTCCGGATTCAGCAATTTTAAACTTTAATTCCGAAATTCGAAAATTCACTTTTTATAAAATAATATGGGATATGTATAAAAACAGAGATGGTCGGAATGGCAGTTTTTAAATTTCGGAATCCGGAATCCGTAACGTGGAATCGAAAATGGAATTTCAAACCCCACGCCAATTTGTATGGTTATAAAATGAGCTCAGTAAACGTGCTCAAATCTATATTTTCAGCAAGTTTTTAACATGTTCAGGTAATTTAAGAATTACTTGTCTAAATTGAGAATAATTATTTCAATTTGACGTGTGAACCCGGGACTTCCCTTTTGCGCTCCACGGGACCCGGACCGGGACCGAGATTCCGTTTTATTAGAAAAGTACCCGGGTCGGAGGGGGGAGGGAGTCCCTTTCATCACTGAACGGTAATAGGAACAATTAAAGAAGAGGAAGAGCGAGAACAAGAGACGAGCGAACCTTTATCTCACAAGCGTGCATTCGAAATAGAACGGATAAATAGGGTAAATTATTTAAAAATAGGTATCAAAGAACACGAATATTACAATATACACAGACTTCCCTTTCTCCCAACCTGGTAGAAGGGACAGGGCCTTCCGTTCATCAATATCCGGGGCCGGGGACTTTCCTTTTTCCCTACCCGGGACTCGGGACCGGGGAAAGTCCCTCCCATCACTGCCGCATATGGTCTTTATAACATATAAGTTTGTGAATATTTTAATGTTACAAGATAGTTTAATGAAAAATAAGTGAAAATGGAATTTTAATTTTTACGTGGAAATTAATGAGGAGCATTTAAATATTAAATAATTTCGATTTCGATTTGGCGTGACGGAATCCGCAATTTCCCCCATTTCTGGTATACAACCCAAAGTTATATTTTACACTAGCTGACAAAAGTTTTGCCACAAATGTTTTTTCGGGTTTAACTTTTTTGTGACTTGACCAAATTGGCTGATTTTTTGATATTTTATGTGAATCAGTGTTTAAAATGTTATAGTAGCAAAATTTGGTTTAAATTACCATGGCAATTTCAGTACCACGCATTCCGTTTTTCCTCATATTGATAACAGCTTGCCGGGTGGCAATTGGAGTTTATTTACGTGGAGTCATCTCTAAAATGTTGCCAATTACTGCTATTTTCCATAAATTATGAAAAAAATATAATTGATGTTTAAAAATTATTAAATAATGCAAGTGCGTAATATCTTTGAGCTACGCGTTTTACGATAAACGCTTGTCACTGTAAAACGGATCATCGTAATCACAAGCGGGAATTTGTAAAATAATCTACAACCATATGAATCTATCATATCAAAAAATCAGCCAATTTGGTCAAGTCACAAAAAAGTTAAACCCGAAAAAACGTTTGTGACAAAACTTTTGTCAGCTAGTGTATATTCCACTTCCGAAAATCATTTTAAAAGTACCTGAAACGTACTCGTCTAGTTGATTCTTCACCAAAGTTAATTTTTTATCAGGTATTTCAAGCTACGTCCAATTATGATTCAGCAATTTCCACTTGCGCAAAGGATGGCGGATCCCTCATTTCCATACATAATGCAATTGTAAGTTGGAACAATTTACTTATAATTAATATATTTTCAAGGACAATAATGCCATATTGGATTTGTTTGATAAGTCGAACTCATCTATATCATGGATGGGGATTACTTGCTCTACGGATGATAAGAAATCATGCCAGTGGAACGATAACAGCACAAATACTTTTGAGTCATTCGCACCAGGTTTTACAAATATCACCCTCTTATAGATAATCTTTTCTTATGTAGGATTTCCAATGACTGGAATTGGTAACTGCGTTGTTTTGGAATTGAGCGGCTCATTCAAGGGAAAATGGATTAGCATGAATTGCGCGCAAACCCAAGCTTCATTTGTTTGCGAATCTCCTTCTGTTAACACAGGTGGATTTATTGGAATTTAGTTTTCATATTTTTTTAGACAATTGCGATAACAAAGTCGGAAACTATTGCTATTATGCAATTCAACGTGAGGAAAATGCTGCTGAAGCAGAAAAATATTGCAATTCGATTGGTGCCAATTTGGTGTCGATTCATTCAGACCAAGAAAATGACTATGTACAGAAACTTTTCATCAATAATACATCATTTATTCGACTTGGAGCAATCATGGATGACGGCGGAACATTCGAATGGACAGATCAATCAAATTTCGATTATATTAATGCAAAACTTGTTGATAAAAAGTTGGGAGAGTGTCTCAGTATGGAAATGGACAATGATATATTTGATGCTGGAGTTTGGATAAGTAGTGATTGTCAGTTAAAACTTCCGTTTGTTTGTAAAAGAGGTTAGTTGCTTATTTTTTAAAAGTATTACTATCACTAAATATTAAATATTGGGTAGAGAATAAGTTGGTAGAGTTTTTTTTTTTCACAAATATTTATTTGAACAATAAGCAATAATAATCAATCAATTAATTATGTGTTCGCCGTTACTGTTTACTTCCTCTCACCTCTCGATCAATTTGTTGATGCTGTTCCGCCAAAAAATCGTCCGGTCTTGGGTCTTTTTTGTTGAGCCAGTTTCTGAGGTCCTCTTCCCTATCGAAGATAACACCCCTCATTTGGTTTGACAGAGAACGTAAGTGAAGATCTTGCTTTGGTGTGTCTCCTGGAGCCACCCACCCCTTTCTTTGCTTCAGATTGACGTAAAGGCACCATTTTTCACCTCCCGTAATGATTCGCTACAAAAATCGCTGTTTGTTGATCGAGGGAATCAGAGCAGATGTCGAAAATGTAGATTTGTAGTGGCTGAGACACTAGTATCAAGCCACGCCCCCTTGAGAAAGGATATATAAGTAATTATATTACAATAAATTGTTTATTCTCTGTCTTGGACTCAATTCGTAGCTAACGAGGCATGGCAGCTGAAGTTCAGAGCGATGTAGCTCGTTACAGATTCTTACCTCCTTGATAGTTTTTGTTGTAAAAATTGCAATTTTGTTTCGCTAGTGATTAAAGTTTGTTATCTAATAGAACTTTAATATATAGTACACGTCATATATAACGCTCAAATTGAGAGCTCATAAGATATTTGGAAAAATAACTTTTTTGTCTTACAAGGGTCCGCCAACTGGTATGGTTATGAAATAATTTTAGAAAACGTGCTCAAATTTAACTTATTAGCAACTTGAAATTTAACTTATTAGCAACCATTAAAAATCGGAAAAACGATATTTCCAGTTGGCGTGCAATAAAAGTTCAGCATCTCAGTGAAACTTTGCAAAAAGATTCGTTTTGGATCAAAACGGTGTGCACAAAAAATTTCAGCTCGCCAACAATATTTTAAAGTACTTAAAAATTAATTTGAAATCTGGACCAGCAATGTATTCTCTGCACCATTCGTTTCCTTCTTCGACAGTCAGTTTTATTCATCGAAAGAGAGCGGAAAAGTTGATAATCGGATGGCGCAGGGTCTGGAGAGTACGGTGGATCCTGAAGAACCTCCCATTCGAGATCTTGGAGGGCGGTTTTGACGAGCAAGATGACTTTGCCTTGCCGATCGGGTCTTTTCACTCGAATATTCTCATTAATGCGACACAGCTGAGCAACATAGAACACCTTGTAGATCGTGGCGTTTCATTGGAGCATTTCCTAGGCCACGCCAACTGAAAATAAAGATTTTCCGATTTTGAAGCATGTTTGGAAATAATTACGTCTTTTTAACAAGAAATTTTGCACGATAATTTAACTAGGTTTATCTTAAAGTATATAAAAATGTCAATATCTTTCCAGAAAGTTGTATTTAAGCACATTTTCTAATCTCGTTATGCTACCATACGCTAGTGCAGCATACCTTCTCAGTTCTTCTTGCTTCACTCTCGTCTTTGGCTTATCTTCGTGAGCCACTCCGTCTTTTCTTTGTTTCAGATTGACCTACAGGCATCACTCCCGTAGATTCGGTACAAATTTTTGCTGATGTTTGCTTCCGGGATAGTTCATTTCTAAGCCTGAAAAATTATGAAATTTTAAAATTTCAGAACAAACTAAAAACACAGTTTTGTAGAGCAGAAATAGCTATTCAGTAAACTACATACACACGCCAACGGCAAACAGCCTTCACATAGAAAAAATGACCAACGAATTTGATGACGCGTTCAACAAATTTATTCTTTTTCGTTCTTTTTTGTAAAACAGTATTTTGGCTATAATAGGCGAACTAGTGAGTTTTATGAAACGTAAGATATATCATTCTGTTGCTCGTAAAATTCTGAATTTTTTGAAATGCAACATGACGTGGTTACGGTAATTAACGTGTATTTTACAGTCGATTGAAATTTTAAACTTTAAAAAATCATAACTTTGCTTAAACGACGAATCTAATTTAGAGACAAGTATATTATTGCTCATCGTTATGTCCTCTATCAATAAAGTCTTAATCTCAAAAATTTAAAAAAGCGTTTTCAAATTATTTGATTCTAAAATTTTGCACCTTATAATGGCCTTAAAGTACTTAAAACGTAAAACCTTTTAACTTTATTAAGTTTATCTCATAGAATAAATGTTTGTAAAGACTATAGTCAGTACAGAAACATAATTTTCAAAAAATGACCACTTAAATCAGCCATATATGGTTTTTACTTCAAAATGTCCCTATAAGCACCAATCAAACATAATTTGCTAACTTTTAGTGTTAAATTGTTGTGCAAAATATGCTCTTGACATCAGGCTTCGTAACATCTCAAATCAGACCCATTCTACAAAATTATCAAATAAGGTGCTCCACGGTTATAGAGCAGCGCCAATTTTGGGCAAAATTTCACCAAAAATAATATTTTTTTATTTTTTTATAATTATTTCAAGCTTATTTATCATTTTTCAAACGATTTCCGTATTTCTGTTATTTCAGGGCTCAGAAAACGAGGAAGATTCTGAGTTCTTTGTGAAAACTAATTTTAAGGAAAGTAGGGTTGGATAATCCGATTTTTGAAAAATCTTCGATAATATGGATTTTAGTTTGCTTCTTTTATCCAATCTTCATGCTAGAAATCATAAAAACTCACAAAATTACTCATTTTTATCAGATTAATGTATTGTAAAGATCTAAACTTTAAGATCGAATATCTCGAAAACTCTATTTTAAATTTTTGAGATTAAGACTTTATTGATAGAGGACATAACGATGAGCAATAATATACTTGTCTCTAAATTAGATTCGTCGTTTAAGCAAAGTTATGATTTTTTAAATTTTAAAATTTCAATCGACTGTAAAATACACGTAAATTACCGTAACAACATCATGTTGCATTTTAAAAAATTCAAAATTTTACGAGCAACAGAATGATATATCTTACGTTTCATAAAAATCACTAGTTCTCCTATTATAGCCAAAATACTGTTTTACAAAAAAGAACGAAAAAGAATAAATTTGTTGAACGAGTGGTCAATTTCATTGATCATTCTTTCTATGTGAAGACGATTTTTCTATTGGCTGCCCTCGGCGTGCATACACTTTGCTAAACAACAAGAAAATTGTTGTTAAACAAAGGACAAAATGAAACTCAACGAATTTATTCTATAAAATTATTTCAGAAAACGTGCTCAAATTTAACTTATTAGAAACTTGTTACTATTTTTAAATAGTTTAAGACAGGCCTAGTTAAAATGCCGAGAGAAAATGTTGAGGTTGTGAGTGGTAAGGAAGGAATAATCAAGTACTTTATTGCAATGATCCATAGTTAATACTTATTATTCGTCTTCTGCTCGACTTTTCCTCTGTATCAGGTGGTTCAGTGGGATGATGTGATTATGACCAAATCCGCTTCTTTTATGAAATCGGCGGTGGGCGTGGCTTGATGTTGTCGGCTGATCATTGGTTGGTGAATCTTCCAGAATTCCAGATAGAATTCTGGAAGTAGATCGGTGGAGGTGTCGATTAACATCGTGGCGTGGTGGCATCCTTGGTCACGATGGTCGCATGAAGCGACAAAATGTTTTATTGAAAAGACCTAAAATGTTTCTGATACGAAATGTTCCAGTTGACGTGCCAGTGTGACATTTAAATTAGAAAAAAACTGAAAAATTGAATGCAAAATACAAACCTAATGATGTTTTACAGATGTAACCAAGCCAATACCAAACCCAACTCCCATTCCAACTCAAGTACCTCTGCAATGTAACTCCACCTCAATTTTGACAGAGAATGGAACAGTAAGCTAAACAAAATATCCAACTAATAATTAAATAAACATCAAGATTTACTCACCCGGTTGGCCACAATCATATATCGGTGACCTTGGTAGATGTACATACATTTTCTACACGGATGAGGATAAAATAGCCTCACTCAAGTTTGATGAATTCGTTCTTGATTCGGTAAAAACAATAAAACAAAATTCCCCTTAATCACTTTTAGGGCTCTGCCATTGTCTTGTATCCTGGTATAATGTCGAGAGTGCCATTTGCAACGTATCGAGATTTTAAATATTAAACAGAACTACCAAATTTTAGATTGACATCAAAGAACTCGCAGTCAGTTCAGAACCATGTTTTCAATTCATCAACCAATGCTCTGAAGATGATCTTTCAACCGTGTTATAAATGCGAAGAAGATCACGGTTTTAGATGGAAAGCTCAAGTTTTCTCGACTGGTTTGTCTTGGATTATAATATCTGTCTTATATTTCGTAAGTAGGAAACTATCCACAAAACGCAACGGTCGCTCCACCTGTTCCAGTAAAGGCTGATACATGTAATTCCACACATATTGCACCAAATCAGGTACATCATTAAATAAACTTTAATTTTAAATATTATTATAATAAAAATATAATAAAAGCTTATATTCAATTTTTATTATAGATTGTTTTCTTCATTTAAGTCACACCACTGCCACGAACACTGCGTATCTTGCAAAAAAGTATGGACAAGTTGCAAAACCACGCCCTTCAATTTTTATTTGAATTCTTTGTTTTTTGAAATCTTTTTTGAACCTTCAAACAAATTAAACAACAATAATCAATAATTTTAAACGATTCTAGAAACAAATTAAACCAAATTCGAAGAATTTACGATTGTAAAAATATAAAGAATTTAAATAAAATGTGAAGGACGTGGTTTTGCAATTTGTCCACACCTTTTTTGCAAAATGCACAGTAGTTGTGGCAGTGGAGTGTTAAGTTATATTTGCTTTTTCCTTTTTTCAGAAATTCGGGTTTAGAGTAATATCTTAAACACTAAATAACTCGCATGTCCTAGAAAGAGCTTTAAACAAATGCGTGAACTTAAATTTAAAGACTAACATCTCTCCGGTAAAAATCAACTTTATTTTGGTGTAGAATAAGTATTTTCTAAATAAATATAAAGTCAAAAAAGTGGCGTTTAATTCAATTTAAAAATTCACAAATTGTAAGACTAATTTTTCAAGATAACTTCTCCAAACTGGCCACATAATTACCCAAATAATCTCGAATGCGCTTATCTTCTAAAAGCAGAGACAAATCAAAAGATTCGACTAACATTTGACGAAATTAATACCGAGCCGATCGTTGATGTCATCGTAGTTTTTGATGGTAATAGCATCGACAGTCCGAAGCTTGGAAAGTTTGTTTTATTTGAAATAATCATCCCAATATAAGTTATTACAGAGCTAGTGGTGATTTAACTAACAAGGTTTATGAGTCAACTGGAAATGAAATGCTAGTTTTGTTCCTCACTGATCCTGCTGATAACAATTACAGAGGATTTAACGCATATTTTGCCGGGTTCTAAGTAATTTAAATTTATTAATAAATGTTATGTTTTTGAAACACTTTTTGTTTTTATGGTTTTATTAACTCTAACAACTAATTCGCACAGACAGTTAAAATAAGGTAAAATCGGAAAGAAACAAAGGATCAAAAACTATCAAAATCGAGATAACTCGTAACAAATAATACTTATAATATATAAATAGTAATTACGATAACATACGTTTACGTGTGTCGTGTGTTAGTGTTAACAGGGGAAGATACAAGACTGACAATCGAGAATTTTGAACGCAGGAAGGCTTTAACAATTTGCCATGACTTCATTGTATACAACATCATCCGCACACCAAATTATTTTTATTTCATTTCTCCTGTAGTTAAATTGCATAACTAGATGCGGCAGTTTGCCCGCCCATTGTCGTACTTGGCAAAATTTAAGAATTTTTTAACGGTTCGAATGAAATTATTTTTACATTTTTTCAGTATAACTACAAAGAACAGATTCTTAAATACTATATAATCATAAAATTGTTTAAAAATTAACCACTCACAATTGTTCCCAAGGGGGACAAGTTCAATAAAATCAACACACCTTCATTGAGCAATATCTCTATTCAATAACATGCGATTTTTTTTATAACATGTATGATTAGAATCCTTAGATCATGCTGATTCTAATGATACCTAAAATCTTAAACATTTACCGCTTCGTTATCGAGTAATCTTTGATTTTCGTCGACACCCTATATGAACTCTATCGTCTAATCTATATTGTTCGATCCAATACTTGATCCTATCGACTTGTAGGTTAACAAAACAAGTTCAATAAAATCAACATACCTTCATTGTGCAATATCTATTCAATAATTAGTTATTTGTGAAAGCAATGGGGAAGATTCAAAAGGAAGGAAAATTGTTGCATTACTCACAGAACGCAACAAATAGCAGAGAAAAACAACTTCACAAATCTTGTTGGAAATATTTCAAAGAAAGTCTTTTTTACACCGCATCATAACATGAAAAGTGGGTGTACTGAAGCAAAGCCAATCCGATGCAAAGAAAGTCGTGGGTTAGTCCCGACAACTTCGACCGCAAAATCAAAAATCCATGGAAAGAAGGTCTTACTGTGCATATGGTGGGACTACCAAGGAATTCTGTACTCTGAACTGCTCGAACCTGGCGAAAGAATCACTGCGAATCGCTATCAACATCAACTAGTGCAGTTGCGGCATGAAATCTCAGTAAAAGATCAGAATGGGCCGTTCGACACGAAAAGGTCATAATGCTTCATGACAAAGCAAGACCGCATGTTGATCAAGCGGTGAGGGATACGTTGAAAGAGTTCAAATGGGAAGCCTTAACGCACCCGCCGTACTCTCCGGATATTACCCCGCTGGATTATCATCTTTTCCGGTGTGGCGGAGCAGCGCGTTTGAGATCAGCAATACATCCAAAACTGGCTAGATGAATGGACTGTCAGAAAATTCTATTATGATGGAATCCATAAGTTGCCCAAACTCTGGGAAAATGTTGTTATTAATGACGGAAATTATTTTGAATAAAAGTTTTGTTTAACTTTTTCCAGTTTTTTATAGTTTAATCTGCGTACAAAACGCGAAAATTAATTTCTAGACCTAATATAATTGTATTGAATAGTTATAAAAGGATATTTGAACCTTACTCGTGAGCTAAAGATTAGTAAAGTCGGCCAGCAACTATCGCATATTAAAAAATATATTATTCATTTCCGAGATTAAAAAATAGGGTCGGAGAAAAGGTCTTGTTTAGACAGCCACACGGCGACTAATCGGATCTCTTCCTCTCTTCATCCATTCTCACATTTTTAAAATGAAACTTTTCATTTCTTATCATCAAATAATAAACAAAAATAGATAACAAACATTGTCGAGAAACAAAAGAGGAAGAGATTCGAGTGGCCATGTGGCTATCTAAACAGGACCTTTTCTCCGCCCCTAATTTTTTGCTCTTCCATTAGGCATCCTTCTCTGAAATGAATAATATATGTATCATGTTTGTTATTAAACTATTATAAAGGGTACGTGGGTAAAAAAAATAATAAAGAAACCTAATTTTTCATTATAGTTAAGTTTTCTGTATTTTTCTAGAATACTAGCACGACAAAACGTGCTCAAAATTGGTGTTCCCAAATTGTGCGCTTGGTTGCAAACTTTCCGCGGTTTTATTGCGTCATTTTTATATTGACAGCTATATATGGCGCCACGGAGAAACACTATATGGTAGAAACTCCAGAAGCAGAAATCAGAATAAACGTAATAATAATAATAACTGAACTATCACAATATCCAGCCTGAAAAGTAGGGGAATAGAAATTGATATCCCTTAATACTTCGTTGAGATCACGTAAAACTATTGACACATGCACCTGAAGAAACAGCAATTTTTCATATTTAATCGTGTCTCGCTAATTTCCACGTAAATAGTCAAGAACAATTTTCACTTCAGTTTTCTAGATATATTCAAAATTATTTAATAGGTATAATCCTTTTCTAAGAAAATAGTGTTAAGCACTTTAACCGAGCACCTCTTCTTCTCGTTTAAATTGGCGTGCACACGGCGACACATATAATTAATTGTTTTGGAAGATTCTACGTCATTCACAACAATTAAATTTTCTAAAATAATAAATAATTCATTTAAAACGATGATATAAAAACAGAATTTTCAAATAATAATTAATTAGTTAAACTGTGCTCGCATAATTATCGGGGTTATCACATTAGCACTTGATATAAACAAAACCGCCCCATATTTGGTATCCTTGCCAGGAGCCGACCACAAATTGATGAGACGATGTTTCCAGCATGGCATATATCCATGAGTTAGGGGCGAGTGTCCCCTAATCACTGTGCTCACGTTCAAAATCTTGCATACACCTTTTATAGCTTGACGTCCGTACCAATCACCTCGACTTTCTAAATTCAAAATATAGTGATTGACACTAGCTTACTAGCTTACTATAATGTGGGCGGTACATTTGTACTAGAGCTGATGGCTGATTGAACACAAAATGTGTCTGAACCTGTGTTAAGGCATAAGCTAAAGCTGGTCGTGGAAGACGACGGAGTTGATTCCTATTTTTTATCTGAAATTGAATGATAATAGTTATGATTATAGTAATGATTAAAGAACGCACATATGGTGAAACCCCACTGTACACGGCCAAAATGTTCTTATTAATAAATGCTGAAAATGGCAGCTGGGAGAACATTCTAAAAAATAGATATAACAATCTTTATTCACTTTACGAACCTTCGAGCAGCAAATGATAAAGCTCTGCATACTTTTGGATGATATCGACTGGATGTACTATAAGGAATAACTTCGGTAGCACCTCGTAGATAAAATACATGCTTCGGAAAAGCCAACTAAAACAAAATTTGAGAAAGTGAACATTGGATAGTTGTGAATCAACTTTTAAAGAGCAAACGAGAGCCAAACATTCGATTGATCCGCTTTCGTCACTATCAACCAGTCCCCCAATGAAGAGAATTTTATTGCGTGGGGGCCATCCAGTTAATTGTAACCATCGATGCAAATCAACATACCTTAACATATTCTGTTGTAATGTTTTCAAATGATATTACGGAAAATAGTTTTACTTGCTTTAACTAGAATACACTTCAGGATAAAATCCAGATACCATTTTAAAGGTCGAGAACAAAGGCGTCTTGCGTTTTAGCCAAAAATAGCTTTACTTGCCAAATCGCACTAACGCGAACGTGTTCTTTGCCCGCCTTCAAAATGTTTTTTTTTCAAAATTTGGGACACATTATTTCACTTTTCCGTTCTAGTGTGAGAATCTTTAAAAAGGGCGATTATAATTCCCCACCCACAGTTATTCCCCACTCTGTTGCATTCTACAAAGATTACTTATACCACTTTCTGGGAGTTAATATTTACTTACCAACACTTTCCAAAAAGCTGGGGGTCTTACAACAGGGCGATGCTCCTGCGCATACCATCAAAATAACTTAACAGTGGTCCGAAATTCACCGAAATCTACCGTATTGCCTGCTTCCTCGCCGGACGCTCTCGGCTATTCCATGTAGGCGAAGATCAACGCTAAACCCCACTAAAGGGTCGAGGAATTACAGAAAGGACGTGGAAGAAAATTAATCTTCGATGCAGTTCTCTATCAAAGCTACCTAATTAGTTAATCTGTCAGTGAATTAAAATTAATGAGGCAAATTTAAATTGAAAGTTGCGTTGTCATACTTATGAACTGATATCAAGAAATTCTGTAAAAATTTCATCTAAATTACAGAACACCAAATACATTAGTAAAAAGTAAAAGTAAAAGTAAAAAGCGAAGAAAACCTATTTACATCTTATAAGAGATACCTTACAAATTTAAAGCGCAGGTGTTATTTTAAGAGAATCGCTCACGCCAAATCGAAATACCGATTTTGCAATTTTTAAAAGTGCGTGGAAATTTTTACGTGTTTATAAGGAAAAAGTTTTTATTACAAGATAATTAAGCGTGTCTTAAACTATCTAAAAACATTAATATCTTTCTAAAAAGTTATATTTGAGAATGCTTACTGAGCTCATTCTTTTACCTTTCAATATCTTTTCAATATCCTATGCTCACTTGGTTCTTTCACATTTTCTATTCACTGTTGAGTTATTCTATAATAAGTCTTACAGTGTTTTTTAAGCTCTATAAAACACTGTAACTCTTATTATTGAATAACTCATTAGTGAATAGAAAATGTGAAAGAACCAGGTGAGCCAAAATTATTGAAACAGACTGTATTATCGACGTAAAATTTAGTTATTAAATTATACTTGGAAGAACCCACTATCTTCAATTAATCTCGATCGAGGCTTGAGGCAAGCTCAAATAACATTTTTATTGAATCACATCTGAATATTCTCTCGAAACATTAGAGGAGATAATGGAGATTTCAAAAATCTATTCCCTCAAACTAAATCGTCGATAATAGAGACTCCCAAAACTAATAAAAAAAGCCTAATTTCCTTTCCAATTTACAAGTTAAAACATAATAATTATTTTCTAAAATACCTTCCACGCATATCTCCAAAAACCGTAATGTCTCCAGTGAGTTCCAATGAGCAAGGATCCAAGGAAAACATGTTGGTGGCTTTCTCAAAAAGCTGAAATGAATAATTTGTTTGTTTAGTCTTTGCGAGTATTTAGTTTGCATTCTGAAAGCGTGAACTCCAAATTGAAATGGCATAGAAATGACTGTTTCAATACTCAAGCGTGTATTACTAATTCAAAACTGAAGAAAAAGCAATTATGCTTTAATCTGTATAGAATCTCCCAAGTTGATTCCTCATGGGATAAATGAAATCATACCCATGATAAGGAGAGTATTAATAGGGGGAGTTTTTGAAACGTATCGAATTCGTTGACGACAGATTGTCCCGGCGTTTCTCTATGATCGCGATTTACTCAACATTAGCATGGCGATTAGCAAGACATTCTGGAGAGTTGGTGGCCGTCACCGTGCCATTGCACATTTTACATACCGAGCAGGGTTACACGGAAATATATTTTTTTGCAAACGGCAAATGGAAGATGGAATTCATGTCAAAGGATCCATTTCGGTTGATTTGCTAGTTCGGAGGAAGCTGCTCATTTGGGCCGGACATGTCGCAAGGCTGCCGGACACGAGGTGGAGCAGAATTCTTTCAGAATGGGATCCACGAGGCTGGTCAAGGGCAAGAGGGAGAGCCAAAGGGAGGTGGTCGGACACAGTCAAGCTCTGGGTCGCGAGATTCGTCCACGAGAAGTCTACCACCCGGGCAACACTGAGAAGACGGCTTGGTCAACATTGGCAAGGCGAAGCCGAACACTCTGGAGAGAGTTGGTCCGCTTATCGACGCAGTCGGAATGACGTCGGACAATCAAGTAATCAAGTAAGTAATCTAAAACCGACGGAAAACGGGAAATGGAAGATTCTGTTTAACCTTGATATGTATACCAGAGATGAGCAGAATTCCGCATTCCGAATTTCATAGTCCTGCAACACACATCGAATTCCGCATTCCGAAATTTTCCAATTTTCATTTCGCTCAGTGTTTATACTAACTATAAGTAAGATTATAATGTAACGATCATTCAAGAGATGTTTGAAGAAAAATACTCTTACATAATACATAATAAATATATAATAATTAAAAAATACAATAATCTTGTTAGATTGTAAAAAACTTACATCGAGTAGCTCGAACGCCGTGAATGGATACCTATAAGGACCATGCTCAATTAATTTGTATAGAATATCGTATGGCGTATTATATATTCTTTCCACCTATAGTAAAAATTTTGCTCTGTCTATTCCAAAAACCACTAACCCGTTTCAGTACATGTCCAATACCACCGGCATAAACAAGAAGAGCCGTTTCAACTTTGATTTTTTCTTTATCAGAATACACAACTTCACCCTCCTTCATTATTTGTTCTTCAGATTTTTCATCCATGTTTTCGCCATTTATAAAGCATAAAATTTCGCTGGTTGATCTTAACCCAAGCACTCCTGTTATTTTGAGACGAGTCTTAAATAGAAACAAAATTATTGTTTCGCGGTGAAGATGAGCAAACATCAATGACACTTTCAAAAACAAGTTCATTATGGTTTCGAAGATTTATTTCCAAATCGCAATAGCAATCCATGAGGCGGTCGTTGGCATAAGACTGGCGAATGTATAAAATGATTCTATGTAGAAATAATTAACTTTGTGCTATAAATTGTAAGCATACAGAATTGCCGAAATAATGAATAACACCAAAAATGTTAAAAGAATAATTGGCAGTGCATATTGTGGTATGAAAAATTTATCGAGCTAAAATGAGCAACAATTAATTTAATATAGAATCACATACTTTAAAGATTTCCCGGTGGTTGAACCATTTAATTGGCTGTGAGTAATGTTTGACAAAATTGCAATACGAGCCCCAACAGCATTTTTTGTGAACAAATCCCAACTTTAATTTTATAAAGTTATTGAAATGTGTATTAAATGAATAAAATTACCCGAACGACATCTTTATGAATCGAACGAAAACTATAATCAATTGTGTAATCGAAACCACGATTTAATGAAAAGTCACATCGAATATTCAAAAGATTTCTAAATATGATTATTACTGTGATTGGCTGATTATTGTAATACTTGCACAATTTAATTAAAAAAATCCTTTTATTTCAATTTTCATTTATTTTAATGACCTTGACTCTCATGAGCTTGATAAAATTTGCGTTTAAGTGTCATATATTTCAATTTTCACTAAGAAACCTGGACTGCCAAAATTTAAATGGCTCGCATTAGCTTTTTAATTGATGGCCGAAGGACACGTTACAACTATGGATACTATATGCGCAAAGAATAAACAGCTCGAAGACGCGCGAACATACACTATGGAAAAGTACCCCTTGGATCCTATTAGGGAGCCTCCTTCCCTTGATACTATAGTCACTCGTTAACTCATCAGGGTTACGGATCGGTGGCTACGAGCTGAGCCGAGATGTGAGCAATTCCTATTCCCCTAGCAGTGATGGGAGGGACTCCCCAAGTCCCGCCCGCCAGGAATTCCAAAAAAACGGGCCCCTCCCATCACTGTCCCCTAGGTATTATCATTAGATTGAGTGCTATCGAAGTAAGCCCTCTTGCTGGTTTTAAAAAGGAGAAGTGTTTTAGGTCTCCATCTCAGATTTTGATAAAAGCTTGCTGAGAGATTATTTATGGCTTGATTAGTATACTGACAAAATATTAGGACCCACAAAACGGTTTACGTAGGTAAAAATGGTTTTTAAATACAAAAATATCCCGATTACCCACAATAATGGAATGAAGCTAATGAATTGTATGTGAAACTGTGCGTTTTCATAACAACAGCGCAGTGGACATGGAACGACTTCGCGGTGATATATTTCTATTATTTATACGATTTGAAATACCTCTATCGCTTTTGACTTTTTTGTTTTGCAAGATTTTATATGATATGCAACTTTTTATCAAAATCTGAGATGAAGGCCTAAAACAATTCCCTTGTAAGTAGTTTACATGCTTCTCAACTCCACTCTTCGGGTCGCCATAGCACGCCACCTGGAAATTACGATTTTCCGAACTTTAAGCGTGCCTGAATAATTTTACGTCATTTCAATAAAATCTTGTCAATGGAAAATTCCCTAGGCGTTCCTTAAACTATTTAAAAATATGAATATATTTTCAAATATTAGTTTTGAGCACGTTTACTGAGCATGCCAGTTGGCGAGTCATAGTACAAGAAACGTAGAAGTTGGGGCACAAAATCGAACGGACATTTTAAACTCAACCGACGTGTCAGGCTTTGCCAGTGTTCGGGTCAACGAATCGCGCCGGAGGATTGTTCACCTTGTATCCCAATATTTATCAATGCTTCATGTTCGCGTGGTTCTTCGCCTTATTTGAATTCGCTCGACTACCCCGTTACAAGGTAACGTCAACGCAAAACCAAACACGACACATGCCGTTAGACAATCTGTAAGACGACTACCTACCAGTGATGGGATGGACTTCCCTCTTTCCTAAAAAAAAAAAAGAAAAAATTCAATTTTTTTGAGTGAAATTTTGCCCATCCGGAATTTCAAAAAACGGAGTCCCTCCCATCACCGCTACCTACGTACCTACGTACTACCATCGACGCCTAAGCGTCTCCGAGCTCTCATGAACAAGGCAGCCGGGTTGAACAGAAAAATTTTATATTTTATTGTATCAATGAAAAAAATTTGCTGAATCTCATCTAATTCTGATTGTTGGTTCTTGAAGTTGTCCGGGTAATTCGCAAGCTTATAGATGATGTAAAAATCCGTGATTTTTTGCGGATATTCATAATCAAATTGAAATTAAATTGTCAACTATGTCTCATTGCCCCAATCAAAACCACAACTACCACACTTTTGCTTCTTTAAGCAATTTTTCTTATTATTTTGCAGAAATATAGTACTGCAATCTAGGGTTTTGAAGCATTTTAATTTTAAAAGTTAGCATTTTATTTATAACAAAAAAACTAACCGAAGCCGAATAAGATTATTTAAGACTCATGTCTATGGATCTTTCGAACACGAGAAATATATTTTACGTCCAGTGTAGTACCGCCCAAAGTTTAAAAATATTTTTTCATGAGTGGAATATTTCCGACTAGCTGGCAGAAAATGTAGCACAGATTTTCACATTCAAGATTCCTTTTAGGAAAGTTTTTCATTCCAGGTGAAGTTTTCCTGGTATACAAGTTATTAAAGTCATGAAACAAAACTATTTTGCTAATTTTCTCAAACTCATTAAAATTACATTCCATTATTCCCCCTCACCTTTCATATGATTCACATCCCATACGATGATAGGAATTGGTTATATATCTGCAAAAATCAATTGATAATAAGATTAGCCACTTATCTGATTAAAATTACTGATTTCCTCGTAAATCGATTCTATAATAAAAAAGGTATTTACAAAAACAACAAACAAGACATTCTCACGTAATAATATTTTTGATAATACATCCTTGTTTGCAAGTTGTTTGCTTGTGATTAGAACTCTCTGTATAGCATTGGTAACCTATAATAGGTATCTTTAAAGTTTCCCAGAATATTAATTAGTGTGTTTATTCAAACATGGTAACACTCAACCACGCCAAATTATTTCTTAAAAAGAGGCCTTCAAAAGAGCCACTTTAAGACAAAAATTTAAAGCGTCTGGCGCGTTAGAGATGTTATGGAAAGCAAATTGACGTAAAATTAAGCTTGAAATTTCCTCATGGAAATTAATAAAATGCACACTAATCGATGAAAATTTGGTGTGCTCTGAAAATTTGGTGTGCGAGGATCCCGAGTGGATTGAGGATCAATGGAAAAGAACTCAAACAATTAGGAAAATAGAAATCGATATCGGAGAAAAAGAATCTGACTGCGCGGAAACATGGACGTTGACGACAGAAAAATATAGCCGACGGCAGAGGTGTATGAACACAATTTGTCACCACGCAAGTAGCGATCGAATAGACGTCCATCGTCAAATAACACGAAGGATACTGAAGTAGGCTGGCCAGTGTGCTCGATTGCTAAGTGACCCGTGGACGAAACGATTGACGGAATGGGTTCCTCAAGGTTTGACACGACAAAAAGGAAGACTGAAAGCAAGATGACAAGACCCAATTAAACTCAGTGTCTCAAATTTTGTACACGAGAAGTCCACCTCCAGAAACTCAAGAAGGCAAATCGGAATCTTGAAGAAGACGGTTGCCTGGCCCACTATTGCGAGGCGCAGCCGCGATTATTGGAGAGCTGGTCCGCTTCTCTATAAGAGAATGACAACGGACTCCTAAGTATCTTAAGTAATTTTATGCACGTAATTTAAGTAAGTAAATAAATTAGCTATTGGGTCTAATGAACTATTAATTGAATAAATCAGGAATTGTTTCGCATAGCATAAATGGAAATTGATATTCAAAATAACTCGCAATATTTTTCAATATGAAGATAATAATGTTCCTACATCTCGTGAGTTTAAGTCGTACAACAACAAGCTCAACGAGAGCCTATCAACTTTGCCAAGCATTTCATACAAATAACGTATCTCCTCAATACTGACTAAATCAAAGACACCGGTACAATTAAGTGAAGTTCAAATATTTAGGTAATTTTTACTTTATTTTGTACAATATTGCTTAATTGGCTCATGACAATGTTCAAATTACCTCTCTGTGTAATATTGTTCTCGGAAACACCAAACCTAATGGATAACAATATGATTAGAAAATTGAAAAGTATCATTATTCACAATGTTGCAATAATACTATACAAAATAATTGAAATGATATAAAGTAATCTTAAATTCATTTCAATTGCTCACGTTGATTTAATCACTTTATTCAATTCATCCAAAATGTTTCATTTCACCTTTCTATTTGTTAGTAAATTCAGTAATTCCTAGTTAAATAACATTAAATGTCGAAAAACAGTAATAACACCCTTTTAAAGAATTCCGCAATCTTAATATGATTCAGCTGAGAGTGACCGTGATGACGTAGGATCGTACCATTGCAACTCGAACGATGAGAAATCAAACTGCTCCAAGAAAAAGTAAATTCATAAAAACTTAAGAATTACTAATTTCATTGTTGTCAGTGCCGAAGTCTACATTAAACCTACGGTAATAATGGTCATGAGGCATTCTGAGAGAGTTGACGATTGTTGTGGAAATTGGGTGGAGCAGTGCAATAAAATTGGAAGATATGAACAATTCGATCTTAATATGGTTGCAGTTTCAATGTCAATGTCATTCTAACATCCCATTTTTAGCCATCTCGATTACCGATCAACCGCCCGTTTAGTGATTTCACTAGAGACACAATGATAACACGCAGTGGGGTCGTTTTAGCTCAAATGGTGGGACGATCGCTACAAGTGTCTGGGAATGCTCCAGGTTGGTTATAGATATAAACAATTATATTCTTAGAACTATAGATGTAATTTATTGCTCGCCATCGTTGAGATGCATACAAACGGCGGCATGGGTTCGTGAACTGTCAGGGAGTTCTGCTCTATTGCGAGTCGAGCCTGGTGTGTTCGAAGACTTTAGCTATCCCAATGGTATTCCAACGTTTTTAACACCACTACAGCGTCATGCCTTTCCGGTTGATAAAAGCTACCGACCAGTTTATTCGATTGAAAAGGTATCTTAAGCAATATAAGACCCACTGTGATTGAAAATATACAAAAAAATATTAGACAAACGATTAACTTTAGTTAAAATAAACTTGAAACAAATAATTACAATTTACGTGAAAAAAACGAATTATTCACGCAGAAGTTCTTGATATAACTTGCAAGCTTGCAAGTTAGCATGATGTTTTTTTTAAATGTTTTTCTGTCGCAGCCGCAAACCACTAAGCGTCTATCAAAAATTTAGCAAAGAGATATTACAGTTCAGACAGTTAATGTCATTATCATATAGCAAACACATCTGCACGTCAAATGATAATAACGGTTCCCCAATATTTAAAAGGCAATCATGAATTTCGACGTAAATTTTTTAGATTAATTCGAGCGCCCATTTATGCAAACACCTAGCTAGAGGCCTCTAGATAATATCAACATCAAATAGCAATTATAATTCTATTTTTAAAATACTAGGTTTAAGTCATAAATAAGCATGAATTTTTAAAATTTTAATTGTGCAAAGTTGCAATTTAATTTTTGTGCAATTATACAATTATTGATAATTATTTAATTGTGATAGTTGTGCAATTAATTGCAACGGGAAATAGTAATTTCAAGTTAAAACAAACTTGCAAGTTTACAAATTCTTAAAGAAAATGAAATTTAGAACTGAATTTCGCGATTTATTTTCGAAAGTTATTGTATTCTTAAGTTTACTATATTATATTCTAGTTAGCTAGTTATGTATCGCTCATATTCTTTATCCGAATCCGCGAAATGGAAATAATGATTTTTGCGTGTACTTTACCAAACCCTAGTTCAGTTCTTAAACTTTCGACAACTATCTTCGCAAACCATTACATTTCAGCACGTTTTCTGAGCCCTATAATATTAACATTCCAGTTGTCATGCAAATCATTATACAATATAATATAAAATTACTTTAAGGTAACCTCGAAACAAGAAAGCAATTTCGACTACAACGAACGTGTGCGTACAACTCTCGAGGCAATCTCTCAACAATACGAGGCTGTTATAGGACGAACCGAAATGAAAGTACTCGTTGTTGCGCACGCTTCCACCGTTGATATGGCTGTTGGTTTGCTTCGAGAACGTCCGCGTCACACCAACGAGCAAGAGCTCCGATACATCGCTTTTCCCGTTCCGTACTGTGCCCTCGCCTATTTGAAAAAAGTTCTAACGCCTTTCGTGAAATAATGAGAACGACAAATTTTCAGAGAAAGGGCGGATGGATTCCCGATGCACATGCTGTTCCTCCGATTACCTATGAAGACTTGACGACTCGTTACAATCCCCACTACATTCATCGCATGTAGAATAAATATTTATTTTTCGCGCATAAATAAAAAAAACAACTTTCAAGACATTAAAACCGTAAAATAATTAAGTTTAACCGATTAAAAGACCAATTTTCTAACTCCTTATGCAATCTTATTCTGACGTCACCAACGTGTAGATCAATCTGCAATTTGCACTCTAATACAATTATGAGCTGTTCAACTTACGCGTATAAATAATAAAAGAATGAAAGTAAATAGAAAGCTAGCTTAACCCAGCTAACACGGAGTGTTGATGAAAGAGTTGAACGGTTTAAAATGGTGGTAGGATCATATATTCCTGGACCGGACATTACTGGTCTATTCATGTAGCTGAAAAGGGTCAATGTAAACAATATTTTTGGTTTAGAGTTATCCTTTAATAAAAAATTATATAAAATATTAATCAAAGATATTTCAATTTTTGAATGTATATAGCAGAGCTGGGTGGGTGGAAATATATATTAATTCCAAAAATTCTCTTTTCACTGAATCGTTAACATCAGATATGGGGATTTTTTCCGCATTTTCAAATGCGATTCCGAAAATCCAATGTTAATCCCGAATTCCGCAAGTTTAATTTTTTCGGATGCCGGAAATCCTAAACTGTCATTTCGCCGATCTGTGGTTAACCTTTCCATAGATTTCGAAATATGTTTTCAAATAATACTACTAAACTTTAAATAAACACTCAATCGTTTCGTTTTAACAATGAAGGGATCTTTTAAATTTTTAAACTTACGTGTAAGCATGGAATACTACAAATGGTAAATTTATCAATATTGAAAACCATTGCCAGCTAAAGACAAAAAGCACCGTATAAATACCATGAATCAAATACTCGGGTAAAATAAGCTAAAACCAAATATTAAGGATATAAGTAGAAATAATGAAAACTTGATTTAAATTTCGGCATTGCTCAATAGGATTTTTGTAATCTGTTCGTAATTCATCAATCGAAATGACCTAAAATTAAGAATAGAAATCTCTAAGTGATTGTCTAAACCGTATATATAGCAAAAAATATGCAAAATCCAACTGCAATTAGAGCAATCAAATAGCAGAGAGCAGCAAAAGAGAAAACCATTTTTCTAAAAAAAAAAGATATCGATTAAAATCAGTTCAATCAAAGTAAAATTAACGTGTAAAATCACATTTTAAGACAAAGATAAAGATCTGTAGATATTTTTTGTATAAATACAATTTCAATACGAAAACGTCAATAAATATTTATATTTATTGACAGAAAACGAATTAAGTAAACATGCCAATAAATGGACAAGAAAATATCAATTCAGACTATTCAAAATGTTAAAAAATAATTTAAACTATTACATAAAAATTAAATTAAGGTAAGCAGAAACCATTTACAACAATATAATATTATGGATTTTAAATTCTATTGAAATGGATCAATTACAACATACCAGTACGAGATTTGCGTTATTATTATTATACATACAATTGTACAACTATTAATTATTTTTTCTCTTCCATGATCGGCTCCTCTAGAGGTACTTCCTCCACAATTACATCATTTTCGTAAATTTCACAAGTTTCTTCAACAACATCAGGCTCAATAGTCTCAACTTCCTCTTCTATAATCTCCGGTCCTGTGGATATAGTCTCCAAATCAATTTCATTGTTCAATTCTTCCCCTTCTTCTGTATTTGTGATCCTGTTTTCTTCGGTATTATATAAAGAATTATCATATTTAGATCTTCCATAATAACAGCGATCATCTTGTTCATAAGATTCTTTCAAATTTTTTTCAATCTGTAAAAAAATATAAAATTATTATTGTTTAAAGTATGTATAAATTTCAGATTCCGCGATCTCAATTTTTAATTTTCATTGAAAAAACATTCAGCGAAAATATTCGTAATTTGGTCATTACTGAATCAAACATTTTAACATTTTCAATCAACGTTCGGTCAGAACTACTCAACACACACCACATCTTTCCTCGGCAATCTAATATTTAATTAACTGTTTTTAGATACAGTATTTAATAATTTTATTAATATTGATAAAGTTAAAGTAGCTATTTTATTTACCTCAACCTCCCACGACTCCAAACAATTTCAATAAAATGAAAATTATTCAAATCATACCTCTAAAATCCTGTCATATCCAAGAACGTCTACAACATGTTCATAATTTATAGGCTCAATCCCGTCCGAATCAATACTTTCGAGAATCAATGGATGATAAACGTGATCCTACAAAACTTTCATACATTAATTTAGATCATACGGCTTACCGATTTGCTCAAATTCCATACAATCTGTCTCTCCTCCTCTGTCGTACAAGATAGTAATGGAGTGCTAGAAGCTCTCTTCCACAATCCTAACCCCGGCAGAAACCTTAGTGAATTTTTCGAAAAATGCATAGAGCATAAATAATGTCTCCCATCCTTACTCAATCGATTTGTCAAAAATCGGTAAATCTAAAACATATTCTCAACTAATAATTTTTTTCTGTATTTACTCAGTACCCATGGTTCTCTACACATCGAATTAATCCATTTAGTTCGAATTTTATCGTTATCATCTGATGGAAATGGTATCATCTCAATGCAATCCTCTACGTGCGAGCATAACACACATTCAGCAGCCACGCCATACATAATACGCCTTTCGGCTATAATACTAAAAGGATCCTAAAAATCATATATATATATATATAAATATTAAAAAAAAAATACCATGTTATCCGGGAAATGCATGGAACAGATGAAAGTACTCCTTCCCGTTCTGAAGAGAGTATTGACAGTCTTCTTTACAACCTGGAATATAATTAGTATTATCTATTAATAACGTTTGCGTTCGATTTTTTTAAAATTATGCTCCTACCTAAATAAAAACTGAATGAATTTATTCTAAGACTATTAATATTGAATAAGGAGGCGTCAAATCATTCTCTACTAAAATTTAATTATTATAGCTATTTTTCCAACTTTAAATAATATAATAAAAATAAAAAAACGTTTAACTTGCCGATTTGTCTGCATACATCAAGCATTCAAATAAAAACGCCTTTTCTGATTCCATTACGGGATTACGCAACACTATCATATTTTCCTGTTTCTTCCAATCTTCACATAACACACATCGACAAACGGAATTCGGACCACGTGGTGTTGAATCAAATTCATCCGCATCCTGTCATAAATACTATCCAAATTTAATAAATTTCTGAAATTAACAACCATAGATAGAGGAATGGAATTCTCATCAAATATAATTTCGCCTTCTGATCCAACAGTAAAGGAATCGTGACTAAAGTGATAAACACAGAGCCTATAACGCGTGGCTTTCCTTCGTAATAATCTCTTACGAAGCTGAATAAAAAAATAATGTAGTTAGAAATAGTATATTCATTTACCCATTGTACTTTTTTAAGTTGGAATTTTACAGATTTATCCACTGGAAACAAGGCATTCACCCAGCGTTCCCTAAAATATATAATTACATTTTCATTTCTCTATAAAATATGGTGGAATTGTGATTTATATCTTCCACAACATTTTCAGTAAAAATTACAATAATGAGAATCGAAAAAGAAGCGAAAGTTTTTCAAAACATTCGCGTTCAGTATAACTAATCCTTCAAAAATTACCTTTTTTCTAACGACGGGGGAAATGGTACAACAAGACTTTCCGAACTCATACATGAATCGCAAATCACGCAAAAACTTTTTAACCACGCCTCCATTCTCTCGGGGAGTTTCTGAATTAAATTGTTCAAATTATATTAAATTATATAAACAAACTCGATAGTCCAGATGTGATTGGCAAACGTTAATAGGACAGAAATGATAATTGGCACTAAGATTACCTTCTGTTTTTCTTTTCTGCCACAACGTTTTCATTGATTCTTCAAAATCTACCGGCCAATCCATAATTTCAAGCCATTTCTTATGTCGATACCTAGGTCAAAACTAATATAATGTTATGAAATTAACCAATACTCGTCAAAAGGCCATGTTCTTATAGTTGGTTTGATTGAATATAAGTGTCCTATTGGTTCTATACGACTACAAACCTGACATAACCGTTCTTGATAAGGAATTTCGCCAAACTAAAACATAAAATACAAATATATTAATATTAACAGCTAAAACCTTTTCGATCATTTCATTTTCCTCATCCGAGTCATCGGAATACTCAATTCCATCCTTTTCTAGATCGCCTCCTTCCCTTTCAATAGAAATTTCCGATTTTATTTCAGGTTTCCTCTAAAATCAAAAATAACAAAAGATTTAAAGCATTAAAAACCTTAAATTCCACATCGTTATTTTCATTTTTCACATTTGAATCATTTTGGGAAGTTAAATGTTTCTCTTAAAAATATTGACTCGATACATTATATGCTAAAATATAAGTCTACCTGCATCTAAATAATGTTCAATTACAGCTTCCCTATTATCATTATCATCATCATCATCATTCTCTATATGTTCAACATTTTCCTCCTCATTTATGATTAGCCTCGAATTTCTATCAGCCATTCTCCAAGATTCCCTTTCCCAAAAGCTTGGATCTCTGCATTTATCCACAAGGTATATCCGAATACCGCGTTTATGAGCTTCTGTAAGCTAAAGGAAAATTATGAACATAAAAACATCATAAGTGAGAATACTTACTCTAGGATCCGGTAACGCATTTTTTAGTAACCTCCATTCACCAAATCCGTTGATTTCAAATGAGCTATCAGCAACATGCCAATCACAAAGAAACTGGGTGACCCCTCCTTTTAATTCCGCTTTTAGTCTTCTATAAAACATTATACTTTAGAAAAACATTAAACAAAATACAAACACTTTGAAATCCACATCTCCATTTGCAAGAACATCAATCCATTTGGCTCGTTTCGAACGATTCTTAACATACAAATATTAATAATAAAAAGTATTACTAATACCCTTATAAATGGAAGCATAGAGTTCAATTGTCCATGACGACCACAGAAAACACATTGCAGGCGTATTGTATCGAAATTAAATGAAATATCTTCCATAACAGAGTGTCTTCCTTCCTAAATAACGTAATGAAAATGTGTATACATGAAGGACTAACCGGTGGTCTGACATCGATAGGGAACAATTGATTTCCTTTCAACTGGCTTGTTCCTGGAGCAAAATGTGCTTCGCAAAACTCGCCACCATGAGATCCTTCACAAGCAAGCTCCTTTAGCCACAATTCAGCCGACCTTTCTTCGTCAAGATTTGTCCTCAGAATCCACACTTTACGTAACTTAATTAAGATATAAATAACATTATCTGAAGTTAATTTACTCTTAAATCTCCAGGTAACACACGAAGCTTTCCGACAGTCTTCTTGCGACAAACGTGACAATACTTCATGAAATCGTTTCTCCTGGTATATTCTTGCTGTTTATAGCGATCATAATACCGTGCATGTGAATAGTCAATATAACCATTATTTCCTTTTGCTCGTTTACGACCACGTAAAAAACTGAAAACGTATCATATTTAAATTATAAACTGTTTATCTAATAGAAAAAGATTTCATTAATAACAGAGTGAGCTTTTTTTATATATTTTATAAACTAGACGAAAATTATTATAGTCGTCGCCAAATGCGATTACCGCCGCAAAGTGTGGCGCACTTTTTTAAATATTATTTTTTCATCTAATTTTTATGATTTTTATTATTTTCCACGTTTATTCCACGATTGAAACAAAATCTAAAATATATTCTTCAATTTATTTAAGCAAAACAGTATATAACGAGCCTAAACAAGAAAGTAATCATGAAAATTAAATTAAAAAATAATATTTAGAAAAAGTGCGCCACACTTTGCGGTGGTAATCGCATTTGGCGACGACTATAAATATAATACCTTCTGTTATTAAAGAACTTTTCCATGAGAGAAGAATAAAAAATGAAGTAAATTCATACTCAGCCATAGTCATCGACGGATTTAATGATTGCATGATCTCAGGTGAAACCTCTATATAACGAGTTTCGCCGTCATTCTGATAATAAACAATTATAATTTTTAAATGATAAATAAACAACTTCGTGTGAATCTTCAGCCAAATTATCACAGAAAACGTCATAATGCACCTCTTCCACCTCGATATCCCCTTTCGACGTTTGAGGCTTAACTTCGTTAATTCATTTAATTTATAAAGACAACTAACCTGATTTATATTATTTTCATTATCCAAATCGTTCTTTTCGTCAATGTACCGCGGACGTTTTGACATATTCCTAATAGGAAAAATTTTACCACAAATTTAAATATAATGTATTGATAAATTAGACATGTAAATACACTAATAAATTATGCATATAGATAGAAAAAATTAAAAAATATATTCCTTCTATTGATCGCCAAATCTTAGTGTACTAAATAAGCAAATTTAAGTTCTAGTCCACAGAAAATAGTCCATTAAAGTGGGTGTGCAAAATTTCGTTAGCCAATTTGCAATTTTTCACAGAAGCTTTGCGTATTTGTGAAGAGGAAAAAAATTAGGATAAAATGAGGTTCTCGTTTGGACGGCCACTCTTTCCTATCCGCAGTACTCATTGAAGAGGAATAGAGGAAAAAGTCGTTTGTGGCCGTGTGGCCGTCCATCCGAGACTATCATTTTTTTTATTTGTTTACTATTCCGTTAGGATCCTATCTCTGAAATGTACAATAAATAATAAAAGTGGTGGAAATCCAAATAAGCAAATTTCCACGCGATTCTAAATCATAAACGCAGTTAAATGGACGGAGCAGTCTATCTACCAATAATGTACGTGACATATTTTTCATTTCTAGTTTGAAAAAATATTTTTAATATTTAGAACTTTTAAATCTATCCTTATTGTAAAAAAACGTTTTTAGACACTAATTATCTTTTTCAGCGATCGGTGCCTAATGGAAGAGAAAAAAGAAGAAAAAATTATGGACGGCAACACGGCCACAAACGACTTTTTCGTCAATTTCTCTTCAATGTGTGCTGCCCATAATTTCGTAAAAAAGGAATGGCCGTCCAAAAAGAGAGGAAATCTAAACGAGAACCTTATTCTATCCTAATTTTTTCCTCTTCCCTTAAGCATCGATCTCTTAAATGGACAATAATATATTTGACATGCGTGCTAATTAAAAGCCTAATAATAAAAAATTTCAATTAAAAGGGAGAAGAATTTTTCTTTCTTTTGCTCCTTTAAGCCGTTTTCTCATTAATTTACACGTTGAAAAGATATTATAATGGAACCTGATGGTGATTATCAATATTAAAACAGGGGACACATAAAAGAAAACTCTCTCTCTTTAATTATCTCATCACGCAGCGATTCGCGGCACCGTCGTCAAAAAATTTATACAGTCTATATATATATATATATATCACGTTTTATACCGTTTACTATTAAAAAACATTAAATCATATTCTTAACCGCACCGAATATATTTTATATGTCAGCACAAATAGTTTTAAACAGTTTGTTTATCATTTAATAGAAATTTCGACCTTATCATCATAGTGTCTGCAAATATTAATATTTATCATTTTTAGATAATAAAATATATTGTTTATTAAGTTGTTTTAGAACTATGAATCGATTATTGCTTCGGAACAATTCTGTCAGATCGGTTATTCGTTATTTTTCATTATCTGGTGATGCCTTGTCGATGTACGCTTTATGATATATTCCAAAACCATTATAATCTTACTTAAAATTTAGGAAACAAACTTGTTTAATTGATGTTCACAAGAAACATGGTGGAAAACTTGTTGAGTTTGCTGGATATGAAATGCCAACACAGTATTCCGATTTGTCGATAAAGGTTGTGATTTTCTTACTTTAAAAATTGCTTATATAAATAATTTCTAAGGAATCGACAATTCATACAAGGAAACATGTTAGCTTGTTTGATGTATCACATATGCTTCAAACAAAAATCACAGGTCGAGATAGGTTAATCTATTTTTATTAATTTTTTCTAACGGTCAAATTAATTTGTAGGATTGCCTTTATTGAGAGTCTAACAACTTCAGATGTTCAGGGTTTAGCCAACAATAGTGGCACTTTATCAGGTTTATTTTTTTTCCAATTTTACATGTTCCTATTGTTATTTAGTATTCACAAACGAAAAGGGCGGTATTAAAGATGATCTCATTATAATGAAACCTGATGATGATTATCTTTATCTTGTTACAAATGCCGGTTGCATTGAAAAAGATCTTCCATACCTTTTGGTATTTGCTGGTATATGAATATTATCAGTTTTTCAGTTTAGGAGAACGCACAGAAATGGAGAAGTAATGGCAAAGATGTTAATATTGAAACGCTTGATAATAGAGGATTAGTCGCTGTTCAAGGTTGTCATTTATTAACTAATTATATATAAGTAAAGACATTTTTTAACAGGTCCTGAGATGGCTAAAGTTCTCCAGGCTGAAACTGATATCGATTTGTCAAAATTAACATTCATGAAAACAACAACCGGGAAAGTGTTTGGTATTGATAATTGTCGCGTTACACGATGCGGTTACACCGGCGAAGATGGTGTCGAAATCTCAGTAGACCCGAAACATGCTCCACAGCTCGTCGAACGTATGCTGGAGTCAAATTTGGGCAATGTTAAGTTAGCTGGACTTGGGGCTAGAGATGCGTTGAGGTTAGAAGCTGGATTGTGCTTGTATGGAAATGACATTGATGAGAATACGACACCTGTTGAGGCAGGACTTGCGTTTGTTATTGGTATTATTTGAGTTGTTAAAATAAACTAAATTTCATTTTTAGCAAAGCGACGAAGAGAAGCTTGTGATTTCCCAGGAGCGGAAAGAATAATGAAGCAATTGACTGAGAAGAACTGGCCGAAAAGAAGAGTTGGTTTGATTGCAGAACCTGGAAGATCTCCAAGATGTAATGATATATTTGTAATTCTATATAAAATTCAAATTGCAGCTCATCTTCCTCTCGTGGATCCACTCGATAAATGTGCTATTGGATTTATTACATCGGGATGTCCATCGCCATGCCTAGGTAAGTTAATTCTATTACGTTTTGGGCTAAATTAGTATATTAAGGAAAGAATATTTCAATTGCTTACGTTGACCGAAGTCATTCGAAAGTTGGGACAAAGTTTTTAGTAGATTTTGGAGCTAAACAAACCAAAGTCGAGGTTGTTAAGATGCCATTTGTACCATCAAAGTATTACACGGGAAAGTGATTAGTTGATATAATTTATAGCTCGTTTTTTGTTAGACTATTTATTGGAATATAAATATTACAAAAAAATAACAACTTATTATATTCAATACAATTATTTAATAGAAAGGAACTGTTCTGTGGAACTTAAATTGCGGCGGATCATGGAATGAAGACCGTGGAATATCAGGAAATTGAGATGATAATATTGTTTCGGATTGTCTTCGAAGAAATTCCGCCATTTGCTCAGCTATTCGGCTCTGTAATATCGAGTATCTAATATGTCAAAAAGTTTCAGCCCCCTCCCACCAAAATCAACTGTTTTGGAATAACGGTGGTAATAAGGAAATACTGCATGATTGAAAGCTTATAATTCCAAAATAGATAGAAATCAACGGTGTTACAAAAATGTGTGTCCAAAAGTTTGAGACCACCCCGATTTATTAACCATTTTTCTTATGTTTTTTAAACACTTTGTCGTATCAATAGAAAAATGACAAAAGAAGTATATTCGTCAAAATATATGCTTTCTAAATCCAAAATCCACCACGGATTTTTCTTTCATTAGTACAATTACCCGAAGCACGCCAATTTGAAGGATAATAAAATGAGATCAGAAAACGTGCTCAAGTATATTATTTTCAGAAGATTTTAATAATTTCGAAGAGTTAAAGAAACAGCTTACAAACTGGTGTAAACAATATTTGTGTGAAATACACGTGAAAGTTGTAAGGCGAGCGTGAAAATAAGGAAATTGTTGTTTCAATTTGGTGTGCCCGAGGCATATCAGTAGACCTGTCATGGAATGGTTCAGCATCTATACTGGAACCGTTTTCCAATATCAAGTGAAGAAAAAAGAAGATAAGTTTTTACATTTCAAAAAACGTTGGTGGAAATTCCAATTAATGTGATTGAAACTTTGATCAAGTTGAAGAAAAATTGATTCGAAGCCGTTATAAAATCAAATGGCAATTTAACGACAAAATATCAATTCTGACAATTGTGTGTATCAAATGTCCCATTTAAGCTCAATCTCATAGCTGAGATATAGAGCAAAACAAAACGGGTATAAACTTTCGGGCGCTAATGTATTTCCCGACATGACATCAATGGGATATATTGTATTTCTCTATAAGTTTCTCTATAATTATTCCACATTTTTGTTTTAAGCTACTGTATATTCTGAATAACTTTTTTTGGATAAGTATATTTTAGAAAAAAAACAAACCTTTTCAAATGGTAGTGCAAAATTTTGAACTGGAAGCTCTGCGAAACCGCGATGCCAGTCATTTGATCCCAAATTTTTCCATCTGATAATTATAAATTAATTTTCAAATAAACTGGATTATCAATTTACCCAACGTCTCTATTGTGCTGTTGAGTATCACTAAATGGTGCGTAGTATGTTTCATCATTTGAGAAGTAGTTGGGGGTTATGTACTGAATCAAAAGTTCATGAGCTTGAGATATTTATTACGTTTTATTGATTTTATATGATAATCTTAATTATCGGTTATCAATGATTTTGTTCTAGCTGCACGCCAAATGGTGAAATGACGATTTTACTATAATGAATTGCCTATTATAAATACTCACATTTTAATTATAAAACAATTTTCACGTAACTTATTAAGATTTTTCTCGAACTGTCTAAAATCTGATTAAGATTGTTAAACGTGAAATTCTAGAGAGTCTACCAAGCTACTGCACTTACAACTTCAATTGGCTTGCAGCTAAATATGAAAACAACATTTTGGCGTACAAAACTACTAAAATTTCCATGGGGAAATATATAAATAAAATTAAACATAGTATATAATTTGACTAATATACCCCATGCTTTGAAGGTGATTTGCGCACTTCTTTTCGATTCCGATTGTTGAAGATTCGCATTAATTCGTTCTCATCTGATACGTCATCTGTAAATATTAAGAAAGCATTTGCAAGCATATCAAATAATCATTCGGGATGACATTGGAATCTATTTTGGAATATAAGGATCCATTAAAATACAATTTTATTTCCTCTAATTAATATATTATTAAGTACCTAATTTATTTTGTTTAGTAGCTCTTATATGTAAATTCTATGTATCTAGTTGTTATTCAAAATTTTCGTTCCTCTGGCATATTTATTATGACTTCCTCAGGATCCCACTTAATCGGGTAATTGATTGTTTTAAATATTTCCCTATCCCCTTTATTATCCCCTTCAGTTTTCCCTACTGTGAACTATTTAATTTAACTTTATCTAAATTATTTAAATTTTGCCAAACTTTTTCTTTTTTTTAATTGTCTGTTTTTGTTAGTTCTTTTTTTTTAAACAAACCCTACGGTTTCTTTTTTGTATGTTTCTGTGGTATTTTACATTACTTTTCATCACGTGTCTAGTACACGTATTTTTAAATAAATAAATAAATAAATTTTACCCAAAACAATAGTTTGATATTGTACATTTCAGAGATCGGTGCCTAATGGAAGAGGTTAAAAATGATGGTCTCGTTTGGACGACCACACAGCGCCGAAAGGACAATAGTTTATTATGAGTATTTTAATCTTCTTAGTGGAAAAAAGAGCAAAATTTTAGAATAGAATCACTAGAAAATTCTTTCTGGAATTTTTGAGATTAAGGATTTATTGATAGAGAGTAATAATAAAATAACAATATGAACTATAAATTTTGAAGAAAAATAATAGAAATTAATAAACTAAATTTAATATGTGTTTCACTTTCTAATTGAGATTAAATAAAACTTCTTAAGGAATATAGTCTAGTCTATATATAATAAAACTATTAAATAATTATAAATACATATTTAAGCAATATAATCATAACTCATACCAAACTTCACATGAACCCTTGGATGAACATCATTATTTGGATCATATTCATATCTATATTCAACTCGCTGACCGTAAGCTCGACTTTCTAGAAATTATTCTTTAATGAGAATTGTTCATATTTAACCATACCTGTCACATAGAATCGGCATATAACTAGAAAAATGATTATGAATGTAGCTAACATTTCCTAAAAGTATCAATTTGTATAAAACATAACCATCTTTTGCCTAAATTACGTTATATTTGACAACTAAAAGCAATTGACTTTCCGGAATACTAGCCAGGCAGGCGATGTGTGAATTGTCAACGATACATCCAACCGCCCACTTTTTATGATTGTTAATTTCATGTCTAGAAGTCGTGTTATAGTAGTTATTTGTGACTATTATTCGTACAAGAGACCATTCAATAAATTATGTGAATGTGTAAATATCCATGCTAGCTGTTATTCAAATAGATGTTTTGTAACTATAATAGCCAATTCGGAGGTGGATTGGTTAATGTTCCATAAAATGTCAACCTATATATGAATGAAGTTGTTAAGTTAACTTGGTAGACCTTTGTCTTACTTTGTAACTTTTTCTAATCATTTACAATTGGAAAAATTGTATTAATAAACTTTTTCAAAGCTTTTGATTAATGACGCCTCACACCACCGCCCAGGGAGAGGATATGATTCACTGATCTACAGCACCTTAACAACATCGGAGTCCATTCAAACTGATCCCTTTCAAAGATTATCCTTTTTATCACAACATTTACCCTTATTTTTGGAAATACGACTTTGAGGCTACGAAAGTTTGACATCGAATATATTATTGGGTTGAGGAAAAATATTTTAGAGTTTTTATATTATCTTTTGTTCCAAAAGAATTTTCTTGTTGTTTTGCAATATTTATCTGATAGCGCTTTTTCTGCTCTACAAAACTGTGTTTATAGTTTGTTCCGAAATTTTAAATTTAAAAAAAAGCGTCTGGAGGCACTATTGAAGGATGATGGTCGCCAATCAAGTCGTGAATTGGCCGAAAAAATGAACTGTGTTCACAATACAATCCTTAATCATCTTCATGGGATTTGACCAAAAAACCCGGGGGCTGGATACCTCATGAGCTCGCAACTCACGTGTCATCGATCAACACGCGGTCTTAAACAGCAATTTTTGAACCCAATCGTCACCGGAGATGAAAAATGGTGCCTGTACGTCAATTCGAAGCATTTCGTTACTAAGAGTTTATGAATATTTCTATTTTTCCGATAAGATATTAACACTATTTTTTTCCTGCGACTTTCCTGCTTAATAATGCGATTTAAATGCATAAATGGAAATAAACGGATATGAACGAGACGGGATAACAATTCTCTTCTAATTTTCATCCGCGGGAATAATGGTATTGCTTTAAGTGAAATCAAAAGTTTTCGTTTATTCTTTCGATTAAAGTTTAATCATATTTCATTCACTATTATCCTAGGTACTTTTAACAATGCTAGAAATCGCGAATGAACTGATCTAACTTTCGCGAATTTTTTTAAAAACTATTATATGTAGTCTAAAAGGTTCTCATGAAGATTCCGTTGCTGCCAAAGACATATTATCACATTAAATCACGTAATTCAATTTAATATTATAATAATGGATCCAAGATCTTTGCTTCAAGCACTTTATTCTATAATTATATTTATGTGAAATTAATGTAGTATGCGATTTCAATTATGTTTTCATTAAGCATCAAACCGTATCCTATGATAACGGACACTTTTTAATTTATGTCTTATAATTTTCATTATATAGTTAATTTCTAACTTTAATATATTATTTTTAGAGATTTTGTTAATATTATTGGGATAACGCATTTTTAATAATAATTTTGGGTAGAAAATACCATAGAAACCATCTATGATATTAAGCTTTCTCTCTCTCTATTTTTCATTTATTGTCGTGGTGTAGGTTATTGAAAGTCGATTTAAAGGAGCATTCCGAATAATAAAATGGTCTCGCTTGGAATCATGTCGATTTAATTTGCAATTTGTTTATTATTTCGCTTTTCTTTTTCATTACATTTTGGTTTGTTCATTTTGTTTTCTCTTAATAAATTGGTTGTTTCATTAATAATAATTATAATAACAAAATTATATGTTTAATTTATTATGAGACCATTTTATTATTCGGAATGCTCCTTTAAATTGACTTTCAATAACCTACACCACGACAATATATTTTATTGTTTTTTTTGTGATGGAAGAGGATAATGTAAGAGGAAGAAAATTCATGGTCTCGTTTGGACGGCCACAAAGGACGTTTCCATCTCTTCCTCTTCAATGTGTTATCAATTTTTTCGAGACAAGACCACTGAGACCACAAGGTACAAAAGAGTGGCTGTCTAAACTAGATCATTATTTGTTTCCTCTTCCATTAGGCACCGATCTCTGAAATGTACTATTCATAAAATAAAATTCTAGGCAAAATCGCTTGAATTAGGAAATAAGGAAATTTTAACTAAATGACAATCACGATAAGGCAAATATATATTAAGCCGTTTATGTTTAATATACTTAACTAGTCATTATAGAGCTTCTAAAACATCCAAAGTAGCTTTACTGAACTAATTGAGCTTTAAACCTGTTAATATAGAAAATATATGTTATAGTTTGAATGCAGTAACTTCTTTTACTGGTGAACTACGTTATTTAAAATTGATATTAAAAAAACAATTCATGAATTACGAACAATTTAGGTCTCTCTCTTTGAAGCTTTTCATTGTACAAATATAAAGTTTCCTCACAACTTCACACCAACTTGAAGGGTGAGCTCAGAAGACGCGCTCAAATCCAATATGTTTTGAAGATTTTAATAATTTTATAGAGTTTAAGAGAAAGCTGACAACGGGGGTAGACCATAGCGATGTAAAATTCACGTGAAAGTTATAATACAATCGTACTAATAAAAAATCCTAGTTTCGATTTGGCGTGCAACTTTGATATTAAAAATATTCGTAATTCTATATGGATTCAATTTACAAAAGTTTCGTCTAAAAGTACATTAAGCCACGGAAATTGAAACTTGAAAAATTGGGTTTGTAGAACAATGCGATGACAAATATACCAATACAACATTTATTCGGCGGAAATCATTCGTAACGCGCAATCGTTCTATTAAGTTTGAATAAGTCCTTAAAATTTATACAAAAGTTAATTTTTCTACTTTATTCGTGTTTCTTTTTTTTAAAAATTAGATTTTTAATTTTTAAATGTTTTGTATTTAATATTCTCCTTTTCGAAGATCGAAGCTTAATGGGAGAGGAATAATATTGGTCTCGTTTTGTCGGTCAATCTTTTTCGACTATTAGTAGAACGAAATATAGGTAATAGTTTATTCAGTATAATATCAAAATTAGTAGCAGAATATAGGAATGACTAACAAGGTGTAGCAATGTCATCTGATATTGCCAAGCCCCGACCCCAAGGAGGAATCTACGTGAGGAATCTGAAGCATGCGGAATCTAACTGCAAAGTTTAAAAAACTCTGAGAGTTAGATTCAAAACACTTCCCTTTTAAGTCACTAATAATAACATACAAAGTGATGACCAGAGAGTCACATCTGCTACTTGTGGTCAAATGGGTTCAAATTAGCTCTATGTTGTCGCTGGACTTTCTTTTACTTTCTTCTGGCTTTTATATCTCATCTCATCAATGCTTGTTATCTCAAAAAATATACAACACATATTGAAGAGGAAGAGATGGAAACGTCCAAACGAGACCATAAGCTTTTTTTTTTCCTTTTTCATTCGGCATTGATATTTTAAACAGCAAGAGCTTATCATAATAAAAAAACTCTATAGAATGAGAAATGTGAAAAAAATCAGTCGCTTCTAGTTTTGACATGGGCACACCAAAGAAAGAAACTACGACCGATGTTTAAGCGTGCGTGAAATGTTTTACGTCTTTTCTATAAAAAATTGATTACGGAAATTTAACCAGGCTTCCCTTAAACTATCAAAAAGTATTAATATATCTCCAAAAAGTTAGATTTGAGCACCTTTACTTGAGCTCATTTTATTACAATACCAGTTGGGCAATACGCGTATACTATGATTAATTTAAATCGCTAAATATAATAATTTCCTGTTATTGTCACGCCTAATCAAAATGAGGATATTGCAAAAAACCATCACGTGTAAAGAAAAAATGTTTTCACGTCAAATTTGTAACTTCCTCTTAAATGATAAGCGGCTCTTGAAGATTTTACGAAATTCTGGATTTAAGGGGGTTTTTTCATTTGGTGTGAATTGTTCATGAGGTACATTTAAGATTTGAAAAAGTTTCATTAAAATATTTAAGCCGATTAGTGAAGTTATTTTCAAAACCCAATATTTAATTCGATTTGAAAAGAGCTTAATTAAGTTTTAAATGAATAATACAAGTAACATCAAACTCTTACAGATGAAGAGCTTACGTTAGATGATAAATGAGAGTTTCCTTTTAATTTAAAACCCATGGCGGTGAAAATTTTTGTTGAAAATTGCGGTACTTTAATTTTCTTTAAAGAAAAGTTGGAATCCGGGATTTGGAATCAAAATTTCAAATACGGAATCCGAAATCCTTTTTTTAGAATCTGTAACTTTAACGTTATTTTTTAGTATCGTTAAAATACGTCTCCCCAATCTACTCCCCTTCTTCTTAGAGACCCGAAGAGTAGTAGATGGTGCGAGGATCCGATTTAATCTTAATACTAAATGCCCAATAAATGGCCTACCTGGCGGACACTACCGAGAACACAGAACACCTAGCTCTTTAATAAATCTTTATTCGACTCCACATAATAATACAATAGATGAATATAGTTAGTTATGGAGCTAGAATTGGAGCTAAAATCTAACCCACGGTCGGGGCGCTTCTCTCAAATAGAAGCGACCTTCCCGTAGCCCTGTCGAGTGAGCTACTGATTGTCCGTATGATCCCTGGAGACGGATTCTATATGATGATGAGATTCTATATGATGAAGACGGATTCTATTTCCTATATGCCGTCCTGCATGGTGCTGTGGTGTCCAACTAGCTCGACGGCCTCGCGGTCCACACATGTGTTATCTAGGGTATCTGACAGTATTAATGCCGAGAAATTTTTAATTAAGCAAAATCTGAAATCCGAAAACAAAAAACGGGAGAAATATAGAACCCGGAACCCGGAACCCGAAATATAACCAATCACTGTTGTTTTTAGTCCCATATTCTTTTACACGCAATATATTCCATAAAGTTCAACTTAAATAGTATGAATTGCTCTGAAACAGTATTTCAACTAAAATAATAATACACACATTTTGCATAAATTTCCCGTATATATTTATAAAATGATGTTTTAGCATCAAACATCAATGATACAAGCTGTTCTTCTGGTATCTTCGGTTTTAGCAGCTTCATTTTATTTTTGGCAACATGGACGTGATCAGACACCAAAGGAACGTTTAACTCAAGATATATTCATACCAAGATACAGTAAATTTGCACTTTAACATCGATTTTAATATGGTGTTTTCTTTCTTCAGACTTTCATTCAATTTTGTATAATAAGTGCAAATGGCCAATATTAGACGATTATGAGAGCGATATTAAACGATACGTTAACAAGCGGAAAAGGTTGGATATAATTAATGAAATTATATTTTTTGCTAACAAGTATTGTAAGCATTGTAATTAGCACGCCACTCGCAAATGGCGATTAATAATTTCAGCGTAAAATTTTCAGAAAATATTTAATTTTATTTTTACTTCTTCAAGACAAATAATCCACAGAACGTCCAATTATATCGGGTGGATTTATCCATATTTTTTAGTAAGACCTCCATCTTACTACATTCTCGGGTGGTGTGCATTAGTTTCGTTTTTTCTAACGATATTAATTATTGTCGTGGTGTAGGTTGATGGGGGTAAAGGAGCATACCGAAACAAAAGATGGTCTCGCTTGGGCTGGTGTAGATTTAATTTGCAATTTGTTTATTATTTCGCATTTCTTATGTGTTGTATTATGTAGTATGTATTATGTTGATGTAACAACCAATTTAGTAAGAGAAAACAATATAAAACAAAAAATATGATGAAAAAAGAAATGCGACATAATAAACAAATTGCAAATTAAATCTACACCAGCCCAAGCGAGACTATCTTTTTTTTCGGTATGATCCTTTATTCCTAATTTTTCATCAACCTACACCACGACAATATAATTTTCATGTCACGCAGTAGTTAACGCTAGCTTGCCATCTATTTTAGTGCAAGCTATAGCAATAATAACCACCTGATGGTTCATGTTACTATTTAAATATTTATATTTGAAGAAATGTAATAAACACATTTTACAGATTGACTCCTGAATTCTGCCAAAACAATTTAATCAAGTCTGATTTCAATGTTGAGGATAGCACTATAGTTGTTACAAAACAATACATATCGACCTCTTCTATTAGGTATATACATGGTTTGGAATCTAGATTGAACTTTTCAGAGATCTTTTCCTAATGGAAGAGGAAAAATAAGAAACATGTGATGGTCTCGTTTGGAAGGCCACAAAGGATTTTTCATCTCTTGTGTTTTCTTCAATGTGTGCTATCCTTTTTGAGAAAACACACATTGATGAGTTAGAAAAGAGTGGCCGGCAAAACGAGAATATCATTGTTTTTCAAATTTTTTCTTCCATTAGGCCCCGATCTCTGAAAAGCACAATAATGTAAATTGATTATTAATCTTCTTCGATGAATAATAACAAGATTTATTGTGATTTTAAGTATTTACAATTTTCGAAAATTGTAAACTATCAAATAAGATATTGTGGTTTACAGAAATCGGAGTGTAAAGGAAGATTAAAAAATCTTTAAAAATTATAGTCTCGTTCGGACCAGTGATGGAAGGCACCCAGTTTGTTGAAACTCCGGGCGGGCGAGACCTAAAAAATTGTAAATTTTAAAACCAGGGACTCTTCTTTTTCTCTAGCTGGGATCGGAACTTTTCTTTTTTCCTACCCAAACCCTATTCACTCCATTTCTGGTGTACAGTAGCACCCCAAATTGAATGTTTAAGTTTGAGGCTCAGAAAACTTACCAATGTTGACAATTTCGTTAAGAAGAACATGTTTTTAGATATTTGAAGGGGGCTCTTAAAAATGACGTATTCCATTTGGAGTGCAGTAGCTTATGAAGTTTCAAAAGTCAACATTGTTATTGTCACCCATTTTGTCAACTTTTAGTCTTACGGTAAAAATTTGTATCAAATTTGCCTATTGAAAATTCAATTAATCCTATAAAAGTGAGATAAATTTAAATAATCAAATGCATATATTTAAAAGAAGATATTTTAGAGAGCAAAACGAATAAATAATACTACTCTAAGTTTTTTTGATTAAAATAATTTCTTTCTCGTTCAGATGTCTTGTCACAGATTTGAAACCCGATCGACTATCCAGTACCTTGCAGGTAAAATTTCCGAATTTCATATTTATCAAGGCAGATAACTCTAGATTCCCTTAAATGTTAAAGCACACATTCCGTTTCGTCTATTTGCTATAGAATGTTACACCAACTATACGCTGATTTACAAGGAATCATTCATTAATTATAACTTTATCAAACAGGACAGTTTTACTGATATGAATACAAATGTAAACTTCGTGTATTTGTAAACAAACTCTAACGAATTACAGATTATGCCAACAATATCTATATTATACTTTGATGCGATGTCTCTGGCACAATTCAGGCGTGATTTTAAAAATACTTTTAGTTTCATGAAGCAAAATCAATTTTATATTTATACAATGTTCAATAAGGTTTTATATATTACTCCATACTAAAGGTGCGGTAATTGCTTAAAGATGTTTGATACGGAAGAAGAAGCAATAGAACGAACATTTATTGACAACGAGGATGGGAATATTCAATCAGTTTTTGAATTATTCAAAGGTATAATTTTATTATTTTTAAAGGTCAATAGAGAAGATTTTCCTTGTAATGATTTTTTGCTCCTAGTTGGTTCCTGTTCCGACATTTTGGCACTTAATGTTGAATAGCAGTTAAGCGGCACATTTAGTATAGTTTATTCAGATTAATAACAATACTAGTAGAGGAATGAATGAATGACTAAACAATTAACCGTAACAAACATAAGGTTTATGTAGAACCATCCACACCTGACAAGGGTATCTGTTAGATTTTAATGAAACAAAAGTACATACGCTAGCTGACAAAAGCTTTGTCACAAGCGTTTTTTCGAGTTTAACTTTTTTGTGACTTGACCAAATTGGCTGATTTGTTGATATGGTAGATTCATATGGTTGTAGATTATTTTACAAATTCCCGCTTGTGATTACGATGATCCGTTTTAAAGTGACAAGCGTTTATCGTAAAACGCGTAGCTCAATGATATTACGCACTTTTCTTGCACTGCATTTTTTAATAATTTTTAAAGTTCAATTATATTTTTTTCATAATTTATTGAAAATAGCAGTAATTGGCAACATTTTAGAGATGATTCCACGTAAAGAAACTCCAATTGCCACCCGGCAAGCTGTTATCAATATGAGGGAAAACGGAATGCGTGGTACCGAAATTGCCATGGTAATTTAAACAAAATTTTGCTACTATAACATTTTAAACACTGATTCACATAAAATATCAAAAAATCAGCCAATTTGGTCAAGTCATAAAAAAGTTAAACCCGAAAAAACATTTGTGACAAAACTTTTGTCAGCTAGTGTATTTTAAGGTACTTAAAAATGGGTTTAAAAACCCCTCCGATCATTATTTTTATTCTCTGACAATCAGTTTTCTTCTGCGACCATTAGTTATTATTTAAAAAAAAAACAGAAAATCACCACAACGATGGCTCTTTCGGATAAACTGATCATCATGTAATTCTAATTTTTCTCAAAATGCCATCTTTCTGTTGAGTTTGTACACGCCAAGGACGTTTATCTTGCTCCGATGATATTAAACAGTCTTGATGTTAATGTTTCAGCCAAAGTCATATTTCTAGTGATTTCGGATTTTAGCCAAGTTGTACAGCACGAGTCAATTTATGGTACTACTACCGTAGTCCAGTTTTTTGACACTTCATATAAAAGAAAAATTGGCGCCTCTCATGTTCCCGCGCTGTCTCTTCTCTGAGCCTCATTATTAGTTTTTTCTCGAAGAAGTGTTGTGTTCTTTTGAGAGCAATATCGTGTATCAAAAAACTGCACTATTACAATATTTAAAATTACAAAATTAGTAAAATCAGCATGCTTGAAAAAACTGGTTGATTCGATGCCTAATTGTGTATTTGAGACAATTGCAAAGAACGGAGGATCAACGAATTATTGGAGCCGTGAAAACGTGACATGAAAATCCGAGTGAACCTAAGAATTTTAAACGCTTGCACGTCAACTGGAAATAAAAATTTTATGATTTTTAAGCGTGTCTGAAAATTCTTACCTCATTTTATTACCATACCAGTTGGCGTGCGCATGAATTAGCTAATGATTGATTCAAGCTGATTACAAACTGATTCAATTTAAATATGATAAATATTGTATTAAATTTTTGAATAAGATTATATATACGGCCAAATATAAAGACTGGGTTTTTCGAGGATAATTTCTTTTCCAGAGATGGTATTGAGCAGAAATTTTTACCAGTTGCTTCTGAAAGCGTTCGAAAATTTGTGGACAACTGCCATACAAAAATAAGAAAAAATTAAATAAAGTATTCGTAGAGTTATGCTCGAAAACCCCGCGTTTACAACCTTTTGACCGGTACTGTATACATAAATTTACAAATTTTCAGAGAGAAATTACTTGACTGTGACAAATAAGAAGATCCTAACAATCGACGAAAGTATTGACGTCGACATTTCAAATTGGTTTGCAAGCCTTAAAAGTGATATAATCGACAATTGTATATCACAGAATGTTCAATCTTAATCAAATTTCAATACATTCAAATTTGTTTTTAGGATTATCAGACTCGCAAAACTCTGAATGCATGGATGAAATCCCATAGTTTAACAAGCACATCAGCATTTATAAGTTATTTGGTTGAAGGAAATAATGAAATGGATGACGAGCTATTGTAAGTTTTCACAGTTGGAATGGTATAGCTCAGTAAACGTGCTCAAATCGGAGTTTTTCAAAACATAATTTTATTTTTAGATAATTTAAGGCAAGGCTAGTTCAATTGTCGTGAGAACGCAAAAAATTTTCAGACATGATTAAAAAAATCGTTACTTCCATTAAGCGTTTTCACATTGTGCACAAGCCAAAATATAATTTATATAAATTATTCAACCTAACGTATAAAATGACATTAACTAGTTAACTAAACTAACCATAGTTTATTAGAAAATATTATTGATAATCTTTTTTCTTTTATGTTCGAACTATTCTCGCATATTTTCTGCGGTATTTATAACACTATTAGAACGGTAAATCGTAATAGAGATTTTGCGATTCTTAAACGTGCATATTTGGATAGTAAATAAACAATTAAATCATAATTACAGAACGAGCTTAGAAAAAATGAAAGCGGAAAAAAATTTTGATAATACGATTTTCATTATACTGTCTGCTGATGGAATAAAGAACGGGTATTATTTGTTATTTGTGAATAGTTATTCAAGTGTTTTCCTAGGAAAATGAAGAATACATATAGTGGAAGAGTAGAAGAAAGAAATCCGTTAATGATGATTCGACTTCCAGAGACATTTAAGAAGCTGTTCCCCGATCAAACTTTCAATATGGAACAAAATCAAAACAGGTAAATGGAAAAAATATGGAAAAGTTGTTAATTATTTTTCTAAAATGGAACGGATTGAGTCATTTTTTCCATCTCCACGCCAAATGGATTCGTAAAAACAGAACCTCACTTCTTCATAACATTTCGTCCTAATTTAAAGCAATAGAGATAGCTTGAGAAGTCTGATCAATTTACGTGAAAGTTTTTACTAGGGAAGTCATTTTTCGATCCCAAAGGTGAAACTTGTCATGCTGATAGCTGAGAACATTTTATTAGTGCACACAAATAATTGTCCTGCACTTGGGGTTTAAGTCGGTTAAAAAACTATTCAAAGTTATCGAGTTAGTGACACGTGGACGGCCAATGTGAAACTTTACTGGTTGACATTCTTGGCTCTTCCAACGTATCTAAAATCTACAGATGCACCGTTTTCCTAGGCCAAACTGCGAAGCAAGGTCTCCCGGAGATGCATCAAGTTGGTGTCCCCGAAAAATGACTTTTTTCTCCTCAATCGTCAAGTTACGATTTTTACGAGCTCTAGGCATACCTAAAAACTGGAAGCTACGAAAAACACTGGAAACATTGATAATGTTAAAACAAATATAAGTTTGAAAAAAATATGAAAAACCCCATTTTTCGAAAAAGTCGCAAAATCTGAAGAAATTCGTCAGAGTGTTTGCGTACGGTTTGTTTACTGTTTCGATATTTTACAAATCGGTTTTTACAACCTTTTGGCCGGTACTGTAGAAAGCAGTATAAAACCATCAAATTTTGCGGATGACAATATAATCGAGCATAATGACATAATGAAAGCATCGGCAAGCATCGGTGGTCGAGTGGGTGAGCGGTTCCTCATTCAACAAAAAGGCACGCCAAATTAAAATTAACATGTATTCATATTTTAATGGTTATTACCTTGTTAATCCTGAAATATTTTTAATTAATCTTGACAAGCCTATTTTAAACTAGGTATTATTCATTTCAAAGATCGATGCCTAATGGAAGAGCAAAAAATTTTGGGCGGAGAAAAGGTCTTGTTTAGACAGCCACACGGCCATTAAGGTCATCGAATCTCTTCCTCTTTTTTTTTCTCATCAATTTTTTAATTCATTCCTTCTCATTTTTAAATTAAAACTTTCATTTCTTTTCATCAAATAATAAACAAAAAATAGATAACAAAAATTGATGAGAAACAAAAGAGGAAGAGATTTAATGGCCTTAGCGGCCGTATGGCTGTCTAAACAAGACCTTTTCTCCGCCCCTAATTTGTTGCTCTTCCATTAGGCATGTATCTCTGAAAAGAACAATATATGGAAAACAAAATAACACCGTTTGATGTTGTCGGCTGATCATTGGCCTTTGAATATTCCAGAATTCCAGATAGAATTCTGTAAGTAGACCGGTGAAGGTGTCGATCAAAATTGTGACATGGTGACATCCTTGGTCACGATGGTCGCAGGAAGCGACAAACAGTATTTGAGAATCTTTTCTGATATCCATTTTTAAACAAATCATTTGGCGTGAAAAGTTATCAAGATCACTCTGCGATATCAGCTATTAGGACGTTGTGAGATTTCTGGAATGTTCTGGCGGCAGTTTTGCAAGGGTTTTCATAACAATTTCGTGCAAATTTGGTGTATTTATTCACACAGCTATCGAACACCGTCCTAACAGTTTGTTGCAACTTCACGAAAAAATCATATAAAATCCTAACAGGGGCAATGTCTCTTATGTTGACAACTCAAAACAAAATACTGTTAGGACGCTGTTCGATGGCAGTGTCGATAAACACCCCAATTTTGCACGAAATTGTTTTGAAAATACGTGTAAAACTGCCGCCAGAAATCGCAGAGCACGCCAAATCGAAATTTAAATTTTACGAAGCGAAAATAGTTGAATGTTGCTCATTAATTTCCACGCGACAATTAGAATGCAACTTTCACGCTTTTAGAATTTTTTCCTTAAACTATCTAGTCACCTTAAAATCTTTTCAAAATGTTATTTTACGAAGACTTTATGTGGTTCCATTTTTATTACTCAAATTGGTGTACGCAGAGTGAACTTGATACATTTTTGTTGAATGACGAACCGAAATTGTCATCCGCAAAGTTTGATACTGTTTTCTATAGGAAACTTGGTAACTTTTTAACCCTCTTAAGCACAACTTTTTGTGTTCCCTGATAAAATATCCTCTGCAAAAGTTTCAGCCCGAAACATTTTGGATCCAAAAATGACCGCTCTAGTTAGGTTTCGTCATTGTCATTTGGCGATCTCTAGAAATCTTATTCCAATTCAAATGCTTTTAACAGGTTAATAACCCACATTGATATCTACTCCATGTTAACTAGCCTTGCGCAAACGTCTTTGGAACAAACTATAACATCTGCTAATCTTGAGGGTAAAATACTACCTTTTATTCTCAGAATTCTACTTCAAATAATAATCTTTAAAGATAATTCTGTATCACTGTGGCAATCAATGGTACCAAAAAATAGAACATGTGACGACGCTTCAATTCCTACTAAATATTGTTTATGCATGACAACGGATATCGAACATGAAGAAAATTATAATAGGTAAAAATCAGATTATTGGAAGGTAATTAAATTTAGGTTTAAGAACGACTGACACAATTAATCGAGTTTATGAAGTTATGCGAAACGACATAGCCGCAAAAATTGATTGTATTGATGAAACAATTGTAGACATGAAGACGAATTATGTAAAAGTCTATCAGTTGAATGATATGGTGCTTGATGAAATCGAGAATTATGTGGAGTTTCTAGAACTACAAGTGACGACTTATTCGATGAAAGCAAAGTCGGGAATGGTATGTATTTTATTATCAAACTACAGGTGACTATTTTACAGTGTTTAATACATTCGAGAGATTATTTGAGTTTTTTTTATAAAGTAAAAGTTAATAATATGTCACCAATAAAAACTAACACAATATTAATTTCCCTCCTAACCCAACTACACGTCAACTGGTATGATAATAAAATGAGCTCAGTAAACGTGCTCAAATCTAATCTCCCAGAAAGGTAATCATATTTTTAGATTGTTTAAAACATGGTTAATAAAATTTTTGTAAAATCGTGAAAGCTTACTTAATAAAAATACGAAAAAATTTTCAGACAAGCTTAAAAATCCGAAAATCGTAATTTCCAGTTGGCGTGCAACTATTGTACATTTCAGAGGTCAGTGCCTAATAGAAGAGCAAAAAATAAGAAAAAACAGAGCTTCTCGTTTGGACGGCCACACGGCCACAAAGGACTTTTTAATCTATTTTTGTTCAATGTGTGTTATACATTTTAAAATTTTAAAATTAAAAAAATTTTTTTGAGAAAACACACATTGATAGCCGTCAAAACGAGAACCTCATTTCATTCTATTTTTTTCCTCTTCCATTAGGCAACGATCTCTGAAACGGACTATGAAAAAATTATGAAATTATATTCTGGAAACAGTTAGAGTCGAAAACTGCAACATTGTGGTTGTTCAACAAGTGCTTTCTCCTGTCGAAAGAGCACGCCCCGGTCAAAAGTCTATGCGGCAATGCAAACGCTGCATGGTCGCCAAAACTTTTTATATCACATAACACAATTTAAAACGTTTTTTAGTGCTTTAAGGAAAAAATGGTAAAATTCCTTTATTATATCATAAATTCCCGTATTGACCGGGGCGTGGAAAGAGTGAAATTAGTTGAACATATAAAAATTAATAATTGTACGGCAACACGTTTTCTTTCAGTTTTTTCTCTTTCATTCCACTGTTACAAAACTCAAGAGAGACCTTTGCAAAAATTATGAAATCTGCTCAAACGATAATTTTTACGTAAACGTGGTTACCAATTTATCACATTTCAAGATCCTTTAATCCTAGCTTACACAGTGGTGTTATATTACAGAAGCTATTGTCCTTTTCAGAAATCGGTGCCTAATGGAAGAGCAAAAATAGAAGAAAAATAATGGACGCTCACACGGCCACAAACGACTTTTTCGTCAATTCCTCTTCAACGTGTGCTGCCCATTATTTCGAAAAAGTGGCCGTCCAAACAAGAACCTCATTCCATCCTAATTTTTCCTCTACCATTATCTGAAAAGCACAATAATTGAAATAGTTATTTTCCGATATTTAAGAATGTCTTAACGTTTTTACTTCATTTCTAGAAAACATTTGTTCTTGACAATTTAGACAAGTTATTCTTAAACTACGTAACAATAATAATATATTGTCGTGGTGTAGGTTGATGAAAAATTAGGGGTAAAGGAGCATACCCCAAAAAAATATGGTCTCTCTTGGGCTGGTGTAGATTTAATTTGCAATTTGTTTATTATTTCGCATTTATTATGTGTTGTATTATGTAGTATATATTATGTTGATGTAAAAACCAATTTAGTAAGAGAAAACAATATAAAACAAAAAATGTGACGAAAAAAGAAATTCGAAATAATAAACAAATTGCAAATTAAATCTACACCAGCCCAAGCGAGACCATCTTTTTTCGGGGTATGCTCCTTTACCCCTAATTTTTCATCAACCTACACCACGACAATATTTCTTAAAAGTAGGTTTTAGCATGTTTCCTGAGCTCATTTTAATTTAAAACCATACAATTTGACGTGCAGTAGTCCCACTATTTAATTGATACGAAACACCAAATAGAAACAGTTTTAAACTATTGATTTTTCAGAATTCCGTTGATGCTATTGGATATTTTAAGAACTACTTGAAAAAATCATCGACATATAAGCTTGCATACCCATACATAATCCCGGAAGCCTCCAGCGTTTGCCTAGCAGGCTATTTGAGCAGGTAATATAAGTTATTCATTCAAAAATTTAAATTTGACTTCAGGTTCTGTGAGATGTGCTATTCGACATTGTTATCATCACCTCCTAATTATTATTAATTTTTTCCTTATTATGTGTAACATTTTGTAGATCTCAGTAGAGTGAGATTGGAAAGGAAAATTAGGTGAACAATATTCTTCTGTAAAAGCTTCTTTATTATCGTTAGCCATTTCAATCTCAATTTACTGAAAGATACAAAATATTATAGATTATACTAAATTTTTGACGACGCATTGGAAACCACTGCGCAGAAGAACTATTATAAACAGAGAGTCAAAAAAGAAAATTTGCGAAGCGATTTGCAATGCGTCGTCAACAAATTTGATTCAGTCTATATATAGTCCTTTTTAGAGATCGGTGTCTAATGGAAGAGGAAAAAAATTAGAAAAAAATGAGGTTCTCGTTTGGACGGCCACTCTTTTGTATCTCCTCAATGTTTGTTGTTTCAAAAAATGTATAACACGCATTGAAGAGGAATATATATGTGGCTTTCCAAACGATACTATCATTTCTTTCTTCTTTTTCTTCTTCCATTAGGCACCGATCTCTGAAATGGACTATATGTATCAAATGAGAACTTTAAATTATATATTCACACCAAATTAGTTCGTGTTAGTCCATAAATTTAAGGCCGCGTGATTATTTAGAGCTCTTTGTAATGTATTTTTGTTAGTTAGTTAGTACTTTTCAGAGATCGGTGTCTAATGGAAGAGAGAGAGCCTCATTTCATCATTATATTAATAATAAGCAAGCGAACATTTTATTTTACGACGGTACGTAAACACCGCCACTGTTCGACTCAGCGCATTAGTTGTTATTTACTGACACTCCATTTCATCCTAATTTTTTTCCTCTTCCATTAGGCATCGATCTCTGAAAAGGACAATACATATTGGTGAGAAGTTTGGCGTTAATTAAGGATTGTATTAATTAATACGGAAAAACGTGGACTAAAATTTACAAGGACACGACACTATTCAGAATAATTTGGTATGGATATATAATATATTTATATGTTGTTCTGTTATTTGTGGTTAAATTGTTTAAATTACGAACGGGTTTATCAATAAATTTAGTTTAATATTTAGTTTAAGATAAACCTAATCAAATTGTAGTAAAAACTTTTATGTTAAAAAAAAATTCAGAAACGCAATAAATCTAAAAATCGGTATTTCCATTTTCGGTGTAGTAATCAATTATTAATTAAAATAGCACGCCAATTGAAATCTTATAAACAAGATTTAAGAAAACACACTTAATTCAAAAATTTTATTATTTTTTTTTATTTAGGCATGCGTCGAATCAGCATGCTGGAAAAAACGGGTTGATTCGATGCCTGTCGCTTCATGCGTTCATCGTGACCAAGGATGACACCACGCCACGATGTTGATCTACACCTCCACCGATCTACTTCCAGAATTCTATCTTTTCTGGAAGATTCAGCAACCAATGATCAGCAGACAACATAAAGCCACGCCCACCGCCGATTGCATAAAAGAAGCGGATTTGGTCACAATCACATCATCCCACTGAACCACCTGATACAGAGGAAAAGGCGAGCAGAAGACGAATAATAAGTATTAACTATTGACCATTGCAATAAAGTACTTGATTATTACTTCCTTACCACTCACAACCTCAAAATTGTTCCCGATGCACCACGGAGGATCAACGAATTATTGGAGCCGTGAAAACGTGACATGAAAATCCGAGTGAACCTAAGAATTTGAAACGCTTGCACGCCGACTGGAAATGACGATTTTGCGATATTTAAGAGTGCCTGAGCTCATTTTATTACCATACTAGTTGGCGCGAATTGTCATTTCTTGTACTTCTGACAATAAATTATTTTATTGGTAATGGAATTCAACAAAAATTTTATGTATACTAGACCTCTTAGCAATGAATACGTGCTGTAATTATTAAATTCTAATTTTATTTTTTGGTGCACTTATTATCAAAATTAAAATGAACTTAAGATATTGAAACAGTCTTTGCATTGTTTCGTGTACAATAATTTTTAGAAAATAATGTTATAGAATTTTATGACATTTTTAACCTCGTAAAGTACATATCGAACAATATTGATAAAAAATATGCATAAACTTAAAGCTAAATTAATTATTTCCATATAATAATGGAACAAAAGAAAATTGTGGGTACGTCTCTACTCATTTTACTCATACCATTGCTCAAAAAATTGGTTTTTTATACCTATTACTACAACTGAGCATTCAGTGGTCGCTGCAGTCCAACCATATAACCCGACGTTGCGTGCAACGCTCAAAACTAGCCGTGGCCGTAGCTGAATTTCCATGGAAGAGCTTTTTATTGATATATTTTAGGCCATAAATTTTTATGATAACATTATTATTTTTTTATTATCACACACTATATAGTCCATTTCAAAATAGTTGACGACGCAATCACGCTGCAAATGCGGCATACTGATTCAAATTCATTTTCAAATCGATTATTCTATTTTATTTTTGTGACATTTTTAATTGTTATTGCTTATATTGCACGTTTATTAATTAAAAATTATTAAAATAATCGATTTGGAAATGAATTTTAATTAATATGCCGCATTTGCAGCGTGATTGCGTCGTCAACTATTTTGAAATGGACTATATTTTTAGGAAACAACTGTAATTGATTTAATAGTGTAGTGTAAATTGATAGTAAAATAATATTTCTATAATTATACAAAGTTAGGGTTTATATATTTTTTGTTCAACGTAGCAAATAAGTCGCAAAAATATTAGACCAGTAAGTAATTTAAGTTACAAAAAATATTAAATTTTTAAGTGAATAATAATTTTCTTTTTTAATTTAATTTTTTGTTAATTTCTTGGCTTTAACGATTTTTAGAGAAAATAAGAATACATTGAAATATCGTTGTCCCATATTGTTTCATTGAAATTAATTGACTGAAAATACGAACATGAATATCTAGTTACCTCAACCTTCAACGATTTAATATGTTTCCCAACGCATATTAGTCTGAAGCATGTAAAGTTTTTGGTGATTTGTTTTCCGTCTCTCGTATCTCTAAACATTCATGGCGACTTTATTCTCTTCGCATTTTCTCATTTTCCTATTTTTTAGCTTTATGTATATAATACAGCTTAAAATAGTTTGTTTTATTAATCGATGAAGGAATTCATGTTATATCCATATATATATGTTGTGAATTAAGTGTCTATTCATCGTTTTTAAGTTTCAAAATAAATTTCAGTTTTCATTTACAAATGTCTGAATCAAATAAATTGACAATATTTATATCATTGTTGTCCAAAATCTGTATTGGCTTAGTTTTATCATCGTTAGTACCGGTGTCGATCAGGTTCTATATTAAAATTAGCCAAGTTTAAAGCGTTCATTAGGTATTTGTTACTTCCAACGTCAATATATAAACATTATCCGCTCAATGTGGTATTTAAGACATGTGAAGACGATTTGCACAGCATCTGTTCGTTTCCTTCTGCTACCCTGAATTATGAAAAAGTTAGATTTATACAAATTATAAGTTATTATAATAGTTTAGGCCGAATTGTTTTCACAAAACGTGTATTATTATATCGATGTCAATGTAAAATTTGCTGATATTGAAGCATCCAATAAGCTTGGATTGTTCCAAAATGTAATTTCACTTTATGATGAACAAGGAAACTCTTTGCGACAGTACACAAAGAGCACATATGTTAAGCAGCCAGGATTTTTCATCAAAGTATAACCAATCATTTTTAGTTTGTTTATGAGTCACCCATTTAGGTAGTGTGGATAGCTTTTCTGCCTTTTTATCTATTTGGCTTCTTTCATGATTATTCAAAGGTACAAATTCCAATAACAATGGATTATATTGAATCGATTGGCTCTGAAAGCGTAAAGCTTGTTTATACACTTCAAAACAAATTTGCAAATGTAATTAATTTCAATTTTCCAATTTTATTTACTTTTGAAGGTTGAAGAAGCGGAAATAATAGTTACTGCGAGATTTGGACTAATTCGGCATTTTCTATATTATTGGCCTGCAACATCTTCATTTATACTCTTCTTCTCAACATTTATTTGTAAATTACATATGAATCTACTATTAAAAATTATATTATTCAGTTATAACATTTATGCTCACAGCAAAATTTATCTATTTCAATTTTGGAAGTTTTATAAATTGTGAAAACTCATTGGATGAAAATTTAACACACATAGATTCTATCGATGAGGATAAACAGAAAGTTCCTATTAAAAAAGAGGAAAATTTATATGTAAATTATATTGTTTAATTAGTTAAATTAGTTTTTATTAGGATGGTTTCGCACCAGATGAATATATACCAGACAATGTTGATGAAGTTCCGAAGAACGAATTTATTCATAATATTGGAGCCTTGAAAAACGATTATAAAGAAAATAATTCAATTAGACAACGACGCCAATTATCATAATATGCCATATTTCTTATAAATATTATTTGCTCATTCTTTCCTGCTCGATATATTGTCTATAATGTGTATTTATATAATAATTTAAACAAGTCAAGCTGTTACCGGTAGCCGTTTTTATTATAAATTTTTAATCGTTAATGTTTTTCTTCTTAATTGAATGGTTTCTATGTTACCATGCTTTATTTTATATGAGTTTAAAATATGGTTATAATTTTGACAGTATGTGGTAATGTGTTCATCGTTATGTCACTATCGGACTACGGGACCACAGAAGCATGCCTTGGATTCTGCGGTCGGTCGTTACTTAGCAATGGTAGTTCTCATGGGCACAGCACCGAATATTCTAAATGCGGGGTAATTTTTTTTTTAATTGAAACTTGAAAAATTAAGAAAAACTTCTGTTAGTTGTTAGAAATTAAATATGGAGAAAAACTATATCAACTCTGCTGCGAAAATGCAGCGATATCTAAAAAATTGTTTATAAATTTTAAGTGACCTTTTTAATACTTAGTTGATATACGTTCACGTTACTTGGTAATTCCGTCATGAACATATCTCGAACCATTCGAAATATGCTCGCGTTTGCGAAAAAGTAGAAAAGATTAATTATATTCTTGGACATTTAATTTATTTCTATGATTTTAGGCATGTCCATGGAGCTATCGTTCGAATAAACGGTCAATATGTAAGCCGTGTGAAACACCAATGCCGGCCTACGATTGGATGTATTTATTGTTTGTAGCATTGGTACCACTTTTGTTGCATTTGCAGTTTATAAGATCTGCAAGAAAATAGTAAGTGAACCAATATATTGACCATATAAGAATGTTTTCTTTTTCAGTTGCCGGACGCGATCATATGAAGTGGCAGAATATTTATGTTGTATAGTAGAGAATATTTTAGCAGCTATTATTTCTGTAATAACATTTCCGCCAGCTTTTTCATTTTCTTTATATACATGTGATAAATCAAATTTGAAGGAATGGTATGTGCCTTTTTAAAGAATTTTTATAGAACTTAATATTTTGAAAATCAATATTTATTAATTAATTTAGTTTTTAATATCCTTTATTAAAAACCTAATATTTCCAAAATTTGGATTTTCTTTCAAGCTACATCTTCTTAAACTATCTAAACTATGTCTGTGTCATGCAACACATTTAGTGTTATGTAAAAATTTGTTTTTGTTTTTTCTTTTGTCGCGACAAGAATGTAGCAAAATAAGTTTTTCTCTAAAGAAAGAATAACATTTTCTTAATGTTTAATAAAATGACGAAACGACTTTTTAAAAAAATTTTTAACGCGTCTTGCAAGCGTTCATGAATAAATCAGTCAAAACATCAGTATGAAAACGCACCAGAATTCGCGAAATTAAATTATTTGAATTATAATGTTAAATTTATATTTATTTAGGTATCCATCAAGTTATAATCCTACCGTTGCTCATACCAAAACTATGAGATGTTCATATGAAGTTGTTTTTCCATTGTAAGTTATTTTTAATATATTTTCCAGTCGGCCCGACCATTGCGATTTTTTTCTATTCAGTCGCTGTTATGATAATAAAATGTTATGTTGGCGAACCTGCGAAAGTTTCTTATAACATGTTTTCTATTTACATTGTATATATTATGTAAATTTTTTGACATCTCAAATAGCACACTTGAAAGTTTTCGAGCCTGCCCGGGAAATTGCCGAGTTTTTTTATTGAGCCGATCCCACCGGACCGCAATAGTTGTGAAAAAATTATTAGTATCGAAAATGACTGACTTAACGTGTCTTAAAATTTAGAATTTGGAACCACAACACTATGTTTGACATTAATATAACTTAATAGAGTTGTGCATCCAACATGAAAGAGATTTCGACGTCCTCTGATGGATGACCGATTTCGTCGAGGTATCTAACATTGTAAAATGATTTTTATCGTAAACTAACGTCGGAGGTTTTCTTTAAGACTGAAATTTTTGTTTGAGCTCCTATAAATTCTAGTATATTATAGTACATATAATATAAAAATGAACTGCAAAAATTAAAAAAAAATATACATACAGGAAAAATTAAAATTTTATTTTATTGTATGGCCGCTCCGGGGCGGCTCGTTTTCACATGGTCGGGCCGGACTTTTCCAGGTATATAAAATGCCATATTTTATAAATCTACTTTAGTATAATATTAACCGTTTGCAATTATCTATGTCAATTAAAATATATTGCAGATTTTCATTACCATTCTTACACTACTTGACTCTAATAATTTTTATTTTGCTGTTTCGGTCAATTTTATATTGTTCTGCTCTACATAAAACAAGTAACGGTAAACCATTCTACTATTCCTTACTTTCTGTACCTCTACTAGCTGGAATTCATTCTATTTCGGTAAGAATTTGGAGCTTGATTTTTCTGTAATTTTATGTTGAGGCTGGGATCTTGTATTATTCTTTTCCTGTAATTTTATTGATGGGAAGCATTGGAGCAACGGTTCATCATCTTGCGTTCCAAGGAAAACGCACAATTAGAACAATGATTAGTATGAATGGAAATTAAAAATTTTTAATTAAATTATGATTACAGTTCGCATAGTTACATCACCTGTGCATATTGTATATTTATTAATTACTATGCTTCTTTTAGCATTTTCATTGATTGCGATTGTTTCACCCAAGTAAGTTTCTTCGCGAAAACAGCGATACTATACATTTATTTTTCATATTTAAATGTTAATTAAACATTGAAAAAAACTAATTTAAATTTTATTCTTTGATACATTTATAAAAAAATCTACTTTCAGAGAGATGCATAATCAATGGTTTGTATTGTTTTTTGTGCCGCTTCCTTCTTTATTTTACCTGCTCACAATGCCTTTTTCCGATCCATCTACAGTTACACATTCTCAATAAGTGAGAACGGGGAATTTTATGCTGTGAACGATTTGTGTTATTTCGAAGATATTGTTTATTTTATGTCTTTTTTTTAGATTTTCACGTTCAGTAGTTATATTAGAATAATTAATTATTTGATATATTATCAATTGAAAGAATAATATTTCCATGACTTGATTGACTGCAAATGAGTTGAAGATAATTATTTTATAACGTTTTCCTAAATAACATTGATTATTTATATAATTTCCAAATATTGAATTTTAAAGATTTATATCGTCTTTCTTCATTTTTTTTACAAATTAAATTCTTACTCAGTTTTCATATCTGGTATCATAGTCTTGTATTTCTGAAACACTTAGTTGCCATTATAAAAATAATTAATAGGATTTTTGAAGATTGTTTATGTAATTTTCTATTTCTAATTGAATCTCTTCAACATGTGATGTCTTTACTCATTTTAATTCTAATTTTCATTCAAATATACTCCGACGGGTCTTTTTATGTTTATTTGTCGGATGTTTTGATGTTTTTTTGTTAATTTTTGCATTAAATAGTAACTGTAGGATTATTCATTGGTTTTTGTTAATTATAATAAATATTTTTATTATTTTCGCTTTGAATAGTAATGAATACAATAATTGAATATGTTTTACATGTTTTATATCTTGGTTGCTGGCTTAACTTGCTCACAAACTGCATTTTTAAGGTAGATGGGCCAAACATGGGCAATCATATCAATTATAATAATACGTTTATATTCTGTTTTTGCATCTATAGGAGATAGGTTTGAATAATATCTATTTAAATAATTGTGTTATTTCTTCAGATCAATAATATATATAAAATGTATTAATAACTGCATTTCAAATCATGATTGCCCATCAATGTTTGGCGTCTTCGGTTGGGTTCGGGGAACTTGCTTTTGGTGTCGCTATGATTGCATGTGGAAGACTGTGCAATACTTTGAAAGGTTTTTTTCTGCGTGATTTTTCATAATTTTCTAATATTTTACCATACTGGATTATATATTTTCAGCACCACTGGAAATGTTCCTCAATTCCATGGCAAATGGCCTTTCTTGGCTATTGATATTCATCTGTTTGGATTTATTATTCAAGAGCCTGCTTCGGTTATTTTTTCTCTGATGAATCTCTTTGCGGTGTTCATAATGCTTCGAAAACTGAAACGGATGAAAATGTTTTATAACAAAACATCATTCATTATTTATGCACATGTTGGATTATTGACTTGGTATGTAAACTTATTGATCATCAGTTGAAATTTAATTTTGGATTTATAACTTCATAGAAGAAGTCCTCTAAATATCAAATAAATTAGTTATCAAGTTATGAGAAATTTATAATTTCATTAAAAAATAAAAATAACCAATCCGAAATGAGCTAAAATTTTTAAGAATTATAACACAAAATAAGAGAAATTGTCAAAATAAATTGAATATTTGTTTCACGAGACCATTTGAGAATAATTCAAAAATATTAAAAAATTAATTATGAATTTCTTATATTTTGATATTGTCCTTTTCAGAGATCGGTGCCTAATGGAAGAGGAAAAAATTAGAATGGAATGAGGTTCTCGTTTGGACGGCCTTTCTTTTTAGACGACCATTCTTTTTTACGAAATTATGGGCAGCACATATTTAAGAAAAATTGAGAAAAATATTTTTTGTGGCCCCATCATTTTCTCTTCTTTTATTACTCTTCCATTAGTCACCGCTCTATGAAAAGGACAATAATATAATTTACAGTTTAATAATCGCTACACTATTCCAAGGGGTTGTATATAAAATAAATTCAGAAAGTTCAATTAAATCGAAGAGTTAATGAATACGAGATATTTTAATGGAAGCCAGTAAGTGTACGTACCAGTTATGGGAGAGAACGTTTTTTTTTTTGAAATTCCGCACGAGACCTAAAAAATTAAAAATTTTAAACCGGGACGGGGATTTCCCTTTTTCAATACCCTGAGTCCCTCTAATTACTGGTACGTACCACGTGAAGTCTTCTGAAATTGTTTAGTTGCAGCTTAAAATGATGATTTGTATTGTTATTCCGTTTTTAATTATCTATGAAGTAGTGCCGAAATTTTATGGTTCGAGTAGCGCTAAATGAAATGAAAATCAATTTCAAATGTTGCAACATAAACGAGATAATAGATAAAATTCCCTAATTGTAGATTAGTAGGATATTAGGAATTATAAAAATTGGTTTAAATTAAACAATAAATATATTATGTGTGAATAGAAAACGTTTTAGGATATCATCTACTATATTTCATATGTTTGATTGTGATTTTACTGAAAAACTCGATTATTTTATGGCATTTGCTTTTGTTTTGTCAGCTTTTTATGTATCAATACGCTTTACAAATGAATCCCTATTTTATAGCCTTCAAGGTAGAAAACTGTAAGTTTTTAATTTATAAATGTTTTATTTGTTATTCAATCAATTTTCAGAAATCAACTAATTATTATTGCATTTTGTACATACTATTCTTACCATATATATTGCATGTCGATGTCATTTGATTATGCGTATAATATGAAAGTTTGTATATGCGCGTCACTGGCGACAACGGTTTTGTATTTATATTATCTTTATAAAAGGTTTTATTTTTTTATAATTAATTCACCATACCTATAAATCATTTTTAGACGCTCACTTCACGGTGATTTTCAACCGTCAGATATACTACTAATACGTTTATTAATTTGGTCAAATTTGTCAATTGCACTCGAACTTCTTGATTTTGTTCCAGTTTTCTGGATATTTGATGCGCACTCGTTGTTTCATTTGGCGACCGTACCAATACCTATTTGGTTCGTGGATTTTTTGGAACAAACTCAAAAGGAATCGGAATGGAATGAGAAACTTGTTCTTTAAGAGAACTTATTAATATAACATTACTGTGATTATTATTAACATTTTATGAATAGCACGCCAATTGAAAATAACAATATTATTTATTGTTTAATTGTATCTAACTAACTTTCGCGTCAATTTTCTAGAGATGCAAAAAATTACCTTGTAAGTTTACTGTTTTTCTGAAATAATAGTGTTACAAAATTTAACTGAAATTCTATTTTTCTCATTTCAATTGGTGTGTGTATACTGTATGCTCCCCGAAGGCAGCCAGTTGAAAAATCGGCGTGAAAAACGTCAAAAAGGTTATTTGTCTCGTTAACAACACTATTTTTGTTTGAAATACCGTAGTGGAAGTATACTGTATAGTTGATTTGAAAATTTAAACTTTAAGTCAAATAATCTTTCTTTTTCTTTTAAACAATTTTTAACTATTTTACAAAGATTAATGAATATTTTGCTGATCTTCAACTGGGGGCCTGTTTACAGTAGGTATGTATTTATTTAAGTTTGAAGGGTATTTTGTGGCATTAACCTCTTTATTGTGATATCATCTAACCAAAAAGGCATTAACGTTTTCTTGTATATTTTTGTACATTGCTAATATATATTTATATAACTTATATTAATGTAATAAACAATTTTATTTACTAAGCGATTAGTTAATCAGTTCAAATTCTCGCCGTATGTAATTTTTTAAAATTTATTAATTCGTAACACACAAATGTGATGTTAAATATTGTATCTTAAATGTCTAACAAAATGTTCGATGAAAAGAATTTATTAGAATTCAATCAAGATATACTCGTTTATATTTAATTTGAATTATGAATATAAGTAACAATGGAGGACGTGAAACTAACAAAATTTTGCATAGGAAATCCTTTGTAGCTATAAATAGGACCATAATGATGTCATTTGTCGCAACAACTGCTTTTAAGACACGTTATTTGCAGATAATTGAAACTTTTTGGTATATTTTATGCGTAATGTTCGTCGCCGTTTATAGAGACCATTTAAAAAGTTGGAAGCTTCACCCTATCTCTCTACTTCTGCGAAGATCAATGCAGACAGTACTTGGACCGTCGTTATCAAAGCTTCTTATTGTCTTCCGCACGCCACCCGAATTAATAAAATGGATGGCAAATTTAACCATTTAGATCTTCAGTTAGTTAAGTAACTAGTTAATGATAATTGGATTATCTTGATATATAAGCAATAGGCTTAAAAATGTTTGGAAAAGTCTATGCGGAAATCACTGGTGAAATATCGGAAAAATTGACATTTTCCGGTGAAATGCTGCCGATCATTCACTCGTCGGCCTCAAAATAGTCCAGTGGAAGAAAATCGATCGGGGAATAGTAGGTTTAAGGGGTTTCATTAGGGTTCATTCTCTATTAAATTTACCTTATATTTTATCGGGTAACATTATTCTTGAAATCGAGTTATGCTTTTCCCCAATAGTTTTTTTAATGAGGAACGCTTTCCCCATCGTTAAAAAAATATATATTCACTATAGCTATAGTTATCCTCGTCGCGAATGACTGGTGCTGGTCGGGTTCCCAATAAGTTTCGAGCGAGTTTTTTTTTTTAAAGTACCGTATTTATTATAGATTTTGTGACGCAGAACTGAATCGACAAGAGCTGTAATATCAATTTTATTTGCTTTGAGCCAAGTTATCAAGCAAAGAAATGTTAAGTGTTTTCTTCGCGCCTCTTGTGGAATTGTTTCTCTGTTTCTCATTTTTTTAAATTATCAATTTTCAATGTTAAAATCAGTCCTGCAAGTAACTAAAAAATATTAATAAAAAATATAAGTACACACTACGATCTACTTTGATAACTCGAAGATCTGAGACGACGGTCTACTAAAATTGGGGCTTAAGGGTGGCTCAATGAAGTTTCCACCATTACACTGGTTAGTGATGGGAACATAAAAAAAATAGAACAGCACGAGACGATGATACAAAAAATTGAAATAAAAAAGAATAAATTCGTGAATTTTTTGAATTTTATTATCTGACCTATCTGATCTCTCTCGATTTCGAATAATCATTTCAACTTTTTGCAGTTGATATTAATGTTTTCCTAATTAAACAACCACAAGGCTTATAAACTAACATAATTCTATTCGAATCATAACTAGATCGGACCACAAACATTTTGTTATGCTCATTCTGGCAGAATAAATATTTTCGGTGCCATAAATTGCAATAATAATATATAGTCGTCGCCAAATTCGATTACCACCGCAAAATGTGGCGCACTTTTTAAAATATTATTTTTAAATTTAATTTTTAGGATTATTATTATTTTCCACAATTTTTCCACTATTTAAACAACATCTATAACATATTCTTCTATTTATTAAAGCTATAACTGTAGATAGAACGAGCATAAACAAGAATATAATCATAAAAATTAAATTAAAAATAATATTTAAAAAGTGCGCCACATTTTGCGGTGGTAATCGCATTTGGCGACGACTATAGTATTTTATATTTTGGTTAACTAATACATTCTTAATTGAAATATTAGGAAACTATATAATAGCCATTATGAAAATGTCATTCACCATTAACTCAATACACAATAATAGTTCATTTAAAACTATTAAATTAAAAGAAACAACTTTATAAAATAATAACGACATATATCAAGAAATAATAATTATACATGGACACGCCATTCCCCCACGGGGACTAGAAAAGAGAAACAGAGTCCATGGTCGTAAAATTCCTCATCCATTATTTTTATTTATTATTTTTATTATTTTGAAGACCTTATTTAATCACTTTAGAAGGTAAGTATAATACACACCCGGACCAAAAACGGAACCGCTTCGAAACCGGCGTCAACAGCATTAGTATTGACGCTTTTTTTTCAATGCGGGCACAATTGTTGTCATCCTTTTTTTATTTTGTAAAATATTTTGATTTCTCGACGTATTGAAGCTTAATTAAGTTTTAATTTGTGTTAGAATAATTAGAATAATTATCTGAACGTATTGGTGACTACTTACTTTGGATACTTTGGAGTTCGTATCGTCAGCAGCTGCCAACGCGAACTATCTCTCGCCATTTGAGTCGACAAGCCCGCGCCATTGTTGACCAGACCGTCTTCTTCCGCAAGATCCCGATGCGCCTTCTTCCGGTTTCGGAGTTTCTTGATTCCAGGTCTACGAATTTAACCACCGCCTCCTTGACTGCTGTTGTCCATCTTTCTCTCGGCCGTCCTCTACGTCGTCTAAAGCACCTTGGATCCCATTCTGTCACGATCCTTGTCCATCTTGTGGGTGGTAAACGAGCAACATGACCTGCCCATCTCAGCTTCTTCATTTTCGCAATTACGCGGATGTCGATGTGTGTTGAGCAAGCTGTTCGTGATAAGATGGCGTTGATCATCCTTTGTAGTCGGTTGACATGTTCCGAGAGGAGAGTCCAGGTTTCTGCGGCGTATAGCAGTGCTGGAATAATGTTCTGCATGACGAGCTTGTGTCTCCCTTCTTGATCGAGAAGAGGAAACAAATCTTTGCATTTCGTGTACGCAGCCCATCCAGCTCTGATTCTTCTTGAAATTTCTTCATCCAGTGAACCGTCAATCGCTATCGTGCTTCCCAGGTACTTCGTGTGAGCTGCAGTTGGACATTGTGCTCCGTCAACTTCGATGAGTCCCGGCTGAACGTGTGAGTTGTGCAAGTTCACAGTTTTCGAAGCGTTGATTTCTAGTCCAATTTTCTTGCTTTCCGCGACCAGGATGTTGAGCCTTCTTTCAATCTCGTCTGATGAAACGCCAATCAAGACGACGTCATCGGCAAATTCCAATCGATGTAGCCTTTCGCCATCCAGACGGATTCCAAACTCATTCAGCTGCGCCATTTGTATCAGATCGACCCTGTCTAACATCATCTGCAGTGTTGTGGCAAACAAAGTCGGAGATGCTGAGTCTCCTTGACGAACACCGCGCTTCAAGGGAATGTCGATTTGGGTTCCGTGAACATCGATCTGCGCACATCCATCCTTCATAATTTCCTTGAAAACGTTGGAGAGATGAGACGGCACGCCCGCTCTGTTGAGACTGTCGAGAACTGCCCTATGCGTGACTTTATCGAAAGCACTTGAAAAATCGACAAACGCTAAGACTAACGGAAACTGGAATTCGTTAGATTTTTCAATGAGCTGTCTAACGCACTGAATATTGTCGATGCATGATCTTCCTGCTCGAAAACCATTTTGTGTGTCTTCCAGATATGATTCCGTGTAGTTCGACAGTCTATTCGTTAGAATTTTCGTGTAGAGCTTAGCAACGATTGGCAAAAGTGCGATTGGACGATATTGCTTGATTGAGGTGGCGTCTTTGACCTTCGGTAGCAGAGTGACGTTGGCTGTTTTCCATGCAGACGGAGTGTTCTCTTTTGCGATGGCGTCGTTCATAAGACGTGCCAGGGGCGTGCTTATACTTTCCGCAACTGCCTTCAACATCCCCGGTGTGATCCGATCGGGCCCTGGGGCTGAGTCAAGCCTTGTAGATGAGAGAGCACGAAGAACTTCACACTCGAGTATGGGCGGTATTGAGTCCTCTGGATCCACAGTCATCGCTTCGTTGCTTGTTTCATTGCATACAACGTTTAGTTCTTCGGCATATAGCGTCGTGAAGTGTCTCTGTACCAAATTTCTAATCTCGGTTCGATTGTATGTTACTGAGCCATCTTCTTTCCTTAGTTTGTGGAGCGGGATGAATCTGTGGTCAAGAGTGCGGAGTCGCTTTGTTCGCAGTTTTGTCGCTGCATTTGCAATGATACAGTTTCGAAATTCTTTGATATCCTTCTCCAATGACTCGCGAGCTTTGTCAGATATTTGTTTGAATCGCTACTTGCTGAAAGGTGATTTAAGACGTATTTCGTGTCTTTCTCGTAGCAACTGTTGTGATTCGGGTGATATTCGACCATTCGTCTTTCTTTTCATCATTGAGTTTTCTGCGCATTCCTGAAGCGTTCTTGCAAGCGATTCGTAGCAATCAGTTGAATGCGGTCTTGTTATATTTATTATATTATAATGATACTATTTTTATATTAAACGTGTTTTGAAATATTCCAGAAAATGTTACGAAATTAACTAAAGCACACCAAATTATTTTTTTTTCATTTCCCCTGCAGTTAATTTGCATAACTGCATGCGGCAGTTTGCCAGCCAATTTTCGTATTTGGCAAAACTTTAAGCATTTTTCACGGCTCGAATGAAATTATTTATAACATTTTACCATCATATCCACAAAGAACAGATGCCTAAATACTATATAATCATAAACGCGTTAAAAAATAAACCACCTACAATGGTTCCCGAGCGGGGAAGTTCAATAAAATTAACACATCTTTATAGAGTAATATCTTTATTCAATATCGTGGAATTTTTTTCTAACCTATATCGTTAGAACCCTTGGATCATGCTGATTCTAATAATACCTGAAACCTTAAAAATTGATCACTGCGTTATCGATTAATCTTCAATTTTCGTCGACACTCTATATGAACTCCATTCTCTAGTCGACGTTGTTATAACATCAAGCTAGACCATTCATCCAGATAATGTCTATGCATCAAGTACAGACAAGAATGATAGTCTGGGAGCCTCGCACAATGTCACCTCTACATTCCGCATACTCTTTCCTATATGGGGCCTAACAGTCGAGATCCTGCACACGAACTATGTGTGAGAACATATCGATTTATATTAAACAGTTTCATCGCTACTCGCTGCTAAATAGTTGCTGCTGCTAATTATAATTATTCGGATATGACTAAAATTCAATCAAAACGACTAGAAGTTTATTAAGGATTGCAAAACGAGGATTAGAAAGGTATATTTTATTATATTTATCACATACTGAAGAATGGAGATTGTCATTGCCGTATGAAAGCTATAGGGAAATATAAACCGAATCAAAATATTTACCGAAATTAAATATCTATTATTTTTAATTCCAAATAATCCAATAATTTTGTGTTTCATGAAGTACTCAAACTTCAATTTATTATGATAAGCTAAGTAGTTCTTCCTTCCCTTGTTCACTACTAATCGATGAATTTATAAAAATGATTCGATTCCAAGGGGTCTTTGACGTTCGACAAACAGCAGATATGCTATTAATATTGGTTAATACCATTTCTATTTAATGATCTTGTTTTGTTCTAGCAGCGGCAAAGCTCGCTCGGTACGTCCAAGAATTTTCGGTAATCATTATCGTTCAAGATGGAACGGTGAACATGGAATGTTTTCAGGGATAATCCTTATATAAACGGAAATATAAATTCCTTGATTATATAATATTAATATACAAATAATTATATCGAAATCTATGAAATATATTCAATTTTCCCTATAATTTTTACGAGCAACTGACAACAGAATTGGAATTATGTCTGTAATAGTACATTTTTCATTATTTATTCAGATTGCAAGTATATGTTTTCAGAAATGGATTATTCATAGTCGCCAATTCGTGAATTCGTCAATAATTGATGTCTTGTTAAGCTACAAGTCGATAAGTACAAGTATTGGATCGAACAATATCGACTATAGAATGCAGTTCATATCGGGTGTCGACGAAAATTGAAGATTAATCCATAATGAAGTGATCAATTTTTAAGATTTCAGGTATCATTAGAATCAGCATGATCCAAGGGTTCTAACGATATAGGTTAGAAAAAAATTCCACGATATTGAATAAAGATATTACTCTATAAAGATATGTTAATTTTGTTGAACTTCCCCGCTCGGGAACCATTGTAGGTGGTTTATTTTTAAACAAGTTTATGATTATATAGTATTTAGGCATCTGTTCTTTGTGGATATGATGGTAAAATGTTATAAATAATTTCATTCGAGCCGTGAAAAATGCTTAAAGTTTTGCCAAATACGACAATTGGCTGGCAAACTGCCGCATGCAGTTATGCAAATTAACTGCAGGGGAAATGAAAAAATAATAATTTGGTGTGCAGTTTAAAACTTCTACGTAGCAAAAAAACATTAAAAATGATTATTAATTGTTTTAAAATTACTTTAATACATTCAGATAATTTTTCCCAGTTGTTTTATATACAAATAATTAACTTACCTTATTTAGAATCCGAATACTAACGCTTCAAAAAATAGCTAAAAATAAAAGACGAACTTTTAGTGGTCAACATTTTTCTCGTCCCCCCCTCTTTTGGCAAATAGCCAACAAAAATGTGTTTCCTCTATTGTCCTTTTCAGAGATCGATGCCTAATGGAAGAGGAAAATTTTAGGGGCGGGGCAAAGGTCTTGTTTAGGCAGCCACACGGCCACTGAGGCCATCACGTCTCTTCCTCGTTTGTTTCTCATCAATTTTTGTTATCTATTTTTTGATGACAAGAAATGAAAAGTTTAATTTAAAAATGAAAATGGATGAAATAAAAATATTGATGACAAACAAGAGGAAGAGACGTGATGGCCTTACGTGGCCGTTTGGCTGTCTAAACAAGACCTTTGCCCCGCCCCTAAAATTTTCCTCTTCCATTAGGAATCGATCTCTGAAAAGGACAATATTTCAATGTTATTGTCCGGGTGTGTATAATAATTATTATATATTTTATAAATAATACAAAGTAAAATCATATACTTAAAGGTAAAATCATCAACGGAAACAAAATGCACAACGATATAAACACGATGTATTGATCGAGAAGGGACACTGTTTTCGCGAAAACCGCTCGGTGAATTTTTTTTATTATTTACTTTAAAAGATTATAGGCATACAAGCGAATATACTGATATGCGTGTAAAATTGTAACAATCCTTCTCAGCTAAGATATGAGCGAAACCATATCAGCCATACGCTCGATGTCTTAATATGGTTACGTGATTATTTCGCGAATAGTGGGGTAATTTGATTAAATTCAAATTGTAATAGATTCTACTCAATATGACGAATCTATTGATGTGTGGATGAGGCCATAACATTTTTTGTGCGCCGAGATATAAACAAAACTAAATTGCTCTTCATCCATGATGTTGGCCGATTACATATTTTTTTGATTTTCACCAAATCGGCTCGGTGAATGTTTTAAACGTTAACATTAATAGATGATACAATTAATTACGAATCTATTGATGTTCGTGTGATGTTATAACAATCTATCTGAGCTGAGCTATGAGCAAAAGCATTTTCAGATTTATCAATTTTGATGTTGATTCATATGATTTATAAATTAACACGTAAATGATTGAGTGAATGATTTAGTAATTGTCATAAATGCATTCTAGACTTGCTTACGGATCTATTGATGTCCGTTTTATGTTTGAATAAAGTTTTATGAGCGGAGATATGAGCAAATCTATGTATTTGGCAACACAAATATGGATGATAAAATGATTTTCCATAATTTACATATGTTTTCGTCAGTATTATCAGTATATTCGTGTTCTATGCAAATACTATTTATTCATTATGGTATTTCAGGCAATACAAGAGATAAATTCCGGACAGTGGGAATGAAATTGCCGTTCAATGTTGACGACGCCATCATCTACTAACGCTGATCAGCCGAACCATCGATTGCTTTGGTTTAGTTAAAAGGTATATTATTATTTTCTATTTTTTATGATTAATATTAATTCCAGGAGTTAATATATGTCATTGATGTGCTTATAAGTTGATGGGAATGATGAATCATATTAAATCATGAAGATGGATCGGGGATTCACAGTGAAATTCATTTCGTATTTGATTGGAAGCTTCAAATAACCTTATTGTGAACAAAATAACATGGATAGAGTGTTAAGGGATGACAAAAATTAATAATAATATTATTGTTTTGCTTATTATGCATTTTATTAATGTGGGTTTTAACTGAAAGGTGTATTCGTTAACTAACTACGATGATAAGTAATCATTCATGAGGCTAATGTTAAATATTTAAATGATAATTCAAATAAATATGTTTAAAAAAACTCAATATAAATTTAAATAATACTGGTAAACTTATTTTACTTATAAAATATTGTTATGTATTGTCCTTTTCAGAGATCGATGCCTAATGGAAGAGGAAAATTTTAGGGGCGGGGCAAAGGTCTTGTTTAGGCAGCCACACGGCCACGTAAGGCCATCACGTCTCTTCCTCTTGTTTGTCATCAATATTTTTATTTCATCCATTTTCATTTTTAAATTAAACTTTTCATTTCTTGTCATCAAAAAATAGATAACAAAAATTGATGAGAAACAAACGAGGAAGAGACGTGATGGCCTTACGTGGCCGTGTGGCTGCCTAAACAAGACCTTTGCCCCGCCCCTAAAATTTTCCTCTTCCATTAGGCATCGATCTCTGAAAAGGACAATATAAATAAAATGTTTTTTGTTAATATGGTTCTTTACATGTTCAACATTGTATATTTTTCTATTTTGTTGCAGTATGATGCTTAAGTTGTATTGAAACAGGTATAAATTAATAATACTTCGATAATTTATAAAAATATAATTCATTACGTGGAGACTTAGAGAATTTCGAAAATAAAAATATTTTCATTTCAACCAAAATTTCTCTCGTTGTCTCATTTCATTATATTTTTTTACACTATGTTTCTAACAGAGGAAATGGCGTGCTTTTTACAAAAATCTTTAAAACTATTAAATAGTGTTAGAGATTAAAATTTAATTTTAACATCTCATTAATTATTTTTAAACTGTGTTAAGGTTAACAAATAATCTTTACAATTTATTTCTATTTAGTATAAGATGCTTTCAGGAACTTTGTATAATATATCATTATAAATATTTGAAGGAATCAGTCATTAATTTTTATACACAGTCTATTTATTTTATTCTATTTTATTACTGTAGAGCCGAATTTAATTATTCTATATACTGTTTTAATTTTTTGTTTATATTACATTTATCTGACAAGGGAAGTCACTGTAGCGTCCGCTTGAGATTTTGATGAGACTTGCACCATTGATAGATTCGGATGCGCTGATTCCAAATCCGTTTTGAAAAACGGCGCAATTTTTCTGTGAGCCGAGATATGAGCCGCCAAAGTTTATTTTTGACAGCTTCATTGACGTGCATAAACCATAAAATGTCCGACATAAGGAATAACTTAATTAAATAAGAAAATTATTTTGCGTGAGAATTGTGGCAGCAGCGAGTGGATGGATCAATTGGAATGGAATAATTATTATGGGTGATTATTGTAATGGGTTTTAAATATTGATAATGTTTATTTCGATTTTCTATGCAATTTGCATCTTTAATAACTTTAATCATTCCTTCAATTAATTATTGCAAGTTGTTGAAAAACATTTCAATCTTTTTTAAAAGTTAAGGGTTAAACAGCCAATAAAATTAACTTTCATTGGTAAAGTTAAATTTTTACATTTTTGAAAATCAACTACAAAATGCACATTGAACTTGTACATTGGAAAATGTCAATGGTATCAGTGAAGATTGACAAAGTTGCCATCAGAAATGAGGTGAATGGGAGTTTTTGAATTTCTGAATTCGGAATCGCATTTGAAACTTCGGAAACCTCGATCCGTAATTTCGCCCATATCGGGTGTTAACGTTTATTTCGAAAATTTCATTAATTATTGAATGTTGTTGAAAAACATTTTATTCTGTTTTAAAGGTTAAAATTGAAGAAAACAAAATTAACTGTCACTCAAAAATTAAAGTATATTTTTGCAAAATTTATGAAAACCAACTACTAAATGCTTAAAACAATTACAAATTCTACACGACATGAAATAAAAGAGGCTTGTTTCTACATATATGATCGAAATCAGGAAGAAACAATAATTTTTTAGATTATATAAATTTTTTTGGTGGTACATCAGAGGTAGGCTGAATCCAGAATTCCGGATTTTGGTTTCCGTATTTTCAAATATTATTCCGAATACCGCACTCCGGATTCCGCATTCCAAAATTTTACCTTTTAACTCCGCATTGCGGAAGTTCATTTTTCATTTGAACGTTAACACCAAATACCGCCGAATCAATCCAGAATTCCGGCCATTTTTCCATTTCCGATTTTTCGACTCACAATGTTCTGACAAACTGTCTATCTCAGTCATAATTTTTTTAGTTACACCTTTTTCATCAGAATCACATATTTCCAAAAAAATTTTCTGTCTTCAATTCAATAAATTTGTAATAAAAAGATGGTTAACACCCGATATGGGCGAAATTACGGATCGCCGTTTCCGAAGTTTCAAATGCGATTCCGAATTCAGAAATTCAAAAACTCCCATTCACCTCATTTCTGATGGATTCTGATGATTTCTGATGAATAAATTATTTTTTCAATATTGTGTACACATCAGGGTTGCACGGAATTCCATCTTCCATTTTCCGTTTTCCGTTTTCCGTCGTTTTTTTGAGTTCCATTTCCGTTTTCCGTTTGAAAAAATTAATTTCCGTTTTCCGTCGTCCGTTTGAAAAAATTAATTTCCATTTCCGTTTTCCGTCGTCCATTTGAAAAAAAATAATTTCCATTTCCGTTTTCCGTCGTCCGTTTAAAAAAAATAATTTCCATTTCCGTTTTCCGTCGTCCGTTTGAAAAAAATAATTTCCATTTCCGTTTTCCGTTGTCCGTTTAAAAAAAATAATTTCCATTTCCGTTTTCCGTTGTCCGTTTAAAAAAAATAATTTCCATTTCCGTTTTCCGTCGTCCATTTGAAAAAAATAATTTCCATTTCCGTCATCCGTTGTCCGTTTGAAAAAAATAATATCCATTTCCGTTTTCCGTTGTCCGTTTAAAAAAAATAATTTCCATTTCCGTTTTCCGTCGTCCGTTTGAAAAAACTTGATTCCATTTCCGTTTTCCGTTGTCCATTTGAACAAAAATCGATTTCCGTGCAACCCTGGTACACATATAACACTCCAATGCCATGAAACCGCGCCTCATTGCAAAAGACTTCACACCAATTGCACGAACACTACCTTTTAATTTATTTTTTTCAATATTTTATTTATTAATTATTTTTAACAGAAGAATTAGTTTAAATGTTATATATACATATAATTCTGAAAAAAGTATATATAATATGTTTTTATACTCTTCTGTTAAACAATAGTTAATAAATAAAATATTGAAAAAAATTAAAAGATAGTGTTCGTGCAATTGATGTGAAGTCCTTTGCAATGCGGTGCGGTTTCGTGGCAATGGAATGCATATAATAAATGTAACCAAAACCGCCCGGTATCACAGGCAAAATGTGGACGGGCCGTTAACCGGCGTATGGCCGGTTTTACATCGGTTTTGCTCCGGTTAGAGCCACGTTTCACTAAACACCTGAGTACAACCGACGGCGACAGTGATTTTCCACAAAAACAACATGTTTTTTGTTGACCTTTCCCGGTTGAGCCTCGGTTTCTCGCTCAAAATGCGAGACAGGAATACGAGGCAGAGATCGTATACTCTCCTCGCATTATCTTTCGCGGAAAGATTTCGATACAAAAACAACAACACACAACAGTGCTTGTTGTTTATTGGTGGTTTTGACTGTTGTATAGTATTTTTAGTTTGTTTTTCATTTTGTTTTTTAATGTTTCATTATTAATATTTAAGGTTTTACTATTTTATCTTATAATAATTCTATATTTGCTCTAAATTGCCAATATATTGAATATTTAAAAATTGTTATAAATATAAGATATATATATATATATATAATTCGTTTATATATGCCTGTATAGTTTGTTTGATTTAGGAGGAAGTTTTGCACAATTCTGATTTTCCTAGAGGCAATTTGGATCGTGGTGCTTATATCATTAATCTTCTTCTTCATTTGTGTTATTCATTTATTAAGGTCGACAATAGGCAAGGTGTCAAGCATAAGGACTGTACTTAGCCGATATCAACGAATTTTCATTTCATGTCCATAAAAGGTTACAGGTAGTCAACTAAAGTAAGTTTATTTAGAATAATTGTTTTTAATTCAGATATCGTTCTTTGCTCAGACGAAATCGCTCAGACGAAAATGTAGAAGTGGAAAGGAAAACATCCTATCCTTGCAGGGGAAATCTGAAGGATAATCGTTTGCCCTGGTATGTTTAATTATAGATTGCTTCTACCTTCAAGCTTTAAGAGGTAAGTGAAAATCTTCATAGCGTTCAAGTTGATGAGATTTTAGGCTTGATATCGGTGATTTGATAGGTTGTCGAAGAAGTTATCCAAACTACTGGTAACACGGCATTTGAAATCACACTTTAAGTTGTGACTCTGAATCCGCAGGTACGATTATCCGTTTTAGTAGATGTGTTATTTACCTTTTTTTTAATATTTTAAAATTTATATTTCATACTATTCATCTCTAATCCAATTCATCAACTATAGAATATGATGGATATAATTTTTTTGAAAATTACCAAAGATAATATTAAGAATATTTGCTTTACATGTTCCATCATAAACAATTTGAGACAAATTATGAGTAGCAGATAAATTTAAAAGTCAGTTGTCAGACTCATTATCAGAAGAAAAGGACATCCAGTCAATTCCAGGAAGTTTAAAGTTTCCGCCAATTAGACAGTCCACATCAGATGAGCAAAGACCTGATAAAATTATTTGAATCGATTTATAAGGAATAATAAAATAGTATGAAATATAAATTAAAAAATGTTTTTAAGCGCAAAAAACTCATTTTCTCAAAGGACCGGAACCTCATAATCACTGTTGTGACTGCTCTCATATGTTTTCTACACGAGACATTTGGTGTGCGGGTAAGTAAAATACTGATTTTAAACAGTAGTTCTTCAATAATTCCAGATGAGAAAACAACAAATAGTATTCAGTGACAAAGAATTCGATTAGGATACACCCAGATGGAGAATCAGAACTTAAGTCAGACTACAACATATGCATAGTTTATCAAAGGACTTATGAGAATACTACTCGTAAGTATTGTATTCGTTTTCAAAATTTTATAAATCATTTCAGTGATGCCTACAGGACAGTGATATTTTTAAAAAAATCTTTAAAACTATTAACTAGTGTTAGAGATTAAAATTTAATTTTAACATCTCATTAATTATTTTTAAACTGTATTAAGGTTACCAAATAATCTTTACAATTTATTTCTATTTAGTATAAGATGCTTTCAAGAACTTTATATAATATGTCATTATAAATATTTGAAGGAATCAGACATTAATTTTTATGCACAGTCTGTTTATTTTATTCTATTTTATTACTGTAGAGCCGAATTTAATTATTCTATATACTGTTTTAATTTTTTGTTTATATTACATTTATCTGACAATAAATTATTTTTTCAATATTGTGTACACATATAATTATATGCCATGCCATGAAACCGCGCCTCATTGCAAAAGACTTCACACCAATTGCACGAACACTACCTTTTAATTAATTTTTTTCAATATTTTATTTATTAATTATTTTTAACAGAAGAATTAGTTTAAATGTTATATATACATATAATTCTGAAAAAAGTATATATAATATGTTTTTATACTGTTCTGTTAAACAATAGTTAATAAATAAAATATTGAAAAAAATTAAAAGATAGTGTTCGTGCAATTGATGTGAAGTCCTTTGCAATGTGGTGCGGTTTCGTGGCAATGGAATGCATATAATAAATGTAACCAAAATCGACCGGTAAACCGAACTGGAACCGACCGGTTAACCGAACTGGAACCGATCGGTAAACGGCCGGTAAACCGACCGGTCCCATGTACTGAAACCGGTCGGTTGCCTGTCGGTTGACCGATCGGTTGACCGGTCGGTTCCAGTTCGGTTAACGGACCGTCCCCAGTTTTCCTGTGATACAGAACTAGAACCGACCGGTAAACCGAACTGGAACCGATCGGTAAACGACCGGTCCCATGTACTGAAACCGGTCGGTTGCCTGTCGGTTGACCGGTCGGTTCCAGTTCGGTTAACGGTCCGTCCCCAGTTTGCCTGTGGCCAAATGCGATTAACACCGCAAAATGTGGCGTACTTTTTAAATATTATTTTTTAATTTAATTTTTATGATTATATTCTTGTTCATGCTCGTTCTATACTGGTTTCGCTTAAATAAATTGAAGAATATGTTATAGATATTGTTTAAATAGTGGAATAATTGTGGAAAATAATAATAATCCTCATAGAAAAATTCGATGAGTTTACTCACTTGAAAGAGGAAGATAGGTTAGTGATGCTTCATTTTTGCGTCAAAGTCAGTGGTCCACAAGTTCACCCATAACAGGGTGTTTTTCATTTTTCGCCATTTTTAACGTTTTTCGACGCTTTAACAAGTCAAAAACCTTCAATTATCACGAATTTTTACACATAGCCATAAATTGCGCTAACAGAATTTAAATAAAAAAACAAAGTTTATTATGTCCGATTCGTAAACATGTTTTTTTAAACATTTAATAAATTTACAAAGAGTTACTAAGCAAAAGCTCCATATAATGTACATCCATCAATGACGGTCACGAGACATGATTTCTTATTTGGAGGCGATTTTGTTTCTTTTCTCTCTATTTCGAGTTCCTCCTAAACGATATGTTATTAGATAAATTTGTATTATCAGTAGTAAATTGACATACCATATAAGCCTTCTCAAATTCAACAGCCGGAGAAATGATATTTTTCGGGCTGAAAATTGCAGCTTCGGATATAGCTTCCTGGTGATTCTTCCATGGCATTAACGTGCATCCGATATTCATTCCGATGAGACCTCTTGAACCCCAAACTCCGCCGCCTAAAAGCTTTAATTTGAATTTAATTTACCAAAAAGATAATGTTTACCTGAATCGCCAGACGAACTTCGACTTGTTCCCAAAATAAATGGGCCCAATCCGGAAAAGTAATGACGGCGATTAGAATGAATTGAGCCTGGCAAATATGAAAGACATCCCGTATCGTTCCCAAATCCGGCTAATGTGAATGGCTCCGACTCTTCCACAGGTGCGATTGAGGGCTTGTTCTAAACTGTGCAAATTAACAACAAAATATAAACAATGTTTTAAGAACTCACATCAACGACATCGGATTCACTTTTGAGCAAGATGAAATCGTAGGCTTCAAAGATTTTGGCTACACGCACTTCAACGCCGGTTTGTTCGTCGACTTCTTTTTGAGCACTATAAATTAACAAAAAAATTAAGAAATACATATGTTAAGAGCTTACTGATATAGTTTCAAATTATCGCCAATGTTGAAGCGACGATGTGACCCGTGTCGGAATGTCACGAAAAATCTTGGATGAACACAAATTGTAGTTGACTTTGTTTGCTCATTCAAGAAAAACATCCATTTATTGAAACATTTTGCTGATGGAGCAGGATCATGTAGCACTAAAAAGAGATCATATGAATTCGAGTTGAATCTTACACTCAGGATGATACGGGCTCATCGGTGTTCCTGGACGTGAATGAATTGTGAATTGTGCTAAAATAAATATTTTAAGTAAAAATTCTTTTTGTATAAAAACATACAAACTAAAGTTGTTAATGAAAGATAATAAAGTATTGTCCTTTTCAGAGATCGGTGCCTAATGGAAGAGGAAAAATATTAGGATGGACTGACGTTCTCGTTTGGACGGCCTCTCTTTTTAGACGGCCATTCTTTTTTACGAAATTATGGGCAACACATATTTAAGAGGAATTGAGAAAAATGTTTTTTGTGGCCCCATCATTTTCTCTTCTTTTATTACTCTTCCATTAGGCATCGATCTCTGAAATGAATAATAAATCATACAAACCTTCAATATCAGCAAGAGTTTCCGGTCGCGAAGGTGCCTTATTCGAGTCAACGAAAAACTGGATAGTGGGCCATCCATCCGGAAGCAAAAACGTCGTGCCGGCTTCATTCACTCTAAATTAATTGAAATAAAATCAGAAATAATTCAACTTTAACCAAATCAGATAAAATAGTTTTATAATCAGAAATAAAGTAACTTACCGACAATATTTTTGATGATCATCCAATCCATACGACAATGAAATAACTGCAGCATCGTCAAGTAAAAATGCAGATTTGATAGTGCTTTTGGTGACCAGATTGTCCGGCAGATCCAATTTCACTTCTTTGTCCATCATTTTGATTTGTATCGTCTGAGCCATTTCGAGATTTCGAGGTATCTGAAAACAAAGAATTAATTGTTTACACACACTCTTTAAGATAGGAAAAGATAGAAAAGCGCCCATTTGCGGAAAAACTAGCACAGTTAGATCGCACCACAACTTAGTAGGATTATTAATTCTAAATGACGTAATACTGGGCATGCTTTAGAAAATTAAGCAGGAGAACGTAAATTTTATGACAACAAAAAAGCAAAGTTTTACAATAAGGAAACCTCGACAATTAGGGGACAAACAGCGAGAGAAAATAAAAATGTTTTTCCCCAGTATTTCTGGCGTTTCATATGCAAATTTTCGAAATTCTACTTAAAATCAACTGAAATTTATCAAAATTAGCATCGATGGTTCTAGCGTTTACAAAGAAATCATTTTACCTCCCCGGTTTCCTTAACTACCTACCTATCAAAGACACAGCATTAAATGCACTCCCAATTGCCCCACGATTTCGGTAGGGCGCGCTTACTGCAGAAACTCTGAATGTCTTCTGCCTCATCGTTTATTGTTTTGTGTTTTTTTTCAGATTTATTTCAAACGGTAAAAAATATATTTTCATTACCCACAATTTTATTTCTTAAACCTTCAATTAGTATTTATTTAATGAAAATCATTGTTTCCACAAATTTCGTCCTTTTAATTAATTCGTTTTATAATATTATTTTAGATCTAGAATGCTTCGTTGAATATAGCTTGTGCTTGTTGATGATAGTCGAGAATCGGTTATTCACAGTCGCATTCACGACAAGGAATACTTTGGCGGAAACAGTAACAATTCTGTTTACATTCATAGGCACATGATGATTCATCTTGAGCGAATAAATATTTAAAAATCATGTTTTAAAGGAAATGGATTAAGATTAAGGTTTGTGCTATTGTTTCATAAATCCAAAATTATTTTTTTATTTAGGACGTAAAATATGTTTCCTTACAACAAGTAATTGTCACAGAATTTGGTTCAATTTGGTTTAATTGTAAAACTAATTGAAATTCAATGTTATAATTCGAAAAGTTTGGGTTCGTAATTTATTTTATTCTAACTGAACTAATACTTATATAATTTAGGAAAGGCTACGTTCTATGATTACAATGATTAATGGGCGAACTATTAAGTTTTAATTCATCACTTTTTTTATTAATTCATATATATATATATATATATAATATGCTAACAATGGTAATCAATAAATAAGTCTTTGCGTCAATGGATAATGTAAAAATTTTCCTATAAGAATAAATAAAATATCCAGCTTTACTACGTATTTCATCAAATTATATAAGCGGATAATGCGCGGAAAACAATATGCACGGCTTGAAAAATTGTTGCGAACACATGAAATTGTTTTTGTTCTTGATAAAAACTCAATAATTCATAAGATAAGAAAATAACCCAATAATGGTGTATTTATTAGATGATCGTGAAAATGGATTGAATAAATTACACAGTATACGTCGCAGCTTCAACCACGTATTAATGCAATGCAGCCAAAATTCGTGAAGTATTTGGGCAAATAAATTGCTAACAATTTTAGAACACTAATATATATTCAAGCAAAGTTTTATTTTCAGTAAACACAATTAAAAATAAAACGTCCTATTCCGAATGACGATTGACGGATAAATCTTTTTTGAAATTTCAACTTCCAATTCCGAAATTATTTGTTCGTTTCCTAAATAGAATTAAATAACTTTTAAATAAAGTAAATTACAAACCCAAACAATTGCTTAAGCCACATTGAACCAAATTCTGTGACAATTACTTGTTTTGAGGAAACATATTTTACGTCCTAAATAAAAAAAAATACTTTTGGATTTATGAAACAATAGCACAAACCTTATTTACCTTTACAACATGATTTTTAAATATTTATTCGCTCAAGATTCGCTCATCATGTGTCTATGAATGTAAACAGAATTATTACTGTTTCAGCCAAAGTATTCCTTGTCGTGGATGCAACTGTGAATAACCGATTCTCGACTATCGTCGACAAGCTATCTTCAACGAAGCATTCCAGATCTAAAATTATATTATAAAACGAATTAAGTAAAAGGGCGACATTTGTGGAAACAATGGTTTTCATTGAATAAATATTTATTCACGATAGAAAACATTCTATAAATCGAATCAAATAAAATTGCGGACTAATGAAAATAATAAATCTGAAAAAAAGAAAAAAAAACCACAAAACAATAAACGATGAGGCAGAAGACATTCAGAGGTTCTGCAGTAAGCGCGCCCTACCGAAATCGTGGGGCAATTGGGAGTGCATTTAATGTTGATCCTATCAAAGTTGTGGAGAAAATAACAATGATAATCGCGGATGAGAAATCACGAAATCAATGCGAACTACAGAAGAAAAGAATTTCTCTTTTCTATTCACACACCAATTAAAAATCCACTTTCAGTCGTGATTCTGATTCCGCTCGTCACGACAGCCCTGTGTTTAGCAGATGAGTTTTCTGGTTGTTAAAAAAATATTTTTTAATTGATATTTAATACTGTTCGTGTATAATTTAATTCGTAAACGATAGAATATGATGGATCAATTAATAATATAGGTTGTTTTCATTGATTTTAATAAAACTCGAATTTTTACAGCCATCACACCAATTTGAAATGTTTGATAGGTCAGATTGGAAGAGGCAGCATCGCTATGTTAACCACAGCAGCTGCAGCAACATTAAAATTTCTCTCATTCTTTCGTGTCTCCGCGAGTCACTAACGCTATTTTTTGGCCAAAACCAAAGTACGGAAACGTTGGTACGGAAACGAATGTTTTGATGCCGTCAGCGTTGCGTTCGCGTTGCGGTCGTCAAATGCCGGGTACACGAAAGCGAGAGAGTGGACGCGAATAGTGAATTATTTGAATATTAGGCCATTATTGTTGGAAACTATTTATATTGAGATAATTATAAATACAATACAAATAAATATGATAATAATATAATAGTATTTGGATGGAAGTTCATTTCAGATGAAAGGCTTAGGCTTAGGTACCTAAGCCTTATTTGCTGTGGTAGCTGTTTTTTCAGCTTTATACTACAATATCCTTGTTATTTAATTATTCTAAAAAAATATTTCACCTTTCCCTGCATATCATTCGAAACAGTCTAAGATAACCTCATCCCCATCTCCATAAAATATCGGAATATTTCAAAATAACCCTTCTAAAAATACGGCCTAGCTTTTTGTCCTTCCTTTAGTGTATGTAGAGACACAGACAGCTAATAAAGGTGTAGCCGGCATTTGACGACCGCAACGCGAACGCAACGCTGACGGCATCAAAACATTCGTTTCCGTACCAACGTTTCCGTACTTTGTATTTGGCCTATTTTTTCTTCACAATTGGAGGCAATTTAAATTGAAGTTGAAACAATATTTTATTATACACAGCACTCCGGGTGAAAATAGAATGAAAAATAAAAATTTAAATTCAAAAAACTAGTCCGCGATAGAAGCGTGGTCAAGTGTGAACATGGCGCGTGCCTAAGTGCAAGCGCGGCAAAGAATTTTCTGGAATATAACTTAGTTTTCACAATGTTTTCAGTACTCTTAAAATTGTTTTATTGGGAAGACGTCATAGATATACGAAAAGAAATTCATTAATAATTTCATAAAAATTATCCAACCGGTTTAATTTAAACCAAAACTCTTTTTTAATAGATTTTTTTGACTTTCGGTATTACAACATATATTACGAAATTCCATCAAAAAATGTAAATGAAATTTTTTGTTTTATACACCATTCGAAAGCTTATAATATGACGATTAATATAATATGTAAATCGTTATATGTTTCGAGTCAAAATAACTTACACATTTCGTTTTTTCTAAATTGTCCATTTTTGTTATATATTTTGGGTATTTACGCTCTTATTTAACGAATTCGCGAATTTTATGGTACAATGTTGAACATGTAGAGAACGATATTAACAAAAAAAGTTTTATTTATAAACATACTTAGCAGTCTTTTGTGAGAAAATAGGTTTTCCAGCATAATTTAAGTTCATATTTATTTCTTTGACGTATTTATTTGAATCATTATCCAAATTATTTAGCACTAAAACCATAATTCTTATTCATTTCTTCGGTAATATATAAACACACTTTTCATAGACATTAATAAAATTTAAAAAATAAAAGTGAAACATAACCATAACAAATATATTATTATCAATTCTTCCATCCGGATATGTCGGAAACAATCACCATGTAGCTTTATACGAAATGAAGCAATTTGAAGCTTCAAATCAAATGCTAAATGCATTTGCACAGTAAATCATATCCGATCCATCTTCATGATATAGTACGAGTCCTCGTTCCCATCAGCTGATTGAAAAATATATGGTATATATTAACCCCTGGAATTAATATTTATCATAAAAAATAGAAAATAATAATAATATACCTTTAAACTAAACCAAAGCAATCGATGGATCAGCTTATCAGCCGTAGTAGATGGTTGCTTCGTCAACATTGAATGACAATCATTTTCACTGTCCGGTGTTTACCTCTTGTATTGTCGTAGTGCAGTTTCTTGATACACGAGACAAAACCATATTGCTCTCAAAGGGACACAACACTTATTAGAGACAACACAAATAATGTGAATCAGAAAAGAGTCACAGCGAGAGCACGAGAGGCGCGAACTTTTCTTTTTTTAAATGATGTTTCAAAAAACTGCACTATCATAATATTTCCTTAAAAATTTCTACAATCTTAGAACATATTATTCGACATCTGAATCAAGTATTTTCTCAATAAATGTATAAGTAATACCTAGTTTATTATCTCCGTAACGTTATATTCGACACGGCCATGCGAAAGTGATGAATTAAATCAAAAGTAGGCAAAAATGAAGTTTATATATATATATAGTCGTTGCCAAATGCGATTACCACCGCAAAATGTGGCGCACTTTTTTAAATATTATTTTTAAATTTAATTTTTATGATTATTATTTTCCACAATTATTCCACTATTTAAACAACATCTATAACATATTCTTCTATTTATTTAAGCTATAACAGTATAGAAACGAGCATAAACAGGGAAATAATCATAAAAATTAAATGAAAAAATAATATTTAAAAAAGTGCGCCACATTTTGCGGTGGTAATCGCATTTGGCGACGACTATAAATAAACTGCATATAATGCCTAATAATGATCTTATAGCACCTTATGTCAATCATCGATGACTTGTATGCATATTGACCTCGCCATACAAACCTAAATAATCAAAATATATAACAAACATGGAAAATATAGAAAAACAAAATTTTTAGGTGATTTTGACTCGAAACATATAACGGTTTACATATTATATTAATCACCATTTCATAAGCTTTCGAATGGTGTATAGCCTATTTCAAAATAGTTGACGACGCAATCACGCTGCAAATGCGGCATACTAATTCAAATTCATTTTCAAATCGATTATTTTAACAATTTTTAATTAATAAACGTGAAATATAAGCAATAACAATTAAAAAATGTCACAAAAATTATTAAAATAATCGATTTGAAAATGATTTTGAATTAGTATGCCGTATTTGCAGCGTCACGCCATTCCCCCACTGGGACTAAAAAAGAGAAACAGAGTCCATGGTCGTAAAATTCCTCATCCATTATTTTTATTTATTATTTTTATTATTTTGAAGACCATATTTAATTGCTTTAGAAGGTAAGTATAATAATTATTATATCTTTTATGAATAATACAAAGTAAAATAATATATTTAAAGGTAAAATCATCAACGGAAACAACATGCACAACGATATAAACACGATTTATTGATCGATAAGGGACGCTGTTTTCGCGAAAACCGCTCGGTGAATTTTTTAATTATTTGCTTTAAAAGATTATAGGCATATACACGAATATACTGATATGCGTATAAAATTCTAACAATCCTTCTCAGCTAAGATATGAGCGAAACCATATCAACCATACGCTCGATGTCGTAATATGGTTACGTGTTTATTATGCGAATAGTAGCGAAATTTGATTAAATTCAAATTGTAATAGATTCTACTCATTATGGCGAATCTATTGATGTGTGGATGGTGCCATAATATTTTTTGTGAGCGGAGATATAAACAAAACTAAATTGCTCTTCATCCATGATGTTGTCCGATTACATATTTTTTTGATTTTCACCAAATCGGCTCGGTGAATGTTTTAAACGTTAACATTAATAGATGATACAATTACCCTATTTTACCGTTTCATTGGATTCCTCGACGCAGACGGTTATGTTTTCATCATTTCGATCAAAAAAGAAAATATAAGAGAAGTTGTTATGCACAAAAGTAGTGAAGAATTTTTCCTCCTCCGATGGGAGAAGGGGGGGGGGGAGGAATGGTTGTTGGTTGTTGTTGCTCTTATGTTTATCATTATGCAAGGAATATGTAAGAGTTAAGAAATGAATATATGGCTACATTTAAAGATAAATTTTAAACTAATGAAATGATAATGAAAATGAAACACTCTTGATAGTATAGTAGATAAACAAGGAAGGATGACGAATATGGAGCATGCATATCTGACACTATTCTACTTTGCCTAAGGGAAGCTATTGGAAGAAAGTTGGGACTAGGGAGATAAGGTGGATTAGGAAGAATCCGTGCTTCCGTTATGTCATATTTAAGTGAAAAAGGTACCCATGGAGAAGTTCCCTTCATCTGTGGTCGTAAGAGCAAATAAGAAAGGAGAGAAAATGAAGGATTGGATCGATAACATTTGAAGACCAATTTTTTCTAAAAATCCTTAAAAAGGGATTTTTCTATTGGATTCGGCTCGTTGTCATCTAGAACCGACAGTACTAGATGAGCTTAATCAACTGTGCACATTAGCAGTTATACCGGGTGGATTGACTAAGTATCTTCAACCATTGAGCGTTGCTGTGAACAAACCATTTAAGGATAGATTAAGGAATTGCTGGGAATCTTTGATGGCCGATTTGAGCCAAGCAACTTTCACTAGAATTGGGAACCGAAAGAGACCGTCGTACGCAACAACAAATTGGGTATCTAACAGTTTTTATAGCATTTTGGATGATATTATTTTTAACGGATTTAGAAGAGCTTTAAGCCAAGATGAAGATAGTGTTATGAAATTTTTATGAGATAGATTCAAATGTCTTTCATGTGCTAACCTTGTTAGATATATATGCTTTTTATTTTTATCGGTTTTGATTGTTTTGATAGTTAATGTATCCAAAAATTTGTTATCGATTAGTCAATAAACAATTCCAACTTTTATTTTGAGTAGAACTGTTTTCATTAAATATTCTGATGACAGACGAGTGTGTGGAGACATTAGACACGAAATGAGAGAAACCTATCTCTCCCCCCACCACCCCCCACCACCTTCGAAATAGTGTACGAACGAAATCCAATAAAACGGTAAAATAGGGTAATTACGAATCTATTGATGTACGTGTGATGTTATAACAATCTATCTGAGCTGAGCTATGAGCAAAAGCATTTACAGATTTATCAATTTTTTATGTTGATTCATATGATTTATAAATTAACACGTAAATTAATGAGTGAATGGTTTCGTAGTTGTCATAAATAGATTCTAGACTTGCTAACGGATCTATTGATGCCCGTTTTATGTTTGGAAAAGTTTTATGAGCGGAGATATGAGCAAATCTATGTATTCGGCAACACAAATATGCATGTTATAATGATTTTCCATGATTTACATATGTTTTGTCAGTATTATCAGTATATTCGTGTTCTATGCAAATAATATTTATTCATTATGGTATTTCAGGCAATACAAGAGGTAAATTCCGGACAGTGGGAATGAAATTGCCGTTCAATGTTGCCGACGCCATCATCTACGACGGCTGATCAGCCAATCCATCGATTGTTTCGGTTCAGTTAAAAGGTATATTATTATTTTCTATCTTTTATGATTAATATTAATTCCAGGAGTTAATATCAACCATTTATTTTCCTATAAGTTGATGGGAATGTCGAATTATACTAAATCATGAAGATGGGTCGGAGATGATTTACGGTGAAAATGCATTTCGCATTTGACTTGAAGCTTCGAATCACCTCATTGTTAACGAAATTACCTGGATAGAGTGTCAAGCATGTCGGGATGGCAAAAATTGATAATAATATTATTGTTTTGCTTATGTTGTAATATGGTTTTATGCATTTTATTAATGTGGGTTTTTACTGTGAAAGGTGTGTTCGTTAATTAACTACGATGATAAGTAAGCATTCATGATGCTAATGTTAAATATTTAGATGATAATTCAAGTAAATATGTTAAAAAACAATCAATATAAGTTTAAATAATGCTGGAAAACTTATTTTACTTATAAAATATTGTTATGTATATGTATAAATAAAATGTTTTTTGTTAATATGGTTCTTTACATGTTCAACATTGTATATTTTTCTATTTTGTTGCAGTATGATGCTTAAGTTGTATTGAAACAGGTATAAAGTAGTAATACTCCAATAATTTATAGAAATATAATTCATTACGAGGAGACTTAGAGAATTTCGAAAATAAAAATATTTTCATTTCAACCAAAATTCCTCTCGTTGTCTCATTTCATTATATTTTTTTTACACTATGTTTCTTACCGAGGGAATGGCGTGCAGCGTGATTGCGTCGTCAACTATTTTGAAATATACTATATAAAACAAAAAAATTCATTTACTTTTTTTGATGGAATTTTGTAATTTATTTATTATTTATTTATTTAGACTACGTGTGCTAGACACGTGATTAAAATTTAAACTATTATCAAAATCTGAGAAATTGACAATTCCAATTTTATTTTTATAAAAAATAAAAGTAATAAATCTGACGTGATCTAGAAATTTTGAAGAAATATAATGAAAAACAGAGAAATTATTCACGTAAATTGAATATTTGTTTCATTTTATCTATGAGACCATTGAAAATAATTCAAAAATGATCAAATCAAGCCTTTCATATTCTTAGATTTTGATAATAAATGAAAATATAAATAAATGAAAAACTGACCATAAAATAAAACTAATTAAAAATCTAAAGAAGGAACAAAATAAACTAGGTAACAGTTAAGAAAATAATAAATGATAGCAACATAAAAAACTAATGTAACAAAAACGTAGGGTGGGGGGAGGGTGATAACTAATATGCCAGTTTTTTTTTGTCAAAAATAAATGTTTTCAAATAAACATGAAACTACTAAATAAGGCAAAAGTTGTATTTGTCTATTTGATAAATTACATTAATTAGGGGAAACTTCAAGACTCCCCAGAATCGCCAAATGTAGCTTACGTTTTAAATTCTCCGACAAACTCTTACATCTTTCATTGAATAATTGCACAGAACGTGCCACAAAAAACTTTCTACGAATTGATTTCAATGGAGGCTTAAACGTTAATCTAATACCACTACGATTTGTAGAAGCATTAATAGCGAAAAGTTTTCTCCAATTAACTTGAGCCCTACCCAACAGGATTTTTGAAAGGAACTTGTAATCCAAATCTTCTCGTCTCTTAGATAAAGTTTCTAAATTGAAAAGCTTCAAGCGCTCTGAGTATCACGCCATTCCCTCGGTAAGAAACATAGTGTAAAAAAAAATATAATGAAATGAGACAACGAGAGGAATTTCGCTTGAAATGAAAATATTTTTATTTTCGAAATTCTCTAAGTCTCCACGTAATGAATTATATTTTTATAAATTATTGGAGTATTACTACTTTATACCTGTTTCAATACAACTCAAGCATCCTACTGCAATAAAATATAAAGATATACAATGTTGAACATGTAAAGAACCATATTAACAAAAAACATTTTATTTATACATATACATAACAATATTTTATAAGTAAAATAAGTTTTCCAGCATTATTTAAATTTATATTTATTGTTTTTAACATATTTACTTCGATTATACCCTGAGTTATTTAGCACTAGCATCATGAATGCTTACTTATCATCGTAGTTAATTAACGAACACACCTTTCACAGTGAAAACCACACATTAATAAAATATATAAAACCAGAGTGAAACATAAACACAACAATAATATTATTTTCAATTTTTGCCATCCCGACATGCTGGACACTATATCCATGTAATTTTGTTCACAATTAAGTGATTTGAAGCTTTAAATCAAATGCGAAATGCATTTCACCGTTAATCATCAGTCCTTCTCGGGTTCTGCCTCCACGCGGCGAAGGATGGTAACTGCACTTCAACAACATCGCGGGATTTGGCCACCCTCGACAGTGTAGGCCGAAGGAACCCTGCCCCCGTTCCAGCTCCGGTAGCGGCCCATACTCGCAGCTGGTCCGGTCCTCGGAGGCCTGGTAAGCCAACCGTACGGAATTAAGGGCATCTACTATTACTCCAAAGTCAAATAAAGAAATAAACTGGATGGATTCAGCGCGGGATCACTCCCTTCCAAACCGACGGTTCTCTGTGAGGAAGGGCCCCGCGTGTAGTGGACGAAGAACCAAGGATATGGTAAATTTACGATTTATGGAAAACCCACAAACCCGAAGTACAACTTCAACTCATTCACACACAAACACACATCTGCTGACTCGTCACAGACGTCGTGGAACAATACAAATTGGAACTTGGAACACTCGATCAATTGCGAACGAAAGGATGCTTTCTGCGCTACCATACCTCCTCAGGTCCGGCTGCGCAGTTGTCGCCCTTCAAGAAACTCACCACGAGACGGATCGCGATAACTCCATCTTCTACGGCCACCAATTTCTATACGCATCGCGCACCACGAAGGACCACGGCACAGGATTTTTCGTGCACAGACGTTTCAAAAATCTAATCACAGATTTTCGTACCTTCGATGCGAGAACATCACTACTTACAATGTCAATTGGAAAAAATAGAATTGGTCTGTTGAATGTCTACGCTCCAGTTGCTGGATCTAAAGCGGACCTAAAGAAAGCGGAAGACTATTACAAGAAACTTTCGAACTATTACGCCATATCGAATTCCTCCCACGATTTCGTTATAGTCCTTGGCGATTTCAACGCATCGATTGGAAATACCTCAGACGGCTCGATGGTACCAACGTTCGGTAAACACGCGTACGGTCAGGGAAATATGAATGGCGACCTTCTTCTTTCGTTTATGGAAGCCAAAGGACTCAAAGATGCCGCATCGCACTTTCCGAAGAAGTCCAACCGAAAAGCGACGTATATCAGCCCATGCGGTCTGCATCGATCCGAAATAGATCGAGTCGCCGTTTCCAGCCTTTCTTTCCTTCACGACATCGACACTTTCCGCGCTCCTCATCAAAGTGATCACACCCTCCTCAAATCACGATGGCACTTTCCAAGGAAGATACTCCCGAAGAGCATTATCGAACGAATCCAATTAAAGCAAACCTCTTCTTCTAAGTCCATAAACTTGTTCACATTTCGACAACTCCTCTTATCACGAAATCTCGAAGCTGTGGACAACTACCATTCCTTCTGCGAGTCATTAAGGCAATGCGCTGAAGAAGCACAAGACAAGAAGAATGCAATCGATAAACTGTCAAGCCGCTCAAAAGAGCTACTCGAAATTCGTCATCAGATTCGTCACCACACTCCCTTCGACGCAGCTAAATTCAAGGAGGCATCGGACAAAGCGCGCAAATCACTGGAAGAAGACGTGAAAAGACATCGTGAAGCCATTCTCGCTGGTCTAATTGCGAAACTCAACACGAAGAAACTCCGTTTTCTAGATGAAAAGACAATACCATTGCACAAACTGACGCGGCAAAACGGAGATGTCACGTATAACAGGGAGGAGATTCGCGAACTAGTCAAATCGCACTTCTGCAACCTCTATAAAGACTCTTCTCGATCAACATCGTATGTGTCACCGCAGAACCCAACGCATGGAAGCTCCAACATCGACGAATTGCCCGACATTCTTCCGGACGAGGTGGAACATGCAATCGGCCAACTCAGAAACGAGTCCGCTCCAGGTCAGGACGGCATTACACCGACGATGCTAAAAGCCAATCCTGAACTTCTTTCCATTCCGTTGGCCAAGATGATGAACCGTGCAATCCATGAGAAATGCACGCCTCCGGACTGGAAGAAGGCTAAGGTCACGCTGTTACCCAAGAAAAAGGATGCCGAAACGCTCAAACACTACCGTCCCATCGCGTTGACGTCAATTATCTCCAAGATATTCTCGAAGATTTTGACGACACGTCTAGGCTCCTACTCGAAGGTATACCTGGAAGAGACTCAAAACGGTTTTCGGGCTGGTCATTCGTGCATCGACAACATCCAATGCGTCAGACAACTAATCGAAAAGTGCAACGAATTCAATCTTCCGTTGGTTCTCGCTTTCATCGATTACTCCAGCGCTTTCGACAAGATTTCCCATTCCGCGATAAACAGCGCCCTGATCGAAGCTGGAGTTCCTAACGAGCTCAAAGACGCAATCATGGAGACTACAAACGGCGGACTTGCCCAATTCGAGGTTCATGGAGAACTTATCGATGTGCCACTAGAACGAGGAGTGAGGCAAGGCGACTCAGCCTCTCCGACACTCTTTGCCTACGGTCTGCAAAGAATTCTTGACAAAGTCGACAGGAAAAGGAGATCGAGCGAATCATGTACCGAAGATGGAATAATGATTGACGGGAGAAGACTGGAACGTCTCGAGTTTGCCGACGATGTGGTGCTCATTGGAAAAAGCTGCAACGAAATCGAGGATCGTCTGAATCTCCTCGTGGAGGAAAGCAGACTTTGCGGCTTGGAGATCAACACAGGCAAAACCGTCATTCTCCACAACGACTACACTCCTTCGACTCCAATCAGGTGCCAGGGTGAAGTTTGCACTTCAACCAGGGGGCTTCGATACCTGGGCAGCTGGATCTGCATCGACGGCTCGCTTGACGACGAAATAAAACGTAGGATCAAGTCTGCTTGGGCAGCGTTCTCGAAATGCAAACCACTGCTCCCGATGCTCGACAGCGACAAGAAAAAGAAGCTGATCTTTCAGAATGTGCTCCCCGCCATGCTATATGGCTCCGAGACATGGACTCCCACCCGCGACCAGATCTGCCGACTTCAACGTTCCCTGAATGCACTCCTTTTCCATGCTGAGTGCAACATTCCGATCGATATCGCCACCATTGTCGATAACAGGAAATTACAGTGGGCCGGTCATGTCGCTCGACTGCCGCCCACGCGATGGACAAGGACTGTCACGGAATGGACACCAAGGGGTGCTCAGCGATCGAGAGGACGACCCAAAGACAGGTGGGACAAGCGAGTCAAGGAGCGGGTTGCCGAATTTGTGGACCATGAATCAAGGACATGCACATCCGGAAGAAGAAGATTGGGAATGCTCCAGAAGAAAACGACGTGGTCTACATTGGCGAGATGCAGTCGTTCGAGATGGAGGGAGATAGTTCGCAACCGCTTATGCGGCTGATTCGAACTCCAAAGTATCCAAAGTAAGTAAGACCAATCTTCATGATTTAATATGATTCGTCATTCCCATCAGCTTATAAGCACATTAATGGTAGATATTAACCCCTGGAATTAATATTAACCATAAAAGATAGAAAATAATAATATACCTTTTAACTAAACCAAAGCAATCGATGGATCGGTTGATCAGCCGTCTCAGATGATGGCGTCGTCAACATTGAACGGAAATTTCATTCCCACTGTCCGGAATTTACCACTTGTATTGCCTGAAATACCATAATGAATAAATATTATTTGCATAGAACACGAATATACTGATAATATTGACGAAAATATATATGTAAATCATGGAAAATCATTAAAACATCCATATTTGTGTTGCCGAATACATCGATTTGCTCATATTTCCGCTCATAAAACTTTTTTCAAGCATAAAATGGGTATCAATAGATCCGTTAGCAAGTCTAGAACCTATTTATGACAATTACGAAATCATTCACTCAATCATTTAGGTGTAAATTTATAAATCATATAAATCACCCTCAAAAATTGGTAAATCTGTATACGCTTTTGCTCATAGCTCAGCTCAGATAGATTGTTATAACATCACACGAACATCAATAGATTCGTAATTAATTGCATCATCTATTAATGATAACGTTTAAAACATTCACCGAGCCGATTTGGTGAAAATCAAAAAAATATGTAATCGGCCAACATCATGGATGAAGAGCAATTTAGTTTTGTTTATATCTCGGCGCACGAAAAATATTATGGCCTCATCCACACATCAAAAGATTCGTCATATTGAGTAGAATCTATTACAATTTGAATTTGATCAAATTACTCCACTATTCGCGAAATAATCACTTAACCATATTAAGACATCGAGCGTATGGTTGATATGGTTTCGCTCATATCTTAGCTGAGAAGGATTGTTACGATGTTATACGCATATCAGTATATTCGTTTGTATGCCTATAATCTTTTAAAGCAAATAATAAAAAAATTCACCGAGCGGTTTTCGCGAAAACAGTGTCCTTTATCAATCGATACATCGTGTTTATATCGTTGTGCATGTTGTTTCCGTTGATGATTTTACCTTTAAGTATATGATTTTACTTTGTATTATTCATAAAATATATAAAAATTATTATACTTACCTTCTAAAGTGATTAAATAAGGTCTTCAAAATAATCAAAATAATAAATAAAAATAATGGATGAGGAATTTTACGACCATGGACTCTGTTTCTCTTTTCTAGTCCCCATGAGGGAAACTTACTCACACGCGTGTGAGTAAGAAAGATAATCAGGATCGTTGAAAGAAATATACTTACGATTGATTCTACAATAAAGCTTCCTAGTGAATCGCTTCTGGACATTCTCAATCAAGTTAACATCAGCAACTTTGGTCGGAAATGATACTTGCGTACCATACTCAAGGAGAGACCGTACATGTGATTTATACAACAATAAATAGAACTGTGGCTTTAGTGAGGAAAAACATTTGAAAATCATGTAGACCATACGGTTTGCACGATTAATGAAACTTTTCGAGTGTGAAGAAAAGTCAAGTTACTCAGAAACGATGAAACCCAAGTCTCGAATCTGTGATACCCTATTAATCTTAACATCTCCAGCAAAGTAATCATATAGGACTGGTTTTTTATGCAAAGATATTATTTTATTCTTTGAGCAATTTAATGGAAGTTTATTCGCTTCCGCCCAGTTTAAGACATCACAAATTGCAGACTGAAGTTCTAAATTATTTGAATTTATAATTTTCGAGTAAAGCTTAACATCATCGGCGTATTGAGAAATTGATACAGATGGTGAAATGATAGCCGACGGAAGATCATTAACATAAATACTAAACAGTAAAGGACTGAGTACCCCTCCCTGAGGCACACCAGATGTTATCGGATGTGCATCAGAGAAGGATCTCTGAATTTTTACCATAAAAGAACGGTTGTCTCATTTCATTATATTTTTTTACACTATGTTTCTAACAGAGGGAATGGCGTGCAATAATAAAACACCGATTTTTCGAAAGTTGCAAATTCTGCAGAAATTCGTCACTGTTTGCGTACGGTTTGTTTACTGTTTCAATATTTTTCAAATTGCCTCTGTAGTGGACAAAAAAAATCATGGAGACGGGTTAGGTATTCGTAGAGTTATGCTAGAAAAACCCCGCGTTTACAACCTGTTGATCGGTACGGTATCTTTTTCGGCTGGCAAAGCGTTCTTCTTTTTCTGATGGTAGAAGAAAGGTGGTCTTTACTACTAATTATTAATCTTTACTTGCTACCGTTTAAACAAACGACAAAAAAAAAGTTTAGCCTATATAAATGATAAAAGGATGAAACCTTACAGATTGAATAAGCATATTTCCCTACCGATGATCCACGAACGGAAGCTAGATTTGTTAGATTGAAATCGTGGAAAATCTTTCTAACTAGAAGCTGAACAAACAAACATTATCAATTCATAAAATAAGTTTGTAAATGGTTTAATTCTATGTAAACACAATCAGTTCATATTAAATGTCTATGGAATATATTATTACATGAGAATCGAAGAAATACCACATTAAGAATTTCGTAATCCGTGAAATAAGTATCCCTTATTCAACGATTGTATTACATCGCAAATGAATTACTATATTATATCATTTTTTGAAAAATTTGATTTAGGTGGAAGGTATACCTTAAGGTATAATATGTAATATTTGTTGTTATCTGAAAACTCGTCATTATTGTTTTTATTATTCGTTCCATTTTCCAAATATTGCTCTATTACTCAGCACAATGATGTTTCTTGTTGTTTTGAGCCTATTCCATAGAATCTCAATCATCATCGTTTTTTCCATCATTCGAAAAACCTCTAGGGGATCATCACAAGTCACTTCACGCATTCTCAAGTGCAATCAAGTATATATATATATATATATGTCAATTCAAATTTATATTTATCTTAAACAAATTATTGAGCTATCATTATTAATATTATTTTGTAAGCAAAAAATAGATATTTCGCAATGATCATTTGAAATCTCGCGGAAATGGCTTGTGCATTGTTTTATTTTCTGAACATGCCATATGCAGTCATCCAACTCATTTTATTTATTCGCTTTTTTCGATTTCTTTTTCGTTAGCTCATTTGCATTTGAAGTAATCGCTTAGATTATATTGTAGTGGAGAAATAATACTATTGGAGATTTATATATATATATATATATTCAAAAATAGACCGCTATCCATGTCTTTTATTGATTCAAATATCCAAAAATAGAAATATCCGTGTTTCCTCTTGTTTTTAATTGTCCCAACAATTATTAATAAAAAGATTTGTTTTGTTCTTCCAATACAATTTTGCTCTAGTCATGCCTACTTTACTACTTTATTAGTATGGGTTAAAACATTGTGTGTTATTAATGTAGCAGCTATGTAGTAATAAAGGAACTCCCAATGCTTTATATTATTTTTCAAAGATACTCTACTTCATTTATTATTATCATTTTTATTACAAATAATAAACTTTTGTTTTAAATTATGGATATTTCAAAGAACTTTAATTACAATAACGTTTTTATGTGTCATTATTACACACAGTTTCAGCTTCAACTCCACACCACTAGCTCTAGAGGAATGACAGTCTCATTGAATGCTCTAGACCTTCATTTAGCAAATGAATAGATACTGATATATGGATAATGTGACTTAAAATAGTCACAATCGACATGAAATTCATCCAGATTTAGAAAAACTTCATGGCCTCTGCGACATTTACGGGTGGCGTGCAACTGTTATAATAAAACACGCCTGAAGGAAATAATGCTTTTTCGATTTTCAAGCTGGTCGGAAGATTCTTGTATCATATTTACAAAACACTTCTCACGACTATTTAACTAGGCTCGTCTTAAACTATCTAAAAATATTAAAATCTTTTTAAAAAGTCACGTTTACTGAGCTCGTTTTATTAAAATATCAGTTCAGCTATGAGCACAAAATGTTTAATACAAATTTAAAACGATGCACTGATATGACTATGATACTTTAACTGTTACATGCAGTACACAGTACCACGTAGATGGAAACAACACACATTTAACATTTATTGTTCTGCGCGCCAATTGGTATGACTATAAACCAGCTTAGTAAACGTGCTCAAATCTAGCTTCCTGTAAGATATTAATTATTTTGTATAGTTTAAGAAAAACCGAAACAGTGTTAAATTGATGAAAAAAGATGTATGTCAAACTTACGTAAACCTTTTCAGGTACGCTTAAAATTGCAAAAATTTCAATTTCTAGTTGGCGTGTTTGGTTCTGTATTAAACTACAATTGCAATCTTCTATCTCCTCTCATTCCAGCAAAGGAAAAAAGCTAATACATCATCGCATAGAAAATTAATTTAAACTTAACATATCGTGAAAATTTAAAGCGCAAGAGATATTTGAAAAGGGGCCCGTAAAACCATTATAAATTGAGAGACACAACGACAACTCTCTATTTTTATAATTGACGCAACGCGTAGCGGTTCGCAACGCAGCCGTCAAAAACTTTGAAATAGTCTATACTTTCACGTGAATTTTAATAAAATGCGTTTAAAATTTGCAAAATTGTTGTTTTTTATTTGGCGCGCTCTCATTCCGTCTATCGGATTGCGATATGCAGTTGTAGAACGTCAATTGTATGGTTTGTGCCGAATTATGATTTAAGAGCTTAAACTGTAGAAACATTTTATAATTTAGAGAGAATTGTAAACAAGTCTAGCTACTTTACATACAGGAAAACCAGAAATGTTCATGTGAAACGTATTTATATACGTTTAATTATTCAAACATCGCAATTTTAAGTTGGCATGCAGGAACGGTATGTACGCCAACTGGTATGAAAATAAAACTATCTCAGGAAACATGCTCAAATTTAATTTTTGGAAAGATATTAGGATTTTTAGATAGTTTAAGAGAAGCCTAATTAAAAAATAATAACAATTTTACTGTTGAAAATACGCTAAAGTTATGATACACGCTTAAAAGTCCGAAAATCGCAATTTCAAGTTGGCTCGCGGAAAGAGAGATTTTCAGGCTCACCTTTTGAGACTACATAAACATTTGTTAAAGTTATTATTCTAATAAAACGAGTTTTTGAAACTCAAATTTAAAATATAGAGCGTGCACGTGAATCGTAAAACGGCGAGTGTCAAAATTCCGGCATGCAGAAGATTTACAACATCTTGAGATTCTGGAATTGCTGCTTCATTATGATGAGAGTTTTAAAAAAGTATTGTCGTGGTGTTGATGAAAAATTAGGAGTAAAGGAGCATACCGAAAAGAAAGATGGTCTCGCTTGGGCTGGTGTAGATTTGATTTGCAATTTGTTTGTTATTTCGCATTTTTTCGCACAATTTTGTTTCATTTTGTTTTCCCTTACTAAAATGTATAATTTATTATATTTAGGATCGAAATAATAAACAAATTGCAAATTAAATCTACACCAGCCCAAGCGAGACCATCTTTTTTTTCGGTATGCTCCTTTAACCCTAATTTTTCATTAACCTACACCACGACAATACATTAAAATTATCATTTTATTATAATATTATTCTAAAAATGAACTCTTTCCTTTTTCAAAAAAGAAAACTTCCAAATGTTTCAAAACTCCAATAGAAATTCTATCTTTTTTCTTTAATCTGGAGCAAAGGGAGATCAATAATATCACGAGAAACCACATATAATTTATATAATTAATTTAACTACATATTTTCACATAGCTAATTGAACTTGCCTAATACAATTATTGTTTAAAGTTCTAGAAAATTCGCCATCCGTTTTATTTTATACACCGAAGATTTTTATCTGTTTACTAAATTATTGTTGTTGTTGTTGTTGTTGTTGAAGTCGATTGAGATATATTTTATATCCAATTCTGTACATGAGAATTCTGTTGGTCACTATGCTTGTATTAAGTTGTTTTTGAATATTTTTTGAATATAAATAACTTCAATTTTTCCCAAGTTTTTTGTTTATGATTATTATTAGTATTATTACTAAAAAAATGAAATCAAACCCTATTCATTAAACTATTTTTTTATTTATAGCCTCTATTTTTTATGGACAAGGAAAACAAAAGTTATCCTATCAAGGAAATTTTTTTTCGAAAATATCCTACATACATTCTGAAGAGAATATCACTTCCTGAAGAGAATACCTGAAGAAATAATAAATGTGAAATATAATAACCGACAACCGACAACCCATTAAAAATTGGTATAATCATCAAGACGATTAATTATTAAGCGTTTTAATTGTACCCGTTTCATTTCATTTCCTCCCAATTTCCCATTAAATCAGAAAAGAATCCATCTGAATAATTTGAGGTTTCAAAAGTGCATCTCACTCATTCATTCAAGCACATATTGGTCTCCGCAATGTTATTTTTATATTCCATCATTTCTTACCATTTAATGCTTAAATCCTCTCGAATAAATCATTTTTGACAGCAACGTTTTTAGATATGCTCACATTTTCAAATTTTGTTTCTTCAATATTATTTCTTCGATATTGTTTATTATCTGTTTTATTTTGAGCCGAATTGTCAACAAGATGGGACTAGAGATGTTTTCAATGCACAACAAGTTGTTAAATGGAATGGAAGGACGAATGAGGGAGTCGAATGCTCGAATATTAATAGGATTAGGTGTTGCCTTAGTTTACCTATTTATAGGCGCTCTGGTTTTCGTACGGTTCGTGGATGAATATGGTTTTTATAACTTGGGAAAGTTGCAGAATTGAATATCCACTAGAAAAAATTGAAAGGGAATCTTATTGGGAGTATCAGATGCAGTGGAAAAATCGTCTTCTCAAAATTGGAATTGATGGTATGGATTAACTTATATAATTTCAAATTTCAATAAGAAGCGCATATTTTAACAAGCTCTAGTATGTATGACGCACGCCAAACGAAAATGTAGATTTTTCTATATTCAATTGCGTATTATGAATTCTAACATTTAAATTCTAACATGTTTTTCATCTAACCATACTTGGGAAAGGCCGGCCCGGCCCGAATTTTCGATTTTGCTGCCCTGGCCCGGTCAAATTTGTCAAAAATATTAGTTCAAACAAAAATTCAATGTTTTAAAATATTTATTTTAACAGCAAAAAATCAGCAAATAAAAATTTAATAGATCCTTACAGTTTTTTGAGAACCGACACTTAAATATTAACCTCAAAATCCGAATTACTACCTAACGCTACATCTGAAATTATTTTTTTTGCAATTTTTCAAGTAAACTAAAAAAAAGTAAACGGATTGACAACCCTTTCAGATACGAAGTTCAAGCTTATATACTTGTCGAAATGCGCTAAAAATGCTGATAAAGCACCATCAGCTGTGCTCTCAGTTTCTTCATTTATTTCCTGATATTTTATGCTAAAATAAATATTTATTAATATTATGTCTCGTTTGAATAAATTATGTTGCCAGCTTTTCCGGGCCGGCCCGCTGGCCGAAATAATTAAAAATCTCTGGCCCGGCCTGGCTCTAGCTGATTCAGATTTGTCTGAAACAGTATAAAATCTAGTTAATTCTCTTAAATTTGAAATTTTCATTGATTTTCTGAGCTCATGTATTTACAAATTCAATTGGCGTGCATAACGTCACAAGTTATAGGAAACTAATACGTGTAAATTCGTAAGACACATTTAATTATTGAAACATGGAACGTAACTTATTTACATATTTATGTAATTTAGAAGAGGAGATAGATAAACTCTTTTCAAATATTCGCGATGCTGCTATAAATGGAATCTGGATTGATCGGAACTTGACATCAGATCCAAGTTGGACATTTGGACAGGCTTTCTTCTTCTCAGCGACCTTAATTAGCACTGTTGGTAAACACCATCATGTAGCTCTCATTCTTTTTTATCTTTTTCTAGGCTACGGCCGGGTGTCACCGCGAACCGAACATGGAAAGCTATTTACAATCGTCTATTGTATCATTGGTATTCCACTAACATTGGCATTATTGTCGGCAATTGTGGCACGAATGCGCGAGCCGTCTAATAAGCTCAAAGGATACCTTACTCAGAGATTCGCTCATCTTTTTACAAGTTATCACATTCAGGTTGGAATTTGTAATTTTTGGATGCAAATTATAAGATACTTTGTAAGATAATTCATATTGGGATTATTCTTGGAGGACTCGTCATATTTGCATTTGCTATACCGGCATGGATATTCTCCTCGATTGAAGATGACTGGACATACTTAGATGCGTTTTATTACTGCTTTGTATCATTAACAACAATTGGATTAGGTTGGTGTTGTTTCCTATTTTAATTTAATAAGTTTCTAATAGGTGATTATGAGCCGGGGGACGATCAGGACCAATCATTCCGAAGCGTATACAAAATAATGGCAACATGTAACAACAAATTCATTTTGGTGATCAATTATTTTTTATTTAGTGTATCTTCTCAGTGGCCTATCCTGCATGATGTTATTCCTGGCGACATTATATGATATTCCACAATTGAACTTAACCTCATTCTTTGTCAAGACGGATGAGGAAATGAGGATAAATGAAGTAAGACGCAATTGTAATTTAATATGATTGTACTAACTCTCAATTTTAGGAAGAAAAATATACCAAATTCAACTCGAATTCGGTTGTTGAAAATAATTACTACGGTACTGTTGAATAATCTCATTTTGATTAGATGTTTCATCTTTAATAGACTTTTTGTTTTAAAACTGATTTATGATACGGTTTTATAGTATGCAATAAATTTTTGTTTAATTTTTCCTCATTCGTATTTCAAGTTTAAATAAAAATTAATCGTTTTGGATTCTCGCTGAGCAGAAATCAGCAGAAAGTATGGCGGTACCCCACAGGATATTGCCGGCATTTTCAATGAAAGAATGGGAAGATAAGAGACGTAGACTACGCGATTCTCCACTGCTTGGAAATGAACTGTTCTATCGCTACCCATCCATACCACATTTAGCACGACAAATCGAAAGGAATATTTTTCAATTATTAAACGAGTCTTACTAGTTTACACGTATTATTTTTGTATAACTTGATACATCATTTTTACAAGCCCATCGTAAACTATATAAAAAAAAATGTTTTTTTGTTTAAATTCCAAGTGGAAATTAATAAAACGCGTTTAACTCTAGAGAAAGCGTCATTTTAATTTCGCGTGTAATAGGTATTTTAACAAAAAATTATGTTGTAACATCGTCGTTGTTGAGGTTGTGAGTGGTAAGGAAGGAATAATCAAGTACTTTACTGCAATGGTCAATAGTTAATACTTATTATTCGTCTTCTGCTCGCCTTTTCCTCTGTATCAGTGGGATGATGTGATTGTGACCAAATCCGCTTCTTTTATTCAATCGGCGGTGGGCGTGGCTTGATTTTGTCGGCTGATCATTGGTTGGTGAATCTTCCAGAATTCCAGATAGAATTCTGGAAGTAGATCGGTGGAGGTGTAGATAAACATCGTGGCGTGGTGGCATCCTTGGTCACGATGGTCGCATGAAGCGACAGTCGTGATATTCTTCAACCGCTTTTGGTCAATATAAATTTCGACTAACTGGGCATACACATTAAAATGTATTAAAAAATTTAATATTACCACAATAGTATTAAATTGTTATAAAATTAGAGTTTGTATATTTTTCGAGTGCATTTGATAAAGTCAAACAATCCACAATTTTTAATTCGCTATCAGAAGCTGGTGTTCCTCGTAGTCTCGTGGAAATTGTTCATCACGCAATCGAAGTAGGAGCAGCGCAACTTGGTATCCACGATGAAATAATCTCAATTACATTGCAGCGAGGTCCGCATCACCCGCGTTGTTTGCATTAGCATTACAATCTATCCTTAACAAGGTAGAAATTGAAGAAATGGTACTTGAGGAACGCACAGATAAACTGTATGGAATAAATATTGACGGGAAACGGCTGAAGAAGCTCGAGTTCGCTGACGACGTTGTTATCATTGCGAAGATACGGAAGAAATAAAACGAAGAATATCGATTTTGGCACGACTGGCGAAGGAACATGGACTTGAAATTAATCTTGCGAATTTTCCAAGAAGGTGCTCGACCTTTCCAAGAAGGTGCTCGATATCTAGGAAGCTATATCTGAATTGATGGAGGTTTAGCAGAAGAAATCTGCGTGGGCATCATACGGGAAATGCAAACTCCTCTTCATGCACATTGATCATAAGGAAAAGAGGAAGCTCATGATGCAAAATATTATTCCTCCCTCCTATATGGCTCCGAGACATGTCCACTCCTTTCTGAGCACATCACGCGTCTGCAAAGAGAATTCGACACCATTTGCTTCTATGCCAACTGTGAGACCATCAACATTGAAAGGATTGTCGGCGGAAAGATCTTACAGCGAGCAGGTCATAATTCCAGAAGGTCGGTGGACCGTTGGTGCAAACACCTAACAGAATGGAACCTCAGAGGATCAACTAGACCAAAAGTACGACCTAAATCGCACTGGTCTGATGTCGTCAAACTCTGGATCTCAAATTTCACCCAGGAACGGTCCACGACAAGAAGACGGATAGGAATTCTGGAGACAAGAGCTGCATGGTCGACAGTAGCACGGCGCAGTCGCTCGAGTGGGAGAGAGTAAGAAGCTCTTTTGTGAGCACAAACTCAATTCCCTTTCCTAATCATTCTCTCCTAACTCGGATAGTCGGTTATCGTCAGAGGGGATTGGACTAATCTTTAAGTATGCAGGCTCGTCGTAGTCCGCTTCTCATTGCGAGAATGATTCGGACTCCAAAGTATCCAACGTATTTAAGTACAAGAAATGAGACCGTTGTAAACTTTAGGAACATTTTTTAAACTTGAACGAATAATTACGAGTTGTAAAATTGCTTAAAATGTATGATGCATACCAAATATAATTATAATAGTTATAGAAATTCAGCAAAGCCTTTCTAACAAGGAAAGAGTTTTGAGTCGAACTCATAGAATTTTTTAAAACTTTACAGGTGGAAAATGTCGAAAATATTATGCACACAAATTTTGCTTAAAGCTACTTAAAGCTTGTAAGCTTAAATTTCTTAAATTTGTTAACTCATGGTGATAATTTAAAACGAGCGTACTAAACAGGGGTAATTTCCACGTGCGCAATATTACTCTCATATACGATCAGGTTATTCTTTTAAAAAAATACGGGAGAATATTGATTACAATAGATTCGTTGATTCTGCATATTTGGTATTAAATTTTAAATAAACTAATTTAGTGATTGTGCAGTGTATTGTGATGTGGTGAGGTCCCGCAGTTGACACCTCAAACTTGGGTAATTAAACTTTATTATAATAATATTAAATATAAATCAATGAATTAAACTGAAGGGAACAATAGTGTTAAAATTTTTTTTATACCAATAATTAAATGGCCCGCCCATTGTTATGATCCACAATTTTAAGGGTTTTAAATTTCAAAACATATGACAGTTTACCACATTAAGATAATTAATTAGTCCCAACGGTTAAATTTTATATATTCAAATTTTAGAAATCTTATAATTCTAGGACATACCTTCTTATGATAAATTAAATTTTGATCGCATCTGGGATACTTAACAGATACAGGTACAAGGCAAAAAACAATTTTCCTTTTTTACACGCGTCAACATATAAACAATGATTCGTTTACTCGTTTAGGCTTCAAAATCAAGCAAACTTTATAAAAACATATATTTTAGTTTATAAATTGATTTAAATCAATAATATTAATAATCATTAAGCGTGAATTTACCCATTTGAAAGTCATTTCGGTAATTTAATCAATTAGAGTTAGTATTGGCAAAAAATGGGATCAATAATGGAATTGTTTTATTCTTTCATCTCTTTCTTCGTAGCATTAACGGTATTTTTTCGTCATAATTTGACAAAGCATTCATATTTTTAAGGTTATTTTATATCAGTGTACAAGTCGTTCCAAAAAAGCAGAACCACCGAAAGCCCCACCACAACCAGCTAAGCCAGCTGTAAGGTTTCAGACAAACTTTCAGAGAGACTATCAAAATTAGGGTTGTTTATGATGTTGGGAGTACTTTCTTTGGTACAGGTTATAGGTGCATGTTGACATTACCGTACATAAGTCACAGTTCGTACAAATAAGATAAACAAACTGGAAGGGTTAATCGATTTACAGTACCTTCTAGTAAGATAGAGAATTTCACTCGCAGATTCGCAGATTTCAGATTCGCAGATTTCATACACGCAGAGACTCGCAGATTTCACTCACAGAAATTTCACAAGTTCAAGGATTTGGATTTTTCATGTTTTTCCAAGTGGTTTCTTGAGAGTTCGAGGCTGCAGACATCCTCACATCGGCCTCGCTTTCATCATCACACTCGCACTCTTTAGCTAGTTCATTCTTAAGCTAACTCAGTTCCCGCCAGATGCAAACGGTTGAATTACCGTTGTACTCGCACTTTATAAACCTCTTTGTCGTCCTATATCGAAAAGGTTCAAAAAATAGACCAAAATGATCAGAATATACAAACAATTTCCTGGGAATCCAAGGAAAAAGTGAACCATCGAATTTTGTAAAAAAAAATTCCGCATAGTAGTTCAAATATTGTCTTTATAAAAGTTATCTATTACCCTTTTCAGCATTCTGTCAAAATTCCATAATGAACTAAACCCTAGCTAGGGTTTAGTTCATTAGGGCCCTAGCATTGTAAGATAGTGACAAAAAGTGGAATTGTTTATCTTATTGCTGTGTAACACATACTGTAAATGTTTAATGTACCGTTTAATATAACAAAATAATAATTTACATCATTGGTTATTTACTTGGTTGCTTGGTTAGTTCGTGTAAATCATGAGGACCATCTCTGCCCCGACGCTGCGACTTTGTTTTGCCATAGTCGTATTCTTCTTCCATTCGTTAGCCTTGCGACCGCGCTTGGTCATTGTTCTTTTGACATACCCCTACTTCGTGGGCTGCAGCGGGGATCCCCTTCTGGAAGAATTTTACACCAACGTTCAGATTCCATTTCCCAAACTTTTAGTGTGATATTAAGAATGATGTGCATAAGGAGCTCCTTGATATGTTTCTTGTCTTAGCTCTGAATTTTCTGAAAAATATAATAGCCTAATAACTGGTTTGAATTATTTAGGACAATGTGAAGCCCCAACCAGCAGCTGATGCAAAACCACAAGAAGACAAAGAAAAGAAATCTGACGAGAAAAAAGAAGTAAGCTAAATACATTTTATCTTAATTCAGTGATGAAATTTGTTAAGGATGAGAAAAAATCTCAAAAGAAATCTGAAAAGAAATCTGAAAAAAAATCGGAAAAGAAGTCTGATAAAAAATCCGATAAAAAGTCGGAGAAGAAATCTGAAAAGGAAAAGGAAAAGGAGAAGGGCACTGATAAGAATGAAAAGAAGGATGATGATAAGAAGGAAAAGAAGTCGGAAGACAAAAAGGACAAGGAGAATAAGGATAACGCTGATAACAAAGATAAAGAAAAGCAGAATACTGAGAAAGCTCCTGATGGAAATGTATAATTTTAATTTAGCAAGTGACATGTTTTAACCTATCGCTAACTGCAAACAGCCGTCAAAGAAAGATCAACGAAGTTGATCAATTATCTTTTTTATTTCTTGTAAATCAGTATTCTTTTTTAGTTTAGGAAGACTAGGAAAAACGAGTGATTTTTAGGATAAGTAAGATTCCAGTTAAAGCATTTTCTTGATCGAATACTTTTTGAAATACAACATAATATGATTACGGTAATCTATGTGTATTATAGTCTATGATCCCTGAAAGTTAAAAATTAAAAATAATTTCTTTTCCCTTTATTATTGCATATTATTGTCATTTATAGACCCTTGAAAAGACATAAAACTAAGATTTAGGTAAACATTAGAAAATTTTCATCTGCATTTTGCGTGTTGATGCAATAAACTAAACTTAAAACTATAGAATTAATTTAATGTATAATGAAACAATGAAAAAATAAATTTGCGCAAAATTTGGGAGCAAGTTTTTAGTGTGCAATCGTTATACAAAAACTCTTTGAAATATTTTCACAAAATATATTGTCGTGGTGTAGGTTAATGAAAAATTAGGAATAAAGGAGCATACCGAAAAAAAAGATGGTCTCGCTTGGGCTGGTGTAGATTTAATTTGCAATTTGTTTATTATTTCGCATTTCTTTTTTTCATCACATTTTTGTTTTATATTGTTTTCTCTTACTAAGTTGGTTGTTACATCAACATAATACATACTACATAGTACAACACATAATAAATGCGAAATGATAAACAAATTGCAAATTAAATCTACAACAGCCCAAGCGAGACCATCTTTTTTTGGGGTATGCTCCTTTACCCCTAATTTTTCATCAACCTACACCACGACAATATACTTTTTTAATTTTAAAACAATTTTAAAACTCCAATAATTTAAAGAAAACAGAATACTGTAACAATGTGTCTTTCAGAAGATTAAGTATGTGTTGTACGTGTCGTAAAAATCACTCATGTCCTGCCTAAAAGTTCTAAAAAACCGAACAAATATTAAGGCTCTGCAGTCGGCGATAGTTTATTATTCAGAAAGAAATTTTAAATTTCCTAAACATTTCAATTTTAGCAAAATTTAATAACCAATCCAATCGTTACGCCAGTTACTGATGACTATCCAACTGTAGAAGAAGGAGATAAGAAAGAAGAAGGAAAGGATGATAAAAAAGATGACAAAAAAGATGATAAGAAGGATGAAAAAAAGGATGAAAAGGAGAAGGGAGAAGGAAAAGAAGAGAAAAAGTGATGAATATAAAAAACAACTACAAATAATATTTAAATTATTTAATTGGAACTACGTCTTTTATAAATTCATCGGCTAATATTCTAATGTTAACTACTAAACAAATATGTATAATAGTTTCGAAATTATACTTTGTTTTGATTTCAATTAAATAAAATTTGTATTGTTCTTATTTTTTATATGTTGTCCAATGTGTGACAAAATATAGTCGTCGCCAAATGCTATTACCACCACAAAATGTGGCGCACTTTTTAAATATTTTTTTAAAAATTTTCTTGCTTATGCTCGTTCAATACTGTTTTTGCTTAAATAAATTGAAGAATATGTTTTAGATGTTGTGATCATTGTTTAGGAGACAAAATTAATCAAACATTTTGTATCCTAAATACTGTACCCCGGATAAACTACGGTTATAAACAAAAAAGTAATTCAAAATCAAAGATATTAAGCCTTAAAAATTAAAGAATTTAAATAAAAAGTGAAGGGAATTGTTCTTGTAATTTGTCCGCGCTTTAATTCAAAGATGTGCGGTAATTGTGGCAGTCGAGTGTTTTATTCTTTCAAAGATTCGAAATCTGTAGTGAAAACTGAATTTGTACATGAATAACTGATATTTTATGAAATCTTTAGTGCTGAATAATTTTTATGGTTTCTTTTATATAATATCTTTTAATAGATGGACAGATCGACTAGATAATGGAGTTTATATAGGGTGTCGAGGATAATTGAAGATTACTTGCTAATGGAACAATAAATGTGTAAGATTTAAGGTATCATTAGAATCAGCATAATCCAAGCATTCTAATGATATAGGTAAGAAAAAATCGCATGTTATTGAATAAAGATATTGCTCATTGAATATGTGTTGACTTTGTTGAACTTTGTCCCGCTTGGGAACCATTGTAAGTGGTTTATTTTTAAACAAGTTTATTATTTTATAGCACTTCGGAACAACAACATTGAAATAGAGGAAACACATTTAGTGTTGGCTATTTTTTTATAGTATTATAGTATTTAAAGATTTGTTCTTTCTAGGTACGATGGAAAATGTTAAAAATAATTTTATTCGAGCCGTTAAAAATGCTTAAAGTTTTACCAAATACGACAATGGGCTGGCAAACTGCCGCATACAGTTACGCAATGCCAAATGAAATAAAATAATTTGTTGTGTGTATGTAAAAACGCATTTAAAACTTATTTTAAATGACCTTAAGTTTTTATGGACTAACACCACGACGGTAAAAGCAACTTTAAATTGGAGCGTAGACTTAGATTACCGGAACCATGCTTGTTTTATTTATTTTTTTACATCGCTAGTGTGCACCATCGTATGTGATACTTTTAAAAGTTGTATCAAACCGTCCGTGGACGTAGAAAACACAAAATATAAAATGAAAATTTTTATTGAACATAACAATTTATTGTTTGACAAAAATGTAAACCAATATATTTAAAAAGTATTGTATTCTATATAATTTATAATAGTTGAATGGTGTATTATCAATAATTTTATTGAACAGAACAATCAATATTTCGAAGTATTCCGGAGAAGAAAATACCGTTACTCTCATTCGATGTCCTTCATTTCAGATACGATCATTCGCATTCTACACACCCGGACGAAAAAAGGGACCGCTTCGAAAACGGCGTCAACAGCATAAGTATTGACGCCTTTTTTTCAATGCGGGCACAATTGTTGTCATATTTTTTTTATTTTGTAAAATATACTGATTTCATGGTGAATACATACTTAATAAAGTTTTTATTTGTATTAGAATAATTAGAATAATTATCTGAACGTATTGGTGACAAAAAATAATGATTCTCTATAGTTTTATTTTTTGCTCTGATATTAATTTGAATATAAATAATTAATGTATAATCATTTTTATTTAAGAACCATTTCATCTGAATCAGCATAAAATTCTCTATAAGATGATGTTTTACTTTTCGCCGTAATTTTACTTTCAAAATTTTTATAACAGTTTTTATACATGATTTGGATGTAAAAATATCAGGCGTGATAGTGCATTCGGTGAACTAGTGCATCATTGAACACACTATTGCGGATGTATATTTTTATTATTATTTCCTTTCTTTAATAAAATTATCTTAATTAATTTCAGAAAAGATGAGTTTAATTGTTGCAACAATATTGTTGAAGTAGTGCCAGATGAAACGGGAATATGCGATGGCTCGTCAATCATTGCTTGATCATGTTTTCCAATGCCGCTTTCATCAACAATTGTAAGTACATGTGAAGCAGTAAGAAAATCGTAAGTATTTTACTACTACATAAACGGGATAGGTGATATAGGTAGAGTATGGTTTTTTGTCGTTATAAAAATTATTATTAGAGACAATGCTAATTTTTGTTCATAATTTTCTAGCCGCACAGCCGTTCGGGGCTTCTGGAGAGTGAATTTGATACATTCAACATCATAATAGTGATATCATTGAGTAATCTAATGTTAGATTTCAGGTCCAATTGATGAATCTTATTTCATATCAAAGGAAATAATGAATTGCGGAACGTAACCAACAACAATGCATTACAAACTTCCTGAAACTGAATTGTTGGAAAGAAGTATGTGCTCGTACTCGTTCTGGCAATTGTGAGTTTGTGTAGTTAATAGTTTTAATCATGATTTTAAAGGTATAATCATCATTGACGATGAAAAACTTTTATGATGGAAAAGAACTTGGAAGTTGGGTTTACTCGTAAGATAAAGAAACGATTGGTTTTTGTCAATCGAATTTGTCAATCGAAGAATATATGTACTATGGAATTGTTGAATGGTATTTTGTTAATTTAAATTAGACGTTTTATTCATAAATTCTATTATAGGTTGCTGCTTCACAATGTTGCGGACCAAGACGAATATCCATAAGATCGATAAACGAAGATGAATGAAACGATTCCAAGACGAATATCCATAAGATCGATAAACGAAGATGATGGAATCGAGTCGAGTATCAACAATTGTTAACGCTTTGAGTTGTTTTTTTTATTTATTAATCAAATAAAACATTTCTTTTAATTCGAATTAAAGTGCAAGAATATAACAACACAGAAAAGAAAAAATATTTATTTGTTTATAAATGATATAAAAACTACCTACGACTACTTAAGAACTACCAATCTTCCTTTCCTCTTTCGTGCCTCAAACTTCCTTTTCTTCCCTTCGTTACCAAACTTCCAAAGTGGCTTCTGAGAAAAATATTATTATATTAATTGAATCAATATTTTATATATATATATATACCTTTTCATTTGTTACATCACTGCTGCATGATGGTTGGTTGTCCATCTAAAAATAAAAAATTGCTCTGCGATAAAGAAAAAATACATTGTTTTCAGTGAATAAAACACTTTTATTGGAACTTAAGCTACAACTAAAATATCATCTTATAGAGAAATTAATGCTGATTCAGATTAAATGTATCTTAAAACTTAAAAAAGATAAAATAATTTTTTATATTGAATTTAAAGCAAAAATTGTTCTGTTAATAAAACTACATTGTTTCCAGTGAATAAAAAATTTGAAAGTAAAATGACATTTAAAAGTAAAGTATCATCTTATAGAGAATTTTATGCTGATTCAGATGAAATGGTTCTTAAATAAAAATGATTATACATTAATTATTTATATTCAAATTTAACTAAAAACTTCGACGTAGCAAAAAACCATTAAAAATGATTATTATTTGTTTTAAAATTATTTTAATACATTCAGATAATTTTTCCCAGTTATTTTATATACAAATAATTAACTTACCTTATTTAGAATCCGAATACTAACACTTCGAAAATAGCTAAAAATAAAAGACGAACTTTTCGTTTTCTCGTCCCCCCCTCCTTTGGCAAATAGCCAACAAAAATGTGTTTCCTCTATTTCAATGTTATTGTCCGGGTGTGCATTCTATCAAGTTTTTGGTTTCCAATTATATCAAGATTTTATATAAATGTATCAAACAATAATACATTTAGAAGTAAGAAGAATATCATTCCTCCTATTTCTGAAAAAAGAAGAGAGATTTATAAAAATTTATTGACTAGTTGTAATAGACTATATTAAGCAATATATGCGATGTCAAAACCATCTGTAGGGTTGTTCTTAAATATAACAAACTTCTTTGAGTAACATTAAACCATCAAAAGGAAAAATGGGATATAACTTTACGATTTTTATTCTTCCGTAAAATAAAATTTCCTTTGACCTAAAAAATATTAGAGATTATTTATTCTCTGGGTCACATTCGCTCCAATAAGTTATTTTCGAATTCGCAGGAAATACTTACTCTCAATTAGGATTTATATTAATTAGTAATAAATTAAACTCTTGTTTGCTGGAAAAACCTCCACAAGCAACAACCTCACGTGTAAAATGTTATAAATTACAATAGAAAATGCTCAAAATAGCTCCAAAATATTTTTTGTACTTTTTAGTTCGTGGTTTCAAGCCGCAAACTGCTGTGCGGTGTCTCAGCGCTCGGCTATTCAATAAAGACTATAAAAAAGATAAATATATCATATTTTTTTAAGATTAAGACATTTTCAGTATCGTTAAAGGAAACTATATCTTAAGTTACTGAAGTTTGTATGAAATTATAGTTTAATTGCTAAATAACTTATTATCAAATTATACTAAATTGATAATTCATTTTAACATTTTAACATATTTTTTATTTATTTTTAAATGGTCTCAATGACTATTATTTGAATCTATTTTCTCATAATTTAACAATATATGAGATTTTTATATAAAATTTTTAAAAATAAAACTTATAAAAACAGTGCCGCATATTGGCAAAGTTGTGTTCATCAACCGCTAAACCGCGCTTGTCATGCTCCGCCCTTATGTGGTTTTTAATTTTTACTCCGTAATTTGTGCAATCTGAATAATCTGAATAATATTTTCATTATTGCTATAATAATTCTTTATTAATATTTTAATTGTTTTAGGCAGCGATATGTTATCGAGGCGTGCTATCAACGTACAGCGCTATTTATCGAGATCTACACGACAAGTATTTTTTAAAGTTTGGATATTAAAATTTAACGAGTTTTTAGGCTGTAATTGCTGTCTCAAAGCAAGACCTCCGCAAAAGTAAATTTTTTTAAAGTTTATGTAATTTATAAAAGCATTCTACTTTAGCTTCACAGCTTTTGAAGACAAATCAGACAAACGTTCAGCTCGTGAGCAAGGCAAAATTGCATTTAACTGGGATCAGACGTATTAATAACAGTTTAAAAAAAATTTTTATTATTATTTTTAAGTGGATGATGTCATTACTGTTGAAGGACCAGCCTTTGCTGAATCAATTTCTGAAGGAGACATTAGATGGTTGAAACGTTAGTTGAAAGAAATTATCATGGTCCATCTTATAATACAGAAAAGGGTGACCAAGTTAATGAAGATGAGTTGGTGGCCGAAATCGAAACAGACAAGACTTCTGTTGAAGTTCCAGCTCCGCAATCTGGAACTATTATGGAATTACTTGTCGAAGATGGAGCCAAAGTTACAGCAAAGCAAAAACTTTACAAGTTAAAGCCGGGAGCCGGTGGAGCCTCTTCGGTTGGTTTTTTTAAAATTAAATTTTGACCATTGTTATGTAGACCCCAGTTAAAAAGGATGAAGGAAAACAAGGTCTTTCGGAGAAAGCTATTTCTGAAACTTCTGCAGCATCTTCATCGACGACTAGTCCACCTACCAACCAAACAAAACCTGATACGAGCTCCTCGAACGCAGGTTTTTTGTTTAAAGTTATTATTTTTAAATTTGTTTTAAAGGTTCAATTCCAAAAGCTCCACCAGCAGCTGCACAACCACCATCAAAGCCAGCTTCTTCAACGCCTGTTGGATCAGCTCCAGTTCACCGTGTTGTGGTTCCTGCTGGCGTTGCCCCAGAGCATGCCATTACTGGAGCCCGTGACGAAGTTGGGGCATAATTGACAAATTATATTAAAAAATTAATTATAGGTTCGCGTTAAAGCTAACAGAATGAGACTTCGCATTGCCCAGCGTCTTAAGGATGCTCAGAATACATATGCTATGCTAACCACTTTCAACGAAATTGATATGAGGTGTTTTAGTTTACATAATTAACTTAACATAATTATTTGTTTTCAGTAGCGTCATCGAAATGAGAAAGACATACCAAAAGGATTTTGTCGCTAAGCACGGAGTTAAGCTTGGCTTGATGTCCCCATTTGTTAGAGCTGCGGCTTATGCTCTTCAAGAGTCACCAATTGTAAACGCAGGTAGATATTTTTTTTTTGGTATAATTAAGGTGTAATATATTTTTATTTTAGTGCTCGATGAGAACGAAATTGTGTATCGCCAATTCGTCGACATTTCCGTCGCTGTTGCTACACCAAAAGGTCTTGTTGTGCCAGTTCTTAGAAATGTCGAGAGCATGAACTATGCTCAAATCGAACAAGAAATGGCTAGTCTCGGAGCTAGGGTATGTTAATAATTATGAATAAATTAATTGTGACGTTTCATTAGGCTCGCGATGGAAAGTTGGCTGTTGAAGACATGGAGGGAGGAACCTTCACCATTTCCAATGGTGGAGTTTTCGGATCAATGTTTGGAACTCCTATTATCAATCCCCCACAGAGCGCTATTCTTGGAATGCACGGAGTATTTGACAGAGTTGTCGCCATTAATGGAAAGGTTCGTGGGTTTTTGTTGCTTTCATAAATATTTTTTTTAAATTTTAGCCAGAAGTTAGACCGATCATGCAAATTGCTTTAACATACGACCACAGACTCATTGACGGAAGGGAGGCAGTTACTTTCTTAAAGAAAATCAAGACCGCTGTCGAGGATCCACGAACAATGTTCATGAACTTGTAAAGTCATTCAACGATTTTAGCGAACAATTATAATTTTAAATTAATAATTTTAAAGAGATTTCTCTGTATTAGTTGGTGTTTCGTAGATTGAGGATTGATATTCGGTTTGTTTTATGATTTTTTATGCAAAATAACATTTGGCTTTCAGTTTTTTCATTAATTCAATAAATTTTTATATTTTAGTTATATTTAGTCTACATAATATTGTTAATAAATAAGTTAACATTGTATTTGCAATCAAATTTTATGATAAGTTTATGCCAATTTTTAGACTAACAACCTTGCTCTGCGAAATGGTAGTATTTTTAAATTTGATAAATTTTTCAAAAGATTATTTAGAAAAGATCACATAATGGAACTCCATCAAAAATTTTGAATTGGACAGCAGCGCGTAATAGTGAAAAAACACCAACAAAAAATTTGTCTGAAGAATTGAACCTCACAATTTCCAACGCTAGTCCAGTAAAGCTAAAAACCCGAAGGTTTTATATTAAAATTAAAAATATATTTATTTTAAGTTTTAAGCCAATGTATAACGAAAAATAAGATTAATACATTCATTTTCATGGATTTGGAAACAACTGGATTGTTTAGACGTTGATTTTCTGTGTCGTGATGAGTGAAATAATGCTTATTTGTAGAAGTTGGATTAGAACAATACCTGGATATCGATAAATTGAAAACACCTGATAGTTATTATAACTGTCTTAATAAGTATTGTCTGGAAAGTTTGTGATCGCCTCAATGTTCGCGAATAAAGTAATTTATTTTTAGCAACACCGGCAGAATATCCTCGTATTACCGAGATTTCACTTATGTCATTACCCCGAAATACATTTATTGACATGGAAAAATCCATGCAAAACGACTTACTTTCTAATGTTTTTTTTTTTCGATTTACTTTCCATAAATATGATTTTTTAAGAAGACTTCTTTGAAACGTTTTATACCATGCAACGTACACACGAGGCAAATAAATCCTAATCTGAGTGATTCTGAGTGGGATGAATACGAGGAAAGACAATTAAAGAAGCCTTCGTATATTGTGCATTCCAAGAAGCATATTACATTAATGAGTACTTTTCAAGAAGAATGGCCAAAAATTATCGATTTTATCAATTTATGTGAGAAGCCTGTTGCATTTGGTATCAAAAGATTGGGTCGGAAATATTAAAAAAACGAAAAAAATTTCAGTTGCTCATAATGGAATTAAATTCGATTTTCGGGTTTTATACGGTGAAATGCAAAGGTACGGTTTGCTGAAATCACACCCTATTCCCGATGATGTTTGGTATTTTATATTCTACTTTCAATTAATAATTTACTTTAGGTGTTTTTTATTGATTCTTTCATTACATTCAGCAGACTAGATGGAAAAATGTTTTCTGATACGAGAAACCTAATAAAGCAAGTTGATTTTGCAAAAAGTTTGATATAATCATTTAATACTATATTTTTTTTGTTTTGTTTCAGTATTTTCCATTATTAACAATGCATCTAAAAATAATACAAATGGAGAAGCGGACGTTTCTACTAATCTTCATCCTTTGGACTTTATTAAAAAGAGTAATTGGAGTGTAGCCAAGACAAAGAAAATATGCCGAGACCATTTCAAATGTTGGAATGGACTTTGGGACATCGATCTGAGTGAAGCAAACAAATATAAAAAGTCGTTAAAGGCATTATATGAACATGTAGGTTATTTAAATGTAAAATGTCTAACAATTATTAATTTAGATAATTAATGATACGTTTGATTCTCATTATGCACAGCCCGATACGGAAGCTCTTTTACTCGTTGCAATTGGCTATGGCAATGATTTTATTGATTTTGTTGATGATAATTGTGCAGAATTTCCATTTTGACAAATGTTGATGATCTATTCAGAAGATGATACTCAGTATAACGTTAACTGAAAAATGATTTTATGTTTTCTAAATTTTTTAAATCATCAACAACTTAATTATTGCATATTTCTAAACATCCTGTAAATAAATAAAATAATTATTTTCCTAATATGTGAACACAAATTAAAATCGTAAAATAATTTATAATATATACATGGGTCTTTATTATAATTTCTGATAAATTATATCAATTATAGGGTTAAATACATCATGTACCGAGTTTCTGTTCCACATGAAGTCAAGATGATTATAATTAAATACCTCGTACACGCCCTGAATTTAGAGATATAGACTCGAAAAAAATAAGCGTTTGATAAACGCACTTTAATTATGCCTCGATTTAACTTTGGGAACAAGGTGTTTTCCATATCCGCCTTTGTTGAAAGCCAGTCGTTGTTGCTCCAAAATATATAAATAGAGACGTTTTGAATATTTTCAATTTCATAGTTTGGAGCATACGGTTGTCCGTAAATTATCATATTTTTCTCAAAGCCCATATCGAATGAAGAAAATGATTGGTAAGAATATATTTGAAGGAAGTGTTCCATTACTTTGCTCGAAGTTCCAGCCGGCGTATGTGATAAATAAGATGGTACGCGTGTCTGAAAAATGAAAATTAATTGGCAATAATCTTGAATTTGGATTGTACGTGTTTAATATTTTTGAGGGTCTGCTCTGTTTGATTTTTAAATCTTACAAGAGAAGTGATTTTATAGTTCCTTTGACTATTAATAGTGCCAGATGCGATATTTCTGAATTCATCATCGCAGTAGGAAGTTGAGTACGGATTTAATATGTATTTTTTTGCAGGTGGGCAGAAAAAACGGCAGAATTATTTTGAAGATGGGCAGAAGAACCTAACTGTACTTCGAAAATGTCGTGGAACGGCGATTTAAATTTTTAATTATCTCTATGGATGATTTAAGACAGAGTGTGGGAGATGATTTAAAGAAATCTCTTTATAGAAAAGAATAATCCAAACTGTCCAGTGCGATTTATATAAACAGACCAGATGGAAATAAGGATTTTACAATATATTACGCCCGACGTATAACTTTCACGTCAAATTTGCAAAAATATATTTTACTTTAGCTTGCAAGCTGGTCAACTTTTTCTCATCTTATCTACGAATATTAATATCTTCCGGAATAGTTTGATGTGAGCATGTTTTAAGAGCAATAAAATTGCGGCGCTCGAATTTTCGTACCTCACGACAAATGAAACTTGAAAAGAAAATTTCATTAACTATAACTGAAATTTTAGGGAATATAGAGCGATTTTTAAGTACTTTAAGGAAAACATGATATAATTAAGCGAAAATAATTTGCACTTATACGTAAAAATTAGAAACGCACGTATAAATTGGCTACTGTTGGCTATTTTTATTTGACGTAAATATTTTATTTCTTCACGTACCATATCAAAACTTGAATGAGCTGGCCCAACGAATAATGCAATGAAGTCGGAATACAACTCCTGCAATGGTAGAAATAATCCCGCTGTATACTTTATAAATGCTTTAAAGTATATCGTTGAACCAAAGAATTCGTCCGATCCACGTTTTACGACGTAATCCTTAAAAATGTATTTTTATATCTTGTGGTATAATAGTATCTTTTATCAAAGTTTCAGCCAACTCGATTTTAGTACATACCTCGTAGTTTTTTCCAAAATATCGACCTATGTAAGAAAATGCGCCACGTATATTTGAAAGGGTTGTAACTGGAGCTAGAGCAAAGAAGGACTTCACCTTAAACGAAGTTTTATATTCTTATATATTAATATATAAAACATATTTTGAGAAATCTGGATCTTTAGAAAGCTTAGCAAACATCACTACGGTTCCCAGCGAATGACCAATGTAATAAATTGAATCTTGTTTCGTTTCATTTCTGATTTTTTCGAACATTGCTGGTAAATCATAGTTAACCAGCTCATCAATGCTAAAATATATTATATTCATTGAAAATTGGATTCTTTATAACCTCCAATCCCAAAAATCACTGGCATCAATATCGGGATGAAACTCGGAATGTTTACGACTGTATGTATTTCCACGAAAGTTCCCCATCCACACGTCAAAGCCAGCATCAGCTAGTAGGAAAGCTGAACTATAATTACGACCATTTGCAACCCATTCGTAGCTTGAGCACAATAAGGCATGTTGTAGATATATTGCCGGACGATGCGTGAGTCTTGAAAATTTTGGATTTTCTCCTAATAAAATGATATTAGACGTGATGGATTCGTTCAGAGTCGATGATTCTGCTGTTTTTATTATTATTGTTACACCCCAAATTGTAAGGTAAAAGAAATAGCTAAGTAAGAATGCTCAAATTTAACTTTTTAGGAAGATATTAATATTTTTCAAAAGTTTAAGACAAGCTTAATTAAACTGTTGAAAAACTTTTTTTTTTGTTATAAAGATATAAAAATTTCCACAGACGTTTAAAAATCGCTATTTCGATTTAGCGTGCTGTTAAACTGGTCTCAATGTCCTGGATATAGTTACACGTTTTGCCGAAAGATAGAATATCTAGAATGGGATCCTCGTGGATGGCCGAGAGATTATTCAAATGAGCAAAATAGAATTTAAGTTAAAGTGTGTGAAACTATTTGTCTAAAAATAAATTATAAAAGATGTTTTTGGAGAAATCTAGAAAATCTAGAAGACGTGAAAATCAGTCTAGATCATAATCACCGAAATTAAAGAGAGACGATTAAAACGGTGAGCGCTCACACGTCAATACGTTAACACCCGCAACAACATAAACCTCTCTGCTCTACAATTTCGGAACAATGTTACGGTAGGCAGATAATTTAGAACAAGCTTGCAGAATCGACGAGAAAATAAAAAAATGTGTTGGCTAACACCCCTAAGGTCATAAAGCTACTTTTCCTAATGTATTATATATTGGTCTATATATTGGTCTGAGGAACAAGTTCGTAGACGTTTTTTTAATATTTTTTGCTTCATAACAATTATTTTGTTGTTTGACAAAGTCTATATAGTTATATGATAGCGCTTTTTCTGCTCTACAAAACGATAGGTTTTAGTTTGTTCCGGAATTTTGAATTTTCATCATTTTTCAGGCTTAGAAATGAACTATCCAGGAGGCAAAAATCAGTCGAAGCCGCTCGAGAAATATGTAATGTGTATAGAGAAAGTGCCTTGGGAGTGTCTACTGAACAAAAATTGTTCGCTAGCTTCAAAAATGGCTACTTTAATCTTGAAGACACACCCCGAAGCGGACCTGCAGAATTAGTCATCTGAAGATATGAAGGCACATGAAGGAAGATTGTCGCCAAACAAGTCGCGAATTAACCGAAGAAATGAACTGTAATCAAAAGAAAATACTTAATTATCTTCATTGGATAGGAATTCACCGAAAAACTCGCGGCCTCATGAGCTCAACGAAAAAACAAAGAAAATCCTCTTCAAATCGTAGCTCAACATCTCAATAGCCATCGAGATACACGCGGTCATAAACAGCGATTTTTGTACCGTATCGTCACGAGAGATGAAAAATGGGGCCTGTACGTCAATTTTAAGCAAAGAAATGAGATACGACAAAAAAGGATACGTCAAAAATCCCCGATCGACAAGGCCAAGTCATCTTGCTCCACAACTGCATGTTGCACAAGTCTTCCTCCCAGAGCTCGCATGGGAGGTTCTTCAGTAACCATCGTACTCTCCAGATCTTATGCTATCCGATTATCATCTTTTCCGGTCTCTGTCAAACCAAATGAGGGGTGTTACCTTCGAAGAACTCAAAAACTGCCTCAGCAACACATAAGACCTGATGATTTTCGGGTAAACAAATTGAAACAGAAAAGGTCTTAAAAAAGCCGTAAACAGTAATGGCGAATACATAATTGATTAATTTATTATTATAATTATTGTTTATTGTTCAAATAAATCTTTGTGGAACAACTCTACAAACTTATTCCTTCATCCAATAGTTTGACAATGATCGGTGTTTACACACCAAATTAAAATTGTTTTTTTTAAATCGTCGTAATGTTAGTCCATAAAAATTAAGGCCACTAATTTATTTAAGGTTGTTCCTAATTTATTTTTATTGTCCTTTTCAGAGATTGGTGCCTAATGGAAGAGGAAAAATTAGGATGGAATGAGGTTCCCGTTTGGACGGCCACACATTTTCGAAATAATGGGCTGCACACATTGAAGAGAAATTGACGAAAATTATTTTATGGCCGTGTTGCCGTCTATCATTTTCTCTTCTTTTTCTGCTCTTCCATTAGGCACCGATCTCTGAAAATTACTATAAGAGACTAGCATGCTCAAGAGAACGTTGATACGATTGATGCCACTCCAATATTGACACTGGTAATTGAAATGCTAAATGAACCATATGAAAATTGACAAAGAGTAACTCTCAATAAATGTTTAGTTAACCCGTCGGCATGAAGTAGTCCACTATTTCATGTATATAACATATATTTTTAATAATAAATTAAAGAATATGAAATTACTAACTTCTTCCATAAGGAATTCGATGCATATTCAATATATATCCGTCTTTTGTCAATACTTCGTGTATTTCAATTGGAAACCCATTGTATTTTATAATTTCTGGCTGGAAAAAAATATAATTTTGCCAATTAATCTGTAGGCTCCATTTTTTGACTTTATTTGAATCATGATGAAGTTCACATATTTAAAACAAACAAACAAACAATATCTATTTATTGAAGTATCTTCAATTAAATTAAGAAGTTACTTCACAAAAGCTTTAAAACCCAAAAAACGGAACCAATATTATCAACATTACCACATCTAAATAAAAGTCTACATCTACCGTGTGAGTTGTCCGTATTAAAAATAATAGAAATATTACTAAGACCATTAAAAGACTTGTTTAGAACTACTGTTGTTATCAATTCGAAACAAATAATTGAGCATTATGAAGGACTAAAAAATACATTTTAGAGCCACCCAGACCTTAAAATGTTTGATAAACGGTTGGAAATGATAAATGAGTGACATTGTTTTTTAATCAAAGTACTATTATTTAGAACTTATGGTTTCCGCATTCCTAAGGAAATGTTTAAAAAATTAGAAGTAAATCATCAAAAAAGACTATAAAATATTCATAGAAACGGTTGTCATGCTTATGTACTCCATTGTTTTTTATTTAATTTTAATTCTCACATTATTTTTTATGTAAATTCTTTATTTTTTAAAGCTTAATTTCTTTAATTTATTATTTTGTTTATAACCGTTTATTTTAATTATCAAAAGCGGTTCCAGAACTGTAGAAATACCATTTGCATTGTCAACCATCATAGGCAGGGAGAAACTTATAAAAGAGAATATTAAATATCAATAAATGCTTATTATGCCTCTGGTCCTGGTCTCTGTATAGTGGCTTACAGACGTAGATGATCATAAATTGCAATTTCAAAATTTTTCCCTTGCAGTTTGTAGTGATGATTATAACTTTAATATCTAAAAATTTTTTTATAAATTGATCAACCTCTTTGGAAAGACCTTTTCTTGCTTTCTGCACCAGTCTCATAAGGCATTTTGGCAGAAAGTGACCAAATAAAATTTTCAGACGCCCAATTGACCATTCATTCATTCATTTACCCCGATCTTGTTCAAAACCATGGGACTAAATCCACACGGCTTCTTTATAAATATTAAAAAATAGTAATTTCCATTTGGTGTGAATATGCTTTTTAAATTATACGTGAAAGTTCTACTTCGGGCGTAAAATATCAGAAAATCCTTATTTACATTTGGAGTGTTTCTGTATATAGAAATCGAAAAAAAAAACACATTGATGTGGCCGCCCAAACGAGAACCTCATTCCATCCTAATTTCTTTCCTCTTCCATTAGGCACCGATCCCTGAAAAGGAAAATAATAAAATAAAAGTGTTTGTCCACTTGTCGAAAATCCAATTTGGCGTGCCGAATATAATAGAAGCACGCCAGATGAAATGTTTGATTTCTAGAATTTATATAGCCTGTTCTATTGTTTCACGTGAATATTCTGATGGACGGAAGTAAGTAGTAGATATTGTCGAGTTGCCATTTTTGATTCATAATCAGGACACAGAACTAATCGTAATCAGGACAGAGAACATATTCGGCACTAATGGGAATCAGAGAAGAGGGACCCCGTTTTTTGGAATTCCGGGTGGGCGGGACCTAAAAAAATTGAAAATTTCATAACCCGGTGCCCGGGACCCCTTTTTTAAAGGAAAATACCCGGGTCGGGGGAACCGGGGGGAGTCCCTTCCATCACTGGTGCGCACAAATACAGTTTGACCAGCGAACACGCATGGTCAGCATCGAATTGAATTACATTATCCCCTCACTACAACACAGCCAATGTAAATTAATATTTTTCAATATTTAAACGTGTATCACTAATTTACACGTATAGATTCCATATAAATTGACACGTAATTTTTATTAGCCCGTCTTAAACTATCAAAAAGTATGGGCTTCTTAACGAAATTTGCAAAATGAGCATTTTTCTGAACCCCCAACTTAACCATTCAATTTGGGGCGATATAGTTATATGGTAATTATAATATTTATGTTGTATATTAATATTTGATCCTGTAAAATAAAGAATTCAAATAAACAACTCCTTGGCAATAAACAACTAACACGTAACTTAAATATCTAGACCATCAAAATACTTCCGCCTCAATTAGAGCCTTAAATTTGGCCTCAACTGAACCTTTTGCATTTTGTGTGTGGTTGTTAAATACAGGATAAATCTCCCGACGTAAAATCAAATGCATTTCAGCACAAATCACGGAATATTACACCATATAATTTACAACTCTTCCTCAAGCTTCAATGTATTAGGTTAAAAGGGGATGCGAAAATAAAAATTTGGTTCACGAAAAATCTATGCTGGCTCGATACTTTTGAGAACATCGAAATTCAAAACGAATAATAATCCGTGATTTTTTGTGGAAATGAATTTTATTTTCCGAGGGGGCAATTTACGCTTTTCCCAGATTTTCTAACAACCGCAAAAGGCTTTTCGATTTATGAGTACAAGATTAAACGAATGATTATTTATATGTCCAAATAAATGTAAATACTAATGAAACGTACATTTTAATCGTAACCAGATGATACATTCTTCTCGAAATGTAAATATAGCGCGTCTATTTGTTCAGTATAACTATTAGCCAAAGACGTTTTCTCATGAGACCTATATTAACCTTAGTCATAGTAATAAGTCATTTTTATCTTTTTTATATTTAAAATATCGTTCATATTCGATACGATCAGAATTCTGCCGAAAAAAGTCCGATTTAAATATACGAAAAACCGAAAGATTAGAATCATGAATTGATGACGATCCCATTGTTACTCGTTTATTCAAAACTCGAATTCCCTTTTGAATAGAGGTGTGTTATTTCAATGAGTATTTGGCGATGATCAATGCTCGATCGTTTCGAAACACTCTTAAGCCTCAGCTGTGTGATGGTTGAGGCATTTCACAATCCACCGGTTGTGTCGATTGTCAAACAATTCGAAATCGAGGAAGCATAGCCGTTCGTTGGCCGTTTGTGTCCATCGTCAAACCCCCGCAATTCGGAAAATGTCAAGACTCGCTTCTCATTTGTTTGTAAATCGATCGATTTAACGAGGAATGTTCGTGTTTTACAAAATAACCATTGGATATTGTCTGTGTGTATTAATTGTAATATTGTTTTTCTTTTCATCTAAACCCTCATCGTGGCTAAGTTAAGCATATTGATTGCTCACGTTAGGAAAAAATTTAATTCCAGAAATATGGAAAAGTAACTGTATTTTTAGACAGAGTAAACCCCAATGCATTTTTTTAAAAAATTTAAATATCACTTATTTCATTTCTCCTTCTTCCACATTATTCGAAAAAGAATTAGTTCAAATCTGAAGATTACAAAGGTTTTTGTTTTAGCCAAAATTATCCATCCTATCTCATCCTTTTCAAGCTCTTTATATGTTATACATAAGCTTGTGGAATTTGTGATATTGTCTTATAAAATCTTAAATGGGTGTAGGAGTAACGTCCTTTAAAGCTCTAAAGCTTTGAATATCTTAAGATTTCTGCGTGTTTCAGTAGGTTATTACATATTAAGTATAAAAGAGAGAATGAGGTCTACTTTCTGTAATATGAATCTCAGCGAACATAATTTCTCATTCTATAGAATTCTTAAAAATAAAAGAGAGATAATAATATTTAAATAAACTCCCGTCAGGAATTTTTCCAATTCTCTGCTTTATCAGTTTGCATCCTCATAAATCGAACTAAAAAATATTTTGCTTTAATTGTATAAAACCTTAATTAATTAATTATTTATAACATAGAACTTCATTTGCACCTCAAATGTAAATGCCAATTTTACGATATTTAGACGCATTTAATTAATCCACCTGTAAACTAAAAGCTAATTTCATTGTCAATCTTACCGGCTTTTCTTAAAAAGTTTCTTATGCTTTAAAATTATATTGTCCTTTTCAGAGATCGGTGCCTAATGGAAGAGCAAAAACTTAGGGGCGGAGAAAAGGTCTTGTTTAGACAGTCACACGGCCACTAAGGCCATCGAATCTCTTCCTCTTTTGTTTCTCATCAATATTTTTATTTCATCCATTCTCATTTTTAAATTAAACTTTTCATTTCTTTTCATCAAATAATAAACAAAAAATAGATAACAAAAATTGATGAGAAACAAAAGAGGAAGAGATTCAATGGGGTTAATGGCCGTGTGGCTGTCTAAACAAGACTTTTTCTCCGCCCCTAATTTTTTTGCTCTTCCATTAGGCATCGATCTCTGAAAAGGACAATATCAAAATATAAGAAATTGAAAATTCAATTTCAATATTTTTGAATTATTTTTAATGGTCTCAAAGAGATCATGAAACAAATATTCAATTTATGTTAATAAATTCTCTGTTTTTCATTATATTTCTTCAAACACATAATAACCCAAATAAAGTTTATTTATTTAGTTTAAGGTATTAACTCACTAAAAGTCTCATCAGCAGTCTTATTCCTCTAGAATAGACTACAAATTAGTTAATTCTAATGTTCAAATTGCCGTTCATATTAATAAAAAATAACCTTTTATATATTAATTGAATAAAAATATTTACGATGCAATTCAATTCTTGATAATAGTCAATTTCCAATTAATCATCTGACTATTTTGTATTTAATAACCATTATCGAGGACATTTAATTCCTGTACTTTCAACTCAGAATATAAAAACTATCAAATCATTCTATGGGAAAAATAAGGTTAACGTATCTTGTTCTAGAATGTGCCATAATTAGGAAAGTTGCCAATTTTTTTTACTTTCACCTCATAGATAGAAATCATAATTTAAAAAATTATTATCAAAATATAAGAAATTGAAAGTTCAATTTCAACATTTTTGAATTATTTTCAATGGTCTCAAAGAGATCATGAAACAAATATTTAATTTATGCTAATTATTTCTCTGTTTGTCATTTTATTTCTTCAAACTTTCTAGATCAAATCAGATTTATTACTTTTATTTTTTATGAAAATAAAATTTGAATTGGCAACATTTAATTATAAAAGGAAAAGTTGCCTCTTTCCAGTAGAAACCAACATTTTCTCCAAATAAGGTCGCTAGTCTGAATACTCCAGTATAATCCATTAATATGTTATTTGTATAAATAAGTAAATTTTCCCACATAATTGATATTTTGGTTACAAAGGCCATAGTCATCGTGTGAACTATCTGATTATATGAAAGTTTTATAAAATTCGATTTTTTCTTCGATTCCGTAATAATATCCATAAAAACAATAAAGAAGTTTTAAATAAATCGTTTCACTAATTAAAAATTTTAAATTTTTTATAATGTGAGAGATTTTGCGTAATTTTTATAGTTATCTGATAGAGAAGAGACTTTTGAATAGGAAAATAATTTATCGATTTCATATAGTTTTTTTAATGCTTTAAAAATACTTCCTGGTCTAGATGAGTGAGATTAAGTTTATACGAATGACAAGGATCGAACTATGGCGTAGACAGTGCACCTCAAATTGAACGATTAAGTTAAGGGCACAAAAAGATTTCATTTTAGAAATTCATTTTAGAAATTTCGGTAAGCGGTGCATGTTTTAGATAGTTTAAGACGGGGCGAGTAACAATTCCATTTTCTTCCATTAGGCACCGATCTCTGAAAAGGACAATAATAATATTATATTAAAATGTTATAAATGTTATAAAATTAAAATGTATTCAGTGTCAGTCTCGGTCTGAATTCCGTTTCAAAATAATATTTTTAATATCACTATGCACGCCAAATGGAAATGGTCATTTACAAATATTTGAATGAGTCGTACAATTTTATACGTATTTATTCTAAAATATTTCTTGCATCATTTTGGCACGCGTATTTTAAACTGTAGAAGAAACAGTTTTCCTGAGAATTTTTTTCCGATCTCATGGTTTATACGTTTCATTTGGGGGTGGACTATATATAAATAAATTTGATAAGTATACTAAATAAATTACAATTTACGAATATAGATGATTTCTAATTATAGTTCATAACAAAACGATACGAAAAATTCAATTCTACTGTTTTAAAAAGCAAGGATGCACCATATTAAAGATTTTTTTACAATCGAGGTGTTAGTTGATAAATTTAAGGCCACGCGTTTAATTAACATGCAGTTAATTTCAAACTTAACTTTTTCCGCATGATGCTGGAATCGTACGAAGCTGAAAATTCAGAATCTGAATCCCTCGTGTTTGGTTACCATAAACCAAATTTCAGCCTCAACCCAAGTATAGCGCAGGCGGAAATCGCCTGCGCATAAGCATGACAATGATATAGTTCAGAATAATTTGTTGTGCAATAGAGATGGGCGGAATTCTGCATTCCGGATTCTGAAATTTTATATTTTAATTTCGAATTTCGAAAATTCTCTTTTCATATTAAGGTTAACACATAATACGGGCGGAATTCCGGAATCGCTCTATTTTTCCGTTCCAAATTCCGGATTCCGAAATTCAAAAACTGCCATTGCGCCCATTTCTGGCGTGCCAAAATTTGTGAAAACATGAACTCTTCCATCGATTGAAACCGTACTTTCATCGTCGAAACCAAATTGTTCATATATATATATATATATTTATATATAATGATTAGGAGTTTTATGAAAAATATAAAATAATTGTAATTTCAGAGTATATTTCTCCCTAATCTGAATTAAGCTAAAATAACCTCAAAGCATTACAAAATAAAATATTTTTTGATTACCCTATCAATTGTGTTCTTTTTGTTCCAAATGCGAATGCAATTGTCAATTACTTCCTTCGACGTGCGTATAATATGATCATCTTTTAAAAATCGATGATATTATGCTCTTATCATTATTATGCTCACAAACATTAGTATCTAACATTACAATACCTTATGTTTGCACGTTTTTTTTTGGAAAAGTTTACTGGGTGGTTTTATTGCTATGTAGTTTAATCAGTTTTTGATTTATGGTATTTCGTAACGATTATTTATTTCTTTTTCATTTAATAATCATAGTTTTTATGGAAATTTAATGTAATTTACTCTCTCTAATCATCGTGTATTAGGTGGTAAGTTAGTTAAAAATTGATTTTACAGATTTTAATACTTTTACACGTTTTACTTCGTAGTCCAACGCTTTTAAAAGATGGAAGAAAGTGGATTTTTGTTTTCTTTCATCATTTTTAATTATTAAATTTCTTTTAAAAATCATTTTTAAAACTTGCGGCCCTACCGTCAAGCAAACAATTTGTGCACTAAGTTTTATAAAAATAAAATTTTATCTAAAATGTGGTCCCATTAAGAACAAAAAATGATTTTTTTGAAAACTCTTATTGAAATTTTAAGTCTTTATTGGCAGAGGGCCCAACCGCGGGCAACAATATACTTGACTTTGAATTTGGTTCGTATTCTAAGCAAAATGATGATATTTTAGAATTTGAACTTTCATTCGACTATATATAGCAGGGTTGCACGGAATTCCATCTTCCATTTTCCGTTTTCCGTTTTCCGTCGTTTTTTGAGTTCCATTTCCGTTTTCCGTCGTCCATTTGAAAAAAAAAATTCCGTTTCCGATTTCCGTTGTCCGTTTGAAAAAATTAATTTCCATTTCCGTTTTCCGTTGTCCGGTTCAAAAAAATAATTTCCATTTCCGTTTTCCGTCGTCCATTTGAAAAAATTAATTTCCATTTCCGTTTTCCGTTGTCCGGTTCAAATAAATAATTTCCATTTCCGTTTTCCGTCGTCCGTCTGAAAAAACTGATTTCCGTGGAACCCCGGTCTGTATTTAAAATGTGCAATGTCACGGTTCCGAGAGAAACCAATCCGATTGGGGATCATCTTGCGAGTTTCTAGACACCTTTTCTTCAGTTCCAAACTTGACTACTTGATTACTTAATTGTCGGTCGTCATTCCAAGTGCGTCGAGATGCGGACCAGCTCTCTCCAGAGTGTTCGGCTTCGTGCTTCATGTATCGACCAATGTGCAACTCAAATGAGCAGTTTTCTCGTAACTAAAAAATAAAAGGAAATCGAGCCATCGTGCTTGGCGTGAACGTAGATTATGTCGAAGGGTCATTTGAAGGCGGTTATTGAAGAGAACTTCCTGAGATGAGTACCAAGTTTCGAGCAACGATAATGAGTTAGCTTCTTTTTCTTTTGCTGGAATGTGAGGAACTAGAAGATTGCATTTGTAGAATGCTTAATATGGAGTCCTCAGTAACATGTGTACGATTATCGTCTTTGTTGTGTCGTCAGCGAATTCGAATTGTTTTAAAAACGTTCCATCAACACAGATATTTTCAGCTTCTCCCACACTCTCCTTGTCGGATTCATCGAGAATCATTTGGAGAGCAAATGCGAATAGAAATGGGGATATCGAGTCAACTTGACACACCAATCTCTTGAAAGGAATATTGATTTTTGTTCCATGGATTCTGATATCTGAAAAAAGAAGCCGAAAAGTCGATTAGAGCTAGTTCCAGGGGGAATTTGAATTCATTCGTTTTTTCAATGAACAGAATGGATATTGTCGATGATCTTCTAGACCATCCTTCCTCTTTCGTAGGAGACTCACTTTGGCAATTTTCCAATCTTCTGGTATTCTTCCCGTCGAAATCATTTTCAATGGGCGCATGCGAAGGCAAATAAAAGATACACGATCTCCTAGCAGCAAAAAATCTAAATTCTATTCCCAATAGTTTAATCTTCTTAACGAAATTCCATCTTCCATCTTCCGTTTTCCGTTTTCCGTCGTTTTTTGAGTTCCATTTCCGTTTTCCGTCGTCCGTTTGAAAAAAATAATTTCCATTTCCGTTTTCCGTCGTCCGTTTGGAAAAAATAATTTCCATTTCCGTTTTCCGTCGTCCGTTTGGAAAAAATAATTTCCGTTTCCGTTTTCCGTCGTCCGTTTGGAAAAAATAATTTCCGTTTCCGTTTTCCGTCGTCCGGTTCAAAAAATAATTTCCATTTCCGTTTTCCGTCGTCCGTTTGGAAAAATTAATTTCCATTTCCGTTTTCCGTTGTCCATTTCCGTTTTCCGTTGTCATATACTATATATCAGGGTTGCACGGAAACCGATTTTTTTTCAAACGGACGACGGAAAACGGAAATGGAAAATTTTTTTTTCAAAAGGACGACGGAAAACGGAAATGGAAAATGTTTTTTTTCAAACGGACGACGGAAAACGGAAATGGAACTCGAAAAACGACGGAAAACGGAAAACGGAAGATGGAAGATGGAATTCCGTGGAACCCTGGTATATATGTATAGTTCACGTAAATAATCGTAACCACGTCATATAGTAAATATCATAGATAAGAGGAATTCCATATTTTAAAATTGCCAATTTTGATTCCGAGTTCCACATTCCTTAATTCAAAAACTGTAATTCCGCCATCTCTGGTAATGTGTCTGTCGGTCCAGAGATTATTGATGAACCTTTTGTTTTTTTTTTCATATAATAATTACTATTTCTGGTCCCATTGAGCTGATTTTTAATATTTTTTTCAACAATTTAAGTTCTCTTAAATGCGATCTGATAATATATAGTCGATGCCAAATGCGTTTACCACCGCAAAATTTGGCGCACTTTTTTTAAATATTATTTTTTCTTTTAATTCTTATGATTATTATTATTATTTTCCACATTTATTTAAGCAAAAAGAGTATAGAACGAAAAGTGAGCCATATTTTGCGGTGGTAATCGTATTTGGCGGCAGTAATCGCAATTGAATATTATTTTTTATAATTCTAAATTGTTATTTGTACTAATAATAATATTTATTTATTGTCCTTTTCAGAGATCGGTGCTTAATGGAAGAGTAATAAAAGAAGAGAAAATGATGGGGCCACAAAAAACATTTTTCTCAATTCCTCTTAAATATGTGCTGCCCATAATTTCGTAAAAAAGAATGGCCGTCTAAAAGAGAGGCCGCCCAAACGAGAACTTCAGTCTATCCTAATGTTTTTCCTCTTCCATTAGGCACCGATCTCTGAAAAGGACAATACCATAAAATAATTATAGCAAATTATTTACAAGAAAATGGGGAATAAAATTAAGATGAACCAAAATAGCCAAAATAAAATGAAGAAGAACAGAACGGTTCAAGATGAATAAGCACGGATATGAGCCAAAACTAAAATTCCAATTTTAATGATTTAAAAGATTTTTATTACTATAGACTATTTCAATATTTTGACAACGCATTGCAAAAATCTGCACTTTGCGACAATTTTAAAAATATATAGTTGTCTTTTGTGTCACTCTATTTATAATGGTCTTGCTGCGCAGCGGTTCGCAACGCCCCGTCAAAAAATTGTACATGGCCTATAGATGTTGTCCTGTTCTATCATATATTATTAAAAAATTACCTTCCACTGCCACGAACACTGCGTATCTTGCAAAAAAGTGTGCAAAACCACGCAGTTTCAACTTTTATTTAAATTCTTTGTTTTTTTATTTTTAATACTACAATCATTTTTGAACTTTGAAACAAATTAAACAACATCAATCAATAATTCTAAACGATTCCAAAAATAAACTAAATCAAATTCAAAGATTTTACGATTGTAAAAATATAAAGAATTTATATAAAACCTTAAGGGCGTGGCTTTGCAATATGTTCACACCTTTTTGCAAAAGTCGGGGCAGTGGAGTGTAATTATTCTCTTGTCCTTTTAAGAGATCGGTGCCTAATGGACGAGAAAAAAAGAAGAAATAATAATGGACGGCCACAAACAACTTTTTCGTCAATTCCTCTTCAATGTGTGCTGCCTATCAATTCGAAAAAAGAGTGGCGTCCAAACGAGAACCTCATTCCATCCTAATGTTTTTCCTCTTCCATTAGCATTATCTCTGAAAAGGACAATAAGCTCAAATGAATCAATTTTAGCAGCGAGCAGCTAGGGGAATAAACTTTCGAGCCTAATTCTGATAGTTAAGCCATTCAACCTCTTTTCAATGATATTGTTAATAAACTATAATTATTTCCAATATTTTTCTCTGTATTATATTAATTATATTGTTGAATATATTCCTAGTAATTTACTAGGGTTGGACGGAAATCGATTTTTCAAATGGAAACAAATTTATCCAAACGGAAGGCGGAAATAGAAATGGAAATAATTTTATGAAAAGAACAACGGAAAACGGAAGATGGAATTCCGTGCAATCCTGGTACTAACCATTATATAATTATTCTTAAACTATTACTATTTATTTGAGCTACCGAGCTCTTGCCAGGATCATATGTTCATCTTAACATTTATTTCCCTTGTTATACATTTTAAACTCTTATTACGTGGAAAATAAACAATTAATTCGTCCGAAGTTTAGGCTTACGTTCTTATATTAATTTGAAATATTACAAAGAAATAAATAGAAAAATTTCAGACGATGTCGGATAACTTCTTAGATTCGGATGAAAATTCATCGACGAACGATGAACAGCCACGTCTCGTCGCATCGAGACGTAACGATTCCGAGGATTCCGTCAATTTTCGTCGTCAGTTCTCACTTTCGGCTCGCCAAGTCGGTTGGTTCTGTTTTCTTGACTTTATCAACTCTACATATCTCCCAATACAAAAAAGTGTTTACTAAATGGTCTCGATTCAGCTGCCCGTGATGTTTGTAAATGGTCAAGTATCAAACTAGGTCGTTGAAAGTGTCAAGGATGTATTGGAATATAACGATCTTGAATAGAAAACAAAATCTAAATTATACCAGTGCAGGTTTTCAGACGACATGATACTGGTGCACGCCAACTGGTATGGTAATAAAATGAGCTGAGTAAACGCCATCAAATTTAACTTTTAGGAAATATAATAACACTTTTAGATAGTTTAAGACTAGCCTACTTAAATTGTAGTGAAACATTTTTCGTTAAAAAGATGCAAAAATTTTCAGACACGCTTAAAAATCGGAAAATCGTTATTTCCAGTTGGAGTGCTGGTGTTGATTAGTATTCGAAAAATCACTCTGTTATAATGAAATAAGCTGTCCATTTTAATCTCTGACCTTTTATGGGTGTCTCGACCACACCAGTTGGTGACACATGCCAAAATATTACCTACCAATAATAATAATAATGGTTGTCTAGACTGACCAATCAATAAGGAAATGAGGTCATTTAGGGCTCGGATGATGCTACTTTATTTTTTCATGTTATTATCTTTTGTTATTCTGGTATATTTAACTTATGATATAATTGTTTAAAAGAGAATTATAGATGTAAATGAAAACTTGAACAAACATTTATTTTCTTAATAAATTGATTGTTAATTTAATAATAATTATTATCAAAATATAAGAAATTGACAATTCCAATTTTATTTTCATAAAAAATAAAAGGAATAGATATGATTTGATTTAGACATTTTGAAGAATTATAATGAATAAAAGAGAATTTATTAACATAAATTGAATATTTGTTTCATGATCTCTTTGAGACCATTGAAAATAATTCAAAAATGTTGAAATTTAATTGTCAATTTCTTATATTTTGATAATATTATTATAATAATATCATGTTTTGTGTCATTTAAGCTGAAATTACACTTATTTCTTCCAATTAGCAAAATATTGTTAATTGATATGGGTCATTTGATTTTTGGCAAATTTGAATAAATCGAAAATGGTTAAAGCTCCCTGATAAGCTATTGTAGCAGGTTTTGTGGCTCAAAAATAATTAATTAAATTACGATTAGCCCAAAAATGTCTACTGATACCATAAAAAAGTGATTTTATGACGGTTACTTGACAAACAAATATTCAGAACTCTATATATATATATAATTAGAATTTACTGGAATTTCAAGAGTGACCAGTAAATTAGCCCTCTTTAGCTCTCAGCTTGAACTTCCGCCACATCAGATAAGATTGGAACATTCATCGGAAAATCACGTCAAATTAAATTTATGATGTTTGTGTATTTAAACGTGAATAATCAGACTACTCGTGAATAATTCGAATTTTCAATGCCAGCAAACTACTAGAAAACTCAGGAATTCTCTAAAGATCATAAAAACTTCAGCTTCTAATCTTATAAACAAGCACTAATCTTTATAATTTCAATTGTAGTGAGAAATGGTAACTTCATTTTGATCAATTTAATACGTTTTATTGAATGTTTTACGTCGTCACAGGCAAATCGGAGACGACATATGGGATTGGTCGGAACGTTTGTCGGCCGGTCAAAACTGAATATATATTTAACCGATAGAAAATATATTGTTAATCATTAAATTGTATATTTAATTCCAACGAAAACAACCTTTATAAAAAAATGATCAATCTCCAAACCGGGCAAACCGAAGCTTCTTTTGTGAAAATAACTATCGCCGTATGTATTTCCATCGGTTTGTAGTGAATCCGGCGTAAAACCGAGGAAAAAATAGAAAAACGTCGGTTAACGGTTCGTCCCGTTCGCCTATGGTTTAAAAATATTCCACGGGCACTCCATTGCCACGAAACCGCGCCGCATTGCAAAAGACTTTGCACCAAATGCACGAAAGCTACTTTTTAATTTCTTTGTTTAAATATTTTATTTATTAATTATTGTTTAACAGAATAATTATTTATTGTTCTGAAAATATTAAATATATAATAATTTTATTTATACTCTTCTGTTAAACAATAATTAATTAATGAAATATTGAAAAAAAGATTAAAAGGTAGTGTTCGTGCAACTGGTGCGTTGTACTTTGCAATGCGGCGCGGTTTCATGGCAGTGTAATGCGTCAGTCATTAATAACCTTAAATACCAGGAAGACTAACTGAAGATATGAGTTATAAAAATTTTCTTACAGAATATTTTTATGTTCTAAATTGTTTAATCTTTAAATAACTTTATTTAGAATTCAGATTTATCTTGTAAAACTATATGAAGTTTCAAATAATCGGTTCGTAGCATTAATGGGTGGTAGAAATTAAACAATTATATAGCTTGAAACGTAATGAAAAAGGAAATTTAATGTGTTTAAATCGAATTTAAATATAGTCTGTGTCAAATGCGATTTCCCCCCGCAAAATGTGGCGCACTTTTTTTAAAAATATAATTTTTTCACTTAACTTTTATGATTATTTTCTTGCTTATGCTCGTTCTATACTATTTTGTTTAAATAAATTGAAAAATTTGTTTTAGATGTTGTTTCAATCGTGGAATAAATGAGGAAAATAATAATAACCATAAAAATTAAATGAAAAAATAACATTCAAAAAAGTGCGCCACATTTTGCGGTGGTAATCGCATTTGGCGACGTCTATAAATTCTCTGAATTCCCAATAAACATTTGATTAACTTGGTTAGTCTACTGCTGTTTATTTAACTATTATTGAATTTTATTTCTATTAAATTTGTTAGAAGTATTTTAAATTGCACTTAACAAGATTCAAATTTAACGTGCAATTAGTATTATTATGTTCTTTAAATAACTCATTATGTGAATATATATAGCAGATAGTTTTCATATTCATATTATTAAATCTCTTCTGCTCTAATCTGACATATTGTTGGCTATTCCGTCGCTATGGTGATTCTTTCATCCACAGTAGCTTTGCCCTTTGCTCAATTGATACTGATTGATAGATGATCTGTAAAGATATTAATAATTATGAAAACAAAAACAAAACTCGCATCGCGCGATAAGCTTTTTCATAGTATTTAGACTGTCTCCAAGGGGCGTGTATGATATTATATATGTTTGCGTCTCTGGTAGTGTGTGTTGTGGCTATGCGTACGCGTACGTGTCAGTGTGAAGTGGTGACGTTCTGATGCGCCGGCACGGCCGGATTGTCCGGCAAACATGTCCGGGACTAGTTTTTGTTGTGCGTTGCCCGTTCTTCATCTTCTTCATCATCCACGTCGTCTTCTCGATCATAAAGGTCAACGAAGGTCACTGGTGCTGGTGCAGAGACGGACGACGACACATACACAGATAATGGACGTTCAAATCCAATAGTGCTGGCCCGCTTCAGACGCTTTGTTTTATTTATTTTGTTTTGTATGTTTCATTAATATTGCTATGTTTTTATTCAATTCATATTATCCGATTGCCGGTATTTTATGGAGCTTTGCCGTTTTTTTCCAATTTTCAAATATACTCCTATACTTAAGCTGTTATGGATAATAATTAAGATTATTTTTAACGATTGTTTATTAATATATATTATTCTTAAAACCCGTACCTTGTGTATAGTTTGCAACAATTGTTTAAATAATTATATCACAGCGAATAATTGAACGTCTATATTTGTATCTATTTTTTACTTTTTTCAATCGATTTTTAATAGCAATTAATGCTTATTATAATTGTTAATTTACAAATGTTATTGTTCCAAGTTTATTCGTAATTAACATATTTAAGTAATATTTTTATTTTCAACACACGCCAAATGGAAATGAGCATTTCACACTATTTAACCTTGTTTTTATTATATTTCACGTATAACTTACTAGGGAGGTCATTTTTGGATCCAAAAGTTTTTGGCTGAAACTTTATAAAACAATTTTTACGTAATTTTATCAGTTTTTCTTTAAACTATTGCAAAACGCTGTAATCTTTATTAAATATCCCATTGCAGCGGCTTTATGAGCAAACTAATTTAGCAATTTAATTTGGCGTGCAACGAAACGTATAAATTATATTCTATCACGTAACTTTTCTAAAAAATTCAAGGAATTTCACGTTTTTCATAACATTGAGCATTCTTGCCCAACTTTTCCAAAAGGTTTTCCTTTACAAAAGAATCTGTTAAACTTAATTAGCACGCTAAATGAAATGATTAAGTTGAGGGCTCAGAAAAGTTAGTCATTTATCATATTTCAATAAGAAGCATTAATTTTTTAGATAGTTTAAGAAGGGCCAATAAAAATGACGTGAAAAGTTGTTTGAAATTAATACGTGTAAATTATCTCGTTAGGAACGTTTAAATATAGAAAAATGTACACTTTTTTGTTTCTATAAAATCAGTATAAATGCCTTCTACATGTAGATAAGCTGTACACCACTTATCCTGAAATTATAATATCCACAATTGATATTGTTACAAAATGGTTTCTTATGCTATTTTAACAATTCATTAAGAATTTAATTGTACTATATCACGCTAAGTGTACGCCATCTGTTATCGTAAATTGACTGTCTAATTGATGAATTTTTTAAATTTTAATATTATGAATCTATTAATGAAATTGTTATTTTTTATATTGTCTTTTTCAGAGATCGATGCCTAATGGAAGAGAAATAAAAGAAGAGAAAATGATGGGCAGCCACAAACAACTTTTTAGTCAATACCTCTTAAATGTTTGCTGCCCATAGTTTCGTAAAAATGAATGGGCGTCCAAACGAGAACCTCATTCCATCCTAACTTTTCCCCTTCCATTAGGCTCAGATCTCTGAAAAGGACAATAGTAAAAATGTAAAAACTAATGAATAATTAATTATGGAAATAAATATCTTGCACCTGCAAGAGCTAGGAAAAAGGGAAAACTGCTCCCGTCGGAAAATAAAGTGCATTTCCGAAAAAATTACCCCATCTAATTTTAAATATTCCCTCAAGTTTCAATGGATTAGTTAATATATGTGAATGCGTATCATACCTAGTAGAGAATTTCAACTGAGGCCGTATGGAAGAAATGATTTATCGGTTAAAGTTCATTGATGAAATCAGGTTTTAGGTAAATGTGTATGTAAGAATTGTTAAGGAAATCATTGAATTATATAACTTATTGGAAACTTTAATTTATCAATGATTTTCCATCACCTTTTTTCCATTTAACGGATAAATACGTTCTGGCGTACGGCCTCCGGTTCGATTTTTATGAAAAAAGAAAAAAAAACTTATTTGAATTTTTTCGAGGAAACAATGCTTAACCACTATGCATTCACATTTAAATATGTTAATTAATCCATTTGAGGAATAATTTTAAATTAGATGGTTTAATATTCCGTGATTTTTGGGGAAATAACATTTAATTTTCCGAGCACGCCAAATTTCATTTTTTCCCAATGTTAAATATAAATTTTAAGGTTTCCAGCTTGTACGTTCAAGGTCAATCAGCACATACATTTTCCTTACAATAACTATAAACCATAGATTCTTGCGAATATTTTCATGAGCCTGTCCTAACTGAGCTTTCATTCATCCACAATTTGTTGCTAGCGTGCGGGAGCAATTTTCACATTTCCCTATATGTAATAGCATCCCAATTGCAACTATAAAAATAATAAATATCGCAGAAAAGGGATTTTCTTAAAATATTCTAAATCATTAATATCTTTCCCAAAAGTAAAATTTGAGAACGTTCACCAGCACATTTTATTAGAATACCAGTTGGCGTCCATACCAGTGATAGACGGAATTCCGTATTCCGCGGGTTTTCTCTTCCGTATTCCGGAAAATGAAAATTATAACGTATTCCGCCTTCCGTATTCCGTGTTCCGAAATTGAAAATTTCTATTCCATTAATCACTGATGCATACGTCGGCTCTAAATTAATATGCAGAATCTTTTTAAGGAAAACTACTGAAATAATGTTAAACGTATCTAATGAGTGTTAATTAATAGTACATTTTTAATAAGAAAATTTCCCAAATGTTACTTTCGAATTGAATTATGTTTCTCATTTTCAATAATTATATTTTGAGAAAGATGCCCAAAATTACGAATAGTCATGTTATAAATATTCTGCATATTTCCTTATTTATCAACAACTATCTATCACTGGGAAATTGATAAATTATCCACATTCGTGTTTGTCTGTGTATCCAGAGGGTATTCCTATCTTTATTTATGCGACAAATTATTTATGCCAATTTTTTCATTTTTTAAGCTTAATATCCATGAACATACAAACACTCCAAATGATGCGTTTAAATTGAGAGCTCAAAAAACAAATTCAGATATGGCTGTACCGTAAAATAAGTGATATTTTATGTACTTTACAAAGTACCTTACAAATTTACGTAAAACGCATTCTTAAATAAATACGTGCTTGTTTATGTTACTCATTTAAATATTAGAAAATGTTCATTTGCAATTGGCGTGTACAAAAAATTCTAAAATTAACACATTCAAGGGAGTCATACAGTACCGGTTGTAAACTCGGGGTTTCTCGAGCATAACTCTACGAATACTTTATTTTATTTTTCTTATTTTTGTATCGCACTTGTCCACAAATTTTCTAACGGTAAAATGTTATGCTCAATGTCGTCTCTGGAAAACCAGTTATTCTCGAAAAACCCTGCGTTTACAACCTTTTGACCGGTACTGTATAAAAGTATAGTGAGGCTGTTTTGGTCTCGTTTGAGACAAAAAGGCATCGGTGTCGATTTAATTTTCAATTTGTTGACTATTCCGCCTACATTTTTTCATTGGCGTTCTGACAAACAATTAAATTATTGTCAATTTAACAACGCATTTATTAAGAAAAATAAATTACAACAAGAAATATCGTTAAAAGGAAAAGAAGAATGAAAAAACTATAAAAACCTAACGTGCTCCTTTAAGCATGCCAACTTAAAATAACGATTTTCCAATTTTCAGGTGTCTCTGAAAATGTTTACGTCTTTTCAAAAAAAACCTTGATTAAGGTAATTTAATTAGACCTGTCTTAAAATATCTAAAAATATTAATAAATTTCCAAAAAGTTAGATTTGAGAACATTTACTGATCTCATTTTATTACCATGCCACTTGGTGTGCTTTAAGTATTCTTACTTATTAATTTTTTTTTATATATATAATATGATGAACATAATCATAGCTTGTTCTTATATTTGGAGCGTTTGGAGATGTTAGAGCTATCGAGTGTTTTGTTTTCATTAATATCTCCTCATTACCGGGTAAATTTGTTTAATGAAAACATTGGTACACGCCAAATGTACATCGCCAAATGTAGATGTTTGACTTATACTTGTTTTCAAGGTGATAATTATGCTCTGCCTAAATTATACTATTTTATGCGAATTTAGCATTATATCCCGAATAATAAAAATTGAATAAGGGTAATGATTAAAGTGACGAGTTAATAGCCAGATTTATTCAATGATCATCATACGTTGCCGTCATCACTCATTTATTCAATGATCAAATACTTTATATATTAACAAGACAGTTTATGTAATCTAGAATAATAAATTATTAGTGCAGCTTAAATCCTGGCTTAATCCATTCAAATGTGTCGCATCGTTCAATTTCGGCGTAATACTAGAAAAGAATGAATAAAATTATATTGATTTAGTTTTTCTCTCTATTCGTACATTCCTCTAAAACTTCCCCTACTTACGTGATCATACCGTAATACACTAATAAATTTGTGTATTAAATGAGAAAAAATGAACATTGAAATGTGATGATTTATCGTTCCATCAAAAATGATTTATAATCACTTAAAAAAAGGTGGCCAAGCCATTATAAAGCATTGATCCTAATTAAATCTAAAATAAATGCGATTTGATTCGAACAAAATGTGTCACAGCAACTACCAGATCTCGATGGAATTCTCGGATTAACACAAAGGCTGTTTGAGGAGAAATTGTGCGGCGATAAAATGCAAATTCGTAAAAGTATTCGTCGTCAAAAAAGGTGATGGAGAACGACCTGTTAGACGCATCAAAAACGAGTGCGACATTGTGCCGATGAATCCAGTTTGGTAGGCGCTTATTGTGGACATGAATGCCCAGCGCTTTGCTTGCATCTTTTTCCATCTTTATACTGCTGCAATCGATGCTTTTGCTGTGTGGTGGTCACACTCAACGCGATCAGCATTTCCTCAGCGACCATTCAATCACATAACATTGTGATGCCATGGATGCTTTCTAGTTTTTTCCATTATTATTATTATTAAACAATTTTGTTGTTTTCCTTTGACCAATGTATTATACTTTTTTCAAATATTTGTCAAATTATACTTTTTTCTTTCTTCTTCATCTTAATATGCTTTAAATATGTTAACTCGTTTTAGAATTTCATGATCTCTATAGTGGTTAATGTTTCCTTTTTTATGAGTTTCTTCTCTCTTTAGAAAACAATTCATCTTCCTGATAACTTAAAGGAAAATGAGCTTCAATGAAATTAAGCGATATTTAACGTTCTAAATGTTCTGATAAGTATAACTTTGAAAGATTATAAAACCGTCATCTGTCTGATTCACGCCACACGCTCTCGTAAAATGATTATATTGGCAGACTAAGTTATTTTATGTCATTTCGCATGCCGCTAAATTGCATAACTGCATGCGGCAGTTTGCCAGCTCATTGTCATATTTGGAAGAACTTTAAGCATTTTCAACGGCTCGAATGAAACTTTTGGTTAAATTATTGGATTCATTCAATTAATACAACGTAATTAAATTTTGTAAAATCAATATTTGGCAGGTGGCGGGCATTTTAAAGCCTTATACACGACAGAAACTACAATTTTTATGAAACGTATCTTTCCGTTAAAATCAAAAATATATAAAATAAATATATGTTTATTTAAAAGTCCCGCGAGACACTCGTTCAAGTATCAGAACAACTAACATGATTTGTTGGACAAATGTGTAGAAAAACACACAAGACTTTATCATAGTTACTGTGACTAGTAAGAAAAAATAGTTTCTTTTGAAGCAGCGCACCAAAGGAATTCGTGACAAAACCAGTCCGGAAAAGTAATTTAAACCTAACATTTCGTAAATGTTTAAAGTTCTCCAAATATTTTGAGAGAAGCTTTTGAAGTTTTTGTCTTAAGCTGTCACGTTTTCATTTGGAGTGAATAAGGATAACACTCTTTTAATATAATACCAAATAATGCATTAATCTATAAGTTATATTAAATCCTTGTTTAATCATTGAATTATAGGATATTATAATTGGTTTGGTTTAAATTATCCACAATTCATTTAAACAAACCGCTTGCAAGTACCGATTTCCGAGATTCTCTGAAGTTTTATGGAATCCTGCGTGAACTTTTAGGATAAATTTAAAGCTAATTTGCGCTTATTTGAAGTCCAACTATCAATATGTCATCAAATTCTAAAAATAAATAAAGCTCTAGATCTAGACTATCAAATCAGGTTGTCACACTCTACTGCGAAGAAACCGCGCCGAATTGCAAAAGACTTCGCACCAATTGCAAAAACTAACTTTTAATTTTTTTCAATATTTTATTTATTAGTTAACGTTTCATTCTACATGAATCCTGAGGAATTAATGAAAAGAAATTCTTAATACCTCTATTAATGGATCAGAAGAGTCTTCGAAGTCTTTCGCCATGCGGCGCGGTTTCGTGGCAGTGGAGTGTTGTCATTTTACTAGACGTGTTTAAGAATATATTGAAATGTTCGTGGGATAGGAAAATGACAACATTAGTTGACAACATTTACGAAATGCTTAAAATTGTAATAAAATGAGCTCAGTAAACGTGCTCAAATCTAACTTTAGAGAAAGATATTAATATTGTTCGGTAGTTTTAGAATAACTTGTCTTAACAGTGTTTTCTTGAAAGCCCGTAAAAACTGTAACATATTCTTAAAAATCGGAAAATCACTATATCAATTGGGCGTGCTAGATTCTTGTTTATGATGTTTGGAGCTTAAATTTCAATCACTTTTTTATAATTTAGAGAGAATTTCAGACAAATATGGTCACTCTGCATCAGCGGAAATCAGAGTTATTTTCGTCAGATACCAAAGATGATGACTTATTGAATGAACTGTTATAAAAGATGCCTAATATATATATATATACACTAGCTGACAAAAGTTTTGTCACAAATGTTTTTTCGGGTTTAACTTTTTTGTGACTTGACCAAATTGGCTGATTTTTTGATATTTTATGTGAATCAGTGTTTAAAATGTTATAGTAGCAAAATTTGGTTTAAATTACCATGGCAATTTCGGTACCACGTATTCCGTCACAAAAAAGTTAAACCCGAAAAAACATTTGTGACAAAACTTTTGTCAGCTACTGTATATAGTCTACATGGGATCAAATGAACTCAAATTGTGTCGATGCTGTCGGTTGTTCGACACCTCCACGGAGAAATAAACGTAATTCATCAAAACAATACCTCAAAAGATCCAAATCTTGTATAATTTTAAATCTACTTAGGTTAGATCGAATATTTTGTATAATTTTAAGGCGCCAAAGATTGACGATGAAATTTACTTTTAGTTTGCACGTGGAAGTTAATATGATACGTTTAAATATTGCAAAATTGTTATTTCAATTATGTTTTTGAAGAACTTACCTTAAACTATATTAGAGCATTCTGATGAGGGTAGAAAAACATTATTATCGAACTCAAAGCGACCACTTATTTCACTTTTTTAAAAAATGTTATTGCGTCATACAGGGATTCTCTCTTTCAAAATTTCGGCTCATATTACTACTAGCAGAATAGTTTGATCGCTTTTGTAAGTCACCAATTTATAAGAAAAAAGGTTTCTTATTGATTTCAACAAGAATACAATTAACAAAGCATATCTGCCAATTAAAACTCTCGCAGGAATGTTTACCTATCGTGCACACACACACAGAAAAAAGTGCGCCCCGGTGGCACCGAGAACAGATATATGTCATACATCGAAACAATGACCCACATTTGTGCTGGTTTTCAGTACAACAATACCCATTGACAGATTTTTAGACGAATTGAGAGCGGCGAGGAATTAATGAGTACAAGATATGACGTTGGTGAGAAAAAGTGTCAATGTGTGTATAGAGCGCGGGTTTTTTCCTGACTGCGCGTAGAAAAACGATGTGAGGAGGAAAAAAAACGGTATGAGAGATGTATGAAGAAAACGGTGTGTGTGTCCGTTTCTGTTTGGCGGCCCAGTGTACCTGGTGGCGATCCGATGTCCTATTCTTCTAAAAATCACAACCATCATCATCATCATAGTCATATCGCGCAACGTCCGACGCAATCCGCACACATTCTCATCCATCTCTCTTGTCGATTTTCTATTTATCTCCCTCCTCGATTATTGTTGTTGTTGTTGTTGTTCTCTTTTTTATTATTGTTGAACTGTTTCTGACAGTTCGCTTAATCATCTCTTATATCCACGCCGAAAGTGCACGAAATGTGTTTGCAGACCGGGCGTTTTTTTGGGTCGCTCAGGGTGGCGAAATGGTGGAAAATGTAATATATTCTTGTTACATTTTGCATTGACTTGATTAATTCCATTAATAATTAATTACGAAAGAGGGTTTATGCATGTATTTTAAGGATAATAATCACATCACAATCTCATATTAGATATGGATTATTTGGGTCGAATTGTCGTTATTCTTGTTTTGCTTCAACATTCATAGTTTGTTGTTTTGGATAGTTTCCCCAATACATTCACTTTATATTATCCGCTTGCTGTAATTCTTTCCAATTGTAGTTTTATAAGGAATAATGAGTTCGTATTTAATAATAACAATTGTTTTTCTTAAATAATATTTGAAATAAAATGGATCATTGGCCGGCTAGATTCAAAATAATCCGGTTTTTTTTGGAAGGTTTTCAATAACGTTTTTGTATTATTTCTTCCTCATAAAAATATTCCAATTTTCCATCATCTCAAATCGTATTCCTATAAAAACCGAAGAGGGCGAAAAAAAGAACGAGAAAAAATTGTCGTAGATAATGGGCTTCGTCTCCCTTATTCTTTTTCATTCATCGTCATTTCATGCTTTTCAACATTAATTTCTCATGCATCGCATCCATAGAAGCTTGAATATATACATATAGGCGTACTTTATTATATCTTTCCTTTGTAAGTGGACTAGGGGATATTTCCTGTTTAATAAATATTTAATAGTGACCTATATTAATCGAAAAGTGTTTTGTTTGTATTTAATAAGCTTATTGGAATTGGAGTTAATTAAATGTTTTAGTGTAATTCTCGAGAGATAATTTTTTATTTCGGTATTTACAAATTAATTAGCATTTCGTTTAGAAATGTGATGGTGTTTTTGCCGATTTTATATCAAGGTAGGGATTATAAATTGTTTAGATCATTGCACAATATTAGATTTGTGGTTTTTATATTACATTAGACCAAAGATTGTTAACGAAATTTTCGACGTTTTACACTTAATTTAGGCCATCGATCAAAATTTGATGATTTCTAAAAGAATATCGTCTTTTAAAAGCGTAGTATATTCTATTTGGTGCAATAATTTGCACTTTTCAGTGCAATTTCAATTAAACCTTGAATATTTTTTACTTTTTTAACTCAATTGTCTTTGATTTCATTTATTCTATATTTGCAATAATGCATAAACGACTTAATAAACTTGCTCCGCATTTTATTTTAATTTCCTTGGTGCCTCTTGCGTTTGTACTCCTTAATTAACTGACTGACTCTTTCGACTCTTTCATTATGTTGATATTATTTGAAACATTTTGAATAATTAAGTTACATATTTACTTGGTTTCCCAAATGAAACATTAAATAAACACGGCGATGAAACTCATACAAGTGCACGCCAAATCGAAATGAACATTTTTCAGTATTTAAACGTGTATTACTAATTTACACGTATTAATTTCATATAATTTCCAATGTCATTTTTATTAGCTCATATTAAGTTCTCTAAAAACATGCCCCGTTTGTCGAAAATTGCTAAATGAGCATCTTTTCTGAACCCCCAACTTCATCATTCAATTTGAGGTGGCAAGTGCTACCTAAATTATTGTTGCACCACTTTTAAATATTAATATGTCGTTAGTTCAGAAATATTTGATTAAATTAAAATTACATAACCACCTTCAATACGAAATAAAATACGTCTAAGAAATTGAGCCTTATATAGGAGCAGTTCACTACTTGCAAAAAGAGCTGGGACAAATTGCAAAACCATCACTTCACTTTTTATTTAAACTCAGTAATTTTTAAGCAGAATTCTTTGAATTTTTTGTTGTTTAAAACCGTTTAAAATTATTGATTAATTGCATTTACTTTGTTTTAAGGTTTAAAAACTGTTTTGAGAACCGAAAACAGTGGTATTAAACACTTACCAACATCTAGGGTAGAATGAGAAAATCATTTTGCTATATAATTTATAAAAATCGATCCTGGAAATTTTGAGTAATCAACAACTTTATTTTCTCAATACTAGCTCTGGGTTCTGCTCTACTACGAAAACAATTTAAACACAATTAATCAATAATTCTAAACGGTTCTAATCAATAAAGTAAATAAACAATAAAGCAAGTCTTTTATTCGTTACTGTAGTTTGGAAATATGTTCCTCACCTGTAACGCAACAAAATCACCAAATTTTTAATTTTTTAATTTTTATAAAAAACTTTTGTGTTCTTCAGAGAAAAATTAGAAAAAAATGGATAACACACATTGAAGAGAGAGAATAGATGAAAAGTCGTTTGTGGCCGATAATTTTCGCTCGTCCATTAGGCCACGATTATTCATGAAAGAATTAAATAATAAAGGTATATTTAATAAAACTTCCGGGAGATTTGATATAATATCACATAAGAGATTAATATGAAAAGTTTACGTGAATTCAATGAGATTTTTCAATACTCGAGGAAATTTCACGCTTTTAAATATTGTTTTCTAATTGATAGAGGTCCTTGTGTCGAAATTAATAAAAAATATTTATTGAACAGTTTGATTTTGTTACATATAAAATAATAGAATTTATTATATATATATATATATATATATATATAAGTACCTCCATATCCTTGGGGATTATGATCTGTACTGGACATATTTTTTCTAAAGCTTTAGCTAAAGTAATATATTTCATAAAAAGGATTCTAAAACATGGATATTAAATATAATAATTTCTTGACAATTCAAATTTTTGCAATCGGTAATCGATATAGATTTGCCATTTTGTTAATCCTTTGTATGCATTTATTATATTGTTCGATAGAAATTCACCAAAAAAAAACCACACATCAGCGGCAATACTTCCCTATGAATTTATAATATGATTATAGGAATGTGTCTGTCCTATATTAGTCAAACCTTGGATGCACTGAAAGAGTAGAAGCGAATATTTAAACAATTTTGCGTCTCTTCCGTGAATTGAAACGAGAAAAGTTTTTGACATGAAGCAGCACAATTGACTTGACTATTTTTGCTTTCATTTTTCAATTGGAAAACGTTTATAAGCGTTTAGTTGTTGTCTTCGCTATATATATATATATACAGAAATATTAAGGATATATTATAAATTAGTATAAACATCTTTGTGATTTTTTATGCGAGCATGCATGGAGTTCCATGTTCTTAAAAATTTAGTTCAAAACTAGTTTCCTGATTGTGTAATTTAATCGTTTTACGAGATACTATATGTTTTAATTGGAACAATTATTTGAAACCCTCGAATAAGACATATATTTTTAGAATACTCTTCTTATTTTAATAGTTTTAGAAACATTAAAATAAGAAGAGCATCTATGAATTGGCATTTCTCTAAACTATGTCCTCGTGAGGAAATGCGCCTTGGACCTAGATTCCTTAAAGATTGGATTGAACTCCCCAGTAGGAAGTAAATTTTAAGCAATAACACAAATAATATCTCTTTCAGGTATTCATACCTCCGCTTATTCCTTATAATTTCAGTCATTAAACCGAAATCTTCCTCAATCTATTACTTGGATGTCGCGTTCAAACATCTTTTCGGCATCGAAATTGTCGCTAGACCCTTCCTTCATCCATCTCTTTGGTTTTTTAATCGACGTTCATACTATTTCTAGTGTCTCAATGGTGTTGAAGGGGGGAAGGCTGTTTCGTTTGAACAATTTTGCCGTTGGCTGGCTGCACTGACTATCTATCACATGTATTTTTGCTAGACACATAACATGTACACTAGTTCATTTCCTTTGTAAATTTATATTTGATTGGTTATTTTCAGTGAAGTATTGCCGTAATTCAGGCAGCACTAGGTTTTGCATTGATTGTGATTCAGTTGATTTTTGTTTTAAGTAAGACGTGTTTTGTTTTTTTTATTGTCAAATAAAATTACAAGTTCTTCTTTGTGTCTAGGGCCGCAAAACTTGTTTTCCTTTAGAATTAGCAAATTGATTTCAAATTGTTATGAATTATTTTTCAGCCAATCGCTTTCAAAGGAACACATCGGGACGGCAAACGCGAACCTCTCCGAGAAGCGTTGGCTCCGGTGTGACGGTGAAGAGCAAGATAAATTGTCGCGCAAGCGAAGGGTCAGCCAACAGTCCGCTGCTTCCTGGGTCATCCGCCGCGTCGTGTTCCAACGACTGTATCGCTATAAACATTCATAATCGGCAGATAAACTTGCGAGATATTATGTCATCATCGTCGTCGGCGTATTTCGCACCGCCGGATGATGATTGCGGTGAATCGTCATCGCCTCAGTCTCCGTCGTACTCCCAAGATTCAGCAACAGCTGCGGCGAGCTCGGCAACCACCTCTGCCAGCGGAGTGCGGTTTTCAGAGGAGCAGGATCCGGAGAACTTGATTAGTGGCATTTTCACGACAGCCAGCACACAATCAACATATCCGTAAGTTGTCGATTAGTAAATATTGTCTTATTGAATTATTTATAGTTATTCACTGCGAAAAAGAAGAACATGTTCTATGCCACAAAAAGATGAGGATTCTTGTTTTCCGATAACGGCTGCAACGGCGGATGAGGTAATTTCTTATTTAAGATTAAATTACTATCTTTTGTTCAGACTCCTCAACCAATATTAAAAAAGTTCAAATTAGAGTCAGTTTCACCGGGTGAAGCAAGGAAAAAGTATTGTAAACGTTGAAAAACTATTTTAATCTATTTATTTAGCACATCAATAGTAGAAGATGGCGATTCCTCGGATTACAGTTATGATCCTGACGGATTAGACCATATAAATTCCCTTCCTGACGACGTTCTCTTGAAGGTGAAACATTTATTAAACAATATTTTTAACATTTCAATTTTATAGATTTTCTCTTATCTTTCGGACACGGACATTTTATCTTGTAGTTGTGTATCATATCGGTTTAACAAGATCGGAATGAGCAATGAAGTTTGGAAAGAGTTGTACTATGAAATGTACGACTACCGAATTCCTTTGTACCATCCTCTCCATGGAAAGTTCGAGTTTCGCGAACTGCAGAAATGGAGGGAGGAAAACCCGTGGAGAGAATCACATAAACAATTACGTAAGGGTGTTCATGTGATGAAGGAGAAAAAATATACAAGAGCTACTTTCATGCAAACGTTTGAGAGCATTGAATACGCTTTATCGTAAGATTGATTCGGTCTTTAATTTTATAACTTTATATATTTCAGTTTTCTTGATTCTAATCCAACACGAGAAAAGCTCATTCTTTTACATAGTGGTATATATGAGCCGCTGGATACCATTTTTATAGGATCAAATGTTCAAATTATTGGAGCTAGTTAGCTAACTGTTTTATGATTATATGCTTCTCTATTTTTTCAGGTGATACTAGAGATATTACTTCTTCTGTTGTAATAGAAGGATCGCGGAATACTGCTGTTACTTTTGTGGAAGGAAGCGCTGGTGCTTATTTTGGGTTTATCACTGTTCGGTTTCGACCGGATTCATTGGCGAAAAACCCACCGATAGCTCAACAGGGACAAGCGCAGAATCACTTTTACTCAATTCTTGTAACTGATGAAGGAGCTGAGCCATATATTGAGCGATGTGACATTAGTTCAAAAGTTGGCAATGGAGCTGCTGTTTGTGTTAAGAAATATGCTTCACCAAAGGTATTTTTTTGATAAATATTTTTATATGATACTTTCGTTTTAGTTCAAATATTGCACAGTTGTTGATTGTGAGAATGTTGGTATTTATATTACGGATCACGCTACGGGTCATTACGAGCACTGCGAAATTGCTAGGAATACTCTTGCCGGTGTTTGGGTGAAGAATCACGCGAATCCATATTTTAGAAAATGTCATATTCATTCCGGGAAGGATGTCGGCGTGTTCACATTTGAGTAAGTTGTGGATTCTTTCAAATAATTAGTAAATATTATTTAAAGACATGGGCAAGGTTATTTCGAAAAGTGTAATATTCATTCTAATCGAATCTCTGGAATAGAAGTGAAAAATTCGGCAAATCCGGTAGTCATCCGATGTGAAGTTCATCATGGACATACTGGTGGGATATACGTGCATGAAAAAGGCCGTGGACAGTTTATGGAAAACCGCATATATGCCAATGCATTTGCCGGAATCTGGATAACATCGCACTCTGATCCAACAATTCGAAAGAATGAAATATTCACTGGACAACAAGGAGGTGTGTATATATTCGGAGAAGGACGAGGAGTTATCGAACAAAATAATATTTATGGAAATGCGTTGGCTGGAATACAAATTCGATCGCAATCAGATCCAATAGTTAGATTGAATAAGATTCATGACGGTCTTCATGGTGGGATTTATGTGGTATGTTATTTATGCTTATAATATTATTTAATAAATGCAATTTAGCATGAAAAGGGGAAAGGATTAATCGAAGAGAACGAGGTTTATGGCAATACATTAGCTGGTATTTGGGTGACGACAGGATCTTCTCCAATTCTTAGAAAAAATCGTATCCATTCTGGCAAACAAGTAAAAAGCTTGTTTTATAGTTTTAATAGCAATTTTTCGTATTTATAGGTTGGTGTTTATTTCTATGATCAAGGTCATGGGTTGCTGGAAGAGAATGATATATTCAATCATTTATATTCGGGCGTTCAAATCCGAACTGGGTCGAATCCTAAGATCACGAGAAACAAAATCTGGGGCGGCCAAAATGGTGGCGTCCTGGTCTACAATGGTGGAAAAGGATGTCTAGAAGACAATGAAATATTTGATAATGCAATGGCGGGTGTTTGGATTAAAACTGATAGTGAGCCAATACTGAGAAGGAACAAGATCTATGATGGAAGAGATGGAGGTGTTTGCATATTTAATAGAGGAAGAGGTTTTTATATTCAGTTTAATGGCTGCATCATATTAGTACTTTATAGGTCTTCTTGAGGACAATGAAATATTCCGAAACGCGCAGGCCGGTGTTTTGATTTCGACGGAATCAAATCCAACTCTTCGTAGAAATCGTGTTTTTGATGGAAAATCAGCTGGAATTGAGATTACGAATGGCGCAACAGCTACGCTTGAAGAAAACCAACTATTTAGAAATAAATATGGAGGTAATTAAATAATCGCTATAGATATGTATCATTTTATTATGTACAGGATTATGTATTGCCACGGGTGTCAATCCAATCTCGAGAAATAATAAAATATTCGATAATCATGACACTATAGCGAGAGCTATTAAGTCAGGCCAATGTCTCTTCAAAGTCAGTAGTAATAATAGCTTCCCAATGCATAATTTCTTTAGGTAAATTTTTAACTATTATTATCATTAGTATTATTATTTTATTAATTTCAGATGCGCTACTTGTAATACAACGGAAAGGAATGCAATATGTTATAATTGCATTAAAACATGCCATCGCGGCCATGTTGTGGAACATGTTCGCTTTGACAGGTAGGCTAAATATGTTTTTTTTTTCACTTCATTATATTATAGATTCTTCTGTGATTGTGGTGCTGGTACTCTTGAACGACACTGTCATTTGCAAAACGTTCCGCGTGATAATGACACTGTCTATGATTCGGCAACTCCAATTTCAACGGAAACTGGAACTGAAATTTAAGTTTTTCTCTACAGATTCACTTATAGTAACTGCAGGAAGTGATGATTATTGATGTGATAATTCAGATATATTATTTTTGTAATTTATGTATGCAATTATTGTAATTTCTATGTGCTATATGTACCGTTTAGATTTTTTTCAATATTCAGCAGGTCGGGTTAGTATGATTGAGTAGAGACATACAAAAATTAACTTGAATGGAACGATTTCGAGATACCCTATATACAACCGTACGTCTTTCTAGTAAATATCTGACCACGATCTCTTTCACATTTTACGTAACGGAATCAATTATTGTTTTTTTGTTGTTTCAAAAAATTAGATTAGTTTTTGTTTTCATAAGTATGAGAATTGCAATATACATATTTAGGAATATTTTAAAAATAGAAACTTAATAATTGATTACGTAATTACTACATTTTTTAATTCTCTAACAGTCTATTGCACACCGGTCATATTTTTATGAATCACGTAACCACAAAATTTTATCTGGCTGAGCTGTTCTTGTAACATTATTGCCCATTTCTGTCATTATAATTAGGATTTTCAAATTTTTATTGTTTTTTTTTCACTTTTAAATTATTTAGATTTAACGATGGCTCAATACAATCCACACGTTGTTCAATGATTATAACCATTAATGTATTTTGTGTCGATTTCGTATTTTTATGAATTACAGACATTTTTGATTAAACCTCTTCGTCACAAAATGGTTACCATTTAGCAACGTTTACCTCTTAGTATAACTCATTCCTGTTCATATTGCGATGATTTTTCTATTTTGAAACCATTTCACTTTATTGATTGACAATGTTCATTGAGTCTTTTTTAGATTTGTTGATTAGTATGTTTCTGTGGGTTTAAATTTTTATTGAAAGTGTAAAAATTCATATAGAAATATTTCTGTGATTTTTTTGTTTTCGTTTTTTTCTGTTTTGAATTGTGTCCGGAGCAGTTATATATTAATTTGTTTCCTCTTAATATGTTGTTTTTCTATACATAACTAAACTGGTCTTCTAAAGCTTTTCAAAAAATGAATGAATAATAAAATAAAGGTAATAAGTATTAATGTCTTGTGCTTTAATAAATTAAACTGTAATTATAGTCTATTTGACAAGGATGTGAAAGAATCATAAACCTATAACGACTAATGAAAAATAAGAAGTGCGAGGAAAATGGAATCCAGCATCGAATTTTGAAAGATTTGATCGGTGCATTGAAAAATTTAATGTTCTTATTGTTAATTCAAAACCTGGAATTCAGAATCAAAATAGAAGTTGCCGTTTTTGAAGTTTCCAATGAAATTTCAACGAGACGATTGGAAAAAATTATTTTAAAACCTTTTGATTTTCTTATATGATCTTTCGAATATTATTTTATTTAGTCTTAAATTTATAAGATAGCATTTAAAGAAAAATTAAAAAGCTATAGTGAAATATAAAAAAAGGAGGCATGGTATAACTTTATACGGATATTTAAATACAATTTAAAATCAAGAATCTTGCAGAATTGATGTTACAGAGCTTAAATAGAGCTCGTTTATTGCTGGAAGACCAGCATCTCTTTAGGTTGAGATAAATTTCGTTTGTCCGTGTTAAATTCCTCCCATTTATTGTTGCCGATCTTATTTGCAGCTGCCCATTTCAGAATTTTAAGCAAACATTCAAATACTGGACCAACATTAGGTTAATCTTTACCTAATGGAAAACTCGCCGCTTCAAAAATACTTCAAAATCTGCTCCAATCTCAATCACTTAACATGGATGAAGTTTGATAATACGGCTTAACACCAGATTTCCTAAATAAAGAATTAATTTTTTGTAAAACAAACGAACCAAACCTCACAATAATGGAATTAGAAAATATTCACATTCACATTATTCTTTTCATACTTACTTACTTTGGATACTTTGGAGCCCGACTAATTCTAACTCCTTCCATTCCGGTCGGCTCTTCCTTGCCAACGTAGACCAAGCCGTTTTTCCTTCAAGGATTCCAATTCTTCTTCTTAGGGTCCGCGTAGTTGAGCAATGGTGACTGAAACGTGCAACCATGGTTTTGACTTGATCTGACCAGCGCGCTTTCGGTCTTCCCTTCGCTCTTGACCACCCCCTCGGATCCCATTCCGTTAGTCTTCGGCACCACCTTTCTGCCGGAATCCGGGCAACATGTCCTGCCCATTTCATCAACTTCTTCTTCATGACTCGTTCCACGTCGATTGTGTCGCAGTTGGCATGGAAAAATTATTGCATCCATCGCCCTCTGTAGTCTCGTTTGATCCTCGAACAGTGGCCATGTTTCGGAAGCGTAGAGAAATGCAGGTACAACGTTTTGGAAAATCAGTTGTTTGCGTCGTTTCTTCTCAATGACGTCGAATAGCGGTTTGCGTTTACCAAAAGCTGACCAGGCTGCCTTGATCTTTCCAATCGTCTCGTCCTCAGTACTCCCGTCCATTCTGATACAGGTATTTCACCCCCTCTTTTGGCGTACAACTGGTTCCGTCGACTGAAATAGAACGCGAGGAGGTGAATGCATTGTGCAGAATGACTGTTTAGGATTTATTTCAACTCCTTTGGATTTAGTGTGTACGAGAAGTTCCTGTATTTTGGATTCCATCTCTTCGCAGGTGTGGGAGACTAGGACTACGTCGTCCGCGAATTCAAGCCTTTCCAAGTTTACTCCGTCGATGTTAATTCCGTCTTCATTTATTTCGGAGTTTTTCCCGATTTCGTAGAGATTGAAGTGATTGAGTCTATTTGCTCTCGCGAGAGCAAATAGAGTGGGGGATGCAGAGTCCCCTTGTCGGACACCCCTTTTAAGAGGCACTTCGAGTTTCACGCCATGGACAGTGATTTCCGCTGTCCCATCCTTGATCGACGCGAGTATGGCTTCGCTGAGTTGAGAAGCATTTACCAACACCATGACATGTTGCATATCGAAAAATTTTAATTTTAAGAGGAACGAAATTATATCTCATTTTTCATTGAAAAAAGTAATGGTTTTAACATTTTCTCTTGAAAACATGATCAATTTCGTCGATATTTCTTTGACTCTAAAGTCAATTTTTCATGAGACTTCTTTTTACTGCAACACACCAAATTTAAGTTGCTTTTCCGTGCTTCTATTAGCCCGTAAATTGAAGACCATGATTTTATTTACAGCTATTTCTAAATTATTTTTAGTAATATATTGGCGAGAATCTTGACGGTAATTCATGAGCGAATCAATATCATTAAATACTACCATTCAGTGAATTCGAAACAACGTGGACTAAAATTTACAAGGCCAGAATAATTTTGCGTGCAAAAAGGAAACAAAACCCAGTGAACTTCAATTGTTTATTTATTATTTTTGCCATTAAAAAGACAACAAGAGAATTTTTCTGAGTTTTGTCATAATTGATTCAATACAATAAACTATATCAATCTATAATAATTCAATAACAAAATTGTCCAAAGAGGAAGGGTAACCGAGAATATACCAAATGGCCAAAATAAATCAACATATGTACAAAAAAAGGAAAAAAAACCAAATCAGGATTCACAAAAAGGCTTGAAGGGATCAATTATCAAGGAAAGTCTAAAGCTGTTTACACTGTTATGGAATTACTAAATTACCTTAAAGAAAAGAAACAGAAACGAGACAATCCAATAATTCAATTTGAATCAATGAAAGGTTAACCTATTTGCATTATTAATTACAATCAAAAACACAACAACAAACAAACAAACACAAGAAAAAGAATAAATAAAGACACCCGGATGACTAGATTAAAGATACTTTTAACAACATTTATAAAATCGTCGGCTTCTTCACTATTGAATGATTCTCCGAGGTCGGCAATGTTCGATAATGCCTCGGTGACGAATATTTGGGGGGAGGTGGATAGTAAGAAGGCGGTGGGGATGATTGCTCCAAGCTCGAAGTTGGCTCTGATGTTGAACCTCGCTCCGCATCAATTATACATACCTACAAGCCGTCCTTTAGTTGAATTGAAAACAAAAATCAATTAATCTTAATTACCATCAAAACCTCACAACAAGATAATTTTGGAACAAAAAACATTATTCTTCGTTATTTCTCATTTAAATAAATTAGGCGCCACTCTTACCTTATACGTCGGTTTCCGGATACTAAACGATTTTTCAAAACCGTTGCCATTGTGGTCATCTTCTATCGTTGTCTTGTTCGGCCTTGTAATATAAAGGAAGCCCACTATTAATGTCATCAAAACTATCACCGAGCTTATCACTAAAAATTTAAATTTCTCTTTAAATTGCAGAATACTCTCATCCTTACCTGTTATCATCAAAACCTTGGATGATATTCCACCCTCCGATTCCTTTGCTTTAACTGTTTGGCTCATCTTCTTCAGCAAGCAATCAGCGTCCAATATTTCGCATCGATCACCGCGGTAACATGTAGCGCATTGGCACGCCGGCTTTCGGCTCTTTACCATAAAGCATTTACCGCCATTTTGACAAGTCATTGATCCACATGTCGCATCATTTCCATTCTCACAAAACGTTCCGGAATAACCGGGTTTGCATTTACATTCGATTGATTTTCCAGTTATTGAGACACATATTCCCCCTAGAATAGCGTGAAATTATTAAAAACTTAATTATATATATAGTAAAACATAAAAACACGTCGTTTCTGAAGAAATAATGGAGAAATTGGATTCACAAGCCATACGCTCGAGTAAAATGACTCTCACATATGATTTACAATCTCCATTTTCTTGCGGACTGTGATTTTATTGTTATATGAATGAATCGACTTTAAAATACCCAAAATCAACTTGAAACTATTTTTACGTGGAAATATTACAGGCGGGTCAGGTTGCTATTCCACCCCAACTTGTATGGTAATAGAATGAGCTCAGTAAGAATGATCGAATATAATTTTTTAGAAAGATAATAATATTTTTAGATAGTTTAAGACAAGCTTAATTAGATTGTAGTAAAAGCGTTTTCACACCATATCGAAATAACGATGTAGCGATTTTCAAACGTGTGTGAAATTATTTACGTTTCCACGCCAACTGAACTCGAAAAAACAGAAGCTCGGATAACCTCTCTGCTCTACAGTTCTAAACCACTGTTAAGAGTGATAAAATTTGCCATTAAAATAACTTTAAAATAATGACGTGAGTGCTTATGAGGCACGTTTAAAGATTAAAAAACTGCAATTTCAATTTGGCGTGCGTTTTTACTAAAATTTAATGAGGAAAATCTTCAAGACTCCCAAGAATCCTCTTTTCAATAAATTGAATCGACTTAAATGAAATTTTAGTATCACGCCAAATCGAAATAGCGATTTTCCTATTTTTAAACGTGTCTGGAAATTTTTAAGTGTTTTTAACAACAAATTTATCAATACAATTTAACTAGGCTTGTCTTGAACTTTCTAAAAAAATATTAATATTTTTCTAAAAAGTTATATTTGAGCATGCTTACTGAGCTCATTATCATACAAGTTGGAGTTCTTTTTTGTTATAAAGACTTAAAACTTTCCACTATTTCGATTTGGCGTGCTATTCAACCACATAAAGCCTTTCTAACTTTTCTAGTTACCAGCGGCACACCAACTGGTATAGTATGAACACAATAAACGAGCTAAAAAACCAACTTTTTGGGAAAATATTAATATTTTTAGAGAGTTTAGGAAAACCTAGTTAACTTGTGATGAACAATATTTCGCTGATAAGACGCAACAATTTTCAGAAACGATTAAAAATCGGATAATTGTTATTTCTAGTACATATTACAGGGGCACGCCAACTGGAACTTTTTCGATTTTTAAGCGTGTCTGGAAAGAGTTGCGACATTTTAACAAAGCTTCCCTTAAAATATACAAAAATATAAACATATTTCCAAAAAAGTTAGATTTTCGCACGTTTACTGAGTTCATTTTATAACCCAATAGTTGAAGTGCAAGCGGGTTAGGCTCCTATTCAACCCCATAAAGTCTTTATAACTTTGCTAGTTACCAACGGCAAACCAACCAGTAAACGAGTTAAAAAACCAACTTTTTGGATAAATATTATTATCTTTTAGAAAGTTTAGGAAAACCTAGTTAATTTGTGGTGAACAATGTTTCGCTGATAAGACGTAACAAATTCAGAAACGACTAAAAATCGGAGAATTGTTATTTCCAGCACATACTACAGGAGGGTTAGGTTGCTATTCAACCACATAAAACCTTCATAAGACAAACTTAACGTGGACAATAAGTAAAAGTTAAAAATTTTAGATTACGCTTAACACAAACTTATCATTTTCAATATTCTCTCATCGTCCCCTAAATCTTACACTAATATATAATAAATTGTAATAAATGTGACACACTCTATTGTCATCAACTATTCCCACAAGACAAATTTCTCACAATGAACAATGCGAAACAATACCAACAATCATTTTTCATTTACTAAGAGCTCATAAAAATCAAATTTGCATATCAATACCAATAATCGTGAGAGCCTCACAAACTAACCGTTCAAACAAACATTGTTCCCATTCGAATGCGTGCATTTCACACTGTTAATTGCAATTTCGCAACGATCGCCCATGTAGCCTTCAGGACAATTGCACGTGAAGCCATTCGAGCTTAATGCGTTCCGGCACACACCGCCATTCAAACAAGGTCTTTCTCGTTCGCATTTTTCCAAATCTTTTGTGCACAACTCGCCGCCATATCCACGTTTGCATTGACACGTGAACGAAACATTATTGGCGCAGCCACCGTGAACACAACCGGGTGTTGGTATGCACGAGTCGCATGTTGCTCCGCTGTATCCGTGATTGCATCGACATTGTCCCGGAGCAACGCATTTTCCACGACCGTTGCATTCGTCTTCACAGATAGCTGCAAATAAATAATTGTGCAATAATTACAATATCATTGGGTGCATGGGTTAACAAGGTCATCCATTCATAAACGATTTGAGAATAAGTTGCGTGCCTACATCTGTGACCATCAAATCTATTAATAGATAATATTATTAAGAATAAACAGGTGTGATGTGACAATTAGACAAGTTTGCTAATTGGAATTTGTCAACAAGCAGCGATTATTTCATAATTGCTTGCATTATTAATTAATTTATCTAGAGAAGAAAACCATATTCTAGACAGTAGAACTCCCCTATATAAGGTTACGGTAGAAACAAATACTTTAATTGCATGTAAAACAAAACCAGCTTCTTTTCCAATTACTAATTGGAATAATCAGTCCAAATTTCTAGCAATCACGGAACGTTATTCAAAAATGGTTAACAGCTAGCTCGCCTAATGGCAAAATTTAAAATAAAACATACAAGAAATATAATAAATTTACTACTGTACTTTCATTATACTTGCCTTACATAAATCGTTGGCCAGAAGTTAAATAAAACTGTCAAAACTGAAATTACTCACACATTTGATTACTTTTCAAGGCTACCGTAATCAAATTTTCAATTTACAAGATGTTTCTATAAATATTTCTTGTTCATAAACAAGCAATAAAATAACAAAATTTGTCTTTTTGGCTTATTTTCGTATAATATGATGATTGTCTGTGGGGAAAACACAAACTCTATTAAAAAAATTGGATACAGTAACACGCCAACTGGTATGGTAATAAAATTAGCTCAATAAAGGTGCTCAAATCTAACTTTGAGTCAAGATATTAATATTTTTAGATAGTTTAAGAAAATTGTAGTTAATTTTTACTTAAAAAAGCTTGTTAAAAATACGTAAAAGTTTTCAAACGCGCTCAAAAATTGGAAAGTAGTTATTTCCACAGCAATTTGATAAAATCCGATCACGTGCAGGAACGCCAAATGGAATACTTTAGGATTGAGTCCACAAAGTGTGATTACCTAAACATTTTAACAAGAATTTTAAATCAGTGGATAGTTTACGAACAAATTGACCAACTTCCAATGACAATACAAACCTTATTTACACGTAGACATTAGCAAAATTGTTTATAATACTGAGAAATGTTCATATAAATTTGGCGTGGCACGTGTAAGATTCACACCTCAAGGTTTTAACAATTTCCCAATCTAATGATCATGTAATCCATCTGGTACATATATATTGTTTTAGTTTTTAAAAAAAATTAATATCACTCTATTCACGCCATTAAATTGAAAGCTCAGAAAACGTACTCTCAGATATAGTAGTTTTTCGTTAGTTTTTCGATATAGTAGTTTTTCGTTCAATGAAGTAGTATTGTATATAGTATAGAATGTGCGTGACAAATTTACGTGTGAATGGTTATCCAAAATGCTTGAGACACAAATCTATTAGGTTCTTAAGATAATCTTTTGTCGTTTTCTATTTAACTTGAGGGTTTCGGTAGAGAAGGAAAACATTATAGATATTTATAGATATGTGGTCTAATTTGATGAATTTTTGAAGTAAAGCTAACAAAAGAAGCAAATCCATATTCTATGTGCTGCCTTTAAATCATATCACAATTTACAAGTCACAAAGAAATAAATATTCCAAGATACATATTGGATTCGGATTTTTAATAATCGGGAAAATACATTTTTTCCGCAATGGGGCATATCAGACAATGTCAGTGTTGAGAAACAGAGTAAAAAGTAGGCTTAACATTTCAAAAAGTCTCTAAAAAGGACGTGGTTACAAAAATTGATGCCAGTTATAACCTGTGGCAAATATCCATAAAGCTTGAATTGTCAAATCTTAAGAAAGGGTTACTTGATAAATAACCTCATCACAAGCATGCCGAGCAGAAAATTTTATGTGACATCTAATCACGCTGGATTAGATGTCCATTCTGAGTTATTAATTGACTACCATTAAAAGTAAAATGTCTTTACGTGGTCAAGTAAATTCTTACAACACGGATGTCAGAAAATTCATTTAAATCTAACAATTAAAAAGGATTCAAGATATTTTAAAAGATACCGCACGAGAAGAGGAAATAAACTATTTTCCGATTTTTAAGAGTTTTCTAAATTGTTGCGTATTCTTAACAAAAATGTTTTTTTTACAATTTAGGAAGGCTTGTCTTAAAATATATAAAAGTGTTAATATATTCCTAAAATGTTAAATTTAAGCATGTTAACTGAGCTCATTTCATTACGATAGCAGTTGGCGGGCTAGCGTAAAAATTAGTTGTAACCTTACACGTGGAATTTAATAAAAATTTGTTTATATATTGCAAAACTATCAATTTCGGAAAAAAAGCCCAATTTTTATTTACTGGTGACTACGAGTAAAGTAAATGTGGTTAATTATTATACATTCCAATGGGAAGAGACTAATGGAAGAGAAAAAGAATATGAAAACAATGAGGTTCTCGTTTGGATGGTCACATGGCCACAAAGAACTTTTTCATCTACTCCTCTTCAATGTATGTTATCCATCTTTTGAGACAACAAACATTGATGAGAAAGAAAAATGTAGCCGTCCAAACGAGAACCTCATTCCATCGGCAGCGATCTCTGAAAAGCGCAATAATTTTTGAAAAAAAGATAACTGGGCCACAATCCAATTACATCACTTTACACTTATAATATTTCCAATACACATAATTCATCAATCCAATATCCGTCGGCAATGTCAAAGTGCGCGAAAAAATTCTAAGGCGGCTTTTGAAAATAAAAAACCGAGTCAATTTCAACTGCTCAAAATTATTCAATATCCAAATGATTGAAAAGGTTAATGTGCTATGTCATTTGATTAAATCTAGGCAGTCAAAAAAAACCTAATTAAATTCAACAAACACTAACAGAACAATTCCATAACTAATTACACCTGCGAGCATTCTCCATTCACATTAACCTCTTTTGACGGATTCAAACCACCTTCATTTCTATATGCCACTAATTACAAATAATCAAAACTAGTGATGTGCTTTATGAGAAAAAACAACATACGCGTCATACAATCGAATCCTTTCCAACCATCCATGCACTTTCTTTCCCCACTTCTTGTACATTCCGTATGTAATTGGACAGAATCCTGACAGAATCGATTACATTTGATTCCATAATAATTGCTAAAAAAAACATTGACGACGACTATTCATTATAAAATTGATTATAATCTCACTTATCACAAATTATGCGAAACTTGAAGGTGACATTAAAGTCCAAACTGGTTTCGATTGATCCGGATTGCCAATTCGAATCATATTCCGGCGATACGAACACCTTTCCGATTTCATCTGAAAATCATTTTAATTTTAGATCGAAACGACCTTGTCGGAAAGAATGACCAACACAACTTATATGCAGGTGTTCTTTCCAAATTAGTAGGACATTGCAATAAATGTGCTACAATGCTCGTAAACCTGACAGTTGATGGTTTTTGAGTTCACTAAGAATGCCGCGTTTGCGTCATATAACCCGGAAACAATTGTAAAACAAAATAACAAAAACATACCTCCATTCGTACTAAATACTGATAAATGAATATCGTAATATCTCTACAAAAAAGAACAATTCAAATCAGTAGAATTCAATCAACACCTACCGGTGCTTCGCCATGAAATGGAGCATCTTGTATTCTATGAGGCGAGTTTTTATTAATTTTAACTTTCCGCGCATCGCCATCTATCTGCGAGCATCGAATGGTTGTGCATACAGAAGAGGTTAGTAAAATAGTTTCGGGTGAAGATATAAGAACTTCAACCATTCCGTTAGATGTAACCTGTTACACGTTTTATTTAAAAAAACAAATCTATAAATTAGAAACCAACCAGTGTGATGTTAAGGAGGATAACAAGGAAAGAGGTTATTGAATGCATTATGTCTTTGGTTATTAGTGATATCAGTAGGGGATTAATTATTCATGGGATAACAAGGCTATATCTGAAAAAAATTGTGAGAGTTTAGTAAAAATAAAATTGAAACAAGAAAGAAGAGAATTTTTTTAATTTCAAGAAAATGTTTTCAGAAAATGATTCGAGATGCTTTTTCTTACAGATCAAACAATATTAGACGATGGTAAGACAAAGGAATTCGATGAATGGCTGATCAGTTCCACATGGACCCGCCCTTCGGAGGCGAGAAAAACGAACACACGATGACCATCCGTTTTGCTCCTCGACACCACGCCCATCAAAAGAACACGAAGGACACAATAACAATTATAGTGAAGGATGGAAACATTACTAAATTTAAATTGGCTTTTTCTAATCGATATCAATACAATAATTATATCAATCCAAGTTTTATGAGTTTTTATAATATAATGGACACACAAAGTACATTAAATATGTTAATAAATAAATATAGGCGCACGCCAAACGAGTTCCTAAATGCAGGAACACAGAAGAGTTATTTAAAGCCATCATAACGTAAAAATTTAAAGCGCTAGAGATATTTTAAGAGAATCTAATAATACTGAAGTAAAAATTAGTTTTAAATGACACGTGGTTTTTAATAAAAATTCATTTAAAAATAGCAGAACCGTCATTTTCATTTGTAGGCGATGAGTATTGAATAAGTTTTCAGCTTTATTCAAAATAATGTGCCAAAGTAATCAGTAAAAAAGCTAATATTTGAATGATTTTTACTTGATTACCTGAAGGCATCGATGAGAATTAATTTTGAAAGGTTCTAAGGCACGCCAATTGGAATTAATGATTTATATGGTTTTTAGGAAGTCTGACAAGTTTTTAGATAATTTTAACAAAACATATTTTCCATAATTTAAATAGGCTAGTCTTTATCTATCTAAAAATATTATCACCTTTCCAGAAAGTTAGATTTTAGCATGTTTACTGAGATAGTTTTATTATCGTACTAGTTGGCGTGCTAAGGTTCCTAGTCGAAATATCTCATTTGCATCAAAAAAATTTATTATTATTATCAGGCAAATAGTATCAAGTTATGAAAGATTGATAATTCTAATTTTAATTTAATAAAAAATAAAACAAAAAATAGGACGTGAGCTATAACTTTTGAAGAAATAATGAAATAAAGAGAAATTATTAACATGAATTTAATATTTGTTCCACATTCTTGTTGAGACCATTTGAAAATAAACTAAAATGTTATTTTAATCATTTTTTTATATTTTGTTATTGTCCTTTTCAGAGATCGATGCCTAATGAAAAAGGAAAAAATTAAGATGGAAAATTAAGATTCTCGTTTGGACGGCCACTCTTTTTTACGAAATTATAGACAGATTGAAGAGGAATTGGCGAAAAAGTTGTTTGTAGCCGTGTGGCCGCCCATCATTTTCTCTTCTTTTATTGCTCTTCCATTAGGCACCGATCTCTGAAAAGGCCAATAATAATAAATTATAGAGCTTCTTGAAAAGTGATTTTCGCGCACGTCTACTAAAAATATCTGACTTAAATGAGTCCAGTAGAATTTCACGTAATTTTTTCATATTTCACTTTTACTACAAACAAATTAAAAATTTCCAAATTATAGTGAAATTAAAATCGGATGCACTCTACTGCCACGAAACCGCGCGGCATTGCAAAAGACGTCGCACCAATTGCGAACACAGCCTTTCGATTTATTATTATTATTTTCAATATTTTCAATATTTACAAGTCAATTATATAGTCGATGTAGACTCTTCTGGTTCCTTAATTGAGGTGCTAAGAATTTCTTTTCACTAATTCATCAGGATTTCTGCAGAATGAAACGTTAACTGATAAATAAAATGTTGAAAATAAAAAATAATAAATTAAAAGGTTGAGTTTGCAATTGGTGCGAAGTATTTTGCAATGCGGCGGGGTTTCTTGGCAGTGGAGTGCGGATGTAAAAACGTCAGGTCGTGAAAGTGCGGTCGGTGTACAAGAGAAACCAAAATATTTTTGCGGACTGATCATCATTTCCTTTCTAATTTGTGATTACAGAATAATATAATATAATGAATAAAAGCGCGTAAAAGTATATTACATCCGCAATAATATGTTGGAAGCGCTTGTACACCGGCCGCACTTTCACGGTCTGACGTTTTTACATCCATCGTATGATAATAAAATGAGATCAGTAAACGTGGTCAAATCTAATTGTTTCTAAAGATATTAACATTTTTAGATAATTTAAGGCAAGCTTAATTAAATTGCAGTAAAAACTTTACGGTGCAACAAATTTAAATTAACAATTTGAATATTTAAACGTGTACCACTAATTTACCCATATAAATTTCATCCAACGTGACACTGTCTTAAACTATCTAAAAACCTGCGCTTCTTCTAGAAAAAAGGAAATTTTAACATATTTTCTGAGCCTCCAACATATCCTTTTAGTTGGAGTGTTAATTTTTTCGCAAAATCTGCGACAATTGTGTACAATAGTATATTGACCACTGATGGACGCGATAGAACTTTTCAATTTCGGAATACCAAATACCGAATACGGGATACATTTTCCAGGATACTGAACACGGCATACGGAATCCCGTACATCACTGATATATAACAAATGGAAATCAATTTTTTCAGAAGTAGGAACTCCGACCGATCCTACTATATACGACGGCACTCCGGGTCGCCTCAGTACAAAAACCAAAACAACATTTAAAAATGTTTAGAAAATTAGAAAAATACTCCAGAAAACAATTTGCCGTGTACTTGGCCATGCCTATTCAATCGGGGACTATTTTTTTGAATTTTTATTTGTTATTCTTTTATCACCCGTAGCGCAACAGAATCAACTTTGGTAGAGGCTATTTTGAAATTTTGATATATAATATTATCAAAATCTGAGAAATTGACAATTCCAATTTTATTTTTATAAAAAATAAAAGTAATAAATCTGACGTGATCTAGAAATTTTGAAGAAATATAATGAAAAACAGAGAAATTTTTAAAATAAATTGAATATTTATTCACGTTCTCATTAAGACCATTGAAAATAATTCAAAAATGATCAAATCAAACCATTCATATTCCTAGATTTTGATAATAGTAAAAAGTTTAACTGTTAATGATTAATTTTTAACTTCGTCTTTTGGATATTTACGGATTTTTACTCTACAAAAACACTGTTGTTCAGTTTTTCTTAAAATATCGAAAAAATAGTAACATATTCCCAAAATATTATATTTCAGCACATTTTATAAACATTCCATTTGGAGTTCCTTTTTGAAAATAAAAAATAGGCCAAAATTTTAATCTCGACATGAATAAAATAATTATAGAGTCGATGCAAAATCCGCACAATGCGGCGAACTTTTTTTTAAATATTATTTTTTCATTTAATTTTTATGATTATTATTATTTTACAAAATTATTGAAACAAACCTCTAAAACATATTCTTCAAATTATTTTAAATAATCATAAAAATTAAATGAAAAAATAGTATTTAAAAAAGTGCGCCACATTGTGCGGGGTAATTGCATGAAGCATCGACTATACAAATTAATAAGAAGTAAAAAGAAGAAGTTGTAAATATTGCCAATTGTAGAGAAGTATAGACCAATATTTCTTCTTTTCTTAAAAAACAATTTTAACTGACATGCATATCAACATATTGTCTTTTTTCAGAGATCGGTGCCTAATTGAAAAGTAAAAAAAGAAGAAAAAATGATGGACGGCCACACGGCCATAAACGACTTTTTCGTTTATTCCTCTTCAATGTGTGTTGCCTATTTTTTTGAGACAACAGACATTGATGTGGGAGTCCAAGCGAGAACCTCATTCCATTCAATTTTTTTGTTCTTCCATTAGGCGCCGATCTCTGAAAAGGACAATAAAACTAAAAAATATATAAATATCATGTACTGTATGAATACAGTTAACTTATGTAACATCATAGTTTTGAACTACCCTCCAGATAACAATGTTTGATGAAGCAATAAGAAAATTATAAAGCTAGAGACATAATGAACAATTCTCATGGCTTCTAAATATCCAGACAAGCGGTGATTCGCATTTACACGTCAGCCGCAAATGTTGATTTTATTAAATTTTACCCAGTGTTACTAGTTTATTTGTATTTGGGCTATTTCAAACAAATATATCATCAAAATCTATCCGTAAATTTACATTAACTTTATTAATTTTTACTATAAGGTGTGGTGTACATTTGAATTTATATGGGAAATGACTTATCTTAAAATTCATTTGAAAGTACTTTATGGCATTATATATACACTCCACTGCCACGATTACTGCTCATCTTGCAATAGAGCGTGGACAAATTGCAAAAACCACATCCTTTTGAAATTATTTATTTTTTAAAGCGTAACTTCTTCTAGTTTGATATGCTTTGTTGTTGAGAATTATTTATTAATCGTGTTAAACTTGTTTTAAGATTCAAAAAACGAATTTAAAATCCTTGAAAAGATAAATATATTAAATAAAAGGGCGTGATTTTTGAAATTTGTACACGCTTCACAACTGGAAATAACAATTTTCGCAATTTTAAGCGTGCCTGAAAATTTTTGCACCGTTTTAACAAAACATGATTCACTATAACTTTGGTAGGCTTATCTTAAGCTATCTAAAAATATGAATAAAGTACCCAAAATAAGATTTGAGCACGTTTTTTAAGCTTAATTTAGTACCATACCAGTGATGCGTAGTAATCGTGGATGGGGAGGGTGAATGCGACCGAGAGTATTCCGTATTTGCAAGAATTAAAAATGTTTTCTGATGCTCATGTAAAATCGTTAAATATATTGTGATGATATTCTCGTTTGGTCGGCCACGTGGGCACAAAGGAGTTTCCCTGTTCCTCAATATATTTATGAGATAAAAAAGAGTGGCCGTCCAAACGAGAACCTCATTTTATTCTAATTTTTCCTCTTCCATTAGGCACCGATCTCTGAAAAGTGCAATATCAATTATTCCAATTTTACTTCATTTTAAATTAGACAAATTAAATCTTTGCATAAAAATTGTGATAAAATAATTGAATTCAAATCTTCAATTTTTTAAATTTTAAGCCTGTACAACACTATTTTAAAAAATAATTCCCCCTCTCAACCATTAGCATGATTTTCAGATGCATAACAAGCAAATGTCTCTTGCCTTTAGCCAACAAAAAACCACATCTGTCTTATGTAACCTGCTAATCGGCCTCTAATTAGATAAAATGTGCCAAATATGTGTTAAATGCGAAAAGTGTGCCAATAAGATTCCACAAAACGATAAAAAACAATAAAAAACCCAATTGAAATGTTTAAAATAATAAACCAAATCACACAAGGCTAAAGCAATTTCCATATGACTAATTCTCCATTACAACATCTTTTTTGAGTTGCAATATGCCGACGAGTTCCAAGTTACAACCTGGGAATACATTTATTTCCAACATCAGCGAGAATTAATTGTTTTAATCAAATTTAATCAACTTTTAATGGTACAGGATATCCGGGCGAGTGTGATTGTTTTACGACATACCGTATAAGTGACATTTGAATGACAAGTGTATTATTGTTTTTGTTTTGTTGTTGTTATTGTCTTGTTGCCTTTAAGCAAGGTATGTAACCTGTCATGTAGCGGAACAGTTCAAAGGAATACTCTAATATAGATTAAGGTTCAATCCGACAAATCGGAAGTATTTAGGGTGATGGTGATGAATGGCCACATTTAGTTGGCAGAATTGATAGCAATTCAATTGGAATTAAGGAGGAATGAATAAATGAAGTTTAATTGAATTTGAGTATTCGCTTTTAATCTGCTAGTTTATGATTATTTGAAATTTGAAAAAACATTATTAAATTAAATTTAATTTGATATCATTCTAATGACAAGCCAAAAGGAAATGACGATCACTGGTGAATCCGAACGCGTCGGTAGAGTACCGTGCATTTTTATATATCATTTGAGTATTGTTCTTTTCAGAGATTGGTGTCTAATGAAAGAGGAAAAATTAGGATGGAATGAGTCTCTCGTTTTTACGGACTCTCTTTTTTTCGAAATAATGGGCAGCGCAAACTGAAGAGAAATTGACGGAAAAGTCGTTTGTGGCCGTGTGGCCGTCAATCATTTTTTCCTTCTTTTTTGCTCTTCCATTAGGCAACGTTCTCTTAAAAAAAGCGAAACTTTCTTCAAGGTCATAAATATAAATTCAAATTGAAACAGAAGGATTTTATAATCAATTTTTGAATTTTTTAAAATATTTTGTATGCAGTAAACAACATAGTCTCTCTCTCTCTCTCTTAGCCTGGTTCTGAATACTTTAAATCGATGTTTTAAAGATTTCTCTCGTGAACGAAGTGTGTTTAGTTTGCGTTCGGATTGACCAGTGGGTTTTAACTTCATTTTACTAGCTTACACGTATCATTGAAAAACTATTGATCACGTAAACTTTATAGACTTCCTTTACGATAACTCTTACGCTTTAAATTTTTACGAAATTATAGACTTAAGTGATTCTTCTGAGGATCTCTTTTTACCAATTTTGTTGGCGTGTAATGGATCATATGTCGAGGTCAAATGCACTCCACTACCACAGTAATTGCAAACTCAACCTGCAAACTAATTTATTATTTTTATTTTCAATATTTACAAGACACTTATATTGCCGATGAAGACTTATCTGGTTCCTTAATTGAGGTACTACGAATTTCTTTTCATTAATTCATCATGATTTCTGCAGAATGAAACGTTAACTGATAAATAAAATATTGAAAATAAAAATGATAAATTAAAAGGTAGTGTTTGCAATTGGTGCGAAGCCTTTTGCAATGCGGCACGGTTTTTTGGCCGTGGAGTGCATTTTATTAAAATCCAACGTGCCGTTTGAAAACTAATTTTTAGGGCATTCTCCCTTATTAATTATTTTAGAAATTAATAAAATAACTTGAGGAGATGGAAAAGAAAAATTTGGAACACTACTTAAGGAAAAGACAGCTATAGCTAAAGTAGCTGCAGCTATTTTTCAAATAACACCAGATAGCGTTATTATTTTAACCAGTTAAATAACATAAATATTAAGGAAATCTTGTTGATAAATAAATTCAATTATTTGTTTCATATTCAATAAGTATACAATTAAATTCGATAAGTTTTCAATTTCCCAGTTACTAGTTTTCAAATTGTGGGTTTTTGGGCATAATGTTCCATGTGACTGAACACTTTAGCTTTTTAAACAATACATATTCACCCCAACTAGTATGGTTAAAAAAAGAGCTCAATAAACGTGCTCAAACCTAACTTTCTGGAAAGATACTAATATTTTTACATAGTTTAAGACATGCTTAATTAAATCGTAGTAAAAACGTTTTTGCTATAAAGACGTAAAAATTTCCACACACGTTTAAAAATCGCAAAATTGCTATTTCGATTTGGCGTGCATATTTACTACAATTTGATGAGCCTGTCTTAAACTGACTAAAAACATTAACGCATTTCTGAAAGCAATTATTGTATATGTTGTAGCATAATTCATAATGCAACAAATAATATAACGCCACGCGTGTCCCTGATATTGTAAATAGACGTCACGCGTGACCAAGAGAATTACTATAAATATGTGGCCAACCAGTCAATATCTAACTGTTTCCTATTCCGTGAATAAACTGTTTAACTAGCAACCGTCGTCCGCACCAAGCACCAATACAACAACTGGCGATCAGGATGAGATTCGAACTCACGTGGGAAAATCCCAATGGATCCCAATGGATTAATATCGAAGATCTCGTCTCCCGCTGCAGAAATTGTGCTAACGCCGCGAAGAACCCATTGAAAGCGGATGCGGAGTTATGTTCCTGGCCAATCACCACAGCACCTTGGCAGAGAGCTCATGCTGACTTCGCCGGACCAATGCATGGAGTCTATTATTTGATCGTCATCGACGCCTATCCAAAATGGCCGGAGATTGTCCCCACGAAGACGATCTCAACTCAAGCAACCATAAATATTTTCAAGAAGATCTTCGCACAATTTGGTAACCCGGAAACTCTCGTCACGGACAACGGAACCCAGTTTACATCATCGTGTTTCAAGAAGATCTGTGAAGAGGAAGGGATAAACCATCTACGATCACCACCGTTCCACCCACAATCAAATGGTCAAGCCGAACGATTTGTCGATACGTTTAAGAGAGGATTGCTGAAGATGAGAGGAGAAGGACCACCCGCTGAAGCTTTACAAACGTTCCTGAAGTTTTACCGTGCCACGCCATCAACCTCTACGCCGGACCATCTATCACCCGCAGAGAGGTTTATCGGACGCCGAATTCGAACAGAACTGGATCTGTTATCACCGAGTAGCAAGGAAGAAGAAACCCGGAAGCGCAACGAGGAAATGGAGCGACAGTTCAACGTCAAACATGGAGCGCAAAGAAGAAACTTTGATGTCAACGAGAGACTACAGAGGAAGGTACACCCAATGGATACCTGGATCCATTGTCGCAAGAAAGGGAAACGTCTTATTTAAAGTGAAGACTACGAATGGGAAATTTTGGACACGCCACGCCAACCAACTGAGTCATCGACAAGAAGATGAGCCGAACCATTCTAGTAGAATTCTATGGGACCTATTTGAACTGCCGAGCACAAGGACAACAACACTGCCGCCGTCACCGTCAACAATGCCAAACAGCGAAGGCCGCCAGCTGAGAAGATCGAGCCGCATTCCGAAGCCAGTCACTCATCTACAAGTGGATCCCAGAAGACGCCGATATGTTTATAATTAATTATTGTATTTGTTATTGTTGTCCGTTAGTCCTTCCTTATAACAAGGGGAGGTGTTGTAGCATAATTCATAATGCAACAAATAATATAACGCCACGCGTGTCCCTGATATTGTAAATAGACGTCACGCGTGACCAAGAGAATTACTATAAATATGTGGCCAACCAGTCAATATCAATCTGTTTCTATTCCGTCAATAAACCGTTAACTAGCAACCGTCGTCCGCACCAAGCACCAATACAACAGTATATTTAAGAGAATGATATGAAGCGTCAAAAACACACCTAAAAATAGCTCCAATTTTGGCGATTTTCAGCCAAACTACCCTTTTTTGAGCATTTATAACTCCGCTTTAAATGTTTTAAATCATTTGAAAGTTGGCATGGCCATAGAATTTTCGGCTAACTTTTGCATGGCGCAAATTATTGCTGAATTTAACGTAAAATTGAATACAAATTTTCACGTGAAAGATAAGTGAGATTAAACTTCACAAAAGTGACCTTTTCGGGTGGTGTGAAATGGAATTGTTTTCATAGAGTACCTGGTTGGTAACTAATCCGGCATCTTTAATCCAATAAGAAAACCGAAATATAACATTACTTTTGACATCCCGCAATACCACTTTCACGATATTAAATCGGTTAAACAACCTGCGAAAAGAACCACCTTACAACTTGTATTACGCAATAATCGCTTACTATAATCTAATTCATATGTAATACATATCATTAACAGAAACAGTATTAAATGCGGCTTCTTACAAAGAGTTAATTAGCATACATATATACAATAATAATCTTAAATGAGATGAAAATAAATAGAAATGATAAAAAAAACGCTAATAAGGAATAATGGTGATAACAAGCGTGCGCATCTGCTGAATTCAAGTTGTGCAGGTGTAGCGCCGGTGCCAGCGGCAGAAGCAGATGTTAAGTGACAACGAAACACAGCTTCCTTGTCAAAATGGTCATCAATGCTATTCAAATATGAATTAAACAGAGAAAAAGCATACTCTTTGTATTTAATGAATTAGCTTCAATTTTTTCAATTTCACAGCTGCATGACTTGGACAATTTGAAAAAAAAATTCAACAAAAGTTTCATAACAGGTGCCGAGATTAGAGTTTCTATTCGAAATATTAATCATAATTACAAAACAAATCATAAAGGAAACATCATTCAATCGGGGGCCATGTTGAAATGAAATAACTTAAATGTTCGTTCGCCCTCTTTTTCCAATAACAACTATTAAAACTTTTATTCCGTCATAAATTGCTCCAAACGAAAAAGAAACGATAACAAATGACTATTAATGAGCAAATAAAATAGAAATATACATTGGATCTGTAATAAAATGTGTCTTGTAGGTGCTTTCGTCGTCTAAAATAATATTGATCTGATTGAGCACAAGTTTATTGAATGTAAAACACACGAATCATAAAGTTTTGATAATCGACGGTTGAGGAATATGCTGCGAACATGTGTGAAAAATATTGCCACTTTTATTTATATTCAATTTTTCTGCAAAGATTGATATTTGTTTTAATAATTTTATCATCCCTTCTTAAGTTTTAGTGATTTCGTATTAACAATAATATTATTTGATATATTGCCATAATGTAAATGATTAATAAGTTTCAGCTTTAACGTGCACGAAGTTAAGGTGTTTGGTAGAGATTCCGCATTCCGAATTCTGTATTCCGTCCATTTTTCGATGCCGAATTCCGGATTCCTTCCATTTTTCCATTCCGCATTCCGGATTCCGTCCAGTTTTCCATTCCGAATTCCGGATTCCGTCTATTTTTCCATTCCGATCTCCGTGTTTCGTTCATTTTTCCATTCCGGATTTTGTATTCCGTCCATTTTTCCATTCCGCATTCCGGATTCCGTCCAGTTTTCCATTCCGAATTCCGGATTCCGTCCATTTTTCCATTCCGATCTCCGTGTTTCGTTCATTTTTCCATTCCGGATTTTGTATTCCGTCCATTTTTCCATTCCGCATTCCGGATTCCGTCCATTTTTCCATTCCGATCTCCGTGTTTCGTTCATTTTTCCATTCCGAATTCCGTGTTTCGTCCATTTTTCCATTCCGAAATTTAATATTTTAATTTCGAATTTTAACTTTTCATAAAAGCGTTAACACCGGATACTTTCAAAATTCGAGATTCCGATTTCCGTTCATTTTTCCATTCAGAATTCCGCATTCCGGATTCCAAAATTCAAAAACTACCATTCAGCCCATCTTTGCTTGGGCTCTCGTTGGGAGTGTCGATCTATTTGTATGTTCAAGTAAAATTCGAAAACACTAACCATCATCGAATAAAATATTGTCTTCTTAATTTCTTGTAAAGGGGAATTTTATTTGACGACAGTAGGCAACATAAGTCAAGTTAGAAACCCAAAATTGTTATTTTTTGTCATTTAAATCTCACACTAATAAGTCCTATCATGGAACTTTTCCTTATGACTCGAAGAATGCCGAAAAAAGTTAGACGCCACGTTTTTTTTACATCAGTTTAATTTTCAGCCATCACTGGTCAATCCGAACGAGTCCGCCCCGAACTAAACACGCAGTAAAACAACGCAGTAAAAATACAGTAATTATCAGGGTTGCACGGAAATCGATGTTTTTCAAACGGAAGACAGAAGACAGAAAACAAAAATTTTTATGTTTTTAGTTATTTTAATTCACGTTTAGTAAACTTGCGTAGAAACTTATATGAAAATTTTAAACGAACAATTTGTTTAATTTAAAATGAAGTAAAATTTGAATAAATGATATTGTCCTTTTCAGAGATGGAAACGAGACTATCATTTTTCTTATTTTCTCTGAAAATCTCTGAAATGTACAATACCTAAATAATTATTTAGGTAACAAAAAGTTTACTAATCCGCATTTATTCCCATATTTAGAAAAGTTTAACATTACTAGCAATTAAGTATGACATCTAAAAACTGATATCAAACGCTTTAGTAATATAAAATAATGGAGTATGAAAATATAAATAAATCTTACGAACACCTGCGAATGGTCAATTGACCGTTAATAATGTTTAGAAGCTTCCATATTGATAAATTAGGACTTTAGATCTGTTAACCTTTTATGTTTGCAGGTGTTTAATCTTGCAATTTGTTTTAATATACCGCTCAAATTTCGAAATATGAACTATTTTCCAAAAAAAAACTAATTTTAGTAAATTATTATATGGATAAAAATTTTCTGCTAAATTGCATGAGAATTTTTTAAAGTTATAACTGCGGAATTCGGCTTATGAGACTTTGAAGTTATATATATATATATATATAATATAATAAACGACTATAACATACTATATATAATAAAAGATTCAAGACCCCAGTAACACTGTTATAATCTAGCATTTCTGATAAATTTCAAGATTATCTGATAGATTAATAGAACACTAATAAATAAAGGTTCTCAGCAGCTAGATCATCGGAGCTCAACTCGTTCACGTTTCTGCATATTCGGTTGTCTGGGATAGATGATATAAATGAGAAGGACCCTTGAAAGAATCTCTCTCGGAAACATATGCTGGACGTTTTCTTTCATGCTCTTCTTTAATTTAGTGACAATTATTTTTATTAGATTGAACTTATTAAAATATCACGCGCACGATAAATGAATTCGTAAAAACAGAGCTTCAGAAAATCCATTTAAATCTTACTTTTTGCATAATTTTGAAGCTCCAAGTACACTTCAAGGAAAGCCTTAAAATATAACTTATCTAACTTATCTTGAACGTGGAAGTTAATAAAACGGGATTAAATATTGCACATTTCCGAATCCCTGAGTTAGGAGATAGTCAATGCGTTCACGTTTCTGAAAATTCGGTTGTTTGACTTGTCGGGGATTGATGGCGTAGTCGTCAGGGGATTGATGGCGTAAAGAAGAAGGAACCTTGAAAGAACGAGTTAGAGCCATTCGTATAATTCTCAGGAACATATCCTGAAGTTTTCTTTCATTCTTCTTTAATTTACTAAACAAATATTTTTATTACAATTGTTGAAACAATTGTTATATTGAAACAATTTTATTTATTTTTATTACGGTAGAAGGAAAATTGATAAAACTCCCAACAACAAAGGCTTCATAGCTATAATAGATTTACGTTAATGTTAGATTTACCGTTATCAATTAGATCATAACAACACGTGAACGAAATTGGGTATATAAAATGCTATAATGTATAATGACTATGTTATTGTTTAATATGTTCATTGCTTCAAACACAGAAATTGACTCGTCCGGATATACAACAACTGGCGAGCAAGATAAGATTTGAAATCCCGCCCGAAAATCGTAATAAAGTATTGATTTCAAAACAACCATAAATTTGGATTTAGATCGATCAAAACGGTTGCCACCCGTGTATTGGTAGAATGATTTTCCTGTTGCCAATTCGATATTGCTGTTGTTGTCCCAGTGGCATCATTTACCTTTATATTGACTATCGTCACGCGTAAAATAGCACGTGACGCACGTGAAGCCGCAGTATCGATATTCACGGGGTCGAGCTAAGAAACATCGTTCTTCGTGATGTTGTGCGTGATGTGTCTCTGATCAGGGCGTCAAGAGTGAAGGAGTTGCCGCTTGCAAGTTCTTCAAGAACTACACTGTTCTCAATAAACCCGAGGAAATGAAATTCGAAGAAATACTTAAAAATATCTTCAATGGTAATATATAAACAAGTCAATTTCCTCAACATTTGATTTGACGGAGGAATAGCAATGGAAGAAAACTCGGGAATAATCAAGAAGAAGCACAATTAAGTACAATGATGAATGACAAGCAAATGCCTTCAATGGTCTTGCAGATTTGACAAAAAAAACGGACTCCAACACGTTCACTTCAGCCACTGGAGCACACCAGATGACGGAAATTGTGAAAGAAGTTCGTTGAAGAATGGAAATAATGGAAAAGACAGATGCTCAAGGAAACAAGAAAGAAGTCCAAGCGGTTTTAAAATATCAGAAGCTATCAGAAGTGGACATCGTCCCCACCGAAGCGAACGTAAATCAAGTAATTTAACTGTTAATTTAACTATTATCAAATTATCAAATTATAAGAAATTGACAATTCCAATTTCATTTTCAAAAAAAATAAAAGTACTCAATCTGATTTGATCTAGAAATTTTGAAGAAATATAAAGGAAAACAGAAATTATTAACATAAATTGAATATTTGTTTCATGATCTCTTCGAGACCATTGAAAATAATTCAAAATTTTAAACGGATAATTAAATGTTTTAAGATTTCTCTGATCCCCCTTTTTATTCCCTATGTTTTCCCAACATTTTTCCCCTCTTTGAACTATTTAATTTGATCTATTTAATTTAATTTTTGCTAAACCTTTTTATTTGGATTTTTTTTTAGTTATTTCAACAACTCTACTTTTGTTTCACATGAAGTTTCACAGTCTCACTTGTTGTGTGTGATATTTTACCTATACTTTTCTTCGCGTGTCTGGTACACGTATTTAAAATAAATAAATAAAAGTAATCGGCTTAATTAGCTATTATAGATTATTTACTATTTAAAATTATTTTATCCATTTTATCCACATATTTCTTCGCTTAATTTTAGCTTTCAAGTCTATAAAAATTAAATTAGTGATATATTTATATCATATAGTGTTTATTTACAGCATTTGCAGCAATAGATATGCTATTTTTAGAAATGAAAATTATGAGAAATGCGATTTTCCGACTTTTTACAACACTAATGTGATAAATTTAAACATCCTGACGTTAGAAAATTAAAATTTCATTTAAATAATGGATATGCTTGCACGCCAACAGATCTTAAGCTATATAATTTCAGGAAAAATTGTTTTCAAAAAAAAGTTCAAATGATTCAGAATAATTCAGCGTATTGACGAAAAATAATTTTAAAATTGGCACATGAGAGCTAATAATACACGTGTAAATAGAGTAAAAATTCAATTTTCAGTTGGCGTGTGCTTCGGTGATGTGAGAGACTTCCCCCTGGGTATTTTCCTAAAAAAGGGTCTCGGGCACGCCAAACGGAAATAACGATTTTCCCATTTTTAAGCGTGTCTGAAAATTATTACGTCTTTTCAATAAAATATTGATAACGAAAATTTAACTAGGCAGGCCTTGACTATCTAAAAATATTAATATCTTTCCAAAAGGTTTGATTTGAGCCCATTTACTGAGATACTTTTGTTACCATACGAGTTGGCGTGCCCAGGTATTGCAAATCTTCCCATCAATGGCGAAATATTGATTATTGAAATGTTTTTAACATTTATTTCACGAAAAAACAAAGAAAAGGAACCATCATTTTCACTTATTATCCGCTTGATTACAAATTAAGGTAAACTTCATTAATACCTAATTCCAATATAAAAGTATCAAATGTATTTTGGAAAAGAGAATGCCAACTTTTCAATCGAAATATAATTTCAGTGGGGGTGCTATTTGTTCTGTTTTTTTCTTTTCAGCGAGAATCACAACGTTGTTCTCGCTGTTATTGGCTCTCAGACTCTTCTGTCGCAATTATATATAACGAAAGAGACAAAAGACACTCCACATCAAAACAATTTCAGTCAAATTTATATTAACGTTAACATAACTTTAACAATAACTTTAAACAACTGTCATTAAATAATGTGCGAGGTATGTTTATTAATTAAACAATAACACTAAACAATATTAATTTATCTAATTTGACCTATCACTGATAATAAAAATATGATAAAAAAGACTACAAAGTACCTAAAACCATTTAATAAAATGATTCTTTACACTGTTCCTCCTAGACGATCTCATTTCAATGATTCTAGGGAACCTCGCACGAACTATGATCTGCTTGCGGATATCGAGGCGTCTTCTAAGTTCCTTAAGCACAAACGGTTTAATGGAGAATCTATCACAGAAGTTGGTCTCATTCAAAGGGGTCGATGGCAATCTTATCAATGTCAATGCATTCTATGACGTTTGTTATTTAAGTTGTATTTTATCAAAGTTAAGTGTTAAAGGACAGTTTGCCAAGTGGTTCAAATGTCGGTACAGTGGTTGCATTTCATGGTGCTTTCGGATCTCATTATGATTTTAAGCAAATTCGCACATGTCTAGATGAGAAGAATATTCGATTAATTGGTATCAATTATCCCGGTTTTGGGATAACACCACGTAATATTTTTGAAATTGAATATTTTGGGTTGAGTAATAAGTTCGTAGAGTTTTATACAATCTTTTGTCTCACAACAATTTTCTTGTTGTTTGGCAATTTATCCGATAGAGCTTTTTCTTCTCTATAAAACTGTGTTTTAGTTTGTTCTGAAATTTTAAATTTTCGTAATTTTTCAGGCTTTGAAATGAAGGGTAAAGGAAAAAGGAAAAAGCAGGCGAAGCCGCTTTGGAAATATGCAGTTTATATGGAGAAGGTGTCTTAAGCGTGTCTACTACACAAATATGATTCGCAAAAAATGACGACTTTAATCTTGAAGACACGACTGGAAGAGGAAGACCTGCAGAATTAGACGAAGAGCATCTGAAAGCACTATTGAAGGAAGATGGTCGCCAAGCAAGCCTTGAATCGACCTAAAAAAGAACTTAAGACAATCCATCATCTTCATTCGATGGAATTTGCCGAAAAACTCGGGTCTTTGATACCGCATGAGCTCAGCAAATAAAGAAAATCTCCTTCAAATCGATGCTCAACACCTCACTCGCCTTAAAAAAAAGTCGCCATCGAGCAACACGTGGTCATAAACAGCGATATTTGTACCGAATCTTCACCGAAGATGAAAAATTGTGCCTGTACGTCAATCTGAAGCAGAGAAAGAGTTGATGGCTTCAGCAGATACGTCAAAGACGAGAGTCAAGTAAGATCTTCTCCCAAAAAAGTGGAACTGGGAGGACATGATGCATTGGGAAATGCTCAAAAGAAACGTCACGGTCAACAAGGAGCTCTATGTTGCCCAGTTGGGCCGCTTAAATGAGGCAATTAGACTGAAAATATTCGATCGACAAGGCCAAGTCATCTAGCTCCACGATAACGCCAGACCGCATGTTGCAAAAGTCGTCAAAACCGCTCCCAAGAGCTCGTAAAAAGTAACGATGAATACATAATGAATTAATTGATTATCATAATTATAGTTTTTGTTCCAAATCTTTGTGGAAAAAGTCTACGAACGTATTCCTCAACCCAACAGTAGAACATTGAGGTTCAGTCATAACGGAAAATATTTTTATGCGTAATTGTAAGATAGAGAACGCGTTTTTTTCATGAATATGAATACGACGGGAAAAATTGTTTATTTTTTCCTGAATATCAGAAGAAAATTGCTCTAATTGATCATTCCCGACGCTCTTAAAATTGAAATATATTTTTTAAACAATTTTATTTGTTTTTCAAAAAGTACGCATTTTATCGTCACGAATACAATAACAAGCAGCTTTCAATGTTAGCACAGCTTTAGTTTCTTCTATTATTAAAATTATAAACGAGAAAGTGAATGTTAGTTACAGTAACCCTCCAATTCTAATTTTACAAGAGTACGCGAATCTGTACGGTACAAGATTGAGCTCCATAATGGTGCTCAAATTTAACTTTGTGCCAAGATATTAATATTTTTAGATATTTTTAATAATCAAAATGGTACAAAACACTGTTTTCTAGAAAGGTAGTTCTGAAATTTCTCGCTTCAAAATCTGAAAATTGTCGGAAAATAAGATCTTTTTAGAAATTGGTTCACCTTTGTTAGTAAAAGTTTTATTTTCAGCCTATGATGGACAGAAATTTGATAATCAAGAGAGGCAGGATTTTACAAATAAACTAATTGATGAGTTAAACATTTCTGGGAAGGTTTGTTTTATGGTATTTTAATTCATATCGATATTTGAAATTTTTGGATTAATAAAATAGCTTACTGATCTCATAGAAAAATCCTTGTAGCCCAATTGTGACAAAAAAATAGAAAAAAAAAAGCTTCATTAGCGCCAATTGGAATTGCAAGGGATGATGTTAATTCACCTTGTTTTTGCCGTGCAATACAAAGAAATTTTCATATTCAACGCCGATTCAAAGATCCATGTTTATTAGAGAACGGCGTAGAAAGAATATTAAATGCGAAAGTCCAAAAGAGACTTATTTGATTTTTCCTTTAAATTACCATAAATCTCTAGCAAGTCTTCCAAGGTCTTTTGTATATCTAAACAATACAAAACTTTCAGCCGAGAAGCATTTAAGCCGCTTATAGGCATTACAACGCTGATAGTTTTGATGAACTAGATATAGTTTATCTTGAATGTTTGTTTCTCTCAGAATATTCACGTGGAAACCCAAAATAGGCTGTCAAAATATTAGAAATCGATTATTTCATTTGGCGTGCTATAATTGGTCATTTCACCTTCCTTTTAAAGGATGGTTAAATGACCAATTACTTCTCGTAATTTCTACAAAATTGAAAAAGAAAATCATGTTAGCTAAATTTGAACATCAACATTACTACTTAAATGTTAAAAAATATTATAGATTGTATACCTTGGACATAGCAGAGGAGCTGAAAATGCGCTCATTACGACAATTGAGCGAAATGATAGCTGCGGTTTAGTTTTATTGAATTCTGTCGGTATACGTGAATCAAAAACTCAAATGTTTTTAAAAAACATTAGTTGGTTGTATCATATTCTACCCGAAAATTTAGCTGACTATTTTTTCTATAAAGGTTATTCCTGTTGCAGTAGCTTATTCCAAGATTTATATATTTTAAGGATTTACAATGTATGGATACAAAAATTTAAAAGATGGAAAGACTGCAATCACCTCAGTGGATACGGTCCTAACAACTGCTTCTTTAAATAAGTTGCCGTATATTGAAAAGTTCAATGAGTCGCAGGTTGGTTTTTTATTAACGTAAGATGTTATTATAGTATGATAAAGCTTTTAACCTTGTTATGAAGGTCAAGCTATTGCTATTTTTAATATTTTATTGACCCAAAGTTTTCATGGGGTATGAGAAATATTTTTTTCAAATATTGTTTTTGTTGTCGTGACGTGGAATATAAGAGTTTAAGGGAAAGCTGACAAACTTGCTTAGACAATATTTTTGTAAAATACACCTAAAAGCTTTAAAAGAAAATCGTTTTTTGTTCTTTTCGCGTACAGTTTTTATAAAAATAAAAAAATAATAATTTATTGCTGACAAGATCAATTTCCTGGATTGTGATGATTGTTTCCAACCGGAGAACAATTTCTAAAATTTAATTTAATTTAATTTTAGAAAAAGCTACTTAACCACAAATCACAAACTTTTGACGATTCTTATAATTATAATACTAATTTAAAGGTGAAAGCATTGATACTCTACTCGGGCAAGGACAACATAATAGAAGAAGAGATAACAGAAGATTTGCTCAAGTATTACAAACAGTTGGATAACTATGTATGTTTTTATACATCTATATTTTTACACGTAAAATTATTTTGTGCATCGCTACCTAATAGGTTAATAATTTTAAATCAAGAAAATGTGGTTCAGTTTACCCGATACTATATAATCATAAACTTGTATAAAAATAAACCACTTAAAATGGTTCCCAGGTGGGACAGAGTTCAACAAAATAATCACATTTTCATTGAGCAATATCTTTATTCAATTACTTGCGATTGGTTTCTTACCTATATCATGAGAATGCTTGGAGCATGCTGCTTCTAATGATATCCGAAATTTTAAAAAAATGTATCGTCCCATTATCGAGTAATCTTCAATTTTCAAAATAGTTGAAACACCAAAAAGTTCAATTTTTCAATTTTAATTTATTTTAATGACCTTGTCTTCCATGAGCTTGAAAACAGTTTCGTTTATATGTCATTTTATATTTCATTCAGTTCTATATTGATTTCAATTGTTGCGACTCGTTTGAAGGTATATAACCAGTGATATAAAATTAGCAAAACTATTAAAAAATTACTTAACTTAACTGTTTCTGTTAACTGTTACCTAACTGTTTCTGAGATCCGCTTAAACTAAATTTATAGCCTATTTGTCATCCTGAAGGATTTTCTTTGTTGCACTATTTCAATTTCATATTTTGCAAAACTTCAGCACGATTTGTTTCATATTGGCGCGAGGCAGAAAAATCCGAACAACAGCTTTTTAGTGGATAATAAACAAAAAAGCAAAAAATAAAAATTTGTCTCCAAGATCCGCTTGGAATAAACTCTTATCATTATTATGTTTATCTGCAGTCTGCTGCTAGTTGACGTTTTATTGTCTATTTATTAGCTTGGATAATAATAAGAAACCGCATAGGATAATAATAATAACTATAATAATTAGTGTATGACGCTAAGACATCGTGTCAAAAGGATTATTAAAATTTATATTTAAATTCAATATATAAGGGAATATTCAAGAGTGACTAGTAAGGTTTGTGTAAACCAAATGGAAATATAATGTTTATAAAGTTTTTTTGGCAATTAACTACACAATAATTTTTTAGCCATTTTATCAAATATATCCAAAAGTCTGAAATCTACTGCCATAAGGTCAACATAGAGAAACAGAAGAATGCCAACTGGTATGATAAAAATGATCACAGCAAGCGTGCTAAAATCCAATTTTTTAGAAAGATATTAATACTTTTATATAGTTTAAGATAAACCTAGTTAATTTATCATTGAAAATATTTTGTTGGAAAGACGTAAAAGTTGTCAGACGCGCTTGAAAATTGCAAAATCAGGGATACTGCGGGAGGTTTTAATTTCCTTTTGTTCTGAATTATTGCAATTTTTGTTTCATTGGATATTAATTTAAAAACAATTTGGTAAATGCACCCCAAATTGAATTCTACCAAAAGTTGCTCATTGTGCAAAGTTCGGCAAGAAGCGCATGTTTTAGATGGTTTAAGAAGGGGTAGTAAAAATGACGTGTCAAATCTTGAAAATAATACGTGTACACGCCAAATCGAAATTGCTATTTTGCGAAATTTAAACGTGTGTGCAAATTTTTACGTCTCTATAACAAAAAAGTGTTTACTACAATTTAATTAATCTTGTCTTAAACTATATAAAAATGTTAATATCTTTCTGAAAAATTCTTGTTGAGCATGCTTACTGAGCCGATTCTATTACCATACAAGTTGGGGTGCGTGTAAATTAGTAATAGACGCGTAAAAATTGAAAAATATTCCTCAAGATTTGGCGTTTAAATTTATTACTCCCCAAGTTCTGAATTTCAGTTTTTGCTTATTTTTTCTAAATTAGTAAAAATTCACAATTCGAAGCTTCATTTTGAACAATTTTATTTTCTACAAGCTCATTCTCAAACTTGTTATATATCCTTTAACTAAAGTTATGTTTTTGTAGCCGTTTCATGGTGAAACAGGATTTTCTTCTGAGTCTCTAGCACGCCAACTGGTCCGAAAATAAAAATGAGCTCAGGTCACAGTTTTTTGGCAAAATATTAATGTTTTAGATAGTTTATTGAAAGTCTAGTTAAATTTCCGTAATCAATGTTTTATTGAAAACACGTAACAATTTTCAGACACTCGTAAATATCTAAAAATTGTCCTTTCCAGTTGGCGTTCTAGGTTCTAGGTTTATAAACGGTTCGTGGAGCCGATAAAGTTTACATATACTAAATAGAATTAGTAAATAAACTAAATGGAAATTGATAACATTTTATAATTTCAGAGATTTGTTGATCAGATTGACGCTGCATCAGAGAAGAAGATAATGGATTCCATAAGAAATAAAAAAGTTGTTCTTGTTTCCTTGTAATCAACAAAATATTATTTAGGGCGCCAGTTTGTACGTTGCTGAAGACAGCCACTATCAAAATAGAAACCGTGGCGATATTATTGCGAAAGCAATTGTAACAATGCTCGATTGCTCACCAACGTAATAAACAAATTATCCTGGACAATACTTTATAAATGATTGACAAAAAATCTCCTAATGTAGGATTTGAAATATTGATAACACACGAAATAAACAATATAAACTATAATAAACAAGGTTACACGTAGTAAGTAAATAAGTAAAACTATTGTTACCCATTGCGATTTAAAGGCAAGAAAAAGTAAACGAGATCGACACAAAAAAACAAAAATAAAAATAAAGTAAATAAGTTCAAAAATATACATTGACTAGACACAATTGCACCGGATGGAAAATAATAAAAATAGACCTAATAATTTAATAATACAAATAATTAGTTAAGGGTAAATGGGAGTAGGTGGTGGCGATTGCGTCGGTAATGATGGTTTTTGAATCATTGAATATCTGAAAAATGTTGAATTAATATTGGTTTAAATTCAAACGGTTTTACTTACGTTGAACGAACTGGACCAGCCGTGTATCGTTCCTCATAAATTTCATCGCAAGTGGCATAGGTGGAATCTTGAATAGTGTAGACCTTATGACACTTGGATGGTTCGTTTGTCTTGAGAAGGTTTGGGAGACGTTTTTGATGGCGAACTGGATATGCTTCTTCCAATGGTCCTCGACTGTATGCTCTATCCGGATTGGATTTTCTCTTATAAGTGCAGCATCCAATTATAACAGCAATTGCAACCACAATAACGATGATAATATAAATGCTGTTGGCTGGTGCAAAGGATTCTACAGGGGCATCTGTGGAAACTTTCTGAAAATTGTTAAATAAATTTTGGTTCATAATCAATGAAATGCTTACAAGTTCACAAAAGTTTCCAACGAATCCTGGCTGGCAGGCACAGAACGGCTTTGGCCCGTTTGCAAAACATTCGCCGCCATTCAGGCAAACATTCTCAGTATTGCATGCAGTTTCTCTTGGGGCGACGGCGTTCGATTGAGCAATGTCGCATTTGCTTCCACTGAATCCTGGGGAACATTCGCAGACCAATGACTCCTCACTAGTGGCGTTGAATCCGAATTGCAGAGATGATACGCAGATTCCAGCGTTCATGCATTCGCACTTTCTTGGGTCGACAACTGTAATAAATGAATTGTTTGTATTTGGCATGAGTCAGTATGCTCATCAATATTGTCACCTGGGTAAACACACCGGATTAATATCCTTTGATGTTTTCCCGTTAACAACACTGTGTTATAACTCTTTTATGTATCATGTTTGTGTTGTTAATTTATTCACACCCGGGTTAGGAGTGGATTAGCGAAAAATGCCATCATCTTTTGTATACACTGATTCAAAATCAAAAGAATATTAATTTATTACCTTGACTGCATTGCTCTCCCATCCATCCATAATCGCAGCGGATATGCATCGAATTATCGCAACGCTTTCTTGAAGATTTGAGGGCTTCCGAATCGCATTTGTGCTCACATTGGGGTCCGGTGTAATTTCTATACGTTTAATTTTGTAAAGATTAATTTGAAGTAGAACTTACTGCGCACATTTGAACGTTGTCATAACGATCACATCAATATCATCCTTGTCAACAAATCTGCTCTCAAATGTGGCTCCAACTTGCACTGGTAAAAGGGTTGTGAGCCTTTTCTGGTGTGGCTCCATGAGGTTAGACTCATCAATGGTGTAAATGGAAAAGTTGACGTTTGATCGATATTCACGGAGGGCAAATCGAGCAACTTTCGGTTTTCTCGGAGCAAGCTCGACGGAAATGTTGTAATATTTGATTTTATCTATAAAACAATATTTTAAAATAATAAGGTTAATAACAAAAACTAACCATTAATCTCAAGTAATAATGAAGTTCTCTTCATGCTCGTTATGGTCTGTTGAATCTCGATAAAACCATCGACGAATAGGACTGGAACAAAAAGAAAGGCAATCAGTGACATGCTGGCTAACATGCTTGTGTGGGTTTATCTGTAATAATAATAAAGATAATAATAGTTTGTGATATCCGTAGGAAGTAACAAAGTGACTTGGTTCGAATGCAATGTGCCCCCCTTTTATACTAATCCGACTAGGGCGGGAGTCGTTAATATTCGCACATTGCAACCAACCCCTTGAGAGTTAAACGCAAAAAAGTAAATAAAACTAATCATATCATTTAAATGTTTAAATATGTTAATTGAACAAGTTATGTAATGGATGCTCTTTTGTGGTATCCTTGAGTCGGTTTTATTCTATAATTCGCCCAACCCCGCGTACCTAACACGCCCTCTACAAAGGGGGCGGAGCTACTTACAATAAAGAAATTTACCCTAATTTAAATATTAAAAGATAATATATATCAACAATTAAAAAAAACAAAAGAATATAGTAAACCGTATAATCTAAATTACCTTGTCATAAAAAATTAGTAGACTAATACACAACGAAAATATAAATAGGAATGATTTATAGTTATATACAAGCGGAAATTACGTTCTAAAGTGTACGAAAATAATATAATATAATATATTTTGAGCCATGCGTTGGCAATGGAGAAATATTTGGAAAAGAGTTTAGTCAAGAAGCTTGAAGTGGATTTTTATTGGAATAATTCTTGCTTTATTCGTTCGTTCGCTTCATATTAACAGTGAAATAGTGGAAAAGATGGGAATTAAATATCATTAGTATTTATTAAAAACAAAAATACAAAAATAACTTTTATTTTAGTGTTACATATCGTTAAAACTAGTTTTTTTTTAATATTAAAGTCCGATAACTTTTAAATTTCATGTTAAATTGCACGCCAAAGTGAAATCACGATTTTCTGATTTTTAATCTCATATTCCAATGTATACGTGTACTTTACTAAAACAGTTAAAGACAGTTTGTCAGCTTTTTCTTAAATTCTCAAAAAATATTAAAATCGTCACAAAATTTTAGATTTGAGCATTGCATTAGCTTTTCATTTGGAGTGTTAATTGTTTTCTCTAAATTCTACTGGAGTCCACGCAACCCGCAAATGGCCTAATTCTTTCTAAGTTTAGCATGAACTTTTTATTATTATTTTGACTATTTTAAGCCAGAGAGTCAGTAAATGTGGGTTTATCTTGGGAAATAAGATCCTCCAGTTTACTATCTCGGTTCGCGTGGGAAGGTACCGTAAATACTATAATTCGTTGTTTTTATAAAGTAATTTTCTCCTTTTTTCATGAAACTTTATAGTTCATAAATTTTCAGAACGACAAGCGTGAATAAAATGAGAGAACTGAACCGGTATTCTAGCCAACTATCTCGGGTAAAGTTTAAAATTTAATATTATTAAAGAATAGTATTTTGAGATGAAGTTGGGAATAAAACAATCAATATCGTATTATAGAGTACCTGCGAATACATGCAATGGCGTTTATTTGTTGGCGCCATTTAAATTATTGCGGTCATGGCCGCAACACAAAATTATAAGTGAAAAATTGAGTAGTGCGTTAAACTGAAAAAAGCTATCTTAATAATAATTATCACGTAGACATTTTTTTTTTTTTTTTTTATTTTAAAATTTATTATGTTTATTTTAAGGCAAATAATCCAGACCTTATTGAATTCATCTTGTAAATTAATATATAATAAGGAAGTAAAAATTGAAAAAAATTTTTTCTTATTTTTACGCGTGTCTTAAGACTTTAACGTATACTCTGCACAAATATCGCCTACTCCAGTTTGTCAACGTTTTCTTAAACTCTCTACAAATATAAAAACCTTTTTAAAATATTAGATTTAAGAGCGTTTTCTGAGCTCATCTTTTTAGCCGTCCAGTTTATGCGTTAAAATTTTAGTTTCTATTTTGTACGCCAATTGAAACGAAAACTAGAAGAGAGCTTAGTTAAAACCCTTAAAACTATGAAAATAACTAGGAAAATTTTTATTGAAATTTACATGAAAGTAAACAACTCATTTTAATGTCAACATTACAGGCTTCTCTTAAAATATATCCTGGACTTTGGATTTCCAAGATATATTTAGTTTAAATCATTTTCCTGTTTTACTAATTAATTTGACGTCTCCTAAACTATTATACTTGAAAGATTAAAGATTCTTTTGATATATGTAGTAAAGCGATGCGAAAATAGTTTCACGTGGAAATTAGCGTGGCACTATTAAATATGGAAATGTTGATATTTCCAATTGTCGTATGAGAGTTCATTTATACTATTTATAACTTTACTTATTATCAAAATCTGAGAAATTGACAATTCCAATTTTATTTTCATAAAAAATAAAAGTAATAAATCTGACGTGATCTAGAAATTTTGAAGAAATATAATGAAAAACAGAGAAGTTATTAACATAAATTGAACATTTGTTTCATTTTATCTTTGAGACCATTGAAAATAATTCAAAAATGATCAAATCAAACCTTTCATATTCTTAGATTTTGATAATATGTTAATAAAAGACAAATTTGATGAATGTATATATATATATAATTTAGTTGAATTCTTGAAAATTTATTGACATAGCTAACCGAAATTTTAAGATAAGAAGCAGCAAACGTGATTTTTTTATTTTGAGATAGTACACGATGAACCATTTAAAATTGAGTTAGAAATTCTCTTGATAATTAAAATCTAACTTTAACCTCAATATCACGGGACGCTTAAAATTTAGATATAAGTTACTCTCCTAAAGTCCCTATAATAATTTAAATATGGATAAAATCATATTCGAATTTCAACTTCGATAAATTGTACGATTGTAATATTTTTTTCGAGAACATTGAATAAGGATTAAATTGGAAAATTAAGATAAATAGTATTAAGTATAATATAGATTATTAATATAATCTATGCAGCAAGTTTACTCATTTGTTTAATTACATTGCCATTTACGTGATGACTGTGATTTTATATGAATTATTCGACTCGAAATACCGTAATTTCACCTGAAACTATTCTTAAAGGTCAAGGAATAAATTATTAAAATGTGATTAAATTGCAAAAATGAACATTTCCGTGTAGCGCAAATTCACTAAAAGAAACTTATCTTTTACAATTTATTTCATGAACTCCAAACACTCCAAATTAAATGGTTACGTTGGAGGCTCACAAAAGATGCTCATATTGCACATTTAGATAAGAAGCGCTTATTTTTAGACAGTTCAAGACGGGATAGTAAGAATGAAGTGTCTAATTATACGTGTAAATTAGTAAGACACCGTTCAAACATTGAATAATCTTCATGTACAGTTGGTTTGAATATGTAAACTTTATAGGTAGTTTAAGATGAATCTATTAAAGTTACGTTTAAAGCAAAGAATAATTTACTTTCACAGAAAGGAATATCGTTGTGCTGGTGTGAAAGAATAATTTCAACAAACAAAACAAAACTGGAACAATATTCAAAACTTCAGTTGTACAGCTGCAACACGAAAAATTTTTCGAAAAAAAAACTTGTGGACAATTGAAAGAACCAACCCCTCTAGCAGATGTCCTTTACAATTTAAATATTATCGTTTACCTTTCAATTTATTTCATATATTTATAAGTAGAAGCTCAACAATCCAAACACCAATGAAATAATAATAGGAATTCATTCGTCAATACCTAATAAAAGCCGTTTCCGCTCTCAACACCATTTCCGGCACCATAAAATACTAAAGTCGGTGCATATGAGTTAACGAAGAGCTCTTCACTCAAAAACGGCATTTGCGGTAACTATTTTCAAAACAATTTCACACTTCTACTATCGATAGCACCTATTTGGTCATAAAGTACCCCTCATCGGAAAACCAAATAGAGCGTTATAAAAAATTGGCAACAGAAACAAATAAATATCTGCCAGACAGTCTACATTTCAACTTTTGTTCCATTGATGCTCGTTTTTACTTGACTTAAAAAAGAGCCACAAGTGTTGAACATCTGGATTGATGAGTTCAACACTTGAAGTTAAAATGTGTGAGCGAGAAGCCAAAAGCCGAAATAGAGGGATGTGTGAAATAATTTATTATCTTATCAAAGCATAGATAAGAAGAAGCATGTCAATGTGCGAAGAAGAAGCCTCATGCTTATCATCCAAGCTTTGATTAACACTATAGGACAACGATAAGCATTGATAATATTCCAGAATAAACACATAAATGGAAAAGGTAGGTTTCGGAAGAAATTCGAAGAAAAAACTGAAATAATTCACTGTGTTAAATTTGAATCGGAAGTAATTTCGTTGAAGAGAAAAGCTCACACGGCTCACTGAATACGAGAATGAGAATAGAGCAATAAACTTCTTTGCAATTGTCTTCAATAAACGTTTAAAACAATTTTCATATTGTTTGGGTTAAACAATGCCAAATTAGAGTAATTTATCAAATGCCAGTTTCAACGATTTATTTTAATCCACAATAATTGAGTTCACAATAGAGTTGATTTCTTCTAAAATTCAAGAGGAAAAGAGAAAATGTATATATGCGTCAATTAAATTATAACAACTTTTTGGTCATTAAAGATTACAATATTTGGAATCACACCATATGGAAATAATATTTTTAGATAGTTTAAGAAAAACCTAGTTGAATTGTAGTGAACAAAGTTTTATTGAAAAGAGGTAACCATTTGCAAGCAGGCTTAAAAATCGGAAAATTGTTATTATTTGCATTTAAAACATTTATTCGAATATTAACGATAGAGCACGCCAACTTGTATGGTTACAAAATGAGCTCAGTGAACGTGAACAAATCTAGCTTTGCGGCAAGATATTTATATTTGTGGGTATTTTAAGAAAAACCTAGTTAAATTGCCGTAAACAGTCTTTTCTAGAAAAGCCATAAAAAATTTTACACACTCTAAAACATCGGAAAATAACTATTTCAATTTGGAGTGATATAGTTCTCGGCTATATAAAGGCATTTTTTGCAACATCTTTCAACTATTATATTTTTTCCGTCATTGTTAGTGAATCTGAATAAATTTTGCTAAATTTAACGGGCTTATAAAGCTATTCTAGAACGCCAAATGATTGCAAAATTGCAAAATCCTGCGTAGACTTTTCAGAACGTTTCAAATTGAATTTTGTATATTTTTAATCAAACAATTCATACACTCTTCAATTATAGGGAATTATATCGTTACCTCCATTTTAATATTCCGGGTGGCGTGAAATATTAGGATGATCCAATTTTTTTCCGATTTCCTATATCTTTTTTCTAATTGTTTTTTTTACCAAATAAAGTTTTTTATATAAATGTGTTATATCAATATTTAAAGCTCTTGAACAGCTCTATCATAATATATATTAAATTTTTTGATTAGTCTTTTATTTAAAATTTTTTAACTTGTAGAAGGAACATGGAAAAAGCTTAAATTCGTGTTCTTTTACGCCATTACTGGAAACAAGGCTTCAACGCAACTGCAGCAGCAAAAAAGATATGTGAAGTTGAAGGCGTCAATATGGTCTCGGATCGTACTGCGCGAAATTGGTTCAAAAGTTTTAACGATGATGACACTGATCTCGAGGACAAGACACGTTCAAGTCGACCTATGAAAGTGGATTCTGAAGCAATCCGTGAAGCTGTGGAGGGCAATCCATCAGTAAGTAATCGCAGATTGGGCTCAATATTCCTCAAACGTCAGTTGTACGACATCTTCACGCTCTTGGGAAAATCAATAGACGCTGCCGAGAAGAACCTCATGCATTGACTGAAATTCAAGCTCAAAAACCTGTCGATACTTGCCCAAAACTGCTCGAAGATCCACAAGATTACTGTTTTATTTTTTAACTTTTGATGAAAAGTGGGTTTACTTCAGTAATCCGGACCGAGAAAATCAATGATGACCCGGTCAAACGGCGGAAACGGTAGCAAAATGTGATCCTTACTCAAAGACGGCACTCCTGTGTGTTTGGTGGAATTTCGAAGGCGTAATTTACTTCGAGCTAGTTCTAAATGGTCGGACCATCGACGCAGACCTCTAGTGCGCCCAACTTGCGGCACTTGGCGAGAAATATCCAGCATTGATCAATCGGAAGCGGATACTCCTTCAACAAGACAATTCACAATCGGACACCGCCAGACAAACGAAGGAAAAGATCAAAAATCTCGACGCCATTGAACTTCTTCCACATCCAGCTTATAGTCCGGACCTAGCGCCATCTGATTATCACGTTTTCCGATCCATGGCACACATTCTTCTTGGTCGTAGCTTCAATGAGACCAGGCGATGCCGAAAACGGGTGCCGCGAGTTTTTCGCCTCTAACCACAAAGAGTGGTACCGCAGCGGGATCGAACAACTTGTCGATAGATGGGTTCAAACCAGAGAGTCAAATGGTCTCTACTTTGAAACCTAGGTAATTGTTTTTTATGTGTTGTAAAATTATGTTTAAAATCGGAAAAAGTTTTGGCTCACCCTAATACAAAAAAACAAGAGATTAGATTAGCTTCTCAAGTGTAATATTTCGTTGAGATTTTTAAATTTTTACATTATTTAAGATATATCGTTTAAATTAACGTGTTAATGCAATTATAGCTTATATTTGAATGTGTACAGGACACATTCAAACTTTAGAAAATCATCATTTTCATTTGACGTGTACTAGATTTTAAGCAGAGAGGGACATTGGGTTTGCTCACAATTAATAGCACTCCAACCGATCCGCTATGACCAGTAGCTTTGTAAAGCCTCTATAATCTAATATTTCTCAAAGAATCTTATGTACAGTGATATTTTAAGACGTGTCTGCTAAGGGCACGTGAAAAACATCTCGTAACTTACACGTAGAATTTTGAAAGACACGCATTTGGCGTGTTACTAGATTTAGATTAAAAATTACTTCTATAATTCCTTATTCGTTGTGTCTATCTAACAAGATATTCGGATTTAAATAGAAATAATTAATTGCAACAATATAAACCGATAGAAGCCAAATGGTGTTTTAATAAATGACCACCTTCCGGATCATTAATATTAGTCACGTCTCCAGCTGTGATAGTTCGATAAATATGACAATATTTGTTTGACTTTTCATTTAGGTTGTTTTAAATTTTCAAACATGCTTTTACTGATCGCTTTTAAATATTTTAAATACAAAATGGAGGGTTTAAATATTCAAAAAAATTGAGCTGAACGTTAAAGAGGAGTGGAAACTAATAAATAGAAACAAGATGATCGGTGGAAAATATATAATGTAGGAAACACTAGGAGACATTATTATTGGTAATTTTATCTTTTGCATCCACGACGATAATTTGAAATTTAATAACATTGTACAATTCATTGTACTAAATTTCGTGTGAGTTTTTTGAAAAACTTCCCAAGGGAACTTTTTATTTATTTATTTTTTAATTTCATACTGTGAAATTGTGAGAAATTGATGTTTGGAATATCGCTGAAGATACTAAATCTAACAGCAACTGAAAGTATAATGAAACGATTTCAGGAAACGTGTTGTTATAAGAAGCTTTAAAGATTGAAGATGAAGAGAAGAGAAGAAGCTTTAAAGAAGAATATGAAAAACTGGCATAAACCAATTTGGTGTGCCGCTATAATTTGATGACTTTACTTTCATAAAAAAATTCTAATTCACTTCGGATTGGTTGTTTTCATTGTTTATGAAAGTAAACATTAAATCATCAATTTATCTCTTTTTGACGAAATTAAAAAAAAATTTTCCTAATTGTTGAGATTTTCTTATAATTTTCACGTTTACAAAAATGTATATTGTGTCTATCACAAATAATACACAACACACATTGAAGAGGAAGATATGGAAATGTCTTTTTTGGCCGTCCAAGCGAGACTCTAATTTTTTTCCTCTTCCATGAGGCACCGGATCCCTGAAAAGGACAATATCTAAACAAAAATAAAATATAGTCGTCGCCAAATGCGATTAGCGCCGCAAAGTGTGGCACACTTTTTTAAATATTATTTTTTCATCTAATTTTTATGATTTTTATTATTTTCCACGTTTATTCCACAATTGAAACAACATCTAAAACATATTCTTCAATTTATTTAAGCAAAGCAGTATATAACGAGCATAAACTAGAAAGTAATCATAAAAATTAAATGAAAAAATAATGTTTAGAAAAAGTGCGCCACACTTTGCGGCGGTAATCGCATGTGGCGACGACTATACATATCCAATGAATTGATAGTAATAGAAGAGTCAATTAAATCTAAAATTTGCAAAAGAAATTTTAAGAAAATCCTGCATTATTGATGTAAAAATAAATTTTAAACCTTCCCGTATCAAGTAATAAAATGGTTTTAAATACTGAAAAATCTCCATTTTCATTCGATGCGCAACAGTTAAACGCATGATCTAATAGATCCAAATGGAAAAGTGAATATGTCGAGGAATTTATTCAGCACATGCCCCCATGGAAATGAATATTTTTCAATATTTAAACGTGTATTACTAATTTAAACGTATTCATTTCATAAAACTTGACACGTCATTTTTACTAGCTCCTATTAAGCTACATGGGCTAAAATTTGCAAAATGTGCATCTTTTCTCGTCTCTGAACTTATCCATTCAAAGTGCACGTGTAAAACTTTAGCAATATGGCATCGGATAGTAATCCGAATAGCAAAATTCGTGGTGAAAACCCCCGGAAAAGGGTTCACAATTCTTCACAATTGGAAATTTAATAACGAGAGTTAAAAATAATTTTTAAATACTCTTTATAAGAAGAAGAGTGTCAACTTGGTTTTTTCTGAAACTGAATCGCATTCTATTGCGTATACTTTAAACTAGCTTTGCAAGTGAATTTTGAATATAGACTAGTCATCAAACTGACTGACGGATGGTCTTTACAATTTGTGGGTACGCTACAGAACGAAACCCACAATAACAAAATGGCAAGCTTATTGAAGACTGTAGATTTTAATTTAGAAGTAGAGCTTAATGAAATATGGGTGATCTGCATTGAAACACCCACAGTTCCCCTAAAAATTTACAGAAACGCTTATACGGATATAAGTAAAACGAGAAAATTTGAAAAATTGGCATTTGCGGGAGTGTTTTGTCGTCACAAGAAGTTTAAATCTCCGGGCTTAAGATAATGAGAAACTTAATTTTTGCCGTAAAATATAAATTACAAAATTTCTGCAAAGTTTTTTCTGCTTTATTAATTTAGTCAACATTTTCGCTCTCAATCGAAAAATCTACCAGACGAAGAAGAATCTTTCTGCGACAGCTTTAAAACTTCAAGCTTAAAACTTACAAACCAACCAACCAACTTTTTAAAACTTACAAGGAGATAAGAGCCAAATATGGAGTGAACGAATCATCATTTACCAAACTTATCTTATCCTACTCGCAGATCCAATAGCTGGTAGAGCCGTCACGGTTTGGAATTTAGCTCTCAACCTTTTAAATGGGACAAAATCTACCTTATTTTTAATCTACCTTAAAAATGTATATTCTTGTTAAATAGTAAAGTAAGTTTGAAAATGATACTTGTTTAACTTTTCAGTGTCACTAGGGGAACGTTTTCTTTTTAAAAGCCGATCTCTGAAAAGGACAATAGAAAGTATTAATTAATAATATAACCGGATGTTCGGTAAAGAAGTATCACTGGTAAATCCGAACGCGTCGTTTATGTACAAAACGCGCTTCGACCACGGATAAAAAACTTTTAATAAGCTCCATTCGACTTTTGACAGCCCGGGTTTTCTCACGACAATTGAAATAAAGCATAGAACTAAAAAAATTAAAATATAATGACAAATGAACAAAACTCATGAGATCCAAAGTCATTAAAATAAATTAAAATTGATATTATTTTGGAATTATTTTTAAAAATAATGTCCGTTTAAGTGTTGAAACTATTTTGTATACAGGAAATTGCAGTAAACATCTTTCTTCTCTCCTAACATGCTTCTGAATATTTAAATTTAAGCACCTTTCAACTTAAAATCGATGGTTTTAAGACTTCTCTCGTGAACGAAGCGTGTTTAGTTCGCAGAGAACGCGTTCGACGTGAACTATAAGGTTATTAAGGGTATTCTCTCGACGTCCTCGGAAATGGTCGGAAATAAAATATTAACAAATTTGACAATCTTAGTACCCTAATGTTCACCTTCTATAATGACTTACCGAACACTTAAAATTATATGAATTGAAAACTCTTTTTTTATAAAACTTCTAATGTCTCGAAAGTAAGAAAATTAGGGAGAAGAAAACACATTCTGATAAACAAAGAAAAACAAATTCATGATGCTTAAAAATTCAATCAACTTTTTAACAATAGAAATGTTATTATTAGAAAATAATAAATATAGAAACATTATTAACTCCATTTGCCCGCTATCACAACACAACTGGTCCGAGCCCTGATAACATTTGGTTATAACCTTCAAAGTAATATTGATCTAAACCTCTTTTGTTAACGTATTAATAACCATCTTATAGAATAATAAGATTGAAGAAAATATTTGTTATTTTCTATTTAATCTCTCTTTAGTTCAACGCAGCTGTTAAACCTTCTGAATTTGTAAAAAAATGTGGTGAAGGTTATTCCTTAATATTTACACATGTACAATTAATTTGATTGAATAAGAAAAGTTGAGAACAATTGGAAAAATAGTTTCGAAACAATTGTGCTTCAATGTCAAATTAGCTTATGGACCGGACCAACTTATAATATAATAAATAAAGTAAAACAAATTAATGGGGATAGTAAACGGTGAAACATTAAACCGTAATTATCTAAATAGTCTTGGAAGGGAATATTTCTGCAATTTTCTTAATGACACGAGGGATCAAAATGATTTATTTTAGTTTATTCATGACATATAATTACTTTTAAATTTATACTTAATGTATTTTTAGCGGTGAACATTTTAAATTGGGATTTTTGGACCAAAGAGTTTTTTAGTCAAAGAAATATACGAGGTGTTGTGTTAAATCATATTAATAGAGAGGAAACAATAACATTACCAAAAGATATTTTTAGTTTCTATGATAATTTAAATTTTTATTTTGCTTTTTTCTGTTTGATCGGAAAGCAGAAAGCTTCTGAAATTTTACTGATTTTATGCGCATCATATTATTTTTTTTGTTTTATTGGAAACTTATCGGTTCGTGAAAATTACGGATTTTAAGATGATGCTATACAAATTATGTTTTTATTCTAATTTAACGATTAATACAATAGAATATCAATTAATAAATATTCATAATTATTTTGGTGTAACGCTATCGGCACCAAGACATGAAGACAATATATTTTATTGTCCTTTTCAGAGATCAGGGCCTAACGGAAGAGGAAAAATTAAGATGGAATGAGGTTCTCGTTTAGATGACTATAACAATTTATATAGATTTTTTTTATATAAATTCACGCTGAAAGCTTTGACACAAAAATGTAGAATAAAATTTACAAGGCCAAGACATAATTCACATTAATTTAGAATGCTGATCATCATGTTCCAATGAGTGTTATTGTTTCGGCCAAAGTATTCCTTGTCGTGTCTGCATTTATCCTACAACTCATAAAAATTATTAATAATGCTTATACAGTATTGTTGAGTCAGAATCAAAAATATTTTGTCACAACATTCAAACTCACTTGATTTAGAGTCACAAGTGTTCAATCATGTGAAATTTAAAACCGTTATGTGGATCCTCGGCTAGGGAATTTTAATAAACGCTAATTATTACGTCATTTTTTCAATAATTTAATCACGAATTCATTTATTTATAATAAGTAAATTTTAATGTACTTCTGGTTTTAGGAATTAATCAATTTTTATAGACTCGTTTTAATTAATTTTTTGTTTTATCATCGTCACAATCACCAATTAGAATATTAGTGAAAGTTTTTTATGATTAGCAAAGTTCCATTATCTGCGTTTGGTGGAACTGGAAGAGCATGCTGGATGAGGCTATTCGACTGAAAAGACCCTCTAAATACGCCATGCCAAATCTCTCCTATGAATTCGTAGGAGCATGAGCTCGAAAAATTCATTCAGACCTAACATTTCGTAAAACTTTAAAAAACCAAAAATGTTTTAAGCGAAGTCTCTAAAATTGACAAAAAAATTGACGTGAAGATGATTGTCTAACTAACACGTGGAAATTAATAAAATAATAGCAAGATCGTCATTTTTTTGCGCTAATATCAAATCAACATGTTTTTAAGGTTTTCCTCATCAACATTTATAACATTGTACTCCCTTTAGCCAATACTATTATCAAAATATAAAATATTAATAAGTTTTAAAAATTAACAGTATTCGAGATCAATTTTGTAAAAGATTAATGTTCAATTGATATTTACCGAATATTTAATTATAGCTTGAACATTAATATATCTCCACTTTTGATATGAGGCTCAGCGTCAATCTCAACAATTTTATTATTAAGTTTAATATTATTCTTCTTTTATTATTTTTCGCTTTCAACATAAATACATTAAGATGTTACCTTTTAAGGAATTGCATAAATGACGTAAGCGAGAAATTACGACACCGATTAAGTTCTCCAGATACACCGAGAAAAAACAAATAGAAAATTTGTAAACCCACTATTCTAAAATAATTTGGAAATATACCTAATTTAGTATTATTATTTAAAACAGACATAACTTGAAAAATTTTTAATGTAACATACACTAGCAAATGTTTTTTTGGGTTTAACTTTTTTGTGACTTAACCAAATTGGCTGATTTTTTGATATGATAGATTCATATGGTTGTAGATTATTTTACAAATTCCCGCTTGCGATTACGATGATCCGTTTTACAGTGACAAGCGTTTATCTTAAAACGCGTAGCTCAAAGATATTACGCACTTTTCTTGCACTGCATTTTTTAATAATTTTTAAAGTTCAATTATATTTTTTCATAATTTATTGAAAATAGCAGTAATTGGCAACATTTTAGAGATGACTCCACGTAAAGAAACTCCAATTTTCATCCGGAAAGCTGTTATCAATATGAGGGAAAACGGAATGCGTGGTACCGAAATTGCCATTGTAATTTAAACCAAATTTTGCTACTATAACATTTTAAACACTGATTCATATAAAATATCAAAAAATCAGCCAATTTGGTCAAGTCACAAAAAAGTTAAACCCGAAAAAACATTTGTGACAAAACTTTTGTCAGCTAGTGTATATCAAGTTATTATATAATATATATGAATAATAATTACTGTGAGCTCCATTGTGTTTTAAACAAAAACCGGAAAAAATCATCTGATTAAGCCCATTAGAAATTTGTTATAGATGAAGTGGACAAGCTCCATTGGCAATATTGTACAAATAAAAAAGCGCCTTTTAAAAAGAAACCAATTGATGGTATCATTTTTTGTTGAACGACACAAACTTAACACAATTTAGTAAATTTGCAATTTAATAAATCAAATAAAGACAATTAAATTTAAATTGGTGCAGTAATTAAATTAACTTTAAACAATCTTTTCAATTACTTTTCAAGCTTTTCTTTTCTCGATCAATTCCAATTGCATCGGCATTGAATTTTGCACTAGTTTTACGTTTATATATGTTTACACACGTCAGTAACTATAATCTTTTGGCTTTTTCCCAGACTCGTATTGTTCTTGAAATATATATATATATATAATCGAAATTTAATTGTTGAATAATTCTCATTAAAAACCTGTCTGTATTCCGTCATAGTATTGGTTTAAATCCACAACTACTTTTCTCTGAATCACAAGAATCCTACGACCGAATGCAGCCAGATTTTTGACGAGAAGTTTCGAAAAATTATATTTTGAAAACACTGGAACAGAAAATGAAAAGAGTAAAAAACTTCTGTTACTGAACAGCACCATTCAACGTTTAAACTATTTTTCTGTTAAACAATAATTTATATATATACACTAGCTGACAAAAGTTTTGTCACAAATGTTTTTTCGGGTTTAACTTTTTTGTGACTTCACCAAATTGGCTGATTTTTTGATATGATAGATTCATATGGTTGTAGATTATTTTACAAATTCTCGCTTGTGATTACGATGATCCGTTTTCCAGTGACAAGCGTTTATCGTAAAACGCGTAGCTCAAAGATATTACGCACTTTTCTTGCACTGCATTTCTTAATAATTTTTAAAGTTCAATTATATTTTTATCATAATTTATTGAAAATAGCAGTAATTGGTAACATTTTAGAGATGACTCCACGTAAAGAAACTCCAATTGTCACCCGGCAAGCTGTTATCAATATGAGGGAAAACGGAATGCGTGGTACCGAAATTGCCATGGTAATTTAAGCCAAATTTTGCTACTATAACATTTTAAACACTGATTCACCTAAAATATCAAAAAATCAGCCAATTTGGTCAAGTCACAAAAAAGTTAAACCCGAAAAAATATTTGTAACAAAACTTTTGTCGGCTAGTGTATATAATAAATTACGAGGGCGTGTTTTGCACAATTGGTGCGCAGTCTTTTGCAATTTGCGCGTACATGGTGGTAGTGGCGTGTGATAGTAAATTATTAACAAATGGGCGATATTCAAAAATTTTACGTAAAAATGCTCAATATCTGTGAACATTATTTTTGATAGAGTTAAATTAAAATTCGGATGTAAAAGATGTCAGACCGTGAAATTGCGGCCGGTATACAAGCCCAACCAACATATTATTACGGGCTTATATTTATAATTTAAATTGGTGATAAGGAAATAAAATTATAAGCTATAAAATGAGCCTGATAAGTTACGTGAAACATAGAATTTAGAAAAACACTCTTAGATATTCCAAAACTGTTTTCAATTGGCGTGCAACATGTATACAAATGTTTATTTATGATCGATTCAAGATATTTTTATTTTCCAGTTATTTCAAGACATTTCTTATTTCAAGACATTATAAGTTTTGAATCTATTCTATTTTAAATTTTTTTGCTGAATACAACACATACTTGCAATAGAACCACAGAAGGTTTTCCAGTTAACCTACTAATTTTTTACTGTGCTTTGCAGTCATATTCTAGAATAGTTTTTATATAGAAATTGAATAGTTTCATAAGCATTCAATCTACTGCCTTTCTACAGATTTTATTGTGTTTTCCATTATCGAAAAAAATATATATAATATTTAAATTACTTTGTTCAAAATTCTAAATGTCACCTAAATATAGTTTTAAACTTCCAATTTAATTGTTACAAACACGTCTTAATAATTATTTCTACTTCGGCTAGTTACCGTACCGCTCGTGTCGAGGATACTTTCTTTCTGTGCGATGTATAATTTTTAATCTTTTAACTTATAATCTCGAAAAAAGCTTATGCTGTCATACAATTTAAATTGTTAATACATGACAATTAACATAATTGTTTGACATAAGCATTTTGTGTTTCGGTGCATTTTTTTACGAGTGCATATAATTCAAATAATATTCAAATAATCAGAGCATCATGTTTGTTGTGTGAATTTACACTGGAAATAAATTCAAATTTCCATCAGATTTAATACAATTTAACCTAATTAGTTATAATTAGTTAGTTTTTAATTTGATGATCAAAAATTACCTAAAACACTTCCCCAATTGTGCAATAATTACATACAAACATGTTTACGAAAAATTAATACCTAATGCTGTTTTTCAACTTATTTTTAACGATTTCTGTAAAATTGGCTTGATATAATACGAGTACACATCTCTAATAATGGGTTTATTAATCATTAATCGCTTCACAAGTCCAGCAGTTTTCGAGAAAATTTGCAAAAAATGACACACCTAATTTTTTATCGGGGTAAAGTAGTTAGTAGCTTAAAAAGAAAGAATTTCAATATGAGTTAGATGTTTGTTTGAAGAAATTTAAAGACAAAAATGTAAACTTTCTAATTTGAAAATTCTATTAGGTTTAGAAATTACAATCCGCATTTTTTTACGCACATTAAACTGTAAAAAACTGGACAAACTCAAACAAAACTTTTATACAAAATAATTTCCGTCATTAATAACAACATTTTCCCAGATTTTGGGCAACTTATGGATTCCATCATAATAGAATTTTTCTGGTTTTGCCGCAGTCCATGGAAATTAAATAAATCATTCTTCGCAAGCTTCGCAATGGTGCAGCATTGTGAGCATACTTGGGAAAGACCGGCCCGATTGGAGTCGAGATGGCCCGAATTTTCGATTTTGCGGCCCTGGTCCGGCCGGACGGAATTAAAACGGGCCGACACGGGGCCGGCCCTCAAATAAAACCAAATTTTAGTTTTTCATTATTTCGTAATGTTTCTTAAAATATCGTGTGTACGTTTGTTCCTCAACTGGATTGGTAGATATTAGAGAAATTTAGAGACGATCTTCAATTTCCAATTTATCAAACAAAAATTCAATGTCGATTAAGTTATGAAAATATGGAACATATATATATTTATGTTAAAATAAATTTTTAAAAAAACTAGGTTTTGTTTCAATATATCATGTTGCCAACTTTTCCGGGCTGGAGGGTCAATCCGGAAGAGTTGGGAACAACACTAATCAACAATTTCCCAAGTATGATTGTGAGAAAGCCAAACATTTTCTAGTTTTCTCTAGGGCTATTGCTAAGGTAAAAATGTATTGTTTGAGTTTGTCACACCTACTGAAACTTTATAAACGGCCTCTTATTTACTTCAAACAATAGGCGCACGCTAAACGGTATTGTAATAAAATGAGCTCAGTAAACGTGCACAAATCAAAATTTTTGGAATTATATTATTATTTTTAGATAGTTTAAGAAAAGCCTGGTTAAATTCCCATGAAGGCTGTATTATTGAAAAAACGCAACAATTTTCAGACACGCTTTAAAATTGAAAAATCTTAGTTTCCAAGCGAGTTTTTCGTAACACAATTTTATCTTCCCCACAATAAGGCTAGTGGCAAGCCTGCACACTCAAAGATTAGTCCAATCACCTCTGACGATGACCGACTATCCGAGTCAGGAGAGAATGATGAGGAAAGGGAATTGAGTTTGTGCTCACAAACGAGCTGCTTACTCTCTGCTGCCAGGTCAGCCCCCGGGCGCAGGCACTGTTACGACGATTATCCCCTTTGGTTCCTTGAACGGTGGGAACCTGAACTAGGGGTGTACGATAACGGTAACGCCCAAAAGCCGCCATTCCTTACAAAACTCTTACAGGGAATTTCCTCCATATGTTATGCGGCACCAATCTTTGCTGAACTGCTTTGATATATTCTTTTTAATGCTTATTTCTAGTAATGAAAAATAACAGTAAAAATGTCAACTATATATGGACGTAAATAAGTGGCCGATTATGACGTTTAAGTAGGTGTGAGTTCGTCTACATAGTTACCACATTTTAAACAAAAACAAAAATAAACATTTGTTATGGGACTTTGCCGACTTTACAATGATCGAGTGGGTCAAGCTTCCAATAATATACAAAAATTCTCATCTGCACGCCACATAAAAATCCTGAAAGTAGGAGTTCTACCGGATTACTACTTTATTCAATTTATTTTATTTCTTATTCGGCAATTTGCATGAAGAAGTGTGGAACAGAGATGGGCGGAATGAAAAATTTTGAATTTCGGAATTCCGGCCTACCTGGTGTTAACGCTTAAATTGAGAACGAATTTTTGAAATTCGGAACCGAAATTATACAATTTCGGAATCAATAAATCCGGAATGGAAAATGGCCGAAGTATGGAATCCGAAATTACTCCCAACTCTGGTTTGGAAGTTTATCGGTGAAGGAATTTTCCCTTAATAAACCCGTCATTCTTTTTCAATAGACTTTTAAATACATTAAAATCTGATAAAATTATTGTTGCTTTTATAAACTTTCTAGAATTTTCTATTTTGCTAAGTTATATTTAACTTTCACTGTTCATAGGTATTTTAAACCAAAAATTAAAAACTTATTTTTCTAGTGATATGTTCCAATATTCAATTGTTTTAGATGAACACAAGCTGTCCTGCAATATCAGATATATCTACATCAATTTTCTTGAGATCTGCACTTATATACAATATTATAGCATCCGTCATAGCTCTGCCTCTCTTATTCTGGTCATCTTACAAATTATGGTCGATGCCCTTTGCAAAATTATTTCATTTTAATATTAAATTATTAATACAGATGTACTTGCTTGGGTTTATAATTCATTGTATTGGAAGGTAATCTGTGGATTTAAATATAAGAGAAACTTAAAAGCAGAATTAAAATAATAAAAACGGATGTCGATTTATGATGCTTGAAGCTTGAACTTTAGAGGCTTTTTATAATTTACAGAGAAATTTAGACAAATCATGTTATTTTGCATCAAAGGAAGTTAGTAATATTCACGTAAAGCTTCAGTGTATACAGTACCGGTCAAAAAGTTGTAAACGCGGAGTTTTTCGAGCATAACTCTACGCTTACTTTTTTTTGTTTTTCTGTTTTTTGTATGGCACTTGTCCACAAATTTTCTAACGCTTTCAGAAGCAACTGGTAAAAATTTCGGCTAATTACCGACTCGAAAACCAGTTATTCTCGAAAAACGCAGCGTTTACCACCTTTTGACCGGTACTGTACGTTTTAATATTCAAACATCATTATTTTACCATCAAAACGTTATTTTTTTGAATTTTTAGATTTGTACTTCACCTATTAGATATTATCAATTATATTAAATACGATGATCCATGTGATAAGGTTCCGAATATTTACCGGTATGTACTTCTTCCCATGTGTACAAACATGATTATGTTATATTTTCTAGGTGTTTTGTATTTCGACTATTCTATAATATCGGCATGTGGATTATCGGAACTTCAGCGATTGTATTAACAATTGAGCGATGGATAGCAACACGGAAGAGTTATGATTATGAAAATAGTTCCATTCTGATTGGATTTGCATTATTAACTTTTCAGGTTTGAAGTTTTTTTGTTTCATTAGGTTGAGGAATAAGTTCGTAAATGTTTTTATATTATCTTTTGTTTCGCAGCAATTTTCTTGCTGTTTGGCAAAGTGTATATATTTATCTGACAGCACTTTTACTGCTCTACAAAACTGTGATTTTAGTTTGTTCTGCAAATATAAATTTGCATCATTATTGGGGCTTAGAAATGAATTGAGGCAAATATCAGAATTTTCGCTATCTTCATCGAAAGCAAAAAGCAGCCGAAGTCCCGCCTGGAAGCGGACGATCTGCAGAATTAGACAAAGAGCATCTGAACGATCTGGGAAAGAAACGCCACGGTCGACAAGCAGCACTATGTTGCCCAGCTGCGCCGCGTAAATGAGGCTATTCGACTGAAACGACCCCATCGAAGTCATCTTGTTCCACGACAACGCCAGACTGCATGCTGCCCTCAAAGAACTCCAATGGGAGGTTCTTCAGCATCAACCGTATTCTCCAGACTTGCACCATCAGATTATCACCTTTTACCCTTTCCCTCAGACCAAATGAGGGGTGCTACCTTCGATGGCGAAGAGGACCTCAAAACTGGCTCAACGACTTCTTCGACCGGCGAGTTTTGGCGGAACGACATCAAAAAATTGATCGAAAGTCAGGAGGAAGACGTAAACCGTAACCGCGAATACATAATTGATTAATTGATTATTATTATTATTATTATTATTTGTTCTGTTCAAATAAATATTTGTGAAAAAACTCTACGAACTTATTCCTGAATCCAATAAGATCTCACTCATTACTTAGTTTTTGCAATAGGCAGAACCTGTAGTATCATAGTAAGAGTAAAATGTAAATATAAAAACAAAATTCTATAAATATATGAACATCTTTAAATGTGAATGTGATTTTGAAGATTTTTCCTAAGCAAAGAATAAAATCATGCGTTTCCTTATCTATGCATCAATTTTCACATTTCAGATGGTTCTTACAGCTATTCCACTGACAGCAGCATATTCCAATACCCGATTTAAAAATGTTTACATGCCATATTGTTCCGTTTATCGACCGATTTATCCGGAGATTGCTCAAATTAATGCAATCGTCTGTATATTAGCTCAAATTATTGCTCGGATCGCATTTGGTCAATTTTATCTAATAAATAAAGTAGGTAAATAGTAAAAGAAAAGTGATGCAAACATTAGGGGAAAGTGATAATTTGAATGAAAGTTGCGAAGTTGTTTGAATTTATTGAAACTAAGAAAGCTAAGGGCTTTCAGTTCACTCTAAACCAACACGACACCTGGGAAATTAACATAAAATGAAGTCTGATTTAATTTGACGGTATCTGGATTGTTTTGCTTTAAAAAAAGTCAAAATACAATCAAATATTTTCTGAAAGTTTATGCTGAATTTAGTAAACGAGATTAACTTACGTAACATCGATTGTGCCCATTTTTAAAATAGTTGTATATTTTAGAAGAAACGTGAAGAAAAAATTGGATCGAATTTATCGACGAGATTTCAACAGGAACAAAACATGCAGTAAAATTTGAATTAGCAAACCCTTTTAATAAATAATTAAAGATCAATAAAGTGCCTAAATGTATACGCAAACATAAACTCGATATTTATTTTATTACAACATACAACGTTCTTTATACTTTTACAATATGCACAAAAGCTGCCTGCATATCAATATTTATCATATATGGAATGTAAGTCTAATATATTATAAATATATATATATATATAACTATCTATTTCAAGTTAACACATTTTATCCACTTCTGGCTATTATCACCATAGTTGTTATGAAGAGAACGATTGAAAAGGTAAACATTTTTCTGAGAATGCAGATATTCTTTTTAACAATTAATGTTTGTTTTTAATTGTTGGTACGCTTAATTAAAACTTAAAATTCGCTAGTTGTACGTTATAGCTTTTTATTTATTTTGAAAAGTTTGCAATTTATTTTATGTCATGAAAACTACTCACAAATAGATATTAGCAAAAATTATTTTTGCTTCGAAATTTGTGGCAAACTTACCGAGAAATTATTTTTAATTGTTTTTTTGTAATTTTAAATTAGTCGATTTTCGGTTGAACCTTATTCGAACGATCTTAACTGTTTCCGGAGTTCTGACGAATGGAAACAGGCTCCTCAAATCTTTCTGTTCCGTATTATCTAACGGTTCTTATAATATACCTCAAATTTGGGTAATTAAACTATTATCAAAATCTGAGAAATTGAAAGGTTAATTTGATCATTTTTGAATTATTTTCAATGGTCTCATAGATAAAATGAAACAAATATTCAATTTACGTGAATAATTTCTCAGGTTTTCATTATATTTCTTCAAAGTTTCTAGACCAAACCAGATTTATTACTTTTATTTCTTATAAAAAGAAAATTGGAGTTTTCAATTTCTTAGATTTCGATAATATTTATTAAATTAGTTAAAAAAAAATCTAGAGACCAAACCATAGAAAAAATAACACTTTCAGCACGTACGGTAATAAAACGAACTCAGTAAACGTGCTCAAATCTTAATTGTCGACAATATATTAATATTTCTTGAATGTTTAAGACAAGTTTAATTAAATTGTAGCAAAAAACTTCTTGGTTATAAAGACGTAGTTTCCACATGCGTTTAAAAAAATCGCAAAATCGCAATGTCGAATTGGCGTGCTTTCAGCAAAAATATGAAATATAGAATAGCAACACTCCAATTCATACATTAAATACAAAACATTTAAAAAAACATTGCGCACAAATTAATAAACTTATCCCATATATATTATTTAATTGAAATTATTGTCCTTTTCAGAGATCGGTGCCTAATGGAAGAGGAAAAAAAGAAGAGAAAATGATGGGCGGCCACACGGTCGCAAACAACTTTTTCGTCAATTCCTCTTAAATGTGTGGTGCCCATAATTTCGTAAAAAAGAATGGTCGTCTAAACGAGAACCTCATCCCATCCTAATTTGTTTCCTCTTCCATTAGGCACCGTTCTCTGAAAAGAACAATATATATTTTAATAGGTGAATCTATATTATTTCAGATACAGCTGAGTATAAAACTTGAATTGAAAGCTAACTTAAAAGTGGACAATCAACTATACTTCGACCAAGTTCAAAAGCAATGGGCGTAAGATTATCTTATTAAATTTAAATTCTTGTATTACATCGACTTGTTGACCACATTTTAACTTATTCAACTTTCTTCCGCAAAAGAATTTGAAGACCATTTTTAATTGTTTCTTTGTGAATTTGAATATTTATTTCTATTATTGTTCTTTTCAGAGATCGGTGCCTAATGGAAGAGTAAGAATAGAAGAGAAAATGATGGGGCCACAAAAAACATTTTTCTCAATTCCTCTTAAATATGTGCTGCCCATAATTTCGTAAAAAAGAATGGCCGTCTAAAAAGAGAGGCCGTCCAAACGAGAACTTCAGTCCATCCTAATTTTTTTCCTCTTCCATTAGGCACCGATCTCTGAAAAGGACAATATATGTCTTACTATTTTATGAATAATTAAATGAAACAACTTATATTTTGTTTTTGTTCTTGTTAAATACAAAATTTAGCACATCTGCGTGATAATTGTAGATTAAACTTTTTCAACATTTAAACATCTCTTACTAACTTGCACGTATTATTTGCATATAACTTGTCATGTCATTTTTTACTAGTCCGTCTTAAACTAATATGAGATTCTTACCGTGACTATCATTCCTGAGCCTCCAACTTTGATACTTGCTTAAAACTAGCATGTTCTTCTAAAATATTAGGGTAAACCACATTATTTGAACTTCTGTTTCTACGATTTCAAGTGGCGTGTAATAGAATTAAAAATATATTTATCAACTCAACATTTATTTCCACAAACGGAACAATAAAGAAGAAATATTATTTCACATCTTCAATAATAACTCCTCCTTGGACTGTTGCGCCGGGTGGAGGCGTATAAACAATAGTTGCGGGTACATGATGTGGGAATTGCAACATTCCTGGACTGAAATTAAAACCGGCGGCATAACTTGGCGGCGCAATGGCATTAATTTGTTTCGATTCGTTGCTAATGGTTGGATAGACAATATTCTCTTTTTCCTTCTGCTCAATCTCTTTAGCTTTTTCCGTGTTTACAATATCCTGCTGTTGTAAAAGTGGAGTCTTCTGCGATGCTACAAAGACTTTCTTATTTCCGCGGTTCTTAATTTTATCAATCCATGATTTAAGAGCAAAACGAGATGATGAGTTGACAAACATCGATGCTAGAAGGATGAGACTTAGGAAAAGTTTCACAATGTCGTATGTCAACAATTCAATTCTTTGCTGTTTATAAAACTCATCCTTTTGCTTTTTACCACCAAGCCAATTAAACGGTGTGAAAAGTTCGACGCTTTTATAATCTAAAAATGTTTCGCTAATTTTTACAATATTAACTCACACTTACATATATCAAACCATTGAGGAATATTAATTAATACGGTGAATCCAAGTGCCCAGCCAAGACGGGTTCGAGCATAAGCAACAACGTAATTATTCGTGTTAGGGTCGAACGCAATTACAGTTTTGGATGGTTTGCACAATAAAAGTGTCACCAGTCCCTTTAATAAAAATAGCTTGAATTTAAAAATATTGTAAATAAGGAATTACAGTAATCAACATAATTACAATGACGACTGTCGATACAACCAAGAAGAAAAATATTGCAGAAGCGGGTAGTTGGTTCCATTTTTGAGCCACAAAATGATAAGATCCAGACAGAAGAAGAGATACGAACAGGATTGTCATAAATGTAACCCTTAATTGTTCACTGTCAATTTCAACCCATCTTTGCTGCCTACGAGTGATGGGAGGGACTCCCAAGGTCCGGGTATTTTCATAAAAAAAGGAACCAGGGCTTAGAAATCTTCAATTTTTACGGTCACGCGCGCGCGGAATTCCAAAAAATGATGTCTATCCCATCACTGCGGTCTACCCTATATTATTAGATCTAGAAACTAATTTCCTAGTTGTTTTTGTTGTTGATATTTTGTCAAAATAAAATTATTTTTAATAACGAAGTTTATGTTATAATCTTCTCTGTATTATCAGCTTTCTATTGTCCTTTTCAGAGATCGGTGCCTAATGAAAAAGGAAAAATTAGGATGGAATGAGGTTCTCGTTTGGACGGCCATTCTTTTTTACGAAATCATGGGCAGCACACATTTAAGAGGAATTGACGAAAAAGTTGTTTGTGGCCGTGTGACCGCCCATCATTTTCTCTTCTTTTTTTTGCTCTTCCATTAGGCACCGATCTATGAAAAGGACAATACTTTTATATAACTTTCTTCACGTACTTTATAAAAAAATCATTATTTTGGCTTCAGAATATGTCCAGAATATATTTTAATGCGTGAAGAAAATTGTTTTCAGAGATTATGTTATCGTTTGGAAAGTTGTATATTTTATTTTCATCCCATCAATTTATGCTATCTATCTCAATTGTGGCACACATTTTTTTCACTTTATTAAATTATTAAAACTTCTGCATATATAATAAATTTTAAAGTCAAGTCTTCAATACTACCTTATTTTATTATTTAAAAATTTCGATTCCTATTTACGACTTTTAATTGAGTAAAATTAAACTATTAAATTGCAATCAACAAATTATTGCAATCAACAAAAAAAAATAAACATCCAACAAATTATTGCGGAGTGATATTGATAATGTGTGATTACATGAAAATTAAATAAAATAATTCTAATATCATCATATGAGGATTCCCGTTTCCTGCAGTATTACTAAAACAATTCAAGTTCTCTTAAACTTTTCTGAAATTAAGTAAGGGCGGGATTTTTATTAAGAAAGATTAAGATATATTCCATCCGCAATAGTGTGTTGGATGATGCGCTTGTACACCGACCGCATTTTCACGGCCTGACATTTTTTACTTCCGAATTTTAATTTCATTCCTTTTAATTCTAACATAAAAAGTTTCAAGTGGGGCCTATAAAATAAATTGAATCAGAATTAAAAGGTCGTTATGGTCTTCACAATTTTTTAACATTAAAAAACCAAAAACAGCATATAACTAATTTAATCAACATGTTAATTAAAGAGAAAAATGGTTTAAAGGAGCATGAAGAAGTGAAATGTGGCCTCGCTTGGGGCCAAAAGAATAAGGGTCTATTTAATTTTCATTGTTTTTTATTTCTCCCTTCTGTTACTGTCATTTCTTGTTATGTTTTACTTTTTCTTATTAAGTTGGTTTTGTTTTAATAATTCAAAATAATATAATTTCTGTGCCATTTTATTGTTTTTTTTTTGGCTCGGAAAGACGATAAATAATCAACAAATTGAAATTAAATCATTAACTCAAGAAAAGGCCAAAAAAAATTTTAGTGTAAAATTAAATCGACAACTTTGTCTCTTTGGGAACAGACTCAGTGACTTAAAGCTTTACAATATTTCGAATAATATTATTTTCGTATATTTTCCAATTTTAAATTTAACTAACAATAGGCGTCATGACATGTACTCCTCCCATAAACAATGTTTTAGTAATATTTGATGTAATTTTTGTATATTTTTTACTGTTACAGTTATGAGAATCTCTTTCAAACCTCAACAGTTTGTACGTGCCAAATTATTTTTTTAAACCTTCTCTTTCATTAATGAACACATTTTCATTCCAATTTTAAAAAACTCCGATTTTTATTCAACGACTTTGGCTAGCTAGTATAAACAATTTTTCTTGCCTTTTATAAACCATAGACATATGAATTTAACCTAATTAAATTTTAATCATTTTACAACAGCTGAAAATATGTCAGCCCTTGTGATTAATTACCGAAAACATCTGCCTTTAAAAAATAAATATCCTTTACCACATTTGAGAAGAGCTGAAATTACGATTCGAACGAGCAACGCAGAACATTCCACACAAGAAGAAAATCGAGCCCATTGCCACTGTCAGATTAGTAGTGGTATAAAAGAACTCATATAGGGTTTGACACGCCATGAAGCTATAAAAAATAAACTCTCGATTACTACAATTGCAACTCACATCCATCCGTAAGCTCCCAGAGCCACGCCATAAGCTCCGCAAATCAATTTGAAGAGCGAAGATAGTCCAAGTGGTATGTAGACACACGATAGAAAGCTTTTCGTAATATCTTGTTTCATTTTGAAACTTAGAAAAATAAAAAAGCAAAGAAGAAGTAGTTCAATCAAACTTAGCCCGACGCCAGGAATGCCTTAATATCTTGAAAATAATGAAACAAGGAATCTTGAACGTCGTACCACCGATTATTGCCTTTTTCGTGAATAACACATCGGGAAAATCACAAACTACTTGTTTTTTCAACTTAACACGAGTCGTTGTACAGAAAAGATCTGTTAATAATGGTAAGCCAGGTACTGGCACCAAGTCCATCATTGTAAATTAAAAATGAATGAGATATAGCTTGTTTATCATTTGAATGAAAAAATTATAGGATATTGACCATTTTTATAATAACTTTAAATTGCAGGTGAACATTATCGAAAAAAAAACAAAATTCGTTGCCAATAACAACGAAATCAGGTGCAATGGCAGAGCACCGTAATCAGTGAAGCCTAAAAGATAAAGATTGACGATCAGCAACGGATGTAAGATATTGATCGTTTCATTCTTATCATATTCTACAATGATCATCAAAATTGTCTTCAATTATTATCAACACCAATTACTGCAAATGACCCATCCAATATAAATTAATGATAACAATATGTGATCACTCTCATTATTGCGAAGTATCAGTTTCGCTTATTCATATTATAATGACTGCTAAATTTGATTTTGTTGATAAAAGGGTTCTCGTCACCGGAGCTAGTCGAGGTACGTTTATGTTGCGGCACACCAAATTATTATAAATTGTACCGAGACCTTGTAAATTTTTGTTTTTTCTTATTTTAATTACATTGATTCGGTCAAGGATTAACGTGAAAACGTTCGTCAATATTAAACTAATCAAAATACATTGGAAAGAGCTGTAAAAAACCCGTGCTCTTAAATTTATGAACACCTCTCTCGTCGGTAAAAACTTTAATTTGATCTGTTACGGTTTTATTGAGTTCTTTCAATGTTTTTAAAATATAGAAATTGAAATCTGTCCTGCCAGTCACATTGAAGAAAAGATTTGACTTTTGATATTTATCACCATAATGCAGAAAATATTTCGTCAGGATATAATAAAGTATAATGAATAAAATTGTCACTGGTGAATCCCATCGCGTCGGTTGAGAACAAAACGCACTTCCTCTGCACTTTGCGCTTGACGGTGGCGTGACTGTTTTGCACGAAATTGTTATCAAAACACGTGCAAAACTGCCGCCAGTACATTCAATTCAAACCGAAAAAGTAACCAAAGTTTCATCAAAATTACAAGAAGCGTCCTCACTCCAGAAAACAACCTCAAATTTTAACAAAGATTGATGACGTGTTTACGCTATATAACAGGATGAGTCTGTTTTCATGCAAAAAGCACCTCGCGTCCTAACAGGAGCACTTTTCGTGCAAAACACAGTCACGCCACCGTCAAGCCGAAAGTGCAGCGTTCGACGACGGACGAACAAGATTTTAATAATAATTATTCACATTTTGGCAGTCCCGGTTTAATGACACTTGAAATAAAATATAGAAATAAATTAAGGTCTAATGATATAAAAAATAAACTTTTTCAAGCTAATTAGAGCCAAGATAATTAAAATAAATTAAAATTGAATTAACAGGATTTTAAAACCAATTTTAGAATTATTTTTAAAAATTTATATATTATGATATACGTTTTAGTGTTTCAACTATCTTGAATACAGTAAACATATTTCTACTCACTTAGCCTGCCTCTGAATACTTGAAATCGATGTTTTTAAGATTTCTCTCGTGAACGAAGAGTGTTTAGTTCGCGGCGGGCGCGGTCGGATTGACCAGTGTGTGGTCTCGCTTCGGGGTCAAAGAGACAATGGTGTCGATTTAATTATCAATTTCTTTTTTTTTCACTCGAACTCTCAGAATTGTTTTAAACTTTGTAGGTACACTAGCTGACAAAAGTTTTGTCACAAATGTTTTTTCGGGTTTAACTTTTTTGTTACTTGACCAAATTGGCTGATTTTTTGATATTTTATGTGAATCAGTGTTTAAAATGTTATAGTAGCAAAATTTGGTTTAAATTACCATGGCAATTTCGGTACCACGCATTCCGTTTTCCCTCATATTGATAACAGCTTGGCGGGTGGCAATTGGAGTTTCTTTACGTGGAGTCATCTCTAAAATGTTGCCAATTACTGCTATTTTCAATAAATTATGAAAAAAATATAATTGAACTTTAAAAATTATTAAAAAATGCAGTGCAAGAAAAGTGCGTTATATCTTTGAGCTACGCGTTTTACGATAAACGTTTGTCACTCTAAAACGGATCATCGTAATCACAAGCGGGAATTTGTAAAATAATCTACAACCATATGAATCTATCATATCAAAAAATCAGCCAACTTGGTCAAGTCACAAAAAAGTTAAACCCGAAAAAACATTTGTGACAAAACTTTTGTCAGCTAGTGTATATTCCTTACGTCAAAGTTAATATTCCACTGAGATGGGAGACTTAGTATTTCGGAATGCGGAATACTTTTATCATTTTTAGGTTTAAATTACTTTTATGAGCTGGTGTTTTCACAAAATAATTTGGCGTTTGGCCGGAATCTCGGCATTCAGAACTCGGAACCACATTTGAAACAACGGAATCCAGTATACCGCCCATCTCTGCACACAAACTTTTCATAGTTTCAGCTGATTTTCATTACTAACTTTATTTTATATTTTTCTGTATAATCTTTATGTTTTAAGTTAGGAAAATTTTTAAAAAAAGATGAGCGAAATAATAAATTAAATCGCCAATTCTGTGTCTGTGCTCCAAACGAGACCACAACTTTCTCTATAATGCTCGTTAAGCCATTTTGGCAATCTAAACATTCTTTTAAGACATTTTTACCAGAAGTTGTTTATTGAATATCAAATAGAGTCATCTTTCTAGAAGGACAGGAGCGCCCTTTATTTTTAATACAAACATATCTGTTAGAATTCTTATGAGCTAGGATTTGCTTAATATGAAGAGGCAAACAACTTGTTATAGATTCGTATTCAAGAACATATTTTCCAGTTGAATCATTAGTTGGTTAGTTTCCTATACTAAATGGAAGAAGAAATTGTATTCCAACATGTCATGAGATAAACAACATATGTTGATGATATTGGAAAATACGAAACCATCATGATTCCCTCATTTTTTTTCTTGAATACAACAATACATTTTCTATTAACAGCAGTTAATTGCATTTTGTATACCAGAAGAACATACAAAAAAAAATTGTATTAAATTTTGGGAGGCATACAAGTACATTCACATCAGATGTACCTATTATCGTCGACGTTCGATGAAAACCAGAAGATTATGTCTTGCAATGTTTCTATTTTCCGCGTGATAATATTCCCATAGATTATCAAAACCATATTATTATCAACACAATTTTTATATCAAATACTGTAGCTGTCACAAGAAAGCAACACCGGAAACTCTATAATTTGTTTTGGCAGTGATATTATTATCATTATGTTCGTTCTATGTTTTCGTCTGCATTAAACGCATCTTTAAAAGACCGATTTCAATGATAATTGAGAAGGAGAAAATCAGTTCGGATATGAAGATGATTTTTAAAGAAAGAACTAATATGACAAAACATTCTATTAATAGAACTGATTGATAATTGTATAATTAAGTCACATGCGATTGATTCCGTTGGACTATTAATTTGAAACATTTCTGTTTTATAGGGATCGGACGCGCTCTCTGCCTGGAGCTTGCCAAAAATGGCGCCCAAGTGTTCGCAATGTCTCGCAGTAAACATGCACTTCAACGACTGGCGGATGAATCAGCTGGAATGGTATAAATATTGCAAATTATTGAAAGCTCGCTAGAAAAATTATTTGTTACGCGAAAGTTAACGACATTATTTCATTTTGAAAGGAAAACTTACTTGCTAGTGTATTCTAATTAGTATATTCTGTATCATTTTTTGAGAACGATTCTATTTAATATATAAATTCTAGTTCACCTCAAATTGAATATTCAAGTTGGGGGCTCAGAAAAGACGCTCATTTTGCGAATTTCGGTAAAAAGCGTATGTTTTTAGATAGTTTAATACAGACTAGTAACAACAAGGTGCCAAGTTATATGAAAATAATACGTGTAAAAAAAGTAATACACGTTTAAATATTGAAAATTGCCGTTTAAATTTGGCGTGCTGTTTTTCCCTCTCCAAAAAGTTTGATACAGTTTAATTCAAAGTTCAAGTATCAGACGCACGTCAGCTGAAAATGTTGTCCAACTTATTGTTACTTCTCACTTACCACGATAGCTACGGTAACTATCAATGAAATATTAGCCATTATTTTCTGGGATTTTTGTTTTTATGGGAAAGTACACCGTTTAAAATTTCCAACCTTGTCAATATGAGCAAAGAATCTTAGAGACTTTTATAGTTTGAATACGTTTAAATATATATTTTATTATCTCTTCGTAGCGCTCTACTTTCAATTGGCATTTAACCAGAGATTCCGGAATCCCAAAAAGTTCATCCCTGTATTTAACAATTACCTATGTGTGAATAATTTATACATTTTCAGCGTTACAAGATAACAATTATTGTCGGAGATGTTACATCATCGCAGGATGTGCTTCACCGTCTTATCTGTCCATATTTTCCATTACACGCACTTGTAAATAACGCTGGAATAGCCGACAACGCTCCAATCGGTACAATTACACAGAAAATGATTGAAAGGTAAAGCTAACAGAATATCAAATTTCACAGTGATCATCTTCCAGAACATTTTCGGTAAATGTCACAGCACCAATAATCATTGGACAACTGGTTGCGAAAAACTTTGTTGATCGTCAGATTAAAGGATCGATTGTTAATGTATCTTCACAAGCCTCACTTCGACCCATTGAGAATCACACCGTCTATTGTAAACATGAATATTTTAGATTTTATTTAATTAATATTTTATTTATAGCGGCCTCGAAATCGGCCTTGGATATGGTAACACGGACAATGGCTTTAGAACTCGGCTCACAAGGAATTCGAGTGAATAGTGTTAATCCTACAGTTGTGTGGACCGAACTGGGTCAAGCGGTTTATAATTTTTTTATTTATTAAGGTAATTGAAAATATTTTCAGAATTGGAGCAATCCTGAAAAATCGAAACCAATGCTCGACCAAATTTCGCTTAAACGATTTGCGGGTAAGTGGTTTTGGGTATATTGGATAAGAAAAATATCAAAACGTGAAGCTTGCAAAAAAAAACTGCGTACTTGCTTGCAAAAAAGAGGAAAAATTGCAAAACCACGCTCTTCAATTTTATCATTTTATTGTCCTTTTCAGAGATCGGTGCCTAATGGAAGAGCAAAAAATTAGGGACGGAGAAAAGATCTTGGTTAGACAGCCACACGGCCATTAAGGCCATCGAATCTCTTCCTCTTTTGTTTCCCATCAAATTTTTGTTATCTATTTTTTGTTTATTATTTGATGAAAAGAAATGAAAAGTTTAATTTAAAAATGAGAATGGATTAAATAAAAATATTGATGAGAAACAAAAGAGGAAGAGATTCGATGGCCTTAGTGGCCGTGTGGCTGTCTAAACAAGACCTTTTCTCCGCCTCTAATTTTTGGCTCTTCCATTAGGCATCGATCTCTGAAATGAATAATAATTCTTTGTTTTTTTTTTTATCCTAAAATCGTTTTTGAACCTTTATACAAATTAAACACAATTAATCAATAATTCTAAACGATTCTAAAAAACAAATTAAATCCAGTTCGAAGAGTTTACAATTTTAAAAATGTAACGATTTTAAATAAAAGGTGAAGGGCGTGGTTTTGCAATATGTCCACACCTTTTTGCAAAATGTGCAGTAGTCGTGGCAGTGGAGTGCCACCTGAACCAAAACCTTATTTATTAAATCCGTTTAGTGATAGTGTTCATGAACACATTGGTTGAAAGAACTCTTACCTGAGGGCCCGGAGAAATAGACTTTTTTTAGATATACTTAAGCTTTAGTCTGTTACATTCTTCGTTTTACCGTCTATTGACAAAGCTATAATCTCAAAATTTACAAATAGAGTTTAAAAATGTTTTTCAATGCTCATAAAACAAGTAAAATTCAAAATTATTGGTGAAAATTAAATTTATAGAATTTAAACGTGGTTTTTGCAATTTGCCCAAACTTTTGCAAGATGTGAAATAATCGTACCAGTGGAGTTCATCGATTACAGTGAGCACGTTAATTTGAATTTCAAAATATTCAGAATTTTACGAGGGAAAAAAAATTTCCAAGGTACCGTAAAATTAACTTCTTTTCTTAAGACTCTAAAAATTTTTACCAAAATTCGAAAATTTGTTAAGAACGTTATTAATTTAGAGAAGATAATAGCAAAGTTCCCAGTGCAACAATTTTTAGAAAAAACCGATTAACCATGACAAATTTGAACACACATCAACCAACAATTTTATAGTATTACTTCGATTTGAAATATTATACTGCGCGTAGCAGCTGCGCTTGTTTGAAAGTATCCCATTAAAAATTGAAGAATAAGGCTCAATTTCGGCTAATCAGATCATTCATTAGATAAACCATAAAAGTCTGGTTTTTTTTAATACATTTTAAACTAACTTCAGCCCGAAACCTTTTGGATCGAAAAATTACCTCCCCAGTTTCTTATATTTATTTCTATATGGAAAACGTGCATGCTTAAACATGACGTTATTTGTTAAATGTTGATTTGGAGCTGATACCTTATCTCTAGACACATTCTAAATTTCAGAGGTCAATGAAGTGGTATCGGCAATTCTTTTCTTGCTTTCCGATGGTTCATCAATGACAACTGGATCGTTATTCCCAGTGGATGGCGGATTTTCAACAAAGTAATTCAAAAAATCCGCATTATATATATATATATATATATACATAACAAATAATAAAAATATTTCAAAAAGGCATCGAATTTATTTACATGCATCCGTTAATATTCAAGTTATTATGAGTTTCGTCGAAATATTTTCCCGAAAAATCCTTTCTTTTTCGGTGATATTGTTGAACGTTCATCGGAAGTTGAATTGGAAGGATTTGTTTCATTTTTGACGTCTATTTCCGCGTTTTCTGCTTCGTGGATAATTTTTCTGAATGTCTCCTCATCTAACTCATCACTTTTGTCGTCCTCATCATTGTTATCATCATCGCCATACTGTAATAAATATATAAAATTGGTATATGATTATAAATAATAAACTCTTGATGATTTTTACCTTTTTGCATTGTTTATCCCAAAAACCACCAATTTCCTTAGATATCTGATCGTTCCATTGCATTGCATCTAATGACTTTTGCCTTGCTTTAAAAAAAACAACAAATTAGTCTACAGCAATTGACAAACTTTGCGACATTAAAGTTCTCAATTCGGAAGCGTCAATATCCTCTTGTTTCTTATTTTTCTCGACGTTTTCTTCAGCCGTCGCCAATACTCTAAATGTATAGTAATCAAAATAGAAGATACTTATTTCGAACTTATTAATTTCATCTAACTGTTCCTTGGTAACTGTACTTAGCTCAGAACTTTGCGAAATCATAGATTCTCGGTTTGGCAATAAATTAATCGAATCTTTCTCATTCCGTGAAGATTCATTTTCCTGTTCCAACAACAACCTCCTTCGTCTTTCGAGTTCTTCAATATCATTCTGTTCATCCTTTTCTATGCGATTCTCCAATCTCGCGCGCTCTTCAGCCATCTTCATAAGCTCGTCCACATTATTAGCATTACATTCAAATTTTCCCTCATTGGTATGAAACCACTTTAATTATTTGTTTTTTTAAGTAATTATTTCGCTATTCCTTACCGATCGTGGATTTCTGATAACTTCAACATCAACTCCCCGCAATCGAGCTAACCGTTCTTCTATATTACTTACAATCTCTTGTTCATTTAAGTGTGAACTGTCTAAAGATGAATTCCTCAAGTTTTTTCGTCTTTCTTCTAGATTCCCCATCTAAAAATGAGAAAAATTTTTAAAAAAAGAACAATAATTAACATACGTCATCATCTTCTGGCTTTGTGGTGCTGTTTATAGTATTTGACTTCGAATTTCCGACTAAAATAAAAATTTTATTTTCAATTTAACTAAAAAAAAAATTTAACCATTTTTATTTGAATAAGCGTGACGAAACGATGGTGGAGGTAATCCATCTCCCCACCAATTTTTTGTTTCCTTACTGGTTGATCCATCTTTACTTCCTATTGGTAATGAAGTAATCTAACAAATTATCCAATAAAAATAGATAAACGGCACAGCTTCATATTTCATTATTCATTTAAAGTTATAAAAATTTGAATTTAATTCGCATAGTTGAGTGAATGAGTATACTTCTGAATACAATTTGATACATTTTGCTCAAATGTTGTAGAATATTGGCAAGGAAAATAGATATACTGATTTAAATAAAAACATACATATACATCACTTCTCGTTTTGTTTGCTTCAACTTTTTTATAGCAATCATAACAAACTGTTAACGGTTTGTCAGACAATGAGGGTATAATAGCACGATATGAAAGACACTTCCTACAGAAGGATAGTGCACAATTGGAGCACCCCGCCTGAAAAAAAAACAGTTCGGAAACTAATTAAAGTTTACCTCACGGTTCAGAAGATTATATTTAGTTTTACAGTTAGTACAACAAATCGATGCTGGCATTCTAAAAACAACAAATCAATTTTAACAAAAACAGACTATTGATAATTATATTGTTCGTTTTAATCACGCAACGAACAAAGAAAACTGAAACGGATAGAAGAATAGACGAACGAAAGTGGTGGTCTGATATAATACTAATTTATATTTCAGAGAAAATTAGGTAGCTCATCAAAATTATTGTATTTCATCAATGTATTGAATAGGAAATAACAAATTAGTCATAAAGTAAATATTAATATTTATTCCAAATCTATTTATTTCTATGATAACAAACAACAACCAACTAAAAATAATAACTAAAATCCTTTTGAGTAACAAAAACTTTCAATTATGGATCTCGGTACACCTTTCACTTTAATACGTCCTTTAAGCTCATCGACATGTGTTGCAATAACGTTCGAAGTTTCTTTTTCAACATATTTACGAAGATCTGCTTCACATGCCTAAAATAAAGAAATTTAATATAACATATTGTAGGATAAGAATCTTACAAAAACATCGCCCTCAATATTGCGAATGACGACTAATTCAGCATATTCAAAATCCAATGTTTTTTCATTTAATAAATCTCGTTTCCTTTCAAGATACAACGGTAGAAGATGATCCTTTTTTCTTTCAATATAGTAAGAAAGAGTTTTACCTTTTTCTATAAACCGTGATTAACATCCTAGTAGGTCATAAGTAACCTGAAGGGGGAATCCAACCACTAGGCGTTGGATAAGATTTATGCTGTGGGATTTCTGGAACAACGTCAATGGGCATAAGTTGTTCGATGTTAGTCCAATCCACCCGAGCTTCTACCACTTTCGTGTATGTTTTTGCTATAATTTTGTAAAAATATTTCTTAAACATTCATTATCAATTTATTGCCCTTTTCAATAAAGTATGCAGAATGTTAAAAGAAACTTTTTCAAAACTTTTTTCTTTGTTATTGACAATAAAATTTTGAGATAAATAAAGTAAATTTATGAGATTAAAAGAAAAATATGCAATTGGTCTAAATGAGATCATTTTTTTTCATATTTTTCCTCGTTCATTCGGCATCTATCTTTGAAAACGACAATACAGGAAATTTATAAAATTTTTGGATTATTTTAAAATTTTCTCAATAAAGACGTGAAACAAAAAATCAACTTATTTAATAAAATATGACTCGCCAATTTAGCGAACAATTTCTAATATAAAAATAAGGAATGAATACTTACATTTTTCGGGAAGAGCATGCTTCCACGGGTTTTCCCAAACGTTTTCATTAGTCAGCGTTGACGCAAATGCAATTCGATTGGTTAATACCCTCAAGCAGGATCCTGTTCGTGATGAGATCGGCAGCATAACCTTAACCGTTACAGGTTAGATACATCAATAAAAAACGATTATATTTGCTAAAAAAAAACACAAAACCTAATGTTCAACATTAACACTAATAAAGTAGTGGAGACAAGTAATATAAATACGATTAATTTTTTTTTGATTTGATTTGATTAAATTTGAAAACATTATTCATCATATTTAAAAAGTATTTTGTTACAATATTATCAATAATTTTTATTAAAAATAACCCTACTAATACAAAAAAATATTTAGTTTATGAATCATAAATTTACTATATAGAAATTGGATATCCATTATCCGTTAGCCGTTAGTATATAATTCAAAGGAAAATAAATGACGAGAAAAATAATATTAATTTACTAAACAATGGGCAGTTACATTGCAACGATTACACTTGAATACAGTACATCAATAGAATGATTTCAATTTTTAGGCCAACTTTAGTTTTTATTTTCTTTCTCTTTTTAGATTTCTCTTGAGGCCTGTTGGTAATTATCTTAATGTGTTTTTGTTAATTTTTTAAAGATTTTAAATTTAATATTATTTTGTTACATGTTTTTATATTGATTCCTAACGTCCCTAATGAAATATATTGGAAAACGTGTTATTCTTATTTTATGTAATAGATTTATTGTTTAAAATTTCTCATTTTCTATAATTTTAAACTTTCTGAATCACAGAGTTCCTGTATATGTATATACATATATATATATTTATATTTATTTCTGGTGATGATATTTACCAAATGTAACAATTTAAATATGCGTCTTCTTATTTCGACTAAAGTAAATACATATACATTGTAGGTAAAATGTCTGATTCGCTCGTCTGGCAAGTCATCCGCAACAACAGCGCCTTTTTGAGATCGCGCCGTGGAATCAACAAGAAGTTCTCCGTTGAGAAGTTCAACATCAAGAAGGTCAACAGCCCAAAGTACAGCGGATTGGCCAACAAGAAGGCTATTGATGTCAGCCCAGCTCCATCTGGAAAGGGAGTTGTTGTTTCAACCAAGAATATGAGTTAGTTTATCTCCGTTTTCGATGAATTTCAAAATTATTTAATTAAGAGGGTCAACCAGCTAAGGCTGTTACTTCCACGACCATCACTAAGAGACCAATTGTTTCTACTGGACGCATCGCCAAGAGCGGAGGATTCAGAAAGTTCTACAAGGTATACATTTTTATAAATAAACAGTAATAAAAATTTTCAGCTTGCCCAACGTCGTGCCTCAGCCATCTCTAGCTCACAAATCGTTAGAAAGAACAAGAACGCCAAGACTGAGGCTTAAGTATTTGTTTTTGTTGAATAAACTGTTATAAAAAAGATAAATTAAAATAGTGCATACATTGATCCACCTCTATTAATTATGCTATTGAAATTTAATTTCGGCTTCTCTATCGGCACGAAAATTGCCCGATATTGTTATTTGAAAACAATAAGCAATAGAAGAATGACTTTCCTAGCTGTGGGATATAATTGTGTTTAAAAAAAATATGAAATTGATTAAAGCATTCCGCCAATCACTGCTTGTTTTTTGAACTGAATTGAATTTTTCCAAAAAAAGCCCGGGTTCTGTTTTGAAGTACTGTTATTTCGAGGGTCAGTATAAGAGAAACAACTTATGATGGCGCAGTCGAATGAATAATTTTTAGTTTTGTCTAATTATGTTCCGTTTATAGGCATTTAAAATTTTTATTGAATTAAAAATAAATATTCATAGCACAGAGATCATTAGATTAATAACATACAAATTACGGTTTATTAGACAATGTCTACATTTCTTCTGCTATTAGTTCTAAATCGTCCTCGGCTTCTCGAAGCACTTCTGATAGTCGAATCAGACCGAATAGTTGAGAAACTTTTAACTGACACGTTATCATCGTCGTTCTTTTCCTTAAAAATATTTATTTTGTACAACTATTCTAAACTTACAGCCAACGATGCTACGTATAAATTATATGGTTCCCATCTGCCCTTTCCTGGTAAAGCTGCTGGATATACTTTGTTTAGATATTTCATCCTAAATTGTTAGTTGATCACTTTTCAATAATAAATAGAACATACACGGCGGTTTTGTCCTGTGGTATTAATTTCGAACTGAATTCAATCGCAATTTCAAGGAAAAACAAGTTCCTCGGGGGCAAACGATCATTTGTAACAACGCCTTTATCAAACTCCTGGAAAGCATAGTCAATACTAGTTTTATGAACCATTGCGACAGCATAACGGTTTTTACTGTAGTCGGTACCACAAGCGGATGCAAACCTGAGAATTATATATATATATATATATAGTCGCAGTCAGACTAAAACACCCTTTAAAAAAAAAGATGCCAAAAATGATGTAGCTGGAAAGTTTATAATTATAGTAAGCGGAGACCAAAATTTTTGTCACATTTTTTTCAAAGGTTAGGTTGACGATGATAAGATATACTCTCTAACAATTATTTTTATCACCTACCTTTTTGCCAAATCTCTCAAGGAATTAAAAGCGTCAGAAAGTGGATCCAAACTATTAGTAGATGACTAAAGAATACACGTATACGCATTATTTTCTCCAATGTTACCAATAAATCCTCAAAGATAACAGTTAGAGTCTCAACCAATGCCGTTGCAGTTTCCACAAAATCCAATTCCCTACATTTGCATAATAAATTTTTGAAAATGTCTCCAAAATCAGTGTAATGCTAAATTTCAAAATTAAAATATAATTATCAACAAAAGAAACTACCGAAACATAAAATTTCATCAAATTCGATATGTTGCTTATTGGAATGCAACCATAAATTATCAGCTTTGAAAATTGTGCAACAATATTCCTTTTCTTATGCATAAACTCTATTTGCTCCTGCTGGCTCAGTTTCGACATGTCGTCATTCGAAAAAGCGTTAATTTGCAAAAAAGCCGTTAATTCTCGAATAGATCCTTCATTTGGTTTCAAGATTAATTGTTCGATGTTCCCCTTGATTGGAAGATCCGCCAGCTTCGGGCCAAATACTATCAAAATATCGCACATTGATAAAAACGCCTGTAACTCAGGGCTTATTAATATAATTTTTAAAAACTATTGAAACATTTTCAACTCCCGACGCAAAATGAGCCAAAGTGTCTTGAAGATGCCTGATAAACTGATCTCTCTTTTTCTTCAACTTGCGTACAGTATCCTTAAAATTCTATACAATTAAATTTTAAAATTACTCAAAACCTGTTTAACAGCCTCGTGATCCTTTGTAAGATTATACAGATCAAAATTCAATTGCATAAACATCATACCTATAGCTGTTTCACAAACATCTCGTTTAGTTTCTGGGCGATCATAATTCGAAACAATTTTTAACATTAATTCCCACATATCCCACTTTCCAAGATCCATGAAACTAAAGAACTCATTTTGTATTAAAAAATTCTAAATTTCTTCTGAACCTATAGAACGCTGCTATACGTTTAATAGCACACAGAAAGTTTGCTTCGTCCTCGTCATCTATCTGCTCCTCTTCAACTCTTGCCGCGGCTCGTCTTAATTGTAAGGCCATACCGTCAATCAGCTGAAAACAACCTATAATACAGTAAACCATTTTAGCATACCTTCATTGTCTCAGCCTCAGTATGTGGGCCTATTGTAGGATGGGATGAGAGCGTACAGTACACCTCCGCAACACCATGAAGAACCTTATATAAATAACACTAATAAAAAATTTTATTTAAATGAACCTCATCGTCAACGTGCTTCTCAACTAATGCCTCCAATGACTTTAAAAGTTCTGCAAGGTTCTGGAAAAAACAACTACAAATTGTCTTTAAATATGACAAACATTTTGCATTCTTGCTGCGAGGTACATGTCCAGTTGGAAATGAAGAGGAATTGATAATAAATTAATAACCTTCTCACGGTCCGATATATACTATAAACTAATCTCTAATCTAGATTTTCAGCTATCATTACCTTCATTATCAAGTTAGGCAATGCTGGAATTAGTATTTCGGTAAGACGAATCTTTTCATCCTGTTGTTCTCTTGACTCCTTTGTGGATGGGGCTCCTCGCTTAGTAATAACTCTGTAAGTAAAAAATTAAAAATGAACTAAATTTATATTAATATGTATTACCGTCCAACTGGAGATTCTCCTAATGCTGTTTGTTGAACAGAGCAAGCCAAAATATCAATCAACTTTAATTCCATACATTCGTTTACTAAAATATACCTATTATTTGTATCTTAATAACAAAGTTAAACATTTATATGTGTTATTTAAAAGTAATTCGGTCATTGTTGCCCAGTCTTTTATTATTGGATTGGTATCAATAAGTGAATCAACGAGGTATGTTGCGTGTTCGTGACACTAAAATATTTCCTATTAAAATATTTAAGACGTAAATTCCAACCTCTCCTTCAATAAAAAATTGAATCAAATCCTTGATTAATGGAATATTATTTACATTTGGTACTTTTGAACCTTTCTCGGCGGTTTGAAACACCTTAAAATCAAAACATAAAATTTAACTAACAATACATAATAACACTAAATATTATTTGATGACCAAAAACTTAAAAACACATCAAAATTACTATGATAATTCATCGAGTATCAAATATGATCCATATAGTTTTTACAGCTCTTAAACCAAATAATATTTAGTATAATTCAAAGTTTAAAAAAAGTACTTTAGTATTCAAAAACTTTCCCGCTGCTACTGAAAGTGGTCGATTTATAGCATATATAAGCTCATATATTGGAACACAATCTTGAGTAGTCAAAAGAGTTGGGAAGACACTATAAATAATTTTAAAAAATTTTTAGATATAATTTTTCCCACGAATATATAGATCGCATTAAGTGTACAGCTTCAATAGCAACTTCATGGTCTTTATCAAGAACCATTGAAACCAAGCGTTCCTATAATTATAATTTATTTAGATTATATATTGGATCTAACCTTAAATTTATTGGTGAATAACTCCAATTTCTCGTAAACTCCTTCGGTTTCAAACAAAGGCATTAAAGCTCTTATACACTTTAAACGAACATCGCCGACCTAAAATACGCATTATGTATATATATATATATATACATAGAATTTTACTTTATCGAATAACGTCCAACCGATATACTTTAAATATGAATCTTCCAGAAAATGTTCAGGGTAAACCAGCATCCAGTTTCCGAGTTCCGTTATGCAAATGGATCTGATGTCAGGAACACCATCTCTGGAAAACACTTTATATAAATAAATATATTTTTTAATTTACCTATAACGGTGTACAAATACACTTCTGAATAAATATTGAAGCATTTGGCGGACTTCTTCAGTTTTTTCTTCGACCTAGAGATGTTACAATACATAAAACATTAAATGCAATATCGTACTTCATTTTTCTTATTCATTAAGGACTCCAACTTTTCGTTTTCTCCCCCTGTTTGTTTAATCTTAGCCTTTTCTGCTTCAATCTGCTTGGCATTCTTTTCTTTTATAGAAATTAAATCAATAACAACATCAACCAAAGCTGATGAAATTTTCATTGCTAAACGTATACTTGATTATTATTATTATTTAATACTTTAAACTACCTGCAAATGTGGATGTATGTCTGAAAGCTCTAACTTGACTGTCTGCAAGCCCCGTCAAAAGTTGAATAATACTATCCATTATCCTATTATCAAACATCAATGACGATTTACATTTATCAACGAGGGTCTGAAATATGTTGATTTTAATTTAAAAAACGTTGACACTAACATGCAAAAAGGTATGAAGATTGGTTCTGAATTTTTTGAACATAGCACCACTCTGAACGATAGGATAATCAACAGATTCTTCGTCAAAATCTTCGGTCATTCGTCTTATGATGTCCCTATAAACTAGAATAAATTCTTTTTAGTATTAAATTTTCCTACGAAAATTCCATTGTAGTTGACATTTGTGGAGTAAGTACTCCTTTGCAGCCACAAATTGCTATAAAGAACTGCTGTAATTCAGTTATAGCAATCGGATAATTATTTTCATATCGCTCGATCCAATTATCGATAGCTTCAGGAATCTTTTTTCCGCTTTTAACAATGCTGAACAATGACTTATCGTCATCGTTATCATCTGTAGGTTTAGTAGGAGTTCTTCGCGAAGCTGCATATCCAGGACCTTTTGCACGACCTCGCGCCTAAAATAAAATGTATATATAAGCTAAAAAATATATAAATTACAGTCACGGCTGTATTTGACAATGCATGAGATATATCAGCTATTTCTGTTGCTGGTCGTTTTCTGCGACCTCTTGTGGTAGCTGTTGGGGTACGAAATACAGATTCATCACTGAATTAAGTATTAAGAAAGGCTCTAAATGGAAATATTAAACCTTCCGGTTCCACTAGCCAACTCTTGATAATTTATTCGACTCTGAACTCGCGTTGACATGCGCTGTGGAGAGACATCATCATTCATATTTCCTACTAAAATTATTTGTTGTTTTTTTATTGAAATCTATTCCAGTAAAAATTATTAAGGAATTTTATAAACTGTAGCATTTTTATAAATACATTTTTCACCGTTCGGGATAAACATTAAACGCTGATAAGTACGCTTAAAAACGGCGCTTTCGAGTTAAATAATGTTCATATTATAATGAAAATCTCAAGTAACTGTTGCTTGAGATTTTCATTATAAAGCAAAAACGTAAAATTAAATATAAATATTCCCGCTAAATATAAAAATTAAAAAGGCGTGTGGCCGTGTAAGATAATTATAACAAATGTTCTAGTCCACAACGATAATAAGGAGTGAAGGTAAATTGTCAAGAACAGAAGTGTTCTGCAGAACGTCAATTTGTGAAAATGCGCTCGGCGCTCTCGGTTTACACATCATCCAAGGGTGTTATTAAATATAATTGTAAGAAAATACGAAAATTGCTCCCATCGGAAACTTAAATTCTTAGAGTAATGTGGATGACTACCATACAGGTTGTTTTGGTTTCTCAAAGAACGCCAATTATGAAATCTAGTAAAAGCAAAAATTGCTCACGTCGTAAAATACAATTCAAGACACATTGATACTTATTGATACCAGCATAATATTTATTCTAATAACATTTTACAAAAATATAATGTAATTAAATATTTTTTAAAAATTTTGCAAGAAAGCAAAAGAAATATATAGGAGTAAATTATTGGGAAGCGTTGGCAAACCGCTCGCTGACGTTTTTCCAATTTGCGATCTGAAAATAATAATTTAAGTTAATTTATTCGTTATATCATCCTTACCTTCCAGATTGCATTAACATAATCTGGGCGAACATTCTTATATTGAAGATAATAAGCATGCTCCCAGACATCAATTCCAAACAATGGAACGAGGCCAGTAGTAGCCTCCAATGGATCTTGATTGGCGCAAGTGGCGACTTTCAAGGATTTTGATTTCTTGCAATATCCAAGCCATCCCCATCCCGATCCTTGAACTGCAATTGTAGAGGCTGACAAGGTTTTCTGCATGTTTTCCAATGATCCAAAATCGCGCTAAAGTTAGTTGTTTTATAAATACATATCTCATATCCTTATATTATATAAACCTTAATCGCCTCCATTAACTGTGGTGAAGGCTCACCTCCATCCTTGGACAAGTTAGTCCAGAAAATAGAGTGATTGATATGACCACCACCGTTGAATTTAAGAGCTGGTTGAAGCTCAATCGCAGTTTGAGTTTTTCCTTAATAGCTATACTATTGCCAAAAACTAATTTTTAAAAACCTGTAGCTAAAGCTTCGTGCATTTTCTCCTCAATTTGGTTTAGGTTGGTGACATAAGTGTTATGATGTTTTTGATGATGAAGCTTCATGATTTCCGTGCTGATGACAGGTTCAAGCTCATGAAAATCATAAGGAAGGTCTGGCAAAGTGTGCTTGCTTCTCGAGGCTGCTCTAAAAATTATTGGTATTCAATTTCTTATACAATATAATTTAAAACTTACGATGCAATCGATTTCACATTATTGGCAGCCAACAAAGCTTTATTAAACTTCAACATTCTGAAAGAAAGACTAAAGTAGTTCTTAATATTTTCATATTTATATCTATATATTAGTAGCTAGATCAGCTAAAACTGCACCATATGAAAACAAACTATTAAAATAAACAAGTATATACAAATCGATTAATAATCTTGTTGATAACAAAATATAGATCTTTGGTAACTAAGTCGCTGTAAAATGTTATTGTTTACTTTAATGCTGAATAATGGCTGACAATAATAAATTCAGGCGGTCGTATTCCAATAAATAAAACTAGTCCTCAAAAATGATTTCGGCCTAAAACTTAAATTATATTTCATTTTTGCACCATTTTCCCCATGCACCATCTTTCATGATTCCATTTACTTGCCAGGTTTTATGCCTTTTACCAAGTGTCTTCATTTTTTTGTGGTTTTCTTTTATAATTTTCCCTTTAATATCGTTTTAAAAAAATTTTCCATGTCATATTTTTTGACAAAGAAAAATATATCAAAATGTGTTCCTCGTTATTGCCATAATCTTGATGAGTTAGAAAAAATATTGAAACGTTTTCAGGTTAGTCCCAACGAGACCATGAATTTTTTCCATTTTTCTCCAAATCAACATTTTAACAAGAACTATATAAGTTCAAAATAACAATTTGGAAGCTAATGAATAGCTTTCCAAAAGGTTGACTACGTTGTTTCAAAAGTTATTTCTTATGCTATAACGAAATCTATTCCGAAATTTTATTTCTTAATTCTGAATTCCAAAAGTTCACTTTTCATGTGGACACTAGATTCAGAAATGGGATGAATTCCGGGTTCCGTATACCGGATTTACAAATGTGATATTGAATTCCGCATCCCGGAATTGTGTGCTCGATTCCGAAATTTTATATTTTAATTACGAATTTCGACAATTCATTTTTCATGTGGATATTAAAATCTGAAATACTGAGAATTTGCAAATGTGATTCCGAACTCCAAAAGTCCAATTTTGATTCCGATTTCCGTTGATTGAAAACAATGTTAAAATGTTTGATTCAGAAATGACCAAAGTACTAATATTTTCGCTGAATTATTTTTTTATTTCAAGGAAGTTGATCAATTTATGTATTAATGACCAAATTTCAATGCTTAATTTGTTAAAATTAATTGAATATTTGCAAATATATATTTTTTTCATGATCTCTTTGAGACAATTGAAAATAATTCAGAAATGTTGAAATTGAATTTTCAATTTCTTATATTTTTATAATAGATTTGCGGCATTATAAAACCTAATTTTTCTTCCTCTAATGAGATATTTCCCTGAAAACGTAAAAATTATTGTTTTAACTAAATATCGAAAACTAACCGCGAGTTGAACGCGACCGAAGAGTTCGTATTCGCCAGTTAGAGTTTTGGGAACTATATGTAGGTTAGATTTCGAAGTTTCCAATTGTAACTTTTTTTCTGACTTTATTCAGTTTAAGTTCATACATCCTATATATTTATAGTCGTCGCCAAATTCGATTACCGCCGCAAAGTGTGGCGCACTTTTTAAATATTATTTTTTCATTTAATTTTCATGATTATTTTCTTGTTTAGGCTCGTTCTATACTGTTTTTGCTTAAATAAATTGAAGAATATGTTTTAGATGTTGTTTCAATCGTGGCATAAATGTGGAAAATAATACAAATCATAAAAATTAAATGAAAAAAATAATATTTAAAAAAGTGCGCCACACTTTGCATCGGTAATCGCATTTGGCGACGACTATATATAATTTTTTCAGTCATACAATGGCCGACAAAGAGGGTAAAAAATTATCGAGAAAGTATTGTTTCTATCACATATAAAATGTTTAATATAATTTCCTAGGGAACTCAAAAAAGCAAAAGCCAAAGCTGATTATGACAAGCAAATTCTGTCAATGGGAGGAGTTGTGGACAATTTACCAGCTCTCAGCGAGGAAAGACAAGGTATGCAAATAGTAAATCATAACAAGAAATGTTTATAACACAGATGGTGGTGGTATTGGATCTGGTGCTGAACTAGGCGCACATTTTACCGTGTCCCAAGCGTCAAAAAATGCCTCTCAGCTCGCACAGCTCGAAAATAGCATGGATATTAAAGTCGAAAATTTCGATATTGCTGCCCAGGGAAAACTTCTTTTCGATAAGGCTGATTTAACAATTGTTTATGGACGTAGATATGGGCTTGTTGGTCCTAATGGGTGAGGATTAATTATTTTATTCATGTAACATATTTTCTCTAAATTTATTGTTTAGTATGGGTAAAACTACCCTTTTAAAACACATCGCAAGCAGAAAGTTGGCAATACCGTCACATATTGATCTACTTTACTGTGAACAAGGTTATATATATATATATATATATATATATATATATATATATATATATATATATATATATATATAATAAACTTTTAAAAACACTTATATTTAGAAATCCAAGTTGACAGTACTTCGGCCATTGACACTGTTGTAAAATCAGATAAGGTTCGCTTAAAATTATTGGAAGAAGAGAAACAGCTTACGGAACAATTAGAAGCAGGAGACACAAGCGTTACTGAAAGATTAAAAGAGGTTTCTTTTATAACTACGATAATGTGAATATTAGTTTTAAGGTAAATGATGAACTTAGAGACATTGGAGCAGATTCAGCGGAACCTAAAGCTAGGAGAATTTTAGCTGGTTTAGGGTTTTCAAAGGAAATGCAAGAAAAACCATGCACGGTAAGATCTAATTGAAACAAATTTATATTTTTACTTTTTAAGGATTTTTCCGGTGGTTGGAGAATGCGTATTTCATTGGCTCGCGCATTGTTTTTGGAACCGACTCTTCTTATGCTTGATGAACCTACAAACCATTTAGATTTGAATGCAGTTATTTGGTTGGATAAGTATGTTTCAGGTCACTGGTGTTACTTTATGTGTTGAGTATTCCATTTTCAGCTACCTCCAAACTTGGAAGAAAACATTATTGATCGTTTCTCACGACCAAGGATTCTTGGATAGCGTATGCACTGATATTATACACTTAGATAACAAGAAGTTGTATGAATATCGTGGAAATTATAGTAATACTTAAAACTATTAGATTTTTATTATTATCAATTTTAAGCTTTATTTAAAAAGATGTACATCCAAAAACTTGAAGTTCATATCAAGGCGTTTGAGCAACAACAGAAACAGTTGAAGGCTATGAAAAAGGATGGAAAGAGTTCTAAACAAGCAGAAGATCAAATTAAAGCACAGCTAGCTAATAAAGCTAAGAAGGGTGGAAAGGCTAAGGCCGGTGCTTCATCAATGGGGAATGATACCGATGCTCCCCCTCCGGAGTTGTTGCAGAAAATTAAAGAATATCAAGTGAAATTTGTATTTCCTGAAACGAGCAAACTAAATCCTCCTGTTCTCGGACTGCATGGAATTACTTTTGGATACGGAAACGACATTCTCTTTAAGGATGTTGATTTCGGTGTTGATATGGATTCACGAATTGCAATTGTTGGCCCTAATGGAGTTGGAAAATCAACATTATTAAAATTGCTCGTTGGAAAAATTGAGCCCGTAAGTTCCTTTTATCATACAAATTACAAATTTATAGTTTTAGAACAGTGGTGAATTGAGAAAACATCGGTCTCTTCGAATTGGATGGTTTGATCAACACTCCAATGAAGCATTGAATGGTGAACAAACTCCTGTCGAGTATTTGTGCACCAAGTTCAACATTGATTACCAAGTATTTTATTTTTTATCATAAAACGTAATTTTTTTCTGTAGGATGCGAGAAAACAACTCGGAACAACTGGTTTGGCTGGTCATGCTCACACCGTAAAAATTAAAGATCTTTCTGGAGGTCAAAAATCTCGGGTTGCCCTTTGTGATCTTTCTCTTGGAAATCCTGATATTATTATACTGGTTTATTATATCCTTAATTATGTTAATTATTATATTTTATAGGACGAACCGACAAATAACTTGGATATTGAATCTATTGATGCGTTGGCAAAGGCCATTGAAGAATTTGACGGAGGCGTGATTATGGTTACTCACGACGAACGACTTGTGCGAGCAACAAATTGTACACTTTGGATTGTTGAAAACCAGAATATCGCAGAAATAGACGGAGATTTTGATGATTATAAGAAGGAGGTTCTTGATGCTTTAGGAGAATCGTTGGCAAAATAATTGTTAGATTTGATTTATTGGATGGTTGTTTTGGTTAATATTTGCTGTTTCTAGACTATCGAAATTATGTTTTCTATTGTTCTATAACATCTGTATCACTTGCTTTCAATTTTGGGTTCCAATTACACGTATTCTCGATAAATTTGTTTTTGAAGTGTGCTGTATAACAATGTCAATTTAAAAAAACGGAATCCGGAATTGAATGTACGGAAAAATGTGCATGTTCAAGAGCCAAAACCGTGTATCCGAAACAAAATTTCAGTAACCGATTCCGGAATTAAAGAGTGCCGCGTGTAGTTGAATATTTGAATAAACAACACTGACGACGAAAATATTTGCCAAGGATTACATCGGATGTGGCGATAGTGTGAAGAAGAGACTCAACAGTGTTGGACCGATTTTATACTGGCTTTGATAGAAATTATTATCTTAAGACTTGCGACTGAAGAAGAAAGCTATATCGGTGACTGTTCACGCGGAGGAAGAAAAAATGCTCTTGCAAAAATTTTCCTTCTACGTCCTTTCGGGGCCGTGGGGACTGTTGTGTGTAATTTGTGGATATGACCCGCGAACGAATCGGTACAGTACCAGACGATAATGGTGACGTTCCGCAATCACACAAAGATTCCCGAGTGGCAGAGATTGAAGGTCTCTTTTGATCGCACGTTCCCGTCGAATAGCGGACAGCTTGGAGATTATTAGTTCAAGAAAGGTTGCGTGGAATTCTGCTAGATATTGATTAGCAAAATTCGCAAACCCAGCCGAATTATAATGATCGATTCAGGAAATAATCAACCTATGAATATTTTAAATGAATTCTTTTTTATTTCTTGATCAAATTAAATAGGTCTTGATTAAATTATATGCATTATTGGGCAAATAATATAAATGCTTAATTTCGTTCTGTTATATAATTTTTCACAATTTTTTGGACGGATTCATAATGAATAAGAAACGGTCACTTGAAATTGTGAAATTAATTTAATTTTTAACTGTTTTCGATTTATTAGGTGTCACAAAAAAACAATATGAGCTCATTCGAACACATTTTCAAATGTGCTGGAATTCTGTGTGTGATAATTTGATCTATATCAATATTAGAACTTCATTAGGTACTATCGATATTTTAACAAAAATAGTTCTCTTATCGCACTGATACAATAGGAGTAAATCGGATTAACAAACTTTTATGAAATGTTTGATAACAAGAATAACTCATTTTTGGCATTATGTTGCTCTTTTTATTTTAAATTCGAAGTTTTTCTTTAACTCTTACAAATTTGCAAGAATTTTGCACAGAGCTCGTCAAACGAAAATTAAGATTTTTCTTGAATAAAACGTGCTTTATTAATTTCCAAATAGAAGTTAAAATCTAATTTTTATGTCTGGTCTACAGACCTTATACCTCTTTTGCTTTAAATTTTACGAAAAATTTTATTTTATAGTGTATCTCTGAAACCCAGCAATTATAAATCATTTCGCGTCCACAGAATTATCATTTTCTATTAAAGTAACTAAAAGTAACTTCAAATATAAAGTCCCAATATTCTGAAATTTCTATATTCGAATGTCTTATTACACATTTATAAATGTTTCATTACAGCATCAGCAGAAAATAATAAACGATCAGTAGTAAATAATGCTGCTCATCACATTATTATTTCCTCTGGCCGTATATATCTACGCAGACGGTACAATACCAGACCAAGTTCATCTTTCATTTACGGGAGATATGACAGAAATGGGAGTAGTATGGAACACATTCGAACCAGGTGGCTTATTTTTCGGAAATATTGTCAGGATATAATAAATAAATTAGAAAAATGGCTTTTGGTCTCGATTGGGGGCAAAGAGACAAATATGTCCATTTAATTTCCAATTTTTTAAATGTCTTCGCTTAATTTATTCACGTCATTCCTATTTACTTTGTTTTTCTGCTCATCGTTAAAATGATGGAAGAGAAATTAAAATAAGAAAAAATTGAGGTTCTCGTTTAGACGGCCACTCTTTTTTCTCATCAAATTGTGTTAGACAGCACATATTGGAGAGGAATAGATGGAAAAGTTTTTTGTGTGTGTGTGGCCGTCCAGCCGAGACTATAATTTTTTCTTCTTTTTTCCTGTTCCATTAGGCACCGATCTCTGAAAAGGACAATATAATAAATATTATAATATTTGTTTCTGACCAATTTTGATGTTATTAGGTTCAATAATAAAAAGGTAAGCGAAATTATAAATAAATTGGAAATTGAATCGGCATCGCTGTTTCTTTTTTCTAAACGAGACCAAAACAGTCTCACTTTATCCTCAATTAAGCTATTTTTTAAACTTATTTTTATCTTGAAAAAACTTTTATATAACTTTAGTGACGTATGACGTTGAATACTACAAAAAGAATGAACCGTCAACGAAACATGTCATCAAATCAAATTCTCATAAATGGATTTATCACGATATTGTTCGGTATTCACATCGTGCCATTATGACAGATCTTGATGAGAAAACCGAGTACGGTAATGCTGTTATGAAGCTGAAATAATAACAAATATTATTTAGTCTACCGAATTGGAACAAGACAGTTCCATTTCAAGACAATGGCACGGGACCCATCAACATATAAAGTTTGCGTATTTGGAGATCTTGGATATTGGCATGGAAATTCCACTGATAGTATTATTAAGCATGGATTGGCCGGAGATTTCGATTTTATTGTTCATCTTGGTAATTAATAATATTTTTAAAATTTAAACTATAAGAACTATAGTCGTCGGCAAATGCGATTACCACCGCAAAATGTGGCGCACTTTATTTTTTCATTTAATTTTTATAATAATTATTATTTTCCACATTTATTCCACGATTGAAACAACATCTAAAACATATTCTTCAATTTATTTAAGCAAAACAGTATAGAACTAGCATAAACAAGAAAATAATCATAAAAATTAAATGAAAAAATAAAAGTGCGCCGCATTTTGCGGTGGTAATGGCATTTGGCGACGACTATATATTTAGTAGTTTACTTCGTATACGTAATGACAGTACCGTATATAAAGAAGTCTATTTAAGGTGACATTGCCTATGATCTTCACGCTGACGATGGTCGTGTTGGGGACAAATACTTGAACACATTCGAGCCGCTTTTGTCAACCGTTTGACAAACTATTTAGCCACGAACAATTATTTTAAACATTTTAAGATGCCATATATGGTTATTGCCGGAAACCATGAAGATGATCGGGCAAATTTCACAAATTATCAAAATAGATTTATGATGCCAAATAATGGTTTTAGTGATAATCAATTTTACAGGTATGAGTTTTGACTATTAATATTGGGTATTCATTCAAATTTTTTGACGACGCCTGCGCGTTGCGACATTTATAATGGTCTTACTGCGCAGCGGTTCGCAGCGCGCCGTTAAAAATATTAAAATGGCTTATATATAGCCTAAATTCATTTTTTGTGGAGTGTCTATACCACGCCACCCGTTCTAGTAAAATGACTTGATTGTTTAGATCATTATACCTTACTAGTTAATTTTCTATGATGATATATATTATTTGAATTAAAATAGCAAATATAACATTAAAATGTTTCTGAAAAGTGTACGCTGAAATGATGAATACGTGATTTAACTCCGTAAAATCTAGGTTTTCTGGTGGCTATAGTTAATTCCTGTTCGTTTATTCTTTATTTCCCTTTGTTTATACCCTATCCTATAAATTTTCTTTTCTATCGAAATTAAACTTCTTAAATTATAAGTATTTCAGTTTCGACTTAGGACCCGTCCATTGGGTAGGTGTGAGCACAGAAAATTACGGATTTTACTATGATTACGGAATGGAACCAGTTTTCACTCAATACCATTGGTTGGAGAATGACTTTATGGTTATTTTATTATTTTAAATATTTATTTAAAATATTCCTTTTTTTAGAAAGCACGGGAAAACAAAAACATCCCATGGATATTTACATATCAACACCGGCCATTCTATTGTAGCAATGTAAACTCGGGAGAATGCCAATCATTTGAAAATCGCATAATTCGTACTGGTTGGCTTGATATGAAAGGACTTGAGTCACTTTTCCAAAAATATTCTATCGACTTTGGATTTTGGGGTCATGAACATTCTTATGAAAGAATGTATCCCGTTGCTGACAGACATTATTATAATACAGTAGGAATACAACTATATTTTGATATGCAAATCCACGCTAAATTGTAGCCAGATGCATATAATAATCCATTGGCACCGGTTTATGTAATATCAGGAAGTGCTGGTTGTCATACACCCGATGCCAAATTTTCCACTGATCCGTGGCCATGGAGCGCAGTTCGTAATAACGATTACGGATGGTCTCTTCTGACAGTTGCTAACAAAACACACATACGATTCCAACAAATTTCAATTGAAAATAACGACCAGCCTGTCGATGATTTTTGGGTTACGAAAGATCCAGATCACCGTCATTCTGACCAATTAAGGTAAGCTGTAATTTTCCATCACCATTTAACAGATAAACACATTCTTGTATACCGGCTTAGGTTCAATGTCGTAAAGTTGGAATTTTGTAAAATATTTGGCATTCTCACGCCAACCGAAATAGCCGGTTCAATCGCATTTTTAAACTTTAGCGTTTAAATAAACAATATGACTTTCACCTTATTTTTTTAAGTCTGCTTCGAGATTTATATTGAAACATTCAAACCGATCATGTTGGTTCATTTGCCGAATAATTTCTTCCCTGAATTTTATTTTTATTGGTTTAGAAGCTAACTAATGGCTTAAAACTGACAACTAAAATCTATAACACTCAACACTCTCTTATAATGATTTTTTCTAGGGTAATTAATCCTGGCACGGCGTTCCCGAAGATGAAATGCCATTTCAAGGACATTGCATGTCTAATGACACTGAAACAACTCAACGAAGAACTCTAAATAATATTTTAGTGGAAACCAATTGAACTAATAAATGTAATATATTTATTTTCGATTTAATGAAATTCCACACAAATAACCTAATACAATTTATGAATGTGACTATATAATGCATTATCACCATATATGCGACTTATTTGTTTTCCGAAATAAAAAATTGTGTCTACTATAAAATTTTGTTGCTTTATATGGATTTAAATGGCTTTAATTATATATTATATTAAAATATATATAGTCGATGCCAAATGCCGCAATTGAGGGGCACTTTTTTAAATATTTTTTTTTCATTTAATTTTTATGATTATTTTCTTGTTTATGCTCGTTCTATACTGTATTTGCTTAAATAGATTGAAGAATATGTTTTAGATGTTGTTTCAATCATGGAATAAATGTGGAAAATAATAATAATCATAAAAATTAAATGAAAAAATAATATTTAAACAAAAAGTGCGCCAGATTCTGCGGTGGTAATCGCAATTGGCATCGACTATATTGTTTACAGTTTATCTCTTACAGCTGATCCTCCAATAAAATATTCGATTTCTAATCCTTTTTTTCTAATTTTGTCAATATTATTCTAGATTTCCACGTGAATATTCTGATGAAATATGAAGAAACTATCTGCCTCATCAAAAATATTACCACTTTAATTTATATCTGCTGAAACGTGTGTCTTTGATTTGCAATATATTTATTATATTCTTTTAAATGAGCGACAGAAAGATAAACTGGTGTCCAAAAGTTTGCGACACCCCACTAACTAGCTGTTTCGTATATTACTGTAGGAGAACATTTAAAATGAGTGGTACCAGTGGATTCCCCGTCATGAAAAAACTTTCTATAAAATTTCATTAAAATCTGTTTTATTACCGCTACGCTGCCGTACATTTTCCACAAACAGTGGTGGTCACAGTGATATGAAATCATTTTTAAACTAGGAAATAACACTAAAATTTGCAACATTTAATGATTAATTTCATTATTTAATACTTTGTTGCTGCTTCATTGATCCGAATAACCTAATTAATTCGGTTTAGAATAGAATCTGAGGTAGATTGAACTATGTAATTGACAATTTTAACTATACTATAAAGAATATTGTTAAAGTTTCAAAACTAAAAGATATACAGTGGTGTCCAAAAGTTTGCGACGCCCCCATTAATAAACTGTTTCGCATATTACTGTAGAAGAACATTTGAAATGAGTGGTACCAGTGGATTCCCTGCCATGAAAAACCTATTTCCATAAAATTTCATTAAAATTGGTTTTATTACCGCTACGCTACAGTACATTTTCCACAAACAGTGGTGGTCACAGTGATATGAAATCATTTTTAAACTAGGAAATAACACTAAAATTTGCAACATTTATTGATTAATTCTATTATTTAATATTTTGTTGCTTCTCTATTGATCTGAATAAAAAAGTTTTGGCATGCTTGCAATCAGGCTTCCAATCAGATTTGTATCGATCAGCGACCATTGACGAAGAATTTCAGCTTTCAGATCCGCTACAGTGTTTAATTGACGTCCTTGATGGTAAACTCTTCGAGCAAGGACGGTCCAGAGATTCTCAATTGGATTTTGATCGGTAGAACACGCTGACCAGTCCATAACAGTGATATTCATTGACCTCAACCACGTCGTTGAAGCACTAACATGAATGGCGGCGTTGTCTTGTTGAAATTTCCAGGCAATAGCTTGACTGAATGCCAGAAATGGAGCTAAACATTTCTCCAGGACATCTTGATAGTCCGCAGATTACATACGAAAATGAATTCCAAACCAAGAGTTCCAGTTAACGAGAAGGCTCCCCAAACCATGCACGTTTCCACCACCATAGTCTTTTCTTGGAAAATATCAATGGATCCTTCCTCAAATCACGCCAATAAGAATTCCAACCGTCCGGTCCGTCAAGATTGAACTTCTTTTCATCTGAAAAGATTATCTGAACACGTTTGAATTATCAATTAAATTCATAAATGGACTCATTGTTTTCCAATCTGTGACCATGTTTCGGCGAGCAAAGTCAAAACGTTTCAATTTGTGAGAAGGGATCAGGCGTGTTGCATTTTTTTTTTTAGTTTTTGACGAAAAATAATTTTTCTCCGACGCAGAGATCGATAAATTGCTTGTCTTGGGGTCGAAACTCTAACTTCACGGCCAATTTGTCTAGCCGACTTCATCGATTTTGAAGTTTTCCGCGGAATTGTTAGATCATCTCTGGTCGATAGAATCCTTGGACGTCCCGGAATTGGTGTTTTTCCGTAGCCAAAAGAGACCTTCAAATAATTACTCACAAAGCAACGTGATAGGTTCAGATGTGCAGCGATGGATAATCCTAGTCGGGGTATGGCTTCAATTTTTTGCACATTCTTGGAGAGAACGACGACCTCGGCTGCCCAAGACATGTTTTCAGACGTTTTATACTCTAATTATTTGGAAAAAATTTTCATTTTTCGCGCCAAATGCAGATTTAATCATCAGAAATAGAAGGATGTCTCATCGCCACTGTTTGTGGAAAATGTACTGTAGCGTAGCTGTAATAAACCCGATTTTAATGAAATTTTATGGAAATAGGCTTTTCATGACGGAGAATCCGCTGGTACCACTCATTTCAACTGTTCTCCTACAGTAATATACAAAACAGCTGGTTATCCCAAACTTTTAGACACTAGTGTATGATGATTCAATAAGAAGACTTGAATTCGACAAATGTGGACTGTTTTTTTACTCATTTATATCCTCTATGGCGGGCTTAAACTTTACAGATACACACTACCGTGATTGTAGATTGATACCTCCAAGTCACGTAAAAAAAAACAAAAAAACTTTTGTACAAATCAGTAAATACAAGAAAAAACCTTTTTTCGTCTTCATCTAACTTTTTTCTATTGTAGACATTAAATAAAAAACCTGTTAAAGTAAACAAAGAATTAACTATAATCGAGATAAAAACATATTTAATTTTATATGATGATTAATCTAGTTATGTTTGAAAAAAATTAAATTACTTTAAAGGGAAAACATTTACCCCCACATAAAAACTTTTTATTTAAAAGGGATAAATAATTGTTTTATAAATTAAATTATTCCACCTCAACTTCTTCTAAGCGACTCAATGTCTCTGAATAATCTAATTGCAATAAATTAACCTAATTTAAAATATATATATATATATATATATATTCGGTAGATAAAATTAAAAATATCTAAACACGAAAAAGTCTTGTTCTCATACGACTTCTCATAAAAATTTCTTGCTCAACCAATTTTCACATTCATATTAATTCTTTTTGTTTTGATTACAATTGTGTTTATTCATATTGAATGTCTTTTCAATTTTGATTAATCTGGCGGATTTCCAGAATTCAATGGAATATCTGTTTTTTTCAATATAATTTACTCATTTTTTATACAAAATATTATTTTAGAATCATTTATGTCTTTAAATTTAAATTATTCTATATGATTACTAATGTTTCCTCTAATTGCAGGTGTTAACTACTGATTTAAGCATAAAAGGCTTTCCTACATCTTGTGACCACAAAATAATATTTTTCCTTTTATTAGTTAATGCCTTTAACATTATTTTCTGAAATGCGTTGAATTATATTTCGAATAATGGGATGCAATCAATCAAATCAATCCAAGGTATTAAAAAAATCAATCCAAGATACAAACAAAAACAATTAATTTGTCATATTCTTTATCACCTGCCATTCAAATCAATTGCAGGTTAGTGATGTTGGAGCTTTGAAACAAAACCCAAAACCTACAAACGAGCAAAACGATGAAAAACAGTCTTCAATGGTTTAAAACATTTCTATCTTTTCATTATTGATCCATTTAAGCTAACCGTTCCAACACCAGCCACCCGGCCCAAAACACCTCCACCAGCTACAAATGAAGACTCTTACTTATATATTCGGTTACTAATCCTAGGTAAAACAGAAAACAAATTAAATAAATGGTTTCTCAAAAACGCAGGATCCGCGGAGAGTGGCAAGACAACACTGCTCGAACAAGTGCGATTGCTTTACAAACAAGTTTTAATATATTCAAAATTAAATTAAAAATTGTTTCGATTAGAATTTCACTGAATCAGAAATGTTTCATCGTCGAGGGTTTATTTATAACAATATCGCGCTGTCTATTAGAAGCCTCGTCATGGCAATGCAAGATAATGAATGCACATATGAAGATCCAGAAAACCAGGTGGGTTTATTTTAGATTTAGATTGTGATTGTGAACAAAACCAGGAAAGCATTTTGAATGACGGTACCACTCAAAATGGACATTTGTTAAATATTTGTACGTGTATTACTAATTTACACGTATTATTTTTATACAGCTTTACACGTAATTTTTACTAGCCCGTCTTAAAATATCTAAAAACCTGCGCTTCTAATTGAAATATGAAATACGTGCATACCAGTGATGGTAGGGGCCCCGTTTTTTGGAATTCCGGGCGGGCGGGACTTTAAAAAAAAATTGAAAATTTCTAACCGGGACTTCAATTTTTCAATACCCGGGAGCCGGTCCGGGACCCCTTTTTTTTAGAAAAATACCCGGATCGGGGGGGGGGGGACAGGGGGAGTCCCTCCCATCACTGGTGCATACTTTCTGAGCTCCCAACTTAGCCACTTCATTTGGTATAAAATTTTCATTTTTTTTTTTCAAGATTATAAGGGAGAAATGTAACAGTTTAATAATATGTATTAAGTGCTCCATTGTAGCTAAAATGAATTGTGAAGCTTAAAAATATTATTTCAAGCTTATTAATCAGTGTGAAGATGTTTTCCTTTTTCTGATTTTTCACGGTTCATAAAACAATTGTGATTAGGAATTTTTAGTAAAAAAAAAGCTCACCTTTTTAGATTTTATTAATGGTGAAAACAACGTTACCACACGCTCTATTTAACAAAAAAGTTTCTTTTGCGGTAAAAAATAATGTAACGCACGAAAAATCGTATCTTTAATAACCTTTAAAAAAGTTTATAAATCATGACAAACCTAATTTTATACTGAACTTTTCAGAGATCGGTGCCGAATGGACATGGAAACAATTTAGAACAAAATTAGGTTCTCGTTTAGGCGGGAACTCTTTTGTATCTCATCAATGTGTGTTGTCTCAAAAAACGGATAACACTCAATGAAGAGGAATAGATGAAAAGTACTTTGTGGCCGTGTGGCCGTCCAAACAAGACTATCAATTTATTCTAATTTGTAGGCGCCGATCTTTGAAAAGAACAATATATAATAAATAATAAGGTTAACATAAAAGAAAATAAATCATTCAGAAAAGTGTACTTTTTTAGCGGCAGAACATTTAATTACGATCCCTTCTCTCTTATGAACCTGGTGTTCTCCGGTAATGGAAGAGACCTCGTTTTTTGGAATTCCAGGCGGCTAAGCCTTAAAAAATTGAAAATTGAAAATTCGTGATTTCCATTTTTAAAACTTGCGCCCCTTTTTTAAGGTTCCCGTCCTCCGCCCGGAATTCAAAAATGAAAAAAAAAAAAATGAAAAAGACACACCAGTGATAAGAGGGAATCCTCCCGGAATTTTTTTGAAGGGCCCGCCGTCCAGGAATTCCAAAAAACGGGGTCCCTCACATCACTGGTGTGCACGTGTCGAAAAATCTGAAGTTTCATCAGAAGTTTCACAAAAAGTATCTCATTATAATTATAAATAAATCTTTATTTAATCGGCCTTTTTCGTCAATTCCTCTTCAATCTGTGCTGCCCATTTTTTGGAAAAAAGAGTGGACGTACAAAGAGTGGCCGGCGAAACGAGAACATCATTATTTTTATTTTTTATTTTTTCCTCTTCAATTAGGCACCGATCTCTGAAAAGGAAAATAATTTATTAATTATTTTTAAGCGAATCGTTAGTTTAATTGTTGTATGTTATTTCGCAAGTTATAGCAGCTGCTGTGTTGCTTTGAAAGTTATAGCAGATATAATAATTTTGTTTATATTCTGAATTTTCTTAAACGTAAACGCTCGCTTCAAAAATTTAACAAAAAAAACTTACATTTAAAGACAGTGTTCGCGCAATCGGTGCGAGATCTTTTGCAATGCGGCGCGGTTTCTTGGCATTGGAGTGCACGCATAATATAAATACTGTCATTTTAGAGATAGGCGCCTAATGGAAGAGGAAAAAATAAGAAAAAACGAATGGTCTAATATCTCATCAATTTGTGTTTTCTCGAAAAAATAGACAACACAAATTGAAGTTCCTTTGTGGCCGTGTGGCCTTCCAAACGAGGCTATCAATTAATTCTAGTTTGTGTTCCTCTTACATTAGGCACCGATATAAAATATACAACATATGAAAATAAAGAAATTATTATCAAAATCTAGGTTTAAGAAAATTTTCATTAAAATCGCTCTGCATTTTGTCGTACGATTCTCGCGGTGCAGAGAGAAATAGTTGTCGATTTATTATTTGAATTTGTTTATTATTTCGTTTATTCTTTTTAAATTATTTTTATTGTTTTCGTAATAACTTGCTCGTGTTTCGTTATAATTGTCACTCAATATGTTTTTATTTAAGGTTATCGATCAATTCTGTTCATACACATTCCATGCAATGTTCACATATACAATGGTTCCTCGAACCATAAGGTTTGTTGAGTTATTGGGTTCGTTCCAGTGTTTCAGTTGTTAATTTAGGTTCTCATGAATTGTTAATTTACTTTATTCGATGAATTTGCTCATCAATTTGCTCACATACAATTCGCTGACAAATGTGGGAATCAATGCATATCGTTAACAAAAGAACAAGGTAATTTATGAAAATTTAATTGTTTATTATGTCAAACAGGTTTTTATTAAGGATAATTGATGTCCATAAAAATATAAAGCATCCATGATGCCGAAATCCAGATATAATGGTACGATCCATGACTGAATGATGGAACAGCCGAAATATAGATTTTTGTTGGTGAGCCTTTACTCATTTTAGTTGATTGAGACGTCAATATGAATGATCTTAGATGGGATCTCTGGCTAATTTATACAAAATGAGCTTTGTTTCGTCATCAGGATATTAGTAGTCAATGATTATCGATTTCTGATGTATATGAAAGCTAGTGCTATCGCTTTCGCTAAATGACTGGTATAAATTTATTTATTGATTGTGGTTTTAAATAAATTATCTAAAACACTTCTGTTCGTTTAAAAAATTAAAGCAATCTTAATCAATTAATCTTTTTCGGCCGATCAACTTGAAGATGCTTGGAATACTTCCTCTTCATAGTCCGTGTCCATTGATTGATCGCGCAAATCATCTTCAATCAGCTCAGTCGTGGACCATTTTTGAACGGTTCGCGATGTGTAAACACTTGACTGTTTCTCGAGATCTTCGCAATTCCGGAAAAGTTTTTCAGCCAATCAAGAGTTCGCAAACGTATCTTAAGTTTAATAGTGAATATAACCTTTGATATTATTTGCGCTACCTCCTTCAGTTTTTCATAACCGTAATTTCTTAAATATTTCTTCAGTTGCGCCCATAGAAGTTCAATGGGTGAATAGAAACAATGGTAGGGCGGTAAACGAAGTAGCACCACACCATGTTCTTCCCGTGCCCATTCATCTAGAGCATATTTAGTCATTCTTCGTCGGCCGCCTTGAGATGCAATATAGTTTTTGCATATTTTATATACATCATTTCGTAATGCATGGTTTTCCACCGCGACCCCGCAACTGCGTAGGAAATCAATCATGTCCGACTTCGACGAGGTTGACGTTGGGGGCTTAAAGTAACTAATGAATTATTTTTTAAAATTTTTTATTATCAAAATCTGAGAAATTGACAATTCAAATTTTATTTTTATAACAAATAAAAGTAATAAATTTGACGTGATCTAGAAATTTTGAAGAAATATAATGAAAAACAGAGAAATTTTTAAAATAAATTGTATATTTATTCACGTTCTCATTGAGACCATTGAAAATAATTCAAAAATTATAAAATCAAACTATTCATATTCTTAGATTTTGATAATATTTACCTTATACAGAGATAATATTTACCTTATACAGAAATTACCTTGTTCTTTTGTTAACGATATGCATTGATTCCCACATTTGTCAGCGAATTGTATGTGAGCAAATTGATGAGCAAATTCATCGAATAAAGTAAATTAACAATTCATGAGAACCTAAATTAACAACTGAAACACTGGAACGAACCCAATAACTCAACAAACCTTATGGTTCGAGGAACCATTGTATATGTGAACATTGCATGGAATGTGTATGAACAGAATTGATCGATAACCTTAAATAAAAACATATTGAGTGACAATTATAACGAAACACGAGCAAGTTATTACGAAAACAATAAAAATAATTTAAAAAGAATAAACGAAATAATAAACAAATTCAAATAATAAATCGACAACTATTTCTCTCTGCACCGCGAGAATCGTACGACAAAATGCAGAGCGATTTTAATGAAAATTTTCTTAAACCTAGATTTTGATAATAATTGAAAATAAATATACAAAAATATTAATAGGACCGAAAATGTCTGAATGTAAGTACAGTTTATATTTAAATATCTTTTAAAAACTGTTACATATGAAAAATATAATTAAAATTTAGGAGCGTGCAAAAATAATACTCGGCGATGACGACAGTCATTACGGAATATTTAATACAGACTATGCCGAGACGATCGAGAAACTTTGGAAGGATCCCGCAGTTCAGAAACTTTATGTACGTCGTAGCGCCTTCAATCTTAATGATTCAGCTGCTTAGTGAGTTAAAAAAAAACAGTCCCACTAAATAAACCCAACTTTAGTTTCTTAAATAACTTAAGTGTCATCAATCAGCCAAACTATAAGCCAACTGAAAAAGATCTGATAATGTCATATGTTCCAACCGTTGGTGTCCAAAATGTCGTTATATCCATTGACAATGCCACCTTTCAGTAAGTTTATATATTCATTCACTTTATTAAATAAATTATTTAAATAATTTATTATAGCAGATAACGTTGAGTAGTAGAAAAGTTGTACATATTTTCTTCAGATGAATTCAGAAACGATTATATATTTATTCTTACTGAACCAAATGAAAATGAACATTTAAAAACAATCAAATGATCCTCGTAAAAAGTTGTGTTACTACTTGTTGCGTTGCGGTCTTGGTTTTGGATTATTAAATTGTATACTTAAACTTTTCAAAGGATATCTTATTCCACATTATAGTTGGGTAATTTTTGATAGACGGGGTAAATTGTCCAAATCAATATAATACTAATAATAATTTTTATAACCGAATACAATCGAAGATTATATTCCCCACACTGTCATAATTCCAGATTATTCGATATAGGTGGGCAGAAAATTGATAGAAGGAAATGGGCAACACAATACGACGGACTTGATGCTATATTCTTCTGTATTGCCATTTCCGAATATGACCAGCTGATGAGTGAGGATATGACAACGGTATTTTTCAATAATTAAGTGAAAAATAGAACTGCTTTTTCAGAATCGATTTGATGACGCATTAATGCTTTTGGGAAAAATCAGTAGGGAGCCCAAATTTTCAAATACAAAAATTTACATCTTCCTGAATGAAATAGACGTATTCTGTGAAAAGTTAAGTGAAATACCTCTTCAAGAATATCAACCAAGCTTTCCCGGTTAGTTAGAGTAACTTGCTCTTTAAATTTCTCATTTAGGAGGAAATGATGAGGATGCTATTACGTTCATGGAGAATTTGGTGGTGAATGCAATAACCAATAGGAACACAAGTTTGTACCAAATATACCGGACCATTGCTATCGATTCCAAAATGATGAAGCCTATTCTTACGGATGTATTTAAAGATATTAAAAAAAGAAAATAAATTTTATAAATAGCAGTAATGAAATTAGTAATGGAATTGTTATTGCATATAAAAAACATAAAATGTTTAGTACTCTTCCACTTCGTCTTCTCCACCCTCGTTTGAATCAGTGGAAACTTCTTCGTAATCCTTCTCAAGGGCAGCAAGATCTTCGCGAGCTTCAGTAAATTCACCCTCCTCCATTCCTTCGCCGACATACCTTAAATTTAAAAAATTTAATTTTATTCGCCATACATTAATTACCAATGAACAAATGCTCTCTTAGCGTACATCAAGTCAAATTTATAATCCAAACGACACCAAGCTTCAGCAATGGCTGTTGTGTTTGACAACATACACACTGATCGTGGAACCTTGGCAAGATCGCCTCCCGGAACAACGGTAGGTGGTTGATAATTAATACCGACCTTGAATCCTGTGGGGCACCAATCAACAAAATGAATTGACCTCTTCGTTTTAATTGCGGCAATGGCTGAATTTACATCTTTCGGGACAACGTCACCGCGATATAACAAGCAAACAGCCATATACTTTCCATTCCTTGGATCGCATTTAACCATTTGGTTAGCAGGTTCAAAGCAACTGTTTGTAATGTCACTGACAGATAGCGATTCATGAAAAGCCTTTTCGGCGGAAATAAGTGGTGTGTAAGAAGCAAGAGGGAAATGAATTCTTGGATATGGCACAAGATTAGTCTGGAATTCATTGAGATCTACATTTAATGCACCATCAAATCGAAGCGAAGCTGTAATGGATGACACAACCTAAATTTACAGAATAAAAAAAATTTGCTATTAAAAGTACCTGCGAGATTATTCTGTTCAAGTTAGTATAGCTCGGTCGTTCAACGTTCAAGTTTCTTCTACAGATATCATAGATAGCTTCATTGTCAACCATGAAAGCGCAATCAGAGTGTTCAAGAGTAGTATGCGTGGTTAGAATTGAGTTATATGGCTCAACAACAGCAGTTGAAACTTGTGGTGCTGGATAAACAGAGAATTCCAATTTGCTTTTCTTTCCGTAATCCACAGAGAGGCGTTCCATCAACAGAGACGTAAATCCGGAGCCAGTACCTCCACCGAATGAATGGAAGACGAAAAAGCCTTGCAGTCCACTGCAGTTATCAGCTAGTCTTCGAATTCTATCGGAAACAGAATCAATCAGTTCCTTTCCAACTGTGTAATGACCTCTTGCGTAGTTATTAGCTGCATCTTCCTTTCCAGTTATCATTTGTTCTGGGTGGAAAAGTTTCTTGTAAGTTCCAGTTCTGATTTCATCTGAAAAAGAAAACTAGTAAGAGTCTACTAAAACTGAAATTACCAACGACGGTTGGTTCAAGATCAACAAAAATCGATCTTGGGACGTATCTTCCATTCTGGGTATCAGAGAAAAACGTGGTGAACGATTCACCATCGCTTGGATTTCCATCAGCCATTGTTCCATCGGGACTGATACCATGCTCTAAACAGTAGAGCTCCCAGCATGCGTTACCAATTTGGACACCAGCTTGTCCAACATGAATTGAAATAACCTCACGCATCTTCTTAAACATTTCGAATAATAATGATACGGACAGAGAGTAGTAGTATATAAAATACAGAATCTCGTTTAGAAAGAATACAATTTCATACAATATCTACACAATTATATATTCGATTATGAATACGATTTCGATGAACCACCTATTATTATAATAAAGACCTCATTTTTGCATATTACAATGTATAATCCATAGTTCTGTTTAAACCCAATAGATAATAATATCCTATTTTTGCGCACACCGTTGGCGAAATAAAACCAAGTCTATATAAATCTAGCGTTTACACCCCCTATAAAATATTTGTAATAAAGTTAAATTGTTTTCGCTATAATTGATCCACTTAATGAATTCATTACAAAACTGATTGTATGGAGAATAAAATGTATCATACGAGTCATTCAATGAACACCATATGAAAACGTCATTTTTCGCATTTGTAAGCGCGATTTTTATCACGTAGCAATATGAAAGTTTTAACGAATATTTAATAGTTGTCTTAAAATATCTAAAATTGAGCCGGTTAAATTTTTAGAAGCCGTCAAACTAGCATTTCTGAGAGTGCAGTTGGCGTGTCACATAATACGGACTATGTATATCCAAAAATAAAAAATTAAAATGATTGTAGACCGGTAAAAAACTTAATTAACATTTTTAATAGCTTAACACGAAGTTATAATCACATTTTAAGGTAAAAACGTTTTAATCAACAAAATTAAGAAATATTCTATGCGATTTGAATAGTTTTTCAAATGTTGAATTCGTGCCAACCTGCACATCAAACCTGCGCGGCAGTTTAATTTTGTCTTTTTTTAATTGATGCCTCAGATGATGGTTTATCTTGATAATATTTAAAAGATGCGTTTTCAAAATCATGTTGATTGAAAACAGTGTTGAAATGTGATTCAGAAAGTACCAAAATCTTGGCTGAGTGAATGTGATCAAATTATGTATTAATGAGCATATTTCAATCCTTAATTTCACATATTGTTGAAATTTTTTTGACGGATTAATGCTTATAAGCTTATTTAATGTATGATATCTTTGAATTTTTAAATTTAATTTAAAAATCTAATTCAAATGGGCTATGAAAATTTAATACTGAACTGTTAATTGGAAGAGACCGTAAGAGAGCCCACGATGGTAAAATTTTACTCAACTGAAATATTTCTTTCAGCTGAAATGTTCCATTCCACAATTCCAATTCGAAAAATCGTAAATTAAAAAAAAAACAATATATATTTTAATTTTATTTAAATAATTAAGTGAACTGGAATTTAAAGCCTTAAATATTGAACGATTATTGATGGGTTATACATCTGAAATGTAGTTTAGAATTGTGCTACCATTTTTTCTAAAAATTTTTGAACAGTTGATCCGATTAGAACGCAAGATTAATAGGTTAATATTTGATTTGTCGATCTTCAAAATCAATAAACTTTGATTAGTGTTAGAATGACAACGATGAGATGAGATTCGGACGAATGCAGTTGTTGTCGAAACAAAAGACGGTAAAGAATGAAAATAAAAATACATCTTAACACTTATCAATTGATTGTTACCTAGTGATTTTCAGTTTTGCTGTGGGCCTATTTTCAACTACTGACTGGTTTATACAAATAATATTATTTTGATTGGATTTTAATCTTTAGAAATGGTTCACAAATCTTTAATTATCTCAATATTATCACTACAACTTTTTATAATGACTGTAAGAATAATTCTTTCTTTGTTTTCAGCTATTTTGATAATTTAGAATACACTCAGCTCGTTTCCAACAGAAAAGAAAATTGTGAACTTACATAAAGAAATTGTGCAACAACTAGATAAATGCACCTTGTGGCGGAAAAATATTGATAAGGAAGATCAAAAAGTTTTAGACGACCATCTGTTGAACTCTAGGATAGATGATTTTCGGTTGGTTATGATTATCTCAAATTGAAAACTTCGATATTATTTACTTACAGAGAAAAGTCCATTGAATTGTCTTTCGACAACTACCAGGAGACGTTGGCATGTATTGAAAATCTGTCAAAGGACATAGAAATTTACAGAAATTTAAAAACAAACGAGTATATTGGGATATTTTTAAAAATTTTAAATAATTTTTATTAGTGTTTCTGGTAATCGTGAAGGCTTGGACGATTTTATTACCTCGGACCAACAAACTGAATTATATAATTTAATGCTGAAAACGGATCGATCTGATTTAATTACGAAGAGTGTAAGTTTAATTATCATTTTCAACTCAATTTTATTTCGTTTCGTTTCTCTCTCGCTCCATTATATTGTTTTGATTATTTATTAATCAAGGTTTTAAATTGGAATATAAACTTCGGTAGCTACTGCAAATACTGAGCCTAAAGATAGTAATATTCCAAAAATTTGGAAATTCTCTATTTTATAAAGTGAAATTGATGCTTGTTAGGTAATATTTCTTTAAAAAAAAACTCAGTATTATAATATTATCAAAATCTATTATGAAAATATAAGAATATGAAAGGTTTGATTTGATCATTTTTGAATTATTTTCAATGGTCTCATAGATAAAATGAAACAAATATTGTATTTGAATTGTCAATTTCTCAGATTTTGATAATACTTATTATTAATAGGTAAAGACAACTTATAATAACGAGATAATAAGGTCAATGCATTGTTCAATATGAAAATAAGAATTTAGTGAAAGTAGACTAGTATTAACATCTTGAAATATCTTCACAATTAAAGTGGCTAGAATATTAGCTAATATATGAGATTAGGAATTTATATTTTTATTTAAGCTTCGTATATACTTGAACGGATTATCGGAACATCGGAAGAGGGAAATAATTGATGAATTTTTCTCTAAAATACCTATTGCACGACTTCCTAGGTCATTAAAAGATGACTATGAAGAGCCATCAGCACGGGAACCTGAGCCACTTAATAATGATTGGCTTTTATGGCAAACGAAGAGACAACAAATGCAAATGAAAAAGGCGGCATCAAAATGGGATGAAATGAATATAATAGCTGATCAATTTTATCATTTGCGGAAGTCATTGCGCAAAAATTACGAAAGGTTTTTTAAGAATTTGTGTGTGTTCATAACATTTTTTTTAGCAATCTCATCGAATATTGTCATAATAATTTGCGTAAAATAATTGGCGAGGATAACTTTAAAAAATTAGAGGTTATGTATACGAATAGTGAGCAAACAGAACATATTGACAACAAATTTCACGTAATTATTGGTAATTTGGATGATGAAATTGAACGACTTACTGCTGGTATGCATTTAATATGATTAAAATGCGTTCCGAATATTAAGTGTTACATAGATCATTATGGGCAATTTTGTCGTAAAATATATCGATTGGTTCCATTCGAGCATGCTGATTTTATGAGTTGGTTAAAACCTATTCAAAAGTTGCAAATCGCCGAAATGATTCAAGATCCTTCTATCAACGATTCTCAAGTTTACGAAAAGGTTTTATATTAAAAATATCATGGTTTTACGCAAGTTATCTAGCTCTACCAATTCTTCAACGATGCTAGCGGCGATACCAAAGAAGAAGCTGATGAAGTAATAGCATCGGGTTGCCGCCGATTTATAGCTCACCATCTAGGTGATCAACTTGGAGAAGTTAATTCGATATGAGGAATTCTTAAATATGTTGTTGCTCTAGGAGATTGAAGAGATGAGAGCTTCTGGAAATACTTCGGCACAATATAATGCCGCATTTTTAACGATCAAACACAATGACCTTGGTAATATTGATGATTCTCCGCATAAAAAACGCGTCGAGTGAGCACTATTGATTACATATTCGTTGAAGATTGTTATATATTTAGTGAATCGTTATCAATTTGTAAAAGAATTTATTTAAATTACGATGGAAGTTGCGACTGTAACGGAATGTCTGAGAACTGTGATCCTTCTACCCATGTTTGTAGAGATTGTACTGGACATACAACTGGTTATCAATGTGAGAGGTTGGAAGTTTTATTTTGAGGATGGTTCCGGGAATTATCATATGCATCTTGATTTATTTGTGAAGAAAATCGTTTATATTTTATCTAAATATTGTACATTAGTAGATATATTTTTTAATTTTTGCAGATTTTTCTTTAAATTTTTTAACCGAATATATAGAAAATAATAGGTGAAGTGGGAATAGTCGCTTTGAGAGACTTCACAAATCTTTGTAAATAATTTATTTAAAATTATTTTAGTTATTGAGCATAAGAGCAGGCTCCGTCCTCCTTCGGTTTAACTATAATGGTTTAACTACTATATATGTATGCTAACAGCTAACATATAACCATCATATTAAAAATGGCAACCTTTGATCTTATTATAATAAATTAAATTAAGCTGTATTAAACATTATGCGCGGGATATGACAACGTTAAAATGCGTTCAAGTAACTGAAAACTCATGCGATTGCAATAATCATTCCAACAAATGTACAAAAGATGAGAAATGCTTGGTAACTTATAGCTCTATGGTCCAGTGATAAATTTGTTTTAATAGGATTGCCAACACAACACAACAGGCGATCAATGTGAAATGTGCCTTATTGGATTTTACGGTGTCGCTACAAAGGGTACCGAGACGGATTGCGTTGAATGTCCCTGCCCGTAAGTTGCTCGAGTTAAAAAGATCATTCAGAATTTATTAAATTGCATCATAAAAATCACACAATTTCATACTAGCTTGCAGAATAACTCTATAGATTTTATAAAGCAGCCTCTGGAAAAGAAAATAAATTATTGAAATTCTCTAATTTACAATATATTTTTTTGACCAACTTACAATTTCATAACATCCTTGAATGTTGTTGTAATCGGAAACCAAGTAGACCCAACACAAAAATTACACGAGTTTTTGGACCATATGATGGAAAAGTCATATATTGATTCGATAAACAATAAGGACATATTTTTATTTCTCGTAAAAATGTTTCAGTGATAATCAGGTATGTATTTCAGGAAAGGCGGAGAATGCTGGATCAATTCGGAAAGTTCATTGGAATGTGTGGACTGCCCTAAAGGTTATATTGGAGAAAGCTGCGATGTAGAGGTTTCTGAAAAGAAATTCATGCATACTTATTTTTAAATTTTAGATTTCACTAAACAAAACGGAAGTTGAAACTAAAACTGGTATTAGGGAATATTAATAAAATTTATAATGTATTTAATAAAGATATATACATATATTTACACAACAAACACATTTTTTACAATTGAAGTGATTGATTAATTATTTGAAAAATAGTCCCGTCCATTTCATGCTTATAGATTTCATAAAACCCGCTGATTTCCATTTCCTCTTGACACTTTACGAATGTTTTCTAAAAATCTTCCTTTAATTCGCTGCATAATTCATCTAACCTGAAGGCATTGGAGCAACATCATAGTTTGTGCAAGCCGCAAACATGGGTCATCCACTTTTTTAACCTTTTCGTAATAAACTATAATCTCCGAAACAGCTCTTTCCCTCATCCGTCTGCATTGACTAATTGCATCCTCCGACAACCCTTCGAGACCATCGTCCCAAAAAATCAAAGTCACAAGGAACAAATATTCGTAAACGTCCGGTTTTATATGTAATATTTCCTCGAATACGGTCCTTTTATAATCTATATAATATGGTCCAAATATTCTGTAAATTGTATTTATTGTTATTAAAAACGTGTAAAAGATTAACTTTTCTGCTTCTTGTTTTGAGATCTTTTTAGCTTTCAAGTGACCAGTATACAAATTTCCAATATTTTCGTCGTAATAATCACCATTAGGCAGAATAATTTTATTTTTATCTAAATGTATTACCATTTTTAAAGCCTCAATTATATTTTACCTGTCATTAAAGCCAGAAAAGGTGGTTCAAGTAACATATACTTTATGAACAAATGGAGAAATAATTGTTTCTAAAAAAGTTATATATTAATAATATGAATATTTTTGGGGGTAAAATTCTAAGAAATTAATGTTTTTTTTTGTCTACGCTCCGAATTCATCTATTTCTTTGAACTTTTCTTCATCGAGAAAGGGAAAAACTGATAAAGAATCTGCCGCAAGTATAAAATGCGACACGGTGGTTATAATCTAATTAAAAACCTTAAGCTGTCCTATTTACAACCGTGGACGCGGAGAGTAAACAGAATACAACAATTATTTTGATATTGGCTCATTTTATAAGCTTTGCCTGTGTAACACTCTTCTAGCATTTAATCCTAAACATTTTTCCGGAGCGAGTGCGAGATGGATTTGAAATTGAATGAGCTCTCAGTGCTATAAATATTTTATCAACTAACCGTTTCATGCTTATCACGATAATGAATTTCAGGAAACGATCTTTCGGTGAAAGTCGACATTAAAAGCATGTCCTTTTTCATTATCTGCAGTATCTCTCCCATGTTCCGCGATCTTGGTGTGTCTTCATTTTGAAATACAATACGCCGAGATCTCTCCAGATTCTTAAAATTTTCACTTATTCTTATTAGAGTCGGCATTTCGTTGGAGCAGCATTGTACTTCATATGGGTTTGGTGACTGTAAAACGAAATATACATTTATTTATTGCACATTCATTAAATTGATGTTTCCTACACGACTATAACTGACGTTGGAATTGGATATCGATGATGACGGTTGGGCCGGAATTGGATTTACTATCGTATATGTTGGAGAATTTGGAGAGTTTCCTTTAGAGAAGGCTTTGTATTTGTCTCGTGGAGGTTGTACAGCTGAAAAAGTTCCATTATTATCACCCGAAAAATAGTGAAATATCGTAAAAATTTCGAGAGCAACACCAAGATATACAGTACCGACTAATAATCTTACTATTTAGGTCATAAAGCTATGTACAATGTGTATTACTAGTTGAAAATTTAACAGTATATTGCATATATTAACATAAAATTAAATAAATAGAAACCCGAAAGCTTCACTAGCTTCCCTATAATACATTGATTAGAAATATTGAAATCCTATACAAGGAAAAACCTTTCAATAAGCGTTATAACCAAGCAAAGTGGACTCTATTCTTTTTAAAGATTAGCATTTGATACTTTGTATCAAGCCTTTTGTCAGCAAAGCTACTTAATAATAATAATATTTTCTTTAAGAACTGAAATGTTCTTTTGCACACATAAATCTGATCCATTCGCCAGATATTTTCAGAAATCAATGGTTTTTTGGCGACGTGTTTTTAATTTCGATGAAACTATTTTAATTCTTGGTGGATATTGAAAGCAGACAGCCGGGTAAGTTCGGTAAGAACAAAAGAGAGTTCTTCTCTGATATATAAGTCTAAATTCAATCGAGCTATTGCAAAAATGATGAAATTGTATATCTTCAATTAGATCTAAACGAACTTTCAACAATTTATAGGTTTTATACGCATTTTACTGGTAAATGTAATTCATTGGGAAAATATTTTCAAGTATTTTTGGCATTGCGTATCTCTTCGCTAATTGGGTTTAGACTCGACTTCCGTTTTTCGTAACTCTGTTAGAAAAAAAGAAGCATTTTGGAAAGTTCGATTCAACAAGGATGATGTATTGACCGGTACCCCAATAAACAAAAAACGAAAAAATTAGATGTTTTATCACTCAATTGTTATGTTACTTTCAGATAACTGGTACAGTTCATATGTTTTATATAATATCTATCGTTATTGATAAGAAGTTTCACTTGTAATTTTCTAATTATTTTTTGATTCAGACACGACATTTACAAAGAAAAAATTGAAAGAGAAAAATGTATTGTACATTTCAGAGGTCGGTGCCTAATGGAAGATTAAAAAATAAGAATAAAAGATTAAAAAATAAGAATAAAGCTCTTCAACCATTTTTCAGACAATTCATATTGATGAGATAGAAAAGAGTGGCCGTCTAACCGAGAACCTCATTTTGTTCTTATTTTTCTCTGAAAAGGATAATAAATATATAAACACACACCAAATCAAAGTTATTTGTTCCGTCGTGGTGTTAATCCATAAATTTAAAGCCACGCTTTTATTTACAGATCTTTATAATATAGTGGCTAGAATTTTAATGTTAATTCATGAGCGAATCAATACCATAAAATCACGACAAAAAGATGATCGCTCAGCAAATTCCAGACAATAACGTGGGCTAAAATTTACAGGACCACAAAACAAATCAGAATGATTTGTTGTGTATATTCATTTCAAACAGAATTAGTTGAAAAGTAGCGTAGACGTGACTGTGTTTACGTATTGTCGTAAAATAAAATGCTAACTTATTTTGTATTTTTTCGAAATATTTTTCCTATTTCTAATTTTTAGCGAGTAATTGTCCAGTTGATCATCATATAAATTAATTTTATCAATATTATGAGATATCTCATTTAAAAATTCAAAAAATATTGAGAAAAATATTAAATAAGTGAGCAATTTATTTTACGACAATACGTAAACACAGGCACACAGGCACCCTCTAGGCTACAATTCGATTCTCGTCATTCGTGTGTATTTAATATCACTAAAATTAAATAAATGAAGAAATGATTATTATTACACAATCTCATTTTAAATTTCGATTCTTTTCATTAAAGAAAACTAACAAACATCAAAAGATCTCAAAAGTTTCAAACAAGCACAGATTTCTCGTGAAACAATTACTCAACCAGGTAATTATCCTGTGATATGCTAATTAATTAATGCATTGAAGTTTGATGAAGAATTTTAAATTAAATGGTGTAGTATTCCGTAAATTTTTTGCGGAAATGCATTTTATTTTACGTCGGGAGCAATTTCCGGTCTTCCTAAATTTAATAACATCCATTTAATTAAATTTCTTGATTTCCGATAATTTCACAAAAGTTATTAAAGACATTAAAGAATATTTAAATTCTGCATTTTGAATTATGTTTGTCTTTGCGTGGCGGTGTATGTGGACAAAACAAAAAATGAGGAGCATAGTTTTATTAGTTTTTAACGTTTTTTTTTTCAATCAATTAAATAATAAAAACTATTATTTCCATATAAATTACACATTAAGCATTAAATATAACTTTATCACGGTAAAATTGAAATATTGATAAAAAATTAATAAAATGATTTACTTGTCCGCAATGTTACGCTCACGTGAACTTACACATAACCCGTTTTTTATAAAATAGCTATTTTATCCTTTTTTGTAATAATTGTTGGGCTACATGGATTAGAAATTGAGCTAAACCTATTTTTCTATGAGTATGGTGAACAATAAGTTATTTTATTATGCCAAGAAATATATTATGGTTCAAATATACTTTAAATACGACTTAAGATTTATTGTCCTACCTGACTCTTTCATGCCAGCCTTTTTACATTTCTCCATTCGACAATAACGGCAAAACTTTGCATTTTCTTAAAAATAGTTTTACTCAATTTAAGAGGCAATAATACCTTACTAAAATGAATTAGACAGTCTTGTTGGGATCTACATCGAATTGTAGTCTTTGGTGACAACACAAATCTCCGAAAAAATGCAGCACATGCTCTATAAGATGAAAATTAAAATTGATGACCGTTTCCAACACCAACTTGCATATCCTTGTATCCGAACCAAAATGATACTCATTTGTCTGAGATTCACAAACTGAACATTTCTCGTCTGACATTCCAAATTATTCAGTTCAACAACTGTAAAATGAATAAATGATAATAATTGATCGATTTTTATGAATTATTACGTATAGAAAAATAAAATTACATTGATTCCAATGTGGAAAAGGAAGTCAAACATCAAATTGAAACATTAATGTACAGACAGGCAGTGAAACAAAAGTGAACAAACACGACAATCATACACTATTATCTCAAAAAAGTCGGGAGAATAAAACTAGATTGTCGTTAAAATTAATACTTAAAATGTTAAAAGTGATCTATGTAGTTATTTTCGAATTTAAAGGCCGAAATCGTATTTTATACTTTAAAAACAATTCAAGTACGAAAATAAAACCTTGTTATTTTGGCCATGAATTATCGTTGTAAGACAATCAATAAAATAAAGGTTATCTTGTCGACCGTAGCGATGAATGTCTGTACAGATTCTACAGGTTGATCACAGACATGTCTGTGATCAACCTGTAGAATAACCAAACAACAAACAATTACCCCTTTTGTTACATCACAATATTTCTACGGTCCAATTAACTAAAGGGTTCTCGAAAAGATATTAAGAGCTATATAACAATCGATTAAAATATTACAATTGTTGTCTTAAACAGAGAAATAACAAAAACATATAGATAAATGGTGTAATACTAGGTATATATCACAAACATAAAAAAATGAAAAACATTATATCAATAAATTAATTAATATGGTGGTTTTAATGAGAGAAATCTTAAAATTAACCTTTAATTTATAATTGTAAGATACTCTATTCTAATAAATAATAAAAATGCCATTCACATTAACACGTCTAACTTGTAAGCCAGTTTTAAAATCGAAAAATGGCAAAATGCAGCAAATTTATAAATTTTAAAAAATATTTTGTAAAACATTTTAAGGTTATCTTAGGAATACGAGCGATTTTCACCGGATCATGCATGAGTAACATCGTTTTTATCTTTGTAAAACGCAGAATTTTTGTAATTACCGAGTCATTGTAATTTCTTCTGCAGTAGAAGCAGCTACTGAATATCCGAGTGAAATTTAAAACTTTAAAAAATACGTAAAATAGCGTTCAAAATATTTCGTTTTAAAGTTTTTCTATTAATCTGATTAAAATAAATACTATTGGTTTGAGGAATACGTTCGTAGAGTGTTTATATTACATTTTGTTTCACAACACTTGTTTGTTTGTATTTATCTGCTAGCGCTTTTCTGCTCTACAAAACTGTGTTGTTAGATTGTTCTGAAATTTTAAATTTTCATCATTTTTCAGACTTAGAAATGAACTATTCAGTGAGGCAAAATCAGCATTTTCGACAGCTGCTCTTCTTCGCTTTTCATCGAAGGTAAAAAGCAGCCAAAGCCGCTTGGGAAATATTCAGTGTGTATGGAGAAAGTGTCATAGGCATGTCTACTTGTTCACAAAGTTCAATGATTTGCGTTTACTAGAACTGGAAGGGTATGCTGCACTGGCACTCCGGGTGAACTCAATAGAAAAAAACAAAATCAAGAATGTTTTGAAAATTAGAAAAGTTCGGTCACTAATCAAGTGGGCCCCTCCAAGAGCTCGAAACCGCCCTGCAAGAGCTCGGAAGGTTCTTTAGAATCCACCGAACTCTCCAGACGTTGCACCATCCGATTATAAATCTTTTCCGCTCTCTAATAAATCAAACGAGGGCCTTTGATGGTGAAATGGATCTCAAAAAATGGCTCAACAATGTTTTCGACACCAGACCGGGAGATTTTTGGCGGAAAGGCATCAACAAAATGATCCAGAAGGAAGTCGTAAAAAGTAACGGCGAATAATAAATAATGTAAAATGCTTATTGTTTGTTTACACGCTAAAGGTTAAAAATGCGATTGAAATATACAAAAACCGTCTATTTTAGTTGACGTGAGAATTCCTAGAAAAAAACAAAAACATTTTACAAAATTTCAACATGATTATATAGCACCTGAGCCCGTATGCAAGAATGTATTTATTTGTTAAAAGATTATAGAAAATTATTGATAAACTCTTTTTAAAAGAAAATTTAATTAAGTGAATGCAATAATTAATTTTTTCTTGTAAAAACTTTTTTCTATTCTCTATCAAATCATCCGCTCTTTACCGTATCAGCCGATTGTTAACAGTCACGTCTGAAACCCAAAAGAAAACTTCCAAGCTATGACTGAACAACTCAAACAATCATGGTTTACAGCAACCTCAAAACGTTGTAAATAATTTGTTATAATTATTTTATGGTGAATAAATATTATTATTATTAAAACGTTATGTGGGTGTGTTTTACTCATCCAATAGATTAAAAACGTGTTTCAGCGTTGCTTAAAAAGTTGGAGGTTGAATCTTCTTTCGAGACGTATAATAAAATTAAGGAATATGTGTGCGGAATAGAACAAAAATAGAAAAGCTTCTACAAATTCCATTAATATTGTACGTTAATATTCTCAGTAGCACTCCAATGCCACGAAACCGTGCCGCATTGCAAAAGACTTTGCACCAATTGCACCAACACTACTTTTCAATTTATTAATTCTTTTTTAACCGAATCGTTAGTTTAATTGTTATATGTTGTTTAGAAAGTAATAGTAGATATAATAATGTTGTTTATACTCTGCATTTTCTTAAACGTACACTTTCCCTTAAAATATTAGAAAAAATTAACTGTAAAGGTATTGTTCGCGCAATTTGTGCGAAGTCTTTTGCAATGCCGCGCGGTTTCGTGGCATTGGAGTGAAGTAGCTCTCATAACCATCCGAAATAAGATCAAACATGTGGTCAGATATGTAAAGAAAATAGTATTAGATTGTAAATAAAAAGGAATGATGGGATAGAAATACAAAGTAAATATTAAAGAAATACGTTATATATGAACATTGGTTTCATAAATGACTTTATACGCTTAAAAACTATAAAATATGCACATCAGTAGTTTGGTTGATTGACCAATTACGAAATATATCTTGATAAGCCTAACTTCATTCTAATAATCAAATATTAATATTACATCGTTGATAACGTAAGCATTTCAGTCATAAAGATTTTAATTGTCTTGGGTAGTATGAGAAGCGTTAATTAGACATCTTACGAGGAGAGCCGTAAATTAGCTTAAAATAAAATCGTTAAATATAAAATAAAATTAAGATTGCCCATAAAAATCTAGAAAGTGATAGTGCAATGAATTTGAAACAAACAAATATTAATCCTCTTTTCAACTGTTAATGGATTAAAAAAAATATATATATATATATATATAAATATATTATTTTTTTATAGCTTTTCCCGATGATCAATAATAATAATTATAATGTGATATTTTTTCTATTTTAGTTATTAATAATATTTCTTTACTTGTTTTTTTTGTTTAATTTTTGACGTAACTAAAATTTGAAGATCAATAAGATGTTTTGTATTACTTTGGATTACTTATCAATTGTTATTGGTGAATAGTAAAATTAAATGAATATTCAAACTCACAAGGGAAGTGTTATATGTTGCCATGTCAGATTTTGATAAAAATTGCATATAGATTCCTTATGATCCAAATAGTATACTGACAAAATATTAGGACCCACAAAATGGTTTAAGTAGACAACAAATCGGTTTGTAATTCAAAAGTTTCACGATTTAAAAAGCAAACTTTTAAATAAAAAGTTTTGTTTTTAAATATAGTCGTCGCCAAATGCGATTACCACCGTAAAATGTGGCGCACTATTTAAATATAATTTTTTCATTAAATTTTTATGATTATTGTTATTTTCCACATTTATGCCACGACTGAAACAACAGCTGAAACATCTTCTTCAGTTTATTTAAGCAAAAACATTATAGAAAAAGCATAAACAAGAAAATAATCAGAAAAATTAAATGAAAGAATAATATTTAAGAAAGTGCGCCACATTTTGCAGTGGTAATCGCATTTGGTGACGACTATATGTTAACAAACATTTATGCTTTATATATATATATATACATATAGTTCTTTTCAGATCAGAGATTGGTGCCTGATGGTAGAGCAATTAAAATAAGAAAAAATGAGGTTCTCGTTTGGAGGGCCATTCTTTTCTATCTCATCAATGTGTGTTGTCTCAAAAAATCTTTAAAAGACAATAATTTTTTTCATACTTTTTTCTTCTTTCGCTAGGAATTTTCTTCTTCAGTAAAATGAATATATACTTTGGATTCTTACTTTGGATTCTACTTTGGACGCATTCTCCAACGGAGAAGCGAACAAACTCCATCCGGCTCTTCTTTGCCAATGCAGACCACTCCGTTTTACCTTCTAGGATTCTAATTTTTCTTGTTTGGGTGTGTGAGGTTGAAGTGTGGTGGGTAAATCCGACCTTGACTGGATCTGACCAGCGCGCTTTTGAGCTTTATATGGCTTCTGTGTAAAATTAATATATACTTTGGATTCTTTGAAGCGCGACTCATTCGCCAGCTGAGAAGCGGACTAACTTCATCCGGCTCTTCTTTGCCGACGCAAACCGATCCGTTTTTTCTTCTAGGATTCTAATTCTTCTTGTTTAGGTGCGCGAGGTTGAGCAGTGGTGGGTAAATCTCGTAACCATGTCCTTGACGGGATCTGACCAGCGCGCTTTTGAGCTTCCTTTTTATTCAGATCCCATTCCCTCTTGGATCCCATTTGGTTAATCGTTGGCACCACCTTTCAGCTGGACCGGCCCATTTCCGTGAGAAGTAAAATTAATATATTATTAAGTAATCTGTTTTATAAGACACAACAGATACCTTGTTATTAGATATTTAGTGAGAACTCGATTTTTTCTTTCATTTCATGTATCATTCGATAACTTTTGAATGCTTTAATTCTTAAATATTTAAAAAGTAGACGCACACAATTAGCTAAAAATGATTTCTGATTCAATTGTCAAAAGCTACTTTCTATTATTTCTCTTTGCTGTTCTCATTCGACTAGTTGATGAGCAACATCATAAATTCAATCACTATAACTAAAACATTCAAGCCCCCTCAAGGCGTTATGTGTCAACTCCAAGTTTCCATCAAATTCGATTTTTCACACCTCCTTCGTTCTCCTTTCCTTCCGCTTCATCATTTACATTTTTTCAATGATATGTGTATCTTTTCCATAAAACGAGAAGTTTTAAAATAAAGTTGTTTTTAAAGATGTGAGCGGCATCATTGAAACCAATTACAATTCAAATTAAACATTACTTCTTATAAACTCGTTTCAACTTGAGAATTTTCTTCCAAAATACCCAATTCAATTATATGTGCCACCTATTCCTATTATAAGCATATGAATATGCGGCAAACTTAAACATTTTTGTTGAAAAATTCAATTAATGTGAACATTTTTTATTTGCCAGAATTCCTCAACTCATTTTCTAATCTCTTCACTTTAGCTTTTCCCATTGACCTATCACTCATTTTTCATTTTTTGATAAGTCCATGCTTTCAAAAAGGCAATCCTTTAAATTCAAATATTCTCAAAAAATACTCAAACTTCAAAACAAATAATTTTCTAACTAATTTCTAACGATTATATATTTTAAGGCATTTCTATGCCATCTTTAGTAGTTTATTTTATACTAAAAAGTTGTAAGTTATAGAATAATAAATTTTAATATTATTTTTTTATATTCCTATTTAATCCATTCTCTTTCTTCAAATGAAATTGTCAATAATATCAAAGCTCAACATCATGTCTATGTGCTTTAGTTTTTATGCAAAAAAAAACATATTGTAAGAATTTATTTATTCAGCTTTAGCTCTATATCTCGAATGATCTATATTGCTAAATTAGGCTTAATCGTTTTATTAAAGATTATTAAGCTTATCCACTACTATATTTAGTTTTCTAATAGTAGACAACAACAATAACCAAAAAACCTATACATCCACTTTTGCCAATTATTGTGACTTTTGTGATTTACCCAACTTTTCATTTTTCTTTCACTTTGGTTGCTTAAATGTTTTGCTCGTATTTTTAAAAATATCTATACTATATAGCAAAAAACGGGCGGTAAAATACACATTAATTTCCACTTATAATTTTGTTTTATTGTTAACATTAAAGGATATATAAAGTTATCACGTTAAGCACAGTGTCGTAAAATTAAATAATACGCGTAAGTGATAGCTCTACCGATTGTGATCTATTTGTAAAATTCAATTCATAAAAGCAACACCTTAGAAAAGACACTTAAACTTAATGTTTTGTATAATTTCAAAGCGCTAGAGACTTTTTAAGGAAAGCCTGAAAGATTGACGGTAAAATTTATTATTAGTTCACACATGCACTTCACTGTCACGAAACCGCGCCGCATTGCAAAAGACTGAGAAACATTTATATCAATGAGAAACATTTATATTTTCAATTTGCATGACCGAGATCAGAAGCAATATTGCTCCAACCCTGAAATCAATGCGTAATTGATAAAATGCGTTGGAATATTGCAAAATTGTCATTTCCATTTGGCGTGCTTTCAGAATTTTCAACTTGCGAAACATGTGTGAGCGGAGTAACTTAAACAGAGCATATAAAATAATTGATGCAATGGACAGCTTCAATAATATACTAGTTATCCATGAATCATAATAATTGGAGCTTTTAATTAAAGGTTCTTGATAGCCTGATTTTCACAATCCTGATTTTCACAATCCTGATTTTCAATTTAATGGTAAAAAAAAATCACGCTGCAAATGCGGCATACTAATTCAAATTCATTTTCAAATCGATTATTTTAATGATTTTTAATTAATAAACGTTAAATATAAGCAATAACAATTAAAAATATCACAAAAAAAATAAAATAATCGTTTTGAAAATGAATTTGAATTAGTATGCCGCATTTGCAGCGTGATTGCGTCGTCAACTATTTTGAAATAGTCTATATAATATTTTCATTTTCTGAAATAATAAAACAATGAAACATTAAAAAAAAAAATAAATTTCAATTCTTTCGCGGTATTTTGCAATTTGTATATGTTTTTTCAGGACAATTTAATTATTCACAGACGTATTCCGCCTGCGCTATACTTGGGGTGAGCTCGAAACGACGAATTTTAGAGTTTGCTTTATCTTGAACTTCTATAAATATGTAATGTTCCTAAGATTTCGATCTCCGCACATTTACTGACAATCATTTACTGACACTGACACTGACTGACACTGATTTACTGACGATACTGACAATGTGAGATCATTTTATTACAGTATCTGCTGTTGGCATGCCAAAGCGCGTTTATATTGAAAATAAAATAATAAATATAAAATTAAAAAATAATAAATATAAAAATATTGAAAATAAAATTTTGCAATGCGGCGCGGTTTATTGGCAGTGAATCTGTGAATAATATTTTACGAGATCTCAATTATTCTACGACATCACTGGAGGAAAAAAGAAAGATACTCCGAATATAACGATCAGAACTTAGAAACTGCGCTCAAAATATTTCGTCGTTAAGGGAATTGATCTTTTTTTAAATAATTAAATCCAAACCCCTGCTTGAAAACCCAAACCCCAAGTATATTTGTTCGTAAATAAATGGTGTAAAACTGTAAGATTTTTGTAAACATTAGGAAATTTTTATTTGCACGCCAAATGAAAATAATAGTTTTCAACTTTACAACAAATATTTTATATAAATTTAGAAATGTTTTTCTGAAACTATCCTAAAATCTAAATATATTTTCAAAAAATTAGATTTGAAAACGTTTATAGAGCTCGTTTTATTATCATGCGAGTTGCACGCCAACTGGAAATAACGATTTTCGCGATTTCAAGCGTGTCTGAAAATTTTTGCCTCTTTAAAAGAAAAAATGTTTCACTATAAGTTTACTAGGCTTATCTAAAACTACCTAAAAATATTAAAATCTTACCACAAAGTTAGATTTGAGCACGTTTAGTGAGCTCATTTCAAAACCATACCAGTTGGCGTGCAGTTGGCGTGCATTTGAGATGAAAGGAAAAAAACTTGCAACTGAACTATTTAGCTTTTATCTAAAAAAAAGCTTAATGAATAGGTAAGATCACCATTTCATAGTGCAGTAATATAAATATAAATTATTATTATAAATTTACGAGCAGATATGCAAATTTCATGCTTAATTAGTGCACTTTCTCCAACAATAATCTATAAATCAATAATAAACATCTGATATACAACTAATCGTATTTAAGATATATGCTTCTAGTCCCTTGTTTGCATGTAATTTTATTTGAAAATCATAACGATTATATATAACTTAAATTTATTATAAATTTATGCAAATTATAACTGAATGTATACTTGAAAATTCTTAATTAGTTTCTTTTTTTCATAATAGATACAATGAAATCTCTTCAGCACATAAATTATCTATAAAAGTTAAATTGAACTTCTCCAATCTAATTATTTGATTAAATAATGAGATAAGACATTAAATAAAATTGAGTTTGTGTCTCAAGAAAAACCAACTGACGGAAATTGGTTTATAGACGTTTAATTTTTCTATTAAATTTGGAACCCATCTTCATCTGCTGTTTTCGTTTAAACTTAGGTATTTTTATTATTTATTCAAATCAACCGAGATTTGAACTAATTTAATCCACATTAATAATAGTATTCTAACTTATATTCTGTGCATATGCACATATAAACCATTTCATGCATAATAAAATTTAACTAAAAGCTTCTAGAGACCAACGAAACTTGAAGCAACACGAGGTAGCCGTGTTGTCAAAGGTTGGATATACATGCTTGCGTTTGTTTGCCAATTTATTGGTGTTAGTGCATGACAAGAAAAAGCAACAAACAAACACAACACAACACAACACATGACCTAATATATTTATATGGAATTTCATTCAGACCTCCAATTTGCATTCTCGTTGAATTTTAGTAGATCGTTGAATTTTTGGGTCCATAATTGCTTAATGCTGAACGTAATTAATGTAGCGCTTAAAAATGCACTTTGCTCAATTTTTGTGATTGTGTATAAATACTTGATTAACTCGATTTGTTCGTTTTGAATTTGTTCTCCATCTGAATTTGTTTGAAATTCTCTTATATTAATTAAATCGATTTAAATCTTTTATATATTAACTATTAAGTAACGTAATGAATACAGTATGCAATTATAGTTGTCTCAAATCTTTGTGCCTAAAGAAAATTTGCAGTGTTTTTAATTGTCTTGCCATAGGGTAACCTATTAATATTTTACGTAGTGCTTCAATTAATTTTATTCTTCTACTCTTGAATGTCCACCAAATGAAAATGAACATTTCTCAATCTTTCAAATGACCCTTGACTACGTGTAAATCAGGTTTAAACGGAATGTTAAGTTGGTCCCAAAGTATCCAAATAACCTGAAATTCTTCTATAATAATTAGAAATAAACACAATTTTTGGGTTTATAGTTGAACCATTCAGTTTTTCGTGTGGTGAATGACTTGAGTTTATTAACTTGACAGATACGGCACGCCAATTGAAGAAGTTTAAATCGGAACTCATTTCAGACCACACAGATTAATTATACTGTCGACATTTTGTACACTGGGGTAGATTTCGATATAAGTTTACGCTTGTCAACAGAGCAAATTTGAATATTTTTCCTCAAAATTAAAAAAAATCCAACATATCAGTTGGCGTGATACGATCATCCATAGATATTTCGTTTTGATTTTTAGCGATTTCTCAGAATTTTGACAAAGTTGTTTCATTAAATCCTGAAAAGAACAAAACTCTTTCGTGTTCAAATGCTCATCTTAAAATGTAGTTGCCTTTTTATATATTTTTAACTGTTATTATTTGCTAAATAAGCAATTATGTTCCAAAAATTTATAAAATATACACTAGCTGACATTTTTTTGTTTTGTCACAAATGTTCTTTCGGGTTTAACTTTTTTGTGACTTGACCAAATTGGCTGGTTTTTTATGTGAATCATTGTAAAGTTCATATACAGTTCGTTTATTGATTTTGAGGACCTTGCCAATTTCGGTACCACGCATTCCGTTTTCCCTCATATTGATAACAGCTTGCCGGGTGGAAATTGGAGTTTCTTTACGTGGAGTCATCTCTAAAATGTTGCCAATTACTGCTATTTTCAATAAGTCATGAAAAAAATATAATGGAACTTTAAAAATTATTAAAAAATGCAGTGCAAGAAAAGTGCGAAATATCTTTGAGCTACGCATTTTACGATAAACGCTTGTCACTGTAAAACGGATCATCATAATCACAAGCGAAAATTTGTAAAATATTCTACAACCATATGAATCTATCATATCAAAAAATCAGCCAATTTGGTCAAGTCACAAAAAAGTTAAACCCGAAAAAACATTTCTGACAAAATTTTTGTCAGCTAGTGTATAGGCTAATCAGGACGAACCTTTAACAGTCTTTATCATATCGATTTTACGCGGGTGTAAATAAAAACTTATTTGAACCGAAAGCGAGATTTTTTGCATTTTACCGGTTGATCTATTATATACTTTTTTAACGATGCGTATTTCTTGAATTCTACCGTAAGCTTATGAAGAATGTTCTCTATGCATTTTTCAGGAAACGTAATATTCAAAAATTGTATACCAAAAATCTTATGGTAACTAAATGATAAAAATCGATGCCCATTTATGACACTAGAAGCTTAAATTTTAGAAATTTTTTATGATTTAGAGAGAACTTTATATAAATCTAGTAATTTTGTATCAATTTAAATCAGTAAATATTCATGTGGAGCTTTATTATATACGTTTAAGTATTAAAAAACATAATTTTCATTTGGCGTGCTGGAAAAGTGATTTATATTTGATTGAAATTAAAGTTTCTTTGAATGTTGTTAGTTTTAAACTACAATAATATTAATTTATATAATTTATATAATACCCTTTTCAGAGATCGGTGCCTAATTGAAGAGGAAAAAATTAGGATGGAATGAGGTCATTTTAATAATGGGCAGCACACATTGAAGAGAAATTAACGAAAAAGTTGTTTGTGGCCGTGTGGCCGTCCATCCGAGACTATCATTTTTTTTCTTATTTTTTTACTATTCCATTAGGTACCGATCACTGAAAAGGACAATAAAATATTTTTGTAAAATTTTTCCGCTATTTTCATAATAAATTTCGCTTCAATAATTTCTTTAATATTGTCTCTAGGCTCCTTAAATTAGAATTTATAACCAATAATGCATTTGGCATGCAGGGATTTACCCTGACGGAATAAAAATTCATTAAAAGATCTTTACACTATACACACACCAAATTATTCTAATATGTGTCGTGGGCTTGTAAATTTTAGTTCACGTTTTTGTTTAGAAACCCATCTCTGAAAAAGACAATAAATATAACATAAGATTCTGATTTATAAAATCTAGTAAATTGTAAAAACAGAATTTTGTTCCGTGTTTCTGTTTTTACAAATGACTTCTCTTATAAGTTTTTATTACTAATTTCATAATAAATTAAAATTGATTTATAAGTTCAAAAATATAAATAACATTGTTTTTTTCTACTTCTATCTACCTAAGTACATAACATAATCTTGTCTTCACTGTCTTGGGCTCAATGATCAATTTATACCCAAAAAAAAATCATTTTAGGCCAATCTAGTAAATGACACATTAAAATATCAACTAGATTGACTTTGCCAAAATAAACAAGTGTGCTCATTCTTCGTATAATTATCTTTCAAATTTTCCATTCCGCCCTTCTAATGACCGACAGATCGATATAAATTATCTTGAGACAGGCACTAATTTTCCATGATTCTTATTCGGCAAAAAATAGTTTAGCGATGTATATGTGTGAATCCAATTATCCTCGTGCTTACTTTTATTCGGCTTCATCAAGTGTCTAATGCGTCCGGACGTTTGACAATCCGGGTTTTCCTGTTGCAAATTGTGACGAGTGCAATTATCATCAAATCGCTAGTTTATTTGATTTGCTTTAGGTTCAGCAAAAAACCTTTTTGCTTGTTTTATAGTGCGAGTAGCTTTATTGATAAAACAGTATGTATATATATTAACTCATTCGTACTAATATACACATTTGTGTCAAAAACAACAGCTATTATCCAACTTAATAAAACCATTAATATTAGTATCTTTACAAGATTACGCTTTTTATTATATTTTATATAAATAATACAATTTGAGTTTCATGACTTGTTTACATTAAATCACTTTTTCCTTACCTCCTAAATTGAGAATTAATTTAACAATTTAATTTCAGATATATAATGCAATTAAGCATCGATATATTCCAAGTCATAATCCTTCGCTTGGTCATTTCAACATTTTCACACACTGTTGCATTGACAGCTCGAGATAGGAGTAGCAACTCATGGAGGGATCAGCACCCACAACAAAGATGGAGAATTTATTGTTAGTTTGAGCTTTTTTTTAAAATTAAAGGTATTGTATAATAAAAAGAATAGACAGATGATTTTTGAAAAAAATATGAATAACATCCCTGAAAAATACTTAATCTTATTCAGTTGACATTTTTATGTATATTACTTTTCTCAACTTTGCACTTTTATATAGAAAAACCTAAACGAACAACAAAACGCCAAAAAAGTGTTAGAAAGTTATAAATCATTTTAAATAAAATGAAATAAGATTTCATCTTAATATTTCTCAAAGGAATTAAAGAACAAACTTTTTGTAATAATTTTAAATAATTTTGTTTGTTTTTTTTTTTTGAAATTTTATTATCGTCTTTGTAACAAAATACCAACAGGAATATTTCAACAAGTGGATAACAATAATATTTTATATTTTTAAATTGTAAGGGGGAAATACATGAAGTACTAGAGTCCTAGTTCTAGCTTGAAGGATCCAAGGAATTCGTTTGACAGGAAGTTAATAACAATCTTGTTACAGCTGCAACCACCCGAAATTGAAATAACGGTTTTCTGTTTTTTACTTGCGTCATACAATGTTTACGTGTACTTTGAAAAAACATAGTTAACGCCAGTTGGTCAGCTTTTTCTTAAACTATCGGAAAATAGTCATATCTTCCGGAAATATTAACTTTTAGAAGGATTTCTAAGCTCTAAAGTAGCTCTAAGTGTTTCTAGGTTGTCATTCCATTTAGAGCGTTACAGTAAAGTTAATATTGGCATACATTGTATTTGTATATTTTTATTATTCATTTCAGAGATCGATGCCTAATGGAAGAGCAAAAAATTAGGGGCGGAGAAAAGGTCTTGTTTAGACAGACACACGGCCACGAAGGCCATCACGTCTCTTCGTCTTTTGTTTGTCATCAATATTTTTATTTCATCCATTTTCATTTTTAAATTAAACTTTTCATTTCTTGTCATCAAAAAATATAGCCTATTTCAAAATAGTTGACGACGCAATCACGCTGCCAATGCGGCATACTAATTCAAATTCATTTTCAAAACGATTATTTTATTCCATATAAGCAATAAAAACTAAAAAATGTCACGGAAATAAAATAAAATAATCGTTTTTAAAATGAATTTCAATTAGTATGCCGCATTTGCAGCGTGATTGCGTCGTCAACTATTTTGAAATAAACTATAGATAGCAGAAATTGATGAGAAACAAATGAGGAAGAGACGTGATGACCTTAATGGCCGTGTGGCTGCCTAAACAAGACCTTTCCTCCGCCCCTAATTTTTTGCTCTTCCATTAGGCATCGATCTCTGAAATGAATAATATTAAAATATGAAGAATGGTTTTCAAATTTTAAATCAAATCTTCTGAAAATTGTACTAACCATTATTTATTATGCTTAAATTATTTCTATGCATTTGAGCTACCGACCTCTTGCGGGGTCAAATGTTCATCTGTGTTTTTACTGTTATTACGTGGTAAATAAACAATTATAATGTTCACCTGAAATTTAGTAGGTTTTGTCTTCGATTATCATAACTTGGCTCACATTTTTACTATCTCAGTACATCTACTTTAGTCAATTTTCTAATTTTTCATAAAATCAGAATTACAGGCTGGAATATACGCTGACCAACCGAATGAGATTAATAGTTTGAAAATTGCAATTTTGAATAATTTCAACTCTTTTTCTCACAGGAAATTTTAAAACTAATTTTAGAGTCAATTGTACAGGATTTTCTTAAAACAACTCTGTCAATTTGAATCTTTGAGAGAAACTCTAGATTTAAATAAATGTTCTGAGCCTCGTTTTAGAACACTTGGAAACATATATTACAAATTAGCTCGAACAGCAGCTGCTCTCTAAAATAAAGGCTGGAATTTCTTTTTTAAATTATGTATTAACTTTAAGATTTCAGCACGTTTTCTGAACTCGTTTTTATTAGAGTTCCAATTGGCGTGAATATTATAATTTTAAAACTCGTATGGTTCGTAACACTGGTGTATCTGAATGTGTCTGGCTCGATTTCAAAGCCTATTGAAAATCGTTTAAAAGTTAAAGTATTTTTCCATTTTATTTCTTTAGTTACACGAATCGTGTTGATATAAATATTATTTTGGTATTACTATTACACGCCAAATCTAAATAATGATTTTCTTATTTTTACACTTGTCTTACAAGTTTTCTCTCCCAGATTTTCAACTTTTCTTAAAATAGCTAAACATATTCATACCTTTTTAAAATATTAAACTGGAGCACGTTTTATTAGAATGGAACTTGGCGTGCTATTATCTTATTGTTAAAAATGTGCTATCATATATACCAGATTTTTCTTACTTAATAATAATAAAATTAATAAATTAATCGACTTTAAAAGACAATATTATAATAGGATAATGGCTAATATCATATAATAGCTATAACTGATTATTTACTTACTCAATTAGATATATATATATATATATATATATATGGGATCATACGATTATGATTTAGCTACATTGTGGAGATTTAGTTATGGATAAAGACAAGATATAAAGGATCTTCTGATTGTTTGAACAAAAACTTATCCTTAAATTTCAGTAAACTTTGCTAAATATAAAACTAATGAAAATTAAATATATAGGCTATATGGTTTTTTAAATTATAGCGGAGCGAACTGGCAACTATAAAAATAAAAAAAGAGCTTTAATTTAATTGCTAATTCATTTTGTGAGTACCACGCTGTAAGTGTCTACTTCTAATTAATTTGTTTGCAATTTACCACATAAAAACCAAATTAGGAAAATAATTTTTTAATATATCGATTTTTGAAATATTTATTAGCAAATAAAGTATGGCTTTTGCTCTTTAAATATTGTTCTATATGCACGCCAAATGAAAATTACGATTTTAAAATATTTCAACGCATTTTATTAGTTTCTGCGTGTAAGTTAGAAACTAGTTTTAACGTAAATTTTGCAGGTTTTCCCTTAAAATAATTCTAGCGCTAGCTTTTAGTGACTTTTCCGAGCTCCCGTAATTACGCAGTCATTTGGCGTACTCTATGTCTGTTGTTTATAACTTTTATTTCTGTTTTCATGGGCACACCACTCGCTTTAGGAAAATGACTGTCTATTTTACCTGGTTTAATCCCTATGATAGCTAGACAATTATCTGTTCTAGGGATTCTTTGATTAAAATAATCCATAATTTATTTTAAATAATTGTAAAGTTTGCAGAAAACAAAAAGAAAGAGATTTTTTAAAAACTCGTCATTTGCTGTGTGGTGCATGGGATAGTTAGTAAGTAATAGTAAACGAAAAAGTTTGAATACAGTTTGCACGTCAAATAAAAATAGTGATTTTCCAATTGGAAAAATGTGCCTTGCAGTTATTTGTTCTTATTTGTTTCACGTTCTCATTGAGGTCCAAATAATTCGAAAATATTGAAAACGAATTATCATTTTCTTATTATTTGATAAGATGTTAAAATAATTTTCTTACAGAACAACATTAACTCGGCTTAATATGCTTCCCTATTCAAAACCTTTCGAAATGAATAAATATAAATCGCGAAAATTTTACGTCAAAACAAGACTACATTTCTTAAAGCTGTAAAAGATCACACGTCTCTCTCCTTGTTTCTATAAATCATATTCTATACTACTATTACTATTTAAATAAAGCATCTTATAAATAAAATGATTTATAAAATAATAATATGTTCTAGAAATGTAATTCATCAAAATACAAAATTGGATGTGAAAGCATAGCGAAGAATGTGAGCGGTAAAATTATTATAAACTTACGAATGAGAAAAATCTATAACACAAGTTTTAATCCACTTAAACCTCCTCAAGCGAAGTAAAATTTGTTGTGTGCATTAATAAAGTGTCCTCAGCTATCACCATTCAAATTTTCTGACCGAAACCTTTTGGATCGAAAAATGAACTACCAAAGTAGAAAACAGAAAAATTATCTATTTCTCAAAACTTGATAATATATCCAGCATAGTAAGGATTCAGATAAAAGTGCGCTAAGCTTTAATAACTTATTTTTAAAAAGAAATCGTGTTATTAATAAGTATTTTCAGGAATTCTTTACTTCAAAAATACATTTTGTGAATTGGTACTACTAAAATCGAATTCGTAAGACCACGAAAATCAATATTTTTTTAACGGACAACGGAAAACAGAAATGAAACTCAAAAAACGACGGAAAACGGAAAACGAAAAACGGAAGATGGAATTCCGTGAAGAAGATTAAACTACGGGCAATGGAATGTAGATTTTTGTTGCTAGTAGAGCGTGTATCTATTATTTGGCTTCGCACGCACGCATTCAACACGATTTTGACGGAAGGAAGAATACCAGAATATTGGAAAATTGCCAGTGTCTAGAAGATCATGCATCGACAATATCCATTCTAATCGACTTTTCGTCTGCTCTAGAAATCACGGTCTAGAAATCAACTCCAGGAAGACGGTGATCGTACACAATGACTATGCTACGAAGGACTCCATATTTAGAACTCTACAAAAGCAATCTACTAACGGAAATGGAAATGATTTTCTTGAAAAAAAGCACAACGGAAAACGGAAAATGGAAGATGGAATTCCGTGCAATGCTGCTAGTTACCGTACTCAAACTAGTCAAATAATTTGGATAGTAGTTGGATTACTTTAAAAAAATGGCAAAAAGTTTTAACTTTATTAAATCAAATATTAAAGAAATCAAATATTAAAGAAAAATATATTTTCAGCCACCCTAAGTGATCATCGATAGCAATGTTGTTTGGGAAAACAATTTTTCAATTTTAAAACGTATCTTGTAAAGTTTCACGTGTAATGAATTGCTTGATAGAATATTAAATTTGATGGCTTTAACTGATATATCACTTCAACAAAGTTGTCAGTTGAATGTTTTTTTTTGATTTAACTTTCATTGAACTTTATATATTGTCCTTTTCAAATATCGGTGTCGACGGTGTGTCGGTCATTGGCTCGTTCTGGCAAGATAAGTATGCCTGAGGCTGAAACAACAACAAAACGATTGTTTACGATCATTGGCACAAGACCGAGGACCTCGGTATTTAGAAGCTCTACAGCAAAGTCCTAAAATACAAAATCCCATGATGATCAGTTGTTCCGAGAAGGTCAGGGATGGTACTATATAAACTATGCATTTGTTATTGTTAAGGGCTTAGTCATTCCTATATTCTACTACGAATGTTAATATTATAGTGAATAAACTATTACTTATATTCCGATCTTCTATAATCGATAATCGGTGCCTAATGGAAGAGCAAAAAAATAAGAAAAAAAGGATAGGCTCGTATGGACGTCCACAGGACCACAAATGACTTTTTGCGTCTATTCCTCTTCAATGTGGGCTGCTCATTTTTTGAGCCACCGTAAATTGATGAGAGACAATAGAGTAGCCGTCCAAACGAGAACCTCATTTTGTTCTAATTTTTCCTCTTCCATTAAGCACCGACATCTGAAAAGGGCAATAAATATTTTCGACAAAAACGAAGTATCACTTAATTATAGATTAGTCCAAGCATCCTAATATAAGATAACAGAACCTGTATTTGGCTTCTCACGCCAAATCAAAATGAATATTTTTCAATACTTAAACGTGTATTACTAATTTACACGTTTTGTTTTCATAATATTTGACTGTTCATTGTTACTAGCCCATCTTAAAATATCTAAAAAACGCGCTTCCTGTCGAAATTTAACAATAGGAGCATCTTTTTTGAGCCCCAACTTTATCATTCAATTTGGTGTGGGCTCCTACTTCTAGGAATTCTATTGTCCTGAGCCTGTCTACTCATTTATTACATTTGTAGACCGATTATTCTTTTAAAATTTATTACCTCTTATGAATCATTTATTAATCTGAAACAATAATATGACTTGATCAAATACATTAAAGTGTCAAAAGCACGCATTATCAAAAAGGAATTCATTTTCAATCGACATTCCCTCCCATTGAGTGAGGAAATTCTCAAAAAAAAACTTTGAGCTTTCTAAACTCTTTAAAGCACAACGCCAATTATTTTCCAAAAAATATATTTATTTCATCAATTTCCGATTATGTAAATTTCTTTAAATTGTGTGAAACGAATGTCACATCAAATTCAGCTCGTCGGTTGAAAATCTCACTTACTCTATCTCTTCTTTTTTCGTGGATAAATTAAAGAAAATGTATTGTGCCATTGAGCAAAAAAAAGACGAGGCAATAAACGAAATACAACAACTTCACCTTCCTGCTATAGTTCAACATCATTCAAAAGCTGATGTCCAAATAACATGATTGTGAAGATTTATATATAAAAAAAGCGATAAAATCTTTTCATTTTCCAAATTTTTTTATTCTTGAGCACTTCACTAGTGTTCTTTTTTAACAAGTTTTTCTTTAATTCATTTTGCCATGACCAAGATTTTCTGAGTCTTATTTTCTGCTTTATAAATATTTAACCATCATAATTTTTGTTTTTATATATTTTACCTAGAAAATATTGTTAAAAGTACTTGATTATAAAAACAAGAAACGCAGCTAAATCTAATTCAACACGCTTGATTAACTTGCACACTTCATTAGAATAGTAATATATCATTTGTTGATTGATGGTTCGCCTCAATGGCTATGATATATTCAAAGCTGCTTCTTGGTTTTAAGTAAAATCTACATTACGGAATGAATAAATTCAATTTATCTGCTTCGCTCATTCTAATTTGATTTTGTTAATTGGTAATTTACCATGCGATTTATGGTAATAAATTTCATAATAACTGAAAGTAGGCTATAAATAATTTTAAAATAAAAATAGATTTTAAAAATAAATTAGTACCTAAAAGGGTAGATTTATAACATGAAAAAGATAATTCTTTTCACAGATTTCTACAGAGTCTTAAAAAGTTTATAAGTGAACATACAAATTTTGTTTTTTGTAATTTTGTCAGAATTTCTAAAAATATCTAAAAATCTCATTTTATTCTCAAAATATTTGACCTAAGCATCTATCAGAGCTAAGAATTTTTTGCGAATTTTAAAGAATAGGATGATTAGAGAGAAGAAACGAAAAAAGCTCATTTTGCAATATTTAAACGTGTATTACTAAGTTACACGTATTATTTTCATATAATTTGACAGATCATTGTTACTAGCCCGTCTTAAAATATCTAAAACACGCGCTTCCTGTCGAATTTTAACAATATGAGCAACTTTTTTGAGCCCCCAACTTTACCATTCAATTTGGTGTTCAATTTGGAATCATACTTTATATAACCCTTGCACTCCAAATGAAATAGTAAAAGCTGGATCTAATAAGAACTGTTCTAATTAAACATTTTCGAAACAATTAAGGGCACACCAACTTATATAGTTATAAAATAAGCTCTGTAAACATGCTCAAAATTACCTTTACAGAAAAGATATTATTATTCTAAAATAGTTTAAGGATAACTTGTCTAAATTGTCGAGGATAGCGTTTTCTAGAAAGGCCGAAGACACTTTAAGACACTCCTAAATATCGGAAAATCACTATTTCAATTTGGCGTGCATGTGAAATTTTTATTACTATTTTTTAATTGAGCATTAAATTGACTAGGACCTCTAACCGAGGAGCGTGTAATTGATAATTCTGTAGTATTGTTCCAAATTGAAATATAATTTAGCCCAATTTTTAGTTCATAATTTTCATGTCTGTTAGCCATTAAAATTATCAATTAAGGCTTGTAGCGTTATCTTAAGGGTTATCATTTTTCTAAACATTTTTATATAAGGAAAAATCAAGCAATTTAGCTAAATCTAAATTAAGCTAAATTAAATTAAGTTTTATGGATTTTAAGGATGAAGTAAGGACGAACTTTAATATTTTGAGTTCAATTTATTTATAAAGGATACACACACACATAAGGGAAAACAAAGTTACGCTATAGTAATATAAGCTCTATTCAGTTTTCAAGTAATTCTATGATATTTTAAAGTTGAAGCTTCAAAAGATTATACAGTATGATTACCGTAACCATGCCATGTTTTGTTTTAAAAATTTTATGGGAAATTAAACGATATAATTCCGGTTCTGTAAAAATCCTACGTTCTCCAAAGCTAAAATAAGAACTGCTTTACAAAAAAAATTGAAAACGGTATTGTTTTGTTGAACTTTTGACTGGGATTGAACGACTCAATCCTATAAATTTTCTCTAAAATCGACACGACCTTCACTTTTTAATACTCTCTATTTCAAATTTTTTAATAAATAGGATATCTATCGAATTTGACTTACTTTGCTGTTTAGTTTAAGTTCAATCATTTAATCAAATTTGATGATGATAAGTTTAATAATAAACGTTTAAATAATGAAAAATTAAAAGTGAAGGGCCTGTATTTCTTGCAAATTGTCATTGTATTTGTCTCCAAAGTTTAGGTCATTCATTTGTTCAGAGCTCTTTCTGATGTATTATCAGGGTGTCACTGAATTCTTTTACTCCTTTTCCACCGTTTTAAAAGTTTCATGATCCGTTCTCCGTCCTCCGTTTTGAAATATCCAGCGAAACTCAAATACGCAAAAGTGAAAAATTACAGTAACACATCTGACATACTGCGGAATGTAGTGATACACACTCTCCTTCTTTAAAAATTTATTTCTGGATTTTTAACATATTTTTGGCCTTCGTTTCCCACATTACGAGAACGAGAACATGTTAGATTATTTGTGCGTTGGGATTGTAAAATGTGCAATGCCACGGTGTCGACTTCGGCAGCACCCAACTCGACGAGTAATCATCTTGCGAGATTACCTGCAGATGATTTAAAAAAGGTATTATCAAAATATAAGAACTTGACAATTCCAATTTTCTTTTCATAAAAATAACAGTAATAAATCTGATTTGATCTAGAAATTTTGAAGAAATATAATGAAAAACAGAAATTATTAACATAAATTGAATATTTGTTTCATGATCTCTTTGAGATCATTGAAAATAATTAAAAAATGTTGAATTTGAATTTTCAATTTCTTATATTTTGATAATATATAATTTGCTTTTTCCTTCAGTTGGAATCAATTGAAGACATGAAAAAGAAGCAGAAAGTTACAAAGTCCGAGTTGCCATGAAAACAAAAGCTTCCTTCCCTGTATCGGTAAAAAAAAGCTGAAAATGAAAGAATGAATTCCATCTTCCGTCTTCCCTTTTCGGACAACCCTTGTAGTTGTGTACTGACGAGTAATCTGACGTTATTTTATAACCGGATCAATATCAAAGTATATTCTACACAAAAACGTGAACTAAAATTTACAAGGCATGTTAGAATAATTTAGTGTGTATACAGTTTAAAGATCTTTTGATGAACTTTTATTCCGACAGGGTAAATCCCTGCATGCCAAATGCATTATTGGTAATAAATTCTAATTTAAGGAGCTTATAGACAATATTTTATTGATGCGAAATTATTGATGCGAAATTTATTATGAAAATTAGGGAAAAATTTTACAAAAATATTTTATTGTCTTTTTCAGAAATGGGTGCCCAATGGAAGAGCAATCAAAGACGAGAAAATGATGGGCTGTCACACGGCCACAAACAACTTTTTCGTCAATTTCTCTTAAATATGTGCTGTCCATAATTTCGTAAAAAAGAATGACCGTCCAAAAAGAGGCCGTCCAAACGAGAAAATCATTCCATCCAAATTTTTCCTCTTCCATTAGGCATCGATCTCTGAAAAGGACAATATTTAATATTGAAAAATCGTACATTGCATTTGACTTATCTCTGTTGTTTACATGTAATCGAGCTAAATCTTAAATCGATTATATCTATTGGCTATGTATTAATATAGCTTATATATATATATATATATCAGGGTTGCACGGAATTCCATCTTCCATTTTCCGTTGTCCGTTTGAAAAAATTAATTTCTATTTCCGTTTTCCGTCGTCCGTTTGAAAAAAAATCGATTTCCGTGATATATATATATATATCAATTGGGAAATTTAGTACAGTTAAGAAGGTAGATTTGGTTCTAATAAACTATCGAATGGGGTCGAGACTAGGGAATCAAAACTAGAGCTGAATATGAAAAAAACAAATAATACAATAAAATGTGTAAAGCTGAATAATACCCTTTACTGTTTTTAATTTTTAATATTGTCCTTTTCAGAGATTGGTGCCTAATAGAAGAGCAAACAAAGAAGAAAAAATGATGGACGGCCACACGGCCATTGCCCAATTATTTCAAAAAAAGTGGCCGTCCAAACGAGAACCTCATTCCATCCCACTTCCATTAGGCAGCGATCTCTGAGAAGGACAATAACACTATTTTAAAATTATTTATCTATAATGCGCTACTTCGAGTCATTGCGAGAAAAATTTACCGCCGATGGGCGTAATGCGCAATTCCGCAAATCTCAGCTTCATAGCTTCAAACTCTATATTTTCTAGAATTAAATTGGGATGAACTCATGATTAATATTGTCTGTATTTACGATGTAAGAACTTTACGAAAATGTGTTATTAATTCATTGAATCCCTTGAATAAATCTTGAATAAACGCTTATGCAATGTTAATTAATAATAAATCAATTTTATGGAATAGTGCAAATAAGAGAAACCTTTGTATCGAACAAAAATTAATCAAACACCTTTATTATGAATAACATTTGACTTGTTTAGTGCAAATGTTTAATATCTGTAATTCATTTAAGTTGAGAGAAAGCGTTTCGAAAAAAATTCACCTCATCTCTCCCGCCCACTTCTTCACTACTATTTTGGTATATATTAAGGCGCCAAATATAATGTGCACACATGCTCCGCCTCGTCTGCTTTTCATACTAAGCGAGCGCCAAGTGAATTTCTCTACAACTGCATTTATTCTCTTTATCGTTAAATTGTTTTTTTTTCTACTTGGTGCAGATGGTCAAAATGAGTATCCAGTAATTTTTTGAATACATTAATATTGTTTTTGCCTTTTTTTAAAAGCTCTTTCTTGTTTTCAAATATACATAAGGTACATTTAGATTTCGTTTTAATCTCACTTCCGGATCGCATACATCTCCGTTCTAAATGTATTAGACTTCCTTTTTTGGTTTATTCGACTTGCATCAAATATATTGGGTTTGTTATTAAAGGCGTGTCGGGATGCCCGATGACCTCCCAGTTCACAAAACTATTCTCATTTATACTCGCCAATGTTCATGATCCGGCGAGTTTGGATGACGCAGGTATGTTTTACCTAATAATAATCGAAACATAGAATATAAGAGTCATAGGGAAATAATCTTAAAAACGCAGCTGATATTACTTCGAGAATCATATGAATTCCAATATATTATTTGAATGACATAGCAGATGTTATTCGCGCCTCCTTTTAGTTTCTAGAACAGCACGGATAATATGATTAGTTTTTCATCGCCGCAATTTAATTCGCATTGGAGTTCACGCCAAAAGGTCATTCTTGGTCTAAATTATTAAATCGAAAACTTGCACAGATAGTAGCAATTTATTTTTTCTTAACGAATTGAGTCAAATGTGTTTTTTTTCCATAAATTCGAATTATTTCGTTTCAGAGAATTCTTTCAACAATTACCATTATAATCAAATATAAAATCTTGTAATTCTCGACGTAAAAATATGTTTATTACCACCTAACAATCAGAGTCCGTATGCAAGAATGTATTTATCAATAAAATCCGTCGTTAAATCAAATATTAAAACTAAATGTTGTTGTTAAAACAAAAACCTGTATGGAATATTGTCCTTTTCAGAGATCGGTGCCTAATGGAAGAGCAAAAAATAAGAAAAAACGACGGACGGTCACAAACGACTTTTTCGTCAATTTCTCTTCAATCTGCGCGGTCCATTATTAAAGAGAGGCCGTCCAAACGAGATCCCATCCTAATATTTTTTTTCCAATAAACACCGATCTCTGAAAAGGACAATTAATTTTAATTAACAGTTCGTGCTGTTAAATCGATTTACCTAACACAACTAGATAAATCGACGATTTAACATTAAATTTTATTTTCATATTATTTATTTTCTCGAAATTATACTTGATAAATTATGTAGAAAGGATGAATGTTATCGACGGATAAATGTTTCGAAGAAAGACTTTAAAATATAAATAATTAAGAATGAATTTATTTGTGTCTCTTACCTGCACATTTTTCGTTTCAATTTAACTGTTAATCATTTACCTGTTAAAATCGATTTTATTTTACATTTAACATAAAGCTTCTTGTCTACGTCCTCAGGATTGAATTTTCAATGTTTTTTAAAACAAAATATATCTTATCGCCAATTGGGAAGCTAATAAAAAGAACTTAGAAAATGTGCTCAAAGATAATATTTTATGAAGATTTTAACAGCTTTAGAAAATTTAAGGAAAGTATGATAAATTGACGTAGACAATGTTTATGTAAAGTAAACGTGAAAGCTGACGTGAAAACCCGCGTTAATATATGTGCATTAACAATGTGAATTTGAATAACCTGGGACGCGTCAGGATTTCCGTATAATTAAATATTTTAAAATTCTATTAAAATATTATATTTAAAAAAATAGCTCCAAAAGAGCGAAACTTTTCGAACAAAACAATTGATGTGATATTTCGCACGTTAACATATCAATGGGAAACACACAAAGACTATTAAACAAATTATACAGATATAATTAGGTTATTGAACTCACTGCTTAATCTGAAAATAGCCTCTATTGAGCTTTAGTCAAACGAGTTAAAAAATACACTGTTTTAATTTATTTATTTATGATAATATAATGTTCTGTACTCCGATAACACTTCCATTGGAAACAAATTTTTAATAGATTTTTAAGGAAAAATTTGATTTTGTTGTATGAAATGAGAATAATTCAAATTACACAACCACTCCACTGTCACAATTACTGTGAATCTTCTAAAAAAAGTGCGGAAAATTTGTAAAAACCACGCTTTATATATCTTCTATTTATAAAAGCTTTCTAAAACCAAATTTAAAACAAGTTTAACACAATTAATGAATATTTCTAATTGGCTCTAAACACAAAGTAAATCAAAAAAGTGGGTATTTTTTGGCAATTTGTCCACGCTTTTTTTGCAAGATTAGCAATAGTGGTGAGAGTGCAGTTGAAAAGTGGGAAAAACGTGAATATCTTTCTTTACACTTTCCGTTATACCATTTTAAATTTTTTATATCTCGGGCAACTATTTCAAAATTGTATTGTCCTTTTCAGAGATCGCTGCCTAATGGAAGAGGAAAAATTAGGATGGAATGAGGTTCTTGTTTGGACGGTCATTCTTTTTTACGAAATTATGGACAGAACATATTGAAGAGAAATTGAAGAAAAAGTCGTTTGTGGCCGTGTTGCCGTCCATCATTTTTTTTGCTCTTCCATTAGGCACCGGTCTCTGAAAAAGACACTAATATTTATAAGTTTGTAAAATAGACTATATATGAGAGTTGGGCGGAATGGCTGTATTTAAATTTCGGAATCCAGAGTTTGAAATCGAAAAATGAATGGAATCCTGAATCAGGAATTTGGAACGTATCCGGTGTTAACGTTTTTATGAAAGGTGAATTTTCGAAATTCGGAATTTAAATATAAAATTCCGGAACCCGGAATTCGGAAAATAGACAGAATCCGGAATACGAAATCCTGAATTCCGTACATCTCTTCTATATATGCACGCCACCCACAAATAAAGATTATTTAAATGTTAACCTCGTTGCACTGCACTGCTACGAAGTATGCAGGATGTTGCAAAAGTTCACGCACCAATTGAATTTTTAAAAAATGAAAACACGCCCTTCATTTATTAATTTCCATTATTTAAACTTTTTAAATTTTTTTGGTTCTAAAACATTTTGAGGAGCCTAAAACAAACTTAATACAATTAATAAATTATTATAAACGATTCTAAGCAAGAAAGTACATCAAATTTAATAAAGATACGCTGTAATTAAAAAAAGTTCAAATAATGGAAATTAATAAATGAAGGGCGTGTTTTCATTTTTTTAAAATTCAATTGGTGCGTGAACTTTTGCAACATGCTGCATACTTCGTGGCAGTGCAGTGCTCGTTGTATTAATGGACGCATAATCGGTTTCAAATAATTTAAAATTCTCGATATATCCAGTAGAGCATTTCTCAAGTTTAAGGAGAAAGTTAAGATATAACAAGCTAAAAACTAAATTAATTTTACAAGAGCGGTCGGCATGTATATGTAAAATCTAACTTAATTGAATTCAACAGTAATATGAATGCTTAATTGTATTGCTCTTCTTTTTAAAACAGCCTCAGTTGATTAATAAAAAAAATACTGCTATCTTGTAACGTTCCTTGAAATTTTAAATGAGCTCTAACCTAAAAGAAGGTGCATTATTTATCTAAAAAGCTAGGTATATAATTGAAAAAGTTATATAATTTTTAAAAAACTCTATTTATGATTTTAATTTGGTTTTAATTTCTTGATTTTCCCAATAAAAATTGATAAATTAATATTTTTATTAATTTATTTTTATTATTGTCACATCTATAGCTCGATTGATTGTTTCGTTTAAGAGCCTTCAAATAACTATTATCAAAATTTGCGTAAATCCAGTTATTCGTATATACACTATATACGCATATCATTGACAAGCAAATAAACAAAACTCCATTTTAGCGTAATTAGGTTAATTATAACCAAGTCAAATCTATAACTTATTTACTAATATTTCGGAATTACAAGCGTATTTGCCAGAATAACACTCACAAATAGTAATAGACGGGATTTTAAGGAAAATTAATTAAAATTGTTTTCTTCATCTAATTGACTCGATCATACACAAATGATTTTAGCAAATACGAGTTTTAGATGAGTAATGAATTCTCCGTATCCTATTTCGATGAATGCATGCATGTGTGGACTTTTGACACGACAAATCCAATTTTGATTCGAAAATTGAATTTTTGTTTTTGCGCATAAATTGATAGCACACTTTTGATTTCTCATCTTCTCTTCATCATGTCGTACTATTTCAATTTCATTGAAATTGTCTTTTTTCATGCGGCTCTTGCTAGGGGTTGTTTAATCTATTTTCACTATGTTTTTGCTCAGATAGAACAACAACCAACTTAGAACTGGTTCATCTTCTTTTAGAATTGATTGACAAGGGTAGTAATTAAAACTAATAAATATAGTAATGTGTTAAACTTAATGTAGATAGTAATGAACCCCAAATGGAAATGAATATTTTACATTATCACGCCAAAGGGAAATCTCAGTTTTCTGATTTTTAAACGTGGCTTAAAGTTGTAACGATTTTTTTTAGAAAACAATGTTTTTAACAATTTTGACTAGCCTCTCTTAAAATATCTAAATATATCAATATCTTGCCACAAAGCTAAGTTTGAGCGTGTCTACGGAGCTCATTCTTTTACCATGAAAGTTGGCTGACTATCTTATTATAATGCACATCTAAATTAGAAGTTGATTTATCAGGTTTTCTTCAAACTATCGGAGAACATTAAGATCTTTACTAAATGTTAAATGTTGTCTTACAATGGATTTATGAGCTTCTAGCTTTGCAATTGATCTTGGCGTGGTAATTTGTTGTGGTACTTCGAGAACTAAGCCCTCAAGTCTGTTGAGCTTGAAAAGCTCCTTGTGCAATTATAGTGACTAGTATAAACGTATAATTTGAAAAACAAGTATAATACATTTAATGGAAAACATATTAGACGGGTATTATTTGTTTCAGATTGGATCATTATTTCTTTCTTTTAAATATTATTTTAAAAGTTTATTTAAATCTATATTTATAAACGGTAAATGCCAAAAATTCACATAATGTTTCTTGAATCATATTGTAATCCAGTATAAAATATGATGCAAAAATCCGAAAAACCATATAGACCTTCTCTAGATTTTATTCTAATTGTCATGCTCCGTCTGACCAATAAGTGTTTGAGAAGATAATTATCTAGAGAGAATGAAAATCTCTCGTCTCAGGTGCTCTCTATTTTTAAATATAAAATTTAATGAAAAATTATACTAAAAACTAATCCAAAAAGAAGCTAGTTGTTTTCTGAATAACCCATTGTTCTAACTTAAAGAATATTTTTTATGAATTAAAAGGAGGGATCACATCAGATCAAATAGGCACATTAGACCATGGCGAAGTGAATAGATCTTTAGTGATTTACAGTAAGACGTGATCTTGTTAGTTTATTTACATTTTAAATTGTCACAATATATTAATTGAATTGTCAGCTAATAGACCAGCGTAATATAGGTAATAGTTTATTCAGTATAATATCAAAATTAGTAGGGGAATATAGGAATGACAAAGCCAGCCATTAACAATAACAAAAACAGAGTTTTTATAGTGACGACCTTAAAGTCTCATCTGCCTCATAGGGTCAAATGGGCTCAAATTAGGTCTTTGTTGCCGCTGGGGCGACATGAATTCTGAAAAAATTAATTTTAAAACCTTATGATATTATTGAAAATAAAATTGATTTTCAGTATAGACGTCTGCAATTGCATTATATCTTTAGAAGATAAAAGAAAAATATTGAAATATAAGGGGAGAGGTAAATGATATAACAAGCGAAGTCACTTTAGAGTTCCTTTGAGATTTTGATGAAACTTGGACCATTTATTAATTGGAATGCCCTGTTTCCAAATCCGTTTTTCAAATCAAGCGGAGATATGAGCCGCCAAGAATCGATTCATATATGTTAATAAACCACAAAAGGAATCGTTTAATAATATGACAATAATAGGGATTTTCATTAAAATATTTTTAAGTGAAATTGATATTTTGTTATCAAACAAAGACAAGCACACAATGCTGCTTTAAACCGTAATTTCGATGAACAATCCAGACAAATAAATTAAAACAGTCCAGACAAATCAAATATTTTAAAATCCAATATTTTCCATGGAGTTTTTTAAAGTTTTTAAAGTTGTTAGCGTTACTTGATACGGTGCGGTTTAAATTTATACAACACTCCCCAACAAAAACGATTTCTATATGCTACGATTGAAAAATAATCGAAAACTGCCTGATAATTGGATTCAAGGTCATGAATACCTCATGGATATCAATATTCATCGAACTCGCCAAAAGTCCCACATTTGCTCCTAAAAAAGGAGCATTTAGCTAAAAATACGCCGCGTCATAAATATTCAAAACCCCCTCAATTTAGAAAATAAGGCCAAAATAAAATATGACCACTTGTGATTAGTTTTAATCAACATTCCAAGAAGTAGCTCAGGTCTCTCTTCTGAAAGGATTTCGTCAAAAATCGCTCCACGTAACTTGGTCGATGGAGGTGCGCCATTTCAAATTAGCTGAAGGATCCTTCAAACTATGAAAGGAAGAAAAAAGCGCGAATTGTCGAGACATGTGAGCACAATTATTAGAAGAGCCTGAAATTAGTCGAAGCAAGTCCGAGAAATCGAACAAAACGTTGTTGCTACGCCATCTAAGTACACCATTTTGCGGAAAATACAAAGATCGCACCAAATTAAATATGTGTCAGGAATAACCGCACGAAATAAGCAACAAATAGCGGACGGGTGATGTCTAGGGACCGGAAAACGGAATAACTCGAATATTCAGCTTAGGATTGACAGACATTCTTTGTTACCGGATATCAATCCAAGCCTTTGGCCTGCTTTGGAACGGCTATATTGCAAAAATTACGTTTTTTTTTCGATAAACGGTCCTAAAAATATTGGGTTCTTGCTCATTTGGATGAAAATTGGTATCCATGGGTTTTCCATGATCCTGAATCCAATGATTTTCATTTCGATTTATTTGATAAAACAGGGGGTGCATTGTATAGTTTTTTTTTGAACACTACCAACTGTTATGGTAATATCATAAGCTTAGTAGACGTACTCACTCAAATCCAAATTTTTGGAAAAATATAAATATTTCTATACATTTTATGATAAGCCTAATTAAATAGTAATGAAAACTTTTGTGTTAAAATGAAGTAAAAAACTTCAGACACGCGCTAATATCGAAAAATCGTGATTTCCATTTGTCGTGCTGTAGCAGCCATAACCAAAATAGTTTTTAAAGATTGAACATTTTTTAATAGCTAGCTAATTTCTATCAGTTAATAAAGTTTGAACTTTCATGTCAGTTGGTTCAACTCGTCTTAAACTATCCAATAATCAGAAATATTTTTGTGAAATTATTCAAGATAATCACATTTTATGTTACTCAATGCTAAAGAATTTCACTTAGCGTTCGAATGTATCATTCCATTCAAGTTTTGTTGATTTAGGCAATATTTAAAAACGTTAAGAACTCACCAAAGGCAACAATTACATAAAAGCCTTTTTAACCGAACATTTAGGAAATACAAACGGATATTGGGGATAGTTTAAGACAATCTTGATAAAATGGACTGCAAAATAGTCTGCACTTCACACGAAAAAATTTGCAAAACACGCCTAAAATTTGAAAAATTTATGTTTTCATTTGGAATGTCATAATGTAATCAAATTTTTATTTCGCGATAAAAATATTTAGAAAGTGCAGGAAAGTTTTGCTGAGTACGTATATCTTTTATAATATTTTAAACCATCTTTGTGAAATTTAATATCATCGTTAAAATCTTAAATTCATTTTTTCTGAAGTAAATCGTAAATTAATTTTTTGACGCAGGTTCACGCCAAAGGAAAATGAAAAGTTTGAAAAATTTAAACGATTTTTATTAAAATCCACGGGAAAGTTAGCTACAAATTTTTACAAAATATTACTTACTTTTCTTAAACATCAACTATTCTTTAAATTTTAACTATATGTTATGTTCAAATAACATTTCTGAGCTTATGTTTTTATAAATTCATTTGGCGTGGCTGTTAAAAAAAACTAAATTAAAATAAAATCCCTAGAATAGCTTGGATAGTTAATGAAAAGTTTTTCTTTTTTCTTTAACTTCTTTTGTAAGCTGAAATAAAAAGTTTTTTAAAAAGGGAATGTTTCTGAATGCTGTTCATAGAGATCGAAAACATTCATGTAAAGTATTTTAAAATTTAAAATATAATGCTCTCACTTTAAAACTATATCTGATTTTCTCAATATAAAGAAAAACGCAAAAAAACAACGAATTACATCTCAAAATCTCTTCATTCAAAAACTCACATTTAATTGCTTTCTTTCATTAAACCGGAAACTCGTTTACTTCAATCTGGAATTAAAAACAAAGAAATTATTTCTGAAATACCGAGCACTCAAGAAAGTCATGTCAACATATTCATTATTTCTCAACTTTAGATTTCCTCCATATATTTCGCAAAATCTGTTATCCTCCCCCGACTCTTGCCATATCAAGTTTACAAACTTTTGAATGTTTGAAGAAATTGCGCCAAGATATGCTCATCTCGACACAACTTGTCACTCATCTGACACCATTCTCTCCCCGAGTTTTTGTTCGGATGAATTGACAAAATACTCCACTGGTTTCGGAATTTATTTTGTTTAGAACTCTTCAAATAAAAACAATATACTCTTCTATATTGCTTCTTAAAATATTTCACTCAACCATCTTTTTCTTTAACTATTAATTAATTAGAGACTATTTCGCGAATGGATGGCGGCTGATGTGTTGCAGGTATTCTCATACCTCCTTGCCAATGTTTCAGATTATAACAACGGTTAGTCATACTCTTGAATCTAGTCAACATTGCTTCATTCATTTTCGCATTTTCATTATAAACGATGCTCAACATTCTGCTTCCACTCGTTTTAATCGAAATGAATACAATTTTAGTATAATAGAGTCTTAAAACGAGTAATAAAATTAAGTGCTCATTAAAATGTTGCAGTTATGTTCATCTATTTGTGCTAAAATTAAATCCGTCTCGCAATATTGTCGTTAGAGATTGGGGAATAATTGTGTCCATCCATAGATATTTCATGAATTGGTTTAAGAGAAATATTGAAAACGTTATTTATTATTTACGAGTGAATTGGTTGAACTTTTCGAGTGAACATCCGAAAGATTTATCATAATTGAAAAAGCTCAATAAAATAAAACAATAATAAATTTTTTCGCGCAGTAGGATTCCATATTTAGTTTTTGGTATATAAATTTGAGTAAGGGATTCCGGTATTCCGGAATGTTAAATTTTTCATTTTGTTATTTTGATGTTTTCTATTTCACCGCCAGCAAGATCTGTTTTAATTTGTGTTCGCTGTTTTCCTTCCGCTGGCAAGAACGCACGCCTTGATTTACTTATAAGCAATATAGGTAGAAATGTTTAAATTTCAGAATACTTTGCACGCAACTTTACCCAACCGCTTCTAAGCAATATAGAATATTGCTCCTCTTAGCGAATAATTTTATTTGAGTATGTTAAATGCTTCATTTGACGTGAAGAACGTCCGTTAAACAATCATGGAAATATCATTGATAAATTATCTTTTCCAGAAATTTATATATTTTTAGTTAATTTTGTAAATGCATTATTTCTTGTATTCACTTATTTATATTTCCTCGGGATGAACGTGATCAGCATGATGCCAGATATAATTATCCGAGCACCACAGTATCATATATTTTTAATTTTCCTTATTAGTGGATAGTATCAATATATTTGATAAGCTTCACCAACTAAATCAATTTATTGAGAGCTAATTGAGGGACTATTTTATTAAGAAACTGTGACTTTATAAATGTCATTATTCAGTTTTTACTGAGCTGATACACGTATTTAAACGTGTATTCCTACTTTACACGCATTATTTTCATATAATTTGACATGTAATTCTTACTAACTCATCTGAAACTACCTAAAAACATGCGTTTCTTGCCGAAATTTACAATATGAGCCTCAGTGCTGAGCTCCCAAGTTATGCATTAAATTAGGTGTGTTGATATGTTATGGCTTTATATAGAGGAAAACTGTAACGCACCAAATGGTGATAACAACTTTGCGGATTATAAACGTGTATAGAATATTTTACGTCTTAATTGCCGAAAATTTTGAAGGAAAATTTTAAATATTCTCGTCTTAAACTATCTAATATTATTAATATTTTAAAAAAGAGTGAGATTTGAGAACGTTTATTGAGCTCAGTTTATTACCATTCCAGTTGGCGTGCGGTTTCATGACTAATAACTCAATTCCTAATGATATTTCTGTTATTTTAAATATAACAAATTTTTTTTTAACAATTTTAATGTAAACCTTCATTTCTCTCGTTGTTTATTTTTTAACTTATATTAAGCTGTAAATAAAAAATTATAAGATATTTAATGGATTCAAAAGTCTTGCAAAAAATTTATTTGTTATTACTACGTGGAAATTTAAAGACCATTCTTAAACATCTCGATTTTTTTCTCTACCCGGGACTTTCAATTTTAAATAAGCGGGGCCTGGGTCCCTTTTTTTTTTAGGAAAATACCCCGGCCTGGGAGTACCTCCAATCACTTGTGCACACCAAGTGGAAATTACAATTTTTTTGATTTTTAGGCGTGACTTTTGAATTTCAACGTAGTAATAACAAATTATTTTTTGGAAAAGCTTATATAATAATTTTCCTATTTTTACACTGATTTTACAACTTTCACGTGTATTTTACACAATTATTATCTTTGTCAGTTTGTGATATTTTCCTTAAACTCTCTAAAAGTAATAACATCTTTACAAATAATAGTTTTGTGCACGTTTTTTGAGCTCATTTTCTTACTATACCAGTTGGGGTGCAGGGTTAAGATAAAACTACTTTCTATTTCATTTTTGTAGGATACCTTAAACATATCTTTGCAGCTTCAGAAGCTTGTGTGGCGTTTCTTTTACTAATAAAGAATTCTTACTAATTTTCATACTTAAGCTCTCATATGAAATGCACAATGACTATATGATTATAACCAACAATTGGTTCATTTGCCATCAACATGTTTTAAAATCAAATTGTGCTTAACTTAATATATGAATATAATTTCCAAACATATATAATTTATTGGAATATTCTAATGCTCTTATATATTAATTTATATATTAAAATCGTACATTATTTTTCTAAATATACACACTTAAGAAAACATTATTTCATTAATCACTTATTTATATTCAATCGTAGTTTTAATCAAAAATATATTAAAACTCTTAAGTAAATAAACAAAAATGAATATATTTTGTTTATTTTTTCGATCTCTAATTAAAGCTCATCAATAATGTTATTATTTATATTTTTCTTTGGAGAAAACAAACACATTAAGTAGCGTTCTGGTGGAAAAATGAATTCTAATGACAAATTATTCCCGTGAGTCAGAAAAAACGTTCAAAGTGATTTAGCAATATATCATTTTGAGATATTTTGAACACAATATTCACCTACTTTGGCCGATTTATGACAAACGGAAAACAATATGCTTCTAGTGCTACGTTAATAAGAGTAATCCATTTCCGGATTATAGGGAATAAATTATTTATATACTAATATATCTGTTTTTGAAATAGCAATAAGCTTGTTGACAATTAATAATATTTTGTTCCTGGATAGATTTCTTTAATAAATTGACTTTTAGCATGAGGATCTCATTATAATCCAAAACACAAAAATTTTTATTTTCTATTGCAAACAGAAATTATATATTATCACAATATAAGAAATTGACAATTCCAATAAAAAATAAAAGTAATAAATCTGATTTGATCTAGAAATTTTGAAGAAATATAATAAAAACAGAGAAAATATTAACATAAATTGAATATTTGCTTCATGATCTCTTTGAGACCATTGAAAATAATTCAAAAATGTTGAAATTTAATTTTCAATGTCTTATATTTTGATAATATACACTAGCTGACAAAAGTTTTGTCACAAATGTTTCTTCGGGTTTAACTTTTTTGTGACTTGACCAAATTGCCAGAAATTTGGTTTAAATTACCATAGCAATTTCGGTACCACGAATTCCGTTTTCCCTCATATTGATAACAGCTTGCCGGGTGGCAATTGGAGTTTCTTTACGTGGAATCATCTCTAAAATGTTGCCAATTACTGCTATTTTCAATAAATTATGAAAAAAATATAATTGAACTTTAAAAATTATTAAAAAATGCAGTGCAAGAAAAGTGCGTAATATCTTTGAGCTACGCGTTTTAGGATAAACGCTTGTCACTGGAAAACGGATCATCGTAATCACAAGCGGGAATTTGTAAAATAATCTACAACCATATGAATCTATCATATCAAAAAATCAGCCAATTTGGTCAAGTCACAAAAAAGTTAAACCCGAAAAAACATTTGTGACAAAACTTTTGTCAGCTAGTGTATATAGCCAATCCCAATAAAGTGTTCCATTTCTACTTCCATATGATTGTCTTGGGTACTATGATCCGATAGTAGTAGTGGTCTAAAATTTTCATTCTTTATTGCAATCCAAAAAAACTTGCAAAATTTTTATCCGAAACACATTCAAGCCGCCCATATAAATTAATGCGCCAATATTTTGTGATAGTTTCTGATAAATATAAGAATTAAGTATATTTTTTCGATCCATTACGTGATTCAATATATATATATATATAAGTGACATTAATCCCATATTATTAATTATAGAAAAATATAATAAGAAAAATCCAAATATATGTTTCATAGGCTTGCGTGATAGAATCGATTCACTTTAGACCACAGAGTTGAATTATACCACTTGTATTTTTGTTAATAAAGACAATTTATGATATATTTTTTCTTCAGGATTAGAATATAGACGATCAGTATATTCACGTGGGGTTCTTTTTTATAAAATCTAAAATTTGCAACCATTTTTTTTTAAATTTTGTATAATTGATGGAAAGGACCTCCTTTTTCTGGAATTTTTGGCCGGGGAGGGGAATTTAGAAAATTTCAAAATTTCATAACCCAGGAGCTCCTTCTGGGACTTTCAATTTTCACTACCCAGTCTCTTATTTACAAGAAAAAAACCCTTTAAGGAGCTGGAGGAGTTCTTTCCATCATGTAATGAAGCCCGAAATTCCAATAAATTGCAAAAGACCGCGCACCAAGTGCAACATCCACCTTTTCTTATTGTACTTTCAGAGATAGGTGCCTAATGGAAGAGGAAAAATAAGAACAAAATGAGGTTCTCGTTTGGACTGCTCGTCTTTTGTATCTCATCAATGTGTGTTGTCTCAAATAATGGGCAGCCCACATTGAAAAGAAATTGATTGCAAAGTCCTTTGTGGCCGTATGACCATCCAAACGAGAATATCATTTTTTCTTATTTTTTTGCTCTTGCATTAGACAAAGATCCCTGAAATGTAGAATACTTGTTAATTAAATTCTGTATTTTCTAATTGTAACTTTTGCTAATTTGAATTACTTCGTTTGTAGTTTAAAAGCGTTTAGAACTATTAAATTCGAAGAAGTTACGCTTAAAAAAAATAAAAAATAAAAAGGCGTGGTTGTTTCAATTGTTGCGCGCTCATTGTGGTAATAGAGTGTTGGTGTGTACAGACTATTTCAAGTATTTTGACGACGCATTGCGAACCGCTTCGCGTTGAGAAAACTATTAAAAGAGAGATTTGTGTTTTGTATCTCTCTATTTGCAATAGTTTTGCTACGTTGCAGTTCGCAATGCGTCGAAAAAAAGCGAAAAAAAAATTATTTAATGGTTAAGAATTATAATTAAAAACCTAAAGAAAACTCAGAATTTTCCGTTACTCTAAATTAGTACATGAATATAATTCAAACGTTCAAAAGTTAACGAGGAATCAGATGCCGTGGAAATTTCCAATTTTTCGGAAGAAGCATGTTTTCTGATATTTGTATAAAAAATTGTCCGAAGAATTTATCTTTATAAGCAGACGCGTCAGACGTTTTATAATACCTTGCACGCCAAATCGAAATGAATATTTTTCAATATTTACACGTGTCCTACTAATTTACACGTATGAATTTCATATAAGCTGATACCACATTTTTTCTAGCCCGTCTTAATCTATCTAAAAATATGCGCTTCTTATCGAAATTTGCAATTTGAGCAGCTTTTCGGAGCCTTAAACTTAACCGTTCAATTTGGAGTGTACCTTGTTTTCAAAAATTTTTTAAAACACTGTCAAAAAGTTGAAAACAGATTTATTTCCATTAGAAACTAACTAGAAAAAATAACAAAATGTAGCTTGGCGCTACTGTAATTTCATTAATAGCCCTAATGCAACTAATAGAATATATTTAAGCACTACGTCTACCATGCTATAGCTGCATGAGCCCCTATTTGGAAGACCATTATCCATACATATCTCATTTGTATCGGAAACCACTTTCATTTGATGTTCACTGCGACAAACACAGGTTAAACTATTCACACCCACTATACAAAATTAATCAATTTCAGCCTAGATAGAAGTTATTTGTATTCAAAAAATTGTTCTGACATGTGCGTTACTCTAAGAATCAACGATATTGTAGGAGGTAGGATTACTGGTAGATGGACTAGTATGAATCATTTGTATAGGAAGGCGGCGGCACGGTTACATGAGAGGTTGTTTATCTGATTTACATGGCTACAATCATTCATTAATAAGGCACGTGGCTGAAAGACAAGGATGTCTAGGTAGAATTTAAAGCTTTTTTTTTGTAAATGATGACACGTTTGCAGATACTACAGCACGAGAATTATTTCTACCCACGGCTCAACGTCAAGAATTAGAACCGTCTCGTCTCAATTTATGCGTGTGCCACAACAACCTGTGCAACTCGGTCGTGTCGCCGCCACTTTTACTCATTTTTGCAATAATCATTTTATTAATATTCATACTGCGATGAGCTTGAAAACAAGTTGATTTTATTTATTTTTGCTTTCCATTCTCCTCGATACATTCATTGATGCGGGTACAAATGCCTCGATGACAAGAACTTGCGAACAACTTGATCTTCAATTATTATTTTATTACATCAATCTCTTAATTTATTATAGTTGGTGTTACCATTGTGAATTAAAATGTTTATTTAGTTAATAAATATCAATTGTATGATTAATATTGTTGTCGTTGTCGTTGTCGTCGATTCTTGAAAAATGCGCTGATTTGCGAAAGACTCAGGTTTGTCTTCTCTGCCAGAAGTTTCTTTTCGGCTGTTGTGGGATATGGATTATTATTGAAGAATTCTATTAGAATTTCACGATCTTTAACCTGAAAAATATATTATATGAAGAATGAAATTCTTGAAATTAAAAATAGCCAATCTTGTTTATTAATGTCCCTTGATGATCATAAATATAGTATAGCGGCACTCCGGGTGAAAAAAAAGGATTAAAAATAAAAATAAAAATTCAAAAAAGTGACCGAACTTTTCTAATTTTCAAAAAATTTGCTTTTCTACTGAGTTCACCCGAAGTGCAGTGGCACCCTTTATGAGAAATTTGAAACGGAAATTCATAGGAGCAACTATAAGCGAAATAAAACATACCTTAAACCAATATTTTCGCTCATCTTCTTTTCCCCATATTGTTGAAGGATATTTTGACTTTTTCCTTATCCGAAATCTCTCGGTGGCTGTTAATTTACAATTTCGTTGTTCTTCGTACTAAAGGAAGAATTAATATTAGAGATTGTAGGTAATTGAAAGACTTGCATTCAAATTACATCACATGCAGTAAAAAGAATGTCGGATTTTTAGTAGTAATCAGATTGATTTTTTTCAGGTGGTTCAGCAGCAGTTTCAGATGGTTTAGCATGTTCAGATGGTTCAGAAAAAAATTCGTATTCCATTTTATTGTTTTTTGTTGAATTTTCAACTTTTGTGAAGCGATCGTAGTCGGTTGGAAGAAAGGAGCGGCTTGCCTGATGCTTGCGAGTCTAAATTTCGGCACACCGACGACCGATGCTGTCAAAATCGAGAGCATTTTAAAGCGAAGCGAAGCATTGGTATGGCTTTTTAACGTTGTGAAAACTGTTTGTGAAGATGTAAAGCATTCCAATGACCATGAAGACTCCACCAAACCATCAAGAACGCTGACGGAAACGTTAGATTTACTTCTACGGACATCCAACTTATAGTGAAACAAACATTATTCAGGAGGATTATATGAAGACTGTTCGTTACCAAGGTTAACACCCTGCCACTATTTTGATCTACACTTCCACCGATCAACTTCCAGAATTCTATTTAGAACCAAGCAACAATATCAACCCCACGCCCACCGCCGACTGCATAAAAGGAAAAGATTTGGTAATTATTACCAACCACTGAACCACCTGAGACAGAGGCAACAGCGAACACAAGAAGAGTAATAATTACTGACTGCTAATACTATTGGAATGAAGTGCTTATTTACACCTTGACAAATACTTCTGAAGATAGCGGCCTATTAGAGAGAATAATCGTAACGGGAGAGTTGCATGGGCAAACCTTGCTTGTAGCGACGAATCTAAATTGATAGAACTAAGTAAGAGATGCTCGACCTCTTGTATCAATGCCCACCGGTCAAACATGGTGGAATGTTGTAGGGCTTTTAATCAGACACGTCTATGGGTCCGCTTTGACGTTTAGTTGGAACTATGAATCGCTTCGCGTACGAAGACATCTTGAAGAACACGTTGAGACCATGAACTCGCCCAAAGTTGAGATGGTCATTCATTTCCCAGAAAGACAATGACCCTAAGCACCCTCAACGTCGTCGTGTGCATCTTCTGGACTTTCTCCTGATTTGAATCCTATTGAGCATCTTTGGGTGGAGCGGGAGCGACATCTTGGGTGGAGCTGGAGCAAAGATGTCAGATCTTGGAATATCAATCGGAATTTCGATCTACTTGAGACTGCATGGAAAGTCATTCCGATGTTTGTCATCCACAAGCTTCGCTCTGGCGCCATTGATTCAAAAGGACAATATATTAATAAATTGTTTTCTTCTGTCTATCAACAAAACTTTTCCCAAAATCTCCCAAAGTTTATTCTACCTATAACTATTTTCTGGCGATTTCCATAAAAATTTTAAAAGGCTTGTTTATGTTGAACTTGTTGGGTTTGCTGCCAGAAACCCTGTTTCAAATTTTCAGAAATATTGGCACAGTATAAAAAAATTAATTCGAAATGAAGATGATAGTTTTAAAATATTTAAGCAAAAAATAGACAACTAATTACCAGACGAATAACTGGAAATACTGGAAATAATGATTTTCCGATGTTTAAGAATGTCTGAAAGTAGTTAAATCTTTTCAATTATACATTTTTAAAACAAATTAACTAAGCGTTCCTTACAAACTATAAAAAATATGATTATATTTCCAAAAAGTTATATTTGTGCACCTTTTTCGAGTTCATTTTCTTACCATACCAGTTGACGTGCTGGTTGTAAGATATAACTACTTTACATGTAGGCTTCCTTAAATATATCTCTGGAGCTTTAAATTTTTTGGAAATGATATATTTCAGTAACCTCTCATAGCATAGCTCTTGATTTTACAAATTAATTTAACTTCTACATGTGTTATTTCAAAAAATTATGACCCATTGTATTCAAATGTCTTACCTGTAAATAAAGAGAGCTGTTCCAAATGATTTGCATTATACGATGATTTTCGACAGAAAATGGATAACTTCGTATAGTTCTGTAAAGTTTACTATTAACCACGTTATATAGTACATATTGTACTTTTCAGAGAAATGGAAGAGGAAAAGTGTGTTGAGATACAAAAGAGTGGCAAAATGAGACCATTACTTTTCTTATTTTTTTCCTCTTCCATTAGGCACTGATCACTGAAAATAACAATATATAAAATGATTTTAAGAATGTATATATATATATATATATTGTGAAGAGTTATTTAATAGTGAGATTGTTCAAAACTCGAAAATCTTCAGTTTGTTTCGGGAAATCCTTTTTTTGTAACGGAATGGAATGCTGTTGAGCGTGTCTCTATTATTTGGCTTCGACACGGACGCATTCAACACGATTTAAAGGTAGAATACCAGAAGATTGGAAAATTGCCAAATTGAGTCTCCGAGCGAAGAGGGAGGATGCGGATTCTATACCAAAATACCGACCAATAGCTCTGCTCTAATTTATTTCCAAGATGTACAAGAAGATTCTAACTAATCGTATCGTTCTGTTCAGCGAAGGTTACTTGGAAGAATCTCAACAAAGCCTCAAGTCTGGAAGATCTTACATCGACAATATACATTCTGTTCGTTAACTCATTGAAAAATGTAAGGAATTCAAATTCCCTCTGGCAGTCTTCGTCTTTGTTCCGACAGAATCTCCCATGAATCGGTAGCATGAAAGATAATGTTGTCTGGAAGAACTGCAGAAATCAGAATCGCTGCAAGGACAATCTATATTCCGTATAAAAGAGTGGTGCGTCAATGTGACTCGGCATCACCATCTCTGTTCCCATTTGCTCTCCAAATGCTTCTCGATGAAGCCGACAAGGAGAGTGTGGGAGAAGCTGAAGGTGGTCATATTGATGGGAAGTTTTTGAAACAACTCGAATTCGCTGACGACACATCGTTCCTGAGCTCCAAACATGGTGCCCATATCAGGATATTCTCTATATTATCTGCTTTCCCGATGTGGCTCGATTACGATTGTAAGGAGGAAGCTGCTCAGTTGGGTTGGACATGTCGCAAGGCTGCCGGACACGAGGTGGCGCAAAATTCTTTCAGAATAGGATCAAGAGCAAGAGGAAGACCCAAAAGAAGGTGATCCGACTCAGTAAAGTCCTGGGTCTGAAAAATATGGGCAACTCGAAGAAGAAGGCTTGGTCAACATTGGATATCTGTGTTGATTGAACGTTTTTGAAACAATGCAAATTCACTGACGACCTGGTGCTAATTGGATGTTACTCAGAAGAATTAAGCCGGCGTCTAAATCAACGGCTAGAAATCACGGTCTAGAAATCAACACAACAAAGACGAAGCCGAGTGAGTTGGTCCGCATCTCGACGCACTTGGAATGACGACGGACAATAAATTAATCAAGTAATCAAGTTTGCATGTTTTCAATTGATTACAGCTGAAGAAAAAGTGTTTGAAATCTCGCAAGATGCTTCCATATCGGATTGGTTCCTCTCGAAGCCGGCACCGTAGCATTTAACATGTTACATACCAAGCGGGGTTGACCGGACAGCGGAAAACGGAAATAGAACTCAATAAACTACGGAAACAGAAAATAGAAGATGGAATTCCGTGCAACTCAGATATATATTATTGTGTACGTTTGTATTTTCCACGTACTCGGTCTCATGTATTTTAGTGCCTTTACCCATGATATTCACATGATATAGGATTACATGAAGAAATTACTTGAACTAAAACACAATTATTTTATATTGAAATTTTTAAGATTAAAAAATCAAATTTCATTTCCAAACCATCTGGAAAATGTTCAAAATTCAATAATTTCGCGAGATAAAACAACAACTTACTCGAATAATTCATCATACTTCTTCTCTACATAAAGCTTAATCGTCTGTAGCTTTATATAGATCTCATAATTGAACTGATCGAGGAACATACAAAAATTATCCTATGATTCATTATTGTCCGCATATTTTTTCAAAACTTAACTTACAATCTTATCGCATATCCCATTTACGAACGCGTGTTGAAATAAGACTTCAGCTATACATTCTAACTGTTCATTGTTGTAGGTGACACTAAAATGTAGAAAATGTATATTAAAAATATTTATAACCAACCTTTCATAATTTGCACCATTCATAGCTTGCGGAGTTATGATCTTGTGAAGCTACTCTAATAATAATAATAATAATACCTAGGTGACAGCAAGTTAACACTTTGATTATTACGTAATCTCGTTAACATCTGAACATCTCGTATTAAACTAACACTTTAACTATTATGTTGTAAAATTTTATGATACCATTGCATTGAATGTCTTCCAATTTTAATATAGGTATCAGGGTTACACGGAAATCAATTTTGTTTCAAACGGACAAGGGAAAACGGAAAGCGGAAAATAGAAGATGGAATTCCGTGAAGAAGATTAAACTACTGGAAATGGAATGTAGATTTTCTGCTGATTTAGAGCGTGTCTCTATTATTTGGTTTCTCTATACATTCAACCCGATTCTGACGGGAAGAAGAATGCCAGAAGATTGGAAAATTGCCAAAATGAATAGTCTCCTGCGAAAGAGGAAGGATGGTCTAGAAGATCATACATTTTTTCTGAAAGAAATCAGAATACATGGAACAAGAGATTGGTGCGTCAACTTGACTCGGAATCACCACCTGTGTTCGCACTTGCTCTCCAAATGGTTCTCGATGAATTCGACAAGGAGATTGTGGGAGAGGATTCCTTCATGATTCTAACCTCCTCGTGGTGAAGAAGGATAACTGTCCTACGTCAAACCGAATGGAGTTTGCCACCATTCGGAGGGCAGGCTAATAGAATCGTCCCTCACACGCGTGCAGTAGCGGCAAATACTTGTACGTGTTGTGGTCCTGGAAGGCCTGGTAAGCCATCTCCATGGATTCAGGGAAATTAACCGATGGAAACAGTTTCGGGACTTGGTCAACAATGGCAAGGCGAAGCCGAACACTCTGGAGAGAGTTGGTCCGCATCTTGACGCAATCGGAATGACGTCGGACAATCAAGTAATCAAGTAAGTAAAAGATTGTGGGAGAGGTTGAAGATATCTGTGTTGAAGGAAAGTTTTTGAAACAATTCGAATTCACTGACGACCTGGTGCTAATCAGAAGTTCCTTAGAAGAAATAAGCTGTCGTCTAAATCGATTCGAAGAAAATCCTAGAAATCACGGTCTAGAAATCAAACCAACAAAGACGATTATCGTACACAAGGACTATGCTACGAAGGACTCCATATCTAAAGGAAGCTGCTCAGTTGGGTTGGACATTGGTCAACAGTTTAAAAGACGAAGCCGATTACCTTGGCACGCCACCTGGAAGCCTAGAAAATCGAGATCAGAAAACATGCTCAAATCTAATACTTTGTGAAGGTTTTAATATTTTTAGAGAGTTTAAAGAAAAGCTGACAAACTGGCGTAGACGATATTGGTGTTAATTACACGCGAAAGATGTAAGGAATGCGAAAAAATAAGAAAATCCATGTTTCCATTTGGCGTGCCTTGGAGAGAGTTGGTCCTCATCTCGACCCAGTAAGAATGAAGGAAGACAATCAAGTAATCAAGTAGTCAAGTTTGGAACTGAAGAAAAAGTGTCTTGAAACTCGCAAGATGATTCCCCATCGGTTTCTTTCGGAACGGAGACATTGCACATTTTAAATACAGAGCGGGGGTTGCACGGAAACAAGTCTTTTTCAGACGGACGACGGAAAACGGAAATGGAACTAAAAAAGCGACGGAAAACGGAAAATGGAAGATGAAATACCATGCAACCCTGTTAGGTATAGTATATTTAAAATACTTTTATACAAGAATATATCAAGCAATACCAATAATAAATACATATAAAGCCCATTGCTAAACTTGGAAAGTTTTGGGGTTATTCCTGTTGATGGGGAGATTTTGAAACGACTCGAATTCGCTGACGAAATATCGTCCCGGCGTTCCTCTATGGTTGCGGTTTGTTCAACATTAGAAAGACAAAGCCGAGCACTCTGGAGAGAGTTGGTCCGCATCTCGACCCTGTCGGAATGAAGGCAGACAATGAAGTAATAATATTAATCAAGTTTCCATGTAGTTGCTTTCAACTGAAGAAAAAGTGTGTGGAATCTCACAAGATGATCCCTCATTGGATTGGGGATGTTATTAAATCTAGGAAAAGCGGAAATTGCTCCCGTCGGAAAATAAATTCCATTTCCGCAAAAGAAATCACGGATCATTACACTATAGAATTTAAAATACTTCTTCAAATTTCAACGGATTAATTAATAAAAACAAAAGAGGATGCATAGCATACCTGGTAGAGGATTTGATTCACGAAAAATCTATGTTGGTTCGATTCTTTTGAGATCTTTGATTTTTTTAAAGTTTTTTTTATAAAAATGAAAAAATCGAAATTTAAAATTAAATGGTGTAATAATCCGTGTTTTTTGCAGATATGCATTTTATTTTCCGACTGGAGCAATTTCCGCTTTTCCTAGATTTAATAACATCCTTGGATTGATTCCTTTCGGAGAATTGGTAAAAATTAACGACGAAAGGTAAAAATTACAAAATTAACAACAAAAATTGTAAGTTTAAAAACTGTGAAATTGCTATACCAATTTGGCGTGTCAACGCTATTTGCCTGCCAAATGAAAATAATTTTTGCTTTTTCATACATTTTTTTTAAAGTTTAAATTACGAAAGCCTAGTTCATTTCAGTTTTCTTGTTTTAATTATCGAGAAACATTAATACCTTCCTGAAATTTTAAGTTTCCGCATGTTCTGTGAGTTCGTTTTATAATTCCAATTGACGGGCTAATTGTCACATATGAATATAAAATACTGATTTTATTGGCAATATCAAAAACAACAATTAAAAATTTAAAAATTTACAAATATATTGACTATAGAACAGACAATAACCGATTTGACAAGATCGAGAAAATACTATAAAATAAGATAAAGCGGCATACATTTTTGAATGAAACATACCCAATTTGTGAATAAATTAAAAACTGAGAAAATTACAATCATGATTGCAATCAATTAAACTTCTTTCAATTTTACACATTTTATTAAAACATCTAGAATTTACTATCATAAAACTCTTAAACGAATCACAAATTCTGAATGTAGGAAAAATCACAAGCTGGCGCAAAATATGTTGGTGTCGGATAAGCGGCGTATGGTGATAAGTCGAAGCTGGTTGCATTCAATTGTGGCTGGGCTGGTGGACTTTCAAGGTTCATCATTGGCTTCGATTCACAGCCCGATGATCCATCGTCGCTGTCGTTTGAACGTGCCGAGCTTCTGCAAAACATATATAAAGATTTGTGTTTGTGAATCTGCAACACAATAGAGCTTTGTTTCATCGACATGTCAAACATTTATTGTGATGTGACCTGTGGATTGGTATTGTTCTCAAGAAGCACTCATATAAGGGCGAGCAAATAAGTTTCGAAACACGCGTCAAAAGCTAAAACATGTATTTGCTCGCCAAACTAATAAAAACAACGGACAAACTTTACTATAATCATTAACAGCTCAATTAAAATTATTATTGTTATTTCAATTTTTATTACCCACCCTAGCAAACATCTCCAGGTGTGCTGTTGGGTGCTCTGCTTGAGAAGTCAATATAATTACCAAACAACTATTTACCAGAAATCAATGATACCTATTAGACCACTAATATGTCCGATTACGCAACTAATGCAAACACTAAAAAGTTTTCAAGGCGAAGTTTGGCTTGTGCTTATTGCGCAGCGAATTTCTATCTTACCTGTCTAAAGTTCCAGCAGCTCGCTCACGTTGTCGTTTATTTTTGAACCAATTAGATACCTACGAGGAAAAATTGAAACTAAGTTTAAATAAAAACTTGTACATACCTGTATTATTGACAGTTCAGTTTGTGCAGCTAATCTCCGCTTTTCTTCAACAGATGGGTACTGGCACTTTTTATAAGCATCACGAAGAACATTCCTTGATTTTGACTGAAAATAAACAAATTTACTTTACATTTGCTCGTCTAATCTTAACCTTGAAGCAATAATTCGTTTCTTCACCATCCCAAATTGTCGGAGGAAAAGGGTTCTTCTTCCTGATCCTGTATTTACAAACGGCGCCGAGTTCTCGTTCCTTTGCTTTTTCAGCCTGAAAGACTTTGATTGTTTATTCATTTGCATACCAATATATCAACAAGTCGAATATAAACACACTAATTACGTAATATCAACACAGCAATTGATCAACAATAATCAGTTCGAATGTTTATTTTTCCTAACTCCCCCATCCCCCATTCTCTCAACGTTTACTATGATTTATAATAAACAGATTTATTTTCTAAAATTTAAGTTCTCGACTTTTTAAAAAGAAAGCCAACTAGCCTCTTTATAATGTGCGTCTAGCCAAAGATTCTGTAGAACCTGATGATTGTGCGGTGAGAACTTGTGGCATTCTAACAACCTAAAAATGAAAAAATTATACCAAGTTCTCCAACTATTCAAAACAAACCGATAAAGGCTTTTCCAATTCTGACTCGAAAAGTAAACAAGAGCTTGAGCTTTCAACACCGACTCGGAGTTCGAAAAGCATGGTGGTAGAGAGAATAGGAAGTTTGCCTGAAAATAATATTCGATAGTCCCTCATTCGATTTAGTTTGCTTCTATGCCAGATGACGAATATACATCTTGAAGCTATTTCATATTCCATTAATGGACTTTTATTTGTTTTTCATTCGCTCTTCGGCTACCGTATACCAAAGTGGTGGTAGGGGGGAGAAAGAGTGCGGCTTGTGCAAACCAAGATTGCTAAAAAGCTGAGCCGAAAATAATGAATCTTGACAATAGTTTTGGTATTGAACAATTCGTATTAAGAACTATTTGTAGATTAAACATTATTAAAACAACAAGATTATTTAAGAAAAACAGGGTTACTGTAATTTAAACTCACATATAGTTATTATAATTATACATGAAATAGTAAAAAATGTACTGTAATCTTTGTAATGCCTCTCGTGTGACAAATTAAATTTTTAGATGTTTAATTCGCAAAAACAGAACCTCAGAAGAGTCACTTATTTCTAAAATTTCGTCAAAATTTAAAGCAACATAGATATTTCAAGAGAAGCTTGATAAATTTACGGGAAAAATAGTTTTTCACTTTCAAGTGTAAAATAATAAAAAGCTTTTGAACATTACGAAATCGTCATTTTAATTTGGCGTGACTTTGAAATGAACTTAAGAGAGTATTCCTATAGACTGCACGCCATATTCTTCATTACTTAAACGTGTATTACTAATTAATACCAATTATTTTCATATAACTTAAGACCTCATTGTCATTAGCGCGCCTTAAAATATCTAAAAATATGCGTTGTTTACCGAAACTTAAAAAATGAGCATATTTTCTGAGCTTAACCATTCCACTTGGAAGGAGAGTTTACCAAATTGGTGTCGATGTCAATGAAATCATTATTAAATTGTAATCAGCCAGACTTTTCGATTTTGCAACGCTTTTCTACCAAATTTTAGATTTCCAGATTCCTCTTATTTATAGTAAACTCTTATAAATGCTGTACAACGAAGGATTCTCCATTTCGAATAGATCAGGCTGCTGAATTCTATGGTTTAAGAAGACGAGAAAAGAATTATAAACTACCATAAGCTTTAAAAATGGTATTAAGGATAGTTACATGAATTGCTGGACTAAAATATTGAAGGTTTATCACTAAAATCTAAATGTAATTCACTGAATTATTATTTTTATTCATCATTAAATTGATACATTCTCCGAATATTTGAAAAGCAATTAGTTTACTTCAACTTTAAGACTTTTAGATTCTTTTAGACAATATTATCAAGCTTCGTTAAAAACTTATTTGTTATTTCCATGTGGAAATTCAAAAAAATTCTATAAAATGCGAAAAATTTTGTTTTCACTTTGGGTATGGATTATTTTCAAATCTCACTTTCTACGTGAAACAAATGTTCAATTTATTATATTAATTTCTCTTCATTTTGTCAATTTCTGAATAGTTTTATAACAGCCGTGCCATTTTACTCTAAGCTAGTACTGTGGCGGACGTCGTGGTATTGCCACAGTTTAAAATGACTTTTGGGCTTTTCAAGTAGGTCAATCTTAAATAGCATTAATTTCTACAGGCAAATTAAGATTTAGAGAATCAAATAAACCCCTTATTTGATGCTCTAAATAATTTAGATGGCGTGCTGTTATGTTTCTAGATCACGTTGAATGGGAAATTAGTTTCTCACCATTGACAATAAAATTATATTTGTAAATACGATATTATTTTAGTTTAGTATCGGATTCGGTAATTTTGTAAAATGCACGCCAAATGAATTCGTAAGAACAGGAGTTCAGAAAAGTATCTTCAACCTAATGTTTTGTTAGGTGAAAGATATATATATATATATATTAAGATAAGTCTTTAATATTGACGAAAAATGAGTTTTAAATTTACACGTGGAATGTAGAAAAAGTGTTCTTTAAAGTATTCTAAATCGTTATTTTGATTTCCCGTGAAAATGTAAATATAAAAGTGTATAAATATTGTAAAAATGAAATAGAAGAAACGGTTCATCATCTAACTAATTTAAAAACTACAGAAAGTTGAAAGTTAGTATCTAGGAATATCTAGGAACAGAAAGGCATGTCAAGTTATAATTTATGAGTATTTAAATGCTCATTATTAATGCTTTTATATATTCTACATACTCACTGTCACGTTCTATATAAGAATCTTACAATAGTTCTAAAATATTAGATGAGAGCTCGTTTTGTGAGCTCCTGGTTTTGCCGTTTTAATCGACGTGGGAAGGTATTTTGTTTATGACAGTTTAGTTTAGAAATTACTCGAGAGCCGAATATTTGTAATTTTTTAAGATAACATTCTTCAAATTTTTCTGATAGAAACTTACAAAAAAAGCTGATCTACAGTATCGGTCAAAAGGTTGCAAACTATGAGTTTTTCGAGCATAACTGGTTTTCGAGAGTCGGTATTGAGCCGAAATTTTTACCAGTTGTTTCTGAAAGCGTTAGAAAATCAAAAACCCTCGAGTTTACAACTTTTTGACCGGCAATATCTGCTGGGCTTACGATTTCCACAATTTGTTAAGCAGAAAAATTTTCTCAGCTTCTGTTTTTACTGATCCATTTGGAATCAACAAGATTGTACTCAAGGATAAGACACACTTTTTAAATATATAAATTGATGTGGAATATTTAGATAATTCAGAAGCAAAAATCACATTCTAATCAAAATAGACTTTTAATTTTACAACTATACATTTGCGTAAATTAATAAATAGCAAATCAAAAGGAATTTTGCTGGAAAAAAAACGACCCGACTAAATATTGGCCAAAAAATCCCTTTTAATAAATCAAAGGCGGTTACTAATTAAAATTGTCACATTGATTATTGTTATTATTATTATTATCATACGAAGCTACAAGATAACATTCCCACTCAACTGTCAGTCAATCAAAAATTATTGAATTGACGGAACTTTCGTGTGTTGCAACACATGACACACACCCATTAGCTTTCAATCACATATCAACGCAATTATTAACCGCAAAACGTATTAAATAATTGACAAAAAATGATTTAATACACTTACCAACTGATCAGTTCTACCATTTTTAAGCCCTTCACTGAATAATGTTTCGCAAATGCAAATGACTTCTTGCTCCGAATAGGATGTGGTTGCCCTGAACACAAATTATATTTAATAGTGTTTCAAAATAATAAGTAAGAAAAATAATATTTAGGGTGGCGTCTTTACAGCGAGAATGAGTTTGTAAATGAAAAAAAAGACAGCGGCGCTTAGGCGTATACAATTACCAAAAGGATCGTAACCTGAGCCACACTTCTTTTTCTTCCACTATCTGACACCAGCAAGACTTACATATCAAATTTAACAATTACGTCTTCGGTTTCAGGTGAAACAAAACATTACTTACCCAAGTTGCAACTGCGCCGAATTGCTCGCCACGTATTGGGTTTGCATCATCATCGACTGGCTTCCTTAAGACAACTTATTTTAGAGCATAAGGTTTTTGCGTCAATGCAGACTGCTGCTCTGGATGGTAGTGGTATTCGATATTGGAAGAAGGGACGGACAGCGGGGGGGAAGTAGGATAGAAGTGAGGGGTGCTCTTTTTGTTGCTTGTGTCATTAGCACTACCAACGGGAGCTTTAGCCAACCAACCAGCCGCCTTTGCTCCGCCCTCGCACCCAACTCGTATTTTGTCATAACAATGTCATGGAAGAAATTTCCATAATTTTGCATTGGGATTTGAACCAAAGTTTATAATAAGATATTTTGAATGTTTAAGATGAGCACTGTTATTGACAGCTAACTATCGTCTAGTAAAATGGTAATTGGAGAAACCGGGTGGGCTTGAATGAATATCAATTTACAACAACTTGAATGTCTATTCATTTTCGTTTGTTTTCATTATTCGAACTTATACCTGAACTGATTATAATTAATTCGGCACGCCAAATAGAAATAATGCTTTTCTTATATTGAGACTTGCCTTACAACATTCACGTATACTTTACATATATTGTGTCTACGCCAGTTGGTGAGCTTTTCCTTAAACTCTCTAAAACATTAGATTTTAGCACATTTTTTGAGCTAATTCTATTAGACTTCCAGTTGGCGTGATTCAGTAACCTTTCAGTTTAGTTTTATGTTTATTGATTAAAGTAAAGTTTAATTCTATTTCTAGCATTCCAAATAAAAAACTTAAACTGAGCCCGCTCAGTAATGATGCTCATAACAAATATTTCGAGAAAACAATGCGTTTTAATAGTTCAAAATTAATCCTACAAAATAGCGTTTCTCGTGAATTTTCATTTAAACGTGTAAACTTAAAAAATACGTTTAAATATTGGCAAAGTCTCATTTTAATTTGGCATTTTTCTATCATCTTTCATACTTTTGGACGGTTATTTTTAAAATGTGAGTTTCTTTCAATTTTTATTATTTTAGTGTAAGACATTTATTCATGAATTATTGATTCAGAGGTGAGTCCTGTAGGGAAAATTGATAGTTAACTTAACATGGTGGTCTCATTTAACAGTGTTGATCCTAGTGCAAGGAGAGATTTTAATGTTTTATGGACTTTTTTGACTTTATTGACTTCTAATCTGGCTGTTGTGGGAGATGTTGTATGCATTTATTACCTCAAAAAATTAAAACACCAAATATGAAAATTAATTACTATTTAGCTTGACCTCAATTTGGCCGCGGTTGCATCTTCAGGCGTCGCGCCCCTCACTAGAGCGCGTTAGGGTCAGGATCTCCTACATTGACTTAATATATATAACTATATATATATATATAACTTAATATATACAACTTAATATATAACAACTCAAATAGAGTTGAAAATTATTTACACAGGCCACGCTCAAATCAGAAAGATCTGGTAAAATTTCTGAAAGTCTGGTAGCAATCAAAGATCGTTTGGGAAACTATTCAACATCAGAACTTCACGTATTTTTTATTTTTGTTGTAGTCAGAATCGTTAACGATCCAGATAAACAAAATAAGACATTAAAAAAAAAAGACATAAAAATAAGACAAAATCCGTCTTATTTTTAGTATATGAAGCATTATGGTGTTATTATATTTATCTTAATGTCATAAAAGTAATAAAATTTAGATTATTATAGAACCCTTCCGGACTATTTTACCATTTAATTTTTTCATTAACAATTCTTTGCGTTCATACGCAGACTTACACTGATTTCACTTAACGTTATAATATATACAGTATTTTAATTATATTTTAATGTACTTAATTGTGTAAGGGTACTTTGTGAATTCTTTAATTTTAGATAAACAATGATCCTTCTTTAAAAGTGAGGATAATGGCGCACTCAGTAATTTTCCAGTCATTTCTATTTTTATTGTTTTTTTTTCTTAAAAATTGACATTGTCTAAAAGTTTAACTTTAATGACGTTTTTTCATTGAGAAGACCTTCGCACCACTTGAAAACTAAACCTTTTAATTTATTATTTTTATTTTCAATGTTTTATTTATCACTTAACAAAAAGTTACTTGTAAATATTGAAAATATTGAAAGTAAAAAATAAAAATTAAAAGGTTGAGTTTGCAATTGATGCGAAGCTTTTGCAATGCGGAGCGGTTTCGAGCCAGTTGAGTTTACTTGCGTTGAAATAATTTATTTTAATCATTAATTTTTGCGTTAAACATATGCTGCTTACAAACGCCGCATATTGATAATTTTCAATTCTTATTTTAGTTAGAAAACACAATATCTTTTAGTTAGAAAACACAAATACATAGATAAATAAAGTTTTGGATTCTTGAACAATTATGTGAAAACTATTAAAGTTCACAGATAATCTAGGAAATTGACGTGAAAATTGTTCTTGATTATTCACATGCAAATTAGCGAGACTCGATTAAACACGGTGATATTGATATTTAGGAAAAATGGATTTTCTGATTTTTTACGGTTGTCTGACAGTTTTCACGTATGCTTTAAAAATACATTGTAAACGTCAATTTTTTTCAGCTTTTCTTTAACCTCTTTAAAAAATGTGCTTTACGACAATTCGTTTTGTTAGCAGGCGAGAGTTTAGAATTCTTTAAATATAAATTGTGTTTTGTTAGAAATTTATACATTCTAAATTCTTTTAATCAATAAAATTGACTTAAGATAATTTTAATTTCGGTCTAGGTATTCATGCTTACTCGCACGCTAAATTAATTTGTAAAAACAGTGCCGATTTTATAACACATCGTCAAAATTCAAAGTGACAGACATATTTTAAGAGAAGCCTGATAAGTTTACGGGTAGGTTAGTTTTTAATTTTCACGTGTAAATTAATAAAACTTTCCAAATCGTCTTTTTCAATTGGCGTTTACTAATTAAAAATAGGAATTAAATAAGATTTTATCACTAAATACATAGAATTATTAAGAAAATAAAAAAGTTTTAATATTAAGAAATTTACCAAACCACTTTAATTGCTTTCTAATACTTTTTGTCATATCAACAATAAAAACCGATTTTTGTAATGGTATGTCTAACAATATGTGATTTTACCACTCGCTGGTTTCTGGAATTTAATATTTATCAAAAAAATCCACTTTATATTGTTCTTTAAATCTTCTAAAATAGAAGTCATATTTTTGTTTTGAATATTTTTATGGTTATTCTTGTTATTCTATCATTCTTTAGTTCAAATTCATTGGGAAGGTTTTGAGGAGTCGAAAAAATTTAATTTTACTGATAATTCAAAATGAAACAATCAAAATTCAGGGTTTTTGAATCTAACAAATTAATGCACGTGTAACAGGTATATGTTATAAAAACCAGAACAATGATGGAAATCTTTGATCCAAAATAATGAAAAAAGTACAAAAAATTTTGATATTTCGAATGTCGGAACATGTCATTAAGACTACTAAACTTATTAAAACTGTCATCAACTGTGAATCACATCTCAATCACTTATCATGTTCTATCAATCAAAGAGACAAGTGAAACAAGTGATTATATGTCATTTCTCAATAATAAACATGTACTTTTGCTGGAGCCGATATAGCTAGGCTTCTAGTATCTACAAGGGATTCTTGTTTGCTAAACATGGTCACGCAATCTGCCACTAACAGTAATCATCTGTCATTATTTACATAACATAATAAAGTCATGTAGTTAGTACATGATGAGCAAGTTAAATTTTGTTCGCTCAAAACATCTGCTCATATGTTGAGCTACCTTTTGTTGTTTTGGATTTTATTTGAAAATTTACATTGTCGGCAACTTTTATTAAATTAATTGATTTGTTAAGCAATGTGAAAGGATTTTAATTGCCCCGGTCTCAAGGTTCGATTATCTTATTATGGATATATTTGTTTGGAAAAAATACAAAAATAAGTTTATTCACTTGAATCAATCTTTATTATTGTGGTTGAGCTCACACGCTGTTTTCTCGGCCGGCGCTACTTCACTTGCATCTTGTTGTTCGTCTAGCTAAATGAAAAATATCAAATTTCATTTGGTCGTTTTTGCTTTTCTACAAACCTACCAGGGACTCTTTCTTTCGCTATTTTACATTTTCCTCTTTACCTCGCAACAAGACAAATTACAAAAAAAAAATTTACTAATAACAACCGGATTAATTGAAATTAATAATAATCGCATATCAATAAATTAAAATTAAAGAATATGATAAGCTGACGATGATGATGGTTTCGTTGATGGCACATTGAAATTAACCATGTCGTTATAAGAAAAAGCTGAGAAAGAACTGTTCGTGGGATATCCAAAATCAAACGTGGAGAATTGCGGAGCAATTACTTCTGTCTTTCGAAATATACAAGCTTCTTCATCACTCCCAGTCTTTATTTGACCCCCCTTTAGATCTCTGAAAAAAGTTACTGTAAAATCGCCGGTAATATTCGTTTAAACTTTTCATCTGACGCACGGTCGCGTTGCCTCCGATTTTTAAACCAATTCGATATCTAAATATTCCCATATCAGTCTCCGGAAAAAGACAACTTCACCTGTGTCACAGTTAATCTCGTCCTTTCAGCCAGTTCTCGTTTCTCGCGTGGACTTGGGTAACTATTCTTCATATACCATTCTCTCAGCACGTGTCTCGATTTATCCTGAATAAACAAACAACTCAATAAAACTCAATAAAATAAGTGTGATATACGCGAAAACAATAACTCGTCTCTTCGCCATCCCAAATAGTCCGTGGCAATGGGTATTTTCTTCGTATTCGGTATTTACCTACTGCACCAAGTGGTCTACCACGTATTCGTTCTGCCTGATTATATAATAAAACCAATTGGATGAAAAAGTGCGTATTACTTCATTATAATGTGCATTGAGCCAGTATTCTTGAAGTACTGCATGATGATCAATTGAAAAGCTATTGCTTTCGATTATACGGTATAGTTCCTTAATGTAAATATGGTTTAATGTACAATTGGATTGATTTAAACCTTGTAGTTTTGTGAATGATAAGCAATATTGGCTTGAGCTTTTAATAAATGTTGGTTGTTTCGCATTTCGCTTCTTTCCAATGTGAGCCAAACGAACTGAGACTGAATATGTCAAATATTTTTGAATAGTTTGTTTCGGTGGGCTCGGTTTTTAGGTTCTTCGGCCACGTCTGGGAGTATTCAAGATCCATTCAACGATTCAAGATCCATTCAACTTCAAATAGTGTTTTTTAATGCTCCTGGTCTAGATGAGTGAGATTAAACTGACACGAATAACGAGAATCGAACTGCAGAGTAGACGTTACTGTGTTTACGTATTGTCGTAAAATAAAATGCTAAATAAATTATTATTGTTTTTATATAGTCCATTTCAAAATAGTTGACGACGCAATCACGCTGCAAATGCGGCATACTAATTAAAATTCATTTTCATATCGATTATTTTAACAATTTTTAATTAATAAACGTGAAATATAAGCAATAACAATTAAAAAATGTCATAAAAATTATTAAAATAATCGATTTGAAAATGATTTTGAATTAGTATGCCGTATTTGCAGCGTGATTGCGTCGTCAACTATTTTGAAATACACTATATATATTTTTTTTATATTTTAAATATTTTTCATAATATTTTTTTTTACATTTTTAAATGAAATATCTCGTAATATTGATAATAATTAATTTATTTGATGATCAACTGGGCATTCAATCTCTACAAGTTAGAAATAATAGATATACAATACAAAATAAGTGAGCATTTTATTTTACGACAATATACACAGTCACATCTTCGCCACAATTCGATCCTCGTTATTCGTGTAAGTTTAATCTCAGTTATCTAGGCCAGGAGCATTAAAAACACTATGTAAAAATACACCCTATGAAAACACTCAACGACTGTCTACTCAATAGTTTCAACTTTCTCGGTTTCAGCGTTGATTTTGTTGGTAGAATGAGCAAGAGCAACACTCATAATATATGAAAATGGGGTTAGTGATTTTCACAAACTAACAAGGGAAGTGTTTTAGGTCTCCATCTCAGATTTTGATAAAACTTTGCAGGTAGATTCGTCATGGCTTGATTAGTATACTGTCAAAAAATTAGGACCTACAAAACGGTTTAAGTAGGTGAAAAATCGGTTTGAAATTCAGAAATATCCCGTTTACCCACAATAATGGAATAAAGCTAATGAATTTTATTTTAAATTGTGCGTTTTCATAAATAATGATTTAAAAACCACTGAAGCATCGGGGCAACAGCGCAGTGGCAAAACGACGGGACACGGAACAGCAGGGCGAGGGTTCGATTCTTCTTGGGGGTGATATGTTTCTATTTCTATTACTAGTCGAATAGCTCTGGGCCGCTTTTTTACTTTTCAAGATTATAATGATAATTTACCAGATAATCGACATTTTATACATTCGAAAAAGGATATGATGTTCCTTTTTTCGATACTGTATTTAAGCGGCTATTTTTTTTATAAATTTTCATTATATTATAAATTATAAATTTCAATGAGCTCTTCTGATTTTATTGTGGAATACATTTATGCAAAGCATAAAAACCTTCAAAACGTTCCCAGTCTTTCACGAGAACATCTAAAAATTGCACAATCAATTTTTTCTATATTGGAACAAGCTGACAGCGGTTTTCTGGAAATTGAAGAGGACTATCATCTGATTCCGAACGACGACGATGTTGATGAAGGTATAAACCGATATTTCAAATGAAAATAACACTTAATTATAGATTGGGACTGCGCTGAACCATGTTTACTAAATGGTTGCAGTTGTGATTCCAATTCTTCAGATCTCGTTCGTTTTGGTGAACAGCTCGTGGAAACAACAAAAGTCACGGAAGCTGTAAAGTACTTTGGCTCTTCCAAAAAACGATACAGGAATGGAAAGAAAAGGCCTTCGTTGGAATCTCTTAATAACCGCTATTCTTTCATTTCTAATGAGCACCATGTTAAAAAGCTCCGTGAATACGAAAAAAATGGTATTTTCTGTATTAGTTAAATTTCAATCATACTATTAAAGGTGGAGTAGTGACAGATCGCCGGAATAATCATTCCACAATATCGCAGATGCTATTCGAAATGGTGCAGGAGAGCATAGATAAAGGTCATATCCTTCATGATTCTACCTTGCGGTATATGATAGGAAAAATTATGAAAGATAACGAAATTGATATGGCCTTTCCGTGTTCTAATTCTTGGATCAATTCTTGGAAGCGTGCACATGGAATTTCTTCCCGCAAGATCACGAAGTTTGTGTCTGTGATACGACATAAGAAAAGAGATGAACTATTGGCCAGTGCAGAAAACTTTTTGGTTGTGGCAAATCAGGAGTTTGAAGCATTTTCACCTAGAAGGATCTTTAATGCAGATCAAAGTGGTTTTCAATTGGAAATGAACACTGCGAGAACATTGACGTACACAGGCACAAAAACAGTTGAATGCACTGTGAACACTGTGAGTTCCACTACTCACAGCTACACAGTGCTTCCTGTAATATCTGCAGAAGGAAAACTACATCCTCGTCTTTTCGTAGTTCTGAAAGAAAACAACGGAAGATTTCCAAGAAATTTTCGAAGTTCTTTTTCCAACTTGGTTGTTCGCTGTCATACGAGCCACATTATGACAAAACCGTTGATGAAGGAATTTTTGAACACAGTAATTTTCGATGAATGGGTTCCGGCTAGCTCGTTGCTTATTATCGATTCATGGAACGGATGGAAAGATGCAAACGGTTATTCGGACCCAAATAATGAAGATAATAAATTAAAAACACTGCAAATTCCTGCTGGTTGTACAGGTATGATTCAACCCTTGGATGTCGGTGTCTTTGGAGGATTCAAGAGTGTTATAAAAATCATCACGGAGTATGCACGGTTATGTGAACCAAGCTTTCAAATACATCAAAGGTCTTCCACACTTCAGGTAACTAACTTTTAGATGCTTGATTATAATATGTTCATAGGTTTTGTCTTTAATTTACCGTCAGCTTTGTTCACCGAAACTCCACAGTTGGGTAAAGTACAGTTGGTTTGCTAGTGGATATAAAGTCGACCGTCCAGGATCTTTTTATACACCGAAGCAACTATTATTCCCAAAAGAGATCCCCAACGGCTGTGAGATAAGTAACTGTAAAAATGTATCTTTTATACGTTGTCTTTATTGTGAAAAATTTTTATGCTTTCAACATATGATTGTTGAGAATCATTATAATTGTTGATTTAATAAATAATACATTTAAAGGTTATCATATAAATCTTGAAAAGTAAAAATAAAAAAGCGCCACAGAGATATTCGAATATAGAATGATTATTAATAATAATAGAAACATACCACCACCAATGAGAATCGAACCCTCGCCCTGCTGTTCCATGTCCCGTCGTCTTGCCACTGCGCTGTTGCCCCGATGTTTCGGTGGTCAATAAAACCATTATTTATTAAAAACAGGTTCACGTAAAACACGTGAAAATTAAAAAAAAATATAATAAAACGATAGTTTTTAATAAGATAGTATACCCCTTAAAATATGAACCGGATTGATTAACATTAACTATATAAAATTTGCGTTTGAAAATCGCGTTTTTTTGGGTTTTAGACCCATTTTTTACCCACTTAAACCATTTTGTAGGTCCTAATTTTTTGACAGTATACTAATCAAGCCATAAGGAATCTATCTGCAAAGTTTTATCAAAATCTGAGATGGAGACCTAAAACACTTCCCTTGTAAGATATAATTAATACAACTATTAAAGAAAATTTAAACTCTGCGATTTGAATTTTGTTTATTTTTGCGTGGGGATGTATGCGGAAAAACCAAGAATTAGGGACATAGTTTTAGCATTTTTTTTAACGAAAACGTGCTCAAATATAAAATTGCGTTAAGATTTTAATAATTTTCGATAGTTTAGGAAAATGCTGACCAACTGGCGTATATTAGGTTTTTGTGCAATACACGCAAAAATTGTAAGACTTCAGTAATCTTCAGTAAATCATTATTTAAAACTGACGTACAACAATTGAAATAATGACAAGAGAGATAAAATTAAACAATGATTTAATTGTCCGCAATTCTGCGCTGACGTGAACGTACACATAATCCTTTTCTATAAAATAAGAGCTATTTTAACCTTTTTTTCTAATTTTTTTGCTACACCCCAACTTGAATTGTAATAAAATGAGATCAGTAAGCATGTTCAAATATAACTTTTTAGAAATATATTACTATTTATCTATATTTTAAGACAAGCTTAATTAAATGGTAGTAAAAACTTTTTTGTTAAAATGTTGTAAAAATTTTTACGAACGTTTGAAAATCGCAAAATCGCTATTTCGATTTGGCGTGTACGGATTTTTCTATGAGATCGGTAAACAGTAAAATCTTTAATTATGTCAAGAAAAATAATAAGAGTTCAAATATCAATTTATGAATTTAAGAGTAGACTATTGAAAAACAAAATCTTTTATAATCCTTTTAGGGGAATTTTTTAATATTACGATTATCGATTAACATGTCACACACCAAAGGAAAAAAAAAGAGAAACTTCCCAATATTTAAACGTGTTTCATTAAAATCTACTTGCAATTACAATCCACTTATTTCGGATTTCGGGAAACATTAAAATCTACAAAATTTTGGGTTTATAGCTAGCGGATTGATGGGCGTCCATTTTTAAGATTTCACGTAGTCAAGTGCACTTGGCATGAAATTTATGAAAAAATGCTCTTTTTACTCTAATTTTCATTAAATCTTTGAACTTACAAGCGTACTCTATTATTAAGTAACTATTAAAAATATTTGATTATAATCTGATCTTTTAAATGTCATATAAGCTCAATAATTGCATTCAAATCTTTGCTTTAAAGCGAACTGATTCGTTTCATAGATTTTTCAAAAGGTTCTTTTGCATCATTGGACGACGGTAATCACAGGGTAGATCGTAAACATTTCACAAATTCAAAATTAGAAGATTATAAAGACGGTTTGGTGATCTGTCCATTATATCCATCATAGATATATCTATACAGGCAAAACAAACATACAATACCGATACATACTGCCAACAAAATGATTAGACCCGCTCCGAATTTGAAGATTGCTTTGGATAAAACAACTTTGGATTCTTTAGGATACCAGTAATGACATAAGTAATGATACCAATAGAAATAAATAAACATTTCATAATAAAATTTAAGAATTTTAAAGAAGCTATTTTAAAATTGAACTAACGATGAGAATCTACAATTTTAGAAACAAAAACAATCTTAAAACTGTAACACGTTCAGACGTTTTTTTCAAAAAATTGTATTTTGAAAAAAAAAGGTATTACTGTAACTGAACGCTGCCCGAAAAGAGTATATTTTTAGAAATTTAACCAGAACTAACAAATTTCTGAGTGACCATTTAAAAATAGTTTCAACAGTATTTTAGTTATTGTAGGTCACAAAATGTATAATAAGTCTTTTCTTGCTTGTTAGATTTAATAACATCCCAAAGTCGGACATTCTTAGGTTGTCACAAAATTTTTACTCATATTCGCACCAAATGCAAATTAACATTTTCTACTTTTCGAGTAAATCTTTCAAGATTACACGTATGAATTAAATATTACTTGCAAGCTAACCTTAACAGGAATTTCTGAAACAATATGAACATAAAAATAAGTATAGTCGTCGCCAAATTCGATTACCGCCGCAAAGTGTGGCGCACTTTTTTAAATATTATTTTTTCATTTCATTTTTATGATTTTTATTATTTTCCACATTTATTCCACGATTGAAACAACATCTAAAACATATTTTTCAATTTATTTAAGCAAAAACAGTATAGAACGAGCCTAAACAAGAAAATAATCATGAAAATCAAATGAAAAAATAATATTTAAAAAGTGCGCCACACTTTGCCGCGGTAATCGCATTTGGCGACGACTATAATTTATTCTGAAACCGATTGCAAGAAAATCTAGCGGGGAATTGTTATGGTGAAAGGTTTTGTTTGGTTTCATTCCCTATTAATTTTACCACACATTTTATCGGGTATCACTTTTATTGTAAACGGCCTTTGGTGTACTATTTGAAACTGGACAAATTCCCTAAAAATGTTTTCGGTGGGGACTATAACGCTCGAAATAGGAGCTTCTTGAAAACATAATTCTTGAAAAGTTAATCCACTGGCCGTTTTTTTCAAATAAATTGTTTAAAAATATAAATTAGCGTAAAGTATTTCTAATATATCTTCTGGAACTTTCTCCCTATATCCTTCACAATAATTCATGGTTCAGTAATAATTACTTTTTTAATTTACATAATCAAGTTGCGTAAATGAAAGAAACAAACCAGTTTCCGCAGATCATTTGATAACAATTCACAAATGCAACCAACTTGATCATCATTATAAAATGTGTGCTCTGTTCTATAACATAAATAATTTACATAACTAACTAACAGTCATTGAATAACAATCAGAAAATGTAACCTACGCGAACTGAGGAAAAATAGCTGATTGCATAACAATTGCAGCAACGGGATTGGATTTGTGAAAACTGAGACATTTTCTTATCAGCTTAGGTTATGTTACGTTTTTCATTTAAAAAAATTGAATAACAACAGGCGCTCGAGGTATCATATTATTGAAACTGTTTATGTTCCAATAAAATACAATTTATTAATAAATAAATAAATAAACGAACAAACAATATACAACTGAAAGAAGCGAGAATATAATAAATTATGTACAAAAAGATGCTTGACTAAAATTGCGAATGACTAAGGATTTACTATATCAAAACAAGAGAAACGTTTTCGAGCAATATCAAACCAAAATGGTTTACCGATAATTATACCCATTTAAAATCCAATTAACAATTGATTTCATTAATTAATTTCCGTTAATGAAACAACTTTTTCTGGAATCAATTCAATCACATTTTTGTTATCATCCTCTTTGGCTTCTTCTTTCGATTTATTTTTCAATTCTTCCTTCTCGACTAAATTTTCCTTTAATGATACTGTCAATGAATCTTTCTCTTCTTCCGCAGTAGGTTCAGAAATGGCTTCATTCAGCTTCTTTAGTTTCCTTTTTTCCAATCTTTCCAGCCAACAAATTTTCTCCACCATTCCTCTAACCACCATTCGTACCGCATAATTGTCACTTTCCTTCTTTCTTCGGTTGTTTCTCTAAAATACATTTCATTTTCGTTGAAAACATTAAATTATTCTAGTTTTGCCCCTGTTCTGCTTTTTATAAAATAACGTCAGCATTCCACTGCCAAGAAGTGCGCGCAGTAGTAGGTGCACGTTTTCTTCAAAATTCCAAAAAAATCTACGTTGCTCGTTCAAAAAACTTCGTACTATTTAGGCAATGCGAATAAACAGAGCAGAAAATGAGGATTTTTTGATACCTTGTCGAAGATCCGGACCCAATCGCGCTCTAGTGAGAGAAGCATTCGCATAAATAAATCAATTTTCACGCCAAATAAAAACTTTTGGTTTGTAGAAATTTTTACGCCTTTATAACAAAAAAGTTTTTACTACAGTTTAATTAATTATGTCTTAAACTATCTAAAACCCCTAATAGCTTTCGAAAAAGTTATACTTGAGCATGCTTACTGAGCTCATTCTATTACCATACAAGTTGGGGTGCATTTTTGAGAAATCATCATTTCGGAATCTTTGGTTTAATCTCAATTGAAAATTTACTAATTTCAGAACACGGAGGGATTCTCCAAAGCATTACAATACCATTCAATATTACTGTTGAGCAACAATTAATTAATAAAGTATTTTTTAATAATTAAGCGAAATGGCGTATTTTGTGCAATTGTTGCGCGGTCTTTGCAATTTGCTCTCTTAGTGGCAGTGGAATACTGGCTACTACATAACTTCCAATAATATATTAGCACGCCACATTAAAATTTATATTCTACAATTATTAACTTCGCCTTATTAATTTCCACATGAAAATTGACATCCAATTTTAATGTATTATTGGAAATAATATTTAGAAAACATAAAATCTTTACAAACTGTTAGGTTACCTGCTCTTTCTAATACATTACAAAGATCATACCAATTGAATATGATGATGTTGGAATATTTAAACGTATATAATAAAGGTTAAAGTGAATATTACTGATTTCAATTGATTCCAAATTACTCGTTTTGTCTCAAGTTCTCTCTAAAATTTTAAAAGGAATTTGAGCTCCTTGCATCATAACTGGGCATCCATTATTTATCGTTTCAATTCACGTGAAAGAGCTGTAGTTAATTTTTCAGCCTACAATTTAGACACTAACACTGTGATTGTGAAAATAATTTTAATTTGGTGTGCATTCACACAAGCCTCATTCGAAGAAATTGATGGTCTTGTGAGATTTTTTAACTGGACACGTTCAATTTCAGGACACATGTCTCATCATCTTAAGTTATTACCTAATAGAGTAATAATATAGTTTTGTAAGGAACAAATTTTGGAATTTTTTTTTAAATTTTCCAAAAAAGGCATTAACAAAGAAGTAATACGTCTGGACGCTAACTAAAAACGAACTCAGAAAACGTGCTCAAATCTAATATTTTGTAAAGATTTTATTATTTTCTAGAATGTTTAAGGCAAGGCTGACAAACTGGCGTAAATAATATTTGTGTAAAATACACGTGAAAGTTGCCAGACATACGTAAAAATAAGAAAATCTATATTGCAATTTGGAGTGCAAAAGGCGTTTGCAAAGGCTCGTAAGTATTATTGGTTATCGCGATTGAATTAATTAATACAAACGTCTAAAAGACCTGTGATAACACGTCAAATGAAAATAATACTGTTTGAATGAGTATTTAAGGGAATATTGATGCTAAATGACAAGATTTGTTTAAAATTCTTTCTAAATTATAACAAGTTTCTTTCTCTCTCTATTTTAATCTCGCACGCCTAATCGAATATTTTTCAATATTTAAACGTGTATTACTAATTTACACGTATAATTTTATATAATTTGACACATCATTGTTACTAGCCCGTCTTGAACTATCTAAAAACATGTGATTCTTGCCGAAATTTACAATATGAGCATGTTTTCTGAGCCCCACACGTAACCATTAAATTTGGTGTGAATCTCGTAGTATCATAAGTTAGGCACCATTTTGATAATTTCAATTGACGTGTGGTAATTTTGAAAAAAGATAAGACTGTCTAACTCACACTAACACATCACCATGAGTATCACAAAATTCAAACTCATGCCATGTTGCCTAATAAGTCTCTATCAAATAATGAAGAATTTTTAAAATTAAAATGACGTGGGAATCCTGTCTGTCACTAAAATTAGAAGCATTCCAAAACCCAATTCAACTCACGGTTGGTTTCTTTTTGTTGCCGCTTTCCTCCTTTGCCACCTTCGTTTTAATATCTTTCGGCTGTATTTCTTTCTCCTGCTTTTTGGGCTTCTGTTGTGTGTTTTTGTTTCGATTGTTACTTTCGGCAGTGGTCACCTGTTGAGACTGAAAATTTGTATATACGTTAAACACATCGGGCAATTAGCCGACAATAGGCAGCCGATTATTTGAAATCTGAAACCTATATCGGCTTTTTAAAATAGTTCTGCCAATTTTTATGGTATCGAACTGACCTTTTTGTTTTTATCTCTGCTGCTGTTATCTTTTTTGGCGTTCTTACTATTGTTGTTGTTGTTATTTGGGCTCTTTGTCGTCTTCTCGGCTGTCGGGAACTTTATTCTTCCTTCCAATCGAGCAGGTATCTATAATGTAATAATGGTGTCCTCTTTGATTTGGATATACCTTAGGGGTTCCATCGGCATCCTTGTTTGATGATTTCTCGTTGTGAGTCTTGGGACTATCTTTACCCTTTGAGGTGGATTTATTAATTTGACGTTTTTGGCTCGCTAGTTTGCCTTTCAAATCAATGGAAGGAACATTTTCTCGCCAAGTTTCCGCCCTTTAAGATTAACTCTTATATAATTTTTATATAAATAAAACAAACGGTGTTTTTCCTTTGTCCCACTCGCGACTCCACTGACCATTTTTAGAAGATTTCTTCGGTGAATCATCACTGCCTGGGCTCTTACTTTTGTTTGACGTCGACTCATCATTCAATGCACGATCCTCCTCAATCTCCTAAAATATATTCGACTAAATAATCCTTCAAAATCTAAAACCTTTGCCCGCTGTTCAATTTTTTGGTTCTTTTCCCGAATGAGAGCAATCTTGCGATCAATTTCTTGTTCTTCTTCCGCCGATCTACGCTTTTCACGATCCATATTGACCCTAATTTCAAATAGATTATAGATGAATGCATTACAATTGGAACAGAAACAAGACGAAATAATTGTCAAAAAAGGTTTTATATATTTAGTCAATTTTGGGTAAAACACATGTTGCGGCAAAAATTTGAATATGCTAATTGATTTGTTGTTGAAAACAATTCACATCGGTTTAATGTAGTGATAATGTGAATAACAATACTCTATGGATCATACAAAACAGGGTTTATAATTATTATGTGAGGTAAATACAAAAAATATATATTTTTTAAACCCCGTTTTTTAAACCCCGTAAAAAATAAAATTTATAGATATAGAATTTATAGGTACTATAGATAAACAAAATGGTATCTTCTTGGAACTTTTTTCGTCAAAATTAGTTTAGAATGCAATTAACTGAACTGTTGCTTTAACAAGCGATTCAATAATAATTATTTCAAAATAGGACGTTAATAATAAAAATGATAAATTGAATTCAAGTTTCGCTGAACCCTAGCAAGGCAAACCTAAGGATCATGTAGACTAAGCAACCCTAAAACAATAATTTAGGTTTAAGCAGGTTTAAGCAATAATAACACAAACTAAGCCATATCCGTAAGTAAATCTAAGTAATCATCACCCTAAGTATGACACAAAAAGTCCAAGTCTAACAGTGACGAGCCTGCAAACTTAAAGATTAGTCCAATCACCTCTGACGATGACCGACTATCCGAGTTAGGAGAGAATGATCAGGAAAGGGAATTGAGTTTGTGCTCACAAAAGAGCTGCTTACTCTCTGCTGACAGGTCAGCCCCCGGGCGCAGGCACTGTTAAGACGATTATCCCCCTTTGGTTCCTTGAACGGTGGGAACCTGAACTAGGGGTGTAGGATAACGGTAACGCCCAAATGCCGCCATTTAGTATAAACAAGGCTATGCTTAAGCAAGAATAATCAAACCTAAAGATAAGTTAGAATATTCAAGACTAAAGAACTAAGCCAAACCACGACAAATTCTATGTAAGCCGCAGAAATCCCTAGATTCAGTATTCTCTATAATTTTATAGTATTGTAAATTTGTCATTTGGAATGGGATATTGTGATAAAAATTTTAATAACAATTCAAATATTTTTTGACTCTTGCATTATTTTGAAAGTAGTAAAATTAAGGGATATTTGAACACTTTTTCTAATGAGATATTTTGCTGTTCATTGCAATAAAATTCGGTAGCCTAAAAATTAGATAAAAGATAAAATAGCTCTTATTTTATAAAATTGAATTATGTGTAGCTTTACGTAAACGCAGATTTGCAGACAATTTGTGAGTGAAATTAAAATTCGAATGCAAAAAATGTCAGACCGTGAAAGTGTCGGTGTACAAGCGTATTATAGCGGATGGAATATATATATATACTCTTTTCTTAATAAAAGGCCCAAATGGAAAAAGCTCCAAATTCTCCTTTTCGTCGAAATTAATTTCAGTGAAAGTCAGAAAAGTTTTATGTGAATTTTTGGTATTTACAGTCAAAAAATTCACAGAATATCAAGATTAATGGGTAAGTTAAGATTGAAGACATTTAATTAAACCGCAATTTTAATATATAATCCCAACTTGTATGGTAATAGAATCAGTCTAACGATTTTAGATAGTTTAAGACAAGCCTAGTAAAATTGGTGTGAAAAATGTTTTGTTAAAAAGACGCAAAAATTTTCAGACAGGCTTATAATTCGGAAAATCGTTAATTAAATTATAGACTTTTTTGCTATAAAGACGTAAAAGTTTTCGCGAACGTTTAAAAATCGCAAAATGGCTATTTCGATTTGGCGTGCTAACTAAAACTAACTTAAGATTTGTTTAAAAGCATCATATGAAGATATTCACATTATTTTATTTCATTAACTGTTAATCACATCCAATATTTTAAATAATGATTATCCGCTATAATAAGTTTAACGCGATTGTACCTTGACCGCACTTTCACGGCCTGACATTTTATACATCCGAATTTTAATTTCACTCACAGTTAAATTATTTATTTTCTTTTTTTTTAATTTAAAAAATTCTTTCGACTATAAAGCTATTTTTAATATTTGTTTTAAATTTTGTAATGCGTAACAATGGTTTCTATTATTGATTGAAATAAACTTTAAAACATATTAAAACTATGCTCGTATTATTTTGTTTTTCCGCATACATCGCCATGCAAAAGTAAACATAATTCAAAATGCAGAGTTCGGATGTTATTAAATCTATGTAAAATCGGAAATTGCTCCCGACGTAAAATAAAATGTACTTCTCCAAAAAAATCACGGATTATTATACGATCTAATTTAAAATCCTTCCTTAAACTTCAATTTGGATATTATAGGATGCAAACCTGCCAAAAAATCGATGATGGTTCGATTCTTTTGGGATCTTTTTTTAACAAAAATGAAAAGAATCAAAATTTAAAATGAGATGGTGTAATAATACTTAAATTTTTTGGAGAAATACATTTTAATATCCGACGGGAGCTTTTCCTAGATTTAATAACATCCCAGAGTTCAAGTATCCTTTAGAAGAACGGCAAAACCAAAACGTTTCTTTTTAAATTTGTATTAAGTTTCTTCACTGAGTTTATTGTTACCTTTTCCTATCTAGGAAATTTAGAAAAAAACATATACGCTTTAAAATTAAAGATTATACGTCTTTGGAAAAGTTAGATCAACATTTTGGTGTAAAACTGGAACTGGAGCTAAGGAAAAATAGGTAAATGACAGTTTGAACGATTGATAAAATAAATTCAAACAAATAAATTGAGTAATATGTTCTTTTATCATATGTTTCTGTTTACCATTAAAACGTTTTTTTAATAGCATGTTAGCAAGAAATTTTAATTTATGCATTGATGCCAAATGTAAATCATTATTTGTAATACTTAAACGTGTATTTTGAAATTCCACATAAAAATTTTGCCAAATTTTTCACGCTTTCACTAATCTAAAATATTTTTCTCATTAGCCCTAGCTATTAGATAAAATATTTGTGCTTTAATATAAAAATAATTTTTAAAAAAACACATTGGAGCTGTACTATGCTCATATTTCTAAATAGTATTCACTGAATCTTATGCACGCAAACTGGTATGGTGATAAAACGAGATCATTAAGCATACTTAAATCTACAGTTCTAGAAAAAATTAATATTTTTCGATAGATTAAGAAAATCCTAGTTAAATTGTCGCGAAAAATGTTTTTTTGTAAAGACGTAAAAGTTTCCATAGACATTTAAAAATCGAAAAATCGTTATTTCCAGTTGGCGTGCGTATGACCACGGAAATCTGTCTGGCATGTAATAAGTTTCCGCACTTGCAATATAATAATGAAGTAGATTGAATCAATAATTAAATTGAAAAATGAATTTAAAATAAAATAAATAAGAACATAACTCAATTAATGCATGAAACCCCGATCAAAATGTTTATCGATAAGAATAAGAAATATCAATAAAATTCTTAGTGATCTATATCAAATGATAATAAAACGAAATGACATAATGTTAGTTGTGCTCAATTTGATATAAAGTTTTTTTATCCGTTAAATTAATCGATATACCACCACTGCAATTCTGTAGAAAGTATAAAAAAACATTATTTTATTATTAAAAGTTATTAAAATGTTGCGTAAGTGAAAATAATTTTATATTCATTGAAAGAGCCTTTGTAATAATGGAAACAATACAAGAATACATTTTTATTAAATAATAATAATAACAATAATAAAAGTAGTGAACAGACACAATCCAGAGGCCGATCGGGCGCTGGTGGCCAGGCAATGCGGGAAAAAAGGAAAAAAAACTTTCCGTTTTCTCATTTCCTCTTAGTCAACGGCTCTATTTTCAGATATCTTTGTTTCGCATCGGTGTCCGAAAGGAGGAGATGGACAATTACGAGAACACCGATCGGAGAGAAAATAAATAAATCGCGAAAGAATCAACAATTGCGGCGGTTCAGTTGATAATAGCAAATATAAATATGTTATGTCATGTTTTGATTACTAAAATTTGGTGAACTTTGCAAACAAATTGAAAAATAAGATTCATTCGAAAGTTATGAATAATATATGACGATTAATATGCTTAAGAAATAATCGTAATCGGCTCCCATTGGCTTCACGTTTTTTTAATGAAAAATTAAGTGTGTAACTTATTTGAAACAAAAGCACCAAAAGGGCTGCAAGATAGCAGCACACTTGAGTACCCCGTAATTATGGTTTTATTAATACTTAATAGTTTGAAGAAGTGTTCTGATTATTTAAGCTTCACCAATGTCCAAACCTAATGTCGTTATTAACTGATTGGATATAAATATTTTTTCACAATCTGTTCTACAAGAATAAACGGAAAGTAAAATACCGTGAAATGTAATAAAAAACTGTAATATATAGTTTTTATAATATTATGTAACCGACAATAAAATTCCTAAAACATTTTATTACATACATCCATGTTTATATCAGTGATAAGAGGGAACCAGGAATTTTTCGGAATTCTGGGCGAGGACTTAAGATAAGTTTTTCGAAATACCCGAGACTCAGTACCGGGATCACTTTTTTTTAGGAAAATAATCTTTTTAATAAAAAAATTGCACTACAATTTAACTCGGATTTTCTTAAACTATCTAAAATTATTAATATTTTACCAAAAAGTTAGATTTGATCCTCATTTTTTTATCATACCAGCTGGCCTGATACTGTATCACTTCATCGATCTTCCTCATAAATTTTCAAAAGGGGCTTAAGTGACAGTTCCATCTATTCTTTTGGATCCGAATATGTTTTTCAAAAAGTTAATAAACCCTGCATAGACAGCTAGCAGCCAAATGTAACGCATTTTGATAAAAAAAAGAAATTCACTTGCACCTCAACTTTAAGGATTATAAAACGAGCTCAGAAAACGGGCTCAAATCCAAAATTTTTGAAGGTACTTCTAATAGAAGGAAAAAGAAGAACCAATTCATTTCTCTAGTTTATGCAAACCTAAAAAATATAGCCGTTCTCATACATTTTGGGCTCCAGTAGATTTTCGGTTTCACATCATGTTCCAAAAAAATAAATTGGTTTTCCTAAATTAGACGGTCAATTGCAAAATCCGCGTAATTTTGTTTTAAATTGTTTCATGTGTGTTATCTACTTAATACATTGGTTTCTTTAAACTAATAATTTTCAAAAAAATGTGTTGGTTAAGCAAATAAAGTTTTTATAGCAAAAACTTTAAGTTTTTCATAAAATTTCGTTTTATTTTTCTAAAATTCGTACATGCATATCACACTGGTCAATCCGAACGCCTCTACCGCGAACTAAACACGCTTCGTTCACGAGAAATCTTAAAACAAAAAAAAATTTTAAGTATTCAGAAGCAGGCTAAGAGAAAAGAAATATGTGTATACAAAATAGTTGAAAAACTTAAGACTACCGTAAATGTTTTTTTTAATTCCAAAATTTATTTAAAAATCCTTTTATTTAAACTTAAATTTATTTTAACAATCTTGGCTCTAATGAGCTTGAAAAAGTTCTTAAATTATGCGAAATAATACTATCGCGCTTATTTTTTTCTGATCTAAATTTCACCGTTATATTTGCCATGGAGCATCGGAAAAAGCATAAAAGTCTACCTTCGGTTATACCCTTTTAATTTTTTCAAACATTAACTAATGTTTTTTTCGCTTGAATTATACAAGACTTTACCAAAAAATTAAATTTCTTATAATTTTAACTTATTAATTTTACGAGGTTTAACAGCTTGTTGCGCTTTATGGTAAGAATAATCTCCGGCTAAAAGATTTTTAGTTAAAAGCTATAGGAGATCGCCATAAAACAACATTTTCTATTGAAAGACAAAGACGAATCCAAAAATAGAAATGTTTCCATTAATTTCTGGAAAAGCGAATTATATTTAGTTGAGCATAGCTTGTACTCGACCTTATCGTGGCGGGAGCTGGGAAATGCCGAGATTATGGAGTTCGATAGGCTAAAGAATACGAAATTACTTGTTATAGGTTTCTGGTTATACTTTTCAACATATTGCAAGATTTTCTGAAAAGTGATGAGCTTCTTATAAAATATTTCTGTCTTATATAATATTTAACCGGCGGATTCTGTTTGCAACAACACGGCTTTTGTTATCTTTATCCTTGCCAATTATATAAAAGAAGACATCAAAAATAATTGTTGCACATTTTAAATCTAAAATATTTGAAAAACACACGCTAATGAAGTTTTTTCTAGGTAATTCTTGCCTCTCGATCATTTGTATGGTCGAACTTATTGTCCTGCTAGACGAACTGCTCTTTGATTAATTGGTCTAATAATGATTATTATGTTGTATGGAATTAATTGATTCCGCTGTTTCAGGTGAATTCGCAAAGTATATGACTCGCACCCCTATTCTTAAACACGGTCGTTCTAGACACTCACTTCAAACTAGCTCAGATTTCCGTAAATCGGGCTATTATTACATGTTTGATTGTCCATCGTAATACCCAGTGCGTCGAGATGCGGACCAAATCTCTTCCGAGTTCTCCCGTGAACTCGCCGTCTTCTCTTCTAGAACAACGATTCTTTTTCGACGAAAAACTTGACTGAGTACAACCAGCTACTTTTATCCCATTCTAAACTAATTTTGTTCCACCTCGTGTCCGGCGGGCTTGCGACATGCTTAGCCCAACTAAGCGGCTTCCTGCGAATCGAAATCGAGCCGTCGATCATTTTTAGATTTTTTTCGATTTTCATAATTCGATTTGCATAATATGCATTCGGCCGGGGAAGAACTGACGATTAAATTAATTTGATGGGCGTATAATTTTGTTATTTTCTCTATAGAATCAAGTATGTTTTATATAATCATTTACAAAATTTAGCTACAAAGCTAGCTTAAAACTATCAAAGCAAAATATTCAACATTTGTTAATTTCCAGCTGTGACTGTAAACAAACGAGTATTATTCTTTTGATTACTTGTCGATGACGGAATAATTGTAGACCTTTTAAATAAAACTGCTCTTAAATTTTTGCTCAAAATCAATAAAACTATTGGCGAGCTAAAAATAAAAATAAAATTAATTTTTTAACAGAAATCACCTCATTATATACATATCATTTGCGATAAATTCCGCTCTTTTAATTAAGCTTCCAATGAAATAATTATCAACAAGATATTGCGTTGAGAATATCATTAATAAAAACTCGAGGAATATATAAAATGTAAATACCAATCCAGTTATGATTGTGGCAAAAGAGAGTGATACTTCAACAGACTTCATTCGACTCGTCATTGTTTTTAGTTTATAAAATATACAAATACTTGAGAATGAAACAAATATAAAGGCACATAAACTGATAACTAATTTGAAATAAGTTGTTCGAATCTGTATTAAATTGAAAACCGTTTTCAAAGTGATTAAACAAGTAACCATGGGAAACACTCGAGTGTAATCCAATAGACCATGACCATGTACAGCAACGAACTTTGTTTTCGATAGTGCTAAGTGTAATGTGCAAACAATGGGAATAATAATCGCCACACGAATAACACGATTAACGTTCTTTTTCCAAAACTGAAATAAAATATATATTTGTACATTTAGTATTTGAAAACCAAATGTTATATGAACTCACAAGAGTTCAATAATTTCTAGAATTCGTAGTTACAGGAGCACGCCAGTAGAAAATTACGATTCAGCATAACATAAAAGCATTTTAGTAATTTCCACGTGAAACTAACTTTAACGTATAAATTTTATGGGATTCCATTAAAACATCTAATTTTAGATCTACGTGACTTTTCTGGGATCCCGTTTTTATGAATTCATTTGACGTTTTTCAGATGTTCTTTCACTCGGTGGAACGAGTTTTCATAGAAATGTATTATTTCAGATTTAAATTGTTTAAGTTAAAACTGTAAATTTCTCATTATTTGCTTTATTTTAAAAATTGAAAATATGATTTAATTATTTGTGTGTTGTTTCACTTATAATCTCAATTCTAATAAAACTTCTTTAGGATAAAGGTGGCAAAACAATATATTGAAGTGATCCATTTGAATTCAACATCATCTCCAACCTATACATCCACAATTTCAGTGATATCGACTTCATAAACTTACAGTAATACTTCTAAAATTGCCAAAAAGTTTGAGACCATCTTTAAAAAATGTATAAATAATTTTATCAATAAAATCAATAATTCAACATTTTGGAGTGGGGATGAAATATATATATTTTTCTTTTCTTTTCTTAATAAAACGCCCTTAATTAATTTCAGAAAAAATGTAATAGAAATTGAATTTTCTTGTTCTTGTTTACCAATCCCGCTTTCCGCAACAATCAATTAGTGAAACCGTAAGTAATTTGCTAGTATCTAAAGGCGATAGATGCTCTAGATATCATGTAATCACAAATAACGTAAGTGATGAATATTATTCCGCATTAACATGTTGGATGGGCTTGTACGCTGACCGAACTTTTAAAACGTTTAACATTTTTTCCGAATTTTATTTTTACTCGTACACGCCAACTTGAAGGCTAATAAAACGTATTCATATTCAAGAAACGTGCTCAATTCTAATATTTTATAAATATTTTACCATTTTTAGAGAGTTTAAAGAAAATCTGACAAACGGATTGTGAGGTAAACAATATTTTGTCTTAGTACGACTAAGACAAGCGAAAAATCTTAAAAATCATGCTTCCATTTGGCGTGCTCGTAAAAATATTTCCAATATCAAGAAAGTTTCATTTTTATATCATAAAAATAAAAGTAATCAATCTGATTTGGTCTAGAAATTTGAAAGAAATATAATGAAAAACAGAGAAATTATTAACATAAATTAAATATTTGTTTCATGATCTCATTGAGAACATTTTAAAATAAATTAACAATTTCTTATATTGCCCTTTTTAGAGATCGATGCCTAATAGAAGAAGAAAAAAATTAGAACAAAATGAGGTTCTCATTGGGACGGCCACTCTTTTGTCTCTCATCAATGCGTGTTGTCTAAAAAAATAGGCAACACACATTGCAGAGGAATAGACAAATAAGTCGTTGTGGCCGTGTGACCGTCCATCCGACTATCATCTTTTCTTATTTTTCCCTCTTCCATTAGGCACGGATCTCTGAAAAGGACAATAATTTGATAATAGATAACACAAGTTACTTACCATTTTATGTTTTAGTGGAAAGCAAACACACGTAAAACGGTTTGCACATAGCAAAACAATAGTAATCATTTTTAAAAATTGTAAATAATTGAAAATAGTTAAATACGGTGTCAATGCAAAACTTGGATATGTAAACGTCTGTTCGAAAAACTTGCACATTCCACTTATATAAACCAATGGTCTACTTAGGCAAAAATCAAGTATAACCAGGGTAATGCTCTAAAAAGTAAAAGTAAAGTAAAATGAAAGTAATGCTATAAATAATTCAACAACTATGGCTATACAAGTTATCATGGGGATATAAAATTAATTATAAACGGCGGATGTGTTCCGGATATTATTATTTTTTTTTTCAATTTTGGAGCATTCAGAAACCAAACATAAAATCTGTACAGGGAAACTCTAATTTCACCCGTTAAACTAAAAAAATAACTTCGCCAATTAAATTTGTAACACCATCTGTTTATTTAATGAGCTTCATCTATAGTCATTTTCTGAGATCGGTGCCTAATGGAAGAGGAAAGAAATTAGAATGAAATGAAGCTCCCATTTGGACGGCCAATCTTTTGTATCTCATCGATGTGCGTTGTCTCCAAACAAAATGGATAACACACATTGAAGAGGAATAGACGAAAAAGCCCTTTATGACCGTGTGGCCGTCCAAACGAGACAATCTTTTTTGCTCTTCCATTCAGCATCAATCTCTGAAAAGGACAATATTCACCAACGAGATGTTTAAGTTAGCTCCAAAATCTTTTACATCTCTACACAGTTATTATTTAATTTTGCACTTCCTTTATACTAAAAAAATATACCGTAATCCCATCGAAAATATATATTTTAAAGAACGAATCGCAATAAATATTGTTCGATTGTTTACGCCGATATATAATAACAATCACATACAAATAAAGCAAGCTAATTGGAAGAGCATAGAATAACTGAATTGCGAATAGAATACCTTCAAATGCTTCAGATCCATCCATATTGCATCCATTAACATCTTGATTCATTTTTTCAAACTTCTTAATGAAAACGACATATTAATAAGTGGCATAAACATGTGAATAGAAAAGATACAATTAATCATGGGAAAATTATTCAAAGTTCAACAAAACTAATACAAAACTAATTTAGATATATACTTTATTATAAAAATTTTGCAAATATTAATTTCCGAATTAATGTAAAGAATGAATCTCATAATGTAAACGACGAGAAGCCAAATGTTTTATTGAAAACCATCATTATTGACTTTGTCTAAAAATGTTCGATGCTTAGTCAACTGCTCAATTTGCATTTCAAGAGTTATGGCCCGTCTGAAAATAATACTTTAAAGATAAGAAAAGTTAATTATCAAAAGTACATTATATATTCATCATAAATGAGATTCGTTAAATATCGTTGTACTCTTGAAATCCTTTCAAATGATCTTCTTCGGTCGTTTGTAATTGATAAGGTAGTAACAACAAAAAACTGGAACGAAAACATTTCTGTTTTATATACAAACTTACCATACTTAAGCCCGAAAAAATTATAACTATAGTAACCTGAAATGTTTATTTCTATCTAAACAAAATAAAATATACTTACATTTTCATACGAGGGACTTAGGAATTGATAATTGAATAAACCTGAATAAAAAAGTTATTTTATACTAAAGTGCACGAAAACTGGTAGAATAATAAAGAACTCACAAGGGAAGTGTTTTAGGTCTCCATCTCAGATTTTGATAAAACTTTGCAGATAGATTCCTTATGGCTTGATTAGTATACTGTCAAAAAATTAGGACCTACAAAATGGTTTAAGTGGGTAAAAAATGGGTCTAAAACCCAAAAAATCGCGATTTTCAAACGCAAATTTTATATAGTTAATGTTAATCAATCCGGTTCATATTTTAAGGGGTATACTATCTTATTAAAAACTATCGTTTTATTATATTTTTTTTTAATTTTCACGTGTTTTACGTGAACCTGTTTTTAATAAATAATGGTTTTATTGACCACCGAAACATCGGGGCAACAGCGCAGTGGCAAGACGACGGGACATGGAACAGCAGGGCGAGGGTTCGATTCTCATTGGGGGTGGTATGTTTCTATTATTATTAATAATCATTCTATATTCGAATATCTCTGTGGCGCTTTTTTATTTTTACTTTTCAAGATTTATATGATAACCTTTAAATGTATTATTTATTAAATCAACAATTATAATGATTCTCAACAATCATATGTTGAAAGCATAAAAATTTTTCACAATAAAGACAACGTATAAAAGATACATTTTTACAGTTACTTATCTCACAGCCGTTGGGGATCTCTTTTGGGAATAATAGTTGCTTCGGTGTATAAAATGATCCTGGACGGTCGACTTTATATACACTAGCAAACCAACTGTACTTTACCCAACTGTGGAGTTTCGGTGAACAAAGCTGACGGTAAATTAAAGACAAAACCTATGAACATATTATAATCAAGCATCTAAAAGTTAGTTACCTGAAGTGTGGAAGACCTTTGATGTATTTGAAAGCTTGGTTCACATAACACCGACATCCAAGGGTTGAATCATACCTGTACAACCAGCAGGAATTTGCAGTGTTTTTAATTTATTATCTTCATTATTTGGGTCCGAATAACCGTTTGCATCATTCCATCCGTTCCATGAATGCTTCCAACTCCTGATTTGCCACAACCAAAAAGTTTTCTGCACTGGCCAATAGTTCATCTCTTTTCTTATATCGTATCACAGACACAAACTTCGTGATCTTGCGGGAAGAAATTCCATGTGCACGCTTCCAAGAATTGATCCAAGAATTAGAACACGGAAAGGCCATATCAATTTCGTTATCTTTCATAATTTTTCCTATCATATACCGCAAGGTAGAATCATGAAGGATATGACCTTTATCTATGCTCTCCTGCACCATTTCGAATGGCATCTGCGATATTGTGGAATAATTATTCCGGCGATCTGTCACTACTCCACCTTTAATAGTATGATTGAAATTTAACTAATACAGAAAATACCATTTTTTTCGTATTCACGGAGCTTTTTAACATGGTGCTCATTAGAAATGAAAGAATAGCGGTTATTAAGAGATTCCAACGAAGGCCTTTTCTTTCCATTCCTGTATCGTTTTTTGGAAGAGCCAAATTACTTTACAGCTTCCGTGACTTTTGTTGTTTCCACGAGCTGTTCACCAAAACGAACGAGATCTGAAGAATTGGAATCACAACTGCAACCATTTAGTAAACATGGTTCAGCGCAGTCCCAATCTATAATTAAGTGTTATTTTCATTTGAAATATCGGTTTATACCTTCATCAACATCGTCGTCGTTCGGAATCAGATGATAGTCCTCTTCAATTTCCAGAAAACCGCTGTCAGCTTGTTCCAATATAGAAAAAATTGACTGTGCAATTTTTAGATGTTCTCGTGAAAGACTGGGAACGTTTTGAAGGTTTTTATGCTTTGCATAAATTGCAATCAAATCAGATTATAATTGTTGATTTAATAAATAATAGATATCATTATCATTATAATCTTGAAAAGTAAAAAAGCGGCCCAGAGCTATTCGACTAGTAATAGAAATAGAAACATATCACCCCCAAGAAGAATCGAACCCTCGCCCTGCTGTTCCGTGTCCCGTCGTTTTGCCACTGCGCTGTTGCCCCGATGCTTCAGTGGTTTTTAAATCATTATTTATGAAAACGCACAATTTAAAATAAAATTCATTAGCTTTATTCCATTATTGTGGGTAAACGGGATATTTCTGAATTTCAAACCGATTTTTCACCTACTTAAACCGTTTTGTAGGTCCTAATTTTTTGACAGTATACTAATCAAGCCATAAGGAATCTATCTGCAAAGTTTTATCAAAATCTGAGATGGAGACCTAAAACACTTCCCTTGTCAGTACCCGTGCTCAAATTTTAAAGTTTGGAATGATATTAATATTTTCAGATAGGAAAAACCTAGATAAATTGCAATTAAACAGCAGTCTAAAGATTCGAATAATCGTTATTTCCACTTGGCTCGAAAGTATTGACAATTTTATTTCTCTCATTGAAACACTTAAATATTAACAAATCAGGAGGATCAATTTGTAAATTACTTTTTTTTTTGAAATGATTAAATCTATCAGGAAAGAACGCAACTTAAGTTGATTATTTGACATCAAAAATAAGTAAAAATTTAAAACAAAATTTCTTTAAAAATTTCTTTTCTTAATTTCTTAACTTTAAACTTCTCAACAACTTCTTACTTTCTTCCAACAAAATTTCTTAACTAAACACTAGTCATTATTAAAAATAATATTTTCTTGGCAACTTATTGATTACATCATGTAAAAATATATACCTCATTTTATGATATTACTAGTTGAAGTTTTAGTTGAAGTAAGAGTTAATTTTCGACTATGGTACGTTATTTGCTCCGTTGCGTGCGCACGCCAAATGAAATTTGCGATTCAAGAAATAAACTTAAGGCATAACTTAATCAAGTTGAAATAAAAAATCATTCAGCAAAAATATTCGTACTGTGGTCATTTCTGATTGTAAAATTGTTTTCAATGAATGTGCGCAATATGATAATTATGAAAACCCATTAAAATAAATTAAAAATGATAATATCGTGATTTTATCCTTTTCAGGCGATTCTTTTCAAAAATGCCTTTCTGGGAAAGTATAATTATGTTTTAATTTTAGTCTAGTCACAGGCAAACCGGGGACGATCCGTTAACCGACGTTTTACCGGTTTCATTTGAAACCTAAAACAACTCCGCTTTGCCGGTCGCTCGTTTTTTCTTATTTTTATACTTAACATTGAAAGTAAAAACTAAATAACTTTAAAAAATGATTGTCTATATATTTATTTTTACTGGCAAAAGACCGGTAAACCTACCAGTCCAATGTACTGAAACGAGCCCTCCCCGGTTTGCCTGTATTGGAAACGTAAATAGAAAAACAGAAAGAAAACAGTGTTTCCTAATAGATCCGTGACATAACTACAAGGGTATTTTTCTTTATAATCTATTCCACCTTTCAGAGATCGGTGTCTAATGGAAGAGGAGAAACATGAAAAAAATAATGATCTCGTTTGGACAACCACCCGGCCACAAAGGGAATTTCCATCTCTTTCTCTTCCATGAGTGTTGTATATTATTTTAGATAACATGCATTGGTGAGATGCAAAAGAGTCAGAGATTGAATGTCCTTTGTCACCGACTAAGCGAGGCCATTTTTTTTAAAATCTATTTTTCCTCTTCCATTATTCATCGTAGGACTATATAAAATTTTTTGACGACGCATTGCAAAAATCTGCGCGATTGTGACAATTATAAAAATAGTGAGTTGCCTTTTGTGTCTCTCTATATATAACGGTCTCACCGCGCAGCGGTTCGCAATGCGCCGTCAAAAATTTGAATCAGCCTATATAACGAAACTATTAAGAAGCATACCCATTCGTTAACTGTTTCCTTAATAAATTAATTCGGTAATAAAATGAAAATGAACCAAACACGTCGTTTAATTAAAACTAATTAGCAATTAATGTGAAAGCATAATATGAATATAGTGTATGTCAAAATAGTTGACGACGCAATCACGCTGCAAATACGGCATACTAATTAAAATTCATTTTCAAATAGATTATTTTAATAATTTTTAATTAATAAACGTGAAATATAAGCAATAACAATTAAAAAATGTCACAAAAATAAAATAAAATAAGCGATTTGAAAATGATTTTGAATTAGTATGCCGTATTTGCAGCGTGATTGCGTCGTCAACCACGCCCCGGTCAAAAGTCTATGCGGCAATGCAAATGCTGCATGGTCGCCAAAACTTTTTATATCACATAACACAATAAACAACGTTTTTCAGTGCTTAAACGAAAAAATGGTAAAATTCCTTTATTATATCATAAATTCCCGTATCGGTAATGTATATGATAATAAAAAACAATAACTAAAATGAAAATAAAACCTTTATTTTGCTAATCAAAAAAATAAGCAATATTAAAATTACTTATATCTTTTGAAATACTCTACAGACCTTTTCCATTTTTACATCATTCGATAGAGCACATTTTTCTGGTTCTATTGATACTAATCACCAATTGTTTGCAGCGGTCAAAGTTGCAGAATCGTTGATTTTCTGAAATGAAACGTTTTAAGCAAAAATTAATTCAATAATAAGCTTAAATGACAAGATACACATTATATAATTCCTCAACAATGTACTTATACTGATATTAGCATGATACAATATATATAATAGTGATAAAAATGAAAATTGACTAAATCTACCTAATACACTAAATATATAAACCTAAATATCAATCCTTAAAACTAATTGCACTTGCATTGTAACAACAAAATACACAACTACCTATAATAATTATTGCAATAATGCAACAGTCATGACTGAGCACTAATTATGTGCTATTGTCAAAGTTGCAGAATCCTTGGAACCTTCATTAATCTAATTTATGTCTGAAAATCAGTTATTTCGATGATATATTTAATATGTGAGAGGAATAATTTTTGTTTATAGTGACTGTGAGTTTGCAGAGAGAAAATGGTGGAAATAGCACACTGATATTAAAGAATGAAGAGCTTATTGAAAGTCATTGTTGATAATTTCAGTAAATATAAATGTTATTAACAAACCAGAAGCAAGACGGGCTTATTGACGGGCAAAATTCGTGACTCGGGCAAATAGACGGGCAAATTCGTGACTTATTGTCACCAACCTAATCTTATATATATAATTGAAGGTGCAGGTCATACCTAAAAGGAATCCATATTCTTACAGAACTTCTAATAGTGAAACTTCAGTGAAACAAACAATGTTACTACCACGAAAATGACAGCACCCACATCCAACTCCTAAAATTGATAGATTCATCATATATTTTCGATGACTAGATCCAAGATCTTATCCAATATGTATTGCAAAATATACCAACATCGGGGATATTACAAATTTTGGAGATGACGGAAGAAACATTGAAAACCGTTCGACTAAGATTGGATTCAATCAGTTCTATCCAGTGGAGGCCGTTATCAGAGTGGAAACCACTCGTTCAATGTGGAAAATTCTGGCAGTTGGTGATCTGAAATTCATTACGCTACTGCTCCGATTAAATAACCACACCGCCTCAAATGAATTCTGCTCCATATGCCATGTCAGCAATTCGGACAACAAATCTGAACCCGTACTGAGCGTCAAACCGGTAAATACTGAGTTGATAATCCCGCCAGAGTGTATTGTAATATCATCGTTACATACACTCCAGGGATCATTAAACAAAGTATTAAAAGAACTTCGAAAGAAAAACTCGGCTGTGGTTAAGATAATTCTCCGAGACATGTCATTAAAATCATCGAATGGCATCATACTCTGGAAACGACTGCCGGAGATTTTTGAGAAAAAATGCTAGTTACTTGGAACAAAGGGGAAGAACAGCGGAATCTAGCTATCTTCGACCTTATTTAAAAACAGGAGCAGCAATTCTAGGATTGCAAACTTTCGCGGAGGAAAGAATTCTAACAACTAATGAGGTAGATGCAATGCCACAAGTTATTAAAAAAAATTACCTTGTTCCCTTTGTAATCCGACATCGATCCCGGGGATTATTTAGTGAGCAAGGTATCGAAGCAGTTCATCATGTACAACGCTGACGATGTTGCAGCTAATATTGAGATTAAACTACTGCATTTTTGTCAAAAAAACAATTGCTCGGTTTGTTTCATTACGAACCTGAAAGTAAACTTTATAAAAGATTAAAAAACTTACTTCACCTTATTTGATGTTAGAATAAAATCAGTGGATAAATGAATGCTAAGGGTGTATGATCGATTGTGGTGCCGCTTCCATCAATCAATATGTGCACCCGTAAGTTAATAGAGTGAGGAGGAGAGAGAGAAGATGGTCACACGCTGAAGGCGATATGTTGAAAAGGGTCGTCTAGATGGTGCACTTGCAAGTGAACATAAGCCGACATTATTGTTTCATTATGGCAATAATTATGTAAATACTATTATAGTTGTCTGTTTTGTTGTTACAATACAAGTGAAATTGATTTTAAGGATTTATATTTACAATTAGGTTTATATATATATATTGTATGATAGTGTATTAGGTAGATTTAGTCAATTTTCATTTTTATCACTATTATATATATTGTATCATGCTAATATCAGTATAAGTACATTGTTGAGGAATTATATAATGTGTATCTTGTCATTTAAGCTTATTATTGAATTGATTTTTGCTTAAAACGTTTCATTTCAGAAAATCAACGATTCTGCAACTTTGACCGCTGCAAACAATTGGTGATTAGTATCAATAGAACCAGAAAAATGTGCTCTATCGAATGATGTAAAAATGGAAAAGGTCTGTAGAGTATTTCAAAAGATATAAGTAATTTTAATATTGCTTATTTTTTTGATTAGCAAAATAAAGGTTTTATTTTCATTTTAGTTATTGTTTTTTATTATCATATACATTACCGATACGGGAATTTATGATATAATAAAGGAATTTTACCATTTTTTCGTTTAAGCACTGAAAAACGTTGTTTATTGTGTTATGTGATATAAAAAGTTTTGGCGACCATGCAGCATTTGCATTGCCGCATAGACTTTTGACCGGGGCGTGCGTCAACTATTTTGAAATACACTATATGCAATTTGCAACTTTAATAACTTTAATCATTTCTTCAATGAATTATTGCAAGTTGTTGAAAAACATTTCATTCTTTTTTAAAAGTTAAGGGTTAAACAGCAAACAAAATTAACTTTCATTGGTAAAGTTAAATTATATTTTAGCAACATTTTTGAAAATCAACTACAAAATGCACATTGAACTTGTACATTGGAACGAGTCCATGGTGTCAGTGAAGAATGACAAAGTTGCCACCAGATGAGGGGAATGGGAGTTTTTGAATTTCGGAATACGGAATCACACTTGAAACTGTGGAAACCGGAATCGGGAATTGAGCCCGTATCTGTTGCAACAACGTTAACAACAGCTGTTGTTAAAGTTTATTTGGAAAATTTTGCTATGCAAGTTGCAAAATTATGAAATTTTTATTTCGAAAATTTATTTAATTATTGCATGTTGTTGAAAAACATTTTATTCTGTTTTACAGGTTAAAATTGCAGAAAATAAAATTTAACAAAATTAACTGTCTAAATGCTTGAAACAATTAAAAATTCTACAATACAGTCATGAAATAGAATTGGTCTGTTTGTACATGAAATCAGGAAGAAACAATAATAGTTTCGATGCTTTAAATTTTTCTTGGTCCTACATCAGAGATAGGCGGAATTACGGTTTCCGTATTTTCAAATTTTATTCTTAATACCGTGTTGCGAAAATTACATCAAATACCACCGGAATCCGAAATTCCGGCCATTTTTTCATTTCCAATTTTCGATTCACAATGTTCTGACTGAGACTGACTTGAACTTTTCAGGATCTACTGAACCATAAAAGTTGTTAGAATGTTTCATAACGTTGATACTACTTCCTTACACAAATTATCTCATATTCCGAAATCCGTATTCCGAAATTCAAAAACTCCCATTCCCCTCATCTGGTGGCAACTTTGTCAATCTTCACTGACCATGAACTCGTTCCAATGTACAAGTTCAATGTGCATTTTGTAGATGATTTTCAAAAATGTTGCTAAAATATAATTTAACTTTACCAATGAAAGTTAATTATGTTTGCTGCTTAACCCTTAACTTTTAAAAAAGAATGAAATGTTTTTCAACAACTTGCAATAATTCATTGAAGAAATGATTAAAGTTATTAAAGTTGCAAATCGAAATATAGTGTATTTCAAAATAGTTGACGACGCAATCACGCTGCAAATACGGCATACTAATTCAAATTCATTTTCAAATCGATTATTTTATTTTATTTTTGTGACATTTTTAATTGTTATTGCTTATATTGCACGTTTATTAATTAAAAATTATGAAAATAATCGATTTGAAAATGAATTTTAATTAGTATGCCGTATTTGCAGCGTGATTGCGTCGTCAACTATTTTGAAATAAACTATATATTCGCATTATTTTATTGCATTATATTGTAATCGCAAATTATAAATGAAATGATGATCAGTCCGCAATAATATTTTGGTTTCGCTTGTACACCGGCCGCACTGTCACGGCCTGATTGCATCCGTTTTTTTAATATCACTCAGAGAATTCCATAAAAATTTCTATGAAATTGTGAGAAGTTAATAATTTAAATTTTCATTTCAAAAAAAGTAAAAAAAAGTGACGCGGACATTGAAGAAGAAGAGGTGGAAAAGTCCAAACGAGACCATCATTTTCATATTTTTCTGAAAAGCGCAATGCGTAGAAATGAAATAAAAATATTTTCGAATAAATTGAATATTTTTTTCATTTTCTGATTTATAACATATGAAAACAATCCAAAATAATTTTAAAATGTATAAATAATATGATCTTGGTTTAGATTAATGAGAAAAATGACTCAAAGGATCAAAATAACTATAAGTAAAAAATAACACAGTTTCATTCCTTATGCTTCTTTAAGCCATTTTCTCATTAATTTACACCTTTGTTTTAAAACGAGATTTTTCTGCAAATAAAATTCTCGATACTGCTGAATGTTAACTGTTTATTTATCTTATTAACAAAGATTTCAATTTCCTATAATATACATTTTTGTTGTGCGTTTCCCGAACACGCGTTCTTGTATAATACTATCGTTCGACATTGATAACACCAATCCTAATCATTTACAAAATCAATTACATTACACAACTAATAAACCGATTTACCTTATCAAGCGATAGTTATCAATAATACAGACCAGAAATCTCGGTCAATATAATTGGTTCGAAAATGGATGAAAATTTAGCAGCTGTACTTTATGGAGCTCAAGATTTACGAATCGAGCCTATTGCTACCCCTAAACCCGCTGATAATGAGTTATTGATTAAAGTTCACACGGTTGGTGTTTGCGGAAGCGATGTTCATTATTGGGCACATGGGTCAATAGGTAATTTTATAGTTAAAGATGCGATGGTAAATAGTCTCCAAAAGAACTTTGTTATAATTTTAATCTATTTTCAGGTCGTTGGTCATGAAACATCAGGCGTAGTTATCAAAGTAGGTAAAGATGTAGGTAATTTTCAAGTTGGAGATCGTGTCGCACTGGAGCCGGGTTTGCCGTGCTCGTCTTGTGATTATTGTCAGGTATTTCAGTTTTGTAAAAAAATCATATAATGTTGGCAAAAAATATTCAGGGAAGTCGATATAATCTCTGTCCGTACATGAGATTCTTTGCAACACCTCCTATACATGGAACACTTGCACGATACGTTTGTCACGATGCTAAATTCTGTTTCAAGTAAGATATAACTGACAAAACACCAAATTATTCTGAATTTCCTTTTGAATGGTCTTTTAATTTTTAGTCTAAGTTTTTTTTGGAATTTGCGGCATGCTAACGGGTTATTTCTTGATTTAAAGATTGATGGGTTCATAAATTTACATCAGAATGTCCACCCTTATTTAATTAACAAAAATACATTAGAAATATCTATGAATAGTCTCGTCAACTTAAATTTAGGAACTAAAATCTCGAAAATCAAAAAATCTAATCTATATAAAATACCGCTTTCCCTACCGAATTACTGAGTACGTTTTCTATGCACTCCTTTTGACTAGAATCTAGTTTACATATTTTTTTAAAACAAAATTAAAATTAATAAGCCGTTCTTACATTATATGAAAATTTCCTTAACATTAAACTATTTGTTAAAAAAAATAATTTAGGCTCCCCGACAATATCTCATTCGAAGATGGCGCTCTATTAGAGCCATTGTCTGTTGCCGTACATTGCGCAAATCGAGCTAATTTTCAAAAGGGACAACGTGTTTTGATATTAGGCTCCGGAACCATCGGCATTCTCAATCTTTTGACATTTAAGGCACTTGGTGCTGAAAAAGTCGTCGTTACGGATATTGAAGATAAACGACTTGCTCTTGCTAAAGATCAAGGTGCCGATTTTACGATAAATGTCAGGTAAACTTCTAATTTTTTATTAGTTTTCAAGGATGGAGCTGTCACAGATTTTATTAAAAATAATATAGAATATTACAGTTACACAACCTTGGAAAATATAAAAAATTAATGTTAAGTTATTGACCTTTTCAGAGATCGGTGCCTATTGGAAGAGCAAAAAAAGAAGAGAAATGATGGGCGACCACACGGCCACAAACAACTTTTTCGTCAATTTTTCTTAAATGTGTGCTACCCACTATTTCGTAAAAAAGAATGGTCGTCCAAAAAGAGAAGCCGTGTCCTAACGAGAACCTCATTCCACCCTAACTTTTTTCCTCTTCCATTAGGTACAGGTCTCTGAAAAGCACAATATTCTTAAACTGCATAATTTTTTGATATTATAGAGAATTAAAAAAAAATGGGATTTTAGATTTTAAAAAACTCATTATGCTCTTCTAGATAGTCGAAATCATCATTTTTTGGGTGCAATTATTCCGTGGTACTCCACTGCCAAGAAACAGCGCCTTATTGCAAAAGACTTCGCACCAGTTGCAAACCTCAATTAATGGACGTTTCATCGTCAATATAAGTGACTTGTAAATATTGAAAATAAAAATAATAAATTGAAAGGTTGAGTTTGCAATTGGTGCGAAGTCTTTTGCCATGCGACACGGTTTCGTGGCAGTGGCAGTGCTATTTAGAAAGTATAATTCTCTAAATTAATGTAATATGTCATGATTTAAAGGCTAAAGTGTACTGCTAATCAAATTATAAGCCTGTAACTTTCTTATTTTTTAAAATACCGTCTTGCTGTGAAAAGTTTATAGATAGTTATTAAAATCGCGCATTTGATTATCCTAAAAAAGCAAAAAAACACAAAGCTTTCTAATAAAATTTCTTACTACGCACCAAATTATTCTTTATCGAAGCCCTGTGAAGCCCTGTGATATCGAGTTTACTAACTTTTTTCTGAACTTAATGCTATTGTTCGCACTCAACTGTCACACACACAAAAAAAAAAATTGCAAAAAAGCACGCCAATTTTAAACGACATTTTTGCAAAATTTAAACGAATTTTACTATGATTCACGTGTTGATTAGAAACCAATCCGTATATATTACAGGCTTTTCTTAAACTATCGCTGATACTATAATATTTTACAAAATTTAAAATTGTAGTGAGTTTACTGAGAACCAACATTGACAAAATAAATGTGTGTCCTATAATTTAAATACTAACACAGCGACAGTAAAAACACCTAAAACACAACTGACATCCATTCCTAATTAGCATAGCATTTTATTTTACAAATTTTTTTTCAGAGGCTTAAGTCCTCAGGAATGTCGCGATAAAATCAAACAATTTTTCAATGGTGAAGATCCACATGTAACATTGGAATGTACAGGAGCACAATCGTGCATTGAAACCGCAATGATTGTAACAAATAAACGTATTTTAATTCGAATGAAAAACTTTCAGACGACTCGCAGTGGCGGCAATATTATCTTGGTCGGTTTAGGTGCCAGTAGAGTTGAAATACCAATTATTGAGGCTTCTGTTAGAGAAGTTGATATCAAAGGAATATTCCGCTACGTTAACTGGTAATGAAATCACCATCAACAAAATAATTCAGAAGATTCAGCTATCCCACTGCTCTCGATCTTCTTACGTCTGGTAAAATTAATCTTTCCGGGCTTAGTAGAGCTCATTACAAATTGGAAGATACGGAAGAAGCACTTAAAAGAACTCAAAAAGCAGATGTTCTAAAAGTATTTATTAAATGCTAATTAAAGTCATGATACAGTATATAAATAAACGAGTTATAATACATAAAGATTAAGTAAAAAATCGTGTTAAAACAGTTGACTAAACATAATTATGGTTGCATATTGTTAGATTGGTTAGAAGTACATGTAAAAGATTTAGTATAAAACTGGAATGGTTACAATATCATCGAACTCGAATGAGGAACTTAACATTGGGTCATCAGTATTTTCAACCTTTTTAGGTTCTAAGCTGACGGTGACTGGCTGCCATTCAATATCTTCTTCGTGAAAGCCTTCAGATAAGGGAGAATCTTCGATTGTCTCAATGTTCAGAAACGGCTCATCTAATCTTCTCTCCTCATCTTGCTGCTCCTCGAGTTTATCTTCCACTTTTTTGAAAAAGTTCGAACGGCTTTTCGGTTTCTGAATAGTATTTACATTCACAATGTTTAATTTAAGTTTCAATATTACTTTTGTATGCTTCGGTACTTTGGTGTGCTTCAATTTCTGCTTCTTATGGTCTTGTTTGGATAACGCATTTTTTAAATCAATCAACGACTGATCAAAATCACTAAGGCATTTTTGATTCTCCTTGTCCTCATCAAGTCGAGCGACAGTCTCGCTCGTTTGCGGATCCGTTTCATATCTTGGATATTTTTTAGGATTAGTTTTTGATGATCTCACCGGACAGTAAACAGGTTGTCCTTGAATTAAAATTGAATTATATAAAGTTGAAAATGCAGCAGAAAAGGAAATAATTAATTGAGAGCTGATTGAAAATATTGAAGAGCGTTTGAAAATATTGAAGAGCGGTTTACAACTTTAATTTATAATAATATTGTTGTTGTATATACGGTATATCAAATTTTTTGACAACGCATTGCGAACCGCTGTAGAGCAACACTATTATAAATCGAGAGACACAAAAGATAACTCTCTCTTTTTATAACTGCCTGAAATGCGCCACCAAAAAATTAGATACAGTCCTTAATTTTTATTCGTTTGAAAGACCAATATTCGCGCATCTAGTGGTTTCAATACCCTCCGAAATAAGTAACACGTTCCAGGATTAGCACAAAGCATGCTGACGCACGGCAACTTGAAATTACACATTTTCGATTTTAAGCGTGTTAAAGAATTGTTAAAACTTGTCAATAAAACATTGATTATGACAATTCAGTTAATACTTTTCTTAATTTCTCTAAAATTATTAACATTTTTCTAAAAAGTTAGATTTGAGCACGTTTTCTGAGCTCCTTTTATAATCGTACCAGTTGGCGTGCTGACCCCTTTGTTCAGCAATTGAGGCAATTGGCGTTTTATTAAAAAATATTATTTGGTGCAGCTTGTATTTCAGCGATAAGTAAAATATTTTAAATAATTGTATTCTATAAAAAATTCAGAGAACTTAATTATAATGAAAAACTAGTTTTCTTAATAATTTGCTTAACTTCAAAAAATATATAGTCGATTCCAAGTTCAATTACAACCGCAAAATGCGACTCGCTTATTGTTATTTAATTTTTATGATTATTTGTTTTCACATTTTGCTTAAATAATTTAAAGAATATGTCATCTCAAAATAACCTCAAAATTGTCCTTCCTCTGGCGTATTTATTATTATAACTTCCTTACTGGTTAGGTTCCCACTTAATTAATTGTTTTAAAATTTCCCTATCCCCTTTTTTATTTCCCTATGTTTTGCCAAAAAGTTTCTTCTCTTTGAACTATTTAATTGAATTTCTATTTATCATAATATAAGTAATTGAAAATTCAATTTCAACATTTTTTGAATTATTTTCAATGGTCTTTTGGTTGTATTTTAACTATAATTTTCGTCCCGTGTCTGGTATACGTATTTTAAATAAATATATATTTACTTACTCTTGACAAATTTTCAATCAAATTCCCAACTGTTTATTTTCCGCCATTTCAATAAAATATTACCATATTTGATTACAGTACGCACCGTGTTATGATAAAATTGACTGCTAGCTTTTGATGGATCTATTCTAAATAAAAAAGTTTTAATTATATACTGTAACAAACTCTTTGTGTCATAGCCACCAACAGAGACAATTATAAACAGGGAGACACAATGGAAAATTGACTGTTTATAATTGTTTGGGGCTGTAACGTCAACACACCAAATGAAAACTACATTTATCTTTAAAGGTGATTTTTTAAATACATAGTAATAAGTAAGTTTAATAATCTTGTCTTAAAATTGGAATAGAATTTTATTATAAACCCTCAAACGAGCATGAGTCCATTTGGTATGCATCTAGTATTAATACAAACTATATGACAAAGATACAGTTAAATATAATATAACAATATTATTAATATTAATTGATAAACAATTAACTACTTACACTCACTCAACACTTTTCGCTATTGTTTTTGGTGATCTTGAGGAGCCCATTTGTCGAATCCTTCAGCCGATTGATGATATTTATTATGAACTAATCGTCATTAACTCCAATTTATACTGTTTAATTGTTAGCGTGGAATTATACGTAAGAGTGCTGTTTTAGGCGGTATGACGTTCAAACCATTGGTTTGACTAGGTGTTGAGTGGTCACGTTGATAAATATTTATTATACAATTATGAGAATTTTATAATTTCAATTTTAATTTAATAAAAAATTTTAAATAAATAAGTCGACGTGAACTAGAAATTTTGAAAGAAATGTTGTGATGTTGTACATTTCAGTTATCGGTGCCTAATGGAAAAACAAAAAATAGTAAAAAGATAGTCTCGATTGGAAACATTTCCTAGGTTTTGAAATTTTCAATTTATTTAAGGTCCCGCCCTTCCGGAATTACAAAAACGGAGTCCCTCTCATCACTGTACCCTTCATCGAGTCACATCCTGAACCCGTTATGATATTCGGAGCCATCTGCTCAAATGGCAACTCTCCAATTGTCTTAGTGTGAAAAATGACTGAATATCAACAAAGAGATGTACATCAAGGATATTCTGGAGAAGAATTCGGTCACTTGGGCCAGGAAACACTTCGATGGAAACAATTGGGTCCTTCAACAGGACAGTGCTCCTGCACATTTTGCCAATCTGCTTCAAAGTGGTGCTAAAGAGCCAAGTCGACCGAATGGCCTGCATCTTTGCCGGACCTTAACCCTCTCGACTAATCCGTGTAGGGGACCTTGCAGTCGAAGGTCAACGCTAACGCCCACTCAAGTAAACGTTAAAAAAACTCTGCAACCAAATTGAATGATCAAGTTGGCGACTCAGAAAATATGATCTTGTTGCAAATTTTGGGTAAGAAGCGCCTACTTTATTTTAAGACGGGCTAGTAAAAATTACGTGTTAACTTATATAAACATAATACGTGTGGATTTGGAAAACACGTTTAAACATTGAAAAGTATTCATTTCGATTTGGCGTGCTTTGGTCAAGAAATATGACAATCTGGGTACAACCATCGACGCCGATCGGAAGCGTCTCCGAGCTCTCATCGTTGAACAAGGCGGCAATGTTGGACAGAAATAGTTAAACTTTAATTTTTTATCTAGAAAGGTATGCACAGCCCTGTAGAATTAAATTGAAAACAACAAATAATACAATTCAACGTGTGAAGCCAAATAATAAATAAAATAGAATTTGGGTTTTAATATATTGTGATTTATTAATAACTTTACCCGGTAAAACAACAACAACAACAACAATAAAATGTAGTTAATATAAAAAAGTGACTAAAAAATTAATAGTCAAATCAATGCTGCTTAACTTTCTTATTTCTCATTGAAAAGCCGAATGTTCGTTTACAGATTCGTAGTACTAATACGAATAACACAACTGTTGGAATAACAATGAAAGGTATAATAATATCAATGTTATGATATGTAATAAATGACAATAACCGTTCATCCGCTTTTAATTCCATAACTCCATTATTTTTAATAACCTAAACAGAACAACATTCACAAATACAATCGAACCAAACTATACCCATTCTGTCGTTTTAATGAGCCGGCTCCTCGCATCAGATGGTCTTGTATTAATCAACTGACTTAATCTTTTTGCTTGATCCCTATACTTTCGATTGTTTAGAATCTCATGCAAAGCATTCTCAATTGGCTGTTGATCGCCCAATAGATTGTATTTGTTGACGCGAACCCCCCAGCCTTTTCTCTCAACTGCTTGCCCGTTTCTGCAAATATTTCATCATATAGCACACCAAAGCATAAAGTACAAAGGTTGATCAAATCGAAATGGTATCGTCACAAGAGGAACCCCATACTTGACTGCCTCTATGATGCTGTTATATCCAGCATGAGTTATAAAAGCTAAAAGCCTGGAATGTGATAATATTGAAGCCTGTGGCAGCCAACTGGATACATAAACATTTTTGATTGTTTTGGCTTTTTCTTGTGTTACCTGAACGATTATTATGATATTCTTAATGATTTAATTCAAAAACTTTATCATATTTATCTACCCTGAGGATAAAGTGGTATTCTTTATTTCGGGCAACAATGTCTAGGAAGGTCTCCATAACGGATGGCGGTAGTCTCGTAGTATTAGCAATTGTTCCTAAGGAGAACAATATTACTCCCTTTTCTCCCTTTTGCATTTCTTTTTGCATTTCCTTAACTAGTTTTACCCGCACGGTCATTTATTTGAAAACCTTACCTCATCCATATCATTTTTGTGGTCGTCGCTACCAATGCCACCAATATGAATAACATTTGGGTAAGTTTGCGAAGTAAAATCAAGAAGCTCATCCGTTGAGACAAATACAACGTCAACATCCTTGCAGAGTTCATCAATGCTTGGAAAATCCAATCCAAACTTTTCTCGATATATTTGTGTAAGTCCATAGTTGACAGCCCGGTATTGAGCTACCATCAACAATGAATCGAAGAAATTTACGGTTCGCTCCCAATATGTTGGGGGATTACTAAACTCTGTCCAAATGGGTACTGTCGCAGTTGGAATTGATAAGCCGACTTGATCAAAGGTTGGAGAAATAAATGGACAACTAAATTAAACATTTAATATGAATTTTGAAAGTCTAAGAACCTGGACACTAGGAAAACATTTTTTATCCCTAAAGCTTTTGCGTAGCCTAATCCACATAATGTTATATGTTCGGTAAAGAATGCATCAAATTGTTCGTCTTTCAGCTCGTTGAAAACTTGCTCATCTTGTATGAATTCTTAATTTAATATTTGTTAGATTTATAATGTATACATATATAGCTAATAGATTCTAATATACATTGTAAAAAATTTATCTGGTTTTCAACTGTTTTGTAGCAATGCCATCTGGCATTGCCAAGCCCCGCCCCAAGGAGAAACGTATAAAAGAGATCTTTACTTATCAATAAATGCTTATTATGTCTCTGGTCCTGGTCTCCGTGTAGTGACTGACAGACGTCCGTCACAGTATTAGTTCAGAGTAGAATACTGGGCGGCTCGCCTGTTACATGGAGGTTCCAACCTCGCACTCGGACGCCCTATTCAGGTCTAGTGCAGGCTCTGGAAGAGTAAGTGGACCCCAAGTTAGTGTCTAACCGCTAGATAATTCCTCACTGATCGCCGTAGGTTGGAGCAGGCGCTGGTCGGTCCGCCTGATATCAGGTTTTTCGACAACTTTTTGTCGACCAAGCTCCAATACGTTAGTAGCGAGTGAGATGAAAACAAGGACTGACTACTAATCCCGACTGGGTCGGAGTAAAGGATCCATGCGTTGCCCCATATTAATCAACAACGCATGAGGTGTCAACCGTAAACAATCGGGTTTACGGGACACTATTTATGAGAGGGTCGCTCCCTAACACGTGATGGATAAACCGGTACCATCCTTCCTGCCCGGGGCCTGCCACTCAATATATTGGAGTTTCCTCCATATCGGCCACCCCGGCACGACTACGTGTTTTCTAGGCGCCGGCCGTTAGACACTGGGTTATGAACCTACTTCTTGGTTATGAGCTTACTTCCACAGCCGAGATACATCCCGTTAGCGATACTGCTACTACTACTATTCCACCACTAATTGGTACACTCTAGTATTCAGTATTCTAATATTCGGCCGTTGCCACTTCAATGAATAGTGGGACGTGCATACCGTTGATATCAATTCACAAAAAACGGCTTAATCAACGGAGACCGTTGAATTGATGATGCCGTACCAACACCAACTCATCGCCGAACAACTGCTAACAAATGGGATTTTACACTTGGCAACAACCAGCAGATAATCATCTGCAACCAATCACTTGACAATCTACACCATCGGATACAACACCCAATGCGCCGACAACAAAGATAATGCCCAACTCCACAGGTCATAATCCCAACGGCGACGCCATCTGCCCGGGTACATTCCCGCCATTTGCTCGGGTACATTCCCGCCATCTGCTCGGACACCATCAAACTATGCCAAGGAGAGACATGCCAACGACTGCCATTGAGTCAACTCTATCCCAGATTGCGACAAATATGGCACGCTGGTCAAGCCAAGGATCTTGGCCAACCTTCAACGCAACATCCGAGAGCTTTGGCAACTTCATTGCCAGAGTAAATGACTACTGCAACGCGAGAGGTCTAACCGAGAAGCCCACAACACTTTAACGGACGATCGATGGAGAAGACGAACTGGAAGACCCAGCTCACGTGGTACTTGCCAATCTACGTCAGGAAGGCCGAACGGACAGCCGTTTGCGGGAAACTGCAGACATGTGGCCGCCCAAGCCTACCTGAACGAAGCAGGTAGCCGCGAACCAGCGCTGCAGACAGCCTTTATCAATGGCCTCAGGCCGGACCTGAAGGTTGCCGCCCTTCGCAGCAGAGCAGAAAGCTTTCACGAAATGGTCCAGAATACGACGACGGAAGGGACAATCCAGTCACATGTCCCCAACTAAACACTACCGGTCATCAACGCCCTGGAGAAGATCCAAAGCTCCATCGCTACAATGACCGAAATCCGGAACACCGACAAGGACCACCATATCTGCCGCGAATGTAAGAAGAAGCGCAAGAACCGTTTCGAAGGACAGCAAACAAGGGACTTCCGAAGCCGAAGCCACAGAGAGAGGCGAACACCGAACTGCTCTACCCCACCGACAGAGGTACATTCATTTCATTTCCACACCAGCTACAGGTCAGCAACACGGTAGACCTGTTCGTATGAAGCGAGGGAATTCAACCAAACCCAAAGAAGATCGCCGCCATAAGGGATTTCCCAAGACCGAAATCTCCAATCGCAGTGCGCAGCTTCTCGGAATTGCGAATCACTTTCGAAGATTCATTCCACACTTCGCTGACATAGCGACACCGTTATATACACTCACCAAGTTCCTATCCACATGCCCAATGGAACGCCAATCGACAAAAGACATTATCGAATCGTTAGAACGATCGGTAATATGGAGATTTGGGCCGCCCAGCGAAATACAAACCGACGCTGGACGACAGTTCACAAGCTACGACTTCGAGAAATTTGTCGAAACATTGGGAGTCAAACACAGCAAAGGAGCACCGTTTCACAAAGAAAGCAATGGACAAGTGGAAAGGTTTCACAGAACCATCGAAACGGCGTTGAGCAACTACGTGAACAAATGGCAAGGAGACTGGGACGCCTATCTTCCAGCCATCACATTCACCATCAACTGCCTGCCTAACGAAGCAACCGGAATCGCGCCATTTGTCGCGATGCATGGACGCGAACCTCGCATGTTCCCCGACAACCATCTGCAGTGGAAGCACGGGGGCCTGCCGAACATTGAAGCACATACGACTGCTACAAGGATGCAAGTAGAAGAAATTCAACGATTCTTGAACGAGCAATTGGGACGACAATCCGAGAAGCAGTCAGAAAAGTGGCTCCAATGGAAACGCGTCCATCCCCGACAAGTGAAACCAGGAGACACAATTCTAGTCAAACGAGCTCCCCCTGCGAACAAGTTGATGCCGCTACTACAGGGACCATATCTCGTCCAGTCGATAGACGACGCGAACGTGCACTTTCGAGACAATAGAAACACGCTACGAGTGGCGCACAAAAACGAAATTCGCGTCATGCCGAGCAATAGGGACAACAACGAAGACAACGACCAGCCGACAGTGCAAGAAGAGCACCCCAACAAGCAGAATTGGAGAAGCAACCCAAGAAGATCAAGAAGACTCGCAGAAAAACTAAGTTAATTGCCGATTTTATCACCATTATTGTTACCATTGCCACCATCATTATTATTACCATAATTATCACCACTTTCTTTCACCATACCATCCACCCGTTATTTTAACCCACAGATAGAATTAAGTGATTATACCTTCTAATTGTATTTTTATTTTTTATTTTTATACCGCTAGTTTTATTACACAACCCACCCAGACCAGACAAACCAGACACTTTAGTAAGCCACCCTACCACACCCTACACCATGTGAACCACACAATTTTTTTTATTACGTGTATTATTTTTTTTTTTATATTTTTATAATGTTATTATTATTATTTTTTGTTTCTTTTATATTTTTTTTCTTACGAGGGGGGGATGTAGCAATGCCATCTGGCATTGCCAAGCCCCGCCCCAAGGAGAAACGTATAAAAGAGATCTTTACTTATCAATAAATGCTTATTATGTCTCTGGTCCTGGTCTCCGTGTAGTGACTGACAGACGTCCGTCACAGTATTAGTTCAGAGTAGAATACTGGGCGGCTCGCCTGTTACAGTTTTATTGAGTCACATGAAAGTTGAAAGTTTGCAGAATTATAACTTATTTAGATTTTAACCTTAGCAAATATTTTTTATGGCTAAGTGCAGAACAAAACTATCAAATGTCTTAAGTTCCGAAGATTTCGCAAAAAACCTAATCACTTGGATTGATATACATAAGCTGAGCACGCCAACTAGAGCTCAGTAAACGTGATCAAATCTAAAAATTTCAGAAGATTATAGCGTTTTTAGAGATTTTAGGATAAAGCTGACATGACGTAGACAATATTTGTTGAAAGTACACGTGGAAATTGCAAGTAAAGCGTAAAGATAAGAAAATCATTATTTTCATTTGGTATGATGCGTGAGAATGAAGTATTATCAAATGTAAGCAATTGCAATTGATAATTAATTTTCAACATTAACTTCAAATCATCGAGTGATATTAAAAAACGGATGTAAAAAACGTCAGGCCGTGAAAGTGCGATCAGTGAACACGCATCATCCAACATTCTATTGCGGATGACAAATATTTTTAATTTTCTATTTTTAATAAAATTTCATTAATTAATTTCAGAGCAAGTTTTTTAGGAGTTGAGCTGTAATAAGTGATGAAACGGGAAATATGTGATGGCTCGTCAATAATTGTTTGATCATGTTTTCCCACGCCGCTTTCATTTTTTTTTGGTAAATAAATATTAAATGTTATCATCCAAAAGTTTTCTCAATGTGTGGTTTGCATGGTAGATTTGGTTCTGAGTTTATAAACAAACTACACGATATTTGGACAAGTTTTATATTTTACAGTTTACGAGTTTTCAATAATCATATTTGCCCTCACAGAACTTTTTATCCATCTGTGGTATAAAATAAATGTGCGTGCTCCCAGATTTAACTAAAACCTAAAACTATTTAGCGATTAATGTGAAAGCAGAATATGAATATATTCGCATTATTTTATTTCATTATATTGCAATCACAAATTAGAAATGAAATGATAATCAGACCGCAATAATATGTTGGATTACGCGTGTTCACCAATCGCACTTTCACGGCCTGACGTTTTTTACATCCGTTTTTTAATATCACTCCAAATCATCTCAATGAGAATGTGAAGCAAATTTCCAATTTATTTAAATAGTTTCGCTTTATTGTATAATTTTTTGTAACATTTCGTCAAAATTTATAGTTCACGTCCTATTGGTTATTTTTATTTTTATTAAAGTTAGAATTATCAATTACTCACAACTTGATAATAATGATTCAAAGATATTTCCAACGTGTCAATTTATGATAAAAATTTATAAAGAAGCATAAAGAAGGTAGTTCTGGAGTCGTTTGGAGGAGACAAAGGTGTCGATTTATTTTTTTATTACTTCACCTTTTTCAAAGTTTATAATCATTACCATTTTGGTTAATTTTTATAACTACATTGACGTTGTTCCGTTGCAGATAATCACATATTATTTAATTGGAAAGCCAGCAGCAACCAATAAAAGTTCATTTCAAGTTGTCTTTTAGAAAATCAGACTTTTAAAGATATTTATTATCAAAATATAAGAAATTGAAAGGTTAATTTGATCATTTTTGAATTATTTCCATAGGTCTCGAAGAGATCATGAAACAAATATTCAATTTATGTTTCTAACTTCTCTGTATTTAATTATATGTCTTCAAAATTTCTAGATCAAATCAGATTTATTGCTTTTATTTTTCATGAAAAGAATATTGGAATTGTCAAATTCTTAGATTTTGATAATATGAGAACAACGAATCTTTGTCAAAAAAATTAGTAGCCCAGAAGAGTTATTTAAACCTTGTAAGATAATGTAAAAATTAGTTTTTAGCTTACACGTTTATTGCTAATCTACACGTATTGTTTTTATATAACGTTACGCGTCATTGTTACAAGCCCGTCTTAAAATACAATACTTACTTTCGAACCGAATAATTTAATTTTTAATCTTAAATTCTTTACCTTCGCATAAACTGTTTGTAGCCATTTGATAGTGCCACAACCCATACATTGTTTCAAAAATGCTGGAGCTCTCAAGAACATTGTTCGACAAACCTAAAATTATCCTGAACAATTAAATATTTAGTAAATTAGCTCAACCTTGCAAAATATCTATGAAATTATCAGAATTTTTAAATCCACTGACCACTTTTTTCTTCACTAGTTTGCTGCTTTTAGTTTCATTTGATATTTTCAAATAATCTATTTCGAGTAATGTCTGATTTGTATTTGATCATAACATTTTCAAATTATAATTACTTACAACATCATGGTTTGCATTTTTGAGTTCATCGGCAATTCTCCCACATGATAATAAATGAGATTTACTTATTGCCGGAGAAAATACAAGAATCTTATAACAATCAATAGATAATAACAAAAGAAGGAAGGCGTAAATGAACCGAGGTAGATTCATTCTATTAAAGCACAATTCAAAAAATTCAATGAAACGAAATAAATTTATCTATATATATATATATATGATACTACGCTGCAATAATTCAATGAAATGGCGAATTGATAACAAAGATGACGTGTTATAAAATCATTCTTCCTTCCGTCGATTTTAAGTAAAAATTTTTTTGATAGCATATATCAAATGAAATTGTCAAAATAAGTAGTTTCCTTTTCAGCCTTACGTTAAATAATCTTCTTGATACTACGGCTTCTTTTCGATTCATTCTCATCATCGTGAAACCCAATCAGCACGTCAACTTGAGCGCTCTGTGCTAGCTCTGTGTTAAAAGAAGCGGTATCCTGGTTTAAAATAGTTTAAAATGATCCTGACAAAATTGAGTTCAAAATATTCCGAAATTAATACGAGTATTCTTATAATACTAATTTAAATAGTTGCAATGTTCGTTTACACGCCAACTGGTATGGTAATAAAACGAGCTCAGTAAACGTTCTTAAATCTAACTTTTCAGAACGGTATTAATTAAAATCAGTAATATCCAAACGGTTGTGTTAGTCGGCTATTAAGCTGCTTGGGCACCTTCGTTATTGTACCTCAATAAAATAGTGTGTAACCTAACATCCTCTCATAAATTTCCTGCCTAAAGGATTTCAATTCAATCGGTTCTATTGCTATGACATACGTATAAGATATTTTGTGATTTGGTGCATTAAAATTATGCAACGAAACAAAATTTGTGACGCTAAAAACTTTCTGATCTACCACTATGTTCTGCTTTCTGAACTTTAGAAGCAATCTGCTAGATAAAATCTTATCCTGTTCTTCCAGAAATCTAAATCTATTCTCTTCGTAGATATGCTCCAGGGAGATCCGTGTATATACACTTGGGGAAAACTTGTATTAGAGAAATTTAAAAATGATACTTCAACACTATTTTCCCGCCAATTATAAATAGTCTTTTTCCAATTTTTAAGAATGTTTTTACAGTTTTTACGGCCTTTTTAGAAAAAAAACGTTTATGACAATTTTAAAAAGTTATTCTTCAACTATCTAAAAATACTATTATCTTTCCAAAAGTTTGTGTGGAGGTGTTTCACCTTGTTCGTTTCAGATAGTAAAAACTTTCGCACCCGATAATCGGTTATTCCTATATTTTATGTCACAATTCGTTTCCTCGATGGCTTGATTCTGCTTGTATAATTCAATTATCAAGGCGCGGTGCACACTAGCCGTTGTCATGCTCCTGAACGGTAACCGATTGACCTCAAACTTGAAATATGAGATAACAATGACATTTCAAATAAAAACAAATTAATAAGGATACTCCAAGGGATGCAACATTGCGCCAAACCTGAGTGACAGTAATTATGGCGAGGATTGCGTCAGGAGCGGTGGGGATATCTCACATCTCTGTATACAGAATGAAAATTTTTTAATATTGGGTTGAGGAATAATTCGTAGAGTTTTTTTTTCACAAAGATTTATTTAAACAAAACACAATAATTATAATAATCAATTAATCAGTTATGTATTCGCCGTTACTGTTTACGACTTTTCTTCCACCTTTTTTTTTCTAATCATGCAAATGATGAAAATTTAAAATTTCAAAACAATTAAAATACAGTTTCGCAAATCTGAAAAAGACTGAAAAAAAAAGAAAAAAAGAAAATAAGGATACGTTTATTAACTTCTAAACACTTTTCACGTAAACTTATTCGGCACATTCTAAACTATATAAAATATCGATTTTCTTACGGAATTATTATCTTTGAGTACATTTTCTGAGCTCTCAGTTTAGAATGTAAAATGAAAATTGAAAAAGTTCTGAAAAATTAATGCAGAGATTGGTAAAACGTGATTAGATTCCATTCGGTTGACGTGCGTCGTTGATCCACGGAATTAAATGTTCGATTTTTAATATTTTGACAGCCTATTCTAGATTTCCGCCTGAATATTCTGATGGAAACAAATATTTCATACAAAGTATGAATCAGTAACCATCTAAATCATTAAAATATAACGGTTTTAATTTAAATCTGCGGATAAAATATATCTCGGCTGAAACTTTCGCAGATAGCGTCCAAATGAACCCTCAAAAACAAAATTTCAGAAAAGCCATTTAAATCTAATATTATTTGGCAAAATTTTAAGCACCAGACACTTTTTAATGGAAGCCTGTGAACTAGACAATGAAATTAGCTTTTAGTTTACACGTGGAAAATAAAAAAAAAAGCGTTTTAACATTCCAAAATTGGCATTTTCATTTAGCGTGCTGCTTATGTATTTAAAATGGCACCGTTTTCTAACTTCATCCCAAGATCAAATCAGACTGAATTAATGCACCTTAGGAACCCAAATTAATCCCTATATGGATTCAAATTCTAAAAAACCTTCTTTGAATACATTGTCCATCACCGAATCCTTTTTCATATATGTTTTGGTGCATTTGATTCGCCGATAAGATGAAATCATATTGTCCGCGGGTCAATATGTTCAACCCTTATCATGTACACGAACGAACTTGTTGCAAGGTTTCCTTCAGAACACAACACAAAAGAGATAGAATGATGGTGATTCCAATTTGTTTACGCCACTTCGTTTTAGCTCATCCACGACAAATAATGAATAGAAACTTGTTGTTTCACATATTGTAGGGGAGGATTGTTTCTTGTACCTTCGTAATAAACACTCGGACAGAGTACATTCAAGTCATGTGTCCTTGTTTCGATTGGTTGCAATGTTTGTTTGTTTTTCCAGTCAAAATTAAAATTTCATTTTCAATTGATTTTCAGTTTTTTTCTCATATAGAATCTTTATTGATCTGTTTTTCTAAACTGGAAATTAATAATTGATACTTTATTTTTTATTGTGAACTGTTATTATTATTATTATCCTATTAAGCCTTTTTATAGTCCTTGATTTAAGCACTCCCGCCGCGTTAATTAGCAAGGAATCCTCTATTGACGTGACATTTTTAGAGAATTTTATTTAACTGTTATGCCTCCCAAAAGAGCAGAACAATTCCAGCATTCAGAGACAGGTGTAAGAAACTTTCTTCCACCATGAAAGAGAAATGTTTTTCAGTCAATTCGGGGAACTCTCGAAATTTCCTCTAATTAATATATTATGAAGAACCTAATTTTGTTTGGTGGCTCTTATATGTAAATTCTATGTATACTAGTTTTAGTTCAAAATTTTCCTTCCTCTGGCATATTTATTATTATAATTTCCTTACGTTCCCACTTAAACGGGTAATTGAATGTTATGAGATTTCCCTGATCCCCTTTTTATTCCATATATTTTCCCAAAACTTTTTCCTCTTTTGAACCATTTAATTTCAGCTAAACGTTTTATTTGGTTTTTGTTAGTTTTTTTAAACTCTACGTTTTTTTTATATGTCCAAGTTTCACAGTCTCACTTGTTGTGTGTGATATTTTACCTATGCGTTTTCTTCACGTGTCTCGTACACGTATTTTAAATAAATAAATAAACCTTTTCATCGTTTTTTTCGGCTAAACGCCACCCGCACTAACCAATTTGGTTGATCATTTGAGGCTTTAGAACGTCACTTAGCTATATAATTCGATGGTATACACGATACTTCAAGACAAAATAGAAATATCTACATGAATATCAGTAGTAGGTGATTAAACTTAACAAAATTGTCATTTGCGGGTGTCGTGTGGCAATACTGTTCATTTTCCTTTTTTAATTGACTCTTTTTCTTTACTACTGTATCTTTTGAGACATCGTTTATACGTGAAAAGGGCCACAAAATTCTTAAAAATGTTTCTGTTTCAAACACGAATGTTATTCTTCTTCATTACTATAGTCGTCGCCAAATGCGATTACCGCCGCAAAGTGTGGCGCACTTTTTAAATATTATTTTTTCATTTAATTTTCATGTTTATTTTCTTGTTTAGGCTCGTTCTATACTGTTTCTGCTTAAATAAATTGAAGAATATGTTTTAGATGTTGTTTCAACCGTGGCATAAATGTGGAAAATATTAAAAATCATAAAAATTAAATGAAAAAATAATATTTAAAAAAGTGCGCCACACTTTGCGGCGGTAATCGCATTTGGCGACGACTATATTTTAAAACACGCCAAATTGAAATAACGATTTTCGGACTTTGTCAGAGTGTTTTATAGTATTTTACGGCCTTCCTAGGAAACATTGTTTGCGACAATTTAAACAAGTTATTCTTAAAATACCCAAAAAATATTAATATCTATCCGTTTTTTTGGTTAGAGCTACTGTTCTAATTTCTACTGATCTAATTTTATAATCATACAATTTGCCGTGCTATTTTCAATTTTATTAAACGAGACACCCGAAACAGTTAATAATAAACACAAATTATGTGTACCTAATTTAATAATAGACAAAAACATGTTTTCATGTGAATACCATGATATTATTTAAACCACTACAGTGATACTTTCATGCCAGTAATTCACCTTCAATGATTTCATTATCAATATTTTGCGTTTTTCTAAACGAATTTCTCATTTTATACGGGCCATGCAGGAAATATCGTAGAACGTTTATACGGAAATTTTTGATATAAAATTAGAAATGAAGCAATATTCAGATAATAATTGATTGTAGAAAAAATGTATTATATAATATATCACATCTTGTTAAATGATTGGTTTATTTTTTACTTTTTAAAATTTAATTGTTGTTTTGAACCGAATTTGATTTCCTTCAATTTGTTTTGACATTTTTGCTAAAATTCTTGTTTTTCACGTGCCAAACATGATATGATTAATTTTTAAGTGACTATTGTTATAAAGTAAACGTTCAATGTTTACAAATATGTCCTAAAATAGAAAAAAAAACATTATACTAAGCCTTCTATATTTATCTCTATTCAATTTTGTACATTGTACTTCTTTACACGCAAAATGATTATTTTGATCGAGGAATGATTTCTATGTCTGCTTCAGGCCTATTTTTTTATATCTCGAATTTACGACAAGGAAAACTTGTTTAATATTGCCTATATAAAACTGAAAAATCAGCTCACGCATGCCAAATTAAATAGAAGAAAGAACAAATCTGAAAAGCCGCCTTTCATCTAAATTTTATGTTAGGGAGATATTGGGTTGAGAGATAAGCTCCTAGACTTTTTATATTATTTTTTGTTTCACAACAAAGTATTTAGATTTTTCTGATAGCGGTTTTTCTGCTCTACAAAACTGTGTTGTTAGTTTTTCCGGAAATGTTAAATTTGCATCGTTTGTCAGGCTTAGAAATTAACTATCCGGGAGGCGAAAATCAGCATTTTCGGCATCTGCTCTTCTTCGCTTTTAATCGAAAGCAAAAAACAGCCGAAAACGCTCGTGGAAGGTGTCTTAGCCGTGTCTACTGCACAAAAATGGTTCGCAATGTTCAAAAATGGCGACTTTAATCTTGAGGACCCAAAAAAGAGGATGAGTTTTGCTGGAACTGGGAGGACCTGGTGAACTTAGAAATTCTCGAAAGAAACGTCACGGTCAACAATGGCCGCCAAACAAGTCGTAAATTGACCGAAAAATTAACTGTGATTAAAAGGCTGGCCTCGATCATCTTCATTCGTTGGGTTTTTCGAAAAACTCGGAGCCGTGATACCTCATGAGCTAAACGAACAGTGAAAATCGTCTTCAAATCGCAGCTCAAAATTTCGCTCGCCATCGAGCAACACGCGGTCATAAACAGTGATTTTTGTACCGCATCGTCACGGGAGATGAAAAATGGTGTCTGTACGTCAATCTGAAGCAAAGAAAAGAGTGGGTGACTCCATTAGATACGCCAAACCCGAGAGTCAAGAAAGATCTTCACCCAAAAAAGACCATGATCTGTGTTTGATGGAACTGGGAAATGCTCGAAAGAAACGCCACGGTCAACAAGGAGTTCTATTTTGCCAAGCTGTCTCTCGTAATAGAGACTATTTGACTGAAAAGACCCGATGGACAAGACCAAGTCATATTGCTCCACGGCAACGCCAGGCCGCATGTAGTACAACTAGTCGAAACCGCCTAATTTATTATTATAATTCGTGTTTTTCGTTCTTTGTGGAAAATAACACTACGAACTTGTTCCTCAACCCAATATTAAACCAAACAATCCAAGCAACCTCAAATTCTAGAAGAAAATAAAGATATAATAAGGTAACCAATAGTGTCATTTTCCTTGAACGGGTGGCATTACTAAACAGTTTAAGAAATTGTCTAAATTGTCGATAAGGCCGTAAAAACTTTATCACACTCTTAAAAATCGGAAAATCACTGTTTCAATTTGGCGTGCATTTTCTTTTTTATATTTAATAAACGCCTGTCTTGATTTATTTTCTCTATTCCACATTGTTCGTTACTGTAAATGAGCTGTCAAATTCAGTAATGGTAAAAACTTGTTGCCGTTGTCCATACGCCCAGATTGTTCGCAGTGATGAAAAGGATAACGAAAACCTACCACAACTGCCAGATGAAATTATTGAATTAATTATGGGAAATGTCCCGGCAACTGAGGTTAACTGGTGTTTTAACGCTTATATAAGTAAATTAATACATTTAAGCTAATTGCATATGGATGGGATGGTGTGAGCCGATCGTTTTCACCAATCTTCCACAGAGCTCTATGCTCACAAAGAAGTTACTGCGCTACGAATGACTCATTATTCAAGATTTTCTTGACAGCGGCTAAATCTCCAAGTATTTGAATCTTTCTATTTATTTTTATTTTTTATATTCTCTCAGATGATCTCGACAAGAAATTTGAAAAATTGCTAGTTTTGTTGATGAAAAAGTATTTTTGCGAAGTGTACGACATTGTTCTTCCCGTTTTTTTGTTTTCATACAGTAAGTTGATAGCTATCATGGTAGCAATTCCACAAAATATATATTTTTTTAATTTACAGTACAACATATTCTAATAAAACATCCATTTCTCGCTATAACCAACGGAGTTTTTTGCTCTCATCGTCTACCACAAGCCGGTGTCGCATTTTCAAATCTACGTAAACTAACAATTCAAATTGGGGAAAACTACGGCCCATTGACATTATCACACGAGTTTGCACATCTGAAAACATCAGAGTATGTATTTAATTTACAACATTAAAGGATTAAACCATTGTTTTAAGGGTTCTCTGTCGTACTCTATCCGAAATAAATCTTGAGATAACTCTTTGTGACAATGAACATGTAACGTGTGCAGGGTTTCGTGAATTGATTATTTTTCTCAAGGAGGTGTCTTATGATAGTAAGCTGAAAAAAATGCTTGGAAATTTTTATTCATAATCGTTAGAGACATATTGGAATGTGCATTTGTTTGATAACACAACATGCGGACAGGGATGGACGGGACCAGCGAATCTTTCCCGCTACAGAAACAAAATGTTCATTTGCTATATTCGAGCGATGCTCGAGCTTTCGATCAATATCAATGATTTGTATCTGATTGATAAAAGGAAAAGCTCTCCTTATATGTTAGTGATGAACAAGAGGAGAACTATATACATGTTTCCGGAATTTAAGGTTTTACTTTTTTCGATAATACTAATATATTGTTATTATGTTTAAAGGTTTGTCGTCAACTGATTGTATGCTACGACATTGGATTAATTGCGCCAATTTTTTCTCATGAGAATGATAATTTTGATCATCTCATGTTGTTTGAGGTATTTTACGTTTCAGAGATCGGTGCCTAATGGAAGAGAACAAAATACAAAAACTGGTAGTCTCTTTTGGACGACCATACGGTCAGAAAAGATTTTTCATTCCAAACGAGAACCCCATCTCATTATAATGTATTCTTCTTCCATTAGACAGCGATCATTGTTTTTTCATTTTTTAAAATTATTATAAACCTTTTTGGATTTTTAAAACAAATTAAACACGATTAAAACTAAACAACAAAGTAAATTAAATTCGAATTAAATTTTTTGGATGGTTCATAAATGTATTATCTTAAATCTTTAGATTGATGAGTCTCATGTATTATACAAGGCAGATTTATTGGATTACCTTCAAAATGCACGAAGTATGATAATTAATTTAAAATAAAATAAATGTGAAATTTATAAACCCAGAGCTTCAAGAAGTTAGGATAGTAACACCGTCCAGTTGGACAAAGAGATTCTCACAATGTACAAAAGGATGCTTTTTAAACGATGATTTTTCATGTTTCAGGTATGTCGTGCTAACAATTTTATTAATAAAATTTGACTATTCTAGACCAGATGGTTGGAACGGTGTGCCGCTGAAGCTACCCGGAACCCATTTTGAATTGACACATGATAGAGCAGCAAACAACAACAACCACTTATTCACAAATTAATTGCTAACTGTAAACTGCTCTCTAATTGTTCTCTAAAAAACCAAACCAACCTATTCAATACTGTATATTAAGTTTTCTGGTCCAACCAATGTAACTTTGTATGTATGTTCCTTAATTTATACGAGTAACTGGATATATTTCGTGTATGTGCATTAAGAATTCTGAATAAACGTGTTTTAATAAAAATGATTTATGGAGCCTCTTATCAAATAAGATGTGCGGAAAATGTAGTTTAATTTATTCAGAATAATAAAAAATTAGCAGTGGTTTAAATGAATCAATAAGTCATTGATAATAAGAAGTAAAAGGTTTATATGTTGCCATCCGTGACTTGGTCTTGGTGCTATGTTCTGATTTTTGGAGCAAAAATGTGACCGCACAGTTTTTCAGATTTGTTCTTGTTTTATAAATAACGCTCGAAAAGCCCAGTGTTTACAACCTTTTGACCGGTACTGTAGCTCATATTTCGCCGTTTTCTTTCTTTGAAGAATGCGGAGATACTGTACAAAGCATCAAAATACCATACAACATATACTAGCTGACAAAAGTTTTGTCACAAATGTTTTTTTTCGGGTTTAACTTTTTTGTGACTTGACCAAATTGGCTGATTTTTTGATATGATAGATTCATATGGTTGTAGATTATTTTACAAATTTCCGCTTGTAATTACGATAATCCGTTTTACAGTGACAAACGTTTATCGTAAAACGCGTAGCTCAAAGATATTACGCACTTTTCTTGCACTGCATTTTTTAATAATTTTTTAAGGTTCAATTATATTTTTTTCATAATTTATTGAAAATAGCAGTAATTGGCAACTTTTTAGAGATGACTCCACGTAAAGAAACTCCAATTGCCAACCGGCAAGCTGTTATCAATATGAGGGAAAACGGAATGCGTGGTACCGAAATTGCCATGGTAATTTAAACCAAATTTTACTACTATAACATTTTAAACACTGATTCACATAAAATATCAAAAAAATCAGCCAATTTGGTCAAGTCACAAAAAAGTTAAACCCGAAAAAACATTTGTGACAAAACTTTTGTCAGTTAGTGTATGTTTTTGTTAACAATAATTAATAATTACAAGTTTATTTAATAATCAATTGAATTTTGAGCAATCGGTGCGTGGTGTTTTGCAATTTGCTCATTTTTCGTGGCAGTGCAGTGAAGTAGTTTTATTTTTTGTTGATTTGGATAGTTTCTGACATTTTCTTATCCTCGATAAAAAACCATCTCGGTCCCAACTTTCACCATTTTATCGTAAAAAATAAAAGTAATCAATCTGATTTGATCTAGAAATTTTGAAGAAATATAATGAAAAACAGAGAAATTATTAAAATAAATTGAACATTTGTTTCATTTTCTCATTGAGACTATTTGACAATAATTCAAAAATCTTGAAAATGATTTATCAATATCTTATATTTTGATAATAATTATTTAATAAAAATTGAATAAAACTGTTTTATTTCTAATCTATGGGCATTCCAGGGCTAGGAAACCGCGCCGCATTGCAAAAGACTTAGCAACAATTGCAAACCCAACTTTTTATAAATAATAACTTATAAATAAAATATTGAAAATAAAAATAATAAATTAGTAGTATTTGCAATGCAGCGCGGTTTCTTGGCAGTGGAGTGCATGCGCATAAAGCTTTCTAATGCGGCATCCGTGAATCCGTGAACCTTGTCATACAGATACAAAAACAATAAAAATAAACAGAGATTCGAAAAAATTTCGATAAATTCGTAAAATGTTGATAATAATAACACTTTTTTGTGGTTTCTGCACAAATCACAAAGAATTAAGAATGATTAATTTCGTGTAAGAAAATAATAACTTGAAATAAATTATTAGATAATTTTTGTAGCTTTATCAGTCACATCTAGTGTGCTGTGTGCTATCAGAACCTGTGTCATTGTTATTGTGCACATTTCCTTTAGTATCATTTAAACGGAAAATGAGTGCTCCCTATTTCTCGCAGATATTGTTATTTCTAATATTCTTAAATGCAATTGCGGCATACAAAGTACTAGTATTCAATCCTGCATTTGGTGCAAGTCACTCAAATTATTTAGGTAAAATATCGGATATTTTAATTGATGCTGGGCATGATGTGGTAGGATTTATTAAATAATTACTCTTTATTAAATAAAAAACAAATCAGACTATGCTCATACCTACATTTGTGGATGAGAAGAAAGATTTGGTTGGCTCAAAAAAAGTGAAAAATGTTATTCGTCTGGAACAAGACCAAAGAATCTACGATCTTCACATCAAAACGAATGTCACGCAATTTATGAAAAAGCAAATATGGAAAACATCCAGTGACGTTACCATATTTCTTTCGGTTTGAATCATATCGTTTCTGCTTCTAATAAAATTATTTAGATGATAGGAGAGTTTAGTAAATGCGCGGGATATCAATGTCAACGTGAGAATATAAAAATCCGATCTTATTATATATTTGTGGATTTTAGATTTATTCCAACAAGAAGATTTGATTAAAAATCTCAAAACGGAAAACTATGATCTAGCTATATCAGAGTCTTTATTTATTTGTTCATTAGGTATGGTTTAAATGAATATCTATTAGGTTTAAAAATTAATTTCCGCGTTGTTTTTACGCATATTAAACTATAAGAAACTGGACAAACTTAAACAAAACCTTTAATCCGAATAATTTCCGTCATTAATAACAACATTTACCCAGAGTTTGGGCAACTTATGGCTTCAATCATAATATAATTTTTCTTTTTTGCCCGCAATCTATTCATCTAGCCATTTTTGACGTCTTCTTTATGGTCTCGAAAGCGCTGAACCGCCAAACCATGAGCGACGGGCAATGTCTGGAGAGTACGTCGGGTACGGTAAGACTTCCCATTTGAATGCTCATTGGGCATCCATATTCTTTCCTTTTGAATCTTTCTCATTGCTTTTTGCGTGACGCCGAGAGATGCCTCGAGTTGCTCCTGTGTTTAAGCCGAATCTTCATCCAGCAAGGTCTGAAGTTCTTCGTCTTCAAATTTTTGGCTGTCCCGATTGGTCTTTGTCGTTGGCCTCAAAATCTCCCGACCATTCTTGGCTGCTTCGTATGGATGGTGTAGTATCGCCGTAAGCTTGGGCAATAATTTGGTGCGCGTCAGTGGCTTTCTTCTTTAGTTGGAAAAGGAAACGAAGAGCTTCCCGCAAATGACGTTTTCCTGGCGCAAAGGTGGACATATTCTGAGCCCAAAATAATGATTTTTATAAAGTACGTGAGGAAAGTTATATATTCTAGCTGACAAAAGTTTTGTCACAAATGTTTTTTCGGGTTTAACTTTTTTGTGACTTGACCAAATTGGCTGATTTTTTGATATGATAGATTCATATGGTTGTAGATTATTTTATAAATACCCGCTTGTGATTACGATGATCCGTTTTACAGTGACAAGCGTTTATCGTAAAACGCGTAGCTCAAAGATATTACGCACTTTTCTTGCACTGCATTTTTTAATAATTTTTAAAGTTTAATTATATTTTTTCATAATTTATTGAAAATAGCAGTAATTGGCGACATTTTAGAGATGACTCCACATAAAGAAACTCCAATTGCCACCCGGCAAGCGGTTATCAATATGAGGGAAAACGGAATGCGTGGTACCGAAATTGCTATGGTAATTTAAACCAAATTTTGCTACTATAACATGTTAAACACTAATTCACATAAAATATCAAAAAATCAGCCAATTTGGTCAAGTCACAAAAAAGTTAAACCAGAAAAAACATTTGTGACAAAACTTTTGTCACTTAGTGTAAGTAGAAATGTGATAATACAAAGAACATTATAACATTCGTTATATAAACATAATTTTATTTGGACAAAATATCAACAAAAAAACGCGGAAATTAATTTCTAGATCTAATAAATTTGTTATTATCTGAACAAACCCTTTTCAGCATTTTTCGATCATTTGGGCATTAAAAATGTAGTTCTGGCTGAGTCTATATTATACATGGATGCGATTAAGTATGCAACTGGGGAACCCTCAGCAGCCTCCTTCTATCCAGGTGAAATTTATGTTACTTTTTCTCTAATTATACTAGTTCTTCTCTAAAAAGGCAGGAAATTCAATATCTTTTAGGTAACATTTAAGAGTGCTTACTACTTTGTTTACTAAATTTAATCAAGATTAATTCATATTTTTTATATTGTCCTTTTCAGAGATCGGTGCCTAATGGAAGAACAGAAAATAAGAAAAAGGATAGTCACGGTCACACGGCCGCAAACGTCTTTCTCGTCTATTACTCTTCAATGTGTGCTGCCAATTTTTTGAGAAACACACATTGATGAGAGACAAAAGAGTGGCCGTCCAAACGAGAACCTCATTCTATCATAATTTTTCCTCCTCCATTAGATACCGAAAGAAAAAGGACAATACTCTGAAAAGGAAAATATTACTACATTTGATTAAATTTTATATCAATATTCATTATTTAAATAACGTAAATAAGTGTCTGAATGAATAGAAAACCCATGGATTTTTACCCTAAAAAGAGACGGAATACCTACTACTCTCGCTTTAAATATTTGATTATTTAAGTTTTCCTCAATACTTCAGGAGTATTTTCATCCGTTACCGATGAAATGAATTTATTGGGTCGCACTAAGAACCTAATGGGATTATTATTTTCCTACTTCTTCACATATCATCGTTGGAGCACCGAGTTGGAATACGTTCAACCCTATTACACAAATAACAAGAAATGGACCGAATTAATAGACAATGTTGCCTATAATATGATCAATTCAAATCAATATTTGGATTATGCAAGCCCAATATTACCGAAAACTGTTTTTGTTGGCGGAATGCAAGTACAAACTAATAAGAAAAATGGTAAAGTGGTATTGAGCAAAGAATGGAACGCCGTATTAAGTGAGAGGAAATTGAACGTCCTAGTCTCGTTTGGATCAAACGCTTATTCTAGTGACATGCCAGATGACATCAAGTATGGAAAATTGAACACTTAATATAAAAAATTCTTTTCAAGGGGAGCTTTTTTAAAACTTTTTGAAGCAATGCCACAAGTAACATTCATATGGAAGTATGAAATTGCAAATGCAACAATAGCTTCTCATCTGCCAAATGTGATATTAACCACATGGATGCCACAGAATGACCTTCTAGGTTTAATTTATTCCTTTTTAATGATTTCTACCCAAATTATAGCTGACGAGCGATTATCACTTTTTGTTACTCATGGCGGTCTCGGAAGCACAGTGGAGTTGGCTTATCAAGGAAAACCAGCCGTTGTGGTTTGTGATCATGTAATCAGTTTTAATATTTTGCTCTATATTTTGAAGATTCCATTGATGGCTGATCAACCACGTAATGCCCATATGCTTACAAGACACGGTGGTGCTATTCAAGTAGACAAAGAAAATCTCAATAATCCGCAAGTTCTACAAAATGCCATTGAAACTGTGTTAAAGAACGATAGGTGCCATTTCTCAAGGAATTATAGCAAAATTATTATTTAGTTATCGGGAAAATGCTAAAAGGCTCTCCGAAATACTAAAGTCACAACCACAAGATCCAAAAGAAACTGTTTTGAAGTATTGTGAATTCGCTGTCAAGTGAGTGTTATAAGTTACTGTAGCGTCCAAGTAAAATTATAATATTGATTATACGACCTTTAAGAGTGTGCTAACGTTTTTTTCGGTATTTCTATAAAACACTGTCTTCGATAATTTGACAAAACTTTTCTTAAACAAAAATAAGAACATCTTGCGGCAAAGTTAGATTTGAGCACGTCTACTGAGCTCATTTTATGACAATTTATACCCGTTGGGTTGCATATCAGTAATGGGAGGGACACACACCCAAAATTATGAATGATTTAAAATAGGTTTTGTTGCTTATTCCTACAGTATACTAAATGATTTTAGCATTTGGAGCACATTCCGATCTTTAAATTAACTTGAAGATCTGTAAAACTTCATGTTGCGTTATTCAATTAAAAAAATCCTTGGACGCTACTGTATCAGAAAAAAATTAAAAATCAGTTTATTTTAGATTTGGACCAATTGATAATCTAAACTCCGCAGGTCGTCATTTAAATGTTTTTCAATACTACTGCGTAGATATATTTGCCACATTTGTGGTCCTTTTATATGTTTTTTATAAAATTTCCAAATTTGTTTCGTTATTTGTTTATAGGTTTGTGATTTCAAGGTTGTTTAAAAATAAGTCAAAAACTGATTAGTTTATAACTTAATAATTGTTTTAAAAAATGTTGATCATGTCTTATTTATAATAATAATAATAAACTTTTTATTTCATTTGCCGCATATCTTAATTAAATGGCTCTTACAGATTCATATAAATTATTTTCAGATTTGACCAATCTGAAATTTTCTTATAATCACTTTTTTTCTCCAAATGACTTGAACCTTCTTCTCCTAGATTTTGGGTTTTGCTGGCAAACTCGTGTAACCCACGATATTCTTCTTGGGATTGTAGTAGTAGACCCACAGTTATGATGCGCTATTAAAACGATTTGATTTGATATTTGCTCAGAAAGAATTGCAAAGTGGTTTTTCTCGGTTTATGGAATTCTGAGAGCTCACATGAGATCCATTTTCCCGCCGTTTGAATCTTTTGCAACTCTTTCAATCGAATGGAAATTGATTTTTGCGTGGCACTTTGAAATGTCGAGGCTTTTATAAGACACGTGAAGAAAGATTTATATAAGAAGCAAGCTAATAATACAGAGAATTTTATAACCCAAAATTCGTTATAAAAATAGTATATAAAACTAATTGAAACTCTACGCCTATAAATCGAGTGAAACCATCTAAATAACGTCCCAGTCCCTTTTTTAAGTTAGCTCATTCTTGGAAATAAATCTTCCTTGCTTGTTGATAATTCTTCAGATGAATAGATGAATATGATGAAATTGTCAACCTGCTCATTGATACGCATTCCTTAAATTCGTTCCCATCTCTTCCATATAATAAACCAAACAACATTTCCATCAGTTTATAACAATTACTAATGAAATAAAAAAGATAACAAAGATTTAACATTTTTCTTCAGAGCAAAATAACCATACAAATTGGAAACAACCATTTTCCAATTTTAAGCATGTATTTTTTTCTATATGTAAACATCTTATTAATTTACAGGTATTAACTTCACATAATTTGATACCTCATTTATTCTAGCCTGTCTTAAACTATCTAAAAATATCTAAAAATATGCGTTTATCACCGAAATTTGCAATTTGAGCCTACTTTTTTAACCAAAAATTTCGATTTTATCACTTTTTCTGAGCTTTCAGTGTGAAGATTGCTACGGTAATAAAATGAGCTCAGAAAACGTGATGAAAATCGATGTTTTTAGAACGAACGAAAGCTGCGTGAGCATCATACGGGAAATGCAAACTCATCTTCTTGTAGATTTACCACAAGGAAAAGATAAAGCTCATGATGCAAAATATTATTTCTGCCCTCCTATATGGGTCCGAGATATGACCACTCCTTCATGAGCACATCAGCAATCGACACATTTTGCTGATATGCCGATTGTGAGACCATCGACATTGGAAGGACTGTCAGCGGAAAGGTCTTACAATGGGTAGGCTATATTTCCAGAATGCCGGTGGACCGTTGGTGCAAAGGCCAAACAGAATAGGAACTCAGGGGGTCAACTAGACCAAAAGGACGACCTAAAGCGCGCTGGTCTGATGCCGTCAAACTCTGGATCTCAAACTTCACCCACGAACGGTGCATGACAAGATCCACCAGAAGACGGATATGAATTCTGGAGACGAGATCTGCATGGTCGACAGTGGCACGGCGCAATCTCTCGAATTGAAGAGAGTTAGCCGGCTTCTCATTACGAGAATGATTCGGGCTCCACGGTATCCAAAGTAAATAAGTATGCAATAATTGGAGGTAAGAATATACGAATACATTCCATTCCTAAATGTTTTGATTTTACTGTTTTCCAGTTTGCCCGCGCAGCTTTCAAAAGTTTCGATTTTATCACGTTGTCTGAGCTCAGTCTTCACTTTCAGAGACTAACCATATTTGCTATAATGATACTTATACCAATTTTACCGATTTGGAAACGTCCCTACCAAAATTATAATATAAATTTCTAAAAAATAAAATAAATTTAATTTATTTTTTAACCATCAAACTAATAAATTAATCAATAAAGACAATCAATCTTCTTTCACTTACTGGAAAACAGTAAAATCAAAACATGTGGAATGAAATGTATTCGTATGTTCTTACCTCCAATTATTGAATTACTCTTCTTTTCATTTTTACCATCTTATAATGTCTGTTATTCGTGATAAATCCACGCCAAGTACTTTCAAGATTAATGATCCCCCGCAAGATAATAATAAAACTCAATTTCGATCGGCAAACAGGAGTGAATCCCACCGAAAAGCCATGGAAGCGCCATGGGTTACTATGAAAAACAAAATATATCGCAACAATACTTTCACGACAAATAATAACAAATATGACAATCGGACAGTTCGAAAGGAGAAAGCTGGTAAAAAAGATCGAACGTCGAAGAAGTATTCCAGTCAGAATGACTTTTTAACATTTTCAGATGATTCATCGTCTGAGAATAGGTGAGATTTTCATTTGAAAATTTTCTGTTTGAACCAATAACTTATTACAGCGATACTAAAGAGAAGAAAACAAGGAAAAAGCATAGAAGTCAATCCAGATGCAGAATGAATGAAAACGACAAGAGGAATTCATCAACATTATTAGACTCTGTCTCATATATTGTTCACAAATCTGGCGGTTTATGGAAACGATCTGGAAGACAGTAAAACACAACATTTACATAACTTTTATTGAAATTTCAATGAATTACAATTACTATAATATTTACCAAATAACTCTCAATTGATTAAAGTAATCGTTTTGAGTTGGATGTTGTGATATATTCCTCCCATCAATTGTTTTTATACAATCACATTGTGGCGATATTTTATTTTTCGTATATTTCAATATTTTTTTCCGGTAACTCCAGTGAAATAAAATTGTGCTCCACACGAATATTATTGATGTTATGTTGTAATACTGCAATTTGTTAATTTATAAAGTTATTTGCTTTTTAAGCACGTTAATTAATTAGTTATTTTTGGTTTACATTAATTATTGGATAATTAGGTTTTAAAGTATTTTCGTATTTCTATCTTCGTAATTAATTTATGAATAAACTTTATGTTATTTTTGAAATGTTTTGTTTGTGGAAGGCCTTGCTGCTCATCAGAGATGCGCGGAGTACGATTTCTGGAATCCGGAACACAAAATTTGGAATAAAAATGAAATTCTGGAGTCCGGAACCAGAAATTTGGAATAAAAGTGTGAAATTCCTGAATGCGGAACCCGAAATTTGGAAAAAAGTGTGAATTTCTGGAATTCGGAACCTGAAATTTGGAATAAAATTGAAATTCCGAAAGTCGAAGTCCGAAAATCGCATTAAAAAGTGATATTCCGTGATCCAGAACACCAAATTTGGAATAAAATTTGACATTCCGGAATCCGGAAAACAAAATTTGGAATAAAAATGAAATTCCGAAGTCTGGAAGGCGGAATTCGGTTAAAAATGGATATTCCGGAAGTCGAAATCCGAATATCGCAATAAAAAGTGAAATTCCGGGATCCAGAACACCAAATTTGGAATAAAATGTGAAATTCCGGAATTCAGAACCTGAAATTTGGAATAAAAATTAAATTTCGGAGTACAGAATCCAAAATTTCGAAATAAAATGTGTAATTTGGTATAAAAATTGAAATTCTGGAATCCAAAACTAGGTATATCCGTGATCACAGTGATGTTACGGAATCTTCTACTGCGACCAGTTGGGGTGCACTTGAAACGGACTACCCTAATCTAAACCTTTCAGACTGAAAAATGAGAATTAGAAAGACTTATGAATGAGAAGTTTACTTATAAAATCTCACACTTTTGAATATCATCTCAAAGTAGAACTTCCTTTCTTGTAAACATTAATAGTATCCCTTGTTACAGTTAGGTTACCTGGATTACACGATTGTAATTTTGTCTATACGCTCATCATTTTGGGTCATATTTTATACTAAACTCAGTTTTTGTCTTTGCAGCTTTGTAATTCCTCTTTTTCCGCAACTTCACAACTTCAACTTACCGCGCTTAAATAATATGTGTTAATGCCGTTTTGATTAAAGAAGTTTAAGTATATATAAATGAATATGGTACCCAGAAACTGTAAGAAAAGTTTGATGACTGTTGAAAACGCTAGACAGCGTAGAAGCTTATAGGATGTTGATAACTTAAAATAAATATAAAAACATATAAAAAAACAGAATCTATTAATACTCAACCTCGTATCTTCGATCCAGGGAAACCTGTCCAGTTGTCGCCTTGTAAGTTTTTTCAACCAACCAAACACCATAGATTTCACCCTAAACTTAATAATGGAAACAAAATTTTAAAATCAATTTCAATTATTGCACGGGAGTCGATTTTTTAAAACCGAACCGGAATATAGAATCCCGTGTAACCCTGGTTCTTACCATGCATATTATCAATAAAATGATGAGATAAATATAAATCATATTGTTAGCATCAATATCATGTATATGAATTAGAACTATCGGAATATTTCTGTACTGTGGCATGTAATTACAGAAGTAAATAATTGCAAAATAAATATTTAAAATCATTAAAATCGAAAATAACATTGAATAATATATCGTACGGTGGAAACTGTTGAATTTGAGCATTATAATTCGATCTGAATCATATTTTATCTATTATGTAATAGTTTTTTGTTTAAAATTTCATTTAATTTAAAGTAAAAATAGAGCTTCTAATATTTTATATTTCCACAACGGTATAAAACAGTAACCTTTTACTACACATTGTTAGTTGTTTTTTTCTTATTTAGGTAGACTCAAATGGAAATACCCGATTGACATTCAATAGAATCTTAAAATATTAACAATCTCTCTCTTTTTTCATTTCATTTGGTGTGAAGAAATTTATGAAATACGATTATAAAGGGATAAATATTAGTGTCAGTTTTGAAAGCAAAACTATTTTTTTATAGATCGAAATATTTTCCAGTATATATTTACGTTAGGAAAAAAATAGGTATATTCATGTGGACAACTGCCACAAAACCGTGCGGCATTGCACCAGACTTTGCACCAATTGCAAAAACACACATTTCTATTTTTTTCAATATTTTATTGTCCTTTTCAAAGATTGGTGCCTAATGGAAGAGCAAAAAAAGATGAAAAAATTATGGGCGGCCACACTGCCAAAAATAACTTTTTCGTCAATTCATCTTAAATGTGTGCTGCCGATAATTTCGTAAAAAAAAGAATGGCTGTCCAAACGAGAACCTCATTCCATCCTAATTTTTTTCCTCTTCCATTAGGCACCGATCTCTGAAAAGGACAATAAAATATTGAAAAAAAAAATAATAATAAAATAGAACGGTATGTTTTTGCAATTGGTGCAAAGTCTTTTGCAATGCCGAACGGTTTTGTGGCATTGGATTGCAGCTGTAATATAATCTAAAGCTTTCAATAATCGAACATTCCAGCTCTCATTCTTATAGCCCAATATAAATTCCTTCGCAAAATATATTCCACTTTCACAATGTAACTTTCTTGGCACAAAGCCTGTGGCAACTGTATTGAGATAATATGTAGAAATATTTATATTTTCTTAATTCAATATTTTGAAAAAAATCTTACCAAGGCTGAATAAAAACTGTGATATATTATGCACTGATCCAGATATTACATTCCCAATGTACATTATCAAGAGAACATCTAAAAATTATATTATATTTCTGGAGATACATAATTTTAAAAAATTTAATACTCAGTCAGTGTTTTCTACATCAAAAGTGATTTTTATAAAAACTTTGCTGAAACTATATTAAGATGAGACGCAGAAAATTTTAAATTTTCTATTATTTATTGAAATTTTGAGAAGTTAGCTATAAAAGGTTCGATTCCTTTCTTACATTAATTCAAATAAATCATCCTGATAAAACGATAAATACCAGGGTTGCACGGAATTCCATCTTCCATCTTCCATTTTCCGTTTTCCGTCGTTTTTTGAGTTCCATTTCCGTTTTCCGACTTCCGTTTCAAAAAATAATTTTCCATTTCCGTTTTCCGTCGTCCGTTTGAAAAAACTAATTTCCATTTCCGTTTTCCGTCGTCCGTTTGAAAAAAAAATTTCCATTTCCGTTTTCCGCCTTCCGTTTGAAAAAAATTGTTTCCATTTCCGTTTTCCGTTTTCCGTCTTCCGTTTGAAAAAAATCGATTTCCGTGCAACCCTGATAAATACGTTAAGAGATGTGTCGTAGAACGTTATTTTTTAAGTCATCGGATTTCCGATCACTTCTTCCTCACATGATTCGCACAAGCTGTTCAGACGATTCAATCCAGAAGAGAGCGAGTTAACGCTTATTGAACTTGGTGTAATAAAGATTTATACCAGGATTGCACGGAAATCAATTTTTTTTCAAACGGACGACGGAAAACGGAAATAGAAATGAGTTCTTTGAAACGGACAACGGAAAACAGAAATGGAACTCAAAAAACGACGGAAAACGGAAAATGGAAGATGGAATTCTGTGCAACCCTGATATAAACATAGCAGAAAGTGCAGAGTAGAGAATAACAGCCGAAACGAGAACGACTCGTTAACTAGCGTATGGGGGGTCCAGTTTGGCATAGGTTTCACTAGAAGTATATGTTAAACCGACGCTGATAACAACTCGCTAGCAATTCTTCTCCGGTTTGACATTGAATGGGAAATTGTTATAATTATAAAAACAAATATGGTGATTAATAGAATAATTTTGTAAATTACTAAAACTCTTTTTCATTTACCAAAATTCATGTTTTTTATTTGAAAAAAATAAGCAATTAAAAAAATTCCCAATAGGGAAATTCGCGAGAAAATATAGAAATAAAACTGCGCAGAAAATTTTTGTCTCCTTTTTTTTCTCATGCAATTGTTAAGGAAATGAGTCAATTATTTCGATTCAATACTTAACCATTTCAATTTGTCATGTTGATAGATAAAAAAGACAGAAACTAATTAAAAATTCACTAAACCTGCCAATTTTCTTGAAACCTATAGAGAAAATGAAAATTGTATTTTACAGTCATCTAGAAGTTCAGGTTTGCTCAATTAAGATGTGTTTAAATTCGTTCAGAAACATAATTTAATCATTAGACTAAAAAATAAAAGTGATTGAAACACACAAAGTTTTGTTTTTCTGAACACGCAAACTTAAAACAAAATAACTCCGTATACCCTGTATGTAAAACTTGCCATCAGTGGGATTCTCCGGAATATATTCCATTACTCCAAATGGTGGATAAAAGAATAAGGATAACGCCTGAGTCACAAATCTCAATAACTGCGAAATTCCCATACAAAATATTAAAATACTGAAATCACACTCTTTATTATTGTTATAATTCGGTTTTTTTAATTAATCATTTGACATGATGTAACTATATCCTGTAATATAACCTATAAGTCCGTTTCAGGGGACACTTTACAAAGTCCATAATGAACAACAAAAAAGAAAGAGTATTGATTTCGAACAAAACAAAAAGAAGTGCATTTGATGTTCGGATTAAACCGATTGGCTTTTATTCTGTCTGATAGAGCATCATAATATCATAACAAACTCCATTAAGTTGGAATAGGATTTTTAACCCCAAACATGAATAAAGTTTTTGTACTTTAGATAGTAAGAACATAATTCACGGCTTCGTATAAGCTAAAAATTGTGTAATACACAGAGATTAATGGATACATGGAAGCACATGCGGAAAACAATAGACAATAATGAAAAAACTAACCTAAACTAACAAGATGTAAGATGTATGTAATAGATGACTCATCGAGTTTTAAGAAAAAATGGGAAGAAAATAAATGACCTAACTAATTTGCGGACGGTTTACAACAGAGCGCACAATTTTGGAACGACTCTTTATTTTTTGGGACAGATTTTGTCCTCATGTGTTGAAGCATGTGGGAAGCACACGATTCAACGGGGAGCTAAAAGGTTAGGAGTCGAAATGAATATTAATTTGAAATTTAGTTATTAGTGAGGTACAAAAATTCTATTTTTTTTTAAAGTTTCGGTAATATATGCAAAGTATATTAATATCAAGGTATAGTAATATATTCGAGCGGACGAAGAAATCGCATTTAGTAACATAGATAAAGTTCCCCTTTCATTTTATATTTCTCCAAATACAACAATAGTTACGAAATTATCCGACTCTGTAGCATGAGAAGAGCTGTTATACTGTTATTTTAGGTATAATGGCTAAGGGAGAAAGTACATATCTGTGATGGACGGAATAGAAATTTTCCATTTCGAAATACGGAATAAAATTTCAACTTCCGGAATACGGAAGAGAAAAAAACCGCGGAATACGGAATTCCGTCCATCATTGGTACATATATAATATTCAAAACGAAAATGGTCCCAATGAAAAGTTTCCGCAAGGTATGATGCTTCGTAATAACTAAAAGGGATGGATGACCTCTATATTGCTGAATGATTGGATCAACAAAATTTCTTCTGATTCTGGATTCCCGCTTATTAAACACCGAAACGCTGGAGGAACTTACGAGTGGGGCCTAAATTGCTGTTATATCCGGAGGCGTTTTCGGTCGGTGCTCAATGCATAAATGAAAATTTTTTAGGAATTCTTATAGACGTTATTTATAATGACACATTTAGAATCAAATTTTGAAGAAGTACTTAATATTTTGACTGTTAGTTTTACAATTTTTTAAATTTGAATATCAAATATAATAGCAGTGCGATGTCACGAAACCGCACTACATTGCAAAAGACCTCGCACCAATTGCGCGAACACTACCTTTAAATTTAATAATTTTTTTAATGATTGAAGGGAACATGTACGTGCAGAGTATAAACAAAATTATTATATCTACTATAATTTTCGAAACAACATATACAAACTAAACTTACGATTCGGTTAAAAAATAATTAATAAATACAATATTTAACAAAAATAATAAATATAAAGGTAGTCGTGAAATTGGTGCGAAGTCTTTTGCAATGCGACGTGGTTTCGTGCCATTGGTGTGTAAAAGAATAATGATTATTGTCAATTTATTGAAATTTAATGGTTGCTTAATATTCAGAGATCATAATGCCTAATCTTGTAAACCTAGTTAGTTGTCTTGTTTACATATTCGTGAATTCGTGAAGAATGACTGGTATTTTTTTGAAAAAAGGGTGTTTCTTGAACTTTTTTTACGATTTTGTATGTTCCTCTGAAAGGGACCTATGGGTTATTTACGATCATGTAAACTATCAGCACACAAAATTGAGTTTATCGTGTAAATTATACATTATAATTTATTGTCCACTCTTATGTTTCTTCTTTATTTAATGATATTTGGAATTAACGTCAAAATCCTCCTCAAACTGTATAGAAACCCATGGCCTTAAATTTATGGACTTACTCGGGAAAAACTTTAATTAGGTGTGCCGTCGAATCTAACCTTTAACAATATTTTTTTTGAAACCAACCGGCAATACTGATTCAGCACTGGCGGACATACTGTGATTCGAAGAAATGTTTGATAGGAAATAATACCAATAGCAATGATCAAGTATTGCGCAAAATTCAAAACAGATGTCATTTTAAAATTTTTATATTACGGCGAATGGCAACCAAAATGATTAATGATTAAATTGTCTGCTAATCATAATTATCATCTACAGGGAATTGGTTGTTTTTAATTATTTTTCGTACTCTGTTCCTCAATTAATACGTCAAAAACAAGATGTTATGAAATGTAGGAAAAAGCGAAAATTGCTCCCGTAGAGCATACCTGGTAGAGATGTTTCGATTCTTTTGAATTTCATTTTTCGATTTTTAATGAATCTGTTGAAGTTTGAGGAAGAATTAAATGGTGCAATATTCCGTGATTATTTGGTGGTTTGTCTTAAAATATCTAAAAGAAATTATTTCTTTCCAAAAAGCTAAATAGAATACGTTTATAGAGCTCATTTTATTGTCATACCAGTTGGCGTGCGCATATCCAATCGGTTAAAGGCACACCAAGCAAGGCACCCTAAAGAATTTCAAATGGAAAGTCTTAGCACACCAGGCATACTCTCCAGATATCGCTTTATCTGATTATCACCTTTTCCAGACAATGACACACGGTTTTGCAGAGCAGCGCTTTCAAAATCGCCAACAAGCCCAAAAATGGCTCGTTAAATAGCTTCGAATCCGGCAAATTTTTTCACAATAAATTAGCTAGTCTTTGTGAAGATGTTGTATAAAATGATGGAAACTATTTCTAATAAAGATTTTGTTTTAAAAAATTAGTATTTCGATAAAACTTAATTCCTCAAAAAAATTGCGCTCCTAACATAATTATTTTTTCTTACGATTGCTAAACCAATAAGAAGCAAATACGTTTCAAAAGACATCTAAAAGACTATTTTGCGAGTTCCAGCAAATATCATGCCAAGCAGTTCATTGATTGGTTGTGATTTTCCTGGTTTTTCATTTTTCAAATAAATTGTTATAGTCGTCGCCAAATGAGATTACCGCCGCAAAGTGTGGCGCACTTTTTAAATATTATTTTTTTATTTAATTTTCATGTTTATTTTCTTGTTTAGGCTCGTTCTATACTGTTTCTGCTTAAATAAATTGAAGAATATGTTTTAGATGTTGTTACAATCGTGGTATAAATGTGGAAAATATTAAAAATCATAAAAATTAAATGAAAAAATAATATTTAAAAAAGTGCGCCACACTTTGCGGCGGTAATCGCATTTGGCGACGACTATATAATTTGTTAAAATTTTTATTTTTTTTTTTGAAATTAATTTCATAATTAACACGTTTACCATCACAACAATCGAAAAAATTCCATGGCCCTCATTTAAGTCTAAGAGAGTCTAAGCCATGTTCTCTTCAAAAAACCAATGTTTAATAATCTTTTTATCAGCAATTTACATGTTTTCCATGGACTAAAGGATAGTTTTGACATCAACTCTCTTCGTTAACATTTTACTATTCAATTAAAATTCAAATTGTTAAATATAATGAAACATTTATTATTTGAGCAATAAAATATCAATTAATTATGTGCGTTTATCTGAAATAACACTAACCACGTTATTATAGCTCGTCGGTTTGGTCTTGACTATTCCAATTTTATATAAAAATTGTTTGGCTTTCAACTTCACTGCAAAATGTTATTTTAATAGGTTTTTTTTTTAACAAAAACGATGATATAGCAACACCGAGTGGGATTTAAAAAGTCCATTAAACTATATTAAATATAGATATTAAAAATTCAAGGAGACTGAAAAAAACTCTATATATGATTTTTTGTTATCTGGATATTTTATAATACAAACTATCAAGATTTGTTGGCTTCATTTATTTCCCAAGTCGAAATTATTTATAAAAAAAAGATTAAAAGATTAAAAGAGCAATTTCTCGAAGATTTTTTAACTGCAAACATAAGGTATACACCAGGGTTGCACGGAAATCAATTTTTTCAAACGGACAACGGAAAACGGAAAATTATTTTTTGAAACGGACAACGGGAAACGGAAATGGAACTCAAAAAACGACGGAAAACGGAAAATGGAAGATGGAGTATGGAATCTTGAAAGATTTTTTTTTCGGAACGGTGGCATTGCACATTTTAAATACAGAGCGGGGTTGCACGGAAATCAGTTTTTTTCAAATGGACGGCGGAAAACGGAAAATGGAAGATGGAATTCCGTGCAACCCTGGTATACACAATTCGAATTTTCATTGTAATTATATTGATTTTCGTGACGGATTCATGGCAAATACTTAACTCATTTGGAAGTCATCTTGGTTTTAACTCGTTTCCGATGTAAAGTTCTTAAAGAAAAGTAACTCTTAGGTAAAAATTCATCACTGAATTGGTCAAATCTTTAAGAACTTAGTTCCATCGGAAACCAATTAAAACTTTGATTATTTCACAAATTATTTTGTATTTGTCGTCAGGAAAATCTATGTTAACAGAATTTAAGTTTTCTCATTAATACACAAAATTTTATTAATATCATTTAAAAATAGTAATTTAGGGAAAATCTTTGTACATTGTTTTTGTCGGTTAATCAGAACAATTTTAAAGATTATAGATATAATTCCGATATTAAATTGCACGCCAAATGATATTGCAAAATATGAGTTGGAAAAAACCCTTAAATCCAGAGTTTCCTAAAAAAGTGGGAAGATATTTAAAGAAAGCCTATAATTTCAACGTAAAATTAAATAATCTCACTAATTCTCACTAAAACACGTAATATTTTCATATAACTTGATACGTCATTTTTTCTATCCAGTCTTAAACTATCTAAAAATAGATTCTTATCGTCAAAACGTGTGATTTGAGCATCTTTTCTGAGCACCCAAGATAACCATTCAATTTGGAGCTCAAAACAATTATTTTCATTGAAGATTTGAAAATATTCTCATATTCAATTTTTCAATAAGAAACGTAGGTATTTCTTAGATAATTTAAGACAGGCTAGTAAAAATGACTTGTCACACTATATGAAATTAATACGTGTTAGTTAGAAAGACACGTGGAAATATTGAAGTGTGAAAAGTTACATTTGGTGTACATTTGGCATGCAACTAGAAAATTTAGAAATACAGACTTAATATTTTAATAGCGACTAACAAACGTTTCAAATATTTCCAGCTAATTAGAGTGTATATATCCTTATAAATTTTGTTTTTTTCTGTGTCAATATGAAATGTGATTTAAATACTCAGTCGTCTGTTGCAGATTACGTGTAATGTCATAATATCATAATATATTACATTTCTCTTTTATCAATTTAACTGAAAAGAGCATTGTTAGCGTTGCCATTGAACCATGTTGCGCTCCTAGAAACACGCAATATGGTGATAAACTTGTGAGGATATCAGCTTTAATATTTATAACAAATGCTGATAAGAAAAATGATAATGGTATTGCCAAGAATGATATATGAACAAATACCTGAATTTATCCATTAAATAACCAGTTTTGCATTATAGATCGTAGTACCAAATGCGAGTTTATCGTTGAATTGGGTATGAAATACGAATATTTTCAAGGAGTAATTATTGTCCTTTTCAGAGATCGATGCCTAACGGAAGAGGAAAAAAATTAGAATGAAATGGGGTTCTCGTTTGGACGGCCATTCTGTTCTATCTCATCAATGTGTGTTGTCTCAAAAAAATAGGAAACACACAAATTGACGAGGAATAGATGAAAAAGTCATTTTTGGCCATGTGGCCGTCCATTCGAGAGTATCATTTTTCTTATGTCTTTGCTCTTCTATTAAGCACCGATCTCTGAAAAGGACAATATTTATTTCAAGTAAGTTGATAAAATTATGAATCAATGAGCATATTAAAATGCGTAATTTGCCAGTGTTAACAATGATTTTTTAAAGATTTTCAAATTTTTTGATTTTTTGATTTGATTTTGATTTTACCTTATTATTTAAAAACAATTAAACTAATATTTCTGTTAACTATAATTAATCAATATTCTTTTTTAAATTTTGCGTATTTGGTGCGTGGTATTTTGCAATTAGCTCGTACTTCGTGGCAGTGGAATGACATTGTTAACACTGCCAAAATAAGAATTGCAATTTGCTCATTAATACACAATTTGATCAACTTCCTTGAAATAAAAAATCATTCAGCGAAAATGTTCGTACTTTGGTCATTTCAATTGGAGTGTAATAAGCGTATTATATGGGATTCTCCCTTTTTTTTATTCCGCAATTTTTCCATGACATTCCTGGGATACATTTTTGGAAGGAGGAGAGCAAAAAACAGCATATCTTCAGATGGAATTTTCTAGACTTCTACAAATTTGTGCAGAAAACCAAGTACACCACGAGAAAGCCCGTATTCGAAACTATAAATGAGCAAATTTAGAAAAAATTCTGAGATGATGCCCAAACATGGTTCCCTAGTCAGTTCAATTTTTTTGATGCAAATTATAAATATAAACAGGTGAAACTTCCACTGTTTTCTTGGTAAAATTATCAGATAATTCAGCTAAATTCAACAAGATCAAATTACTAACTCCAAAAATAATTCTAACTCGCAAGACTACAATACGTCAGACTTTCAAAAAACATAAAAATGATAGCCATTGTGTTTTAATTTACTCATTCCTCTGACATATAAACCTTACCTGAAGCGATAAACTTTTCAAAAAGTTTTTCTGCATCTTTACAGAATTTTTCGAAACAGATGAGCCACATTTCTTCAATGAATAATATGATAATGCTCCTAATGTCAACACAAATATGATACAAAGAAATATTGAACACGTCCCAAAAATTAATGAAATTACAGTTGTGTTTTTCGAGTAATTCATGAGAAAACAGTTATTACATTCGACAAATGTTGGCAAGGGTCCTGACGTCTGAAAGAAAAATTTTTTAAAAATAGTGGACAAAATCATATCTTCCTGAGAATCGTACTATTGATGTATTAAAACTTATATAATATAAGCTCTAATATATAAGTTTGAGTTTTGAAACTTTAACAATATGCTTTATATTATAGTTAAAATTGTCGATTATATAGTTCAATATAAACTGATTTATTAGTAGAGACCCCTTTCACTTATAACAAGTAGAAATTTGGTGTTTTTGGTTAGGGTCCTAGATTTATATAAAAACGAAATTAGCATAATTTGAAACATACAGTACCGTGCAATAAGATATACAATTTTACTTTTTTGTCATTAACTGAGATTCTAAGATTACGAAATATATGCAATTTTTACAGATTTTCAGAACGGTAATAGAAAAGTAATTACATATTTGAACTACCGTACCTAAGAAATAGTGGGTTTTGCATATGTGAATGTATCGGTAACTTAATCGATTGGATCTGGCCGGAATATGAGACGACAGAGCTACACTAGCTGACAAAAGTTTTGACACAAATGTTTTTTCGGGTTTAACTTTTTTGTGATTTGACCAAATTGGCTGATTTTTTGATATGATAGATTCATATGGTTGTAGATTATTTTACAAATTCCCGCTTGTGATTACGATGATCCGTTTTACAGTGACAAGCGTTTATCGTAAAACGCGTAGCTCAAAGATATTTCGCACTTTTCTTGCATTGCATTTTTTAATAATTTTTAAAGTTCAATTATATTTTTTTTTTATAATTTATTGAAAATAGCAGTAATTGGCAACATTTTAGAGATGACTCCACCTAAAGAAACTCCAATTGCCACCCGGAAAGCTGTTATCAATATGAGGGAAAACGGAATGCGTGGTACCGAAATTGCCATAGTAATTTAAACCAAATTTTGCTACTATAACATTTTAAACACTGATTTACATAAAATATCAAAAAATCAGCCAATTTGGTCAAGTCACAAAAAAGTTAAACCCGAAAAAACATTTGTGACAAAACTTTTGTCAGCTAGTGTAACTCGAAAGTTCCATTTGTCAAAATGGTCTATTCGAAGATTTTTGAAGCGTCGATCATTGGAAGATGTTTGAAGCCTCGATTCAAATCGTTTGGAAACTCAAGAAAAGGCATACAAAGAATCGAGCAAATACGATCCATCGAGCAAATACGATCCATGAGAGAACTCACTCAATTTAATATAGGTTATGTAGCGTTTTTGAAAGAAAAGCTATGGTAAGTAATTTTTTATTTGATTTCCAATTGTGCGTTGGCACAGTTAAACGTCGTCTCCGTGATGCTGGTCCCGGATTGATTTCGGAGAAGAATTGTCTAGCTCTTGGTATTGCCAAGAATTTGAGGGGAACTTATCAACAGTGTTTCAACGTCATCTGAAGTGACGAGCCGAATATTCATTTAATTGATACTGATGATATTTCACATATAAGAAAAGTTTCCTATTGGCAAACAGTTCGATTCAAAGTACCAACGGAAAAGTCTTGCTGTGAGGAAATAATGGGTTCGGCACTTTCCACTATATCCGAGACAAAATGAATCGCTACATGTCTGTACAAGGAAAATCCGAAAGACAATATGCTTCTATTTAAAAGAAGATACAATCATCGAGACTACATTTTCTAGAATGATAACGCACCCACGCAAAGTTCCCTCTATCACAGAACCGTTCGAAGAACGGTTCCATTGTCTGTTAGGACCTGGATTATGTCAAAGCCTAGACGTTAATCCCATCGCACATCTTTGGAAATTCATATTGAAGGACTTACAGCAAATTCTAGTTCCGAATTAAATTTTTCGAATGGTTATAAAACTTTAAGCGAACATATTTCACGGTACTGTAGCTATAAATAATTTGCAGCCGAGTTAAGACCGTAACCCGAACATAGAAAAGTGAATAATACCAAAAAAATTGTGGCGAAAATTTCGGAATAACTTTCTATCCGCGAAGTTGTAAGATATTCTAACAAACTTATGAGCGGTCAAAGAAAAGCTCTCATAAATCATTTAGTGAGATACATTCAGTAGTTTTAGTGTTACATTAGAAAAACCAGTCTGTCCGCCTTAATGTAAAACGTTGAATGAATATACGAAAGTATAAAAGACTATACGTTTTTCTTCATGATTCTAACCTACTCGCGGTTAAGAAGGGTAACTGTTCTTCAACAGATCGAATGAAGTTTTCTACCATTCGTAGAACAGGCTAATAGAATCATCCCGTACCGTGGGAAAATACGCGTCCTGGAAGGCCTGGTAAGCCACCTCCAAGGAACCTCAGGAAAATTCCTAAGACCCTTAAATATAAAAAAGAGTAAATACCGATGTATCGGTCGATGGATTCAGCTCAGGTATCAATCACATCTTCCCCACGAAAATGGAGGCCTGGGTGTAGTTTTGAGAGTAAGACAGATAGGAATCCTGGAGTCGCAGTCGCTCGAATTGGAATGAGCTTGTCCGCTGCTCCTTGCGAGAATGATTAGGACTCCAAATTATCCAAAGTAAGTAAAACCAGTCTGTCCGCCTCAAACCCGTCCCTCGGGTATCTGCGAAACCCCTTCTGCATTTCGTTTCTTTTATTTTATATTTTTTAAAAATTATTGATGGTTAGAATATGAAATTAAAAGTCCATCCGTTAATGTGAAATATAGAATGAATATACGAAAGTATATAGAGCGTTCATGATACAGAATATACAAAAAATCTACGAAAAATACAATCTATTTTATCTATCAGCTTTATGTTTGTGGACTTATTGTGTGGTAGTTATATGTTTTATATAATTATTTAGGGATTCGATTAACAACAGGAATAATTTAATTAACTTGATAGAATGATAATAATAACTATCTACGCAGAAGTTTTTAATGTAACAAAAGTATATTTCAGAAATATATCAACATTTACGGGAATATTCAATAGTGACTAATAATGTAAGCGTTTCTGCTCCCAGATTGACTTTCAGTCACAATAATAACACGTTTGTGATTACCTTTCGAAATATAAAACTTTCATTCAACCATTTGATTGAGTTGAATCAATTGGCTAACCAAAAGAGTATTCATATAAAAATTACCTGATTAACCCACGTATAATATTCGCCTTGATTAACCATGTCATCGTAACTAATAATAAAAGTGACTAAAGTGACTATATAAAATAAATAAATTGTTCGTTTGATATATTTCATTATATTCTTCTTTTTTCCCCGTTTATCAAATGCAATAGCTAAGTATCTCGATGCAAATAGCTGTATTATTGTTATGCCCAAACCTCCAAAAAAATTAATTGTAAACTAGAAAATGCAAAGAAGGCAGTTTACTGTAAATTATATTGATTTTTTGATTTCTACGTGTACATAATTTCGGATAAATTTGAAAATTAGAATATATCCAAGAAATTAGAATATTTTTCCAGTTTTATTCCCATATCAAAATTTACTAATCAGAATGTTATAAAAAAATAATATTCAGGCTTTCCCGTTTTAAGTTATTCTCTTTATAATTAAAGCGATTAAAATAAATATACTCCATGCAAGCCAAATGAAAACAGGACCCGAAAAGAGTCACTAAAATCTAAAATTTAAAGCGCCAATAATATTTTTAAGGAAAAACAGTGAAATTGATTAGCGGCACGCCAAATGAAAATGAACATTTTCCATTATTTAAACGTATATTATCAATTTATGTGTGTAATTTAAAATCTACATTTTACTTTACTTTAATAGATTTTAATTAAAGTGACAGGAGATATTAAAATCTCCGCAAAATATTAGATTATAGCAAATTGTTTCAGCACCCATTTATTGATTTCAGTTGGGGTGCACGTAAATTCTTTTAAATACTGCACAATTAAAATTTTCAGTTGGCGTGCTTGATGAATTGAAATAAGGCACTGTACTCCCTGTGAACTATTTCTCAATCCCAACAAACCTATGAACGTTCCCACCAAAACAATTAACAAATAAGGTGTATAGTTTGATAACAATCCGTAACTACAAATTCCAAACCATGGTAGAACAAAATATGGTTCAAAGAATACCGTGACAAATATTTCAAAAACCCAATTCCTTCAATAATATATCATTATTATTCAATTTTAAATATCAAAAATATCATACGAAATGGTGTGATGCAAAAGAATTCGTTGATACTCGCGGAAATATTTCGGATACTTGCAGAACAGAGAATAAAAGCCGAGAAAGTAGATAAAGTTTGTTGATCCAGATGACACACGCAATTTCATTAAGAACGACTGTATGAACTGCGGAAAACATTCAACATCCTGGCCCAGATGATAACCCATTATATGCAATTCTGAAATAACATTTTAAATTAATGATTCATTTGTTCTAAAAGTGTACATTGTGTTAAAATTGTATCATTAGTTGACTAAAACACCTGAGAATAAAATTAAAACATTAAAAATCATCAAAAATCATTAAAAAAATAGAGAATAATATTTATTGAATAGTAGAATATGGAGCAAGAATGTAAAAGAGGTTATTTATTGAATATGATAGAATATTGAGCAAGAATGTAAAGAGGCTTTAGAAGGACAGGAGCGTCCTTTTATACAATTTTAATATAAACATATCTGTTAAAGCGTGGGATAAAAATGTTACAACATAACATTAAGGAACATACAAAATATTACCAATGTCAATTATAGAATAAGCTTATACAAATTTAATATAAACATATCTGTTAAAAGCCTGGGATGAAAATGTTACAACATAACATTAAAACATACAAATATTACCAATATCAATTATAGAATAAGCTTATCATGGTCGTTTACGACATAATATGAATAATACCAGAATAATACCGAATGCTAATTAATAAAAAAAACAAATTAATTAAAAATGTAGAAACTTATTGACAAATATAGATATGCTATGGTCTTTATTTCTTAGAAGATTCAACTAATTGTTCATAGAATTGAATTGCATGTCAACAAGTTCTAGCAAAAAATTACCTGAAAACTAACAAACATAATGAACCCCTTTACAAAATACCGAAAAGAGTATAGATGAGAGATGAACGGGGATTGAGTTTTCAATTTCTGAATGCGAAACGGAAAATGGAGGGAGTCCGGAATTCCGGCCATCTATGGTATACTTGTTCTGGAGAAGTTGGCACTTCGTAAAGCAGACGGAACCCGCTCTAATAATTAAAATTCTTGAGTAAATAGTATATTTACATAATACCGGATGGTAATAATAAAAGATCACATCTCCAATAATGTAGATGAAGCGCAATTCAACAAGTCGTGATAATAAGCTAATTATATTATTTTGCTATGAAGCTGTGCTAAATTTCAATTTACTTAGAATATTACTTGGCTGGGTTATGTAAAACTCATAAATTAATATGAAAAACAAAGTTGGAAAACTGGTACATATTAGAATATATAATTATAAGTTACAAATCACTGACTTCAAATATTTAAAGGAAAACCAAGACGAACTTAATCAAGTACTTTATCTTTACATAACAAGCAATTACATGTCCAAGACGGCACGGATAGTTTTTCTATTCACAAATTTGTACAACACGTTTCTCAGCTCTTTTCAAAAAAGTAAAAATTTTTGGTTTCAAAGCCATTCGATCATTACTTTCATTTAGACTTCTCAATTAGTTTAGTTGAGCTATATTTTTGGTATATCATGCTACAGATACAACTTACAAGGGAAGTCACTTTAGCGTCCCTTTGAGAATTTGCTGAAACTTGGACCATTGATAGATTCGGATGCGCTGATTCCAAATCCGTTTTCAAAATCGGCGCAATATTTATCTGAGCCGAGATATAAGCCGTCAAAGTTCATTTTTTGATGTGCTCATTGACGTGCATAAACCACAAAATGTCCGACACAAGCAATAGCTTAATTATATAAGCCGAGCAATTAGCAGGAGAAGTGTGGCAGCGGCAGCGAGTGGACGGAGCAATTGGAACGGTATAGTGATCATGGTTGGTTATGGCATTGTGTGTACAGTATTGTTAACGTTTCTAGTTTCTATGCGTGTTAAAGCTTATTCATTTCGTATTTTGAAATTTTTTCATTTATTGCAAATTTGTGAAAAATTTCTTATTCTGTTCAAGAGTTTAAAATAACAGAAAAAAAATTTTACAAAATTAACTTTTCATTGAAAAATAAAAAAAAAATTTTTTAGCATCACTTATGTACATCAACTACAAAAAGATTAGAAATAAAAACTTCTACAGTACAAACATGAAATAAAAGATAGTATATATAAGCGAATTCAGGAAGAAACAAAAATAATTTTCCCGATTTTTAAAATTTTTCTGGTCGTTGTACATTGAACCGATCTCATGGCCATGTTGAAGGTGAAAAATTTGCCGCCATACATGTGAAGGCTTTTAGCATGATGATAATCTCCAAAATTTTTTTTCATTAATTAACTTTAAAATATTGGTCCCGGTAGCTAATTTAAGCGGTGATGCACCCCTTACCTTGAGCTACCTCGTATAACCACATTTGAACGCCTTCCTATGTTGCCCGCTCTACCCATATCAAGGTATGTCAGCCAAATATTTTCTCAAACATATCTGTGATACAAGATGTACCATTTTTTCTAGTACAAGTTTATGGAATTGAGCTAGCAACATAGGAAACCGTACAAATATATTTCTCGAGGTAGCTCAAGGTATGGGTTACCATCATCGTTATGAATCACTCTACGAAGTTTAATGAATACTGAAATACTGAAGAGTTCAAGTGATTCAGGCAGTTAGCACCACCTGAAGTATGAATTTTCGAAGGATTAAAAAAGTTGTCAAAAAATTCCGGAGAGTTATAATGCCTGGTTCATAAATTACTTCTAAAATATTGGTCACTCGAGCTAATTTAATCAACAGGATTCAATTTTCAATTTTTATTTTTCAATTTTTTCAATTCCATAAATAGGAATTTATAATAGAAAACATGGTACATTTTGTAGCAAAAATATGCTTGAGAAGATTTATGGCTGACATACTTGGTGTAAAAGGGAATAGCGGGCAACATAGGAAGGCGTGCAAATCTGCCTATACGAGGTGGCTCAAGTTAAGGGGTGCAGCGCTTAAATTAGCTTGCGGGACCAATATTTTAAAATTAATTCATGAAAAAAAAATTTGGGGATTATCATCATGCTAAAAGCCTTCACATGTATGGTGGCAAATTTTTCACCTTCAACATGGCCATGAGATCGGTTCAATGTACAACGACCAGAAAATCGGGAAAATTATTGTTTATTCCTGAATTCGCTTATATATACTATCTTTTATTTCATGTCTGAATTGTAGAAGTTTTTAGATATAATCTTTTTGTAGTTGATGTACATAAGTGATGCAAAAAAAATTTTTTTTTATTTTTCAATGAAAAGTTAATTTTGTAAAATTTTTTTTTCTGTTATTTTAAACTCTTGAACAGAATAAGAAATTTTTCACAAATTTGCAATAAATGAAAAAATTTCAAAATACGAAATGAATAAGCTTTAACTCGCATAGAAACTAGAAACGTTAACAATACTGTACACACAATGCAATAACCAACCATGATCACTATACCGTTCCAATTGCTCCGTCCACTCGCTGCTGCTGCCACACTTCTCATGCTAATTGCTCGCCTTATATAATTAAGCTATTGCTTGTGTCGGACATTTTGTGGTTTATGCACATCAATGAGCACATCAAAAAATGAACTTTGACGGCTTATATCTCGGCTCAGATAAATATTGCGCCGATTTTGAAAACGGATTTGGAATCAGCGCATCCGAATCTATCAATAGTCCAAGTTTCAGCAAATTCTCAAAGGGACGCTAAAGTGACTTCCCTTGTTAATGTCAGTGGTAATTAAACGTGTCTTTGATTTTGAAATAAAAAAACGGCCAAAACATCGACGAATTTTTTTATTCACAAGGACCCAAAGGTTCTTGTCTATCCTTTTTATAACAAAACTCTGATGAGGCTCATAACGAACACCAAATGGAAATGAACATTTTTCAATATTTAAATGTGTCTTACGACGTGTTTTTTTCTTACACGTGTTTTTTTCCATATAACTTGATACGTCATTTTTTCTAATTATCTAAAAATATGCGCTTCTTGACGATATTTGCAAAACGAGCATCTTTTCTGAACCTCCAAATTCATCATTCAATTTGGGATGCATAACGCAAAAGAGTCTCAAACCCTTATAAGAAACTAATAAAGTTAGCTGATAGAAAGTGGATTAGGGAAATTAATTGTAATCATTTAATAATATGCGACGAAATAAAACTATTTTAAACATAATGAAATGAAGGTTGTTTCAACTTATTGAATCATAATTTCATAAAATTTCGGTTAATATTTTCATCTGTCCAAGTTCTCATTCAGTTCAAAAGTTTATTAGTTTCAGTACAATGTTCATAGGCAACGTTTCTCAGACCCCTATCTTCGACGATTCTTACTTCACCTTTGTGTGATGTGTTAATTTTTAACAACAGAAGCATAGTGAGAAGATAAATTCCTATAAATTGACTTATAATCAAAGAATGTCTAATTTTGTAAATAACACACAACTCTTTGCTTCAACCTAGAAAAGTAATATAGTTTACAACAGATATGGGAAAATAAGTCATTTTTCGATCCAAATTATTTCGAGCTTAGGTGCAGCCGTATTCAATATGCGCTATACTTGCGCTGAGTCCGAAACGACGATGAAACTTTGCATGAAGAAAAAAAAAACACAAAAAATCGTTTCCTGCACTAATGGCTATAAGTGGGTTATAAACAGTTAAAAGTCGCCACAGTCAAGTTTTCCAGTATCAAGCGATTATATTTTTCGTTGGACCATTTAAACCAACATAATGCATCGGCAAGCATATGCGAACGAAATGCTAACAAAACTTTACCTTGTAACTAAAATTTGATCCTTATTCTCTATACAATTTTGATTAATATCACTTTCACTAATTCTTGATCTTTTCGATGCAAATACCATGTTTTAAATAAAACAACAAATACTACAACTAAATATTTGTTAAAAGATTAATATATAAAACAAATAGTTAATTGATATCATTCTTCTTGTTCGAAATCAATTAAACCGAGTGAAATTGAACTCGAATTATAGTTTAACGTTAGACATTGATTACAACTTTGATGATTCAATTATAAAGGTTTATGTTCCGCCAAAAATCGCCCGGTTTGGTGTCGAAGAAGTTGTTGAGCCAGTTTTTGAGGTCCTCGTCGCCATTGAAGGTAACACAGCTCAATTGGTTTGACAGAGAGCGGAAAAGATGACAATCGGATGGCGCAAGGTCTGGAGAGTACGGTGGATGCTGAAGAACCTCTCATTCGAGCTCTTGGAGGGCGGTTTTGACGACTTGTGCAACATGCGGCCTGGTGTTGTCGTGGAGCAAGATGACTTGGCCTTGTCGATCGGGTCTTTTCAGTCGAATAGCCTCATTTACGCAGCGCATCTGAGCATCCAAACGCAGATAATGGTCTTTTTGGGTGAAGATCTTGCTTGACGTGACGATTCGGTACAAAAATTGCTGTTTATGAAAGCTTGTTGCTCGATGGCGAGCGACATGTTAAGCTGCGATTTGAGGACGATTTTCATTGTTTTGCTCGTTAAGGTATCCAGGCCGCGAGTTTTTCGGCAAATCCCATTGAATGAAGGTGATTAAGGATTGTATTTTAATCACAATTCATTTTTCGGGTGTCTTCAAAATTAAAGTCGTCATTTTTTTATCTTTGAGAACCATTTATATATTTGACGAGCGGCTTCGGCTGTTTTTTCTTTCGATAAAAAGCAAAGTAATACATTTAAAGTAATATTAATGTTATTCCTATATATGTTTGTCTTACAATTTTCACGTGTACTTTATAAAAGTTTTTTTCAGACCAGTTTGTTAGATTTTTCTTAAACTTTCTATAAATATTTTAAATTTCACAAAATATTAAATTTAAGCACGTTTTTCATATCGAAAGGTCTTAACAGAGGAGTTTTTTATAATTTTTTTCGAAAAAATTACAATACAGAACGTTCAGCTTGATCCGCCGAAGCGACTCCATTTTTTCGAGACAACACATATTGAGATAGAAAAGAATGGTCGTCCAAACGAGAACCTCATTTAAATTTGTGCGGACATATTTAGAATTTTTAGATAGTTTTGAAGCCAACTGCGATTATTTGATGTAGGTCAAATATCCTCAAACTGAATAAATGAAAGGTGAAGGCGTAGAAGAATAAATGTGATATCACGCCAATTGGAAGACAAATAAAACGAGTTCAAAAAATGTGCTCAAATGTAATATTTTGTGAAGATTTGATTATTTTAGCACTGCACTGCCACGAAGTATGCAGCATGTTGCAAAAGTTCACGCACCAATTGAATTTAAAAAAAATGAAAACACGCCCTTCATTTATTAATTTCCAGTATTTAAACTTTTTTAATTACAGCGTATCTTTATTAAATTTGATGTACTTTCTTGCTTAGAATCGTTTATAATAATTTATTAATTGTATCAAGTTTGTTTTAGGCTCCTCAAAATTTTTTAGAACCAAAAAAAAATAAGTAAAAAATGGGCGTGTTTTCATTTTTTAAAAATTCAATTGGTGCGTGAACTTTTGCAATATGCTGCATATTTCGTGGCAGTGCAGTGTTTTAGTTTTATAAAAAGGTGACAATATCTATATAAAGTAAGCGTGAAAGTTGTAAGATCAGCGTAAATATAAGAAAATCATTATTTCCATTTGGCGTGTCTCAGTTATCTTACTAAAGCGGGTGCCGTTATTTGCTAATAAATTATCAAAAAGTTGCACTACGACATAATAGATTAAAGCTTTTTTCAACTCATTTAATTTTTATGTTCTAATTTTTTGCTTCTTCCATTAGGCACCAATCTCAGAACTATATATATATATATAATTATGGAATGATTTTTTTAAAGTCTAGTAATGTTTTGTATACCAGTATATTTGCACATTTAAATAACATATAACCTGGCTCCTAACTATTAACCAGATATGATTCAAAAGAGGAAATAAACAAAAAATAAAGTGTTTATTTAAATAAATAACTGTTTGCTATAAAAAATAATTTATTTTTCTATCGTGATGTTCCGTCATGTTTTAAAATTTAAAAAAAAAACTCAAAAAACATTTTTTGCGTTCAGATGCGAAGGTGAGCAAATAAGAGTTTACTTGCTTCGGTGTAATAACTAATTAGACAAAGTGACTAATTATAAAAAATCATATGAGGGTCATATTCAGCATTTTTTGGATTTATTAGAACAATGTTCGCTGGTTATTGTTTATTCTTCGTCATGGTTAAATCAGTGGGCGGACTTACTTAATTTGACTGTTTACCTATTTACTTGGCGAAACAAGATAGAATATTTACAATATTAGATTATGGTTACGTATTTTAATGATCTCACAGTTTTAATATTGTTTCAATTAATTTTATAATCAAAAAGGTTTTTTTTAATATTTTATTTAACAAGTGGAATTCCTCTACTTAAATATTCAAATTAAAACAATATAATGCTCCCAGTTAAATTATTAATTGTTTTTCGTAGTTTTTCTAATTTTCCAGTTTTTTTTTCGTAGAATTGTCTTACTTAATCATCCTTAATATCAAAATATTAGGTCTAGAAATTCAGTTTCGCGTTTTTTTTGTTGTTGATATTTTGTCAAAATAAAATTATTTTTATAAAACCAATTTTATGTTATAATGTTCTCTGTATTATCAGTTTTTTCTTTGTGTCAGGGAGACATCATTTGCGGGAAGCTCTTCTTTTCCTTTTCCTTTTCCAACTCAAGAAGAAAGCCGCTGACGCGCATCAAATTCTTGTCCCAAGCTTACGACGATGCTGCACCATCCATAAGAACCTGCCAAGAATGGTTTCAGCGTTTCAATTCGGGAGATTTTGACGTCAACGACAAAGACCGAGATGGACAGCCAAAAAATTTGAAGACGAAGAAATTCAGGCTTTGTTGGATGAAGATTCAGCTCAAACAAGGGAGAAACTCGCGTATTCTCTCGACGTCACGCAAAAAGCAATTTACCATCGATTGAAAGCAATGGAGAAGATTCAAAAAGAAGAAAAATGGATGCCGTATAAACTCACAGAACGCAACAAAGGTCAGACAAAAACAACTTCAAAAATCTTGTTCGACCGCACTGCTCCAACCTGGCTGAACTGCTCCAACCTGGCGGAACAATCACTGCAAATCTCTATCAACTAGTGCAGTTGCGAAATGAAATCGCAGTAAAAAGACCCGAATGCACGCCAACTGGAAATGACGATTTTCCGATATTTAAGCGTGCCTGCCGAATTTTACGTCATTTTAACAAAACATTTAATAACACTGTTTAACTAGAAATTTCTTAAACTATCTAAAAATATTAATATATTTTTAACAAGTTAGATGTGAGAACGTTTAATGAGCTCATTTTATTACCATACTAGTTGGTGTGCGAATGGGCGTGTGGACACGAAAAGACATAACTACGCAAGGCCGCATGTTGCTCAAGCGGTGAAGGATACGCTGAAAGAGTTCAAATGGGAAGTCTTACGGCACCCGCCGTACTCTTCGGACATTTCCCCGTCGGATTATTATCTTTTCCGGCCAATGACTCATGGGATCATCAAGACGTCAAAAATGACTAGATGAATGGACTGCGGCCAAACCAGAAAAATTCTATTATGATGGAATCCATAAGTTGCCCAAACTCTGGGAAAATGTTGCTATTATTTTGAATAAAAGTTGTGCTTAAGTTTGTCCAGTTTTTTATATTTTAATATGCGTAAAAACCGCGGAAATTAATTTATAGACCTAATATTTACCTTATTGGTTTAGAATTTTATATATTATTACGATAAAGGAATTTTGGTGTACTTCGTAATTTTAATCATAAAATTGCAAGAAATAATGATTTTCTTATTTTCGCGCCAACTTTCACGTATAATATACCGAAACATTGTCTACCCGAATGTGTCAGCTTTTCCTCAACCTAGCTCAAAATATTAAAATCTTCACAAAATATTTAACACTTTTTTTTTTAATCCGTTTCACTTGGCGTGCAAATGACAAATTGATTTTCCAAATATTTTCCAGTTATCAAAAGATGGTTAGAACCTATCATCCTTTGTTTCTATTTCTAATTCTGATATGCGTGAACCAGACATTTTGCGCAAACTCAATCATCCAAATAATGCGTGTATTTGACGACGAAGCTTGCTCAGCCGATGAATGTGAACTTCAAAAAAACTGGACATTTTCTGGTTTAATTTTAAACAACAAAACAAAGAAAGAAAATAATTTATTCAGATAAATGTGATTATATCAAATGCAATGTGGATGCATGTGAAGGTGGTGGATATTTCAGATGGTCCGAGTATGTTAAATGTCAGGAAAATACTGGCGCGAGGGTAAAAGCAAAATTTATACTTTCTTTATTCAACTCGATTACAGGTTGTTATAATAATTGTCGCAGTCATATACCTGATAGTCTTATTTGTTATTATGTCTGTTATTGCTGATGATTTCTTCTCGCCGTCTATTTCCGGAATTGTCAAGAACTTAAGAATGTCTGAATCAATTGCGGTTCGCTACTCACATCCCTCCAACAAGAGAATCTTTAAACTTAAGGGGGTCACATTCTTAGCATTTGGAAATGGCGCACCCGATGTCTTCGGTTCTATTTCATCAGTGCTCACCACTCCAAAACCAAAGGCAGATCTTGCTATCGGTGATTTATTAGGTGGTGGAATTTTTGTAACCACCGTGGTTTTATCTGCAATTATTTTAACCAAATCATTTAGAATTGCCGTAAGAATTGAATTGTATAAATCTAAAATGTTAAAGATATTACAGATTATACCGACAGTTAGGGATATATTGTTTTATCTTATTGCACTTGCTTTTATATTTGCATGTTTGGTAAAGTTTGATCACGTCCAACCATGGATGCCTGCAAGTTTGTTTCTCTTTCATTTTTTCTTTAAGAATTAATTGGAGAATGTGGCTACTGCTACTATCGCAAGCAATATTCGTCTCACGCCAAATCAAATGAACATTTTGAATCCTGCTAATGTCTACGTGGAAATAAAGTTTGAATTGTCATGACAATAGATCAATCTAATCGTAAACTATCCAATAATTTGCCTATTATTCTCTAAATATTTAACGTAAGCATAATTTCTGTGCTCACTCTTGATGTCTTCAATCTGAAGTTCTTTGTTGTAGTTTGAAAACATTCATGCACGCCAAATATAACATCGAACCCCGAAAATGTGCTTACGTTTAATATTCTGCAAATAATTTTGAATATTTGGGTATTTTAAGACAAGTTTGCTCAAGTAAGATGATAATTCGAATATGATTTACGCGTAGATATTGGGAAGATTCATTAGAAGATTGAAAAATTTTCATTTTCATTTGGTTACCGAAATAAATCGAGTTTTTTTTAAATTTAATAATAAAAAAACGATTGTCTTTCAGCATTTCTTGGGATATATGGCGTCTATTTAGCAACCGTTATAATTTGGAGCATTTACAGGATGAAAAGAAAAGTAATATTATTATCACTTTCCTAATAGTTTCAATATTTTAAGGAGCGCAAAGTCAAGGAAATTGCATCTGATGATATGAGTATTACATCAATTGGTATGAATCAATATTCCGCCTATATATAAACTATTTAAAGAATCAAAAACAACTAAAAATGGAATGGAAAATTTACCAAATTTTGACATCAATAATAGTAATAATAATAATAATGAATTTCTTAAAAGTGTATTCAATTACATTTATCTAATGGGACCCAGAACAGACGATAAATGTAGAATTGAAAAAGAAGAATATGAAGAAGGTGATATAAATGAAGATGATGAAGGAGATGATCAAGAGTTTGTCATAACACACCGTACCGTATACACTTCGTTTGACCAAGCGAGTTTGGCCATGAGCACAAAAGCCTACAAGAAAAGAATATTTGCTTCGTGGTTTTGCAAAGAGTGCTTGCTCGAAGTTTACGAAAATCTGAAATCGTATCCATCGTTCGAGGAGTTCAAAGAAATTAATGTTTTTAATAAAATATTCGTTATAATTAAGGTAAGAATAAAATTATAACAAGATTATTCAATTTTTTTCAATAGATTGTTCCGATATTTTTCATGAACTTGACTGTGCCTTTAAACGAGAAACCATGGTCCAAGCCAGTATTCATTATTCATTGTTATGCATCGATACAGTTTGCTTTATTTGCAATTCAAAGTTTGTCTTTAAACTATTTAATATGTTAAACTAATATAAAGTGTCAAAGTAATTTATAAGTACCATATTTTGTTATTCCAGACAATATTGTTGTTTATAAATTTGCTTCAATTATACAGGGCTGCGCATAATTACGTGGACAAAAAATTGGAGCTATGACGGACCCTTCTGAAACTCATTGTCGCGTGGTGAACTGTAGAGTCCATGGTTCTTATATTACCGAGCTGTTTAAGCAATATGTGCGTCCTAGAAGCATCAGTGAGCGTCTCGGGGTGCCGTTTAGCACCGTATATGATTCCATCAAACGTTACCGTACGCTTCGTACAGTCGATGAGCGCGCATACTCGCCGTATTAAAGCTGTTCGATCAAAAATCAAACCCACTTTGACACATAAGATTGATGACTATTGACATGAAAATGAGTCGGAGATCAATGGAAAAAGTTGTCAAATGTAAGCTTAACATTACCCTTTATAGTGTCAGACAAGCTTATATTAATTCGGATACCAACAAACAAAGAAGACCCAAGAAGATAAAGCATATTCTAGTCCGTGCGCAAGTGGAAGAGCATTTGGTGAGCGGTTTTTCTGACGAGAAGCTGTTCACGGTAGAGGCCGAATTCAACTTTCAGAATCATCCAGTGATTGCCAAGAGTCTCCAAAAAGCTTCTGTGATGTGTGGGACGTTATGGTATTCGGAGCCATCTGCTCAGCTGGAAAGTGTCCACTTGTTTTCGTGGAAAAGAGAGATACAGTACCGGTCAAGATATTGTAAACGCTGGAATTTCGAGAGCCGGTATTGAGCCGATATTTTTACCAGCTATTTCTGAAAGCGTTAGGAAATTTGTGGACAAGTGTCATACAAAAATAAGAAAAAATAAAATAAAGTATTCGTAGAGTTATCGGTAGTGGGCCTTTTGATCGGTAGTGTAGATGTACATCAAGGATATTCTAGAGAAGAATTTGGCCGCTTGGACCAGGAAATATTTTGATAGAAACATTTGGGTCCTTCAACAGGACGTTGCTTCAGCATATACGACCAAGATGGCTCAACAGCGGTGCGAAGCACACATGCCGAGTTTAATCAAGTTGAATGAATGACTTGCTTCTTCGTTGAACCTGAACCCGGTCGACTATTTCATGTGGGGGCGAAGGTTAACGCTAAACCCCACTCAAATGCCGAGGCATTAAAAAAGACTTTGGTCAAGGAATGGGACAATCTATCTATGCGTACAACCATCGACGTCTATCCAAGGGTCTCCAAAATCTCATCGTTGAAAAAGTCGGTTACGTTGAACAGAAATAGTTAAACTTGAATTTTCATTGTATCAATAAAAATTTAGTTAAGTCTCATCTCATTCTGACATTTCGTTATTCAGTTTCACGCTCTCAAAACTGTCCGGGTAATTATGCGCAACCCTGTAACTTTAATTCAATTATACTTCAATTCTTATATACCCAATTTTTTTATTTCTAAAATTTTCACAGTTTATTCTACCCACGAACTGGAAGTCTCATATAACGAGAGGATTAAATATTAGAGACTATCTAGACTCGAAATAATATCATCAGTTCATATGAGCGGGTTAAATTTTTTTTTGAAAACTTTTGAAATTCGCAGGCTCAGAAATCATCGTTTACGTCAAAAAATTTAAAAAAAAAACAATTTTTCAGTCTCTGGAGTAAAACCTGCACCCAAAGGTCCCGGCTTATGGGCATATGGTCTCGGCGTTTCGACAATTCTTGCCATTATCGCTTTAGTATTCTTGCCACTGACAAGACCCTTAAAACATTATAAAGTAATATTTGAATATTCAAACCCTGTTCTATTCATAGTAAACAATTATAGGTAATATATTCATATTTGGGATTCTTAATGTCAATTGCTTGGATATATGCAACCGCAAATGAAATAATTGGAGTTATCACAATGCTTGGAATCATTACCGGTCTTTCGCAAGAGGTTCATTGAATAAGTAAATTTGGTGTTAAATATGTTTTCTCAGTTATTGGGATTGACGGTACTAGCTTGGAGCAACTGTATTGGAGACGTTGTTGCTGATATAGCTGTGGTAAAGCAAGGCTACCCTAAAATGGCCATGGCTGCTGCAATTGGGGGACCGATGTTTAGTAAGCTCCATATTGAAAAGGGTACTGGGGTAATTAGTAAAATATCAGATTTGCTAATTGGGTTTGGATTGCCATTCACGATAGCCAGTGCACAAGGAAAGATAATTGAACTGCAAATGACTCCAGTATATCGATTATTGATACTGTTTTTGGCTTTATCATTGTTTACTACTTTAATAGGTACGATATTCTATAGATATTCAGAAGATCTCTAGAAAAAATGAAAAAGTTCAGTTATGCTTAAAAGAGATAAAATTCAAAAAACTCACTAAAATATGGTTTTACCAAATTGTATGGTTATAAAATTAGCTCAGTAAACGTATCAAATCTAACATTGCACAATTTTATTAATTGTTAAGTAGTTTAGGAAATTATCGAGAACAGAGTTATCTAAAAAAAAGGTCGTAAAATAATTATACCTATATTTTTCAACAAGACCAAATGTTTTTCATAGCAACAGACAATGAAGATTAAGTTAATGTACCAAACGGTTTCCAGCCGATTTGGATGGTTCGGTAGAATGATTTTGTTGTTGTACAGTCTAGTTTATCCATATTTTGATTGTTGTTATTCATCTATTAGCATGGGACGATAGTCTTTGTTGGAGACACTGACGTCATCGAGTTAAGAAACAGCGTACGTCTGGAAATTTCTGTCTTCTGGTAATCACGACTTCCTGGAGTGTGCGTCACTCCAAGCGTCGAGAGTGAGGGAGACAGCAACGACAACAGAATTTGTCAAGCGTTTGGCAAGTGAACTTAATCTTCATTGTCTATTCTTGTGAATGAAGTTATCGGTTCGAACCACCAACCGTTGGTCTTCTTAACAAATAGGGTTTTAAATATTTTAGATAACTCTGTTCGCGACAATTTAAACAAGTTATTCTTACTGTACCTAAAAATGTGAATATCTTCCGGCAAAATTAGATTCTGAGCTGATTTTATAATCATACCAGTTGGTGTGCTTTTTGTTTAGAAAAGTTTAGAAGTATGGATTAACTGTGTTTAATTGCACGTCATATGATAAGCTATAAGAGCTCATTAAAGCCTCTTTGTGGCCGGCAAGACGAGACCACTATTTGTTTCCTCTTCCAATATTCATTACTCTCTGAAATGTACAATAAGTAAACTTTATTCAATTTTTCAGCAATATTTATACAAAAGTTTCAAGTCAAATGGCCTCATGCTGTTGTCTTATTAATTATCTTTGTTTTATTTGTTATATTTGTATTTTTAGCTGAATTTCATGTCTTAGAATGGAAATAGGTTTATTGTTTCCTATAAATGTATATATATATATATAAGTGTAATAAATAATTGGTGAACTTTTTAGTTTTATTTTTTCGGTAAAATCTTCTAAGCAAAGCTTTGATTATTTAAAGTTTAATCTTTCAATAGATTCTAAAATACACGTTGATTAACGTAACCACGTCATGTTGCATTTAAAAAAATTCTGAATGTTACGAGGAACAATGGTGTAACAATGGTGTAACTCAATTTCATAAAATTCATTTGTTCCGTTTTTACAAAAAATAAAATAAATAATAAATTTATTGAAAGCGTGATCAAATTCGTTTATCTTTCTTTCTATGTGAAGGCGATTTTTCCACTGGCTGCCTTCGGCGTGTATTTGTATTTTGCAAAATTGCGAAAAGTGAAAAAATACGGTGATGCTTATTACTAACAGCTCGAGCTGCAGCTCACAACGACTCACATTGTCAGATATTCTTTGATCTTTATAACTAACTATAACTTAATATATTCGCACGGTTATTTTTGGCTTAAAGGCTATTTTTTGTCATATTTGTAAAAACAATTTAAATTATAAATATACAAAACAATATTAATCTTTAAATATACATATAATTTATTACATTATGGTAATCTTTTATTACTAACACTGAACAATTCATTAGTATTGTTTTGTGATATATTTTTCCTACACAATAACAGATTTATAACAGAATTTCTATACTCCGGTAGGATCAATATAACGGCGACAGGATCAATAATCGGAAACGAAGCTACAAATATTTGAGAAAATAAAAATAGAAACCTATAAAATAAAACTTTAAATGTTTATATTGTGTAGGATACTCACGACGGCGGAGTTATATGAAACATCGGACATGACCAGGACACTATAGTTGGAATGAAGTTGGTAATCAGTGGAATTATTGTTTGAGCAGCTAATGCGATAGTTAATCGCAGCTGAACTTTTTTATTCGTTCGACAAAATTGTGTTTTTTTGATTGCATTAATTATCTGCAATATTTGTAAATGTAATAATAATATTCAGGAAAAAAACTTACCAAAAAGCCTAAAACGAAGTAAATTGATATTGAATAACAAGAAACAATATAGAGTCCAATTTCTGCCAAATAACCATTGAACCTTGATTGCTGATTACCTTTCTAAAATTTTTAAAGTATTTATTTATACATGTTGTAGCGAAAGCCAACATGAAATAATTATGAACTGATGGTTCGTCATATGAATGTTAGCATAATTATACTTTAAGATCAAAATTTTGCGTAAAAACATACTCTGGTTCGGTAGTTTTTCTTATTTTTTAGGCCAAATTAACTAGAATCGGAGCACGCCAACAGGTATGGTAATTAAATGAGCTCAGTAAACGTGCTCAAATCTAAATTTTTGGGAAGATATTAGTATTGTTATATAGTTTAAGAAAAGCCCAGTTAAATTGTCGTGAACGTTGTTTTATAGAAAACGCGTCACAATTTTCAGACACGCTAAAATATAGTAAAATCGTTATTTCAAGTTGGCATGCGGTTGTTTCTCTTAATAGAACGATGGTTTCTCTTAATCTTTATGTTATTTTAATTGCAATTATTTTTATTAACATGTATGGTTATATAATTTGAGATTATACATTATATATTCTGTTGATTGTCTATTTATTCATTTTTACCGGCATTTGATCCGGAAACCTACTCAAACGAGCGTTCTTCTGTTTGCCCGCGAACGAATGTCTGAATTTATAGAGGAAGATACTCGGATTAAAGATTACAGCACTATTTACGAAGGTGCAGTACTTATAGTCAATTTTAAGTAATTTTTGCAAAAAAAATGAGTGCACTCCACTGCCACTAAACTGCGTCGCATTGCAAAAGACTTCCCAGCAATTGCAAAGTCAACCTTTTAATTTATTATTTTTATTTTTAGTATTTTCCATATTTACAAGTCACTTATATTGACGATGAAGACTCTTCTGGTCCATTAATTGAGGAACTAATAATTTCTTTTCATTAATTCATCAGGATTTCTGCAGAATGAAACGTTAACTGATAAATAAAATATTGAAAATAAAAATGATAAATTAAAGGGTATTTTTTGCAATTGATGCGAAGCCTATTGCAATTCGGCGCGGTTTCTTGGCAGTGGAGTGGGTGTGTTTAGTTATATAAGGTTTGTAATGACTTATTCAATAAGAAAAACAACAGCGATACGTTATAGCAATAAGATTATAAAAATTATCACAAGAATGCTCTTTATAATTATTTTACTTTGAATATTTTTTATAAGCTTTAAGAAAATTCTAAATAAGTACCGTCATTGTCATGCATAAAACAAGTTGATTTTGTAAGCTCATCCCAGTTTTATTATGATATTCTTCCTCAAACTCCATCTTCGTATCATTGTCGCACGTCAATAAAACAATGTAAATTATATAAATTATAAATCCATGAAGTAAGAAATAAATTATTTGCAATGTTTTGGACAATTTATTTGTTAGAAGAGGCATCAATTGCGGTCTGAATTAGAAATATTCGGATTAAAATTTCCAATAACATTAATTAAACTAATCTTTTGTAATTAAATAAAGAAGGAGAAATTATATTTATTAGATATTACTTCTTAATGCTAAAATAATTTTTGCTTATTTATATATCTCTCTTCGAGATAATTTTTATGTGTTCTCCTATGAGAACTGTCGCATGGGATCTTCTTTAAAAAAGTTTCGTTATTAGCGATAAATGTGTTGAATTTGACACCTAACGATTTTTGACTAAAATTCAAAAAAAAAAGAATATTGAGTTAAGCAGCCGTAATAAATTATTTCACTTTGTAAGTGTTTTTCTTCAATATTCTGTCAAATATAGACGACTTTTTTATGGTTCTAGTGTTCTATACGAATTTCTAATAGTAAAAGATGTTTAAAATGAATTTTACACCACTAGTTCACTATTACACTCGTGTCACTAATTCAGTAACAAAAATAAAATAGAAAAATCTAGAAAAAAAACTGGTGGACTGGATTTAGAATTTAGGGACTAACACCACGACGGTAAAATCAACAAAATTATGATTTTATGCACTTATTTTGTCGTTTTGATAAATGTATTACCCATTTAATATAATTAATATAATTATAGTGTAAAGTGTGTCACGTGCATTATTAAACGACTTTCTGAGCTTAGCGTGATAACTTTAAACATCCTTTAACAAGAGCTTTCTCAAATGAAAGTTTAATCAACTTTGAAATCTCGCTATTTACATAATGTGAAACTACCTGCAGACGGCTATGTACCTATAAATAAAATGTATTTCAAGAATTCCATATGTCAGCCCGATAAATGCCACTTTTATACTCATAACATGTAATTTGATTGAATCTATCTGCAAAAAAATATATAAATTGTACATTTCAGAGATCGGTGCCTAATGAAAGAGCAAAATCAGGATGGCCACTCTATTCTATCTCACAAATATGTGTTGTCTCAAAAACTGGATAACACTCATTGAAGAGGAATAGATGAAAAAGTTCTTTGTGGCCGCGTCTATCGAGACTATCAGTTTGCTCTTCCACAAGGCAGCCATGTTTGAAATGTAAAAACTTCGTTGTTTAGAAACAGTATCTTACATCTAATACAGATCCTGACTTCATGTATACCATAAACACATCTTTTGATATAAACAACAATTGATTCGAAACAACAATCGATAGAGAATAAAAAATTTCGAAAAATCCCGTCGCTACCAAAATTTCACGATAAGAACCCATTGATTTTTTCGATTTAAAAATGATCAAATATATGAAGAATGAGTTTACTAATATGGATAATAACGCATTAATAGTATTCGAATTCAGCTGAAATATAGCCATAATGGAGTTCATTTCTGAAAATGTGTCTTTATATATAATAGGTAAATGAATGTTTATGAACCACTTATATAAAATGAACCACTTATTATATAAAAAGTAAATTGCTAACAATGTACTGAAGGAGAATAAAAATATAAATGAAATAAATGTGATATTAAATATTTTAAGGTTAATTTTCTCACGACTTACACAATATTTGGGAACTTTTAATGAACCGAGTTAATTAATGTATTTTCTATTTCAACTTTTGGTTATCAAGAGCTTCAATAAAGGTTGATAACATTGATTAGTAATAGATGATATACCTACGTACCAATAATTCAAATAAACTAACATAAGATAATTTAAGTTAGCCACAAACCCGATAATAATTATGATTTTCTAAATGAATATTGACATAAATAGAACGTTTATAATAACAAATAGAAAATTCAACTCGTACGAAGAAATCATTAAAAGAAACAGCTGAAACCTCTAATTATTATTTTTTGTGGTCAGCTATGTGTCTAAATGCGCAATTAAGGATTGCAATCCACTGACATGAATTTCTTACACTTAATGTAATCAATCTATTATAGCCTATTTTGTCAGAATAAAATATCAGTATCTAAATGAATGCAACGACATTAAATTTAGGACTGGGTCACTGCTTTTATGAAAAATATAAGGAGACGCTTCCGGAGAAAATACATGATGTTGCGTACAACTGGAAGATATAAGATTTTTATTTTTTTTTAAATTTTTTTTTGTTATTTTCTAGTATTTTTCCACAGATGGATTAACCAAATTATTTTCATAAACATCGTCATCCCACGCTGAATTAAAATAGTGAATTTCCGATTTTTAAAAGTGTGTTAATTTTTTTTACGGGTGAACTTAATCTTGATGCGAATAAAGTTTTCAGTTCGAGCCACCAACACTTGTTCTTAACAAATAGTGCTTTAAATATATTACGGTCTTTCTAGAGAACTCTGTTTTCGACGATTTAGAAAAATTATCATATTTTTTACTTTGCTCATTTTATAAACATATCAGTTGGCGTCCGTGGGGGTAAATGAGGTGAGCACCACGCTAAATGAGGTCATAAAACTAGAATTTCGTAACAATACCAGAGAAGGTAAGTCTGTAAAATTTATGGGTAACTTAATTTTTTAATTTCTGGACGCTAATAAGATACTTTTATATATTGCAAAATCGTAATTTTCATTTTGCGTGCAGACAGGACGTTGAGGTATCTGCAAAAATATCGGGTTTGAAAAAGAAGATAGTTGAAATAATATGAAAAAGATTGAATAAAATAAAAATTGAACGAAAGAAATATATATAATCCAAAAAGGGGAAACAGATTAAAGTAACTTTACTTAATTGCTAACCTGGGAAATTATAATAACAAATATGCCAGGGAAAGAAAAGTTTAAAATAAAAACTAATATGCATAGAAGTTACATAAAAATCAAGCACGCGAAATATAGATTGCTGATACTACATTCATTTGAGGACTGAAAAAACCTCTCTTTCATAGTGGAAGAAAGTTTCTTAAAAAAATTTCTGAATTCTAGAGTTGCTCTCGAACAGACTAATTTTCTACGAATAGCTCTTTCGGGAGATTTAAGAGTTAAAATAAATACGAAGGCAAAAAGCAGCCAAAACCGCTCGGGAAATATGCAGTTTTTATGGAGAAGGTGTCTTAGGCGTGACTACTGCATAAAAAATGTTTCGCAAAGATTAAAAAAAATGGCAACTTTAATCTTGAAGACACGCCTCGAAGCGGACGAGCTGCAGAATTATACGAAGAGCATCTGAAGGCACAGTGAAATGCTCTAAAGAAACGTCAAGGTCAACAAGGAGCTCTATGTTGCCCAGATTTTCCGCATAAATGGGGCTATTCGACTGAAAAGACCGATGGACCATGGAAAACTCATCTTGCTCCACGACAACGCCAGGACGCATTTTGCACAAGCCGTCAAAACCGCTCTCCAAAAGCTCGAATGGGAGGACCTTCAATGACGAAGAGGATCTCAAAAACTGGCTCAACAACTTTTTCGACACCAGACCGGATTGGCTGAAACGGCGGGGTTTTGGCGGAACGGCGGGATCAACAAATTTATCGAGAAGTTGAAGGGAGTCGTAAACCGTAGCATAATTGATTTATTTATAATCCCTCAACCCAATAAATAACTCAAAGAAATTTAACAGCTTTGTAAAGTTTAAAGTATTAGTCGACTATTATTTGTACTGTTATTACGGAAACGCAGAATATAAGACAGCTACATTTACGTGGCTATCTACGGCTTTTCTTAGAACAAGAGAACTTCATATTCACATAAAATAGTAATTAATATATTAGGTGTTTTTATTCACATAACTTTATTAGATTTTATATAAGCTATCCAAGAACTTTTTATTATCTTTACAAAACATTTTTAACCGTTAAAAGCCTAATGGAAGAGCAATAAAAGAAGAGAAAATGTTGCGCGGCCACATGGCCACAAACTATTTTTTTCTCAATTCCTCTTAAATATGTGCTGACCATAATTTCGTAAAAAGAATGACCGTCCAAAAAGAGAGGCCGTCCAAACGGGAACCTCATTCCATCCTAATTTTTTTCGTCTTTCATTAGGCACCGATCTCTGAAAAAAAAACAATATTTGCAGAGAGTTTAAGACAAGCCTAATTAAATTGCAGAGAAATTTTCGGGCACGTAAAAATTGTTATCACGATTTGCTGTGCAACCGATCTTCTGTTTTTCGTGCAAGAGTAAGATTACATAAATAAACAAATAGCAAAATTTTTTAATAGATTTTTACAAAAAAGTGATTCAAAAATCAAATGAATTCATTAGGTTTACTATATAGCATCTCTTTTATAATTTTTGATGAGTGAATTTGAAAATGTAAAGTTAATTAAAAAACGGGAAACGTATATCAAAGCACAAAGTCATAATGATGTATTATAGCACATACACACCCGGACCAAAAACGGGACCGCTTTGAAGCCGGCGTCAACAGCATAAGTATTGACGCTTTTTTTTCAATGCAGGCACAATTGTTGTCATCTTTTTTTTATTGTGTAAAATATACTGATTTCATGGTGAATACATACTTAATAAAGTTTTTATTTGTATTAGAATAATTAGAATAATTATCTGAACGTATTGGTGACAAAAAATAATGATTCTCTATAGTTTTATTTTTTGCTCTGTCATTAATTTGATTATAAATAATTATTGTGCTCGGCTTTTTTTTTTAAAAAGCATTTCATCTGAATCAGCATTAAATACTCTATAAGATGATATGTTACTTGTCGCTGAACTTTCCAATAAAAATTTTTTATAACCGTTTTTATACATGATTTGGATGTAAAAATATCTGGCGTGATAGTGCAAATGTTTTTATTGGAACTTAAGCGACAAGTAACATATCATCTTATAGAGAATTTAATGCTGATTCCGATGAAATGAATCTTAAAACAAAATACTTGTAAAATTATTTGTAATATTCAATTTCAAAAAAAAATTGTCCTGTTAATGAAACTACATTGTTTTTAGTGAATAAAAAATTTGAAAGCTGAATTACAGCGAAAAGTAAAATATCATCTTACAGAGAATTTAATGCTGATTCAGGTGAAATACTTTTTAAAACAAAATACTTGTAAAATAATTTGTAATATTCAATTTCAAACAAAAATTGTTCTGTTAATAAAAATACACGGGTTTTAGAGAATAAAAAATTTTTATTGGAAACTTAAGCGACAAGTAACATATCTTCTGATACAGAATTTAATGCTGAATCAGATGATATGCTTTTTCAAAAAAAAACCGAGCACAATAATTTTTTATATTCATATTTAACTAAGAATTTCTATGTAGCAAAAAACATTAAAAATGATTATTATTTGTTTTAAAATTATTTTAATACATTCAGATAATTTTTCCCAGTTGTTTAATATACAAATAATTAACTTACCTTATTTAGAATCCGAATACTAACGCTTTGAAAAATAGCTAAAAATAAAAGACGAACTTTTAGTGCCTAACATTTTTCTCTTCCCCCCTCTTTTGGCAAATAGCCAACAAAAATGTGTTTCCTCTATTTCAATGTTATTGTCCGGGTGTGGCACATACAATAATAATTATGATTTATTTATATAATCAGATATATATATATATATATGATTAATGAACGCTTCTTGTATGCTGCAGAGTACTATTTCTTCGAAAATTAACTTTCGAATTATTTTTAATGTCTCCCATGCTAATAGTCGTCCGACAAGCAAATGTAACAACATGTAGAGAGTCGCGGTGCACCTGTAAGGATTTCCGCAACTGAATGCTGACCATAATCGCTTCAATAGCACGACCAAACATTTTTGGAGCAGCGTCATATGGACCAACATCCTAATTAAATTCATTAAGGTTTCTTAAAATTAAATTACCTGATATGTAAAAATCTTTTGCGAAGCAATAAAAGACGACGAAAAATCGAATAAAAACACAATGACCGCGTCGATAAGCGTTAATTTATTAACTCTTGATAGTTTTTCTGATTTCTGATGATGGAATTTATCGATGACAAATAACTTGATGCAAAGCATTAGAAACAATGTTCCAGTTATACCGTACATTATCTGTAGAAAAAATAAATTATAGACTAATATTGAGACAAACCGTTTTGTTCATTGCATAGTAGCGATTGAAGCAAACATTGGTTTGACATGTGAAAACAATACATTCCAAATTCGGAGCGAATCTATAATCACAAGGCCCATATAGAACAATTCCATCGACAGCGACAACCGAGAAGGCAATGAAAGGCGGTATAAGATTTGGTAGTCTTTGGCGATACTTGTGGAAGATTGCGGGACTGTATACGGCCTGCGAAAGGTTGAGGATTAAATAGTTTAATTTTGAATTTATCTGCTTGATTTTTACAGACAGTTGTTACATAAAAAAGGTATTTGGTTTTTTATCAAACTAAACTATTATGAATTGTGAAGTGTTCTTGTAAATTTTATTCCACGAATTTGTTTGGAATTTACTACGTGTTCACGTGATATTTTCTGATTGAGCATAATATAAATTAACGTCAGACTGCTCACCAAAATTTAACTAACAAAAGTATGTTAGAAATATCCATAAATAAACGCATAGAGTTCGATTTCGTGACTAACCCGTCTAACCGCCAAATCAAAATTACAATTTTGCAATATTTAATCGCATTTTATGAACTTTCACGTGCTAAAAACTATGTTTCGCCTCAATTTTGCAGGCTTTGCTTAAAATTCTATTATGTATTAAAATTCTGGGACTAAAATTATTTTGAAATTTTGCATAGGCGCCGATTCCTGAAAAGTACAATGTTATATTATAAAACCATAGAAAACGGCTCTATGTGGCCCCTTTTTTGAAAAGCATATTTCAGATGAATATCTAAATATTAGTTCTATTAAAACATTTTAAAAATTGGAACAAATACGGCAAATTACATTTTTAAATGGTGAGCTCTGAAAATATGCTCAATATACATATACACTAGCTGACAAAAGTTTTGTCACAAATGTTTCTTCGGGTTTAACTTTTTTGTGACTTGACCAAATTGGCTGATTTTTTGATATTTTATGTGAATCAGTGTACAGTTCATACACAGTTTGTTTATTGATTTTGAGGACCTTGGCAATTTCGGTACCACGCATTCCGTTTTCCCTCATATTGATAACAGCTTGCCGGGTGGCAATTGGAGTTTCTTTACGTGGAGTCATCTCTAAAATGTTGCCAATTACTGCTATTTTCAATAAATTATGAAAAAAATATAATTGAACTTTAAAAATTATTAAAAAATGCAGTGCAAGAAAAGTGCGTAATATCTTTGAGCTACGCGTTTTACGATAAACGCTTGTCACTGTAAAACGGATCATCGTAATCACAAGCGGGAATTTGTAAAATAATCTACAACTATATGAATCTATCATATCAAAAATCAGCCAATTTGGTCAAGTCACAAAAAAGTTAAACCCGAAAAAACATTTGTGACAAAACTTTTGTCAGCTAGTGTATGTTCAGTCTCACGCGGTTGCTTGTATATTTTAAGACATGTTTATCAAAACTTCGAGAAAAGTATTCTGTAATTAAAACAGATTAAGTTTTAAGACTCAAATATTAGAAAATGTTCATTTCCAATTGACATCACATTGATTCTATCAAATTTCGCAAGAAATTATTGTGTTTTGTTTTGATGTTTTGTGTTTATAAGGGTTTGCACTTGCGTCTTCAAAATTTGTATAAAAGTCTATAGAAAAATTATATCACATTCTGACAGTTAAATCTTTTTTTAGCACAATTTTTCAAGAAAATGTTACGAAAATGATTAACCTCAAAATTATTAGTAACAATGTGCACTTTGTCTGATATCTAATGAATCGTTTTAATTAAATAATTATTTTCGAAAACGAATGTAATCACTTTATCATGGTTACTAACTAACCAAAGCCCTTTCCAGTGCAATGAGCATTGAAGTGAAAACCCTGCTTGTGGCAGCACTCGATACAATTAAACCCAACCAATATTCTATTGTACTGAGGTTCTCGGTTACAGTAGTAAATAATGAAATAATTAAAATCATATAATATACGGTGGCTGAAACGATTAAATACAGAAAATTGCAGAGACAAAAATTAAACATACAAAATGCTGTCATTACGAAATCGGCTACAAATCGATAAAAAAATAACTGATATTCATATTTCTTGCGGAAGTAAGAGTTTCTGAAAAATATTAATAAAAAATCATTTTGAGAACTGTTTTCTTTCTTGTACTTGTTAGAACATAGTCCTTAATTAAACGTTATTTTTATATCAATAATTAATATGGAACTATTTAAGAGCGACTACGGGGAAATTAATAAAACCTGATTAGGCTGACGCACTTTTGCTGCTTCGATACAATATTTTTATCGTCACTTTATCATTTATTCAGTTTTTATATTTCATCACTAATTTCTCTTTTAAGGTGAAGGCTACAGCCCAACGCTCTTCCATTATCGAGCTATTTAAGCACAATATGACTCCTAGAAGAATCTGTGAAAGTATCGGGGTGCCGCGTAGCACCTTAAATGATATCATCAAACATTACCGGGATGTTGGTACAGTCAATAATCGCACTGCACCTGGAAGACCAACTTCTGTGATTACTCCTAGTCGTGTTGAAACTGTTCGCTCAAAAATCATCCGGAACCCACACCGGAGAATGAAACAGATGGCTACTGGCATAAAAATGAGCCGGAAAAGGTGATCAAAAGTAAGCATGACCCCTTATCGTGTCAGAAAAGTTTCTATTTTGTCGGATACCAACAAACAAAGAAGACTCGAGAAAGAAAAGCATCTTCTGGTCCGTACGCAAACGTAAGAGCATTTGGTGATCATGTTTTCTGACGAGAAGCAATTCACGGTAGATACTGAATTCAACTCTCAGAATCCTCGAGTGCTTGCCAAGACTTCCCAAAAAGCTATTGAGATGGGTAGGATTGTTCATCGATTGTCACATTCCGGTTCCGTTATGGTAATTGGAGCCATCTTCTCAGCTGGAAAGTGTACAATTGTTTTCGTGAAAAAAGCAATGAAGATCGGCAAGGAAGAGACATTTGGAGAAGAACTTAGTTCCACGAGCACAAACCACCAAAATTCACAAAAAGAAAGTCAACGCGAAATCCCCAACAAGTCTGGATGCATTAAAAAAGTCTCTACCCAATTAATGGAACAATCTATCTACTGCGTACAACCATCGACGTCTATCCGAAGGGTCTCCAAAATCTCATTGTTGAACAAGCCGGTCGTTAAACAGAAATAGTTAAACTTGAATATTAATTGTATCAAGAAAACATTTGTTGAATCTTATCTCATTCTCATTTTTGGTGTTTGAGTATCATGCTCTCATAATTGTCCGGATAATTTTGCGCCACCCTGTATATACGAGTTTCCGACGCCTTCTTAAACAATGAATTGGTAAAATTATAAGCTCAAAAAACGTCCCCTAAATCTAGAATTTCGTCAAAATTTAAAGTGCCGGAGATATTTTACGGGAATACTGTAAAAATTAAGTTAAAATAGTTTTTTTGATTTGCACGTGGACGCTACTAAGTTGCGTTTAACTATTGAAAATAGTAAATTCCGCTTGTACATTTAACCTAAAGACTCACCTTGAATAATCATTATTTGTAAAACCTTAAAATTTTTTTATAAGTTTCCTTTTAAATTAAAATCATTTTAAGTTTCATATTTCTCATAAGAACCTCATCCTTATCCACCACATAAAACAGATTTAAATAAATCTAATCGCAACAATATTTGAAAAAATCCAAACCTTAAAACCATTTGAATATTATATAAGCCAATAACCGCAGCAATGAATGCAGATCCACATCCAATAGAGCACATAAGGCAAGGAACAATTCCATGCATCTCTAAAAATATATAATTGGATTATATCTTAAAAAATAAAATCTTATATATATATATATTAAAATTGTCAGCCAAACCTACTGAACTGAAAAATTGTATGTGATGAGCTCTAGCTGATATCTGCCCACAAAAAATAATCTTATGATGTCTATTTGCACGTAACAATATATATATATATACATAATTAGTTTAAATTCAAAAAAAAAGTTGCATTTATCAAAACTTAATTGCGCTTACCTACTTGCATATTAATAACAATTTTATTGGAGAATAGTTTTTATCCAAGTGATAGCTATTTGACAGTTAATTGAATAGACTGAATAGAGTATATAATACAATTCTGAAGACTTAAAGTTAAATAAAAACTAATTAATGAAGGAAATGATTTTGTGAACCATAACTACCGTATTCGAATTAGCTTCTCAAATTGTTTCAAAAAGTCTTGTGAAAACAAATATTAATATGATGAATGTTTGATTAGCGCATAATCTGTAATTTTAGTTGGTTTATTCCACTGAAATAGAAGACGATAACAAAGAAATATAGCCGATTAAACATAATAAACTTTGTTATTTTTTAAGGGTCCAACAAGACTGTTAATGCTCAAAGTAAAACCCGGTGTAACTATTCACAACCACTTTTTGTTTTGGGTTGAGGAATACTTTTGTAGAGTTTTTTTTCACAAGGATTTATTTGAACAAAACACAATAATTATAATAATAATCTAATCAATTATGTATTCGCCATTACTGTTTACGACTTCCTCCCACCTCTCGATCAATTTTTTAATACCCGGGCTGGTAAGGTATAGGAACATTATATGCGTCTTATAAAAACAAGAATATCTCGAAGTTTTATTACTACAGACAGAAGCTATACACCATTCGATTCGTCATAATTTGCCCTATAACATATCCCAATACAAAAAAATATTTATTGATACAATTTTCTTTAAGAGCTTCTTTTAATCAAGAACTTAATTACATTGAAAAACAGTTAAAACTCATATAATATCAAAATTCAAAAGGATCATGCATTAAATAATTATGTTTCCAGCATAAATCCATTAAAAAAGTTTGAAAAAATTATTGTTAACACATCCAAATTAAGCATTGAAATTTGCTCATTAATGCATAATTTGATCAACTTCATTGATATAAGAAATCATTTCATGAAAAAATTTTACTTTGGAGTGAACGACATGAAGAAAGTATTAAGATACACGATCCCATAGAGGCATATATGAAATAAAATAGCTATTATTACAAGTAGAAACAAGAGCCTTAGCCTGAACACGCAGTGGGTTGCGAGGAGAACTGGATAACATTACAAATTCATTAAACAAAGGACAGTGATAAATATTGACAATGATTTTAAAATATTTTAATGATTAGCTGAAAGCATCTAACTTTAATAGATTCGCAATCTAACAGAAAAAGAAAGCCTATCGTCATAAGAAACATCTTCTCCCTACGCGTAAAGAACTTCAAAGGTTTTTCAAGTGCATCCACTAACTTTTTATTTTCCTTTTTTTACTGAGCTCATTTTTATAACAGTTGGTTTTCCAATGTAATCAAAATGAACAGAAAATAGATTACTTAGTAAACTAAAAATTAGTAAACTTTAAGCCTCGTATGTTCTATATATTATTAATTTCAGAGATCGATGCCTAATGGAAGAGCAAAAAAATAGGGGCGGAGAAAAGGTCATGTTTAGACAGCCACACGGCCACTAAGGCCATCGAATCTCTTCCTCTTTTGTTTCTCATCAATATTTTTATTTCATCCATTTTCATTTTTAAATTAAACTTTTCATTTCTTGTCATCAAATAATAAACAAAAAATAGATAATAAAAATTGATGAGAAACAAAATAGGAAGAATTCGATGGCCTTAATGGCCGTGTGGCTGTCTAAACAAGACCTTTTCTCCGCCCCTAATTGTTTGCTCTTCCATTGGGCATCGATCTCTGAAAAGGACAATATATATATATATATATATATAAATACTTTTCCGTATTGCAATGCCACAAATTCTTACAGCATTATTTATTTTTTTTAAGTACTCGGTTTTTTCAGATCTCCAAGAGTTATAATATAATCAATTTTATATTATAATATAATCAATTTTAAAATTATAAAAATTGTTTTATTAGTATCAACATTTTTAATTCGTGCTTCCATCGTCATCATCTCCCAACAACTTTGATAGTAAATTCTCTTGTAGAGCAATAATGTCTTTATTATATCCATGTGGAGCCTTTGGTGCAGTTTTACTGTAAATCGTGATATTTCTTTTTTAAATTTTCGTTCCTCATATGTCTATATTGATATTGATATTTGATACTTGAATATTGATACTATTTTCAAGTTATGAGAACTTTTTAAATTTATCTAGGAAAAAGCAAAAATTTCCCCCGTTTGGAAAATGAATTGCATTTGTGCAAAAAAAAATCACAGAATAGTACAGGATCTAACTTATAATTTTGCCTCGGAATTTGATGGATTTTTTAGAAGTTTTTTAAATTATATTTTCCGACGTGAGCAATTTTCTCTTTTTCCTATATTTAAAAACACTCAAACATATTAACTTTCTAATCGTGATTAATTCAAACTCCTATTGCAAAAGTTCCAGAAGTAATGCGTTTATGCCATCCATAAGAGTCATATTTCAAAATTTTTTGATTGTCTATCTAGCTTCTGATATACTTTATGTTAAATATTTCGTTCGATCAAAATGTTTACATGGTTTACACAATGTTATAAATATTATAAATCGAGACCAGTTAGCCTAGGTCCCGGGGTTTAAATTTTCCTTTTTTATTCCAATTTTCCAATTGTTAAATATCCCTCCATGCCCGAAATTTCAAAAAAAAAAACCGAATCCCTCTTATTAAAAAATCATAGATAGGAAAAATAAACATTTTTCAAAAACTTGTTTCTAGACTACGAGTTTAAAAGATTAGTTAATATGAAGTAAAATTAACGAATGGTAATAAAATTTACTCAGTGCTTGATGCATCAGTCTTCTTTGCTTTCGGACTACGAGACTTGGTAGTGTTTGTAGTATTTCGTTGAGTCTCACATTCATCTTTTGGGTTATCACTCCTCTGAGAAGTTTTTTTTGCATCCGCAGGACCATTGCTGATTTGTTCTTTAGAATCCCTTATTGTGACAAATCTCTAAAATGACATGAATATTCTTGAATAATTTTAAAGGAAATCGGCATTTTTAGCTAAAATACTACGCATACTTGAGTAAATTACCAGTTTAGAAGGTAGATAACATAATTGTGTTTTCTAAAACGTGCCACTAACACCGTTAACTCTTTATACTAAATTATTTTATTGACGTTTGTAGTAGGCGAAATTGATTTTTCTGTAAACGACAACGAAATGAAAATTAAGAATGAAAATTAAGATTTCGGAATATTTCAACGCATTTTATTAATTTCCACATAGAAGTAAAAACTATTTTATAGGTAATTCTTACTAGCTTTCCTTAAAATATCTCTGGCACTTTCCGTTATTACGAAAACCTGTGTTAAAGTGACTCTCTTGAGGCTCTTTTCGAATTTATTTGGAGTTCAACAGATAAACCAAATAGAAAGAACGATTTTCCCAACCTTAAGCGCGTCTGAAAATTTGTATGCTTTTTTTAACGAAATATTTTTACTACAATTTAATTGTGATTTCCTTAATCTATCTAAAAATATTAATATTTCCCCAAAAGTTAGTTTTGTGTATGTTTAATGCGCTTATTTTATTACAGTTCAAGTTAGAGTGCTACAGTAATACAGATGACGCGGCATTTTAAATAATATACTTGTATTATTATTACTATTATTGTTTGTTAAGTACTCTATAATTATATTTGTAAGTGTAAAAGTCTAAGATATTTAGCCTTAAAATATAAAAAATATTTAGATTTTTTTGCAGTATTTATATATTCCTAAAGAATTGTTCTGATCGATGTATTTAAGAAAAATATATTTTCACCATAATTTCCACATAGAAGTTAAAAACTATTTTATAGGTAAATCTTACTAGCTTTCCTTAAAATATCTCTGGCACTTTCCGTTATTACGAAAACTTGTGTTAAAGTGACTCTCTTGAGGCTCTTTTCGAATTTATTTGGAGTTCAACAGATGAACCAAATAGAAAGAACGATTTTCCCAACCTTAAGCGCGTCTGAAAATTTGTATGCTTTTATATATATATATATATTTAGCCTTAAAATATAAAAAATATTTAGATTTTTTTGCAGTATTTATATATTCCTAAAGAATTGTTCTGATCGATGTATTTAAGAAAAATATATTTTCACCATAAGTTATTATATTATTTAATACAGTAAAGAACTACAATCTTTCTATTATTTTAATATAGTCGTCGGCTCTGTTCCAAAACATTTGCATAAATTTGTCTTATGCCATGATAATAACTCTAAACAACCAAAAAAAAAACCCACCGATTTTTCATTTTTAAACTTTTTAGTTGTTTTCCGTGATTTACAATTACAACACAAATAAGAGATCGTGATTAATATGAAAACACTAAGCCAATCGATATTCGGTAAATTGGCATGTGCCATCATTGATTTTATTTAAAAAGATTGGTTTTTGTTTTAAATCGAAATATATCAATTGAAATTATTTATTTGCTTGCTGTCTGCAATTATCCATTTTATAGTTGGGCTGAGAAAATGAATAATATAACCTTTTAGATCATATGATGAATATAACTTGTTAAACTCTTTGAAAATAGAAATGATCATACTCAGTGTTTAGCAGTTGATTACGGCTATTGATAAAATGATTATCAAGCTTAGACTGCAACACGTGATGGTCTAAAAGTTTTAATAAAGGGTATTATTTATTAAGTATAGGAAAAGCGAACATTGCTCCCAACGGAAAATAAAATAAATTTCCGCAAAAAATCGTGAATTATTAGACGTTCTAACTTAACATTCTTCCTCAAGCTTCGATGAAATATTTAATTAGGATATCAGTGGATGCGTAGCTGAGATGGGCGGAATTCCAGTTTACGGATTCCGAAATTCAAAAACTGGCATTCCGCCTATCATACCTGGTAGAGAACTTTGGTTGCAATAATTTTATATGACTATGCAATTTTATTTCCAGTTGATGTGCCATTGGGAACATTCTGTCATAATATCTGATCTAGAACCTTGATTATAAGGAAAAAAGTTGCTTGTCATATTGCACGATACTGTATCTCCATAACTTTACTGATTAACCCACCAAGAGAATAAAGTTTGATTAAACAGACTTAAAGAGAAAAACAACCTTTTGGTTTTCATTTTGATTTATCGCTCTTTCAATCACAACACATGATCTATTGCTCATTTCGTTTTCTACGGTCATTAGCGAAGTTCGTATGAAGTAAAAGGTTTTCATGCTCCAGTTAAAAATAATTCAATCATATGAACTGAAAACTTATTTGTAGATTGCTTTAATTAACAATATAATAACTTCTTAAAACATTTTATGAAAAGTTGGGATAGAGTGGAAAGAATTTTTCGTAATATCGAAAAGTTAAAAAATGATACAATAACTGCATATCGAATTTCATAAAATCTCAACCGAAGAGCCGAAGTCATTAAAATAAATTAAAATTGAAATAAAATAATTTATAATCAATTTTGGAATTAATAAAAAATTCAAGGTACACTTAATTGTTTCAACTATTTTGTATACAGTAAACATAATTATTTTTTCTTAGCCTGTTTCTAAATACTTAAAATCTCTGTTTTTAAGATTTCTCTCGCGAACGAAGCGTGTTTAGTTCGCGTGGGTTTCTAAATTTTGAGTTTCTAATATGTGTATGACACTTTTACTTATCAGCTAGGCCAGTTAATACAAATAGGGCTGATTCAAAATAAATGTTAATTAGTCCTTCTTTTTGCAAATCCTATTGAAGCTATATTTTAATTAACATATCATATTTTGGGCCCTTATTTAACAAAAAATTCAATAATTGTTGATTAAAGATTAGCATCATCGGTGGTAGGGTGAACTATAAATATTCAAGAATTCCAAAACCTTAATTAATATTTGAATATAGGCCTGTACATTTAGACATATAATTAAACAAAAATCCCACTAATTCAAATATAGAGCACAGATGATATAGATCAATAATACTTCAATATAAAGTTTAAACACTCAATACGAACATTCAAACATCAATAAGCTTAATTGCGAGAAAAATAAAAATAATATTTTGGCTTATGGTCAGCCCCCCCCCCCCCTATATACGGAGAATCATGCTCATACTACGTATGTCTAGTTTACTGATCACAATAGTTATTAACACGAATTTATGACAAGGGGAATTTTAAGACACAGACTCAGCTGGAAGAATATAGCATCATGTCTATTTTGATTGTATCGATGGAAAAAATATATCAATATCAAACATCCAACCGTCCGGGCTACATTATCCTGAAAGATAATGCACCCAAGCAAAGTCGATTTTCTGTTATGAACTGGTCATATCAAAGCCTGGAATCTTAATTCAATCGAACATCTTTGTGAGTACATATAGAAGACCTTAGAGCTAAATATTCAGCCGAAAAGTTTGAGCAACCCGATGAAGGCCTAGAATCTTATCCCATCGTGAATTTGATGGGATCCATGGAATAAAGATTTCAATATTAAATTGACGCCATTTCCATGGGAACATTTTCAAAAAAATTTCTTATCCATTTTTAATATTACTCCCACACACAATTTTTTTCGTTTCTTTTCGTTTTTTTTGGTATAAAATTTGATAAAACTATATTGTTGATCATTCGTTGAATAAAATTAAAATTTTTTGGACGAAGTTTCATAAAGATCCAATTTCTAAAAAAAAAGTTATTGTATCACGAGAAACAAGAAAAGTATATAAAAGTAAAAAAAAAAATTGCAACCGCACTAACTTCTTGTAGAAAAACTGGGTTTAATTACCCAAGTTTGAGGTTCCAGCTCCTCCAAGACACCCGAACGCGATAACTCTTTATGCACCAATGGTTACCATCTCCCGGTTGATCCTATTCGGAAATCAGAACTCTGAATCGTTTATGTATTCGTCGGTCTTTCCCAAATCAGAGAACATCACACTGATATTGGTGAGTGGGAGCATGAGAAGGCTGTTTCCGCTGCTCAACTGATATGGTAATAAAATGGGCTCAGTAAACGTGCTCAAATCTAACTTTTTTGAAATTTATTATTATTTTTGTACAGTTTAAGACAAGCCTAGTATTGAATATTTATTATTTATACATCATGAAACCTAATACTTAATCTTTTTTCGCTTTACCGTTACTTTTAAAAACCAGTAATTTGAATACCACATAAATACCGTATAATATTAAAGCACCTATAAAAACCAAGTCTATATTATAATACTGAATTATGTTCATTTCCATTGTTATTGGCTTCAAGCTCGGCATTCTTCCAAACCTAAAATAAATATACATAAGACAATTTTAGAAAAGAATAGAAATTACTTCGCAGCATTTTCAGAATACTTAATGAGAACTTCATTTGGATCAATTGGTTGATTTCCCAGAATATCAGCCAACCTGTTAGCATTCTTTTGATAGCTGAAAAAATATTTATTTCATGCATCGGTTTTGTAAACGTAACGAATTACCTATCATTTTGAATAATCTTTGAAATTAGATTGCTAAGTTTTTTTCCGTTAGGGATTTCATACTTAGAAAACGTTTCTGAAGAGCCATGTTTGTTGAGCATTAAAGCATTCGATGGTTGCTCGGCAAATAATGGAACCTTTATCGAAGAAACATTAAAATATTCTTAGAACCACAAAGTACCACAATAGCAGGTTTTGCAGAATATGCCAATTCCATGACACTCCCCAGGCCGCCATGAGTAATGAACAATGAAACTCGCTTGTCTTCTGTAATCGAATGCTTTACAATGTTACGTGATGCATGTTAAACTCAATAAAGCGGGCTGTGGGAACCAATCCGATATGTATACATTTGAGGGAAGTTGCTTTTTAACGAATTCGTCATCCTTATTCTCATACTTCCATAAAAATGTTATGTTTGGCAATGAGTTGAATAATTCAAGCATTCCTTGTCTGTAATGTTTAATTTTATCTTGGATGATTCATACTATAGTTTGTTTCTTCTTTGAAATTAATTATTTAATTCTACATATAAAATTGAAATATTAATGTTTGGAAATCACGGGAAAAGTAAGGTTTATTTAATTAAATAGAATTAGAATGTTCTAATACTCTCGCACACCAAATTGAATAGTTAAGTTGGGGGCTCAAAAAAGATGCTCATTTTGCAAAGTTCAGCAAGAAGCGCATGTTTTAAGATAGGTTTAGATGGGCTAGTAACAATGAGGTATCAAGTTATACAAAAATAATACGTGTAAATTAGTAATACACGTTTAAATATTGAAAAAATTTCGATTTGGCGTGCTCTCGCAATCCATTGTCATGGCCACTGCAAATCTTGCAAACAAAGAATGGACAAAAAGTTTTTTTTTATCTGTAACATCTTGGTTGTAAATCGCTGAACATTTTAATTCCTATAACTTTCCTCAGGTTCCCTGTTAGACGGGTTGAATCAATGTCTATAGATCTCACTTTTCCCTTGCATCCTTCCAAAGTACTAAACTATTGTTGTGGTGTTTTATCGCGGCTCGACTAGGATCATTTTAAATCACCGCCAATTTCAATCCCACATCTAACTTAGCCGTGCATTTAAGCCGTTTAAATTGTTAGACTGTCTGTGGTTTTTTATTCGTATGTTATTACTTCTATTTTTCTCTTGTCACCTAGCCTGTTTCTCGAGATCTTCCCTACGTGTATTAATAAGCTATTATTATTACATAACAATTAATATAGTGTATGCGTTAAAACTATACGATACCCCCACCTTAATAACAAAGATTTCTATATTTTACGGTTGATCCCATGTACCCCATGGATATCAATCAAAATCGACAAAAGTTATCTAATTGAAAGATTAATGTCTTGGCTCGAAAACGTATTAGAATAGAGTGCAAGTCGTTTCTTAAGATGTTCAGATAATCCGAAAAATGCATTCTTGTAGACATAAAGGACAAATAAAGCGTTACGTGTACTTTACAAAAATATAGTTTATACCAGTTGCTCAGCTTTTTCTTAAATTATTATTACTTAAACTGTTAAAGCCTTAATACCTTTCAAAATTATTAGATTTAATCACTTTTTCTTAGAATTCAGGTTATATTAACAAATTCAATGGGCGTGCGGCACTATCTACATATATATTCTTATCAGATCATTCTAGCTATATTAATTACTTGTATTCGTCAGGCATATCCGCAGATCGAACCAAGGACCCAAACGAAATGAAGATGGTGTTTTCTCTAATATTCAAAATATCATTAAATTCCTGCAATAATGATCGCAAGGTATTTAAAAATAATATATGAAACTAACCTTCGTTAATTGCAATTTAGAATTCTTATTAGTCATTGTGAAACCTCCAATAGGAACAATTCTATGAATACTAGGTGCGGCAAAGTCTAAATATGGATTCGAATTTGAGAAATGATACGAAACGTCATTTAAAATAGTCTAAAATTGAATATAGTAGTTTTATCTAGTTTTTTAGCCAAACCGTCCAATGATTAATTTTCCCGTTTGTTATTTCATATATTTGCTGATATTGCTTTTCAAATCCACGAGAAAATCCAATCGATGAAAATGTCTTATGCCAAATGTTCCAAAATCGATCCACAATGCCGAAATCTGTGGCACTGCTCGCTGCCGGATGAGGAAGGTAATTTAAAAACGAAGGCTCGCCAAGTGCCCCCTGTGCTGCATTCAATCTGGTTGATGAGAATACTGATACTATTGTTTTTGCTTTCAAGTAATCCGCAAGATCTGTAAAAAATTGATTATAGTCAAAATATTAATAGATCAACTGACATAAACCACAAAAGTCAAATGTCTCGGACATTATAACATCGAAATTTCGATATTTAATCTCTTCATGAAGCTGCTTGTCTTGAAAAACTTCTACAAACTAAATGTTAAATAAGGTTTAATAAGGCACAAACTTCTACACATGTGTTCAAAATGTGGAAATAGCATTATGGGAACCTGAGAATTTTTTTAATTATTAATGATACGGAAAGTGGGATCTCACAAAAATTGCCATTCCAACATCGGAATTGAACTTTTTAGATGTCCATGCTTCTGCAAGTAATTGCGCTTCCGGCATATTCTTTTTTCCTTCCTCATCATGATAGTAGTTGATTATCTGAAATTTTATTTCGAAAAATTATATTTTTATGTTGTACATTTGGCAGCTAGAATTTATCTTTTATATTAATAGATAGATTATTAAACCTTTTGAAGGTTTTTAAGTTTAATTGGTCGAAAGCCTAGAATTGTTAAAGTTTATGGCTAGGTTTTTCATGCGAGCTAAGTAAAAGTGCTCAAATCTAACTTTTTAAAAAGATAATAATAGTTTTAGATATTTTGAAACAAGCCTAGTTAAAGTATTGTAAATAAATGTGTGTTAAAATGATGTTAAAGTTGTCTGACACACTCAAAAATTGTAAAATCTTTATTTCCATTCTGTGTGCCATGGTTATATGTGCCATGGTTATATGTGCCTTAAGTTAAATAAATGACTGATATAATTTAAAGAAGTGTTAAGTTTTTTTTAATTCAAAAGAATATCTTAAAAGAAGAAAAAAACAATCCAAAATATTTCCTTCGTACCTCGACGTTTTTATTTTTAATCAAATCCTTTCCATTCTTCAAATATTCAACAACAAATAGCTGTAGTACTGTCTAAATAAATAATTAATTAATCATACTACCTCCACTTTCTTATATAATTCTTACCACATTATGTCCCGCATCTGCCAATTTATCCGCAATGTTTGCCATAAACTTCATATGACTAAACCCATATACGGGAGAAATGATCAAGTATTTATAGGCGAAAACATTTAAAGTACAAATTAACGAAAATAGGAAAAATCGTTGAGACAGTCTCATAACTGAGCAACAAGTAACAATGTTATCGAGGCGTTCTACCCTATCAATTGTTATCAAATGCGATAATTTTTACGCCAATGTTTAAGTTAGATTATTTTAGTAAGATAAGTGTAAATTGTAGTTTGTGTACCAAAACCTACAAAAACTAGAGTTAATTTGATTGAATTAAAATGTTTCTGTTTGAAGGTTGTCAATTATTTGTTTGGTGGTGACAAATGCCGTTTTCGTTGGACAGTAATGCAAAAAAACAAATTTAGGTTTACTATTGTCAATAAGATAAAATGAATTTTTTATAGTTGTTAAGCGGTAGTCCTAGTAAATCGAATTCTACTCGTTTTATTAGTACAGTGAAATTCTTAGATAATTTCAACGACTCATGGGCCTGATTGAAAAGGACGCAGACCGACGAAATTACGAAAATAAGATTATGAGACTCCAAATTCCGGCATGGTTCAATCACTAGGCGTTTTTTTCTTCCTCCGATCATCGTGTCATCATGCCACGATGGTTATGTACACTTAGAATTAATCAAACTTTTGTGGGGGAGCACTTGATCACTGTTCCACTTCAAATGTTCAAAAGTGTCAAAGATCTTTATTAATTTTTTACCCTTTCCAGAATTGATATTTAAATCATTCTTAATTGATTCGTCAAGCTTTCCTTATTGTTTACATATTAATTGTCATTTTATACTGTTTAGAACATAACACAAACAAAGTTCTCAAACGTTTAGAAACAAGAATTCGATTATCATCGGTACTCCAACTGAAACGCTAACAAAAAAGCCCAGAAAATGTGCTCTAATACTCCGTGAAGAATTGAATTTCTTTATAGAGTTTAAGGAAATGCCGACAAACAGCAGTAGGTAGTTGTGTAATGTCAACGTGAAAGTTGTCCGATAAGTGTAAAAATAAGTAAATATTATTTTTATTTATATTTGGAATTTACAGGTTAACTTACCAATCTACTCAAACGAGTAGTGCCTAGTTTTCCTGTGTAATGAGAATATTATATTATTTATAAAATCTTATTATGTCTTTGGAACATCGTTCAAAGTACTAATTCAGAGTGAATGCTACATGTCATTCCCCTTTACAATATATTTTTTTATAAAAATGAGAATTACTTTTCAGATGGCTTGAATCTGCTTAAATTTAATAAAAGTTGAATATATGACTACATCGAGTAAGTGATGTCATTAAAAACCTGAACAAAAGAAAAAACAAACGAATTCATTTAAATTGTAAGCTTTCTAGTGTCTTGCAAAGAACGGTCAACATTGCGCGATATAATGAAACTGTTTGTTGCATTAGTAGGACTAATTGTGATATTCGCCACGCCAGAAGCTTTAAAATATCCAGTAATAGACCATATAATGAGAAGTGAAGATAATACCGTATACCATTGAACGACTATTAAAACTATCTGTAAATAAGTTAAATGTCAGTCATTTGATTCATTTATGCTGACAATGTTATAAAATGAAAGTATATTGGTGAACACATCCTCGTTTAGTATTACAGACAATACTTCCGGCAAGAAATACATAATGAATGATATAAATATAAGAACAATAACCTGCAAAATTTGAGATTTAGTGTGTTGAACTTTAATTTTGAAAACCTGCAGGAGAATACTCATGGACAACTTTTCTTGTAAACGCCTCGTTTTTTCGGAATAAGCTTGATTCATTTGGAAATGCCTTTTTATCTTTATATAGCAAAATAGAATTACAATGGAAACAAGTGGTGTTTGAGCATAAATATAGAATAGGTCGACAAACTTTTCGACCTTAACTTATTCTTAAAAATAATTACTCATTTTTAAGACATACGTTGGTAATATCAAGGCTAACGTACAAATCGATTGCTGCTGAAACCAACATAAATGGTACTACTATTGCATAAAGAAGTTTCATTTTGTGTTTCCTTAAAAAGAGTAAGAATTATGAGATTGTTAAGAATTTATTAAAACAAAACCAAACCATTTAAAAATGAATAAGCGATGTAGATTAAATAATGCCAGAATGTGCTGGGACAATGATGATAATACAATTAATAAAGAACTTAATATTTTAAGATCAAGCGAGCTGAGTCGAAACCATGGGTGGCCAACTTTGACATAAGATGGGTTGGTAGTTTGAATCTTAAAAAAAGGATGAAATTATTATTTTAAAAATCAAAAAGCCACCAAGACGGACAGAATAGTCAATCTTCACAAAGCGATAGATTTTTTGCATTCCATGATAGAGACAGAATCCGAAAAATAAAAACATTAGAACGAATTCGAAATGAGTTCACAATAATCATTGCTCGTTTCACGAATTTAGATTTTTTTTTGGATTATTAGGTACATTTATAGTTTATCAACGATAATTTAATTTTTTATAGTCGTCGGTTGTATTTAGTGTGCACGCCAACCTTCACATAGAAAGAAGATCGAAGAAATTAATCACGCTTTGAATATTTTTTTGGTTATTTTTTCTAAAACAGTATTTAGATTTATTACAAGAGAAAGAGTGATGTTTAGGAGATCTGAGTTGTACCATTTTGTACCTCGTAAAATTCTAGATTTTTTAAATTTCAACATGACGTGGTTACGGTAATTGAATTGCATTTTATAGGCGATTGGATGTTTATATTTTAAAAAGTCATAATTTTGCTCACAAGACTAATATAAGTTAAAATCAAGTATATTATTACTCACCGCTGTTTCCTCTATGAACAAACTCTTAATCTCTTTTCACATGTTTTGATTTTAAAATGTTTCACGTTATTGTGTATTATCAAAGTGTAAGAAATTGATAATTAATTTTCAACATTTTTGAATTAATTTTAAATGGCCTCAATGAGAACATGAAACAAACTTACAATTTATTTAAATATTATTCATTTTAGAGATCGATGCCTAATGGAAGAGCAAACAATTAGGGGCGGATAAAAGATCTTGTTTAGACAGCCACTAAGGCCATCGAATCTCTTCCTCTTTTGTTTCTCATCAATATTTTTATTTCATCCATTCTTATTTCTAAATTAAACTTTTCATTTCTTTTCATCAAATAATAAACAAAAAATAGATAACAAAAATTGATGAGAAACAAAAGAGGAAGAGATTCGATTGCCTTAGTGGCCGTGTGGTTGTCTAAACAAGACCTTTTCTCCGCACCTAATTTTTTGCTCTTCCATTAGGCATCGATCTCTGAAAAGGACAATAATTTCGCTTTATTTTATTATTTTTGTTATATTTCTTCAAAATTTCTAGATAAAATCAGATTGATTTATTTTAATTTTTTTGAAATTAAAATTAGAACTATCAATTTCTCATAACTTGATAATACATATAGTAACACAATAATACAACTTGATAATAAAGTACTTCAAAAATAAAGCAGTTAAGTTTTCCTTATATAATAAATCTTGGCAAAGAGTAGTCAGTCAGTAGTCAGTCCAGAAAAATGATTTCCAAAAAATAATCATTCACTCATATATGTTTTTACTCACAGGAGAGCTTCTATCAGCAACAGTTAAATGATGTTTAAAGTTTAAAGTGTAAGTGGCCGGATGGTTTTCGTCAAAACAACTGGAATGCTTTACTGAAGGAATATTTAAATAACCCGGAAAATGGAGTAATTTTTTAAAGAAATATTCTTGTTTCTAATAAATTGTGAATAGTTTTTGAGAATTGACGATTTAAAAATCTTTAATACTTGGGAAGCATAATATTTTGAATAAGACGTTAGTATATTTCATTTTCCATAGTTTAACATACATAAAAAAGTGGAACTCATTTTTTGAGAGATTTGTTTTCTCTACTTTGAAACAAGCACGCCAAAAGAAAAGGACGATTGCACAAATTTTAAATGTGTTTTATTAAAGTAAATGTCAAAGTAAACAACTAATTTTTACAGAAACATTGATGGCTACATTTAAAATATCTTCTTGGCTTACGATTTCCACGATATGTTAAGTAGAAACAACTTTCTGAGCTTCTGCTTTTACTCATTCATTTTGCTCCAACTAGAGATTTAATTGGAACAACTGTTTTGAATATTATTAATATTCAGTTGATGGCAAATATGGCTGTCTGGGATTGAAAATATTATACCAAAAATGTGGATCTTGAACTTTTTCTCCTCTATCTCTGTGATTTGTATATTCATTTTTAGTGCTTGTTCTAAATGGTAACAGAAACTCATGATATTTTATGAGTATGAAGAAAACTGGGGATCTTTCCTAAATAATGAAAAAAATTGATAAAGATTTTGGTATAGTTTAACACTTTTCATTGTCCAAAAAGGTTTTATTATTATTATATATATATTCCTTTTCAGAGATCGGTGCCTAATGGAAGACGAAAAAAATTAGAATAAAAGTCTCTCGTTTGGACGTTAGCTGGTTAAGAAAGAATAAATCTCACATCAAATAATATTTTTAAATAGGCCTACTTCTTATAAATATGATATCATAACAAAGATCTATAAATATAAATAATATCTTATTTTTTGATTTGGAGTATTAAATAATTATTATCAAAATATAAGAAAATGAAAATTCAATTTCAACATTTTTGAATAAATTTCAATGGTCTCAAAATGATCACGAAACAAATATTCAATTTATGTTAATATTAGGTCTAGAAATTAATTTCCGCGTTTTTTTTGTTGTTGATATTTTGTCAAAATAAAATTATTTTTATATAACGAATTTTATGTTATAATGTCCTCTGTATTATCAGCTTTCTACTTATATATCTTTCTTCATGTACTTTATAAAAAATCATTATTTTTGGTTCAGAATATGTCCACCTTTGTGCCAGGAAAACGTCATTTGCGGGAAGCTCTTCTTTTCCTTTTCCAATTCAAGAAGAAAGCCACTGACGCGCACCAAATGCTTTCCCAAGCTTACGGCAATGCTGCACCATCCATAAGAACCTGCCAAGTATGGTTTCAGCGTTTCAAATCGGGAGATTTTGACGTCAACGACAAAGACCGATCAGGACAGCCAAACAATTTTGAAGACGAATAACTTCAGGCTTTTTTGATGAAGATTCGGTTCAAACACAGCAGCAACTCGCGACGTCAAAAAAAGCAATTTCTCATCGATTGAAAGCAATGGGGAAGATTCAAAAGGAAGGAAAATGGATGCCCTATGAGCTCTCAGAACGCAACAAAGAACAGGGAAAAACAACTTCACAAATCTTTTTGGACATATTTCAGAGAGTCTCTTTTACACCGCATCATAACTGGCGATGAAAAGTGGGTGCTACGACAATCCGAAAATCGTGGGTTAGTCCCGGTGAAACGACAACTTCGACCGCAAAACCCAACATCCACGGGAAGAAGGTCTTACTGTGCATCTGGTGGGACCAATAAGGAATTCTGTACACTGAACTGCTCCAACCTGGCGAAACAACATCAACTAGTGCAGTTGCGGCATGAAATCGCAGTAAAAAGACCAAAATGGGCGGGTCGACACGTAAAGGTCATATTTCTTCATGACAGCCCAATGTTGCTCAAGCGATGAAAGAAACGCTGTAAGAGTTCAAATGGAAAGTCTTACCGCACCCGCTGTACTCTCCGGGCATTGCCCCGTCGGATTATCATCTTTTCCGGTCAATGGCTCATGGTCTGACGGAGCAGCGCTTTCGAGATCATCAAGACGTCAAAAAATGGCTAGATGAATGGACTGCGGCCAAACCAGAAAAGTTCTATTATGATGGAATCCATAAGTTGTCCAAACTCTGGGAAAATGTTGTTATTAATGACGGAAATTATTTTGAATAAAAGTTTTGTTTAAGTTTGTCCAGTTTTTTTTAGTTTAATATGCGTAAAAAAACGCGTAAACTAATTTCTAGACCTAATAATTGTTTTTTTCATTATATTTCTTCAAAATTTCTAGATCAAATCAGATTGACTACTTTTATTTTTTATGAAACTAAAATTGGAATTTTCAATTTCATATATTTTGATAATACTAATTACTGATTTAAGCTCTATCTATGTCAACAGGACACCATCAGAGGCCGATTGCAAGAAAATCTATTGGTGAATCTTAGTGGGGAAAGGGTTTATTAGGGTTCATTTACTATTAGAATTAACTGATTTTTTATTGCGTAACAGCTTCCTTGCAATCCAGTTATACAAAACCCTAATCAAATTGCTTTCCCTGATAAATTTTTTAAATGGAGAGTTCTCTTTTCATTGTTCTTTAAACCGCCCACAGGTCACTTTTAACGATTTAAATTCCTATTTCCTGATATAATTTAAGTGTATAAGGATTGTTTGACTCGAAATAGTCAAAATACAATTAAAAATGTTCTGAAAAGATCAGGTAGAATTTAACTAAAAGTCCTAAAACTCCATAAAAACGACATTTTCTAGTGGCGTGAAATAATTTTCTCTGCATTTATAAAGAAAACGGAAGTTTTACCAAAAAAAAAACCTACCGCTGCCAGTAAAATATCATTAAAATTAGCAATAATGTCCACACCACTTTGTACAATAACCAATATCTGGTAATCATTTGTAATAAAACATTTATTAACAAAAAATAATCCACCAATAATATAAATATTGCACGCAATACTGATAACCATTGCAACGATTTTATTATAGTACTGTATGTATTCCCACGAATTATCTAATCCGAAATTCGGAATAGCGAATGTTGTATCCATTATAGGTTAGAGAAATTAAATGATATTTAAGTTTATGGCATAAATGTTAACTGCATTTTTAACTAAGTTTAAATATTAAATTATGTGTTGAGTGATATATGATTGACTCGTGCTTCTAAAAGTTAATCATATTACATTTACAAAACTAATTTACAAACGTTTATTATAAATATAGAAATTGTGCTGGATAAGATAAGAAATTTACTTTATAATTATTAGGTAACAATGTGAATTATTTGGAAAGTACATAATTTAGCTGTCAGACAAATTATATATTGGTTATTGAAGTATTCCAATTTACAATAATTATTTATTGCAAATATTAAAATTAGATTATATAAACTACTTTTTTCCTATATTAAAAACCAATTGAATGGTTTAGTAAGTTAATTACTATTATAACTAAAAGTAAAAACCAAACAATCTTATAATAAAACATAGATCATACGGAATATTGAATATTCCTTCAACTATATGAATTAGTATTTAATAAATAAATATATGATCATAGAATAAAACTATGGATTAGGAACATCATCATATAATCATGTGCCAATTATAATCTATTCTTAGGGGTAATCTAATTAATTTCGAGAATTCGATATTTCAATTCATTTTTTACCTGGGGGAGGAAATATTTAATAACCTTTGTTTCGAAAACAATTCAGATTTATCATGTAGGCATTTCCTATCATTCAAGAAATGTCGCATTTACTTGTTTATACTTTTGCATTGTGATATAATTATAGAATATTTCTTCCCCTGCAAATTTTGTGCAAAAATTTCTTAAAATAGATAAATACTGAGTAACTCTAACCGTTATTATGTTTCTCAACAGCTTCTAAATTTAATTAGGCGCAATTTAATGTGGCGAACAAGTATCTTATTGAAAATTATTAGAAATAGTGAGAAAAGAGGAGAAAAGTTATTTATTGGTAATTGTTGGGTCACGAACCCTAGAAAAAATTAAGGAAAATGATAAAAGCGTTTAGATAAGGAGCATTGTACACTCCGTAAACCGTCCTGCCGTAGCAGAATATCAATGTGCTTTAAATGCGGGTATTTTGTACTTAAACAGCACCCGAAATTTTTAATAGAGCTCCGAAAGAGCACACCAAATTGAATGGTTATGTTGGGTACTTAGAAAAGATGCTCTTATTGTAAATTTCGGCAAGAAGCTCATGTTTTTAGATAGTTTAAGATGAGCTAGTAAAAATGATGTGTCAAATTACATGAAAATAATACGTGTAAATTAGTAGGACACGTTTAAACATTGAAAAATATTCATTTCGATTTGGCGTGGAAAGAGTTAAAAGAAGATTTTAAATAGCATATTACTCAGAAGCAGAGACCTCTTCAAATAATAACATTTATTGGATTCGGAAAATGAAACTATATTATTGGAATAATTCGAAAAACCCGGAAACAGAAAGGAAAACTGTAAAGCCCGGTTTCAAATTAATTAATACTTATTGCATGACCTTTAGTGTCAATAACTGCCTGACATCTGCGGGGAATCGAGTCCAAAGTAAGAATAACAGATGGCTTTCCAGGCGCCCTTCAAGCTGATTTTTCATCCGCATTTTTCCGCACATGCACCGACGTGTGATTGGGGTCGTTATGTTTCTAAAAAACGTACCCCCGGCCTACGTTTGTCAATGCCCCAAATCGTAGACGAACCACCACCATTCTCAACCGTCAGGATCTGGTACTTAAGGGATCCACTTGACTCCGTCAGTTCCAAACATGTTAAATTTAGCCTTGCACCACTCAGCACGGACCTTTTGATTTTTTCGCTGATGAAAGGTTTCTTTACTGGACGCCCACCATAGGCCGTTTTCATCTAAAGAACGTCTGATGGTTCTTCTATATGCTATTGGATTATTTGGAGTTGTCACAATCATCTGAATAATAGAATTAAACCTAATAATTAAAAAAAATAAATAACGAAAATACCAATAATTAATGATTTCACATGAAAATAAGGAACTAACAAAACTTGATATTAAAAACATGATCTTTTGCAATTTACTCGTATACGTAGGTCGTACTTCGTGAAAATGGAGTGCTGCAGCATATATAATGGTTCAGAGAAATATAATAAACACTTTATTATAACGTAAGTAACAGAAAAAACATATTATCAAATTGTGAGAAATTAATAAAATAAATTGAATATTTGTGTGTGAAATTAAAATGTCAAAAATGTCAGGCCGTGTACAAGTGCATGATCGAACACTATTGCGTATAATGTCGAATTTCATTATTTCAGTGCATTTTATTAAAATCCTCGTTTAAGTAAATAACTAAATTTCACGTCAAGATTACAGGTTTTTCTTAAAATGTAGCCTATTTCTCTATAGTTTTCCGATATATTTTATTTTTTTACTAGAATAAATATCATTAAATTTTAATTCTAAAACATCAGATGGGACGAACATCATTCAATCTATACCAAAACAAGATCTCATACATTCAAATTTATTCCTCCTTATGAAGATCGGAAAGTCCAAACTGTCTAGCTCCTTCATTGAACGAACCTGCATTAGATATTTTATCTCATCCTTAGCCAACCACTTCTTCTTCTTCTTCTTAGCATTCTCTTGAGCTTCTTGAACAGTCTTCTCATGCTCCAACTCACGAATATCACCGTGATATTCTCTGATTTGGTGAAGACGGAAGAATCCATAAACAATTCCGAGTCCTAAAGCAGCATATCTTCCGAAGATGGTAACCGTTGGTGGCTGAAGAGTTACCGCGTTCGGGTATCTTGGAGGAAGTGAAATTTCAAACTTGTGTATATTTATTAGGTTTAAATTATTTTTCTGAGTATCAATTTTTTACGGATTCCTTTGGCGTGCGGATCCAATATATATTTTTTTATTTTCTTATTTTTTGTTATTCTATCAGTTTCTTGTTATTATATCTGTTGTGGTGTTTAATTGCGGCTCGACCAGGATGGCTTGGCGCGTGGTCATTTTAAACTGCCGCCAATTCTGTTGCACATCTAACTTAGCGCGCGCATTTAGGCCGTTTGAATTGCAAGATTCAATTTCGAAGTTCTTCGGGGGATACACATGAACTACCATGAACTTTTAGTCCATTGTAATTATTTTAAGTCAGATAATCCCTATATCATCATAGACTGCGTGAATGGGGGCCAAGAACATTAAACAAGACTGATATTTTACTAGAGCGGGCTGTGTGACACAATAATATGCTAGGCCTGACATTTTCACATCCGAATATTAATTTCACTCCATATAATTTGATAATAAATAAATTAACATAAAAATGTAAATTCTTCAATTTATTTCCACGATTGTTTGAGGGCGTTAAAATAATCATCACCCGATGAATTTGACATTACTACTCCAAAACTGTTTTTCAGTTGAACATTTGTTACCATCGTCACTCGACTTGTGTTACTAAATTTTATCTGAAAATATGGAAAAATCTAAACATATGATTACTATAAGAAAACCTTTTTAATTTTTTTCTTGAAAACCTTTTCCCATTTTGGGGAATACTTCATGCAGACATATGGGAAGATAAAACTATACAACATTGCCGATATGTCAAAAGTAAATGATGACAAGCTCATCAGTGGAACTGAAAACGGTATACTTTTAAGAAGCATTGTAGCGCAAATTAAAAGGTTGAATCCACTCATTGAGAAGACTATCATATTGACAAGCTGAAAACACGTTTTTAATATTATTTAATAAATTTAAAAAAAAAACCCTGCTGGTTCTAATATTTTCGGATATTTGGTATCTTGCAGCCAATGAGAAGTTATCGTATGAGGAATTTCGATATATATTTTTGTTTACACAGAGAAGACTATAATTAGCCTGCAATTTAAAATTAAATAAATGTTATAGTCGTCGATTTTTACCATAACTGCAATAGTATTTATGAATGCTACAAAACTGAATAGTAGGAAAATTGTATCGTCTGAAATTTGGAAAGAAATTTAGTCTCAAAGTATTGTGTGTGGAGGGATGTTAAGAATGTTGAAAATCTTTTTTTTCTTCTATTGTAATTTTTATATAATATATAAACTTTAGTGAACCAGGTAAATATGAATGCTCGAAATGGTAAACGAGTTTTTGGACGCCGCAAACGAATAATAGTGTACTGGATAAGCCACTAGCGTCAAGACACGCCCATTTGAGAAAGAGTATAAAATCAATTCTTACGTTTCAATAAAGAGGTTCAGAGTAATGCAGCCATTTAGCTTACAATAGATTACAACTAATTAATGAATAAACAGTTTCAGCGAAACAGCCGCACTCAACTGCCAAGAAACCGCGCCGCATTGCAAACAACTTCGCACCAATTGCAAACACTACCGTTTAATTTATTATTTTTCTTTTCAATATTTTATTTATCAGTTAACGTTTCATTCTGCAGAACTCCTGATTAATTAATGAAAAGAAATTCTTAGTACCTCAATTAATGGACCAGTAGAGTCTTCATCGTCAATATAAGTGACTTGAAAATATTAAAAATAATAATAATAATAAATTAACAGTTTGCGTTTGCAATTGATGCGAAGTCTTTTGCAATTCGGCGGGGTTTCGTGGCAGTGGAGTGCAGCCGAATGTTAAAAAGAATTACGATTATTATAAGTGAACTGGGCAGAAGCTGTATTAAATTTTTAAAAAGTTTTTTGAACGTTTTCTAATCGCTGTCATATGTCAGTATCATATCTATTATCAAAATATAAGAAATTGAAAATTAAATTTCAACATTTTTGAATTATTTTCAATGGTCTCAAAGAGATCATGAAACAAATATTCAATTTATGTTAAGAATTTCTCTGATTTCTTCAAAATTTCAAGATCAAATCAGATTTATTACTTTTATTTTTTATGAAAAGAAAATTGGAATTGTCAATTTCTTAGATTTTGTAAATAATTATTTAAAATACAATAATTCAATAAATATATTTTGTTTAAAAAACCACATACACTAGCTGACAAAAGTTTTGTCACAAATGTTTTTTCGGGTTTAACTTTTTTGTGACTTGACCAAATTGGCTGATTTTTTGATATGATAGATTCATATGGTTGTAGATTATTTTATAAATACCCGCTTGTGATTACGATGATCCGTTTTACAGTGAAAAGCGTTTATCGTAAAACGCGTAGCTCAAAGATATTACGCACTTTTCTTGCACTGCATTTTTTAATAATTTTTAAAGTTCAATTATATTTTTTTCATAATTTATTGAAAATAGAAGTAATTGGCAACATTTTAGAGATGACTCCACGTAAAGAAACTCCAATTGCCACCCGGCAAGCTGTTATCAATATGAGGGAAAACGGAATGCGTGGTACCGCTGCCATGGTAATTTAAACAAAATTTTGCTACTCTAACATTTTAAACACTGATTCACATAAAATATCAAAAAATCAGCCAATTTGGTCAAGTCACAAAAAAGTTAAACCCGAAAAAACATTTGTGACAAAACTTTTGTCAGCTAGTGTACATCATTTTTTAAAGCAAGTTTCTTTAAATTGTATTTACTTTTTTTGCTGAAAATCGTATAGAATTATTGATTAATTGTGTTCACCCCAATTTCTATAGTAATCTAATTAGCTCAGTATAGGGGCTAAAATCTAACTTTTTACATAGTTTAAGACAAGTTTAATTAAATTTTAATGAAAACGTTTTCGTCTTAAACTCTTAAACATTTCCACAAACGTAGCATAATCGTTATTTCGATGTGGCGTGCTTGTTTAATTTGTTTTAAGATTCAAAAAGGTTCTATAATGCTTTAAAAAACAAAGAATTTACATTAATTAAATAAAAAGTGAAGAACGTGGGTTTCGCAGTTTGTTCACACTTTTTTTGCAAGATATACAATTATCATGACAGTATATTTACCTTTATGATATAAAACGCTCGAGAGAAGACCAACAATGATAATTAATAATATAAGTAATTGTGATATATGCTTCCTCGGTAATTGTTCATAATCATGATAATATAAATAAGCAAACACCCTTTCTATGATTAAAATAGGTAGAAGGAGAATTCCTTGAAATAAACATGCCACCCGAACAAACGAACAGATAATAAAGATATTCGAGGATTCTATGATTTCTGAAATTTACATGATTATTAAAGTTTAACTTTTAATATATATTTTTTAATATTGTACTTTTCAAAGAAAGGGTGAATTAATAAAATATAGGATGAAAATAATGTTCAAAAACTGAAGTGAGCGGAATTCCGTATTCCGAAAAAATAAATACTATTTCTTCATCTCAAAAGACGTTTCCATCTCTTCTTCAATGTGTTTTGCCCATAGATGAGATACAAAGGGTGACCGTCCAAACCAGACCATCATAATTTTCCTATTTTTCCTCTTCCATTTAGGCCAAATATTTCTATTTCGAAAAGTTCAAGATAATTTCATTAATTTCCACGTAAAATTTTCAGAACAAGATTTTGGATATTTTAAGTCCAATAACATATAGAACAAATCTTTATACATGGATTTCCATTGTTTAATGGGACCGTCATTTTAAAATTGCGGGTGGCGTGAAAAATCGAATCTTATATCTTTCTGTTGAAGTCTTTTTAATTTGAAAAATTATTGTTTCAGAATTTGTATATTTAAAATATTAAATATACAACTCATTTGAGTCAAATAAACCTATATCGCTTCCAATAATAAGAATAATTCGCTGAATGATCCATAAAAAATCGGCAAGAATATGTTGAATATACAAAACACTCATTATATTTGTCCAATTTATATGAAATTGTTTAGCAGTTATATTGATCCAAAGGAAAAACATTGTATGTAAGATACTGTAAAAAATTATGATAAAGAGCAACATAAAAGGATAAACTTCAATAATATGAAAAAAACTTCCAGAATGAATACAACTTGGATCGTTGGCCACCATGTTGTTTCGATTTCAAAGTATGTCCTATTGAAATATCCCATTGATGTTTGAATTGATATCATGTTAGGTTTTTGTGGCACAGGTAAATGGTAAATATATTAAGCTTATGTAAGTGGAAAGGGAAATGATAAGGGAAATATAATATTGAGCTTTAACAAAAGTATAAAATTCTGCAAAGTGGTAATTACAAGGTTATTTCAATTGATGATTATTAATTGCTCAAGTAGTTCTTAGAATAATAGCAAATGATTCTTTGATAAGCAATTAAACGACGATTCATAAGGTAATAGCGATTAATAATAAGAATAAAGGTAAGGAAATGCGCAACAGCACACCAAATCTCTACATGATTATGATTTTTTTTGATTTAATGACATTGATCCGCTATTCTTCATCATTTAGCTATTAATATTTCATTAGAAAGTGCTGTAAATAAATTTGTGAAGATAAAGAGATTGTTAAATCTACTGTAATTTGGGATATCAAAGTAAATTAAACTTATTTGATAAAACTTTTCATAATCAAATTTCTTAAAATCTACATATTGCTAACGGCTTGCAAACGGTCCACGCTTAAAATGTTACAGCTATAACTGATCACTACGGAATGCTTTTTTCCATCTAGACGACCATAAATCACATAAATATTGGACGCCCAGGAATGACGTCCCTAGAACATAGCATATTATTTAAAGCCTCATGTAACTCCTCAAATAATGTCTAAGTTCTTCCTCAGTAGTCATTTATCAGGCTTTTCCAGATCAATTGCCTGATCTTGAATCTATTAACTGCGAATAAACTATTATAAATTCACTTTTAACCTATATTGAATGTCTATAAAAATAACTGAAATTAACATGTTCAAACATAGAATTAGTAGCGCATAATTACCCAGATAACTTTGAGAGCGTGAAACTCAAAAACCATAAGTAAGAATTAGATAAAACAAACATTCCTGTGCGCCAAAATTTGTTGGCCATTGGGCCGGGTTGTAAAACCCCCAACAGTTAAAGTCCGTGGACGGGCATTACGCGCCCCTTTCTCAGTCAATGTTTCGAAATACATCTAGTCCTTGGTTGGTAGTTACTGTCGTAAAGTTAAGAGAAATTTCTTTATCAAAATACTAAAGAAACAAATGCAAACCTGGGACGGCCCGGTTGATTACATGGGAATGGTCGGTTTATTGTTCTTTGGATGATGCCATATTTTCAAAAACGAAATTAGGATTGCACAACAAAAAAGGAGAGTAAAAAATAATCAAAAATGTCGGTAACATGCTTCATTCAGTGCATACAATACCATTATAGGACTCAAGAGATATTTAATTAAAGCTAATTGGTTAGATTAAAATGATAAAAATATTTATTAAAAAAGTACTTTGTTTATCGAACATTATAACGTCAATTAAAAATAAGGTTAAGGTGTTCAATTCGAAGAATTATGATATGCAAATTATTATTCCTTTTTGTGGAGGAAGTATTGTCCTATCACAAAAAAACTGGCAGAAAAAAAGTTATTAATGGATAATAAAAATATATCCATAGAAAATTATCAATAGGAGCATATTTTTCTTACAATAAACTCAAAACATAAATATAATGTAACAAACAATTACCAGCTTATTTCCCAGTTTAGAAATTTGTTTATATTTTGGTGCGTAAATGATTTTGTTGTTTTAACACATATAAATTTTCCAAAGATAGAGAGCCCGTCTGGTAATATAAAAGCTCTTGTAAGGAGTTAATTCATCCCATATTTTAAACTTGAATGCGAAAGTTTAAACAAATTTAGCTTTATACCGACTGCTTCAGTTCTAAATATATTTTTTTTTAATTTTCAAATGTCCTTTCAATTTTTCTCATTTTATCTTTTCTAATTTTGAACGGTGGTGCTAAACTTTATTTAGCATTAAGTTCAATAACTTTTAAAAGATTTTAAGTGATAGGAAGTGCCCATTTCATCCTATCACTGAGATCTATCTTATTTGCTACATAGTTATTGAATCAAGTTCAATAACTTTTAAAAGAATTTAAGTGATAGGAAGTGCCCATTTCATCCTATCGCAGTATGGATTCATTGAAAATTTAATTGTTTAATTTTGCACTGTTAATATTTTTAATTTATACAATCAATATTTGAACGAAAATTTTGTGGTTTCTCATAAACTACCTAACAATAGTTTTTGTCATTTTCGAATTAAAAACAATAAAATTACACATAAAATAGTATTCTTATTAGGGTGAATAAACATTTTCTTTCCGATATTTTATTAAAAATTTAAACAATTTTCAACATATGACAAACCATCAGGTTCAAAAGTTAAGACCATTTGACTCTATGGCTTGAAACCATCTATCGGCAAGTTGTTCGATCCTTTTTTCTGACATCGGCAAGGTCATTGAAGCTACGACCACGAAGAAAGTGTACCATTGATAGGAAGAGGTGATAATCAGATGACGCAAGGTCCGAACACAAGCTGGATGTGAAAGAACTTTAATGACGTCGATATTTTTGATCTTTTCCTTCGTTTGTCTGGCGGTGTTCGGTTTTGCATTGTCTTGTTGAAGGAGTATCCGCTTCCGATCGACCAATGCTGGATATTTCTCGCCAAGTGCCGTATACATTCGATCGAGTTGGGCGCAATAGAGGTCACCGTCGATGGTGTGATCATTTGGAACTAGCTCAAAGTAAATTACGCCTTCGAAATTCCACCAAACACACAGAAGTGTCATCTTTGAGAAACGATCACATTTTGTTTCCGGTTCCGCCGTTTGACCGGGTGCCAACCATTGATTTTGTCTGTCCGGATTACTGAAGTAGACTCACTTTTCATCAAAAGTTACAATTCTACGAATAAAACGGTAGTCTTGTGGATATTCGAGCAGTTTTCGGCAAGTCTCGACACGTTTTTGAGCTTGAATTTCAGTTAATGCATGAGGTACTTCTCGGCAGCGTCTATTGATTTTCCAAGGGCGTTAGGATTTCGTACAACTGATGTTTTAGGAATATCGAGCCCGGCCGACAATCTGCGAGTACTTATTGATGGATTGGTCTCTCCAGCTTCACGGATTGCTTCAGAATCGACCGTCGTAGGTCGGATGGTCCGTTTACAGTGGAATGTTTGTTTCGCACGGTTTCATCGCAACCGCGTTTAGTCTTTCAATGATCGCTCCGATCAATGATATTTTCAGGACTAATTGTGAATTTCTCTTTATTATGAGGGGAACAGGAAAGGAAATAGTTTATGGATTGAATTTTCTTTAAATGCGGATTTACTAGTGCCGTTGTGTCACTAAACCCACTACATAATAATATAAAATTTAATATGTATTATTATTATTATTATTAAAATCTAACATCAATATGAAAGGTTTGATTTGATCATTTTTGAATTATTTTCAATGGTCTCATAGATAACATTAAAAAAATATTAAATTTACGTGAATAATTTCTCTTTTTTCATTATATTTCTTCAAAATTTCTAGATCAAATCAGATTTATTACTTTTATTTTTTATAAAAATAAAATTGGAATTGTCAATTTCTCAGATTTTGATAATATGTATGAATTCTTTTATGAATTTTAAAAAAGTGTAGAGGTGTCGAAGAAATAAGTTCCATGACAATCGGAAACGAACATAGGCTATTTCAAATTTTTTTACGGTGTTATCAGTGAGTATGAGTGAGCACTCAACTGAATGAAGATGAACCAGACTTGCGACGACGAATTAACTCCATGTAGTTTCGCAATTGGTGCGAAGTCTTTTGCAATGAGGGTTGGTTTCGTGGCAGTGGAGTGCAAACTTGTATTTTATCAGTTTGCGTGATGTTACTATTAACAAAACAGTATAAAAAACAAAGCAATGATCGTTTTCAATAAGAAGTATACTAAGAAAATGTAACGGCTCCTGCGCGCCTTCCAAAAAAAACCTGGAGAAATATTTAAAAGCATGCCCTTCACTTTTTAATTAAAACCGTTTGTAGGGCTAAAACATTATTATTCAATATTTTTAAAAACAAAGCACATCAAATTTGAAGACTTAAAATGAAAAGTGAAGGGCGTGGTTTTGACAATTTGTCCACGCTTTTTTTTGAAAGATCCTCAGTAGTCGTGGTGTCGTGCCTCTCCTGTTTTTTAAATTTTGTTTTTTTTTAAACTTTTTTTTTAAATGTTTTTTTTTTGTTTTTGTTTTTTTTAAAAACTATACATCTTTTTTTTTGAAATTATGATTTTTCAAAATTTAATAGCGGCACTGTGTTGATTATCTTTCTCTTTAACATGAATAATAAAACATTTTTATTAAGTATCAAGTATTTTATTAATAATGTAAATTTCAGAGATCGGAGCCTAATGGAAGAACAAAAAATGATAGTCTCGGGCGGACGACCACACTGCCACAAAGAACTTTTTCATATATTCCTCTTAAATTCGTATTGTCTATTTTTTTGAGACAAGACACATTGATGTGGCCGTCTAAACGAGAACCTAATTTTGTTCTAACTGTTTTCCTCTTCCATTAGGAACGGATCTTTGAAAAGGACAATAACTTAATTACAACTTAAAGGCTTGCTAAAGATACAAAAACTTCAATTTAGGAAAACAAACTTTTAAAATAGAATAAATCACACAAAATGACAGATGTAAAGTTCAATATATTTTTATGACAATAATTACTTAAGATACTATTTCACAAATTTATTTGTATTTTCAGAGTTCATTCAGATTTATGCTTAGCAAAATTTTTAACAAAACAGTGTATTATCATCTTCAAGAAGAAATAAACTAATAAAAATACCATCAAAATAGATAATAAAATGACAAATGCAACATCTATAAAATAATACTCAATGAAGTTGAGATGAATTGCTTCCGGTATGAGCGAAGGCAGTTTTCCAAATCTATAACATATCGATCATAGAATTAATAAATAATTCATTTTTACCTCGCAATAGTTTCACTATATTTCACTACCAATTTTTTTGGATCAATTGGTGGATTGTTCAGTATTTCCGCCAGCTTTATAGCATTTTCAGAGTATTTTGAATTCATCAAGACCTCATTAAAAACACTTTTAAGTAGTTCACTATTTCCCAAATTCATCTTATCATAGATTATTGCACTTCCATGCCGTTCAATGGTTTTCGCGTTTTCGGCTTGTTCGGCAAAAAGTGGAACCACGATACAAGGCTTTGCCGAATAGGCCGCTTCAAAAATGCTTCCAAGTCCGCCATGAGTTATGAACAGGTTAACAAGTGGGTTTCCTGTTTAGAATATTTATATAAAATCTTTAATGTAAAACAAACGTAATAATGTGTCTTGGGGATGCCACTTATCAATCAAAACATTTTGAGGCATCTGATTCAGGTAATCAGTATCTGTCAAATTTTCATACTTCCAAATGAAAGCACATTCCGGTGAATCTTTGAAAAGCTGTAATAAACTTTGCCTATAAGAAAAAAACTGTAGACGTAGTTTTCCTTGTTTTTATCTAGATACTTGTAGTTGTTTGGCATATCGGACGACTTTATCATAGATCCAAATGATATAAAAACTACTTTATTATAGTTGCCTATGAAATCCTTGTACTTCTGAAAATTAAAAAATAATAGTTTTTGCGCTATATTCAAATCAAAATGTTACATTTTTCATTTAATATGGGTTAATATTTATTAAATTAATACCCGCGTTTTTTGACGTTGATATTTTGTAAAAAGCAAAAAAAAGTATTTTTAGCGATATTTACGTTACAAAGTTGTCAGCTTCCTTCTTATATATACATATATAACTTGTTTCCAGTACCTTATAAAATAATTATTTAATGTCCAAAATCTGACCACGTTTGAGCCAGGATAACGTAATATAAGGGAACTTCTTCTTTCTTTTCCAACTGTGTGGATCCGGAGTAATGTCTCTATTGCTATGAGGCAGAAGAAGAATAGAAGAAAATCTGCACATCAGGACAAATAATAAAAACTGATTTTTCACTTTTTGAAAATAAGGGCGTTACAAGAAATAGATGCATTTTATAATGCAATCTGAGCATAACTTTCTAGATGTTCTTTTATTTTCATATTTTAAAATAATTCCTAAGTAAAACAACACAATTGGTAGTAAAGGTTGGTTTTTATTTTTGGATCAATAATGCTTAAAAATATTAAATATGGTTGGAGAAAAGTTAAGAAAAAATGTTGTGTTTTAGGAAATTACAAATTTTCAATTCTTCATAAATCATAGAAAAGGTGTGATTTACTGAAATTCATACACATCACATGAATCAGCATAAAACTCCGCTCCTGCTAATACCCAAACAATTTACACGCCGAGGGCAGCCAATAGAAAAATCGCCTTCACATAGAAAGAAATATCATCGAATTTGATGACGCGTTCAACAAATTTATATATTTTTTGTTCTTTTTTGTAAAACAGTATTTTGACTATTATAGGAGAACGAGTTATTTTTATGACACGTGAGTTATATCATTTTGTTGCTCGTAAAATTCTGAATTTTTTGAAATGCAACATGACGTGGTTACGGTAATTAACATGTATTTTACAATCGATTGAAATTTTAAACTTTAAAAAATCGTAACATGCTTAAAAGTCGTATCAAGATTAAAGGCAAATATATTATTGCTCATCGTTACGTTCTCTATCAATAAAATCTTAACCTCCATTGAATTTTGAAGAAGAATTTTAAATTAGAAAAAAATTAAATTAATAACCCGTGGTGTTTTGCGGAAATTCATTTATTTTTCGTGGATAGCAAAAAATCCGTTATCACACAAAAATAAATATCTTGTCGATTCAAAAAATGGGGAAGATTTAAAAGGAAGGAAAATGGATGCCCTATGAGCCCTCAGAACGCAACCACATCATTACTAGGGACTGTTACATACCCTAGATGACACATGTGTGGACCGCTATGCCGTCGAGCTAGCGGGACACCACAACACCATGAAGTATGGAACATAAAGACACGACTCCGCCTCCACGGATCATAAGGATAGTCAGTTGCTCACTCGACAGGGCTACGTGAAGGTCGCTTCTATTTGCGAGAAGCGCCCCGATCGTGGGTGAAATGTTACCTCCTATTCTATCTGCATATTAACTATATTCATCTATTGTATTCTATATGTGGACACGAATAAAGTTTTATTAAAGAGCAAGGTATTCTGTGTTCTCGGTAGTGTCCGCCAGGTAAGCCATTTATTGGGCGTTTAGTACTAAGATTACATCCTCACACCAACTACTACCCTTCTTGTCGCTAAGAAGAAGGGGAGTAGGTGGGGGAGACGCATTGTAACGGGACTAATAATAGATTTTTCTAAACGCGGAATTCATGTAATCTAATAGTTATTTGCAATAAAACGCTCTATAGATTCTTCGTAAATCTGAATCCAATAATTGAACATTTTTTCAAAAAAACGACGGAAAACGGAAAATGGAAGATGGAATTCCGTGCAACCCTGATATAGAGACGTAATTTTTTTCAAATGCTTTCAAAATTCAAAAAACACCAAAAAACTACCTGCGGTAATTCTTTTGGTTCTTCTCTTAAGTTCATTGTGAAACCACCAATATTAACAACTCGTTCAATTGTAGGCGAGGCGTAATCAAAGTAAGGATTGCTATTCGAAAAATGATATCCAACATCTTTCATAATTTCCTAAAGCCATTTAACTTGTAGACATTGCGTTAAGTTCAATTACCTTCCAATGACGAATTTTACCCTTTCCTACTATTTTGCTTATAATTTCGTATTGATTCTCATAAACTCCGGCAAATGCGTGTTTCCAGGTGTAGCGATGATAAATATCATAAATTCTATCAAAGACATTCGAATCTTTTCCAATTTTTGATGGCGGTGCTGAGTACGTTCATTCGAAATTAAACTTGTTTCTTAATTACCAGGTGTGTATTTAATGGAGGAAGGAACTCCAATTTCATCTTCGGCAGCTTGATTATGAAATCCGGAGAATGTGGTGATTATTGATCGGACTTTGGCGTAATCCGCCATATCTATAATATTTCTGATGTGAGAAACAAATCTTCATAATATGGGTTGATTACATAAACTGCAGCCGTCAAACATTTCAGTAATGAAAACATCATATTTATCACGTTTCAACATTTCAATGATGCTTTTGTTTTGAAATAATTCTACAAAATATAATTTAAAACGGAAGAATAACGTGTAAATTACCAGTGCACATGAACTCCGTTCCCTGTGTTAAAAGCTTTGGTATCTAAATTTCATCTTTTTAATTTGCAATTAAGTTATGACCACTATCAGAAAAACAATCAGAGGAGTACTGAAAGATGGTTCGTTTGGTTTTCGAATATATTCGCGTTTGTTACCTCTTCAACATGTATTTGTTAAACTTTATTTTTTGCTTCTTATGTGCAATTTCCTGACAAGATTTATTTTACTCTAGAAAATATTCTCAATTATTGTTAAAAAATGTTTTTCCACGGAACTTGCAAAGATTTTCAGCAAATCAGCCTGTAATTGAGTTTGGATTGAATTAACATTTTTTAAAGAACGAAAATAAAATCAATCGAAAGCTTCTGATGAGATGATTACGATATCAGAACTCATTTGTAAAAAATTTTATCGCTCAAAATTTGTAGTGAATGCATAAAAGATAGTTAATATGGGAATTGAGTGTTGGACATATATCTTATTTAAAGAAAATTTTAAAGTGTATAATGCTCATATAGAAGCATAATAAATGTTTTATAAAAACAAGAATATTTCAAAAACTTTCTTAACTACAAACACATTGTATACACCGTTCGAATCGCCATAATTTGTATTGTAACATATCTGATTCATAACTAAAGTTTTCTTCAATAACTTAATTACCTACTCTCCCTACGATTCTTGTAGTATGGCGAACCAAATAGTAGTGCTTGGAGCTGACACGGTGTAAACTACTTAAAACCAGCAAGAGGACTAACCATGACTGGCTCTATAGCAGAGATTGACGTAATTCAGGCACTTTTCCTTTCTGCATTCCGGATTATGTTTTTGATTTCGAAAATTCGCTTATCATGTAAACGTTAACACCAAATTCGTGCGGAATTCCGGATTGCGCGTCCCGCGCATTGTTCGACTTAAAATTCCGGATTCCGGATCCTGAATTTCGAAATTCAAAAACTTCCATTCCGCTCGTATCTGTCTATAGCACTCAATGATATAATAGTATTCATTTCGTAAAAAAATATATTAAAACACATGGTCACACAAAATGAAAATAATTTTTTTAAATTTTAAGTGCGTATTATAAGCTTACACGTGGAAATTCCAAATTTCGTCAAACTTAAATGTTTTAGGAACATTCTAAACTATATATACTACCATTCGACTAATAACTCGAGCTGAGGATGTTTTCTGATTGTGAGTACTGAGTTTAAACTATTCATTTGGAGTGGATGGTTCATATTAAGCAGGGATAGATGAGCTATATTAAATACATAATACAGAGTACACGAGAATAGATGAGCTAGGGAAATTGAAATTGCTCATCTCTCGATGGTGGTCCGTTCTGAGTAAAGGATTGACTATATCAAGAAGTCCTGTGTGTCTCTTTGAACATGTTAAAATTTTAAAAACTGTTAAAACGTTAAATGAAGTATTGAAATTTAATCATTGATTCTTAATTTGATAAAATTCTTTGAAATTAAAATCATTCAGCGAAAATATTTATACTTTGGTAATTTTTTGACATTTTTTTTCAATCAATGTTGTGTTGGTTGTCTTACAATTCTTCTGAATGTGTTATTTTCCTGATAGTGATATTATATAATACTTAAAACTATTTTCACATGTTCTCGACTTAATGTATAATTTTAAAATTCAATAAATATCGCTATAGTCGTCGCCAAATGCGACTAAAAAAGTAATAAACTTTAGTATGAAAATAGTTTTCTCATTGAAAAAAAAATATAAACCATAATCATATCACTATATCTCGAATCGGGATTAATCCATTTTAGAGCAATATGATTATCAGCTTCCACCTTTTGTTGTTTGTATTTTGAAGGTAAATAATGATCCAATACCTGCTTATCAAATGTTTAGAATTTGATAAATTAACTTGATTTGATATACTTTTACATTCGAGTTGAATACAATCCTAGGATATTTAACCGACAATTCATCTCTGGCATGTGGTTGGAAGAACGTCTACAAAATAAATATTTGGAGACGAAATATAAAGGGAAGCATTAACAAAACAGTTGGAATTTTTCAACTATCTTAATCTGAAAACTTTAAAGAAACCTTAAACAAATTATATTTATTCTGCATAACTTTCCTATTTTCAAAAAAAAAATCGCCAACGTTCCAGAAAACAAATTTTAAAACAAACCACATTATGACCAGCATCAGCTAATGTATCAGCAATCTTTCCCATAAACTTCATATGACTTATGGCAAATGCCGGAGAAGAGATAAAAAAGTTATATCCGCTCACATGATACAATACAAGACAATTTATTAAAAGCAATAATGACTTATTCATGTCCAATGATAAATTATAATGAAAACCAAAATTAAATCGCACAAAATACAAGATGACATTGGCGAATCTTATTTGATAATGTTATCTAATTTAGTGATTGTCAAATATCGATTTATTTTGATTGGGACATATTTTAGAACATGAATTATTGTAGTTGAAAGTTGTAATTCAAAACAATTTGAAAATAAATAAGAATTACAAAGATCTATATACTATAACACGTCAAATGTAATGCTTACATTGAGAGCTAAGAAAAGGTGATCAGATAGAATGTACATTATTGTAAATTTCTCATTATACTATAGTTTCAGAAACGCCTGTATTCCAAGTAATATTTACTTGCAAGATTTTGTAGCAATACATCTGGCATACCTAAGCCCCGCACCAAGGAGAATCTTATAAAATATACTTTTAGTTATCAATACATGCTTATTATGTCTGTGGTCCTGGTATCCATGAAGTGGCTAACAGATGTCCGTCATAGTATTAGTTCAGAGTAGAATACTGGACGGCACGCCTGTTACAAGTTTCTATTGTCGTGGTGTAGGTTGATGGAAAATTAGGGGTAAAGGAGCATACCGAAAAAAAAAGATGGTCTCGCTTGGGCTGGTGTAGATTTAATTTGCAATTCGTTTATTATTTCGATCCTAAATATAATAAATTATACCTAAAATTTTTATTATAATAATTATTATGTTGATTTAACAACCAATTTAGTAAGAGCAAACAAAATGAAACAAAATTGTGATGAAAAAAAGCGAAATAATAAACAAATTGCAAATTAAATCTACACCAGCCCAAGCGAGACCATCTTTTTTTGGGTTATGCTCCTTTACCCCTAATTTTTCATCAACCTACACCACGACAATAAATTTAAAAAAAAACCTTCAAGCCCTCTGCCTAAGAAAGATAATAATCAGGATCGTTGAAAGGTGCATAGTACTTACGATTGATTCTACAGTAAAGCTTTTTTGTGAATCGTGTCTGGATATTCTCTATCAAGTTAACATTAGAAACTTCGGTCGGAAATGACTCTTGAAGCAGAGACCATAACAATTTCTCTTTATTTCTCTTAGATTTCTTCAATTCACGTCGGATTGTTAATTTAAATTTTTTATGAAAATAAATTGCAATTATCAGTTTCTCGTAATTGGACAATAAGATTAATTAACAAAAATTAAACTATTTTATTTGGCGAGCAATAGTACCTATTGTCGACGATACTCGAGAAAAAGTTGGACAGTTGCCAGTACAGAACATTGGTTGAAACAATAACAATTCTGTTTAAGGCCATTGGCAAAAGCAGACGTCCTTGGCATTTCGAAGCTCTATGGCAAAGTGCTATTTTCGGAGAAAAACAAACCCACATGATGATCAGATGTTGAGAAGGTCACGAATGGAGTATTTAAGTACAGTTTCGGCTCAGTCAAGAAGAAGTATAAGTTGAAGTTAACGAAACCATACTGCAAAAAATATCGTGCCGATCGCTTTACTGTCAGCCGTGAACTGAACCACCGACAGTTAATTAATTCTGTTTTACTATATTTGCTATTATATATTATATTGTATAATATTTCGACTGGAATAAATATATAACTGAATTACAAAACCTTAAACCTAATACCCACCTCTTATCCAAAATTTATAAAAACAACACACATAATTAGTATAAACATTTTTATTATTTTACTGTTAATTGTAATTAAACCTTACATATTGAAAAGTGCTTATTTTATTGATAGATGAATTAGAGAATAGTTTTTTGTACCGAACTGTAGAATGTCAAACCGCATAGCTAATATATACATATATATGTTCTTAATCAATCATCATCCTCATCATTTTGGAACAAATTGTATGAGCTTCCTTTGATGCACGAGGTAACCGTTTCATACATAAGTATCGTTAATATACAAAAGCTCAAAAGCATCGATGTTATTGATAAATGAGCGTAGATAACATCATTGAGTTTGAAGTAGGTCTTCAATGAATCTGAAATAAAACCGATAAAAATATTAATTTTTTGTTTCCGAAATATAATATAGATCCGGGATTTTTAGAGAGAAAACTTGAAAAGACATGAAAATGACCGGAAAGCGACTACTACACCGAACAATCCCATTAAATGAAACGAGTCGTCCCCGATTGGCCTTTGAGTAACATATCGAACCCCATGAGTAAATGATGACCCTAAATATATTTCTACCATGGCAAGTTTGCGTTAAAAAATTATCAAATGAGTGCACTCATACATTATTATTAATATACTTTCTTGAAATGTTGAAAATCAGTGTACCACAATCTTAATGCGAAGTCACGGTCCTTGAAACTAATAAGAACAAACGTCCATGGATGTCATAATATATCCCTGATAAGCACTAACAGAATAGTGCGCTTTAAGTTATTCTATCGCGAGAGAGAGAGAGAGAGTTTCTTCCAAATACAAGATTTCTTATTTTGAAAAATGAAATTTTTAAACATTTTTCACTACAAATATAAAATGTAACATACCCAGTCTAGTTAATTCGGAGAATGTGCTGAATCTTTTATTAAATAACACATTCAATCCATTGAAGACAGGAATCGGTAACTGAAAATTATTCATTATAGACGAAGAATTTTTTATTTCCATTTGGATTTTGAAAAACTTTTTTGATTTGTGGGTATTTTAAAAGAACATTTAATTTTCATGATAAATTAAATATAATATTTCGCTCCTTGTAAAATCTGGAGTTATTCGTATTAAATAAAAAAAATTTTTTATGGTGAGCTGAATGTTTAAACTGATAAATTTGCTTAAAAACCTTATTTGTATACACACCAACTGGAATGTTTATAAAATAAGAAATCTCAGAAAACGTAATTAAAAACGACTCTTCAGCACGCTAAATTAAAATTAGCCTTTAACAATAAAAATAAACTATTGACATTTTCAGAGATCGATGCCTAATGGAAGAGCAAAAAATTAGGGGCGGAGAAAAGGTCTTGTTTAGACAGCCACACGGCCATTAAGGCCATCGAATCTCTTCCACTTTTGTTTCTCATCAATTTTTGTTATCTATTTTTTGTTTATTATATGATGAAAAGAAATGAAAAGTTTAATTTAAAAATGAAAATGGATGAAATAAAAATATTGATGATAAACAAAAGAGGAAGAGATTCGATGGCTTTAGTGGCCGTGTGGCTGTCTAAACAAGACCTTTTCTCCGCCCCTAATTTTTTGTTCTTCCATTAGGCATCGATCTCTGAAATGAATAATATTACTGTTATTTTAGGAATAAATTTTCCGTGAATTTATCAGACACATTTTGAACTCTATAGGAAACCGATTTTCTTACCGTATAATTTACCGGTAAAGAAAAGACAGAAAATCTTACGATGACTGTTAGATTTCAGTACAAACTTTGGTTAATGATCCCATACAGGTCCCAATTTTTTCCTTCACGTTTTTTTCGTTTGGGTTTTTTTTCTTCTAAAGCACCCTATATCAATGAGTAAAATGTGACGGATATATGGAAAATAATACCACTAAATTCTGTCAAAAGTCTAAGTCAGAAGCTTTGTAAAGATTGTTAATTGCGTCAAAGTGGATTATTATATTATTAACTTATGAGAAATTCACAATTCCAATTTTCTTTAAATAAAAAATAAAAGTAATAAGTCTGATATGATCTAGAAATTTTGAAAAAAAATATAATTAAAAACAGCGAAATTATTAACATAAATTGAATATTTGTTTCTTGATCTCTTTGAGACCATTGAAAATAATTCAAAAATTATGAACTTGGAATTTTCAATTTCTTATACATATTTTGATAATAAATCCTTTTTTTACTTTTGAAATCTAAAATAGGTCCAAACAAACCTGGCAGGCAATAATAGCAGCGTTTGTCCAATTATTAGATTTTCTTACAAACAAATGAGCAACCGCAAAATAAAAACTAATGAGCTAAAACTTTTGATTGATAAAACATTGATCCTAGTTTTGTACTCACTTGAGCAGGATACCAACTAGCCACGAAATAAGTTATAATGACGGAAAAAAACAATAGAGATGCTAGTACTTTCTAAAATGAAAATTGCTAACAATTGTTAACTAACAAACAAATTGGTATAAGCTAACCTGCATCACGATGTATTTAGAATTACTGTCGGTTCTGTATTCATTGATCTGTTGAAAATAACAATTAAAGGATAGTAGATGAATCAGGCGAGAATTTTTTAAAAAGGGTAATTTTTACGACACGTGTGATTTTCTGAGAATTTAGAAAACAGAATGCTTAAGATCTTAAGTAACTGATTCCTAAAAAGGACGTCAATATATGGTAATACAATGAGCATATGTTTTTCATGACGGGGAGTCCACTGGTACCATTCATTTCAACTGCAATCCTACAGTAATATACGAAACAGCTAGTTAGTGGGGGGTGTCGCAAAATTTTGCACACCAGTGTATAGGGAAAAAACTATTTTCATAAAAGGACACAACGTCAAATATGAGCAACGAAGACTGTGTTTTGTTATATCGGCCATACCTGACATACTTTTGTAGCATCCGTGGAAATCGACTTTGGCAGCGGGTATCGCTCGGCAATCATATCTTTTTCGTCATTATTCAATTGTCTTCCAATTTGTTTTACCGCCTATTCAACGATTCATATGAATTGTTCCGAAAAAAGTATACTTCATTATAATGAGCATTATACCAATAATTTTGAAGAGTTTCATGATATTTCTTTGGAAACTTGTTCTTTTCAATGAGTTCATAAAGTTCCTGAAAGAAATTAATTTTCTTTTTGTTGTTTTTTTATCTTTACCTTGTAGTTTCGCATGCTGTAGGCAACTGTTACCTTAGCTTCCAGTACCTCGTCATTTTCCATAGCGCAATGGAAAAGGATTTATTTTCAAAAAATATCTGAACGTTTAACAGTTTTGAAAAAAATATTATATTAATCGAGTAATTGATTGTGGTTATTTTTTTTGGATAGACTACTAACTTGGATATAAGTATTTTAATTAAATTGTTATATTCCAGGGCCATGATTTAAGTATTAGGCATTTCAGGTAAAGAAGGGTTAAATTAACTAAAAATGTGTTAGAATGAAGTATGACATACATTTTGTCAATTTCGGTAATGTGAACTCCGTAATTCGAAGCCAATATATTTCTTAACGATTAAATCTTATAGGAAATAATGAAACATACTCAGAAAATAAAGGGAATTTTAAACATTTTAAAAATTACGGTTAATTAATCAGTGTTATATTGGAGCAAAGTGTTTCATACATACGATTATTTCACCATTTAAATTTTCCCTCTTTTTTGAATGAAAGTTTTTAATGATATACTTGAGAAAGAGAAATACACTAGCTGACAAAAGTTTTGTCACAAATGTTTTTTCGGGTTTAACTTTTTGTGACTTGACCAAATTGGCTGACCAAATAAATTTTTGCTACTATAACGTTTTGAACACTGATTCACATAAAATATCAAAAAATCTGCCAATTTGGTCAAGTCACAAAAAGTTAAACCCGAAAAAACATTTGTGACAAAACTTTTGTCAGCTAGTGTATATATATCTTACCTTACAAATAAATTGAAATAAAGTATAGGTTAGAAATGCGGTTTTTAATAATGTGAAATCATTTAATTAATAATGAAATCAATAAAATTTAGATTTTTATTGTTTTAGTAAATGGTCCACGTTCCAGAAATGTTAATTAGTGATCGGAGAATTGATCAAAGGACAAAGTCAAGGAACATCTGCTCTGCATATTACGATAAAAATTACGATAGATAAAAATTAAAATCTTTTTTTTCGCATGAGAGAATATACTTCCAAATTTAAGAATTATATTGTCGTGGTGTAGGTTGATGAAAAATTAGGGGTAAAGGAGCATACCGAAAAAAAAGATGGTCTCGCTTGGGCTGGTGTAGATTTAATTTGCAATTCGTTTATTATTTCGATCCTAAATATAATAAATTATACCTAAAATTTTTATTATAATAATTATTATGTTGATTTAACAACCAATTTAGTAAGAGAAAACAAAATGAAACAAAATTGTGATGGAAAAAAGCGAAATAATAAATTAATTGCAAATTAAATCTACACCAGCCCAAGCGAGACCATCTTTTTTTTCGGTATGCTCCTTTACTCCTAATTTTTCATCAACCTACACCACGACAATATGTATATGTAAACAAATTATAATATACGAGCTTCTCCGCCTGCGTTATTCAATACGAGGAATCTTAACTATATGAAACAATTATTTGGCATTTAAATTTGTGGATTTTCTTAAACGTCGGATTAAATTCTTTAACCTTCCTGATAAACTAAAAAAGGGTGTGGTTTAGTGGTAAAATTATAGGTTTTGTTCGATTAAAGGCAATTGGACTTAAGTCAGCTTCTGATGGCTCGAATTGTGCAGCATGAACGGATAGAGTGACTTGTGCAACTGATAGAGGATTGTAAATCTGGAACAGTGATGTGGTCGCTTGGGTTTTCAAAGTCCAAGAGAGTGCAAAATGTGAAGATGTTCGTGGGGTGACCGGTACTTCGATCACTTAAGCAGCGACCACGCACCCTGAAAGAATATATTTTGAGACTTGAACTTTGCGTTTTAGATTATGTGCATTTTTACGTTATTTTTTGGGCTACACAGATTAGCTATAGGGATACATAATATAAAAGCAGAATTTTAAAAACCTTTAAATAACAGTCATATTTTTGTCCTTTTCAGGGATCCATGCCTAATAGAAGAGGAAAAATTAGAATAAAATGGGGTTCTCGTTTGGACGGCCACTATTTTGTATCTCACCAATGTGTGTTTTCTAAAAAAATGGAAAGACTACATTGAAGAGGAATAGACGAAAAATTCGTTTGTGACCGTGTGACCGTCCATCTGAGCCTATAATTTATTCTTCTTTTTCTTCTTCCATTAGGCGCCGATCTATGGAAAGGGCAATAGTAGTTTTATGCTTAATTAACAATAATTCTAAAAATCTTTAAAATTCAGGAGGCACACCTTGGACATTCTGAGGGTAATCGGTGTATCACACATTTTTACGCGGCATTTCAAATCGCCAGCCAGCAATCGCATTTATTATTTTTTAATTATAAATCTTATTTTCATCGTTTTTGAAGCTGAAACAAGGTAATTTTATTGTTTTTTGAAGAAAATTATTAATAATTAGGTTTGTTATCATGCATGAAATGTATAAATATATCATTTTTGTCATTATAGTCCATATTGATTAAGTATTAACGAATTTTCCATGAAAATCAGTTTTTTCCTGCGAAAATAGTTATCAAAGTTTTGCTTTTTTTTGTATAAATAGACTGATGAGATCATTACGATCAAAATGATATATATAACTTGTGATTGAAATTCTTTATTTTGCCATATTTTCACAATTTACTGAAAAATTAGAAAAAACCTTTCTAAAAATTAATAATTATTTTTTAGTGCTCTAAATTTATAAATAAACCAATTATTATGTACTTCATCCTCATATTGTTCTCTCGAACTTGTTTTCCTTACTCTCTCGAGCCTTAACCCTGAATAATAATTGATTTTGCAGGATTTTATGAATGGCTATCAAACAATCTCTGCTATCAAGGATAACATGACTTGAATGTGCATCACAATGATTGTATTACTCAGTAATACACCTAGTGAAAATGTAAGTTTTAATTTTTCCGTACTATAAGAAATACCAATTGTTTCAGGTACCTTTTTTGAAGGTTTGCATTGATTTGGTTCATAGTAGACACAGAAATCATGTCAACGTGTAAGGTAATGATGTTATCAGCCTTAACCGATTCAGTACTACTTCATGATTGTCTGTATTGATGATGCTCGTGGAAAATGTTTTATATCGTCCATGATTGGGGCACTATTGGGTGAGATATGATTTAATTTATTTAAATTGATGATATAATAGCTTAGAAACGAATTATTCTATGCCGGTATTGGTCAATCTCAACAATGTTCGATCCATAAAGATTAAATTGCTGAACTCATGGAGGAAGAGCATGGAGCATCGATGGCGGTGCATAATTTTCAACAAATTTTCCTATTTTGATACTATACAATATTGCTTTATAAAAATTTATTAATAAATGGCTTATTATGTCTCCCTTTTTGTTTAATAATAAATATAAAATAATTTGATTGCAAATTTGAGAAATTAAGCAATACAAACTATCATGAAGCAATCAGGTAAAATCATTTTCTACACGAGGGACCATATCGATAATATAAATTCGAATACTTTTGGATTTTCGGTATATTTCATTTGTTTAAGGTGGTAGTAGGTCAAGTATCGATTTAGTAATCATTCTGAATTAGAAAATGATCCGAAAAAGAATATAAATCGGCAATAAATATATTTTTAATAAAGGTAAAGATATCAAACGATTTTCTGCGGAATAATTATTATATAACGAGTTTTTTTCAAAAACTATTGATTTATGTTGCTGAAAAATATGTTAATATGTTAATTGATTGATTATAAGTAACTAATTTTAATGTTATCCTATAATATGTATAATATAAAATAAAATTGTAATTTTTCTCTGGTGTTTTCAACAAATTGTGAAAATATACAAAAATGAAGCAATATCACCACAAGTTCTATATATCATTTTGATCGTCATGAAATTCTCTATCTTATTATAAAGAGAAAAATATAGGTTTACAACTTTTCTGTGGAGAAAAATTAATATTAAAGCTTCAACAGCGAAAAAAAGCAGTTATTCGATCTTTAATAAATAAAAAGCGAGTGTATAAACATTCCAAATCATGTAATTTTAGTTATTGTAAAAAAGATTTTTTGATTTCCTTAAGAATCAACGAATAAATTGCAAAAAATGTGTTTTCAGTGTTTTTAATTAATTAATTTAATAAATTGCTCGTAAATCTACAACGTGACCGACCTAGTCGTTTCTTCTTACATTTTTGTCACGTTTTCTCTTGACATTTTTTATTACTATTTGTCCATGGTGTGAGGAGGTAATCTTTCCAAAATATTTACGTGAAAATTTGTGAGTCACGATTAATCATGTTGATATTGCAGATTTCAATTGTCGTGTTCTGTCGGGTTAATGGTCCGTGCTGTTCAGGTTTTTTCTAGAATCGACCATCTTGTTTGAATTTCACTATTCACTAGAAACGATTAATATAGAGTTGACCGCCAATTTCAATCTATTAATTTTCATTAAATATTTCATCAACTATGAAGTCCTATCGCGAATAAGGTTTGTGAAGCAGTTTGAATCATTAACTCATCGTAGACAATTTATTTAGTTTTGTTTCAATTATTTATACTTGTCTTTTAAATCGAACGTTTGTAGAAAACTTCGATCTTATTTATAAATTAAACCGATCAACAAAAAGATAAAACAAGTCTTGCTTTTTCTATTTGCAAAGAATTAAATGCGGACAAAAATACGACAACGAGCTGTGATTTTAATTATATTATTGAATATAGGTTTGGTTTTTTAAACAAACTTTCTCAATTTCATATTGTGAGTTTAGGATTAATTGCTCTCTATTATCGCTTTATTAACAACGTGGAAAATGAAAACTTTATCAAGAAACGAAATCAATTTTTCGAAACAGAAGTAGATTTTCAATTGAATGACGACAGACCATCTACAGAACACTTAATAACTAGCACTGAATCATTAAATGAGTTAAAGTTGAATAGTCACTTAAATGGTGTATACGTAAGAGAAGCATATCGTACATTGGATGATGAAATTCGTCTAATCAATCTTCAAAACAATAATAATCGGTAAGGAATACAAAAACACGTAATAAAAATACAATTCAAGCGTTACAATAGAAGCGCTTATTGAAAACAAGTGGGTTGAATTTGATTCGTTTTGCTCAAATTATTCCACGTGTATCGATTATCAATACTGTACAATGTCACCTAGAATATCGATGTTAAAACTGGAAAACAACTTTGATTTTAATAGTACTACTATCAAAATATCAGCCAAGGAGCAGGATGAATATTATGAGATTCCTTTAATGTAAGTTGTAGAAAAATGTGTTTATCGTCTTTGAGATATACTTGTATGATATTTATTCAAATTTTATATGAATCTATCGAAATTCTATACACGCTACCCGCTATTGCCGATTTTCCGGAGTTTAATCTCGTAATACTAATTTCTACGTGGACCTTGAAGAAGATTTTTATTTGTATTTTGTCTATTTTAAATATAACAATAACATATATCATCAAGTTATAGTTAACATATATCATCAAGTCATCAAGTTATAAATAGAGATTCACATAGTTAAATGAGTCATCAATTTTACTATTCCTGGTGGCTTCAACACAATAGAAATTGAACCTACAAATTTATTTTTCATTTTTTCGAAAAAATCGATTTCTTGTTTAAAACTTTTCAAAATCGGCTTTCTGAATTTCATGTACGCCCATCTTGTAAAAAAGCGTGCGCAAATTGCAACGACTTCTTCTTTCATTTCTTTATTACAATTCTTTATTTTTTGAAAGCGTATCTTCTTCGAATTTGATTTACTTTCTTATTTATAGCTTTTTACAATTATTACTCGCGTTTAATTTGTTTTAAGGTTACAAAACGATTTTCGAATGTCTTAAAAAATAATTTAAATAAAAAGTGAATGGCGCGGTTTTTGTAATTTTACCATTCTTTTTTGCAAGATACACCGTAATGTTGCTAGTGGAGTACAGTAGTCAAGGTACGCTACTATTTATGGCTAGTGTTTTTCATGCTGGTGGGCCGGACACTAGACGGAAGAAAAGTGGAGGAGCAATACCGGTAATTGCTTTTGTATCACTGCAGTCTTAAAAAATGTTGTTAGATTAGTGAAAACCCTTGTGTGTTTTTAAAATATTTTAATTTATAAATCTATAGCGTAATTTGTAGCTCTTATGACGATAAACAGCTCATAATCAATTGGAAACATTAAATTTCAGTGATGTACGCCCACAGAAAATTATAAAATATAAACATACCTTGGGTGTTTGCCTTCAGCCAATATTTTACTTAACTGATTGGACGATAGTTATACAATTTTTTGAATCTTGGTTGGCTCAAGGATCTACGAAATTTTATTTTTATGTGCACTCATATTCTAAACAGGTATGTCATTCTTCTATTTTCTTTATAAATTCTTCGAACTGTCTTATGGGAAGAAAAATTTGGAGGACAAGAGAAGCACGAAACACGCCCCGGTCAAAAGTCTGTGCGGCAATGCAAATGCTGCATGGTCGCCAAAACTTTTTATATCACATAACACAATTTACAACGTTTTCCAGCGCTTAAAGTAAAAAATGGATAAATTCCTTAATTATATAATAAATACTCGTATCGATATTGTATATGATAATAAAAATCAATATGTAAAATGAAAATAATACCTTTATTTTAATAATCAAAAAAATAAGAAATATAAAAATTCCTTATATCTTTTGAAATGCTCTACAGATCTTTTCCATTTTTACATCATTCGATAGATCACATTTTTCTGGTTCTATTGATACTAAACACCAATTGTTTGCAGTTGTCAAAGTTGCAGAATAGTTAATTTTCTGAAATGAAACGTTTTAAGCAAAAATCTGTTCAATAATAAGCTTAAATGACAAGATACACATTATATTATTATATAACAAAGGAATTTCTCCATTTTTTACTTTAAGCGCTGGAAAACGTTGTAAATTGTGTTATGTGATATAAAAAGTTTTGGAGACCATGCAGCATTTGCATTGCCGCACAGACTTTTGACCGGGGCGTGCACGAAATTACCCTTTGTTTTTATATATCTAAAAACTTTACCACGAAAAAATAAAGTAATTAAAAGTTGGAAGTAATTAAACATAAAACTTTTTGGTTATTTTCGTAAGTTCAAAATCTTATTTATTATATTACAACCAATGATAAATTTGAATATTAATTGTTCTATTCTAATAATCAACCAAATTTACATATTATAGTTTTGTTTTGTGCCCAAGTGATAGTGATGGGGGTTTGAATAGAATATATGAAGTTTCTAGCATTGGTTGCGTTCATCCTCGGTGCCTGAGCTGGAATTGACAGAATACAGTGCAACCCGCGGTAGGATACAGCCAGAAAATCCAATGAAACATTGCAACAGTGAGAGACACAGGCAAATAGATCCTGTTGCTGGTAATTGGGCGTGGCTGACTCATCGCTACGTATTTTCGGCACATTACCGTATATTTCCTTTTTTCTCGAACAGAACAGTTATACAGTTTTTGTTTTTTTAATATTATTTTCCTGATTATATTTTCCTGATTATTTTAGTTTATAATTAATGACCTTCAGAATATATACTCATAACTTATTTTGTGTAAAGCTATTATCGAAATATAAGAAATTGAAAATTCAAATTCAACATTTTTGAATTATTTTCAATGGTATCAAAGAGATCATGAAACAAATATTCAATTTACGTGAATAATTTCTCTGTTTTTCATTATATTTCTTCAAAATTTCTAGATCAAATCCGATTTATTACTTTTATTTATTATCAAAATAATATTGTAATTGTCAATTTATTATATTTTGATAATGTGTGTGTGTGTTTATCATATTCAAATTAAAAATAATAAAATTAATAATACGCATATATGCACAAAGTAGCACAAAGTCTAATAAATACATAGAAAAATTTAAAAAAAAAAGCAAAGTTTGATTTTTAATTGCTTCCATTGTTTTTACATACAACATGACTTGGTTACGGTATTCAATGTCTACTGGACGCCAACTTGAATGCTAATAAAACGAGCTCAGAAAACGTGCTGAGTGTAAAAATAATAGAACCCTTATTTCCAGTAGACAGGCTATTGTATAGTAAATTGAACGTTGAAAATTGAAAAAATCATAACTTTGTTTGAACCCTGAAACAGATTTTTGTATATATTATTATTATTACTACACGCTTGATCCTTTATTGATAACAATCCAACACAAAACAATAGAAAAGTACCAAAGTTGAAAAACACGATTTTAAGTTGGAGCCAAGAAGCATTACGTTTTAACGAAAAGGTGTGCCTTGATTTTATTAATTGTATCCTTCTAGTATCCTTCTTGACTCAGCCTCCAAATGGGTTTTTGGACACGATTTTGTCCTGGTGTGCGATATTATTAATCTCGATAATTTTAAATAGAGTGTTCAAAATATTATTTTGTTAATAGGACTGTTATTGAGTGGTTTTAAAAGTTTTCTTTATATAAATTGGAAAGAGGACACAAAAAAGCTAAACATTTTTTTCAAAAAAGTGTTATCAATTCAAAAGTATAAGAAACAATTTCCATCTTCCTTGATATATAAGCCCTAAGATATCAGAAAGAAATGATGGTATAATCCATAAGACTATAAACATAATAATGCCATTCGGGTGATCTAAAACAAAAACACGTTTTAAGCTTTTTCGTATCATATCTTTTTTATTATAAAATCAGACGGTTTCTCTTACTATCTTACTGCAAAAACATATTTATGTATTATAGTAATAATTTATAATTTAGGTAGAATATATATTAAACTTTTACAAATCTATTCTTGGTGATAATCTTGAATTAATCAATTGGTCAGATTTACCAGTTTCTAATGAAAACAAGTAAAACAATTATTTAATTCAAAACTAATATTTTTTAATACTAGAGGTGATTATTATAAGGATCCAAATGCTCATGTTTTTCGATACGGAGCCACGGCATTTATGCACGATTGTATGCTGCGAGCAAGGTTTTACCGTTATTTATCCCTAACTCTCAAACATTTATTTAAAGATATCACGTTAAGTACATTTCTAATACCGACTTAGATGATCTACCAATCTCAAAGTATCTCAATGTTTCCAAGTCACTCGAAGAAGCTGAAAGGAGGCATCCACACGCAGCACAGTTTTTATTTGATTGGTTCTGGACGAAGCAAGAGGTTTAATCGCTGCTGAATATTCAAGATTATATATCGATATCTAGGATAATTGGAGATCTATAAAATCTCCAAAGTCAATTAGATTTAATATTAACGATGCTAGGATATTAAACCGAGATGACGTGCGAGCTGATTACCGTATTGCTAAAAAAATAATCCATCGCCCTGAGCGTGTACAGCATTTTGATCAACACAATGTTTATGGAAACGAAAAGATGGAAAATGGAAAACATTACACAGCGGTTGAAATGTTTGATAACCCTACAATATATTTTTTGCATTTGAGGTAATACTTGAATACAGAAGTTTAAATTGTATACCTTTCGGATATATTTTTTACTACCTATAACTTAGGAGGTTTGATACAAATCTGCGCGTCTCACAAATTAATTCATACAACAACACATTCAATTACAATTCAATGAAATTTCTCAATCGAAAAATGCAGAAACAATATAACGAGAGAATCCGTAATAATTCTATTGAAAGTTGTCTTTATGTAAGAACTTAAAAATTAAAATATTTTAGAGCTTGACTTAAGTCCATGGGCAGCTCAATCAAAAGAAGTTATGAGAAGTCTTGAAGAATGCCGACTGAACGGATTTGGAGTTGAATTGAATGAACAAAACAAACTTTGTAGACAGAGCTCTGCTGGGTAGTTCGACAATCTTTTTAATGATTTTAATTTTTCTTTAGGTGTTACCGAATGCTACCCAGTGGGATAGATTTTATTAAAGCTCCAATGACTTGGGTCAATATTGTCCGATCGGTCAGAGTTGATAATTATCATACGGGAGAATGGAGATTTGAAAAGTTAAAAGATTAATATTATATATATATATAAGAAGAAATATTATATATATATGAAGAGATTAATATTATATATATATATATATATTTATATATATATATATATATATAGAGATATATATGATTAAAATAAAGTTATATATATATATATATACAGTACCGGTCAAAAGATTGTAAACGCGGGGATTTTCAAGTATAACTCTACGTATATTTTATTTTATGTCACTTGTCCACAAACTTTCTAACGCTGTCAGAAACAACTGGTAAACATTTCAGCTCAATATGAAAAAAAACATTTGACCTCAAAAGGAGTCGGCTTCTCAAATGCACAGTGTAATAGTTTCAGAATAAATAATTAATGGTTAAAACATGAGATGGGCCGAATTCCGGATTCCAGTTTTACACCGGGTATTACTTGGAGATCTAACAGGTTTCTTGGGGTCCTTGTGAAACACATTAAATATATTAAAGAAAGGTCAGTTGTATAATGAATAGCAGAGATGGGCGGAATTCTAGATTTTTCAAACGTGATTCCGAATATCGGTAATACACAATCGATATAAACGTGAACACCAGATACCGGACGAAATTCGGATTCCGATCATTTTTCAATTCTGAATTCTGATTTTCGCATTTTCGCATTTTCAATATTTTTACTGGATGGCGGATTCCGAAATTCAAAAAGTCTTGTTTATAAAAAGGTTTGACTAGAAGTTTAGCACGCCCATTTTCTAGATACTCCCATTCTAGATTAGTTTTTTTTTTAGTTAAACTATCGTTATACGATGAATATTCAATAAGGCAACGATGGAAAATCTCGAATGATTCCTAAAATGAAGTGAAGATGAGCGGGAAAAGTTATATTAAGAAGGTTCAACTTATTTAGAATGGAAAGAAGCTTTTTATTGCTGCTGTGTATTTTTCGTGTCCCTATTATCTGTATTATTTTGTACTGATTATTCAGTTCTAGTTTATCAACATATTGATATTACCTCGATCATAATAAAATTATTTTGGCACTTCAGCTATATTCGATGACAGTTTGCTTATAATAATGCGATATTAATACTACACAACACTTGGCAACTCGGCTTTTGTAATTTTATGCTTCATTTACATGTCTTCAACTGCTTACAAAAACGAATGTTATGCTAATATTATGATATCTTTTAAAATCATCTCTGTGAAATCTCACAAGATGGTTTTTACCTTCAATGGTTCCGTCGAACACGGCACCGTGGTATCTCACAGACGACAGAAAACGGAAGGAAAATTGAAATGGAAGTAATGTTTTTGAAAAGGAAAACGGGAAACGGGAGGTGGAATTCCGTTCAACCTTGGTTTCGACGATAGCTCACATTTCGCAATAATTTGGCCGGAACAATAAAAATTATGTTTACATTCATTGGAACAAGATGATCAGAGGAAGCAGAAGAGAACGACAACACCACAAGATGATAAGATATTTTGATCCTTTTCCACAACAAAATGATATTTGGGAAAAGAAACAAAATGACATGAAGATAAGATTCTTCGATAAGCTCAGCATTATTTAAGAGCGGTTATTCTGCTCCAAGCGCTCCAATTGAACCACCACACCTTTGCAAATGTATTTTATATTTATTAATAGTTGAAATAAACAATATATTTCAAAGCAACATCTTAAACCTGGTATCTACATTAAATAATAGATACTACATCCATTTGGATATACATTACATATATTCTATTCATAAATTTTTTTAAAATATAGATTTGAATTTAAATCATTCAAACATTTGATTCCTGAAATATTTGCCAAATGAATATCATTTTAGTGTTTAAATTTTCTAGCGTATTATATTAATGTTTATAATACAGTTTCTATCAAAATATAAGAAAATGACAATTCCAATTTTATTTTCATAAAAAATAAAAGTAATAAATCTGATTTGATTTAGAAATTTTGAAGAAATATAATGAAAAACAGAGAAATTATTAACATAGATTGAATATTTGTTTCATGATCTCTTAGAGACCATTGAAAATAATTCAAAAATGTTGAAATTGAATTGTCAATTTCTTATATTTTGATAATATAAAATTAATTACTTTAGAACATTTAAATTATATTTTTCCCTGTTTTCAGAAAATCAGCTCCTAATACATTATAATTTTCTTTTCTTCATAATATTAAGTAAATGAAGAAAATCAAATTATTTCGTTTGTCTAGTCAGTCAGCTCCCATCATTTTCAATCTAGATTAATGCGGTTTGGTTAAAACACTTTTCTTATTAATAAAGTATTAAATTTAAATACTTGAAGTGACGGTCTTTTCTGACTGTTCAAATTATCTTGCTATTTTAAATGTTTATCAGTTACTGTTTACAGCTAAACATTAAATGTAAGGGCATCAAATATCCTGCTAGCTGTCTAGACAGTTTGTTTTTTTTACAAAAAGTTACATAACTATGCAACAATAAAAACTAAAGAGCGATATTTTCATAAAATGTTCCTTACAACATACAATTTGTTCAATTATCTGCAACTAAGTATTTTCATATGCTTGAGAAAATTCTGTACAATAAAGATTAAAGAATCCCTTTTAACCTTTATGGATATTTACGAAACAGCATCAATGAACAAATGTTAGTCTAGATCTAGACTAGACAAATTATTCAAAAACTAAACTTCAATGAATTTAAAGAGAAAGTTAACTTATAAATGTTCTTTCATACAATAAATATTTGTCAAACTAGCTAAATTTAATAATGTTCTATTGATTTGCTTTTGGGGGGAATGTTTTTAGTCTAGAACAAGGCAGGAAGTTACAAAAACAATAATGTAGCATGAACTGTTTGCAGAAGACATCTTAATAAAATTTAAAAAAAAACAGTGAATAGTAATTTCAACCTTAAAAAAAATTATTCAAATGTATCTTTAATACAAAATGTCGGAGCTATCTTACATATCGGCAATAAGTAAATATTAACAGATATGTTTATATTAAATTTGTATAAGCTTATTCTATAATTGACATTGGTAATATTTTGTATGTTCCTTAATGTTATGTTGTAACATTTTTATCCCACGCTTTAACAGATATGTTTATATTAAAATTGTATAAAAGGACGCTCCTGTCCTTCTAAATAACCCTCTTTACATTCTTGCTCCATTCTCTACTATTCAATAAAAATGCGGTACTAGATATATTTGCTCCAAACGAAGTCTCTAGCTATGAAACAACAACCGGAATAGTTGACCCCGATCCTTGCACCACCATCTATCATACTTCATAACATCACCTCCACCTTTAGGATCACTGAAGCTAGTGTTTGATTTGCACGCTTCGTCATTTAAATTATTTCCTGAATGCCAAATATGAAGTTCTTCCGGGAAAGTTTTCCCACTTCTCTAAAATAAAACTGAACCATTTTTTCAACTACAGCAGGCCAAGTTCAACTATAAAAATAAAATTGTATTAAAACCTTTTTAACACACATAATATTAAACCATTATAAATCGATTATTAGTTAAATCTAGTAGGTTTTGTACTGAAATTTAGCATGGTTATAATGTTATTATGACGACAAAATAGTCCTGCACTGAAGGGTTTATAATAAAATGAGCATATCGTCATTGAACAAAACGTTATCAAGTTTAATTCATCTTGTTGTCAATTATTTTATTTTCTTTGTTTATTTCGTTTCACGAAATCTCTGAGCTTTTTGCTATTACATACCTATTATTATATTATTTAATTGGATACACGGATATTTAAGATCGTGTTAAAGTTTTTAAGAACTTTCTAGAAAACCGTTTTGTCGACAATTTAGAAAATCTATTCTTAAATTATCCAAAAAATATTTATATATTTTTGCAAAGTTAAACTTGAGCACAGTTTACTGAGCTCATTTTACAACAGTTGGTAATATTTATTGAACGTATTACTTATAATTAACTTCAAAATATGAGAATGGTAATGGCGAGCTGTTAGGACGTTCTCTGATGGCTGGAAGGTTCAGACCACAAAACATGGAGCAAATCCAATGCGGTTATTTCAAACTTTTAGAAAAAAAATTAAACAAAAACAACAAGTAAATTAATACCATTAAAAATATTGTCTTTTTCATAGATCGAAGACGAAAAATGCTGATTTCCTTAGACTTTTTCTTCTATCGCAGGAATTATTAAAACAATAAACACAAAAATAGGTATCCCAGATGGAAACGGGCAGTCCAAACGAGACCATACTTTTCTCTTCCATACGGCACCGATATTTGAAAACGACACAATATGAGAACAATACAATTATATTGAACCTCGTTGAACACCAATAAGTCGCTAATTCCGTAAAGATCGTCACTTATAATATAATCATGTGAAAATTCTGAATATCTGGTGTCCAAAATTTGAGTTCATCCTTATGTTTATTTTTTTGTCGAGTCAGATGATCGTGTGAGATTATCCGTTTTTAATTCTGACCGTGTGCAGTTCACTATTCAGCTCGGAAATCCCCTGTGCTTGACTGTGCTAGTGATAATGAGGGAATTTAAGATAATTTAAAACATTCACTTTTTGCAAGCCAAATGAAATTAAACGACTTTTATGCATTTCCATGCCGAAGTTAAAAACTAATTTTCACAACAGTTTCACAGAATTTATTTTGCCTTAAGTTTGTACAAAATGTTAGGATTAAGTGCCTCTTCTTAAGTACTTTTTTGCTTATTCGTTTGGCGAGTCCTTTTACAGATAGAATTTTGGGCTATTTTTTTTCTTAAATCATTTCTAGAAATAAGTTTCTTCAAAAACATAGTTCAACCCTACTATACGGCAGCATATTTTCAAGATTTCAAATATTCAAAACAAGTTCTTCAAATTATCTATCAATTACCAGCTTCATTTGGTTAATAATCAAAGTTAGCCAATGAACTTTGGAAAAGTGAAAGAAAACTTGTTGAAACAAGAAACAATATGTTGCCTAGATACACATCAACACAATAACGGATATTGTTTTTTAACTTTGGCAGTAAAGAAGATCCATTCGGAGATCCACGACGATCCCAGCAAGAGATACTATCATCCTTATATTTATTAAAACAATATATGAATAACTTATTCGTATTTCTATTCGCTGACTAATTGTTTCATAGTTTCTAGTAACATCGAATATGTACATACGATGGAACAAAAATAAAATCATCAAAATACTATTATCAATTGCGTTTTTATTATTAATTCTTCATATTATAGTTCCAATAGGATATATAATTATTGCACTTATTTTCAAGTTTGTGTAAGTTTTTTGAATCAGCCTTGTTGTGTTTATTTCCTATTACAGGAAATACCTCACAAATGTACCTGTTGAGAAAGAACGCTTTGCCTTTATCACATCTTCATATTTTTATGAAAAATCGGAAAGCTTGGGTGATAACTCTTTAGCCTTGGTAATGTCAATAAACAACGAAAGAAACTTGCAACCATGGATGGACATGCAATGGTGGAATTCTGATGAGCAGAGCAAAATATCGATAGTTGCACGCAACTCAACGACGACAGTTGTAGCGACGACAAAATATAAAAAGTTTATAATTTGCGTAAATCTCTTCTGAAAGATTAATTCATAGAGTGACACCACACATTGTGTGCAAAATGATAACTGTATTTGCAACAGTCCAACTCTTACCAAATGTTCAGTCAATTGCCATGATTGGTGACAACGGTGTTCAAGAAGTTTGTTTTTGTTCATTAAAATGTATTATTCCGTAAAATTTAGATACCCTTTCAAATTCCATTGAAGTATAAAAGAGATGTCGTTGTGTGCATTTCTCCACTTTTTGTAAGCGAACAATGGCAGAATTTTGTTTTAGCCGCACATATTTATAAGAAGTTTGTTTATTTAAAGATACAGTATCGGTCAAAAGGCTGTAAACGCTGGGTTTTTCATGCATAACTGGTTTTCGAGAGCCGGCATTGAGCCGAAACTTTTAGCAGTTGTTTCTGAAAGCGTTCGAAAATTTGTGGACAAATGCCATACAAAAAATACGAAAAAATAAAATGAAGTATTCGTAGAGTTATGCACGAAAAACCCCGCGTTTACAACCTAGTGACCGGTACTGTATTATTTGATAGGATATTTATTATTTTTTGATCAGCTCAATTTGAGAAATTCTTGAATTTAACTGTACCTACCCGGAAAGATTCTTTGTAGAGAGATTTGTGCCTAATGGAAAAAAAAGAAAAATTTTAAAATGATATTTTCCTCTTCCGATGAAAAGGACAATACGACACTATAATTATTAATATATGTGGAATACTGGATACTTAATGGATACGGATTGGATACTAAATAACTAAAAAATTATTTAAAAAACAACTCAGAAACCTTGTTAGCTGCAAGAAATTATTGAATTGTTTCTAAATAACAAATATTCTTGCTGTTATGATAAAGGAGATTTAATTAATGCAACATTATACCATATAAATAAGTTGTTTTAGATTCGGAGCACACATGCATGTTTACCTTATAAGTGCGGTTGATTCTTTCTTCCATCTTATGAAATACTACGAATCAATGGTAAGAATTTTATTATTTTATTTGTTTTTATGAATAAAATATATAATTTTATATGAAGAAAATGCAAAAAATGACATAACTTGGATCTTTAAGAATAATTGTTTTAGTGTTTTCACAAAAAAATACCGATAATGAAAATGAGAGAAGAGGAATTTCTATTCCGAAAAGTTTAAAGGAGCACAACGTGAGACTGTTTTGGTCTCGTTGCGGCAAAGAGATTAAACTTGTCTATTTAATTTTCATTATTTCATATCTCTAATTCATTACTGTATTTGAAACCAATAAAATTACATATACTATTAACATTATTATAAATATAGCAATCATTTAATAAAAAACACAGCAATACAAGAAATTGCACAAAACAATGAACCATTTGGATCGACACATTTAATCAATTAGCCGAAACCTAACGAAAACCGATTTTAAAAATTATTTTAATTTCAGGGAGATATAACCATTCAACCATGGGTTAGCGTGAAATTTCCAGGAATCAGCGATGACGTGATTGATCCTTATAATAATATTGAATTTCGCAATCAAGCAGCTTCTCAAACAGATTGTCTGTTACAGTACAAGGTAAGACAATTTTAAATAGTCTCAAATATTTTAATTTTCAGGAGTCAGCTCAATTTGTGACATTCCTCGATTTGGATGATGTTCTTATACCGAAATTGAGTCCAACATACTACGAAGAATTTTTAAAAATTGTTGATGGCGGGGAACATATTTCTTACATTCACTATCACAAAGAAAATCATGATATAACGACAGGTGATTCTGTGTTTTTTCGATGTTATGTCTGAGTTACAGTTAATGATGGTAGCAGGTTTTCAATTGATAAAATGTTCAAGACATTGACGTATACAGGAGCTGTGAGTTTATTTAACATATTTTGTTTGTTATTACTTTGTGAATATCACGTTCTACAGTGCGCACGCCAACTGAATTCGAAAAGGCATAAGCTTAAGTTCAGATAAGCAACTCTGCTCTATAATTTCAAAAAAATTGAGTTTTCTAGATGCATTAGAATGAGCCGTAAAGTTTTAAATTTTGTATGGTATTTGCAAAAATATAATCTTTTAGATCTTGTGTTCTCTCTTAATTTTTCCTTCGAAAATAAAAAAAAATCAGTGGAGTGCATCAGACTAATTACAGTGAACTTATTGCAGCGCGAAACCGGAAAAATAGTCGTCATTCCAAAGAACCTCAATTATACGTGGATACACTTTCCACCTTATATGCCGTCCGGGAAGAAAAATATCGTGACGGAAGAAAATGTGATAACCCATTTGAAAACTATCCATTGGCAAGAGGAGCATCCAACTATATCTTATTCGGAAACAGTTCCCAAGTTCTATAATAAAAACAGTGTTGACATTATTGCGGTGGACGTGTTAAGTGAAATCGAACAAGATTGGATGAGGTTTGATAAATTGTGTCATATATTAATCGATTCAGAGTCATCAGATTTTTAAAAAATAAGAATTGTTGCAAAATATAGTAACATGATACAAATTAATACATTTTGAAGGATTGAAATGTTATAGTTATATTAGAGAATTTATAACCCAAAACCCAGGGACCTAAAAAAGTTCAAAATTTCACAGCCCGGGACTTTAATTTTTCCATACAACTTTTTCATTATCCCTCCCATCTATGGTGCACACGAACGACATTTTGGTATTATAATCTCAAGGTTCATTAATGGAACTATGCAAACTTGAACCTGCACTAGGTGTTAAGAAAACGGGAGCACACCACCCACAAATGTCCATTATACATGATTCAATAACGATTTTTTTTAGATTTCACGTGTAAATTTTAAGAAATTGTCCGTTTCGTAGATCGGTTCCTAATGAAAGAGAAAAAAAGAAGAAAAAAGTGATAGTTTCTGATGGGCGGCCGCACAGGCACAAACGACTTTTTCGTCTGATCTTCTTCAATGTGTGCATTCGATTTTTTGAGAGAACACACATGGATGAGATACAAAAGAGTGGCCGTCCAAACGAGAACCTCATGGTATTCTAATTTTATCCTCCTCCATTAGGAACCGATCTCTGAAAGGACAATAAATAATAATAAGCTGATTGTGATTATTAGAAGACAAAAAATCAATATATAATCAAATTCTAAAGTTACATGAAGCTTAAGGTTATCAAATGAGCATGTCCTTATACAAGAACGTGTAGTGTGTGGTAGAAGTTTTTGGGAAAAAAATAAGTGAAAATATATTTTTAATTTTTATATTTGTGCCTAAGGAAATCAGTAAATAACTTCTTATTTTTTCGCCTTTATTGCCTGCATGCGCAGCTCCATTCTTATTTCCTAACACTTTCCGTTGTTTTTAGAACAAAATAGAATCAGTTAAGGTTAATAAAAGACGAACTTTTATTGGCCATCTCGTCGCCCCGGTTTCGGAAAATAGCCACCTTTCTTTCGCAAAATGAGTTTCCTCTTTTTAAATCTAATTCACCCAATTTGAGTATCTCGTTTCCCCCAAGCGAGACCACAATTTTCTCTATTCTACTCCTTTAAGTAATATTTACCATTAATTTACACATTGGCAATTAATATATTCAATATTCTCTTGATCCTTCTTTCATGTTTTCCTATATATTTTTGTTGTGTCGAGAAGACCTACTTTTAAAATAATAAACAAGTAAAATCTGATGACTCCAGCACAGTTCTGTAACAAATGCATTTTTAAAAATTTGAGCTCCAGAAAAGACTCTGAAACTCAAAATCTGCCATTCCGCCCATCTTTGTTGAAAATTATTATAAATTAAATTTATAGGATTTCTCGAAGTCCCAGACTGCAATCAATTTTGCCGAATTTGCCGAGAGAGCATTTTTACGGAGATTTGGTGGGAAAATGTTTCAATGAGAAATATTATTACTATCATTATTCCGGAAGGATTAGTGAAATTACATGTCCTGGTCCACATATGTGCGAGGTACAAGTGTTTAAAACTAACTATGGTAATCGAAAAATTTGTATTTCAGTATATACAAAGACCAGATATTAAGTGTGTTCATGTAACTGCGAAATACCGTATTATGAAGCAAATGAAGCCAATGACATATTATTATGCAACAAATGCTCGATTCACCAATAAGATTGGATGCTACCCTCATTAGAATCAATTAATTAGGAATTAGAAGTTAAATTGTATAAATAATTTAATAAGTGATTTGATAATGAATTAAAATCAAAAACTAATTGAAAGTATTTTCGATTCGAAACATATTAGAATGTGTCAGGTTCTGACATAGTTTATACACGGTAGAAGGCAACAAACAACATTTAAAAATGAGTTACTAACGTAGATTTTATAAAAAAAAAACCGCTGTAAAAAACTTTTGTCGATAATGTAGTTGTTGTGATTCGTAACCAAAACAGTGTACTCATATCATGGTTGTAGTTTCCATCGACCAATTGCATGGTTTGTAGTTATCTTCCCTTCAATTTTCATTCTAAATATACCTAAACGGAGAACATATTGCTAAGTTATATGTTTTGTTATTATGCCTGACCGCGTTTATCAATTAAAACTTTGGGGGCGTTTTTTTCCAAAGAACGGCACAGAGAATTAAGTCGCTATTTAAGAACGATTAGTTAATCATTTAATGACTTTCTATTAATTTTGGTATAGTAATGAAGTTACTTGTATTCCTGTTTTCAATTATTCATTTAAATCAATGTCATAACTTCCTTGTATTCTCGCCGTTGTTTGCACATAGTCATGCAACATTTCTCGCAAAGGTGGCAGATACACTAACCAATGCTGGCCATAATGTGGTAAGATTGGAATATCATTATAAATTCTAATTTTATTTTAAATGCATTACAGACCTACTTTTGTCCATTGGTGGCTAAAAGATATCGAGATAAGCAATATGTTAAAACGACGAAGAATATAGTAATGACTGAGGTAAGATTGTTGCATCTAAACTATTGAATGTTGAAGGAAACAAAAGATAGTAGTTGATGTACTTTTAATGCAATTAAACTCGAATCGCATAAGTTCAAAAATGACAAAATCATTTTCTAATTGGGGTTTTATAGAAAACTAATATAAGTAAAATACTTTTAATTGTAAAGAGCTAAAATCGCTCTGAACTTCCTCTTCCACGCCTCGATAGCTGCACATCGAGACTAAGACAAAGATTAAACTATTTATTGAAGCATAACAATTTCTTTTAGATACTTTCTTAAAGGGGCGTGGCTTGATGCTAGTGTCTTAGCCACTACATAATAGAAGACCAATTATAGCACAAATAAAATGAGCTTAGAAAATGTGTTTAAATCTAATATTTTGTGAAGGTTTTAACATTTGTAGAGAGTTTAAGAAATACTGACAGATTGTATTAGACAATATTTTTGTGCAAAGTACACGTGATAATGGTAACAAAAACGTAAATATATGAGAGTAAAAAAAATCCATTTTCCATTTGGCATATATTCGTTTTAAATTTATGTTATTGATGTTCATTTAAATTTTAGTACTAACCAAATAAGTTATATTATACACTATCTATACTAGTCATATAAATAAAATAAAATAAAAAGAAGAGAAAATAAATCATAAACAATATTAAAATTGCTTTAAGTTAACAGAGTTGAAGTATACCGGTTTTCCTGATTCTCTAAAAAATCTAAAAAATCATAAAATAATATTGTCCTTTTCAGAGATCGATGCCTAATGGAAGAGCAAAAAATTAGGGGCGGAGAAAAGGTCTTGTTTAGGCATCCACACGGCCATTAAGGCCATCACGTCTCTTCCTCTTTTGTTTCTCATCAATTTTTGTTATCTATTTTTTGATGACAAGAAATGAAAAGTTTAATTTAAAAATGAAAATGGATGAAATAAAAATATTGATGAAAAACAAAAAAGGAAGAGACGTGATGGCCTTCGTGGCCGTGTGGCTGTCTAAACAAGACCTTTTCTCCGCCCATAAATTTTTGCTCTTCCATTAGGCATCGATCTCTGAAATGAATAATAGAAACATTTCATTATAAAAGCAAAACTCGTAAAAATTGATGTTTTGTTTATTTACACTACGTGTGCTAGTCACGTGAATCTAATATAAATATACAATTGACCCATAAATTAAAACAAAACAAAAAGACTAGGATAATAAATAATAAATAAAAACCTAAAATAATTTTATTTTTGTTGTTAAGAGATTGGTGCCTAATGGAAGAGCAAAAAAAAATGATAGTCTCGGATGGACGGCCACAAAAATATATGTGTGCAGTCTATTTTTTAAGTGAACAAATTGATGAGATACAAAAGAGTAATCCCCCAAACGAGAACCTCATTTTATCGTAATTCTTTTCCTCTTCCATTAAGCACGGATCTCTGAAAAGGACAATAAGTAATTTTTACGACACTGTTTTTTTAAGTTGAATTATTTTCTAATCAACGAAGAAACGACATTATTTCCAATTGAATTTGTAGTTATCACACGTCGAGACGCGTCGGAAATGGCTAAAAATGAATATATTTGGAGTATCCGCCAGACTATTGGGAAAATTTTTAAGTTTTTTTAAAGGACAGTTTTACAACATTTGTTGGATTTTGTTAAGATACAAGATTTGTTGTCGTTTCAAGTAGATTACTTCGAAATATTTAAGAACGTGCTTCTCAGTATCTTCCAAATTTAAGATAATGATTAAAATTATTATACATAAATGTTGCAACATTTCCCTTCATATTCTGAAACGTCTTCGTTTTTTTTTCTTTTTTTCCAGTTCTCTGGGTAATTTTGCATATTCATATGAGGTTCATTTTAATATTTAGAATAATGAAGAGGATACTTAGACTCTATGAGAAGGACAATTGTTTTATTTGCTTCATCACCCCAACTAGAAAAGCCTATAAAACGAGCTCAGAAAACTAGCTCAAATCTAATATTTTTTGAAGATTGTATTATTTTTAGAGAGTTTAAGAAAAATCTGACAAACACAGAATTTTTCTGCAAAGTACACGTGAAAATTGTGAGACAAGCGTAAAAATAAGAAAACCATTATTCCCATATGACGTGATTGAAGCATCTACGTATATGCAAAAAACCCATCGATCTGAATTTTTCTGAATTTTGTTATTCTCAAAGAAAAACGATTTTATATAAACAAATAAAGGAGAAAAATAATTTAAAGGAAAAATTGCAACTTTATACACCAAATAAATTAGTAAAAATAGGACTTCAGAAAACGTCACATAAACTTAAAATGTTATAAAAATTTAAAGCGTCAGAGGAATTTTCATGAAAGATTTTCTGGAGAAAATTATTTTCTCAATTGCAAGTGGAGATGTGCTTGAATATTGAATTTTTTCAATTGACGCTTGCGATTGGATAATTCAAGTGACAAATAATAATTCATTTATATTCAGCCTGACGATGAATTAGCCCATCTTGGGGAGTTGATGGACTCTTCCGATTTTAGTCAATTTTGGACCAAAGATGGAAGCGCTTTAGACAATATCGAAATGGAAAAATTCTTTCAAAGTATTTTTGTCAAACTACTTGAAGGTATGAAACATTTCCCCTTTTGCAAATATTGTGGCTATTTTAGTTCTTCGTGATAATAAAACCATCCTTGACGAATTGAAGAAGAACCAGTATGATGCGATCATATTTGAACCATTTGTTGAAATAGCGATATCGATTCAACAATACCTTGGAATCAAGACGATATTGCCGGCATTTTCCATGACACACTACTTTACTCTTCAATCGTTAATAGGGGAGCCAGCTTTACCATTGGTTACGGCTGGTGAGTTTTATTTATCCATACAAGTTAAAAATTCGATTGTTTATAGCTATTCTGGGAACTTATGGTGATAAAATGAATCTTCTTCAAAGAATTAATAACGTTTATCATGCATTTATTGAATATTTCTTGATAACACCTATGGAAGTGAAGTCATTGCTCAAGAAAGATGAGTTGATTGATATTTCATCTGAAATGCCAAAAGCGCCATTCTTATTTGTCAACTCGAATCCATTTTTAAATTTTCAACGTCCCATGATCTCAAAGACAATATCCATTGGCGGAGTTACTGTAAATGCTAAACAATTGAAAGCTCAGAAAGTTGATGAGGTGAATTTTTTTAACCAAATTTGCAAAAGTTCAATAAAGCTTGTTATTAACAGGAGTGGAACAAAATATTGAACTTTCGACCGCAGACAATTTTGGTTTCTTTCGGCTCATTTATCCAGTCAATGACGATGCCCAACGAGTACAGGTAATTTATTACCACTTTCATAGTACAATTATTATTCCCTTTCCTAGAACGACCCTAAGAGACGTTATTGCCAAGTTTCCAAACGTTACATTTATTTGGAAATACGAAGATTCTGACAAATCATGGGCAGAAGGAGTTCCAAACCTCGTCATCTCACCGTGGGTTCCCCAGACAAGTCTTTTAGGTACTGCATTAATATTAAAATTTGATTTTTAAATGCTTTACAGCTGATAGACGGTTGACAGCTTTTGTCACTCATGGTGGCCTTGGAAGTACAACAGAGCTCGCTTATCTTGGAAAACCGTCGATTATGGTGAGATATAAAATTTACACACAAGTCTCATTATTTTACCAGATTCCCATCTTCGTAGATCAAATAAGAAACGCGCACATGTTGGCTCAACACAATGGTTCAATAGTTCTTACAAAATATGATTTGGCAAACTCAAGAAGATTGGAAAACGCGTTCAAAAACATTTTAAACGATTCAAGGTGTAATTATAGAAATTGCAAAAATTCAAATTAATATTTACAGTTATAAAGAAAACGCAGAAATCCTCGCGAGACAATTAGAAAGACAACCCATCAAACCCGAAGAGCTTCTAGTAAAATATTCTGAATTCGCAGTAGAGTAAGATAATTCTCTATTTATGAAATTAAATAGTGTTAAATTTAGATTTGGGGAACTTCCAGCACTTGATCCACATTATCGAACAATGTCAATGATTTCGTACTTTATGATTGATATCATTTTAATATTTCTTCTCTCACTTTTACTAGTAATTTTTATTATTAAAAAGTCATTAAATGTAATATTATCACATTTGTCATTTAAGGTTAAAGTTAAAAAGAGTTAATTTTTAACTTTAATTCTTATCTATTTTCATCGCGGGTGCACTTATCACTAATGTTTCTGATAACGTATTCTCATTAATGCATAAATTACTGATAATAGGTTTATAGTATATGCTAGAGTTTTATAAATGTTTAAATAAATAATAATACTATTGTTTATATTAAATTTACGAATTATTGTTTTGTTTTTAAAATTATTGCGGCCACAAAGTCCTCCAACTATAGAAGATTTTTAAAATTACATTGGTTTGGAAACATTTGGCAGTAAAAGAAGTCCTCAATTCATCTATTTCATAGCCAGAAGTCCTTTAAATCAAAAATATAATCATATTTAAAAATAAACCCTGCACGCACGCCAAATGAAATGCTCGATTTCTAAAATTTTCACAGCGTATTCTAGAATTCCATATGAATATTCAAATGGAATTAAATATTCAATATAGAATCTATGTCAGGAACTATCTGGATCATCAAAAATATCAACGCTTTGATTTATATGGGCGTCTTAAATCCTTTCATGATCATCAAGGGAAAAAATTAACAAAAAGGCGAACATTGCTCCCGTTGGAAAATAAAATGAATTACCACACAAATACACGGAATATTGCACTATACAATAGTTAATTCTTCCTGAAAATTCAATGAATTAATTATCATATTATTCTGGATTCAAGTTTATATAAAATTGTTTTTTAATATAAAATGACTTGTACTTGAGGAAACGTCTGTAAGCTGTATGTGCTCAACGCAGTGACGGAAATATGCAGACTAAAATTTGCATTCCGCATCTTTGCCTGGAATCTTTTTAACTATCAGAAGATATAAAGCTCAATTACATTGAAAAATATGTTTTTAAATAATTAAAAGATTAGAAAATCTTACAAGAGTGTTAGACTGTACTGCTGTTAGACTGAACACAAATCCACTGGTAGACCCAAGAAATCCAGCCGTGGTATGGATGGGAACATTATGCGAAATCCACGGGAGGATCCCAGAAGAACTTCTTTCGAACTTAAAATGATTGTAACCTCTCCAGTTAGAAGGTGTCGCCTGACTAGAGCCGGGGGCATGCTGACTGTGCCAAACATATCCGGTCTCATGGATTCTTACACATGGATGCAAACACATGGATTCCTCGTGGTGTTGGAGCCTGATACCTTCCCATGTACCAGGGAAATCTCAGTGTAGGGATTCTTTTGGGCTAGCTCGAAATTTAGACAGAACCTTTGTTTTACAGAAGTTACAGAAGAATGCTGACATTTACAACATTAATTCTATCGTCGTCGGGTGCGCGTTCTTGAATCCAGTTGAACACTTCTGCACTTCACTGCCACGAAACCCCGCTGCATTGCAGAAGACTTCGCACCGATTGCCAACTCAACCTTTTAGTTAATTATTTTTCAATTTTTCAAATATTTTCAATATTTACAAATCACTTATAATGACTCTTCTGGTCCATTAATTGAGTTACCAAGAATTTATTTTGATTAATTCATCAGGATTTCTGCAGAATGAAACGTTAACTGATAAATAAAATATTGAAAATAAAAATAATAAATTAAACGGTAGTGTTTGCAATTGGTGCGAAGTCTTTTGCAATGCGGCGCGGTTTCTTGGCAGTGGAGTGCTTGTGGGAAGAACTCGAACGTCGTCTGGAAAGGTTCGCAGCCACAAATGCGGACCAGAATTGATTTTGATAAAAAAGAAAAACTAAAAACAAAAACATCTCTAATCAATTTTTTCGATAGTTAAACTGTTTACCAGGCATCGACTTCTACTCTAATTTCTACGCATCGACTTCTACCCTAATTAATTAATCCATTGTAGTATTAGGAAGTATTCCCAATTATCTGGGGTAATATTCCGTGATTTTTAGCGGAAATGCATTTTATTTTACGTCAGAAATTTTCATTAAGAAAATAATAATAATCAAAAAAATAAATCAAAAAAACAATATTTCAAAAAGGACCGCCACATTTTGCGGTTTGCAACGACTATATTTAATATCACCCCATTCTTAGCGTTGTGCTTTCCGAAATCGAATCTTTAAAATTCAAGTCATAATGGATGTAAACTTTGTATTAATCCACGTTATTATTTTATGACCCCCAAATAAATCAATGACTAATAACTTTAAATGTACCTGATATTGCAAGGAAAGTTTTAAGAAAATAAGTCTGCCAAGAAAAATTTTGCAACAAAATCAAAATTTAAATAAAAATCTTTTATTACGACAATCAATTGTTATTATATTGATCGAAATGTACAATATTGATATTGGATCTGGACGGTGGAAGTGCCGTCAACAATTGGCGCATCACTAATAACAAACCGTGCATAGATGGCCTCTGTGCAGGATTGAGCCTCATCGCATCCGCAATCAAATGACGCATGCGTACCATAATTTCACAATTATCTTTAAAATTCGGCTCAATTATTTTCGAGATGAGCCTTCCTATATTGTACACGCATGACTCTGTTGTCATAGTTCTCGTAAACGCCACTTCAGGCGCATACAAATCATAGTCAATACAATCATAAATCTTCTTCGTTTTTCTAAAAATTCAATAATACTCTTACTATATGAAAAAATATAATTACGAGACGGGAGTGAGACCATCCGCTCCATTGAATACAATCTCAAATTGGCGAATCCCTTTGCTCTCTCCAACCAATGTTGCGTAAAAGTTGGTTGCCTGCACACCACCATGATAATATTCACTCGTGAGTATCTCCGACATGATCCTAACACAGCTAGCACATATCTATACAAAAAAATAGGAATTAGTTTAGAAAAGTCTCGATTCACTTTAATTCTTTGAGAAAGGTCCATACAATGTTGATTAGCGTCTACAAGATATTCTAATGTGTATCCTTTTCGACTCGGGTAAATTAATGCTGGTGGTTCAATTATTGCGGCAAGTGGCACTCGGATGGGCAAGTTTGATGATTGTACAATTGTGCGAAAATGAATTTCTTCAAATATCTTTCGGCGAAATTCGTCTACGGAGAAAACACTAGAGGGCTCGAAAATCACTACTTTTTCGTATTGATTATTGCACAATGATATTTCTCCAGAGTATGACTGTAAAAATAATATTAAATTTTTCTTTCTTGAAAGTATTGGTTGGCTTGAAAGAGATAGTCTTGCGAGATCAACTATTACGTATAAAAAGTCTCACAAGGTTTCAGCTTACCAGTACAAAACAAGACATACGTTAAAATTGTAATCATTTGTTAGTACAGTTTTATTGCGAATCTGCTTTTGAATGAAAACATTGCTCTTTTTGGCAATTTCGGCAATATCCACCTGATTTGTTAACTGAATATCAGCATCGAGTACCCCTGATAAAACATTTACCTGAAATGAAAAATAAAAACCCGAAATGGAGAAGTTTCAATCTTACTGGATTGTGGCGAAAATCCGTAATAAGTTTTTTTATACTTGGTGCACGATTGTACATGAATCCTCGAAGGCAATATTCGTCTCTGAATTTAAATGTTTTAGGCATCCCAAAATAACTTTTTAAAAACATTTTAATATTTTTGGAGTTTAAGACAAGCTTAATTAAACTGCAGTAAAAACTGTTTTGTTATTAAAACGTAAACATTTACTCTCACACATTTAAAAATCGCTATTTCGCTTTGGCGTGTTTTAAGAATTTGTTTGTGGATGTTCTTTGAGGGCAACCACCAAGTATTTACATTTTCCTTACATTTTCTAACAAATGTAATAAATGGAAAAATCTGGCATTATCAATTTCATAATCATAGGCGTTTTTCTTACCAAATGAAAAAAAACATTTTCTAATATTTAAGTGAGTATTATAAGGTTTTACGTGGAAAAATCCAGAACACTTGTGTTTGTTTTGTTTTAACTTTTGTTTAGATCTTTTTGGCATATTCTAAACTATTTTGTCTAAACTCATAACTAGATGTGCATATGTTTTCCGAGCTCTCAGATTAAACGCTTCATTTGGCGTGCGCTTATAGCAGAAGTTTGTAACAGCACGCCAGCTGGTATGGTTATAAAATGAGCTCAGAAAACGTACTCCAACCTAACTTTTCGACAAGATTTTAATAGCTTTTGGCAGTTTAAGGAAGGTCTAGTTAATTTCTCGTGGCCAATGTTTTGCAGAAAAGATGTTCCAATTGTCAGACACGCTTAAAAATCGAGAAATTGGTATTTCCAGTTGGCCTGTAGCAGTTTAACAGAAAAATGAAACTCGGGATAACGGCTAAACAGTTAGATTTATTCTAAAATTTTATTTTAAGCTCTCTACTACACACATAATTATTATTCAATATTTAAACGTGTCTTACTAATTTATACGTGTTATTTAAAATAAATTGACATACCATTTAACTAGCCGTTTTAAATTATTATATTATGTTAAACAATATGCACTAACATTAGCATCTCTTCTGAACCTCCAACTGGATCATTCCACTTGGGGTGTTGAATAGGGTTTAAGCAGACGAGGAAGTAATTAACATCCGAGTATCAAAATGATTAAGACGGGGATTTAGATAGATACACTAGCTGACAAAAGTTTTGTCACAAATGTTTTTCGGGTTTAACATTTTTGTGACTTGACCAAATTGGCTGATTTTTTGATATGATAGATTCATATGGTTGTAGATTATTTTTTTTAAGATTGTTTTCTATTCGACTAAATTGACAAAAATGACGAACTCACGCAAAATGACACTTTGGATTTTTAAGAGCGTATTTCAAAATTATAGTTCTACTTTCGGTTGTGGTGTTTTAGGGCGCCTCGACCATAATGAAATCATTTAAAATTGCCGCCAATTCCAACTGAACATCTAACATAGCCGTGCGTTTAGCCCGTTCAACAGTTTTTCAGAAATTCTATTGTTTCAAATTATTATTTTTTCTCATCCCTTGTAGTCTAAACCTGTGTCCTCCCTCAAGTTTATATAGTATTTTATTCATTATCCTTATTAATAAACAATTATTGATACATAAAGCTTCCAAAGACAGTATTCAAATTAAATTATTTAGCATTTTCTAAATATCTTAATACTTTTAATTTCGTTTTCTATTGTCCTTTTTAGAGATCGGAGCCTAATGGAAGAGGAAAATTATTAGGAAGGAGTGATGTTCTCGTTTGAACGGCCACTCTGTAGCTCATCAATATGTGTTGTCCCAAAAAAATGGGCAACACCGATCTCTGAAAAGGATAATAAATAGAAAAAATATGAATTTTTTTTATTTCTTTAATAGCGACTTCCCTTCAGTCATAAACGGTATAAAAATAACAAACTTGATTTTTAGCACTGGTAAATTGATAATTTGTTCAACTTTTCCACTTTCCGTCTGCTTTGTTGCCATCACCGACAAAAACACCTTTGATCGTGAATCTTTTGTGACACAAAAATCTCCGTGTTTTTTCAGAGCAAAGTATGGAAGATATTCCATAGGAATATAATGAATATCAAGTTTCTTTATAACATTCTTGGACTCCTGCTGATGCAGAAAACTTTCTATTTCGCGTTGTATCGCGCTCGTCATTGTGTTTATCTGTTTGTTATCTGAAGTTAATTATAACAATGAGGTATAACAACTTACACTTACTCGTATTTTGAGATTAAAACAGTAAATAGTTAAGAAATTTTTGTAACAAGAAATGTCTGGATGGTGAAAAGGTTTATTTGTTTATGGGAATGACGATGTTATGGCAAATCACGTATTTTACTAGAACGTTTTAGATTATTATCATATTTAATATTGTTTTTGCAAATTTTATTTTTTTTAATATTATTCTCGATACTGAAATTATCTTTAACCCATGGATATTTCAGTGAGAAAGCCACGGTTTCGTCAGAACCAACCTTTTAATGCATCTAACTTCTCGATAATGATACCTGCCTTCTCTTCAAATAAAATCCCTTCTCTGTCCATGTTGATAATGTTAGCGCTGCAGTTGATCCTTACTTCCAATCTGCATTCTCTTCCAGGTTGTAGATGTACGGTGATATCCTAGTAAAAATAGATTCGATTGTCCATGCGCTCGGGAAATTCGAAGTATCTGGTATAGCCTCTCTTTGTGATGCTACATCACCATCAGCACCGTTTCCGTAGTTTTCCTTTTCTTCGATTTGTGCTTCTATCAACTACTTTAATCTTTTTTTCCATACAAGTTGGCGTTTTTTAGAATTTCAATTAGTATTATTCATGTGAAAATGAATAATTTTAAATACTTTACAGTGTAATAATTGCCATGTGATAGGTATTTAACCAAAAGATTTACCAAAATATTAGTAATACATACCTGTGCTGCAATATTTGTTTTTTTAAAGTTTATGTTTATCGAATAATAAGAATAAGAATAATGTAATAAGTGAATTGTTTATTCGTACATTTTTATACAAACAATCATATATTTTGAAGAAATTAGTTGGCAAAGACTCTTCTACGTCTATATCCCTGTTGCTCAGCCGCGGCAGCAACCTCAACAGCTTCAGTGGTTCTTGGTGGGCATGGACAGTAAGCGGCATCGGCTCCAGGTTCTCCATTAACCCCGGCTTCTCCTGGTTGTCCATCGTTTCCTGGCTCACCATTGGCTCCATCTGGTCCTGCTGGTCCTTCTGCTCCTGGCGCACCGGGTTGTCCATCTTCTCCTGGGGCTCCTGGTTGTCCTGGAGCTCCAGCTGGTCCTTGTGGTCCTTGTGGTCCAGGAAGTCCAGTTCCTCTTTGACCGTTTTGACCAGGTTGTCCTGGTTGTCCATCGTTTCCTGGCTCTCCCGGTTGTCCAGCATCACCTTCTGGTCCGTTTTCTCCTGGAGCTCCTGGTGATCCCGGTTGTCCATCAACTCCTGGCTGACCATCTGGTCCTGGTGGTCCTTGTGGTCCGTCAGGTCCTGGTGCTCCTGGTGCTCCAGCTGGGCACGAAATGCATTCATTCGAAGAGGCTGGGTTAGAAGAAGCGTCAGCGTGGGATCCATCCTCTCCTGGTTGTCCTGGGTGTCCGTCATCTCCTGGCTGACCTGGCTGTCCTGGTGGTCCTGGAGGTCCAGCTGGGCAGTTATTAGGTTGTGGTCCACAGTTGCATTGTGAAGCATCACGCTTTCTTCTACCGAAGAGTGCAGCACGATCAAGTGGAGCTGAACGAGCCGTTGACACTACGAGAATGTTCTCCCATGCATTGTCAGCGAAAGACTAAAATTTAAAAAGTTAGTAATAATAATTAAAACAGTTTTGAAAACCTTGAATTCAACCATATCGTCCATAACATCATAATAGAAACCGTTAATGTCGTTGAATACCATTGTCATAGTGAGAAGGCATCCAATAATAGCAACACCGGCAAAAGCCGTAACCCCAGTGATTAGTTGATTGCTCGACATTTGGAATTCACCAAATTATGATGCATATGATCATCATCATACCTCTTTTATACTACTTTATTTTTTTCAAGTTCATATCATACACCCATGTGTTGTAAATCCTTGAACGATTTTTCTCTCATTTCATGCTTACACTTTTCGTATATTATCATTAATAAGAAACAATAAATAGTCATTACACCTATTTCCTTGTTTGCAATTATTGTGAACTTTAAACTAAGAGTGTTCAATCAGTGTGTAGGAAGCTAAAATTACTATAAGTTTTGACTATTATTATAATTGCGAATATAATTTTTGATTTTAATGTTGAAACTTTTAAGCAAATCATGTCTTTGCTACGTGAACACACGCAATCTACGCCTGCACGTGAAGCTTGCATTAGATTTGATAAAAATATATAATAAAGCATGTTCACGTTAAATTAAATACTTTTTTAAATTAAATACAGGAAATTCTACCTTCACCATTTGACAAGAATTTCAGATTATTTCAAAGAGGCGTTTGATGAACTGAAGTTTCAGTTCAATCATGACTTACCTATAGAGATTAGCAATAGTCAGTAGAACAGTGAGCATGGTTCATTTTAATTTGGCGTGGATGTCGTGTGACAATATCTACCGATGAGTCCGAAGATGATTAGATTCACTTTTTCACACAATCGGTTTATTTATTATTTATTTATTTACACTACGTGTGCTAGACACGTGATTAAGGTTTAGCAGTTGTTTCTTCGGAAGAAAGAAGAGAACACAATAAATTACAGAAGAGCCACTTAAATCGATCTACATTTTGTCTAAATTTAAGGCCAGATGCAGTTTAAGTGAAGCCTGTAAAATAGTCGTGAAATATAAATTACACGTGTAAATTAATAAAATGCTTTTGAATAGTTCAACAGCTACATTTTCATCTAATATGAGAGAACAACAAGAAGAGAAAACTTAATTAATGGTATTAGCTATTTCAATTGTGTCATTGAAAACGAATAAGATAAGCTAAACGGTTATTCTGCGCAACAGCTGTTCAGATTAAGGCGATAAATACTCGAATGGCATGAAGTGTCTAAACTCACACGGAACTCCATATTTGGGAATCTGGATCAGTACCGATGGCTCGATGAAGAAATAACGAGACGTTGAAAGGGTGGATGGTCTTCATTCTCCAAATGTAGACCTCTGAAGAATAAGAACTCATCCTACAGTATGTCGTTCCCGCTCCCTTGTATGGGCTTGATATATGAAAATTCTTTGTATACTAGTTTTAGGTTCCCACTTAAACGGGTAATTGATTGTTAGTTCTTTAAACCTCCTTACGGTTTCTTTTCTTTTTTTATGTCCAAGCTTTTTGTGGTATTTTAACTTTACTTTTCTTCACGTTTCTGGTACACGTATTTTAAATAAATAAATAAATAACCTGCAACGTCACAATAGTTACAGATTTTTTTGAGATAAGACACATATTATAGTTCTTTAAATACCTTAAAAACATTTCTCCAGCCTTGGGAAATTTGGTAACGGTCTGCAAATTTTTAATTTTTCCTGTCCTCTTTTTATTCCAACAAAACGTAATTTTCTTAAATATTTAAATTAACATAAAATTTGTTTCGTTCGGTAAACATGTCAGCTTGAACTTCGTGTCTGAAAGGACTATCAACCCACAAAATCGTCACCTTGCTTATTAGATAGATCTATTTGAATTTGAACATTTGCAGAAAATGTTTTCTGATGCTTATCAAGTATAGTTAGCTGTTCGTACAAAAATTTAGCTTAAAACTTAAGTTTCGGTTCACAAAAAAGGTGTAAGGTATTTCCTGTTATTTCACGTTAAAATATTGCCTTTCAGAGATTGGTGTCTAATGAAAGAGGAAAAAAATAGGATGGAATGAGGTTCTCGTTTGGACGGCCACTCTTTTTTACGAAATAATGGGCAGAACACATTGAAGAGAAATTGACGAAAAAGTCGTCATTTTTCTTCTTTTTGTGCCATTAGGCACCGATCTCAGAAAAAGACAATAAATATTTTTTAAAAATTGTGTTCTGTTTAAAATAATTTCTTTGAAAACTGTGACATACACAACGACTACGCTACCAAAGACCCCATATTTTCCGGTGGTTCTGTTTGCTCATCAGTAACTGGTGCCAAATACTTGGGTAGTTTCATCGCGATCGACGGTTCGTTGAATGAGGAGGTTTCCAGAGAGCTAGTTCACCAGAACATCGTTTTTGCTCTACGGTTGCCAAACTTGGTGCCCTTCTAAGGAAACTCTCCAACGACTCGACAGAACATTATCTGCTTTCACGCCAATGTCGAAGGATACATTTCGGTTGATTTGCTAGTTCGGAGGAAGCTGCTCAGTTGGGCTGGACATGTCGCAAGGCTGCCGGACACGAGGCGGAGCAGCATTCTTTCAGAATGGGATCCACGAGGCTGGTCAAGAGCAAGAGGGAGACCCAAAGGAAGGTGGTCGGACACAGTCAAGCTCTGGGTCGCGAAGTTCGTCCATGAGAAGTCTACCACCCGGGCAACACGGAGAAGACGGCTTGGTCAACATTGGCAAGGCGAAGCCGAACACTCTGGAGAGAGTTGGTCCGCATCTCGACGCAGTCGGAATGACGTCGAACAATCAAGTAATCAAGTAAGTAAGTAAGAAAATTTTGACGTTTCGCCTTAAAAATAAATTCTCTAAGTGTCGCTAAATTCTGTGTCATTGTTGAAGTTTTATCTCGCGATGTTTCTAGCCGAATTCATTTTATTTTACAACAGGAATTATTTTCAATAGACTTTATTAATTATAGGCTCCCTTTCTATTCATTTTTGTAATATTTCTGAAACCTATAGCCATTCAGGTTTTCGAAAAGGCAGATTAAATCAAAATATCAAAATATTATAGAGAAGTTTGGTTAAGTTTTATTTTTTTAATAAATACAAACATTATTATAAAATTAGTTCGCGAATACTCTTCTGTATCCAGGTTGTTCGGCAGCAGGCGAAACCTCCACAGCTTCAGTGGTTCTTGGTGGGCATGGACAGTAAGCGGCATCGGCTCCCGGTTCTCCATTAACTCCGGCTTCTCCTGGTTGTCCATCGTTTCCTGGCTCACCATTGTTTCCGTCTGGTCCTGCTGGTCCTTCTGCTCCTGGCGCACCGGGTTGTCCATCTTCTCCTGGGGCTCCTGGTTGTCCTGGAGCTCCAGCTGGTCCTTGTGGTCCTTGTGGTCCAGGAAGTCCAGTTCCTCTTTGACCGTCTTGCCCAGGCTGTCCTGGTTGTCCATCGGCTCCTGGCTCTCCTGGTTGACCAGCATCACCCATTGGACCAGGTGCACCTGGAGCTCCTGGTGAACCTGGCTGTCCATCATGTCCAGGGTTTCCGTCTGGTCCAGCGGGTCCTTCTGGTCCATCAGGGCCTGGTTCCCCTGGTGGTCCAGCAGGGCACGAAATGCACTCGTTGTTATTGCTAAATAAACTAGGGATGACTGCGTTCTGACCAACAGCTCCTGGCATTCCTGGCTGACCATCATCTCCTGGATGTCCTGGCGCTCCTGGTGGTCCGGGTGGTCCTTGCGGGCAGTTGTTTGGTTGTGGCCCACAGTTGCATTGCGAAGCATCACGCTTCTTTCTACCGAAAATTGAATCGCCGTTTAATGGTGCTACTCTCTTATTAGCCACCACAACAATATTATCCCATGCGTCATTCGCGTATGTCTATGAGATATATGATAAATAAATAGTCAAAACAAGCAAAAATTACCTTGAACTCAACCATATCATCCATGACATCATAATAGAATCCATTGATATCATTGAAAACCATAGTCATCGCAACTAAACATCCTAGAATTGCGACGCCAGCAGTTGCAGTAACTCCAGTAATTATATGATAACTAGACATAATCTAGAATTCTTTAAAATGATGACGGAAAGTAATTGACGACAATTCCTTTTATACTAAGTGGGAAGTTGTTTTGCTATTTCCCGATAAATATTATCCCATTGAGAAGAACCGCCCCTTATACTAATTAATTTTTTCTTCTTAACATTAAATTGTGTTTTCATTTTAGAAACAGTATTATTGTATTTTCCTTTAATGTTCTTAAAACTATTAATGCCAAACTTCGTTGTGACAATAACATAAAAAACTAATTAACTTTGCGAAAGTCAAACTTAAATACTACTAATAGGTGAAGTGGTGATAGCAACAATTGTAATAATGATAATTGGTGAGAATTATATGATTAGGTGATGAAAAAGTTTTGACAAAAAATCGAATAGAAAAAACTGGGAATGAGAATAGAAAAAAACTAAATAAAACAGGGCTTTATTTCTAATAGATTTTATCGACAAACTAGAGTGGAAGAAGAAGCAAATTAATATTTCTTTTAATTTGTTACAAATTTGAGCATAATCGCCATGTTAAAATTATTTTTTTATAAAAAAGAAGCTTGACTTCACAAACAATTTTAAAGCAAATTATAAAAAAACAATAAAAATATAAGAAATTGACAATTAAGTTTCAACATTTTTGAATTATTTTCAATGGTCTTAAGATAACATGAAACAAATATTTAATTTATGTTAATAATTTCTCTATTTTTCATTATATTTCTTCAAAATTTCTCGAACAAAACAGATTTATTACTTTTATTTTTTATCAAAATAAAATTGGAATTGTCAATTTCTCATAACTTGAAAAGGTAATCTAAAAATAGTAAAAAAATATATATTTTGCTGACGAAGAAATAAGATCCTTTGGATTTTTGCATTTTAAATATTACACGGTAGGATTGTGTTTTTTTGCCGGTTTCAGTACCCTTTTATCTCTTGAACTCTTCAATGAAACCTTTTTATATACATCAAAGGAACCAAACACCATAAACATGATCCTTATTTAAACTAAAATGACAAATTTATTTTAAAAATTACTGTATGCTAAATTTTGGCCCATTAACTAATTAAACTTTCCAGGAACTAACAAGTCCTCAAAATTAACGAACATGTATATGACTTTCACATGATTTAAAAAAGCTTTGTTTCATAAAAAGACAACTTCCTCAATGATAAGAAATCCCAACAGGTGGTGGAAACGATCAAAAAAATGTTCAAAGCGAAAGTGGGCATTTAAAATTTCCATTACAAGGAAGTCTTAATTATTACGACGACACCAATCAACAATAATACTAGAGAAGTTTTTTTATCAGCATATGAGATATGTTTAATATTAAGAATGCATATTATTAGGGTGAACCAAAATTTTTTCCGATTTTTTATTAAAAATTTAAACATAATTTTACAACACATGAAAAACAATTGAAAAGACCATTTGACTCTATGGCTTGAACCCATCTATCGGCAAGTTGTTCGATCCCGCTGCGGTACCACTCCTCGTTCTTAGAGGCGAAAAACTCGCGGCACCCGTTTTCGACATCGGCCAGGTCATTGAAGCTACGACCACGAAGAAGGTGTGCCATGGATCGGAAAAGGTGATAATCAGATGGCGCAAGGTCCGGACTATAAGCTGGATGTGGAAGAAGTTCAATGGCGTCGAGATTTTTGATCTGTTCCTTCGTTTGTCTGGCGGTGTGCGGTTTTGCATTGTCTTGTTGAAGGAGTATCCGCTTCCGATTGATCAATGCTGGATATTTCTCGCCAAGTGCCGCATACATTCGATCGTGTTGGGCTCAATAAAGGTCTGCGAGTACTTATTGATGGATTAGTCTCCACAGCTTCACGAATTGCTTCAGAATCCGGTCGGTCTGAGTGTGTCTTGTCCTCGAGATCAGTGTCGCCGTCGCTAAATCTTTTGAACCAATTTCGCGCAGTACGATCCATATTGTCGCCTTCAACTTCGAATATCTTTTTAGCTTCTCCTTCTGCGTTGAAGCTTTGTTTCCAGTAATGGCGTAAAATAAAACGAATTTCGGATTTTTCCATGTTTCTTTTCCATGTTAAAAAATTTTAAATAAAAGACGAATTAAAAATTTTAGTATATATTATGATAGAGCTGTTTAAGAGCTTTAAAATATATATAACACATGTATATAAAAATTTTTATTTGGTAAAAAAAACAATTAGACAAAAAGATATAGGAAATCGGAAAAAAATTTTGGTTCACCCTAATATAAAATTTCAAATTATAATGGTAGGAAAGCCAGGAAATTAGAAAGTTCGGTCACATATGAAACTCAAATCAGCGTTTCGTCGAATTACTTGAATGGATGGTAGCATTGTCTTGTTGAAAGATTCATTTCTTGTTTTGTAAAATTTTTAGAAATGTGAGCAAATTATTTCGTAAGATACTCAGATTTTACAATAAATTCCAAACCCCAAAAAAAATAGCCGATGGTCGCGCGAAGACGAATTAAATCCATCAGGCTCGTTGAGGTTGAATATTTTCTTGTCCGAAAAGATCCCAGTAATTTAAAAAATGTGAAAAATATATATACGGGATATTGAGTCTAGACATGTTCTGCCTTAATAATTCAACCTTTCGGAGCTCACATTGTACGCTCATTAGGGGTGCAGATTTCATTTTGGATCGATCTTTGCCTTCTGCAAAATAGTGATCTTACAGTGATCTTGTTTAATGTCGTAACATTAATGTTTTGTCCAATTTTCCGGCCTTTCTAAAAGTTCTGCTCAAATCATGCCTCGACAAATGATCACTAGTCTTCTTCTTTTAGTAGCTGGAGTCTTCAGGTAAAAAAAATTGATACCTTCTAGCAAGTTGCGTAGAAATATTTTTGACGAAAACTCCTAACAGAATAATGTTCTTAATTCAATTACCTTTTAAATAAATATACTGTCATTCAGTAAGCTAATTCAAAGTCCGTATACAAAAACTTATTAATCCTTTAAACGGTGTCCCGGGTAGGGAAACGTGTTCTGGCCCCGGATTTTAAAACTTTCAATTTTTTTAAGGTCTCGCCTAATCAGCATTCCAAAACCGGGGCCCCTTCCATCACTGTTATATATATATATATACATAATTTACTACAAAAAGTATTTACCAATCTTTTTCCATCGTAATTAAACGAATAAATATGTTCCCTGCATACGGCATAAGATTAAGGACCTCTAATATTATGTTAAAACACCATTTGTAATCTCTTAAATTCGTTAGACAATATATGCAGGTTCTACTTCTCAGACTTATTTAAATTAGTGAAGCTTTAACATTGTCTGTTTTTTTATATAATATGTTTAATTACAGTGGGTGTTATTATTTTTTATGTTTTGCATATGCAGTTATTTCAGGAAAACTTCCCATAAAGTATTCCTCTCATTCTTATTATTTTCTATTCAACTTTGTTTTACTAGGGAAGAATCTTATTTTTCATCAAGTTTGATTAAAATTGGATTTTTAAACAAAAAACATACATGTCATGTAATTTGTTTTTAATCTGAATTAATTCTAGAAATGTTAACTTATTTATTTGTTTAATGTTTGTCAGCTAGTCAACAAGCAAATAAAATTATAAGTTTAACTGTTTAACTCTTTACATTTACCTGTCACTTTGAATAGAAATTCTGGTGTTTAATATAAGAAGCTCGAATTTAATTGTATGAATAATTGTATAAAAATAAGATAATCTTCCTGTGTTATGTAAATTTGGGAAAAGGTAAGATAATGAAACGTCTTCTATTTAAATGGACCTACTCAAAGATTTTTGTAATTTGGTGAGTTCTTTTCCCGGTATTTGTTGGTTGTTGTAAAAATTTTGGCGTTTCTTTTCAATAACTGCTATAAAACTAATTTGTTATGTTAGAAACTTTCTTTGAATAACTTTGTGATTACATAACACGGTACAATAGCAGGGAATAAACCAGAGCACCAATTTACTAATTTAAACATGAGCCCAGTAATAATTTGACAAGAATTTCAGATCATTAGATAGTTCATAACGAGTTTGACCAACTGACGTGACTATACGAACCTGATTTATACTTACACATTGCAATCAGTCCCTAGAACATTTAAAGATGGTTTCCCAATTTTATTCCCCAAGGCACGTCAACCGAGATGTTTAAACTCTGATTATTTTTAAACCATTCTTATGAATAATAGTCTGTTTTTCTCGATAGTGTCTGATATATACTTGAACTTGACAAGAAGTCCAATCGATATATTTTGGAGTACTATTAAATAATATAATATAATCTCAAACTTTCAAAAAATCTAACAATTCAGTTGGAGTTCCAATATTTTTAGAAGCAAACTATTACTAAAACTACGTATTCTGTACATGTAATATATTTTTAAAGAATCGAAGCTCCTTGATAAACTCATTATGCTCATAATTAATGAACGTAAACTGTAAATTAACATTTTGTCATCTTTTCCTTTCCTAATTTACACGTTCTAACTTATCTAAAAAGTAATTCTTCTTATTCAAATATGCAAATTTAGTTTGTTCTGAGCCCCTAACTAACATCATTTCATTTGGTGTCTTTACTTTACTAAATAATTGAAATCTCATAAATCAACAATCTAAAGAATTTCTTGTTGTGAATATTAGACATACGTTATGTCATGTCATGTCAATCTTGTCACTTATCAAACATTAGAAAAATTGAATTTATTTTTTTTGTAAACTATTTAACAGTTATTTTTTAACAATTGTTTTATTATTAATGTTTGATTGTTTATCTTAAAAATCCTCCATGTTGACTTTGAGTTTTCATTTAGAGTTTCCTTTATAATTTTCATATATTTAAGAAAACATTATTACAATAGTAGTCCGATTTGAAATATACGAAGTCACCCAGTAACAAAAGAGAGTAAATTGCTTTACAATCCACATTTGTTCCGTTCTTCGTTCTCTGCTCTATCCATGATTGTTATATGGTCCGGCGGTTATAAATTTAAATTCCAAAAAGCAATTTCCATAATTTATTTTTTCTCAATAATCCCACGCTCGGATTTAGTCGTTCTAGTGGTTGTTTATTTGGATGGTAAATAGGTCCATGAGAAATTTCTAAGAACGGATTAATATATAAAATGTTACTTATTGGTTTTAAGTACGTGACTTTAAATTGTTCATTTTCGCACTTGATAGTTAGGACGTTTGGGAAGATATTTGCAATTTAAATTAATATTGCTCTTATGTTTACGATTTGTAGTTTACCAAAAGCTAATATTTTTGTAGTTTAAACCATTTTATCTTTAAGATGCCAGAGTACAAAAAACATTTTCTAATCGTACTTCAAAAAAGTCAAATTATGCCTTATGTTTTCTGTAATTATAGACTGAACAATTTTTCTATACAGTTTTGTGGAACAACATAACGTGAAAATTTTATCAAAACTTGTTTCAATTCTTATAAAACGCGCGAATTTATTTCATTTCATTATTTTTTTCCGATTTTAGCTCGATGTTTACTTTTACACATTGTATATACAAATTAAAAATGAAGAACTCCAAGGCTTTGAAAAAACGAGCTCGGCATTTGAAAATTACTATTTTTCAACATTTAAACTTATTTTATACATTTCCACGTAAAAGTTAAAAAAATAATTTTAACGTAAATTTTAAAAGGCGCTTCAAGTTTCTACGAAATTTTCAGGATTCCAAAAAAAAACATCTTGTTAATTTTATAGAAAATTTTATAGAAACAATTAATTGCTTGAATTATATTCATGTTCGAATTCGAATCCATATATTATGTTGATAGTTAGTTCCTGTTTATATTTGTATATCAATGTCTCATATTGTAAAGCTACTTAATGATGTGTTTTGACTTTCTGATTGTGATAATTGATTTCTTAAAGAACACTTTTTGAAAAGTGAATTGAACTTATTTTTAAGTTGTTAGATTAAAAAACCAAATAAAATATCAAAACAGAGATATAATGAAAAATATATTAGCTAATACTTTAGTGTCCCAATGATTAAATAAACAGGTGCTAAAAACCTTATTTAAATTTTATTTTTTTGCTGATTCTGAAGTTTTTGATGTGAACTTGTTAAGCTAAGCAGTGACACATTAAAAATTTAAAGGATAGTGAGGAATTTGTGGTCGTGTTCTGTAACTCTAATTTAGACATTATTGTACTGCCTATTACAACCCAAGCGCGAGCACTGACTACCGACACTACCTAATTGTTTTCGGTGTCATCAATTCTTAAAAACAGGAACTCAAACGAGCACCTTAAAATAAATTTTCGTATAGCACCTTAAAATAAATTTTTCCTTGTTTAGACAGCCACTAAGGCCATCGAATCTCTTCCTCTTTTGTCTCTCATCAATATTTTTATTTCGTCTATTCTCCTTTTTAAATTAAGCTTTTCATTTCTTTTCATCAAATAATAAACAAAAATAGATAACAAACATTGATGAGAAAAAAAGAGGATGAGATTCGATGGCTTTAGTGGCCGTGTGGCTGTCTAAACAAGACCTTTTCTCCGATCCCTAATTGTTTGCTCTTCCATCGATCTCTGAAATGAATAATTTTTTTTAAATAATTTTTTTATGTATTGAAATGCCTAAATATATTGTAGACGTTTTGTAGGATTCTTTTGTTAAGAAAAAGAATCTTGGTAAGTAATCGACTTTTCCTCGTCAACACAACCTTTATTCATCTATAAAATTGTATTCCGATAGTACACTCATACCAGATAAACATTCGTTAGATATGCGTTTTTCATTATATAATTAATAAGTTTTTCTTTCAAATTATTCAACGACAGTCGTCGTGTTACAATCATTGAACCTATATAATTATGTTTTCTCGGACAAGTAATAACGGAATATTTTCCATGTTCATCAATAAATTTATCTTAAGCTTAAGTCTATGAGAGTGTGTTTGTGTCCATTTATGGATGACAAAATCTAATTTTCAAAATAAACGACATACAAACACATGGGTGTGCTTTATAATGTTCTCATATATTTTTTTATTGACGATTTTGTTCGTCAGTGATATTTAAATCATTAAAATGAACTTGTATTTTATTATATTTATCAGATTACTAATGTTGAATAAGACGATAATTTTGAAATCAAACCTCAATTCGTTTAATTATATTTTCTGATTATTTATTATAAGAGCTTATATATTATTATAAGAGAACATCAAATGATACGTAGACATTGAATGATATCATAATTCGATGATTTTCAATGCTTCTTTTTAAATTAATTTCTTTAAAAAAATATCTAATCCGAGGCCGTATGCAAGAAATTATTTATCCGTTAAAAGGTGATGAAAAATCATTGATAAACTATGTTTCTTAGAAAAATTTAATAAGTGTATGTAAGATTTAGTATTGAAATCACAAAATTAATTAAAAATGCATATGGAAAAGTGAACTTTATAATTATTTTCCATTACCGTTTTACGGATAAATACTTTCTTGTATACGACCTCTGGTTTTTAATACTTATATATATATATATTTTTTTTTTCAACTTGAATTGTAAATTTAAGCCAGTAGAAATTAATAAGTTAAATAAAAGATTTTTATAGAGATTTATATTGTAAATTTTATTATAAATATCTATTAAGTTTGTCGTTTATAATTTAAAGTATTAATTGTTTCTTTTTAAATCGTTTCTAAAGATGTTATAGTTTATTATAAATGTTCCATTCTCGGTAAAACAATTCAATGATTGTTTTAGAACTAAATAACTTAATCAACCACTGGCTGCTTCCAGTAATTCTTCCAGCTCTCCCAGTTGTTTGCTATAGTGATGTGTGACTAAACAACCGTCTAGGACGTTGTTTTATTTTTGAATATTTCAAATTTCCCACCTTGTCTCTAACAAGTATGTTAGTTCAATAACTCAGGTTTTTTTCAAATGTTTTCTTTGAAAAAATGTTAGTTTTGGGTCTAATAGCATGCACAAAAAATTCAGCTCGCCAAAAATGATTTAAGTTTCTGAAAAATAGGTTTGAAATCTTGTAAGATCTTGTCTGTTCTTTATGGAAAAAAAATGATACATTCATGAGAAATGTGGCTAATGGAAAAGGAAAAAAATAATTTAACAAATGTTTTTTTTCTTGTTTCGACGACCATAATCTCATCTCTCGTCAATATGTGTTGTCTCAAAAAATGGATAACACACTTTGAAGAGGAATATACGGAAAAGTCCTTTTTGGCCGACCGTCCAAGCGAAACAATCTTTTTTTTATTTTCTTCCTCTTCCATTATATACCGAACTCTGAAAAGTTCAATAGCTATTTTAAAAATAGTTCATTTATTGAAAATTTGATCATAAAACGCTTCAATTAGTTTTGGTATAGTGTGGATTAAGATACAAGAGTCAGTTTAATTTTGAATTTGATTGCAAATTTGTTTTTCAATTATTCAACGTAAAAAATAAAAACTAACAAATATTGTAAGAAAATAACGTCCGCAATTGCAAGAATGGGGAAATAGTTGGGGTAGCGTTGGCCAGGTCCCCTTCAGTCATCATCCGCCAAAAACGAACAAATTATTGTCCTTTTCAGGGCTCGGTGCCTAATGAAAGAGTAAAAAAGAAGAAAAAATGATGGACGACCACACAGCCACAAACAACTTTTTCGTCAATTTCTCTTAAATATGTGTTGCCCATAATTTCGTAAAAAAAGAGAGGCCGTCCAAGCGAGAACCTCATTTCATCCTAATTTTTTTCCTTCCATTAGGCACTGATCTCTGAAAAGGACAATACAATTATGCTATCCACTTACATATCCCCATGCCATGCTTTTCACGTTTAACGTATTTCTTATTAACCTAAACATGTTCTTGTCACTGAAAATTCATATTTTTTGAAAATTAAAACAAACGTGATAATAGAACATAAAACTTTCGACTTATTGGGCCGATTTTGAAAATTTATTTGAAATTTTTATGTTCTAAACAGTATAAATTATACTATTTATTAACTGGAAATAGGCTAGGAATGTCAATTTAAGTAGGAAACTATACCGGCAAAAGATTTAAATAGCGATTAAATATAAGAAATAACTGCCTCGGTAATTACGTTTGCACACCAAACTGGAAATAACGATTTTAAATGTTTAAGCGTGTCTACAAATTGGTACGCGTTTTCAATAAAACATTGTTTTTGACAAATTAACGTTTTCATTAAACTATCTAAAAATATTAATATTTTTCCAAAAAGTTTGATTTGAGCACGTTTACTGAGCTCATTCCATTACAATACCAGTTGGCGTGCATTTGGGAAGGGTAGAATATTAATAAAAGATATGTGACAGTTTTGAAGATGCAGATTGTAACAATGATCAAGTTTTCCCCACAGCAGAAATCGTTAAGGATGATATCATAATACATAAACTACCGAATTGTGATTTTTGGTAGTTGTGGGAAAAAACTCTTCGAGAAGGAAGCACAATAGAAAACCCCAAAAATGAACAATAGAGCAAGGAAAAGTGATCGCGTTAGCCGATTTCTATAAAATCTATCGGTTATCCATAACGGGTAAAGAGTTCATCCTCTATTAAATTTAGCTTATATTTTATCGGGTGACAATTTTCTTCCTTTCGAGTTATGCTTTTACCAATAGACCTTTTAATTGGGAATGCTTTCCCCATTCTTACTTTCTATCGGCTTTAGAAGCTCCTGCAGGAGAGTTGATCTCTCAACCATTAAAAATTGCCCAACATTATCGAATTGTAATTTATTTAAAAGCTCATTTAAAAAATCAAATTTCGAGCCTCTTCTAAGTTCCATTTTCTTATTATCTGCTTCTTGTTTCTGGCGTGACCACTATGATTTTGCTCGAGATAATTTGGACATTGGCTATAACAGAAAATATATAGAAGAAAATTATTCGAGACAATTCATTTTCCATTTATATACTCATATTTATATGAATGTTTTTGACAAACACTTCCAACTAAAAAATAGCAGCAAAACAATCAAGAGACATATTTCATATATTTTCAATACTGTTAATTTGTATAAAAATACGAACCAAACTAACTTTTCTCACCCATTTTGGTCATCGGATGTCCTATTTTTCATGAGCTATTCTTCTGCTCTTAATACAATTTTCTTCATCTCTCAGTTTATACATTTTTTCCTTTTCACACGAGTTTTATTTATTTTTTGGATGTTTTCATTGAATTTCCAACTAAAACTCTACAATTGAGTGTTTCACATTCAAGTCAATTTTTAAGAGTTCTATAATTCATTTTTAAATTTCGATTAACGTGAGTTAGTTAGTATGATTGTTGTTCAATAGTTTTTGTGCCTTGATGAATGCACGCATGACATACTTCCTATACAATTCTAATGGCTTTTAATAGTTTCTTTTTGAACATAGATTGTTTTATTGGTCGTCTAAAGATGTAATTAAACTTTTTTGATGTTCCTTTGAGTAATATTTTATTATTATTTTCGATTATGTGTTATAGTTTTGTACTGATGGTATCCCCTAGACCGCTAGACGCGTCCATTTCTACGTTACGACTGTTGAAAGTTTCCTTTTGCTTCAGATATTTCAGTTTTATATTAACGTAAGATCAAAAAAGAATTGTGTTTATTGTATGAGATACCATTCTATTCAAACTACATAAATGTGTGGTTACAGTTTTATTTAGCTGTGAATTATATCAGAAGGGCAGGTTAAGTAAAACATAACTTGGCCTGCACTTCTGATATAATTCCTAGGTAAAAATTTTAACATATCTAATGTGCACGCCAATTGAAAATGCTGTTTACAAACGTGGAAATGGGCAGCCACACGAGGAAATGTGTAATGATATTCAGCTTACAAGGGAATTGTTTTAGGTCTCCATCTCAGATTTTGATAAAAGTTTGCAGAGAGATTCCTTATAATCCAAATAGTATACTGACAAAAAAATTAGGACCCACAAAATGGTTTAAGTCGGTAAAAATGACTCTAAAACTCAAAAAAAGTTTCTTTCAAACACAATAATTATATAGTTAATGCTAATCAATCCCGTTTATATTTTAAGAGCTCTACTAACTTATTAAAAACTATCATTTAATTATTTTTTTCAATTTTTACGTGGGTTACGTAAAACTGCTTTCAATAAATAATGGTCCAGCAAATGAGAAATCATCGGGCAACAGCGCAGTGGCAAAAAAAAAACGATTTTTTACCTACCTTAAATCGTTTTGTGGGTCCTAATATTTTGTTAGTATACTAATCAAGCCATAATTAATCTATCTGCACATTTTTATCAAAATCTGAGAGCCCGACCTAAAACACTTCCCTTGTTAGATTTATTGAAATTTCCTTAAAATATTTAAAATCAAGGATTTATTGCTAGAATAGTGATTAGGAGCATCTTAAACTTCGTTAGTAAGTAAACTTCGTACTCATTTTTAGAAATTCAGTTGGTGCGCGCACGCCAAATGAAAATGGAACTTTTCCAATATTTATATGTATCTTATTTTTTCTGCGTATAAATTACAATCCAATTTTTAAGCCATTTTTCCCTTAAAATATCAAAAATTAAAGATTTAAAAAGGCTAGATTATAGCGATTTTACTTATTACCCATTTTTAAAATTTAAGTTTGGCTGTAATGTGTATACAGAAAAAACCTATTCCGGATTGAACTTGTTTATATTATAATAACATACTAAAAACACGCATAGAAAAATATTTTTTATAGTTTATCTCTTATAAATTAACAGAAATACACGAAAAAGAAATCATTGATGAAAATAGTTAACTATTTCCAAAACAAATTTCGCTCAAACATTCTGACATATTTGAAGCTATAAAAACTAAAGATCTATTCAATTATATTAAGCTCTAAAACCAGCTGATATAAAATTTCATTGAAACCATAAACATTCGGAAAATTGGATAAATGTTGTTTACGATTCTCTGAAAAATGAATGTATGGTCCATATTTAAAATAAACAGAATAATCATTCATTCAATAGAACTATTTTAACTATTTTTATATGCTTTTTTAAAAAATTTAACCTTAAAATTTAAAAAAAATCAAGGTTTGTTTGTATTTAGTGGAAAAATATTTGAGAGAGAGAGAGAGTGAGAATGCAAATAGTGAGGAATAGAGAAGCAAAACAGAGGCATTTGATTTGTAAAGCGATCCTTCAAAAACTTATTCCATATTACTTGGAATAGTATCCAATATATCAGAGTGTCTTGCAGTCTTTAGGTATTTCCTTACAATTTCCTTACAAAAAAGTTCACGCCAATTTAGAAACGTTTTTCTTAAACTATCTATATTAGCTCCCCAAAAACATAAAGTACCTCTCAAAAGGTTGTAAACGCTGGGTTTTTAGAACATAACTAGTTTTGTGGAGCCGTTATTGAGCCGAAATTTCCACCAGTTGTTTCTGAAAGTCGTTAGAAAATTTGTGGACAAGTGCCATACGAGAATAAGAAAAAATAAAATAAAGTATTCGTAGAGTTATACTCGAAAAACCCCGTGTTTACAACCTTTTGACCGGTACTGTATATTTGAATACCGATTTACTGTAATTTGTATTGTAATTTGTATAACTTTGATGGCATCTAAATGTGTATCGTTTAAGGATTACATAGTGTGTTATGTTCGAATTATGAAGTAAACAAGCATTAATGATCAAAAAGAGCAAACTTGTTATAATAATTACCTTCCTTTGTCATTCATTTTAACAATCCTATTTTGTTCTGAAAATGCGGAAAAGCTCAAAATATCGTTAAAAACATTTTTTAAAAACAAACCGTTTTTTTTTTAATTTGTGAATTTTTAAAATTTTTTATATAATATTTAAAGGATATTTAAACTCTCTTTAAACTCTATTTTGAGTTATGTTTATTCAGGCCATTTTTGAGAAATTTAACAGTTGAAATGTAATTTATTTATTATGAATGTGAACAAGAATAAACAGGGTTCATAAATTTTTTAACATTTTTTTAGGAATATAAAGAAAAGTAGTTTGTGGCCGTGTGGCCGTGTGGCCGTCAAAACGAGACTATCATTGGTTTTTTCTTATTTTTTTCCCTTTCATTAGGCACACCGAGGGCTGTCAATTGAACAATCGCCTTCACTTAGAAATAAAGATCAACGCACTCTATTGCCACGAAGTACACGAACATTGCAAAAAGACCGTGCAACATTTGCAAGCTCCCTTCAAAAATTACATAAAATCTTTATAGCTCTTTCAAAAAATTAAATTTACCATTTTAAGTTAGGCAAATAGACCGAGCAGAATGTGTGGAAATTTTTAATACCTGTAAACAAATAAATTATCGAGAAAACAAATTTTTTAAAGTTTTTTTTACTGTTCGGTTTTAGCTCATATTCCGTTTTGTGCTTAGTTTGTAATTATCGAATATTTACTATTTGCAGATCGTGGAGGAACTCTTAAAAGCGTTATAATGCTATTCAACATTTAAACTAATATTGGTGTTAATCAATAATTAATTGAAAGGGCGTGGTTTGCGCTGATTTGCAATTTGCGCATACTTCGTGGCAGTGGAGAATTTGACCACGCTTTAAATACATTTATTATTTTTTGTGGATTTTTGTAAAGCAGTCTTTAGACTATTTTAGAATAACGAGTGACTTTTCTAAAACTTGAGTTACATTATTATGTCCCTCGTAAAGTTCTGAAAAGCAACATGACATGGTTACGGTAATTAATATTATAGTCTAATAAAAGTTTAAATTTTTATAAAAATCATATCTTTGCTTAAAGTTAAATAAAATTTAATGACAAGGATATTATTACTCACCGCTGCACGCCAACTGAAAATAACGATTTTTCGATTTTTAAACGCTTCTGAAAATTATTACGGTGATTAATATAACATTGATTGCCACAACTTAGCTATTCTTGTCTTAAACTATCTAAAAATATTAATATATTTGCAGAAAGTTAGATTTAAGCATGTTTACAGAGCTCATTTAATTACCATACCAGTTGGCGTGCCGCTCTGCCCTCTATCATTAAACCCTTAATCTCAAAAGTAATTGTGGGAGTTCTCATGATTTTTAGCGTGACTATTGCATAAAAGAAGCTCACAATTATGAGCAAATCTGACTCTTTTAATTTATCTATTCCTCCAAATTTAAAAATAAAAAACAATATAAAGTTAAAATCTTTGATTTCCGAAGTTTCTAATAATTATATTATTGTTTGGACTATTTTCCAATTATCGTCTATTTGTATGTCATTTTTTTCTATTTATAGAATAATTGCTATTCCAGCTATTGTTTATATGAAATCGTCTATCCTAATTAAATAGTAAACTAAACTGAAATGATTAAAAATCAGTTTTTTTTAAATGTGAATTTTCATCTATCTATTACTAAAATTTAAGAAATTTAAAGTTTAATTTCAAAATTTTTGAGTTATTTTCAATGGTCTCAAAGAGATCATGAAACAAATATTTAATTTATGTTAATAATTTCTCTGTTTTTCATTATATTTCTTCAAAATTTCTAAATCAAATCAGATTTATTAGTTTTATTTTTTATGAAAATAAAATTGGAATTATCAATTTCTTATTTTTTGATAATGATATTTATAGAACAGAATTTTTTCAACTTTTAGCGAATAGCGATAATGTGCATAAGATCTTATTATAATTGGGTAAATAGGGATTTGAACGAAACTAGTAGTAATATATATTAAAATTTAAATTTTCTTTCGATTGCAAACGAATCGCCATTGCGATAAATTGTTAATAAAAATGTTAATCGGTGTTATTTTACCAGCTAATATTAATCAAATTAGGGTATTAGAAGAAACACAAACATTATATTAATGATACGTTCTGCTGAAATTTACTGAAATGTATGATAAAAGGGAATTTCACCTTAAATTTAGAATTTTAAGATTTAAGTCATTAACATAACTTTCGTAAAAATATTTTAACTAAATGTTTTGAACGTTTTCAACTGAGTTTTTGGTTTTTTGAAAGTTTGAAATCATATTATAGCACTCCTTGGACTTCTTGTCTAGATATCTGAACCTATCCAGACCAACAGAAATATCATACCGGTATTATTCCTCAAAATGAATCACAGTTTAATCATCCCAGTTCTCATGAAGCTTCTACTGAAAGAAGGCCATTCATTCGCCAAGGAAATTATTATTTATGGAATACACACTCACTGCACTGCCACGAAGTATGCAGCATGTTGCAAAAGTTCACGCACCAATTGAATTTTTAAAAAATGAAAACACGCCCTTCATTTATTAATTTCCAGTATTTAAACTTTTTTTAATTACAGCGTATCTTTATTAAATTTGATGTACTTTCTTGCTTAGAATTGTTTATAATAATTTATTAATTGTATTAAGTTTGTTTTAGGCTCCTCAAAATGTCATAGAACCAAAAAAATTAAGTAAAAAAAAGGGCGTGTTTTCATTTTTTTTAAATTCAATTGGTGCGTGAACTTTTGCAACATGCTGCATACTTCGTGGCAGTGCAGTGCACACTCACTTCAAATCGAATGATTTATTTAGTGGCTCGGAGAACAAAAATCTCATATTTTTAGATAGTTTAAGACGTGATAGTAACAGTTACCTATCAAGTTATATATAAATCATGCGTGTAAATTAGGGAGACACGTTTAAATATTAACAAAAAGCTAATTTCCACCTGACCTGTACACTTTTTTACTCCAAACCTTTTAAAATAAATCAACAATTTAACAGTTTTTATTATATTGTCTCACAGAATATATTTTTTTATATACACATTTTATTTGAAAAGAATTCCCGAAAATGTTAATTTTACCAAATATCATATTGATTTTTTAAAAATTGTTTTAAGAGAATTGTAGGTGATTCAATTCTGATCATCCATATATCATTCTACTAATAAATGAAGATCTAAAGTAATATGCCCATCAATTTTCTTTAGCGTGTGCACACGTTCAAAACTATTCTAGAACTGATTAAAAAAAGATGAATAATTCTAAAGGACATTGCGTGTTTGGCAAATATTCTAACTTTACATAATTGGGTTTCAACCTGTTGTGACATCATATCATATTTATAAATATTTAATACACTTCTGAATTCATTACTTATTGCTAGCCACATTCATAACTTTACAAGCTGTTATTTAGTAAACAAAAATATTATTTTTAGAAATCTCAAATCTTTGTCTGCTAATCCCTTGCAGGAAAATGTTTCACTAATATGCAAATCTGTCTTCATTGGCTCAAATTAATTTAATAATTTGCTAAATTGTCAGTTCCGACAAGTGGTGGAGACACTTGTGGCATATTATTTTTTCTTGGATAACTTTTACAATCTCTGGGGATGTATTTTATTTTTACAAATTTGAAAATTTAAAAAAACATCTACTGGAATCTATTGTAAATAAAAATATATTTCTCTTCGTGTCAATTTAATTATATATATATATATATAGAATATTAAAAGATACCAAAATAACCAATTGGAACTTATTACTACGTTATTTTTTGATTTTGCACAATTTTTTGAAAAAAATGTTGATGGTTGGTGTTTTCCTAATTTGAATGATATTTGATTTTTTACATGTTTTTTTTCCAGATATGTGAATGTCATTGTATTTTATTTTATAGTCAACTACCAAACATTTTTGGCGGTTTATTTACTTAATCTTTAGTTAGAATTTAGATTTAATTTGTTTTAACACATGAATCATTACAGATCTTTAACAATATTTTATTAAAATCAATCTGAATAAGATTTCCAGTACTATGCATTCGACTTTCAGCAAAATCTCAAAGTATAAATTTCAGGTCAATCCAATACAATCCATATTGTATAAGGAATTTAGAAAAGGAAGTTACAAATATATTTTCCAATTAATATTCATCATGTTTTTATTATTAAGCCTTGTACAATATATTTTTGAAATAGTACGAAATAAAAATTCTAAATCAAACTTCAATGGATTAATTAATTAGTATATTAGTGGATGAGTAGCAGTGATGGTAGGGACCGAGTCCCGGGTAAGGAAAAAGGGATGTCCCGGTCACTGTCCCGGGTTTTGAAATTTTCAAATTTTAAAGTTCCGCCTGTCCGGAATTCCAAAAACCCGGTTAATCACATCACATCATGTGAAAAGTGTATTTTCAAAATTGCGAAATATGATATTAAAAATTCGGAATTCGGAATTCAGTATTTCGCCTATCCCTGCCTAGGATATACTTATATCATTAGAATTCTTGGAATTTGCTGATTCTAATGATATCTGAAATCTTGAACATTTACCGCTTCATTATCGAGTTATCTTCAATTTTCCTCGACACCCTATAAGAACTCCATCGTCTAGTCGATCTTGTTCGATCCAATACTTGTTGAATTCACGAATTGGCGACTATGAACAATCCAATTATGAAAACATATACTGGAAATCATTTGTCATGCTAAGCAGAGGAGGGGGATTCCGAATTTCGGTCAGTTTTCCATTCCGAAATTCAAAAACTGTCATTCCGATCATCTCTGGTGCAACTTATTGTAGATTTTTTAGGCGCTTACTATGATTTCATAGGAAACGGAGATGCCAAAAATAGAATTCGTAATAAAATTAAATAAAAAACTAATCAGCAGCCGGGAAATCTATCATGGAATCTTAGTGAGAAAAGTTTTTATTATGATTTATTCGCAATTAAACTCACTTGATTTTTTATGAACAACAGTTTTTTTGCAGTCGAAAGAAACTGCAAATTATGAAAAAGTATTGCGAAATCGCTTGCCCGAAAAGTTTTTCCAAAAAGAGAATTCTTTTCCTCCAGCTTTTCCCATCGTTCTTGCAATTGGCCACAGAAAAGGGCAAGATACGGAGTTCCGATTTTATAATTTTCGTGTAGTTTATTAAGTATATTATTTGATTAAATAAAAGAATATGTAATTAATATTATTGTCTAAAACCACAACCGACATGTACTTCATTAAATTTGGCGAATAAATATATCTGTTAGTGCGGTATTCTTTACTATTCTCCAAACAAAATGAAAACGCTTATAAAAGGCATTACCTACATTGCTTTTAAACTATAAGAAAATTGTAAAAACAAAGTACCACATTTATTAATAATTCACAATATCATCTTAAACTTTTAACTGCGTAAGAACAAATAATTTGTCCTTCTCGAAGCGACTGAAAAAATCATTCTTAGTAAGTCAACAATCTAATCTACTAAAATATCTCATTCATGGACTCTTTTAGTTGAAGATGTTTCACACTTTCTCTAATTATCCCCACCACTTTCCTTTTTTACATTATTCATTTCACTCATTAACACTTTTTTTAAAACTAAAAACAAACAATATATATTTGTTGCCGTCTTAATTACCTTTCTCCGAAGACTCATTTGCCATTCTATTTTGTTTTTTTCAAATCTAAAACTATTTTTATTTGTTATAGACTTCAATTAGAGCTACGACTTTTCCATTTTAAAAGCAATTGTTTGTTAAATTTAAGGATATAGTAGGTGGTGTTGTTTTATTTAAATACAGTATTCCTTAATGAACTTTTGAAATTTATTTTTTTTCTCAATAAACACTGAAGATAATCAATTTTAATCTTATGAACGGTCGGTTTTTAGCTTGAACTATTTGTAGTCGTTTATTCTTGACATTTTCTATATTTTATGAGAAGCCATGTATTAAAATCTGCAAGATTTTTGTTGTTTACATAAAGACAACTATTTAAATATTCACATGATGGATGTTTGCTTCAAATTTATTCAATATACTTTTTTATTTCATTTGATAACTCTTATTTATCATCGGTAGCACATAAAAATGGATTTTATTTTCTAATAGTTTGGGAAATATTTTCGATAAAATATGTTTAATTGAACAATTTTTTGGAGATTTTGATGTGATGTTCTATTGTTGTCCTACATTGATAAATTGGCGGATTGTTTCCAGCTGCCCTAATTCGGAAGTTCTACGAAGTTAATGCACGCCAACTCGATATTTGTAAGATTCGGCAAGTATCTATATATATTTTGCTAATAATGTATCAGAAAATGTTCACAATTAACACAATAATCTCCAGTATAACTTACCTGTGTGGTCTCAAATGAATCACGGTTCAAACTGTTTCAGTTGGCGCACACCAGGACAAAACGTGTTCAAATATCAATTTGAAGGCGGGGGGCAAGAAGGATACTAGAAGGATAAAATTGGTAAAATCAAGACATTTTTTGCCAAAACTCAGGTCTTCTTGGCTCCACCTGAAAATTGTCTTTTTCAAATTTTGGAAATAGTTTTTTATTGTTTTGACCTGGAGTGCCACTGACAACACATTATGAACAATTGCAGAAACATAAAATGCATTTGCCCCTTATAAAAGCGGAATCTCGCACTAGGTTACAGTAAGTATGCGCAAATTGAAAAATACCGTGCACCAATTGCGCAAGCCACGCCCTATCAATTTATTATTTTCAGAAAAATGCGTTTTTCAAGTTTTGGGAATAGTTTTCTATTGTTTTGTCCTGGAGTGGTTGGCGTGTATTATATTAGCAGAGTTAATTATTGTCCAAGATATTTCCGTCTGTGTAAGTTCCAGACAAAGTTTTCAGTTTTTCAATCAATCAGCACTTTTCTTTTCGATCATAAAAATAGAAATTATGAGGGTCACCCTTAAATATCAATTTTGTGAAGTTTAAACACGAATTTCTGATTTTCACGTGAGATTTTCTCTTTCTTTTCGAGATATTGTAGAGAATCAATGTTCGTAAATCCATATAAAAACAATTTTAATAGCTAAGTGACGATCTAAAAGTCTTAAATTATCACGACAATTCGCAGGGGTGTCTCAGTCAAATATCTCAATTCTCAATTGAACCATTAAAACCATCAGAATAGAAACTTTAAGAATTTGAGATTAATAAACATGCAATCATTCCAATTTTAGCTTGAAATCAACATTTTCTTAAATAAAACAATTTGAAAAGCTTAATAGTAAAATATTTCTATTCTTCTTTATAAATTTAACATCTACTTATATATATATATATACAGTTTCAGAACATAAAAGCACTTAACAATTTCAACACAATTTTAATATTTTCATTCAACAATGATTCTTCGAGTCTGACGAAAAATCAATGGATGCATTAGAAGGAACACTTTCAGAATCTTTACCAAACGGGACCGACGAATATGAACGTATTCTAAAAAACCGACAATATAACCTATTCAACTTATTCAGAAGATATTTGCGCTTATTCCGAGCCGGTTTACGTACGTGAACGTTTCTATATGGTCGCAATCTTTGGGACACTGGTGGCCATTATCAATATTATAGAGAACACGTTCCTTTCGTTTATTTTATTCAAAAAGTTTAAATCTTTATTTTTCTTTATTATATGATATTAATAGAAAGTCATATCGATCCAGTCATATGCTGTATCTGGCACTTCTTGCATTTTGCGATGTTTGGATGGCTGCGGCTTATATACCATTAATGAGCTTGAATTTATTTGTTGATTATTATCAATCGGTTGTACTTCTTAGAGCATGGTAAGTAATATAGTAGCTTTAATTGCATTAGTTATATTCAAGTTAGGAGAAAATGTAAACATTTTGTTACTAACAAACTTTATTTTCTGAAATCTAAGCTCGTTCACACATAAATCAATGTTTTTTCTGCAAAACTTCTGTTATGTATTTCAGATTTAGTCAGTCATATGTCCTTTTAATCGCAAAAAATTGTGATTAAACGATAGGAATCTGAAATTTTATTTAAAGCTTAAATATAATCGAATAATAAGAAATTGATAATCTCGAATAATTAAAACGAATTCGCACGCAAAATGAAACAAAAAATGATTATTTATTCGATTTTTTTTTTAATTTAAGAAACTGTTTATTAAAATGACTAGCAAATTCCTCTTTAATTTAACCCATAAAACTATAAGATTCATTTCAATATTAGAAAATGGTAATCTTCATTTGGCGTGCTTTCGAAGTCGCGAGATAATTACTGTACTTTTTAGAGATCGGTGCCTAATGGAAGAGGAATCAAAATTAAAAAATGATGGTCTTGTTTGGACGGTCATACGGCCACAAATGAGTTTTTAATCTATTCCTCTTCAATGTGTATTGTCTATTTTTTGAGCCCAAACACGTTGATGAAATACAAAGGGTGCCCGGCAAAACGAGAACGAGATTTTTTTCTATTTTTTACCTCTTCCATTAGACACCGATCTCTGAAAGGATCAATAGATTTTAATAAAGAATTTCACCACAAAAGTTTTATTACAGGTTCATGTATATGCTTCCGATGATAACTGTTTCACATATAGCAATGACAGCATCATCATTTCTAATGGTAAATAGTTCAATAAATGCAATAAGCAATATACTTTTAAGGTGGCCGCTTCACTGGAAAGATATTGTGTTACAGTCCATCCAACAAGAACAAGATGGTTGCAAAAGAATCGAAAATCAATTGCTGGGTTTAGTATTCTTTTGGGCGCTGCGTGTAAATTTTCGCAACTGTTTGAAATGACGGTGATATTATTAGTAATATTATGATATATAGGTTTTCAATTTTTTCAGATCGATTATAAAGAGGAATGCTATGGAACAATGCGAGAATATCAATTGAGTTTGTCTGCATTGGCACAAACGGAAATTTACAGCTATTGGAGAATAATGTATGTGATTTGGTTTTTTGTTAAATTTATTAATTACTGTAAAAAAATTGGTTCCAGTAAGGACCTTGATATCGACTATAAAAATATAAATATGTTCAAGACAAGTTTAGAATTCTTTTAGAATTGAAAATTTCGTAACAGTGTGCACGCCAAATCGGAATAGAAATTTTGCGATTTTTAAACGTTCGTGGAAATTTTCACGTCTTTATAACGAACAAGTTTTTACTACAATTTAATTGAGCATGTCTTAAACTATCTAAAAACATGAATATCTTATTAAAAAGTTAAATTTGAGCATTCTTTCTGAGCTCTTTATTTTAACATACAAATCGGGGTGCAGTGTGGGAAGTAACGTGACGTGTTTTTTGCTTGTTTGACACTCATAACTATATCTATTTTACATTATGCTTCTCCACTACTCCAGTGGTTTTTTTTCTTCTCCACTACTCCAGTGGTCTTGTTTTTATGAATTAAGTTGGTGCGCAAGATTTTGAAAATTAGTAAATTTTGAACTTTGAATGTCAAAGTTGAATTTTGAAACGAATTATTCTTGTGCTCATCGTTTTCAATTTAGAGTGGAAAATTAAAATTTGCGTAATTTAAATATAATGGATTAAAAACCAATTAATTTTCTGACCATAAACAATTTCAGATTTCGCACAATCTTCACAATTCTCATTCCTTTTTTTCTGTTGGCATTCATAAATCTTCGTATTGTTCTGGTTTTGAGCCACAACGAGTATAAAATCCTGAATACCATCAAGATTAGCGATGCTAAGCGAAAGGTAAAATAAATATCGAGAAAAGAATTATTGAATCTCTACAATTTAATTCTTAATTACAGTCGGCGGTACGCAACGCAACTAGAACGCTGGTATTTGTGGTGTTAACATACTTGCTCTCAAATATATTAAATGTGATAATTATTCTATGGGAGTATATCGATTATGAAATGATCACCATTGAGTTTGAGACATTCTACATGTTTGCGGTTGATGTCGTTTCATTATCAACTATATTTGCCGGAGCACTGAGATTGCCCATATACGCGACTTGTCAGGAAAACCTCAGAGCTGAATTCCTTGACACATTGAAGATGATCGTTTCATTCAATACTTATAATAATTCTTATGGGTTTGGAAACAAGTCTACACCACCAAGGACGCCAGAGCCTCCCAAGAATGATCGTCAAATGCCGTTGCTTTTTTCACTTGGTTAGTTTTATTTATTACAACTCTGAAGTGCACCTCTATAATAGTTTTTCAATTTATATCGACAACAGGATGTTTGACAAAATGATTCTAAACTATCTAAGAACCCCCTGTAGTTTTGCAACATAGAGTGAACAACAGCCGATTGGACATATTTCCAAATTATAAAAAACCATTTTTTCAGGAACTGTTCTACTTGTCGAATCAGACAATGAAGAAGAGTCACCAAAGTCATGCAAAGTAATACGCAAATCATCTGCTCCAGAAATGTGCGAAAAATTACAAAATGTTTAAATAACATTTCATTATGAGTAACAGTAATGCGGGATATCTTTTTTATATTTACTCTTACATTTAGCTAAAGTATGTAAATAAACTGTTTTTTGAATTTTTAATCATTTTGTTTATATTATAATAAATGATAATACAAAGAATAGATAAGACTATATTTATTTATTTACTTATAAACACTACGAGTTTTACATTAGAAGCGTGAATGCACGCCGAAGGCAGTCAGTGGAAAAAAAGTGTAACATTCTTAATTTTTGAAATGCAACATCACGTGGTTACGGTAGTTAACAGGTATTTTATACGGTAGTTAACATGTATTGTTACGGTAGTTAACCTGTATTTTATAGTCGATTGAAAGTTTAAAATTTCACAATTACAATAAAAATGCGATTGGATCATATATACACGCCAACTGCAAACAGTCGTAACATAACATAGTACAAAATATCAACAAATTTATCCTTTTTTGTTTCTCACGCCAAATGAAATTATAAAAATAGAAACTCATAAAGCCGCTTTAATAAAATATTTAGTAAAGATAATAAGTTTCTCGAATAGTTTAGAGAAAATCTGACGTAAAAATGGCTCTTAATTTAGTCGTGAAAGATAATTATACGCGTTTAAATAATGTAAAAGGCTCATTTCAACATGACGCGAAACAGTATTTGGACTAGTTTAGGAGAATGAGTGATTTTTATGAGATATGGAATACAAAATTTTGTTCTTCGTAAAATTCTGAATAGCTACATGACGTGGTTGCGTTAATTTATGTGTACTATATAGTCGATTTCAAGTTTATACTTTAAATTCACACCAGAGATTTACGGAATAGGAGATTTTGAACTTTGGAATCCGGAATCAAAATTTGAATTTCGGAATCACATTTGAAACATGGAATTCGGAATAAAAATTGGCGGAACCCCCCGGAATTTCTAAATTATCCGGTGATTATTTTTATATGAACTTGAATTTTCGAAAGACGGAATCACATTTTAAAATTTGTAATCTAAAAATGGCCAAAATACGGAATCCGGAATTCAGCCCATCTCTGAGTCACACAGAGTGTCGGACTCTTCTTTCTAACAAGAGTGAAATGGTGTATAATACGCAATAAAACCATAAATACACATAGAGAAGACCGTGGAGGAAATAAAACTTATATTTGAGGTCTTAACGACACATAATTACATTTAGGGAAATTGCCAAAAACAGCCAAAACCCTACTAATTTCTTTAATTCTGATATAAAGAGTGGTAAGAATGTTGTGAAAATTGTTAGAAAGAGAGGCCGCCCTTTTTCCATTATCTCGGATCCCTAGATTATTTTGTTTAGCTTTCTAGGTGTTGTGACGATCATCAAACCCTATTTTATTACAGTTTCTTTTAGTTTCCCATTACTAGATATTTTTTTAGTTCTCGGCTAAACTAATAAAAAAACAAAATTGCCAGATCATGAGTATTGACCACTAGCGCCTTCCAGGTTTTTAATAGGTAAGAAAAATGGAACATATGTTCGCACATCAGATCCTTTTCATATATTCATTGTTATTGTTTTCATTTGTTATCCCACGCGTATAGCAATTTAAACAATTATTCAGTATAGTCTTCTTGTGATATGATATCAGTTATCAGAGATATATGTTATGTATATATAACTGAACGTAATAAAAAATACACTACCATTCAAAATGAATTCGTAAAAACAGGAGCATAGAAAAGTTGTTTAAACTTAATGTTGTTTTAAAAACTAAAGTCCTGGAGATATTTTAAGAGAAACCTTTGTGTTGACGTAAAAGTAAGTGTTTAACTTCACGTTAATACGTTAATAAAAAAAATTCCTGAGCATCATTTATAGTGTGCGCACCCCAATTGAAATGATAAATATTATTGCTCAGTTTAGATTTTAGAAGCCTAAGTTTCCGAGACTTTTTATTATTTTGAGGTATTTTTAGACAAATCCAATCATTTTCCGTCAACATAAACCAGAAATATTCACGTGAATATTCATTAAACACGTTTAAATATTAAAAAATCATCATTTTCAATTGGGGTGTGTGCGAAACAAATAAATGGAATTTTCTTAATATATCTAAAAAAAAACCGAAACTTATGTTAAAATATTAAATTAAAATATGCCGACCCTATAACTAACCGCGGTGGTCTGAAATGAGTCCCGGTTTGAACGTTTTCAGTTGGCGTGCAGATTGAAATATCGAAATTTTGAAACTTTTTCACTCCGATTGCTAAATTTCCAGTCAAAAACCGCTCATATAAATTAAAGCAGCGACATTTTCAATGGTCTAGATAGTTTATGATATAAATTTTATAAGAAATATTTAATTCCGTCATACTATTCATGTGGAATTCTAGAATGGATTGCCAAAATTTCAGAAATCGAACATTTTAGGGAAGACAGAGATCAATACCATTATTGCAGAAGCATAATATTCAGCACCGCATATCTCTTTTCACAAATCATATGAATTATTGAAAGAAATGTTCCCGTATTCTTTCACAGCATTTGTGGGCAATTCTATAATTTTTGCTTTAAAATATTTACAATTACCGATAAAGTGCAGAGAGATAGAGCAGACCTTTGTGATAAAGATTAAAGCACTAATGATTAACAACTTGTGAGCGTCGAATTATCGGCACCGTTTTCAATTTATGTTGAACTTAATGCATTTAATTGAACCACAATTTTAAAATAGTTAAAATAGTTTAGTTAACAACAGCACAAACGCCATCCATTTATAAGTTATAGTAGTGTGACTTTGTATCAGTCACATCTGAATTCTGAACTAACTTTAATCCCCATTATAAAGTTAATATCAGAAATCCAAAATTTATTATTACATTTGTCCACACACAAATGCTGTGAAAGAATCCTGGAGCATTTATATCAATAATCCCTATGATCCGCAAAACTTCCCTTGTTAGTTTTATTTTTAAATTTAAAAACTTGTTACCATTTAAAATAACTTTTTTATAACGCAAAATATGTTTAATCTATAAATACCAGCTGCTTGTTTCAAACTTGAACTTTGACACATTTGTTAATATTTACCTAGGATAGATAAACATTTTCCACTAATATCAAATAAATTCCATGGAACCAATAATTGTAATTATTGTTTTAAATATATATCCGCCATCTATTTTATGTTAAACTTTAACTTGTCGACAGTTTAATTTAAACGAACATCGGACAATTTGAAAGTTTACAAATTAAATGATGGTTTTTACATTTTATTGCAGTTTAACTGCATTTTTTACAGATATAAAACGGTAGATAACAAGTATTTTATTTATAAATCGATTTATGAACCGATCGTTAGAAATAATGCTGATCCGAAAATGTAAAAAAGCTATGTTTTTTGAGTTGACGTTATCATATGATTATACTTCTTTTGAATACACGTGTTGCGGTGATGTTCGCATTGTTCAGCTTCTAACGTATTTGGTGTTGTCATTGGAAAAATATTGCACATTTTTGTTATAAATTTTAAGAATCCATACCTTGTAATGTTCGAAACAAAACCAAGAAGATAGTTTTAGCATAATTAATAATTTAAATATTTTTTAATTAAATATTTCATTAAAACTGTCTACAGCTGTTTCGATTATCAAATGCGTAATTGTGGAATTATCCACAGTTTCTTTTCGATCCAATCGTTTAATTATTGTGCTGATCGTCTACGACTTTCAGTTTGGATATTAAACTGATTCATACCAAATTAAATGTTCGATTTTTGAAAGTTTTCAGTTATATTACAGTAAACTGCATGACTTTTTCGTCTATTCCTCTTACATGTGTGCTGCTCATTAATTCGAAAAAAAAGAGTGGCCTTCCAAACGAGAACCTCATTCCATCCTAATTTTTTTTCCTCTTCCATTAGGCACCAATCTCTAAAAGAACAATATTAATTAAAGAGAAAGGGATTTCAATTGTAAATTTTAGTTTAATTCTATTATATAAAAGGATCATCCGCTTCTACTGTTATATTGTATATTTGAATATAAAATGCGTTGCATTTTATATTTCCAAACCGTAGTTTCAACATGAAAAGCTTTCTGGTTAAAAAAATTAATCTAATGATCTCACACATATAAAACCATTCATCGATGTGTATCACCTTATCAGTATAATTATCATCCTATCTATTGAGCAAAAGGTACTATGGTCCTTACATTTTTGGATATGAACTATGATCAAAGTTTTTTTTTGATAATTAAGTTCTTTTCTTATACTTTATTTTAATTTTTTTAACAGTATTCAGCGAAAAATATTTTATTACGAGACCTGATTTTTTTTATTCGAAATGTTTTTTCAGAGTGCTTAATAAAAGTTTTAATTTGATGGTGTTAATGATGCTTTCTGGGAAATGTTTAACGTATTTATGATAAAATATTGTTTCTTATGTAACATAATATTTACTCAAGTAAAACTAATTTATGAATATTTTTTATTCTTTTTTGTAATATTATAATGATAATGTGCACGCCAAATTGGAAAAATTTTTTTCGTTTTTAAAACGTGTCTGAACTGAACATATTTGTGTCCTTTCAAATTTAACTAGACTTGCCTTAAACTATCTAAAAATTAAATTTACAATATAATATATAAACTGCATTTCCGCAAATAATCGCCTGGAATATTACATCATCTGATTTAAAATTCTTCTTCATACTTCAATTCATTAACTAATTATGATAAAGAGGATGCGTAGCATACGTGGTAGAGAAATTGATTCACGAAAGATCTAGGTTTGAAATATTTTTTCTTTGTAAAGTTAAAATGAGATTGTGTAAGAATTCCTCTGCACTTTGTGCTTGATGGTGGCGTGACTGTGTTTTGCACGAAATTGTTATCAAAATACGTGCAAAACTGCCGCCAGTACATTCAATTCAAACCGAAAAAGTAACCAAAGTTTCATCAAAATTACAGGAAGCGTCCTCATTCCAAAAAACAACATCAAATTTTAACAAAGATTGATGACGTGTTTACGCTATATAACAGGATGAGTCTGTTTTCATGCAAAAAGCACCTCGCGTCCTAACAGGAGCACTTTTCGTGCAAAACACAGTCACGCCACCGTCAAGCGCAAAGTACAGAGTCGTGAAACATTTGCAGAAATCTGAAGTAAGCAAATTTCGATTAAAACATTAAACTTGAAAATAACAAAATTTTTATATTCATTTTATTGTACTTTTGAGAGATCTCTGAAAAGGACAGTAATAAAATTTAGATTTAGTAAGCATCTTTAAACAGTTTACAAACTTGATCAAAAATCCTAGAACACGCAAAAGAAAATTAATATTTTGCCACATTTAAAAATATTCTATTAACTTCCAAAGGAAAGTTAAAATACAATTTTTAGATAAAGTTTCTAGGCTTCTTTTAAACTATCTCTGACACATTATTTTTTTGGAAATTACAGAGTTAAGGGAATTTTCTAAGCTCCTGGGTTTCCAACTACATTTGGCGTGTAAATACATTTCATTATAAAACCCGTGTAGACTTAAAACTATTTTTGCATAACTCTTTCTCTTAATTTTGATGACTTTTCTGTGCTCCACGTGCTTTAAATTTATTTTAGTGATCTTGTCCTTATTTTGTTTATCCTTGTTTAGCCGGTATCCAATTTAGATTCGATCTTATTATTTTTTAATATTTTTCCTAATGTCTTATTCTACATTTTTTCTTATATTTATTTATTTTAATTTTTGTGACTCTTTTATTAATACTTTGGAGTCCGAATCATTCTCACAGTGAGAAGCGGACTAACTCTCTCAAATTCGAGCGGCTGTGCCGTGCCACTGTCGACCATGCAGCTCGTCTCCAAGATTTTTATCCATAACTACACCCAGGCCTCCATCTTCGTGGGGCGAAGATGTGGTTGGTACCCGAGCTGAATCCATCGGTTTTTATCTATTATTTTTGAGGGTTTTAGTAGTTTTCCCTGAGATTCCTTGGAGGTGGCTAACCAGGCCTTCCAGGACCACGCCTTGTGCAAGTATTTGCCGCTACTGTACAAGGGTGGGGGACGATTCTATTAGCCTGTTCTACGAATGGTGGCAAACTCCATTCGATTTGTCGAAGGACAGTTACCCTTCTTCACCACGAGGAGGTTAGAATCATGAAGAAGAGTTCAATTGCTTAATATATTCACGTGTATTGTAAATAAATAAATAAATGGCCAGTTATAGCTGCAGGTATGCTTAAATAATGCATCTCAATTTTTCTAAAAAAAAATAATAAAACAACGTGAATCATAATATATTATACTATAAAACAGATCATCACAAGATCATATATTTAAAATTTCACAATTTGCAATATCTGTTTTAAAAAAATTTAACAATGCAAATGAGCATCAAAAAACTATCCCACCCCCATAAACATATTGAACAGGTCATGAATTAAAATGATTTGCATATTTAAGCACCTTCACAATCTTTTTTTCACAAAACGGTGTTAAATCAGCAGAATTCTGGAAAACACCTCTGCTGTAGTGTATTTATAAGTTTCCCTTTCCATCCACCCTCACATCAGTTGAACAACACAAATAATCATAATAATGATAATAAAAAACACAAGCTCATCAAGGGAAACCTACTTGACACATTGTCTTTTCATTCCGTTTTTTTTTTTGGATCGTTTAAAATGCTTGTTCTTGCTCTTCTTCATATTATTATTGTTGTTGTTGTTATTAAATTGAGTGTTTGTGTTATTATTTGTTGTGTTCGTGTGGATTTATACGCGCACATTTCCGTTATTCCCGGCTAGCTCGTCTTGCTCCGCCCATTAGCTTTCATTCATCTTTTTTTGTTTAAATTTTAAACTCACTTATGTTTACCTTTTCATCTTTTTGATCTTTCAGAATTAGAAATTAATTTAATTGAAGTTGTCGGATTTCAAATTATACCGTGAACATGGATGATAGACAGGTAGGCTTTTGCTATTTTTATCATATTAATTGGAATAGTTTAATACACGTTACAACTTGACAAATGTTGTTTTTATTGAAATGATCGAGAACCCAGACACGTTTTCGAGAACATTGTTAAATGTGTTTACTAAAAGTTTCGTTAATCTTTTTCGAAGATTAATTATAGACAATATGTTTCATTCGAATTTCAGTTACTAGAATTACTTCAGTAAACGTGCTCATGCTAACTGTAAAGGTTAAAATTCATTCTAGGCCACACAGTTAAATAATTACGGCGTTATTTTTTGTGTCGCTAAAGTTAAGCAACAAATCCAATCAGTATGTTCACGCAGAGATATAAAAACTTTCATAAATCGAATGTAATAAATGATGAAAAGTAATAAGATTTGTCTGAAATTACCTATGAATTAAAAAAACTATTTAAGATTTAAGCTTCTCCACATTTTACCCTATATTTTGTCTAAATAAAATATTACATGGTTAAAACGAGGCTTATTCTACAAAGTTTTCAAAATTTTTTTATTATTAGGAGGTATTTAGCGGGTATAACTTAAAACCTCTTTAATTTTATTGCAAAGTTTAACTATTTAAAACTAAATTTCGAGATAAAATATTTATAACAGGAAACTGTTGAAAATGTTGAAATTTGATTAACTTCTTTGACTTTAACAAATTTTGATCTGGGAAAAAACGGGGAAGAAGGAGCGCCTTTTCACACATAACACATTGTTTTTCTCTTTTCTATCTCGACTCCTTATTTTCATCTATTTTAATAATACTGAAGACTTAATAAAGGTGAAAGAATGAAGAAAGATGTATTTCTTTTTTGAAAACGCGCTCAGATAATTTACCGTATCCTTAAGTTTTTCATATTTGTAGAGGATAAATTATCGTGAAACTAAATTAAGAAATATAAAAGTATTAAACGTCAAGAATCGTTATTGGCATTTTATAATATTTTTTATAACATTTTATAAAACTTAAATGAGTTTTATAAGCATACAAATTTTTTTAAAGAACGATTTTTCCGTCAGGCATTTTCTCAGCTCTAAACTCCACATTTTGGGTGCAACAATTAGTTTCTTAAAGGTTGACGAAGAATTTAAAATAATTAAATGGGGTTAACTCAGTTATTGTTCTGCGGAAATTCTGATTTTTCGATTGGTCTGCGCTTTTTAATAACAAGGAATCAAAAATATGCTACTTCTAATTGTTACATTCCTAATTATTTATTTAAGATTACAAATCTAAAATGCTATTTTTGTGTTTTTTGTGATCATTTTTCAATTAAATGACCTTAAAAATTTAGATATCCTTGTTAAATGATGCTGACAAAACTTTATTAGCTTCGTTGAAAATGTTTATAAAACTACTTAGAGTAGAATAAACTCAATTATTTTGGTCTGTGGCTAGCTCGACTCATCTGTAAAACAGTTTTAACTGTAAGAATATTAATACTATTTATAAAAAACTAACTTTATATTAAAGCTACCAGAAACCCCTTAGCTCACAGCAAAAGGTAGTGTAACTGCTAACAAATAACAAATTTTAGTAAAAAATTGACCTCTATGGAATACCTTTTGTTCATTAAATGTACGTAATATTAGTTATGGCGCAGCTAAACTTGTTATGAGCAGGCGTAGCTCTACGATTATTAGAGCTTCTGGCCTCTTATGAGGTCAAAAATTTCCTCTTTTCATGTGTATGCTTTAGTTTTTTTTTAGATTCCATGAAAATTATATTTAAAAACAGTTTCTTTTATAAAATACCGATGTTATCAAACCCGTTTTATTTATTGAATTTAGTATACGCTGCTTTTTATTTAAAAAATACAAATAATGGATAATGATAATCACAATTTACACATTAATCTTTTGACATCTATCCAAACTTAAACATACTTAAAGGCTTAGGTCGACTTGTTCCGATTAAATATTCGAAAATAATTAGTTTTTTAGGATAATCCGGAATTAATGGCAGTTTCGTTTTTGCTTGTCATAAAGCTAATATTAATATTATGATAACTAGAATTTTTGAAATTAGAGGATTCTCTTTTAGATTTGTTTCTACAGTTCTCGGAAGAAATGTGCGTTTTTAACGATTCCGACTCGTCAGAAAAGATTTTTGTTTAAAATTAGAAACACGAAAAAAGAAGAAATATTATACGTGAAATAATCACTATATCTCTTGACTTTCTGTAAAAAGCGCTTAATTTTGTTTCAAAAAATAAAATAAAAAACTTATATAAAAATAGTTATTGAAAAAAATAATTTCATTTTATTCAAGCAAAAACGGTATAAAAGCAGAAACAAGAAAGTAATCTAAAAAATTAAATGAAAAAATAATATTTAAAAAGTGCGCCACATTTTGCAATGGTAAACGAATTTCGACTATACAATATTTTGACTATAACAATTATTACACGCCAAATGAAATAATCTAATAATTAGGCGAGAAAAGCGACTAATTTATAGCTTTCTGGTTTACGCCAACTGGTATGTTAATAAAATGAGCACAGTAAACGTTCTCAAATCTACTTTTTTAAAAGATATTAATATGTAATTTAGGACAAAACTAGTTAAATCATAATCAATGTCTCATTGAAAAGACGTATTAATTTTCAGACGCGCTTAAAAATCGGAAAATGTTGATTTCCAGTTGGCGTGCCTGTATGGTTTAGGCCTGACATTATAAGGTAAAAAATTATTCTGTAATTAACACGTGAATGTTTAATTCTCATTCACGCCATATGGAAATGACCATTAAAAAGTTAATTTTTAATTATTATTCATTTCAGAGATCGATGCCTAATGGAAGAGCAAAAAATTAGGGGCGGAGAAAAGGTCTTGTTTAGACAGCCACACGGCCACTAAGGCCATCGAATCTCTTCCTCTTTTGTTTCTCATCAATATTTTTATTTCATCCATTCTTATTTCTAAATTAAACTTTTCATTTCTTTTCATCATATAATAAACAAAAAATAGATAACAAAAATTGATGAGAAACAAAAGAGGAAGAGATTCTATGGCCTTAGTGGCCGTGTGGCTGTCTAAACAAGACCTTTTCTCCTCCCCTAATTTTTTGCTCTTCCATTAGGCATCGATCTCTGAAAAGGACAACATATAATTCAATTATTGTATAGTCATTCTCACTACCTTTTACTAATATGTAGCTAGAAATGTTATCGAAGTTTGCAACATAAACATTTTTCTGAACCTCCAACTTAATAATTTCATGTGGAGTGCTCATATAAGTAATTTTAATTATTGTTTGTCGTGTTATTGCGAAAAGTGCGGTGGAAAAATAAGGACACCATTTTGTTAAACCAGTTTTTACTGGGGTTGATTTTTTGTATATTAATCATTGCAATTTTAATTTTGACTGATGTGAAATTAGGAAACAAAATAATTTCCTCTCAGCTGTTTTGTTCCCCATGTTTATTGTAAAAAAGACGATAATTTTTATAACTTTTATAAATTCATGAATAGTTGAAAAGCACTTTTTCGCAAATAATTTAATATAAAAATAAAGCGAATTATGCTTGAATTATCAATTACCACCTGGAGTAACACACACGTGGATCATATTTAGCGGATAGTGGATACAATAGAGCCTATTTTTGTTCACTGTTCATTACTCTTTTTCATCGATGATCCTTGATTAATTTTTAGTTTTGCCAAAATATGGGTTTAATGTGAACTCCATTTGGTTGAAATTTTCACCCAAAAGAATTATGACAAGGTTTAGAACTGTTGGACATTTTTCTTTCAAGTTTAATTATTCAAAGTTGCATCCATCAGAGTGTAACTTGTTTGTAAAACAATGATGGGGAGAGTTTTGGATTCAATTTTTGAATTTAGTAATCCGGAATCCGAAATTCTGAATTCCGAATCAAAATTTGTATTAGGGAATCCGGAATTGAAAAATATCCGGAATGCGGAATTTCCTTTTATATTAAATGTGAGTTTTTAAAACTCGGAATTAATATATAATATTTTGGTTTCCGGAATTCGGAATCAAAAACAAAATTCCGGAATGCGGAATTAAGCCCATCTCTGATTCCAACATCCATTTTGCAAAATTTCAGCGGATCATGAATTAAGTTTTTTATAGAATACCCTCTCATGAAAATTTCAGTTTTACCCTATTTACCTATGTCTTAAAAACAAAATATCTTTCTTCAATTGTGCTGTCAAACTCTAAATCATCGGAAAACGTGGAATTGTAGAACAGAGGGGTTTATCGGAACTTTTTTTTTCAATTTCAGTTGACGTGCGTATTACAAGTGGATTATGTATAAAATTTGACGTTTTTGAAATATTTTTTCTTTCAAAGTGAATTTCAAAATTGTTTCTACTATAATTGAACTTTGAACTTATATTATTTTAAATAATTTGTAGCTTTATTGTCTATAACAGAAATTAATTAGAATGTATTGAAAAATAATTTGAACTATTGATGTTAAACTGGATATCTAACTCATACGATAATTTTATTGTATCAACCGTTTTATCTTAAGTCTGCTTAGATGGTTAATTAAATCAAATTAGGTGAACTTCGTTCGGTCCATTGCTAGGCTACAACCATTAAAAGTCGTCTATATACTTACTGGGAAATATTTTGATGGTCATCAAATGAGACATGTGATTTTTTAAAAGAACACATAAATGCTGGCTGACATTACCCCGATAATCTAAATGATAATCATCCCTTGCCATCTTTCGATTCTATTTTTTTTGGTAACTAGTAGAGTAGAATGAACGGTTAAGTATATTCTCACGATGAGAGCATAGTGCGAGACGATCAAAAAACAAGTAAAACTATTGAAAATATCACTTCTGCGAGTTTTAGGATAATTTTGCGCAAAAACACAAAAAAATCGACAGATTACAATCTGTGATGGAATTGACAGAAAAAAGACGGCGCGGCAACGTCTTCAGTCGCACCCACCTCAAGCAAACATTCAGTCACTCATTCAGTCTATTGCCTTTTTTCAAGATTATTTATCTATTATTTGTCTGAAACACAACACAACAACAAGCAAATAATAATACGCATCAGTGAATTTATTCGTAATAATAATAGTGCTGTTCCATTTCGAGTTTATTCTGACTGATGATTTTAGATTTTACCGAGCAGGAAGTTGTAAGTTGATGTTTATTCAAATTTTAATCGAATGACTCATTACCTTGTTTCTCTTTGTCCGAGAATTTTGATTGTTGATTGTTGTTTTCAAGTAGCTCTCTTATCTAGTTGACCGCTGATATAAGAGATAAACAAATATTCCTTTATTTTTTTTAATTCGGTACATATTTATTTGTTGTTTCTCATATAGAGTTGAATAATATAGACATATTAGGTATATTAAATAAAACTCTTAAACTCTTAATTACAAGGTTAACTTTAAGTGGTAAAAAATATCCCGTATTTTATTTTTCCAATTTATGAACCAAGCTGATTTCCACGTGTTCGTGGGATATAGCATAGTTTTTGTTACAAGAAAATCATGTAAAACTTAGTACACACGCACGCCAAATTTAAATAGCGATTTTGCGATTTTTAAAAGAATGTGGAAGTTTTTAAGATTACGGAGCTTATTCTACTACTATACAAGCTGGGGTGCTCACAGGAACGGCTCCGTTAAGTTTTGTCCGTTTGATACTCGGTCTCGATCCTGTCCGCCGATAAAAATGAATATATCGACAATGAACAGCAAAATATATGTATAACAGTGATTAGTATAACTTTAAGTGTTAATGATAAATTAATTTCAATGAAAATTACTTTAAAACTTAGAAAAACGAACGAACGGCCAGCAAATCGAAGTTGTCTTGTGCACATGGAAACATGGATTTTCTTATATTTACGCTTGTCTTACAACTTTTACGTGTACTTCACAACAATATTGTCTACGCCAGTTTATCAGCGTCTCCTTAAAATATTTAAAGATATTAAAGTTTTCATTAAATATTAGATTTGAGCACGTTTTCTGAGCTGGTTTCATTAGTCATCCAGTTGGAGTGCTTTCGCCGTCGGTTAAATTCGGTGTCTTGCGAAACCGGTAAAACCTCGGTTATCGATTAGACCCGAGAATTTTTAGATACCCTTGTATATATATAAGTTGCATATAAGTGCACTACTACAAAAGTTAATATTCATGACTCATGACTCTACAATTAAGTTACGCCAAATGCACTCTTGGAAATTCTAGCTCGTTTAAGAATTTCTAGGAAAATTTTCTAGTTTAGTTTGAAGATTTCTAAATATTTTAAGACAGTTTTACTAAACTTACGTAAAAACTTATTTGGTATTATTACGTGAAAATTCAAAAATTACGCCGAAAATTTAGTTTTCATTTACTAAGGGGCGTAATCATAAAACAATGAATTCTAGTAAGTTTTTTTGGGCAATTGTGATAAAAATTTGTAGATAGATTCCTTATAATTCGAATAATATACTGCCAAAAATTTAGGAGTAACAAATTGATATAAGTGGGTAAAAAATAGTGCTCAAACGCAAAAAATTCGCTTAAAAAAATAAAATATTGATCAGTTATATCGTAGAGATTTTTGTAGTTTACAATTAGAATAAATTTTAAAGAAATCTTATTATTTTAATCAATGCAAAGCAGAAATAGCCACGTGAAGCTTCATTATATGCTTACAAATATTCAATAATCATCATTTTCATTTGGCGTTCCTGTTTTTACAACATAACTCTAACTAAAACCATACTCTGCTGAGGATTAAACAACAGATTGCTATGTTCAATCTCGAATTACAAAAAATTTACTAAACAATTAATTTTAGAATGCTTCCAAACTAATTCATCAAGTTCTACATGATGCATTTATTGTAGCTGATTTGGGAAACTATAGCGAAGCTGTTGCAGTTCTTGACAAACCACCCGCCTGGCAAAGTACGTTGTTCAATTGATTATTTTTATAGGCAGTAGTATATTATTTTTCTTTATTTCAAACAAATAGTCGATTTGATGAGTAATTGATTCCAGATGTGAGAAAATGAGTTTACATGTTTCAAATTTGTTTTGATCCTTTGTATTGTTATTTTTATATTTTTAGAATGATGATTTGGGTCCGATAAGAAGGCGATGGGGAAAATTTATTTAAATGAAATTGAAGTTGATTTCTACAGTTGATGTGAGAGACTGAAAATCATTTTAAAATTTATGGGCATTATCTGATAATTATTACAGAAAATGTTAGTTATAGTTTAGCTATGAAAGTATTTTGTTAGGAAATTATTAGAAATATTTTAACTGAAAACGGGAGACATTAACTAAATTAGGTTTAGGAATTCTAATGTATTTTACGTCAATTGAAATTATTAAAAACAATTATCATTTATTCTGCTAGAAGCTAAATTTCAGAGATTTTTTATAATTTACGGAGAATTTTAGACAAATCTAGTGGTTTTATATCAACCGAAATCTGAAATATTCACGTGACGATTCATTATATACTTTTAAATAATCGAAAAGTATTATAGTACTGTAATAAAAGTATTTGTTTCAGATGTAGTTTTAATTTCCTACGGTAGCAAAGATACAGTAGAAGATTAAATATTAAATTTAAACCTAAAAATCATGAAATTATTGACTTTGCGACATCTTCTGACAAAATATATACTCAATTTACCAAAAAATCAAGAACAGAAGAATTCCAATTCTTAAATAAAATTCACTAATTAGATAATTACAGCTTGGGGCCTAGGCTTCGCAATAGTTTCCGGTTGCAGCTTTTCGGCGCCTCTTGGGATTCTACTATTGCCATGTTTCTCCAAATCCTTATATGAAAGAATTATGACATTTCTAGTGGCTGTTGGTATTGGAGCTTTATCCGGCTCTACAATCTTTATAATGTTGCCGCAGGTTAACAAACTGATTCGTTATTGGTATAATAGCAGCAAAATATTTAGGCATTTCATTTAACAGAGTTTGAGCATTTCGAATATCACGCAAAATCGCTGATAATTGTATGTGCCTTGTATATATTTTTTAGCGTTGATAGAATGCTACAATACCTATTGGAATTTCGGTAAGAAGAGGTTGAATTGTTTTCATTAAAATATATTTAACTTCTAGAAGGAGAAGGCAAGTAAAGAGAAGAGTTCATGCTAGTACGATAGCGTCGATTATGAACTCGCCATGCATGAGAAAGAAAGAAAAGATGAATGGAAAGGAAAAATCATCAATGGTACAATTAGTTAGATTAATAGTATTAATAGTAAATAATTTTAATAGGAAACCTATCAATGTGAAAGCGGAACTCAAAGTGAGCCAAATAATATGAAACTAACTGTACCTGAACTACACTTACCAAATAATCACGTGTCTGTTCGTCGATCTGTTTCAGAGAGATCCGATCGTTCAGATTTAGAAGAAAAGGAAATTGCCGAGATTGCGGTAAGTCAAGAATAAATATCATATATTTTTCTATGTGATACTATTCTAGAATGAATTGGAACTGGCCTTGACAAATAATGTATTAGCAAGAACGGTAATTATTCAACTTGTCTAGGTGCAATTTATTTAATTTTTTCAGTTTTCTACACGACGACGGGTGGCTGTTGTCAGTGGTGGTTTGGATGAAATTGAGTTTCGAAGTCAAAAGTCGCATCAGTCCATAAATGTATTTTGAAGAGTTTTATATTATTTTATTGATATTTTTTAGGGATCGCAGTTTTTGGATACCGTAAATAACGAATTTCAAAAGGTTTTTCTTTTATTTAAAATATAATAGGTCAAAACAAATTTGGATATTCAAATATTAAGAATCTTATTCTTAAAATTATTAAGTATTTAAATTCTTTGTGTCCATTCCCTGCTAGAAGGGTTTCTCTAGAAGAATTTTCTAGAAGGATTTGTGAGAAGGATGAAGAACGATTTGGATTCATTCCCTGCTAGAAGGGTTTGACTAGAAGGATTTTCTAGAAGGATTTGTGAGAAGGATGAAGAAGGAACCATTCCTGCTAAATGATTTGTATTCATTCCCTGATAGGAGCGTTTTGCTAGAAGGATCTGTGAGAAGGATGAAGAAGCATTTATGTCCATTTCCTGCTACAAGGGTTTCGGGAACCCATTTAATCCATGATTTCTATTGTAACCAGTTATCTTCCAATTTTTAAGATGGGATTCTAAATAAAAACTAACTGGCTACATATTAACCACAAGGAAGTGTCTGATATAACTAATCTAATCACATGCCAAATACAATTATAAAAATAGAAGCTCATAAAGCCACTGTAAGAGAGTATTTCGTAAAGATATTAAGTTTCTTGAATAGTTGAGAAAAATTCTGATAAAGTTACGTGAAAGTTGTCTTATAATTCAGTCGCGCAATTTAATTAGAGACAGTTAAATAATGTAAAATGTTCATTTCCATTTGAAGTGCTAATCATGGAAATAAAAATATAAGCATTTGATCACATGCATTCGGCGTGCATTTCATGCTTGTTTGTATTTTTTCGTGAAAATTATTATTCTCTCGACTATGTAAAAATCATCAGAACATTCATTAAAACATATAAGTTAATATTTATTTCTGTATTCTATAAACTACATAAATTGAAAAGCATCTTTAGGAGCGTAAAAAATTGAATTCTTAATTTTTAAAATAGTCTCAAGGGGAAAAATATTCTGCGGAGACTTCGGTGATTCCGTTAGGCACGTCAATTGAAAATGATTATTTTTGAACATTTAAACGATATCATGAAGGTTCACGGGCACGCCAACTGGTATGGTATTAAAATGAGCTAAATCAGCGTACTCAAATTTAACTTTTTAGTAAGATATTAATATTTTTACATAATTTAAGACAAACCCACTTAAATTATAGTGAAATATTTTTTGTTAAAATGATGCAGAACTTTCCAGACACGCTTAAAAATCGAAAAATCTTTATTTCCAGTTCCTGTGCACGGAAACCGTTTCTGATTTCCATTAACGCAAACTGAAAAGATTGGTCTAAAATTTTTCTCTAAACTTTAAAGTCATGGAAATTTAAAAGTTTATCAGAATATATTCCTATCAGAATAACTAATAATCAGGTTATACCTCATTATCTCCATTTTAATGTGAATAATTAAATATTTGGACATTTAAAGAAAAATTTAAATTAAAATTTAGATTTTAGTTATTTAATATAAAAATTAAATCTATATGACGCTTTAAATTAAAAATTGAACATAAATAAATAAGCAAAAGTTAAATTAAATAAAAGTTTCAGAAGATCACACCATTTTCAAGTCGTCCAAGTAGCCCTATAACAATCAATGTCGAATCAGCTGAAAATGAAAAGGGAAGTACTTTGGAGATGCACAATAAGGTTGGTTTGCCGGTTTTTTTCTTGATTTCTGCGCACCAAATGAAAATATCGATTTTGAAGTATACAAAAGTGATTGGCTCTTTTTTACGTGTAAATTACAAAGCAATTTTGACGACGTTTAAACTAGTTTTGTGTATAAGTAACCATAACCGTCTAGAACGTTCTAGAAATTTTTGGGTTAAAGTGTCTTCTTTTTACATTTGGCGTGAATCTTAAATAATTTTCTATTTGAAAGTAAAATATCAAACGTTTTTCGCAAATTTCCAAATATTATAAGCACAAAAAATCTTAATTCCCTTAACAATAATAATCTCATTAAAGTCTTGAAAAGGTCTAAACCGTCCGTTTTTTTTTGTTTAATTAACGCTATATAAAGAGTACCACACGCCAACTGAATTCTAAAAATTGGTGCCCTTTAAGTGATGATAATCTGAAGTTTGGTAAGAAAAATTTTTTATGTTTTTTAATTTAAGGAAAACAGTGAAATTGGAGTAAAAATTGCATTATAATTTGGATGTAGAAATAAATTAGACATATTTGAATTTGAAAAACTTGAGGTTGGTAACTTTGCACCTTTTTTAACAAACAGCTCGAAACCTTCTGGACCGAAAATGACCTCCCTAAGTACTACTGTCTTTAAATAAAACAATAAATTTGTTGAAAACTTGATCAATTCCTTTTATTTTTCTTTCTATGCGCAACAAATGACTCGAAAACTTGGATTTTTTAAGATCATGTTTTTTTTTAATAGAAAGCACGGTAAACAATAAAATTTTAAAAAAGAAAATATTGTAGAGTTGTAATTTTCTGATACCCGGATAAACCATATTCTTGAGATCAGATCTTTTCACAGATCAATTCACAGGCGACTCACAGATCTTTGGGACAGCGCTAGTAATGATTGTTGAAGAAGAGGAACAGCGAGAACCCAAGTGGCCCGAAATTTTCTCTTTTAAATTATGTATCAAAAAATTGCTCAATATGTTTATGCTTCCAACACGCTAAACAAAAATTACAAATTTCAATTTTGCAATATTTCAACACAATTTTAATAAGTGCTTAATGGAAGAGGAAAAAATTGTAATGAAATGAGGCTCTCGTTTGGACGGCCGCTCATTTGCATCTTATCAATGTGTTGTCTCGATAAAATGGATAACATACATTGAAGAGGAATAGACAAAAAAACTCATTTGTGGGCGTGTGGCCTTCCATCCGAGACTATGATTTTTTCTTCTATCTCTGAAAAGGATAATAAATGTGCAATTTAAAAACAAATTTTTATTTCAATCTTACAGGCTCCCCATAGAATATATCTGACACTTTAAATGTTCAAAAAACTTTACATTAAGTTGACTATCGGAAGTTCTGTATTTTCTATTTCATTTGGCGTGTTTCTAAGCAAATATATGCACCAGGGTTTCTACTTCCATCTTCGATCTTCCGTTTTCCATCGTCCGTCTGAAAAAAATCGATTTCCCTGCAACCCTGATATCTACACTTTAATTACCGTAACCACGTCATGTTGCACTTTTCAAAAAAAATCAGAATTTTACCATTGTTCGATTGAAATATTTGGCTAAATTATATCGTATTACAATAAATATTTATCTGCAGAACCCTGACACACCAGACTCGATGTCAGTATCGATCCGTGTAGTTGAGAAGAAAGTAATCGAACCTGCATCAATTGAAGTAGCTTCCGTCGCCTATATGATTATATTCGGCTCTTCAGCCAATAATTTCGTAGATGGCATGAGTATGGGTAAGAATCTGTTTAATTTGTAAATTACCATCAGCTGAATTAAAGGAGCCGCATTTTCCGACAATTTTCTTCGCGGCTTGAGCATTGGTATCGCTGTGATTTGCCAACAATTCCCGCAAGAACTCGGTATTAAGAACTCTCCAATAACAACAAAATATTATTTTTTGTATAGGTACTTTGGCAATTCTTGTCAAATCTGGTTTGGGACTTAAAAAAACGCTACTCTTCAACTTGGTCCCAATTGTTCTCAGTTATTTGGGATTTTCAATTGGAGTATTTCTGGATAATATTGATGACTCGTACGATGAATACATTTTTGCAGTCTCATCCGGAATGTATATGTACATATTTTTAGGAACCTTGGTGCGCCAGCATAAATCTAGCTAATTTAAATTGACGACATTTCAGATTCCAGAAATACGTGAATCTACAAATGAACTAATAAAGGAAAACTTAAGGGAAAGCGTAATCGTTACAATTTTGCAAGCAATTGGAATAACATTTGGTACTTGTTTCATGTATTTTATGAGCCGTGTTAATACTGTTGAGTTTTAATCATTCTGTTTATTGTTCTCCTTCTCTTCTTCTTCATATTGAAGATTTGATTGTAATTATTGGAAAGTAATTATGAGCTGTTTTCTTGTGTTTTCCTTGTATTTATGTCAAATTAGGGACTTTAGGTTGCGATATGGGTACTTCAAAGATGTAAAATTGGATGATGATGATTTAGTTAATATAATTATAATGTTAAGCTAATGTCTTTCATACTGCGATGAAATGCATAAAATCTTAATTTACTAATTAAGTTATGCATTTCTAATTAAGAAATATATATTTTAGTAAATGTCCCAAAGTTTAGATTCTTGATTTTCTTTATTAATGTCATTGATTTTGATTTTAAATTTTATTTAAGCACACTACACTTAATTGCCACGAAGTACGCGCAAATTATGCAAAATACGCCCTTTAAATTTGATATTTTAAAATTCTTTTATTTATTTATTATTGTTTAACAGGAACATTGGTTCAGGTGTTGCGTGGTGTTTAGAGAAAAATAGTTTTGTTTAAAATCATTGAATTTTAAAAAATCCTTAGAGTTCTTTCAAAAAATTATTAGTGTTATATTATTAGTATTTTAATAATGCTAAAACACATCGAAGAGTTAAGAATTTTAGTTATCTATTTCGTAAAAATAATCCATACATTTTCGAGAAATCATATTTTTTTTGGTTTTCTTTCCAACTCTTACGTCGTTATCTTTTTCATTTTATAACATTTGAAGAACGCCGAGGAGCTATCCAAATCATTATAATACCATACCACATTTAAACTAACGTTTTCTGTTCAAAAAATAATTAATAAATATAAGATTTCTGAAAATAATAAATTGACAGGGCGTGGCTTGTTCTATTGGTACACGGCCTTTTGCAATTTACGCATACTTCCTGTCACCTAGTGCGAGATTCCGCTGTTAGAAGGAGTAATGAAAAGCAAATTCATTTTATGTTTTTGTAATTGTTCATAATGTGTTATCAGTGGCACTCCAGGACAAAACAATAGAAAACTATGTCCATAATTTGAAAAACGCATTTTTCAGGTGGAGCCAATAAGGATTGCGTTTTGCCAAAAAAGTGTCTTGATTTTACCAATTTTATCGTTCTAGTATTCTTCTTGGCTCCGCCTCCAAATTTATATTTGGACATGTTTTGTCCTGGGGTGCAGTGGAGTTTCGAATTTCGGGTAATGCATTCCGCTCTTTTTTCATTCCAGATTCTACTTTTGGAAAATTTCTCCGTGTTGTTGTACAAGAAGTATCTTCAGATGTCTAAAAAAACGCGCGCCAACTGGAAATGCTGGAAAAATAGGAATTTTTTTTTCGATTTTTAAACGTATCTGAAATTTTTTTTCGTCTTTTCAACAGAAAATTGTTCACTACGATGTAACTAGGATTGTCTTAAACTATCTAAAAATATTAATATCTTTTCGCAAATTTTTATTTGAGCACGTTTACTGTACCATACCAGTTGGCGATGGTTTTTTTCGATTATATAATCTGCGTCGTGCAACAATAATACAAAATTGTAACTTATTCAAGAAAAAATCGATAACTTCATCAATAAAATTTTTATATCTCATTGAGACATTTTAATTAGTTTCATTATTTTAAAGTTATACCATTGCTCAAGCAGAAAATTGTGCTTTCATCCAATTTTTACACTTTGCATCTTATACATAATCTCAAAAATGTTTTTTACCCTTATTTTTGTTAACCTTTTCTCAATCAAATGCTCATTTACATTAATGATTACCATTCATTTAAATGTTTCAATTTTTCAATTGTATTATTTTCATAATTATATACGGGTTATCTTTATATTTCAAAACATCATTTGATTCTGCTCACATATGCTACAACAACAAACTTCTTTATACTCATTTATTTTAAATATATGTTCATAATCATTTACAAGTGAATCTAGTTATTGTATTGCTTGACAATTTCCTTGAGCATGTGAATTGCTGATTCCGGTGTATCATAAGCAACCTGTTTTTTTGTTTATATTAATTAATATCAATAAATGATTTACCATATGCCCGGCACGAAGAATCCACCAGAATTGGAAGTTTTTGTATGTTTTATAATAACCAGCGAGGTCTGAGGACTTTGTGGCGAAATGTTTGCGAGTAGTTGAATTGAATCCGGACATGCCTTCCCATGTCAATCGGTTTACCCACGCTGCCGTACCTTAAAGTTGAATGGTTGGTTTAATAGTTTGTTGGGAGCTTTGTTTTACCCATGGTGTTGCAGATTAGATCCTCGTTTCCATTAAATACAATTACGTTATATCCATCCATAAGGAGTTGATCGACTTTGTCGTAAATTGGTGTCATGAAGTCACCGGATTGATAGTCAAACACATTACCAGATTGACCTTAAAATTTCATTTTCTTTTCTTTTTATAATATATAGGCACGCCAATGGCAAACAGTCTTCACATAGAATTTAAGATCAACGAATTTGATCACGTCTTCAACAAATTTATTCGTTTTGTAATTTATTGTAAAAAATTTTTAATATTCTTTTAAGAGAAATTTTAAGAGATTTATAGGTTATATAATAATATAATAAATAATATATGTTGATATAATATAATATATAACTGCGTATTTTCCAATATTACTTTTCTGAGGTTATAATTAGAGGATTACGGTATAGTGTACTTACAAGGGAAGTGTTTTAGGTCTCCATCTCAGATTTTGATAAAACTTTGCAGATAGATTCCTTATGGCTTGATTAGTATACTGTCAAAAAATTAGGACCTACAAAACGGTTTAAGTAGGTGAAAAATGGGTTTGAAATCCAAAAAAAACGCAATCATTCTATAAATAATGATTTCATTGGCTTTGGATGCAGTGGGACGACAGCGCAGTGGTAAAACGATAGGACACGGAACAGGATGGTGAGGGTTCGATTCTCATGGGGGTTGTAATATTTGTATTAGTTATGCTAGTTTAATATCTCTAGGTTGCTTTTTCCTTTTTTACTTTTAAAGATGTTTATGAATTTTATAATATTATTTATTTTTGAATTTATTATTTATTAAATCAGCATATATAATGATTCTCAACAATCATATGTTGAAAGCATAAAAATTTTTTACAATAGACAGGATGATTTTTAAACTAGTTGCTCGGTTTATAATATTTCCTAGATAATCGACATTTATCCACCCGAAAAAAGATATGTTGTTCCTTTTTTCGATACTGTATTTAAGTGGCTTATTATTTTTTTGTTATTTTTTTCTCACTTCTATATTTATAATTTACAATGAGTTCTTCTGATTTGATTGTGGAATATACTACCTTGCGGTATATGATAGGAAAAATTATGAAAGATAACGAAATCGATATGGCCTTTCCGTGTTCTAACTCGTGGATTAACTCTTGGAAGCGTGCACACGGAATTTCTTCTCGCAAGATCACGAAGTTTGTGTCTGTGATACGGCATAAGAAAAAAGATGAACTATTGGCCAGTGCAGAAAATTTTTTGGTTGTGGCTAATCAGGAGTTGGAAGCATTTTCACCCAGAAGGATCTTTAATGCCGATCAAAGTGGTTTTCAATTGGAAATGAACACTGCGAGAACACTAACGTACACAGGCACAAAAACAGTTGAATGCACTGTGAACACTGTGAGTTCCACTACTCACAGCTACACAGTGCTTCCTGTAATATCTGCAGAAGGAAAACTACATCCTCGTTTGTTTGTAGTTTTGAAAGAAATCAACGGAAGATTTCCAAGAAGTTTTCGATGTTCTTTTTCAAACTTGGTTGTTCGCTGTCATACGAGCCACATTATGACAAAACCGTTGATGAAGGAATTTTTGAACACAGTGATTTTCGATGAATGGGTTCCGCCTAGCTCGTTGCTTATTATTGATTCGTGGAACGTATGGAAAGATGCAAACGGTTATTCGGACCCCAATAATGATGATAATAAGTTAAAAACACTTCAAATTCCTGCTGGTTGTACAGGTATGATTCAACCCTTGGATGTTGGCGTCTTTGGTGGATTCAAGAGTGTTACAAAAATTGTCACGGAGTATGCACGGCTATGTGAACCAAGCTTTCAAATACATCAAAGATCTTCAATCCTTCAGGTAACTTATTTTTAAATGCTTGGTTATAATATGTTCATAGGTTTTGTCTGTAATGTACCGTCAGCTTTGTTCGCCGAAACTCCACAATTGGGTAAAATACAGCTGGTTTGCGAGTGGATATAAAATCGATCGTCCGGGATCATTTTTTACACCGAAGCAACTGTTATTCCCAAAAGTGATCTCCAAAGGATGTGAAATAAGTAACTGTAAAAATGTATCTTTTATCCGCTGTCTTTATTGTGACAAATTTGTATGTTTCAACATATAATTTTTGAGAATCATTATATATGTTGATTTAATAAATAATATTATAAAATTCATAAACATCTTTAAAAGTAAAAAAGGAAAAAGCAACCTAGAGATATTAAACTAGCATCACTAATACAAATATTACAACCCCCATGAGAATCGAACCCTCACCATCCTGTTCCGTGTCCTATCGTTTTACCACTGCGCTGTCGTCCCACTGCATCCAAAGCCAATGAAATCATTATTTATAGAATGATTGCGTTTTTTTTGGATTTCAAACCCATTTTTCACCTACTTAAACCGTTTTGTAGGTCCTAATTTTTTGACAGTATACTAATCAAGCCATAAGGAATCTATCTGCAAAGTTTTATCAAAATCTGAGATGGAGACCTAAAACACTTCCCTTGTTAGTCAAATGAAATTATGATATCACTAATTCGAATTTATTAATCTTTTTTTTTTTTAATTCCATTAGAATTGTTTAAAAATAATAATGACTCACCTCCAAATCGGACTTTATCGGGAATAATTCCAAGCTTCTTTCTAATAACAGTGTCCATGTAGCTCGATAGAGCATCATTCATCTGTGGTTTCACGAAACGGTTGTAGAGGCGATCTTAATTTTAAAAATTGTTAGTATAATTTAGGAACGTATTTCGAATCTTTCTCCGGATTCCAAATTTAGAATCCAGGTTGTTTATAAAATTTCGCTGATCCGTTATTTATTTATGTACATGAAATGGGATTTGAGGTTTTATATCAGTTAAATTTGCCTCATTAATTTCGACATGAGCAAATTTTCATGTAAATTTAGAATTAGTTTCTTAAAGAATCTAGAAACTTTAAAATTTTCACAAAGTGATATGTAAATGCAAGACATACCAACTGGACGGGCAACTCTATTTGTCAATTTGCTCCAGTCGTCGCTGCCACCTGGCTTCAAGATATTGTACCATGACACATCATAGGTTTCCTTAACGATGTTTTTTGAAATATGTATCAAGTCTCTGTAAGAAAACCTTTCCAATCAATTCTTCCAAATCTCCCCAGCAATTGGTTGCTTGGCTCCATTTCTTAGCATCAACGAGTTTTTGGCAGTAATCGGCGAGTTTTTGAACCGTCTTTAATTGTTTATCGTCAAGATAGCTCTATAATTATACATTTAGAGTTTATAGTATTTTATAAATATTACGTTGGCATACAAATACGGTCCCCATGTGTTCACATAATCCATAGCTGAAATCCACGAATCCCCAAGAGCTACGCCACGGAAGTTTAACAAGAGGTTTCCGGCTTTAACCGCCTGAAATGACAATCACGCAAATTGCGATGACACAATATGTCTTACATCTGTTATCTGTTTGGCAAATTCAGTACTCATTTTGCCTCCATAACTCTCACAGAAAATGTAAAATGGTCTTGATTTGTATTCATGGTGCTTTACAAGGAAGTTCCTCAACCATGCCATCAAATCATTTCCAATTTGTGTGATATTTGTCGTCAAAGCGCTTAACTCATCAACGTATGAGAAACCAGCTCCGACTGGATTGTCGACATAAACCATGTCAGCTACTTGAAGCCAAGTAGCTGGATTGTCTGTTCCATTAATTCTCTTTGGGCCAGTTTCTTCAAGATTTCCGAAACCACTGCTAGACGATCCGGGTCCTCCTTGAAGCCATACAAAGAGAGGTCTCTGTGGGTCCGCGGGTTTTTGCTGATATAGCCACCAAAATGTATGAGCCTTCTCTCTAAAAAATTGTGTAAAAGATTTATTTTTTGTTGTAAAGAACTACCTAATATCCGTGTATCCCCAATACTCGTCATATTGGATTTGTCCACTCCACGTGTTCACCGAATTGTGAACTTGAGCTGTTAAACAGTGTATGGATAAAAGGAAAAGAGCAACCGCGAGGCTTTTCATCCTAAAAGAATAATAAAGTAATGCACTCTAATTGGAATTAAAATAAAATTGATAATTAGTTGCTCCGGTTTTAAACCAAATTGATAAGAACTGATGAAACAACGATTTGAACAAACACTGATAATTGAATGAAGATCATTAGGGACGGGAATGTGACTATAAAGGTGTGAAAATGTTCATAGTTGCTCAATGCCAAAGGCATGGTATAGACATAACGCCTTTATTTAATAGGTTGACCACCAGTTTATGTTGTAAAAGAGCACAGGTGTCATAGATCTCTTTTTATTGAGATAATATCATTAACTCGGAGAAAAGAAAAATAATTTGTTTTTATTGGGAACTGATAACATTTGAGATTACCACTTTGAATACAAAACTTACTTTAAAGGGCTATTTAAAGGGTTTTAACAATCGTGAAATTCTCTATGTTTTAAACCAGAAATAGTAAATTATTTTAATCAAGTGAGACAATACAAAGATTTATTCTAATAAACGACTCATATTCAATAAATCTATCAAATTGTATTGATAGTATTGATCAAGGAAATTTAAGATATGAACATAAAACTTTTGTGCACACTATTTTCGACATAAGCAATGTATCTGCAAAGTTGAACAATTCTGACAGTTCGGGTGAAAACACTTGTCTTCTCAAGGAAGAGTCGTTCGGAATGGAAGGAATTAGTCCGCTTCTCCGCTGTAGAATGAGTCGGGAACCAAAGTATCCGCTTCTCCGCTGGATAATGATCCGGGCTCCAAAGTATCCAAAGTAAGTAAATAAACTTCCCTTGTAACCGCAAAGTTTAAGGTTACATATTCCATAAATTGTTGATTATTATTTTGTTATTTATAACTTTGTATTGTACAGTGTTTTGACAATATTTTGGTAGCTAAAACGGCAAAAATGTATGAGGTATTCTCAAAATCGCGAAAAAAAGCATTGTATTCCCTAAATTTTCCAGACATTCCATTATTTAAGCATTTATTGTTAATTTCTAGATTTTCAGGATTTAATTAAAGTTTCAGTAAACATTAAAATCTTTACAAAATGTTCGGATTTATGAGTGCACATTTTTAAGCTTTCCGTGGGTGTGCATAGTATCATAAAAAAGTTTCTCAAGCGTGATTATAACTAACATATAACATAACATGATTTTTAAAAATTAAATTGCGGATTATTAATTCTAACGTGTAAACTTTTTATTTTTTCCAGAGGTTTAATTACTCTGGTTTGAATTGTGCAGTCCTTTATTTCCTAGAAACCAGGTAAAGATGACTCTCTATGAATTGATCTGCATAGCCGTCCTTTCGCACTCAAGATACGTTTTTTTCAGATTTGACAATCTCTGGCCAAAGACTAAGAATTCACCTGCTCCAGAGGAATTAATGCAATTCGATAAAGGAATAAGTTTGTAGAGTTTTTATATTATCTTGTGTTTCAGAACAATCATCTTGTTTTAAGGCGAATGGTATATATTTATCTGTTAGCGTTTTTTCTGTTCTACATAACTGTTTTTTTAGTTTGCTGGTATGTTTTAAATTTTCATCCTCTTTCAGGCTTAGAAATGAACTATTGCGAAAGCAAAAATCCGCTCTTCTTCGCTTTTCATCGATACCAGAAAGCAGCCAAACCGCTCGTGAAAGATTTAGTGTGTATGGAGAAGGTACCTTAAGGTGTCTGCTGCACAAAAATGGCACGCAAAGGGCTTTAATCTTTAAGACACAAAAAAGACATTGATCTGCGTTTGGTGGAGCTGGGAGGATTGACTAGTAGGCCCTACTCAGAACCCTTCCCTTGTTAGTAAATTTTCTAAGTATCCAAAGTACAAGTTATTTGTCTTAAGCGATCTAAAAAAATTGCTAATTTACTTAAATTTCAAATATGAAGTTAATTTTCGAGCTTCTATAATTACAAACTATATACACTAGCTGACAAAAGTTTTGTCACAAATGCTTTTTCGGGTTTAACTTTTTTGTGACTTGACCAAATTGGCTGATTTTTTGATATGATAGATTAATATGGTTGTAAATTATTTTACAAATTCCCGCTTGTGATTACGATGATCCGTTTTAAAGTGACAAGCGTTTATCGGAAAACGCGTAGCTCAATGATATTACGCACTTTTCTTGCACTGCATTTTTTAATAATTTTTAAAGTTCAATTATATTTTTTTCATAATTTATTGAAAATAGCAGTAATTGGCAACATTTTAGAGATGACTCCACGTAAAGTAACTCCAATTGCCACCCGGCAAGCTGTTATTAACAAAAAAGTTAAACCCGAAAAAACATTTGTGACAAAACTTTTGTCAGCTAGTGTATACTCTTCTATAATTACACAACAAGAACTTCTCAATAACTCTAGAGGCTATAATTGATTTTTAATTGTTTTGATCTGAACATTTTCATATTGTCTTACTATGTCGTTAGCGGGGATATTTGGCCATAAGCATTTACACTCAACTTTCGTGCCATGGCGCGTTATTAGTGCAAAATGTTTAATTTCATATTCAGAAATTTTCTCTGTTAATATTAATAGGTTATTGTCACGAAAATAACAAAGACTAGGGTACCTGCGAATTAGATCATAACAAGTCTTGGAAATCCGTGAACAATAGCATACAAAATCAAAAATAATTCCGAGAAGCTTACTACTCTCAATGGTCGTGCTGGAAGAAAATTTGATTTCGGTATCACTCTGAAAACTTCAAGGCCGTCCAAATGTGGAAAAACGGAATACGGCCCGAATACTGAGAAAGATGTGAGAAAGATGAGACATGAGAAGCCACAAATGAATCTGAATCGTGTGCTAAAAACGTTCATACCTGATACAAACCAGAAACTATTGTAGAAGACATAACGACTAATTGTTATCATGATGATTTCGATGTGATAAAATATTAACAGTGGAAGTGGAGCTCAATTATAAAAACCATCTAATGATTCTACAACTATAATCTTTCAGAGAGCGTCTCAATGCGCCATGTTTTTCAGCGCCATGTGCTGAACTATAAAATGTCTTCTGATTTTTGTTTTTGCTTAAAGGATTAATTTGCAAGGTAGTGCACATTCGGGACACTTAGTTTCTCGAGCTAATACGCAATCATTGAGTCCGTTGCAACAACTCATTATAGAGATATTTCAATATCAAATCGATCGATGTGGAAATCACGCCAAGTGGAAATAATTATTTTATCAATTTTCGCATACAAACGCTTCATACAATTTTTACGTGTACTTTACAAAAACATAGCTTGCGCCAGTTTGTCAGCTTTTTCTTAAACTATCTAAAATATTAATATCTTTGTAAATCGGTAGATTTCGGTACGTTTTCTGAACCTTTCAATTTTTGCGTTTTCTGAACCTTTCAATTGGCGTGCGACTGTAAGGAATTCATCTTTGATCATAATTTTAAATTAACGTTTCACCTTGCTTGAAAGCCTTGTTGATACCAGATTTTGAAGCTTTATATGAAACAATCATATATTACCATTTATTATTACTATTTTCTTCAATATAAAAAATATTGCTAAAAACATTTATATCAAAGAACTGTATAAACTATATACATGACTACAGTTGATCAATACAATTTCAACGTCAAATCATGCTCTAATATTAAAAAAAAATGTAAATAAAACAATATGTTGAAAATCATTGATTATCCGAAACAAGAATTCCGCATTTTTAATTATTGATTAAAGTATTTTAAAGAAATACACCCGCGCTTTTAATATTGGTAGAAAATAAAACTTAAAATATAACGCCCTGATCAATAAAATGTAATAAAACAATTTAAATTATCTTGTTCAGTCAATATTAAATTATATAAATCAACCCGTGATAATTTTGAAAATACACAAAACGAATGAGTTTGAAAAATGACAATAAAAGTCAATTTTCTAAAAAAAATGACTAAGTTTGAAATAAAAGTGAAGATAAAAACAAACAAGTAAACAGAAAATTAAGAAAAAGGGGGATAGAAAAGGAATCATATGTTTTGTAAATGTCCTTTTATCACGGGTGACGTTTCAGATTTTTTGGATCCATTTATTAAGAGATTCGATGTTTCGTCTGTTGTTTCATCTTCCACTGATGATGGAGGCAAAGCTGTGTTTGAGGCAGGGCGTGGGAACGGCGATGAAGGTATGGATGGAGGGATTGGAGTCATTGGCGTCAAAGATTCGCACGCACTATTGCTGAATCGCCGACCTTTGGAAGGATTCAACTAAAATAAATAATGATTGCAAATTTAAAGTACTCAAGTATGCTTTAAAACCTTAAAGCTCGCAGTTTCAGAACCGTTTCTTTGATCTGTCTTCGCTATGGAAATTTTGGTGGCGTTGTAGGTGTCAGATGGTCTTCGAATGGAGTTGTTGATTCTTGCACATTTCATAGTTGATGGAATGAAAACCCGCTTGAATTCCTGAAAATTTTGATAATTATTTTATGGAAATTAGGGAATTTTTGAAAAAAATATTATCAAAATATAAGAAGTTGACAATTCCAATTTTATCTTCATAAAAAATAAAAGTAATAAATCTGATTTGATCTAGAAATTTTGAAGAAATATAATGAAAAACAGAGACATTATTAACATAAATTTAATATTTGTTTCATTATCTCTTTGAGACCATAATTAAAAAAAAATAATAATTTTTAATTTTCGCACACACTCCACTGCCACGATTAATGCGTATCTTGCAAAAAGTGTGGACAAATTGCCAAACCACGCCCTTCTCCTTTTATTTAATTTCTTTGTTTTTTTCTAAGAATTTTAAAAACGTTTTTGAATCTTAAAACCAATTAATAAACCATTAATCAATTATTCTAAACGATTCTAAAAAAAAATTAAATAAAATTCGAGGAAGTTATGACTCTAACAATATAAAGAATTTAAATAATAAGCGAAGAGTGTGGTTTTGCAATTAGTCCACACTTTCTTTGCAAATTGCACAGCTGTCGAGGCAGTGGAGTGCGCACATATAAATATCATTCAACTTTTCAAGTGACTAAGTCCAAATGGTCTTAATCTCTAACAGAATCCTAAAATACTACGGGATCTTTAATCTCATTTTTAGCGCAATGAGCTCATTTTGTAAAGTCTTATTTTTATTACGGTATTGAGCAAATTAACGTGTATAACATATCATGAACACAATGTGGCACGTGCACTTAGAACCGAGAAACTTAAAAAAACCTAACTGAGCAGTTTTTGTAACTGTTCATGATGCTCATTTTTATTATTACTAGGTATTTCATTTACCGTGTCCACGTACAGTATTGGTCAAAAGGTTGTAAACGCGGGGTTTTTCGAGTATAACTCTACGAATACTTTATTTTATTTTTTCTTATTTTTGTATGACACTTGTCCACAAATTTTCTAACGACTTTAAGAAACAACTGGTAAAAATTTCAGCTCAAAAACGGCTCTCGAAAATCAGTTATGCTCGAAAAACCCAGTGTTTACAACCTTTTGACCGGTACTGTATTGTAGCAATGCCATCTGGCATTGATAAGCCCCGCCCCAAGAAGAAACGTATACAAGAGATTTCTACCCATCAATAAATGCTTATTATGTCTCTGGTCCTGGTCTCCATGTAGTGACTGACAGACGTCCGTCACAGTATTAGTTCAGAGTAGAATGCTAGACGGCTCGCCTGTTACAGTGTGTTGTATTTTACTGTTAGTATTATATTATTAATATTATTATGAAAGTTAACTTCATTATGGTTCGTTACTCTAAATATATAATGACAATATTGCAACATTTTTAAATTTCTACGTGAAAGTTGCAAATTTTCTTTTACGTTAAAAACCTTGAATTCCAACGAAATTTTAGCTTTCCTGAAGCCTTATTTTTTCCAATTCTTGTGGTGTGTAAAAGTAACAATCAGACGTCAATTATAAGGAAACTAGCAACTTATAAAAATCATTGAATTCACTTAATTTTTAATTTTAAAACGATCTCAATCGAAACTCAAGAAAATCGACGGAATTTTAATCCGCCAAATCGCGGCAAGTCGAAACAGCAATTTTGCGCTTTTTAAGCGTGTGTCGAAGTTTTTACGTCTCTTAGTCTCAAAAAGGTTTTACTACAATTTAAGTAAGCTTGTCTTAAACTATCTAAAATGTTAATATCTTTTCAAAAAGTTATATTTTAGGATTTTCTTTTACCGTACAAGTTAGAGACCAAATTACTTCGAAAATTAACAAATAATCTGTAAATTCTATTCCCTGGAAAATGCTACATTAATTCGTAATAAAAAGATTTTAGAAAATCCACTTACATCTAATATTTTTTAATTTTAAAGCGCTAGAGACTTTTTATAAGAAAGTCTCTGGCGCTTAAAAAATAATCCGAGATTGAAAATGAAATTAGCTTTTAGTTTTTACTTTGTAAATTAAAAAAAAAACGTTTTAATATTCTTAAATTGGCTTCTTAATTATGTTTGATGGAAAATTAAAGAGTTTGGATAAATAGATTTTTAAAAAATTTTAGCGTTTTTCTTGAACATAAAGACTTTTGAATATTCAAACACATTTTGCGAAACTCAGAGTGATTTTTTCGGAATCTCCTTCACCTAAAATTATCAAATTGGTCCCGAACCTATCTTTAAATTATAATAAGCTTGGCGTGTGTTTTGCATTCTTAATTCAAATAATAAAAAATAACAAACATTTCTGAATTGTCCACTCATTGAGCAATAAATAATAAATGAACAGCATGATCCGCACAACGAAAACAAGTCCAAAATATCACCCAAACTGCTGTACACGTAAATTCGAAACTCTTCGGATAACATTCCTGAATATTTGTCGCATCCCAAATGTTAATTATATTTATGTAATAATACCTGACAAAACTGCCATAATACCTTGTGGCAGTTCTGTAATTAACATGACGGCAACGATTGTCAATAGCATGTGAGTTGTTCTGTCGACTTTCTCGCCACGTCCTCTATAAAAAATAATGTCCATCGAGAGATGTAGGTAACAATAATTACCTGATACTTCCATTTCTTCCCAATTTTTCATTACCAATACTTAACCGCTGCCCGTTTTTGGTGTTTTGAGTTCGGCTTTGCGAGGAATGTTTCAACAATCGTTGGCGGTTTTCACGTACCTTTAAAATAAATCCTTAAAGTTTTATTTTTTGAAGATTTTAAAAAACCTCTTTTAATATTCTTAACAATAGCCAAACAAATAAAGATAAAAGTGCACATGGAAGCATTTTGAAAACCAATCCCGATATCCAATACGATAATTTGAATACAAGACAAGATTGGGCTTTAGCAATGTCTGAAACTCCAGGTAAATATGCAGGAGCATCAATGTGTTCTGGAGCAAGACCATCACATTTTTCCGAAAGACTAAAATTATTGTTTTGAGTAATGTTTCATGGGTAACATTAATAACGTACGGAGTCTCTTTGATTTTGTAGTTTAAAAAGTTTGGAGCATTTAAAATAGCAACAAATGAAACTGTTATAGCTACAGCATAGTATGAATGCTTGAGGGATACCTTAATTAATCAATTGTTTGTATGATTAAGAGTATTATTATTTAATAAGTACCTGCATTCCTCCCATATTTCCACGACTCCGTAATGTCATATATCGAATTAGAGCCAGCATAACTGAAAATAATTTACATTCAGATTTTAATAATCAATATTTTCTTGGAAATTCAATTTTTTATCTTTTTTTTTAAAGAAATTATGGGTAAAATTTGTATCTCGGTTAACGAAATGATCACAACTCGATAATAAGAGAAACAATACTCATACACGCCAAATGGAAATAAAGATTTTCTGAATTTCAAGCGTGTTTTAAAATTTTTACGTTTCTTGTTCAAAAACGTCATTTACGCCAGCTAGTCAGCATTGTCCTAAACTATCGGATAATACTAAAATCTTAACAAGACACTATAGTTGAAAACGTTTTCTGAGCTCGCGTTCCAGTTGACATGTTCAGAAAATACCCAAAATTGTTTTAAAAATCACGTCAAGCGAAAACTGATGCGGAAACGTAGTTTTTGAATTCCCACCTAGTAGTAAGAGATAAGTTTCTATGCAGGTTTAATCAACTTGTCTTACAATATCAAAAAACCTTGAAATTAAACTAGAAAACACGCTTAAGCGAGCGCGCCAAATGGAAGTAATTGTCCTACAACTTTCACGTGTACTTTGCACAAATATGGTCTACTCCAGATTTTCAGATATTCTTTAATCCCGCTAAAGATATATAAAAATCTTCAGAAAATATTAGATTTGAGCACATCTTATGAGCTAGTTTTAATAGCTTTTCAGTTGGCGTGAACGAGTTTTATTCTCTAAAAGTGAAGTTGATGTGAAACTGAATTAATTTGTAAATCAGGTAGGTTTCGATTAAGAAAAATGGGTAGTACTAAACTTGGTTATATAAGGTGTTATTTTCCTGTACTTTTAATCAAAAGTGGAGAGTTTCAGGAATAGTTATAGGCAAGCAAGTTAATTCGTAAGAAATTTAAGTTACGCTAGATATATTTCAAGAAGTGGCTGTAAAATTGACGCAACTATTAGTTTTTCAATTCAATATGGAGTTTAATTTAAAAAAAAACTATCATTATTTGCAAAAATCGGTCTTTTTAAAATCTTCGTTTACACTTCAATGCCAGGAAACCGCGCCGCATTGCAAAACACCTCGCAGTAATTGCTCGAACACTACCATTAAAATTTAAGGATTTTTTTTTATATTTGAAAAGTAAATGCATAGTATAAATAAAATTATTATATCTCCTATAACTTTCGAAACAACATATAACAATTAAACTAACGACTCGGTAAAAAAATAATTAATAAATTAAAAGGCAGTTTTTGCGGCTCGGTTTTATCGCATTGGAGTGCGTTTACATATATTTGTGAGCAAATTAAATAGAATTCTTTAAAATCACACTCCTATAGATTTTACCTGACAACCAAACGCTGGAAGAATGTGCAACCAAACTCAAATGAGCGTGTGCAATTAAAAACAGCGCCCAAGAATAACTCCAATGCTTCGGAGCGCAGTACTTAAACGCCACAAACGAATAATGAGTCGTATATATTAGATTGGAAAACAAAACGACTGTATCGCAAGAGGCCATTGCTGTTAAAATCATATTTACCGGTGTACGCATCGTCCTCCTTTAATTATTCATATATTTATTTGTATGAAAACTTAGATTTTACCTAGTGAGTATGACTATATTGCAAAAATTGGCAATGGTTCCAATTACGCACAAGATAATTGAGATATACGCGTGAATTGGTTGATACCAGTCGCGAAAGTCTCTGAAAAAGTTGAGTCTTGATCCGGAAAAAAACAAGAGGCGATTACGTGAAAAGATTGTAGAATATGCTCTCTTTTGGTAAATGAAACAGCACCGTCGTGCAATCGGTGACTTCCATCGCATCTGAAAAAAAGAGAGATTGTAATGGATTCAATCTGGTTAATAAAATTAACAAGGTTGTATGAAGATATTGTGAATAATAACAAAAACATTGCCAAAATCGGTTTCTTATTCGTGAAAAACTACAAAATGTTTTTTATAAATTGTTTCAGATGTGAATCATTGACGTCATTCAATACTAGTTTTCTATGGAGACGTTTTTTATAATTGCGCTGTATTTTGACTTTATTATTGCGTTTTTACATTATAAATAATTTGCAAAGAAAAGTTTTCGAAAATTGCCTAACTTTGAATTATGCAACGGAACTATTCCATTGTTAATATTGTATTCTTGGACACAAAGTTGTTTTTAGAGTCCTCACGTTAATTTATGGACAGATAACTATTATTAAATCAAGAAACAACACATGTTTACGCACTCAAGTCGACAACAAAAACGTGGACTAAAACTTACAAGACCGCGACATCATGTGGTTGGGTAAATTCTGATTCATATTTAGCCGGTTTATATTGATTAACATAATATTGGTTAAATAAGGAAACAACACAAAAATATACTTGATCAGATCACTCCAGTGCCACGATTACAGCGCAGCTTGCAGAAATTTGCAAAAAATACACTCTTCAACCTTTATTTAAATTGTTTTATTACTTTAAAGCATCCTCAAACGTAGAGGCTTAAAACAAATTAAACACGATTAATCAATAATTCTAAACAACAAAGTAAATCAAGTTCAAAGACATTACGCTGTAAAAAATAACATTTCCACGCTTCTCTGAAATATGAGCAGTAGTGATGACAGTCAAGTTGAATACAGTTTTATCCTGGTAGACTGAACATTGTTTTAAAATGACATACTACTAAAACTTTATTTCAATCCATTCAATTTATTGAGAAAGGGATTCTGGGGAGTCTTGAAGTATCTATATTCAAAGTTCTAGATCTAGTGTAATATATATATATATATAGCTCTTGCTTAAAATAAAAACTATTTGTTTGATTTTAAAATATATCCCTTAGGATTATTAATTAAAATAAACTTAAAAAACATGATAAATAATGCTTAATACTTCAAAGTTCGATGAAAATAAAAATACAAATAAAAATATATTTTTTTAAATCTTATACGATATTTAAAAGTTTATTATTCATTTATCGTAAAGAAAATAAAGGTCATTTACATTCCAACGTGCATCTAAAATCAGTAGAATTAAATAAAAGTTCGTCAAACTTTCATCGGAAGTGCAGAAAGCAAGTGAAAAACATGCTCTTTATATTAACATGTGTTTTATTTTGTGATTTAACACAAGTAAACACGAATACTAAAGAAGCTGAAAACAATATTAATAATGAACAAACAACAAATAATATAATGAAATATTTAAACCGGTGTTATAGTCAATACTAACACATAATAAGTCAAGTTAAAGCTACTATTTTTAAACATCTAAGTTCGGCTTGTCACAAAGGTTAAAATTAAAGGATTTCTTGTAGCATAATACCTGTTTTCGCAACCTAACATAATTCTAAAAAAAGTATTTTGAAAAATTCTCTAATGAGCTATTATATTTAACTTTGTAGGGAAGAGGGTTAAGTTACAATAAATAAAAAAAAGAGAGAAAACCATATAGAAAAAAGGGATATTAGAGATTAATTTTCAAGTAAGATAGTTGTAAGTTAGCTGCATATATAGAATCTGATCTTCACTGTAAACCATTTAGCTTAAATTATTGATACAGTTCCTATATAATGTGAACTATTATTCCGGTTTTATGTGTATACATCAGAGTTCCGGCCATTTTTCGATTACAAATTCCGAATTTCGAAATTTCACATTTCAGTTAAACCAGAGATGGGCGGAATGATTTTTTTTTTAATTTCGAAATCGGGAATCGAAAAATGGTTGTAACCTGCGATTCCGCCTGTATCTGACGTTGACGTCAATATAAAAAGTAAATTTTAGAAAGTCGGAGTTGGAATATAAAATTTAATAATCGGAAAATGGATGAAATACGGAATCCTCGGACGGAAATTTGTGCGAAGTTCCAAATTCCGCATTCCGGTTTCAGGATTGTCAAAATTCAAACTTTCAAATGTCAAATGTGATTCCCTAAACTGATTCAGAATCCCGAAATTATATACATTTTCCAATCAATTAATTGGACCGCATACAGTATTCTTCTTAATCATTTGTTATTCATAATTGTTTTGGTCCAAGATTTGCTCAAACACACCACTCTCTTTCGTAAAATATTAGTCTTACTGAGTGTACTAGACCTTTGTAATGTTGAGTTCAAATGAGTTTTCTGAGCTTCTGTTTTCACGTATTCATTTGGTGTATATCTGTAACATATCTATAAGAAAAATTTTTACAGCTTAAGATGACTTGTTTAGCCCGACAAAATTTTTTGTTTTTATTGAATATTTTAATATAATGAATTACTACTTATTTTCTTGGATATAACAAAATCAGAATTCAAATCCAAAGTAAATATATTCCCCAATAATTAGCTATATAACGTCGAAACAGTCAATTTTATTATTACGCCAAAAGTGACAATTTCTTCTTCTTCCAATGACTCTTACTAATATCTACGTGTAAAATGAGATTCAAATTTTCACGTTAGTTGGTTAAATTCGTCATTCTTGTAGAAATACTAGGCGTAAATAGAATTTCTGGGCTCAATGCTAATTTGGCGTGCTCTTAACAAAAAATATTTAAGAAAAATATTCAAGGCGTTTCCTCAATTATATTAAATTTACATTTGAATTTTGAAAACAAAAATTAATTTAATTTAGTTTTATTTGTTAAGGAAAAAACCTAAAGATTTTTCAGTTAAAAGAATAATATTTGCCAGACAAAATGGTTGGAAATCGTCAGAATTAATTAATCATTAACTAAATATAGTATTCTCGGACCAGCTGAAAGTGCTTATGACGACAGAAATTTTGTAGATAGTGAGAATAACATTTGTTTACTGGAATAGGTTAAGTAAACAAGAATATTTTCAAATATTCAAGATACTGCAATTGACTTTCTTAAGCTAAAAATGTGACAATAAAAAACTGAAAGAAGAAAATAGTTTCAAGAAAATTAATACATGGATAAAATACATTAATAAAAGGATATTATTAGTACTACTTAAGAGTCACATGTTGGATTAAATAAAAATGGAAATTGAACAAAACCAACAAGAGAATTAAAGTCAAAATTGAAAGGAGAGGAAAATTAAATTGAGAAATGGCTCGATATATAAAATATATTAGAATTTATTGAGACGATGGATGATGACAAATTAGCTTTTAATAAATTGACAAACTAGGGGATGCAAATAGATGTAGAATGTTTTTGAAACTTCGATAAAACCAATTTGACTAGAGATTCTTGGAAATACGATAAATTAGCCAAATTATTATAATATATAACGGACGTTTTTTATTTTTATTTGTGTGTTTTCGTGTGACGATGCCACCTTCAAAATGCTTTAAAGATTGAAACAACAGGGATTGCTAAAAATATTCATAAAAGTCACAATTAGAGATTTTCCAATGTTTAAGTGTGTCTTAAAGTTAACACGTCTCTTTATACAAAAATTGTTATTGTCAATTTAGACCAATGCTTCTTAAACTATTTGAAATATGAATATCTTACCAAAAAAGATGGATTTGAGAATTTTTCAGGAGCTCATTTTATTATCCTAATTGTAACTTGGAAGAACAAGATTTTTATTATTGTAATTTTCGAATAGATAATTTTTAAAAATTTTAAAGAATTTAAAGATTTAAGACTTTTTGCGCACCAGGCATATATATTATTATATATATATATACACTAGCTGACAAAAGTTTTGTCACTAATGTTTTTTCGGGTTTAACTTTTTTGTGACTTGACCAAATTGGCTGATTTTTTGATATGATAGATTCATATGGTTGTAGATTATTTTAAAAATTCCTGCTTCTGATTACGATGATCCGTTTTACAGTGACAAGCGTTTATCGTAAAACGCGTAGCTCAAAGATATTAAGCACTTTTCTTGCACTAAATTTTTTAATAATTTTTAAAGTTCAATTATATATTTTTCCTAATTTATTGAAAACAGCAGTAACTGGCAACATTTTAGAGATGACTCCACGTAAAGAAACTCCAATTGCCACCCGGCAAGCTGTTATCAATATGAGGGAAAACGGAATTCGTGGTACCGAAATTGCCATGGTAATTTAAACCAAATATTGCTACTATAACATTTTAAACACTGATTCACATAAAATATCAAAAAATCAGCCAATTTGGTCAAGTCACAAAAAAGTTAAGCCCGAAAAAACATTTGTGACAAAACTTTTGTCAGCTAGTGTATATATTTAAGATAAAGCTCAATCTGGAGAAGCTAATATTTTTGTAAAACACAGGTGAAAGTTGTAACAGAAGAATAAAAATAATAAAACTATGTCGTGTCTTATTGTAGTTGGTAATATATGCTATAAATCGTTCATTTGAGTTTTACTTAAAATATACAGAACATACAAGATACCACTCACTCTAAACGCAACCCAGACAAGAAAGTTGAAGTTTTTGCTTTAATTCATAGAGATTTAATTAGAAAAAACCAATAATAATTCTCTGAAAGTGACAGTACATATGTGGAATAAGATTATTAGAAAACAACGGCTAGAATAAGAATAATAATAATGGAAAAGCGAACAAAATAACTGTTCATTGCTCATTTATTAATGAATAAGATATAATTAAAATTTATTAAAAATATATAAACATAATCGAGATAAATGTCAGATTCGTTTTCCGATGTTGTTTGGTCGATTTAATATTATTAAGTTCAGTTTTATTCTAGTTTGAAATTCAACATGGTGTTTAGATAAGAAAATAGTGAGATTTCTCCTTCGTCGAGCTCAAAGATTCGTCTATTAATTTTGATGGGAAACAACAAACAAATAGAAAAAACGAAAACTTAAAAGTTTAGAGCATAAATTGACGATTTAAATACATTACGATTTAAACAAAAATTGGATTAGAAAGGGTCTCGAAAAAAATCTTAAATTAAATTAGAGATTTCGAAAGTATTTTTGTTTTTTATTTTTAATTTGGATATCTAATGAAAATGATAGCTGTAAATTGTGTTGTTTTAATTATCACCTTACCTCATGAGAAATGAACAGAAAAACAACACTTGAATTAGTCACGCAAACTGAGTTTTTTCATTATTTGCTCCAAACTATATTTAGAAGTGGGAAAATGGGTTTTCTTAAAACATGGTTTTAAGATAAATTTGGTGAAGGAAAATATGTGTCTGATAGTTGGTTTGTTCTGTTCGGCGAGACAAATCTTATACATGAGTATCTGAGAAAAACAGAGCATCTTAAAGAAAGCTTTTATGAAATCTGATAAAGATTGGATTAGTTTATTGGCAACAACTTTCAAAAAAACCTGAAAACTAATTATTTTACATGCTATTCTAATTTCTTGTTTGCCTACTATTTACTTGTTTATATTATCTATAAAGCACGCCAATGGATGTTCATTTATGATGCATATATTTCATAATTTTTATAATCTAGTGAAAATTTCATGTAAATCTAGTCATTTTGCAATAACAAAAATAAGAAATGTTTACGTAAAGCTTCCTCATATACGTTTCTTAATGGTTTCTATTGTAATTTTCCAGAAAACAAGAAAACACTACGTTAATGGTAATTTATGTGTTTACCACGCTCAAAATAATATCCACGTGAACTATTTGTATGGTTTTAAGGTTTTAAGGGAATTGTAGGTAATCAAAAACAAAAAATCCATATTCTATAGACACTTTCAAGCCTTAAATGACTACGACAATTTGAATGTGCGTCAAAAATGACACTAAGTACGTAAAAAACAAAATCTAACGAGAAGAAAATAGTGCTCTTCCAATGTACTTAAAGAGAAACATTTAGTGTTCATCCTAAATCTGTTTTGAATAATAGAATTGCTCAAATTGGACTTTGCAGAAGACAATAAAAGTGCAAATAAAGACAATCAAAACCACAAAAGCATTCGAAACAAAATTTGTAGACTTTTAAGACAACCGGAAAGAATGAAATAGTCAGAAAATTGTGAAAAAAATTTGGCGACAAGTAGTCCCAGTAGGGATTCGAGCTAGTTTAGGTAAATAAATAACATGAAGCGTTGCCAAAAGAGAAGAATATCTAGTTTGTATTCCCAAGAGAAAAGTATTCATGAATGTGCTGAGAATGGAAGATACTTTAACCTAAACTAGAAGAGAGTAAATATTGGTTATGATACACTTGGAAAATTCAAGTTGTTTAGTTGAATTGTTACATTCTAACGTCAAGTACTTGTGGAAGTATTTTGATTCCTTTTTGAAAAAAAAGATTTTGTTTAAAATTTGAAATGATTTTTTTCTAAAGAATCAAAATAATAACTAACTTTCTTCCGAAAAAAAAACTGATCGCAATAATTCTGGGTTAGATTTGTATTATATATTATCAAATTATTGTCCTTTTCAGAGATCGGTGCCTACTGAAAGAGAAAAAAATTAGGATGGAATGAGGTCATTCCTTTTAACGAAATAATGGACAACACACATTGAAGAGGAATTGACGAAAAAGTCGTTTGTGGTCGTGTAGCCGTCCATCATTTTCTCTTCTTTTATTGCTCTTCCATTAGGCACCAATCTCTGAAAAGGACAATAGAATCAATTATGAAGACATGGCTAATGTGGAAAAACAGACATCGATTTCTTCACTTCCTATTTCAAGTACCATTTAATGAATTTAATTTGTATTAATTGCGTTACAGTTACAGGCCAAAATGTATGGTCATAAAATGAGCTCGGTAATCGGGCTTAAGTCTAGGTTTAGAGAGAGATATTAATATTGTTATGTACTTTAAGAACGTCTAAATTGTCGAGCAGAAAGGCCACAGAAGCTTTAACACACTCTTAAAAACTGGAAAATCATTCTTTCAACTTGGTGTATTAAATTGCAATTAATTAAATTGCAATTAATTTGGACTAGAAATTAATATTTGTTGGTTTTCTTGATTCTAGTCTATTCCAGGAGCAATAGAAAACCAAACACGTTATGCACTCACGGTTACTGCGAATCTTAACAGAAAGTGGGGACAAATTGCAAAAATTTCTCTTTTTATTTAAATTGGTTAGTTTTTAAAAGCATTTTAAAATCCTTAAAACAAATTACAAAATTTGTCCACTCCATTTTTGCGAGAGTGGGATTTAATCATTAACGATTTTCTGATAACTGCGCTTTAATGCTATTTTTAAATACTTAATTTGAAAATATCATTTTCCAAAAAATATTGACGTGAAGCTTAATTATATAAGTTTAAACACTCATAAATTATAATTTTCATTTGGCGTGCACCCGTAAAAATGGAACAAGGATGGGGATCCTGGAGAGGAAGACGAATTGGTCAACTACGGTAAGACAAAGTCGTAGCGTATGGAGAGAGATGGTAAGCAATCTTCCTAGTAATGGTAAAAACTCAATGTCAATTTTGTAAAATTGAACAGTAAATTTCTAATTTATAAGAATTATTTAATGATCATTTAACTTTATCTGAAAAAACCCGATTTTACTAAACAAACGCACTCCAAAACCACGAAGAACGCGCCGCAGTGCAAAACATTTGCATTAAACTTGAGCGGTTTAAATTATGAAAAGAGCATTAACAAAACATCTATTATACTTTTTGAAACAACATATAACGTTTAAATCAATTTTTCTATTAAACATTAATTAATAATTAAAATATTTTACAAAATAATAAATTGAAAGGTCGTGTTTCGCGCAATTGGTGCGAAGTCTTTTGCAATCGTGGCACTGGAAAGCAAACATAAAATGTATATATATATATATAAAACTATATAAAACTAATGGAATGAAATTCAATTAAATAAACATTCCCATTTGAAACCGATATTTCTAAACTTTGTATTTCAATTTTAAAAACATGTTAGTGTAAATATAAACCCAAATACTTGTACCTATATATTTCTATAATATAATGGTGAATGAGTGAAATAAATTCACTATATATATAGACGGATATCATGGAAAAATTTTATTTGAATTGAATTTGAGTTAAATTGGCACAAAAATAAATATTTTCTGGTTGAATAAAAGAAAAGAACACTTCTTCCGTTATTATTGTTATTCGCGCGATATTGCTAAACTAGAAAATGTATAAAATGTGTAAAATGTAGCGAAGCAACGATTTTCTTGGAGAAGACTAAAAAAAACAAGTTAAAGATGGGAAAGCTTACAAGTTGAATAATTCATAAACGAATCAACGATGGAATGCTGTCATTGCTACAAATAGTTCGAAAACATTTCGGTTGTAGATATTCCGAATGAAACAATAAATGTGTAGTTTGTTAATTGTTGTTTTAGCAAAAGTAGCAATTAGGGAGATGTTTGTTTTCTAAAAAGTGCATTTCTTTGAAGAATCAATTCAAATAGTTGACTTTTTCAATAAACTTCAACTTCAATACATCTTCCGGTTTATTTTATTATAATGGCGAACGTTCCAAATTTTGCTAAATCTTTTGTACGTTTGTTTGGTCTGCTAATTTAAAGATCGTTATAATCTTAAACATCCGATTATACGATGGAATAATTACCACATAGCTTACAAAATTTTCAATTTTTTAAGGTCCCGCCCGTCCAGAATTCCAAAAAAACGGGGTCCCTCCCATTACTGGTTGTTTGTTGACCAAACGCTGTTTTTACCATCGCAGTGTTAGTCTCTAAATGTTAGGCCACACAATTATTTTCAGCTCATTCTAATATATTATTGATAGATATTCATGGAAAACATTCTGACGTTCTTTTATAAACCGAAAAAATCTAATAAAACTTGATTGAAATTCGTATAATTGACTTATCCAATTACGAAGCTTTTGAAACTTTTAATCAATTAAAAATAGGAAAAACGAACAAATTGATGAATCCAGACATATTGAATAAATAATTCATAATATATATTTAAAATGATAGGTTGATGTCTACATGCCACCAGGAATACTAGTTAGTTAATATGACGGCCTCATTTACCGATTTATTTGATATATGGATCGTTTATCTTAAAGTAGTCAAAATACAACTTAAACACTCCAACTTGTAGGGAAGAAAATTAGCTCAGTAAGCACGCTCAAATATAACTTTTTAGTAAGATATTACTATTTTTAGATAGTTGAAGTCATTCTTAATTAAATTGTAGTAAAAACTTTTTTGTTATAAACACGTAAAATTTTTCACACACGTTCAAAAATCGTTATTTCGATTTGGTGTGCTTAAAATATCCTTAAACTTCACGCAGAAATTAGTATAACGTCATTAAATTCCATAAAACACTTATTTGCGGAAGGCGTGCGGGAATTTTCCAATCCCAAGGATAAAAGTAGAAATTAACGGGAATGGATGGAATAACGATATTATTTTTAAATATAATTATTTAAATTTTGTTTCGCATACCAATTTTTTTTTAATAAAAATTCGAAATTCGATTTCTAAATAAATTCTGAATAATTATAATTATTTTCTCTTAAAATTCAATTGAAAATTTCAGAGATTGGTGCCTAATGGAATAGGAAAAATCATTCGAACGGCCACACGGCCACAAAGGACTTTTCCATTTAATCCTCTTTAATGTGAGTTGTCGAGATAAATGATATAAAAAAGAGTGACCGTTCCAACGAGAAATTATTACGCACCGACCTCTGAAAAAGGCAATAATTTTAAATAAACATATTATTAATGAATTTTCAAGTCACATGGAAATTTGTAAAATTTAAATTGGACGTAATTATTTAATATAAATCCGTAGAGAATAATTCCACTTAAATCAATTGGATCTATTTTTCATTCCTTTCACTGTGGAGTACCGTTTCAATTTTTGAGCTCTAGGGATTCGTTACTAACTCGCCACAAAATTTCATCCCTGTTAATGCATTTTTAACAAATTCAGATTATTTTTTATTCTAATTTTTATCGAAGAATGGTTTAATTTTTATGTTATGGACTCTACATTCAATCACCCATTAAAATTAAAAGGACACAACTCAAACTCACTCTTATAGCACAACCTTATTCAATAAAAATAACGTTTTTAATGAAAAGAAACGTTATAATTGGAAATGTCCTTTATTGTATGCCTGAAAAATAGCCAATTTAAATATGGAGAAAAATGCAAACGGCAAATGTAAGGATCGCGAATAATAATCAAAGCAAAAGACTTTTTAAAAACATCCGGATATGCAGAAGGTAAGTAAAAAGAAAAATAATAAATATTTTTTTCTAAATAAATGTTTATTTCCTTGTCAGTTGAAAAGAGTTGAATAATGTTGATTTCGTAGAAAATTAGAATATATTTTGGGGAAATATATATGTCCATTTAACAGAATTTTTTAAAACTTTGCTGTACTTTATTTTATAAAAATAAAACTAAATGAAACCTCAATTACCTAAACATAAATATAATGAAAAACAGAGAAATTATTAACATAAATTGAATATTTGTTTCATGATCTCTTTGAGACCATTGAAAATCATTCAAAAATGTTGATATTGAATTTTCAAATTCTTATATGTTTATTTTAAATATTTAGATAGATATTCTGAAATATTACATCACTACCAATTTAAGCGTTTAAACTACAAGCTCAGAAAACATACTCAGACATAGTTTTACGTAGAGAAAAGCTGTATTTTATACAGTTAAGAATGTGCTCACAAGTTTACGTGAAAAGTATTCTGAAGTTAATACGGGAAAGCTTATAATATTCATTTAAACATTAGAAAATTCACATTTCCACTTGGCGTTCTATATTTGTTAAGTGTAAACGACAGGCCAAATTGAAATAACTATTTTCTGATTTTTATTCACGTCATATAATGATTACGTGTTCTTTGAAAACATGGTCAATGACAGTTGGTCAGGTTTTTCTTAAACTATAGAAAACATTAATATCTTTCCAAAAAATTAACTTTCAGCAGGTTTTCTAAGCTCATTGTATTATAAATCCATTTAAAATTTCAAACGATGTTATAATTAAAAACTTTTTAATTAATTCGATTGAATTACTATTGGAGTTTATTGCTACCATTTCTTGAACTCTATTCTAGAGTTTTGATTTAAAAATTGTATAGTAAAAACAAAAATGCAGACAATAGAAATAGTAATTTTTAAAAATAACCTATTCCAGGAAAATGAAATTTCCGTAAAAAAACAATTATGGCGTATATATGAATGAATGTCTGAAATAGGCTCTATGTTATTTATAAAATAGATATGACACCAAATGAAATGTGTAATTTTAATTCACCCAGTTCAAATATTATTAATAATTCGAACCTTCTCTCTTAAACAATAATAGAAAACAGAGCCTGATTAAAATTTAACAAACCGAAACTGAATGACATATGATCGCTAATTTATTCAAAAACTGTTTTTTTAACTACTATAACATCTCTAAACGCACTCAAAGTCAAAACAATGAAAAATTATATCCCACTTGGGCGTGGCTAGCTTAGCAATTGATGCATGTCATATTGTAAACTGAAAAGCTTACTATCTCATATGAAAAGTTTTTGTAATTTTTTACCCTTTATAGAGAAAACAAATCTTAAGTTTTTGATTTTTTTCAATCACTTTATATCTTTTAAAAAAGTTAGGACCAAGAATAAAATGTGACTATTAAGCAACTTAAAATCTTCTTCAAGCTAAATGTATTTCGAGACAGGTTAATGGAATTTGGAAAGTAATCGAAGTTGGTATCATCTCCATGTTTTTATTTTTGTCAAAAAAATATTTTCAATTACGATTTTAGTTTTGTCTTGCCTCAGCGACGATAAAGAAATAATTTAGTGTACTATATAAACCTTAAAATTGTTATTGTCAATGTTTCAAAATTAAATATTTAAAAACATTTTATTGAATTCTACGTGCACACAAAGTTAAAGTTGTGTTTACCACCGGGGTCTTAGTGTTTAGCTTATAAGTCACAAACTTATTTCAGATCTTTCTAATGGTAGTTTTTGGTAGTTATGTAGTGGCGAGTATTCTGCCGTTATTTTATAAACGGAAAACTATCAATAAATCTGGAAAAAGTGAAAAATTTGAGAAACTGCAAGGTTTCAACAAAATTCAGTAAAGCGTTGGACAGCAGATATGGGCGGAATGGAATTTTTTGAATTTCGGAACAGAATCCGGAATACGGACGCACCCCAGCTGGTATGGTAATAAAATGGTCTCAGTAAACGTACCTACATCTAACTAACAAGGTGTAAGACTTGTAAGACTTGTAAGACTTGTAAGACAAGAATAATCAAATTGTCGTAAAACGTTTTTTGTTAAAAGGATGCAAAAAAATATTAGACCCGCTTAAAAATTCGAAAATCGTTTTTTTCAGTTGGCATGCGGACGCGAAATTCCGGCTTTATTAACGTTTATATAAATTATGAAAGTTATGTTTATAAAACGTTTACATATAAAAAATGAATATTTGAATTGCAGAATTAAAATATACAATATTGGAATCCGTAATGAAAAACTGGCTGGAATTCCGCGCAACAAAATGGGAATCAATAATATGATACAATACAAGAAATAAAATTTGGTTCTTAAACTTTTCCACTATAGAGTAGATAGCGAATACCGTAATCAGAATCATGTTAAATTTAAAAAGTCGTTAAGAATAAAACGATTCCCCGTAAAAACACTCATTTTCCTAAATTACCCAAAAAACTGTAAAACATAATGAATGTATTGATGACAAGATCAATTTCTTCGACTTTGAATGTTGTTTACAGTTGTAGTGAATAATGTTTTTTAAAGTTAGAAAAAATAACTCTCTAAACAAGTATTTACTATATTCTCAAAATAGGGAAATATTGGATTAATTAACTGCGGAAATGGTGTATGTCATAATCCAATAATATTAGTTAAAGTGGCTTCATATTTTATTTTGGTGTTAGATCCGTAGGATGAATTTGATAATGATACCTTCGAAGTTTAAAACTTTCTGAGATTATGAATCTAACAATTTCTCTTGTAAGATATTTTATTAAAATTTATTCTCAGTGTTTGAAGCCGACTAGAGTCTATGTTATTATTAATATTAGCATTATAAGAAAACATATTAAAAGCGTACTTAATATTAGCAATATGGCGAAATAAAACGAAATGTTCGATTTTTAAAATTTTGACATCGTTTACTAGTATTCCACGTAATTATTCTGATATACGCCGATTGAAATTAGAAAAATAGTGTGCTCAGATAATTTTATTCAAGGTAAACTTCTTCATATTTTTTTAGATAATTTTGAACAAAACTAAAAATTTTCAGTCAAAGAAAATCAGAAAAAGTCACAATGAAATGCCTAAACCAATACACTTTTAAATATGTGAAATATTTTATTTAATATAAAGTGTAAGTCAGTAACTATCTGGACCATCAAAAATATTAACTCTTTAATTGCCATGAGATAAAATGCATCGCGGCTGAAACTAGAGTTAAATGAAAAATTGTTCATGGACCACATGTGTTTATATAATGAACACAGCTATTAATTCGCTAATTTGATTATACAAGAATAAAATCAACAAAAACAACATGAACCGAACATAAACACCACAAAATAGCAAAAATATATTATCCCTTCAATTGCAATGCCATTATGATATTTTTCTATTATGAAGAAAACAAAAGGATAAATTGTTGTTTATGGAAGTTGCATAGATCCAAGATTTTTGAAAATAAATCAGAACTATGGAAGTGAGGGTGAATTCCAAATTTATTTATTATGAAAAGGAATTTTTAATTCGGTAAATGAATGTGAAATTATTTCAATATTTAAACGGGTTTTGTAAGCAGACAAATTACGGAACACGCGAAACAGTTACGCGAATTTGTAGGATTTATTTCTGACTATTAGAAACGAATTGTCTTCTTTAAATATTTCAGAGGATCAGATTTAAGAATTACATTTGACAATTGAAATTATGAAAAAGGATGCTCAGCAATGACCTGAAATTTAAGAGACTTTTTGTAATTTAGAGAGAATTTCAGTCAGCGGAATTAAAAATATTCAGGTTCATAACAACAGTTAATTAATTATATGAAAAATCATTATTCCAATTGGCATGGGCGTGTATAGCGTGCATAGCAAAGCGTAAATAGCCACCCCAACTGTAAACTATTCAACCTTAACAATTTTAGACCACCCAGATTTGTTATTACGGCAATTATTTTGTTGGTAACTATAGTTTCAGATATAAAAATCGAACAGTTATAATCACATGTACTCCACTACACGGTTTTGCAAATTTCGAGCGTCTTTGAAAATTTATACGTCTTTGTAACAAAAAACTTTTAACGAAAATTTAATTAGACTTGTCTTAAACTATCTAAAAGTTATATTTGAGCCCTTACTGAGCTCATTTTACATTGTTATCCTATCAGTTGGCGTGCCTCTGCCACGAAACCGCGCCCTATTTCAAAAGACTTCGCATCAATTGAAAACTCAACTTTTTAATTTATTATTTTTATTTTCAATATTTTCAATATTTAAAAGTCACTTATATTGACGATGAAGACTCTTCTGGTCCATTAATTGAAATACTAAGAATTTATTTTCATTAATTCATCAGGATTTCTGCAGAATGAAATGAAAAAAAATTAAAAGGTAGTGTTTGCAATTGGTGCGAAGTCTTTTGCAATGTGGCGCGGTTTCTTGCACGTGAAGTGTTTAAAAAATTCAACAATCTAATACTTCCACTGGCCGTATATTTTATTAATAATATCGTATATATAACATTTCTAAAATTTGCATGGGCTGTCAAATATACGAAAGATATTATTTTATTTCAGTTATCCCGGTGTTTATGTGATAGCTCCTAATAAAAGCTCGAACGAACCAAACACCGTTCAAATTTTATTTGAACTTCCTTTAACTTTTAATAAATTATTACTCTTCAATATAACCGAACATGCAAAAAAAGCGTGCACAAATTGCCGATACCACGCCCTTCACTTTTATATTTAAATTCCTTACACACCAAATGGAACGTTTGAATTATGAGCAAAGCAATGATAATAAAAGATTGTTTTTTATAAGAGGGACGTTTTATTGAATTTATAAGATAAGTCTGTCAAATTGACGCAAAAATTTATTCGGAAATTTACACGCACCAACAACATTTTCAATTGGCGTTCGCGTAACTTCTTCGGATTCGATTTACATTCTTGTTTGAATTTTGAATTAAAGTGTTTAATTTGTTTTAAGGTTCAAAAATGGTTTTAGAATTCCTTAAAGAATTGAAAGCCTTTTTGGTATTTTGTCCACGTATATCGCAGGATAAGATACTTTCTTTCGTAACTGGTTTTCATGTATTCTCGACAAGTTAACAAAAAATAAAAATTCATGTAGATATGAAAAAAATATAATAAGGTGATGATGAAGCGGTATAAAAAAGAAGAAGAGCAACATTTCACGTCACAAACAGCGTTACTCAAAAACATCTATTGATAAATAACGATTGCCTGAAGGGATAGAAGACGCGGAAAGGGCGAATAAGATGAAAACGGGGGGAAGATGTTGTCGATGATGTGCTGAAAACGTGTGTTTATGTGTGTGCATGTAGTATGCATGTGTTTTCACCTTCGTCTTGTCTGTCAGAAGCAACGCCCCCATGGTATACTCATACTTAAGAGAATCGCGAAAAAATATTACGAAAGTTGAGGAAATAACTGTTCTGAATGAACATTGAGTGATTTATGATGATTTTAGGCGTTTCGATTAATTGGTATTAATTAATTTCTGCCAAAAAACATTTTTTGTGACTAAAATGTTATTTTTGAAGAACAATGGGTTGGTATGTGTGATCTTTATTTTTCTAATTATAGTGTTTCAGAATGTACTTGAATCAATGACTTTCAATTATTTTTTGGTACAAATATTGTGGAATTAGAAGAAATTGATAATTTAATTTTTTTTAATATCATAAAAATTAAAAACTAGAAACTTTAAAGAAATGTAAAAGAAATTTTGTACATTTCAGAGATCGGTGCATAATGGAAGAGGAAAAAATATGAACAAAAAAATGATAGTCTTCGATGGACGGCCACACTGTCACAATGGACTTTTTCGTCTATTCCTCTTCAAAGTGTGTTATCCACTCTTTTGAGACAACACATATTGATAAGATCCAAAAGAGTGGCCGTCAAAACAAGCACAACATTTTCTCTAACTTTTTTGCTCTTCCATTAGGCACCGATCGCTGAAAAAGACAATTTTTAAAAAAGTCGACATTTGTGGTTGTCGTGTGTGAGAGTTTACGGAATTAGGATTGTGGTACGACTTTCTTTAAACTTTAACTTTAACTGGACATTTTAAAAGATATAATTATTGTAAACTAATCCACGTTAATATGTGCAATTTTAAATGATTAATTGGGTACGTTTAACAATGTTATTAAATATAGAAAAATCCAAATTTGCTCTCGACGTGAAATAAAATGCATTTCCGCACAAAATTCACGGATTTTAACACCTTCTAAATTCTTTCACAAACTTTAATACATTAATTAATTAGTAGATGCGTAGCATACCTGGTAAAGAATTTGATTCACTACGCACCCATCCATTTTTAACTAATTAACCCATTGACAATTGAGGAAGTATTTAAATTTTAAGGTTTAAAAATCTTTCATTTTTTACGGAAGTGCATTTTATTTTCCGATGGGCTCAATTTTCACCTTTTCCTATATTTAATAACATTTATTTTAATTTAAACGTGAGAATTTTAAACTAGTTGAGAAGTAATCTATCATTTTAATAACAGAAACCCTTTTTTGTGTGATCTTTCTATTTTTGAATTCAATTTGAAGTAACTTAAACAAAACACTTTGAAAATATCTAAACTATTCTTTAAACTTCAATTTATTATAAATGAAGATGTGAACAGGTGATCTAAAGTTATACTGTTTATAACGAAATGAGGTATCCACAATATTCACTCACTATCATATAACTGTAACAATTAATTTCAGGAGAATAATATATAGTTGACTAAAATAATAGCACTATTAAAAATCTATGAGCTGAATTGAATTTGCTAGAATTTCGAATAACTCGAATACAAGATATCTGTTACCCACTAAAATGGTAATTTTTAATTCGAAAGAGTTACCCCGAAGTCTGAGGTGAACACACGCATAGGAGCCCTAATAAAACCTTTCCCCATTGTGATTCCCCGATAGAGTTTCAATCGTCCTCAGTTTTAACAAAATGAAAGATACCTTGTAGATTATTAGTTTTATTCTGATTTGTGTTTTGGGCTTTTTTGGTCCACGAATTTACAACGTGATCGTGGCTTGCTTCTATACTTCATTCTTTTGATTCTCTCATGAATTAACGTCGGAATTCTCGCCAATATTAAACTACCATAACAAAAATACATTAGAAATAATTGTAATTAAACCTGTGGTCTTAAATTTATGGGCTAATACCAAGGCGATAAAATTAACGTTGATTTTTTAATAACAATTGAGAATAAATGACTTGTGTAATCTAACGGTCTACAAACTAAAATGTGTATAGACTCTCTCCTGAAGATCAATTTGCTTCTAGGGTCTTTCTTTTTTGAAATAAAATTTACGAGAGTCTGCTACATGAGTTTTATAGACCGATTGCAAGAAAAACATATCTTCGAGTATAGAGAACAATAGAAAACACCAATAATGACCTAGTGAAAGATAGACCAGTTGCCGAAAAATCTATCGTGGGAATCGTAATAGGGAAAGGGTTTTATTACGGCAATCATTCGCTATTAACCTGATTTTTTAGCGAGTAATACTTGAGTTATGCTAAACCCTTACTATTCCCGATAGATTTTTAAATGATGAATCCTTCCCTACCTTTCCTGCAATCGGCCACTGGAGTTAATATTATTTTAACACTATAGAAGTTAAAAATATTATATTATATATCCAAATTAATTTCAAATAATATTCACTAATTTACATTTTGATTTAAGAATAAAACAATTTTAAGGTTCATCTATATTTCTTTCGTAATACTAAAAATTAAATAATTTGTTTGTAAAATTCATTTTTTTTTGTTTTTCTAGTCTACATTATATATTTCAAAGAAATGTATATCAACAAATATTTCAATGAACTCGTGATTTCCGTGTTTTTTTCTTCTAATTAGTATTTGTAACATAACTTTATGAAAGTATTAATCCGTAAGAGAGCTAACAAATCTTTTTACTGTCATATAAGTTCAGACTAAGTAAAAGTTCTAAAGACCAAAATTATGAAAACGTCTATATCAATAATTTAGAGTTATTGTCCTTTTCAGAGATCAGTGCCTAATGGAAGAAAAAAGGAAAAACAGTGAGGTTCCCGTTTGGACGGCCACTCTTTTGTATCTCATCAATGTTTGTTGTCTCAAAAATGGATAAAATACATTGATGAAAAATAGATGGAAACTCCTTTGGCGCCATCTAAACGAGACCATTTTTTCTTCGCCAACTGTAAATAATGATATTTAAGCGTGGCTCAAAACTTGCGAATTTTTAACAAAAACTTTTTCACTATAACTCAACTAGGATTATCCTAAACTATCTAAAAATATTGACACCCTTTCAAAAAGTTAAATTTGAGCACGTTAATTGAACTCATTTCAAAGTCATACCGATCTCTGAAAAGTTTTCATTGTTAGAAGTAAGAAAAATCATCTTTTGGTTTTGGCAATAACAATTCAACGATGATTGTGGCACACATTTTGTTGCTTATAATTATGCTAATCCATTAATCCATATAATATCACAAGCTTGAACATTCTGAAGAATAAGCGCCAAAATGAAAGTTTAAAATAAGATAAACAGCAAGCTTATAAACGTGTTATTCAATTGAAATTTAACACAGTTAATTTCAAATTTTATTGAAATTTAAGCAAACTTCGACGACATGAAACAATTTATAAGAAAACACAGCTAGCTTACAACGTATATCTACTTTTGATAACTACTTTCAAGAACTAAAATTTTATTAAATCCCTATTTTAGCAAAAACTTTTTCTTATCAGACTTTGCACAGCAAACTTATTTTTTGAAGAAATATTCTAACAAGTGAAGTCACTTTGGGTTTGTGGTTTATGCAAATCTATGATTCGATGTTTTCCGGCTCATACGTATTTGGAATCAGCGCATCCGAATCTATCAATGTTGCAAGTCTCACAAGAATCTCAAGCGGACACTAAAGTATATTTAAAAATAATTTTAAAGATATAAAATTATATAGTCCAGAAAATTGATTTAAAATAGTATTCAACAACTTATATGAAAGAACAAAAGACGAATTCCTACAAAAGATTTTCAGAGTATAGACAATTTGTCTACATGCTTCATCAAAACTCTAATTGGCTCAATTTGCAATCCCAAAAAAAAGAGAGGGAAACAAATACTCTCATATTTCTAAAAATAAGACGAGCAAAGATATAAGTTCACAGTTGATTAACTATAATAAACTCATCATCATTCCCATTAAGATTAAATAACCTAAAAATTGTATTATTTTTCCGTTTTCCGAGCTCTATGAAAAAGAGTTATTTTGGTTAATATTAGTTTACTTATTTCTCAATGAAAAAAAAACATATTAGATTGCACACAAATGCTCAGCTTCATCTATAATTGTTGTGTAGTTCAGGATGAGAAATGAGCACTTGTTGGAGAGACGTATGCAATTTTATAAAACGATAAATGATTTCCACAATTGTTGTTTTTGCTGTTGAGAGCTTATATTCATTAGGGCATCTTGACCAAAGCAAAAAAGTTTTTTTCAACGCTTTCAAAATCTAAAGTCTTAAATAGGTGGAAATAATTGCACCAATTAGGAAGTACACTTTACACAAAAAATGCCTCAGAACTATTAGATGAAGAATATGATCATATTTTTTTATGAAAAATAATGTCAAAAGCAAAAAGGAAAAAAAAACAACAACATCAACAAGTAAGCAAAGAATTGGTGAATTCTCTAGCATCTAAAAGACACAAAAATTGAATCGGATTGGACTGAAAAGAAGAAGAAGATGCACAAAATCCAATGAATGAATTATTTGAATTCGAATATTAATTGAGATTCAGCAGTGTCGCATCGGAACAAAAATAATCTGTGTTGTTGGTTTTTCAAGCATTAATAATCAAAATAAAATAAAAGACGAAATTAAAATAAGAATAAATAAATTATTCGCTTTCCGGGGAAATATTCCTCGTAGAAAATGAATTGTATCCATCTATCATATCTATTCTTTTCACTGTCACTGATCCTGAAAATTGTGAATTTATGACACTAATTTATATATGGAAACCAAAAACAAGATAACTTTAAATAAGAAAATTTACAAGCGGAAATGGAAAAATTCGAATGAATATGGATATTCTTCAAATGCGGTTTTGCAAAGACATAACTTCAAAAAAGTAACTTTAAATGTGTGAAAATTTTTAAAGTGGTAGCTGAAAATTCAAGTGAGTGGCATTGATTGACAACTTTATTTTTGAGTTATTTTAATGTTTTAGAAAAACTATGCCGTTTTGATAAACAAAAAGCTTCCAATAAAACATTAAAAATCTTAATTTTGAAAATAAGAAATTGACAATTCCATAAAAAATAAAAGTAATAAATCTAATTTGATCTACAAATTTTGAAGAAATATAATGAAAAACAGAGAAATTATTAACATAAATTGAATATTTGTTTCATGATCTCTTTGAGACCATTGAAAATAATTCAAAAATTTTGAAATTGAATTTTCAATTTCTTATATATACACTAGCTGACAAAAGTTTTGTCACAAATGTTTTTTCGGGTTTAACTTTTTTGTGACTTGGCTGATTTTTTGATATTTTATGTGAATCAGTGTTTAAAATGTTATAGTAGCAAAATTTGATTTAAATTACCATGGCAATTTCGGTACCACGCATTCCATTTTCCCTCATATTGATAACAGCTTGCCGGGTGGCAATTGGAGTTTCTTTACGTGGAGTCATCTCTAAAATGTTGCCAATTACTGCTATTTTCAATAAATTATGAAAAAAATATAATTGAACTTTAAAAATTATTTAAAAAAAATGCAGTGCAAGAAAGTGCGTAATATCTTTGAGCTGCGCGTTTTACGATAAACGCTTGTCACTGTAAAACGGATCATCGTAATCACAAGCGGGAATTTGTAAAATAATCTACAACCATATGAATCTATCATATCAAAAAATCAGCCAATTTGGTCAAGTCACAAAAAAGTTAAACCCAAAAAAACATTTGTGACAAAAGTTTTGTCAGCTAGTGTATATATATATTTTTTTCTTCCATGTGCACCCAATATTGTCGAAGTCAGTTTGACAGTTTTGTTCTTAAATTATTTTCTTTCTGAGCTCTTTAATTATTTTCATGTTTCGGTTGACGTGGATTAACGTATTAAAAGGTTGAAGAGTCAACGGATAAGTTCCTTCTTCCATACGTGGCCAATTAAGAAAAGAAACTTTATTGAGGAATTTTAAAGGGGGAAATTTTTTATTAGGGTTCATTCTATATTAAATTTACCTAATTTTTTATCAGGTAACAATTTTCTTGTAATCGAGTTATTCTTTCCCTAATAGACTTTGAATTGAAAATACTTTCCTCATCGTTCTTGCAATCTGTTCTCGTTTAAATACCTATAAAGGTAGACCAATGTGCAAAACTTGAAGGGGAAAACGTAATAAAAAATTATGCGTAACCTAATAAAAAATTGTATACTTATTGTACTTTTCAGAGATCGGTTCCTTATGGAAGAGGAAAATATAGGGAAAATGGCTCTCGGTTCTCTTTTGTAAATCATCAAGGTGTGTTATCTAATTTTTAAGACAGTTGGTAAAAGATGGGAAAGTCCTTTGTGGTCACTCGAATGAGACCATAATTATTTCGTTTTATTCCTCTTCTATTAGGCAGTGGTATTTGAAAAACACAATGCAATTTATATATAGTCGTCGCCAAATGCGTTTACCACCGCAAAATGTGGCGCACCTTTTTAAATATTATTTTTTCATTTAATTTTTCTGATTATTATTATTTTTCCATATTTATTCCACGATTGAAACAACATCTAAAACGTATTCTTTAATTTATTTAAGCAAAAACGATGTAGAAAGAGCATAAACAAGAAAATAATCATAAAAATTAAATGAAAAAATAATATTTAAAAAAGTGCGCCACATTTTGCGACGACTATAAAATTTAAAATATAATCCAGATAAGTTTTGTCAAACGATCATGCCTTTAATAAAGCAAAATTATGCCAAACTTTGCTTCCAAATTACCATGATTAGGAATTTTAACAAATTTTTAATAACTTTCTATGAATATTTAAATAATTTTTTATATAACTTTGTGACAAAAATCGATGAAGTTGGCAACATTCCCATTTATGACCAAACGATATTGTCATTTTTGGTATAAGTTTTTTCAAAAATGAATGTCAATCTGACACCCAAAAACTTAAATCAACAAAAAAAAGAAATAAATAAATAAACAACATTTAAGATTGTACATATGGCTAATTTTAAAAAAATTAGGAAAAGTACTTTGAGTTTATGCGGAAGTAAAACGAAACTTAAATATCTAATACACTTCAATGCCAATTATCTCTGAGAAAACCGATAAATCAAAAGAAAAAAAAAGAAAAGTTAAATAGAAGAAAAACAATTATAAAAATTCTTGAGTCGTAGGTATTATTTTTGAATTTAAAGTATCGAGTAACGTGTGAAATATTTTCTTGTTCGTTATTTAGAGCAAAATTGAAGGTCGCATTCAGAGTGGTCTTTTGTTTAAGAGCTGAAATTATGCGATTTGCTTTTATAGTCAATTTCAAATTATTGGCACAATTGAAAAAGAAAACAAAAAAACATCAATAAGTGGGCGTTCAGTAATAATATAGACGGAAAATATAATCATTAAATAAATAATTATGATATTTGTAGTCTTGTAATAGTATAATTATGGAGGGATATTCGTTGGAGAAACGACAATGATCACATTTAAATGAGCTTTATTTAAAATATATATTCCATGAAGATATTTGTTATACTTCCGCTCTTATTAACCTACTTTAGATACCTTGTTGCAATGAATTCAGAGAAAACATTCGATTTAACTAATTTTGTCCATATTCTTAAAATTCGTCAGCTAATCTTTTTTATTTACTATTACATAAAAGAGCTCAATTTTTGATAATTTAAAAATATTGACAGAATACAAGACATTTTAGAATGGAAAGCATTATGAAACTATCGATGGACAAAGATAAAGATTAGGTGAAACAAAAGATTTCATTAGACCCTTTGGGTGACCATGCCTTTCATTTTGTCGGCCTAAAAGACTCCGAAAAAACATCTCCAAATTGGCGTGAATAATTTTATTTCAGATGTGTCTACAATCTTGAGAATTACACCAGCACCTCAACCACAAATCTTTCATCAATAATTGTAAGAAAAAATCTCAATTTTGCAATGTTTAATCACGTACTACTTTTCAAATGACCTTTTTTACATAGTTTAAAAAATCCTAACAATTAACATTTCAACAACTATATAGCAGCAATTAATCAATGAAGATCTAACGGTTTATAAGAGGCTATAATTGTCCTATTGAAAGAAATGAAAACTTTTCAAAACGGAATAAAAAAATCCGATATTTTGAATCAAAACTAACAGTTAGGAACAGAAAACTTTAAATCAATATTCAAACTCTTAAAAACTTTTTCTACGATTTTTAAACTATGAAACAAAAGTTGATGGGCGTTCACGCCAACTGTTATTGTAATATAATGAGCTCGAAAAACGTTCTCAAATCTTACTTTTCAGATTTAAAATAATTTTTTTAGATAGTTCAAGAATATCCTTGTTAAATTAACGCAATCAATGTTTTATAGAAAATACGTTAAATTTTTAAGACCTGCTTTAAAATCGGAAAATCGTTTTTTTCTAATTGGAATGGGCGTTTAATCCACACGTCGATGGAAATGGTTAATATAAAAAATTCAGCAAAGCCATTCTAAACTCACATTATGCGAAATCAATATTGTTTTTAGATATTGTCCTTTTCAAAGATCGGCACCTAATGGAAGAGCAAAAAAAGAAGAAAAAATGATGGATGGCAACACGGCCACAAACGATTTTTTCGTCTATTTCTCTTCAATGTGTGCTGCCCATTATTTCGAAAAAAAGAATGGAAAAAAAGAGAGACCGTCCAAACGAGAATCACATTCCATCCTAATTGTTTTCCTCTTCCATGAGGCACCGATCTCTGAAAAGGACAATAGTAAGCTTCTCCGATAATAAAAAAGTGCTCAGAAAACGTTATATTTTGCATTTTTGGTTATAGAGAGTTTAAAGAGAAGCTAACAAATAGGCGTAGACATTTTTTAAATACACGTGACAATTTGTATTATCGACGTAAAAAATCATTATTTTCAAAGTTCAACGTAAAACAGCCAAATTACAAATAAAAAATATTATGAAAAGTCCACACAGACATTAGTAAATTATTTCTAAAATTCGTAAAATCGAAATTTTCGGCTGACGTGGGATGTTGCTGAACAAAGTTTGAAAGATTTAAAAAAACCTAACTTTAAAATCAAAAAAAAAAATTATGGAAAACACGTTCTGGCTAAACCATAGTAATCCATAATTTGTTAGGAAGACGTAAATATTTAAACAAAACTTAAAAATCACGAAATTCTTATTTCGGACTGTTACTAATAAAAATTGAAGAGATTCGCGATCTTTTGCGATATGCGGCATACTTCAGGCCAGTGGAGTGCATAACGCGTATCAAAAAATAAATTCATAAAATTTGGAATTTCTATTGAAAAAATATCCCTAAGCGTACATGTTCATTATTTATTTTTCAATCGTTAAACTTATTTGTCTCAAATTGTGAAGTTCTCATAAATGATGATACTAAAAAAACGATTTCAACTTAATCAAAAAACGGAAATTTACTTTAACAATATAATCTTCCCTTCTGTCTATATGAAGTCACTAAGAGATTTTTATTTTGCTGAATCACGTATAAGGTTTTATAACATATAAATATTTAGAAGTTTATAGAGATCTTGAAAGACCAAAAAAAAACGTTTGAATCCAATTAATCTAGAATGACTTCAGTATATTGGAATAATATTCCAACATAATAGAGGGAGTTTGTATGAAAATTGTTCTGTTTTTTGTTTATTATTGGAAGAATATATAAAGAAAACAAATAGTAATAATAAACTGAGAGATGATGACAAATAAATATCCCAGAACAACCTTCATTTTCATCTTTTATTAATATTAATCCTCATCTCTTCTGGAAATTAATTCATCATATATGGATTATGATGGAATATTTGTGAGCAAGAAATGTTAATTTTCATTCTCTGGCTCCTTTTGAAGAGTTCTAGCTGGAAGCCATTATTAGATTAATAATTGATTTATATTATTTTGTTGCAATAAATTAATAAGATAACATTAATTAATTTGACTAGGATTAATTCCAGGATAGAATATAATCTTTGAGCATTTTCTTCATTATTTATGATAATGATGTATAACTGTAAGGGGTTTAAGATTTGCTTATATTCATAAGTTTAGATTAGAAAAGCAAATAACTTTACAAATATTTTCTATTAAATTGGAATTATTATTAATAAAAGCGCTAGAATAGTTTTCCATTAAAATATTTCCGCAAAACATCTCATTGCCATAATTAAGTGGAATTCTGAACTAATACAATTTATTGTTATTTATTATCAACAGTTGATAGATTGTTTTAAGTGATTTGTATACAAAACTAACCTAATAACAATACAATAAATTCTGAAATATAGTTTCCACGTAAATCTTAAAGGTTCGTATAGGCTATTTCAAACTGTTTGTAGACGCATTGCGAGCCGCTGCGCAGCAAGACACAAAAGATAACTCTTTATACTTGTAATTGTCGCAACGCGTAGCAATGCGTTGTCCAAAAAGAAATGAAATAGGCTATATAAAATCTTATCAGAAGATTAGAAACATTCCAGTATATTAAGACAGAATCCCATATTACTGAGCCAAAAAAGGACCTCGGAAGAGTCACTTAAATATAAAATTTCATAGAAATATTTAAAGCATCAGAGCTATTTTAAGTTAATTAAATAATACAAAACAATTGTTCATGTATAAATTTATAATCGCAAAAATTCAGGTAAAATATAGTCGATGCCAATTACCACCGCAAGTGAGGCGCATTTTTTTAAATATTATTTTTTTATTAAATTTTTATGATTATTTTCCACATTTATTCCACGATTGAAACAAAATCTAAAAAATTATTCAATTTATTTAAGCAAAAACTGTGTAGGTCGAGCATAAACAAGAAAGTAATCATAAAAATTAAATGAATAAAATAAAATTTAAAAAAGTGCGCCTCAATTGCGCCGGTCATCGCATTTGGCATTTACTATATATAAAATTATTCCCCTGTCCGCAATGTTGCGTTTAGGGAAACTTATATATATATATATAATCCATTTTATCTTTTTCCAGTTTCTTTTAGATACACGGTTATATGAGATCAATAAAAGTAAAATATGTTATTATGTCGAGAAAAAATTACGGTTCAAAGATCCTTTAAATTGCATGAGCTTAATTGGCTAATAATAAATCATAATAATGGTAAAATATAATACACAAAAAACAATCGTTGTTTATAAACAATTTTGCCCGAATACACTCAGTACATTAATAAAAAATGGCACAAAAATTCTTTTTTGTTGCTAGGAATATAATATTAAAGACCAAGCTGTTCTCAGTGAATTTAGTATTCCACCCCGTTTTGAATGATGACGTTAATAATTTCAATAGAGGTTATTAAGGGATCTTTATAAACAATACTAAATTTGGTATTTTCTTGTGTGTTGTTTCATTTGGTTTCGTTTACACGAGCATTTCTTTATTTATTCATTACTATATTTAATCAATGGTTAACGTTTTGGTCGAAAAGCGGAACCTTGAATATTTTGCTCTCAATGAATAAATTATTATTAAAACATAAATTGTAAAATTAATAAATGAGATATGGTAAAGTTGTCAAATTCGAACTGGAAATTAAAAAAAAGTCAGAGATGGTCGGAGACGCTCGGAATCAAAAACAAAATTCCGAATTGCGGAGTTCGGTGTTCGGAACAAACATTTGAAAATACAGAATCCCTAATTCAGCCTATTTCTGAACTTCTTATAGTTTACACGTACTTCTTATAGTTTACTAAAACAAGTCAACAAAAAACAAGAAAATGGCGGTTTAACAAAACTTAAACGCATTTTAATAATTTCCTTCAAAATAATTTGGTGTGTAGTGGATTTCAAAAAGAGAATTAAACTGAACGGTTATTATAAAGTTCTAAAAAATGAGTAAAATTAAAATTCGGATATAAAAAATGTATGGCCGTGAAAGTGCGGCCGTGGTACAACCGCATCATCCACCATTCTAAAATGACAGGCGGAAACTATTGCCCTTCTCAGAGATCGGTGCCTAATGGAAGAGCAAAAAAAGAAGAGAAAATGATGGGCGGACACACGGCCACAAACAAAATTTTTCTCAATTCCTCTTAAATATGTGCTGTCCATAATTTCGTAAAAAAGAATGGCCGTCTAAAAAGAGAACCTCATTCCATCCTAATTTTTTCGTCTTCCATTAGGCACCGATCTCTGAAAAGGAAAATAATTAGCGATTAATGTGAAATCAACATATGATTATATTCGCACTATTTTATTTCATTACCTTGTAATCACAAATTATAATTTAAACTATGAATATTAGTCCGCAATAATATGCTGGCACGCCAAATTGAAAAAATAAATAGATTGAAAAAATGTTAGCTCAAAAAACTCATTTTGGCTTAAAATTTTACAAGTTTATGGTACTACTTACTTACGTAAGTGTGTGTGTGTTTTAAGATAAATTCAGGTATCTTCACGTAACTACCATGTTAAAGATTTACGTGAAAATGAATGTTCTTGTACACCGTCCGCACATTCACGGACTCACATTTTTTACATCCGAATTTTAATTTTTCATTCATGAGGACATTGATAATCAAAATTTAAAAAAAAAACCAAGCCGACCCGAACTAGAAATTTTAAAGCAATATATTATCAAAATATAAGAAATTGAAAAGTCAATTTCAACCTTTTTTGAATTATTTCCATTGGTCTCAAAGAGATCATGAAACAAATATTCAATTTATGTTAATAATTTCTCTGTTTTTCATTATATTTCTTCAAAATTTCGAGATAAAATCAGATTTATTACTTTTAGTTTTTATTAAAATAACATTGGAATTATCAATTTCTTATATTTTCATTATAACAGAAAAAAGAGAAATTCTTAAAATAAATTGAATATTTGTTTCATGTTCTCATTGAGACCATTTAACAATAATTAGAAAATATTGAAAATAAGTTATCAATTTCTTGTAATTTTTTTAAAACGTATAGTTTATAAACCTTTTGAATATTTTCCTAAAATATAAAGCTTCTTGAAACAAGTTGTTAAATCGCTAAGAGTAGTGAGGAGAAACACTTCAGTTGGTAATATGATAATGTGCAAAAGTGAGCTAAACATATTTTGCTGTTTTATAAGACAAAAATGTTCACAAGTTGGCTCATCTCTTCCGTTCCCATTTTGAAACAAGTCGAAAGTTTTTTATAATCTTTAAAAATTATTCTGAACAATACATGTGGAAATTAGTGTCGAATAGAATTTTATTTTTTTATTATGGATCGAGCACAATTCCTTTAAGAAAGTTTGTTGATTTTAAAAGCGGAATATGAAAAAAAACTGATAATACTAATTTAACTAGTAAGATAAGTTTCTAGCCTAAATTAATGAGGAGAAATGGACAGAATTCAAAAATATAATTGCACATTTTTTTATTATGAAACTGATGAAACGTAAACGATGTCATTTAAACCCTTAATTTTTAAGTGTAATTATGAATTATGCATTATTATTCTTATTAAAATGAATCTATTACATTTGAAAGTGAGATTATAAAGCGAAATATTATTTAAGCGGAATAATATTTTGCCCGAAGAGCAACAAAAGGATTTTCATTTAAATTGATCACAATATTAAATTCTTGAAACAATTCTAATCTCATTTAACAATTAATTATATATCTCAAATAGATGTTGAATTATTTAACTTGCAAAATCATAAAATACTTTTAAAGAATTGCTAGAAATCTATATATATATATATATAAAGAATTAAACAAGATGGTTGCACATGTAGAACATAATCTGACGTATCTAATTAGATTAAAATAAAACTTAAAACGTCGATGAAACTCCTAATGAACCCTTTTGTATTTTTATCAGTTATGTGGTATTGATTAATTAAACAGTTCAGATTAGTGCAAACAATCAAAATACGATGAGTTCTAACAGAGTTTCAAAGATAGTTTTAGTTAAGAAAATACATATATAATGGAATACGAACATTAGTGATCATTTAGAATGAGTCTGAGAATTGTGCATTTTCGATGGAAATTGGCTGTAATTGAGAAGTGTCTGGAATTTGAAACGGACAGAAAATTGAGAAATGGGGGAAGAGAAGAGAGCTCGCAAAAAAATTTCACTAAGCCAATGCAAAATAGAATTAATCATTGAAGTATTTGATGTGGATTAGTCGATAAAGTGTTTGAAAAAGTGATGTGTTCAATATTTTTGTAATAATGGCTAAAATTATGGTAGATGGTTTTGTTTAAATTATTATTATTAAACTTTGAACATAATAATTTCAAAATTGTGATAAATTTTGGGAAAAAACTTATTGTTTTGTGACTTATGTAAGAGTAAATTACTAATAAACGTAGAAATATCTTGTTTCAGCTTGATTTATAATAATAATGTAGATTTCAAAGATCACTACGAAAAAATAATGGACTTGTTTTGACGGCCATACGGCCACAAAGAACGTTTCCATCTCTTCCTCTTCCTCTGTCTATTTTTTTAAACAACACCCATTGATGAGGTAGAAAAAAGTGACAGTCTAAACGAGAACATAGTTTTTTCTTATATTTTTCTCTTCTATTAGACCCCGATCTCTAAAACGAACAATAAAAAAAATTAATTTCGTTTACTGACTGTCGATTTAAACTGCTGCCTATAACAGTTTCGTAAACCGATGCCCACAGAATGTCCACTTCGTCTATTTGTTAAAAACACGGAGAAAATGTTAAATGAAGTTTTACCATATTTACACGTTCATAAACTCTCATATGGCAAATATAAAACTGTGCGGATTTATTATAAATCATCTCAAAACCTTAAATTTCTTTTTAAATTGTTGAAAAACGTCTTGATGATTTTTGGAAGTTCAGTTGGTGTGCGGACAATATTTGCGCATGATTAAAGAAATCATTTAATCTACTAGTCAATTGAAAATTACGATTCCACATCAATTCCACGAAACCGCTACATTTTCTCAATTCCTCTTGAATATGTGCTGCCCATAATTTCGTAAAAAGGAATGGCCGTCTAAAAAAATGATATTCTCGTTTTACGGTTACAAAGAACTTTTTCATCTATTTATCTACAACGTGTTTTATCCTTTTTTTTTTTGAGACAACAAACATTGATGAGATACAAAAGAGTGGCCGTCCAAACGAGAACCTCATTCCTCTGAAAAGGACTATATATATACACTGCACTGCCACGAAGTATGCCCCATGTTGCAAAAGTTCACGCACCAATTGAATTTTTAAAAAATGAAAACACGCCCTTCATTTATTAATTACAGTATTTAAACTTTTTTTAATTACAGCGTATCTTTATAAAATTTGATGTACTTTCTTGCTTAGAATCGTTTATAATAATTTATTAATTGTATTAAGTTTGTTTTAGGCTCCTCAAAATGTTTTAGAACCAAAAAAATTAAAAAAGTTTAAATAATGGAAATTAATAAATGAAGGGCGTGTTTTCATTTTTTAAAAATTCAATTGGTGCGTGAACTTTTGCAACATGCTGCATACTTCGTGGCAGTGCAGTGTATATATATATATAAGTTTGTTTATACTCGTCTGTTAAACAGTAATTAATAAATAAATATTGAAAATAAAAATAATAAATTAAAGATATTGCAATTGGTGCAAAGACTTTTGCAATGCGGCGCGGTTTCTTGGCAATGGATTGCGACTTAATATAATTCGCATATGATGTGCGTATTTAGGTAAATTAATTAACTATTATCTTTCAGTCATTATGAATAGTTTGTCTGAAAATATCATAAAATCCTCATTTCTATTGCGGACCTTCTTATATCATTATTTTTAAATTTAACATTATTTGTGTGTATTATTAAAAAAAGCTTCTAATACACAAGTGAAACGCGATTTAGAATAAAAAGAATATTCAATTACTGTGTTAATATTATGGATTCTAGAATTTCTTAAAAATAACTTAATTTTACTATATTAGAAAAAAATTATTAATAATATTCACAGCACGCCACCAATAATGACAAAATTACAGCCTTATTTAAGCCATTAGATCTTTATAGATTACTAGAAATTGTTTCTATATTGATTATTTAAATTTAAATAGTCACGATATTTTTAAAAATATGCAAAAAAGTGCACGTGAAAAATTGTAATACGTGATTTAAGTAAAACATTTACGGGATTTCGTGAGTTATTTATGCATAGCAACTTAACAATCCCTAAAACAAAATATAAACCGAAAAAATAATGACTTGGATATGAACTTTCAGATCCCATAATTCCAGAAAAAATTTTGACAAAAATATATATTCGTAAAAAATAGAAAAAGCTGATTTAAGTTTAAAACATATTTGAATCAAAAATTGCCACCATCTGTCAAGTGAAGAGAGTTGTTGATTGTATGCCTGAAAATTGAATAAACTAATATTTCGAACATTTGTATAACGAACATAAAAAATACATCAAATTTAAAAGCATATCAAGAGTACTAGCGAATAATTACAACAAGATTTTCAGTTCAAAATGATATCAATTGTTATGATATATGTCTTTAATCCAACTAAATCAAACAACAACAACTATTTTTTATGTATGTGTTCGATGATGCAAATATGAAGAATAACAAAAACAACAATAGAAAGAATAACTCATCAAAATATTGCTCTTACCCATCATCAAAATATTACTCTTGGGTAATGCACATTTTTCTAAATGTTATATTCTTCGTTCAAATAAGTTTTAAAGAAAATTATTATGAAAGTTGATATTCTGTTTTAATAAATATGTCTGGACGCCAGATGAGTTCTTAAAAAAAGAGACCAGAAGAGTAATTTAAACCTAAAATAAATGTAAATTTCAAACGTTAGAGATGTTAAGAGAAGCTAATAATATTTACGTAGCCGTTAGTGCACGTGGATTTTATCAATATTTAATAAAATTCATTTAACAAGGGAAGTCACTTTAGCGTCCGCTTGAGATTTTGATGAGACTTGCACCATTGATAGATTCAGATGCGCTGATTCCAAATCCGTTTTCAAAATCGGCGCAATTTTTCTCTGAGCCGAGATATGAGCCGCCAAAGTTTATTTTTGACAGCCTTATTGACGTTCATAAACCATAAAATGTCCGACATAAGGAATAACTTAATTAAATAAGAAAATTATTTTGCGTGAGAATTGTGGCAGCAGCGAGTGGATGGATCAAATGGAATGGTATAGTTATTATGGGTGGTTATTGCAATGGGTTTTAAATATTGATAATGTTTATTTCGATTTGCTATGCAATTTGCAACTTTAATAACTTTAATCATTTCCTCAATTAATTATTGCAAGTTTTTGAAAAACATTTCATTCTTTTTTAAAAGTTAAGGGTTAAACAGCCAACAAAATTAACTTTCATTGGTAAAGTTAAATTATATTTTAGCAATGTTTTTGAAAATTAACTGCATGATGTACATTGAACTTGTACATTGGAACGAGTCGATGGTGTCAGTGAAGATTGACAAAGTTGCCATCAGTAATGAGGGGAATGGGAGTTTTTGAGCTTCGGAATTCGGAATCACATTTGAAACTTCGGAAACGGGAATCCGGAATTTCGTTTGTATCTGGTGTTAACGTTTATTTGAAAACTTTTTTGCTATGCAAATTGCAAAATTATGAAATTTTTAATTCGAAAATTTCTTTAATTATTGAATGTTGTTGAAAAACATTTTATTCTTTTTTACAGGTTAAAATTGCTGGAAAATAAAACTTAAATTAACTGTCATTGGAAAAAATTAAAATATATTTTTCAAAATTTATGAAAACCAACTACTACTAAATGCTTAAAACAATAAAAAAAATTCAACAATACAGACATGAAATAAAAGAGGCTTGTTTGTACATATATGCCCGAAATCAGGAAGAAACAATATATTGTTCAGATGCTAAAAATATTTCTTGGTCCTACATCAGAGAAAGGCTGAATTACGGTTTCCGAAAAAAAAATTTTTTTTAATTTTTGTCCAAATACCGCACTCCGCATTCCGCATTCCGAAAATTCACTTTTCATTTAAACGTTAACACCAAAAACAGCCTGCATCGGGAATTCCGGCCATTTTTCCATTTCCGATTTTTCGACTCATAATGTTCTGACTAACTTACTATCTCAGCCATAATTTTTTTTTAGTTACGCCTTTTTCATCAGAATCACATATTTCCAAAAACACTTTCTGCCTTCAATTCAATAAATTTGTAATAAAAACATGGTTAACACGGGCGAAATTCCGGATTCCGAAGTTTCAAATGTGATTCCGAATACCGAAATTCAAAAACTCCTATTCCCCTTATTTCTAGTGGCAACTTTGTAAGTCTTCATTGACACCATGGACTCGTTCCAATGTACAAGTTCAATGTGCATTATGCAGTTGATTTTCAAAAATGTTGCTAAAATATAATTTAACTTTAGCAATGAAAGTTAATTTTGTTTGCTGTTTAACCCTTAACTTTTAAAAAAGAATGAAATGTTTTTCAACAACTTGCAATAATTAATTGAAGGAATGATTAAAGTTATTAAAGTTGAAAGTTGCATAGAAAATCGAAATAAACATTATCAATATTTAAAACTTTTTGTTTTTTTATAAATTTTGAAAACGGATTTGGAATCAGCGCATCTGAATCTATCAATGGTGCAAGTCTCATCAAAATCTCAAGCGGACGCTAAAGTGACTTCCCTTGTAAAATTTGGAAAATCGTCATTTTAATTTTAATTCAAAAACGAGACAGATTTGCGTTTATTAAACAGTCATTCTGCAATTGCAATTTTATTATTTGTCATTCAACAACCATCTATGGTGGAGCTTAGTTCGTGAGGCTGACTTAATGATTTCATAAAGGTAAATCGCCGTAACTTATGTTAAATCATCGTGCGCCAAAGTGGGATGAATGAACCTGCTATGGGCATTTAATCTGTATATAAAAACCATGAAATATTAAAGTATTTCTCTATAGTTCCTTGCCAATACCTCATGAAATTGGAATAAAAAATTGGGATTTACGGTATTCAGAGCCAGAGAAAATTCACTCAAAATGGTATGGAAATAAAATAAGCTCAGTAAATGTGCACAAATTGAACTTTTAGGAAGATAATAATATGTTTAGATAGTTTAAGACAAGCTTATTAAAATATTTGGTATAAAAATGTTTTGCTGTAAAGACGTCCAAAAATATTAACTAGTAAGATATTTCTAGTTGTTGAGGATTTACTTGACTTATTTTACAACAATACCTAGATTACATGCCAAACTATACTAAAACCATGCTGTTTTCAGCGAATATTGTTATTTTCCATGTATGGATTAGTGTTCGACTGGTTTCCAATAATACGCCAATTGAAAATAGCATTATTACCAGATTTAATCGAGTATTTCAAATTTCCACGTAAATCATCTTGAAAGATTATCACGTTAATAACCGAGATCTGACCGAATTTATGTATAATATTTTTTCTGAAATGACCGTAAGTTCGGTACTCTTTCTCATTTCAATTGGCGTGCAATAAAGTTTTTTGAAAGATTTTTTATATTTTTTTTAAAGGAAGTTATCAACTGAAAATAATTTTTCTTGTGGCATGATACTATATTCTCGCTATTATTTTATTAATAGGGCGATTTTAAAATATCAATTGCAATTGTTAAAAGTTTAACTTATTTTCTATTTTTCTACTTGATTGAGTTGTTAATCGCTAGAACGTAATATTTTATAATTAGATAGACAACTCGTAGATTATTAAATATCATTTATTAGAACGGTTTTTAAAATTTTATTGATATGATCTCCACTGACAGTAGTTTTTCAATGTTGCAAAAAGTGCGTGGACAAATTGCCACAACCACGCCCTTCACTGTTTATTTAAATTCTTTATTATTTTAAAGTGTAAGTTCTTCGACTTTGATTCACTGTATTGTTTAGAATTATTGATTCTTCTTGATTAATTTTTGTCAAGGCTCAAAAACGGATGTAGAATGCTATAAAAATAAATAACTTAAATACAAAATTATTGGCCTGATTTTTGTAATTTGTCCACGCATTAGTCGTGGCTGTGGAGCGCATAAGTCTTGCATAACAGTTTTTGCGTATCTTTATTAGATAGAACAGTCTAACTGGATGTATTAATATTATAATAGAATAATACATTTTTCACTCATAGCGGAGAACCCATTTTCAGCAACAGGTTTTTCAGCAAACGGGTTCGATACGTAAAATTGATTTATGTTTAACTCGCGACATAGAAAAAATTTCTTTCTTTTAAATTGAATACTGATTTAATGAGACGTAAATCTCTCTTGGTGTCACATACTGTCACAAAAGATTCCATTAACTCCTATTTTAAACTTGAACTTGAACAAGCTTATAAGAAAATTAATAATTATAATAACATGAATTAAAATGTAAAATTTCAGTCTTACTTCCTCATGTCAAATGGAAATAAAGAATATGATTTTTAAGCGTCTCGTGAAATCGGCACTGCTTTTGAACGAAGCATTGTTTACGCCAGGTATTTCTTATGATCTATGATCGTAATATTAAAACCTTTTCAAAGAGTTGGATTTGAGCACGTTGACTGAGCTCATTTTATTATCGTTTGCGTTACTTTGTTTGGACATAGGAATTCAAACAAGTACAGCTGGACGCCTAATGAAAACGGAAGTTTTACAATATTTGATCGTGTATAATTATATTTTACAAATAGATTACAGGCTACTTTTTAAGTCACTTTGTTAGGTTTTAATTAAACTATCAGAAAACATTGGAGTCTTTACAAAATGTTGGACTATAGTGAATTTATGAGCACATATCTTTAAGGTTTCAGTTGACGTGAAACTACTTTTAAAAAAGTTAAAATTCAACTAAAATAGGCGTAATTTTAAAAATAGGAAGCCCATAGTAATTACAACTGGTATACCAATTAAAAAACAAAAATAAAAAATTTAATCGAGTATAATAATTATTATAAAAATATATTTCTCTTTCTATATTTGTTTTCCAGCATATTTACCAATGACTACGTCATTCTAATAAATATATCGAGCTAATACGACTACTCCACAAAACTATTTTCAAATAATAGCTATCTATATTAAGGAGTACTACTTTCTTCCTATTTTGTTTATAACACATATCTATTCTCAACTAAATCATCATAAAGACGAATAGAAAAAGTAGACCCGAAGAAAGAAAGCTATGACGTTATCGGGACTGTTTTTGCAACAGAAGATAAACATGTTCTTTTCTGAAAATAGTTTACCGAGAAAGTTGCTTGCACAAAGTATGTGGTTTATAATTATTTAATAGTAAATATAGAATAATCCATATTTTACCCATAATTTAATATTATTTATGTGAAAGTAATATGATCGAATAAATTATTAATATTGTTATCATAAAATATTGGTTATTGTTATTGAGAAAAAACAGATGAGATTAAGAATAAATAAATAATTGAACGAAAAGTGCACATAAATACACAAATGTAAATGCATTTATTCCGTCTAAAATCCCATAAGATATTCATTCTGAAAGATGGATAATTAAAATAATAAACATCATCATCTGTGAGAATTTCCATAATGAAGCAATATAACTATTTATAAAACGCAATCACACATGACTTAAAGATGCGCGTGAATATAATATGATAACTCAGCGGTGCATTAATAAATGAGAATTTTGATATTTGTACTTATCGAACGACTGGGATATGTTTAAAATGTTTCACGCCAACTGGTATTGTAATAAAATGAGCCCAGAAAACGTGCTCAAATTTAACATATTGGAAAGATATTAGTATTTTCAGATAGTTCAAGATATGCCTAGTTAAATTGTAGTAAAAATGTTTTGTTGGAAGGGCGCCAAAATTTACAGCGACGTTTAAAACTTGAAAAATGGTTGTTTTCAGTTGGCGTGCTATTTTTGCCGATGAAAATTGTTAAGGTGGTATCACAGCGATATTCATCCAAACTGGTGTAACCGTATTACTGTAATCACAATGAGTAAATAGAATTTATATATATATATATACATAATTTATACAATAATCCTTCAATTGCCTATAATATTGTACTATAGCGAACACCAGGACAAAACACGTTCCAATAGAATAAAAATGGCGTTCCCAAATTACCAAATTGTGCGCGGTTTTAATGCGTCATTAATTTTTCAATTGCTTCTTTATATTTTAGATATGACATTCACTTCATTCGTTAGTTTGAAGATTCGTTTTTTTGAATTCTTAAAAATGTTAAAATTGATGGGAAGGAAAATTAAGCAATAAAATTTGTTTTTTAAGCAATGACAAGTTTTCAATGCTCCATAACTTTCCTTAAAGGTGCGCTTTTCTGAAATTCATAAACATCATGCGAAAGAGCATATAATTTTGCTTATTCTGATTTTCATTTCGATAAACCAATAAAGTTTTTTTCGGTTTCATTATTCAAAATAATTTAAAAAAACTCAACGAACCGGATTCTTCCTCTCAATCAGTAAAATTAACATCTGGCATGGTACACACAGTTTGAATATTACATGCACTCATTGCTAAACTTGCCACGCCCTTATGATTTTTAAAAAGTAGAACAAAGTATAACTATTGTTTTTCCCTGATGTGATAGCGTTATTCTCAAATTTCCCACTTTAATATATGTCCGGGACAAATTTAAATGGCAGTTTTACAAACATCAAACTTAATTTACTAATTATTACACAGAAATTGATTTTTATCAAGTTTTCCTTCAAATATATCCAAACCATAATAGAACCTTTAAATGTTAAGTTATACTCTTTTTTTATCTCTTCTTTCTTCAATTTCATTAGCAGTGCCTGTCATTCCAAAGACCGTATGCAAGAAGTATTTATTGGTTAAACGGTGATGGAAAAACATTGATAGATAACCTTTTCTAGTAAATTAAACATATTTTTCAATCAAATCTGCAAATTAAATATTGTTGCTTGCAGACAATAATATATAGTCGTCGTCAAATGCGATTACCGCCGCAAAATGTGGCGCACCTTTATATTTTCATTTAATTTTTGTGATTATTTTCTTGTTTATGCTCGCATCGCTCTGAATTTCAGCTGTCATGCCTCGTTAGCTTCCCATCGAGTCCAAGACAGAGATAGAACTGTTTATTGAAACATAAGAATTGCTTTTATAGTCTTTCTCAAAGGGGCGTGGCTTAATTCTAGTGCCTCAGCTACTACAGCTTAAATAAATTGAAGAACATGTTTTAGATTTTTTTTTACTATGCATTTACTTAGAAACGTATTTAATCAATTATATATCATTACCGCTTAAAGGCTGTAAACGTTCTTGCATACGGCCTCAGATGAAATGACGATTTGAATCTTATTAAATCTAGGAAACGCGGAAATCGCTCCCGGCGTAAAATAAAAGGCACTTCCGCAAAAAAACACGGATAAATACACAATCCCATATTAAAGTTCGATTCTTTTCATTTTTATAAAAAAAAAACAACTAAAAAAACAAAAGAGCTCAAATATCTCAAAATTGAATATTTGTTTCATGATCTCTTTGAGACCATTTAAAATAATTCAAAAATGTTGAAAATAAATTATCATTTTTTTTATATTTTGATAACAACAATTTAAATAGGAACTTCATTTGTGGAATCATTTCGTCAATATTACGAGCATCTCTGAAATTATATATGATACTTTCATTTTTATTGTTTTTTTTTTTCAAGGGTTAGGTTTAAATGACTGTTCTCAGCTGCTGTTTATACGAACACATTTGGCGTGAATTCAGTAGCTCCTCGCAAATACAGTTACACCAGGGTTACACCATTTTTCAGCAAGAATAATCATATTATAAAAATGAAATACAACATTGTTGAAACAATACAAAAGAGAGCACGAGTGGATATAGATAAACAGAGAATGGAAAGAGTGATTTTATCAATAGGATTTTATCCTTCCTGATGCGAGAAATTTTTGAACTTGCTTCATTTTTATTAGGCTTTTCGTCAAAAGGCACACTTAATGGAAATAATTGTCTCACAGTTTTCACGTTTACTTTGCATAAGTATTGTCTAGTTTTTCAGATATTTCTTAATTTCAATAAAAATATAAAAATATAGATTTGAGCACACCTTCCAATTGGCGTGCAGAAGGAGTTTCACATAATAATATAAAAGTATAAAAGATGTAAAATTAAAATGTTATATTTATAAGGCATAGATAAAGAAAGATATATAGAAAAAGTGTTGAGGTTCACCGTTTTTTTTTCAAAATAATATAACAATTCGAATATTCAAAAAATGTATAAATTCAATAAGATCTCAGAATGTTACGAAATTTAATTAAATTCTTATAATGGATTATATTAGTATTTGATTTTAATTAGACAAAAATCAAAAATGTTTGCACATTAATGTTTGCAAAAAGGAAACATTGTCAACAAATAAGTCAAGTTATTGAAATGATTATGTACACATTCAAGCAGTTTTAATAACAAAACGTGTGTTTTTCATTTAATTGGCTGTGACAAACTCCTAATAGACAACTAAAGTTGTTCATTTCAATTTGAGTGGACAAAAACTTGGAAAAAATTATCTCATTGTGAGGAAAAATTGTAAAAAATAATATCAATTGACATAGAATTTTCAGGCGAGCTTGGTTTGATAACAGTTGACTGCACATTTGAATGATGAAGATAAAGCAATTGCTGAAGAAATAACATTGAGATTCTATTAATAATTATTATTTGTTGTGTTTTTTAAGATTAAAGATTTTGACAAAGGATTTTCTGTGCATTTGATGATAAATTATTGACTATTAAAAATAATAAGGTTTCACTGGAAGTTAAATAAAAATTTGCAAGATGGGTGTTTGTTATTTCCTCTATAGGGATTATCTTATAGATAATAATTAAAAATTATTTACAGTCAATATATCTCAATCGCAAACAAAGGTATAGCAAGCATGAGCATATTTAACGATATCCTGGGTCGTCAGCAATTCTATTAAGATTCGCTCTTCCGTTGGAATATATTTCATATATACAAAGTAATACGGAATAAATTTACACATGATTGGTTGTTTTTGCCAAAAAAATTATTCACTGTCATATTTCTTCTTGTTTATAAATAAAGGTGATGAACCTTATAGAACAAAAACGAAAGGAAAATAAGGCCTATTCGAATAGAAATTTATGTAAAGATTATGCTCTCGTGGTTGAGAAAAACGAGAAAAATGTCTTAAAGGAGCATATGGAAAAAAATTGTGGTCTCGCTTTAACTTTCAGTTTGATTATTAGTTCGCTAGCCCTTTGCGAATGTTAAATAACAGCTCAAATTATTTTATAGTCTGCACAAAATGACATTACCACCGCAATTAATGCACACTTTTTAAAATATGATTTTTTCATTTAATTTTTATGGTTATTATTTTCCACATTTTCTTGTTTATGCACGTTCTACACCGTTTTGCCTAAATAAATTGAAGAATATTTTTAGATGTAGTTTCTATCGTGGAATAAATGTGGGAAATAATTATAATAATCATATGAAAAAATAACATTTCAATAAGTGCGCCGCAATTGCGGTGGCATCGACTATTATTACACACATATTACTTTTCCGAGATCGGTGCCTAGTGGAAGAGGAAAAAATAAGAAAAAATAAGGGTCTCGTTGGACAAACAAAAGGAGTTTCCATCTATTCCTCTTCAATGTGTGTTACCCATCCAAACAAGAAATTTTGTCCAATTATTTTCCTCCTTCATTGGGCAGAGATCACTGAACAGGAAAAAAGTTATTATTAAACTATTGTCCTTTTCGGAGATCGGTAATGGAAGAGGAAAAAATTAGTATGGAATGAGGTTCTCGTTTGGACGTCCAACTTCTCGTCTCATATCAATGTTTGTAGTATCAAACAAATGGATAACACGCATTGGAGATAAATAGACGAAAAAATAGTTTGTGGCCGTGTGGACGTCCAACTGAGGGTATCATTTTTTTCTTCTTTTTTTTGCTCTTCTTTTAGAAGTCGATCTATGAAAAGGATAATAACAAAAAACAAATAAGAAAAAAAAACAGCGCAGATCAAGGAATTACGAGGAATTACTTTAAATGAATAGCACGTCAATTGAAATTTTCGATTAAAGAAAAAAACCTACAAATATTGTCATGAAGTGATTTTATATTTAAAGGATTTTTATCAAATAAGGAATTTATGAACAAATTTCAATGCTCAATTTTTCAGTGTTAACAATGATTTTTATCAAAATTTGCGTCATTTTCCCATTATGGACGGACGAAGTGAGAGTTTTCAATTATGGAATCCGTAATTTTAAATTTGGAAACGAAAAAAGGCCGAAGTCCCGAATCCCGTCTTACTCAAATGCATTATTAGGGTGAACCAAATTTTTTTTCCCGATTTCCTATATCTTTTTGTCTAATTGTTTTTTTTACCAAATAAAGATTTTTATATACATGTGTTATATATATTTTTAAAGCTCTTGAACAGCCTTATCATAATATTTACTAAAATTTTTAATTCGTCTTTTATTTAAAATTTTTTAACTTGTAGAAGAAACATGGAAAAATCCGAAATTCGTGTTATTTTACGCCATTACTGGAAACAAGGCTTCAACGCAGCTGGAGAAGCTAAACAGATATTCGAAGTTGAAGGCGACAATATGATCTCGGATCATACTGCGCGAAATTGGTTCAAAAGATTTAGCGACAGCGACACTGATCTCGAAGACAAGACACACTAAGACCGACCTACGACAGTGGATTCTGAAGCAATTCGTGAAGCTGTGGAGACCAATCCATCAATAAGTACTCGCAGACCTTATTGAGCCCAACTTGATCGAATGTATTGATCTTCTTCCACATCCAGCTTATAGTCCGAACCTTGCGCTATCTGATTATCACCTTTTCCGATCCATGGCACACTTTCTTCGTGGTCGTAGCTTCAATGATCTGGCCGATGTCGAAAACGGGTGCCGCGAGTTTTTCGCCTCTAAGGACAAGGAGTGGTACCGCAGCGGGATCGAACAACTTGCCGATAGATGGGTTCAAGCCATAGAGTCAAATGGTCTTTACTATGAAACCTAATTGTTTTTCATGTGTTGTAAAATTATGTTTAAATTTTTAATAAAAAATCGGAAAAAAATTTTGGTTCATCCTAATATTTCAAAATTTTTGATAAGACAACTTTGACGTTATTTTAATATATTGTAGATTTCATCGATCGGTGCCCTTGTGGAAGAACAAAAAAAATGAAGAAAATGATAGTCTCCGATGGCCACGTGGCCACAAAGGACTTTTCATCTATTCCTCTTCAATGTTTGTTATCCATTTTTGAGACAACCGTGATGTATGAGATACAAAGAATGCGGTTCCAAACGAGAGCCTAATTTTGTTCTATTTTTTTCTGTTCCATTAGGCACCGATCTCTGAAAAGGAATATATATATATTAATATAATCTAAACTGTTCATGAACATTAAAATATTTACTAAATATTATCTTACAGTGGCTTTATGAGCTTCAATTTTTATGATTGAATTTGGCGTGCTGATATATCTTGGATATTAAAATGCTGATCTCATTTAACACTGCACGATTAACCAAAAAATATAATTTGCTGTCTCCTGTTTGAGTTAAAATAATAAAAAAAACTATCAAAATTTTCTAAAAAATAGTCCACGAAGAAAATAGCAAGATATTATTACATTTCAAAAAATTTCCTTTTTCGGTTGGCATATAAACCCCAAGTTGTATTATTGAAATCAGTAAGCATGCTCAAATATAACTTTTTAGAAAGAAATCAATGTTTTTAGATAGTTTAAGACAGGCTTAATTAAATTGTAGTCAAAACTTTTTTGTTATAAACACGTAAAAATGTCCACATGTGTTAAAAAAAATTCAAAAGCTTTCTTTTAGTGTTAATAGTATCTCTAAGTTTCAAGTCAATAAATCAATGTATAAAAAAGCGAATGTTGAAAAACGCATCAAAGAAACCAAAAAATGTTTCATAAATTATATTATGTGTTAAAGTTATTCAAAACGGAAAACAGCTTTAAAAAGAATTAGAGTGCTCTGAAGAAGTGTTCATTAATAATACTTGAGAAATATGAACCACGGACAGTATACAAATGTTTTTCATTTTTTGAGTTCAAAAAGAGCATACTCAATTGGATTGTGGGCGATTTCGATCCGTTGATGAAAGACCTTTTAGTGAGAATATGAGTTAAAGTAAATGAAAGGCACAATGATGGGGAAATAAAAGAAGATATGTGTATAATCGTGTTAGTATTTGTTCCGCGCACCTCATGGACAATAATACATCACCCAATTATTCGTCTTGTTTGTGGCACTTGAAAAATATCTCATTGATGTGAAAAAAAGTTGTTTCAACAAGAGTCTTTTCTTCACACATTAAGCTTAATGTTTGACTGGAATAGAAAAATGAATACTTTAATGATCTGATTGCATAGTTATGATTTAAAACATTAATAGTTCCGCTAAATGATGCGATTAGTTATAATTATTCGGTGCAGGGCTCCACGGAAATCGATTTTTTTAGACGAATTTCAAAAAAAAAATCTGAGGCCGATTGTAAGAACGATTGGGTAAAAATTCCCGATTAAAAAATTATAGTGGGGAAAGCATAACTCGATTCCAAGAAAATTGTTACCCGATAAAATATAAGGTAAATTTAATAGGGAAATAAACCTAATTAAACACTTCCCCATTACTATTCCCCGATAGGTTAACTTGCAATCGCCCACAGAAGACGGAAGACGGAATTCCGTGCAACCTTAACCTAAACCAGTCATTGGCAATTTCACCCCAACTTCGGTTATTATAAAATGAGTTCAGTAATCATGCTCAAATCTAACTTTTTAGTAAGATATTGATATTTTAAGATAGTTTAAGACAGCCTTCCATTTTTAAACTTTCAGTGAAAAATGTTTGTTATATGGATGTAAAAATTTCCATAAACAGTTAAAAATTGCAAAATCTACTTTAAAAAGAAAAACAGAATAAGGATTACAGAATTGACGCCAACAATAAATATCGATTTTATTTATTTATTTATTTAAAATACGTTTACCATACACGTAAAAAAATATCACACACACACAACAAGTGGAGACCGTGAAACTGAGAAATAATAATATCGTTGGATTTAAAATTTTATCAAAAAACAAGGTTGATCAGAAATGAAATATTGTAAAATATTGTAGATTTCAGAGATAGGCGCCTAATGGAAGAGAAAAAACAAGAAAAAATGATGTTCTCGTTCTACGGCCACACGGCCACAAAGAACTTTTTCATCTACTTCTCTTCAATGTGTGTTATCTATTTTTGAGACAACCGCGATGCATGAGATACAAAAGAATGCGATCCAAACTAGAGCCTAATTTTGTTCTATTTTTTCCTCAACAAACATTGATGAGATACAAAATAGTGACCGTCAATACAAGAACCTCATTCCATCCTAATTTTTTCCTCTTCCATTAGACACAGATCTCTGAAAAGTGCAATAAATAAATCGAATAAATGCAAAAGAGAAATGTAAACTCAATTGTTCTAAAAGGGGATAATACTGGGAGAGCATAGGGAACCGAAAAACGGATCATAGGAACCTTTAAACATTGAATTACCCGTTTAATTGAGAACCTGAGGAAATTATAGTAATAAATATGCGGAAAATATTGAAATAAGAACTAGTATAGATCGAATTTAAGGGCAATCAAACAAAATTACGTTCTTCATAATATATGAATTAGAGGAAATTTTTTGTTAATTTTTACGGAGCTTAATCTCGTACTACTTTCAGCGGACTATTCAGAAATGTTTAAACTTTATAAAATTATTTTATGTCAAACAAGTTTTATGGAGTTTTCTATGTTTCTATTTTAAATCGGAAAATTATAATTATTTTTATTATTCCGGGAAGCAATGAAACAACTGAAATTATACAAAAATTATAGTCGTCGCCAAATGCACAAATTTTTTTTTAAATATTATTTTTCATTTAATTTTTATGATTATTTTCTTCTTTATGCTTGTTCTGTACTGTTTTTGCTTAAATAAATTGAAGAATATGTTTAAGATGTTGTTGCAATCGTACAATAAATGTGAAAACAATAATAATCATAAAAATTAAATGAAAAAATAATATTTAAAAAAGTGCCCCACATTTTGCTGTATATAGTTTTAATTAAAGAATGTTTTTTCCAACTTCCAAGACAGGAAATATTATTCTCGATTTTTGTTCTAAATTCTGTTTTTTTGTCTTTTTTCTACCACTATAAAAATTTGATTACCTACGATTTAATTAGTATCCCTAAAGTCATCGGCAGCCTAAGAGATTAATTATTTTTTGGATGCTTATGAAATGATTTAATAGTTTAACTTAAGAACATTGAACAATATTTTATTTTCGAATATTTAAATTTTGTTAAAAAGCACAAAAACAGTAAAATTACTACTCCTTTTTTTCAAGAAGCACAAAATTTCTCATGATCACTTAAAAACTGTTCAATTAATCTTTAAAAAATTTATTTTGCTCTCGATAGATAAAAGTGTTCTAAAAGCGGATAGATAAACCAAAACAAAACTGAAAGTAAATATACGGCAAAATAAAATCTCTAATTTTCAAAATAAGAAAAAATATTTAAAACGCAATTTATGATAATTGTAAAAGAAAATAAGTATGATGGAAATGACATTACTTGGCCGATAAAGCTCAAAACAACAAACAATGTAATTCGAGATTAGATTATAATATTAAATAACTATAAGTGCATTCATTAAACTAATTTTATAATTAAAAGCATGAGAATATTAAAATGAAATATTTTTATGGTAAATGTGATTTTGTTTTTAAAAGTAGACAATTTATAATAATAGTTATTAGTATCACACAATAAGTACAATTAAAGAAAAACTTGTTCATTTAAGAAATAAATAATTTAAACTATATTTTTAACAAAAAATATACAAATAGTTGGAAAACAAGAAAATTAAAGAAACGACTTTTTATGCTTTAGAAATATTTTCAAAGCCTTCTTATGGTTGCAATAAATAATTCAGATATCTGTCTGTAGTAAAAGTGCAAATATTCTCAAGAAATTTGCAAATCAACTAGAAAAATGTATAAATAAGAATATCTGAAAATGGAAATTCCATGAAATGCGAAACCCTCACTAAGAATTCCATTATATTATTTTTAATAATAAAAATGAACTGCATTCTATTGCTATGACTACTGCGAATATTGTAAAAAAGCGTGGAGAAATTATTGTCCTTTTCAGAGATTGGTGCCTAATGGAAGAGGAAATAAATTAGGATGGAATGAGGTTCTCGTTTGGACGGCCACTCTTTTTTCGAAATAATGGGCAGCACACATTGAAGAGAAATTGTCGGAAAAGCATTTGTGGCCGTGTCCGTCCATTATTTTTTCTGTTTTTGCTCTTCCATTAGGCACCGATCTCTGAAAAGGACAATACAAAGAAATTAACTTTTTATTTAAATTCTTGATTTTTTTAAAGGTTTTTTGAACCTTCAAACAAATTAAAATCGATTAATCAATAATTCTAAACAACAAAATTGACGCAAAATCGAAGAAGTTACGATTTCAAAGACAAAAAAAGAGGTTAAATAAAAACTGAAGGACATGGTTTTAAGTAAATTATCCACGCTTTTTTAGCAGGATATACAGTAGTGGCAGTGGAGGGCAACTGAAAGATAAATGATATTTATTAATAAACTATTGTTATTTTCAGAAATCGGTGTCTAATGGAAGAGGAAGAAATTAGGATGGAATGAAGTGGACGATTATCAATTCTACCTCATTGTCCTCAAGCGAGACCACAATTTCCTTCTTTATGGTCCTTTAAGCCATTTTTCTCATTAATCTACACAAGAATGCTAAGAATAACTATTATGAAAAAATCAAGTTTCAAATTTTCATTAATTGTAAAAATTCAATTACTGAAATTAAATATAAAAATTATAAAACGGCCTGTAAAATCATTCTAAAATAGGAGATATGATGGATCATAATTTGCGTTTGGCTTATAATTTACAAAAATATTCTATATTTGGGAAAATTTTCTCACATTTATATATGCAACGAAATATAAATAATAATTTGAGACGCGTGAGAAAGTTACACTTGAACTTTATACTATAAGTGTTATATTTAAGTAAAATGTAAATAAATAGTCTACATATAAATTTTATCATTATTATATTTGTATGTTGCGTTTTTTTACAAATTCTATATATTGAGTTGAGGATTAAGTTTGTAGAGTTTTAATATTATATTTTGTTTCACAACAATTTTCTTGTTCTTTGGCAAAGTTTATATATTTATCTGATAGAGCTTTATCTGTTCTACAAGACTCTGGTTTTAGTTTGTTCTGAAGTTTTAAGTTTTCATCATTTTTCAGACTTTGAAATGAACTCTCCAGAAGGAAAAATCAGCATTTTCGATATCTTCTCTTCTTCGCTTTTCAACGAAAGGAAAAAGCAGCCGACGCCACTTGGGAAATATGCAGTGTGTATGAAGAATGTGTCTGCTGCAAAAAATGATTCGCAAAGTTTAAAAATGACGAATTGTAAGATATTCACACAAAAAAGACCATGATGATCTGAGTTTGGTGGAACTGGAAGGGCATGCTGAACTGGAAAATGTTCGAAGGACGATCAACAAGAAGCTCTATGTTGCCCAGGTGCGCCGGATAAATGAGGCTATTCAACTGAAAACTCCCGATCGGCAAGCCCAAGTCGTCTTGCTCCACGTCAACGCCAGGCCGCAAGTTGCACAAGTCGTCAAAACCGCCTTCTAAGAGCTTAAATGGGAGATTCTTCAACATCCACTGTTCTCTCCAGACCTTCCGATTATCACCTTTTCCTCTTTTAGTCAAACCAAATAAGGGTTACCTTCGATGTCGAAGATGACCTCAAATACTGGCTCAACAACATCTTCGACACCAGACCGGGCGAATCAACAAATTGATCGATAGATCTTATTCCTTAAGACAATATATATTTAGAACTTTTAAAAAATTGACAGACAACTTTCTGAATTTAAGTTATTTGTAACTAAATTTCAGATAAAATGAATGATTATTTTATCGGATTAAAAATCTTATAATATTTTTATTTTTCGAACAACTTGAATTTTGATCCTTTCAACACTTTGATGGGGAACATTTAATAAATTCTTTGCCCAACTCACGCCAACCGGAAACAACGATTTAAGCCAAACAAGAACCTCATTTTGTTCTAATTTTTTTCCTCTTCCATTAGGCACCGATCTCTTAAAAAGGACAGTACTTCCATAAAACAGACATTGTAATTTGTTCACAAAAGTAATCTTTTTTTTCAATCGATTAAAATATCCTAATTAGCTATATCACAGTGAACAAACGGTGTGGGGCTGAAGGAAATCAACAATAGTTGAGTTCTTGGACATATTTACTCAGATACTTTGTAACACATCAGAGAATCATCAGACAGAATGATTTTTATTTCGTGGACGATAATCAAATTCATATCTAATTATTTAGTACATGCCTACTTTGAATTGTGAAATTAATTTCTCCGTTTTTGAAAAGTTTTTTAACTTCGAAAATACGGTTTATATTTGTCATAATTTGTATTATAAAATTTCTCCTTTGTTAGAAAAACATTCATAGATAAAGTATTCCTTAATAGTTGTTTTTTCAAGAGCTTAATGTTATCGGAAAAAAAAATGTTATCGGATAATGTACTCCCAATTAATGTGTCCAAAGCAAAATTCAAAAATTTAGCGTTAATACGTTAACATGTTTTACGTTTTCTGATTAATAAATAATTTGAACAAAATATCTGTAATAACAAATCAATACTTTCAAGAGATGAGCTAGATTACGACTTTGATAATTAAATTCATCTAATTTGTCTTATACCTAATATCAATTTTAAACAATCCTGTAAATATAAAGAACATGACATTTTAAAAATTAAATGCGATAAAACGTTGGTATTGGATAGAAATGCTTCATTAAGATATTCCTTCATTGTTTAAATATCTGTGTTTGAACGATTTTTTGTTTCCGTAGTTAACATTAATTGAAAAAGCAAATGACATAGCTTTTAAAAGAAAGCTATGTGTTATTGTTTACAATGGATGAATAGAAGAAAATGGACAAACGTTGATTGAGTAATTTGACACCTAAAGCAATCTGTCTTTCCAGAGCTCGCTTGATCTTTTCTCCGACTGATTAAAACGCATTATTAGTTTAGTTGTTAAATTGCCAAATGTATGTTTGCATTGAAGCGTTGTTCGACAAATATTTCAATTATTGTATTTTTATTTAGTTTGATTCTATAGTGTCGGTAAAAATGATTTATGTGCTTAAAAATTAGTAAAAAAGTATAATAAAAAGGTAGTAGAAAGCACGTCAACTGGAATTCTAATAAACCGAGCTGAAAAAGTATGCAGAAATCTAACAGTCTGGGAAGATATTTATATTTTTCGATAGTTTGAGAAAACGTTGACCAGCCAGAGTGGGCAATGTTTGTACAAAGGTACACGTAAAAATTGTATAAAATGCATAAAATCAGAAAATTATCATTTTCATTTGACGTGCAGGCAGCAATTATTTCGTGTGCTTCGAAACCATACTTATATTTGCTTTCATTTTTATGTAGATAAAATATACGAATTTGTGATGGCGTTTCATAATTCAGAATATGTTAAAATGATCTCGACATCGAAAAAGGAGAAAAACATACTAAGCAGATTCTAGCAGAAAAAGAGTTGGTTAAATAATCCAAAACTAAGATTATAGAACTCCGGATCACGAAAAACCTATGAATTCAAGTTTTCATCGTAATCGACAAATTTCCAACATTTTATGACCATTTATGTCGGTCAATCTAAAACGTATATGGTTATTATTATATCAAAGCGCACAGAACATGAAATTGTAAAAATGAATAGTAAAATAGTCATGTGCAAAATGATATTTGATCAAAGTATTATTATAAATATAAAGTTTGAAGCAAATTAGACAAAATAGAATATAATTCCCCTTCAATAATACACAGTGTCAATTAAATTACGCCGTTTCGCATTTCATTTTGTTTCTCAGTGTATCATGACCGTCCTACCTCCAAAGTTCCGATTGCGTCGAGATGCGGACCAACTCTCTCCAGAGTATTCGGCTTCGCCCTACCAATGTTGGCCAAACTTCTCGAGAATACCGATTCTTCTCCGTGTTGCCCTGGTGGTAGACTTCTCGTGGACGAACTTCGCGACCCAGAGCTTGACTGTGTCCGACCACCTTCCTTTGGGTCTCCCTCTTGCTCTTGACCAGCCTCGTGGATTCCATTCTGAAAGAATGCTGCTCCGCCTCGTGTCCGGCAGCCTTGCGACATGTCCAGCCCAACTGAGCAGCTTCCTCCGAACTAGCAAATCAACCGAAATGGATCCTTCGACATTGGAGTGAAAGCAGATAATGTCCAGAGTTCTTTGGAGTCGTTGGAGAGTTTCCTTAGAAGGGCACCAAGTTTAGCAACCGTAGAGCAAGGCCGGAACGATGTTCTGGTGAACTAGCTCTCTTTTTTCCTTTGCTGGAATGTAGGAAATAAAGTCTTGCATTTATAGAATGCCGCCCAAGCTGCCTTGATTCTTCGGGAAACATCCTCCTTCAGTGAGCCGTCGATCGCGATAAAACTTCCCATGTACTTGGCACCAGCTACTGATGGGCAAACTGAACCACCGGAAAATATGGGATCTTTGGTAGCGTAGTCGTTGTGAAGGATCATCGTCTTTGTTGGTTTGACTTCTAGACCGTGCTTTCTAGCCTTTTCTTCGAGTTGATTCAGACGCCGGTTTACTTCTTCTTTAGATTCTGCCACACTGTCCTTGTCGGCTTCATCGAGAATCATTTGGAGAGCAAATTCGAACAAAGCTGGTGATGCCGAGTCACCTTGACGCACCCCTCCTCTCAATGGAACTTCGAATAACTTCTCCATGAATTCTGATTTCTGCAGTACCTTCTGACAACATTCTGAATTGATAAGGTAAGGCAGAACGCCAATGATGTATGTATAAAGAAAGAGCTATCGACTCACAGGGGGGAGAGAGGGATAAATTTTAAGCATTGTCCCCCGAAGAATCAGAAAATGGGAAAACCTAAAGACGATCTATAAGCGAACAATAAACAATTTTGGTTAAAATTAAGACGTAAATTTATGTTTCAGTATGACCATGGCCATGGAGCATCATAAATTGCTAATTCTTTGAACTTAATGATAATTTTTTTAGGTTTTGCATTCCACATTTTTAATAATCGCAGTTATAATTATAATGTGTTAAAAACAACTTTATTTTTTAATACATTTCTCGAAAGCTTTCTACTTTCTAGTAGAGACGGGCGGAATGACCGGAATTCGGAATCCCGCTCATCTCTTCTTTCTAGCCTACGGTTCCATACCGGCCAACGTCAATTGATCTGTATTGTACGTAAGCAACACTTGTGTAAACACTTGACGACAATTTATTTTATTTCCAATCAAAAATATTTTCTTTTTTCTATTTTCTATATATAATTGTACTCTGCTTAAACATGACTATATTCAATCTTTATATTTTTAATCGGGAAGGAAAGTGCCTGTTTTACGATGAATGGTTTCGATCTAAACAGTCAGGAATGGATAAAAATGAGGAGTATAAACTTGTATTCGGCATGTATACTGCCATGAAGTTGTTCGCTGAACAATTGGCTGGGTCTGATTCGAATCAAGCTATTAATTACTACAAGTAAATTTTTAAAAAATTTTTTAAATTAATTTTCTACTTTTTCAGAACATCGACGTATAAAATGACGTTTTTTGAATCACCCACAGGTGTTCGATTAATAGTTAATACTGATCCACATGCTAATGGAATACGAGATCTTCTTCAGAAATTGTATCAAGCATGGTCTGAAGCGAATAATTGTACAGCCAGATTACTATTAATCACTGATAAAGAACCTAGTGAAAGTTTTCTTAAATCCAAGATACGTGATATCGTGTTGAAACATCCAGCATATGTATAAATTTCGTAATCTTGTACTTTCTAAACATTTTCATTGATATTTATTGCAATTTTAGTTTTTTGATCATGCTTTTTAGTTTTGATGTTTGTGTCAACAGCGAACATGTGAATTCCCTCTTGTTGACTCTCATCTCTCAAAGCTAACATTTTTAGTTTTTTCAGGGTTTTTCTTTTTAACAGTTTGCATACATAGGAATTGAGTTTAATTTCCTCTTAAATTGTTCGGGTCATTGTGTGATTTTAAAATAAAACCAATAGTTTATTTTTTTAATAATATGTGTTTACAATTCTGTTCGATTTATTCGATATTAATACTTTTTATTATGCATTCTATGTTTGTATAATATATTTAGGCTGAAAAAATGTCTGTACCAACAGCTCCACCAGAAGAGGGAGACAACGTTATTCGTAGTCCAGTAAGTTTATTGAATATTGACATTGTCGGATAAACCTGATTTCACTCGTGAAACATCGTTTCAAATCGGAAACAATTTTGTGGTAATTATTCGCTACGCGGATTAAACTTGTCAAGTCTGATTGATCTTCCACACTATACAAAAGTTTTGACGATTATTAACTGATGTACTATTCATCGACTTTTTTTGCCTTAAATCCATGGGATGCACCGATTTATTGGATAAGGAAGAATCCGGTTTGCATTTAAAGAATATACTTATTATATGCATATTTGCATATTCACGAATTAAAAAATATATATAAGTTAATGATTAAAATATGACAATAAAGCAAAATAGCTAGGTAGCTAGAACTTTTAGATAAATTCAATATAAGATTTTTAGCAACTAAGAACTCAAACTTTCTCAATTCATAATTTTTTAAATTTTTTCTTATATATATATATATCAGGAACTTCCATTTGTTTCGTCGATAGTTGGTGGAATATCTGCAGGTAGAGCTGTCGTTATCAGTGGTATGGTTTTGCCAGGATACGCAACTGATTTTAAAAAGTTGCCATATCTTAATATTATTTAGTTAAATTTGTATTTAGATTTGACGTTGATCTTTGCTGCGGTTTGCTGATTGATGGTGATCATATGGATAACAAAGCGCTTCACATTAATCCGAGATTTGAAAAGAAAGGTGGATGGTGAGTAATAGAAAGATAAGCTCTAAATATGTGTTTACTTGAAAGGTTTTCTGGGGCAGCTGATGATAAATTAATTATAAACTCATATGTATCTGGTAGATGGGGAGCAGAAGAACGATTCGATAATCCGTTCGAGGAAGGAAAACCATTCCATTTGCGGATATTGGTGCTCGAAAAATATTTCAAGGTTTATTATAATTTATATCTTTCAAAAAAAATATTATTTATTCTAAAATAGTTTTAATCTTAAATTTTGTAGATTACGGCTTCCGGAAAACATTTATGCGATTTTCCACACAAAGTTCCAATTAGTGATATTCGAACAATATCGATCAAGGGCAATGTACGAGTGGATTATGTTGAGTTCCAACCATCAGTGAGTTATTTATAAGCTTTCAGTTTATAACTTTAAAATATTGATATTAAAAATGTCAAATAATCTACTTTTATCAGTTTTTGGAGACATTTTAAAAATATATCTGAAAATATAGTATTTGTTTCTTTGCCAAATTATCATGTCTTCAATTGAAAATCTATCCACTGTGCACGCGTTGTTACGTTTAGTTAGTTTCTTTTCTGCACATGTTATGTTATGAATACTAACCTTTTCTGTCGTCATTGTGTATTCACGAATTTATAAGTCTTTCTATTTTTTTTAATGATTACAGGGCGAAGGGGATCCAGTTGCATAATGATTGCAATTATAAAATATTAATCAAATAAGTACATCGGCATCTGCTAAATCATTAATAACAAATTGCTATTTATATTAGTTAAATTTATTAAAAGTGCAATCAAAATGCAATTAAGGATGTATTTTATGTTTGAATTTTCCTAATTTGTATGTTTTCTTTCGTGCCATTGCTTTTACTTGCCTCCTAAAAATCCCGGTTTCAATTAACCTCATGTTTATAGATTTAAATGTATATAGATTTTATTTACTGTATTATTTAATTTAAATAAAGCTTTATAATGATTATTAAATCCTATAATGATATTGATGATTAAAATTTGTATATAAAGGTCAATGGAACGCCAGGTGCTGATCCAGAAGAACCGCGAGAGGTTTTGACGAAAATTAATAGACCGGTTTGCCGATTTAGTGTTTTTCTGTGAATTAACAGTTGAATCCTTCAGGAAATGCCATTCTCTTTATCATTACCCGTTGGTGGATTTGTGTCACCTCAATCTCTGAAATTTACAGTGACACCGTTGTTATCAGCAGACAGGTAAAATTGAAATTTATAATCCTATGAGATCTAGTTTTCTTTCAGATTTACTATTAACTTAATGTGTAAAGATGAATTTCTGTTTCATTTTAGAGTTGATATGCCAAATACTTCGAATAAAATTCAGGCATGTTATACTTTTATATTTTCATGTTATTAAGTTATTTACTCAAGTAAAACTTTAGTGGTGAACATAAGGTTTCTATTTGAATACGGTATCGGGTTCTCTTTACAGAAGTGATGGGCAGAATTCCAAATTTCCTATTTTGCCAATTATTTTTGAAATTTACGTCGGTTTACGTATTTTTATTTTTGGATAATGAAATTGAAAATTTTTCCATCAAATTTAGCGTTATTTATTGTTTGAATGCAGGATTCCTAATAAAAACGTGCCAATGTTTTGACTCCGGATTTCGTATTTAACTTAACTCCGAATCACCGGTTCCGCTTTTACAAATCAAATTCTGCCCATAACTTTACAGTAAACTAATTGTTTTCAGTCAATAATAATTTGGTGCACTCAAGTTTTCAATGTTATGTATCCATTATATATTTTCAGCAATTTTTCACTGGTTCGCAAAAAGTAGGGTGCAGTTTGTATATCACTAATTTGTGTTAATTACCCTGGGGAATATTCTTACTATTATTACCTCTGTTAAAACGAATAATTCTTGTCTGTTTTTTGGTGAAAAAAGTTTTTCATCGGGAATACGCAGTTTAGTAAAAAAATGCGCAGTTTAGTAAAAATTAAAATGAACCGCGATCTGTACTTGTTGGGTAATTAAACCAAAAAAACATGATTATCATATAAATTCATATCTTTAAACTAGTGATGGTCGGAATTCTAGAACCCTCTTTATAAAATTTTTCAATCTTCCCAATCGCTTGTTCTTTTTCAAACTTCAACGAATACATTTTTTGGGAAACAAAATTATCAGTAATAACCAAAGCACAAATATCCCTGATATCACTTTAACGTGTTTAGTTTAAATATAAGTTGTGAATCTAAGTGAATGTGAAAATTATCCCCCTTGTATAATTCTTATACATCTTCCGAACCAGATACACCCTTTTCTTTTCCTAAATGTTATTTGACTATCCGTAGGTCCCTCATTAAATTTGATATTTTCAAGTTAAAAATATTTGCCAAATTGAACTTTGCCCAGTCTTATTTTCCTTCAATATACTTTTATCGAAATCTTGTAAATATTTTGTTAATCAGGCTGCTGTTGTACGTAACAGTACAAAGGATGGAGTACGCTGGCAGAAGGAAGAACGTGTCATTGGAAACTTTCCATTCCACAAAGGAATTACACATGATATTGTTTTTACAGCGTATGGAAAAAGTGTTGCGGTTGGTTTTTTATGATCCGTTATGCAACAATATTATTCAAATTACTTCAAGGTTGACGTGGATGGACAACCATTGACCAAGTTCATGTATCGTGATGGTGATTCACCGACGGATGTAGATTCGATTACGGTCATTGGAGATGTAATTCTTCATAGATTTGAACACAGAGCCTAATTACATGTTAATTAGCCACGAAAAATATTTTAACGTGATGAACTTATTGTGATAATTTCAAAGTTTGAAATAATAGATTATTATTATAGACTGTTTCAAATTTTTAACGGTACAGATGCGAATCGCTGCGCGATGAGTATTCACATGAATTGCATTGCATTGATCAAGTGCATAAACATTTATGTTTTTCTACCTTTCTTGTTTATTTTTCATAATTTATAGTTATATGTAATTTTAACAGTGTATCCGGTGTTACCTTTGGTTAGTGACATTGGTGTTAGTTTTATTTTTTTTAAGTATATTTGCTTAGTGACGTAATCTGGGCGGCTAAAATTAAAAGTTAATGTATCGATGATATTGTCACAGAAGTTGTTAGAAACCATGACGAATTTTTCCTATTGTATAGCCTATTTCAAAATAGTTGACGACGCAATCACGCTGCAAATGCGGCATACTAATTCAAATTCATTTTCAAAACGATTATTTTATTTTATTTCTGTGACATTTTTTTAGTTGTTATTGCTTATATGTAATAAAATAATCGTTTTGAAAATGAATTTGAATTAGTATGCCGCATTTGCAGCGTGATTGCGTCGTCAACTATTTTGAAATAGGCTATAGCTATTTATTATAATAGTCAAATTAGATCATTCTTTAGAAAATCTGAATGGCACACCAAATTACTTTATTTTATGCCTCAAACATTTAAATTGCATAATTTCATGTGGCAGCCTTTGCAATATTTTAAACATTTATCTGCTCGAATGGTTTTTAACACTTTCCATCATAACCATAAAGAACAGATGCCTAAATACTATATAATTATAAACTTGTTTAAAAATAAACCACGTACAAAGGTTCCCAAGCGGGACAAATTTCAACAAAATCAACACATATTCATTGAGCAATATCTTTATTCAATAATTTGCGGTTTGTTTCTTACCTATATCATTAGAGTCCCATGCTGATTCTAACGATATTTGAAATTGTAAGTATTTATCGGTCTATTATTGAGTAATCTTCAATTTTCCTCGACACCCTATATGAACTCCATCGTCTAGTCGATCTTTTTCAATCCAATACTTCATCCTATCGACTTGTAGGTTAACAAAACTTCAATTATTGATGAATTAACGAATTGAGGACTATGAACAATCCAATTCTGAAAAAATATAATCTAAATCTGAATAAATAATAACGAATGTACTATTACAGACACAATTGATCCCTTTGTCTGTAGATTGTTCTTAAATTATAATCATCAGTGATCTTTTAATACAAGTAACAAAACAGTTAGTGATATAGTGCCATACACGTTATGGAAAATTTTAAATTTCTGACTTGCCAAAGTTACAGTAATTATTAATATAGAAACATTTTGAGATAGCTTTTACCACATCGGTCTGACGAAAATTTTGTTTTTTTTAATTTTCTGGTAATGGTCAAGGCTACAGTAATTTTGCGCTGCCCTGTAGCTTCCTAAATTGTGTGTTTTATTATTATGATAATTATTAAAATTCTAGATCGATTGATTGTTTAGTTTGATATATGTTTGGACCAGTCTCCTGTTAACGTCAAATGAAAATGGTGATTTACACTTGTATCATTAATTCTTGTCATTAATTGTTTTAGACGACTTTACCCGGTTTTAAGGAAATTTTAAAATCATTGCAAAGACCCAACTCACTAAAACATTAAAAACTGAAACGTTTTCCTTCAAACTCACCCAATGTTTGGTTCATTTATGTAAACTGACGAATATGCCCTGATGTGGTGATGCGGACAAGGGAAGTGTTTTAGGTCTCCATCTCAGATTTTGATAAAACTTTGCAGATAGATTCCTTATGGCTTGATTAGTATACTCTCAAAAAATTAGGACCTACAAAACGGTTTAAGTAGGTGAAAAATCGGTTTGAAATTCAGAAATATCCCGTTTACCCACAATAATGGAATAAAGCTAATGAATTTTATTTTAAATTGTGCGTTTTCATAAATAATGATTTAAAAACCACTGAAGCATCGGGGCAACAGCGCAGTGGCAAAACGACGGGACACGGAACGGCAGGGCGAGGGTTCGATTCTTCTTGGGGGTGATATATTTCTATTATTGATTTCTACTCGAAATATCTCTATCGCTTTTGAATTTTTTGATTGTAAAGATTTTATATGAAAATCTTTAAATTTATAATTTATTAAATCAATGAGTAGAATTATTATTTGATAATTATATAATTAAAGCATAAAGATTTTTCACATTAAATATGAAAAGCTGATGGTCTAACTTATATCCTATCGCAAGTCAACTGCGCCTGACTCTATGTTTGAGTTTTGACGAACATATTTATATATTTCATGCAGAACCTATCAACATAATCCAAAGGAATTTTAAATTGTTACTCGAAGAATTTAATATTGTTGATGTAATTGACTCAATAAATCTGTCACACTCTGTGATGATTTTTATAATTCCATTGTTGGTCTTTGAATTATCCAATCATGCCGAATTACAAGAATCATGTTTTGTGAAACAAAAAGGAATGTGCAATTCAGTTGGGGCTTATGATATAATAGTTGTATATGGAAATATTTGATACAGTTATATTCAGTGAGTGAGTCCGGTCAACCTCGTTTCTTGTTATTTCTGAATGGAACAAATGGAACGATTCAAACGGTTATTCGCACCCAAAAAAAGGAAAAAATATAAAACAGTGAAAATTCCTGCTGGTTACACATGACATAGGTTCAATCCTTGGGAATTGTTTGAACATTATTTCCGTGATGCTCGTTCCTATGTCTAGTCGTTCCATGCATCGATAATAATCTACGAGCGAGAACGAATCCATTCACTGACTAGATTTTATTCACACTGTATTCAAAGTTTCATTTATCAACGATATTTTCAAAACATGGTGTGACAGTGCAGAATACAGTTTTAACTGTAACATCGAAGCCTTGCTGGAAGTCGTCCACTGCTTCATTGCCGACAGACTACAGATGATGACTATGATAAAATAAAATTACTGAACATTCTTGATAGTTTCACAAGACAAACGATTCAACTCTTGGATATCGAAATTCGAAGTAGCTATAAAGAGCATCACAGAGTCTGCACGACTATGCGAACCAAGCTTTGTCTCCATTCAACTAACGATTGGGTGTGAAAAATGATTATTCTTTCGTTATATGATTATTGCCTAAAAATTCTACTCATTGCTTTAACAAATTATTAATTTAAAGATTTTCAAAAAAAAAATTGAAAATCAAAAAAAAAAATCGAGAGAGAGAAATTTCGAATAGCATCACCAACCGAAACCCACCACCCCCTAGAAGAATCGAACCCTCACCCTGCCGTTCCGTGTCCTCTCGTTTTGCCACTGCGCTGTTGCCCCGATGCTTTCGCCTTTCGAAAATCAGTATTTATTGAAAATAGTTTCACGTAAACCACGTGAAAGTTGAAAAAAATATGATAAAACGATAGTTTTTAATAAGATAATATATCCCTTAAAATATGAACCGGATTGATTAACATTAACTATATAAAATTTGCGTTTGAAAATCGCGATTTTTTGGGTTTTAGACCCATTTTTCACCTACTTAAACCGTTTTGTCGGTCCTAATTTTTTGACAGTATACTAATCAAGCCATAAGGAATCTATCTGCAAATTTTTATCAAAATCTGAGATGGAGACCTAAAACACTTCCCTTGTGAGATCTTTGCCTTGAGCCCAATCCTTTTTAGAAATAAATGAGCATCGCTTTTTACTAAACATTAAAAACTTAATGAAGTCTCTTTTCTATAGAGTTTCCTACACTTTTGCTTAATAACTGTCACTGAAAATAACATAGTGAGTGTTGCCATCGATCCGTGTTGGCAGCCAATGAATATTAGAATGTCGCGGATTGTTTGAAAATTTTCACGTATTTCCATTAATAAAGTTGACATGTAGAAGACGAGTGGAGCTGCCAGGAATGTTATATGTACTAATACCTTAAGTTAGAAATTGTTATTAAAATAGAGAAATACATTGAAGAGAGCCAATTTGGTTATTTATACTTCTGACAACACAATTGATTATAACCACGGTTAAGTCTCTATTTCTATGAAATTTTGTTATAGATTCCATCAAAGGGCCATAATAAGGTTGATGGCTTACCTGCAGGCTTAAACTTAAAATAATATTCCTTTGCATTCCAAGCAACTTCTTCGACATTACACGCTGACAAGTATAAATATATTGATATGCCCAGATTCCACTAAGAACTCCGAAAACTATGCATAGTGAAATTGCGCTTAATTCAATGATAAATGCTATAACAGTTGTTGTCTCGCTATAATTGACGATGAAACAGTTATTGCAAGCCATGTATGCGGGGAATGGTCCCGATGTCTTAATATAATTTATTTTAACCAATTTTAATATGGTCTGTTGGTCTTCCATGGGCAATTAGACCTAATTTTCTTCTTGGTTCTTTTTAATTTTGTTTCAGTTTAAATTTCATTTTGCCATATTTCACTGCAACCTGATTGATATAGTCGAAAAAAGTCTGCTGATTCTCGATATCATTATAAGTTATTGCAAATGATACAATTGCTAAAATAAAAAATAAATGATTAAATCTTTTGAGCACGTGTATGGTAATTTGCTTGAATCCTTTTTCTTCTCTCGACAATAATCTGAACCTTGAGTCAAACAATTCAACTATAGTAAACCCAGTCGCTGTAAAATGCCTATTATATTCAATAAAGGAATGAAAAAATAATACCAACTATAACGACAACAATAAAATTTAACAGAATTGCCTTATAATTACCAAAATATATAAAAAAGCACACCCCAAACCATGGAACGACACCGTAGACATTACAAATCTCGTTCATGTATATTTCAAACATCCAATTGCTGGAAATATTCTTTTCATATTTAATAAGAAAGGAAGAATAAATATTACATAATCACATGGTACAACAGTAATCGTTGGTAATCCCTGAAGAACTTTGGATATTTACGTAAAAGTGAATACAAGGCAACTATGTAAATAATATTCGATGACGTGGATACAATATGACGCCAGTAGACGATTTTTTCAATGTATTCTGGAAAGCAAATATCTCGGTTTTCATGGAGATCGAGAACCATTCTGAAAATAGTTTTGGTGAAGTTTTATAATAATAATAATAATAATAATTAATTTAAAAAACAACCCCGTAGTTGGTAAATAAGGAAGGAGCAAAGCAATAATTATAAGTAGTCGCTGAAATAGATTCACTGATAGAATCAACAAGGACATTACAAAAGTACATAGTCCAAATAAATTTATAAATGAATCTACTACGAAACTTTAGATTTTCCTGGAAGAAGCGCTTGAGACATACACTAGTAGCGCTTAGTTGCGATCCTTATGAATTAGTTCTCAATTTTAGGTATCTAACAATTCTAACATTTTTAAGGATGGTTTAGTATGTTAATTGGAGGTTCCCCTACACTTCTCCAACACAACAGCTGGCGGTGGTTTAGAAAAGTTATTATTATAGTTTGATTTAGAAAGTCATGCATGACATTAAAATACTCCAAGAAGTATATTTCTGATAGTCTTATTAAAGCAGAAACTAATGACGCGAAAATATGTCAAATTTGGGTTTTGAAATTAATTAGTGAGTTTTAATTCTTTTATCAAACCCAATTTCTAGTAAATACTCGAAGATTTACAACGTTATATAAAAGTTTTATTCTGTGTGAATAGCCAGGTGAATAAACTAATTAAACTAATTAAGTGCTTGAGCATCATATACACACACGTCACGTGAGATATCAATAACAGAGAATAAACAAAGCACGTGTGATATAAATTACGTGACTTTCCACAACAGAGCTGAAGAGATACTGTATCTTGCATCCCAAAGGAGTTGATTGAACTTGGTGCTAACAAATTTCTCAGAATACATAGTTCGTGAAAAAAAAATTAGAGAGACTACAGTTATGTAAGTAATAAGTACTATGGAGCTGCTAAGTATAGATTAACAATATACATTTATCAATCGGAAAAATGATCATTATTGTTAAGTAATGAATAATCATTGAAATAATTCCAACTTTAATATAACATAACCGAATAGTATGCCATCTAGAAAAGGAAAAATTAAGAATATGAAACTGACGAATTACTAAATCTTTTTGATTTTTGTTGTTGTTTTTACTACCAAAATAAGACTAATTAGCGTTCAAAACAGACATTATTATTATCATTAATTAGAAAATAAGGGACATGATTAATCCTAAGCATACATCGATGAGTTCATTTTATAAATCTTTACAGTCAAAATCTAGTAATTGGAACAAAGCGGAAAGAAGTGTGGAAGCTTTCATAACTAAAGCCACTAATTGATACGGTTAAAATAGTATGTCAAAATCTCATTCGCATAGAAATTCTGCTTGTGCGTTTTAATTATGGAGAGGCGCTAGCACGCTAAATGAAAATGAACATTTCTTAATTTTCTAAATAATATCGTTAATGTCTAAGTGTAAATAAGGTTTTATTTGTCATGCCATTTGGACAATCTCGTTGTAATCTATATAATAATGTAAAGTTATGGAGCATAATATTTAAAATAAGCACAATTTCTGCGCTCACTCTTAAAGTATTCCATTTGGTCTGCACCAGAGATGGGCGGAGTTCCGAATTCTGGATTCCGAGTTTCGGATTTCAGATTCCGAAATTCAAAAACTCCCATTCCACCCATGTCTGTTAGAAATTATATAAAATATAATATGAGGAAAGAGGTGTCACTTATGAGAGGTTCCTGGAACATCATTCTTAACTGTACTTGATGCATAGACATTATTTGATGAATGGTCTAGCTTGATGTTATAACAATATCGACTAAAGAATGGAGTCCGTATAGGGTATCGAGGAAAATTGAAGATTACTCCATAATGGAGCAATAAATTTTAAACAATTTAGGTATCATTAGAATCAGCACAATCCAAGGATTCGTATGATATGTGTAAGAAACAAATCGTAAATTATTAGATAAAGATATTGCTCAAGCTTCAGAGTTGTTCTGCGTCTAAATTTTTTTTTCAACGCGCCAACGTCTACCAACATGGCTCCTAACTTGAGTATTCCTAATTATGCTGCATCCCTAAAATCCCAAAAATGAACAACTTCAATGATTAACTGTTCCACTTCCCTAATAGTTTTTTCTCAATAATATCTTGTAAAGATCACAATTTTCAATGAAATGCTATCATTTGTTTATTTGAGGGGACACTCAATGTTGACGTCAACTTCCGCCATTCCTTTCAGTTGGTGTGAAAATATTGATAAAAGATACGAACAAAGTGGCGAAGATGACGAATTGCTGGGGATCGCCCATTAATATATAATTTATGACCGTTGATTGTTTGATTGTCTCCCTTCTATGCGGGTCTATTGGATGGAATGTATTATTCGCTAAATGTTTTGTGACGTAGTATGATGCAAATTTTGAGGCTTTTTTAAGTGTACAATTTGCGAAATTGAATTGTGTGAACAGTTGACTTTTGCACACCAACTGGAAATAATGATTTTGTGATTTGAAGCGTGTTTGAAAATTGTTACTTCTTTTCAATAAAACATTGTTTACGCCAATTTAACTAGGCTTGTCTTAAACTATCTAAAAATGTATACAATAGTATACAATAGTAAAATGTCTATTTACTTACTTGATTTTCGGTTGTCATTCCGACTGCGTCGAGATGCTGACCAACTCTATTCCGGAGTATTCGGCTTCGCCTTGCCAACGTTGACCAAGCCGTGTTCTCCTCGAGAATACCGATTATTTTCCGTGTTGCCCTGGTGGTAGACTTCTCGTGGACGAATTTCTCGGCCCAGAGCTTGACTGAGTCCGACCACTTTCCCACTCTCGTAAATCCCATTCTGAAGGAATTCTGCTCCACCTCGTGTCCGAGCACACCAAATGGAAATTAATATTTCTCAATATTTAAACGTGTTTCACTAATTTACACGTACATATAATTTAACACGTCATTTTTCTAACCTGTCTTCTATCTAAAAACAACTATCTAAAAACATGCACTTCTTTTCAAAACATGTAATTTAAGCATCTTATTTGAGCACCCAAATTAATCATTAAATTTGTAGTGCGATAGTCTTGCGACATGTCCAACTGAGCAGCTTCCGAACTAGCAAATGAACAGAAATGGCGCCTTTGACCTTGGCGTGAAAGCAGATAATGTTCAGAGTCCTTTGGAGCCATTGGATAGTTTCCTTAGAAGGTTACCAAGTTTCGCAACCATAGAGTTATGGTGTACTAGCTCTCTCTTTTGCTGGAATGTGAGGAAATAGAGGCTTGCATTAGTAGATGCCGCCCAAGCTACCTTGATTCTCCTGGAAACCTCTTCATTCAACGAACAGACGATCGCCATGAAACTACCCATGTACATAGCACCTACTGATGAGCAAGCGGAAGCACCGGAAAATTTGGGGTATTTGGTAGAGTAGTCGTTGTGTAAAATCATCGTCTTATTTGGTTGACTTCTACATCGTGGTTTTTCTTCGTGTTGATTCAGTCGTATTTTATTCTTGTTGATTCAGACGTATTCAGACGTATTATTATTATTATATATTTCTTCTGATGAGCACCACGTCGTCGGCGAACTCGAGTAAAATATCTTCTACTTGAATCAAATTTAGACTATCGATAAATACATATGAAGCTACTATTCCAAGAATTGAGGACAGAGTAAAGTGGTACCCGTCCTGGATTGATCCAGTCAGTCCCGGAACGAAAAATCATAACATGTAAGACAAGATCGAAGAATAGTAGCGGGCAAAAACGGATCAATTGTACCAGAAGATATAGGAAGCGTGGAAGTCCAACTCACAGTTTGTTTATTGGCAATCATTCCGAAGCCATGTCAAGGCGCTGTCAGAAAGTTAACGTGGTAGCTCAGGTAATGTTTATTAAAAATATGAGCGTGTTCAAAATATGAATGAATTTTAGTTTAGGAGAAGCTTGGTATGGGTCCACTCATACTAGCGTGGATATGATTTATCTTTAATCCATTATTAACTATTATGATATTCCACCTGAAACGTTCTAGAGTTCACAACGTCCTTTCAAACCAACATGCGAAAAACAGTTCTTCTTCACGTGAAAAGAATAATTTGAACCCAGCAATAGTCTACTGTTATTGTGTTAGTAGCTATACTTTGTAACAAGCTGATAACACGAAAAGCGTAGGCGATGGTGTTATTATCAGGAGGCTGATGTTTTTATTTGGTTTATCACTCAGTACATGTCTTTACAAACGTTGCTGATTCTCTCTAATCAGCTTGATTTTATCGTTTCGTGGAATTTCCATAAAATAATTCCGCCCTGACACTTTTGTTGGTTCTTTAGATTCGGAGAAAATTGATAACAAAATGTGTGGCGACAAAAAATTGATTGGCGGCGAGAACTTGATGATAAGGAAGAGTTTCATTGTCAACGAATTGACAAAAAATCTGGGTGTTTGGAATTTTAAGTGATTTTTGAAATACGACAGAAGTGGAGTTTATTGAAATAGTGTCTAGTATGATCAAAAATTAAAAAATGTGATTTTGTTTAATAATTATCCAAGTCGCTTCAACATGCTGTCAAAACTCGAAGTTCTCGAACGAATCAAAGTTCCCGATCTCTATAAGGACCGCAGTCGTTCAAATCCATAAAAATAATAAAACATAATTATAACGACAGTCGAAGCTGGCAAATATTGTAAAAGTAAGAAGATTTATAGCTATTTTGAAAATATGTTATGCTCGTTTTTATAAAGAGCTCGAAAAAGTTGGGTATTCTTTAAAAAATAAGGACGAATATTCTTATTAATATGTATAGTCCTTCTCAGAGATCGGTGCCTAATGGAAGAGAGACCTTCCAAAATTTGTGGATTTGCCTGTCCAAAAAGAGAGACGTTAAGAACGTGGTATAAGGTTCTACTCGTTACGAAACACTAAAACAATTAAATAAAACAATATTTTATTATATACTTACCATTAAGTCGTTTTATAGAATATAAAAAATTATAAAAAATAAAAAAATTGGCCGAGGACTAGGATTCACAACATGGCCGGACTTTGCTTTCTAAGGAACGTGTATTGCATCCAAAAAATACCAAATAACGGTGTCGTGAGAGTTAAATTATCGCAAAATGAATATCCATATAAAAGTGGATAATTATATTCCGAATGTAGCATCCGGGATTGTTTAAAAGTATAATTAAAAACATAACAAATAATAAAATATATTTTTTTTCAATCTATTAAAACTTTAATGTAAAAATATTGGTTTTAAACTTAACTTTAATGATTATTTGTGCACAAAAATATTTTCTTACTTAAATTAATCCCATTAATTCTGGATAACCGAGTGGCTGCCTATTATTTCGAAAAAATGGCCGTCCGAATGAGAACTTCATTCCCTCCTCTTCCACTAGGCACCGATCTATGAAATCTCGAACAATACTATTTATTGTTTCAATTTATGAGGAACTTGTGGATTCCAACATTTTTTAGAGGCTATCCATCCATTTAGCTTTTCATGATTTATGAAGATCCCGCTCCTTGGAAAGTATCGAAATGAGCAGGTCGGATGAAACTATATCCATTAGGAACTTTGATGTGTTCCAACTTGAGGTCTGCGTGAAGCAAGATTGCTATTCTTTTTGATTAATTTTTCAAACCTAAATTTTTCCAGGTTATAATATATACAATTTTAATGAGTATTCTCTTTGCTCAGGTTGTTGTAACATTGAAAAACTTTGAAAAATTGAGACAAAAATTCTTCTTACCAACATAATTACTATTAATACCAGTTAACCGCAAATTTTATCATAACCCGCTAATGTGACAAAAAATACCTCTATATCGATTAACATTTAGCACGTCAAATGAATTAGTAACATTAGGCGCTGAAAAAAGTTTTTTAAATATTGGGATTGAGGAATAAGTTTGTCGAGTTTTTTTAATTATGTTTTGTTTCACAATTATTTATATTGCTGCTTGGCAAAGTATATATATTTATCTGATACCATTTTTCAGACTTATAAATGAACTATCCAGGAGGCAAGAATAAACATTTTCGACAACTGTTCTTCTTCGCTTTTCATCGCAAGAAATAAGCAGGCGAAGTCGCTCGGGAAATATGCAGTGTGTATGGAGAAGGTACCTTAGGCGTATCTACTGCACAAAAATCGGGAGCTGCCCCAAAGCCGAGAGTTAGGCAAGATCTTCACCCAAAAAAGACCATGATCTGCATTTTGTAGAACTGGCAGGGACATGCTGTCCTGGGAAATGCTCAAAATAAACGCAACTGTCAATAGGATCTCTATGTTGCCCATGTTCGCCGCCTAAATGAGGCTATTCGACTCAAAAGACCCGATCGATCAGGCCAAGTCATCTTGCTCCACGTTATCTTGCACAAGTCGTCGAAACCGCCCTCGAAGAGCTCGAATGGAAGGTTCTTCAGCATCCACCGTACTCTCCACTTTTCGCCATCTGATTATCACCTTTTCCGCTCTCTGTCAAACCCAATGACGGGTGTTACCTACGATGGCGAAGAGGACCTCAAAAACTGGCTCAACAACTTCTTCGACACCAAACCGAGCGATTTTTTGCGGATCGGAATCAACAAATTGATCGAGAGGAGGGAGGAAGTCGTAAACAGTAACCAGGAATACATATTATCAAAATATAAGAAATTGAAAGGTCAATTTCAACATTTTTGAATTATTTTCAATGGTCTCAAAGAGATCATGAAACAAATATTCTATTTATGTTAATAACTTCTCTGTTTTTCATTATATTTCTTCAAAATTTCTAGATCAAATCAGATTTATTACTTTTATTTTTTATGAAAAGAAAGTTGGAATTGTCAATTTCTTAGATCTTGATAATAATTGATTAATTTATTCTTATAATTATTGTTTTTTGTTCAAATCTTTGTAAAAAAAACCACAAACTTTTTCCTCAACCCATTACATAATTTCGTAATTATTTAAAGCTCCAAATTTTAAGAAAATCCTGCGAAATATACTCAACAAATAGTTTATAAGTTTCACGTAGATTCTAATAGAATGCTTTTTAAACTTTTTCAAGTCCTAATGCTTTACGATAATATTACGCAAAAATTTAGCCTACATTAGGTGAACGAACACATTTTATCAGTTTCTTCTGTTTACGGTTATCCAACAAATAACAAAAAAATTTGTCTTCCTTTTAATATCATTTTTCAAATAATTAATTAAGAATTCAAACAAATAATAATAACAATTATTATTATGATTGATACAACATGATTGGCTTTTCATTGAAAATGTGGGATTGACTAGTGTTTCGTTGAAAACTTTGGTTCATACAATTAATCATTTTCGTACTGTTTTAATTAGTTATTTTTTATCCCATTCTTATATTATCGTCCATTTGAAATTTAACTGATCGTTCTTTGGATTGAATATTTTCAACGGATTGATAATAAGGTGTTAATTGAGGTAAATAACGCGTAGCCCTATCCCTTTCAGTCATTTTAACAACTTTGAACGATCGGGTGATGAATGTTGAACTTTTCGAAAATTGTCTTGGTTGATAAGGTTTTGATGGTGATTTCATCATGTTATCATCTAATGATTTTGAATGTTTTATTTCAATAAGCTTTCTAGAACTTTGCTATTTATACCTAAATAATTGTTTAAATTAATCGTGTAAATACTGGCTTATAATGATGTCAATGAATATTATGAAGAAAAAACTTTATAAGGTTTATTAAAATGAAACTTATTTCATTCAAATAAAGGACTATTATAAAATAAAACTGAAGTTAAATTTTATTTATTACGTTGGACAATAACCAAATAACCCAAGGTCAGAGTTTATTTTCGTAGGTGTTCGGAGTTCGAGACAATCTTCCGTCTTTTAATGGGATTCCAGGTATTTCCAAGCATAGCAGGAACATTAGTTTTCTATTTTCTTGCTTCCGTTCTATCAAATCGCGTACCTTATTCTCGAAGCCTTCCCATTAGTTTTAATCATATTTAACTAAAAGCTGGATAACAAACGCCAATGGTGGTTTTCAAAGGTTTTAGCGTGCTTCGTAAACTTTCACGTATATGTCAGTTTCAATAGTGCGTTTTAAATTATTTGAAGCTTAAGAGAAAAATAAGAATAAAACAATTCAACGAAATATTCCAATTGAGTACCTTCCTTGAGCAGTTTATTCAGTTTAAGTTGGCGGGCAAAAAAAAAATAATAATATAAAAATTACAAAAATACTACTGAACGTTCAATTTATCCGTTGGAACCGATTTATAATCACCGCTTTGGGCTCTATCCATAGTGTGAATATTACTAAATCACGCCAAATGCAATTATAAAATGAGGAGATCATAAATCAGCTGTAAGAGAATATTCTGTGAATATATTCATGATCTCCAATAGTTTAGGAAAAACCTGATAAAGCCTTGGAAAAGGTTTATAGGTTTTCAAAAACGCTGACGCACATCAGGGTTTTTGAATTTTGGTAGAATCCGGAATTGAAAAATAGAGAATACTGGAACGACTCGAGTTTGCCGACGACGTTGTTCTCATTGGAAATAGCTTCAAGGAAATCGAGGATCGTCTGAATCTTCTCGGGGAAGATAACTGTCTTTGCGGCTTGGAGATAAACACAGGAAAAACCGTCATTATCCACAAAGACTGCGCCTCTTCGTCTCCAATCAAGTCCCAACTTCAACCATAGGGCTAAGATCAAGTCTGCTTGGTCAGCTTTCTCAAAATGCAGGCCACTGCTCCCGATGATCGACAGAGCCAAGAAAAATAAGCTGATTTCTCAGAATGTGCTGCACGCCAGCTCCGGGTGGTCGACCCAAAGCCAGGTTAAAACAGGCGAGAGGTCGACCCAAAGACAGGTTGGACAAACGGGTCAAGGAGCGGGTCACCGAATTTTTGGACTATGAATCAAGGAGATGTACACCCGGAAGAAGAATATTGGGAATGCTCCAGAATAAAACGACATGGTATAGTTTGGCGAGATGCAGTCATTCGAGATGGAGGGAGATAGTTCGGAAAATTATCAGAAACCGGATTATGAAATGAAAAAATGCCCGGAATACGGAATCCGCAATGCCGCCCATATCTAGTGTGTGTCATATATTTATAAATGACAAAATCTGAAACACTTCCTTTCAGAAACTACCATTTAAAACATTTGTGGGAATTGAGGAAATTTTGTATAGTTATGATGGAATAACTGATATAATTTCTGTTCGTTTATTCAAAAAAAAGAAAGATTATTTAACGTAAGAATTAATAAGAAGCTCACGTCAAATTAAACGGTCCGGATGAGAGCTCAGAAAAGATGCTCAAAAATAGTTCTTCAGAAAGAGAATCGGTGGTTTGCATAATTTAAGATCAGTCTGACAAAAGTGCAAGTATATTCGCCTTTAAATAAAACTGGCAAAGATTTAAGATGAATTCTAATATTACAAAGTGTTTATTTGCATTTCGCCTGGAAACGGTTATATTGGAAAATCACCAGTCTTCTGTTGAATTTGATTTTTATCCGAAACATAGGTTTCAAAATCTTTCGTTTAAAAATACGTGACGCAACGCATTATTTATCAGAAGAATAAAATGTCATTCAATTGTTGCGTACTAAACAATGATTCGTTCAAAACACAAATATTATGTAGAATGTTTACATTTGTTAAGGACTAATACCAGATATGTTCCAAAATCAATAAGTTATCACATTAATTTATGCAAGGAAAACTTGTTTAGACTATAATCTGAGTTATAAAAGTTTGGAATATTACCATTATATAAGAAAACTGAAATCACCTCTAAAGTTTAATAGACGTAGATTTCATTAATCATATTGTCTTATCATTTAAGTATTTCGCTTTCGAACAATTTCGAAAATCAGTGACAAATAATTTCGAAATATGATATCAATCCCTGTTTTATAAGAATAAATCTAAATCACCAATGATTTATTTGATTGTAGTTATCCATTGGTAAAATATGCATTTAATGATTGTTCGCAGGAATGAATGTTTTTTTCTATATGATAGATCATTGATAAGTTATCATTGAATTTTGAATTATGAAAGATTAACTGAGAAACGACAACTATTATTAATAATTTTATAAAGAAAAATCCACATTATTTTATGAAAAACTGTGAAAATTCTTTAAAAAATACTTTATCTATTTGATTTCTTGGAGAAAACTCTATTCAAAAACTAGAGAAAACTTGTAATTTTCCTGACATACACTAGCTGACAAAAGTTTTGTCACAAATGTTTTTTCGGGTTTAACTTTTTTGTGACTTGACCAAATTGGCTGATTTTTTGATATGATAGATTCATATGGTTGTAGATTATTTTACAAATTCCCGCTTGTGATTACGATGATCCGTTTTACAGTGACAAGCGTTTATCGTAAAACGCGTAGCTCAAAGATATTACGCACTTTTCTTGCACTGCATTTTTTAATAATTTTTAAAGTTCAATTATATTTTTTTCATAATTTATTGAAAATAGCAGTAATTGGCAACATTTTTGAGATGACTCCACGTAAAGAAACTCCAATTGCCACCCGGCAAGCTGTTATCAATATGAGGGAAAACGGAATTCGTGGTACCGAAATTGCCATGGTAATTTAAACCTAATTTTGCTACTATAACATTTTAAACACTGATTCACATAAAACATCAAAAAATCAGCCAATTTGGTCAAGTCACAAAAAAGTTAAACCATTTATTTGAATGTAAAATGAGAATTATGTAACCATTAATTAACTTTTTTTTTAAAACAAGAATATGAAATCCGGAATTCCGCTCATTTCTTAAGCTAACTAATTAAGAAAAATAGTAAGGAAGATCAGAACTCCATCCATTAGTTAGCAGTTTTCTAGGTGGTATCGCTTCCAGCGACCATAGTGACCATTTAATTTTTATTTTTTATAAACGTTACGTTCATGACTTAAAATAGATTGAAATGTTGAAACTATCGGAAAGTGTAAATTTATTGTCCCACGCCAATTTAAAATATTTTCAAATTTTCAAATGAATGTTACAAGTTAATCCGTGTTAATTAACGAATACCTTTCTTGTCGATTTGATAGAAATTTTTCTAATGAAAAAACTATATCGGAGCATTTCTGAGCTCACCATGTAACTATATTCATTTGACGTGCTGTTTTATTAAGTGCAATTCAAATGTATTTATTGTGTTTGTATTTATCAACGAATTATTTAAAATGTAATTTATGGATAACTGATGTCAATTATAATTATTAAACATCCTTCAATTTTATAATAAATTTTACACTCCCTAACAACAATATATGGGTTCGATTATGTTATCGAAATAATAACACCGAAAATATTAGGAGAGCATCCAGAACATGTTCCGGAACAAGATAATTCATGTGTTTGTCAATCTTAAGTCGTCAAAGGACCGACAACCGGTAGCATCACATAAAATATGCTTATCAATCTCGTATATTTATTTTTATTATCAGCAATTAATTTATTATAGTTTTTATACGAGAAATTTATATTCTCTAATAAAACTCATAATAAGAATGAAAGAAGATATTTCTAGAAACTCAAAAGTTTGACATATATCTTAAAAGGACAATTTTGGATTTACAAAGGACTAAATACCGAATTTCCTAGCATAACTTTTTGGGTGGAAATGGAAAAAAATCAGAATGGGTATTAGCAGAAGCAGAATTTTATGTTCATTCACATGATCTGTATGAATTTCAGTTAAGCATTTATTTTAGATGAATTTAATATTTGTCATTTCCTAAAACATGAAATGTTAGCTTAAATTTGCTTCCTACAAATTCTAATATTTTAGACATATATTATCAAAATATAAGAAATTGAGAATTCAATTTCAACATTTTTTCAATTATTTTCAATGGTCTCAAAGAGATCATGAAACAAATATTCAATTTATATTAATAATTTCTCTGTTTTTCATTATATTTCTTCAAAATTTCTAGATCAAATCATATTTATTACTTTTATTTTTTTATGAAACGAAAATTGGAATTGTCAATTTCTTATATTTTGATAATAGATCAGTGAGGGACTCCCACCCGGCCCGGGTATTTTTTTAAAAATAGGGAAGTCCCGGGTTTTGAAGTTTTCAATCTTTTTAGGTCTCATCCGCACGGAATTTAAAAAAAATAGAGTTCCTCACATCACGGATATAGATGCTTAACCTTGTGTTTTGCTGCTTTAATTAAGAATTATTATTCATTTCAGAGATCGATGCCTAATGGAAGAGTAATAAAAGAAGAGAAAATGATGGGGCCACAAAAAACATTTTTCTCAATTCCTCTTAAATATGTGCTGCCCATAATTTCGTAAAAAATAATGGCCGTCTAAAAAGAGAGGCCGTCCAAACAAGAACATCAGACCATCCTAATATTTTTCCTCTTCCATTAGGCACCGATCTCTGAAAAGGACAATATTTCAAAATGAAATTAACATCTGGAAAGGTCTGTACAGTTGCAATATAACATGCAGTCGACAACTAGCAGGCCTAATGAAGTTAAGAATTTTCAAAACGTGTTTTTCTAATTTTAATGAGGTTCTCGTTTAGACGGCCTCTCTTTTTAGACGGCCATTCTTTTCTACGAAATTATGGACAGCACACATTTAAGAGGAATTGACGAAAAAGTTGTTTGTGGCCGTGTGGCCGCCCATCATTTTCTCTTCTTTCATTACTCTTCCATTAGTCACCGATCTCTGAAAAGGACAATAGAAAATACATATTATTTTTTAAATTCATTTTAATCACGTTTTTCTTAAAACATTCTGAAATTTAAGATTTCTATATTTTTTTAATTGTTCTGCAATTACTTAATGTTTTAATGTTTTCAATTGTAAATTATTGATAATAGAAACAAGCACTATGATTGAGCATTAAGTGTCAATTTAAAGAAAGAACATTTTAGGATTTTAAAAATTTAGGATTTCATCAGACTAGAAATAGACTACAAACCACTTCTTCGAATTTCAAAAAATAATTTTTCTCTATTGAACCTAATTCCTATAAGAGAATGCAATATTTAAAAGATTTTTTCGTTCTTATTAGATTTTTCCAGCTTTTTCACGTAATTATTAAACGAAGCTCCCCAAATATCGTAATGAAATATAATTTAAAGTTCATCTGATGTACATGCATTTCAGATTGTCATACTAGACTATAACTGATAAGAATTAGTAATATATGAACTATTTCAGTAGCATCAAGAATAATATTATTATTTTTGTTTTTTTTGAGCAGTTTCGTTTTGTTTATACTATTATTAATATGAAATATTCTAAATTTTTGAAATTCATATGTATGACATTTTTTAAATCTTAAAATCACGTAGAATTCGTTGTTTAAAGGACATTTAGTGAGATCATATATTTATATTTTCACTGTCAAGTTGTTTAACGTACAAAACACTTTTATTTTTATTTTTAAATCGGCACAGTATTATATTAGAATGACGTTTATAAAGAACTATGCCGAATGGAAGAGAAAGCAATTGAAAAAAATGGTCTCGTTTGGATTACACTAGGAGCGTTGTGTTTCTTTTGAGTCTCATTAAGTTGTGTTATCAATTTTTGTTTATAATTTCACTCACTATCACAAAAAGCACAGATTGATGAGATTTAGATTGAAAAAATAAATTTCTCACAATAAATACTTGCAGCTGAGTTAGAATTGTGGAATTTTAGAATTATATTCCAATTTGTTTCGCAATAATTATTATATAAAAACACAAGTTATTCGATACACGTCATTGAAACGGATTCGAGAAGCCATAAAATGTTATCAGGAAGAAGCAGTTATCATATCACCGAATACGGTTGAGAATATCAATTTCGCTTAGTTTTTTTATTTTTGTAGTGAACTAATTCGGAGAAGGTTAAATTATCTTTATTGCTTTTAACTTTGCACCCAACGAATAGAATGCTTATTGCTTGCGGTTAATTTCGTAAAATATTATACAACTAAAACGGTATCAATTCTGCATTTGAGGTCGATTTATAATAAAACAAAATAAGAATAATTAAATGCGTTTTATTGGAATTTGCATTATCGGAAATTATAAGTAATCCTTGACCACGTCGAGCCGAATACAATTTGCTCTAAAAAGTTGTTAAATTATTAGATTTTTCATATTAATCTGTTAGAATATGAGTAAATTAATAATTATGGAAGTTTTTAATGTGATTTTCATTAAAATTGTGAAGAAGACACTATCGACTTCACAAAAGCGATTACACGCCAAATTGCGAGCTTAAACTGAAAGCTCAGAAAACCTACTCAAATATATTTATGCGATTGGAGAAGCAGAATCCTATATAGTTTAGAATGTGTGTGATAGCTTTACGTGAAAAATATTCTGAAGTTAATGCGGGAAAGGTTATAATATACCCCTAAATATAAGAAAATGCTCTTTTCTATTTAACATGCGGATTATCTGTTTCTGACTTGATATGAACCTTAAAAGATGAGAAGGAAAACAAACCATTCGCACAACCAGAATAATCATAATTTTGGAATAACAATAAGCAATACAAAATAACATGCAAAAAAAGAATTCCAGACACACCCCAAGTTTTATGGTAATTAAATGAGCTCATGCCTTAACTTTTTGAAACTAAATTAATATTTTTAGATATTTTAAGTAAGATTGTAGTAAAACTTGTTTATTATAAACACGCAAAAACTTCCACACACAAATCGCAAAATTTATGTTTCAATTTGGCGTACAGATATCGGCAAATAATACCCATATGGGTCAGTTTAGTCAGTTCGCGAACGGACTATCCGTTCGACAAGTCTTTTTTTTTTGAAAAAATAAACCAACAAAAGATAAATTTGTTTTGATAGGAGCATCTATTGTCGTGGTGTAGGTTGATGAAAAATTAGGGGTAAAGGAGCATACCCCAAAAAAAGATGGTCTCGCTTGGGCTGGTGTAGATTTAATTTGCAATTTGTTTATTATTTCGCTTTTTTTCATCACAATTTTGTTTCATTTTGTTTGCTCTTACTAAATTGGTTGTTAAATCAACATAATAATTATTATAATAAAAATTTTAGGTATAATTTATTATATTTAGGGTCAAAATAATAAACAAATTGCAAATTAAATCTACACCAGCCCAAGCGAGACCATCTTTTTTTTCGGTATGCTCCTTTACCCCTAATTTTTCATCAACCTACACCACGACAATATAAGAAAAAACTATATAATTTTGATTTATTTAGTTCTCATGTGATTATAGTCTTATTATTTCTAAAAGGAAATCATGAAAAAATGCATTTTATTATTTAGAGATTTTAAAAACACTTTCAAAGTCATTAATTTTCAGAGGTACTTTAAGATGAGCCTGCTAAAACCACGTGAAAAGTATGTTGTAATTTTCACGTATAATTTTGAAATACATGCTTAAATATTGTAAAAATTTTATTTGAGTTTAGTGAGCACTTAAGTTCTTATAATAACTTAACAACTATTTTAACTAAAATTGATTAAAAACCAAAATTTGAACAAAGGACCTGATATTTTGCCAATTTACATCGGTTTTTGGCCGATTTCACTATAAACCAATTGTGATTAGTGATTTGCACAAAAAAACTCCGGTTTTTTGCCGTTATTTGTTAAGTTGTTTAAGTTGCAATTAATTTATCATTAACACTAAATGCTATACTACGTACTGTTATACAATATATTTATTGTCGGTTGTCTATACCGCCAAAATACATGTAAACCTTCTAATCCAATGCACCCCAACAGGTCTTTACCGGTTTGCCCGTGAAGAGATCAGTTTCTTCGACAGTGAACCATGTTTAAAGCCAGAATGCATACGGTAAAAAGTATTACTAGTTCTCTGTTACGTGTTTTCCATTTCTATTCTCTGAAGAATCACTTAAATTTTCAAGGGAAGTTATTGTCCTTTTCAGAGATCGGTTCCTAATGAAAGTTGAAAATAATTGAAACAAAATGAGGTTCTCGTTTGGACGGTCACTATTTTGTCTCTCACCAATTTGTGTTGTTTCAAAAAACATTGATTACGAATAGATGGAAACGTCGTTTGTGGCCGTGTGGCCGTCCAAACGAGAGTATATTTTTTTTCTTATTTTTTGCTTAGCCACCTATCTCTGAAATGTACAATAATAAGTCATAAATTAGTTGACGATAACTTTAGTAAATATTTTTCATTTTGAAAACGGTTTAATATTATTTTCGTAAACCCCTCACCATCAATTGTAAAATGATGGATTCATTAATCTATGTAAATCCATATATTTTAAGACAAATTCATCTTATGTAACCCAAATTCCAATTAAAAATATTCTAAAAAGAGAAAATTTTGAGCTACTTGTGGTCTCGCTGTCTCATTATTAGAGTTGTCTCGAAGGATTGTTGTGTGCCTTTGATAAAAATATGCTTTTGCCTCGTGAATCAAATAATGACAACAAACTAGAAAACGAAGAGTGGAGTGGCGTATGGTATCTACAGTACCGATCAAAAGGTTGTAAACGCTGGTTTTTTCGAGCATAACCATACTTGGGTTGGAGTCCCGATAGGAGTCGGGCCGGCCCGCATTTTCGATTTTGCGGCCCAAACAAATTATTTAAAACAAAATTTCAATGTTTTAAAATATTTATTTTAACATAAAATATAATCAAATAAAAAATTTGAAAGAACCTTACACTTTTTTGAGAACCGACACTTAAATATTAACCTCAAAATCCGAACTAAGGATAAAGCACCATCAGCTGTTATCGGTTTCCTCTTCAACGCATCCTCATCATATCCAAATTCAATAAGTTTTTTTAAAAACATTCTCCACGGTTTCCGCTTCACTTTGTCACTCTCTGCATGGCAGCTACTGGAATAGAAAAAAGAATATACTCACTTATTTCGATTCCGGAAGAGTCCGGAATTCCGCCCATATCTGGTGTTAAAGTTTATATTAAAAGTGAAATTTTGAAATTCGGAATCAAAAACAAATTCGGGAATACGGAATCAGGGATTCAAAATGAAACTGGAATACGGAATTCTCAATTTCGCCCACCTCTATTAGGATTTCAGCGAATAAATTTTATAAAAGAAATATAATTTCTAATTTTTACTTATACAGTTTCCTTTGTTCTTAATAAATGTAAAGTTAAACATAAGTAACAGAGAGTTTTTGAATTGTGTAACCCGGAATCCGGAATTCCGAATCAAAATTGAAATTTTGGAATTACAAAACCGCAATTAGGCTCATCTCTAATATTTAAAGTAAATATTCACAACAATTAATCAATTTTTCTTTGCCTAGACAATATTTTAATAAGTTTTTAAATTTTCAACACGCATAAGTCACCTAATTATTGAGCATCGATTTTGTGATGAAAGTCTGGAACGTCCCAGAACCTATCAATGAATGTTCATGCATTTGAACATATTATCATTTGTTTTCTCGATAACGTCAAATTTAGAGAACAAACCATAATTTTATCATTTTTAATAATTAAGCTTTTCTATTTTTAACTCAACAAGTTTTATATTTGGAATTATAATGATAAAAATTTTATTTAATGTAATGTTCAAACATATGTGTGCTCATACAACTACTAATAATTTTCGAGAATAATCTATAATAAAATGTTGAAGAGAAGTTTAGTTGTGTAATATTTAATATAGAAAAGGAGAAAATTTATTCCGTCGGAATATAAATTTTTTGCGCAAAACAAATTACGTAATATTACACCATTTAGTTTAAAATCTTCCTCAGAACTCAAAAGAATCGAATCAGCACTTTTTTCCGAGGAGAGCAATTTTCTCTTTTTCCTACATGTAAAATTCCTACAATTAATAAAACCCGAGATGTCTTAAATCTAATAAAGACAACTCCAGTCATAAACTAATCTATATATTCAGCTAAATTTAACAGTTTGAATGTAAAAAAAATAAATATAAGTTTTAATATTTATTATAAAAGTTTAAAACACAATTTAATATCAAAATGCTTGGTATACCCCGTTATAGTTGAAAATAAAATCAGTCTTTTAAAAACATGCAACAATTCTTCTTAATTCCCCATGAGATAATTGAAAAAAATTCCTAACAAGTCAAAAATTTCAAATACCATCATCATTTAATTAAATTTTAAAAAGTTTTACGTTCATAAACTTTTTGTGAAAAATTATTCAACAATCGAATGGTTTAAAAAAAGTTATCTATTGTTCCTTAATCTTTTGTTTATTTTCATTAGAAATTGGGTGTGGTAGATGAAGTTTTTTTTAATGATTTAGAATCGTATTTAGTGTAAGAATTATATAATCTTATAATGGAACACCGACCGAATGGAATGTCATTGGATGCGTCAGCACGCAGTAATTATTATTGTTTATGTATTTCAAGACTTCTTTAATTGTTTATTTTCCTTTTGATTAACGAAAACCAATGAAGAACGTTTTCTTAATAATACCATTATATATCTTAATTAAATGAAAAGTGTTCAATTAACAATGGGTTTCTATTTTCTTGTTAATAATCTGTAAGATTACGGTAGAAACTGTTTTGTCACTATTTAATTACAATAGCGCTTATAAAGTTTTGACGTCTAGCTCATTTCAAAACTACTAAATATTTTGCAAGCGTTTTGTATTTTAAAATTGCTTCGATAGTCCGCATTGGAAGATAAGAAACAATTCGAGGTTGAAAATATTTTGAAGATTAAATTCATCTAATTAACTCATGTTATCAATAACGAGACTTTAATATCAGTCACAAAAAAAGACTGACTCAATGTGAGACTTTAAACCAATTTTGAGGAACTGGAAAATAACAGGAAAAGAGTTTCTCATAGTGCTTATCGATCTGAGGAGACTTTGAGAGAAGTACTCAACGACGAATCAAATTAAAAGTTCTTTTCCATCGCAAGTGCCAGCAAAGTTCAAAAATGGCGACTTTAATCTTGAAGACCAACAAAGACCGAAAAAAGACCACAATCTGCGTTGGATGGAACTGAGAGGAATTCTGCACTAGGAAAAAAACGTCACGGTCAACAAGGGGCTCTATGTTGCCCAGCTACACCGCGTAAATGAGGCTATTCAACTGACAAGATCCGATCGACAAGGCCAAGCCATCTTACTCCACGACAACGGAGGCCGCATGTTGAACAAGTCGTCAAAACCGCCTCCGAGAGCTCGAAGGGGAGATTCTTCAGCATCAACCGTACTCTCCAGAATTGCGCCATCCGATTATCACCTTTTCTGCTTTCTGTCAAACCAAATGAGAGGTGAGACCTTCGGTGGCGAAGAGGAACTTTGTAGCAGTAAATTTTCCGTTCTCGAATCTCCAAGCATTGTAGCACCCTTGTAGTGGGGATACTTCTTTATAAAAAATATTGTTTTTTAATTGGACGTAATAAAGTTGAACACCTGATACGCCACCAATATCACGTGCGATAATATACATTGCCTCTTAAAAGTTATTAATTTTTCAAATTTCCCTTATAAAATTGTGATTTGTGTTCAAGCACAAATATGTTTTGTTCAAGGTTTTTTGTGATTGTTTTCTTCTAAGTACACGTCTTATTTATCAGCAAGATAAACATTTATAAAGTGCATTTTAAAGTTTAACTTTTCCTAAGAGGAAGTTTTCTTCCAATTAAATTAAAATTTACAACCAAATTTTAAGGTACAATTGAACTATACCATTTAGTATATTGCAGAACATAATATAATAAAAATTGATGAAACAAGTCGAGGTCTCCACCACGTTTTGAATATCCTGAAATAGTGTATGCAACAAATAACTAGTTTTTTTTAATATGAAAAGAATTTAACGAACAGTTATAACATGTGATAAAATGCAGTTACCGTATTTTTGTCGAAATATGTTTTTAGTTCCAAAAATTAATTGGGCATCTGAATGTTAATAAACTAAGACGGTTGTTGTTTAACAAAAATGCTGATCTTTAATATTTAATACGGTATTTGTTTATAATTTCGCTAAAAATGCATGTTTTTGGCGAGAACTGTATAAGGATCAAGGTGTATAAGGATCAAAGGCCTAGAACAACAGCTGAAATTGTCGAAAGAATGATATGTGTCTGACGGAAATCCACATTCCTGAATTTTTCGATTCATCCTTCTAAATTCGAATATCCGGATTCCCATTCCATCCATCTCTGGTATGTGATATCCAAGATCGTTGAATCAACGATTTTTTGCTTATCTGGTTAGGTTCCTGATGTTTTTATCACGACAGACAAAAATTCAATCTTAATACTGCTTTGGAGTACTGTAATGTGTTATCAAATATATGAGAATCAAACATTTAAGCGATAGAGTATTTAAAGGATTTCACTCTTTTGGTAATTTTTCATAAACAAGGGCATTACTTAGGTCACATAAATATTTTGGGCACTCCACTGTCACGAAGTATGCCGCATATGTGACTTCACACCAACTGAAAGAAAAACACGACCTTCTGTTTTTATTATTCTTTATTTTAACTTTTTTATTAAAGCGTATTTTCATCGAATTTAATTTACTTCGTTGTTTATTAGTTCGATGAAGATACTCTTTAATACAACATTTTGAATAAAAAAAATAATAAAAATTGCAAATGGTGCGCGGTCTTTCGCAATATGCGGCTTACTTCGAGGTGTGGAGTGTTTTGAGTGTTATTAAATATTGGAAAAAACGAAATTTGATGTCTTAGAAAAATAGAACGAATTACCGAAAAACTATCAAGGAAGATTACATCAAAAGGCAAAAGGTTTTAAAAGAATTGAACCAGCATCTACGTGAATCCAATGCTCTAATAGCTATGCTGCGCACGTGCGTCAACTGGAATCAAAGATTTTCCCATTTTTAAGCGTGTCTGGAAATTGTTACGACTTTTCAATAAAACATTTTATACGACAAATTAATTATGATTTCCCGAATTTATTCAAGTATTTTAATATATTTCACATAAAGCTAGATTGAGCATGTTTTCAGAGCTTATTTTATTAGTGTATCAGTTGGCGTGCGCAGGTCAACTGAAAATAATGATTTTGCGTTTCTTCGGAGTTTCAGAAAATGTTCACTTATTTTTAATATAGAAGAGATAACGACAAATTAACTCTTAAATTATCTAAAAAGATTAATATATTTCCAAAATGTTCGTTTTGAGCACGTTTACTGAGCTCATTTTTTACAATACCAGTTAGAATGAGTGCTTATCCTCTGATAGAATTTCTATAAGGTAGAATGTGTAATATTCTGGGATTTTTTGCGGAAATGCATTTAATTTACCAAACGGGGGCAATTTTCGTTTTTTTCCCTGTATTTAATAAAATCCAAAGTTTAATAGATTAATTAATATAGATTGTTGTGAATCATTAGAATATTGGCTACAGTTAATTTTTTAAAAGAAATATATTTTATTGAGAAAAAATCTTTTTAACCATTTCTGAAATTAATAACCTCCAATATTTCAAATACTAAACTGATGTAAAAGAGACTTTCAACTTCTAGAATTATTAAATATCGATTTTAAAACCTTATTTGATTATTAATCTAATACACCATTTATTATGAATATTCCAAATTTACGAAATATTCTCGTGAGTCATGGACTCATTTCCGCCCACACTGATGCTCAACTTGAATGGGCTAACAATAAAATAAATCAACATGACTCAGTGTTTGACAAATGTAAACAATAAATAACACATTTTTTTACAACATGATTGTTTTTAATTTCGAATATTTAATTTATTTTACAATTAGACGAATATCAAAGTTTAATTGGACCGAGATCAATCATATGGTTGAATCACATTGGTTCATCAGTCTTTGTACCCGTGTTTGTAGTTATTGTTGCCATATTAAAATGAGCGATAGAAAAGTTGTTCGCTTTCTGAAGGATCGTAAAAATTTTATAATCAACAATTTCAAAGTTCGCTTGGGTCAATGTTTCCTGGTTTCATACCAAAGCTATTTGGAAAAATTAGAGTTGAGTAGAGTCACATAAATCTAAAAATTTTGTAAACATTAAAAAAACAAGACGTATTTTAAGGAAATCCTGTAAAATTGACGTAAAAATTGTCTTTAATTTTCACATAGATATTAATCACATCGTTTTAAATATTGAGATACAGTCATTTTCATTTGGTGTGCAAGCTTATTGCGGTAAATTTGAGTATTTAGCTACTTTTAGAAGCACTTTTTCCCTCTTTTTTTGCTGCATTTTTCATTTTACATTTAAAACTACGTACTATTAAAAACCGTTAAGCTTGAAATTTGTAAGATTTTTCCTTATAAATGAATGCGAGCCGTTCGCAGGCATAGAACACATTGTTCAAGTGAAAGTCAAATGAGAAGTCCTTACAATTTGTATAATATTGCCTTTTATCTTGTTTTTTACGTTAATGTTTTAAATTAACTACAGTCGAATAACATTGTAGATTATAGAATAAGATTGAATCCTATGATTTGGAACATCCATAGTCGTTGCTTTTACCACCACAAAATGTGGCGCACTTTTTTTAAATATTTTTTTTTCATTTAATTCTTATTTTTATAAAGAAAAAACTCAAAAGTATCGTGAATTAAATTTTCTACTACACTCCACTGCCACGATCAATGCGTATCTTGCAGAAAAGTGTGGACAAACTGCCAAACCACGCCCTTCGCCTTTTATTTGAATTCTTTGTTTTTTTAAGGATTTTAAAATCGTTTTTGAGCCTTAAAACAAATTAATAAAGCATTAATCAATAATTCTAAACGATTCTAAAAACAAATTAAATCAAATTCGAAGAAGTTATGATTCTAACAATATAAATAATTTAAATAAAACGTGAAGGGTGTGGTTTTGCAATTTGTTCACACTTTTTTGCAATATACGCATTGTTCGTGGCAGTGAAGTGCTACCAGGTATTTTATTTCTCTTTTATCCTAATTAATTAATTTTATTTTCCATCGGGAGCAATTTCCGTTTTTTTACTTTTCTTTCTTACGGTTTTTTAGATTTAAGAATATCCATTAAAAGTTACGAAATGTATTGCAATGTTTTGCAATATATAAACAAATGATATCATTTATCATCATCCCTATCTCTTATATCCCATTCAAGTTGCGTTCAATAACCTTTTCATCTATTATTTTCTCAACTTTGAACCGTCACGGTATCCCTCCTCTTTCAAATGAAACCACAATGATCAATGAAGTGTCCTGGTGAAATTCAACAGTATAATAATACGAGTGAACAATACAACATGGTTTTAGCTTGAAAGTGTGAACATCCGCAATCAAATGATCAATCATTCAAAAGATTAAAAATGTCAACTTATCAGTTTTATTGGAGGAAATCATAATAATAATAAAGATTATGAAGAAAAAAACGATGATGAATGAGAAATCTGATCGATTGAACGTCCAAAAATCAATTAAATCAACGGAAGAAACCACAGTTTTACGTATAAACTCATTATATTTCGGAAAATGAGAGTTGAATTTTAAAGATAATGAGCATTTAAGCCGATTATCAGTAATAATTAGTTTCGAATCAAACGATGAGTTTCGCTTTCAATTTTTGTATAGGAAACAATTTGAAATATTTCAATGGAAGAAAGCGAAATTTTAATGATTTCAGGAAAAATGATCGTTACGAATATTAAAGACCTGTAGTATATTTTGATGACTCTCGACTCGAGACTGTGGCCAAATGAAATCACTGATTTCTCCCTTTAGAAAATCTTATCGATTTGTAATTTTTTTTAAATTTAAATGGTCTTGCTGTAATTTTTCTCGGCTACTCATGTGTGACAGAATCTCTAAGATTTGTTATATTCTACTCTAAAATGAAAACCTTTAACCATGCCAACAGGAAATAACCATTGTCACATTTTCAAGCGGGTCTAAAACTTGTACGTCGTTATTAATAAAAGTTTTCCATGTTCCATCCTTAAACTACCTTTATTATATTTTCAAATATTTAGATTTGAGCACGTTTACTGAGATCACTTAATTAGCATATCAATTGAACACTGTCAAGTAAACATTCATTCAATATAATGAGGAACTAAACTTTAAAGTATTGCATCACGATAACAGCGTGTGAAGAATGATGCAAAAACATTCATGAATCAAATTAAGAACTCGTCTACTGTTCTATGATTTAGGTTAATGTTTCCTTGGTTTTCCAGGTTGGAATATTAAAAAGAGCAATATTAAGCTCAATTTAAACAGAACATATAGGAAAACGAGAGAATTGCTCCTGAAATTGTTTTTCAAGTTTCAATGGATTAATTAATTGGATATCTGTGGATCCGTAGAATATCTGGTAGACAATTTGATTCACGAAAATGCTGGTTCGATCCTTTTGTAAACTTTTTTGCTTTTGGAAGGTTGATATCTTCGTTAATACAGTTCTGAAACACGGTTAGTTTTTATTTTCAATATGCATTACATATTACGTAAAACCGCACATTGTCTTATGGATAAATATAAAGATTACCAATAATTTTTTGAAAATTTAGCTTTTGTAAAATCAACTATTTAGCGACGCGAATACCCAGAATGCATGAAATGTAGACATTAAAATTGAAGGACAAGATAATAGCATAATTACGTTCTTAACTATTTTAAATGCAAATTAACTTTCAAATTTTTTGAGACCGTTTAGTTAGATTAAAGGAACGGTCGAGAATACAATTGTTCCAAGACTCATATTTAAATGAAGACATCCGTAAATTTACTCTAATTTTCTTGGCAAGACATCATAATTGTCACATTGTTTTTTCCTATTTTTTCCCTTTCATTAGCCACCGGTCATTGAAAAGTATACGACTTATTAAACATACCTAAAAAGCATAGTTTAATATGAATAATTGTATATATATATATATAGCACCCCACTGCCATGAAACCGCGCCGCATTGCTAAATACTTTGCACAAAATGCAAAAACAACCTTTTAATTTTTATATATTTATTGTAAATATAATATGAACATCAACAAAAACTAATAAAATTTGTGAAATATTTATGTCTGGTTTTTAGGAACGGGTTTTTAAAACTGTAACTCAGTTCATTAAAAAAACCTTAAAAAATCCCGTAAAAAATGTCAATACATTTTTTTGCATATTATTGCTCCAAATGAAATACTTTAACATTTAGCTCATAAAAAGTGCGATTATATCCAATATTTTGATAATAATTAGAGATTATTGGGTAGTTTATGACGAGTTTGACCAATTCACGAGACTATTTAAACTTAAATTAAACGTAAACATTAGCAAGGATGATTAGTGTCGCACCAGCGACAACAAAGAGCTAATGTGACCACATGTAGTAGATGACTTCAAGCTCATCACTATATAAACCTTGCGTTTGTTATTGTTAAGGGCTTAATCATTCCTACATTCTGTTACGGATGTTAATATTATACTGAATAAACTATTATATATATATATATATATTTCGTTCTTCTATAAACCAAAACAATTAGAAGATTAAGATATTTTAATGTTCATTTGGGGGGGGGGGGGCTCAATTCCATATATTCAACATTACTTATTTTGATTATGGTTAGAACTACTTTAATACGGAATAATTTGACAACATTATTTTGAATATTTATTGATTAGGGTTTAAAATTACGATATTTAATATTTAAGGTATAATTTAACGAAATTTTAATTTTAAAAAATGTATGAAGTCATGACTTTTATAAAATATTCGAATATAACAAGTTAGCTTGCAAGTTTGATATTTTTAATAAATAAAGTTTAAATAAAGAAATATTTCTTCAACTTAAAATGTTTAATGAGTATCTATTTTAAGTGAAATTTCAGCCCAATTTGAAAATAAAACATACATTTTCTATATGACGCCATTAAATTAATTTAACTCTTTTCAACTGTGAAGACAATTTTTCAAATGACTGAATTTGGTATGCGTTTATATTTGGATTTGAGCACAATGCTACGTTCGGGACACAAAAACAGAAATGTAATTTTGTGAAACTTAAAAAGCTCTGATTTTCTAATGAGTCAAGCACTTCCGGAACGTGCATGAAACAATTTTATAGTCTTTTTTGTTATCATAATGAATAATTAACATAGTTTCTATTATTAATAAACCACTCTATAATTAGATGTACTTGAGTTTAGTGTCTCGATTGATAACAATTCGGTGGAATTTCAAATATGATGATAATTATTGCTCACACCCTTCTGAAAATCCGGCAATTTTCTAGTTGAAATCTGCACCTAGATGTTAGTAATACGTAGGCAAACTAAGGCATTCAAGACAAGGAAAACGTCATTTTTTAGCCACGCCTTTATAACACGATTGCACGCACAAGTCCCACCCAATCAAGACATGGCTTGATTATGTGGAGTGTGTAGAGAGGGGTGGAAGTGTTGATTGGGTTCGACTGGACGGCCCTATATAAGTGCTGTACCACCAGTTGTGATATGAACTACGAATCAAATTCAATAACTTCTCTCTTCCGAGAGTTTGTGTTTAGTCAAAACACATTATTTCATTTTAAATTACCTCATCGCCAAAACCACACACATTTTTTGGCCCTGAATATTTGCTATGATTCCTGAATTTCCATTACCGCCACATGATGCTGATTTTTATAAGTCGCAGCTTTGTCAATTACCACCGTTGTTCGGTCATTTTGTGAATGTGCCGGTGTTGACCGAATCTACGACATTTTTTGAGAAACTGCCGTCAATAAATGAAATTGGTAAGTATTATTTCTAGATTACTTTGTGTGTTTTTAAACTAATTTTCTAGTGAGTTTTAGTTAAATTTATTTAATTTCAGGAATTAAAAATGCAGTAAAGTCTGCAGCTATTTATCATAATATGAAGGCTCAATCCACAAGCCAACAGAAGCTGAAATCATCGTCAACGATGACAAATTCATTGCGTGGAGTTGCTTCAGCGTGTGCAGTTTTATCTTCAAAGACATTCACAATTTTATAATATTGGATTATTGGATCCAGATATTAATTGACAATTGTCAATTCGATTGGTTAGGTAGATTTTTACTACCACAATTGCAACTTGTTGTGTTTATTTGTTACTTTTATTGTGCGAGTATAGTTAATTTCATCTAGTCGGTTATTCTTATTTATTCATCATATTCACATAACCATTTTCGTTTATTTATTCCTTTGAGCCTACTACGTTTTATATTACTTTGTGCTGGTCAATTGTCAAACACAATTCCCTGTCAAATGTTGATCTCAAAACATTTCAAATGATTCAATTCTACTCACAATTTAAACCTTTTCAAATGTTGATCTCAACTATTTGCCGATTAATTTATTATTTGTATTGCTGAATGTCTTTTTCTAGGCTTTTTTTGGTTTTTTATTTTAAATTTTATTAATAAATGTTTTCAACACAAATATCGTTATTACTATCTACAAAAAATTCTAGGATTTTTAAAGCAAATGTCAGTTTTTTGAATTATAGCGCAGACGGATAACCAAAGTTCACCAAATGAATTTAATATGGGTTACGGTAGTGTTATTCGTCCAATCACAAGAGGCTCTCAATTCCGGGAAAATCTTGTCGCCTCTAACTGTCTCGAACATATACATTAGCTGACAAAAGTTTTGTCACAAATGTTTTTTCGGGTTTAACTTTTTTGTGACTTGACAAAATTGGTATATATTTTTTTTCATAATTTATTGAAAATAGCAGTAATTGGCAACATTTTAGAGATGACTCCACGTAAAGAAACTCCAATTGCCACCCGGCAAGCTGTTGTCAATATGAGGGAAAACGGAATGCTTGGTACCGAAATTGCCATGGTAATTTAAACCAAATTTTGCTACTATAACATTTTAAACGCTGATTCACATAAAATGTCAAAAAATCAGCCAATTTGGTCAAGTCGCAAAAAAGTTAAACCCGAAAAAACATTTGTGACAAAACTTTTGTCAGCTAGTATAGATTCACATGTAGGTTCGTGAAATTGTTTCCAGTTCATAATGATAATTTTCTTTGGTGTTACTCCTGCGTTTAAGCTTCTGCGTGCCAACTAGAAATAACGATTTTTAGATTTTTAAACTTGGCTGAAAATCTTTGCGTCATTTCCATTTTTACACAAACTAACTAGGCTTGTCTTAAACTATTTAAAACTATTAATCTATATCAAAAAAGCTAGATTTGAGCAAATTTACTGTGCTCATTTTATTAGAATACAAGCTGGCGTGCTTGTGTAACCTCCAATCTTTTCAATCAGCTCAGCGACGCGGTTCTTCATACACTTGACCGTATTCAGCAATCTTCCTTCTTTCCCAAAAATTTTTTATTAGATTTATATTGTTGTCAAAAATGTCAAAAATGTTCTTTTGCCATTTTTTGGCAACCTTTCGTTCACTACAGAACGCTAGAATGGGGTTTCTGCTTAAATTATTAGGGTGAACCAACATTTTTTTCCGATTTCCCATATCTTTTTGTCTAATTGTTTTTTTTTAACATGCTTTGACTGAAATTCAAGCTCAAAAACGTGTCGATACTTTCCAAAAACTGCTCGAAAATCCACAATATGTTTTATTTATAGAATTGTAACTTGTAATGAAAAGTGGGTCTACTTCAGTAATCTGGACAGACAAAATCAATGGTTGAAACCCGGTCAAACGACGGAAGCGGTAGCAAAATGTGATCATTTCTAAAAGAAGGCACTCTTTTGTGGGTTTGGTGGAATTTCGAAGACGTAATTTACTTCGAGCTAGTTTCTTGGACCATCGACGCAGACCTCTATTGCGCACAACTCGATTGAATGTATGCGGCACTTGGCGAGAAATTTCCCGCATTGATCAATCGGAAGCAGACATTCCTTCAGCAAGACAATGAAAAAACCACACAACACCAGACAAACGAAGGAAAAGATGAAAAATCTCGACGCCATTGAACTTCTTCCAGATCGCGAAAATGTATATTAACCGAGAACATACCACTTGACTGGGTGAACTTTTCATTTTGGTATGTACATAGCACAAGTTTGTTGCTCAAAAAAGATACTCATTTTGAATATATCGGAATGATTTATGTATTTCAAGAAGGACAAGTAAGAATAACCTCCCATGAAATTAATATGTGTGAATTAAAAATATACGTTTAAATATTGACAAAATGTTCATTTACATTTGGTTAAGAAGTAGTTGCTGTGTGGATGCTTATTATATGCAATTGCGTGATGTCGTTGTGTAGTGTAGTTGATATATATTAACTCAAAATTGAGTAATTGAACTTTACTGAAATATTTTATAAAGGACAGAAATAACAGTAAAATACAATAAAAACGTTACACAATGAAGAGGGTTCGAATGATGAATCCGTTTAGTGAGAGTGCCATAATAACTTTCAAATCAAAAACAAATTAATTCCACGCCAAATAAAAATGATGGTAATTTTTTACGTGAATTTTGAGTTTTGGTGTTAATCTATATTAGTATGCTAAAATATTCCGAAAATGTCCAACTATAAGTGCTCAAACTAGCTCATATTTTTAAAAAATTTCATTTGAAGCAAGTTTCCAAAATGCGAATGAAAATAAATTTAATAAGTTAATTTTTCGGCAAAAGCATAAGTCCAAAAGTTTGAAAAACAATTTTGAATTTAAATTAATTTAAAGAATGTTAATGTTATCACGCTAAGCCCATTGTCCTAAAAAGGCGTGAAAATTTGAGGAGCACACATTTTACGAAAAAAAATTTTACGAATCCGTTTAATATTTTGACAATAATTTTAGATCATTGGATGAGTTTGATCAACTTACGTGTCAATTCGAATATCTGATTTACACGTAGACATTGGCAAGATTATTTAGAAGATGGAAAATTTTCATTTTCATTTGGCGTGCTGTTTTTTTTCATGATATCAGTGAGCAGCTCTTTTTCTATAGTTGGATCTTTTTTTTTTAAATAATTTTACAAAGAAATTTTGATAGAACACTTTCCATTACAGTCTGACAGGAAAAACATATTGTCGTGGTGTAGGTTGATGAAAAATTAGGGGTAAAGGAGCATACCGAAAAAAAAGATGGTCTCGCTTGGGCTGGTGTAGATTTAATTTGCAATTTTTTTATTATTTCGCGTTTTACCATCACAATTTTGTTTCATTTTGTTTCCTCTTACTAAATTGGTTGTTAAATCAACATAATAATTATTACGTTACAATACGTCTCCCCCACCTACTCCCCTTCTTCTTGGCGACCCGAAGAGTAGTAGTTGGTGTGAGGATCCGATGTAATCTTACTACTAAACGCCCAATCAAATGGCTTACCTGGCGGACACTGCCGAGAACACAGAACACCTAGCTTTAATATGAACCTTTATTCGTCTCCATAAGTAGAATACAATAGATGAATATGGTTAATAGGGAGCTAGAATAGGAGCTAACATCTCACCCACGGTCGGGGCGCTTCTCCCAAATGGAAGCGACCTTCCCGTAGCCCTGTCGAGTGAGCAACTGACTGTCCTTATGATCCGTGGAGGCGGAGTCGTGTCCTTATGTTCCGTATTTCATGGTGTTGTGGTGTCCCGCTAGCTCGACGGCATAGCGGTCCACACATGTGTCATCCAGGGTATGTAACATCACCCTTTCCCACAAAGTTGAGCGTCCTCGCTCAAGAAAAGTCGCGGGATTCTTCTTTGATGAATAATGAACCCATGTTGTTAGATGAACTGTCCATGTTGTTGATCTTAGCGTAACGGTTCCTTTGCTCCTTCCTCTGGTGTTACTTCGTGTGGATCGTGATGAGGACTGGTGTGATTTCGTGATAAGGACTACGGTTGTGAGATTAATGTTAGGCTCCCCAAAAATTAGAAGTTAGTTACAATTGAATTTCTATACTATAATAAAATGAGAGTTGAAAAAAAGGTTAAATAGGGAAATGTAGGTAAATTATGAGTATTGTCGGGAAGAAAGGGAAAAAATAAAATAAAAGATAGAAATAAAATAAATTTCGGCAAGTTACAGGTTACAGTTACAGTTACAGGTTACAGGTTAGGGGGTTTATGGTAATGTTGGTTAAAGAGTTTTATAAATGGAGGGGGGGGGCGTTGAAATACAAAACGTAAAGGAACAACAGTAAACAGAATTAAAACAGTAAACAAAAAATTGAAATAAATGAATGAAAAGAAAAAAAATTATACGAATAAATGTTGTATACGAGTTATTTGGTATGAGTAATTGGTAGTTGTGCGGCTCCGGAGTATCTCACTGGTTGTCTGCGGCGTCTTGAGGATTTCTACTTGAGCTTGGCGTCTTGTTCGCGTTCCAATGACTGTTTTATGGTTGCCCGTCGTTGATTTCTTCCGACTCTGCATCTTCTTGTTCTCTTTCTTTTCGGATGAAACTTGTGTTGACGGTTCTCCATAATTGTTGGTGAGCTCTAAATTAACAATTTTAGTGGTGATACTCTTACCCTTGCTTGAAGTTGAATGTCGCGCAAGTTGTTCGGCACTGTCATCTGGTTTCTTCTTGTCTTCATGCTTCTCTTCTTCGTTCTTCTTGTCTTCAAGCTCCTCTTCTTTGTTCTTCTTATCTTCATGCTTCTCTTCTTTGTTCTTCTTGTCTTCATGCTTCTCTTCTTCGTTATACCTAGCTTCGCTCTTCTTGTAGATTCTGACGTTATCTTTATGTGCAACTTCCAATCCTTTTGCCCTGAATATCACTCTGCTTCCGTTTACTTCCTCTACGACGTATGGACCATGTTTCCTTGGCATCAACTTGTTTGCGGGGTCGTTCTTGATGACAAGAACCTGATCTCCTTTTTGCACGTCCCTTCTCTTTATTCGTTGAGAAGACTTGTTTTCCTGTGGTCTTCGTTGTATTATTGTGTCTGATGTTTTCGTGTAGGTCTTCCAGATTCTTTCTTAAGTTGGTGATGTAGTCGTCGAGGTCTGTATATTTCGGTCGTGGTGTCTTCAGTTGGTAATCTTCGGATAACGCTGGTTTCCTTCCGTATAGGGCCGTGAATGGCGGTATCTTTGTCTTCTCGTGAGGTGTTGTGTTGATGGCAAATGTAACGAACGGTAATTTCTCTTCCCAATCGGACTGGTTTCTGTTCACCGATGTCGTCAGTAATTCTTCCAGTGTCCGGTGTGCTCTCTCTATTGTACCGTTCATGTTCTTGTGGTAGGGGATAGTCAATTTGTGTTTGGTTCCGATGATATTGAGTGTTTCTTTCAATAGTTGCGAAGTGAAGTTCTTTCCATTGTCAGTGACGATGGATTTTGGTGTTCCGAACTTCAGAAACACCTCCTCGACAAGTGCTCGTGCTATTGTTTCCGCATCTTGTTTCGGGATCGCTGTCGCTATGGTGAACTTTGTAAAATCGTCTTTCGTGTGTAGTATATATCTGTTGCCGTTGATTGTCATTGGGAGCGGTCCGCAGATATCGCTGTGGATTCTCTCGAACGGTTCTTCCAGTTCTTCTAGTTGTCCCATAGGTTCTTTTGTTTCCTCATGCGGATTGGTTTTCCTTCTTCGGCACGGTATGCAACTCTTCACGACCTCCTCTATGTCATGCCGCATATTTGTCCAGTGGAATACTTCTCGGATTTTTGCCTGTGTCTTCTTGGCTCCCAAGTGATTAGCCAAGTGGGGTGTCTCATGGAAATATTCCGCGATTCTTCTCGTGATGGCCTTGTCGTTGGGTAAGACGGCAGGGCTGTTCCCGAGGATGTCTCGATTCTTATAAAGAATGTTGTTTCTTACGAAATGGTACTTGTCCGACTGCTCCTTGCACTTTTTTATTTTCTCCTGTATCCAGTGAGAGCCTTGTTGTAATTCGCGTATGTCTTTATCGGTCCAATCACCTGGGTACATTTGTATAGAGTTGATTTGATCCTTAATTTTGGGTTTCGCCGCTTTTTCTTCCTCTCCTATGTATCTGGAGAGTGCGTCGCAGACTGAATTCAGTTTTCCTGGCCTGTAGAGGATCTTTAGGTCATACTCTTGTAAGGTGATCTGGTATTTGGCCAGTCTGCCGATAAGATCTCTTCGATGTAGTAGGCTAGTGAGAGGTCTATGATCTACAATTGCTACCGTCGGTGAACCAAATATATACGTTCGGAATTGCTTGACGGCGAATACGAGCGCTAGTGCTTCCAGTTCGATTGGTGGGTATTTCCTTTCGGTGGTGTTCAGTTTGCGGCTGGCGAATGCGATAGGGTGTATTGCGTCTGAGTCGTCCTTCTGCAGCAGGAGAGCTCCGACTGCAATAGTACTTGCGTCGCTTTCGATCACGAAGTCTCTATCCTTCCGCGGTGGTTGGAGGACTGGTGTCCAGTTGCGGGTGTGTATGCTGAGGTTATAAGAAAAGACAATAGGACGATGGATAGGAACGGAATATCAAAGAACCTTTTTCTGCCGGAAGATTTTCTTGGCTCTTCTGGTGCCTCGTCGAAATCGAGTAATGCATTTACTCTGTTGAATCGTACGTTCCTCTGTCTGTTCCTGTTCCATCTCCTGACGTTCCTGTTCCATCTGTTGCTTCGCTGATAGAATCTTCCGTTTCCGTCCTCTCTCGGGGGTTGCTCCCGTGGTCGTCCCATTCTCGATAGTCGTTCTGACAGCGTGTTTATTGCTTCGTGGATGTTGTCTTCGTCGTCATTTCCGATATGCTCTTCACGTTTGGCAATGTTTTTCGCGTCTTCTAGTGTAAGCGGTGCCATTCTTCGTACTTGATTCCTTATTGGCTTGTTAAGTCCGTTTATGAATGTATTGAGTAAGATCTTCTTTCCCATTTCGTTTCCGTTTGGGAAAGCCTGTTCGGCTAGTTCCTTGAATGCTCTGCAGAACTGGTCCACTGAGCGGCTGTCTTGGTTTAGTGTCAGCTCCACTTGTGCAGCGTTTTGTCTTTCGGGTGTCATGATCTTCGTCTCCAATTCGTCCAAAATTGACTCGAATTTTGCGAACTTCTTGGATGGCGGTAGGTTATCATATGCGTCCAACGCAGCGCCTGTTAAACATGTCGGGATTAACCGTATCGCTTATTCCTGTGAGTATTGGCGTGCATTCAGATATTCGTTTAGTCTTCGAACGAAAGTCTTAAGCGATCCGCTTCCATTGAGAACTGAAGGACTTATTGGCGGCTTGCGGTTCGAATGGGACAGCTTTTCGATAGCCTGGGACAGCTTCGCGATGACTCCTTCCTCTTGGTTATCTCCTGGTGTGTTTCGAGTTGCTCGTCTCTTTGGTGGGCGTTGGCCTTCCATTGGTGGTTGTTTCGCTTCCTTCTCCTTTCACAATTCCAAGTTTGTTTTTCTGTAAATAATAGCTATAGTGTAGAATACCTTATGGATCCGTTTGGTATTTCGAAGATGTATAGCAATATTAGAGAATAGTAACAAGGAATAAGAATAATAGATGTGGAGGAGATATAATTTCGTTGAGATGTATTACGCATCTTAACGGTGTTCCAAATTATAGTGTTCTGTGTTATAGGCAATCTCATTATGGGTGTCTCGGAATTGTCTTTGGTCATTAGATTCTAGTGTTGGTGTAACCCCCGTTGGGAGTGCGCGGCTCATGCTGGAGGATGCTTGGTCGACAAATGTGGGTGCCGGCAGAGAGTAATGGCTCTAATCTTGCGCTGTGTCAAAAATAAATAAGAAAGAATTTAGAAGACTAGGCATGATATTACTTCTCTGATCGCAGATCATCTGGAGCTAAAAAGTCCGAGATCTTTGTCCGACTTACGCAGCCTTGCTGAACACTGGTTTATGTGTTCGACGCTATGGTGGTTATTACAAAAAATCCCTAAAAACCGTTCTGCGGAAATCTACGATCTGTTCCCACTGCAAGGTATCTAACTCCATTATGCACGAGCTGGGGGTTCCTTATGGTAACACTGAGGCTTGGAATATTCGGATTTACTAGAAAGGCATACTGTAGTCAAGGGGTTAAATCTAAATAAGTTTCGCGAAATTTTGTGCGTGCTAGAATTCAGTATAAGGCAGATGATGCGCGGGGTTTCTATATATTATTTAGATTAAATGAGATAGTTGGATGTTATAAAAAAATGAACAAATGTTAAATGATGTAGCGGTAAAAAAAAGATTTGAAAAATGAAACAAAAGAAATTTGGAAAGTTAAATTAATTCCATTGAACTAAAGAGCAAATCAACTGCACATATGGCCAGTCTGTGCGGGATGGGTCCTTGGCGGGGCTTGCTTGCCCGTACTGTCACTCAAGATGACCTTTTCATCTGTGCTTTTGCTGTTACATCTATCTGTTTTGTTCGAGCACACTTTGTTTTTATGACCCCACATGTGATTTGATCTCTTCGGTTCAGAGTATGATAAGATATTAAAATATAAACAAAATAAATCATTAATCATTATAAACGATAAACTGATCTTTTAACATTCCGCGTTGTTTTCTGCATAATACTTTAATAGCGGCATTCTAATTCCTTACTACCGTTTAGTGTCTTAAGAGAAAATCCGACTAAAACAAAATATTCGGTCGGGACCCTAGTTCCTTTAGCACTTGGTGCAAGCGGACACCGTGCTTACTCCCCAGGAACCTTTTCTTCAAGCGTGTTACCTCCATTCCGCTAGAATAGGAATGGCGACCCATAGTCACAAAAGGGATTAGCGTGACTCCAAAAATATGATACCGATTTTATTTACGCGCTGGGGAAGTTACATTAATTGCTAGAGCAATGCCTACAAGTCCGGCTGTGTAACGTGGTTCTACTACTGATGGACAGCGTGGACTATATCAGTGATTGATATCTTTGGGAATTCCTACGTTGTCCACAATTGCCTAATGATGTGCGTGTTAATGATTCTGAGGAACCCAACGGATCATGTTGGTCAAGAGAAACAATTTGAAAGTATTGTTTTGCACATTCCCTGAAGAGAGAATGTGCATGGTGACATTTAAAATAAAAAGTTTCAAATGACCTTGAAGTCCGTTTATTAAACTTTATGGTTCCCATCATTATACAAAGGGAGAGCACTTTGTGCTTTTAAATGCCAAGGCCATCTTTTGAGATGGCGAGCAATTTCCCTTATCGATTGTACAATAGTTTCTTTGACAATCCAGTTTTCGCACTTACAAGGGAAGTGTTTTAGGTCTCCATCTCAGATTTTGATAAAACTTTGCAGATAGATTCCTTATGGCTTGATTAGTATACTGTCAAAAAATTAGGACCTACAAAACGGTTTAAGTAGGTGAAAAATCGGTTTGAAATTCAGAAATATCCCGTTTACCCACAATAATGGAATAAAGCTAATGAATTTTATTTTAAATTGTGCGTTTTCATAAATAATGATTTAAAAACCACTGAAGCATCGGGGCAACAGCGCAGTGGCAAAACGACGGGACACGGAACAGCAGGGCGAGGGTTCGATTCTTCTTGGGGGTGATATGTTTCTATTTCTATTACTAGTCGAATAGCTCTGGGCCGCTTTTTTACTTTTCAAGATTATAATGATAATTTACCAGATAATCGACATTTTATACATTCGAAAAAGGATATGATGTTCCTTTTTTCGATACTGTATTTAAGCGGCTATTTTTTTTTTATAAATTTTCATTATATTATAAATTATAAATTTCAATGAGCTCTTCTGATTGATTGATATGGCCTTTCCGTGTTCTAATTCTTGGATCAATTCTTGGAAGCGTGCACATGGAATTTCTTCCCGCAAGATCACGAAGTTTGTGTCTGTGATACGACATAAGAAAAGAGATGAACTATTGGCCAGTGCAGAAAACTTTTTGGTTGTGGCAAATCAGGAGTTGGAAGCATTTTCACCTTGAAGGATCTTTAATGCAGATCAAAGTGGTTTTCAATTGGAAATGAACACTGCGAGAACATTGACGTACACAGGCACAAAAACAGTTGAATGCACTGTGAACACTGTGAGTTCCACTACTCACAGCTACACAGTGCTTCCTGTAATATCTGCAGAAGGAAAACTACATCCTCGTCTTTTCGTAGTTCTGAAAGAAAACAACGGAAGATTTCCAAGAAATTTTCGAAGTTCTTTTTCCAACTTGGTTGTTCGCTGTCACACGAGCCACATTATGTTTTTTTGAAACAGTTTTTTTTGAACACAGTAATTTTCGATGAATGGGTTCCGGCTAGCTCGTTGCTTATTATCGATTCATGGAACGGATGGAAAGATGCAAACGGTTATTCGGACCCAAATAATGAAGATAATAAATTAAAAACACTGCAAATTCCTGCTGGTTGTACAGGTATGATTCAACCCTTGGATGTCGGTGTCTTTGGAGGATTCAAGAGTGTTATAAAAATCATCACGGAGTATGCACGGTTATGTGAACCAAGCTTTCAAATACATCAAAAGTCTTCCACACTTCAGGTAACTAACTTTTAGATGCTTGATTATAATATGTTCATAGGTTTTGTCTTTAATTTACCGTCAGCTTTGTTCACCGAAACTCCACAGTTGGGTAAAGTACAGTTGGTTTGCTAGTGGATATAAAGTCGACCGTCCAGGATCTTTTTATACACCGAAGCAACTATTATTCCCAAAAGAGATCCCCAACGGCTGTGAGATAAGTAACTGTAAAAATGTATCTTTTATACGTTGTCTTTATTGTGAAAAATTTTTATGCTTTCAACATATGATTGTTGAGAATCATTATAATTGTTGATTTAATAAATAATACATTTAAAGGTTATCATATAAATCTTGAAAAGTAAAAATAAAAAAGCGCCACAGTGATATTCGAATATAGAATGATTATTAATAATAATAGAAACATACCACCCCCAATGAGAATCGAACCCTCGCCCTGCTGTTCCATGTCCCGTCGTCTTGCCACTGCGCTGTTGCCCCGATGTTTCGGTGGTCAATAAAACCATTATTTATTAAAAACAGGTTCACGTAAAACACGTGAAAATTTAAAAAAAATATAATAAAACGATAGTTTTTAATAAGATAGTATACCCCTTAAAATATGAACCGGATTGATTAACATTAACTATATAAAATTTGCGTTTGAAAATCGCGATTTTTTGGGTTTTAGACCCATTTTTTACCCACTTAAACCATTTTGTAGGTCCTAATTTTTTGACAGTATACTAATCAAGCCATAAGGAATCTATCTGCAAAGTTTTATCAAAATCTGAGATGGAGACCTAAAACACTTCCCTTGTTAGGACAATAACATCTCTACCAAAGTAGGATGTTCAAGGTGGAACCTCCACGTTACAATACGTCTCCCCCACCTACTCCCCTTCTTCTTGGCGACCCGAAGAGTAGTAGTTGGTGTGAGGATCCGATGTAATCTTACTACTAAACGCCCAATCAAATGGCTTACCTGGCGGACACTGCCGAGAACACAGAACACCTAGCTTTAATATGAACCTTTATTCGTCTCCATAAGTAGAATACAATAGATGAATATGGTTAATAGGGAGCTAGAATAGGAGCTAACATCTCACCCACGGTCGGGGCGCTTCTCCCAAATGGAAGCGACCTTCCCGTAGCCCTGTCGAGTGAGCAACTGACTGTCCTTATGATCCGTGGAGGCGGAGTCGTGTCCTTATGTTCCGTATTTCATGGTGTTGTGGTGTCCCGCTAGCTCGACGGCATAGCGGTCCACACATGTGTCATCCAGGGTATGTAACAATTATAATAAAAATTTTAGGTATAATTTATTATATTTAGGGTCGAAATAATAAACAAATTGCAAATTAAATATACACCAGCCCAAGCGAGACCATCTTTTTTTGGTATGCTCCTTTACCCCTAACTTTTCATTAACCTACACCACGACAATATAATTTTCAAGGTCCAATTTCAAGCGAAGATGTTTAAAGACTAGTGGTTCTACTTTGACAATCATGTTTTATCTCAATACAGTTTTCATAATAATAATTTATATAAAGAAAACATGTAAAAAGCTCGAAGTAATATACGCTATTCGTTCTTTATTTTCAGACAACTCTTCGATTTTTGAATTTGACGTCATAATAAACATATTAATCTTCCACATGGATGATCCGCGAATAATAAATTATCCATTTAATGGAAAAAAGTGTTTCATTTAGACAATACGCCACAATCAGACCGAGTCTGAAAGATAATTTAGTGAATTATATTTGTTTAAGTAAATCTGTATCAATAAGAGTTGAGAAGAGTCACGCTTAATTCATAATAACATGTTTATCGGTTTGAAAAATGATGTTGCTGAATAATAGTATTGTTCACATAGGATATTGTAAAACTATGAAAACTATATAAATACATATTTTTGAGCTCATGGAATTAACCAGATGAGCCGTTCTGTTGGATTCCGGTTCGACCAGAAGTAACAATGCCCAACGTTCAAACATGTTGGCACGCCGAAGGCGCTCAGTTGAAAATTCCCCTTCACATAGACTGACAGGGATGTGCGATGGGGCGCGCTAACATTTAAACGAATAATTTAATTTATTTTTAAATTTTCAGTTTTAGCTTAAAATTTCTATAATATCCGTATATTTGTATTTTATTTCCTATATCACAACAATTCTAATAAAATTGCGCACTTTCTGATATACTTGGTTTGACTATAATTGTTCATTAATGATGTGATTGTAACCGTTGAAAAATATGTTTTAAAACATTTATAACTTTTGATATAGGAGGTTAGAGCCTTTCTAATATGGCTCATATTGTTCTTTGGGTCTTCCTCTATCCATAGAGCCCATAAAACAAAAATTTTCAAAGAAAATTTTTTTGCTATAGCTCTTTTACTAGGATGCACCTTATTTTATCATTTTTCTTATTTTTCGAACGTTTTTATATTTGTTAACAAATGGTTTTAGTTCAGATAATGTGCAAAAAGGATCAATAAAGTAATACAAACCTAAATCGGATCGTTGAGCCCGTTTCACCGTTGTCAATTCCACTGTTTGTGGTCGAAATCCGTCAATGACTTAGTCAGTGTTAAAAAATTTTAATTACAGTTTTTTATAATGAAGAATCTAAAAAAAAATATTGTTCTGCATATATAGAAGTAATAATTAAAGCATAAAAACATATTTATAAAGCAAAAATACTATCAACTACCAGTAGACAACACATTAAATACCAAATCATGCATACAACTCGTCCTTATACACTACTCCTTAGCTCATCATGTCAGGGTTTTTGTAGTTCCCACAGGCATCCGAGCGGAATGAGTGCATCCTTGATGGAGATTAATTAAAAACATGCAAAATTGGACACATCATGGCAACATCATACTTCCTAATCAGTCTTTATGCTGACATATATTGAAATAGATCAAAATTTAGTCGGCGAAACGGTGAAACGGTCTCAACGATCCGATTTAGGTTTCAATTACTTTATTGATCCTTTTTGCACATTATCTGAACTAAACCATTTGTTAACAAATATAAAAACGTTCGAAAAATAAGAAAAATGATAAAATAAGGTGCATCCTAGTAAAAGAGCTATAGCAAAAAAATTTTCTTTGAAAATTTTTGTTTTATGGGGTCTATGAAAAGAGGAAGACCCAAAGAACAATATGAGCCATAGTAGAAAGGCTCTAACCTCCTATATCAAAAGTTATAAATGTTTTAAAAAATAATTTTCAACGGGCAAAATCACATCATTAATGAACAAATATAGTCAAACCAGGTATATCAGAAAGTGCGCAATTTTATTAGAATTGTTGTGATATAGGTAATAAAATACAAATATACGGATATTATAGAAATTTTAAGCTAAAACTAAAAATTTAAAAATAAATTAAATTATTCGTTTAAATGTTAGCGCGCCCCATCGCACATCCCTGTCAGTCTATGTGAAGGACTTCTCCCTTCGGCGTGTGTTGGTGCATGGTGTATGTTGTGGAGATGTTTTTAAAACACGGTATCCTCATGTTCTTTCTTTGTCGTGTTTTTGGAACTATAGGTTGCTGGAACAATAGATTGTACGTATAAAAACATCTCGGAGAGCGCGATAAGATCATGGACGCGGGCTAAATTTTGGGCCATATGGGACTTCTGAAATGTCCCATTCAGTCTCCAAAATTGTATTGTTCCATCGTTCCATAATCCCATTAACCATTTCTGGAAGGAGCTCGAGCAATGTGTTGCTTTCAAAGCGTCGAATTGTCAAAAACAACGTTAAAGAGCGCGTGAAATTCCATTCCGATTTATCATCAAAAATTTCGAAGTGCGGCTGGTGTACAAGCGTATCATTCAAGACTTGCGGATGAAATAATGTTTGATCTTCTTTTCTTAATAAAACGACCTTAATTAATTTCAGCAAAAAATTTAATAGAACTTGAACTGTTTTAGTAAACCGGATGAAACGGGAAACACTTTCCGCGTCAATTTTTTTAAATGTGAAACACGCAAGATATAAATTATATGTTTCCAATATTTAAGTGATTATTCGAAATATAAATTTACAAATTTAAAGGCTGTTTTCGTGTATTCTTGGTTGAATTATGAAAATTTATAATTTTATTTCCGAAATTCTAGATTTTAGCCTCTTTTCTCTGTTTTGTTGTTATGGAATCAGGAGTATGTGAAACATTAACGAGACTGTAAGTAATTTACTACTGCCTAAGGGCACCATAAATTATAATTTAAATAACACTTGAACAACGACCGCTTTTTACAGTCTGGCGTTTTTTACATCCGAATTTTAATTTCACTCTTTTTTCTAACCTTTAAAGTTGATTTTGCTTGGGGATAAATATTGTATTCAAAACCTTTAATTGTATAAAGAATTCTCACGTCTAATACAATCTGATATCTCTGAAAGACAAATGTCTGTTTATATTAATGTGTATAATATTTAAATTCCTTCTTAAAGTCTTATCTTGGAAGATTTCTAGTAATGGTTAGACATACATTTTTGTCCATTTTTAACGGACCAAACTGGTGTTAATCTTCCCATTGAGCCAAATACGACTTAGACCACAACAATGTTTAAGTAATCGTATGGCCTGTTTTCAGCTGAAACATGATTTCTATCATTCATACATAGATAGGAATCCAGCAGGAGATGTATCATGTTCTAAAAAAGAGGATGGCTCATGACCTAAACGACCTAAACAAGAGGACTCGTGTCTTTGAGCCAATTGAAAAGGAAGGAGCCGACAAGAGTTATCAAATATCAATTTTAGCTTACTATAAGCTCCTTTGTGGTTATAAAGTTAAAAAATTAACCTAAAACTAACCCTGATTATTAATTGTTAATTTAATGTTAATTTATGTAATTGTTAATTGTTGTATATTAATTAATAGATTCTTTTTTTACTTATTCACTCGATGGCATATCAAATGTCACTGTTTTATAATATTTACAAGAATTTTATCTATATCTACGTTAAAATTAAAAATCATTTTTACGTCAATTTTGCCGACTTTCCTTAAAACAGCTCTGACGCTTTAAACATATACCAAAATGTTAGATTTATGTGACTCTACTTAACTTCTGTTTTTAACAATACATTTGGCGTGCAATGGGAATTGAAAATATGCTATAGAATACAACTTAATTATCTTATATATATATATATATCATAGAGACATTTACTAATGAAATTTTACGAAAATATTTATCAATAATAATTCAAATCTGCCTCTATGTTATCTCAAACCATCAATAACAATATGAACCTTAATCAACAACACCTTTTTGTTTATAATTTTCCAATAATTGTCTAGTATCCGTGCTTTCCTTTTCAGTAAACATATGAACGGCATGAGAACGACAGAAACAGATATTATCTATTCGTGTCATCAATCAAAAATGATAAAATTACAATGACTTTCAGCTGTTTTGTAAGTCCAACGGAATGGAATTTCTGTTTCCGACGGCAGGAAAACAATATTTTATCATTAGTACATAATAGGTTATTATGGCTTGAATTATCAAATTGTAGCCTAATTACAGCCCTTCGCTCCCCAGTCGCTGATGTCATGGTTGAAATAATGAAGATGGTCCTTGACAGAGGTAGTGATCCAGAGACCATCGGAGCATTTTTTGTCCTCATCGCCAGTACAGATGGTGAATGGGGCATTGACATCCATGTTTTTGTGGTAGAACACCTAAAAAGAAACAATTTAAGTTAAAATAAATAAAAAAAAAACAATTTAAGTTAAAAGTTATATTTGCGAATAACTACCCGGAAATTTTACAATAATTTTCTATCATTACATTATCATTTTTTTTTTTCAAGTTTCATCAAATTTTGTTCTGTTTTACGGTAATGGTGAAGACTAAGGACCATTGCTCTTCGATTATCTAGCTGTTTAAGCAAACTATGACTTTTAGATGCATCAGTGAGCGTCACGTGGTGCCGTGTTTTATAATATCATTAAACGTTAGCGGGAGCTTCAATCAGTCAATGACCGCACTAGACGTGGAAGACCAACTTCTGTGATTAACCCCTCAAAAATCAAGCGGAGCCAACATTGGAGCAAGAGACAGATCTCAAGAAAGAAAACATCTTCTCCTCCGTACGCAAATGGAAGATCATTTGGTGAGCGGGTTTTCTGATGAGAAGCTGCTCACGGTAGAGGCCGAATTCAACTCTCAGAATAATCGAGTGTTTGGCAATACTTCCAAAAAGCTTCTGAGATGTGTAGGACTGTTCATCGAACGTCACATCCCTCTTCCGTTATGGTATTCGGAGCGATCTGCTCAGCTGGAAAGTGTCCTTTTGTTTTCATAGAATAAAGAGTGAAGATCAACAAAGAGACATTCTGGAAATTCGTTTTCTCCCTTGGGTCAGGAAACACTTTGATGGAAACAAACAGTCCTCTTCCGCATACTGCCAAGGTTACCCAACAGTTTCATAATGAACACAATTTGTCACCACGCAGGAAAAGATCGAATAAACGTCCATCGTCAAATAATACGAAGGATACTGAAGAGGGCTGGTCACTGTGCTCGATTGCCAGGTGACCGTTGGATGAAACGATTGACGGGAATGGGTTCCTCGAGGTTGGACACGACAAAAAGGAAGGCTGAAAGCAAGATGGCAAGACCCAATTAAACTCTCGGTCTCAAATTATGTGCACGAGAAGTCCACCTCCAATATCCCAAGAAGGCAAATGGGAATCTTGGAGAAGAAGGATGTCTGGCCCACTATTGCGATGCGCAGCCGCGAAGATTGGAGAGAGCTGGTCCGCATCCCTATGAGAGAATGACAACGGACTCCTAAGTATACTAAGTAAGTAAGTAAGTTTCATAAAGTCGACCGAATGGGATGTTTCTTCCCCGAACCAGAATAAGCTCGAATACTCCGTGTGTGAGGTTTTGCAAGCGAAGGTCAACGCTAAAGTCAACTGTCGAGGCATTAAAGACGACTCTGGTCAATGAATGAGGCAATCTGTCTGACGACTACCTGCGTACAACCATCGACGCTCGGGTTAAATAAAAATAGTTAAATTTTTTTGTTGTATGACCAAAAGAGTTTGTGAATCTCATATCATTCTCACTTTTGATTCTCGAGAGTTTCATGTTCTCAAAGTTGTAAAGGAAATTATGCGCAACCCTGTATGTATATATATATATATATAAATTATTGCAAGACACGACTAGTTGAAAACTAATCACAGTTGAAAACTAATTATCAACCACAAGCGTCAGACTTCAAAAAACAATAATTCTCACCTCAAATTTGTTATGATAATATCCCTTGAATCCTTCATTTGGAATATGCGGAACAACGTCACGGTTGTGCGTGACACGGTACGAATAGGCGAATTGACGATCGTGAGCAAGAGCGTAAGTCTTATCACCAGTTCTTGGTTCTCCATAAGTGATCAGCTTAACACGGCTTCCATCGACAAGCTTGGCGGCAACAATGTATGAAGCAGCAAGAGAAGCCAATGATCCACCGAGAGAGTGTCCAGATACCCACACCTCGTATCCGGGGTACTTGGAAAGAAGAGTCAAGAAATCATCTTTCATTCCAGCGTTCCAGACCTTGGTGAACGCGTCACCAAAGTACTTAGAGACTTTTCCGCCGGCAAGCCAGGACATCTACAAAACGTTAAAGAATGGAAATGAAAACAACCTCATGCTTACTTGAGACTCAAAGACACTCTTATTGGCTTCAGAAATCAATTGCAAGAATCCTTGAGTTCCACTAAATTTCAGTTTTATCGAAAATTTGAAAAATAAGTTCAATACCGGAATGAAATGACAATTGCCTTGTCGCCCTCGAGAACCGCTGTATAACCGGAGCATACATCTGATTTGAGCATGGCACATTCTTTAACGTATATTTGTCGCTTCAGCTAAATAAATTGTATAAAAACTTGTATATCAATAAGCTTCTGATTACTTTTGCATTCTGGAAACGCTTGGTCAAACACTGTTGAGGATTGCTGGAATATGCAGCAGATGACAAAGCCAGGAACTTATTCCTGGCCAGTGCATCAGAATAAGAAGCCAAATCTATAGTAAAATTTCAAATTTAATATAAATTTAAAAAAACTAACTTGATGCTGGAAGTACACCAGCCGTGACAACTGCCACAAGGGCAGTCAATGCCAATAACTTGAGCATGACGGTTCACTGGAAAACTATCCAAGTGAAATGGAGCGAAAAGATTATCGTTTATGTAGTGGCAAAGCAAAGTAATTACTAACTGATAACAGACGCGAAAACGTGATGCAACTGTCGAGATGAAAGCCTCTTATCGAAAATGTCCGGGAATTGCCGTTGTCGATAGGCTCATACACTTCATGCAATGTGCAGTGCTATGATAGTCTTTAATCATTTGAATTTCTATAATGTAAAATAAATATTATATATGGTATGAGTTCGTTAATCGACAATGTTATTTTAAGATAAACCGTTTTATTGTTTTTCGTTGGAAGAAAGATAAAAACTATCAAAAAGACAAATGTATTATAGCTTTTAAAATTATTACTAAATTTAAATGAGACGAATAGAATATCTTAAACTAATTATATTATAATCATGCTCCAGGTCAAATGATCAAGTTCTTTGCTCAGAAAATATACTCATTTTGCATGTTTCAGTACGAACCGTAGATTTTTATAGAGCTTATGAAGGACAAGTAAAAATAACCTCTAATGAAATTAATAGTGTATATTAGATAGACAGGTTTAATTATTGTTCATTTACATCTGGCGTGCAATTCCTGCTGTACGCTTCCACTAGAAGAGCAATATTTGGAGCTGGGACGATGAATGCCTTTAAAAATGCACAAGATAATTAACCGTCAATTGACTAACAGGGCTCAATCTATTAATATTATTCAAACCAAATCGAAATTTTGATTAGATCTATATTTTATAAAAAAAAGACATCATAAACGCTTTATCCTTCTATTTGCCGATTAAAATCTTCGATTTATTATATTGTAGATTACAGTAATCCTTAGCAGGGTTACACGGAAATCAGTTTTTTTTCAAACGGATGTCGAAAACGGAAATATTTTTTTGAAATGGGCGTTAAAGGAAAATTTATTTTAAAAGAAACAAAAAAATAAAAATGAATCTTTCTACAACTTCAGGTTCATGATGGAAAAAATAAGTGTTTCGAGTTGTTTAGACGACATCCTCGATCTACGTGGAGAGCAGATCAATCCAGAAACAGAAAACATCCGTACCGATTCACATGATCTAAAATATTTATCCAGACAGAGATCGTTTCGAACGTTGGGGAAGCAAAATAAAAACTATTGGACGTATGACGTATAACGCACTTTGTCGTCATTCCCATTATAATTTAGTGAATAAAGCTTTGATAACATTTCATTCTTTAAGTATTTCGCATTGCGTGTGGACAATAAAGTGAATAGACGTAGAAGGAAATCTTCCTGTGGACTTAAATTTTAAATACATCTCAATTAATGATTTCAAATTTTATAAAACGAAGGTTGTACCTAATAAATTCTGTCAATTTCCACTCAATCGTCTGTAATTTTTGGGCTTTTTTGCATGTCTTCTTTTTGCGTGTCATCGTACCGAGTCGGAATCGAATCGCAGGAATAATTTATCATATTTGTTTCTCAAAAACACAGACAAAAATAAATAAAGACTGATAAAAACCAAAAATAAGTTATCATGAAAAGAATTAACGTGCGTATCGCGTCATTTCGCTTCATGTCAGATGTTCTACAGTAATTTGTAATTATTTACGTTTTGAAGAAGAAAGAAAACCAAGGAATAGCAGGAAGAAGTGTCACTCATTTTTCTACTAACAATGCCAAAATAGTTTTTAAACTGTATGAAGAAACTAATAAAATGCGTGTAAATATTACAGAACTGTAATTTTCATTTGTCTTCCTCTTTTCCGCTTTTATAAAAAAACCTACTGTTGTGACGGAAATTTAAGCTGAGAGCAAAAGCACACAGTTTACTAGTAACTCTTGAAAGTCTGGTAAATGTTAATTATATATTTCTGTTTGTCACGTTAACCGTCATTCCCTAGTTATTGTTATTACCATAACTATAGTTTCGTTACAATACGTCTCCCCCACCTACTCCCCTTCTTCTTAGCGACCCGAAGAGTAGTAGTTGGTGTGAGGATCCGATGTAATCTTAATACTAACGCCCAATAAATGGCTTACTTGGCGGACACTGTCGAGAACACAGAACACCTAGCTACTTAATAAATCTTTATTCAGCTCCACATAGTAATACAATAGACGAATATAGTTATTTATGCAGCTAGAATAGGAGCTAACATCTCACCCACGGTCGGGGCGCTTCTCCGAAATGGAAGCGACCTTCCCGTAGCCCTGTCGAGTGAGCAACTGACTGTCCTTATAATCCACGGAGGCGGAGTCGTGTCTTTATGTTCCGTAATTCATGGTGTTGTGGTGTCCCGCTAGCTCGACGGCATAGCGGTCCACACATGTGTCATCTAGGGTATGTAACAGTTTATATTATCAAAATCTGAGAAATTGACAATTCAAATTTTATTTTTATAAAAAATAAAAGTAATAAATCTGACGTGATCTAGAAATTTCGAAGAAATATAATGAAAAACAGAGAAGTTATTAACATAAATTGAATATTTGTTTCATGATCTCTTTGAGACCATTGAAAATAATTCAAAAATGATCAAATCAAACCTTTCATATTCCTAGACTTTGATAATATTCATTTATATATCAATACCATACGTTGATTTTTTGAATCACTATTGAATAACCTCGCAAATTTAACAATTTAACTACAAAATCTACGAGGTTCATCAGGAAAAATTGAAAATGAAAAAGTTTACGATTTGTTGGATAAAGATTCTTCAAGGATCAACACCCTCAAAAATAATTTTTTATCTAAAGAAATGGGGAACGAAATTGAGCTCTTAAAACGCTACAAAGAGCAGGGGAAACAAATTCAAATTCTTGATGAACAATGCCAATACAGACATACAGACAACTTATAACAGAAACCAAGTCCACGCATACCCGCAAAATCAAATTGAATAAAGTTGAATCACCAATTATTGCTATCCTTTTTTATATTTTCTGACAACTTTTAAGGCACATTAATTCAGAACATAAATATGATTACTACTAACAAGGCTCCATGACGCTCTAAAGCAATCAATGAACCAATTATTTTTATTTCTGGTGAGTTTTTGGTTTCAAATTTTAACATGGTTAATATTTAATAATGACTTACTTCATTCTCTTCGCTTCCACTTGATCTGCTCTTCATCCAATTAAATTTATGCACACAAAAGCATATAACAATTTCAAAACAATTATGGAATTTTTTTTGCTTCCCATTAATACTTATAAAATTAAAAAAAAATAATTGTCACATTAAAATTATAAAAATTTAATTGTTGTTGAAACGACATCACTACATATCTGTCCATTACAAAACCCAGTCGTGATGAACCATTGAAATAAAATAAAAACTAAATTTCGAAATATCTGAAAATATAAAAAATTAGAATAGAATTGTGTATCATTTCTACTATTAACACCATTGCACAAAGAACGTAAGTTAAAAATCTCCAACAACCGTTCAAATTAATTTGAATCGTCACAAGCCCGCCCTCATCCGCAAGGATCGATTGAGCTCTAGGGCCCGATCGGATCAAACCATGGATGTTGAAGACAGTTGCGGAATGTGTTCTCATGAATAATCGAAACGCACCGCGCTCGACACCAAAGCGATCACTCTCCTCAAGACACTTTCGATGAGCATAATAAAGCGAAACAAATCTAAGCGCATCTCATCTTCTACCTCTATAACCCTGACCATCTTTCGGCAGAAGAACAGAACAGAAAGCTAGTCAAATCGCTCAAATCGAGCTTCTCGAAATTCGATACAAGTATGATCTCGACACAGCTAAATTCAAGAAATCAAAGGACAATCCGTGTATATCACTAGAGAACGATGTGAAGACACCGCGAAGCCATTTTCTCCGGACTAAGGCTAAAAGGATCAAGGTCACGGTGTTACATAAGAAAAAAGAAGCCGAAGTGCTGAAACACTGTCGTTCCATCGTCTTAACATAAATTATTTCGAAAATGTTCTCGAACATTTCGACGACACATTTAAGCACTCACTCGTACGTATATAGACTGGAAACCGATTTCGATCGGATTAAAAACATCCAATGTGCCAGAAACCTAAGACAAATAGCCAATTACCCTAGTTTGAGGTGTATGGGAGGGGAGGAGGAGCTTATCGATGTCCCAGAGGAACGAGGAGTGAGAGAAGAAAATGTCGTCAGAAAGAGGAGATGGAGCCACGCCTGCAACGAAGATGGAATGCCGATTGAGAGAGAGCTGGATGGCCACGATACTTAACTTCCGCCCACGTGATAGGAGAGAATTTTCACGAAATGGAAAACCAGGAGTGTCCAAAAATCGAGAAAAACATAAAGACAGATGGGAGAATCTGATCATGGAGCGCGTAGTCGAATTTCTGGGCAATAAAAAAGAATTAATTCAAAACAAAGTTCCGAAAAGATGGATTTTCAAGAACGAATAAATTTAAGTATTCTGATTATTCTTGCATCAATCATCGTAGTTTAAGATTGGGTTGGGTAAGTGGGTGTGTTAGGGAGACTTCCCGATACCAATTGGTAGGATGAACTTTTTAAAAAGATCCCATGAGAATGATTACTAGGAAAATCAGAATAAATTAAAAACATTGTTTCATTTCCAAAAAAGGTTTATTAATCTGGGGTTCACATAGAATATGTGACCAATGCATTCCAGATTTATAACAAACCAAGTTTTTAATTCAAAATAAAGTTTCATCTGAATGGAAGACAGATGGATTTTCAAGAACGAATAAATTTAAGTATTCTGATTATTCATGCATCAATCATCATAGTTTAAGATTGGGTTGGGTGAGTGGGTGTGTTAGGGAGACTTCCCGATACCAATTGGTAGGATGAACTTTTTAAAAAGATTCCATGAGAATGATTACTAGGAAAATCAGAATAAATTAAAAACATTGTTTCATTTCCAAAAAAGGTTTATTAATCTGGGGTTCACATAGAACATGTGACCAATGCATTCCAGATTTATAACAAACCAAGTTTTTAATTCAAAATAAAGTTTCATCTGAATGGAAGACAGATGGATTTTCAAGAACGAATAAATTTAAGTATTCTGATTATTCTTGCATCAATCATCATAGTTTAAGATTGGGTTGGGTGAGTGGGTGTGTTAGGGAGACTTCCCGATACCAATTGGTAGGATGAACTTTTTAAAAAGATCCCATGAGAATGATTACTAGGAAAATCAGAATAAATTAAAAACATTGTTTCATTTCCAAAAAAGGTTTATTAATCTGGGTTTCACATAGAACATGTGACCAATGCATTCCAGATTTATAACAAACCAAGTTTTTAATTCAAAATAAAGTTTCATCTGAATGGAAGACAGATGGATTTTCAAGAGAGTATAAATTTAAGTATTCTGATTATTCTTTTGTCAATCATCATAATTTAAGTTGGTTTGGGTGAGTGAGTGTGTTAGTGAGACTGCCGGGTACCAATTGGAAGGATGAACTTTTTAAAAAGATCCCATGAGAATGATTACAAGGAAAATCAGAATAAATTAAAAACATTGTTTCATTTCCAAAAAAGGTTTATTAATCTGGGTTTCACATAGAACATGTGACCAATGCATTCCATATAACAAACCAAGTTTTTAATTCAAAATAAAGTTTCATCTGAATGGAAGACAGATGGATTTTCTGATTATTCTTGCATCAATCATCATAATTTAAGTTGGTTTGGGTGAGTGAGTGTGTTAGTGAGACTGCCCGGTACCAATTGGTAAAGTCTATGGTCAGACAAATGCCTCACTTTTTAGTTAAATGGATTCTTATAAACTATATTATCATTTTTTATAATCCGAGAAAATTCTTTTGTCGTGGTGCAGATTCAATGAGAAATATGTCTTAAAGGAACATAAGGAAGGAAATAGTGTGGCAGATCGAAACAGAGGTGTCGATTTAATTTTTAATTTGTGTATTGTTTTGAATTTCATTTCAGTTTACACATGTTTTCTTGTTTTATTGTGTTGTTTTCTTATTAAAGTGTTTGTTACATTAATATTAATAATATTATTTTCTTTGTTATTTTGTGGTTTTTAGGTTCCAAAATGACCAGCGGAAAACGAACTAATGAAGAAACTGACAATTCCACCTCCGCCCTAACTATTTCCATTAACCGTTAAGCCACGGCAATAATAAAAGTAAAGTGAATTATTTAATGTTTTTCATCTGCTAAAACAGTAATTAAGAAGATTATATTTAATTTTTAAAAACTAACTAGAAAATGCATTCTACTCTTATCAACAACAATGTTGTAGTGTAGCTAAAAGTGTAATTAACAAGTTATTGTTCGTTTAAATGTCTTATCAAGTTTTCAACAAGACTCTAGTTGAGAGCCGATTTTGATAAAAGAACAAAATACTAACCACGCCTATGATTAATAATGACGGTTGATCCTATATAAATTGTTTATTTATTGACAGATAAATAAATATTATTTTATTTTAAGGTTACTAATTTCGAACTCTTTCAGTTAAAGTTTACAAATGAGTTTTCTCGAATCATTTTATCATCTTATATACAATACATGCTCAGGGAATCATTTTTTGATATAGTAAGGATCGTTTTAATTTTAATTTACATAAAAAACGCCTCGCTATTTTCAAAGATTGTTCAATAAATCGTTTTAATTTGTTACAATTATTACCGATTTCTTTGAATAATATACGTTCAAAATTTTGGGAATTTACCTGAAGACTCCCTATAGCTCCTATGTTTTACTTTTTTAAACGAAATTTGTTAGAACTCTTGAAAATCGACCTGAAAATTTAAAACAAGTGTAATTATGGCGTAAATCACTTAAAAACTATAGTTTACCAACAATAATTTCACATCTTCTTCTCTAGATTCTCTAATTATGATAATAACGAACACAGTTCAATATTTCTAAATTCGAATCTTAAAAAGATAACCTGTAGGAAAATTGCGTGAAATATTCCGAAGATAAACTATAACAATAATAATCATACTTTTAGTGTAATTGTTGGAACAACCCTTCTTAACATTAAATTTTGGATTTTCAATACTTTCTTCATATTAATTGATACCTACAAACCAAAATGGGCGCAACAGTACAAAATACAGGATGATAAAATGGTAAGTGATACAATTGACTATTCAAAGAAACAGGTCTGGTTGGTTAAATGTAGAGGTACAAACAGAATATGACTTTATTTCGTCAGTAGTAGTAATTAATTATTCTAGTTGCCATATCCGTTCCGTTTATGCGACTGTCTGTCAGGATGGTCGCAGGAAGCGAAATTTAATTATGCTGGCAAAATTTTTGCGCTGTCTGGCCACATTTTTCAGATCGTCGCTGAAAATTTGCGGTTTTTTTTTCGTACAAAAATAATCTTTTTTCAAATAAAAAGTTGGCAAGTTCTTCAAGATTCAGAATACCGCTTTTTTTAAATTTTTATATTGGTGTGCACATTCTGGATTTCGAAATTTTTCTATTCCGTTCATTACGTATGGAATGGCCGCGATTGAGGAGTATTCAAGCGATAATTGAGGCTCACTTATCTTTAATGTCACTGAAGTTTTGATACATAAGTTAAACGAGGAAATTTTGTTAAACGATCTTAAGAATTCACGGAAAATTATCAAAACGTATTTGAATCTCGTAAAATCGTCATTTCTGGTTGGGATGTGCCTCGTTTATCGAAAAATGACAGCTCGACAATATACATGTTTTACTATTTCTTACGTTTCTTTAAAGTGAGAGCTCAGAAAAAAACTCAAAAATAGCAGTGGTAAGATAAACGCACGCAAATTGAAAATTGTAACTTTCAAATATGAATCGAATGAGTCTTAAAAGTTTACACGTATTTATTCCAAAATATTTTTTGTGTTATTTGGGCACGCATACCTTAAACTGAAAAATAAACTATTTTTACCAACCAAATATAATTGAGAACCTTCTTGGAGCTTACCTTTGAGATGAGAAACTATTAAACTATTAAACCTTAACAAAAATTATTTTCATAAGTGAATAATGGTACATCATGTTTTAGTAATACAATTTAAATTGGCGTGTTACCAGTTTGAATTATTCCCTTCGCATGGAAGCTGTCTCAGTTTAGAGCGTGTGTATCAAAGATTCGTGAAAAGTATTTCGGAATTAACACAACTAAACTCATAATATTATGTTAAATATTAGAAAATGTTCATATTGAGTGGGCGTGCGACTTTTTCGAAATTTTTATTTGCTCCACATCAGAGGTGAGCTGAATTGCAGTTTTTGATTTTCCAAATTCCGGAATCCGGGATTTCGAACGTATCCTGTGTTAAAGTTTTTGTGTAAAGTGAATTTCCGAAATTCGGAATTAAAATATAAAACTTCGGAATTTGGAATGGAAAATGGACGGAATCCGGAATTACGAGCATATCTGCTACAAAAATTCCAATTATTCAATATTTAATGCTATTAAGGCCGGCTTTGACTTTCTGAATCATTTTAACTTAAGCACGTCAACTGTAGCCGTATTTATTTCTAGACAACCCACACGCAAAGTGGAAATAACGATTTTCCGTCTTTTTAACAAAAAAGTTTTTACTATATTTTAATTAGGCTTTTCTTAAACTGTCTAAAAATATAAATATCCTTCCAAAAAATTAGATTTGAGCACGACTACTGAGCTAATTTTATAATCATACCAGTTGGCGTGCACCCATATAAATTATACCGGCGATATTTGGCTAAATGGAGTAGCGTCCATTATTAAGCCCGCCATCGATGTATTTACCTGATGTACTGTAACTACTAAAAGGCTCAACGTGCATGTGTAATTGAATTTGGGTTAATGGGTTAGTTGTTTCTTATTACAACTGCTGTACACCTCACCTCTTCGTTAGATTTACAAACTATTGATGAAAATAACGAAAAAATAAGCTTTAAATTAAATTTTATATTAACACAATTTGCAGCCGACTACTGAACGTTATGTGGAAGCTGTGAAAACTGTTCTATTCAATCAAATCATTATCGGATATTCTGTTACCGCATTTTTCTTCTTTTTAGCCGAATGGCGAGGTTTTTTATTTTCATTAAACCATTTATTAATAAATTTGGTCACTTAGGGTGTGATTTTGGATTAGTTTTGCCATCGGGCTGGATTATATTTAGAGACGTAATTGCATCAATTCTAATCCAAGAGATTGGATTTTACTACTCTCATAGGTAACTCTTCACATTCTTTTAAAATTATTTATAAATCCAAGATTATTCCATCATCCACGGATTTACAAACACATTCATAAGAAACATCATGAATGGACTGCTCCCGTTTGTAATAATTCAATTAATTTTAACAACTCTAATAATTGTATTTGAAGCCATAACAAGCATCTATGCCCATCCGATCGAGCATGCCTTGTCAAACTTAGCTCCAGCCATTATGGGTCCAATTATAATGAAGTCGCATGTGATAACATTGTGGGTTTGGGCATCAATAGCAGTCCTGTCAACAACGTTCTCTCATTCCGGTTATCATTTTCCTTTGATGCCTTCACCCGAACCACATGATTATCATCACAAAGTGTATGAAAAACATTGTGATTTTTGAGCCAATAATTTGTTTTTTTTTCAGATTCAATGAATGCTTCGGTACAATTTTACTGGACTGGTTGCATGGAACAAATAAAACATTTTTAAAGTCGATTGAGTCAAAGAGGAGTTATATGAGCTTTAGTTTAACACCTATCAAAGTTCTTCATCCGGATGTTTCTGAATAAATATCACGTGTAGGTCCTAGTTTCATTTGATATAAGATATTTTAATTTAAATGTGTGGAATATTTTCTGTTCTCAATCCCGGTCTTTTTTTGAGAAACTGTCTTAGACAATATCGTTAAACAAGCAAAAATATATGAAAATCATTATTTCCATTTAACTTACAGCGTTTAAAAACATTTTATTAATCTTCTTTAAAGAAAAAACTTATTGTCACGTCAATTTTGCAATTTTGCCCTGAAATATGTCCGCAAAATCTTTATCTATGAGACTTTTCTGAGCTGTAGATTCTACGCCATCATTTGGTTTTGTATATTGTCATAATAGGTAATCCTGATAGATCAAATTGTACCTTAAATACTGTAAAACCTTTATTTTCATTTGGCGTGTGACTTGGTAAAGATTCTCTTAAAGTTCGCTGTATATTCTAATTAAAAATGTTTTTTTTAATTCTTGAAAATAAAAAAAATATTTTTTTTTAAATATTCCACCATTAAATTGAAATATCTTACTTGATTATGTCATTACTATAAATGTATATAAATATGTCAAAACATAATAAATATTTATTAATTTTAAAAATATCGATTTCTTCCAAATACAGCACAAAGTAGGCAGTTGTTGTCTCGTTATAATTCAAAATAAATTATTTAATGTAATATTGAAGACGAGTATTTTATTTTTCCATTTAGAAAAAAACTTCCACTTGATAAATTTTCAAATATTTTCAAAATGAACATTTTTAATGGATTGAAGGAGAATAATGTGAGTGTATTTTGGTCTCGTTTGGGCCAAGAGACAGTGGTGTAGAATTAATTTTCACTTTGTTTATTATTTCACTTTCCCTCGTTTAATTGTTTTGTTTAGTTTTTTTCTTAATAAATGGATTGTTGCTTTAATAATTATTATTTTTGAAGTTGGTGGTCCTATTTGAAGAAGGAAAATGATGAAAAATATGTTGGTCTAGACACTACAATAATTAGGAAAGTAGGATAGTGGAAAGGTATGTAAATTGCCGCTTTTATAAAAGTATATTTGTGGAAAAGTGTATTCTGCAAGCCACGAATTTTAAACATAAAAGTCCATTGGATTCTAGTAAGAAGAATACGATGGAAAATGAACTGAATTGATGACGTTCTTATGATTTATTTCAGAGTCCACGCGAAAGACTCCAAAACGTGCGAGCTGAAACAGAGAGTGGACGATAGGTTTCGAGAAAAAGAATCAAAAATTAGTGTAGCCTTTCCTATCTTGCATTTATCAAAGTTTCAAACAGTGGGGCACTGAGAAACTATTAAAAATAAATTTAAAAAAATGTAATTTAATTAATGTTTACAGTTTAAACGATAATTTTTATTGGGCTAGATCAATTTTTAAATGAGTTCAGTAAACACTAAAGTATTTTAATATGCCAAGATAAAGTAGGGTTCAAATATACTTTAATGGTAAAACTCAAAATGTCAATTAATTATTTCTAAACAGATTTCTCCTGCGAACTAAAAAAAAATTTTTTACAGCGAACTAAAATAATTAACAAATAGGTCAGTTAAGGTGTTCGGAGCTTAAATTTCAGAAGCTTATATATGAAACTGTGTTGTAAGAGTTTTTAAATGTGATTCATTGTATGCTATCCAACCAATTATACCGGCGATATATTGGCGGAATATGGTAGTTTCGAATAGATATTTAGTTTGACAAAAATCCCGTCGTTTTTCCTTTTTAGTAACTTCAGTTGGTATTCGAAAATAGAATTTGCAATACAAAATGTGGACGACATAGTTCCGTCATGTTTTTTACCAGAGATGGACGGATTTCCAGATTCCAACCACTTTTCCATTCCGAATTCCGAATTCTGTATTCCAAAATTTACAAATTTTCATTCCGCCAATCTCCGATGTATTAGTTTTCATTAATCATTGTTTTCTACAACTTATGGACAATTTTAAATTGATGATATTGTGTAGAAGCAATTACTATGGAAATCTCTATGGCATCAAATTGTTTTATGGAGTAAATGAGTTTCTTTTTCTGCATAATTCGGCACAAAATAATGTATTTTTATTTATAAATTAATAACAAGGGAAGTCACTTTAGCGTCCCTTTGAGAATTTGCTGAAATTTGGACCATTGATAGATTCGGATGCGCTGATTCCAAATCCGTTTTCAAAATCGGCGCAATATTTATCTGAGCCGAGATATAAGCCGTCAAAGTTCATTTTTTGATGTGCTCATTGATGTGCATAAACCACAAAATGTCCGACACAAGCAATAGCTTAATTATATAAGACGAGCAATTAGCATGAGAAGTGTGGCAGCAGCAGCGAGTGGACGAAGCAATTGGAACGGTATAGTGATCATGGTTGGTTATTGCATTGTGTGTACAGTATTGTTAACGTTTCTAGTTGCTATGCGAGTTGAAAACTTATTTATTTCGTATTTTGAAATTTTTTCATTTATTGAAAATTTGTGAAAAATTTCTTATTCTGTTCAAGAGTTTAAAATAACAGAAAATAAAATTTAACAAAATTAACTTTCAATGGAAAAATTCAAAATTTTTTTAGCATCACTTATGTACATCAACTACAAAAAGATTAGAAATAAAAACTTCTACAATACAAACATGAAATAAAAGATAGTATATATATATATATATAAAAGCGAATTCAGGAAGAAACAATAATTTTTCCGATTTTTTAAATTTTTCTGGTCGTTGTACATTGAACCGATCTCATGGCCATGTTGAAGGTGAAAAATTTGCCACCATACATGTGAAGGCGTTTAGCATGATGATAATCACCAAATTTTTTTTCATGAATTAATTTTAAAATATTGGTCCCAGTAGCTAATTTAAGCGGTGATGCAACCCTTACCTTGAGCTACTTCGTATAAACACATTTGAACGCCTTCCTATGTTGCTCGCTCTACCCATATCAAGGTATGTCAGCCATATATTTTCTCAAAAATATCTGTGATACAAGATGTACCATTTTTTCTAGTACAAATTTATGGAATTGTGATAGCAGCATAGGAAGCCGTGCAAATATATTTCTCGAGGTAGCTCAAGGTATGGGTTACCATCATCGTTATGAATCACTCTACCAAGTTTACTGAATACTGAAGAGTTCAAGTGATTCGAGCAGTTAACACTACCTGAAGTATGAATTTTCGAAGGATTAAAAAAGTTGTCAAAAAATTCCGGAGACAGTTATAATGCCTGGTTCATAAATTACTTCTAAAATATTGGCCCCTCGAGCTAATTTAATCAACAGGTTTCAATTTTCAATTTCTATTTTTTCAAATATTTTTTCAGTTCCATAAATAGAAATTTATAATAGAAAAAATGGTACATTTTGTAGCAAAAATATGCTTGAGAAGATTTCTGGCTGACATGCTTGGTGTAAAAGGGTAGAGCGGGCAACATAGGAAGGCGTTCAAATGTGTTTATACGAAGTAGCTCAAGGTAAGGGTTGCATCACCGCTTAAATTAGCTACTGGGACCAATATTTTAAAATTAATTCATGAAAAAAAAATTGGTGATTATCATCATGCTAAACGCCTTCACATGTATGGTGGCAAATTTTTCACCTTCAACATGGCCATGAGATCGGTTCAATGTACAACGACCAGAAAAATTTAAAAAATCGGAAAAATTATTGTTTCTTCCTGAATTCGCTTATATATATATATATATAGATACTATCTTTTATTTCATGTTTGTATTGTAGAAGTTTTTATTTCTAATCATTTTGTAGTTGATGTACATAAGTGATGCTAAAAAAATTTTGAATTTTTCCATTGAAAGTTAATTTTGTTAAATTTTATTTTAAACTCTTGAACAGAATAAGAAATTTTTCACAAATTTTCAATAAAAGAAAAAATTTCAAAATACGAAATAAATAAGTTTTCAACTCGCATAGCAACTAGAAACGTTAACAATACTGTACACACAATGCAATAACCAACCATGATCACTATACCGTTCCAATTGCTCCGTCCACTCGCTGCTGCTGCCACACTTCTCATGCTAATTGCTCGTCTTATATAATTAAGCTATTGCTTGTGTCGGACATTTTGTGGTTTATGCACATCAATGAGCACATCAAAAAATGAACTTTGACGGCTTATATCTCGGCTCAGATAAATATTGCGCCGATTTTGAAAACGGATTTGGAATCAGCGCATCCGAATCTATCAATGGTCCAAGTTTCAGCAAATTCTCAAAGGGACGCTAAAGTGACTTCCCTTGTAAGAGCCGAATTACCGTATTATTTATATTGATATCTCTTGCAGATCGCTAAAAATATTCTCGTTTATTTAAATTACAATGAATTTAAGATATAATGTGTCCTTTTATTCTTTTTTAGAAATTACTATTAGAAACAGTTAATTGAAAATATACAGATCAGTTAAGATATCTAAAGCTTACATTTTATAAACTTATCATAATTTAAAATTTGTTAGGAGAGTTTTGAAACGTGATTTGTTTGATTCCACCCAACGTATTATACCGGCGATATATTGGCTAAATAGGGTAGTTTCGAATAGATCCTTAAGTTTGACAATAAAAACCTTTCTTTATATCCACTCGGATTACTGTAATAACTAGTATTAAAGAACAAAAAAATCTAGAATCTTCATATATCTACATTGACGGGGGGAGGGGGGCAAATCTAGTAATTTTACGTCAAAGGAAATCTGAAAAATCCACTCTGGGATTTTCCGCGAAGAAATTTTGGTAGAGCCTTACAAGAAGAGTGATGCTATTGCAAAATTTTGCTATACAGTTTTGGTGAGAAGGGTATGATTTTTCGCATTCGTATGTCTTGGCTCTCTCGATTGAGGGGACAGTTGTAGATTTTTGATTACCAGAGATGGGAGGAATACCACATTCCCTTATTTGTTCGATCTCGAATTCATAATTTATACATTAGAAAAATTATTTTCCTTATAAACGTTAACCCCATATATGGGGGAATTCCGGTTTCCGAAAAAATGCCACCGGCCAATTGTGATTTTACTAGGTTCGATTACGTTTTATTAAATTATGCGTTGACTTTCAAGGTACATTTTAATCTGATTGAGGTTATATGGAGCCAAACAATTCATATATCTTAAAATTTTGAATATAAATGAAAGGCTTAGCTTGTCGTTTTGCTGGACCGGGTGGAATGCGCCCTCACCAGTATGTGGGACAATCTGTCTGACGACTACCTGCGTTCAACCATCGACGTTTATGCGAAGCGTCTCCGAGCTTTCTTCTTCGACTTATTTGAAGTCAATCGACTACTACTTTTGGGTATTATTACAAAGGAAAGTCAATGAAAAACCCCCACAAGTCTGGAAGCTTTAAGTAAGACTCTGATCAAGGAATGGGAGAATCTGTCTGACGACTACCGGCGTAAAACCATCGACGCCTATGCGAAGCGTCTCGGAGCTTGCTTCTTCGCCTGATTTGATATCAATCGACTACCACGGTTGGGGATTATTATAAGAGAAAGTCAACGAAAAACCCGACACAAGTCTGGAGTCTTTAAATAAAACTCTGATCAAGGAATGGGACAATCTGTCAGACGATTACCTGCGTACAACCTTCGACGTCTATGCGAAGCGTCTACGAGCTCTCTCTCTCAATAGAAAAAATTGTTGAATCTCATCACACTCTTACTTTTGGTTCTTGGAATAATATTAAAAAACGGATGTAAAAAACGTCAGGCCGTGAAAGTGCGACCGGTGAACACGCATCATCCAACATTCTATTGCGGATGACAGATATTTTTAATTTTTATTTTCTATTCTTAATGCCCTTAATTAATTTCAGAGCAAATGGAACAATTGTAAAAACATGTGAATTAATATTAAATGTTAATCATCCAAATCTTTTCTCAATATGTGGTTTGCATGGTAGATTTGGTTCTGAGTATATAATCAAACTACGAAACGAATATATACCTTTTTTTTGGTATGAAATAAATGAGCGTGCTCTGAAATTTAACTAAAACTAAAACTAATTAGCGATTAATGTGAAAGCAGAATATGAATATATTCGCATTATTATATTTCTTTATATTGTAATCACAAACTAGAAATGAAATGATGATCAGTCCGCAATAATATGTTGGATGATGCGTGTTTACCGATCGCAATTTCACGGCCTGACGTTTTTTACATCCGAATTTTAATATCACTCTGGTTCTTGAGTGTCATGCTCTCAAAGTTGCCCGGGTAATTATGCGCAACACTCTAAATACGCAAAAATCCACAGTTATTGCCATTATTATCCTACATTACACTTTGTAACTATAAACTATAATTGGTAGTAATTATTGTGAAAAAATTCAACGATTGACTTATTGTTAAATAAAATAAATAGTTTCTTTGCCGTAGCTCAGAAAGAAACAAACCGGAATACATTAAATAAAAATAATTTTCTATTGAATAAATATTGTTATCTATAACAATAAACTGGAAACAAATTGCTATATATCAAAATTTCCTTCGTTACCATTAAATAATGTGCAAAACGATGGTGATGGGAAGAGGGCTCGTTTCATATTTTTGTTTATGTTAAAGAGACCCCCCTGTCCATTCTCCCTCCATACCACCACTATGAACATGTCAAATTCGCCAGACGGGATCATTATGTTCGTTTAGCACTGTTCATCTTTTTGCACAAAATTGTTGTTTTCCATTTTTCTAAATGTTATTTGTAATATTATTACAAATGAAATTTTGTAATTTTCTCAGCTAGAAAACATTTTGGATTGAAATTATTCTTTTTACAGTAATATTTTTTTTAAATATTATATTAACTTGAGAAATTATAGTCAACTATCATGAATGTATTAATTCACTTTATTCGTAAGGCTTGTTATGTTATCAAATAGATTAAATCAGTAGAAACATTGAACTTTGTTCTGGTGCTTTTGACATAGCAACGTTCATATTTTTTTTAAATAAGGCTCTTACAATTCGTTTACTGATATGTGTACGGCATGAAGCACAAATCAGTAGTGTTTACTAACAAGCAGCGCCCAATAAGATATAAAAAAAATTTTCTTCAACGGTCCAAGGACGAATTATTAATATTCACTCTCCACAAGCCATTTGAAAATAGAAATATTATCAAATTTTTCACGTAAATAATCTAGAATTATATGTACGTGGATATCCTTCTAAAATTATATTTCAAGTATAATATTTGTCTTCCACGTAAACTTTTTGTATAGCTTTCATGGGAATCGTAATTTCACAAAATACATTTTAAATTAAGAAATAATTAATTTTGAACTAAATCTTTGAATTTCAGAATATATATATATATATAGAATACCAAGCATGCTGAGAAAATGATGAAATCTAGATTCTTAATTGGTATATTTGGATTAAACATATTTATCATTTCATATTTATTCATTTTCCATACAAGAAATGATTATTTTGGAATCATTACAAATGAATCAAATACAGGGTTTGTTTATTTTTTATTTTTTTTTTCCGGAAATATAGATTTTACGAAGGCAGGCCAAATTAAGTCGTAAAAACAGAACCATCGAAACGTCACTTATTTCTAACATTTCGTCAAAGTTTACGTCAACAGATATATTTTAAGTGAAGCCTGATAAACTTGTGTAAAATTTTTTTCAACTTTCACGTGTAAATTAATCAAATGCGTCTAACCATTACAAAATCGTAATTTTCATTTGGTGTGCGAAAGATAATATATATAATAAAACAAAACTATATTCACACCAAATTGAATGGTTAAGTGGGGGCTCAGAAAAGATGCTAATATTGTAAATTTTGGCAAGAAGCACAAGTTTCTAAATAGTTTAGACGGGCTAGTAAAATTTAGGTGTCAAATTATATGGAAATAATAAGTGTAAATTAGTAAAACACACGTTTAAATTTTGGAAAATAATCAATTCGATTTGGCGTGTATATTGATTCATGACTTATAAATATTAAATTGTATACTGTTTTCAAGATTATCGAAACATCCACGTCTTGGATTTTAATTCTCTGGAAATTTGGTAATGAACTATCTAAGAAAAGATGAAAAATAAGAGTGAGATTAAACTCATACGAATGACGAGGATCGAATTGTGGCGTAGACGTGACTGTGTTTACGTATTGTGTCGTAAAATAAAATGATCACTTCTTTTGTATAGTTTCGGACTATTTTTCTTAGTTCTAATTTGTAGCGATTAATTATCCAGTTGCACACCGAACGCAGCTAATAGAAAAATCGCATTTACATAGAAATACAGTATTTTGACTATTATAGGAGAACGAGTTATTTTTATGAAGCGTGAGTGCCAGGGTTGCACGGAATTCCATCTTCCATTTTCCCTTTTCCGTTTTCCGCCGTTTTTTGAGTTCAAATTGGCGTTTTCCGTAGTCCGTTCGAAAAGTTCGAATAAAAACTGATTTCCGTGCAACCCTGGTGAGTACCATCATTTTGTTGCTCGTAAAATTCTGAATTTATTGAAATGCAACACGACGCTGTTACGGTAATTGAGTTAATTAGGTATATTGATATGGTTATTGATATGGTTATTGATATGGTTTATTATTGATATTTAGAGTTTATTGATAAAGGACCCAGAGGTGAGTAATAATATTACTGTCTTTGAATTATATTCTTCTTTTATGCAAAGTTAGGATTTTTAATGAGTAAACTTTCAATGGACTATAAAATACGAGTAAATTACCGTAACCACGAGGCTGTTTGTCGTTGGCGTGCAGTGGGTTATCAAATAAATTAATTTTATCAATATTACGAGATATTTCACTTAAAAATTTAAAAAAAATATATTACGAAAAAGGAGAAAAATATTTCGAAGCAATAATAAATAAGTAATCATTGTATTTTACGACAATGCGTAAACACAGTCACGTCTACGCCACAGTTCGATCCTCTTCATTCGTGTGAGTTTAATCTCACTCAAAAATATTCGAAAAAATGATATTTATTTCTCTTCAATGTGTGTCGTCTTTCTCGGAGAAACTATGCTTTGCGCAAATAGGGTCTAGGTAATTGATAGATTTTTGTGGGGCCGCCATATTTAAAGACTTACAGTATTCGATTTACTAAAAAGGCATTATTAGTTGAAATAGGGCCACCTGATTTCAACAAGCCTTGCACCTAATAATTTAAAATATTTCAGGAGCACCTTTAATCATGACATTCCAATGGTATTATATTCCGATGCTTTTATCGATAATCGGTAATGTTTTGTATTTTTAATGATATAATTCCAGATTCAATTAGATTAATAAAGTGTAAGCAATAAATAATGGCAAGTGTTTTTTCGAAAATATCAAGCGCGCTAATTGAAATGATAATCATAGGAGCTTAGCAAAGTCATTCTCGATTTAAATTCTGTATAATCTATAGATAGTTTAAGACACGCTTTAAAAGGCGACTTGAAAACCTTCTTATAATATATGCGAGATTTTTAAAGTTTCAATTTGATTTGTAAATATTTTCAGATATGGCAACAAAACCTATTTACGAGTATTTGCGATGAGCGCATGCATTCCAAACGATTATTCTTTGAAAGCTACAATAATATTTTCAAACAACGTTGGTTACACATTTTAACTTGTTCAATATGCTCGAAAATTTCAGACGAATTCCAATGTCATATATAATCTTTTACCAAACACGACTGAGCAGAGCTGTCCATGGAGTTGGGCTAAAACTTGTACATATAATTCATATATATTTAGTTCAATCTTAGAATCGGAGTTAATAAGTGATATTAAAAAGGTTATTTTCCCTTTTCAAAGTTTTTTGTCATCTGTTTCTGTATCAGTGATGGGAGGGACTCCTCCCTACCCAGGTATTTTCCTAAAAAAAGGGATCCCGGTCCCGTGGGAATTTTGAATGAAAGACCAAGTTACCCACAAACAATAAACATTATTGAAATAAACATATTTTAGATTAAAATTTCTGTTAATAGCAACAAAGATCGGATTTTAAATGTTCGCCAAGTTATAAGAAATAAATCAAGAGGCCTTACAATATGCGTGCAGCCGGTTTATTGGTATACCTCATTTCAAAACTTGTTCTTATTTTTTGAGGTTTCAACAGAAACTCTCCAATTTGAATCATAACCTGTTAATTCAGACGTGGCGATCTCAGGGAGCAACAAAATTCATTGTTTATTTTCATTCAGCGACATTTGATGTCAAAAAAGTTTTAGATTATTATAAAGCAATGGTAATTGCGATTTAAAATAATTCAATTTATTGCTATGTTGTAGGGCATTTTACGAATTATTCCATGGCCATCATTTGGAAGGCTTCCAAAGCAGTATTATAATAAATATCCAGAGGTGAAGTTTATTTTGTTCAATTTTTTTAAAAAATGTTCTATTGTATTTTTAATGTGATAAATTAATTTTGCCTAGCAGAGTTTTATTATCATTTTTTGGTTTATCTTATTTGATTTTTTAAAAAATTGTGTATAGTTTTTTACGAGTAACAGTAATCCCCAAAACAGGTGGGCGCTCTTCACTACCACGACTTCTCTTGCAAAATAAGTGTGGACAATTTGCAAAAACAACGCACTTCATTTTTATTTAAATTCTTTTTTAAAGTCTAACTTTTGAATTTGATTTACTCTAACTTTTGAATTTGAGTTGTTAAGAATCGCTTAGAATTGCTGATTAAACGTGTTAAATTTTTTAAAGCTCTGGTTTATTAAAGAAATCGAATAAGCTGAACTCTTGTATAAAAAAAATGAAAATCAAAAATTTTCAAAATAATCAAACCAGCATAGATTTTTCGTGAATCATATTTTCGACCTGGTGTTCATTCATCTGTATCCCAATAAATTAATCCATTGAAGTTTGAGGAAGACCAGGGAATGTTATTTTCCGACAGGAGCAAATTTCGCTTTTTCCTATATTTAAGAACATCCTAAAATTGAGTTTTTTTAAAGAAGTGTGTTCTATATTAACGTCAGAATTTTCTTTTATGAGCTCAGTGAACAGAAGGTTAATTTATTACGCCAAGAAAAAATAGAGTACAAATATACTTTAATGTAATTTTAACCCTGAAAATGGTAGAACTTATTCGATCAAAATACAAAAAAGTCTTGTTGATATTTTGCAATAATGTACATTGTTATAGTTTGATGATTCAACGTATAGAATTGGACATACACTTGCCCTAAACTTGTGTGTATTGGAAATGGATACTCAGCTTGGAGCCGTTGTGGATTTTGATGAAACTATGTCAACAAGGTGAGTGTATTATTATAATTATAAGTTAGAATTGTTTAAATTTTGTATTGCTTAGCATATTTTTATTTAGAGAACAGAACAATATAAACCTTAATACAATGACAAAACAATTGAAAATTAAGTTTTTTTTAATTGTTAAGAATCTTTTGAACAGCTTACAGTGTAAACTTTAAATCAATTAGTAAACGTTTTTCAATTAGTGTAACTCCTATTTACGCTTACTGGAAATGAGGGTTATTGAATTATTAAATGTGTATAATAAAACTTCAAGGCATTTATTCAGAATGACAAAATTTGTCTGAACTTCTCACAAAATTAGAAAATATCTCAAAAATTTAAGATATCAAAATCATTACTTTCCATCCAGTTATTGTAATTGGCGTGTCTGTTAAAATATCACACATATCACACTGAATTTCTTATATATTGAAAACTTTTAAATGAGACCTCGTTTTTAAAAATTTTGTTACCATCCAATTGAAACAGCAAAATAAGTTTCTCAAAAAAAACGTTACCAAATCTGCTATTTCCGAAGAATGACAAGAAGAATGATCTTCTATAGTTCAAGACGAATTCGCTAAAATAATGGAAAAAAAGCTTGTAAAATATACCAAAACATTAGATCGGGTGAATTTTTTCTAAATCGCCATTTAAAATTGGCGTGCAATACTGCAATTTAAAAGAAAACAGTAATGGAATTTAAAAGAAAACGAATGACAAATTAAAGTCAAAGACTTTCAGAAATTATAAATCCTAATAAAAATGTTTCAGAAACTCCTCACAAACCATCCTAGAACACGCGGAAAGTATTCTTAAGGATAATGCAATTGGCGCTCTTGAGTTTAAACATCAACTTGTGATGTTTGAACCGAGAATATCAAATCTTGATTATTCTGGAACTATCGATCCAGTATTTGTTAATAGAAAAGGACCACCAAAGGTAATATTTTCTATTTTAAGTAAGGATGGATATAGAATGTCAATTGAAATGATTCATTGGACTATTTGTTAAGCATACGAAAAATATTTCAAATGAGAGAAGGGTTATTGGAATAGATAATACCATTTTCTAGATGTTTCAAAACTTTCGCGTATTTTTTATTGGCGTGCTATGGCTGAGTATTTTATTTTTGAAAAATAAATGTGCTAGAATAGAAAATGGAAAACTGTGTTTCATTCCGCCTATCTCGACTATACATAATACGTGTATTAATTTATTTTAATGTCTATTTAAGAAGATTGCCTTTTTATTATAAGTCAAATTTCTTATTTTCTAATAAGGTTAGAAAAATATTATATTATAGACTTCACATTCCTTGCGATCCTTGGCATGACTTAAATTTCCAACATATTATTTTAGTATATCTTTAGAGAGCGAAAGAGAGAGAGAGAGAGAGAGAGGAGAGATAATTGGTACCGTAACCAATTTACGTTCTACCACACTTTTATTATGTTATAAAATTGGTACTAACTGCGCGGGGCATTTAATTGCCCTTCATACGAAAGCTATGAATTTTAGTTATGAATTTTAGGTTATTTTTAATACATCACTCGTCGATTTTTTGCTAACTCATTCGGTTCGCAGCTTCATCAGCCCTGCAACAACTAAAACAGTAACCTCAATAACTGGCCTATATGTAAAGTCAAGAAATTTTTGCAGTCCGATGGTGCTTTGCTTCATTATCGTCATAATAGTCACCAAGAAAAAAATGCAAAATATTTGTACGGTCTGGATTTGCGATTTTTCAATAAGGAAGAAGCGGCTCATTTAAGAAATATTTATAGAAATGTAAGTATCGGAAGAATATAATAGTAGATATATATATATATACTTTTCAGATTAAAAACGTTTTTAACGGAAGTTTGCCGATATATAATCCAATACCATTGCATATACTGACACAATGTATTGACAATTTAAGGTTATATTTTATGAAATATAACAAGTTTACATATAGTACGCCACGGGAAAAATCAGTTTTTTTATCCACTGATTGTTTATTTTTCCTAAAGAATCTTCACGAAAATTTAAGGATAACTAGTGCGAAATTTACATTATGAAAGATAGCTTATTCTAAAATTTGAAGTAATTGTGGTAATTAACAAAGGATGGTTAAACTTTCAAAAAATTAGTTTAAACTATGCACGTAGATTCCTTATGCACACAAATTAAACTACAATAAAATGGGTTTACGTCTCTGAGAGAACAATTTTGAGGATTCAGGGAATACACTGTTTCGAGATATATGGCTGCATCGCTCTAAACTTCAGCTGTCATGACTCGTTAGCTACACATTGAGTCCAAGACAGAGATTGAACTATTTATTGAAACATAACAATTACTTTTATACCCTTTCTCAAGGAGACGTGGCTAGATGCTAGTGCCTCAGCCACTACAACACGCATACTACCTTGTAATTAAATTAGGAGTTCGACAAAAAGGAAGACCGAGAGCAAGATGGTCTCAAATTATGTGCACGAGAAGTCCAGCTCCAGAAACTCAAGAAGGCAAATCGGAATCCTGGAGAAGAAGGTTACCTGACCCACCATTGCGAGGCTCCGCCGCGATGATTGGAGAGAGCTGGTCCGCTTCTGTATAAGAGAATGACAACGGACTCCTAAGTATCCTAAGTATCCTAAGTATCCTAAGTAGGGTAGAAAAAGAAGACTTCATACCATTTCTTTAAAAATTTTAAATAGCGAGCTTGTAGAATAGAAGCTATTTCCTAGAATTTACTATATTTATGACGATTATATTAAAATTACAAAAAAGTTTAAAGACATATTTAGCTATTATATTGTCCTTTTCAGAGATCGGTCCCTTATGGAATTATGGAAGAGGAAAAAATTAAAACAAAATGAGGTTCTCGTTTAGACGGACACTCTTTTCTATCTCGTCAATGTGTGTGGTAACAAAAAATGGATAACACACATTGAAGACGAATAGATGGAAAAGTCCTTTGTGGCCGATAAAACGGTGCAAATATTATTTCGCATACCACCTTGTTAGATTTCACGTATTACCTATATCAGCGTAAACTTTTCAGAACATATTCATTGTATATTGACTTTTTTTAAAGATAAACGCATGATTGGGTAAATACGGATTTAAATCGGTAAATCAGGCCCCCCTTAATATTATCCCAGGTGGTGTGCGTTTTACCGATCTTTAAAAAATACCATATTATACAATTTCCTTCCCCTCTTCTTTTAAAATAAGCTTTCATATTTTCAGAAAAACAAAGGAATGCAGAAGTACAGTTACCAAATGCCGTGATTCTATGATGAAGACAGCTGATTGGATCTTCGATAATTCTGAGAACGTGTTTATTGCATAATACATACATTTTAATGAAAAACATGCCAAATCTCAAATTGTTAAAATAAATGCATTTTTTACATTTCTCTGAAATATCGGGAGTGATGTCTTTATTTATTGGAGCCCAATCAAATTGTGTAATGAGACCAGGTGAAAATTTCTAGGTCGTCTGCAATCCAGATCCAGATCCTTTATGGCCATTAGAGAAGAAATTGCATGTGAACCTAATCCATTGGAATGTGTTCATTTCATTTATATTCTGACGTATCATATTGAAAAAGTAATTATATGGATCTTTTGGCATTAATTATGAAATTTATTAGTCGCTGTTCCTGGTAAACTATGGTTTCTAATAATTCTTTAAATTTGAAGAGGCTATAAACGACGTTTTTTTATTTAATTTGAACACCGAAACTAATTGAATTTGGAACATCCAGTAACACAATTTTCTTTTTCAAATAAGTTTAATTGCATTTAAAAGTCAAAGCTCGTTTTCAACATTTTGCAGAGTGCACAAATACAGAAAGGGGCATGGAGCAACAAGGCTCGATAAAAGAAGATACTCTAGATTATGACCTCGGTTAACTATTGACAAGGGAATAGCAGCACACTCCTGCGGAAGATCGTCGTGGATGTCTTCTCACTTACATCCGACACAAATTTATCTCAATTCAAAAATTCCGGCAATCACATGTTTCAGCCGAGACTCTTGCTCTCTCTGCTGGTTGCTTTCCCCCCAGCTACTCGAAACTCATCAATTCTGATTTGTTTTTATTGTCGTTTTTATTTATATGTTTGCTATTTTTGAATTTAAATAAGCGTAATGGTAATGCCCCTACCAAGAATTGTTTCTTTAGAGTCATTGCTTCGAGATTCTCTAAATACTTATTTGACACATTGTTTGGTTATTTAATTTCATGTTTAACTTAAAATCACGTTCAATCACAACTGTAGTAGGCCGATTTTTAGTTTTCAAATTTGTTTCAAGGTATAACTCGTAAATATTCGTCGTAGAAATTCGGTAACCATTATCAAATTATAAGAAATTAATTATTAAATTTCAAAATTTTTGAATTATTTGCAAATGGTCGCAATGAGAATGTGAAACAAATATTCTATTTATTTCACTAATTACTCTTTATTTCTATTATATTTCTTTAAAATTTCTTGCCCACATCGGCTTTGTTATTTTTATGTTTGGAATTATCAATTTGCCACAATCTCACAATAGATAATTAAGCATTAAAAAAACAATTTTAATTAAGAAATGTGTAGCACGCATGAGACCTGTTTTTATGCGAAAATAATTTTCCAATGTGATTTAAGTTTACAGCACTGATCTTTCACATATTTTTTAAAAAATAATGCCAAGAATATTGTTTGCTTCGGAGGATTATGAATTGTAAAAAAATGAAGTTACTATCACAAGTTTAAGAATTTAGCTTAAACGACTTAATAATGAAAAAATCTGTAGATTTGTAAAATATATGGATTTTAAAATAGTTAATTAATTCATTTTTGTTTAAAGATGCAGAAAGTTGGAATGTTTTGGTCTTAATGATGCGGACCAGAGATGGGCGGAATTCCGGATTCTAGATCACGGTTACCGCGTATTTTTCAATTACGAATTCGTAAATGTTGTATTCTAATTTCTAATTCGGAAAATTCACCTTTCAAGCAGAGAGTGACACCAGAAATCCAGAAATGTGCGGAGTTTTCTTGGCTATTTTTCGATCCCGAACTACGAATTTGAAAAAATCACATTCCCATATCTGAAACAGAGAGAAAGTGGTTTCGTATTTTTCTGTTATTCAGTTTTCTGTTTTCATTATCAACTATCATCATGAAAATTTTCAGGCTAAAAAAGCGGAGAAAAGGTCTTGTTTAGACAGCCACACGGCCATTAAGGCCATCGAATCTCTTCCACTTTCGTTTCTCATCAATTTTTGTTATCTATTTTTTGTTTATTATTTGATGAAAAGAAATGAAATGTTTAATTTAAAACATATAAGAATGGATGAAATAATAATTGAATAATAATTGATGAGAAACCAAGGGGTAGAGATTCGATGGCCTTAGTGGCCGTGTGGCTGTCTAAACAAGAACTTTCCTCCGCTCCTAATTTTTTGCTCTTCCAATAGGCATCGATCTCTGAAATGAATAATACTAAAGTACGAATAATTTTGATGAAAATAAGGAATAATGAGCAAATTTCAATGCTTAAACTGACTGTGTTAGAAATGATTTTTTTCAAAAATTTTTGACGGATTCATGCTGAATACATAATTATTTAATACATGACCCATTTGACTTTTTAAATTATCTGGGTTTTCACCATTTTCCGATGTCCCACAAAAAAATCCGTCAAAAAACTTTCTACATCATTGTTAAAACTTCCATTAAGCATTTAAACTTGATAATAAAAATCATAATAATTAAGAAAAATACCCTTTAGAACGACAAAGCATGTCTATAAACTAACGTTGAATAATAATTAATAAATAATGGTCAATGAGCACGGTTTAAAAATATTAAAATTAATGAGATTATCAAAGTAAAATTAAGCAAAAAATTGTTTAATGCACGACAAATTTTAAATGCTACATAACTTTTTTGGTTGCAAGTGGGAAAAATCGAAATTGGTATTAACCGAAGCAGAATTTGATACTCATTGACATGATGTGCATAAGTTTCTGGATAACACTGATTTTAGACGAGTTATGAAGCATTTGTCATTACCCTAAACACACCATTTTTGCTTAAGTTTACTCCAAAATCTAATTTTTTCCAACATTATTGATGCAAAGTAGCTAACGAAACCACTTTAGTTGCAAGTATTATTTTAAAGACTTAAAATTAAAATAACATCTGGAAAGGTATGCACAGTTTGCAATATGACTTGCATCCATTGCTAAACTTTCCAGGCAAATATTTTTTTTTATTTTCAAGAAGGGGAACATCTTTTTCTTTTGGGTTTTCTTGCTGTGCGTATACCGGAAGATCAACAAACTATAACTTTTCCAAAATATGCAAAGTTTAAGCAAATAAGTTCGGTATAAAAAATTTACTGTGACAGTACGAGTATTGGACGCTATACCCGACAAGATCCTGAATCCTGATTAACATTTTTCGAATTATTATAATAAGCTTACCAATTATTCATTATTTTTAGGACATAATATAGAACCTAAATCTTATCCAGACATATTTCGTATTTACAAATCAAACTTTTTAGAAGATTTTTCAATGAAGTTTGTATTTCTAAAAAAACAAAATTAATTTTTTCGTCGACAAATGAAGCTGTCATTCTACAGTGGCGGGTGACATGCCTACATTCTAAAACTTTTACCACGTTTTACTATGTTGAGTAAAAAAACTATAAACGAGCCATTAATCTACAGAAAAATTCACCTGTTTGACATAAAAATTCGTCTCATCTGAGCACATGAAATTGAAAGTTAAAATACATTAAAATCCAAAACCCATAATCACCCATTTATTAGTTTGTGTTATTTAACTCATCAAGAATCGCTGCCAGATTTTGTGTGTGTTTTTTTTGCGAGCTTTTCCTCGTATGAAAACAAGTGTTTGGTCACATAGGTGATGATAAAATAAATGATAATTCTATCATTCATAGTATAGGTAAAGAGCAAAGAAAGCTTGAGTATCAACGATTTGTCTTTGTACGATACAAGTCTTTGATATTTGTATGAGACTTGTCACTCAATTATATCAATATCGGTAACAATTCGTCAAAAATTGATTTTTGCTTAAGAGAGCTCAGAAAGTTGTATGAAACATGAGATAAAAAACAGTTGGTTTCTTCTTATACCTAACTTACATTCATTGGAATTTGTTGTGCTGTGGGAATGTCTGCTAGTCATTGATCATTAAACACCTATTACTATTATTTTTGCTTGGTCATTCTCTTAATCTATAGTCTATTTTTATATATTGCGGACATATGAACCATATATAAAACACGATTATTTATCATGTACCATTTTTGCTTAAATTTCCAACTAATGTGAACAAAACAGCTAACTTCCGTCTTTGAAAAAAAACATTTTATTTTGTAAATATTTATTAATAATAAAAATAGTTATTTTCAACATCAAAATATGTTCTTAATATTTTATTTTCAGTTACACTTGATTAATTTTAACACCATTAATTGTACATGATTGAATTTCTAAGTTTATTTTCCTAAAATTACTTCCTTCTTCAAGTGGGTTAACATTAAACTTACCTTGTTATTTAAAAATATATTTATATATTCACTAAAATTCATAATACATTTTATTATAAAATCATAAGAAATTGATAATTAATTTTCAGAAAAGAAGGCTAAATGAAAAATTCAATTTGTCTCTCTCTCTCTCTCTCTCTCTCTCTCTTTATTGTCCGTTTCAGAGATGGGTGCCTAATGGAAGAGGAAATAATTAAGAAAAATTAAGAAAAATAATGGTCTCGTTTTGCCGAACACTCTTTTGTATCTCATCAATATACACACCAAATTATTCTGAATTACGTCGTGACGTTATAAATACTAGTCCATGTCAATTTACTGTGTATTAATAATTTCCCTTCGTGATTTAAAGATATTGATATGTTCAAAAATTAAAGTAAAAATTCTCGCCACTCTTTAATTAACAAATATATTAGAAATATTTATATATACATATTTACAAACGCGTGGCTCTTGTGGCCGTCCGCCATCATTTTTTTCTTATTTTTTCTCTTCCATTAGTCGCTTATCTCTGAATTGAACAATATTTTTGTTATATTTCTTCAAAGTTTCTAGTTCACATCGAATTGTTTATTATTATTTTTACTAAATTAAAATTGAAATTGAAATTAGCAATTTCTCATAACTTGATAATATCTATTTCTAGTATAGTCCTTTTCAGAGATCGGTGCCTAATGGAAGAGGAAAAAAATTCGGATGGAACGAGGTTCTCGTTTGGACGACCTCTCTTTTTAGACGGCCATTATTTTTTACGAAATTATGGGCAGCACATATTTAAGAGGAATTGAGAAAAATGCTGTTTGCGACCGTGTAGTTTTCTCTTCTTTTATTGCTCTTCCATTAGGCACCGATCTCTGAAAAGGACAATAGCATATTGTAATGAACTATACATATTTCAGAAATATGACTATTTAAAATTGAAATGCACACCAAATAACGACTTTCAAATACTTAAATTTTGTTTATTAGCTTCTACGTGTAAGTCAAAATTACGTTTTAACTTAGGGCATCCGTTATTTAATGGGTTCTTCTCGGATTCTTTTACTACCTATTAATGAGTCGTGGAAAAAAAACGTTAAGAAAAGAAAATGAAATAGTCATTTTATATTTGAAAAAATCATAGTTTGCAGTATGAGAGCACTCGACTGCCGCAAAAAGTACGCGCAAATTGTAAAATACCGCAAAACGCAGAAAACACCCTTTTAATTTATTATTTTTTAGAATCTTTCATTTATTAATTAAAGTTTAACACAACTAACAGAAATAAGAAAATGAAAGGAGTATGAATAAAAATATTTCTGAACACCATACAACATTTAGCCTAATAAAGTGTGTTTTGCGCAATAAATGCGAGGTCTTTTGCAATTCTTCACGTACTTCCTGCCAGTGGAGAGTATAATAGACAAAGATTAAAAATTACAAATTTTTATACTAAAATACTGCCACACTTTGACATAAAGTATCTATCATATGATTGTTGAACATTATATCATTAAAAATTATTTATTTATCTTCGTGTACTTTTCTGTTATTTTAACGAGTTCACTTTAAAGTGTTCTTGGGTTAGTACGTATTAACCAGATATATCATTTGTTTAATCATTTCTCGGCATTAAGTTATTATGCTTATAATTTTTTGTTAAAATATGATCATATGATATTTATTTATCAATGTCATTGACAATTTTTTGGAGAGACAGTTTGCAAGAACGTATTTATCCGATAAAAGACGATGGAATACCATTAAATTTCACATTAAATTCCGAATAATTTTGAAATAAATACAATTTTCTTATATACTATTACTAGAAATTATTTAGAAACGTAATTTTACCATTAATTTGTATCACCTACTCACAGATAAATACGTTCTTGAATACATCCTCTGGTAATAAAATATGTATAACCTTCTAAGAACTACATCCTCCGGTATGCAAGAACGTATATATATATATATATATATACTTTAAGTGATAATGGAAAATCATTTATTAATACATGTAAATCAGTGAATGCAAGAAATAATAATTAAATTTAAAAATTGATTGAAAAATATTTAATTTACTAGAAAAGGTAATTTATCAATTATAATATTTTCCATCACCGTTTAACGGTTAAATACGTTCTTTAATATGTCTGTCTGATCTCTTGAAAAAGCAGTACCGTTAAAACAGTCGCAATGGAGCATAGTATGTACCGTAACTCAAAATAACTTATACAATACAATTTCACGATTTTTTCTATAAGGACGATATCTCATAGATTTTTACGTGATGATTTATAACCACGTTATACCTCAATTTTTTCGCGTTTGGATAAAAATTTAGTTTCGTGATTGAATGTTAAATTAGAGCACTTTAAATTGAATTTTAAAATCAAGTTGGCATGCTCACGGTAGATTTGGTTTTTTTAGTAAACGCATGCGTTCTCAAGCCAAAGGAATCCTTAAGAACCTGATCTCACTTAAAGCGCCAGGATTCTTTTAAGAAAACTATGTAAAATTGACTTAAAATTGGCCCACCAAATGGAAATAATTACTTTTACGCCTGTTACCTTTTTCCAGTTTGTCAGTCTTTTCTTACATTATCTAAAAATATTAATATCTTCTTTTAAATTTTGGATTTGAACACGTTTTGTGAGATCGTTTTATTAGCGTTCCTTTTGGCGTGAAATATCACGCCAACTTGTATGGTAATAGAATGAGTTCAGTAAGAATGCTCAAACATAACTTTTCACAAAGATTTTAATATTTTTAGATAGTTTAAGACGAGCTTAATTAATTTGTAGTAAACACTTTTTTGTTATAAACAGGTAAAATTTTTACACACGTTTAAAAATCACAAAATCGATATTTCGATTGGGCGTGAAATAGTTTTTCAATTTCACGTAGAAATTAATAAAATGCTTTTGAATGAGCGAAATCATAATTTTCATTTGGCATGCGTTTTTTTTAAATAAAATCTGAATAATCTGAAATCTACCTAGTTTTGAAATTGGGTAAAATCATCTTTAATATTCTTATATAAATAGACTGAAATAATAATGTGCAGCTCGATAAGCAGCTCGATAATCGAAGAGCAATGAGCTTCAACATTACTTTAATACACAACAGATTAGGATGAAGCTTGAAAACCGAATAAATGATAATATAATGATTAAAAAAGTATTGTATCGACTTACCAAAGGTTCCTCATCATTGTGCACCATAGCGCCAAACTTTTGTCAGGGAAATTGAGCGCAAATCTGTATATTTGTATATAATTTGTTTAAAGAGTAGTAAGACTAGATATTTTTTGCAAATGTTTGGAATGAATATATTGGATATCATTTACCCTAACGTATTTGCTTCAATTGTTATTCCAATTATAGATAACTTTCTAATTATTCTATCACTTTATAAAACAAAGAAAGCTATGTATTTAAACTCTAATTATTAATCAGATATTTATTTTTTTATAGATTGACATGATATTTATCAATACTCGACCAGTTGATGAAAATGCACATTGCGATCGGAGACCATCAAAAGCTCCAAGTCATTCGGGACATTCGGTTCATCAGAAATCGGGTTCTCCAATTGTGGTAATTTGAATAGATTTTTCTACAACTGTATATTAACTATTCTATAGAAGGGTATAAAATTGGATTTGTCAATAGGGTCTGTGGAAAATGTGGATTATTAATGTTTACCTTCAATTTTATAAAAAATTAGTTGTAATCTTTATAAATAAGAATAATTCATTCGTATCGCACGTAGTAAATAAAAACGTGATGAAAAATTTGAATTTCGTGTAAGTATGATATCATTGATCTTATTATTACCGTAATCATCGCACCCAAAACGAAATTTTTTTAAAAATAAACTTTTAAAATTAAAATATTTATTTATTTATTTATTTATTTAAAAATACGTGTACTAGACACGTGATGAAAAGTAATGTAAAACACCACAGAAAAAAATTAACAAAATCAGACAATTAAAAAAAAAATGAATAATTAAAAATAAAGTTTGGCAAAATTTAAATAATTTGGATAAGGTTAAATTAAATAGTTCACAGTAGGGAAAACTGAAGGGGGTAGTAAAGGGGATAGGGAAATATTTAAAACAATCAATTACCCGATTAAGTGGGATCCTAAGGAAGTCATAATAAATATGCCAGAGGAACGAAAATTTTGAATAAAAACTAGATACATAGAATTTACATATAAGAGCTACTAAACAAAATAAAATTAGGTACTTAATAATATATTAATTAGAGGAAATATCAAGACTTCCCCGAATTGACTGAAAAAGCCTCTCTTTCATGGTGGAAGAAAGTTTCTTACACCTGTCTCTGAATGCTGGAATTGTTCTTGAATTGAAAAAGTTTCTACGAATTGCTCTTTTAGGAGGCATAAAAGTTAAATTAAATCCACTACGATTAGTTGAAGATTTAATTGAGAATAATTTTCTCCAATTGACTTGTGCTTTTCCCAACAAAACTAAATAAGATATAAGAGGAAGAATAAATGAAAATATTAGTGTTTTGAATTTTATATTAAAAAAAATGAAAATATATAATGCGAATTCATACATGAAGATAATAACTTAAATGCTTCGTTCCGGCTATTTTTGCGTTTTCAGAATTTGTCACTCTCCCTAATGCTTTTCTACGTGTTGGTGTCAATATTCCCATGCATATTATTTTATCCGATTTCATTAATATCAATACTAATACCATTGCTTGCATTATTCTTTGCTTTGTGCACAATCCGATCCGATTCTTCGCAATCTCAATGGCCAATTTTGTTTATTGCGGTACAGAAAAATATAAAACATCCGTCTTTAATAGATTCAACTTGCAGGTTATTGGAATATTATTAAAAATTGCTGCCATTATTGTGTATATATCATTATTTCCATTAAAGAACAGACAAAATCGATTTCAAACTGGCTCGTCAACTAGCCTTGGATCACGTAAGTTTACTTAGAAAATATTTAAAATACCGAATTCTTATTGAGAGTTTTAAATTAAAGCCGTTCAAATGTGCACCCGATTTTAGAAATTCAGTTGACGGCATATTTTGTTTTGTATTTTTTGTCTCTTTATTATAGAAAACTTTCTTTTTGCTTACATTTCTATAAAACAAAGTGTAACAATAAAGAATAGAACATACTTATTCATGGTTAAGGAGAATCATGTAATTATTTATAATATTTACATTACATGCCTAGAAACGTGGATATAATACACAATTAGACCATCAAATAGTATGATAATTTTAGAAGCAAATGGAAAAAAAAAAGTTTGGGTCTAATTTTCATTGGCGAGCGTAAATTTTTAAAGCACACTCACGCCGAGCTAATAAGAAAATGAGCTCAGTAAAGTGTTCAAATCTAACTTTTAGAAAGATATTAGTATTTTGAGATAGGTAATGGAAAACCTTTTTTAAATTGTAATACTGCATTTTTTGTTAAAAATACACAATTTTTTCAGACACGCTTAAAAATTGGAAAATCGTTATTTCCAATTGACCCAAAACTAATATTTTTCAAAATCTGAGATATTGACCTGACATACTTTCCTTGTAAGATAGTACATTATTTGTTTAAATATTTCAAAACCTGTGTTAGTTTAATTTTAAGAATGCCGTTACAATACGTCTTCCCCTCCTACTCCCCTTCTTCTTAGCGACCCGAAGAGTAGTAGTTGGTGTGAGGATTCGATGTAATCTTAATACTAACGCCCAATAAATGGATTACCTGGCGGACACTACCGAGAACACAGAATACCTAGCTACTTAATAAATCTTTATTCGGCTCCACATAGTAATACAATAGATGAATATAGTTATTTACGCAGCTAGAATAGGAGCTAACATCTCACCCACGGTCGCGGCGCTTCTCCCAAATGGAAGCGACTTTCCCGTAGCCATGTCGAGTGAGCAACTGACTGTCCTTGTGATCCGTGGAGGCAGAGTCGTTTCTTCTTTTGTGCCGTACTTCATGGTGTTGCGGTGTCCCGCTAGCTCGACGGCATAGCGGTCCACACATGTGTCATCTAGGGTATGTAACAATGCTTCCGGTAAACCCGAACCTATGTAATATCCTCTTATACTTTAATATACCGGTAGTTCAAATTACGAGACACATATTGCAATTACATAAATAAAAATTCTAAAAATACCTCTTTTCAGTTGGAGTGCATACGAATCAGCTAAAATAATCGCTTATACTCTCAATTGTAAACAAAAATAATTTTCAGACAAGAAGGACGAAATTAATCATTATCGCACTGTTTTCTACTTAATAGTGGCTTTCATCGAGCTCTTAATCTTTATCATCGGTATTTTTCTCAAATGGCAATTAATATCTCTTGAAGAACGAGAGAAGAAACAGAAAAGAGTAAGGCAACAACCACAGAACTTTATTAATTATTTTCAATATGCAGAGATCGACATTGTTATCGACTCACTCATTGTCATGCGAAGATGGATCAATTCAAAGGAGATCCTATCAACCATAAATATCAGAAATATCATCACTGTAAAACCTCACATTTATTTTTCGAATCATTGACATTCCGAACTAAAATTGTTTTTTTTAATTATACATATAATCACTAAGATGTCGTTTATTTGGAAAAAATACATTATTTTGTTTCTATATGGGTCTCTAAAAGATATTTTGTGTTAATTATAGAAGCAAACTTCAATTAATGAAAAAATTGTTTTTTGCCTAAATAATGTTTATTGCAATCCATGACGATCGACATGTGAATATTAAGTTTATGATTATGAAGAATATAAATGATAAAAATATAATTCTTATCCCATATGTCGGGAATAGTGCTCAATTGTCTGGAAGTCTTCAAATGTAGTCCGGCAAAAATCTCTCCAGTCGAACAACTTTTTATCGTTGACTGATAGTGGTACTATTTTTCGACAAAAACCAAAAATTTTACTTCATCTGATTTCTCAAAACAGTCTTAACAAATATTAGTGAACTTTATTATTGCGATTGTCATTATTCATTTCTGAGATCGATGCCTAATGGAAGAGCAAAAAATTAGGGGCGGAGGAAAGGTCTTGTTTAGACAGCCACACGGCCACTAAGGCCATCGAATCTCTTCCTCATTTGTTTCTCATCAATGTTTGTTATCTATTTTTTGTTCCTTATTTGATGAATAGAAATGAAAAGTTTAATTTAAAAATATGAGAATGGGGCCATAGACAAAGTACACGAACGTTGGGACACAAACATATCTTCAGATGAAAGGCTTAGTCTTAGGTACCTAAGCCTAATTCGCGGTGATAGCTGTTGTCTCAGCTACATACTGCTATGTATTAAATTATTCTACATAAATGTTGCATCCTTCCCCTTCATATTCTGAAACACGGACACCGTTCGTGTCATATAAAAATTCGTTCGTGTCCCAACATTGCTGTACTTTGTCTTTGGCCGAGAATGGATGAAATAATAATTGATGAGAAACAAAAGAAGAAGAGATTCGATGGCGTTAGTGGCTGTCTAAACAAGACCTTTTCTCCGCCCCTAAAAAAATATATATATAGAGCTCGTAATGTGTGCATTCATCGACATTCATCGATGTTTTTTAAAACTAGTTTTGGAGATGAATTTTGTTTGATTCGAGAACTGTTCTCTGCTTTAAAACAAAGTTACGATTTCAATTCCTTTATGATCGCCTACCCATGTTTCAGCAAGACAAAAACTCCATAAACCGCAGTTTTTGAGAACTTTTGTACATCGGTTTCTTTCGAATTAAAACTGTAAACAGGCTCCATGAAATGTTTCTACGTGTTCGACGTCACCGAATCCAACTATATATCTATCTGACTAGGTAAGAATTCAGAAAAGCTTCAAAATTCGCCACTCGCAGTAACAGTTTGATGGGTTTATTTAAGACTTTAGATATTTCTACAGTTAAATAATTGAATTCTACATGAATAAACCAACTGAGATCGAATCAACCAGTACTCCATAAAGATGATCAATTGTAATTATTGGTTGAGACTTTTTTGGTTTTTCAGATATCTTAAGATAAGCTGTTGCACGTTAACTGGTATGGTAATAAAATGAGATTAGTAAACGTCAAATTGAAGTTTATAGAATGACATTAATATTTTTAGATAGTTTAAGACAAGACAGTCAAAATAACGTGCCAAGTTATATGAAAATAATACGTGTAAATTTGTAATAGACGTTTAATTATTTAAAAATAGACATTTCATTTCCATTTGGAGTTCTGTTGAAATATACGCGATAATAAAAATGTAGGTTTTATTTGAAAACTTACAGAAAAACTTTAAACTTTAGAAAATCATCATTATCATTTGCCTTGCATGAATTATATATAAATTTTACCATACTGTAATTGACATGTAATTGTAATACTTTGTTGAGAATTTGCAGCTTTTTTACACAGTTTATATAACATCGTACAACTAAAGCGATTAATTAATTTTTAGTTTATACGGTTGGCGTTTAGTTGAAGATAGGAAGCATTTTTATAACCCTTGGCAATAATTTTGATCATCTAGGAAATTAGTAAAACGACATAAGACATCGTAGAAACAGTTTGTGGAGGATAGCACATAAATAAAGTATAACAATATAATCATACTATTCTGCTTCAAAAATTAAAATTTTAAAGTGTTTAAGATATAAATAACAACCTGGGTTAGACAACATTTTTGTACTGTACACGTGAAAGATGTCAGACAAGCCACGGTAAATGGATATAAACAAACACTCTGCATTCAAATGTGTATTAGACGCAATAAAAATGTTTACATTCAGGTTGTAAGACGATGCCGCTAAGCTTCACGTCACTTAATGTTTTATAACACGTCGCTTTGTGCAATTTAATTTCGACATTGCTTCTCGGGCATTCCACGGTTTCGGTTTTTTCGTAGGCGACACTCCTGCCGGGGTTGACTAGTTCTTTTACTAAACCATTTCTTCGAGATAATATAAGTAATATCGAGAAATTCAAACGTGAAAACTCTAATAGAAGTAATATTCATTTTAAAAACAATTCAACAACAAATATAACAATTTTACAAGAGACATAATTTAACTATTATCAGTGGGCAAGGTGTCCTACCCTATTCGTGTTTGCCATTGATCTTTTTCTTCCCGGCCGATGCACCATGTAATAGGACGCCACTGGGCTTCGAAAAAACGCAGCTTGGTCTCTTCTATTTGCTGAATGAATTCAGCTGTTCTCCTTTAGGATCTACTTCTTCTGGTTCTCGAATTTGTCTACTTGTTATACGATCTCAAGCTTATTGTGCGGAGCCAGTGATCGCTTAGCGAAATGAAGCGTAGGGTGAAATGAACAGAACTGAGCAGTGAACGAAGTGATCAGAAGTCCGATCACTTAAATAAGTTTTAAGTGTTACGACACGTCGTTTTGTGCAATTTCATTTATATTTCGTATTGTTGACACAAGTTATTTTTCACGTAATCGTATCACGCATGTTTTAAACTACACTGCTGGCCATAAAGCTGTGAACAAATGGTTTTTTGAGCATAACTTTTTTCATATTCGTCCGATTAGTCTGAAATTTTGTCACATAGTTTTAACGGTAATTGCGATTGTTCTGACAAAAAATCAGACAATCTATTCAAAAATTGATGAAAAAATAACGATTTATTCGATAAACGCGAATATCGCAAAACCGGACATTATAAAGAACAGAAGGAAACATGCCAAATTCTTAAATGAAATTGGCGAGAGAATGAAAAACAAGTTCAATACTTAGTTGTGAAGCCTCTAGCATCAATAACCGCCTGAAATCCTATCGGCATCGAATCAAGAAGGTTGTGCACAACTGAGAGTGGAATCGACTTCCATGCAGCTTCCAGTTGAGCTAATTTCTGGTCAACGTTCGAAGCCCGGAGAGTTTTGGTTTGTCTTTCCGTTTCCTTCCACATGTGCTCGATCGGATTCAGGTCGGGAAACTGACTGGGTCAATCGAGCACATCCACACGCCGACGTTGGAATAGATTGCGCACATGGAGAGATGTATACTTTGGGTCGTTGTCTTGTTGAAAGACGTAAGCACGACCCACATTTGCCAGTGCCCATAGTCTCATTGTGTTCTCCAGAATGTCTACGTTCCATTATCCCCTGAATACGTCTCAGCGGTCCCATAGCATTCACTGAGAAGCATCCCCACACCATCCAGGTTGGAGGCTGATACTGAGGTGAGTACCTGGTTCCAACCGGGCGTCGAATCCATACATTTCCATCCCTTCCGAACAGTTTGAACTTGGATTCGTCCGACGATATGTGTTTTTCCCGATCCTGAAGAATCCAGTTGAGATGAGCTCGTGTCCATTCAACTCTAGCTTTCCGGTATTTCTCACTAATAAATTGGACGGCGTTCGTGGAGTTCATCAGCTTGGAGACTTCTGAACGTTCTTCTAGATGGTGCTGGATCTTTGAGAGAATTCAAGGCCTGTTGGATATCCAATGAGTTTCTCCTAGGGTCCTCTCTGGATGCTCTTATGATATTGCGATCCATGTTGTGAGTGGTCCCACGAGGCCTACCAGGCGGTTTAGAGCCAACACAGATTTTTTTAAAATAATTCTAACAAATAAACATTTTTAATCTTACCTGCTCGTTAAATTGAGGAAACCGTGGATTTAGCGATCTGAAGCTGCTACGCAAGCTGCGTTCTCCTTTTTAGGGCAGGTTCATAGTCTCTTACGACGGCTTTTTTGATGTCAAGAGATATGTTTTTGGCTCCTATGGCTTTACCCACGTCTGAAAATGAACTTCGAACTATTCTGGTAACTATAAACAATGTTGGAAAAAAGTTAAACACCAAACTCCAAAATGACCAAAAACTTAATTTCTGACAAAAAACTAAAAAGTTAAAAAATTCAAAAAAAAAAAATGATGATGGAATTTTCTTTTCTGCATTATTGTGTAACAGTGCTATGTATATTGAAAATTTCAGACTGAACGGATGAATATGAAAAAAGTTATGCTCAAAAAACCATTTGTTCATAACTTTATGGCCGCTTTTCCTAATAAACAACACTATATGAGAATATTTAGCTCTTTGAACGTTGCATTTGGCATGAATTAAACACACATTGTTCCCATCTGGTGTGCTATCGCAATTTTAAATGCGTTTTACAAATTTTGAACTAAACCTTTATATCTAAAATTATCTTAAAGCACCATGAGCTTGTAGAGACAAAAACTTATTTCGGACTCCATTTTTACAAATTCAATTGGCGTTTAATTCGAAACTTGTATTCTTTCTAATAATTCAAACGGGTTTCTAAATAAATATTTCAATCAATCTCCGTGATATCATCATATCAATCCATTTTTTCCAATCATCTACAATAACAACCAACAAATCCATCCAAACAAATGTAAACATAAACATTGGAATAAGAAAAGTTAAACGGAAACTTCCATCTCAATATCTGGATTTCGGGTGTCACAATGACCCAAATATATTCAATTCGAACGTCTCTTTCCACTATTTTCTCTTTATGGCCGATTTCTCTGATTGAATATAATTATTTGAATTGGTCTCGATTTAACCAAAGTAACCAATATCTTCAGTTGATATCAATAATATTTTTGGCGAATTGCAACAGTTTTTGTAATCGATTTCTTGCTCCATTCTTAATCTATTTATAGAACAAACAAAAGGTAATACATTGGTTACTCAAATGTTATTATTGTTGCGGTCAATTTTCTTGTCACTCTATTGTAGTATCAATACCTCGCTCATGTTGTCGTCCTTGGATTACTTGAACATACCTAATCAATAGTTCGATTAATCGTCCCCAATTCATCTTTTTACTATGTGATTCTTATTTTAGCAAGAATATTAACTATTTTTAACAGATGCCAATTAATGAAAAAGATCGTGTTGCTATCAATGAGCTTCGGGAAGCTGTAAAAGAGCACGTAGGGAAATAGAATTCAAGTAATGTTGATTGATAATGTATTTAGTTAACACCATATTACGACACCGATTTTAATTTACTTCGATGGCTCAAAGGTCATGACTATAACATGGAGATGATAAAGCCAAAACTTATTAATCATTTGCTCTTCCGAAAGTCTGATTGGGATTTGGATCATCTCGCTGACAAGCCAAGAAATCATCCAGTTCATCATCATTGGAAGGTTTGTTCGATGAAAGGGCTTAACTAAAATCTTCATACATGCTAAATTAATTCGTAAAATTTGAAGCGCAGAAAAGTTATAACAAATCTAGAGTTTCGGAAAAACTTAAGGCTTCAGAGATATTTAAAGGGAAGTCAATAAAAATTGAAATAAAAACTAAAGTTGATGAAATTATTTAATAATGAGCAAATTTCCAGCAATGATATTTCCAAAATTCATACTGGATTTATATTTTAATGCATGATCCGATATATATTTTAAATCAATTAGGTTTTCACCGTTTTCCGATGTAATTCGTTTCTTAAAGAAAACCAGCTCTAAAAGAAAACTATTTATGAATAGTTTTGGTATTAGAATATGTTTTAGTGCAAATTATGAAGATTCGAATGATGTATAGCATCTGTTTGTAGTAAAAGAACTTTTCGAAGTATTCCCGTTTTTCTAAAACATACTTTATAGGCTCTTAACGTTCAAAATTACTTGTGCACCCCAAATTGAATGGTTAAGTTGAGGGATCAGAAAAGATTATCATATTGCAAAATTCGGCAAGACGCGAATATTTTTTAGATAGTTTAAGAAGGGCTAGAAAATATGACGCATCAAGTTATAGGAAAATAATACGTGTAAATTAGTAAGACACGTTTAAAAATTGGAAAATATTCATTTCGATTTGGTGTGCTTGTGTTTGTGATTTCCTTTTTTGTTTTCGAATTGAAAAGTACGAAAATTTTAACATTGTTTTCAATCAACGTTAGAATAAAATCGGTTTGAATATTTCACCCTCCACTGCCATGAAGTACGAAAAAGTTGCGAAATACCGCGCACCAATTGCGCAAAATAATCCCTTTATTAGTTTAAACTCATTTACATGTTAAACGGAAATGACTATTTTTGCTTATTTAAACGTGTCTTTCCAATGTACACGTATTATTTTCATATAACATGTCACTCCATTGTTTACTAGCTCGTCTTAAACTCTCTAAAATCATGCGAATCTAACCGAAATTTGCAACATGAGCATCTTTTCTGAGCCCCTAATTTAACACTTCAATTTGGAGTGCTTTTATTTGTTAATTATAGTTAACAGAAATATTACTTGGTATAGATTTTCTAATTGTACTGAAATTAGAGATAAACATAGCATATATAAAACATAAGAGTACGAAAGAAAACGTGCAAGTCTCGCAAATAGATTGATTTAGTTTTACGAAACAGTATCAAAATATTCTTAACTGTCTATTCTGTCTATTCGCATGACTTAAAATAGTAACAATAATTTATTTTGATTTTTGAAGAAAATGTGCAATTGGTGCGCGATCATTTGCAATTGGCGCGGACTTTGTGCCATTGGTGTGTAATAACATTAAAAAAAAACAGTCGTAATAAAAGGTAGAATACATTTCACAATCATATGATTACAACATAAATGTTTTTTTTAATAATGTTATATTGGAAGGAAGTTCATAACCAAGAGGGGTGTCTAACGACCGGCTCCACGTAGTCATGTCGGTGTGGTCGATATGAAACCCCAGCATATTAACTAGCAGGCCCCGACAGGAATGATGGTACCGGTTTATCCATTACGTCTTAGTCAGCATCCCTCCCATAAACAGTGTTCCGTAAATAATTTTTTACGGTAACACCTCGTGCGTTTTTGATTAATATGGGGAAACGCATGAATCCTTTACTCTGATGCTGTCGGGATTAGTTCTTACTCATATCACTCTCTAGTAACACATTGACACGCTAATTGAAACTACATTTTTCCCATTTTTAAGCGTTCTTTTTGAATTTCCACGTAGTAGTAGAAAAGAAGTTGTAATGCACGTTTAATAAATGTGTCTTAATATATCTAAAAACCTGAAAATTGTACCAGAAAATTTTCTTTGAAACCCTTATACGAGCTTGAATTACTAAGAGTGCACTTGGCGTGCATTGGAGCTTGGTCGGCAAAAAGTCGACGAGAAAATCTGATATCAGACGAACCGACCAGAGCTTGCTCCACCCTAATGCGATCAGTGAGGGATTAACTAGCGGTTAGAAATTAACTTGGGGTCCACTTACTCTTCCAGAGCTTGCACTAGACCTGAATAGGGCGTCCGAATGCAAGAATAGGGCGTCCGAATGCAAACAATAGGGCGTCCGAATGCATGTAACAGGCGAGCAAAATTGCAAAATATCGCGCACCAAGTATTCTACTCTGAACTAATACTGTGACGGACCTCTGTCAGCCACTGCACGGAGACCAGTACCAGAGTCATAATAAGCATTTATTGAGATTTCATATTCTCCTTTGGGGCTGGGCTTGGCAATGCCAGATGGCGTTGCTACAATGCAATTTCCAAGTAAAACAAGAAACGTGAAAATCTCATTTACTTCCGTGTTTATTATATTCTGTGATTGAATAATCAAAAATATCATTAAAATTTGAATTCAAGCTCTACAATTTATCTTATAATTTTCATTAATTATAGACTGGTCTCACTGGCGAATCAGGTCAAATTCCAAACGTCATTGTTAATATTGAACAGACGGGCTCCAACGATTACTGGGGAATGCTAAACTCCTATCCCACCAATGAAATTCTTAAGGCTCGTGTTCATGATCTCGAGAGCATGTTAAGAGCTGTAATGGAACTGGAAAAGAAAACAAGTATTTATGCTAAAAACAAGAAAATCTCAATTAACACATTAAGATGAGCAATGTTCCGTGATCTATATTATGGATTTGACGGGCGTCAAAATGGACCGCAAACTAACTACATTACTCACAGGTGGATTGGCCTCAATCAGCGCATTCATGGCTGAGCATTATGTCGAGCTCGTGCATAGCTTCGTTTTGGTGAATGTTCCTACTTTCATCTCAACTATATGGTACTGGATATTTTATTAAAATCCCTGAAAATTTAATTAAAAAACAGGGCTTTCACAAAACCGTTATTGCCAGAAAAAACGAGAAATAAGATTAATATAATGGATGCCAATTGGAAGCTAGATGTGCTCAAGCTGGCAGATGGAAAGTGTCTTCCAGCATATTGGAATGAAGACAATCTTGATGGGGTTTATATTGAAATGTATCATATTCTAAACTAAACGTTTTCCTTGTAGCCATTTACAGCCCCTATTGAAAAATGTGTTCCATTTCCCGAAGAGAACTATTACACGGCTGGAATTCCTAATGACGCAGAATGCTTGACAGTGCCTGCTGGTAAAACAGGTCACATTGATGTGAATGTTCAAAAGGTTTGAAAAGGCTTAATCTCCTAATTATTTATAAGGCTATTTATTAATTAAGGGAGAAACCTTGACTTGGGAAATTCATGCAAATGGCAATTTTGCTTTCTCTATTTATGAACTTCCAAAAGACCATAATGATGATAATGTTGATGGTTTAACAAGGGTCTATCCATTGTTTACGGTAGGTTTGTTATATATATTATCAAAATCTAAGAATATGAAAGGTTTGATTTGATCATTTTTGAATTATTTTCAATGGTCTCAAAGATAACATGAAACAAATATTCAATTTATGTTAATAACTTCTCTGTTTTTCATTATATTTCTTCAAAATTTCTTGATCAAATCAGATTTATTACTTTTATTTTTTATGAAAAGAAAATTGGAATTGTCAATTTCTCAGATTTTGATAATATATATATATATATATCATGAATTATTTCAAAAGTAGGTTATGAAAAGGGTGGATAAACTTGGTTTTAACTTTCTCTTTGATAAAATGAGAATAAATTAGATCAACATGACTATTGCTTATAAAGAAAGGAAGCTTATTAATAACTTTAACGGAAAACTAAAAGAGGCCACAATTTTCTGAAGTTTGGAGTGTCCACGGCGACTTCTATGTTTCGTTATTAGATATTGTCGATATTTAGAATCAGTTGATCCATATATCATCAAATTTAATAACCAAAATGGAGAGCTAAATCACGTCAATTTTGTATTGGGGTGGCTTATATGCCAAATTAATTCTTGAGCCACTTAAATATAATATTTTGGAGAGACGTTTTAAAGAAAGCCTTTAAAATTGACGATGAAATTAGATTTTAGTTTACCTGGGGGAATTAATTAAATGCGTTTAAAATTTGCCAAATTGGCATATCAATTTGGCTTGGGGTACATATCTTGAAAATTATTGAAAATTGCAATAAAAATAATGACTTTCTTATATATACGTTTCCTTACGTTTCCTTACGCACTTTACCCAAATAATATCTACACTAGTTTGTCAGTTTTTCTTAAAATCTATCAAAATATTAAAATCTTGATACGCAGGTACAATAATATTTTGTAAACCAAAATTATTTATTGAGGATTCGAGTTGTCTTATGGTTACAGCAATTTAACAAAATACACGCTAAATGAATAGGCAAACTAGAGGAACTCAGAAGATACATTTAAATCTAAAATTTCGTTATCAATTCAGATATATTTTACGAATAGATTGTACCTGAATATTCGTTTTTTAACTTCCAGGTAGAAATTTTTAAAAAGTTGTTTAAATATTGCAAAATCGTAATTTTCATTTAGCATGAATTTGAAAAAACTGGAGCTCAGAAAAGTCATTAAAACCTAACAAATTTTACATAATTTAAAGCTAAGGAGATGTTCTTAGAGAATACTGTAATATTAACGTAAAAATTAGTTGCTAACTTACACTTGGATTTTAATGAGATTAGTTTAAATATTGTAAAATCATCATTTCCATTTGGGGTCTTGTACAAATATAAATCTGGAAGCTTTCCATTTCCTGTGGACTGAGTTTAGATAATACACTATAATTAAAGTAAAAAAAGACAATTATTCAAAATAACTTTTTTTCAGAAAATCCCGGGTCCTACTCTTGTTCCATGTATTGACAAAATCGTTTGCGGAAAAACAGGTATTTACATTTTAATAATTTATTCCTAATGTTTCTGGTAAGCTAATCTGAAAAAGATCATTGAATGTCGGCACGCCAACTGGTATGACAATAGAATGAACTCCGTAAATGTGCTCAAGTCAAATTTTTGGGAATATATTAATAGCTATTAATATACTATTAATAGTTTAAGATTGGTTAAGAAAAAAAATATTCTCAATTATTTGAGAAAGCGTTTAGTCCTGCTTAAAAGTCATAAAATCTTTATTTCCATTAGGCGTGATGTCGGTATTTTCATGCAAAAAGCTTCTACGTTTGCTATTTTAAATATATTTCAATTGATGTTATTTGTTACCTAAAGTGTGTTGAAATTTTTAAAACTAATATATATCAACTTGCGATTGACCGGTTCATCAATTGCACGACAACTTCACTCAGCTCCTTTGAGGGATTCTAAGGAAAATTTTCTAGTTCAGTTTTAAGGTTTTTAGATAGTTTAAGACACGTCCACACGCCAACTGGTATGATAATAAAATGAGCTCAGTAAACGTGCTCAAGTCTAACCTTCCAGAATTGTAATAATATTTTTAGATAGTTTTAGACAAGCTTAATAACATTTTAGTAAAAGCTTATTTGTTAAATATCCGAAAATCGTAATTTCCAGTTGGCGTGCATCCATTAAACTTGTCTGAACACTTATTTTTTTTAATACGTGGCAATTCAAAAATCGAGCTTGAAAATGGGAAAAATGCTTTTTTTCATTTGGCTTGCTAATAAGCTAATTAGCTTTGATTAGCTATCAATTATCTATCATAAAAATTTAAAAATGTTTAATGAGAAATATATTTTCTGTATCGACGGGCTAATCATTTTGAAACTTTAATTATTCGTGTCTTTTGAGTGATAAATTAGAGAAACTTTGATATGTGCGTCTTTTATCTTTATAGAAGAATTGCATTAAAATCTTTTTTTACAAAGGAAGACGGAATTCCCGCAACAGTCCAACTTTCATGGTAATAAAATGAGCTCAGTAACCATGCTTAATTATAACTTCTCAAACATATATTAACATATTTAGATAGTTTAAGACAAGCCTAGTTAAGTTAAAACAAAAATATTCTGTTGAAAATACGTAATTATTTCCACGCACGTTTATAAATTGAAAAATCGTTATTTCGATAGGGAGTACCCGCAAGCGTGATTTATATAACAAATAGTTAAAAATAAATATTGTGAACTTAATCAACAAATTAATCCAAAATCCCATTTACTGAGTAAAGGTTATCGGCACAGTTGTCTGAGTTCTTTAATTACTTTTAAATTAACCAGACATGCCCAAATTTAATAATAACTTATCAAAAACAAAAAATCAAAAATGATATCATATTATAAAACATTATATAATTAAATTTAAGGTACACTTCGTGTTTGGTTTGGTAATCAACATGCCTGGTTCCACACACTTAAAATACATCACATTATCAAGCATGCCTAAACCAATTGGATTCAGATTAAGATTTATAAAAACGTTTATATTAATAATAATAATAACCATGTATTTATACAAATATATAAATTTTATCAATTTTCATAAAGATTTTTACAATATTAAAATGTCAATCTGACAACTTAATTAGTTGATAATGATATAATGTCTTCTACCCGTAAATTCATTTCAAAGAAAACATGTCACTATAGAATTATATTAAAACGTGATCATTCCACTGGTGTCACGTTGTCGACATTTTTATTAAGCCTTGGCTGCTGGGCACTGTCAACAACTGCATGTGGAACTGAAAATAGAAACAATGAAGATTGGTTAGGACATCAAATATCTAACCCATTGGAAGCTCGGGAAAGTTGTTTATTTGGCTATAACTTGGCGGTGGCGGATAAGGAGGAGGAGCTGAAAGACCAGGAAGTCCCTGAAAAATGATTTGTTTACAGTTTTCTTGTAATATTATACTTGAAACTGTCGTGGATCCCTTAGAGACATTAATGGTGCGCTGTAAGGGGGAACATAGACCGGGTAGAATGCTGACGACTCGGTGGCAATGATATTGGGATAATAGGCTGGAATCGTAATGGTTTTTGTTTAAACTTCTTTTTTTTGGAATTACTAGGAGGATCGGCAATGCTAGAAGATTGGCTCGTCGAGCTTCGACTAATCCCCGGTGAAAGCCTACCGCACCCGATTTCGATGGATGCGTTTGAGACAGTTCCCATTGATTGTCGCCCGCGTGCTGTTAATTTCAGCTTGCTTCTGAAAACATTTAGTATTTATTTACTTGACACGTAAGATCTTCACTACGAGAATTATCTCAAAATTAAACAGATTCGCCGAATGCAAATCTTTAATTTGATCTCTAGATCAACAAATGTATCATTATTTGTTATTTTTTGTAAAACAACCATTAGGCGGTTTGGAAAAATGAATAATTTTACGACAACTGAATTACAACAAAACTCTCCTTGTAAAATTCTGAACTTTTATAAATACAATAGGCACGCCAAGTGAAAATGATGATTTCGCTGTTTCTAACCGTGTTGTTCGAATTTCCTATCGACAGTTTTTTTCATGAGGCTTTAGAGGATTCGACTTGAACAATATCATATTCACTGAATATTAAATTAGAAAAACTTTATTAAGCTCAATTCCTATCGGTTTCATTTGGTTCGCAATGTTTGGCAAAATAGTAGATTTAAGATTTAAACTTTAAAAAAGCATACGTTTAATTATAGCCGGATCAGATTATAGTTTATTGTACTTTTCAGATATACTTCCTAATGGAAGAGGAAAAAATAAGAAAAACGGCATGCTTGGACATGCTTGGCCACACGCCAAAAGACAATAACGATTTTCTGCTTTTTACGCGCGTCATAAAAATTTTAGGTATCCATTAGAAAAATCTAGATAACGCCAGTTAGTCAGATTATTCTTAAACTATCGAAAAATATTAATACCTTTCCGAAATACCTTTCCGACTTAGCTAGTTTTACAAGCATTTCAACTGGCGTGCGGCCATGTGTGGACGGCTACACGACAAAGGAATTTTCCATCGATTTCTCATCAATGTGTGTTATCCATTTTTTTGGAGACACACAAATTGATGTGGTACAAAAGAATGGAAATGGTCGTACAACTGAGAATCTCTTTTTTTCTTAGTTACATTAGGCATCGATCTCTGAAAAGGACAATACCTACCCTTAGGGTCGCCTAGATTTAGAGAAAAAACAAAAGATAAACAACAAAATCGGGTGAAATATTCTTTATAATGGATTATTGTAATGAATGGGTATTGATATTTGGAAATTAATTTACAAACATTCTAAATTATGTATTTAATTAAAAACACATTTTGGTTGGGAAATGTTATTTTGAAGATATTGTCGTTACTCAAACACAACATTGAATTCTCTTACAAAGGAAGTATGTTAGATCTTACAAAGGAAGTATGTTAGGTCAACATCTCAAATTTTGCTGAAACATATTAGTTTTGAGTCTAAAAGTATGCACAAAACATTTCAGCTCGGAAAAAATATTTGAAGGTACTATTTTAAGGTAAAAAATGAGTTTTAAATCTGAAAGTCATTTCATCAATTGTTTTTCTTCCCCGACAATCAGTTTTCATTTAAAAAAACAAGGAAATACAGCAACGATGATATAGGGGCAAATTGGTGCTGATTGTCGGCGACGAAAAACAATGGTTCGGATAGGTTTTCAGATTGAAAACTCATTTTTTAGTACCTTAAAATATTTTTGGCAAACTGAATTTAAAAAATATATTATTGGACCCAAAACAATCTTTGTGCAGTTTTATCAAAACCTGAAATGTTCACCTAGCATACTTCCGTGATTAGAACTTTTCCCGCTATTAATAATGCCAAAACCTCAAAAATTATAAATGGAGATTGTTTATGTGTTTAAAATGCTCCAAACAAGCAATTAACTCATATTGGCTTTCATTTTCTAAAAAAAAATTAGAAACACTGGGGGATCACACCAAATTATTCGTAGCCTTGTATCGAGCTTTTGTTTCTACGCATTTACGTGTTGTTTCTTGATTAAATGATAGTGTTTTGTGCTGTATAATACTTTAAATTGGATGAATCTTTCAAAATTATCAATTAATAGGCGCCGTTCTCATAGGGAATCGTCAATTTAGTAATCAATTAGAACCAAAATTATGTTTCTGAAGTTATAGCACGCACGCCAAATCTTTCAGAAATAATGACATGAGAAATTTTTAAATTACACGTATTATTCATTTCAGAGATCGATGCCTAATGGAAGAGCTAAAAATTAGGGGCGGAGAAAAGGTCTTGTTTAGACAGCCACACGGCCACTAAGGCCATCGAATCTCTTCCTCATTTGTTTCTCATCAATGTTTGTTATCTATTTTTTGTTCCTTATTTGATGAATAGAAATGAAAAGATTAATTTAAAAATATGAGAATGGGGCCATAGACAAAGTACACGAACGTTGGGACACAAACATATCTTCAGATGAAAGGCTTAGTCTTAGGTACCTAAGCCTAATTCGCGGTGATAGCTGTTGTCTCAGCTACATACTGCTATGTATTAAATTATTCTACATAAATGTTGCATCCTTCCCCTTCATATTCTGAAACACGGACACCGTTCGTGTCATATAAAAATTCGTTCGTGTCCCAACATTGCTGTACTTTGTCTTTGGCCGAGAATGGATGAATTAATAATTGATGAGAAACAAAATAAGAAGAGATTCGATGGCGTTAGTGGCTTTCTAAACAAGACCACTAACTAAGGCCATCACGTCTCTTCCTCTTTTGTTTGTCATCAATATTTTTATTTCATCAATTTTCATTTTTAAATTAAACTTTTCATTTCTTGTCATCAAAAAATAGATAAGAAAAATTGATGAAAAACAAAAGAGGAAGAGACGTGATGGCCTTAATGGCCGTGTGGCTGCATAAACCTTTTCTCCGCAACTTTTCTTTTGCTGTTCCATTAGGCATCGATCTCTGAAAAGGACAATAGTGATTATTAAAATCAGTTTAAATGTTTAAAACGAGATAAATTTGAAATTATTATTGTCATTTTCAGAGATCGGTGCCTAATGGAAGAGGAAAAAAATTAGGATGGAATGAGGTTCCCGTTTGGACGGCCACATTTTTGTCTCTCATCAATGTGTGTTGTTTCAAAAAAATGAGCAGCCCACATTGAAGAGGAATAAAAGTTTTTTTTTTCAAGATTGTGATTGTATAAAATTTAAGATATCCGCGACTCCGCTCAGTAGGCTTCATGGAAAAAATGAGAATATGACGATAAAGATTTTCTCGATTTTTTAGCGTGTCGAAAAATTTTCTCGCTTTTTGTTAAAAGCTAAAACAAAGAACACATATTTGAGGTTCTAATTATTAATGTTATCAGCTGTAAATTTTTAGTTATACAACGTGTTTATTATGACGAAAAAACGACTTTTGTATTGATGTTGTTTGGGTAAAAATCATTGTTAATGAAATTCTTTGAATACTGAACGCTACTAAAATATGTCATTACAAAAATCTTGAAATGGTTTTAAATTTAGGGTACTAACACTTGAACGATAAAAATAACCTCTGAACTTTGCGCTTGACGGTGGCGTGACTGTGTTTTGCACGAAAAGTGCTCCTGTTAGGACGCGAGGTGCTTTTTGCATGAAAACAGACTCATCCTGTTATATAGCGTAAACACGTCATCAATCTTTGTTAAAATTTGATGTTGTTTTTTGGAGTGAGAACGCTTCGTGTAATTTTGATGAAACTTTGGTTACTTTTTTGGTTTGAATTGAATGTACTGGCGGCAGTTTTGAACGTGTTTTCATAACAATTTCGTGAAAAACACAGTCACGCCACCGTCAAGCGCAAAGTGCAGAGACTTCAATAAAATACTTACCCGTATAAAAGGAATGCACGTACACCTAATAAAACAATAAATAATATTATAAATGAGGCAAGTGGTGCAATCACAAGCACATGTGCCATTTCCAAATTATAACATGATTCGAAACTTCTATTCTTCTCGAAATGTTTCAATCATATGGCTGAAAATTAAATTTTTGGTCTGATTAATCATAAAAAAATAATGTCAATAAAGCGATAAGGTAGCATGAAAATTAGCAATAAAATAAATCCATAAAATTTAAGAAATGAATAAATTATTTCAGTTTAGATTCAAAGGTAAAATAAATAATTTTTATGTAACTAGATGTTTATAGATTTTAATAAATACCTCATGATAATCATGCTTTATGAATTGTAAATAAATAAGAAAAACAAAAAGAGCAGATGAATTTTCTCGTTTACGCTAATTCAAACAAGTTTTTCGGATAATTGGCACGTCAGCTAAGTTAATCATTTATATAAGTTTTCAGTGTGATAACATAATTACATACATGATTAAAATTAAATATCTGTTACAATTATATATATATATATATAATTAGCGAGTTAAGAATAAATTGACGATTTTTCAAACTTTTTATAAACAAAAAATAAACAGAAGCAAGAAATCGACAAATTAATAACAACGGATTTGCTCAAATAAATGTGACGTAAAGTGAAGTTTATTTTTAGTAACAAAGGTATCAATTCTTTCATTTTTAGCTCAAGATTAAACTTATTTCCCACTATGTTACATTGATATTGTCAATAAATGATATCATTGACAAATAAATGATATCGAGAGTAACGTTTATTTCTTTGAGGAAATATTGATTATTATTTACGAGTTATTATATTCTAGATTTAATATTATATAATATTATGAGATAACATTATTAAATATTAGCACTTAATAACACAAACCATCATTTTAATTATAAGTTTAAATCCCAATGATATTTATTTTTTGCTTAAATACACATTCACACAAACTTGTATGGTAATAAAATAAGCTAAGTAAGCATGCTCAAATATTACTTTTTAGAAAGATATTAAATTTTTAGATAGTTTAAGACAAGCTCAATCCAATTGTAGTAAAATCTTTTGTTATAAAGACGTACAAATTTCTATACACGTTTTAAAATCGAAAAATCGCTATTTCGATTTGGTGGGCCAATTAGAATAAAGGAAAGCAACAATAATTTAGTAAAAATTTTTAAAATGTTGGTTTGTTTACATTTTTAAATATTCGTCATCTTTCCGTTTCTAGGAAGTAATCATTATTTAAACCAATTTATGCCTCCAGGAGATAATATCAGAACTGAAAAAAATATGCTTGAGCTTCAGACATTGTGAGTTGAAATAGTGAATCATTAGAACTCGTAATTTTAATAAACCAAGCGTATAATTATGATAGTGTTAGCGGACATCTCCAAATGGTCCCCGTTTCTTATTGTCAGTGGTGATGACATTTCAGAGCACGACTTTTACACGTGCGCATTTTTTACCCAACTTAAATTTGTATCCGAAACTACTCCGTTTAGCAAAAACAACGCATGAATTAAATATTCAAACTAGGAGCTCAGAAAAATGTTGGTCACCGATAAGTGAGGAAAAAAAGAAAGAAAATTAAAAAGAAAGAAAAATTTCCTATATATTTAAGGCCTAAAGCCTAAACTATATACTACTTGCAATAATAAGATGACAGTTTAATTTAAAGTGTCAAATTAAAATTTAAGCGTTAAATTTTAAATTTTTTGGATTTCATGTATTAAGATATTCATAATTCCCTTAAATCTACGCTAAAATGGATTCGGAAAGTGTTAAAGAGTGTATATTTTAAAAAGAAATTTCATGAAATCGTCAAATTCTTGTGGCGTGTTTACGAAATGTCCGGCACAATTACCTGTTAAGTATTTTGAAATCAGCACGACCTCCCTGTTAAACCTTAAAAAAGTTTTAATTTTCATTTGGCGTATTTGAGTGGTCTAAAAGGTGTCAAGGTTTCAGCCGCTCTGATAGAATATATTCATAATGAAATTATGGATTCCCAAAAAAAAAAGTCAGGTCACTGAAGATATATTTGACTGTGAAATATTACAAAAACTATTTATATTATTCTATTGTGATTTTCAGAGATCGGTGCCTAATGAAAAAGCAAAAAAATAAGAATAAAATGACAGTCTCGTTTGTACGACCACGCGGCCACAAAGGAGGTTTCCATCTCTGCCTCTTCCTCTGTCCATTTTTTTGAGACAACACACATTGCTGACAAGGGAAGTCACTTTAGCGTCCCTTTGAGAATTTGCTGAAACTTGGACCATTGATAGATTCGGATGCGCTGATTCCAAATCCGTTTTCAAAATCGGCGCAATATTTCTCTGAGCCGAGATATAAGCCGTCAAAGTCAATTTTTTGATGTGCTCATTGATGTGCATAAACCACAAAATGTCCGACACAAGCAATAACTTAATTATATAAGACGAGCAATTAGCATGAGAAGTGTGGCAGCAGCAGCGAGTGGACGGAGCAATTGGAACGGTATAGTGATCATGGTTGGTTATTGTATTGTGTGTACAGTATTGTTAACGTTTCTAGTTACTCTGCAAGTTGAAAGTTTATTTATTTCGTATTTTGAAAATTTTTTCATTTATTGCATATTTTGAAAAATATTTCATTCTGAACAAACTTTTAAAATAATTGAAAATAAAATTTAACAAAATTAACTTTCAATAGAAAAATTTTATAAATTTTTTTAGAATCACATATGAACATCAACTACAAAACCATTAGAAAGAAATAAAAACTTTTACAATACAGACATGAAATAAAAGATAGTATATATAAGCGAATTCAGGAAGAAACAATAATTTTTCCGATTTTTTAAATTTTTCTGGTCGTTGTACATTGAACCGATCTCATGGCCATGTTGAACGTGAAAAATTTGCCACCATACATGTGAATGCCTTTAGTATGATGATAATCACCAAAATTTTTTTCATGAATTACTTTTAAAATATTGGTCCCGCAAGCTAATTTAAGCGGTGATGCACCCCTTTCCTGGAGCTACCTCGTATAAACACATTTGTACTCCTTCCTATGTTGCCCGCTCTACCGTTTTACACCAAGTATGTCAGCCATAAATCTTCTCAAGCATATTTTTGCTACAAAATGTACCATTTTTTCTATTATAAATTTTTATTTATGGAATTGAAAAAACATTTGATAAAATAAAAATTGAAAATTGAATCCTGTTGATTAAATAAGCTCGAGGGACCAATATTTTAGAAGTAATTTATGAACCAGGCATTTTAACTGTCTCCGGAATTTTTTGACAACATTTTTAATCCTTCGAAAATTTATACTTTTGCTGAATCACTTGGACTCTTGAGTATTCAATAAACTTGGTAGAGTGATTCATAACGATGATGGTAACCCTTACCTTGAGCTACCTCGAGAAATATATTTGCACGGCTTCCTATGCAGCACAATTCCATAAATTTGTACTAGAAAAAATGGTACATCTTGTATCACAGATATGTTTGAGAAAATATTTGGCTGACATACCTTGATATGGGTAGAGCGAGCAACATAGGAAGACGTGTAAATGTGTTTATACGAGGTAGCTCAAGGTAAGGGGTGCATCACCGCTTAAATTAGCTTGCGGGACCAATATTTTAAAAGTAATTCATGAAAAAAATTTTGGTGATTATCATCATACTAAAGGCATTCACATGTATGGTGGCAAATTTTTCACGTTCAACATGGCCATGAGATCGGTTCAATGTACAACGACCAGAAAAATTTTAAAAATCGGAAAAATTATTGTTTCTTCCTGAATTCGCTTATATATACTATCTTTTATTTCATGTCTGTATTGTAAAAGTTTTTATTTCTTTCTAATGGTTTTGTAGTTGATGTTCATATGTGATGCTAAAAAAATTTATAAAATTTTTCTATTGAAAGTTAATTTTGTTAAATTTTATTTTCAATTATTTTAAAAGTTTGTTCAGAATGAAATATTTTTCAAAATATGCAATAAATGAAAAAATTTTCAAAATACGAAATAAATAAACTTTCAACTTGCAGAGTAACTAGAAACGTTAACAATACTGTACACACAATACAATAACCAACCATGATCACTATACCGTTCCAATTGCTCCGTCCACTCGCTGCTGCTGCCACACTTCTCATGCTAATTGCTCGGCTTATATAATTAAGCTATTGCTTGTGTCGGACATTTTGTGGTTTATGCACATCAATGAGCACATCAAAAAATGAACTTTGACGGCTTATATCTCGGCTCAGAGAAATATTGCGCCGATTTTGAAAACGGATTTGGAATCAGCGCATCCGAATCTATCAATGGTCCAAGTTTCAGCAAATTCTCAAAGGGACGCTATAGTGACTTCCCTTGTGAGATACAAAAGAGTGGCCATCCAAACGAGAACCTCTTTTTTGTTCTAATTTGTTCCTCTTCCATTAAGCACCGATCTCTGAAGAGCACATTACCTACTCTTAGGGTCGCCTAGATTAAGAGAAAAAACAAAACATTCTTTATAATGGATTCTTGTAATGATGGTGTTTATTAAAGTTTACTTTTGTTTACTTGTACTATTTCTTCTTAAATAAAACTGTTTAGTAAACTATTATTAAATTCGAATTTCATGGAAACTGAAGCTCAGAAAAGTCTTTTAAATCTAGAATTTAAAGCTTCAGAAATATTTTAAAATCACTCTGGTAATTTGACGTGAAAAGGTAAATCATCTTTGAAACTGAACATCTGGAAGTTAATAAAACGACATTTCGATTTCCATTTTCAATTTTTCATGAAATAATGACCCGAAAAAAAATAAGGTGGTATGATGAGATTGAAGAGAAACATTTCCTAATAATGGCTTATTGTTTGACAATGATTTTATTGTTCAAAAAGCTTTTCCTGGCGGCGATAATACTATTTTACAAAATTTATAACAAGAATTGTACGGTACGTGGAAATTCATCCAAAACGCCAAAATATGCACTCCAGTTGAAGCTACCAATATAAGCATGTTTAGTCTTTAATAGCTACTTTCACCTATATAATCTAGAAGGGTTTTCCCGTTCTTTTTCTAAATTTGTCCACAATTATCTTTTAAGTATTGTCCTTTTCAGAGATCGGTGCCTAACAACACACATTGATGTGGCCGTCTAAACGAGAAGCTCATTCCATCTTAATTCACCAGGATTTAAAACATTTAGTTCGACACTATTTCTGAAATTTAATTAAATAAGTGAGAAAAATGAACCAAGCCATATTAAAAACCAAAAGTAAAGAGAAAATAAAAACGAATTCTGACATATACCTGATATCAACTTTGATTAAAATATATAAATTAGTTTTTAATGATATTAAACACGTGCTAAGTATGATCAATGTGCTTCATATAGACCAATGCGTTTTTTCGTCTATTTATTTTCGTGTATATATATATATTAGGAAATTGCGAGAAATTGATAACCTCAGTTTTAATTTTAGAAAAAATTAATTTAACCAATCCGAAATTTGAAGAAATATAACAGAAATAAGAAAAAATTGAATATTTGTTTCATGATTCTCATCGAGACCATTTAAAAATATTTAAATTGAATTATCAATTGCTTATAATTTAATAATATAAGCGTTAAAAATTTTTAATTAAAATTTATATTTATTAATCTGCTCATTATTTAATTTCAAATCTGTTAACGCTTTGTGGTTTAAACTAGGCACAATTAAAAAACCTTCCTCTGGGGAATAATTATATAATTTAGTTAATATAAAAAACACAGCTTTACCTAGACGAAAAATGATATTATATATATATAAAGTGAAAACGAAAATAATTAATGAATTATTATACCAATAATATCATAAGTGAGTGTTAATTTTTAAAAAAATTGATTTCAAAATATCTGCATTCAATTCCCACCAAGTTAAATAACAGATTTTGGTGTATTATGATATATAGGAAACACAAAAATTGTTCCCGCCGCAAAAAATAAGAAATTCCGCTAAAAATTACAGAAAGAATGCACCGTCTAATTAAAGTTTGTTCTTTTTTTTTTTGAAGGTTACAAATTTGCTCAAAAGACTTTTCGATTTTTTTTAGACTTTTAGACTTTTTAATTATTAAAACAACTAAAGTTTGAATGTTTGATTAACGCGATATTTGATTTGCGAAATGATGTTTTTATTTAATGAGAATAATTAAGTAGATGAGCTTTGATCACTTGCCAACTGACTTTAAACATAAATTTTTAGAAGAATAATAAAGGTGTTAATGACATTTTTGAAATTGATTGTGTCCGACCAGCTTTCCTTGGGGTCCCTTCTCGCTCTTGACCAGACATACCTTTTGCTGGAATGTGAGGAAATAGAGGCTTGCATCATTCTTCTGGAAACCCCCCCCCCTTCAACATGAAATTACCCAAGTATTTGCCACCAGCTACTGATGAGCAAACGGAACCACCGGAAATAATGGTGTCTTTGATAGCGTAGTGATGACATACTCCATCTAGTGAAGATCATATCACCTTATTCTTGTTCAATTGTTTATTGAATTTCTAGAAAACACTGTTCTTGACAATCTAGGCAAGTTATTCTTAAACTACATAGATTAATTAATATATTGCCGCAAAGTTAGATTTAAGTACGTGTACTACCCTCATTTCATTATACCTCTTTTCACGCTTATTAATCTAAATTTTCCACAAACGTTTTAAGAATTTTAATAAAAATTATTTTGCAAAGAAACATTAACAATGCGAGTCGCCATGGTCAAAATAATATCATTTCGTATTCCATTCAAAATATATCAGAACCGCCAAGTATTACTAACAATAACACGCCCAATTAAAAGAAGCGGATGTATAGAACGACAATAACAAATTGTTAATATAATATAAATTTTAATCGACTAGCAATGATTAAAAACGCTGATTAAATATACAAAAAAATTGTCTCTAATAAAATTTCTTATATTGTGATAATTATTTTGTAAGCGGCTGTAAGGAGAATAGTCCAGTTTACTGTAACCATTTTCTTAATTACAGGGTTATCCCGTGTCACACACACACTCTCTCTCTCTCTCTACCTGAGACTTTGACTTTCCAAAGCTAACAAAGTCGTTTTCCTCACCAGGATCCCTATAGTTCAATTTTTATTGGTTCGCCTTGCGCACGTGGCAGTGGAACCGTCCGTCATTCTTTTGGTATAACTTACTCTCTCCGGTCCAAGACAACCTTTAGTTTAGTTTCATTAATAGAGCCATCGCTGTTTATTTAGATTCCCTAAACGTCGAGTTCCACAATATCGTGGACGTTTTAATCCGTTGGTATGTATGTCTTGTAAAGATGCATAACTATTGTGTACCTGTGTACATGTACGTCAGTTTTGCTAGTTGATTTCTAATCCATGTCTCAATTTAGACATCTTTTTCAATTTCCTACGAAGGTTTTCCTATTAAGAAAACGTTATCGACAAATTTTATTCTACCCAGTACTTTATCGAGTTTACTGTAACCATAACAGAACAATTTTTAAATCTAATTAAATTATTATATAAAACGCAATGAGTACATCTGCTTACAATAATAATAAATTGTAAACAACTTGGTTCAGTTAAAGTACTACAATTTTTCTTGAGTACTACAATCATTTGCTTAAAAAATCTACAATATAGGGAAAATAGAAATAACAACATTACATACCAAATTTTATTTGTAATATATTTGTCGCTATTGCGACTGTCGCAACGCGACGACAATCAAGACCATGGTAAAAAAGGCCACTTATCGATTTTTAAGAGTGTGTCAAAGATTTTTGGGTTGTCTGGAAAACAGAGATCGCGAAAATTTAGACAAGTTATTCTTAAACTACATAAAATTATTAAAATCTTGTCGCAAAGTTAGTTTTGAGCACATTTATTGAGCTCATTTTATAACGATATCAGTTGACCTGCGCACGCCAACTGGTTTGGATGATTCATCAACACGAAAACCTAAACAACTTTAGTGCGTTTTTTTCAAAAACATTAACTTTTTACTTTCTTTTTCTTGATTTTTTCGAGATTTTTACATTTTTTGATTTTTCAAGCTTAAACTTAATGATTTTTAATCCGGATTTTTTTGATGACCTAGTAAATTGTCTTGCGGTTTTGATGATATAATGTTTGATGCACTAGGACAAATATTCTTTGAGATATAGATGATTTTAACATAATTTTTCATTTTTTAATATGAAAACAATGCAAAAGATGGAAAATATTTTGTTCGTAGCATCTACAGTTGATATAGATTATACTAAAAGTAATTCGGTGAAAATCCTATTGTGCAATGTAGAAATATTTTGATTTTTCTATTTCTCATCTTTTCCATGTTTTATTATTGATTATTACTATAAGAAAGAAATGTTTCGTTTAAAATTCGGTTTCTCTAAAACTAAACAGAGTTTTGAAATATCCCATTTTCAGCCACTAAATCCTTTAAAAATTATAGATAACAATTGAAACTAAATTAACGTAAGGAATTTTTGTCTGAAAATCAGTAGAAAATTATGCTAAAATCACGCTGAATACCTTCATTTCTTGTCGTTTTCAAATAATGTGGATCAACATTTTTGATGTCACAGTGCGACATAAAAATTTTGTATGCAAGCTCTGTATAATATAGTCATAAAATGAAAATTTTAGAATCGATGACTTTAATTAAGCACAATGAGGAGATTATATGCAAAAATTTACAATTGGAAGAATTAACGGAAGGTTTTTATAGAAAAGGTTGAATATGAAAATCGAGCTCTCTAACAAGGCAAGAAAATAATTAAAATTTGGTGCCTAACTATAAAATTGAAAGTTGGAACAAATTAGATATTTATTCCTATTTAGTGTGATGGTAAGGACTATTTATAATTCAAGCAGGGGATAATGTGATATAAGAATATGCTATTAACTTTTGATCTCATGTTTAATATTGTACTTTCTTTCAATTAACGGATTTTCGTTAGCCAATTCTACTGAAAATCATTTTTTTATGCGTTGTATTGAAAGCTGGAAGTTGAAGGTAAAGCACAATGAAATTGAAGATAGCAAAAATCGTTCGTCTTCGTTAGTTTCTTAATTATTAAAAACATGTAAAAGATGAAAAATAGAAAAATCAAAATATTTCTACATTGCACAATAGGATTTTCTCCGAATTACTTTTAGTACAATCTATATCAACTGTAGATGCTACGGACAAAATATTTTCCATTTTCTACATTGTTTTCATATTAAAAAATGAAAAATTATGTTAAAATCATCTATATCTCAAAGAATATTTGTCCTAGTGCATCAAACATTATATCATCAAAACCGCAAGACAATTTACTAAGTCATCAAAAAAATCCGGATTAAAAATCATTAAGTTTAAGCTTGAAAAATCAAAAAATGTAAAAATCTCGAAAAAATCAAGAAAAAGAAAGTAAAAAGTTAATGTTTTTGAAAAAAACGCACTAAAGTTGTTTACGGTTTTCGTGTTATTGAATCATCCATTTTCTGTTGTGACCAGTTGGCGTGCCTGCGAATCATCATTTAACGAAGGTCTCTCACGACAACATTCGAGCTCAATTATGATGGGGCTCAAACTGAATTCTCAATAATTTTTTTTTTATTTTTAGATATTTATTTTGCCACATTTAATATTTGTTCATATACCATCTCATCAATTATTGTCACACATTTTTTTCCGATTTTCCGAATGTTAAGCGACCCTGAAAATTTTTGCGTCTTTTCAACATATATTTCTCAATGCAATTTAACTAGGCTTGTCTTAAACTATCTAAAAATATGAATATATTTCCAAAAAGTTAGATTTGAGCACGTTTACGGAGCTCATTTTATTACCATACCAGTTGGCGTGCTTGTCATATCCTTGAAAAAAATGAAATTTAAAAAATGAAGTTCTCATGTGAGACCATAAATTTTCTCCAATTTCTTCTTCTCTAAATCGGCACGTTAACCTGACAAAAATAATATAACTTCATCATTGGCAAGAATTTTGAATGAAAATCTTCATCTATTTTCATAATTTGGGTCAAACAAAGAAGATTAATACGGTTTATTATCAAAATATAAGAAATTGAAAAGTCAATTTCCATATTTTTGAATTATTTTCAATGGTCTCAAAGAGATCATAAAAGAAATATTCAATTTATGTTTATAATTTCTCTGTTTTCCATTATATTTCTTCAAAATTTCTAGATCAAATCAGATTTATTACTTTTATTTTTTATTAAAATAAAATTGGAATTGTCAATTTCTTATATTTTGATAATAAAATTTCTCAATAATCTTTAACTTGCAAGATGCGAACATTCAAGAATGAATGTAAATGAAATCATATCACGAGAAAACAATACGAATAATTTAAAATATAATACAACAAATGAGTTAAATCACATATTGGTTTGTGAAATGTATTCACACACAGCCATGGTCGCCTAACACTAACAACATTTCAGCTCAATCATTTTCAGAAAGAGATAATGGCCATAAGAAAGAAAAAATGACAGGTTGTCTCGGTAACCGAAAGTTAAGCAAGTGGCACAAATGCTCGGTGTAAATTTAATTGTTTGTTAGGGTAGCTCACAGTCGGATAATTAAATTTTCATTTTTTCTTTCTTTGTTATGCTTTTTACAATTTTCGCAAATACTAGTTTTCGAATACTAATTTTTATTATTCTTATCGTTATAAATTAATAGAAAAAATATATAATAAAATATGTCTCAATCAAAAAACAGGCAATATTAGTGTTCATATTAAATAATTAACCAGAAAATATCAAAACTGAAAAATTGCAATTGTAGAAAGTGGATTTGTATTTATTGCGATTTATAAACGGACAATGGCTATTAATGAATAACATAAACATGAAGAGATTAATATATATAATACAAGATTTATATAAAGAATGATTTGCATAAAATAATGAATGGGAAAGCTCCTATTATTTATCTTTATAATACACGTGGTTGGTGTGTTTTTCTCACAGAAAGTCAACAACGAAATCATAATAATGATCACTTTGATAACCGTTGTAGAATGTATTTATTTACACGAGCACAATAATATGAACACTATGAACAATGAACAATGAACCATGAACCAGAACCAAGAATGAACCAAGAACATATTTTGTGGGGCCTTTTATACTGTGATTTGGGGGCGTGGTTGACCCCGTCGGTAACATAATAAGGTTTTGGTCACAATGGCGTCAGGTGATAATACAAAGGCATCTGGTGACCTAGGACTTAGGGAATGTTTGTTGCTGCTTGGCAGCGACACAGGGGGGGGGCATCAGCAAAGAACAAAAAAAAAAAAAAAAAAATTTTTGCAAATATAAAATTAGATAAATGAATTTACATAAAATCGTCGGCGTAGTTGAGCATGTCATCGAAGAAGCTTCCTTTGGTGATGTTGTTTTCTTCTCAGTGACGTCGTTGTTGAAGATCGGCGGCGTCGGTTTTGCAGTTGAACTTCCAATGATGGCGATGTTGGCGAATTCGTCGTGAACCGGACAACTTCCTTCTTTGAGTAGCGGAAGAAGCTCTGCAGGCTGAAACACGTATGAGTGTTGCTTTAAATACTTTAACGGGACATGACTTATCGTCCCGCCGTGATTGATGATGCCTTTTGGACATTTGTTTTCCATCCCGATTAATTAGAGTAGTATTTTTGGGACTCTTGCGGTTATTAATATCACGACGATAGTTTGAGTGATCAGACAAACTTTTTAAAGACACCGTTTGAATAGTCCTGGGATGAGGCACTGTACTTCGATCGATGTGATTATCGTCAGAGTTCCTTAAACGATTATAGCCGAGCTGATTCTTATTATTGTTGCGTTTAGCATATCTTTCCCTTTGAGTGTCCGTTTCGTAAACTTTGGGATTATTAATTTTGTGTAAACACGTTGAGGGTTGAACTGTAGTGTGACTTTGATTCTGTAAATGTTTCTTTTCTTTGAACATCTTCCCGCAATGCTTTCGTTGTATCACTTTTAACGATGTAGCTCGTTCTGAATGGAGTTTTTCTCTGTTTAATTGCCACTTTATAGTTTTTCCTAGTTGTGCCTTTGGATTTTCCTGTAATCTTTTCTTTTCTATTGTGCTAATCTTTTCTCGTGCTCTTGGCTTGATTAATTTTTGCACATGTGATTGCATTCTTAACATTTTTGCAATTTGATTATCGTTCTGGTTTGTCAGCCTGTTTGTGAAAGTCCGACTTTCTCTGATATGTTTCTTTCCTCCACAAAGTACGTAACCGAATTTAGTGGGGACTAGTTTCTTTCCCGATGGTAATGTCATGATTTTTTCATTGTTTTTCATGAATTCCCAGAATAAGTCAACTCCGATTAGAATTCCGACCTCTGAAATCTTCTTTGAGTCGTCAATCATTTCGACGTGGTTGTTTCTTAAAAACTTCATGTCAACTTTTTCCAGTTTTGGTAGGCGTATAGGTGCCGTTATTTGATCAGTTGTGTGGGCTACTCTAGTTATTGTTTTGCCATTTGCTAGTTCTAACTTGAACTCGACTAGTTGGCATTTCTTGATTTCTGGCTTTTTGCCGAACACTCCCATTTTTAATGTGACGTCGTCATCTATAACTTTCATTCGGAGTTCTTTAGCCATTCTCTCTGTGACGAATGTAAGTTCACTGCCTGAATCAAGCAGAACGTTTGTTTCTTTCGACCGGTACTTCCCGGTGACTGTGGATCTCGCCACCATGAGATTTGTTTTATCCGTCATATTGATCGTGTTACAACGGGTATTTGCTCGGGTATCCGAATACGGATACTTTTGACTATTGAAGCCTTTGCGGCTGTAATTGTTTGAATTGCTATTTGTGTTCTTGCACAATGCAGTTGCATGGTTTCGCTCACACTTGGAGCATTTTTTCTGTGTTCGACAGTCTCTGCTGCTATGTTTGTCGGATAGACACTTGTAACATAACCGAAGCTCATTTACTCTATGATTTCGAGCTTCTGGGTTTGGGAATGTTCTACATTCCTCTGACGCATGGTTTTCCCTCTTACAGAATGCGCATATTTTCACTGGCTGGCTTTTCTGACTTCTAAATTGTCTTGGGTGTGTTTCGTTTGGCGTCTCTCTTGGCCGTGCTAAGTTATTTCTTGTTTCATAATCTTCCATTTCAGGAAGTCTGATTTCTTCCACCTGTGAGATGGCATCTTCTATGATCTCTAGAAGATTGTCCATTTTCTTTATGGGCTTTTTAAACTGTCTTTCCCTGTCGGTAACCGCCTTTTCGATCCATTCCGGGAATTTCTTCCGTATTTCAACGACATACGGTGGGGTATCTATTTCTGCCCCCATGCTTTTTAAGCTGGCTATCGTGATTGCGCAGCTATTAAATATGTCTCGGCAGCTGTTTATGCTGCTCTTCGCTTTTGGGATTTTTTGTAGTTTGTCCCATAATGCTTTGAACTGTTTTTCAGTAGTTCCATAGATTGCCTTTAATCTTGCTACGGCGTCCTCATACAGATCACCGTTCAATGGGAAGCGCTTTATTTGATCTAACGCTCTGCCCTTGCAGCTATTTCTGAGAGCTGCGAATTTTAAGAGCTTTGGAATCTCTTGGTTATGAACTAATAGTTCAAAACTTTCCCAGAATGTTAGCCACTCACTTTGCTCGCCAGTGAATTGCGGGATCGTGAGAATGTCTGATCCTCTTATAAATTTACTGAGGTCCATCTCGTTGTGGTACCTTGTTTCACTATTTTTGGTTTCTCTTGCATTGGGTTGTACGAGTTGTGGTGGTTCATGTTTTGTTTCTACCATTGTCTGTTCTAACATATCTTCTTCTTCATCTGAGGAAGATTCTTCTGTTATTTCGAGATTGTTTAAATTAAAATCAATCTCTTCTATTGTGATGTTCTTTTTCTGTGCTGTGATGTTGAGTTCATTCCATAGTTTTTTCAGATGAAGTACTGCTTTGACGGCCTTTCTTTGAAGCTCGTCGTGTTTAATCTTCACGTCGGGGTCTTGTAGTTCTTTTTCCCATACTTGTGTTAGTGACTCTGCCGCTTTATTTAATTCTTCGCGGGCTAATTGTATGTGTAATGATTTCTTTCGCAAGGATTTTTCGTCCTGCTGTGTTTTAGCGAGACTTTTTGTCTCTTTGGCGGCTTTTATTGCCGATTCAATTTTAACTTCAGCAAGTAACATGCTGCTGTGGTACGAGCTGTCACTGCTCATTCCTGCCACGCGGGACTTTGTGTTAATGTTAATAGTTCGATACCGCGAGGATATCGATGCTATAGTAGTTCTCTTCTTCTCAGGAAGAGGTCTCGTTTTTATTCTTGTTTTCCACTACCTTGAAGGTTGTGGAGTTATTTATACTTTCTTAAAGAAAGTCTATATGGATTCCTTGCTTCAAAACTGTGAGGTAATGAAACCGGAATCCTCCTTCGCCCTTTTTATAGTAAAGGTGAGGAAATGCAGCCACTCCCGAAAGAGCCTGTCTTGCCTAGCTCCAGTATTGTCTAGGTCTTTTACAAATAAACGGTTATTTGGCCGATGCACCAAATTTGATAACCGTTGTAGAATGTATTTATTTACACGAGCACAATAATATGAACACTATGAACAATGAACAATGAACCATGAACCAGAACCAAGAATGAACCAAGAACATATTTTGTGGGGCCTTTTATACTGTGATTTGGGGGCGTGGTTGACCCCGTCGGTAACATAATAAGGTTTTGGTCACAATGGCGTCAGGTGATAATACAAAGGCATCTGGTGACCTAGGACTTAGGGAATGTTTGTTGCTGCTTGGCAGCGACAATCACGTATGATCAATTATAATAAACTAATGTTGTGTTTGAGTAACGACAATATCTCTAAAATAAAATTTCCGAACCAAAATTTGTTTTTAATGAATTACATAATTTAGAATGTTTGTAAATTAATTTCCAAATATTAATAAATATTAATTTTCTCTTTTTAAGAGAAAAATAAGAAAGAAATAGTTGTCTCGTTTAGACGGTCACTATTTTGTATCTCCTTAATGTTTGTTGTCTGAAAGTAATAGACAACCCACATTTAAGAGGATTAGATGGAAAAGACATTTGTGACTATCATTTTTTTTCTTTTTCTTACTTTTTTTTCTTCCAATCCGGAACCGATTACTGAAAAGTTAAATAATAAATATCAAATAACAATGTTAAAAAAAACCTTCGCAAATCTTCCAGATGAAGCTGAACAAAAATTTAATCGATTTAAAAACATTAGAAGATTCTGATAACCACGAGGAATTTCAGAGAACGATGGTGAAGTATTCCCCATTACAATAATCTATGGGGAAAGCGATTGTATTTAGGTTTCGCATAACTATTACCAAATAAAAAATCAGTGGCCAATTGCAAATAAATCTATCTGAGAAGCGTAATGGGGAAAGGCTTTATTAGGGTTCATTATTTATTAAATCGTCGGTGTTAGGGAGCCGGACGCTAGGCAGAAGCAAAGTGAGGGCTGCTCTTGTTGGGTCACTTTCTCCGCTTTCCGCATTCGAAATAATATAAGAAATAAAATTAGTGGAAAATGAGAAAACATTAGAAATAAAACTGCAAAATCGGTTGTTGCACGCCCCGGTCAAAAATCTGTGTGGCTTCAGTGCTTAAAGTTAAAAATGGTGAAATTTCTTTATTATATAATAAAAACCCGTATCGATATTGTATATTAAAATAAAAAACAACATATAGAATGAGAATAATACCTTTATTTTGATAATCAAAAAAAAATAGGCAATATAAAAATTCATTATATCTTTTGAAATACAGTACAGATCTTTTCCAGTTTTATATCAATTGATAGAGCACATCAAATGATACCAGACACTAATTGTTTCCTATTGTCAAATTTGCAGTTTGCATTGCCGAAGACGTTGTTGTTATTTTACTCAAACTTTTTTTAAAGGTTATTTTCAAATGTAAGTAACTTGACCCCTTTAAAGGGGTTTCAGAAAATGATCAATTATCGAAAAATCTAATTTGTTTACGATAATTAGAGTTAGGGGGGGGGGCAATAAACCGTGACGAAATCAGCTCGTTAGTAAAGACACATAAGCCTTGAGAACAATAATAATGAAAACCAACAAAAATTTAAGAAATTTTATAATGGAAAATTCCGAAAGATTCAAATTATATACCTTAATATCCATTGAATATTATTATTATTATGAACTTATAATGTAAGTAAAAGTTGTCGGGAATACTCTTAGCATTATATTATTGTGTTAATATCGATAATATTTGCATTACAATAATAAAGCAAAAAATGCCGATTAGGTATATGGAATTCAATCATGTGTTACTAATTTATGCGTCGATTATTCAGAACATATTTAATTTAATTTTGTTTATTTAAAGTCAAATAAATTTATGTCGGTAAGTTAGGATGTGCATCGGTAGATCTGACTCTATAGTAATAGTTAACAGTCTATAATAATAAAACTTTTCCAGATTGTTGGAAATATTCTCTGATGGAAAATTCACGAAAATTTCAAGGATATTTTATAAAACATTTTTTAAGGAATAAAATTAATACAGATCAATAAAAACTTATTAGAAACTATCTCTAGGAGATTTAGAAAAATTACTTTATGTAAGGCTTCCAAATGGCTTCATTGCTTCATTGCTTTCTTTTTGTGTTTAACCAACGTCATTTAATGTTTTGGTTATATAATATAATTTTTTATCATAGAGGATACCATTGTACAATTACGGATATTATATCTTTATCATATAGCTTTTTTTTAGTATTAAGTTTTTCAAAATTTTGCACCAAACACTAACAGCTTACAGGTTATATACACTAGCTGACAAAAGTTTTGTCACAAATGTTTTTTCGGGTTTAACTTTTTTGTGACTTGACCAAATTGGCTGATTTTTTGATATTTTATGTGAATCAGTGTTTAAAACGTTATAGTAGCAAAATTTAGTTTAAATTACCATAGCAATTTCAGTACCACGCATTCCGTTTTCCCTCATATTGATAACAGCTTGCCGGGTGGCAATTGGAGTTTCTTTACGTGGAGTCATCTCTAAAATGTTGCCAATTACTGCTATTTTCAATAAATTATGAAAAAAATATAATTGAACTTCAAAAATTATTATAAATGCAGTGCAAGAAAAGTGCGTAATATCTTTGAGCTACGCGTTTTACGATAAACGCTTGTCACTGTAAAACGGATCATCGTAATCACAAGCGGAATTTTGTAAAATAATCTACAACCATATGAATCTATCATATCAAAAAATCAGCCAATTTGGTCAAGTCACAAAAAAGTTAAACCCGAAAAAACATTTGTGACAAAACTTTTGTCAGCTAGTGTATATTAGGTCTAGAAATTAATTTCCGAGTTTTTTTTTGTTGTTGATATTTTGTCAAAATAAAATTATTTTATATAACGAATTTTATGTTATAATGTTCTCTGTATTATCAGCTTTCTACTTATATATATATATATATAACTTTCTTCACGTACTTTATAAAAAATCATTATTTTGGGTTCAGAATATGTCCACCTTTGTGCCAGGAAAACGTCATTTGCGGAAAGCTCTTGTACCACTGACGCGCACCAAATGCTCGCCCAACCTTACGGCGATTATGCACCATCCATAGGAACCTGCCAAGAATGGTTTCAGCGTTTCAAATCGGGAGATTTTGACGTCAACGACAAAGACCGATAAGGACAGCCAAAAAACTTTGAAGACGAAGAACTTCAACCTTTGTTGGACCAACTCGCGGCATCTCTCGGCGTCACGCAAAAAGCAATTTCTCATCGATTGAAAGCAATGGGGAAGATTCAAAACGAAGGAAAAGGGATGCCCTATGAGCTCTCAGAACGCAACAAAGAGCAGAGAAAAACAACTTCACAAATCTTGTTGGACAGATTTCAAAGAAAGTATTTTTTACTGGCGATGAGAAGTGGGTGAACTACGACAATCCGAAGCGAAGAAAATTGTGGGTTAGTCCCGGTGAACCGACAACTTCGATCGCAAAACCCAACATCCAAGGAAAGAAGGTCTTACTGTGCATATGGGACCAACAAGAAATTCTGTACTCTGAACAGCTCCTACCTGGCGAAACATTCACTGCGAATCGCTGTCAACATTAACTAGTGCATAAATCGCAGTAAAACGACCGGAATGGGCGGGTCGACACGAAAAGGCCATATTGCTTCATGACAACGCAAGGCCGCATGTTGCTCGAGCGAGGAAGGATACGCTGAAATAGTTCAAATGGGAAGTCTTACCGCACCCGCCGTACTCTCCGGACATTGCCCTGTCGGATTATCATCTTTTCCGGTCAATGGCTCATGGTCTGGCGGAGCAGCGCTTTCGAGATCATCAAGACGTCAAAAAATGGCTAGATGAATGGACTGCGGCCAAACCAGAAAAGTTCTATTATGATGGAATCCATAAGTTGCCCACACTCTGGGAAAATGTTGTTATTAATGACGGAAATTATTTTAAAAAAAAGTTTTGTTTATGTTTGTCCAGTTTTTTATAGTTTAATATGCGTAAAAAACGCGGAAGTTAATTTCTAGACCTAATATATTTTCCATTATAAACTACACCAAAAGCATCAACAATACTATTATAGTTTATCTGGGTGTTCTGAAAACAACAAATAAAAACATTTGGCGTGCAACTGCAATTTCAAAACTGTTTTTTTTCTGAGAGAAACAAAATCAGTGTGATATAACAATAAAATGAAATATTAAGAGCTATAAATGGAATGTAAATAAAAAAAGGAAGAACAACAAGAACAAGCTAAAGGACATTTACATTAGCAACAAACTTTAAGAATTATATTAATTTGATGTATGGTGTTGGGTAGATTATTACTTCTTTCCATGTCTTGTAAATGATTGAGTTATGCGGCAAAAATTTTGTTAGTCATACTAATAATAGGTTGGCGCAGTATTTAAAACCAAAATTAGATTATTAATAATATGGTGTATAGTGTAAATAAAGTTTGGCAAATCTGAAAAAAGAAGGTGGAGTGCTCATTTATATATATATATATATATGTATATACATGATGTAGCATAATTACTGGCACCACTTTTAGGCGATCCTTATTTTTAGAAAATTTATAATCAAGATTTATCACCAATAGATTTATACGGAGTAAGATTGTTTAATCTTTGGTATTATGTTTTTCGAAGTTTAATCTGTAATAACTGTAATAATATATATATATATATATATGACGTAGTAGAATGAGTAATACAAGCCTAGTTAAATTATCGTGAAAACTGTTTAAAAAAAGTTTGTTGTAAAAAATTGAAAAGCGTTATTTACCGTTTATTTAACTGAAATATGTTAAAACAAAAAGAATCCTTAGAAAACAATTTTCCAACTATTAATAGTTTAAATTGTCTAGAGTAAAATCACGAAAACTCTCTTCTGTGCATATTGTGACATCAAAAAGAATTGTGGGCTCTGAGCTGTTGCAACTCACAGCGAATCGCTATCAACTAGAGCAGTTTCTGTATGAAAAACAGAAGAATGGGCGGGTCGATACAAAAACTAATATTGCTTCCTGACAAAACAAAGCCGAATGTTTCTTAAGCGGGAAAGGATACGCATGAAAGAGAGAAATGGGATGTCTTGCCGCCGTATTCTCGAACATCGTCTAGGATTATCATCTTTTCCGGTCAATGGCTCATTTTCTCGTGGAGCAGCGCTTTCGGAACCGTAAAAACGTCAAAAAATGGTAAGATGAATGGAGCCAGAAAAATTCATTTATTACGGAATAAATAGGTTGCTTAAACTCTGGAAAAAGATCTTTATTAAAGACGGATATTAATTTGAAAAAAATTTTAACAGGGAACTTAATTTCTACGTTTTTTTAAAGAAATAAAAATCTCAATTTTGCTAACCATAACGCATTCCGTTCAAACTGGATCTTCTCAGCAAAAAAAATAATATTGATGTTCATGTAGATTTTAGAACAATTATAAGGTCCAATTATTCCAAAAAAGTGTTGTTTTTCAACAAGTCGAAGTTTAGGTAGAGTTTTAAAATTCATTTATGTTTTGTTTCATCAAATATTAAAACACCACTTAATTAATTATTACAATTGAATTATTATAAAGCAATTATATTACAGTTTACATTAAATAAAGCTATTAGTCTAATCAAAAAAATATGACTGTAAATTGAAATGCAAGATTTACGAATTTGTAAATATTTGAAGATAATCTTCAAAATGGAATCACTTCGATTGACGTGTTCTATAAATAACATATATAATTACACAGGGTTGTAGGAGCATTCATCAATTGCAAATGTTTTTTCTACATCGAATTCGAGAATTTCCTTTGTGAATTGATTTCGATACTCTCGACGTGTCGTGAATTTTCCATTTGAGAATATTTCCAACAATCTGTAAACGGTTAAGAATTATAGCCATTAATATAGGGCTATATAGCCTCACGGGGGATGAAACACGTAAGCAAAAAAGTGGCGGGTCCATAATTCGATAGCAATAATATGCACATTTTTGGATAAATTATTTGTAAAACCATCGTAGAAATAAGAAAATAATTATTTCCATTTGGAGTGCTTTCCAATATCGGTCGAATGAGCTATTCAAAACTTATATTGCCCTTTTCAGAGATCGGTGCCTAATGGAAGAGCAATAAAAGATAAGAAAATTATGGGCGGCCACACGGCCACACGGCCATAAACAACTTTCGTCAATTACTCTTAAATGTGTGCTGCCCATAATTTCGTAAAAAAGAATGGCCGTTAAAACGAGAACCTCATTCCATCCTAACTTTATTCTTCCATTAGGTACCGATCTCTGAAAAGGATAATATATACACATGAATTTTCTGCTAATCAGTGCACGTTAAAACAAAAATTAAATACTTATGTTGAATTTTCTTTTTTATTTATTTTAGACTACGTGTGCTAGACACGTGATTAAAATTTAAATTAAATGAAAATATAAATAAATGAAAAACTGACCATAAAATAATACTAATTAAAAATCTAAAGAAGGAACAAAATAAACTAGGTAACAGTTAAGAAAATAATAAATGATAGCAACATAAAAAAAAAACTAATGTAACAAAAACGTAGGGTGGGGGGAGGGTGATAACTAATATGCCAGAGTTTTTTTGTCAAAAATAAATGTTTTCAAATAAACATGAAACTACTAAATAAGGCTAAAGTTGTATTTGTCTATTTGATAAATCACATTAATTAGGGGAAACTTCAAGACTCCCCAGAATCGCCAAATGTAGCTTACGTTTTAAATTCTCCGACAATCTCTTACATCTTTCATTGAATAATTGCACAGAACGTGCCACAAAAAACTTTCTACGAATTGATTTCAATGGAGGCTTTAATGGAGGCTTTAGAGAGATTAACTCACAAAACATTAGTAAGAACCATAAATGGAAAAAGCCAACACCCGAAGGTTTGAAAAATGAATACCCAATCCCTGGAGGTTTGAAAGATGACTACTTCTTCAAATCACACTTAATGAAAATGACTGTTTAGTAAAATTTAAACGTATTTATTTGATTTCCACGTAAAAGTTAAAAACTAATTTAAAAATAAATTTTGCAGGATTTTCTTGAAATATCTCTGACATATTTACTTTCTACGAAATTTTAGATTTAAATAACTCTTCTGAGCTCCGGTGTTTACCAATTAATTTTGCACGTTCAAGGTATTCCGAATTGCTCATATTATTCGATGACACTTTTTAATAGCAGGCCAAATGGAAAAAAAGGATTTTCTAATTTTTACGCTTATGTTACAACTTTCACGCTTACTTTACATAGATATTGTCTACATCAATTTGTCAGCTTTTGCTTAAACTCTCTAAAAATATTAAAATCTTCACAAAATATTAGATTTGATCAAGTTTTCTGACCTCGTTTTATTAGCCTTAAAATTGACGTGCAATAGTAAAACACCTATTCCCAGATAAACTAAAATTTTGATGTATAAATTTACCTTTCCATTCCTTTGTTAACTTCTGGGTAGAGTACGACGATATTTTTAAACGACGTAATACTATTAACGGATTTCAATAACTCAACTGTTAGGACCAATGCGCTCTCCTACAATTTGTTTGATTCTAATATACTTACAAATTTTAAAATTACATAATTATCTGCATATAATGGCGAAATTAATATTTCATCGTTATAAATATAACGAATACTACCATATGCGGTTATTTCTCCGTTTGAATTCACAGTAAACTAAAAAAAAAACGAAAGCAATTATCTCGTATAATGAAACATACCCTGGCTGTCGTTCCAGTTAGTAGAAGATTTGCTTTCATATAATCACGGCGATCTAAGTTGGAAATTTTCAAATCATAGTCGAGCACTTGTCGCCAGTCAGATTCTGTTACAATATCCTTTAATAATTACAGAATAATTATCTCGAGATTTAGAAAATACCTTTGCTTTATAAATTGATTCAGCAATCGTTGGAATGCACAAGTCATTGCAATTAATTAAAGCATAACAATACCAAAAAGGCTTAATCAGTGAAAACTTATAAACATCAGAGTATAATTGCGTCATTTTCACGGCTCCATATAGCGAAGCGTTATTATCACCAATTAATTTAACACATTTGGCGAAAAGCTTATTGGCAATTCCCTTACCACGCCATTTATCGACGCAATAATAATTACCAATGGTATATATTTTAGATCCACCTTTGGTTAAGTTCAGTGATAAACTAACGGCACAAACAATTTCATCGGTTTCTTAAAATTATATATTTTTTAGTTTCTTTTTGTAGTTTCAGAAATATAACCTTCGTGAACAGCAAACAAAAAGTAAAATTCTTTGTAAAACTTTTGGCAAAACTTGTAATCTGCCGCGCGATAATTCCAACCTTCGGTAGCCGATATCTAACAAATGTAATCTTATGATAGAAAATATTAAACATACGAATTTTTGAAACGTGTGAAAATATCGTTCATCAGGATTAACTAAAACTTTAATTCCATCCGAAATGTAGTCATTACTGTCTTGAGCAACCATGGTGATGAGAGCTGTAAAAATAAGAAGATAGGAGTAATGTGTTAATTAAATTAATTTTTCCAATATTTATATGAGTCTTATTTGTTTCTACGTGTTAAGTGGAATACACTTTTTACGCTATTCTAATATATTTTTCTTAAAATATCAAAAAACCTTAAAAATATTTCGAAAAGGATGACTCCCTTTTTTAAGGTTTCAGTTGGCGTTAGACGTTATTTTTAAATCCTAGTTTTAATATGTATTTGAAGACTGGCTAAAAGTTTACGGTAATACATGTGAATAATAAATATGTGGATATACCAGAAAAATAGGCTTAATTCTAGGGATTTTCGAAATCATTCACATGTAAACTTTCATATTTATTACTACTGACATCACTTAAAAATGTGAAAAAGTTAGAATTAATTAAGATTGTTAAATCGAACTTACACTAGCTGACAAAAGTTTTGTCACAAATGTTTTTTCGGGTTTAACTTTTTTGTGACTTGACCAAATTGGCTGATTTTTTGATATTTTATGTGAATCAGTGTTTAAAATGTTATAATAGCAAAATTTGGTTTAAATTACCATAGCAATTTCAGTACCACGCATTCCGTTTTCCCTCATATGGATAACAGCTTGCCGGGTGGCAATTGGATTTTCTTTACGTGGAGTCATCTCTAAAATGTTGCCAATTACTGATATTTTCAATAAATTATGAAAAAATATAATTGAACTTTAAAAATTATTAAAAAATGCAGTGCAAGAAAAGTGCGTTATATCTTTGAGCTACGCGTTTTAGGATAAACGCTTGTCACTGTAAAACGGATCATCGTAATCACAAGTGGGAATTTGTAAAATAATCTACAACCATATGAATCCATCATATCAAAAAATCAGCCAATTTGGTCAAGTCACCAAAAAGTTAAACTCGAAAAAACATTTGTGACAAAACTTTTGTCAGCTAGTGTATCTCAATTATGAGGCATATTAAAATTCTAATACCAAATATATCCACCAAATGTAACGTTTAAATAAATATAAGCTTAAAAACGTGCTCGAGTCAGATATAATTTTATGTGAAATAATGTAGATTATTCTAAAGTTTAAGGTATTATGTCAAAAAGATATGCAAAGTAATTGGAATCATAATATTTTAATTCAAGAATAAAATAAAATGATTTCATTTTAGATAAAAATATTGTCTGAATGAAATGATAAATGGTATCAGTTCCTTGATTGATAAAAAATTAATTAACTTAAAGAAGGTTCAAATTTGATTTCTTGTTTTGTAAGTTTTCTCTTTGGAAATCGTTCCAATTTACTGATTTATTTTCATTTAAGATTAATTTAATCATTAAAAAATACAGAAGATATTTAAGTAAAGATGGATAACTAGAGACACGTAATTTTGAAATCAATTTATCAAGAAATTTAGAAAATTAAAATATCAATAATAATATAATATAATAACACATCGGTCATAATTACGATATAGCTAATGTACAATTTTCAAAAGCGGCCAGACGGAAAGACTGTGTGTTCACTAGCTCGTCGTCTTCGTTAACTTTATTTGTCCGCACACAACACTAAGTGAGCTATAAATAAGTTCTCGCAATTAATTCGATTTTTCTTAAAGTGACAATCTTTTTTCTCAAGTAACGGAGAATAAAATATTGTTGAAATATTTCAATGATGTGTAATAAAATATATTTTAGGTTTATAATTATTGAATGATTCTGACAATATAAATGCTTCTGGAAGAGCAAAAAAATCGAACCAACATAGATTTTTCCAGAATCAAATCCTCTACCAGGTATGCTACACATCCTCTTTCGTTTAAATTAATTAATCCGTTGAAGTTTGAGGAAGTATTTTAAATTTTATGGTGTAATAATCCGTGATTTTTTTTGCGGAAATGCATTTTATTTTCCGACGGGAGCAATTTCCGATTTTCCTAGATTTAATAACATCCCTTAAATATAAAGTCGATCATGATACAAAGTTGCAGAATCTTTCAAACAAATTATTTTTCCATGATTTTCGCAGTTGTCATCAAAATGTGATTTATCGTAATAGTCTATAGCTATAGCCTAGTCTATAGTCTAATTTATATGTCTTAAAATTATAGAATTGTTTTAATTTGATTATAGACAGTTGCTCTGTTGGAAATAATTAGTTATATTTCGAATGTATATTGTTGTAAACTATGATATGTTTTGAAATTTAATTTTACATTATATGTTTAATATTATTTTATACGTATAGTGAATTTTAATTACCCAAGTTCGAGGTTTCAACTTGGGTACATGGACCTGCGGGACTACAAATGCTTTCACACAACAACCATTAATGAGATACAAAGGAGATTTGAATTTATAATGCCAAGCCCAGTGCCGTAAAATTCGTTAAATAATGTTAAGCTTAGCCCTTAATATGTTAAGTCTTTCAGCCAGGCCCTGCCTTATTATTAAATAGATTATTCTTCGCTCATAGGGCTAAAGATTTGTTTAATAAAAACTAGAGCACGCCAAATTGAAAGTGCGATTTTTAAACGTGTGTAGAAATTTTTACGTCTTTATAACAAAAAAAGCTTTTACTACAATTTAATTAAGCAGGTCTTACACTATCTAAAATATTTAGTATCTTTCTAAAAAGTTATATTTGAGCATGCTTACTGAGCTCATTCTATTACCATGCAAGTCGAGGTGCTAGAATGATACGTGAGCTTAGCTCTACTAATTGAAATCTATTTGCAATATTCACTTTAAACATTCTTTAAGGGTGATATTTTAAAAGCTCGATTTTTTAGCTCTAATTAAAATGATATATAATGTGATTAAAGGTTATTAGATTTAAAATTAATAGTAGTATGTATAATTACTTACGCGTATTTACGTTCAACATGTGCTTACTTGATTTTTTTCTATAAATGTTTTTACAATCCCAGGCCAAATCGAACTGAATATTTTTCAATGTTTCAGCGTGTTTTCCTAATTTACACGTATTATTTTCATACAACTTGACACCTTATTTTTAATAGCCCCTTTTAAGCTATCTAAAAGTAGGCGCTTTCTTACCAAAACTTGCAACAGCACGCCAACTGGTAAGGTAATAAAATGAGCTCAGTAAACGTGCTCAAATCTACATTTTTCTCAATGTATTAGTATTTTTAAATAGTTTAAAGAATGCCTAGTTAATTTGCCGTAAACAGTGTTTTATTAAAGAGACGAAACAATTTTCACACAAGTTTAAAAATTGGAAAATCGTACTTTCCATTTGGAGTGGCAACAGGAGCATCATTTCTGAGTCGCCAACTTGATCATTCAGTTTGAGGTGCAATCCTTATACAATACTTGGTTTTTAATCAAATGACGTTTTCCTTAATTAAATAAGAAATATTTGTAGTGTAACTTAATCTACAAATTTTATTTGTCTTAAAACGTTATATGTTACATTTCTTAAGACAAGTCGAATCTTATGAATAAGACTTATGTGAAAATTATTTCCTGAATTTATGAGTTCTTAGAGTCCACAATGAAAATGTTAATCTTTTTAATCCACTAATCATGTGACTTCAATTAATGAATCTTACCCTTTTTACCCACGAAAAAAATGATTTCTACGAATTCTTTAAATAATCAAACACATTTCTATTTATAGTTTATCCCATTTAAAAATAGAAGAATATCACCCTTTTTAACAATAACTATTAGTTCAATAATCGTACACATGAACTCATCTTTTCATAATTAACAAAATATAATTAATAAACTTTTATATATAAATAAATAATTCCCGTAACAATAAATTAAAGCAAATAGACACATATCCAATCAATTTTCAATAGCGACTATAATTAACTAGAAAATGGTTATAAGAAATGAACCCGTATAGTAATTGAGTTGATATGATACTCATCAATATAAATACACGAGGAAAATGCTAACAATTATATACATTGACTATATATCACCAATATCGATCGTAACGAATCGGCTCTAATGGCGGCGGGCCTTTTTCGAGGCCAGGATAAGGTGGAGGTGGCTCATATGGTGGTCCAATAAAGTTTGGCGGATAACATTCGTCAATGAAATGGTTCTCATATTGTCGTAGATTTGGTTCTAAAAATATGGAAATGGTAAGAATGGATATAGTGAGGTTCGACTAACCACTAATTATAAAAATGTTTTCCGTCGGACAGGAAACAGCTTCGGTGTAGCATGGAGCTTCTTCGTCGGTTGGAGGGGAAGGAAGAGGTCCCCGCGTGGATGGTGGGAATGGGTAACCAACATTCATGGTGTTTGTATGACGTCGTTTTCTGAAGAATTTTTATTTGATGGCGAATTTGAAGATATTTTCTGCAAACTACGTAATTTAACCACGTATTACTAATTTCATAGTAGACCTTTCAGAAAAATTTGAATTGTATTTTGACTATTTTAAATCAATCAATTCATATATCGTCAAATTATACTGGTAAATATGAATTTTTATAGTTAAATGCAATTTTCATTCCAGGTTTCTGTTATTTTGAAGAAAATAATATTTCTTTTCTCTGTTTCTTTGCTGGCTTTAAATTACTCACAATTTATATAGAACAACACTTGATTTAATCTTGAAAATAACAAAAAGTGTGAAAGTTAAAATAATTCCTATATTTGAGGCACACCAAATTAATTGGTAAAATCAGTACCAGAATAGAGTCACTGAAATCTAACATTTTGCAAAAAATTAAAGCGCTAATGATAATTTAAGGAAAACCTGTTTAATTGAGGTGAGGATTAGTTTTTAAATTACACGTACACACTAAATGAATTGGTAAGAACAGGAGTTGAAAAGTATCCTAAACCTAATATTTCGTTATAATTACAATTGAAAGAGATATATTTGGAGTTTTCTTTAATATTGACGTAAAAATCAATTAAATATCTCTATCTATAAAGCTTTAAATTTTTACTATATTTTGTGTTGATTTTATGACTCTTTTCTAGGCCTGTTTTTACAAATTCATTATGCTTGTTGATCTTAAAGTTTTCAGCGTTCCTTAATAATCACAAAAGTCGACACATTTATTTTCAGTAAGTTTCCCGGAATCATAAGAAAATGTATATTTTCCCTAGATTTCAAATTTTGAATGCGCATGCCTCCCGCAAATGTTAATCACGTTTTTCGGATTTACACGTGCACCTTTTAGAATAGTTTTTAGCTAAAAAAAATCCATAGAACATAAAAGGGAATCGGTAACAATAATTTAACACGTGAATGTAGTCAGTCATTTTCTCTTTGAGAAAATGGTGTGAATTCGCAAAAAGCTTATTTTGTTTAAAATTAAACTATTAATAAATTAGATTCATATCTCTTTATTTCTCAGCAAAAAAAACCCTTTTAAAATACATTTAAAGTATATTTGATACTAATACATTTGGGGCATAATTATACTTATTACTCTTAAATGCTTATAAATCTCATTAAGTAAAATTCTCTGGACAATTTTCAGAAGATTAAAAGGTAAAACTTACAGAACATAGAATATATAGACGAGCAGACAAAATGATACGACGGGTACTGCCAAATACAGAAGAGCATGCTCTACTAACATCTGAAAATAAACAATATAAATATAAATAACATTATATCTGATTTCTTTTGTTATATTTTATTATAATTATTACGGGAATAGTGAGATAATTATAGATATATTTATTTATGGTTGGATTGGTTTTAAAGAACCTAATCGTGAACATTGATATCTTTAAGAATAAAAAAGAGACAAGATTTTCTTCTAAAAACTATTGTTGTAACACAATTAAAACCAAATCTCATCACAATAAAGAAAACAACAACAAAAAAGGAAGAAATATATGGGTGGGATAACAAGAATTCAAAATAAACACAGAGCTAGAAATCAGCGTCCTTTTTTAATGAGAAAAAATTGTATATCAGAATTATTTGTATTCTATATATAAGAAAAGATTAGTTCGGTGTTACTTAGTTTTATGGAGTTCACATAAACTAGCTAATACGAAAAGTTGGTTTCAATAGAGTAAAATGATTCAAATTGCAAATCAAGTTTAATAAAAAATATTCCAGTACACGAGGACTTTTGCTAATTATTAGGAGACCAGTAAGCGCTAAGTGAAATTCTCCTATTCATAAGAAAAGTGCATGAAATCGAAATTCTGCTCAGAGAATTGAGTTTTATTGTTTGGTTTAAGCTTAAAGTTAACAAACACACTTTGATGCATTTCAGTAAACAGCTGAAACTTGTTGAGGGTGGATTTTAGATAGATAGATATATGTCAAATTTATACTTGTTTATATATGCTTCAAGAAAACAAACTTACTGGAAGGGATTATATAGAAGGTTATAGTTTTTGAAGAAAGCTTAGTCCGATCAAATAATTTAAATAGAGCTGGCAATTCAATGAACTAGGTTTACCTGGAATAATTGTATGAGACTATATAGACCAGATTATTAATAAGTTGAAAGGGATTAGAAAGTTACTCAATAGTTATTTCAATGTATTAGCCAATAAAAATTTAATATTCATATTTTAATCAAGAAAAGGAGAGTTCACATATATTAATAGTTTTAATTATAATTTTCGAGAACTGTGATGGATAAAAAAGAACTTACATATAGCATTGGTCACGATATATTAAGTAAAGAAAAGCCACAAGAGAAAAGAGATTAATTAAAGAACTTCTAAAAATTGAATAACTTGTTTTTTAATAATAGAAAAGCAAATGTGCTCAGTTTGAACAGCTTCAAGAAATCGATTAATTTTTAAAAGACTTGATTGATGATATTAACGGTTCCCACACCAAATCAAAATGAATATTTTTTTTCAATTTTTGAATGTGCACGCCAAATCGAAATGAATTTTTTTCAATATTTAAACGTGTATTACTATTTTACACGTATTATTTTTATATAATTTATCACGTTATTGTTATTAGCCCGTCTTAAACTATCTACAAACATGAGTTTCTTGCCGAAATTTGGAAAATGAACAACTTTTCTGAGCCTCCAACTTGACCATTCAATTTGGTGTGAATGTGTCTTACTAATTTACATGTGGTATTTTCCTATAACTTGATACGTCATTTTTTCTGGCCTTTCTTAAACGATCTAAAAACATGCGCTTCTTGCCGAATTTGCAAAATGAGCATCCTTTTAATAAATTTATTTAAATGGTCTATGAAACTATTGACTCCTAGCGGTTCTATATCTTCTCTGAAAACTACATCGAGGTCGTTTGAACTGATTAAAGGCATTTGAAACGGAAAATTGATAGAATAAATTATAATTTGTAATAGTTTAAAACAAATTCTTAAAGACCTGAGGCATCAATAGTTTAATCGAATTTTCATAAACTCACTAAACCGTGCAAATGTTTAAATTAAAAAAATATGTTATCTATATTGTAAGAGAATGCGAATATTAAAACATTGGTATTTTTATTTTTCAACTAAATGAAATAGAAATTTGAATATTTCAGGCATGACCAATTTAAAATTACAATATTGGCTTAATGGTTTATAGCAAACTTCCACGTAAAAACTATTCAATGATTTCTAAGTAAATTTTCTAGATTTGTCCAAAATTGTATATTAAACATAAAATGTTGATGAAACAACAATCTTAAAAATCATAACTAAGCTCATAGTATTCTTCTTTTAGTTAGCGTATTTCGAGTAATTTATACGTAATCTTGCAATATTTCAACGAATTTCAATAATTTCCACGTGTAAACTAAAAGTTAATTTCAGAGTCAATCATACAGACTTACATTAAAAATGTCTCGGACGCTTAAACATTATACAAAATATAGGATTTCAGTCGCTTTTCTGCGATCTTATTTTTACGAATTCATTTGGCATGCATTCACGTCATCCGTAATTGTCAATTGTACTATATTTAAGCACGTATTTCTGATTTACGCGTAGACTTCTCCGAATAGTTTCAAATATATTGTTTTATATTAAATATGATAATCTAATTAACATCAAGCTATATGGGTAAATCAAGGTATAAGGCATAAATTTGTGAGTCGCTATATTGTTTCGTCTGGCGTGTACCTACGCCAACTTAACAATCTTAATGACATATTAGACCACCCAGTTCAATTATTCAGTAAAATACTTTCGAATACATAGTTAAGCCAGGCAAAAAATCCATTTTGATATATATACATGGAGTACTGTGGTATCAAATGAAACTTTAACAAATCTATTCATTCAGTCGGCGTGTGTGAAGAATATTCGCGCTTTTGTCTTACATTAAATCAAACTATAATATTTTTAACTCAATTCTTTAAATAAAATTTTTTTGGTGTATCTCAGGTTTTCCCAGAAGTACGTCAACTGAAAACTACATTTTTGGTAAAACTCACGTAGTTAATGTTCTTTTTCTTTTAATAACTTTTAATTAACATGGTTAATTTTTTATACACTACAAGATTATCTTTCTAAAAAAAAAACTAATTTAAAAATTTTTATATTATAATGAGGAGCTTTAACTGATCTGTTATTTGTTTAATTCTATTTAAATAATTAGCGAGTGCACAAAGTGGCTCGCAGTCTCGTTGTACTTGAGACAAGCTATAACAGAATTAACGCTAATACCAATTACTGTTTGATATCTTCCATTTAAGAAATGTTAAAGGATGTGAATTTTACAAATAGATTGCGATCAAAGCTCATCTAAGCTCAGTCTAGTGTTTATAAAACAATTATTTTTCCCTGAGAGCCGAGATGTCCATCTAACAAGGGAAGTCACTTTAGCGTCCGCTTGAGATTTTGATGAGACTTGCACCATTGATAGATTCGGATGCGCTGATTCCAAGTCCGTTTTCAAAAACGGCGCAATTTTTCTCTGAGCCGAGATATGAGCCGCCAAAGTTTATTTTTGACAGCTTATTTTTGATAGTTTGATGTGCATAAACCATAAAATGTCCGACATAAGGAATAACTTAATTAAATAAGAAAATTATTTTGCGTGAGAAATGTGGAAGCAGCGAGTGGATGGATCAAATGGAATGGTATAGTTATTATGGGTGGTTATTTCGATGGGTTTTAAATATTGATAATGTTTGTTTCGATTTTCTATGCAATTTACAACTTTAATAACTTTAATCATTTCTTCAATTAATTATTGCAAGTTGTTGAAAAATATTTCATTCTTTTTTTAAAAGTTAATGGTTAAATAGCAAACAAAATTAACTTTCATTGGTAAAGTTAAATTATATTTTATCAACATTTATGAAAAGAAACAATAATTATGCCGGTGGTTTAAATTTTTCTGGTCGTTGTATATTGAACCGGGACCATGAACCTGGACCAATTTTTTATAAAATACTTTTGAAATTTTGTTTCATGAGTTTGTCGACATGGAACTGACAAATAATAGAACTGACGATTTTCCGTAATTTTTTTTTATTAGTGGAATATTCATACGTCGCGATGTGCTGGCTGACTCCCCTGAACTTTTCAGGAACTACTGAATCATAAATCTTGGTAGTCTTTCATAACGGTGATGCTACCCCGATTATCACCTTTCCTGCCCTCTGTCAAACCAAATGAGGGGTGTTTTCTTCAATGGCGAAGAGGATCTCAAAAACTGTCTCAACAACTTCTTCAATAGACGAAGAAAAATTTTTTTGTTCAAATAAATCTTTGTGAAAACTCTATGAACTTATTTTTCAACCCAATACCTTGTATAAGCATATTTTCATTCCTTCCTATGGTGTTGCCTCTACCCTTATACACAAAGTGAGCCGTAAATTCTTTTGGTAATAAACTTTTTTAACTGAATCACTTGTTTCCAAAAACATTGTAGGTCTTCAGTTCCATAAAATTTCTGATAGAAATCATGGTACATCTTGTATCACAAATATGCTTGAGAAGATAAGACTGACATATTCTGTGTATAAGGGTAAAACGGGAAACATAGCAAACATTTTTATACGAAGTAGGTTAAGATAAGGTAGCATAAACGTTGTGAAAGACTATACCAAGATTTATAATTCAGTAGTTCCTAAAAAGTTCCGGGCAGTCAGCCAGCACATTGTGGCCTATGAATATTCCACCAATTAAAAAAAACGGAAAATCGTCAGTTCTATTGTTTGTCAGTTCTATGTCGATAAATTCATGAAACAATATTTCAAAAGTAATTTATGAAAAAAATTTTGGCGATTATCATCATGGCAAACGCTTTCACAGACATGGTGGCAACTTTTTTCATACTCGCTGGTACCATGGTCCCGGTTCAATATACAACGACCAGAAAAATTTAAACCACCGGCATAATTATTGTTTCTTTTCATAATTGTTGATAAAATATAATTTAACTTTACCAATGAAAGTTAATTTTGTTTGCTATTTAACCATTAAGTTTTTAAAAAAGAATGAAATATTTTTCAACAACTTGCAATAATTAATTGAAGGAATGATTAAAGTTATTAAAGTTGTAAATTGCATAGAAAATCGAAACAAACATTATCAATATTTAAAACCCGTCCAAATAACCACCCATAATAACTATACCATTCCATTTGATCCATCGACTCGCTGCTTCCACATTTCTCACGCAAAATAATTTTCTTATTTAATTAAGTTATTCCTTATGTCGGACATTTTATGGTTTATGCACATCAAACTATCAAAAATAAGCTGTCAAAAATAAACTTTGGCGGCTCATATCTCGGCTCAGAGAAAAATTGCGCCGTTTTTGAAAACGGATTTGGAATCAGCGCATCCGAATCTATCAATGGTGCAAGTCTCATCAAAATCTCAAGCGGACGCTAAAGTGACTTCCCTTGTAAAATTAGAACTGAATACTTTAACTTCGTATAAATTTAGAAATAAAAAGTGGGGTCGTGACAATTCGTAGGTCATTATTTATAATTTAAAGTTATTTTATGCACTTATTTGTTCGTTTAAAGTGTGTTGTTTTTCTTAATTATTATATCTTTTATGTCTATAAAAGTTAAATTAGTATATATTTGATACAGTTTCATCATGTGTAATGATAGAAATGTGATTATTAGAAAATACGTTAAATGAAAATCTAAAAATGTGATCTGGATCTTACACGTATTATGTTCAGAATTTTCTTCATGTAAATTTGTCAAGCGCATTCTAAATTCTTTAATTTGCATTAACACGCGAAATACATATTAAAGGTGTCTCCAGAAATTGAGCTTGCGGCTAATATTTTGAAAATAATTGTAGATATGATTGAAAAACTAATGTGTCAATTCAAGCCTTATTTACACAAAAAAAATGGAGCGTTTAAACTGAAAGTGTTTAAACTGAAAATTCCGAAAACATACTCAAAATTAGTTATGCGTTAATAGAACCAATATTCTACACAATTTAGAATGTTCTTGAAATAAATAATTTTAAATGGATCTATAATAAAATTTTAAAACTAGTGCAAATGTTATAGAAAATCCAGTATTAATACCGCTATAAAAGTTTAAATAACCAGACTGTACTATCTTTGCCTGGCGCATCATTCTAACTTCCCCTTTTGAAAAATAAAAAATTATGACGAAAAATGTTGCCAGAATCAGAAAATTTGCCAACTTTTTCTCATCCATTCCATCAAATTTTGTCGCTTTCTTTTCCAATGAAGTAGGTAAATTACTGATGATGATGGAAAAAGTTGGCGATAATCCCAATTGGAGAAAGACGAGAGTTATTTTTTTCAAAATTCGTGACGACGGCAATAAGTAATTGGGGCGAGGAGACCAATTAGGTTTGATCAGTTTGTTCACATGTTTTAAATATAAACATCATATAATAAATTTTATCCAAATAATTTTGATTGTTTTCATAAGTTTCGAGCAATTCGTTAAATTCCAGCTGCAACTTAATCGTTCATTCATCAATAAGTTTAATAAAAATAAAAACCCAAATATAAAAACATGATGAGTAATTCCGACGGAATAAAATGCTCAATAAAATAACAAATTCTATAGAATATATATACACTAGCTGTCAAAAGTTTTGTCACAAATGTTTTTTCGGGTTTAACTTTTTTGTGACTTGACCAAATTGGCTGATTTTTTGATATTTTATGTGAATCAGTGTTTAAAATGTTATAGTAGCAAAATTTGGTTTAAATTACCATGGCAATTTCGGTAAAACGCATTCCGTTTTCCCTCATATTGATAACAGCTTGCCGGGTGGCAATTGGAGTTTCTTTACGTGGAGTCATCTCTAAAATGTTGCCAATTACTGCTATTTTCAATAAATTATGAAAAAAATATAATTGAACTTTAAAAATTATTAAAAAATGCAGTGCAAGAAAAGTGCGTAATATCTTTGAGCTACGCGTTTTACGATAAACGCTTTTTACTGTAAAACGGATCATCGTAATCACAAGCGGAAATTTGTAAAATAATCTACAACCATATGAATCTATCATATCAAAAAATCAGCCAATTTGGTCAAGTCACAAAAAAGTTAAACCCGAAAAAACATTTGTTACAAAACTTTTGTCAGCTAGTGTATATATAATATATGTAATTAGCATTCTTAATCATATTATTAATTACTCAAAACACTATATAAACAAGATTTATAATTGAATACTATTAAAATATGAATACCCACTATTTTACCTTATACTTTGTTTTTATAATTATATATATTTATTACTTGGTGTCTCTTAATCTCTTAAGTTCACAAGCATAGAAATTGAGGGTTTTTGATGATTTCCAGAAAATGAAATTGAAGAAATTTATTAAAATTTAAATAGCGATAAAGCGAATTTTCTGAAAGTATCTCCTCTTCTATTTGACAAGAGTTTGCAATAATACTGGCATTGATGCGTCGCGTGTTTGGCACGTACCGATTCATTTTTTATGATTATTTTAGTTTCGAATTGAGAAAAAATCGTTAAATATAACAAACACGGCTAAAATTATATATTAAATGATCGAATATATGCTTATTAAGGGATCTAAAAGGATGTAAAAGTAAATAATTCATTAATTAATATTTTTCTAATCAATTTTATCATTTCGACCTAAAATTTATTAGCGTAAATGGCTGGAAATCGTACCTACATTAGCTTTAGAATTTTTTGAACTATAAATAAAGTATTTTAAATCATCACAAATGTGATTTTAACAGTTACAAATAATGACCCTAAAATAAGTGATCCAGAAAAGTGTGCGCATTCTTGCTGAATTGTGGAAAATCCTCCTCTTTTTTTTGAGACCCTTTCTATTTCTAAAATTTTAATTTAAAAAATATCAGACGAATTTATGGGTACAGAGTGTTTTAAAACTAAGCGAAAGGTTCTGAAAATTTATTTTATCACTGGTTTGTCTTATTTCTATCATATTAACGATTTTAATGAATCAAATATAATTAAAAAAACAAACTAATTAATAAATTTTGGGCTATTAATATCAGACCATGACATTTATATGGTTACATTAATCGCGATTTTTGAGGTTTTTGGTTTTTAATCATCCAATTATTCCTAGTTGAAAAAATTATCGTACTTGTCAGAAATCGATGGAGAAAAATACCAAAAAAAATAATAATGGTCTCGTTTGGACGACCACACGGCCACAAACGACTTTTTCGTCTATTCCTCTTCAATTTGGGCTGCCCAATGCACATTAATGAGATACAAAAGAGTGGCAGTCCAAACGAGCACCTCATTTTGTTCTAATTTTTTCCTCTTCCATTAGGCACCGATCTCTGAAAAGGAAAATGGATTTTTTATTAATAAACAAAACGAAAGCGGGGTGAAAAACAACACAGCAGTTATGAGATCGACCCGTTCTTTGAAATTCCGGGAGGGGTGAAGACCTACAAATTTGAAAACTTCAAAGCCCCGGACCTAGCCTAGATAAATTTTAGTGAACAACAATATGTTATTGACACGTTTAAAAATCGCGAAATAGTTATTTACAGTTGGCGTGCTTTGCTTTCTAAGCAATTTTTGTTTAATTTTTGTTAAAGTTATATTTACAGAATACTATAACACGCCAAATGAAAAACAATATTTTTTCAATACTTAAACGTGTCGTACTAATGTCCACGTATTATTTTCATAGAACTTAAGACCTCATAGTCATTAGCCCGTCTTAAGTTGTGTTATACGAATTGTTGTTTCCGTTTTTACCTCATCACCTAGCCCCGTTGCCGCAATCTCCCCCACATATTCTATTGTAATTTATTAATTTGTTATTATTAATAAAATATTATTAATACATAACAGAAATCATTATTAAATTGTAATGAGCCGGGCTTTCCGATTTTCCATCAGAAAGATAACGTTGTTTTACTAAATTTTAAGTTCCCAGATTCCTCTTATTTACAGTAAACTCTCGTACTAAACAACAACCTATTTAAAAATGTGCGTTTGTTGCCGAAAATAAAAGCAAAATGAGCAACTTTCTGAGCCCACAATATAATCATTCCATTTGTGGTGCTATAGCGAATATAAACTATCATTTTAAATAACCTTTATAAAACAAAAAACTTTAATATGTTGCGTGGAGTAAAAGCGAAAGATGAAAATGGTCCTGGATCAAATACTCAATCATTATTAGCAAGATGTAAGTTAGCGCGTAATGTGAGAGTGTTTTGGTTCCCGTGTGGAACCGAGATGTCGATTTCATGCCAACGAGCAACTTCCTCTTACAATTAAATAACATATTCACATGCTTTTGAAAAGGCGAATTTATCAAATAGAATAAAAGGCAGACTTTATTATAGGAATGCAATTCAGTACGATGAATTAAATTCCACGAGGAGATTCATTATCGCAATTAATTAAGCACCTTTTGAAAACAAAAACAAATTTACGCTGACAATCACAAAAGACTAAAAAGCATATGCACAGAGAATTAAATATTCTACTATATACTACTAATTCAGGTTATTTAGATATAAAACGTGAGAGAAAATATTGGTTATGTTCTTAAAATAGACATGATTCTGGTAAAATAAAAATTGGAAATAAAATACAATTGCAAATAATGAAATCATAGCTAACAATTCTTGAAACAGGTGATTAAGTTTATTAAAACAAGAATTTAAATGAGAATATAAAATTAAGAGCCGTATTATGATAACAAAAACACTAATTGAGTTTATTTATTTTGTCTCAAACTTACAAAAACAACATCAACTATTTATATAACTTCAATTTGAATATAAAAATTGGAAATAACAATAAATTTAATTTATTTTCTCTTGCACGTGTTAGTAAATTTCAGTTTTAAGAACTGATTAGTTCCGCAGAATGGTTTTTGTTTTCAAAATAAAAATATGATTAAAGCCTTGCTCACGGGTAATTTCAAGAACTCCTAATTACCTTTTTGAAAATCTAAGAAAAAAAATTGGTATAAACTTGGACTAATTATTAATAATTTCGTTTGAAAAAAGAAAAAGCATGAAATTTTTTTATGAGATTTCTTTAAAAAGTATGAAATTTAGTTATCATCCAATCTGTCTTATATATTACTTAAATGAGTTTATTTTGATAAACTCATTTAGTTTGACAGATTCAAGCACAATAAAAAAAGGGAAATGGTTAGCTTCAATAAATCTTTAACATTTAGTACAAAATGTTTTTTTTACTATATTAAATTGCGTATTATAAACTGTACCATGTAAATTTAAAGACGCTTTTCACTTAATTGATTCAGATTTGTCTTACACTATCTTAAAATCTAGTTAATTGTCTTTAAGTTTTAAAATGATTTTCTGAGAACCTGTAATTATTAATTCGATAGGCGTGTATTTAGAATAAAATCTCACAACTTATAACCTCCCAAAAGACTACCGGAATACCGTAAATACACACAATATCACGTTAAATTATTAAATGAGCGATCAGAAAAGATGCTAAAATATAAAATTTCGGCGATAAAGCCTGATTTTAATAGAATTACATACAAGAATAGAAGTTTAAAGTTCAAATTTGCAAGACACGTTTAATATTTTAAAATATCCATTTTCATTTAGCGTTCTATAAAACTTATAGAAATATATTTTTGTGATATTTCGTTTGAAAAAAATCTCTTTTTCTCCTTATTGGCGTTGTCTTTAAGCTTTGTTTTGCTCCTTACAGAAAACTATGTTTTTCCCTCGTCTAGAAAATGGAAGTAGTCTTACATTGTTTATATTTCGCAAATAATTATTAGCTTTCCTCTGTATTTTTTAACTCAAATTGTAAGGTTCGTAAAATCATTTAAAAGTGAAAATTTGGCGCCTCTTGTGTTGTCGCTGTTCCTCTTCTCTGATTCTTATTATTAGCGTTTTCTCGAAGATGTGTTAAAACAAAAAAAGTTATAATAATGAAGTATTTTTTAATAGTAAAAGTTATTATGAGCGATTTAACGTCAGTTGAATTCAAATCAATAGAAAGCTTATTTAGAAATTTTTAAAGATGGTAATTAGTGAAACTTCCTTTCGTTACTAATTAATTAATCGAAACAAAAGATTCATTTCTTCCAACTAAAAATGCGATTTTATAATTTTAAGCTCTTCTAGTACTCAAACACACAAAATCTTTAATTATTTAAACCAGAATAGTGAAAAGTTCGCTTATACGCCACCCGCAAATGTCGATTTTCCGAAATTTGATCACGTTTTATTGTACATTTCAGAGATCGGAATGGAAGAGCAAAAAATAAGAAAAAAAAAAGAATAGTCTCGTTTTGACGGCCACAAAGGACTATGTGTGTTATCCATTTTTTTTTTTTTTAGATAATACACATTGATGAGAGACCATTATTTTATTATATTTTTTCCCATTAGGCACCGATCTCTGAAAAAGACAAGATTAATTTTTAATTCATAATCCACAGGTCATTCAATTTTATGAAAAATTTAAGATCTATTAAGCTAAGCGAGAAAGTTATTTTTCTATAGAAGGCGGCAAAAAGATCCAATTCGGCGCCCCTCTAAGATTTGCTGATTTTCTTCTCTGTTTCTCATTAGTCACGTTGTCTCTAAGAACAGCTGAGAAAAATCTTTTTTTCTTTGAGAAAAATTAAAAAAATACAGTGCAATTTTTGATATTGTCGAGTTGTGATTTTTGGATACGCAAGGCGAAGCCATATTTCTATGAAGGGGTTCATCGAGACACAGCTAACAATGAGAATCAGAAAAGAGGAACAGCGAGAACACGAGAAGCGCGAAATTTTCTCTTTTAAATTATGAATCAAAAAATTGCAATACCTAAATACTTGATTTGCACGACAACTGCACTGCGGAGTCAAACAATGGTAACAGGTAACAAAAATAGAGATAACAAAACGTGAATCAAAACCATCGAGCGAGAGCCCAATGAAGAAAAAGTGCAACAATGACCACATTTGACTACGGTGTGCTGATAGATTTTTTAAAGTTTGAGAATATTCTACAGTACGCTCAAAAGAAATATTTATCAAATAATTAATCAGGGTGGTCTTAAATGGATCCCGGCTCTATATTAATTTGAAAAGAAAATTTCGTGCTTCTCGTGTTCTCGCAATTTCTCTTCTCTGATCCTCATTATTGTTGTCTCTTTTGTCATTTTGATAATAATATGTTTTTGCTTCGTATATCAAAACACTGTACTACGACAATATTTTCTTATCGAGCTTTTTATGGTCGCAAGTGTCAAAACCAAAAACAAAACATTCCAGAAGCCGGTTGCAATAACGATGGGGAAAGCTTTCCCCATTAAAAAAACTTGGGAAAAGAATAACTCGAATTCAAGAAAATTGTTACCCGATAAAAAATAAGGTAAATTTATTATGGAATGAACCCTATTAAAGCCTTTACCCATTACCATTCCCCGATAGTTTCTGGCAATTGGTCAGAAATTTTAAATATTCATAAGGCATTAAGCGAAATGAACAGTAAACCTTCAAAGTTTGCTATACTTTTATTTTTTAAAGAAATTCCATTTAAGCTTAAATCTTAAAATTACTAAATTGTTACAAGTTCGTTTTAAAGTGAATTTAGAATCCGTTCGGAACGTTTCAGAAAAACAAAAATAAAATAAAGTTCATATAAGAATGTCGTCAATATTATGACTATTTATCCAATATCTTGATGATTTATATTTCAAGTGAATCCTTCTAATTTTTTCATATGTCAAAGAAACCTTTTTTATCAAATTCATTGTTATGGAAACTGAAATAACATTTTAATTGTCTTCTGTTCAAATTTAATTAATATTAACACCTTGACTTGTTTTACTACTCATATGACTGCTTAATTAAATTTCGTATGAGTTTAAAACAATTAAAGATCTATTAAACATTGGAACACGTCAGTTTTATACAAAGAACTTCGAACGACATTTTAAAAGACATGAACCAATTAAACTGACCAGATTTCATACATCACTGAATACTGCTAATCAAAGGGGATTGGTTTAACTCACTGAAGGAGCGATTGAATAAAATTTGAAAATTGTTTGTGAAAAAGGCGGGTTGTGTTTATTCCGTGGAATTTTCCATTTGGGTTTACTACGAAAGTTATAAACAGTGAATTACATTATCTTTGTTTCTTGCCCCGGTCGCCTTGGAACTTATCGTGGTATAGATATTATAGAAATCAAAGACAATTATTTTCTCGAAAATTGTTTCAAAATGCCTCATAAACCATAAAGCACATTTAGTGCACGTCCGAAAAAGTAGATTTTACGAAACTTAAGTAAACACAGCAGCCAAACCGGGTGGCTGGTTTGACTCATGGCATAGGTTTCACTAGAAACCTAAGTTAGGTTTCTAGTATTTTGCTTCAACAGAACTCAGAAATATTCACGTTTAATATTCATATGTTAGTATCCGCTTGTTCCCAGCCAAATAAAAAAGTACAATATTCAAAAATTGTCACTCTACAAGTAATTGCAATACAAAAAAAATTTCTCTGAAATACAATTAGTTGAGAAATTTTATCCTAGGTCGTTTTTCTTTTCGCTGAAACATGATTTGGGCGACTTATCGTAAAGTAGAACCTAATATAATTATACTTAGTTTTTTTTATTTAATTGTAATATTCTTGTTGTGATGTTTGACTCAATATTCTTTAATGAGCCGAAAAAAGTAATTGGTCATGCATGGTTCGTTCACTTGAAACAAAATAAAGCAATGTTTTCTTTTTAATTTTTAATTTTTAACCAATAACAATACACATCGTTGTTGATGTTTTCTGGCTTCCTTAATATTTCAGTGATCTGTGAATCTGCACTTGCGTAAAATTGGATTTTATTTAAAAAATGTTAAGTATTAAGACGATGTTTATAAATATATTTATGTTAAATTAAAGGTTATTCAATAACATTAACATCAAATATTAATGAGATTGGATTTATAAGGATGTCTAATAATCTATAAACACGTTAAGATGAATATATTTTCAAGAAAATACCTTTCTAATTTCATATATGAACATATTAAAATACCTTTTGAGTAGAATATTTTAATGATATCACTTTCTATATAATTATAATATATTAAAATGTGCATAACTTGTTTTAAACCGTTTAGCACAATAATTATATTATTTCGTGTACACCAAATGGAAATTATTATTTTCCGAATCTCAAGCGTGTCTTAAAAATGTTTTTTTTTAAATAAATTATTGACCACGATAGTCTGGACCAGTTTTTCGTAAACTATCTTAAAATGTTAAGATCTTGTCAAAAAGTTTACTGAGCTCATTTTTTACCATGAAGTCATCAAAGGTGTTCGGGTGGAAACGGGGATGGCAAACAAAAATTGTCCTGTCCGCAACAAAAAAAAGTTGCCTGTTTCAAGCTTTCTGTAGAAACAATATATAAGACAGGAAATACTAGAGGGTCCCCTAATTAGTAATTATTAACTATTGAAACATTCTATATGGGGTATTTTTCCATGTTTAAAAACTCTCGTCAATTAAAATCAACATTTTTTTCTAACAAAGACGTGCGTACACTAATTTTAAAAATTTCTTCAAATGTTCTTAGTTTAATGATACTTATTAACATGTATACACGTGTTTTCGTCAGCTTACTATACATTTTTGCACTACACCATAGAGGAATTTATTATTAAAGCAGCTAAGGTACCGCAATATTTGTTTAAAGTATATATGGATTACAAAGGAAATTAGCAGAAACTTGTAAAAACACAAGAAGTGACTTTCTGAAAATAAACTGATAATGACAAGGTTTGAATTGTCCTTTTCAGAGATCGATGCCTAAGGAAAGAGGAAAAATTAGAATTAAATGAGGTTCTCATTTGGACGGCCACTCTTTTGTATATCATCGTGTGTGTTTTCGTGTGTTTTCTCAAAATGTGTGTTTTCTCAAAAAAATGTGCTTTCTTTTTTTCTAGACGCAATAGGAAACCGTAGAGGAAAAATATTTTTTAAAAAATGAATATCAATTTCGTTATCAGATCGACGAGAGCTTTCGATTGATGTAATTTTTAGGGTCTTACTCAAAAACGTATTAGTTGCGCTAAACATTAAACTACATGTTCAAATGGAATCCATTCAAGGAGAAAGTAAAAATTCCATAAGTACGAGAGAAAATAATTTTTAAAAGGACTGGAAGGCCTCCCAGGTCGTTCACAAATAACCTAACAACTCGTTTGATCAAAGCAGATAACCGCAAAACCAACGTTCTGAGGCGTTATGCAAGAACGCAATTATTCGATAAACTATGATGGAAAATCATTGATAAATGGCGTTTCGAAGAAAATTTAAATAACCTTATACAAGAAATGATATTTTTAAGACAAAACTGACTGAAAAAATTCATAATTTACTGGAAATTCCAATTTTATGACAACATTTTTTCAATTTTCCATCATCGTTTAACGGGTAAAGACGCATACGTACTCTGATCTATATTTAATTTTACATTATATGTTATGAAAATATCCAAATGAAAATAACGATTTTGAAACTTTGAGCGTGTCTGACAATTTTAACGTTTTTTTTTTCTTTAACAAAACAGTTTTCCCGAATATTTAACTAGGCTTGTCTTAAACTATCTAAAAATGTTAATATATGTCCAAAAAGTTAAATTTGAGCGTGCTTACTGAGCTCATTTTATTACCATGCCAGGTGGCGTGTGTCGACGATAGTTGGTAAAAAGTTGGTCAGTTACCAGCACAAGAGGGACCACATTGGCGGAAACTATAACAATTCTGTTTACAACCATTGGCAGACGTCCTTGGCATTTAGAAGCTCTATGGCAAAGTGCTATTTTCGGAGAAAAACAAACCCACATGATGATCAGATGTTGAGAAGGTCATGGATGGACTATATAAGCACAGTTTTCTGCTCAGTTAAAGTTGAAGTTGAAGTTAAAGTAGAAGTTCAAGTGCTCAGAGTCGGGTGCCGATTGCTTTACTGACAACCGTACAACTGAACCACCGATATTAAATTGTATCTGTATTACGATATTTGTTATTGAATATTCTATGGTAATAATTGTTAATTTGGAATAAACGTATAAACTAAGAAGCATCATCTCAAAAGATAAAATTCTTGCCTCTCATGGTTTTTCTATTCTGCTTCTCTGTTTCTCATTATTTACCTTGTCTTTCTCATTATTTACCTTAAGATTTCTTGTTCTCTTTTGAGAAAAGTTGTGTAACAGAGATGAGCAGAATGGAACAGAACAGAACAGAATCCGAAAGAATGGAACAGAACAGAACCGAAAGAATCCGAAAATGGCTGGAATACGAGAATCTGTTCTGTACTACTCAAACCAATGTGCTCGAACGAGTTTTGTCTCGCCTATCAAAAAACAGAAATTCAAAATATAAGTCTTGAAACTTCCTCTATGACTTTATTTAATTATACTTTTGCACGCCAAGTTGAGAATAAAAACAATTTTTAGAATTCCTAACATTTCTTGTGAATTTTCTAAAAATAATTCCTACTATCGTTAAATGAACTGATTTCTTAAAATATCAATTTTCTTCCAAAATATTAAAATAGTTATAACGTTCGCTTTTAATTCACGAAAAGTATTTTTAAAAAAGAAATCAATTTATATAGGCGGGCCTATTTGGATCTATTTATAAAGAAATTTTAAGAAAACATAAAACTTACATGTTTTAGGAAAAGCTCGTTGCCAGTCACAATCATTGAAGGACAATTTTGTGTTAAAATGACACCCAAAGATGTATGTATATAATTAGAAAACGGATGAAGTGGATGAAATAATGAATAGATTAACAAGAAGGAAATAAGAATAGAAACACGGAAAAAAGTGGTATAAGATCCATGTAACAGGGTGCTCAAACATAACAAAACAAAACAAATATTTTCTATAAAAGCTCATTAAGATTTCATTAAGTCTCTGTAAAAAACCACTCATGTCTATGAATGATAAGAAGAATATTATTTATTATTGTTATTCTTTGAGAACTCATATCAGACAGTATTAATTATAAATGAGAGCTTACCCCGGTTGATAAAGGCGTGAGGGATTGTTTTGGCGGCATTCGACGATTAAAACCGGGATTCCAGAAGCCAAGCATTTTTGTTTTTTAATAATGATTTCAATTCAGTCACATACAACAGACTGAAAATTATAGAATAAATATTAATAAAAATGGAAACACAATTGGAAATTAAAGGAAATAATAGAGTTAATTGAAAGCTGAAAAGTATTAAACGGTTTTTGTGAAATAAACAAAATTAAAGCTTATTTTGTGCTTTTATTTATTATGACAAAATATAAGTTACATATTGAAAACAATTCCTATATTGGAGTCAAAAACGAAAATCATCTAAAAGTATGCTCGTTCGACAGATTTGGATGTTGGCTATAAATTCAATTATATATTAGCGAAATTTTTATAGTTGGGTTTACACAAGGAGAACAATAATAAAGGAGGAGGTCGGTTGGAAAAGTCCATCCAACCATTAGTCATTGCAAGAAAATCTTTAGCTTTCAAGAGTACAAAATCTTAATGTATTTGAATTGAATTATTAAATATATCGCTATGATAATTTAAACAAAAGAATGTCAAAACATTTGAATAGCCAAAAGTGATTAAAGAATTCAATTAGACAAAAGCTAAAAACTATTCTTCAAAAAGCTGTATTAGAGGATATTATTATGTCTAGAATTTTTGGTCGCCGTCTTGAATTTATATGAATGTTTTGAAATATATAAACTCATAAATAAATAATAATAATAATAATAATAATAATAATAATAATAATAATAATAATAATAATAATAATATGAGATTGTTTTATTTTGCAAGGTTTAATGTTTTTTAAAGAGCCCTCAAAAAGCTCTTAAGAAATTCTGCTCAAAAAAGTTTTGATATGTTAACAGAAAATTATTGAAATGCTGTTTTCGAGATATTTTATTCGAATTGTAACATGTGCAGTAATTATTATACATGTCAAAACTACTTTAAAAAATAATTGCAGGTGGCATTACTAATCACATGAGTTTGAACTTTTCAATGTTTTTTAAACATAAAATTAATTTTTAAAACGTTAAAGTTTAATATTATTCATTTCAGAGATCGATGCCTAATGGAAGAGCAAAAAATTAGGGGCGGAGAAAAGGTCTTGTTTAGACAGCCACACAGCCACTAAGGCCATCACGTCTCTTCCTCTTTTGTTTGTCATCAATATTTTTATTTCATCCATTTTCATTTTTAAATTAAACTTTTCATTTCTTGTCATCAAATAATAAACAAAAAATGATAACAAAAATTGATGAGAAACAAAAGAGGAAGAGATTCGATGGTCTTAGTGGCCGTGTGGCTGTCTCAACAAGACCTTTTCTCCGCCCCTAATTTTTTGCTCTTCCATTTTTTTGCTCTTTTTTTTTTTTGCTCTCTCAAAAGGACAATAATACTTCTGTTTCCATAAAACTAATTCAAACATCAAGCACGTCTGAAATTTAATTTTTGCAAATATTCAATGTTTTGTTAACGATATTCTGATTAAATTTACAATCAACTTATCACGTTAATTTAATAGATATGTCTCAAATACCACCAAAATGTAATATTTAGACGGAATGTTACATTAGATTAGAACTCATTTATTGAGCACTACTTTTCGGAATATTAATTAGCGTGCATCCATTGGGTTCTCTTATATTGGGTTGAGGAATAAGTCCGTCGAGTTTTTTCACAAAGATTTATTTCAACAAAAAACAATATTTATAATAATCAATTAATCAATTATGTATTCTCCGTTACTGTTTACGACGTCCTTCCACCTTTCCATCAATTTGTTGATGCCGTTCTGCCAAAAATCGCCAGGTCTGGTGTCGAAGAAGTTGTTGAGGCAGTTTTTGAGGTCCTCTTGGCGATCGAAGGTAACACCCCTCATTTGGTTCGACAGAGAGCGCAAAAGGTGATATTCGGATGGCGCAAGGTCTGGAGAGATATGAGAAATATGTCATTTTCAGTTGACACGTCCTTTACGTCCTTATCAGGGTTGCACGGAAATCAGTTATTTTTCAAACGGACAACGGAAAATGGAAGATGGAATTCCGTGCGACCCTGGTCCTTATATTTGGATAATCCACACGAGAAGATAACTTTTTCATATTTTTTCCTTTCCATTCTTCAATTATTTTTGAAACGACAAAAGATAAACACAATTTTACCATTTTAATAGGGCTTTACATTAACTATTGCGGATGATGTGTAATTGTTAAAGGTTAAAATATGTCTTCTATTAAAACACAATGAATATTATAATAATACATGAATAAAAAGGATAAAAAATGAGCACTTTTAGTTTATAATACATTATCTTTTGTTTTGTTTAATTATATTGCTGATTGTTTCATTAAGTGCAAGTATAATTAATACCACGTCAAATGCAACTCTCAAAGTGAGAGTTCAGAGAATATGCTTGAAAATAGTTATTAAGTAATATACTCGGTTGTTTTTATGTATATAAGACCTTCTTAAAAAAAATGATGAATTATGTTATATGTATATAAACCGAATTTCAATATTAGAAAATAATAATTTGTATTTTTGAGGGAGTTATATTAAAATTCAGATGTAAAAAATTTCGGACCGTGAAAGTGCGGCCGGTATACAATAAACACAATACGATTGCCAGCGCAAAATGTGGTGAACTTTTCAAATATTATTGTTTCATTTAATTTTATGATTATTTTTGTTGTGATGGAAGGTTAAGCTGAGAGCCAAAGCGCACACTTTACTAGTCACTCTTGGAAGTCCAGTTAACGTTAATTATATATTTAATTCTATATATTTATGAATATTAGTTGTCACGTTACTTGTCATGCCCTAGTTTTGTTATCAACATATCTTGTTGTGATTTTATATTTTCATTCTGACATTTGAGCCAATAAACGTTAGCCGTGAATCCACCAGCTGTAGAACTACAACAGTGGCGATCAGGAAACAAATCGAACTCAGGTTATTTTAGTATTGTATTGTTATTCATTAATTGTCTGTGAGCGCGTATATTACATTTTGCTTTAACTTTTTTTAAGATGTCAGTCGAAGGAAAAACTGATATAATGGAAATGCTCAGGCAACAGATGGAAGAAAATCGGAAATTGACGCAACAGTTAAGCGATCAATTTCAATATATTTGTCAGCAGAAGCAAGATCAATCCATGGAAAACGAGCCGATGATAATTAGCGCGATATCAAGTAGGATCGAAACTTTCAACTACGATATCGAGGAGGACCGAACGTTTGACGAGTGGTACGCAAGACACAAAGGGATGCTCGAAATTGAGGGTAAAGATCTATCGGATGCTGGGAAACGTCAACTTCTGTTGTCGAAGTTGTCGAATGATTGTTATAATCAACTGTCAGCAAGAATCGCTCCAAAGTGCCATATAGAGATTTCGTACAAGGAAATTGTTGATTGTGATTTTATATTTTCAATCTGAATAAACGTTAGCCGTGAATCCACCAGCCGTAGAACTACAACAGTGGCGGTCAGGATGAGATTCGAACTCACGCGGGAAAATCCCAACAACTAACGACGAATTACGTGAAGGCTCAGTCGGCGAATGTCAAACGACATTATGTGAATTGCCAGTTGAATGGCAGGGACGTATCCTTTCAGTTAGATACGGGAGCCGACATATCCTTGATGGGAATGGAATAGTGGAAACGAATAGGATGCCCGCACTTGGAGGAAGTACCGCTAGACGTGACGTGTGCTAATGGATCAAGGCTGAAATTGAAAGGACGCTTCGTTGCTGAAATGAAACTTAAAGGGCAGACCATACAAGGATGGATGTATGTGAGAGCTGGTGGAAATCTATTGGGACTCGATTGGATCGTGAATTGCGACGAAATGCGAAAACACCTGTGCCGATGGTCAACGAGGCGGAGCAGGTGGACGTCCCAAGGGAACCAAGTGAAAGGGTCAAGCGAGTATGTCCAAAAGGACACGGAAGATGGATTCTCTCGGCAGGTACAATCTAAACGGACAGAAAATGTGGATACTGTCATTGCGAAGTCCCATCAGGAAAACAATTTAGCACATAGTTTAAGGAAGAGTTCCGTCATGGTAACAGATAGTCAGGTCGAATAAAAGAAGATCGATAAGCGAAATTGTGGTCGACCACGAGCGTTTGAAATTGGTGATCCGGTCATCGTTAAAATCTAGATGGCGAGCTCATGGATATGGAAGACAGGAATAGTCAGGAGAAAAGTGAGCAACGTCATCTACATGGTGGAGGTGGATGAACGTATAAAGAAGTTTCATACAAATCAAATGATTAAGATGTCGAAGTCTTGGAACCCGGCACGAAGAGAAGTTTTCCGTATTCCCCATTATATTAATTCTTCAGGTGACGACTACTATTGTTTTGATTATTGCTCACCAGTTTGTTCATCGAGAGGTCATATGTTCGAAAGAAAACCGTGGCATAACTGGAAAGAGACCAACCCACCCGAGCCGTTTGTGAACCAGTTCATGACCAATGGATTAGCCGCGACAAATTAGTGAGATCAGTTAAAGAAGTCGAAGAAGTGAAGAAGAAGCTGAGGATGAAAGAGAGAAATCAGGAAGAAGGATCACAAAAGAATGAAGTTTGCCAACAAGAAATCTTTCGAGGATTCAATTTTTGGATGAACGTCAACGTCAGTCAGTTACGCCTAATGTTATTAATGAAAGTCGTTTTACCCCTGTTTCTGTTAATTGTTCACCTAATGTTTGTAATTATTGTTGTGCCCCCCGCATTGAACTTGATAATTCCTTGAATCGTAATGTAAACTTGACCGGGAAGTATGCGTGGAAGCGGGAGGTGAGACTGGAACGAGCAATGGTGAACGTGGGCCAGACAACGACACCAGGGAAGCGGAGGATGTGCAACTAAGAAGCACACGAGTTAGGAAGCCAGTTGTTAGATACCCGGCGGTGCAACATATAAGTCATCGATGCTGTGGAAACTCGAATCTTCCCTATCAGGAAGACCCGCTGAGTACGAGTAAATATATATGCTGTGGAAACAAGCGTTATCAAGTAGAGCCACAGAAGTTCGTATACAGAAGACATTCGTGTTGCGAGGCTACAATTTGTTACGAGGCACCGCGGATAAGAAGGCATCAAGTTCGAAGTGAAGACTCTATTTAACCCGGGAGGTGTTGTGACGGAAGGTTAAGCTGAGAGCCAAAGCGCATACTTTACTAGTCACTCTTGAAAGTTCCGTAATTATATATTTAATTCTATATATTTATGAATATTAGTTGTCACGTTAATTGTCCTGCCTTGGTTTTGTTATCATCATATCTAGTTGTGATTTTATATTTTCATTCTGACAGTTGAACCAATAAACGTTAGCCACCAGCTGTAGAAATACAACAATTTTCTTGTTTATGCTCGTTCTATACTGTTTTTGCATAAATAAATTGAAGAATATGTTTTAGATGTTGTTTCAATCGTGGAATAAATGTGGAAAATAATAATAATTACACAAATTAAATGAAAAAATAATATTTAAAAAGTGCGCCACATTTTGCGGTGGTAATCGCATTTGGCGACGACTATATAATCCATAAGAAATACTATATATGAATTTGATTTATTCTTTATAAAATTAGTAATTATATTTTAAGTACCTAATTGTTTGGTTTTTAAAATGGCTAATTCGTAAATCGAGTGCCCTGAACATTTGTCGCTATGCAAATCTCAAAAAAAAAATTTGATAGCTCATCTAAAGTCATACCATAAGAATGATAATTTTAAAACGTCGAATTTTGTGAAAGAATTGTGGTTCGGAAAAAACGGATCAAAATTCTTATACTCGTGTCCACACTGATCATAAACTCACAACCTATTGCGGAACCCAGATACACATAAAAGTAAAAGTATAAAATAAAAAATAAATTTAATTAAAAATTGAGATGAACAATTAAGATGAACACTGAGACCAACTCTCTCCAGAGTTTTCAGCTTCGCTGACTTTTCCTCAAGAATACCGATTCTTTTTCGAGTTGCCCTAGTGATTGACTTCTCGTCGACGTATTTCGAGACCCAGTACGAGACTGTCTTCGACCACCTCCCTTGAGGGAACTCACTTTCCCTCTTGGCCAAATTCCAAGATCATATTCTGACAGAATGTTCCAAGATCATATTCGGACCACAACAGGAGAGCTTCTTCCTAATTCGAAATTCGAACAAAAATGGTGATGCCGAGTCAACTTGATGCACCAATCTTTTAAACGGCATATCGTTTGTCCTTCCATGGATTCTGATTTCTGCACTTCGTCCAGACGACATTCTCTTGAAGGCATATTGAGGCCAAAGATCCTTAAGGAAAGGGCTATCGGTTCATTCGGTCGAAAACCAAGTCGATTAGAGTTAGTTCCCGTCGGATTTTGAGTTCATTACATTTTTCAATGAGTTGTCGAACAGAATGGATGTCAATCTTCTACACCATCCTTCCTCGTTCGTAGGAGTCACACTTTGGCAGTTTTCCAATCTTCTGATATTCTTCCTTTTGTTTTTTCGAGTTCCATTTCTGTTTTCCGTCTTCCGTTTGAAAAAAATCGATTTCCGTGCAACCCGGGTTTGCATATCATAAACCTAATCAATAATGAGATATTTTGAAAAAGCTTACATTTGAATATGAGTAAGGTGAATTTGCTGAACATCTTGCAAAAATTGAATAACAAGTTTTACTCTTAAACACATATTAAATTCATATTATATATCAATATTTATTAAAACAAACCCGAGTAAACAAAAATTAAATACAGAAAATAACATAAAACATAATTAAAAATGTGTTGAGCATCAAATACATTTAATGTAACCATATAGGGGTAGCAATAAAATAATTGAAGATCTTTATTTTTGAGTTGTTTCAATGTACAACCATTGAGGGTAAATGGGACAAATATTTGAATAGAGAATTTGAAATAATTAATTACTGATTACAAATTAACAAAGTCGTTATAATAATATTCCTTTTGGTTTTGCCTGTCTTCACCAAAAAAGAGTTCCTTGGCAAATTTGGAGAAACCAATGTTAAGAAAGAAATCGGCAATCCAGACGGCTTCTTTCGATTCGCATGCCATTTTCGACATTGTCGTTCCCATTAGGATAAGACGGCTAAATCTGAAATAATCATGACTTTCTTCCTTCAACAAATTTCCCACAATCTAGTTTAAATGGATATTTCGCATGAATAGAAAAGAAGTTTAAAGAAATTTTAATTACCTTTCAATGGCTTTCTCAATCCCTTCCTTGCGAACCATATATGAATACAAAGACTTAGTGATTGATATCCTCTCATCGTTGATGAGTCGTTTGGCTTCGAGACTTATATCGGCGTCTGTAAACTAAACTGGTAGTCCAGCGACAGGACCTCAAATTTCATCCAATCCAAACCAAAAAAAAAACAATATGTAAGCTCAGATTGGACAAAAATTGGCGACAATGGCTCACCCGGATTGAGAAACGTGATTGCCTTGAACGAAGCAAATTCAGTTAGGTCGACACCAATGGTTCTCATCGGTTTGAGTACAAGATCAAGCATCTGATACTTCTTTCGGTTCAAACCAGCAGGTCTAGACAATAATTTAATAAGACAATTAATATTCAAATGAATTTTACCTTTGTGGTTCGTGTGTTCTATCGAAATACACACCGTCCGGAAGAACAACCGTGTCAAGTCCATAATCCGGAGAATTGAAAACCTGAACGAGCACTGGAATTGTAATTCCGGCGTGCCTGACAAGCTCGACCTAAACATTCAAATTTATAAGAGAAGACAAAGGAATTGTTGAACTTTGTCATGGTAGGAAAGCTGTTGGAAAATATCGAAGGTTTTGGCATATTCCGTGAGTAAGAACCAATCTTTTTCATGCCAATAATGGTAGTCGTTTTGTGTTATAAATCGCAGATCCCGTACCTTGTGTTTTTCACTCTGAAAATAAGTTTTCTTTGGAAAACTATTATAGCACATGCACACTAAATTAAGACTTTTTTATTATGATCACTTGGTGTGTACCAGTAATGGCAGGAACAACGCTATTTAGAATTTCGGGTGGAGTGAAATTCTAAAAATTCAAAATCCTGTCCCCTAGATTCCAATTTTCAGAAAAAAAAACTGATTTTCTTAAATCATTAATATCCTTAATATCTTTCCATACCACCCGTCGCAGTAAATTGACTGTCTCATTTCACGTTTCAGATATTCATTATATTCATAGAAATTATATTTAAATGAACTCATTAATCTTTAAAATTTTCATAATATAATTAAAACAACTCAAAGATTGGAAATTTTCTTCACGTTTCTCAAAGAGAACGTGAAGAAAATTTCCAATCTTTTTAAAATAATTTCGTTTTATTTCATTATTTTTTGTTATATTTCGTCAAAATTTATAGTTCAAGATGGTTTGGTTATTTTTACTTTTATTAAATTATTGTCCTTTTCATAGATCGGTGGCTAATGGAAGAACAAAAGAAGAAAGAAAATGATAGTCTCGGACGGACGGCCACACGGCCACAAACGACTTTTTCGTCTATTCCTCTTCAATATATGTTGCCCATTTTTTGAGACAACACACATTGATGTGCCCGACCAAACTTAGAACCACATTCCTTCCTAACCTTTTCCTCTTCCATTAGGCACCGATCTCTGAAAAGGACAATAAAATTAGAATTATCAATTTCTCACAACTTGATAATAGATTAATAAGATTTTACTGACGCTCGTTTACGCATAAATTTTATAGTTTTGATGATTTATTAATTATTTATTTAACGAGTAATTATCTAATAAACGTAGATACGCTGAGAAGCGCAAAAATCAGCTTTAATAAATTATTGTCCTTTTCAGAGATCGGTGCCTAATGGAAGAGGAAAAAAATTAGGATGGAATAAGGTTCTCGTTTGGACGGTCTCTCTTTTTGGACGGCCATTCTATTTACGAAATTATGGGCAGCACATATTTAAGAGGAATTGAGAAAAATGTTTTTTGTGGCCCCATCATTTTCTCTTCTTTTATTACTCTTCCATTAGGCACCGATCTCTGAAAAGGACAATATTAAGTAAATATAACACTCCAAATTGAAATAACGATTTTTCGATTTTCTAACGTGTCTGAAAGTTTTTTGCGTCTTTTTAGCAAACATTTTGTTATACAATTCAACTAAAATTGTCTTAATCTACCTAAAATTATTGAATTCTTTCCAAAAAGCGCAATTTGAGCACGTTTACTGAGCTTATTTTGTTACCATGCCAGCTGGAGTAATATAGTAAGTTTCTCGGATAGTTTAGGGAAAATTTAATAAGCTGACTAAAAATTAGCTCCTAAAATAATGAGATGCTCGTTTAAATAATGAAAAATTCTCATTTCCATTTGGCGTGCGCACTGAATTGACACGACGTACACGCAAATTGCAAAAGACCGCATATAACAGTTTAGTCTATACTGTTTTCCTTTTTTAAACATACACGTTTCCTTAAAAATTTAAAATTCTTTATAGCTCTATCAAATTTGACAGAACGTGTTTTCGAAGTTGGTATGCGGTCTTTTGTAATTTTCGCATACTGCACACTACAAATGGAAATGAGCATTTTACATTATTTAAACCCATCATTGTATATTATTTACCATTATAATTAAACCAAATAAAAAGTTAGAGAACTATTATCAAAAGATTCATTAATTTAACATTTTCAATTACAAATCCTTTCCAGTTTCGTACATAAAAATGGACAATTCGTCAATATAATTTCGCCTTCTCTGTGATTTTTATCAGTATACTTGCACCAATAGCAAAAGTCACGTTGCAATCAAAGATTAAGGAACAAATCGCACAAACGTCTCTCTAAAACTCACTGGACTTCCATATTTCTGCATAAAAATCGGATCATTCAATAATGGTTTAGAATTGATGGCTTCCTGTAAACTTCGAACGGGTAAATACTCTGACAGCCTCAAGTTATTTGCACTGAAAATTAAGAAATATTTTAAAATAACTACTGTAATTCATTCATACACTTGTTCTCGTTCTGCTAGCTTCTGTAGATTATATGACTGTGATAATAATGGAAAATAAATCGGCTGAATAGGAAAGCAATTGTATGGGTTAGTTTGGATTGAATTACCGATGGTAAATCTCTCTCGGGCGTACTGCTACCGTCATCACTTCCCGATTCTAGACTTCCTTTACTCCTTGTTCTTCCGCTTCTTTTTGTATATCCAATTGGGTCACGACTTTGCTGTAGAGCTGGAACATATCATTTGTTTATTTTTGTATCGGAAAAGGCTACCGTTTCTATCCATTCCGACTTGTAAACATTTTTCGAATCTGCAATAACGACATGCGCATCTAATACCTTAATGATAATCTTTTTATTGTATGTTTTTTGCTGTTTATTGTTTCTTATCAGAATACTTACTTTTATCAACAGCGCAGTTACTGTCGTATTGACAAATGTACTTTTGTTTCTTCATTATAGTTCGTCTAAAGAACGTTTTGCTGTAATTAGAAATTTACTTTTGGAACATGGGCCTAGTTACTACCATCCGTTACATGACGGGACACCGTAGTGGTATCCTGTTGCCGTATCGTGGCACACTAAGCATAGGTCTTCACGGGAAACTCCCGCTGTTACAGGTACCATTTTGACTTGGAAATATATTTGACTGAACTGTTTAGATGGAAATTCGGTTTTCTGAAAGTGATTCTAGTAAATATGTGAACGGATATATTTTTGTACTAAAGAAATTGTGTGAAAATGGCTTCTTTTCTCCGACTATATAACCGATAAGAAAACAGCACTCATCAAGCGATGAACTGTGATCATAACGAATATTATGCATCGCAATGAAACAATGCTTCTTCAAATTTTGATAATTTGATATTTAATGAATTAATGTTCAAATAAACCGTACTTTGTGGCGGATGCTCTAATTTAAAACAATTTTCACACAATTTACTAGAAATTTTGACGTCATCTACAAACAAATAAACAAATTTATCAATGATATATTACTCATTCATTTCATTTCTCTCTTGGATCCAATTAATGGGCCCGATTATCTATCGCAGCGCAAATCAATCGACTCGTTTCAACAATGTTTTTAAATCATCATCAATATCGAATCGATAATTTGCAAACCGCAAATAGACATCGATTTGATGCCCCGAATTGCAAATGTCAGTCGATTTGCTTTTATACTGATATGTTTGATTGATAACCAGGACGGCGAGCCACGCCTATTCTGAACGTTGTACCTATCGTCGGCGGCTATTGTTCGAATGCCTATTTATGATAGGAGGCGTGCATAGACATGCTGATAGTCGATGAAGTTTGAAAATGGCATGATGTTTTCGTGTTTATTCCAACAGTTGCAAAATGCTTGATTTGATTAGATGCGAAGGAGTGAAATGAGTAGTTGGATTTTTGACAGAAATATTTAGAGTAAAATTAATGGGCGGAACAGAGAATTCATTGGAGAAACCACGGATGGACATGAAGAAATGATTGCAGTTTAAAATACTACGAGCAACGAGCACTCGAAACGGGTAATGGCCTAGAATTTCATTTCTGACAGAATGCATTTAAATTCATTTTATTACATAATATTTTATAGAAAAAGAACAATAATGAACAAGTTTATCATTTTGTTGTATTTTCTTGGGTCAATTTTGTTCAGTTCTAGTTTCATTTACAGAATGAGGTTCGATCGATATTGTTGGTCCCTAGCTCTCCCATATTCGCCGGCTTTACTATTAATAAAATTTAAATATTTGGCAATCAACATGAAACTTTAAGTTATTTAAGTGACAATTCGTTAATGCTGATGCACGCCAACTGGAAATAACGATTTTCGGACATTTAAGCGTGTCTAAACATTTTTGCGTCCTTTTAACAAAAAAAGTTTTATTACAATTTGATTAGGCTTGTTCTAAATTGTATAACAATATTAATACCTTTTTGAAAATTTAGATTTAATCCCATTTACTGAGCTCTTGTTATAACCATACCAGTTGGCGTGCTGATGTTAAAAGTTAAAATTTAAGTGATTTAAGGGACAATTAGTTAATACTGATATTTGTAACCCCAACCACCCTGACAGCGAAACAGCTTCACCATAAAAGGAGGGAAAGGAGTTGCAGTAGACAAGGAACCTGTCGTTATGTAGAAGATCGAAATATAAGTAATAGTTTATTCAGAATAATATCAACATTAGTAGCAGAATATAGGAATGACTAAGCCATTAACAATAACAAACCATCAGAGTTGGTAGAACCTCGAAGAAGCTCGAGGCGGCGAGGTTCGTCCAACCGTTACTGTCCGAAGATTTATCATGGTGATACATATGCAGGCCAACAAGGTTTGGTAATAAAAGGAGCTCAATAAACACGCTTAAATCTTATTTTTTTGAAAAGATATTTTTATTTTTATATCACATCTCTAAAGAATGCCTTGTGATGTAGACGTAAATTCCAAAGCCGATTCGATGAGGAATCATCTTGCTTTACCATTCCACACACTTTTTCTTCAATTGCACGCCAAATGAAAACTACGATTTTTCTAGATTTAAACGTGTTTAACTAATTTCCACGTAGAAGTTAAAAAATAATTGTACGTTATTTTTTCAGGATTTGCGTAAAATATCTCTGAGGATTTGAATTTTTACGAAACTTGTCTTAAAGTGGCTCTTTTGAAGGTCTGCTTTTGATAATTGATTTGGCGTGCAGTTGTAATCAGTTTTATACATGAAAACTTGATTACTTGATTAAATTGTTCGACGTCATCCTGACTGCATTTAAGATTCAAAGCCTTAGACTTTGGATCAGAAATTAGTTATTATACAATTCCCAACTCTAGTTTTAGCATTTTGGTGTAATTTTACTCTTCTGGAAAGCTATGTTGGCTTGTTTAGTTGTCATAATGATGTAAAATATCTACTATATACCAAGTTCGGTTTCCTTGTGTGGTTTTTGTTCTATTTTTTGCTTATATTTCGTTCCCTCGTTAACGAGGGAGGTGTTGTGGAGCGTGACCTTATTATTTGCAATCCCACATTTTTTGTACCTATTTTCAGTTTCTATTTTTTGTTTCTCAACTAACAAGGGAAGTATAATTGAACTGTGTTTTTCTGTACTTTTTTTAAAATGAAAACTAATGAACTGATTGTCGGAGAAGAAAAATTATAATCGGAGGGGTTTTCAGATTTCAAACCCATTTTTCACTACCTCAAAATATTTTTTGCAAGCTGAAACTTGTTGTGCATAGTTTTAGACTCAAAAGGAATATATTTTTGCAAAGTTTCATCAAAATCTGAGATGTTGACCAATTATACTTTCCTTGTAAGATTCCAATCCAGTTGGTTGGACCCTAGCTCTCTCATATTCGCTGACTTTACTATTAATAAACAGTTTAAATGCACAACAGTTATTATTCCATATTAAAATATAATATTTTTATTATAGCCTAATTTAAAACAAACTAATCAAACTGTAGTTAAGATGTTTTTTAAAATCCTAAATTACTGCATGACAACGATGCGGAATGGATAGATGCACAACTGATAATGGGATAGTCTTCCATTCTGCCTCCAATTTAAATAATTTTTTGCCTCGCGCATGGAGAGATGTGTGTGTGTGTTTTGATTACTATCCTTCAGCAAAACAAATCCTCGACCTACATTTCCAAGTGTCCATGGTCTCATTGTATTCTCCAAAATATCCTTATACTATATGTGATTCATAATTCCCTACGTTGAAGGAGCCTCATGGAGCCAACCGAGAAGCATTCCCCACTGATACTTGAGAAGGTATCCGGTTTGAACAGCTCGACAAATAAATGTATTTCCTCCACTTCCAAACAAGTTAAGCTTGTGTTTTGCTTGTCCATTCTTCTCGCTGATGCATGATATACGAACGTCCATTGAATCCGTTGTTCTGTAGTCATCTCCTCATGGTGAAACTGCAGAGGTTACAACCATTTGAATTTCATTATGCGTTCATCGGGCAGCTCTCAGGTTTTAGATTTTGGTCTAATGCAATATTTCTAAAGGCCGTACTTATTTAAAAAACATTTTTCTATTTATATAAAAACCCGATTTTATATAAGCTTATTGTACTATATCACAATATAAGCAAATTACCAAAACTTACCCCTAAAAGACAAAAATTGAAATTATTGATGTTTTAGCCCAACTTGAGTTTTTAATTAAAAATCCATTAATCAATTAAATGAATAATCATTGTCTTCTACATCATTCCCCATAATTCATGTCCAAGATAACGTGGTTTCCTTTATTATTCGCTTCTTTATTCCCAGTCAGAGCAGGTTCTTATCAGCTGCTTCTATCTTCTATATTGTATAAATACCAGTAAGCACAACATTTCAAACTTTCTAAATTCTTGTTCTGTGGTCGTCAATACAAGCACATTACCGGCTTCTTTGCTAAGTCTAATTGGAGCACAAAAGATTTCATTTAATAATAAATATATTAATATATCAAATTGGTCTGCTAATTATCACTTTATTCACTTTTACTCCATTTGGAGTAAACAATGTTTTGTGATAAAATTAGCAAAATGTACTGATAATGTAACAGAAGAAATTGAATTGTTTTATCATATTTAAAGTTTAGCATATCAGCTTGTCTATTAGTTATTGGTTATAATTATTAGAACGTGTTAAGTTCTTACTTGTACAAGACGAGTCATTTGACAATAATATCAAGGACTTTACTGGTTATCAATTAAAGGATTGCTGTTGGAATTTTCCTTCACGGTCATGTGATATTTTGATGATTTTCATGGATGTAAATAGACGGTATTTATTATTTATCAGTCGTTCAAAGGTTAAACCTATTATTATTTTACGACCAATAAAAGTTTTGCAAAAAGTAGTACAAGTTCTTTTAATCGAAAGGTTTAAGACTTCTTCTTCTTCTTCTTCTTCTTCTTCTTCTCTCTTCTTCTTCTTCTTCTTCTTCTTCTTCTTCTTCTTCTTCTTCTTCTTCTTCTTCTTCTTCTTCTTCTTCTTCTTCTTCTTCTTCTCTTCTTCTTCTTCTTCTTTCTTCTTCTTCTTTCTTCTTCTTCTTCTTCTTCTTCTTCTTCTTCTTCTTCTTCTTCTTCTTCTTCTTCTTCTTCTTCTTCTTCTTCTTCTTCTTCTTCTTCTTCTTCTTCTTCTTCTTCTTCTTCTTCTTCTTCTTCTTCTTCTTCTTCTTCTTCTTCTTCTTCTTCTTCTTCTTCTTCTTCTTCTTCTTCTTCTTCTTCTTCTTCTTCTTCTTCTTCTTCTTCTTCTTCTTCTTCTTCTCTCTTCTTTCTTCTTCTTCTTCTTCTTCTTCTTCTTCTTCTTCTTTCTTCTTCTTCTTCTTCTTCTTCTTCTTCTTCTTCTTCTTCTTCTTCTTCTTCTTCTTCTTCTTCTCTTCTTCTTCTTCTTCTTCTTCTTCTTCTTCTTCTTCTTCTTCTTCTTCTTCTTTCTTCTTCTTCTTCTTCTTCTTCTCTTCTTCTTCTTCTTCTTCTTCTTCTTCTTCTTCTTCTTCTTCTTCTTCTTCTTCTTCTTCTCTTCTTCTTCTTCTTCTTCTTCTTCTTCTTCTTCTTCTTCTTCTTCTTCTTCTTCTTCTTCTTCTTCTTCTTCTTCTTCTTCTTCTTCTTCTTCTTCTTCTTCTTCTTCTTCTTCTTCTTCTTCTTCTTCTTCTTCTTCTTCTTCTTCTTCTTCTTCTTCTTCTTCTTCTTCTTCTTCTTCTTCTTCTTCTTCTTCTTCTTCTTCTTCTTCTTCTTCTTCTTCTTCTTCTTCTTCTTCTTCTTCTTCTTCTTCTTCTTCTTCTTCTTCTTCTTCTTAGAATATAGAATTATTAAAGTCATCAAAAGCAATATTTGCAAATTCTTATAATATCCCATCATTTAGAAGTCTGCCTATAAGCCCAATAAAGCAACACCACGATATTGTCTAGAACCCAAAAAGGTTTCAAAATGGAGCAAACCGAAAACCACAGAAATAGATTGAGTGAACCATGTGAAGTACACTATTAACATCTGGATTTTTCCCACGATAACAAACACTCAATCTATTTGAGAATAAGCTTGTATTTTTTGCTTCTGTTGGTTTCATTCAAAATCATCCACGAAGCGGAAAAACGTTTCTGAAACTGAATCTTAAGCGCCTTAAGTTTCAAGCTTTCCTTATTATAAGTTGTTATGGATTTCTATCAAGATCTGAAGGATTTTCTGTTCTCTTTAGTAGTCTGATCAATTAAACAAAAACTAAAATTATGGAATAATAAAACAAAAAATATAAAAAATATTAAATTAAAAATATATCTGAATAGCGAAATATGAAGAAAATCCTCATACGGAAATTTAACACGCCGCGTAAGTTTATGGGGATGTAATACTGAATACACGCCAATTGAAATTGCAAGATTAGGAGCTTACAATGCTTTCTGTAATATACTTGAAATAAAACAAGAAACGGTAAAAATAATGTAAAATGTTTATTTTTATTCGGAGTACTTAATGTATTCAATTTTCGACAATATTCGACTTTTCTGAAATGCAATGACAGAAATGTCTCTTTCGTATATTCATGAACGATATTGTAAACATGAATTTTAACCTACCTTGAAGGATTGGAAGAAATTAGGGTTCAAATGATATTTCAATGGGAAACAAAACACAAAATACTTGAAACCAATTTAACGGATGAAGTACTTATCAATTAAATAAAACATGAAATCAACAATCAATGATTAATGACGCCAAAAAGTCATGTTTTTTAATTCTATCAACTATAAATATTTGAAATAAAATGGAACAATAAAAGAATTTGTGCTGTCTACGTTATTTTGTTACAATTCGTTTGAAAAAAGTGACGTTCAGGAAGAATAGGAAAGATACTTCTCACAATTTCAAAAGCTCTAAGGCGTATGCAAGAAATTATTTATCCGTTAAACGGTGATGGGAAATCATTGAAAAATACGTTTCTAGGTAAAATGTAAATAAGTGTATGTAAGAATTACAGGGTGAGCCATAATTACCCGTACTACTTTGAGTGCATGTAACTCAAAAACGAAAAGTCAGAATGGGACGAAATTAACAACAACATTTATCAATAACATAACAATTAATTATTTTCTATTTTTGTTCGACACGACCGCCTTTCGCAGAAATTACGGCACGAAGACGTCTCGGGTAGGCTTCCACCGTGGCACGCAGGTAATCTGTGGACAGATTGTCCCATTACTTCTCCAAAGTTTTCTTTAATGCATCCAAACTCGAATGGGGCTTAGCGTTGACCCTTTCTTGCAATACTCCCCAAACCGAGTAATCGAGAGGGTTGAGATCCGGCGATGAGGACGGCCAATCCGAAGCCTTGATGAACCGCGGCATGTGCATCTCGCACCACTGTTGCGTCTTTTTTGCCGTGTGCGCGGGCGCGCCGTCCTGTTGAAATATCCAGCTCGTACCGGCGAAGTGTTTTGATGCCCATGGAACCAGATTCTTCTCCAAAATGTCGTTAATGTACACTTCCTTATCGATTTTCACGCCCTTTTCCACGAAAATCAGTGGGCACTTCCCAGTTGAGCAAATGGCTCCAAAAACCATCACTGAGGCGGGGTGAGGGGATCGGTGAATTGTTCTTCCATTTTCGACAGCTTGCTGGGACGTCTGAGCAATCACTCGATGATTTTGGGCATTAAATTCGGCCTCCACGGTGAACAATTTCTCATCCGAAAAGACTGTCACCAAGTGCTCCTTCCTCCGCGTGCCGGCAAGGAGCCGTTTTGCTTTCTCCAGTCGTTTCTTCTTGTTCGCTTCAGAGAGTATGGCCGCTTTTCTTACACGATACGGAGTCATCCTAAGCTTCGATTTTACAATCCTTCTCATTGACGTATTGCTTATTTTCATATCCCGTGACATCCTCCTTATGCTGCGGTGGGCATTTCGTCTGATCCTCATTCGAACCGCCTTAACTCTCTCAGGAGTGGTCACAGATACTCGTCTTGCTCTCCCAACACAATCACAAAGTGTACCAAGCTCCTCATATCTTTTGATGGCATCGTAGACGGTTTGCTTTGGAACTCCGAGACGCTTAATGATCTCCTTCGCTGTGAAATTCTTCTTATGCAAGTCAATAATTGCAGTGCGATGTACACTAGACATCGCCATTACCCTGAAACTTAACGGATTGATTTGAAATTTTAAACATTACATAAAAATTAAATTTAGAAAAAAAATAATAAAAAATAATGCACCAAAAATGCGTCAGTCAAATGTAACATGGCGCGAAAGTTCAGTACGGGTAATTATGGCTCACCCTGTAGTATTGAATCCAAAAAATTAAAATAACTATATAATTTACTGGAAAAGTTAATTTATCGATTATTTTCCAACACCGTCCCACGGCTAGATCTGTTCTTTCATACGGCCTCTGGTTAAATAGATGAAGTAATTAATGATTTTTTAATTTCAAAATTATTCGGTTTATAATGTTAATTCGTTACAAGAAGTCCAAACCGAAATAATTTCATCATCTTTGTACAAGCCGTGATCAAACAAAGCCGTCATCAATCGACTTTTTCGGAGAAGGCAATCCAAAAAAGTGCAGCAAAGTGCGGCTTTTTTTCTCCTGCGTGTTAAATTGTGGATGATTGGTATATTTAAACATTGATGTTGTTAAATAAATTGTCTGTTTATATTTATTGTAATCTTAAGTTACAATAAAGCCATAATAAGGTGAAAATCTAAAGCTATCCATGAAGTGAAATCATTTTTAAGTAACTTATATAAGCTGATCCGTGCGATTTGAAATATAACACATGAGAGCTCAGTAATGGTAATGTCTTATAAAAAATTATATCAGATGGGCGAAATCCCGAATCCCCATTCACGAAATCCGAAAACTATTTTTATATAAAAACAGCAAATAAGGGCGGAATTCCGCATTCCGGATTCCGGATTTCGAAATTCAAAAACTGTCATTCCGTTCATCTCTGATGCTTATCTATCTGAGGTTGTATGCAAGAACGTATGCGTTAAACGGTGATGGAAACTACGACAATAACATTATAAAACGCTTACGAAAAAAATAATACCAGCAAGAACTACACTTAAATTCAAAAAAACTCTGATATTGCTGTGCAAAAAAACATGGGACGAAATTTGAGAAGTTGGGCCGATCGAGGAATTTCAGTAAAATCGGTTTTATGATCGCTACACTACAGTACATTTTCCACAAAGAGTGTTGGTTACAGCGATGAGACATCATTCTATTTCTGATCATTAAATCTCCATTCTTGATAGTCCGCTCATTCGAGGCAAAATGAATTCCAAATCAAGGGTTCCAGTTGACGAGAAGTCTCCCCAAACAATGCACGTTCCACCTCCATATTTTCTCTTGGAAAATGTCAATGGATAATTCCTCAAATCACGGCAATAAGAATTCCAGCCGTCCGGTCCGTTAAGATTGAACTTCTGTTCATCTGAAAAGATTATCTGAGCGTGTTTGAATTGACAATTGAATCCGTAAATGGGCTCACTGTTTTCCAATCTGTGACCAAGTTCCGGCGAGCAAAGTCAACACGTCTCAATTTGTGATCAGGGGCCAGACATGGAACATTTTGTAGTTTTTGACGAACAATAATTTCGCTCCGACGCAGAGATCGATAAATTGCTTGTCTCGAGGTGAAAACTCCAGCTTCACGGCTAATTTCTCTCATCGAATTTGACGCTTTCCGCGCAATTGTTCGATCATCTCTTTTTTCGATCATTCCGCGCAATTGTTCGATCAATCCTTGGACGTCCCGGAATTGGTGTCTTTCCGTAGCCAAAAGGATCCTTCAGATAATTACCCACAGCGCAACGTTATCGGTTTAGATGCGCAGCGATTTTCGCGATGGATTATCCGAGTCGGCTTGTGGCTTCAATTTTTGCACATTCCTGGAGAGAAAGACGACATCTGCTGCCCATTTCGTGATATCATGTTCAAGACATGTTTTCAGACCTTTTATACTCTAGTTATTTGAAAAAACTTCCATTTTTCGCGTCTAATAGAGATTTAATGATCAGAAATAGAAGTATGTCTCATCGCTGTGACCACCACTGTTTGTGGAAAATGTACTGTAGCGTAGCGGTAATAAAACCGATTTTAATGAAATTTATTGAAATTGGTTTTTCATGACGGGAAATCCATTGGTACCGCTCATTTCAATTGTTTTCCTACAGTAGCTGCAGTAGCATACGAAACAGCTAGTTACTGGGGGTTTCGAAAACTTTTGGACACCAATATGTCAGTATTTTTCGATAGTTTAATGAACGCCTAGTTAGTTTTCGCAAACAGTATTTTATTAAAGAGACGTAACAATTTTCGCACACGTTTAAAAATTAAAAATCGTACTTTCCATTTGGAGTACCTTTCTAATACACACTTATTAAACCAAGCGATTTAAAATAAGAAAAATCATCTGGCAAGTGAGATATAGATATTATTTTATTTCTTTATAAAAAACAAAAGTAACTTGTTTTCACCAAGTTGAAACAGCTCAGAGTATTCCTCGCCGATCCCACCAGATGCACAGTAGACCTTTGTTCCGTGGATTTTGGGTTTTTCTGTCAAAGTTTTCGGTTCACCTGCACTAATACATGGTTTTATTCGCTTTGGATTATCGTAGTACACGCACTTTTCATCGCCAATTATGATTTGTTACAAGAGAAAAGCTTAAAACACAGAGAAAATTTTAACATAAAATTCGTTATACAAATTTTTTTAGAATTAATTTATAAAGAAGGTTATAATGGTTCGATAGGACAAAGGGCAGTGATCAACACGGTGTACATATTTTTAATGTGGTCCAATGGGAGCGGAGATATGCATTCACAAAAAAGGTCACTTTTTTCGAGGCCCGGATTCCCGGACAGGAAAAATTAAATATGAATATTGATTCCGTTTTCAGTTCAACCAGAGCTTTAATGCTTGTTTCGTAGGAGTTACTCAAAATAACCTAAATACAGAATATCAGTTTTTTCTAAAATTATCAAAAATAGTAAAATCATCATGAAATATTAGATTTAAGCACGCTTCCTGCGCTCTTTATATTAGCGTTCAAGTGCAGAATTTTTCTTTTTAAGAGTTTCTTACAAATATCTAGATTTATTTTGGAAAACAATGTTAGCGGTAAATTGTTACGCATTTCTTAATTTTTTTAAATATCTCAAATATTCTAAAAATTTTGAGTTTAGAGAACATTTCCTGAGCTCTTGTATTAACAAATTCAATTGGCGAGCAGCCCAATCCTAGATGTTAAACGCAAAGCTACGCCTGCGCTTAATTTGAGCATCCACATAATATTGTCGGTCACCGCGGAAACGAGTGGTTTTAAGATTATACTTTTTTCTAATAAGATCCTGGTCAATTGTATAAATAAACAGTTGAGCATGATAATACTTATGAATTTCACACATTTATTATTATTTAATCCGGAAATCTAGCTATTATTATATGAAGATTTTGAGAGTATCTAGTGTGCCTCATTGTTAATTGAATTTTAAATTTACCTCAATCCCATTTCAATATTTATATAAACTTTTCAAAATCAATTGAACTTTTATTCATAATATTAATTATTTATCAAATCAAATATTAAATCAACAAAGTGTATAGAAAATCATCAAAAATGTACTGAAAGTGTGGGATTGATTGAAACCTTTAAATGGCTTAATGCTCAATTCCTTTTTCATTCTTTTACATTTTACTTTATATATACTATAATACAATTGTTATTAAATCATAATTTTGGTTTTCTCATGTTATCAACAAACAAAAGTCGGTTCAGATGAAAGTCGAGTAAACTCGAGTAAAGGATAACTTTTCCTCTGTTGACTTAACTTGATGTAAACAAAGCAGAAGCACAAAAAGTGGTAAACGTTTATTTACACCTAAAATAATATCCTTTGAAATTACTTTGACGGGTTTCTTTGGATCTTAAAGTTGTCGATATTTATACGTTTACTGCTTCTTATTATTGTCAAGACTCTAAAGTAAGAAATGGCTAGTTGTTGTTTTTATCTTATCTGATTTATTTTATATCTTATTCATTGATACTTATATGATAATTATGACATCATGTTATATATATATATATAATTGTTATTCATAATTTATGATATCTATGAAAATAAGGATAGTCACACCTTTATCGGAATATTAGTGTCTTATTTTTTTGGGGGCCAGTTTATTAAGGGATCAATTTTACTATTTAGATTTCTGCTCTTTTCTTGAAAATTACTTTATTGTCGTGGTGCAGGTTATTGAAAAAGTAGATTAAAATTAGCATTCCGAATAATAAAATGATCTCGCTTGGGGTCATGAAAAATCAACAATCCGAATCCTGCACGCCAATAGAAAATAACTATTTTCCGATTTTTAAACTTGTCTGAAAATGTTGTACTTCTTTCAAAGGAAACATTGTTCACGACAATTTAACTAGTCATTGATTAAACTATCTAAAACTAATTCTAATTAATTAATGCATTGAAGTTTGAGGAAGAATTTTAAATTAGTCCGTGATTTTTTGTTGTTTTTTTATTTTTTATTTTACATCTGGGGAAATTTCCGAATTGCCTATATTAATAACATCCTAAATTCATTTCCCGAAAGTAAAATGTGAGAACGTTTAGTTTTTTTATAGAATATCAATTGGCGTCTTCCTGAATTCTAATCGATTTTATGTTAATTTTAAAATCGCGGGCACTCCACAGCCTCGAAACCGCGCAGCATTGCAAAAGACTTTGTACCAGTTGCAAACTCAACCTTTTAATTTATTATTGTTATTTTCAATATTTACACGTCACTTATATTGACGATGAAGACTCTTCTGGTCCATTAATAGAGGTACTAAGAGTTTCTTTGCATTAATACATCAGGATTTCTGCAGAATGAAACCTTAACTGATAAATAAAATATTGAAAAAAATTAAAGGGGTAGTATTTGCCATTGGTGCGAAGTCTTTTGCAATGCGGAGCGGTTTCGTGGCAGTAGATTGCGCGGGAATAATAACTTTGTCGTTTTGTACCTGAAATAAAATACACACCAAAGGAAAACTACATTTTTCGAATTTTTTAAAGTTCCACGCAGTAATAAAACATAATTAATTACGCAAATGGAATAGACTTGTCTTAAAATATATAAAAACTATTGAATTGAACTTGAAAATTGTATTACAAACCCACAAACTAGTTAGCATCTCTCAAAGTGCAGTTGCAACACGCCAACTGGTATGGTTATCAAATGAGCTCAGTAAAAATGTTCAAAACTAACTTTCTGAAAATATATTCATATTTTTAGATAATTTAAGATAAGAATTGTTAAATTGTAGTGAAACTCTTTTAGTTAAAAGGACCTAAAAAGTTTCAGGTACGCTTAAAAATGTTTAAAAAGTTATTTCCAGTTGATATCAATTTCAGAACTCCTATTGTCCTTTTCAGAGATCGGTACCTAATGGTAGAACAAAAAAAGCAAAATAATAGTTTCGGATGTACGATCTGACGGCCACAGAAGATGTGGACTGCTCATTTTTTCGAGACAACAGATATTGATGAGAGATGAGAAGGTGGCCATCCAAACGAGATCCTCATTCCATCCTAATTTTGCCCTCTTCCATTTGGCACCGATCTCTGAAAAGGGTAATACTAGTTAACGAGTTTCCGACATTTAAGCGTGTCTGAAAATTATTACGTCTCTTGAATAAAGCATAGTTCACAGCAATTTTAACTAGACTTTCCTTTAAGTATTTAAAATATTAATATATTTCCAAAAAGTTAGATTTGAACATAACGAATTTTATTACCATACCATTGCGATGGTAGTGTATAACAAAATAAAAATAATTAACCTAAAAATAATTGTGATAAATGTTAAACAAGAAATACTCATTATTACGCGATTTATATTGAGAATTACAATTCATATATTTAATTAATAAGATGGCATTTGTCTGGATAACTCATATTCTCATCCATCAAAACAAATATGTCCATCCAAATATCCTCACGATGTGAAAAAAATAACAAGGTCAATCCGCACCCTTCAAATCGATTCGAAAACAGAACACTTGTTTTTCTTTGTTTTGTTCAATTTTTTGAACTTTTTTATGATTTTTTTAGCACATTTTTTGAATTTTAATAATTCTAAGAAGATTTTTGAAAATTCTGGTCTGATGGAGCTTTAGAATTCTATGTTGTCTATGATAATATTCCTTTTTTATAACTGAAAAATACGTACCAAAAGTGATAAAACTCTTTAAAGGCAATACTGTTTTTGAAACAAAATTTTTTTTTCGGATTTTTTACAGAAATGCATGTTTATTAAGTAATTGCATAAATTAATTACTACAACGGCCAAAAAATAATAAATTATCGAAAAAATAAGAAAAATTTAGATATTCTTTGCTGATTGCACTTTTCAAATAGAGACGACAACGTGTTATTGATTAACTCGACAAAAAACCAATAACAATGGAAAAAATTTATTTTGTGACACCGTGATCCTCTAATTGAATGGAATTATACGTAAATGATGAACGCCATCATCGAAACATTTTCCAAATGGTCGACAAATAATCATTTAATTCCAATTATTGGTTTAAACTTGAATAGAGTAATCGTATATGGAATAATCATGCTTCCAAAAATAAGCCCATTCTTTGTGCAGTAAACCACTATTTTATTTACCTTTCTTTCGTGCAGAGTGTAATTTAATACCCAATAACTTGTTTCTTCATGTATATTATTATATTCTTGTTATTATAATGATTACCTTAAATTTAATTTCCGCTGGTTCATCATATTCGGAAAATGACTTGGCTTATAAAACGCATATTTTGAGAAGACATTGAGTCGACGTGTGTGTCCAATTTTTGTGCCAGATAGAAAAGAGCATGCAACCCCCCACCCCCCACAATAACAACAAAAAATGTGAAAAGGAGTAAATGCCTATTTTGAGTTCATCTAAAAAAACCATCATAAAATTATATCTTCCGGTTATTTACTCAATAAATAAATATGTATTCATGTAAAAATCTATTATAAAGGTTATATTTCATGTTTTTTTAAGAATATTAAATAGAATAAAGAAAAAATATTCTAATTATGAACTTCCTTTAATTAAACGACCCGGACAAATAAATATTATTTTTATTTAATTTCAGATGAACAATTTTTATCGGACGATTTTAATTCTCTGTTCACTTCTTGTTGATTACGGTATGTTTAAAATTTTATCTTAATATATAGTCGATGCCAAATGCGATTACCACTCCAATTGAGGCGCACTTTAACAAGGTGGCACGGAAATGACGATTTTGCAATTTTTGAGCGTGACTAACAAATTTTACGTGATTTCAACAAAAAGTTTCTACAACAACGTTACTAGGCTTGTCTTAAACTATCTAAAAATGGCAATATCCTTCCAAAAAGTTAGATTTGAGCACGTTAACTGAGCTCATTGTATTATCATTCAAGTTGGCGTGCGTTGTTAATCACATTTGACATCGACTATAAAATATACATACCAAATGATTTTTTAAAAGCAGAATCTTATAAAAATTATGTAAACCTAACAAGGGAAGTGCATTAGGTCGGTCCTAAAACGCTTCCCTTGTAAGATTTCGTGAAAATCTAAAGTTCAGGAGATATTTATAGAGAGTCCTCTAACATTTCCATTAGTTGGTAACCTTCATGTGGATTTTAATAAAAACCCGTTAAAATTTGCAGAATGGTCCTTTTCATTTGAAGTCTATATGAATTTATTATCAAAAACTAAGAAATTGACAATTCCAATTTTCTTTTCATAAAAAATAAAAGTAACGGATCTGATTTGATCTAGAAATTTTGAAGAAATATAATGAAAACAGAGAAATTATTAACGTAAACTGAATATTTGAGACCATTGAAAATAATTTAAAAATGTTGAAATTGTATTGTCAATTTCTTATATTTTGATAATAATAATAATTATTATTATTTAAATAATTCGTCTTTCCCTAATCACAATATCTGGTGCCTCAAAAATTATGCGTTTTTTTTTTTTAATTTCGAATTCTGTTGAGTACTTTTAAGTAATTTTAAATATACTCACTCAGTGCAACAATATTTATTCGGTATAGAATAATAAATAGGACTCCATTATCAATTAAACAACTTGTTTTCTTTTTACTAATTTATTTGACTTTATAATCATTTGAATATAATCACATAGGGCCACTTCATTGTTGATCTAAGTGTCTTGTAAAGATTGAAAAGAAAAATATTAAATTATCAGGTTGAGTTTGCAATTGGTGCGAAGTCTTTTGCAACGCGACGCGGTTTCGTGGAAGTGGAGTGTTTCTGTATATTACACATGTTGTGAACACTAAAATGAATGCAGAAATTGATTTTTAATTTGCATACAGACGTTGTCCGGCACAGTAAAATGGCAGGCTCATTCGATAATCTAATCCTTAATTTATCTTTAGAATTTGAAGATATATATATGGATTTTTGTCTTCAAATAACCACAATGACTTAAACTTTATCTCAAAAGTTTAAGTAGAATTCTATAATATTATACAATCGCACCCCAAATGAATAATAATTAGAGGAGTAATAATTAGAATCAAATGAATAATAATTAGAGGGCTCATAAAGCCACACTAAACTAACAATGTTGTGGTGCGTGATCTTATTATATGGCTTCACATGTTTTGTTTTTTTGTCTCAATATTAAGTTCTATTTCTAGTTTATGTTTCGAATTGATTCCCTAGTCGATAATCTTTTGGACCCAGACTCTATCCTTTTAACATAAATTGAATATTTGTTTCATGTTCTCATTGAGACTATTTGAGAATAATTCAAAAATTCTGAAAATGAATTATCAATTTATATATATATATATATAAAGATGGTGAAGTAGATTATTTTAAGAAGAACAATCTGTTAAAGTGACGTAAAAAGTCCTTCACACAAGACAATTAATAAGACACGCTTCTTAAAAAAAAACAGATTTTTTTTCAGTAGTTTTCAGTAGCGCACGATTTCAGTAGCCAAAATAGGCGGAATTGAAAATATTAAGTTATTATTGAGACACACCAAATTAAATACTAAAAGCACTGATTGGAGCTTTTTTACACAAACATATTTGGCATATTTTAGGATACCGACGAAAACTCTAAAGTCACGTGAAACATTCGGTTAAAGTTTATTTGTGGGATTTAAAAATATACGTTTAAAAATTTTAAAATCATAATTTGACGATTCATTCAAAAATATAACTAATATAGGTTTTTTTAATATTTCTAATGGTTTATGACTAGTAAACCGGTTTTTCTTTGAACATTACCTGATTTCCTTGGCACGCCAAATGAATTCATAAAAATATGAGCTCAGAAAATTGTTTTTAAGGAAAAGAGATTTTTAAGATAAGTCTTTAATATTGACGTACCAATAAGTTGTAAATTTTAATGTAGAAAAATGGGTTTCAATGTAACAAAATCGTTATTTTATCTTTTGGCGTGGGTCGGGGTTATTATTTTTATTTAAATATAGTCGTCGCCAAATGAAAAATGTGGCTCACTTTTTAAAATATTATTTTTTCATTTAATTTATTTTCTTGTTTATTCTCGTTCTATACTCTTTTTGCTTAAATAAATTGAATAATATGTTTTAGATGTTGTTTCAATCGTGGAATAAATATGGAAAATAATAAAAATCATAAAAAATATATTTAAAAATAATATTTAAAAAAAGTTCGCTTTTGACGACGACTTTACAAAATTATTAAAACAGGGGCAATGATATTGCATATTCTTTTTTTCTAACTATGACATTGTTTCTTTGAATGTAAATACTAATTTTTTTGGACAAAAACTAATCAAATGATTAATATATTTTCAGCAAACTAAATTCCTATTTAGTTGCCTTAAAATTAAACGATATAAAGCAAATTTATTATGAAGCCAATTTAAAAATTTATTAGCTGCACTTGGGTGTTCGCCATCTAGTATACAGACAAATCCTTAAAACTTTTTGAATTGATCAGTTATGAAAACAAATAATAGTTATTTTGATAGTTTAGGGATGCGTTCTCTATTGAAAATTTAAGGATTTTGTATCTTACTTAGAGTTTATTTTAAATACTTTTTAAATATCATGTCACTACAATTGGTTTATAGAAGTAAAATAAATTCTGTGAACGTATTCCTATATTCACATTGGTATTATCAATGTAAGAAATTTACAATCCATATTTTCATAAAAAATAAAAGTAATAAATCTGATTTGATCTAGAAATTTTGAAGAAATATAATGACAAACAGAGAAGTTATTAACATAAATTGAATATTTGTTTCATGATCTCTTTGAGACCATTGAAAATAATTCAAAAATGTTGAAATTGAATTTTCAATTTCTTATATTTTGCTAATAAGTCAGTCAAATGATAGATCCAAAACTTTGGCCAAAGATTTAGTCTCTCGTATAGCTCAAAGCCTAATAATCTAGAGTTTCGAACAAATTCAAAAGATTATGTGATTCTGTGAGATTGTTTAAAACAAAACAAGAGTCCTGAAATTGTTTAAAACAAACTTGAAAAAAGTGCAAGAAAAACTAAACGTGAAAATTTTCAAGGGGTTTTTGATATATGTGAGCACGTCAAATGAAAATGACAATTTTGCCAATTTTAATCGAATTTTATTAAAATTCACGTAAAAGTAAAGAGCTAATTTTTATAGAATTGTTGCACGCTTTTCTTAAAATATATCATGATCTTTAGACTTTCACGATATGTTTGGTTTAAGCTTTTCTGAGCTTCTATTTTTACCTTTCTTTTTTCATTTTTTGGCGTGTGTGTGGTGAACGTCGCGAACCTTGGATTAAAATATAACATTTTTCATCATATAGAGGTTATAATCCCACCTCGTATTTAACTATCCAAGAAGTTTTGTTTCTCACCAACAATCCTTGATAAAACAATCATCCGAATATGGAGTTGTCAAACTGTGTTTTGTGAAATTTTACCTTTTCCATAAATCTCATACCATAACGATTTTACGGATTTACGTGGGATAAGTGACTCTTTGGAAGTCCTGTTTTTATCAATTCAATTGGCGTGCATGGGATAGACTATAATGAAAATTAAACATACTAAATAAGTATTAAATTGCAGTTGAAAAAGTCTTGGATGAAAGGATAATCTGGCGGATAGGATTCTTTCCTATTCTTATTTTGCAAGCTTCTTTACCGAAAAGTCCTATTCACAGTCCACCATATTAATATCAAACATCAAATCGAATATTTTATAAAATAATTTTCAGTAAGCTGCAGATGTGAATGTCTAAATCGAATTGTGCTCCTTCACACTTCTGATGACTTTCGCATAATTTCATCGCCAGACTACCCAAGGTTTGTTTTATGAACACATATATTGGAACACTCAAAAAAAAACAAAGTGCACACATTTTAGACCCTACTGCTCAAATCTTGATTGCATTTGGCGAATTGTTTCACCCGACAATTCAACAAAAGTTTATTGTTTATTGAATAATATGTTGACGGAAATTATTTTGCTTTCAGTTGTACTTTTACGCTGATAATTTGGATTTACGTGACGGAGAAGATGAGATTATATTCTATGATGGGAAGTTCGTTATGGAGTCCGACAATGATACGGAAAATCATGTGTGCGTTTGGAATAATAATGGGAGAGGGAAATAAGACAACAAAATGGTATTATTTAGATGCTCTGGAACAGAATTATGTAGGTTTGTGAGTAGCGGGCAATATTTAACAATCAGATTCCGTTCATCATATGGAACTGTAGACAATTACGGATTTCAAGGCATAGTTTCAACGAAGGATAAACCAATATATGGTAAATTAAAAAAGTTAAGGGTGGGAATAAGAGAGAATAAGAATAATAAGATAACCGTAAATTTTTGGATTTTAGTTTCCGTTTTTCTACAACTCTAGTATTGTGCCAATTGAAAAATCCACTTCACAGTGTCGCCTGCAATTTATTATTTTCTGTAAATCGGTAGTAATCACCTAAATTAAAACGTAAATTACGGCATTTTGTGCCTTATATCTGAGCACTCCACTGCCACGAATTAGGGCACATATTGCGAAACACCGCGGACAAATTGAAAGAAAAACAAACTGTAAATGAAGAACAATAACAAGTGCAAGGCGTGTTTTTCCTTCAATCAGTACGCGATCTTTTGCAATATGAGGCATACTTCGTGAAGTGTCAGAGTTTCAAATGCGATTTGACTTGATTACGTAACTTTTCTGAAAAGCATATTCGCATTATATTCATGAATATTATTATTCAATGCTGTGCTTCTATTAATAAAACCCTATTCTCAAAAATTCCAAATAATTTTGAACTTATTGGTGTTAAAGTTTTCACTTTATTAAATGAATTAATATGATTAAAATGCTTAATTTTGTGGGTTTTGCATGACGACTGAAAAAAAACTAAAAAATGTTCTCGGTATAAAATCTTGCTAGTTGTATCAAACAAAGGAAAACATCTGAAAAACGTTAAATAAGCTTGAAATAATAATAAATTACAAAACAGTTATTTTTCAATAAAATTGACAACTAAATTGGCGTAGCCTTTTTCGAGAAGCATGTCTTTGCAGTGAATATAGACCTTCTAAACATTAATTTTTAACATGACACCAGAGATGGGCGGAATGGTATTTTTCCAATTTCGGAATTCGGAATAAAAATTGAACCTTCAGAATCCGAAATCCGAAACTAGGTATATACCAGTGATGGGAGGGACCCCGTTTTTTTCGAATTGCGGGCGGGCGAATATTGAAAATTTCAATACCCGGGACCCGGGACCGGGATTTTCCTTTTTCCCTATCCGGGACCCGGGACCGGGATTGTTTAGGAAAACAACCGGGCCAGTTAAAAAGGAGGAAGAGCGAAAACAAGAGACTAGGGAACCTTTTTCTTTTAAATTATTAATAAAGCGCTACGAATTTTGTATTCAACCCCTTTCTTAATTTTGAATTTACTTTTTTTATTTCTTCATTAAATTCAGAATTTTTCAACATACGCAATCTTTGTTCCAGTACAAACTTTCGTGGTTAATATAATAAATAAAAATTATTTTTAAACATTTAATCGTAACTTTTTCCTAGGATTTTCTGAACACCACAAAACAAAAAATCGTGAGTATATAATTGTTGTTCAGTTCTTTATAATGCCGCTTCTTCTATCCTATAAGCATTTCACTATTCATCAATGAATTAAAATGAACATATTTTCAGCACTTCTCTCAACGCTACACGAATATTGTATACCATTGCTAGTTCTCTGTGTTATTTTGCTGGCCGTTTTTGTGTCAATTATCTGCTGCACACGAAACAAGCCACGATCAACATTCAGACGTTATAATCATCCAGATGTGGAAACAACCATTAAAAAAGAAACGGAAGTAAATTCACAATTATTGAATTAGTTTCTATCTTATTTACTTATATTCTCTGTATTTTATTCAATTCACTTTATATACAATTGTTTTATTGCATTTCCGGTGCTATTCACATTCGAAATAAAATTATTTTTCGATTTTAACTATCAATTTGGAATAATTCGATTAAATTATATCCGATAAATTAAAATATAAACAAAAATAAATCTAAATTTCCGAAATTTTGGTTAATTAACAAATTTCACGTACTTCGATACACATAATCTATTACATTTGTGCACAAACTTTAATCACCACTTCTGAACTTATTTATAGATATTAACATATTCCTGACAAAATATAAACAACTTATTAGACGATTCCATTAACACACACCTATCTCCTATTCAATTCTTCTAACTACATCAAAAACCATAAAATAGTTAATTTTACAGAAGTATCGAAACATATACAGATCTCCAAAACAGCCAACCATTCGTCGTTCCGTCTGATTTCATAAAAACCATTATGCAACATTTATTCATATATTTATTATATATTATGTACAGGGATATTATGCATTTACCGATAATGAATTGAATTAAATAACAGATTCTTCACTTCCCGTGTTCCCTTTTGTGTTTTGTGATGACTAAAAATAAATAAAATACAAACTAACTTTTTAAAATTCTGTTACCTTAGGACTATTATCAACGGAATTGCTGCATGATATCGTGCTCAAGTCAAGTGGCTCAATACCATGCTTTTCACGATCCTTTCTTGCGTTATTCACCGAATCGTCGGTTGTCAAGCTCTAGGAATACAAATAATATCACAACCATTAAGAACATCTAACTTCTCTCGATGGTGGTCTATTAAGAATGGTTTTTGATTCCGTATCCAGCCAGGAATAAGATCTCGGAAAGTGCCTTCCAACGACCTCGTCTTGAGAAAAATTACACTCCTTAGCAAACAATTCACGTCGATAATCCGCAGCTGTTGAATTCGTCAGTTTTTTAATTTTCTCATTAGAAATTTGATCTTGTTCATCATTTCCAATAAGCAACATTTCTTTACGAACTCTATCGTGGATAGAAGTATCCCAGGGAGATAACCTAAATTGAAATTTCAATATCAGTACATAAACATATTTAAACAAGTTCTATAGTGTAACTATGGGCCAGAATATGTTTTATGTGAGAAGGAGGGAGGGGAAGCCACTAAACCACACCTATTTTCTAATATATTTTGAAAAAGCTGAAAATAATAAATATTTAATGAACTATACTAGTATATTGTGAATTATAGGGTAAACAAACATTAAAAACATTTGAAATTTAAAATCGAAATACTTTATTCACCGAAAGCCTTATCAAAAGATCACTAACCTAAAAATTCTTTTTTGTAGAATAACAAATGGTAAGGAAGATCATTTTCTCATATATACTATATTTTAAACATTTAATTTCTCAGTTATTGATATATAGATATATACAAACAAAGGGTTCTTTGTTTTTAAAAAATCTGAAATATAAAAACGACCAAGTAAACCCAAAAATAAAAATTTAAGCTTAAAAGATAAGTAAAGGTTAATGCTAACAAGGGAAGTCACTTTAGCGTCCCTTTGAGAATTTGCTGAAACTTGGACCATTAATAGATTCAGGTGCGCTGATTCCAAATCCGTTTTCAAAATCGGCGCAATATTTATCTGAGCCGAGATATAAGCCGTCTAAGTTCATTTTTTGATGTGCTCATTGATGTGCATAAACCACAAAATGTCCGACACAAGCAATAGCTTAATTATATAAGACGAGCAATTAGCATGAGAAGTGTGGCAGCAGCAGCGAGTGGACGGAGCAATTGGAACGGTATAGTGATCATGGTTGGTTAATTCATTGTGTGTACAGTATTGTTAACGTTTCTAGTTGCTATGCGAGTTGAAAGCTTATTTGTTTCGTATTTTGAAATTTTTCATTTATTGCAAATTTGTGAAAAATTTCTTGTTCTGTTTAAGAGTTTAAAATAACAGAAAATAAAATTTAACAAAATTAACTTTCAATGGAAAAATTCAAAATTTTTTTAGCATCACTTATGTACATCAACTACAAAAAGATTCGAAATAAAAACTTCTACAATACAGACATGAAATAAAAGATAGTATATATAAGCGAATTCAGGAAGAAATAATAATTTTCCCGATTTTTAAATTTTTTTCTGGTCGTTGTACATTGAACCGATCTCATGGCCATGTTGAAGGTGAAAAATTTGCCAACATACATGTGAAGGCGTTTAGCATGATGATAATCACCAAAATTTTTTTTCATGAATTAATTTTAAAATATTGGTCCCGGTAGCTAATTTAAGCGGTGATGGAACCATTACCTTGAATTACTTCGTATAAACACATTTGAACGCCTTCCTATGTTGCTCGCTCTACCCATATCAAGGTATGTCAGCCATATATTTTCTGAAACATATCTGTGATACAAGATGTACCATTTTTTCTAGTACAAATTTATGGAATTGTGCTAGCAGCATAGGAAGCCGTGCAAATATTATTCTCGGGTAGCTCAAGGTAAGGGTTACCATCATCGTTATGAATCACTCTACCAAGTTTACTGAATACTGAAGAGTTCAAGTGGTTCGGGTAATTAACACCACCTGAAGTATGAATTTTCGAAGGATTAAAAAAGTTGTCAAAAAGTTCCGGAGACAGTTAAAATTCCTGGTTCATAAATTACTTCTAAATTATTGGTCCCTCGAGCTAATTTAATCAGCAGGATTCAATTTTCAATTTTTATTTTTTCAAATATTTTTTCAATTCCATAAATAGAAATTTATAATAGAAAAAATGGTACATTTTGTAGCACAAATATGCTTGAGAAGATTTATGGCTGACATACTTGGTGTAAAAGGGTATAGCGGGCAAATTTGCCTATACGAGGTAGCTGAAGGTAAGGGGTTGTATCACCGCTTAAATTAGCTTGCGGGACCAATATTGTAAAAGTAATTCATGTAAAAAAAATTTTGGTGATTATCATCATGCTAAACGCATTCACATGTATGGTGGCAAATTTTTCACCTTCAACATGGCCATGAGATCGGTTCAATGTACAACGACCAGAAAAATTTTAAAAATCGCGAAAATTATTGTTTCTTCCTGAATTCGCTTATATATACTATCTTTTATTTCATGTCTGTATTGTAGAAGTTTTTATTTCTAATCTGTTTGTAGTTGATGTACATAAGTGATGCAAAAAAAATTTTGATTTTTTCCATTGAAAGTTAATTTTGTTAAATTTTATTTTCTGTTATTTTAAACTCTTAAACAGAACAAGAAATTTTTCACAAATTTGCAATAAATGAAAAAATTTCAAAATACGAAACAAATAAGCTTTCAACTCGCATAGCAACTAGAAACGTTAACAATACTGTACACACAATGCAATAACCAACCATGATCACTATACCGTTCCAATTGCTCCGTCCACTCGCTGCTGCTGCCACACTTCTCATGCTAATTGCTCGTCTTATATAATTAAGCTATTGCTTGTGTCGGACATTTTGTGGTTTATGCACATCAATGAGCACATCAAAAAATGAACTTTGACGGCTTATATCTCGGCTCAGATAAATATTGCGCCGATTTTGAAAACGGATTTGGAATCAGCGCATCCGAATCTATCAATGGTCCAAGTTTCAGCAAATTCTCAAAGGGACGCTAAAGTGACTTCCCTTGTAACATTATAAAAACTATCTTCTATTAAAGGCCATAAGTATACAATATTTTTCATGGTTCATTGCAGTCATTCTAAATAAAATGGCTGCAAAATACACTATATAACAATTTCCGTTTAAAACAAAACTCCACCTAATCGCATTGATGTCATTTTCTTCTGGATCATCGTAAACTTGTGATCGACTAGTTTCAACAACACCTTTTGCCATTTCTCTATAAACAAAGAAAATGGGATTTGATTTGATTAACAGTTTACTTGAACTTTTCCTTATGCTCTTTATACAATATCGCTGCTTCCGGATTAATACAATTATCACAGTCAAATTGATATGAAAAGAAAATTCGCTGAATTTTTATAATAATTAATAGAAAACTACTAAAAAGTAAAAATACCTGTATCACAATAAGTACACGTAAAAGATTATGTTTTTGTTTCTTCCAGCCACTAGGAAATGAACGAGTCAAATCGAGTTTGCGGGACTTGAAATCGATTAAAGGGTGAAATATCGAATTGGCAAATATTACATCCTGTTATTTAAGAAAAACATTATATTATTCAATAAAACAATCGGATTATATTTATACACAATTTCCTAGCTTTGTTGTAATTTGTTTTTAATATGTTTTAATTTAATAACCATAATATGATAAATAGTTAAACATTTTATTATTCGAAATTATTATCTTCGTCAGACTAGAGTAAAATAATAATCGAAAAAGTTTTGCTCTCGACTTTTCCTAATTAGAAAAGTTGCACACTTTGTATCTTTTATGTTTTTTCGTCATTAAAAAATGAATGAAATAATCACTCGTTAATCCGAACGCGGCCGTCGCGAACCAACAACGAAGAAGGGAAGATTGGATAGAGCTGGTCAGCTTCTCCATAGAATTATAACGAACTCGTAAGTTATATAATGGTTTTATGTTATTTTAATTTTCTGTGCGCGACGGGCGTGCTTTTGCCAATTTTGGATACGAATTTTAACAAAAACTTTCAATAAGTTACATTTTTATATTATAATTTAAGGTATCATCATACTGGTAATTGTGTTGTTTCCGGAAAATCAGAAGGAATATAAATTGTAAACCGAAAAATTCCACCGCCAAATATGCCATTTCGAATAAATACAATACCAAACCACTCTAAAAAATTACTTATAAAATTAAATAAAAAAATGACTTACTGAAACTATCCTTATCTGATGGAGCAACGAATATGCCGTCTACAGGATTTCGTGCTACTTGCGCGCTAAAGAATTTATTTATAATTATTTTCGTTTTCAAAGAATGATCCCGAATGAAAGATAAAAAATGATACTCGTTTGGATCTTGGGAATGCTGAAAATTTATTTTCATCCCACCAATTTATGTTATCTAACTCAATTGTGGCATATTTTTTGAATAATTTATCTTCTCCCATTCGGCATATTTCCTTGGAAAAAAAATGAAATGACTAAATATCTTTAAAATAATACTATTCTGTCGACAGTGCATGTTGAACAAGTACATCCCGCGGTATTTTTATGGGGCCTGGACCAATGGCAACTTTACTTTCATTTTTTGATTCCTCTACATTCATAGGCACTAACCAAATATATAATTAATAACTTAACATTTATTGTCAAATATGGAGAAAGGAGTTCGTAAATCCTTTATTACAAAAATACATTTTAACGCAGAAAAATTCAAACACAAGTTTATCTATAAAATATCATTCTACAATACATGTTAACGCATTATTTAAGATCCTGGAGCCTTAACATGGCTGAGTGGTGGAAGTGGCTTTCCATTTACAAGTGAAAGAAGGTTGTAAATTCCAATGACAAAACTCATGTAGGCTGTAAAGATTCACGATTGCAAACATAATATAATCCTAGACAATACCCAAAGCTTTAGCAATATTGGACACAGCCTTGTCGAATGGTCCTGCTTCTTCAGACTTTTTTCCCTCGAGGAGACCAGTCTATAATACGTGAGTAAATCATCTAAGGAGAATTATACTTACAGCATAGGTGTCCACACGCTTTCTGAGTACTGGATCATAGAGACCATACTTTCCCATTACAAGATTTCCGCACTTTGTTCCTTCTGGAAGACGTGGAAGGATTTTTCCTCCAGCCTGGAAACAATTTTAATATCGAGAAAAACAATGTTAAACTAACACCAAGTTGCCACTCTCCAGGATTAAGTGGGTCAAATTGTTCAAGAGTTGGTGGGGTCTGAAATATATAATAGATATTAAGCAATGTTGGTTACCACTAATATACCTTTCCAGCGTTGGTTGGAACAGCTTGGAAGCTTGCACAGCGAATTGGAACGCGGGCCAATCCAAGAGTCTTGGTGGAGAGCATGGCAAACCTGAAATTTAATAATAAATCATGTTCAATAAACGAGGAAAAAATAATAAGGACATTTTAATTTGGTCGTATAACGTGTAAATCAATAAATTTTTACAATTTTTCGCGTGAATTATTATCACTTCATAAAATAAATTTAATAGAAATATTATCCACTAAACTTTAAACCAGATAAAGCAGAAAAATCACTTATTAAATATTACTTACAGAAATTTTAACTAAATCCGATGTAAAACAAATAAAATATGAATTATATTTTCTTTTAATGATTAATATGCTATTTTAGATTAATAGCAGGCGTAAATAAATGAAAAACTACTTCATTCGAATATTCTAACAGAACAACCACCAATAAATTTTAATTGTTGCAAATATTGCGTTCAAAATAGAAATTATATGACTGTTTATTAAATATTTTAAAATCCAAACACGACTAAATGCTAAATAAATAATGCCCGTAATTAAGTTCATAAGTATAAGAATTACAAAATATTTTAATAAACAAAAACGTCAAAATTCAATAATATTAGAAAAATGTCTCCTTGGTGAAATACGTGCGCTGAACAAATTTATACAGCACAACTAGTGTTATCGTAAACACAAATGTCGTATCGTTGCGAGATATCATGCAATTTAATGGGACGTGATTTTATTTTTATTATTTTCTTTATTCCGAAAGAGTTTTGTGTAGTGCTGTTTTATCAATAGCTTTATTATAATTATCATGAATTTTAAGATGATTTAAAAATAATGATTGTTTTATGTAATCGTGGTTGTATTATTCCTTGCTCATATTTAATTATTGTTTGTTGCAGAATTCGAAGAAATGCCTTGAAAAAATAATTTTGAAAATGTTGATACGATGGACAACGTATCCTCCGGTTCCACTACAAGCCAGGAATAACAAGCTTGGTAAAGGTATATTTTCATGCTCTTTAGTGGAAATTGAGCAAATACAAATGCATGAAGTGAGCGTCCGAAGTGACAATGAGAATTTATGTCTGAATAGCTAGTCTGGTTAACATATTTTATTTAAATTTACAATTCATATGTACCAATTGTTATAATTCTTTAATTAGTTAGGCTATTATATCGTCATACGAACGATTTTGCTCCATTTTCAGCCGATGATTCTTTTGTTGTTTTGAAGGGTATGGCGGTTGATTAAATCCGGCAAATGTATAGATGATCATTTTTTATAATACGAATTTCTTTATCACTTCTTTCAATAAATTTTAAATATTGTACTTTTCAGAGATCGGTGCCTCATCGAAGAGCAAAAAATGAGGTTCTCGTTTGGACGGTAAAGGACGTTTTCATCTCTTCCTCTTCAATTTTTTCAAAGAAAATACACTTTATAAATAGAAAATTTAAACTCACTCTGTTTTTTAGCCAATATTAAATCTTTATTAATGATATTTAGGCGTTTAATATATATTTAAATTATATATATATATATATATATATATAGTTGTGATTTTTTGGTACTCGAAATAAAAACTTTCTCAATTGACATAAAATATAGGAGAAGCATCGATAATGAACAATTTAATGGAAACATACTGATGCCAATAAGGGTCTCAAAGAGTGATTTTCCGAGTAGAATAATAATAATAAAGGTTCGATAATGCTATATATAGTAAACAAGCAATTTATACAATAAATTCAATAACCCCATAGAAACACGTCTTTAATGAATATCATAAAATTGGTAAAATATTAACCAAATAAAAATGCACGAATATGGTGAAGTATAATTTTGTGACATATGTATACATAGTGCGATAGTTTGACAACAAATGTTATTAAATCTTATAAAAATATTCATGTTTTTGTTGGATTTGAAACGAGTACACTATTTCGAATAAGTGGTGGTGAGTTTGATGGTATTTGGACAGGCGTTAATGGTGCGAACAGTTGGCTCGTCGTGATTACAGAATGCGAAGGATGCGAGCCCGTAAATATTGGTGTTAACTGACGATCCGCGTTTGGCATTGGTATCTGAAGAACGACAATAATAAACATAATTGTTTGGCTAATACATTAATGGATGTTGAGGGTCCAAGGATTAGAGTTCGTAGGCGATCGGTTTCAGCTCGCAATTTCTCAAGCTCATTTCGAAGACGCACGTTCTCGTTCTCTAAGGATGCTGCTCTTGTAGCCATTTCATCTTCCTAAAATATAAGTATTCAACAATGGCAAAGATTTCACGCACGCCAGCTAAAATCGTAACTCATTATAGACCACCAATATTAACTATATCGGCAAAAATACAATCGGTGTAATCACGTGGGATACTGTGGAACTAATTAAAACTTTCACAACTCGAACATTTCAAATGGCGTGTTTCACGTAGTATAAAATATTCTTTAAAACGAATATTACTAACGGTACCCTTCTCTCAAAGTTTTAGCAACTCAGCAACTTTTAGCAAATAAATTAAAGAAGAAAGTTACCTTTTGTCGTCGTTGATCGCGGCTTCTTTTTGCCGCGTCATTATTCTTTCTCCTCCTTTCCCAATAAGCCTCATCTTTGATCTGATCCTGAAACTGTTCAATCCAAATAAGTGATGTTCAATTAACAAGACAATCAAAACCTTTTTACGTTTCACTTCATTTCGAACAATAACGTTATCCCGATTTCCCGCGCTGCTACTCCGACCAGTTGATGTTGGTGAAGATGAAGAATCATGATTGCTATCACGTGATGAACAGGATGACTGAAATTCGCAATAAGTTTTCATTTAATTAAGAATAATAGTACTTCCGCCTTTTCGCTGTTGTTGTTGTTGTTCTCGAATAGACTTTCTGAATGCTCGAATGAGGTCGGCTGAAAATTATACATATTTCTGAGAGCAGTATAAATAGTTTTTTTGATTGAATTGATGTTTTCTCGAATAAGTTGTTTTTTTGACAAAATTATCTCTATCTAAATGAAAACCATATGAACCAAAAAATTAAAAAATAAGATTATTTTTTACTCTCTGGTACGACATGTTTAGGATTTAGATTACGACATGTTTAGGATTAAAAGTTTCATTACCAAGAATAGACTTTAATTTTTCGAATTCAGAGTATTTTGTGTCTCTTTGTTCAATTGTATTGCTGAGCAGAGCAATTCATGAAATTTTGTTGGAATTGGCCCCATACCAGGGATGTAATGCGCACGTATGAATTACCGGCAGTTAAAAATATATTGAAAAGTTCAACCACCTGTGTTCGGTGAGTTATTTCTTCGAGGAAAAACGTGTTTGAGGAGGGGTTTCTTTAATTGTTAAAATATTTTTAGATTCAAGTTTTAATTTAAACCAATATCCGCATTCTCGATAGACTCCGGTTTCATTCATTTCCATGTTCTTCGATTTGAATTTTGACACACACACATACATTATTGTGCACCAGATATGGGTGGATTCCGAAATTTTATATGTCAATTCCAAATTTCAAAAGTTCACTTTTCATTTAAACGTTAACACCAGATACGTCGGAATTCTGGATTCCGGATGAGGGCCATTTGTCAGTTCCGAATTCTGGATTCCCAAATTCAATAATTGTCATTCCGCCCATCTATGATGTGCACATTTTAAATTAAAAATAAGAAATATCAGGTTCTATCTCTCCTTTATATTCGAAGTTTCAATAAATCATATTTATGATGTACCTACATTTTTTTACATAATTGAGAGTTAATATAGAATTTAAAGATGTGATACTTTAAGTTTAACTACGCCATATTATCACAAAACTAGGATCTTGTTGCTAAATTTTAAAGATCACGATTAAAATCAAAGAGAAAACGGCTTAAATAAAAGATACCGCTTGGGGGCAAAGAGACAGCGGTGTCGATTTACCTTCCAAATTGTTTATTATTTTGATTTTCTCTGTATCAAAACGAAAACAGAAGAGCCTCACTTTATAATCTTTTAAATAGATTGTCTCATTAATGTAAAGCTGGACAACAGAGATCGTGCGGGATGACAGTTGTTGAATTTTGGGCTTCGGAATAACATTTTCAAAAATAATACGGAACGAAATCCGGGTCATCTTTGCTGGACAATGTAAAATCATTCTTGTACACCAAATGGAATATTTAAACGTATATTACTAATTTACACGTTTTATTTTCATATAACTTGACACCTTATTGGTACTAGCCCGTCTTAAACTATCTATAAAACATGCGCCTCTTACAGAAATTTGCAACATGAGCATTTTTCTGAGCCTCCAACTTAACCATTCAATTTTGGGCACGCCATATTGAAATAACGATTTTTCGATTATTAAACGTGTGTGGAAATTTTTACGTCTTTATAATTGAAAAGTTTTTATAACAATTTAATTAAGCATGTCATGAACTATCTAAAAGTATTCATATCTTTCTAAAAAGTTATATACATGCTTGCTGGGCTCATTTTATTTTCATACAATTTGGGTTGTTTTGGGTGTTTATAATTTTTCTAAAAGATAATTTTAAAATGCAAAGTGAGTCCCTGAAATTCATTGATTTTCTCTCCTGTGGTCATTTTTATAAATTCATAAATTTATATTGTCCTTTTCAGAGATCGGTGCCTCATCGAAGAGCAAAAAATAAGAAAAAATTATAGGCCACACGGCCACAGACGAATTTTTCGTCTATTCCTCTTAAATGTGTATTGTTAATTATTTTGAGACAACACACATTGATGAGAGAGAAAAGAGCGGGAACGAGAACCTCCTAGTTTTCTCCTCTTCCATTAGACACCGATATCTGAAACGGACAATATTTTAGGTAATTTAATTAAGAAACTAGAAAACACACTCGCCAAGTTGATTAAATTTGAGTAGAATCTTATCTCTTATGGAAATTCAAAAATCACCTTTAAAACTGCGAAAAAGAAATATTTCAGTAAGTTTTAAAACATCGTCGATATCGTTGTCAAATTATGCATTAGAATGTGGAAACAAACATAATTAGCGTGAGTATTCTTGGTATTATATTGAACCGTCCTAGCTCGATATAACAAAAGTTTTATATACCAGTGATGGAAGGGACTCCCCCGGTCCTCCGTGCCCCGGGTTTTTTGAAATTTTCAATTTTTTAAGGTCCTGACCGCCCGGAATTCCTAAAAACGGTGTCCCTCCCATCCCTGATAAAGACCCTTTTTTTAAAAAAGAATTGATAGAATATTCATTATTCGTATTATAATAAATTTAATATTAAATTGTCAAAGAATGACAAATTAACTTACGTTATATGAGCTCAAATGCAGCAAGTGTGAATTGGATAGAAGTGCTGGATGAATAATAGGTAAATGAAAATTATTAGTGGAATATGTTTCGAAAGCATTTAATGATGGCTGACAAAGCGACTTGAATGCTGATGGCTCATGACAAAACTCCATTTCACATGCACGATCGGCAGGTGGATCAGATTCCGATTCAGACGCGGAAGAGGAAGAAGAGGAGGAGGAATTAACAGTTGATGACGACAGTGTGTCAGACTTTATAATTTCAACTCGGTAATAATTAAAGAAGCTTCAAGTTGTTGGAAATTGCGAATATAAAAGTTCGAATAAACAAACGAAGTGAAACCAAAATGAGTGAAAGGTAATCGGGGGGAAGTTTTCTCGTTCGAAGCGAAAGTATGAATTGTTTGAAAACGAAAGTCCCTGACCGGAGATGATGACCGATATGACCCAATTCCCTCATTTTCACTGCTTTCAGTGGCGGCTTCCATGACCATTTTCCTCACTATCTCTGTGTTCGTCTTTCATGAAGCATGCGAAAACAACTTGATCGCGTCATGTCAAATATTATGCGATTCGTTTAAAATCCCCCCAGTGTTTTTACCAATATACTTCCCGTTTGAATGTGTTGTTACGCTTTCATTTAGGTCAACATCATATTCATCAATTGGATTTCTATCTTCTAATGAATATTAAAGACACACGTCTAACAGAGGAAGAAAGAAAAGCTATTATATTAAAAAATAAAAGATTAATATTGGTGTGAATTATGCAATGATACGGCGTACCATTTTGTGCGTTAGGTGTTATATTAAATCAATTGATTGAATGGAGATATCGAAGGAGTGGATCATTTTCACCTATTGATCCATGATCATTTCAAATCAATTTTAATTGATACGTTTTCATGGATATTCCCGTCATGATTACGTTATTAAAAGAAAATTGATACAAATTTCTCATAGTTGTTTAATAACTGGCTTGTTACATTTGAAATTGACTTGACAAGTTTTATTATTATTAGCTATTTATATCTACGGCTCTCAATTTTACGTCAAACAAAATTTTCAAAAAATATGTAAAAAGTAAAACTAATTCATGGCATGGAAATAAAATGAACTCACAAGGGAAGTCACTTTAGCGATCGCTTGAGATTTTAATGATACTGGAACCATTGATAGATTTGGATGCACTGATTTCAATGGTTTATGCACACCAATAAAGAGATTTAAAAAATTGGCGGCTCATATCTAGGCTCAGGAAAATTGCGCCAATTTTGAAAACGAATTTGGAATCAGCTCATTCGAATCTATCAATGGTGCAGGTTTTATCGTAATCTCGAGCGGACGCTAAAGTGACTTGTCAGTAAGCATGCTAAAATCCAACTTTTTAGGAAAGATATTAATGTTTTTTTAGATAGTTTAAGGAAGGCCTGGCCAATTTGCCGTAAACAGTGTTTTATTTTTTCAATATATAAGAATTTTCAGACAATTTTAAAAATTGCAAAATTGTTATTTCTCTTTGCGTACTATCTTCGTTGTCTTAAAATATTTGGGAATAAACCAGGGTTGAACGCAATTCCATTTAACATCTTTCGTTTTTCGACCTCCATTAGAAAAAATTGATTTCCGTGCAACCCCGCTGCAATGCTACGGTTCGAGAGAAACTAATCCAATGAGGATGCTGATTCACACCCTTTTTTTCAGTTGCAAACTTGATTACTTGACTGTTCGTCGTCATTCCGCCTGAGAGTTCGGCTTCGCCTGCTAATGTTGGCAAAGCCGTCTTCTCCTCGAGAATACCTATTCTGAAAGAAGATTGCTCCACCTCGTGCACGTGAACTGAGCAATTTCCTTCTAACTGGAAAATCAACCGAAATCGAGCCATCGACCTTGTCCTGAAAGCAGATAATGTCGAGAGTCTTTTGGTGACTTTAAGGTTTGCTTAAATAGGTACCCCAAGTTTCGCAACCATAGAGCAACGCCGGAACGATTGTATGATGTATTAGCTCTCTTTTTCTTTTTGCTGGAATGTGAGGAAATAGAAGCTTGCATTTCTAGAATGCCACACAAGCTGCCTAGATTCTTCTGGAAAGCTCCTCCTTCAACGTTACATTGATCACAATTATTTCGTCACGGAATTCCATCTTCCATTTTCCGTTTGACAAAATCGGTTTCCGGGCAACACTGAAATAAACCAACAATTTCAGAGCACAAAGCTATATGCTCGTCATTAGCTAATTAGCATATATTAATGGAGTTCTTCTTTTATCCAAACTGCGAGAATTTGTTTAGAACGTGGTTTCGCATTCGGCAAGATGTCATACTTAATTTGGAGCCCGACATATTGTATACCGTGAATCTTTAAGGGTGCGCAAGGTTGAACTAAAAACCATCGGGAATGTGTATTTACCAGAGCTGGGCGGAATTCCGGATTCCGAAATCTGGATTTTTACTTTCGACCTATTCCACTCATAAAATATATCACGGTATAATATATTATAGCAGAACAAACACGCTAGGAACCGTGCTAGATGAATTATCAATTTGCAGCTTTGCGTTTTTAAATTGTGTGATTTATCCTTGTCAAATTTTTACCGAGTACCTAATAAACATTTTTAAGTAGTTTTAACAACATTTGACGAATGATTGCAAAAGTCTCTGATTTTGAAAAATAAAGTATTTTCCTTTTCAGAGATCGATGCCTAATGGAAGAGGATAAACATAAGAAAAAATAAGGTTCTCTTTTGGACGGCCACTCTTTTGTATCTCATCGATGTGTGATTTCTCAAAAAAAAAAATAGACAACAAGAGGAAGAGATGGAAGCGTCCTTTATGGCCGTGTGGCCTTCCAAACGAGACTTGCATTTTTTTGCTATTTCCAATAGCCTCTCTGAAAAGTTAATCTAATAAGTTTAATAAACTAACAAGTATATTTTCCCAATACTTCAGAGAAATGCACAGTCGAAATCTAAAAATGATTCTTCTTTGTCTCGAATGATTTAGAACAAATCGAGTTAATTATAGTTTTTCGTTGTATTTCAAAGCACTAATAATAAAACTATTGTCTTATTTAATTATTTAAATATCTATTTACCGATATATCGTCCTTTTCAGAGATCGGTGCCTAATGGAAGAGCAAAAAAAGGAGAGAAAATGATGGGCGGCCACACGGCCACAAACGACTTTTTCGTCAATTCCTCTTCAATGTGTGCTGCCCACAATTTCTTTAAAAAAAATTCCCGTCCAAACAAGAACCTCATTCCATCCTAATTTTTTCCTCTTCCATTAGGCACCGATCACTGAAAAGAACAATAACTTGATAATAAATTTATTGTTTGACTTAAAATAGACAAAATATTATTAAAAATGTCCTTAAAGTTCCACGCATTAATTAGTAAGGCATGATTAAACTCCGTAAAATTTTCATTTGTAAATGGGGAGTCAAGGTTAAAAGGGCAATGACGAAAAATAAACTATTATGAGTTCAATATCTCATTCAACAATTATAACATGGTTTTTGATAAACGGTCCAACTTGAATAATATACGTGTTTCTACTATAATAAGACTACTATAACAAGATATAATACCAAATATAATATTTGTTTTATAACTGATAAGACATGATTCTAATATTACAATCATACCAATTTAGTTTAATAATGTGCGGCGAATCATAATGATAATATCGATGCACATGGCAAATAATTGCTCGTTCCTGGTGGCCGACCTTGTAGTAATAATATTAATACAAGAGCAAATAAAGATTCAAATTAAAATATACGATCAAATACCGATGTGATGGTCTATTCATATTTTAAATAATAAACTAATAAAAACTTATGTGAAATGGTCCGTATCCATTTTAGAAGCATAAAAATTATATAAATACTACGAAAGACTCTTAATAAAAGCTCTTGATAATGATTATCTTAACAATTATATTATATTTAATATATATAATAACTCAGGTACACTAATTTCCACTAATTTTAATTATAATAATGATAATTTTGGATATCTTGCTGTCATTCAATTCAATTTCTTCGTAATTTTAAACATAACATAATCCCCAATCTAAGTGGCAACATCCCTGTTTTACGAGATCCAGTGTTTGGATTTAAAACAAATTATATATTAATGGAATTAATTTAGAAGAAGCCATTCAACATGCTCAAATGCCAACGTTCATGTAATTTCGAACAAATTATGGAACGAAGGAACAAAGGGTTATTATATCAAACATTTTCAGTATGAGTTGAGAAGAATGGAAATATTTTCTGGGATATCTGTAAGACAGTTTTCAAATAAAATCACTGTCGCACCCGTGTAATAAATGACATAATATTATTGTGTTTTTTATAAATCAAAAAATAGGCGATCCGAACTTCATGGTGTGTCATATTTTGGGCTAATATATAATATTTACAATATTCAACCACCGTGTGATAGACTTTATGAACTCGGCAAAAAAGCAGCTCAATGGAGCTCAGAGGTATTTACAGCAAACGTTCTTTTTTTTTGATTAAATTATTTGTTTCAGGTCCAGCAAGTACTTATAGATTGCCGCTGTAGGAATAGGATAATTTTTATTCGAAGAAATTAAAATGTGTAATGTGGACTAATTCTGTACTACAACAAATATCTTGTTACTAATTTACATTTAAATAAAGATTTAATTTATATGTAATACACATGAATGTGCACATGGTTGTTACACACCATTGCAATGGCCATTGATATCGAAAAGTTGGTAGATTTTAGGAATTTTTTTTTAATCGGCATTTTGAACTAGGAGGTAGAAGGCGTCCGCGTATATCAGTGTTAACACGTGTTTGTTAGCTATTTTCAAACTACGTTTAGTTCAAGGAAGAATAAAACAAAAATTCCTTAAAAGGAGACATTTTTTGAAAATAAAATCGCCACTGTTTTTCTGCACCAACGAGATCAAAACAGTACATCTTCAGGCACCATTAAACCAAAAGTGGAGTAACTTCACACTTTTCAAAGTGAACATTAACAATATTTCTATAGAAATGCTTAAATAATATGCATTTATCTCATCTAACTAATTGTCTTCTTTGAAATTAATGAAAATAATACCAAGAAAGCTCTAATACATTAAGGATAAATGCATACAATAATCTTGAAACTATCCAGTGTATTTACCGAACGACATCTCCCTAAATATTGCTCAAAATCCTATGTTTCTCCGACAATCCTATCTCTTATATTGATCGATGACCTACGTTGCATAGCAAACGTCGGCCTTGTCCATTCTTCTTCCACGATGGACCGCCCACAATTGCGAGTGGCGAACTGTGATTGGCTACTTGCTGACGTGGCCCAATCGTCGAGCCACAACTAGTGCATCATCATTATTCTAGCAAGTTAGTCGTTGCACTGACGTGGCTTTCCCTTAAGAGCATTACATTTAAAGCCAGAAATTTCATTTAACTAAGCAATTATGCCATCTTCCAACTCAACTTTTATGCTTTTCTTTGATAATTTACTTTTTGTTTCAGAGCTTGGTGTCATTGATCTTACACAATGAAGACGTTTGTATTTCTAGCACTCGCTGCTGTTGTGGCGGCTGAAGTTTTTTTCAAGGAAGAGTTCAATGGTTTGGATATTCATTTAAAGTGTTTATTACGGCATTGTTTTTAGATGACAGCTGGGAGAAACGATGGATCCAGTCTAAACACAAGGATGACTTTGGAAAATTCATTCTTTCTGCTGGAAAATTCTACGACGATAAATCCAGAGACCAAGGAATCAAAACTAGCCAGGATGCCAAGTTCTACTCTCGCGCCGCCAAGTTCCAAAAGCCATTCAGCAACAAAGGAAAGCCTGTTGTTATCCAATACACCGTGAAGCACGAACAAGGAATTGATTGCGGTGGTGGATATGTCAAGTTGATGAGATCTGACGCCGATCTTGCTGATTTCCATGGAGAAACACCATATAATGTTATGTTCGGTCCCGATATCTGTGGATCTACTCGCCGTGTTCACGTAATCTTCAATTACAAGGGAACCAACCATCTTTTGAAGAAGGAAATTACATGCAAGAGTGACGAGCTTACCCACTTGTACACCCTTATCATTAACCCAGACAACACCTATGAAGTCCAAATTGACGGCGAGTCTGTTCAAAAGGGTGATCTTGAAGAGGATTGGGATATGCTTCCAGCCAAGAAGATCAAGGACCCAGACGCGAAGAAGCCAGAGGATTGGGATGAGAGAGAGTACATTGATGACCCAGAAGACAAGAAGCCAGAAGACTGGGAGAAACCAGAGCACATTCCAGATCCAGATGCTAAGAAGCCAGACGATTGGGATGATGAGATGGACGGTGAATGGGAACCACCAATGATTGATAACCCAGACTACAAGGGAGAGTGGAAGCCAGCTCAAATCAAGAACCCAGAATATAAGGGAAAATGGATTCACCCAGAAATTGAAAACCCAGAATACACTCCAGATGATGAACTCTATTTGTATGAAGACTGGGGCGCTATTGGATTTGATTTGTGGCAGGTATGGTTTAGAAAATATATTTATTTATATAAGTTTTTTTCAGTTAAGTTTTTTTTTTATTCAGGTTAAATCTGGAACTATTTTCGATAACGTCTTGGTTGCGGATTCTCTTGAGGATGCCAAGAAACACGCTGAAGAGACATTCAACAAATTAAAGGATGTTGAGAAGGAGAAGAAGGACAAGGCTGATGAAGAAGAAAGAAAGAAGGCTGAAGAAGAAGCTAAGAAGAAGGAAGCCGAAGAGAAGGAGAAGGAGGAGGATGATGATGAGGAGAAGGAAGAAGGACATGACGAACTCTAAGAAAAAAAGTTATGATCTGTTATTTATTGTTACAAGTCTCTTCTTCTGTCGGGTTTATTTTATTTGCTCTTCTATGTAAAATTTATTCATAATAAATAAAATTTTATCGATATTGAATAGTATGAATAATTAAAACATCGTCGATAATTGAAAATAACGATTAGGTTGGAAGAGAAAGTATGAAGAAATTCGCTATATTGAAATTATATTCAATACTTATAAATCCGGAATTACAAAAAACGGGTTCTTTCCCACCACTGATAAATGCCGTGCCTTGCAAAAATAGTTCTCATCAGTGTCAAATTGTATTTATTTTTTTTGATGGGTGGATTCTTGTGCTCCTTTTAATAAGCAAAATAGCGGAGAAGTTATTTCACAATAGTTTTTTAGGTTTATTATTATTATTATTAAAGAAACAATATTTATTTTACGACGAATTTTGGTAAATTCCTATATTATAAAAATTTTTATAATGTTTGTTCACCATATGGAAAAAACTGCTAGTGGAAATGTGATAATTTACATTTTTGCCGTTTGTGCAAACCAAAAAAACGTGAACCGGAGTAGTGGAAACAGCAAAATCTGAAAATAGTTAATATTGTAATTAATTAAGAATCATGAATTAATACAGGAGGAACTTAAAAATCCCATATATAAAATATACTATATAGAGCAGGCGGAATAACATGATTTTCTTTTTAACATTCCATAAATATTGCAAAGAGTAACGTAATATACTAACACTTCAAAGCCTATTTACGCAAAGATTTACATCTTGACAATTTTATGTATTGCCCTTTTCAGAGATCGCTGCCTAATGGAAGGAGAAAAAATAAGTCTCGGATGGACGGTCACACGACAACAACTATAAATTTTGACGAAATATAACAAAAAATCTGTTGAAAAACGTATCCTCTTAACATTTTTACCGTGGATATGGCGGCGCGTGCGTATAACATTCTTCAGGAATTTAAGTTATAAGCATGATTCCCTCCTCTCCCCTCTTACTGATTATAATTCGAAAGACACACTATTTTAAAATAAAACGAAATAAAATTATCCGAGACTTTATCATTAAATACAGTAAAAAAAAAACTTACGTAGGACAATAACATGCATATATATGCATATTGATATTCAGAAATGTGCATTTTCCAAAGATCTATTGTAATCTTGGTAGTACTTTTCGAGAAACTCCGGTATTTCGTCACCATTCTGTTGCATAAACTACACGAAAACATTCAATAAAATATCATATTTAATCCATTACCTCGTATAATTCCGCTAATAAAGCGGCTTTGGGTGAATTTATAAATTCATTAATATCTACAAGAACTGTTGCTGATCCGCCATGTGTCGATCGCCCTGTCCTTCCAACCCTAATAAAAAATTCTAGTTATAGAACTAGCTAGTATTTCCAAATAGCACATTTAATTAGTTCAAATAGAAAATTAGTTTATTGAAATTTTTAGGTTGGTTTTTAAGATTAATAATCGAAAAACGATGAGGAACCGGTGTATCCCTGATGTTTTTTGGAATTTAGTCTAACTAATTATTTTAAACATAGAAGCATTAAAAGGCGAACATGGAAAAGAAAATGACTGTCTTTATCGATTATATTGACTTAGCTAGATAATCTGAAAACAATTATTATTACCTGTGTTTATAAAGAGAAAAGTCTGTATCCATGTCCATTATAATGATCTGCAAGAATAACCAATTTATTGGTAATTTAATATTATAATACCAAATATCTCGAGCGATACGATTAATCTAAAAATATTGCTTTCAAATAAACATTATTTCGTCCATTGGCTGTTGTGAAACTATTTTAGAGCGAACACTAACCACTAGCAACCCAATAATGCGGGCCTGGTCACGTCCCGCTGGGACACGGTATGGGACACGGTAGACGAACAATAAAATAAAATTATAATTTTTCCTGTATGTTTAATTTTGATGTTTTTACTTTCATATTTATACATGCTTTCGAGAGATTATGACAACTCGGCGCGGGTCGAAAATTGAAAAACCTGGCCATAAACTATCAAAGTACGATATCATGCCTGCGAGCGGTTAGAGTTTGCACCAAAAATGTTGACAACGCATATAGGCGAAAACAAATAACATATACATGTAAGCTTTTTTTGATTTTGCGAGATATACGATATGATCAGAATTTACGAACATGCTTAATTGATGGCACATCGATTCCTCTTGCCATTATATTAGTTGCCACAACTCCATGGATTTCTTTTTCTGTGAGTTTACTCAAATATGTAGATTGAGTTTTCTTCTCTATACTCCTAGATATATATTATCAAATTATAAGAAATTGAAAATTGATTTTAAAAACTTTTTGATCATTTTCAAATGTTTGGGAGAACTTACGAGCTTAGCGGGAAAAAATTATAGCCATTCGATTGTAACATAACAGCGATTATATTTACCATTTTTTTCGTTTCACAGAAAACCACAATTGTTTCTTTATATGGACCTAAATAAAGCAAAATAAAAAGGAGATAGTAATTACATTTTCAGAACACTGTATAATATTATATGATTTACCATTTTTTCCACATTTCGTTCTCTCCAAATCGTGATCTATTAGCTTTATTAAGCATGTAAATTTCTTCACAACGGAACTGTACAATATTTTTTTCTAAAATTGCAGTAACTTTTCTTATATATTAGAATTATTTATACAAACTTGTTCCGACATATTGCGATGGTTGTAGGTTGTTATATCAATAGCTCTTTGCTTTATATACCCAGGTTTAGATGGAATTCGCACAATAGCAGGGACATTACTTCAAAATATATTTTTCAGTTATAATGAATCGAAAAAACTTTAGAATTTGCCGTTGGCAGTTATTCAGCATAATGGCTCCATTATCATCTGTCACGTATGTCGCGGAAAACATAGTCGATTGCAAATTATTCTTAACACTATCTGTCATATTTTCCAAGACTTTCTCTATTTCATATCCGAAATTATTAGAGTCGGTCATACTGTCGGCCTCATCTATGACTAACATTTTTAAGTTATCAAGATATACCTGAAATTTAGATACAATTTTTTCGATATGAAAATATCCTGTGGGTTGTAAGTAGTACTAGTAGAAGTGGATACAAATTAAATCGTATAAATACTATTTTGATCAAATTCTGAGCGATATATAACATATATTTTAATTACTTTTAATATATTTGAATTATATAATAATCGACCACTTAAATGTATTGTGTAAAAGCTTACTTGTATATATTATCAAGCTGTAAGAATATTTTTTACATAAAACGAGGAAATTTATGTTAACTAATAACAAAATTATATTATTTGAAATTAACCATCTGGATCTATAGGCCCTATCAGATGAAAAATATAAAACGACTGAGCAGTTCCAAAATAACACAACTAAATATTCAGCTTACGGGCTATAATGATAATTTTTTTATAAATTATTACCTCTTTAGAATTTATCCTTGTCGTCAAACATCCCATTGTACATATTAAAATATCCGCAGAAACTTTAGGAGTATTATGTCCAGCAGTATAAATATCAACAACAACTTCTTTAATTATTTGTGAGCCAGAAATCATCTTCAGAAGATTAGCAAACAACTGTTGTGCTAACGACTTGGTATTGCATAAAACTATAGCATAAGGATGAGGAGTGGTAGTTACATTTCTAAAATTTGGATAAATTAATGTGACCACAACAAAAGATTTCAACGTTTCTTCTTTTTTCATATCTATGACCCTCTGTACTACCGGAATCAAAAATGCTGCACTTTTTCCAATTCCTGTAGGTGCTTGAACAAGCAAATCCATTCCTATTAGGAAAATAGTAAATATGATAAAAACTTCAACATACCGCTGATGATTATTGGAATAGTCCTTATTTGAAGACAATTAAATTTTTTAAATTTCATCGAATTCAGTATATTTTGCTTTAATCGTTCATCAAGGGGACATTCCGCTATATCGTTACTGTATATTTAAAATTTAACTAATAGAGGAAAAGTATAAAACCTATATTTTATTTCCTCTGAAAATCCATACTCTACAATTTGATTTTCATAATATTCATTTACTTCATCAAAATTATCTTCATCGGGCACATATTCTTCTTCGTCTATATTTTGATAATTTTGATATTAAAAAAACCTATCCCATGAGGCATTTCGTCACAAGAATATGTTACAAATATATCCTCGATATCAAAAATTTGGAATGATACAGATATAGTGGATTTCAGAATCTTGATAAGTTCACCCTTGACTTGTTTGTGATTTTACCTGGAGATTCAGTTTTTAAAGTTTTTTTTTTTTAATTCTGGAAAAGCTATTTATATCAAAATGTCTTTTGATTAAAAAAAAACAAAAATGAGCTTTGCGTTAATTTAATAGTGGATTTAAATCGTTAAGATCTTAAAACGCACACACGCCAAATGAATTCGTCAAAATTGGAGATTATAAAATTCATTTAAACCCTAACAACGAAGCATGTATGACTAACGTGAAAATTATTTTTTAAATTAACTGTGGTAAAAAATAAAATACGTTTAGAAATTGTATAATAGTCACTTTAATTTATTGTGGACACAACAACCAGTTCTGTTCAACTAAACTTGAAAAAAAGTGAACTTAAGATCTTGACACGCACTGTATCGGAATCTGGATATTTTTCTTAAATTTCATTTAATAACGTGAAAAATGTCTCATGTGAATATTGCAGATGGAATGGTCGTGATAACACACAAACCTTCCATGTTTAAATTCTTACTATCGGAATGATAACTTGAAGATATGGGATTCATGCCATCCTCTGAAGTCATTCTAAAAACCTTCTTTCGTCGTAAAAATATATAATAAATATTCGAAAATAGGACAATAAAAAGGTATATACCTACCTTAAGGTATTGTCCCTTTCAGAGATCGGTGCATAATGGAAGAGTAAAAAAAAGAAGAAAAAATGATGGGCGGCCACAAACAACTTCTTCGTCAATTCCTCTTCAATGTGTGTTGCCCATTATTTCGTGAAAAAGAGTGGCCGTCCAAACGGGATCTCATTCCATTCTAATTCTTTTCCTATTCCATTAGGCACCGATCTCTGAAAAGGATAATAATATAAGTTACAACATATTTAAAAAAAATTCATTCCCGGAAAATATAACAATAACAATAAATTAAACAGTTATTCATGAACAGGTTTACTCAATATTAAATAATCAAGACCTTGATCTTCATCAGGACACGTAGAATCACTAGAGTATCCATTTTTGTGGAAAAATGCCAACGATTTTACATTGTAAGCAAAAACTGTAGCCATGACCTTTTGCATACCGGTTCTAAACCAATAAATTAGAATCCATATATTAGAAAAATTGTTTTCACGTAAAAATTTGTTTCGTTTAATTAGAATACTTTCAAATGGTATAAATAAAAACGTGAAACGAATATTGAATTCATTGCAATAATTTCTGCTATTATCAAAATATGAGTTTTGACAATTCCAATTTTATTTTCACAAAAAATAAAAGCTGATTGAAAAAAAAACCTAAATCATCTGAATTCTCTCTGAAAAAAATATATCTGAAAACTCTGAAAAAAAATCTGAACCTAAATCTAATATTTTTTTCATGATCTCTTTGAGACCATTTAAAATAATCTAAAAATGTTGAATTTGAATTATCAATTACCTATTATGTCAAAGTGTAAGAAATTGACAACTAATTTTCAATATTTTTGAATTAATTTCAAATGGTATCAATAAGAACGTGAAGCAAATTTTCAATTGATTTAAATAATTTCTCTTTATTTCATTATTTTTTGTTATATTTCGACAAAATTTATAGTTCACGTCCTATTGGTTATTTTTTTATGAAATGAAAATTAGAATTATGAACTTCTCACAACTTGATAATATATTTATTTTTCAAGCTCACGCGGAATTGAATATTTTTATTAAATTAAAAATGAATTTATCCGTTTTTCACAACTTGATAATATAAACTCATAAGAGATATCACCTAAAAGCCAAAGGAACTATATTTTCGAAGTCTGAAAGAAGTACTATTTTTGTTGAAATTCTTTCAAGATAAAGCACCACGTTTGAAAAATCATCCTGACACACTGAATTGTACGTGAAAACAATATTCCGTGGTAAATAGATTAAAATGTTAAAACCTACTTTTTTGCTAAATTTTCTAATGTTTTAATTAACATTGTGCCTATACCCTTCTGCTGATACGGATCGCTTACTTGAATTTCATAACTATAATGCTAATATTAATAGAAAAATTACTTTTCTAGATCACCAATAAACAGCTGCAATTCCGTGATCTACGACAAATCGGTAATGCGTGTATCCAATATTTTCTCCTTTCGAATTCTGAGCAATTATATACCTCGCAGTAGTCGCCCGTAACTCGTTTCTTTTGGAATTTTCATCCCAACCCCATTGAGACATACAATACATCTCATACATATTTTGCTTGAATAAAGCGAAAACCCATTCAAACTCCTCATCAGATAGGTGTGTGCCCCAAGCATATTTAAATGTAATTTGTTCTCTAAATGTTAACATAAAAAAGTTGTGAAAATGAAAAATAACTAACCCATCATTTGTTGACTTATCTTGAAATGCACACTCAAATTTTTCAACAGGATTAATTTGTTGAGAAGCTTTTTTTACAGCCTTTTTTGCCTTATCACTCATGCTAAATAAAGTAATTAGTTCTTGAAAATACTAGAATAAAAATAATAATATGCCGTCTAGTTAAATGTATCTTCCGCATTTAATGAAAGTGCGCGAAGTATAAACAATTAAATTTTTCCTCATTGATGAAAATGAAAATTCAATAAAATTTGATTCTATTTAGATGACAAGTACCATTGAAGATGAAGCAGGACCATCAGAGCGAAAAAGTCAGCAGATGTGTACATATCAAGTTGTTCAAACGTTAGGAGAAGGCAAAACTAATTTAATCATATTTGAAATTATGCTAATATAATTATAGGTGCGTTCGGTGAAGTTCTTCTAATTGTGGATAAAAATAATCCGAGCTGCGCCGTAGCAATGAAGAAATTGTACATAGCCGATAAAAATGCTGAAAAATTTAAACAAATAAGGAAAGAGGTATTTTAATAACTTGCACTGAGAACAAAACACGCTTCGGCGACGGAAGAAAAAGCTTTTAATAAGAATTATTCAAATCTTGGAAGTCCAGGCGTCCTCGCGACAATTGAAATAAAATATAGAACTAAATTAAAGGCTAATGATATAACAAAAAACTTTTTTCAAGCTGAGAGCCAAGATCATTCAAATAAATTAAAATTGAAATAATAGGATTTTAAAATCAGTTTTGGAATTTTTAAGAAACATTTCCGGTACGCTTAAATGTTTCAACCATTTCGTATACAATAAACATATTTCTTCTCTCTTAGCCTGCTTCTGAATACTTAAAATCGATGTTTTTAAGATTTCTCTCATGAAGAAAGCGTGTTTTGTTCGCGGCGGACGCGTTCGGATTCACCAGTGTTAAATATTTATATTTTATAAAAATAAATTAGTGTTTTAATAGGCTCTATTACAAAGGATGTTGTCAAAAGTTGGACATGATAATGTGATTCGTTTAATCGGAATTCGCAATGACGAGACATATTATTATTTATTTCTTGAGTATGCGGATGGCGGTGAATTGTTCGATAAAATCGGTTCGTTCGTAGATATTTTTTACGTAGGAGTAAAAAAGTAAAAAATTATATAATAAAAATATACTATTAGTGGTCTACTTTAAAAAAAAAATGCGATGTTATTTAAATATAGCGTATGTCAAAATAGTTGACGACGCAATCACGCTGCAAATGCGGCATTCTAATTAAAATTCATTTTCAAATCGATTATTTTAATAATTTTTAATTAATAAATGTTCAATTTTATTTTATTTCTGTGACATTTTTTAGTTTTTATTGCTTATATGGAATAAAATAATCGTTTTGAAAATGAATTTGAATGAGTATGCCGCATTTGCAGCGTGATTGCGTCGTCAACTATTTTGAAATAGGCTATATAGTCTTTCGAGACTGACAGTCTGTCCTCTGCACATCCGAGCATAATTTGGAAAATTACAGAGCCTGATGTTGGAATGCCCAGTGGACGCGCACAATTTTATTTCCGACAACTTATTTGTGGTGTACGATACCTGCATACAAATGGAGTTGTTCATAGAGATATAAAACCAGAAAATCTTTTACTAACGTCACGACGTATTTTCAATATTTTTACTAACAGTATAGATTTTTAAAATTCAGATGTACTTAAAATTTCTGATTTTGGAATGGCTACTATTTTTCGTCATAATGGCGTTGAAAGGGACTTGAATATGAGTTGCGGCACATTACCATATGCGGCTCCAGAGATCGTTAGCGGTGGAAAGTATAAGTAAGGATTTATAAGTTACGAAACCAAATAAAATAAGATAGAGGAGAACCCGTGGATATTTGGTCTTGCGGAATTGTTTTAATTACACTTTTGACAGGGGAGCTGCCATGGGAAAAGGCTGATGAGTAAGTGATAGTTGTTAATTATTTTAAGACGTGTATTTAGCTCATCCGAAGCTTACTTGAATTGGATTAGTAACACCAGTCTAGATGAGAATCCATGGAAGAAGATTGATGTCCGTGGCCTATGTAATTTTAATTAACGCTTTTCGAATTTTTTAAAAATCAATTTAAACATTTTTGTAGCTTTTCTTAGAGTTGTTGTGACAAATAAGCCAGAATCTAGGGCTAATTTGGATAGAATCCAAAATCATCCCTGGTTCACTCATAATTATGGTATAATGAACGTCCAAATAGTTTAATGCTTCATATTTTAAGGTTGTGTAGCTCACAGTGGTGTGCCTATAAAAAAACGAAGAATAGAAGAAATTGAGAATATGTATGTATATCTTGTAACAGCGAAGAATTAATGAGGAAGTTTTAGACCTAGCACACAAATACAATCTGTAACACGTCATAGAGATGATGTCTATGATATACACAATACAAGGAAAAGAAGTTTGGAGAAACAAAATTCATCATTTTCACAACCTACTAATGTCGATGATCTATTGCTTACCCAACAAATTGATTTGTCGAAGGGTCCATTGGTATACAAAATGTGTGTGCTCTATTTTAAATATTTTTTCAGAATCCAATTCAAAGAATGGTTTGCCGTATGACGCGGTTTTGTGTGAATGTTGGTATGGAAAATGCTATACGTAGAATTGCCACGGAAAGTGAATATGCTGGATATTCAGTGAAGGTTAAATCTAGCTCTCAATTATTAATTACATACCGCGACGTTTCAATGATGGTCACATCATACAAAATGATTGACGGAAAGGAAGTTAATGTTATGATCGATTTCCGAAGGTTCAGACTATTGAATATACTGTGTAACATAAACGTATTTAAGGTCTCGTGGAGACGGAATCCAATTCAAACGAATGTTCACTGAAATTCGGAATAGAATGGCTGATTTAATATGTAAAACAGGAAATGATTGGCTTATTGATTGTGGATTAACCCCGAATGATACTCCTGAAATTGAAAACGAATAAACTCAATTTTGTTAAATAGCTCACATTATGTTATATTTGAATGTTTTGAATATAAAATTTTCATAGTAAAGATTTTTCTTGTAAATTGAGCTTAATATTACTAAGTGTTATTCTTAGGAAGTATATTGTTTTTTCTTGTGGTCTAATAAATATTTTTAACTAATGTGGAGTCTAAAATGAAAGGAAAAATCACAACAGCACTGATTGATTTAAGTGGTACGCTACATATTGAAGATAAGGCGATTCCTGGAGCAATTGAGGCTTTAAAAAAGTTAAGGAGTTATGTCAATGTTAAATTTGTGACTAACACAACTAAGGTATCACAAGCACAAGTTTCTTGTTTATGAATTAAAAAAAATCCTAACAGGAGTCAGCTGTACTATTCCAAAAAAGGCTGTCCAATTGTGGCTTCGACATAAATAAAAATGAAATGTTTACAAGCTTACTTGCTGCTAGGCAGCTCATAGTTCAGAAAAACTTGCGACCTTATTTTATAATTGATGATAACGCCATGTCGGAATTTGACGGTAATATTGGACTAATTCTGTAAGAATTTCAGAATTTTCTAGGTATTGATACCACTGACCCAAATGCAGTTGTTATCGGCTTGGCACCTAAAAAATTTAACAATGAAAATATGAATAAAGCATTTAAATTAATAAAGGAAAACAATGCACATCTCATTGCTATTCATAAGGGAAGATATTATGAAAAGGAAGATGGGTTGAATATAGGTCCCGGAGCTTATGTAGCGGGGCTGGAATTTGCAACTGGGATTAAGGTACGTATTCCATGGTGGTGATTTTTGCGCAGAAGCGCTTGGGGATATATTAAGAAGGAAAATTAGTGATTTCTAATATAAATAACACGTTATATTTTATGAAATATTGAGCTTTTCCTCTCTTTGGTTTTTCGTTGATAACAGAATTAAAGATAAATTTGTTCAAAAGTAGTACCAAGGTCTACTGAAATTGAAATTCCTATCAATATATTTTTGGAGAACAGAAGGGTTATCTAGTAAGACATAAAAAGACGATAAATTAATTTTTGGGCGGAATAAAATTTGTATGTCGGAATTTTGAAATTAACATGTGAAGTGACTTTAGCATCCTATTGAGATTGTGATGGCACCTGATCAAAAAATTGACGCCTTATATCTAACCTCAAAGAAAAATTACGCCGATTTGAAAACGGTATTGGGATCAGCGCATCCGAATCTATCAATGGTCTAAGTCTCATAAAAATCTCCCTAAAGTGGCTTTCGTTGTAAATGCAAAACCGGAATGCGGAGTCAGGAATGATATTTCTATTAAACTGAATCCGGAAGGAAGCGTTAAACGAAATCCGTAATTCAATTAAACCGTTCGTTTGGTTCTAAAACGTTAGTCCGGAAATAAGGAAAAATCAGATCGCAGCTTAAAAAAATTTAAATTTCAAGTACTAAATACGCAATTCAAAATTCTGCCCATCACTGATCTGCGATGTCATCGATTTTGGTACACGCAATCAATGGTTTGTTTCAAATTCGCAAAGCTTTGCACACAAGATTGATGTGCGTAAAGGGATAATGACTATTCTTTATTATATTTAAATTATTAGAAAATCTTAGGCAGAAATTGTGGGCAAACCAGATCCACTGTTTTTCAAAACGGCATTGAAATGCTGCGATGAAGGTGCGAAAGAGGAGAACGCTGTTATGATAGGCGATGATGTGAACGATGATGTTATTGGTGCTATTAATTGTGGAATGAATGCTATATTAGTGAAAACTGGAAAATATCGAAATGGTCGGTTATTTCAATAGTATATATATACACGCCGAAGGGAGAAGTCCTTCACATAGACTGACAGGGATGTGCGATGGGGCGCGCTAACATTTAAACGAATAATTTAATTTATTTTAAAATTTTCAGTTTTAGCTTAAAATTTCTATAATATCCGTATATTTGTATTTTATTACCTATATCACAACAATTCTAATAAAATTGCGCACTTTCTGATATACTTGGTTTGACTATAATTGTTCATTAATGATGTGATTTTGCCCGTTGAAAATTATTTTTTAAAACATTTATAACTTTTGATATAGGAGGTTAGAGCCTTTCTACTATGGCTCATATTGTTCTTTGGGTCTTCCTCTTTTCATAGAGCCCATAAAACAAAAATTTTCAAAGAAAATTTTTTTGCTATAGCTCTTTTGCTAGGATGCACCTTATTTTATCATTTTTCTTATTTTTCGAACGTTTTTATATTTGTTAACAAATGGTTTAGTTCAGATAATGTGCAAAAAGGATCAATAAAGTAATACAAACCTAAATCGGATCGTTGAGACCGTTTCACCGTTTCGCCGACTAAATTTTGATCTATTTCAATATATGTCAGCATAAAGACTGATTAGGAAGTATGATGTTGCCATGATGTGTCCAATTTTGCTTGTTTTTAATTAATCTCCATCAAGGATGCACTCATTCCGCTCGGATGCCTGTGGGAACTAGAAAAATGACATGATGAGCTAAGGAGTAGTGTATAAGGACGAGTTGTATGCATGATTTGGTATTTAATGTGTTGTCTACTGGTAGTTGATAGTATTTTGCTTTATAAATATGTTTTTATGTTTTAATTATTACTTCTATATATGCAGAACAATATTTTTTTAGATTCTTCATTATAAAAAACTGTAATTAAATTTTTTTAACACTGACTAAGTCATTGACGGATTTCGACCACAAACAGTGGAATTGACAACGGTGAAACGGTCTCAACGATCCGATTTAGGTTTGTATTACTTTATTGATCCTTTTTGCACATTATCTGAACTAAAACCATTTGTTAACAAATATAAAAACGTTCGAAAAATAAGAAAATGATAAAATAAGGTGCATCCTAGTAGAAGAGCTGTAGCAAAAAAATTTTCTTTGAAAATTTTTGTTTTATGGGCTCTATGGATAGAGGAAGACCCAAAGAACAATATGAGCCATATTAGAAAGGCTCTAACCTCCTATATCAAAAGTTATAAATGTTTTAAAAAATAATTTTCAACGGGGAAAATCACATCATTAATGAACAAATATAGTCAAACCAAGTATATCAGAAAGTGCGCAATTTTATTAGAATTGTTGTGATATAGGAAATAAAATACAAATATACGGATATTATAGAAATTTTAAGCTAAAACTGAAAATTTAAAAATAAATTAAATTATTCGTTTAAATGTTAGCGCGCCCCATCGCACATCCCTGTCAGTCTATGTGAAGGGGAATTTTCAACTGAGCGCCTTCGGCGTGTATATATATATATATATATATAATATTTATTAGGCGATGAGATGAAGATTGAAGATGAATATAGAAACGTAGCAGAATCATTTGTTGAAGCTGTAAATATGATAATTGATATAGTGTAATTTTTGTATTTATATATTATTATCCTATGATTACTGTATTTTTAATATTATTCTAGTTTTGAAATTTGATTTAATTACTGCGAAAATTGTATGTTTTGCCGATAATCAATTATACCCTTAGTAAAGTATTAACCGTAAAAACTATATTCGCGAATATATTTGTACAGGAACATATAACGCGTTTTCGGTTTACTTCAAGTAAATATTGTCTTCTATTAGATACATGTACTTGTAACTTCAAAGAATAAATCGTTTTGAAACTCAAATTTATTGACAAAATAATAGTGAAAATGTAACAAAATAAATAATAAAAGAAACGGAAATAACATGGAGGTTACAAAATGAACCTTATTTTATGATTCATCATTGTATTTAGGTTTCAATAACTATATCTTCGTCTTCTAACGTAAGTTTTAAACGTTTGTTTTAAGTCCACTGGTGAATCCGAACGCGTCGGTTGAGAACAAAACGCGCTTCGGCGACGGAAGAAAAAGCTTTTAATAATTATTATTCAAATTCTGGCAGTCTAGGTTTCCTCGCGACAATTGAAATAAAATGTAGAACTAAATTAAAGTCTAATGATATAAAAACTTTTCAAGCTCATTAGAGCCAAGATCATTAAAATAGATTTGAAATTGAATAATAGGATTTTTAAATTAATTTTGGAATTATTTAAAAAATTTACGATACACTTAAATGTTTCAACTTTTTTGTATACAGTAAACATATTTCTTCTCTCTTAGCATGTTTCTGAATACTTGAAATCGAAGTTTTTAGTATTTCTATCATGAACAAAGCGAGTTTAGTTCGCGGCGGACGCGTTCGGATTGACAAGTGTCCGATACCTCGCAACTTATAGCAAAAGTTCTCGAATAATTTGAAAATACTGAAAATTTACAGATTTTGTTTCAATTGAAAAATTGATGATTTTTCCGAAAATGTCGAACTTTTTTGAGGTAGAAAAAAGTTGGGATCAGATAATTGAAAGTTTCCAACATTTTTCACGGCACTGTTTATTATCTCAACCTCGTCCTAAATAATATATTTTTGAACTTGATCTTTCTACGACTCTTTAAATAACAAAATATCTCTATTAAACATATGTATTAACTATAATTACTGTTTTTATTAATCTAAAAATATAACATTCGGTAATATGGATTTGTAAAAAATAATTTATTAAACCAGTTTTTATTTTAAATCCCCACTGACTATAAATAACAAAATCGAATAATTGTTATAATTGAATCATATAAAGTTTTTGTTACTCATAATGAACAAGTTGATTATTATTGTCGGAATTGTAGCTGCTGTGATTCACGTTAATGCTCATCCCAAACCCCCTACAGGTAATATTTTCTTTTTTGTTGAATATTTCGATTATATATTTTATTAGCCGAAGAAGCTAAACAAGAACTTCTTAACGCTGGTGTTTCAAACGATGCCGCCGACAAGATAGTCGAAATTGCTGAAAAGTACAAGAGCCAATTTGAAACTGGTAAATCGGACCGTGAAGCTGGAAAGGAAGCTTTTGAATCATTCCACAATGAAGTTAACTCATTCATTAAAACTCAACCACAAGCGGATCAAGATGCTTACAATGCTTTGATTGAAAAGAAGAAGGAACAATATGGAAAGCATAGAAAATCTAAAAATTAAATAGCTTGATTTTTTTGTTATACTTTTATTTTTTCGACAATTTTATTTAAATTCTATAAAGTGTATTCATTTTGACATCATCTGATCCAGATTTAGGATCCTGAAATCCATTTTTTCTTAATTTCGACAAGAAGTCTAAAAAGAACTAATTAAACAAATGTTGATCACTCCATCAAACTTTTAATAGCCATCCGAAATCCTCGAACAAATATTATTGCGATCAATGGTTCGAGTGCTGGATAAAACGACATTAACGGGGTGATATATTCAAATAATGATAAATTGTTTATATTGAACATTGGAAGTAATAATGCACAACCGACCGGGAAATACATCAGCGTCAATGGTAAAAGCACCTAGAACTGAAAATACAGGGTTATTGTCGAATATTACCTGGTAGGTCAGTGTTGTGAATAACTGACGATTGAGGTCTTGACATCGACGGCTATTATTATATAAACATTTTTTAGTTTTTTTGTAAGTTTTGAATCCACAAAATGCAATGATGCTAATGAAGAATATCTGAAAAGTTCACCCATGTTCTTGAGAAAATAAATTTTAGAAGCGTAAAAAATAATCCAGCACAATTGAAGATTTACAGCCGCAGCTGGTATCTTTCGTCAAATTTTCAATTATCCGGACAAAACGCAAATCGAATCCTGATAAATACCTTCAGTAAATCGAAGACATGTATCAAAAGCTGTTCGAAAACAAATTGTCCACATGACAGAATCTGAACTAATAGAGCATCCATCCACTCTCCTTTCCTCTCGCACCATCGGGCGGCTCCCGACTACCATATCGTGACACCTTTTTGCTATAATGAACTTGTTACAACCATGGATACGACATGCGCAAAGAAGAGACGGACCGGAGACACTCGAGCATACACTGTGGAACAGGAGCTCTTGGGGTGCTATAGTCAGTCGTCTACTCAGCAGGGTTACGGGTCGGTGGTCACCAAGCCGAGTCGAGATGTGAGCAATTCGTATTCCCCTAGTTCATCTATTCCCGTTTAGTTTGTATTATGTATTTTAATATACCTAATTAAATAAATATTATTATTAGATTGAGTGATATTGAAACCAGTAACGGTTAGTCCTCTTGCTGGTTTTATATAGTTTACTTCGGGTCGCCATACTATAAGGAGAGTAGGAGTTGGGGCTTAAAATGTAACGAACTTATCGTCTTTGGAGTTCTATGTTGTTTCTTTTTGCAAAAATTGTACGTAATTGGAAGAAAACTTCAGTTGTTTTTCAGGAAAAAAACGAAGTTAGTTATGAGTAAGTACCAGGGTTGCACGGAATTTCATCTTCCATCTTCCGTTTTCCGTTGTTTTTTGAGTTCCATTTGAAAAAATTAAATTCCATTTCCGTTTTCCGCTTTCTGCTTTCCATTAGTTCGGTATGTAAAATGTGCAATGACACGGTGCCGGCTTCGCAAGGAACCAATCCGATGAGGAATCATCTTGCGAGATTTCACACACCTTTTTGTTCAGTTGCAAACTTGATTACTTGATTATTTGGTTATCCGTCGTCATTCCGACTGCGTCGAACTTCACCAGAGAGTTCGGCTTCGCCTTGGTAATATTGACCAAGCCGATTTCTCCTCGAGAATACCGATTCTGAAAGAAGTTTGCTCCGCCTCGTGCACGTCAGCCTTGCGACTTGTCCAGACCAACTGAGCAGTTTCCTTCTAACTAGAAAATCAACCGAAATCGAGCCATTGACCTTATCGTAAAAGCAGACAATGTTAAGAGCCCTTTGGTGACGTTGGAGAGTTTCCTGAGATGGGCACCCCAAGTTTCGCAACCATAGACCAACGTCGGAACGATATTATGATGTATTAGCTCTCTTTTCCTTTTTGCTGGAATGTGAGGAAATAGAAGCTTGCATTTGTAGACTTCCGCACAAGCTGCCTTGATTCTTCTGGAAACATCCTCCTTCAACGTACCATCGATCACAATTAAACTATCTAACACTTGTTACCAGCTACTGTTGAGCATACTGAACCACCGAAAATATGGAGTCGTTCGTAGAATAATCGTTATGTAGGATCATCGTCTTCGTTGGGCTGATTTCTAGACCGTGATTTCTAGCCTTTTCTTCGAGTGATTATTTCTTCTGAGGATCATCCGATTAGAACCAGGTCGTCATCGAATTCGAGTCGTTTTAAAAACTTCCCATCAACACGGATACCTTCAGCTTTTTCCACAATCTCCTTGTCGGATTCATCGATAATCATTTGGAGAGCAATTGTGAACAGAGATAGTGATGTTAAAGTTAAATCTTTGTCACCGAATTCCATCTTCCATTTTCCGCTTTCCATGTGTAAAAAAATCATTTCCATTTCCGTTAAAAAATTCTTTCCATTTCCGTTTTCCGTCGTCCGTTTGAAAAAAAATCAGCGTCATTATTTATCCGCCATATTTTTTATAGAAAACACTTTTTGCGTTTATTTATACTGTGATTTTACTATTGAGAATGACTTGAAATTGGTAATTAAATTGATACCTTCGACTCTCTGCACCAACGAGACAAAACCCTAACTTTATGTACCTTTAAACCAAAAGTATCAATAACACTTTGATCAAAGCTTTGACAGTAAATCTTTTTGAAACTGTTAAACGTTAATTATTAAAAACAAACCATTATCAAGCCACATGAGATTATATAAATATAATGGTTATATTCTATTCTGTTTACTCCATTGACATTGTATTGATAAGATACAGAAATATAGGAAAGTTTTTCTATACTTAAACCGTAGTTTGAATATATATTTTCACTGAAAACGAGGCATTGTTAAATATTCTGTAGAAATGTTAGTCTAATATTTTCATAAACGTGCTCAAGTCAATTCATAACGATTTTTTGAAATTCAAGTTAGTTTTACTAATTTCCGCATGGACTTATTATGATAGTTTTAAAGGTGTTATGGATATTTTAAGTCAAATGATCCAAATAACATAAAATTCTATGGATAAATAAGGATGTAATACCTGAAATGAGACAGCAATTACAACAACGGGTGACGTGTAAATGTAATTAAATTAATAATTTCAGTAGATTTTAGTTTTATATAACATGTGTATGGGAAAATTCCGAATTCGTTTTTTAGATTTTAAGTCAAATTCCGGACGCTAAATTCCGATTTTTTAATTCGAAAAAAATTTTTCATTGGCTGATTTTCGCATAAAATTTTAATTAAGAAAACGCTTAATTTTGAGTTAAAACGCTTAATTTTTTTGACGAAAACAATAAAATTTTTAGAATCTGATAATTAATTAGGTATTAATATAACCCACGCATTCTAGATTCAGCATTTTTAATTTTGAATCAAGATATGGTTTTCTTAAAATTAAAAAAAAAAACAAAATATTTGGTGGTTTACTGTTTTTGAATTTTAATACATTAAGCTAACTTAAGAATGTAAACTGTATATAATCAAAACTGCCACTATGAGCGAGTTTGTGGTGAGCGAACAAGCAGCTCATTCTCATCATATCTGTACCGACTAATAGTCAATGTCAGATAAGATATAACTCTGAGGTTTTCATTGTTAATTTAAGGTAAAAGAACATAAATGACGAGGAGCAACTCACAGCACCATCCAAAACCAATCCAGATTTACAGAGTAAATATATGTTACTGTACGGAATATTAAAAAAACATAAAAATGACACTGGTGAATCCGAACGCGTCCGCCGCGAACTAAACACGCTTCGTTTACGATAGGAACCTTAAAAACATCGGTTTTAAGTATTCAGAAGCAGGCTAAGAGAGAAGAAATATGTTTACTGTACACAAAATAATTGAAACACTTAGGCGTACCGTAATATTTTTTTAAATAATTCCAAAATTGATTTAAAAATCCATTTATTTCATTTTTAATTAATTTTAATGAACTTGGCTCTAATTAGCTTGAATATAGATTCGTTTTTATGTCATTACACTTTAATTTAGTTCTATATTTGATCTCTGGCCGAAGCGCGTTTTGTACTCAACCGACACGTTCGGATTCAACAGTGTGATATGCTGTGCTATTAAAAGAAGCAACTTTTTTTTTTGCAGCTCTGCCAATCTTAATTTTATCCCGTCCAATCATAGTGTCATACGGTATCATTCATTTCATTAAATATTATTTTTATTTTATACAAAAGTTGTATTTCTCGATGCTGCAGAAACTAATCTTTGAAAATGTGCAAAATACAGAAAAGTGTCTTAATCGACATAAAATCGACATCATAAGTTTTACCTGTACCATTCATCATACTCGTCATTTGGTGTCATTGAGAACCAAACAACATTAAACCAATATGTTGAAACAGATATCGGCAATATAAACAATAGGCATAACTTAAATCCTTTGAGATATTTCATGCCAAATGGCCTGAAATGTATACTTTCATATCTCCTTAATATTCAAAATAGAGTGGTTTTATGATAACTTTAACTGTCGTTTTCAGCAATTTTTTCCATCTTGTATTGGGTTGAGGAATAAGGTCGTAGAGTTTTTATATTATCTTCTTTGCTCTACAAAACTGTGTTTTTAGTTTGTTCTGAAATTTAAAATTCTCATCATTTTTCAGGCTTAGAAAGGAACTATCCAGGAGGCAACAATTAGCATTTTCGACATCTTCTCTTCTTCGCTTTTCATCGAAAGCAAAAAGCAGCCGAAGCCGCTCGGAAAACATGCAGTGTGTATGGATAAGGTGTCTTAGGCGTGTCTGCTGCACAAAAATGGTTCGCAAAGTTCAAAAATGGCGACTTTAATCTTGAAGACACGCCTCGCCTCGTTTGGTGGAACTGGGAGAGCATGGCGCACTGGGAAATTCTCGAAAGAAACGCAACGGTCAACAAGGAGCTCCATGTTGCCCAGCTGCGCCGCGTAAAGGAGTCTATTCGACTGAAAAGACCCGATCGACATTGTGAAGTCATCTTGCTCCACGACAACGGCAGGCCGCATGTTGCTCAAGTCGTCAAAACCGCCCTCCAAGAGCTCATCATCCACCGTACTCTCCAGACCTTGCATCACCTTTTCCGCTCTCTGTAAAACCAAATGAGGTGTGTTACCTTCGATGGCGAAGAGGACCCCAAAAACTGGCTCAACAACTTCTTCGACACCAGACCGGGCGATTTTTGGCGGAACGGCATCAACAAATTGATCGTGAGGTGGGAGGAAGTAAACAGTAACGACGAATACATAATTGTTTTTTGTTTAAATAAATCTGTGTGAAAAATCTCTGCGAACTTATTCCTCAACCCAATATAAAAAAATCCCATTTATCTTTGAAACATTTCTCATAATGGTCAAGTGGTGATATAATCGCAAGCTTTCTAATTTTTTCAAAAAAAAAATAATAAATAAAATTGTTTTCTAACAAAATTGAAAAAAAAATTAATTGCAAAATAAAAAATAGGCCTTAATAATAGAGGGAGGGGTTTACTATTATTCGATGAACCCATGTAAGGGTGTCTTTATATTGAGAGAGCCAAAATAATACAGACTTTACCGTAAACATTTCTTATGCTTGTAACGAGCTTTGATGCTAGCTTCTGTGCCGCTACATGTTATTGACAATTAATGTATTTAAAATTTTTTTTTTTTTAATTACGAATAGTTATCGTTTGCGTGCACTCAAATTGAGTAATTACTATGCTACTTGGATAGGTAGATTGAGAAACGTGAAAAGAAGATATATTAATTTTCCTTTCCAGATGAGTAGTAAACGGAGTACAACAGTAATTCCACAAGTATTACTCTGTTGAAAATATCTAGAGAAAAGAGTTGGAATGATATTACTTTCAAACGTGTCTAGTTTTGATATCTCGGTTTAATAAAACAAATACCTGCATATTAGCATGTAGCGATAAAAAAATTGAATAGTTAACAGTCCTAGACAAGCCAGAAAGGCTGAGCAATACAGACATAATAAAGGACATCCAACAACTCTGTTGTATTTTAATGAATTATTTATAAATAAAATCATCGTACATTTTTTCACATATACAACCTGAAAATGATTCATAATAGTAATATTCCTGTAGGGTTTTTAAGAAGTAAGTTAGGTATATCCATATTAACTTACTGGAAGAGTTATTGCCTCAATCAGCCCATATAGCATTGAAAATGAAGAAAAACACGCCATTAAGTATCGAAATTGTCCCAAGAATTTTGAAGAAAAAATTATTATTAATAGTAAGACAAAGTTGTTAATTTGAGAAAGTAGAAAACCGGCCAGTTGAATATTTTCCAAGATGGCTGACATTCTGGAAATTAAAGTGATATAATAATACAAATTTGGAGTACAGAACTACATAGACAGATAACTCTCTAAGGATTAATTCCAAAAGGATATTCGCATACGAAACACGCTGAATTTTTGTTAATACACAGTTTTGAATACTTTTCTCAAATAAAATCTAATTAAAAATAGGATTATATAGTCAATAATAACATAATTACATGTACTTAATTTAAAGTTTGTCATAGGTTTTTGGAAGAAATCAAACTATCCATACTTCAATGTTGTAGTAGTCTTAAATGTTCGATACTTCCGAAATAATGTTTTAATGGAACTTGTCGATTTTCTGGCAATCCACTTTATAACTACGGTCACCTGCAGATTAATTCATTTTAGTCGTGAAAAATGTTTTTTGTGTCGAAAAAATCTATATCAAGCTGTAGCAACAATAATAAATATGCATCTATAAATAAAGTTATCATTTAAAGTTTAAATTTCTCTATTTGATTTTCCAACACAGGAGTGGATTTTCGTATTTCGCGAGCCTTTTCGGTTAATTTATTACCAGATTTTCTTTTGACTAGATTGATTGTTGTTTGTAATGATCTCCTGTAAGCTTTTCTCCAGGCTGCAGATACTGTTTTGCAATTTTTTGCGGATTCACGCTCAACTTTTTAACTGGTTTCGCTTTTGAGCATCAAAAATCGTCTTATTTTAATATATTTGTAAATCAACAAATAATTTCAGGCGCAGGTGTGCACCTTCAATTACCTATAAAGCTGATAAATGTAGCTGAAAAATGGCAAAACAATTACTATACGAAATAAAAAAGGATTATTTACTCTGAAAGATAGTTTCTGACATTTTTTATACCAGAAAACGTATTCCTAGTATCTTTTAAGAAAGTGTGTAATATAGATTTTCGCTGCGACTTTTAGACGAAAAATTCAATTTTATAACTAAATTTTAAAACTTAATAAACTTCAAAAAAAATTCTGAAATAAACATACTCTAAATGAAGATAGAAAATAATATTGAAGATATAATCTTTCAGCTGAATCTGTCATTCATACAGTAATCGATTATGAATGCAACAGTGATGGACGGAATAGAAATTTTCAATTTAGGAATACGGAATACGGAACAAAATTTCAATTTCCGGAATATGGAACACGGAGTACGAATGAAATTTCATTTTCCGGTATACGGAACAAGGAAGAGAAAAATCCGCGGAATACGGAACGCGGAACTCGGAATACGGAATTCCGTCCATCACTGGTATGCAATAATACAACTTGCAATAATATAATTTATACTTTAGACAGCAGGCTAAATAATCATTCTTAATGATTCTGGTAGTCTTTTGCATATGATACTTTATATTATGAATAAAAGTTAATGAGTATTCTTTTTAATGTAAATAATCAGAAAAAAATCTAATTTACAGGAACAGGTGAAAAATAATTGTCTCAAGCTAGTATGTGAAACATATACTATTCTACGAATTAAGTTTAATGTAACAAAACACAAAATTTTCAAGTAATAGTAATTTTTTCTTTTTTTGGTTTCAATTATGAGAAGAAAACTTTTACAGTATATAATAATATATTGTATATAATAGGAATTATCGTATAAACAGCTTCCTAATACGGGGTTTGAAACTTAGTTTATATATACACTAGCTGACAAAAGTTTTGTCACAAATGTTTTTTCGGTTTTAACTTTTTTGTGACTTGACCAAATTGGCTGATTTTTTGATATTTTATGCGAATCTGTGTTTAAAATGTTATAGTAGCAAAATTTGGTTCAAATAACCATGACAATTTCAGTACCACGCATTCCGTTTTCCCTCATATTGATAACAGCTTGCCGGATGGCAATTGGAGTTTCTTTACGTGGAGTCATCTCTAAAATGTTGCCAATTACTGCTGTTTTCAATAAATTATGAAAAAAAATAATTGAACTTTAAAAATTATTTAAAAATGCAGTGCAAGAAAAGTGCGTAATATCTTTGAGCTACGCGTTTTACGATAAACGCTTGTCACTGTAAAACGGATCATCGTAATCACAAGCGGGAATTTGTAAAATAATCTACAACCAAATGAATCTATCATATCAAAAAATCAGCCAATTTGGTCAAGTCACAAAAAAGTTAAACCCGAAAAAACATTTGTGACAAAACTTTTGTCAGCTAGTGTATATATATATATATCAGGGTTGCACGGGATTCCGTTTTCCGTTTTCCTTTTCACAAATATTATTTCCATTTCCGTTTTCTGATTTCCATGAGAACAAATTGATTTCCGTGCATCCCGCTCGGTATGTAAAATGTGCAATACCACGGTTCCGAGAGGAACCAATCCGATGGGGAATCATCTTGCGAGATTCCACACACTTTTTCTTCAGTTCCAAACTTGACCCCAACTGAGCAGCTTCCTCGTAACTAACAAATCAAAGGAAATCGAGCCATCGAGCTTGGCGTGTCGAAAGGCCTTTGGAGACGTTGGAGAATTTCCTGAGATAGGCACCAAGTTTCGAGCAAGGCCGGAACGATGTTATGATGTATTAGCTCTTTTTTTTTGCTGGAATATGATGAAATAGAAGCTTGCAATTGTAGAATGCTAAATATAGAGTCTTTCGTAGCATAGTCATTATGCACGATCATCGTCTTCGTTGGGTTGATTTCTAGACCGTGATTTCTAGCCTTTTCTTCGAGTTGATATAGACGACGGCTTATTTCTTCTAAGGAACTTCCAATTAGCATCAAGTCGTTAGCGCTTAAAAAACTTCCCATCAACACAGATATCTTCAGCTTCTCCCACACTCTCCTTGTCGGATTCATCGAGAATCATTTGGAGAGCAAATGTGAACCGTGGTGGTGATGCCGAGTCAACTTGACGCACCAATCTCTTGAACGGAATATTGATTGTTCTTCCATGGATTCTGATTTCTGAAAAAAGCAGACGAAAAAGTCGATTAGATTCCAGAGGGGATTTGAATTCATTACATTTTTCAATGAGTTGTCGAACAGAATGGATATTGTCGATGCATGATCTTCTAGATTATCCTTCCTCTTTGGTAGGATACTCACTTTGACAATTTTCCAATCTTCTGGTATTCAAAAAAAGCAAAAAATCTACATTCGATTCCCAGTAGTTTAATCTTCTTCACCGAATTCCATCTTCCATCTTCCGTTTTCCGTTTTCCGTTTTCCGTTTTCCGTCGTTTTTCGAGTTCCGTTTGAAAAAAATTTCCGTTTCCGCCTTCCGTTAAAAAAATCGATTTCCGTGCAACCTGATATATATATATATATATAGTTATATTGTGGTAGTGTAGATTAATGAAAAAAATGTCTTAAAGGACATAAGTAAGTAAATTGTGGTCTTTGCTTGGGGCAAAGATACAAAGGTGTTGATTTAATTATCAATTTTTGTTTAAAATTTCGCTTTTCTTTTGCCATTTTTGAACCTAAAAACAATAAAATAACATAGACAAACCAAATAATTGTGAATTGTTTCTTGGTCTTGTAAATTTTAGTCCACGTTTTTGTTTCGAATTTACAGTGGCCACCGTGGGAACAGTGGGAACAGTGGGAACATGTGCTGTTTCTTGACTTGTTAATTATATTGATTTGCTCATGGATTAAAGTCAAATAGCTCGCCAAAATCAACCAACAAAAATTCAATAGGTAGACCTGTAAATAAACGCGTGACCTTAAATTTATGGAACAACACCACGACGGTAAATACAACTAGTGACTGTGTTTTGCACGAAAAGTGCTCCTGTTAGGATGCGAGGTGATTTTGGCATGAAAACAGACTCATCCTGTTATATAGCGTAAACACGTCATCAATCTTTGTTAAAATTTGATGTTGTTTTTTGGAGTGAGGACGCTTCGTGTAATTTTGATGAAACTTTGGTTACTTTTTCGGTTTGAATTGAATGTTCTGGCGGCAGTTTTGCACGTGTTTTGATAATAATTTCGTGCAAAACACAGTCACGCCACCGTCAGGAGCAAAGTGCAGAGTTCAAAAAAATCTTTAAAAGTAAAAAAGAAAAAACAACATAGAGATATTCAACTAGCATTACAAATACAAATACACCACCCCCAAGAAGAATCGAACCCTCACCATCTCGTTCCGCGTCCCATCGTTCTACCACTGCGCTGTCCTCGGTGATTTCCAGCTTACGTTTGCTGTCGACAGTTGGGTGATATGTGGTACCACCTTGCGTAGACATAATTAAATAGTGAGAGAGTTTTCAATTAATTTCTTCTCATTTCAAAATAAAAATTAAAATTCGACTTTTAGCCGTGAAAACGTGATCAGCTGGAGTAGTTAGGATGAGTTGGGAGAATAATTTTCATTTCATTTGTTTAAAATTGGATTTTTATGCAAAAATATGATAGGCGACGAGAGTCAATTTTCTCTTAACCATGGGAATACACATCCCGTGGGCAAACATGCATAGTTGGCCGAGAATATGCTTATGTGGACGAGGAACTGTTTGCGAAAACACGGACGCGTGTCATCATTTTTATTTTTTACAAGTTTTTTTTCATTTTAATATATCAACGTATAATTGATAACGTATTGTATAAGATGTTTAATAATTATTATTTTAGATGGCATATCAATGTACAAGTCGCCAAGCACTTAATGGAGCTTGTGAATATGTCTAATAGCAACAATGTTATTAGAGGAAACAATTAATATATGCGATGAGCCAAACGAAGAAGTTGACTTGACGTATAAACAGTCTATCGGTAAGCAGGTATTATTTAATTCAATTATCTAATTAGTATAATTAAGATGGAAACTGGCTATAGCAAACATTGGTCTAATTTTTATGGAATTACACCTATCGCTCACTCGGTTCAAAAAAATTATTGCAGTTAATGGATGATGATATGATATAAATGAACACGAAGAGATCTTTTTTATCTTCAATGGGCTCATTAAGCATACTGAACATGCCGATACGTCTTTCAAGAAGATTAGTCTCCCGTACGTTTATATATTACTAGTTAATGATAATCGACTATATTTTAGATTCGTTAAAATATTCGTCACCAATGATGAAGATTGAAAGTGGACGCTCGTACAAATAACATTTTCTCAATGCAAAACAGTTATCCGGAATGTTGTAAGTAAATTTACTTTTTATAAGTTATATATTATTCCAGTCAGGCTGACGTGCCGATTTGGAGAAAAGTTGATGATCTCGTTTCGACTTGCCTGGGAACTGCAATTTTTTATTATCTATATCATCAATTTATGTTTTTAAGCTTTTATTTCAAAGTGATGGCATGAATTGATGAAGTAATAGAGAAACATCTGAATTTTCGCCATAACCAGACATTTTGAAATAATTTTTCTTTTCTCAAAAATCATGTTAGCCTGAGAAATACTATATATCACGGTTGCAAGGAAATATATTTTTTAAACGAAACCCGAGGCTAGAACTCGAAAAACGACGGGAAACGGAAGATGGAATTCCGTGCAACCTTGATAACAGTATAAACTTGTAATTAATTGTTTCATTATAAACAATGCTAATATTATTTAAATTTCAGAGTAAAGAGTGGAATTCATCTTGATTGGGATGACAAAAAGCTCAATTGGAAGTATCCGTGCCAAACTACAGCAATGAAGACGACAAAAATAATTACTAATTTGTGTATTATTAATTTGTAATGTAATTATATTTGTTTTTTATGTTTATTTCTGGGTCCGTATACTAAAATTTGAGATTTCGGAATTCCGAAGATTAAATAAAGTTATTCTCTCTGGTATACGGCATCCGGTTTTTACGCTGCTATTAATAAATATTTTTCAATTAATTTCCCTAAAAAAAAAGAAATAAATGGCAAAGTGCCAAGAATGCGAAGCGATGAGTGGCCGGCCACGCCCAATTCCAAGCAGCGGGAATCGGGCTGTCTGCGTCTCTCATCGTCGCATTCCTTCATCCAATTTGCTGGCTATAACCTATTGAGTGCCGCACGCGCTTCCACCTATGCTAGCTCAGAAACGCCGAGTCGTCCCACTGTTTCGAAAGTCAATAAAATCATTATTTATAGAATGATCGCGATTTTTTAGATTTCAAAACCATTTTTTACCTACTTAAACCGTTTTGTGGGTCCTAATATTTTGTCAGTATACTAATAAATCCATGGCGAATCTATCTACAAAGTTTTATCAAAATCTGAGAGCCCGACCTAAAACACTTCCCTTGTAAGATAAATCTACAATAAAAATAGATGAGTTCATTTTTTTTTTGAACAAAATTTTCTTTGTCGTCACGCCACCGAAGCACAGGTCGAAGCACAGTCGTAAAATTCGGTTCATTCTATATTATGCTTATTTTATTGTTTTTTTATTAATTATTGTTTTATTTAAGAAGTGGTTTAATCACCCAAGTTTGAGGTCCGAGTCACAAGGAACCGTCCTTTTCATTGGTACATCGTCTCACATCACTCGAAGAGCAAAAAACCGCGTGGAAGGCTGCTTACAAATATTGAATCGAACCTCAAACTTTTGATAATTGGATCGTGTCGTTTGGATAGGTCGATGTGGATCGTAGTTCGAGAATTGCCTTGGAGAACACAGCGTAGTTCTAGAAACTTGACCGGGAGGCCATCATAATGGGTTAGGCTAAAAATTTATTGTAATGTTTTTAGGCGATGCACCAATGAAAAGTACTGCGCCTTGTGAATCTTACCTCAAACATGGGTAATTAAACCATTTATTAAATAAAACAATAAATAATAACAAAGCAATAAAATAAACATAATATAGAATGAAATATAATAATAGAATTCACCCTTTATACGTTTCATTAGTCCGCTTTAGTCAATCACATAATAATAAATATGCCTGCATCAGCACAGTTAGGCGATTCGGAAATATTCAATTAAAAAAAAAAGCTAAATACTGCATTTTAAAGTTAACTTGAAATATTACGTTACAAGCTAATACTGCATTTAAAGTTAACTTGAAATATTACGTTACTAAAAAAAACGTGTATCTAGCTCAAAGCAAACTAACACAGTGCTAAGACTGTGCATAATTAACAACAGAAAAGTAAAAGGAAAATGGTTAATCTGACCGGGAAGAAGCTGTTCAATAATTCCACTTTGTTATTTAAACACAAACATAATCTGTTCAAGATGCTTACATAACTTGGCTTTGGTTGAAACATACGAGCAATATGAAAATAATAGAAAATCAAAAACTAAACGGTTTGATTTTTGTTATCATTTATTTTAACGAGAAGTTTACTTAAATTCTATAAACTGAATTATTTCTGACACCTTCTGATTCAGATTTGAGCTCCCAGACAAAATGTTTGTTAATTTCGAAAAGAACTCTAAAAAAATAATATTTAAACAAATGTTGTTCACTCCATCAAACTTTTAATAGCCATCCGAAATCCTCGAACAAATATTATTGCGATCAATGGTTCGAGTGCTGGATAAAACGACATTAACGGGGTGATATATTCAAATAATGATAAATTGTTTATATTGAACATTGGTAGTAATAATGCACAACCGAGGGGAAAGTACATAAGCATTAATGGTAAGATAACCTAGAAATATTAAATATAAATTATATTGAAATACAGTGTGCAATATTACCTGATACGTCAGTGTTGTGAATAACTGACGATTGAGTTCGTGATAATGACGGCTATTATTATCCAAGCAATTTTTTGTTTTTGTGTAGGTTTTAAATCCACAAATAAGAATGATGCTAATGTAGAATATCTGAAAAGTTTACCAATGTATTTCAACCTGAAAAATACTCGTTTTTCTGAAATCCCATTTTGCAAGGGAGCATAATTTTTTAAAATCAGAGTTTTCAATCAACTTGTCAAATTAAACGAGGAAATAAACTAACATTAAGCTGTTAAAAATAATATTTCGTAGATCCGTGTATTTCGACCAAAAACTAGAAACTATTATTCTTTTTGAATTTAGATTTTGCTCCAGCGTATAAATAGTTTTAATTTTTATAATCGAAATAGAAAATGAAATACATATTTGGAGACACGGAGATGAGGCGAATCTTACTTATGCTGAGTTTAACTACATCCAGTTCTTCCAATCAATTTGAAGTATTCCCTCCGTTCAAAACAGTTATCCTCAGCACGACAAATTAAATATTAAAAATGGATGCTCAGTTATGGTTCAAGGAGCTCGAATTTCAGAGGCTTTCTATAATAGTTAAAGAATTTTAGACACATCTAGTAACTATGCGTCAACGGTAATCAGAAATATTCACGTTAATATTTATTATATACGTTTAAAGATTTTCAAAACATAATTTTTATTGTCCTTTTAAGAGATCGATGCCTAATGGAAGAGCAAAAAATTAGGGACGGAGAAAAGGTCTTGTTTAGGCAGCCACACGGCCATTAAGGCCATCGAATCTCTTCCTCTTTTGTTTCTCATCAATTTTTGTTATCTATTTTTTGTTTATTATTTGATGACAAGAAATGAAAAGTTTAATTTAAAAATGAAAATGGATGAAATAAAAATATTGATGACAAACAAAAGAGGAAGAGACGTGATGGCCTTCGTGGCCGTGTGGCTGCCTAAACAAGACCTTTTCTCCGCCCCTAATTTTTTGCTCTTCCATTAGGCATCGATCTCTGAAATGAATAATACTTCGTGACATTTTAAATCCTTAGAAAGGAGGTCGTGCGGAACAAAAATAGGTTTTTTTTTTATAATTACGCATAATTCGCACTTATAATTTGCGTGCACTTAAATTTAGTAATTTCTATGCTACCTGGAAAAGGTAGATTGAGAAACGTGAAATTAAGATATTTTAATTTCCTTTCTAGACGAACTCGAGATAGTATTGCTCTGTTGAATAATATATAGAGAAAAGAGTTGAAATGAGATTACTTTCAAACGTGTCTAGTTTTGATATCTCGGTTTAATAAAACAAATACCTGCATATTAGCATGTAGCGATAAAAAAATTGAATAGTTAACAGTCCTAGACAAGCCAGAAATGATGAGCAATACAGACATAATAAAGGACATCCAACAACTCTGTTGTATTTTAATGAATTATTTATAAATAAAATCATCGTACATTTTTTCACATATACAACCTGAAAATGATTCGTTTTATTAATGTTCTTGTAGGGGTTTTGAAAAGTAAGTTTGATATATCCATATTAACTTACTGGAAGAGTTATTGCCTCAATCAGCCCATATAGCATTGAAAATGAAGAAAAACATGCCATTAAGTATCGAAATTGTCCCAAGAATTTCGAAGAAAAAATTAATATTAATAGTAAGATAAAGTTGTTAATTAGAGAAAGTAGAAAGCCGGCCAGTTGAATATTTTCCAAGATGGCTGACATTCTGGAAATTAAAGTGATATAATAATACAAATTTGGAGTATAGAACTACATAGACAGATAACTCTCTGTGGGTTAATTAAAAGGTTATTCACAAAAAAGGACTCATGTTTTCATTAAACTTAATTCATCAAGAATACAACAATAAAATAAGAATGTTCATCTATTCATCTAATCTTACAGTGTGCCCTATTTTTTATAAATTTAAAGTGCAAGGGATATTTTAAGAAAGACTTTGATTTTTTAAAATTTAAAGTAGAAACCAATAAAATACTTTGAAATATTTTTAATTGACATTGACATTTGGCGTGTTTTTTTTTTCAGAATGGCCGTCAAGACGAGACCTTTACTTTTTTTCTTATTTTTCCTCTTTCATGATACACGATTTCTGTAAAGAAAAAGAACTAATTAATTCATATCATGTATGTCAAGGGAAATAGTAGAAGTAGGAGTTGATTAGAGTTCTTCTCATTAAAGATATTGTGATAGACTAACACCAAAATTCTAAAGTATGTAATAATACATGTGAAATTTAAAAATATACGTTTAAAAATTACGAAAATCATCATTTTCATTTAGCGTGTTTAACACATTTCGTTGAATATAGAACTCCAACTGGAAATAAAGATTTTCCGATTTTTAATAGTTTCTGAAAATTGTTACGTCTCTTCAATAAAACTTTGCTTACGACAAATTAACTAGGCGTTCCTTAAACTATCTAAAAATATTGATATATTTTCAAAATGTCCGATTTGAGTACGCTTACTGAACTCATTTTATTACCAAACCAGTTGGCCTGAAATTTTTTTATTAAATTTTCACTGATTTCCGATGATGTTCTTGAAAAAAAGCGATTGCTGAAGCTTCAGCTGAAAGAAGGTAATATGCTAAAAATCGGGAATGAAATCAAACATATAAATGCGAACACCCAAAGAACAAAATACATTAGTATGCTTTATTCATATAAGGGGTTAAGGGAAATGATTAATAAACTTTTATAGGAAATTTTCAGAAAAATATCAAATTTACAGAAACAGGTGAAAATTGATTGTGATTATCAATGTCTTATAGGATAATGAAAGATAAATATGAAAGAAGTTAATCGTAACAATCCAATTGCAAATCTAAAAAACATACCAATAATTTAAGAATATTGATTAGATTAAAAAATATTATGAAAATTGTCTACTAGTAGAAGCTACTCTATGAACACACCTGTTAAAATTTGTGGTATTTATAAAATACAAAAGCCTTGCTAATTTCCATATTATTTCCGTTATTTTGTACGTTTTTGTTTTTTCTCGAACTTTTAAAATAAATTTGTTAATTTTAAAATCAAATTATGATTTTACGTTACAATTATTGTGTTGAGGAATATGTTCGTAGAGTTTTTTTTTTTGCAGAGATTTATTTGAACAAAAAACAATAATAATCAATTAATCAATTATGTATTCGCCGTTACTGTTTACTTCTTCCCACCTCACGATCAATTTGTTGATGCCGTAGAGCAGAAAAATAGCTATTAGATAAATATACACACTTTGCCAAACAACAAGAAAATTGTTGTGAAACAAAAGATAATATAAAAATTCTACGAACTTATTCCTCAATACAAAACTAGTTGATAACATTTTGAGCGGAGAAATTAGAAGAAAATGAATAAAACGAGCTCTTATTTTATTAGGTCTAGAAATTAATTTCCGCGTTTTTTTGTTGTTGATATTTTGTCAAAATAAAATTATTTTTATATAACGAATTTTATGTTATAATGTTCTCAGCTTTCTACGTATATATAACTTTCTTCACGTACTTTATAAAAAATCATTATTTTGGGTTCAGAATATGTCCACCTTTGTGCCAGGAAAACGCCATTTGCGGGAAGCTCTTCTTTTCCTTTTCCAACTCAAGAAGAAAGCCACTGACGCGCACCAAATGCTTGTCCAAGCTTACGACAATGCTGTACCATCCATAAGAATTCGGCTCAAACACAGGAGAAACTCGCGGCATCTCTCGGCGTCACGCAAAAAGCAATTTCTCATCGATTGAAAGCAATGGGAAAGGCATACTTCAGAGATTCTTTTTTACACCGCATCATAACTGGCGATGAAAAGTGGGTGTACTACGACAATCCGAAGCGAAGAAAAGTTGGTCCTGTGTTTGAGCCGAATCTTCCTCCAACAAAGGTTGAAGTTCTTCGTCTTCACAGTTTTCGGTTGTCCTGATCGGTCTTTGTCGTTGACATCAAAATCTCCCGATTTGAAACGCTGAAACCATTCTTGGCAGGTTCTTATGGATGGTGCAGCATCGCCGTAAGCTTGGGCAAGCATTTGGTGCGCGTCAGTGGCTTTCTTCTTGAGTTGGAAAAGGAAAACAAGAGCTTCCCGCAAATGACGTTTTCCTGACACAAAGGTGGACATATTCTGAACCCAAAATAATGATTTTTTATAAAGTACATGAAGGAAGTTATGTATAAGTAGAAAGCTGATAATACAGAGAACATTATAACATAAAATTCGTTATATAAAAATAATTTTATTTTGACAAAATATCAACAACAAAAAAAAACGCGGAAATTAATTTCTAGACCTAATACTAAATTTGTTGAAAATAGTACTTTTTGAGCATCTATACTTGTTATTGATGTATTAAGATGCCAATTTAGATCAAATAAAAATAATTATCGCACAAAAATGGTCGACAGTATAGTAATGATTTGGGTATCAAAATATTCTGAATTTCATGCTTAACAATATGAACCAAGTTTCATAACAAAACTAAACCCCTGTCAAGAAATATTTGGGTTTTTATATAATTTTTTTTCATGATGAATAAAAAGTTATACAGACAATTTTATATATTAAATCATACCTCAAAAAATTTTCCGTTTTCTACTCTAAATGATGGTGACAAGATCAATTTAAAACGGTATAAGGTAATTTTTTAATTAATAACAGAAAATCTGATAAAATTTAGCGATTTTTTGACTAAAAAAAATTAACAATCATTTTTTCATTTATAGAATCGAAAAAATAATTGTGGAGTGAAAATGTTGTGATGTAATGACGGAAATTAATTTTAATAAAAGTTTTTTTTTTAAAGTTTATTCATTTTTTATAGTTTAATAAGCGTAAAAACGAGGAAATTAATTTCTAGTAATATAACGGATTATGAGTAATTCACGTGAATGCAAAATTGCGGTCAAGTAAATCATTTTATTATTTATTGTCGTAGTGTAGTTTTGATACACGAGGGAAAACAATATTTTTATCAAAGGGACACAATTTTCTTTGAGAAAACGCTAATATCGAGAATCAAAGAAGACAAACTGCGAGAACACGAAAGGCGCGAAATTTTATTTTTTGTATTGTTCCTTTTCAGAGTTTGTTCGTTTTAATGGAAGAGGAAAAAACTTAGAACACAATGAGGTTCTCGTTTAGACGGCCACTATTTTCTATTCTATATGTACATTCATTACCACGAAAAGATAAATATAATCCAAAATGCAGGGTTCGAATATTTTTTAAGGAAATGAAATCACGGGGTGAGCGAAAACCAGAAAACAATTTCAAACAAAATTACAATATTTTAATTGTTCCTTTATTAATAATATGTACAAACAAAACTTAAAAATAATTAAAGAAAAGTAATAGCTTGGAAGCTGCAACTAATAACTATAGAATCCTTGTTTTGTCTTTCTTCCCAGCTTCCCCTCTGCAACCAATTTATCAAGTAGTGGTATCGGCTCATATCTTGGCTCATTCGGTATTGATTCTCGAAAAACTAAAAATTAATTTGATTATAATATTGTTTACGATGAAATGTACTTTTGAATGTGCTCTGCAAAATATCCAATCCAACGTAATCACATAACTCTATTGGTCCCATTGGGTAAGATGTTCCAAATCTCATGGCAGTGTCAATATCTTCTTTAGTAGCATCGCCTCTTTCTAACATTCTAATGGAGTCCATTAAATAGGGGATAAGAAGACGATTGACTATAAATCCCGGAGTGTCTTTTGCCGCCACCGGATGTTTGCCAATTTGTTTGCAAAATTCAAACAATTCATTTTTCGTCGCTTCTGATGTGAATTCAGTGCTAACCACCTCGACGAGCTTCATCGCCGGAACGGGGCTGAAGAAATGAAGGCCACCAAATAATGACGCATTATTGATGACCGGCAACATTTGAGCCAATTTGAGGGAACTTGTGTTTGTAACAAATATGCAATCATGTGGACAGTGGGCTTGGGCTGTTTTAAATACATCCAGCTTCAAGTCAAGATCTTCTGCAACGGCTTCAATGCACATGTTGGCATTTTTGACAGCAGACGGAATCTAAGAAATAAATTATTGCCCCGGTTTACTAGTAGCAAACAAACATCAGTGTGTAGATGAAGTAGATCATTGTAAACGCTTACGATGCTTTCTAAAGATGCTACCTGTAATAAGGTAATTTCGGAATATTATTTCGATTTCAATGAAGTACGTCTTCAGCTAGTTCGGGATTCTTCTTAATGGCTGATCTTTGCAAACTCTTTTTAATCTTGTCACGAATATCGTTTAATCGTTTTTCTGATCTTCCAAACAAATGAACAGAGTATCCGGATTGAATGCAAACCTTAAATTGATGTAATTTGATCATCTTTCGATTTTCCGACCAACCTGAGCGATGCCGCTTCCCATCAATCCACCACCAATTATTGCAATTGTGGGTTTGCTCGTCGTCGAAGCCTTTTCAGTTTCGCAAACCATTTTGAGTTCTAAATTAGATAGTTTAACATTCTCATTTCGAAAAAGAAAATACAACAAATTATCGGTTATATTTCGGCACTAGAAATAATAGTGAAGCTGACGGGGAGAGACAAAGAAAAGTTCGGTTTGCCGACCGTTCCCGGTTGAGAATTGGTTAGCCTGCCGCCCTCTACTTCTAAAAGTGAGGCAGTTACTGTTTTTGTCACTAGATATGATTTTAGATTTTTCTTATTTTTTGGTTTGTACAATTTGTTATTAATAACCAGGGCCCGCACGCCAAATCCAATTTCTAACTTTACAATATTATGATTGTCTAGTCACTCCCCATGTTTAAATTGTACGATACTACTTTCGAAATCTTAGTAACATTGTCTCAAACTACATTAAAATTTAAAAAGTCTTGCAATATTAACCTACAGTGGATTTTTTATCTTACTTATAAGAACGGACTTGACGGGCGTCCTGCGAACAGACCAATCCTATGCAAGCCAACAGGAAATAACAATTTTTCGATTTTTAAGCGTGTCTAAGAATTGTTACGTCTTTTCAATAAAACATTTTGTATGATTTCTTTCGTTCCCTGCATTAATGATTTTAAGAAGAGCTTTTTTCCTCTTTTCTTTCTTGGTAGTTAAGTTAATAGTGATAATAATATTAGGCTCGACAATGAAAAAAGAAAAGCGAAATAATAAACAAATGTAAATTTAAATCGACATCGATGTTTATTTTCCAAAGGGGTCCAGAAAAGTCAACATTCTTACAATTGAAAAGTTCATTTTAATTTCCGAAAAAAATAAGAATTACTATTACGACGAGAACTATGAATTTTGAAGAAATGTAACATAAATGATTAAAATGACAATAATAATGTATTGTGGTTTTCAAAGATTGATGCCGAATGATAGAGGAAAAAAATAAGACAAAAATAATGGTCTTGTTTGGTTTTTTCTCTTTGTATCTAATTATTTTGTATCTAACACATTGGAGAGGAACAGATGGAAACGTCCTTTGAAGCCCTTGATGGTCTCGTTTCGACTGTACGTTTCTATCGGTATTTCTTTTGAATCTCTTATAATAATAGGTAAAATAAATGAATGAGATACAAAAGAAGCAAATATGGAAACGCCCTATGTGATTCATCAGGATTTCTGCAGAATGAAACCTTAAGTGATCAATAAAATATTGAAAAGACAAATAATAAATTAAACGGTAGTGTTTGCAATTGGTGCGAAGTCTCTTACAACGCGGCACGGTTGGCATTGGAGTGCTGATATATATATATATATGAAATGTATGTTCTGGAAAACAAAGAAAACAGTTATCATCAATAACAGAAATTCAATAATAATTAGTTTTGGAAAGAGCATTGATTAGCAACAATCTATCATTAATTGACAAGTAATGTTGCTTTTATAAGCAGATGCAAGAACGGAAACAATAATTACTATTTAATAGCATGTGAATAAATTGTGAGCTGATAAGAACATATTGGCTCATCGATAACGTACAAACGGATTCTCTATCTCACATGAATATTTTAATTCTCATATCATACCATTCGATACCATGTAAACAAAAAAGAACGTCAGAATTTGAACAAATACCACACAAAACGGACATATTTCTTCAGCTTCTTAATATTTTTTCTTTTTCTTTTTATTGTTTATGTTTTTCTTATTCTTATCAATATTAACGGTCTTTTAATATTTAAAGGCGGGTCTTATATATGCTGGTCCCAAAAAATCGGATGAGCAAAAGTGCGAATTGTTCGATCTGAAGCATAAAAGCTTCACATGCAAGCTCACGCCCATTTAATAAAAAACCATGTAATCAATTTGTTAATTTTAAAATGAATCTTTCAAAATAATGATCAGGTTTGCTGTGTGGTGTGATCGAACCATTTTCGGCTCCAATACACTTCCAACGTTTACCATATTACGGTTTTTTTTTCAGAATTGTAAAACACTTTCACTAGTAGCTAAAAATAGTAAAATAATATTCATATATCGATGATGGTAGTGTGAAAATTTTTACATTTTATTTTTTATATAAAGGCTTGGTATAAAATATAGAGAACGGTCTGTAGAGCAAGTCGTTTTGCTTCTTAGGCACGCAGAATGGAAAGGAATATTATTCACAAATTTAAACGTGTATTACTAATTTACACGTATTATTTTCACATAACTGGACACGTCATTGTTATTATTCCATCTTAAACTATCTAAAAACATGCGATTCCTACCAAAATTTGCCAAATGAGCATCTTTTCTGAGCCCCCAATTTCACCACCGCTTAGATTTTCCTAAAATTTAACAAATCTAACCAACTTTTAACAATTTATACCAGTTATGGGATGAAGGAAATAATTGAATTTCGGAATCCGGATGCAGGAACGGGGAGTCGGTAATTCCGGATACCTGGTGTTAACGTTTATAGGAAATGTGTATCTTTGAGGTTTGGAAATAAAATATAAAGTTTCGGAATCCGGTATTCCTTCCATCGATGATGTATAAGGTATTTCTTTTTATAACACACGCACTCCACAGCCAAGAAACTGCGCCGCATTGCAAAAGACTTCGCACCAATACACTACACTACCGTTTAATTTTTTTTTCAATATTTTATTTATCAGTTAACGTTTGATTCTGCAGAAATCCTGATGAATTAACGAAAATAAATTCTTAGTACCTCAATTAATGGATCAGAAGAGTCTTCATCGTCAATATAAGTGACTTGTAAATATTGGAATTATTGAAAATAAAAATAATTAATTAAAAGGTTGAGTTTGCAATTGCTGCGAAGTCTTTTGCAATGCGGTGCAGTTTCGTGGCACACGAATTTTAGAAGTATGTTTTTATCAAGAAAATATTGTATGAAACAATTTTTCAAAAATGCGAACATACAATACGCAAATATCTGTATACCATCAATTCATTGTTTAAAAGTACCGTACCCACAATCAATTTTTATGTATTGCCGAGCTATCAGAAGGTGCAGAGTCGGATATACTGCTTAGTAATCATCTAACGATTATTTGATAGCGAAATCTCGATTATTTCATCCAGATTTTGTCTGTCACTGTTGAAATGGCCACAATTTAAATAAAATATAGAGCTAAATTAAGTCTAAGGATATGAAACAAAACTTTTTTCAAACTCTTAAGCGTCAATGTCATTAAAATAAATTAAAAAGTGTTATAATAGGGGTTTTAAATCAATTTTGGGATTTTTAAGAAACATTTACGGTACACTTAAAAAACAACTGTTTTGTATATAGTTAAAATATAAAAATATTGCTTATCTCTTAGCCTGCTTCTGAATATTTAAAATCTATGTTTTTAAGATCGTGAACGAAGCGTGTCTCGTTCGCGGCGGACGCAATCGGATTGATCAGTGATTGGAGTTGTCTTTTTCGAAAATCATGTTTTTGCACTGCATATATTCCCTCTAAACATTTATTATATAAGGAAAAAATGACACCAGAGATGGGATTTTTCCAATTTCGGGATGCGGAATAAAATTTGGAATTTGGAATTCCGAAACCGAAACTAGACATATCCGTGTTTACGGTAATGTTATTTAATCTTCTACTGTGACTAGTTGGCGCGAAACCAAAAACCTGAAACAGACTACGCATATACTCAATGATTAGTCCAATCACCTCTGACGATGACCGACTACCCGAGTTAAGAGAGAATGATTAGGAAAGGAAAATGAGTTTGTGCTCACCAAAGAGCTCCTTAAACTCTGCTGACATGTCAGCCCCCGGGCGCAGGCACTGTTACTACGGTTATCCCCTGTTATGTATTAAGGTTCCTTGAACGGTGGGATTCTGAACTATGGATGAAGGATAACGGTGACGCCCAAAAATATATCCTATGCGGCACTCAGGGATAGGTCCAGACACGCATAGGGGAGTTTCCCGCCACAACCTCGCGGCTGCCGCCTTCCTATCTGACAAGCAAGTACAGAAGCGCGCTTTTTTTCATTCGTTTTTGTTCTCAACCGACGACTTCGGATTCACCAGTGTTGTCCCAGTTCTCACCTCAATGTGAACGTACAGGTTAATCGCATTTCTGATTAAGTTTCTTACCGTTAACATTATATGGATGATGTGTCAAACACGAAAATTTTGGCGGTTCATATCTCGATTGAATGAACTATTGAGCCGATTTTGAAAAACAGATTTGAAATCAGGGTCCTGGGCTCTATTTAGTATCATCGAGTTCGCAAAATCACTTTCCTGACGCTTAAATGTAAAGTAGACTGACTATTAAAATTTATTGAAGATATAAGTAAAATACATTTAAAAATCAACAAACAAAGTATTATAATTGAAAATTTAAATAATTCGTGGTGTGCTTTTCAGAAATTCATCTACTGTTAATACCACTTCCGTGCCTGTGTCCATTCTTATTATCATATACGCCATATGATCAGCAAAACAAACAATCTGGTGTATAGGATAAAGAAGATCATAGAGTCTGCTTCTGTATCCATTAATTCGATCAATGTGAAGAGTAACTCTGGTGAATCCAAAGTCCGATCTCGCCAACTTCGTACCCTGTTAAGTTTACCTTATTGAGCTATTGTTTATTGTAGAACTTACTGTAAGGAACTTGACTACAGCCTCTGGCGAAAAAGACGATTGATCCTCACAATCCAAATATAGATGAAAAAGTCCAGGTCCCCGTTTTACTTTTTCTGTAACTAATGCTAGTGTTTGGTCATTTGCAATTAATCCTCCATCTTCTCGAGTTTTGTGAAAACTAAAATTATCATTAAAGATAAAATTCAAACTCATATTATACCTGAAGCTAGTAACATATGGCATCACTTGCAAAATGTCATCAGCTCTAACTTTGGATGTTGATTTAATTCTAAGATCATTACATCCCGAAAACTTTGGAATCCAAACATCTATCGATGTTCCCTCCGTGATCGTAAGATAAATCTTAATACACAAAAATGATTAACAAGAAACCCTATATAAACCTACCGTACGAAGAGAATGGTACCATGAGTCCCTTATCTTCGCGAATATATCATCAGTATCAATGATAGCTATTTGTGGATTCAATGAATATATATACCGTGACAAATGATCGGTGTTCATTATTTTTATTGAATACTGAAAAGTCATTATTATAAAATGGGTTTTGATATTAAAAAACTTACTTGATGTGTCAAAGTATCGACCTCCACTAAATCTTGATAAAGTGCTACTTTTAATACGGGTTTTGTACTATAAAGAAAATACATTTAAACAAAAATTATTGACAAAATATACCTATAAAAGTACCGGCGACGTGATATGAAACGATAAATAGGGTAACAAGTTAGTTGCAAATTCTTCAGAGTATCGGCATCGCTATATTTGCAAATATTATGAAGAATAGGATCACAAAGCAGAACATTTGGTTGAGTTTGCATTACTATTTCCTATATGAGTAGTTAAGAATATATCTTCTTCTTTTATAATGAACCCAATGCACCGCCCTTGCCTTTAGGGTAGTTTGAATGATGATGTGTTAAAGCTATATCTTATTACACTCGTATTGGTTATCATCTTGGGAATAACACATTTAGGTAGTAGTGAATGCACCAATAAACACAAAGACACAATAATTTATCAATAGTACAGTAAGGAATTATGAAAATCAAAAAATGTTATTTTCCTTTTCAGAGATCGGTGCCTAATGGAAGAGGAAAAAAATTTTGATGGAAGGAGGTACTCATTTGGAAGGCCTCTCTTTTTGGATGACCATTATTTTTTACGAAATTATGGGTAGCACACATTGAAGAGGAATTGACGAAAAAGTTGTTTGTGGACGTGTGGCCGTCCATCATTTTCTCTTCTTTGATTACTCTTCCATGAGGCTCCGATCTCTGAAAAGGACAATAGATATTGTGTGTTTCCGGATCCTGAAATTTTGTATTTGTAAGATCGACGGAAATTCGGATAACCATTATTTTTGATTCCTAATTTTTTGCGACTTAAAACAAGCAGAGATGGGAAACGAACGAAATCTTCGTTTAAACGGAAACGAACACGAAAATGAAATTAAAAAAAAACAGTATCGAAAAAAGGAAAACGAGGGGTCCAAAACGAAAACGAAAAACGAAAACGACATCTCTGAAAACAAGCACCTTTTGTGCAAAATACAATAACGGAAGTAGCCAGAAGAAAGTTCTGAGCCTCTCCGGAGAGCGTCGGCTCAAATCTTGCGGATGCACGCCAATTGAAATGATAAAAATGGATACTAAGATAGGAGGTTAAATATTAGAGTATTGTTATAATTTGTTATTGTCGTGGTGTAGGTTACTGAAAAATCAGGGTTAAAGGAGCATTCCGAATAATAAAATGGTCTCGCTTGGACAGGTGTAGATTAAATTTGCAATTTGTTTATTATTTCGATCTTAAATATAATAAATTATACAAAAAATTTTATTATAATAATTATTATATTGATTTTTTACAACCAATTTAGTAAGAGAAAACAAAATGAAACAAAATTGTGATGAAAAAAATCGAAATAACAAACAAATTGCAAATTAAATCTACACCTGTACAAGCGAGACCATTTTATTATTCGGAATGCTCCTTTAACACTGATTTTTCATTAACATACATCACGACAATAGAAATAATTTTAGACAAATCTAGTCATTTCACATCAACGGAAATCACAAATATTCACGCGAAGCTTCATTATATTCGATGAAATATTGAACAATCATCATTTTCGTTTGGCGTGCGATTTACAAACGTTTTGATCATAATTCTGAATAATATCATTCTTTAATGTTCTCAGTGATTAAAGATGGTTCCTATAATTTAGTTATTTTAAGTTCGGTAATAAAATGAATCATATTAAAAATACTTGTCGTCAGTTTTGCTTTCATAAAAATTACCTGCAAAATTAGTGTGTTTATCGACACAGTCATCGTACGGTGTCCTAACATTTCTCAGGAAATTTGCTCACAGCTTCTGGGTTATTTTTCCTAATTTTTAATATTGGCTTATATTACATACGCTACACATAACAATATACCATTGATTCACATATACTTATACATACTATACGACACCCCCCAAAAGCAAATTACACCTAATATTGAAGTCGTACCGTGTAGAAAACGTAAAACGTCTATTTTATTTATCTGGAGTGAATAAGAGAATTATCTTGCCGAAAGATCCATTTCTTGGTTCGAAAACTTCTCAGAAAGTTATTGCCTAAGACCGTCTGATAATTCACCGAATCCATCTTGTTGAAACAAAGGACACATGAACAAAAACCCTTTCATATGAACGTTCCACCACCAAAGTTCCTCTTCCGAGAAAAACTCAAGCTCCAACCGAAAATCGCGCCAAGATTCATCAGATCCATCAAGGCTGAATTTTTCTCGTCCGAAAAAATGGAATATCGGCTGAAAAATGGTTGAATACCGTAACCGTAACACTAACGTCTTTTCCACCTTCTCGGGCTGACTTCGACGAATTCGAAGGTCTTCTAACAATTTTGCTCTCCTCCTGTCTCCGACCTTCCGTCCTCTTTTTTTCCAATAGTTCGAATAATTCTTTAGGCAACTTAAAATGAAATACTATGTTCGAACAATTTACGTGGAGATATTTTTGATGAAAACTCCAAAATCATTCTTCAGAGAGATTTGAGCTTGTTCAGCTGAACTGAGAAGTGTACTTCTTGGAATGTTGATTAAAACTAATTACAAAGACACTGCGGTCAAAATTTCCGCATTTCTTAATTTAAAAATTTTTAGCATCTTCAGATACGTGAAACAAAAAACATTATGGCCTCGGAATTATGGTTTCTTCCGATTTTAATTTTCCGCAATTTGTCGTGTGGTGTATCGAAAATTGTTTTAACGAATTGACTCCTATTTTCTTTCTTCTGACATGAAATAATTTCCAGATTATTGCACTCAGATGGGAATTGTTTTCACTAGAAATATCAAGAAGAATTCTATATAGCGTTCACAAGTTTAAGCGCCGGCGCAGGGTCAAACTAGGTCCCACCGTCCACTATTTGTCACACACGATTCCCTGAATCCGATCAACATGAATATTGTTTGGATACAGGAAATCGCATTATAATGCTTTAAACAGCGATGACTGCCCAGGTCGATAAAAGACCTGTGATACTTTTGACGATGCAGAGTCTAACAATGTGCTTGCCACAAAAGTTACGTTTTTGTAATTCCCCGTGCCAAGATAAGCAGAATTTTAATGCTAAACATTTCTCGCAATATGGAGATATTACTCATAAATCAAATAAATTTTCTGAATGGAAGAACGCTTACATTTTTCAAATGACGATGTTTATTGCGTTTTTCAGCATAACAGAACTATAATTTATCTTTTTTTTCAAATAAGAAGACATTATAACAGTGGACAAATATTTTAAAATACATGCTTTAAAAAACTATTTCTGCAACGCGTTGCAGATTATTTCAAGATATAACGTATTCAAGATATAAAAATTATTCTAAGTGGTTCGCAAGACCAACGAATTTTGATCAATAAATTTATTATATTTTGTTCATTTTTGTAAAACAGTATTTCGACTATTACAGGAGAACGAGTGATTTTTATGACACGTGAATTATATCATTTCGTTCCTCGTAAAATAATGAATTTTTTGAAAAGCGACAAAACGTTGTTACGGTAATTGACGTGTATTTTATAGTCGATTGAAATTTTAAACTTAAAAAAATAATAACTTTGCTTAAAAAAATCTACTGACTGTCTTCGGCGTGCCTTTACAATATATTTTTATGTTTATAATTTATTATTCTGAGATTCTCTTACTTACGTTTCTTTAATTTTAAATTTTCAATTAATAAAAGTTTAATCAATTTGTTACATTTTTTTGTGATACTATGAGACTTCATATCAATTTTCGAAGATTTTATTTATACATTATCAATGTTTAAGTAGCTTCCTGAGACTAATTTAGTATAATTACAGTATAACTAAATATCTTCAAGGAAATTTTAGACTGGAAATATCCAAAATTCACATAAAAATATCTCTAAAACTTTTAGGTGGGACTTTGAAGAACTTGATTAATATTAGAAAAATTGACTTTTGATAGTGGCTTGCTGTTAATCTACAAGTCCAGTTCCAAAGCTCAAGCAACAAATGAGTGATCGACAATATCAAAACCTCGCCCACTTACAGTTAAGAGATATAAATTTTTGAAATAAAAGTTTTCTTTGATGACAGGAAAGTTCAACCCCAAGTTCGTCCAACTGTTGCTTAAGAATCCGTTAGAAACTATCTCGGTGAGATCATTAATAAATTAAAATGAGAATTATTCAAACTCTTGCTTCTTGTTTATATGTGAAAATATATAATATCTTTTTGACGTTTTTTGACGTACAAAATCTTTATTGATGCATCATTAATACAGGATTATTTCTAAACAAATATTAAGCAGAATTATTTCGCAAGTATATGTGAATGTTAGTTTTATTTAATCATAAACTAGAAAACACGATCGGATTATTAATATTAATTCCCTTGGGGGATATTGTGAGATGGAAACCTTTCAGAATAATGAAAAAATGTACTCATTAAATTTATTTTATGTTTCTTGATAATCATCGTCATCGCTTCTTTTTTTTATTTAAAATTAAGTCTGCTCAATATGTTCCATTATAATGAGCATAGCGGTAATCTTCTTGTTACCCATTTAAATTGAATCTCGTTTCGATATCCTGTGGATGGAGTCGTTATTCTTTCATTAATAAATTTTTTTCTTGTTAATTCCATTTAAGAAATATCGAGCAATTATAAAAATTCAAACTACTACAAAATAGTTTAGTTGGATAAAGTATTCCAAATAAAAAAAAAACAAATGTATACAATCTACTGGAAAAGCTAGTTCATCATTGGTTTTCTTTCTCTGTTTTACGTTCTCGCCAATGGCCCTCTGGTTTTAAACTTGTCTTCTACACTCCAATTTGTAGTGGTAGAACAAACACTTACTGATAGGGATGTTTTGTCAGAATTTTGACTTTATATTAAGCTTTTATATTTCTACGAGCACTTTCCAATGAGGTATGGTCCACCTAGATGGACTTTGCTTGACAGAGTTTATATATTAATTTAATGAATTCAGTTTGCCGCTGGCCATGTGAGATCTTTGCTGCCTTAAAACCGTTCCATTGTCATAATGCAACATTTGATCGTAGTTTTTTTTTAAAAATAAAATACTTATAATAATTGCTTTTGCTGGGCACATTAGGAGTCAATCAAGCAATACTAATGTTTTCATACCGTTTTAGTCTTCCATAATTCGGCTCAAGTTATCGTAGAACCACATACGCTAAACCAAATGAAAATAATGGTTTTCTTGTTTTCAGGCTGGTTTTAAAATATTCACGTGCATCTTGCAAAAAAGCGTGGACAAATTGCCAAAACCACACTCTTCGCTTTTTCTTTAAATTCATTATTATTTAAAGAATTCTAATAATTCAAAACTTAGCAATTTTGTTTTAGTAATTTTTAGCAATTTTTTCCAGGCTTTTTTTTGCATTTTTTTAGTCGTGACCGCATGTGTTCTGAGATCGTTTTTATAAGCCTTCAGTTGGCGTGCATACAAGTTTTCGACCAAACAATCCTTTCATTACTTTGCAGATAAACTCAAATATTAGGGACAATTTTCTGACAAATTTGGCGTCAATAAGGCGTATTCTCCTCAAAATACTATAAATTAAACGTCTACACGCCAAGCCAAGCCAAAATCACGATTTTTCAATTTTTAAACGCGTATGGAACTTTTTACGTCTTTATAAACATTAATTTTCCCCTATAATTCATATATGCTTGTATTAAACTGTCTAAAATATTAATGTATTTCTAAACAAATCAGATTGGAGAATGTTTTCTGAGATCCTTTTATTAGCATACCAGTTGGCGTGAGTCAACTTACCACTCACCTTCTTGTTCAATTTATTTCTCCGAACAGGATGATGCCTATAAGAGTAGAGGATTCGTATGTTTGTTGTGTTCAATTGTTTAAATATAGTCCCGATGCACCAGTGTTTCCGTGACTCAATATAAAAAATATCAAATTAAATATTTCCTGAACAGAATTGTTAAAACCCAGGCACACTTCTTTTGGTAAAACGCAAGTACGCCTCTAAATATGTTTTTGTATCAATTCTGTCCTGATGTGCCTGATGAGAAAGGCCAGCTTCGTAAAGAGTTTGATAATACGATCAAAGTTTATCTTCCCTCGTTATTGGTTAAAAGTTGTTCATGGAAACAATGAAATTAATGTACTCTGTAAATAATCCTCACCAAACACGCTAATTAGACATCAATTTTAGAGTGTTTCGGCTAATTAAAGAAAAATGGATCTCCCCATAATTAGCACTCATTCAGAAACATTTTAAAACTTGGGAAAACTAAGAATTAAGTATCAGCGTCCAAAAAGTTATCAAAGGACAAAGTAGTCAAGTTTAAATTAGCGAAAACCCCGCTAAAAGAAATTATTATATTATAATAAAATTATAAGAAATTGAAAATTCAAATTCAACATTTTTGAATTATTTTCAATGGTCTTAACGAGATCATAAAACAAATATTCAATTTATGTTAATAATTTCTCTGTTTTTCATTATATTTCTTCAATATTTCTAGATCAAATCAGATTTATTACTTTTATTTTTTATAAAAATAAAATTGGCGCGCCAAATTGAAATGATGATTTTCTAATTTTTAGCCATTTCTTACAACTTTCACGTGTACTTTACGCAAATACTTTTACGCCATTTTGTCAGATTTTCCTCAAAATCTCTAAAAATATTAAAATCTTCAGAAATTATTAGATTTGGGCACGTTTTCTGAGTTAATTTTATTAGCGTTCAAATTGGTGTGAAATTGGGGTTGTCAGTTTCTTACATTTTGATAATAGAAAATAATAAATTTAGTGCACTACACTGTGACTACTGCAAATCTTGAAAAAAAGGCGTGGACAAATTGCAAAAATCGCTACCTTCAATTTTTATATTTTTTAAGCATTTATATTTAAAGGGCTCCGTTAAGGGTTTTTAATGAAGCTTCCTAGTCAGATATCAAGGTCTACAATCTTAATTTTTATTTAAATTCTTAATTATTTATAGTGTAACGTATTAGAATTTCATTAATTTTTTGTTTAGAAATATTGACTAATTGTTTTTAATCTGTTTTAAGGCTCGTTTTTAGAATTCTTCCAAAAATATAGAAATTAAATAAAAAGTGAAGGACGTAGTTTATGCAATTTGTCCACAAATGTTTGCAAGATGCGCAGTAATCGTGACAGTAGACTGTTTATTGTATTTTCTCCAGCTACTAGAATTCAATTTTCATCCAGATCATCGAAAAATTCAAAATCGTTATGTAAACATTAGTGATAGACGTGTTCCGACCATTTCCTTCAGTTTCATTTTTGTTCCGTTTTTGCATTTTCTATTTTGAAATTCGGGTTTTGAACAGCAAAAATTGTACATTTTTCAAATCCTTTGCATCATATCTCAAAAAATTACAAATCTGTCTGATCCTTCAGCTCAAAATGTATTCCTAAATAATAAAAAAACCAATTATATCTAAAAATCCTCTTAAACACAAAACAATTAAGCGCAAACATTCATTTTTTCAATAAAAACTACTTTGCTCTTTTCATTCCATAATAGCTCTTTTAAAAAAAATTCAGATAGAGAACATATCAAAGCAAATGTCAAAATAAATTTTTCATTTATTTTTTTCACCCAATTATCTTCATGTGCATTCTAAATCCCTTTTTTTTATTCATTTGTTCATTTGTTTTTTTTGTATTTTTTTTAAGAAAACGAGAAAAAATCCATTTTGCATAAAAAAACAAAAAAAAAATCCATGAATTGTTCTTTTTTTAGTTAAAAAAATTTCTTAAAATTTTTTGGGGTCATAGATTTTATAAGGCGGAGCTCATGGATGTCAACCTTTTGAAGTGGGTGGAGATAAATTCTCGAAGAATAAGAAATATTCTCTGTGTCTTTTAATAGAGGATTGTCTCTAAATGGACATTTAGTTCTTTTAAAAATACTTCTCACCACAATTCACACGACCGAGCATGTGTCATTCTGTCGATCCAAGTGAAATGAATAAATTGATTACTTTTGCATGCCTTTTAACAAGTAAAATTGTTTCTCAAAAGTTTATTTTATTATTTTTTTAATCTAAATGCTACTTTTGTTATATATGAACTGATTATTAAATGTTAATTGGATTAATTCAAACAATTATTCTCTAAAGTACCAAGAGTTTTGTGAGAGTTATATAATCGAAGATATGGATAAAGCAAAGGATTATTTTAATTGTTGGATTTCCGTTTTAATCGTAAAGCGAACAAATTCTTGCTTGTTTAAAAGAATTATAATTGTTATTGCATGTCAATACTGATTTATTCTTCTCTTATAGTTTTGCTGAGCATTTATTTTCTGAAACATAGAAACGTTTTCGTTTTTTCTTGATGCTGTTTTATCTATAAAATTGCACGTAAACTGGTATCTTTATAAAATGAGCTCAAAACACGTCTAAATTTACGGCAAGATATTAATATTTGTGGGTATTTTAAGAATAACTTGTCTAAATTGTCAAGAACAGTGATTTCTAGAATGTCCTTAAAAATTTAAAACACTCTTAAAAATCGGAACATCACTATGTCAACTTGAAGTGCATCTGAGCAAGATTTCTTATAAAACTTGTAATAGCTTTACAATAAAATATGATTAATTTCAATTTTATTAGCTGTTCAAATAGGATCTAATTCTATTACAAAGAACATTTAATTACCGAGTACAAAACAAATCAAATATGACCTAGAATTTCAAAAATTCTTAGAGCCTGAGAATAACTTGACTAAATTGTCAAGAACAGTGTTTTCTAGAAATTCGGTACAAACACACTCGTAAAAACGCAAAATTCAGTTTTCAATTTGACGTGAAATAGTTTTACGAGGTGTTACTTAAATAAACATATAATCGTCGTCAGCTTGGTACAATAATTTGCACAAAAAACGTAAAATTTTTAATTTTTAAATAAGCAAGTCAAATAGAAATTTTGCGATTTTTAAATGTGTGTGGAAATTTTTACGTGTTTATAACAATAAAGTTTTTATTACAATTTAATTAAGCTTGTCTTAAACTATCTAAAAATGTTAATATCTTTATAAAATGTTTTGTTTGAACATACTTACTGAGCTCATTCTTTTACCACCACTAGTTTTATCAATTAAGATCCTTTTTTTGAATATTCATTCCTGATTACGATTAATTCTCTTATTGAATTGTTGATTCCGCTTTCCGGATTTTATACTAACAAAGGTAAATTTTCGTCGATGAAATAATTTTGTATCTTTCTGAAAATTCAAAAATAATCTCATGAATCTAACAAGGGAAGTGTTTTAGGTCTCCATCTCAGATTTTGATAAAACTTTGCAGATAGATTCCTTATGGCTTGATTAGTATACTGTCAAAAAATTAGGACCTACAAAACGGTTTAAGTAGGTGAAAATTGGGTTTGAAATCCAAAAAAACGCAATCATTCTATAAATAATGATTTCATTGGCTTTGGATGCAGTGGGACGACAGCGCAGTGGTAAAACGATAGGACACGGAACAGGATGGTGAGGGTTCGATTCTAATGGGGGTTGTAATATTTGTATTAGTTATGCTAGTTTAATATCTCTAGGTTGCTTTTTCCTTTTTTACTTTTAAAGATGTTTATGAATTTTATAATATTATTTATTTTTGAATTTATTATTTATTAAATCAGCATATATAATGATTCTCAACAATCATATGTTGAAAGCATAAAAATTTTTTACAATAGACAGGATGATTTTTAAACTAGTTGCTCGGTTTATAATATTTCCTAGATAATCGACATTTATCCACCCGAAAAAAGATATGTTGTTCCTTTTTTCGATACTGTATTTAAGTGGCTTATTATTTTTTTGTTATTTTTTTCTCACTTCTATATTTATAATTTACAATGAGTTCTTCTGATTTGATTGTGGAATATACTACCTTGCGGTATATGATAGGAAAAATTATGAAAGATAACGAAATCGATATGGCCTTTCCGTGTTCTAACTCGTGGATTAACTCTTGGAAGCGTGCACACGGAATTTCTTCTCGCAAGATCACGAAGTTTGTGTCTGTGATACGGCATAAGAAAAAAGATGAACTATTGGCCAGTGCAGAAAACTTTTTGGTTGTGGCTAATCAGGAGTTGGAAGCATTTTCACCCAGAAGGATCTTTAATGCCGATCAAAGTGGTTTTCAATTGGAAATGAACACTGCGAGAACACTAACGTACACAGGCACAAAAACAGTTGAATGCACTGTGAACACTGTGAGTTCCACTACTCACAGCTACATCCTGTAATATCTGCAGAAGGAAAACTACATCCTCGTTTGTTTGTAGTTTTGAAAGAAATCAACGGAAGATTTCCAAGAAGTTTTCGATGTTCTTTTTCAAACTTGGTTGTTCGCTGTCATACGAGCCACATTATGACAAAACCGTTGATGAAGGAATTTTTGAACACAGTGATTTTCGATGAATGGGTTCCGCCTAGCTCGTTGCTTATTATTGATTCGTGGAACGGATGGAAAGATGCAAACGGTTATTCGGACCCCAATAATGATGATAATAAGTTAAAAACACTTCAAATTCCTGCTGGTTGTACAGGTATGATTCAACCCTTGGATGTTGGCGTCTTTGGTGGATTCAAGAGTGTTATAAAAATTGTCACGGAGTATGCACGGCTATGTGAACCAAGCTTTCAAATACATCAAAGATCTTCAATCCTTCAGGTAACTTATTTTTAAATGCTTGGTTATAATATGTTCATAGGTTTTGTCTGTAATGTACCGTCAGCTTTGTTCGCCGAAACTCCACAATTGGGTAAAATACAGCTGGTTTGCGAGTGGATATAAAATCGATCGTCCGGGATCATTTTTTACACCGAAGCAACTGTTATTCCCAAAAGTGATCTCCAAAGGATGTGAAATAAGTAACTGTAAAAATGTATCTTTTATCCGCTGTCTTTATTGTGACAAATTTGTATGTTTCAACATATAATTTTTGAGAATCATTATATATGTTGATTTAATAAATAATATTATAAAATTCATAAACATCTTTAAAAGTAAAAAGGAAAAAGCAACCTAGAGATATTAAACTAGCATCACTAATACAAATATTACAACCCCCATGAGAATCGAACCCTCACCATCCTGTTCCGTGTCCTATCGTTTTACCACTGCGCTGTCGTCCCACTGCATCCAAAGCCAATGAAATCATTATTTATAGAATGATTGCGTTTTTTTTGGATTTCAAACCCATTTTTCACCTACTTAAACCGTTTTATAGGTCCTAATTTTTTGACAGTATACTAATCAAGCCATAAGGAATCTATCTGCAAAGTTTTATCAAAATCTGAGATGGAGACCTAAAACACTTCCCTTGTAAATTTATTTCCAAGCGGTATATTTCATCAACATTATTTAGATTATTTACGTGAAAAATAGCAAGACACGGATAAACATAATAATATTGCTATTTTCAATTTCACTCCAATGTCAACTAAGTATGCCGCACATTGCAAAAGACCGCGCACAAATTGAAAGAAAAACGCCCTTCACTTTTTATTATTATTTACACTTTTTTTTAAAAAGCGTATCTTCATTGAATTTGATTTATTTTGTTGGTTTAAATAATAACAATAATAATAAAACCTGAAGGGTCTGTTTTTCTCTCAATTATCACGCACGCCATTTGGAAATAACGAGTTTCCATTTTTTAAGCGCGTCTAACAAGTTTTTAATCTTTTTTAACAAAACATTTTTAATGATAATATAACTAGCCTGGTCTTAAACTATTTATAAATATTAATATCTTCTCAGAAAGTTAGATTTGAGCTCGTCTACTGAGCTCATTTTATTACCATACCAGTAGGCGTGAGCACGCGTTCTTTTGCGATATGCGGCACACTCTGTGGCAGTGAAGTGCAATTGGAATGTTTAGCCACACCAAATGAAAATTGCAGTTCTACCATATTACAGGTGTAAGCTCTTACGTGTCAACTTTAAAGTTATTGGTTTTATCAATTGTTATACGAAAAAAACTGAAATTAATATTCTTCAATAGTTAAACGTTTCTACAAAAAGTTCGCCCAACTTAACCATTCCATTTGGAGTGTTTCTAGCTTATTCTCAATCATGTGCACTCCACTGCCAAGACACTGCCAAATGGAAGAGCAAAATAATAAGAAAAAATGATAGTTTCGGGTGGACGGCCACACGGTCACAAACGACTTTTTCGTCTATTCCTCTTCAATGTGTGCTGCCCATTTTTTGAGACAACACACATTGATGAGAAACAATAGAGTAGCCGTTCAAACGAGAACCTCATTCCTAATTTCTTTCCTCTCTTATTAGGCACCTGAGGCATCCCTGAGAAGGAAAATAAATAAAAATTGAAGGTCGTGGTTTTTGCAATTTGTCCAAACTTTTTTGCAAGATGCCCAGTAATTGTGGCAGTGGAGTGTTACACCTACGTTACACCTACTTTTGAAAACAAAAAAACCTAGCTTATTTGTTGAATTGACCTGAGGGTGTATGCAAGAACGTATTCACGCATAATTTTATGGTTATAAAATGAGCTCTGTAATCGTGCTCAAGTCTAATATAAAAGATATTATCATTTTTAGGTAGTTTAAGAATTACTTTTCGAGAACAGTCTTTCATATAAAGTCATATAAACTTTAACGCAATTTTAAAAGTCGGATAATGATTATTACAATTTGGCGTGCGTATTTATTCATGAAACGGTGATGGAAAAATTATCGATTAATTGTCTTTTTAAGTAAATAATATATTTTACAATCAATTTTGTATTAAAGTATTTTTTTCGTAATCATTTAACAGATAAATATATTCTTGCATACTGGCCCTGGTTATCGATAAGTATAAGGAGAAACTAATCAAACCGTAATACGTTCAGATACCGTACAAGATTGATACCTGCTCTACGCAAGAAAAAATAGCTACCGTTAATTAATTTTCTCTAATATATTTAGCGTATAATCGTTTGCAGCTGCAGCTGCTTCTTTAAAATAAATATATATACGAAAGTTTTGCGAGTTGGACATGTTTCTTTCTTTCGTTCAAACATCAAAACCTTGCATAATTAATTATTTATTCAGTCAAGTATTAAATAGACACGAGTTAAACGTTTCTCTATTTAATTTAAAAAATACTAACGCCAATTTTCATATGTTTGTTTTCTTAAATTTCCGATCGAGATTGTTTATTAATCCAATAGCAGGTCTTTGATCACAAGTTAATCATTTCCTCATTTCCGCATTTAAGTGCTTTTATGACTTTTCACAGACACGCTTTGTAGATAACTTTCAGAATATTTTTTATATAAAGTGGTCTAAAGCTTTGATGATACAATGATCTAGAATCAATAATCAGTTTTCTAAAAGTAGAAATAACTAAAATCAGATTCAGAGACTTACAATTTCCTAATATCCGTATCCGGAAGCACTTCTCATGATCTCATAAAATATAGGGAAATATTGTTCAGCTGCGTATTAAACATTAATGTATAATATTTAATGTAACAAACCAATTAATAAAAAGTTCAGTATAAAAACGAATTATTTTTATGTAAAAAAGTTCCTTTTTTGTTTTCAACTATTCTATATTAATAATTCATATATTTTTTTATTCCGCGAAGTATTAAAATCGAAGGGTCGGAAGTGCCTATTAGAATAAAATATTTTATTCCTATTTAACATGTCTCGTATATAATCTTAACTCTCATATTCGTCTAGTAACTATTCTTAGAAAAAAAGTAACAGAATATTCACACAATAAATTGTTTACCTTTCTAAAACAAATAAAAAGTACAGGAACACATTTGAATAAAAATAATCATTTTTATAGAAAAAAATATATATGCGCTTTAGTTTTTGACAATTATAATTTTTTTAAAAATTTTCCACTGTTCTTTATATTTCATGTACTCCAAACTTTAATTAATCAATAATAAAATTGCTATGTCATTGTCACTGGCAATTCCTAGTTTGCGTGCTGATAAAAAAGAACCATTTTTAAAAATAAATATTTTTGCAAGTTTTAATTAAAGAAATTGTTACTTGTAATTTTGATAAGCAGATCTTATATAAAAGATAAAACAATTTTCTTACTTAAGCACTCCACTCCCATTAAACCGCGCCGCATTGCAAAAGACTTCGAACCAATTGCGCGAATACTACAGGTTTAATTAATTTTTTAAAAATATTTTTTCATTTAAACGAATTAATGCGATTACCACCGCAATTTAGGCGCACTTTTTGAAATATGATTTTAAAAAATTTAATTTTAATGATTATTTTCTTGTTTATGCTCTTTCTATACTGTTTTTGCTTAAATAAATTGAAGAATATGTTTTAGATGTTGTTTCAATCGTGGAATAAATTTGGAAAACATTAATAATTATAAAAATTAAATGAAAAAATAATATTTAAAAAAGTTCGCCACATTTTGAGGTGGTAATCGTATTTGGCGACGACTAAATTGAAAAAAAAAATTGAAAGGTAGTTTTCGTGCGATTGGTAAACCTTTATTTACCAATTAAATTTGATGATTTATGAATTGTCAGACTTGGACTTGAAATTAATCTATATGATGATCGAAATTTGCTGGTGGTGTGTACTTGTTAATTATTTCCTACTTGAATTATTAGGGTAAACCAAAAGTTTTTTGCGATTTTTTATTAAAAATTTAAACATAATTTTACAACACATGAAAAACAATTAGGTTTCAAAGTAAAGACCATTTGACTCTATGGCTTGAACCCATCTATCGGCAAGTTGTTCGATCCCGCTGCGGTACCACTCCTTGTTCTTAGAGGCGAAAAACTCGCGGCACCCGTTTTCGACATCGGCCAGATCATTTGAATAGAGGTCTGCGTCGATGGTCCGACCATGTGGAATTAGGTCGAAGTAAATTACGCCTTCGAAATTCCACCAAACACACAGAAGTGAGAAACGATCACATTTTTCTACCGGTTCCGCCGTTTGACCGGGTTCCAACCATTGATTTTGTCTGTCCGGATTACTGAGTTGACCCACTTTTCATCACAAGTTACATCTACGAATAAAACGGTAATCTTGTGGATTTTCGAGCAGTTTTCTGCAAGTCTCGACACGTTTTTGAGCTTGAATTTCCGTCAATGCATGGTACTTCTCGGCAGCGTCGATTAACTTTCCCAAGGCCGTGAAGAAGTCGTACAACTGATGTTTGAGGAATATCGAGCTCGGCCGACAATCTGCGAGTACTTATTGATGGATTGGTCTCCACAGCTTCACGAATTGCTTCAGAATCCACTGTCGTAGGTCGGTCTGAGTGTGTCTTGTCCTCGAGATTAGTGTCGCCTTCGTTAAATCTTTTAAACCAATTTCGCGCAGTACGATCCGAGACCAAATTGTCGCCTTCAACTTCGCATATCTTTTTTGCTGCTGCAGTTGCGTTGAAGCCTTGTTTCCAGTAATGGCGTAAAATAACACGAATTTCGGATTTTTCCATGTTTCTTCTACTAGTTAAAAATTTTTTAAATAAAAGACCAATTAAAAATTTTAGTATATATTATGATAGAGCTGTTCAAGAGCTTTAAAATATATATATATATATATATAACACATGTATATAAAAATCTTTTTTGGTAAAAAAAACAATTAGACAAAAAGAATTTTTAATAAAAATCGGAAATAAATTTTGGTTCACCCTAATAAATACAGTACATTCTTCAGAACTCTTATTTTTCTTTAGGAATTCAGTTTTGTATGTCTAATAAAGTTGGTATTCCTTCGTTTATTGTTTTAAGACACCAACTATTCCAAATAAAATTGGTTATAAGGAAGTTCAAGCCAATTGAAATTATTGTAAACCGTGGTTCGTTTATCCCATCTAAAATAATTAAACCGGGGATATATTCCTTTGTATAGATATTCTTTGATGAACTTTTACGACTGACAAAACAGAATATCAACATATTGCCTTATAATACTGTAATATGATTTCATAAGTGTAAGCTTACATGTAACATGCAAATGTTGATGAGTTTAATACTCATTTGAAATAATCTTTCATTCGATGAAAATTGTGTTCTCGTTGATTCGGAATGAGAACGAATAGTAATGTCCTCTTATTGCACTTGATAATTAGCAGATAAACAAACATTCTTCAATTAAAAGCACAGACATCTTCCGATGCAGTTTCCTGTTTGCTGGCAAGAATTGTTAGTTGAAAATTGTTTTCACTATTTTGAAACTCGATATGACATTATTACATGGAAAACAATAAACATTAATACTTCTAGAAACTTGATCATCAGAAATTAATCAAAAATGCTTTTTGATTAAAGCAATAAACATTAATCCGAAAGGTTTATGTGCAGAAACGCTATGTTCTTAATCTTTTTCCACCAGATATTGGATTCGTTTTTGACATTTAATCCATTCCATCCATAAAGCGCAAAGCACTAGTATATTGGCACCAGATAAAAATATTAAATAAACCAAGAAACGTATGAGAAGAATAGTGTAGGTGGCATAGCAAATAAAATAATATTCAATTTAGCTTTTATTCCAATTTTAGATGATTATAGATGAAAAAATATTAGAAATTGCTATCTATTTTATTTATGGGCGAAATGGATAGGATTTATTAGGAAATAGATGTCGGTGACAACGGATCGACTTCGTCTTGTCCCCAGAGACTATTCAAACCAATTTTAACTGATGAAAGACACGAAATATATGTGCATATATCATGAAATCGGTTTCGTTTTATTCTGTCTTTCTTTATTGTTGGAACTAGGTTGCATTAAACTGCCAATGTGTTGGTCCTTTGTTAAACTTCAAAACTTACTTTTATTTTGAATATAATTATTAATGACTTGTTTTAGAAATCTATTGAAATTAACAAAAGTCAATGATTAAATGTTTTATAATTACTCTCCATTGGAATGATTCCGTTAGATTTTTGAGTTATTGTTTCTATTTCTTTTTTTATTATAAACTACATCTGCATGGCTACTCGTATGATTTTAAAATGAGCTCAGTAAAAGTGCTCAAACCTAACTTTGTGGTAATATATTCATACTTTTAGATAGTTTAAGGAAAACCTGTATTTCTAGAAAACTTTTTTTTTTCTAGAAATTCCTTAAAACAATTAAAATGTCAACTTGGCGTGCATCTGAGCAAGATTTCTAATTAAACTAGTAATAGCTTTACACTAAAATATGAATAATTGCAATTTTTTAGCTATTCAAGTAGGATCTGATTCTGTTACAAAGAACATTTAATTACCAAGTACAAAACAAATGAAATATGACCTAGAATTTCACAAATACTTAGAGCCCGGAGAAACTTTAACTGTATCACGACAAATCGAAATAACGATTTTGCGATTTTTAAACACGTGTAGAAATTGTTAGGTCTGTATAACAAAAACGTTTTTACTACAATTTTATTAAACTTGTTTTAAGCTATCAAGAAATATAAATATCCTTCTAAAAAGTTATATTTTAGAATGCTTACTGAGCTCATTTACTTACCATACAAGTTGGAAAAAAAAAAAAAAAACACAAATCGAAATGAATATTTTTCAATACGCGTATTACTAATTTACACGTATTATTTTCATAAAACTAGACACGTTATTGTCACTAGCCCGTCTTAAACTATCTGAAAACATGCGCTTCTTCCCGAAATTTACAATATGAGCATCTATTCTGAGCCCATAACTTAACCATTCAATTTGGTGTGATGCATTTTTAAATTTGGTTGCACAATTTGATAAAAAGGCGTTTGAATAAGATCGCCAGTTCCATTGGAATAATTCCGTTTTTCTCCTCAGATAGATTTTTGAGTTATTGTTTCTATTTTTTTTATTATACATCTGCATGGCAACTGGTATGGTCATAAAATTAGCTCAGTAAAAGTGCTCAACTCCAGCTTTGCGGCAAGATATTCATACTTTTAGATAGTTTAAGAAGAACTTGTCTAAATTCTCAAAAACATTGTTTTCTAGAAATTCCGTAAAAAATTTAAAACACTCTTGAAAATCGGAACATCACTATGTCCACTTGGGGTCCAATTGAGACAAATTTCTCATACAACTTGTAATAGCTTTACAATAAAATATTAATATCTTCAATTTTTAGCTATTCAAATAAGATCTGATTCTGTTACAAAGAACATTAAATTACTGAGTGCAAACCAAATGAGATATGACCTAGAACTTCACAAATCCCGCAGAACGCCAACTGGTATGGTTATAAAATGAGCTCAGTAAACGTGCTCAAATTGATCTTTTTGGACACATATTAATAATTTTAGATGGTTTAAGACAAACTTACTTAAATTGTGAGAAAAATATTTTGTTAAAAAACCGTACAATGTTTCCATGCAACCTTAAAAATCGGAAAATCGTTATTTCCATTTGGCGTGTCGCAGAAACTTGAAAAGAAAATACTGTACTTTTTAATTTTTTTGTACAAGTTAATAAAAGGCTTTTAAATACGATCTGCAGTTTTCTTTGGGGTGCCGAACAAACTAAAAAAGTCCCAACAAATAATATTTTATTAATTTGATATTAAGAACGATTTGTATATTAAATAACAAATTTAAACTATTATAATTTAGTATTAAAAGCTTATTCAAACAATAAGATATGTTTGTCATTCTACTTTCCCACCATTGCCTTAAGGGATATAATCCATATTCGCTCTATTTCAGTTTTTCAATCTATTCGTTTTTGCTCTCAAATGAAAAGTTTCGTGGAGCATTTCGTTAATATGTATGTGTCTACTAAATGGACTGCTTGCAAATGCATGATCCTCATCATCATTCAGCATGACGATAATGGCTATGCAAGTTTACTCGTCCGTGCTTTAAAAATGAAATGATCATTGGAATATGTCTTTATGTTTTGACATGGTATCCATCATATTATTATGTTCATATAATTATTTTATAACTACATTTATTCATTACAAGTTCATTATTTATTCATTCGAGCATTCCTTTCATCAGTTATTTGAAAACATTATTGTGAACTTTTTATTTTGTTTTATATTAGCTGCTTTATTAAATTGCGAAGTTTAATTTTTTTCCGCGTTACTCAAGAAAAAAGTTACAGATAAAATGGTGCATTAATGAATTGTTGAGAAATTATGGACAAAACATAGATAGAAGTTGAATGATGCTTATATTAACAAACCAAACAGATCAGGTAATCAATTAACATAATAATAAAATTCTATGTGGAAGTGTTATGAGGGTTTCTTTTGAATATAACGTAAAAACTATTTTCAATAAGATAAATCTGCACAAACTTATTTGAGCTGAAACTGGAAATATTTAAAAAAATATTTCCAGGTTCAGCTCTTTCAAGAGCATTGCTATTATTAAAAGGGACTGTACAAAATGGAATAAAATATAAATATTATTTTTGTGTAAATTCATTAATCTTACTAGTTCTGTATAATTAACTATTTAAGAAACCTTGGGGAAAATCTACAAGCAATTATTATAAGAAGTGTATATTCCAAAATATACCCCATTTGAAAAAAAGGTTTTCAAGGAATTTGATATAGAAAGCAGAGTAAAAACAATTTTAAAAATCAAATTATTTATCTAACGCTTAAACGATTCACTGATGTTAATTTGCATAATCATTGGCACGAATTTGAGCAACCTTATTTTCATCCATCCGTTAAAAATAACAACAACAATAATGGATAGTAGATGTGAATAATATATATTTTTACGAATTGTTTTCAGTCCATTATTCCTATGCAATGGAATATACTACATACGTTTTTGTTAATGCTCATTGCCATGGTTGTCGTCGGGAATTCATTGGTGATAATGGCGGTGTCATTTGATCGGAAACTTCGATCGATCACTACCAATAAATTCATTGCATCGTTGGCGGTGTCGGATTTGTTGGTTGGCTTGATTGTGATGCCACTGTCGCTATTTAACAAGGTCAGTTTCGTTAATTGAATTATTAACTATTACGTAATTAGTCTTAGTTATCCTAAATCACGCCTTCCTAGTGAATTGACAGGCCCATTTTTGGACGGAATGGTTTTCTTTCAGTTTTTGAAAATTCTGAAACCGGAATCCGGAATTTCGAACGTATCCGGTGTTGACATTTTTATGAAAAGTTAATTTTCGGAATCCGGAACACAGAATCCCGTCCATCTCTGATTTTTACTCCCACTTTGTTCTCTATAATTTGATTTTTTTTGGCTTAAAATCATCACAATTGACTTTAAATTTATCATAAAATTTACTCAGATTTTTATAAAACGTAATTGAATCCAGTAAAATTGGCATTTGCGGCATAACGTTAGCACATCAGTTTAAATTCACGATTTTTCAAAATTTATGTGACTTTTAGAATTTTTAGGATTTCAAGATTTCAAGATTTCAAGATTGGTTAATTTGAAATTCACAAATATATCCTATTCACGTGGAGGTGTTTTCAATTTAAGTATGTTACGGTTCTTTTCAGAGATCGGTGCAAAAAAACCCTCATTCCATCCTAATTTTTTTCCTCTTCCATTAGGCACCGATCTCTGAAAAGGACAATAAATGGATCACATTTTTCAATTTCACATCAGTTGACACGCCAAACACGCCAAATGAAAATGAGGGAAACGCTTGTATTGATCTTTATGTGTAAACTGTTTGTCTTAAAATCGCTAGACTCTCTAGTGCTTTAATTTTTTCAAAATGTTAGTTTCAACTGATATTCTGGGCTCTTGTTTTGGCAAATAGCGTAATTTAATGCATATTTTGTTTAAAATTCTTTCATTATTTAATATTTAATATTTGAAACACTTTTAACTCTTCTTATTTTTGAGAATCGTCAAAAAAATTTACAACATAATTGTAAGCATATTAAAGTGTGATATTTCTTTAAACCTCTCTTGTTGCATTAAGCTTCAAATGAATTATTATTATAAACTTGAACTATGAAAAATACACTTTTTATTATTTTTTATACATTATTAATAATGTGAGGCAATGCGTATACATGTTCTATACATGAATAAAATTTAAAAAATTTTGAAAAATGCACATAGTGACGTTAAGCTCTCTAAACCGAGAAATCCAATGAAATTTTTATATTTTACCGCACGCCAACTTCTACTGTTATAAAATGAGCTCAGTTAACCGGCTCAAATCTAACTTTGCAAAAAGATATTTATATTGCTAAGTAGCTCAAGGATAACTTAATTGTGACGAACCGTATTTTCTAGAAAATCCGGAAAAACGTTAAAACACTTTTAAAAATTGGAAAACATAAATTTAAATTTGGCGTGTTACGGTAGTTTGAGAATAGTATTATAAAATCTAAATTTTGGTGGAAACCAAGAAGAAAACTTGATTTCAAGCTTTATGTATTAATGTGCACATTTTAATTTTTTATTTGACACTTCAATAGCTTTAACCATGATTAATTTAGGCCACCAGAATTAATTATACCGGCGATACTTTTGATAATATGTTATTGAACTTTTCAGATATCGGTGCCTAATGGAAGTGGGAAAAAATTAGGATGGAATAAGGTTCTCTTTTGGCCGGCCACTCTTTTTTACGAAATAATAGACAGCAAACATTGAAGAGAAATTGACTAAAAAGTTGTTTTTTTCCATCATTTTTTTCTACTTTTTTTACTCTTCCATTAGGCACCGATCTCTGAAAGGGACAATACACCTTTCTCAATCCTAAAACTAAAATTGTTATAAAATAATCATTTCAGTAGGAACACACACACCAATAAGATTTTGCTATATCTAAACATAATCTTCTAAATTACACGTGCGCACCAAAAGAAAATTAGAATTTTTAATATTTAAACGCGTTTTATTGATTCCCACGTGCAAGTTAAGACAAAAAAACCAAGGTTTGCGTCACTTTTACAGGATCACGGTCAAATAACTCAACCTCTATAAAATTTTGCTAAATATTGGATTCCAGTGACTTTTCTGATCATTTGTTGTTACGAATTCATTTGACGTGCATGTATAAATTTAACACTATTTTTGTCAATATTAAAGAATTATCTAAATATATCCATCTTCATTTTAAATTTATTAGGTTTAAATTATTTTTCTGAACTCCTGTTTTACGAATTTATTTGGAGTATTTTTGATTTAAAGTGTTTTCAATGATTGTTTGTCGGAATTATTACAGTATCATTTATTGAGATAAATTTTTAAAAGTTTTTATTAATATCAATGAAGGGTGAAATGACCAGTTTTCAATAGGAGAATCTGCAATAAATTTTCCGAAGCAGGAACAAGAAAGGGGGACGGATAACTATATGTATATTCAGAAATAAATATGATATTTCCGATTCTAGAATCCATATTGCCATAATACAGTTTCAGTTACTAAAACCGTTCTCACAAAATTTACGCGAGAAGTAACGCACTCACCAGTTCTCACCACTTTTACGTGAGATTTATGTGAGAAAAAAATTTAAAAAATTGGCACGACCCAATGAAAATTTTAAATATTTTCACAGACAAATCTGAAAATTTCAGCTTTTTTCTGTTTCAGCCAAAAATTATTTTCGCTAGCTCATTTGAAAGCCCTTTTTGAGCTGATATAGGTGTCATGGAACCAAATTGCCCCGTTCAAAAAAAGGTCGAACTTCAGCCCTCTTTTTCAGCATGATGCTGAAATCGTACGAAGCTAATATTTCGTGAGGTGAATCCCACGTATTTTGTTACCCCATAAACCAAATTTCGGCTCTCAACTCTAAAATTCGTCGTTTCAGCCTCAACCCAAGTACATACCAAATGAAAATCTCAGTTTTAACATATTTAAACTCTTCCTTATAAGATTTCATGTGTAAATATGCAAATTATTTTCTCCTCAATTTTAAAGGATTGTCTTATACTATAAGATTAAAGTTATTATTAAATTATAAAGAAGATCGTCTTAGATGATTAACTGCTTTTTCGAGTAAAGTTGGCGTGAAATTTGAAATTCCATCGACCTAGAATTCTGCTCCATGAATACCTTATTATTGTAAAAAACTTAAAAACATTAATTTCTTAAACAAAATCTCGTTAACGTTTCTAACTAACAACATTAAAATTCCCCATTTCTTTATAAAGAGCCTTACACATTCTTCATTAAGAATTGATATCAAAGAGCTTAATTACATCGAGCAAAGAGAAACGAAATAATTCCAGCATTCAACGATATCATGCATTAAACAATTCCAATCAATCAAAAAAAAACGTATGAAAATCCGTAAAATCAAGGAATTCAATGAACCCATTAATAATTAATTTAAAAAATTAAGATAATAATTTAGCTTAAATATTCATACATTCTTTAATTATTTATACATTTCAATCGACGCAATGAAGTGAATATGAATCGTTCAGAGCTTTTAGGCAAATTATATATGTTACAATATTTACAGTATTCTACCATTTTTATGTCAAATACGTTTTTTTTAACAAACAAATATTTCAAAACCCGAAAACCCTGGAATGCGTAACCCATCTCTGTTCTAAACTACCTTTCAATTTATTCAAAACGATAGTGGAAAAAAATAAAAAAAAGACCTAATAGCTCATCAAACTCCCAGATCTTACTTTAAAATGTTACCAATAAAATCTTATATTTCCAGATGCACGAAGACGTTTGGACACTAGGCTACACTTGGTGTCAATTTCATTTGGTGTCGGGTGTATTCTCAACTACTGCGAGCATAGTCCATTTAGTTGCAATTAGCCTTGACCGTTACTTTGCTATAATGTTTCCTACTGAATACCAAAGACATTCTGTATCCACGTCAACCATTCCTTACATTGTCATGATTTGGCTGATGTCTTTTGCCGTTAGTTCAACATTGTTCATGGAACAGAAAAGTGAGGAAGATGATATCTGCTGGATAAACAATCCTCAATATATTGTAATTGGAAATTAAATTCGAGCATTTAATTGGTTTTCAGGTGTTATCATCACTCTTGTCATTCTTTCTACCCGGCGCGATTGTTGTGTACTTGTACCTGAAAATATTCAAAAAACTTAGAACACATCAGTTGTACATGTTTGGACAATTGCCGCAAAGAAATGGTGAAAAGCGACATTCATTGCCACGAGTTATCATCGAAGAAGTTCGGTCTCGGCGAGGCTCAAGATTATCGCAAACTGGATCGCAGAGTGGCAGTCCAACGCGAAGACAAAGCGGAGGAAGTAAGGAAAGATCACCTAGTCAACCAGATATTCATACGATTGCCAAAATGCCTCAAAGGTAAGAGCCATTCTTTATTATTTAAAATGGTTCAAACGCTATCTTGGAAAAAAGGAAAACTAATAAAATCCAATTGGTTTGAGTTTGAAGCGTTTTGAAATTAAGCAGACGGAGAAGGAGGTGTGTTCAGCTATGTTCAAAATATGTGCATGGCTAAGGAAAATTTTAATTAAATTTTAAGTGTCTCATGCAACAAAGTTGAAAATGTTTGATGATGAATTTTAAATGGATGTGACTAACGTAGGGATACTGAAAGAATTATAATAGTGGCAAATAAATATAGATTATGTAATTATATAAAGATTAACGAAAACAACATAATTCAGAAAAAAAGGTTATGGCAATAAGAGAAAATAATAAATCGTATTTTTAAGCACATACGATGTCAAATGTAAATTAACAATATTTAAGCGCGTTAACTTTATATAACGATTTTTATAATCTCATCTTAAACTATCTAAAAAATGCCCTTCTGACCGAACTTTGAAAAACGAGTATCTTTTTTGATTAACCAACTAGACCATTCTATTTGGGTGCATAAACTTACAAATAATTCAAGCGTACATGGCAGGGTTGCACGGAATTCCATCTTCCATTTTCCGTTTTTTGAGTTCCATTTCCGTTTTCCGTTGTCTGTTACAAAATAATTTCCATTTTCGTTTTCCGCCTTCCGTTTGAAAAAAAAAAACGATTTCAATGCAACCCTGGTACATGGATATCAATTTATTAACTATTTTCCATATGATTCTCCAAAATTTAATCCCCTTTTATTATATCTTTAACAGTTTCAAATTTATTAATATAACTGTCTTATTAAGCCGGATCAATATCAGAGATGGACGGTATGACAGTTTTTGAATTACAGAATCCAGAATCCGAAATTGAAAAATGGCCGGAATACGGAATTCCGCCCATCTCTGATTGTCATAATGTGATCGGCTGATACTCTTGGCTTAAAAGAACCGAAAAGTTTATATATATATATGTATAGCGCGTTTTGTCATTCTTGAACCTAAAATCTATAAATTTACACAGAATGATGAATTCGTATAATAATTATTAAGGTAACAATAAATTTATTAAGACGATAGGCGACTAGAAAATGAGCAAAATAAGCAAAAAGTTGGAAATTTAATCGATATCGCTGTCTTTAAAAAAAAATTGAAAATTCGGAATCGAAAAATGTCCGGAATCCGGAATTACGGCCGTATCTGGTGTGACGATTATATAGCAACAGAAGGAGGAGCATTATTGATATTGTTCTATGAAAAAAACTTAACTTTGTGGCTCAAAGCCTATTAACGCTTTTACCCTATATATATATATATAAGATATCTGGCTGGCTTATTTCTTAATTATGACAAAATCACACACCGCGATCATATAGGACTAAATAATTTAAGACTTTAGAGCTTTATTTAGCCATAAGTCTAAATGTTATATGAGTTCTATGGATTAAAATACCTAAAATCCACTTTAAAAAGTTATAATAGTCAAAGTCGAAATGAATAAGAGTGCCCAACAGTGAAATTCAGAATTAAAATTAAATTTCGGAATACGGAATACGAAAAACGGAATTCGAATTCGAAAATGGCCGGAGTAACGAATCCGGAGGGATTCCGTCCATCTTTGAGATCGGCTTCGTTATCGTTGTACAAAACTAAGGAAATTTTTATTCCATGTGCTTATTTGAAACAATAAACGAACACTTCAAGTCGGTTCAAATCATTTGTCCAGAAAAGTAAAAACACAATAATTGTGCTCAGAATAAAAATCTTTGGATTTTGACGTATGGTAGACAGAATCTAAGGAAACCGGTGAAAATTGTTTTTCTGTAGATGCAAACCCAGACCCGCGACCAATTGCTGTAGTCGCTTTCTTCTTTAATCATATTTAAGACTTCGTCCACTAATGGCCAAGAATTTCTTGAACTAAACCTATAGCGCAAAAGAAGGTTTCTATAGGTTATCGATTTTGAAGCTGTAGAGCGTAGATGGGTGGAACCCCTTCTGGTCATTTTTGATTCTGAATTCCCAAACTTTACTTTTCATAAAACGAAGATGGGCAAAACTTCCGAGCTCCGTATTCCGAAATAAAAAAAACTTCCAATCTGCTTCTCTCTGAAATACAGTATCCGCCAAATTAAAACTTTATTGTTCACATATTTGAGCGTTTTTCTATAGCTCCACGTTTTAATAGCACATTATTTTCTGCACAAGATTAATAAACGTGCTTTAATTTATCTAAAAACCTTAAAACTCAACTAAAACGTTTTATAACAAGGGAAGTCACTTTAGCGTCCCTTTGAGAATTTGCTGAAACTTGGACCATTGATAGATTCGGATGCGCTGATTCCAAATCCGTTTTCAAAAACGGCGCAATATTTCTCTGAGCCGAGATATAAGCCGTCAAAGTTCATTTTTTGATGTGCTCATTGATGTGCATAAACCACAAAATGTCCGACACAAGCAATAGCTTAATTATATAAGACGAGCAATTAGCATGAGAAGTGTGGCAGCAGCAGCGAGTGGACGGAGCAATTGGAACGGTATAGTGATCATGGTTGGTTATTTCATTGTCTGTACAGTATTGTTAACGTTTCTAGTTGCTATGCGAGTTGAAAGTTTATTTATTTCGTATTTTGAAATTTTTCATTTATTGCATATTTTTGAAAAATTTCTTATTCTGTTCAAGAGTTTAAAATAACTCAAAATAAAATTTAACAAAATTAACTTTTAATAGAAAAACTTTAAAAAAATTTTTTGGCATCACATATGAACATCAACTACAAAAAGATATATCTAAAAACTTCTACAATACAGACATTAAGTAAAATATAGTATATATAAAAGCGAAATCAGGAAGAAAAAATAATTTTTCCGATTTTTAAAATTTTTCTGGTACATTGAACCGATCTCATGGCCATGGTGAAGGTGAACAATTTGCCACCATACATGTTAAGGCGTTTAGAATGATGATAAAATTTTTTTCACCAAAATTTTTTTCATAAATAGCTTGAAATATTGGTCCCTTACGTTGATTTACCTCGTATCAACACACTTTCGCACCTTCCTATGTTGCCCGCTCTACCCTTATCAAGTATATCAGCCATAATTGCGACAAGATGTGGTATTTTTTCTATTAAAAATTTATGGAATTAAAAATTGAATTCTGTCGAATTGCAAAAATGTTGAAAAAAGTAAAAATTGAAAATTGGATCTCACTGATTAAATTAGCTCGCGGGACCAATATTTTAAAGGTAACTTATGAAGTCGGGCATTATAACTGTCTCCGTAATTTTTTGAGAACTTTTAATCCTTCAAAAAGTAATACCTCAGGTAGTGCTGACTGCCTGATTCATTTGACTCTTCAATATTCAGTAAACATGGTAGAGTGATTCATAACGATTGAGCTACCTCGTATAAACAAATTTTGCACGTCTTCCTATGTCCTCATACACAAAGTCAGCCATTTATTTTTTGGAAAACAGCTACATATGTTCCGTTTTCAACTGAATCACGTATATCCATAAACATTTTCCGTCTTCAGTTCCATAAATTTGTAATAGAAAAAATGGTACATTTTGTAGCACAAATATGCTTGACAAGATTTATGGCTGGCATACCTTGATATGGGAAGAGCGGGCATCATAGGAAGGTGTGAAAGTGTGTTGATACGAGGTAAATCAACGTAAGGGACCAGTATTTCAAGCTATTTATGAAAAAAATTTTGGTGAAAAAAATTTTTATCATCATGCTAAACGCCTTAACATGTATGGTGGCAAATTTTTCACCTTCACCATGGCCATGAGATCGGTTCAATGTACCAGAAAAATTTTAAAAATCGGAAAAATTATTTTTTCTTCCTGATTTCGCTTTTATATATACTATATTTTACTTAATGTCTGTATTGTAGAAGTTTTTAGATATATCTTTTTGTAGTTGATGTTCATATGTGATGCCAAAAAAATTTTTTTAAAGTTTTTCTATTAAAAGTTAATTTTGTTAAATTTTATTTTGAGTTATTTTAAACTCTTGAACAGAATAAGAAATTTTTCAAAAATATGCAATAAATGAAAAATTTCAAAATACGAAATAAATAAACTTTCAACTCGCATAGCAACTAGAAACGTTAACAATACTGTACAGACAATGAAATAACCAACCATGATCACTATACCGTTCCAATTGCTCCGTCCACTCGCTGCTGCTGCCACACTTCTCATGCTAATTGCTCGTCTTATATAATTAAGCTATTGCTTGTGTCGGACATTTTGTGGTTTATGCACATCAATGAGCACATCAAAAAATGAACTTTGACGGCTTATATCTCGGCTCAGAGAAATATTGCGCCGATTTTGAAAACGGATTTGGAATCAGCGCATCCGAATCTATCAATGGTCCAAGTTTCAGCAAATTCTCAAAGGGACGCTAAAGTGACTTCCCTTGTAAGATACCTCAAATTGGCTCTTACGCCAATTGGGAACTACGATTTTCCGATTTTCAGGCGTATCTGAAAATTATTGCCTCTTTTCAATAAAACATTGTTCAATGCAATTTAACTACGCATTCCTTAAACTGTCTAAAAATATTAATACATTTCCAAAAGTTCGATTTGATCACGTTTACTCAGCTCATTTTATTACAATACCATTTGGCTTGCAGTTGGCGTGAATACAGTATAACTGTATAAAACTTCAAATATTTGAACACCAGCGTAGTAGCAGAAAGTGCTCAAATAACCATGGGAAAGCTTAAAATACAAGTTTTTATAGATTATAAATTTTATCGAAACTTTAAATGTTTAACAGCCACCAGAAACAACGCGATAAAATCTACCAGAGTTAACATGTCTGATTTAGATGGAGATCACCAACAATTTGTGCCGAGACGCTAGCTCATGATAGAATATTAGCTTCAAAAAAGAGAATATCAATTGTTCCTGATCCTCCGTCGATGGATGTATCCGTTAACATGGCATCGATTGATCAAATGAAGGATGAGCATCATCATAATAGGTTCCCATTGTTTCGATAGAATATTTAGATTATCATTTGTAGGCTACGCGAAGAAGAGCTGCATAATTATGACGAAAAGTGCCGCCAGAAACAGAAAGAAGACGAAGTGCGCAAACTAAGCGATGAGAGAAAGCGAATAATAAATGAGAGGCGTCGATCGAGCACCTGCGAGAACCCGAATGGCTTACCTATTATGACTGCTTTTCAAAAAGCTTATCAAGATGTCCGTGCTGGTCGTCGGCGTTCGACATTTGATTATCACTATCCCTCACTAACAACCGTGGATGATGAGGAAGGCTCAGGAATAAAAGAAGAAATAGAAACCACAATAGGCGATGAGAACACCCCAATGATGCATAAACAATCAATCGGCTCGTCGATTGCGGAAACAGTTATAGCAAAATTACCCCAAGCTGAGAAACATCTCTCGAAGATGGATTCACACGACGATAGTATAATATCGACCGAAACTGGTAGCCAAAAACCACTGCTTAATCATTTCTTCTCCAAATCAAAATCAGGAAAACACGCGCCGTGTCCGATCCCACCACCCACGTTTTTAATGGTGCCCGCCATGATGTCGGTGAACACCCCGCCCATAACCCCACAGATCAAAGAAACACCAAGCAACTTGCTTCAAGTTCCAAGCTTGTTCGAATGCCCATCGCCATGCAGTGCGCCTTCGAATAGCAGCCATTCGTCGTACACGTCTGCAAGTGGGAGCAGTGATACCTATAGGTAACGAGTCTTCCAGCAATTCTCAATTGGATTATAAACCAACAGGAGAATATCCATGAATAGCTATGGTAGTAGCTTAACAGACGGCACAGAGTCGACGTTTGAATGCGATTCACGCCGATCATCAGCGTGGTCAACCTTGAGAGCAGCGGTTTTTGATCGCCCACAACTAAGAGGAGCCAAAGCCAGTGTTGATATAACGGTTATTGAAAGGGCTTATTGTGAGAATATATTTGTACATTACAGGTTGATCAATCGGGGTCGCCTCAGAAGAAGATTTCGACAATTTCAAGAGGAAAGTTGAGAAGAATTGCAACACAAGTGACAAGAGCGATTCGAAGGAAAAGAAGAGAATCAATGGCAATTCGAAGAGAATCCAGAGCTACCAGAGTTGTAGCTGCAATTTTGAGTAGGTTTTGATTAGTACAATGCGATGGATACATTTTATTTATTTCCTGGAGAACTTAAATTTTCAAATAAATATCTGAGAAAATATACAATAGAATGGATAAAAAGTTAAGGTAATAGTGAAAGGTATTTTCAAATTACAAGAAATTTATAATTAATTTTCAACATTTTTGAATTATTCTCAAATGATTTCAATGAGAGCGTGAAACAAATATTCAGCTTATTATAATAATTTCTCTTTATTTAATGGGAACCATGTAACTCCTTTTTGACCGGGGAGTTTCTTTCGATCATTTCTGAGTGCACCATGGCCTCCCAGTTCCACCCAACGCAAATCATCGTCTTTCGCAGATCATGGAACATGGTCGAAGATCTTGACTCTCGGCTTTGGCGTTTCCCCTGGAGCCACCCACTCCTTCCTTTTTTTCATATTGACCTACCATTTTGCATCTCTCGTGATGATTTGGTCCTAAAATCGATGTTTATGATCGCGTGTTGCCCGATGGCTTTTCTTTGTTTAGTTCTGTTTAGCTCATGACCTATCCAGGCTCGAGTTTTCGGCAAATACCATCGAATGAAGTTGATTAAGGATTGTCTTGATCACAGTTTTTATCAGTTTTCCCTTTTTCCACGAATTCACGAATTTGCCTTCAGATGATCTTGGTCTAATTATGCAGGTCGTCCGCTTCGAGGCGTGTCTTCAAGATTAAAGTCGCCATTTTTGAATCTTTCGTACCATTTTTGTGTAGTAGACACTTCTAAGACACCTCCATACGCTGAATATTTCCCAAGCGACTTCGGCTGCTTTTTGGTTTCGATGAAAAGCGAAGAAGAGCAGGTGTCGAAAATGCTGATTGCTTTTTCCAGTATTTTCCGAAGCGGACACTTGACAATCATTAATAAAATTGTTGTGAAACAAAAGATAATATAAATACTACCAACTTATAGATTAGATATCTTATAGACTTATAGAAGATAAACCCAACCCAATAGATTCATTATTAGGGTTGCAAAATTATCTTTAGCTAAGATCTTTAGCTATAAAAATACTAATTTCTATACTAACCCTACACTACACATACAAATACTAAAAATACTAACATAATCAGATTATTATTCATTCTAAATAAAATATTCCTTCAAGAATGAGATTCGAACTGCCGCGGGAAAATCCCAATGCACACTCCAATTGTAAATAGTAATATTAGCAAGTTTAATCGTAAATCTCTAGTTTCCACGTAAATAATCTAGACTTATTTTAACGTAAGTTTCCTAGATTTGCCCAAAACTATCTGGCAAGTATAAAATATTTGTAAAATGATTGTGTTGAGCACTTTAGCTGAGCGCCTGTTTTCTCATTTCAATTGGCTTGCCAATTGATTAGTAAATAATACTGTATGTTGGCACAAAATGTGCGAATACAATCTGTATGCATTCACCAAAACCATATATTTTATCGGGTAACAACTTTCTTGCAATCGAGTTATGCTTCCCCAATAGATTATTTGATGGACACCTCAACTTGTATGGTAAAAGAATGAGCTCAGTAAGAGTGCTCAATTAGAACTTTTTTAGAAAGATATTTTTATTTTTAGATAGTTTAAGACAAGCTTAATCAAATTCTAGTAAAAAAAACTTTATTTATTAAGAAGGAGAAATTTCCACACAGATTTAAAAATCGAAAATCTCTATTTTGTGAATAGATGCTTAACACAATCGGGCACAATCGGGCCTTGCAATCGGGCCTCTGATGTACACTAGTTGACAAAAGTTTAGTCACAAATGTTTTTTCGGGTTTAACTTTTTTGTGACTTGACCAAATTGGCTGATTTTTTGATATGATAAATTCATATGGTTGTAGATTATTTTACAAATTCCCGCTTGTGATTACGATGATCCGTTTTTCAGTGACAAGCGTTTATCGTAAAACGCGTAGCTCAAAGATATTACGCACTTTTCTTGCACTGCATTTTTTAATAATTTTTAAAGTTCAATTATATTTTTTTCGTAATTTATTGAAAATAGCAGTAATTGGCAACATTTTAGAGATGACTCCACGTAAAGAAACTCCAATTGCCACCCGGCAAGCTGTTATCAATATGAGGGAAAACGGAATGCGTGGTACTGAAATTGTCATGGTTATTTGAACCAAATTTTGCTACTATAACATTTTAAACACTGATTCACATAAAATATCAAAAAATCAGCCAATTTGGTTAAGTCACAAAAACGTTAAACCCGAAAAAACATTTGTGACAAAACTTTTGTCAGCTAGTGTATGTAACTGTAGAATATTAGCAAAACAGCGCAAAGTTCTGGTTTTATATTTTTTCCAGAAAAAAATCGCAATTATTATTAAAATAAGAAAATGTTTTTATACTTGAACTAACATTAATTTCTTTTCAGTTGCTTTTCTAATCTGCTGGATTCCATATTTCTGTGTTACTGTGGTTCGCGGTGTCTTAATGGGCTTCCGTCTCAAGCTCGACGTTCAACTTCATCTCAAGTTATTTGTCTTTACTTCTTGGCTAGGTAAATAACTCTATTTCACAAAATTGATTTGATATTCGTTTACAGGTTATGCTCATTCTTGTTTCAATCCAGTCATTTATATGTGTCTCAACAAGAACTTCCGGAACACTATGAAACGCCTTCTTAGAAAAACACGAAAAGATGGTGATTAAAATGTTTACGAGTAATCTGTCATTTTTATTGATTTTTACAATAATATTTATTTATTATGATATTTTCTGAATTGCGGGAACTTTTTACTTATTGTTCGTTTAATTGTTATTATAAAGCTTTAAGATTTAAACATTTTTATTAAAACGAAATAATAATAACAAATGACCCGAGATAAAACAATTAAGATTTTCTTAATAAACATGCATTTTGCATTTGAAATTGAGCCTAAAATTATTAATCACTTTTCTGCTCGATTATTCATATGGAATTACCTCACAATTTGGACACGAGACACATACATCTTCAATTTTTGTTGTTGTCAACTCAAACCCGTTCATATCACTTCTAGTGGAATCTCTTTGTTGAATACTCCTTAAATTCAATTGTAAAAATACTCGTAATTGTATCTATTACCTGGTTCTTTTTCTTATCAATCTCTCGGTAACAAGAACTAAACCCTTTTTAAATTGACTATTCAGTCGTGCATAAAAAATCCAATTAAATGCAGCTGACATAAAAGGAAGTAAATGCGAGTAATACTGAAAATCATTACATCATTCTATTATTGAACATCTTTCTTATTAACCGTGAATGTTAATAACACGGAATTTGGCCTCAATGAAAACATAATGCAGAAGACACTATATATTTGTGGAATCCAGAATGGCACATGACATATTAGGTAGAAGAAAGTGGCAGCCATTGTATAAATAGTAACTCGCCTTAGTGGTATCCGCGATTGTATCAAATTTCTATAAAATATTAATCCTGTGCATAAAATAAATCAATTCAAAACCTTCGCTGTTTTCGAAGACGAAGGATAATCTTTGCATAAAAGTATGTAAGAAGAGTGCACGGGACCAGAAATGCAAATATTATTAAAAATGCGGACACAAGCAGTTTCCATTCGCGGCTCATTCCATCGTTACACATGTGTCGGATGATTGGATGACGTGCCTAAATATAATAAAAACTTTTATTTCATTGCTAATAAAATTAGGGTTTTCCGCCATATGCAACATTAAATTTAATCACTTTTAAAAGTAAAAGAAGAAACATATAAAATTATATAATTTTCAGGATTTTACTGTTCTTTATGACATTTTCCAAAATTAATGAAATTGAATTTTAAGCGATATTCTTCATGTCTTTTATTCCCCATGTATGTAATTTTTAAAGTTATTAGGTACGTGGTAAAAGAATGATGACTAAAATTAGTATATTAAAAACTTTCCATTCCGCCCACATTTGATGCGTAATATATCACAGATGGGCGGAATTACAAATTCTGCAAAGCGGTTTCAGGAAAACGAAAATTATTTCATTTTCAGTTTCCAAAAAAATCTAAATAATGTATTGTCCTTTTTAGAGATCGGTACCTAATGGAAGAGGAAAAAAATTAGGATGAAATGAGGTTCTCGTTTAGACGGCTACTCTATTGTCTCTCATCAATGTGTGTTGTGGGTAGGGCAGCCCACAATGAAGAGGAATAGATGGAAAAGGACATCCATATGTTTTTGCTCTTTCATTAGGCACCCATCTCTGAGAAGGACAATAATAAATAACCCGAAATTTGCTGGACAAATTGATAAATTTCATATTTCATAATACAAACTTCTTCCGGGATCTGGAACAAAGTTTTTTCCAGATTTTTCTGTAAAAATAATGTTTTAGAGTATGCCAGAAGGAAGTCAATTTTACAAAAAGATATCGCAAAATATAGAGAAGGAGACACTAATCTACGAAATATAAAAAATAATTATCACACTGCACGCCAAATGAAAATGAAGATTTTCTAATCTTAAAAAGTATTATTAAATTACATGCACGCCAAATCGAAACTAAGATTTTCTTATTTTTACGGTGGTATTATAACTTTCACGTGTATTTTACACAGTTGCTGTCTACCGTAGGTTGTCCGTTTTTTTTATAAACACTCTAAAAATATTAAAATCTTTACAAAATAGTAGATTTAAACACGTTTTTCTGAGCTCGTTTTATTAGACTTCAAGCTGCTGTGTTACATGTAATATTTTCAGAATAACTTTTACGTCAATTTGTCAAGCACATTCTAAACTATAGATAACAGTTCTTTTTTTACTGTATAACTATAAATAAGAATTTTTCTGAGCTCTCAAAAGAAACTCTTCATTTGGCGTGCCCAGTGAGCCAAGAATATCATTACCACGCCAAATTGAACTGGCATGTTGTATGCATTTAAGAGTGTATTATGAAATATTTCATATTACATTAGACGCTAAATTAATAGCTTTGTCCAAAACTATCTCTTAATTATAAAAATATCTAAAAATGTAGCATCTAAAATCTTCCATGAGAACACATGTTTATCATTGCAAGTGGTGTGTGGCTACCAAAACGTGTCATTGTCCAATATTTTAATGATTTTTGCAAGATTAACGTCCATTTGAGAATCTTTTTTGGAACCTCATTTTAATTATTTTATTTGGCGTGGACGTAGGAAAGAATTCATTAGCATATTTACGTCTTCCCGTGGCACTACAACTGGTATTGTTATAAAATGAGCAGAGTAAACATGTTCAAACCTTCCTTTTTGGAAATATATTGATATTTTTTTAATAGTTTAACGAAAGCCTAGCCAATTTGCTAACCGACAATGTTTTATTGAAAAGGCGTAAGAACTTTCAGACATGCTTAAAAATCGAAAAATCGTTATTTCCAGTTGGTGTTCCGTGGATACACAGGTCTCGAATGGTAGCCGGTTTTCTTTAATTAGAAGAGGTGAACATATGAATAGTAATCGTAATTAAGAAAAATTTTTAAAAATCATTGATAAACTTTCGCATTTTTACGTTGGAGTAAAATTTCAAACTGTTTTTTGAAGCTCCCTAACGATATAAATAATCTTTTGGACGGAATTTTTCAACTCCAGAATCAGGGCTATATTTTCAGTAAGAAAATTAAAAATCCGGCTTTCATAGAAGAGTGGTATGAAACTTCGGAATTGGGTCTTTTATAGAATATACTAATATATTCTTAAAACTATTCCACAAAAAAATTTCGATTGATTTTAACTTGGATATCTTGCGAGATATGTTATCCATTTGTTATCCTATATTTTTTGTATTGGGCTATGGTATATTAATATACTAAATACGCCTAAAAATATGCTCAATAAATTCTATAATTCTTCACCAAAAAAAATTCTCAGTAGTTGGAGGAATTTTCTAGTCAAATTAATGAAACAGAACTCCAACTAAATAAAAAAACGGCTACTCATTTAAGGAGTTCCAACATTTTTAGTTTCAAAAAAACCACCCGAAAACGTCGTTTTACAGAGTTTAATCGTTTATTAATTATTTCTTCTAGGACTTTTCAGATAATTTATAATTTAATTTCGGTTATTTTAAGTGAAAAGTTCAATGTGTCTTCAAATTATATAACATTAGAAACTTTTTTGCTTTATTTTAGGTTCTATTCTGATTTTTTTGTAATTAAGTGATCCGATATAAAATATATAAAATACTGGAAAGCTAAATACGTCTTATGCGCGCATCTTGCAAAAAAAGCGTGTACAAATTGCGAAAACCATATTCTTCAATTTTTATTTAAATTCTTTAATTTTAAAGTGTAACATCTTTGAGTTTTATTTACTTTGTTGTTTAGAACAGTTTAAAATTATTTATTAAATGCATTTAATTTATTAGAATTATTTGAAAAAATAAAGAATTAAAAAAAGGAAAATCGTAGTTTTTGCAATTTGTGCACAATTTTTTTCAAGCTATATACGTTTGTTTGAAAAATCAAATATTCGCCCAAAATATTAGATGTTCTTCTCTCTGTTTCTCAATATTGACAATGTCTATGTGACTTTTTAAGTCTCTTAGAATCTGTATCCCTCAAAAATTCTAAACCAACTATATAGACTTATGCTGCTAATCATACAAACTTCCTAGTTGTCCAACTATTAATGAGATTTTAAACATAACAGGTGATAATTCAGCAAAAATTAAATAATTTTTAATTAAGCGGCATATTTTAAACAAAAAGAATTTAAGAACATTTGTGAGGTAAGACGAAACCAATTATTAAAGATAACATAAACGCACTCCGCTGCCAAGAAACCGCTCCGCATTGCAAAAGAAATTTTGCAAACACTACTTTTTAATTTCTTATTTTTATTTTCAATATTTTATTTATCATTTTTATAACGTTTCATTCTGCAGAAATCCTGATGAATTAATGAAAAGAAATTCTTAGTACCTCAATTAATGGACCAGAAGAGTTCGTCAATATAAGTGACTTGTAAATTTTGAAAATGAAAAGGTTGAGTTTGCAATTGGTGCGAAGTCTTTTGCAATGCGGCGCGGTTTCGTGGCAGTGGAGTGTAAACATATTTTTAATTGAAAAGTTCACATATCAGAAAGTTTGTTCGCTCACAAATTTATTTATTTATTTATTTAAAATACGTGTACCAGACACGTGAAGAAAAGTATAGTCAAAATATACTTTCAATTGGAATTTTTGATATTATTTGTATGTTTCGGTTATATGAGACAGAGTTCGTTGTATTTTTGATTATTGAAGTTTTTCAAGTCTCTAAATACAGTAATAGAAATCCCCTCGAAGAAAACTGTAAAATTAGTTGCTATTTTAAAGAAATTCATGACGGAAAATAGAACTAATTCATAACATTTTTCAAGGAACAAGATATAATTGAATTTATCATTCCTTTTTATATTATTTGCTATTCATTATTTCATCTATTATAGTTTTTCTCTTTTGTTTAGTATATCTAACTGAGTAATCTCTATCAAATAAACAACATCAAAACAAAACAAAAAAAAATAGGAAAACATCTTACATTATTCTTGTCCAAATACACCCCTTGTTGCCTCATAGTCTTGACTTTGGCTGAAAACACCATCGGAGAAATTAAACAGAATGAAAGAGCTGCCAACAGTGTCGTAATGAACATTGTTCTTCTCATTCCATGAATCTGATAAGAGCAGAGTTCTACATATAATCCAATGAGTAATCTCATACCCTTTTATTTTCTGGATGACATATAGCCATGTACCTATCAAATGCAAGAGCTGTTAATATGAATGTTGAGCACATCTGCAAAATTATGTGTGTTTTAATCTTCTAATTGGATGACACTGTTTATTTCCTTAATTGACATCGTGGATGCAATTGAAGATAAACATCATTGGAAAAAGTATAAATTGATTTAATTAAAGATTCGATTTAAAATTGTATTTGGGATATGGATCATCCCTTGAGAATGTTGTCATCAAATTCATTTCAAACCAATTTGTTTTAACACAATTAAATAAATAATGTAGACGACTTGGTGAAAAATTGAAGCACTTCTTTCAAAGTGTTTTTCATTGAAGAAGTCTTTTTTTTTTGCAAAAATAGTGTTAGCTGTTTTTGCACTTTTTAAAAGCAGTTATCGCTATCATATATATTTATATATATAAATAATATCTATATTTAAACAAATAAAAATTACATTATAAATAAATATTGATAATGTAAAACTATTTATTATAATTAAGTAAACCTTAATAAATTTATGGTAACCAAAATTGACCTAACAATTAGAAGACATTAAAGTGTATAAATAAACTAAATCAATTTAAAAATTGTTGCAAAATTAGTAGATAGCCTAAAAATGTTCATGTTTTAGATTTCGCTAGCACGCCAACTGGAAATTACAATTTTCCGATATTTAAGCGTGTCTGAACGTGGTTGCGTCTTTTCAATAAAACAATGATTTTGACAAAATAACTAGGCGTGTCTTAAACTATCTTTTTCACAAAATTAGATTTGAGCACGTTTACTGAGCTCATTTTATGACCATACCAGTTGGCTTGCGTTAAAATAATGACGTTTCCATAATAAAACTATAAATATTGTTCGATTAGTTTTTCCTTTCTTTATCATGTAAAGTGTTAGTTAACCATAGTTTTTTTTATATATAATAACTAAAAGCAGATTTTAAAGCGTATTATTTAAATCAGAATTCCTGATTTTAGCTATTATTCCAAGCGAAAAACACGTTTTATTTTACTTTTAAATGATCGTTGCCTAATGGAAGAACAAGATGATGGTCTCGTTTTGCCAGTCACTATTTTGTATCTCATCCATTTGTGTTGTCGCAAAATAATAGATGACACACGTTAATGAGACAGAGAAAATTCCTAGGTTATTGTTCTTTTCAGAGATCGGTGCCTAATGATAGATGAAAAATAAGAAAAAATAGTGATCTCGTTTTGCCGGCCGCTCTTTTATATATCTCATCAATTTGTGTTATCTCAAAAAAAAACTAGACAACACAAATTGAAGAGGAAGAAATGTAAACTCCTCTGTGGCCGTCTAAACGAGACCATCATTTTTCTCCTTTCCCATTAGGCACCGTTCTCTTCTCTCAAGAGTTATATCTATTGTTTTTTTATATTTTTATTGTAAGCCGATTAGAAGTAATTAAAATCAGTAAAACTTGGTAAATATAGTATAAATTTAGCTGCCGGCTGGATTGTGCACAGAATTAACATACATTAAAATTCCGGATGTATAAACTATTATATTTACGTGGATGGCTTTACTGAAGACCAAATTAATAAAAATGGAGAGCTGTCAATCGGCCGTATTAAACTGTATACCCGGATTTCGTATTCGTTTTCTTCTTACAAGTTACAAATTGTTAGTTACAATAGTAATTATCTCACTAGTTTATAATCTGAAGATGAATATTTAAGGACTATGATTACCGAGTTTTAAATTCATGAATTAAATATCTAAAAGGGTTTCGAAGAGATAAATTAATCAAGATACTTAAACAAATACGTAGTTCTGTCCTACTTGGGTTTGGCCTTGACTTACGTTCTTTGAGTAACTTTCGACATCAATTGAAAATTATTACTTGGCTTATAAATAACGGCTTTCCAAACAATAAGCGTCAATGAAAAACATTTAAGTTTATGTATTTTTTAGTTTTAATATGTTTTTTTTAATCTTGTATTTTCCTTTACAGAGATCTGTGCTTAATGGAAGAGGAAAAAATTGGGATAAAATGAGGTTCTCATTTGGACGGTTTTGGACGTTTTTTTTTTTTCTTATTTTTGGGCACCGATCTCTGAAATGTACAATATATAGATAACTCGCGAAAAATTAAGTAAAATTTATATAAATTTTCAAATTTGATCTTTTCCCACCTTAAGAATATACAAAGAACTATACAATTCGTGGAAAATGTCGCTGGTAAAATTCAGCTGGACGGTAAATAATGTGTTATTCTTTTCGGAGATCGGTGCCTTATTTCATTTTATTTTTTCCTCTTCCATTAGGCACCGATCTTTGGAAAGAACAATAAAAATATAAATTTGAGACAATCTGTAAGTTTTTATAATTGTCTTGGCACGTAGGCTCACGTTTGCGATCCCATTAACTAAATGCAAATTATACAATTTTTAATTTACCAACTTTAAATTATTATTATTATTATGGCCCACCATTTCGAATCATCGGTATATTCCTAGATTCAAGCAAATCTCATTATATGTGTTTCTTTGAAATAATTATGCGCTTTTTTCAGAGATTTTTTTTTAAGAACTTTGCGCTTTTTAATAAAAAACTATCTATAATAAATATTAATTATTATCAAAATATAAGAAATTGACAATTCCAATTTTATTTTCACAAAAAATAAAAGTAATAAATCTTTTTTGATCTAGAAATTTTGAAGAAATATAATGAAAAACAGAGAAATTATTAACATAAATTGAATATTTGTTTCATGATCTCTTTGAGACCATTGAAAAATAATTCAAAAATGTTGAAATTGAATTTTCAATTTCTTATATTTTGATAATACATAAGTTAGAATTTCCTCCCGACATGTTATGGAAATATATTTTTCTGATAATTAGTTTAAAATACAACATTATTACTTTGCCTCTAAAATCTTTTGTGTCCCTTGGAGACAATTTTGTTCCTCGCCTAGGAAACATTTATAAACCAGCAATATGAAATTCTTTCAAGTTCAAATATGCATTTTTTAACACCTACTTAAACGGCTAATTATTTACGTCAAGCAATAGTTGACATTTTTAGTGTTTCTGTGTGGTTACTGTTTCAATTACTTAAAATAAACGTTAAAAAGAATATATTAAAGCAGTTCAGCAAAGTATTACATATATTACAATACCAGTTGGCGTTTGCTTGTGGTCGTTTATGACGTTTAAGTAGGTGTCAATTTTTAACATTCGGAATCGCATTTAAACATTTCTTATTTCTTTGAGAACCTTATTACAATACAAAACCAATTTTTAAATAATTTCACCCTTACACTTAATTTAACAATGGTAGGCTAGCTTCCAAATGTGATAAGTTCAATCAATTGTTTCTACCCCTTATTCTGCGAACTTTGTTCGAAATAGCGAAAACCTGCACGATTTAACATATTTTCCAAGAAAGCAACTTTTAAAAATAAATTGAATAATCTTTAGGTAACACTTTAATTGTTTAGCGTTGAGCAATCAACAAAAGAGGAAGACTACTCCAAACCGCTTAAAAGTATATATAATCTATAGTTATTCATAAACAATATTCAAGTTCCTGTTTTGTACTTTAATATCACATTTATCTTTGATATTTTCCTTACTAATTTAATTTTAGTTTCATTAAAAAACCAAGAAAAAAATCGAAACACTTGAAAAAAACTCAGTTATACATAAATTGTCTGAAACGTGGGTAAATCTAGGATAAATATTATTGGTCTAGAACATGTCTAGCTTTCGTAAAGGATTAGAAAAATAAGATTCTATTCAATTACTGGCGAGATAAATTTTTAGAAAGTTTTGAAAAATCATCTCACAATGCACGTCAAATGGTCCCTTAGAAATTCAAGCTCATCCAATTCAGTTTTAAGACGGCAAGAACACCAAATTAAACTATAATGATGCAAGATTATTAAAGCCTCGTTAATCTAACAATAAAATATATTTTGATATGTTTTAAGACAAAAATGACAAAAAGTGAAAATCATAACCCCGTTTTTTATACTTTTTTACATTTTTTTTTAACATTTTTTTTACGGAATTAAGAGCACCTACTATTCCTCCTAAATCAAATACGACGTGGTCTACTTTGACGAGATGCAATCGTTCGGGATAGAGGGAGATAGTTTGCAACCGCTTGAGCGGTTGATTCGAACTCCTAAGTACCTAAGTACCTAAGCAAAATAAGTAAATTTAGGTAACATAACAACTTTTTTAGTTAACCTAAAAACATCTAAATAATAATACTTTACATAAAGTTCTTCTTCCTAAATGATCTTCCTAAATGAAAAAAGTTATTTGCTTTTGTTTCCTCAAAAATAATAATTATCTCAATTTAACGTCTTGTATCGTATAAACTTTTATATAATGTGCTTAAATTTACACGCAAATTATTATCCTCTTAATTGTTTTTTATGAATTTGTCGACCTTGAAAGGGAAGAAATATATTGACGTTAAATACAGGCTTTCACTATTATCAAAATTTAAGAAATTGATAATTCATTTTTAAAGCGTTTAAATTATATTCAAATGGTCTCAATGAGAACGTGAAAATAATATTTAATTCATTTGAATAATTTATTTTTATTTCATTATTTTTTGTTATTATTCTGCAAAATTTCTAGTTAAATTCCTATTGGTTATTTTTATTTTTTATTAAATTAAAAATTAAGTTATAAATTTCTCATAACTTGATAATATATTTAAAAGTAATGATCATATTGAACTTTGTGAAAGCTGATCGGAGTTTCTCTTTTGAATGTTAGATTTTTTCTACTTGGGAAAATAAAAATTTTATAGTTTCTCCGTCTTACGCAAGTTTCCTATAAAATTGTCTTATCTTTCATTTTGCTTAATTATGCTTAATGTGTTGAAAATGAACATAACTATGAAAATCATATATATACACTAGCTGACAAAAGTTTTGTCACAAATGTTTTTTCGGGTTTAACTTTTTTGTGACTTGACCAAATTGGCTGATTTATTGATATGATAGATTCATATGGTTGTAGATTATTTTACAAATTCCCGCTTGTGATTACGATGATCCGTTTTACAGTGACAAGCGTTTATCGTAAAACGCGTAGCTCAAAGATATTACGCACTTTTCTTGCACTGGATTTTTTAAAATAATTTTTAAAGTTCACTTATATTTTTTCATAATTTATTGAAAATAGCAGTAATTGGCAACATTTTAGAGATGACTCCACGTAAAGAAACTCCAATTGCCACCCGGCAAGCTTTTATCAATATGAGGGAAAACGGAATGCGTGGTACCGAAATTGCCCTGGTATTTTAAACCAAATTTTGCTACTATAACATTTTTAACACTGATTCACATAAAAAAATATCAAAAAATCAGCCAATTTGGTCAAGTCACAAAAAAGATAAACCCGAAAAAACATTTGTGACAAAACTTTTGTCAGCTAGTGTATATATATATATATATATTATATATATACGCCAAATGTAAATGAAAATTTTTAAATGTTTAAACGTGTCTTACTAACTTACACGTATTCTTTTCATATAACTTGTTACGCTTTTTTTATTATCTCATCTTAAACTATCTAAAAATATGAGCTTTTTGCAAAACTAGTACCCAACTTGACCATTCCATCATTCTTTTTCAAAATATAAACAAAAATTAACTTTTTTCAAGAAAAAAAGTTAAAACGCTTTAAAAAGAAAAGATTTCATCAGTAAATTTTGAATTAAAATTTTTAGCTCAAAAATTTACTGTCGTTTGTTTTTCAGCCAAGATTCACTTTTACAAAATTTTCTCTTTGTTATTATTAATTAATTTCAATTGAAATTTTAATTTTAAAAATTCAAACCGAATATAATAAAACTCCAGACGCCAGACCTATTATGTCTTTCGTCTAGAAGACATGAATAATTAAATATACAAGAAATTACTTAAGAGGATTCAAAAGAATCATTATTTCCTTGTTCAAAAAATTAGGCTATATGGCTGGGTGACGTATGTTTAAACAAATAAAATCTTATTTGGTCAGACTGATTTACATTTTATTTGTGTTTTGTTTCTAAATTCTAGATGGATGCATCACACACAAGGTTGAAAATTGTTCGATAAAGGGTTTAAATAAGTTTATCCCTGCATTTGTTTTTGAAGTTTTACTATTCTTTAATCAAAGAAACGAGCAAACTTCAACAATTTTTTTAAATTCAGGAACTTTGCCTAATTGTGTTTTGCCGTTCGAATGTTTTAAATTGTTTTAAAATTCTTTTGTTTGCATATATCTTTCTTATTCTAGTTTAAACAGAGGAATGTTCTTTGGAAGCTGAATTGCTAATATGCTCAAATATGTTTGACAAACTGAATGATTAAAATTTTCATGAAATATAGCTAAGCCGACATACAATTCAATCATTCCTATTTTATTGAAAAATGAATTATTATTATATTATTTATGCATTCAAATTTGAGTAAATTGTGGTGATATATAGTATTTTTGTTATTACACCTTATAAAGTTAAAATATAAATCAAAAACCATTCTAAACAATTATAAAAAAACCTTATTTGATAGCTCCAATGCCCAATGAATCTTGCATCCAATTTCGCCAAAAACCCAATTATTGAGTATCGTATTAGACAAGGAAAAAGGAATAGAAATTGTCACTAATAAATCTACAGCACATAGAGCAACAATATAGATGAAAGTATTGCCAAGAGCAGTAATTGATGATTTCAACGATCTTAGAAAAAAGAGGTTAAGGGATATTTAAGTAAAACTCATCAAACCTGGTTATGAAGAATACATAAGAAAGGACAGCTGTATTGCCAATCGTTCCGACTATAAATAACAATGAATATGGTAAGGCTGTTTTAGCAAACGGTGCTCCTGTCAAAGGTGGCGGTGGATAACCAATGTAGGTTGTTAGATTCATTTCTGAATAGAATTATTTGAAATACAATTTATAGATATAATATATTATAGAACATAATTATGATGATGATGAATTGGATAAATAAGTATACAAAACATTAACTTTGTTAGAAAAAAAGGCGGTCGTCAAAATATTCATGTTACAATTTGTCTGGCACATAAATGAATAAGCGACAGAATAATATTACAAGTATCACTTATCAAGACCACCGAAAACATTGTGACAAGACGAAGCAAACATGTAATCAGGAAAAAATGTATCAAACCAAAAGCTCTGAGAGCGACAATAAAATTTAAAATAGTAACGAAGTGAAGGCGGAGTTTCAGCACTTTTTTCTTGAATTCAATTATCTCATTTGCGCATTGGAAGAAAGACAAGAATAAAGAATGGGATAACAGATGAAAAACTTATTGAAACTCAATGAGTGGGATTTTAGGAAGGCGCGAAAATTTTGTTGAAAGCCTTAAAGAACTTAAATTATTTTTTATTGAAAAATATTGTTATCATCTTTAATTAGTAAATAAATAATTTAATAACAGCTATTATGAAAATTAATTGAAAATTCTAAAATTTCAGCTGAAGCTTTATTGGATAATATTTTATTTTCAAATTTCGCATGCAAATTTTTATAGCAGCTGTCTTTTTCAATTCAAATTATCAAGGAAACGCCATCTGAAAATAGTATTTAAATTTTTAATTACGTTTTCTTAAATTCCACATAAAAGTGTCAGCAGAACACCAAATTATCCCCAATTGTAAATTTCAGTTCACGTTTTTGTTTCGCTGCGCACGCCACCCGCTATAAGAAAATTACTAATTAAAGGCCTTCCATCTTTACTTACCAATTAACTTTGATTAGAAATATCAAAAATTCACTTTACATTTCTCTGAAAAGTCCACGTATCAGTTTGAAAAACGTGATTAAAATACATCAATTAGACAATTGTGGTGACGTAGCTGCGTGAACATGTGTTGTTTACTGACTGAATCATGAAGTGAAGCCAAAACACGCCAACTGGAAAGATAATGAAATGTGCTCAATAAACGTGCTCAAAAATTGTTATTTTCAGTTGGCGTACCAAATTCTCCCCAATTCGCCAATATTTGACTAACAAAAAATAAATTTAAAAAAAGTGCATGGTCATAAAATTATCGCCAGGGAATCACGACACCACTCCACTGCCACGGAGTACGCGAAAATTGCGAACGATCGTGCAGCAATTTCACGTTTCCTTTAAAAATGTAAACAAAAGTCCTCATAGCTCTTTCAAAAAATTATTTTTACTAATTTCAGTAACGCGAATAGGTAGAGTAGAAAAGAAGGAATGTTTAAAAAAACCTGTTTTGTAATAATAAACCAATACATTTTCGAGAAATCATAGTTTTATGTTTTTCATTACTCTTCGGGTTTAGCCCATATGCCGTGGTTTTCTATTAGGTCTAGAAATTAATTTCCGCGTTTTTTTTACGCATATTAAACTATAAAAAACTGGACAAACTTAAACAAAACTTTTATTCAAAATAATTTCCGTCATTAATAAAAACGTTTTCCCAGAGTTTGGGCAACTTATGGATTCCATCATAATAGAATTTTTCTGGTTTGGCCGCAGTCCATTCATCTAGCCATTTTTTGACGTCTTGATGATCTCGAAAGCGCTGCTCCGCCAGACCATGAGCCATTGACCGGAAAAGATGATAATCCGACAGGGCAATGTCCGGAGAGTACGGCGGGTGCGGTAAGACTTCCCATTTGAACTCTTTCAGCGTATCCTTCCCCGCTCGAGCAACATGCGGCCTTGCGTTGTCATGAAGCAATATGGCCTTTTCGTGTTGACCCGCCCATTCCGGTCGTTTTACTGCGATTTTTGCACTAGTTGATGTTGACAACGATTCGCAGTGATTGTTTCGCCAGGTTGGAGCAGTTCAGAGTACAGAATTCCTTGTTGGTCCAACCATATGCACAGTAAGACCTTCTTCCCGTGGATGTTGGGTTTTGCGGTCGAAGTTGTCGGTTCACCGGGACTAACCCACGATTTTCTTCGCTTCGGATTGTCGTAGTACACCCACTTTTCATCGCCAGTAAAAAAGACTTTCTTTGAAATATTTCCAACAAGATTTTTTTTTTGTTTTTCTCTGCTCTTTGTTGCGTTCTGAGAGCTCATAGGGCATCCCTTTTCCTTCCTTTTGAATCTTCCCCATTGCTTTCAATCGATGAGAAATTGCTTTTTGCGTGACGCCTAGAGATGCCGCGAGTTGGTCCTGTGTTTGAGCCGAATCTTCATCCAACAAAGGTTGAAGTTCTTCGTCTTCAAAGTTTTTTGGCTGTCCTGATCGGTCTTTGTCGTTGACATCAAAATCTCCCGATTTGAAACGCTGAAACCATTCTTGGCAGGTTCTTATGGATGGAGCAGCATCGCCGTAAGCTTGGGCGAGCATTTGCTGCGCGTCAGTGGTTTTATTCTTGATTTGGAAAAGGAAAAGAAGTGCTTCCCGCAAATGACGTTTTCCTGGCACAAAGGTGGACATATTCTGAACCCAAAATAATGATTTTTTATAATGTACGTGAAGAAAGTTATATATAAGTAGAAAGCTGATAATACAGAGAACATTATAACATAAATTCGTTATACAAAAATAATTTTATTTTGACAAAATATCAACAAAAAAAACGCGGAAATTAATTTCTAGACCTAATATATCATTTTAGAATACTTACAAATTTCAGAACGCGGAGGAGTTGTCCAAAACAACCATACAACATTTAATCTAATTCTTCTGTTAAAAATAAATAAGTTGTTTTAATAATTAAATAATAAAAGTATTTTGCTCAATTGGTGCGCGGTCTTTCACAATTTGCTTGCACTTCGTGGCAGTGGAGCGCGACACTAAAAAAACTTTAATTTGGTGTTTAGAAGAAGAAACGAAGAATATGTTCCATGTATAAAAAGTACAATTGCGCAAAATCCTAAACACTCCAGACATTTGTGGAGAAAATATGATACGCGTTAATTTGTTCGTCATGTTATCATATTTTGTTCTATTAATTTATGGTTTTCTTAAAGATCTGTGCTATTATTTACTTATAAAGGGATTCTGAATCCATATAAATTGTAACAAAGACTAATAGTAAAAATAATTTAAACTCACTAAAACAATTATTTTCAAAATCCAGATCGTTATAATAACAGACGAAATCACGCATTTAATCATCTGTTAAAACGAATTGGGCAGTGAAGCCTCTGCTACCGCCGAATTTCACAAAACACACCAGGCTTGTAAAAAAGAAACCATAATTGTTTTCTTGTTTTTTTTTTTGGAAAAATGAATAAATAAATAATTGAAAACAAGTAGAATTGAGTTAAAAAAGGGTTACCAGTAAATGCTATGAATGGAAGTAATTTTGTTTTGGAGTCGTAAAACAATTAAATATATTAGGTTCTCAAATAAGTTTCGACCGTTTTTTGAGGAGTAACGTTTTGTACATCCCGTTGTAAAAAAAAAGTTGCCGGTTTTGAAGCTGTTCATTGCATTCATCGAGCCATTATTGGACTTCTTGGCGGTTTAGAAAGCGCGGTTCTGCCAAACCGTTTGTCATTAACTTGAAAAGGTGATAATGACCCACTTGACACCTTTAACAATTGTGTGACAAGCGGACTTTCGTTGTCATGAAGTATGTATCACTTTATTATGCCGATCCCTCCATTCCGGTCCCTTTGCTTTGATTTGGTTGGTTGCTCGCAGTGATTGGCAGGGTTAGAGAAGTTCGTAATACAGTATGCCGCGCGCCCACCAAATGCAGAAAATGACCGTCATCTCGTGAATAGGATCCTCAAAAACTGGCTCAACAACTTCTTCGACATCAGACCGGGCGATTTTTGGCGGAACAGCATCAATAAATTGATCGAGAGGCGGGAGGAAGTCGTAAACAGTAACGGCGAATATATAATTGATTAATTTATTATTATAACTATTTATTAATGTAGAATTTTTATTTTCCATTAGGTATGTCTAAATTGTAAAGAATATTGTTTTCTAGAAAGTTCTTAAAAACGTTAACACACTGTTAAAAATCGAAAAATGACTTTTTCAAAGCATTTAGAAACGGCGGTACAGTGTATTTATAGCACATTTTCAAATAGCACCATTTTTCTATTTCATTTTGATCAGTAGCATTTTCTCATTTACAATTAATTACGTCTGCAATTATCTGCAACAAGAAAATTATGTTGGACAAAATTTTTCATTCCAGCTGATAATTGTCTATATCATTTAAATACTGACGTGCTTTTTTTAAATTTATTCTATATTAAATTGAGTCATAAAATGAATAAAAACTGCGTTAAAATCATAAAACAAATGTTTAAGATAAAAATCGAAATTAGGTGCATTAAAAAGAATTAAACATGTAATGCAATATTTTCTTAATTAGTGACTTTGAGCAATTCATGCATAAAGAATTGTTAAAAGCTCAAATTAACAATTATATTAATTTTTTACAAGAGTTACAAACAAGATTAGTCATAGAAAAGTAAAGAATTACGGAATTTAAGGATTTTCCGAATTATTTTTCTTTATCCATAGCTTTTGATGGTATTATTTGCATATTTCCGTGACGAAGCAAAGTACCATTCTTATCGGATTTATTGTGTGTTACTGCTAGAAGTAAATATAATTTTTGAATGGATATCTTAAAGATAAATTATTGTGGAAGATTTTTTTCATTTTATTAGTTTGACAACCCTTATATAATTTTTATTGTGAACCTAGTAAAACAGTAAAAACTATGGGCTTCGGTTAATTCAGAAAGATGAAATTTTAAGATATTTTTTGATAATATTTGAATAGAATTCGAAGCTTACCTAGCGAATAGATGCAAACATATAAAATTTTGTCGTCTGGAAAAGAACCACTGTTTGTGAAAATGAGCACATCCCGGACTTGAAAAATAATGAAAATGACGATTTCGCATATTGCATTATGTTCAGGTAAATATTTCACATCATCATCTGTTTTGAAGTTACTTACTTCTTCTAAATTATAGCAAGCTTCTGCAATTTTAGATACTAGTACCTTAACTGAGGCGCAATTAATCTCATTTCAATTGACACGTATTATTCAGGAACGAATCTAATTATTTGCTGATAAAATTAAAAGTTTCACAAAATTTTCACAAAACGTGTCTAGAAAAAAACCAAATTTTGCGCTCGCACGCCTATTGAACTCGTAAGAACAGGAGTTCAGAAAGCCATCATAAACCTACAATTTCTTAAAAACTAACAGTGAAAGAGATATATTAATAGAAGTTTTTAACATTGTCGTAAAAGTTAGTTTTTAACTTATACGTGAATTTAGAAAAATGTATTTAAATTTACCAAAATCGTCATTTTCATTTACCATACATTCGGTTGTAAAGTGTCCGTGGATTCGTTGCGCCGCTTATATTTTCTTAATTTTTTCATTATTTTTCAGGTGTGTCATTTAATTCATATCTTAGTGTTAAGTTTACATTGTATTGCATCAATAATGAAAAAAATTTCCACCATTTTCCCAAAAAACTAGGTAACTTATATCCCGTTGTTAAAAAATTTTTCGTAGAAATTCATTCATCGAGCCATTATTGTACTTGTTGGCGGTTTAGAAAGTTGTGATCGTGATACGGTATGCCGAGCGCCCACCAAAATGTAGAAAATTATAAAGAGACCGTCTTCCTGTGGATATTTGCTTTTGCGGTCCCTGTTGTCGGCTGACCCGGCTTCGCCCAAGAATTTTTCCTCTTCGAATTCTCAATTTAATGTTATTTCTCATCGTTAGTAACGATAATATGAAGAAAATACTTTCTCTGACGTTAAAGCACACGCCATTTTTCATTTTTATTGGTTCCTTTCCGTTTATTCATAAGGTACCGATTTTCCTTCCTTCTGAATCGTAATCTTAACGTTCAGACGATGTGAAAAAGCTTGCCTAGTGATTTTTAGGCAACAGTTTTTTAGTCTCTGTAGCATCTTTATTCAGAAGATACTGAAGTTCTTGGTTTTCAAACAATTTTGGAGGTAATTACGCGATTCTTATCGTTGCCGTTGAAGTCACCCTATTCGAAGCGCTGAACATTCGCGGTAAGTTCTTTCAGATATAACATTGTTGCCATAAACTTCTACGAGTACAGTCTGTTTCAATATCTTAGGTTCACCCGGGCTTTTTCAACTTTTTGGTGTTTTTTGGCTCGAAAATTTTGGATATATAATAGCAAGTGATGGTGACTAAGTCTAAATCAATTCATCAGCTGATTGCTGGAAATAAGTTGCTCAAACCATGGCGCAAGGATCACATTTGTCGAAAGTGGAACAAGGTCAAATAACGGCAATCAAACAAGCTGGTCTCTCGAATACGGGCATCGCGCGGCAACTAACCCGCTCTCCGAACGGCATAAACCAGTTTCTACGCAATCCGTGTCACTACGATCAACGTAAAACTCGAGGCCGACGTCCAAATCAACAAATTCTTTGTCATAATTTGTTGATACCCTTGACAGTTCATCCTTGCAGTGACAAAGCCAAGGCAAACAGTATTTGATCCACAAAATTATCCCCAGACTATAACAGTGCCACCTCCGATGTTCCGTCCCGACATTGTTCTGCGCTACTTTCTCAGATTATGCCAATAGTAGGAGAGCGGTTTAAACACCTATTCGAGAGACCAGCTTGTTGGAGTGCTGTTATTTCACCTTAATCCACTTTCGACACATTTGCTCCTCGCGCCATGGTTTGAGCAGCTTATTTCCAGCAATCAGCAGATAAATTGATGTAGATTTAAACACCATCACTTGCTATTATATATCCAAAACCACCAAAAAATTGAAAAAAGCCCGGGTGAACCTAAGATATTGAAACGGCGCAATGTTCATTTTTATCAATATTTCTTGTATATTTATCCCCATAATAAATAATTTTTTTTCAAACTCACGTAAGTGATGTATTTTTTTGAGCTCTATAAAACACTGTAACTCTTATTATTGAATAACGGACAGAGACAAAATCAATTGTTAAAACTATTAATTTTTAATATGCACTTTTTCGAAATTTTGTAGTTTATATGACAATATAAAAACGGGTTATCAATGTCTAATTCAACATGATTCACTAAATACGAATATTTGAGTCAGCAAACACAAAATCACAATTTTCCCAAATTACAAACGAACTTCCAAGAATATCAGAGGCCGATTGCAAGAACGATGGGGAAAGCATTCCACATTTAAAAAAAAACTATTGTGGAAAGCATAACTCGCTTGCAAGAAAATTTTTACCCGATAAAAATAAGGTAAATTTAATAGGCAAAAATTATGGTTCCCCGATAGATTTTGCTTGCGATCGGCCCAAGAAGTATTAAATATTATTTCCCTCACAAAAACTGGTGTCAGAGGGAAACCAATGTGCCTACTATTTTGAATATTTTTGCAAAGTTTCATCAAAATCTAAGATGTTGACCTAACATATTTTCCATTTCAATTGAAATAATCACGTACAGGGTGAGGTAAACTTGTTCCTAAACTTTCTTTTTAAAAGTTACTTTTATAAATCTTTTGTTGGTTACCTATACTTATTTCTATCCATATTAATCTTTAGACTTTAGTTTTGAAATAAAACAATAAATAGATTCTAGATATAATTCTAGGTATAATAAATATTAGTTAAAACCCTATGATTACGATGATTCTATAAGTAAATAAGACAATGTTTTCAAATATATTTTAATGGATATAAAGAAAAAAGTTACCATTTATGTCTTCTAATGTATTAAGTTCAAAAAGTTCAGAAAATGATTAAATAGACTAGCGCATATATTAGCTGGATTTCATAAGTAATGAATAATTATGAAGAGAATAATTGAGAGATTAATTTTTAACTATAAACATTACTCTTACACAAAGAGATATTTGTATAACTTATTCAATAATCCAACTGAAAAATGATGATGATGTTGACTTCTATTCAAAGGATGAAAAGAATAATAAATTAGTTTCGATTTGATCACACAGAGTTTTCTCAAAGAATATTATTTTGAACTTTAACATATATTTATTTATAATCTAAAAACCATCTAGGAAATAATACAATTTACAATTTTTATTATGTTCCTCGTTAGAGTAGAATAGACTTTCCGTCATATAATTTTTTATTTCAGATCAGGACTACATTTATTATAGATAAATCTCAAGTTATGCATAATGAAATATAAACAAGCAAAACAATGGGTTTATTTTTGAATTATGTTATTATTGTTGTTTTTCAAATGTGAAAGTTGTTATTTAAATTAAATATTATGTTTTAATAAGAATCTGTGCTTTGTTCGATGTCTCAAATGTACGGTAATCATATAGATAATTAAATTTACTAAAAGATCAGTTAACAACAAAAAATACGGGAGGTATACTTAAACATACTTACATACATACAAACATACATACTTAAAAAATACTATGTACCGAGAAAGTCGTTAATAACAGCCCATAGTGTTCAATTACCAACTGCTATGGCAATAAAATAATCTCAGTAAACATGTTAAAATCTAACTTTTTAGGAAAAGATTAATGTTTCTAAATAGTTCCAGGCAAATCTAGTTAAAATGTTGTGAAAAATGTTTATTAATAAAGATGTAAATATATTCAAACACGCTCAAAATTGCAAATGTCTTTTTATTTTTCATTTGGTGGGCGATAGTTTCTTTGAAATATTGAAAAAAAAACGAAAATTGAAAAGAAGAAGTAGTAAGTTCAACTCCTCGGCACTATTATTCCAGAAAATAAATATTAAAATGTAATTTTGGAGACATCTAAGAACTTGACGTAAAAACAACCCCAGATTGGAAATTAGTGAGACACAATTAAACATTTTAATTTTAGAGAAGCTTTAAAAGGAATAAAATAGATGTGGAGCAGAGAAGAACAACGGTGGATCGTTTGGCCGCCGTCCATTCAGTGGTTTGGCCGCAGTCCATTCATCTAGCCATTTTTTAACGTCTCGATGATCTCGAAAGCGGAGTATCGCCAGACCATGAGACATTGACCAAATAATCCGAAGGCCGATGCCCGGAGAATACGGCGGGTCCTTTGTTTGATATGATGCTTCTCAGTTCATATATTTATTTCATACAATGGTCGATCCGAACGCGTCTGCCACGAACTAAACACGCTTCGTTCACGGGAGAAATCTTAAAAACATCGATTTTAAGTATTCAGAAGCAGGTTAAGAGAGAAAAAATATGTTTACTGTATACAAAAAATCCCTTTATTTTATTTTAATGACGTTGGTTCTAATGAGCTTAAAAAGTTTAGATTTTTTATCATTAGACTTTAATTAAGCTCTATATTTTATTCCAATTGTCGCGAGAAAACCTGGATCGCCAAAATTTGAATAATTTGTATTAAAAGTCAACTGACGCGTTCGGATTCACCAGTGAAACTTAATGAATTATACAGTGTAATAGAAAATAACAATGCAACGGTTGGCGTCCTATTTATTCCCTGTGTTTTTATGTCCTATGTTTCGTTTGTTCAGTTGTAATTTTGAGCAGATAGGCAATAATAACGCTTTCGGCACCAGATTGAGTTGGAGTCGGGAGTCAGCACTTGAAAACGAAATGAGCAGGAAAACCGTTTTTAAATCGTACCATATCACTCGTGACCATCACAAAAAACTTATCCAAATAGCATTTCGTTGAGGAGCTTTTAAATTCCAAGGGCTTCTGCACGCCAACGGCAAACAGCCTTCACATAGAAAAAATGATCAACGAATTTGATGACGCGTTCAACAAATTTATTCTTTTTTGTTCTTTTTTGTAAAACAGTATTTTGGCTATAATAGGAGAACTAGTGATTTTTATGAAACGTAAGATATATCATTCTGTTGCTCGTAAAATTCTGAATTTTTTGAAATGCAACATGACGTGGTTACGGTAATTTACGTGTATTTTACAGTCGATTGAAATTTTAAACTTTAAAAAATCATAACTTTGCTTAAACGACGAATCTAATTTAGAAACAAGTATATTATTGTTCGCCGTTATGTCCTCTATCAATAAAGTCTTAATCTCAAAAATTTAAAAGAGCGTTTTCAAATTATTTGATTCTAAAATTTTGCACCTTATAATGGCCTTAAAGTACTTAAAACGTAAAACCTTTTAACTTTATTAAGTTTATCTCCAAGAATAAATGTTTGTAAAGACTATAATCAGTACAGAAACATGAAATTCAAAAAATGGCCACTTAAATGAGCCATATATGATTTTTACTTAAAAATGTTCCTATAAGCACCAATCAACCATAATTTGCTAACTTTTAGTGTTAAATTGTTGTGCAAAATATGCTCTTGACATCAGGCTTCGTAACATCTCAAATCAGACCCATTCTACAAAATTATAAAATAAAGTGTTCCACGGTTACAGAGCAGCGCCAATTTTGTGCACAATTTCACCAAAAATAATATCTTTTTAGTTTTTTTATAATTATTTCAAGCTTATTTATCATTTTTCAATTGATTTCCGTTTTTCTGTTATTTCAGGGCTCAGAAAACGAGGAAGATTCTGAGTTCTTTGTGAAAACTAATTTTAAGGAAATTAGGGTTGGATAATCCGATTTTTGAAAAATCTTCGATAATATGGATTTTAGTTTGCTTCTTTTATCCAATCTTCATGCTAGAAATCATAAAAACTCACAAAATTACTCATTTTTATCAGATTAATGTATTGTAAAGAGCTAAACTTTAAGATCGAATATCTCGAAAACTCTATTTTAAATTTTTGAGATTAAGACTTTATTGATAGAGGACATAACGATGAGCAATAATATACTTGTCTCTAAATTAGATTCGTCGTTTAAGCAAAGTTATGATTTTTTAAAGTTTAACATTTCAATCGACTGTAAAATACACGTTAATTACCGTAACCACGTCATGTTGCATTTCAAAAAATTCAGAATTTTACGAGCAACAGAATGATATATCTTACGTTTCATAAAAATCACTAGTTCTCCTATTATAGCCAAAATACTGTTTTACAAAAATGAACGAAAAAGAATAAATTTGTTGAACGCGTGGTAAATTTCGTTGATCATTCTTTCTATGTGAAGACGATTTTTCTATTGGCTGCCCTCGGCGTGCTTCTGTCTTTTAACAATGATGGTATCCAGATTATTTGAACCAAAGTAGTCCTTCTCGTACCATCGGCTGTCAGCAGATTCTCGACTATCATTGACACTGTCTGCTCTTTTTAATGCGATACTTCCCTAGCTTATGTTGATAGCGATGACTGTTCCTATTCATGTTCAAGCAGCACAGACTACAGAATTCCTTATTGGTCGCTCTATACACAGTACATTAATATCTTCTTACCATGGATTCCGGGTTTTGCTGTCGAAGTCATCGGTTCACCGGGACCAGCCCATGATTTTCTATTTTAATCGTCAGTTATTATGCAGTTGAAAAGCTATCTTTAAAAGTGGTCCAACAAGATTTTTGAAGTTGTTTTTCTCAGCTGTTACTTTCGTTTTCCATTATTTTAATTCTTCCTCAATTCGTTTAATTGATAAGATAGTGCTTTTTGTGCAACACCAAACATGCCGCGAGTCTCTCTCGTGTTTAAGCCGATTGTTCATCCAACAATCTTCAACATTTTAGAATTTATTTGACATCAAAATCTCTTGATTTGAAACGCTGTCTTAGCCGGTATGGATGGTACAACATTGCCGTAAACTTGGGTAAGCATTTGGTGCGCGTCGGTGGTTTTCTTATTGAGTTAGAAAAGGAAAAAAAGAAAAAAAAAAGCTTCCCGCAAATGACTTTTTTCCGGCACAAATGTGGGAAAATTCTGAACCTAATAATGATTATTATGAGCGACGTGAATAAAGTAATATATAAGAATAAAGTTGATAATATTAAACGTCATAAAAATAGTTTTATTTTGCCAAAATATCAACAACAATGCGGTAGTCAACTTCTAGACCTTTAGCCGAAAGGTGAAACAACGGTATAAACAAAACATATGATATTGATAAATATACAATTATCTTATTCTTATTTGAAAAATTTCAGTTAAAAAATAACACCTGTAATTAAGCCAATAGGAAACTAATTTTAAATTAGAAATTAAAACATTATAAGCCACATAAAAAAATGTTTTTTGTACAGTATCATCTAAATTACTTAGCGCATCATAAATGCTTAGATACTTATTTTCTAAGATAATAAATGTGTAAACGAGCTTATAATAAAATTCAAAAAATCAGAATTGAAAATAGCCAAAAACTAATAAAAAATTATATTTATATTAATCGTTGCCATCCGAACATGTTCTACTGCTAAATTACAATGTGTCGCGTTTGACGTAAAATCGCCAAAAACAACATTGACGATCAGAAACTCGCTCAACATGGATCAATTTTAAGCTTCCTACGCCTAACTCCAGTTCCTCAAGAAGGAGCAAAAGAAATCGTTTCGACAAATTAAAAAAAAGCAGAAAAGCCATTTAAACCTAACATATCGTAAAATGTTAAAGTCCAGAGAGATATTTTAAGAGAAGTCTATTATAGCTGTAAACAATTTTGGATAAAATTCACGTGGATTTTAATAAAATACGTCTAAAATTTGCAAAGTCGTTATTTGAATTTGGCGTCTTAATTTATTCTGTATTTAAATGTGAAAAATAGTATATATGAATCGATTTTCAATTAATGTAAGGACACCAACTAGCTCCTAAGAATTCAAGCTCTGAAAATGTGCTTAAATCGAATATCTTGGCAAGATGTTAATATTTTTTATAGTTTAAGAAATGGTTAACCACATGATGTTATCTAGATTTTTGTGAACTACACGTAAAAATTGTATGATGCATCTAAAATCTGAAAATCATCATTTTTGACATTTGTAAGATAAAAAACAGTTTTTTTTAAAAAGATAAAATAGGTTTCTAACAAGTGTAGAGCTACGAGTTGCAATTTTTATTATATATAAAAAAATTTGCATGTAATATCTAATATAAATTACTTTTCCCACGCCAATTGAAATAATAAAAATGGAAGCTCGAATAACGTGGTTTATATTCATATTCTAGTAAAACTTGACCATTTTTTATTCTAGTAAAACATGATCAGTTTTATTAAAATGTGCTCTTTCCGAGTAAAATTCATAAATAAATATTTTTGTGGGATTTCATACGAGCTGTTTAAAAATTGGAAAATCTTAATTTTCATTTGGCGTGTTTTTTCCAGAGCTTCTCTGTAGATTTCTAATGATGATATGTACATGTTTCAGATAAAAGAAGGTCGATAATCACAGTCACCTATATGTTAGGGAAGCAGGAACTGCAGGAATATATTTATGATAATTGTAAATACTTAATTAAGGGTTTAAAGATAGATAAAATTAATAATCGACTGTTCAAAGTATTTATAAGAATAATTGTATCTCGTTTAAAAATACATTGGTTCATTTTTTAAGAAGGGGTTAACATTTCCATTAAAATCTTTTTTAGTTATTGCAATCTTTAATTTTTATTGTGATTTTTGAAAGTTTCTTGAAGACATATTTTACATATAGAAACACCAAAGAGGTTAAGATTATTCGATTTGCTGGAATTAACTATATTTTAACCGTTTTTAGAATTTACGTTATGCTTAAGTGCTTCATTAAATATAGCCAAAATATAGCTACCATAAAAATCAATCTCAAAGTTCAAAGGATTCCTTCCAGAACTTCCTTTACGTGTTCTTACAGTTTTTAATTTTGTAAATCGGAATATTAACTTCATTCTTTATTCCCTTGTTCAAAAAATGTTTTATTTACCAGTTATTAAAGGATATTTGAATCCTATTTTTCTTGGTAATAAAATAACTACTACTGTTCATTGATCTCATAGAAAAAATCGGTGTAGCCCAATTGCTAATCCGTGCAGCTCAAAAAATAGAAAAAAGGCTTCGCTCATGTGAGCGCAACAATGCGCACAAGTAAATAATTTATTATTTTATTGTCCTTTTCAGAGATCAGTGCCTAATGGAAGATGAAAAAAATTAGGTTTTCGTTTGGACGGCCACTCTTTTCTCTCTCATTAATGTGTGTTGCATCAAAAAATTGGGTAACACTCATTGAAAATGAATATATGAAAAAGTCCTTTGTGGTCGCGTGACCGTCCAAAAGAGACTAGAATTTTTCTTTTTTTACAGAAAAGTAAATAAAATTTGATAAAGTTACGCTTTAAAAACAGTTGAAATAAATAAAAAATAAAAAGTTCAGGGCGTGTTTTATTTCAACGGGTACGCGGACTTTTGCAATATGCGGCGTACTAAGTGTAACCGCAGAGTTCAAGTGTCCTTTAATATTCCAGAATTTATGACTTCCTTGAATTAACAAAATAAGACTTAATTTTTATATGATTTTGTTCTTTTAAAGTTAAATGTTTCTTCATTAACTATTGTTTTCATTGTTAAATCACAAATTTACTCGCATCCCGTTATGTAGTAATTAAATATTTGAAAAAAAAAATAATTATACGTGTTCTTTTGTTTATAACCATTAAAGAACATGACCACCTTGTAATTGAAAACAACTACGTAGTGTAAATACACAGAATGAACTTTTCTAATGTTTATGTAGAAACGGAAGTTTTTCTCACACATAGATTGGGATTTAACGAAGATTGAATGAGATAGGGCAAGTTAAAGTTATTTTTTGAGATATTTTGGTTTGTGTCAATTACTATCATCATGTCACACTTTGCACAAGCGGCAAACACCGATTATTCGAATTTTCTATGTGTTTTTATAGAAATTAACTTTTTGTTGGGGTAGTTTTTGGAAAATTTGCGATACACGCTGGCTCAATTGTTTATTTACCACGTTATAATAGTTAAAAATATATAACGAGTGAAGTAATGGTTGAGATGAATTTGCAAAATGCATGATTTTTTAGCTTTTCCACGTTGTTCTTTTTAAGAAATAAGTGACAATCTATTTTTTCTAAAAAGGGTTTCAATAAAACTAGGTAACGGTGCAAAAATATAACGTACTATTACGTAAGTTTCCAAATAAAATTTAAAATTTAATGACAAAATGACAGTTTTTTTCTTGGGTTTATAAATGTTTATATTTTCTCAAAATGTGAGATTATAGCTCATGGCGTTAAAAATTTAAAAAGCTTATTCATGATTTTTGCTCCAGCTTATACACCTTTTTAAAATAAACAATGACATGTTCGTGTTACACAACATGGATAAAGATAAACATAATTGATATGAAGCAGCACATAACGGCAAACATGATTTTAAGAATGATATCCAATACCAACAAGAAGGAGCTTAAAAAAAATCTCATTATAACACGGAAATAAATCGTGACGTATGATAAGCATTAAAAATGTTCATTCGCATTTTATTTATTTATTTAAATGCTCACTAATAATAGTTTGAAAAAAACGTTCTAGCTTACGCTGGCTAATCATCAAAAATCAATGTTTATGGTATTCTAAGGAATAAAAGGCACCGGTTTTCGTTTGAACTTTTTATTATATTAATAAACCCAAACGGTCTTAAATCCTGGATTAGGATAATGTCACTATTGTTCAAGAAAGAAATAACAAATATAGAAGATTATTGTGATGATTATATGTCTATATCTCTATGTAGAAACTGTAAATTACCAAATAGAAATGAAATCGAGTTTAAATAAAAGATTTGACCAGCTTTCATGGTAAGGTTTTTATTTGAGTTACAATTAATTGTTTGAGCTTGAAATTGTTTGACATTAATTGTCCGGCTTTGAGCTACTCGGCACTTGTGTGCCATTTTTTGATGTAGACCACAAATGGATTGATAAAACAGTTGCTATGAAAGTAATTTAAACTTAATATATCGGGAAAATATAACGCCCTGTAGATAATTTAGGATGTTATTAAATCTAGGAACAAACGAAATTTGCAAATAACGGATTATTACACATTCTAATTTAAAAATCTTCCTCAAACTTCGATGGATTGATTAATTTGGATATAAGAGGATGCGTAGAATGTCTATTCCTCTTCAATGTGCGTTATCCATTTTTTAAGACAACACACATTGATGAGAAGAGTGGCCGGCCAAATGAGAACCTAATTTTGTTCTAATTTATTTCCTCTTCCATTAGGCACTGATCTCTGAAAAGGACAATTATTAAGACTCATTCTTAATTAATTAATATTTAAAGAAAAGTTGATAATTAGACGATGTAATAATCCGTGATTTTTTTGCAGAAATGCATTTTATTTTCCGACGGTAGAAAATTTAGCTTTTTCCTAGAATTGATAATATCCATATTTTACGACCTGCAAGAGAGGATGCCGTGAAAATTAGTTGACCTTCACGTGGATTTTAATAAAATTCGTTTAAAATTTTGAAATTTTTAATCTTCATTTGGGGCCAAAATAAAAATAAAAATATTACTTACTCAACAACATAAGATAAAATGATAAAATCATTATTAATTACACATTAATTACGATGTAGAATTATTTTGTCGGGAACAGCATCTTTATAATATTTTTTTTATTTTCAGAAAGCCTGGAGGAGATGTTAAATTTTTAATCCGTTTTTAATCCTTCCGTCGTTAAAAACTTAAATAACGTCTTTATTATCAAGTTATTGTCCTTTTCAGAGATCGCTGCCTAATGGAAGAAGAAACAATTAGGATGGAATGTTTAGAATGGAAGAACCTTCTCGTTTGGACGGCCACATCAATGTGTATTGTCTCAAAAAAATGGGCAGCACACATTGAAGAGGAATTGACGAAAAAGTCCTTTGTGGCCGTGTGGCCGTCCAAACGAGACTATCATTCTTTCTTATTGTTTCCTCTTCCATTAGGCACCGATCTATGAAAAGGATAATAATAATAGAATTTTGAAAATCATTTCGGATTCTTGATTTTCATAATGAATTAATTAATTGTAAGACTTTTGCTTGTAACCTCAAACTTGAGTGATTGAACCTTTCTATTTTTGATGTGGTGGGTAAGCAAAAATTGGCAACATTCCTTATTATGCAAGTTTAGACTATTATTTTTGGCATAATTTTTTCGTTTTCAAGAAAAAGCAGTCTGAAGATAATAATAATAATATTAATTTAAAAGTAATAAGACTATGTAGCACGAAAAATAAAGAAAAATATAATACTTTATAAATAAATATTAAACAAATAAAAATTAATATGTTGTTGTTTTTATCCTTTTACAAAGCTAATTTTTGTAAACATTCTGACAGACCAAGGATATGTAATAAACCACACTTCCGGTAATAACAAATTTTGAATAATAAACTATATCTATATCTAGACAAGAAGGAACATAGTTTCCTATTTTTGCATCACAACAAGGATACATGTCATAAAGCATCTATACTTGCATCCACTTGAAATAAAATAATAGGTTGTTTTCCAAAGAAAGCTATTTTTATTATACACGTTGAACACGTCAAATGGAATACTTTATCACTGAGACACAGGGAGGATTGTGCTTATGTTCACTATTACGGCAAGAAATTGAGATCGGTGGATAGGAGGGATACTTTACAAAAATGTTGTCTACGCGAGTTTGTCAAGTTGTCTTTTGTCGTTTTTGTCAGTTTGTCAAGTTTGTCAATTAAACATAATCATGTTTAATATTTGCATTTAGCCTGCTTCTCTATATGCTATGTTACTAATCAATTTAATCATATTTATATGAATATAATACGTTTTCCCATGATGACTGTATTTTATATTTAATTATTTTAATAAATAATATTTATATGCATGTATGCATTGAAAACAGAGACATACGTGTGGTTAATATTTTTTGTATCATTTCTCATACAAAACAAGTTATTCTGAACTGTTTCGTGGCATTGTAAATTTTAGTCCACTTTTTTCTGTTTCGAATTTACTGCGTGAACACGTGAATCATGAATTAACGTCAAAATGCTGGCCACTATTTAATTAACAAAAATACATTAAAAAGATCTGTAAACAAACGCATGGTCTTAAATTTATGGACTAACACCAAGACGGTTTAAAACAACTTTAATTTGAAGGACTATATAAACATTAAAGTACGGACATCCGAATTGAAAAAAAAATCCCAATATGGAAGTCACAATGAAGTTTCTAAAACAATGTTCAGAACAAAGTATAAATATTAATACGAATCCAGCACGCTAATTTAATTTTTAATTATATGAGCTCCGAAAATCATTTCTGTTGTGATCCAAGAGGACAGGTGGATTCGCGGCTAACCTTTATCAAGTCAAAAGTTAGGAATGAACAATAATAATAATAAAACACGATTAGATCAATCGATAACAAAACTAGGGCACAAGTAACGTGACAACAAATATTAATAAATATAATTAAATAATATAATTAACGTTGACGGGAATGTCAAGAGTGACTAGGAAGTGTGCGCTTTGGCTCTCAGCTTAACCTTCCGTCACAACACCTCCCGTGTTGAATAGAGTCTTCACGTCCAACTTGATGCCTCCTTATCCGCGGCGCCTCGTAACAAAATGTAGCTCCGCAACATGAATAACTTCTGTGTACGTACTTCTGTGGTTCTTCTTGGTAACACTGATTTCCACAGCATATGTGCTTGTACGTACTCCGCGGTTCTTCGAGTTCTCCGAGGGTCGAGTTCCCACAGCACCGGTAACGTATGTGCTGTATTGCCGGGTATCTAACAACTGGCTTTCTAACTCGTGTACTTCTTCTTAACTGCACATTCTCCTCTTCTCTTGTGTCGTTGACTGTTCCACGTTCGTCAATGCTCCTTCCGGCCTCACCTCCTGCCTCCACACACACTTCCCGGTCCAAGTTTACATTGGAATTCAAGGAATAATTATCAGATTCAGGACGGGGGGCACAAAAAACAGGGGGACTAATGTTAACAGGCAAGTGACATAAATGGGGGTTACAAACAACATTTAACGGAACTAACTGCTCTTCTCGAACTTCCTCTGCTACAACGTCGGCTTCTTCTTTGGTTACAGACGGTTTCCCGGTATCCAAGATTTCCCTTTCGTTTTCCTTTTTGTCCGCAAAATTTTCCTTGTTTGGGGCTTCCTCATCTGTCGCCGTGAAATTAACATCACTTGAACTTCTTCCCTGCGTCGGGTAACCACTTAGCATTGGTGAACCTTCTGTGGGAATTGGACTCTCAACTCCCTCGTCATAAAGATTGCTGTAGCTGTCTAAAAAATTAAAATTTTGCGGAATATGGAAAACTTCTCTTAGTGCCGGGTTCCAAGACTTTGACATCTTAGTCATTTGATTCGCATGAAACTTCTTCATGCGTCCATCCACCTCCACCATGTATATGCTGTTGCTCACTTTTCTTCTGACTACGCCTGTCTTCCATATCCATGAGCTCGCCATGTGGATTTTAACGATTACCGGATCACCAATTTGCACCTGATGTGAGAATCCTTCGGCATTCTCCTTCGTCCATCTTCCGAGTCCTTTCGAATATACTCGCTTGAACCCTTCACTTGGTTCCCTTGGGACATTCACCTGCTTCGCCTCGCTGACCATTGTCTCGAAGTGTTTCCTCATTCCGTCACACTTCATGATCCAGTCGAGTCCCAATAAATTTCCACCAGCTCTCACATATATCCATCCTTGTATGGTCTGCCCTTTAAGTTTCATTTCAGCCACGAAACCTCCTTTCAATTTCAGCCTTGATCCATTAGCACACGTCACGTCTATCGGTGCTTTCTCCAAGTGCGGGCATCCTATTCGTTTCCACGATTCCATTCCCATCAAGGATATGTCGGCTCCCGTATCTATCTGAAAAGATACGTCCCTGCCATTCAACTGGCCTTTCACATAATGTCGTTTGACATTCACCGACTGAGCCTTCACGTAATTCGTCGTTAGCCTTTTCCGACAGTTCCTTTTAAAATGACCTATTTCTCCACATCTAAAGCATTTCGCTTGTTTGTCCCTATTCTTCTTTGACACTGTGTCCTCTTGTCTTTTTCTGTCCCATTTTTTATCGGTACACTTCCGGACGGCATTGACGCTATCCAACACTTCCGTCTCCTTGGACAGACTTTCAATTCTGGTCCATTCCGCATACAATTCTTGAATTGTTGTGTGCTTTTCCGCGTTTAAATTCCTCTCAATTATGTTTACGAGATGGTTTCTCATTTTTTCATCCTTTTTATCCTTCAATCCCAGTATGAAGTAAAAAGTTTTCCAATCCTCAATTGTCATGCCATCCAGTTTTGCGTTCTCGACAGTCCTATTTACCTTATTGACGTAATCGAGTAATGATACCTCTTTCCGCAATTTCTGGCATTCGAATCTTCTTGAAAATAATGAGATTTTAGTGTTAAACATCTCGCTTAACACTTCGACGACCTCCTTAAACGATAAGGATGTGTGGCACTTAGGTGCAATCCGTCCCGTGAGCTGTCTGTAGCAATCTTTAGACAGCTTCGACAACAAAAGTTGCCGCTTCCCGGCATCCGATAGGTCCTTGCCCTCAATCTGGAACATTCCCTTGTGTCTATCGTACCAGTTGTCAAACGTCTTGTCTTCCTCGATATCGTAATCGAATACCTCCATTCTGCTCGAAATCGCGCTAATTATCATCGGCTCCTTGTCCATGGATGGTCCTTGCTGCAGCTGACAAATGTATTTAAATTGATCGCTTAACTGTTGCGTCAATTTACGGTTTTCTTCCATCTGTTGTTTGAGCAGTTCGATGACATCTGGTTTAGCTTCGAGTGACATTATGGGCTTACAAGACGATAAATATTTGACAATATAATAATACCTGGGACCTGACTTGAGTTCGAATTCCGATCGCCACTGTTGTGATCCAAGAGGACAGGTGGATTCGCGGCTAACCTTTATCAAGTCAAAAGTTAGGAATGAACAATAATAATAATAAAACACGATTAGATCAATCGATAACAAAACTAGGGCACAAGTAACGTGACAACAAATATTAATAAATATAATTAAATAATATAATTAACGTTGACGGGAATGTCAAGAGTGACTAGGAAGTGTGCGCTTTGGCTCTCAGCTTAACCTTCCGTCACAACAATTTCAAATTTAAAATTTAAGACAATTAACTAGCTTTTTAGGTATAGTTTAAAAGAAATCTAAATCGTTTACGTGATAATTTACACGTTAGAATTTATAATACACAATTGAATATAGTAAAACCATCATTTTCGGAACTATGAGACTGTAACAAAATTTACGAGTTTAAAATTACAGATTATTGCAAGTTAACGTAAATCTTCTTTGGACAATTTATTGACTTTATAAAACATTATTTGGCAGTATTATCTTTTCAAGACTTCTCTTGTATACATAAAGCTTCTCAGCATGAATCTCCAAGCGTTCAAAATTGAAAACTAATATATGAAAAGAAAAATTATAAAATAAATAAATTGAATATATAATTTATATAGCATTAAATATATTCTTACATTTCAAAGATTATACAAGTTTCTTTGAATATAATTAAATGCAAATATGGGGTTAGTCTTCCTTTCTATAAGTAATGTATTAATATGAAGAAGGAAAACGATAACACAGTTACACGTCAATTTGAATACTCGAATTTACCAATTTCTACTCAAGTTTTCACGCTTTCACGTAGACGCATAAAAGTGCGAAAGATACATTTTGTGATTTAATACCTTAAACTAACTAAATAAGTTTTATTAGTGTTATTATGTAATATTGTATAACTTAACTTTGACTCTAATTGGCATGCAGTTAGTCTGAATCAGAGTAACATAACTCCAAGATAAAAAGAAAATGCGTAGCTTAGCTCTCTTCTTAACCACAAAAAAATTCTTTAAAGCAAAATTTATAAAATAAAGAAATTTCCTCACAACATATCATGTTTCCTCATTTAAATATAACAAAACAAATCTTTAACAATATTTAAAGAAATGATTTCGATCACTTTTGCCTTGTTTGTTTAGTGAATTTGCAAGATTATTGCTCATTGAACATTTACTAATTAATAAATCTCGCAGAAAGAAAAAAAAACACATTTTAAATGAATTACAAATTTAACTGATGTGCATTTGTAAATAGAAATTTGATCATATAAATTAAATAAATTAATTGAAAATCGGAAATGAGCTTAAAAATATAAAATGTTCTATAAAAAATGATGATTTATATTAACTTCCGCCTAATTTGGCACCAAATCACGATATTATACGTGGGCATATGAAATGAAGAATTATATATTTATTTTATCTAAATAATAATAAAAACAATAATAATCTTTTTTGTTATTTTGATTTGAAAAAAATGTGAAATATACGTTTCTAAAATAGAATATGATTATTAAAGAATAAGAACAGAATAAGACACACAATTTCCTTGAAAACGCGCCGCATTGCAAAAGACCTCGCATCAATTGCGCAAAATTATTAAAAAAACTTAATTATTGTTAACAGAAACATTAGTTTAAATGTTATATGGTATTATAATGCTTTAGAGAGTTTCTTCGCGTTTTCCAATTAGTATATTTTCTATAATATATTAAGATTAAACTGAAGAAATACGAAATAAAACACAAAATAATGATTTCTCGAAAATTTATAGGTTTATTTTTACAAAATAAGTATTTAAAAAATCCTAATTTTCAGCTCTGTCTATTCAAATAACTTAAAATGTTAAAAATAATATTTTGAAAGAGATATAAGATTTTTTGTGATTTTTGAAGGAAATGTGCAATTGGTCGTTTACAATCTCCACCTACGTTGTGGCAGTGAAGTACCGCTAGTAGTTAAATATGCTGAAAAATGCATCTTTATGAATGACTAAATATTTATTTCATCTCAATGAGAAACGAATAAAAATTAAATAATTTTAACGCTCTTCTCCCTGATCTTCACCTCATCATCGTTTATTATCTGTAAATCAATATAACATTTGCATAATCTAATTATAAGAAAAAACCAACTTTAGGAAGTATTCCATGGTGAAATATATTATTGGTAAATTTGCTTGTGTAAAGAGCCGAAAATCCGGAAAAGTTGTTGACCAAATCTGTTTTGAACACAAGGTACATTGTGGTACTTGTAGAGCTAATAATTGGCGGTAGTTTGTTTCCAGAATATTCACCAATTAATGGATAAGTAATATTGGAACCATCGTAGACGTATACTATATCATATCCATCTTCCGTGTTCATACCAACAAATTGGAGATTGATACTGAAATAGTTTGTGTACGAAATTTAGTTAATCATCATTTTTATCAAAAAATTTACAGAGATTTTTTTGATAAAAGGAAATTTAATGCAAAAAATTCGAAGAAGATAAGTCTCAAAAAAATTATCACACGCCAACTATCAATCTATTACTATTCCTTCGTTGTACAATAAACCGTATTACATCAACCGTCGTCCACAATCACAACAACTAGCGATCAGACAACGAACTCACTATGGAAGTAACAGTCAAGAAAATTCTTGAAGCACAAGCCGAGGAGAACAGGAAGATGATGAAGGAAATGATGCAGATGATGATGAAACTAGCCTCATCGCAAAAAGAGGCTATATCAGGTACGCCCGATTATCCAAATGCCAAGATAATCGAATCTATTTCTACTCGCGTACCATCTACAAGCCGGAGGGTGGATGCACAGCCGAAGTCTGGATTAACCGTTACGCAGACATAATCGACAAGGACGGAGCAGAACTATCATCAGAAGAGAGAGCGCAGATCATCATCGAAAAACTAGATGCATCAACATACGCACAGTTCGCAAACCTTTTGCTGCCGAAGAAGCTGAGCGAACTAAATTATAAAGAGAAGATATCACAATTGAAGAAAATGTTTGGTTCAACGAAGAGCAAGTTCCGACGACGGTTCGAATTTTTGCACACCACCCACTCAGGCGAGTCATTGGATAAGTACACAGGAATTGTAAAACGAAGGTTTGCTCTTGCTAACTGGAACGAGATGACAAAAGAACAAATAGAAGCACTTGTTTGGATATGTGGCCTGACATCAAACAAAGTCTTCGATGTCAGAATCAGAGCCCTGCAGCTGTTGGAGAGCCGGCCTAATATAACTCTTATCGAACTTCAAGCCGACATCAAGAAGATTCTGGATACCCCCGACGACGCCAACATCGTCGGAAGAGCAAATAAGGGAAGTGATGTTTTTGCTGTTACCAGGAAGCAGAAACCGCTGGAGAAACGACCCGTCATCAACAAGGGCGATCCACCATCACCATGCAGATTTTGTGGTCGACAAAATTGGAATCGAGATTGCCGATTTAAAAATGCCAGATGCCGAAAGTGTGGCCGGAAGGGTCACATTGCCAAGAAATGTCGCAGTCGAGGAGGAAACAGTAGCCATACGAATGCCGTCACTATTTTATCCACCCACTCCAACCGTTCTCATAAGCCGCTGAAATCGTTCAATAGAATCTACCGAAACGTCAATCTACTATCTTCAGTATCTCACTAGGGAGGTCATTTTTCGATCCAAAAGGTTTCGGGCTGAAACTTTGCAGGGTGATAGCTGAGAAAATTTTATTATTGCACACAAAAAATTGTCCTGCACTGGGGGGTTTAAGTGGGTTAAAAAACGGTTCAAAGTTACCAACCTCAAAATTCCTGTAGAAAACAGTAAAAAACCATCAAATTTTGCTGTCGGCTACTTATTCGATCATAATGAAAGCAGCGGCAAGCATCGGTGGTCAAGTGGTTAAGCGGTTCGTCATTCAACAAAAAGGTATCAAGTTCAATTCCTCCCGTCGACATTTAATTTATTTCATTTGTTCATTTCGATTCACAAATTTATTGAAAAAATTTACAAGTTTTTTTTCGGTTTTTTGGACTTATGATGATAACATCCAAAAAAGAGTTAAAATTTTTTAAAATGTCATTTTAAAAGACTGAATAGTGTATTTTCCAAAAAATTACATTTTTTTGGCCCTCTGGACTTTCCGCTGTTTGATGGCTGGAATGGCCTGGAGGCGGGTTTGCGTGTCTTTTCATAACAATTTTGAACAATATCAGTGCTGATCAGTGCGGTAAGCAACATAATTGAACAGAGTTCTAACAGTTTACAGGAACTTCACGAAAAAACCACACATCGTCCGAGCAGGTGCACCTTTCCTGCGAGACATAGTGACATGTATCGTCACGAAGGATGTGCAGAGTCTCATGAACCATTTAAATCGCTTACTATAACGTTGACAATGCTATTCAGACTCTTAAAATGAAATTTAAAAATTAAAAAAAAATTTGGGTTGTCAACGTCCAAGTCAATGTCAGGTCCAAGGGTTATGGTTGATGTTTGGACGGTTTGTGAGTTTTCGAAAAGTTGCTGAAAATTGTTAGCAATCTGTTGGATAGCTGTGCCGATATGTCACCGTATCGATAACTGCACTGATTTTGTACGAAATTGTTATGAAAACACATGCGAACCCGCCTCCAGGCCATTCGAGCCATCAAACAGCGGAAAGTCCAGAGGGCCAAAAAATGTAATTTTTTGGAAAATACACTATTCAGTCTCTTAAAATGAAATTTTTAAAAATTTTAACTTTTTTTTGGATGTTATCATCATAAGTCCAAAAAACCGAAAAAAAACTTGTAAATTTTTTCAATAAATTTGTGAATCGAAATGAACAAATGAAATAAATTAAATGTCGACGCGAGGAATTGAACTTGATACCTTTTTGTTGAATGACGAACCGCTTAACCACTTGACCACCGATGCTGCTGCCGTTGCCTTCGTTATAATTGAATAAATTGTCGACAGCAAAATTTCATGGTTTTTTACTGTTTTCTACAGGAATTTTGAGGTTGCTAACTTTGAACCGTTTTTTAACCCACTTAAACCCCCCAGTGCAGGACAATTTTTTGTGTGCACTAATAAAATTTTCTCAGCTATCACCCTGCAAAGTTTCAGCCCGAAACCTTTTGGATCCAAAAATGACCTCCCTAGTCAGACTGGAGAAAAATGAATCAACCAACGCTGTCACCATCTACACTCCAATTGAAGTCCGTGACCAATCAGAAAATCAAGATCAAGGGAGAAATCAAGTGTACGTTCACTATCGAGGGACACACATCCCCCGGAACATGCCAAGTCGCTGACACCATGACTCTACTAGGTATGGATTGGATCAGAAAGGACCAACAACTACTCGACTCACTGTTGGCCCCCGCCGATGCATTCATCAATGCTACCAATTCGTCTCTTTTCTCTATTCCTTCGTTGTACAATAAACCGTATTACATCAACCGTCGTCCACAAACACAACAATTCTAATAATTCATTATTATTTCTGTTATATTTCTTTAAAATCGGCTTGCCTATTTTAATTTTTAATGAAATTTGAACATTATTCAGAAAGTATGAGAATAAGCTGAATAATATTACTAAAAATAAATCCACTTACACATGTCCCTCCGGTGCGATCAAAAAATATGAGCATGTTATATTATTTGGATAGTTGTCCGGAAAATTGGGAGATGTAACAATTCCAAATTGCTGATTATGTAGTGGACTTGGACAAGAGTTGGTAGGCAAGTATTTCGATCCGAATTCGACACTGTCGAATTGAATTGCAAAACCTCGGTAGGTGGTTGTTAGATCCGTTTTGAAAATTAGTGTCGCTTCGGAATACATAACATCTATTGTTTCGCCGGTCTGGTTGCCAGTAAAACTAAAAAAAAGTGTATTTCTAAATTAGTGTTAGGTTTTAATTGAAGTAATAAATGGAATCCGGAATTATTAAAAATTCTAGAAACGTTATGTTTCCGTTTTAAACAGAAATCTGGCAGTATTCCTAATTAGGGCGTAATAAGATTATATTCAAGATCGAAATAAAGACTTGGCGATTTTCAAGTATGTGGATGTGTTAACATATTTATAATAAAAAAGTTTTCACAACCATATAATTAAGCATGTTATCGGCTATCTAAAATGTTAATATCTTTCTAAGAAGTTATAATTGAGCATGCTTACTGAGCTCGTTTTCTTACCATACAAGTTAGGGTGCCATATTTTTTCTTTTTCGTAAAGCCTGACGAAAAATATTTCAATTAAATAATACATAAGGTCAAAATAAGTAAAAGAATGCCTATTACTTCCTGAATTCCGTATATCAAATCTGTTTAAATATAAATGAAAGTTATAAATTCGGAATTCCCAAAAATTAATGTAAAATCATTTACTTTTTCAACGAAACAATTTCTCCGGTCTCATTAGGCCCATTAATAACATTCACATAATCATACGGATCTTCGGTACTAAAATCAAGTAGAGTAAGATGAATATAATGCCCAGGTTCTACCTGAAAATAAATGTTTACAAATTTATAGATTAAAATGAGACAAACCGAGATTGTATACTCGACATTCTCACTATTATCATAATTGTTGGGATAATTTGGCGAGTATATGACACCAGTCAACCCGGAAAAGTTCAGTTGCTGTTGTTGACAATAAGCCACATCTGTAACAAACAACAAGGCAGCTATACCAATGAAATAACAGCGAAACGATTTCATTGGAATTCAATTGCCTAGAAAATAAATAGGATTGGACGGTTAAAATAGATTTTTGCTAGAATTGGTGGCGTTGTGTGAAATTTTAAACCTTATTAGGCAATTTAACGCAGCTAAATAAATAAAGAAGATTATTAAAACAGTTCGGTTTAATAAAAAAAGGCTGAAATGTGTTCAACACTTTTTTTTGGAATAAATGACACAAAAAATTGTTTGCAGACTTTCTCATAATTAAGGAACTATTTGGAAATATAGCATGATTTTTGATTTAAAATAATACCAGTTAATCAGTATTAAAATTGCAAATCGAAATATTCAAAGAATCCGGAAAAATTGATAACAAAATTTAGTGTTATATCGACCAATGAATAGAAAAAATAATACATAATTCCTTGTATTCAAAACTAACTAAGAGAGGTTACGAAAAAGAATGTTTGAAAATAATTAAAATCACTGACCCTTCAATAAAATTCATAATGATAGATAGCTAGATCCATAAAATTATAACAACTACTCGGAAATTGTTGACAAAACCCCATTTTTTATTCGTTATCAGCTTTTGATAACATTATGTTAGCGCTTTGTGCACTGATTGCCTGAAAACAATTCTATTCTGATCAAATAATTCTTTATAATCGTTTTGTCGAAAACGAACGATTATTTATTCGATCGTTTTTTTCCGGAATTGATGAGTAATTACAGTTTCAAAAGTATCTGTTTCCGGTGATTTAGTTAATACTTCTTATCGGAATACTGTGTTGTATAATATTTTATTTCCGTTTGATTTCTTTTTTCTAGTTTGTATCTTAGAAATCTATTTTGAACTATATTTTATTGCTTAAGTATTTTTTGTTTCCAAATGTTTTCTACTTACCTATGTATCAGTATTAGTACTGTACTCTACGTGTTCCAATAAAAATTTAAATCGATTCTCAAGTAAATCTGATATAAACATTAAATTTCCCAAGTCTATGATCCTTGAAAAATTCTTTTAGGCTGAACCATAATTTTTTTCCGATTTTTTATTAACATAATTTTACAACACATGAAAAACAGTTAGATTTCAAAGAGACCATTTGACTCTATGGCTTGAACCCATCTATCGGCAAGTTGTTCGATCCCGCTGCGTTACCACTCCTTGTTCTTAGAACTCGCGGCACCCGTTTTCGACATCGGGTCATTGAAGCTACTACACCGAAGAAAGTGTGCCATGGATCGGAAAAGGTGATAATCAGATGGCGCAAGGTCCGGACTATAAACTGGATGTGGAAGAAGTTCAATGGCATCGAGATTTTTGAACTTTTCCTTCGTTTGTCTGGCGGTGTGCGGTTTTGCATTGTCTTGTTGAAGGAGTATCCGCTTCCGATTGATCAATGCTGGATATTTCTCGCCAAGTGCCGCATACATTCGATCAAGTTGGTCGTTATAGAGGTCTTCGTCGATGGTCCGATCATTTGGAACACATGTTTCTTCTACAAGTTAAAAAAATTTTAAATAAAACACAAAATAAAAATTATGTGTTCAAGAGATTTATATATATATATATATATATAATATATATAAAACAATTATATAAAAAGATATAGGAAATCGGAAAAAAATTTTGGTTGACCCTAATAATAGAAAATAGTTCTATCGGTAAATGTTCATAGAATACATTTAAACATTTTAAATATTAAAATTGTCTTGGCGTGAAAGAATTTCTAATGAAATTACCTAGGATGGTAAGAATAACTATTTGTAAAACTATTTTTTGGTAAGAATAACTGTTTTTATGTCTATAACGTGGTTCCCATAACGATATTCAGTAAAAGGATAGATTCACCGTATTCAATTACCAGTTCTCAGTCGCGAATGCACGTCAATTGAAATCTTATAAACTCACTTGTTAAATCAATGATTTTGTATAACTTTAAAGTACCAGAGACTTTTTAGAAGAAGCCTGTAAGAATGACGATTAGAATAGTTTTCAGTATAAACGTGGAAATTAATAAAATACGTTTAAATACTGCAAAATCGAAATTTCAATTTGGCGTGAGAATGTGCTTCGAATTTAACAGGAAACAGATTTTTTGGATTTTACAAGGGAAGTCACTTTAGCGTCCGCTTGAGATTTTGATGAGACTTTGATGAGATGAGAAGAAGCGCATCCGAATATATAAATGGTGCAAGTCTCATCACAATTTCAAGCCGAGGCTAAAGTGACTTACCTTGTTAGTAGCCACTTAAACATTTTTTGCATACTATTCGGATCATAACGAACATATCTGCAAAATTTTGTCAAAATCTGAGGTAGCGATCAACTAGGTAGCAGACTGACGTAGCAGAGACTTCCATTGTGAGAAAATCACATCCCAACTAAAGTAAAGATTTTAGAAAATAAAAATTAGATCAATTTTACTGGAAGTAAACAATTTTGGCAACTTAATATGATGTTTTCACCTGCACGTTTATGAACTACTTACATATTAGATCATACATTCAATCAGTTCATCGCCACTAAGGAGGATAAGCATTTTCTCACTCAAAATTGTCGTCTTCTCGAGTTTAGGAACCGAATTGTACTTACTGTTTCCCTTTAGAAAACTTGAACATCTTTTATTAGATAAATGTCCATGTTGGAAGCAGGGAGAACCTCGAGAACTTGAAGATCATGGGTAGTCAAGTCCCCGATTAGCCATAAAGCATAAGAACCCGTGGTTCAAATTTGTCTGTCACTGCTCACAAGTTAGAAGTCCAGATAGGTATTTTCAAGTCTGACTGGATTTTAACCTAACCGAAGCTTAATTGTAACATAGGCGTCCTTTCGACTTTGCACAAACAGCGAGAAAAAAACGATTTTTGGAGAAATTCTATTACTTTTATTATCGAGAAACTTTCATTCAGCGTCCTGAACAATAGATAGTTGAGTTTTAAAAACTCAATAGTCAAGCATATCAATATAACCTTTAAAAACAAAAAAGTTTACTCACGCCAATCTGAAATAACAATTTTGTGATTTTTAAACGCGTGTGAAAATTGGTTACGTCTTTATAACAAACATGTTTTACCACAATTTAATTAAGCCGACCTAAAGAAAGGACAAGAGGGTGAAGAAGCGGATTGCCGAATTTGTGGACCATGAATCAATGGTCTACATTGGCGAGAGGCAGTCGTTCGAGATGGAGGGAAATAGTTCGCAACCGCTTATGCGGTTGGTTCGAACTCCAAAGTATCCAAAGTAAGTTGTCTTAAACTACCTAAAAATATTAATGTCTTTCTAAAAAATTAGATTTGTGCATGCTTACTGAGCTCATGAAAGTTGGGGTGTTTTTCGTATTACTTTTAAATCTGAAAAAAAGAAAAATTGTTATGTCGTGACCAATCTATCTAAAATTATGGTACATTTCCTGCCTGGTTCACGCCAACGGAACAACTTCAAAACGTGCTATGATTAATTTTAATTTTAAAACGTTTATAGAGTTCAAGGGAAAATTGACAAACTGACAGCCCTGCTTAACAGCTGTAAGAGAAGCATAATTGTAAGAAAATAATCATTTTCATTTGGCGTGCTCGTTGGTTATTACCCTATTTATACGAATTGCTGGACGGAGACGGTTTTTTTTCGATCAAAAGATTATCCCACTTCATTGTTTCGATTTTCGATAAATTGTTCTATCATATATTGTCCAGATTTCGTAATAGCATTTCCTAACTGAAAGGATGCAAAAGCGATGATGAAATTTTTCTTTCTTAAATCTTTTTTTTTAAATCGCAATCTTTTTTTTAAATTTCAAAACGATATGATAGGATCAAATGAATCAACTTCAATTGTGATTTGGTACATTTTATTGATATAAAAACACAGGCAGACAGGTTAATGTTTGCTCTGTCGCCCTCTGAAATATAAACAAAAATTAGATGATTAGAGAAGTGCTCAGTTTGAACTGTGCAAACTATGGCAGAGTTTAACATCAAAATTTATAAAATTTGATCCATCAGGTGCTTATTTTATTAACAAACTAATTATGACATTAAATGATGATCAAGTAAGTACGATTTATTAAATTTACCTATATTGCAAATGTTAAAGATAGAAGAAGAAGAAGATGACATTAAGGGCAAAGCTGATTTAATTTATTATCTACCTTCTGGAGTTCAATTGATTTTAATAAATGTTTGCGTTTCTTTAAATATCCTTTAACTACGCGAATTTAGGGAGACATAGCAAGTCAACCAACAAAATCTTATTCGCTTCAAATCTTTAAATTGAGAGAAAATGACGAGCACGATGTTCCTCAGGTTTATGCTCAAGTTGATTATTGGGTATATCCATTAAAAAAGAACAAAACCACCATATTGAAAAATGAAGTGGGAGCATATTTAATGCCATTCCCTTCGAATCAAAACCCAGGTTTGCTGTTTTTAATACACATTGGCAAAAGAGATCAAATTAAGACCAATTAATTGGCGTTCTTTTGTCCGCCGAAACTGACCAACATTTAATAGAAGAGTTGGATATTGTATTATCCGAGTATGCAGAGTTACGAACTAAAGAAAATGGAACCGAACATTTAACAACTGAAGAAAGGGATCGGTTGAGTAATCGCATTTCAAAGTTTTTAATAACAAGTGTGTGAACCGGTTTGAATTTTGAAAATTAATAATTCTATTCAGAAGCTCAAAAAGTTGCCGCAACTGTTCAAGAGAAATCCGAAAAGGCGGCTAATCGAGTTAATCAGAAAGGAGAAAAGTGAGTTGTTCTTTGGTTTTTATTTGGTTGTATATTTTATTTAAAGGCATTTTGTCGTCCACATTCAATTGACAATTTTGCAATATTTTAGCGTTTCTTTCAAAATTATTTCTGTAAAATACAAGCTGATTTTCATGAAACCTTAGCAGTCTCATCTTAAAGTACCTCTTAATGTCTTTGGAATTCTTAGAGACTTTATTGATCTACAGTTTATAGTCTATAATCTGGCATGTACACGCCAACTGGAAATAACGCCTTTCGATTTTTTAAGAGTGTTGTTTGGTATTTTATACAAAACAGTTTTCCATGAAAATTTAACTAGGTTTGTCTTAAACTTTCTAGATATATTAATATCTTTTTTTAAAAGTTACATTTGAGACCGTTTCCGGAGTTCATATTATTACCATACCAGTTGGCGTGCATTCTTTTTGTATATTTTCTTTGATAACTTACTTAGGATACTTAGGATACTTAGGAGTCCGTTGATATTCTCTTGTAGAAAAGCGGACCAGCTCTCTCCAATCATCGCAGCTGCGCCTCGCAATGGTGGGCCAGGAATCCTTCTTGAGTTTCTGGAGGTGGACTTCTCGTGCACATAATTTGAGACCCAAATTTTAATTGGGTCTTGCCATCTTGCCTTCGATCTTCCTTTTTGTCGTGTCCAACCTCGAGGAACCCATTCCGTTAATCGTTTCGTCCACCGGTTACCTGGCAATCGAGCACAGTGGTTTTAAATATTCTCTACTTCTCTGAATCTCACGACTGGCATGGTGTATATTGCATGTCATTATAATATTGTATTGCTCTTGGCGTTGCATAGGTTCAATGAGTTTATAAATCTTTTCCATGTCATCGAAGCCTTAACTGTTTGCAAAATTTTTTTTGAAAAGAATAGTATTGCCCTTTTCAGAGAAGGGTGCCTAATGGAAGATGGAAACAATTAGGATTTGAAGGAGGTTCTCGTTTGGACGACCTCTCTTTTTTGGGCGGCCACTCTTTTTTTCGAAATAATGACGAAAAAGTCGTTTATGGCCATGTTGCCGTGTTTCTTATTTATTTGCTCTTCCATTAGGCACCTCTGAAAAGGACAATCGCATTAAAAAACGTTCAACTTCACAACTTCACAAAACATACTTAGCATTTTTTAAAGATTTACTCTTATAGAGTAATTAAGATTACTTTTTAACCCAAAATTAGTAGAATAAGCTCAGTAAGCAAATATAACTTTCAAATATAACTTTTTAGAAAGACATTAATATTTTTAGAGAGTTTGAAACAAGCTTAATTAAATTGTATTAAAAAATTTTTGTTATAAAGGCGGAAACATTTCCACATACATTTAAAAATCGCAAAATCGTTATTTCGATTTCCAGAGATGGGCGGAATAGGAATTTTTCAATTTCGGAATCCGCAATTCTTAACAAAAATTGGATTTTTGAAATCCGAAACTAAGCATACCCGTGTTAAATATATAACCAATTTTTATTAATTTCCGCGTGTAAGTTAATTTTTTCGTCAATACAACAACCTTCTTCTAAAATACATGTGGCGCTTAAAACTTTTTGAAACGTTGTCTATTTAAAATAATTAAAAATCTTTCTATTAAAAAAAAATGAATAAAATGAACAAACTCATTATTAATTCAGATATCGGTCTAACTTGGAGCACACCGATAAAGACAAGCATGTTCCTGGATTTGTGAAAGGCGGTGTATTTTATGTTCACAAAGGAACTAAAACGGTTGCAAGTTGTACAAAATATCTAGGTACGTCTTATTTAATCTACATCCCAAACAAGAATTTCAAAAGTTGATAAAATCGCGTATGTTGGATCAACAGTTGGAAAAAAAGTTGCGGATGGTGCTCAGAAAACATTTCCCGATGGAATGTCGGGTAGAATTGTCTCTGGAACAATAGGTTAGACACAAAACTTCATAGCAAAATAGATATGAACGTTTTAGAAGTTTTGGGCGGTGGGTTAGTATCAGTTGGAACGGTTTTCATGTCTCTGGAGAGTGGCAGCCGAACTTTATGCAAGTCAATAGCAAGTCAAACGGTTCAAAACGTAGAACACAAGTTTTTAACGATATGGGAAGTACATCAATGAATCAGATTTGAAGATATGGAAAAGAAGCTTCGCACACAACACAGCAGATGCTATCAGCAGCGGGGCATGGATCCTTAGCAGCGATACGGATATTTGATCTTGGACACAGGAGTATACCTGCAAAAATGGCTATGACGGCGGGAATACAGGTGAGTTAAAGTTCAATGAAAGATGTAAGAGATTGTCGGAGAATTTTAAACATAAGCTACATTTGGCGATTCTGGGGAGTCTTGAAGTTTCCCCTAATTAATGTGATTTATCAAATAGACAAATACAACTTTAGCCTTATTTAGTAGTTTCATGTTTATTTGAAAACATTTATTTTTGACAAAAAAAACTCTGGCATATTAGTTATCACCCTCCCCCCACCCTACGTTTTTGTTACATTAGTTTTTTTTATGTTGCTATCATTTATTATTTTCTTAACTGTTACCTAGTTTATTTTGTTCCTTCTTTAGATTTTTAATTAGTATTATTTTATGGTCAGTTTTTGCATTTATTTATATTTTCATTTAATTTAAATTTTAATCACGTGTCTAGCACACGTAGTCTAAATAAATAAATAAATAAATGGCTATGACGGCGGGAATACAGGTGAGTTAAAGGATGTGAATTTTACAAATGGATCCGGATTGATAGAGATAAGCTCACTTTTCACTCTTGTGTTTATAAAATGAATTATTTTGCCGTTTTATTATTTTTAATGTATGCGTTATGGCCTAAAATTACTTTTGGGCTTAGCGTGCAATGGGCTCAGCGTGATTATTTTAAACATCATTTCATAAACATTACTCAAAGCTTGTCGTGAGTATAAGTTTTCGAATTAAATCTATGTTATCTTCCCTTTAAAACTCGGTTAAAACTGTTAATGTTATTATGCAATATTTGTTGTTTATGGCAAGAATCTTCCACGTAAAGTCTAGGGTGGGCAGTAAAAAAATCTATAAAAAATGTTAAAGTTATGATGAAATGAATTAAATAGATTAAAATATTTACATTAGAAAATCCATGGGAATATTAGGAAAGTTATTAATAATTAAGGTTTCACAACGCTTTACTCAATTTTGAATTTTTAGTGTTGTGGCAAATGTGTAAAATCCCGCGTTTTATATTATCCCCGTCATAAAAATATGGACCACATCCCATCCCATAAATCATTTATCTTTTCTTCAAAATGTTTATTAATGAGAAATCGATTATTCATATCTCACCAACAACAGTGAGGAGTAAATATTTTCTTTTCAGAGATCGGTACCTAATGGAAGAGCGAAAAATAATTTTAAAAAAAATGAAAATTAAAAAAATCGTTTGGGCCCATACGACCAAAAATGACGTTTCCTTCTACGTTTGCTCTCTATTTTTTTGAGACAACACACATTGATGAGATTCAATAGAGTGGCGGGCAAAGTGAGACCATTCTTTTTTTTTTCTTATTTTTCCTCTTTCATTAGAAACCGATATCTCAAAAGAACAACAGGGAAAGTAGAATCCAATGAATTTGTTTTATTAAAGAAAAATTATGCATAAACTTTTCGATATATCAGATCAGAGCTATAAAAATTATACTTTATAATTATTTATTGTATTAATACTGTTCTCCAATTACTATAATTGGTAATAGTCTTCGCAAATACACGCCAATTGAAATCTTATAAACAAGATTTAAGAAAACACACTTAATTCAAAGATTTTATATAATTTTAAAGTACCAGAGACTATTTAAAGGAAGCCTGTAAGATTGACGACAAAAATAGCTTTCAGTATACAAGTGGAATTTAACAAAATACGTTTAAATACTGAAAAATTGGAGCTTCAATTTTGCTTGCGTATAATATAGCACTGCGGTTAGAAGATCAAACCAATACATTATTCCTTAATCTTTTGTCTCTGTTATCATATATTTCATGGAATTTAATTTCTACTTAAGCTTACTACAAAACGAAAAGTAAATTGTTAAACACAAACGCTCAGAAAAGTCACTTAAAAGTGAATCTCTCAATTCTATTAGAGATTTTGAAAGAGGCCTGTAATATTTCCTTAAAATATAGTTGACAACTTCACGTAAATTTTAATAAAATGCGTTTAAAATTTGCAAATCTGTCACACGCCAACTTGTACGGTAATAAGATGACATCGGTAAACATGCTCAAATCTAACTTTGCGGCAAGATATTAACATCAAAGGAATTTAAAGAATAACTTGTCTAAATTGAGATAACAGTGTTTCTATAAATACCGTAAAAACTTTAACAGAATCTAAAAAAACTGCACGCGAAACTGAAATAATACTCGTGTGTATACTTTACATATGTATACTTTACAAGAACATTCTTAACACCAATTTTCCAGATTTTCCAATAAATTCTCATAACATATGTCAAGATTCAGCAGGTTTTCTAAGCGCTGTATTAGCGTTTGATTTGGTGTGGAAACTGTATTATCACTATTTACGCTGGCTGACAAAAGTTTTGTCACAAATGATTTTTCAGGTTTAACTTTTTTGTGACTTGACCAAATTGGCTGATTTTTTTGATATTTTATTTGAATCAGTGTTTAAATTGTTATAGTTGCAAATTTTGGTTTAAATTACCAATTTCGGTACCACGCATTCCGTTTTCCCTCATATTGATAACAGCTTGCCGGGTGGCAATTGGAGTTTCTTTACGTGGAGTCATCTCTAAAATGTTGCCAATTACTGCTATTTTCAATAAATTATTAAAAAATATAGTTGAACTTTAAAATTATTAAAAAATGCAGTGCAAGAAAAGTGCGTAATATCTTTGAGCTACGCGTTTTACGATAAACGCTTGTCACTGTAAAACGGATCATCGTAATTACAAGCGGAAATTTGTAAAATAATCTACAATCATATGAATCTATCATATCAATAAATCAGCCAATTTGGTCAAGTCACAAAAAGGTTAAACCCGAAAAAACATTTGTGACAAAACTTTTGTCAGTTAGTGTAAATTTAACGTGGTACACACCAATTTGAACGGTAATAGCCCAGAAAACTTGCTCAAATCTAATATTCTGTGAATATTTTAACGTTTTTAGAGATTTTGAGGAAAATCTGTCTGACTAGCGTAGACTATATTTGCGTAAAGTACACGTGAAAGTTATAAGAAATTCGTAAAAATGAAAAATGATAATGTCAGCTTGGCGTGCATGGAACAGTAAAACTTGTTAATTAATTGCTTTCACCTTATAAATGACCACTCATCTAAAATTTAACTGCCGCTTGCACGAATGGAAATAACGCGATTTTTAAATGTGTGTGGAAATTTTTACTTGTTTACAGAAAATTACTACAATGTAATTAAGCTTGTCTTAAACTATCTAAAATATTAATATTATTATTCCAAAAGGATAGATTTGAGCATGCTTTCTGAGCTCATATTATATACATACAAGTTGGAGTGCGCTTGTAATGTTAATATACCAAAAAATTTCAACAAAACCTATAACATTTTTTCAGACTGTGAGCGACTTGTATCGATTCAAGCATACCCCTGCTTTACCGGAACCTTCTGATGAGTTGAACGATGACTGACTAATTTAAGATGAGTTTAACGATGACCGAAGATGACTGACTAATTTAAGAGAAATGTTCGCTAAGAAGATTCCCAATTATCTATTTCATTGTTGATTGTTTCCCGATATTAATCTCGGCTTTTTGTCGAAACACACTTGATGTTCTACATTGATAAACCATTCAGTCCATTAATATTTAAACATTGAATAAGTGTAACACTATACGACAATGAGCAAAAATGAGAAATTACTTACTATATTAGTCTTATTATTTATTCTTTTAATAGTCGTTTTATATAAAAATAAAAACCCTAATTCTTCACGAAGTTTGGTTGACTACAAAGATGAAGAGGTTCACCATCTGTATAAGAATCCTGTAACTTCTCTGGATAACCAAGGATTCGATTTTGGCAAGGTAAGACTTCAATTGTATTTTAACTAGATAAGAATGATTTTTAAGATTAATCGATTGCCTCTGGACCCTAGGTATGAAAAATTCGCGGCATTACCAACCTGTAACCTGGATAAAGATCCAGACTTTGCTGCGAATGATGTTGAAAAGCTAAGCAAAGCTTTCTCTGATTGCATAACACCGATCTTAAACTCATACGGAGCAAAGCCAGAAGAAGTAAAATGATATATTGTTGTAATTTTAATGTATAGGCGATATTAAGTTATCTAAGGATTTTGTCAAAGCCACACAAGATTGCGACCACTTGCCAGAATATAAGGGATTAAATATCGACGGATTTAAGAATCAACATGAAACAAAATTTATAATTTTTCCAAAATGTGTCCGTTAGCTTTTTCCACGCTTCTTACAAACCCAAAAAGATTTTTCAGAAAGAAACAAATAACATGGTGACCCTTGGAGTTGGACACGACACACTCGCTGAGGAACGTCTAAATGTTACATTACCGGACACCAATTTCTACGGAGCTGATCCAATAATTGAGCCAAATCTTCAATTGTACTCTGCTTTCGGCAAATTCTTCCCATTTGCAATTGGAAGGAAAGCTGGAATGACTAAGTTTAGAATATTGCCAAATCAGAATCAGAAAACAAGACGATATGTCTGGCAAGATGTTACAACTATAGATTTTGGATATTTTATCAACGAAGTTCTTCAATTAAAGGTTATTTATCTCGTTTTCTATTCAAAACCCCAATTTTAGAAAATAGATTTCATGTGGATCGATATCGAGGGTGGTGAACTGCATTTCATTGATATGCTTCATATCGGTGGAGTACTTGATGCTCATGGAGTATCTGTTTGTCAATTTAATGTTGAGGTTTATTAACGCTTTTTGATTTTTAATATTTAGTAATATTAATTAAAGTTCCACAACAATTATGTAGAAGATGGTTACCAAGCATTCCGCAAGTTTATTTTAACCATAATGGCGGATCAGAGATACATATTCTTAAAGCCGCGAGCCACAGGAGATCACGTTTTCAGATTGTTTTTCATTAATATTGAAAATAAGGATTGTATTAGAAAATATATTTTGTAATAAAGTTTTTATTTATCAATCATGGTTTTTAATCTCGGATTTAATATTCGAGAAAGCGAAATTTGTCTTCGATTTGTCTCACTGAAGACAACAAAAAGCCTGACACGTTTAAAAACCGGTCTTTATGAGCAAAAGAGTAATCAAAATATTTAAAAACCCCACTATTTTGTCCCGAATAGAAACTCTCTGCAATCATAGGGTAAAATGGTAAAATATTTTTAATGGATTACGGAAAATTAAATTTTTGATTCACAGTTCGTTAGAAAGATCACACTTCTTGAAACTGTGATTTCTGCTCCTTGGTTTCCCATTATTTATCTTGTCTCAAATACCTTTTGGGACATTTTAGAAGCTCGCACATCTTATGTATGGCGATTCCTGAAATAGGTCAATTCCAAGGGTCACCATGTTATTTGTTTCTTTCTGAAAAATCATTTTGGGTTTGTAAGAAGCGTGGAAAAGGCTAACGGAGTCAAAAAACAAAGGTGGTTCCCGAAAAATATCGTCAGAGGAAAAATATTTTTATATTAATAGGTAATTTGCAAATCATCTTGCTTTACCGATTTAAATAAAAATTTGATAATTTCCAGGCTACTCTCCTATTCTTTAATATATAGGCTACAATTATGGTTTAGAAATGAAAAAATGAAACTGCTAAAGTTGTGGAGTATCTTATTAGAGAAAAACTAAATCTATTGTAACGAGCTAGATGGCTGCATTGCTCTGAACTTTCGCTGATTTCCTTTGTTTTTTTTTCGAATACAAGACAGAATTGAAGAAGCTTAATGATTCGGGAATTTTTTTAATGGGTCGTAGCTTGATGTTAATGTTTCAGTCGTTACACTACAATCTGTAAATTATGTTAGCAACTGAAGTGACTTTTAGTGTTCTCTTTGAGATTTTGATCGGACTTACACCAGGGTTGCACGGAATTCCATCTTCCATTTTCCGTTTTCCGTTTTCCGTCGTTTTTTGAGTTCCATTTCCGTTTTCCGTCGTCCGTTTGAAAAAAATAATTTCCATTTCCGTTTTCCGTCGTCCATCTGAAAAAAATTGATTCCATTTCCGTTTTCCGTTGTCCGTTTGAAAATTTGAAAAAAACTGATTTCCGTGGAACCCCGGTCTGTATTTAAAATTTGCAATGTCACGGTTCCGAGAGAAAACAGTCCGATGGGGGGATCATCTTGCGAGTTTCTAGACACTTTTTATTCAGTTCCAAACTTGACTACTTGATTACTTAATTGTCGGTCGTCATCCCAAGTGCGTCGAGATGCGGACCAGCTCTCTCCAGAGTGTTCGGCTTCCTCTTTCAAGTGTTTCAAGTGTTGTCCAATGTTCAACCCAACTGAGCAGTTTCCTCGTAACTAACAAATCAAAGGAAATCGAGCCATCGAGCTTGGCGTGAAAGTATATTATGTCGAAGGGTCATTTGAAGACGTTTATTCAAGAGAATGAGATGAGCATGAGATTCCTGAGATGAGCACCAAGTTTCGAGCAAGGTCGGAACGATGATGTATTAGCTCTTTTTTCTTTTGCTGGAAGGTGAGGAAATAGAAGATTGTATTTGTAGAATGCTAAATATGGAGTCCTCAGTAGCATGTGTACGATCATCGTCTTTGTTGTGTTGATTTCTTATCGTTGATTTAGACGCCGGCTTATTTCTTATGAGGAACTTCCAATTTCGATCCATGGATTCTGATATCTTTTAGGATATATATATATATATTGTCGATGATCTTCTAGACCATCCTTCGAAGGCAACTAATAGATACACGCTCTACTAGCAGCAAAAAATCTAAATTCTATTCCCAGTAGTTTAATCTTTTTCACGAAATTCCATCTTCCATCTTCCGTTTTCCGTTTTCCGCCGTTTTTCGATTTCCATTTCCGTTTTCCGTCGTCCATTTGAAAAAATTAATTTCCATTTCCGTTTACCGTTGTCCGTTGTCCGTTTGAAAAAATTAATTTCCATTTCCGTTTTCCATCGTCCGTTTGAAAAAAATTGATTCCATTTCCGTTTTCCGTTGTCCGTTTGAAAAAAAAAAACCTGACTTACACCATTGATAGATTCGAACGCTCTGCTGATCGGCCCAATTATTCGTTGAGTCGAGATATGAGCCGCCAAAGATCGATTTATAGATTGAGGCAAGAAATATTGTTAATATTTATTTCTATTTGTTATACAAGCTTATGTAATAATTAAACAATTCCTCATGTCGGAAATGTTGTGGCCCATCTATTAATTGATCTTTTGCGGCTCATATCTCAAGGAAAACTGATTTTGCAAACGGATTTGGAATCAAAGCTTTCGAATATATCAATGGTACAAGTCTCATCTAAATATCCAATGGACTAAAATGATCCCATTGATGGTTTGATGAACATTATTTATAATTTATTTTGATTGTTATGAAGAAATATATAAAACTTTTGATGAATAGTAAAAACTTAAAAATTAATAATTCAAAGAAATTGGAATGCCGAAAATCCTGGGACGTTATAATGAATCCTATTTTTCTACCCATAGGAATTCAATTTTTTTTTCGTTTTTTCCATTTCCACTTTGTTTATCGGTTTTCTTTTCATAGTTTTTCAAAGTATATGGAACGCATCGTCCTTTCTTTTGGATCTGACAGTTAATTCATAAATTTTTCGCTCTAAATATTATCAAAACTTAAGAAATTGACAATTCCAATTTTATTTTCATAAAAAATATAGTCGTCGCCAAATGCGATTACCACCGCAAAATGTGGCGCACTTTTTTAAATATTATTTTTCCATTTAATTTTTATGATTATTTTCTTGTTTAGGCTCGTTATATACTGTTTTGCTTAAATAAATCGAAGAATATGTTTTAGATGTTGTTTCAATTGTGGAATAAATGTGGAAAATAATAAAAATCATAAAAATTAAATGAAAAAATAATATTTAAAAAAGTGCGCCACATTTTGCGGTGGTAATCGCATTTGGCGACGACTATAAAAGTAATAAATCTGATTTGATCTAAAAATTTTGAAGAAATCTAATGACAAACAGAGAAATTATTAAGATAAATAGAATATTTGTTTTATGATCTCTTTGAGACCATTGAAAATAATTCAAAAATGATCAAATAGACCTTTCAATTTCTTAGATTTTGATAATACATGACTTAGCCATATTAATTACTATTAGGGTGAACCAAAATTTTTTTCCGATTTCCTATGTCTTTTTGTCTAATTGTTTTTTTTTTTACCAAATAAAGATTTTTTTATACATGTGTTATACATATTTTTAAAGCTCTTGAACAGCTCTATCATAATATATATTAAAATTTTTAATTGGTCTTTTATTTAAAATTTTTTTAACTTGTAGAAGAAACATGGAAAAATCCGAAATTCGTGTTCTTTTACGCCATTACTGGAAACAAGGCTTCAACGCAACTGCAGCAGCAAAAAAGATATGCGAAGTTGAAGGCGACAATATGGTCTCGGATCGTACTGCGCGAAATTGGTTCAAAAGATTTAACGACGGCGACACTGATCTCGAGGACAAGACACATTCAGGCCGACCTACGACAGTGGATTCTGAAGCAATCCGTGAAGCTGTGGAGACCAATCCATCAATAAGTACTCGCAGATTGTCGGCCGAGCTCGATATTCCTCAAACATCAGTTGTACGACATCTTCACGCCCTTGGGAAGGTCAATAGACGCTGCCGAGAAGTACCTCATGCATTGACTGAAATTCAAGCTAGAAAACGTGTCGAGACTTGCCGAAAACTGCTCGAAAATCCACAAGATTACCGTTTTATTCGTAGAATTGTAACTTGTGATGAAAAGTGGGTCTACTTCAGTAATCCGGACAAACAAAATCAATGGTTGGAACCCGGTCAAACGGCGGAACCGGTAGCAAAACGTGATCGTTTCTCAAAGAAGGCACTTCTGTGTGTTTGGTGGAATTTCGAAGGCGTAATTTACTTCGAGCTAGTTCCAAATGGTCGGACCATCGACGCAGACCTCTATTGCACCCAACTTGATCGAATGTATGCGGCACTTGGCGAGAAATATCCAGCATTGATCAATCGCAAGCGGATACTCCTTCAACAAGACAATGCAAAACTGCACACCGCCAGACAAACGAAGGAAATGATTAAAAATCTCGACGCCATTGAACTTCTTCCTCATCCAGCTTATAGTCCGGACCTTGCGCCATCTGATTATCACCTTTTCCGATCCATGGCACACTTTCTTCGTGGTCGTAGCTTCAATGAGCTGGCCGATGTCGAAAACGGGTGCCGCGAGTTTTTCGCCTCTAAGAACAATGAGTACCGCAGCTTTCCGATAGATGGGTTCAAGCCATAGAGTCAAATGGTGTTTACTTTGAAACCTAATTGTTTTTCATGTGTTGTAAAATTATGTTTAAATTTTTAATAAAAAATCGGAAAAAAATTTTGGTTCACCCTAATATCTTCAGGTCTCCTTTCACGGGGTTAATTAGTAAGTTCTCCATCACTAACCACTTTTTTTAAAACTATTATATTACTGTAACATATATAACATACATTGAAGAGAAATTGATGAAAAAGTAATCTATGGCCATGTGTCCGTCGAAGCGAGAATATAAGTTGTTCTTATTTTTCTTCCATTATGTTTCGATTCTTCTGTTTGGTATCCTTTTCAGGTGCTTTGAGTACGTACACTAGCTGACAAAAGTTTTGTCACAAATGTTTTTTCGGGTTTAACTTTTTTGTGACTTGACCAAATTGGCTGATTTTTTGATATGATAGATTCATATGATTGTAGATTATTTTACAAATTCCCGCTTGTGATTACGATGATCCGTTTTACAGTGACAAGCGTTTATCGTAAAACGCGTAGCTCAAAGATATTACGAACTTTTCTTGCACTGCATTTTTTAATAATTTTTTAAAGATCAATTATATATTTTTCATAATTTTTTAAAAATAGCAGTAATTGGCAACATTTTATAGATGACTCCACGTAAAGAAACTCCAATTGCCAAGCTGTTATCAATATGAGGGAAAACGGAATGCGTGGTACCGAAATTGCCATGGTAATTTAAACCAAATTTTGCTACTATAACATTTTAAACACTGATTCACAGAAAATATAAAAAAATCAGCCAATTTGGTCAAGTCACAAAAAAGTTAAACCCGAAAAAAACATTTGTGACAAAACTTTTGTCAGCTAGTGTATTTTAAAACGTATTTTGAAAAAATGAAATTTGTTATTCGCATTGATCTAGTCTAAATATCTAGGATTTCAATTTTTAATGGCAAATTTTTCGGAGCTTTTACTTCCAATTGAATATGAATAAACCACTTAGGTTTGTCTTTTTATAGTTTATTTTTTGTTGGTTTTCTAATGTTAAAAGTTATTTAAAAAGTACTTTTTTAGTTTACAAAGAGCTTTATATAATAGTGATACACTTTACAAGTTGAACACGAACACAAAAGTTAAGTTGTGAAAAATTATGAGGTTTCATATTTGCACTCATAATACACGTTGTCGAAGAGTAAAAGCGTCTTGATAAGAATGGTTTCTATCATTATTCTCAAATTCGTCTACAACTATGAGAATTTATTTACAAGAAATACTAGCCAAGACGAATATTCATCGAAGATCCTATTTATACTGTAATTATTTAAACAGAATGATTCTACATACTCACAGAAAGCTTCAATCTTATTCATTATATAAAATCATGTTTGGTTCGATCTAGTATCTTATACAATTAATCATAAATTTAATTACAACTTAACTTTCTCTTTCGAGATTTTTTAAACGAGACTGTAGATATAAAATTATCTTTAAAATCCATCTTTTATTACTTATTTAACTTGTAATATCGCTGCATATTATTCATTTCCTAGTATTCGCCATGCACGATGAACTTCTAAAACCAAGTAACTTTAGTTTATTTTTAAATAGTTTTAGATATTTTAGGAAGAAATATCCCATTTCGACAGCATAAAACCAACATTGCTATTATTTTACTATTTGTATTAGTTTTTTTATTAATTAGACAGGATCTGCCATATCGAGCAATAGATTATTCGAATAGTGAAAATGTTCCTGTTGCGGCTGCTCCTGCAATTAAAAAGAGTAAGGAAGTGGTTTATGGATCATTGGATGGAAAGGGATTTGACTTTAACAAGGTTCGAAAACATCAAATAGGGTTATAAAACGTTTAATACATTTTAGCTCAAAAAGATATCCCTGGATCCCCGATATGAGGAATTGAACAATCTGCCGCAGTGTGATCTATCAAAAGATCCAGAAGAAAAGAGTAATAATGTAGATGAGATTATAAATGCTTTTCATAATTGTATTAACCCCATATTTAATGAATGGAGACAAGATCCGCATCAGGTTCAATTCTAGAAAGTATATAAATAATTATATATGATTTAGATGATCATACAATGGGTTTCAATCACAAAACAGTGTGACGAAATTCCCGAGTTTCAGAATCTCAAGATTGAGGGCTTCAATAATGCCCACGAGACTAAATGGGCTGTTTTACCCAAATGCGTATGTTTATTGTTCAGTGTGTATGTTTATTGATCAATGCTATTTCAGAAAGAGGAAAATAACATGGTCACACTTGGAGTCGGACATGACACTCTCGCTGAGGAAAGACTCAATGTTACCGTACCCAATACAAACTTTTATGGAGCAGATCCGATTATTGAGCCAAATCTTCAATTGTACTCTGCTTTCGGCAAATTCTTCCCATTTGCAATTGGAAGAGAGGGTGGAATGTCAAGATTCAGAATTCTTCCTAATCAGAACCAGAAGACGCGAAGATATTTGTGGCAAGATGTGACCACTATAGATTTCGTTTATTTCCTCAACAATGTTCTGAAAATGAAGGTTATTTTTGTGCATGAAATTAAAATAGGGTTTTGTGCAGAAAATTGATTTCATGTGGATCGACATAGAAGGAGGAGAATTCCAATTTCTTGATTATCTAAACAAAGGTGGACCTCTCGATGAGAATGGTATAAATATTTGTCAGTTCAATATTGAGGTAAGCTTTGTTACAAAACTTTAACTCTTTTAAAATTTATACGTTTAATTACCCCTTCAAATAGTGGCACACCAAATTGAATGGCTACGAAAAGATGATCATGTTACAAATTTTGGCAAGAAGCGCATGTTTTTAGATAGTTTAAGTAGGATTTGTAAAAATGGCGTGTCAAGTTATATGAAAATAATACGTGCAAATTAGTAATACACATTTAATTATTGACAAAATATTCATTTCGATTTGGCGTGTAGTGATTTTACGATTTTTAAGAGTGTGTTAATGTTTCTACGTCCTTTCGAGAATCCACTGTTGTGGACAGTTTAAACAAGTTATTTATAAACTACCTAAAAAATAAATTTTTTTGCAATGTCAGATTTGAGCACGTTTACTAATCTCATTTTATTACCATACAATTTGGAGTGCCCGTTTTTTTTTAATCATAATTATTCCAGTTTTTTTCGAATATCTCAAAATACAGTACCGGTCAAAAGATTGTAAACGCGGGGTTTTCCGATCATAACTGCTTTTCGAGAGCCGGTATTGAGCCGAAATTTTTAGCAAAGCCCCGCGTTTACAACCTTTAACCGGCACTGTATATATGGAAGCTTAACATTTCCAATTTCTGTTAACGCAACTTGACTAAATGTTTCTAAAATTATAAAAAGTGTGTGAAATATAACCTTCTTCCATTATAATTGAGTATATTTTTTTAACACTTACATCGTCGTGGCGTTTATACATTAGTAATAACAAGATTTCATTGATATAATTATTTTCCGTCTAGTTATATTCCACCTAATTAAACGAATTAGCGAATATCGATACCATGTTCATGTAATGTAAAAATATTATACATTTCCGAGATCGGTGCCTAATGGAAGAGCAAAAAAGTAAGAAAAAAATGAGAATTTTCCGTCTATTCCTCTTTAATGTGTATTTTGAGACAGCACACATTGATTAGGTAGAAAAGAGTGGCCGTCCAAACGTGAACCTCATTCTGTTCTTACCTATTCCATTAGGCACAGATATCCTAAAAGTACAATAAAATATTTAAGTTAATCTAGGTATAATTCTGCATATGAAAAAATACAACAAAAATAAAAGGAAAAAGTTTGAAATCTTCTATACATCGTACACGCCAAATGAATTGTTTAAAGATAGAGCTCAGAAAATCTGCTTAAATCGAATTATTCGGTTAGAGAATCTATATCTCATATAGTTTAAAATATAAAAAAATATATTTTTTCAAGTTTACGTGAAAGATATTCTAGAATTAAAAGTGTAACATTGTAATAATTGTTTAAATATGTAGAAATTCTGGATTTCATCTGGCGCGCATCGTATAGTATTCCAGGACAAAATAATAGAAAACTATGTTCAAAATATGAAAAAAGCTTGACCTTAGACCAGAGGAATTCCTCCAGACTAAATATCCCATTCCATGAAATAAAGTGAACAGTTTCCACCTTTGAAGATGACTCCGGATACCATAACCTCGTTGCAAAACGCTTTGCACGAATTGCTCGAAACACAACTTTTCAATTTATTATTTTGTAAAAAAGTTTATTTATTGTAAAGAGTATAAACAAAACTATTATATCTATTATAACATTATCAAAAATTTGAACTAACGTTTCGCTTAGAAAATAATTAATAAATAATATATTTTACAAAAAAAAGTTGAAAGGACGTGTTGTGGCGCGAATAGTGCGACAATTCATTGAAATTTTGTCCGTGTAGTTATGTGCCACCCTGTATACTTTAACGATAAATTTGTTAACTTTTTTTTAAATTCTGCATTGCGATCATACATTTGAGCCACTTTAGTGTATCCAAACATTTCTTCTATTTAGAATTTTTGAAAAAAATTATTAGAACTTTAGCGAATTTCAAAGATACTAATAAGCTTTAATTCTAGTGAATAAAAAGTAAAGAATACATTTTACTAGAATTAATATTATACGTTAAAATTTTTTAATATTCACAATAATTTACAAGAAATATAAGATTCTTAATTTAAAGCTAATCGACGACTTTTTCAGATACATACCCGGTTTGTCCCATCTGGAGAGCCAGTTTTCCATGATTTTATTGCGCAACTTCTCAGGGAAAGACGATGGATTTTCCTAAAGCCCGTTCCGACTGCGGAAGGTGTTTTCCGAATGTTCTTCATCAACATGGAAAATGAAGAATGTGTCAGGAAGTTCATATTGTAATCCTTTATATATATATATATTCTTAAATAATAAATTATATTTGACCCGTGTTTCATGGAAAATAGAACGCAAATGAATTTCACTAAACAAGCGAATAATTTTTACTAAAAAAATGTCTAATCGCGGAACATCATCATGTGAAGATCTTCATCGAAACAAACGAGAAATTACAGAAGGCTATTTGTATCGAAAACTATGTGGACATGAAGGAAGGAAAGTGTTATGATGTTTGGAGACGATTGTAATTTTAGATTTTCAATAAACCATATACTATGTCATTGAATTGAAGATTTTTGATTCTTCAGTTATTTTACTTACATGGGGAGAAGTTGGAACAATGCCTAAACTCTTTATGCGATATTTAATCCATCTCCGCCTCCTTGGCACGCCAACCGGTATGGTTATAAAATGATCTCAAAAAACGTGCTCAAATCTAACCTTTTAGAAATATATTCATATTTTTATATAGTTTAAGGAAACTCTAATTAAATTGTAGTAAAAACTTTTTTGTTAAAAAGACGTGAAACTTTTCAGACACGCTTAAAAATCAGAAAATCGTTATTTCCAGTTGGCGTACCTTTGTATGTCATCAATATGAATAGATAACACACATTGAAGTATATTTAATCTACTAGTGATAATGTTTTATATTAAATATAGTAATGATAAAATTAGAATAACATGATATTCTAATATCAAGTGAATATCAAGACAGCCCTAAACCATACACGAACCACCACCATGCATAGCCATTGGGAGGTTGTATGTATGGTATATAAATTAGGAATGGCTATGGCACGCCAACTGGAAATAGCGATTTTTCGATTTTTAAGAGTTTCTGAAAATTGTTACGTCTTTTCTATAAAACCTTGAGTACGGTTATTTAATTAGGTTTGTCTTAAACTATCAAAAAATATTAATATCTTGCCGCAAAGTTAGTTTTGAACAAGTTTACTGAGCTCATTTTTTACCATACCAGTTGGCGTACTCTGATACCAACAGGCCGACGAATTCACTTGATTCCGTCAGTTCCAAACATATTAAATTTACTTAAAAATTTACTTTCGTCCCTCCGGACGTGTTTTGCTCCTTCCTTTCGTCCCCAATTTAGATGAGCCTTGCACCACTCTACACGGGTCTTTCGTTTTTTTCGCTGATGAAAGGTTTCTTCACTGGTCGTCGAAAGGTTTCACCATGAAGTCCGTTTTCTTCTAAGCGGCATCGGATGGTTCTTCTAGATTGCATTGGATCATTTGGAGTTGATACAATCATCGGGATAACACTGGCAGTCCTTGTAAGCTCTTGGTGGGACGCTCTACAAATGTTCTTATCTTGGAGTCCTATTGTTACAATTAGACGAAGTCTGACCGGCGATTTCTTGGCATTAATGTGACTATAAAAGCGTCCTTGGCATTTCGTATCTCTACGGCCAATGCTGTTTTGGGAGAAAAACAGACCGAAATGATACTTACTTACTTTGGATACTTTGGAGTCCGAATAATTCTCGCAGTGAGAAGCGGACTAACTCTCTCCAATTTGAGCGGCTGCGCCGTGCCACTGTCGACCATGCAGCTCTTGTCTCCAGGATTCCTATCCGTCTTCTGATGGATCTTGTCGTGGACCGTTCGTGGGTGAAGTTTGAGATCCAGAGTTTGACGGCATCAGACCAGCGCGCTTTAGGTCGTCCTTTTCGCCAAGTTGATCCTCTGGGGTCCCATTCTGTCAGGCGTTTGCACCAACGGTCCACCGGCATTCTGGAAATATGACCTATTGTAAGATCTTTCCGCGGATAATCCTTTCAATGTTGATGGTCTCACAATTGGCATAGAAGCAAATGGTATCGAGTTTTCTGCTCATTCAAAGCAGAATTAGAATTTAAAGTTAAAAGTTCAAGTGCTCAGAGTCTGTTGCGGATTGCTTTATTGCCGACCGTACACCCGAAAATAAATCCTAACTGTATTGAGGTATTTGTCATTGGATATTCTATTGTATTAACCGATAATGTGGAATAAACATATATAAACTGAGAAGCAACATCTAAAATAGTTTCTGAGCCTTTAAATTAAACGGCTCTTTTTCGTATTTCGAAAATCGAATCGTATTTCGAAAATCAGATATATTTAATGATTTCTTATTACGGTTTAGTAATCATCAATAAAAATCAATTTTTTTCTGTTTCAATTAGCATGACATTAGATTCGAATCATTACGGGAGGGATTTGATTGTAATCTAGATTTGCTCTATAAATATTCTTAAATTCCTGAAAAATTATCTAATTTATTATATTTGCATTATGAAAGAAGATGAGAAATATTCACTACTAAATCCTTCAAAACATAAATGTAAGTATTCTTAAAATTAAAAATAATTGAACTATTTTTCAGATGGGGTTCGTGATAGATTTTATAACAAATTCACATTAATCATTGTTTTGCTGTGTCTTGTGATTCTGTATCAGATTGTCAGATTAGAGACCCCAAATGAAGTCCTTCAACTAAGAATAGCGGCAATGAAAAAATGGTCAATGGACAAATCAAAGTTTATGTACACGAATCCAGTCGATTCTTTAGATGGAATTGGTTATGATTTTCAAAGAGTGCGACTCAAATTTTTAACCAAATGTATAATTACTTTAAGCGTCAAAAAGTGGAAATGGATCCAAGATATAATCAGCTTAATCAACAGCCACTTTGTGACTTATCAAATGATCCCATGGTTCCTGCTAATGACGTTGTCAAAATTATTGATGCTTTTCAAAATTGTATCCAGCCAATATTTGATGAATGGAAAGAAGACCCTCATTCGGTATATATAGTATTGCAATTTTAAAGTTTATTTCAATTTTAGTTGGCATATAACTGGGTCAATATTACGACGCAGTGCGATTCAATCCCAGAAGTTCAAAATTTGAAAATAACAGGATTTAGAAATCTCCATGAAATTAAATGGGCCATTTTACCGAAATGCGTATGTTTAATAGCATTTTACCAAAATTATATAATAAATTTCATAGAAAGAAGAAAACAGCATGGTCACACTTGGCATTGGACATGACACTCTCGCTGAGGAAAGACTCAATGTTACTGTACCAAATACAAAGTTTTATGGAGCTGATCCGATTATTGAGCCAAATCTTCAATTGTACTCTGCTTTTGGAAGATTCTTCCCATTCGCGATTGGAAAAGAAGCTGGAATATCTACGTTCAAGATTTTGCCGAACCAAAACCAGAATACTCGTAGATATATGTGGCAAGATGTTACCACTATTGATTTCGTCTATTTTCTCAATGACGTTATCCAAATGAAGGTTTCAGCAGATAATTAGAAAATAACACAGTTATCTATTTTTACAGAAAATTGACTTTATGTGGATTGATATTGAAGGTGGAGAATTCCAATTCATAGATATGCTTAATAAAATGGGACCATTAGATAACAAGGGTATCACAATTTGTCAATTTAACCTGGAGGTTAGTTTTAAAAAGATATTTATAGAGAAAATAATATATATTCAGATTCACGCCAAAGTTGTACCTCCTGGCGAAATAGTCTTCCGTGACTTTATTGAAAAAGTTCTTATGGAGAAAAGATGGATATTTTTGAAACCAATGAGGACAGGTGAAGGAGTTTTCCGTATGTTCTTCATAAATATGGAAAATGAAGAATGCTTAAGGAAATTTATCCTATAAATTAAATAAGATTTTGTTGTTGGCTTTTATAACATTCTAATGATGAAGTTTCAATAAATGTTTGAAATGTTTATTTATTTATTGAAAATGTACAAATTGGTATACCTCAGAATTTTAAAAATGTCCGATTCCATAAAATTAAGGATTTATAATATCCAACTGTCTATTACCAAGTTATAAATTATAAACTTGATATATTCTAGGTAACTCAAGATTGCTATTTAAATCAGGCTAATCATACCAGAAGAATAATTCTTTGAATATAAATTTATAAACAAATCAAAAGTAAATTTCGGGATTCGAAGGTTTAAATTTAGTCAAACTTAGTCGTCAAGTTAAAATTTCGATATTCCCATTTTTAAAAGAGCACTTAAAGTTTTAACGTCTTTTTAGATAGCATTACTATCATAAAATTAGAAGAGTGTTTAAAAACTATTACAAAATATTGTCGTGTTTACAAGGGAAGTCACTTTAGCATCCCTTTGAGAATTTGATGAAACTTGGACCATTTATAGAATACGATTTTGTTGTTTGCTTTAATAAAATTCTAATGATAAAGTTTCAATTAATGTTTGAAATATTTATTTATTTATTTATTGTATATGTACAAATTGGTATTCCTCAGAATTTAAAAAATGTTCGATGTCGTAAAATTAAGGATAGATAATGTCAAACTTAGTCGTCAAGTTGAAAAGCGATATTTTTTTAAGAGGGTTTTAGAGAACATTACTATCATAAAATTAGTATAGTGTTTGAGAAACTATTAAAAATGTTGTCGTTTTCAGAAATCGGTGTCTAATGGAAGAACGAAAAAAGAAGAAAATGCAAGACTCGACTTTTTCAACTTTTTCGTCTATTTCTCTTCAATGTCAATGCACATTGATGAGAGAAAAAGAGTGGCCGTCCAAACTTGAACCTCATTTTGTTTTAATTTTTTTCTCTTCCATTAAGCACCGATCTCTAAAAAGAACAATATGAATATCTTATCAAAAGTTACATTTTAGTAGGCTACTCTGATGAAAAGCAAGAGGAAATAAACAATTTATTTAAATATGAATAAATTTCACTGATTCATTATTTTCTTCAGCTCGATGTTGCCTCTGTATTGGAAGGTTCAGTGGTTGTTGATTGGGACCAAATCCGTTCCTATTATACAATCGTCGGTGGGCGTGGCTTTGGTTGATCATTGGTTGTCGAATCTTCCCGAATTCCAGATAGAATTCTGAAAGTAGACCGGCGAAGGTGTAGATCAATATCGTGGGTGGTATCCTTGGCCACGATGGTCACAGGAAGCGACACTCCCGGCAGTGCAGGGAATTTTTATTATCCCTTTATCATTTTTTTGTGTTTAATAGAACCTTTAACTTCTTTGTCTTAAAACATTAACGGCGAAACAGGTACAACTATATTTTATTTTTGTTTTTAAGTCGAGAATGTCGTAAAGTTTGCACAACGGTTGGCTATGGATCTCGACTCGTTTCGTGCTTTCAATTTCTCTGCATGCGAACCTCATTAGGTGGCATTCAGTGAGTTGCATGGCGTAGGGATATGCACCACACATTGCCTTTTCCATTTTTTGGCTTTCGGTAGCGTACAGTGTTTTGACTCGTGTTTGTACTAGCAAAAGCTAAATAACGTCATTACCCTGCTTGCTACTCCTTGTTGATTGGCGCGTTCGTGGCGTTTCTTTCCACCTTTGACTCCTTGTACTATGGTGACAGTTTTCCGTGTTTCAGCTGTAATATAGTGAATTTATTGGAATTTTTTTGGCTGTCTATTACATCTTTATTAAATGAATGGTCAAATAAGCTCATTTTATTATCGTATCAGTTTTCGTGAAATTTTTTTTGCACCAAATTTTAATTTTGATATATGCTCATTCTTGCCGATTACTTACTAATTCGAATTATTGAATAAATTAGATAAATTCAAAGTAACTAACAAATTACTAATTTGAATTGCAATGAGAGATTACTTCCTCAATGCTTTTCAAGTCATTAATATTAATAAATATTTAATTATTTTGTTTTACTTGCTTACTTTAGATACTCTGGAGCAAGACTCATTTTCCAGCGTAGAAGCGGACTAACTCCTTCAGTTCCGAACGGCTCTTCCTTGGCCAAGCAGTTTTTCCTTCGAGGATTCCAATTGTTCTTCTTTGGGTGCCCGAAGTTGAGCAATGATGAGATCTTTAACTTGATCTTACCAGCGTTTCCTTTCGCTCTTGTCCACCCACTGGGATCCCATTCTGTTAGTCTTCGGCACGACTGTCCTGTCGCAATAAGGGCAACGTGTCCGGCCAATTTCATCAAATTCTTCTTCATAACTCGTTCCACGTCGACTGCCCTATGTAGCCTTCTCGTTTGCTCCGCGAATAGTCGCCACGTTTCGGAACTAAATCATTAGTATTAATAAATCCTTAATTATTTTGTTTAAATTAAATAGATTTTACTGTTTTAAAAAAAATTTACGGAAGAATGAAAATTTATAGAAGAAGATGATAGTTTAATTCAAATTTGTTTACGGAAATAAATTTAAAAGAAAAAAAAATTATTTTTTTATTTCAATGAACTAAATATTTTATTAGGTAACTTGGAAAAAAAATTTAAATTAAGATTTGTTTTTGAAAATATATTCAAATAATCACTTATTCTGAAAAGTATATACGATTATTTGCAGCGTTTATACTGTACGCCAAATCGAAATAGCGATTTTGCAATTTTTTAACGTGTGGAAATTTTTAGGTCTTCATAACAAACAAGTTTTACTACAATTTTACTATATAAATTTATTAATATCTTTCTAAAAAGTCATATTTGAGCATGCGAACTGAGCTCATTCTCTTATCATACAGGTTGGGAGTGTTTAAAATTTGCAGAATGATTCTTTTCATTTGAAGTTTATATGAATTTATTATAAACATATATTGTCCTTTTCAGAGATCGGTGCCTAATGGAAGAGTGATAAAAGAAGAGAAAATAATGGGGCCACAAAAAACATTTTTCTCAATTCCTCTTAAATATGTACTGCCCATAATTTCGTTAAAAAGAATGGCCGTCTAAAAAGAGAGGCCGTCCAAACGAGAACCTCATTCCATCCTAATTTTTTTCTTCTTCCATTAGGCACCGGTCTCTGAAAAGGACAATAAGAAATTAATAATTCCAGTTTTATTTTCATAAAAAATAAAAGTAATAAATCTGATTTGATCTAGAAATTTTGAAGAAATATAATGACAAACAGAGAAATTATTAACATAAATTGAATATTTGTTTCATGATATCTTTGAGACCATTGACAATAATTCAAAAATGTTGAAATTGAATTTTCAAAATTGAAAATTTCGATGAATGAAATAAGATTTAAGTATTGTGAAATCAGCAGCCCTGCATTTAGCTCGTAATTCTGCGGCGTGCACTCCGGGTGAAAATAGAATGAAAAATAAAAATTTAAATTCAAAAAACTAGTCCGCGATAGAATAGGCGTGGTAGAGTGTGAACATGGCGCGTGTCTAAGTGCAAGCGCGGCAAAGAATTTTTTGGAATATAAATTAATTTTCATAATGTTTTCAGTACTCTTAAAATTGGTTTATTGAAAAGTCGTCATAGATATACGAAAAGAAATTCATTAATAGTTTCATAAAAATTATCCAATCGGCTTAATTTAAACAAAAACACTTTTTTAATAGATTTTTTTGAATTTCGGTATTACAACATATATTACAAAATTCCATCAAAAATTGTAAATGAAATTTTTTGTTTTATACATCATTCGAAAGCTTATAACATGACGATTAATATAATATGTAAATCGTTATATGTTTCGAGTCAAAATAACTTACACATTTCGTTTTTTCTAAATTGTCCATTTTTGTTATATATTTTGCGTATTTAGGTTCATATTTAACGAATTCGCGAAATTTATGGTACAATAGCATGGATATACAATGTTGAACATGCAGAAAACGATATTAATAAAAAAGTTTTATTTATAAACATACTTGACAATCTTTTGTGAGAAAATAGGTTTTCCAGCATAATTTAAATTTATATTGATTTCTTTGACGTATTTATTTGAATCATTATCTAAATTATTTAGCACTAACACCATTACTGTTTATTCATTTATTCGGTAATATATAAACACACTTTTCATAGTGAAAATCTCACATTAATAAAATTAAAAAAATAAAAGTGAAACATAACCATAACAAATCTATTATTATCAATTCTTCCATCCGGATATGCCGGAAACAATCTCCATGTCGCTTTATACGAAATGAAGCAATTTGCAGCTTCAAATCAAATGCTAAATGCATTTGCACAGTAAATCATATCCGATCCATCTTCATGATATAGTACGAGTCCTCGTTCCCATCAGCTGATTGGCAAATATATGGTATATATTAACCCCTGGAATTAATATTTATCATAAAAGATAGAACATAATACCTTTTAACTAAACCAAAGCAATCGATGGATCAGCTGATCAGCCGTAGTAGATGATTCCTTCGTCAACATTGAATGACAATCATTTTCACTGTCCGGTATTTACCTCTTGTATTTCCTTAAAAATTTCCACAATCTTAGAACATATTATTCGACATCTGAATAAAGTATTTTCTCAATAAATGTATAATTAATACCTTGTTTCTTATCTCCTTAACGTTATCCTCTACACGACCATGCGAAAGTGATGAATTTAATCAAAAGTAGGCAAAAATGAAGTTGATATATATATAAATCAACTGCATATAATGCCTAATAATGATCTTATATCACCTTATGTCAATCATCGATGACTTGTATGCATATTGACCTCGCCATACCAACCTAAATAATCAAAATATATAACAAACATGGAAAATATAGAAAAACTAAGTTTTTAGGTGATTTTGACTCGAAACATATAACGGTTTACATATTATATTAATCACCATATTATAAGCTTTCGAATGGTGTATAAAACAAAAAAATTCATTTACTTGTTTTGATGGAATTTCGTAATATATGTTATAACTCCGAAATTTAAAAAAATCTATAAAAAATGTGTTTTTTTACATCAAACCGATTGGATAATTTTTATGAAACCATTAATGAATTTAATTTCGTTTAATAATTAAGAATTACCTGCGATATCCAAGAATAAACAGTGATAAATAATGGAATAATAAATAAAATAATCGAAAAAAACACTATGTCCACCTCTACATCACCGCCGAGCGTCTCTTTTGAGGACACTCCCACTTGTTTAGTGACCGAACTTTTTTGTTTGTCAAAACATTTTTTGTTTTGCCTTTTCTACTGAGTTCACCCGTAGTGCGGCGTGTCGCACTGACTGGAATCGAACACTTTAACACTGCTTTCAATCAACGTGCGACTGCGAATGCTGCACTCATCTCAACAAATAAAAAAAGAAAATCTATATTACCATGTTTACTTAACTTCCTTTGCATGCCGAGGGCAGCCAATAGAAAAATCGCCTTCACATAGAAAGAAATATCGACGAATTTGACCACGCGTTCAACAAATTTATTCTTTTTTGTTCTTTTTTGTAAAACAGTATTTTGGCTATTTTAGGAGAACGAGTGATTTTTATGAAACGTAAGATATATCATTCTGTTGCTCGTAAAATTCTGAATTTTTTGAAATGCAAAATGACGTGGTTACGGTAATTTACGTGTATTTTACAGTCGATTGAATTTTAAACTTTAAAAAATCATAACTTTGCTTAAACGACGAATCTAATTTAGAGACAAGTATATTATTACTTATCGTTTTGTCCTCTATCAATAAAGTCTTAATCTCAAAATTTAAAATAGAGTTTTCGAGATATTCGATCTTAAAGTTTAGCTCTTTACAATATATGAATCTGATAAAAATGAGTAATTTTGTGAGTTTTCATGATTTCTAGCATGAAGATTGGATAAAAGAAGCAAACTAAAATCCATATTATCGAAGATTTTTCAAAAATCGGATTATCCAGCCCTAAATCGATAAAATCAGTTTTCACAAAGAACTCAGAATATTCCTCGTTTTCTGAGCCCTGAAATAACAGAAATACGGAAATCAATTGAAAAATTAGAAATAAGCTTGAAATAATTATAAAAAACTAAAAATATATTATTTCTGGTAAAATTGTGCACAAAATTGGCGTTGCTCTGTAACCGTGGAGCACCTTATTTGATAATTTTGTAGAATGGGTCTGATTTGAGATGTTACGAAGCCTGATGTCAAGAGCATATTTTGCACAACAATTTGACACTAAAAGTTAGCTAATTATGTTTGATTGGTGCTTATAGGAACATTTTTAAGTAAAAACCATATATGGCTGATTTAAATGGTCATTTTTTGAAAATTATGTTTCTGTACTGTCTTTACAAACATTTATTCTATGAGATAAACTTAATAAAGTTAATAGGTTTTACGTTTTAAGTACTTTAAGGCCATTATAAGGTGCAAAATTTTAGAATCAAATAATTTGAAAATTATATTTTAAATTTTTGAGATTAAGGGTTTATTAATAGAGGACACAACGGTGAATAATAATAATATACTTGTCTCTAAATTAGATTCGTCGTTTAAGCAAAGTTATGATTTTTTAAAGTTTAACATTTCAATCGACTGTAAAATACACGTTAATTACCGTAACCACGTAATGTTGCATTTCAAAAAATTCAGAATTTTACGAGCAACAGAATGATATATCTCACGTTTCATAAAAATCACTCGTTCTCCTAAAATAGCCAAAATACTGTTTTACAAAAAAGAACGAAAAAGAATAAATTTGTTGAACGCGTCATCAAATTCGTTGATCATTTTTTCTATGTGAAGGCGATTTTTCTATTGGCTGTTTGCCGTTGGCGTGCGTTTGTCTTTTAAACTGAAACGAACTATATAAATGAGACATTGGCAGTAATATATAGTACCGCTCAAAAGGAAAACTTTGAGTCTCGGATTTGATCTTGACGTCATCAAAATCTTTGAATTTGCGGTTTTGTCGGTGACACGAGGACTTCCGTTGCGGTAGATGATTTATTCCTCTCATTTTTTCATAGTTTTAATAGACTTCAATGTAAAGTATTAAGATGCTAACAAACGTTCTATTTATCTGTCTTGAAACTAGAAAATCAATTTCTCTTTTATTCTTTATGATTTTCTCAAATAAGCAATAATAAAACCGTATAATGATACCCCGTTCGATATTGTGTGTATTCCATATCTTGCTTTTAGAAATTTAGAATTTATTACAGTAGCATATCGTGGAAAAACGTCGATGTAGGCTCCTTTCGTGAATGAGGCTGTTCCTCACATTCCAGAAAAAGAAAAATGAGATCTAATATATCAGAACACCGTTCCAGCCTTGCTTGAAACTTAGTGATCATCTCAGGAAGTTCTCCAACGACTCCAAAGGACTCTCCAAAGGATTTTCTGCTTTCACGCCAATGTCGAAAACTTCCATTTCGATTGATTTTCAAGTTAGGAGAAAGCTGCTTAATTGGGCTGGACATGTTGCAAGACTGCCGGCCAAGAGGTGGAGCAGAATTCTTTCAGAATGGGATACACGAGTCTAGTCAAGTGTGAGAGGGGGGCCCAAGAAAAGGTGGTCGGACACAGAAAAGCTCTGGGTCTCGAAATACGTCCAGGGCAACTCGAAGAAGAATCGGTATTCTCGAGGAGAAGGTCAACATTCAAAAAGCGAAGTCGAACACTCTGGAGAGATATCGACGCAGTCGGAATGACGATGAACGAGCAAGTAATCGAGAAATAAGTAAGTAATGTGTTATTTCTAGTATTGAGTTCCATTAATTAAAACTTCACTGATTTCCTATTCACTGTTCGATTAGCGACAAATAAAGTATAGATTTCTTGTAGATAAAACCTCAATTTTACATTCCGTACACCTTCTATCGTTGACCAACTAAACAATGCATGAAAATGGAGGATATTTATAAATATCAATCATCATTTGGTTGTTCTAATCTTTATTCTCAACTAAAAGTCCATTAGGAATTACAATCGTTCAATCTTTAACTTTTTTAGTAATTTGAAAGCAATTAAGTGAGAATTGATTTTAATCGATGTGTTCAGAATGAATCTGATAATCTCAAAGATATCGTATATAAATATTGTTCAAGACTCAGTGATTCATTGGTCTATCGAAGATTAATATTTTTTAATTTCTAATGATTGTGCTCATATGGAGCATCAAATTAATCCTAGATTTTTTTGTTGTTTCCATCTCATCTACTAATTTTCCTTCATGTTTGTTTAAGCTTTGCTCCTGTAAACAACTGATGAAGCGAATTCCGGTGAATGGGACTTCCAAATTCTATCTCTTTCTAAGCTTCTTTTACGTGTATTGCGGAATAGAGTCTAGCGTTGTTGTGAAGAAAACTCAACTCACTAGGGTCGATAAGCACATTCCGGTAGCTTTGCCTCAACTTCTCGCCATACCAACTGCAAGTCTAACAAGGGAAGTATAAAGGTCAACATCTCAGATTTTCATGAAACATTACAAAAAGATTCGTTTTGGGTCAAAACGTATGCACAAAAAAATTCAGCTCGCCAAAAATATATTAAGGTACTTAAAAATGGGTTTGTAAGACTAGAAATTTTAGAAGCTCATAATAAATAATTTCCTTCTGATTCTTTCCATGAATATTCAATTTAAATGACTATTTTTGTCGTTCCCTCACACACAAGTCGTTCCGTTTTGGGATCTTAAAATTAATCCATTGTTGCATTTCGATCAAAAGTTAGTCGCGTGGTTATGCGGACGCTAAAGTGACTTCTCTTGTCACATAATTAAATTGCACCAATTTGTGTATTTCAACGGAATTATGTACACCAGAGTTAGACGGAATTCCGGATTCCGAATTCTTCCCTTCCCGGGGGTATACCAGTGACCTTAAGAATACTTGAAACTGCATTGCGATTTCTGGGATCTGGAGCAACAATAAACCTAATATCAAATTAACTACATTTGGCTTTGTATATATACACACTCCATTACCATGCAACCGGGCCTCATTGCAAATTACTTCGCACGAATTGCACGACCACTACCTTTTAGTTACTTTTCTTCAATATTTTATTTATTATTTATTGTGTAACCGAAGAGTATAAACAAAACTATTATTTTTTTCAGAACAATATATAACATTTAAGCTAATTCTTCTGTTAAACAATAATATGTAATAAATAAAATATTGAAAATAAAAATAATAAATTAAAAGATAGTGTTCTTGCAATTGGTGCAAAGTCTTTTGCAATGAGGCGCGGTTTCGTGGCATTGGAGTGTATACATACACTAGCTGACAAAAGTTTTGTCACAAATGTTTTTTCGGGTTTAACTTTTTTTGTGACTTGACCAAATTGGCTGATTTTTGATATGATAGATTCATATGGTTGTAGATTATTTTACAAATTCCCGCTTGTGATTACGATGATCCGTTTTACAGTAACAAGCGTTTATCGTAAAACGCGTAGCTCAAAGATATTACGCACTTTTCTTGCACTGCATTTTTTAATAATTTTTAAAGTTCAGTTATATTTTTTCATAATTTATTGAAAATAACAGTAATTGACAACATTTTAGAGATGACTCCACGTAAAGAAACTCCAATTTCCACCCGGTAAGCTGTTATCAATATGAGGGAAAACGGAATGCGTGGTAGCGAAATTGCCATTATAATTTAAACCAAATTTTGCTATTTTAACATTTTAAACACTGATTCACATAGAATATCAAAAAATCAGCCAATTTGGTCAAGTCACAAAAAAGTTAAACCCGAAAAAACATTTGTGACAAAACTTTTGTCAGCTAGTGTATACCAGTGACCATAAGAATACTTGAAACTTCATTGCGATTTCTAGGATCTGGAGCAAAAATAAACCTAATATCAAATTAACTATATTTGGCTTTGTATATATACATAGATTAGACATCGAAATAAAATTTTAAGAATTTGTTAATTACAAACGTCACCTACGCTCCTCACTCAGTAAATTACTTATCCTTCTAAAAAAAACTTCTTGAAACTCTATGACACGTCATGTCACTTTTATATAATCTTTAATATATTTAACAGAAATAGAAGATGGTTTTAGATATGTCTCGCGCGGATAACAGACTTCAGCTTCTCTTCGGTGTTCTGTGCATTTTAATATTCTACTTTTTCTTTATTTATAATACCCCCATTGAACATTACTTGTTTAACAAACGAAACATTAAAAAAATGAGTGTCGAAGAGCTGGATTCAATTTATGAGAATCCTATTAATTCTTTAGATGGAATTGGATTTGATTTTAACCGGGTATTTTCAGTTTTTAAGTCAGATTCTTCAAAATTGTTTCAGGTTGAACGACTTGACATAGATCCAAGATATCACAAGATTAACATGCTTGACAAATGTGACCTGTCAAGAGATACAGATTTAATAGTAAATGATCCCCAGCGTATTATGGATGCTTTCCAAAACTGTATTCAGCCAATTATGGCACGATGGGAAAATAATCCAGACAAGGTTACATTTATTTCATTGTTGATCATAATTTTACTTTTTTCAAGATGATTAGGGAATGGATTAATAAGACGGAAGTATGTGACAACATTTCAGAGCTAAAAAATTTGAGGATTGTAAATTTCACAAATTATCATGAGACCAAGTGGGCTATTCTACCAAAATGCGTAAGAATGAAGTATTTTTTCGAGATAATATTAAATCATTTCAGAGAGAAGAAAACAACATGGTCACACTTGGCATTGGACATGACTCTCTCGCTGAGCAAAAACTCAATGTTACTCTACCAAATACAAACTTTTATGGAGCTGATCCGATTATTGAACCAAATCTTCAATTGTACTCTGCTTTTGGCAAATTCTTCCCCTTCGCGATTGGAAAAGAAGCTGGAATATCTACGTTTAAGATTTTGCCGAACCAAAACCAGAATACTCGGAGATATTTATGGCAAGATGTCACAACTATTGGTTTTGATTATTTCCTCAACAACGTTTTACATCTTAAGGTTTTTTCTAACAAAATAAGCTTTGCTTAAACAATATTAATAGAAAATTGACTTTATGTGGATTGACATTGAAGGTGGTGAATTCCAATTTCTTGATTATCTTAACAAGGATGGACCACTGGACAAAAATGGAATTCACATTTGTCAATTTAACATTGAGGTTTCATTTTTATTTACATTAGTTTAATTATAACATTGGTTTAGATTCACGCTCGATTTGTAAAAGATAGCAAGCCAGTGTTTTATAATTTCATTATGAAAGCACTAACCGACAGGAGATGGATGTTTCTGAAACCGCGTGGAACCGGAGCAGGAGTATTCCGAATGTTCTTTGTAAATATGGAAAATGAAGAATGTTTAAGAAAATTTATTTTGTAGTATCTAATAAAATCATTATTTAAATATATTTTGTTAAATAAATTGTTTCATTTTAGAATTAAATATTATATTTTCTAAAAAAGAAACACAGAACTTCATGGAGACAACGACCAGAGAAAGAGTAACGGAGAAGCATAAAATATTTTTTAAGTTTACATTTTTTTCAACTACGTCATGTTTATATCTTATAACCACAAAAATGTGTTTATAATATATTTTGTAAAACGATTATCATTATCGAGATATGAAAAGAATGTTGCTCTCGTCTTTGCATCGTTACAATACGTCCGTCCCACCTACTCCCCTTTTTCTTACCGACCCGAAGAGTAGTAGTTGGTTTGAGGATCCGATGTAATTTAAACGCGCAATGAATGGCTTACCTAGCGGACACTACCGAGAGCACAGAACAGCTAGCTCTTTAATAAATCTTTATTCGGCTCCACATAAGAATACGATAGATGAATATAGTTATTTACGGAGCTAGAATAAGAGCTAACATCTCACCCACGGTCGGGGCGCCCCAAACAGAAGCGGACCTTCCCGTAGTCTTGTCGAGTGAGCAACTCAATGTCCTTATGGTCCGTGGAGGCGGAGTCTTGTCTTTATGTCCCGTTCTGCATGATGCTGTGGTGTCCCGCTACAGAGGTCCAAATATATGTCATCTAGGATATGTAACAGCATAAATAACCTCATATGATTTTAACCCCTGAGATTATTAATCATTATATCTTGAAAATAATTATGTACCGTTTAAGTAAACGAATAATGAAAGTGGCGAATGAGAATTTTACGAGATTAAATTGCGTTTTACAAAACTTTTCGTGGAGCTTTTAGACGTTTTTGAAGACTATTTGTATTATTTAAAGACAAAAAGTTTAAATAACATCAAATCCATTGAATTTAATTACAAGTTATCTCGAGTTTTATAGGGATTGATCCTTTGTTCTTTCCATTTTAACTTTATGATTAATTGTGTTTCGCTTTTAGTTGCTATTAGTTTAATAAAGGCCTTAAAAAACCGTTATAACCTAATCAAATATGCTCGTTCAAGAATATAACATTAAATAATGTAACATTTCGTAAGTCCCATTATGAACAACAGATCATTTCAAAATAACTCACAGGTCTCGTCGCATTCAAAATTACATTAATTTGAATTGCAATGAGAGATTGCTTCCTCAATTCTTTGCAAGTCATTAATATTAATAAATATTTAATTATTTTGTAACTTACCTACTTTAGATACTTTGGAGCTCGACTCATTCTCGAGCAGAAAAGCGGAGTAATTCCTTCCCTTTCGAAGGGCTCTTCCTTGGCCAAGCAGTTTTCCTTCAAGGATTCCAATTCTTCTTTTTGGGTGCGCTAAGTTGAGCAATGGTGAGTGAGACGTGCAATCATATCTTACCAGCGCGCTTTCGATCTTCCTTTCGCACTTGATCACTTCCGCGGAGTCACCACCTTTCTGTCGGCGACGTGTCCGGCACACTTCATCAACTTCTTCTTCTTGACTCGTTCCACATCGATTGTGCTGCCTTGATCCTTCCAATCGTCTCTTTAGAATTAAGATTGTGAGACAAATATCCACTATAGGTGAAAACCATAAACAATTATTTGTAGAGTTTTTACAGTTTCCTAGATTTGTTCCTGTGACAAGGAACTTCTTTCACTTCTTGGAATTGGTGTCATGGATGAATTGACCAAAAAATACGTTTTGTTTTAAAATCATATTCTACAACAAGAAACTCTTAATCTACATTCCCTATTCAGGCTTCTGAATTTTCAAATGCTATTCCACATTCCGAAATTTTGTTTTGATTTCGAATTTCTGATTCCGGCTATCGAAAACGCACTTCTCATATAAAAAATAAAAACGGTAAGACCAAATACGACCGCATTCCGGATCCCGGTCATTTTTCGATTACAAAATTCCAATTTTCATTCATCCCATCTCTAGTCAGGACTATAATTCATGGGGAATATTTCAGAATATAGTGGTCACACAAACCGGCCTCATTAGGAAAACTTATATCATAGAACAAGTTGGATGGATTTCACGTTATCCTGCAACAAAATGACGAGATTACGGTGTTCACTAAGAGTACGCGTTGAACTGTCAATTCCTCACAATACACGGTGGAGGTAATTGTCTCTCCAATTGCCATTATTTCCAAGGAAAAATACACTTTCACTCCAACTGGGTTTGGAAAAGCTTTAGTAAAATGCGATAATCGAATATGTCGACGAGTTGTTTGAATTTATTGGCAGATAGTATAATAAAAACACTATCAAAATAGTGTATTGTAACGACGCAGAGCACGGGACGTTGTTAAGCCCAGCCCGATGTCTGCCGCTACAGTATCAATAAGTTAGGTATTTTTACATCAAAGTTTAAAAATATAAGTTTAATTATTGGAAAATTGTCAAATTGCGTCTGTCTCATTCAACGCACAGTATCATTTTTGTAACAGGAAATTCGTAATTGGAAGTTATGCGACGGGTTCGAATTGGTAAACTCCCTCGTTGAGATAATTTTAAACCCTGATTATTGAAATTTACGTTTTGTTTTTAATATTAGAAACCATAACTGGATAAACACCCTATAAGTGGACGAAATATACCAGTAGTTTCGTCATTTACTGAATTCAAATTTTCATTCCAATCTGCAATTGACAAAAATTTATCTCAATAAGCAATTGAAATGTTTCATTTGGGGTCCTATCTTTGTAACGTTTTGTATAATTATTTTTTAGGAAAATATATTTACTATTTATTACAAAATAAATTAAGTTTTATTAAAACAAAAATTAAGAAACATTGCTAAATCTGCTATGAGCCGTGAAAGCAAATCTCCGAACCAATTTTTGCTTCACTAACTCATCATAACATGGTGCAGCAATTCCATGACGAAATCTGACAGCTTTAATCCTGTCACATGTTTCTTGTTTTATATCATACACATATTTAATTCTATCGATGACCTGAAATATTCACTAACCATAATAAAAAAGTGTTAACAACCTTTGTTTGCAGATTTGTAATGAGATCGGCTGGAAATTGTCTGCTTTCGCCATCTTTATTATTCTTATTCCTATAATATCGGAACAGAAAATTGGAAATTAATTGAGGTGAAACATTCTTTTGATCCTTAAAATTTCACTAATTCAAATTATTTATATAACTCTAAAAACCATGTTTGGTTGTATTATGCGGCTGTCAGTTTGAAAATAAGTTCCATTAGTATTATAGCAGTTGGGTGCTCTCATTTCATGAAGACACTAAATGAAGTTAATGAAGTTTGAAAAAACTGAATATAAACCAATTCATCGTTCAAATAAATTGACACGTATGTCTCCGCGCTACAATTAAATAACTGTTGTCTTGCTGATATTTGAGGTAAATGAATGGATCGGCTCAAGATGTTCAATAACGGAGCCGTTGGGTTATCAACAACTTCAATAATTTGATTAAAGTCTACTATAGCTGTCCATTTAGCAACGTTGACGTTTCGATATCGACAGTCCTAAATATTGATAATAATGGAAACTAATAATTTAATTTAAAACGTTAAAGAAAAACGAAGAAAGTGGATTAGTGTCTGGAATCATTCGGATCATTTCAATATCACCAGTCCGCAAATAATCATCATATAAGAACATGTCGTAGTTACTGACATTACCAATATAAAATGTGAAAGAAGAAGCACCCTGAAAGTTGTTTTTTAGTAGAAGGCCATTGAATTCCACGGGAGTTCCATTTGAAAACAAATATTTTCCATGTATCCTATCAATGTATCCTATTGGTGCATATTTTAAGAGCCCTCGGCTTAATATATATTTATAATGCAAGCACTCCAAGTGGAAATAAATATTTTCTGATTTTTAAGCGTTCCTGAAACTTCGTACGTATTTTCAATAAAATATTGTTTGCGGCAGTTTAACTATGCATGTCTTAAACTATCTAAAAAATATTAATATCTTTCTAAAAATTTAGATTTGAGTACTTCTACTGTGCTAGTTTTATTACCATGCCAGTTAGTGTGTGCACGAATATTTCAATTTTAATTCCAACATATTAAAAAAAACAAAACTGAGCGACTAAAAGTCAATTGATCTGATAGCTAATTTATGACATCCTTTTTTATAATGTCTTTTGACGTGCTTCTCATGCTCTCCTTGTCTCTATCATTACTAAAAATTCGACTATTCATTAGTTGATTCGTTCCCAGCGCATGTCAAATGAATTCTTATAAACAAACTTGCAAAAGAGCCACTTTAAGTCATATTTTCGTACAATCTTAAAGTGTTAATGGTATTGGAAGGATATTCAGAAAAATTGACGTAGAAATTATTTTAAACTACTATTGCCGTGGTGTAGGTTAATGAAAAATCATGGTTAAAGGAGCATTCCGAATAATAAAATGGTCTCACTTGGACAGGTGTAGATTTAATTTGCAATTTGTTTATTATTTCGCTTTTTTTCATCACAATTTTGTTTCATTTTGTTTTCTCTTACTAAATTGGTTGTTAAATCAACATAATAATTATTATAATAAAATTTTTGTATAATTTATTATATTTAGGATCGAAATAATAAACAAATTGCAAATTAAATCTACACCTGTCCAAGCGAGACCATTTTATTATGCGGAATGCTCCTTTAACCCTTATTTTTCATTAACCTACACCACGGCAATACGTGAAACTGAATAAAACTCGTAAAAATGAAAAAAAAAAATCGAAATTTTCCTTTGTGAGAAAAATCGAAATTTTCCTTTGTGGTTCCAGCGCGCCAAGATCGTTTTGTGGTGACCACATGCCACTGCTCATTGTATTGTACTCAACGTAACAAGTGTATATATTTATTATACTTAGGCTGGATACCTACTGTTAAATTTGGACTGGATCATTTCTAGGGAACCGACTCGAACATCCCGGCCGATGCAACATGTACAATTTTATTCGTTGGAACGTTAAATAAAATTATTTTCTCAAACAACGTCTCAGATTTTAATTTATCCAAATAATTAGATGGCATATAGATTGTTTCACTTGAAATAATCACAATCGCCGTAAAATTAATTTTAAAAGTCCAAACACCATTTAGCAAATCGGAATTGATTCTCGTAAAATCAATGTTTGGTTGACACTGGTGGAATAAAAATTTGAGATTAAAAAGAATGATTAATACAATACTAGTTTGGCTGTTTATATATAATAGTGTACATATGATACATATGTTTACATTTGGTACGTTGGGAACAATACAATGAGCAGTGACATTTTTGGTCGCCATAAAACGATCTTGGCACGCTGGAAACGCGCCGAATTTTAGTAGCGACAGTCTCATCCTTCCTTAATATGACACGAAATCATGTATTAAAAATTCTCGGTCTTAAATTCCTCCTATCATTTCTACTTCGTTAGTTTTTAATTTGTGATACTGTAATTACAAAATCAAAATGTGTTGTAAAAGCTGTAAAAAAGTGGTCTATTCCCGATATATTAAATAGAGAATAAAGTGAACTATTATTTTCTAAACTAATTTCTCTGGATAGTATCGTAAATTAACCGATTCCACTTAGTAACTTTATATAAACCTGCAACTTGTAGTATTCAACAAACTCTGCCAAGTGTAAATAATGTCGTTGCTTAGGTACTATACCCTTGACACAAACCGTAAGATAACTACTTTTCAATTCTGTAATTTTGATATGAGCTTTTCTCAATTGAGAATATTGTAACTTACTTTCTACTCTATTCAAAATTGGAATGATATTTGCCATTTTCTGTGTGGCATTTCCCATTCCTGATAAGCTTATGTATTTCGCACCATAACGGCGAGGACAAACTGCCACATATTCTTCAGATACTTGGGTTAGAAAATCTTTATTAAGTGTATTTCGATAGCAATCATAATATTGGCAATATACTTTCTTCCTGAAAAAAACGAAATATCAAAGTTAAGAAGAAATTCTGTTTAACCCAAGAAAAGGTTCTTCGCCGGCAAAAGTGATGGTTATATTTTGTTCAAACGCATATGCTCCAATTAATTGCGGCTCTGCTGTATAGTTATAACTATAGCTGATATTTGATGGGATATCCTCTATTGTTTGCTCGAAAGGTTCAGTATTCCTTGTATTCCATTCTTCCACAATGCATTCACGGCTGGAATAAGTTTCTCCATTTTAAAGAGCTTACGAATTTCAAATAGTAGACCTGACATCAGATATTTTGATGGAATTACTTTGATATACAAAACATGACAAAATAGTAATACAAAGTAATTTTTCGAAAATATTACAAAACATCGACTTAGCTCACTCTGAATACAATATTGAGATGCCTTCAAGTGAATATTTTATTTAATAGAAGATAGATTATACATTAGATAATTGAAAAAAAATAAACGGTCAAGAAAACTGAATAATTTTTTTTTTCTTAAATTATATCTATGACTAATTTATTAATGTCTATGATATTTAGTCAATTATCTAAATCTAAAATAAAGATAGTACGCAAAAAAACTAGAATTAAGTTTTAAGAGATAACAGAAAAACAAAATATGCGTTAATTATCGATAGCACTTCACTTCCACGATCACTGCGTATCTTGCAAAAAAGTGCGGACAAATTGCAAAACGACGCCATCAACTTTTTATTTAAATTATTTGTTTTGTAAGAAGTTTAAAATAGTATATGAACTTATAATAAAATTAAAAACCATATATCAATAATTCTAAACGATTCTAAAAACGAATTAAATCAAATTCGAAGAAGTTACGATTTTGAATAAAACGTGAAGTACATGGTTCTGCAATTTGTGCACAATTGTAAACGGAAAATTAATTTCTTCCTAATTTTTTTTCATATTGTCATAATCCCATATTATCTAGTCTCTTTGCATTTTAGCACACGACATTCCCTCGTGGGGACTAGAAAAGAGAAACAGAGTCCATGGTCGTAAAGTTCCTCATCCATAATTTTTATTTATTATTTTTATTATTATAGAATTTCGAAAATAAAATTATTTTCATTTCAAGCGAAATTCCTCTCGTTGTCTCATTTCATTTTTACACTATGTTTCTTACCGAGGGAATGGCGTTAAGCAGAACTATTTGTAAAAATTCTGAATCGAAAAAAATAATATGCTTACCCATGCCAAATTCAATTAATGATTTTCTTAATTTTACGCTTGTCCTTCAACTTTCAGGCCTACGTTACGCAGACATTTTGTTCCCCAGTTCGTCAGGTTTTTCTTAAACTCTCTAAAAATGTTTAAATCTTCACAAAATATTATAATTTAGCTCGTTTTCTTACCTTGTCTTGTTAGCCTTCAAGTTGGCATGAAAGCTTTAAAGTTGAAAGCTTTCAAAGGTTACCAAATGTTTATATAATTCATTTGGTTCAATGAGATGGTGTTATTAAATATAGGGAAAAATCGAAAATTGCTCCCATCGGAAAATAAAATGGCACAAAACATCATGGAATATGATTTTTTTCTACCTTTTTTTTCTAATGATTTTCTACCTTGTCATACAAGTTTTACGTGTACACTCCACATGGAATGAGCTAAGAAAACCTCATTAAATTTAACATTTAGTGAGAATTATTTATATTTTTAGAGAGTTTTAGAAAAATCTGAAAAATAGGCTCTCACTATGTTTTTGAGTCTAGGTTGCTAACTTCTAGATGACACGCCCATTCTGATCTTGTGGCACGTATTTTTCTGATGGGAATACAAAAGCTGTTACAAAAAATAATCCGTTCCAAATAAACCCATTGATATTTTTAGAATATTTAACTATAAATATTGGATATAAAACTATCTAATCAACATTATTTCTTTTATAAAAACGAATATAAAATTCAGCGATCTAGTTATAATTTTAATTTAATTGATAAAGAATGAAACAATAACAAATACGACAATATATAGGCTATTTAAAATTTTTTGATGGCGCATTGCGAATCGCAAGCAAAATTATTTTCAATTATAATATCAAATAATAATTTATTAAAAAGAAAAGTAGCTTTAATTCAAATTAATCATTATTAAAGGTTCTATGCACCATAAATGAGTCGTTCCGAATCAATCTTTGTTGCACTAACTCATCATAGCATGGCGTATCCATATCATTACGATTTGCAGCTTTGATCTTATCACACGTTACTTGTTCTATATCATATACGTATTTAATTCTATCGATGACCTGAAATATTCACTAATCACAATACAAAAGTGATAGAAACCTTTGTTTGCAGATTTGTAATGAGATCGGCTGGAAATTGTCTGCTTTCGCCTTCTTTATTATTCTTATTCCTATAATATCGGAACACAAAGTTGGAAATTAATTGAGGTGAAACATTCTTTTGATCCTTAAAATTTCACTGATTCAAATTATTTATATAACTTTAAAAACCATGTTTGGCTGTATTATACGGCTGTCAGTTTGAAAATAAGTTCCATTCGTATTATAGCAGTTGGGTGCTCTCATTTCATGAAGACACTAAATGAAGTTAATGAAGTTTGAAAAAACTGAAAATAAACCAATTTATCGTTCAAATAAATTGACACGTATGTCTCCGCGCTACAATTAAATAACTGTTGTTTTGCTGATATTTGAGGTAAATGAATAGATCGGCTCAAGATGTTCAATAAAGGAACTGTTGGGTTATCAACAACTTCAATAATTTGATTAAAGTCTACTATAGCTGTCCATTTCGCAAAGTTTACGTTTCGATATCGACAGTCCTAAATATTGATACTAATGGGAGCTAAATACTTAATTTAAAACCTTAAAGAAAAACGAAGAATGTGGATTAGTGTCTGGAATCATTCGGATCATTTCAATATCACCAGTCCGCAAATAATCATCATATAAGAACATGTCGTAGTTACTGACATTACCAATATAAAATGTGAAAGAAGAAGCACCCTGAAAGTTGTTTTTTATTAGAAGGCCATTGAATTCCACGGGAATTCCATATTAAACCATCTACTGACTTCATTTTATTACAATTTTAGTGGACCTGCGCCTGTTTATTACGTTTAAGTAGGTGTGTTTCTTAAAATAGCTACACATTGTTAAAATAGAGTCATGCTAGATAAGCATACTATCAATGTCTCATTCTGTCATGATATAATACGGAGTCATGTATTACAAAACACCGGTTCTCGAATTCACCTTAAGATAGCAACTTTGTTAGTTTTACTTTTTGATACTGTAAAAAATGGTATTTTCCCGATATATTCACCCGAGAATGAAAGTGAACTATTATTTTCTAAAATAACTTCTCTGGTTAGTATCGTAAATTAACCGATTCTACTTGGTAGCTTTATATAAACCTGCAACTTGTAGTATTCAACAAACTCTGCCAAGTGTAAATAATGACGTTGCTTAGGTACTATACCCTTAACACAAACCGTAAGATAACTACTTTTCAATTCTGTAATTTTGATATCAGCTTTTCTCAATTGAGAATACTTTATTGTAACTTACTTTCTACTCTATTCAAAATTGGAATGATGTTTGCCATTTTCTGTGTCCCATTTCCCATTCCTGATAAGCTTATGTATTTTGCACCATAACGACGAGGACAAACTGCCACATATTCTTCAGATACTTGCGTTAGAAAATCTTTATTAAGTGTATTTCGATAGCAATCATAATATTGGCAATATACTTTCTTCCTGAAAAAGACGAAATATTAAAGTTAAGAAGAAATTCAGTTGAACCCAAGAAAAGGTTCTTCGCCGGCAAAAGTGATGGTTAAATTTTGTTCAAACGCATATGCTCCAATTAATTGCGGCTCCGCTGTATAGTTATAACTATAGCTGATATTTGATGGAATATCCTCTATTGCTTGCTCAAAAGGTTCAGTATTTCTTGTATTCCATTCTTCCACAATGCATTCACGACTGAAATAAGTTTCTCTAATTTAAAGATCTTACGATATTCAAATAGTAAACCTGACATCAGATATTGTGACGGAATTACTTTGATATACAAAACATGACAAAATAATAATATAAAGTAATTGTTCGATAATATTACAAAACATTAATTAAGGTCAATTTGAATCGATTATGGAAACTTATTTTTTTAATGTATTAATAGATATATTAGATAAATGAAAAGAGACAAGAAAACATACTAATTTTTTTTCTGAAATTATATCTTGGAGATATTTATTTATCTCTATTCAATCATACGAAATTCATAGAAGATTTAGTAAATTATCGAAAACCTAAAATAAAGAAAGTGTCCCTATTTCTCAACAATTGAAACAAAATACATCTTAATTTCTGGAATTGATTAAAATACAATGTTTCTGAGTAAATTTGCTTAATTCGGTTTTTATGATAAAAATATGTTTGGAAATTGAAACTAAAAACAAAATTTTTCGAATTTTTACGAATTATTTTTGAACAGCCTAATAGTTGGTTAATTGAAATTAATTTCAATATAATATAAACCGTAATTGACTATAAATAATAACACATAATAATGTCTAAAGTAAGAACTACAGTCAAGACACACTGATTTTGCCAAAAGATATGCAAACTTGCGCGATTGAACGTGTTGCGCCTTCAAACAGTGTTTTTTTCAAAATTTGGGATACCGTTTTCCATATTTCCGTCCTGCAGTGCGAAAGTGCTGCTCAGACAGACTACTCGCCGGGAAAAAGATTATCCGATGGATTACGAAGATTTACAATTTTATGCATAGGGACATTTACATTCAGAAAATAGCTTGAAACACGGTTTCAGGAGGAAAAGTTTACAAGTTAATGTTAAACTTATAGGTTTGGTTGCTGTAAACTGTTAAGGGAAGAAGAGCAGAAGCAGATATATTCTTCAAATGACTGGAAATGATAATAGTTGATTATTATATTATAATTAGAATCTCAGTATAGTTTACTCAGCCTATCGCTATATGAGTTATACTTAATGTTACATCTTTGACAGGCGTTTCGAGAATAGAATAGAACTGTTTCACATATAAAGAAGGGATGGATAAATTAAAACTATTTATTACCAAATTTAAGAAGTTGACAATTCCAATTTTATTTTCATAAAAAGTAAAAGTAATAAATCTGATTTGGTCTAGAAATTTTGAAGAAATATAATGAAAAACAGAGATATTATTAACATAAATTGAATATGTGTTTCATGTTATCTTTGAGACCATTGAAAATAATTCAAAAATGTTGAAATTAAATTTTCAATTTCTTATATGATAATAATAATTGGCGACATTTAATGAGCGACGTATTAAATACATAAGCTCTTATGCATAAGAAATATGCTTAGGAAATGTTAGTTGAGAATCAACATTAATACCGATGTCATGATTAAAAGATCACTCTATTGTTTAATACCATATAACGGTCATAATGATTCAAAGAATATTCTTCTCTCAGTGACCATTTTTTGATCTTGTGAATGCATCGAAAAATAATTTTCCTAAACGAGAAGCAGCGATAAGAATCTTTAGGTTCACTTGTTCTGGGATTTGATTAATCTGTAGATATGCCCTTCAGTAATTTACAAAAAAAATGGGTCATTCGAATCGGATTGGTCTTTTTTGGAAATGAAGAAGTCTGATAATATATCATTACTAGATCCAACTAAGACAAAATGTAAGTATTTTTCTATGATCTTGGTTATGAATTTTGAATTTTCAGATGTTATGCGAGAAAAATTTTACAACAAGTACACGTTTGTTCTGCTCGCCTTACTTGTTATTGTTTTCTATTATGGAATGAAGACAAAACCCGAGGAAGAATCCCCACATATGCTAAGACTGCGTGCTCTTCAAAAGTGGTCTGATCAAAAGTTGTCTCTAATTTATCGAAACCCGGTTGACTCTCTAGATGGAATAGGATTTGATTTCAACAAGGTTAGTTCAAACTGCTGTCAAATTTGTTATTACTTTTTTATTTCCAGCATGAAAAAATGCCAATTGATCCAAGATACGAAGAACTAAACAAGCTTCCACAGTGTGATTTAACGAAAGACCCCGAACAGATAGTGAACAATGTAACAAAGATCGTAGATGCATTCCATGATTGTATAAAACCTATTGTTCGATCATTTATTGGATCAGCTCATAAGGTTTAATGGATATATTATAATAGATAACACATTAGTCTTTAGATGACTATAAACTGGGTTGAAAAAACAAAAGTGTGCGATAATCTGCCAGAGTTTAAAAATTTAAGGATTGAAGAATTCAAGAATGCTCATGAAACCAAATGGGCTATTCTTCCAAAATGCGTATGAAATATTGTATTTTTGTAAGATATTTATTAGTAATCTAGAAAGAAGAGAACAATTTGGTGACTCTTGGAGTTGGACATGACACTCTCGCTGAAGAAAAGCTTAATGTGACATTACCGCAAACCAATTTCTACGGAGCTGATCCGATTATTGAGCCAAATCTTCAATTGTACTCTGCTTTCGGCAAATTCTTCCCATTTGCAATTGGAAGAGAGGGTGGAATGTCAAGATTCAGAATTCTTCCTAATCAGAACCAGAAGACGCGAAGATATTTGTGGCAAGATGTGACCACTATTGATTTTGTTTATTTCCTCAACAATGTTTTGAAAATGAAGGTTTTCGTTTTGAACTTATTTTTATTAACATCTTCTTCCAGAAAATTGACTTTGCCTGGATTGATATCGAAGGAGGAGAGTTTCAATTTATAGACATGCTCAATAACGGAGGACCATTGGATGAAAAGGGAATTAATATATGTCAATTTAATATTGAGGTTTGTTATGAACAATAATAATCTTTCAAAATAATTTTTATTAAAGATGCATTCTACATTGGCTCCTTCTGGTGAAGTCATCTTCCACGACTTTATTCTTGAAGTTCTCAGACATCGTCGTTGGATATTCCTGAAGCCGAGGAAAACCAACAGAGCTACATCCCGAATGTTCTTCATCAACATGGAAAACGAGGAGTGCATTAGAAAATTCATTTTGTAATAACCAATAATAACTATTTATTCTAATAAAATATATTTAAATTAGTGGTAGCAGCTTCTATTTTGTCCTGGATACTCATTTTCTAGGTTCATTTGTCCAACATCCATCCACATTGAAACGCGTCCTCGATGATTGAATCTTTTCGGGATCGTAATGGTCACACGCTTTTGACATGGCTATCATTTGTATAAAAAATAATATACAAGTAAATAATAATGTTGAATTACCCGGATATTGTCATTGCAATCGTGGTAAACATATAAGACCGGTTCAATATCTGTTAGTTCTCGGGTTGTTCCATTTAATTATTCACCATCTTTGTCTGAATATTTTTCATCGAGAAGATCGTCATCGTCTCCGGGATCTTTATAGAAATTCTGCACTTTGTTACTTTTTATATTTTTAATCCTGTAAAAAATGTGGCCTGTTCCCGATATATTAACCCGAGAATAAAATTTAACTATTATTTTCTAAAATAAATTATCTTGTTAGTATCGTAAATTAACCGATTCCACTTAGTAACTTTATATAAACCTGCAACTTGTAGTATTCAACAAACTCTGCCAAGTCTAAATAATGTCGTTGCTTAGGTACTATACCCTTGACACAAACCGTAAGATAACTACTTTTCAATTCTGTAATTTTGATATCAGCTTTTCTCAATTGAGAATACTTTATTGTAACTTACTTTCTACTCTATTCAAAATTGGAATGATGTTTGCCATTTTCTGTGTCCCATTTCCCATTCCTGATAAGCTTATGTATTTCGCACCATAACGGCGAGGACAAACTGCCACATATTCTTCAGATACTTGCGTTAGAAAATCTTTATTAAGTGTATTTCGATAGCAATCATAATATTGGCAATATACTTTCTTCCTGAAAAGACGAAATATTAAAATCAAGAAGAAATTCTGTTGAACCCAAGAAAAGGTTCTTCGCCGGCAAAAGTGATTGTTATATTTTGTTCAAACGCATATGCTCCAATTAATTGCGGCTCTGCTGTATAGTTATAACTATAGCTGATATTTGATGGAATATCCTCTATTGTTTGCTCAAAAGGTTCAGTATTTCTTGTATTCCATTCTTCCACAATGCATTCACGGCTGAAATAAGTTTCTCTATTTTAAAGAGCTTATGAATTTCAAATAGTAGACCTGACATCAGATATTTTGATGGAATTACTTTGATATACAAAACATGACAAAATAATAATATAAAGTAATTGTTCGATAATATTACAAAACATTAATTAAGGTCAATTTGAATCGATTATGGAAACTTATTTTTTTAATGTATTAATAGATATATTAGATAAATGAAAAGAGACAAGAAAACATACTAATTTTTTTTCTGAAATTATATCTTGGAGATATTTATTTATCTCTATTCAATCATACGAAATTCATAGAAGATTTAGTAAATTATCGAAAACCTAAAATAAAGAAAGTGTCCCTATTTCTCAACAATTGAAACAAAATACATCTTAATTTCTGGAATTGATTAAAATACAATGTTTCTGAGTAAATTTGCTTAATTCGGTTTTTATGATAAAAATATGTTTGGAAATTGAAACTAAAAACAAAATTTTTCGAATTTTTACGAATTATTTTTGAACAGCCTAATAGTTGGTTAATTGAAATTAATTTCAATATAATATAAACCGTAATTGACTATAAATAATAACACATAATAATGTCTAAAGTAAGAACTACAGTCAAGACACACTGATTTTGCCAAAAGATATGCAAACTTGCGCGATTGAACGTGTTGCGCCTTCAAACAGTGTTTTTTTCAAAATTTGGGATACCGTTTTCCATATTTCCGTCCTGCAGTGCGAAAGTGCTGCTCAGACAGACTACTCGCCGGGAAAAAGATTATCCGATGGATTACGAAGATTTACAATTTTATGCATAGGGACATTTACATTCAGAAAATAGCTTGAAACACGGTTTCAGGAGGAAAAGTTTACAAGTTAATGTTAAACTTATAGGTTTGGTTGCTGTAAACTGTTAAGGGAAGAAGAGCAGAAGCAGATATATTCTTCAAATGACTGGAAATGATAATAGTTGATTATTATATTATAATTAGAATCTCAGTATAGTTTACTCAGCCTATCGCTATATGAGTTATACTTAATGTTACATCTTTGACAGGCGTTTCGAGAATAGAATAGAACTGTTTCACATATAAAGAAGGGATGGATAAATTAAAACTATTTATTACCAAATTTAAGAAGTTGACAATTCCAATTTTATTTTCATAAAAAGTAAAAGTAATAAATCTGATTTGGTCTAGAAATTTTGAAGAAATATAATGAAAAACAGAGATATTATTAACATAAATTGAATATGTGTTTCATGTTATCTTTGAGACCATTGAAAATAATTCAAAAATGTTGAAATTAAATTTTCAATTTCTTATATGATAATAATAATTGGCGACATTTAATGAGCGACGTATTAAATACATAAGCTCTTATGCATAAGAAATATGCTTAGGAAATGTTAGTTGAGAATCAACATTAATACCGATGTCATGATTAAAAGATCACTCTATTGTTTAATACCATATAACGGTCATAATGATTCAAAGAATATTCTTCTCTCAGTGACCATTTTTTGATCTTGTGAATGCATCGAAAAATAATTTTCCTAAACGAGAAGCAGCGATAAGAATCTTTAGGTTCACTTGTTCTGGGATTTGATTAATCTGTAGATATGCCCTTCAGTAATTTACAAAAAAAATGGGTCATTCGAATCGGATTGGTCTTTTTTGGAAATGAAGAAGTCTGATAATATATCATTACTAGATCCAACTAAGACAAAATGTAAGTATTTTTCTATGATCTTGGTTATGAATTTTGAATTTTCAGATGTTATGCGAGAAAAATTTTACAACAAGTACACGTTTGTTCTGCTCGCCTTACTTGTTATTGTTTTCTATTATGGAATGAAGACAAAACCCGAGGAAGAATCCCCACATATGCTAAGACTGCGTGCTCTTCAAAAGTGGTCTGATCAAAAGTTGTCTCTAATTTATCGAAACCCGGTTGACTCTCTAGATGGAATAGGATTTGATTTCAACAAGGTTAGTTCAAACTGCTGTCAAATTTGTTATTACTTTTTTATTTCCAGCATGAAAAAATGCCAATTGATCCAAGATACGAAGAACTAAACAAGCTTCCACAGTGTGATTTAACGAAAGACCCCGAACAGATAGTGAACAATGTAACAAAGATCGTAGATGCATTCCATGATTGTATAAAACCTATTGTTCGATCATTTATTGGATCAGCTCATAAGGTTTAATGGATATATTATAATAGATAACACATTAGTCTTTAGATGACTATAAACTGGGTTGAAAAAACAAAAGTGTGCGATAATCTGCCAGAGTTTAAAAATTTAAGGATTGAAGAATTCAAGAATGCTCATGAAACCAAATGGGCTATTCTTCCAAAATGCGTATGAAATATTGTATTTTTGTAAGATATTTATTAGTAATCTAGAAAGAAGAGAACAATTTGGTGACTCTTGGAGTTGGACATGACACTCTCGCTGAAGAAAAGCTTAATGTGACATTACCGCAAACCAATTTCTACGGAGCTGATCCGATTATTGAGCCAAATCTTCAATTGTACTCTGCTTTCGGCAAATTCTTCCCATTTGCAATTGGAAGAGAGGGTGGAATGTCAAGATTCAGAATTCTTCCTAATCAGAACCAGAAGACGCGAAGATATTTGTGGCAAGATGTGACCACTATTGATTTTGTTTATTTCCTCAACAATGTTTTGAAAATGAAGGTTTTCGTTTTGAACTTATTTTTATTAACATCTTCTTCCAGAAAATTGACTTTGCCTGGATTGATATCGAAGGAGGAGAGTTTCAATTTATAGACATGCTCAATAACGGAGGACCATTGGATGAAAAGGGAATTAATATATGTCAATTTAATATTGAGGTTTGTTATGAACAATAATAATCTTTCAAAATAATTTTTATTAAAGATGCATTCTACATTGGCTCCTTCTGGTGAAGTCATCTTCCACGACTTTATTCTTGAAGTTCTCAGACATCGTCGTTGGATATTCCTGAAGCCGAGGAAAACCAACAGAGCTACATCCCGAATGTTCTTCATCAACATGGAAAACGAGGAGTGCATTAGAAAATTCATTTTGTAATAACCAATAATAACTATTTATTCTAATAAAATATATTTAAATTAGTGGTAGCAGCTTCTATTTTGTCCTGGATACTCATTTTCTAGGTTCATTTGTCCAACATCCATCCACATTGAAACGCGTCCTCGATGATTGAATCTTTTCGGGATCGTAATGGTCACACGCTTTTGACATGGCTATCATTTGTATAAAAAATAATATACAAGTAAATAATAATGTTGAATTACCCGGATATTGTCATTGCAATCGTGGTAAACATATAAGACCGGTTCAATATCTGTTAGTTCTCGGGTTGTTCCATTTAATTATTCACCATCTTTGTCTGAATATTTTTCATCGAGAAGATCGTCATCGTCTCCGGGATCTTTATAGAAATTCTGCACTTTGTTACTTTTTATATTTTTAATCCTGTAAAAAATGTGGCCTGTTCCCGATATATTAACCCGAGAATAAAATTTAACTATTATTTTCTAAAATAAATTATCTTGTTAGTATCGTAAATTAACCGATTCCACTTAGTAACTTTATATAAACCTGCAACTTGTAGTATTCAACAAACTCTGCCAAGTCTAAATAATGTCGTTGCTTAGGTACTATACCCTTGACACAAACCGTAAGATAACTACTTTTCAATTCTGTAATTTTGATATCAGCTTTTCTCAATTGAGAATACTTTATTGTAACTTACTTTCTACTCTATTCAAAATTGGAATGATGTTTGCCATTTTCTGTGTCCCATTTCCCATTCCTGATAAGCTTATGTATTTCGCACCATAACGGCGAGGACAAACTGCCACATATTCTTCAGATACTTGCGTTAGAAAATCTTTATTAAGTGTATTTCGATAGCAATCATAATATTGGCAATATACTTTCTTCCTGAAAAGACGAAATATTAAAATCAAGAAGAAATTCTGTTGAACCCAAGAAAAGGTTCTTCGCCGGCAAAAGTGATTGTTATATTTTGTTCAAACGCATATGCTCCAATTAATTGCGGCTCTGCTGTATAGTTATAACTATAGCTGATATTTGATGGAATATCCTCTATTGTTTGCTCAAAAGGTTCAGTATTTCTTGTATTCCATTCTTCCACAATGCATTCACGGCTGAAATAAGTTTCTCTATTTTAAAGAGCTTATGAATTTCAAATAGTAGACCTGACATCAGATATTTTGATGGAATTACTTTGATATACAAAACATGACAAAATAATAATATAAAGTAATTGTTCGATAATATTACAAAACATTAATTAAGGTCAATTTGAATCGATTATGGAAACTTTTTTATTTTATTTATTAATAGATATATTAGATAAATGAAAAGAGACAAGAAAACATACTAATTTTTTTTCTGAAATTATATCTTGGAAATATTTATTTATCTCTATTCAATCATACGAAATTCATAGAAGATTTAGTAAATTATCGAAAACCTAAAATAAAGAAAGTGTCCCTATTTCTCAACAATTGAAACAAAATACATCTTAATTTCTGGAATTGATTAAAATACAATGTTTCTGAGTAAATTTTCGTAATTCGGTTTTTATGATATATTATGTTTGGAAACTCAAAAACGCAGAAACTAAAAACAAAATTTTTCGCATCTTTAAGCATTATTTTTGAACAGCCTAATAGTTGGTTAATTGAAATTAATTTCAATATAATATAAACCGTAATTGACTATAAATAATAATACATAATAATGTCTAAAGTAAGAACTACAGTCAAGACACACTGATTTTGCCAAAAGATATGCAAACTTGCGCGATTGAACGTGTTGCGCCTTCAAACAGTGTTTTTTTCAAAATTTGGGATACCGTTTTCCATATTTCCGTCCTGCAGTGCGAAAGTGCTGCTCAGACAGACTACTCGCCGGGAAAAAGATTATCCGATGGATTACGACGATTTACAATTTTATGCATAGGGACATTTACATTCAGAAAATAGCTGGAAACACGGTTTCAGGTGGGAAGTTTACAAGTTAATATTAAACTTATAGGTTTGTTTGCTGTAAGCTGTCAAGGGAAGAAGAGCTGAAGCAGACATATTCTTCAAATGACTGGAAATGATAATGGTTGATTATTATATAGACATCGCCAAATTCGATTATCACCGCAAATGTGGTGCACTTTTTTAAACATTATTTTTTCATTTAACTTTTATGATTATTATTATTTTCCACAACTATTTCACAATTGAAATGACATCTAAAACATATTCTTCAATTTATTTAAGCAAAAACAGTTAGACCGAGCATAAACAAGAAAATAATCATTAAAATTAAATGAAAAAATCATATTTCAAAAAGTGTGCCTCAATTGCGGTGCTCATCACATTTGGCGACGACTATATTATAATTAGAATCGCAGTATAGTTTAATCTACCTATCACTATATTAGTTATATTTAATGTTACATCTTTGACAGACCTTTCGAGAATAGAATAGAACTGGTTTTTCAAGAATTTCAGAAGTTTCTGGAGATTGTGGATGGAAAATTCCGCATACATATTCTGAAACCGGGCTGATATAAAAATTAAATAATTTCATATATAAAGAAGGGATGGATGAATTAAAACTATTTATTACCAAATTTAAGAAGTTGACAATTCCAATTTTATTGTCATAAAAATAAAAGTAATAAATCTGATTTGATCTATAAATTTTGAAGAAATATAATGAAAAACAGAGATATTATTAACATAAGTTGAATATTTGTTTCATGATCTCTTTGAGACCATTGAAAATAATTCAAAAATGTTGAAATTAAATTTTCAATTTCTTATATGATAATAATAATTGGCGACATTTAATGAGCGACGTATAAGAAATATGCTTAGAAAATGTTAGTTGAGAATCAACATTAATACCGATGTCATGAGTAAACTGTCATTAAAGGTTATTGATATACCCTATTTTACCGTTTTATTGGATTTCGTTCGTACACTATTTCGAAGGTGGTGGGGGGTGGTGGGGGGAGAGATAGGTTTCTCTCATTTCGTGTCTAATGTCTCCACACACTCGTCTGTCATCAGAATATTTAATGAAAACAGTTCTACTCAAAATAAAAGTTGGAATTGTTTATTGACTAATCGATAACAAATTTTTGGATACATTAGCTATCAAAACAATCAAAACCTATAACAATAAAAAGCATATATATCTAACAAGGTTAGCACATTAAAGACATTTGAATCTATCATAAAAATTTCATAACACTATCTTAATCTTGGCTTAAAGCTCTTCTAAATCCGTTAAAAATAATATCATCCAAATGCTATAAAAACTGTTAGATACCCAATTTTTCGTTGCGTACGACGATCTCTTTCGGTTCCCATTTCTAGTGAAAGTTGCTTGGCTCAAATCGGCCATCAAAGATTCCCAGCAATTCCTTAATCTATCCTTAAATGGTTTGTTCACAGCAACGTTCAATGGTTGAAGATACTTAGTCAATCCACCCGGTATAACTGCTAATGTGCACAGTTGATTAAGCTCATCTAGTACTGTCGGTTCTAGATGACAACGAGCCGAATCCAATAGAAAAATCCCTTTTTAAGGATTTTTAGAAAAAATTGGTCTTCAAATGTTATCGATCCAATCCTTCATTTTCTCTCCTTTCTTTCTCTTACGACCACAGATGAAGGGAACTTCTCCATGGGTACCTTTTTCACTTAAATATGACATAACGGAAGCACGGATTCTTCCTAATCCACCTTATCTCCCTAGCCCCAACTTTCTTCCAATAGCTTCCCTTAGGCAAAGTAGAATAGTGTCAGATATGCATTCTCCATATTCGTCATCCTTCCTTGTTTATCTACTATACTATCAAGAGTGTTTCATTTTCATTATCATTTCATTAGTTTAAAATTTATCTTTAAATGTAGTCATATATTCATTTTTTAACTCTTATATTCCTTGTATAATGATAAACATAAGAGCAACAACAACAAACAACCATTCACCCCCCCCCCCTCTCCCATCGGAGGAGGAGAAATTCTTCACTACTTTTGTGCATAACAACTTCTGTTATATTTTCCTTTTTTGATCGAAATGATGAAAACATAACCGTCTGCGTCGAGGAATCCAATGAAACGGTAAAATAGGGTAATATTTGGTACAAGGATTGGTCTTCGCATAATTTATAGTTTTGCTTTCAGCCAAGCATAGTTTCTATACATTTCACCATTTATAAATAGAGTTAATACAAAATCACGCCAAATGGAAATAATATTTCCTTATTTTGCCGCTTGTCTTACAACTTCCACGTGAACTATACAAAAGTGTTTTATATCCCAGTTTGTTAACACTTTCATAAACTCTCTAAAAAATTTAAATCTTCATTAAATATTAGATTTGAGCACGTTTTCTGAGCTAGTTTTATTAACCTTTCAGTTACCGTGCACAATTGAATGACTTTAGGGTAATTACTATACATATCACCAGAAAGTACTGAGACATGTACACTAGAAGGAAATTAGTCAATTAGATCGTTAATATATATTAGAAATAGGAAAGATACAGTACCTTGACAAACACATGATGATATTTTTAAATGAGATAGTTGAGAAGATACTTTAACGACACTGCTCTATTCAGAGATTCATTTAACTTTAACATTTTTTTGAGCATTGAGCATTATGTAAGAATAATTTAATGATTTTATCAATTTAATTGTTTGTGAAAACTCATATAATTTTAAAACGAAATCTAATATATATATACACGTCAACTGTAAATAACGATTTTCGCTATTTTAAGCGTGTCTGAAAATTTGTGCACTTTTGTAACAAAAAATGTTTCACTATAATTTTACTAGGTTTATCTTAAACTACCTAAAAATATTAAAATCTTACCGTAAAGTTAAATTTGAGTACGTTTACTGAGCTCATTTCATTACCATACCAGTTGACGTGTGTATTGATATATATATTTTTATATATACTTATGATTATTGAAACAAAATTCAACATTATTTTCGATTTTCGATTGAAGGATCACTCTATTGTTTAATACCATTTAACGGTCAAAATGTTTCACAGACTATTCTTCTGTCAATGACAATTTTTGTAATCTTGTTAATGCATCGAAAAATTATTTCCCTAAACGAGAAGCAGCGATAAGAATCTTTAGATTCACTTGTTCTGAGAATTTGATTAATCTGTAGATATGCCCTTCAAGTGATTTATAAAGAAATTGGTCATTCGAATCGGATTGGTCTTTTTTGGAAATGAAGAAGTCTGATAATATATCATTATTAGATCCAACTAAGACAAAATGTAAGTATTTTTCTATGATCTGTGTTATGAATTTAGCATTTTCAGATGTTATGCGTGAAAAATTTTACAACAAGTACACGTTTGTTCTGCTCGCCTTACTTGTTATTGTTTTTTATTATGGAATGAAGACAAAACCCGAGGAAGAATCCCCACATATGCTAAGACTTCGTGCTCTTCAAAAGTGGTCTGATCAAAAGTTGTCTCTAATTTATCGTAACCCGGTTGACTCCCTAGATGGAAGAGGATTTGATTTCAATAAGGTTTGTTTAACTGCTGTCAAATTTGTTATTACTATTTGATTTCCAGCATGAAAAAATGCCAATTGATCCAAGATACGAAGAACTAAACAAGCTTCCACAGTGTGATTTAACGAAAGACCCCGAACAGATAGTGAACAATGTAACAAAGATCGTAGATGCATTCCATGATTGTATAAAGCCTATTGTTCGATCATTTATTGGATCAGCTCATAAGGTTTATTGGATATATTATAATAGATACCACATTAGTCTTTAGATGACTATAAACTGGGTGGAAAAAACTAAAGTGTGCGATAATCTGCCAGAGTTTCAAAATTTAAGGATTGAAGAATTCAAGAATGCTCATGAAACCAAATGGACTATTCTTCCAAAATGCGTATGAAATTGTTTATCTTTGTTGGATAGTAAATAGTAATCTAGAAAGAAGAGAATAATTTGGTAACTCTTGGTGTTGGACATGACACTCTCGCTGAAGAAAGGCTTAATGTGACTTTACCGCAAACCAATTTCTACGGAGCAGATCCGATTATTGAGCCAAATCTTCAATTGTACTCTGCTTTTGGCAAATTCTTCCCATTTGCAATTGGAAGAGAGGGTGGAATGGCAAGATTCAGAATTCTTCCTAATCAGAACCAGAAGACGCGAAGATATTTGTGGCAAGATGTGACCACTATTGATTTCGTTTATTTCCTCAACAATGTTCTGAAAATGAAGGTTTTCGTTTTGAACTTATTTTTATTAACATCTTCTTCCAGAAAATTGACTTTGCATGGATTGATATCGAAGGTGGAGAGTTCCAATTTATAGATATGCTCAATAACGGAGGACCATTGGATGAAAAGGGAATTAATATATGCCAATTTAATATTGAGGTTTGTTATGGCCAATAATAATCTTTCAAAATAATTTTTATTAAAGATGCATTCTCAATTCGTTCCTTCTGGTGAAGTCATCTTCCACGACTTTATTCTTGAAGTTCTCAGACATCGTCGATGGATATTCCTGAAGCCGATGAAAACCGACAGAGCTGTATTCCGAATGTTCTTCATCAACATGGAAAATGAGGAATGCATTAGAAAATTCATCTTGTAATAATCAATAATAACTATTTATTCCAATAAAAGATAATTAAATTAGTGATAGCAGCTTCTATCTTGTCCTGGATACTCATTTTCTAGGTTCATTTGTCCAACATCCATCCACATTGAAACGCGTCCTCGATGAATGAATCTTTTCGGGATCGTAATGGTCACACGCTTTTGACATGGCTATCATTTGTATAAAAACATACAAGTAAATAGTATTGTTGAATTACCCGGATATCGTCATTGCAATCGTGGTAAACATATAAGACCGGTTCAATATCTGTTAGTTCTCGGGTTGTTCCATCTAATTGGAATTCACCATCTTTGTCTGAATATTTTTCATCGAGAAGATCGTCATCGTCTCCGGGATCTTTATAGAAATTCTGCATTTCTGTTTTGGCAATTATTTCGTGTTGCTTACTTCGATCGAGATCGTATAATTTCACTTTAGCATTTCGTAGCGGAGAGCCATTGCACAATAATTTACCTTTGACCGCAGCGCCTTGAAGACGAAAACCCGTCACAAGAATGAATTGGAAAATTAACAAAATAATGAACAATTTTAGCATTCTTCATTTAGAAAAAGAAATTGTTAGAAACTAGTGTGAACATAAATAAATATTTTTAGAATATAACTTATGAATTGATACGTTACGAGTATATATTAGAGAAAACATGTTTATTTCAACGTATTTTATTTTACCACGGGTCATTTCGGTCATCGGGCTCTTCATATTTTCCACCAAAAACATTGGATCTTACAGTTGTTGATGAGATTGTATCTGATCTCGACCTCTTTCTAAAAATTTTGTTTATTAAATTTTTTTATCAAAAAAATAAACAAATTATATTATTGGCTTTAATCATAAAGTATTATCAAGTTCTGAGAAATTGATAATATCATTTTTTTCATAAAAAATATAGTTCATGTTCCCATCGTAACCAAAGGGAGAGTTTTGTCATCGTCAGATGTGAATGAGATGTAAATCAACGCGTGGTCTTAAATTTATGGACTAAAACCACGACGGTAAAATAACTTTAGTTTGACATGCCAATGACATAGAACTGCACATGGTTTCAATTAGCGTTTTGGTAATATCTTTGCCAAATAACAGTCGCGTCTTCAAATTGTGTCGCTCTCTTTCTTGGTCAAGTTAAAATCTTTTATTACCGTAGTGCAGTTTTTGATACATAATTAATTATGTATCCCTTTGAGAGCAATATGATTTTGCCTAGTGTATCAAAAAACTGCACTTCGACAATAATTTAACGAAATCAATGGCATATTCCAACATTAATCCAACGGTGTTCAGTAAATTATGTGACGATTTCATACGTTTTCTCTCAATCTCCCAATTTAAGGCCAAGCGTTTACGTACATATCTTTTCTAATGTATTTTGTTAGTTAAACATTGGCGAGTATTTTAACGGTTATTTCATGAGTTGTCTTCCTCCCTATTTTACCGTTTCATTGGATTCCTCGACGCAGACGGTTATGTTTTCATCATTTCGATCAAAAAAGAAAATATAAGAGAAGTTGTTATGCACAAAAGTAGTGAAGAATTTTTCCTCCTCCGATGGGAGAAGGGGGGGGGGGGTGAATGGTTGTTTGTTGTTGTTGCTCTTATGTTTATCATTATACAAGGAATATAAGAATTTAAACATGAATATATGGCTTCATTTAAAGATAAATTTTAAACTAATAAAATGGTAATGAAAATGAAACACTCTTGATAGTATAGTAGATAAACAAGGAAGGATGACGAATATGGAGCATGCGTATCTGACACTATTCTACTTTGCCTAAGGGAAGCTATTGGAAGAAAGTTGGGGTAGGGAGATAAGGTGGATTAGGAAGAATCCGTGCTTCCGTTATGTCATATTTAAGTGAAAAAGGTACCCATGGAGAAGTTCCCTTCATCTGTGGTCGTAAGAGCAAATAAGAAAGGAGAGAAAATGAAGGATTGGATCGATAACATTTGATAACAACCAATTTTTTCTAAAAATCCTTAAAAAGGGATTTTTCTATTGGATTCGGCTCGTTGTCATCTAGAACCGACAGTACTAGATGAGCTTAATCAACTGTGCACATTAGCAGTTATACCGGGTGGATTGACTAAGTATCTTCAACCATTGAACGTTGCTGTGAACAAACCATTTAAGGATAGATTAAGGAGCTGCTGGGAATCATTGATGACCGATTTGAGCCAAGCAACTTTCACTAGAAATGGGAACCGAAAGAGACCGTCGTACGCAACAACAAATTGGGTATCTAACAGTTTTTATAGCATTTCGGATAATGTTATCTTTAACGGATTTAGAAGAGCTTTAAGCCAAGATTAAGATAGTGTTATGAAATTTTTATGAGATAGATTCAAATATCTTTAATGTGCTAACCTTGTTAGATATATATGCTTTTTATTGATATAGATTTTGATTGTTTTGATAGCTAATGTATCCAAAAATTTGTTATCGATTAGTCAATAAACAATTTCAATTTTTATGTTGAGGAGAACTGTTTTCATTAAATATTCTGATGACAGACGAGTGTGTGGAGACATTAGACACGAAATGAGAGAAATCTATCTCTCCCCCCACCACCCCCACCACCTTCGAAATAGTGTACGAACGAAATCCAATAAAACGGTAAAATAGGGTAGTTTTAATATTCTACGCCCCCCCCCCCCCACTCACACGGCTACAGCAAACTGCGTATAAAAATTGCAAAAACTATTCCCTTTTTATTTCAATTCTTTATTTTTAAAGCGTTACTTAGCATAACAGAATTTTGTTGACAATTTCTAGAACAGTTTAGTTTGATTAATCGTGTTTAATTTATTTTAACGCTTTAAACGCGGTTTTAGAATTCTTAAAAGTAATAACAACGACACATTTTAATAAAAAGCGAAGGTCCTGTTTTTTGACTTTCATACTTGTACAATTAAGAACAGATTTAATCAATTCTACAGAAAATTCTTGAATAACTTTACTTACCTGTCTTCGTATCTACGAAATCTATTTTTCGATGGCCGCTTCCGATTGCTCGAATTCTCCGTTGCCGCATTTTTTTCGTTTTCGAGATCGCTCAAGTTGTTATGCACTCTAAAACCATCAATAAAATTTGTACATTTTCAGCTCTGACCGTGGACTTTTATGCAAAGTTCGTCGACGCCTTTTTTTATCAACGTGATCAATGCGTTCCTCGTTATACTTTAGAACTGTTTCGAGATTGAATTCACCAAGATCAAATATGTTATCGTTATTTTCACCATGGCTTATGTAATGACCGGGGATTTGGAACTTGGCTTTTCTCAAACCTGCCTAATAATAATGCAGTTAAATATTGTTTTGAAAATTGACAGGTTGAACTATGTGGGTGCACGCCAACTGTAAGCGTTTCAGACTAGATGCATTTAAGCTTCTCAAGGAAATTAAAGCAGTGATTTTTTTGATGCGCAAATAATAAATGTTTGGTTTCATCAGCTGGAGATTCCCATTTAATACTAGAATGTTAGAAATATATTGTCCTTTTCAGAAATCGGTGCCTAATGGAAGAGAAATAATGATGGACGGCAACACGGCCACAAAGGACTTTTTCGTTAATTCCTCTTCAATGTGTGTTGCCCATTATTTCGAAAAAATAGTGGCCGTTCGAAAGGAGAGGCCGTCCAAACGAGTACCTCATTCCATCATAATTTTTTTTCCTCTTCCATTAAGCACCAATCTCTGAAAAGGACAATAACATTTCAATTATTTGTAAACTCATTATCAGGAAAAATATTTTGTTAAAAGTAATTCTGAAGAGTTTAGCAATATTAGAAAGGACTTTACTCAAAATTGACAAAGACTGCATGCTTCAAAGATTTTATTAATAACTAATTCACAATTATTTTGATTTACATTCAAATAGGAAAAACATTTTACCTTTGCACCATCATTACAGTCGTGATAAATTCCCAAAATCGGTTTAAAATTTGAGTTAGAAATTGTAGAAGACAAATAAAAGTTACCCTTTGTATCAGCAAATGACTCATTTAATAAAGCTTCTAGAAAATGATCATTTTATAAATTAGTGGTTGCATTTGATTAAACTTTCATTATTTTTCCACAATCTGACATGCACCGCCGCTGCTGGATATTCAGCACACTTTACATTTCCTTGAAAAATTAATTAGAAATCTCAATTCTTCTTTGGATGTACCTTTCACTTTAATATTGTATAATCCTTGATTTAACGCTGCTTGACCATTTGTATAAACAAGGAATGTAACGAAGAAGAAAAATGTTTTAATCATTAGTTTTTGAATAAGCATTGGCGAGTAATAATGTTTAGAATTGAAAATTTTATCATCAATTATTATCAATTTGTTTTGAATGGTTTTATAGTTGTTTTTATTGTTTAAGTAAAGAATATATTTATAGAAAACAATTTGATTTTATTGTGTATGAAATTGGATTATTCATATGAATGCACTTCAAGAGTCACTCAGATAATCATGGGGAATTATTCGACTCTGATGTTCAGATATAATTTATAAAAATACAAATACAGTTTCTATACAAAAACATTTAAAGCTTTCAAAACGCTATATTGAGATGAATAGTCTTTTCTGGTGTGAGATATGATCTTAATTAGTTTAATTTAGTGATTTTAAATTATTTATTGAAATATTATCGGACCTTTGCTCATCTGATGTGAATTGCGTTATTGGTGGGGACTTTAACCTTCCCGGAATTGATTGGATGTCACTTTCTTCTGATAATGTTTCTGGTAGCTTACTTTTGAATTTCTCTGATTCCCATAATCTGACTCAAATTGTTTCTGATGGAACTCGTAAAGCAAAATTTCTTGATCTGCTTTTTGTTAATTTTCCAATGTGTTCAGTTAAAATTAGCCCTCCTATAGGTAATTCTGACCACAACACACTTAGCATCACATTTAACCTTAATGTTAAGTCACAAATTAATGAGGAAGAGATTTATTTTCCAGTTATATCAAAGGATATAAAAAAACAGTTAGTCTTGGAATTATTTACTTACGATTGGGTCTCAATGTTCAGCTATTCTACTGACGCCAGCATTCTTTACCAAGAATTGCTTGATTTCTTAGATTTCATTTTTCACAAATCGGTACCTTTTAAGAAAAAGGTGGCAGGACATTTAACACTTCCCACTTATTTAGTGAAGTTATATAACTATAAAAATTACCTCTGGGATGTAGCGTGTTCTTCTAAATCATCTTCTGATTTTTACAATTTTTCGATTTATCATAAGAAATTTACTAAGAAGTTAAAAAAGTATAACCGCTCGGTTGAAGAAAAGATAACTTCATACCTTGGTTCTAAAAAATTCTTTAAATATATAAATACTAGAATTAAAGACACTCAACACTGTGTTAGTTTATTCTGTGAATCTTCAAACTGCTCAACCTCTGATACACTGTTAATCTCAAATAAATTTGCTGAATTTTTTGCTTCAGTTTATGATAAAAAATCTCAGTTAAAGGACATTGACTTTTTCTCGTCAAATGTTAACGTTGAGGGTATGGAACTCCCTTGGTGTTACGCATCTGACCTCTTAAAATTATTTAACAAGACACGGTCGAACTTCACCGTTACACCAGATGGCCTGCCTTTTGCTTTCTTAAAGGCAATATCTGAATGGTTGGTTCAGCCTCTGTCTTATATTTTTAATTTATCTATGATGCAAGGCTCAATTCCGAGTCAATGGAAACAATCGTATATAACTCCGATTCCAAAATGCACGTCTCCTAAAATATGTGCAGACTATCGTCCGATATCAATTACGTCTCAAATTTGTAGAATTTATGAGAGATTCCTGAAAAGCAAGCTTATTGCTTACTTGGATAGTATTAACTTTTTTTGTCATTCACAACATGGTTTTCGACCCCGCCGGTCAACCACAACACAAATGGTCGACTGTTTAAATGACTGGACTTTAGCTTTGGATGAAAACATTCAAACGGATGTTATTTATTTTGATTTTTCGAAGGCATTTGACAAAGTAAATCACGAAATTCTTTTGAATAAGTTAGTTAAAATAAATCTAAATAAGAATCTTCTTATTTGGTTAAGAAATTTCTTGATAGAACGTTCTTTTATGGTTAAAATTCAGGGATCTTTCTCTGATGCACATCCGATAACATCTGGTGTGCCTCAGGGAGGGGTACTCAGTCCTTTACTGTTTAGTATTTATGTTAATGATCTTCCGTCGGCTATCATTTCACCATCTGTATCAATTTCTCAATACGCCGATGATGTTAAGCTTTACTCGAAAATTATAAATTCAAATCATTTAGAACTACAGTCTGCTATTTGTGATGTCTTAAACTGGGCGGAAGCGAATAAACTTCCATTAAATTGCTCAAAGAATAAAATAATATCTTTGCATAAAAAACCAGTCCTATATGATTACTTTGCTGGAGATGTTAAGATTAATAGGGTATCAGAGATTCGAGACTTGGGTTTCATCGTTTCTGAGAAACTTGACTTTTCTTCACATTGGAAAAGTTTCATTAATCGTGCAAACCGTATGGTCTACATGATTTTCAAATGCTTTTCCTCACTAAAGCCACAGTTCTATTTATTGTTGTATAAATCACATCTCTCCTTGAGTATGGTACGCAAGTATCATTTCCGACCAAAGTTGCTGATGTTAACTTGATTGAGAATGTCCAGAAGCGATTCACTAGGAAGCTTTATTGTAGAATCAATCGTAAGTATATTTCTTTCAACGATCCTGATTACATTTCTTATGCAGAGCGTTTGAAGCTTTTCAATTTAGAAACTTTATCTAAGAGACGAGAAGATTTGGATTACGAGTTCCTATCAAAAATACTGTTGGGTAGGGCTCAAGTTAGTTGGAGAAAACTTTTCTCTATTAATCCTTCTACAAATCGTAGTGGTATTAGATTAACGTTTAAGCCTCCGTTGAAATCAATTCGTAGAAAGTTTTTTGTGGCACGTTCTGTGCAATTATTCAATGAAAGATGTAAGAGATTGTCGGAGAATTTAAAACGTAAGCTACATTTGGCGATTCTGGGGAGTCTTCAAGTGTCCCCTAATTAATGTGATTTATCAAATAGACAAATACAACTTTAGCCTTATTTAGTAGTTTCATGTTTATTTGAAAACATTTATTTTTGACAAAAAAAACTCTGGCATATTAGTTATCACCCTCCCCCCACCCTACGTTTTTGTTACATTAGTTTTTTTATGTTGCTATCATTTATTATTTTCTTAACTTTACCTTTATTTTGTTCCTTCTTTAGATTTTTAATTAGTATTATTTTATGGTCAGTTTTTCATTTATTTATATTTTCATTTAATTTAAATTTTAATCACGTGTCTAGCACACGTAGTCTAAATAAATAAATATAAATAAATAATTGAACATCGAGAATAACTCGAGATTTCTAACTCTTTCTCAGATTATTACAACTTTACCAGTTTTTGTTCTAGTTTTAGAAATCTAATGCTTGAACTAAAATATAAAACTGATAGAGGAAATTACGAAATGAAATTTCACCAGATTGATTTATTTTCATTTTTGGGCAACGCGAATTATATGATTCAATTTTATTTTTTGTTTACTTTTCACACTCCAAATTGTATTGTTAAGGTGGAAGTTTAGAAAAGATTCTCATGTTGGAATTTACGGCAAGAAGCGCAGGTTTTTATGTAGTTTAAGATGGGCTTGTAAGAATTAGGTGTCAAGTTATATGCAAATAATACGTGTAAATTAATAAAACATGGTTAAATATTGAAAAATAGTAATTTCCATTTGGAGTGATTTTCAGGCCCAAAATTCCAGCTTAAACGTGTTCCAATTTGTGTAAAATTCTGGAAACCGTTTTGAAAATACAAGCTCTGTTCAATTACATGTAGTGACGTATACCATTTGAGATGGTTCTGCTCAGTTTATATATGTTTGTTCCAAATAAACGATTAATATAATAAAATATTCAATAACAAATATCGTAATACAGATGGAATTTAATATAGGTAATTCAGTTGTACGGTAGAACGATCGGTACCAGACTCTGAGCACTTTACTCAACGTATACTTGTTGACTGAGCAGAAACTGTGCTTAAATAGTCCAGCAGTGACCTTCTCAACATCTGAGAATCATGTGAGTTTAATGGCATTTTGCCGTAGAGTAGAAGAGGACCAATGTACTGGGATCAATAACAAACTCTTACGAACAACTAATTCGAGAAAAATTGCACACTTGCGGTTTACAGTTACAGTATTTAGGTTACTGGTTACTGTTTTATTCAGGTTGCTGATATGGTAATATACAGTACCGGTTAAAAGGTTGGGTTTTTCGAGCATAACTGGTTTTTGTGAGCCGGTATTGCGCGGAAATTTTTACCAGTTGTTTCGGAAATCGTGAGAAAGTTTGTGGAGAAGTTTCATACGAAAATAAGAAAAAATATAATAAAATATAAACAACCTTTTCACCGAGCTCACTAAACATTCTCCAATCTAACTTGTTGGGAAGATATTAATATTTTTGAGATTTACTAAAGAATCTAATTACATTGTCGTAAAAATGTTTTATTGAAAGCTATTAAAATCATCAATTAATCAATAATTCTAAACAGTTCTTTAAATAACAATCGAAGGGCGTGGTTTTTGTAATTTTTTCACGCATTTTTGTCAAGAGCAGCAGTAGTCAGTATATATTTACATAAAAACTTTTTTCAATTAAATATTATAAAGGGTAATAATTATAAATTTAATTATTTTTATAATATGCACCTATTATCTATCAATTCCACGATGATTTGAGCTTGTCGAAATATTCATTTTGTGTTTGTTGTGAGGATAAATTGTTTTTATTCTCATATGCAATCCCGAATAAACTTTTACAAATCTAAAAAAATCCGAAGTTATAGAGAACTTGTTGCAAAAAATCTTACAAATTGTTTTAGTGAAACCTTTGAAAGAATCATGAACCATGGAAATAGAATTGCATCAACATTCCATACCGAATTTGAGTAAAAGAAGAATTTCGATTTGTCACGGTCATCTGTCAATATTTTTTTGGCAATAACGAGTTTGGTGAGTGTCGCCATTATTATTTTTAGAATTATACTTGTTAAGAGGAGTGGCAGGAAACATTGGAATAGTTTGATGGACTCGGATAATTCGAATCTCTGGTTAAGATTAATTTGTCCGCGAGTTTTTGCGTATATTTTCTTTGATGTGATGAGAAGATAGGTTTCAATCTGAAATGTATTTGTTTTAAGTTAGAATATTGTACGTATCGGTGTCTAATAGAAGAAGAAAAAGATGAGAAAAAATAGTGGTCTCGTTTTGTCGGCAACTCTTTTCAATATCATCAAAAAATATAGATAAAACACATTTGAGAGGAATAGATGGAAAATATCTTTATGGGTTGGTGTGGTCGTTCAAACGAGACTATAATTTAACCAAAACTAATAATATTAAAGGTAGTCGTGCAACTGGTGTGAAGTCTTTTGCAATGCGGCGCGGTTTCGTGGCAGTGGAGTGTTATCAAATCCTCCACTGCCACGAATATTATCAATAACATTGACGGAAATTTCATGTCAGATTTTGGTTCCGATTGAAATGAGCTGCCAGAAATCTATTTCTCCCTGAAAATGATAGTAAGCTGTTTTAATATTTCGCTTTCGATTGTTAGTACCATGATTTTTGAGAATTCAAGTATATTAAACAAATTATGATTAAATTCAATTTAATTGAAAATATTTTTTTTTACTTAGAACTGGGCTTCTTTGTTATTCAATATTGAATAAATAGTTAATTAGGATTTAATTAATTAAGAGGTATTCATGCAACCACAAACAAATATATATATTATTTTTCAAAACATGTCTGAAAATAAAATATATAAACTTACAAATATTGTTAAACAGGCTGGAATTGTTATAAATAACGCAGAGCATTTGCTATAATACTTTGTACTTTCTGAAATGATAATTGTGCAGTGGGTAGAAGAAAAATTGATATTTACTATAACTGACATCAGAAAAAAAGTTATTGACAAGCTAATTCTATTTAAATTTTCTGATTTTTTAAAAACTATCTATAAAGTACTTTAAATAATAATAAACCTTAATTTAAGCGACATAAATAATACATATAAAAATGGAAGTGAATAATTAATATAGGCGAATATTAAATCACGTCCTCGTTCACGTGAAACAATTTTTGCTCTAGAAATATGTCATGTTGTGTCTCGTTCGACTCGCCTGAATGTGACGACGGCGAAAATGTACGTGAAAAGTAACTCTTGTAATGTTAATCTAGTTTATTTTGTCAGATTTCACAACACAAATAAAAACACACCACTTTGAATCAGTATGTGCCTAGCTCATAGATATACAATAGCACATAATCACGCTAACTGGTATGGTAACAAAATGAGCTCAGTAAACGTGCTCAAATTTAACTTTTAGGAAACCTAATAACACTTTTATATAGTTTAATCCTAGCCTAGTTAAATTGTAGTGAGACATATTTTGTTTAAAAAATGCAAAAAAATTTTCAGACACGCTTAACAATCGGAAAATCTTTATTTCCAGTTGGTGTGCATATTAAGATAAATACAATTCATTTATTTAGTTTAAGGTATTATCCAGATATTCCGGATTCCCAATTCCACATTATTAGTAGCAGTCTTACTGGGTTAGCAAAAAAAATATATATATATGAAAATTATTCTATTTTCTTCACTTGTCTGGTACAAGTATTTTAATATAAATAAAAAAGATGTCTAATCTATCCAGTGACAAACAAAACTGTGATAATCATTGTTAAGAAATTATAAAAGTACCATTTGCTGTTAAAACATATAAGAAGCATGTTATCGTCTCTACTGTTATGAAAAACAAATAGTTCAAACGTGATCTAGCATAAGCATTTTCATTGTCAGTATTCAAACAACGTATTGTAAATAAACGATCTGAAAAGATTTGATGTAATTGAAACAATATTATTAAAATAAACCTATGCTAATTTCGAAATGTGAAACTACAGCGGAAACTTCACCAAACAGATGAAAATTGAGGACAAAGAAGCGATCTGAAAGACAAGATTATGTAAAAAGTTTACAGATGCACGCCAAATGGAATTTACGATTTTGTTTTACTTTAGATTTAAACTTGTAAGTTCAAAGCTAAAGTTTTGATGGATTTTCTTTAAATATTTCTGACGATTAAAGTTTTTACAAATTCTTGTTCTGTGGAAACTCTGTGGAAGGCATATTTTTAAGAATTAATTTGGTGTGCACAATTGGTTTAAATTTTAAATTTTAAATTTAAAAAAAATATATATATATTATTCATTTCAGAGATCGATGCCTAATGGAAGAGGAAAATTTTAGGGGCGGGGCAAAGGTCTTGTTTAGGCAGCCACACGGCCACTGAGGCCATCACGTCTCTTCCTCTTTTGTTTGTCATCAATATTTTTATTTCATCCATTTTAACTTTTAAATTAAACTTTTCATTTCTTGTCATCAAAAAATAGATAACAAAATTGATGAAAAACAACAGAGGAAGAGACGTGATGGCCTTAATGGCCATGTGGATGCCTAAACAAGACCTTTGCCCCGCCCCTAAAATTTTCCTCTTCCATTAGGCATCGATCTCAGAAATGAATAATAGAAAGTCTAATTTACAATAAAATATTTGAGAAAATGTAAAGATTCACGTACGCACGTCAACTGAAGAAGTTTATACCACGTAAATTAATTATACAGTCGACATTTTTGTAGATTTGAATAATTTATGATATGCATTTAAGCTTGACAACAGAGGAAATTGGTATATTCACGTGGAGTACTGTAATTTGTTCTCAAAGTTTCAAAATTGAAACATTTCAGTTGAAACATTGATTTCAGTGACAAATATCTACTTTTTAATATTTATGTGGAAGTCCACTGCCACGACGTACGCTCAGATTACAAAAGACCACGCCTTTTCAATTTATTTTTTAAATAAAAATATTTTATTTATTAATTATTGTTTGACAGAATTAACAGAAACATAAAATTTTAAAAAATATACATTTTTTTGAACACCATAGAACATTTAAAAAATAATATTTCTATGAAAAATAATAAATTGGAACGATGTGTTTTGTGCAATTGGTGCCAAGTCTTTTGCAATCCGGTACGTACAATGGGATGATGTGGTCGTTTAATGGTTAATCTATAAATGTGAGAAAATGATGAACAAGAGAGTTTTTCAAATTCAGAATCCCACACAAAAAGACAATCAAAAAATTGAAAAAAAATTATTTAAAACAGTCGAAATTTCATTCACGATGTGGACAGTCGAGAACCGATTCACTAGGAAAATAAAGACACTGTCAATTTCAATGTATACCTATTGAAAATAATAATATTCCCCATGCTTAATGGTGTCCCACTAATTTCTTGATAAATAATTTTGACTGATTTCCATGTCAATTTCATGGATTTCCTGGAGATTATCTTTAAGCATGATATTTTTCCGGAATGATTGTTTAAATTGTTCAGCTCCTGTTTTTCTCATTGGCGTGACCAATGTTTATTCTGAACAACAGCTTCGTGTATATTAAGCGCTTAACATGTCATCCAAAATTTTTACTTTATGAAGTTTAATTACGCACGCCACATGTAGATGACTGCTTTTCAATTTTTAAATGTGTATTACTAATTTAAACGTATTATTTTCATATATCTTGACACCTCATTGTTATTATCCTGTCTTAAACTATCAAAAAACATGCGATTTTTTACCGAAATTTGTAAAATGAGCATCTTTTCTGAGCCATCAATTTAATTATTCAATTTGGGTTTTACTAGTTTTTACATGTTTTTTTTCTGTATCATTATGAAATATTGTAAATATTTAAATTCAGAAAATCCATATTCAATAAAATTATCTAGCTCTCTGAAAATCTACACGCTAACTTGATAGCGACGGTGGCGTTCGCTTAGAGGTTTCCGTCATTTTATTGCCTGGTAACGCAGAGTTTCAACGTCTGATAATTTGTCTGACTATGATTGGAGGTTTCTACCCTCTCTCTCATATTTCCAGTTTGATCGTGACCAATAAATTAGTACAATAATTTTTTTAATAGGAAAACTTTAATGGAAAAGAACGCTTAGAAAAACTTACCTGACGACCTAATTGTTTGTATATTTAAAACTTTTACAAGCAAAGCGATTTAGTTCTCGAACTATAGATTACATCAAAACATTATTTTCTCAATAATTCTCGCTCAACTGTAAATCCCACCTTCTTTGCAATAATCAGTCTGAACCGGTGTGCCATATTGAAGACACACTAATGTCATACCAATAAAAGAAAATATAATTATCTGATAGCTTAATGTTATTACCATTAACGTAATCCTAGACAAACTTGAATAAATTATGCTTAACATTAAATACAAAACCTTCCTTTTACATTTATAAATCCGCGTATAATATACTTCTTGGCGAAGTGAAAATAAGTGATAACTGTCATTATCAATATAATATATTCGACGTAAAGAATGCACAAAATAAAACAATCGTTAAGCATAATATATAACATTGTCAAATGAAGCTGTCTTGTTAGAAATTTTAGGTTTATTCGAGCGAGTTAATTAAAATTACTACCTAGTTTGAAAATAATTTTGTTACCTTGTAAGTGTAGAGTTATTAAAATGTGAATTTAATCAACAATTTTTAGCATATTTTTTAATTAAAAATATTTGTTAATTATATTCCGGAGAGATTGAGATTTTGTTTATTTTTAAAACTATGAAAATTTTGATTAAAAATGTTTTATTCTAGTATCAATAATATTTTAAAATAAAACAACATATATTATACAAATATTCAGTCTATTCTTGTTTTGTTTTTTTCTGTATACTTTCAATTTATCGGCGGCAATAGATTACGGTAGTTTCCAATGGTATTTTCAATAAATATATCAACTGGCCAAGTGATAAATGTTTATCCACTTGAAATTCTGAATTTTTCTTTCTCCGAAAAGATAATAAATGTGCTAAATACGTGATCGATTTTGTTTATCTGTTGAAAACTTTCTACACTTTGCGGAATCCGTAATGTTATTTACAATTTCTTCATTCAAAACCTGGAATGAGAAATAAATTTTCAAAAGAACGTTCACATCGAATTGAATGGTTAAGTTGGGAATGATGAAAAGATGCTAATATTGTAAATTTCGGCAAAAAACGCATGTTTTAGATAGTTTAAGACGGGCTGTCAAGTTATATGAAAATAATACGTGTAAATTTGTAATACACGTTTTTTATATTAAAAAAATATTCATTTCGATTTCTTGTGCAGATTTCGGGATTTTTATTGAAATCGGGGCGGAAAATGAAATGTGGATTGTGGATAAAAATGTGGATAAATTCCTAATTCATAATTCTATGAATATATTTCAGGTTGCACTCCAAATCGATGTACTAGAAAATCCGGTAATGCCGGTAATGTTTTGACGGCCACTATTTTTCTTTTTTTTTAATAATAATTTTGCATTTTTCATATGGTTGGTTATGATTGCAATTGAACCGCCCGATTCAATTTTAGAATTCATTTTAAAATAAAGAAAATTGCTTGAATTTTTAATTCGAACTTAAGAGTTCTGTGTGAAAATTTTTTTCGAATTTTAAACGTGGCTGAAACGTTTTGCGCTTTTTCATTAAATAATTTATTAGGACAATTTAACTAAGATTATCTTAAACTAACTAGAAATATAAATATAAATTCTAAAAATAAGATTTGATCACGTTTACTGAGCTCATTTTAGTATCATACCAGTTGTCATGCTTACGTAGGCTTGCGCACTCTATTAGTGATTTACTATGAAAATTAGATATATTTTTGATGATGACAATTATTAAAGAGATATTGTTTTCTCTGGCGTCTCGGTATAACAGCGGTCCGCAATCGCAATGTTCAACATAGACACCAAATTTTGGAAACGAATTTCAGAGTTAACTTAAATATATCCCCATTGTTAAAATCAGAAAAAATTATAGCCTCAAACTTTATAAATAGTTATTTTAGTCATTCATATTAACTGTTCCTTTGTTGCAAGAATTTAATATTCATCGTTCCAATAATCTAATCGCTCAAAGTGAAATCATAAATTCATTAATGACGACACTACGATCACTAACGGCAAAATATTTTTTTTCAAATTTTATTAATGAACATGTTCATGAACACATTTGAATGCTTCAATACACAATTTTAACGGTTATTTTTAAATGTTACCTTATTATTCATCAAGAAGTCATAATTAGTAACCGTTCGTGGTTATGTTTTGATTTTAAAATTATTTTATTTTTACATGTAATAGAGGATGTTCTTTAATCCGCCTTAATCATTCTATTTCAGTTGTTGCTCCGAAACTTTGGACTCATGTTTCTCAAGCCGACAAAACCGCCCTCAAAGATCTTGAATGGGAGGTTCTTCAGCATCCACCGTACTCTGCAGACCTTGCTTCATCCGATTATCACCTTTTCCGCTCTTTGTCAAACCAACTGACGGATGTTGATGGCTAAGGGGACCTCGAAAACTGGCTCAACAACTTCTTCGACAGCCAGGGAGCGACAGCTTGGGAGCCCAGCCCGAGCCCGGGAATAAAAAAAATGATCCAGAGGTGGAATGAAGTCGTAAACAGTAACAGGAATCACATAATTGATTAATTTAAAATAATAATAATCGCAATGCGCCGACAAGGAAATTTGAAATTACCTATTAAGTAAATTTGTTTTCCATCAATTTTATGATGCTTTTGATGTTTTTGTTTTAATATTGTTAGACAGGTTCACACCAAATTGAATGGTTAAGCTGGAGGCTCAGAAAAGATGCTCAATTAAACTAATTTCGGTAAAAAATCGCATGTTTTTAGATAGTTTAAGACGAGCTAGTAACAATTACGTCTCAAGTTATATGAAAATATTACGTGTAAATTAGTAATACACGTTTAAATATTGGAAATTATTTATTTCAATTTGGTACACCGCGTGAAGATACATCGAAAGCTATTAACATAGTGAAAAGGAAACCAATATCTCGAAAATGTTCAAATTTTTACAATTAGATAACAGAAGAACTCACTAGGGAGGTCATTTTTGGATCCAAAAGGTTTCGGGCAGAAACTTTGCAGGGTGATAGCTGAGAAAATTTTATTAGTGCACACCAAAAATTGTCCTGCACTGGGGGGTTTAAGTGGGTTAAAAAAGGTTCAAAGTTACCAATCTCAAAATTCCTGTAGAAAACAGTAAAAAATCATCAAATTTTGCTGTCGACAATTTATTCAATTATAACGAAGACAGCGGCAGCAGCATCGGTGGTCAAGTGGGTTAGCGGTTCGTCATTCAACAAAAAGGTATCAAGTTCAATTCCTCACGTCGGCATTAAATTTATTTCATTTGTTCATTTCGATTCACAAATTTATTGAAAAAATTTACAAGTTTTTTTCGGTTTTTTGGACTTATGATGATAACATCCAAAAAAGAGTCAAAACTTTTAAATTTTCATTTTAAGAGACTGAATAGTGTATTTACCAAAAAAATACATTTTTTCGGTCCTCCGGACTTTCCTCTGTTAGGCGGCTGTTGGAAGGCTGGAATGGTCTGGCGGCGGGTTTGCATTTGATTTCATAACAATTTCTAACAAAATCAGTGCAGTTATCGATATAACGACATATCGACACAGCTATCAAACAGATTAAATTGTTATGAAATCACATGCAAACCCGCCGCGAGACCATTCCAGCCTTCCAACAGCCGCCTAACAGAGGAAAGTCCGGAGGACCGAAAACCGATGCTGCTGCCGCTGCCTTCGTTATAATTGAATAAATTGTCGACAGCAAAATTTGATGATTTTTTATTGTTTTCTACAGGAATTTTGAGGTTGGTAACTTTGAACCTTTTTTAACCCACTTAAACCCCCCAGTGCAGGACAATTTTTTGTGTGGACTAATCAAATTTTCTCAGCTATCACCCTGCAAAGTTTCAGTCCGAAAACTTTTGGATCCAAAAATGACCTCCCTAGTCAGCTAAGTAATATTAAGATTGCATATTTTAGTACTCTCAGATAATTTAAATTAAAATAAATATTTCCAAATATATGCGCAATTCAATTGTTTTTTTTTTAGAAATTAATTTCCGAATTTTTTGTTGTTTATATTTTGTGAAACTAAACCTATATTATGTAACATTGTTCTCTGTTTTATAAGCTTGTTTCTCATAAAATACCTTTTTCAATAATTATTCGTTTAGGCTCTGAATATGTCCTCCTTTGTGCCAGGAAAACGTCATTTGCGAGAAGTTCTTCTTTTCCTTTTCCAACTCAATAAGAAAGCCACTAACGCACATCAAATGCTTACACAAGCTTACGGCAATGCTGCGCCATCCATAAGAACCTGCCAAGAATGGTTTCAGCGTTTCAAAGATTTTGACGTCAACGACAAAGACCGATCAGGACAGCCGAAAAAATTCGAAGACGACGAACTTCAAGCTTTATTAGAAGAAGATTCGGCTCAAACACAGGAGCAACTAGCGGTGTCTCTCGACGTCACGCAAAAAGCTATTTCTTATCGCTTGAAAGCAATGAGGAAGAATCAAAGGATGGAAAATGGCTGTAAGCTCCCAGAACGCAGAATAAAGAGATGATCAACTTCTCATGTATCGTTGAACATATATTGGATAAATTATTTTGAATAAAAATATTGTTTAAGTTTAATATGTGGTAGACACCATAATTGAATTAATTAATTCATGAAATATAATTATCAGTTATAGGATGTTTTCTAAGCATCTCTAACCATAAAAACAGGCGACTGTGATTGTTTTTCAGGAAAGAAATAAGCAAATGAGCGAATCACTAAAGTAACCAATTGATTTAAAATTAAAATAAAAAAGACTCACGCTTCTCACGTAATGGTTTCATAGTTAAAACCATGGTAAGAGTAGAAATTGAACCATGTTGAATACTCACTATAACAACCGTCGACTGGATATGCGTTAAAAATTTGAAATTATATTGATAGGCAAAACAGAATATTAACAAGAATGCGGGAAACGCAAAGAAAATTATATGAACTGTTGCCTAAACCAATTCCTTAATTAAATCTTAAAAACCCTGGGCTACTTGTAGGATTAGACTATTAAGAAAGTTCTTCTGTTTTGCAATTGTGCTTGCAGATAAATGCTGACGGCATTTTTTCAAACCGAGATACGACAGAATTGACGCTGATATGCCTATTAAAAATGCCATGAATGCGCCTAATCCAACAAACACCCATGCGCATATATTTGGAATAGAGTAGTGACTCGGATTGAAACAGTTATCGCAGTATAAGTAAGGAGGTAATGGGCCGAACTTCTGTAAGATTTTATTTTTCTTTTTATTCAATGTGAGATTATAAATGCTACCATATCCAATTGTTGCTTATAATCTCTTTGGTTTACCATTACATCGTATGAAAGAATAAAACATACAATTGCAGAAAATAATAACAGGGTATCGATTTTAACTAATTTTTTGTAGAATTTTTTAATATTTTTGGAGTCATTTGTTATTAAAGTTGATTGCAAACGAGAATTGAATAAAACAACTATAGTAATTCCAATGGCTAAAATTGACTTGTAGCTAAATATTTTCTTTGCATACATACCCACTGACAGCCCAACGTAAATTAAAAATAAAATAGCAACATTTTCTACAAAATATCCGTAGACACAAATAAGGCAGTATTGGAATGTTACAAATGGCTGAGCAACCAAGCCCATAAATAGTTCATATTGACAGTTACTGTATGAGTATTCATAAATTAATATATTTAAATTCAATATACCTTATTGTATGCAAGATTAATAATCGACGATAACTTGTAAAACTTTTTGGATAGTTTGAAAATAATATTAAAAACCCGATTATATAAACTATATAAGAAAATATAGAACAAATGTGCATTGTTGTGGTATAGGTTTTAATAAAATGTGGTTGGCATGTTGAATTCATTTTAGAACATAAATGAAAAACAATATGTACATATAGATTAGTAGCTAATATAATATAACCAAAAAACAGCATTAATTAAATTGTTCTAATTAAAATCTTCTAATGATGTGAATCATTCGAAAATAATTAACAGTATCATTTTTATTATAAGGACAATCACGTGTGTTTTGATTTACAAATATGAATTCAAGGAAACCTTGGCATAGTGGTAGGCGGTCGCTGAGAGATGATAGTCGATTTGATAGTGATCGTGATCGCGTTATCGATAGTGATCGCGTTATCGTTGACGAGAATTTTGCTCTTCTTATTCTCTGCACTTTCTGCTAGACGGTTCCTTGACTGTGTTTTGCACGAAATGTGCTGCTGTTAGGACGCGAGGTGCTTTTTGCATGAAAACAGACTCATCCTGTTATATAGCGTAAACACAAAGAACAATTCGAGGGAACAGTCATCAATCTAGAGGACGCTTCGTGTTTTTGATCAAATTTCGGTTGTTTATTTCGTTGGGATTGAATGTTCTGACGGCAGTCTTCGCGTGTTTTGATAACAATTTTGTGCAAAACACAGTCAAGGAACCGTCCAGCACAAAGTGCAGAGTTGCTGCAGAGAAGGGGATAAAACCTGTTGTTGGTCACGAAATAGTCATCTTCCTTTTATGGATCTTTGAAATTTGTTATCCTAAAAACTCCACGCACAACGGGTCCAAAAACGCGACCGGTGCCAATACCGACGTCTACGAAAATGGTAGTCGAAGCTACGACCACGAAGAAAGTGTGCGATGGATCGGAAAAAGTGTTGGCTCAATTTCCGGACTATAAGCTGGATGTGGAAGAAGATTTTCGATCTTTTCCTTCGCGTGTCTGGCGCTGTGCGGTTTTGCATTTTCTTGTTGAAGGAGTATCCGCTTCCGATTAATCAATGCTGGATATTACTCGTCAAGTGCCGCATACATTCGATCAAGTTGGGCGCAGTATAGGTCTGCGTCGATGCTCCGACCATTTGGAACTAGCTCGAAGTAAATTACGTCTTCGAAATTTAGTCCAGAAATTCTGTTTTCTCCTAATATTTAGACAAGAATTTCAGATTGTCCAAACTCCCACGGAACCCGATATTTGGGTAGCTGGATAAGTATCGATAGCTTACTCGATGAAGAAATAACTAGACGTTGCGAGGCTGCATGGGCGTCATTCTCCAAATGTAGACCACTTCTGGCTCATTTGGACAGAAGAAGAATCAAAGAGCTCATCCTACTGAATGTATTTCCCGCTCTCTTGTATGGGTGTGAAAGCTGGTTCATTTTGAAGGACAGATGCCGACTACAACGTTGTGCACATTCAATTTGTTTTTATGTCGGACGCCACGATTTTGACGTGAACGTTATTGTGGATAAGAAGAAGTTGAATCCTCAAATATGGTCCATAATCATTACAGAATGGGACCATCGATGTGACGGTAGAAGTAAATGAAGGCCGAAGGAGCGTTGGGCGGACTCGATTCGTAAATGGGTGTCCGATTATGTGCACGAAACCTCCACCAGCCGAATCAATGGAAGAATAATAGCAATCATTTAGAGGAAAGTGGCTTGTTCGACAATGGCGAGTCAAAGCCGCGACGTCTGGAGAGAGATGGTCCTTACGGGCTAATCAAGTAATCAATTAAGTAATCTACAAATATTGTTTGTATCTCGGTATGTTATAGATCGAATTTTGACGAAGCGAATGGTTTATAGCTTTTTCTGTAGTAATAGTACCTTTTTTGAGATATTCCTTAGCCGTTCTCGTTATTTTGCAATTGAGAATTCTCTTTAAGACTATAAAATTGTCAATTTCATAGGACAGGCACGAACACACCAAACAATAAAATAAACCCCTTAAACATGTTCAAGCCTAACCTATTAGGAAGCTATTAATCTTTTTATATAGTTTAAGCCAAGCCTTGTTAAATTGCGGTGAGAATTATTTTGTTTAAAAGTCGCAAAATTTTCCAGACACATTAACAAAATGAAATATCGCTATTTGGATTTGGTGTGCATGAAAATAAAGAACTTAACGCACACCAAATTAAATGGTTAAAATCGGGGATCAGAAAAGATGCTCATATTGTAAGATTCAATAATAATAATTCATGTTGTTATGTTTGTCTTAATATATATCAAAATTACTTTATATTCTCTAAATCATAAATTGTAGAGGCTTTAATAATCTTTCATTTTTATAGTTTAATTTGGCGTGAAATATTTTAATCAGAACTAGTACAAATAATTGATAACCATGTTTTCTAAAAAACGTAAAAACTTTTTTTTGAGACTTTTAATTTTAAGAGACTAGGAGATTAAGATTTAAGAGGCTTTTGTATATCGGAAAATCTCAATTTCAACTTGGCGTTCATCAGAACATTTTAACCAAGCTTTTCAATGATAACAAAATCTATAATAATTTAGGGAAGATTTAATTTAAACACCTATTATCTCTTAGACGTACCAACCTTAAAACCTGCAACAGATTTTTGCAATCTGATTATTTCTTCCTTTAACTTAGGGCCAATTACATAACACGACACGTGCTCATGCCAATCAAAATATAATCAACAACCTGTGAAATATTATGATATAAAATGTATTTAAGATTTATGCATAAACACAAATTGAATTATTCTCTTCTATTAATGTTTATTTCAATAAAAAATAAATAATCAAAATCAAAATATTATTATTATTGAATGGAATATCGTTATAAACGCAAATGACTCAATAAATTCCTGTTAAATAACAAACGGCAAGTTGTTGGCAATCAATTCCAAATAAAAAAACACTTTAATATTTTTATTTTCTGTTTTATTTATGGAGTTTTACTATAACAATACGTTTGTAAACTGTCCGAAGGAGCCGATCGCATTTGAAGGATGGGAATATATATCATATACGACGAATTTAATATCAGTTTTTGCGGTTCCGTTGCATACATACGGACTGTTTTGTATTGTTTATAAGACACCGAAGAATATGAAATCTGTGCATTTTCATATGCTGAATGTTCATTTATGGATATGTGCATTTGATTTCTCTTACTGTGTGTTATTAATACCATATATATTCGTGCCATGTTATTGTGGGATAACATACGGATTGTTGACAATTTTTCACGTTCCAATGCCGATTCAGATTTTTCTAGGACAAATTCTTATAACGTGTAAGCTGAATGTTTTTATTATTTAATAGTTTTTGATGTTAGGTTCTTTTATTATAAAAGTCAAAGTCTCTTTGATTATAGTTAGAATAAAAATAGATTTAGATTAAATATTATGCTGGGTAGTACTTCCTTTTGGTAGAAATTTGAAAAATATATATAATTTCACAAAGTTAGCTGAGCTTTCAAATTAGTAGAGCATTTGTCTTGTACCGTAAGTAAACGATAGTAAATGTTTTTACTAAACAGTGGCTGCTATAACACACCGAATCGAAATAACGATTTTGCGATTTTTAAAAACATGGAAAACTTTTTATGTCTTTAAAACAAAAATTTTTTGTTACATTTTAATTAAGCGTGTCTTAAACTATCTAAAAACATTAACACCTTTTTTAAAAAATTAGATTTGAGCATTATTAAACTATAGCCTATATCAATGAGAATTTTTCGAAATCCGGAATTCGGAATCAACTTTGGAAAACGGAAGTCGGTATAGAAAAATGGCATAAACGCGGAATCCGGAAATTCGGCCGTATTTGGTGTTATCGTTTATTTCAAAAGCGAATTTTGGAAATTTGGAATTAAAATTAAAAAATCTTGAAATAGGAATCGAAAAGAAAATTTTCGGGCATCCGAAACTACGTATCTGGCCTACATTAAAAAAACTAATTTATGCCTTTGGATTCAATTATTTGAAACGTTGGGGTTTCCTGAAGTTGTCTATTTGTTTTCGATTATTTTTTGAATACACGAGTTAAAGTTCGATTTTTAATATTTTGCAGCGTATTCTACTATTCCACGTGAATATTTTGATGGAATTAAGTGTTTAATATTAAATATAAATCAGAAACTATCTAGACCATCAAAAATATTGCCGCTTTAATCCATATGGGCCTTAAATGGCCCTCAACTGAAACTTTTGCAGTTGGAGTGTGCATTTTAAGTTTTTTCTATGTGTTAAATTCATTATACATTCTATAAAATGCAAATAACAAAGTTAAGTAAACAATATGAGACAAAACGAAATTTTCTACTGGTACACCAAATAAAATCTCACAAAATTTTTATGATCTAATTTTTATCTCCTTTTTCAGAGATCGGTGCCTAATGGAAGAGCAATAAAAGAAGAGAAAATGATGGGACCACAACACGGCCCCAAACAACTTTTCCGTCAATTCCTCTTAAATGTGTGCTGCCCATAATTTCGTAAAAAAAAAAGAGTGGCCGTCCAAACGAGAACCTCATTCAAACCAATTTTTTCCTCTTCCATTATGCACCGATCTCTGAAAAGGACAATATATTAACAAATTTATCAAAAAAAAAACCTAAACTTGATATATCATCTATAATTAAGGTTTATCAATATCCATTGCTTTACTATTTGAAAGTCGATATTCGGTGCTCGTGCCAACCAAGCTCAAATTAACAGGAAAATATAAGCGTGCTATTTTCATTACCATCTATTATATTTACGGAGTTTTCGTCATTTTTCCTGCTTATATAAACGTTCCTATGCAAGAAACGGTCAAGCTTGAGTTTCTCGGAGATTTCCCATGTCCCGGTGAAGAGTTTTTCGATAAACGCAATTATGTATTTGCTGATAATGAGAATGAGGATTTTGTGATTTATTCAATGCTCACTTTCTTATGTTTAACATTTATCATAATCATGTATTGCTTTGCAAGATGTGCGTATTATCTTGTGGTGGAAATGGGAAGAAATACAATGTCGGAAAGAACTCAGATAATGCAAAAGAAGATATTCTTTGGTTTATCAATTCATGTAAGTCGTGACAATTATAAGCTGATTATACAAATTATTCCGATTTTTTCAGGCGATTTTACCTTTCACATTTTTTTTGATTCCAATAATCGTTCTTCACTTAATACCAATTATAAATATCTATAATCAATGTTAGTTAAACTAAATTGGGGCGAATCTATAGAAAGATATTTCAGCCTTAAACGACACTCTCGTTTTTATGTTTACCAATCACGGAGTCTTGTCTACAACTGTGCTAATCCTCGCTAATGAACCATTTCGAAACTATACAAAATCGTTTATTACTAACAAGTTAATTAATCGAAAGTTATCAAAGTTTTCATCGACGAGAATAGACACTGTTCGGTTTTAAAAACAGGACAAGGTACTAAATCCTTGTTTATTAAAATTATAGTTTTCTTTATAAATATTTTTAATAATGTTGTTTTCTATAACGAAATAGCTAAAAAAAATGTTCGTGGAATAAGTATAGATTTGGTGTAAACGCATTTTGATTAAAGTAGTTTATAAATGGTAATTCTTGGAATTACTTAATCGATTTTAAAATAGAATAGCTCTTGTTGTTGTTTTAATATTGGTTATTGTGTATACCTTAAATAATTATGTGTCTGCTAGAACTTAATACTTTATTCATTCACCATAGAACAATACAAAAATAATGATAATGGAGAACGAATTTAATAATTGTTTAAGACTATTACGCCAATTCAAAAAGTAACGAAAATAGGCTCAGAAAACGGGCTCAAAACTAATATTTTATTTATTTATTTGCACTACATGTGCTAGACACGTGAATATAATATAATGTATAAACAATTGACCCATAAATTTAAAAAAAATTAAATAGGTAACTTATAGTAATAAAATAATAACATAAAATAACATGAGGGATAGATAACTAATATGCCAGTTTTTTGGTAACGAAAAAGTACAGTACTGGTCAAAATGTTGTAACCGCGGGGAAAATGACACATAAAACGACTAAGAGTTATATTTGTCTATTTTATAAATTTAATTAATTAGGGAAATCTAAACACTCCCCAGAATTGCCAACTGAAATCCTCTTTTCAAATTCTCTGACAAACTTTTACATCTTTCATTGAATAATTGCACAGAACGTGCCACAAAAAACTTTCTACGAATTGATTTTTATGGAGGCTTAAATGTTAACTTAGTACTACTACGATTTATCGTAGACTTAATTGAGAATAGTTTTCTCCGATTACCTTTAGCCCTACCCAACAGTATTTTTTACAGGAACTTGTAAACCAAATCTTCTCGTCTCTTAGATAAAGTTTCTAAATTGAAAAGCTTCAAGCGCTCTGCGTAAAAAAGATAATCAGGATCGTTGAAAGAAATATACTTACGATTGATTCTACAATAAAGGTTTCTTGTGAATCGTTTCTGGGCATTCTCAATCATGTTAACATCAGAAACTTTGGTCGGAAATGATACTTGCGTACCATACTCAACGAGAAACCGTACATGTGATTTATACACTAGCTGACAAAAGTTGTGTCACAAATGTTTTTTTGGGTTTAACTTTTTTGTGACTTGACCAAATTGGCTGATTTTTTGATATGATAGATTCATATGGTTGCAGATTATTTTAAAAGTTCCGCTTGTGATTACAATGATTCGTTTTACAGTGACAAGCGTTTATCGTAAAACGCGTAGCTCAAAGATATTACGCCCTTTTCTTGTACTGAATTTTTTAATAATTTTTAAAGTTCAATTATATTTCTTTCATAATTTATTGAAAATAGCAGTAATTGGCAACATTTTAGGGTTGATTCCACGTAAAGAAACTCCAATTGCCAGCCGGAAAGCTGTTATCAATATGAGGGAAAACGGAATGCGTGGTACCGAAATTGCCATGGTAATTTAAACCAATTTTTGCTACTATAACATTTTAAACACTGATTCACATAAAATATTAAAAAATCAGCCAATTTGGTCAAGTCACAAAACAGTTAAACCCGAAAAAACATTTGTGACAAAACTTTTGTCAGCTAGTGTATATTACCAAAATATAAGAACTCAACTTTTTTGAATTATTTTCAATGGTCTCAAAGATATCATGAAACAAATATTCAATTTATGTTAACAACTTCTCTGATTTTCATTATATTTATTCAAAATTTCTAGATCAAATCAAATTTATTATAGTCGTCGCCAAAAGCGATTACCACCGCAAAATGTGGCGCACTTTTTAAATATTATTTTTTCATTTAATTTTCATGATTATTATCATTTTCCACATTTATTCCACGATTTTAACAACATCTAAAACATATTCTTCAATCTATTTAAACAAAAATAGTATAGAACGAGCATAAAGAAGAAAATAATCATGAAAATTATATGAAAAAATTAAATTTAAAAAGTGCGCCATATTTTGCGGTGGTAATCGCATTTGGCGACGACTATATTTTTTATTGAAATAAAATTGGAATGGTCAATTTATTATATTTTTGTATTGTCCTTTTCAGAGATCGGTTCCTAATGGAAGAAGAAAAATTAGGATAGAATGAGGTTCTCGTTTGTACAGCCATTATTTTTACGAAAAAATGGGCAGAAGAGGAATTGACGAAAAAGTTGTTTTTCGCCGTGTGGCGGCCCATCATTTTCTCTTCTTTATTGATCTTCCATTAGGAACCGATATCTGAAAAGGACAATAATAACTATAAATAAAACTGTGACTTTAGAGTGGAAACTTATTTGAAAATTTAAGAAGATTAAGGAAACTTTTCCAGAGTGAAGTTAAAAATCATTGTTTCTATTTAGTGTGGCTATTTAAAAAAAACAGAACAAATTCCTTCGTTGTTACCAAGATTCTTCTAATTTTAAGAATTATCTAGTTAATAACTTTATGCTACCGCATAATAATCATACAATTTCACTATTTGCCGTTTGACTGTTTAAATAATTTTGATGGGCTTCACTCAATAGAAATCTGACATAATAAAGAGGAAAAATTCCATCGTAATGATGCGTGTGAGTGTTCGTTTTATTTTCTATTTGTGCTTTGGGGGTAATAAAAAAAAACAACAGTCTCAAATATAGAAGGTCATTCAGCGATAATATTTGGAGCAAAAAATAATTGTCGGCTCGGCTCTCTCAAATGAGCACATAACGGCGACGATCATCTCATGTCAAGTCGTCTTGTCCACCTCAACCGTCGCTCACGATTTGACCGTTGTGTACAGTGTTTGTCGCGCAATTTGGTGTGCATGTTTACGTTTGTCGAAATGTGTTAGTCTCCATTGATTGAGAGCATATCTCGCTAAATACGGCTGATCGTTGACTCCACCGAGGGGTCACACAGAAAAAGATTTAGGCAGGTGGGAGCGGCGACTGGACTACAAAAGCGCCGAGAAATCGCCGATTGGAATTCATTTCGATGATATTAACACGACTACGAAAACACACAATGATAGCTTGGGCTCTTCAACCGTTTTTATCTCTCGAGTCGGCCGGTCAACCGGCCGGTCACACTTGAGTTTCGATTTTGATTATCTGCATTTTATTTTTATCAATTTTCCAAAATCCCAAAAAAATTCTCTTTGTTTTTGCTCTTTTTTCCCGTGCGGGATTAAGTGACCTATGTACACAAAATCCTGGACACACCCCGTTGGAGCTTCAGGCCAATTATTATTGTCATTATTGTTCTTAGAGATTCGTTAATATTTGGAATAATTCAGTTTGTAGCTGCGGTGTAGTCATTATTGGATATAGCCATGCTCCAAAGGTAAGTGATATCTATATGAAACTAGGAAGGGGTAAACATAGTTTATTTTATTTCATAAGCGCCAATTTATTAAATGTAATAGATAGTTAGTACATCGAGTTTATGAATAAATCAACCTTCTTATATAATTCAAATTTAAAATAAAGTGTTGCCTCTGTGGATAGTGGATAGTTATTCATCTGTGCTAGTGGATAGTTATTCATCTGTGCTATTTTAAAATTTGGTATTTTATCTAAACTAAAACAGAAATTCAAAGCTAAAACACAGAAAAGTTATTAATTTGAATGTAATAAGAAACTAGCTGATGTTTAAAAGTTTGAAATAACATATGACTGAGTAACATTATTTATTATCTTAAGGAGATTTGTGATCTCCTCGATTATCACATACTTTGCTAATTCAACAGTATTCTAATCAAAAAATAAACAAAGTGGAGAAGCTCAGATAGGTCAGAAATTCACCAAAAACGTTCCCGCGTAAAGCACAATTTCAAGGCTCACGGGACATATTTCATTTGGGGTTCGGTAACTACAAATATAGCATTAATCATATAATTATCTGAAATTACATTTAAACTTTCAAGTTGGGCTAAAGGCGACTAATTAGTATTCCATTAGGAACATATATTCAAAAAGTAAACTATTTTTTATAAAGAATACAATCTCAGTCTTCATTAGTTATAGTCCTGTTTTTCTTGCAAGTGATTTAGTTGATATTTACGCGTAACATCTAATCATTATGTCACGACAAGTCCACTAGAGTTGAAAATAAGCACACTCGAAACATTGTACGCCAAATCGAAATGAATATTTTCCAATATTTAAACGTGTATTACCAATTTACACATATTATTCTTATCATATAACATGACACGTCATTTTTACTAGCCCTACTTTAACCATAGGCCGTATGCAAGAGCGTATTTATCCGTTAAACGCTGGTGGAAAATCCGTTGCTTTGAAACTTATTTAATCAAGGATTTTCCATTATCATTTAACGTATAAATACGTTCTTGCATACGGTCACTTCTAAAAACATGTGTTTCTCACCGACATTGCAAAATGAGCATCTTTTCTGAGTCCACAGATTAACCATTCAATTTGGGGTTCAAATTTTAAAGATTTTAGATATTTGAAGACAAAATTTAAAAGACAATTAAAATAAGTTGAAAATTAGGTTTTTGCGTTCGGTTGAAGTTTTTTTTTACTAATTTTTGGGTTCACATTTCAGTGAAAGGTTTAAGCTGGGAGAACGTGAAAGGTTTATGCTGGGAGAACGTCACATGAAATCGAATAAACAGTAGCTCAGAAAAGTTGTTCAATTTTCATGAATATAAAAAAACTTTGTTCACGTCAAATCGAAATAGCGAATTTGTGATTTTTAAATGTGTGTCGAAATTTTTACAGTTTTTACAACAACTTTGTCACGCCAAATGAAAATGACGATTTTGTAATATTTAAACGCATTTTATTGATTTCCGGGGATAGGTTAAAAACAATTTTTGACGTTAATTTTATACGCTTTTCCTAAAGTATCTCAGGCGCTTTAAATGCACGCGTAGTGTTAGAATTAAATGACTCTTTTGAGTTCCTATTTTTACCAATTCTTTTGGCGTGCTGCTGGTGATAATGTGATAAGATTATAGGTGTTTAATTGTTTATTTGCATGAAGAATAATTGGACAAACTTGACATTTCGTCCGAACAGTAGCTTTTATGCGTTAATCACGTTAAAATTTTAAAAAGTTAGTATTTTTATTTGGCGTGCTTGGGTGTCGGTTTATTAAGGTTCACTTATTTAATAATTCAGTTAGTTTCACAAACCTTAAGAATTGACGACAATATTATTTCCTAATTTACACGTCGCAGCTTATGTGACACGCTTAAATATAGTACAATTTCAATTTTGGCATTTTTGCGTTTAACCTTTTAATACTCATTTAAATCTTTCAAAAGTCGGAGTTCTACTCAAAGCAGTTATATTGTTAGAGAATATGAGTTTTCATTTGGTGGAAATTTCCTAATAGATTACTGAGCTTTGTATATTTTAAATCAAATATGACACATACAATCATTTTAGTATAGTTAGATGAAGATGTACCTTTGACTATTACCGGTGACGTATTATTACGATTAATTAAAATTTTGAAAATTGTTACTATTTAAGTAATTCGGCACTAATGGATTAGATCAACTGATAAGATTATTTGTCAAATTTATTGCATTAAACTTTCAGAAGTGTCACGATTTGCATACTACTGTCAATTGGCTTTTGTCATGGTCAATATGCTGCACAACGCCAGCCTCCTGGTTTGCACTTGTTCATTTATTCAGTCAATTTAATTCATTCAGCAGCTAGTACTGATAACGGTATTCCGGCTTGGTATCATATGGCAAAGCAAAATAGAAATCAACCAGCTGCTCAAGCGTCTCCTTCGTATTTTGAGCGCGAGCAGAACTATGAGAGCCGACGTGAGCAGCCGACGTATGAAAGGCCAGGAATTCAAACGAATCAGTATGCTAAGTTGGACTCAATTGATGATGGTCATTTGGGAAATTATTGATTTAGCTATCCATCCTATCAAAATCGTCAGACACCTTATGAAAACTTGAACGCATTGACAGCAGCTTCATCGTTGAATCAGATCCAATCGGGAAGACGCTATCCATCGGCACCGTCGTCTATTCAGGGACAAGATGTGAGTAGAAATTTGAGGATGCCTTCAGCACCAATGGCACCCACAAATCACCATCATCCGGGTCGAGTTGATCCGATCCGGCGCTTCACCGCGCACAAGAATGTCGACGCACAACGAATTGATAAATCGATAGAGGAGGCGAGAGCACAAATAGCACAGATTTATGATAATATTAGGGCATTGTATTTTGTTAATCAGTTTGTTGATTGGAAAACATTGACGAATTTGTTTTTGAGTCGCGCTAGGTGAACGTTTCAATAGAAATATTGGGATATGTATCTAAATAACAGCTAAAATAGAAACATTTCGCGCAGTCGTATAATATTCGTTACCACGTGGATCACGTGGATTTTTTCAGAAAAAAAGTAAACTCTATTCGAAAACAAATAAAATAGTAGACTGTAAATCGATACTTTGCTATATTAATGTTTAAGTAATCAAATTTTCTGAATTGGTTTTAGAGCATTATCACATTCATATATATTACGTTCTTCATATATCATTATAAGTAGTTAAACTGGTAATAAAGTACAATACATTGCGAAAAAGTTTAAATAGTACTTACCAGACTAGTTAAATTTAAATTCCAAAAACTTTAATTAGATAACAGATATTCCACGTGAATCTAAAAGTTATGAGTTATAGAGATTACGAAAAAATAAGAATGATAAGTTTTAGTTTTAGTTTACTAACTAATACGAGTTTCAATTTGAGTATTATACTTTCCAGAGATCGGTTCTTAATGGAAGAGCAAAAAAATGATCAGACAAGAAGGAAGATTCCACCGTTTCCTCTTCGTCTGTCTATTTTCTGAGAAATCAAAGAGAGGCCGTCCAAACGAGAACCGCATTCCATCCTAATTTTTCCTCTTCCATTAGACTCTCTGAAAATGAAAACACTTATTTTCCATTTTAAATTTGTCATTTAGATTAACATTTAGAAAGAAATAATTACGCATTTTGACCCGAAATATAATTATCTATTTAATTCAATCTTCTATCTCCTATCTTTAGTAAGTCCGTTCAAATCTTTGAGAGCCTAAAGTAAACTAAAGAAATTAATGATTGGATTGTTACATATTAATAGTGTCGTGGTGCATATATATTATTGAAAAAATCGGTTTAAAGAAAGGAGCATTCCGAATAATAAAATGGTCTCGCTTGAGACAGGAGTAGATTTAATTTTCAATTAATTTATTATTTGGCTTCTATTTGAATATCGATCCTAAATATAATAAATTACACATATCGTCCTTTTCAGAGATAGGTGACTAATGGAAGAACAAAAAATAAGAAAAAATGATAGTCTAGGATGGACGGTCAGACGGCCGCAGGCTACTTTTTCGTCTATTCCTCTTCAATGCGTGATTCCAACATTGATGTGGCCGTTCAAACGAGAGCCTTATTCCATCCTAATTATTTCCTCTTCCATTAGGCACCGATCTCTGAAAAGGAAAATAAAATTTTGTTATTATAATTGCTATTAATGTAATAACCTATTTATTAAGAGAAAAAATGAAACAAAATGTGATGAAAACATGAAAAGCGAAATAATAAACAAATTGCATATTAAATCGACATGACCTCAGGCGAGACCATTTTAGAGAGATCATTTTATTATTTTTAATGCTCCTTTAAACCTGCTTTTTCAATAACCTGCACCAAAGTACAATTTACACAGTTTGAAGTACAGTAAAGTACAGTTTCCTTTTCCTCGTTTGCGTGTTTATATTTTTTAAAAGCAGTTATTTAAAATAGAGAATCTCTCATATTATATAGAAACCATATATCCTAATTTGAACTGAGTTTTACCTTTTTTCTGAGAAAATCAATAGCTATGTTAGCTTTAAATTGTTTAGTCAACCGTTGCCTTTTCACGCAGTATTATCTTATGCACTACCAGTATGTCACAAACAACCCACAAGATCCACACTTGATTGTTATTATCAGTTATTGTATGTACCAGTTGAATTGTAATCTCATATTATCACTACCACTTTCTTGCACTTATGCAGCAATTTCCCACAATAATATGTTCAAAAGTCGGTTTATCAAACAGTCTGTTATTATACAAGCCTTTCACAATTGTTCTGCTAGATTGTATATTTTAACATACTGAATGATAAAGCGATTTTTCTGAACTGTTTGTGGTATTGTTGTTGACAACATTAAGCATCACAGGTGAGGCGGAAACACACTTCAAGCACAGGAATCTTCTTTCTATCTTGCGACTAACTCTCACACTATCGCTTTGTTTTCGCTTATTTCAATTTTTCTTTTGTTCAGGGTTACGAATCGGCTCTAAAGCGGTATCATAGATTGCTTCTTCGTCAGAAGACGACAATGAAGCCATGGCGCAAAATGTCTACTAGGAGGCCAAGACCCAGTTGGACAAAGTATAGTAAAAAGACGGGAAAGAAGTACACCAATACGCCGAGATCTAGAAAGCTTAATAAACAAACTACCACTCAAGCTACGATTACTACAACTAATGTACCTACTACTACTGAAGCTTTAACAACAACCACAACACCCACTACTACTACTACCTTGGAGACTACAACTAGAATGATTCCAAAATCATTAAAGAACATTTATTCCACAATTATACCAATTAAGAACAAGTCTGGTGAAGAAGCTCAAAGACTCAAAATGTGGAAAAAGATAACAATTACGCCCAATCCTGAAACAACCACAACTGAGTTAGCCTCGACCTCGACTGAGAACGTGGCTAATGAGATTTCAACCACGTCTACTACTACTCTTGCCTCTGAAATTACAACTCAAACAACCGCTGAGTCCTCGACACCATCAACGACTACAACCACTGAAAGCACCACTGAAACCAGTTCGACCGTAGACCCGATGATTGAAGAAGTGATTAGACCCTTAAGGTATATATGTCGGCATAAAGCCGCGTCGAACGAAAACGACGATACTTTCCGCGAAAGACGACCCAATTCAACCATCGGACCATTTAGACCTATCACCGTTGGCGAGCACAATTGGAAGCCGCTCAGATTCAAAAAGCCCGAGCCAACTACCACCACCACCACAACAGAAGAGCCAAGCACCCGACGACTATCGCTTCTTGAATATCTTTTGGTGGGCTTTTACTAACGCTTATTAATGCTAAATTTTATTTAATTTCTCGCTTTTACTAACATTTTTGTGGGAATTATTTGGTGGTGGTTTCTTTTATGCTTTGGACGAGCCAAGGAGTGTAATGTGTTTTAAGTGTGTTTATCGTTTCAGAAGCAGACTGATATACTCGCAATAGACTTGCAAAAAGCTTTCGATGGTGTAAGTGTAGTTTAATATGTACGAATGTCCTTCATTTTATCTGGTGATGCGAAAACCGTTTGATTCCCATTTCCCATTACCTCAAGAATGATGGAAGGAACAATCATCAATGATTATTTTCAGCCAAACACTGAGCTTCTCGCAGCGATTAAGGATGTTGTTGCCAAGTTTAAGGTAATGATAGGAATATGCATAAGAAAACAGAACATTTGTAGGCAAGCCTCGATGAAGCTGGAATAGACCAAGATGTTCGATTAATGAGCAATCAATTGAAGAACACATGGCAGCAATTGAGGACAGGTACGAGTGCAACAGGTCTCCGCTCTTTTTTCTTTAAGTTATCATTCCGTTTACCTTGTTATGTTGAATTTCGCACACGAGAGCAACCCATGCACACACACACATATTGTTTTAGGAATTGATCGCAGTGTCAAAGCGGTACGACAAAGTGCCGAGAACTCGGTCAATCATCTGAGCTATGGACAACCACAACATGCACATCTTCAGCACTTGACGAAAGTTGAAAGTCCATATCAACGGCATCCAGTTAAATATAACGGTCGGAATGAGTTGGAAAATACTAGCTTTAACCTTTTTTGTCTTAACCTCACTTGAAACAATCAATCACAAGAGCTAACCTAGAAAACATATAAGTAAATATTATATTTGTAAAACTTTCCAGGTCCAATGAACGAGCAATTAGGAAGATTATTTGAACAAGCTGCGGCGGATGCTGCTCAAGGCAAATATCAGCACAAAATGGAGAAACAATAATTTTGCTTGGAACCATAGACATATTATTTAATTTTTTTTATTGCGAGTCTATGCAAATAACAAAGTATGTACAAATTGTACCAATTTTTGTTCTTTTTTTAATAAATTATTTGATTTGTTTAATTATCGTTATCGTATCATATTACCGTAGTTTAATTTTTGAAATTACATTCTATTGAAAGACACAATCTTGCACCTCTCGCACCCCAATATGTATGGTAAAATAATGAGCTCAGTAATCATGATCAAATATACACTAGCTGACAAAAGTTTTGTCACAAATGTTTTTTCGGGTTTAACTTTTTTGTGACTGGACCAAATTTGCTGATTTTTTGATATTTTATGTGAATCAGTGTTTAACATGTTATAGTAGCAAAATTTGGTTCAAATAACCATGACAATTTCAGTACCACGCATTCCGTTTTCCCTCATATTGATAACAGCTTGCCGGGTGGCAATTGGAGTTTCTTTACGTGGAGTCATCTCTAAAATGTTGCCAATTACTGCTATTTTCAATAAATTATGAAAAAAATATAATTGAACTTTAAAAATTATTAAAAAATGCAGTGCAAGAAAAGTTCGTAATATCTTTGAGCTACGCGTTTTACGATAAACGCTTGTCACTGTAAAACGGATCATCGTAGTCACAAGCGGGAATTTGTAAAATAATCTACAACCATATGAATCTATCATATCAAAAAATCAGCCAATTTGGTCAAGTCACAAAAAAGTTAAACCCGAAAAAACATTTGTGACAAAACTTTTGTCAGCTAGTGTAATTTTTTAGAAAGACATTAGCATTTTTAGATAGTTTAAGAGATGCTTAATTAAATTGTAGTAAAAATTCTTTGTTATAAAGACTTAAATATTACCAAAGATCTTTAAAAATTAAAAAATATTTTATTCACATTCCAATAATAAAATAAAAACAAAAAATAATAAAATTGATGATGACTATTGTAATTCGGATTTTTCGATTTACTAAAGAGTAATTTAGCCATCAGATTATATGGAGTACGTTTCCATCAAAAATATCCGAGAAAGTTGGTTATGAAACTCTGGGAATTAAATCTTGATAACTATACAAAAAGGTGAAATACTGTAAGTGTTATCAGATTTCAGTAAATGTACTGATGGGAGGGACTCCCCCAGGTCCTTCCCCCGACCCGGGTATTTTCCTAAAAAAAATGGGTCAGGAAAGGGAAGTACCGGACCCCGGGCTTTGAAATTTTCTGCTTTTTAAGGTCTCGCCCGCCCGGAGTTCTAAAATACGTGGTCCCTCCAAACACTGAAATGTACGTACATAATTACATTTCTTTGTAAATTTACTAATAAATAATATTTAATAAACATTTTGAGTGTCGTTTATGACACTTGGGAAATTTGGGTATGAATAATATTAAAAATTATACTTTTCAATCGACGAGTTCAATAGAAATGTGATTTTTAAGAACTGTAGTGGCTGAGACATAATATTATTCATTAAGCCACGAAACCTAAAGGGTATAAAAGTAATTGTTGTTAAAATAAATTAATATCTGTCTTTGACTTGATGTGCAGCAAACAAGGAATGCCAGCTGAAGTTCAGATTGATGTAGCTCGTTACAGAACATGCAAAAGTATAATAAAATCGTGACTAATTGCCATATATTGTTATTGTTGAATCTAATTCAGAATAATTATGGAAAGAAGCTTCTACTTTGTATATAGTGGGATTATGCACTCCAAATGAAATATTAGATTTTTAACATTTCGCCAACTCTAGTATTCCATGAGAATGTTATGATAGAATTAACTAGTCAATATGAAATCAGAATCATCAAAAAAAATCCACGCTATAGTTTGTATGAACAACTTGAATCAGCTGGAACTTGACATGTTTACAAACATAAGAAAAATTTTACTACAGCACGCCAACTGGAACGATTTTCCGATTTTTAAGTGTCTGAAAATTTTCACGTCTTTTCAATAAACATTGTTTACGACAAATTAAGTACGTTTGTATTAAACTATCTAAAAAATAATATCTTTTTAAAAAGTTAGAAATGAGGACGTGTACTGAGCTAATTTTTTTTATCACACCAGTTGGCGTACTACAGATCGTTAGCGAACAATCAGAACTTGAGCCGATAAGTAATCGATTAACGAATGAAATGTATTCTTAAAAAAAAAAACTATTTTATTTTCTAATAATGAATATATAACATACAAGAATTATAATATCCACAGGTAAGATAAACGCTTCACCAATAGATATCCAGATATAAGAATATAATGCTAAAATTAAATGAAATAAATGTAAGTAAGCACAAAAATATCATACCTCCATCAGTGAGTAGATAAATAAGGTTGATTAATAAATAACAAGCATCAATGATTATCATATACAACTACAAAATAAGTATATATTATACATTTCAAAGATCGGTGCCTAATGGAAGAGGAAAAAAATGATGGTCTCATTTGGATGTCCAAAAAGTCTCAATCTCAAAAAAATGGATAACACACATTGTTGATTTTGTGTCTGGACCTAACCCTGGGATGCCGCATACCATAAGGAGTAAATTCCCTGTAAGAATATTGTAAGGCTACTGTTATCCTACACCCCTAGTTCAGGATCCCACAGTTCAAGGAGCCAAAGGGGGTTAATCGTAGTAATAGGGCCTGCTCCCGGGGGACTGACCTGGCAGCAGCTATTTAGGAGCACAAACTCATCACTCTTTCCTCGTCATTCTCTCCTAACTCGGATAGTCGGCCATCGTTAGAGGTAATTATTGGACGAATATTTGAGTATGTATGCTCCCTCGCCATAGATGGAAAAGTTCTTTGTTGTCGTGTGGTCGTCCAAACGAGACCATCAATTTTTTATAATACAACCAGAAAACGAACATTCAAGGAGCACCACTAACGTCATATCAATAATTATATTTATAGAGAATGTTCTATAATTAAAACTTACTTGTAAAACGAGCATAAACCAAAAAAATAATTTAACCCTGATTTCTTTGTAAAATAACATAGCAAGTACTCCGTTAAACAAAAGAAACTGGAAAAAACTATGAATTTACTGAAAATATCACTGCTCTTACATGTATATCTGCAGTTGTCTTAATATATAATATTGCAACATAACTTGCTACCATCTGTATAGCTGTTAATACAAAAATTATCGCCTACAAGAAATATTAACATTACTAACTGCCACATTATACCCAAACAAACCGGAAGCTTTTTTCCAATATTTACCGGAGTACATAGTGGATTTTGTTTTGGTTTATCTTGATTTGGACGATCAGCTTCTTTGCTTTCTTTTCTGTTTTCTTCGACGGTTTTGGTGGCTTCAGTACTTCCTTTCTTAGTGTCACTAGTGGGATTGGCTTCATTTGTGTTTTCGCCATTGGTGCTAGCTTGGGTAGCATCAGTACTGAATGGCATTGAATCCGTACTCTTTGCATTGATATTACTGGTTAGCATTGGTTCTTTTGACATTATTTTTGAAAATTGCAACGAATTACAGCTAAAGATTTCAAAAAATTTAAAAATAAAGCGAATTCTATTCTCATGCCTATATTAATTGTGAATAGCGACCACGTTTAAAAATTATTTATTGTGCATTTTATTATTCAATAATTTAATACATACTTGGGTAATTTTATCCCGATCGTCGGTTCGTTGAAGAAGGAGGTTTCCAGAAGAATCAAGGCAGCTTAGGCGGAATTCTACAAATGCAAGCCTCTATTTCCTACATTAGAGAGAGCTAGTACACCAGAACATCGTTCCGACCTTGCTCTACGGTTGCGAAACTTGATGCCCTTCTAAGGAAACTCTCCTATGGTTCCAAAGGGCTCTGGGTATTATCTGCTTTCCCGCCAAGGTCGAAGGCTCCATTTCGGTTGATTTGCTAGTTCGGAGGAAGCTGCTCAATTGGGCTGCACATAAGGTGAAGAAGAATTCTTTCAGAATGGGATCCACGAATCTGGTCAAGAGCGAGAGGGAGACCCAAGGGAAGTTGGTCGGACACAGTTAAGCTCTCTATGGGTCGCGAAATTCGTCCAAGAGAAGATTACCACCAGGTCAACTCGAAGAAAAATCGGTATTCCCGAGAAGCGAAGCCGAATACTCTGGAGAAAGTTGGTCCGCATCTCCACGCAGTCGGAATGACGACGGATAATCAAGTAATCAAGTAAAAGTTAAGCAAGCATTTTATTATTCATTAATTTTACTAAATTAATATTAAGTAGCCGCATATACGGTATTTATTTGTTTGTTTCTATATTCGTTCGCGTTTCACATAGACAAAATTGTCGTCGACTTTATACCCGTAGGATCTTCTAGCTCCTTTAGAGACCCGTAAGCCGATAACATCCTCAAAGCTATAATACCGAATTACAAGCTTCACCAAAAGTGGTCACGGGAAATCGCTACGAACAACAATTTTTCAGTTACACAACCAAATCGGAACGAATGTGGAAGGATCAACATGATAAATTGATTCTGCTTCATGACAACGCAAGACCGCATTTTGCGAAATCGGTTAAAGTGACTCTAAAGGATTTCAAATGGATTGTCTTACCGCACCCCAAGTGGTAGGAGGTTAAAATGAGCTCACTAAACGTGCTCAAATCTTACTTTCTGGGAAAATATTACTATTTTTAGATAGGTTAAGAAAAGTCTAGTTAAATTGTAGTAAAAAACGTTTTGTTAGCAAGGCGTAACAATTTTAAGACACGCTTTAATATCGAAAAAAAATCGATATTTTCGGTTGGCGTTCGTACCGTACCATATTTTCTATGCATCGCAGCCAGATTTCTCCCTTTTCCGGTCTACGGCCGAGAAGTCCAAGAATGGCTCGATAAATGGATTGCTTCATTGTTTACAACGGGATACATAAATTCTCATTTGTTTGGAAAATGTTGTATTAAATAATGAAAACCATTTCTCATAAAGAGTTTGAATTAAATTCCTCAAAAAAACGTCAAACCATTTTTTGACCACCAAATATTTAACTGTAACAATGAACTATATTTAATTATGGCTGTGAATAATTCCAACCCTCATTGTCTGGTCTGCTGGAAAAACTTTTTTGTTTTACGTAAAAGCAGGTCATATGAAAATAGAGAATTTAAAGTATTTGTTTTACCCTTTCACGTGGAAAATATATTTAAAAGAAAACATTTCATCTGCTTTAATCGATCTAAAAATCTTATCAAGTTTGAGTTTAGAAGGATTTTACTGGTCTACTGTATTTACAGGGAAATTTAACTCGAACAACGACGAAAAACGGAAAACGAAAAATGGAAAGTGGAATAACGTGTAGAAGATTCAACTAATGGGAATGGAATAAAGCTTTTTTTCTGTCGTTGAGCATGTCTCTTGTTGTTTGGCCTTCGCACGCACGCATTCAACACGATTTTTGACGGGAGGAAGAATACCAGAAGATTGGAAAATTTCCAAACTCATTGAAAAATGTAATGAATTCTGGTAATAGCTCTATTTGACTTTTCGTCACAGAATCTACAATGAACTGCTCTTTTTCTAAACATCGCTGTCAATGCATTCAAGAGAATGTTGTCTGGAAGAACTGCAGAAATCAGAATCCATGGAAGGACAAACGATATTCCGTTGAAAAGAGAAGTGCATCAAGTTGACTCGTCATCATCATCGCTTTTCGCATTTGCTCTCCAAATCATTTTGACGACAAGAAGAGTGCGTGCGAGAGAAACTGAAGGTATTCGTATCGATATAGCTTCTTCAGCTTTACTTCAGGCCTCTTTAAAGTTTGAAGATATTTTTGTTTAAAAATTTTTGTTTAAAAACCAAACTTAAATAATCAAATAAAAATCCAAATGATTCTAATAAACTCTTCTATTCTTTAAAACTTTGTCACCCAAATATCAAAAATTTAATTTAATTAAAATATTATATTAATAATTTATAACTGATTAATTGTAGGTTGTAGTGGATGTTTTGATATCTTGATATAACATACACTGTCATAATTGATATTTGGTATCTATAACATTTGTTTACTAATTCAGCCAAGATCATTGGGATCAATCGGAACATTGCGCACTTTTTCGGAATTTGATCGAAAACGTTTTGTTGGTATCATTGATACTCCCTCCCACGTATAATAATTAGCGATGATGATCGTTTGATCATGAATGCATCAAATATGTTAAATGGGAAATTAATGTAAACAATGCAATTGTTTGCCTGAAAATATATTTATTTGGCTTAAGTTAGTGGAACTTGTTTTGATGATTTAGAATGGAATGTAACTTTTTTATAATTGTATTCTTTGTTTAGAACTCACTGGAGAATGTAAACTAATTCCACTGAAACGATGAATATCTCCAAGCACTTTACCTCTTTCATCTAGAACATTTTTATAAGCATTTAAGCTTTCAAGCTAGCTTGTATTTCACATTTCATATAGATTTGATCATTCAAGGAAGAGTTGCATTTTTGAGAACTTTAAAAATTATTTTCTCAGGTGAAATAAAGAATCCACAATTTCTACTAATCAAAAATTTACAGACAAGACAATCTTTCACAATCATTAAAGACAACCTTATCAAATTACATCTTGGAAATACATCCTAGATAGTATAGATCCTCCTGTATTTTAGCTCTAACAAAAATTTCTAGTTATTTGGTTCTACAAATTTGTTATTTGTATTTGTATGAAACATTTTTTTAAGTAAAATTACCAAATTCTCACAATTTGACAATAAAACAAACAAATAACAAACCCCAATTTCCAATTTGATAATGTATCATTTATTTCCCTCTTTAAATTACGACAGAAAACATTTAAAAAAAATAAATACCTCCTAGTAGAAATAAGGATCAAAACACGATGAAACTATAATCAATTGAATTAAACGTAATGAGGTAGAAGATGTTCCATTATTTCTTCATGATTGATACTAAGGACTTTTGATTAGATGATCATTGAAATAAAATTTATATAAATCTATCTTTATTTCGTTGTTTTTCGAATCTCACAGTGATTGCGTCAATAGGTATAATTTTATAAACAATATTTTACACTTACACGCCAAATGGAAATAATGATTTTACGATTTTTAAGAGTGTCTGAAAATTTTTGCGTCTTTTTAACTTATAAGCTTTTACTACAATTCAATTAAGCTTTTCTTAAACTATCAAAAAAGATATTATTGTCCTTCAATGAAGTTAGATTTGAGCATGTTTACTGAGCTCATTTTTTACGATACCAGTTGACGTGAAACTGAGAGCTCAGAAAACATACTCAGAAATAGTTTTAAGTTCAAAGAACCATTATTCTATATAGTTTAGAATGTGCGTGGGAAGTATACGTGAAAAGTATTCAGATATTAATACGGGAAAGATTATAATATACATTTGAATATTAGAAAATGCTTTTCAATTGGCGTGCACTTAATTTTCAAATCCTAGATATAGTTGGTACAAAAGTGTATGCTTACATTTTACTTTAATTTGATTGTAACCTTTAAATCTCTGAAATGCTTGAAAAACCACTCCGATTCTACTCTCGCAAGGTTTGTCAAAGATGTAACATTAAGTATAACTCATATAGCGATAGGCTGAGTAAACTAGACTGCGAATCTATTAAAATAAGGCGTATTAAGTTAATAATTAAAACGTATTATAAAATAATTGTCAATCATTATCATTTTCCTTCATTTAAAGAGTATGTCCGATTCGGTCATTCTCCGCGTAACCCGCTACTACTTAAAGCAAACAAATCTTATAAATTTTGCAATAACTTCTTTATAGCTAACTTGCCTCTGTGGAATCGTGTATCAATCTATTTTCTGAATGTAAATGTCCCAATCCATAAAATTGTAAATATTATTGATGATATTCCTAAATCTTTGCTGTACTAATATGCATTTTTTTATACCAATCGATATGTATGCATTTCCTAGTTTATTGATTTGAACTTGGATCTCTTGCAGGATCAGTTGTTCATCTTAATTATTTGTTCTCCTGTTTTTTTTTTGTATTATATATGGTGAATGAATAAAGTATATTTAACATTAAAACGTCACATTGGGTAATTAGAAAAAAATAAATGGTAAAACCATCGAATATCAGCTGAAACCATTTAATAAAATAACAGATAATGTTCTATTTTCTAGAAAATATAATTTGTAAGTATTGACTGGGAAACTTTTAAATCATATATTGTGCTTTTCAGAAATTGGTGCCTAATGTAAGAGCAAAAAAAAATTAGAATGAAATAAGGTTCTCGTTTGGACGGCCACTCTTTTTTGATCAATGTGTGTTGTCTCAAAATAAATTGGATAACAGACATTGAAAAGGAATAAATGGAAAACTCTTTTGTGGCCGTGGCCGTCCAAACGAGAGCCTCAATTTTTCTTATTTTTTGCTCTTCCATCAGGCACCGATCTCTGAAATGCACAATATTTACAATTATTGAATGACAGCAATACAATAATTACATACAACTGCTCAATTTTCAAAAGAAATTCTAAAAATAAAAAAATTCTCTTATCTCTTATTTCGAAAAGAAGCTCAGATTTTTAGATATTAGAAGATGGGCTGGTAAAAATGACGTGAAAATGACGACGTGTTACAATTATTATTACAACGCTACGTGTAAAAGTTTCAGGTAAGTATCAATCCTTTCTGCCGCTTACGCGAGCTTTTAAATCATTTATAGTGGGATTTGCGTCATAGATGGTATTTTTTGAATTTCGGAATCCGAAAGTCGGAATGTAAAATTGGACGGAATATGGAACCCGGAATTTTCCCCAGGTTTGATTTGCGTACAATCATCAAACAGGTTCTTATATTTTTCCACTTTCTAATAATGTCCCAAGTTTCTTTATAGAAGTGTTTAATTAGATTCAATTGAAGTGAGCGTTTTACTGTTGCAAAGCATTTTGCTATACACATCTAATCATAACTTTAATTATAATATAAAAAGTAATACGGCTCCTCTAATTCCAATGCTCCCTTTCAGCACACCAAATTTTCATAAATTTAAGCCCACGCGTTTATTTACAACTTTTTCTGATGCAATTTGGTTGACTGAATAATGACGAGCTTTTTGATGCTAATCCATGAGCGCATCAATATCATTAAATCAAGAAAAATCACACTTTCACGTCATTAATTCCAAACAAAACGATGGACTAAGGATTTAAAACTCCACGATACAATTCACAATAATTTGCTGTGCTTTCAGTTAATTATTTTCTATCGTACACCACCTGCAAATGTTGATTTTAAAAATTTTTATTGGGGTCTTCTTTAAATTCTTCAAATTTGATTCTGGAAATATTACGCCAAACAATTAAAATGACATCAAATTATAGTAGAAAGTTAAGATCTAATAAGTTAAACAATCAATTTATCGTACTAGAGGCTTGCTAGCGGATCGAATATCCTTTTGACAGATTCGACATTCTACTTCTTCACATATAGTTCGCGTATCTTGTCGTGGAGAAATTTAAGGAGGGCTTCCTCCTGATATACGTACGTTTGCAACTGTTCTAGAAATAGAAATTGCATTGCAGATATAGTTTTTTTTTAATTATAAAGTAATTCTATGAATTATATGAACGCTCAGGTAAAGAAATCCGACAAAAAATTACCAAGTTATTACTTGTTTTTTCTTACAATTTTAATTTTAATAATATATTAATAACAACTTTTCTTGCTTTTTGTTAGTGTTTAACATAACAGCACGGCAAATTAAAATGAGGATTAATACATAATTAAACGTATTTTATTAACTTCTACGTTCAATTTAAAAACTAATTTTCCGTCATTTATCTCTGGCACTTTAATTTTTTTACGAAATGTTAGATGTATGTCACACCTCTGCACTCAACTGTCTAGAAACCGTGCCGCATTGCAAAAGACTTCGCAACAATTGCAAACTCAACCTTTTAATTTATTATTTTTATTTTCAATATTTTAAATATTTATAAGTCACTTATATTGACGATGAATCTCTTCTGGTCCATTAATTGAGATACTAATTTGAGGCACGACTACCTTCAATATTTCTTTTCATTAATTCATCAGGATTTCTGCAGATTGAAACATTAAATGATAAATAAAAGATTGAAAATAAAAATAATAAATTAAAAGGAAATGTTTGTGCAATTGGTGCGAAGCCTTTTGCAATGCGGCGCCGTTTCTTGGCAATGGAGTGCCTCGGTGATTCGTTTATTTACCAATTTATTTGGCATGTAGGAGAAAATAGTATAATATCTAGCTAGCTCAAATTGAATTAATATATCGTGTTAGCACTATTCCATAAAAACACAAATGTCCATTTGATTAATCTATCCGTTATTGTATTGTCTCACCTATCCACACAAAAAAAAAGAAAATAGCCGATTGCAATTGCTTAATGATGAAAATACACACAAATTATAAACTTCAACTTCAAGGACATATGTGGATCAAATCCAAACGCGTTTTTATATATATGTTGCCTCATGTCTACTTTTGGCAGGTTTATCAACCTGTTTCATGTACGCAGGAAATCCTTTAAATGCGTACAAAATTGCCACTGTTTCATTAATTATAACATGATGCTTCATTTTATTTATTTTATATATTTTTACTTTTTTAATGATGATGTTTCTAGAAATGAACAAGTTGTTTGCCGTTTTGTTGGTCACCGCCTGTGTTATTGGACTTACATCAGCCCGACTTCAATGTGGGCTTGATCCATTGCAAGAGAACTTTGCAGAGCTTCTCATCAAGAACGACTGCAAAGGAAGATTGAGTAAACTTTTTAGTTCGTATCTCAGTTTATCTCATAATTCAGACAAGGTTGACAGCTGTTGCATCAAGCACACCCAGTGCTATAAGGCAAAGAAGGCTAAGGATGCGTGTGACAAGAAGTTCTGCGAATGTGCCTCCAAGGCTGCCAAGCACGTTCCAATGTGCAAGGTTTGATTAACAAAATGTTTAAAATCATGATAATTCGTTGATTTCAGCTCCAAATGGATAACTTCTGCCTTGCCGCCAAGAGCTTGGGTGTCTTCAAATACAAGCCATAAGATGATAATAAGCTAATTAATAAGCATACTTGAAATGTCTGTAAATTTGATTGATCAATATTTATTAATTTGTGTGAAACATCAATGAAACAATTTTTGTATTTGTGATTGTTTAAGAAGGACAATTTTAAGTATCAAAACGAGTTAGACAAATTTTAATCTGATTAAAATGTTTTAATGAAGGGTAAGTTTTCAATTGTCTGAACGAATGTTTGACTTTTGTTCATTTTATAATGTTTAATACAATTTGGTAAATTATAGGATATTTTCAATTTTATAGAACGAGAATGGTAAAGAAACTTGATGAAAATTTTTGAAGTGAAATTGAAATTATGACTTTTCAATAGATCAAACGCTTCACGTAAATATTTCTGTTTCCCGTAGAAAATTATCAGATTCGTCAAATACTCCCTCTTTCTCAAATTGCTGAAGTTACTGAAATTAAAGTTCCTAGAATTGTAGAAAAGAACTAATTTTTATCATTTAAATTTATATTTAATCTTCATTAAATTTCTTTTCTGGCAATCCTAAACCCACTAAAGAAGAAAAATCATATATGAATATGTCTTTTAATTTTTCGAATCGTCACGCTTTCTAATTTATGTTAATATCTAGTGGATATTTTCTTGCTAAATAAAATTAATTATTATTTAGAGGTAAATTTGAAAAAAAATGTTTAGGAAATATCAAAACGTGTCGGATGTCATTAAATCTAGGATAAGCGAAAATTGCTCCCGTCGGAAGCTAAAATGCATATCTGCAAAAAATCACGGATTATTACCCTATCTCAATTTAAACTTCGATTCTTTTCATTTTTATAAAAAACAGCTTAAAAAATCGAAGATATCACAAGAATAGAACTAACATAGATTTTTCGTGAATCAAATTCTCTGTCAGCTATGCTACGCATCCTAATTAATCAATCCGTTGAAGTTTGAGGAAGAATTTTAAATGGTATGGTGTAATAATCCGTGATTTTTTTGCGGAAATGCATTTTATTTTCCGAAGGGAACAATTTCCGCTTTTCCTAGATATAATAACATCCAACGTGTCTTCTAATCATAATTTTAGATGCACGCCAGAGGGAAAATAATGTTTTTTGCCATTTTTAAACTTATATTTTGGAATTCCACATGTAAATTTTACCGAGATTTAGAGTTTTAGTGTTAATCTATATATTTTAAAACTGACACATAAATATTCACCTCTAAATTCGAACGAACAGCTAACGTTATTTGATAAGCATCAGAAATTATTTTTTGGACTAGTTCAAGTAGACTAATAACTGATTCCATCCAATCAGCAAGGTGAAGATTTAGTGAATTGGCAGCTCTTTCAGATACGACTTTCAAGCTTTGACTAACGTATCTTACGTACACGGGTGAATCCGATCGCGCCCCCGGCGAACTACACACACTTCCACGCCAACTGGAAATAACGATTCTCTCATTTTTAAGCATGCCTAACAAATTTTACGTGATTTCAACAAAAACATGTTTCACAACAACGTAACTAGGCTTGTCGTAAACTATCTAATACTATTAAAATATTTGTAAAAAGTTAGATTTGAGCACGTTTACTGAACTCATTTTTAACAATACCAGTTGGCGTGCACTTCGTTCACGAGAGAAATCTTTAAAAAAATCAAATTTAAGTGTTCAGAAGCCAGATATGTTTACTGTATATGGCATTCAGTGTAAATTATTTACAAGAAAATTGGGAATAAAAATAAAATTAGCTGTTGACCCCCCATGAGGTCGATCGCTCCAAATGGCACAGGTTAGTATAAATATTTACAGAGTATGGAGTTTCCAATATTATTCAAATAACAATTCAATTAATTAAAACTGTAAAAAACCGAGCCGGAGCGCCGATAAAATTAAAAATCTGTGGCTCGGCCCCAAACTTCCCAAGTATGGCATAAATATATTTTCAAAGTTTCCGTAAACTAACTGTAAGCGACCCTTTTCAAGCGACTTGGATTCATTTTTACTTACTTCGAATTAAAATATGTTAAATGAATATTGAACAATTTTTACTTAATTGTACAGTTAATTGTACTTGCCCATTTGACATGGGAGATATTTTATTTTTAAATCCTACATCCTTGTTATTTTTATATGTATAAATGGATTACCCCAAATGAATTGGTTAAAAATAGAAGGTTGAAAGGTTCATTGAAACCTAACAAATCGTATACATTTAAAGTGGGAGAGATATTTTAAGGTAGGTCTACAATAATTATTACACGAGGAGTTTAATAAAATGCGCATAAAGATTCTAAAATCGACATTATCATTTGGCGTGCAGTATCAATAGTGAATATCTTTGAGGAGTGTTCTATCATATTCATATCTGCGCCAGTAAAACTCGGAATGTTTTTGCTCATGAGAAAAATGATTAAAAAGTTGTTCTTCGTTCGTCTCGTTCAAAATCTTCCAAACAACGGAGAAACACATCACGGCGCCCACTCCCCAACTGCACACCATATGAATTCTTAAAAACAGGAGCTCCGAAAAGTTATTTAAACTTAAGCTATTGTGAAAATCTAAAGTCCAGGAGAAATTTGAAGTACAGCCTGTAATGTTGACGTAGAAATTAGTTGTTAACTTTCACCTAGATTTTAATAAAATGCGTTTAAAATTTGCAAAATTATTATTTTCATTTGGTATTGTAATAAAATGATCTCAGTTAACGTGCTGAAATCTAATATACTGCGAAGATTTTAATAATTTTAGAGAGCTTAAAGAAAATCTGACAAGCTGGCGTAGACAGTATTTATATAAAGTTGTAAGTTACGCGTCAAATAAGAAAATCATTGTTTCCATTGAGCTTTTTGGAGATATATTAATATTTTTAGATAGTTTAAAGGAAGCCTGGTTGAATTTCCATAATAATTGTTTTAATTGAAAAGACGCAACAATTTTCAAACAGGCTTTAAAATCGCGAAAATCGTAGTTTCCAGTTGTCGTGGGCTCGGAAAATGTCGATTTTACTGAGTTTAGTCTCCTATTACTAACCTAATCGTAGATAATTTCATAATGTTTTTCATTTTGACTATTTTAAGTCAAAAAATTCATATTGTAGAAAACATTATGGATAAAAGTCAACTTACATAGTTGTATGCAACCTTCATATTTCGGGTAACGAACTGAATAGTCTTTATGAGTATCAAAGAGATTTTCTCTCTAAATGATTGCGCATTTCAGATCCCTTTGGTCTTCCCCATTTAAAAACGTGAACAAAACATCCGCAAGATTATAAAACTTAAATGAACAAAACTTTATGAAATCGATGATTTCCTAATATTTCAACTTGTTAATCATTATAGAACAGTTTTTACGTAAACTTGACATGCATATTTTAAACTACAAGGGAACGAAATTCCGAATAACAGTCTTTGAGCACCTTTGAGCACCAGCTTTAAACTTTTCATATAATCGGGTCGTAATATGATTTTTAAGCTTAATCGATATGAGACAGTCCTTATTTAAAGCAAACACCTTAAACAAAAAAAGTAAAAAATTACCTATAAATCATAACAAATGATTGATAGAAATCAGACGACCGCTGTCTGTCATCTCAACTGTTACAATGACCTTTTCTCGTTTTGATGAAATGGAAGATGATGTTGATTTGATGTCACTTATCAATCCGCCCCAAATTCACTACAAACTCCAATATGGTTCTTTTTTCAAATTACTATAAATTGAAACGAATTCTGTTTCGTTTGAAATTTGTAGATTTTCCAATTGATATATTATATTGACATTATTATTTGAAGTTTAGTTTTCTTTTAACAATGAACACCAATATTTTGCTGGTGCTCGCATCAGTATTTTACCTGACTGATGCTTACCACTACTTATTAGTTTCCCCTATATTCGGTTATAGTCATATCAAATTTATGGGTAAAATTGCTGATGTTCTTGCGGATGGTGGTCACAAAGTGGTATGTTTTGACGATTTTGCACTAAATTATAGTGGAATTGAATTAAGACAATATTCCGACCAGTGCACACAGATCTTCACATTCCAAAGAATCAGTACAAAAATCCGGGAATCAAAGTAATTGACTACTTTCCCGAAAACTATGATGAGATGAGGCATGGATGCGACGAATTGATGACCAATTTATGGGATTTTGGTTCAAAGCTCCAATTGCCTATTGAAGCCGTTCAGTTTGGAAAGCAAATGAGAAAAATTTGGAATAATACCAATCATTGTGGGTTTTAATATGTGTGCATTGTAAATAGGGTTTGGTTAAGATATGCTAAAGGATAAGAAACTTCATAAAGAGCTAATTGATATGAAGTTTGATGCAATCATTGCTGAAACTTTTGATACGAGCACGTTCTGTAAGTTATTTACAATTTATTAGTTAAATAAATTAGGGGAAGTTATTGTCCTCTTTAGATTAAAGAATTTCTCTTGCATTTTCCGTGGGTGACTCTAGCAACAGATTGGTCAGGTTGATTGGATAACAGTTTGTTTTCTCCAATTAACTTGATAAATTCCTTAAAATATTTTGGTTGGAAAATTTCAAGTCGTTTTGCTTTTGAAAAATGTATCCAAATTTAAAAATTCTTACCATTATATTGTCCTTTTCAGAGATCCGTTCCTAATGGCCTAATAGGAGTAGAAAATAGGTTTTCGTTTGGACGGCCACTCTTTTGTTTCTCATCAATGTGTGCTGTCTCAAAACATGGATAACGCACATTGAAGAGGAATAGATAAAAAAGTCTTTAGTAGCCATGTGGCAGTAATGGGAGGGACCCGTTTTGGAATTCCGGGCGGGCCGGAGAATAATTTCAAAACCCGGGACCGAGACTTCTCTTTTTCCCTACCCGGGACTCGGGACCTCCCTCCCATCACTGCCGTGTGGCCATCCAAACGAGAATATCTTTTGTTCTATTTTTTTTGTTCTTCCATTAGGCACCGATCTCGGAACTGTACAATAGAATACTTTCAGTAAACACAGAAAGTTGAATTTAAAGATAGAATGGAAGGAAACTAACATAGTTCCCGCTTATTAATATTTATTCCAATTTAATAATACAATACAAAATAAGAACCCGCTCCTTTTTTAAATGAAAAGCGTTATCAATTAGGATTAGGGTAACATTAGGTTTTATAAATTTAGCTGATTCAATGGGTCGGAATTCAAAACTTGAAAATGAAGTTAACTAGAAACCCGTGTTGAAATATTACCATCCTTCACTTGTGCACCTTTTCGGAGCAACCATGGGGTTCTTATTTTATTCCCAAAAACAGGTCGCTGTTGAGCTTCTAAGATTTCTACCTTGTGCCAATGATAATAAACAAAATTGGTCTCAGCAATAGACCTGCTCTTGCTGACTACTGGTCAACAGTCGACTATCGTTGACATCCAAGCACATAACCAAATTTTGTGCACGCCTACTGGAAATATTGATTTTCTGATTTTTAAGCGTGTCTCAAAATTTTTATGACTTTTTAGCAAAACGTTTGTTATTACAATTTAACTAGGATTGTCTTAAACTATCTAGAAATATTAAAATCTTTACAAAAAGTTATATTTGAGAACGTTTACTGAGCTCACTTTATTAACATGTTGACGTGTATGTGAAACATAATACACCTCGTACGCTCCTGATAACGATACGGTTTGATGTATTTCGCAATTTGAAGAATGCTTATTTGTCTTTACAAAGAAAGTTATTTCCATTTTTTCCATTTTATACAATTTTAAATTTCATGGACATTATTTCAATTCAATTAATTCATTTCAATTAATAACTCGAATTTTCGAAAAACTTTACACTCTTTACGCATTTCTGTTAATTTCGTAAAATTATAAAATCGTTTTATCGTTCATGCTATTACGTTTATAGCCATAAACTACTCCTTATCAATAATTATTTGACATTATAAAAAACTTCAACATAAATACGTCACAATAGGTTATTAATATTTACATAATATTATTTTGAAATCAAAATATACACATAATAATTTAGTTACGTAATAAGAAAATGAAATTAGGTACTATTTACTGAAAGCAAGCAAAATCATGTGACGAATTGTTTTGGAAAAGTTTAAATACCTATATCCAATATTATTTTGTCTATTTAAATTCTGAAATAAAGTCAATTATCGTTACCACGGCATACCAACTGGAAATAACGTTTTTAAGCGTGTCTCAACATTTATATACTTTTTTAATTAAACATTTTTTACAAAAATTTAACTAAGCTTGTCTTGAACTATTTAATAAATATTAATATATTTGCAAAAAGTTAGATTAAAGCACACTTTATTACCATTTGCATGCTAGGTCAAATTAAAATAACAATTTTGCAAATTTTAAACAAATTTTATTGAAATCCAGGTAAAGGTTATCAATCATTTTTGATGGAAATATCGCAATCATCTCTTATAATATCTCCTATATATTAGACTTTCATGATATGTTCAATTATTATGTTCAACTATGTTCAACTGATATGTTCAACTGGTATTCAATTAAAATGAGCTCACCAAACGTGCTCATATCTTACTTTTTGAAAATTTTATAATGTTTTTAGATAGTTTAAGACAAGTCTAGTTAAATTGTCGTAAAAACTGTTGTGTTAAAAAGCCGTAAAAATTATCAGACACGCTCAAAAATTGCAAAATTTAGGTTTAAGTATTTTTCTGAGCTGCTGTTTTTACCAATTCATTTGGCGTGCGTTACTTTACGTTAAAAGCACAAAATACGAAAGCTATATTGATTTGTTGTTTATATCCATGCAAGTTTAATATTGTCGTGGTACAAGGTGATGAAAAAGGAAAGCGAAATAATAAACAAATTGCCAATTAAACCAACATGACTCCAAGCGAGACCATTTTATTATTAGAAATGCTTCTTTAAACCTGATTTTTCAATAACATGCACCACGACAAAAGAATTTCCTTAAAATAACTAAAAATGCTTTAAAATGTACGAGAGCGTTCTAGTAGAAACCATCAAACGAGCTTTTATTTGTAAAAGTGTAGTTGGTAGAAAAAATGAGCAATACATTCTCGCATAAATGAACAACTCAGATTATCTATTTTGTTTTCTTCGTCTTAAATTTATTTCGAACGGCAATTAACTATATGAAATTTATGTTTGAAAAAAGTTTTTAATAAGAGAGTATAGACCTTGTAGAATTTAAACGGGGATGATTCATATTACCTACAGTACCGGTCAAAACGTTTTAAGCGGTGGTTTTTCGAGCATAACTCTACGAATAACTAACCGATTACCATGATTTTTTTGGTCAACACAGAGGCAATTAGTAAAATATCGAAACAGTAAACAAACCGTACGCAAACACTCTGACACATTTCTTCAGATTTTGCAACCTTTTCGGAAAATGGGTTTATGTGTGTGTTTGAAAACAAATTGTTGGGGTTTATACCTATTTTTTACCTAGTTAAAGCTTTTTTGGCTCCTAATTTTTTGTCGGTTTACCATACGGATCATAAGAAACCTATCTGCAAAGTTCTGTGATTATTAAAATAATAAACTCTACATTATACCAATCATTGATACTATTTCAGATCTTAATGAAATTCTTAAAATCCCGTCCACAATCACTGTGTGGTCATCAGTACGACAATTCGCCACCGAAACAGCATTTGGAGCATCATCCACTCTTGGATATGTACCTGGAGAGTTTTCCTCGCTAATCGGCGAAGAAGGATTTCTCGACCGCCTCAATGACGTTTTCTGCACTGCATCCATTGATCTTCTCATCAAACGCCTCTTCCAAGAACAACATAATAATTATGCGTCTATTTTGGATTTCCCAGTTCCACACTGGACCGATCTTATGACTAAGTCGCCGTATTATTTCATCAATTCGAATCCTTATCTTGATTTCCCACTTGCACTACCGCATAATATTGTGAGAATTGGTGGATTTACAGTTGGAAGGAGACATGATACGGCTATGGAAAAAGTTCCCGAGGTTTGCTCCGCTGCGTTTTTATTAATTCAAAATGAAACATGTCAGGAATATGAGAAGATCCTTAGCGAACGTCCAACAACTGTGTTGATCTCGTTTGGATCCGTTACCAAGTCTAGCGACATGCCAAAGCATTACAAGTAAGCTATACATTTTTTTAAAAACTTAATAATATGCATTGTTAAGAGATGGTCTTCGAGTGATGTTTAACAAGCTTTCAAACATTACGTTTATTTGGAAATACGAGAAGGATGAACCCGAGTTTAGAAAATCACTCCCGGATAACGTTCACTTGAAGAAATGGGTTCCACAGCCTGTTCTTCTGGGTAAATAACCAATTTTATTCGGAATATTGCCAAATTACAGCTGATAAACGCATCAAGCTCTTCATCACTCACAGCGGTCTAGGTAGTACCACAGAACTCGCTTATTCCGGAAAACCAGCCTTGACGGTAACAAATTGGAATTTAAACGAATGATAGGATTGTTTTAGATTCCCTTGTTTGCTGATCAACCACACAATGCGATGATGTTAATGACACATGGTGGCTCGCAAATCTATAGGAAGCACAATTTAGTTGATGGAAACCTTTTAGCTGAGACGATCAATGAAATGATCACAAATGACAAGTGAGTAAATTAATATATTATTAACGATAAAGCTACGATATAACAGTTTACCGCCAAAAACCTTTAAAAATAATTTCAGATACCGAAAAAATGCGGAACATTTATCCGACGTACTCAATGAACAACCTATCGAACCGAAAAAAATCCTACTTTCCCATATGGAATTTGCTGTCAAGTAAGATTAAAGTTTTTTGCAAAAGTAACTACAAATCTAAATTCAGATTTCCAAATCTCAAATCACTCTTGCCGCCGATTGCTAAAACTGGATATATTGATTACTATTATCTGGATATTATTGCATTTGCATTCGTTGTATGTATGATTGTCATTTTTACTGTATATAGGCTGTTATCGTGTCTTATCAAACGGGTATTTTGCTCTTCTCCTGTTAAAGTTAAACTCAATTGATAGCGTATTATTTTAAAATTTTTATTTTGTTATCGAATAAATGGTACCTCTCTTAAAGTTATCTTTTTACAGTTCTATCTCTCTTTAAAAACAGTTATATTTATTATTATTCAATATGTCATTATTCTTTATTATCGAATCAACTCATAATCATGCCAGAGGAAATCAGGCACTATAATTTCAGTTACTTCAAAGAAATCAGAGTACTCTGAATTTTTACTGAATTGCTTCATGTAACTGTCCTTGACGTAAATTGAAAACTCAATTTTTACGGGACGTTAAAGTGCTGAAATTTCAGTCGATTATAAGAAAAAAGTTCCATCACGGAATTTTTTAAAACTTTTACTCACGCAAGGTTTGTCAAAGATATAACATTAAGTATAAGTTTGTCGAAAGTTCTATAGGAATGCCAAATTTCATATCACATAATGCATTTACAGCCAAGTTATAATGGCTCAACCAACAATTTTATTAGGGTGAGCCAAAATTTTTTCCGATTTTTTATTAAAAATTTAAACATAATTTTACAACACATGAAAAACAATTAAGTTTCAAAGTGAAGACCATTTGACTCTATGGTTTGAACCTATCTATCGGCAAGTTGTTCGATTCCACTGTGGTACCACTCCAACTCGCGGCACCTGTTTTCGACATCGGCTAGGTCATTAAAGCTACGACCACGAAGAAAGTGTGCGATGGATCGGAAAAGATAATAAGCAGATGGCCCAAGCTCCGGACGATAAGCTGGACGTGTTAAAAGTTCAATAGGGTCGAGATTCTTTATCTTTTCCTTCGTTTGTCTGACGGTGTGCGGTTTTGCATTGTCTTGGCGTTATAGAGGACTGAGTCGGGCGTTATAGAGGTCTGCGTCGATGGTCCGACAATTTGGAACTAGTTCGAAGTAAATTACGTCTTCGAAATTCCACCAAGCACACAGAAGTTCCTTCTTTGAGAAACGATCACTACTGGTTCCGCCGTTTGACCCCGATTCCAACCATTGATTTTGTCTGTCCGGATTAATGAAGTAGACCCACTTTTCATCACAAGTTACAATTCTACGAATAAAACGGTAATCTTGTGGATTTTCGAGTGCCCTAATAAAAGAGCAAAAAAAGAAAAATGGTCTCGTTTAGAGGCCCCGCGGCCGCAAAGGGCTTTTCCATCTCTTTCTCTTCAATGTGTGTTATCTATTTTTTTTTAGACAACATACTTACTTTTACTTTGGATACTTTGGAGTCCGAATCATTCTCGCAGTGAGAAGCGGACTAACTCTCTCTAATTTGAGCCCCGTGCCACTGTCGACCATGCAGCTCTCGCCTCCAGGATTCCTATCCGTCTTCTGGTGGATCTTGTCGTGGGCCGTTCGTGGGTGAAGTTTGAGATCCAGAGTTTGACGGCATCAGACCAGCGTGCTTTAGGTCGTCCTTTTGGTCTAGTTGATCCTCTGGGGTCCCATTCTGTTACGCATTTGCACCAACGGTCCACCGGAATTCTGGAAATATGGCCTGCCCATTGTAACATCTTACCGCGGACAATCCTTTCAATGTTGATGGTCTCACAATTGGCATAGAAGCAAATGGTGTCGATTGCTTTTTGCAGACGCGTAATGTGCTCAGAAAGGAGTGGCCATGTCTCGGAGCCATATAGGAGGGCAGGAATAACATTTTGCATCATGAGCTTCCTCTTTTCCTTATGGTCAATGTGCATGAAGAGGAGTTTGCATTTCCCGTATGATGCCCACGCAGCTTTCGTTCGCTTTGAAATTTCGTCTGCTAAACCTCCATCAATCCTGATATGGCTTCCTAGATATCGAGCACCTTCTTGGAAAGGACTGACAACCCCGTCGATCTCGATTTCTGAGCCCGAAGCGAAATTGTTTTTCATGATAATTGTTTTCGCGGGATTAATTTCGAGTCCGTGTTCCTTCGCCAGTCGTGCCAAAATCGATATTCTTCGTTCCATTTCTTCCGTATCATTCGCAATGATAACAACGTCGTCAGCGAACTCGAGCCTCTTCAGAAGAGAAAAAATGAAGAAATTTGGGCAATATAAAAGCACACATTTTAGATATTTTTCTTTTCCCAATAAGAAGAATAATATTTATCGGTAAATTTAAAAGGAAAAAATAGAAAACAACAAACACAGATTTTAATTATTTACGTGGATTCGTATTTTTTCTGTGATATTATTTCTTTCTCTATCTATTACTCTTTTAGCTTTGTGTAAAAAAATCCCATCAGTCTCGAAGATTATCAATAGTTGCAAGAAATTAGTCTTGTCTAACAAAATGAGCCGACGGGTTAAAAAAAAGTGTAATTATTAGAACCAAAAACATCTATAAACAATAGAGATGAAGCTTGTTAAATTGAAAAAGAAGCTTTTTAATTTAAAAATGTTAATTGTTAAATCTCTTAAATCCTATTTTGTTTTAGAGGATAATGGCAGGTTCATTAAAGTCTACTTTAGAAGCTATACCATCTTTTTACATTAAATATCCGGTTTATTCAAAAGTTTATTCAACAACTTACTAGTTAGTAATTTAATAAATGCTGATTTTTGAAATATTTAAAAATTGCAATACAAGGATCCATGAAAAAATTTATACTTTGGAATATCCTTATTGACTATAGTCAGCCTACTTGTCAACTTTTCGAGTTCTTATTTTGTGAGGACCATTAATTAAAAAGTGCAATGCTCACCATGATATATACGCAAATTTCGAAATATTTTTTTCTCATAGAATCTAATTTTCAGAGAGATTCTATAGAGGGCCCAAACACATCACATGTTTATTTTTTTTGTTTGCGCGAACAACCAGAATAAATAACGATGCATCGCTGACTCATTTTGTCTCTCATTCTCATTTTCTAGTTGTATTTTCACTATATTCTATCGATTTTTGTGTTCCCTTAAGCCATGGTTATTCAGCACACTAAAATGTCTTAAATTTTTAACATTTTACATTATATTCAGGTATATATAACAACTGGTATATTAACAAATGCCAATAAATAATTCATTAAAAAATGGGAATGTTTTAAGAGAGCTTCATGAGGTAAGAGAGGCGATCAACTGATAGTAATTCACATAAACATATTTTAGATTAATGAACGTTCAAGTAACGAAGAGCTTGCGACACCAATAACATCTCTTTTGGAAAAAGAGGATAAAAGGAATGATAAAATAATAACCTTTCGGATTTATCTGTCAAAAATATCTCAAAATAAAGGTATGTTATCGACGATCCATTGAATTAATAGTAAAAAATGGAAAAATAGCTTTAAGCTGTTTACAAAAAATGTGATTAAAAATTTAAAAATCATTTTTAGAATGTGAGATCGAAGTATCCGCACCATCATACATAAAATCTGATTCACTGCTTAACCTAATATTCATTAAAATAAAAGAGAAGTCGATATACCGTAATTTTAAATTTGCTATATTTTCGGAAATGTTCTCCCTTTGGTTGGTATCAACTGAATTAGGTATCTTGATTATAGCTTCGGGAAAATATTTAAAAGTGTACTTATTTCAGAAATACCGTTGAAGTCATATCATTCACCATTTAGACTTTCTCGTCAATGGTCAACATTAATAGAACGATTTACGGATTCAAATGATTCTGTAAATGACAAGCCTATATTAATGCTACGTCGAAATCCAAACTTGAATTTCGATTCAGAAACTCAAGTAAGTATACAACAAGTTAATTAATAACAGTGATAAGCAATGTAGATTCTTGATGATAACCCAACATATGCAACATTATTAATAGAAGATGTTTATGATAATCTTCTCATTGATCGGTATATCGTTGAAAATGATAAAGAAATATGCATAAACTTGGCGGTTCTGTTGTTTGTATATAATTACGGAAAATACAATAAAGAAATCCACGACGATGTATTCATTCTGTAAGTTATAGCATGTAGACTTTATTAGAATCAAATTTAATTGTAGATCAAAGTTTGAGGATATTATTCCGGAACGTATCAAGGAAATAATAACATCTAAAAAACTCCTCGGGATGCGTATACATAATTCAAGGTTTTATACTTTTAAAAATTGTTTAGTATAAATTGGGTTGTTGGGGTCCAACAGTAATATTGTCGACTGATATTACTCATTGAACATCACTGATAATAAAAAAAAGCATCGTTCATGTTGATTATTTAGGACTCACGAAGAAAAAATAACAAAGAAATGGATGGAGATGGATGATTGTGATAACATTAGTAGAAAAATAATATATTTTTTAATTGCATATTGTCACAATTATGGGTATCTTATATGTTTATATTAATTATTCAGTAAATTATTTCAGTGCCGCCTTGTTTGAAGCGAATATAGTCCAAAAACCGTCATTTCTTTCTCGTAAAACGTTTCTATCGGATACGTTAGTGGATAAAAATGTAGTCCTCCAATCTGTCGGTTAGAATAATATTTTATTTTAGGTTCTTATTGGTATTAATCATTCTTGGATTACTATAACAGAAAGCGAAACGAATAAGCTTTTATTTGTGCAGTGGATCGATGAAATAAATTGGAAATTGGATGATGAGAGCGAATCGTGTTTGATGTTTTATTCCAGTAGTCCGAGTTGCTCGTCAAGTGAAGATGAGGGAATTGAGCGAAATGATACGAATTACATGATGGTATGTTATATATTACTAATCTATTATTGTCGTCGGACAGATTTTAGAATTCTAGAAATTATGCTAGTTCGAGATCATTTTCCAGAAAGACATATTTGTCTGACAACGTAATATATACAAAAATACAAGTAAACAGTTGGGAGAGAAATCCAGAATAAGACAAATTTTATCGCATTTATGGTACACAATTCCAAAATCCTGAGTAGAAAATTTAAGACATGAAAAGCTGTGTGCTGGGAACTAGAGATTAGAAGGACTCCTCTAAGTCCCATATAGTGAAAATTGAAACTCCCAGGGTTCTGAAATTTTTTAAGTCCACAGACTGGAATTCCAAAAAAGACGGGGTTCCATCACTGGTGGAAATACAAGGCAATGTGTTAGGAAAAAAACAAAAAAAAAATGCTGAACGTTATTGAAAAGTTTTGTCGTTGGAATTGAAATATCAATTCGAATTGGGGATTAAAAAATATAGCAAAACGGATGTCGATGTGTTGTTTTAATTACGAATGAAATTAATTGTTGCGTAGAATGATTCTATAACTTTGTATAAAGTAGATAAATGTTTATCTACAGTATTATTATTATGGCGGCGAATCATAACAACTTATATAATTGTTTGATTAATTATAATTTCAGGTGAAAGGAAAACAAGTTGTGCTGATAAATTCTTACCTTAATTATGTGAATGTCAGAACCACAGGATCTCGGGTAAATAATACCATTCCACCATATATGAATTTTTATCTTTTAGTCGACAAGAAGTTCAAGTTCAAGCTCGTCAACGGCTTTTTCGGAAGGACAGTCAGCTTTAAATGAAATGGTTCAGTCACGAAAGCCACTACTACATGAAAATATATGTTTAGCAAGGATTAATAATGGAGTTTGTGTAAAGTCATCTGTAAAAAATATTGTAAAAAGTGGACAAAAAATTACATAAATATTAATTAATAAATAGTTTCTTATTTAATAAATAACCGTATTAATGTCGGGATTTAACGGCAAGTAAATCTCGAACTAAAGCTGCGATTAACGAAGAAATTGTGGATGATTCCGCCATTGCTCCCATTCCATTGTCGCCACACATCAAATTTTTGGCGATTGGGCATATTTCCTAAACCAATAATGATTTTATATTTTAATTATAACACAACCTTGAACTGTAATATGGATCGTAGTGTTGTACGGTGGTTCATTGTCAGTGGGTTTTCCCACATCGCAGTGTTCATTGCAGGGGCGTAATACACCGGTTTTTCAAAATCCCAAGCTCTCACAATCGATGTTACAAGATTATCGCAGATACCATTTGCAATTTTAGCCATAGAATTCGCGTCTAACGGTGCAATCAATAAAGAATCTGCCCATTTACGAAGTTCTAAATGATTGTATATCGTTAACTTTCGACGTTTTATGATATTTCCACAGCACTTATATGGAAAAAAACAGATGGGCTCACGATTTTATAAAAATATTTTTTTCTTATAAATGTTCTTATTAGAGCAATTAGTAAAAATAAAAGAAAACAATTTTGATGATCCATTTTCAACTGCACTGCACTGCCACGAAGTATGCAGCATGTTGCAAAAGTTCACGCACCAATTGAATTTTTAAAAAATGAAAACACGCCCTTCATTTATTAATTTCCAGTATTTAAACTTTTTTAATTACAGCGTATCTTTATTAAATTTGATGTACTTTCGTGCTTAGAATCGTTTATAATAATTTATTAATTGTATTAAGTTTGTTTTAGGCTCCTCAAAATGTTTTAGAACCAAAAAAATTTCATTTTTTAAAAATTCAATTGGTGCGTGAACTTTTGCAACATGCTGCATACTTCGTGGCAGTGCAGTGCAACTGGTTTCCATATTCATGCTATAGCAATGGAGATAAATAACATAAACTGTTTAATAGAACGGTCCAAATGAGGCCATCATTTTTCGTCTTATATTCGGGAATTCGGGAAAAATTTGAAAACAACTTATTTTATTAATTTTTTAAATACCGTAAAAACTGTATTAGAAATATAAATATTTATCTCATAAAAATCCTGACGTCGCACTAGAAATGCCTCGATTTGTGATCTATGTTCAATAGAATTTCCCAAAATAGGCTATATTTAAAATATTCAAGTTTTCTCTAAAGAAAAAGTTCAATAATTAAATTTCCCTCTAAAATGTTAATCAATAAAATTTACCCCCGAAATTGATCTACATTTTCTATTTTACAGAATTTGAATTAAACATTATTTTTCATTCGGATATTAAAATTATACCGATATGTAAAACTGAATCTCCCCGTTGTTTCCACATACTCCACTCGTCAATATCCAAGTATATTTGTTCTTCTAATTCAATATTTTGTGAACTCAATATTTTCATGGCATTTTTAGTAGCAACAACCTAAATTTATAGGTTTATTAGAATTAATATAATAACAAAACTTTTATGACTATTTTATCCTTTCCACAGCTATTGTATATAGACTTAATAAGCTCGGCAACTTTTATTGTAGCTACACTTCCCGTTAGAGCCAATAGTAAATTATATTTGTTTGGATCATCGCGTACAATTTTATGGGAACTCGTTAATGGAGCTCGCGTCTATAAACATTATATTAATAATAAATGCGATTGTAGTAATTAAATCTACAGATATTAAACTATAGATTTAATTAATCTTCTTTGATTTCTAAAACCTAAAAGATTATTAGATATATTGTTACGTTTGAATGTATTTTAATGAAGACTCCTCCAATATTTCGGCAAAAAGTTTGAATTGTATTAAAATTATTATAATTTATTTTAGTTCTGTAATTGTTGCAAGATCTCAGAGACACCAATAATATTAATGGCTCTACTAAGCGATTTATTGATGGGTTTCCGCTGGTATTATATACGACTAAAGCCTTATGATTCACCAGTTTTTTCTGACGACTATGAGAATTTACGGCTATTTTTCACGGATTCCGAAATTGAAAAACTCATATTCCGCATCTGATAAATACTATTATTTCACAGGATATTGAAATTTTGGAATTGTAATTTCATCTGCTTATTATATAAAAATAAATGGGATACTGCAGTGATTATTTATTTATTTATATATTTACAACATTTAAACTAACCGCTTCAATAGCTTCGTCGTCTCCGTTTGATCGTCTTCTCTTCCTCTCATCCATTACAATCTGAAAATTCATTATTAATTGGGAAAAACAAAATATATGTACGTAAAAAAGATTTATATAATTTTCATAATTAAACTTCCTAAGTGATCTTTCTAATATCTATTATCTATAGCTATAGCTATAGTGGTCCATTCTATTTTTCACAAATTAAAAAATTCATTATTTTTCCATTTAAATGGCCATTTCGTTTGATGAGGCGCAGTTTTACGTAAAGTTAAAAGTTTGCGACAAATACGTTTTATTTGACGAAACAGAATAAAAATGTTCATTTAAAATTTGTTTTATGATTTTGTGAGCCATTGCATCATTATTTAATACAGTTTAAATATTATATAATAGTTGTCATATTACATATTTAAGTGGTTATAATTTATTTCTATAACTCAGTAGTAACAATGCCATTAAAAAAATAAATTTTTCGAAAATTATTTTTTCAGACTTATTTTTAGGATGTTATTAAATCTAGGAAAATCGGAAATTGCTCCCGTCGGAAAATAAAATCCATTTCCGCAAAAGAAATCACGGATTATTACACCATAGAATTTAAAATACTTCCTCAAACTTCAACGGATTAATTAATTAAATCAAAAGAGGATGCGTAGCATACCTGGTAGAGGATTTGATTCATGACAAATCTATGTTGGTTCGATTCTTTTGAGATCTTTGATTTTTTTTATAAAAATGAAAATAATCGAAATTTAAAATGATATGGTGTAATAATCCGTGATTTTTGCAGAAATGCATTTTATTTTCCGACGGGAGCAATTTCCGCTTTTCCTAGATTTAATAACATCCTATTTTTATTTATACGGTATACTCGTACAAACATTTCATTATTGCTCCAATGATCACGTTCTTTTACTATAATTCGTGATTCTCATAAATATTATATATTTCGAATTGAATATGAAAATGAATAAAATTTAGGATAAATGGCACTGAAACCTGAAAGATTTCCCTTATTTCTCTACAAGAGTATATTAAGGTATAATTAAATATATGGTCGTAAGTTAATTTTCAACGTAGGCTGCATTATGGACTCCCTCCACCAGCGCGACTGATGGGAGATACTTATGTGAAGGATGAATTTAGAAGACACAAGGACGCAGGACCTGAATTCGTCAAGCAATTCATTAGTGAGTGGACAGTAAGTTTTTATTATTTTCGAATAATTTTTGCATTATTTCGATTTTCGGATTATTGTGTTACACTTTCGAAACAATTATCGACGTCAGGAATTAGGAAAGGCGTTATAGGGCAGGTGGGATAATCTAGTCATTTTCTAGTCAGATTTTTTTTAAATTTAAGGACTTAACCCCTGATCGAATTCAAAGCTTAAGCGATGAACACGTACAGCAACTTGTTGAACTTCGCGTCGAGGCCGATAAGCACATGGGTAGAGAAGATTTTATAGAGACGTTAAATAAATTCTCCGAAAATAAATCCGATAAGTCATGAAAGTAGTTTAATGTATAGGTTTTTATTATTAGAAAAATAAAAGAAAAAATAACTATGTTTCTTAAATATCAATTAATAAATAACGATGACGATGGTGATGATGATTATAAACAAATATTATATACAATTTCGAAATCATACACAATCTAACAACACGTCAGCATATGAGTAGAGGGTAGAGACGATAAAACAGCAAACATTTTAAGGTCACAATTTAGCTTATTAACAATATAATAACACATAAAGACCTTAAAATAAGATATAACCACCATTAAATTGTCATTCATCATATTTTAATTATTATTAGTATTATTAAAATTTAAAGTATCCTAAGTGGCAAGGTAATAGAAAACTAATACAATATGAAAACTAAGCACCAACAAATTTTAAAACAGATCCTATTTAACAGTACATATAAATTACTTTTTCCCATAAATAGTTCCAGTTTCTCGTCCAACTTTTTCCATCACATCAAGAACATAATCAATGTGTTCTTTTGTATGATCAGCACTTAAACAAATACGAATTCTAGCCTCTAGTAGTGGCGTCGCTGGATATCCTACAGCAACTAATCCAACGTTATGCTTTAGAACCCGCCGAGAAAATTCACTAAATTACATTTTTTTTTAGAAATTTTATCATGAACAACTTACACAACTTTAGTTATAAAGAAAGTCATAACTGGCACGACAGGGCTATCGTCATTTCCATAAATGAGAAAACCTAATTTTCTAAGCTTTTCTCTAAAATATTTCGTATTCTTCACTAATCGTTCAGCTTTTCTTTTTCCGATATCGGTGCCATCTTCTCCGCACATTATCTAAAATTTTAACTATACAATGCTTATTTTCAATTCGAAAACCATAACAGCCTTCTCAACTTGGGCAATTAGAGGTGGTGACATTGTGGATCCATAACATGCCCCAGCAGAACAGCGACGAATATGGTCAATGATGGTCTGACATGAGGAAAATATTTCAAAAAAAAAAATTTTTTTTCGCACCTTATTTCCAGCCATATAACCTCCAGCTGATGCAAATGATTTCGTAAGGGTACCCATCATAATGTCAATATCTTTAGGGTTGCAATTCCAGTATTCTGCCACCCCGCGACCCGTTCGTCCAATAGCTCCTAAATTAGAAATTTACGTAGAATTAACCCAATAATTAAACCTATACTATGTGCTTCATCTAAAAATAGGTAGCAATTATACTTTTTCTTTATTTTAATAAACTCTGGCAAATTTACAATAGTTCCTTCCATACTAAAATTTTAAAATTTATTTTTTAAAGCTATATATTTCCATACCTGTATATCCCTTCAATTATTATTAACACTTTATTGTATGCTTTCCCTGTTTTCGGACTTCCCTCACAAAGTGCTTCACGTAAGATCCTTTCACAATGCATTGCATCTATATTTTTTTTATAAAATGTTTTCAATATTTAAAATACCATTATGTCGAAAAACCTTAATTGTTGCACCTGAAATACGGCACCCAGTGACCAATGATGCATGATTCAACTTGTCAGATAATATTAGAGATCCTTCATCGACTAAAGACGGAATGTTCATCGCATTTGTAGCAAAACCCATTGGAAAGATCACAGCATCCTCTACTCCCAAGTATCCGGAAAGGCACTTCTCAACAGATCTATGCACTTGATGCAATCCTGCACAGTATTTAATATACAACGCAATTCAACTAAAATAAAACCTCTTTCTTGGCGTGTTCCGCCACAGCTAATACCAAACTTTTCGATATACTCTGCGGCCGTTTCGGCGCATAATCCCGAACAATGGGAAAATCCCAAATAATTATATGATCCTAAGTTAACTACAGATGTTTCAGTACCAACGAATCTACAATTAGAAATAATTAGACTACAGGCAACGTCAGAATTATTGGAAGCAAATTTGAGAAATTATTTTTGTGTTGTTTTAGTATGTTAAAGTTAAATTTGATTTTAGGGTTGGTCAATTGATTTTCATATATTCATACATTTGTAAAGCTTTCAAGAACTACTGCATCATATATAATGTGTTATCGAAATTAATTAGTCTCCTAAAATTATCAGTAAAAATTTATCAGTCATTTCCCTATTCTGCAAAATTGATTATCTTCCGTGTTCCGCGTTCTGAGTGGAAAAGTGTTTCAGAAATATCCTTAAAATTTAAATAAAAATGTTAATTCCACTATTCGGTTCATTTGACTCTTCCGTTCAATAGACCTCAAAAAAATTAATAGCGGATAATAATTTCGATTGCACATTATTTCCCTTTCACAGATGGACTGACTGATAAATTAATGGCCCCATCATTTCGAAAATTTGTGTATCTTATATGATAAAAAGTTAATATTTGTTGAAATTTGGTACGAATTATGCAACAATTTTTTAACATCATACTTTTGTGTCCATCCATAATCATCAGTGTAACGATCCTTGAGCTTTACAACTGCTCCAGGCACCCCACTGATAGGACGATTAACAACATCTGTCGACATTCGATATATGTAATTCGTATACATGGCATCAAAATGATTGTCAAGTGGAGCAAAATCCTGTAATTTTTTTTAAAGCCAACAATTAGAGTCGCAAAAAAAAACCTTTAATCGTCGGTCCTTCTTTGCACCTCGGTTGGTAATTAACCCGAATCTTTCTAATAGAGAAGCGAAAAATGCACCAAATACCATTACGAAAACATTCATTCGGACTAGCCACAACACATACCACGCTGGTTTCGGGCATGGATCCTGTTTTGGGGGTTGATTCCTAAAATTAACTGTATATTAGGTGATCGAAATGTTAATTTTTACACCTTGCCGTCACTGAATCTCGATTTAATCCATTCTTGGCTTCTGTGGTGAGTAATACGGTCATGCTCAACAATTTCTGAAATCAATATATTTAATTTATGAATATAAGCAAAAATTTAAAGACTGCGGAAATTCGATAATTTTTTGTCAGTGCTATACATAACTTTTTATCGGATAATAATCTGTTGTAATGGGAAAATATGATAAAGATTGTACTTTAATACATAAACTGGTGTTTATTTGAAAATTCACTTTTCAACAATTTTTGCAATGACAATACAAACCGCGGAAATAGACGAGAACATAAAAATCGTTTTTGTTGTGAAACTATGTGCGAGAGAGAATCAATTGCAACAATAGTCAATTCTAATCATTAATGAACACTATTATAATAAGTTAATGATAATTTTGATGTCGAACTTATTCACGGGTTTCGAATCTGGAAATACAAAATGTTCAAAATGATTATTTTCCATAATTGGTTCGCATTTATATAATCAGGAAACCCATCAACAGTTTTCATGATTATTTTAATCACCTAATTGGTAATCAGTGAACATTCCTTATTTTATCTATTTAAATATGCTATTAAAGAGCTAATATAACCTATCCTGAAATTTCGTATCTGAGAAATAATAAAAGTAAGAAAATTAATTTCATTCCACAGCCTTCTAGTATTCAAATTCTAAATTCGATTCCAGAATTTGCCCACTGTTTGAACAAGAATTCCGTTTAAAAAACTCCATATCGCCAATTAGTACAGTGCACTATATTTATATATCAACGATACGGTAATTGAGTTTTTCAAATAATGAGAATTCTCATAAAAATTTGAGAACGGATTAAAATTGGCAAAGTACTGTCTTCAGATTGTTTCAATTCTGATAGTGCATAAATTAATCAATGAGGACAAATTTGTATTTTCTTTTTTGGCGTTTAAATAGTGTGATTTTTAAAAATTTAAACTGTTAATCGACAATAAAGAAAACATCTATTATCGCAACCAAGTCAGTTTACATTTTAAAAAAACACAGTTTTACGAGAATAAAAATGACACACGTGTGCTAGCAAAATAAAAACGACATGACCATTAATATTAATTTTCCAGGAAGAGTACATATTAATTGATTACAGTTTTTAAACGATTAATAATAAAAATTTAGTTCATCATAAACTAAAATAGATAAAACTAAGACGTCGATGAAATATAAGAGCCATATGTAAAACCACCTAAACGATGAATCAACACAACTGTCAATAATATTTTACCAATAACAAATTCTCGTTCAGCGTATCCTTCACCACTTAAGTTCCCTATTTTACCGTTTCATTGGATTCCTCGACGCAGACGGTTATGTTTTCATCATTTCGATCAAAAAAGAAAATATAAGAGAAGTTGTTATGCACAAAAGTAGTGAAGAATTTTTCCTCCTCCGATGGGAGAAGGGGGGGAATGGTTGTTTGTTGTTGTTGCTCTTATGTTTATCATTATACAAGGAATATAAGAGTTAAAAAATGAATATATGACTACATTTAAAGATAAATTTTAAACTAATGAAATGATAATGAAAATGAAACACTCTTGATAGTATAGTAGATAAACAAGGAAGGATGACGAATATGGAGCATGCATATCTGACACTATTCTACTTTGCCTAACGGAAGCTATTGGAAGAAAGTTGGGGCTAGGGAGATAAGGTGGATTAGGAAGAATCCGTGCTTCCGTTATGTCATATTTAAGTGAAAAAGGTACCCATGGAGAAGTTCCCTTCATCTGTGGTCGTAAGAGCAAATAAGAAAGGAGAGAAAATGAAGGATTGGATCGATAACATTTGAAGACCATTTTTTTCTAAAAATCCTTAAAAAAGGGATTTTTCTATTGGATTCGGCTCGTTGTCATCTAGAACCGACAGTACTAGATGAGCTTAATCAACTGTGCACATTAGCAGTTATACCGTGTGGATTGACTAAGTATCTTCAACCATTGAACGTTGCTGTGAACAAACCATTTAAGGATAGATTAAGGAACTGCTGGGAATCTTTGATGGCCGATTTGAGCCAAGCAACTTTCACTAGAAATGGGAACCGAAAGAGACCGTCGTACGCAACAACAAATTGGGTATCCAACAGGTTTTATAGCATTTCGGATGATGTTATTTTTAACGGATTTAGAAGAGCTTTAAGCCAAGATTAAGATAGTGTTATGAAATTTTTATGTGATAGATTCAAATGTCTTTAATGTGCTAACCTTGTTTGATATGAATGCTTTTTATTGTTATAGGTTTTGATTGTTTTGATAGCTAATGTATCCAAAAATTTGTTATCGATTAGTCAACAAACAATTCCAACTTTTATGTTGAGTAGAATTGTTTTCATTAAATATTCTGATGACAGACGAGTGTGTGGAGACATTAGACACGAAATGAGAGAAACCTATCTCTCCCCCCACCACATTCGAAATAGTGTACGAACGAAATCCAATAAAACGGTAAAATAGGGTACGATTTTTGGCAAGACGCTTCGGAATAATGCCACTTTTAATCACCAGTTAGGATGTATAAAAGACTTCCTTTTAAATTTGTCCAACAAGGTTTGTTAAGTTGTTTTTCTATGCTCTTTTTTGAATTCTGAGAGTTCATAGGGTATCTATTTTCTTTCTTTTTGAATCTTCCCCATTGATTTCAATCCATAAAAATTGATTTTTGGGTGACACCAAGAGATGGCACGAGTTTCTCCTGTGTTAAAGTCGAATCTTCCAACAAATCCTGACGTTATTCTTCAAATTTTTTTGGCTGTCTTGATCGGTCTTTGGTTTGAAACGTTAAAAGCATTCTTGACGGGTGTATTAACAGTACAGTTCCAATATCAATTTCAATGCCAACTATTAATGTGAAGTATCTTCAAAGTTTATACAGATTTCTTTTCACAAAATATAAAAAATATCAAGTCGGCGAAATTCCGGTACTTTCTTGATTCTATTTTTTACATTTACCAATAAAAATGTTAAAAAGAGAAGAGAAGCTGGAATAAATTTTTTAAAAAAGGAATTCGCATTTACAATTTTTCGGTCTAGGACCCGTCATGAAATTTAAGATTCTAAAAATTTTCTTTAAAATTATATTTCAGTTTTAAGAAATAAATTATATAAAATTTGACATATTAGAAAATGAACTATTTTATATTCCAAAATCCCCTATATACTGTATTGTACCAAGTCAATACTTTAAGGTCCTACAGTATTCACTTTTCTAAAGGTATCATAATGATTAATGCACCAATATTATTGAATTCAACAGTTTTTTAATTATTGTAAAATCAAAATCTCCCATAAATTAACCCAAACAGTTTACATACTCAATGGGAATCAACTGAATTTATGTGAATTTTATCATGATAAACTCAACAAAAATGACATTAGTCTCTATTTAACAGTGCATATTCTTATCGAGCACTTATCAGCCATCAATATATTATCATTAACTCACACATTTTGCATTCGTCTAAAACTTTTAAACTCTATTTTTTTTATTTAAAAACAAATTAATACAGCTCTTAAACAAATCTTTCTTGCCTACAATAAATAAGTGTAAAACCTTAAAAATAGCAATTTCATATTAGATTATACTAAATATTCATATTAAATGAAAAATGACAGAAGATGAAGGGTCTAGGCGACACTCTATCGCTTTTGATTATTTGCACCTAGATGCTGACAAAGTTTTGTCAGCTTTTGGTAAATATGGCCGGTATCAGGTAGAACTTATACTAATATAAATTTAAAAGTTAATAAAGAAAATCTCGTAGATGGTTACCTATTTAATTACAACGTCTGTTCAAATGTTATTTGCAATTAACATGATGGTAATGCCCTTCATAACGACACCAGCCGTTTTTTCATGTTCATTTGAACATCGAGATAATTGGGTACATTTTAAAACTCCACTTTAATATATTTCAGACAGATTTTAGGTATACAACAAAATAAAAGACGATGAATGCCATATATTAGATTCTAATAACTGGACGGTTAATTGCAATCAAATACCAGGATCAGTTTACATGTACAATGAAACTGATTCAACCATGGCAGCAGAATTCAATTTGGTGTGCGACGAATATGATAGCGTAGATCATGCAACATCAATATTTTTGTTAGGTATATTTCGTATGAATAAAATTGTTCATATTTTCTATAATTATTAAGGTGGAATGCTCGTATCGCCCCTTATAACTCAGCTGTCAGATTCATTTGGTCGTCGTATGACTTTTCTACTGCCATTATACACAGCCGTACTTTCGAATATAATATGTGCTGTTTCACCAACTTACATAATATTTTTAATTTTCCGATTCATTTCGGGGGTTGCTACGACGGTGATTCATTAAACAAAATTTAATTTAAATCTTAAACCATTAAGAGCTTTGCAATGATTGGTTACGTTTTATGCATGGAATCAGTTGCTGTCGAATTTCGTTCCTTAATTCCAATAATGAGCACAATTGCATGGGTTGTTGGATATATGTTATCCGGTCTGTTACATATGTTTATACCAAACTGGCGATGGTTGTACTTCGCTGTTTCTGTCCCAGGAATTCTCACGATCCCATTTTACTGGTACTTATATTTATTTCAATTCTTTTCATCCAAATTTCAGGCTCACTCCTGAATCACTTCATTGGCTTATTACTAATAAAAAAGGAAATCGGGTGCAAAAGTAAGAAAAATCAATTTTCTAAACTAAAATACTGTAAAGATATATTAATACGTGCGCGGAATTCAATAAGAGACAAATATCACTTCGCGATTGTAAATCTGATTCAAATTTACAATCCAAAACAAACGTTAAAAGAACAGCACTTGATGTATTTCTGAACGGTTCTATCGTTATAAATCTAATTCTACATTCATACATACTGTGAGTGATTTAAAAGCTATTGTCGTCAAATATAATAATTATTATTGAAGAATTATAATGAATGGAACCTATTGGGCTTTATCCTTATTTTCAACCGAGCTATCAGAGGATAAAATGCTAGGATATTTCTTATCCGGATTTGTTGAATTACCAGCAGGATTGTTTTCTGTTGTGTTGTTATTAATATTCGACAGAAAAACAGTGTCTTTCTTATCACTGTCTTTAACATCTGTATTCATGTGTTGTGCTTTATATCTTCCAGGTATTTAAAACTAGTTTTTTGATGATCTTATGACAAAGTACTACATTTTGGGCTCTAAAAATTAAATTCTACCAGGAATAAAAAGTATTATTTTAGTTAGTTCAAATATTAAAATGGTATTCCCACTGTTGGCCAAAAGTACGAATGCAATTGTATGGTCCTCTCAACCATTATTATACACTGAGGTAATACAATAAAATTTAATGTGATAAATGAAAATAAAAATGAATTCAGGGAACACCAACATCTATTAGAAATGTTTTCTGTGGAATTGTGTCTTTCGTGGGTGATATAGGTTCAGTTGTAGCACCTTATCTCAAGAGGCTTGTATTAAAATTTAGAAAAAAACCAACAAAAATAAAACAAAATTAAGGAGTCTATCGACAAAAATGCGCCAGCTTTAGCAATTGCTATTCTATCAATAATAGCAGCGATATGTGTTTTGTTTCTACCGGAAACTAAAGGAAGAGTTCGTTGGAACAAAAAAGAATATTCTATTTAAAAAATCTCAGAAATTACCTGAAGATATTCACGACTTCGAGGGTGGTGCTCTGCTTCGACGTTTCCGTCGTGATATACCTAAAGATGTACAAGATGAGGTTAGTTGGGTTCAATATATCTGATCATACAAATATATTATATTTAGGATGAAAACACCCTTCCATTAACTAATAGCACAATAGAAGAACGATAATCATTTATTAAATTATTTTCGATTCTAGTATTTACTCAATAAAATCGAGAGATCTTAACTTTATATTTCTTTTTAAAATTATTCTTTACAGCCACCTATATTCACATATATTATATTTGATAACAGTCAATGTAAATGCCTCTTCGGAACGCGCCTAATCCTTGCAGTTCTAACAATCTCCGCTGGCGATTCAGCCTATAAAAATGGACATTTTCATAAATCATAAACGCTTTATTTACCTCCTCATCTTCATCACTCTCGTTACAGTTGTGGCAAATCCATCCAATTTTCGCTGATCTTTTAGGTAATCTACTTAATGGTGGGTTCAAACAGCCGATATGATAAAAATTGTGGCATTCATCACATTGAGTCATCAAATGATTATCCGTATCCTACAATTATTTTCAATTATCTGTACAAATATAGAGCCAAAAAACCTTGGAGCATTCGTCACAAATTTTAACAACTTTATCGTCGCAAGGAGATTTGGTAGAATTTTTCGAACTTCTTCCATTTTGTTGAGATTTCGTATTTCTAGAAATTATTATTGTTATTATAAGTTATTATCTGATACATAACGTTTTAAATGACTGTAAACAAAATATAAAAATAATAAAATACCTGACTTCTTTGGAAAAGTTCTCATCTAATTTTGCAACAACTGAAGTTACATTCGTATCATTCTTGTCACATAACTTCACCAATGAATTACAAAAGGCAGAAATTAGTTTCAAACGTTCCTCTATTAAGGCATCATTTTCAGCTATTTTTTTGTGTATCTAAATTAATTATAAAAAAATTATATTATTACATAAACATCAAACATTTTTATCATGCAATCGTTCTTTCATCGATTTTATCGACGACCTTATTAATTCCAATTTTTTCTCTTCTTCCGGAATCAATACAGTGTCCCGTATATTCGTGTACCTTAAAAAATGTTTTAACAAAACAAAGAAAAAATAGAGGATACCTGGAAAATTCATTTGAGAAGCCAATACTTAAGTAAGTTGTTCCATTTGGGGTAAATTCATAGAACGGGGCATAGAAGTCTTCGTTGCTCGTTCCAGAAAAATTAGCTTTATCTTCAAATTTATCAAGGAATTCAAAAGAGGTGTTCAGATATCGAGCACGTTTTGACTTTTCTATTTTCTGCAAATAATAGAATAATGGGTTAGCGAAAAAAAACAACCTACATCTGTTGGAATATTAATAGTAACACCTTTCATTCCGACAAATAGATTTTCAAGTTTATCATACATGCGGGAGCGTCGATTTTCTTCTATTTGAGACAACTTCTTCCACCGACGCTTGTTCATCGTAATACGTTTCATTTCATATTTCTCAAAAGTTTGATATCTATAATATTGACCATAGTGGAAAAATACTATCATGATCGAGAGATACCTTTTTTGTATTTTCTTGGCATTGTCTATGTTGCAATGTTTCCTACAGAAGAAATATCTCATCATAGATGCATCTTGTAATGAGCAATTCTTATCAGTTTCATCGACAAGTAACCCCAATTTCTGAGCGCAGGTTACGTGAAGATAGTCTTTACATAATCCGCTCTCACATGCAGTCGCAACCCCAACGCGGGAGTGAACCTTGTCTTTACACGCAGAGCATGACTAAATATATTAAACTATAAGTAAATCAAGGTCAATCGTCTCACCCTCTTCCCAAATATTGAATTCCCAACTTCTTGCCAACAGACGCCAGATAGAGCTTCAATAGCAGAGAATGATATTCCTGAAGTGTAGAGAGCACAAATAAGATGTACCCAACGGCCACCCACATCGAAAACAATTAAACTATTTTGGATTAATTTAGTAAGCAACTTACCAGATCTTTTAAAAGCTCCTATACGACTTGGACAAAATTCACAATAAGGTTGTTCTTGTACATTATAAACACATGGTTCACAAAACCAACTTGTGGTAGAGCATTTACCACTACTCTCATCATCACTGTCATCTGCGAAAATACCACCATAACAGCTTTCGTGAACAACAACACCGCACCTTAACATGCTCGATTATCATTAAAAAATATAAAATACTACCTGTCGCATGTCATAAAATCTTCATTATTAAATTCCTGGTTTATTTCCAGGCAAACTGAGCATATTTGAATTTTATCATTCACACTATCTTGCACGCTATTAGACACCTAAAATAAATCACTTTAAAAGTTTGATGTTTTTAAAATAATTTACTTCTTCCTCTATTTCCTCATTATCTTCGGCTGAATCTTCTGATGACTCTTCTTCATCCGACTGTGAAGAGGTACTAGCTGCTGAATCATTTTGATCGCTATCCATTTGAACTATATAACAAATTTAGAAAAAGGAAAAATTCAGTTATACCATTGAAATCTTCATCATCCTCCGATTCAGGATCATCGGCTAGTGTTTCAAACAAAACGGCTGTCGGCTTTATTTGTCGTTTTCCAGCACCTCTCGAGGCTGAAAAATATACTATATCAGGAATACTACAATATTAACTTACTCATCTTCCCAAATATCGATGATTCTATACCGGACATTTTTTGATTACCGTGAAAAATCACCAAAATGCAACAAACGTGGAGAAAACGAATAATCAAGAAGACCGTTTCGTGTGTTTTTAGTTACACCTTAAGACATAATATATTATAATATTTATGTTCAAGCTTAATAGTCTAGAAATTATCAATTATAAGTTTGTAGAATCCTTATATTTGTTTCTTGAGATATCATGTAATCAATTTCTCTTAATATAGTCAACTTGAGACGTAATTGTCTAACATTGTTTGCCATTGACGTTTAAGGACATTAAGGACATTAGAGTTTTAAAAATTTATCCTTAAAGTTAATCCTTAATACTATCTTCAGATAAAATCATTAATGAATCAACATCTATACGATTCAAATGGTAAATTATATATCGTATATAAAAATTTTTATGTTGCCAAAATATTTAATTAATGGATGTTCTATTAGTATTTTAATTGATGTCAGAAATGAATTTTTGGTTACCATGGTCCTAATTTGTAGTTATTTTTCTGTTAATATACTCATTTAGAGCTGGGAAATGAGCTGGGCACGTTGCAAAATTTTTTTATCTCATTAATTTATTTTATTAGTGTAAATTGTGGAAAGGCATATTAGCCTAACAGGTGGAATAGTTTTTTTAGTAAACAGATTTTAAATGAAAATCTTGGTCAGAAAATGTATCGCTTCTCATTAAAATTTTTTCTCGTAGCTAAAATTGATCTATTTCACTATTAACGCTTACTCTACCCTTGACCTACATTAGTGTATTTGTATAAGCATCATAGTTAGATCATAATGAATTCAAAGAGTCGCTAATCCGAATAAAAATCAGCAAGTTATTAACAAAATGTGAAAAAAAAATTATTAAAAAATAAATCTGATATTATCTATTACCTATTAGATATTATGAAAATAAAAAAGGTAGTACCTAATACTAATATACTCTTAAATGTAGTAATCAACCATGTAACCTTGATTTGTTGTGTCACGGACGAATTATCACAATGCACATCCTACTCGTCCACGGCCATTTATATTTAAAAATTGCTCATTATTTATGAGCTCCTCCTATAGGATCATTAACGTAAAAAATTTAATTGAGATTCGCTTTTCAAGTTGTCAATATATTTAGCATATCATTTATAACTCTCGTTTGCTTGTTATTTCTAGCAGACAGTGTAAATTTTGCATTCCAGAATGTCAGCAGATCCGATTGATGATCCAATGGAAATGAATACAGATGTTTACTTAAAAAAAAACTGATTGATTTTCAATTTTGAGAATTTTTAGCAGCCGAATTATGGACTTGATACGACAGAACATACGGTTGAGGGCAATGATCCGCGTATCATTGGAGGTATAAAATTTACTTTAATAAATCATGATTCTACCGATAATATTCTTATTAAAGATTCAGTATAGGAAGATACTGCGGACATTTATGTTTAGTAATTTAAAAAATAAAATTATATCACTTTCCTCCATGCTCCATGCATAAGTATAGCCTTAATCTCCAAATGAGTGTTATTTGATTATTTTCGGTAGAGTTATTTTTATTATTACTTGTACTTTGCAGAATTTAAAGCAAGGAAGTGTGAAAAAAATGACGAAACTGAGAATAATGATGATGATGATTTTGTTATCGATTCCCCTCAGGTAGATCTTGAACACATCTCCCTTTCTTATTCCCCGGTTGCCGTCATAATGAGGTTCCAATTAAGTGAAACTATTTTAAATCAATAATTTCAGAATTGAATATATTATGAAACATTGTCCTTCAATACGTCAAGATTGCTTGATAGCATTAATAAATAATTTGAGAAATAGCACTCAAAATGTAGCTAAATACACTTCTTTGTATAAGGAACTTGAAGAATTACAGTCCAGTGAACCATTTGCAAAGGTTTAAATTATTTTCTCATACTTCCTTCATAGATGTTTTAAAGGCAAAACCGCCGTTTGATAAAGATTGGGTCGATGAGACCACATCCACGGTTTCAACTAGATTGGATTCTTTTTTAGCAGAATATAAACGCCAAAAAGATGAAGGAATAAAGGTATTTTTAAAGTATAGGCTATCTCAAGAGAATTTAACTCGCATTAATGGTAGATCTTTTTAATATTAATGTCCAACTGTTCATGATCTTGATGAATCGAAGCTATATTCTAATTATACAAAATTATTAAAATCCTAAAGCAACTCGGTCAAATGTCTCACGGGATAGGCTATAATTTGTTAGTGGTGTTCAAAAATGAACATGGATAAAGCTTCCAATTTTAGGAATCAACAAGAAGAGCGATTGAAGATTTATTCCAACATTATATGGTGTGCGGTGATGTTGTAGATGCTCTAAAACTTTATGCTCGTGGTGTACGGGACTATTGTTCGCAGTTGAAACATACGATAAATGTTTTCATAAGTTTATCAATAAAGCATAATTATAATATTTAAGATGTGGTTGAATTGGATTGAAGCATCGATAATTGTGGGAGATTGGGCGAAAGTCGATAATATGGCACAACAAGCTATTCGCACTTTGCGTGATGCTGATGAAGCTGAGAAAGCAAATCAGGCGAATCGAAGTGACCCGTCAGCTTTCCGAAATGAAATAGATGCAGCGATCGCACAGTCAACGACATCAAATAATAATAGAACTTTGATAGATTTGGCTATGGTAAGTTTTTATGGGAGTGTATTTTAAGAAATAATTATATACCTAATCGTTATAGGCTAAAATAATGACTGTCCAAGCCCTTGTTAATATTGGAATGACAAAGTATAGCTCTGCTGCAGAAAAAATTCTAGAGGTTTTGAAATTTTTGAATATATTCCTATTTTTAGATTTAGGTTAATGTCGAGAACTTACCAAAAAAATGGTTTGTATCGACATCTGATCTGGGAATTTACGCAATTCTTTGTTGTATTGCAACTTTTAAGAGATCTGAGTTGAAGAAGAAAATAGCTGAAGATGGTACTTTCCGAAAATTGCTGGAATCTGAACCGCAATTCTTGGATCTTCTCCATTTTTATACAACAAGTCAATTTGGGAAATGTTTTGATATTATGACTCTCGTCTATGATCGTTTATTACTGGACCCATTCATTTCGCATAATGTTAATCATTTATTTGGATTGATTAAGAAGAAATGTATTGTTCAATATTTAAAACCGTATTCGTCTATTAAAATATCTACGATTGTTGAATCTCTTGGTTTCAATCAGGCTCAGGTTTCTTTTAAAATATTATAATGTATATTTTTTTATTTTAATTTAGATTGAAACCATAGTTCTTGATTTGATTGAAAGTGGAGAGCTCGATATGAAAATTGATCAGGTTGCCGGCATTCTAAGGACGGTAGATGACGATAAAACAAAATCAACTTATTTCGAGTATAAAATCTTATTTCCAATTTTTACATATATATAATCAATTTTTCATAGGACTCTAGAAATAATAGAAAATGGGCTATATAAAGTAAATGTAATTCTTTGGAAGTCGACGTTGACTCAAGTTTGTAATTATGTCTCCATTTCAGAAAATTTATATTTTAGGGAAACATTGTTGGATTCCTCGATAAGGATTCTAGAGGAAAAAGGAAAAATGTAAAACATCCTGATAGTGGTAAGTATAGTATTTTTGTTATAGTTGGGTGGAATTGGAGTTTTTGAATTTCGGAATCTGGAATTTCGTACGCATCCAGTGTTAACATTTTTATGAAAAGTGAATTTTCGAAAGACGGAATTGTAATATAAAACGGAAACCGGAATACCGCGCATCTCTTCTATATATAGTAGAATATGGGTGAATGAAAATATATGAAGTCATTTTTCGTTAATATTATTCTAATTTATTTTCTGAAAACTACTTTTAATCCACTTATTTTAAAAAATATTGTTATAATTGAAGCTACCAAAGATACAAAGGAGAGTAATAATGAAGTGGTTTTAAAAAGCAGCAGTGAAAATACCAAGAAAACTGAAAATGAGGTAACATCGTGTTCTTATATGTAAATTTCTATTTAATTTACAGAATGGTGCTCCTGTGGATGCAGATAATTTCGATATCCTCACTTTTGACGAGCCGAATATGTAATAATTCGTCGAATAGATGCCAGATTCTATTAGCTGTAAATATTTACCGATTGTTTTATTTTCTATGATATAATACATTTGGTTTTTAATTGTACTTTATGATTGTGTTGTTCCATATTAAAAATTTTATGTGAACTTCTAAATAAACAACTTAGAGTGTTTTTTTTACAATTTTTAGTACAAAATTTCAATTTTGACTGATTCGAATTCCGAAAATTTTACGACCCTGGGATGAACATTCGCCATTTCCGAGATTCCGCTTTATTTCAGTTTTGATTCTAGATTAATCAATTGAAAAATATTACCCGAAACTGTTTCAATTATTTTGAGTTATTTGTTTTAATGATGTGCAGCGAACAATTTAAAACTAACTTCAATATCCTTTTCGTTAAAATTTTTACGATGTGGTAGGTTAAAATGATTTTTTAAGCTGTTGTTTTTATTTTTATCAATTTACTTGGAGTACTACTTGAGTTTGATACTTTATTAAATATAAATTTAAAAAAGTCTCTCAAAATGACATTTTATTGGACGGCCGATACGTAATTTCTTCACGTTATCTTACAACTAAATATAGCTAGTTCCGTCTTATTAAATCTCACTTCATTTGTTTCATTTTGACCGCCCAAGTTTAAAACAATTTAGAAAAAATTGATGGTCTCGTTTCGACTGACCTGTGAACGTTTTTTATCTCATCAAGTTATGTTATTTATCTGAATTGTGGCAATAACAGGGCACAAATGTTGGATTTTCTTCTTTACCAAAAAGGCATGTTAGTCTGACATGGGCAATATTAAGGAAATTATCATAAAGACTCGTTCGGATTTGGATATATCAAAAAAACAAGATAATTTGGATAATTCCTATATTAAAAATAGAAACATGTTTAACATCTGGACACGTGGCGGAACATGAACCGCCAGAAAAAGGATTATGAGCTCTACTCAGCCTCAGAGAACGAGAGCCATTGTGGTTGTGGGTTTTATTTGCTGTTGTTGTCTGCAATACATTTTTTTTTCTTCGTGCGACCCTCTATTCAAACTGATGGACATTCTCCACCACCGCATCGTCCCTTTTTATAGCGCGGCGCGGCGTCGAACTAACGCACTGATCTCGACGTGCACGTTCATTTCTGTCCAAAACTCTGACCAGGCAACGATCGTCGCAGAATGTCTTTTTTCTCTCTCTTTTTTATTTTATTTTATTATGTGTCATTTTTATGCTACTGATAAATTTGATAACGGAATTGAAATTTTTATATCGATATATCATTTTGGCCTAAATTTTTTTCTGTGAACGTTTTGCAGAATTCTCACGTTTCATCGCAATTTTAATTTATTATTTAATATTATAATTATTAAATAATAATTTCAATTATTGAAATTAACAAGAAAAAGGTGATACAAATTTTTGATGAGAAAAACACGATTTTGGCGCTAAAATTATTCTTTCATTTATCGTTTTTATAATTTTCAATATATCGAATTATTATTTGAGAATTGGTTCAAAAGGTTTTATTTGATAGGTAAACATGATTGACCCGGTAATGCTCGGTGTTGTTGGAGTCGCTGTAATTGGATTAATCACTGTTCTGGCGTTCTTCTTTTCATCGAAAGACGAAGAAGATTTCGAGAAGGTTGAATCAATTAATTATTGATGTATTTTTAAATGTTAATGTTTAAAGGCTTTCAAAGACGGTGCTTTGAAACTGCTAAGCGAAGCTGAACCCAAGAAAGAAAAGAAAGCTAAGAAGAAGGATGCGAAAAAAACGGACAAGGTTTTCTGAAAGATATTTTCGAACTAAAAAATCTTGCTTTACGTTTTAGATTAAGCAAGACTTGAAAAAGGATGACGGAATTGCAAAGAAAGAATTAGAAACCAAGGATAAAGAACCTGTTCATCAGGAAGCTATGAAGAAAACTGTTGAAAAACCTGTTGAAGTTTCAGTAAAACCTACAGCTGTCAATAAAGTTGAAGAGGTTATGACTAAGCAAAATATTGATGTATGTTTATTATTTATATTTCTCTGAGCATATTCTTTTAGCTTACGACCACGCAGAATGATAAAGAAAAAGTGAATAATAAACAGGAAAAGAAGAAAGCTCCAAAGCCTGTGAAGGATATTGATAACAAGAAACTTATATCCCGCTTATCTCGCGAGGAGAATCTTGAATCCGATTATGTTCGATATCTGGAGAAATATTTCCGTGAAACAGATTTGCAGGTATTTTCGTAATCTGGGAATAAAATTTATATTTTAAACATCATTTTTCAGAAAAACAATCTTAAAGATGAAGTTAAAGCTGCTATGAGAAAGTTAAACGATAGTTATCAGAAGGTTGAAAAGTTGAACAAGGAAAAAACGAATTTCGAGAATAAACATAAAGAAGAAGGGTTTTCTTAAATTTTATAATTTATTAATCTATAGAAATTAATATTTAGAGCTAAGATTGCGGCATTAAATACTAAGATTGGTGAGCTTTTGAAATCGGAAAGTGAACTGAAAAAGTCAATGGTTTTCTAAATAATGTAAAAACAAAAATAAAAAATGGATTTATAGGTTGCACTTACCGCCACTGCATCGCAAACGCACTCATTGAAGAACGAAGCAGAAGAGCTACGAGCTAAGATTTCTTCATATGAAAATGAAATTATCGCTTTGAAGGAATCAAATGCGCGACTTTCTCAGGATTTGGCTTCATCAATGAACAATAAGGTATAATAAGATCATAACTGTAACATATATTTTAAGTATTTAGGCGAAGGATGAAGAATTGAATAAGTTAAAATTACAATTTGCGGCATTTGAAAAGGCATCAGCCGAACTAAAGGATGATCTACTTAAAAGAAACATGATAATTGAAGAACTAAACCAAGAAATTTCTAAACGTGATGGAGAATTATCAAAATATAAGAAAAATGGAGAGGAATTGTTGAGAACTGCCCAAACTGTTGATGAATTGCGTGCTGCTTTGAATGCTAAAGAAGATGCTATTAGATGTCTTACTGTCGATATAGATAATTACAAGAAGCAAGTATCATTGATTGATGAACTTCAAGCTTCAATTGAGAAGAAAGATAAAATTATCAGTTCTAATAATGTACAATTAGAAGAATCTGTCAATTTGAAACAAAAGGTAGATCAATTAATGGCTGAAATCAAGAATAAGGAGAATGCTATTGCCAATCACGCTTCAGAAAAGGCTGAATGGGAAAAGGTTTTTAAAATTTTAGATTTATTATATTTATTGTTTTCGTTTATAGAAAGAGAAGAAAATCACCGAAGAGTATCACTCAGTCAAGAACTTACTGGACGAACTCAATGGAGAAATTAGCAAGTTTTCCGAATAGTAAGAAACATGTGTTTTATTCACATGTTTCATATTTTCAGTAAAAAACAACAAGAATCAATTGTGGAAGAGCTGAGAAATAAGGAAAAGGAATACTTAAAAAAACAAGAGGATGATTCTAAATATGTGTTCATCGAGAAGAATAGCGAAGAAGAACCGGTTGAGAAGGAGATTGAGGAAGTATTCGTTCTAAAGAAGAATAATGAAGATTTTGCTGCTCCATCGTCATCAACTAATGAGGAGTTGGAAAAAATTAAAGAGGATAATAGCAAATTGAAGTCTAAAGTAGAGGTATTGTTTTTGTATGTGGTTTTCGAATAATTGATGCATGCAACCAGTGTGGTGTTTTAGTATAGTATAGTGGAGTTCTAAAAATATTGCCAATTAATAGGCTTTGAAACCCGGATTTGTATAACTTTCGTAAACTAATTTTTAACCATTTTTAGAATTCCCTAATTTATATTAGTTGGAGTTACGGTAGAAATAATTGACAATTTTTTTCAGTTTTGAAGTTAACCTCAAATATCTCCTTTTGTTCAATTCGTTCTATTTACTTATTCGTAGCATTAGTTTAGTTGAAATATTTGTGTTGGACGATTCTGTTACTATCTTTTTAGCGACTTTGTTCAAAAAATTACAGTATTTAAAATATGTTTTCTAGGAGTTGAGAGCCCGAAATTTCGCAATTTTAGAGAAGGTTGAAGCATCGGGAATGATATCACAATCATCTAGTTCTAACGTATGAATGCTACTAGAAAGTTCTGTAATATTAATTTAGGATACTATGCAAGAAGAAAGAAGAAACGTTGTGAACACTTTGAAACCAATTTTCAATAAATCTTGCGACAATCTGGGTGATGACAATGTAATACATTTTGGGATATTGTTTTTGAAAGTTTATAATGATCTTCAGGTTTATACGAAATGGTTGAAGGAAGCCGTCGAAACTGTTAAGAAGTCTTTGAGCGAAAATAAGTCGCAGAAGTCAACGAAACCAATGAAGAGCAATCATGATTCCGAAGTTGACACAACAGTATACCGTCTTGCCTTAGAATCATTGGTATTCCGCTGTAGTTTAATTTTATGATCTATTAACATATAATTTAAGTTGAACGAACTGAATGTCATTCAAGACTTGGCTGCACAGCAGGCATCAAAATACGAAAATACGATTGCCGACTTGAAGAGTAATGCGAATTAAATAGTTAAGAATTTGTTTTCAATCTGAGAATTGCCAATAGTTTTAAAGAAGTATTTATTGGTTATCTGTGTTCTTTTAATTATTTGTTTGTTTTAATAATGTTCTGCATCGATCTATTATGACAATTGTGATATTTTAATTGCGTGGTGCATACTTGAGTTTTAAATAATTTATTTATTTATTTGCACAATTCTTTGGAGTAAGCAATAAATTGATAAATAAAATAGGTACACCTGAGCAATTTTTGCTCGAATTAAATGTAAAATGACTGTGAATACTGATTCTGCTGCTGTTAATCGATGTCTGTGCTGATCTTTTAAACAATTCTCAACCCGCAATAAAACGTGTATTATTAAAAAAAAGAATTACAAGATATAATTATTAAATTTTAGCGTAGACTACGCGTAAGTCTGAAGTAAGACTTGAGTAATACTTTAGTCATTTTGTGAAGAATCATCATAACGCCTTCTCCTTCCTCGTTCCCTTTCAATGCGCTCCTGATCTTCAATGAATCTCAATTCGTCTCGAACCTGTTCAAAAATTTTTTTGCAATTACCAAGAACGAATGCAATACCCGCTTCTCCAGTTCAGCCTTTCTACGTTTTTCCTCTTTTTCCTTGGTTAACTCCTGACGAGATTTTTTTAGAAGTTTCTGGCGCATTTTCTTTGCCAATTCAATCTGAAAACAAAGTAGATGTCAATGTTTGTTGGAGCTAGAGAGAACCACTCGTATGCTGCGGGGAGAAATATTAATAAAAAAATTAGAGAAAGAAATATCTAGGATTATTTATAACTGTTTTTACGAGCAGAGGTTCTCTCATGCAGTTGCTTTTTCTATTATGTATATATAAATATAGCAACCTTCTTAATTTCTTCGTCATCACTTGAATCATTGTTAACTGACTTTTGCTTTATTTTTACCATTTTTTTCGTCAGTTTAATTCGTCGCTTTCGATTTTCAATTTCAATTTTTTCTTTTTCCGACTCAGACATACTCGATCTTTAACATTATATGTACACAAAACCTACATGGTAAAGAACAAACCTTATTTCCAACATTTTAACATCATCTTCGTTATCACTAGATTCACAAGGTGATACAACCTGGGCTGGGATAGCCGATTCTTCGACCGGCATAGTTTCTGGCTCAGGCGTTTTTGCTAAAATTCTACCCGACGGAGACTTCATTGGAGATTCTCTTGTAGATGGTGGACTCGAAGACGAAGAAATATTTGTGCTTCGATCAGATGAGGAAATTGAACTATCATTTGAAGAACTTGAACTCGAAGAACTTGAACGTTGCCTACGGCGGGTGGAACGAGACCGAGAACGCCGGCGCTCTCTGGATTTGTATCTTCTTTGATGTACAGATCCAGATTTCTTTGGATCTCTCGACCTCCGTCTAGAACTCTTTCGATCCAAGGAGTGTGATCTTTTACGATCTCTAACTCTGCTGCGGGAACGGCGACGGTCGCGTGATCTTGATCGATAGCGATTTTGCGAACGCGACCTGGAACGTCGCCGCATATATGGCGATCTTGATCGTAAACGTCTTCGATCCCTAGACCGCGATCTCGAACGACGACGATCAGTGGATCTCGAACGGCGCCTTGTTCTCGAATGAGAACGTGAGCTTCTTTTCCTATTTGGAGATGATTTTCTCCTTCCCTGTAATTAAAACAAAAATTACTTCCAAATAATGAAACAAACACGCTCGGGTTGAATTTTCATGTCCCCCCAATCAACAAGATCTTCCTGATCTCTTTTCCTAGATAGCTCCCTTAATAGACAAAATATTTGATTAAAAGATAAAATTATTATAAATTACAAGATCTTTCGATATTGCTCGGATGGTAATGCGGGGCCTGCTTCCTTTGTTTTATCATCGTCGTCATCTTCCTTTTGTTCTTCACCACCGAAAGTTGTAATGAATTCCGGTACAGCTTTCTCGTCGCCAGAACTTTCAGACTCACTCATCATTTCATCAACTAGTGACTTTTTCTGACTCTTATTAATAAAGCTTAGAAGAGTAGCAGTTGCACCATCACTTCCTTCTTGACAACCTTTTCCGACAATCGCTTGGCGTTGTCTACGCAGAAGCATTCGTTCATGCTTTGATTCACGACCCTAAAATAATTAACGAATGTTATCTGAACTGTTATTATTTAATTCGGCCACATATTATTGAAAATTGCGATTTAAAATAACTATACTCGGAATAAGTAACACGGACAGATAAAGCTGCTTTTTGTCGATCGATTTGTTTTAATTGTGCTGCATCTTTTTGAGCTTGTTGGTCAGTTTTTAGTAACCCACAAAACAAGCCACGTTTTATTCCAAACTCTTCACCGATGTTGTTTGCTTTTCGCCTAGCTTCCGGATTCATTCCCTCAATATCCAAATCAGCATCTAAACGAAAATATTTCGCCGTATTCATCAAAATATTAACCAATATCTTCTGGTTCTGGTATGTCATCATCACTTTCGCATTCTACCGTTTCTCTTCCTTTAACAACTTCGGAATCCTCATAAGAAAACCCAATAGATGATTTATTTTCGGATAGTTTTTTCTTTTTCTCAAATTCCAATTTCTTGTTTGACTCTTTTGCGTCTTGCCAAAATTCTCGTTCTGCTATCTTTCGTAAGTACATCTTTTCCGTAACTCCTTTGAACGAATTGATTATAAGCACACGGTACCGTTCAAATTCACAAACAATTTCTTCTTTCTCATAGCTAGCCCTGCATAAATTTTATAATAATGTTTCCGAAATTTCAGAAATTACGAAGTGGATTGACTCTTCTTGTCATTGTTTTCATCCTCTTCTAAATCCATTTTTGACAAATGAGATCTGACATCAAAACGATCAATTGTAATAGATTGGTCCCCTTGCCATGCCCTCCTTCACAAAAATTCTATTATTAATCTAGCAAAACGTAATATTACAGTATATTAACATCCTCTGCAGCTTTAGCTATGCTTCTATCAGCATGTATTTGAGACTTCCTTCCATGAATTTGCATGAAATGTTCAGGATCCTTGCGCACATTGTCAAAATATTTCCGCTTACGTTCTGCTCGTTTAGACTGGTCAACCATAGCAGCACGTAGCATTTTTTCTTGTTTTCGCGCCTCATGCCACATTTCCTTAAATTTAATATGAGCTTACGTATACCTTAAAAATTAATCAAATCGATGTCTAATGATTTTATTGAATCAAACACAAGATAAACGCAAAACGCAAGTTATTAGATCTAGGAAAAGCGAAAATAAAATGTCTTTTCTGCAAATAACACCACGAAATTTCACGTAACTGGTCGAACATTTTATTGTGCCATGGCCGCTGGCCACAAAAGGAAATTATTTTATTTTTTAATTGTTAGATAACAAGTTTTTATGTTAGTCAATTGTAACTTTTCAGAAAATATTAAGAATCAGGTTAAGGGCGCGATCGAACCCATGGCCCCATGTTGATATTTAAATAAATAATATAATAATTATCATTCGAATATTCGTCAAATCAACTCAACTGACGCTATACAAGATCACTTCGGTCAAAACGAAATTCCACCCTCAGAGTTTGTATTTTTCTCTGCGCGTTGCCTTTTGTGATGTGTTGCGTTTTTCTATATTCCTCTTCTACAATAGACGATCATTTATTTCAACAAATATAATTTAAAATAATTTAACGCGCAGACAACGATACATAAAATGAAGAGAGATAGCGTTTTTCGTGGATTTTTGACCGGAGTGCAAGATCATTAATAATCTTTCCAATTTTAAATCAAATTAAGTACTGTTTAATTATTTCAACTATCAGACATATGAGAAAAGAATGGGATTTTTTCAATTTCAGAATTCAGAATCTCGAATCTGGAACTCTGAAACACATTTGAAAATGTGAATTCCAGAAATAAAAATTAACCCATCTCTGGAGTTAATTTCTACATTAAAAGTGCATTTTCACAGTTCAGAATTAAAATATCAAATTTCGAAATCGGTATCGAAAAATGGACGGAATTTGGAATTTCGCCCATCTTTATTTCCCACGTAAAATATCCAGCTGATGTGTCATCTGTTTAAACAGTCAACCATATATATAAAATAAACTATGTAGCACTGTTAAGTTTTTTTTCATAATTATAAAAATTGCTTTCCACTGAACATGTGTTTCCTTTGAATGGCGCTTTGAGCTTCCTGACAATGGTAATTCGAGTTTCCACAGAACTGGCGACTTACGTAACCTACGTGAATTATCGTCGGATATCTAACAACCTACTTCCTAACTGGTGTGCTTCTTTGAAATTGCACAATCTCCACTACGGGTGAACTCAGTAGAAAAGGCAAAACAAAAAATGTTTTGACACACAAAAAAGTTCGGTCACTAAACAAGTGGGAGTGTCCTCAAAAGAGACGCTCTGCGGTGATGTAGAGGTGGTCATAGTGTTTTTTTCGATTATTTTATTTATTATTTCATTATTTATCCCTGTTTATTTTTGGATATCGCAGGTAAGTCTTAATTATTAAACGAAATTAAATTCATTAATGGTTTCATAAAAATTATCCAATCGGTTTGATGTTAAAAAACACATTCTTTATATATTTTTTTTGAATTTCGGAGTTATAACATATATTACGAAATTCCAACAAAACAAGTAAATGAATTTTTTTGTTTTATATATCATTCGAAAGCTTATAATATGGTGATTAATATAATATGTAAACCGTTATATGTTTCGAGTCAAAATCACCTAAAAATTTAGTTTTTCTATATTTTCCATGTTTGTTATATATTTTGATTATTTAGGTTGGTATGGCGAGGTCAATATGCATACAAGTCATCGATGATTGACATAAGGTGATATAAGATCATTATTAGGCATTATATGCAGTTGATTTATATATATCAACTTCATTTTTGCCTACTTTTGATTAAATTCATCACTTTCGCATGGTCGTGTCGAGGATAACGTTAAGGAGATAAGAAACAAGGTATTAATTATACATTTATTGAGAAAATACTTGATTCAGATGTCGAATAATATGTTCTAAGATTGTGGAAATTTTTAAGGAAAAACAAGAGGTAAATACCGGAAAGACAAAATGATCGACATTCAATGTTGACGAAGCAATCATCTACTACGGCTGATCAGCTGATCCATCGTTTGTTTCGTTTTAGTTAAAAGGTATATTATTATTATGTCCTATCTTTTATGATAAATATTAATTCCAGGGGTTAATATATACCATATATTTGCCAATCAGCTGATGGGAACGAGGACTCGTACTATATCATGAAGATGGATCGGATATGATTTACTGTGCAAATGCATTTAGCATTTGATTTGAAGCTGCAAATTGCTTCATTTCGTATAAAGCGACATGGAGATTGTTTCCGACATATCCGGATGGAAGAATTGATAATAATATATTTGTTATGGTTATGTTTCACTTTTATTTTTTTAATTTTATTAATGTGAGATTTTCACTATGAAAAGTGTGTTTATATATTACCGAATAAATGAATAAACAGTAATGGTGTTAGTGCTAAATAATTTAGATAATGATTCAAATAAATACGTCAAAGAAATCAATATAAACTTAAATTATGCTGGAAAACCTATTTTCTCACAAAAGATTGTTAAGTATGTTTATAAATAAAACTTTTTTGTTAATATCGTTCTCTACATGTTCAACATTGTATATCCATGCTATTGTACCATAAAATTCGCGAATTCGTTAAATAAGAACCTAAATACGCAAAAAAAAAAACGCGCAAAATATATAACAAATATGGACAATTTAGAAAAAACGAAATGTGTAAGTTATTTTGACTCGAAACATATAACGATTTATATATTATATTAATCGTCATGTTATAAGCTTTCGAATGATATATAAAACAAAAAATTTCATTTACAATTTTTTATGGAATTTCGTAATATATGTTGTAATACCGAAATTCAAAAAAATCGATTAAAAAAGTGTTTTTGTTTAAATTAAGCCGATTGGATAATTTTTATGAAACTATTAATGCATTTCTTTTCGTATATCTATGACGACTTTCCAATAAACCAATTTTAAGAGTACTGAAAACATTGTGAAAATTAATTTATATTCCAGAAAATTCTTTGCCGCGCTTGCACTTAGACACGCGCCATGTTCACACTCTACCACGCCTATTCTATCGCGGACTAGTTTTTTGAATTTAAATTTTTATTTTTCATTCTATTTTCACCCGGAGTGCAATCTCCGCTTCCTTGTTCCGATCATTGTCGTTGTGCGGCCCACGTTCACTATTGCACCTTCCAGCCTCACCTCCAGCCTCCACACACACTTTCCGATCTATACGCCAACGGCTGAATCTACAACCAATTCTTAATAGACAAACGTGTCAAAAAGGATATTAAAAATATATTTAATTTTAAGTAGATAAAGAATCGCATTCATCTCGAAGGTGCCACTAGTTAATGTATAATTTGACAACATTTACGGCCAACACTCCACTGCCACAAAATACGAGCAAATTGCAAAAGACCGCGCACCATTTGCGCAAAACTACGCCCTTTCCCGCTATATATTATTCCCGCTGTAGTGCGGGAATATTCAAGCGTGACTAGTGAAGTGTGCGCTTTAGCTCTCAGCTTGACTTTCCATCGCGACACATATTGATTACCGTAACAATTTTAAAAAAAATCGCTATTTTAGGCGGAAAATGATGTAACGAACGCATATAATAAATCACTCATATTTCTAAAATATATAAAAATTGTTTTTCAAAAAGTAATTAATTATTTCTTTCTTCGACTGCAATTATCTAACAGGCTGGATTTCTATCAGTAGGGGTACTATTATGTCTAACACTGCATACAGGTTGCTTGGGATAATCTACATCGAATAATATTTTGTTGTTTTTTAAAGAAAACAGATATAAATAATTTTTTTATAGTTTCAAGCTATTCCTCTTCAAAATGTATCATTTTTTAAGACAACGCACATTGATGAGATGAGCATATGAGTAGCTAAACGAGAATCTCGCCTTGTTCAAATATTTCCTCTTTCATTAGTCACCGATCTCTGAAAAGGGCAATAACTTGATAATATAAATTTGGAACGCCAATTTAATAAAAGTTTGCGCTTTATAAAAGTGACTCTAGCTGTAACAACTGGTAATTTAATTGTTCTATTGATATTTAATTTAAAATAATTTGAAAAAATTCCGATTTACAGGCCTATACTTTATTATTTTTATATGGTTGTTTCAATTGGTCTGTTTCTTTTTAATTTCATGCTTTAAAGTACTTATTTATTTATAAATAAACTATCTATTTGAATCCCATAATAACTTAATTATATATGAAAGTAATACATAACATATTTCCCCCATAGTTTTTAATTCATTCAATGATATATTCTTTCTGTTGACTTTACTTCTATTAATTAATATAATAAGAATAAAATGTAGGAAAGAGGTAACTAAAATATTGAGTTGTAGATATTGTACTTTTCAGAGCTAATGGAAGAGCAAAAAAATAAGAAAAAACTTGATAGTTTGGACGGCTACCCGGCCACAAACGACTTTCCCATCTATTCCTCTTCGATTTGCGTTATCCATTTTTTGAGACTGCACACATTCATGAGATAAAACATAGTGGTAGTCCAAACGAGAACCTAATTGTGGTCTAACAAGGGAAGTCACTTTAGCGTCCCTTTGAGAATTTGCTGAAACTTGGACCATTGATAGATTCGGATGCGCTGATTCCAAATCAGTTTTCAAAATCGGCGCAATATTTCTCTGAGCCGAGATATAAGCCGTCAAAGTCCATTTTTTGATGTGCTCATTGATGTGCATTAACCACAAAATGTCCGACACAAACAATAGCTTAATTATATAAGACGAGCAATTAGCATGAGAAGTGTGGCAGCAGCAGCGAGTGGACGGAGCAATTGGAACGGTATAGTGATCATGGTTGGTTATTGCATTGTGTGTACAGTATTGTTAACGTTTCTAGTTGATATGCAAGTTGAAAGTTTATTTAATTCGTATTTTGAAATTTTTTCAATTATTGCATATTTTTGAAAAATGTTTTATTCTGTTCCACAGTTTAAAATAAAAGAAAATAAAATTTAACAAAACTAACTTTTCATTGAAAAATTAAAATAAATTTTAGCATCACATATGAACATCAACTACAAAAAGATTATAGCTAAAAACTTCTACAATTCAGACATGAATTGAAAGATAGTATATATATGTGCGAAATCAGGAAGAAACGAGAATTGTGCCGATTCTTTAAATTTTTCTTGTCGTGGTACATTGAACCGATCTCATGGCCATGTTGAAGATGAAAAATTTGCCACCATACATGTGAAGGCTTTTAGCATGATGATAATCACCAAAATTTTTTTTCATGAATTAATTTTAAAATATTGGTCCCGCAAGCTAATTTAAGCGGTGATGCAACCCTTACCTTGAGCTACTTCGTATAAACACATTTGAACGCCTTCCTATGTTGCCCGCTATACCCTTTTACACCAAGTATGTCACCCATAAATCTTCTCAAGCATATTTTTGCTACAAAATGCACCATTTTTCTTCTATTATAAATTTCTATTTATGGAATTGAAAAAAATTTGAAAAAAATAAAAATGGAAAATTGAATAGTGTTGATTAAATTAGCTCGAGGGACCAATATTTTTGACGTAATTTATGAACCAGGCATTTTAACTGTCTCCGGAATTTTTTGATAACTTTTTTAATCCTTCGAAAATTCATACTTCAGGTATTGCTGAATCACTTGAACTTTTCAGTATTCAGTAAACTTGTTAGAGTGCTTCAAACGATGATGGTAACCCTTACCTTGAGCTACAAAGTAGAAATATATTTGAACGCCTTCCTATGTTGCTAGCTCAACTCCATAAATTTTTACTAGAAAAAATGGTACATCTTGTATCACAGATATGTTTGAGAAAATGTATGGCTGACATCCCTTGATATGGGTAGAGCGGGCAACAAAGGAAGGCGTGCAAATGTGTTTATACGGGGTAGCTCAAGGTAAGGGGTTGCATCACCGCTTAAATTAGCTTGCGGGACCAATATTTTAAAAGTAATTCATAAAAAAAACTTTTAGCGTGATTATCACCATGCTAAAAGCCTTCACATGTATGGTGGCAAATTTTTCACCTTCACCATGGCCATGAGATCGGTTCAATGTACAGTCGTCGCATAAAAGTTTAAAGAATCGGCACAATTCTTGTTTCTTCCTGATTTCGCACATATATATATATACTATCTTTTAATTCATGTCTATTGTAGAAGTTTTTAGCTATAATCTTCTTGTAGTTGATGTTCATGAGTGATGCTAAAATTTTTTTTAATTTTTCAATGGAAAGTTAATTTTGTTAAATTTTATTTTCTTTTATTTTAAACTGTGGCACAGAATAAAATATTTTTCAAAATATTCAATAAATGAAAAATTTTCAAAATACGAATTAAATAAACTTTCAACTTGCATAGCAACTAGAAACGTTAACAATACTGTACACACACACACTGGGTCACAGAGTTGTACACCAAAAATGAGACGACCATGACGCATATCATGTGAAAGGACGCTAATGTGCGAATGCAGTTGTTTTTATTTATTTTTTTAAGTATGATAACATGATTTTTATTTCATTTTATTGTTATAGGGATAATATAAAAAATGTATGAATTTTGTGTGTAAAATTTTTTTTGCGATCTGACAACTTTTTTTTCTTAATCTCATCTTTGGATGGATATAGGATATATTGGCTAATCTGCATGTTGTGTCATAATTTGCTCATATTAAAGAGCGTCCAATTTTGTACTAATTGTTAAAATTTTGTTGATTTTCACAGCATCTTAAATTATTTATCAATGTTTTTGTAGATCACACTTTAATTTTTAATTTTACTGATTCAGGGTTTTTCCGGCTTATTACAATGGATCCCCAACCATCCACTAGCGAATTAAAAATCCCTAATGATAAGGTAGGATTAAGTTTATTTATGTAAATCTATATACACTTTTCATTATGTTTAATAGGATATTAATTTAGAATGAAACAGAGGAGAGGGAAACTTTGACGTTAGTGGATAAAAGAGGGTACGTTCAAAAAGCCCAGGAAGCTAAAAAAGCGTTAAGAAAGAAAAGAGCAGAAAAATCTAGCTTAATGCATCGCCATAGATGGGGATTGAAAGATAAGTCAACTCAAGATAACTTATTAGATAACGTATTTGAAGAAAAATTAAAAGCTTTAGAGGAGAAGTATGTACAGAGGGTGTTGGAATACGTTGATGGCATCAAGAAGGCCTACGAAGACAAGAAGCAGAAGGATGAAGAAGAATCATGGGTCGAATTTGAAGGAAGGATGAAATCATTTCTGGATGATGTCGATTCCATGAATGAAAAGAAGATACAAGAAGGAATAAGGCAAAATGAAGATAAGTTTTCTAGAAAATTTTCGGCTTTGAAGCGTGAAAATATCCGCATCAAAGCAGAGTTGCAAAATAAAAATAATAAGTTAAACTTGGCTCTGAAGAAGTTAGCCTCCTGCCAACTGAAAATTCGTAGTTTTAAAAGGTGAATTTTGGTTATTTTTAGAAAATTTAGTTAGATATATGTATATAATCATTTCCAGCTAGGGATATGTATATAATCATTTATAGTTAGGTCTATGTATATAATCATTTCCAGCTAGGTCTATGTATATAATCATTTCCAGCTAGGCATATGTATATAATCATTTCTAGTTAGATAGATGTACATAATCATTTCTAGTTAGATAGATGTATATAATCATTTCTAGTTAGATATATGTATATAATCATTTCTTTGTATATATAATCCGGTAATACTTTTTCAGATATCTATTTCGGTAATAATTTTTAGATATATTATCCGGTAATACTTTTTAGATATCTATTTCGGTAATAATTTTTAGATATATTATCCGGTAATTCTTTTTAGATATATATTTCGGTAATAATTTTTAGATATGTATATATTTTCGAGAAGATATAAATTTTTCGTTGGGATTTTTAATACATTTATTGTTTTTGTTAATAAATATTTTTACTCTTCTGTGTTGTTTCTTTTCAATTACTACCAATAAACATGATCATGTGTTATGTGATCATCATTGTAGAACCCTCGTCATCATTGGATCTTCCGAACAACTTCGTTGAATATATGAAAACTTCATCACCAACGAACGATGATTACTAGCTAGCCTTCTCTTCAAAAATTTTATTAACAAAAGGTGTATTTTTTTTATTTCCGACTATTCCAGTGATCAACCACTATCTAGGACGTTGTCATCTCTTCTCTTCCAATCTAAATTAATATTCAATTAAAAGTAAGCAATTTGTAATGAAAACTCATTAAAGTGTGATCTACAAAAACATTGATAAATAATTCAAGATGCTGTGAAAATCAACAAAATTTTAACAATTAGTACAAAATTGGACGCTCTTTAATATGAGCAAATTATGACACAACATGCAGATTAGCCAATATATCCTATATCCATCCAAAGATGAGATTAAGAAAAAAAAGTTGTCAGATCGCAAAAAAATTTTACACACAGAATTCATACATTTTGTATATTATCCCTATAACATTAAAATGAACAAAAAATCAAGATATCCTACTTAAAAAAATAAATAAAAATTACCTAATTTAAAGCGTTTCCGAGTGGTTCGTCAAATGCGCTCTATTGACATGTGTGTTATTTGAAAAAAGTGTAACATGATTCTCTGTTGTTCTAACCCAGTGTGCACACAATGCAATAACCAACCATGATCACTATACCGTTCCAATTGCTCCGTCCACTCGCTGCTGCTGCCACACTTCTCATGCTAATTGCTCGTCTTATATAATTAAGCTATTGTTTGTGTCGGACATTTTGTGGTTAATGCACATCAATGAGCACATCAAAAAATGGACTTTGACGGCTTATATCTCGGCTCAGAGAAATATTGCGCCGATTTTGAAAACGGATTTGGAATCAGCGCATCCGAATCTATCAATGGTCCAAGTTTCAGCAAATTCTCAAAGGGACGCTAAAGTGACTTCCCTTGTAAGTTTTTTTTCTTTTCCATTAGGCAACGATCTCGAAAGGACAATAATTAAAATTAAAAATGTACGGTTAGCTTAAGTCATAAATAATTAAAAATCATAAAAATCAAATTCACGGTATTATTTCTGAATGTTTTAAATATTATAATCCCAAAAATGTAATCAATGACAATATCTCAAACACATTTGTGAACCACGTACAAATTGTACCAATTGATAAGAGAATCTTCAAATACTTCCAAACAGTTCATGTAAACAGTATGCATACTGCAGTATGACCGAAAAAATTGGTTCGTACAATTTGCGGCGTTCCGTATTACGAAATTGAAATTTTCTATTCTGGCCAGCACTGGACAAATTGCGAAAATCACACGTTTTAAATTCTTTCTATTCTTAAAGCATTATGAAACAGTTTTTGAGCCTTAAAACAAATTTAAACGTGTAATCAATAATTGTAAAAACTGTAATTAACTTCGGTTAAGTCATGCTTTAAAAAATAAGAATTTAAAGAAAAAGTGAACCCTTGGTTTTGCAAAAAAATATTGTCGTGGTGTAGGTTAATGAAAAATCAGGGGTAAAGGAGCATTCCAAATAATAAAATGGTCTCGCTTGGGACAGGTGTAGATTTAATTTGCAATTTGTTTATTATTTCGCTTTTTTTTCATCACAATTTTGTTTCTCTCTCTACACCTGTCCCAGCGAGACCATTTTATTATTCCGAATGCTCCTTTAACCCTTATTTTTCATTAACCTACACCACGACAATATTTTTTTGCAAGATGCGAACTTTCAAAATGATTATATCAAAATAGCCATGAACTAGTCAGCCATTTTAATAAAAAGGAAGTGATAAAGAAAATTTAAATAATAAACAATATAAAAATTAAAAGTATATGTGTCCTATAGGAGACCTTTACGATCTTTTAAGCAAATTTTATAATAAATCTGTACCTTGAAAGGATTTTGAAATTGAAAATGTTTCATATCATACCGCGGAATTGGTAATTCAGAGAGATTGATAAAATATTGTAGAACATAATGTGTAAAATTAAACATTTTTTCTACTTTCATAATTTTGCTGTGATAAGTTATTTAAATTTATACTAACCATCTGGCTAATGAAATTGCTATCTCGAAATAGTGAAACAAAAAACAAAGATTGTACTTACTTATATGCGTGGTTTCAGAGACAAATAATGTTCTATTTTCATTTTAACAATTAATAAGAATGGCTAAATGAAATATTTCTTTTCCTTTTTCATAACTAATTGACAATATTTTAATGAATAAATCACGACAAACAAAAACAAAATTTCGCATTGCGTGAGAATTTGTAGCTCGTTATATATTATTTGTGTGTTTTCAACCAAATAATATATTTATCCTCTAATTAATTAGCGCTTTATTTAGGATTTAAGACAGTTTTAATGACTGTTTTAATTGTATGTTAAATGAACTATCAAACACCATTTCCAATAGAAGTTATTGCGTTTTTTATTTCACTTTTTTCCACAACGCTTTGGGCAGCTTATTTAATATTTGGCACAGGGCTGAGTAAAATTACAAAGTTTGCATTAAATACTTCTAAAATTGATTTTAAACTATGATTTATTAAGGATGTTTCTATTCAGTAATGCTATTGGCTTGTATATATTAACTATAACACATGGTTTAATGGAAATTGAGTTTTATTATATCGATAACGACATAATATCAAGAGTCACAATCGAACAAGGTAAGAATACTTTTATTTTGTAACAAGCAGTTTGAATTATCACAAACTACAATAATAAGAACAATTATTACATTTTATAAATCGACACTTAATAATCGTTTATAATATCAGTAACAAAATATTTGACTGTTTAAATGAAGACAAGGAATGTTATAACATTTGAAGCTTACAATTAGACAAAAAAAAACCATTTGCACGCCAACAGAAAATGACTAATTACCAATCTCTCAAAATATTAGATTTAAGCATGTTTATTGACCTCATTTTATTAACATACCAGTTGGCGTGCATTTGCACTGCACTGCCGCGAAGTATGCGCAAATTGCAAAACACCGCGCAACAATTGCGAAAAAAAATTTAAGAAAACAAAAAAAAATAAAACTATTATAGTTTTCTGAACACCATACACGGTCTTTTGCAACTTGCGCGTACTTCGTAGCAGCGGAGTACATTACACAAATCGCTAAATATACGCCAAATAGAAATAAAGATTTTGCAATTTTCGAGCGAGTTTGAGAAATTTTTCTTCTTTATAACACAACACCTTTTTATGGAAGTTTAAATAGGCTTTTCTTAAGTAATCACAAATATTATTATCTTCCTACGTTTACTGATCTCGTATATCTGGCGTCAGCGTAGAATATCTGAGTATTGAAGTTATTGAAGACAGTGAAAATTGCAAACGATAGCGCACCAATTGCATATTTTCTTTAGCAATTACAAAAAAATGAATGTTTTTAAAACATGTTTCGTACAAATTCATCAATAAATTTTCGAGAAATCATAACTTTTTAATGATTTTTATTACTCTTCGGATTTAACTCATATTCCGTCTTTGTCTTTTTTCATTGTAGAATATTTATTTACTAATTGCGTAACGCCGAGAAACTCTCAAAAGCAACATTTAAGCTAAAGTTTCTGTTACGATTATTTAATAAATATAGTCTGCCAAATGCGATTACCACCACAAAATTTGGCGCACTTTTTCAAATATTATTTTTTCATTTAATAACTTTATAATAAATGAAAGGGCGTATTTTGTGCAATTGGTGCTGGGTCTTTTGCAGTTTGGTCGCACTTCGTGGCAGTGGACTGCCTGTCGCATTATAAATAAAACTGGAAAAGTGCACGCCTATTGAATTCGTAAAAATATGAGTTCAGAAATATCACTGAGGTCTAACTTGTAAGATTTTGTATAAATTCAAGCCGCCAAAAGCATTTTTTTAGGTTTTAGCTTCCGCGTTAAAAAAATTAATAAAATGTGTTTAAATTTGTTCAAAATTGTCATTTTCATTTAAAAATAATCATCATAGATGGGCGGAATTCCGGATACCGGATTCCGTATTTTCAAATATTATCCCGGATTTTGGATTCCAAAATTCCAATGATCATTTAGATTTCAAAAAATATCACTCCGTCCATCTCTGGTAATTCATGGAGGGTCTAGTACTGTGTGATTTTCCAGTAATTTTCTAACGATTTCTTTATAAACTACCATGCCTATTATTATCGCTAGAATGCAAAGGAAAAGTTTTTAAAATAGGAATAAAGTCTATTTTGAAGATTGTATTTTTATAATCGCACGAAAAAGACTTCTATTTCTCTCAACGGAGAGCAACAGATCCTAGATATCATGTGAATAATGAGAAACAGAGAAAAAAGCAACGAGACAAGAAATCAGAGAACGTTGCCTGATGGAAGAAGCAAAAAATAAGAAAAAATAACAGTCTTGTTTGGACCAAACAGCCACAAAGGAAGTCTCCATCTCTTCTTCTTTTTCTTCTTCAATGTATGTTGTCTATTTTTTGTTAAAACACACATTGATGAGAAAAATAAGAGTGACCGGTAAAAAAAGAATATTATTTTTTCTTATTTTTTCCTCTTCCATCAGGCATCCTTCCATCTTCTTCCATCATCTCTGAGAAGGAAAATATCAAAAATTACATTTCGATTATAAAATTACGTTTTAAAACTTTATTCAATTATTGTCCTTTTAAGAGATCGGTGCCTAATGGAAGAGGAAAAAAATTAGGATGGAATGAGCCGTTTGTGGCCGTGTTACCTTCTTTTTCTATTCCATTATGCACCGATTTCTGAAAAGGACAATAAATAATCACTATAACCAATAATCCTTCAGGTCGTCACTTCGTATATCAACTATTCCATGAATTTGGCTACGCATTTCAAACATTTTCCCTGCTACTATTTTCTATAGGCAATTGTTAAAATTAAAAAACTCATCCCATGTAATTCTTTTCAGAAAGATTGTTTGCGGTGAAGTATGTTAAATATTTGAAACATCCCAACTTTAAGCCAATAGCCTTCCTTCTATACAGTTTAGATATCATTTTATCAATTTTATTTACCATTGCTATTCATTACAGTAAGTCATTTGCTCTAGTTTCCTTAATAGAATTATCTATTTACAGTTAAAGATTATTTTCTCTATGTATCCTTGATAAACATGGTTGATATTTTAACAATAGCAGTAAGTCTCCAAATATAGTTTACAAAAACAATTATATCAATAAAGATAAGCTCATTTGGTTGGCGAACTTCTCATAGACTATACCATGACACAGTTGGAACAGCTCAATTAGAACATAGATATCAAGTAAGGCTTTTAGAAATGTTAGATATTAATGCGTATTTAACAAGATGTCCAAATCATACCAAGCAGCACGAGTATTAGCACCTATTATAATTATGATTGTGGCAATTCGATTCTTCTCAGTTGTAATGGCATGGTTTTACATATCGACATTCCAGATGAGCTGGTATTTTTTATATTATGACGTAAGTTTACTTTATATATTCGATTGATTGTATTAATACGTATTCCAAATTGAATGTTTATTTTGGGTGCTCAGAAAAGATTCAGCAATTACAGATGTTGATAAGAAGCGCATAGTTGTAGATACCATAGTTTAAGATTGGCTAGAAAAATTACATGTTTTGACAAGAAACGCCTATTTTTAGATAGTTGACGTGTTAAATTACATGAAAATAATACGTGTAAATTAGTGAGACATGTTTAGATATTGAAAAATTTTAATTTTAACTTGGTGTGAATATACATGATCTTATTCATAGAGACAGAGAAATTTTTATTTTATGTTAGAAATGAATATATGAGGTTTTTAATCTGTATTTCTTTATAAAGATGACATCTTTTGTAAGAATCACAACCAAGAATAAGTTCTATACAGGAATCATGCCAAAGGAAATAGAACCAACAGAAGCTGATTAGAGCCTTTCTAATTCAAAGTATTCGGAATATTTTGGGATATCGACATAGATTAACCAAAATCAAAATATTCAGAATATTTTGAATTAGAAAGGCTCTAATCAGCTTTAGTTGCTTCTATTTCCTTGGGCATGCTTTCTGCTTCACTTATTCTTGGTTGTGATTCTACGAGGTTTTTAATCTGTATTTCTTTATAAAGATGACATTTTTTGTAAGAATCACAACCATAACCAAGAATAAGTTCTATACAGGAATCATGCCAAAGGAAATAGAACCAACAGAAGCTGATTAGAGCCTTTCTAATTTAACATATTTTGGGATATCGACATAGATTAACGCCATAAGTCTAAAGTCACTTGAAAAATTCGGTAATAACGCGTGCAACGCGTGAAATTATATATATATATATATACACTCCAATGCCACGAAACCGCGCCGCATTTCAAATGACTTCGCACCAGTTGAAAGAACACTATCTTTAAATATTTTTGTTAAATATTTAATTATTTTTTAACCGAAACATTAAACAATTTAAAGATAGTGTTCGCTCAATTGGTGCGTAGTCTTTTGCAATGCGACGCGGTTTCGTGGCATTGAAGTGCATGTAGAATTTAGAAATATAAGTTTAAAAATTGTGAAATCATCACTTTTAACTGGCGTGCTGGAAAAGTGTTCTTTCGATGAAATTGTATTCCTAATTCAAATCAAAATTGGTCAAAGTTTTTCTGGATTTATTAAGAATTCAGTGAATAGCAACCAAGCAACATAACATAGTATATTGGATTTTTAATTTTCTGATAATAACCAAGACAAAAAACAAAAAGTGATCAAATGTGATATTTTACAAGTCGCAGAAAATCATGACAAGAAAAATAAATTTGGAAGAACAATAAACAGGCAAATTTAACATGACAAAAGCACGCTAAATAAAAACTAAATATTTCGAATTTTTAAGGGTGATTTTTAAATTTCCACGTAGTAATCACTAATAAGTTTATATGCAATTTTAATAAAATTGTTTTAAAATATCTAAAAACCTTAAAATTAAACAAGAAAAGTTTCATAGAAACACTGAAACGAGCTTGCATTTCTGAGAATGCACTTGGCGTGCAACAGAACGTAAAATCGTCACATTTTTTCCCAGGTTCCTGGTGCACGCCAACTGGTATGATAATAAAATAAGCTCACTAAAGTTTCTGAAATCTAATTTTTTGGAAAGATATTAATTATTTGCAAAAAACAATGTTTTATTGAGGAGGCGAAACAAATTCAGATACGCTGGAAAATGGAAAATCGTTATTTCCAGTATGCGTGCTGATGCTTTGTGTCGATTGAATATTAAACATATTTTCTTTCAACAAAAGGAAGAAAAAAGGAAGTTCTGTTAGAGTTCCAATCCCCTAGTTGAATATTTTAGGTCCTGAAATAGTGCTTACGTGAAATATTTTGACACTAATTTAAGCTTATCGGATAGTTTAAGACAATATTGGTCAACTGACATGATAATTCTAACATTGTTTACACGTAGACATTAGGAATGTTGCTTACAAGATTGAGAGCTTTGGATTTCGCACACGACTTAAACTATCTAAACACCTGCGGTCCATGTTGAAATATGCAATATGATAATTTTTCCGGGTCCCCAACTTAAACAGTTTATTTGGTGTGGGTTTAATTTATAGATTATTAATTTTTACATTTGTTATTTTATTCCGCTCCCTTTTTAATTGAATATTCTTAATTTCCGTTTTTTAAAATTAAATTCAGGATTCCTCTTTCGATTTCCACTCAAATGTGATACAGTTTTCTGCATTTTATGCGCATGTGAAAGGGAAATAATTATTTTAGATTTATATGAAATTTGTTTTTACTCATTCGGAATCGAAAAATGACCGGAATCCGGTATACGGAACGTGGAATCAGGAATTCCGACCGTGTTAGGGGTTAACAAATAAAAAAAAATTACGAAATGACATTTGAAATTAGCGAAACCGGAATCCTTAATTCCGTCCATCTCTTCTATATAACAAAAACTGATCCCATGTAGACTTCAAAAAATTTTTCAGACAATCACTATGTCTAAATAGAACTTTGATTTTGTCGATGTAAAACTCAAAAATCATATGACAAACAACAATAATCAAAATTGAATTAGAATAAACACACCTTACTATCTAATTAAATAATATGTTTTGTTATAGCTTCTTGAGGTTAATTCGACAATCATGCTGCTGCTAACATTGTACATTCATAAACCAATGAGGAGACAGGTAGACATATCATAGTCTGTTTTCCAAAAGATAATATTGTTTTCAAGGGAGCTTAATAAAACTGAAAGGTTTAATTAAACAAGATAAATCTTTTGGAAAATAGAGTTTGTAAGAAATCATTGATGTTTATCTAACTTTCAGTTACAATTTTGGAAGAAGAAGAAAACGGTACGTACTATAACTGGAAACAATATTACATTAAAACCGACTGCAAATGACTATTTTAAAATCACAACAAGTGCCTGGAAATGATTATATTCGTCCGTTTAGACTTTGTATGAAATTTATTAATTAATTATAAATATTAGAATTTTAATTTGTTGTTTTTTGTTGGAAAGCAGTAGAAATCTTCATAAAACAATTTTTCAATTTTGAGCTTTTCTTCTTGTGTCTCTATAAATTACCTCTTTTTAATTACAATATTGATGAACTGACATAAGATCAGAAAAAGTTTTGAGAGCGAATTCTAGTATTCCGTGTAAACATTCTGGTTTCAATAAAATATTATATATGAACTATACAGTGGTGTCCAAAAGTTTGCGAAACCCCCATTAACCAGCTCCTCGTATATTGAAATTAGTTGTACTAGTGGGTTCCTCGTCAAGAAAACCTATTTCCATAAAATTTCATTAAAATGAGGTGGTCTCAGTGATATTGATATGATATTGCTGCTCCATTGATCAGAATAACCTCGTTAATTCGGTTTCGGATGCTTGCAATCAGGCTTCCAATCAGATTTGTATCGATCAGCGGCCATTGACGAAGAATTTCGGCTTTCAGATCCGCTATAGTATTTGATTGAAGTCCTTGATTGTAAAATTCTTCTAGCAAGGACGAACCAGAGATTCTCAATTGGATTGACATCGGGAGAACACGCTGGCCAGTCCATAACAGTGATATTCTATCATAAATGGCGGCGTTGTCTTGTTGAAAAGTCCAGGCAATAGCTTGACTGGATGCCAGAAATGGAACTAAACGTTTCTCCAGGACATCTTGATAGTCCGCAGATGTCATTCGAAGCGAAATGAATTCCAAATCAAGAGTTCCAATTGACGAGAAGGCTTCTCAAACCATGCACGTTCCACCTTCACAGTTTCTCTTGGAAAATGTCGATGGATTCTTCCTAAAATCACGCCAATAAGAATTCCAGCCGTCCGGTCCGTCAAGATTGAACTTCTTTTCATCTGAAAAGATTACCTGAACATGTTTGAATTGACAATTAAATCAGTAAATGGACTCGCTCCTCTCCAATCTGTGACCAAGATTCGGCGAGCAAAGTCAACATGTCTCAATTTGTGAGAAGGGGTCAACATTTTTTAGTTTTTGACGAACAACAATTACTCTCCGACGCAGAGATCAATAAATTGTTTCTCTCGAGGTCGAAACTCTAGCTTCACGGACAGTTTGTCTAGCCGACTTCATCGAATTTGAAGCTTTCCGCGCAATTGTTCGATCATCTCTGGTCGATAGATTCCTTGGACGTCCCGGAATTGGTGCCAAAAGGGTTCTTCAGATAATTACTCACAACGCAACGTGATCGGTTCAGATGCGCAGCGATTTTTGCGATGGATAATCTGAGTCGGCGTATGGCTTCAATTTTTCCACTTTTCTGGACAGAAAGACGACAACGGCAGCCCATGTTGTGATATCATGTTTAAGACATGTTTTCAGACCTGTTATACTCTAATTATTTGAAAAAAACTTCCATTTTGTGCGCCAAATGGAGATTTAATGATCAGAAATAGAAGGATGTCTCATCGCTGTGACCACCACTGTTTGTGGAAAATGTACTGTAGCGTAGCGGTAATAAAAACGATTTTAATGAAATTTTATGGAAATAGGTTAGGGGAACCCACTGGTACCACTCATGTCAACTGTTGTCCTACAGTAATATAGGAAACAGCTGGTTAGTGTGGGGGGGGGGCATAAAACTTTTGGACACCAGTGTATATCATAAAATATCTTGAAAATCAGAATTATTAAAGGTTTAGTTTATATAGGCAGCTTAAATGAATCACGGTTGAAAATTTTGTATTTGGAGTGACGTTGATATTCATCGACCCGTGGAAACACTCGTATATCTTGCGGTCACTACAATAATTCATCACAACTTTATATTGATCTATTACCATTTAGCTACGGAAATTTGTCGGGATCTCACTCATTCTAATTCATTGTAACAAAATCGAGTAAGATCAAGAAATTAATTTATGCATATAAAGAAAACTAGACAAATTTAAACACAACTTTTCTTCGAAATAATAACAATGTTTTCCCATAATGGATAAAAACTAAACTTATTTTTCTTATTAATAGAATTGATTTTGATGTAGACATGAAATGATGAAGCAATTTTCCGAGTATCTTCTTCATCGCTAGAGCAATATGTCATTCCGTGTTTGGAAGGAATAGGATTTTTCACATGGACTCACATGGATTTTAGGGATTTCATGTCTGAACTGTATTAGTCGTTGTTGCTAGTTTAACCAACAGTGACTCTTTTTTCGTGTTGAAGTAACGTAAAGCGTAGAATTCAGATTTGTTATTTATTCCTTAAAAGATGTGTTTAGAAAACTTAGTGTCAATAAATATAATAAATTATTTAATTATTTATTGACAAATTATGTAAATCGATTTATTCATAAGAACGTCTTTCAAATAATTACACAATATTACAGGAAATTTGCTGAAAACAACAAATAAATAAAAATAACTTGAACAAATTACATTTTTCATATATAAGTAATCCTAAGCACGTTGAATTTAATAAACTCGAATCCAAATATTCAATTTCAGTGAGATCTAATGTTCTGTATAGAAAGTCTATTTATTCGCGTCGAATTATCTTTCGGTTTCCATAGAAATAATACGTAATGGTAGATCGAATATGGAAAAAAAAAACTACAAATAGTTTTGTATACAGCACACATATAAAGGAGCAATAGGAAAATAATGTAATAAACATTTAACAAACGAATCAAATTGAAAAAGTACACTAATATTAGAAGACAAACAAATTGATATCTGAATTGAACCCGTTGGTTGTTGATTGATATTCTTTTGAAACAATTAATAGGTTAAAATAATTAGTATCGTTTCTTCTCAAACTATTTAAAATAAAATCCCTTATACTAGTATAATCCACATCCTTGTAAATTAGCTTGAATAATCATATCGATAACAGAATCAAGGATCATCTGGACTTGATTCGTATCCGTGGCGCATGTCTGATGCATATAAATCGTTTTCTCTGGGTTCGCGTTGAGACCGTCAAACTTTTCTTCAATATACCGCGTTGATTCATCATATGTTTGAGCGCCTTCAGTTTATTGGTTAAGGAGGAGACTTATGAAATCCAATATATTACCTTTATATTCCGGGAAGGCAACCTTGATGGAGGTTCGCTTTATTTTTTCGGCGAATAAATCCTTTTTGTTTAAGAAAAGGATCATAGACGTGTTTATAAACCAACGCGAATTACAAATTGATTCGAACAATCTCATAGATTCAATCATTCGATTCTAAAAGAATGTACTAAATCTTGAAATAAAATTGCAATAATTACTGTAGTTTCGTCTTCAAATAATACTTGATCGTATTCTGATATAGCTGCAATAAATATAATAGCATTCACGTCCTCAAAACAATGAATCCATTTTTTCCGTTCTGATCTTTGACCACCGACATCGAATACTCTGAAACAAAAAGTTCATAAAACCGTTAGAGGTTGCAGAGAAACCTGAAATCAACATTCTTCATTTGAAACTTGACTTCCACAATTCCAGTAGTCTTAATTCTTGAGAGTAAGATGTCTTGTTCTGTTGGCTTATACTCTGGATTGGCAATTCTTTCAATTGAAGCCAAGAAGCTTAAAAATTCATTTGTATAATGACTTCATTAAAAAAACATACTGTGGAGCACTTTCTGGCATCTGAAACTCATTTCCCCGGTTCACCGCATCCGTGTTTATTGCCCTATCTTCCCATAAAGTAGTTAGTGCTTTTGTGAGCTCCGGTGAAAATGGCTCTGACTCTTTTCCAGCTTTCACTACATCCAAAACAACTCTTGCATCCGCCTATGAACCGTATAATAAATGAATAATTTATATAAAAATAAAAAATCACCTCTCTATTTGGATTCTCAAATGAGATTCCAAGATTTGGCAATGCTCGCAATATGACTGCCATTCCCTGGATTGTATTGTTGTAAACAACACTTTTTTGTTTATCTGCTTCATCATTGGAGAAGCCATGATCATGAAGTATCCGCATTTGTTTCAAAACTGTTGATTTGCCGCATTCTCCGGCACCTGAAATTATTATTTATTACATTTATTACGACCCAGTTAGATTTCTTCAAAACCCATTTTTAAACAAAACAAGTTAGAACGGTTGAAATAGTTGGTGTAAAATACAATTCTAGCAGATACTTAAAGATATAGGGAAAAATGACAGAAATATACACTATAAATCGGAATTCTGCAGTAGTATCTTGACGCAGTTTAGACAACTGGAGAGTTTGTTCAATTTTCATTGCGTGAAGGAACAGTAAGTAAGTGTTATGCCTAATATTAGGAAGTAATAGAATTTACTTAAAATGAAAGGATATTTTGAATTCAGTGAAGGAACGGAGTGAAATACAATATAGCATAAATTTCGGGGCCCATCGCGATGTCTCCAAACACTTATGCATATCTTTTGTTTCCATAAGACCAAAAAAGGAAACAAAATAGGAAAATCTGCGCTACGAACCTTTTTACTAAATTAATATAATTATGCACTTCACGATAATTTTAAGAAATATCTAGAAAAAAATATATTCGATTGATAATTGGCTCCAGGCATTGGAAGCAGTGATGAGAGGGACCCCGTTTTTGGAATTACGGACGGGCGGTTTTTTTTTAATTTCAAAACCCGTATATATTTTTGGATATCGGTGTGAAATTTCGATTTTTATATTCATTTATGTGAATTTTAGAGTATTTAAGCGCTACATAATGACCGTTGGATTAAAAGAGTAGTGTAATACCACAAGTAAAGAATATAAATTTTAAAGAAGTATCAGGTAAATCATACCACAAAATGTGGATCTCTTCATAGGCTTTAGATGTACACAAGGCACGCCAACGGGAAAACTTAAAAATCGGTTTTCTGATTTTGAAGCGACTCAGAAATTTTTTACGTTTTTTCAATAAAACATTGTTTATGACAAATTAACAAGGCTTTCCTTAAACTATCTAAAAATATTAATAGCTTTTCGTCAAGTTAGATTTGAGCACGTTCACTGAACACATTTAATAACCATGACAATTGGCGTGTCAGAAGTGTGGGTAAGGGCACTTTTTTCAAATTCTCGAGTCCGGAATTCGGAATACGGAATCCAGAATCTGGAATATTGAATTCTGCCCACCTCTGTTACACACACCCGGCGTTCAAAATCCCAAAATAAAAATATGATTTTTGAGTATTTAATCGTATATAATACAACTTCACGGAACTATTTCTAATTTCAGTAGACACAAAATTACTAAACTTGTCTAATTTTTTTCTCTAAATTACAAAAAGTTTTTGAAATTTAAGTTTCTAGGCATCTAATTTGTTGGTCTGGTCAAGTATAACATTTTATTCGATTAAACAAACAATAAAATAAAGTGTAACAGTGATGGGAGGGACCAGTTTTTTTGGAATTCCGGGCGGGCGCCACCTCCATTTGGCGGGGCCGCCCTTTCTCCTTACCCGGGACTTGGCACCTGGACCAGGACTTCCCTTTTTCAATACACGAGACCCGGGACCGGGACCCCCTTTTTTTAGGAAAATACCTCCCATCACTGGTTAGTAAATTAATAATACGGGATCAAAATTTTATAATGAAATTAATACATTTTTCAAAATTGATAAGAAAATGTGTCATATAAAAAATAGAGATAAAGATTTTAATATTGTCCTTTTCAGAGATCGGTGCCTAATAGAAGAGCAATAAAAGAAGAGAAAATGATTGGCGGCCACACGGCCACAAACAACTTTTTCGTCAATTCCTCTTCAATGTGTTCTGCCCATAACTTCGTAAAAAAAATAGCCGTCCAAAAAGAGAGGCCGTCGAAACGAGAACCTCATTCCATCCTAATTTTTTTCCTCTTCCATTAGGCACAGACCTCTGAAAAGGAAAATATTTTTTATAATAATTTGCACGCCAGCCGCAGATGTCGATTTTACAAGAAAAGTCCCTTTAGCGTCCGCTTGAGATTTTGATGAGACTTGCACAATTGATAGATTCGGATGCGCTGATTCCAAATCCGTTTTAAAAATCGGCGCAATTTTTCTCTGAGCCTAGATATGAGCCGCCAAAGTTTATTTTACGTTTTTATTAGTTTATTTTTTTACGGAAATTAATCACGGATGTTCTGTTTTACACGTGTCACCTTAGGTCTCACGACACAGCGTTTTTCAGCATATTGACATTCGATATGTTTCGTATGCAGTTTCTAGACGAAGAAGGTTCCAACGAACAGTAAAGGAAACCGTTATAATATGGGGTACTACGTTAAAGTTCACAGCACGCCAACTGAAGAAGTTTAAAGCTGGACCCAATTTAGAGCATCTAGATTGGATATACCGGGCGAATTTTTGTAGAGCAGAGTGCTTTCTAATACAACCGTAACCTTGACAAAAAAAAAATAAAATTGGTAATACGATCTCAAAATCTTAAAAATCGAAGATTTCAGTTGGCGTGTGGCAGTCATTTCCCTGGATGTCGTGGAAAATAAAAGTGAACAGTTTGGAGGACTAACAAAATAATATAAATATGATAGAAGTAAACCACAATTAAAATTTTACCATAGCTTAATTAAAAAATAACAAACCTAACAGAAGTAGCTTAACAACCTTTTGTTGTGCTAAATGCCCTTGCATCATTTCCTTATCAATAGCCTTCGACTTCATCGCCATTTCCTTATCCTCCGTCGATTGACACATACCCATTGTTGAATACCCTTTTTTAATAAAGAAATCCAATAAATGTTGTAAGGGGACAATCTCAGCACAAATTGCTTTTTTGTTTTTTTCTATTGAAATGATACCCAAAATCTAGCCAATGGAATATGTGTATCTGAAACAAATCCAAATAAATAAAACACTCATTTTGTAAATGGTTTCAATGAGTCAAAATATGCAAGTTAATTCCAAAACAAGGTGTGTTAATAAAAAAGTAAATATCTCAATAAAAAACCTCATAAAATCAAAAACAATTTTCGCAGCTCTTATAATACAATTACATTTTTCTGTTGGTAATAAATATAGTGATATAATAAATAATGAGGTAAATTCATAGAAAATATAATTCTAAAGCAAAAATGTGTATATTATATATAGGAAATATAAAAAAGATATTACGTGTAACCTGTTGAATAATAAGAAAAATGAAGAATAGATATAATTACAAAATACAATTACATACATAATGAATAAGAATCAAAAACCACTCGTAAAAGCTTTCAGTTTAAGTTCATTTTTGAAAAGGACATATATGATTCATTAAATATGGAAGGAAGATGTGGATGAAATCTCGCAGAAATTTTTTTGTTTGATAAGTTCGACAACGACGTTTTCAAATTTTTCAGTTTCAGATTAAGTTCGAGGTTTTCAGGTTTTAATTTTATGGATACCTCACATTTTTCTGAAATTTAGCGAAATATTAGAGGCTCAGTTTGTTAATAAACTCTTGTTTCATTCAAATTGGTCTGCAGGTTAAGTAGCAACTAGACAAACAATAAATAAATATTTTCTAATATTTACACTTTTCTTAAAAGTTTCACGTAGATTATAAAAACATGTTGTTTAAACCAACTTCAAATTATCGACAGAATCTTCGTTTTTTGAACATTTATTTTCTTGAATTTCAACGAAAAATTTTTACGATCTGGCTTACTGATACACTATGTATACTCCTGTACTACAATGTTTATAAGCTTTATTACGAAAATAACAACTAAACTAATTAACCTTTGATTCATTCAAAATACATTATTATAGATGTGCCTTAAAGGACGGTTTTACTCAACTTTAAAATATAAAGTTTATTAAGCTAATCGTAGTGGACTTAGTGGACTGTACGTTTTCAAATAAAAAAATGATAATGCAAAAAGGAAATGTGCATTATTTTAGTATTTAATTGGGTATTTTTAATCTACAAGTAAGTATTTTGAACTAGTTGTAATTTTATCTAGACAGATGCTTATTCAAATGTGTTTTACATTTCAGAGATAGGCACCTAATGGAAGATTTAAAAAAATAATAAAATGATAGTCTCGTTTGGATGGCCAATACGGACTTTTCCATCTATTCCTCTCCAATGTGTGCTGTCTATTTTTTTTGCGACAACACATATTTATAGGAGATAAAAAAGTACCCGTCCAAACGAGAATCTTATTTCATTCTAATTTTTTCCTCTTCCATTAGGCACCGATCTCTGAAATGTTAAATATATTTATATAAACTTCTATTAGCAAACAAAACTACTTGTGCACTATTCATATTCAAACAGTAAACTGAACGTGCATCCGTTTTTTTATTTATAATGTTTAATTAATTGTTTAATTATCAAAGTTGGAGGACTTCCGCCAAGAAAAACTCCGCAAAACAAGACTCAACTATTACGACACAACATCTGAGTAGACACACTTAGAACGGGATGAACCAGGAAGAATTAGTTTATATAATATTCTAAGTAATATATTTAGAAATAGTCGATTAATGTTATTGTTAAAATTATTATTTTCTGAAAGATTGTTTTAATGATTTTAATTTTTGGATGTTAACCTTGCAAAGAATGGGATGAGCACCAATACTTTTTTCAGGTCGATTACAACCATAATTTATTTCGCTAACTTAATTTACAGAATAATCCAATAGCAATTATCTTACAAATGATATTTGTTTCCTTAGCACCTGCCAAATTATATAATGAATAATATATTAACTCCTGATTAATTTCTGGTCTACTTCTTTTACGATATAATTTTTCGCTTTTTTTTAAAATTTTAAAGCGATTTTAACTAAAAAATTAATTTTAACTTATTTTTTACAAACAATGGGTTGAAATTAATATTAAGGTATTCAATTACAAGATATTCCTAAAAAGCTAGATTTCAATTACAAATAAAAGATTTATTTCATAATGAAAACTATTAAAAGATAATTTTCAATTTTCCCGAAATGATACCATTATTCCTTTTGAAATTTATGAATTAATTTAACCGCGCAATGCTCTAAGTTATTTAAAGTGAACAAACATTAACAAAATTGAAAATAATTATACATAATCATAAAGCTCGTGGAGGAATCAGCTGAAAAATTCGGCGATAAACAATCACAACCTATTAATGATCATAAAACGAAGTTTGTCAGTAAATGTTTCATAATTAGCCGCCATACAATTCAAAATAAATGAGTGCGTCAAACATTGTGAGATTTGATATACGTTATACACGCCAAATTAATTCGATAAATCAGGAGCTCAGAAGAATCATTTAAACCTAACATAGCGTAAAAATTTAGAGTGTAAGAAATAGTTTAAGAGAAGCGGATAACAGTTACTTAAAATTTTTTCTATTTATTTAAAATTCGTTTCCATTTTGCGTGAAAATATATAAAAAATAGAATTGAAGTGTTCATATTTAACTTAAAAAGTTTAATATAGGTTATACTTTATAATTAAAATAGTTATATCGACGTGTTCAAATCTTGTTTCCCAACTTGTACGAAAATTTAGAGTTCATGTTCTACTGATTCAAAGTTATCAAAGTAAAAATAACATAAGCAATTTCGAGCTAAAACACCTTTAATGGTTATTATCTCTGATGTTTCTTGGAATATATCATTAATATGCTATATTCCAAGAAACAGCATATTAATGCTATATTCCAGGTAAAACCAACCATATGAGTTGTGCATTAATGTACAGTCAAATGCAAAAGTAATGACACGCCATTTATTCCAAATATAATATAAACTGAGATTGCGGAACAATTATAACGGAATTATCATGAAGTTTATATAATTAACGGAAATTAGGTTTGGAAACATCATGAGTGAGCTAATCAATACGTTATTTAACCATATTAGAAAATATAGAACACATATATATATATATATATATATAGCATTGTATAAAAACAACAAAGATAATGTTATTCGGTTTAATTCAATTAAGCGAATTCTCAACTGAGTTATAAAACGGTCCAAATTAAACTATTTGGTATTTGTACTTTTACTAAACGCTATATCACATTTCCTGTCATTACCAAACTATTATTAAGGTAAAAACAACCAAAAATTTTGTCATAATATATACTTGTCTAGGTGATAATGACATATGGAAAACAATCATTTAAAGAACGTAATTGATATATAGTCTAATTGGTTATGAGTGATCAACTACAGCGGATCTTTATAAAAAACGTTTTTGAAATAAAATACCATTTATAAATTAACTGCACTCCACTGTCACGAAACCGCGCCCTATTGCAAAAGGCTTCGCACCAATTACAAACTCAACCTTTTCATTTATTATTTATGTTTTCAATATTTACAAGTCACTTCTATTAACGATGAATACTCTTCTGGTCCATTAATTGAGGTACTAAGAATATCTTTTCATTAATCCATCAGGATTTCTGCAGAATGAAACGTTAACTGATAACTAAAATATTGAAAATAAAAATAATTAATTAAAGGATAGTATTTGCAATTGGTGCGTAGTGCGGCGCGGTTTCTTGGCAGTGGAGTGTAACTGTATTAAAAGATAAATAAAAACCTATATACACTAGCTGACAAAAGTTTTGTCACAAATGTTTTTTCGGGTTTAACTTTTTTGTGAATTGACCAAATTGGCTGATTTTTGGATATGATAGATTCATATGGTTGTAGATTATTTTACAAATTCCCGCTTGTGATTACGATGATCCGTTTTACAGTGACAAGCGTTTATCGTAAAACGCGTAGCTCAAAGATATTACGCACTTTTCTTGCACTGCATTTTTTTAAATAATTTTTTAAAGTTCAATTATATTTTTTTCATAATTTATTGAAAATAGCAGTAATTGGCAACATTTTAGAGATGACTCCACGTAAAGAAACTCCAATTGCCACCCGGCAAGCTGTTATCAATATGATGGAAAACGGAATGCGTGGTACCGAAATTGACAAGTTCCTCAAAATCAATAAACTAACTGTATATGAACTGTACACTGATTCACATAAAATATCAAAAAATCAGCCAATTTGGTGAAGTCACAAAAAAGTTAAACCCGAAAAAACATTTGTGACAAAACTTTTGTCAGCTAGTGTATATATATATAGGTTTTTGTAGCCTGATGCTTTATGAAGTGATCAAATTAATTCATTCATGCGGATAAATCACCCCAAATGGTTGATTAGAAAAACATCATTGTAAGCACAATATTGTTTATCTTTGAAACGTTGTTTATCTATAATTAGCCAATGTATGATCTTTTCCTGTGCACGCCACCCGCTAAACTAACATGGCTCTCTCGTTTAACTTATTAAATATTACAAGAAAAGTATATTTGGTCAACATCTCATATTTTAATGAAACTTTCCATGACGATTCGTTTTAGGTCTAAAAGTATGCAAAAAATTTTAAGCTTGCCAAAAACGTTTTCAGGTACTGAAAAATAGGCTTGAAATGTCCTTCTCCCATCATTACTTTTCTTCACCGACAATCAGTTTTCTTTTGAAAACAGTGAAACACAGCAAAATTCGTGTTTTTACCTTGTCACCTACCCTCGGTTTTAAAAAAAGATTCTAATGGAACACCTGGTCATTCCAAGGAATACGTGAAAAGAGAAAAATTTCTATCTCAGAATTCGAGGTATAGGTCTGGGAAGCTGTGACACATCCCCATACAATTCTTGTATATAATTCTTCCTCTTCTCGAGGTGTATCTTTAAACTACGTGAGTCAGCGACAAGTTATTCTTATCTATTATAGGTAATTTTATATTTGTAAGAAAAGTTTTTCAACAAAAATAATTTCTTTCTTTATATTTTGGCTCTCCAGCCTTTAAACTAATAACAAGTATGATAACAAATTCGATGGTATCGTTTTCTTATAATTGACGACTCTCCTAATTATGTTAGGTAATACGAGAAAAACATGTTGACATGATATTTCTTTTGGTTTTTCTATTTCTATCGATTAGTTTTTGAGATTTCAACGGAATCATTTGATACGAAAACTCTCTTCTTAATTTTTGAGATTAAGTGATAACAAAAAATAATAAATTCTCTGAACGTGTGATCAAATTCTTTGATCTTTCTTTATACGTGTAATTCTGTTTTATTAAAAATATTTTTAAGACGAAAAAACATGTAAAAAAATTGGTCTTGTAACAATATTTTATATTTAAAGTGTTATTTCTGATGACTACAATAAATATACAATAATTTTTTATTGTAGTAAGAACAGAATATTGATAAACATGTTATTAGAGATTCCATCAGCAGTTTATGGACAGTGTAAATTTTTAAAAGATTTCAATTTAAATACAAAATCAAAAAATCGTGAAACATACGGTATTAAAATATACGATTACTATGAAATATTAATTTATTTATCATTAAAAAAAACTACATTATCACAACATAATGCACGCCAATTTTAAATGAAGATTTAGAAAAGTTTACACGATCCTTGTTAATGTTAAAGTATATTTTACAAGCTCATTGTCCCGTGAATTTATAGAGCTCATCTTAAACTATATGAGAATATTTTCATAATTATGAAATAATAGACTTGGGTACGTTTTCTAAGTAACTAGTTTAGCGGCTTCAATTTACGTGCATAATGTGTTATTATGGTTAAAACTATCGAAATTCATATATAACGGGATGTATCAAATAAAAAAACTGAAACTTTAGAAAAATAATTATTTTTTTAGAAAAATAACTTTAGAAAAATAACCAACAGAGCAAGTAAATAATGAGAAACAGAAAAAAAGAACAAAAAAACGAGGAGAGGCGCGAAGAGGCGCAATTTAATGTTGACTGCACGCCAAGTGCAACTAGAAATCTGAAAGATTGTTTAAGACTCGTTAACCCAAAATTTAGAGCAGATAAAGCGATTTTGAGATATTTTAAGAAAAATATGATAAAATTAAAATACGTCAAAAGTTTGAAAAAAAAGGTGTTAATTGACGTGATGTACCAAATGACAGTAGACACAGTCAGACTAATTCAAATGTTCGATGTTTAAAACTTTGAGAGCATATTAGAGTACACTACCTGAATATACTAATTTTCAAGCTCAAATGTATATTTCAAACAATTTAAATCTTTAAAAAAATGTCGACGGTATAATCAATGTGGGTGGTATAAAATAAATCACAGTTTCAACTTGTTCAGTTTACAATTGAAATAAAATAACGAAATAAATATCACCATTGTTTTGAAATATGAATTAATTTAAAACCATGTGTGATTTATAATTCATTGTTTAAAAAACTAACAATTTCATTGTTCACGCGTTGTTCAATAATATAAAATATTGTAAATTTCAGAGATCGGTGCCTAAGGGAAGAGCAAAAAATACGAAAAAATAATGGTCTCGTTTGGACGGCCAAACGGCCACAAATTACTTTTTCGTTTTTTCCCCTTCAATGCGTGTTATTCTTTTTTTGAGGCAACACTTGATGAAATAAAAAGGAGTCGCCGTCCAAACGAGAACCTCATTTTAAAATAATTTTTCCTCTTCCATTAGGCACCGATCTCTGAAAAGGACAATTATATGAAGTATAAACTCCGGAATAAAATAAAAAATTGATGAACGTGTTGAAATAATCCAGATACTGGAATCCATGAATATTATTTTGAATCCGGAATAACTTGACCATGACACTCCAAATGAAACAGCAAAAGATATAAAAACAACATAATTTTTGTTTTTTTTTGTCGTGGAGTAAAATCCGAATATTATTTTCATATAATTGAAAACTTAAACATTTTAGTCCATTTTGATGCATATTCTCTTAACATTTTGGATAGTTATAGGCAAGCTTAGAAACTGAATTGAAAATTAATTGTGAAAATTTAACAGGCGAGCTCAAATAATTTATAAATATTTATTTTTATTTTTAGCATACGACTTTTAATTCTATGAATATAATGCCTTATTGATCTATTTTTAACAATCATATAACGAAAAAATGCTAAATGCTAATTTTTCAGCTTTTAATCAAGAACGTTCAAGAATAATACACAAATCAGGAATCCCCATGGATATTTATTTACAATTTTTAGTGAATTGTAGATAATACATTTCAGACAATCTATATACCACCAAGTTCTATCGATTAATGAAGATATAAAGCCTTAATGAGCCCCTCAATTTGCTATTACTATTGGTGTGTCATAATATATTGAATATAAAACAATTTTGGTTATTTAAAAACCAATTCATTAAACAAAAAATATTTTAATTTTAAAGTTTATTACAGATTTGGTATAAATAAAGTATACTTTGGGTATAACAATTTGTAGTGATAATTTAAATTGATTATGTTCTAAAATATATAGCCAAGTTTGAATAATTAGTCTAAAAACAATTTAGTAGTTAATTTAATATAAAATGTACTATTATTCCATAATAACAAGACCTTTATTATTATACTACGACAAATGCCAAATAAAATATATATATATTGGTTATAAGTTGTATTAAAAAGTATTACCAAAATATAAGAAATTTAAAATTCAATTTCAACATTTCTGAATTATTTTCAATGGTCTCAAAGAGATCATGAAACAAATATTCAATTTATGTTAATAATTTCTCTGTTTTTTATTATATTTCTTCAAAATTTCTTGATAAAATCAGATTTATTACTTTTATTTTTTATGAAAATAAAATTGGAATTTTTAGCTTATTATATTTTGATAAGAAATAATAACAAGTTTTAAAAATAAACTGTTCGTTTGGGAACAATTATGTGAAGAGTTTCTCAAAACTCAAAAAATTGAAGAAAGCTTTGTTGGTTTATAGGCTGAAGATGAACAATCAAAGACAAAGGTTGTCAATTTGTCTTATTTATAGATTAGATTAAAAAGTATCAACGAATCACATCTTATTATGGTATGGTCGGGTTTGGTGAAAAAAGTGCAGCTAACCTACAGCTTAAACCCGCTTGCATTGCAATTTTTTTGCCGTACAAGTTAGTTAGCACTGCTCACTCCAAATCAAAATTTAGATGCTCTCAAATTGAATCACGTAATTTTACTTGGCGCGCTTAAAATTTTAAAATAGATATAGGTAAATTTCCGATATTTTAAGTTAAGCAATCCATAAAAATGCAAATCATATGATCAAACTACGATGTAACACTTTAAATGAGCTAGTCATTGTACAATTCCTGTTGTGCTTGGTCTAAAGTTTCACATAAAAATATTATTGCTGAGCTTTTAATTTTTTTAGATAGACGAGATTAAAATATCATTTTTCTCAAAGGAACACAATGAGATGGGCGGCGGACTTTTGAATTTCCGAATCACATTTGATAATTCGGAAACTGGGATACGGAATCAGGAATCTTTGCAAAACATCTTTTAGAAATCTCTAATTATGAGAATCAGAGAAGAGGAACAGCGAGGTCACGAGGTTCTTTTTAAAATTAATATCAAGGTATGGAAAATATTAAAAAAAATAGTTTCGCGATATTTTTTGAGTTTTAAACCCATTCTTAAACTTGGATTACATTCTAAATTGTTCCCATGAATAGGCTATAATTAAAACAACTAGCAATTAGAGCAAATATAAAGTGTAAGAACATAAAATCATACTCCAATTTTGTGTTTGTGGCGAGCGTGTTTACATCAAATATCCCCACTATCAGAAAATAATGTGGTAAATAATATATATTGTAAGATATCATTTAGGCCAAATAAATAGAAACGAAAGTAGATATTCTTATTGAAAATGTGTGACATACAGCGATATACAAAATTTTCAGTCACTACAATCAATTTTAATCTGTCATATACTCAATACAATTGGGCTTACCGAAATACAAATTCTGACTTTTGATTTTCGTTTTTGCACATTTTATACACAAATACATGCAGTTTAGAAAAATGCCTTTATTACGTATGTGATAGGCATAGAAACACTGATGAATTGAGAATTAATGAAGCATAAAAAGTCAAACAAGAAAACGAATATATTATGATTCAATAGAATACGCTCATACAATAATAGTGATTATCATCGTTATAATCATAATAATCATCATAATAAAGCTGACAATTATTAATAATTATTAATAAAAATTATTATCATTATTAGTAATATAACTAATAAATCAATTTGATCAGACACTCAACATATTTTTCCTAATTTACAATTACTTTTAAATTATATTATTTGAGGGAATACCTTAAATAATAATAACATCGACACCCCAACCGAAAAATCCGATTCAGTCATTCTATGCGACGAGTTGCAAAATGGTTTGCGCCCTGTGCGACCTCCTTTTGTTTATTATTTAAAATGTTTTTCGTAATAATTAAGATATTTACTGTTTAAGAAGTATTTATAACCGTTTTTCGTAATTTTTTTTCTCAAACCCCTGTAAAAGGGCTCGATGAATTTATTGATTCATATAGGATTGTTTAAAAAGTATTATTTTATAGGTTTTCAACGATTTTTATGGAAAAATTGAAGATAACTTGAAAATCGAGCATAACTTCAAATTGTCCGTATTATCAAAAGATTAATCGTCCGATTGCAAATTTATTCACGTGGGTTTTAAAAAAAGTTGATAACACAATTTTTAAATAAATCATTTTTAATAATTTTTAGATCATAAAACTCGATTAGAAGACTTGAAGCAGTGAATTGTTATTCAACTAGCAAGAAAAAGGGATAAGGAAACTATATGTGACGTTGTTTCAAAGAAAATCGGTTTGCAATATTTATAAAAATTAAATTTTATATTTACCTTTGTTTTCAGTCATAATTTACAAATATGAATGGTTATGCAATTGAAACCGTCATAGAAAGATAGATCAGAAGAAGACGAACAAGATGATGTAAAGAATTTTTTGAAAAAGTTTGTATATTTTGAGAAATCGATTTTATTTATAATTTTCAGACAATTTTTTTTGTGGAGGTTCATTTTCGTCATGGGATCAACTTAGAAATCGTCTCAATAGAAAGATCAGCGTGAGACGAATCTATATATGTATGTTTTATGAAAATATTTCAGGTAAAACCATTTTTATAACAATTTTACGTTTTATAGGGCTTTATTATTCAAATATTCGAAATACATATTATCAGGCGCGTGTTTTTGCTGATCAATATGTGAGAACAATGCAATCAATAAATAAAGGTTTGTGGGGTTTATTACTCGATCAATTTCTTAAATTTCAGAGTCAAATTTTATTCGAATGTTGAAATCAGGGACAAAAGTCTATTGAAGTAATGAAAAACATTTGTAAGTCATTGAAGTTTATTTTCCTTTGAAAATTGTTATTTCTACAGATCATGCGAACGAAGCTGATGCTCAATGAAAGGCTTTAAGTAACGTACATAAATATTTATTCATTATTTAATAAATTATTTATAAATATAATAATTTTATATCGATCAAGTGACAGAGAAACGCGTGTATACAAGCTTGTACTGAATATGATTTGCTCTAAATAACATATGTTTAATTTTTTGAGCTATAAATAAAATAACATTAAATGTTTCCACTATCTTTTTATTGAGTAAGCACATTGCTTCTCTCGTAGCCTGCTTCTGAATACTTAAGATCTGCTTCTGAATACTTTAAGGTTAAGATTTCTCTCGTGGCCGAAGCCGTTTTGTTCTCAACCGACGCGTTGGGATTCACCAGTGATTGTCATCAGCTGATGATGATCATCAGTTAATTTTTCTTGGTATGTTCCAATTAATTTACATTATCAGTTCGTCATTCTTCTTAGCTACTCCTAGGCTTTGGTTACTAAAACCATTTCATATATTTTAATACTAATTTCGTATTAGTATAAATCAAATTATTAAACGATTCTTGTAAGTTCTACAATTATTTATTAAAAAATAAAGTTATTATTTATTTAATGGTTGATTATATTCATTCCCCGTTATGCTTGATATCGATAATGTTCATTGCTTTAGAAACATTTTCAGTTTTGATCAGCCTGAATAAACAAGTATTATATTAATTTTATAAACATCTAAACATACATTTCCGTTTATATCCCAATTTTCCTGCTTCTTTCTTCGATACTTCTTCGATCTTCTGACCATTATTTATTAAGTTTTATTATATTGACTCGTGGTGGTACATGATTTCGATAATCCTGTTCATTGCTTTATAATCACTTTCAGTTTTGAAAGCCTGAATTAACAAGTATATATATTAATTTATAGAAATCGAAACATACTCTTCCGTTTATATCCCGATTTCTGTGTTTCTTTCTTCGCGACTTCTTCGACATCGATGCTCTTCTGTTCTTTAAGAGCTGGATATATCTAAATCTTTAATCATCTTATTATAATTATTAATATATGAATTCATACCTTCGAATTTGTCCTTTCCAGCTCTTCTCATTTATCCATGTATCCATCCATTACCATTGCTAAGGATTAAAACAATATAATCACGAATTAGTCATCAAATAATAACAAATTCTATTGAAATATCAGAAAAATAAACAAATAGGGCGTGGCGCCATTTTGCAGTTGCCGCACGGTAACGCGCAATATACCGGCATACAATGACTGAATCGAACCTTTTTCAACTAAAACCAGTTGGCGTGCATCGATAATTTAAGAACATATTTATCAGAAGTTTGCATCATTTTCCAAAGAACACCAACTGGAAGTCCAGAAAAAAACTAGTCCAGAAAACTTGCTCAAATATAATGTTTGGTCAAGATTTTAATATTTGAAAAACTGGCCTAAATTAGGTAAATTAGGTTTCTGTAAAATATACACAGAATAATTGTATGAGGCACGTAAACTTCAGTAAATAATTATTTAAAATTTGGGTGCCAAAGAAAAAATAACCGAACTCTTGGAAAATTTCAAAAAGTATTCTAAAGAGAGAGAGAGAGAGCCGTCATAAGATTGAAATTTATCATTTTTATAAAAAAAAATCATATTACTCAATGTGACAGCTTAATTTAATAGATTGGCAGATAGATAAACTAATATAACATTTTGGGGGAATAGTAATGCCGGTCTTGTTAATCTTCGCATCGAATATTCAGTAAGAAATCTTCCTTCGGAACACGTAACTTGTTCATTGAATGAAGAAATCTCAAAAAGAATCAGAGCTGGATGGGTCGCGGTTACGAAATGCCAAAATCAACCAATAAGAGAAAAACTCTGCTATTCGCCGCAGAAACCTGGACTACTTTACTAGCTTAAAACTTGATATTCAGATCAAAATTTGCGAAATAAGAATATGTTCTGAGCTCCCAAATTAACCATTCCATTTGTAGCGAAGGAGCAGTGATGAAAACATACTTGGACACCTTTAGTTTAGTTTAGTTTAGTTAGTTTAGTTTAGTTTAGTTTACCTTGGACAATTATAACTATAAAAAGTGGTAAAATGAAACAAATAATGTCAAATAGTAATCGTATTTCGACTTTTTTGATAGTCACATACTAAAATTTTCAACCAACTTCCAAAAACTCATCCGAGATGCCCATAGGAATTATTAAATAATACGCTGACATTTTTTATGGCTTAGATAGTTTTGGATATATAATTCATATTAAATATTTAATTCCATGAGAATTTTACAGTCAAAATATGAGAAAACAAACATTTCATTAAGTGCATTTATCCTACAAAGATCTACGAGTAAATATCAATAAGATTAAGTGAAGAAAACATTATCGGCCGATTTCGGTTGAGCGCAATTGAAATTGCACCTGTTATGTTTTATAAATAAGTTATTTAAATAACTCCAATGAAAGTGTTTAATGCCGCTAAGATTTGTTTATATTCAATTAAAAAATTAGTATTTCCATCAAAGCTAATTGAAATTTAAAAACAAACGCAAGTAAAAATAACAACCAAATGTTGAGTAATAGATAATAGATTTGGTCTTCGGCTACCTAACCTAAATAAGTAAAAAATAATACAAACCACAGTTCACTGACACGAATTACGCGCAAATTGCAGAAGACCGTGCACTTACTTGAATAATATTATCACAGAAATTAAAATGAGCAATAATAGATAAACTGATACAGCAGTGATGTTTTTGGTGATGAATATAGGAAAGCTTTGTTTGGTTCACTATACAGCGCATTATAAATCATGCGTGTTAATGCACAATTATATCATATCGGAAAGTTTTAATGAGATTTTAATATAAAATTTGATGAAAACTGATAAATACGTATATATCATCTAGGGAGAATCGAATAAACGTGTTGTCATATGATTAAAAAATATGATATTGGAAAAATAAATACTGGAGAGGATTTATTGAACAATATACGGTGTTTTTTTAAATACAGTAATGAGAATCAAAAAAGAGGAACAGCGAGAAATTATGTATTAAATTATGTATTATAAAGTTTCATAAAAAATAAAAATAATCAATGGATTTTTTATAACACAAACAACAATAACTTAAGAACAATTATAATGTGGATTGAGAAGCTGATAGTAAAGGTATGGTACGGCGAGTACGGCGAGCACAGAATACGAACACCACAGAGACCCCCCAGAAGGGTTTATTGGGTTACAATGTATGGCATCTGGTGTATTATCACATATTATCAACACACATGATCCGAGGTTTGAGGGAATGTCTGCGGAATGGCAGCGATACAATAACAATTGAATCAAAATAAATTGAAAATGATCATAATACAATTACATATATTAATTTAAATGAAGTCGTCGTCGTTTGAACTGTTGATGTTGTCTATCGGCGGTTGTGTTTTCATCTGAGACGTTGAGGTTGGCAAACTCTGCTTCAGGTGTAGATTTGCAGCTTCCAACCATGCACTGGGGACGAGGCGATGGAGGATTTACATCGGAATTTATTTTCCTTTTTGCAAGGAGTCTTGTGTCCCTTTCGGAAGCAGAAATAACATATATTTGCTTCCGCTAATCTTTCTAATTACTTGGTTAGGCCAAGAGGCGATTGGCATTTTTTTTTCAAAATGTCAAGCACCCCTTGGCCTAACCATGTCCTGCATGTGTGTTGATTTCTTCTGTTGTCGGCCTCGATTCTGTCCAGCTTCATGATTAAACGAATATTAGTTAATTGTGTGGTCTTTGGTGATCATTTTGCTGCTCATAGTGGAGTGTACTGGTTATGAGATAGTTTTTTCGCTTTATATACCCTTCATAGGGCGTTGTTTATAGTACCTCTTTTATCAATGGGGTCATATTAACAGATGCCTGTAGTTTTGTTTATTGGGGCTATTAAGATTATGATGGTAATTTGATTGACATGTGAAAATTATTGAAAATATCGTCTTCATACTGCTGAAATAAAGCATTGTATTGCAATTAATAAAATTATGGTTAGAATTACTAAAACGCTTATAATATAGCCGATTCTGTTGCTCTGATCATTTCAGTCCAGCCGGGTAACCATTTCGTTATTGTTGGGACTGTTAATTCTGATATTTGGAATTGTTTCGAACCAAGTTAATTTTTCCTGCTTGTGTAAGTATGCTGAGAGCTGAACTGTATTGTGCCTTGGCCTTTAATGATGTTTCTCTTTTTGCTGCATCTAACTTCGCACGTCTACTATGACTGCACGTTGGTTCTCCAGTTTTCGTCGCAGAAAATCTTTTCCGTATGACCACTTAGAAGACCACTTAGGCGTATGACCTTACACAGAAGGATTCCTGAGGTCTTTCTTCGCGATAAGCATGTAATATTAAACTTTGCCCCGCGGTTGCAATTGCGACATCCTTGGATTTCTGTGTGATCGGTAATCGTACACTCTTCTTGTGTATCGATCATGGAAACTTGGTATACATGCTCAAGATCGATTTGCATATGCAATTTGTTCTCGACTGATTTAATTGCAAGAACTGCGTCTATGGTTTGATGTATTTCGTTTGTTCCAAATATTTGTGGAAGTCATTTCGATGCATTATTTAGGATTCTGAGCAAGTCTGTTGTGGAACATTCACATTTAGCTTCTAATTCGCCATGTGTGCATTTGCATTGTTCTAAATATTGACAGTTACCTTCTGCATCATATTCGATATTCATATATTTATCTTCATCGATCATGCTAATTCTGTTGCCATTTTGTACGAATACCTTTTCAGTTAAGTATGCATTTCTATTCTCTTGGCTAACTAGTGCCCTTGTTTTCGATTCTGATGACCATTGGATGGTTTTTGGACTCCTTCATATAAATCAACTAGGGCAGGGACCTGTTGTTCATCACCTTCTATTGTCCATATTGTTGTCATTTCTGTGTGTGGGGGGGGGGGGGAAGGATTTGTTACCCCGTCGGTAACAAATCAGAAGGGTTTATTGAGTTACAATATATGGCATCTGGTGGGTTATCACAATATTTTGTGGTATAATCCGAGGTTTGAGGGAATGTCTGATGCATGGTAGCGACAATTTGAATAGTTGTTTCTCGTTTTCATTGAGACTAGAAAATATTGAAAAAGAATTATCAATTTCCTATATATTGATAATATCAGAAAATTGCACTACCACAAGAATATAGTTTATTGTCGCAATTAGGTAATTTATACTTTAAAGCCTATTTTCATAGTGCAATTTTTGATAAATCATTTGAAACCGAAAACACGTCTCGCACATCTCGTGTTCTTCTTCTCTGACTCTCATTATTAGCGTTGTCTCGAAGATGTGCTGTGTTCCTTGGGTAAAAATATGACAAATCGAAAATATATAACCTTTAACATATATTTTAACAAGGAACAAAATATAAAATGAGAGAGCCTGTTAGTATATATGGAATTGGAAGGAAATATGAAGCATTTTAACATGGAATTGGCTATTTTTGATGGTATCTGAATTCAGGAGTTCAAACATTTTAGAAGACTTCTCAAAGTTTGATGAGCATTATTAATTAAACAAGATTTCTGATCTTATTAATCGTGTATATCAATTGAAAGTTTTACCTGCTTGACCTAGTATTTAATATAAATACAAATAAATTAAATTAAAAAATTAATAATTGTCTTCGGCAAGATAAAAAAGAAACATTTTGTGGTCTCGTTTGGACAGAACTAGAAGCAATATTTTCATTCTTTTCTCTCGATCTTTTTTCGAATTTATGTTATCTATTTTAAAAATGAAGGAATTAAATAATACATCTCATAAATTGACCGTCTAGGTCTACGGTAGGTGTACGCGTTTTACACGCCCAGCAGGCCAAGACGCCGGAACTTACGATTTTCAAACTTTTAAGCGGGTGGTTGAAATTTTTTGCGTCTTTTTAACCAAAAAGTTTTCACTACAATCTGCCTTAAACTATCTAAAAAATTGAAATAATGATTTTCCGAGTGTGGTAACGTTTTTAGGCGTTTTAAAGAAAATACTGTTCTCGATAATTTAGGCCAGTTATTCTTAAGCTATCTGAAAATATTAGTATATTTCCAAAAGGTTAGATTTGAGCACGTTTCAGCACAGCAAGCTCATTTTATTACCATACAAGTTGGAATGCGCGAATACACTGGTGAGAGGAACACGTTGAATTTCTACGTTTTTTTTACATCCAAATAACGAGATTGCTGAAGGTGAGAACAGATTATTGATCAACATTGTAAAAGTATTATAAGATTATTTCTTGTAGGTAATATCAAATTATCCATGCAGAACCAGAGTTTTTGATTAACGAAGACAAATTAAGTTTTCTTTGGAGAATGTTAGACTATGGTATATCGTATTAGATTAGCTTCTCTTGTGATTTTTTTGTTTCCTACCTTTGAATAATAAAAAATAATAATACGCGTTTGCGAGCGACTATTTAAAATTTGGTACGGGATATATTATAATTAGTTATTGTTCTTTTCAAGAAAGTATGGCGAATAAAAAAAAAGAAAAATTATTCAAAACAATTCTAGATAATTTGAAATCTTAATTAAAATAAAATGTTATACTATTACACGGTCACCTATCACACCGATTGAAAATTGCAGTTTTCCTATTTTTAAATTTTCATTTCCAATTTTCACGTATAATTTACAAAACATGTTTAATGTAAAATAAAAGTAATAAATCTGATTTGATCTAGTCTGATCTGAGTCTGATTCTGATCAAAATTTTGAAGAAATATAATGAAAAAACAGAGAAATTATTAACATAAATTGAATATTTGTTTCATGATCTCTTTGAGACCATTTAAAATAATTCAAAAATGTTGAAATTGAATTTTCAATTTCTTATATTTTGATAATATAATTTAAAAACGTTACCGTAAATCATTAAATGGTATAATTTCAACGAAAACAACCTTCTATCTATCAATCTACAACTCGGCCAATCCGATGCTTTTTTGAGAAAATTACTCTCGCCTTATGTTTCCCATCGGTTTGTAGTGAAACCAGCGTAAAACCGAGGTAAAAATAGAAAAACGTCGGTTAACGGTTCGTCGCCTTCGCTTATTGTTCAACGGGAAGAAAGTATATTTTACGTCCGCACTCCAATGCCACGAAACCGCGCCGCATTGTAACTTCGCACCATTGCACGAACACTACCTTTTAACTTATTTTTCAATATTATATTTATTACTTTTATTGTTTAACAGAAGAATAAGTTGAAATGTTACATATTGTTCTATATACATATAATAGTTTTGTTTATACTCGTCTGTTTAACAATAATTAATTAATATATATATATATATATATTGTCCTTTTCAGAGATCGATGCCTAATGGAAGAGCAAAAAATTAGGGGCGGAGAAAAGATCTTGTTTAGACAGCCACACGGCCATTGAGGCCATCGAATCCCTTCCTCTTTTGTTTCTCATCAATTTTTGTTATCTATTTTTTGTTTATTATTTGATGAAAAGAAATGAAAAGTTTAATTTAAAAATGAAAATGGATGAAATAAAAATATTGATGACAAACAAAAGAGGAAGAGATTCGATGGCCTTAGTGGCTGTCTAAACAAGACCTTTTCTCCGCCCCTAATTTTTTGCTCTACCATTAGGCATCGATCTCCGAAATGAATAATAAATAATAAATTGAAAAAAATTAAAAGGTAGTGTTCGTGTAATTGGTGCGCAGTCTTTTGCAATGAGGCGCGGTTTCGTGACAGTGGAGTGCGTTACTATATAATTAAGTGTCTTCAAACTTAACTTAACCATTAATATTGATATTCTGCGTATTCTTTCACAGGAAATATCAAAAGTTCGTTTAAAACGTTTCGGTGAGTCCACGTGATCATTAGAAACACGTTATTAAAATACATAAATTTGCGTGTGACGTGTATAAATAAATATTACAACCATAACAAAATAATAAATATTATTTCCATCTACCAAATAAACAAAACCCCAAAATTAATTCCAGAAAATGAATAGGTAACAAGATGTTTATTAGACATAATGCAATTGAAATAATTAGATTTTGCTCATAAGAAATCAAAAATTAAACCCCTACGCATGTTAGAAATAGAAAGAAACTGATTTCTCATCACCTATGGAGTATAATTAAAGCATATTCAAGGGTATTTCAAAAACTGAACACGGATTCAGCGGATATCAATCAAAAACATACAGCTTATCACCCTAACACAATTGTATCTGATTCTTTATTCTCTTTTTCTCCGTCTTCTTCATATTTTTCCCCAAACCAGCGCCGATTTTTTTAGGTAATAAGTAAAGTGCATAAACAGAATTCATATGTGTGTCTGCTGTGAGCAGTCGCCGAAAGGCCCGCGAGCTAAGATTCTTTAAAGAATTTCCGCTAGTTTATCACATATAGTGTGTATGTCGCTATGGTAATGATTGGAAGAAAAATTGCGAGTTGCGAGTTTGACGGTAATTAGCCGCTTTTCAATTATTTGACGTCATTGAATGTAGATAATGGTGTTATTAGAATTCAAGTAATACATTATAAATTTCATCATTAATTACACCAATTTCAATTTCAAATCAGCATATTAATTAATTGCTCGTTTTTTAATATACAGACAAGATAATTAAAAGAACTTATTATTCTATCATATTATATTCTGCGAATAACGAATCATATAACCAAACAACATATAACAAAATATAAATAATGCCGAATTAGGTGATTAATTTTCAGTTTGTATTCCCAATACCCTTTCAATTTAAAATTTAATAACAACAAAATAATCTCGAATTGTAATTTAGACAATTTAACCATGAAATCTTATAAGAAACTATTGTCCTTTTCAGCGGTTCCTAATGGAAGAGCAAAAAAAAAAGAAGAAAAAATGATGGACGGCAACACGGCCACAAAAAACTTTTTCGTCAATTTCTCTTCAATGTGTACTGCCCATTATTTCGAAAAAAAGAGTGGCCGTCCAAGCGAGAACCTCATTCAATCCTAATTTTTTTCCTCTTCCATTAGGCACCGATCTCTGAAAAAGACAATATTTGGTTATTAAAAATCTTTAAAAAAATTGGTGTTTAATTTAGAGAAAAGTTAGAACACTTGTTTCATGATCTCTTTGAGACCATTGAAAATAATTCAAAAATGTTGAATTTGAATTTTCAATTTCTTATATTTTGATAATAGAAACTATTTAATTCTTGATATGTGCTATCAGGAGATGTGCCATTTTAAATATGAAGCATAAAATAACGTTGTAAATATGAGATTAAAAAAACTCAATTAATAATTGATAATAAAACGAATCAATGTTTCATATTCCAAAATGTCTGCACGACAACTCGCATGAGCTCTATAAACGTGCTCAAATCCAAATTTTTGAAAAGATATTAATATTACTAGATATTTTAAGTTTGCTAGTTATTCCTATTCCTATTCCTAGTTAAATAGTTGCCAAAAATGTTTTGGTAAAACGACGTAAAATTCGTCAGACACTCTTAAAATTCCGAAAATCGTTATTTCCAGTTGGCGTGTGTCTGTTTAACAAATTCTTATATACTTTTCACTTCCGTCTACCTATTTTAACGTTAATTTGACGTCAAACATCAACCGCAATTCAAAGCATCATTAATATGTATTCATAAAAACAGTATTTTTGGAGCTAGACGTCACAAATTTCAATTGTTCAAAAAATATGAAGTCTGGAAAGTATTCTTGGAAAATGTTTCGTCAAGAGAATTAAAGTATAACAAAATATGTTGCAAGATATATGAAAGATCAATGATAAATAGAAATTGTTCTCAAATTTTGTTGCTAGGAAGAAATAGTTATTATGCTTGGGGAAAATTATTATTCTAGTCATACCAAAGCGATCATTTCGCTTTTTTTTAATGAGACAACTCTTTATTGGTTATCACGAAGAATTCAGGAAGTAATTCAATAGGTGCATCCTACATAATGAGAATTTCTAAGGATTCGTAGAGGGAGTTATGCCAATATTTATCAGTTAATTTCATTTTTTTATTTAGGTTCATCAATTTTACAATCTAAAGGACGCCATCCACTATAAGAAAATTCTTGTCTAACTTCACGTGCTAAATTTATTGCTAAAATGAACCATTGATTTTCTATGGCTTATTTGGCCAAAATTAGCATTCCGGAATTTCGAATTCCGAAAAATTAACTTTTCATGTTGACACCAGAGATGGGCTGAATTCTTGATTTCACCTATTTTTCGATTCCACTCCACTGCCGCAAGGCGTCGTCAAAAAATTGAAAGTATATACACGTCAAATGTTAATTAATATTTTTCAATATTTAAACGTGCATTACAAATTCACACGTATGATTTTCATATAACTTGACACTTCATTGTTACTATCCCGTCTTAAACCATCTGATGATATGTTATTGTCCTTTTCAGAGACCGATGCCTAATGGAAGAGCAAAAAATTATGGGCGGAGAAAAGGTCTTGTTTAGGCAGCCACACGGCCATTAAGGCCATCGAATCTCTTCCTCTTTTGTTTCTCATCAATTTTTGTTATCTATTTTTTGATGACAAGAAATTAAAAGTTTAATTTAAAAATGAAAATGGATGAAATAAAAATATTGATGACAAACAAAAGAGGAAGAGACGTGATGGCCTTAGTGGCCGTGTGGCTGTCTAGACAAGACCTTTTCTCCGCCCCTAATTTTTTGCTCTTCCATTAGGCATCGATCTCTGAAATGAATAATACTTGTCGCTGAACTTTCCAATAAAAATTTTTTATTCACTAAAAACAATGTAGTTTTATTAACAGAACAATTTTTGTTTGAAATTGAATATTACAAATGATTTTACAAGTATTTTGTTTTAAGATTCATTTCATCGGAATCAGCATTAAATTCTCTATAAGACGATATGTTACTTGTCGCTTAAGTTCCAATAAAAATATTTGCACTATCACGCCAGATATTTTTACATACAAATCATGTATAAAAACGGTTATAAAAAAATTTTATTGGAAAGTACAGTGACAAGTGAAATAGCATCTTATAGAAAATTTAATGCTGATTCAGATGAAATGATTTAAAAAAAATGACCAACACAATTATAATCAAATTAATGACAGAGCAAAAAATAAAACTATAGAGAATCATTATTTTTGTCACCAATACGTTCAGATAATTATTCTAATTATTCTAATACAAATAAAAACTTTATTAAGCATGTATTCACCATGAAATCAAAATATTTTACAAAATCAATCAATCAACTGACAAAATCAGTCAATACTTATGCTGTTGACGCCGGTTTCAAAGCGGTCCCGTTTTTGGTCCGGGTGTGCATACATTGAATCTCTGTGACGTGACGTGTGAAGATAACGTGGAAAATACGTGAAATACAGACGTGTGGAATATCCATGAATTAGTGTCCAAGCTTTTAATGTTAATTTAAATAGAGAAAACAAAATCATTCACATGAATCTATGTTAACTATTGAAGTTTGAGAAGTTTGAGAAAGGGATGTTATTAAATCTAGGAAAAGCAGGAATTGCTCCCGTCGGAAAATAAAATGCATTTCCGCAAAAAAATCGGGATTACTACACCATCTCATTTTAAATTTCGATTGTTTTCATTTTTATTTAAAAAAAAACTAAAAAGATCTCAAAAGAATCTAACAGGCATAGATTTTTCGTGAATAAGTTTTTCTACCAGGTATTCTACGCATTCACTTTTATCCTAATTAATTAATGCATTGAAGTTTAAAGAAGAATTTCAAATGAGATGGTGTAATATTCCGTGATTTTTTGCCGAAATGCATTTTATTTTACGCCGGGAGCAATTTTCGATTTTCCTAGATTTAATGACATCCTGGAAAGATCCGCCAAAGATCAAGGTGTAATATTCCATGATCTTTTACGTACTGTACATTTTATTTTCCGACTTTTGGCATTTTTCTAGATTTTATAACACCCGGTTTTAATTGTAAATTTTAACCTATTCTCATAATTTATTAGTTTCCTATAGCTGCAATTTTTAAACAATATTCAAAATAGAAAGTATTTCTATTCCCTGATTCTCAGAACTCAATGATCAACTGTTCCCATTAACAAAATCATGTTTTTTTCCTGGGCTATCAAAACATGAAAAATTGCCTATAAATATATTCGCATACGACTTATTTGTGCGTAGTTATTTGCATTAAAACGTATGAATAATAACTATTGGTTAATTTCCTAATAATAAAGAGAGCGCTTAATTATGTTTTTTACTAAATTTACGGATATGATTGTCGAAAAATATTTTTATATTTTATATTACTATCACACTCGAATTGGAACCCAAATAAAACAAGCTCAGAAAAGATGCTCAAATTTAACATTTCGTGTATATTTAAATTTTTTTAGCGAGTTTAAGGAAAAGCGGACAAATTGGGGTAGACAACATCACGTGAAAGATGTAAGACTAGAGTGAAAATCAGAAAATTATTATACCATTTGACGTGCTATTATATTAGAGTCCAATATTTATTGCAAAAATGATCGGTGTGGTTGGCTTTATATCTTATAAGAAAATTATATAAAATTAATGTTATTGTACAGGTTTTATTAATCAAGCATACTGTATTTGAAAATTCTAATTAGAAAGATTCTTATTAAACTTAATGAACTAATGAACCTTTCGGTTTGCCGAAGTTAAAATGAAACTAATTTTATACTAATTAAAAAGATATACATTAGCAGAAAGGTAAAAGCTAATGTTTGATACTGTAGAACACGAGCAAAACTTCAAAGAATAAAAACATAATCTAAATCAAAAAAATTCAAACAAATTTCTATTTAAGAAGCATAATATTCAAACAAAGTTATGTTAAATGTTCGTTTGTTTTATGAAATAAGCTAATAAATATTTATCACCACCTCACAAATTTAGTTTGTTTGTCACATTTGTCAATTATAGGTAATCTATTTACCTAATTGTTGTTACCAGTATATTATTCATAAAAAATATTTAAAAAACAAACCGCAGAACAATGTTTGATTCAACTATAATTCGAATTATGTAACAATATAATAAATTTTTAATAAGTAAATAAATTGATGAATAACACATTTCCATGGAAGATGATAATTTAACTAACTCAAGGAACTTGATTAAAAGATTTCTTTCCGTAAATGAAATTCATGTAGTTTATTCGTCAGAATATATTGAATTTACCATTTTGTTTTTATTTTTCAAGTCCAAATTTCTCGGCTTAAAAGATAATTGGTATTTTGGATATTGAATTCTCTGAATCTTCTTTGAACTGAAACGATTGAACGTTCTTGGAAAGTGCGAAATTGTTTGAGTTTTAATAAAACAATACACAGAAACAAAAACCGTCAAAGTTAGTAATTGGTTCCTGTCGCCTCCACGGAAACTTGGCTCATCCTTTGGCTTGGCCAAGACATAATCTCGGCCGATGAACCATGTAAGAGATAAGCTCTCACGGAGGGTCACTGGTAAAAATAGATATTTATTTATAATATTGTGAAAGAACTTAGCTCGGCCTCTTCCATCGGCTGAACTTCTCGTGTGGTCTGTGAAATGGAATGTCTTGAGCTTGAACGTATTGTGCGGCTGACGAAGTGGAACGAATGCGAACAGGAAGAATGAATGAAAAATGTAGTGATCGGAAGTCCGATCACTTAAATAGGGAGAATGTGTTACGACACGTCGCTTATTGCATTTCTCATTTCCTGGCTGTGTCTTGGATATCCCAAAAGATGGACCAAGTTGCCGTGAAGGCGGCGACGTCATCACGTGAACATTCTTCAGGTCCAATCAAAACTCTCCGCCATCACAAGATAAATTTTAAATAAAAAAATAATATTTAAAAAAAAGTGTGCCACATACTGTGCTAATCGCATTTGGCGACGACTTTATAAATTTTAAGAAAATTTTATATTATTTCTCGTAAAATTATTCATGATTAGATTTATCCTATTCAATTTCACGCCACTCGAAATCGAACGACGAAATCTCGTTGAATCGAGTTCACCTGCGAGTGATCAAACCTTTTCCCTTCATTTCCCCTCACATTTCCCTGCCTTTTTTAGTTCTCTGGGTATTACGGTTCATTGTAATTATCATTTATAAATGATATTGAAAAAACCTACTAAAAATGAGAAAGATGTATTGTCGTGGTGTAGGTTGATGAAAAATTAGGGGTAAAGGAGCATACCGAAAAAAAGATGGTTTCGCTTGGGCAGGTGTAGATTTAATTTGCAATTTGTTTATTATTTCGCTTTTTTTCATCACAATTTTGTTTTCTCTTACTAAATTGGTTGTTAAATCAACATAATAATTATTATAATAAAAATTTTAGGTATAATTTATCATATTTAGGATCGAAATAATAAATAAATTGCAAATTAAATCTACACCAGCCCAAGCGAGACCATCTTTTTTTTCGGTATGCTCCTTTACCCCTAATTTTTCATCAACCTACACCACGACAATAACTTGTTTTCTAATTTTTTTTCAAAATATAATCATCGATTTATTAAGATTTTGTTATAGGAAAAACCTACACAACATTTAGGTTATAGTATACCAGTTTTCGAAAAATTGAAAACATAATTTTTGAGATATTAGCCTTATAGCTGAGTTTTAAGCAAAAAATTACGAAAATTTTGATTTAAGGATTGGAAAAAAATCCCCTAAACCATAAGACGGTCTCGCGAAACAAAATTAAAAACATCAGGAATTCGGGTTAAATTCGAAGCTCTGACCATCACGCCTATCTTCAAATCGTCAAAGCATTGATCCAATAGGGTTATACAAGATTAACACATTAAATCGTAGAGATTTTTCACGTTAAAGGGAATAGAATTCCTTGTTCAAACAAATATAAATCTAATTTCCTTTTGCGCGCCAACTGGAATGTTAATCAATAAATTTTCCGTGAAGATAATACTATTTTCAGATGGTTGAATAAAACCCTAGCAAAATTGTCTTGAATAATACTTTCTTCTTCTACGTGAAGACTTTCAGATATGATCAAAAATCGTCATTACTTTTGGTGTGTTTTTACCTCATCAATGCAAACCAGCGGTCAAACTCAAATTTATTTAATTAATTTATTTATTATTCACCAAAATAACATTTAATCAATATAAATTGTAAATATAGGGAATAAAATAAAATGAACATACAGGGTGAGTCATAATTACCCGTACTACTTTGAGTGCATGTAACTCAAAAACGAAAAGTCAGAATGGGACGAAATTAACAACAACATTTATCAATAACATAACAATTAATTATTTTCTATTTTTGTTCGACACGGCCGCCTTTCGCAGAAATTACGGCACGAAGACGTCTCGGGTAGGCTTCCACCGTGGCACGCAGGTAATCTGTGGACAGATTGTCCCATTACTTCTCCAAAGTTTTCTTTAATGCATCCAAACTCGAATGGGGCTTAGCGTTGACCCTTTCTTGCAATACTCCCCAAACCGAGTAATCGAGAGGGTTGAGATCCGGCGATGAGGCCGGCCAATCCGAAGCCTTGATAAAACGCGGCATGTGCGTCTCGCACCACTGTTGCGTCTTTTTTGCCGTGTGCGCGGGCGCGCCGTCTTGTTGAAATATCCAGCTCTTACCGGCGAAGTGTTTTGATGCCCATGGAACCAGATTCTTCTCCAAAATGTCGTTAATGTACACTTCCTTATCGATTTTCACGCCCTTTTCCACGAAAATCAGTGGGCACTTCCCAGTTGAGCAAATGGCTCCAAAAACCATCACTGAGGCGGGGTGAGGGGATCGGTGAATTGTTCTTCCATTTGAGCAATCACTCGATGATTTTGGGCATTAAATTCGGCCTCTTTGCTTTCTCCAGTCGTTTCTTCTTGTTCGCTTCAGAGAGTATGACCGCTTTTCTTACACAATACGGAGTCATCCTAAGCTTCAATTTTACAATCCTTCTCATTGACGTATTGCTTATTTTCATATCCCGTGACATCCTCCTTATGCTGCGGTGGGCATTTCGTCTGATCCTCATTCGAACCGCCTTAACTCTCTCAGGAGTGGTCACAGATACTCGTCTTCCTCTCCCAACACGATCACAAAGTGTACCAAGCTCCTCATATCTTTTGATGGCATCGTAGACGGTTTGCTTTGGAACTCCGAGACGCTTAATGATCTCCTTAGCTGTGAAATTCTTCTTATGCAAGTCAATAATTGCAGTGCGATGTACACTAGACCTCGCCATTACCCTGAAACTTAACGGATTGATTTGAAATTTTAAGCATTACATAAAAATTAAATTTAGAAAAAAATAATAAAAAATAATATTATTTATAATGCACCAAAAATGCGTCAGTCAAGTCAAATGTTCAGTACGGGTAATTATGGCTCACCCTGTATAACTCCGCCAGAAGTCAGTCGCTCAAATATCAATAATTATATACATAAATAACAATAAGTTAGAGTAATTTGGTTCAAATAAAATTAAAAAAAAAAAACAATAACGTTCCAACCAGCGTTCACTCCACTGCCACGAAACTGCGCCGCACTGCAAAAGACTTCGCACCAATTTCGCGAAAAACAAATTTTCAATTTATTATTTTGTGAAACATTTAATTTATCAGTTATTTTTTAAGCGAAGCTTGATTGTTATATGTTGTTTCGGAAGTTATAGTAGATATAATAATTTTATTTACACTCTGTATTTTCTGAAAGGTACACGTTTCCTTCAAATATTAAAAAAAATCTTAAATTTAAAGGTAGTGTTCGCACAATTGGTGCGAGGTCTTTTGCAACGCGGCGCGGTTTGTTGGCAGTGTAGTGAGCGTGGTTTCAATTGTGGTTCATTAGGTTCATTGCTTCCGAGAACCATGTATCAATGATGAATAATCTCATTTTCATACCGTACCACTCTACTACAACGATTACTGCGTCACTTGTAAAACAAGTGAGAACAAATTGAAGAAAACAGACCCTTTTTTATTTAAATTCTTTATTATTTAAAGCGGATCTTCATCGAATTTTAATTTATTTTTTATTTAGAACCATTTCGTATTATTGATTAATCGTTTTTATTTATTTTAAGGTTGAAAAACGGGTTTAGAATTCTTTAAAAAATACAAAGTTTAAATAAAAACTGAAGGGCGTAGCTTTTACAAGAGTCGCAGCTGTAGTCGCAGCAGTAGAGTGGTCGATTATTAGAAATCAAGAACAGAAATATTATATACTTTCTGAGTACAGAAAAACTATAAATATAAAAAATTTAATGAATTTTTTGCTTATTATTTAACTTATTCTTGCGAGAGATGCAAAAAAAATACAGTTAGAACTGCAGTCCAAACGAGACCATGTTATTTCCTATTTCAATTCGGCATTGATCTTTGAATACGACAATACATAAAAAAAAAGAATACTAAATAGAAATAAAAGTGAAATAATCAAAATAATTGAACAGTGATTAACAATATCTGCAAAATTCTGAATAGAAAATTAATAATCAATGGTTGATTAAGAGGTATTTTCAAAGAAACCGAAGTACAAGTTATAAAATACAATTAAAACCTCGATAACACTTTTGTTAATTTAACGACAATTTTAAAACCGAAATGCAAAGAAATAGCAATAAATAATCTATAATAAGAAACAAATCGATGGACATTAATTTATTAAAAAATAGGAAATACATAGCAGGTGGATATATATCAGTAAAGGAAGGGACTCCACCCTTTACTTTTATATTTTGATATGTGACGAAATAGATATTAGAAACAAGAATGATTTTCAGTTGTAAACCTACAATCCTATTAAAAAATTCTAAAAATATACTATCTCAACACAATTGCAATTGTTTAATATTTTATCTAGATGATTATAATTACAACAAAGCTTGATTATAAAACATCTGTACTTCTGAATAGAAAATTTTTTCTTGAACCGTGAAATAGAGAGCGTCAATGTCGTCTTAATCAACAGATAAATCTGTTGAAAATTAGAGATTTTTTAAAATTTATAACTTCTACGCGGCACCTAGTAATATGGCATGACTATTTCATAAGCGAAACCTTTATATATCGTTAGAATTTGATTATAATCATGATTGACATGATCATACTTGGATTGCTAGTCTTCAAATAACCATAACCAGCTCAAAATTTAACTCAAAAGGTCTCGCAGGATTCCATAAAGCACATTTGAACCTTATAATCGACATTTTCGGATGGCTTTGATATATTATTATAGCTCATATTGTTTTCTGCATCAGCCTCTATCGACAGCTTAAATGAAAACTCACAGAAATCTCATCATTAATGAAAAATTATAGTCAGACCAAGTGTATCAGAAAATTCGTATTTTTATTAGAATTGTTATAAAATATTGCCGTGGTGCAGATTATTGAAAAAGCAGGTTTAAAGGAGAATTCCGAATAATAAAATGGTCTCACTTGGGGTCATGCCGATTTAATTTGCAATTTGTTTAATATTTCGCTTTTCTTTTTTCATCACATTTTTGTTTCATTTTATTTTCTCTTAATAAATTGGTTGTTACATTAATAGTAGTTATAATAACAAAATTTTATGTGTAATTTATTATATTTAGGATCGAAATTCAAAGAAAAGTGAAATAATAATTTAATTGAAAATTAAATAAACAATTTAAAGAATTAAAAGATATTTAAAGGAATTTTTACAAAAAAGATCACAATAGGTAGAGCTAAGCTCACTGATCACACTAGCACGCCCAAAGAAATGTTCGATTTCTAAAATTTTGACAGCGTATTCTAGTATTCCACGTGCACTCCAGGTCAAAATCCTAAATAAGAACCAAGGCGTCTTGAGTTTTTTCCACAATACATTGAATAAAATCAAGGCACAATTTGCTTGCCAAATCGCATGCAATGTGTTTTTTTTTTCAATATTTGGGACACAGTATTTCACTTTTCCGTCATGGTGTGCCACGTGAATTATTCTGATGGAAGGAAGTTCTTTAATATAAATTAAATATCAGAAACTGTCAAGACCATCAAAAACATTTCGGCTTTAATTCAAATAAGCGCCTTAAATTAACCTCACAATCAGCTGAATCTTTTGCATTTGGAGTGCTCTATTGTATATAAAACATATTTCGCTCTGTAAGCCGAGAAAAGTTTATTTCATGTTAATATTTAACAAACTAGCGTTGCTAAATTTTTGTGAAGTTTACATGATAGTTGAAAGTTGAGCATTATCGAATGGCGGAAGTTCTGGAGAGTACAGTGGATGCTGAAGAACTTCCCATTCAAGCGCTTGGAGGAGGAGTTGTGCAACCTGCGGCCTGGCGTTGACGTGGAGCAAGATGACTTGGCCTTGCCGATCGGGTCTTTTCAGTTGAATAGTCTCATTTACGCGGCGGAGCTGGGCAACATAGAGCTCCTTGTTCATCGTTTTAAACTCCATCTTTCTTCAATAGCGCCTTCAGATTCCCTTCGTCTAAGGTTGTCCGCTTCGAGGCGTGTCTTCAAGATTAAAGTAGTCATTTTTGAACTTTGCGAATCATTTTTTGCAGAATTTCCATAAAAACCCAAAAAAAATTTAATCAAAAAACAATTGTACATGATTTTCCAGCACAAATAACATATTTTTGCCAAATAGTATTTCAGTGAAATATAATAGATACTATATCTGGAGTTTCAATTTCATTAATGAATATTAAGAATAACCTATAGGTATATATGTCCATGAGAATAACGTGGTCGGTTTAAATCCAAATTTTCAATTACTTATAATTAAGAATAAGTTGATTCTTATATAATATTATTTAAATCTAAATTATGTATTTTCTTCTGTTTCCCTCAAATGCATTCCGCTAAATTCCAACTTCAAAACATTAATGACACACTGTTTTTATGATTACAAAATAGATTATAAAAAATTTATTCATAAATAAATTAACGTGATCATTTAGCCAAAAAATAAATATTTGTATCCACTTTATTATATTTCTTGTTAGCTTATTGCAAGAAAATTAAATTTATTGTATATACAAACCTCACTAGTAAATAAGATATTAGTGATTAAATCCAAAGTCTAGAAATATAAATGAGAAGCAGAAGAAGATACATTCAAAAAAAGCAGAATAAGCTTCTCGAAAAGTTAATATTCGAAAAAAATAATTCGCATAGAAATTAAACTTTTCGATTGAGTAATAAAGTCTTTCATATGAATTTATTAAGCAAATTTGCTTGAAGGATATTCACATTATGTTAAAAGGTCAAAAGTAACAATACAAGAGCATGTGAATGAACATTTTTTAATATTTAAAGAAATTTAGACGTATTAATTCTATAAAACTTACTTAACTGTCTTAAACTATCTAAAAACCTGCGGTTTGTGGTTAAATATGAAAAATGAGCATCTTCTCGGAGCACCCAACGCACGCCAACTGAAAATAACGATTTTCGGATTTTGCAGCGAGTCTAAATTTTTGCGTCTTTTTAACAAAAAAGGTTTTACTACAATTTGATAATGCTTGTCTTAAACTATTTAAAAATATTAATACCTGAAAAGTTAGATTTAAGAACGTTTACTGAGCTCGTTTTTTTACCATACCAGTTGGCGTGCCAACGTAACCATTGTGGTGTCGGCAGAGATGGGCGGATGGGAGTTTTTGAATTTCAGAATCCGGAATCCGCAATCACATTTAAAAATTTGGAATCGAGAAATAGCCGGAATCCGCAATTTCGAATGTATAACTTTATGTATATTAAATGTGAATTTTCGAAAGACGGAATCGAAAATTGACGGGAATCCAGAATTTCGCCCATCACATTTTAAATTGTTCAATGTTAATGTTTAATGGTAGGAAGTGATAATTAAAATTTTAACTAATTTTTGAATAAAACTTTTATTTTTAAAATTGGAATGAAAATTGTATTATTTTTCTGAGGGGTAAGCTCATTGTAAACAGTGACACAAATATAAGAAGACTTTTTGGATAAATTACTTTCTTTTACGATTGGAACAACTAGACGATTTCCGTTTAATTAGAAATAATTCATATCATTTTCAGAAAACCTCATGACTAATTCTATTTAATATTGTTTAACATAGATTCCAAGAGTCAATTAAAATTAAATCTAATTATGTGATATGGGGTCTGCTGGGTGCAATGTCAAACTAAACACTTCATGTAACAACAGCGTATAATATGGTTTATTAGGTTCAGTGGTAGAATAGTATATCAAATGGAAAAACCCAAGAATAACAGTTTAGTTGGGGTATTTATAGTGTACAACATATGGTACATATGGTGAATGTCAAAACGTGGTACAATAGAAACAATACAGCTAATGAGCATCGGTGTCCTTGGTCGCGACCATATTCTAGGAACAATATAGCAAATCAGTGATGGGGTCGCGACACTCCCGCCGGCGAAAGAAAAAAAAAACAACAACAACAACAATAAAAATACATGTTGCTGATCGCACTTAGGTTTGACGTGGATGATGGTCGGTCTTTCTGCTTGCTGTCACGTCGAACTGCTCCAATGTACGGATGTGCTGATTGTTTCCTTGCCCTCTTCAGCTTCAAATGTCCTCGACTTGCTGTTGATCTTGTACTGCACACGTAGGGACTTGTAGCTGAGTGGGACTGATGCTCTCTGTCCACTCGACACTGCTCCACCCAATTCTTGTGAACGCGAGGGCGGCAGAAGGCTCTTCTGATTTAGAAGAGCTGAACGTTATATCTAAGCAAATTAAAGTAGCACAAATCAATTTATAAGAACGGGTTGACAATTTAATATATATATATATAGAGTTGATAGTTGGGGTGTATAACTTGAAATAAAAAAAACTCAAACCGAATGACTTATTGCATTTCTCGATGAATGTTATGTGTAGAATTAAGATTCTTTGTTGCTCCGTTTATTTCTCTGATAAATCTTATTAATGAAGTTATAGTTTCAGAAATATATGTGCCGTGATACAAATTATAATATGAGTTTTGTTAAACAGTTCGTTAATCGAATTTCGGATCGTGTCGAACTCGCCTATTAATATTCGTGTAATTCGTGTTATTGCCTTCCGAACTATAATATTTATTGTATCCCGATTGGTTTTAAGTCTAGGCTCGTAGTTCATAGTCCCTGATGTCTTTTTCTTTTTGTGTCTGTCACCAATGAATTCACGACCAAATGATTTCCAATATCGAAGTATTATTCTATTTCGATGTAATACTCGTTCTTCTTGTAGGTAATTTAATTTGTGTACTATATGGTTTTCAATGGATTTGTTTATGGTACGCTTTTTATCCTTGTAATTATGAGATATTCCGTAGCACTTTCCATGCGTATTTTTTGTGATGCTATTCAGTTTCTTTCTATATAGAATACCGCTCAGGATTGTTAGTTTAGTCGGCATTCTCTGAGTTGCATCCTTGTTAGTTTTTTGCTTATCCTTATCATCAATTTTGATTCGGGATTCACATTGTTTTGCTTTTTTCATAACTATCTCTATGTCCGGAATCAAATACTTTTCTATAACTGGTATTACCGGTATATTTTCAGTAATTTCTGGAAGATCATCATGATATCTTCTCCTCTTTGTTATAGTGGGCTTTTTCTTGTCCAGCCGTTTATTGGAATTTTTGCTTTCTCCTGGTTTCAATTTTTCAAAATCCTTCCGATAAATATTAACTTGTCGTTTCTTCAATATTATTGCTGTGCTTTCATTTTGTGATATTTCTTCTTTAGCTGTTTCTTCCTCGTTTATGTGAACGATTTTTGGCTCACGCAAATTGTTCATTTCTGTTTGGTCAATTTTTTGAACTTTTAATACTTTATTGATCTGATTTTGATAATTGATATTACGTTGCATGGGGTTTCCACAAATGATCCAAACCAAATTTGTGTCTACAGCTGTTAATCCGGATGGTAACTTTTTTGGTTTTCGCCATTTTATAATTTTTATAAATCCGTCAATTCCTAGTAGGATATCTATTTCGTCGCCATTTTTCCATTTAGTAGTGGTCTTTATCCCGTAATGTTTTAACGTTCTAATATCTTCATTGTTCAAGTCTTCTTTATTAGATACTTTGGTTATCTTTGGTACAGTATAGAACTGTGTCACTTTCCAACCCTTTGTGGTTTTTATATATCCCTTGACTATATTACTTGTGATTTGATTTTCTTCATTACCGAAGGTATCAACTTTTATTTTGACGTTTTGCTCTATCTTTTCCAGGTTTAATTTATTAGCGATTTCCTCTTTTATAAAGTTAATGTCTGATCCGCTGTCAAGTAGGACTATTGCGTCCGAACTATCTGATTTTTCTTTATTTCTTATCTTTGTTGTAGTAATCATGAGACTACTTGGCCTGCTTTTTATCTGGAGTTGTTCATCGTTCTTCTTTGGATAAATATTTATCTCGCTGACTTTTGAACCTGTAGATTTGTTGTGATGAGCAGTATTATAATCATTTTTGTTTTCTCTTGATTTAAGACTTCCAGCCTTTTTGTAGTTCGGGTTATGGGTTCTACCTGTGTAGTCTCTATTCTCGATCTTCTCTCTGTGTTGTTTCTGTGCGTTTAATCTTTGGTTACAGTTCTTGTTTTTGTAGTAAACTTCTCGAGGGTTGCAATAACCGTTTTTGCCATACGAGTTCGTGTATTTTTTCTTGTATTCATCATTTCTTGATTGGGTCGACTTACACATTTTCCTGTTGTACTTTATTCCACATTTGCAACTTTTAGCTGTTAAGTTGTTAGTTCTGTCGTATTCGTCGAAACACTTTGGGTGTCTTTTCTGCCTTCTTTTATATTGTGTTCTTTCGCAGGTATCATTTACAGTTTTAGGTACGTATAAACGTTGATTGTATTGATTTAAAAGAATACCTTCACTCTCGCTACAGTACTTTTGTCTTCGTGATACCGTAAGTGAATAATGGTTATCGACTATAGTTTCTTCTCTCTGTAGTTCTTCCTCCTCCGATATGTTTTCTTCAATTTGTTCAATCAGCTTGTCGATTGTATCATATTGTCCACCTACTTTGCGCTCTTCCCTTCTAATACTTCTAATTATCCAAACTGGAAATTTGCTCCTCACTTCTTCATAGTATGTGCTTTCGTTAACGTTTTTCCCAATTTTACGAAGCCCTTGTATTATTACGATGCATGTATTCAATACATTTTTGCATGATGCAATATTATCGGTTGCTCTCGGCAAGCTCTTCAGCCGATTCCATAATTGGTGGTGCTGCGATCTTTTATCACCATATTCTCTTTTCAACTTTTCTATTGCCTGCTCATACAATGATCCATCAACAGGGAATCTATTAATAATTTCACGCGCTGGTCCTCTACAACAATTTCTCAAAGCAGTCATCTTGAATATATTTCCGATCTTCTGGTCATGAACTAACGGTTCGTACACTGACCAAAAGTTGTCAAATTCATTTCGCTCACCATCGAATTCTGGTACTTCGAGCTGTCTACTTTGGATTAAGGCTTGTGGCAGATAACTACTACCAGATCCATTAACTGATAAATTTTGCAGTGCGTCTACTAATACTTTTAGTGTTTCGTTTTCATTCGTTTTTTCATTAATTTTTTCATTATTTTTGAGTTGTGTGGTTTCGTTTCCTTTTCGATCTTCCTCTTCTGATGTTCTTTGTATTTCTATCCTTTGCATTTCTTTAAACTGTTGCTCAATTATTTCCTCGGCATTTTCTTCGGCCAAGTTATATTTGAAGTCGATACTTTCCCAATTTTCTGGGTTTGACATTATTTTGCGGAATTGTTCATCCCTCGCTTTTAAATTGCTTATGAGTAGATCGATTTCGACTAACGTTTGCTTGTGCTCAGTGGATATTGTTTTAATTGTGGAGTCTAATTGTGAATTTATGTTCTGGTTGTTGCTCATTGTTCTGATGCTGATCATTTTGTTATATAGCTTGCTTAATTCCGTCACCTCGTCGCGAATGGTGTGCATTCTTTTTTGAATATTTTTTCGATAACCTCTGATTACAGTACCCTTTTCTTTATCATTCTTCGGTTCTTCTATGTTTTCCATGCGTTTGAGGTGTTTTATCTCAATTGTTATTTTTCTTATATGAGTGTTCCATTTCGTTTGCAACGCAGATAACAGCGTTATAAGTTTCTCGTTATCCATCTTCTCTTGTTGTTGAAGGTTTATTCTTATATTTCTGTAATCTGTATTAATTTATTTAATATCAATTCTTAGTGATATTTCTCTTTGATAATTGACTGATTAACGGACTTCGCGTAAACCGACTTCGGGGTATGCTTCGTCGCACAAGGACAACGTCAGGCTTTCGACTGACAACACAAACAAACGTACACAAAACACAGATATCAATAGTAGTAATAATCACCGTTTAGCCGGTGCACCATGTAACAGTAGCGTATAATATGTTTATTAGGTTCAGTGGTAGAATAGTATATCAAATGGAAAAACCCAAGAATAACAGTTTAGTTGGGGTATTTATAGTGTACAACATATGGTACATATGGTGAATGTCAAAACGTGGTACAATAGAAACAATACAGCTAATGAGCATCGGTGTCCTTGGTCGCGACCATATTCTAGGAACAATATAGCAAATCAGTGATGGGGTCGCGACACTTCATAACTTCTTTATTCTATGTTTGATAACAATTTGATGTCTTAACTTTTTAGTAAGCTGGCATATCAAATTCTACTGAGAATGTGTCATAAAATTTCAATTTTCATACTAAACTCTCAAATACTATGTCCGATTTGTAGATAATATTAGAAAATGGATGTTATGAATTTGCATATTGCAAATTACTTATTCCCAAATTAAGTTATCCTATATTATTATTATTGTGATTATTATTATTGAAAAATTCTTAAAAGGATCACTGAATGGTTCACACTTAACAGATTTTATATTTATATATATTGAGGAAAATATAGTTTTTAAAATTAATTTTGTTGAAGTCCACGGTTTTTTTCGAATTTAAGATGTCTTCACGTGTTGTTTCTTTCAGTTTATAAAATAATATCAGAATACGCATGACTACAGATTGAAATCAAAATTCGGATGTAAAAAATATCAGACAGTGAAAGTGCGGCCGGTTAACAAGCGCATAATCCAACTCTCTATTGCGGATGAAAAATATATGTTTATTTTCTTCTCTTAATTAAGTGCCCTTTATTAATTTCAGAACAAAAGTTTAATAGAACTTGAATTGTTTTAGTAATACCGGATGAAACAGGAAATATGCGACGGCTCGTTTTTATTATCTCCTAATCACAATTTATAATTTAAATGATGCATATCGGTCTTGTACAATTAATAAAGGGCACTTTATTAAGAGAAGAAAATACACATATAGATTTCATCCGCAATGGTGTGTTGGATGATGTGCTTGTTAACCGACCGCCCTTTCACGGCCGAACATTTTTTACATCCGAATTTTAATTTCACTAATCACTACATAACTACATGTACGCACACTGAAAATGTATTTTTTTAAAGTTTAAGGACGTTTTTCTGATTTTCACGTGGAATTTTTGTAAAGTTTAAGTTTAACGGTAATTTTAGGAAATTATGGACAGAAAATCCACATAACAATAAGATAAAGTTCCATTACTAAATGAAGATCTATTGGCTTAAATGATTCCGTTAAATTGTTTTTGGGGTGGCGCCCTACAGTAGAAAGAGCTGTAAATTAATGTGCTCTCGAGAACATTACTTGTTCTTGCACGCCAAATGGAAATGATAGATCGGCTTTTGTGTATCTCTTGGAACCAGCCACTCGTTTCTTTGCCTCAGGTTGACGTATTTTTCATCTCCCGTGACGATTCGGTACAAAAATCGCTGTTTATGACAACGTGTTGCTCGATGGCGAGCAAGAACATGCTCGATGTTGCTCGATGGCGAGCAAGAAGGTCGAATCGAATGAATCGAAAGGCGGTCATCTTCCTTTAATATTTCCTTTTGGTGTTGTTCGTTTGATTCTGCAGGTCGTCTTCGAGGAATGTCTTCAAGATTAAAGTCGTCATTTTTAAATTTTGCGAACCATTTCTGTACAGTAGACACCTCTAAGACACTTTCTCTATACACACTGAATATTTCCAGATGTCGAAAATGTTGATTTTTGCCTCCTGGATCGTTCATTTCTAAGCCTGAAAAAATAATGAAAATTGGAAATTTCAAAACAAACAAAAACACAGTTTTGTAGAGCAGAAAAAGCGCTATCAGATAAATATATAAACTACCAAACAATAAGAAAATTGTTGTGAAACAACTACGAACATATTCCTCAATCCAATTTCTTCACTAAATATTCTTCTATTTTTATGACCCGATGAGCAGTGTGTCCTTGTAGTATTATATATTATAATTATCAACTCTCAATATACGAAATACGTTTCAATATAATGACCAAAAGTGCTCAAATGCTGGCCAAAACAACAATCAGGTACAGTTGTAAAGAAAACGTTTAAAAGTTGTTCCAATCGCTAATTAGCTATTCACCATTTGATTTAGGAATTATTATTATATTTACGTTTTCTGTTAAATAACTTCCCAATTCTTTGAAAATGATCAAAGATGGAAGATTTTGTTTATGGTTGGCTTCCAAATATTTTGTATCTTTATAATTGCATAAAATTGTACATCCATAACCCACCTACGTACTTGCGTTATATAAAGGGTCTTATGGTATTAAAATATTTATTTTTGCATTTTTCTATGTTCGAGTATTTCATAAATTTTCTACATAATTCTTCAAGAAAGAATAGTTTAACAATAACATGTTTAAATAAAAAAAAGTAAACATATGTTAATTTATACATTTTTAATGAGTTAAAATATACAGTATCTGATTAACTTAACTGTACCTTTTGAATACTTTATTTATTCTTCTGGGTTTCTACCAGAGTTCCTTATTTCTCTTCTTATTTTTAAAATTGTACATTCAAGAATCCACCTTCTACTAACTCCCCTTCCACTATTTTCTATTACACGTGAAAATTTAAAGAGTTTAGTAAGTATGCTAAACTTTAATTTTTTGGAAAGATATTAATATTTTATATTGTTTAAGACGAGCCTAGTTTAATTGTAGAGAACAATTTTTATTGAAAAGACGTAAGAATTTCCAAATCGACATTTCCAGTTGTCGTGCTACTAGGTAATTCGTAAAATATAATCCGTCGACTATTTTCAGGTGACACATGCCAATATCAGTTCAACTGATTAACCAGATCTTCGTGGCAACCGAAATCGTTGTATTCAATATACTTGGATTATTTGGAAATGTGAATTTTCTGCTGATAATTTATAGAAAATCCCAATTACGGACGAAATCATGTTAGTTTGATTGCATAAAATGACCATTTCTGTTGTTCTTTGTTTCAGCCTACCTTCAATGCGCTCTCAGTGTGTCTCATATTGTCTGTTTGTTATTTGAGTTACCCAACTCGGCACTTTTGTTTACAGGTAATATAAAATTGGACACAACATCTTTGTCATTTTCTGTTGGAAACACTAAAACCGTGTTTCAATAAGATGGGAGGATCTAACTGTAGATCATCACTATAACATTTTCCCGGAAGTTATAGGGAACAAGAACCTTGAAAAGGGAAAGACTCTTAAAAGTTTCAAAATTATCAGGAAAAAGTGAAACTATTGAGTGATTCATTTTTGCACTCCACTGCCACAACTACGCATCTTGCAAAAAAGCGTAGAGAAGTCGCAAAAACCACGACCTAGCGTAAAAATAAGAAAATCATTATTCCCATTTGACGTTTCATACCGAATCCAAACAAATTGTAGGAATTCAATTGGTAAGAAATGTTTGCTTTCCAACTATCTCCATTTATATATTCTTCATTTGCGCACAAGCAATTATAATGTTAATGCTTGTCGTCGATCTCTTCATTATTATATATTTCTCATCAATGTGAGTTACAGTATTTTTTAGAATTTTAGTGTCATATAAACTTGTTCTACGTATAATTGGTTTTTGTCTTTTTTCTATAACATTCTAATCAGTTATATAACACAGTTGGGCGAAATTCCGGAGCTCCGAATTTTAAATTTGGTTCTGAATGCCGGTTCCTAAAATTGAAAAGATCCCATTCCGCCCATCTCTGTTATATATCCTTTTAGAAAGGAGTAATTTCCGTAGTTCTGTTTTTGATATAACACAAACAATATCCATTTAGATATATTTCCTTTCAGATATCGAACCATGAGTAGCACAAAATATTGCGCCATACTATTAACTCCTCCATTTCTCTATGCAAGTTTTGTAGTAGCGTATGGCTTTTTAAAAATGGATGATGAAGTAATTTTGTTCTGCAATCCACCTTTGTGTGAGTTTTTTTTTAACTTTATCACTCATTGAAATTGTTTAATAACCATATAAACGAAAATTTAAAATATCAATTTTGTTGTCATTTTCAAAGATCGATGGCTAAAGGAAGAGGATAAAAATTAGGATGGATTGAGGTTCTCGTTTGGACGGTCATCTTCTCATCTCTCATGTGGATTTCACACGTTGAAGAGGAGTAGATGAAAAGTCCTTTGTGGCCGTGGGGCCGTCCAACCGAGACTATCCCTTTTTTTCTTCGTTTGTTACTCTTCCATTATGCCCCGATCTGTAAAACTTACAATACCAAATTTAAACTTGAATTTTCATACTTACGTGTAAATTCCAAAGAATTGTTTAATGTCATTTCAACAAGTTTATCTTCAAACATTTCGGAAGCAATTAAAAATCAAACTTTGCGTTTTTTGGTTATTGCGTAAAATAAAATCCATTAGATGTTATCTGCGTACTTTGTGCATATATGCGGATTATTAATTGTATTATTTTTAAAAAGAATAGGATAAAATGGTAAAAATAACTTTATTAATCAATTAAGATAACTCTACAACATAAGTAATGGTTATAGATTTTAAGAGCTTAATTTAAAGCTTAAATATTTAATGAGGAAAGTCATTAGTAAAAAATCCAAAAAATGAATAACTATTTCCGAGGGTAAAACTTCCATAGATTCAATTACGATTCCATATCACTACCACTCGGCCATCAAGCCACATTTGAATATGTAAATTAGATTGATAATTAGATGAGATCAACTAATATTCAATTTAAATCATTGGTCGTGATATTAGGACAAGATTTTGAACTTTCGCATTTAATTTTACGCAATAACCAAAAAACGCAAAGTTTGATTTTTAATTGCTTCCAACATTTCAAAGTCGTTAAATATTAATATTAATTGTATAAAGTCCTTAACTATGATTTTTTGATATCTTCTTAATATTTAATTTGGCGTCCCGTTTTTTAATATATAATTTGACAGACTTAAAGCACTTTTTTGCTACGTTTCAGAATTTCAATCATTTTGTACACAATAAAAACATTACTTCTCAAATTTAAAATCGATGGACGAAGCACGTGACGGACGCGTTCGGACTGACCATTGTATTATGTTATAGCAAAGAAATTAAGCGTTTTCAGGCTTTAGGGCTGTAATGAATATCAGTGATGGGAGGGGCCCCGTTTTTTGGAATTCCGGGCCAGTGGGACCTTAAAAAATTGAAAATTACAAAACCCGGGTCCCGGGACCGGGACCGGTATCCCCTCTTTTTAGAAAAATAGCCGGGCCGGGGGGAGTCCCTCCCATCACTGCTGTATCTATTACATTATTTATAATATCAAAAATTTTTAAATAGCCATTTAAGCTATTAATAACTTAAACAAATATAATTCAGCTCTCCATCCAGCTGTCAGCCGGTTTTGGTCGATGTCTAATGTCATAAGTAATTCATTAGTGCTTATTCTATTATTCATATTAATGACGATATTTCATTACAAAGGTAAAAGACACAATAAATATGAATTATTTCACATTAATATTTATCTGATTTAGGAAAAAAGCAAAAAAGTAATACTAAACGAATTATGAAGCGATTGAAGGTGTCTGTAGTTGTATTTCTCTTTTCTTGGTATATGGCATTGCTCGGAGTCGATCTCTTCGTCACCATTGGCTTCACGGGGGATCTTCTTGCTTTTTGCCAAAGTAACATGGTAATGTGTGAATAAATGTTAAAATAATTGAAAAATTCAAAAATATGAATTCCTTATGCACTCCACTGCCACGACTACTTAAGAAAGCAAGAAGTGGAAAATAGCAAAGACCAGGCCCCTCAGTTTTATTGTTTGTTTTAAAAAACAAGCTTATCTCATCATCACAATTAAATCCACTAGAGAATGGAGATGTGTTAATATTTCCCGCAGTAACATGGTCTTCATTGTCTTCTTGTAAAATTTCAAGGGGTGTCTATTTTTTTGCTTGATGACACACAATCGAAATGTGCGGAATTTTTCGAGGGAATCGGGTCTTTTTGGATAGTACGTGTCGTAGAAGTTTTCTAGACACGCCTATAACTTCTCTGTCTGCTGATTGGGTGGTTTCAGCATTATGTATGGAGTTTCGCCACGGTAAGAGTATAGAAAGTATAGAACATTATAATATAAAAGTTAAGTAAATTCTTTATTTTTTAAAGAGAAATTTCTTCAAATTGTATACACTTTTGTTATTTAGAATTATTTATTAGTCTTTTTTAAGTTTGTTTAAGGTTCAAATAAGGATTAAGAATGATTTTCAAAAAATAAAGATTATACAAAACAAATGAAGGGCGTGGTTTACGAAAACTTTCCACATTTCTTTTGCAATAAGCGTGATCGTGGCAGTGTGTGCTTCTTTAATAAGTGACAGTTTAGTTAAAAAAATGCAAATCCTCGTATGTTCTCACAATTTTATATGATAGATAGACTTTGACAATTCTGAAAAGTCTACGCTGAAATTAATGAAATTGGCTTGAATTTCTTGAAACCTACATTTTCGGCTTGTTAAGTTATTTATAGTTATCAAATTGTAAGAAATTGAAAATTCAATTTCAACATTTCAACATTTTCATTGGTCTCAAAGAGATCATGAAACAAATATTCAATTTATTTTAATAACTTCTCTGTTTTTCATTATATTTCTTCAAAATTTCTAGATCAAATCAGATTTATTACTTTTATTTTTTATTAAAATAAAGTTGGAATTGTCAATTTCTTATATTTTGATAATAGACTGTTTTTGTTTTTGAATTTTCAAACTTAAACTTATTTTTTTAACAATTTTCTAAAAGATGGGATACATTACATTACACTTTTCACATTCACACACCAAATGAAAGTGACGATTTCTTCAGCCATTTATAGTAATTTCTCGCGCTTAAGTTATAACAAGATTTAAACCTTATCTTTTAGGGCGTGTGTTGTTTAAACTATCTAAAAACCTTTTTGGATGCACAAATTTAGAGTTTAGAATGTGTTTGTTGAGCTCCTCCTGCACGCCAAATTGAAATAATTTTTTAAAAGTGTGTTTAAGTTTTTGCGGCCATTCTATAAAAGACAATTTAGTCAAATTATTCTTAAACTCGCCAAAAATCTTAATATCTTTCCGCCAAGTTAGATTTCAGCACGTTAATAAGGTCATATTATATCGATACCAGTTGGCGAACGTTTTTTTTATTTAATTATAGTAGAAATGAAGTGTCGTTGATAATTATACGAAATATATCTGTTATGTATTAATAATATTTTATTAATAATAACAGTTGAATAAATTAAAATTAAATATGTGGGGGCAACGGGGCTAGGTGGCGAGCTAAAACGGAAACAAAAAAATGAAATGGCAACAACAGACAGTCTTACAATTTGAATAGCCTAAATGTGCGCGCTAAGTTAGATGTGCAATTGAATTCGCGCCAGTTTAACATGAAATGACAACGCGCAATGCCATTCTGGTCCAGCCACGATAAAACACCACAACAATATAGTTTTTTTGGAATACTTTATTGCGAAATGAAGAAATAAAAATGAAGATTTTTCAATGTTTAAACCTATTTTATTAAAAACCACGTGTAATTGTAAAAACAAAATTATACAAACTTATCTCCTGCGCTTCAAAATCTTACGATATACTCCCATAAAATCAATTAATTTCAGGTTTTCTTCGCTCTAATCTGCTATACCCAATCATTTTACGTAACTCTATGGAGATCATCAGAATATCGTATCGCTTTTCTCGAAATTTGGTTACCATCAAAGCTGGATACAAAATGGGCCATCAAGACGCAATTCACAACAACTGCTGCCTCAACAGCAACTTCTTAAATATATATTATTTATTTCAACGTTGTTAAATAATATAAGTAGCAGAATATGTGTAATCCCGTAGTAGAACAGTAACAATTCGTAAAATGGTCAACTATGTTGAATTAAATTATTGTTAGTTCCAAACTAGAACGTTTGTCGCCGATAATATTAAAAACAATATAAATAAAAGAAATATTATAATTAATGCAACTGCATGTGGCCAATTGACTTTAAACTTTTGTACAAAGATGCCTGAAAAATTATTAATTTTATTTTGCAGTAAATAAAAAAACGAATGAGGAATTTGGATTTTAAATTTAATTCCTGAATTAGAAGCCAAGAATCAGAGAACGTATGCAAGAACATATTTATACTTTAATTGCTGGTAAAGAGTAATTGGTAAATTAAGTTCCTGGGTAAGTTTCTATAATAGTATACAAGAAAATTGTATTTCCATAAATAATTAAAAATTATTCGCAATTTAAGTTAAAATGTAATTTATTAATTATTTTCCATCGTCGTTTAACTGAAGTATTCGGTAGGGATCAGGAAATTAATTTTTTCAAACTGACGGCGGAAAACGGAAATGGAACTCGAAAAACGACGGAAAACGGAAAACGGAAGATGGAAGATGGAAGATGGAATTCCGTGCAACCCTGGTAGGAACGTGTTTCTTCGTTAAACGGTTATGGAAAATCGTTGATAAATTATCCTACCAGTAAACTGTAACTTTAATATTATTTCTTGCATATTCTTATTTATTTTTTTATAGAAGCATTTTGTACGTTTCAGAGGCCGGTGCCTAATGGAAGAGAAAAAAAAAGAAAAAATGATAGTCTCGTTACGGCTACACGGCCAAAAAAGACTTTTAAAATTATTAAACAAATACCTATTAAGCTGGCCAACGACGATATTCCCAAAAACAAGAATAGCAACTTATAAACAGGAGTTATATCCAAATCAATGGATTTTCCCTGAAGAGCTGCAATCGTAAATGGCAATCCAAAACCGATTAAAAGATCTAAACACTCATTAAACCGAATTAGAAGAAATTAAACAATATTAACTAAATAATGGTCCTCCAATAGCTGCAGCCATTGCCATTTTAGGATAACCTTGCTTCACTACAGCAACATCCGCCACCACATCACCAATGCAATTACTCCAAGCTAGTATCGTTAATCCCAAAAGCTTTAAGAGTATAATATTAATGTTTTAAATGTTTCTTAAACCTCTTGCGAAACTCCCGTTTCGACACCAATCATTGTAATAACATTGATTATTTCAGATGATGTTGTGTAAATCCAAGCGATCGACATTAGAAAACCAATGTAAGAGCAAGTTTGCTAAAAGTCTTAGAAATTGATCAATTTTTGTGTTAAAAATGCAATAACCTTATAGTATTTTGGTGGTGTGTCGATTGATGTAAATATTAAAACAATCAAAGAAAGAATGAAAGAAATTCCAAATGCGTATAACCATAATCCTGGACTTCCATTGATTGGTGATTTTGCGGATACTGTAAATTGTACGTAAAAATAATTTTATTAAAACATTATTGTCCTTTTCAGAGCTCGGAACTTAATGGAAGAGCAATAAATGAAGAGAAAATGATGGACGGCCACAAACAACTTTTTCGTCAATTCCTCTTAAACGTGTGCTGCCCATAATTTCGTAAAAAAGAATGACCGTCCAAACGAGAACCTCATTCCATCCTAATTTTTTTTCCTCTTCCATTAGGCACCGATCTCTGAAAAGGACAATAATTGAATAAAGTTTTAAAACGTAATTTTATAATCGAAATGTAATGTTTGATATTTTCCTTCTCAGAGATGATGGAAGAAGATGGAAGGATTCCTGATGGAAGAGGAAAAAATAAGAAAAAATGATATTCTTTTTTTAACGGTCACTCTTATTTTTCTCATCAATGTGTGTTTTATCAAAAAATAGACATCATACATTGAAGAAGAAAAAGAAGAAGAGATGGAGACTTCCTTTGTGGCTGTTTGGTCCAAACAAGACTGTTATTTTTTCTTATTTTTTGCTTCTTCCATCAGACAACGTTCTCTGATTTATTGTCTCGTTGATTTTTTCTCTGCTTCTCATTATTCACATGTTATCTAGGATCTGTTGCTCTCCTTTGAGAAAAATATAAGTCTTTTTCGTGCGATTATAAAAATACAATCTTCAAAATAGACTTTATACCTATTTTAAAATCTTTTCCTTTGAATTCTAACGATAATAGTAGGCATGGTAGTTTATAAAGAAATCGTTAGAAAATTACTGGAAAATCACACAGTACTAGACCCTCCATGAATAGGATATTAACTCGGCTGAGCATAATTTATCCGAGGAGCATGGCAGAACTTGTAGAAAACCATTAATTGTTTTGTTTATTTAATATAGAAAAAATGTTTATTTAGTCCCGGGTTTAGAATTTTTTAAATTTTAATTTCTTTAAGTTCCCCAGGAATTACTGGTATGCATCCGCGTATTTCAAAAAAGATAAAATGTAAGTAAATGCTCAATGCCCAATCGCACGCCAAATGAAAATTTGTATTTTGTTAATTTTAAACGCCTCGTATTAAAATCCAACAATTATAAATTTTCCAGCAAATAATTTTTCACATTTAGTTTTTCTTTTACCTAAGTTCATTATTTTTAACTTACACTGAATGGCAAATAATAAAAATTGTGTAGATAAGAAGCATTGTATAATTGACACAGGCTTGCACCAAGTTTGTTCATTCAATGGCACTGTTAATTTTAGGAAGAACAAGGGAATTATCTGCAAGCGAACAAAATCAATTGTGAAAATTTCATTTTCAAAATCAATTATTTTCAAATATTGTCCTTTTCAGAGATCGATGCCTAATGGAAGAGCAAAAAATTAGGGGCGGAGAAAAGGTCTTGTTTAGACAGCCACACGGCCATTGAGGCCATCGAATCCCTTCCTCTTTTGTTTCTCATCAATTTTTGTTATCTATTTTTTGTTTATTATTTGATGACAAGAAATGAAAAGTTTAATTTAAAAATGAAAATGGATGAAATAAAAATATTGATGACAAACAAAAGAGGAAGAGATTCGATGGCCTTAGTGGCCGTGTGGCTGTCTAGACAAGACCTTTTCTCCGCCCCTAATTGTTTGCTCTTCCATTAGGCATCGATCTCTGAAATGAATAATAGAATAGTAATGAATCTGCTTAAAAAAGAATATTTAAAAGCCCCGTCGGATTTCTCTTTTTTCAATGGTCCAAGGTTTGTTTAAGTATTCCTAGTTTTTAATAGCTATTTCAATAGTACCTAAATAAAACTAAAAAATTAGCCGAAAAGGGTATTCTATGAAAATTAATTTGTGATTAGTAATATTCAAATTGTGGGATAGGATTTCTATTAACAATGGAATTTGCAAACGAAAAAGATAAAATATTCAGTTTTCTGTATAATTTTTCATTTTTGTCGCCGCCGCATCTGGAAAGACCAAATTGACTGTATTGTTCCTAGTTTAGCAGTTGTATATCTGTCAGTCTTCTACTATATGTACCAGGGTTGCACGGAAATCTATTTTATTCAAACTGAAGACGAAAAACGGAAAAGAAACTCTGATATGTACTATATATTCGTTACTATTTAAACACTCGAACTACTATTGTAATGATTCCTTCGCTCAATATTCTACCAGTGAAACAATAAATTATATATATATACACGAGCTGACAAAAGTTTTGTCACAAATGTTTTTTCGGGTTTAACTTTTTTGTGACTTGACCAAATTGGCTGATTTTTTGATATTTTATGTGAATCAGTGTTTAAAATGTTATAGTAGCAAAATTTGGTTTAAATTACCATGGCAATTTCGGTACCACGCATTCCGTTTTCCCTCATATTGATAACAGCTTGCCGGATGGCAATTGGAGTTTCTTTACGTGGAGTCATCTCTAAAATGTTGCCAATTACTGCTATTTTCAATAAATTATGAAGAAAATATAATTGAACTTAAAAAATTATTTAAAAATGCAGTGCAAGAAAAGTGAGCTACGCGAGCTACGCGTTTTACGATAAACGCTTGTCACTGTAAAACGGATAATTCAGTTTCAAGCGGGAATTTGTAAAATAATCTACAACCATATGAATCATATAGATCATATCAAAAAATCAGCCAATTTGGTCAAGTCACAAAAAAGTTAAACCCGAAAAAACATTTGTGACAAAACTTTTGTCAGCTAGTGTATATATATTCTCATTTTCAGAGATCGGTGCCTAATGAAAGGAAAAAAAACTAGGATGAAATGAGGTTCTCCCTTGGACTAAAAAAAATGGGCAGCACACATTGAAGAGGAATAGACGAAAAAGGCCGTGTGGCCGTGTCCATCTGAGGCTATCATTTTCTTCTTTTTTTGCTCTTCCATTAGGCACCGATCTATGGAAAGGACTATATATATATATATATATTCACGTGCTACCACAGTTTTCAGAGTGAAATTAAAACTCGGATGTAACAAATATTAGGTCGTGAAAGTGCGGTCGGTGTACAAGCGCATCCAACATATTATTGCGGACTGATATTGACAATTTTTTATTACAAGATTATGAAATTATGAAATAAAATAATGCGAATATTATCATCATATGCGAGTTCCCGTTTCATACAGTATTATCAAAACAATCAAGTTCTGTTTCGAAATTAATAAAGGGTATTTTTATTAAGAAAAGAAAAATAAAAAAATATACTCCATCAGAAATAGTGTGTTGGATTATGCGCTTGTACACCGACCGAATTTTGACGGCTTGACTTTTTACATCCGAATTTTAATTTCAACCTGATTTTCATAGTTTTTTATTTGAAATGAAAAGAATCAAACTAATTGTTACACGGAAAAGATGATTTACTTTCCTACATTTTCCTCAATATTCAAACACTTAAAGGTTCAATGAGTAACAAAATATTTCAAAAAATCTATAAACTTACTCCAATTATGCGAATACATTTTGAGGCAAAATTCATATCCTTGAACTCCTTCCATTTCGGAAATGGATTTACGCTTCTCCAGACACTTTTCAAAAGTTGTTTCGATTTTCTCCTATCATTAACTGATAAAAAGCTGTTATTAGTAAAATTTTATTAACTTTGAATTATCAAACACCTTTCTGTTGCTGATCTGCAAATTGTGGACCACAAACTATTCCATGACTAATTACGAAATTCTTCTCTTCGCCTTCGTTATCAATATCGCACCAAATTTTATCAACGGCCAATAGTGTCTCATTGTTAGTGCTGTAAATATCTGAAATATGGTAAGAGAAATAAAAGATTACGGTATTAGAAATTAAATTTAAAACATACGTGAGTTTTTCTTATTGAAGAATGTCAGAATTGGCGCAAACGTGATAAAAATTTCTATTAATTCAGACAATGAATGAACATGCTGCGATACGTTGCTATTGGGATTGTCTTAATTATTTCAATTATATATGAAAGATAGGGAAAAGGATATGGAAAACTGCGGATTTCCTGCTTTTTCATTACAGAGTTATTGTCCTTTTCAGAGATCGGTGCCTAATTGAAGAGCAAAAAAGAAGAAAAAATGATAGCTTCGGATGGACGGTCAGACGGCCACAGGCTACTTTTTCGTCTATTCCTCTTCAATGTGGGCTGCCCATTTTTTCGAGACAACACAAATTGATGAGAGATGAGAATATCGCAGTCCAAATGAGACTATCATTCTGTTTTCAATCTGTGAAACGGACAATAAGAAAATTTTCCTTTATTTCTATTTTATTAGGGTGAACCAAAATTTTTTTCCGATTTCCTATATCTTTTTGTCTAATTGTTTTTTTTAACCAAATAACGATTTTTATATACATGTGTTATATATATTTTTAAAGCTCTTGAACAGCTCTATCAGAACACATACTGAAATTTTTAATTGGTCTTTTATTTAAAAAGGTTTAACCTGTAGAAGAAACATGGAAAAATCCGAAATTCCTGTTATTTTACGCCATTACTGGAAACAAAGTTTCAACGCAGCTGGAGAGACTAAAAAGATTTTTGAAGTTGAAGGCGACAATATGGTCTTGGATCGTACTGCGCGAAATTGGTTCAAAAGATTTAACGACGGCCACACTGATCTCAAGGACAAGACACATTCAGACCGACCAACGACAGTGGATTCTGAAGAAATCCGTGAAGCTGTGGAGACCAATCCATCAATAAGTGCTCGCAGATTATCGGCCGGGCTCGATATTCATAAAACATCAGTTGTACGAAATCCTAACGCCCTTGGAAAGTCAATAGACGCTGCCGAGAAGTACCTTATGCATTAACTGAAATTCAAGCTCAAAAACGAGTTGAGACATGGCGAAAATTGCTCGAAAATCCATAAGATTGCCGTTTTATTTGTAGAGTTTCAACTTGTGATGCAAAGTGGGTCTATTTCAGTAATCCGGACAGAAAAAATCAATGATTGGAACCCGAACCGGTAGCAAAATGTGATCGTTTCTCAAAGAAGGCACTTCTATGTGTTTGGTGGAATTCCGAAGGCTTAATTTACTTCGAGCTAGTTCCAAATGGTCGGATCATCGACTCAGACCTCTATTGTGCCCAACTTGATCGAAAGTATGCGGCACTTGGCGAGAAATATCCGGCATTGATCAATCGGAAGCGGATACTCCTTCAACAAGACAATGCAAAACCGCACACCGCCAGACAAACGAAGGAAATGATTAAAAATCTCGACGCCATTGAACTTCTTCCACATCCAGCTTATAGTCCGGACCTTGCGCCATCTGATTATCACCTTTTCCGATCCATGGAAGACTTTCTTCGTGGTCGTAGCTTCAATGACCTGGCCGATGTCGAAAACGGGTGCCGCGAGTTTTTCGCCTCTAAGAACAATGAGTACCGCAGCTTTCCGATAGATGGGTTCAAGCCATAGAGTCAAATGGTCTTTACTTTGAAACCTAATTGTTTTTCATGTGTTGTAAAATTATGTTTAAATTTTTAACAAAAAATCGGAAAAAAATTTTGGTTCACCCTAATAAATCAAACAAAGTGATAATGCCATATGCATATTGCAATACGAAATTTAGCTTTCAAATTTTTTCATTCGATTCCCGATAGCTATGAAAATAGTTAATAGGTCTAGAAATTAATTTCCGCGCTTTTTTGTTGTTGCTATTTAGTGAACAAATTTATTTTAGAATGTTCTCTGTATGATTTTTTCAAAGCGCTGTTCAAATTTTGACACATTTTCACTTAAATCTTAAAAATATTTCTAGACGGCATTATAATCAGTAATTGCAAAATCAGAACTAATAATCTAATACATGATATTAGTAACGTTGTGTATTAGTTAAGTTTTCCCATTTACCATATATATATATATATATATATATAATTAATTACCTTCTGTATTCTTATTATTGGGATTTGTTAACAAACTTTGATGCTTCTAAAACTAACATTGTCAATTTACTGCGATGTTCCACTTACCTTAACTTTATTTGAAAATGAACGCATTAGGATTACAATTATGACATAAATTGCATACAATACCAAGAAAGCTGTAAACAAAATATTTCATAAGCAAAATTAACACAAAACTAAAAACAAGAATCTCTCCAATTCTTTTAACAAATTTTTTCCTTAATTGACTTACTCGCTGGCATCCATAATTCCACTTCGTCCCAATATAGCATATATACGGCTATTAATACATCGGCAATTATTAGAAATATTATGTCTCGAATAGTTGGTAAAATCTAAAAATAACATAAATCTCTTGATAAATAAAACCGCACACGGGTGCCGCTTGCTTATACAAAATTTTACCATTTTCTCGGATACGTGCGGCACCAGTTTTTGGCTTAATCTATTTTTCCTGTACTTACGGCTATCCGGAAAGATTTCGTTAATATAATTGCAGACAACACCACAGTTGTGACGAATAATCCTCCTCCTAAACGTTATTAGCTTAGCGAATCGTTTCAAGAATAATATGAAAAGTAAAGAAGAACTAGGGACCATCCGCTAGGGATGAAAATTAATATCAAAAACCGTCTTGGAGGGTATTTTTTACAGGTGATACGAATTAGGACGCAGCAGAGATGGGAGAGTTTTATCCGGAATTCCGCTATCCGGAATTCCGCTCGCGCCCATATATATAGTACTAGAGACAATTAAAAGAACCTATAACATCGACGATTTTTTTAAAACGTAACACACGAACTACTAAATTAATTCGATTTTTCTCAATAACTTTTGTATGTGCAATTAGCCAATTCTACAATTGATTTTCCTTCTAGAAGGTATCCGCTAAGAGAACACATATAGTTACCGAGGATATCGCCTATGGCAAGATCAGCTTTTGGTTTTGAGCTGGCAATAACAGATGCAACTGAGCCGAATATGTCCGGAGCACCATTGCCAAATGCTAAGAATGTGACTCCCTGAAATTAATTTTTATTAGAATGTTTCTTTAAGAAAACCCCAATGTTTGGACAGTTTTGTTCAATCTCAGTAATCCTGCCCCAGTCTCGATGAAAAATAGAGGTAAAAAGCATGGATAGTGAATTTGAAATTTCTGTGTTGTTTGAATACTATATTATTATAAAGCACGGTTAATTAATGCAAATTTGACGACATTGCAAATTCTTTTTTTTTCGTTTAAAGGACATTAACAAAACCAATGTATTGGGTTGAGGAATAAGTTCGTAGAGTTTTTTTGGAGCCACCCACTCCTATCATTGCTTCAGATTGACGTACAGGCACCATTTTTCATCTCCCGTGACGATTCGAAACAAAAATTGCTGTTTATTACCGCGTGTTGCTCAATAACGAGCGAGAGCTTTGTTTTGAGCTAATGTGGTATCCAGGACCCGATTTTTTCGCCAAATTCCATTGAATGAAGATGATTAAGGATAGTCTTTTGATCACAGTTAATTTGTTCGACCAATTCACGACTTGTTTGGAGACCATCTTCCTTCAATAGTGCCTTCAGGTGTTCTTCGTCTAATTTTGAAGGTCGTCAGCTTCGAGGCGTGTCTTTAAGATTAATGTCGCCATTTTTAAACTTTGCGAATCATATTTGCGCAGTAGAAACGCCTAAGACACACACTGCATAATTCCCGAGCAGCTTCGGCTGCTTTTAGCTTTCAATGAAATGCGAAGAAGATCAGATGTCGAAAATTCTGATTTTTGCCTCCTGGATAGTTCATTTCTAAGCTTGAAAATGATGCAAATAAAAGTTCCAGAACAAACTAAAACAACAGTTTTTCAGAGCAGAAAAATCGCTATCAGATAAATATATACACTTTGCCAAACAACAAGAAAACTGTTGTGAAAAAAAAGCTCTACGAACTTATTACTCAACCCAATATATAAGAGTTCTTGGTAGGAAGAAACAGAAGTTACTCGCCTTAATTAACTCAGCGAAAGATATTTTTGTATATATTTTTACCTTAAAATATACAAAATTTACTTAAAGTTCATATTAAAGGTCCACATAGAAAAAAAGTGATAAAATTGGAATTTGCGGATGGTTTTTTATCTTCTTGTGGCGGCACGTTAAAAAAAATGGACATTTTCTAACGTGTCTTATTAAACTTTGCAAGTTTTAATTAAAGTACTAGTATAAAGGGGAAAATTTAGATCTTTACAAAATGTTAGGTTAATAGTGGATTTAGGAGCACTCATCTCTAAGATTTCAGTGTCTGTGCAAAGCCATTATAGTTAGTTCATATTTATCGCTAATTGGGAGTCACTGAATCATATTTCCAAAATTCAACATTCCAAATGACAAACTGTAATAATTATTTGATAAACGTACCGCAATGGATTCACTAATATTCAAATTTTTAACAATTCCAGCAATAGACGGTGAGAAAAAATCATCGGCTATATAGGTCATAACGATAAATAAACAGAGCAAATAGATAATTGCAACGATGATAAGAAAAATCTAAAAAAAATAATACAAATTTTAACTGAATGAAATTTAAAATACTACCCGGACTCCATTTCGAAACTCGCATTGAACTAAAGAAGTCCACTTGAGATAACCGCCACCTTCACATGCAGCTTTATTACATCGAATATATTCACATGTCTCTGTTCAATAATTTAATTATTTTTATATTAAAATTTTCGTATTTAGTGTTTTGAGGTCTTCTTATTTTAATATTAATTTTTAAAGAGCTATTTTATCTCCAAACATTTCAGTAAATCCAATATTTTATTAGATGCGCAAATAATTTTCCGTCGTCCAGTTACGCAACCAAATCGGAGCAAAGAAAGTGGAAGAAAGTTATACTGTTTGATGGCTACGCAAGACTGTATGCGCGAAACTGGTTAAAGATACACTCAAGCACGCCGAAGGCAGTCAATAGAAAAATTGCCTTTACGTAGAAAGAAAGAAAAACGAAATTGATCGTTTTCAAAAAATTTATTCTTTTTCGTTCTTTTTTTGTAAAACTTTTTTAGTCTAAGTGTGACTTTTATGAAACGTGAGTTACATCATTCTGTTCCTCGTAAAATTATGAATTTTATAGCATGACGTGGTTACGGTAATTGACGTGTATTTTATTGTCGGTTAAATGTTTAAATTTTTAAAAATCATAACATTGCTTAAAAGACGAAAAAATTTAAGACAAACATATTATTGCTCGCCATTGTGCCTTCTATCAATAAATTCTTAATCTCAAAAATTAAGAAAGTTTTCGAGTTTTTTTTACTAAAGTTTTGATGTTTACAATACATTAATCTGATAAAAATAAGTAATTTTGTGTATTATGTTTCCTAAAGTATTTCAAATGGGAAATTGTGTCGCACCCGCCATCCTCTTCAGACATCGCTGCATTAGATTATCAACATTTCCGGTAAATGGCACACGATTTGGCATAGCAGCCAAGAAGTCCAAGAATGGCTCGATGAATGGATTGCTTCGAAATAGCTAATTTTTGTTTTACAACGGGATCAATAAATTGCCTAGTATTTGGGAAATGTTGTGGCTATGCTAGAAACTATTTTTAATAAAGATTTTCTTCAAAAATATAGTATTTGGCTAAAATTTTATTCCAAAAACGACGGAAACTTATTTGCGCATTTGAGCGCATTCACGCCAATTGAATTTGTAATAACATGAGCTCCGAAAACTATTTAAAATTTAAAATTCAAGACAATTAACTAGATAGTTTAAGTTTAAGACAAAACTTAATCAATAACGTGGAAAAAATGTTATAATTTACAAGTTAGAATTTATAATACGCGTTTGAATAGAGTATACACTGGTCAATCCGAAAGCGTCCCACGCGAACTAAACACGCTTTGCAATTTACGAAACATCGGAGGAGCTGGCTAAGAGAGAAGAAATATGTTTACTCTCTACAAAATAGTTGAAACACATAAGCGTACCGTAATTGTTTAAAAATAATTAAACAATTGTTTAAAAATCCTTTTATTTCAATTTTAATTTATTTTAAATAACTTTGCTTTAATGAGCTTGAAATTGTTTCGTCCTTATGTCACTTTAAATTAGTTTTATATGTTATTTCAATTGTTGGGAGAAAACCTACACACCTGAATTTGAATAATTCTTATTAAAAGCTATTACGTCCGTGGCCGTAGCATATTTCGTACCCAACCGACGCGTTCGGAGTCACCAGTGATAATCACCATTTTTATTTGGCGTGTGCATTATAAAAAAAACTTATCGGTTAGCAAAATTAACTAAATTTCAGAATTTATGAATGTTTTGTTTCACTTTTAGGAAATAGGTACCACGTGCCGAAACAAATGAAACGAATTCAGATGAACGAAGATGGTAAATTGAAAAACGAGAAAGTTTTTAAAATGATAACATTACAAGATAACATTAAAAATAAACAAACCCTAAAGGCTAATCAAATAATCAAATAGGCATGTTTATTTTTAGGAAATTATTTCATTAAACCATTAAAGATATAAATATAAATATTCAATCATTCCACATTTTTCTCCAATTTTCCAGTAAGCGTCCCTGTAATGTCGTTTCAAACAAATTGGTATGTTAATAAACAATTAGATACGAAGCTTAAAATTTTTAAGGTAGCGTTTATTGTTATTTAAAACAAAGCCACGTCAAAAAAACCTTTTTTATTCCACCTTGGATTAATTATACATTCATCTTGTGAACATATTTGCGGGCTTATTGTTGAATTAGGCGTTGTTGAAATTATTATAGAAGTATTTAATAATAAGATAATTATTAGCACGTTCATTCGTTCCTGAAAGTTTTAATAGAATGTCAAAAGAATTGTTAATTGTATGTTTATGTAAGCGATTAACAGATAGTTGACAGAATTAGAGCAACGTCAATAATATAACTGGAAAAATAGGCACAAATAATAATTACTCATTAACACGCATTCAATAAAACAATTTTCGAAAATAATGATATTTACTCTTTTTAATCTTCAATAGGGCTTAAATAAATAAACATTGGTACCCTTGATACTGATTACAGTAATTGAGTTTATCAATCATTTAAAACATTCATAAATAATCTTAAAATTGATAAAAGGTGTTAAGGGTGTTGTATATTGTTAAATGAATAGAAATTTTGAAAAAATCAATGTAATCAACATATATTTAATTGATATTTTATTTGCATATGTGCGTCATTAGGACTTGTATTATATTTGGGAAAATTATCTATAAATTAACGAGACATTTCGTGACAGTGAATCGTTATAGTAACACCTCCAACACTCCAACACCTCTCTAATACAACACAATGACGTATACGTGACGTGATAGTAACGTACTATTTTTTTTTAAAAAGAACGTCTGAATCGGACAGTATGAAAGAAACGCATTAAACATTTCCTCAGAATATCAGAAGTAAATAAAATTTTCTATTAACTATATCAGCTGAAATGTTTGCATAGATTTATCTTCAATAAGTTGTTTTAATTTTATAATATTAGGATGAAACAAAATGTTTCTCCGATTTCCCATTTTTTACCTAATTTTCTTTTTTACTAAATAAAGATTTACATGTGCTATATATATATATATATACTTTTACAGCTCTTGAACCTCTCTATCATAATATATACACTAGCTGACAAAAGTTTTGTCACAAATGTTTTTTCGGGTTTAACTTTTTTGTGACTTGGCCAAATTGGCTGATTTTTTGATATGATAGATTCATATGGTTTTAGATTATTTTACAAATTCCCGCTTGTGATTACGATGATCCGTTTTACAGTGACAAGCGTTTATCATAAAACTCCTTGCACTGCATTTTTTAATATTTTTTTAAAGATCAATTATATTTTTTCATAATTTATTGAAAATAGCAGTAATTCGCAACATTTTAGAGATGACTCCACGTAAAGAAACTCCAATTGCCACCCGGCAAGCTGTTATAAATATGAGGGAAAACGGAATGCATGGTACCGAAATTGCCATGGTAATTTAAACCAAATTTTGCTACTATAACATTTTAAACACTGATTCACATAAAATATCAAAAAATCAGCCAATTTGGTCAAGTCACAAAAAAGTTAAACCCGAAGAAACATTTGTGACAAAACTTTTGTCACAATCAGATATAGTGTATGTATATATATAGTCGTCGCCAAATGCGATTACCGCCGCAAAGTGTGGCGCACTTTTTTAAATATTATTTTTTCATCTAGTTTTTATGATTTTTATTATTTTCCACATTTATTCCCCGATTGAAACAACATCTAAAACATATTTGTCAATTTATTTAAGAAAAAACAGTATAGAACGAGTCTAAACAAGAAAATAATCAAGAAAATTAAATGAAAAAATAATATTTAAAAAGTGCGCCACACTTTGCGGCGGTAATCGCATTTGGCGACGACTATAATTTTTTATTGGTGTTTTATTTAAAATTGTTTTAACTTGTAGAAGAAACAGGGAAAAATCTGAAGTTCGTGTAATTTTACACCATTACTGAAAACAAGGCTTCAATGCAATTGCTGCAGAAGAAAGTTATGCGAAGTTGAAGGCGACAATATGGTCGTACTGCGCGAAATTGGTTCAAAAGATTTAACGACGACGACACTGATCTCGAGGACAAGACACTTTCAGGCCGACCTACGACAGTGGATTCTGAAGCAATCCGTGAAGCCGTGAAGATCAATCCATCAATAAGTACTCGCAGATTGTCGGCCGATATCGATATTCCTCAAACATCAGTTGTACGACATCTTCACGCCCTTGGAAAAGTCAATAGACGCTGCCGAGAAGTACCTCATGCATTGACTGAAATTCAAGCTCAAAAACGTGTCGAGACTTGGTCAAACGGGGGAACCGGTAGCAAAATGTTATCTTTTTTCTCAAAGAAGACACTTCTGTGTGTTTGGTGGAATTTCGAAGACGTCTTTTACTTCGAGCTAGTTCCAAATGGTCGGACCATCGACGCAGACCTCTATTGCGCCCAACTTGATTGAATGTATGCGGCACTTGCCTTAAAATATCTAAAAACTTTAAAATTGGACTAGAAAATTGTATTAGAAACACTTAAACGAGCTGGAAATTCTAAGAGTGCAAGAGAATCAGTATTTTATATATTTTAGAATGTGCGTAATAAGTTTACATGAAAAGTATTGTGAAGTTAATACTGGAAAGCGTATAGTATACATTTAAGTATTAGAAAATGTTAATTTCCGTGTTGTAATTATCATTTGTCTGGTTGGAACTTACGGAACTTTCTTTTTACTGTAGTCTTGAATTCGGATCGATTGTTTTAATCTTTAAAAAAAATGTCCAACCATATTCTAATTCCCACATAATTCTTCGAGAAGAAATTTCACATAAAGAGGACATTTTAATAATACATTTTAATATAATATTATTGTTATATTTTTAATATATTACATTATTTGAGAAAATTGAGAATTGCTATTGAATTTTCTCCTTCATTTTTGTATAGGTTTCTGAAATCTATGTTTAATAACAAATTATTAAAAGTTACTAATAATTTGCTGAGGCTGGAGAATTGGTTTTCATTAATTGATTTTTAAGTTGAAAGGCGATGTGAAATCAAAATCAAGAACTTCACTCTCATAAACTGATTTATTTTAATAATTTTAAAGTATTTAATATAGTCAAAACACACTACTATGATAAATGGCTGTTTCACAAAATTTAGTTATACAGTAACATAAAAACGTAAACGAACAAACGGACAATTCACTATTCTCTCACCCTCTAACACAGGGTTCAAAAATGACTCTCCGGTTTCCGGGGGTTAAAATTTTAAATTTATTTTAACGTTTAAAAATCTCCGTCCCTCCTATTACAGTTATAAACCTATATTTTGAATTTCGTCTTTCAGATCCGCTACAGTGTTGAATTGACGTCTTTGATGGTAAACTCTTCTAGCAAGGACGAACAAGAGATTTTCAATTATATTGGATTTTGGATTGTGATCGGGAGAAACTGGCCAGTTGTCCGGTTGAAATGTCCGGGCAATAACTTTACTGAATTCCAGAAATGGAACTAAACGCTTCTCCAGGACATCTTAATATTTTCATTTCGAGGCGAAATGAATTTTTTCATACGAGGTGAAATGAATTCCAAATCAAGAGTTCCAATTGACGAGAAAGCTCCCCAAACCATGCACGTTCCACCTCCACAGTTTCTCTTGGAAAATATCAATGGATAATTCCTCAAATCACGACAATAAGAATTCCAGCCGTCAGGTTCGTCGATATTGAACTTCTTTTCATCTGAAAATATTATCTGAATATGTTTGAATTGACAATTGAATCCGTAAATGGACTCGCTGTTGTTGGCGAGCAAGTTTTGGCGAACAAAGTCTCAATTGGTGACCAGGGGTCAGACGTGGAGCATTTTTTAGTTTTTGACGAACAATAATTCTGCCCAGACACAGAGATCAATAAATTGTTTGCCTCGAGGTCGAAACTCCAGCTTCACGGTCAATTTGTCTAGCCGACTTCATCAAATTTTAATTTTTCCGCGCAATTGTTCGATCATCTGTGGTCGATAGAATCCTTGGACGTCCCGGAATCGAATTGGTGGTCGGCTGCCCATTTCGTGATATCATGTTCAAGACATGTTTTCAGACCTTTTATACTCTAATTATTTGGAAATAAAAACATATCAATTTTGGAGATTTACTGATCAGAAATAGAAGGATGTCTCATCGCTGTGACCACCACTGTTTGTGGAAAATGTACTGTAGCATAGCGGTAATAAAACCGATTTTAATGAAATTTTATGGAAATAGGTTTTCATGACGGGGAATCCGGTGGTACCACTCAATTCAACTGTAGTTCTACAGTAATATATATAACAGCTGGATAGTGGGGGTTTCGCAAATTTTTGGACACCAGTGTATATTGCAGTATGCATTGAATAAATGTTCGAAATTGCTTGAAATCATGGCAAAGTAGTAAAGCATCCGCACACCAATTGAAAATTACATTTTTCGAATTTTTTGAATTTCCACGTAGTAATAACAGATAAATCTTTATTCAAAATTAATAAACATGTCTTAAATTATCTAAAAACCACAGTATTGTACCAGAAAACTTTCTATATTAAATGGGATATTCTTTAATGGTTGTTGAGTGTTGATTGGTTGAGTGAGTTGTGCAATTGCAATTGCGTGATGAGTTGTTGATGTTGTGTAGTGTAGCCTTGGTTTAGGGCTTTCCGCTATTACCTCAAACTTGGGTAATTAAACTTTATTATAAAATAAATAATAAAATAAATAAAATATAAAATATATAAAACGAAATCATGAGTGGAGGAAACAATAGTGATACATTCGATTTTTATACTATGAACTATCTGGTCCGCCCATTGGCACGATATACAATCAACATGGGCTCTAAAAACATTTTAAGGTCCACAATGCTCATGATAAGACAAATCTCAAGATAAATGTTATGATAAATGTTATGATAAGTGTTATGATAAGATATGAGAAATTCAATTTTGATCGCATCTGCGATATATTCCTTTCGCGACAAGTCTTAATGACGTTTTGATCAATAAATAAGGTTTTCATGTTTAATAGAGCAAATTCCTAAAATTGAAAGTCTATTATTAACCCATAATTACATGTTTATTGTTTAGACAAAAATGGTGATTTCAATTTTTTGCAAATTTTACCTATTTTTAATTTTATTACTGTTAATTCTAATAACTCAGATATCTATAGAACTATAAAACAGCGATTAACGTAATCAATTGTCTTAATCCATTCAATTTGTACCCATTAATTAATATAAAACTATTCAGCAAGCTATTATGTAACGGAAGAAGATACAATTATAATGCATAAACATATATAATATTGTACCACAAGATATCAAAAGTAATTGGTTATCGTTTAATTAACAAAAACCATTTATCTTCTTCAATAAGCTGAAATGTATATTCACTGGTCTCATGCATATATGCCTAAAATCTTTGGAGCACTTTCATTTATAGCGAATATTTTATTGTTATATTTGATTGCAAACTCTTCAAAGAATTATATGGGAGATTATAACAAACTTTTAAAGTCATTTGCTTTATTTGGAATGCTATACTCAAGTATTGAACTACTCATACCTCTGGCTCTTTATACAAATGGAAAAACTTATGTCGTGTTTTTATCCGATGGTATTTTCTTATTACCAAATAATATTAAAATGGGACGAATTGCCATTATGATTAGATGCAGTTTTATAGCATTGAGTTATGGAATATTAGAAATTCATTTTCTTTATCGTTATTTGACATTGCTAAAGTATGTTATTTTTACACAAAGCGAGTCGAAAATCAAAGAAATAGTGGAAAAAAACCAAAGACATTATTACATGTAAAATTACCATTTTGTGGAAACAGTCCTTCTTTATTCAGACGAATAGCTTGATGGATCAATTTCGTCAAAATCAGTTCACTTTCACTATTTTCCGATAAAATTGGAAAATCGTTCATAAATTGTTAGGATTGTTCAAAACTTTAAACAAATTTGTTTTTATACCAATACATGAAAGTGGTTTGATAAAGCCTCCAGTTAATTTAAAAATAAAATTCCACTAGAAGGAAATGAGTCAATTAATAGTTAGTGAATTGTAAGAATACACCACTGTTTTTGAGTATTCAAAAATGTAGGTTTTGTGGATCTAATTCCTTTATTTATGGAAATATGAGAATATAGAAGAATAGAAGAACTATCTATTTACAAAAGTAAACAGGTTATTTAACTGCTAAATACACGTAAACCACTCCACTGCGACAATGTATGCCTCATATTTTAAATGACCGCGCACCGATTGAAAGTAAAACACGCCCTTCATTTTCTAACAGATAATTTATAATAGTATTTTGGTTATTTTAGTCAAACATTCTAGATTTTACCAAATTATATAGATAAACCTGAATTTACAAAGTTAAATGCGACCGCCATTTTACAACCCCGGATGGCGTGGTTGCACGTTGTAAAACAATGATCCAACTTCACTATCCAAGGTCGTAATACATATTTAGCCTAAAGTTTGAGCTCTCACGTCGCGTGCAAATTTCAAATTCTTTATAGTTTAATAAGCAGATGACGTTTGAAAGATGTGAAAAAATATCACTTCCACTTACTGGAGGCACTTCACGTTTAGGCACTTTCTCAAACGCACGCCAACTGGTATGACAACAAAATGAGCTCAATAAACGGGCTCAAATATAAATATTTGAAAAAATATTATTGTTTTTAGATAGTTTAAGAAAGGACTATTTAAAGTGGTGTAAAAAATGTTTTGTTAAACTAACGTAAAAGTTTTCAGATGCACTCAAAAATTAGAAAATCGTTTTTCAAGTTGTCGTGCAAACGTATATGTTTTTACAGTTGTCGTGCAAACGTATATGTTTTTACAGTTGTCGTGCAAACGTATATACCTGGAGAAGACTCAAAACAGAAATAAACAACCTTCAATGTGCTAGACATATCATCTATTACTCCAGCGCTTTCGGCAAGATTCCACCACTCCGCTATAAATAAGACCGCAGGAACGAGCCGAAAGACGCGATAATGGAGAATATAAACGGCGGACTAGCTCAGTTTGAGATTCAAGCATCCATGTGCCACTGGAATGAGGCGAATGAGCCTCACCGACATTCTTTGCCCACGGTATTCATGGCAAACAGGAAGAAGACATAGATTTCGTTACATTCATGCAACGAAAATGGAATACTGATTTAAGGTTCTCGAGTTCGCCGAAGACGTTCTCATTAGAAAAAGCTGCAACAAAATCGAGAATCGTCAAAATCCTCTAGTGGAAGAAATCACTATATGCAGCTAAGGGATCAACTCAGGCAAAACCGTTATTCTCTACAATCATTACGTCCCTTCGTCTCCAATCATGTACCAAGGTGAAATATGCACTTCAACCATACGGCTCCGAAACATGGACTCCACGAACATATCTGTAAACTACAACGTTCCCTTAAAGCAATACTACTCCACGCCGTCTGGAACGATTTTACGAAATTACAGTGGGCCGCCCATGCGATGGACACGGAATGGACTCCCAGGGGTACCCACCTATCTAGAGGCCGACCCGAAGACAGAAGCGAGAAACAGATCAAGGAGAGGCTCGCCGAACTTCTGGACTATGAATCAAGGATTGGAAATGTTCCAGAAGAACACGAAATGTTCTACTATAGCGAGATGCGGTCGGGTTAGAGTGAGATAGATCGATGCCGCTGGGGTGGTTGATTCGAGCTCGAACTTGCGTGCATACTATTTTCGGCATAAGAAGTCTACCAGCAAAGTTTTATAAAATTCTGAGAGTTCGAGTCAAAATGAGAGTAAAATATTTACTTCCGCAACCAAAATTAATCAAGCGACACCAAGAAAACAATCATTTGACAATATCATTTTAGCCCGCAAATAAGTGCAATGATTTTCAAGAAAACTGGACTATATTTCACATTTTTACATTTGGCATTGCATTTTTTTGCATGGATGACAGGATGTTTTCTAGTTGTGCAGCCGGATTATATCGTTTCACCGCACATCAGTAAATACTTTAGGGAAACATTTGATATGTACACCGATGAAGTTCCAATGATTGCCGCAAGTTTCGATGTAAGTTTTTAGTTAGAAGTTTTTTGTAAACAGTCAATTTACATCAAGTCTTTCATGTTATTTTTCATCCGGTAAATAACCCTAAAACACTTTTAATGTAAATTGTTTTAGAAATTATTTACATTTCATCTATTCTTGTATATAATAAGATATATACTTTAGGCGCATCAAGTCTATTACACATTTCAGTCATTTTTGGGGATATTAATTGTAACAATAATATCCTTATTTTCCGTTTCTTTCTATATATACATTGGTTACAAAATAAATAACATGTTAAGTTGTATACATTCAATCAGCCAAATTCGGAACTGCTTTCATCAAAAATTATTGAAATCACTTTATGTTCAAACATTTATTCCGGTGGCTGTTACTTTGTTGCCATGTTTGATAGTATGGTATGGGCCAATATTTAATATAGCAATTCCAGAGTAAGTTTTTATATTTATTTAAAATACGTGTTTGTATAAAAAAAAACTAACAAAAACCAGACAATTAAAAACAAAAAAAGTTTAGCAGAATTTAAATAATGTAGATAAAGTTGAAATTAAATTGTTTAAAGAAGGGAAAACAGGCGGGAATAAGAAAGGGTATAGGGAAATTTTAAAGCAATCAATTACCCGATTAAGTGGGAACCTAATAAATATGCCAGAGGAAGGAAAATTCTGAATAAATGCTAGATACATAGAATTTACATATAAGAGCTACTAAACAAAACAAAAATATATGAATTTTACTATTTTCCAATTTTAATTGAATTCAATCTCTTTGTAATAAATATTGTCTTGCAGGTACATGAACAATGCTCCAACTGTCTTAAATTCGGCCTTACCACTGCTGGAATCATTGGCTATTATCTACAACATACCAATATTTAAGAGTTGCTTAATTGCTAAAATTAGATACATTTTTATTCGTTTTAATATTTCCTCCAGGCGAAGAGTATCATTTCAATAAATACATAACTAAAAATATGAATCTATTTGAAAAAGATCTATGGTACCGTAAAAAATGAAAAATTACGTAAGACTCATAGCTGATTGTTATTTTTTTTTTTCAATAAAAAACTGTTTACGCAAATTAACTTTATTCCTTAAACTATCTACAAATATGTATATCCTTCCAGAAAGTTAGATTTGAGCACTATTGCTGAGCTGGTTTTATTATCACATCAGTTGGCGTGAACCTGTTAACTACAGAATGTGTTTCATGAAAAGTTTTCAGCCTTGTTCTAAACTATATAGAGCCAAAATTCTCTTACCGCATCACCACAGGGTTTCTCATAATTACCCGGACAACTTTGAGAGCATGAAACTCAAGAAACCGGCCGCCTTGTTCAACAATGGGAGCTCGGAGACGTCGACTAATGGAAGAGCGGAATATTTAATATAGTTTATTCAGCAGAAAAATAGCAACATTGGTTGCGGAATATAAGAATGACTCAGTAATTCACGACAATGAATATATTGATAACCTCGAAGCTAAAACTTCTACGTAGAAATTATGTGGTCTGTGGAAGTTCTGTGGAAGGGGGTTGAGTGATCGAGTGATCGAGTTCTGTGGAAGCTTCTACCTGTGGTCAAATGGGCTCAAATTAGTCGCAGGAGACGCTTCGAATAGACATCAATGGTCGTCAGGAAGATTTTCCTATTCCTTCATCCAATTATGAGTATTATTTAATGTCTCCAGGCTTGTGTGGGGTTTCGCGTTGATCTTCTCTTCTCTTATCATAGCAAATTTGAGGTTGGGATTTTAATTCGAGAATATCGTGTAAGCACACCCAATTTAATTTCTGATACCATTTTTATGCACACGAAGCTGACCAATTTTCATAAAAGCTTTTGTTTAAACTATCGATAATGCACAAATTATTGCACTCTATTCATTACCGGAGAATAAAAGAATTCAATTAAACAAATATTGATTATAATTCTATTAATGATGTATTTTCAGCACTCAACAATTTGATGATGAGCATATTAAGGACACATGGTATAGCATCTACTGTCATACTGATCAGTTTTAATGAGCTTTATAGGATATTTGCATTGTCTCGAATTAATATTCATCGTAAAAAATTGTTCTGTAAACCGTAACATTTCAACGATTTACTGATACACTCGTGCGAGAGCTCACGTTTATTTATATATTATAGTTTTTAAATAAACATTTTTTCACTTCACTATTGTTTTTACTACTTAAATATGTATTATAAAATTAACATTGTTGTTGATATGTGTTTCGGATGGTCATAGTTACTGAAATTGTTACAAATTCCATAAATTTACCTAATTTTGAGTTTTCTTAGATAATGGACGTGTTATAGATTTGGTAATATTTTTAGGCCACTAATTTATTATTTATTAAAAATTTTATTATGATAAAAAGTCTTTCATTGCTAAATAGAAACTGTCGATTATGCAAGAGTCAATATATACAGTTTGAGGAAAATTATTTGTATCTAGAAATTAAACCATCATTTCAGGAAACTTTATGCTTCCACTTATTCTGCTGAAAATGACGCGAGGATAGTTAGAAGAAATGATTTCAGGGGGATTACGTCGAACAATCAAAGTGTAATTAATTTAAATATATACAATGTAGAATTAATTAATTTACAGACAAAGAGGATGAAAGAACCCGATGTTGTGCTTTCAAAAATTCATGAAAATCTCAAGAATAATTATCGAGTTTCCGGTGAAACCATTTTGTTTGACGTTGTAAGAAAACTCGAGGATAATTGTAAGAATAATTTTAATTTTCCTTTTTGAAAATATTATTCAGCAAAAGTTAGAGTAGTCCTAAGTCGAAATTCTAAATGGATCCCAATGTTACTTTCATGTTGTGGTCATCCAATGTCAAATGTGGAAAAATCGTCACGAAATCAAATATTTGAACGCTTATGGACACAGCTTTGTTTAATACGTATTTATAAATATTTGGTGCAATATCTTATATTTAATGTTAATTCCAGAAGAAAAGTTACCACTGGAGTATTGGAATATTAAATTCCGCGTTTTAAATGAAAATGAAATACCGTGGGATATTAAGAAAGAACGAGCAGAAATGGAAAAGCATGGGGTTACACCCGACCGTGAAACTTTTCATCATTTTATTCAACGGACAGCGTTAAATGGCGACAGTGACGGTTGTAAGAATATTATATATGACATGGCCAGGTTTGGCTATCCTATTGATGAAGCAATAAATGGATCCCTTATATTTTGTTTCTCTGTTCGGGGCCATTATCTAAAAGTGGATTCCTTGGTCGAGGTTAAATTATTTTTAATAATTCTAAGTAACACTTTAACTTCAGCAAACTATTGGAAAGTACGGCGAATCTGCTGAAAAAACGGCATATGGAGCAACTGCGTGTGGAGCCGCTTATCGTTCGGATCACAATCGACTTCGTGGAGTCTTACGTAAAGCTTTAAATCCAATTACGAAAAAGTTACGAATGTCTACTGATGATATATTTGAAACAATTTGGCAGTTGGCTGAAAAAAGTCATGATGGAACCGGGTCGGAATGCGTTCATCTTGTCGAACAAATACTTAATTGTACCTCAAGAGATTTTGGATTTTTTCGAAAGCAGTTTCGCGAAGTAGAACGCCACATAACGCATGGCCATTATTATACCGCTCTTGCTATTTTAGAAGATACAAAAAGAGTTTCAGATTGTCTCCAAAATCAAAAAAGAACAAGTTGGTCATTTGTTTTCATTACTTTTAATTTCTCGGATATTTAGCCTATTTATATCAGTTACTCGGACGTTTAGCATCACAGCTGATTCGTAACAAGGAGCCTTTACATTTAGTTCGAGATATAGCCAATCGAGTTCATTTTACGTTCAATCATAGGAATTCAAATATTCGTATCAGAATGTACGATGACTTGTTATATTCTGCACTGATGCTCAAAGATATTGACATTGAAGAAAAGTTAAATTACTTCAAACTTTTTATTGATGAAATTGATCCGAGGAGGGAAAGAATACATATAACTTTACCATTATTATCAGCGTAAGTTATTACCATACATAATTTAATAGTTTATTTTTTTAGTGAATCCGATGTAAATCAAAGGTTGGCTATTTTATTTTTATTGTCGAACTTGGGCTACAACAATTGGTCAGATGTGAATATCGATACACTTGCAAAGGTTATTCTGCAGCCGATCTATAGTTAGTTTTCATTTTGGATTATAAAATACAACAACAACAGATGATTTTTCGGAATCAAGTATAACCATAAACCAAATTTCGGCTCTCAACTCTAAAATTCGTCGTTTCAGCCTCAACCCAAGTATAGCGCAGGCGGAATACGCCTGCGCATAAGCCATGTTAAAATTTTCGGAGCAAGAGGCGAATCTCTCCCACACAGGAGAGCTATTTTTTGTGAGCTATTTTTGGGAAACGTGGTCAAGAGGACTTTTTTCGCGTTTTTACAATTTATTTTTCTGTACTGTAAGAAAACTGTAACTTAATAACAGAGCATCTCCAACCAAGTCGCAAAGTAATATCAAATTTCAATTATTAATTAAAAATTAGGCTTCTTTGCGAATCAAATAGAAAACTATTTGATTCATTGCAAGTTTTATTTCTAATGGATGTTAATATTTAGTGTCCAACTGTCGCCCACAGAAGGATATGTCGAGGTTGGACAAATTTGGTAGAATATTAAAGGTATGTATGTTAGATATATATATATAAAAAATCAAGTTGATTTTTTAAGAGCTATGGCATCACTGACAAACAATTGTGGATGATAATGTATCAATGGTCGAAAAAGAAAGAATTGGACGAATCCAGAACAAGCGAAGAGGGATGGGTTCGACCACATTCGAAGGATTTAAAAGGGTGGTGTAAGGCGTATTATTATGAGACATTCGAACATCCCAAACCGTCTGAGAAGCGTCCTATTTATTTTTCATATTCTAAATTAAAAGCATATGTAGATCAAAGGGTAAGATTTTTTCATAAGGGTCTTGTCATTTAAATAATATTTTAGGATGTGGAAAAAGTCTCTTCTATATTGTTTTCGAATGAAAGTGGAGGTTGGCCCAGCGATACAGATTATAATGAAGTTATCCCACTCATATTGAATTTGTTTTTAAATCATGAGAGCTGGCAAAATGTTCAGAAGTTGTTGAATCAATTGTAAAATAATTCCTTATTATATGATTTTATGTATTTCTTGGTTTAGCTCTCAATTATCTGTGAATTGGGATGGGGATCCGAGTAAAACTCCGTTGAAGAACTATCATTTATTAATGATTTTAAGACGTTTGGTGGAAGAGGAAGAAGAATTATCGATTAGAAAATTAACGGATTTTGCATACGAGCTGAGGAATCTTTTTCCAAATGGTATTTTTTTGAAATCGTTATTTATATAGATAAATATTTTTAGCTACATCATACTATGAAGGATTCTTTGAAACCCAGACAGAATATAAAAAATTATTCAACAAATGCTTTGAGGTATTTTTATCGTTCAATTAAAGTAATTTACCGTTTAAATTTGAAGAAGCTTGAGAAAAACGGTCTTAGTTCTGCCAAAATTGATGACCTGATCGAGTTTCTACGGTCAATGGTTAAGATTGATTTACTTCAATTGCATCCAAGTGAAACTCTTACAGTTTTTTTTGTCAACATTTTGTTAAAGAGGTTAAAACTTTTTTACCTATATTTAAATTTTAAATGAAATATACTTATAGAATGGGATGGAATGAAGCATTAAACTCCTGGAAAAAGTTCTTGTCAGGTTTACATTGTGGAAATGGCACCGTCGCATTATTACGATATTGTTTGCAGAACAATTCCAGTTATTCGAAGAAAAATATACAATATGGTAAGTTTTCGTTAAGTTTACAGTATTCTATAAGGATGTGACATTATTTCTGGTTTAAGCAGATTTAGCTAACTAACCACCTGTTACAAAAATTGAGTTAAGTTTTGAAGTCCCAAATTTAAAAATTTAATTGAATCTATTTTTGGGATATATTATGGTATAAGAAAAGTACCATGCTACTTCCGACGATAAAATCTCTAAAAAAAACCTTGAGACAAAAATTTTTAATTTTCCTACCTGGAAGAAATAAGTTCTATCGTTTAACGATTTAATCGTTGTTGCAGTTCTTCATCGAGGTGCAACATTTTTGTCACAATCGAGAATTGCGGCCATGCATGTTGCTGTTCTCATTGGCATGAAAAAATATGATGAAGCTGAAAATTGCTGTGATAATTATTTGTCAATAATTGATCCTAATGACTGCGTCATGGCTATGAAGTTGATGAATTCTCTTAAATCACGTTCGGTTGATGAGAAATTCATGTTAGAATATGCTGATATTTGCTTACGACGACTTTCATTAGCATCAAAGATGGAACAAGCACAGATAATGCAGAGTGATCTCTTGAGAATTTGTGGTAACAATATTAACTCTTCACATTCAATTATTCCTGCTAGATATTCGACAAATGGGTCCTGCGGCACTAAGGGTCTACAAAATGTTTTCCGAATACAATGTTCCTCTTGGCGACGAAGAGAAAACGAGATTGAAAACAGTCATTGACAAACATTCGGTTTTATCAAAGTAACCTATGGATTAAGAAGGATTTAATGCTGTTTGTTCAGAAAATGGTTATTTAAACCAGATGGTTTGTTATTAATGACAGACGATGATCCCATAATTGCCGAAAGCGAAGTCTCGAAAATTGAATACGGTTTAAATCTTTAGGTGAATCTTAGATAGTAAATTGTTAGGATATAGGTGTTTATGTTGTTGTTATTCTTGTTGTTAATTGTTATATTATTATATTGAAATTAATTATAAATGTTTTCACTATTTCACGTTCCTAAGTTTTTCTACACTAACGAAAAGATCCTCACTCTTTCCTAAGAGCTGCTCACTCGCGTTTTGCAGTGCTTATTTGAAGAGAGTTTATCAATGATCTCTACTAATTAAGAATCTAAAATGTCTAAAATATTTTCATTAGAGTGAATTAATTTTTAGAATAACACTTTCGAACTTCATAGTCTCGTCCAAATTCATACGGGATAAGCTCATCGATAAGTATATCTGTGTATATTTTACTTGAAAGAAATAGCTTCAATTGTTAAGTATGAAGTGTGAAAATCCTTGAAATCAATTCCCATGTAGATGTTTTCATGCAATTTCTTAAAGTTTTTTCGAAGATGAAAATTGGTAAAACCTGTTTTTATTTCATCGAAGAAAATAATGTTCTAAAAATCTTTATTAAGTTGTTAAATGTAACGAACATTAAAACTTATCATGTGATGTTGTAAATGATATTAAAAAAAAACATCCTAAAATGGCAGTATTAAAATATCCAATAAAATACAAAATAATATCATTTTTTAATTACAAAAGAGTGGTTGTTTTTATGCTTTTGTTTTTTAAATGCATCCTACAAAACATCAATTATATTGTGTCCGGCACACTGTAATACTTCAAGTCTTACGTAAGTCTTGTAGTCTTAAGAAAATTGAACAACATAAAGTGTTGTCTACTCTCACAAGCTCAATTCATATATACAAATGAAGACAAATACAGTCACATACAATATACAGTATTTACAACTAGCATGGTTCATTTATTCTAGCGAATATCATGGAATTCTAATTACTATGTGTAATTTATGGAACTCCTTTTTTTGAGTATTATATGAATAAAATATTTACAAATATTAGAGAGCTCGCGAGGAAATGATAGTATTAAACGAATGTTGCCTTAATCAATTCAATAGAATGCTGGAGATTCGATTCCATGGCTGCGATTCGGTTTGCAAAGTCGGTTCTTGAATTAGATGATAATTATTTTATAAATGTTTTTGGATTAACCTTGGATGTTCGACTTCAACTTCGATCTCTGACCAATGCTTCATTAATTGAGATAAGTTCGACTTTAATTCGACGAGTTCTTGTTTGTTGTAGACATAAGCCAATCCATTTTCAACAACGAACAACACCTGAATTTACTATTTATAATACATATTAAAATATTAAAATTACCGCTTTACGAATGTCTCCAAGTTTTTCAGCACCAGTATAGTTCCTCTTCAATTTACGAACACATTTTTCGAAATCGTTCTTGGCTGAAATGCTGAAGCGAAGGTGACGTGCTTGACCACACAAGTCACTAAACTCCTTCTTGATAATCTTCGGGGTAGCAACAATTTCGCTTGGCAAAATATCCAAAAAGGTTACAACTGATGGCGTAATTGGATGGAATATAAGATCACACACTGGACATTGAGTTTTTTCGACTTCAAGTCTTGTGTGGACAACGTTTCCGCACTTGCAAGTGGATTTTCTCATTTTTTCCACACGCTCTGGGTAGTGGATTGAATATTCGGTTTCCCATTTTCCAATCCATGCAGAAAACTGCGAACAGCTCATTGGCCAATGTGGCTCACTTCCACAATCTGGACACCAGTGAACGCCACAATTTGAGCAGTTGTAAATGTTGAATTCATTCGAATTATCAATTTGGACGGTATTCTTGCAAGATGGACATTCTGCTAGGTCACCAAGCGATATATCCGAGTTTTCAATAACTTCCTTGGCGGAAAGCTGAATATAGACCAATTAATATTGCAAGAAATTTAGCTTAAACTAACCATGGTATAGAAATTTAGAAGGGGTAATGAAATAATTGCTGGCAAGATATCATATGCTGATTGTCCCTCATTAACAACGAATGGAATCTCAAGTGGCACCGACTTTGCTCGAATTTTCTCTACGATTAGTTCGTATAAACATTTGCGGCACTGCCAGAAATCATCGAGTTCGAACAAGTCGACTACATTCGTATTGTCACAAGCTACACATTTAGCTTTGACAGTCGCTTCGTGTTCTTCGTCGGTTGAGATTCGCTCAAACTCGTCGGTATCGTTTTCATAGCGGCATTCGTCACGAACGAGAGAGGCCATTATTTTCGGGGTCAATACGGAAGCATTTCTCGCTAACATAAAACTGTTGTACATTGGTTGGTAGTTATCACGCTTCAGCTCAAAACGCGTCTTTCGATGAATGTTAATCGCATTTTCGTCAAATTTGTTTTGGCTCCAACCACGAACCAGTTCAGTCAGTTTTTCAACAATTTCATTTACACATTGAGCATCTTTTAAGAGTGATTTAAGATTTCTCCAACTGAATTGAGACGATGAAGTTTTATCCGAATTAAGAAGAACACGGAGTGTTTTTTCCTTTGTGGTTTGATTGATTGATCTTTCGATTACGATTATTAATGATGGATAGGCAGAATATATATCTGATCCATTGACCATTTGGGAAGCATCAATAGAAGCACGTCTCTTGTCCATATCCAGCCATTGAACCACTAACTTTTCATTTTCAGCTAACTCTGATATCTAAAGATAATAGGTTTTCATAAATATAGGTAAAACAATAATACCTGCTTGCTGAAACTAAAATCTTTCCATTTCGACGTGTTAATAACCGTCCATTCAAAAACAGCTGGAGCTTTAGTTATTCCCGAAATATCCAGCAAGAAAAACGGCTTGTTCTCATCGGACTCATTCGTTTCCGAGCTTGTATCATAGCCCTCGATACTCTGACGCCTCACGAATACAGCACCGATCGCAGATTTCGTTATTTTTTGCGAATCAGTGATATAATCACCTAGACAGAATTTGAGATCCCGGCTCGGTTTATAGACGGCATCATCAATGTGCACGCTCTGCTCCAAATCACTTCCATCAATTTCGTAAGAATCATCGCGCTTCATTTGCGTTCTTGCCTTTCCCCCTCTCTTTGCTGAGTACCCTTCAATGGTGAATTTAATTAATATCTATGAAACAATTCATACTTCTGCCAAACAATTTTCCGACGATGACCTTTTGACTCTTATGTGGTTTGAAAATATTATAATTTATGCTAACAGTTGGTTCCTGTTTTTCAATCGACGATGTAGTTCCATTCAATTCGGCTTCCAGCGCCTTTTGTTCTTCTTCCTTCTCGTAGCGGCGTCCTCGCATCTTTTTACCTTCACCAATAATCAACGCATTGATCTTAAAAACATTAATATAACGATAATTTCGTGTATGATGTATTACATTGGTTCCATTCCCCTTTGCTCTTTGAACAGTAATATTTCCATCGTCATCCGTGGTGTGAAGTGCAGCAACAGTTTGTTGGAATCCTAAAAAAATGTCAAAATCACTTTTCCTTTAACTTTTTTCTTACTATTTCCAACAATCAGATGTTCAACAACATTCGTTTTGATTTCCGATGAGTTCTCTAACAAGTTATTGGCATTTACCGTATCCCAACGGTTTTGTTTATTGATCGAGTATTGAACATATGGAGCGAATCCATCGTTCTTCGCCGATGATACCCGATCGCGTTTTTGCTAAAAAAAAATTTGGTTTATTATTCATAATTATATCGCAAATCAACCTTTCCGAGGATGTTATCATTATCCTCAATGGTCTTGACCAGACACGTTCCAGATTTTTCGATCTTACGAGCATGTTGCAAAGCAGCACCAATGCATCGTCTTCCCTTCTCCCTCTTTCCTGTCATTTTATTGTTCAGTAGTGGGAACTCAGCGTCACTGAAAACAATGATCATTAGTAAGTAGTTATTTTTATTTCAAATTAAATCTGAGCAGATGGCTCAAGACCAATTAGTCAGAATATATGTCAGTGTAATTATAAGATTATACTTATCAATTAAAGTCAAAGTAAAAGTGTTTTACGTTTACTTGTGGCGAAATTATTCATAACTCAACAATATAATATTATGCATAATGCCTAGCTATGGGAAATTCATGGACAAATGAAATGGTCATGTGTTTTATACAATAAATCAATAGCAGTGCACATGACCATAACAACAACAACAAAAACAACAGCTACAAATTGTTTCTAAAACAACAAATTGTTCTCCAAAAAAACAACAACAACAACAACAAAAATATGGGTTGAAATGGGAAAATGGCACAACAATGACCATTCATTAAATTGGGTACAAATTCATTGTCATTAAAATTCAATTGGAACATTTTAATTCTATATCTGAACTATGACAGTAAAATAGAATAGGTAATCCGCAAAATAATTATCACGAATATTTAGGGAATAAAATTAGAAATATTTAGAAATTTATCGGAAAAAGTTGAGTTTTATACCAAATTTGCATGGATATTTCGTAATATTGCGAAATATTACATTTTATGGTGAAAATTAGGTACTGAGCATCAAGTTTTAACTATAACGATATATATAGCTATATCTATAAATGTAATGTAAAACAATCAACTGTGAGCTGCTAAGTTCTTTATTATTTTTGAATGGTGATTTGGACCAGTGACGTGTGCACTCCAAGTGGTATGTTAATAAGATGAGATCAGTAATCTTGCTTACATTTAGCTTTTTGTGGAGATATTAATATTTTTAGATTGTTTAAGACTAGCCTAGTTAAACTGTGATAATAATGTTTTGTTATACTGACGGGAAAATTTTCAGACACAAAAAAAATCGGAAAATCGTCTCCTGAAAACTCGAAAGTTACCCTTTTAGAATCTGAAAATTCTGGATATAGATTCAAAATTTTTACATTCGATTCAAGATTCCGTATTTCGTCAATTTTTTAATTTTTTAGAATTTACCCATCACTGCTGTGTACTATGATTTCTAGCATATGAAGTTAGTTCAGTTACTTTACAAATCTTTACAAGTTTTGCCAAAGATTTTTAAAATAATAAGAATAACATTCTTGTAAGAAGCACGACAACTGGAAATACCGATTATCCGATTTTCAAGCGTGCCTAAAAATTGTTACGTGTTTTCAATAAAAAACTGTTTACGACAAATTAACAAGTCTTTCCTTAAACTCTCCAAAATCATAAATATATTTCTAAAAGTTAGATTCGAGCACATTTACTGAGCTTTAGCGAGCCTGCATACTCAAAAATTAGTCCAATCACCTCTGACGATGACCGACTATCCGAGTCAGGAGAGAATGATGAGGAAAGGGAATTGAGTTTGTGCTCACAAAAGAGTTGCTTACTCTCTGCTGACAGGTCAGCCCCCGGGCACAGGCACTGTTACTACGGTTAACCCCCTTTTGTTCCTTGAACGGTGGGAACCTGAACTATCATACCAGCTGGCGTGCAAGAAGTTTCTTGAAAAATATTCCATCTTTAGAGAATTTTTCATATTTTTATTTCGTGGTTATAATTAATAATTTCGATGAGCTTGCTATTTTTGTCATTTTCAAAGATCGGTAAAAAATTAAATTAGAATAAAATGAGGTTCTCGTTTGGACGGCCACTCTTTTCTATCTCATCACACATTGAAGTGAAATAGACGAAAAAGGTCTTCGTGCCCGTGCGTCCAAACGAGGCTATGATTATTTTCTTATTTTTTTGCTCTTCCATCAGGCACCGATCTCTGAAAGGTACAATAAATTTGCAAGACTTTTTAATCGAATTCACAAGGAATAGTTGAATACATCATTTCGTTACGACATAATTGAGAAACTTAAAATTGCAATTAATTATAATTTTCGTCAAGATCCTCCATCTTTAAAAAAATCCCATCAACTTATCAAGAGTGACTACTTTGAAAAACTTCCTTGGGTTGTTACCTAGTTTCATTTATGATCGAAAGTGAAACTTGTCGATAAATAACAATAAACAAATAAAATTCTATTGGTTTTTGATCTCTCGAAAAATATCTCTTGATCAGCTAGAGCATCGATTGAGAGTTTTAGCTATCTTTGCCAAAAATAAAGCATATTTTTGATATTTTCATGAAAACACATACAATTGCTCTTGGCATATTGAAAGATTGCGAAATATTTATTTGCTTTTTTGTTATAAAATAATAAATAAAGATGTAAAAGAGGCTGAATGGAGCTTTTCGTGTTCATAAAACATCAATTTCATGTGGAACATAAATGATTACTGAATATAAGAAAAATAAGATTTCGTGAATTTTTGTTTTCAAGTTTAATTGGGATGCCCGAGAACATAATAATTTAGTTATTCAAAGTTTTTTATCAGCAAAATAAATTATTTTTTAATAGGTTTAATAAGGCTGTCAATTTGCAGGTGGCATATATTTCGAAGCTCTAGCTGGAAATATAGAAGACCTACGATTCCAGGGATAATAATTACAATATATTTAGCATGACGATTATTTGTCAAAACATATTCAACATGCTTTTCGATATAAGCTTATATATATATATATATAGGCTATGCCAACTTTTTTAACGACACATTGCGAACCGCTGCGCAGTAAGACTATTATAAACAGAGAGAGACAAAAGACAACTTTTTAATAATTGTCTCGACGCGCATATAAGCACATACAATTATTCTGACTTTGTCGTAGCCTTGTAAATTTTAGTCCACGCTTTTGTTTTGAATTTAGGCCGAAAATTTAAGGTGCTTTGTGGCCGGGTGGCCGTCCAAACGAGACTATAATTTCTTATTTATTTTTTGCTTATCCATTAGGCACCGATCTCTGAAATGTACAATAGAAGAAAAGGTAAAAACTATTACATTTTTAAATGTCCTCTGCTGATATTTATAAAGTCTAGTTAGACATCATATATATTTTCTATTTTTTTCCTTTTAAATAAACGTATTTTTGTTTATTAGCAATTGTAAACAATTAAAAAATAAACTGTTTATTTTTGGCAGATTTTATTTTACCAAAAGCTTCTTTCTAAAGTATCTTACAATACGATTTTTATAAAAATGAGTTCTAAAGGGTAATTAATTTTCGAGAAAAATGAGCTCAAGCATTCCCCAATTTTACACCAAACTGTTTCAAGATCTTTAAAATATAAGGCAAAGTTTATGCGACAGTACTGTCGTCTAATAAAATGTTGTTTTGATTATTCTTTCCCAGTGCCTTTTAAATATCTTGACGGAAAATATCGTCATACTTCCCTCCGGTTTCATTTTACCTAGATTTTAAAGCGTGCGATGTTTATTTATTTCATAGGATATTTAGTTAAATTAGAACACTCGTCATTATTTATTTAGAAAGTGTATATTGGAAAGCGCTGGTTTTAAATGTACGCGGTCGGTAAACCACGATCATTAGCTTAATTCTCTATTTTTCTAGCTCGTAAAATTGGTGGATTTCATTTGTATTTATTAGAAACCATTAATTGTTATGGAAATAATAATCTAACTTGTTCCGTTCTCACAAGGTTTTGCGCTCCCTTTTTAAGCGATAAATTTACTAAAGGACGTAAATATATTATAAATAGACACCAAATGAAAATGACGATTTCTCAATGTTTAAACGCATGTTAGAAACTAATTTTCATGCAAATTTATCAGGCTTCTCTTAAAATATCTATTTCGCTTTAAATTTTAGAGTTAAGTCATATTTCTGAAGAGCTGGTTTAACGTGTGAATAGGCCGGTACATAAATCTCTTCGATCAAACTATACACAGCATTCCATGATGTTTATTATTTCTTAAACGTACCTAAATTCAAAACCACCATTTGTATTTTCATGAGACATTTGCTCGAATTGAACAGATCAGGAAGAAGAGGGAGTCTGAAACGGTGTCTGAAAAATGTAAATAAATTGGACGAACAAAACAAATAAAACGGTATATTAAAAACGATAAAAAGTCAACAAAATTTGAGCCGAACATAGAAGAAGCAAATGTGCGTTATGAGCCGATGGGTGGTTCATAATTCACTCCTCCGATTGTTTTTCTTGTTGTTATTGTTATCTTATATTGGTTAGCGGTGGGAGTAAAATTCTCTCCATAGCACACTCTTATTTACCACACATACACGCATACATTTTATACAAACAAAATGTCGTGGAGGCACTAGACATTAAGTCACATGATTTGCCCTAGTTCAAAGTATTGCGCTATAGGAGTGAAAGTTATGGGAAAAAATAGTTGAAAATAATTCTAGGCAATGGGCACTGGGACGCACTGCTTTTTTCTAGATTGAAAGAAAAGCAATAAGACCATCAACAGGAACACCCAGATGATTGATTGGCCAAAAATTGATTTTAAAAAACTAGTCGCTTGCTGTAAAATATTACCTACTCATGGAAGATTGTCAATAAAATATAAACAACAAAAACAACAGAAATATACAGAAATTGAAAATATAATGGAGCAACCAAGTGCTTATTCATTTTCGGATATAAAATGCTGCAGCTGCGGTTGTTTGTGGTGAAACTAAAGTAGTATTATAGTGAACGAAAATTGGAAATCGAAGAGGCGAGGCAAGAAGAGTCTTTTGGTCTTATGCAAGCAGAAATTTGCATGAATCATATGATGTGGTGCATGGAAGGCGTTTTGTGGCGAAGAAAAGCTGAGATTGCTAGATCACAAATAAATGGAGCCAGATGGTCTTATTGATCGATATGTAAGTAACAAGAATTTGTCATTATAAATAGTCTTTAGATAATTGTTATTGTATATACTCTGTACCAGGAAGAAATCATTGAACTACCATACTAAACATTGCTCTTTTGTCGATATATTTTTGTTAATAAAGATAAGACATAATGTTCTTCATATCACTTGCAGTTTTTTAGCTTCTGGTATAGTCTTTGCTTATGATGTTTGTCAATATGGATTGCGCACCGTCTAAATATTGAATTACCTCGCGGGGTGAAAGCAAGATATGAACATGTGAATACTTTTGGTTCAAAGCCTCACGAATTTTTCCTTTCAACTAAAGTAGAAATTTTACATTTTGGTGAAATCCCACGAGACATTGAGAAACATCGCTTAAACATGGAAATGAAATTGCACAGCCACGCTGAATAGCCGGAAAATAAATGTATGACCCTCTACCGTAACTGTAATATATTTTTTCTTTTTTAATACAATATTTAATGAAGTTATTAATATAATCATTTTCGAATAAAATTATCAACATATATTTTAGCCAAAAATTATGTTGTAGCTAACCGATTGATTCAAAATTTAACATTTTTTACAGATTACAATACCATACCAAATTGAATGGTTAAGTTGGGGGCTTAAAAATGATGCTCATTTTCCAAATTTCGATAAGAAGCTCATGTTTTTAGATAGTTTAAGACGGGGTAGTAAAAATAACATGTCAAGTTATGTGAAAATAATACGTGTAAATTAGTAATAAACGTTTAAATAATGACAATATATACTTCGAAATGGCGTGCAGTACCACACTAATTCATCTTTTTGGATGCATTTACTAATTTATTGATTTGAACTTGGATCTATTGCGGGATCAGTTGTTAATCTTAATTATTTGTTCTCCCGTTTTTGAAAAAAAATTCGTGTATTATTATATTATGAATGAATAAAGTATTTTAATAAATAATATTGGCGATATGTTTGAACGCATTTTACTACTTTACACGTTAAAGTTATACAATAATTTTCGTGTAAATCTATCGGGCACTTCTTAAAATATCATTGTCGCTTTAAACTTTGACGAAATGTTAGAAATAAGTGACATTTCTAATGTTCTGTTTTTACGAATTCATTTGGCGTGCATTAAAATATTCTGTGCATATTTCAAGAATATCAAAAAGCCAGAATAAAAAAACTATTCTATACTATTTTTTTCAAACACAAAATGATTTTATAGATGGGTCTAGGAAAAGATTACCATGGCCGTTGACATTCACAAAGCGATCCTAGTCGGTTGGAAACAAGGAGCGACTTTCCGAATGATTGCGAGTTTGGTTTCGTGGAATCAAGAGAATTTTAATTCGCTTTCAAATATTGATATGGTTTCTAAAGTTGTGGAAAACTATTTATGAGACTGAAATATTCAAATCGTCCGGTAGACCCCGCCAAACCATCAAGCACGCTGGCCGACGCGTATCATGTGATCTCCAAATGAGTCATCATCGTCGTCATCCAGGGGTATTTATCCGAAGACGTTCCGAAGACGTGTGAAGGAAAATGGACTGCAGTAGAAAAAAAAGCGAGAAGAATGCAAAGCGACAGTTGGGTGGGCAAAAGCACATGCCATCCATGGCTGAAGCGACGAATCTAGAATAAAGTGGGTGAGATGTCCCATCTTCAAGCTCAATAACCAATGCCCAACTTTCAAACATTGTGATGGACTGTTTCTCAGATAATAAGATATAGATTGTCACTTTCTGAATTCATATTTTGTCAAAACAATGCAAGTGATCGAGAAATTTCGGTTAAGGGCACATTATCTTGAGCTACTTTCGTCTTGCCTGGGCAGATATTTCGAATTAATTTTTACACATCCAAACTTTATGTGCCTTCAAGCCATATTTTTCAAATTATGATTCAGCCAATTAAAAAGATGTTAGCTAATCATTTTAAAGTTTACATAAATGTATCCTTTAAGGGTTTTTTTTATTTATCGTTAGACAAGTGTAAAATTTCATAATATAAATAGATCATCTAATAAAGTTTTTTTGTCTCCTACATTATTTGATAACTATGATTAAGTTTCGGCGTCTATCGAGCCTTCAATGCAGTTTTAGCTAGGTGTCGAATGGGGATGAGAGGACGTATTCATTCTGGACGTTTTTGGGTGTGTTGATCTGCATTAGCTTCTTTCTTCAACGAGACTGTTTAAACGACCATTTCGTCGCAATTTTTCTTCGATGAGAATTACATTGTCGCTGCATGCGTTGTCAACACTGTCGAGTATTCTTTTTAGAGCGTCGGTGAGGTACTTGGCTCCCTCCTCGTTCCAATGGGACATGTTCAGCGTTGACGAACTGGTCTAATCCGCCGTTCAGTCCATTGCACTTTGGATTAAATATTTTATGTTATCGATTCAAGGCCGAAATCCGTTTTAATTCTCATCCAGATATACGTTCGATTAATTTCCGAAACGTGCCGTCAAAATCTTTGGGAATATTTTAGGAATAATTGACGTCAAGGCACGCCAAATAAATTGTTTAAAGATGGAGTTCGGAAAAACTACTCAAATTGTATTATTCAGTAAAGAAACTTTTTCTCTTATAGTTTAAAATATGCGTGTCACGTTTAGATGAAAATTATTCTAGGATTAACAGGAGCACGCCAACTGGGAACTAGGATTTTCCGATTTTCAAGCGTGTCTGAAAATTGTTGCGTCTTTTCAATAAAAAATTAATTACGGCAATTTAATCAGGCTTCCCTTAAACTATCAAAAATATTAATATATTTCCAAAAAATTCTATTTGAGCCCATTTACTGAGCTCATATTATTACAATACCAGTTGGCGTGCAAGAGTAACATTGTAATAATCGTTTAAATATGAAGAAATGCTCGATTTCATTTGGCGAATAAAGGCGTTTCAGAGTTTTCTCCTGATCATCGATGTTGTTCCCCTTGACGTGGATCGGAATTGTTTTTGAGTTGGCGTATTATCTCATCACTGTTGGAGGTTTCGTCCGTCAGACATTGCGGTAACATACATGATGATGATCGAGAGGAGAGTTTTAATGTTTCTTGAAGTGCGATTTAAACAGTTGAGTTATACGCCTGGTCAATTTGTGCATTAGTATTTTCTTCGCATTCAGGAAACGAAGTTTCTTCCAATGGGAAATAATGGTTTTGTCTATTTTTTCTCTAGAAATCATTACATTTTGCCTGTATCAATTAAAACATTTTGCACAAAAGGCTTCCATACTACACTTTTTCTACCAAGATAAATTCTACGCTTTTTGCATAAATCAAAACATATTCTCACCTTTTTAATGCTCTGATGTTGCAAATAATTTTATATAGTTTTATGTTAACTTAAAACTTAAAGTTTATAATACAAAAAATTGTATTTTTAAGAGGCCTAATATCTGATAATTGAAGCCTAAACCAATATTTAGATAACGTCAGAAAGTGGACAAATATTAAAAAAAATTATTTGTAAGCGATAATAAAAACACTGTAATTTACAAGGGAAGTCACTTTAGCGTCCGCTTGAGATTTTGATGAGACTTGCACCATTGATAGAATCGGAAGCGCTGATTCCAAATCCGTTTTCAAAAACGGCGCAATTTTTCTCTGAGCCGAGATATGAGCCGCCAAAGTTTATTTTTGACAGCCTTATTGACGTGCATAAACCATAAAATGTCCGACATAAGGAATAACTTAATTAAATAAGACAATTATTTTGCGTGAGAAATGTGGCAGCAGCGAGTGGATCAAATGGAATGGTATAGTTATTATGGTTGGTTATTTGGACGTGTTTTAAATATTGATAATGTTTATTTCGATTTGCTATGCAATTTGCAACTTTAATAACTTTAATCATTCCTTCAATGAATTATTGCAAGTTGTTGAAAACATTTCATTCTTTTTTAAAAGTTAAGGGTTAAACAGCAAACAAAATTAACTTTCATTAGTAAAGTTAAATTATATTTTTTCAACATTTTTGAAAATCAACTGCATAATGCACATTGAACTTGTACATTGGACCGAATCCATGGTGTCAGTGAAGATTGACAAAGTTGCCACCAGAGAAGAGGGGAATGTGGAGTTTTTGAATTTCTGAATTCGGAATCAAATTTGAAACTTCGGAAACCGGAATCCGGAATTTCGCCCGTGATAACCAGGTTTTTACTACAAATTTATTGAATTGGAGACAGAAAATGTTTTTGGAAATATGTGATTCAGATGAAAAAGGTGTAACTAAAAAAATTATGGCTGAGATAGTCAGTTAGTCAGAACATTATGAGTCGAAAAAATCGGAAATAGAAAATGACCGGAATTCCGGATTCAGGCGGTATTTGGTGTTAACGTTTAAATAAAACTGAATTTTCGGAATGCGGAATTAAAAGATAAAATTTTGGAATGCGGAGTGCGGTATTCGGAATAAAATTTTAAAATACGGAAACCTGGAATCCGCAATTTCGCCAATCTCTCAGGACCAAGAAAAATTTAAAACATCGAAACTATTATTGTTTCATCCTGATTGCGGGCATATATGTACAAACAAGCCACTTTTATTTCATGTCTGTATTGTTGAATTTTTTTATTTTTTTTAAGCATTTAGTAGTAGTTGGTTTTCATAAATTTTGCAAAAATATATTTTAATTTTTCCAGTGACAGTTAATTTTGTTATATTTTGTTTTCTGCAATTTTAACTTTAAAACAGAATAAAATGTTTTTCAACAACATGCAATAATTAAAGAAATTTTCGTAATAAAAATTACATAATTTTGCAACTTGCATAGCAAAAAATTTTCCAAATAAACGTTACGGGCGAAATTCCGGATTCCGGTTTCCGAAGTTTCAAATTTGATTCGGAATTCCGAAATTCAAAAGCTCCCATTCCCCTCATTACTGATGGCAACTTTGTCAATTTTCGACTCGTTCCAATGTACAAGTTCAATGTGCATCATGCAGTTAATTTTCAAATATGTTGCTAAAATATAATTTAACTTTACCAATGAAAGTTAATTTTGATTGCTTTTTAACCCTTAACTTTTAAAAAAGAATGAAATGTTTTTCAACAACTTGCAATAATTAATTGAAGGAATGATTAAAGTTATTAAAGTTTCAAATTGCACAGCAAATCGAAATAAACATTATCAATAATTAAAACACGTCGAAATAACCACCCATAATAACTATACCATTCCATTTGATCCACTCGCTGCTGCCACATTTGTCACGCAAAATAATTTTCTTATTTAATTAAGTTATTCCTTATGTCGGACATTTTATGGTTTATGCACGTCAATAAGGCTGTCAAAAATAAACTTTGGCGGCTCATATCTCGGCTCAGAGAAAAATTGCGCCGTTTTTGAAAACGGATTTGGAATCAGCGCTTCCGATTCTATCAATGGTGCAAGTCTCATCAAAATCTCAAGCGGACGCTAAAGTGACTTCCCTTGTTAGATAAGACAGTCATAGTGGTTGTTTATAGATCATTTCGTAACAAAAGCAGCTTCGTCACCGTTTATTTATTGAAAATAAGAGTCATATAGAAATATAGTTGCATCTTCTTAAAATTAAGATTATTTCACCCATATATAATTTGAGTGAAAATTCAGGAAAGAAGACGCATTACAAACCTTTGCGCGTCGAGACTATTATAAAAAGCGGGAGTTTTATGTGTTGCGGCTCTTTGTTTATAATAGTCTTGTGGCGCATTGGGTTGTCAAAAATTTGAAATTTCCTATATCAGAAATTCAATAAGAATATTGATGTAGGCACGCCATCCGCAAATGTCAATTTTACGGAATTTAATAACAAGAATTTCAGCGTTGAACTTTCAGAAACTTTTTAATTGTATTTTGACTATTTCTTGCCAAATAATCCATATATTCCCAAATTTTATAGGGAAATATGGATTTATTTTGTTAAATTAGACCTAAATTTTACTATCCCGGATGGTATGAATCTATTTTTAAATGTACTAGAATAGTTATAAATTGTGAGTTTTGTAAGTAGTAAAAATCCAATATTTATTTTAAAAAAAACTTATAGTTCTGATTGATACGCCCAAAGGTGTGAATTTGAATAATTATTCGGTCTTTAATACAAAAATTCAGTCCCATGTTCACAATAACGTGAAAATTCGATTAGTTATGAATTTAACGAGCTATTATATTTTTAATTTATTTATTTTCTTCCACATTATATTTCACACTTAACATCTATTAACGTCTCGTGAGACGTCACTGTTATTAATTAATAAAGTCTGAGAATTTCTGAGCCCGTGTGCAAGAATGTATTTATCTGTTAAATGGTGATGGAAAATTATTGTTAAACTACTTTTATAAAAAAATTTGAATAATTTTAGTTATGAAATAATAATTTAATACAAAACAGATTGTATAATATTTATAATTTACTGTTAATTGGCAATTAATCAATAATTTTCCATCTCCGTTTAACGGATAAATACGTTCTTGCATACCGCCTCTGATTTGAAACGTAATATAGAAAATAATTGAAAAGTTTCAAACCGTTGGAAGAACATGATTAATCCTGTTTTCTACCAAAAAATAGCCGTCATTTGTTAATGAGAAAAATATCGGAGCTGAGTAGATAATGTGAAACGAATTTGCCCACTTCTAGTTTAAAGTTTTTTAATTTTTTAATTTCAGGTTTCCGAGGATAAAAATGTTTCGAGAAACTGTTCGGAGAAATGGTTTAGGAAAATGATTTTGAAAATTCGCCTAAATAATTCAAATTGTCATGTAATATTGTAGCTTAATCTTCTTGGACTTTCTTACGCTTTATATTCTGAGTCTTAGGTGTGATGAGGATTAATCTGTCTTAAGCTTAATTAGTCTTGCTTAGCATAATCCAGGCTTATGTTTGCTTAGGTTTTCGTATAATAATTGTGTGTAAGCCTAGGGTTCACTTGACTTAATTTCCCTATGGATTACTAAGACTTGCTCAAACTAACATATACTTCGGCAGGCTGAAAGTTGTTATGCGCAGCTTTGTGACTGAAAACGTTAGACTACGTTAGACTCATTGTTGCTGTAGTTTACTTATATTTGGGCTTGCTTAGGCTTATTTAAGCTTGTTTTTTATTTAAAATTATTGTCCTTTTCAGAGATCGGTGCCAAATGAACCTGTAAAATAAGAAAAATGGAGCTCTCGCCTAATGGAATAGGAAAAAAATTAGGATGGAATGACATCTTCTCATCTCTCATCAATTTGTGTTGTTTCAAAAAAAGGAAAACACACATTGAAGAGGAAGTGATGGAAAAGTCCTTTGAGGTCGTTTGGCCGATAAACGAGACTATAATTTTTCGCTTATTGTTTTACTCTTCCACTAGACACATATCTCTGAAAAATACAATACTAAAAATTTTACCTTTTGCTATAAATAATCGTTAATTATACCAATATATTTCAGCTTTCACACATTATTCGTTAACTTAATATATTGCTTTCTTTATCTAGGCCAGTTTGGTGTATTTCCCAGCATTTATGTTATTCATTCAAGAAACATATGAAATTATATAAATGAATATGAGCTGAAAACAAGTTATCTAACTATAATAGATAAATTCAATTTAATAAAAAAAACATTTTATATGTTTCCTGGAATATATATATATATACACCAAATTATTCTAAACTGTGTCGTGGTCTTGTAAATTTTACTGGCTTTTAATTTTACTGAACTTGATGCGCTAATGAATTAATGCCAAAATGCTCGTATATAATAAAAAATAAGAAAAATACATTAGAACGGGCAAACGCGTAGCCTTAAATTTGTGTACTAACAACACAACGGTAAAAACCTTTAATTTTATGTGTTTATAAAACCTTATCACGCCAATGGAACTTAAACTTAAATTGAAAATTGCGAGTATGGTGAAAATTGGAAAAATTGGAAAATCCTTGCCGACGAGAATCATAAAATCGAATTCGAATAAATAATAGGTAAATCATACTAATAATGCAATAAACAAAAATTGAGAGGAACAATAATTAAAATCTGTTTTTAATGTCAATCACAATAAGTTTTTATTTCGAATGTCAAACGAGAACTGGTTAAAGATTGTTTACCACGGCGGAACTATAACAAACTTAGCAAACAACAACATCAACAGAAACAAACAAACAACATTTATTGATCTGGAAATTCAGATTGCTAATACCTACCTATAATATTTGTGAGTACAGGTACAGGGCAATAATTTTACTATGTTACAAAAACTTTTTGTCAAACCTAGATTCAAGATTCTTTAGAATAAATTCCTATAATAAGGGAGCAATATATTCTGGTGTACGACAAATTGCACGTCAAATTGATAGTTTGAGCTGAAAACTCAGAAAACATACTCAGATATATCAAGCGTTCAGAGAAGCTGAATTCTATATAGTTTAGAATGTGCGTGACAAGTTTACATGAAAAGTATTCTGAATTTAATACGTGAACGGTTATAATATACATTTAAATATTAGAAAATCCGATTGTCCATTTGATGTGTAATAACCCTTCAAAACTATTTTTTTATAACCGGATCTATTTGACGGTTCAATAGGTAAAAATATTCCTGACCATGAGTGTAATTTAGTGAAAAAGAGCACGCCAAATCGAAGAATATTTTCCGTATTTAAACGTGTATTACTAATTTAAACATAATATTTTCATATAATATAACACGTCATTTTTACTAGGGCGTCTTAAACTATCTAAAAACATGAGCTTCTTATCGAAATTTGCAAATTGAACATCTTTTATTAGCCCCCCAAATTAACCATTCAATTTGGGTTGAAAGAGTCTTGAACCATAGCAATAAAAACCAGGACTAACGACTAGAGCAGAACTATTCTGCTCGTGGAATTTTGAAAATATATTATGATAGTTTTTAGAAATTCCTAAAAAAAATTTAGTGCTAAAAAGGTTATTATTCCTAAAAAAATAAGCAGGAATATTGATTTCAATATATCGAGCTGTTTACTCTATACCGCGCTCTGAAAAGGACAATATTTGGTTAAAACAGTAAACGATATTAGTTTTTAAAGCAGTTTAAGATAGATAAAAAATAATACCAAATTAATAAAAAAGCACGCCATTTTTTTTTTTCTGAGCAAAAACTTTCTGAGCGCCCAACTTAACCGTTCAATTTGGAGTGAAAAGAATGATTGAGAGACACTGTATTGCACACATAGAATATCGAATGAGGCTAATGTGGAGCAGAATATCTGACATTTTTAGGCTGTAATATCGAATCTCTGCCAATTAAACACATTCACCTTCTAAATTTTTAAATGTACATTATTATTCTAAACATGCTCATAATACAGTTCTTGAAAACCTAAATAGTCTTATTATGTTGAATTATTTGAATATGAAAATCCCGTTAAACAAAGCTTTTCTTCAAGGAGAGACTCCCGACCAATTAGGCTATTCTATATGAGGAAGCCAACTATGTACTATACGGATCAAGAACATTTTTTTTACAAATAAAGACAAGGAAAATAAGTATTTTTATACTGTAGCTAGGGGTGTAACGGACAGTTAAAAAGAACCTCAAATGGAAATTTGCAAATTCAAATTTAATATTAAGTTCTTCACGAATTATTAGGTTTTAGCAAGTGTTCCAAGTTCTTTTTATTACTGTTCCAGCTTTTATATTGTCAACATGTTTTTGAAATTGTCCACAGCTCATTTGTTTTTGAAGATATTGAGTTAAAACATTTTCTTCTACCTTTTGGGAAGTAGAAAAATATTTAACATTTTTAAAAGTCGCAGATTCGATTAATCCATATAAATTTTGGCATGAAAGTAAAAGATTTACAAATTTGCGCAAATTGGCAATGCGGTATCCGTCAACGTCACGTGAATTGGAACGGATGTTCTTTGTTTCTGGAATGTTGTGCTCTCCAAAAAGATCAAGGATGTCGTCTAAACAACTCGAAAAACTCAATATTAACCTGAAATTGTCGAAAGATTCAATGTAATTATTTTCTTTTTTTAATACATTTTCCTTTAACGTTATTTTAAAAAATAAAATTTCTATTTTCCGTCATTTTTCAAGTTCCATTTACGTTTTCCGTTGTCAATTTCAAAAAAAGTTATTTTCATTTAAGTTTTCCGTTTTATTTCCGTGTGGTCCTGGTATTCTTAGATTTTAAAATATTTCAAGATAAAAATTCTAAATTCATGTAAAAATTGTATTCAAATATTTACGTTGCAATATGATTGTCGTTATTTTCATTATTTCAATCATGAGCTATATAGTAGTAGCAGTTAAAGCCTGAAATTCACATAATCTATATATTATCATGTGGTCTGAAATTATCTCTTCATTTTGGTGGGAGGACAAGGATAGGAGCTAAAGAAGACTCATGAAATATCGTCAATATTTTCTTTTAAGTTTGCTTTTGGACGCGGTTGATGTAATGGATTCGCCTAATCAAAGTCCTGATCTGATGTGAAACAAATCGAGCTATGCAATGATAATTAAAGACGTGTCTGGTCTTCATGACCACATTCAGGACGAGCAGTTCGCGGAGATCGTAAAGGATGGGAATCATTGTGTAAACTTATTCTGACTTCTGTAATTGATTCTAAAGAATATTAAACAAAATATTAATTTTATCAATTGCTTTTATGCCATTTTCAAAAAAATTTCCGGGTTTGGGAAAATACCATATTTGCTATAAACGTAATCCATAGGTTTGAAATCGAAATAGTTCTACAAAAAATTCTACAAAAAGTTCACAAAAGATTTTTAATGTTCTATTTTTTCTTTGAAAAAGGTACGAGGAGAATTCTACAGATGATTTTTCTTGCGTAAATCTTGTGTGTTTATCTTGTGTGTTTATTGTATAAAAAAATAAAGTTTAAAAATACACTTTTTATAGAAAAAAAATTTTAAAAGTAAACGGATTTGCTAAATCGCAAAATGAACATTAAGATTTTCTCATTTTCAAACGGTCAGTATGAACTTGCACGTAAATATTTATTTCTGAATCTTATGCGAGTAGAGCGAATTTGGATAAAACTATAGTAATTTTGGTCAAGATTTACCCAAATATAAATTTATAACAGTTTATTTGAGCTTCAATTTTGATGCTTTTCAATTTGTCGTAGTTTAGTGAACTACTCAGTGAAGTGAAGTGAAAAGTTTAATAAATCCTCAATTTTAGCTACTTTTATTTTAAGAAAAACTATAAAAGATATTTATTCATATTTTTAAAGGTGATATTGAACAAGTCAAGTCCCTAATTTTTGTTTCATGTGAACGTTTCAGCTTAATTTAAAAGTTGAACTGTCTGATAATTGTTTTCAACATAATTTTATGTTTAGCGATTCAATTCAAACAAAGCTTATAAATATTTTGACTTCTCCATAACAAGGTAACCTTTTTAAGCATCATTCATGCTTATTTTTAAGCATCATTCATGTTTATTCAACTATATCCTAATATGTCTACTCCATTTTTGGTAAATACTGAGACAGTTCATAATCTGAAATAATTTACGTTTCCATTTTTTCATTCAATTTTCCAACATTCCCCATTGATTGTTTAGTTTTGAACTTATAAAGTAACTAAAAAGAACGAAAATGTTTATCATGTAATTCTATATCCTACTTCATGGATAACAATCGTCATCCTTATTAATATTTTACGTCTGTTGCCGTGCCGAAAAACAGTTTTGAGCTATAAGTCAAACGGATAAGCTATCCCTTATCTAGAAATGACTTAAAATAGTCTATTATTCGGATTAAACCAAATCAAGTGTTTTAGCTTAAAGAGGATTTATTCTTTACGAAAGTTTTATTAATATCATTAATTATCTTTCTTGTAGCTGAAGTTTGATTCCTAAACTAATATAAACAGAAATAAATATAGAATTCTTTATTAAAGTTAAAAAAACGTGATGACTTGTAAGAGGAGCATGTGAGCTCAAGGCTTGAAATTAAATTTCGGATCTGGAAGTGCGCGTCATCCAACATTAATAATTTCAATATATATTAAATAATCGAATATCATCATAGGCGGCGCCAAATTGTATGGTAATAAAATGGGCTCAGTAAACGGTCTCAAATCCATCTTTTCGACAAGGTATTAATATTTTTCGGTTGTTTAAGAATGTCATGCCGTGTTATCAAGAACAGAGAACTCTCTAGAAATACCCTAAAAAACATTAACACTCTCTTAAAAATCGGAAAATTACTATTTCAATATTATTTCAGCATCCAGTATTACTAAAAGGATTAATTTTCTGTTATACTTTTTCCAAAATTACTTATTAAGAAAAGAAAATAAAAAAAATCTGGATTCAATCTGCAATAGCCTGTTGGATGATGCGCTTATACACCGTTCGAATTTTCACGGCCTAACATTTTAACATGCGAATTTTAATTCCACTCAAGTTTAAGTATAAATTGGAATTAAGAATATCACACTTTTTAAAGTTCATATATTGTTCCAACTGCGCAAATAATATATAATTAACCCGTTGTGCTTTAAATATTTCTTTAAAGATAGAATATGTTAAATGAAATCTTCCTTCAAAATATTTTTTTGTTTTTCTGTATGTGAACTTTTTATTATACGCCTGAAAGTAAATGGTAACGTTTTGAAACTATTTAAATTGATTGTTCAAAATAGAAAGTTTATTGTTCAATTTATTTGGTTTGCTTTAAATTAATTTTAATTTAGTGTTAGCTTTTTCATCATATATGATCTCTCACAAGGATTTAGGTTTATTGTCAACTACATTTGTTTTATATTAAACGAACATTAATTATCTTACTGTACGCACACCAAATGGAAATAACGATTTTTTCTATTTTTAAGAGTGTCTTAAAATTGTCAGAAAAGCCTTTTAACAAAAAGTTTTTACTACAGTTTAATTAAACTTGTCTTAAAATCTATAAAATTGTTAGTACCAGGGCTGAACGGAAATCGTTTTTTTCAAACGGAAGTTGAAATTATTTGGATATATTGGAATTCCTTATAACCCTGATTAGTACGTTTCCAAAATGTTAAACTTGAGCACTCTTACTGAGCTCATTTTATTATCGTACCAGCTGATTTATATACGGTCACTGATGGGAGGGACTCCCAGCGGTCCAGCTCTGCACTTTGCGCTTGACGGTGGCGTTACTGTGTTTTGCACGAAATTGTTATCAAAACACGTGCAAAACTGCCTCCAGAACATCCAATTCAAAGCGAAAAAGTAACCAAAGTCTCATCAAAATTACACAAAGCGTCCTCACTTCAAAAAACAACATCAAATTTTAACAAAGATTGATGACGTGTTTACGCTCTATAACAGGATGATTCTGTTTTCATGCAAAAACCAACTCGCGGTTCGTGCAAAACACAGTCAAGGAAGCGCCCACAAGAAGTGCAGAGACCATGGTCCGGGTATTTTCGTAAACAAAGGGAAGTCCTGGTTCCGAATACCTTGGTTTTGAAATTTTTAATTTTTTAATGTCCCGTCCGCCTGGAATTCCAGAAAACGGGGTACATTCATATTTCAATGAGTAATACAAGTTTACACTTTATAATTACAGAATACATTTCCCATAATCTTACCATGCTTGTATCAAACTATATAGAAATTCGCTCCGAATAACCCGATATGAGCACATTTTCTGAGCTCTCCCTATTTAAATATTAACTTTTGTTCTTTAAACAATCATCTGCATTCATTGCATACGTATCTTTATCGTTAAGGATTAAAGATTGGCAAACAAGTAAACTGATTAAATACTCGGAATGTTTGTCCCGCAAAATAGATTATTCTAATCTAAAATTAAATTAAAAATAATATTGATCCTATTATGCAAACTTGTTGAACTTTCAGTTGCAATCATTGAACATAATGCATACTTATTAATGATCGATGGTGAAGACATATAATATATAAATAATTATTCTTATCGTTTTTGATGCTTTATTAATTAACTAATTTGTCAAAAAGTATATATTTGGTGGTCATGATCAGACAACATATTTAGAATAAACAATTCAAAGTGTAACTCTATTTATCGTTGTCTGAACAAAATATGCACTTGAGAACCATTTCATGAAATTTTATACCGTCTACCTAAGTATTTTGTTTTGCTACATTAAGGATAATTTTATGTGTACTGGTATGGTAGTAAAACGAGCACAGGAAACGGGCTCAAATTTAACTTGTTGTAAAGATATTAATATTTTATATAGAAAATGTTAAGTTTCGTTGAATTGTCGTGAAAAACTTTTCTAAAAAGAGGCAAAAATTTTTTTCTTTCTTTTATTTTTTTATTTTTTTGACAAATTTGTTATTTAATGTGTGGTCAGTTTGGTTTATTAAAACTCGCCAAATCGAAATTAATATTTTTCTATGTTTAAACGTGTATTATAAATTTACACGTATTATTTTCATATAACTTGACACGTTATTTTTACTAGCTCGTCTTAAACTATCTAAAAACATTCACTTCTTGCCGAACTTTGCAAAATGAGCATCTTTTCTGAGCCCCCAACTGAACCATTCTCTTTGGGATGTTAAATTAATTGGGTTTTAACTGTTTGTCGGTATAATTAAGTTCTTGAAGAAAACCAACTCTTAAAGAAAACTTTATCCATGAATACTTTTGATAAATTTTTAATACAGAATGGCGCAAATTTACCCTTAAAAGTTTGAGAGTATGACACTCAAGAACGAAAGGTTAGAAGGAGATGAAATTCAACAAATTTTTTGTTGATACAATTCAAACTAAAGTTTAACTAATTATGTTCAGCCCGGTAGTCTTGTTCAACGATGAGAGCTCGGAGACGCTTCGGATAGTTTTCGATGTTTGACAGATTGGTCCATTCCTAGACCAGGGTCATCTTTAATGCATCCAAACTTGAGTGGGGTTTAGCGGTGACCTTCTCTTGTAATACTCCCCAAACGAAGTAGGCGAGGTTGTTCAATCAGGCGACAAACCTGGACAATCATAAGCCTTGACACCACACGCTAACCCGATACTTTAACTGATACTTCTAGGAATCACATTTTGCTTAAACAGCTCGATAATAGAGCGATGGACTGTAGCCTTCAACATTAACTTCAAACAGAACAGATTGAGATTAAATTTGAAAAAAGAATAAATTATAATGTTAGGATAATAACTCGACGCAACAAAAGTGCGCCCGCATGGTGCGCCATAGCGCGAAACTTTTGCCCTTCTAATTATGCGCAACTCTTTACAAGTTAAAACCGTTCAAAATGAAAATGCCCATTTTACATTAGTTAAAAAATGTTATTAATGTCCTGCCGTCCCAACCCGTTGACATGCTCATCTAAGGCTTTACCTCTTCATTTGGAAAATTAGGTTAAATGCGATTAAATTATATGGCTTGTCTGAATTAAAAATGGACATTCTCATGAATCAATACAAAAACTTTTAGCCGATATCAGTAATACGTGATTACTCTACTCAAAATTGACATTTGCTGGTGGAAACTGAATTTTAGATCCAACTTATAGTTTTCCCTAAATTGTCTCTAGCGTCTTAGACTTTTTCACGTTTTTCACGTAGAGGGGATATCTTGGAAATGGACGTGAAACAGATGTTCTAACAGGGGAAGTGTGATAGGTAAGTAACTCAGATTTTGACGACACTTTGAAAAAGAGACCATTAAAGACTGGAGTTTTATAGAAGACTTTAGCACACTATACTATTCTCAGAATTATTTCTCAGATTTTTGTCGAAAATGTTAGACCACGTTTTTGTTTCGTATTTATGCCTGATGATGGCCTTGTTTTCTTGATTTAATGTTATGAATTAGGTCAGGAATTAACATCGATACACTCGTCACTATTTAACTATCGTAAATACATTAGGATAAGCTTTAAATAAACAAATGGCCTTGTATTTATGGAAAAACACCTCGACGGTAAAAACACTTTAATTTGGTGTGCTTTAGCGAAAGGAGAGGACGACATTTGAACGACGCCTGCACACCAACGGGAAATAACGATTTTCCGATCTTTAAGCGTATCTTAAAATTGTTACGTCTTTTCAAGAAAAAAATGTTCACGGCAAATTAACTAGGGTTGTCTTAAACAATCTGATAATGTTAATATATTTCCAAATAGTTAGATTTTATCACGTTTATTTCTCATTATATTATCATACCCGTGGGCGTGCGCCTGTCCACCACAAAAAGGGACATTGATATTTTTGTTGTAACTTTCGATTTGCCTCCGATTGTAAGAAACTTTATCGGGAAATGGTAATAGGGAAAGATTTCATTGGAATACATTCCCTATTAAATTTATCTTGTTTTTTATTGGTCAACAATTTTCTTGAAATCGAGTTATGCTTTTCCCATTAAATCTTTTAGAGGGAATACTTTCCTCACCGTTCTTTCAATCGGCCCCTGTAGTTACGATACATGCTTGTACTATAAATTTTAAAGCCCTCTGCGTCGTATAAAGATTATATTTTCCAAAAAGGAAATATACACAACGATTTCCTCGAGTAATACCAAAAATTAAATTTGATAATTATCAAAAAATCTGATTTGATCTAGAAATTTTGAAGAAATATAATGAAAAGCCTAGAAATTATTAATATAAATTGAATATTTGTTTCATGATCTCTTTGAGACCATTGAAAATAATTCAAAAATGTTGAAATTGAACTTTCAATTTGTTATATTTCGAAAATATTATTACTGGTCTTCTCCCTTACCATAGGAAAACATAATTCTGAATACACTCAATATCCTTATCTTTTATTGCAGTGCACAGATCAATACTTCAAAATATTTTTTCAATATTCGGAAAAGAGGAAATAAACGACCCTCAAAGTTTAGCAATCTGAAACTAACTCATTGTCTCGAATAACAAAAATTGTGACCAACGAGTTTCATCAATTATTAATTATGCCTTTTCATAATTAGTGGTTTCCTTTATAATTTAAAGTGACAGTACTTAAAAACTATACGTCATTAGAATGATCCCAAATGACATATTACGCGAATTGTTTTAAATTAACGGAAGTTCCCTTCGACAAATTTAAATTATACCTGTTAATGAAAGGGATATTAATCATTGAATTTAATAACATGTAATTGGCGACCCACCACACTCAGACTTAATATCTTCAAGAGTATTTGAATATCTATATTATTATATATATAATAATAATAGAACTATAATCTCCCCAACTCATTGAATATCATATTTATTTATTTACAAGACTTTTTGAAAAAAATTTGTTCTCGTTTCTCAATTCCAAAACAATTGCTTTCGCACTATTTATTAGAATTCATGGTGGATTTTCACGGCGATAAAATGTGTTGGAGCAATACAAAACATGTATTGAATTGAATGTAAATCTATTTGATGAATTATATATTAAACCTATTGAAAGATATTATTTGCATAGATTTGATGATGATGTGTCGTTTGTGACTAATAATGAGCAAAAATCGAATGAAATGATCACTTATGAATATTTTGGAATTTTTGGTTTGAGACAACACCTCTTGATGAGATATTAGAGAGTGGCCGTCCAAACGAGAACCTAATTTCATTCTAATTTTTCTCCCCTTCCATTAGGAACAGATCTCTGAAAAGGAAAATAATTAATTTCAATACGGTTATTCTAGTAAACAACCTTATTTGATTCTATTTTTTAAAAGATTTTCTCAAATTCACGATTGCCTAAGCTTACAAGGGAAGTCACGGTCCGAGGACCCGGGTTTTAAAATTTTCATTTTTTAAGGTCCCGCCCGCCCGGAATTCCAAACAGCGGGTTTCCTCCCATCACTGCGGCGGTCAGCTCTAGAAAAAATTAACAAATCGAATGATCTATTTCTCAAAAAATTATATAATTGGTTCAATATCGAACATTGAATATAGATACTGTCAACGTGATATAAAGCGGCAGGACTATCCTCGTCAATAAGATATTAGAGGTTTTCCCGCTGATTTGGATTCAAAATTTGTTTGTAGCACGTGCAAGTGGCAAATATCTTACATGTCCTTACTTTAGATTGAAAATATATGAGCTACTTAACGCTCTCTGACGAACAGAATTGTAACGAACATTCAGTTGACATTTAATATTCGTTTTCCAAAAATCGTATGCGTACGATTTCCTTGTCATTTTGTTGTAACGTGAATCCAAATTTACCTGCTTCTGTGTGCGATTCGTTGGATATAGAAGGATTGTTGTTTTCCATTTATTTTTTTCAATCTATTTTGTAGCTTGAACCGCAGCGGAGACATCTAAAAATACTACAGCCCACTTTGCTTCGGCTAGCATCCAGCAAAAGTACTACTCAGAGTGTATTAAAAACTTTTTTTTAAAAAGACGCAAAGATTTTCAGGCACGCTGGAAAACCCGAAAATCGCAATTTCCAGTTGGCGTGCCGGCGTGCAAAAATTTGATTAGAGACTTGAATCAAGGACAAGAACTCTCCTAGTAACCCTTAAAATAAAACTTTTGTTAAACTGTTTCGATTGATATGATCTTGGTATTCGATTTTTGAAGATTGATGGGAATAGTTGATTAAGTTTGTATTGTCCTTTTCAGAGATCGATGCCCAATGGAAGAGGAAAAAAACTATAACAAAATGAGGTTCTTATTTGGACGGCCACTCTTTTTTCGAAATAATGGGCAGCACGCATTGAAGAGGAATTGACGAAAAAATCGTTTGTGGCTGTGTGGCCGTCCATCATTTTCTCTTCTTTTTTTAGCTCTTCCATTAGGCTCCGATCTCTCAAAAGGACAATAGGAGAATATGATTATTAACTTATGAACACAGATTAGGTGGATTTATATTTAAAACACATATTTATATCCATTTTGTTAATTAAAATATTCGTTTTTCAATATTGCTTTAACATATTTTTTTATCACTTCCATAGCTTCAAGGTTGAACTCATATTTTCTTCTTGATGATTTCAGAAATAAAAATTCGAAAGATTAATGTTATTTACTGGCATCTGTATGAATGAATAATCCAATTATTATTCATCCACAATTTTCTGGAACTTATTTACACCTCATAAACAAACAAATCTAATAGTGTGAACAAAAAGTTTTCATATTATTGCAACATCAATTGTATTATTTGTTAATTAATATCTCATACAATAGGTATTAATTATTGAAAATGTATGTACTTTAATATCTCTATTTAATTAAAAATGTAATTACATGAAATTAATATAAGTAAAATTGTTTTTCCCAGTATTTTTGACATATAAATAATGATAATTGTTACCATTTATCAGTGAATCCATTCATAAGTTTTATAATTTTGGTCTGAAGAACTGAAATCTAATTTAGTTCGTTTATTGGAAATATTGTAATAAATATAACTTATAATAAAACTAAATCCAAAACGAAATTATTAGTGAGCCGCGTTGAATTTATATTTCCTACCTTCTGTTGTCTATAAAATCGGATAATACGAATTGTCTTTTTCAGAGATCGGTGCCTAATGGAAGAGGAAAAAAATTAGGATGGAATGAGGTTCTCGTTTGGACGGCCACTCTTTTTTACGAAAGAATGGTCAACACACATGATTGAACGTTTAAACTTAAAGTTCCCAAAACTTACTCAGACGTAGTTTTTCGTGAAGATAAACAGTGTTGTATATAGTTTAGCATATGCGTGACAAGTTTATGTGAAAAATATTCTAAACTTAATACGAGAAAGCTTTTAATATACATTAAAATATTCGAAAATTCTCATTTCCAATTAGCGTGCACATTGAAGAGGAATTGACGAAAAAGTTGTTTGTGGCTGTGTGGCCGTCCATCATTTTCTCTTCTTTTTTACTCTTCCATTAGGCACCGATCTCTGAAAAGGACAATAGAAGAATATAATTATTATGAACACAGATTAGGTGGATTTATATTTAAAACACATATTTCTATCCATTTCGTTAATTAAAATATTAGTTTTTCAATATTGCTTTAACATCTTTTTTTATCACTTCCATCGATTCAAGCACCCCTCTTTGAAAAGGACAATAAGTAATTATTATCAGTCTTGCAATTGAACAATTATAATAATTCTGGAATCATCAAACGCCTAAAGTTAAAGAAGCGTTTAACACGCTAATTCAAGTAGTTTCCCACAAAATTATTTCAAAACATTCCCCATTATTCTTTGTATTCATAGTTGTATAGCAGTCAGACACAAATTTTCAATCCACTTGCGTAGTTTTCAATAATTGTTGGATATAAATCTGAAACATTCAAATGTGAGCTCTTTTTGTTTAGGTCATTTAAAATCATTTGCATTGATGTATAGCTACAATTTAGTTTGCCGCTAATAAACTACAATTCTTCTCAATGGGAAACTAAATCCAAATTGTTGTTTGAATACTTTTTCTCACGAAATTATACGCTAGATATCAAAAAAATTAAAATAAATTATAGGGTGATTTTTAAAATTTAGTCTACGATTAAAAATTGTCGAGGAATGTTTCTTTTTGTTCTTTGTTATCGTCTAAACCTAAAAGCTTGCAATTAAAAATTCAACATACATATTTCGGTTTTTAAATATTTATTATACAGTAATATTTAAACGAAACAACACAATGCAACAATAACATGAAATGTGATTCTTATAAATATGCACATATTCAAATGTAAACATTATTTTGTAATACAATCCCAGTTTTATCACATGTTTGCACTATGTTCTAATCAAATTTACAGATTTCTTTTCATTCATTCATACTAGTTTAACAAATAGTGATGGTGGATTGAGGTGATTCTTCAGAAGCAATTAAAAATCAAACTGCGTTTTTTGGTTACCACGCAAAGTGAAATGCATTTGGTTCAAAATCTTGTCGTAATTTCACGACCAATTTTCACGACAAATTATTTACTTTGAAAATTAATTGATCTCATTCGATAGCCGAGTGGTAGTGATGTGGAATCTGAATTGATTCTATAGGAAGTTTCCTCGGATGCGTTCATTTCTTTGTTTTTTCTTAAATTAATTTCCTGTTTAAAAACTTTAGCTTTAAATTAACCTGCATCTATAACCAGAACTTATTTTGTAGAGTTATCTTAATTGATTAATAAAGTTAAGCAAAGTTTGATTTTTAATTTCTTCCGATTCTTTGAAATAACTCTCCAGTATGGGATGAGTATAGTACATGACGAGGATCGAACTGTAGCGTAGACGTATGACAAGGATCGAACTGTAGCGTAGACGTGACTGTGTTTACGTATTGTCGTAAAATAAAATGCTAAATTATTTTATATTGTTCGAACTATTTTTCTTGTTTCTAATTTGTAGCGCTTAATTGTCAAGTTGATCATCAAATCAATTAATTTTATCAAACTTACGAGATATCTCATTAAAAAATTTAAAAAATATTATAAAAAATATTTCGAAACAATATAAAATAAGTTAATACGTAAACACAGTCACGTCTACGCTACAGTTCGATCCTCGTCATTCGTGTGAGTTTAATCTCACTCATCCGAGACTTTAATTTTTCTTCTTTTTTTGTTCTTCCGTTAGGCAGCGATTCTGAAAAGGACAATAACTTCTTTAAAGTGGATAGTTTCAGGTAAATTTCCCATATAATAATTAGACAATCTCCATAAACATTCTAAAAACGAATTTTTTGAAAAGATATTTAGATTTTTAGAAGAGAGAGTTTAAGAAAAATTTTTTATTTTGTGTAAAATATTCTTTGTAAAATCTGTAAGACACTCTTAAAATGTATTTTTTAAAAACAAATTGCATTCAAATCCGTTATCTGAGTATATATTTTGATTGTCCCTTTTGATAAAAATTTTGTTTTGAATAAAATAATGTAATATGGTGTAAATCCATAAAGAATTTAATATAAGACCAAATATCCTTCGAGATGAGCTAAAATTATTCCTTTCCTTTTTAATATTGTCCTTTTCAGAGATTGGTGCCTAATGGAAGAGGAAAAAAATTAGGATGGAATCTCGTTTGGACGGTCTCTCTTTTTTGACGGTCATATTTTACGAAATTATGGGCAGCACAAATTTAAGAGGAATTGACGAAAAAGTTGTGTGTCCATCATTTGTTCTTCTTTTTTTGCTCTTCCATTAGGCACCAATTTCTGAAAAGGACCATATAAGATTATAAGGCTTCCAAGTTTAAAAATAGAGAAAATGCTATAATATGAATATCATTCAAGATAAAAATTTCACGAGTAATATACTAAAACACACCAAATTAATAAACAGTTTTATAAATTAGAAAGTATATTTAGACAAATTTAGTCCCATTGTGTAAATAAAAGTCAAAATTATTATATAGATGATAAAATCTTAAAAAATCACATTTTCCAATTGTTCTACTATTTGCTATTGACGTGCAGAGTTACCTGATAATTAATTATTAAATGTCTTACTAATTTTATGAAAAAGTGAAAATTATAGGAAGTTGAATTTCATTAGCTTCGCGAAACTATCAAATAACACTCAAAATAATTTTAAAAGCTATTTGCTCTGCTCTGCTCGTTTCCCTTTTCTAAGATAATTTTCTAGTTCACTTTCAAGGTTTTTTCTTATTTTTATCAGTTTTTTGAACTTTCGTAAAAACGTATTTGTCATTGGAAATTAGTAATAAATATCCTTTAAAACAAAACCAGGAATCCAATAAAACTTAAAAAAAACGTTTATTTAAATCACGAGAACTACACATTTGGCGTATATATATATATATCAGGGTTGCACGGTAATCCATTTTTCGTTCTATAAAAATCGAGTTCCCTGCAACCCTGATGAGTATTTTTAATTTTTATATGTCTCGTGCCATACTGTAACACAATTTGATTGAAGTTGTTTTATAGTATCTGAAGGCTAAAATAATTAAAGGACTTATTTGTTATCATATTTTTATTTCGTGATCATAAGCCCATAACTTATCGATAAAATAATAAAAGAGGTATTAATTTCGGAGGCACATAGAAGTGGATAAAATCAATTATAACTGTTTTCCTTTTTAGAGATATAATAATAAGAATAAGATAAAATAATGCAAAATTCAACTAATTGAGAGTTTTAAAATTTCTCTCTGCATTTAAAAAAAGTCCTCTTTAATATTTATTTATATACAGTCTTTTTCGGAGATCGGTGCCTATTGAAAGAGGAATGAGGTTTTCGTTGTGCCGGTCACTCTTTTCTATCTCATCAATGTGTGTTTTCTTTAAAAAATAGGTAATACAGATTGAAGAAGGATAGATGGAAAAGTCGTTTGTGGTCGCATGGCCGTCCAAACGAGAACCTCATTCCATCCTAATTTTTGCTCTTCCGTTAGGCATTGATCTCGACAATATTAAAATTTTAATTTTTTATCGGTCTATATGTATTTTTCACTATTTGCATAGATTATTTTTATAGTATTTTTACGGATAAGTAAATTAAAAAAAGAAATATAGATTATTTGATAATTATGTATTTTGAAAAGACTTGTGACAATATAATTTTATGGTATAAGAGGATTACATTAGATTTTAAAATATTTATATATCCTTAAAAATATGAAAATAACTTGAAAGGATTAAGAAAAATATGTTTATAATTTAAACTTTAATTTTAATTATGTTAAATGATAAAGTTTTTTTCAATTTAAATGATATTTGAATTATTGAGGAATAAATTAGTATGGAATGAGGTTTTCGTTTGGACGGCCATTTTTTTTTACGAAATTATGGGCAGCACATATTTAAGAGGAATTGAGAAAAATGTTGTCTGTGGCCGTGTTGCGGCCCCATAATTTTCTCTTCTTTTTTGCTCTTCCATTAGGCACTGATCTCTGAAAAGGACAATATAGAAAATTTTAAAGAGTCTATGAAGTTCAATCTGCATCGATCATTCATTTTTTATAATTTCAATTGCCGTGTTTATGTTTTCGGTGGCGGTGGGAATATTCGGCTAACTAAAACCATGATTTTTTCAGTCTAGTTTCCCATTCAATAAAGACTCTATCAAGCAATATTTCAGGACCAGAGATGGGCGGCATGGGAAGGAGAGATAGGCGGCATTGCAGTTTTTGAATTTCGGAATCCCGAGTTCTTTCCATCTCTGATCAGGACACAACAATATTTACGGCATTTTTCGATACAGGAAACAACATCATTAAGCGCTGTTTTTCTCTTCTTCATGTGTCTGGTATACGCCTTTTAATAATAAACATTTACAATGATAATAAACATTTACATTTTTAATTAATAATAAACATTTACAATGTTAATTTACGTGTGCACATATGCAAGGAACAATGATAAATACTGGTTTTTTAAAAGATTTTTATTGTTCTTTTCAGAAATCTGTGCCTAATAGAAGAGCAAAACAAGAAGCAAAAATGATGGACGGAAACACGGCCACAAACGACTTTTTCGTCTATTCTTCTTCAATGTGTGCTGTCCATAATTTCATAAAAAATAGTGGCCGTCCAAAAAGAGAGGCCGTCCAAACGAGAAACTCATTACATCCTAATTTTTTCCTATTCCATTACGGCCCGATCTCTGAAAAGGACAGTAGTAAAATACAGTATTGGACAAAATTGTATCAACTCCTAACAATTTTATAATTTCTAGAGTCATTCTATGTCGTCAGCATTTTGCCAAAAGCAGTACGAGTATGACACGCACCTAGAAATCATCTTTCATCAAATCTTGTTGCAGTATAATAAGAAACAAATGAATAAAGGAAAAGTTAGAAAATGTTTATTCTTGTGTTTTATTATTTTTCGGTACTATGTGTCCCTTGAAGACAATTTGAATATTTCATAGCGAATCCGTAAAGCGCAAAATTCAATTAATTGAGAATTTTAAAGATTCTTTGTGTATTTAAAAAAATATATATCCTCTTTAATATCTATATATATATATAGTATTTTTCAGAGATCGGTGCCTAACTGAAGAGCAAAAAATTAGGATGGAATGAGGTTCTCGTTTGGATGGCTACTCTGTTTCCTCTAATAAATGTGTGTTGGCTCAAACAAAAAATGTGGAGCACACATTGAAGAGGAATAGATGAAAAAGTCCTTTGTGGCCGTGTGGCCGTCAATCCGAGACTATCCTTTTTTCTTATTTTTGTTCTTACAATAGGCATCGATCTCGGAAAAGGACAATACCAATCTATAAGAAAGAGAGAATATATTATCCTTTCAATAATATTTCAATGGTCTCAATGAGAACCTGAAACAAATATTTAATTTATTAAAAAAAATTTCTTTTCATTTCATTATGACTTTCTACGAATGCCTCTCGTCCTATTTTTTACTTTTAAAATGAATGAAACTAGCAGTTTCTCGAAACATGATAAAATGAAAATATAATTTAACCTGAAAATCTTTATGATAAGAGTCAATAATGAAACAGTTGGCGGTATTTTATTGAATTAACAAATTCTTACAATAAATTCTTTCCAAAAACTCAAGGAACAATTGTCAGACATTTATGTCACTTCCTGTACTATGTGGAATTATTAAATTAAATTATAATAATTAATAAAACATGAACAAATAAGGAGAGGAAATTAAGGAAAGAGAGATCTTCAATAATTGATAGGAAATCAAAGTGAACAACATAATCAACTATTATAATAAATTAATTTGGCCGATGCACAATGAACTCATATTATTACTTTCGTCCAAATCTGCAAGTATTATATCAAATTCTGAACGATTGCTCTCTCACATACCGTAATCGCTCAGCACCGTTAAGTGACGCTACCAATAAATCGGTGTTAAGGCCTCTTTTGTTCCTAAAATTTATTAAATAGTGGCAATTTGAATAACAGAACAAACATGAATGGATATCCCCTGCCGGATAGAAGGTATTGGTTTTCCACTGGAGCATAACTGAAAATCAGAACTTGAATTAAAATAATTCCTTCATGTGCAATCTTACTCCTCCCAGTCTTGTGCTGATGATCGCTTTCCGTAGCGAAGACGTCCCGCTCCATTTATGGCCGATGTGAACGTGGCAATATCTGCTTTCTTCTCAAACGGAGATGCCATCACGCTATAATAAATAAATAATATCCTGGGTTTAATTATTTTACGATGCAATTATTATTATTATTCACTATTATTTATATTGTTATTATATTTACTAGAATATTTTCTTGTAAGAAAATATAATAATTATTATTAGCATTCTAATGTTATTTATAAAGTTACCATTAATATTACCTTAACACAATAGTTAACAGGAATGAAACCGCCAAAAATGCAATACTGTTCATGTTTGTTGGAATATTTCAGACAAAAATGAAGGAATGTCCTTCACCAGTGACTATAAAGACTTAAAACCGTGAGCTCAGCTAATGATGGGGAGGGGGGGGGGGGGTTGAAAGAGAGAAACAGCAGATATAGAGCTTTTTGCCATTCTACTATGCTCGCCCCACCCCCCAAATATGTTCATCCATACAATATAGCCAAGCAAATTTTTGGATAAAGGCGGAGCCACCGCCACAATTTCCTAGTTATCAGTTTATTTTTAATAACATCACTTTATTTCGACATATTGTTGTGGCAAAAGATGCTCGTAAAACTTGTACGGTTATTAAAAAATTTTAGCGACTAATTTTAGATGATTTTAAATTTTAATATCATTCCAATTAATTAAATATTTTATGACCCTGTTTAAAATTAATTTTTGTTATTTTTTTCGAAGGCAATAAACATACCAAAATACGGCAACTAGAAGAAAGCATTTGAGCATCATTTTTATGTTACCTTAAAAACTCATAAATTAAATAATTATGAAATAAGACTTTTAAATATTAAAAAGTTATAAAAAATAGATTTTTCTTAAAGAACAATAAAATATTGTTATGGATTCTGAATTAATGTGAAGCTATTAGTACTACGGTGGGTATTTATTAAGAAACAATTAATTTCACAGGAAAGAAGACAAGTGTAGAGTTTTAGGAAGAGATTTTAAATGTACATGAAAACAGGCAAGACTCTCCAGATGAAAAAATTACGATTTATCTAGATATAAGCGCGTGTTATTAATTCACACGTTGATGGTTTAAACTAATTTTTACGGTGACATTTCAGCTTTTTACGCCAAATTCAATTACAAAATTAGAAGCTCATAAAGTCACTCTAAGACGTTATATTTAGTAAAGATCTTAAAATTTTCCGATAGTTTAGAGAAAACCTGATCAATTTACGTGAAAATCGACTTCTAATTTATATTATAATAAGACGATCTTAAATAATGTTAAATATTCATTTCCTTTTAACGCACTGATGCTTTAAATTTCTACAAAATTTTGACTTAAAGCGGAACTTTTGTAAGCCTGTTTTTTTGGACTTTAAAGTGACTATTTCATTTTGCATTTTCAAGTCAAAAATTCAATTCAAGGCGATTCAAATATTGCCTCCTGGAAAATGAGAAACTTTCTACCGAAATGAGCTAAATTAAACTAACAAAGATAATAATTTTAAAATCTATAAAACATATAGTAAAGGAATATCTCTTAAAACAAAATAGTACTTAACATACGGTATATATATATATATACAGCACCGGTCCGGTCAAAAGGTTGTAAATGCTGGGTTTTTCGAGAGTCGGTATTGAGCCGAAATTTTTACCAGTTGTTTCTAAAAGTTTCCTCAAAATCTGAGTTATTGACCTAACACACTACCCTTGTAAGTGTTAAAATAAAGAAATATGGTTCCATAATAAGAAACAAACACTACTAAACCTGAAAAGCAAATTTGTTGTTGGCACCCGAAAACCCGAAAATGTTAGCTCTATAAAGTTTAATCACCTATTATTTAGTTCCACGTGGAGTTTTCTAACGGAATTGTATCTTATTACTATTCATACAATTCATATAAAAAAAAATTTTAAAAAAAACCACATTCTCTGTTCTCGTTTTATTAGGCTTCCAATTGACGTGTCAAGACACCTAACTGATATGGTAATAAAATGAGTTCAGTAAACGTGCTCACATTTAACTTATTGGGAAGATATGAATATATTTAGATAGTTTAAGACAAGACTATTTAAATTGCCTTTAAGAATGTTTGTTATAAAGAATATCCGTAAAAGTTTAAAAATTGCTAAATCGGTATTTCCAACTGGCGTAAGTAATCTAAAATTTTCCGAAAATAATTAATTAGAAGTGATCTTCATTAGGTCCTGCTTTTACTCCTTCGTTTGATATGCCTTTAAGTTTCCTTTAACTTTCAATATAACTTTGAGAGAAATTTTTCAAATTTTTTGAAAATTCAGAATTTCAGTTGATCATTTATCTGGTAAATGGTGATGGGAAAGCATCGATAAATTGAAATATGAATAAGTTTATGCAAGAAATAATACTTTAAGGAAAATTTTATGCAGTATTTTAGAACATTTTTTAATTTCTACGTGAAATTTAAAAACCATTCTAACGTCAACTTTACAGCCATTCCTAAAATATCTCGAAATTTTAGATTTAAGTGACACTTTTGATGTCATTTGTGTGCCGGTTGCAACTCTAAAAAAAGGTTCGTCATCAGAGGAGGTATGCAAGAACTTATTTATCCGTTAAATGGTGATGGAAAATCATTGATTAATTGTCATTTACAGTAAATTGTAAATATTTTACAATCTGTTTTGTATTAAAATATATAGTCGTCGCCAAATGCGATTACCGCCGCAAAGTGTGGCGCACTTTTTTAAATATTATTTTTTCATTTAATTTTTATGATTTTTATTATTTTCCACATTTATGCCACGATTGAAACAACATCTAAAACATATTCTTCAATTTATTTAAGCAAAAACAGTATAGAACGAGCCTAAACAAGAAAATAATCATGAAAATTAAATGAAAAAATAATATTTAGAAAAAGTGCGCCACACTTTGCGGCGGTAATCGCATTTGGCGACGCCTATAATTTCTTATATACACTTACTTAAATTTTCTTATAAAGGTAGTTTAAAAATAATTTTCCAGCGCCATTTAACAAATAAATGCATTTTTGCATATGGGATCAGACTGGGATTCTGGACAAAAATTTATCATACATCCCATTTTATTCAGTTTCTTCCATAAAAGTAAGCTATGTAAGCCAAACCTATCGCGATTGGATTACGGTGTCTCATAGTAGAGAGAAAAGGAATTAATAGAGAACAAAATTGTAGAAGAGACTTAGAAACTTCATTGTTCAATCCATTTATTTTATCTAGAATCATTTGTTGTACTTCCCCAGCAGACTATCTAAAGATTGTCGCAAAAATTATGTTGGTCTTTGGTAGACTAAACTCTCCCAATTTTCCGATTGAGTTAAAATATTGTAAAGAACGCAACACCAATGCACATGGCAACATAGTGTTTGTGTACGCGAAATCAACTGGAATAAATTTGTCAAGGCCAAAAGAACAATAATGTTTATAATTTGATTTTCAACAATTTTTTATTGGGAATATTTAAACAGAATTTTTTAGTCATAATAGACTTCAACCTTTTTTTATAATACTAATCAATCAAAATTATCAGCAGAGGGGGACTTTAAATAAACCAGCACGCGATCTTTTGAACTTCACAGTTAAATGGACTCTATGAGCAAAAATACAATTCTGTGCGACCAAAGAGCTTAATTACAACTTAAATTAACAACAATAAATAACAAAGAAGTAAAACTTAGTAGACATATCATAAATAGAGTAACTCTTGAAAATGAATATTTTCCAGCTCAGTTCGGTTAAAGAATGCTATCGCACGTAAACAATTCAAACTTTCAAAAGAATTTCAAATATCGTTATGCAACTTCCTAATATAACATGAAGCAAAGGTCATCATCCGAAGACAAATTCTTGTTTATTCCAGAAGTTCATCATTGATTTAAGCAAAATACCTTTACTATATATATATATAAATAAACAAAGTGCAATTAGGTAATAAAGTAAAATCTGTCTATTATTTAGTTCTAATTAATCAAAGAAATATATTGCACTTTCCCAGAAAAAAATAGGACATTGTAATTGGAAGAGCATCTTAAATACGTATAGTATTAATGTCATATTAATCATAAGAATTTATATTTCATTTTAATTGAACTGTGAAACTGATTCATGAATGCAAAAAAACTATAATATAACAAAAAAGAAACTACGTAATTGTTTCTTAAGTGTTATAAAAAATGAAAAACAAAAAAACTAGAATAAATATTAATAGGATCCAAAAGCTTTAAAACATAAATGAATAATTAAAATATTCTATCCACTTGGTTTAAAATCCTTATTTATTTGTATATTCCGAAACAAAATATTCAAAACATCATTGTTGAACAAAGTCGAAAAAACATAAACAGACTTACATGAGTTCTATAAAAAAGATTAAATTCAAGCCATTTTTAAAGCGTTTTGTGAGAAAATTATTAAAAAGGAATTGCGTAAGACATTAATGAGCAAATTTTCTTTTTCTTTACGGTTGTTAAGTTTTTTATTGCAGTAAAACATGCTGTTATAATGTTAAATTAGAATAGAGGGTATTCAAATTTTGAATAATACCGGGGAAAAAGTATAAATGACTTTGTGATAAATGACATTTATACAAATAATAAATTTTAAAAATATGGGAAATAAAATGACAATAAACTTCTAACATTATGAAATATATTTTAAAAGATATTTTAAAAACACTCCACCACGAAGTACGAACAAATTGCAAGAGATCGCGCACCAATTGCGTAAAATACGCCCTTTTAATTAATTATTAAAAAAAAGTTATAGACTATTTCAATTTTTAACGACGCACTGCGAACCGCTTCGGGTTTAGAAAATTATAAAAAGAGAGAGTTGTCTTTTGTGTCGCTCTATTTATGATAGTCTTACTACGCAGCAGTCGTCAAAAAACTTTTGAAATAGCCTATACACGCCAAATGCAACTATAAAAATAAAAGATTATTAAAACCTCTTTAAGCTAACAGTTAAAAAATATAAAATAATTTTTAGAAATTTTAAGAGAACCGTGATAAAATTCAGTGAAAAATATCTTTTAGTTTAAGCGTAAAAATTAGAAAAAGACGTCTAACTTAAATTATGAAAATTTGCTATTTTCAATTGGCGTGCCTATAATAATTATCGTTAACAAAGAAGTTAAAATGTTGTATGGTATTATAATATTTTGTAGAACTCCTCCTCATCCCGCAAAGAAAGAAAACGACGGAATATTGAGCCAAGTCCGAAGTTCCAAAGGAAATATAAAAATGATGATTTCTTGAAAATGTATTGGTTTTGTTAAAAAATCCTCACTTTCTGCTATGTCTATTTGCATAACTTAAAATAGTAAAAATCATTTTTTGAAAGAACTATAAGGAATTTTTGTCATTTTTGAAGAAAACGTGAAATTTGTGCGCGAATATTTGCAATAAGTCGTGGCAGTAGAGTTTGAAGAGTACGGAAGTCGAGAAAACAGCAATCTTCTCGGCAGAATTGACAGTTTTTTCCTAAATATTTCAAGGCTTTCAAGTCAAGTTTAGAGCAGGATGATAAAATTGACAAGAAAATAATGTTTTATATTAAAGAGAGAGCTTAGACATTTGAAATTGGGAAAACCTTTTTTATTTGTGGTGTCATGAGCCAAGAACACTGCCCTAATATTACAAAAGACCACACAAATACTATTGTATGCAAGATGTCTATTCGTGTGTATTCATTTTTTAATAGAATCGGGTGTTTCAAAAATAATTATGACACATGATAACTAAAAATAAAACAGCACTAAATAATGCGACGAAATAAGCACGCAAATTTACGTCAATCTGTGGAATTACGCATTATCCTTATGTAATTGTAATTTTACAATCCTTGTACTATTTCTTGGGGTTTTTTGTCTTTTAAAACACAAAAACAATAGTTTTTAGAACATGCAAATCAAAGATTGGCGGAGTCTGGATTCCGGACTCCGAAATTTTTTAAAAATTTTTATTTTAATTACGAATTTCAAATTTCGAAAATTCAGTTTTCATAAAAACGGCTTTTATTCTTTTTTCTCTCTTTAATTCATTCTCTTTCCTTTATTATTTCTTTTATTAGCATCAATGAATGTAGATTGGCGACATACCTGGTATGAACTGGATCTAACTGGATTTACGAGAAAATATTACGGATTTTATTAATTTTAAATTCTACTTTAAAGCTGATTTATATATTACTTATTAAATACGGCAAATAACATAATTTACCTATTTTAACTAATTCAACACAATGACAGGAATCCGTAATTCCGGCTTAAGGTTATGAAAAGTGAATTTTGAAATTCGGGATTAAAATATAAAATTTCGGAATCCGGAATTTGGTATATATAACATTTGAAAGTATGGAATTTGGAATCCAGAATCCAGAACGAAATCCGGAATCCGGAATTGCACACAGCACAGTGTACCAACAAACGTCTAATGAAAATGACGAGTTTGGAATATTTAAACAAAGCGTTTTATTAATTTTCATGTATACGTCGAAAAAGATTTTCACGTGCATATTATAAGCTTCTCGCTTTAAATTTTTACGATATTTAAGATTTACATGACATTTCTGAGAACTTGTTTTTACGAATTCATTTAGCTGGCGAACGTATGGGATATGGATGGTATGTGTCCCTCAAATTATCGATTGAGAAATATTTCTGGAATTTGAAAGTGCTTTATATTTAACTTAATAGTCTTGAACGCAAAACTGGAACGCTAGTTAAACGAGAGAGAGAGAGAAAATCCTGCTCAAATCTAATATATTGTGAAGATTTCACTATTTTTAGAGACTAAGGAAAAGCTTAAAAACTGGGGTAGACAATATTTGTGTAAAGTACACGTGAAAATTGTAGGACGATATTAAAATCCAGAAAATCATAATTTGCATTTGACGTGCTCATTTATTTAATGATTTATAAAAACACTGCCCATGCTTGGACAGAGTTTGGGTTTATTATTACTTGCATATATAAGAATAATAAACCCAGCTTCAAAAGTTTCAACCGCGATGTATTTAAGCCGCCCATATGAATTAAATCGCTGATATTATTATTGTTCTAGATATTTACTGATATATATTTCTTATTGCATAATAAATTCCATCAGAATATTCACGTGGAATACTAGGATACACTGAAAATATCAGCATCATACATTTTTTACGTTTACAATAATAAAATCTGCATAAAACATTGGATTTTAGCACGTTTTATGAGTTTGGGTTTTGAGCATTCGATACGTTGGTTTTAAATTATCAAAATGAGTTTTAAAATGTTCGTTTTCCGCAGCCATGCAGGCCTTTTTCACAACAATTTAACTATGATTTTCTTAAAATATCTAAAAATATTAACATGTTCCCAGAATGTTAGATTTGTGCACGTTTACTGAGCTCATTTTATTACCATACCATTTGGCGTACTCATGTATTCTATGAATGAAATCAGTTAATCAAGAAATTTTGCGAAACGTATTAATAATAGAATTTTATTTTTAAATTTTCTGAAAATTATCCATTTATCTTTATTTTCTAAGCCGAATTACAAATAATAATATTAAATGGTAGTAAGGGAACTATATATATAATCTAACTAACAAGGGAAGTCACTTTAGCGTCCGCTTGAGATTTTTGATGAGACTTGCACCATTGATAGATTCGGATGCGCTGATTCCAAATCCGTTTTCAAAAACGGCGCAATTTTTCTCTGAGCCGAGATATGAGCCGCCAAAGTTTATTTTTAACAGCTTATTTTTGACAGTTTGATGTGCATAAACCATAAAATGTCCGACATAAGGAATAACTTAATTAAATAAGAAAATTATTTTGCGTGAGAAATGTGGCAGCAGCGAGTCGATGGATCAAATGGAATGGTATATTTATTATGGGTGGTTATTTCAACGAGTGTTAAATATTGATAATGTTTATTTCGATTTGCTATGCAATTTTCAACTTTAATAACTTTAATCATTCCTTCAATTAATTATTGCAAGTTGGTGAAAAACATTTCATTCTTTTTTAAAAGTTAAGGATTAAATAGCCAACAAAATTAATTTTCATTGGTAAAGTTAAAATATGTCCAAGCAACATTTTTGAAAATCAACTACAAAATGTACCTTGAACTTATACATTGGAACGTGTCAATGGTGTCAGTGAAGATTGACAATGTGGAGTGTGGAGTTTGGGAACGTGGAGTTTTTGAATTTCTGAATTCGGAATTGCTTCGGAAAATCCGGAATACCTGGTGTTAAAGTTTATTTGGAAAAATTTTTGCTATGCTAGTTGCAAAATTATGAAATTTTTATTTCCAAAATTTCTTTAATTATTGCATGTTGTTGAAAAACATTTTATTCTGTTTTAAAGATTAAAATTGCAGAAAATAAAATTTAACAAAATTTACTGTCAAAATGCTCGAAACAATTAAAAATTCTACAATACAGACATGAAATAGAAAAGGTTTGTGTGTACATGAAATCAGGAAGAAACAATAATAGTTTCGATGCTTTAAATTTTTCTTGGTCCTACAGCAGAGATAGGCGGAATTCCAGTTTCCGAATTTTTAAAATTTATTCCTAATTCTGCATTGCGAAAATTCACTTTTCATTTAAACGTTAACATCAAATACCAGAGGAATCCGAAATTCCGACCATTTTTCTATTTTCAATTTTCGGCTCACAATGTTCTGACTGATTGACTTGAACTTTTCGGGATCTACTGAATCATAAAAATTTTAAGACTGTTTCACAACGCTGATACTATTTCCTTACACAAATTATCGCATCCAAGATTTTTGTAGTTATATGTGTACCTTTTCATCAGAATCACATATTTCCAAAAACATTTTCTGTTTTCAATTCAATAAATTTTTTCCGAAGCTTCAAATTTGATTCCGAATTCAGAAATTCAAAAACTCCACGTTCCCAAACTCCACACTCCACATTGTCAATCTTCACTGACACCATTGACACGTTCCAATGTATAAGTTCAAGGTACATTTTGTAGTAGATTTTCAAAAATGTTGCTTGGACATATTTTAACTTTACCAATGAAAATTAATTTTGTTGGCTATTTAATCCTTAACTTTTAAAAAAGAATGAAATGTTTTTCACCAACTTGCAATAATTAATTGAAGAAATGATTATATAATAGATAATAGAGATAATATAATAGAGATTATAGAAAGTTATTAAAGTTGCAAATTGCATAGCAAATCGAAATACTCTGCACTTTGTGCTGGACGGTGGCTTGACTGTGTTTTGCACGAAAAGTGCTCCTGTTAGGACGCAAGGTGCTTTTTGCATGAAAACAGACAACAATTCCAGGGAACAGCCATCAATCTTGGTTAAAGTTTGATGTTGTTTTTTGGAGTGAGGACGCGTCGTGTTTTTGATCAAATTTCGGTTGTTTATTTCGTTTGGATTGAATGTCCTTTCGCGTGTTTTGATAAAAATTTCGTGCAAAACACAGTCAAGCCACTGTCAAGCACAAAGTGCAGAGTAAACATTATCAATATTTAAAACCCAATGCAATAACCACCCATAATAACTATACTATTCCATTTGATCCATCCACTCGCTGCTGCCACATTTCTCACGCAAAATAATTTTCTTATTTAATTAAGTTATTCCTTATGTCGGACATTTTATGGTTTATGCACATCAAACTGTCAAAAATAAGCTGTCAAAAATAAACTTTGGCGGCTCATATCTCGGCTCAGAGAAAAATTGCGCCGTTTTTGAAAACGGATTTGGAATCAGCGCATCCGAATCTATCAATGGTGCAAGTCTCATCAAAATCTCAAGCGGACGCTAAAGTGACTTCCCTTGTAAAAATTAGGATTTCATATGAATTTGCAAATAATATTTTTATTGCGACTTCTTAAACGTGTTCATTTAAGTACAAAAATTTAAGCACAAAGTACAACAACTATTTATATGTATATTTCAATATTAAATTATATTTAGAATTCCACTAGACTTTTAAGATTAAAAAATAGTATTTCGATGTCTAATCTATTTCAGTTAATAATAATCCGAAGATTAAAATGATTATTATTATTACTAAAAATCAACTAACTGTGAATTCATTTAAATACTGTATTATCTAACTGCACTTTGTGTTTTCATAGTGAAATCAGACAAATTATTTCGAGAAAAACATATTAAGCATGTTCCGCGTAAAAATGCGAGGATTATTTAAATATAGAACGTCCGAAGTTCTCTTTGACGATTGTATGCGAATATTAATAGGATTTAGCACACCCACGATTGTAATTTTTAATAGCTGTTTTTAAGAAATGACGTAGAAATGCAATTCGTTTTTCAAATTTTGTATATTTTGAAAAGAAATTATACGGGGTTAGTCTGAACATATGATATATTTAAAAAACTTTAAAAAGAATATATATATATATATAATTAAAATATATAAATGCACGCCATCTGGTATGATAATCAAATGAGCTCAGTAAACGGGCTCAAATTAAACTTTTTTGGAAAGATATTAATATTTTTAGTAAGCTTAAGACAAGTCTAACAAAGTTATAGTAAAAAAATTTTTGTTAAAAAGACGCAAAAATTATCAGACTCGCTTGTAAATCATTCTTTCCATTTGGCGTGTAAATTATATAAAAATTAGATTAGAACAAGTCTACAAACTGTTAGGTCTAGAAATTAATTTCCACTTTTTTTTTGTTGTTGATATTTTGTCAAAATAAAATTATTTTTATATAACGAATTTTATGTTATAATTTTCTCTGTATTATCAGCTTTCTACTTATATATAACTTTCTTCACGTACTTTATAAAAAATAATTATTTTGGGTTCAGAATATGTCCACCTTTGTGCCAGGAAAACGTCATTTGCGGGAAGCTCTTGTTTTCCTTTTCCAATTCAAGAAGAAGGCCACTGACGCGCACCAAATGCTGCCCAAGCTTACGGCAATGCTGCACCATCCATAAGAACCTGAATTGTTTCAGCGTTTCAAATCGGGAGATTATGACGTCAACGACAAAGATCGACCGGGACCGCCATAAAAATTGAAGACGAATAACTTCAGGCTTTGTTGGATGAAGATTCGGCTCAAAAACAGGACCAACTCGCAACATCTCTCGGCGTCACGCAAAAAGCAATTTCTCATCGATTGAAAACAATGGGGAAGATTCAAAAGGAAGGAAAAGGGATGCCCTATGAGCTCTCAGAACGCAACAAAGAGCAAAGAAAAACAACTTCACAAATCTTGTTGGACAGATTTCAAAGAGTCTTTTTTATACCGCATCATAATTGGCGATGAAAATCGGGTTTACTACGACAATCCAAAGCGAAGAAAATCGTGGGTTAGTCCCGGTGAACCGACAACTTCGACCGCAAAACTCAACATCCACGGGAAGAAGGTCTTACTGTGCATATGGTGGGACCAACAAGGAATTCTGTACTCTGAACTGCTCCAACCTGGCGAAACAATCACTGCGAATCGCTGTCAACATCAACTAGTGCAAAAATCGCAGTAAAAAGACCAGGATGGGCGGGTCGACACGAAACGGTCGTATTGCTTCATGACAACGCCGCATGTTGCTCGAGCGGGGAAGGATACGCTGAAATAGTTCAAATGGGAAGTCTTACCGCACCCGCCGTACTCTCCGGACATTTCCCCGTCGGATTATCATCTTTTCCGGTCAATGGCTCATGGTCCTACGGAGCAGCGTTTCGAGATCATCAAGACGTCAAAAAATGGCTAGATGAATGGACTGCGGCCAAACCAGAAAAATTCTATTATGATGGCATCCATAAGTTGCGCAAACTCTGGGAAAATGTTGTTATTAATGACGGAAATTAATTTGAATAAAAGTTTTGTTTAAGTTTGTCCAGTTTTTTATAATTTAATATGCGTAAAAAAACGCGGAAACTAATTTCTAGACCTAATATTTTGGATAATTTTGAATAAATAAGAAAAGCAGGACAATCTCAGTTAATTAATTGATGAACAGATAATGACTATAATATATATTAATTACAAAAATTATCCTTTTCGCTTTTAAATAAAGCGAAGCAAAATACAAAAACCAACCTTTTTGTCCATAAATGAGTGAACTAAATGCTAACACGGGAAATTTATTTTTATTTTTCTAAAAATTTGTGTGCATACTATTTTCGGAATAAGAAATCTACCTGCAAAGTAAAAAAGAAAACTTCTGAGAGTTCGAAAGAAAACATTTCTCTTGTAAGTTCTAATTCACATACCGTTGTGAGAAATAAATAAAATATTTCAACGAGAGGATTTTACTTTTGAAGTATCACAATATAATCTAACATAACGGTTTAAAGTACAATTTTCGAATAATAAACTTGAAGTACTAAAACAACAAACAAAGTATTCTAGTACTTTTTATATTTTTCAGATTTAAGAATAGCCAGTTTATGACAGAAAATTATTTTTTGAGAAATTAGGAGAATATGTTTTATTAGACATACTGGTTCCAAATTAAATGGATTTCTCTAATCTTTATTTTAAACAGATTGTTGTGACGGAAGGTTAAGCTGAGAGCCAAAGCGCACACTTTACTAGTCACTCTTGAAAGTCCCGTTAAAGTTAATTTTATATTTAATTATAAATATATATATATATATATAATCGTCGCCAAATTCGATTACCACCGCAAAATGTGGCGCACTTTTTTAAATATTATTTTTTCATTTAATTTTTACACTTATAATTATTTTCCACAGTTATTCCACTATTTAAACAACATCTATAACATATTCTTCTATTTATTTAAGCTATAACAGTATATAACGAGCATAAACAAGGAAATAATCTCAAAAATTTAAAGAAAAAATAATATTTGAAAAGTGCGCCACATTTTGCGGTGGTAATCGAATTTGGCGACGACTATATATATATTTATTAATATTAGTTGTCACGTTACTTGACATGCCCTAGTTTTGTTATCATCATATTTAGTTGTGATAATTTATTCATATATTTGACAGTTAGCTGAGACACCATCAGTCCTCTAGAACCACAACACAGATTAAAATAAACATTATAATTGTCATGGAAAAAACTGTTGGATACTAAATTTAAAAAAAAATTGTCATGGAAAAAACTGTTGGATACGTGTGCACACGCGTGTGGATATAATTTGCACACGTATACTTAAAACTCTTTCTAATAAATTCTTTTTTAGTTAAATATTGGCGAGAATTTTGGCTTTAATTAAATGAGCGAATCGATATAATTATTCTGAAGAAAAAATACAGGTTCACGAAGTAAATTCGAAACGAAAACGTAGAGACAACGAAAATATTCAGAATAATTTGGTTAATATATAATATACGATATAGTAACATGAAAACCGACTTCCAAAAATATAGGTATTTAACATACCGAATGGAAAATCCAAATGAATTTAATAAAAAGTTAAGATAGAATTACGAATTCTAGGTCGAAGAAAATATGTTTTCAAAAATGCGAGAATCAGAGTTTCACTCATCCACTAGCAAAGGAAATGAAATGTGATCATTTGTAAATCAAAAAGAACCGATTGAACCCTCTTCTGAAATATTCATTTGTGAAAGTTTTAATTATATGAAAACTTTTTAACACCCACATTTACACGAATAATTTATAGAACTACTCATAATTGTTAATAATTAACAATTGTCGTGACCACGATTGTAGTGTAGATTAATGAGCAAAATTGTTTAACTTAATGTAGAGAAAGGTCTAGTTTGGTGGTAAAGAGACAAGGTTGTAAATTTAATTTTAAATTGGAATATAACGCGAAATATTGTCGTGGTGTAGGTTGATGAAAAATTAGGAGTAAAGGAGCATACCGAAAAAAAAGATGGTCTCGCTTGGGCTGGTGTGTAGATTTGCAATTTGTTTATTATTTCGCTTTTTTTCATCACAATTTTGTTTCATTTTGTTTTCTCTTACTAAATTGGTTATTAAATCAACATAATAATTATTATAATAAAAATTTTAGGTATAATTTATTATATTTAGGATCGAAATAATAAACAAATTGCAAATTAAATCTACACCAGCCCAAGCGAGACCATCTTTTTTTTTCGGTATGCTCCTTTACCCCTAATTTTTCATTAACCTACACCACGACAATAATTATTTAAAAATTTAATATAAATAGACACCTTCGCACGCTAACTGCACGCCAAATGGAGAGTTTAAAATGAAACCACATAAAACATGCCGAAATAAAGTTACGCGTTCAGAGAAGCAGGATTCTATATAGTTTAGAATACGCGTGACAATTTTTTGTGAAAATTATTCTGTAGGTAGTAGGTGAAAGCTTATAATATACGTTTAAATATTAGAAAATGTTTATTTCTGGAAATAAGGATTTTCCTATTTTAAACCGTGTCTGAAATTTTTTTGCGTGCTCTCAAGGAAAATTTGTTTACGACAAATTAACTAAAGTTCCCTTAAGCTATCTAAAATATAAATAAATTTACAAAAAGTTAGATTTTAGCACGTTTACTGAGCTGGTTTTCTTACCATACCAGTTACCTTATACTCCCTAGTTTAGACCACAATTTCCTTTCTTATGCTCCTTTAAGTCATTTTCTTATTATTTCTTATTATACATTAACAATAAAATATTTAAAAATAATTAAAACCGAAAAAGAAATTATGAATAATATTTCCAGTATCATTATGTATTATTTCTTCCAGAAATATTCGTAAGACGTTGAGATTTTTTTTCCAAAATTGTACAAGGCTAATTGAAATATAAAAAGTCCTTCTATTATAAGAAAACTTTTATTATTACATTGTGGTTTCCACAAAAATCTAATTAACTTATTAAATTCTTTCTTGCAAGTAATGTTTGGAATGAATATTTTAATAGAATAATGTTTCTTTAGAAATCATAGTCATGCAAAAGAACAAGAAATAAATACAACTTCTATTTTTATTTTTCATAAATTGTCGATATTAAGAATCCACTCGTTTAGTAAGTAAGTTAGGAATACTTTAAATCAAAGCATTTCATATCACATAAGACCTATGGAAGATCTAAACCGTAATTTCGAGAGTAATTTTTTTTAAATTTACGATGAAATTGACGTGTTTAAATTCTATTTTCAGGTATTTGCAAAAAAAATACCTAAATAAAAATCGTCATTAGAAATGAAACAGATAATTCTAGACGACTCAATTTAATTATATTTGATGATTCATTTATAGGTTTAATTAACTACAGGAAACATGATTCTAAAATAATCAGTTCAATACACAAAATTAAAAATCGCTCATTCTCCAAGAGGGTTTAAACATGGAATTCAGAAGGATTTAGCTATTTACAGTTAAAGTACTTATTAATATTTATATCGCAGAGAATATAAAACCATTTTTCTTGGTCTGCTTTGATATAAATTAATACACAGAACAACAAATAACAATAGATTAAAAATATTTTATAATATATTATAAAGGGGATTAATTAATATTATTTTATGTAATTAGCAACATCCGGGATTATTGTGTAAAAATTTTGTTTATGCTTTATTAAAATATATGGAACTCAATGGAAGTTACATATTGAGCAATTAAAATTATATTCAGATGATACGAGAATTCCGCAAAATTAAAAGGAACATTTGTTTGTTGTGAACCAGGGGAATCAGTTATTAAATATAGAGGAACCAGGCGCTGTTTTACTGATGGGCGGAATCACAATATTTTCAAATACGGGATCCGGAGTTCCATTAATCATTGGTATATTACTTGTATTATTGGGTTGAGGAATATGTTGGTATAGTTTTTTTTACAAAAATTTATTTCAAAAAACAACAATTATAATAATAAATTAATCAATTCTGTATTCGCCGTTACTGTTTACTTCCTCCCACCTCACGATCAATTTGTTGATGCCCTTCCGCCAAAAATCGCCCGGCCTATTGTCGAAGAAGTTGCTGAGCCAGTTTTTGAGGTCCTCTTCGCCATCTAAGGTAAAATCCCTCATTTGGTTCGACAGAGAAGGTGATAATTGGATGGCGCAATATCTGAAGAGTACGGTGGATGCTGAAGAACCTCCCATTCAAGCTGAGCAACATGGAGATCCTTGTTGACCGTGGCGTTTCTTTCCAGTTTCACCAAACGCAGATCATGGTTTTTTGGGTGAAGATCTTGCAAGTCATCTTTTTTTAACTTTGGGTACCATTTTTGTGCAGCAGACACTAAGGCCTTTTCCATACACTTTGCATTTTTCCCGAGCGGCTTGGGATGCTTTTCGATTTTGCTGAAAAGCAAAAAAGAGCAGATGTCGAAAATGCTGATTTTTGTCTCCTGGATAGTTCATTTCTAAGCCGGAAAAATCATGAAAATTAAAAATTTCAGAAACGCAGTTTTGTAGAGCAGAAAAACGCAATCAGATTGCCAAACAACAAGAAAGTTTTTGTGAAACAAAAGATAATATAAAGACTCTACGAACTTTTTCCTAAACACAATATTTTCGTGAAAACAATATTCAATTTTTTTTATTAGGTCTAGAAATTAATTTCCGCGTTTTTTACGCATATTAAACTATAAAAAAATGGACAAACTTAAACAAAACTTTTATTCAAATTAATTTCCGTCATTAATAATAACATTTTCCCAGAGTTTTGGGAACTTATGGATGCCATCATAATAGAATTTTTCTGGTTTGGCCGCAGTCCATTCATCTAGCCATTTTTTGACGTCTTGATGGTCTCGAAAGCGCTGCTCCGTCAGACCATGAGCCATTGACCGGAAAAGATGATAATCCGACGGGGAAATGTCCGTAGAGTACGGCGGGTGCGGTAAGACTTCCCATTTGAACTCTTTCAGCGTATCCTTCTCCGCTCGAGCAACAGCGTTGTCATGAACCAATATGACCTTTTCGTGTCGACCCGCCCATTCTGGGCTTTTTACTGCGATTTCAAGCCTCAACTGCACTAGTTGATGTTGATAGCGATTCGCAGTGATTGTTTTGCCAGGTTGGAGCAGTTCAGAGTACGGAATTCCTTGTTGGTCCCACCATATGCATAGTAAGAACTTATTCCCGGGGATGTTGGGTTTTGCGGTCGAAGTTGTCGGTTCACCGGGACTAACCCACAATTTTCTTCGCTTCGGATTGTCGTAGTAAACCCGCTTTTCATCGCCAGTTATGATACGCTGTAACAAAGACATTCTTTGAAATCTGTCCAACAAGATTTGTGAAGTTGTTTTTCTCTGCTCTTTGTTGCGTTGTGAGAGCTCATAGGGCATCCATTTTCCTTCCTTTTGAATCTTCCCCATTGCTTTCAATCGATGAGAAATTGCTTTTTGCGTGACGCCGAGATTTGCCTCGAGTTGCTCCTGTGTTTGAGCCGAATCTTCATCCAGCAAATCCTGAAGTTCTTCGTCTTCAAATTCATTTGACTTTCTTGATCGCTGTTTGTCGTTGACGTCAAAATCTCCTGATTTGAAACGCTGAAACCATTCTTGGCAGGTTCTTCCCGCAAATGAAGTTTTCCTGGCACAAAGGTGGACATATTCTGAACCCAAAATAATTATTTTTTATAAAGTACGTGAAGAAAGTTATATATAAGTAGAAAGCGGATAATACAGAGAACATTATAACATAAAATTCGTCATATAAAAATTATTTTGATAAAATATAAACATTAAAAAAAACGCGGTAATTAATTTCTAGACCTAATAATAACATCTCTGTAGATAATTGAATTCCGTCAATCCATATACCATTAAACTTTATAGCTAAGTGACGATCTAAAGCTTCAATTTGATAGTGCGGGTGGCACGCCAAGTACAAAAGTCTAGAAGCATTTTAAACGCACAGATTGTTTTTGATGGTCTAGATAGTTTCTGATGTATTATTGATCAGATTAATAATAAGGGACATTCTTCTAAAAATGATTAGCAGAATCTTCTTTTCATTATTTTTTGGTTTACAGGACAATTTTTTCCGTTCAGGGGATAAATAAATATATTTTCATCGACAAGAATTAATTTCGTTGTTGTTTCTTACCTCTTTTCTGTAACCTCTTTTCTGTAACCTCGCTGCCAGCATACTTGCTTTCAAACCATTGGTATTGATCGGCAGTCCTTTAATTACTCGGCGTTTCTCTTTTTAGGTAGAAGTAAAACTTTTTCAATCTTTCACTCCGATGTGAGGTTGGTTACAAATTGTTGCGAGACAAGATATATTGATCGAACTTGAGGAGTTCAGGAGTAATTCCCCGCTGCATCTTTTCTCATTTTTCGAATTCCTTCGCTTTCTAGGAATTCTGGAAAATTATTATCTATTTCTGGAAGCATTGTTGTCTTCTTCAGTGAATATCGTCTCGAAAGGAATCTTGAATAAACTGACTATTTCTTTTTAATTGTATGTGGCTTATTCATTTTCAGATTGCAACTAGAGCATGAGAGCATCGGATGGAGAGGGTTTTCTCTTTGATGATGTTATCCTCCGACTCGGCCGTATCACATTTCAGGGATTCGCGAAGATCTGGACTCACTTTTTGAAATGGCTACAAAACAAGGATAATATTTGAAATTTTTTAATTTCACAGGGTTTGGAAACGTTTTGGAATCAGCGCATTCGAATCTATCAATGGTGCAAGTCTCACAAAAATCTCAAGCAGACGCTAAACTCACTTCCCTTGTGAGATGAGGCAAATCTTATGATATATTCCACTTCATTCAATTATTTCAGTCAATTTAGAATATTCCCTAGTCTGTGTTCCGATCAAAAGAAAATAATAACGCTCAAATTTAAATCTAAAAAAAATGGAAGAGTAAAAAAAGAAGAAAAAATTATGGGCGTCCACACGGCCGCAAACAACTTTTTCGTCAATTCCTCTTCATTGTGTGCTGTCTATTATTTCGTAAAAAAGAGTGGCCGTCCAAAAAGAGAGGTCGTCCAAACAAGAACCTCATTCCATCCTAATTTTTTTCCTCTTCCATTAGGCACCGATCTCTGAAAAGGACAATAATTATTTTAAATTAAATAAATACCATTTTAACCACTTTGAAAACATTTAATTTGCAAGTTATAAATATTTTTCCAAATATTATTCATTGTTATCCTTTAATCTAACATAAAACTATAATTATATTTCCATATTTACCTCTGCAGAAATATAAATGTTATTAAATATTATGAAAACCTCGTGATTAAGAACCAAATTGTTAGTTGCGTAGGTTGGCTGATTATTGACCTCGAATTATTACATTTTATTTATAACAATTTGGTTAACTTAATTGATGTTTGATATACTTAAAGATCGTTGTTCGGTACAGAAATTTTTAAACTTCGTTTATGGAATATCGCTGCCTGTCATAGAATTTTTAAAAATTCCGATTGATTTTTATGTTAAATTTATAAGAAAAAGTTGATAAACACAAAAAATAAAATTTATTCCTGTGTACCAGTGATGGACGGAATTCGGTATTCCATATACCGCGTTCCGCATTCCGAAGGTTTTTTCTCTTTCGTATTCTGGGTTCGGTATTCGTGTGTCTTAGTACATCCACCTTTCATCGCCAGTTATGATGAGGTGCAAATAAGATTTTATTTTTTAAATCTGTGTTGTTGCGTTTTGCGAGCTCATAGGGCATCCCTTTTCCTTCCTTTTGAATCTTCCCCATTGCTTTCAATCGATGAGAAATTGCTTTTTGCGTGACGATGCCGCGAGTTGCTCCTGTGTTTGAGCCGAATCTTCATCCAACAAAGCCTGAAGTTCTTCGTCTTCAAATTTTTTGGCTTTCCTGATCGGTCTTTGTCGTTGACGTCAAAATATCCTGATTTGAAACGCTGAAACCATTCTTGGCAGGTTCTTATGGATGGTGCAGCGTCGCCGTAAGGTTGGGGCAATCATTTGGTGCGCGTCAGTGGCTTTCTTCTTGATTTGGAAAAGGAAAAGAAGAGCTTCCCGCAAATAACGTTTTCCTGGCACAACACCAAAAAAAAAACGCGGAAATTAATTTCCAGACCTAATATTTTTATTTTTAATCTTCCTATGGTAATGTTTATCTAAAGTTTTGCGCCACTGAAGTTCTAAAAAATATGTATATTTTAATAAATCTGTATGGATTTTCGTAATAATGTTAACATTACATACTATTTTTTCATTAAAGTTAATTAACTAATAATTAATTAACACGCCACGGTCAAAAATCTGCGCGTGAATGCAAATGCTGCGTGACCGTCATAATTTTTTATTAAACATTAAATAAAAAAACAACGTTTTTGAGCGCTTAAAGTAAAACATGGTAAAATTCCTTTATTATATAATAAATACCCGTATCGATATTGTAGATGAAAATAAAAATGAATATGTAAAATGAGTATAATACCTTTATTTTGATGATTAAAAAAATTAGCAAAATAAAAATTCCTTATATCTTTTGCAATTCTCTACAGATCTTTTCCATTTTTATATCAATCGATAGAGCACATTTTTCTGATTCTATTGATACTAAACACTAATTGTTTGCAGTTGTCAAAGTTGCAATATCGTTAATTTTCTGAAACGAACGGTTTTAAGCAACAATCCATTGATGTTGTGCACGATATTCGCAAGCCGATGGGACCAAAACTCTTATTGTATACGATTTTTATTGTATGTTGGAAATGTCCGTCGCTACAAATAATTATTGTCGTGGTGTAGGTTAATGAAAAATCTGGGTTAAAGGAGAATTCCGAATAATAAAATGGTCTCGCTTGGACAGGTGTAGATTTAATTTGCAATTTTTTTTTATTATTTCGCTTATTTTTCATCACAATTTTGTTTCATTTTGTTTTCTCTTACTAAATTGGTTGTATCAAATATAATAATTATTATAACAAAATTTTTTTATATTATTATATTTAGGATCGAAATAATAAACAAATTGCAAATTAAATCTACACCTGTCCAAGTGAGACCATTTTATTATTCGTAATGCTCCTTTAACCCTGATTTTTCATTAACCTACACCACGACAATATATAGTTAGTCGAACCGCTTTTAATGCTGTGAGTGCTGTTATTTGCATGACAATAATATTGTTTTTATGGCAAAGTTTTTAAAAATATGGATTCCTTATAGGTATAACCTGCACCTTTATATAAACATAAGACTAATTTTTGAAATTAATAAGTCAAAAAGTATTCTCTGCTATATTTAACTGTCCTTGTTTGTTATTAAAATTAATATTTATGGATATTATCATATTTATATTTTCTAGATTTTCTTGCTGTAAACTTGCAGTTTCTATAAACTACAATTGTTCCTCTCATATATTAAATAATTCATCGAAATAACTGATTTTCAGACATAAATTGTATTAAGGAAGAATTTTTTAAAGATTCTGCAACTTTGACAACTGCAAACAATTAGTGTTTAGTATCAATAGAATCAGAAAAATTTGCTCTATCGATTGATATAAAAATGGAAAAGATCTTTACTGTATTTCAAAAGATATAAGGAATTTTTATTTTGCTTATTTTTTTAATCAACAAAATAAAGATATTATTCTCATTTTATACATTGATTTTTATTTTCATATACAATATCGATACGGGTATTTATTATATAATAAAGGAGTTTTACCATTTTTTACTTTAAGCGCTCAAAAACGTTGTTTTTTATTTAATGTGTAATAAAAAATTATGACGGTCACGCAGCATTTGCATTCACGCGCAGATTTTTGACCGTGGTGTGTAAGTTAACATATTATTAACACGTGTTAACACGCCAACCGGAACGCTAATAAAAAAAGCTCAGAAAATAAGCTCAAATCTTATATTTCGTGTAGATTTTAAAATATTTGGAGAGTTTAAGAAAAACTGGCAAACTGGGGTAGAAAACATGTTTGTAAAGTTCACGACAAGGGTTAAAGTATGAAAATCATTATTTCCATTTGATGTACATTAATATTTTCATCAGTTGCTTATTGTTAGATATACATAGATGGTTACTGTAGACGCTCTTGAAGGTTGGATCCTATTTCGATTCTACATCACTAGGCTGACAGACGATTATGCTCCTGCAGTCTGTGAGTATGAAATAATGCATATGTTCTAGTTATACCTATATTTTGGATAATTATACCTTTATTGAACAATTTAATATATTTTATTTTTCAGTTTTCTTGTTTCAATTGACTTAAACTTCCGCAAAAGATTCCTGACAACTTGGATTTGTCGGCTTCATGATTTAAAGCGACCTGGTCGTTGCGATAAATAACTTATTTTGCTTATTTTCGCTCTTGCAGTAAATAACTTATTATTGAAAACAAAACATTTCTTATTTTCATTTGTTAAGAGGAAATTTGAATAATTTTAAAGAAAATCTACGAGGCTCCGCCCAATTTGGAAATGTTATTCAGCTTTTTTTCAATATTATACACTTAAGCACAGTTGTATTATAAATAATTTTTTGTTTAATTTAGGTAGAGTTAACCTATAAAATAATTTGTGAAAGACAGAAAAAATGCAATGAAGCGTGTAGTTAGAAATTATTTTTGGAAATGACTAGATTCTATTTCGAACATTTTAATCTTTGGCTGTAAAATTTAAAAAAGCGTCTGTATGTGATTCACTAACTTAGAAATATATATATATTTGAAGCGAAAACGTGTGAGTTCACTTGATTTAACAAGACTTATAAAACAATATATTTGAGAACTCTATACTTTTATCTTTCTTCTTTTCAAATGGATATTTTCATTCATTGATTTGTCTATATGTTGATTGTGATTTTTTAAACATTAGCTTTAAGGGATATTTGAACTCTCGGTTTTGGGTTATGTTTATTTTTGCGTGGCGATGAATGCGGACAAAACAAAAAATGACAAAAATAGTACCCTAAAATTCCATAGATAAGAGCGGTTCATAGATAAGAGCGGTTTGCACTTTTACTCGAAAACAAAACATTTGTTTTTCTTGGTTGTTCTTTGTTGTTCAAAACAATTGTTCGACTTTTGATCTTTTTGTGCTTTTTTTGCACATTTTTCAATTTTAATAATTTTAAGAGGATTTTTGCAAACTGGTCTAATGGATCTTTAGAATGATATATGGTCTAGGATAATAATCCTTTCTTATAACGTATTCTAAGTGATAAAGTTCCTTAAATGTAAACTGTAACTAGAAAATTTTTAAAAAAAGTGTTTTCTGAAATTTTAACTCAAAATTATGTTTTACGGCATTTACATTTTGAGCATAATTTCAATAGATTCATTACACCGAAATTAAAATAAATTTACTTAAACGACGACAACGTGTTATTGATTAACTCAACATGAAAACCATAATAATGGAAAACCATAATAAGAAAACCATAATAATTTTTTCTTGGCGTTGTGTGTAAAAGTTTCACTTATGATTATCACAACAATAACCTACATTTATATTTTTTATATTACTGTTTTCTATCCTCTTTCTATCATGTATGATTTCATCTGAAGTTATTCAAAATGGCTTTGAAAAAGCATTGTGTGATGTTGAAAATCTCAAAAACGATTTTTCTGTGATGAATATAAACGATGATGACGAAGTAGAAATGGAAAAAGTCTAATGTTATGTTTATGTTGCAACCCTTGTTATTGTTTAATAAAAATCAAAATCAAAAAAATTAAAACAAAAAATGTGTTGTTTACTTTTATCGGTGAAATTAAACCGCTCTTATCTATGGAATTTTAGGGTATTATTTTTTTTCACGTTTTTTTCGATAGGGTTCAAATGGGGTTCAAATATCCTTGAAGTTATTTATCACAAAATGTACTAATTAATCTTTATCCATTAATTGATTTTTCCATAAACTCAAAAGTTCTACACCAAATCAAAATAATAATTTTCTTATTTTTACGCCTAGTTTGCAAATGCATTTAACGCAAATATTGTCCAGGTTGTCAGCATTTCCTTAAACTCTATAAAAATATGGAAAAGTTCACAAAATTTTATATTTGAGGACGTCTGAGCTCGTTTTATTGACGTTGTTTTTTTTTTTAATAAAACTTTGGTGTTTGGCAATGGGCGCACCACGACGGCAGCAACTATTTCCATCATTCTAGTGCCCGCAGGTACGCGGAGCCAAATAGGACGCTAGTTTGGCCAGCGCAACGTCAACTATTCCACCAGAGTATTCAAACTTCCACGAAAAATGATTTGTTATAAAAACGTAAAAATTTCTGTACACTCTTAAAAATCGCATAATTGTTATTTCCATTTGGCGTGCGGGCGCATTAGGACCGATCTATGAAAAATACAATATAAAATCAACAAAATGAAATTATAAAGAATACTATTTGTAACATAATTATATAATTACGTTCTTATTTTATTAAATATTATATCGATCGTTGGTCTAATGTAAGTATATATTAAATACCCAATTAACAATATTAATGGCTAGTGTAGATGACGTAACATATTTTCAAGAATATGATTTTGTTATTCCAATCCCAATTGATTATTTTACTTTTCAAATTAAAGATTTGAAGTTTTTATTTTTTCAAGGTTTTTTCAATATTTCTTTTTCTCCTCACCGGAATCATTGATTCTTCTCGAGTTACTGTAATAAAATTAGACGTTATGTATATGGTCATCATCAACCAATCAAAGCGATTTCCTAATGTCGCTAACAAAGCAATAGGAAACATTTCCGTGTCATAAGAAAATTCTAAACCCATTGATATATTTCAATGAATTACCTCGTCAGAGCTTCTTCCAAAAGTTTTGTGATCGAAAACGAATTCAAAAATAACCAATTCGACAGTTTGACTTCCCTTTCTCCCAACCCGGGACCCGGGACTTCCCATTTCCCTACCCGGGACCTCCGATAGCTGTTTTATGGTCATCATCAACAAATCAACAAGTTTTCCTATTGTCCCCAATAACGCAATATGAAACAGCTTGCGAAGCCGCACTGTAATAGTCAACTAAGTAGATGTGCTCAAATGTAACTTTTTGTGAAGATATTCATATTTTCATACGTTTTAAGAAAAAAGGTATGAAAGAGTGGGGAAAATGTTGCATTAAAAAAGAAGAAAAATGCAGAAATGGGCGGAAAATCGTTATTTACATTTTTTTTAGAAACAGATTGTTTATTGCGCGGAAACAGTTAACACATTTTTATGACTAACGGAAAATTACATCCTCTGCTGTGCATGATTTGAGATAAGGACGATTATATATTATTGGTTCCGTGTTTACAAGCAGGAAGTGTCAGTTCAAAATTATGATGAAAATTCGAGTGAAAATTCATAATTTACCTACATGTTATGTATTCTATCCAATTTAAAATATTTGGTCAGAATGAATATTGTTTAAAGTATTAAGCACTGTTGGCGATTTTAAATCAGCTCAATACCGTAAAATATTGAAGGAAGTTTAAGATATTGATTCTCAGGTTATATATATATACAGTGGTGTCCAAAAGTTTGCGACACCCCCATTAATAAGCTGTTTCGCATATTACTGTAGGACAACAGTTAAAATGAGTGGTACCAGAGGAATCCCCGTCATGAAAAACCTATTTCCATAAATTTTCATTAAAATTGGTTTTATTACCGCTACGCTACAGTACATTTTCCACAAACAGTGGTAATCACAGCGATGAGACATCATTTTTAAACTTGGAAATAACACTAAAATTAGCGACATTTAATGATTAATTTCATTATTTAATACTTTGTTGCTGATCCATTGATCCGAATAACCTAATTAATTCGGTTTGTCATGCTTGCAATCAGGCTTACAATCAGATTTGTATCGATCAGCGACCATTGACTAAGAATTGCGGCTTTCTGATCCGCTACAGTGTTTAATTGACGTCCTTGATGGTAAAATCTTCTAGAAAGGACGGACCAGAGATTCTCGATTGAATTAATATTGGGAGAACACGCTGGCCAGCCCATAACAGTGATATTCTTTGACCTCAACCACGTCGTCGTTGAAGAACTAGCATGAATGGAGGCCTTGTCTTGTTAAAATGTGAAGGCAATATGCCAGAATTGGAACTAAACGTTTCTCCAGGACATCTTGATAGTCCGTAGATTTCATTCGAGGTGAAATGAATTCCAAATCAAGAGTTACAGGCTCCCCAAACCATGCACGTTCCACTTCCAAAGTTTCTCTTGGAAAATGTCAATGTATCCTTCCTCAAATCACGCCAATAAGAATTCCAGCTGTCCGGTCCGTCAAGATTAAACTTCTTTTCATCAGAAGAAATTATCAGAACACGTTTGAAGTGACAATTAAATCCGTAAATGGACTCACTGTTTTCCAATCTGTGACCAAGTTTCGGCGAGCAAAGTCAACACGTCTCAATTCGTGATCAGGGGTCAGACGTGGATCATTTTTTGGTTTTTGACGAACAATAAATCTGCTCCGACGCAGAAATCAATAAAGTGTTTGTCTCGAGGTCAAAACACCAGCTTCACGGCCAATTTATCTAGCCGACTTCATTGAATTTGAAGCTTTCCACGCAATTGTTCGATCATATCTGCTCGATAGAATCCTTGGACGTCCCGGAATTGGTGTCTTTCTGTAGCCAAAAGGGTCCTTCAATTAATTACTCACAACGCAACGTGATCGGTTCAGATACGCAGCGATTTTCACGATGGATAATCCGAGTCGGCGTATGGCTTCAATTTTTGCACATTCCCGGGGAGAAAAACGACATCGGCTGCCCATTTCGCGATATCATGTTCAAGACATGTTTTCAAACCTTTTATACTCTAATTATCTGAACAAACTTTCATTTTTTGCGCCAAATGGAGATTTAATGATCAGCAATAGAAGGATGTCATATCACTGTGACCACCATTGTTTTTGGAAAATGTACTGTAGCGTAGCGGTACTAAAACAGATTTTAATGAAATTTTTTGGAAATAGGTTTTTCATGACGGGGAATCCACTGGTACCACTCATTTCAACTGTTGTCCTACAGTAATATGCGAAACAGCTTATTAATGGGGGTGTCGCAAACTTTTGGACACCAGTGTATATAGTCGTCGCCAAATGCGATTGTCATCCCAAAATGTGGCGCACTTTTTAGATATTATTTTTTCATTTAATTTTTATGATTATTTTCTTGTTTATGCTCGTTCTATATACTGCTTTTGCTTAAACAAATTGAAGAATACGTTTCAAATCGTTGAATAAATGTAGAAAATAATAATAATCATAAAAATTCAATGAAAAAATAATATTTAAAAAAGTGCGCCACATTTTGCGGTGACAATCGCATTTGGCGACGACTATATATATATATATACGATTATACAACAGAATATTTAATAACAATTATCGTAATATAGATAGAATTTAATGTCGGTGGTTCAATTTACGGCTGGCAGTAGAGCGATCGGCTAGAGACTTTGAGCAGTTTACTTTCTTTTACTTAAACCTCTTGACTGAGCAGAAACTGTGCTTAAATAGTCCATACGTCATGTGGGTTTGTTTTTCTCCGAAAACAGCACTTTGTCGTAAAGCTTCTAAATGCCAAGGACGCCTGCCTTTGTCAATGGTTGTAAATTCTTCTAAATGCCAAGGACCTCTGCAGTTTGCCAACGGTTGTAAAGAGAATTGTCATTGTTTCAGCCAATGTAGTCTCTACCGTGCTGGCGACTGTCCAACTTTTTCTCGACTATCGTCGATAGGAACGATTTGATGCCTGATGGAATAAGCGACACTATTGACTCTAAAAATTCTACTCGAGTGATCCTAAAAAGTAAGAATCTAAACATCTGAAGTTGTTTCTATAATCAATAAATAATAGTGTTATTAAACATAGGAATAAACGAAAAAATCTCTCAGGGGGAATTAAAAGGCATTTCCGCAAATAAATCACGGAATTTTACAGCATTTAGTTTAAAAATCTTCTTTTTAAAAATCTTCTTTTCTGCAATGGATTAATTAAAACAATTAATCTGGATGCGTCGTTTTTTTTTGCTTCGGCTTCTCAAAGAAATGAAAATTTTGGTAAAGGTGAGAGATCTCAGGATGCTGTATCTAAGGCTGTAATTATTCAATTATAACAAGGCTGTAATTATCATCCAGAAAAAGGCCCTACATTTTAATGGGCGTTTGCTGTCAAAAAAATCTTCATTGATTTAGAAATTTATTTTAAATTTAGTTTAAATAGGAGAAATATAGTTTTTCCTAAAAAATTTTTTTTTAAATAAATACCACAGCACGCCAAATGAAAATTACGATTTTTATTAGCGTCAAGGTGCAAACTTAAAATTAAAATTTACCACGTGAATTAATCAGACCTATGTACTTTAAAATATATCTGTTATGTTAAAATTTTCGGTGTACACGCGCGTCCAGCATGTTATTGCGATCTGATATTCATTATTTATATTATTTTTTGTGAATAACAGTTAATAAAACAAAACAATGCGAATATCTTTATATAATGCTTTCACACTAATTTTAAATTAGTTTTAGTTAGCACGTCACCTTCTATAGTAAAATTAAGGTTTAATTAAATGTCTTCAATCTCAACTAATCTTGATATTCTGTGAATTTTTTAACTGGAAATACCAAAAATTCACATAACACTTTTCTGAAAAGTCGATGGGGAAGTTTAAAAAAAAGGGATTTAAATGGAAGGAAAATCGACGTTTGTGGGTAGCGTGACTTACTAACATTTGTTTATTTACTCATGTAAATGACAGGAAAAAATCTTTTATTATTCTAGTTGTCTTAAACATTTACTGAAATTAATTTACGCCTAAAGGGCATTTTATTAGGGAAATTAGGGTCTTTTATTAAGAAAATAAAAAAATAGATACTCCATCCGAAATAATGCGCTTGTACACCGGCCGCACTTTCACGGCCTGACATTTTTTACATCCGAATTTAATTTTACTCTTTGAAATTTGTTTTACGTTCTCACTGAGAACATTTGAAATTAATTCAAAAATATTGAAAATGAATTATCAATTTCTTACCTTTTTGGTAATACGTATATTCTGAACGCCTATTTTTACCAATTCAATTGGCGTGCAACTGATATATATTTCACAAATTGAATTAGTGTATTTCTTCTTTGTTATCGATCTATTATTCAAAAAGCTAATTTTATTTTGTAATTTTATGAGATACTAATAAGACTATATATTATATATATTATTGATATTGGTTTGATTTTTATACTAAAGGTTATGTTACCTATTTTTTTAATGACTAAATACTATATTAAATAATACTATATTATATTTTACTTCAACGAAAAATTTTGTTCTGAAAGTTTAGATGAATTTTTGGATTCAAATTTTGGACTATATTAATCACAAGTTTTAGTTTTTACGTATATTTGATATTTAGTGAAAATTAACCACAGTTCATTAAAACTTATTTAAACTTTCGAACAATATTTAATTCCAATTAGGTCATAATGTTAGGTTACTGAGCTCAATTTTAATGTCATAAAATTTAACACACTTTTTAAGGGTGATAGAAATTTGTAAGAATTGGAGAAAACGTTTATTTCTGTTGTTCTTTCAGTGGAAATTTCCTTTTTTTGCCAAATTGAAATATGATTTTCAGTTTTTTAAGAGTGTTAAAACCGGCTTCCGAGAAAATACTATTTCTAAGACGATTCAGACAAATTATTCTTAAAATATCTATTATCAAAATATAAGAAATTGAATATTCAATTTCAACATTTTTAAATTAGTTTCAATGGTCTCAAAGAGATAATGAAACAAATATTCAATTTATGTTAATAATTTCTGTTTTTCATTATATTTCTTCAAAATTTCTTGATCAAATCAGATTGATTATACTTTTATTTTTTATGAAAATAATATTGGAATTGTCAATTTCTCATTACTAAATAAAAAATATTAGAATCGTGCCACAAGGTTAGATTTGAGCCTGTTTAATGAGCTCATTTTGTATCGATTCCGGTTGGCCTGCAATTATTCTAGAAAATTATTTTAAAATATAAAACCTAGCTGAGTGACAAGAGCTAATTAATATTATTTGTTGTTACGTTATTGGAATGGAATGAGATATAAACAACAAAATTGGTCAGCACAGCGAAGTTTCTTTGTCATTTTTAACACCTTAAACCGTTTTTATTTTTTTCTAATGTTGTGTGCATACTATTTTAGACATGAGGAACCCTGCAACGTTAAAAATAATTCTGAGAGTTCGATTCAAAACACTTCCCCCGGTAAACACAAATAAATCGACCAAGTACTAATTATCAATTAAGTTTAATTAATCTTTGAGGTCTAAATTTTTATGATTTGAGCCAGTTTTTTTTTGTGAAAACTCACAAGTACAAATATATACTTACTTCCAGGTCATTAATGCAAAGATTATTACTAAATATAAAGTTTACTAGAACTATTTAAAATATTTGGATCTTTAATACTAATATTGTAAAAGTTTTATTCATGTTCTCTATTTTTGTAGCGACCACAGATTCAACTATTCATTCGTTGTATTGTTCTGCAGACGCCACTGCTCATTATTTGTATTGTTCCAGCGTATCACTTTGTGATATTTACCATATGTACCAGGGTTGCATGGAATCGCAACGTCCATCTTACATTTTCCGCTGTCCACGGCTTCGAGAGAAACCAATCCGATGAGAAACTATCTTGTAAAATTTAACACACTTTTTCTTCAGTTACAAACTTGATTATTTGATTACTTGATTGTCCGTCATCATTCCAGATTCGGAGCAACTCTCTTCAGAATGTTCAGCTTTCCTTGCCAATGTTGGCCAAGCCGTCTTCTCCTCGAGAATACCGATTCTGAAAGAAATTTTCTCCAACTCGTGCACGTCAGTCTTGCGACCGAACAATCGACCTTATGGTGAAAGCAGATAATGTCGAAATTTCTTTGGAGAAGTTGGAGAATGTCCTCAGCTGGGCACCCCAAATTTCGCAACCATAGAGCAACACCGAAACGATGTTATGATGTATTAGCTCTTTGCTGGAATGTGAGGAAATAGAAGCTTGCATTTGTTGAATGCCGCACTAGTTGCCTTGATTCTTCTGGAAACCTTCTCGTTCAACGTACCATCGATGACAATGAAACTACCCAAGTATTTACTTGGCATGAGCACCCTTATGAGCCTACTGAGCCGCCGGAAAATATGGGGTCTGTGGTAGCATAGTCATTGTGTACTATCATCGTCTTCCTTGGGTTGACCTTTGGGCCTTTTCTTCGAGAGACGCCGGCTAATTTCTTCTAAGGAACTTCAGATTAGCACAAGATCGTCAATGAATCTGAGTCGTTTCAAAAACTTTCCATCAACACGGATGCGTTCAGCTTTTTCGGGCTCACCGAGAATCTGGATAGAGAATTTGAGGAGCAAATGGGATCAGAGATAATGATGCCGTATTAAATCTTCGTCACGGAATTCCATCTTCCATTGTCCGTCTTCCACGTCTTCAAGAAAAATTTATTTCCATTACCATTTTCCATTAAAAAAATCGATTTCCGTGCAACCCTGATATGTACCATATATTCACCCAAACTACTATTGGGTTCAGTTTTTCTTCTCTCATGTTTCTACCATTGTAAATAAAGTTTATATTCCAACACTGTTAGATGGTGCATCGGCCGGGAATAATACAATTAATGATTAGTGGAATCTGTGGTCGCGACAATTTTCTTTATTAATTTTATGTAATCCGTTAGTAATTTAACCGAATATATCAAATTAATCAACCCGGAGAAACTATTAATTTACTTTCTGATATAATTGAATGTATTTTATGTTTATATTTCCATTCCGTAAATTGCTTTAATCATCGATACTTTATTAAACTAAATAGGACAAAACTTAATTTGTTATATTCACTTTCCAAGATTTTTATAACTTATAAAACCAACTTTTCAAATTAATTTATTACATAGAACATAATCACGACATTCATAATTTTATTTTCAGCATAATATCAATGTTTAATCCATGGATTATTGTGCTGGTATTTCAATTTGCGGTTATAATTTTTGCATGGATATCACATTTTATATTTTTCCGTTTTGTAGTATTCTCTAATTATTTTACAAAGTATACAAGGTAGGTGAAAAAGAATAATTAATAAAATTCGACAACTTTTAAGATTGTGCCTTGGTGTTTTGTCAGTTTCTATGCTTAATATGACATTAACGTCTGGTTTTGCATTTTGCGAAGCAATTGCAATGGGTAGAGTTATAGAAGATATGGCTGTGAATCAATTACGTGAGTCTTTCTAGAATTTGTACAAAGAGAACTAATAGAGCTAATTAGATCATGAATATTAGCAAAATTGTGAAGTTTGGCCAACTAATAGATTTTTAAATATCAATATATCTAATTAGCAATTATTGGAGTGATTTGAAAAATGAAAGACTGTGATATACAATACCAAAAAAATTCAATCAAATTTGTATTTAAATTGTTTTCGTGAACTTTGAAAGCCAAGAGGTTCAGAGAAAACTCAAATAATTGGTTTGTAATTGTATATCACATTAAACTGCTCCAAAAATGACTAGGAAATGACTATTTGGTATCCAATTGTCAAGAACATGTTACAATCTCAATGTTAAAATAAAAAAAGTAAAATTTAAAAAAATCAGAAAACCTGCACAACTTCTTCCATTTCTAATACTTTGAAATAATTTTTTAGAATATTTTCTTCACGCTTATTCAAAATTTTAGCTCATTTTATTACTTTTAAGGAAATTCATAGAGCTATACACACGTTTTAATTTAAATTTATATTAATGCATAAGTATTTTATAAAAGATGAATACTGTAGTTGGGGATCACTGTTGATTCCACCCAAGTCGTCTTGGTAGTAAATTTTTTATGATCTGTTTCTGATCAAAACACGGTCACTTTCTTACAATGGAAATATGCTTTCCTTGACTTCCTACCATCTTCCTATCGGCTCTTCCTATCACTTCCTTGGCTCCTATAGGAATGAGATAAACGAACTTCCTCAAACCGTGCATCATAACGTGGTACAAGGCGAACGCTCCGACTCTTTGCACTCGAACTAGGGGGTGCTGAACACGTCGGCTATCGGCAGTGAGGGTTAACTCCAATACAAGAGACACGAAATCATGACAGATACGCACTAGACGCACTCAACTTCCGCCTAGCCTCCTCCTAGCGGCCGGCCCACCGAGTGCTAGAGAATTTGATTAAGGAACATCACCTTAAAATTTTCTAAAAATGACTAGGAAATGAATATCCGGACTCCAATTGACAATAAGATGTCTCTATCTCTATTGTAAAGTTAGAAGAAAGTAAAATAAAAGAAAATCAGGAAACCTGCAGAACTTCTTCCATTTCTAATATTTTGAAATAACTTTTTAGGATATTTTCTTCACGTTTATTCACATTTTTAGCTTATTTTCTTACTTTTTTAAATGCATGAAGCATAAAATACTTGAAGCAAAAAATAAATACGCACTTATTTAAATATATTAATGTATAAGCACCACTGAATTCCATCTTCCATTTTCCGTTTTGCGTTTTCCGTTGTCCATTTGAAAAATTAATTTCCATTTCCGTTTTCCGCCTTCCGTTTCAAAAAAATAATTTTCCATTTCCGTTTTTCGTCGTCCGTTTGAAAAAAAATTGATTTCTGTGCAACCCTGATAAGAACGCCAAATGAAAATTACATTCTTCGATTTTTTAACCGTTGTTTTTGAATTTCCACGTAGTAATAACATATAAGATTTTACTAAAAATTAATAAACTTGTCTTAAAGTATCTAAAAACCTTAAAGTTTTCCAGTAAATTTTCTTTGAAACCCTCAAACGAGCTTGCATTTCTAAGAGTCCAGTTCGTGTGCACCGGTGATGGGAGGAACCCCGTTTATTGGAATTCCGGGCGGGCGGGACCTTAAAAAATTGAAAATTTCAAAACCCGAGGCCCGGGACCGGCAGATCCCTTTTTTTTTTGGAAAATACCCGGGTCAGGGGGGGGGGGGGGGGACCGGGGGGAGTCCCTTCCATCAGTGAACGGTAATAGTGTCAATTAAAGAGGAGGAAGAGCAAGAACAAGAGACGAGCGAACCTTTCTCTTTTCAATTATGTAACAATGTGTATCAAAAAACACCACTACGACAATATACACAGACTTCCCTTTCTCCCAACCCGGGACCCGGGACGGGGAGCCGGGTTCAGGACCGGGAATTCACTTTTTCACTAATCGGGGATCGGGACCGAGACTTCCCTTTTCAATACCCGGGAACCGGGTCCCTTCCATCAGTGGTGTGCATAAGCATTTTATAAAGAATTAATATTGTTGTTGCTCGCAGCAGTTTCTCGTTTTCAGAGTGTTAATAAATATAGGAAAAAGGAAACTTTTTGATTAACCTACACGTTATTCTAAATATTTGGCCAGAATGATAATTTTATAAAGTATTATACACCGATTTGAAATCAGCTAATCGCTAAATATTGTGTAACGAGCTACATGGCTGCATCGCTCTGAACTTCAGCTACCATGCCTCGTTAGCTGCACATCGAGTCCAAGATAGAGATAGAACTGTTTATTGAAACATAAGCATTGCTTTTATAGTCTTTTTAAAAGGGGCGTGGCTTAATGCTAGTGTCTCAGCCACTAAAAGTGCAATTCTAAACCTTAAAGGATCTGATACATAATAAAATAAGGGACACAAAAACTCCCTCCGTCGCCAAATAAAAGACATTTCCGCAAAATAATTACACAATACAATTTAAAATCCTTACTCAAACTTCAACGGATTAACTAATAATGATATAAGTGGAATGACTGTAGTTGTGCAGTGCAATGTGCGCCTTTTATGATCTCCCAGTTGAGTGCAGATCAATATAACTAAGAGCTCTAAAAACGTGTATAGTGGTAGTGCAATTTTTCGATAATTCATTTAAAAGATAAAGTTTTGCGCCTCTCGTGTTCTTCTTTGTTGATTATCATTATTTTTGTGTTCCTTGGGCAAAAGCTTGTTTTTGAATCACAAAATGAAAATTTGACAAGATCAAAAACAGAGTTAAATGAAATAAAAATATTCATAAATGGCTTCATTTTCAGCTCGCCGACAATTATGGCTCTACATTCACTCATACGGAGAGTTTACTTTAATAGCAGTAGAACTTTTATCTTCTTGGGAGCGGTTTATAAGCATAATACAACCAGGTTTCTACGAGTCGCGATATTTTAAAAAGTGCTTCGTCTTACTTTTTATCATTTGTATATCGGCGGGATTTTATTACATATATTCGATACGGATTGGTTTGTTGTCATAATTTACCAAATTTTATTATAGATTTTAGCTAAAAATAATACTTTATTTGCATCTACGTTTATCGTGACCACTTTAATGGAATTTTCAAACTTTTTTGTATGTGAATTCAAATAAATTATGATTTGATTTATTTTTAAGGTTATTATTTATTTGTATCACTCTTCGCAAAAGATTTATAACAAGACAATGGGTAAACTTGCTCTACGTCGGCGTTATCAATTATCACAAACGTATGAATGGAGCCGATGTCTTTTACCAGCAACATTATTTTGCACTTTTTATAAATTTGGCGTTCTCTTAACCGTTTGGCTCAAAGTGTTGAGTGTTATTAGCTATGAATATGATGAAGAGTATTATTTCTTGTTAAATTTAGTAAGTTGTTTGTGGTTTGGTTGGTCAATTTGATTATTTTTTAGTTGATTAATATGTATTGCTTTTTATTTCCATGGATGATAATTGCAAGTCATCGCAAAATTAAGTTGAATGTGAGTTTTTTGTTATATTTAAAGTTTTAGTTTTAATACTGGGGTGAGGAATAAGCAAAGATTTATAAGAACAAAAACAATAATAAATTAATCAATTATGTATTCGCCGTTATCGCTTACAACTTCCTCCCATCTCTCGATCAATTTGATGATGCCGTTCCGCAAAAAATCGCCCGGTCTGGTGTCGAAGAAGTTGTTGAGTCAGTTTTTGAGGTCCTCATTGCCATCAAAGGTAACATCCATTATTTGGTTTGACAGAGAGCAGAAGAGATGATAATCGGATGGAGCAAGATCTGGAGATTAAAATCTGAAGAACCTCGTTGTAGAGCTTGGCCTTGTCGTTCTGGTATTTTCAGTCAAATATGCCTCATTTACGACTGAGTAACATAGATCTACTAGTTGACCATGGCGTTTCTTTTGAGCATTTTCCACTTCCCTTTCAGTTCCACCAAACACAGATCATGTTGTTTTTTGAGTGAAGATCTTGCCTGACTCTCGGTTTTGCGAATCTCCTGAAGCCACCCACTCTTTTCTTTGCTGAAGATTGACGTACAGGCACTACTTTTATCTTCCGTGACAATGTTGTACAAAAATCGTCGTTATGACCATGCGTGCTTGATGGCCAGAGAGATGTTGAATCCGCTTCTAATCAATCGGCGATGGGCGTGGCTTGATTTTGTCGGCTGATCATTGATCATTGACTCTATCAGAACTCCAGATAGAATTATGGAAGTAGACCGGTGAAGGTGTAGAACAACATCGTGGCATGCTGGTATCCTTGGTCACGATGGTCGCTGCAAGCGACAGACACCTTCTCCATACACTTTGCATATTTCCCGAGCGGCTTTGGCTGCTTTTTACTATCGATGAAAAGCAAAGAAAAGCAGATGTCAAAAATGCTGGTTTTTTCCTCCTGGATAGTTCATGAAAAATGATCCAAATTTAAGATTTCAGAAACGCAGTTTTGTAGAACAGAAAAAGCTCTATCAGATAAATATATACACTCTGCCAAATAACAGGAAAATTGATGTAAAACAAAAGATAATATAAAAACTCTACGAGCTTATTCCTCAACCCAATGAATGCATATTCCGTTATAGATATACATATGCACTCAAAGACAAAACAATAGAAAAGTATTTCCCAAATTAGAAAAAAAAACGATTTTAAGATGGATCCAAGAGCATTACGTTTTGGCAAAAAAGGTTTCTTGATTTTATTAATTGTATCCTTCTAGTATCCTTCTTGGCTCCTCTCCAAATGAGATTTTGGACACGCTTTTGTCCTGGGGTGCATATGATATTTAAAAGTGAAAGAGTTTCGTATAATACATGGTAAATTATTTCTGTTGCATGTTTAATTGTGCATTGAATCGAATAGTGGCAAAATTATTATTATTATTATTAACTCTTTAAAACCTTCTTCTAACATACTACTTTAGGTCAAATCCTTCTTCAACGCTCACGAATCAAAAGTAAGCCAAACTGATACCAACACGCTACGAACATTGAATGGAGAAATTATTAAATCAAATCCATCGCAAGGAGATTATTTCGATCAATTAAGAAACCAATGGAAATAGATTTTATTGTTATTTTTTGTTATAAAACATCTTATTTATAAAATATACATTGATCCATAAAATAATAAATTAAAACAATTTCGGCACCGGTCGAGAGCACATCCAATAATGCAACGGTATAGAAACACCCGCGGCAAAATTGACTCCAATACTGTCTCCCATCGAGGCTGCTGATAAACAATATTCTCGAACATCTGGCTCCACCTGAAATTGTATTGTTTGTTGAGCATTCAACAACTGTTATAAACCTTATGGTGGATGCGATGAAATGTATTAACGTATGATGAGCCACCCAACATTCCTTCGAATATAATAAGGACGAAGATGATGGCAATATGAGGAACGAACCAATATAAGGCATCGAAGAAGAAGAATACCATGTTAGATAGTTGCAAAATGGGTAGAAGGTATAATAACCACATAGGAAGCTCGACAATTTTAATTGAAGAGCGGGAAATGAAAACACCGGCTTGGTATAAAACTTGATACCACCTGTATTGACTTCGGAGAGAAAGATTGAAGCCGTTTTTGCAGTTGAATACAATCATTTGCGTCTGAAAGTTTTGTTGGCAATATCGGCTAACGTAATTAGTGAGTTAATAAGTTAATTTTAGTTTAAGCTAGAACTAGAAAATAATTTGAAAGTTTAAAGCTTACATTTTTACGTTTGTTTTTAACAGTTTCCTCCACAATAATAGTCTTACTCTCTAGTTTCACGTTTAAATCTGAACATACCTAAAGCGTTACCTCCTCCTAGACGCATTTAAAAATCTTATGAGAAGACGATGAGTTTTTACTTAATTTCCGGACGGGATACGTAGGTTTGAACAAGACAATAACCTCACGCCAAATGAAAATGGAAATTTTTCAACATTTAATCTTGGCTTATTAATTTTTCATTTTAAACTAAAACTAACTGTAACTAGTTTGAATAAACGTAAAACACATCAGGTCCAAAAACGGGACCGCTTTGAACCCGGCGGCAACAGCATAAGTACTGACGCTTTTCTTTCAATGCAGGCACAATTGCTGTCATCTTTTTTTACCCTAAAATTCCATAGATAAGAGCGGTTTAATTTCACCGATAAAAGTAAACAACACATTTTTTGTTTTGATTTTTTTTGATTTTTGTTTTTATTGAACAATAACAAGGGTTGCAACATAAACATAACATTAGACTTTTTCCATTTCTACTTCGTCATCATCGTTTATATTCATCACAGAAAAATCGTTTTTGAGATTTTCAACATCACACAATGCTTTTTCAAAGCCATGTTGTATAACATCAGATGAAATGGTACGGAAACTTTCGCTAACCAAAAATGTAGCTTCTTCGTAGCTCATTCTTCTCCTTATTCCATTTTGGTGTAAGTTGCTTTGGCTTCATTTCTCGTCCATTTTTCCCAGCCATGTTCCAAGTTGTCTTTAAAAGGTTTGTTGATGACGACGTCTAAGGGTTGCAATATTTTAGTCAATCCTCCTGGTATTATGGCAATTTTGCTATTCTGTTGACAAAATTGTTTCACTTCATCAGTTATGTGGCAACAAGCAGAATCAAATATCAACAAAGAGCTATCAGGGTCAGAATTGTAATTTTCTCTTTTGTTCCATACTTCGACGATCCATGGTTTCATCAATTCCTGATTCATCCAACCTTTTTCATTTGTTTTCACAATGACATCTGGAGGAAATTGTCCTTTTGGCATCAACTTCTTCTTTAAAATTAGCATTGGTTTAAGTTTCTCTCCAGCAGCAGTCACTCCCAACACAACAGTAAAGTTAGATTTCTCATGTCCGGTAGAATCAATTTTAATGTTTTCTCGTCCCTTCACAGCAACAGTCCGTTCATACACGATATCAAAGGGGACTGGAACTTCATCAATATTTCCCAAGTTGAAAGGGGATACATACAAGGCTTCAGCTGCAACGAACTTCCAAAAATCCTAGCATTACTGTAGATAGTCAGGCGGTAATGGCTGACCAACACTTGTTCTTCTTCGTAAAGAGAGCTTTTAACTTCAAAATTTTTTCGGTAATTTATCATTTTTGGTCTTTGGAGTAAATAATTTATGCAATTACCTAATAAACATGCATTTCTATAAAAAATCCGAAAAAATTGTGTTTGAAAAAAGTTGTCTTTAGAAAGCTTTTACACTTTTGATACGTATTTTTCAGTTATAAAAAAGGATTATTATCATAGACAACATATAATTCTAAAGATCCATTAGACCCGTTTTCAAAAATCCTCTTAAAATTATTACAATTGAAAAAATGTGCAAAAAAAGCAAAAAAAGATCAAAAGTTGAACCATTGTTTTGAACAACAAAGAACAACCAAGAAAAACAAATGTTTTGTTTTCGAGTAAAAGTGCAAACCGCTCTTATCTATGAACCGCTCTTATCTATGGAATTTTAGGGTATTTTGTAAAATATTTTGATTTCTTGGTGAATACATGTCAACAAAATCGTCAACAATTTTCTCCTCCCCCTCCTTTGGCAAATAGCCAACACTAAATGTGTTTCCTCTATTTCAATTTTGTTGTTCCGAAGTGCGTAAAATCAATGAAATTTTTTAAAGATTAGAGTGGCTTTATGAGCAGCCATATTTATGACTTCAATTGGGGTTTTGTCCGAAATCACACTCTGTATATTTATAGAAAAAGTCTAGAATTTAGTCAATCCACAATTCACTCAGAACTAGTTGAAAAAAGCTCAGGTTACCCTTAACTCTTTCTAAAAGGGGCGTGGCTAGTGTCTCAAACACTACAGTACACTCAAACTTAAATCGAAGAGAAATATGAGAAAAATTCACTTATTTAAAGAATAAAACATAAACTAGAGCAAAGAAAACATACCATTCCTTGATTGATCATATATTCGCCAACGTAAACTAAAGCTAGTGGTATCATTAGATGCAGCATGGGCTAAAAAATAAAAATATATACAATTATATATATAATTTTTAAAAACCATACCAAAATTAACATCAACCTCTGTTTTAGATTTAAACTCCTTTGTGGAACACGATGCTCGCTTACCACAAAATCATCATAGCCTTTAGGCACCAGCCATGTCTTTGGATTTAATCCTGGTGAATATATCGACTGTGGCTTTGATAACAATATAAAATACGAAAATGCGAATAAAACTGGGATGAATAGCTGTATTAAAAGAGCCACTTTTGCTGACAAATTTGCCATATGAGGTTCTGTTAGGAATGCATATGAAAAGGATCCCAATAATCCAGCCATTCCAGTACCCGAAGACCATCCAGCAATAGCAATCCTAGTTTTAACACATTATTTATATAAGGCGTAGGTTGTGTTAAATAAAATACCTTTGGAAATGTGCGGATAATCCCAGAAAAGTGATTTCTCCCAGTCCTCCTCCAAGACTAACCAAGACAACTCCAAATAATGACATTGGAATGGAAACAGAAAACGCAACAACAAAATAGGAAGAAGCTTGTAGGAGGCATACAACTGCAACACGGATTCCGAATGGGAATCTATCCATGAAAAATGGGAACGTTAACTTGATAATGAGACTTGGAAGGTTGTCCGAAAGAAGAACTTCTGCTGTTGGTGGTTTACAGTTGCGAGCGTTGATAACAGGCTGAAAGTAGAATTATGGAAAAAATATAAATATTATCAAAGTGTAAGAAATTGACAATTCATTTTTAATTTTTTTGTATTCATTTCAAATGGTCTCAATTAGAACGTGATGCAAATTTCCAATTTATTTGGAAGAAATTAAAAATCAAACTTTGCGTTTTTTGGTTATTGCGTAAAATAAAATGCGAAAGTTCAAAATCTTGTCCTAATATCACGACCAATGATTTAATTTGAATATTAGTTGTACTCATCTAATCATCAATCTAATTTACATATTTAAATGTGGTTTGATGGCCGAGTGGTAGTGATATGGAATCGGAAGTGGATCTATGGAAGTTCTATCCTCGGCAGCGTTCAACAGTTGTTCACAATTTTTTATTTTTTCCTGATTAAAAAATTTAAGCTTTAAATTAAGCTCTTAAAATCTATAACCACTACTTATGTTGTAGTGTTATCTTATTTGATAAATAAAGTTCTTTTTACCATTTTATCATATTCAATTTAAAATTCATACAATTAATAATCCGCATATATGCACAAAGTACGCAGATAACATCTAATGGATTTTATTTTACGCAATAACCAAAAAACGCAAAGTTTGATTTTTAATTGCTTCCATTTATTTAAATAATCTCTCTTTATTTCATTATTTTTTGTTAGATTTCGTCAAAGTTTATAGTTCACGTCCTATTGATTATTTTTATTTTTTATGACATGAAAATTAGAATTATCAATTTCTCACAACTTGATAATATCTTTATAAAAATATTATTGTTATCGTGAATACTGAAACTTTCAAATTTTCTTAAATAAAGCTTAACATCCACATTCCGGACACCAAACGTGTAAATATCTAAAATCCCACAGTAAATTTTTGCGTAATGAAAAATAACATTTCCGCCCGAAAATGGCATAAGCTCAAATAGGTTATTTAAAGAAGTCTTTTTAAATTGAAAGAACCAGAGATTACAAAAATTACAGTTGAATAGTACTAAAATACGTTTAAATGTTTCAATAAATTTGCACTCCACGAAGTATGCAGCATATTGCAAAATACCCTGCACCGATTAAAAGAAAACTACGCTCTTTTTTTTCACTTTTTATTATTCTTTTTTTAAATATTATGAAATTATAGAAATTGATAATTCCAATTTTATTTTCATAAAAAATAAAAGTAATAAATCCGATTTTATCTAGAAATTTGGAAGAAATATAATGAAAAATAGAGAAATTATTAACATAAATTGAATATTTGTTTCATGATCACTTTGAGACCATTGAAAATAATTCAAAAATGTTGAAATTGAATTTTTAATTTCTTATATTTTGATAATAGGTCTTCATTAAAAAACTTTATTATCTCAAATATCCATTTGCAGTTATGATTAATTAGCTAGAAAATAATTCTAGTTTTAGAATGATCTTTGAGTACTTTAAGCATAAATCTGGTCAAATTTGTTGAAGGTACACCTTAAATATAAAAATAATAAATAAAGAATAATAAAATTAAGTGCGTGTTTTTCTTTGAATCGGTGCGCGGTCTTTTGCAATATGTGGGATAGTTCGTGGTAGTGGGGTCCATTTTGCATGTGCACGTCACCCGAAATGGATGATTCAGTAAAAATTAATTGTAAACAACTCGAATGGCGAAAAACCATCAAAACTATCTTCATGTTTTAAAACACAGAATAATTTAAGCGCTAAATATACCTCACAAAGATCATCTGTAATTGTCTTATTCTTATGATGCTGCTGACTCAAAATATCTTCAGCTGCACTTAACATAATCACATATCCATAGTTGTTGCACAAACCCAATAAGCTAAACTATCATTCCATGTCCAGAATCGTTTTAACACATTTACTTACAAAAACGCGACGGCCGTACGTATTGTGGCCCATTCGAATCGGATCATATCACCCACGTATCGAGAAGCTGAATCACAAATTTCAAGTTAATATTCATATTCAAATAAGAAATCAACAAAAAAAGATAGGACGATTTTGGCTGTTTAGTGAAATTTATTATCAGTTGAGTACTGAATGCACACACGTTGCCAACCAATTTTTATTAGTCAATTAAATTTTTATTCACTAATTTTCTGATTTTCCTTGACACATTGAGAATAGTTTTTTTTTTCATGGAATTTTGGTTTGCCTTGGTATTGCAAAGTAGGTATTCGTGTTTTAATTTTTGATTAGGTTTTATTTAAAATTTTATGACTCAAAAAAAATCATGGGTTTTCTGATAGTTGCGTTTAGCAGTACTCATAGGTCATAGACTGAATCAGGCCCTAAATGAAAGTCGAACAGTAAAATATTGTACTTATCTTTACAATTTTACGACTTTCCTCATAATTTGATATTAAGGAATTTCAATTCCGTTTACACTGGGTGCTAATGTTTTAAAAAAAAGACTTAGAATTTTTTTCTTTCGTGTTATTACTGTTATATTAATCGGGGTTTGGTGAACGGTAGATCCGCGCCGACTTATGGGCAAACAGCGGGTCCGCTAACGGATTTTCTTTGAAAACAAACTTCAGTGTCTTGTACGTTGAAAAATAGTAAGCTGGCAAGAGGATCTAACCAATATTCGTGACAGAACAGAGACTGTTTATTTATTAAAATTAAATTTATTCAACAATAAAGAAGGGCCAGGCTCACATATTTTAAGGAAGCGACCATGTTGACGTAGAGCATTTTGCTCATCGTTGTAACTAGAAAATTCCAGTTTAGACGAAAGTTCAAAGTTTGAACTACGATTTTTCAAACAAGAATTTTATTAATGTCCATTTGAAAAATTAAAAAAAACTAATTTTCACTTAAACTTTACATGCTTCTCTTAATATATCTCTGGCGACTTGATATTTAAATCACTCTAGAATTTAGGAAATAGAATAGACTGTGACTTTAGAAAATAGACCAGAAAACTGTCTTCAAAACTTTAGGGTTATTTGTATTTAATACAGAATGCATTCTGCAGAATGTGTCAATAAAATTTATAAATCACAAATGTACAATAGTACTGACAACAAATTTAAAATTCTTTGTCAACTTTAGTTAGTCCTTAATTTTTATAATAAAAACAATTTTATTTCCTGCTCAAAATAGTGTTTACTTAAAAAAACGTAAATTAGTCTCAACACGAAGTAGCGCAGAGCTACCCCTGCTCTTTGCTTGAATTATTCTGTAGAAAATTATGAAAGAATTTCAGGATTACAATTATCGTGCATTTTTTGTAGCATAAAACAGCAAATAGGTGATAATAAATTATCAAAAGTCAGTAGCCTTTAATATATAATCATTAAATGACAAGAAATGCAATTGGAATTACATAAGAAATTGATAATTAATGTGACGATATGACCGGAAAAAGATCAAATTATCATTAAATGTCAGTGGCTGCAGTGGCAAAGTTTTTCCAAAAGTTTCAATCAAAATAATGAAGTGTGCAGTTTAAAGCATATAGGAAAATCATGATTAGGTATAACGAATAGAACAAGGGGAATATTCGATAACTGGACAAACAAAATTGATCGCGCGAAGGTGAGGGTTCAGTAGAAAAACGTTTATTGCTAATTTACAAGTATAAATTTTATTTACCTTGACATGAAAGTGTCTTCAACTATCTAAAAAAACTTGTGCTTCTTATTAAGATATGCATAAATAAATAATCATGTTACCAAACGATTTTTAAAACTTGCTATTGTCAATGACCGAGACTTATTACAGTCACGATTCTGGAAACTTCTGAAGACGTCAAAATGAGGATCAATCGAAATCCGCACCGTTGGATGAGGTGAAGATCAGATGGAACGGTTTTGGCCTTTCGGCTTGAATATAGCTGTGATAAGAGGGGAGACGCTTAAAAATATTTTTAAAATGTCAACCACCGGAGACTTTGCATTTATCCCAAAAAATCGGTTTCAGTGAGGGTTTTTTCTCTGATATATAATGAAATTATATTTATTTTTCCCTTTTATTGCTAATATATAGGGATATTTAACATAAAACTTTAAAAAAATACAAATCTAAAGTTTGAATCAGCTCTATTAGGTCTAGAAATTAATTTTCGTTTTTTTTACGCATATTAAATTATAAAAAACTGGACAAACATAAACAAAACTTTTATTCAAAATAATTTCCGTCATTAATAACAACATTTTCCCAGAGTTAGAGCAACTTATGGATTTCCTCATAATAGAATTTTTCTGATTTGGCCGCAGTCCATTCATCTAGCCATTTTTTGACGTCTTGATGATCTCGAAAGCGCTGCTCCGCCAGACCATTAGCCATTGACCGGAAAAAATGATAATCCGACGGGGCAATGTCCGGAGAGTAGGGCGGGTACGGTAAGACTTCCCATTTGAACTCTTTCAGCACTTCGGGACAACAACATTGAGATAGAGGAAAAACATTTAGTGTTGGCTATTTGCCAAAGCAGGGGGGGGGGGGCGAGAAAAATGTTGATCACTAAAAGTTCGTCTTTTATTTATAGCTTTTTTACAAAATAAAAAAAGATGACAACAATTGTGCCTGCATTGAAAAAAAAGTGAAAAAAAGTGTCAGTACTTATGCTGTTGACGCCGGGTTCAAAGCGGTCCCGTTTTTGGACCTGATGTGCTTTCAGCGTATCCTTCACCACTTGAGCAACATGCGGTCTTGATTTATCATGAAGCAATATGACATTTTCGTGTCGCCCTGCCCATTCTGGTTTTTTTTACTGCGCTAGTTGATGTTGATAGCGATTCGCAGTGATTGTTTCTTCAGGTTGGAACAGTTCAGAGTATAGAATTCCTTGTTGGTGCCACTATATACACAGTAAGACCTTCTTCCCCTGGATTTTGGGTTTTGCGATGGAAGTTGTCGGTTACCCACTTGACAACCGATGCTTGCCACTGCTTTCATTATGATCGAATAAATCGTGGGGAGCAAAATTTGATGGTTTTTTACTGTAACTTTGTACCGTTTTTTAATCCACTTAAACCCCCAGGGCAGGAATATTATTTGTGTGCACTAATAAAATGTCTTCAGCTATCACCAGGCAAATTTTCAGCCCAAAACCTTTTGGATTCAAAAATGACCTCCCTAGTAAGGGTTTTTTCAATTACCATGCTGATTATCGCTGAAATACATTCTCGCACACCTTTAGAAATTGATGTTTTAATTCGCTAATTTAATGTTCAATATTTATTAGTTATTCATAGTCTGCAAAAGGCTTGTTTTTATATTTAAAACATCTGTCTTCTAGTAACGATAAGTTCATTTTAAATATTATTTTATTTCCACTTCCGACACTCATAGCGATATTTTTCTGACGACATCACGAATGAGCTTCTATAAAGTTTGTTTTTTTAAATTTATATTTGACCTTAAACCTTTCTGTTGATTTTTGTCTCATATACTGCCAAACTGAACTCGAAAAACCTAGAGCTGGTTAAAGATAATCTGTTTTAGTATATCGGGAATAGATAATACCTGTGAAATAAGTATTAGGGAATTTGGAAGGAAGATTGTAAACAATGCTTAATATGGTGAATATCTCATGTTAGATTTGGCGTGCAGGTGCTTTATTAAACAAATTTATTAAACAAACAATTTGATGAAATGGTTGTCTCGTTTATATCTTTGAACAAGAATTTCTAAAAAAAAGAATAATACTCAAATATTGTCAATGTGTAAATAAATTTTTAAAAAATGTCTTAAAGGATCATAAGAAAGGAAGGTGTGGTCTCGTTTGGGGGGAAAAGAGACATGGGTGTCGATTTAATTTTCACTATTTTTTCAATTTGTCAAAAGCCTACTCTCACCAAGTACAAATTGCATCAATCACGCAAATTTGTATATTGTAAGTATTAGTTACTTATTTAACAGAAACATTCATTAAAATATTATGGTGTTCAGAAAAATATAACAGAAAGTCATTCAACGTCATTTCTTGTTATATCTCTGTCATTTTATTGCTTTTAGGTTCAAAAATGGCAAAAACTAAGCGAAATATTAACAAATTCAAAATGGCACACCAAATTATTTTTGAAAGTTTTATGGTCGTCGCCAAATGCGATTACCACCGCAATTGAGGCACACTTTTTGAAATATGATTTTTAATTTAATTTTTATGATTTTTATTTTTAATATTTTCCACATTTTCTTGTTTGCATTTGGCGACGGCTATACAGTAACGGTCAAAAGGTTTTAAACGCTGGTTTTTTCGAGCATAACTGGTATTCCAGATGCGGTTTTGAGCCGAAATATTTACCAGTTTTTTTCTGAAAGCGTTAGAAAATTTGTGGAAAAATGTCATACGAAAATAAGGAAAAATAAAATTTTTAGGGAAAAAAATTGAATTTTCGAAAAAATCAAATTTTGGCCTTAATTTTTCAAAAAAGCATAATTTCCAAAAAACACGTTTATTAAACACATACCATATAAAAACTAACAAATTGGGTCTAATACTTTGTTGCGAAGCCACGAAAGTCAATGACAGCCTGTCATCTGCGCTTCATGGAGTCGAGCAAAGTGTCGATTACTGACAGTGGATCCTCGTCCATTCGTCTACCAGTTGCGGATACTTCTCTTCCGCATTTTTCGCTTTTTTTCCGGCCAATCGTCTCTCCAACTCTTCCCACAAATTCTCCATTGTATTCAAGTGGTTGGGTCAGTCCATGAAGCAATCCCAGGCTGACGGCGCCTGCGATTCGAAGTGACGTTTTCATTAATTATTTCAGTTTCCCCATCGACCTCGACCGTCCAACGTCGTTTGAGAGCACCTGGAATCACGGGAAGATGTCCAGTAAATAAGCCTTTCAATTCGGAGAAGAACAGAAAAGCCAAAGTTGCCTGGCCGAAGGAGAACCTGAATTGGACTCGTCAAGATTGGAACCAAATTTTATGGTCGGACGAAAACAAGTTCATGGTTTTCAGAAGGGACGGAATTCGATGGGTACGGCGTCCAGTTGGCTCCCGGTATGTTCCCAGATACCAGTTAGCCACCGCTAAGCACGGTGATTTAAAATACACTTCCAAATTTGTAAAGGTTCCATCGATTTTAAATTTCTCAAATATTTTGGAATTCACGATTGTTACTCGAGCCGTAGAATTCGCGTTATGGACTGGCCCATCCAGTTCCTTGACTTGAATCCAATTGAGAATTTATGGGAAGAGTTGGAGAGACGATTGGCAGGAAAAAAAGCGAAAAATGCAGAAGAGAAGGACCAGCAACTGGTAGACGAATGGAAGAAGATCCTGATGTCCGTAATCGACAGTTTTCCCGACTCCATAAAGCGCAGATTCCAGAATGTCTTTGACTCTCATGGCTTCGCAACAAAGTATTAGACCCAATTTGTTAGTTTTTATATGTTATGTGTTGAATAAACGTGTTTTTTGGAAATTATGCTTTTTTGAAAAATTAAGGCCAAAATTTGATTTTTTCGAAAATTCAATTTTTTCCCCTAAAAATTTAATTTTTTCTTATTTTCGTATGGAATTTGTCCACAAATTTTCTAACGCTTTCAGAAACATCTGGAAAAAAGTTCGGCTCAATACCGGCTCTCGAAAACCAGTTATGCTCAAAGCGTTTACAACATTTTGACCGGTACTGTATATAATATTACTTATTACTTACGCCACGTTAATATTACATTTTATTTTTCCAAGTTTAGAGTATATCTGAAGTTACCCCATTTAGCAAGAAAATTTAAAGTAAAATTAATATGGGTGGTCTAAAATGGGTATAGGTTTATACTGTTACAGTGTGCCCTTTGAATAAACGAGACTACAATCTTTCTACCTTATGACACCTTTTAAGTAATTTTTCTCATTAGTTTACACCTTGATAATATTTCTAATTTACCATTACAAAACAATAAATTTTAATTATCAATTTTACAGGAACAGTTTTATAATTACTACCATAATGACTATCAGACGAAATGTGCATATTTAAACTCGACAGAATATAGTTTTTTAGCTCGATGGCAGTTTATCGCATATTCGGGTCATACTGTTGGGATATTTGCGGTTCCATTAGAAGCTTATTGCTTTTTTCTCATATTAAGGAAGACGCCAAAACGGATGAGTGTTCTAATTATTCCGTTATTAATATTACATTCATTTGATGTGATAGTTGATTTTATTCTAACAACCCTTGGAACGCCCTACGTCATTTTTCCGTGCTTTTGTGGAATATCCTTGGGATTATGGGCATTAATGGGTATATCGACTAGAATTCAAATGTATATTTTTCAAGTCACTGTTGGAGGTAAGTATATTTTAAATAATTTTTAACGCGAAGAACACCGCTTTATAATCAATAGAGTTCAGTAGTACTCGAAAGATACTAAACATCGTGTTTGAAAAATAAAACAAGTAAAACATCCTCCATCGACAAAAGAAAAAAAAGGTTCATTTTCTAACAAGGGAAGCTTCCATTCCAGGACCAAACAATAGAAAACTATGTCCAAAATATGAAAAACGCAATTTTCAGGTGGAGCCAAGAAGGCTTGCGTTTTGGCAAAAAAGGTGCCTTGATTATATGAACTGTATCCTTACAGTATTCTTCTTGGCTCCGCCTCCAAATTGGTATTTGGACACATTTTGTCCTGGGGTGGGGAAGTGTGTTGAGTCGAACTCTCCGAATTTTTTTAAACTATGCAGGTAGATTCCTCATGTCGAAGATAGTATGCACACAAATTTTGAAAAAAATAACAATAAAAACGGTAAAAAATAAAAATGACGAAAGAAACTCCGATCTATCTCATTCCAATAGCTTAACAACAAAAAAATGTTGCAGCAGCATTTTTAACACCTCAAACTGTTTTTTTTTAAATTTGTGTGCATACTATTTGTGACATAAGGAATCTACATGCAAAGTTTTAAAAAATTCTGAGAGTTCAACTCAAAACATTTCCCTTGTAAGACGTTTTTAGATTATTTTATAAAATTGATGATTTTTACGATAATTGTTTTACATCATTAAAATAATGACAAGTCTGATTCTGACCCTGGACCCAAACTTCGTTCTGACCCATATTCTGATCCATTCTGACAAAAAATGGCATTGTTATGGTAATCGAAGAGACCGATTCAAAGTTTAAATGTTTATATCACCACTTTAATCAAAAGTGGAACCTGGCGTTAATTTTAACATTTTGTTGTTGCACGTTTTGCTCTCTCCCGATTAATCCTCATAATTTTAAAACAGAGTTCAAATTATTGAAAGAACAATCAAAGAATAATAAATTTGACTTTATATTTGATTCATCTTCTAAGTACAATTCAGCTACAGTAACCACGTAATATTTCCGTTCAAAGAATGCAGTTTAACGGAGAACGAAATGATGGAAGTTAGATATCATAAAAATTTACTCGTTCTCTTAAAATAATCGAAATCTGTTTTACAAAAAAAAAATACAAAAAAGTTTCGCTGATATTCTTTCTATGAAAACGCTGTTTACAGTCGCAAACCAAATTCAATGTCTCATTGTTGAACAAAGCGGCCGGATTAAACAGAAATAGTTAAATTTTATTTTCTATTATATCATTAAAAAGTTTGTTTAATCTCATCTCGTTCTGACTGTTGGTTCTCGAGTTTCATGCTCTCAAAGTTGTCCTGTAATTACATCAGAATATTCACTTGGAAAACTTGAATACTATGCCAAAATTTTATTATCAAAATATAAGAAATTTAAAATTTAAAAGCTTCTGTAAGAAACAGTATTTTAATACAAAATAGATTGTAAAATATTTATAATTTATTGTAAAGGAAAATTAATCAATGATTTTCCATCATAGTTTAACAGATAAATGCGTTCTTGTATATCCGCCTCAGATTAAGACGATATAAGATATTTCAAATTTTAGGAATGGGGGCATCGCTTGTGATGATATTTGAGAACCGTTATAACTCCTTAATAGAAACGAAATTCAAAATAACACGAAAGACAACAAAATATATTTACATCTTTATCAATTACACATACGGATTTCTTTTCTATTTCCCAACATATTTCAATGATGTCAATCAATATCGTGGCAAATTGAGCTTTCTCGAAACTCATCCTTGTCCTCCTTTCGAGTTTTTCTATGAAGAAAATTATTTATTTTTTGAGTCCAAATGGGAAGTGTTTTTATAAACAGTCGTATTTATGGCCTTAGTTACCATTCAATGTGGATTATATTTTCTCCGATGCGTTTATTATTTGCTGTTTGAAATTGGAGCAATTAATTTATCTGAAAATACAAAGAAGTTGCAAAAAAGTACATTTCTAAACTTATCTCTGAATATAGCAGCACCAGCTGTGTCTTTATTTCTGCCGTTTGTTATGGGTACTTTTATTATTTTCTTTGAGAAGATGGATCAAAGTAAGTTATAATTTTAATTTGTTATCGTTAATATTAATCAAGTGTGCAAATGTTTTTAGATTACCCATCTACATGTTTCCTTTTCAATATATTTTCAGAGATCGGTGCCTAATGGAAGAGCAAAAAAATAAGAAAAAATGATAGTCTCGGATGGACGGTCAGACGGCCACAGGCGACTTTTTCATCTATTCCTCTTCAATGTGTGTTATCAATCTTTTGAGACAACACACATTGGTGAGATACAAAAGAGTGGCCGTTCAAATGAGAACCTCACTTTGTTCTAATTTGTTTCCTCTTCCATTAGGCACCGATCTCCGAAAAGAACAATTTTATAGATTTAAAAAGAACGAAAAACAATCCTATATCCATTATTAATTGCCTTTTAGGAATTGCCAATATATTTGTGCTACTAATCATTCTACATGGTATTATCTCAAGTATAGCATTAATAATTGTCAATCAGCCCTACAGAAAATACACAATATCTTTATTTTTAAAAGAGAAAATCAAGACGAGTCGCAACATTACTTTCGTTACACACCAAACTATCAATAATAGCCAAGCGACATAGAACTTCAATGTATATAATAATAATCTCATCAATATCATTGGGAAATTGAAATGCTCAATTTGGAAACGTTAACGATGCTTTTTGTGAAAATATTTTAAGTGATGGTGACTATAAACAATCTTTTTTATTATTTGGTATTTCGTTGTATAATAAAAGTTTTTTTAACAATCATTAAAGCTATTAATAAACGTTTTTTGGATAAAGGTGGAGGCGATTACAAACGACACAGTTTCCGGACAACGAAAAGGAAAATAATAAATCAGCAATGAAGATAACTTTCGAAAGATCTTACAATCTTCTGTTAGAAACATTCTAGGGAACGTCGCCTATAGAATTCGGAGACGAACTTTTTTCTCTTTTTTTTGGTTTTTGTTAGTTTTATTTAAACAACCCCTACGTTTTTTGTATGTCCAAGTTTTTCGTGATACTGCTTGGACATACAAAATTACCTTTCTTCAAGTACACGTATTTTAAATAAATAAATAAATGAATGCAGAGGAATGAATGCAAGAAATGCAAATAAATGCAGAAAAATCTGCAAGGTTAGTTTCACATTGAAATTAAAACAATAATTATACAAGATACAACAATTGAAGCTGTAAGAAAATCCAACGATTAATATGGCGTCATAACTATTTCAATATTGTCATTGTCAACTGCAAACATTTTTAATTTCATTGAGAACAAGAATGACAAGGGTAAATCAGGTCTCTTATTAGTAATTTTGAATAGCAGTTACTTAAAAAGTGTGAAATAAATACATTTATGGAACATTATCACTATTTTAGCATTGTTATTTGTTCAATTAAATTATTTATAAAAGTTTTGAAGGTTTCATACGATAAATCTGGATTTTCCATTCTCAGTTGTTTCTGAAATTTAAGATTCTTTGAGTTTCATCAACAACCTGTAACAAACAAACCATGATATAGTCACACTTCTCATTGTAATCTTTCAATGCTTGAATTTCGTCAATATCGATGTCAATATCCTGGAATTAACCAAATTTCTGTTATTACAAAAAACTGTGGTTGCTATACACGCCATGTGATTTCTTAATTTTCGAAATAATTTTGCTAAATGTATAAATAAGATTTTAGTTATCATGTCAGTTTATCAATCTTACTGTAAGAACTCAAAATTAAATTGTTTTTTTTTAAAATATTTACGCTTGTCTAGTAATTCTCTTCGTGTAAATTTCAAGATACTTCTCACGTAATCTTACTTAGTTAGTAACATCGCCACCAATCATATATTAAATTTAAACAATTCTTGAAATATTTGACTTTTTTGAACTCTTATTATAAGACAGCATTTACACTAGCTGACAAAAGTTTTGTCACAAAGGTTTTTTCGGGTTTAACTTTTTTGTGACTTGACCAAATTGGCTGATTTTTTGATATTTTATGTGAATCAGTGTTTAAAATGTTATAGTGGCAAAATTTGGTTTAAATTACCATGACAATTTGGGTACCACGCATTCCGTTTTCCCTCATATTGATAACAGCTTGCTGGGTGGCAATTGGAGTTTCTTTACGTGGAGTCATCTCTAAAATGTTGCCAATTACTGCTATTTTCAATAAATTATAAAAAAAATATAATTGAACTTTAAAAATTATTAAAAAATGCAATGCAAGAAAAGTGCGAAATATCTTTGAGCTACGCGTTTTACGATAAACGCTTGTCACTGTAAAACGGATCATCGTAATCACAAGCGGGAATTTGTAAAATAATCTACAACCATATGAATCTATCATATCAAAAAATCAGCCAATTTGGTCAAGTCACAAAAATGTTAAACCCGAAAAAACATTTGCACACCAAATTGAATAGTCAAGTTGGGGGCTCAGAAAAGAAGCACATTTTGCGAATTTCGGTAAAAAGCCCATGTTTTTAGATAGTTTAATACAGGCTAGTAACAACAAGCTGCCAAGTTATACGAAAATAATACGTGTAAATTAGTAATACACGTTTAAATATTGAAAAATAGTCATTTCGATTTGGCGTGCATTTGTGACAAAACTTTTGTCAGCTAGTGTACGTACGTAAGCTAACCAATAATGTAAATTTTAAGCACAATTTCTGCCCTATAACTTAAAGTATTCCATTTTGCCTTATACTACAGATATTTTCACGTTTTCAGTTAATTGAAACAATTAGGCAAGTGAGGTGCCTTGGGATCAAAAGTGGAAATTTAATTTTTCTTTCTTTTTTATTATTAGGGCACTTCACTGCCACGAAACCGTGCCGTATTGCAAAAGACTTCGCACCAATTGCAAACTCAACCTTTTAATTTATTATTTCTATTTTCAATATTTATAAGTCACTTATATTGACGATGAAGACACTTCTGGTTCATTAATTGAGGTACTAAGAATTGCTTTGCATTAATTCATCAGGAGTTCTGCAGAATGAAACGTTATCTGATAAATAAATAATTGAAAATTAAAATAAAAAATTAAATGGTAGTGTTTGCAATTGGTGCGAAGTCTTTTGCAATGAGGCACCTTTTCTTGGCAGTGGAGTGTTAGGGTGAACCAAATTTTTTTCCGATGTCCTATATCTTTTTCTCTAAATGTATTTTTTTACCGAATAAAGATTTTTATATACATGTGTTATATATATATATTTTTTTAAAGCTATAGAACAGCTCTATTAGAACATCAGTAAAATTTCATTCACATCGCTATTCAGGAAGTTTTAAAGGGTTATATTTCAATTTATAATTTAATTGTTAACGTACGTTTTGAGTATTTCCATTTAAAAGCCTTGCTACTTCATCCTGAATCCAATTCTCTATCTATTAAAATCTGTTGTATTATTGATTTAACACTTTAAAATCACCTTCATTCTTTTTCTTACAAGTTGCATTTGATTTTTCCCATATTTCATTGTTAAAACTCTTGTGTGATCATTCTAAATATAATATTTTTAATGAACTAGTCGCTAAATACTTTGAAAGTACCCAATTGTGCTTCTTATTCTTGCTTTCACTGAACCTTGTCTGTTTGTCGTTATCGTTTTGCATTGAGCCTGAACAAAATGATTTATAAAAACTCTTTAAAAAACATCTTTAAAAAATATATAAACGAACAGTTTAGTATTATTTACCAAGAAAATATCAATGCAAATAAAATGTCTCGGGAATGTTTTATTCCATTTATGCCCTTGAGGTTTCAATGATATCGATTGAACAAACCAAGAGGTATTAAATTGATGGAAATATGAAACGTACATCTGTTGAATTCCAGGTTTCGATTTATTTTTGCACCTGCCATTAGAAGTGGTCTACAAACTATGTGTTTTTACAAATGATATATAAAGTTACACCCAAAACAGATAGTTTCTTAAAAGAATTCATGATTAAATTTCAGTTTGTTTATAGGAAAACCATAAATATGAAAAAAGGAAATTGGTTAATAACTCATAGTAAGAATAATAACAATATTGTTTATTTAATTAAAAACTTTAAATGACGTTTATCAACTTATAAGTTTTAATAATACCTATTGTCCTTTTCAGTGCCTAATGGAAGAACAAAAAAGAAGAAAAAATGATAGTCTCGGATGGGACTTCTCGGATGGGACTTCAGATATCGGTGCCTAATGGCAGAGTAAAAAAATAAGAAAAGTTAATAGTCTCAGATGGACGGTCAGACGGTCACAGGCGACTTTTTCGTCTATTCCGCTTCAATGTGTGTTTTCCATTTTTTTGAGACAACACACATTGATGAGAGACAAAAGAGTGGACGTCTAAACGAGAAACTCATTTTGTTTTAATTTTTTCCTCTTCCATTAAGCACCAATCCCCGGGAATAGCAATATATAAGGTTTTAATACATCTAGTTAAATTTCTCAAAATAAAAGTCTTCTAACAAGTTATGCAAACAATGTTAAGGCGCGGCCACGAAATCGTGCCGCATTGCAAAAGACTTCGCACCAATTGCACGGAACAAAATATTCAATATAATATTAGTCTTTCAAAATATTTTATTCATTAATTTTAATAACTTAAATAGACAGAGCAGAAAATGAGGAAAATTGGAAATAATAATAATAATAATCGCAATTGGTCGAAGTCTTTTGCAATATGGCGCGATTTAGTGGAAGTGGAGCGCCAACGTAAACTGACAAATATTTTTTAATTATTGGAAAATGATATTTTCTAATTGGAAAGCCATCATGATAAAATTCGCATCTAGTGACTATCGTATCTTTAAACCGTTCTTAGAAACTCCACACGGAAATTGGAAGAATAAGCTTTAAACTAATACATTATAAAAATTATAATAAATTATTTTTATTTTTATAAAATTAATTATCTTCTTATATAGAGAAGATTAACTATTTATAAGCTAAGTGAACACTAATGATTTTTTGTTCATTTCTTAATATTATGGTCTTGGAGATCACAATTTGTGAGCAACCTGGTCACAATATTAATATTGAAATTAACTTATTAAATCTATTCGAACTATATTTTGATCGGTACGCTGCAGTTCGAGATTGTTTTTGAAAACAGGCTACTTATGGAACGCATTCACACAAACAAAAAATCACCATCCGAAGGGAACGAGAATCCTGGAACCAGTCACTCATTAAACAAGACCATCTGAGACACAGAAAAATTATCAAACCCAAACGAAAGAAACCCAAATATAAGAAGAAGATTATTGGAGATTCTCTGCACTTTGTGCTGGGCGGTGGCTTGACTGTGTTTTGCACGAAATTGTTGTCAAAATACGAGCAAAACTGCCGCCAGCACATTCAATTTAAACCGAAAAAGTAACCAAAGTTTCATCAAAATTACATGAAGCGCCCTCACTCCCAAAAACAACATCAAATTTTAACAAAGATTGATGACGTGTTTACGCTATATAACAGGATGAGTCTGTTTTCATGCAAAAAGCACCTCGCGTCCGAGCAGGAGCACTTTTCGTGCAAAACACAGTCAAGGAAGCGCCCAGCAGAAAGTGAAGAGTTGGCACGACTAAAAAATATAGCACATTCACGAGATGGAAAAATACGAGCAGCTGGTATAAAATTAGTCAGTGGTAATGACGAATAGGTTGCATTGTACACTGATAATACTTTAGTTAACAGCATAGCCTATTTATGTCTGTTGTCCAATTGTTCTACTTGTTGTTGAATCGTTTTAAAAAGAATATTACTTCCAATGGTATTGAGTTATAGATATAAATATCTCGGAAAAATAGCTCATAGGAAGAACCAAGCAAGCTCGGAAGGCGGGAGTGTCACCTCCACAGCAACTTGGCAAATCCAGTGGAATGTCCAAGACCCAACAAAGAAAGGAGAAATGCACTAAGCGACGTGTCGAATACTTTTCCCATGTTTAAGTGATCACGTTATTTTACTAATTTAGACAAGCTCTACCGATATACCAGTTACTTGCTAAATTTTTCTTCTTTGTAGGATATTATTCTTCGTTTTAATAAAAGATTAAATCAAACGATAACTTATAGCATTGTAAATGTTAAAAATATGAAGAGTTGATGAAGCTCAAATACTTGTTAAAAATTTTTTCTGACAACGAAAGAATGTGTTTCAACATTCATATAAAATGCATTGTTTACTGCTGCATATCTTGTGGAATTATAATGGATTTGTAATGGATTTATCAAAGAAGTAAAAAAAACTGGGATTATTCTTTTTGAAGATTATTCAAATTAACTAATGTCTAATTTAATGATGAGTTAATATTGTGTTAGGATAATAAATATAGTTATTATGGTTGTATAGTGGATTAAAGAAACGTAAGTAACCAATTTTAAAAAATTAAACATAAGGAAGCAATTAAGGAAGCAAAAAAAAATTTCACAATCATTATGTGTTCTTGTTTATGAAATTTAATAAAGTAAACTTACTGTAATTTGGAATCCGAATCTTTCTCGAAATGAGAAACGGACTAATTCTCTCCAATTCCAGCGATAATCGGATGAGGCAAGACCTGGAGAGTCCGGTGAATGTTGAAAAAACTTTCTTTCAAGCATTTACCAATGTAGCATGCCCTCCCAGTTCCACCAAATCCAGATCATAGTCTTTTTGGGTGCAGAGGCTCTTTTTGCTTTCGATGAAAAGCGAAGAACAGCAGATGCCGAAAAACTGTTTTTTTCTCTGGATAGTTTATTTCTAAGCCTGAAAAAAAAATTAAAATTTAAAATTTGAGAACAAACTAAAAACGCAGTTTTGTAGAGCAGAAAAAGCGCTATCGGATGCCAAACAACAAGAGTATTGTTGTGAAACATAAGATAACATTAAAAACTCTACGAACTTATTCCTCAACCCGATAGATATCACTGCTCCATCTCTCATGTGTTTAATTTTTATCGTTAATAGGCTGTTCTTTTGTTTTTTTTTTATATTTTAATGATATGTTGCTCAGTTGCAATTGCTTCAGTTGTTCTGTTTTGTGTTATTTTTGTTCACTTGTTTTTTACGCGTGTTTTAAATAAATAACTTTATTTTCCAATTACAACCGGCGAACATACAGATACCTTCTTCTTCTTCATTTTAAACAACTTACAATTTATCATGTCGTGGCATAAATAAAATAATTGAATGATAGAAATAAAATAAATTGAATAACACTGTAAATAATGAGAATTTTAATCCCAATTTATTCATTATTATCCTTCAATGCTTGGATATAGTTAGCTTTTAAATACTAACTAGAGTATACCAAGGAAAATGAACATTACTAATAAATAATTCTTGACATAATTTTAATTTCAAAATTGGCAAATAGATAGGGAAATCCTCAGAACTTCTAAATACAAAATCTAACCAACAATAAACAAAAAAATTGTCAACTGTTTATTAAGAATATTTTCTTGGTATGTTCATGAAATGTTAATTGAGTTATATTGTGAGGCGAGCTTTTCTTCTTGCGGAGAAGATTGAAAGTGAATTTGCGATATGGCTCATTGATTATAATTAGAGCTAAACTTGAATTTAAACCATGACTTGTAACAGCAAGCACACAAATATTGTTCAATCCTTAGATATAATCATGAAAAAGCGAATTCTTCACATTCCCACCTTGATCCATGATTCGACGGAAAAATATTAGCACAAATACCAGAATTGGTACTAATAAAACAGTTACAGGCAATACGACGTTGATCGATAAGTTGATAAATGTTTTTCTTTGTAAAGTTCGCGTAACTTCAGATAATTGTAATCGATTGATTTCGTATTTTAAGTAATATACACATCGGAAAAAATAATATAAAGATTGGCTTGAAACGAATAGAATGAAGAATGTCGTTGTGGCTAACAACTCGATTGAAGATTCAATAAATAGGTAATTATCATCAAAGAAGAACTCATTGGGAGGACACGGATAATCTTGTAGAAAAGCTAGTTTTCCACGAGATTGATTCACAGTCATAAAATATGTTGGAAAGAAGAAGACAATGGCAGTGAAATAGTTGGCGAATATGTATAAACGGCGAGTCAACTTTCTCGTCATCTTGTATTTCGTATTTATTAAGGCTGAATAACGGTTTTCGAATAATAACACTAGTGATGCACCCATACCTGAAATTTGTTTTTTTTCTTGTTATTTTAAATCTTGATTTTCTAGGTAAAGATTATTAGTTTGGTTCCCAATATAGGATAAAACAGAACAGAAGGACATTTCTAAGAATTAAATACAATGCACTGTGAAGTCATAGTTTTGAACACACACAAAATTACACGTAAAAAGTATTTTATAAATTATTTGCAAAAATCTCATTGATCGGAGGCCGATTACCAGAACGATGGAGCAATCATTCCCTATTTAAAATCTATTGGGGAAAGAATAACTCGCTTGCAAACCGGAAAACTGTTACCCGATAAAAATAAGATAATTTTAATAGAGAATGAGCCCTAATAAAAACCTTTTACGACTCCCCGATAGTTATTCTTACGATCGGCCTCGGGAGTGGAAATAAAATCATTAAGCAACTCATCAAAACAGCACGCCCAATGAATTCGTACAAACTATTACTTATGAAAGGAATTCAGTCCACATATATATATACATATTGGGTGAAGGAACAAGTTCGTAGAGTTTTTATATAGTTGTCGTCAAATGCGATTACCACAGAAAAATGTGGAACACTTTTTTAAATATTATTTTTTCATTTAATTTTTATGATTTTTATGGTTTTCTACAATTATTCCATTATTCAAACAGCACCTAAAACATACTCTTTAATTTATTTAAGTAAAAACGGTATAGAGCGAGCCTAAACAAGAAAATAATAATAAAAATTAAATGAAAAAATATTATTTAAAAAGTGCGCCACATTTTGCAGTCGTAATCGCATTTGGGGACGACTATATTATTTTTAGTTTCACATAAATTTTCCTGTTGTTTGGCAGAATGTACATATTTATCTGGTAGCGCTTTTCCTGCTCTACAAAACTGTGTTTGTATTTTTTCTGAAATTTTCAATTTTCATCATTCTCAGGCTTAGAAATGAACTATCCCGGAGATAAAAATCAGCATTTTCGATATCTGCTGTTCTTTTCTTTTCATCTAATCCGACGCCGCTCGCGAAGCATGCAAAGTGTATGGAGAAGGTGTCTTAGGCATGCTTATTGCCAAAACTGGCTCGCAAAGTTCAAAAATGGGGACCTCAAGCTTGAAGACCCGCCTCGAAGCGAGCGACCTTAGACGAAGAGCATCTGAAGGCAATATTGAAGGATGAAGGTCGCCTCAAGTCGTGAATTGGCCGAAAAAATGAACTGGGACAGGCTATCTTTAATCATCTTCATTCGATGGAGTTTCCCGAAAAACTAGGGGCCTGGATACCTCATTAGCTCAACGAAAAAACTGTCTTCAAATCGCAGCTCAACATCTCGCTCGCCATCGAGAAACACACTGTCATAAACAGCAATTTTTGTATCGTCGCGGGAGATGAGACATTGTGCCTGTATGTCAAATTTCAGCAAAGAAAAGAGTGGGTGGCTCTAGGAGATACGTCAAAGCCGAGAGTCAAGCACGATCTTCACTCAAAAAAGGCCATGATCTGCGTTTGGTGGAGCTGGAAGTGATGGCGAATACATAATTGATTAATTGATTATTATTATAATTATTGTTTTTGTTCAAATAAATCTTTGTGAGAAAACCTCTACGAACTTATTCCTCAATCCAATAGTTAAGTATGAGATTTTTTAAAGCAAGTCCTGTAATATTGGCGTAAACATTAGCTTATACCTTACATGTGATTTTTAATTAAATTCGTTGAAATAAGTCAAAATCGTATTTTTCATTTGGCGTTTGGCGTGAATTGGTAAACATGATAATATAAATTTGAAACTTTCAAATACATTTAGTTGTTAATTTAAATATTCGTAAAGTTTTCTAGGTAGTTCTGTTAGCACTCTATTGCAACAATCATGCGCTTCTTGCAAAAAATGTGGAGAAATCACGAAAACCACGTCCATCAGTTTCTATTTAAACTTTCTTAATTTTTTAAAACGTAACTTCATCGAATTTGACTTACTTTTTATATTTAGAATTATTGATAAATAGTGTTTAATTTGTTTGAACGTTCAAAAACGAGTTTAGAATGCTTTAAAACAATGTAAAGATTTAAATAAAAAGTGAAGGGCGTGGTTTTTAAATTTGTACACACTTTGTTTGCAAGATGCGCAGTAATCAGGAAGGGCAGTGGAGTGTGATAGTTAAATAAATTAAAATGAAGTAAGCTTTATCATCAAAAAACGGTTCTTGGATTAAATGATACGATTGAAATTTAAAAAGTTCCTTTTGAAAAAAAGAAAGTAACACCGAAAAATAAAAGTTTTTAAAAAACTACTTTTTATTTGAATAAATGAAAACACACTTACATCCTAAAACCATTTGAAAAATATAAATCTGCACAACGACCGGTATGCCAATAATTTTGAATAATCCAAGTGATATACCACATACGCAAGGAAATATCAAATATGGTGAGCATAGAAATGACAGTAAAACGTCAACAAGAACATTGAATGTATGCATTATAAGTAGTGGATAAGCAATTTGCTTCATTCTAGATGGAGTTTTTTTGATTAAACAGTAGTAAACATATAAAGCAGCTGGAAATGATATTAATCCCAATATGTGAGAAGAATATGCCATAAACTGCCAACTGCCAAAGTAGCTTTGATGGGTTTTTTGTTTTGCACAGATTTCTGGATATTGCTTGTTATAATATAATAGTAATCGATACTGTAAGTTTTAGTAATTATATTTGGATATCGTAATTTACTAGTATACTGGTTAATATGTCTTATCACTTTTAGAGTTATTTTTTGCCCAATTAACATGATAAATATAAAAGCTCAACAAAATACTTTCAAATCTAATCTGTCAAATCCTATTGTACCTTTTCCTGTTTTTCCCTCACCAAAACCCGATTCTTTATCCATTAACGTATCACCTTTAACCATAATTAATTATATTCGCAAGCTCTCTCCTAAAGTTGGATTCTCTACTGATAACATTAGTTTCCTAATTATAAAAAAATGTATAGATTCCATAGCTCTTCCGTTATCCATAATTTTTCAGGAGTCCTTATTGTCATGTCGTTATCCAACTTCCTTTAAAACATCTATTGTAATTCCCGTTTACAAAAAAGGAAAGCATAGCGATCCTAATAACTATCGGCCTATCACCCTCACACACCCTTTATCTCGGTTGTTTGAAAGAATTGTTATATCCCAGGTGAAGGCCCATTTCCAAGAAAAACTCTCCAAACATCAGTTTGGCTTTCTTAGTTCCCGCTCATGCACCTTAGCGAATATTGAATATGTTTCCAATGTTAAGAGTATATTATCAACCGGTAATCCAGTAGATTGTATATACTTCGACTTTAAAAAAGCATTTGATTCAGTTCCTCATTCACTCCTATTACTTAAATTATCACTTTTTGGTTTTGATGATTCCTTATGTAAATGGTTCTCTTCTTTTCTACATAACAGAACTTCACGTGTAAAAATGTCTAACTTTCTTTCATCTAATGAATTCTGTATTACGTCTGGTGTATGTCAAGGTACCGTTTCGGGACCTTTTCTGTTCATAATATATATTAACGATCTTATTTGTTCCCTCCCTGTTGATGTGAAAGTTTGTGTTTTTGCTGACGATATAAAAGTCTATGGTAGTAACCCTAAGTCCCTCCAAATCAGCATCAACATTATTACTGAATGGTGCGAAATTTGGAAACTCAAGCTGGCCGAGAACAAAACGTCTGTTATTCATTTTGGCAAGAATAACCCCCGTAACGTATATTGTATAAACAACTAGTATCACGCCGTCGTCCTATGTACGCGACCTCGGAATTCTAATAGATGACAAATTGTTATTTAACAAGCACATTGAAGTTACTTCCAACATTTGTATTGTTAAATGCCGTCAGTTATTGAAGGCTTTTAAAACCACTGACCCCTTAATGCTTATGAAGTTATTCAATTGTTATGTAAGACCTATTCTGGAATATGGCTGCGAAATATTTAACACAGACAGTAAAATGTTAGTGGAAGCACTTGAAAAACCGCTTAGATTCTTTACGCGTAGGGTATGTCAGCGATGCAATATTAAGTATATTTCTTATGACGATAGGCTTACTAAGTTAGATTGCGAATCTATTAATGTTAGACGCCTTAAGTTAATCATTAAAACATATTTCAAAATCATTGTCAATATTTATCACTGCCCTTCATTTAATGAATATGTTATGTCATCCAGTTCTCCTCGCAACCCACTGCGTATTAAGGCTAAGCCTTTTGTCTCTACTTGTAATAATAACTTTTTTATATCACATATGTCTCTATGGAATCGGGTATCCCAATATTTTCTTCATGTAAATTCACCCCCTACTAATCTAAATGTTATTGTTGAATCTATTCCTGTCAAACTCATTTACTAATTGTCATATTATGTGTTTATTACTCCAACTTATTGTTATATATGTATAGAACTATTGATATTTGAGCAACCGACTTCTGGCGGAGTCATATGTTCATCTTATTTTATTCCCTATGTTTCCATTTACAATTTATATTGTTTAAATGTTATTTTGGTGAATAATAAATAAATAAATAAAGGCATTCTAAACCAATAATAATAATTAGATAGTTTAAGACACGCCTTAAAAGATAACGCTTAAAGCTTGTTATAACTTAAGCGGGAGAAATTACTATAAACTATTGGTATATCCAATTACTGCACAGAATAAAAGGTAAGTTATTAAATATTTGTTTCAATGTTCTCATAGAGACCATTTGAGAATAAAAAATTCAAAAATGTTGAAAATAAATTACCAACTTCTTATTATTTGATAATAAAAACTTACTGTGTAGTCTTCTGTCATTCTAATCGTCGAATTAATTAAATAAATAGCTTATGCTTCTAAATATCTCTATAAAGGTGCAAACTGAGCAAAGTATGTTATTTTGAATGACTATAATCGTTATATTTCAGCTGTCAAATGTTTAATAAAACAAACTTATTGATTTTCTCGATATCTTATATAAAAAATACAGATAACATATAATTTCTAGTCAGTTAATGAAATCATTAATTACATGTTTTATTGAGAATTCCACATACCTTAACGGAAGAGGGTGTTCGCATATAATTTCAACAATGTATTATCACCTGTTTTGAACATTTTGATAAATAAAAATTTCAATTTCAGGTTTCTCAAAGAAGGAAGCGTTTTTTTTTTACAAATTGATGTGTGAAAAATAACTAAAACAATAATTAAATAAAATAAACAGTTTTATTAAGGTGTTCTCGCTTCTATAAAACAAAATTTTAAAGGAAGAGAAATTGTCTTATTTTGAGTGCTTGTTTGTTTGGTAAAACGTGCTCGCTAAAAGCACCCCAAACGAAATGATAAAGTAAAAGGATCAAAAAAGATTATCATGTTCAAATTTCGCTTAGAAACGCATATTTCTAGATAATTTAAGACGGTCTAGTAAAAATGACGTGTCGTGTACATAAATGTAACTTTATTGTAATAAAAATTAATAGAATCTAGAATTCGGTAGAAGCAATATAGTTTTTAAAATTTTTTTCCCGAATCTGAAATTAAATTTCAAAATGCACGCCAAATCGAAGGCTTATAAAACGAACTCAGAAAACGTTTTCAGTTCTAATACTTTGTGAAAAGGTTAATATTTTTAAAGAGTTTACAGAAAAACTGCCTAACTGACGCTACCCTTGAAACTTGTAAAACCAACGTAAATTTTATTTATTTATTTATTTATTTATTTAAAATACGTGTACTAGACACGTGAAGAAAAGTAATGTAAAATACCACAAAAAACATACAAAAAAGAAACCGTAGGGTTTGTTTAAAAAAAAACGAACAAGAAAGAAAAAAAGTTGAGCAGAATTTAAATAATGTAGATAAAGTTAAATTAAATAGTTTACAGAACGGAAAACTAATGGGAATAATAAAGGGGATAGGGAAATATTTAAAACAATCAATTACCCGATTAAGTGGGAACCTAAGGAAGTTATAATAAATATTCCAAAGGAAGGAAAACGGAAAATATATAATAAAATAACAATTATAAACGCTTAGAAAATATTGTTCAAACTCAGAAGCTCCATCAGTAGAATTTAATGTCAATCTTATAAATATTTTACCACTGCACACCACCTGAAAATATATAAGAATTTTTATTTGGCGTATCACAAGCGTGCCAACTGGTATGTTAATAAAATAAGCTCAGTAAACGTTCTCAAATAAAAATTTGTGGAAAGATATTATTTTTATATAGTTTAAGAGAAGCTTAGGTCAACTGGTTTAAAAAGTTATCAGTTAAACTAACATAACAGTTTTCATACTCACTCAAATATCAGAAAATCGTTTATTTCATTTGACGTGCCACAGGGTACAAAAAAAAAACCAAAAATCTTCACACAGGTACGGGTATAATCGTTAACAGGCATACAAATACACATTCTATATAAGTAAATAACAAAAGCGCAATTATGCATACCAATCACAGATGGGCGGAATGACAGTTTTTGAACTTTGGAATCCGGAATTGGGAATCTAAAAATGACAGCTATCGGAATTAATTTATAAATTTCCAGGTGGATGTTAAAAATTAATTTTACCCCGATTTTTGAGGCTTCCATTTTGGGCCTTCTTTTTCTTCAGTTTGACTATTTGAGTTCATAATTGTCCGTCGTCATTCCGAGTGCGTCGAGACCAACTCTCTCCAGAGTGTTGGGCTTCGTCTTTCAAATGTTGACCAATGTCCAATCCAACTGAGCAGCTTCCTCGTAATTAACAAATCAAAGGAAATCGAGCCATCAAGCTTGGCGTGAAAGCAGATTATGTAGAGAGCCCTTTTAAGACGAATTTTGAAATGAATTTCCTGCCATGGGCACCAAGTTTCGAGTTTTATGATGTATTAACTTTTTTTCCCTTCTTCTGGAATGTTAGGAAATAGAGGTTTGCAATTGTAGAATGATAAATATGGAGTATTTTGTAGCATACGCCAGCTGACAAAAGTTTTGTCACAAATGTTTTTTCGGGTTTAACTTTTTTCTGACTTAACCAAATTGGCTGATTTTTGATATGATAGATTCATATAGTTGTAGATTATTTTACAAATTCCCGCTTGTGATTACGATGATCCGTTTTACAGTGACAAGCGTTTATCGTAAAACGCGTAGCTCAAAGATATTACGCACTTTTCTTGCACTGCATTTTTTAATAATTTTTTAAAGTTCAATTATATTTTTTTCATAATTTATTGAAAATAGCAGTAATTGGAAACATTTTAGAGATGACTCCACGTAAAGAAACTCCAATTGCCACCCGGCAAGCTGTAATCAATATGAGGGAAAACGGATTACGTGGTACCGAAATTGCCATGGTAATTTAAACCAAATTTTGCTACTATAACATGTTAAACACTGATTCACATAAAATATCAAAAAATCAGCCAATTTGGTCAAGTCACTAAAAAGTTGAACCCGAAAAAACATTTGTGACATAACTTTTGTCAGCTAGTGTATATCTTCAGCTTCTGCAACTCTCTCCTTGTAGGATTGATCGAGAATCATTGATGCCGAGTCAACTTGACGCACCAAGCTGATGGGGGAATATTGATCGTTCTTCCATGGATTTTGATTTTTGACAAAAGCATATGAAAAGTCGATTAGAGATAGTTCCAAAAATTTTTTAAATTTTCATCATTTTGCTGGCTTAGAAATGAACTATCCAGAAGGCAAAATCAGCGTTTTCGACATCTGCTCTTTTCTGAATATCATCGAAAGTAAAAAGCAACCAAAGCGTCTCGGTAAATATGCAGTGTGCATGGAAAAAGTGTTTTAGGCCTGTGTACTGCACAAAAATGGTGCCCGAAGTTCAAAAATGGCGACTTTAATCTTGAGAATTGGACGAAGAGCATCTTAAGGCACCGGGAAATGCTAAAAGACACGCCAAAGTCAACAAGGATCTCTATGTTGCCCAGCTTTGACGCAAAAAATGAGGTTATTCGACTGAAAAGACCCGAACGACAAGGTAAAGACATCTTGCTCCACAACAATGTCAGGCACCATTTTTCACAAGTCGTCAGCATCACCTTCCAAGAGCTCCAATGGGAGGTTCGTCAGCATCCAGACCATGCGCCATCCGAATATCACGTTTTCCGCTCTCTGTCAAACCAAATGAGAGATCTTACCTTTAATGACGATGAAGACCTCAAAAACTGGCTCAACAACTTCTGCGACACCAGACCGGGCGATTTTTGACTGAACGGCATCAACAAATCGATCCAGAGGTAAACAGTAACGAGGAATACATAATTGATTAATTGATAATTATAATTATTGATTTTTGCTCAAATAAATCTTTGTGAAAAGAAACTACCAACTTATTCCTCAATCCAATACATAGCAATAGAAACGCGGGCCTTAAATTTAGGGACTGGAACCAACTTTAATTTTGCCTTCAATAACAATTGAACAAAATCAGATAAACCACAAATATTACATAATAAAATAAGAAAGTAATGAAGATGACATATATACATTGATAATTGAAGATTGGTCAGTTCAATTGATTCAAAATAGCCGAAATTGTTCCATTTCATCAAATCAACCCGTTTGTTCTTCCAACTAACTTACTTACCTATTTTAATAAATCTTCACTAGATTGTTTTCATTTGTAATATGAAAGGTGTGAAAGAATCCAAAGAACAAATGGATAAAATAGTCACCATTAAACCGGTATTTGGTTGCTGATCACTTTTGTAATAAATATCAATCTTATTCATGTATGCTTATCAACCTTGAATGCCAAAGTGTTCTATTTGGATTCTTAATTGTTTGTATTTCGATTGTCTTGTTGTAAATATCATCTTATTTGTTTGTTTTTCTTTTAATTTTTAGTTCATGTTCTCGATGTAAAATGGAATTGATTTAAGAAATTACATATGTTTGTATTAGAACTTAACTTGTACCCAAAATAAAATCGATGGTTAATATGGAAGATCAATTTTAATTGGTAGTTATTATAGTCTATTTTAAAATTAGAAAAAAAAACGATTAATGTCCACAACTCAAGGTTATTTTTCAATATTATTTCAATTTTCAACTGAATTCTGTCTTGTTCATCTGTCATTATTATCTTTATAAAATTTTACAAAACTAAAAAAGCCCTTTTTAAAGAATGTCCAATATGATTTCAATGATTTGCTTGATTTTACTATTCGCCGAGTCTTTCGCAAGACCACCGGATATGTCAGAGCTTCGCGGATATGAGCAGCAAAGGGAACCATTACAATCTGTTGATTATTTTGAAGATTATATTCCAGTTTTTTTGAACTCTACAAAACTACACGTAAGATAGGGATGAGATATTTTATGCTTTAAAAAGAGTATTACAGGAAAATTATCAATATGAAAAGAAGAAATATTTGTCATCAATAGTGGGATTAATACCATCAAAACGTATGAAGTTTTTATGACGTTTATAATCATTGGACGATTTTATAAATATAAATACAATGTACAAATTATTAAATCCAATAAACTCTTATTAAATTCATTTTTATATGTTGGTATTTTTACAAAAATCGCGATATTTCCATCAAATCTACTGTCTTGAATTATATTCATTCACATAAATTTAAGACTTTGATGAGTTATATTAAAATTTGGATGTAAAAATGACATGCCATAAAAGTGTGGTCTTGCATCATCCAACACATTGTTGCAGATGGATGATATACATAATTAGGGATTCGTGGAAAATCAATGGAAAGACTATATAAGAATTTATTAGGATGAACCAAAAATTTTTCCGATTCCCTTTATCGTTTAGTGCAAGGTCTTTTGCAATGCGGCGCGGTTTCTTGGTAGTCTTTTTGTCTAATTGTTGTTTTTACCAAATAAAGATTTTTATATACATGTGTTATATATGTTTAAAGCTCTTGAACAGCTATACCATAATATATATATATACAGTGGTGTCCAAAAGTTTGCGACACCCCCACTAATAAGCTGTTTCGCATATTACTGTAGGACAACAGTTGAAATGAGTAGTACCAGAGGATTCCCCGTCATGAAAACCCTATTTCCATAAAATTTCATTAAAATCGGTTTTATTACCGCTACGCTACAGTACATTTTCCACAAACAGTGGTGGTCACAGCGATGAGACATCATTTTTAAACTAGGAAATAACACTAAAATTAGCGACATTTAATGATTAATTTCATTATTTAAGACTTTGTTGCTGATCCATTGATCCGAATAACCTCATTAATTCGGTTTGACATGCTTGCAATCAGGCTTCCATTCAGATTTGTATCGATCAGCGACCATTGACAAAGAATTTCAGCTTTCAGATCCGCTACAGTGTTGAATTGACGTCCTTGATGGTAAAATCTTCTAGCAAGGCCGGACCAGAGATTCTCGATTGAATTGAGATCGGGAGAACACGATGGCCAGCCCATAACAGTGATATTCTTTGACCTCAACCACGTCGTCGTTGAAGCACTAGCATGAATGGCGGCGTTGTCTTGTGGAAATGTGAAGGCAATATGCCAGAAATGGAACTAAACGTTTTTCCAGGAAATCTTGATAGTCCGCAGATTTCATTCGAGGTGAAATGAATTCCAAATAAAGAGTTGCAGGCTCCCCAAATCATGCACGTTCCACCTCCAAAGTTTCTCTTGGAAAATATCAATGGATCCTTCCTCAAATCACGCCAATAAGAATTCAAGCCGTCCGGTCCGTCAAGATTAAACTTCTTTTCATCAGAAAAAATTATCAGAACACGTTTGAAGTGACAATTAAATCCGAAAATGGACCCGATCTTTTCAGATCTGTGACCAAGTTTCGGCGAGCAAAGTCAACACGTCTCAATTCGTGATCAGGGGTCAGACGTGGATCATTTTTTGGTTTTTGACGAACAATTATTTCGCTCCAACGCAGAAATCAATAAATTGTTTGTCTCGAGGTCAAAACTCCAGCTTCACGGCCAATTTATCTAGCCGACTTCATTGAATTTGAAGCTTTCCACGCAATTGTTCGATCATATCTGTTCGATAGAACCCTTGGACGTCCCGGAATTGGTGTCTTTCCGTAGCCAAAAGGGTTCTACAATTAATTACTCACAACGCGACGTGATCGGTTCAGATACGCACCGATTTTCACGATGGATAATCCGAGTCGGCGTATGGCTTCAATTTTTGCACATTCCTGGGGAGAAAAACGACATCGGCTGCCCATTTCGTGATTTCATTTTCAAGACATGTTTTCAAATCTTTTGTACTCTAATTATCTGAAAAAACTTCCTTTTTTTGCGCCAAATGGAGATTTAATGATCAGAAATAGAAGGATGTCTCATGGCTGTGACCACCACTGTTTGTGGAAAATGTACTGTAGCGTAGCGGTAATAAAACAGATTTTAATGAAATTTTCTGGAAATATGTTTTTCATGACGGGGAATCCACTGGTCCCACTCATTTCAACTGTAGTCCTGTAGTAATATACGAAACAGCTGGTTAGTGGGGGTGTCGCAAACTTTTGGACACCAGTGTATATATTAAAAGTTTTAATTGGTCTTTTATTTCAATTTTTTTAACTTGTAGAAGAGACATGGAAAAATCCGAATTTCGTGTTCTTTTACGGGATTACTGGAAACAAGGCTTCAATGTAATTGCAGCAGCATAAAAGATATGCGAAGTTGAAGGCGACAATATGGTCTCGGATCGTACTGTGCGAAATTGGTTGAAAAAATTTAACGACGACAACACTGATCTCGAGGACAAGACACATTCAGGCCGACCTACGACAGTGGATTCTGAAGCAATCCGTGAAGCTGTGGAGACCAATCCATCAATAAGTGCTCGCAGATTGTCGGTCGAGCTCGATATTCCTCAAACATCAGATGTACGACTTCTTCACGGCCTTGGGAAAGTTAATCGACGCTGCCGAGGAGTTAATCGACGCTGGACTCATGCATTGGATGAAATTTAAGATCAAAAACGTGTCGAGGGTGGCCGAAAACTGCTCGAAAATCCACAAGATTACCGTTTTATTTGTAAAATTGTAACTTTTGATGAAAAGTTGTTCTACTACAGTAATCCGAACAGACAAAATCAATGGTTGGGATCCGGTCAAAGGCGGAACCGTTAGAAAAACGTGATCGTTTCTCAATAAAGGCACTTTTTTGTGTTTGGTGGAATTTCGAAGGCGTAATTTACTTAGAGCTAGTTCCAAATGGTCGGACCATCGACGTAGACCTCTCTTGCAGATCTCTCTCAATTTTGATCTTTAAAATTACTAATTCAAAAATTGAGTCTCCTTAACATTGTGGCTATGCAACAGTCAGAAAAAAAAATTTAATAGCCCTCTAATGTCATACCATAAATATGATAAGTTTAAGACCATTGTTGACGGGTTCAAGTTCTGATATTTCTTACATTCGAACTTTAAGTTAACTCGAGTTTGATAAATTTAAAAATTTTGTGAATTGATTGTGAAAATGATTTCTTTAAATACAACGACCACGTTTAATAGGTTTTAATATATTGTCCTTTTCCGTGATCGGTGCTAAATGGAAGAGCAAAAAAATTAGGATGGAATGAGGTTCTCGTTTGGACGGCCTCTCTTTTTGGACGGTCATTCTTTTTTACGAAATTATGGGCAACACACATTGAAGAGGAATGGATGAAAAAGTAGTTTGTGGCCGTGTGGCTATCATTTTTTCTTCTTTTTTTACTCTTACATTTTTTTTTACTCTTACATTTCTTACATTTTCTTTTTGGACGGTCATTCTTTTTTACGAAATTATGGGCAACACACATTGAAGAGGAATGGATGAAAAAGTAGTTTGTGGCCGTGTGGCTATCATTTTTTCTTCTTTTTTTTACTCTTACATTAGGGACCGATCTCTGAAAAGGATAATAATATAAGTTTCTTCATTCCCGCCACCAACTATTCCGAGTATGAGTGATGATTCGGGAAAGCATCTATAATTTCGAGTACACGCGACCCGGAAAGGGCGATTTTACCAGATTCAATTACGCATTACAATTTTACTTAAATTGTTTAAATTTTGTAACTACCATTTTACCCTAAAAATTAATAACACGTTTTTTGTTCACTTTTTAATTAAAATACACTGGTGTCCAAAAGTTTGCGACACCCCCACTAACTAGCTATTTCGTATAGTACTGTAGGACAACAGTTAAAATGAGTGATACCAGTGGATTCCACGTCATGAAAAACCTATTTCCATAAAATTTCATTAAAATCGGTTTTATTACCGCTACGCTACAGTAAATTTTCCACTAAAAGTGGTGGTCACAGCAATATGACATTATTTTTAAAATAGGAAATAAAACTAAAATTAGCAACATTTATTGATTAATTTTATTATTTAATACTTTGTTGCTGCTCCATTGATCCGAATAACGTCATTAATTCGGTTTGCCATGCTTGTAATCAGGTTTCCTATCAGATTTGTATCGATCAGCGACCATTGACGAAGAATTCGGCTTTCAGATCCGCTACAGTGTTTAATTGACGTCCTTAATGGTAAAATCTTCTAGCAAGGACGAACCAGAGATTCTCAATTGAATTGAGATCGGGAGAACACCCTGGCCAGTCCATAACTGTGATATTCTTTGACCTCAACCACGTCGTCGTTGAAGCACTAGAATGAATGGCGACGTTTTCTTATTGAAATGTCCAGGCAAAAGCCTTACTGGATGCCAGAAATGGAACTAAACGTTTCTTCAGGACATCTTAATAGTCCGCAGATTTCATTCGAGGCGAAATGAATTCCAAATCAAGAGTTCCAGTTGACGAGAAGGCTCCACAAACCATGCACGTTCCACCTCCACAGTTTCTCTTGGAAAATGTCAATGGATCCATCCAGAGATCGATAAATTGTTTGCCTCGAGATCAAAACTCCAGCTTCACGGCCAATTTATCTAGCCGACTTCATCGAATTTGAAGCTTTCAACGCAATTAATAGATCATCTCTGGTCGATAGAATCCTTTGACTACCTGGAATTGGTGCGAAAAGTGTCCTTCAGATAATTAATCACAACACAACGTGGTCGGTTCAGATGTGCAGCGATTTTCGCGATGGATAATCCGAGTCAGGGTATGGCTTCAATTGTTTGCACATTCCTGGAGAGAAAGACGACATCGGCTTCCCATTTCGTGATAGCTTGTTCAAGACATGTTTTCAGACCTTTTATACTCTAGTTTTCTATACATGTTTATTTGCCAATAACATGTTTGTTAGAGTATTGTTAATCTCGTATGTAAATAGTATTAAAAAGAAAAACTGATAACGAAACTAGAAGCCCGGAATTCCTTCCGAGAGCATTTGTGAAACCTCCTCTCAACTTCCTCTCTCAAATTCTTGAAATTCCCGAGAGCCCATAAAATTAAAAATCTCTGGGGTTGACATCCCTATTTCTCAAGCATGCATATTCTCAAGTTACTTCTTAATAATTACTCTTACCTCCCAGCTTTTATAAATCCCACTATGAAACTCTGGAGAAATTAATTGTCCCTTTAGAGAAAATATTCAGAATAGGAAATGATTATGTAAAATTATGAGTTAATGAGATGAAAAGAACAATTTTGAAACTCTCCAAGCGAGACCATTTGTTTCCTACTTATTTTCCTCTTCCATTCGACATCATTCAACACCTTTAATAATGACAATAATTGGTATAAGCCGAATATTCAATAATAAAACAATACACGTATTTTTCGATGTTTCCAATACCTGTAATTTAAATTTGTCTAACAAAGAGAAAGTCTCTATTAATTCTTTTTCTTTGATTGAAAAAAAGGAAATTCCCAAGACAAAATAAATTTCTTACCAAGACCATCTTCAAAAAATTTTTTGTTTACTAAATGGGAGCGAGCAAATTATTATTTCGACAAGAAGCTGCGCAAATCTTCTCGCCACGTCCACCCCCACAAACAAACACACTTATGCCATCAAAATCTTTTTTTGATGTCTTCTCTCCAATCATTGGTAACATTTTGGTATAAACTATTTTTAAAATGTTGTAGTTATACAGATGTTTGCTCTTTTGTTCTGCTCATTTTGTTAACATTTTAAATGTTAGTAACATAATAACAAAAATAATACTTATAAGAAACCTTTGCAAAAAATATAAGAATATTTTGATTGTATAATTATTTTAAGCATATCTGATAATGAGCTATTCACCAAGGCCACCACCTCGTTCTTATAACAACGGTTCTACATTGAATGTTGATTGCATGGAAGGAGTATACAGGAACTCAACACAAGTGAGCCCGCTAACAAAGGTAATAAAATGACAATTTTAAAATATATAGTGAAGTTCTAGCAAGTCAATCATTTAGCATATGAAATTCCAAAGAACAAGTACGCCTGCAATCCATGGAACTATGCTCCAGAATTTCTCAAAGTCAGTTTAAATAATTCACTATGTCAATAGTTAAAAGTGATTATTAGAGTTGGTTTCTATTGTTCTTACAAAATATAATTACTATCTTCATTAGCTAAAAATAGTTTTTTATAATTAGAAAAATGACTTCCGATTTTAAAATATTTCAAAACATTTCCAATTAAAAGTTCTGCACTAAACTTCACGAGCATGAAGTCGGTTTTTTTGTCTTCTTTGAACAGAGAACAATTTTGTAAATTTACCTATTATTCTACTGTTCCTTTATCGAACCTAAAAAAGGTAAAATAAAGTTTTCTACAAAAAATTCTTTCAGGACATATCAGATTAGACTTTTTGCATAAAAATTAAACTAGTTGTTGGAACTTTTGGTACTTTGAAATTTACTTAAATTATAGAAATACAATTTTGATTGGGCTTTAAGCAATTTTTTATTTGGTATCACGCTGACTTACAATTTAAATTAGGATTCATCATTCATGTTATATAAAAATTTGAATATTTCATATTATTAACCACATCGCCCGTCACCCGCAATTGACGCTTTTCCGAAGTTTAACAACGCATTACTAATTTTTGCGTTGACTCTTTAGAACATTTTTAGTTTTATTCCAGCTATTTTAATTCAAACAATCCATTTATCATATATATTGTGTGTTTTCAGAGAAATGCAAAAAGAAGAAAAAGTTATAGGCTCAGATGGACGGCCACACTGCCACAAGCGACTTTTTCGTCTATTCCTCTTCAATATGTGCTGCACATTATTTCGTATAAAATAGTGGCCGTCCAAACGAGAACCTCATTCCATCCTAATTTTGTTCCTCTTCCATTAAGCACCGATCTCTGAAAAGGACAATATATATTATTTATCACAATTTGTTATAAAATTATAAGCAATTGAAATAGTTAAATGAGTCGTCAATTTTACAACTTCGGACAGCGTGCTCATTTCAGAGACAACAATTTGAGTATATACCGTTCCTTGAGTTGTAAATTCGAAAAAAAGGGAAAAAATTTAAAATAATATATTATGCTATCATAATTAATAATTCAAAGAGCTACTTTGTCAAGCAAAATACTTAAACATGTATTTTTTCATTTCTTGCGCACTCCACTGTTACTTACTGCGAATCTCCCAAAAAAAGTTATGACAATTTGCAAAAGCCAAGCCGTTCAACTTTTCATTAATTTCTTTAAGTTTTAAAGCATTCTAAAACAGTTTTAGAATCTTAAAACAAATTAAACACGATTAATAACTAATTTTAAATGATTTTAAAAACCTAAATATAATTCGAAGAAGTTAAACTTTAAAAAAGTTTAAACAAAAATGAAGGGTGTGCTATTGCAATTTGCCCACAGTTTTTTGCAAATGTGAAGTAAGTGGAGTATTTAAGAATGGTAGGGGGGGGGGGAATGCCAAATTTTCAAAAACGAAATCCTGAGTTGGGGTTCAAACGTGAAAAAAAATTAATATTGAATCCGTTGTCCATTTCCATATTCGAAATAGTTATTTTTGAGTTTTATACGATAAATAACAGGTTAATTTGATCGACAGATTGATAAATTTAGTTATCCAATATCTTTGAATTCCGAATCCTCAGTTCAGAATAATTTTTTTTCGGGATTTGGTCCCCAAACTGTTTTGGCTCCTTTTAATTGCTGGAAGATGTGTCTGAATAATACAATTCTACATTTTGAAAAACCAAAAGTAATGTTTATAGCAACTTATTATTTATAGTAACTGAATCGAACTTGGTGTGCCTCAAAAAACCAGGTCATTCGAAAACTTAAAAATAATTTTGCGAGCAATAGAATGATCTAACTCACGTCTCAAAAAAATAACTCTTACCCATAAAATATTCTAAATAAATTTTAATGAATGTGCTGAAAACGTGTTCAAGTTCGTTGATCTTTCTTTCTATGTAAAGGCGTTTTTTTTTTCAACTGGCTGCCTCCGTCGTGCTTTAACTCATGATTAACATTCTTTGAATATGTTAGGGTTACTTTTCGTGTATGGCAGTGACCAATTGCAATTGCACGTCAATTGGTGTTATTTGAAAAAGGTTAGATTCAGTCATTGTATGATGCTATATTGCAAACCGGTTTAAAATAATTCTTAAACAATCCATATCTTAATTATTAGGAAAAACATTTAAAATAATAAACAAAAGGAGGTCGCACAGATCGCAACTCGCCGCAAGGCCTCGCGCCAATTGCAATCGCATAATCTAGATAAGCTACCTTCCTTTTGAAATTCCTTTTGCATGCATGCATGCATGCATCTTTTTTGATATATGGTCTACGGAAAAAAATCTTGCCTTTCATATTCTAAATATAACCTATAAGCGAAACCCTTTATATCTTCATTAAGAATCTTTATTATCTTACATATCCCTTTTCAGTTATTATTAATTAGATTGAAAAATAATTCTAGTTTTAGAATGATTTTTGCGTACTTTAAGCTTAAAACCATTCCAGGTATTTGGCGACACGCGTGTTCATATCGGCGGAAAAGCTGTTTTCGATTGTGTAGTCCTTGGAAGTCCACGACCAAAGGTTATCATGTTAACGGAACCAAACATTTCCCAATTTTCAGATATGCTGGCTTTTCAATGAAGACAAGATTCGTTTTACCGACATTGTAATTGAGGATACCGCTGACATTTGCCGCCTCACCATTCCTTACGTTCAACCTCACCACTTTGGAATATTCACTGTTCTTTGTGAAAATGAAGTTGGACGTGCCACAGCAGAAGGACAGTTAATTCCATTGTATGAATAAAATAAATAACTTGTAAATAATAAAAACGAACAATAATTTATTTTAAGCTTTTCTCCTTATAATAAATAGCATTCATAAATACCAGTATAGAAACAAATACAAAAAACATTATTGACATATTCATATCGGTTATAATCTGCAATTAGTGTGTGTAATATTTAGAATACAACCAGAAAAAACATTTCAGCTAAAGCATATTTCACAGAAAAAATTATAAAATCAATTAAATTCGAAATAATAATCATTTTACAAGAAAATGGATAAACCAACAATATCTTCATTTTTTCAATTTTTTGGACATCTTTGCCATCAATTTCAACTTTTCATCCGTCAACTGTCGAATTTCAAGATCAAGTTTTGCAGCTTCCCGTTCATATTCCTCTTGGATTTCTCGTTCCTTTAACGTTAGCTGAAACAATTTATTTGATATTTAAAATGGAATTTTAGGAGCAAACCGATTCTTCCGTTTGTCTCATTTCAGCTTCAGTTGTGTCTAGTTTAGCTTGGAATTCTTCGCGCAATGCAAGATCTTTTCGTGCAAATTCATCCTGATATTCTCTATGCTTCTGAAACAATTTTTCTGTTATTTTCGTTTTTCATTGATTAATTGGTCTTTTAGAATAACTTAATTTTGTAAAATAGGACAGTATTTATTCAAAACTGAATAAAACAAACAAACCGCAGCAAGTTTTTCAATAATCTTTGGTCCAGTTTCGCCATCACCAATTTTCATTTGCTTCAAACGTTCTCGTCGATAATTTTCATATAATACCTTTAAATTGTTTATTTAAATATATTTTATATTTCTTACTTCATGTGTTTTCTGCCTCATTTCATCAACGTTTGTACGAAGAAGAGCTTCCCGTAATTTAACAAAGTCACAGTGTTGCTCATTTTCCACTATAACAACTATATTTCAGACATCTTCCTTAGAAAATAACCTTCTACAATTCCCCATGGATATTGCCGGGCTCGAACCATTTGTCCATTATCTTTCCGAACAAAATCACAACTACCAACGACCGCAAATGGAACCGAAGAGTTCATTGCTTGATTTGTTGATGAAACCGTTTCATCGTCAGTGGGGAATGTATATATTTCAATATTTTGAGATCGTAGTTCACTTAAAATCTATAAGAAAACATTAAAACTTACATCTTCATTTTAAGAAACTAACTTTTGCTTTAAATCGCAACAACTCGTCTTTGCAAGTTGTATCAGACTTGGCAATTACTGGTATTACGTTAACCCGCTTTGCTAGTTCACGAAGAGTTACCAAGTCGAGTGCTTTTAAGCCATGCCCGGTTGGTGAAATAAAGTATAAGCATGCGTGGATACGCGAATCATCAAAATATTGAAGCATACGCCTTGGTTTAAGTTCCTCTTGAAGATAGTTTTCAAATTGATCTTCGAGATAATCAACTATAACTTTGGCACTTTTGTCTTTGTCCAATTGGTCTCCAAATCCAGCAGTTTCAACCAATCTCAACTTTACACGAATACCACCCTCAGCAACATCTGAACATCACATTTAATCTATTCCACGTAATGTGTTTTACCATAAGTCTTTGTTCGCAGTTCAACTGTTTTCAATTCATGATTACATGGCTCAAAATCCAGCTTCATGTTAAATAATGATTCAATAAGAGTCGTTTTTCCCATTCCTGTTTCACCAACACACATAAGATTAAATTGAAATCTTAAATCATTGCTTGAAATTTATTTACCTAACAAAAGTTTACCCAGCTTCAACCGCCTTTTTTACCAACTGATGGGGTAGAGAATCAAAGCCTACATGCCCATTCAATTGCATTACTCTGCCATTATTTTCCCGCTGAATACATAAATTCAATAAAGAATAAAAATAATAAAATCACCGTTTTATTAACCGGAATAGATGGAGCCGCAACATTGGGCTTCTTCGAAAGTGTACTAAATCCGCTACTAACAGTAGAAGAGCTTTGCGTTGGTACTGGAGGTGGTGGGTTATGTGGTGGAATCTAAAATATACCATTATAAGAAATACAAGCAGAACTTAATAGCTCTTACATGCGGTTTGCGATCCACCTCGGTCATACTGTACTTTTTTGATAAGATTACTGGAGCTTTCTAAATTTAATCAATTCTCGAACAACTACACATTAACAATAAAAAAAAACCACGCTTTTCTAAAATTCATACCATATTAGTATTAATCATAGTGATATAGGGATTTTCTTCCAAAGTGACAACAGTTTGTAAATATTTTAAAGTAGGTTTTTCAGACGAATAATTTGCAATAGAAATGAATACAAAAATTATCAATATTAATGTGATTAATATAAAAGCAAATGAATATATCAAACCAGTATTCATAAATAATACATCTATTCAATATTCTTTTTTTGAATAGAGAAAATAAATATGAAGACAGAGATAATTGACAAACAAATGAGGACGCGCCTGTCAAAATCGGCACGATTCTTTTACAAAACCGATATTGAAAAATAAGAACGTAATTAATACCCGTTAAAAGATTAAAATCTAATAAAATCTTTAAAAAAATTAAAATAATAAATTGATATTTTGAAATTGTAATTTAGCCGCCACTCGGAGATGGAGCGCATTTTCTAAATTATACAAAATTGTTGGAATCTTCAGAAAAAGAACAATAAAAATATTTATTTTTTCTATAAATTTTTTCCAAATATATTTCAAATTATTGTCGTGGTGTAGGTTGATGAAAAATTAGGGGTAAAGGAGCATACCGAAAAAAAAAGATGGTCTCGCTTGGGCTGGTGTAGATTTAATTTGCAATTTGTTTATTATTTCGCTTTTTTTCATCACAATTTTGTTTCATTTTGTTTTCTCTTACTAAATTGGTTGTTAAATCAACATAATAATTATTATAATAAAAATTTTAGGTATAATTTATTATATTTAGGATCGAAATAATAAACAAATTGCAAATTAAATCTACACCAGCCCAAGCGAGACCATCTTTTTTTTCGGTATGCTCCTTTACCCCTAATTTTTCATCAACCTACACCACGACAATAATATCTTAAAAATAAATTTAATCACATAACGTAGTAAGCTACAGTTCATTTGAAACATATCGATAACAGAAAACGTGACATTTTAATTTCGTTATTTTATTTGATGTGTATATAAAGTAAAAATTTTAAAATATTTAATTTGCAAATAATCTCACACTTATCTTTACCTATTTTCCTAATTTTTATTACGAAGCTTTTGTCATATATTTAGCTGGAAAGTTTCAGTAAAATCTTGCGCTACCAGTAATTATGAAGCAATTATATATCGTATATGTATAATTTTCACTGAAAATGTTATTTATATCGCTTTAAATCAATATCAAAGTTATATAATGGTAGTTATTTAGAATGTTCAACAATTTGTGATAGTCGAATAAAACAACAGAGACCGTATGTAAGAACTCATTTATTTGTTAAACGGTGATGAAAATTTATTGATGAAATGCGTTTCTAGGAATAATTATATAAAATGTATTTAAGAATTATTATGGCAAGTGCAAAATTAATTTTACAAAATTATATAATTTACTAGAAAAATTAAGTTATCAATGATTTTCCATCGCCATTTAATAAAAAAAAAATAAATACGCTCTTGCATACCGCCTCAGACAAATTAGAAACTACGAAATAACAATGAGACAACGATATCCCCGAAATATTATTTTCAAACAATTTATCAGAAAATATTCTTGTTTCTAGGAAAGTAAATTATTTTAACTAATAATTTATCTGTCGTTAATTATACAAAGTTATTTTAAATCGACTATATTGATATTTTCCTCCGTGATGATATGATAAAATTGCAATAAACACAATAAGACCTTTATTACTATATTAAAAATTATATATACAACTATTAGCAATTACAATAAAACAAAAAATACCCGTTGGAGAATTATTGTAATTCAATAGTTTCTGTTATATCATCCACATCATTTTCATAATAATCTTGCTCAGAATATGAATTAGGAGAACATGTGCTGCAACAATGTAGCAGCACGAGCGTTAGTATAAAAAAGAAATCAATGTTAAATGAATAATAAACCAAGGAAATTTAAAAGCTTCTTCCGATAATTCGTTGTCTAAACCATCTGTGGAATTGTCAATTAAAACTTGACTTGACAGTGCCGCTTTAGACGAGCCCTTGCCATTGCAATAGTTTCCAAAGCAATAACACGTAGTGATGTTAACACTGAAAATGGGGAAAGTTATCCTTTAGAATTGGAGAACATCTGTTCGAATATTTCGTTTGAAATATTGGCTTTGTTCGTCATAAGACTAACCTTCGTCTTTTCACAAATTTCTGTGATGAATTGCAAATTGGGCGATCTCCTTGTTTCAAATCGATTGATTTTTTATAACAGTCGCGAACAACAGCTGCAATGTTTTTGATTGTATAAGGAAATTTAATGAAAATGTTTTAATTTAATCTGACAATGATTCTAAAACTTGTGAGAAAAATGACGATAATGTTGGGAAAATATAGTAAACGGCAATTTAAATAACTTAAGTCTGGTGAGGCCTCAGGAACACTTTTGTCCCAAATACTTCAAAATTAGGAGAACTGGGAATTTTAGTATCTCATAAAAATAAGAAGATTTTCTATGTTTTGAATCAGAGATGGGCGGAATGACAGTTTTTGAATTTCTGTATCCGGAATTCTGAATCAAAATTGAAAATTATGTAATCCGGAATTCGGAATCAAAAACAAAATTTCGAAATTTAGAATGGAAAAATGACCGGAAGCCGGAATTATAGTGAATAGTGATTTCCACAATTTCAATTGTGTCTTGCAAACTATTTAAGAATGACTTTTACGCGAATTCAGAAGAATTTCCTGAAACTAATTTAAAATAGCAATTTTCTGATAAAATATTAAGAGAGATCATATTATTTGTGCTTCCATTTTTGTCATTTAATTTGGCGTGTTTGAGGATTTTATCATGAAATGTCAAATCGTCACTATATGGTGAATTGCTTTTAAGCCCACAGTGGAATGAATGTCAAATGTTCAGAAAGAAGCCGAGATTTCTTTTGAATTGACTATACTATCTTTAATCCTATTAAACGTATTTCACTGTCGGCAAGATAACGATAACAATTACAGTAATCTGGTATCAAATTAATTTGCAAAAAAGCTAGTAGATTTGAGACTCAATAAAAAACAAAAAAGACTAGAAAACAGACTAGAAATTTTATTAATTATTATAGTTACTATCAGAGATGGGCGGAATTCTGCATTCCGTATTCCGGCCATTTTTCATATATTTATATTGTAATATATATTATTCCAACTTTCAAAAATTAACTTTTCAAATAAACGTTAACACGGGATACGGTAGAAATTACGGATTCTGCGTTCTGGATTCCGGATTCCGAAGTTCCATAACTCTCATTCCCCCCATCTCTGGTACGCTAACTGGGAAGTACGATTTTAAGAATTTTAAGCGTGTCCAAAATTTTTACGTATTTTCAATAAAACATTTTTTTTAATTATATATAAGTATTAAAATATTTCGAAAAAGTTATATTTGAGCAAGTTTACTGAGCTCATTTCATTATCATATATTGACGTTCTCTGGTTACCATGATGCATATTACAGATGACTGACAGCACGCCAAATCGAAATATCGATTTTGCGATTTTTAAACGAGTTTGGCAATTTTTACATGTTTATAATAAAAAAATTTTTAGAACAATTTAATTAAGCATGTTATGAACTTTCTAATAATATTAATATCATCCTAAAAAGTTATATTTGAGAATGCTTACTGAGCTCATTTTATTAGCATACCAGTTGGGGTGTGACAGTTTTTGATTCTCTTTAGAAACTTTTTACATTAGTAATCAATATTAACATTTTATCGTAAACCTCACTGCTGAAAGCACGTACTCAAGTGAATTTAGTTATCTTTAAAGCATCTTAAATCTATTGGTCTTTAATCTAGTGGCGACATTTATTGATGTTTTCTGATCCTAAATACGTTTCTTTAGTTTTTAACGAGAAAAAACTAAAGAAACGTATTTAGCCATTTCACGACCATGAAATAAACCTAACATTTAAGTAATATAAAGCGATTTTTGAGACGTGATAAAATGCAGTGAAAAATAAGTTTGTAGTTTACACGTAAAAATTATAAAACACGTTTAAATAAAAAAATAATAATATTTTCATTTGGCGTGTTGAGTGAAAAATGACGAAATATGGAAGCCCGTGCATCACAATAATCTAACTCGCAAAATTGAAGGTAGACTGAATATGTAGATTAAATTATTTTTCAATTTGTAAATTAATGGAAAATTTGACATAAAGGAGCATAAGGAAAGACGTGTATATGTTATATATTTTTGTTTTCAATCAATAACCTAATAAAGTATAATTTGAACTATTTAAAATTTCATTAAAAACTTTAACACTTCTTAAAATCATAAAATTAACTAACCTATAGTTTTCTGGTCTTCCATTCTTGTTATATTAATCGTGGCACAGTATCCGCTGCACGAATCGCCGTCCTTCTTGAGCTTCTCCTCATTCAGACAGTTATCATCACTTATCATTGAATCACCTTGATTAACTGGTAACCCATATCGAACCCAATTCTGAAGGAACATGTATTCTATTGTCAATGTATAATGACGAAATTTACCCAAACGGCATCTGTCGATGCACATCTATGACATTTGACGCAGTTTGAGTAATTAAATAGACAAAACAGAAAAGGTATTAGGTAAAATAAAATATTCATCGATCGTTCTAAAATAAGACTTGATTTTAAACTGAACTGCAATTTCGTTTAAATAGTTAAAACTGTATAAATTTTTTAAAAATCATAAAAAATGAAAGTCGAATACTAGGGTGCGTGTAGCCAAAAAATAAACAAGATGAGTATCTATTTCCACTCGATTTTCTCATTAAATCTGCTCGCACTATTTGCTCTCACATAAGTGCATAACCATTCTCACCAATGGTTTAAAAACATGAAATAATATTAAATTGCCAATATTCATGTGTTAAAATCAATTGGCGTGAATTATATTCACCAAATTGCTCTGGTAAACAAATCGGTATGGGAATAAACCATATGGCTGGCGGGTCGGGGCTGGTCAAATGAAATTCCGAATCGATTGTTTGCACCAACCGTGCTCAAGTCACCTTGGCTCGGTAAATAGAACAATGAGAAAGGGGGAATAAAGAATTGTGCAATAAAATCATTTCGATTTACTTGTTTTCGGATAAATTAAATCTTTATTTGATATGGAAAAAGTTACTAGAAAACCATAAACAATATTATTCACGATAAATTTAATTTACACACATACACAAACACGCTCAAATATCAGTATTGAAAAAGTAAACAAATTGTCACATAAATATTAGATTTAACATAAGGTAACTAATCAAGTATTTACTTATTTTTTTTTCAATAAAATGTCCAATTAAAGTATATCCGGTGGTCAGGTATGTAGCAGGGTTGCACGGAAATCGATTTTTTGTCAAACGGACAACGGAAAACGGAAATGGAATTAATTTTTTTCAGATGGACGATGGAAAACGGAAATGGAACTCGAAAAACGACGGAAAACGGAATATGGAAGATGGAAGATGGAATTCCGTGCAACCCTGGTGTATAGAAAAGATGGGCGGAATTCCGTATTCCGGCCGTTTTTCAAATGTAATTCTGAGCTTCGAATTTCGGATTCCGAAAAAATTTTGTGTTTTTGATTCCGAACTCCTCCGAAGTTTTTTTTATTTTAATTTCCGTTTTTCAAAAAATTCATTTTTAATATAAACCTTAATTCTATACGAACGAAATTCCGAAATCTCTGGTATTGTCGCCGCCACATTTGGCACGACCGCGTTGACTGCACTGTTAATATTATAATAGTTGTATATCTGTCAGTCTTCTACTATATGTAACATATGTATTTTACTATATAATCAGCTAAACTACTATTCTATTCATTCATTATTTCAACCACTGAATAAATATAACGCTATTCTTAAGCTGTTACAGTTTTATCCTCCCTCTGCTGCAAGAAATATGCTTAACAGTAAAGTAGGTCCATTAAAATGTACATAGATTGATATAAATTTAAAAATTCTTTCTTCAAGAAAAGTTATGATTTTTTAAATTATTCAAATCATGTAACAGCAAGAATAAAAACATTTTTTGACGGATTTAAATAATTATATTCTAATGGAAGAACAAAAAATAACAAATAAACGAGTTTCTCGTTCGGACGGCCACAGGGCCACAAATGACTTTTTCGTCTATTCCTCTTCCAATGTGGGCTGCCCATTTTTTTGAGACAACACATATTGATGAGAGATGGAAGAGTAGCCGTCCAATAGAAAATCTCGTTCAATCATAATGTTTTCCTCTTCTATTAGGCACCGATCTCTGAAAAGGACAATAATTTGGTTTAATTCGTTCAAAACGGTTTTATAATGCTTAAAAAAGAATTGAAATATGCATTGTAGTGCGTGATTTTTGCAATTTTTGTAAGTTTTTTGCAAGGTGCTCTGTAGTCGTGGCGTGTATTAAGGTTTACAGTAAATTTCTAATGACTAAGTCTTCTATTTGAAAATGGTAATGATTCTCACGCAAATTTTTTAGGAGTTTTTTAAGAGTAGTAAATTATAATAGACACGGGCACTTTCATTGAAAACAATGTTAGACTGTTCGATTCAGAAATGACCAAAGTAGGAATATTTTCGCAGAATGGTTTTTTTTTATTTCAAGGAACTTGATCAAATTATGTCGTCGCCAAATGCGATTACAACCGCAAAATGTGGCGCACTTTTTTAAATATTATTATTTTTATTTAATTTTGATGATTATTTTCTTTTTTATGCTAATTTATTACTGTTTTTACCTAAACAAGTTGAAGAATATGTTTTAGATGTTGTTTCATTCGTCGAATAAATGTGAAAAATAATAATATTCATAAAAATTAAATGAAAAAATAATATTTAAAAAAGTGCGCGATATTTTGCATTTGGCGACGACTATATTAAAGAGAAAATTTCAATGCTTATCTTGGCAGTGTTAACAATGATTTTTTTTCAAATATTTTGTCCGATTCATGTTGGATACATAATTATTCAATTCATGAGCTTTTTTCATTTTGAAATTTTATGGTTTTTAACTGTTTTCCGATGTAACTTAGTTCCTATAATGTATGTTTTATATAAACAGGAATATCTCGAAAAGTTTTTAACTGCAGACATAAGATATCATTCGATTCGTCATAATTTGCTCTATAACACATCCAAAAATCAAAAATATTCATAGATACAGTTCCATACCAACTTGTATGGTAATAAAATAAGCTCAGTAAACCTGCTAAAATGTAACTTTTTTAGAAAGATATTAATATTTTTTGATTTTTGCAGAGAGATATTATCAAAATCTAAGAATATGAAAGGTTTGATTTTATCATTTTTGAATTATTTTCAATGGTCTCAAAGAGATCATGAAACAAATATTCAATTTATGTTTATAACTTCTCTGTTTTTCATTATATTTCTTCAAAATTTCTAGATCAAATAAGATTTATTACTTTTATTTTTTATGAAAAGAAAATTGTCAATTTCTCAGATTTTGATAATACATTTAAATATTTTTTCATGTCATGCTTAAATAAATTGTTGTAAAAACTTTATTTATCATAAAGACAGTTTTCTTCAAGGGCTGTTTTTTTGCGAAATCAAGGGCACCGGAAAACAGTGGAAACCCATATAACTTCAAAATTCAAAAGGGTTGCCATTTAAAGTGGCTTGAAGTATTCCGCTCGGTTAAGACTGAAAACAAAAATTTGACACACGGAATCTGGGTAATCAAACAATAGAATATTTGCGCGATTTCAAAGCCATTTCAGGACCATGTTGAAAAATTGGAGAATTATGTGAACGGCTTCGACAAGTAAAAGTTTGTAACATATTTATTTGGAAAAATATTGCATAATGTGATTAACAGTATAAAAGTTGTTTTGAAACAAAAACAAGATATCATTATCATATAAACTATAAAACAATGATTAAACTTAAATATTTTCTTAAAAAAACAAGCTGAATTACCGTAAATTACGCGTAAAATTTTGAGAGACAATAAGTGCATATCACATTGATAATTAAGAATAACATTCCAGTACACAAATCTATCATATTTTATTCTGATGTAATATTTCCAGCCATTACTTGTTCGACGTAGCACGGTGCATTCATCCGATAATATTGAAAATATACAAATTGCTTTTTCTCACAACTGACGTCTTCAATATTATACACATACTCCAATTGATTTATTACCTAAATTCGATGAACATATTAGTTTTAATTAGGTTTTAATCTATGTCATGAAACATTATTAATACTGAACGAACTATAGTTTGTATTAAAATTAACTATTTGTATTCATTAATTTATACAATTTTAAAATACTATATTGATCGGTGCCTAATGGAATAGGAATAAATTTGGATGGATTGAGGTTCTCGTTTGGACGCCATCTTTTCATCTCTCATCAATGTGTGTTGTTGCAAAAAATGGGCAGTCCACATTGAAGAGGAATAGACGAAAAAGTCGGAAATCATTTTTTTCAAATGGAAAACGGAAAATGGAAATGGAACTCGAAAAACGGAAAATGGAAGATGGGATTCCGAGCAACCCTGTTAGGTATGCAACGTTCTTGAAAACCTTCAAATTCAAATTTCAGAAAGATGGAATAGTTTAATGCACGCTTCCGCCCAGGAAATTGGCGAGATACCAATGCGCGAGCATTTAACAACGATTTTACTTCTGCTCTTCTTAACGGAGATGAATTGAAGAGCCCGATTGAAACTCTATGCCAAATAATTAGCGACTTTCCGTTTAAGTCATTTTACTGAATTACTGTGTAGCTATTTTATTTAATATTGTTTCTCTAACCTTTTAAAATACCTAAACTTTCAAAAGGTTCTAAAAGGATATATTATCAACAAGTTAAACCCCAAACGAGTATAGCGTAGGCGCTTAAGTACATCAAATGAATGCGTGAAGACAGAACCTCAGAGAAGTCACTTTAAAAAAAAACATTTCGTCAAAATATAAAGCGTCAGAGACTTAATGGTAGCGCGCGTTTCGAAATGTGTAAGACTGACTTTTAGTTTACTCGTGCATTCCAAAGCCACGAAACCGCGCCGCATTGCAAAATACTTCGCACCGATTGCATGTTTTTCTTAAATATTTAATTTATTAATTATTTTTTTACCGAATCGTTAGCTTAATTGTTATATGTTGTTTCGAAAGTTATAGATATAATAATTTTGTTTATACACTGCATTTTCTTAAACGTACACGTTCCCTTCAAATATTAAAAAAAATCCTTAAGTTTAAAGCGCAAATTGGTGCGAGGTCTTTTGCAATGCGGCGCGGTTTCTTGGCATTGAAGTTCACGTGGCTATAAAGAAAAGCGTTTAAATATTTCAGAAGTTAAATTGCCTTTTGGCGAGTTAAATGTTTAATACTAAAACCATGACTTACATTTTTATTAATTAACTTTCTTGTCGAACTACTGCTGTGTGCTTTGGGAACACTTGAATTCCTGACAATGTATCTTCTAAAATAATGTATCAATTATTACAAAAAAAATAAAAACGTACTTATTCACTAAGATATTATCATCAGCATTGTGAGTCAAAAAACTCGGATACATTTTTTCAGCCCCATTTATACTCATTATTCCTACAGTTTCTGGGCGTATCATAACAACCTCTGAGATATTTTGTGTCACGTAATCTGTATTTTCATATGAGGATAACATATACTCGGTAGTTTTCTTATCATATGTATTAAATTCGGTTGACCGAATGTAAGCAACTTTTGTGATTAGCTTAATCTCGCCAATTTTCAGACTTTCTCTGTAAAAATTACATACAATAATATTTGTTACGTTAGTACGGTTATAGTTTAAGAAGGAATTTAACACTCATGATTGAAACATAATTTTGTCAGACAAAATTTTTAGGTTCAATAGGTTCCTTTATTGTTAACTCCAGTACACAACAGTAATGAAAGGGACTTCGTTTTTCGAAATTCCCGACGAGCGGGATACCTTAAACAATGGAAAATTTCAAAACCCGGTACATAGGACGGGCCATTCACCTTTACCCTACCCGGGGCTCGAAGCACGGACCAGATTCCCTTTTTTAGGAAAATATCCGCGCCGGGGGAAGTCCCTCCCATTACTGGTACCCATGTCTCGAATAATAAACGTACACATGTCTCAAATAATGCGGCAGAGAAGGATAGTCTTGAGAAACAAATTCAAAACGATCATTAATGTCGGCGAACAGCACCCATTTACTAAAATGTTTTGACCGATAGTGACAATCCTAAATTAAATTATTATTTGAATTTATGAGTCAAGTCAATTTTAATTATTTTAAAGTTTTCAGAAAATTATTTCACATAAGTAAAATAAAACATTTCAGCTTGCACGGAAACTGAAACGCCAATAAAACTAAATCAAATAAAGTGTTTAAATCTAGAATTTTAAGAAGGTTTTAATAAATTTAGTGATTTTAAGAACATTTTTTCACAAATTAAAAAATCCACATAGCTCTTTCAAAAAAGCTGCTATACTATTTTAAGTAAAAATGTTGCAAAGTCTTTTACAAAACAAAGCGATATCCTGGTAGTGAATATTCCTAATAGAAATAAACAACGTGAAATTCTGCAAAAAAAGCGAAAAAGTAATAAATTTAAAAATTTCTCTCATAAGCAGAGAAAATTGTATTATTCTAATAGAAATGCACAATACATCTTCAATAATAAATCTAGATTATTAAAAAAAAACTTCGGAAATTTGTCATTAAAACACGCCTCAGCCAAGGACAATTCTCATTAAAGATCGTAATTCTCAACAAAGAATTCAAATTCACTTATAAAAGAAAAGTAGCTGGATTGCACAAGACAAACTCACATTTACAGCGACTCTTTTCCAGTCATATTCAAGTCGCCAGAAATTGTCATGCAATTTAATTACATCGATATCTCCCATCCTTTTGTAATCATCTAGCAGAACACGGTCATACTTTGATATATTACGAATATAAACATGAAAATAAGTGAATCCCTATAATTAATTGTTTAATTATTAAGATAATTATATGAAAATTGTTACAGGGCTAGCCATAATCTAGCCATAACCTTAAAATGTTTTGGTTAAGTTTAAATATGAAATTTGAATTTGATTGTGATTTTATAAATATTATTGGAAATAAACACTATTCAAGAACTAATACGCAACAATAGTAAAAACTACTATTACTTATTTCTAATGCATGAGTATTTTCTTTGCTTTAACGCAAATAACCTTGAATCGTTACATCATCGAGCACAGGTACGCAATACCAAAAATATCCTGCGTCGAGTTGAGCAAAATTCATGGCACAATGACTTCTACTTCACATGTCTAGCTTATTCCAGAAATTTTCGATCAGATAATAACTATGGTCAATTTAAAAATCAGTGGAAATTAGCGAACCCAATTAATGTCTCACCAAATAAACAAATTCCTACCTTTCCATTAATTTTCTTTGAGAGTTCTTTATCATAAATCGGATAATTTGGAAAAGCAAAAACTTCTGACTATCAGATGAGCTCCTTAAAGTGATTATTCGTATGTTTCTACGGGTTTCTGGAGGGCTTTCAAACGCTATTATGTCCCTAGTTCAGGTCCCCACCGTTCAAGGAACAAAAGGGGGATAATCGTAGTAACAGTGCCTGCGCCCGGGGGCTGACCTGTCAGCAGAGTGTAAGCAGCTCTTTTGTGAGCACAAACTCAATTCCCTTTCCTAATCATTCTCTCCTAACTCGGGTAGTCGGTCATCGTCATAGGTGATTGGGCTAATCTTTGAGTCTGCAAATTCACTAGAATCTCAAAAGAAATGTTCGTCATATTACAGTAATACAAGATACATAATTTAACTCGATATATAATGTTTTTGACTCATTTTTGACTTTAAAAATGAACTCAGCTTTCTACCACTGCGCATCTTGCAAACAAAGCGTGAACAAATTGCAAACACCACGCATTTTGCCAATGTTGTACTTTTTTTAAAGATTCTCTTCGAATTGAATTTACTTTGTTGTTTAGCACGGTTTAGAATTAATAAATAATTGTATTTAGTTTGTTTTAACATAAAATTCGAAAAATTTTAGAATGCTTTAAAATGATAAAGAATTTAAATTTGCAATATGATCATTTGTCCACAATTTTGCACCATATTCATGGCAGTGGCGTTGTACATACAAAAATGTAGTTTTATAAAGCAAAAGTTTCAGTTAAGCAATTATCACAAGCCACTATCATAAAATATGGTAATTTTACTTACTTGAAGTTTATGATGTTCTATAAAATCTGTAATTTGTATATAATGACTTTTTTCACCTTCATATATCGGAAACACGCATATGGTAAGTAAATGTTGAATATCTACAAAAAAAAAATTTGAATGATATAACCCTGATGATTAAAACTTTTCCGAGTTTTTATTTTAACAATATTTGCCACATTTTTGCCTTTTGCAACTGCAATAGAAAATGCCCCGTACCTTCGTGGACACATTACGGTACTTTCGGGAAAGACTGTAGCAATAAATGGTTCTGGTATTTCACGCCGTTGGCAGTCGTAATATCGGCAGTGAACATCCTGACTAAAAATTGGATAATAATATTGTTGAATAAATAAATGACAACTGTGCTTTTATTTAATAGAGAATACGCTGTACAAATTCCTAAATGAAATAACTCAAGCCAGGATCTTCAGAAGAATTTCAGGTATTATAAGATAAATTTGAAAAAATGTGCTACTTTTCATGTGGAATGTTATAATAAGCGAATAAATCATTATTTTATTTCTACGTGCACGTTAACCGGTATGTTAATAAAACGAGCTCCATCAACATGTTCAAATCAAATGTTTTATGAAGATATTAAGATTTTTCCATAGTTTAAGAAACACAAATTGGCTTGTAAGACACTCTTAAAAATTGGAAATTTGTCATTTTCTGTGAGCGTTCTAAATAGTATAACCATAATTAATCAATAAAAATTATAGATAATTGTAATTTTATTTAAATAGAGAGCACTACGGGACACCAAATTGTTCTCAATTTTGCCGTGGCCTTGTAAATTTTAGTCAGTGGTCTTGTTGCAAGTTTACTTAGTGGCTCACGAGCTGTTTCTTGATTTAATAAAATTATTATAAAATAGCTTTTAAAATAGTCTATGATAGCTAAATTAGATAAAATACAATAGCTTAAAATAGCTTATAAAATAACGAAGTTAATTAGGTTTCCTACGGTAACCATAATAATTGTATCAAAGGGAATTCAGTCGCGACACGCCGAAGTCCAAAACAATTTTTTATAGGTATTTCAGCTTTCAGCTTTTTTAGGTTGCGACAACTTAATAGAGAATATAATAATACCTATAAAAATTTTCCGAGGTTAATGTCACCGCTATATGATCTGCATACGCGTAAGCTGCTAATATGGTTGGATAAGTATGTCCATAAAACCCCTTTCAATAAAATTATTACTAATAAAGACGATTGCACATTACTCTTCTTCCAACACGAGCGCTCATCCAATTTTTATGAATATCGTCATTTGGAACTTCTTGTGTCTCCATAGAATACCAGTCATTGACATAGCATGAATACTCTTTCCAATGATTATTCGGAATATTTCTTTGTAATTTTCTCAACTCGTGTTCTTTTAATCGAATAATAGTTCTGCTTACGTCTGTGTGAAAATACATGTTTAGTTTCAAAATAAAGACAAACCTTTGATAAAGAGAACGTAGGTAAAGTATAAAAGTGAAATTACGGTTAAAGTTTTAAAGGTGTCTTTATAACGAATTGGTGTATAATACATATGATGATTCTAAACAATTAAAAGAGTAGAATGATGGTAGCATAACAAAACTTTATGATTTATCGGATTTGAAATCTAAGGGATATCTGAGAAGATCAGATAAAATTCATCCAGAGAAATGAATCGCTAATGGGAAAGTTACTTTCAAGAGGAATAAGTTACAATTAAAAACAATTGTTAGATAACATGTTGCAACATGCATGTTGTACTTGTGTTTAGTTTCTTTAAAATCGATGGAAATTTATGTTATTACTAATATAACTACCAGTTTTAATACGTGAAATACCATTCAAAGTGAACCCACAACAAAGGAAAATTAACATTATCTAATATATAAATGAGAATTTAAAACTTTCACGTGTTAATTCCGGAATAATTTTCACGTAATAATGACAATTTTATCCCAAGCTGTACTGGAAACTTCTTCCCTTACCAGAGCATTCGATATTATCAGCTCTCTAGCCTACCAGTTTGAACCTTTCATTTTTTAGCGTTTGCTTACTCTCTGCTGACAGGCCAGCCCGCGGGCGCAGGCACTGTTACTACGATTATCCCATTTGGTTTCTTGAACGGTGGGAACCTGAACTAGGGGTGAAGGATAACGGTAACGCCCAAAAGCAGTCATTCCTTACAAAACTCTTACAAGGAAGTTCCTCCATATCTGAAATCCCGATAGAGCTAGAACGAAAATTCCTTTTTGGCAAGGTGCAAAAACTGCGAAAGTTTCTACTATTCGCTATTTCGCCTCAGGCATAAGGAAGTTTTCCAAAATGAGCCTTTTTTCAGACGTGGAAAAAACTTGAAATGAGTTACAGCACGACAATACAATTTATATAGACGGACTCTTCTTGATCTGTTCTACAAGAACTTTTGTCCTTTTGGTCTAGTTGATCCTCTGGGGTCCTACTCTGATTGATCTTTGCACCAAACGTCCAACGGAATTCTGGAAATATGACCGGCCCCTTGTAGGTAAAACCTTTCCGCGGACAATCCTTTCAAGGTTGATCGGAATAAAAACAAATGCTGTCGATTGCTTTTTGCAGGTTGATGTGCTCAGAAAGCAGTGACCATGTCTCGGAAACATATAGGAGGGTAGGAATCACATTTTGCATCATGAGCTTCCTCTTTTCGTTATTATCAATGTTCATCAAGAGGAGTTTACATTTCCCGTATGATGCCCAAACAGCTTTCGTACCCAAATTTCTTCTGCTAAACCTCCATCTTGATATGGCTTCCTAGATATCAAATTGGAAAGGACTGACAACTCCGTCCATCTCGATTTCTGAGCCCGAAGCGAAGTTGTTTTTCATGATAATTATTTTCTAAGGATTAATTTCGATTCCGCGTTCTTTCGCCAGTCGTGCCAAAATTGATAATCTTCATTCCATTTCTGAATTCAAATTGTAATAGATTCTGCTCATTATGACGAATCTATCGATGTATGGATGATGTCATAACATTTTTGTGAACTACAATGCTCTTCATCCATGGTGTTGGTTAATCAACAATATTGTTTATTGATTTTCACCAATGTTTTAAACGTTAACATTAATAGATGATATACTTAATTAAGAATCTATTGATGCTCGTGTGATGTTATAACAATCTATCTGAGCTGAGTTATAAGCAAAAGCGTATACAGATTGACCAATTTTTGAGGTTTATTATGTATGATTTATAAATTAACACCTAAATGAATGGGTGAATGGTTTTGTAACTATTATAAATACATTCTACACTTTCTCACGGATCTATTGACACCCGTTTTATGTTTGAAAAGTTTTATGAGCGGAGATATGAGCAAAATACCAATTCATTATAAAGACACAGAACGGATTTCGAGTCTGATGACGTTTATTTGTGGATTGTTCACATTGGATTGAAGCAACAAGTGTTCATCGTCATCCTTTTACGCTTCGACGAAATTCATTCAATCATCATGTAACAAATAATAAAATGAATTTATTTTTACAAGACTACAATATCGCTAGAATATTGAATGGAAATGTAATTATTAGTGAAATTAAATTTACAACAAGCTCAGTGGTGGGAATATAATGCAATAATTATATGTATGAGTTTATTCTTCGGCAAAGTCTTCATCCAGCATCACACCTCGTGATCCTCCTCGTCGCATGCCAAAGTTTGTTGATGACATCTGTAATATAATCTATAGACGTTTGAATTTTTAATTTATATTACCGAATGTGCTAATCCTCTTGGTCCAAACACTCCCGACTGGCTGCGTCCCTTCAGTCGCATTTTCTGCAATGCGTTTTCAGCGGCATCTGCTCGCTCCTGGGCATCTTCCACGACGTGCTGCAACTGACGATATTTGGCTAGGTTGGCAGATGCCAATGTCTCTGCATCTTCAATTTGTCGTTTGTATGTCTTAATTTTTTGCTGAAGCTTCTCGATAAGATCGTACATTCGTTCCAGTGATTTCTTATCTTCATCGACCTTAAAACAAATCAATTAACATAATACGAAACATTATCAAAACCTGGAATTGAAGTTCGCGGCACTTTCTATCCTTGTTTCGTGCGGTTTTCTGTGTTTCTGCGTGTCTTCTTGTTTCCCCTTCGAGCTCTGTTTCAAGTTCCTGGATTTTCAGATCAAGCTTGGCTAATTGTCGTTTGCCTCCCTTTGCGCCGCAAGCTTCTGCTTCATCCAATCTCATTTGCAAATCTTTTACTTGTGCTTCAAGTGACCGCTTTGCCTTGTCAAGATTGCTCGCATGCTCCTGTTCAGCCCGAAGCTCGTCTGACAGCCTTGAGGCTTCCATTACGGCCTTCTTTGCCTTTTCATCAGCTGACTTTGTTTCATTGAAAGCTTCTTCAACTTCAACTTGTAGTTGTTGAAGTTCAGTTTCAACTTTTCTTTTTCCGGTAACTAAGAAGGAGTTGTTGTTAGTTAGCTCATTAACAAGATCCTTTGCATCGGCAAGCTCAAGCTCTGCTTGTCTTCGAGATCTTTCCGACTGTTCGTAGATAACGGCCAAATCTTCCTTCTCTTGTTGCAAAACGTTTGATCTTCTTTCAGCAAAGTTGGCCTGATCTCTAACTTCATTGAGCACTCTTTGCTCATCTTCACATTGTAATTGTAAATCTCTGATCGTATCTTGCAATTTTTTCATATTTTTCTGATTATCTACGTTCATTTTATTGCTATGATCTAAAGCGATTTCAAGCTCGTTAATATCGGTCTCAAGCTTCTTTTTCGTTTTCAGCAATTCAACACGAGCGCGGCTCTCCGTTTCCAATGAAGCTTGGATGCTTTCAATGGTTCTACTGTAGTTCTTACGCGTGTTTTCAAACTCTTCCTCCTTTTCTTGCAATCTCTTTTCAATTTCCGATCTGCTCTGAGAGACTTCGATTTGAGCCCTCATCAGCTTCTGCTCCTCAGCTTCTAGGGCGCATTCGGCTTCATCGAGAGCTTGCTGCAATTCTTCTTTTTCGATCTCTAGACGTCTACGCGCTTTCTGCAATTCGTGCACATTTTTGCCGCCCTCTCCTAGTTGATCGGTCAAATCTTTAAGCTCCTGAGCGAGTGATTTGTTCTCTCTTCTGACCACTTCTGTAGCTTCATTCGCTTCTTCAATTTGTGATCGCAATTTGAATATTTCTGTCGCCGAGTTGCGGATGTCTCTTTGACTTTGCTCCAATTCATTAACAAGACCCTCACACTTTCTCCTCCAATCTTCGACAACTTTGTCAAATCCTTTCTGTTTCTTCTCTAACGAGCTTGCAATCGAATTCGCGCGGTCAGCGTCGATCTGAGCATCATCGAGTTCATGAGACAATCTTTGTTTTGTCTTTTCAAGTGAAGTTATTTTTTGATTCGCGCTCTCCAATTGCTCCTGCATTTCCTGCACCTTTTGTGTGAGTTTACGGCGAGTTTCTTCGAGCTCTTCGGCACGGCTCACACCTTCTCCTTCAAACTTCGCGCGCCATTGTTGAATTTCGCTATTAGCCTTGCTAAGTTGTCGCTGAATGTCAGTCTTGGAATCTTGCTCCTCTTCAATCTGCTCTCGCAATTGCTCACATTCCAGTTGATAGTTCGAAAGCTGTGAGTGGATCGATTGCCGTTCTCTGGTTTCTTGATCCAAAGTGCGCCTCATTTCTTCTAGTTGATGGTGTTGCTGCTGTTTAATACGATTAAGAGCAGACAGCTGAGATTCAGCATCTTCCAACTGTCGGTTCAAGTCCTGATTGTCCGAATGCATTCTATTCTTATTCATCGTCAATTCCTGAATGATTCTCTGTTGTTCATCGCTCTTCAAAGTCATGTCGGTTAGCTGAGATTCAAGTTGTTTCGCCATTCTTTCGCAGTTCTATAAAAAGGTTTATTAAGGCTAAGGAATTCCACTTATTTACAAAACAAAAAAATTTATATTTAGTATTTATCATTGTTATTTTAATCCGAATCTTTACCTGTCTTTGCTTGGCTTCAATGTCAACAGATTGCTGAAGCTCATCGATCTCCCTCTGCTTATCATTCTTCTCTCGTTCTAACTTGGCTCTCATCTTTTGAATGGTATCAAGTTGATCGCTGAGCTCCGCGACAGCATCATTATGTTTCTTGCGCATCGCTGACATACTTGTCTCCGCGTTGATTGCGGCATCTTCCAAATCTTGACGTAATTTGGAAAGTTCAGCTTCTCTGAAATTTTTGAACCAATTTAGAAAACCTCATTTTAATAATAAGAAACCTTTTCTTATTAAGCTCCATTTGTGCTTGTGTGGCTCCTCCAGCCTCATCTAACCGATCGCCCAATTCTTCTAATTCTAATTGCATTTCGTTGCGAGCTTTTTCAGCCTTGGCGCGACTGTTTCTTTCAGCGTCAAGTTCTTCTTCAAGCTCCTGGTTCTTCGCTAGCAACTCTTTGATTTGGCGTTGAAGTTTTGCGACAAGTGATTGCTCATCTTCGATTCGAGTTTGTAGTGACACAATTTCTGCGTCTTTCCTCTTCATGGACTGTTCTTGTTCGTGTTTGACGCGATTCAAATCTTCTACGAGTTCCTGAGCAATCTTCAGCTCGCCTTCAACTTTTCTTCTTTGTTTTTCAACGTCTTGTCGTCCTCGCTTTTCACGTTCTAGACTATCTTCTAATTCGTCAAGTGTCGACTCAAGTTTCGATTTCATTTTGTTCAAATGATTCACTTTATCCTCTTCAGCTTGGATATCATCAAGAAGTTTTCTGTTGATCTCTTCTTGATGCTTCTTTTCTTTGTTTAATTTTGAAATAACTTCATCTTGCGATTGAACTTCGTCCTGTAGTTTATTTTGTTTAAGTAGTTAGATAATGATTTACCTGTAAATTCCTTATTTGATGATCTTTGGCTTGTTTCTCATTTTCTTGTTTTTTGATGGTTGTCTCAAGATCGCCGACGTTCTTCTTCAAAGTCTCGTTATCCTGCTCAACTTTTTTCTTTGCTTTCTGTAGGGCTGAGTTCCTTTCCTCTTCATCACAAAGTTGATCATTAAGATTCGCTAATTGCTTTTCAATATCAGCTTTTTGAGAAAGCAACTTAGCTGATCTCTCTTCTCCCTCCGCATTACAATCCCTTTCCTGCTCGAGCTGAATCAGTAAGGCTTGTTTTTCAGCTTCCAATCGAGCATTTTCAGCCTCTCTTTCTTTTCGAAGACTTTCTTCCTTCATCTTGTCCTCTTCTAATGACTTGCACCTTAAATTTGTTTCCATTATCATATAATATTCAAAAAGTTGGATCAAACTTTTTCTCAAGAGCCTCGAACTCCTCATTCTTCTTATTTCCCTTAATCAATGGCTTAACTCGTGCAAATAGCTTAAACCAAGGCCATGAACGCAAAGTACACCATGCACGAATATTTCTTTGGAGAACTATCAAACCGACCCTAAATTATAATTATCATTTCTATGGGTGACAATCCAATACAAACTTTTGTGTTTTCTTTCTTTGGTATTCGCACATTGCCAAATAATGTCTGCAGGCGCATTGCAGTTTCGCCATGATCTTTCCGAGCACTTCATCCCTCAACTCTTCAAGATGGGCTAGAACACCAGCCTTGAAGAAGACTTTGGTGAGACCCGTTTGGAACTCTTCAGCCTTCAACGCGCCGCTGTTGATAAGCTGGGCGGCAATTTTCTCGCCAGCCTCTTTGTCATCTTTTCCAGCTTTTGCAGCATCTGCGGCGAGAACCGCATAACGTTGCTTGAAATCGCTATACGGCATTCTGTTAGGGAAACCTTTCCGGCAGATGCGGATTCCTTCGAGAACACCATTGCACGTGAGCTGATTCAAAACCAGATTAGCCTCAATGAGACCAGATTTCTTCTGCTCATTTGGAATGATGCAACGAATGAAGTGTGGATGCGTTTGATGAAGCATGTGCATCAAATTGTTTAGAGATTCACGATACAGCATAGAGACAGTGGCGAATGAGGCCGACTTGCCCTTTTTCTTTCCACCTGTTCCAGTTTTCTTGCCTTCTTTGGCGAGAGCGGCGATATCTTCTTGTGTGTTGTAATCGGACCATAATTCAGCCATGAGAACATTGGTTTTGTTTGCCTTGAGGACGGTGACAGCAGTGTCATTCAATGGATCCTGCAGATTAATTGATTTGGAAAAGGTGGAAGGTTTTCACAAATTAATTATAATGGGGGTGTTTACTAATCGCATAAGAAGTAGGCGAAGTTTTAGGATTTTATTGAGTTGATGAATAAGTTCGTAGAGTTTTTATATTATCTTTTGTTTCACAACAACTTTCTTGTTGTTTGGCAAAGTGTATATAATTATCTAATAGCGCGTTTTCTGCTCTAGGAAACTGTTTTTTTAGTTTTTTCTGAATTTTTTTATTTTCATAATTTTTCAGGCTTAGATATGAGCTTTCCAGAAGGCAAAAATTAGCAATTTTGACATCTGCTCTTCTTTGATTTCATCGAAAGCAAAAAGCATCCGAAAATGCTCGGTAAATATGCAGTGTGTTTTGAGAAGGTGTCTTAGCCTGTCTACCAGTTATAGGATTTCAAAACCCGCGGCATGGGACCGGGAGCGGGACTTCCCTTTTTTCCAATCCGGGGCCCGGGACTTCTCTTTTTCTCTACCCTGGACCCCTTTTTTTAGGAAAATACCCGGCTCGGGGGGGGGGGACCGGGTGGAGTCCCTCCTATCACTGGTGTCTACTGCACAAAAATGGTTTGCAAAGTTAAAAAATGGCGCCATTAATCTTGAAGGCGCCCCTTGAAGCGGACGACCTGCAAAATCAGGCGAAGAGCATCTGAAGGCACTATTGAAGAATGATGATCGCCAAATAGGTCGTGAATTTGCCGAAAAAATGAACTGTGATCAAAAGACAATCCGTAATCATCTTCATGGGATTTGCGGAAAAACTCGGGAAACACTACTTAATTTATTTATCGCGTAACTTAAAAAACAATTAAGTAAATATACAGCGAAATTGTGAAACACTAATAATTAATTCTTTAAATGAGTAAAATATTTGCTTAACCTTTTATTGAAACTATTTGAAAGGAAAACAATGAAAATAATTATCTAATTCAAAACTCAAATACACATGCGATCGTCAAGACATCCATTTTTTCCCGGGACACGGGACCGGTACTTCCCTTTTTCCCTACCCAGGACTTTCATTTATCATTAGCCGGGACAACAGGAACTTCAGTTTTTTCAATATACGGGACCCCTTTTATAGGAAAATTCCAGGGCCGGAGGGGGGGATGGACCGGGGGGAGTCTCTCCCACCCCTGGAATGCATGCCGCACTGGCACGCCAACTGGAAATAACGTTTTTTCAATTTTTAAACGTGTCTAAAGACTTTAGCCTAATTTTAACGAAATTTTTTTTACTACAACTTAACTAGGCGTGCCTTAATCTTTCTAAAAACACTACTATCTTCCCAAAAAATTTGATTTGAGCGCTTTTACTGGGTTTTTTTTCTTATCATATCAGTTGGCGTGAACTGGGAAATGCTCAAAAGATACGCCACGGTCCATAAGGATCTCTATGTTGACCAGCTGTGTCGCGTAAATGAGGCTATTCGAATGAAAAGACAAGGCCAAGTCATCTTGCTCCACGACAATGGCTGCATGTTGCACAAGTCGTCAAAACCGCCCTCCAAGAGCTTGTATGGAGGTTCTTCAGCATCAACCGTGCTCTCCAGACTTTGTGTCATCCGATTATGACCTTTCTGTCAAATTAAATGAGGGGTGTTACCTTTGATGGCGAAGAGGATCCCCCAAATCTGGCTCAACAACTTCTTCGACACCAGACCGGGCGACTTTTGGCGGAACGGCATCAACAAATTGATCGAGAGGTGGGAGGAAGTGGTAAACAGTAACGGCAAATGCAAGATTTATTAATTTATTATTGTTTTTGGTTCAAATAAATATTGTGAAAAAAAAACTCTACGAACTTATTCCTCAATCAAACACATACTTCTTAAACTTTCTTTCAAATTGTTAGAAAATATAAGACACAGTGCCTAGAGCTCGTGGATAATCTGTCAGAAACAGACTAGACCTTTCAAATCATAGTAATATTTTATAAATTAAGGACCCTCGCCACATCCAACAATCTTTAATATACCAAAACTAACCTTATTCTTTTCGAGCCATCCATTAACATTGTATCGAACGGTGCCAGCATAATGAACAATAGCAAGATGTGCTTCAGCTTGCTTGCCCTTTGGTGGACGAGGTTTTTGGAAGTTTGGATGCTTGCCCAAATGTTGGTCATTAAGTTTTGACGCCAACGTCGTATCAGTAGCCTTTGGAACGATGCATTCTTCATCCAACATTGACACGATTCCAAGTGGTTTCTCGATTAACTCAATGCAAGCTTGAAGATCCAGTCCAAAGTCAATGAACTCCCATTGAATGCCTTCCCGTTTATATTCCTCTTGCTCTAGTACGAACATATGATGATTGAAAAACTGTTGAAGTTTTTCATTGACGAAATTGATCCACAGTTGTTCAAAAGAATTGAGCTGAATATATTAATGATGAGGAATTTTAAATGGGAATTTCCCTACGTCAAAGATTTCAAAACCAGCAATATCAAGAACACCAATGAAATAGTCGCGAGATAAATCTTGTGCATTTAACGTCTTATTGCATCTTTAATTAAAGTTTTTTATTTGAAAAAAGTGTTAAGCTAACCGTTTGATGAGCCACGCAAACATCCTTGCAAACAAAGCCTTAGCTAATGCTCCAACAGCCCAGTTGACTTGATTCAAATTCTGTCCCTTGTTGACCCATTCTGTACCTACTTTTACGCGAGGCTTCAACAATGAGCTGATAAACTTGTCCGAATCTACACCATACAATTTACACGCAATTTCCCCTTCTAAAATTAATTCCTCTAATTATCCCATAAAGCACGAGTTCTAGCCTTTTCCATCCTCTAACTCGGCTTGCTCTTCTCTTGGTCTTTGCTTGAACTTCAGTTCTCCCATGTGCATAATACCAGCAGTAATAGCGAACAAATCCTCCTTCTCCTTCTCGCTAAACTTCATAATATCGAATGCTTCATTAGTGATGTTCATCTCCTCGACATCGTCGACTCCATCGATGGTCACTTCCGCCTGCGAAACGAACGAATACTCCTTAATGGGGCGAGTAAGGAATAGTCGCTCCTTTAATCCTTTAATGGCACCAGAATAGAGCTGGTAGAAGATGTGGTACGAGCGTTCACCAGGCGCTTGCTTGATGACACGTGATTTTTCGAGAAGGTCTATACGGATGGGTATTATATACGTTGAATCCGTGTGAAACATGGAAGAAGGAATTTTGATATACACTAGCTGACAAAAGTTTTGTCACAAATGTTTTTTCGGGTTTAACTTTTTTGTGACTTGACCAAATTGGCTGATTTTTTGATATGATAGATTCATATGGTTGTAGATTATTTTACAAATTCCCGCTTGTGATTACGATGATCCGTTTTACAGTGACAAGCGTTTATCCTAAAACGCGTAGCTCAAAGATATTACGAACTTTTCTTGCACTGCATTTTTTTAATAATTTTTAAAGTTCAATTATATTTTTTGCATAATTTATTGAAAATAGCAGTAATTGGAAACATTTTAGAGATGACTCCACGTAAAGAAACTCCAATTGCCACCCGGCAAGCTGTTATCAATATGAGGGAAAACGAAATGCGTGGTACCGAAATTACCATGATAATTTAAACCAAATTTTGCTAATATAACATTTTAAACACTGATTCACATAAAATATCAAAAAATCAGCCAATTTGGTCAAGTCACAAAAAAGTTAAACCCGAAAAAAACATTTGTGACAAAACTTTTGTCAGCTAGCGTAATTTAGGATGCGATTTGACTAGAATTTATTGTTTTTATCTCATTTTGTTTAAAAATTGTATGCACATGAAAATTACGATTTTTTCAAGATTAAAACGCTTTTTATTAATTTGCAAGTAGAAGTTTCAATTTATTTTTTACGTCAATTTCTCAGGCATTCCTTAAAATACGTCTTACAATTGAAGTTTTTATAAAATTTTGTCTTAAAATAATTGTTTTGAAGGACTGCTTTAAGAATTCATTTAGCGTGTTTTCTGTACAAGCTAAAGTAGTTTTTCAATATTAATTCTTAAAAAGCAAAACTTGTGAATTCTCTTGTGGGATAAATGACTTATTTATGCGTAATGCATACCAACTGGAAATAACGATTTTCTGATTTTAAGAAGGTCTGATAACTTTTGCGTCTTTTCAACAAAACATTTTTTATTGCAATTTAACTAGGCTTGTCTTAAACTATCTAAAAATATTAACATCTTTCCAAAAAATTATATTTGAGTTAGTCTACTGAGCTAAATTTTTTACCGTACCAGTTAGTCTGCGTAAGGTACATTCGAAATTGTTTTCTTAACGATGACTTTACGCAAATTTAATATTTAAAACTACCATAACTCTATTCACTCCGGTATCCCTTTACACGGAAAGAAACATTATGCACTCCAGGACAAAACAATAGAAAACTATGTCCAATATTTGACAAAGGCAAATTTCAGGTGGAACCAAAGAAGACTTGCGTTTTTGCAAAAAAGGTGCCTTGATTTTATCAATTGCATCCTTCTAGTATCCTTCTTGGCTCCGCCTCCAAATTGGTATTTGAACACGTTTTGTCCTGGGGTGCATTATGAAAAACCCTTTTTCCTTCTTCCAAAATTCACACAATCATTTCACTCACAATGCTCAATATCAGCTCCCGCAACTTTCCCGGCTTGATTAAAATGAATCCGAATGAACTTTCCGAATCTCGACGAATTGTTATTTCGCACAGTTTTCGCATTACCTAAAACCCACAAAACTTTGCATTTAATTGTCCAATGAATCGAATTTCTATCAGATTATGACAAATATTGGCTTATTATTTGCACACCCACTAGCACAATGATGGCAAAGTTTTAAATCCACTTGAAACTGTCGCCGAATATATTGGATTGATGTGTATTTGAGAGAAAGTGTAACATCCTTTTTATCATGTTGAAACAAAATTAAATAAACATTAAAATCAATTAAGGATGATGATTGATCGGATATGAGAATTATCAATAAAGCTGATTGATCAAAAACATATGGATTGGACCGAGTGATGATTATTGTTGACATTGGGAGTTATTTTGATGATTAGAGATACTAATTGGAATTTTGAGTAATTTCCTAATAATTTTAGCAATACTATTCAAGTCTCAATTCATGGGTTGAGTATCTGTACGAATGAGAAAAGATAATATGCAAATAAAGTAAATTTCATTGAATTTCATTTGAATTTTTAAAACCTTTGAGAATTTGCTAAAATACGGAAAAAATAAATCTGATTGTTCGATAGCTCTATTTTTTCAAGTGTATTGTTGCGTACAGGGTTGCGTATAATTACAAAAGTTTTCGTTGATACAATATTTTTCTTATCATTAAATTAACATGGTTTTTCAATTTTATTCCAAATATTTTCTGTTTTACGGTAATGGTGAAGAATACAGTCCTACCGTCAATAACCGCTCTAGACGTGGAAAACCAATAAGTTTCAGACGTGTAGATTTTGTTACACATTTTATCATTTTATAGAAAATTATCGAAAAAATGTAACTTTAAATTACATAAAAACAATATTCACTATTTCTATATAACATATGGGTCACTTCTATAAAGTATAGTCTATTAAAATACCCACTGCCTCAACTACTATTGATTGAATTGTTGCAAAAAAGCGTGGACAAATTGCACAAACCACGCCCTTCACTTGTTACTTAAATTCGATATTTTTTAAATCGTAACTTCCTTGAATTTTATTTACTTTGTTGTTTAGAGATAATGCTTAATTGTGTATAACTTATTTCAAAGTTCAAAAAGCGGTTTTAAAAAATAAAGAATTTGAATAAAGAGTGAAGGGCGTGGCCTTTGCAATTTGTCCACGCTTTTTTGCAAAATTCACAGTTATCTTGGAATTGCAGTGCAAAAACCTTAGAAGAAAATACTTTAAAAAATTTAAATAACGAGATTAAAAATTTCTCTGTTAAATCTCATTCTCGGCAAAAATTAAAAGATAAAAGTAGATTCTCTGTAAAGAGTCCAGAGAGTTTCAGACAAATCTTGTCGTTTTTTATCAACGAAAATAAGATATTTTTGCTCGAAAAGGGAAACGTATGTCTGAATCCGGAATATAACTTGAAAATTGTAATAATTTACGAAAAGTACTTATTTTCCATTTAAGCAAAAAATTGGAGGTCACTTTAATGAAAGGGTTTTAAAAAACTTGGAGCTTCACAAGTCATAACATTTTTTAAAAAACTAAATCCGGAAGTCGGATTTGTTAAATCCGTTATTGGTAACGTATCCAAAATGGCTGTGGGTGCGCGAATAATCCAAAAAAAAAAAGCAAAAATCATTTCACATACCAAATGCTTCCAAAACCGGGTTTGTTTGAACAATTTGGTCTTCTAGTGACACTTGGTCCTTTTTAGTCTTCTTTTTCTTGCTCGATTGTTGAGATGCTCCAACCATGGCAAAGTACGAAATAACCTTTTTTGTGTTCTCGGTTTTACCAGCTCCTGATTCGCCAGTAATTAGCATTGATTGATTTTCCCGATCTGAAATTAATAATTCACTATGCTATTGCACATTATCATGACCATTTGTCATATTGCGGTAAGCTTCGTCGGAAACTGCGAACAAATGCGGAGGCATTTCATTCCTACGCTTGCCCATATACATCTTGCAAACGGATTCCGAATAGATCGGCAAACGCTTGTAGGGGTTGATAACAACGCAGAAAAGACCCGAATACGTCTGAAAAGTTATTCAATTGAGTTTTATTGGGGCAATTGTCAACTTACGTAGATCATCATCGAGTAGTAGCGTTGACGAAGATTGTGAAGAACCGAAGCATCATTGAGGAATGTTAAGTTTGCCATATCCTCCGTCTTCTCGTACTTGGGTGGATTCATTTGCTGCACATCGTCTTTTTTCAAAGTTTTCTATAATTTTTAAGCTTAATTTCTATGAGGAAATTAATTTTCACCTCGGCTCCTTTTGCAGAAACGACAGTGATTGTATCGCCCTTTGATGATTTTATTTCAGCGGCCACGAAGCCTTTAAAACATTTCATGTGTATCAATTTTAATATATTTACCTTCTTCAGGATCAGTTATCCATACATTCTTCTTCGAGTCAAACTTTTTCGTGGTGGCGGCCAAAAGCTAGAACCAATATGACTAAAATCTGTCTAAAATAACAAACCTGTTCGGGTGATTGACGAAGATATTGCCAACCGGGATCTGATTCGTGTTGCATTTTCTACAGACAGTCTTTTAAACAAATTGAGAAGTGTGTTTAGTGTTCAAGCCAAAATTTTGGACACTCGTCTGAAAGCTTTGCATCAAAATACGTTTTGGTGGGATTTATTAAAAATCAAATAATGGATTCAATAAGAAGAATGTTTGACAACAGAAGGAGGAGAATTATTGATATTGTTTGATGAAACAAACTTAACTTTCTGGTTCAAAGGATTCAAAGGAAACATTTTTACTATATATATATATATATAAATATGTATAAGTCATTCGGCTCATTTCCTAATTATGGTAAAATCACGCACCGCTATCATATCGGACTGGATCATTTAAGACTTTAGAACTTAATTTAAGCATAGGTATTAATGTTATATGAACTCTATGGCTTAAAATACCTAAAATCTACTTTTAGAGATTTATAATAATTCACGTGGAATTTTCTAAAATAGTCATTCGCTGGTGGCGTGCAAAATAAGAATAATTTTTGACATAAATGTTTTATTTTACAGAAAGGCAGCTTTTCGGTAGGATCTTTGTTATACCTTAAATCTTTAAAAAACAATAATTATTCAAATAATCAAATCAAATGACTGTGACGATGAGTTTGACAGAAAAAATATTAGTAAGAAACTTTTAAATTGTAGTAAATATTAGTAAGGAACCTTGCTCTTCTCTCAATCAGATAAAAATTAAACTTAATCTTATAGTTTTAAAACAACTCTGTGTCTTTTTCTATGCTGGATACAGAGCAAATAATATCCCTACCAATTCCCTCCCCTGAATGATACAAACATTAAAGAATAAGAAAACCATACTGGTGAGAGAAACAAAGAAGATCCAACTACTTGTAATACTTGATTACAAAAATAGGTGCATAAAATTTCTGAAAGCTGCCAGTAAGAGAATAAGAAGCAGTTAAATGTTCAGTAAGGTTCCTGCAAAATATTAATCTTTTATAAGTCCTGAGTAAAGTAAAATAATCTGTGATTAGCTCATAATATTACAATTTGAATGGAACAGTTTTACCTTTTGAAGCCTTGTTCATAATAAAACCAACTATTTTGTCGATTTATAATATTATAGAAAATTGTTTATTTTAAATATTATTTTGTCATACTCTTTGTATTACCTTTCTCTGATTTGAATAATCCTAAACTTTAATTAGTAGATCTGTTAATTTCGTTTATTTGGATATATTTCTATTATAATGATAAAAACTGTATTGGGACTAGGGTAGCTTTCATTAAATCCATTAATTATTCGTCAAATTGTGTTCAAATGCACCCCAAATTGAATGGTTAAGTTGGGTGCTCAGAAATGATGCTCATTTTGCAAATTTCGATAAGAAGTGCATATTTTTAGATAGTTTAAGATGGGCTAGAAATAATGACGTATCAAGTTGTATGAAAATAAGATGTATAAATTAGTAGGACTCGTTTAAACATTGATAAATATTCATTTCGATTTGGCGTGCAAATCTAATAGAAAAATGATACTGCACACCAAGTGAAAAAGAACAATTTCCCAATTTATAATCTTAAATCTTACAATTTTTAAAAGGAAATCATCAATGAATTTTGCTTATCCCATCCGTAAAAACTGGAGCTCAGAAAAGTCATTTACATCTAAAATTTCTTACAAGCATGAAGCGTTAGTGATATTTTAATGGAAATCTATCCAATTTACGCAAAAATTCGTTTTTAACTTTCGCGTAAATTTTATGTCGAGCCTGCATACTCAAAGATTAGTTCAATCACCTCTGACGATGACCGACTATCTGAGTCAGGAGAGAATGATGAGGAAAGGGTGATGAGTTTGTGCTCGCAAAAGAGCTGACAGGTCAGCCCCGGGCGCAGGCGTTTAAATTGTGCTAAATCGTCGTTTTCTATTGGCGTGCTTATCTTTAAATATCTAGAGATCTGAATATTTAGAAAGAGTTATCGATCAACGTGATACTCCTTCTCGAATATTGTTTTTGAGCATCTCAACTCACTAGGAAGATCATTTTTGACCCCAAAGATTTGGGTGCTGAAACTTTGTCAATCTCAAAATTTGTTGGGCTTATACAGTTTTCTACATTACACTTTAGGTTGGTAACTTTAAACCGTTTTTTATCCCACTTTAACCCAGTGAAGAACAATTATTTGTGTGCACTAAAACCATGCAGAGTTTCGTTTGGATCCAAAAATGACCTCTCTAGTTAGTTAGGACTTTTATTATTGCTCTGTTGGCCTGCAGTACCTTCTTTCTGAAATTTTATGATAACTTTTTAAAAATTTTTACGATTATTATTTTATTGTCACACAACGTACTTAAGAAAACACTCTTTAACTTATAGATATTGTGTGTGTGATTATTAATTTTAATTATTATAGTATAGCGATTAACTTAATTGAAAACAAGACTAAAGCTTTAAAAAAATAGAACGAGTTATTTCTAAGGAAACGGTAATATTCCGGTAATCGAAACAATCGAATCGTCTCAAAAACAACAATTTGCGTTTTATCCTTATAAGTCGAGTAATTTTGGATTTTTATAAATTTTCCATAAAATTACTTTTACAAGTTAGCGTCACATTTTTTGGGAAAACCCCGAAATATTCCGAACTAATCTCTTGATCTCCTTAAAAAACTAAATTTATTAAAAATCATTCAATTTGGATTCTTGTCATCAACCTTCTTGCGATATTTGCTCTGAGCTTTTCAAACATTTCATTACTTTTTTATTGTTGGCGTGGGGCAAAGAGAATCCAACCACCTGGACCTTAGAAAAGCCTCTCAAAAATGGAATTTGGTATAAATTTAAATTTACACAGACATTTTAGGAATTGACTTTTAGCGTAAATTAATAAAACTCGTTTAAGTTTTACGTTTCCAATTTTGTATTCATGTGGATCTTTTAGCGTACTTTTCAAATTTTACCGAATTTTCAAATACGATTTACGGAGTTCGACGTTTAATTAAACTTGAAATACTTATAAAGATTTAGGAAAATTCCGTGAATGTCTTTTAATCTGCTTGGTAATTTTAATATGACTGTTAGAATAATAAAAACCTAATTATTTTATTTTCATTTTACTGCGCAGTTGTTTTGCATAACTGTGCTGCAATTGAAGGTTAAAGATATAAAGAATTGCAACATAAAATAAGATAATACAACTAACTTTGATACATTAAATTTCCATTATATTTGAAAATCTCTAAATACAGTTACATTTTCTTTTCGTTTTTCTTATATATACGTTTTCTGTAATTTACTGTTTTTTTAAGGCTGTTAAAGTAATCTATTTCTGTAAGTTAAACGTCATATTATATAAATGGTGATTATAAGAAAACCAGAAATCATCATAAAAGTTCAATTTTCTATCAAGTTTTCGAAATAGTTGCCATATATTAACGAGCTCTTTTAAATGAATGAAAACTATTTGTCTAGCTAAATTTAATGAACCGCTTTAAGAAAATTTAAGATTAGATTGAAAATAAAGTCATACCTGAGGTATCAAAGGATTTGAAGATTTTTTTAACACAATTATATTATGAGGACTGTATATATATATAAAAGATAACATTTTAGACAGAGCAACATGCTAAATGATTGAACATGCACAAGACGAAATCTCAAATAATCATTATCGTCGGCTTATGACTTCTCAATAAACAGCCTCAACTCGAAACAACGCGCACACCATCGAAAAAATGTTGTTTGTCAAATAGCACCCCCCCCCCCTTTCCCCCGCAATATCTGCGCTATCCAAATCAACCACGAAAAAATGTGAGAGCGCGTCGAGCAGTCCAACAAAATTCCGTCAAACTACGCGTCGTTCAAATCCACTTGACGATCTATCCGATGGCTATGATGTCTTCTTGCACAATTTTTTGCGCCAATTTTCTTTGAGCAGCCACATGCACAAACATTTTCTCAATTAATGCGCGTGTTTATATTATATCTCTCGGATATACACTCGATTTGATAGTAGCAAAGGATTCCTTGTTTTGTGTAGATGTGTAACTGTTAAATCAACAAATTACTGTTTATTTATTTCTACACATAATTGTTTAGGCGAAAATAATTTTAAATGATTTGATTCTTGTTTTGAAAATTATTCTCTATTGGAAATGTTGGAAAAATTATCGACGATATACAGTACACTTTTCGGTAAATTTGAACAAAGCATGTGTGAGATATGCAGAGAGGGATCATACCTACAAATAATATAAAGTAAAGTATAAATAATTAATCGATATATGCATTGTTTTCGACAATCGACAATATCCATTCTGTCCGGCAACTGATTGAAAAGTGCAACGAATTCAAAAGCCCTCTGGTGCTTGCTCTAATCGATTTTCCGGCCGCCTTCGACAGAATCTCCCATGAATCGATAGGTCATTCTTTACACGTCGCTGGCGTTCCGCCTTACCTTATTTATCAATTCAGTAAAGAGAATGTTGTCAGGAGGTACTGCAGAAATCAGAATACACGGGAAGGCAATCGAAATTCCATTGAAAAGAGGGGTGCGTCAAGGTGACTCGGCGTCACCATCTCTGTTCGCATTTGCTCTCCAAATGATTCTCGATGAGGCCGACAAGGATAGTGCGGAAGAATCGGAAGGTATAAGTGTTGATTTTGAAACTACTCGAGCTCGCTAATTGGAAGTTCCTCAGAAGAAATAAACCGGAGTCTGAATCAACTCGAAGAAAAGGCAAGAAACCATGGTCTAGAAGTCAACCCAACAAAGACGATGATACTACACAACGACTACGCTACCAAAGATCCCATATTTTCAGGTGGTTCTGTTTGCTCATCAGTAGCTGGTGACAAATACTTGGGTAGTTTCATCGCGATCGACGGTTCGTTGAATGATGAGGTTTCCCGAAGAATCAAGTCAGCTTGGGCGGCTTTCTACAAATGCAAGCCTCTATTTCCTCACAGCAAAGGGAAAAAGAGAACTAGTTCACCAGAACATCGTTCCGGCCTTGCTCTACGGTTGCGAAACATGGTACCCTTCTAAGGAAACTCTCCAACGACTCCAAAGAACTCTGGACGTTATCTGCTTTCACTCCAATGTCGAAGGATCCATTTCGGTTGATTTGCTAGTTCGGAGGAAGCTGCTCAGTTGATCTGGACATGTCGCAAGGCTGCCGGACACGAGGTGGAGCAGAATTCTTTCAGAATGGGATCCGCGAGGCTGGTCAAGAGCAAGAGGGAGACCCAAAGGAAGGTGGTCGGACACAGTCAAGCTCTGGGTCGCGAAATTCGTCCACGAGAAGTCTACCACCCGGGCAACACGGAGAAGACGGCTTGGTCAACATTGGCAAGGCGAAGCCGAACACTCTGGAGAGAGTTGGTTCGCATCTCGACGAAGTCGGAATGAAGTCGGACGATCAAGTAATCAAGTAAGTAAGTGTATATTAAGAGGATAATCTCACATCTGAAAAGAGCAATCGACAATCGATTTGTTTCTACAATGTGAGATCAACAACGGTCAGGGATTGTTTGAGGGAACACTTTAAATGGGCGGTTCATATTTCATAAATGGTCAGTTGGTCCAAAAGTCTCATAGAATTGGATCCGAGAAAGTTTTTTTTATTGTTAAAGAATTTGTTGAAACTCTTCATTCTGGCTTTTGGTTCATCAGTATCATGCTCTCAAAATAGTACCCTGTAAAAGAAGGTAACGGACCCTGTAAAAGAAGGTAAAGAAGGAAGTAAAAGAAAGATACATCAATGACAGTGGCACACCACAGTCTCTTGCATCAGAAAGAATTTGCCCGCGGAGGAAAAGGGAACTCCCGTTCCCCGGGTTTTAAGTTTTTCAATTTTGACACCCCAGGACAGAACGGGTCCAAAACCCCGTTTGAAGACGGAGCCAAGAAGCCGCTTGGGCAAAAAAGTATGCTTATTATAAAAATCGTTTCCTTAAACAAATTTGGAGTTTGAGCCAAGAAGGATTTTTTAAATTTGGGACATATTTTTCTACTGTTTTGTCCTGGAGTGCTTACATGTATGACGGAATCAAAGAAATTGGGAAAACGAAGCCTCACCATGACCACTACTACAGTATTAAGAACGTATTTGTCCGTTAGATGATGGAAAATCGGTGATGAAAAGAAAAATTACCTTTTCCGATAAATTGAATATATTTTTCAATCAATTTTGCAATTAAAGTATTATTTCTTGGATAGACATTTTTTACATTTTTATAAAAGTACTTTATCATTGATTACCGCCGTTTACCGAATAAATATGTTCTTGCATACGGCCTCAGCTTTTGGTAGATTCAAAGTTTTAGCCGGTCCGAACTTTACTCCAAGTAGTTCTCTTGTAATCATCGAAAAACGTTGAAAAACTTGAGCAAGACAGCTACCGCGTGCCGACATATTGAAAATATTTATTGTCGTGGTGTAGGTTGATGAAAAATTAGGGGTAAAGGAGCATACCGAAAAAAAAGATGGTCTTGCTTGGACTGGTGTAGATTTAATTTGCAATTTGTTTATTATTTCGATCCTAAATATAATAAATTATACAAAAATTTTATTATAATAATTATTATGTTGATTTAACAACTAATTTAGTAAGAGAAAACAAAATGAAACAAAATTGTGATGAAAAAAAAAGCGAAACAATAAACAAATTGCAAATTAAATCTACACCAGCCCAAGCGAGACCATCTTTTTTTGGGGTATGCTCCTTTATCCCTAATTTTTCATCAACCTACACCACGACAATATTTTAAATTCTAGGAATTGTTTTTTAGTTATGACAAAGCTTTCAGAATTTTGGAGAGAACTGAATGTAAATAAAGCCAAGATGAACTGATTTAAATTATATAAACATTAGTTTTCAACTATAAAAAAGTATAAATTATATATTTTATTTATTACAATTTTCACGTTAACAGTTACTAAAGTTATATTTTTGTACACAACTATTATTGCAAAAAAGAAAAAACCGAATACTTAATGAATTTTTTAAATTAGTTATAATTATATTATCAAATAATTGAGAACATTGACGTAAGCCGTTATGTTACAGGAGTGAAATTAAACTGGCCATAGCCCAGAGCATGAAAAACATCACAAAGCTTATAATGTTTCTATTTTCATCTCCCAAATTGTGCTGAAAATTAACTATAAAATCGAAATTAGAGAAAACAATACGGTTGGCATTCTATCAGCTCTTGTAACTTTGTCGACCATAGAATACGGACTGGTTTCTACCCATTGGCAATTGTTCCGAAGCTAAAATGTGATTCAATCTCTATGCTTATGAATTCTTTCGCTTACAAATACTCCAATATTCTGGAGTGAAGCTTCATCAACACTCAGCGATAACCTTTTCCAACCTTCTGACAAGTGAATCCTGCGTAATTACAAAATTGAATCAAAAATATTTTTAAAAAATATTACGGAGCAGTGCTGTCTTGCGGGAAAGTTTGAAGCAGGTTTTCATATCGTTTCGTAAGAATCTGCTCGCATTCGGCGTTCAAGGTTTTCGCTCCCAAAATTTTTTTGACTTTGTGCAATTCTCTGGTCCTCATAAGCACATTGATTCGTGGTGGCCGTAGGACGTTCTCCTCGTTGAATATATCAGATTCTTCCGAAATTATTTTTAATTTCTCCAGTCTTAATATTTTTTCCTTTCTTGTATTCATTATTCGTATTAATCGTTTTTCGAAGAATCGATCAGCTTCCGCTTTGACGTCATAAAAATTCTAAACAACAAACATATTGCAAATATTGATAATAGAGCCCTAACAAATGTTCCAGATTTAGCAAATCGATGGTCAAAGTCATTATCCTGCATTTTCCAATTGAACGCCCAGTCCAGAGGTGTCTAAAAGTATATTCGAGCATATGTTTAACAACAACTAATTTATCATACATCGGTTGCCGTGCTCGCTGCACTGTCCGTTGAGTATCCGCTAATCGAGTCTACAGATGGTGGATAGTCCGGAAAGCGTTCAGTTGCTGGAACCATGTGGCCACTAGTGTTAAAACGGACCACGCTGCTTGCAGGATAGCAGGAATATCGCGTTAGACTAACACGAAGCATTTGGGCTGATTCCACATTTCCTTCCTGAAAGTTTTTTTTAGTTTTAAGATTGAAAATGAAGATTGTTTAAAGCTTTTTAGATCGTTTTTTTCCCATTATGATATAAGCATTAACAATATAATAACGAAAACTGTACACGACAAGGAAAATTATAATAACAAGCAAAGAATAATGAAAGTGGCAAAGCTCTTGATAATTGAAATGAGGTGAACAACAGTGATGTAATAATATCCGAAATTAATTTTTTTGGAATAATATCCGAAATTAATTTTTTTTGAATAATATCCGAAAAAAAGGGAGTTCCGATTTTGAGAACCAAAATCAAAAGTAGAAACGCGTCTATCTCACACCAAATGAAAATGTCATTTTTCGCATATTTAACCGTGATTTTTCAATATTCATGTAGAAGATTCTACACAAGTTGCCTTAAGATACCTCAAAAGATTAAAATATAGCTCAGAAATTTTATTAGACACCCCCAAATCGGCAGTTGACATAGCATACGAGTAAAAAAATTGATTTGTCTAGATTAAAAATTCATAAAGCGTTACAATTTATCCGTTTCAAACGCGTTTTTGAAATCTTGAAAAAATTGTTTTGTATTATTTCATAGAATAGTTTGAAGTTATTTTTATCAATCGCCACCATTTGCTTCTATGCCGAATGTGAGACCATCAAAATTGAAAGTATTCTCCGGGAAAAGGTTTTAAAATGGGCCGGCAGGCCAACGGCAAACAGCCTTCACATAGAAAAAAGATCAACGAAATCTTCTAGTGGATCTCTTCTAGTGGGTCTTGTCGTAGGGTGAAATTTGAGATCCAAAGTTTAACGCGCTTTTGGTCGTCCTTTTAGCCTGGTAGGTACTCTGAGGTCCTATTCTGTTAGACGTTAGCACCAACGGCATTCTGGAATTATCACCCGCCCACGTCGAAGGGAGTCAGTTGAAAAATTGCCTTCACATAGAAAGAATTGTTCGCATATGCTCTCATTTGTTTTTGATGTCAACAAATTTATTATTTTTCTATTTTTGTACAGCAGTCTTTAGACCATTTTAGAAGAACGAGTGTCTTTTTTGAAACGTGAGTTATATAATTTTGTTCCTCGTAAAATTCTGAATTTTTTGAAATGTAAAATGACGTGGATACGGTAATTGACGTGTACCTTATTCATTGAAAGTTTAAACTTTAAAAAATCATAACTTGTCTTAGAAGATGAATCAAATATATTTTATTACTTACCCTTGTCCCATATTCATAAACTTTTAATCTCAAAAATTAAGAAGATCGCTTTCGAGTTATTCGATTTTAAAGTTTTTCTCATTAGAGTGCCTTAAAGAACCATAAAAGTTTCCGAATGTGCAACTCTCCTCCCTTTTCGCGTCAAATGTCTTCGCACACACGTCTGTCATAAGAATATTTAATGAAAACGGAATAAAATATAATAAAGAATGAAATTTTTCTGATATTTCCTGGCTCATAACCTACTCGGAAACATTTGTAAATTACTTAAATTTAAATTTTATTCGATTATTCTAAGCAAAGCTATAAGTTTTTAAATTTTAAACTTTCCAACGTTTATAGAATACATGTCAACTACCGTAATCATTCGTTTTACGACTCCTAAATATTATTCGTTTTACTAAAAGTCTAAAAGTGGACTACAACATGTATGATATTAGAATATGCTCAGTAAGCATGCTCAAAAATAACTTTTCAGAAAGATTTTAATATTTTTAGATAATTAAAGACATGCTTAATTAAATTTTATTAAAAATGTTTGTGTTATTCTTTACAAAGTCGTAAAAATTTCCAAACACGTTTAAAAATTGCAAAACCACTATTTCGATTTTGCTTGAAACCGAAAAAATGCAAGAGTAAATTTGTTGAAAACGTGATAAAATTCGTTAATCTTGTGAAGGCTGGCTGACTTCAGCGTGAGCCTAGGCGTATTTCCAGACCGTCGGTGGACCGTTGGTGCAAACGTCTAACAGAATAGGACCCCAGAGAATCAACTAGAACAAAAAGACGACCGATGATCTGCCGTTTTCTTGTATCTCACTTTGGATCTCAAATTTCAGTCGTGAGCAGTCCACGAGAAGATCCACTAGAAGACGGATAGGACTCCCGGAGACGAGAGCTACATGGCCGACAGTGGCACGGCGCAGTCGCTCGAACTGGAAAAAGTTAATACGCTTCTCATTGCGAGAATGATAACTAATTGCATTATTAGCGTCAAATGAAAACGCACAATTCTGAGTTAATTCTCAAGTTGCTCGAAGAATCTGCCAACTTTTTCAAAAAATACCAAACCAACCTTCTTAATAAAAAACTTGTCATCAACCATTGTAAACTTAAAATCTTTAACAGCTCGACAAAAATGAACAGAATATGCGAGATGTGATGAGAAGTAGTTGAGCTCATTGAACAAATCAAGTTCTGTTCTAGTTTTAAGCTCTTCCACATCCGTATCCATATGATTCAAATAATCACTGAAATATTTCATTTATTCTCACGAAAATCTTCAACAAACTATACTTTAATTGGTGTATTCTCATTATTAAGTATAATGGCTTCAAAGAGGATGTGCGTCGACATTTCACCCATTCATTATTACGTTCAAAAAATTTCTTTAATAAATGATTTAAGGTTTTCCTAATATAAAGCAAATAAAATTCCAAACCAATGCGTCATTCTTCATTGTATCCATTGAGTCCTTTAGTTTGTAGTCAATCAGAAGGTATTTGTTTCTCAATGACTTCAAAATGTTACCAACATTGTTTAGAAGAAGATGTCCAATTATAGGCACTGCCGTTTTCTAAAAACGAACCATATTGTGAAATCTTCTTACAAAAGAACTTACTTCGACTTTGAAGTACAAGAAACGATCAGAATGTAGAACAGGTCGACAATATCCATCAAATGCGTTCTTCAAAATGGTATTGTTCATTTGAAGTGCCCAACAACGACGCCGAAATTCATTTCGCCATATTAGAGCAACACTAGAAATTAGAAAATAGAAACTACACTTAAATTTTTGCTGTAAATTTAAAATAAACGACATCATGACTAGAATGTCTGCACGCCAACAGAACCAAAGATCTACGAGTTCATTTATCGTCTTCTAGCGATTGTTTATAACAATATTTCCTGCCTTTTTGATATTCAAAATAATACGTGATAATTTACAAAACAAGTCTAACAGTTAAAAATTGTAAGTTTTGTAATATGAATTGATTAAAGGCTTTCATTTTTCCTGAATTATGCTAGCACACACTAACCTCAAAGCAAATTTATTTAATAAACTACTATATCAAGAACATTATAGAATGTTAGAGTACATTCTCATATTTGGATTGATCCCCTATAAGCATCTGAACGTATGTAAAAAAATAAATAAATAAATAAATAAAAATAAAACGACATGTATGTAAAAAAAACGACACCTAGTTTAAACACGAAATATAATAAAACATGGTTAACTAATAGAAAGTGTTCATTTGCACTTGACGTGCGTACAGAATTGCTTCGTGAAGTGTGAATAAAGGTTTTGTTTTAAAGTAGCATATGTCACAGTAAAATTGATAAACACATTTAGGGTGTATTTAATTTTTGTAGGACAAAATATAGATTTTAGAAGTGCCCCAAATGTGGCGGCTCAATTGGGGGCTTAGAAAAGGAGACGGTGGGAGAAGCTGAAGATATCTGTATTGATGGAAAATTTTTGAAAGTACTCGAATTCGCTGACGACCTGGGGCCAATCGAAAGTTTCTTAGAAGAAACAAGCCGGAGTCTAAATGAACTAGAAAGAAATCGAAAAGAAGGAAAGGTCTAGAAATCAACCCCAGGAAGACGGTGATCGTACGCGATGACTATGCTACTAAGGAATTCATATTTAGCATTCTACAAATGCAATCTACTATTTCCTCAGGTTCTAGAAAAAGGAAAAAAAGAGCTAATACATCATCGTTACAGCCTTGCTCGAAACTTGGTGCCCCTCTCAGGAAATTCTCTTCAAATGACTCGACATAATATACTTTCCCACGAAGCTCAATGGCTCGATTTCCTTTGATTTGTTAGTTACGGGGAAGCTTCTCATTTGGATTGCAGATTGGTCGATACTTGAAAGATGAAGCCCAACACTCTGGTAAGAGCTGGACCGCAACTCGACACTTTCGGAATGACGACCTACAATCAAGTAATCAAGTAGTCAAGTTTGGAGCTAAAGAAAGTATATGGATTCACATAAAATGATAAGGAATCATGGGATTGGTTTCTCTTGTGGCATTGCACATTTTAAATACAGACCGGAGTTGCACGGCTGCGGGGTTGATTTTTTTTCAAACGGAATGCGGAAAACTGAAATGGAACTCAAGAAACGACGGAAAACTAAAAACGGAAAATGGTAGTTGGAATTCCGTACAACCTCGATATATACTCTTACCTCAAATGTGCCAATGTCATATTAGCTCTTGGTTGATCATTAACAAACTTTAGATAATATTGTTTAGCTTCAAATTTGTCAAACATTGTAACCTAAAAAATACTCATTATTAATTTACCAAAAATTAAAAATTGAATAAATACCTCATCGACAAATTTGTAGCAAAAGTATAAATAATAATTATTTTGATTTGGTGGTCTGTACAAGAATACCGAATATGGACTAGGCATTTGATTTCTACTTAAAACATTAAACTCAATTTGATATGAAATAATGAAAGTTACTAAAATTGATGTACAAATGAGTTGAACGTCTTCTCGAGCTTTTTAAATGTCGAAAATGATTCCGTTTTGCGAAACACAATAGAAAACTGAAACAATTTCTGAGAATTTTCGCGTTTCAAACAAATGATATACATTCAAATCTTCTTTAACGGTAACATGATCGCGATCAATATTTAAGCAGCCAAATCGTTCATTTCGATATTTGTTTGGTATTGTAGCTACCTTTAGTTTAAAAAAGAATAATGAGTTATTTCAGTTGCTGTTTCCTACCAATTTGTTAGTTTTTCCATTATTTTTTCTGAAATTATTATTAAAGCATTTTAATTACGTTTTTATGAATGTATCAACATTCAGTTATTGTCAAATTTTCATCTATAGTTGAGTTAATTTTAATTGGTCTTTAATTGTTTTGATCTCACTACGTTCATATTTTGATTAGGATTTTGATTGAAAGTCTCGAGTAACACGAATCAAGCCGTCTTCGCCAAACTCAACAACTCCTGGAGACGCGGAAAAAGCAATTTCTCAAAATTTTTACGCTAAAAAATTTTTACGCTAAACAATCAACAACAAGGAAAAGCACGCCATATAAAATTCCTAAGCACAAAAAGGATACTCAATTTGAATATCCCTGCATAAAAGAAGCGCGACTGTTTAGATATTTTAAGGTCTAGATATACTTTTTTATCTCAAAATACTTTTTTACACTCCACTGCCACAAATTACGCGCAAATTGCAAACGATCGCGAGCCGATGCACATTTTCTTCAAACAGTACAAAGAATCCTTATAGGTCTTTCAAAAATAAGTTATGCTAATAGAAAGTATTTTTCGAAATCTTAGCTCAATACTCCGCCGTTTTCTTTCTTCACTGAATAAAGGTCAATCCGAACGCGTCCTCCGCGAACTAAACACGCTTCGTTCACTAGAGAAATCTTAAAAACATCGATTTCAAGTATTCAGAAGTAGGCTAAGAGAGAAGAAATATGTTTACTGTATGCAAAATAGTTGAAAAAGTTCATCGTACCACAATTGATTTTAAAATTCTATTATTTCAATTTAAAATTAATTTAATGGTCGTGGATCTAATGAGCTGGAATAAAGTTTCTTTTTTATATAATTAGACTTTAATTTAGCTCAATATTTTATTTCAATTGTCGCGAGGAAGCCTGGACTGCCAAAGTTTAAATAATTCTGATTAAAAGCTTTTTCTTCCGTCGCCGAAACGCGTTTTGTTCACAACCGAGGCGTTCGAATTCACCAGTGTGCAGGGAAGCTCTCCAAAGCATTATAATACCATACAACATCTTTCTGTTAACAATAATTAGGTTTTTTTTAATAACAAATTGAAAGGGCGTATTGTGCGCAATTGGTGCGCGGTCTTTTGCAATATACTTGTAATTCGCGACAGTGAAGTGCTTTTATAAAATCTAAATTTATGCTAATATCAAAGAAATGAAATTTTTTGATTAAAAAATAACTTGAATGTTGATATATCATTATAGGTTACCCTTTATTTCGTTTTTCTTCCCGACTACCAGATTTCTCTTTTGAATGTGATTTTTTCTGAAAATATCCAATTTAATATGTTTACTATGGTTTATTCAATAACTGTAATAATTACCCTATTTATCCGTTTTATTGGATTTCGTTCGTACACTATTTCGCATGTGGTGGGGGGTGGTGGGGGGAGAGATAGGTTTCTCTCATTTCGTGTCTAATGTCTCCACACACTCGTCTGTCATCAGAATATTTAATGAAAACAGTTCTACTCAACATAAAAATTGGAATAGTTTATTGACTAATCGATAACAAGTTTTTGGATACATTAACTATCAAAACTATCAAAACCTATAACAAGAACAAGCATATATGTCTAACAAGGTTAGCACATTAAAGACATTTGAATCTATCACATAAAAATTCCATAACACTATCATAATCTTGGCTTAAAGATCTTCTAAATCCGTTAAAAATAACATCATCCGAAATGCTATAAAAACTGTTGGATACCCAATATGTCACTGTTGCGTACGACGGTATCTTTCGGTTCCCATTTCTAGTGAAAGTTGCTTGGCTCAAATCGGCCATCCAAGATTCCCAGCAGCTCCTTAATCTATCCTTAAATGGTTTGTTCACATCATTGTCCAATGGTTGAAGATACTTAGTCAGTCCACCCGGTATAACTGCTAACGTGTACAGTTGGTTAAGCTCCTCTAGTACTGTCGGTTCTAGATGACAACGAGCCGAATCCATTATAAAAATTTTTAGGGTCAGGATTTTTCGAAAAAATTGGTCTCCAAATGTTATCGATCCCATCCCTTAGGCAAATTAGAGACGTGGAAGATAAGCATGCTCCATATTTGTCATCCTTACGTTTTCCTAACACATTTTATGGGCCCGGCACTTTTCATGTACCTATATTGGTATTGTCAGTTGACTGATCGCTGATCGTAAATCTCCCTATGAAGTTTTAATAAGATATCTCATCTTTATTCATCCCTCAAGTTGTTTATCTACTATACTATCAAGAGTGTTTCATTTTCATTACCATTTCATTAGTTTAAAATTTATCTTGAAATGTAGCTATATATTCATTTTTAATTCTTATATTCCTTGTATAATGATAAACATAAGAGCAACAACAACAAACAACCATTCCTCCCCCCCTTCTCCCATCGGAGGAGGAGAAATTCTTCACTACTTTTGTGCATAACAACTTCTGTTATATTTTCTTTTTTGATCGAAATGAGCGAAACATAACTGCCTGCGTCGAGGAATCCAATGAAACGGATAAATAGGGTAGTATATTTCTTATTGTTAAAACAAACGTAATGTTGAATTGATTTTTTATTGTTTTCACCTAGATACTCTATTTTATTGTTTAGATGGAAATATTTTACTTTGTAAGGATATCAATTTATATTATTATTCAGTCTAGTAAACTTCAATATAAGCTCTTTATTAAACAATCACCAAAGACACAATTTTGGTTGTCAGGATATCTAACATGGAACTTCCTAAGACAGCTAAAACAAAATTCCTGGAAACACAACAGAAGAAAAATTTTGAAACAAATGCTTTGCTTCGGAAGGAAACAAAAACGCCGCCTTTTGTTTTCAACAATCTGATATCAACATGATACAGGGGAGTCTAGTGATATCAAGAAATTTACTTTGGACTGAAATAGAGTAGCTTTTCAAATGCCTCAAACGAAATTAAATAAACGTATTCTAATAATAAATTGGATCACAAGTTGGGGCATCGCATTCGCCTCCGATGAACAGATCTATGAACAACCAGCTCGATGCCGTTCTAGCCAAAGTATCCAGACAACTTATACAACTGTACACTGGACAAGACTTCCAAGGATTTTGTTCGGAAGTACAAACAGATCCTCAAGCTCGATCTTTGTAGACCTCGACTTGCCGCTGTGCGCACCAACAAGTGATCAGACAACAGATTAATCACGTCAATATGCTCACTGATCTCAACGGTCTTAATCGTCTAATTATTACATTTAGCATTTATGTATTTGACTAAATGAAGGATTGTATAAGCTAAAATTATTCTTTAAAGGTCTTTAAAGATCTTTAAAGTTACGCTCTTCACCATCGTTTAATTACGTTTTGACGGGAATATTGGTGCCTACTGGAAGAGGAAAAAATAAGAAGAAATGATATTATTGTTTAAACGGTCACACGTCCACGAAGTACTTTTTTATCTATTCCTCTTCTATTGTCATTTTTTTGAGACAACACAAAAGCGTGGTCGTCTAAACGAGAACCACATTTCTTGTCTAATTTTTTCCTCTTCCATCAGGCACCGATCTCTAAAAAAGACTATTTAATGAATATATTTTTTTTCCTTTAAGAAAATTAATATATTTAATTTCTAACTAAATCTTTCATAAAAGAAAAACGCAGAATTTCATTCAATCAGCGTTTTTCAGCCAACAATGAATGAATTTCCTCTACGACTTGAATAAAAGACGATTTACGATTTTAAAATGAACCGATTAAGGTACGAACAGGAATAGCTTGAAGTAAAGTTTAATTGTTAATAATAAAAGCACTTACACCTGTCATTTACAGTTATGAGAAAATTAAAATGTCCACTATATGAAAATAACTTATAAATAAATATAGAGACTATATATAGACTCAATAATACTTTGTAATGTGTCACGTCTTGAGATAATATTAACGCAAATCAGACTTACAAAATAATAAAACTTACAGTACCGTCTATATCGAATACTTTTTATTCATAACTATCATTGAAAACGGGGCTTAAAATGGAAAATTTCAAAACACGGGCTTGACTTCTTGACTACAAGTTTTCAATACTTTCACTCGTTTTCAATACTTTCACATCACTCTCTTCAAAATGATAAATCATCCAATTACAAACAGAACACGTATTTCGTATTATTTTTATGACAAAAAATGTAGAAAGTGTGACTTTGAGCATTCTTTACCCGTTTTCACAAAATTAGTCAGGGTCTTTCCATTGTTTTTCGCTTTAAACAAAACCTTCATCCATATTTTAAGCTGTTCTACCTTGGTATTGTCCTCCTCAAGTCTTAACACATGTTATCGATGGATTTAAGGTCAGAAGACTGCCTCCCATCGAATGAAGATGATTAAGGATTTTCTTTCGCCAATTCACGAGTTGTTTGACCACCATCTTCCTGCAATAGTGCCTTCAGATCTTCCGATGTCTAATTCTGAAAACCGTGGCGGCCCTTCAAGATTAAAGTCCCCAATTTTAAACTTGTCTAACTATTTTTGTGCAGTAGACACGCCTATGACACCTTCTCCATACAAACTGTATATTGCAGATGGTGGCCGGGCCTTTCTTTTACCATGAACTGCAAACATAAAAAATGTTGGACTTGTTGAGTCTCTATTTATCATGTTATACTCTCCACCTTTTGAAAAACCAGCGACAATTATTGACTCATCGATTGACGTCACCAGAATCGAGATTGGTGCAGACGGCGCATCACAATTCACTAATCGTATCAACATTGATGTTTACCAAAAAGAGTTGGGCGAAATATTTGTCTCCGTACTACTATATAATATTCCAATTTCTCAACTCATAGAACTTTTCCAAAAGACATTGTTGAGTTTCTCGTCTGGAATGCTTACAATGTCGGGTTTCTTTTAATTTAAAAGTGATTTAGAGATTTTTATGTTTTATGAATTTTTTGACTTAAAATAACCTATAAATAGTTGGAAATCTTCTAAAAGGTCCATGGAGAAATTCTGTAGCTCTGGTGAAATTAACAAAAATCTGATTTTTCGTGAACGTACAGGAGCTATCGAATAAAAACTAAACAGTTTTCTTTTATTACGCAAAATGACGGAATTACGATACCTATTTGCAAGTGGAACGGGAAATGGAAATGATGATTTTTCGATTTTTATGTGTCTCTGAAAATTTGTGCGCGCACCAATTGCTAACTCAACCTTTATTATTTTTATTTTCAATATTTTCAATATTTACAAGTCATTTATACAATGAAGTAGTGGGAATAAAAATAATATAGCGTATGTCAAAATAGTTGACGACGCAATCACGCTGCAAATGCGGCATACTAATTAAAATTCATTTTCAAATCGATTATTTTAATAATTTTTAATTAATAAACGTTCAATATAAGCAATAACAATTAAAAAATATCACAAAAATAAAATAAAATAGTCGATTTGAAAATGAATTTGAATTAGTATGCCGTATTTGCAGCGTGATTGCGTCGTCAACTATTTTGAAATATGCTATAAATTAAAAGGATGTGTTCGCAATTGGTGCGAAGTCTCTTGCAATGCTGCGCGGTTTCTTCACTGTAAATGTGTCTTAAACTATCTAAAAATATTAATAACTTTCCAAAAAGTAAAATTTGAGCACGTTTATTGATCTCATTTCATTATCGTACCAGTTGGCACTTGCGCTTTTTATTAAAAAATCATTTTTACATTCTAATTTTTAAAAAATTAATAAAGATGAAGAAGTCAATTGAATAGGGAGGTCTTTTTTGGATCCAAAAGATTTCGGATTAAGTTTTCGCCCACAAAATGTGACGGTTTTGTACTGTTATAACACAGGAAACTTGAGGTTGGTAACTTTGACCCCTTTTTTTAGCCCATTTAAACCCCCCTCTTTTTGTGTGCACTAATAAAATCTTCTCAGCTATCACCATGCAAAGTTCCAGCCCGAAACCTTTTGGATCCAAAAAAGACCTCCCTAGTGAGTTTCAACTTTCGTTTTACAATATTACCACCGCGAAATTCTAAATAATTTCTTTGTAATTAATTTTTTATTACATTGAACAAAAGAAGACCTATTTAAGGGGGCGCACACCAAAATTAATTGGTAAAAACAAGAGCTGAAAAAACTTCTAAAATTTCGTAAAAATTTAAAGCTCCAGGTATATTTTAAGTAAACTAGTTTTCAAGTTACAGGTGACAATCAATTCCGCTTTTACTTGGCGTGCATCACGTAATAGCAGAGGCGTTGCGGTATATGTTACGGTATATTATGTGCTCATAACTGAATTTCCTGCACTCCAAATGGAAATTAATATTTTTCAATATTTAAATTTGTCTCACTAATTTACACGTTTTATTTTCATCTAAATAGAAACGTAATCTTTTCTAGCCAGTATTGAACTATCAAAAAATATACTCTTTTTGCCGAAATTTGCGATGTAAGCGTATTTCCTGAGCACCCAACGCACGCCAACTGGTAACAAAATGAGCTGATTAGGCACTAACATTTTTAGATAGTTCAAGGCAAGTCTGATCAAATTGTAGTTAAAACTTATTTGTTAAAAAGACGCAAAAATTTTCAGACACGCTTAAATATCCGAAAACAATCAATTTGGGGTGTTCGCTTAAATAACAAATGATTTATAAACACAATAATATTTATTAATCACAAATAAAACAAATTGATAAACAATATCAATCTTGTAAGGCACAATTGGTGAATGAACTAACAAAAATCAAATAAATTAAACATATGACATAATGGGCGGCTATTTTCAAGGGACTTCAAGTTTTGTGGTATATGGGTACTGTACATATCTATCACAGATGTTGCTGATGCGCGAATAAGCAATGGAATAAATAATATCGAAGATTGTTGCTCGATCCTACTATATTTATATATATAATATATTATTGATATGTAATCATTTTGGATTTTTGGTTTGAATCACCGTCATTTGGATGGAAACCTGAAATTAGAATTACTTTTTAAAAAAATTAGTTGAGTATATTCAATTAAACCTTTATGTAATAAATGCAGAAAGAAAGCAATGTGGCTCTAACATTCTTGCACGATAAACTAATCCATCTGTAAGAAAGAATATTATGACGAATGCATATTAATAATAAACTAATTAGAACGAGGAAGAACACAAAATTGAATTCCAAATCTTCAAAACACCTATTGATGTCAAAGTCAAGGACAAATGTGTGAAAAAAAAGCGAATCGAAGAAGATATTAAGGAATGACATTGCGCGAAATTGGTAAATAAATGAGATAAGGTTCGGAATAGAAATGGTATTTGTAATGCGAGTGATTTGTGCGTTCGCATTTGTGAATGAATGGAACCCCGGGAATCAACATCATCGTCGTTATATTAATAAAGGTAAAATGTGGGAGGAGTGAATAATGGGTTGAGCGAAATGGAGGAGACAAGGAGGTCGCGACGTGAGTTGTCAAAGGTGGGAAAACAACTGAATGACCAATGCGATTTAGGAAGTTTGTTAAATCGATTAAGTGAGGCATATTGATTTTCGAGAATCAATCACATGTATAATGGTTAATATTAGAATTAATAATATTTTATATTAATTTTGTTTAAAAAGAAAGCGGGAACAATAAATTCACCAAAACCGTTGGGAAATATTAATAAATTTGTTTTCACATACAGGCCAATGAAAATGATACAAATTAATGCTCAATTATGATGCAAAGAGCTAAAATTTCAAAGTCATTTTAAAGTTTAGAGAGAGTTTAATACAAATTATGTTACTTTGAGTCAACAGAAATCTTAAATATTTATGTGAAGCTTTATTATACACGTTGAAATATTCAAAAGTTATCGTTTTCAACCGCAGTGCACATGATTTAGTAACAAAGGAAATTGTAAAAACAGGGCCACACTCCAGTGTCAAGAAACCGTGCCGCATTGCAAAAGAATTCGCAGCAATTGCAAACACTACCTTTTAATTTATTATTTTTAATATTAAATTTATCACTGAACGTTTCATTCTGCAGAAATCCTGATGAATTAATGAAAAGAAATTCTAAGTACCTCAATTACTGGACCAGAAGAGTCTTCATCGTCAATATAAGTGACTTGTAAATATTGAAAACAAAAATAATAAATTAAAAGATTGAGTTTGCAATTGGTGCGAAGTTTTTTGCAATGCGTGCGCGGTTTCGTGGCAGTGGAGTGTGGCCACAAAAAAGTAAGTTAAATCTTAAATTTCGTAAAAATTTAATGTTCAGAGATATCTTAAAACGAAGTTTATAAAATAGACGTTAGAATTAGATTTAACATGGATGTGAAAACTAATAAAATTATTTTAAATATATCAAAATCCTAATTTTCATTAGGCCTCCTGACAGCGTTTATGATGTCTTTTTTTTAGTAAATTTAGAATATTTTCAGTCACAAAATAGGGTACGGTATTTCTGAAAGGAAGTTCTAAAATTTGATTTTTTATATTTAAAATTATATGAGCACTCCAATTTAATACAAACAAATTACAGGTAATTTAACATTAATCAAATCGTTGCATTTTAAAATATTTATAAGTAAACTGTATGCACACCAAATCGAAATAACGATTTTGCGATTTTTAAACGTATGTAGAAATTTTTACGTTTTTATAGCAAAAAAGTTTGTATTACAGTTTAATTAAGCTTGTCATAAACTACCTAAGAATATTAATATCTTTCTAAAAAGTTATATTTGTGCATGATTACTGAGCTATTACCATACATGTTGGGGTGTTGTATGTGTTAATTTGAATAGGAAACATAAGTATAAATCTAGAGAGAAGAAAAAATTGTATGGAAAATTTTAATTTTTGTGTTTTTCGTGAAAGAGCTATATGACAATTAAAAATGTTAAAATGATGTTGTGACTTAAAATATACCGAACGACAATAATTTTCATCAATTAACATTCAAGTTTGAGGATAACAAGTTATCATACAAGCCTAACAATGTTGTGCGGAACAAGGTATCAAAGTTGAAATTCCGCAGTCAACATTGGAATTTCGAAAACTGTAATTCAGAACGCAAAATCCAGAATTCCGTCCATATCTGATGTTAACGTTTATATGAAAATGTAATTTTCGGAATAAAAATATACAATTTTGGAGCCGCAAACCGCAAACATGGAGCGCGCATTCCATAATTATGCCCCTATCTGGTACCTATAACCCCAACCAGTTTCTCATTCTGTCATAATAAAAAGATTTTTAGTCATTATATGCCTTCTAACAAGTAAGAAGTGATAACTAGTAAGAACCAAGAATGAAGGTTACATTTTCAACAAGAAATATCGGAATCAATATTTAACAATTTATCATTGCACGTGAAGCATTTCAATAGCAATAAATTGAACATTATTCCGTTTAGACCACCCAGCCAATTAAAGCCGGCGATAATTTTTATGTATCAGAATAGTCCTCTTAATATCCATAAAATGGTGAAATCAATATATTTACGTGGGGCACACCTATGCCACAAAACCATGCAGCATTACATCGTCGTTGTCTCAAATAAAAAAAAATCAAACATACAGTAGAGGTTGGAAATTCGGGGTTATCCAAGTATAACTCTACCAATACTTTATTTTATTTTTTCTTATGGCACTTGTCCACAAATTTTCTAACGCTTTCAGAAACAACTGGTAAATATTTCGGTTCTTGAAAACCAGTTATGCTCGAAAAACCCAACCTTTTTACCCGTACTGTATATTAATCTCTTCATACACATTTATTCAAAATCAATTGAATTAAAATAGTAATTCATAGGAATGAATAATCAACATTCTATGGCTTCAGCTATTGTTTTTATAGACTATTTCAAAATTTTTGACGGCTGCGTTGCGAACCGCTACGCAGTAAAACCATTATAAATTGAGAGACACAAAGACAACTCTCTATTTTTATAATTTTCGCAACACGCAGCGGTTCGCAACGCAGCCGTCAAAAACTTTGAAATAGTCTATAACAAAAAATGTATTAGAGTTGTCACCCACAACACTTGAATTTGACGTGCTAATTTTTACCAGCGAATTTTATTTTACTTATCATTCAGAAATTTCCACACGTATCATAAAATCGACCCTTGTGGGTGGCCGTCAGCTCCGGTCTCATTCAACCATGGAGTATGACATTGACAAGAAAATAATTTATTGAATCAAATTAATATGTCTTCTCTCCTTAAAAGATAATAAATTCATTTGGTTTATTTTTATCTATAGTGATCAAATGGCCTAAATTAAATCAAACAACAAGGTTACCTAATAGTTTGTAGTTTTCATATAAATAGAACAAAATGAATATTGAAATAAAGTGATATGATTATTACTGAATGCTGAATTACAAATTTAGTGTGCATACTAACCAATAATACCATTCAATTCTATAACAAAAACGTCCGCGACGACAGGACAGCAAATATTGACACATCACTTTTGAACAATTCCACAATATCACACATAACAAACATTTCCCAATCAAACAGAGGGGGTCCTTTCCGATATATATATATATATATATCAAAAGATATACTTATTGTGATCGACAAAGGAAGCGAAACACGCTGCTTAACAAATTAAGTGCGTATGAGATAAGTGTTGTTTGTTTGTTTGTTTTTGTTTGCATTGGTGCCAACATACTTGTAGGGTCACTCGGTTAAGGTCAAGCTTTCCTGATATGCACCGTCGTAATTAGTTTTGTCGTGCCGATGTCGGAATGCCAATTATGAGTAATGCAAACGGGTGCCAGGAACCGTCTATTGAATGTTACCGCGTTTGCTCATATTCAATGACGGTATTTGTAATTCGGTGCGCGAAATTGTTTATAATTACAAATATGAATTGGTAGGCATATAAAATTGCTCTACTTTATACCATTGAAATTTAATAACACGATGAAATGCAATTAATTGAGCTATAAACAAAATAATAAACTGTTTAATATAAACAAACCGCAAAAATATTGCGTATAAACATTCTAATCAAGATTAGTTATGATATATAGTGATGATATCTTTAACGGCACGTTTGCGCAATTATAGTAAAATGTCAATCAATCACGGCGGAGCCACTTGATCATGTGATTAATGTGAATAGATAAAAATGGATTTCCTTTGGTACGGTATTATTTGACCGATTATAATCGTTAGGTTCCCATAAATAAGGTGATCAAATATTTACAATTCTATTCAGAAGCTACCGATGAAAGCATTCAGCACAGGGTGAATATGCCAAACACGCGACAAATAGTAACGACCGTTATATAATGCTTGTACAAGCCGCCTGTATTGTATTTCGCCACCCGTCGGTTTTACACTATTTAATCACGTTTTACTCATTTCTACGATGGCGTTTAAGAATGGTTTCAAGGGAATATAGGGCAATTCAAGTCGAATAATTCATATAGAATCCCAATCCAAACGTAAATAAATTTGAAAATCATAGTAATTTTACTAGAGCGTATGACGTGAATTGGAAAATTAATTGCAGTTATTGTGTGCTTTTCGACGTATTACAACTTCCTGTATCACAGCTCATATTCAATGAAAGAAAATTTTTATTTTTCGCTAACAATTTTTTGTTGTTTCTAATCAATTTATTAAGTTTAACTATAATAGAGTAAACACGTCAACTGGAAACTACTATTAACCGATTTTAAATCAGAATTTTGATACGCGTATCCACTCCACTGCCACGAAGTATGCGGCGTGTTACGAAAGGCCACGCGCCAATTGAAATGAGAACAATGAAAACACACCCTTCATTGAAAAAACTGCCCTAAAATAAGTGACAAGCTTCTCACAGGCGTAGATATTGTTGTAGGTTTTTATTTTTCTTCTCCCAAGTAACATGTTACGTATTTTCAATTAAACATTTATTACGACAACTTGACCATGCTTCCCTTAAACTATCTAGTAGTACTAATATATTTCCAAAATTTAGATTTGAGCATATTTACTGAGCGCATTCTATTATTATTTATAACCATTTGGCGTGAGTAAATAGTCAATCAATAATTCGGATATATCAGCTCATCTCGAAACTCACGGTAGAACCTGGGAGAACAACAAATAAAAACCTACAACATCATCTAAAATTGTTAGAAGCTTGTTACTTATTTTAGGACAGTTTTCTAACTCAGGGTCAATTAGTCAATTGACAGGATCTTTTAAATAAACTTATGGTTGCATTCTGTAAATAATTTTTGTGGTTTGTCTAGTAAAGAGCTTCATTCTATTTTATTTAATATGATTCTGCCGCGTGATAAAGCTCGATATTCTTTGAAATATGAGGGTGTCCAACGCTGCAGCGGTACCATATATACTGCTTCTTAAAGAACAATTTTCCAGATGAGCGGAATTACAAACTCGGTATTCCGGATTCCGTTTTGTTCAAACTTAATTATGATTCCCGCTCTGATTCCGCCCATCTTTGTTACAGACCAATTGAAAATTACAATTTTTCGATTTTTTAACCCCACTCATTTGTAAATTATAAAGTTTTTCGCCAATTTTTGTTATCTTTTGATAAAATATCGAAAATACTGAAACGCTTATTAGAATTTTAAATTGAAGCATCTTAAAAGGATCCTGTTTTTACAAATACCGTTGACTTCCTATTGGTCTCCAGATCAAGAAAAGAAATATGGATACTGTTAAAAGAAAATAAAACGGATGGAAGAATACAATTAGGTGCGAATTTTTAAACCTAACATAAAATTACTTTCCTACAAGAGCTCTCTTGCAAGAGTTAATAACAGTAAACAATTAACGTAAATTTCCTCTCTGTAGCACGCCAACTGGAAATAACGATTTTTCAATTTTCAAGCGTGCCTGAAAATGTTAAAGTCTTTTTAACAAAAAATTTTATACTACAATTTAACTAGGCCTATCTTAAACTATCTAAAAATATTAATATCTTGCCAAAAAGTGAGATTTGAGCATGCTTACTGAGCTCATTTCATTACCACATCAGTTGGCGTGCTGTATGACGAAAATCAATATGATAAAAATCAGTGTTATGGATAGTGGCTTTTTCCCGGCCAAAACCATCTTGCAAGTTCCAATCGTGATGGTTGTATGCCGAAAATTGGTTGGTCACGTTTTGCTCCAAAAATAACTACATAGCACTGGTCAATCCGAACGCGTCAGCCGTGAATTAAAGAAGCTTTGTTCAGGAGAGAAATTTTAAATTTTGAGAAGCAGAAAAGTAATGTGTTTACCGTATAAAAACTATTTGAAATACGGAGAGAGACCATAATTTTTCAATAATCAGCAGGAGTGCCTAAATTTTACTTTAAACTCACTTTAAAAACTTTTTTCTCACAGACCCTTCTTGTCCATTAATTGAGTTACTACGAATTTCTTTTCATTAATTCATCAGGATAAAATATTGAAAATAAAAATTAAAAAAATGGGTAGTATTTGCAATTGATGCGAGGTATTTTGCAATGCGGTTTCTTTGCAGTGGAGTGCATCAGTATAACTCCAAGACAAAATACCCCACATATTTTTTTCCCTGGTTTAATTGAAGGAGTCGAAATTTGTTCGAAAAAGATGTTTTATCGGTTTTCATGGAATAAATAAAAGCTTAACTGATATATTTATTTTCTATGAGAGATAGTACTATTCTCCTAGCTATAACAGAGAATTCTAAAATATATGCATAACACTATAATCCCCTTAACACTGCATATATTAAACATTATAATTAATCCGATTAGTTTACTGCACAATTATACCACTAATCTGGTGTAACCTCATTCAAAATGTATAATTTATATATTTTATTAACTGATACTTATTTTCCACAATTTGAATATTAATTGATTATCTTTCCTCTAAGTTAGGCACATTTTCGACCTTCTCAATGACGGACGAAGAATCTGAAATTCATTGAAATAACTTACAATAACATTCAAGATATGTCTCACTTTAAATGAACAGACAAGGTCCTCGTCGACGGACATAACTGCAGCTGAATTGTCAAATTGTCCGCAATAGTGAGGTGCTGAGAAGATGGTACAAAGCTTCTTCTTAGCGAAGAACTCATATCCATCTTGGACTACTTGATGAGCGCGGACGATTAGGTCAATGTTGAGCATTTCGCAAACATCTTCTACAACTTTTTGACCAAACACATACGAAACTCCACGTTGATTTGGAGCCCAACCCTGTTTAAAAGTAACAAATGGCAAATTAAAAGTAAATAAAAACCTTGGTATTATGATCAGGATCACTCCATAATAGGTCAATGTGAAGCGATGGACTCGGTGGATCCATCGGTCGCACGAGATCACGTAGAGCGTTTATACTCGTAAGCTGGATCGAAAAGTTAATTACAAAGTTATCAAAATTATATACTTTTGGTGATAATCCGCCATGCATGCATAAGATCTTGCCTCCAACCAGTCCGGTAAATGGCATTGCTGCAAATGTTTCCTGGAAAGCGAGCCAAAGTCGTATGCTAGAGTATCGCCGATTGCATTCTTCAAAGAAACCGTATACTCTATTGATGGCAGGACATTCATGATTTCCACGCAATAAGAAGAACAATTCGCCATATTTTATCTGAATTAAACTTGTTGCCATAAATGAAGCTATGATTGTAAAACTTTATAACAAAAGAATAAAGTGATCAGTTCGAGATTTTGATGGCCTCTGTCGACATAATCGCCAAGGAACAAGTAGTTGGAAGCTGGTGGGAATCCAGTTATATTAAACAAGCGAAGAACATCTGTTAAATTTTAAAATTAGGAATTGTCGCTCCGATCCAAAGAATATAATGTAGTTGCTCTAGTTAATTGCTGCTAAATCTCGACTGATTTTGCTTTTCACTTGTGATATGTCGAAATTAATCAGATCAGAAGCTTCTGATTAATTTCGACAGAAGTAAACACTTCTGCAGAAGTAAACAATGTTTCATCAAAAACTACTATATAAAACTAAACTCCAATAGTTTATCACTATTTGAAGGCATATTACAATAATCCGCGTTAAATACTCGGCTTTAAGTTATTGTCAACCGTGGAAATCCATTTGAATTCACCGATATTCATCCAATATTATCTGTTTGGGTGGTTGATATATAGCACGGTCTCCATAGATTCAGTGGATGTGGAGTTATTAAATAATTATTAAAACGCTTCATTAATTTATTTAGCATTCTTGGACGCACGTAAATACCAAATTCAGAGAATACGTTTAAAAAAAGGAAAATTTCCACTTTCAATTGACGTGCATATGTCGTAAAAATCTCGCTCTCCGAGAATAGTCTAGCAATTATACTAATAATTTTGTTTGTTTTTGTTCGATACTGAAGGCAGTATTCTGTAGACCAGCCTTTAAATGATTTTGTAATGCATTTGAATTTGTACTTTACCTGAATATTGACCATGAACATCTCCACAAATATTAATAGGAGATGACAATTCAACAAGAGCTGGTTGTTGAAGAAATATGGATCTGCATTTCACAAATATATTTGTTTCTCAATATTTTTATATATCAACCGAGCAATTCCACATAACGCAATCAGTTCCTGCTCTTTGACTGTCTTCGTTAAACTTTTGGTTGGATGACCTACTGATAATACTTTCACTATCAATTCATCTATGTCTAATCTCGCTGAACTTCCATCTAAATCAATATTGGTTACGTAATAAACCGTAGTTATTATACCATCAGATTTAGAATTCATCTTACAAAAGATACAATTTTTCAACAAAAATAAATTTAAGAATAATTATTTCATTGTTCAGAAAACACGTTAATTTTTTAAAATTCGGCTATTTCAATAAACATTCCATTGTTTTTTTAAATGGGAGTGTTTCACGTATAACGGATTTCACTTTGTTTCATATATTTCGCATTTCACGTATTTCAAGTAACGTGTTATAATATTTATGATGAGTAGTTCATAATTTGTGCGCGCATTTGAATGCAATCCCAATTGAAGCAAAAACGAGACTATTATAGAATGAAGTCTGAAGAAAGTTAAAATAGTCACGTGGAATATTCAAAGTTTAGGAGTTGAAAATTGATTATTTCCATCGCAATGGCCATCGTGAACTGAAGTTACAAAGACACATAATAGCACAAATATTCACATTTATTTAGAATTCTAAATTATAATAAAAATATTTAACTATTTAGAAGAGATACGTTCAACTAATTGCATAATATTTAATGCTTGCAATAGTAATGGACGATCAATCATCTGCCCACGGAATTGGAAGGCTCCCTTTCCTAGAGCTTCATTTTCACTGAAACTGTGTACTAATTCTTGAGCCCATTCAATTTTTTCTGGTGTCGGCATAAAGTTTTCATGAACTGTTGCTACTTGAGATGGATGGATTACTTGTTTTCCGGTAAATCCCCATGAGGCGCCTAAATGCAATAATAAAATATTTTGAATTATTCCTTATAGTGTACCTTCCACGCATTGACGCTTTAAGCCTTCTATATCTTTAATATTTATGTAAACACTATCAATGGCTTGTAACTGAAACGCTTTGCAGCAGGTCACAAATTTTTGACGAGCAAATAAATTTTCGGTACCATGCGAAGTTCTGGTAGCTCCTTAAGACGATTTATTGTGGGAATAATGGTAATCTATTACAAACCTATATCTGCGCAGAAATCATCTGAACCAAAAACAACACCATCGAGCTTGAAGAAACCAGATTGTTTATATAAATTTAAGGTCGATGAAAGAATTCTTGGCATATCAAGCAATGCTCTAGCAGATTCTATCCATATGACCAAACGAACATTCTTCAATTATATTTTGAAGTAAGTTTTTTTTTAAGATAAAACACACAGTATTGGTGATTTTTTCGTCGCCATAGTATTCACGGAATATATTATATATTGTCACAACATCTTCTGGAGAGTCAACCTTCGGTACCATAAAGGCTTGCGGCATTTTATCCGCTTTTGAAATGACTTTAATATCTTCTTCCAATAAGCCACTGCTTACAGAATTTACGCGAAGTCCTAGTTCTTGGCATGCAAGTGAACTGAAATCAACTTTGTTCAGCTTTTCTACAGCCTTAAACAGCAAGCGTTATAATACCTATATGATATTAAAAATAACCTGAATCCTGGCTTTTTCTTTTGATGTTAAGGCTACACCATCTTCCAGTTCAAGTATAACAGAGTCAGCACTCATTTGCTCAATTTTACTCAACATCTTCGGATTACTGGCAGGAACATAAAGAAGTGCTCGGCGGGGAATGTATTTTACAACATCGCGAACACCAGCAAATTGAGAAACAGCTCTTTTGAATATTCTTGGAATCATTACCTGTTATTATATAATTTCAAAAATATTTTAAGAGGAAATCGGTAACAGTAGTATGATAGCTATCATTGCGATGATTTAGTGAATTTTCTCTAACACTTCACTATATTCAATATAGTTATATCTTAGGTGTTTTTGTGATATTCACGATTGTAATTGTTATAACTTAATGTTAATATCATCTAATTTTGCTTTAATTTGTCTGTTAAGTTTATTTTGAAACATAGATTTTAATTTTAATTAAATTATGACAATGGACGTGGACGTGGACTATAAAGCACTTGTCGTGGCCGAGAACTAGAATTTCTTGAATATTCTGGAAAAATTTCTTCCATTTATTACCAATTTCAATTTTTTTCGATATTTATTCTCTATTTTGTTTTGTATAATATCTTTGATAAATATTAAATTCTAAACTAAGCGTATACTATATAGGAAACAAATAATTTTAAATATTTCCTTTAGAGACATTGCAAAATGGCAAAGTGGGGAGAAGGAGATCCAAGATGGATTGTCGAAGAGCGGGCTGATGCAACAAATGTGAATAACTGGCATTGGTATATTATTCTCTAAATTTGTATAGAGAACAAATTATAGGTCTGAAAAAAACGCTACGCCATGGTCTCAAACTCGGCTAAGAGAGCTTCTGACGAACTTCTCAATGGAGGTATTGATAGTTTTTCAAATAAGCGAGTTTCAAAAATCCGCAAAAATTATTTATATATTGCTCTTTTCAAGAAAATATGTCAAATGGAGAGAAATATTCAAAAATTTGTGCTTAGTTATTGCCACAATTTTGATAAATAACATAAATTGAAGATATTTGTTGTCCAAACGAGACCATAATTTTTCCTATTTTCCTTTTCGATCTTTGTAATTTACTCTATATTTTTAAGGATGGTCCTATTGTCGTATCAATCAACGAAATCAAAAAAATTGAGGGAGAAGCTACAGCCAATAATAGAAAGGCTAAGCTGATTTTCCTTTACGAATGGGTTATTGAAGCCACTTTTACGGCGAATATTTCTGGCAGTCAGGAAGAGTATAAAGGAAAGGTTGAGGTTCCAAACTTGAGCGACGAAAATGACGAATCCGAAGTTGACGTGAGAATACAAAATTGAAGTATAGTCTGCACCAAAATTGATGTCGTCGCAAACTTAAACAAAAATACTGCCACCTCAGTGTTTAGGTCGGCGGTTCGCGTTTGCGAACACATCAATTTTCGTAAAGACTATTTTTTATTATCGATGTAATACTAATATCTTTAGGTAATTAGTTCACTTACCGGTAATGAAAACGGACCTTTAGCAAATCAAGTGAGAAAGGTTCTGAATGGAAAGTTTGTATCAGAGATGCAGGTTATTTTACATTTGAACTTTCGTTATCATTACAATCATCTTTGTAGAGAATACTCAATATCTACGTTCGTGAACTAAAAGAGGAATTCAGTAAAGGTTTGATCCTTCCAACTGATAAAGTTAAGCCGCAGGTATGAGCATGTTCGAGATATGCAACAAAAATTTAAATTTTAGGTGGTAACCAAAGGAAAAACAACGGTTGTCGATAAAAAACAGTTCCAAAACACAGTTATCTCAGAAAAGGATGCCTCGACATCTTCAAATGAAATTTTTGATGTTACTGAAGTTTCTGTTGCTGATAAATTCAAAGCTCCACCAGATCGTGTTTTCGAAGCTATTACTGATCAACAAGTTTCAATTCATATGTTTTAACGTTATAATACTTCTTTTTAGTATGTTCGTTCATGGACAAATAATGCCATTAACGAATGGGATTTCAAAGAAAATGGTCGTTTCACTTTATTTGGTGGAAATGTTTCTGGAAAATTTGTTAAAATCGAGCCAAACAAGCTTGTCTCTATGAAGTGGAGATTGAAGAAGTATCCGAATGATCATCATGCCACTATTAATTTTATCCTCAAAGATATTGTAAGTTATTACTTTTTTCCATCATCACTGTAGCTTCGTACATAAAAATGTGCTCCATCATATAAAACTATACTTGGAAAATTTAGGGTCGGACCCACAGACCCGTCATAGTTTTGAACCAAATTTGATCAAAAATTATATGTCGATTTAGGAAAAAACATTTTTTCCGAGAAAATATGTCGGATGGAAAAAAATTATTCCAAAAATTGTTATATCCTGTGCCACAATTGAGATAAATAAATTGTTGATACAATTTTGCAATGATCCAAACACGACCATCATTTTTTTCAATCTTTATTCCACTTTATTTTTCATACAATTTTGAAACCTAAATTACAAAATAAATAAAAACTTTTTTAAGCAAAAATTCTTTAACTTCTAAAATTGTTTTTAAGGGAACTGAAACGGAGTTTATAATTGAAGCCAAGGATGTTCCAAAGCATCTGAGCGAAGAAACACAAACAGGTCTCGACCGTTATTATCTTACAAGTATTGCTCGTACCTTTGGATTTAGCACAAGAATTTGTTAAAGTTTTGTTTTTTATATTTATTTTGGCTTTGTTTTTACTCGTTTTTCTGTTCAAGAGTTGTTTCATTCGATAGTGATAATAAAGATTTCGCATTTTAGAGAACGCACAGAACAATTTATTTCAAATGTCTTAAACCTTATCACTTATTTTCCAATGCTGCTTTTCGTAAATCAACTGGCTTATAATTTCCAAAGTCTGTAATCACTTTCGTTACTAGTTTAGCGGGTGTAATGTCAAATGCTGGGTTCCATACTGGTGTGTTCTCCATACCAATATATGTACCTGAAATATATGTTTAATATCATATAAATCTCAAACAATTACCACAAATCGATAGTAGCTCCTTTGCTGGTCTCTCCTCGATAACTATTGAGTCGCCTGTTTCGATCTTTCGGTTCACAGTTGTTGAAGGCACCTAGCCTAGGAATAGTAGTTTTATCGAATTTGGGAAATTACCACAGGATAGAAGTTGACATTGTGATGTTGTGCAAGAACAGCCAGCATATATGTGCCTATTTTATTGGCGACGTCACCATTTAAAGCAACGTTATCAGCTCCTTTAAATTAAATTTAATTTTCACCCAGATAATTGATATACCTGTCAGAACAGCATCGATTTTATGATTTTTCATGGTCCAAGCAGCCATGGAATCTGTGATCAATTTAAAGGGAACATTGCCATGATTAAGCTCAGTAGCGGTCAATCGAATACCCTTTAGACATTAAAATGTATAAATTAAAAATAGTTGTTGAATACTTGGTTATACGGTCTTGTTTCCAGAACGTAAACCATCTTGAGGCGTTTCTGCTGATGTAAGGCCCTTATAACTCCAAGTGCTGTCCCCCATGAACACGTTGCTAATGATCCCGTATTACAAATAGTCATTACTGTCAAATCTCTTCTTTCGGGAAATGCGGAGATTAGCTATACGTTCATTACAAATATAAAGGTTTTGAAAAAAGAAGTAGAACCTCTTGATATCCGTTCCATACTAATCGGCGGTTATTCTCCTTCTCTTCCAAATAGATGGAATTAAGATGATCGCAAACTTTTGACATTTTTATATCATTCGCGAAATCGGAATCTAATATTTTATTAAGCGACGTAAGAGAATTACGGAGATCTACGGCTGTTGGTCTAGAGGAGATTAGGAACTCTATCTGTAAGAATTGGAACCATATATTAATAATATCCAATCGATAAGAAACAATTTTTTGTGAAAATAGTAAACTATCCTGTTGGAAATAACGCAAAACTTCTAACCTGATCTTTAATCCATTTAATATCAAATTCAGTTTGTTTCTTTATATCTATAAGTAAGCCCAAACATCCAACCACTGCAATCAATGGAGCACCGCGAACCTTCATAGACCTAATTGCATCAAACGCATCCTTTGTTGATTTTATTTCTACATATTCGAATTCGTGCGGTAGTTTTAATTGGTCTGAATATGAGTACATGAGATATTTCCCATATTTATATTACCTAATATTTCAAGTTTCCCATCAACGTATTTCAATGAGCTTAATCTCTGTGATTCATCGGACAGGAATGAAGCATCAATTGGACCGTTTACGATCATTTCGGTGTGAGATATTCTGAAATGATTATTGCGGAGTAAATGTTGCGGCGTATTGATAAGGAGAAAATTATTGATAAAAGTGCACGGGAAACATAATTGTATTATATTAAACAGGCGATATGATTCGAAGGAAACTGTCAACTGCAACTAAGAACATAGTAAAGATTATCGGGATTGAAACAAGGTGGATTATTGATAATGAGTTATCATATTTAGAAAAGTTTAGTTGCGATGATACTGCTATTTCTGTGGTTTCGATGGATAAAACAATACATTCGTCGAAACGATATACAAATCGGAGTATTCAGAAAGAATTAGGAGGTATTTCGCCGAAAGTTTGCGCTGATCAGGTAGATTATCTGGATTTAAATGGTTATATTCAAATAATAGCACAATTTGATTCTCCCTAAACTTTTGAAAGAAGTTAGGAATGAGATTGACTTTAACGAATTGTCAGCGGTGGCTGTTACAACAACTCCTGGTTTGGTAATTGCTCTTAAGGAAGGAATAAAGTGTGGAATAGAGCTAGCAAGGTTAGTCGTTAGTTGTGCACTGATTTATCATTTTTATATTTTTTTACTGATTTTTTCATATTACCTGTAAAGAATTTCTAATTTTTTTACAGTTAGACAATGGTCTTTATGGTTTCCTTGAAGTTGGAAAAAAATAAATTTAAGTAATTTGGATATATTTAAGCTAAATTAATGAGCTATTGATTTTTAAAAAATTATATTTGAACACGCCAAATGCAACTAAAATAATACAAGATTATAAAATCGTTCTTAATCTATCATGTAGTGATTATAAAGTTATTTTGAGATATTTTAAGACATATATGACAAAATGAAGTGAAACATAGTTTCTTGTTTTCACGTAAAAATTGGAATTACGTCTAAAGTTTAAAAATTTGCTATTTTCATTTGGCGTGATTTTAAATGAGAAACCCTTATTTTGGAAATCATTGGTCATCCTACTCGATTTTTTAACGATGTTATACATAAATAGAAAACATCTAACTAAGGCTTCATCATTATAAATAAAATACCGGAAAGTCATCCGGTTTTAACTATATTATTTTAATTGGTCACGTCATGGACCGGTTAGTGAACAATAACGCCTCGCAGAGTTGAACAGACTCTTGAAAGCTCTTTTCTCAATGATGGCTATCACTTGATTGGTAGTCAATAATTGATGTTTAATTAGTGACAAATGATCCAATTAACACCATAGTAAATAAAAGAAAATGTGAAGAATGATAATAAATCATCTCTGTAATTACAGATCGCTTCAAATCCCACTAATTCCAGTTCATCACATGAAAGCTCACGCTCTATCGATTTTACTCGAAACTGATAGAGTAAGATTTCCATTTGTATCACTTCTTATTTCTGGTGGACACGCGCTCATAGCTGAAGCTCGTTCAGTGGAAGATTTCTGCTTATTCGGTTTATAATTTTTCACTACTGAAATCGAGTCGTTTCATAGGGAAAAGCATATCGGGAAGCCCCGGAGAATGTTTTGATAAAATTGCGCGGGAGTATAGTATTGGTGATGAATTTCATAATGTACACGCTGGTAGAGCAATTGAACTCTTGGCTGAGAGGTATAGAATCAAAATGAATCACGATAATAAAAGTTATAGAGCTTCCTTAAACGGTCACATGAGATATTCGCCGGTATATCCGTCGACATCTGGAGCTGATATGAATTTTTCGCATCTCAAATCAACAATGCTAAATATTTTAAGAAAACAAAAGAATAGTCATGATTTCTCTTACGAAGATTTTAGCGCCAGCTTGCAGGTTATACAGTATTCTAGAATATAAATATGACTTTGTTTTTTAGTTTGCAGTGGCAAGGCACATATCAACTAAGCTGAATTCATTTCTAGACTGGTACACTTCTGATTCCGGAAGGGGTGAAGCTAATCAAATTGTATTAGGTGGAGGCGTGGCATCGAATACCTATATCTTTAACGGTAATAAAAACAGGTTATGATTGTAGATTAGCTAAAGTGGCTAAAAAGAACAAGGTGTATATATAATGTTGTATTGTCCTTTTCAGAGATCGGTGCCTAATGGAAGAGGAAAAAAATTAGGATGGAATGAGGTTCTCGTTTGGACGGCCTCTCTTTTTAGACGGCCATTCTTTTTTACGAAACTATGGGCAGCACATATGTAAGAGGAATTGAGAAAAATGTTTTTTGTGGCCCCATCATTTTCTCTTCTTCTTATTTACTCTTCCATTTGGCACCGATCTCTGAAAAGGACAATATAATAGTATTAACTTGAATTTACTTTTATTTTCTTATTATTCAATCTAGAATTATAAAACACACTGAAAAGTACCATAAAATTATCATGTCAAATAGTTTTAAAAATAAGTTTCGTCTATATTTTATTATTATAATTTGTTAGAGCTCTATAGTTTACAATTTTCGCGATTACACAAATTGAATAACATTTAAAAATATAAAAATAATTTTTTTAAAATAAAAATCTTTAGTTTTAAAGAAGCAAAATTATTTCGAAATCATAAAAACCTCTATTAAATGAATTCTTGTCTTAATATTTTTCAGCAATCAAAAAAGTGTCGCAAAAATATGGATTCGAAACTTTCCGCGTATCACCATATTTGTGCACAGACAACGCGGAAATGATAGCTTATACGGGATCTTTGCTGATGAGCAACGGGTCAGATGTGATAATACCGAAAGATGAGATTCCGGATATGATTTATGCAAATGCAAGAACGGATATAGGTTTGCAATTCCGTCAATAATGTTAATTATGGATGAGTAGCGCGCAAGTTTAATGCATATACGTTCATTATCCTACTGGAATATCACACGATGATGTTTCCACCACGGTATTTGACTGAAGAGTTTTGTTCCTTTGTGTCATCTTTTGCCTGCTATGCATTAAACTGCCCAAGAGAGCTTTACGAAATACGATTCATCGTTCTATGGCATCAGCGTTTTGAATCCAATGACATTTAAGACCAAGAACTGTATAAATATATTTAATGAAAATTATGAATCAAAACATGGATTTCTTTTTGCACGGCACTGTTCTATAATGGTCATTAAAAATTGGCAACCAGCTCCGAATTTCACCGTAGACTATTTAGTCCCATTTCGTATTGTAATAAAGCTAAAATATTCTTGCAAATCGCTACCATCCTTTATGAGTTTTTAATGTCTATGCATTGTCAAAATTACCACGAGCGAGACAGGCGTGAAATAGGAAAATAGCCTGTTTTTTTTAAGAATTTCGTGTTGTTGTTCAATTAAAGAAAAAATAATAAAAATTTACTAGTCAAGTGCGGCTCGAATTTTCTCCATATACTGTTGACTTTTGAAGTGTGGATTAAAGAATTTTTAGGAATCGATAGACGAAACGAAATTCCATCAAAACCAGAAAGGAAATTGGTTTCCTCGACCATTCACGGCGACAGTGAAATTCGCTTCCAAAAGGATTATAAATGTAGCAATGCAGAATCTAAAGACATCGTGAATAGTTTATAAAATTAACAAATAAATTGTGTAAAATCTTGAAAATTTATTAAGCACAGAAAAATTGACAAGAACTGAACGATCTAAAAAAAATAATAACAACAAATCAAGAAGCTAAAATTTTTTGCTAATATAATTCTCCCATTAAGCTTTTCACCAAAATACCCGTTTATATCTGAAATAAGGGTTCAATTCAATCAAACAAAAAACATGTCGAGAAGAAGTATGTATACAAAAGGCAGCAGAAACAGGATACAAAATAAGATTAATAATAATAATGATGTCATAAAGTATAGAGATGCAAAGGAATGGTCCAGTCCGGATATCAAAATGCCTTTGAGTTATTTTTCATTTTCGTCCCGGAAACGAAATATAAAGCTTCCATAAATTTAAAAAACATGCCAAATATGGTTGTTAACAGTTGACTGATTTTGGACACACAAACGTCAGAATGTAATCCGTTAATAATGACGGTACCGTTGGACTATCATCATGAATTGCTTTTAAAACTGTAAATATATAATTTTCACGTTGAATTAACTGCACTGCAAACTTTTAATTAACGATGAAATTGCCGTATTATCGATGTGTTGATTCTCGTTATACGGTATCGTGGCTGTCACATATTGCGGAAGTTGTGATGAATCGATTTTACTCTGAAACGTTCCATATCCTCAATTAATTATTCATTCAATTAATATTACCCCCTTCCTCTTTTTATCACTAATAAATATTCGGCGTTTGTTTTGAACAGCCAACAACAACGAAATTAATGAATTCTTCATCTCCTTTTCATAATCCAATTCATCCCTGTGCGCTAGCTCTTCGACTAGGCTTTCATTGTAAACACTTATGAGCTGCTCAATTTCAGAACAAAGTGTTACAAGTTTTGAGTATGGAAGTTCTTGAAGATCTGAAATTAACAAATCATAATAAATACTTAAGCGATTGCTCTCTAAGAAAAAGTGACCTTTTGCTGTCATTAGTTTTAAGCATGAAATAAAATAAAAACAACAACAAAATAGTGTAGTGAAGTGTCTGTTAGTGCGAAAGAACGAAATTCGACAAAAGGCAAATATAACTAATAATTACAACAAATAGAGTTACCGGAATCTGGCGATTGGTGATTGGCTAAAAGAATATTATTCCAGATCAGCAAGTACTTATTAGAGAGCTATTTAACCACATTCCCTTATGACTTACTGTCTGGATTCGAAACGATGGCCTGCGCTGTTTTCATCTTCACATCCGCTTCCGAACTAACACTCGATGCAAATGGCGAGCGCATTGACGAATACATCGAATCAACCGATTCCATTGTTCTATCTGTCATCATTGAACCCGTAAAATCGCACGACTAAATCATGCGTAAAATTTATAGCAATTACACATCAATCATCAATTACCTGGAGCATCTCATCAATCTCCTCAATCACTTGGTCGGCTGTCTGTGGTGGCGTCTCGCCGCCACCATCCACAAATTCATGTTGTCCAATGAGTTGATGTACGTCCATTTGCTGCCTCAATAGATCTTCATCGGATTCGTCATCTCTCCCATTCATATTATCCGATTGTCTTGATGAGTCCTTCTGAAACATTTCTCATTGAAGACATTGAAGACATATGACAAAAAAGGATCGGCGAGAGGTTTTTTCAAGCATTTAAAGACGAGTCGACGACGACAAAATGAAAAGAATAACAACATCAACCAACAGGAGCATGAAGGCATTTAGAACAAGCCTTGCGCTTATTCATGATGTGTTTGTCTCTCTTCTACTCTGTCGCCGATCGATAATACTTAGCGATGCGTACATGAGCTCGAGAATAAAAGACTCAGCATAAACAATTAAGGAATTTCGTTCGAAAATATTTCATCATCTACTAACCGGTGAATCAGAATCAAGCGCGGCGGCCATCTTCTTGCATATTGTGCTATTTCCGAAATCCAGTGGCTGCATATTTCCAAAGTTTCCAGTCAATGTCCACCACGTTCTAATTTTAAAAATTTTTAATTTTAACAGCTCTCCCATAAAAACATACTGGCTTTCTTTCATAACCTCATCGTGCGTTCTTACTTGTACTGGCGCGATATCAGCAGTTGTCACTTCTGGGTCTTTCAAACATGCGGTTATCTTCTCTTCAAAGTTTCCGACCAAGTCCTTTAAAACAAAATAAAATATATTAAAATAAATTAACTAAACCAACCTCCAAAGATCCTGAAAAATCATCATTCAGTTTTTCTTCTTCACAATACTTGGCTTCCATTATTTGTCTGAAATGAGAAAAATAAACAAAATCAATGAATAAACAAAAACAAACTTTTTAATATTCTTATTATTGTTATCAATCTCCTCCTCATCGCACGAAGCCAATGGAATATCAGGCACGTGTAAATCCGAAGCTTCCATGGTTATATCACCACAGGGCATCGCCAAAATTCGATCGTTGCCGCTTGATTCTGCTTGAAACAGAAACAACTCGATGAATTCACTTGGGGCAGCGCACAATCGCACAACGAAAACTATATGTTTGTCAGATTGGCTGGCCTATGGCTTCTTCTTCTCCTTCTTGGCGAGTAGTGCTTTTGGTGCCTTGCTCGCTCGCCAGTGAGCAAAAGAGTGAGCTCGACTCGTCTTAATGCCGCACAGCTGCGCGTGAAACACACCAGTCGTACAACTGCAGTCTAGCTCTCTCCGCGATTAATTGCCTCTCGATGATGGCTCGGTGTCGTCTGCGCGTCTACTCAAAGAAAACCCTTTTAGTAGCTTTGATGAAGAAAAAACAAGAGAGTGCATATAAAAAATAGACGAAGGGGTTGTGTCTATGCATAATGCGCGAAAAAATGGCATAATACCAACCAGCCGCACCAGTGCACAACATTGTGTCAAAGGCACAACGCGATTGGTTTCGCAAAACAAAACAAGCTAAAGAAATATTGTCAATTATAGATATATGGAACAATTCACTAGGAAACGAATCTAGATGAGACCACAAATAAGTGAAACGGAATGCAGACTGGATGTAATTTGAGCCAATCTTCTCCCACTCTTAACAATGGAAAATAACAACAAATATTTTGGATGACAAAATAACCAAGAATCAATCAGATTCGTTAAGTTATAAATAATCAAATCGAGAAAAACAATTATTTAAATTGTAACATTAGCCATTTAATTTTCCTTAATAACCAGAAGAAGGATTATCGACATATTCCCACTTCGATACTTATTCATTAAAATGGGCGTGCTACATTAACAATCTGGTGGGTTACTCGAATCCAAAACATAATTGTAAACACTTCAAATTATATTAAACCCAAAAATTCTCCAATTTGTCTTCAACTTCAAAGCTAATGAAACAACTTTGTCTCCAAATTTGCTCAGATGTCATGAAAATTTAGTTTATAATTTCTGCGATGGAGGATAGAAAAAATAATGAATAAATTTAGGTTATTATACAAATCTCGAAGAAAATAATATTAAATTCATAAAGTACCTAAATAGAAAGTTGGATTTTTATTATGACGATTTTCACTATTGATGAAATAAGGAATCCTTCCATAAATCAGAGTTAAAATTCAAAATGTGAAACAAATTCATGGTCGAGACTGAAAACCTGAGCATGGAATTCGCAATACTTTTGAATTTTAAGTGAGGAATTAATAAAGGGGAGGAAAAATCCCTCGGGATACCGCCTACCCCTTATACTCTATGGAAACATTCAAGCTTTGTTTAGAACTCAACTTGGATGAATAAAAAAGGTTGTCTACTGCTAGAATTATAAAAATATAATTTCTCTAGATTCAAAAAAAACTTAAAATCAGTGAAATTCATAGGATATCGAGACGGTATTTAAAAATATCATTGCCTTTTGATTAATTATGGTGAAAATTTCTATTATGATACCACAATAAAAGTTATATAGGCGAAACACAAATAATACGAGAATTTCATAATAGTTACACCCAATAACAAAAACAAAGGTGGATTCATAAAAAAATAGCATCAAATATATATCCATCAAAATAACACCAAAACGCACATACTTATTTGGATATCCTTGAAACAAAGCACCAATCAATATAAATAACAAAAATGATAACAATCATTCCAAATGTCACACTTTGCAAAATACTATAGCAGCCCTTCGCAAACAAGGGATCCATTCCATCAAGACAATAAAAATGATATCAAACAACACTATTATTTATTAGAAACAATTATTATAATAATTATTATCGGCTACCAACCACTCTCTCCTTTCGTAAATGTTGTACATAAAATATATTTGACAAAACTAAACTAATTAACACTACCCCTATTAACACCAGCATCCTATTCTTATTCTTCTCCTTCATATATTCCTCCTCTGGATTTCTTAAAAAGCGGTTCAAACATTTTAAAAATAAAGACATGAAAAGTAACCTGAAATGACTAAACGATTGATTTGATCTTGGTTTCCCTCCTGGCAAAACATTCGGACTCCATTCATTTCGTTTGGCATTCTGTGATGTCATTGAGTTTGTTTTTGCTCTTGCCTGTCACCAAAATCAACCTTTTCGATAGAAAAAATGCACAAATAAAACCTCCATCAAAAATCCACCATCCGGACTATACGCTGTATCGTAAGCTTTGCGTTTTTCAGGATTACGCAAACAATCATATGCTTCCTTAAAAAATAATATTAAAAAAACAATTAACTTTAAAAAATAACCTTGACTATAACAAATTGATCCGTTTTCGATGTTTTCGACCAACCAAGACGCGGATCACTATTTGATTTTACATAATCCGGATGAAGCTAAAATGATTATTAATATATTTATCGAAAATCGAAATTATATTTAGGGCATCAAACAAGACCTATAAAATATGTGTTATAAGTTATGCATTTATAACTTTTATGAGATATGCAAAAAGTATAGCATTAGTAATGACCTTGTTTTGTTCAAGTTCACAAATAAGAAAAACCACAAAGAACAAGGTAAACAAATCACAAAACCTAAAGTCTCGGAATTTTTATAAAAACATTGGAAATCCGAAAAAATGTTATTTATTTCGCTATTAAATCGAAACCTTCGTCTGCTTGCCCCAAACGAGACCACTGCCTTATGCTCTAAGTAACTTTTCTCATTAAGTTACACCTCTACAATACCTTATGCAAACTTTTTTAGATCGAGTGCACTAAATTTTTTCTTGATCATGTATCCTATCACTTGAAAATAAGTCAACCGTCTTATAGCCCTATTACAAGCTCATAACCCGTTTACACTTATTACATTTTAATAATTAGTAACTGATAATTAAGAGTGTATGAAGTCGTTTAAAATAAAGCTTCTCCTCGTAATTACAGGATTTTCCTAAAAATCAGGGGCATACCAAGTTCAAGCCGAAGATACCCAGTTAAATAATCGGCGTCACAGTTGAAGAGGTAACGGGACTGATTATTATATAATCTTCAATTATGACAATTTAATTCAATTAGTTATCGTAAATTATGATTTAATTATTGTTGTGTACCAAAGATATACAGTTGTATAGAAAAAAACCTATAAACCCAAAGTTTTATAAAGATCGTGTTTTTTGTTTTTTTTATTGTACTGTTTTTATAGTGACGAAAAATTGTATTTAAACTATGTTTTTTGTTATAAAAGGTTTGTTGAGTTATTTTTTAGTATCTCGTAAATGCTATTGATTATGACGGAAAACTGAGTTCCGGGCGACTGAGAGATTCAGTAAGGAAGCACGCAGAGTTTCCAATCATGTACGTCAATTCATTTTCGTTGAGCAGTGGTTTCAGATTTATCAAAATTTCATAAAATGTCTTGGATGCATGAGAACTTGATTATATGATGTCATCAATAAAAGTCGAGCCATCACCAAATTTTAAATTATTCATTTAATAGATTTTCTTAACAAAATTTAAGACTTTTTTAAACTTTAAAATTTAAAATGGTATTAAGTAAAAATTAATAACTTGTTTGGAATTATAAGATCAATTTCCTTTTTAGAGGCTCATACAGTACTACCTAACATACAAACTACTGAATGGATTTGACTGAAATTTTAATGAGAGGTGAAATATGATATTCGTTAATCGTTCAACAAATTTAGTATTGCGGTTTCACGGAATGTCATTTTTGCTTTTATTCATTTTAAAAATATTTTGTAAGTTTCTCTTATGAAGTTATGAGAAATTGACAATTCCATTTTTATTTTCATAAAAAATAAAAGTAATAAATCTGATTTGATCTAGACATTTTGAAGAAATATAATGGAAAACAGAGAAATTATTAACATAAATTGAATATTTGTTTCATGATTCCTTTGAGACCATTGAAAATAATTCAAAAATGTTGAAATTGAATTTTCAATGTCTTATATTTTGATAATATGTGATTATACTGTGACTTGATTCGATTGAAAATTATTCACAAGTAAGTCTTTTGATCCTTTGAAGTAAACATTTACGAATTACACAAAATAACTAATTTTCATCCTATTAATATATGATAGAATGTAAGACTGAATACATTGCTCTATTTAAATTATTTCTGATTATTTTCTTTTTTAATAGAGAGTATAAAAAACTATTAAAATACATTTTTCTGGTCTCTGCTGCAAGCATCGCAAGAACAGAGACACTGAAATAAATTTTTTCGGCTTATAACATCCCCACAGTGGTTCCCGTTTTTGTCTATTTATAAACACATTATAAACTTGTTACGCTTGAATTTAGAAAACAATTATCTAATGAAACAAAACTGCAACAGCACCTGTTTTGTCTTCTCCAAGAAAGCTTCTTTAATTTGCTGTTGACTCGATTTCGGAGAAACACCTAACACCTCGTAGTAATTTTTTCTATAAATCAGTTTCTAAAACCTTGAAAACTCCGTGATTAATAAACCTCTGTACGTATGTAGCCAAAGTTCTTAGTGATTTCATGCAAATCTTTAAATAAAAAATTCAAATTCAATTCAAAGTAATAAAATATTATTTGTAATGGATTCAACAGTACAAAACATAAAAAGGACAAATAGCAATCGAAGTTTCATTTGTTGACAAATGGATAATCAATAAAAATCGCGGAAACCCCATAAAAAATGTCTCCGGAATAATTACACTTTACATTATAATTAATCGAGAAATAAATATATGTTAAAAAACACGTTGTTAAAATTGTCACATAGATGAATGGAAAATTGTAAATCGCCAAAACAAATTCCAGTACAAAACAAAATGATATAGTCAGTATTATAGATACAGTAAATAGTTTTAGAGAACTTAATTTCAATTTTTCTTGAAATGAGATTAAATAGTAAATGAAACATTGACAACTTATTATAAAAAATGAAAGATAAACCACTTCTGTATTTAAGAACATGGATATTGAAACAAAAAATAAAAGAACCAAAAAAATATATGCAAACGAAATTAACACAAAAAGATAGTATTTATCCCTAAAATGTAAAGCAGCAAACCGACAGAGCACAGCAGATATACAAATATAAAAGTTTATGAAATAATTGTGTTGCACAAATTCACGAACTCCATGCGTTATAAATAATATGAAATCCACTGAAATGACTTAATATAAACATTCAGAAGCAAAATACACTGACCGCATGCAAATATAAAAAACACGACTGTTAGTAAAATTGTTAAACGGTGTATATATCGAGCATTGTGCAATTTATTTGTTAGTTTATCATTATTTTCTATTGTTAATTCTATAGACATCTAATAAAATAATTATATACACTGAGCTAAAACAAATAAAAACACATTGTGTGGATTAAAACCATACATATTTTAAAACGCGTTTATCGAAAATTATTGAGAAATTTATACCAAATAAATAAATAAAAATAAATCAAATATACTTTGTTAATAAATTAATCAGACTTTTTGTAAATGAGGTCATAATGACCAGGTCGATAAAGAACAGAAATCTGCGGGTCTTTATCGTCATCAGGAATATCATAATGCCAACCGCCATTGGGCGCTGCCGATCGGTCCATATATTCAATTCGAATTTTATAGCCTGTTGCGTTTACAAGTCCAATTATTCCCAGATGTTCAACGTCTTTCCACATAGCCTCTATCTCAGAAGCACAATATTCATTTAACTCTTGTCCATCTTCAATAAAAGGTTGGTATAATTCAGAATTTTCCTTTAGGTATCCAGACGTTATTAACCTGAAAAATGACATTTAAATGTAAACCATATATGATTTATTATTATTTTTCTTACGATCCAAATGACTGCAAATATCCACATAAACTAAAAATTATATTTCATAAAAGCTAATCGAAATCCGGTGCAATAAACATTCATTTACGTTTAAAATATGTAAATATCACACTCTCTGTAACGTAAGATGAATGCTTCTTGCATCAATTATACAAATATTAATGTACATTTATAAACGTCACTTAACAAACCAAATTTCGATTCGATTATCATGAAATAGTAATAGATAAGGGTAAATAGTCTTAGTCATGAATGATTTCAATTTTTTTCTTAAAAAATAAAGAAATAATGGAAACAATAAAACAAATTATTGTTAGATTAAAATAGATACCCGCTGAAAACACTAGTATTAATATTTGCATCAAATTTTTAACAACTATTTAATTTTAAAGTCCCGTCTTTTATACAAAAAATTTAAAAATAATTTTAAATATATTACCATATATCTTATTAAAATTACCTTATAAAAATAATTAAATAATTTGAATTATAATCGTCATTTAAATCTTCCAATGCCTTTGCGTGAGTTACACTTCCATCAACAATTTTCTTTACCCAGCTGATAAACTGAAATAAAATAATTATATAAATATTAGAATAAAACTCACAAAATCGCAAAAATCGGTAGTAGTCCACTCAGGGAAGCCCACTTTCAATAATCTATCCTTCCAATTGGTACACAATGTATGAAATTCAGCTGCCTTATTTTTGTCTTTCAAAATATCTTCCAAAATTCCAACAAGAAAGCATCTGTAAAAGCAATTTCCATCGCCCCTGATTTGGCGAACATCCGAATAAGTTTCAGCCAGCTCCTTAGCCTTCGCATAATAATCTGGACTCTTTTCTTGATCATACTCCATTATAATCGTTTCAAACGGCAAAATTTGTCCAACCAGTGGAAATTGTTTTTGCTTAATAGCTTTTGGATTTCAATATTAAAATTTGAACATAATTAGATATTACCTCTTGCTCAATTTGTTTTAATTGTTCATCTTGCAGTTCTATTCTCGCTTCAATTGGTAAATCATCGCTTTCATTTTTTTCTTGTGCAGGATTAGACATAATCACTAAAGCAAAATTTCATAATACATAATGAATTAACGATAAATTGACAAAATAAAATAATATTTATTATTCATTTCAGAGATCGATGCCTAATGGAAGAGGAAAATTTTAGGGGCGGGGCAAAGGTCTTGTTTAGGCAGCCACACGGCCACTGAGGCCATCACGTCTCTTCCTCTTTTGTTTGTCATCATATTTTTATTTCATCCATTTTCATTTTTAAATTAAACTTTTCATTTCTTGTCATCAAAAAATAGATAACAGAAATTTATGAGAAACAAATGAGGAAGAGACGTGATGGCCTTAATGGCCGTGTGGATGCCTAAACAAGACCTTTGCCCCGCCCCTAAAATTTTCCTCTTCCATTAGGCATCGATCTCTGAAATGAATAATATTTATTTTTAAATAGAACCAGTCAGTTATTGATTGGCGAGAAATTCGTCGGTGTCATTCACTGCAAATGCGTCAGGAAAGAATTGTTGCTCCAAAAAAGAAACTCCATAATTAGGCAATTATTATAGTGTTTCTCTATATCATTAATATATTCTTCTATCTATAGTTTTTGGTATATATATATATATAATTAACGTCACTTACAGTTAAATTTTCATTGACTATGAGTAATACGTTTTTATTTTTACCAGTTATGTTTCACCAAATTATTCTATATTATATGATAAAACTATCATAAGTGATGATACCAATGTTGTAATGTTTTCATGATTAAGATATATATATATATATAAGAAAATGTAGCAAATATGTTTTCTTGTTTCAATTTCCATGAGAGAAAATTTATTAATAATAATTTTCAGAATGCGGGAGTTTAAGGTTGTTGTATTAGGTAGCGGTGGAGTAGGCAAATCTGCATTAACAGTACAATTTGTAAGTAGCACATTTATCGAGAAGTATGATCCAACTATCGAAGACTTCTACAGGAAGGAAATTGAGGTTCGAAATTCCATATAAATTTAACCATTTACAATAATTGGCAGGTTGATGGACAACCATCAGTTTTAGAAATACTTGACACAGCTGGAACAGAGCAGTTTTCATCAATGCGGGATTTATATATTAAAAATGGACAAGTAATGCTGATGTATATACGAATATAAAAGTGTAAATTTAATTTTGCAGGGTTTTGTAGTTGTTTATTCTATTACGAGTCAGCAAACATTCCATGATATTCGAAATATGAAAGAACAAATTGTACGAGTTAAAGGCACAGAGAACGTTCCGATATTGTTGGTTGGAAATAAATGTGATTTGGCACACCAGCGTCAAGTTAGATCAGAGGAAGGTCTTGCACTAGGTTTGAAAGATTCCCAATTGAACATTTATCATTTTATTTAGCTGAAAGCTGGTCTTGTCCATTTACTGAATGCTCGGCTAAAAACAATCACAATGTTAATGTAACGTTTGCCGAAATAGTTCGTGAAATGAATTATGTGCAAAACCGAACAAAACAAAACAAGTCCTGTTGCACAGTAATGTAATCGACATAGAATAACGAAACATTGCTATAATCCCTCACTCACCATAATCACTAACGCTTGGTTTCATTAAAACGCCATTTTTTGATTAATCCATTGTGAGTTTTAATTGAACCTGCGATTTTGATATTTATTCGCAAAAATTGTTATTACTTTCTCTTTCACTAGATATACTCAAATTTTGATTGAAATTCCGCTTAATTTAAATCACATAATAACTTATTTGCTCATTTATTTTTCCGCGTTTAGTAGTTTAATTAATTTCTGAAGAACCAGGTATTAAAACCCTTATTATTTGATAGCTTTCGCTGAATCTATGAGTATATTTAAAATTATTTTGAATAACGTAGATACGTTTTAGATTTACGGGCTCCTTGTGTATAATATATATCTGATGATTAAAAAATATTGTTATCTTGAATTTTCATGACCTTGATTACAGCTCTGTAAAATAACTCACTTATGTTTAATGCATTATTTATGATTGATATGTATAAAATATTTAATTAATTCTGAAGTGAATAGTTTGTTTACACTGGAATATTCTTTTATAATAAATTTTTAATTTAAAGTCTTTAGTCTCTATTATTTTAGTTTTTATATTTTTAAAATCCATGTTATCCCATGTAAGTTGTTAGCAAGCCGAGTTTTGCACTTCTTAAATATTCAAATAGCATTAATTAAAGTGTTTAGTGTCGGTGGTAAGTATTTTGTATTATTGTTGATAATATAAAAATTTATACAGTTTGGTTTAATCTTTAACTGATAAGGATTGGAAAAGTTAAAATATTTTAATTAAAATTGGCTACTGGCACCAAGTACCGAATTCCGTGTCCCGCTACTTTGATGTTCAGATTTCGTTTTTAACATTTTATTCCGTATGATGTTTCACACTTCAAATTCAGAAAATCATTTTTTTAAACATAAAAAAACATTATAGATTTTTGTTTCAAAAATTTTATATTGGATGGCGGATTCTGTTTTGAAAAATTGACATTCCATTCTTCATTAGTGAATACTGAAGAAACACTTGGTACATCAAATGTAGATTTACCAACTACATGGAACTATTATCATTTCTTGGTCCTATTGGGTATTTTCTTGTATCTCATAAAAATATAGTCGTCGCCAAATTCGATTACCACCGCAAAATGTGGCGCACTTTTTTGAATATTATTTTTTCATTTAATTTTTATGATTATTATTATTTTCCACAACTATTCCACTATTTAAACAACATCTGTAACATATTCTTCAATTTATTTAAGCTATAACAGTATAGAACGAGCATACAAGGAAATAATCGTAAAAATTTAAAGAAAAAATAATATTCAAAAAAGTGCGCCACACTTTGCGGCGGTAATCGCATTTGGCGACGACTATATTTTATCTCAAAAATGGATAACACACATTGAAGAGGAAGAGATGGAAACGTCCTTTGTGGCCGTCCAAATGAGACTATTATGCTTTCCTCTTCCATTCGACACCTCAGAGTGTCAAAAAAGCGACCATAATGACCCATAATTTTTTATTAATATTCTGGGATTTGAAAGTTGATGGAAAAACTAGTTATCCACAAGTTGACACAACATCTATTAATTAAAACTCCAATAATGAGAAACAGAGAGCTCGTGAAGTGGGGCAAAATTTTATATTCCGAACGAACTATCAAAAATTACACAATGTCAATAAAATAATCATAAAAAGCCACGAAATCTCGAATGACGCTTTAAGATTAGATTTAATGCTTTTCATGTTTTGTGCGCCTAGATTCTATACAAGTCGAGTAACGACATGTATACTCGCTGAACTAATATGGGATTTTGCAAAAGTTTAATTTTGTTATGAAAATGTTCATTGATAAAGTATAAGCTATTGGTCAAGTAATTGCGACTCATTTGTCGTGAACTATTGCAAAAATAGTTTTTCTTCTCGATTTAGATATAAAAAGATATTTGAGTTTATATCTATTGTCCTTTTTAGATATCGGTGCCTAATGGAAGAGAAAAACATAGGATGAAATGAGGTTCTAGTTTGGACGGCCACTTTTTTTCTGAAAAAATTGGCAGCCCACAATGACACAAGAGGAATAGACGAAAAAGTTGTTTGTGGCCGTGTGGCCGTCCATAATTTTTCTTCTTTTTTCTCTTCCATTAGGCACCGATCTCTGAAAAGGACAATAAAAGAATTTAATTTATTCGTTTAAAGATTGTCAGAATTAAATGTACGCCGTAATCCGAAGAGAAAAACACTGTTATATCGTCCATAAAAATATATAAATCTGCCGTGGAGGAAGAATACGTACGCCAGGAAAAGGGATGTTATTAAATCTAGGAAAAGCGGAAATTGCTCCCGTCGGAAAATAAAATGTATATCTGCAAAAAACACGGATTATTACACCATTTCATTTTAAATTTCGATTTTTTCATTTTTATAAAAATAAACTTTAAAAAAATCAAAGATCTCAACAGAATCGAACCAATATAGATCTTTCGTGAATCATATCCTCTACCAGGTATGCTACGCATTCTCTTTTGTTTTAATTAATTAATCCGTTGAAGTTTGAGGAAGTATTTTAAATTCTAAAAATGGATTTTATTTTCCGACGGGAGCAATTTCCGCTTTTCCTAGATTTAATAACATCCAGGAAAAGAGTCTCTGAGATAAAATATTCGCAGAAATGGGCCAGAAACAAGCACAATATAAAAGATTATAGCTATTCTGATAATGAATAATATTATAATTATAGTATTATTCATTATCAGGATAATTATAATCAGAGGGGTAGAGAAGAGTTCTGTCGCTATGTACACATAATTTCGTCATAGTGTGAATTTAAGACGAATTTCGGATGTTATTAAATATAGGAAAAGCGAAAATTGCTCCCGACGTAAAATTAAATGCATTTACCCAAATATCACGGAATATTGCAACATCTAATTTAAAATTCTTCCTCAAACTTCAATGATTAATTAATTAGGATATATAGAATACCTGGTAGAGAATTTGATTCACGAAAACTCTAGGCTGCTTCGATTCTTTAGAGATCTTTTGTTTTTTAAAATTTTTTTAATGAAAATCAATAGCATCGAAATTTAAAATGGGATGGTGTAATATTCCGTGATATTTTGCGGAAATGCATTTTATTTTCCGCTTTTCCTACATTTCATAATATTCCGAATTCCTGTGGGCGCGAGGGGCTTTTAAGCTTTAAAACCGTTTTTAACACTAGGTCGAGTTGCCTTTAGCTAACGAAAATATTAGTAGGAATTATAGCGTAAGTAGAGCTTATTCATATGCATATTGGATTTGAAGGGGAATTTTCTTTGAGCCTCATTCATTATTTTTCTTGATTTTTCTTAATGTAAGAGAGTTTATAATATATTGAATAAGAAATTAATGAAATTAATTATTAGGATATTGAACTGAATCGAATGCAACAATCTTCATTAAATTAAACGAGTGAATGTTCATATTCCCTCGATTTATAATTCTTTTTCTGAAGGAAGAAATAATTTTTTTCTGGAGGAAGAAATCAAGTGTGGATTTCATTAGAGGCCACATTAAAGACCGTAATAACTTTTTAAACCTATTATATCTTATAAATAATTTATTACCACATAAAAAATACAGGAATAATGAGAGATAAAGCAACTAGTCCAATTTTCGAGACTGATCCATTACAATAATCCCCAGTACACGTGTGACAGCGTCCCATCCCTCCTTGCTGTTGACAATTTGTCTATAAAATGTTGGTTAAAATTCAATGAAATATTCAACTATTTTGTAACCATAATAGTAGTGCATGAGACTGGTGGATTTGCAGGATCATTACATCCCTTTGTAACTTGCTCAACTGAAATTCAATTAATTCTCGTCTCACATATTAACAAAGACATACATCGCTTTTGTCCATTTATTCGACATGTAAATTTCATGCATTGATGTATATTTGGTGGACAAACTTGTGACATAACATTCGGGATGCTATTTTGTACATAGCACGTTGTGCATTCTATCAAAATTATCATCGCATTTTAATGAACAAACGACTTACCGTATGATTTAAGAAATATAAGTGAAACAAGAGCAATAAATGCAATTTTAAGCATATCAAAGTGAGCAATATTAAATATTAAAGAAATAAGACTAACGAAATATTTAATAAGTCTCCGTTACTAATGGATTCAATGTATTGGAATGAGTTTAAGCGTTGGTATGGTTGTTGCTACGATGCTCCTCAAAGATGTTGCAGCTAAGCGACGACGACAACTATTTGAAGAACTATTCCGATGATCAAATAACGTCGAATGGATGGATGTTACGATTATTTGCTCAGCGTTAATGTTGATAGGGAGGAAAGAATTAGAATAGGGCTTCTTTAAATAATTGCTATTCAAATGATACATATTATATATATATATATATATAGGAAATTGGAAGTCGTACGATTAGATATTTATGTTATATGCGATCTAAATATATAAAAATAATATAGTATTGTCGAAGAAACTTTGCAAAGAAAATAGATAACGCACAGTGAAGAGGGAGAGATGGAAAATATATTTATCGCCGTCCAAACAAGACCATTTTTTTCGTATTTTTTTATCTATCTTTGAAAATCAAATTACTTTATAGATGGTTAAGAAACTAATCTGGAAGTCTAAGGAATTTTCAGTTTCGAAGAAGCCGTTAGTTTTATTTTCAAAATCAATCGGGATAGTCTTCAACTTAAGACAGAGGAAGCTTCAAACAAACATATAGACACTACACTGCCACGAAATACGCGCAAATTGCAAACGATCGTGCACCTATTGCATGTACCCTTCAAAAATTAAAAATCATTATAACCACTTCAAAAAGTTCAAAGTGTGTGATACTTATTTCGTAAAAATAAACCTATACATTTTCGAGAAATAATCACTTTTATGTTTTTATTACTCTTCGATGCTTCTGTTAAGAACAATAATAATAAAATTAATGAAAGGAAATTGTAAATTGAATGGGCGTATTTTGCGCAATTGGTACGCGGTCTCAGCTGTTTCTTAAACTATCGAAAAATAATAATATCTAATGAAAATATTATATTTCAGCCTAGTTTATCGGCTCATTTAATTCGCATTTCTATTTTTGTGCGACAGTACTTTAAAAATGTTCTCTGTTCAGAAGAGCTTTAATCTCGATGGCCCAGACCACAGATCAGTGATGGGTAGAAAGGAAAATTTCCAAAATGAAATTCAGAAATTTGAAAAATTTAAAAACGGAGTTTGGAATTCAAAATTTAAAAAATGGCTGAACGACGACTTGAAAATTTTTTTTTAAAATTTCATTATCCAAAAAATCTTAATTTGAGTGGAAAAATGAAAAAAACCAGAAGTACTCTGGTTATATAGAAACTCGAAATAAATCATACGAAAACAGTTTTACTGCAAACTACTTCACTTCCACGCAATTTCAGCCGAATGCCGGAAGAGATGAAGACGATCGGAAAGATGTAGGCAACATGGTTCCAAAACGTGTCACGCCACATGGAAATAATGATTTTCTCAGATTTACGCTTTGCTTACCTTACGACTTCCACCTGTATTTTATTGGCGTGGTGTAGGTTATTGAAAGTCGATTTAAAGGAGCATTCCGAATAACAAAATGGTCTCGTTTGAGACAGGTGTAGATTTAATTTGCAATTTGTTTATTATTTCGCTTTCTTTTTTTCATCACATTTTTGTTTTATTCTGTTTTCTCTTAATAAATTGGTTGTTACATTAATAATAATTATAATAACACAATTTTATGTGTAATTTATTATATTTAGGATCGATATTCCAAGAAAAGCAAAACAATAAACAAATTGCAAATTAAATGTGCACCTGTCTCAAGCGAGACCATTTTATTATTCGGAATGCCCCTTTAAATCGACTTTCAATAACTTACACCACGACAATACGTAATTCTAACCCTAGTCGATAAACTGTCTGAAAATTTTTAAAAATTCGCAAATTATTAGATTTGAGCACATTTTGTCGCCAAACTGCGACACAATCGCTGTGGAAGGAGCTCCGAAGATGAAGATGCCGTGGTATTAAATATTAACGGAATAGGATGAGAGGGGAGCGACAGATTTCACGCTAATCAGATTAAATCAATGAACTGGTTGCTCGTCTCACCCACCATTTTTTTATTGACACAATCAAAGTTAAAGTTTAACAATTTCTGTTCCATCGGCCGCCCTTTTAAACGATGAGAGCTCGAAGACGCTGCGAATAGGCGTCGTTAGTTGTACTCAGGTAGTTGTCAGACAGATTGTCCCATTATTTGATCTGAGTAATACTCAGTGAGTATTCTTTAATGCCAGTGATCCGCCCGTCCCCCCTGCCTGGGCCCCGGGGTTTGAAAGTTTCATTTTTTTTAAGTTCCCGCTCGACCGGAATTCCAAAAAACAGTGTCTCTCTCATCACTGACACATAACAAATGAAAAAAAAACAACCGTGATAGGCGGGACTTCCCCCGTTTCCCCCAAACCGAGTATTTTATGTTCCGGGGAGACAGTACCGGTTCCGGGTATTGAAAAAGGGAAGTCCGGGTCTCGGGTTGAGAAAAAAAGGCTCGTACCCGGTCCAGGATCCCGGGTTGGAAGAAAGGGAAATCCCGGGCCCCGGGATTCGGGTTGACCTTCTCTTGTAATACTCCCCAAAGGAATAGTCCAGGGAGTTCAAATCAGGCGAAAAACCTGGTCATTCTGAAGATGATAAATTTTGGAATTCGCGTTCCGCACCAACTTTGCGTCTTTTGGGGATATATAAAAGGTGTACCATCTTGCTGAAGCAGCCCATCCTTTCCAAAGTGCCTATTAGTTCCGGGAACAAAGTGCTACTTCAAACTTACCTTTCTTTGCGATCTTCACTCCTTTTTCCACGAAAACAAATGGATACCACCCATTTGAGCAGATATTTTTGTTTCTTGTTATAGAAGTTTTTCTGATACGATAACGGTCCTCCCTCTACATTGATCTCCGGCTCATTTTCATGTCAGCAGCCATGTGTCTCATGCTCCGATGTGGGTTTCGATTGATTTTTGATCGAACAGCTTCAAAAAAGCTTAAAAACGGCAAAGCTTTACTTTCACATTCATCGTAATTGACTTTACGAAACTCTCGGTAACGTTTGATGGAATAATATTCGGGGCTACGCGGCACCCTGAGACGCTGATGCTTCTAGAAGTCAAATTTTTCCTTTACCATTACAGCAAAACAGAACGGATTGGGATAAAATTTTAAAAACGAATAAATGATATAGAATACAGTACCGGTCAAAAGGTTGTAAACGCTTGGTTTTTCGAGCATAACGGGTTTTCGAGAGCTGGTATTGAGCCGAAATGTTTACCAGTTGTTTCGGAAAGCGTTAGAAAATTTGTGAACAAGTGCCATACGAAAATAAGAAAAAAATGAAGTATTCGTAGCGTTATGCTCGAAAAATCCCGCGTTTACAACCTTTTGACCGGCACTGTATTGTATCAACGCAACAAAAGTGCCTCGGCGGAGCGCCATAGCGCCAAAATGTTGTCCAGGTAATTGTGCGTATAGAAGAATTGAAATCCTCGAAGGAAAACTGCTTGATCTACATTGGCAACCTTGGCACCTTGGCAGAGTTCGCTTGTCCGCTGTAGAATTAGTCCGACAGTAGTAAAATAAGGAAAACTATCAGAAAACGTGATCAAAGTTTGGAAAATTGGCAGTTTCAGGTGGCGTGCATAAGTCTAGGATCCATGTTTAATAACATATTCCAGGCTCTTATAACAAAAAGTCTCATGATTTATCATAAAATAGCTTATTTGTATAATCCCCACATACAAAATTCAATTTTATTTTAGATTCCTTTAATATTCCCTAATTAAATAAACAATCGAAGCAAATTTATTGTTTATATAAATAAACAATATAATATTATTACAATTTATACACTATAATATTAATAAACATTAAACTGTTTTTATTTTCAATGTTATGAGCTTTTACATTTTATAATTAAAATTAGTCATTTCTTTTATTTATAATTCGTTAGTTTTTCATTATTTTAGGGCTATTTCTGCATTTGATTTGATATAGGATAACTATGTCGAAAGTTAAAAATTTGAAGACAAGTTCCGAAGTTAAGAGTAGCTTGAAGTACATCAAAGATTAAGCATTACGTTTAGAGGGATTAAATAAAAGACCACCTCGCTACGTAGCTTTATTCCTTTCAATATAAGCTTATATTCCTTTCCAAATATTCGACAATTTGTTTGAAAAGTAGTTTTAATTTACGGGGTGTTATTAAATAGAGGAAAACGCGAAAATTGCTCCGGTCGGCAAATGAAATGCATTTCCGCAATAAAATTTGTTTATTCTTTTTTTCCTCAAACTTCAAACAACAACAATTAATTAATTAGGATAAGGTAGAGAACTTGATTCACGAAAAGTACATATTGATTCGATTCTTTAGAGATCTTTAACCTTTTTAGTTTTTTTTAAGAAAAATTTAAAAACTTTTTTGTTTTCTTTGAGAAACCAAAGCTTCCCATGTATGTTACCCATCTACATATTTCCTATTTATTTAATCAATTAAAGTTTGAGAAAGAATTGTAATTTAGAAGGTTAATAATCCGTGGTTTTTTGTGTGACATTTTATTTTCCCAACGGGAGCAATTTTAACTTCTTCCTACTTTTATCAACATCAAATTGAAGTCGGTTTTGTAAAGTAAGAGCAATGCACACCACATCCTTTATCTTTTTCATATTAAATTAATGATAAAATTAATAAATATCACTAAAATGAATTAAACTTAATCGAAATAACGAATATAGGGTCCAATAAAATACAATTCTAGCTTTTTATTTTTATTTGTAATGCGTAATATTTTGTGAAGGTTTTTTTCTTTATTGGATCACACCAATCAAGATCCTTTAATTCTTTAAAATAGAATAATTTGTTTACAATTTCTAAGGAATTAGGTGAAACTTTACAGGCCAATGCAGAAATGTGAAAAAATAAAACAAAACATTACCGCTCAAAACGTTATCAACTATGGTTTTTTGCGGATATAATAAAGTATACTTGCACAATTGATTTGCAACTTTCAAAACAGATAAATAGAAGATTTATGAGCATCGTGATACATTACATTAGAGTCCGCAAACACTATAACTTGAACGCTATTAAAATGAGCTCAGGAAACGTGCTCAAATCTAGTATATTGTAAATATTTTAATGTTTTTAGAGATTTTGAGAAAAAGCTGGCTAACTGGAGTAGGCAATATTTGCGTACACGTGAATGTTAAAAATTAGAAAATCACAATTTCAATTTGTTGTGCGCAAACACCACGACACATTTTTGCGGACTTTTCATTTTTTATATTACGACTCTAACTTTTTTCTATGTATACTTGAAAGGAACTACAAATACAACCCGAAATGTAATTATGACAACGATAGAGCCGAGAAAATGAGCAAAAACTTTTGGGAAAATTTTTTTCATGTTGACATTTCGATGCTCCATTGTGGAAGAATATGCTCATTTTGAGAAACGCGCGTTAGACTATCTTATACAGAATTTTTTGCTCTACAACGTATCCTGAGCACAACCTTGTAGGTGCTCACAGAGCCGAGAAACTAAATGATGAATTTTTTCATGTTTTGTGCATTTTAGAAGCTCCAGTTTAGGCGTACGGAGCTTTTTTGAGCAGGTTTTTTTGCACTATCTTATTGAGCAGTGTTAGTTGTCTTTTCAGACAGTTGAAGTCCTACTATTTTCCCATTAAACATTATCTAACAAATAAATTAAATTGAACTTTCGTTTGAACTATAATAAAAATTGTTATTTAATCTTTATCATATGGAAAAAGAAACTCTTTAAAAGTGATATTATGCGAAATCCCTAAGAGTTCACAAGATCGTGGTCACATATGACTAATATAATCCAAGAGTCGATTCTTTATAAATCTTTTGTAAACCGACAATATAAGATATTAAAGGATTAAAATATTATTTGTTTTCAAATTAAAATTTTAGATTTTAAAGTATTTTCTCTGTAAGGTTTTATAGCTACTGCATAAGCAATTGCCTTCTTTTTTACATATTTAATCACTTTGGCACGCCAACTGGAAATATCGATTTTCTCATTTTCAAGCGTTTCTGAAAATTGTTACGTCTTTTCAATAAAACAGTGTTCACGACAATTTAACTAGGCTTTCCTTAACCTATCTAAAAACATTAATATATTTCCAAAAAGTTAAATTTGTAAACGTTTACTGAGGTAATTTAATTACCATACCAGTTTTATATTTTTCATCCAATATTTATTATCATTGCGAGCAACTTTCTTGGAAATCATCGGTTACTTCCCTGTCATTTAGCAATAACCCCACAATTCAATCTTTTCTGAGTTTTTTTTTCATGACTTACGTTCAATTCATCTCTATGATATTCAAACTGGTTTTGTGTGAATAGGCTTTTCTCGACCGAGTATGGAAGTCTTGTCTGCTTTTCAGTAATTTTCGAAGAGAGTAGATATGAAATTGCATCGCCAAGAGTGAATAACAAAGACTCATCGTGAAATTCTGTGACTGAAAAGTGTATTTTATTTATTTGTTTATTCAAAAATACGTGTACCAGGCGCGTGAGAAAATATCACAGCAAGTGGGACTGTGAAACTTAAAAAAAACGAACATTAAAAAACCATTAAAAACGTAGGATGTAAAAAAACTAAGAAAATAAAAAAAAAGTTAAAAATTAGACATTGCCCTTTTCAGAGATCGGTGCCTAATGGAAGTGGAAAAAATTAAGATGGAATGAGGTTCTCGTTTGGACGTTTGGACGTTCTCGTTTGGATTTTTTTGGACTGCCATTCTTTTTTACGAAATTATGGGCAGCACACATTTAAGAGGAGTTGACGAAAAAGTTGTTTGTGGCCGTGTGGCCGTCCATCATTTTCTCTTCTTTTATTGCTCTTCCATTAGGCACCGATCTCTGAAAAGGACAATAAAATTAGATAGCTCAGAAAGGGGAAAATGTTGGGAAAACATTGGGGATACATATAATTTACATATAAGAGCCACCAAACAAAATAAAATTAGTTTCTTCATAAAATATTAGTTAGAGGAAATTCCGAGACTTCCCCGAAATGAACAAGCCTCTCTTGCATGGTGGAAGAACGTTTCTTACACCTGTCTCCGAATGCTCGAATTGTTCTCGAGATAAAAATTTATACGAATTGCTCTTTTGTAAGGCTTAAAGTTAGTAGTCTACTACAGTACCGGTCAAAAGGTTGTAAACGCTGGGTTTTTCGAGCATAACTGGTTTTCGAGAGCCGGTATGAATCGAAATTTTTATCAGTTGCTTCTGATAGCGTTAGAGAATTTGTGGACACGTGCCATATGAAAATAAGAAAAAGAGGAACCCCACGTTTACAACCTTGACCGGTACTGTACGTTGGAGTTTTAATTGACAATAACTTTCTTCAATTTACTTTTACATTTCCTAACAAAACTCTAGATAAAACTTCTGACCTTTTGTAAAATTTAATATATGTTTGCTAGCACATAATATTTCTAATAATCATCACAATAAGGGTCAACTGAATTGATAAAATAAGGAGCTCAGAGAAGTTTCTGATGTATAATACTTTGTAAAAATTTAAAGTTTCAGAGCTATTTTAAGAGAAGCCTATAAAAATGACGAGAAAGTTAGTTTTCAACTTTCACACTGTAATGAATAAAATGTATTTCAACATTTCATCTTTATTTGGCGTACAATAACTTCTTAAAAATTCACCTTAAGAACTGCAGCTGCAGTATATATATATATATATATAGTTATGTTTTTGTATGTAGTTTCCAGTTTACAGTACATCTTGCTATAAATTATTTGAAAAACAATATATTTATATTACCAAAAAGCGCCAATCGAAAATTATGTTTTTGAATATTTAAACATACATAACAGTGGTGTTCCCGTTTTGTAAAATCAAAAAATCCTTAAATAATTTAAAATTTCAAAATCTGGGCCGCGGCTCCTATTTTCCATTATCCGGAGCTTTTAACGATAGAAGTCCCCTCTTATTGTGAAAATGTCTTATTTCCATTGGCTCAAAGTGTCTCTCTCATTAAATTATAAAAATTCTCTGAAATCATTGCATAATAATAGCGCATCCATTTTTATAATTTCAATTGGCGTACTTAAGCAAAATCATTTTAAAAATGTTCACAACTAAATAAACCAATAATAAGCAGGTGCAAATTAATTCCATGACAGCCTTTCATATAATGGCTACCATATGCGTATTCCCAATATTACATAATGTTTTCGTAATTGCTAGAGCGTAACTAATTTTGGTATATTAATAGCATAGAGCGGTAAATTCTATGATAAAGTATCACAAATAGTAATATTCATCTTATTACTTATATTCTTCTATTAAATTCTATGTTCAAATTTTAAGTCTGAATTGTATGAATGTTATATAAGAAATATAGTCAAGCAAGGATTTTTTATATAATTGACACGCCAAATGAAAACTATTTTTTCTCATTTTTAATGTGTTTTTTTCTTTAAATTTCCACGTAGTAATCACATTTAACCATACAAAATCAATGAAAATATTATCAAAATATAAGAGATTTATATTCATTTTCAACATTTTTAAATTATTCACAAATAGTCTCAATGAGATCATGAAACAAATATTCAATTTATGTTAATAATTCTGTTTTTCATTATATTTCTTCAAATTTTCTAGATCAAATCAGATTTATTACTTAAGGTAGTGTTTGCAATTGGTGCGAAGTCTTTTGAAATACGGCACGGTTTCTTGGCAATGGAGTGGTTCTGATTAATCTATTTAAAAGCTAGTAAAAATTATTAAACACCGTAAAACTGAAATTAGTAAATGTCGTGTTGTTTATTTAATAAATTTGTCTTAAAATAACTAAAAAAAAACCTTAAAATTGAACTAGAAAATTTTCTCAGGTGTCCTCAAATGAGATTTCATTTCTAACAATGCTGCAATTTTGTGCATACGTTTTGACCCAAAAAAATCTTTTTGCAAAGTTTCATCAAAATCTGAAATGTTGACTTTTTAATACTTCCCTTGTAAGATAGCAGTTTGTGTGTAATTGGCGCTTAAACTAATTCGTCAACATCTAATTATTAAAGTACGGTAACATGGATAAAAATTTAGTTGGTATATTCACCTTGATTACTGTAATATATGAAGAGAAGTTTTAAAAATCCAACGTTCTTAATTATAGTCGTCGCAGAATGAGATTACCACCACAAAATGTAGCGCACTTTTTAAAAAAAATATTATTTTTCCATTTAATTTTTATGATTATTAATATTATTTTCCACATTCTAAAACATATTCTTCCGTTTATTACCAGAAAATATAGCCTATTTCAAAATAGTTGACGACGCAATCAAGCTGCAAATGCGCCATACTAATTCAAATTCATTTTCAAAACGATTATTTTATTACATATAAGCAATAAAAACTAAAAAATGCCACATTTTGCGGCGGTAATCGCATTTGACGTCGACTATATTAAATCATAAAAATGGGAAATTAATTTAAAAAAAATTCACAAATTTTGAGGAAAATGGCCTGAAACCGAATTTTTTGGGAATTAATATGCGTCGAATTCAACGCGTCGAACATCCATATAATTTTACGAGAAACTGTCTTCTTTTACTCTATTTTCTAGATATTAATATCTTCTCAAATTCTACGGTGCTGACATATTTAAAGCAAGTTGAGGGCCGTGGACGAGTACGCGACCGTCAATTATTAGCGCTCGTCTTCGCGCACTGTGTTTATATTTGTAAAAAAATGTTAATTTTAGCAATTTTGTCCTTTGTCCCTTTTTTCGAATCTCGTTTAAATCCAAAAAATTCTAAAACAGCGCTTACGAACGTTAGTTTAAATGTCATAGGTCTTCTTTTCTACTCTGCCTATTCAAATTACTTAAAATAGTATCAACAACTTTTTTAAAGAGCTCTAAGGAACTCACATAATTTTTGAAGGGAACGTACAAATGCAAAAAGTTTAAACAAAACAATTATATTTATTCTAATTTTCGAACAACTTATAAAATTTAAACTAAAGTTTCGGTTAAAAAATTATTAATAATAAATTGAATCGTTGTCTTTCGCGCAATTGGTGCGAAGTCTTTTGCAATTCGTGGCATTGGAGTGCGGCCGCATACTGCTTTACCTATAACTTTCATCTTTCTTGAAAGTTTGCTCGTCTCGCTGAAATAGACAATAACAAAAATTCTTTTAAAAAGCCATGAGTTTCAACAGAGTTTTGCCCCATTTGAACCTTACAGTATTCCATAGGGTAAAAAGAGCTTACGTTTCTTAATTGTGTTCCCTTCCTCGGTGCTCATTGGGTTGTGACAAATAAGAAAACATTAATTCTCACATGTTTTCAAGAAAAAAACAATATTATCTCTATTATTCGTATTATTCTATAAGATACTCTTACTGTTATTTTATTATTCTCATATATAATTCCTAAAAAAAGCTAATTTTCGTCACCAATAGACATTATATATATATATAAACAAATGCGCTTTATGACTAATATTTCTCTCTAAAAACATGATAAATCAAATATTTAAAAAAATTATTCACAATTAATTCCAACTCTCATTGTTCAAAAATCCACTTTTGTGCCAAATTCATTAAAGTCAGTGGCAGAACTAAACAGGAGCAGACATATGGCATGCTCTCTTCTATGACAAATACATGCTCATTTCAATTTATTCGGAGAAAGGCAGAGCATATATATTATATATTGATGTAGATGTCCAGAGCCAACTGCTTCAGATGGGAGGCGAGTCATCTCTAGTTCTTATCGATTCCCCACATGCTTCATTTTAATTCATCTTTGAACAATTTTATCAATTTCAAATACTTGTGTGCTTCCTCTTATCATTTGTTATCATATAAATTTATTCTTATAGTATATTTGCAATGTTAAAACGTGTATCACTATTAATATTCCTTCCAGTCGCTTTCGATTCATCACCGATGATGACCACTTGTTTTGAATAATCCACTTAAGTGCGATTCGAGAGCAAATTATTCGAGCTTGTGCCACTTTTCCAGACATCTGTTTCATTTAATATCAACAATTATTATTGTCACATATTCTAGAAGATATTAATATGTTAGATTTGTTCAATAGATTCTTTACGTTTGTTTCTTTATTTCTTATAAATGTAAATTATTTTAAATTCTCTATCTCGTGTCAGTTCAAAATGCTCTTGTGGAGGATTGGAGATTTAATTGTTTTTCGAATGAATTTTATTTCCATTTTATTTATGTGCGATGAGAATTTTCCATGGCTATAGTTTTCATTTAGTATTTCTTTAATATAAATATTGGAATATTTTTATTTTTTAAAGATATATTAGATATTCTTTTTCCTTTTTAATATTGAAGTATTATTTTTCTAATTAAATTATTTTTAATTGTAAAATGCATGTAAAATACCTGCCACGATTACTTCGCAGCTTCTAAAAGAGCGTGTAATAACTGTTAATAAGCTTCTCTGTTTTTTAAAGAGTGAATTCTTTGAATTTTGTGATTTTTGTTTTTAGAACCCACATAATTTTGTTTTTAGAATCCATTATAATTATTAATTAATTGTGTTTAATTTGTTTTAAGGCTCAAAAACGAGTTAGTGTGCTTTTTTTAAATCCAGATGGAAAAAATGTCAGGTCATGAAAGTGACGTTCAAGCGCATAATCCAACACTCTATTTTTTAAACTTATTTTCTTAATAAAATCCCCTGAATTAATTTCAGAAAAAAGTTTAACAGAACTTGAATTGTTTAAGTAATATCAGAATAAACCCTCGTTACTAATTGGTTGATCTTGTTTTCCAATGCATCTTTCTGGAACAATTGTAATTGTGAAGCATTAACGAAACCATAAGTAATTTCATTAATTACCTAAAGGCGATAGTTGCTCTAGATATCACGTACGCTAAATGCACGCCAATTGAAATTGTTTTAAAAAAATTTAAAATTGAAAACAATTAACAGAATTTATAGATAGTTTAAGACCAATATGGATGATTTACGCGAAACAGCTTTTACAATTTACGCGTTATAATGTCTAATTGAATTTGCAACTAGTAAAATCACAATTTTCATTTGGCATGTAAATGAATTGTTTCAATATGAAGCTCAGAGAATCTGCATTACATTAAAATTATTCTATTGTCCTTTTCAGAGATCGGTGCCTAATGGAAGAGGAAAAATATTAGGATGGACTGATGTTCTTTTTGGACGGCCTCTCTTTTTAGACGGCCATTCTTTTTTACGAAATTATGGGCAGCACATATTTAAGAGGAATTGAGAAAAATGTTTTTTATGGCCCCATCATTTTCTCTTCTTTTATTACTCTTCCATTAGGCATCGATCTCTGAAATCAATAATAAAATTAAAAACAAATTGTAATTCCTTGTAATTCACATTGAAATATGAAGAAATGACCGATTTCATTTGGGGTGTATCATTTAATCACAAATTATTATTTAAATGATGATTATCTGTCCGCAATAGTATGTTGGATGCGCTAGGCCACATTTACGCTCTGTAATTTTTTATATGTTAATTTCTCTCAAAAATGATGGTCGTGGGTTATGTAATTTGTCCACGGCTTTTTTCGTGGCAGTAAAATGCATAATCGCGTGAACAATATATTGTCCTTTTCAGAGATTTTGCCTAAAATAGTGCAAAAAAGAATAAAAAATGATAGTCTCGGATGGACGGCCACAAACAAGTTTTTCGTCTATTCCTCTTCAATTTGGGCTGTCCATTTTTTTGGAGACAACACACATTAATGTGACCGTCCAATCGAGAAACTCATTCCATTCTAATTTTTCCTCTTCCATTAGGTACAGATCTCTGAAAAGAGCAATAACATATTTAAGGTTTTCTTTTTTCCATTTTCTTTAATAAAAATGCCACAGTTTGAAAATTGTCATAACCAAACCACCCGGAATAATAAATTGAGGGTCTTAATTATGTAAATCAGAGATGGGCAGAATGAGAGTTTATAGATTTCGGAATCAGGAATCAAAATTGAAATTTAGGACTACGGAAGAATGTTAGGAAGTCGGAATTCCGCACAAAATTTTACTGCAACGAGTACTGCTCATTTTGCTAAAGAAGTGCGGACAAATTGCAAAAACCAAACCCTTCACTTTTTATTTAACTTTTTTCTTTTATTTTAAACACTCTAAAACCTTTTTTTGAACCTTAAAATAAATTAAACACGATGGATTAATATTTCTAAACGGCTCTAAACAACAAAGCATATAAAATTCGAAAAACGTACGTTTAAAAAACATAAAGAATTTAAATAAAAAGTGAAGGGCGTGGTTTTTGCAATTCGTCCACACTTTTTTTGCAAGATGCGCAGTAATTGCTTAAGCACTTGCTTTTAAAAAATTGTAATAAAAAATTTAGCAAAGTTTCTACAAAATCTAATAATATCTAAATTATTTTATAAAAGCGAGTTCATTGATTGGTACATCAAAATATGCAATTTTTCCCAGAATATGCGAAGTATATGAATAAATTCAAGTTTGCCAACAAATAAATTATATTATCGAGCTCATTGGAAAATATGATTATTGTTATTGTGAGAAAATGTATATAAAACATTTTCATTTATTCTTCCATTTATTTTTCCTTGTTTGTTAATATAGCTTATTAGAGTCTAAACATGACAATATTATATAGACATATATAAAAAATATAAAACTATAAAATTCATGGTTATTCATGAGTTTTACTTAGTAAACACTATTCCCAGTTGTCTCATAATTTATTTTACGAAATTGTCAACTAGGGGCCACTTTCCTTGAGCTTCATCGACATCGACATCGACATATAGCATCTTTCGAATTAATTCTATTGATTTAATCGATTTATTCCCAAAGTGAGCCATTAATTATTAAATAATATCCATTACTAAATGAAATTTGATTATAAGGAGTTTATTAATATTAATGAGAGTATGGAAGCACTTTGAAATAAGCTGGTCTGGGATATAGTTCGTTCTGATTTTTGTTCTTCTTTTGTTTCGGTCCTAATACGTTAAAGAATCCTAAAATGATTAAAAAATGTAATTCATATTCTTTATGGCACTATTCAATGCAAACATTTTTGTTGAAGAAATAAGGATTATTTCCAAACCGCGTTTAGTAATTAGCCAGAAGAATTGAACAGAGACTTACATCTATATTTGTTAAACTTATGAATTCCTTAAGAAAGTAACTGTCTACTTTTAAGTGTTCAACATTATGATAGCTATACAGTGTTTGATGCTTATTTATTTATTGTTTTTTTTTCAGAGATCGGTGCCTAATGGAAGAGCAATAAAAGAAACAATCACATTATCGTTTGGACGGCCACACGGCCATAAAGGACTTTTCGTCTATTTCTCTTCAATTTCTATTCTTCTGACCATTTTTTTGAGACAACCCACATTGATGAGAGATGAGAGAGTGGCCGTCCAAACGAGAACCTGATTTCATTCTAGTTTTTTTCCACTTTCATTAGGCATTGATCTATGTAAAGGACAATACAATGCGTGAGCTAGATACGATATAATGCACAATTGAACAAACAATTAAATAAAACCTAAAAACAGAGGCAAATAAGTAACGGATAATGATATAAATTTTTAAAAATAATAAAAAAGTAGTTCTAAGGAATAAAAATATCCAGAATTCACTCAAAACAATTGAAAAACTTGTATACGGAAAACAAAAATAGTAGTAAAATCGGCATCAGTAAAACCGGCATTTGTGCATCGCGTGCATTAGAAATTTTTTTTTGTATTTTTGCAGAGGATATTTGAAAAAGGTTTGAGTAAATGTGATATATATGAGATATTCGGTTTCTGAATTTTCAAACGCTATCCGGAATTCCTGATTCCAAAATTTTATACTTTAATTCTAAATTTCAAAACTTCATTTTTCATATAAACGGTGACACGAGATGCCGGCCGGGATTTTGGATTTCGGCCATTTTTCCATTCCTGATTCCGGATTTCAGTGTCCTAATTTTCAAATGTTATTCTGGATTCAGGAATTTCCATTTAAATTTCGAATTCCGGATTCAGAAACTCAAAAATTGTCATTTCGCCCATCTCTGATATATATATATACACTAGATGACAAAAGTTTTGTCACAAATGTTTTTCAGGTTTAACTTTTATGTGACTTGACCAAATTGGCTGATTTTTTGATATTTTATGTGAATCAGTGTTTAAAATGTTAAATTAGCAAAATTTGGTTTAAATTACCATGGCAATTTCGATACCACGCATTCCGTTTTCCCTCATATTAATAACAGCTTGCCGGGTGGCAATTGGAGTTTCTTTACGTGGAATCATCTCTAAAATGTTGCCAATTACAGCTATTTTCAATAAATTATGAAAAAAATATAATTGAACTTTGAAAATTATTAAAAAATGCAGTACAAGAAAAGTGCGTAATATCTTTGAGCTACCCCTTTTAAGATAAACGCTTGTCACTGTAAAACGGATCATCGTAATTACAAGCGGGAATTTGTAAAATAATCTACAACCATATGAATCTATCATATCAAAAAATCAGCCAATTTGGTCAAGTCACAAAAAAGTTAAACCCGAAAAAACATTTGTGACAAAACTTTTGTCAGCTAGTGTATTTTGTGAATATTCCTTGAAGAGTAAACGTATTAACTTTCTAGTATAGATTTCACTAGTTTACTTACAAACTAAATTTAGTTAACTCAAAGGAACATTAAAGTACATATCAGGTAATATAATTTTTCTATCAAAGGAAACAATAAATGTCAATTATTAAATTTATACAAATAGTTGATAAAAATTAGCGTTAATTCTAATCAAACAATGTTTTTTTAAAAACATTTTTCGATAGACATGGAACCGTCCAATTCATTTCAATTGCATTAATAAAGACTGATCATAAATTATAATATTTTTTGCCATTAATAATAGATAATATTGCTAATATAACTTAATTAACATAATTTTTAAATGAACATCTTGGATCTAAAGAAGACGTTAGAAAAGACGAATAAACCCATCAATAATTTTGCATGATTACTAGATTAGAATTTCGTATATTTCTAGCTTGCTCTGAATGAAATAAAAATTCGGATGTAAAAATGTAAGGCCGTGAAAGTGCGGTAGGTGTACAAGCGCATAGAATACGTCACTGATAACCGCTTTGCTCTTGGCTCTGCATACTTCGACACCAGACAATCGGCAAATAAGTTCATTTCCACCGAAGATTCTTCGGCAACGTTAGGAAGTAATGACTGCTCATTGTTTATTGATTCCCTATCCTCGGGGATAATCCAAATTTGGTAAAATCGTCATTTTCAATTGTTGTGATACTGTATTTTATTATAAGACAATTAATACTGAGCATAACTAAAATTTGAGATTAAACATATTGGTAATATTAAATGACAATGCTTCTGGGTTCATTTACGATTTAAACATTTTATAATAACCCCTTTTTCAAAATAAAACATTAATATCAAATCATATTTAATTTGAATTAAACATTTTTATGTTAAAATCAATATATTCTTTTCGCTTTTATTTTACAACATTATACGAATGCCATATAAAAAAAAAACAATTGTCCTTTTTGCAGACATAGTGACACCATAATACGGGCATGCTCAAATGTATTGCCTTAATTGGTGCAATAATATGGTTTATGACATTATTATTCGTCTATAAGCAAATTGGGAACACTTCCTATGGTTTTGTTGAATCAAATTATGATTCTTAATAAATTTTAAATATTCAGTTTCACAAACAAGTATTGATACAAGTCGAAATTGGAGACAAGTATTAAAAAAGCTCGATGACTTGCAGCAACAGAATGACGAGCTCAAGGAGATTCTGAAGAAGAAAGAGAAGACCATACAGACAACATCAAAGTAAAAACATTAATATAAAAAAGTATAAATAAAATAACTTTCTAGGAAGCCTGAAGTACTAACCAAGAAACCTGATAGCCCCTCAGTTGTCTGGAACTACGATTTCGAAACAACACGCAGATTACTTGACGATAGAATCAATGAAGTCTTTTACACGATTCGATCCCAAAATCTGAGCAATTCTACACAATTTCGATTAGAGCAGCAATTACTTTCGTTGATGGGACTCTCTTCGAAATTAGAAGCTGCTCATGAAGATACAAGATATCAAAAACGGGCCGAAATTGCACAAAAGATCACTCGATCTATTGAAGCGCTACAGAATTCGGATGATTGTGGCAAGGCTAGAGCACTCATCTGTAATTTAGACAAGGAGTGCGGCTTTGGGTGTCAATTGCATCACGTCACATATTGTGCTATAACAGCTTTTGCCACCAGTAGAATGTTGGTATTGAAGAATAATGGAAATAATTGGAAATATTCATCCAAGGGATGGAAGTCAGTTTTCAAGCCGATTACCAATTGCGATTATTTTCAAGTTGTTGGGGTGAGTTGTTAATTAGTAAAATGTGGTTAAACTAAACATTGTATGCTCTTTATTAAACGTACAGTACCGGTCAAAAGGTTGTAGACGTTGGGTTTTTCGAGCATAACTGGTTTTCGAGAAGCCGAGTAATTTCTGAAAGTTTTTCTGATTAAATGTTGGTCTTAATTTTTCAAAAAACAAGTTTATTCAACATATAACATATAATAACTAGCAAATTGAGTCTAATAATTTGTTGCGAAGCCTCGAGGGTCAATGACAGTCTGGCATGAAATCGAACAAAGTGTAGATTACTGACAGTGGGATCTTCTTCCATTCGTCTACCAGTTGGTGGTACTTCTCTTCCGCATTTTTCGCTTTTTTTCCTGTCAATCTTCTCTCCAACTCTTCCCACAAATTCTCAATTAGATTCAGGTCAGGGGACTGTCTGGGCCAGCCCATAACGGGAATTCTACGGCTCGAGAACCAATCGTGAACTCCAAAATAGATGAGAAAATTAAAATCTACTGTCCCTTTACAAATTTGGAAGTGTGTTTTGGATCATTATCCTGTTGGAAAAACATCCCACGACCCATGACTTTGTAATGTGGCAGTATTTTGGATTCTAGAATATTTTTGTAGACGTGACAATCCATGATGGTTGTGATGCAATCGAATTGGACCCATGCCTTTTCCGGAAAAGGAACCCCACACAGCATACAACTTTTTCCACCAGTGGGTAACTGGTATCTGGGATCATACCGGGAGCCAACTGGACGCCGTATCCATCGAATTCCGTCACTTCCGAAAACCACGAACTTGCTTTCGTCCGACCATAAAATTTGGTTCCAATGTTGACGAGTCTTTTTTCTCAGGCATCTCTAGCTATTCTGTTCTTCTCCGAAATGAAAGGCTTCTTTACTGGACGTCTTCCCATGATTCCAGCTGCTCTCAAACGACGTTGGACGGTCGAGGTCGATGGGGAAACCGGACAATTCATGAAAACGTCTTTTCGAATCGAAGGGCCGTCAGCCTGGGATTGCTTCTGGAGACGCGCACGATGTTAATATCAGCGAGACGATTAGTGACACGTGGACGGCCAATGTGGAACTTTACTGACTGACATCCTTGGCTCTTCCAACGTCTCAAAAATCTACATATGAACGGCTTTCCTACGCCAAACTGAGAAGCAGGATTTTCCAGAGATGCACCAAGTTGGTGCCCCCGAAAAATGGCTTTTTGCTCCTCAATCGTCAAGATACGATTTTTACCAGCTCTAGGCATAACTTAAAACTGAAAGCTAAAAAAAACACTAGAAACATTGATAATTTTAAAACAAATATAAGTTTGAAAAAACTATGCAAAAAACCCATTTTTCGAAAAAGTCGCAAAGTCTGCAAAAAGGCGTCAGAGTGTTTGCGTAAGGTTTGTTTACTGTTTCGATATTTTACAAATTGCCTCTGTATTGACCAAAAGCACGCCAAATGGAAATGATTATTTTGCAATGTTTAAACGTGTATTATTAACTTACACGTATTATTATCATATAACATGGAACACCATTTTTACGAGGTCGTCTTAAACTATCTAAAAACATGCGATTCTTACCGAAATTTGCAAAATGAGCATCTTTTCTGAGCACCCAATTTAACCATTCAATTTGAGGTGGCAAAAGAAAATCATGGCAAACGGTTAGGTATTCGTAGAGTTATGCTCGATAAACCCCGCGTTTACAATCTTTTGACCGGTTCTGTATCTTAAAGCTATTAGCTTCAAAAGTAAAGGGTGTTTTTACTCAATTTTAAAACAAAAGCTCAAGGTATGGATGATATCTGAAAATTATAGTTAGGATAATATCAAAAAACTTACACGTTTTTGATTAAATCACACGTGTGAGCCAATAATGTTACATTCACCACACGAAAGAATTATGGAAATACTACTTAACTTCAATATGAATTCAAAATTATGAAAAACAGCGAAATTGACGAATTATTGCACATCCTTCAACTTGAATGTGATTTGGTTAAAATTTGTTTAAACTGACATCATTTTAAAATAAATAAAATAAATCCTTACAATGGAAGTGTTTTGAGTCGAACTCTCAGAATTTTTTTAAACCTTGCAGGTAGATTCCTCATGTCGAAAATAGTATGCACACAACTTTTGAAAAAAACAATAAAAATGGCGAGGAATCTACCTGGACATGAGGAATCTACCTGCAAAGTTTAAAAAAATTCTGAGAGTTCTACTCAAAACACTTCCCCTGTTAGACCCTTATTCGAATTACGCTATTTCAAAAATAAACAAATTGTAGTGGATGAGACATTAGTATCAAGCCACGCCCCCTTGAGAAAGGGTATATAAGTAATTATTATATTACAATAAACAGTTCATTCTCTGTCTTGGACTCAATGTGTAGCTAACGAGGCATGGCAGCTGAAGTTCAGAGCGATGCAGCCATGTAGGTCGTTACAAAATATTATCGTTGAGGCTTTGTATTGTCAAAATCAGGAAAATTTTCAATTTTTCGCTTTGAGCACATAAAATTTTGTTTTTATTTAGTTTAAAATGATGTCATAAACACGATACCCACTGAATGTCCAAGGCGTGCCATCCTGATCGAGTACCTAAACATGTTATTTCCAGATAATATTAAATAAAAAAAACACACACACACCTTACCTAGATCAATTCATATTGTTTCAGGATGAACCAGCGTCTCCCTTCTCCGAACTATCTCCAGCTCGTGTCGTTACACTTGGAATTATCGACACCCTTCAATCAAAGTATAATACATCAACTAATCACCATCTCCCTCTTTGATTTATAGATTAAAGTTTTTACCAAAAGCTGTTCCATCATCAATTATCCACGACCTATCTATGGTTCATTCCCATCCACCGGCTTTCTTTATCGGATGCGTATGATTAACAACACTCTTCTTTTAAATGTATTCTTTCTTCAGTTCATTTCCTATTTAATGCGATTCAATGAGCAAACAGCTGAAAAGTTAGAAAAATCTTATAAACAGATTCCGTCAGGTATATTAAAACAATTAGACAGCAAAGGGACTAAAAAGGAAACTAAATTTAGGCCCAATAGTTGGTCTGCAAGTTCGTCGCACTGACAAAATCGGAACAGAAGCTGCTTTTCACAACTTGTCCGAGTATATGCTCTGGGCTGAATATTGGTATCAATCTCAAGAGAGGAGGCTGTCGCAGAAATTGGCAAGAAAAGTGTTTATTGCTTCCGATGATCCTTCAGTTGTTCCAGAAGCTACAAAAAAGTTTGTTGATTTTCATATAACTATTCAAATTAATAATTTATACAGCTATCCGAATTATGAAGTATTTGGAAGTATAGAAATCGCAAATACCGCACAATTGAATAGCAGATACTCTGATTCCTCCCTTCTTGGTGTAATTACGGATATATACATTTTAAGTAAAGTTGATTATATAGTTTGTACATTTTCCAGCCAGGTAGCCGCCGTATCTTCCCAACATTTATAAAATTAATCATTAATAGGTGTGCCGCATGGGATACGAGCTACGCCAGCCATACAGTATCGACGATGGTTCCAAATTCCATTCTCTTGACGATATTTATTATTTTGGTGGACAACAAGGTTTGCAAAGGTTTGGATGAATTTATGATCTACGAATTTTAGCTCATGAGGTGATGGCCATCGAAGATCACATGGCTGAAAACAGAAATGAGATCAGTTTAAATATCGGCGACCGAATTGGCATTGCCGGAAATCATTGGAACGGATACTCCAAAGGTGTCAATCGAAGAACAGGAGCCAACGGAATTTTCCCATCGTATAAAGTTGTTAATGATTGGAGGACATATAATTTCAAATCATTGTTAATGTGATATCAGCTAGTCTTTCAAAATAGGATTTATTGTTATTTGATGGGTTTCGGGATGTTTCATTTCGATTGGTTTTAGTGTTTGAATAGTTTTAATCTAGTCGCAACTGTTTTGATTATTCCAGTCTTGAATACGGTTATTGTTTGAAGTGATAAACCATCTTGTCTATCATATTATGTAAATTATTAGAGAAAATAAACAAATTATTATGTCTTGGTCTATTTCTACTCCGATAGAAAATAAATAAAAACCACCCACAATAAAGAATAATATAATATAAACAACGTTCAGTATTCTACTCGGAACTAAACCTACTTAAACGTCATTAACGAGCAATAGTTTATAGGCCCACGCAAACTGATATTGTAATAAAATGTGCTCACTAAATCTGCTCAAATCTAACTTTTTGGAAAGATATTCATGTTTTTAGATAGTTTTTAAGGGAAGCCTGAATCAAGGTTTTATTGAAAAGACACAATACTTTTCAGACACGCAGACATTTCAGATATAAACCCCGGAAAATTGTAGTTCCCAGTTGGCGTAGTAATTGAAAATTAAGAACACAGAAAAAATAAAAATGGCAACTATTCCTGAACGTAACTAAGTGGCCGATTATGACGTTTAAGTAGGTACAGAGCTGGCCATAAAGATATGAACAAATGTTTTTTGAGCATAATTTTTTCATATTCATCCGATAAGTCTGAAATTTTCACGGTAAATGCATAACACTGTTACACGCCAATTGTAAGGCTAATAAACTAGCTTAGAAAATGTGCTCATATCTAATATTCCGTGAAGAATTGAATGTTTTTATAGAGTTTTAGAAAAAGCTGACAAACTGGCGTAGACAATATCTATACAAATTAAACGTAAAAGTTTTAAAACCAGAGTAAATATTAAAAATTCTTTATTTCCATTTGGCGTGCTGTTACGCAAAAATTCAGCAAAGCAAATTGCATCATCATCATTTTTTTTGAATTTTTGAACTTTTTCGTTTTTTTTAAACAAGTTTTTGACCGTTTTGGAGTTTGGTGTTTAATTTTTTTCCAACATTTTTCATGGTTACCAGAATAGTTAGAATGTGATTTTCAGGCATGGGTAAAGCCATAGGAGTCAAAAACGTGTCCCTTGACATCAAAAAACCGTCATAAGGGCTATGGCTATGAACGAGGTCTATAAAATAGAACTCTTGCGGAGCAGTTTCAGATCGCCAAATCCACGGTTTTCTCAATTATCAGAAAATTCAACAAACAGGTGAGATTAGAAATGTTCATTTGTTAGAATGAATTATTTAAAAACCCTGTGTCGGCTCTAAAACACCTGAGAGACCTCGTTGAACCACACACATCATGGATCGCAATATCATAAGAGCATCCAGAGAGAACCCTAGGAGAAATTCTTTGGTCATCCAACTCGTAAATTCACGCACTGATCCAGCACCATCTAGAAGAACCATCAGAAGACGTCTTCAAGCTGAAAGACTCAACGGACGCCGTCCAGTTCGAACGGTAGAGTTGCATGGACACGAGCTCATCTCAACTGGAGTCGTCAGAATTAGGAAAAATTCATCTGGTCCAACGAATCCAAGTCCTGTTCGGAAGTGATGGATATGTATGGATTCGAAGCCCGATTGGAACCAGGTACTCCCCTCAGTGTCAGCTTCCAACCTGCATGGTGTGGGGATTCTTCTAAGCGAATGGGACCGCTGAGACGTATCCATGGGATAATGGATAGATTCCAATACGAAGACATTCTGGAGAACACAATTAGACCATGGACACTGGTAAATGTGGGTTGTGCTTACGTCTTTCAACAAGACAACAACCAAAGCATACATTTCTCCATGTGCGCAATTGGTTCCAACGTCGTCGTGTGGATGTGCTCGATTGGCCAAGTCAGTCTCCCGACCCATTTGAATCCCATTGAGCACATGTGGGAAGAAACGGAAAGATGAACCAAAGGTCTCCGGGCTTCGAACGTCGACCAAAATTCGCTCAATTGGAAGCTGCATGGAATTCGATTCCACTCTCGATTGTGCACAACATTCTTGATTCGATGCCGAGAAGATGTCAGGCGGTTATTGATTCAAAAGGCTTTGTAACTAAGTATTAAACTTGTTTTTCATTCTCTCACCAATTTCATTTAAGAATTTGGCAAATTCCTTCTGTTCTTTATAATGAACGGTTTTTGCGATTTTCGGGTTTTCGAATAAATTGTTATTTTTTCATCAATTTTTGAAAAGATTGTCTAATATTTGACAAAATTTTAGACTGATCGGATGAATATGAAAAAAGTTATGCTCAAAAAACCATTTGTTCATATCTTTATGGCCAGCACTGTACGTATGATTTTACTCTTCTTTTTTCCGATAGGACACATTTATTTTTGTATTCCGTATTCCAAAATTGAAAATTTCTATTCCGTCCGCCACTGTTGCACATAATATTTCCAGAATACTTTTTTCACGTAACTTTGATATAAATATTACCGCAGGATTATATCTGAGAGTTAATGCGGTATTATATCTGAGTACGTTTCCTGAGCACCAAATTAAAACGTTTTATTTGGCCTGCGGCGGAGTCAAACCATGGCCTGCGGCGGAGTCAAACGTGGTTTATTTTCGACAAATTAAATGTTTATATTTTGTATTTTTCATTAAAACCATGATTTTTTTTTGTTTTAAATTTTGATTTCTATAGTCAAATAGAGCCCTTTTCATTTTTAGTAGAGTTTTGCGATCGAAGTTGTCGCTTCACCGGGATAGCGATTCGCAGTGATTGTTTCGCCAGGTTGGAACAGTTCAGAGTACAGAATTCCTTGTTGGTCCCACCATATGCACAGTAAGACCTTCTTCCCGTGGATGTTGGGTTTTGCGGTCGAAGTTGTCGATTCACCGGGACTAACCCACGATTTTCTTCGATTCGGATTGTCGTAGTACACCCACCTTTCATCGCCAGTTTTGATGCGTTGTAAAAAAGACTTTCTTTGAAATCTGTCCAACAAGATTTGTGAAGTTGCTTTTCTCTGCTCTTTTTTGCGATCTGAGGGCATCCATTTTCCTTCCTTTGAATCTTTCCCATTGCTTTGAATCGATGAGAAATTGCTGTTTGCGTGACGCCGAGAGATGCTCCTGTGTTTGAGCCGAATATTTATCCAACAAAGTCCTTGTTCTTCTAAATACTATTTGGTATATTATAGCACACTAAATGGAAATAACAATTTTCCGAAAATGCTTTTCGTCTTTTTAAAAAATCTCTTCTTGAACTGGTCTACAAGATGGCACAATTTTTCAGGGTCAGCGCATTTAAACTGCTCAAGAAATTAATCTTCAAACATACCCCTAAAATACTCCCTTTTTGGCGATTTAAACCCCAAATAAATAGCTGACCATAGCCTCTAACAGCAAAAAATAGGCGCTTTATTTTTTTACAACACGCTTGCAAATCGGTCAGATTTTCTGAAAATCATTTTCCAGATTCTATATACGGCGACTTCTGTGAAATGAATTCTCACCAAATCCAAACCAAATTATATTTGTTGCGAATCTTCTTCAAATGGTCATCAACACGTATTGTGTCATAATTATAGATATTAATCTCAAAGTGTTTAATAAGGGAGACTGGTTTTTTCCTTGAACCAAGTGATATAAAAGTCGAAATTTATTATTTGCTTAATATAATCTGTTACAATTTATGATGTTATTCTATTTATTATTATCGGCAATTTTAATTAATAATGTGAGTGCACAAATTGAAACAAATTCGGAAAACGAGTTTCTCTGGAACCGATGGGGTATCAGAATGTTGTTACGGTAACAGTGAGAATTTTTATTTCAGAGGAAAGAACTGTAGATTGTGTAAGCAGCGGAAAAAAGGACCAATGTGTCTTACTTACACCGGATTCACGCAATCCACCAGATGTCAGTGGTTACAAGTAAGTTTTAAGTGTATTGTTTCAACTCCATTGTTAATTCTTTAGATGCCGAAGAGAACCAATGCCTCAAAATGATTGGAATCCACTTGCTCGTAACTCCACAACACGTCTCGCTTGTCCAATCAAGTGCCCTATTGATTACGACCTATCGGTATTGATTATATGATATAGCTACGAATAATAAAGTGTTCAGGTTCTTCAAAAACGGCCTTACGTGAACCCAAATTGCCAAAAGTATTATACTTATGGAAAATATCGCGATAATACCGAGAAAGAGTGGTACATTTGGATGACAGAGCCATGCATTGCAGCAATTACAACCCACTGCCGCTTCCACGATGTTGAAATGAGTGGACAACTTCATAAGGAAGCAATAGAAGAGGTTAAACATCAACAGGTTCAGACAAAACCAAGTGAACAGAGATTGAAGGCTGCCAGAAAGTTGGCTTAATTGAAAATATTATAATTAATTTATTATTTTTGTCGTTTTTTTGAAAGTATAAATAATTATTTTTAAATGTTTTTGAAGACAGAAATGTCTGTTTTTGAAGACATTTATTCTCAGGTTTTCTAATACATTTTTGTTCTATTTAGACGAAAAAGACTAACCTAAAAGTGTCTATGCGCCCAAATTGAAACAGTTTCAGAGTGGGTTAAAGTGTGTACTGATTTTCTAGAAAATACTCTTCTCGTCAATGATGACAAGTTATTCCTAACATGTCTAAAATTATTAATATCTTATTGCGAAGTTAGATTTGAGCACACTTACTGAGCTCATTTTATAACTATACAAGTTGGCGTGTCTATAGATAAAGTTATCCTCTCATAATTTACAAGAAACCAATATAAATATTCTGAATTTTTTAGATGACTTGTGAAGTCATGTAAAGTCAGATTACATTTCTACATTTCTTACGTTACGCTGCGCTAGACTACGATAATTTATTATTTAATAATAAGGATAAGGATCTGTTTCAGAGTTAATGTCAACATATTTGGCTACTCATGCTCCCGCCAAAATCATTCTTAATAATAAATTCACATTTAAGGAAGCTACAAAATGCAAACATCGACCATCATTGTTAAAGCACTGTCAAAGTAATTTTTGAAGCGAAATGTATTGATTAAGAAAATTAAAAAAATACTACAAAACATTGTTCTTAAATGTTCACATTAATATTTTTAATAGGCCATTTGAAAAATCGAAATTGCATTTGATGTGCATTCCTGTTGTGTGCGGACAAATATGTTAACGACGACGACGACCAGCGAACACGCAGTCTTCCGCCTGGTCACTCTCGAATTATATTACATTGTCCTCACACATAATTGTAATAATTGTAATAATTTTATTATATATATTTTATGTCATATATGTTTGATTTGGCGCCACATTCAAATAGGCGCGCTAGTTAGATATGCAGATAACCTGCATACATCCAGTGTATGTCTGACCCTGTGTATTGCCTAGTTTCTCTCCCTCGAGTGTGTGTTTTCCCTAGCCTAGTATATCCGTAATTATTCTGTTTTGGTATTTATATTCTTTGAGTAATTTCTAATAAAGTTTCATAAAGTACTTCCTTGCATAAAGAACATAACATTTTTTTAATAGGCCATTTGAAAAATCGAAATTGCATTTGATGTGCATTCCAAATGAAACTAATGTTTTTCGAATATTTAAGCATCCACGTATTGTCCTTTTCAGAGATCGGTGCCTAATGGAAGAGTAATAAAAGAAGAGAAATGATAGTCTCCGATGGACGGTCACACGGCCACAAACAACTGTTTCGTCAATTCCTCTACAATGTGTGCTGCCCATAACTTCGTAAAAAAGAATGACCGTCTAAAAAGAGAGGCCGTCCAAACGAGAACCTCATTCCATCCTAATTTTTTACTCTTCCATTAGGTACCGATCGAAATAGGACAATAGGAATAACAAAAATACTTTTTCTAAACGAATATTTAATAAAATTTTATTGAAATATCTAAAAACCTTAAAATTCAACTAAAAAAAATTCCAAGAAACGGTCAAACCATATACACACAAGTGAAATGTTCGATTCTTTAATATTTTAAATTATAATACCGTATTCCCCATGAAAACAAAAAATCAAAATTTTGTGAAATATTCAGGTTAAAGACCGCCCAATATCCCATGCAACTATAATATTGACGATATTGTTCTTCTGGGTGGTCTAAAATAAAACATAGTAAAATATTGTCAGAGATCGGTGCCTAATGGAAGAACAAAAAAATAAGAAAAATGGTAGTTTCGGATGGACGGTCATACGGCCACGGGCGACTTTTTCGTCTATTCCTCTTAAATAAAAATGATATACAAGAGTATACAACATTTTTAATATAAAATGTATGAAATTCGTGACGACGCATTACGAACTACACACACAAGTCAAACGCTCACAAACTTGTTGACCGACGTTTGCCTGTTTTACATCGGCGAGCCATTCGGAAAAGTAGAATTTCAGAAATTTAACCACAGCTTGTTAATTTCAGCGTAGACTTTTTAGAATATTTTCAATTTTATGTTGATTATTTTAAATTACAAAATTCATAAACTATAAAAGTCTCTGGATGATCAGGGGTTGCACTGCTAAATGAGACCACGAGTGAGACTAGAAGAGACTGAAGTGAAACAGACGACAAGTGTCATGTGCACGTCGACAGTTACTTCGGCTTTATTAGAAACTATCCCAATCAACAATAATATTGACGGAATTGTTTTTCTGAGTGGTCTAAAATAATTACCGTTTTGCTAGACGGTCGAAAAAACTGACCGGTAAACTGACTAAGGGTCCTCGGGTTGTCCTCGGGTTGACTGTGATAATCACAAACAATGAATTCTCTCTCTCTCTCTTAATAAATTTCTCTCTCTTAATAATGCGACGGTTTGTGTACTATAAAGATCATAGGTTAAAACCGGAATAACTCGAAGAAGGCACAGTTGAGAAATAATATTCTAACCAGGGAAATCACTGTATCGTCCGATTGAGATTTTGATGAAACTTCGGAAGCGCTGATTCCAAATCCTTTTTGAAAATCGGCGCAATTTTTCTCTGAGACGTCAAAGACGCTAAAGACTTCCCTTGTGAGATTAATGATTTGTTAGTTGTTACAACGGAAATCAACAATGTGATGAAATAGCAAACCTATTTGGCTTTTAAGTAAATTTTTAATTTGGAACGCTAAACAAATTTAATAGATTTACAGTGCACATCGATTCTCATGGCCATCGATTACCATAGCGATTACCATAACCATTTACAGTGCACATAGATTATCATAGCCATAAATTACCATATCGACTATTCGCCTATGTTTCCTGATAAATATTCCAACAGTCTTGTGCAATTTTTCCTGCCAACGACTTTATTAGTAAAATTCTTATAGAAACAATAAAAAAACACAAAAAATTTATTCACACAAAAATATTTACCACAACAAGGCCAAATGCTTTTAAAGCTTATCAACATTCCTTACAATCTTTACCGTATCACAACAAAAATTATAATATTCACAAATAGAAAAACTGTTTTAAAATTATTTTGCATTAACCGTATGATTACCCGTTTGCACAATCGTATTCTTATTAGCAGGTTTCGTGAAAAAAATACCATAGGCGAATGGGATCATTACCAATTGCACGGCGAATGAAATCCAATATTTAACATGCAGTGAGTCTCTTGTCTTTTGGCTTCAAATTAATTTCATACATTTATTCCATAGATTATACTTACTATCTCTTGATCAAGGCGGCAGGCATGCTTGGGCCAGGTCCCATATAATAGAACAATGAGAGTATATTATCTTGCCAGCTTGTGGGTAAAACGCTAATTGGAACAAATAGGAAAATTGCATCCCATCCTGGTGCATATCTGTGATTTTGTAAAGATTATTAAATTCTCATAATCTCTTTAATTTTATGGTAAGCTCGCACTATTGATAGTGATAACCGGAGTAGGATGATTCAGTAAAAATTAGTTTTAAAAACCTTTCTTTTCAAAATGAGTACAAGGCCACGAAGTATGCCGCATATTGAAAAGGACGGCGTACCAATTGAAAGAAGAACCAACTTTAAATAAAGAATAATAAATAGTGAAGGGCGTGCCTTCGATTGGTGCGCGGTCTTTTCCAATATGCGGCATACTTGGTGGCAGTGGAGTTCGAAATGAAAAAAAATTACAGATTTTTGTTTAAAAGTCCATAATACAATCAAAAATCAAATAGAATGGTATAATTTAATTATTTTTTATTTAAAACATCAATATTGCTACTTGAATATCTGCTGTTTTCCCCTTCAAAAAATTATTTGCCCTCATTTTTTAAAAGAAAACTTGAAATTATTTTATAAATATTCTCCTTTTCAGAGATAGGTATGGAAGAGGAAAAAACTAGAACAACGTGAGATTCTCGTTTAGACGGTCACTCTTCTGTATCTCATAAATGTGTGTTTGAAGAGGAATAGACGAAAAAGTCGTTTGTGGCCGTTCTTATCTATTTTTTTGCTCTTCCATTAGGCACTAATCTTTGGGTATTATTCTATATCAACAAATATTAAATAAATTTGCATCACATACGAGTACCTACCGTAATCTAGGCCACCAAGAAAAAAGAGCATGACTGTAACAATCGACAACCCACTGAATATTCTTATTTGCCACAATATTAACACCGGCATCCCATGATGTAACAACTGAAGAATACAATTTAATAATAAATATAATTTTGAACAAACGCACAGGTGCTTTTATATTCGTCACCATATTCAATTTTGGTTTCCACCGGCAATGTGCTCCAAATCTTATCAATCCGCGTGTGTTGGGCTTTTGAATCGAGTAGTTCTGTTTTAAACGCACCCGGTTCAATAATATGCACCGAAACATTAAATTTGCGCATCTCAAGTCGGAGGCAATCCATATAAGCTTCGACAGCGAATTTTGCCGTCACGTAAGGAGCCACATAGAGTCCGTGTAGTCTTCCTGCAGTCGATCCCATAGTAACAACGCGGCCATTCGATCTCTTCAGAAGGGGGACAAATGCATGGCACATTCGTATGGCTCCCAGAGTGTTAACATTTAGTGAGAGTTTGTATTCATTTGTGGTGCACCAATCATCAGGACCATACGTTGTAAATATTCCAGCATTGTTTACCAATCCCCATAATTGAGCATTCTAAAAAATATGTTTTTATGGTGATTTTTGAAGAACAGTTTAATAATCCATTATAGGAAGGTTTTACTCAAAATCCGGTATATATTTTATTAAGATAATTTGCACGTTTTTGAGAGTAAACTAGCACTGAAAAAATGCGGTAGGTATAGAACTAATTACAAGTCAATACGAAATGTATTTGACGGTATATAGCAATTTCTATGAAAGTGATCTATGACAAAACATAATACTTAAGCTTAAGATAGGTAAATAGTTCATAGGGGTCTCCAAATTTCAACAAAACATTATTGAATACTTGGCTCACTAACCTTTTCATCAAGAATTGACGTAACGTGCTTCTTAGCTTCCATAACACTCTCATCACTAGTCACATCCAATTGAAACGGATATATCTTCCCAATCCCGCTCTGCTTTATATCCAGAACAGTTTGACTGATACTAGCAATTCCCTTAAAATTTTTATATTTTTCCAAGATATTTAATAAATCAAATCAAACTTTTTGCGTATAGCAGGCTGCAAAAACATTGACGCCTTGCTCAATAAGTTGAATGGCTAACTTTCGACCAAACCCGGAATCACAACCAGTTATTACGACATATTTCCCTCCGCGGTCGATGTAAATATGCTCAAGAAATAGTCGCCGGAGCAAAAAGTAGATAATTAATGATATTGTGAAGTAGAATATATAATCAATCATTCTGAAAATATTTAAAATTATTTTGCTATGCTAATATTGTGAAACTGTGTGAAAAAGAAAGATTTTTCAACAACAATAAAGCTTTAGCCTTAACGCTTTTGTAATAAATGCACAGCAACTTGCTTGGTACTACGATGAGCTCAGTAAGCATCCTCAAATATAACTTTTTAGAAAAATATAAACAATTTTAGATGGTTTAAGATAAATTTAACTAAATTACCGTAAAAACTTTTAAGACGTGCAAATTTCTATACACGTTTAAAAATCGAAAAATTGCTATTTCGATTTGGCGCGGAAGTGTTCAATCTTTTTTAGAAAAAAAGTGGTAAAAAGAAAGAAAAGAAAATGTTACAACTTTGATTACCACTAATGAATTGGACAAGACTAGAAGATACCTCTTAATGCCATCTAAAGATGGTATTTTTACTATATTTAATCACGTTTTACACTATTTTCCTCATTCATCTAAATAATATAAAGTTTACAGGAATATGCACGCCAAATGTAAATGATCATTTAAATTTGTCTTGCTAATTTACACGCCTTTTTTTAATGTAACTTGACACGTGATTGTAACTAACTCGTTTTAAAATTTATAAAAATACTGCACTCCTTAAACATAAAATGTGAGAATATTTTCAGTGTCGCCAACTAATCCGAATGGTTGGAATGAAATGCATTAATAAACTTTTACAATCTTTAGGTACGCCAAATGAAAATTATGATTTTTTTCTAGATTGAAACGCGTTTTATTAATTTCCACGTGGAAATTAAAAAATTATTTTTTACGCGAATTTTTCAGGATTTATTTTTTTAAGTATGCCTGACGGTCTAAAGTTCTACAAAATTTTTTCTTGAAGAGGCTGGCCTGTTTTATGATATCCTTTGTCCTGATACGGTAACTTGACAATTGGAGATGTTTGGGGAAAATTCCGAGCTTACAATTATTCCACGAAAAATGAGGTAATTGTTGGATTTTCGAAAAGGATAAAGACAAATCTCTATACTTTCTTAATTATAAACCTTCACGATAGTTACATATGTAATTGTTTTATTACAAACTTAAGATGGTACTCGATCGCTCCAAGAAGCATTTTTCACGGGAAAGCGTCTTTCTCTTGACACTGCCACAGTTTCTGAGCTTTGAGCATCGCTACAACGACTTCGTCACCTTATATTCCATGACTGGGCGCAAACCATAGTCATTGGAAGTTTGTAATATAACAAATACAAATACACGCCATCCGAAATATTAAAATGAACGTTTTATTGAATGGCGTAGATCCTCATCCTCATCATCATTACATGTTGAATGGATTTTTTGACTTAAAATAGTCAAAAATATTCCGAAAAGTCGACACAAAATTGAGTAAAACGTGATTAATTTTCGAAAAAATATACTTTTTCGGGTGGCGTTCAAGTAGAATTGCTATATTAATTAATGTGCCCCACAGTACTCCTACAGATTTTCAGGTACCTTTTCAGAGATCGGTGCCTAATAGAAGAGTAAATAATTAGAGATGGAATTAGGTTAAAGTCGTTTGTGGCTGTGAAATAAATTGTAAAGGCTAGTAAATTTATTGATACTCGTTAAGGTGCATGATAAACGGTTCTGGCTTTGCTTGGTATCGTTTAATTTGTTTACCACTTCAATTGTAGTTTTTTTAGTATCAAACTTAATAACTATAAAATTTCTATGAAAATTTTATTATCATTTTTAAATTCTGGCCAACTTGGCTTAAAGGAACATACGGAAGGAAATTGTGGTCTCACCTAGGGGTACAGAGACAAAGAGAGTGAGAGGTAGATAGACTTATCGATTTTATTTTGGCAATAACTTACTATAATGTATACAATATTTGACTAAAATATTTATTGACTTTCGAAGTTTCGTAAAATCCGCTTGTTTAAAAAGAAGACACAAACTGGAAAAGATCAAGCTGAGCTCAATTTAAAGAGCCCACATGAATTAATCCGGTGATATTTTTGGTGATCTAAATAGTTTCTGATATTTACATTACAAAAACTATTTTGGACTATCAGAATATTTACGTGTAATACTAGAATAGAGTGTAAAATTATTAGAAACCGAAAATTTCATTTTACTTATTCTAGACTCTCTTAATTTGTAATTATAAAAATGGTAGGCCAAATAATAATAATATTAATAAATATTGTTACACGCCAAATGATTTGGTAAAAACATGAACTCATAAAAGAAACTTAAACCTAACGTATCTTAAAAATTTAAAGCCCAAGAGATATTTCAAGAAGAGTCTGTGACATTGATGTTAAAATTAAATGATTATTTTCACGTGGATTATAAGAAAATGCGTTTAAGATTTTATAAACATTATCTAGGTTGTTTCCTACAAGCAGAGGCACTCCACTGCCACGAAGCCGCGCCACATGGCAAAATACTTAGCACCAATTGCAAACTCAACCTTTTAATTTATTATTGTTATTTTCAATATTTACAAGACACTTATATTGCCGATGAAGACTCTTCTGGATTTCTGCAGAATGAAACGTTAACTGATAACTAAAATATTGAAAGTAAAAATAATAAATTAAAAAGTTGTATTTGCAATTGATGCGCAGTCTTTTGCAATGCGGCGCGGTTTCTTGGCAGTGGAGTGCAGAGGGTTGTTCACTCTGCCCCAAGAGATTGCACTCAAAGTTTGAAACGCGAATTAGGAAATGGGAAAATTGTTTTAAAAAACTTAATTCATGAGGAAAAGATTAAAATAAAACAAATAATATTTGAGCTTATAATAAACACTCAATTAGTTTATTTTACAAGTTCAGTGAAAATAAAATGGTGATTTTATACCCACGATCAACAAATGCACTTTTTATAAGTTTACCTGATAAGATGCGAATTACACTACCACCCACAGAAATACCTTTTAATTCCAAAAGTAAAACTCTTCATCTTCTCTAATTTGATAAAAAAGCATGAAAAAAAGATAAACGTAAACAAAACAACGGGAATAAAATAAACAACAATATCATCATCTTAATTCCAAACCGAAAACAATTAGAACATCGTAATGAGATGATCCCGACGACGGATGCGAAATTTCTATAGAAATTGGGTCAATTTGATTGAATGTTCCATCACAAGTACGAAAAGTACAACAATATGGATATATAAACTATATATATATATACATATTTGTACATGTATAAGCAGATCGGCGAAAAAAAACTGGTAAGGCATTGTTAATTAGGCGATCAGCAATGTCTTTGAGACGAGGATGATTTTTATCACTGCGCGGTCATAATAGGCGAACCATTTTTATCTTTTCCATAATGGATTAGGTTAGATTGTAGTCGTTACGATGGTGTGAATTATTGAAACGGAACTGCGGATGATAAGGTTTTATGCAACAATAAATATCCTTTAGTTTTGTGGAAGATTGTCGAGACAGGCTACAAACCAATTAAATAGCTCGGAACAATTAAATGTTGTTTATTTAAATAATTGGATTATTTTTGATAACTTACGGTAGGATTTTAGATTAAAGGCTAAGTGCAAGCTCTCCCAAAGTGCACGCCAACTGGAAATTACGATTTTCCGATATTTAAGCGTGCCTGCCGAATTTTACGTAATTTTAACGAAACATTTAATACCACTATTTATCTAGCAATGTCTTAAACTATCTAAAAATATTAATATCTTTTCAACAAGTTAGATTTGAGCACGTTTTATTACCATACTAGTTGGCGTGCAAAGTGTTTTCAAAAAGCGCCTCATTAGAGCAAGTTCTAGATAAAGAATTATGGAGAAGAACGTTTTGTTTTCCATTTAGCTGTTTCTAATTTTTATAAAACCCAAAAAAGATTATAAACAAAAATATAAATCAATTAAAGAAAACCCAATTTCCAAACCAAAAGAGTAGAAACATTTTATTTATACATATAAATGAAACCTATTAAGGCAATAGTCAAACAGTAATTGTACCACTTTTTGTTTATTTTGCAAACAGTGGGGGCCTTATGGACATTTACAGAAGTTGGAAGATTAAAAAATCAAGTTTTTTTAATAAATTTATAAAAACCACTGTATAATAGTTTAAACATATATCGTTTAGAATTTTCGTACATATAGGTGTCCGAATATTTGTTTTATTAATTTCCGCCTTATAAGGGATAAAGTTCATTGTAGCGTAATGTTTATTATGAATCTAACGTATGCTTATGTATATGGTGTGAATTTGTACTACGCGGATACATTTTGTTTAGTTTACAGAGAATGTATAAACATGTTGTTGTATCGGAATTATAATAATACTTATTGAACCTTGTAAAAAGAATATAGAGTTTACGCATTTTAAGGCACGCCAAATGGAAATGTTGATTTTCTTGTTCATGTTTACGGGGTTGGAATTCGATTATCGAATTTTTGTAGAATAATGTGTCTACTAGAGCGTGAATAGCGTGTAGAAGCGTGTAGTGGAGCGTGTAGAGCGTGTAGAATAATGTGTCTGTCTACTGAAGCATCATTGAGCGTCTCGGGTAGCACCGTACATGATTTCATCAAACGTTACCCCAACTTCTGTGATTACCCTCGCCGTGTTGAAGCTATTCGATCAAAACTCAACTAGAACCCACATCGAGGCACATGGCCACTGGCATGAAAATGAGCCGAAGATCAATAGAGAGGGTGATCAAATGTAAGCTCAACATGACTCCTTATCAAATCAGAAAAGCTGCTATTTTATAGGATCAAAGAAGACTCGAGAAAGGAAAACATCTTCTGGCCCGTACACAAGAGGGAGAGCATTTGGTAACCGTGTTTTCTGACGAGAAGCGGTTCACATAAAGGCAAAATTTAAGTCTCAGAATTATCGCGTGATTGCCAAGACTTCCCAAAGCTTCTGAGATGGGTAGAACTGTTCACCGACTGTCAAATCCCGCTTCCACTATGGAGTAGAGACCGAATTCAACTCTCAGAATCATCGAGTGCTTGCCAAGATTTCCCAAAAAGCTTCTTAAATGGATAGAACTGTTCATTCCGCTTCCATTATGGTATTCGGAGCCATCTGCTCAACTGACAATTGTTCACATGTCTTGGTGGAAAAATGAGTGAAGATCAACAAATAGATTTACGTAGCGTCTCTGAGCTCTAATCGTTGAACAAGGCATCCGGGTTTAACAGAAATAGTTAAACTTTAACCTTGATTGTGTCAATAAAACTTTTTTGAACCTCATCTCATTCTGTCTTTTGGTTCTTGAATACCATGCTCTCAAAGTTGACCGGTAAACCAAATACACCAAACATATGCAATATCGAAACGGGGAAAAAATTCTAAAAATTTTACAAAATGGTAGGTTGCCACGACTTTATGAGTTCCCATTTTTATTACTCCAATTAGTGCCCGGATTCCTTTGAACTTTAAAAAATGTCATGTAATCAGAAATCTTTTATTATTTTCAAAAAAATTGGTATGCTGAAAAATCTTCCCGTCTTCTTGGAATTAGAAATATCTTAAACGGTTTTTAGCCAAGTTATGTTCGAATAACTTTGGAGGGTTATTTTAATATACTGTTTGTTTGTCACGTTTAAATAAAGAACAAATTTTATTTTATAATAAATCTAATACATATTATTTATTAAAATGATTATTACTCGATAATGGTTGAGCTTCAGAAGTGGAAGAATTTCTCTTCGAATCAACTTCAATGAAAAATGTTTCCATTGGCTCCTTGACTCCCTTGACACAAATTTTTCCCCGGCTTTTAACACGATATCCACCCGATTGTAATATCTTTCCCATATCCGTTGTTACATGTATCTTTCTCGGCTCTCCATGTGTGTCCATTCTGCTGGCCAAGTTCACTGTATTACCCCAGATGTCGTATTGAGGCTTTTGTGCTCCAATTACTCCAGCAACAAGCGGCCCAACACTCATACCTACAATATAGCGTTGGTTTTATTTAATTGAGAACGCACATACCAATTCGAAGCTCAAAATTTTGGAAAGAGTCGCGATTCAGAGCATCTAAAATCTGCGACATGGCCATTGCAAACTCTATCATTAGGTTAGCATTGCGGAATGATATATTACCATGTCTCATGTTATTATTACTGTTACTATTTGTAATATTGTTATTATTATTGTTATTGATGGAGTTGCTGGACTTGTCCATGTATATCTAAATGTTTAATTAATTGTTGTTTATTGTATAATTAATTACGTCAGTATCATAATCGGCTTCCGATTCATTCAAACCAGAAGCAGCCATGTATGTGCTTCCAACGGTTTTAATTTTTTCAACTCCTGAGAACTTTGGTTTTGACAAGAGCTGAAATAATTTGTTTTTTTTTGCGCAAACTGAATATATTCTTTGTAATTTTTAATTTATTTTCGTTAAGCATAAATGTTATCAAGTAATAAATGAGGCTGTAACAATTTCAACCCAGCCCAAATAAAACTTTATACAACATCTTGCTAACCATCTAAAGAAATACAAAAGAAGGTCTCATTTTTTAGCTATTTTTTTGCACGACAGATGGAAACAATGTTTTTATTATTTTTACGTACAATGAATTTTTAACTTGTACGTGAACATTAATAAAATGCGTTTGGACATTGAAAAATCGTAATTTTCATTTGATATCGTTTAGATTTTGTTCAGAGATATTAACTGGCATATTAAACAATTAAAAGATTAGCGAACTTTCATGCAAAGTTATCAACCTGGTACAAGTTTTAGATCCTCTAATATACCTCAATGTAGTTCTACTATTTTTAAGTCTTTATTTTTGTTTTTGGTTGACTAGCACCTCGTACTGGAGAACGCTCACAGACGTGGCCAGATAATGAAAATTCGAGCAATAAAGAAAAGAAAAATAACTTACCTTATCGAACTCACACACAATTTCATTAAGAAGGCGCAAGCATTCTAATTTCCGATTAGTATCCCATTGACTCCAAAAGTCTTTGAAATTAGGGATCGATGCGAACATCACGCATACGTGATCGTGCTGTCTCGCGTAAAGCTCCTGAAAAATTAAAATATTGCTTGAACAAACATAGCTAATGAGTACTGTGGCCGAGGAACGAATCCCCCCCCCCCCCCAAATCTATCAGGGGAAACGATATATTACTCGATTGCATGAAAATTGTTATCTTAAGTTTAATAAGGAATGAACCCTAATAAAACCTTCCCCACGATAGACATCTGTATTAATCGCTTCATAAATTAGTACTTTTTTTTATTAATGGCAAAACAGTTTAAGACTATTATAGGAATGTGAGTACTAATTGTTTCCACAGTGAAATCGTTTTTTTGTTAAAACTCTATCGTAGTTGCGATTATTTTTTGAGTATTCTAAGTATAGACATCTGTTCTGTAATATTATTATCATTATTATATCGTGGCCTACTTTTTCATAAATAATATTAAAAATAAATACTATTCACCCACATTTGCAAACTAATAAAATTGTTTTCACAGTCAAAGAAAAATTACCAAAAATTTTTTAGGACTACTAACAGTTTCAGACTATTATAGGAATGTGAGTAATTGTTTCCACAATTGCGTGAAATAGTTTTTTTGTTGTAACTCTATCGTATTTGCGATTATTTTTTGAGTATTCTAAGAAAAACATGTTGAAGTTATTATTTTTTCAAAACGAATTCGTCATCATTTTCATTTTTGTTACGGTTTTTTATTGTGTTTTACTGTTTTCATTTAACCTTTAGTCTGTTTTTATATTAAATATTTCAATAAAGTTTAATTTGCCAAGTTATTTTTCTTAAACGAAGCAAGCAGTGGTTACGGTAAGTCGCGTACATAATCAATTATACAGTAGTGTACTTTGATTAAATGTTACCTTTCAAAATCACAAATTTGCTTCAAACCTGGATCGAAATATTTATTTTACATTATCTCGGCTCAGAGAAAAATTGCGCCGTTTTTGAAAACGGATTTGGAATCAGCGCATCCGAATCTATCAATGGTGCAAGTCTCATCCAAATCTCAAGCGGACGCTAAAGTGACGTTTAAATATCGGAAAACATTTGATTTGATCTAGAAATTTTTAAGAAATATAACACAGATAATGAAAACAGAGAAACTATTAACATACATTAAATATTTGATTCATGATCTCATTGAGACTATTTCAGAATATTTATTGCCCTTTTCAGAGACCGGTGCCTAAGGAAGGATCAACAAATTTTTTTTCTGCGAATTTTTTGAGACAAGAGACAACACATATTAATGAGCGATGAAAAGATGGTCGTCCAAACGAGAAACTCATTTCATTCTAACTTTATCCTCTTCCATTATTCTAACTTTATCCTCTTCCTCTGAAAAGGAACGAAAAAGAAAAATAAATCTTCAAACTTTTCCTAATTCGAACATTTATAAGAAAAATCTGATTAAACAGATAAAAGCTGATATAAGTGGTTTTTGAAAATCACGTTTTTTCAAATGTTATTTCTATAAGCATTCAATGACAATGTGCTCATGAACCAACAGTATTCTTAAATATCAATTTTAAATTATTATTTTTCTAAGTTAAAAATTCAATCGACTTTAAACTACATATCGATTACCGTATACCATTCTGTAATAAAATTATTTTGATAAGATCCACGTTATTGTGAAATAGTCTGAAAACAGAGATGAGCAGAATGGGTGTTTTTGGATTTCGGAGTCAGGAATTCGGAATCTAAAAATGGCTGTTAGCGTTTTTATGAAAAGAAAAGTTTCGAAAAACGGAATTAAATACGGAATTTCGCCCATCTCTGGTCTGAAAACATATTTTCCCAAATATAACAAAAATAATAATCATTTTGTAACCCAATTCTTTAACAGTAACATGCATAAAATCTTACATTGACAGCTCTATCCGGTGATAAAAACTTTGCAGCCACACTTGAAGGAAGAATATTCTCAATTAATATTTTATTGATATCCTGCATTGTTTCCACATCACGTTCTTCATTCTGAAAAGAGACGTGGCATGCACTTTCTCGCTTTCGTTCATAATTCGTCTATAAATATCTTTTTAAATAAGTTATAAACCATAAGCCTACGATCCAATCAATAAAAAATAATAGTACTAATAACAATGACAAGCTAATCGAAACTAATGATAAATGATATCTGCAATAATAAAATTGATGTATCTTGGGGTAGATCGTATATACCCCATATACCCTACGTATACTTCGGCACCGTAAGCGGGGAAGAGCGATAACAGTACTTGGAATATTATAAAATCGACAATGAACAAGACACATCGATGAGAATACGGTAGGCGGTATAGTATGAAAACTGAGCAAATGTGGCTAACACAACTCGGCAAGAATATTAATGAATTGAAAGCCATTACACCGACAAGGCTTGATTCTTTTATTATTATCTGCAAAAATGGATTGTGTATTTGAAATATCTAGCATTTTATAAAACATGTTGTCCAAAAATGTTCTAACCAAAATTATTTGGAAATTTTCATACCGACAAAAATTGAAAAATTAATTAATTAGACTATGTAAATCTATTTCAAAAACTTAAGAGCCAAGGAAACAGTTTTACATATTATGAAATTACTTTATATTCATTCTTATCACCCTTTCTAATGAATCAAACTCACATGAGGTCCAATTGGAATACATGACGATAAAATAAATGCAGCAGTAGTTATTAAAGGCCTCGCATATGTACATAACCGATCCAAAATTGATAATATTAATAAGGCTAAAATAGTAAATACTTGTTGTAATATAATCTGTTGAAGCACGTCTGAGCTAAAATGATATGTTATATGAAGGTAAATAGATAATTGTTACGGGCAATATAAGGCACAAACTAAAACGTTGGCAAATGAAGAAGGCACTGATACAATAAGAAGTAAGAAACAATCCGTAAGTTTGCATGTTATCGATTTTTTACTAAACGGCCATAGAAGCTTAGGTGATGCTGGAAATGTTGGAAGCTCACAGTTGAACATTGAGTTAATGCTGAAAACATTTTTTAAATCAAGGATATCACCCAACGAATGTGTAATAAAAAAATAAAAGCACATCTAATTAAAATTGTTCTTACCGTCGAGGTGTTTCTAAATTCAAGTCCATGCGAGATCTTTCTACTTTAATTTTATTCGTTAAATAGTGGTGAGCATTCTGACGTGAGCACGCAGTAAATTTCAAACAAATGCGTGGACAAAAGTTTTAATTCAGAGTCATTTGGTGTGCATTTGGTGTGTCCTTACGTGAACATTTTTTAAACTTCAAATATATTCTTTGTCTTAAAATACCTTTAAAATTAAATGAATCATTTATAAAATTTAATGATATACTGTGGAATCAATTAAAAATCAAACTTTGCGTTTTTAAGTTATTGCGTAAAAGCTTTTTTTGATTATTTCGTATTGCGTAAGTAGTGTTGTGGGGTCTGAATTGAATCTATGGAAGTTCAATTTTATACAAATTTTATTTTTTCTAATTATTTTCCTGATTAAAAAAAATTTAGATTTAAATTTTGCTCTTAAAATCTATACTCATTAAATATATATCTTAATTGACGTCACGGGCAACATGGAGCTCTATGTTTCCCAGCTGCGCCGCGTAAATTAGGCTATTCGAGTCATCTTGCTCCACGACAACGTCAGACCGCATGTTGCACAAGTTGTCAAAACAACCCTTCAAGAGCTCGAATAGGAGGTTCTTCAGCATCCACCGTACTCTCCAGACCTTGCGCCATCCACCTTTTCCGCTCTCTCTCAAACCAAATGAGGGGTATTACCTGTGATGACGAAGAGGACCTCAAAAACTGGCTCAACAACTTCTTCAACACCAGACTGGGAAATTTTTGGCGGTACGGCATCAACAAATTGATCGAGAGGTGGGTGGAAGTAAACAGTAACGGAGAATACATAATTAATTAATTTGTTATTGTTTTTTGTTCAAATAAATATTTGTGAAATAACTCTACGAATTTATTCCTCAATCAAATATATAAGATACTGTCGATCTTACGACAATCTGAATATGTTTTCCGAGCTCGCAATGGAAACGCTTCATTTGACGTTCCTACAGCCATCTTACCTGGCAAATGAGAAATTCGTTAAATTATTTTCAATCAAAGTCATCGATGGTATGGTATTGATATACGTCGGTCTTCTTGTCATTTCATCCTACAAAAAATATTATATATGCAATTAAGTCAATGCGTACCGTTATTATTGCCGGATCATGAGTGGACGATGTTTTCTTTTTATTAAAATTGGCAAAAGGAGTCTCAGCACCCCAAAATTCGACCATCTTTGATACTTTTGCTTTCATGCTCATTCGTGATTGAAGAGCTGGGCTTGTGGACAGACGACTACTACAAAAATATATTCATTTTTGTGAATGAACGTCAGATAAACCTATTCCTGTAAATAGAGGCGGTTCTCTCAATTGCTGAAGTTTTATCCGGTAATATATGATAAGTGGGCTGTCCGTAAGCTAAAACGTGCGCATCGTCGCTTCTTAAAATTATTTTTCAATGTTGTCCAAAACAGTTATGATGCTCACTCAGCTTCGACAATGCAATAATCGCCAAGAAGCATATCCTTGGTAGATTTAGTAATATGAACAGCTCCAGGAACTCCTGCCGATTCCATGTGATTTGCCAGTGTCACATCATCACTCCATATATCGAATTGCCATTTACGAAGACCCATTATACCACAAAGGACTGAACCGGTGTGCACGCCAATGCGCATATTTACATCGACTCCGGTTGCAATTCTGACTTGTCTGAAAAATATGAGATTTGACAATTTTTGCCAAAAAGTTTGGTCTAAAAGCATTTGCGCGATAATTTTTAAAGTTATTATAGTTCAGTGAACCTCCTTCGAGTTCAGGGAGAAATGCGCTGAACGACAAAAATAAGAAATTTTATTAGAGTTTGAGAAAAAAAAACTAATTAAATCTGATAATGTTGATTACTAAACCAATGTCAAAAAGGTCTCTAAAAAGTTTTAAAAAAAGAGAGAGTTACCACGTCCAATGGAACAAACAATTTTCGAATTTCAATCATGTCTGAAATTTTTTGCGTCTTTTGAACAGATAATTTTTACTACAATTTAATTAAGCATGTCTTCATTTATCTAAAAACATTAATGCTTTCCAAAAAGTTAAATATGAACAGGTTTACTTAGCTCATTTTATTACCATACTGCACTCTAAATGGAAACAACAATTTTCTGCTGTTTACGCGCATTATACAAATTTTACATGTACATTACAAAAACCTATTGAACACTAGTTTTTCCGCTTTTTTTTTAAATATCGCAAAATGTTTATACCTTCCCGATTTTAATTATCACCACGTTTTCTGAGCTATCTTTCTGAAAATTTCCATTGGCGTGCACACGCCAAATCGAAATTAATATTTGTCAATATTTAAACGACTATTGCTAAATTATACGTTTTATTTTCATATAATTTGCCACGTCATTGTTACTAGCCCGTCTTAAACTGTCTGACATCATGTGCTTCTTACTGAAATTAGCAATAGTAGCATATTTTCTAACCCCCCAACTTAATCATTCAGTTTGGTGTGGCGTGCATACCAATTTGCGCACAGAGAGCTCAGAAAACAACTTGCATATATAGTAATGAGGTGAGAGAAGATTTGCCTAACAAAAAATTTACCTCAAAAATATTCTGAAATCAATTTTCTTATAATACACAGTTAAATATTAGAAAACGCCCATTTGGGGTTAGCACGCCACCTGGAAATAACGATTTTATTAATTTACACTTGAAACTGAAAAACTAATTTTACGACAATTTTACAGGCTCCCCTTCAACTATTGTTACATACAAGTGATGGAAGGGACCCCGTTTTTTGGAATTGCGGACGGGCGGGATCTTAAAAAAATTGAAAATTTGAAAACCCGGGACTCGGGACCGGGACCGAGACTTCCCTTTTTCAATACCCGGGGCCCGGGACTTCAATTTTTCCCTACCCGGGACACGGTGCCGTCGAGCTAGCGGGACACCACAACATCACGCAATACGGTACAAATGAAGACACGACTCCGCCTCGAGGGATCACAAGGACTCGATAGGGCTACGGGAAATTCGCTTCCATTTTGGGAGAAGCGCCCCGACCGTGGGTGAGATGTTAGCTCCTATTCTAGCTCCGTAATTAATTATATTCATATATCGTATTATATATGTGGAGTCGAATAAAGTTTTATTAAAGAGGTAGGTGTTATGTTTGTGTGCCTGATAAGCCATTTATTGGGCGTTTAATATTAAGATTACATCAGATCCTCAGACCTCATACTACTCTTCGGGTCGTTAAGAAGAAGGGGAGTAGGTGGGGGAAGCCGTTTTGTAACGCTTTCCTTGGTGGTTAAATTTTTACAAAAAATCAGGTATAACAAGATACTTTTCTGAGTATCTGTTTTTACTTATTCATTTAGGATGAATGATGTATATTCAAAAAAAACGTACTTTATAGTATTAATCATCTCCAGGCCCATTACCACGCACATGTCCGCATGATTCGGCCGATTTACAGGCATCCCTGACACGCAATAATAACAATCTCCCAAGAATTTAATCCTCATGCATTGAAATCTTTGCGCATCTCTATCGAACTTGCTATAAAGTTCATTTAATGTTCGTACCAAGTCCTTGGCTGTCAACTGTGCAGCTAACACCGTAAAATTGACAATATCTGCGTATAAGATGCTTCAAATGTTTTATTGATTAATGAATAATAAATATATGGCTCTTACCTGACATTGTCATGAACTTGAACATGAAGATCATGAAATAGCTTTTGGTTCTTCGATATTCCCAAACCAAGATTTGCGCTACTCGACTGGATGATTCCTTTGCTTACCTACATTTTAAGTGCTAAAATCTTGCGAGTTAAAGTTTAAAAAAAACTTGATCTGCTAAATAAGCAGGAATAACAGATAGTAGTAATTGCTCCTGCCGATCTTTCAATGTTTCCAATTCTGTTCGTCTGTAAACTGCTTCTGTTAGCTTTCGCGCAATTTCAGCTCGATTTCCTGCAAATCATCAATCATTTCAACAATTCATGCTCTTTTTTACCAGATTCGTTTGAATCAGCTATTAATCCTACAAAAGCGATTATTGCTTGATTTATAATTAAAGATAAACACTAAACATTTAATATTTACAAATGTTCTTGTGTATGCCGACATACCGATGCTAAAAATATTTTGTTAGCTATTAACGCATCCCAGTTGATAAGTAATATTAAGGAGAAGTTGGCAAGTATCCAAGTAACAGCAACAACAAAAAATATCCTGCGATTTCGAGGTAGGATAAAAAACTGGATAACTGCAATAAATATTTAATTACTATTTAATTACTTGTGCTATTACTTGATGAGATACATAAACTGGTATAAAGAGCTGAATGATCATGCTCATTCTTGTGGATTCGTTCGCGACTGACAAAAACTACAACAGGCAAGTGGAGAATCCACGAAAACGCGGGTAGGAGAATACAAGTTGTGAAGGAAACTAACACCAAACCAAATCCTTCTTTCTGTTGAATGATTATGAATCAAAGAAGATGAAGAAAAAACTGAACTGATTCGATTGGTTGTCTTATACGAATTAAAATGCAAGTTGTAATGAGGTATGCAACAAATATAATTGAAATGTAGAAGCACAATGGAGACCATTTTTTGACCTGAAAAGTATTTTTTAACATAACGTTTTAATTCAAAGTTGCTTTACTCATATGATGGTCGTTTTAAAGTACTTAATTCAATCGCACTTCACTGCCAAGAAACCTCGCCGCACGCCAATTGCATTCTTAGAAATTCAAGCTCGTCTGGGGGTTTCAAAAAATTTTTGGATGCGATTTTAAGGATTTTAGATACTTTAAGACGATATTACGAATTTTTTGTAAAAACTTATTGGTTATTACTACGTGGAAATTCAAAAAATCATGCTTAAAAATTCTAAAAAATCTAGTTTTCATTTGGCGTGTCGCCGCATTACATAAGACTTCGCACCAATTGCAAATACTATCTTTTATTGTATTATTTATCAGTTTACGTTTCATTCTGCATAAATCCTGATGAATTAATGAAAAGAAATTCAATTAATGGACCAGAAGAGTCTTTATCGTCAATATAAGTGACTTGTAAATATTGAAAATATTGAAAATAAAAATAATAAATTAAAAGTTGAGTTTGCAATTGGTGTGAAGACTTTTGCATTGCGGCACAGTTTTGTGACAGTAAAGTACAACCGGTTTTATGTAAGTTCGTAGGTATCAGTGATGGAAAGGAGTCGGTTTAATGGAATTCCGGATGAGAGGGACCCAAAAAATTTCAAATTTCAAAATCCCTGACTCTTTTTTGGGAAAACCATGGATGGAAATGATTGGGTGGAGTCAGTCTGTCCTACCTATGATAAGTATGTAAAGAATGGATATCTTTAGGTACTTGTTAATAATAGCAGAATAGGTGCCACCTGTGTTGGTTGAATTGAGAGCTCGGAAAAGGTTCTCAAACATAGTTTTTCAGTTTAAAAAGGTTTCTTTTACAATTTAAGATCCATTATTTAAAATTACAAGTAAAGTATTCTTTAATTAAAATTTTTAAAATTGTGTCGCTGATTTAAATATTAGAAAATTGTAGTCTTCCTTTGGTCTGAAATTATCCCGAAGACAATAATTTCATCGTTGTAATAATTTAAAATCATTTTTAAATTTATCTCAATAATTTCATATTATGAAATGTCGGTTCATTAAATTGTAATGTTTTTATAGCATATTTATATAATCTTCGATTCTTCTGAATAAGAAGTGATAACAAGCATACTGTTCCTATTTTATATACCATAACACATCAACTACATTCTTATAAATGAAAGATCCTTTGAGGATTTCTAAGAAAATTTTCTGATTAAATATTGAGGTTTTAAGATATTTTAAAATAATTGTATAAATGTTGCGTAAAAAAATATTTGTTATTACTATGTGGAAATGCAAAAATCACGCTTAAACATATGAAAAATTTAATTTTCATTTGGCGTGCCGTAAAGTATGTAAAACAATTATTCATAGCCATAAAATTAACATGATTGATGCATTTTGTTGTTCTATTAGTTCCGAATACTATGTTTTTAGCTACGAAAAAGAAAATATACGACAAGACGCACGCCAAATCGAAATAGCGATTTTTCGATTTTTAAACGTGTGCGGGAAGTTTTACGTCTATAAGAAACAAGTTTTTACAACAATTAAACTATCTAAAAAATAAGTAAGATTATTTTAAAAAAACAAAGTAAAACTAACAAGGGAAGTGTTTTAGGTCTCCATCTCAGATTTTGATAAAAATTTGTATATAGATTCGTCATGGCTTTATTAGTATACTGACAAAAAATTAGGACCCACAAAAAGGTTTAAGTAGGTAAAAAATCGGTTTGAAATCCAAAAATACCCCGTTTATCCACAACAACGTAAAAAAGTTAATGAATTTTATGTGAAACGGTGCGTTTTCATAAATAATGATTTAAAAACCTTTGAAGCATCAGGGCAACAGCGCAGTGGCAAAACGACAGAACACGGAACGGCAGGGTGGGGGTTCGATTCTTCTTGGGGGTGATATATTTCTGTTATTGATTCCATTTGAAATATTTCTATCGCTTTTGAATTTTTTGATTGTAAAGATTTTATATGAAAATCGTTAAATTTATAATTTATTAAATAAATGAGTAGAATTATTATTTGATAATTATATAATTAAAGCATAAAGATTTTTCACATTAAATATGAAAAGCTGATGGTCTAACTTATATCCTATCGCAAGTCAACTGCGCCTGACTCTATGTTTGAGTTTTGACGAACATATTTATATATTTCATGCAGAACCTATCAACGTAATCCAAAGGAATTTTAAATTGTTACTCGAAGAATTTAATATTGTTGATGTAATTGACTCAATAAATCTGTCACACTCTGTGATGATTTTTATAATTCCATTGTTGGTCTTTGAATTATCCAATCATGCCGAATTACAAGAATCATGTTTTGTGAAACAAAAAGGAATGTGCAATTCAGTTGGGGCTTATGATATAATAGTTGTATATGGAAATATTTGATACAGTTATATTCAGTGAGTGAGTCCGGTCAACCTCGTTTCTTGTTATTTCTGAATGGAACAAATGGAACGATTCAAACGGTTATTCGCACCCAAAAAAAAGGAAAAAATATAAAACAGTGAAAATTCCTGCTGGTTACACATGACATAGGTTCAATCCTTGGGAATTGTTTGAACATTATTTCCGTGATGCTCGTTCCTATGTCTAGTCGTTCCATGCATCGATAATAATCTACGAGCGAGAACGAATCCATTCACTGACTAGATTTTATTCACACTGTATTCAAAGTTTCATTTATCAACGATATTTTCAAAACATGGTGTGACAGTGCAGAATACAGTTTTAACTGTAACATCGAAGCCTTGCTGGAAGTCGTCCACTGCTTCATTGCCGATAGACTACAGATGATGACTATGATAAAATAAAATTACTGAACATTCTTGATAGTTTCACAAGACAAACGATTCAACTCTTGGATATCGAAATTCGAAGTAGCTATAAAGAGCATCACAGAGTCTGCACGACTATGCGAACCAAGCTTTGTCTCCATTCAACTAACGATTGGGTGTGAAAAATGATTATTCTTTCGTTATATGATTATTGCCTAAAAATTCTACTCATTGCTTTAACAAATTATTAATTTAAAGATTTTCAAAAAAAAAATTGAAAATCAAAAAAAAAAAATCGAGAGAGAGAAATTTCGAATAGCATCACCAACCGAAACCCACCACCCCCTAGAAGAATCGAACCCTCACCCTGCCGTTCCGTGTCCTCTCGTTTTGCCACTGCGCTGTTGCCCCGATGCTTTCGCCTTTCGAAAATCAGTATTTATTGAAAATAGTTTCACGTAAACCACGTGAAAGTTGAAAAAAATATGATAAAACGATAGTTTTTAATAAGATAATATATCCCTTAAAATATGAACGGGATTGCTTAACGTTAACTACATAAAATTTGCGTTTTGAAAAAAAAAATTTTTGGGTTTTAGACCCATTTTTTACCCACTTAAACCATTTTGTGGGTCCTAATTTTTTGTCAGTATACTATTTGGATCATAAGGAATCTATCTGCAAATTTTTATTAAAATCTGAGATGGAGACCTAAAGCACTTCCCTTGTAAGTAAGATTATCTTAAACTATTTTAAAAAATTAATATCTTACAAAAAAATTTTATTTGAGCATGCTGAGCTCATTCTATTGTCATACAATCTGGGGTGAAAGAAGAGTTGAAAGTTTTTGAAATCGTATTATTTTAAACTTACATAGATTTAAGAAAAACTCGATTAAATTTTCAAAAGACCATTTATTGTTACAGTCGTCGCCAAATGCGATTACCACCGCAAAATGTGTTTGCGATTACCACCGCAAAAAAAACTTTTTAAATATTATTTTTTCATCTAATTTTCATGAATATTTTCTTATTTATGCTCGTTCTATACTGTTTTTGCTTAAATAAATTGAAGAATATGTTTTAGATGTTGTTTCAATCGTGGAATAAATGTGGAAAATGATAATGATCATAAAAATTAAATCAAAAAATAATATTTAAAAAAAGTTCGCCACATTTTGCGGTGGTAATCGCATTTGGCGACGATTATAGATTAAAAAGATGTTAATTAAATAAATCAGTTTCTTAAAATATATTATATCACTGCTTTACCTCGTGTGGGCTAGAATAGAGAAAGATAGGTCGTAAAATATCTCCGCCATGATTTTTTAAAATTATTTGTATTATTTTTAAGATCTTATTTAATCACTTTAGAAACTAAGTTTAATAATTATTATATATCTTAATATTCATCCATCGCAAAGAAATTGATGTCTTCATTTTTTCACCTTTACTTAGTCTTCACTATTAAAAGATTAAAATAGATGATAATGGAGCCAGAACAAACAAAAACTAATTATGTATGAAATCGCGCTCCGAATTCATCAATTTATCTACGCTGATTGTTGTTCTTCTAATTATTTCGAACCTAATTGAACTTTTGAATACTTCCTACAAGATGCACGTTCCGATTCCACTTCATTAATACTCGCTTCGAATGCTTACAAGGGAAGTGTTTTAGGTCGGGCTCGCAGATTTTGATAAAACTTTGAAGATAGATTCCTTATGGTTTGATTAGTATACTGACAAAATATTAGATCCTACAAAACTTTTTAAGTAGGTAAAAAATCGGTTTGAAATCCAAAAATACCCCGTTTATCCACCATAATGGAATGAAATTAATGAATTTTATGTGAAACAGTGCGTTTTCATAAATAATGATTTAACAACCACTGAAGAATCGGGCAGTGGCAAATCGACATTTCAATGTTCTATATGAAAAAAAAATTGAAATTTATAATTATTGTAGCAATCATTTATTAATCAATAATCATATAATGAAAGCATAAATATTTTTCACAGTAAATATCAAACTATACGAATTATACTTATCAAGTCATATCGAATCTATCTACAAATTTTTATCAAAATCTGAGAGCCCGACCTAAAACACTTCCCTTGTTAGGATTATTTTAAGCGAATTAGGAATATCTTGAGAAATTAAAATAAAATCAGAATCCAACGACTCCTCAAATGGAAAATGAATTTTCCTATTGCTTGACCATCCTGACAAAAATGTTAAAACCTACCCTTTCATGATTAACTTTAGACTGAGGACTTTCATCACTTTCGAGCAAAAGAAGACCATATACTTCGGAAAAATAGTATTCAATAAATATTTGTGCTGCCGCGTATATGAACAACCAGAAATGAATGGTCTGAAGACGAGCTTTATCTAATGATCTCCAATGCTTCACTAGAACTGATCGTATTTCAGACTTGGTTGATGTCATGTTTCCTTAAGACAAAAATATTTAAACGTTGAAATACACAATAGAGCATTTGCACTAATTGAAAATGACATTTACGAACAATCTAATTAATTAATTCATTAGAATAGCCATGAGTGAAAAAAGTAGTTTTAAAATCTAGTTAATAAGTCAATAAGAAAATGTTTTTTTCTTATTTTTATATTTTGTTTACATAATATTTGAATTTTCAATAAGGAAAACAATTGAATTGACTTATTTCATATTTATTAAGCAAGTTTTGAATTCTGAGTGCTCTTCAGTTTCTCTTCCTTTCATGTAAAATAAAATTGAGCTGAAAACTAAAAAGAAAATGGCTACTATTTTATTGCTGTAAAAGGGTTGTTTATGGTTTAAAATTTGTCAAGCATTAATATGAAAAAGTTTATTAATCTGTAAGATTTAATAATGGAATATTATTTAAATAAAATTAAATAAATCGATCACATAAAATATCCTATGAAGAAAGATGTACCGCATTTATTTTTAATTTATTAAATTTGAATTGAAAATAAAAATTTTATTGAAAAAAATAGAAAATTAGCCATGAGCAGAATGACATAAATAAGATCTTGTTACTTCCATTATTCTTATTTTTGGTTATTTATTATGACAAAAGCGAAGTTAAACAGCTTTTTTTCTAAAAACTGTCTGGAAGAAAATTATATTGAAAAATCATAAATGTTTTAGTAACTATAAACGAACAACCAATTTGAATAGCTTATTTGATGGATTTAAGAATGTTTATACTCGTTCAAATCCAGGTCATATAAGACTTCACGTTTTGGTAAAACTAAAAAGTTTTCCACACCAAATTAGAGTTTTTTTTACCGTCGAGATGTTAGTCCATAAATGTAAGGCCACGCATTTATTTACAGCTGCACACCGGCCTGACCCTGACATTTTTTACATCCTAATTTTAATTTCACTTAACTAACGTGAATTAGAAATTTTGAATAATGAAATAAATTATTTAAATTTCTTATATTGTCTTTATTCAGAGATGGCCTAATAGAAGAGTAAAAAAGGAAGATAAAAATGATAGTCTGGTTGGGATAAAAATGCCATAAAGGACTTTTCCATCTATAACTATTCAATGTGTGTTATCCATCTTTTTGAGACAACACACATAGATGAGATAGAAAAGAGTGGCCGTCCAAACGAGAACCTGATATTTTCTTATTTTTTTCTTTTCCATTACGTACAGATTTCTCAAAAGACCCTCTCAATAATAATATTTTAACATTTAATTTAATAATTAACACAATGAGACCATTATTTTACCTTATTCTTTTATTATTTTCTCTTCCATTAGCCGCCGATCTCTGAAAAGGACACAAGGGGAATAATATGAAAATGTTTTGCAACACATGCCCACGCCAGATTAATTCTTAATAATAAATTCACATTTTAAGGATCTTATAGACAATATTAATGTCTTTGATAGTAACAATAAAGAACCTAAAGGCGTGGTTTTGCAATTTGTCCACACTTTTTTGCAAGATTCACAGTGTCGTGGCGGAACAGTCATAATGAAAGTAATGGTGGCTTTTGGGCGTTACCGTTATCCAACAACCCTAGTTCAGGTTCCCCCCATTCAACGAACCAAAGGGGGATAATCGTAGTAACAGTGCCTGCGCCCGGGGGCTGACTTGTCAGCAGAGTGTAAGCAGCTCTTTTGTGAGCACAAACTCAATTCCCTTTCCTCATCATTCTCTTCTGACTCGGATAGTCGGTCATCGTTAGAGGTGATTAGACAAATCATTGAGTATGCAGGCTCGCCAAATGCATAGTTGTGAAATGTTATCTTAACGAGTTGGTTTGCCGAATTCAACTGCCACACACAGCCAATTAAATAAGAATAACAAGCTAGAATTGAACTTATAATCACTTAAAATAGATATTCCGCGATTCATAGAAAAAACGACTTCAAAAAAGGCAACCAGTCGGTAATCGAAAAAATAACCACTATAATGGCCATTATAATCCGCTGAGCAGTTAAGAATTAAAATCGTCATTAGATTTCATCATTATTTAGATTTCAACAGAATCAATTAAAATTTATTGAATATAATTCTAGAAAATGAGAGCTCTGAAGAAGCTCATTAAAATTTACCACGATATTAACAACGGAATAATTAATTTTTATTGATAAATGGTTATATAGAATTCATTAGTTGAATGATTATTGCATTAATTAAAGTTTCAGTTTAATTATTCTTGCTATAGATCCATATTATTGAAACTCACATCTCTTAAACCTATTAACGATCTGTTAAATTTATTTAGTCGGTAATAATCGTTTTTGTTCATATTTTAAAACGAGGTATGCAAAAAGCACATCAATGCGCTCTTAGAATTTAAAGCTCGTTTGAGGGTTTCTTAATGTTCTACATCAATTTAAAGATATTTAATGTAAATCTATTTTAAACTTATTTGTTATAAATACGTGAAAATTCAAAAATTACACTTAAAAAAATCGAAAAATTTAATTTTAGCTCGGCGTTCAGAATGTTTTGAGGGCAAGTAGCTCAAAAACCAACAATCCAAGAAATAATTATTTCGGACAAATGATTATTTCAAAAGAGTTTAAATTTCATAGACTTTTATAGTTTAGAGATAATTGTAGCCATATTTATGCGCAAGAAAAAATATTCACATCAAGCTTCATAATATACGCTTAAATATTTAAAAACTCAATTGGCGTGGAGTTATGGAGTTCGTGATAAATTTTTTAATTAATTCGTTACATTTTAGAATCATTGATCTTATTTTATGTTATATCATTGTCCTTTTCAGAGATTGTTCTTTCTCAATTTTCATTTGGCATCAGCATGCCAAATCGAAATAACGATTTTGCAATTTTTAAACGTGTGCGGAAATTATTACGTCTTTATAAGGAAAAGTTTAACTACAATTTAAATAAGCTTATCATAAACTATCTAAAAATTTTAATATCTTTCTGAAACGTCTTATTTGACCATCCTTACTGAGCTCATTCTATTGCCATACAAGTTGGGATGCATGAGAATGTGTTTCAAATGTGGTAAAATCTTAAAACCATTAAGGAGATTATTGTGTTCAGTTAATGAAATAGAAACGTTCTTTGTGGCCGTGTTTTCGTCCATACGAGTATATATGTTAGTCTTATGATAGTCTCGGATGGACGGTCACACGGCCACAAACGACTTTTTCGTCTAATTCTCTTAAATATGGACTGCCCATTTTGAAAGACTCTAATCTTTTTCCTCTTTCATTAGGCACCGATCTCCGAACCTTCTCCGAAAATATGAAAATATTTGGGTACATGTCCACGCCAAATTAATTCTTACAAGGGAAGTGTTTTAGGTCTCCATCTCAGATTTTGATAAAACTTTGCAGATAGATTCCTTATGGCTTGATTAGTATACTGTCAAAAAATTAGGACCTACAAAACGGTTTAAGTAGGTGAAAAATCGGTTTGAAATTCAGAAATATCCCGTTTACCCACAATAATGGAATAAAGCTAATGAATTTTATTTTAAATTGTGCGTTTTCATAAATAATGATTTAAAAACCACTGAAGCATCGGGGCAACAGCGCAGTGGCAAAACGACGGGACACGGAACAGCAGGGCGAGGGTTCGATTCTTCTTGGGGGTGATATGTTTCTATTTCTATTACTAGTCGAATAGCTCTGGGCCGCTTTTTTACTTTTCAAGATTATAATGATAATGAAATCTATTATTTATTAAATCAACAATTATAATTATTATCAAAATCATATATTGAAGCTTTTGAAAAAATTTCAATATAAAGACAACGTTGTCACAGCTTTGAGGATGTTTTTAGACTAGTTGCTCGATTTATAATATTTACCAGATATGATGCACATGGAATTTCTTCCCGCAAGATCACGAAGTTTGTGTCTGTGATACGACATAAGAAAAGAGATGAACTATTGGCCAGTGCAGAAAACTTTTTGGTTGTGGCAAATCAGGAGTTGGAAGCATTTTCACCTAGAAGGATCTTTAATGCAGATCAAAGTGGTTTTCAATTGGAAATGAACACTGCGAGAACATTGACGTACACAGGCACAAAAACAGTTGAATGCACTGTGAACACTGTGAGTTCCACTACTCACAGCTACACAGTGCTTCACGGATGGAAAGATGCAAACGGTTATTCGGACCCAAATAATGAAGATAATAAATTAAAAACACTGCAAATTCCTGCTGGTTGTACAGGTATGATTCAACCCTTGGATGTCGGTGTCTTTGGAGGATTCAAGAGTGTTATAAAAATCATCACGGAGTATGCACGGTTATGTGAACCAAGCTTTCAAATACATCAAAGGTCTTCCACACTTCAGGTAACTAACTTTTAGATGCTTGATTATAATATGTTCATAGGTTTTGTCTTTAATTTACCGTCAGCTTTGTTCACCGAAACTCCACAGTTGGGTAAAGTACAGTTGGTTTGCTAGTGGATATAAAGTCGACCGTCCAGGATCTTTTTATACACCGAAGCAACTATTATTCCCAAAAGAGATCCCCAACGGCTGTGAGATAAGTAACTGTAAAAATGTATCTTTTATACGTTGTCTTTATTGTGAAAAATTTTTATGCTTTCAACATATGATTGTTGAGAATCATTATAATTGTTGATTTAATAAATAATACATTTAAAGGTTATCATATAAATCTTGAAAAGTAAAAATAAAAAAGCGCCACAGAGATATTCGAATATAGAATGATTATTAATAATAATAGAAACATACCACCCCCAATGAGAATCGAACCCTCGCCCTGCTGTTCCACGTCCCGTCGTCTTGCCACTGCGCTGTTGCCCCGATGTTTCGGTGGTCAATAAAACCATTATTTATTAAAAACAGGTTCACGTAAAACACGTGAAAATTAAAAAAAAATATAATAAAACGATAGTTTTTAATAAGATAGTATACCCCTTAAAATATGAACCGGATTGATTAACATTAACTATATAAAATTTGCGTTTGAAAATCGCGATTTTTTGGGTTTTAGACCCATTTTTTACCCACTTAAACCGTTTTGTAGGTCCTAATTTTTTGTCAGTATACTATTTGGATCATAAGGAATCTATCTGCAAATTTTTATCAAAATCTGAGATGGAGACCTAAAACACTTCCCTTGTTAATAATAAATTCCCATTTCAAGGTCTTATAGACAATATTAGACTTTGATAATAAAAATAAAGAATCTAAAGGGTTTAATTTTAAAAATTGTAGTACAGTCAAACACATTCTCAGGCAAAATGAACATTGAGATTTCCCAATATTCAAACGATTCGTATGAACTTTCACGTAACTATTGTCCTTTTCAGAGATCGATGCCTAATGGAAGAGCAAAAAATTAGGGGCGGAGAAAAGGTCTTGTTTAGACAGCCACACGGCCATTAAGGCCATCGAATCTCTTCCTCTTTTGTTTGTCATCAATTTTTGTTATCTATTTTTTGATGACAAGAAATGAAAAGTTTAATTTAAAAATGAAAATGGATGAAATAAAAATATTGATGACAAACAAAAGAGGAAAAGACGTGATGGCCTTCGTGGCCGTGTGTCTAAACAAGACCTTTTCTCCGCCCATAAATTTTTGCTCTTCCATTAGGCATCGATTTCTAAAATGAATAATATTAATTTATTAATATAATTGTTAGACGAATACAGCATTTCTATAAAACTATTTGAAAATGTGCTCTAATGTGAGGCGGTGCCTCAGCCTACTGTAGGAAGAGCAGCAAGGAGAGTTTCGTTTATGGGTGGAGTATCGTCAGTCAATTCAGGGTGATAGTGACGAATGGTGGAATATTTGCACGCTTTTCCTTTGGAGAGTGACCATTATAAATATTAATATTAATATTAATAGTGACAAATTGATTAAAAACAAGATGATTTTAAATTTTAAATTTTCTTTCGAAATGTTAATTTCGGATCCTTGTAGAGCAGAGATGGGCAGAATGACACTTTTTGTATTTCGGAATACGGAATGCGGAATTGGGGATGAAAATTGAAATTCCGGAATTTGGAACTCGGAATAAAAATGGGAATTTCGGAATTTCGATTGTATCCGGTGTTAACCTTTTTATGAAAAGTGAATTTTCGTTAAAAATTAAAATATAAAAATTCTGAATCCGGTGTAGCCCAAAAATTAGAAAAAAAAAAGTAAAATATCTCAAATTTTCTAAAACAAATTACACGTAAATTCACCCAACGAACGAAAAATTGCGGACAAGTAAATCAGTTAATTATTTTCTTTATATGTTTGTCATTACTTCAATTTTGAGTTATATGTGATGTTTAATGTTTAATTTATACGTAAAGAATTGTTTCTCTTATTACTATTAATCGAAAAAAAACTTTAAAAACTTAAAAATTAAACTGTGTTCCTCATTTTTTCTTTTGTCCGCATTCTTCACCATGCATAAATAAAAAAAACCAAAACACAGAGTTCAAAGACAATTTAAAATAATTTATCTGCTAAAACTATCTACAATAAGACGAAGACGAGTAAAAATTAAATTTTAAGTTCTAAAAAAAAGTAACAGAGAGTTAAAGTTATACAGATGATGTTATTATTTACATAATCGCTCAATATAATAACAGGCAGGCGAATAGATTTTATGTTATATTTCATTTTTGAACAGAAATAATGAATTGTGAAGCTTACAAATTTCAAAGGTATGAATTCCCGAATCGCTTCGAATAAAACGCGAACTGCAAGTAGTTCTAGATGGTTTTGAAATAAAATATTAACTTGTCAACTGTAAATATCCTAAAGGTCAGCCGATTGACACTTCAAAATTTAAACAAATATTGTCCTTTTCAAGGATCGGTGCCTAATGGAAGAGGAAAAAATTAGAACAAAATGAGGATCTCGTTTGGACGGCCACATAAATCTGTGTTGTCTCAAAAAATGGTCAGCACACATTGACGAGGAATAGACGAAAAAGTCGTTTGAGACCGTCTGACACTATCATTTTTTCTTCTTTTTCTGCTCTTCAATTAGACACCGATCTTTGAAAAGGACAATTACTTCTCTTAAATAAATATTAAAGCATGATATTACTAACCGTTGGACGCCAAATGGAAATAGCGATTTTGCGATATTTAAACGTGTGTGGAAATTTTTACGTTCCTATAACAAAAAAGTTTTTACTACAATTTAATTAAGCATATCTTAAACTATCTAAAAATAGTAATATCTTGTCACAAAGTTAGATTTGAGCAAGCTTACTGGGCTCATTTTATAACCATACCAGTTGGCGTGCCGTTGTACCATGCAACTTGTATGGTCATAGAATGTGCTCAGAAACCATGCTCAAATGTTACTTTTTCGAAAGATTTTAATAGTTTTCGATAGTTTAAGACACGCTTAATTAAATTATAGTAAAGACTTTTTTGTTATAATGACGTGAAATTTTTGAAACACGTTTAAAAATCACAAAATTGCTATTTCGATTTGGCGTGTGTTGATAATGTTTTAAAATATTTAATTTGACATTTTCTTTCCTTACTAGCTTTCAAACTCTAGAAGAAAATCTTAACTAATTAGAAATGTTCGATCTTTTTTGAAATATACAAACAGCCTACTTATCGGATCATTTCTCAACTTTTTCTCATTTTCAAAAATTAATCAACTTTCTCTGCAAATTATTGTCTAAATTTATGACGATTTAGAATATATGGAATATTTCCTAGTTTTACTACACGCTTATTATAATGTTATATACACTCTTTCAATAAAAAAATTTCCAATTATGTTATACAGAGCAAAGTTCTTATAAGTCTAACAACAATTTTATATAAACAAAATCATATTTCTCATAAAAAAGTGAAACAATGAAACCAAAAAGCTCTATTCTAAAAACGAGCGAATTATTTAAAATCCCATGGGTGATTTCGATGTTTTGAATATTGACAATTTTTGATGCACAAATAAAGAAATTGTAAAACTTGAACCACAAAAATGATAAAGAGTTTTAGATTTACAGCATACACTGGAAGCCTTTACCACATTAAAACAAAGCCATTTAAATTATTTATGAACAACGGAAATGTGTAATACGAAGCCATTATGTGAGATATAAAATTAATTATTATTATATTAACAATAAATGACTTGCAAAAATAATCCAGGGGAATGAAGAAAATGTAGGCCTTAAACAAATAATGAAATTCAATGGTGCCCATTATTTAAAACCAAAAAAATTCTGAATTTCGAGATTCATGAGAATCTTTCGTCCTCTTATTTATTTATAAATAAGATCAGTAGATGAACAAAGAACAAGGAGCACTTAATATTAATTATTTTTTGAGACTCTATTATAAAGCGGGCCACCAAATAAGGAAGTTTGCTCAATTCTCAACTTCTATTTTAAAAATGTGTTTATTCAAGAAAAAATGAGTTTGTAAACAAATTATTGATTAAGGTTGTCGAAGACGAGAATGAAGCATTTCTATTTCAAATTAATTTTTGTTTTCATGTTATATATATATATAAATACTACTGCTTAACCGTTAAATCGTTAGTTGCTCTCTCAGCTGGGTACGTTACTTTTTCATTCTGGGATTCACCATGGATATTTTTTCGCTTCGTACTGGTAAATTCTTTCAAACGATAGTTTTCGTTTTACTTTTATCTAAGAAATTAAAGGAAGAAGGTTCGCTAGAGCAAAGAAATTGCTAAATTCAGAGCGCGTTTTCACACCTAACCAAAGATTGTTTTTGTCTTTTTGTCTTCACTGTTATATCATTTAATAATGGTGAAGGCTTCCTGAAGGCGAAATAAAGTGGAGATTGAAAAGGCAAAAACAAACATGTGCTTATGTATGAAAACGCGCCCCGAATTCATCAACTCCTTTGCGCTGGTTAATTCCGTGCACGTCAAATGAAAATTACGATTTTGCTAAATTCAAACTCATTTAATTCATTTCCACTTACAAGGCAAAAACTAATTTTCACGCCAATTTTCCAGGTGTTTTTTTTTACCGCCTTCACCAAGGATTAGTAAATTCCAAGTAACGTGGTTTTAAATCTCGAGTACCTTTTCTAGGAAGAATCTGGGAGTTGATTCTATTATCAAAACCAAGGCTGATTGATTGAACCGAGCCGGTTCCTCTATTTTCTCAAATAGATGTGACCGGGTTTTTTTCCCGATAGAAAATTTCAATACTTCTCTGTGAATTTGGACATAGATTTTAATTGAAATTAAAGTTTATGGAACGAATTTTCAAAATCAGCAAAAAAAAACCCAAAGTTTCCTTTTTGATTGTTTTATCCGTAATATTTTATCTTAATAAACGTTCACACTCCACAAATCGCGCCGCATTGCAAAATACTGCGCACTAATTGCACGAACACTTCCTTTTAAATTTTTTTTCAATATTTTATTTATTAATTATTGTTTAACAGAAGAGTATAAACAAAACTTATATATATATATATATATATAGTCCTTTTCAGAGATCGGTGCCTAATGGAAGAGAAAAAAATTAGAATGGAGTGAGGTTCTCGTTTGCACGGCACTCTTTTTTTCAAAATAATGGACAGCACATATTTAAGAGAAATTGACGAAAAAGTTGTTTGTGGCCGTGTGGCCGCCCATCATTTTTCTTCTTTTTTTGATTTTCCATTAGGCACCGATCTCTGAAAAGGACAATATATAATATTTTTCAAAATATAAAATTTAAAATAATTCTTCTGTTAAACTATAATTAATAAATAAAATATTGAAAAAATTAAACGAAAGTTGGTGCGAAGTATTTTACAATTCGGCACAGTTTATTGGCAATGGAGTGCATTCAAAAATCTCTATTAATACTTTCGGATGTTATTAAATCTAGGAAAAGCGGAAATTGCTCCCGTTGGAAAATAAAATGCATATCTGCAAAAATCACGGATTATTACACCATCTCATTTTAAATTTCGATTCTTTCCATTTTTATAAAAAAATCAAAGATCTCAAACGAATCGAACCAACATATATTTTTCGTGAATCAAATCCTCTACCAGGTATGCTACGCATCCTCTTTTTATTTAATTAATTAATCCTTTGAAGTTTGAGGAAGTATTTTAAATTCTATGGTGTAATAATCCGTGATATCTTTTGCGGAAATGGATTTTATTTTCCGACGGGAGCAATTTCCGATTTTCCTAGATTTAATAACATCCATACTTTCATATTGATTTCTTATCTAACGAAGCAATTATTTGAGAAATTATAATAACTGGCTCGATCCAAGTGTTTTGAGAGCGGATCGCTCCCATCTATGGTGGATAAACAATCTTTGTATACTTTTAATTTTATTTAGTCGTTATATTCGGTGAGCAAGTATGAAAGTACGCTATATTTCGTATATTTCCATAAATAAATCACCTAATTTTGTTTTGTTCGAACCTTGTAGTGTTTAATGGTGTATATTTGAAAAAAATAAAATATCATTTTTGCTCATGTCCAATTTCAAGAAAACTGCTCCTGAAATGATTGCAGAAGTTTAGCGCCACGATATTAACGCAAAGCACTCCACTGCCACGAAATTTTCTAAATTTAAAGCGAAAGTTCAAAATACTTCATTAGTTTTAACGAAAATTAAATACAAGATAAATGAGCAAGTTCTTTTATCTTTTAAAAATTCTCAGAATGTGCTCAAAACACAAATAAATATAATAATATAAATTATAACTCAATGGAAAAAATTGTATTCTTCATAATACAAAATTATTGTCGCGATGAATGTAATTGAATCGACATCGCTAATAATATGTGCAAAATTAAAGCTAATTAAGTACAATTGTGGTGTTCTTTAAGATATATGTGTTAATTAGTTTCAATTATTATATTATGTACATCAGTTATTTATTTTCTAATCCATACATATTGAAACATCTTAAAAAATTTACACATATATTATTACATTTTCGGCTTCGTCGACATGAATGATTGAAATGAGTCACGCAGTTCGTCAATTTCTGGCTTGGTTAAATCCTAAAATATTTTAATTCGAATTAATTCCTTAATAATTATTGCAAACATTTTCTATTGGATTATCATTGGATCGAGAAGTACCAATTGGACGGTTCTTTAAAGTATCGGCTAATTCACAGCATAACTGAAATTTAAACTTTATTTTATCTATTATCAAAATATAAGAAATTTTAAATTCAATTTCAACATTTTTGAATTATTTTCAATGGTCTCAAAGAAATCATGAAACAAATATTCAAATTGTGTTAATAATTTCTTTGTTTTTCATAATATTTCATCAAAATTTTTAAATAAAATCAGATTTATTACTTTTATTTTTTATGAAAATAAAATTGGAATTGTCAATTTCTTATCTTTTGATAATATTTAATAAATATTTTTCTATATTATAGTTTCGTTTTTTTGCGCAAATCAGAGACAGAACGACAATCAATCAAGTCTGTTCAGTTTTCCTACTTTAAAATTTTACGATTAGAAATCACGTAATTCACAATAAAACGTTGTTAATACTGTTGATTTTCAAGACGGACAATTTCAGTTGTTGGGTTTGCAGCGATGAAAACATCTTTTATTGAAAGTCAACATAATTGTACATTTTTATGAATCAATAATTGTATCATTCCGACTTTTTTTCGAAAATATTTTTAAAATATTGTCCTTTTCAGAGATCGATGCCTAATGGAAGAGGAAAAATATTAGAATGGACTGATGATCTCGTTTGGATGAGCTCTCTTTTTAGACGGCCATTCTTTTTTACGAAATTATGGGCAATACATATTTAAGAGGAATTGAGAAAAATGTTTTTTATGGCCCCATCATTTTCTCTTCTTTTATTATTCTTCCATTAGGCATCGATCTCTGAAATGAATAATAATTCCAAATGAAATTGAATAAACTAACATTTTCAAATAATTTTCCATCTAATGAAGCTTCTTCTTCGATAATTCGTATAACACCCTTCTCGGAAGCAGATTCGAAGAAACGAAGTGCTGTAATTTAATACAAACTAAATTTTAACCATACATCATGATCTTACTATAAGCCGTTAAATTCCCAGCTAGTTCATTTGCAGCTGGATTGAAATTCGAGGGTGGCTTCGCTCCTAATTCAATTACCGAAATTTAATAATATACATCATTAAAACAATTACCAATCATATTAGTCCTCGGAAATATGTAAGCAGTCAAGTACTGCGGTTTCTTTTTCCGCCTATCTTCCAACTTATCAGGTCCATCAGTGCGAACAGGTTGAGCTCGAGAAAAGAAGACATTATGTGCCTGATTTTTTTCGGTTAAAAATTTCACACACTTGTGGATATTACTAAAAGTCTTTCTGGATGAGAATCAAATAGTTTAGAACGAACCTTTTAAAATCACTATAGTTTCCACGGGAAGTTAATTGGAATACAAATGCCGAACATATCCAGTTAGGTGGACGGATTATAAAAACGTCCGGTACATCATATAGATTTTCACATTTCTGAAAGATATTATTGATTACATCTATTTTGAAAATATTAGTCGGTCTTTATGATCTATTTCAAAAGTTGAAGTTCTATACTAAAGCTTTAGCTAAAGTAGATTCAAGGAAAGCGCTAAATCAATGATAATATTCACCCTATTGATAAGATCTGAATCGTATGGCCAATATAGTCCGTGAAGATGTAAGTGATTAACAGAAGCTTGGCCTAACAAGCTATTGAACAATATATGGAATGAATCGTCATTTATCAAAAGCATTAAATCTATACCAATTCTGACTGCTTCATATGTAAGAACCTGAACAGGAAATATTTTTATTAATTGACGACTTACTCACCTGTGGCAAGCACTTATTAACCGCAGGAATAATCAGACAATGATCCCTTTCCAAAGGTGAGGCATTCACAGCGACCAAATGCCTATCCAATGGATCAGTAGTGATTGGATCATCCTCACATTTCAAATAGAATAACATCTATAGCCCATGTTTCTCACTTATTCCCGAAATTTGTAATTGTTGTGCATCACCTCTTTATCATGCAGTTTTGTGAAATTAAATCGATGAGGATGGAAAGGCTCCTTAATATTTTTGAAATGCATTGGCTTTCGCCTCAACTCTCCTCTCTCTGTGTTTAACTAGTAAAAAATATAAAAATAAACGACGTTTGTTTTCAAATCTAACTTGTAATGTCAAATCGAATTCGCCTTCAAGGCAGCGATACATGCAATTCAGAGAATAATTGAAAGCATTCGAACCTTTTGCAGCTTCCCATCGTTGACTAAGCAGCGTTTTCAACTTTAAAACGGTTATAGACAATGTTTTTAAATTGAAAACAAACTTTGTTTGGATTTTCACAATTCTCATTCAAATCTATTATAAAGTCATTTGTCGAATACAAATAATGTGGTGCTGATGATGCTTCAGAAGAATACTCTGGTGGAAGCTATAAACAAAAAACATTTTTAATTTAATTGTAAAAATTACCTGAATTGAGGAGCAAGACCTCTGAGTGCGCGGTGTTCCAGTTAACATTTTAGTTTACAATTCATCCAAAAATGACAATAAACTAGAAAGAAAGGATTCGTGCCTACGGGTCCTTGCTTTTTTAGTGAGGCAATGCAAAATTTTGCTGCAAAACAAGAGAAAGAGATTTGGAGAAAAGAACAAACAAGTTTCGTGGTTAAGAGGAAAGAAAATGTGATCATGCATGAGCTAGAATTTCGTCAAATCTGCTTGGACATTAATCGGAGCATACAGCGATTAATATATAATCAATATTATAATAACTTTTCACGATTGTTAATATCGTTAACCACTTTTGATAGGGTATGAATTTGATGAAAGTTTCATATAATTTATGATAATTGAAACAATCACAAAGTTGCAAATGAATATTAATTCAGGAAAAAGAAAAATTGAAAAACAGGAAACTTTCTCTCGTTCAATGAAAAATTATCGCTGAAAGAAAATGTGTCAGACAAATTTATTTAACATAAGCACTCCGGTCAAAAAACCACGAAAAACTATATTTCTCTTCATTTTATGTATCGTTGTCTGCGCGTTAAATTATTTTAAATTATATTTGTTGAAATAAATGATCGTCTATTGTAGCAGAGGAATATAGAAAAACGCAACACATCACAAAAGGCAACGCGCAGAGAAAAATACAAACTCTGCGGGTGGAATTTCGTTTTGACCGAAGTGCATAAGCTTATGAATAAGTATACTCGCGAGTATAGTTTTAGTTTCAATATTTTAATGTTATTGAGCATATCGCAGATGTGGCCCTATAAAAAATTATTTATTCACCCTACTTAAAACAATATTACGAATAATCTACAGTTCTTTAGTTTTTTTCAATTTCTAATTTTTCTCAGAATGTCATATTTATAATTGAGTTGAAGAAATTTTGCAAGAATTAAAAAAACCACATCTATGATTAACAAAGCGGTTTGAAAAGACTAGTACCCGTGCATAGTATATTTGTTTGGATTCAAACTGTATTATAGATTTCGAAAAAAAAACAGCCGAGTTTTCATGTTTTTCAGAGTATATTAAACTCAAACATTTTATCAATATTACGAGATATTATCAAAACATAAGAAATTGAGAATTCAACTTCAACATTTTTGAATTATTTTCAATGGTCTCAAAGAAATCATTAAACAAATATTCAATTTAAGTTAATAATTTCTTTGACGTTATTACACGACAAAAAGGAAGACCGAAAGCAAGATGGCAAGACCCAATTAAACTCTGGGTCTCAAATTATGTGCACGAGAAGTCCACCTCCAGAAACTCAAGAAGGCGAATCGGAATCCTGGAGAAGAAGGTTGCCGGGCCCGCTATTACGAGGCGCAGCCGCGATGATTGGAGAGAGCTGGTCCGCTTCTCTATAAGAGAATGACAACGGACTCCTAAGTATCCTAAGTAAATTTCTAGATCATGTCAGATTTATTACTTTTATTTTTTATGAAAATAAAATTGGAATTGATAATTTTTTTTTATATTTTGATATAGTCGTCGCCAAATGCGATTACCACCGCAAAATGTGGCGCACTTTTCAAATATTATTTTTCTTTAAATTTTTAAGATTATTTCCTTGTTTATGCTCGTTCTATACTGTTATAGCTTAAATAAATAGAAGAATATGTTATAGATGTTGTTTAAATAGTGGAATAATTGTGGAAAATAATAATAATCATAAAAATAAAATGAAAAAATAATATTTAAAAAAGTGCGCCACATTTTGCGGTGTTAATCGAATTTGGCGACAACTATAGACTATTTCAAAATTTTTGACGGCTGCGTTGCGAACCGCTGCGCAGTAAAACCATTATAAATTGAGAGACACAAAGACAACTCTCTATTTTTATAATTTTCGCAACGCGCAGCGGTTCGCAACGCAGCCGTCAAAAACTTTGAAATAGTCTATATAATATCTCATTTAAAAATTTAAGAAATATTAAGAAAAAATAAGAAAAATATTTCGAAACAATAATAAAGAAGTGCGCATTTTATTTGTCGACAATACGTAAACACAGACACGTCTACGCTACAGTTCGATCCTCATCATTCGTGTGAGCTCGTGATATTAAACTCACACGTGTGAGTCAAGTTTAATATCACACAGTTTTTTCAAGGCCACAGCTAGTATTTGAAAACAATACGTAAGCATCGCTAAAGTTACGCGGTGAGACAATTATAAAAAATATAATCAAGCTGTGAGAAATTGATAATTCTAATTTTATTTTCATAAAAAATAAAAATTACCAATAGGACGTAAATTCATGCGTGCGTCAACTATACATTTTGACGAAATATAATAACAAATGATGAAATAAAGATAAATTATTTATTGTCGTGGTGTAGGTTGATGAAAAATTAGGGATAAAGGAGCATACCCCAAAAAAGATGGTCTCGCTTGGGCTGGTGTAGATTTAATCTGCAATTTGTTTATTATTTTGCTTTTTTTCATAACAATTTTGTTTTCTCTTACTAAATTGGTTGTTAAATCAACATAATAATTATTATAATAAAAATTTTAGGTATAATTTATTATATTTAGGATCGAAATAATAAACAAATTGCAAATTAAATCTACACCAGCCCAAGCGAGACCATCTTTTTTTTTCGGTATGCTCCTTTACCCCTAATTTTTCATCAACCTACACCACGACAATAAATAAATTGGAAATTTGTTTTACGTTATCATTGAGAATATTTGAGCATAATTAAAAACTTTAAAGAAGTTTAAACATTGAAAATTAATTATCAATATGTTATATTTTGATAATATATTTTCATTAGGATCTCTATGTTTATAATTGTCTGTCCACGTAGAACAGAGTTTTACGGCTTTGTCATCAACAAATGTGATAAAGGCCTCATTTAACAGTTATTCGCAACATATCGTCACTAAATATGTTTTATGGGCACTTGAACGATCACATAATAGAATTGATTTTTATTTCATTATTTATTTTAGTGGTGTTAAATGGGTTGAAAACTAATATCGTGTTCTTTGCTTTTCACCAGACATGTAGAACTAATGGTTCTACATTTTGATATCAATATTAACCATCTTTTTGAGTCATTTACTGTGAAAATGGGCATCACACATTGAAGAGGAATAGACGGAAAAATCGTTTGTGGCCGTGTGGCCGTCCATCTGAGGCTATCATTTTTTCTTATTTTTTTAAATCTGGAAAGGACATAAAACATTTTCCGAGGTATTTCAGTGAATCTCGGATATAATGTTCTTCGAAATATTCCTATCAAAGTAAAAATGTTTCCAGTTGGTGAGCTTTGAAGTTTTTTGAGAGTTTAAATCCAGCTTCCACAAGCTATCAATCCGCCATATAAGACAACATCGCTTTTTAATGGAATTAGGTTGTAAAATTTAACGAGCTGTTTCTGAAAAATATATGGGAACCAGAGGTTGGCGGAATTCCGGATTCCAATTATGATTCCGGATTTTGAAATTCAAAAACTCCCATTCCGCACATATTTGATGGAATTTTCTTCATCCAGAGATTTTCTGTTGTTCGGATATTGATGAACTCGACAATATATTTTCACTTGAATGGAGGAACGATATCCTACCCGCTCTAAACAAACTGCAACAGTATGTTTAAAAGAAAGACGCCCGTTTACGGCTCTTACAAGATTTAGTTCTCTTTGTCTTGTAAACTTCAATATAAAATCTCTTCTTGTAAACTTCAATATAAACTGTTATTTTATTTGCTTAAAATTAAAAAAAAAGTTTCAGTAAAAAATAATTTTTAAATTATAATTTCGAGTTTTCTTATCTGAATTTTTTGAATATTCGAATTCTGATGAAAAATCAATAGAAATGAATAAATGTTTTAATTTATCTTTAACTATGAGGCTTGTTTACAGTCTGTGTGCGCTGCGATAATAATTATTATACTGGAACGCCGTTCGCATATCACCTTTTTAAAAAGATCATTAACAGTCACCTTTACAATTTACAAATTTATTCACCCGTTCGCTCAAAAAAGTTTAAATTAAATTACTAAAAAAAAACAAAAACAATCCTGTAAACATCGATAAAAAGTCAATCAAGATTATAATTTTCCAACAGAAATCAATGCACATACTCGGTTACCCGACATACAATAAAGGAAACAATAAAAGTGATTCTAGACACACACAGAATCTTTACAAAATACTAAACAACATTCGTAATCTTAACCTAAGGTTAATAAGCACAAAACAAATTTACATGATTTTTATTCGCTTAATACTACATTCCCCTTCTTAATCTTTTCTGAGTATATGGTGTTTGATGGCTCATCTGGCTTGGAATCAAATCAACTCCAATGTTGTTTGGGCGAGCACAATCAATTTTAATATATGTTCCATATGATTGTCCATATCCGCCATATCTGTTCTGTTGCTGTTGTTGTTGCTGTTGCTGTTGTTGATGTTTTTCCGACAGGGCCGCATCCATGAGTATTTGAGATTGAGGCTTAAGAATCTGGAATGAGCACAACAAGTTTTCATCAACACTCATAACAGCTCCAGCATTGTCAAATTCGCCGCAATAATTGGGTGCTGAGAAAACTGTTACTAAGCCTCTTCTTCCAAAGAATTCATATCCGTCCTCCACGACCTGAAAAAATAGTGTTTTTAAAATTAACTTCGCCTTCGCCAAATTACCTGATGACCACGAACAACAATATCCAAATCCATTTTGTTCAAAAATTGTGTCAGAACATCTACTCCGAACACGTAACTAACTCCTCTTTCATTCGGAGCCCATCCAGCGACGTTTGAATCCGGATCTGACCACAGAATATCACAGAGAAGACCCGTTTCTTGAACATCACAAGGCCTTGCCAATCGTTTCAATTGTTCAAGAGAACGAAGATTTGGAGAGAGTCCGCCATGACAGCAGAATATTTTATTGTCGATGAGAGCAGCAACTGGCATACAATTGAAAACATCTTGAAAGCATTTCCACAGTTTCACACTATACCTCCGTTTACCTAAATTATACATACTATTTAATTATATTTGAACAACACATACATTCATCATAAAATCCATAAATTCGATTAAGGTTTGCCACTTCATGATTACCCCGCAGAAGGAAGAAGTTGTTTGGGTACTTTATTTTATAGCACAGTAGTAAGACGATCGTCTGCAAGAATAAGTTAATATTTGAAAGGTTCTTTTATGTGGCTTGGATCATATATTATAAACTCTCATAGCTTTGCAATACGTTTAAGTTATTTTTTAAAAAAATTTTTATCATGAAATTGACAATTTTTTAAACCCTCAATCAAATTTTGCGTTATTATTCGTCAATTACATCGTAAAAAAGTTTTTAGAATCCAAAAATGAAGAGGTCTCTTCAATCAATGTTTCACACTCGATTCTTGATGTCGAATTTTAATTCCGATTTTTTCCAGAACCAATTTTCTATATAGATCAATGCAAGCACGCCAGCAGCTCAGTAAACGCGCTTAAATCTAACTTTTTGGAAAGATCTTAATATTTTTAGGTAGTTTAAGGAAAGCTTAGTTAATTTGTAGTAAATAATCTTTTGTTAAAAAGTACAATGTAATGGTTTGATTAAGTTAAATCGACATACACTAGCTGACAAAAGTTTTGTCACAAATGTTTTTTCGGGTTTAACTTTTTTGTGACTTGACCACATTGGCTGATTTTTTGATATGATAGATTCATATGGTTGTAGATTATTTTACAAATTCCTGCTTGTGATTACGATGATCCGTTTTACAGTGACAAGCGTTTATCGTAAAACGCGTAGCTCAAAGATATTACGCACTTTTCTTGCACTGCATTTTTTAATAATTTTTAAAGTTCAATTATATTTTTTTCATAATTTATTGAAAATATCAGTAATTGGCAACATTTTAGAGATGACTCCACGTAAAGAAACTCCAATTTCCACCCGGCAAGCTGTTATCAATATGAGGGAAAACGGAATGCGTGGAACCGAAATTTCCATTATAATTTAAACCAAATTTTGCTACTATAACATGTTAAACACTGATTCACATAAAATATCAAAAAATCAGCCAATTTGATCAAGTCACATAAAGGTTGAACCCGAAAAAACATTTGTGACAAAACTTTTGTCAGCTAGTGTATATAGCTGATTGAAAGAAAATAAATCGAGGATTTGTAACAGGGAAAGGTTCTATTTGTAACAGTTAAGTAATATGTATGATTTATGGTAGATTATATCAACAAGAAATAATTAAAATAGTAGTTTGTGTGTTTATATAGTAACGAACTTATTTACAGGTATACAACTGTTATAATAGGAACAATATAGGCAATGTTGTCGCGCTAGATATGGCGGCGACACTATTAAGGATCATTCACTATTAAATTTACCTTATTTTTTATCGGGTACTTATTTTCATACAATCGGGCAATTTTTTCCAATAAATGTTGAATCCGCAAAGTCCACCATATAGCCGTTTTTTGGCGTAAAAGTATTCCGCTTGTGTTGAAGAGTAAAGTTAATCTTGGGTTTTTTTCGAGTTCATTGTATCACGAAATTCATGGCTCTAGCTGTATGTAGTGCGCCTTATTCATACTCTATCTGGCCGGACTTAAAGAAGTCTAAGGCCTGGCAGAATCTAACACCCTCCCCTTCTCCCCAATGGCATGAAGAATCGGCAAGGGATTGCTCATTGAAGGTCTGGTAAGCCAACCCGAGGAATACCGGAAGCCGATAGTAATAACGATGGGGAAAACATTCTCCAATAAAAAATCTATCGGGGAAAGAATAACTCAATTGCAAGAATTTTGTTACCCAATAAGCAATAAGGAAAGTTTAATAGGGAAAAGAACCCTAATAAAATCTTTCCCCATTACGACTTACTCATAGAATTTCTTGAAAAAACGCCTACAGAAGATTCTACCAAAAAACATTTACGGTTTTATTTAATAAGGTTATATCTAAAGACACCGTATATTGAATATTATAGTTCTAGCAAGTCTTTTTAGGTTTTTTAGCCGAAAATCTATTGAAGACTTTAATGCTCCATTGAGTTAACTAAATTCAGTTTGTAAGTAAACTAGTGAAATCTATACTAGAAAGTTAATAGGTTTACTCTTCAAGGCATATTCACAAAACGCTGACAAAAGTTTTGTCACAAATGTTTTTTCGGGTTTAATTTTTTGTGACTTGACCAAATTGGCTGATTTTTTGATATGATAGATTCATATGGTTGTAGATTATTTTACAAATTCCCGCATGTAATTACGATGATCCGTTTTACAGTGACAAGCGTTTATCGTAAAACGCGTAGCTCAAAGATATTACGCACTTTTCTTGCACTGAATTTTTTAATAATTTTTAAAGTTCAATTATATTTTTTTCATAATTTATTGAAAATAGCAGTAATTGGCAACATTTTAGAGATGACTCCACGTAAAGAAACTCCAATTGCCACCCGGCAAGCTGTTATCAATATGAGGGAAAACGGAATGCGTGGTACCGAAATTGCCATGGTAATTTAAACCAAATTTAGCTACTATAACATTTTAAAAACTGATTAACATAAAATATCAAAAAATCAGCCAATTTGGCCAAGTCACAAAAAAGTTAAACCCGAAAAAACATTTGTGACAAAACTTTTGTCAGCTAGTGTAACTTATTCTTTGAAAAAACAATCAAAACATTTATTAACACGGTAATTGAAATGCTCGTTTTCCTTTTAAATTTGTGAGATCATATTAAAGTACTCCACGTTAACATACAAATTTGCTTTGTTGGCAAGCTTAAATTTACTATGTACGTACTATTTCAATCTACAAAAATGTCGACGGTATATTTAATATGGGTGGTCCACAATACTCCCAGCTTAAGCTTATTCAGCTGACGGGCATTAGGCATAATATTTGTATTCCATTAACCCACTTAAAATACTTACCTCGATACTTTTTGGTCCGCGATCAACATAATCACCAAGAAACAAATAATTCGATTCTGGCGGATAGCCGGCTAAACTGAACAATCGCAACAAATCCGAGTATTGTCCGTGTATATCCCCTTAATAATGACTGATGAAAAATGTGAATCGTTTGAAACCTCCGATTTTGAGTGGCGGCTCGAGTTCGAGCAGCATTGGCTGATGAAGGAATATTTGACGGGCTAGAACGCAAACCATTCGGATTTCGTTCTCAGTTACATCGAGGCTCTTGTGCCATGGTTTTACGGTAAGAAGTGTGGTAATTATCTTGTCGATGTTTAGCTCGCCGTAAGAAGTGGAGTTTTTGCGTCTCATCATCTGTAAATAAATGGAATTGGGGCTAATGAATTGAGTAAGAATTAAGATTTTTATAAGTAAAATAACACTTTTTTTTTAATATTTAGGATAAATAATCTCAAGCATTTCAATGAATAGAGGAAATAATCTCAAACATTTCAATGAATAGAGGATACAATATTTTCTCGTTAAAGAAGAAAAATAGTTTATTAATCTCCGTTTTTATTAATTTGGTAATTAGCCAATGAATGATTTCAGACAATTTTATAATCTTTTCAATTACAAACAAAAATTGTAATATTACCCATTCCAAATCCTAAAATAACGAAAAGAACATCGACCCCTGAGAAACCTAAAAAAAAATTCTCGCCAAAACAATGATGCAATTTTTATTCCAACAAAGCCAAAATGAGCCATCAAACATCCTTTTACAGAAAATATTAAGATTGAGTATTCTTTTAAGTATCAAATTACATTAAGCGATTAAAATACATCATAAAAATTTTGATTAATTCCTTAACCAATAATAATCATTTTTAAGCGTTTTAAGATGTGAAATAACCAGATGAAATAAATTATGCCATTATAGTACACTGTTATTATGTCAATATGCTTCCGGGATAGCGTATAACGTCATCCTCCAAGGAATTAAATAATGTTTTCGCATATATATGTTTTTTTGAAGAGAGAAATGACTTTTAAGGACGTATAAGTTTCCATCAATGTAACATATGTTTCTTATAAATTAAGTTAGTTTCTTCTAGTCATACTAAAAAAAATCTAGCAAGAAAAGTGTTTTTACACAAAATTTTCAAGTTTTACGTGACTTGCACGAATAAGTAAAAACTGGAGCTCAGAAAAGTCACTTAAACCTTGTAATTATTATGAAGTTCTAAGAAATTGACAATTCCCAATCTGATTTTTTAATTTTGAAGAAATATAATGAAAAATAGAGAAATTATTAACATAAATTGAATATTTGGTTAATAATCTCTTTGAGACCACTGAAAATAATTCAAAAATGTTGAAATTGAATTTTCAATTTCAATAATAATTTTATTTTAATGGAGAATATGGTCCCGCTTGGGCAAAGATTCGATTTAATTTTCAATTTTGCCTATTTGTTTATTTAAAATGTTCATTTGAAATAATATCAAATTTCTCGCTACTCCTGATCTTGTCTGCTTTCCCTTATTGTCGTAATCTCTAAGACCTTTTGTGTTCATTTTTGGAAAATATATTTTCCCGCGACTATCAAAAATAACTATTTTGCCTGCAATTAAAATATTAAGAATTGAAAATGGATATCTGAAATCGAATAAAATTCCAGAATCCGCTTCACAATTTTCAAATAAAATGAGCAAAGCGGGAATCCGAATAAATTTTCGAATACGGAATCCGGAATAGAAAAGGATCGGAAAGAAGATACTTCGTTTTACAGGACTTAAATAGAAACCATCAGCTAAATTTGTGAATAAAAAATGAAGATAGAAAACATCAGTCTGGTTGGTGAATTCATAACGCAGTTGCAAGAATTTTCTTCATTCAATGTTTTACATTCGATTCTGGATTTCGAATTTTAATTTGTTTTCCAGAACCAATTTAGTGCAATCACGCCAGCTGGCATTCTGTTAGAATGAGCTAAACGTGATCAAATTTAACGTTTTAAAAAATATTCATATTTGTGGATAACTTAAGGAAAGCTTAGTTAATTTGTCGTAAACAATGCTTTATGGAAAAGACGTAAAAATTTTCGGCCAGTACGGATAATAGTTATTTCCAGTTGGCGTGTAGTTATAATGGGAAATATGAATTTTTTTTTTTTTTTTTATTTTTTTTATTTCTAATTTTATTTTTAAAAGTTCAATTTAGAATAACAGAAACGTTTTTACACGTTTCAATCTCCATTTTCTTTGTATTTCTATAAGACATCTTAAAATTCATGTAAGCTGTTCCAATTAACAAAGAACCAGACTTTGGTTCCAAAGTTACAATTTTTATAATGACACCTAACCTTTATAGATTTCTTCACGGCTTTGTTTGAATTTATTTTCTGATCCCATTTACAGGATTTTCAAGAAGTTTTCTTCTGATTTCAATTTCATTTGTGCAATTTCGTAAGAAGAGATTTTCTTCCTCTTCTTACGGGCGTCATAGAAATTTTAAATTTTAGAACGTTTTCTGAACTCTCTCCCAACTCCCTCTATGAGAATTCCAATTGGCGTGTTCGATAGGAATTTCAAAATTCTCACTTTTCATAACAACTGTAACACCGGATAGGTTCGAAATTCCGGCCATTTTTCGATTCCGCATTCCGGATTCCGAAATTCAAACACTCCATTCCGCCCATCTCTAATCATGAAATTTCTTTCCGAAATAAAACAATAATTGTTTAAATCAAACTATTCTTTAATCTGTAGCAATCTTCACATGATTTTAGCACATGTTTTCTCAACTTTCTCTGACACATGTAGTTTGATATATGATTTATTGCTAACCGCGTTCCGAGTTTAAAAAGTATTAATGTAATTTCTTTTAAACCTGTTTTTGACAAAAATTTTGTAAATGAGAGAAATGAGAGCTAAAAGCTACCCAATATATAATTACAGAAACAGTAGATATAGAATCAAGCAGGAAATACTACATCTTCTAAAAAGAAATTGATTGGACTTTGTATTAAATACCTCAGAGATGGTCGGATTCCGTCTATTTTTCGATTCCGGTTTCGGGATTCCGAAATTCCAATTTTTATTTCAAGTTCAGTATTCCAAAATTTATAAACTATCATTCCGTCCATTTCTGAAATGCACCTTTCATCATTCATTTTGAAAGTTGAATCGGCACTGCTTCACGTCAAATGAAATTTTATATTTTTATATATTTTGTAAGCGTATTCCAAGGGAATATAATTATAATTAAATATTCAATATGAACTACCTAGATCATCAAAAATGTCAGCACTTTAAATTAGTTTAAATAGATCTCGATAGAAACTCTTGAGTGCTGCTGTCTTTTTACCTAAACAAGCCCAAGACAGCTTTACTTTGCGCTCTCTTTAAATTTTTTAAAGAGAGCGCTGGTATTAATTTTCAACTTAATGGTAGTTCCACGCCAAATGAGAATAGCAAATTTTCTAATTATAGACGTGTTTTTATTATTTAAACGTGTAAATAACAAACTTTTATTCACTCCATTTTACCATTTATTCTAAAAATATCTAAAATATTTTTTTTATATTTTTTTAATGATAGATTAAAGAGTCTTTAAAGATCTTGTATTTTAAGTTGTAATTCTTTTTAGTTAGTTATATAGTTTATAGAGAATTACCGATCAATTAACATAAAAAGTGAAATCTGCTTGCTTAAAATGTTTCGCGAAATTGCAATTTTAGAAAGTAAAACTAAAAACAGTGAGCAGAATTGTTGTGTCTTCTGAAATCTACAAGAAAAATAAAATAGACGATATTTCAATAAATGGGTATATAAGTGCGGATATAAATAATTGTAAAACTATGATGATTGGTATTCTCGCTTGCTAATTCAATGCTTTGTGGAAAAATAAAACAATTTCAATATTACTGCAAACATTAATTAAATTGCACATTTTACTCTTTTTTATTTTGACAAAAGTAAAAATGAACGGAAATTAGTTTCAGTTGCATTTCATTTTTCAGGCGAATATCAACTTTTTTCTAAAATTGTATGGTAAAATCAAATAAATTTAACCGACTAATTAAAAAAAAAGTGTTTCTTTCTAAATTCTATAAAGCAGATGTAAACTAAAATTAAAATAATTAATTTCTTTAGGTTTTATATTATTTAACAGTTGAGATTTTCTCATTTTTAAACGGAACGTCGTATGAACTTTCACGTAAATATTTAATTATGAATCTTTAGCGAATAGAGACAAATTATTCTTAAAATGATCAAATTTTGAATTTAGACGACATTATTTGAGCTTTAATTCAAATGATTTCAATTGGCGTGCCCTAATAAAATGTTATTTTCGTCACACCTTCAAGAGTTACAATTAACTAAAGCTATAAATCTATGAACCCTTAAAGTAAAAAACCCTGTCTTATTAAATGCTCGGTCTGATCTATGAAACTCTCAAAAAAAGTCCCGTCGAGTTCTAATAAGGTGAACCATAGTAATTTGCTAAATGCTTTCTAAGGTCTTAATAACTTTTATTTGATCGAATCAAGCTGAAATCACATGTATCATTCAAAGATTGAAGTGAATGAAATCTGATTGATTGAAAACTTGTCGTCGGAAAAGGCAATGAGAGGATCATCTGATGCACATCAGTGATTGGGAGAGACTCTCCCTCCCAGCCAGGGTTTTCCTATAGAAAAAAGGATCGCGGGTAGTGAAAAACTAAGCATAGAAACTTCAACGAGCTCCCTTCCATCATTGATGCATATCTTTGTTAATAAATCAATCTATATCGGTGTCGAATCATCATTAGTAGCGGAATAAATAAATGACTAACAACTCATTAAGAATAACAAATACAAATCTTTGTATACAAAGTTTATATAGTGATGACTTGGAAGTCACATATGCTACACGTAGGCTCAAATTAACTCTTTGTTGTCACTGAGTGTCACTGAGATTGCATCGACTTCGGTATATAAACAACAAAAATTGTTCGAAATTATGAAATCATTAAAAAAATACATCAGAAAATGTAATCATTGGTAATTTCAGCGAAACAGGCATTTCAATGACAAATTTCATGACAACAATATTAATATAAACTAGACTAAACACTTTTGATTTTCAAAATATCGATTTTTACCAGGATCTATTCTAGAACTCTAGAATAATTAAACAAGCAGAAAAACTAAAGTATAAATGCTATTTTAGAAGACTGAGCTCTATTTCAATAAACTATGTTTTAATATATCACGATGAATCACACCAAGTTCTTTGTTATAAATAAGAGTTTTAAAAAACCACTCAAATCTAGTATTAAAAAAATTTAAATTATAATATTTCGTTTGAAACTGCTATGACATGCCGATTGGTATGATATGAAAATGAGCTCAGTAAACGTGCTAAAATCTAATATTATGTGAACATTTTTAATATTATTCGACAGTTTAAGACAAGCCAAGTTCAATGGTCGTGAACAAAGTATGAAAATTCTGAATAAAGTTGTCAAATTATTGTCTATCGCAATACGCCAAACAAGATTTTAAAATCCTCGTTAATCTATCATTTAGAGAATAAAAAAATTATGAGCTATTTTAAGACAAACAAGACAAAATAAAGTGAAACATAGTATGTTATTGCCACGTAAAATTTTGAAAAAAACGCTTGAAATTTGAAAATATTTTATTTTCAGTTTTATAGTATATAATATATTTTTAATTCATTTCCATGTCCACCGTCATTTTTATCGAGCTAGACTATTAAGGGTTTTTATAGAAATTAATATTTCTTGTTTACTTTTCGCAATTTCTATGAAAACAAAACATAAACAAAAAACATCCTCCAGGCTTTTGCATCATATTCAGTTTTTGTTAGATATAAACCTTCTAAATAATAAACTGGCATGGAAAGCGGCATGAAATGTTTGATTGTTGTACTACAATTGCAAATTTTCAATAGTAAAATGAGAAGCTTCGTAGGAGCTCTTTTTTTTTAATATTTCTGTAATAATAATGACATTTTAGACAATTTGAGATGGACAAGAATAATTATTTTCGTTAAGTTATATAAAATTAATACGTGTAATTCGGAGTTGAACGGAAATCAGGTTGTTTTAAAAGGGACAACGGAAAACGGAAATGTAAATCAATAAAACGACGGAAGACAGAAAACGGAAAATGGAAGATGGGATTCTGTGCAACCTTGTTGTAAGATAGTAAGACACGTTTAAATATTGGGAAAATATTAATGTGGCACGCCATATGAAAGTGACAGCTTTGTCAATTTTAAACGGATTTTATTAAAATCCACGTGAAAGTAAAGAGCTAATTTTTACGGCAACATTACAGTCTTTTCTTAGAATATCTCATGGATTTTAGACTTTTACGATATGTTAGGTTTTGGTGACTTTTCTGTGCTTGTGATGTTACCAATTCCTTTGGTGTGATATGGATATACTATAATTTCAATCGATTCCTAACTTAAATTTAAATGTTCTGCATATAGTCTTGTACATTCAAAGGTACGGTATTGTGTATTCGAAAATTGGCAGACCGAGTGCCCCAACTTTTTAGCTGAATTTTCTCAGTTTTTCCGTTTCATTGGTGTTCAATGAAACATACTAATATGATAGTGAAGAAACTAAGGGAAACATGATAAAATTTAAGAAAAAGCATAATAATTAATATTAATCAACAGTATAACTTTTCAAGCAATTTTATAGTTCCTTATGAAATACAGTAACACTCCACTGCCAAGAAACCTCGCCGCATTGCAAAAGACTTCGCATCAATTGCAAACACAGTCTTTTAACTTATTATTTTTATTTTCAATATTTATTTATCAGTTAACGTTTCATTCTGCAGAAATCCTGATGAATTAATAAGAAGAAAATCTTAATACCTCAATTAATGGACCAGAAGAATCTTCATCGTCAATATAAGTGTCTTGTAGATATTGAAAATGAAAATAATAAATTAAAAGGTTGAGTTTGCAATTGATGCGAAGTTTTTTGCAACGCGGCGTGGTTCCGTGGTAGTGGAGGGCATTTGAAATAATTAACAAATGGAAAAATTATAAGATCTTTGAGCAATAAAAAAGTTCGATTAAATTTCTCAATCTTGATGCGATCAAAGATTTGATTTATCATAAGAACATATGTCCTCGAATTATAAGTTTGTTAAATTTTAATTTAAAAAATGTAGAGGTTTGGTCTAATTAATTGGAACGATATTTACGTAAAGTAAACGTGATAACTGTAAGACAAGCGTAAATTACGTGTGCACTAATTAAACGATTCCATAGATTAATGTTAAAAACTCCATAGTTCTGAAACCAGCTATAACTCTTGAAAATGTAATTATAGAAACGTGCACAAATATAGAGTTCCCTATTCAAATGAAAAACATAAAATTAATTTAAGCAAACATTTTTTCCAAAAATTCTTTTCAAAATTAAAACAAATGAAAAATCATTTTCAATTAAACATCTTATCGTTTTTTTTTTCAAAAGCACATTGTCATACATTTTTGTTGTTCAATTTTTTAAAATAAATAAACATGTGTGCTGAAAATTGAAGAAGAAGAAGAAGAAGGAGAAAAGATGACAAGGAAACAAACAAATGTTAATAAAATTCCAGATGTGCTAACACGCCAAAGAGATTTTTAAAATTTTTTGAAAGGTGAAGGAAGAGCAAAAGGCAATCAATATTTATTCTCTTGAGATATCTTTATTGGGACTTATTCGCATTGAAGCTATATGAAAAAAAATGAAATAACCAAGTTTGTATAGAAATCAATCAAAGTAAATTTTGTTTTTTTTCTCTTCTATTTTTTAAATAAACCCGCCCATTTTCCTTAAAATGAGTTTCTTTACGAACCATTCAGGGAAAATTATGGGGAATCCCAGTGAGACCAATGTTCAAGTGCAATAATATTAAATGATTTATCGATAAGAAAGAAACCATTGAAATTAACATTTTTTGTGACGATTGAAATATTTTCCACATAAAAAAGAAACGAAATATGTTAAAAGAATAATGTCTTTAATCGAATTTGGTGATTTCTTAAAGAAATGTTTCCGGTTTTGTTTAAAATATTTGGTTCTGAAAATTTATTTTTTCTTTCTCAAATTGTTGTCTTGTAGGGGAATTTGAGAGAGAGAGAGAGAGAGAGAATGTACAGCAATTCCTGAGTTTCTGATTATGTGGAATCCTGAATTAAACAATTACTATAAGGTCCATTAATTTTTGCATTATTTCACAGTTTCTAAGTTATTATCAAAATCTAAGAATATGAAAGGTTTGATTTGATCATTTTTGAATTATTTTCACTGGTCTCATAGATAAAATGACACAAATATTCAATTTACGTGAATAATTTCTCTGTTTTTCATTATATTTCTTCAAAATTTCTAGATCACGTCAGATTTATTACTTTTATTTTTTATAAAAATAAAATTGGAAATGTCAATTTCTCAGATTTTGATAATATAAGATCATATTTTGAAATTTTACTCTGAATAACATGTAATTATAATATATTACCATAGATTTCAATAGCAAAATTTGTTATATCGTAAAATTTTTATTATAAGGTCCCATAAAAAAATAAAATTGACAGTTTTCTAAAATTAAACGACGCGTTCAAACTGTTTACATAAATTTTTAAAAGTCTTTTGAGTAATATCGCTTTTGGCTAATGTTTAAAATAATATATTTCCCTTTGAATAATATTGAAACATTCTAACAACCCTCTAAATACGCACTAATTAATGAGAACGCTTTTCTTATGCGGCTCGCCTTACATCAGCATTGTTGAAATAATAGCCTCCTAACGGTGCCATAAACGCTATATATAGCTAAAATATCTTGCACGCCAAATTCAGACGAACATTTTTAAAGTGAATCTTTAAGTTTTACAACTTTATATTTACAGACAAATGTAATGAATTCAAAATTCCTCTGGTACCTCTAATCGACTGCTTTCGACAGAATCTCCCAAGGTACTGCAAAAATTAGAATCCAAGGAAAGTCAATCGAAATTCCGTTGAAGGGTGCGTCAAGGCGACTCGGCATCGCCGCCATTTGCTCTCCAGAAAATGGAAAAAGAGAGCTAATACATCAGAACATCGTTCCGACCTTGCTCTATTGGTGCGAAACTTCGTGACCATCTAACGAAACTCTCCAAGTGCTCCAAAGAAGTCTGGACATTATCTGTTTTCACGCCAAGGTCGATGGCTCAATTTTGGTTGATTTGCTAGTTCAGAGGAAGCTGCTCATTTGGGATCTTCTTAGATCTTAAAAAATACTTCCGGACGTGAGGTGGAGTAGAATTCCTTCAGAATGGGATCCAGGAGGCTGGTCAAGATCGAGAGGGAGACCCAAGCGAAGACAGAGCCCAGTTCTTGATAGCAAAATTCGACCACGGGAAGTCTATCACCAAGGCTACTCGAAGAAGAATCGGTATTATCGAGGTCAACATTGGCAAGGAGAAGCCAAACACTCTGGAGAGGGTTGGTCGGCATCTTATCGCAGGCGGAATGACGATTGGAAATCAGCCAATCAAGTAATCAAGTAAGTAAGTAATCTCAATTTGACCGATACATGGGGCCATGTGGGGTAATAGACAAATAAAGGTAAACGAAAATTCATTTGTAAAAACTGTTCTGTAAGACTACACGCTAACCGCTATCTTAAAATGACCGTCAAACTTCACATTATATCTTAATTTATCCATAGATAATGATTTTCTATAGGTTGTGTAATGTGAAATATTCACAAAACAATTAACTCTTTTAAAAAACATGCGAACGACAGCAACGAATGTTTGAGTTTCTTGAATTTGCTAGCGGGTGGCGTGGTTGCACGGAAAAACATTTTAAACGTAAGATAAAAATGGAAGATGGAATTCCGTGCAACCCAGTATTGAATCAAGTCGAACCTATACGACCTATAAACAATCTTTCTTTTAGCTTCAATTTTTACATATAACAATAACAAAAGTTGGCAAAATTAGCCAACGAGAATCTATGAAAAATATAAAGCCAATTTAATTTTTGAATAAACAAACCGCTAGCACAATAAAATCAAATATTTAATTATCGTTCATCTATTCAATTTTGTGTTGTCTTTAAACGGAACTATTTTTTTGAAAGTTCAACTTTAGTTCGGTTTGTTTCAAAAAATAACAGATTGGAGAAAGAAATTGAGTTATTGGGTAATTTTAAATTTTGTACGCCTTATGTAGAGTTCAAGTGGAGTATTTCAATAAGAATTGATCCTTGTTATATAGCTTAAGACAAAATAAAGTAGTTTTAAATACAGGAATTCTTGAAAGATTCACTTAAAAATAGAAAATGTTAATTTTCAGTTTGGTATGATTTTGCATTGCAATTCGGATTGGCTTATTGTAAAATTCATATCGTCAAAAGCGTATAGATCTTATAATAAATATAAATTCTCACATCTAGTAATATCATATATTTATAGTTGTTTATAGTGCCTAACTGTTCTCTGGCACGCCCACTGGTATGGTAATAAAATGGTCTCAGGAAACGTGCTCAAAGCTAACTTTTTGGGAATTTATACATATTTTTAGGTAGTTTAAGGAAAATCTAGTTAAATTTTCATAAACAATGTCTTATGAGAAGACGTAACAAGCTTCAGAAACGCTTAAAATCGGCTTAAAATTTATTTCCAGTTGGCGTGCTCTGGCATCCTAAAAACCCGATATTCTTCCACAGTATAATTATTGCAAACTTTCGACGGAGGGCTGAAACTTTTATAAAACTTGTCGATTTAAAGTTAACCTAAAGCGATAAATATTCTATAGTACAAATAGTACTAAACGAATTTATAAAATTACATTTTATTTGACGACTGTTTGTGATTTAGTTTTCGATTTAATTTTCGATTTTTAATATATATTTTTTCCTGTAGCAAATTATTATACGACGAACCGCTAGACAATGATAAACAGGGAGAGAGACAGAAAAGAAAACAAATTTTAAAGTTTTCAAAATTATTTTTAGAAAAATCAATTGGAAAAAATGTAAAAAGTATGCAAGCGAAAACGTAAAGAGATAAAATATGAATTTTTCTGATGAAAATTCAAAATACACACTAGAAAAAAGTAAAATTGGATATTTAAAATTGATATAGATTGTAAAAGAAATAAAATCTCATTTAATTAATAAAACACAGAAAGTGAAAACCGTGCTTGGCACTTTTCAACTTCCAAAACTGCGAGCTCAATGTTTTTCTGTTAAATGAAGAAATTTATAACATCACCTCTGATTGTGAGTGTATCTAGTGAGAACTTAATCATTTGTTTAGCAAAAAAAATTCTGATAAGAAAGGTTCAGATTTTATCATAAAAATTATCAACTTGGCGAAATAAATTGTTTCAAAGAGAAAACAAAATTTAAATCAATCCTAAATTATTGGCAATTAAAGACCACAATTACAGACAATTGAGTTGATATAAACATCATTGATAAATAATAGCAACTGTTGTTTTTCTTTTATCTGGATTCTCAAGAAACAATACTGTTGTTGGAGCAATAAATTGCAATATTTACATTTACAAGTCATATTAATAATGTGATGATTGGGAAGTAAATAAAACGGCTGTCATATGGTTGGTCTAAAAATATATTACTGATGGTCCCTATTTTTATTAAAAAGTTATGTTTGTTTCAAAACTGCAAATGTTTATAATAAAACGATTGGAACATTTAATTTAAAATCTTGTGTTATTTAAAATGCTTAGGATGCACGTCAACTGAAATTTCCGATTTTTGAAACTTTTATATAATATTACAGTACTCCACTTGAATATACCAATTTTATTTTTTGACATGCTTAAATATATAGCAGAAACTATCCTACTCTATAAAATAACTCCAGTATATACACTAGCTGACAAAAGTTTTGTCACAAATGTTTTTTCGGGTTTAACTTTTTTGTGACTTGACCAAATTGGCTGATTTTTTGATATGATAGATTCATATGGTTGTAGATTATTTTACAAATTCCCGCTTTTGATTACGATGTTCCGTTTTACAGTGACAAGCGTTTATCGTAAAACGCGTAGCTCAAAGATATTACGCACTTTTCTTGCACTGTATTTTTTAATAATTTTTTAAAGTTCAATTATATTTTTTTCATAATTTATTGAAAATAGCAGTAATTGGCAACATTTTAGAGATGACTCCACGTAAAGAAACTCCAATTGCCACCCGGCAAGCTGTTATCAATATGAGGGAAAACGGAATGCGTGGTGCCGAAATTTTCATGGTGATTTAAACCAAATTTTGCTAATTTAACATTTTAAACACTGATTCACATAAAATATCAAAAAATCAGCCAATTTGGTCAAGTCACAAAAAAGTTGAACCCGAAAAAACATTTGTGACAAAACTTTTGTCAGCTAGTGTATTTTACCATTTCACGACAAATCGAAATAATGATTTCGCGATTTTTAAACGTATGTGAAATTTTTTACGTCTTTATAACAGGAACGTTTTTACTACGATTTAATTAAGCTTGTCTTAAACTATCTAAAAATGTTAATATCTTTCTTAAAAGTTACATTTGAGCATGCTTTCTGAGCTCATTTCTATAGCATACAATTTGGGGTGCCATTTTTTACTTTAAGCACTGAAAAACGTTGTAAATTGTGTTGTGTGAAATAAAACATCTTGGCGACCATGCCGCATTTGCATTGTCGCGCAGATTTTTGACCGTGGCGTGGTAAAACGTGATTAATTGCTTAATTTATATATTTCTGGATGTTGTGAATCAGAAGAATACCGTATTATATTTTTTATGGTCTTTCTAGAAAACATTTTTCATCATAACATAAAATGTTCTTGCTTAAAAACTACCAAACAAGCTTTTTCTCTTACAAATAACCTTTCTGATATATTTATTCTACCGAAAGCGCGAAGATACAATATTTAAAAATAAAATATACACAATACAGACAAACTGTTAGAAAAATGCAGCTCTCTGAGTATGTTATGCAGCGTATCATTTGTATTTATATAAAGGGCGTCAAGAAGATACTTAATAATTGAATTTATTCAACTTTCTCACTTGATTTACATGGACTGCCCACTCAGTTAATTTTATGTCGCAAAGATTGATGAACCACTAAACTACGAAAACGAAACTATAATATATATCTATATATAGCTCGCATTAGAGTGCCTCATTAAAACTAAATAATTAATTAATTAATATGATTTATGAATATCTACATGCATATTTATTTACTCTAAAATATATACGCATTTTCATGTAAACATGAATATTATCCGTAAGATTGTTTGTGTAATTAGTATTGGTTGAAATGAGTTCAATTGATTCTCTATGACTTTTCTGAGGTTTTCTGGAGAATTTAGAAAACTAGTAATTGAACTTTGATTTAATCTACTAAAAATATGGGCTATGTAGAATATTTCTATGAATATTACCATTTTCTGGGTTCATCTTTAATTTGTTTGAAACTAATTTCCGATTCGTTGGGTTATAAGAAGTCAGCGTAGACGTTTTCTTTTTTATTTTTAGGTCACAATTCCAATCTATCCAAAATCCTTACAGCGACGATCCAACTCAAGTCCAAAAACTAACTATAGCACGCCAAATTGAAATAATCATTTTCCGATTTTTAACAGTGTGTTAAAGTTTTTATGGCATTTCTCGAAAACACTCTTTCCAATTATTTAGACAAGATATTCTTAAACTATCTAAAAATATTAATATCGTTGTGAAAATTGATATTTGAGCACATGTTTAGGCTCATTTTATAACCATAAAAGTTGGTGTTCCATAGAATGAAAATCTTCAACAATCTATTCTTTAACTGCTGCATCTTTAAGCTTAATCAAAACTCTCCGGCCTTCGAGACGTGAAAAACTTTCGTTGACTCCTTAAACTCGCATCTTTCTCATTAGGTGAAATATCAAAAAAATTACATTTTAAGAACAATTTAATACACTTATTTTAACATTAAGGCTATATAGCGTCGTTTGCCAATGTCCGCAGCATAATTGCGAGCAAACTGCGGAAGACCACGCACCAATTGCGCAAAATACGCCCTTTCTTGAATTATTAAAAAAAACTTATTTATTAATTTTTTTCTAACAGAAACATTAGTTTAAAGATGATGTGGTATGTTTTGGAGAGTTCCTAGTAAGTATTCAAAAATAACAAAGAAAAAAGGGAATATTAGCTAAAAGTGGAGAGTAATAAAAATCATAAAAATGGTGATTTTTCGAAAATAATTTCAGCGAAACAATGTCTTAAAATATTCCTAATTTTCTTTTCTGTCTATTCACATTAATTAAAATAGTACCAATAATTTTTTGAAAGGGTTATAAAGATTTTTGTAATTTTTAAAGGAAACGTGCAATTGATTTGCAATTTTCGCGTACTTCGTGGAAGTGGAGTGGCGTAGTAAATCGACAACTTTAAAAGTTTATATTGCGCGGCGAATGGCAAGCTGTTTTCATAGTATATTTGCATAAAGAATTAATTTTATTAATAATGCTTATTATTTATTTATTTACATACTCTTTTAATAACAAATAAATTATAAGCACAGCAAATTTTTAAGAATTGCGTCGAGGCCTTGTAAATTTTAGTCCACGGTTTTATGAGTGAGATTAAAATTACACGAATGACGAGGATCGAATTTAGCGTAGACGTGATTGTGTCGTAAAATAGAATGCTAACTAATTTTATATTGTTTCGAAATATTTTTCTTATTTCTAATTCGTAGCGATTAATTGTCAAGCTGATAATTAAACAAAATTAATTTTAACAATAGTACGAGATATTTCACTTAAAAATGTAAAAATAAAAATTAAGAAGCATAAGAAAAATAGTCCGGAAGATTCTAAAATATGCTAGCATTTTATTTTACGAGATTACGTACACACAGTCACGTCTACGCCAAAGTTCGATCCTCGTCATTCGTGTAAGTTTACTAACAATTGAAAAACCGTTTAATCCAATAAATGAATGCGAATTGAATAATGATGATTATTCATCAGGGCTAAGAAAAATAAAATAATGTTTCTATCAAGATTTATTTTGCCATGGCTCATATCTCCTTATCATATTTTAGATAGAGCGACCACCTAGCGGATACTGTTTCGATGGGTGGTGACAGAAGCAGATCAACGCACCAAGAACACCAAATTATTATAAATTGTATCGTGGTCTGGGTAATTTTAGTCCACATTTTTTTGAATTTATTTCGTGGACATGCGTTTTTCTTGGTTTATTGAGTTTGAATGAATTAACGTCAAAATTCTCGCCAATATTTAACTAAGAAAATTACATTAAAACAGCTGTAAATAAACGCGTGACTGAAATGAACTAAATTTATGAATTAACGCCTCTACGGGGAAAACATCTTTCCTTTGTTCAGTTAAGTTATTCCAATCAACCTTAATAAAGGCGTAATTCAGAAAATCTATTCAAACTTTAATTATCGGGTGATTTTTAAACACCAGATATTTTACTCTTCGGTTCTTAATGGAAGTGGGAAAATGATTTCCTCGTTATTACAGTCAGAGAGAATGCTACCATATCTTCCACTTTAACGCATTTTATCTAATTAATTGAGAAAAAACACTTTGACGAGATATAAAAGAGACATAGATAGAAACGTCCTTTGTGGCCGTCCAAACGAGGGGATTGAAGAAATCGGTTTAAAGGATCATGCTGTAGAATAAAATGGTTTCGGTTCGGGTCAAAGAGACAGGTGTAGATTTAACTTTTTATTCTTCGCTTTTCTTTTTTCATTAAAATTTTTTTTAATCTTGTTTTCTCTTAATAAATGTGTTGGTACATTAATTATAATTATAATAATAGATTTTTCCATTCATCTACACTTTTCTCTTTGACCCAAGCGAGACCATTTTATTATTCGGCATTCTCCAAACCGATTTCCTGAAGCACGGCTATATATTTTTTATTTGAATATTAAACAAATATTTAAACGTTTCTAAAACGTACATTTTCAGAACCCCAATTAAAATGAATTAAGAATAAGTAATAAAGATTCGTGTTTTCTGTTATTTGAGCGAACACAGTTTTCAAATTGTAAAAGAAAAAGAACACAAAATAAAAAATGATTAATTTAAGCTTAAATTTTAAGTTATATAAATATTTACTGAGAATTTTAACGAATAAAAATTGGACACAAATTGAGAATAACTTTTTAAAACTAGCAGATTCTAATGGAGATTAGACAAATATTATTTCTGAGCTCAAAAGCGTTTGGTGCGAAATTGTCTGATAAATAGCATGTAATATTAGCAATAATAGGAGCATTAATATTCAAAATATTACTAAAATGAACAAAACAATCACAAAAATGGAATTATTCGAAGGTAACTTCAATGAAACCGGAATTCAGGAAACAATACTTAAATTTTATTTCAACAACACTGAAAAAAAACAACTAACATTAAATAAATCCTCAAACTGGTTTAGGAAAACTGTTATTTAATGTCTTAAATGTCGATATTGCATTGAACCACTAACAAGACTATAATTAATTCGCATATACAAAATTCATTCAAAAACCAAATAATGAGTAATAAACCTATTCCAATTCTATTTTCAAATATGTTTCATATATTTAACATAACTGGAAAGTCAATATCTTTTTTTTTAAACATACAGATAGACAAACATAACTCTCGATTTATATTAATGTTTATTTTTGAGTAGCTATGTCAATAAATGATTTCTGAAACAAAAAAAATGAAAGAGAAAGAGAATAAGATGTAAAAATCAAATATTAAGTTTGAAAATGTATAAACTATTACTGAAACGTTAGGTTCAAACATTCAAACAATAGCGGAACATGGGAAAAATATTAAATAATCATAAAGTTGTGATTTGAATGTAACTCTAGAAGTCTAGTAGAGACTATTTTTGTTAAAAAAGAGATGCATGGATTTTTTAATAAATTTAAAGCTTCTGTTTCTCCTACAAAATTCTACTATAATATGATGGATAAACCTGAAATGCGGAATACGTCCTTCACTGACTTGCATACTGCATTTGTATAACTTCAAGAGTGTTATCGAAAGAAATTTTTAATTTTACAGGACTTGTAAACATCGACAAATGTGCACTGGTTTCAGGTGGCAAATATTAACCCTCCGATCATTGATTAAAATTAACATTTCTTAATCTTCTAACGAGTCAGGTTTATGTGTAAACAAGGTTTGAAATGTCATGTTATTTGAACAAACTCGTCGTAAACTATCCACAGATCTAAAATTCTTGTCGAAATAGGTCTAATTGTTAATGTATTTCATCTGGTGTGAATTTGGAAATCATATAAAGGCAAGCGAAATGGAAATAAAGATTTTGCAATATTTAAACTTGTATATAAATTTTTACGCACTCCAGTGCCACAAAACCGCGCCGAATTGCAAAAGACTACGCACCAATTGCGCGAACACACAACTTTTCAATTTATTATTTTGTAAAATATTATATTTATTAATTATTTTTAACAGAAACGTTTTCAGTGAGTGTCAGTGAGCACTCAACTGAATGGAAATGGACCAGACTTGCGACGACGAATAAACTCCATTTAGTTGTATTTCGCGCAATTGGTGCGAAGTCTTTTGCAACGGGGCGCGATTTCGTGGCAGTGGAGTGTTTACGTATTTATAACCAAACATTTTTCTTCTTCATGATTCTAACCTCCTAGTGGTAAAGAAGGGTAACTGTTCTTCGACAAATCGAATGGAGTTTTCCACCATTCGTAGAACAGGCTAATAGAATCGTCCAAGATTATGTCATAGATAAACGTTGAAAACCATCTTCAATTTGCGCGGTCATCCCAATTGGAAGACTAATGGGCTCAGAGAACTAATGAGCTCAACATCCTCATATCTAATATTCTGTAAAAATTTATATATTGTTAGACAGTTTAAAGAAAAGATGACAAACTGGTGTAGACAATATTTATGTAGAGTACCGTAAAGATGTTATAGCAGGCTTTAACATCAAAAAATAAAATTTTTCCAATTGGAAGTTAGAAAAACGAGTTAAGTTCCTTTTTAATTTGTCGTGTAGATTTGCACTCCACTGCCACGAAATTGCAAAAGGCTTCGCACCAATTGCAAGTACTACCTTCTAATTTATTATTTTTTTCAATATTTTATTGATCAGTTAACGTTTCATTCTGCAGAACTCCTGATGATTTAATGAAACTAAATTCTTAGTACCTCAATTAATGGGCCAGAAGAGTCTTCACCGTCAATATAAGTGACTTGAAAATATTGAAAATTAAAATAATAAATTAAAAGTTTGAGTTTGCAGTTGGTGCGAAATCTTTTTCAATGCGGCGCGGTTTCGTGGCAGTGGAGCGCTCCTGTCTTATATGCTTCATTTTTAAATATGGCGGTAGGCGGTAAAACCGCACTGTTTCTTATAAGAAAAACTGTTTTTTTTAAAGAAATTGAGAAATTACCATTCGGAACATTTATATGCTTCCTAAAATATTTATTATTATTAAGTTATAAAGAATTAATATTGTAATTTTCAGAGATCGGTGTCTAATGGAAGAGCAATAAAATTATAGTCTCGTTTGGACGGCCATACGGCCACAAAGGAATTTTCCATCTAGTCCTCTTCAATTTGTTTGATCCATTTTTGAGACAGCACACATAGCACACCAAATGGAATGGAATTAACTTTTTATTCTTATTTTTGAGTGTTTCTGAAAAATTTAACGCCTTTATAACAAAACCTTCCTCACTGCAATTTGACTAGACTTGTCTTAAACTATCTGAAAATATTAAATCCTTTCTACAAAGTTTGATTTGAGCAGGTTTACTCGTAAGTAAGGTTTATTAAAACAAAATGGGAAAGTCATTTATAGCCGTGTGACCGTCCAAATGAGAAGATCATTTTGTTCTAATTTTTTTCTTCTTCCATTAAGCACCGATCCCTAACAAGGACAATAACTTGATATCAAATATTGTTTTTCGAATTCTAATAAATAAACTAATAATGTTTATAGAAATGCGGAAATTAGCATTTCCCCATTTTATATGAAAAATAATAACAAAAAATGTGTAGAAGAACAAAAGATGGTAACAAATAGATTTCAGCAAAATACACTTCTTTATTTAGAAATTAAATCAAAGGCAATTTAAAAATGCTTGTTTTCATGAATATTATAAGGCATCAATTTGAATTCTCGAAGGAATTTATAATTGAAAGGGACTCAATCTAGTGGTGGTTTCATGCTCATTTTTCGATTTTCAGAATAATATCTACTTTTTTTTTAGCTAGAATTACCAAAACTGAATCAATATCAACCAAAATTCACCACCAAAGAAAAGAGCAACCTACCAGCAGATGGCGATTTTATCAACCTAAATTAAGTTTTTACAACGATTTCTTTTAAACTGATTTCTAATCGTATTGTTATTCATTTTTAATCAAAATTAATATAAAACCAAGTTTAATGGTTATAGGATATTAAATGAGCCATTCACTTTAACTAGCTTGGTTGACCTTCATGCAATATTTTTGTCGATTTCTGCAAAAAACAACTAATAATTATAATCACGCGAGTGCTGTAACATATTCTCAAACTTTCAAGAATCAATTATTTGAGTAAGCGTGGGAGAGGATGTTTTTACAATTTCGTTTTAAAATTCTCACTTAAAAACTAAAGAAAAGCTAATTTTATTGGTTGAGTCTTCACCTCATAGCTCTTTAATCGGAATATATCAGAATAATTTGTTCTCCTCTACGATTTAAAGGAGTTCATTTGTTTAGAAATTTTAAATTTCAGCAGATTGTGCAGATTAAACAAGTCAAATTTGTTTAGAATTTTCTTCACGCGACTTTTGGAATGTCTTATCTTGTCAAATTGAATTATTTCGTCAAATTATTTATTTTCTTAAAATTATTCACGTGTACTTCACAATAATATTGTCAACCCAAGTTTGTCAGTTTTCTGATAAGCTTTCTCAAAATATTAAAATCTTCACAGCATCGTAGATTTGATCAAAACTAATTTTATTACCCTTCAGCTGTGTCGTATCAATGACGGGATGTCACGGATCGTTTCCCAACTGGAAACAGAAGAAACAAAATGTGCTTAAATCGAACATTTAAAGAAGATTTAAGTTATTTTAAAGAGTTTGGGGTAAATCTGACAACGTGTCGTAGACAATATTAATGTACAGTTCACGTGAAAGTTGTTAGATCAGCGTAAAAATGGGAAAATCTTTACTTTTATTTGGTACAGTTTTTAATATATTAAAATTATTATAATTATCTGTAATAGAATCTTGTTTTTACAATTAGTAAAGAAAGTCGATTTCAAGAAATATTAATTGACATGAAGAATCTATGACCAACGTTCTCAAATGTAGGAAAATGAGGAATTTAATGTAAGATTGGCTTCTTGATATATTGTCAATCAGGGATGGGCAGAATGGAATTCTTTGAATTTCGGGAATTCAGAATCCGGAATACGGAATTTGAAATCGAAAAATGGTCGGAATCTCGCCCGTATTTTGTGTTAAAGTTTATATTGAAGCTGATTTTGAAACTCAGAATTAAAATATAAAATTTCGGATCCGGAATTCGAAATCAAAAACACAAATCTGGATTGTGAGGCTTCAAGGAACATCGTCTGTTTCTTTAACAAATGAGTCCAATATTTTCGATTATTTTTTAATGAACTTCTAAGCCAATTTTCTCATCAATCTACACCACGACAATAGATTAAGAATAAACTGGAAAGTATTTGTTTAACATGCACGTGATAATTATAGAACAAATTTAAAAGTAAGATGCCTACTGTGCAACTTTCAGAAATTTCGAATTTTTTTATGTCTACACTCCACTGCCGCGAAACCGCGCCGCATTGCAAATGACTTCGAACCAATTGCAAACTCAACCTTTTAATTTATTATTGTTCTTTTCCATTCATTAATTCATCAGGATTTCTGCAGAATGAAACGTTAACTGATAAATAAAATATTGAAAATAAAAATAATAAATTGAACGGTAGTATTTGCAATTTCTGCGAAGTCTTTTGCAATGCGTATTTTTATGAGTATAGATAATAATATGACCGCACGGCTGGTGTGATAATATGACCGCACGGCTAATGAGTTACTAAAAGAAGTAGCTCAGAATATTTAGTTAATCTAGCAATTCATAAATATTAAAAGCTCCAGAGACATTTTAAGAAAAGCCTACAAAATCTAGTTTTTAACTAACACGTGAAAATTAATTAAGTTTGCTTAAAGATTGCAAAATAATGCTTTAAACTTACAAGGGAAGTGTTTTAGGTCTCCATCTCAGATTTTAATAAAAATTTGCAGATAGATTCCTTATGATCCAAATAGTATACTGACAAAAAATTAGGACCCACAAAATGGTTTAAGTGGGTAAAAAATGGGTCTAAAACCCAAAAATCTCGATTTTCAAACACCAATTTCAAACCCATTTTTAACCTACTTAACGTGTTTTGTGGGTCCTAATTTTTTGTCAGTATACTAATTAAGCTATGACGAATCTATATGCAAATTTTTATAAAAATCTGTAGAGACCTAAAACACTGAGATGGAGACCTAAAACACTTCCCTTGTTAGAAAAAATAATTTTTAAAAAATTTAATTTTTATAAAATTTAAAACATAAAACTTTAGCTTATTACGAAAGTAGAATAGAATGATTCTAGATGAAGTTGTCTTGTGAAGCTGTGAAGGATGAAGAAGTTGTCTTGTTTGGAGTAAAGAGAGAGCGTTGTCAATAATCAAAAACAATTAAGAAACAACTGATAAACAATATTGAAAATTAAATGAAACCGTAGAATTCCAAAGTCTCAGTCGAGACTTATTTAAGTCTCACATTTGAATTAAACCAGCACGCCATATTGAAATAGCGATTTTCTGATTTTTGAGTGTTTTAAAGAATTTTATGGTCTTTATAGAAAACCGTGCTCATCACAATTGAAACAAGTTATTCTTAAGCTTCCCAAAAATTTTAATATCTATCCGCAAATTTAGATTTTAGCACGTTTACTGATCTCATTTTCTTATCATACAATATGGTGTTCTTTAAATAATAATATTTTTGATGGACTAGGTAGTTTCTGATATATTTGTTTACATCAGAATAATTAATCGGAATACTAGAATAACACAAAAAAATTATATTGAATAAACCAAATATTTCATAACTGGTTTGGTAATGAAATGAGCTCAATAAACGTGCTCAAATTTAACTTTAGGGTAAGATTTTAATATTTTTACGTAGTTTAAGACAAGCCTAGTAAAATTATAGTGAAACATTTTTTGGAAAGCTTAAAATTGCGAAAATCGTTATTTCCAGTTGGCGTGCATTTGGCGTTCCGCTGTATCTTTCCTAGCGTCACTTTCTACTCTTTTTAATTACTTCAAACTCTTAGACATAGATTTAATTTTTATCACTTATTATCTAAAAGGATAGATTTTGCTCGAGGATCAATACACATATTGTCTCTATGTTTATTATTGATAGCATATTTAAAACGAAAATAAAAGCATTAAAAAAAAATTATTAAAAATAATATTATTCGAAATCCCTAAATTCAATAAATCAACCATTATATAGAACGTTTCTAGTCCAAAATAATTTTATTGGTAAACAATTTTTAATTGCTTTCCCCGATATAATAGTAACACCAAATACAAAAATACGACATTAACAATTTTAGTGGGTAGAAATAAAATTGAATATGTTTTTGTCGACACAAAATCACAAAAATTATTCTTGTTTTCAACATTTTCAGTTCAAGAATATCGACGAGAACGAGCATAAATGACACCACAAGCGGAAGTTGGTTGAATAAAATATGTTTTATATGATTTTGGCTGGAAATAACAACAAACAAAATAGTTGGACTTCTTCTTCTTCTTCTTATTCTTTATCTTGTTTTTTTTTTTTTATTTCAGAACAAGATGGATTACATGTTAGGTTTTGAATCAAATAAGTTTTAATAACAACCAAAGTAGGATCTATAATCGTTGAAATGTATAATGAAGTAATTATAAAATAAGAAGCTTAACCAGTAAAAAACACGACAAGGTTATTTGGTGTGGCATAAAAATAGAACCAATTGAAAACTATTTGCCAAGTAATTGATATTAGGCGATCATGTGATTTTCAAAAGTTTTTTAAATGAAGAATTATTGGTACTGTGTGTTTATTCAATTGGCTACAAAATGAGCAAATAATTGTTTTATTGAAAAGTTCTTTTAAACTCTTTTAAGTGAGGAAATTCAGAATCAAAACCGGAAAATGGAAAATTTTATGAATTAGTTTCATTATTTTATAGATTATTAAAAGAAATAATACTATTTAACTTAAAATTTTTAAATTAAAAACTATTAATGTAATTATTGTACTATTAATGATATAATCACAATTTGGAAATAAGACTTTCCCGATATTTAAACGTCTCTGAAAATTGCTACACCTTTTCAATAAAATATTGATTAGGATAAGTTAACTAAGCAATCCTTTAACTACATAAAAATATGAATATCTTTCCAAAAAGTTAGATTTGAGCACGTTTACTAAGGCTATTTCATTCTCATACCAGTTGGAATGCCCCGGCATGTCAACTGAAAATAACAATGTGTCTGAAAATTTCTATGTTAGTTTAACAAAACATTTTTTAGACCAATTTAATTAGGCTTTTCTTAAACTATCTCAAAATATAGATATCTTTTCAAAAGTTTATATTTGAGCACGTTTACTGAGCTCATTTTATTGCCACACCAGTTTTAGATATGAAAGTAAGAAAAAATTCATATTCCTGATTATTAGACAAAAACATTAAATAAGGGAACAGACTTCACTTAAAGAACGTGTTGAAATGAAAAATAGTTAATTTCGGCTTCTAAATTTTGGGTTTCAAATGTTCTATAGTCGTCGCCAAATTGGATTACCGCTGCAAATTGTGGCGCACTTTTTAAATATTATTTTTTCATTTAATTTTCATGATTATTTTCTTGTTCTATACTGTTTTTGCTTAAATAAATTGAAGAATATGTTTTAGATGTTGTTTCAATCGTAGAATAAATGCGGAAAATAATAAATAATAAAAACATTTGGCGACGACTAAATCTTTTTGTTCAAACTTTCAGATACGACAAATTAATTTGAATAGTTTTTGTTAATATTCTGAACAATGAATTTCTATAAAGTTTAAAAGTACTTTCATATGGAAGAATTATTTCTTTGTTTCCAAAGATACTCATGATAATTAAAAATAAAACCAAAACTCAATTTTTAGGCAAACCCGAAGAAAATCGACATTGCTCCAAAACTAAATCGCAAGCTTTTTCGGCTCCGCCATAACAATGATAGAATTTGAGGCATTTAATTTCTCCTAACGTTAATGGAATAATATAAACGATCAAGCTAAATTCTGTATAAGATATTAAAACAAACTAAATACAATTATTTGAACAAACAATTCTTATGATTGTACAAAATACACCGACACCAGTTGACTTCTTCAAGTGGATGAAGTATATCTTTGAAACTTTTTCTAAAAGGACTGTATATACTTGACATGGAAAATAAAAATTTATTAGAATTATAGTTCATGCACGTCATCTTCCTGCAACAGACACAGAAGATGAAATAACTAGGTTCAAGACCGTACTGGACGATGAAGACCTGTTTCAGCTGGTAGAATGTCAAATGAAATTTATTTAGCAACACATCAGTAATAATATCAGTTGGGAAAATAAGTGTTTGGTTATTTTCCGTATCGTGTCATTACATCTAAAACGAACATGGCAGAACTTGAAAACGAAATGAGCAGGAAAACCGTGCTCAAACCGTTGAATATCATTAGGACAAAACTTGTGGAGTTTTTAAATGCAAAGGAAGTTTGTTTTGAATATTTTCCCCACGTTGAAGCATCCCAGGATACAAAATTCCTTGTTGGTCCTACTATATACTGTACAGTAATACCTTCGGGGACTTTGCTGTCGAAGTCATCAGTTCACTGGAACGAACCCTCGATTTTCTCTATTCATTGTGCTATTGATGGTTTGAAGAGAATTCTTATCGTCTGAAACTCCAATGGTAATGGGGAACGGCTTTATTTGGGCTCATTCTCTATTAAATTTAGCTTATATTTTATCGAGTAACTATTTTCTTGTAAACGAGTTATGCTTTCCCTAATAAATTTTTAATGGGGAATGATTTCCCCATTTTTCTTATAATCGGCCTCTGGTATTGCTCGAGTTGGCTTACCGGCCAGATAGAGTAAGAATAAGTTACCACTCTTCACGGGGAATGCTTTCGTTCTTGCAAATCAGTTCTTGCAATCTGGTGTGTCGGATTTCCCCGAGATTCCTTAGCGGATAAAATCTCATGGCTAACAGAATAACCTCGGAAGCAATCTGGTGCACGTTTTCTTCATCAAAACCCTGGTGGAGATTTCAACAGGTTAACACGCTATTCCACGACAGTTCCACGACAGAAGCCTGGTAGACGTCGAATAACGTCACTTTATTAAATTGGCCTGCATGCTTAGATCTTTTGAAATTTGGTCAATATTGGTTAGTTATTTTTATAAGGAAAGGCGTCAGTTCAGCACAGTAACAGATCTGGAAGGTGGATGATTGACCTAATCGAAATATCGTATAATTAGATGGCAGCAGGGATCGATTATTTCAAGTAATGGCCAACCTTTGATCAAGTAGAAAATATTAAATGCTGATGTTTAATATGTTTAAATAAAAATACTTTATTAGTTGCCTACAACTAAAATAATGTTTTGGCTCTTCTGTAGACTTGACGCGGTAGAATTTCAACAACCCTCATAACAAAAGACAATACTTCAAAATACAAAATAGCCTATCGCTTCAGGCAACGAGGAATATAATGGAAAAATGTACTTTTATTTTTTAACTTTTTTTTAAAGTTGAAAACGCTGTTTTACGTGGGTGTCCTATTTCTTTAGCTTTTCCGTGTGCAGTACTTTCTTAATAAATTGTTTGTAGCCGCTTTAATAACAGTTATAATTATCTTCTAACTCCTTGTCACAAGCGAGAAAAAAACTGGCATCCTTATGCACCTTTAAGCCATTTTTAATACTTACAATGCCTTGAAAACTAAAACGTGTAGAGATATATCAATCTCACAGTGATGTAGAAAGAATTCGGAGTATGGAACGCGGAATCCGGAATTTCGGCCGTATTGGGTGTTAACGTTTATATGAAAATTGAATTTCCGGAATTCGGAGATCGAAATCAAAAACACAATTTCACAGTTTCCGGTGCTCCATCCATCTCTACTAGAAACTTCATTCTCGTTCGAGAATTCGCTCGGATAGAGAGGGTTTCAATTCAAAGGACGCAAGTGGTTATGAGTAATCTTATTGAATCAGTTCATGGAGGAAACTGTCGACGATAGTCGAGAAAAAGTTGGACAGTCGCCAGCACAAGAGGGACTAAATTGGCTCAAACAATAACAATTATGTTTATAACAATTGACAAAAGACAGACGTCCTTGGCATTTAGAAGCTCAAGTGCTGTTTTCAGAGAAAAACAGACCCACATAATCAGATGTTGAGAAGGTCACGGATGGACTATTTATGCACAATTTTCTAATCATTCAACAAGTTAAAGTTGAAGTTCAAGTGCTCAGAGTCTGGTGCCGATTGAATTACTTCATACCGAACAGCTGAACCACCGAAAATAAGTCATAACTGCACGCCAAACTCAATACAATAAGAGTTTGGCCAGAAATCATGCTTACTAGGAAGGTCATTTTTGCATCCAAACGGTTTCGGGTTGAAACTTTGCGTGGTGATAGCTGAGAAGATTTTATTAGTGCACACAAAAGTTGTCCTGCACTTGGGGTTGGTAACTTTGAACCATACTTAACCCACTTAAACCCTCCGGTGCAGGGAAATTTTTGTGTGCACTAATAAAATGTCCTCACCTATCACCATGTAAAGTTTCAGCCCGAAACCTTTTGGAGCCAAAAATGACCTCCCTAGTTAGGTTAAACATTTTGACAATAATTTAAGATTATCGGATAGTTCACGACAAGATTGACCAACTTGCTTAACAGTTTAAACATTATTTACACGTAAACATAAACAAAATTTATAAGAACATCGAGAAATTCTCATTTTCATATGGCGTTCTGACTGTATTGTGATAGTTGCTATTGGATATTCTATTGTATTAATCGTTAATTTGGAATAAACATATTTAAAATGAGAAGCACCATCTCAAAGAAACTGTAATTAAACAAAAAAACTGGCATATTAGTTATCTATCCCTATTGTTACCTACCCTATTTTACTATATGTTATTATTATTTATTTTCATTATATTTATTTTTATTTTGTTTTAATTTATGGGTAAATTGTATATGTATATTATATTACATTTATGTGTCTAGCACATTTAGTGTAAATTTCTGAGCTATTTTTGTACAAATATAGTGTTTGCTTTTATTTGCGTCTATAGAAGTTTTTACTTTCTGACGGAATATACTCTCTCTATAAATAGATTCTAAATTTTAAAAAATTTTGTTAGATTTTTTAAGAACGATTTAATGTTAATTTCCATTTTATAAAGGGCTACCTAATTAAATTGTCTATTCATGCATTTTCGACGGAATTTGCTTGGTAAAAGAGCTCATGAGAAAAATCATGGTAACATATTGGATCATCATTTTCTTATAGAAATAATAAACAAATTATAATTAGTTATATGATGTCTCTAACGAAACTGAAAAACCTTGTTAATATTAATTGCTCAAGAGAAGTTTGCAGACAAAACCCGGATAAAAATTTATCTCTGATCCGTTGTTGTAAAATAGACAACAAATATAAACAAATATACATCCACTACTTCTTTTTAAACGGTATTATGGGTGAACTTGTCGAAATCTCACCAAACGGTTTGTTATTCGAGAACTTAATGTTTGTTTTAATGGTTATAAACAATTGACTGACGTTTAGAAATGTACCTGACCAAGGGAGCGAGAATGACTTTGAGAGAATTTGTGCAGATTTTGTTTAAAGATGATGGTGACTTTATATGAACAAAAAAATGGTGACGGTTTTGAGGTAAAACTGAGTTTCAATGATTGTTAATAACAGAAATTTCAAGTAAAACGGAAGTTTGAGTTAACTCAACAATTGAGGAAAATATTTTTATTTATTTTTGAATTTTTTATATCAATCATATTAATTAAGACTCAATAGAATACTATTTTCCATTTTACTAAAAAATATCAATCATCAAAAATAAATGAAATTGTTCTGACCGTGGCTGTGTAAATTTTAGTCCACGTTTTGTTTCGAATAAACGTGGGCCTTTTATTTTTGGACTAACACTTTATTAGGGTGAATTGGCGAAAATGGTGAAGTTATTAATATTGAAATCTACTAATACTAACACACGTAACCTTCAAATGTCGACTTTTACGTTTAATCAAGTTTTATTAATTTCGACGAGGTACTAAGTACTTACAAACGAATTAGTGAATATTTCCTGTCAAATTCGATGGGTAAATAAGATTAATTCTAGTGGTATTCTATTAAACTAGAATAAATTCTACCACAAATTGACGAACACCCTTTTCTAGAATTCTAGAATTCCAAAAATATTATTCACAAGAATACACATAAAAAAGCTTGAAAAACAGAAATATCACGCAATTGAGAATTACTTCCAGGGAAAAAGCTGTTTATCATTGTAAAAGAAGCTAATAACTAAAATAAATATTGTCGTGGTGTAGGTTGATGAAAAATTAGGGGAGCATACCCCAAAAAAAGATGGTCTCGCTTGGGCTGGTGTAGATTTAATTTGCAATTTGTTTATTATTTCGCTTTCTTTTTTTCATCACAATTTTGTTTCATTTTGTTTTCTCTTACTAAATTGGTTGTTAAATCAACATAATAATTATTATAATAAAAATTTTAGGTATAATTTATTATATTAAGGGTCGAAATAATAAACAAATTGCAAATTAAATCTACACCAGCCCAAGTGAGACCATCTTTTTTTTCGGTATGTTCCTTTACCCCTAATTTTTCATCAACCTACACCACGACAATACATGCAAAAGATAAAATATAATGGTTTAAAAATTATCTAAATAAAAATTAAAAAGTTAGCGCGCAATGTCACAGTGTTAAAAGTTTAGGTCGATTTGCGGCGTGTTAAGTGAGCAGGTAAACGAAAGGGAGGGTGTTTGATGACAAAAAAATACCAGCCGAGCAAACAATATTTCATCGGCAAATTTTTGCTGCCAGTTAGAAATGTTTAATAACAGGGGATGCAGAAGGTGGATGTGACAGTTAATTTCTTGATTGTATTACGTTTAAGAGTATATCTTGATTGATTCAATATTTGTATAGTATTCAATATGAAAATTATGAAAAAGTTATGAATCAAGGAGGAATAAAAAAGATTAAGTATATTATTTTAAGAAAAGGGTAATTAATAATCTTACTAAAACTAGTTAATAAAAAGAAACAAATTTTTATTAAATATTCCAATATTATTTTCATAAAAAATAAAGGTAATCAAATCTAGAAATTTTGAAGAAATATATTGAAAAACAGAGAAATTATTAGCATAAATTATTTGTTTCATTATCTCTTTGAGACCATTGAAAATAGTTCAGAAATGTTGAAATTTAATTTTCAATTTGTTATATTTCGAATAGACGTCCATCGTCAAATAACGCGAAGGATACTGAAGTGGGCTGGCCACTGTGCTCGATTGCCAAGTGACCGGTGGACGAAACGATTGACGGAATGGGTTCCTCGAGGTTGGACACGACAAAAAGGAAGACCGAAAGCAAGATGGCAAGACTCAATTAAACTCTGGGTCTCGAATTATGTACACGAGAAGTCCACCTCCAGAAACCCAAGAAGGCGAATCGGAATCCTGGAGAAGAAGGTTGCCTGGCCCACTATTGCGGGGCACAGCCGCGATGATTAGAGAGAGCTGGTCCGCTTCTCTATTAGAGAATGACAACGGACTCCTAAGTATCCTAAGTAAGTAAGTATATTTTGATAATAAAAAAATACACATTAACTAGTAAATCAGCGACACACCATCCGGAATAGCAAAATTATTGTTTCGTTTAGCATGTTATCTATATATCTGCCCTTTTCAGAGATCAGAGATGTATTCGAAATTCTTAGCACACCAAATGAAAACTACCCTCTGCTCATTTTTGATTTTTCACGTTTCCACGTAGAACTAACAAGTAATTTTCTACACAAATTAAATAAACTTCTCTACTAAATAGCTGTACAACAGTTGAGTGATACCAGTGATTCTCCGTCATGAAAAACCTATTTCCATAAAATTTTATCAAAATCGGTTTTATTACCGCTACGCTACAGTACATTTCCCACAAACCGAGGTGGTCACAGTGATATGACATCCTTCTATTTCTGAACATTAAATAGCGGTAATAAAACCGATTTTCGTGAAATTATATTATGTTTTTCATGACGGAAAATCCACTCATTTCCCCTGTAGTCCTACAGTAATATACACAACAGATATTGTGTATATTGTGATTTTATATACCGATCGGGTTGCAACCCCGATCGGTATATAAAATCCGCGGGGTTGTACGGAAATCAATTTTATTCTAATGGAAAGCGGAAAATGGAAATGGAAGTATTGGATTGAGGAATAAGTGTGCTTTTCTCGCTTTTTTAAAAGGCTTTTTCACAGAGATTCACAAAGATTGACGTAAAGCTTTTTCCCAAAGATTTATTTGAACAAAAAACAATATTATTAATAATGATAAATTAATCAATTATGTATTCGCCGTAATTGTTTACGACTTCCCCTCACCTCTCGATCAATTTGTTGATACCGTTCCGCCATAAATCGCCCAATCTGGTGTCGAAGAAGTCCATTCGAGCTCTTGGATGGCGATTTTGACTACTTGTGCAACATGCGGCCTGGCGTTTTCGTGAAGCAAGATGAGTTGGCGTTGTCGATTGGGTCTTTTCAGACGAATAACCTCATTTACGCGAAGCATTCTGAATTTTTGAAATGCCACATGACGTGGTTACGGTAATTGGCGTGTATTTTATAGCCGATTGAATGTTGAAACTTAAAAAAAATTATAACTGTTCTTATATAACTGTGCCGTTGTGTCCTCTATCAATAAACTCATTATCTCAAAAATTAAAAATAGACATATCGAGTTATTAGATTTTAAAGTTTTGCACTTTATAGTACATTAATAAGATTAAAAAATAAGTAATTTTGTGAGTTTTCATGATTTCTAGCATGCTGATTAGATAAAAGGAACTAACTAACATCCACATTATCGAAGATTTTTCAAAAATCGGATTATTCAGCCCTAATTTCCCTAAAATCAATTTTAACTAAGAACTCCGAATTTTCCTTGATTTATGAGCGCTGAAATAACAGAAAAACGGAAATCAATTGAAAAATGAAAACTAAGCTTGAAATAAATATACTAAACTACATAAATATTATATTTGGCATAATTGTGGACAAAATCAACCGTGGAGCACCTTATTTGATAATTTTGTTTGATAGAGGGTTGATCTTTCTTACTATGTGAAGGCTGTTTGCCGAGTTTTTCAATTTCGGAATTTCAAAAATGGAATTCAAAGTTATTATTATGTCTAAAAATTAATTTCCGCGTTTTTTGTTGTTGATGTTTTGTAAAAATAAAATTATTTCTATATAAGAAAGAGTTCAAATGGGAAGTCTTACCGCACCTGCCGTACTCTCCGGACTTTGCCCCGTCGGATTATCATTTTTCCGGTCAATGGCTCATGGTCTGTCGGGACAGCGCTTTCGAGATCATCAGCACGTCAAAAAATAGCTAGATGAATGGACTGCGGCCAAACCAGAAAAATTCTATATTGATGGAATCCATAAGTTGCCCAAACTTTGGGAAAATGTTGTTATCAAATAACGGAAATTATCTTGAATAAAAGTTTTGTTTAAGTTTTCCCAGTTTTTTTATAGTATAATATGCATTAAAAAACGCGTAATTAATTTTTATATTGTCCTTTTCAGAGATCGGTGCCTAATGGAAGAGGAAAAAATTAGGATGAAATGAGGTTCTCGTTTGGAAGGCCTCTCTTTTTAGATGACCACTCTTTTTACGAAATAATGGGAGCACACATTGAAGAGGAATTGACGAAAAAGTTGTTTGTGGCCGTGTGACCGCCCATCATTTTTTCTTCTTTTTCTACTCTTCCATTAGTCAACGATCTCTGAAAAGGACAATACCTAATATTAACGTTGAAATTAAAATATACAATTTCGGATTCCATAGTGCGCAATTTGAAATCATAAAATTTGGAATTGAAAAAAATAGTCAGAGTTCGGAGTTGGACCCATCTCTAGAAGACTAACTATAATCATGAGAAGAGCTATTCGAAGAAGAATCAGCATTCTTGTGGAAAAAGACTCGTTTGATGGGACAAACCCGCACAATTTTGAGTGTTGGTCCGCATTTCGCCGCAGTAATTGCATTGGCTTTCGATCATAGTAGGTATTTGACCACTTTTTCTTCAGACAGAAGTTCAAAAATTAGGAAAACCAACACAATATATTCCAAGTTGACGTCGATTGTTCGCCACCTGTTAATTTAAAAGAACATTTCTGGTAAACTCATTTGATTCTTATGCCTTATTTGAGTAATATTCGATTAATATCTGACAAGCAATCGAATTTAAGTAAAATTAAATAGATTCGTTCTACGTCTATTACTAAACAAGACTCGAAGCAGGTCGGAAAGAAGAACAGATAAGTTGGCTGAGAACTCGAATCGACATTCAATTTCACTTCATGTATGCCTGCTTTCTTCTTCCTCATCGTCTGATCTAGTTGCAGTAAGAAAAAACACAATTTCCAAGGGCCAATATGTGTGCATTATTTTCAGATATGATTGAGAAGCAGAGTTTTGTGCTCGTCGAATGTTTTGTGGTTGTTCAGTTCGTCACGCCACTTGCGGTGCCATTGATGATGATGTGTTTTGAAGAGGAGAATACGAAGACAACGTATTTCCAATAATTTTTCAAGAAGGCCTGCCCGAACAGAGCTTTTTTTTAATTATATTCGCTTAAATTTTTCTTTTGTTTCTCTAGGAAAACGTCATTTCCTTCTTTTGGCGAAGAAGGCAATAGATTAATTGGTCTTTCACTCAACAAAATGTTGTTAATCAATATTTTTGCAATTTTTGGTATGGAAACGAATTTATAACAATTGCCGTCATTTCCTTTTGTATGTGATAACATGAATTATGCGTTTGTTAATTTTGTTATTATCACTGTGACAGTTGTAAATGTCGAATATATTATGTGTATTTCAAGTGGCCTCGGTTGGATAAATCCATTGTTATTCTGTCGGGTCTAAAATGATCTCATTTTGTCATTGCGCGACCTCATTGATATTATTATTGATACTTTCCTTTTTCCTTTTTATATATAATACTGTTTTTGTTTTCTACGAACGCTGGCAACGCAATATATTCTTGTAAAAACAGTCTTAGGCAATTTTAATTACTTTTTTGTACATTTGTAAACGTCACTCTAATCTTGAAATTTATGAAATTACTTTGAAATCGACACGGCTGTCTTTTTGCCCTAACAAGACCAAAGAAGCGTTATTTTTTAAGCATATAAGCCAAATTTCTCATGAATTTACATCATAACAATATTCATTTAATTATATTAATTATAATTTTAATTATATTATAACACAATATGCTAATTAAAGCCTTTTTTCTCATCGTGAAAACAATTCAACAATTTGTTTAATCATATTATTGTCCTTTTCAGAGATCGGTTCCTAATGGAAGAGGAAAACAATTAGGATGGAATGAGGTTCTCGTTTGGACGGCCACTCTTTTTTTCGAAATAATGTGCAGCATTGAAGAGGAATTGACGAAAAAGTTGTTTGTGGCCGTGTGGCCGTCCATCATTTTTCTCTTTTTTGTTCTTCCATTATCCACCGATCTCTGAAATGGACAATATATACTATTGAAGATGAATCTGACGTGGTAATGAGATAAATTAATTTTCACGTATTATTGCACGTATCATAACGTCAAGTTTTAAGTGGAAAAATGTTATTTAAAAAAGACAATATTTTTAATTTAATTGCTCCCAGTTCTTTTTATAAATCAACATCCTTCCCAAAGTTTTTCGATGCCTGAAAAAGCTAAAAACAATTCCTTAAGTGTTATTTTATAATTAAATTATAATTTATTTATATGAAAATTACGATTTGTAATTATATTTGATAGAAAGTTGTGCTCAATTATGGAATCTTAATAACTTTAAGAGTTATGAATCGAACTAAGACAAAAATATTATTTTTTTAAGGGTGGCTTCACTCAGCCTCAAAACCGTGTCATAGTTGATTCAATCAACTTGCACTTTTTTGAATAAAAACTTTAAAAAATGCTTACGTTAGGGAAAATAGGGTCTGAACAAATTATGGTATAGGCGCCAAATGAAAATGACGATTTCGCAACAATTAAATATATTTTTTAAACATCACAATGTAATTTTAAAACTAATATTTTTTCAAATACACATTTTGAGCTTTGATTGCGTGAACATTCTTTAAAGGCTTATTTCGTATTAACTTAGGCTTTAATTATAAATGTCAATGATATAATTTAAAAGTTGTACAATCAATGAAAATTACGGAAATATATATACTATGAGAAAAATATTTGTGGTAATAACTACAATATACCTATATTTCTAATTAATGTTATTTCCCATATTGTAAATATTGATTGTTTTGGATAAAACAAATTGTATATTTTATTATAGTCGTCGCCAAATGCGATTACCACCGCGGTGGTGGCGCACATTTTAAATATTATTTTTTCATTTAATTTTTATGATGCTTATTATTTTCCGCATTTATTCCACGATTAAAACAACAACTAAAACATATTCTTCAATTTGTTTACGCAAAAACAGTATAGAACGAGTATTAACAAGAAAATAATCATAAAAATTAAATGAAAAAATAATATTTAAAAAGTTCGCCACATTTTGCGGTGTAAATATTGAACTCTTTGATTTTAAAGTTGTTAATATAAACGCATGTCAGGTCTGTTGTATTTTATTAAATGTTTAATGTAAATTATTTTATTCTGGTTTTACAAAAAACAGTCTTTTTATAATTGTCTCAACGCGCAGCTGTTCACGGCTTTGACGTCAAAATTTTGATAAAGACACACACCAAAAGAAATTATAGCCTGGAGGGTTACTTTAATCTAATATTTCGAAAACGTTTAAAGCGCTAGACATATTTTAAGAGAAGCCTTCACAATTGACGCGAAAGGTAAAGGTATTTGTTGCCTTCACGCAGCGGTTCGCGATTTTGAGGGCATCTCTTCTTCGAGAATTTCGTCTTATGAAGATACTGGTTATAGCTATTCTTACTCTTCCAGATAAATGATTTATCGATAACTATTATCAAAATCTAGGTTTAAGAAAATTCTCACTAAAATCGGTCTGCATTCATTCGTAGGATCCTCGAGGTGCAGAGAGAAATAGTTGTCGATTTATTATTTGAATTTGTTTATTATTTCGTTTATTCTTTTTTTATTATTTTTATTGTTTTCGTAATAACTTGCTCGTGTTTCGTTATAATTGTCACTCAATATGTTTTTATTTAAGGTTATCGATTAATGATGTTCATACTCAATGTATACAATGTTCACTGGTACAAGGATTCAACGAAAAATGAGGTTTGCTGAGTTATTTGGTTTGTTCATTTGTTTTAGTTGCTAATTTAGGTGTCCGTGAATCGTTAGTTCACTAATTTCGATCAATTTTCATCATATAAGAGAAGTTTCATGAATCGATGTTAAAGATGTGATTCAGTATCTCCAGTGAACAACAGAATAAGGTAATATTGATAATTTAGTAGTTTATTATATCATTCAGGTATTTATTAAAGCGAATGGAAGTTCATAAAGAAGTAAGATGACATTCATGTCGATGTCCAGATAGATGTCGTTGCCCACTGACTTTCGTTATGGGATGTTGATTCAGAAAGCAACAATCCATGTCACGGGAACAAAAATTCACTTAAAAACTCCCGCTCTTATGATCAAGGTAAAATTAGTTGTTTCTAAATCCAATTAGTATCTAATTTTAGAGCTATCGACGGAGTAACGATACAAACGAAGATATCGAAAATGATCATGATGGAATTATGGCATATGATATTATTCCTGTGAAACGGCCATGTTTCTAATTCCCTTGAAGGTTTGCCAGAATATATATATATATATATATTATTATTATTTATTTATTATTTTAGATTTTCAATTTGGATCATCGCACTTATCACCACTAAACAAAATAATAACCTTGTTGTATTAAAATCTTATTTTATGATGTATAAATTATAAATAAAAGTTCATTAAATAAACAATACACCGCTTATAAAATTATTTATTTATAATCGAAGAAGCTAGATAGTATCAATCTGATTAATAAAAAGGTTAAGGTTTACATATAAATTAGTAATATTGTCTTGATTTGTGCATTTCCTCTGCGACATCTTCGTTTGTATCGTTACTCCGTCGATAGCTATAAAATTAGATACTAATTGCATTTAGAAACAACTAATTTTACCTTGATCATAAGCTGATGGCCTCACGAATTGAAAGCGGGATCTTTTAAGCGAATTGTTGTTCCCGTGACATGGATTGTTGCTTTCTGAATCAACATCCCATAACGAAAGGCAGTGGGCAACGACATCTATCTGGACATCGACATGAATGTCATCTTACTTCTTTATGAACTTCCATTCGCTTTAATAAATACCTGAATGATATAATAAACTACTAAATTATCAATATTACCTTATTCTGTTGTTCACTGGAGATACTGAATCACATCTTTAACATCGATTCATGAAACTTCTCTTATATGATGAAAATTGATCGAAATTAGTGAACTAACGATTCACGGACACCTAAATTAGCAACTAAAACAAATGAACAAACCAAATAACTCAGCAAACCTCATTTTTCGTTGAATCCTTGTACCAGTGAACATTGTATACATTGAGTATGAACATCATTAATCGATAACCTTAAATAAAAACATATTGAGTGACAATTATAACGAAACACGAGCAAGTTATTACGAAAACAATAAAAATAATAAAAAAAGAATAAACGAAATAATAAACAAATTCAAATAATAAATCGACAACTATTTCTCTCTGCACCTCGAGGATCCTACGAATGAATGCAGACCGATTTTAGTGAGAATTTTCTTAAACCTAGATTTTGATAATAATACTTGATTTTTTCGAAATAAAAAAATCTAATTGTAAAGTATTTATTTTTGGTTATGTTTACTGAAAAACTAATTAATTTGGTGTGTTCGTTAATTTTCTTGGTATATACCATGGTATATTTACTAATTTAACAAATACGTTTTTTTTTAATTCAATGATGAGATTTCAAAAAAAAGTTGTCCACTTTTCTGATTATAGCCAGTTTAGACATATATTTTCTTCTTATTCAATCAAACACGCATTTTCACAATAATTTATTAGAAATTTATTGTCGTTATTACTAGGTAATATCTCTTTAAGAGAGCTCATAATATATTCATATGGTATTTAAAATTCCATATGGAAGAGAACGTACAACCTAGGATTGACATTCGATGGAATTCTGCCACCACTGTTATCGATTTTTGTACAAATTTTTGTTTATAATTTTTTTGATTTAAATTTCGAAATTTCATGATATTGTTATATTATTTTCATGAAACATCTATAAATTACTATTTTTTAATATTTTTTGATATAAAAGTTTCTATGGTTTTTTTTTACTATTTACAAGTTTTCGGTTTTGAAATATTTTAAATATGGAAATAAGATAATCGATAATTTCCCCACGTATTTTTATTAAATGTTTGGATATATAGTACGTAATAGCACGTACCAAAATTTTGGCAGACGGAACCCTTGCGCGGCAAAGAAATGCTTCTCTGTATATATTTAATATCAGAAATATATTTACAATTAAACGAGAAAAATTATCTATCATTTATTTTATTTTTATTTTGAACTAGTATCAAAATATAAGAAATTGACAATTCCAATTTTATTCTCATAAATAATAAAAGTAATAAATCAGATTTGATCTAGAAATTTTTAAGAAATATAATGAAAAACGGAGAAATTATTAACATAAATTGAATATTTGTTTCATGATCTCTTTGAGACCATTGAAAATAATTCAAATATTTTGGAATTGAATTTTCAATTTCTTATATTTTGATAATAGTTTGATTTAACATAATATCTTCTCTTCCTGATCAGTTTTATAACATTTCTTGGAGAAAAAATCAACAATATATTAATTTAGTCAAATAGTATGACGTGTCAAAATTATGTTATAAAAAAAATTAGTAGCCGCGAACCGCTTAATTTTGGTGCCGACTATAGCTGGAAATATTTGTAAAAAATCAAATGAATAGTATATTTTTGGAAATATTTGATTCAATATAATAAGGTTTTTCAAGAAGCAATTATTTTTAATAATGTTATTGTTACTTTGCTGAGTTTCGTTTTACTGTTACGCATGAATTTAGTTTTTTTGTGCTAAAACTTTTATTCACTTAATTTCACATCAATGACATTAGAATATCTTCCTCGTTTTTATTTCAACGACAAGGTAAAATATCGCGTCCGGTGATTGAGTTGAAATTTTGAAATATTAGATTTTTTTGTCAAAATGATTTTATTTAATGCATACGATTGTTAAAGTTATTATCTACTTTGTTTTTGTTTCGATATGTACATTTGCAAACACCGCACCTTTATAAATTCGAAATATTGCTTAACTTGTGTAGACGAAAACAGAGAGATATAGCTATGTCAATTCCCAAGTTCAGAAAAAAGCTTATATTGAATAATGCACACGCATGTATACATTGAATTTATTTTCATTATTAGAAATCATAAATTTAAATCATTTCCCTTTTTAATTATTTTAGTTAAAGTCTTATTGAAAGTTTCGCCTATCTCTAGTGTTCGTGTGTAATTCGCCGCGAAAAAATCAATAAAATTGTTTGACTTGGTATGCTGACGAATTTATTTGTCTTTCAAATGTATTTTATATTAATATATTTGTATAATTCATGTTTTATTCCATGATTTTAACTTTTTCTTTTACATGAAAAAAAACTTAATTTTTCAGATTTATTAAATTGTCAAGTTTTGTAGTATCTTGGGTTTATATTAAAGTCGAGGAGGACGATTTAATATAAGTAAAAAGTCGAGTGATGTCGAACGATAGTGATCTTAACATTGACAACCTTATCACACGCTTATTAGAAGGTTTTTAAACTGCATTTTGACCGTAATAAGTTTTATACCAATTTCAGTAAGAGGATGCAGGCCTGGGAAGCCGGTCACAATGACGGAAAGTGAAATACGTGCACTATGCCATAAATCCCGAGAAATTTTTCTGTCGCAACCAATTCTGTTAGAACTTGAAGCTCCATTGAAGATATGCGGTTTATATTGAATTTAAATATTTCTTTAATATTAATTATTAGGTGACATTCATGGACAATATAATGACTTGCTGAGGCTTTTTGAATATGGTTGTTTTCCACCAGAGGCCAATTATTTGTTTCTCGGAGATTATGTAGATAGAGGAAAGCAGAGTTTAGAGGTTAGCTTTTTTATTATCACAAAATAATTGTTTTTTTTAGACAATTTGTCTTTTATTAGCTTATAAAGTAAAATATCCAGAAAACTTCTTTTTACTCAGAGGAAATCATGAGTGTGCGTCAATTAATCGAATTTATGGATTTTATGATGAATGTATGTTTATTTTGAAATTTTTTTAAGTATTCACAGTATAGGCAAACGCCGGTTCTCTATAAAATTATGGAAGACGTTTACTGATTGCTTCAACTGCCTTCCTATTGCTGCCTTAATTGATGAGAAAATATTCTGCTGCCACGGTGGATTGTCACCGGATTTGCAAAATATGGAACAAATCCGCAGAGTTATGCGTCCCACAGACGTCCCCGATACCGGTATAATAATTCTTTAGTTTTTTAATGATTTTGGTTGTTTTAGGTTTGCTTTGTGATTTACTGTGGTCTGACCCTGATAAGGATGTGACTGGTTGGGGTGAAAATGACAGAGGTGTTTCCTTTACTTTTGGTCCCGATGTTGTTGCGAAGTTCTTGAATCGTCATGATTTGGATTTGATTTGCAGGGCTCACCAGGTATTTTAACATTTAGTGCAGTTGATTATTGATTTTTTTAAATAGCGATTTATTATATAACATGTTTAAAGAAAATCTTCCTATCTGGAAAATAAAAAACTTCCATAATTTTGGTCACGCTTTGTAATAATTAGGAAATTTCAATTTTTCTTTGCTACCTCATTGATTTATTTTAAAATGTTTACTGTTTTTTCATTTATAGTGTATTTCAAAATAGTTGACGACGCAATCACGCTGCAAATACGGCATACTAATTCAAATTCATTTTCAAATCGATTATTTTATTAATTTTTGTGAAATTTTTTAGTTGTTATTGCTTATATTTCACGTTTATTAATTAAAAATTGTTAAAATAATCGATTTGAAAATGAATTTTAATTAGTATGCCGCATTTGCAGCGTGATTGCGTCGTCAACTATTTTGAAATGGACTATATACATGAATGCATTTATTTTAACAATTATGTCAAAAAATCATTATATGGAAGAGAAAAAAATCAAATTTTCCTAATTATGGCAAAACGAGACCAATGGTGTGAATGTTTTTAGAAACTTTAATGAAGCTATATCTACAAATTTTGTTCATATTGCGTGTAGCAGGAAATTTTTAATTCTACCCGACTGACACGCTGATTTACTTACTTTGAAGACCCGGAAAACATCCAAAATGATTTTATAAATTTCAAACTCTAAATTCTAATTTTGTAACTAGACTTTTTTTTCAAATATTATCAGGGATCAAATTGAGTGTTTAATAACATTTTAAATAATATTGTTGATCGCTGGTAGCTTTTAACATGTGTTTTCGCTTATCCCTTTAATTTTCAATAGTGACCAACATTGATTTCATCAGTTGTGGTATATTTTACCCAATATTTGTAATGTAATGAGGGATCCAAGACCGAAATCAAACTCATAAGTTATGAGAAAAATTAATTATTGTTTTGTAATTTAAACAAGATAAATTGTCGAATTGTTATATTTTATTTTTAAGGTTGTTGAGGATGGATACGAATTTTTCGCTAAACGACAATTAGTGACGCTGTTCTCTGCTCCAAACTATTGCGGTGAATTTGATAACGCTGGTGGAATGATGAGTGTTGATGAGACGCTAATGTGCAGTTTCCAGGTATGTGCCAAATTTTTTCGCATAGAAAGTTTCTATTATAGATTTTAAAACCATCTGAAAAGAAGGCAAAATACCAATATCAGGGAATGAACAGCGGACGACCGGGAGGTTTACTAGGGATGAAGAAATAAATGTGTTTATGTCGATTATTTTTGAAAACGACCAATTTGCTGTTTTTATTTGTTTTTTTTGTCGAATTCCATTTAATTTTTAGTTTATTGTCGACTTAACTTGAAAACATTACAACATCGTTAAACGGTGATATTTTTAATTTTAATTATTTATGTTTCTTCTTAAGTTTCAACGGTTCTGTTGTTTTATTACTGTTTATTTATGATTTATTTCTATAATTTTTTGGCTATAGAGTTATTTTTGGCTCGATTGACATATACTAATAGAATCGTAAAATTTTTGGTTTTCAGTTATGTAGTTTCTTAAGAAATTAATATTCTGAAACATTAATTTAAGCAGAAATGTAGAATCAACGTATAACTGAATTGTACCTCGATTTTCTTTTTTATTGTTTAAATCGTTAATTGATATTTCAATGTAATTATAGCGATGAACTGTTCGGATTAAATGGGAATAGAATAAGTGTCTCTTTATTATTTATAATTTTGTTTATTCCTAACTAAAATTTTAATTGTTTATTTGAATTGAATCGAACACCAGAACTATTTTAAAGTGTATTTCTTTATTTTCCTGTTTTAAATAATATCAATATTTACATTGTTTTAGAACAATCCGTGATTCTTATTGTATTTATTATAATTTAAAATATTTATGCGGTTTGTCATTTGATTTTAATATAAATGTTTTATCAGAGACGTCGAAATCCAATGGTTATTGATATGTTAGTTAATTGCAGTGCTGAAATCATTTTTTATAGAGGTCTGAAATTCAAAACAAAAAATTTAATATCAATTCCAAGGACATGCTTTTGTCTGTCAGATCGTAATTCTCCTCAGATGTGGTATTTCGTGAATACTTTAGAGCAAAGGTCTTCTTTCAACTATGCTTTGATTCTCGTCATTGGCATCAAAATGTAATTTTCAAAAGGAAAAGATCGCTTTAAACAATAAAATACATCCCTAAACAATAAAAAAATTTGTTGACAATGCTTTCGCAATTTATTTATATGATACAATTTAAGTACAAATACAATTACAACATCTACACCAGAATTATAATTCGACTTTCGCGAAGTATATATAATCATCATCAAGATTCATCAAGATACAATACGTGAAATTAATCACTTAAAAATTAAATAATCATGATTTAACTAATCGTCGCTTTTACCTGTTTCCAATAAAGCTCAAAATCATCCAGAACAATTGAATAATGTCAAGGAATATTTCAACTGCAGCAAAAATGTAGTCCTCTGGTGAAAGCTCCAGCTTTCGGCCACCCATTAACATCTAAATTCAATTGTCATATTTCTGGTTAATTCTTTCATTAAACCTGAATGTCAAACATCATATATGCCATGAACAACAATGCTCCGAGGAATGAGAAAATTGACATCATGATAGTCGCCTTGAAGAATATCACAGCGATTGTTGCAATAAACGAAAACGCCATGAAAACTAGCGAAGCAATAGCAAGATATCCGGAATGTCTTAAATTTAAAACAAATTTAAAGTCATATTTCGAATATATTCATACGCAGTGATGTCAAATTTCGTTTGGCAAGCAATTAGGACAATTCCAAGAGTTGAAATAGTCGTTATCGCCAAAGCCAACAGAACACTTTGAATTGAATGATGGGCGCAGATGCAAGATGTCATCACACCGGTGGCAAGCGTCTAGAAATGTGATTCTCTTAAAAACTAAGAGCCGTGATGCTTCGAAATTTTAGGAACAATTTCTATCTTTTATTTAATTTTAGAATTATTAATTATCCTTACAATTTCCTTTTTAGTTCCATATTTCGAAATATGACGACGAATAATCTATTTAATACCCATAACTAATAACTTACAAATACAATGGTAACAATGATATTCATTGGGAACTTCCGGCGAACACCTTGACAGCATGCCAACGAAAGATACGTAGCAAAGAAAATGACACTTAACAGAATAAATAATTTCTTAAATTTGCTTAAAACTTACTATCCACCCAAATAAATTCCCTGGTTATACCGAATCGTTCTCATTGCTGAGGTATTAAACCATGGGTAAGCGGTCATTATTGTCACGACAAGAAGCTGAAAAAGACTAGATTCGTGAGAATCATAAATTAAATAGAATTACCATTAAGAAAATAATAGCGAACACTTTTCGGATAAAAGCTGCACGTATTGATCGATCGCTAAAAATTTTTCAATTAATAATACTTATTATAAAATATTTATACTTGAATTGAATTGAATATTTCCCATCTGGGTCGCCATTCCCACCATTTTCCATTGCATTCATCATCATCCCACGAGGCATGATTGGTGGTGCCGGATGATAAGCATGTTGTGGTGGTGGATTTTGCATATTTGGGTTATATCCAGGTTGTTGGTACGCCATTCCAACCGTATCTATATTTATTCATGTTTATATTAAAATTTAATTATTTTAAGAAATAAATAAAACGTTAGGCGAATCGGCTTAATGTATTGTGGATAGACTATAACTAGAAAACAGTGAAATTACTATGGTAACGGCAAAAGTAATGATAAATAAATTAGTAAAAATAATTAATTAAATTTGGTTAATGGTTATTAAATTTTAACGCCCGAAGCGAAATTTTATTTAAATTTAAAAAAGATAATAACTAATATTAGGATATTTTTCCCGACTATAATTATTTCAGGATTCTGATTTTTAAACTATGAAATCGTAAACGTTGCATTTTGTTATTTCGTGATCACGTAATTTGACGATTCTTACTTTTTTAATATCTAACGTACTACGCTCTTTCTATTATATTCAAAATAATTATAAGATAAATATATGTACAACAAAAAGTAAATTAATAATGAAATGACAATATACATGTAATTTAGCATCAATATAAAATCCTTTAATCTTCTGACGAACATACGTCAATAACAGGATAAACAAATAATTCTAGAAATTTCTTTAAAAAAAAAAACTTAATAGACAAAGGAAATTGATTCGTTATATTTTTGTTTTATCGGAAAATCAATAAACCCGAAAAAAACAACGACATTAAAAGCAACAACAACAACAACAACAATAATAATAAAAGTAAAAATCAATAAAAAAAATGAGCGAGATATTTGAAGATGTTCGTCTAAAAGTACAAGGTTCAGTCAAATAGAGAATTTTTGTTTATCCAATAAATATATCGATACGCATTGCCGATGTTAAAAAATTAAAAATCGATTTAAATGATAAAGTGGACAAAACGGTGTTTTTAACAACATTTTAAAGTAAATTTGACCGTTTCGGCAAAAAATGTAGTTTTATTGTTTTTACATTTTTTCCCAAATGTATGAGTTCTTGCTTAGTGTGTATTTTAAACATTAATGATATATTATTCATATAATACATCTATTAAGGTTGCGTTATTAAGAATAACGCCACCTGAACGAGATTTTAACATAATTTTATTACTTCATTTAATCAATAAGCATAGACTGTAGTGTGATATTACTAGTAAATAAAAGGAATCACAAAATTATATTCCGTCATATTCAAATACTATTCACTGGTGAATCCAAAAGCGTTTCAAATTGCCGCTAGAACAGGTGGACAACAATAATTTGAACGTCTCTGACTGAGCCGTTCGGATTACCATTGCTTGAGATCAGCGGTGTCCATTTGACTTTCAATATATTTTTAGAGATATTACTAAGTATTGTGAAGTTTTAATATAGGAATTTTAATAGATAATTTGAAATAAATTATCAATTTATTATAATTTGATATTGTCCTTTTCAGAGATCGGTGCCTAATGGAAGAGGAAAACAATTAGGATGGAATGAGGTTCTCGTTTGGACGGCCTCTCTTTTTAGACGGCCATTCTTTTTTACGAAATTATGGGCAGCACATATTTAAGAGGAATTGAGAAAAATGTTTTTTGTGGCCATATCATTTTCTCTTCTTTTATTCCTCTTCCATTAGGCACCGATCTCTGAAAAGGACAATAATAAAAACTAATTTTTAAGAAAATCGATATAATAAAAAACTTTAAAATAAAATCGACACCGCCGTATCTTTGCACAAAGCGCTTAAGCAATTGTTTCCATTAGCTTACACCTTTTATATATATATTTTTTTCAAATATCAATATAATTCTCTTCAATAATATTATCTTCTTAAGACTTAAATATCATCCTCTTTTTAAGGAGATAATATTAATAAAGTGGCAAAACTAATAACCCAACGTTTTCGATTTATTGGTATATAACTTGTAACGTTTTCAGTCATGTAGTAGCAACTAAAAATATTCACAATACTGTTAGACAAATGGGCTCAAAATTGAATTTCGACATTTTTGAATTATTTTCAATGGTCTCAAAGAGATCATGAAACAAAAATATTCAATTTATGTTAATAATTTCTCTGTTTGTTATTATATTTCTTCAAAATTTCTAGATCAAATCAGATTTATTACTTTTATTTTTTATGAAAATAAAATTGGAATTTTCAATTTCTTGTATTTTGATAATAGGAAAATATTAATTAAATAATGACTTGAATAAAAGTTTTTCAAAAAAAAAAAAATAAGAAAAATGAAATATTTACGAGAAAATTCACAGAAAAACCTTAAAAGGCGAAAAGTGCACTTTAAGGTATTGTCTTTTCAGAGATCGGTGCCTAATGGGAGAGCAAAAAAGAAGAAAAATGATGGACGGCAACACGGCCACAAACAACTTTTTCGTCAATTTCTCTTCAATGTGTGCTGCCCATTATTTCGAAAAAGAGTGGCCGTCCAAACGAGAACCTCATTCCATCCTAATTTTTTCCTCTTCCATTAGGCACCGTTCTCCGAAAAGGACAATATTATTTCAATATTTATTCGCACTACATAGCGTGATTTACAGTTTCTCTTTTTTTAAAAATAAGATATCCAAAAATAATTTGCATATTTTTTATTCATAATTTATTTTCCTCAAAAACTGGTTTAAGTACATCGTGAAATAGTGAAAACTAAAATTCAAAGACATTAAATTGTAAAAACAAGATATCTCACAGATTAAACTAACACTTTCGTAATTTTTTAAAAGGATTAAAGAATGATTATTAAACAAGATAAAATCATATTACTGATTGAATGCTTATGTGAAAATGTTTATGTTGACAATAATAACAATAAATCCAGAAAATATAAAAATCCAAAAACAAAATAAAATCACAATAAATACGCTAATGAGAAACTTCATTTGCGTCAGCTAAACATTTCATGGTCAAAAATAGTTAATCCGTTTTTAATTTTATTTTGTTTATTTTGCACTTAAATTCAATATTATAGATTCAATATATAGTTTTTCCAGATTACTAATACACTTGACAATAAGTAAAGAGAATGACGGTAATTTCAAATTTTATTTAAAGAAAAATATAGTTTTATAGTTGTGTCACGATGGATTAGTATTTGAAGATGAATGGGCTAAAGCTCAACCAGTTGTGCTCGATCTTTTATATCAAAGAGTATATAATTTAAGCATTTTTCACAAATAGTATAATTTTAAGCCTGTGTCGCCCGCAGTTTGGCAAGATTTGTTTCAGTTGGTATATAAAATAAATTCATGGATAACAGGTGGCAGAGAAGAAATGAAGGACACGTTATCGAATATAATAGACGATTATGTTCTTGATGCAGGAGAGGTGAATGGATCCTTATTTCTTCGCTAATAAACTGTTAATTTTGTAGAAAATTAAAAATAACGAGGCCTATAATCTACTAAAAGTATATAGTGAGGAATGGATTCGATATTACAAACAAACTGATATTTTATCCCTTCCATTTAGGGTGTGTATTATTCGAAGACCTTAAATATTGAAATTTATTTAGTTTGAATCAATAGAGTCAATAATGTTGGAAAAGTGGTACAAGTGCATATTTTCCGAATTGAGACCATTGCTATTAAATGAAGCATTGAAGTTAATTGAAGAAGAACGAAATGGAAATATGATTGATTCGAAAGCTGTTACAGCAATCAGAGATAGTTTTGGTATTTACAAAAAAATAGTAAAATAACCATAATTTAATTTTGAAGTTGTTTTGTCTCAAAACCCAGAGGAACCTCTACTAGAATATATGCAGTTCTTTGAGAATGAATTTATAGAACAAACTGTTTTATATTATAAAAATCGAGCTTCTCAATACATTGTTGAAAATGGTGTTCTGAATTATATGATATACGCTGACGAAAAATTAGAAGAAGAACAGAAAAGAGCTGCAAAATATTTGGAAATGAAATCGCCGCGTTCTCCAAGGGTATTTGGTCGCAATTCCATTATTTGGAATGAATCAATTTATTTTAGCATATGCAGCAGTGTGTGGTTGTACTGGTAGAAACATTTGAAGATCAGATTCTGGCAGAATGTCCTAAACTAATTGCAGACAGAGATGTTGAAAGTTTGTTTAAAAATTTTTAAAAATTAATTAATGTAATATTTTAAGAACTTCAAAGGTTATATCGTTTAATAAGGCGAACAACAAATGGTATTGATACTGTGTTAACCCTGATTGACGAGCATATTAAAACTGAGGGTCTGAATGACATGAAAAATAACGTTTCAATAATATCAACGGTTTGTATTTCTTTACTGATTATGACGTTAGTTATTTAATAGGACCCAGAAAAATATGTACAACTACTATTGTCAATGTATGAAAAGTTTACCTTATTAATACGTGAAGGATTTTTGGACGATGCAAGATTACTAACAGCTAGGTAAGGGTATTAGAGCTTGCAAATATATTGCTTATCTATTTCAGAGATAAAGCTTTTCGATCTGTTGTCAACGACAATTCGATATTTAAATTGGAATTATCAAATAAAAAGGGGTATTGTAATTTAAAATAAAGTTAAAGGAAAGCTCTATTGATGAAATTCGTTTCAGAAGGCCAGTTTTGGTTGAGTCAAAATGCGCAGAATTACTGGCAAATTATTGTGACCTCTTGTTAAGAAAAACACAGCTGAGTAAAAAATTAACACCAGAAGAGATTGATTCAAAACTCGATCATGTGGTAAGTTGGAAATCGTGAAGTTTTACTTTTATTACATCTCACACGCCAACTGGAATGGTAATAAAAGGATGTCGGTAAACGTGCTCAAATCTTACTTTTTGGAAAAATATTAATACTTTTTGACAGTTTAAGACAAGCCTAGTTAAATTGTCGTGGACAATTTTGAGACACTTAAAAATCTGAAAATCGTACTTTCCAGTTGACGTCCATCTCATATGCACCTTAATATGTTTATTTAATTCTAGTTATGTTTTCAATATATTCTGCAAATTATTTTAGTGATTTTTTGTAAATATTTATGGAAAATATATATTTACAAAACTGGCATATTGCCAATTACGCTGATGTACACTCGAACTGTAAATCACAAATTAAGCTATAATAAACTTTGGGATGTGGTTTATTTTCGGAAGATTCTTTGTTTTACATACCATCTTTTTTCATTCATTTATACTTGTTTTGAAATAAACCATATGTTTGCGAATATAAGACTAAATTAGATAAGAACACATGAGAAAATAGGAAAAGATAGGTTTGAATTTAAAAAAAAAACTCATATTGACATTATGTTCCGTTTACTTGATTAAATTAGATAGTTTTTTCGTCATTGGTTTCCCTTCTTTGTCCATTATTTGTGGAAATGATTGATGCTCAATTTTCGTGTAGTTAATTCAGCATTTTTATGTCAATATGAATTATCAGTTTTGCAACTGTAATGATAAGGAAACAAAATGTTAGCTAATAATAAATTAGGTCCTATTGAGGAAACTTTGACTAGTAACGCAACAAAATAACGATGGGTAACAGTTTGTGTTGGTAATATCTAGCAATAGGAATTATTCTCATATTTCATTGGTTGAATTATCTGAACTTCCAAACAGCAGTTTAAATATGTTGCAGTTATTTATGTTATAACAGAAATTAGGAAATGGTTGAAAATTTGGAACAATTATATTTTAAAAAATTAATTTTTTTTTCAGCTTCTGGTTTTAAAATATGTTGAATCGAAAGATGTGTTTATGCGATTCCATCGAGCTCATTTATCCCGCCGACTGATTCTTGAAATGAGCGCAGACCAAGAAAAGGAAGAAATTATGGTTGCAAAACTGCGGGTATCACGATGTTCTACATTATTATTACTATTGAATTAATTTATTAGGAATGTGGAATGCCGTCTGATAGCATAAGCAAATTATCGCGCATGCTTCAAGATATTGAAGTTAATAGAGATTTAAATTCTTGTTTCAAACAATCCCTAACTGGAACAAATAATAATAAGCTGGTTTCAGGTGAGTTAACAAAATATTTTATAATAACTATTATTCTCATAACTAATAGCTAATAGTTAAAAATTTGATTTTTATTATTTTCTTTTGTTTAGATTCGATAAATTTGAAAGTGTTGAATGGTGGTGCTTGGGGACGAGGAGGCTCAGAGAAGGTCAAATTTTCATTGCCCAGGGAATTGGAAGATTTCGTACCAGAAGTAAAATGTTCTTTTTTTTATAAAATTCAGTTTCTTTTTATTAGATGGAAGCATTTTATAAGAGACAACATAACGGGAGAAAATTATGCTGGATGCATCATTGGAGTAGTGGCACAGTATATATTATAGGCTGAATTGTTTGTTTTTAAGTTAATTTTAGATGACATTTGGTACTGCTGCTGGAGGAAAATTCGACATTGATGTTACGACGTTCCAAATGGCTGTATTGTATTGTTTCAATGACAGGGCATATGAAAAAATGTCACTAGAAACACTTCGTTTGGCCACAGAGTTACCTGATGCTGAACTAAATCGAACATTAATGGTTTTGAAAATATTTTTCGAAGTTTAATTCATATGTTTAGTCGCTCGTCGCCTATCCTAAAATGAAATCCCAGATATTACTTTGTGATATTAGCTCGCCCACCATTTCGCCCAAAGATTTTACGGATTCTACCAAGTTTTATATCAATCACAACTTTCATATTTTGAAGGTTTTCTTACAAATACGTTCTATATGATAGTAGTTTTGTAGAATGGGAAACCACAGTTGAGAGGAAAAGTGAACTTGATTGGACGACTACAGTTATCGCTTGAAGCGAATACAGAAAAGGAGCATGAGAGCATTGTAGCTTTACGTGAATTACGGGTACAAGAAGCCATTGTCAAAGTATGTTTAATTAAATCTTAATTGATTCTCATGGAATTTTTAGGTAATGAAAATGCGAAAAGTTATAACATTGGCACAGCTGACCATGGAACTCGTCGAGATATTGAAGCCATTATTTTTGCCGAACCGAAAGTTGATTAAAGAACAGTTAGATTGGTTGATTAATAACAGGTATTCGTTTTTAGCTCTAAAAGATAATAGAAAATATGAACAACATTGAGACCATAAGAGCAGCGAATTGCGGTTTTTCGAAAGAACGGAAAAATTACACTGATAATATTTACTATTTTAATTAATAATTACAGATATATTGAGCGTAGAAAAGATGATATCAACACATTCGTATACCTATCATAAAGGTAAAAGGGCATAAATAACAGATTTATAAGATTCTAGTCCTATTGATTTTTGCACATTGTTAGATAATTCTTCGAAACTTGAGTTTAAGATGACTATACTTACTTTCTACAAGTTGAACTAATTTTATTATTTATGGGTTTTGTTGTTTTATTGCACTTTGGTGACGGTTTATAATTGTGTTTCAATTTGAAATTGTACCCTCTATCAAATCCTCATTGTTGTATTGTATATTTTGTGTATTTATTGTATCATAGAATTAATAAGATATGATCGTCATATTGGAATAATTTTATATTAATTTCTGTGTATATGTATGTGTGCTCATTTAATTACAAGTAAATTGATAAGAAACCAATTATTTTTATAAATTTGATAAAAGTTAGTCATTTATAGGGAAAAGTGATAAAATCAATGTTCATTGATAACGATTACAAGGGGTTTATCGGCTTTTCTTTCTTCTGTACAATTTGGTTTTTTTGACGATGTTGTTTTAATGCTCTTTTCTGTAGAGAATGATACATGACTGACACATGATGATTAAGAAATCTGCGGATGAAAATATTCTTCGACTTTCTGAAATTATTTATATCTTTTCACAATTCAAGTTGGTTTGTTATAGATGACATACTGGGCAATTATATTATGTATAATTGCGAATGTAGCAGATGGTTATAATATTTTGCATATTGCCGATTTTCATTTGGACAAAAATTATTCGATACATGGCGATAACCAGAGGATGTGCCATGAGGAGGGTAATACAGACAGTCGGAAATCTTTAGGATATTATGGTGACTACATGTGTGATGCTCCGGAGGTTTAGTTGGCTTTAAATTATATTAATCGGTTATAATCGTTATGATCGCATGCAAAAACTGATATATCAGCAATGACGTCGTATAAATGAACTCTCTAAAGCTTAGTGTTTCGTCAAAAATAGATTTTCATACACGTCAAATCTGCTGCAGTGCGACTCCTGTTTTTAGTACAGAACAGATTAAACATTACTATATATATATATATATATATATATATATATATATATAAATGCGTTCCCGTAATATTGACTCTGGTGACAGCCAACGTGTCCATCGCGAACTAAAATCGCTTCGTTCACGAGAGCAATTTTAAAGATATCGATCTTAAGCTTTCAGAAGCAGGCCATGGAGAATAAATGTTTTTACCCTATACAAAATAGTTGAAACTCTGTTCATCTAAATTATAATTTTTACGAATTATATAGTGGAGATCATTGTTTATTGAATTAATTAAGTTCAATAAGAATTTAATTAAATGACGTGAGTTGAAAGAAACTATTATTTAAATTAGGTTACTGTCAAGGTGCAAATTAATGATGACTTGAAGTAACATAAGGAAAGAAGTTTTGGTTAGGGGCAAACGCTGGCCAAAGCGTCCCATGCGAACTAAACGCGCTTCCTTCACTAGAGAAGTCTTAAAATATCGATTATAAGTATTCAGAAGCAGGTTAAAAGAGAAGAAATATGTTTACCGTATATAAAGTAGTTGAAACACTTAAGCTTCAGCGTACCGTAATTTTTTTTAAAATAGACAACTCTCCATTTTCATAATTGTCGCAACGCGCAGATTTTTGCAATGCGTCATCAAAAAATATGAAATTTCCTATATTTAAATTTAATTTAATGACCTTGGAGGCAATGAGATTGGAAAAAAATTAAAGCTTTCGTTTAGTTATATATTTTATTTCAATTGTCGTGAGGAAACCTGGACTACCAAAATTTGAATAATTATTGTTAAAAGCTTTTCCGCGCGTATTGTACTCAACTTTGTACTCAAACGATAATTCATGTTCGGATTCACCAGTGAAAGAAACAAAGGTGTCACTTTAATATTCAATTTGCAAATTACAACTTGTTTATTATTTCTCTTATCTTGTGACATTTTCGAAACTATAGACTATTTCAAAGTTTTTGACGGCTGCGTTGCGAACCGCTGCGCGTTGCGAAAATTATAAAAATAGAGAGTTGTCTTTGTGTCTCTCAATTTATAATGGTTTTACTGCGTAGCGGTTCGCAACGCATCCGTCAAAAATTTTGAAATAGTCTATAAACAAAATGAAATTAAACAATTAATTATAAATTATTATTGCCTATTGGAAGAGAAAAAAATGTGTCTCGTTTAGACGGCCACACGGCCACAAAGGACTTTTCCATCGATTCCTCTTTAACATGTGTTGTCTATTTTTTTGAGACAACACACATTGATGATATAGAAAAGAGTGGCCGTTGTCTCAAAAAATGAATAACACAAATTGAAGAGGAATAGATGGAAAAGCACTTTGTGGCCATCCAAAAGCGACTTTCATTTTTTTCTCAAAACGAGAAATGACTTGGAATGAAAAGTGAACTAATAAACAAATTGAAAATTAAATCGACACTTTCTTTTCTTTGCCTCACATGAGACCACAACATTGTTCTTTATTCTTTTTTAAGCAACTTTTCTAATTTATTTACACTCTGGCAGTACACGCTGTGAAGAATATCATAACACGAATAGAAATTTCCAATTATCTATGTTTATCTAATCAATCATATAAGTTTTTTTTTAATGTAATCCGATTATTGCTGACAGGTGTGGTAAAATGATAATTTCCGTTTCAAAAGTAAATAAATAAACTTTCGTTCCATCAATCTGGAAGTTTCACTATCACTTTTTCGAGAATTGTTCACGGGTCCTGGGTAATGAAAAATGAAAGTGTATTGAAATATTGCAATTTTTTGGAATCGTATTGTTCTATTGATCCAAACGAGACTATAATTTATTTTCTTATTTTTTGCTCTCCCATTAGGAAAAGATCTCTGAAATGGACAATATTGAAATCATTTAAAGGAAAAGGGAAGTCCCTGTCCCGGCTTTTGAAATGTTCTTTTTTTAAGGTCCGCCCGAAATTCCAAAAAGCGGGGCCCCTCCCATCACTGATATCAGTTTATATACTCGAAATTACAACCGTAGTTGATATATTTTTTCAGAAGCTCGTTCACTTTGCAATTGAAGAATCTTATCGAATATTTCCCGAACCTGATCTAATTTTATGGACTGGAGATAACGTGGCTCACATTGATTCATATAACGAGAGACGTAATGTTATAAACAAATTACTAAATTTTAATTTTATTACAGATGTAACCGACGTATTCAACTTGACAACTGAGCTTCTTTTCAATAGGTTAGTGTTTTTTTTTTAAATTCTTTTTATACAAGACTTCCAAGTCACCGTTTAAGTAATTTTATCTATGTTATTTTCTTCAATTACCGTTAATATTCCAATGATCATAGATTATTGTTTTATACATCTTCACGGGAAGAGTAAAAGTTTAAACCATTCGTTATTTCAGCCCTCCCGGGTGAATATTTGTGCTGATGAAAATATTTTCAAATATATGATATGCTCAAATATATTCTGAACGAGAAATAAAATCGCTATATCCTGGTGGAGCACTTCGATATAATCTGTTAGATTCATAAAGGAATATTTTTATCGGTAGTCGGAATAACGCGAATAGTTTTCCGAATAAACTATTTTATTAAATTTTTATAATTCACTCTCTCTCTCTCTGGCTTAAGTGCAAAATTAACTAATAACAGCGGGCAGGAGTTAAGGTCGAAAAAGCTAGTTCACATTTATTTATTTATTTATTTATTTATTTAAAAATACGTGTACTAGACACGTGATGAAAAGTAATGTAAAACACCACAGAAAAAAATTAACAAAATCAGACAATTAAAAAAATGAATAATTAAAAATAAAGTTTGGCAAAATTTAAATAATTTGGATAAGGTTAAATTAAATAGTTCACAGTAGGGAAAACTGAAGGGGGTAATAAAGGGGATAGGGAAATATTTAAAACAATTAATTACCCGATTAATTGGGATCCTAAGGAAGTCATAATAAATATGCCAGAGGAACGGAAATTTTGAATAAACTAGTATACATAGAATTTACATATAAGAGCTACTAAACAAACAATCGTCGCCAATGATGAGCATCGCCAATGATGAGCTTTTTTTAGCTTTTACGCGGAAATTTCTAACAAAATTTCACGTGGAATTTTCAAAATTATTTAAAGAGTGAACCTTCCTAAACCTTCAAATAAATTTTTATTGGTTGATGAATTGATTGATGAGTTGTGCAATTGCAATTGTGTGATGAGTTGGTTTGGGACTTTCCGATATTACCTCAAACTTGGGTAATTAAACATTTATTATAAAATATAAAGATATAATAAAATATAAAATATATAAACAATGAATTAAAAATGAAGGGAACTATATTGTTGCAATCACTTTTATACTCAACACCAAATGGTCCGCCTATTGTTAAGTTAAACAATTGATAAGGGTTTCAAATCTCAAACATATGTCGGTTTACAACAAAAGGATAATTAATTAGGCCAATTTGTTTATATTAAAATTCTCACAATCTTATTCTACGTCATATGCTCTTACAATAAATCAACTTAGTGATCGCGATTGCGATAAAATTGGCTAAATTATAGGTTCCCAAACACCACTATCCTTCCGACATTTGGCAATCACGATTATGCGCCAGCAAATAATTTTGAATCCGATTCGAGTCTTTACCAAAGTGTTTGGAACATTTGGAAGGAACGCATAGGCGCAGAAAACAAGGTCAGCTTTATGCGAGGAGGGTATTATAAGTACAGGCTAAGTGAGAATACAACAGCTCTCGTGTTGAATACCAACTTGTATTACAAGTAAAAAAACAAATAACAATCAAAAAAATGTAAATTTTTATTTTAGCGCTAATAAGGCGTACGAGAATTTCACGAGCAAAGCCGATCCAGCTGGCCAGTTTGCATTCATGGAAGAAGAACTAAAAAATGCGGAGAAATGCGTGTACAGTAATGAAGTGAATTGCACCTCAATGATCCATATTGTAGCCCACATTGGGCCTGGAGGTAAACCAGTTTAAATTTGTTTGTGTGAATCTTTTTAGTTTAGTATTTGAAAGAACTCCAAACTACACTTGGTTCCGCGATGAATACAATGAACGTTTTTTGAATTTGACAATCAGATATGCTTCGACAATTGGGCTAATGTTGTTTGGTCACCATCATACAGACACATTTCATATTGTTAAGGTAGAATGTGACATTAATTTCGCTGTAATTTTATTTGGGAATATTCTAGGACTCGAAAGGAACACCAGTTCAGCTGGCAATAATGTCACCTGCGGTTACACCATGGTTTTCCAATCTCAATGGTGCAGGAGCAAATAATCCGACATTTAGGCTTTATAAGACTGATGAGAATTATCATATTGATGATATTATGTAAGTTTCATAAATTGTTACAGTTTTTATTTATATTATTATAGAACATATTATATCAATTTGGAGGATTTGAACAACAACAAAACAAATCAATTTAAAGAGGAATATTCGTTTAAAGATGCTTATAAGATTAAAGGGTAAGTATGGAATCGGCACTTGTATGGTAATAGAATGAGCTCAGTAAACCTGCTCAAATCTAACTTTTTAGAAAGATTTTAATAGTTTTAGATAGTTTAAGACAAGCTTAATTAAATTTTACGAAAAATTTTCTCTTTTATAAAGACTTAACAATTTCCACGCACGTTTAAAAATCGCAAAACATCAATTTCCACTTGGCGTGAAACGGTAATTAAATTTACTCGTTTAATTGTCAAAATACATCGTAAAAACTTTAAAATCTTTAAATGAGGCAGTCTATTAGACAATCGAATGTTAACATTACCTGCTAGATAATTATATACTAGAAGTGTGTTTTATTGTTAATTTTGATTTAAAGGGGGAATGTCTTTAAATATCAAAATATCTGAATTTTTTTTTTAAATAATAAGGGAAGTTAGTTTAGCATCCGCTTGAGATTTTTATGAGTCTTTCACCATTGGTAGATTCGGATGCGCTGATTCCTTTTTCAAAATCGGCGCAATTTTTCGCTGAGCCGAGACATGAGCCGCCAAAGATCAAATCATATATGTGCATGAACCAAAAAAATGTCTGACTTTGGCGGCTCATATCTCGACTCAGAGAAAAACTGCGCCAAAACGGATTTGGAATCAGCACATCCGACTCGATAAAATATCAAAAGGACGCTAAAGTGATTTCCCTTGTAATATTATAAAAAATATTTTAAAAAAAGTTGAAGAGAAAGAGATGGAAACGTTTTTTTGTGTTCGTCCAAAGTAGACCATAATTTTCCTTATTTTTCCCTTCCCATTACAAATCTCTGAAAAAAATTACAAGGGAAGGGCGTGTTTTTCACAATTGGTTCGTGGTCTTTTTTGAAATTTGCGCGTACTTCGTGGCATTGGATATAAAGGCGATTATGCACAACTTCTTTAGGATGTTAAATATTATCTGAAGATGCTTACTTACTTTGGAGTTCGTATCGTCAGCAGCTGCCAACGCGAACTATCTCTCGCCATTTGAGTCGACAAGCCCGCGCCATTGTTGATCAGACTGTCTTCTTCCGCAAGATCCCGATGCGCCTTCTTCCGGTTTCGGAGTTTCTTGATTCCAGGTCTACGAATTTAACCACCGTCTCCTTGACTGATGTTGTCCATCTTTCTCTCGGTCCTCCTCTTCGTCGTCTAAAGCACCTTGGATCCCATTCTGTCACGATCCTTGTCCATCTTGTGGGTGGTAAACGATTCTTTAGGATGTTAAATATTATCTGAAGATCGAGGATATATATATATATATATATCATTCGAAACCACGCGGCAGCGAAATTGATTGAATTCATATAAATATTATTGTTTCAGAGCAATAAACGCAAATTCGATGAGCAAGGTAGTTGATGACATGAAGAAAAACGATAAACTCTTCCAAACGTACATTAATTATAATTCAGCTTTATGGGATCCAAAAATGCCAGAAGGAATATATAAGTATTTATAAGTGAATGTATAAAAAAATACTTTCAAATTTCAGAGGTGCTCAATTGTGTTCCCTTGAACATTCCGACTATCCAAGTTACTATAAATGCCTTGAAACGTATAATTCTGCAATGGGATTTTCATTGTTGAAAATTATCGCTCCAATTGTATATTACTCACTATTTATGTAATATAATGTTTTTATGTGAATATATATATATATATATATACTAATTTATTTTGAATGAAAAAGCACACAACACAATTTTAAATGTTTTAATAATACAATCGCTATACAACTGGAACAGAAAAATACTGATGTCTTCCGTTGCTGTTTATTGTAAATGTCTTACAAGCTATTGGAATGGAATGATTCATTCGGAATGGAGCGTTTGTATAGTACTTCACTTACTTCCAAAATTAAACTTATCATAATAAAAAGATAATAAATTTGTTAATTAGATCGTTAAATTTTACGTCACTGCTCCTAATCTCTTTACAGTATAGTGAATAGAAGAATAGTGTTTCGAATTGAGACGATGTAAACTACTTGAAACCTGCAAGAGGACTAATCATGAATTGGTTCGATAACACGCAATCTAATAATAATAATATTCATTGTGTAAAATATATTAAAATACATAATACAGAATAAACGAGAATAGAATAGATGAACTAGGGGAATAGGAATTGATCACATTTTCTCATCGAGGGTAGCCATCGACCCGTAACCCTTCTGGGTAGACGACTGACAACATCAAGGGAAGGAGGCGGGTCGCCAATAGGTTCTGTTCCAGAGTATATCCTCGCTGGCGTGTCTCCGGTTTGTGTCTTCTTTGCGCATGTCGTTTCCATGGTTGTAACCAGATATTAGAGTTACTTTTCTTCGATCCTTAAAGCGGCTTTTCAACTGTTTCCCTTCGGAGCATCTCTATCTACTCGCTTTTGGTTTATCTTATAAATGTTTCTTAATTGTGCACTAAACTATTCTATTTTCCACTAATGTGTAAATTATTAGGGTGAACCAAAATTTTTTCTAATTTTTAATTAAAAATTTAAAGATAATCTTACAACACATGAAAACAATTAGGTTTAAAAGTAAAGACCATTTGACTCTATGGCTTTAACCCATCTATCGGCATGTTTTTAGATCCCCCTGCGGTACCTCCTTGTTCTTAGAGGCGAAAAACTCGCGGCACCCGTTTTCGACATCGGTCAGGTCATTGAAGCTACGAACACGAAGAAAGTGTGCCATGGATCGGAAAAGGTCGGGACTATAAGCTGGATGTGAAAGAATTTCAATGGCGTCGAGATTTTTAATATTTTCCTTCGTTTGTCTGGTGGTGTGCGGTTTTGCATTGTCTTATTGAAGAAGTATCCGCTTCCGATTGATCAATGCTAGATTTTCTCGTCAAGTTCCGCATATATTCAAGCAATTTGAGCGCAATAGAGGTCTGCGTTGATGGTCCCATCATTTGGAACTAGCTCAAAGTAAATTACACCTTCGAAATTTCACCTAATAAACAGAAGTGCCTTCTTTGAGAAACGATCACATTTTGCTACCGGTCCCGCCGTTTGACCGGATTCCAACCATTGATATTGTCTGTTCGGATTACTGTAGTAGATCCACTTTTCAACACAAGTTACAATTCTACGAATAAAACGGTAATCTTGTTGACTTTCGAGCAGTTTTCGGCAAGTCTCGACACGTTTTTGAGCTTGAATTTCAGTCAATGCATGAGGTACTTCTCGGCAGCGTCTATTGACCTTTCCAAGGGCGTGAAGATGTCGTACAACTGATGTTTGAGGAATATCGAGCTCGTCCGATAATCTGCGAGTATTTATTGATGGATTGGTCTTGCTTCACGGATTTCTTCAGAATCCACTGCCGTAGGTCGGCATGAAAGTGTATCGTCCTCGAGATCAGTGTAGTCATCGTTAAATCTTTTGAACCAATTTCGCGCAGTACGATCCGAGATCATAATGTCGCCTTCAACTTTGCATATCTTTTTAGCTTCTCCAGCTGCGTTGAAGCTTTGTTTCCAGTAATGGAACACGAATTTCGGATTTTTCCATGTTTCTCCTACAAGTTAAAAACTTTTTAAAATAATCGACCAATTAAAAATTGTAATATATATTATGATAGAGCTGTTCGAGAGCTTTAAAATGTATAACACATGTATATAAAAGTCTTTATTTGGTAAAAAAAACAATTAGACAAAAATATAGAGGAAATTGGAAAAAAGTTTTGGCTTACCCTAATAAACCCTATTCATAATAATATGTAAAAACACCTCAAGTGAAAAGTTATGAATTCACAGATTTTAAACGTGTTATTTGATTTTCACGCGCATTATCGTCACGTGTTTCACGTGAATTTAGAGGATTGGTGAATTTAGAGGAGGAACATGATCAATATCCAAAAATATTCTGTGAATGTTAAATCAGCAAATTTTTACTAAAGCGCATGTTGCTTCATTTTTATTTCGTGTGCATTAGATTCTCCCAAGGATTTAGAATGTATTCAACTATTATCACCTATTCAAGAAAACCTAGTATGTAAAAAAAACAAAATGTACACGCTGAAACAATAAAGAGAAACAATAAGATTACACAAAAGTAATTTAATTAAATGCATTTCAAAAATTAAATGAGTATATATATGTATATATAATTTGATATTTCATCGGATGCTATTATTATTATTTTATTTTTTTAATGACGCAACTCGATCTTCTACTCAGTTCAGCTTCAAGTAATGGTATGCTGCTCCTATATTCGTGGTCTTTAAATCGAACATTTCTCAGAAGTAATTCCACAAGTTTCTGTTTGCCCCAAAACAATTCCATCGTGGAGCAAGTCTATCAACAAAAAATCACCTAAAACTTTGAGCTTTTCATTTATTGTAATATTTCCGGAAGGAAGAGTTTACACTGAAGATGATATTTGCGAATGCTTTAGACGGTAAGAATGAATTATATTTTTTCAATAACACGCTCTAATATAGGTTCGGTGTAGTTAAAGGAATAACATTTTGCAAGGCTGATAAATGTCAAGCTTTCATTGTGATGCACAATGATTATGATCTGTTCGGACAAAAGCCAGATAGTTCTGTTGATCGTCTTTTCGAAGATACAGAAGGATTTGTTAATGTTGGTGATGATATATGGAAGTTGGTGCGACTGGAAGACAAGTCACAAGCTGTATGTTCAGCGGCGAAGGTGGGTGAGATGTTATGTTAGTTCTTACTTACTTCACATCGGAATATCAACAGTAGCGACAAAGGCGAACTATATCGCGCCATTTGAGTCGACATCAGCCGACTTCGAGATTCCCGATCCACCTTGTTCTAGTTTCAAGAGTTTCTTGATTTCAGTTTTACGAAATTCAGCACCTCATGAAGGTGTCAACAACATTATCAAACAAAAATATTTGTAAACATAGGTTCACGATGAAATTCAGCGACGTGAGTCTTTTCGGTGGTAGACGAGCAACATAACATGTCCACCTTGGCTTCTTCCTTTAAGCGCGTGTGTGAATATGATTGTTTTTGTAATCTGTTGACGTGTTTCAAAAGACGAGCGCCGGTTTGAGCAACGTATAGAAAAGCTGAGAGCTGGAACAATTCTCCTCATGATTAGCTTGTGTTTCCCTTCTTGCTCGAAAAGTGGAAACAGGCTTTGCATATCGCACGCCAACTGGAAATAACGATTTTGCAATTTTTGAGTGTGTCAGACAACTTTTATGTCTTTTTAACATACGACGTTTGTCCTAAAATATCTAAAAATATTAATATCTTGTCATAAAGTAAGATTTGAGCACGATTATTGAGTTCATTTTAATAGCATACCAGTTGGCGTGCATTTCGTATCTACGGATGTTTTTCGGCTGTAGATGGAGTCATGTAAGATCACAGTTTCTAGGATGTTGAGACGACTTTCTATTTCTTTATAATAACAGTCAAAGTCATCAGTCACCTTTCGCCATCCAGAGGGATTCAATAGGCGTCCGGATGCGTCATTTGTGACAAATAGACCCTGCCTTAGCTCATATGAAGCGTTACCGATAAAGCCGTCCTGTTGAGAACTACTCTGTGGGTGACTATCGAAATCACTTGACTTGACGTCTTTTTAACAAAACGTTTTATACGACGTTTGTCCTAAAATATCTAAAAATATCTTAGCTCTTCTGAAGCGTTATGGCAAACAAAGTCGTAGACGAACTCCTCCTTTCAAGAAACTTCCAATTTTTGTTCCGCGTCGAAGAGATGAGACGGTACACCGGTCCTGTGGAGAAAAAGAACTGCTCTGTCAAGAACTGCTCTGTGGCTGGCTTAACCGAATGCTCTTGAAAAAAAAAAAGCTCCTACTCTATCTCATTTACTAGCTATATTCATCTATTGTATTCTCATGTGAAATCGAATAAAGCTTTCAAATGAGTTAGATGTTCTCCACCCCAAATTGGATGGTTAAGTTGGGGGCTCCGAAAAGATACTCCTGTAGCGGATTTCGATAAGAAGCGCATGTTTTTAGATAGTTTAAGACGGGCTAGTAACAATGACGTGTCAAGTTATATGACAATAATACGTATAAATTAGTAATACACGTTTAAATATAGACAAAATTGTGATTTACATTGGAGTGTGTTCTGTGCTCATGGAACTGTCGCCAGGTAAGTTATAGCGCGTTATTAGAAGATTAAATTGGATCGACACACCAACTTTGTCTTCTAAGGATAATAGCCAGGAGATACGCAAATCTAGTCAAAATCTAATCAGAACTGTCATCATTTTCAATTGTTGTGACGATGACAATAAAAAATATTATTGCAGGTTTAAAGGAGCATCCCGAATAATAAAATGGTCTCGCTTGTCAATTTGTTTATTATTTCGCTCTTCTTTGAATATCGTTCCTAAATATAATAAATTACACATAAAATTTTGTTATTATAACTATTATTAATGTAACAGCCAATTTATTAAGAGAATACAAAATGAAACAAAAATATGAGGAAAAAAAGAAAAGCGAAATAATTAACAAATTGAAAATTAAATCAACATGATCCCAAGCGAGACTATTTTATTTTTCGAACTGCTCCTTTAAACCAACTTTTTCAATAATCTGCACACGCCAGCTGTTATGGTAAGAAAATGAGCTCAGTAAACGTGCTCAAAACTGACTTTATGAAAAAATATTAACACTTTTAGATAGTTTTAGAAAAGTGCCGTAAACGATGTTCTATTGAAAAGACGTAACAGTTACCAAGCACGCTTAAATAGTAATTTCCAGTTGGCGTGCCTTCACCACGCCAATATATTAAAGTAATAAAATATATATTATCATTTATTTGGAACATAGCCTATAAAATTATAATTTATAGTTACTTATCACAAAGTTCCTAGCCATTGTTCCATCGTATCAAACTTTATTAAGTATGTCGATAATACAACTTTTTAATCTGTGACAACTTCTCGTCCTGATATGACTTTTTTATTTTAATTTTATATTTGAAATGGTTTCTCTAATGAGAGTGAGTGTTTTATAGTTTAAATTTATTAAGAAAAACAATATTAAACAAGAAATGAGGTGAACAAAAATGTAAAATAAGAAATATATTAAACATTCTCGGAAAAAAGTGATGAAAGAAAACAGTAAAACCTTTCAATTAGTATGTTGGCAATTCTATCATCCATTTGGGTTGTTTTTGCAATCCACAGAAAACCCGGAAACCTGGAATAACCTACTATTTTCATTTTTCCCATAAACGAATTTTCTCATTTAAAACCCGATGATAATAACTGTGTAAACTTGGAAAAAAACAATTTTATAGACAACTTACGATGGGGAAAGTCCATTACGTCCTCATCGCTTGGAAAAGGCTGTCGATTCGTGCACTCTGAACAACATTTATGTCAACTTTTTGAATGAATATCTCGTAAGCTTATTTCATAACTAAAATGGTTGCTATCTTTATTTATAGAATCGTACCGAAACCAACACTGCTATATCATCTCGATGTTGGTAAATTTTGATTCAAGTTGCATGCAGATTTGCTAATTTTCAGCGAGTATTTGTAGTGACAACTGTGCGACGCCGACCACATCGCGTATGTCTGTTTTCACGGCCACGGATAGGCTATCGTCCATATCTTCCACAACAACGCTAGTGTGCCCAACGTCGGTAACTGATGTGAGAGTTGATGATAATAGTGTCACGTCCGTGCAAACAGGTTAGCTCAATTACTATGATCTGAATATTTATCGCAATCGTTAGTTTTTAGTTAAAATACTTTTTGTCGTTTTTCATCATTTAACACAGTTTCTGCGTGATGACTACAAGAATCCATACATACAGTCCAGTGAAGGGAGGGACCCCGTTTTATGGAATTCCGGGCGGGGTGGGGTCTTAAAAAAAATTTCACAACCCAGGAAACCGGAGCGGGGCTTCACTTTGTTCCTATGCTGAAAATTATGAACAACTATTATCAAAATCTAAGAAATTGAAAGGTCTATTTGATCATTTTTGAATTATTTTCAATGGTCTCAAAGATAACATGAAACAAATATTCAATTTATGTTAATAATTTCTCTGTTTTTCATTATATTTCTTCAAAATTTCGAGATCAAATCAGATTTATTACTTTTATTTTTTATGAAAATAAAATTAGAATTGTCAATTTCTCAGATTTTGATAATACTTTTCCGCATTCCTACGTGTTTTTTCGTTGAAATCTTTATCGTAAAAATTCCCACTACCACGAAGTATGCCGTATATTGCTTTTTATTATTAATTATCAAAGCGTATCTACAATTTGAACAACTAATTGAACTTGAACAAAACAGCAAAGTAAATCAAATTTTAATAAAAAAGTTTAAATAAAGAAATGAAGAACATTTTTTTCTTACAATTGGAGCGTGATCTTTGCCAATATGCGGCATAATTATTGGAAGTGGAGTGCGCAGATTTATATTTATTTTTTAAAAATATTTCTGAACAGCACATGTGCACCCCACTGCCAAGAAACCGCGCCGCATTGTAAAAGAATTCGCCCCAATTGCAATCACTACCTTCTAATTTATTAGTTTTAATTTCAATATTGTATTTATCTGTTAACGTTTCATTCTGCAAAAATCCTGATGAATTAATGAAAATAAATTCTTAGTACCTCAATTAATGGACCAGAAGAGTCTTCATCGTCAATATAAATGACTTGTAAATATTGAAAATATTGGAAATAAAAATAAATTAAAAGGTTGAGTTTGCAATTGGTGCGAAGTCTTTTGCAGGGCGCGGTTTCGTGGCAGTGGGCATGTGATCTTCAAAACAATGATAATTGTGCGAACCAGAGAGGAAGCCCCTGACCGGGACTTCACCTTTTGGAGTCCCTCCCATCACTGATAGAGTCGGTTACAGTTTTCCGTCGTCATTGTCAACGTTTCATTAATACAATAGAGACGGGAAAAATTTTTGTATACTTTACTCGCGCTGCCAAATGAATTCTTAAAAATAGAAGCTCAGAAAAGTAATTTATGCTTAACGTGGAGATCTAAATTCAAGAAGATACTTTAAAAGAAGCCTGCGAAGTTACCGTAAAAACTAGTTGTTAAGCTAGTTACCTAGTTATTTTCAAGTGCATTTTAATAAAATGCGTTGTCAGTAGTCAGTCAAAGTAGTCAAAATCGTTATTTTCCTTTGGCGTGTACTCATTACTTTTTCGTAGGGAAAAAGACAATCAATAGCATATTATTAGGTCTAGAAATTAATTTCCGCGTTTTTACGCATATTAAACTATAAAAAAACTCGACAAACTTAAACAAAACTTTTATTCAAAATAATTTTCGTTTTCCGTCATTAATAACACCAGAGTTTTTCCCAGAGTTTGGGCAACTTATGGATTCCATCATAATAGAATTTTTCTGGTTTGGCCGCAGTTCATTCATCTAGTCATTTTTTGACGTGTTTATGATATCGAAAGCGCAGCTACGCCAGACCATGAGCCATTGGAGTACGGCGGGTACGGTAAGACTTCCCATTTGAACTCTTTCAGCGTATCCTTCACCGCTTGAGCAACATGCGGCCTTGCGTTGTCATGAAGCAATATGACCTTGTCGTGTCGATCCGCCCATTGTGGTCTTTTTACTGCGATTTCATTCCGAAACTGCACTACTTGATGCTGATAGCAATTCGCAGTTATTGTTTCGCCAGATTGGAGCAGTTCAGAGTACAGAATAACTTGTTGGTCCCACCATATGCACCGTAAGGTCATCTTCCCGTTGATGTTGAGTTTTGTGGTCGAAATTGTCGGTTCACCGGGACTAACCCACGATTTTCTTCGCTTCGGATTGTCGTAGTACACCCACTTTTCATCGCCAGTTATCATGCGATGTAAAAAGACTTTCTTTGAAATCTGTCCAACAAGATTTGTGAAGTTGTTTTTCTCTGCTCTTTGTTGCGTTCTGAGAGCTCATAGGACATCAATTTTCCTTCCTTTTTAATCTTCACCATTGCTTTCGATCGATGAGAAATTGCTTTTTGCGTAACGCCAAGAGATGCCGCGGGTTTGAGTCGAATCTTCATCCAACAAACCCTGAAGTTCCTCGTCTTCAAATTTTTTGGCTGCCCTGATCGGTTTTTGTCGTTGACATCAAAATCTCCCGATTTCAAACGCTGAAATCATTCTTGGCAGGTTCTTATGAATGGTGCAGCATCGTCGTAAGCTTTGGCAAGCGTTTGGTGCGCGTCAGTGGATTTCTTCTTGAATTGGAAAAGGAAAAGAAGAGCTTCCCGCAAATGACGTTTTCTTGGCACAAAGGTGGACATATTCTGAACCCAAAATAATGATTTTTTATAAAGTTCGTGAAGAAAGTTATATATAAATAGAAAGCTGATAACACAGAGAACATTATAACATAATATTCGTTATATAAAAATAATTTTATTTTCACAAAATATCAACAACAAAATAAACGCGGAAATTAATTTCTAGAATTAATACTATGTTATTAGGGTAGATTGCAGAGAGGGGTGGAATGAAAACTTTAATTTTGGAATTCGGAATCAAAAATGTAAATTCGCAAACCGGGTAGTCAAACAATTTTTTAGGATATCTGTCACTCGCACCACCATATCACATTCTTCCGGATACTCCATATTTTCGAAATGCTACCATCATTCCGCCACCAGTGGGCGGCGGCAGAGAATTGTCAGTTTTGCAAAGGATTATTAACCGATACGTGGAGAGCATGAAGGTATCAAAATATTATCAAACATAACTATTTGCAAATTTAGGTTCACGATGAAATTCAGCGACGTGAAACCGAATATTTTCATCCCGCTTCTATTATGTATGATGATGAATCAACAATTAGAGAAGATGAAATTCTTAGCAATTATAGTAATCAGAATTATAATCACAATCAATATAACAGTCATATTGATATGTACAATATGGATGGGCTTGGAACACATCCATTTCACATGATTGGAAACTTTTGATTTTATGCACAACTAGATGTAATCACTAATCAATTTTGGATATATTGCATAATTATTTTTATGAGGATAGTTGAGGATGTTTATTTGTTTTGTTTTTATTTTTATTTTTGATGGGTTGAAAAAAACCGTTTATCATTTGTTACTTTTTCGTTGTTTCCGTTTTGGATTATTTTATGTCCCAATTTTTTGAAGTTCGTTGGTGTTTAGTTTTGTTATGATTTTATTGACATCGGAATAAATCGTTCACGGAGTATTTCACCATAAAATTCTATTTTTGATAGAAATAATATTACCGTTTTGCTCAAAGAAACAAACGTACGCCATGAGAAATAGTCGATTTGGTGAATTTAATCACGTATTACTAATTTCAGGGACTTGGACTTACCATTTTTTTTGTATTTCGGCTAGTTTAGGGTACACAATCCATTTATCATAAGATTAGAGCGGTAAATAGGAATTTAAATAGTTAAGTGAGACATTTTCCGAGTGGCGTGCAAACGTATGGTCGGCTGAGGGAATTGGTCGGTTTTTACCGGTTTTTTTTGTTTAATATATACAAGAGATAGTCGGAATTGAAGATTTCAATCTCGGGAATGCCGAATCAAAAACAAAATTTCGGAGTCCGGAAGAAAGAACTCAAAATCACATTTGAAAGAGGAATCTGAAATACGGAATTTGGAATCAAAAACAAGCCGGTATACGGGATTCGGTATTCCGCCCATATAAGGGCAATCTCTAGCAAACTGCCCTAGCTCCAGCTGATGGCACTGATGCTCAGGCTCCCTTCGCTTCGGTCACTCCATCTGCAAATGTTACCGTTCCATGCTCGGCTGCTGCTGCTTGAGATGGGGTTTTGATCGAATTGTACGAGTGAAGATTCTTTTGGTCCTGTAATGACTTTCAGTTTTTGAACCCCAGTTTTTACGAATTTTACGGATTTTAGCATATCATTGCTTCCAGTTGCACCTTCGCTTGGTTAAGCTGATTAAACATCTAAAGATATATAGGCAATCTATAGAAAACTGCCCCAGCTCCAGCTGATGCCCCTGATGCTCAGGCTCCCTTCGCTTCGGACACTCCATCTGCAAATTTTACCATTCATGCTCGGCTACTGCTTGAGAAGGGATTTTGATTGAATTGTACAAGTGCAGATTCTTTTGGTGCTATAATGACTTTCAGTGATTGAACCCCAGTTTTTGCGGTTTCGGGTTTTTCGCATATCATTGCTCTCAGTTGCACCTTCTCGATTAAATTCTGAATACAAATCTCAAAAATTTGATATAGAATTAAAATATTTCATTTTAAAGTTTTTCTCTGAATATGATCAAAATAAACATTTACGTGAGCATTCCAGTACCAAGAAATCGCGCCGCATTGCAAAAGACTGCGCACCAATTGCGAACACTACCTTCTAATTTATTATTTTGATTTTCAATATTTCATTTATCCTGATGAATTAATGAAAAGAAATTCTTAGTGCCTCAATTAATGGACCAGAAGAGTCTTCATCGTCAATATAAGTGACTTTTAAATATTGAAAATAAAACTAATAAAGGTTGAGTTTGCAAAGTTTTTTGCAATTCGGCGCGGTTTCGTGACAATGGAGTGCGTGAGCTTGTAAAATCCATTAAATAGAAAGTACCATCAAAGATCTTCAGTGGAAATATTTTCTCAAAAAAACACATTTTCCGTTCCAAAGTTGGAGAAATAAAGTTTTCAATTTATAAATGAGATCTGAAATATCGGAAATATCGGAAAGAATACTTCTTCGTACTTCTTCGATATTGATTATCAATCAAAACTAATACAAATTGTAGCTTGGAGTAAATTAAACGAGTTCAAATGATTAAGTAGGTACGTGTATATAATAAGCAACACTCCCACTCATTTTCCAAAATAGTAAACGTTGTTTACCAATAAAAATCTAATTATAAAACTACTATGCATTGCATACTTTTGCACGAAACAATAAATATTATTTTGAAACAAATGAAACGCATTATTAATTAAATATTTGTGTATAATGTAATTTTCTCAAGATTTTTTATTGGCCAATATATTGGTATTGATTTTTTAAGAATATAAGAACTTTTAGATAAGTAATGTTAAAAATAGAATTATTAGTCATTTTATACGTTGTTTATTAACTTATTTAAAAATGTTAATTGTAATTTTATAAATTATTTTCATATTTATTGTACTTTTCAAAGTTAGAGTAATCTCACATGAACGACGAGATTCGAACTGTGGCGTAGACGTGACTGTGTTTACGTTATGTCGTAAAATACAATGCTCACTTATTTAATATTGTTTCGAAATATTTTCTCTTATTCTTCTTCATATTTCTTTTTAATTTTTAAATAAAACATCTCGTAATTTTGATAAAATTAATTTCTTTGGTGACCAACTGGACAGTTAATCGCTAAAAATTAGAAATAAGAAAAGTAGTTCGAAACAATAATAAGTGAAAATTTTATTTTACGACAATACGTAAACACAGACATGTCTACGCTACAGTTCGATCCTCGTCATTCGTGTGAGTTTACTCTCAGTCTACTTTTCAGAGATTGATTCCTAATGGAAGAAGAAAAATAAATTTAAAATGAGATTCTCGTTTTGTCGGCCACTCTTTTGTATCTCTTTGTATCTTTTAAAAAGTGAGATTTCATTTTTATAATAAAAACTTTAAAAAAAACAAAAAATCTCACAAGAATTCTAGATGCCTAACCTTTTGGTGAATCAACTTCTCTCCTAGGTACGCTACGAAACCACTTTAATTCTAATTAATTAACCCGTTGAAGTATAAGGAAGAATTTTAAATTATATGGTGTAATATTCCTTGATTTTTTGCGGATATGCATTTTATTTTACGTTAGGAGCAATTTCCGATTTTTCTAGATTTAATAACATCACGAATAACTAGGCTCGAACTGTGCTGTAGACGTGACTGTGTATACGTTTTTTCGTAAAATAAAATTCTAACTCATTTAATTGTAATATTGTTTCGAAACTATTTTTTATTTCTAATGTAGCGATTGAATGTCCAGTTCATCATCAATTAAATTAATTTTATCAATATTACGTGATATTTCTAAGAAAAAATATTGTCCTTTTCAGAGATCGGTGCCTAATGGAAGAGCAATAAAAGAAGAGAAAATTATGGGCGGCCACATGGCCACAAACGACTTTTTCGTCAATTTCTCTTCATTGTGTGTTGCCCATTATTTCGTAAAAAGAGTGGCCGTCAAAATGAGAGGCCGTCCAAACGAGAACCTCATTCCATCCTAATATTTTTCCTCTTCCATTAGGTCTCTGAAAAGGACAATGTTTCGAAACCAAGTTAGCATTTTATTTTACGACATTACGTAAACACAGTCACGTCTACACCACAGTTCGATCGTCGTCATTGGTGTGAGTTTAATCTAACTCTTTTTGAAATGGCTTAAAATAGCACGCCAATTGAAATTAGCAATATTATCCTGCCCAATGTCAATGCCTCGCTAAATTCCACGTAACTACTGATTTTCACGTCAATTTTAGAGATCTGTCCCAAATTATCTTTCAAGTATAATCTTAATTTCGATTAATAGTATTAAGCACTTTAACTGAGCTCCTAATTTTATCAATTCTATTGGCGAGAAAGAATAAAATAAATGCAGGCAAGGTTTTTCAGAAACGTGAACTATTCAAACTACATGATCTATAGTTTTTTGTAAACATGATAGATTCTCGTTGAGATGTATCATATATTCTTATTCAATGATAATATTTTAAAGCAAACAATATTTTTAACATCAAAACACAGTCGCTGAATGGATTTTTTAAGGCCACATGCCAATCCATTCTATCTTAATCAATTGATTTTCTTAAAAATATATAAATAAAAAGTAACATTTACGCCATATGTTTGTTTATTAATCCTTTCTCTTTTAGTTATTCTTCCATTAATAATTATTAATTAATTGAAGTGGGAATGAAAACAAAACCGGCAAAACAATATAAATACATCAGTTAATTCCTGAAAAAGGACCTTTGGATTTGTATTAATATTATTATAATTATTCTTATTGTTCTTAAGTTGTATTAAATATCTATTTACTTATTTCTTAATATACAACCTAAAAATACCAAATTCAAGTTATGTTCTTTTATTTATTTTATGAATAAGGTTATTTGGTTAATCCATTTATTTATAATTTTAAGAAAAACATATTTTATGTAATATGGATTTTCAGAACAATATTGTTGACAAAAAGTTTTCTTAAAAGGGTATTAAAGAACAATACAGTTTAGGTTCATCTTTCCGGTATAAATATTGGTGTTTAGAATTAAAAAATGTATTTCTTTAATTTTCTCTATTACTTCTAATGAAAGTTTTCTCGATTTTTGCTGTCTAAAGTTTTAGCACATTTTTTCTCATATGAGTTGACGTTTTCTTTGAATTAAATTTACGCAAAAATTTGTGAGAAACAAGAATAGAACATTTATTATCACAAATAATATATAGTCGATGCCAAATGCGCAAAATGTGGCGCACTTCTTTAAATATTATTTTTTAATTTAATTTTTATGATTCTTTTCTTTTTTATGCTCGTTCTATACTGTTTTTGATTAAATAAATTGAAGAATATGTTTTAGATGTTGTTTCGGTCGTGGAATAAATGTAGGAAATAATAATCATAAAAATTAATATTTAAAAAAGTTTTGCATTGGTAATCGCATTGGCATTGACTATATAATGTCATAATTTCTTTAATTGTACATTAGGAATTAGAAAAATTAGTAAATAAGGAGAATTAAGAGATATTATAGAAGTATATCAATATTTAACGTATGTTTCAGGAAAACAAATTCATAAATTATTTGAAGAAAAGTTTAAATAATATTATAATAGAACATTTAGATAGATTACATCCAATAAATAAACTGAATGAAATAAAATCTGTTATCTATCTTCTGTCTCTTCTCAAAAACACGAACTACACCTTGAGAAATGAGATTCATAAATTTAAGCACCTCCTAATTTGTTTTTATGTGCAAAAATACAATAGGAATATTCCGATAGATAGAGTACTGTATTGTAGCACGCCAACGGCAAACAGCCTTCACATAGAAAAAATGATCAACGAATTTGATGACGCGTTCAACAAATTTATTCTTTTTTGTTCTTTTTTGTAAAACAGTATTTTGGCTATAATAGGAGAACTAGTGATTTTTATGAAACGTAAGATATATCATTCTGTTGCTCGTAAAATTCTGAATTTTTTGAAATGCAACATGACGTGGTTACGGTAATTGACGTGTATTTTACAGTCGATTGAAATTTTAAACTTTAAAAAATCATAACTTTGCTTAAACGACGAATCTAATTTAGAGACAAGTATATTATTGTTCGCCGTTATGTCCTCTATCAACAAAGTCTTAATATCAAAAATTAAAAATAGCGTTTTCAAATTATTTGATTCTAAAATTTTGCACCTTATAATGGCCTTAAAGTACTTAAAACGTAAAACCTTTTAACTTTATTAAGTTTATCTCATAGAATAAATGTTTGTAAAGACTATAGTCAGTACAGAAACATGATTTTCAAAAAATGACCACTTAAATCAGCCATATATGGTTTTTACTTAAAAATGTTCCTATAAGCACCAATCAAACATAATTTGCTAACTTTTAGTGTTAGATTGTTGTGCAAAATATGCTCTTGACATCAGGCTTCGTAACATCTCAAATCAGGTCTATTCTACAAAATTATCAAATAAGGTGCTCCACGGTTACAGAGCAACGTCAATTTTGTGCACAATTTTACCAAAAATAATATATTTTTAGTTTTTTATAATTATTTCAAGCTTATTTATCATTTTTCAAACGATTTCCGTATTTCTGTTATTTCAGGGCTCAGAAAACGAGGAAGATTCTGAGTTCTTTGTGAAAACTGATTTTAAGGAAATTATAGTTGGATAATCCGATTTTTGAAAAATCTTCGATAATATGGATTTTAGTTTGCTTCTTTTATCCAATCTTCATGCTAGAAATCATGAAAACTCACAAAATTACTCATTTTTATCAGATTAATGTATTGTAAAGAGCTAAACTTTAAGATCGAATATCTCGAAAACTTTATTTTAAATTTTTGAGATTAAGACTTTATTGATAGAGGACATAACGATGAGCAATAATATACTTGTCTCTAAATTAGATTCGTCGTTTAAGCAAAGTTATGATTTTTTAAAGTTTAAAATTTCAATCGACTGTAAAATACACGTTAATTACCGTAACCACGTCATGTTGCATTTCAAAAAATTCAGAATTTTACGAGCAACAGAATGATATATCTTACGTTTCATAAAAATCACTAGTTCTTCTATTATAGCCAAAATACTGTTTTACAAAAAAGAACGAAAAAGAATAAATTTGTTGAACGCGTGGTCAATTTCGTTGATCATTCTTTCTATGTGAAGACGATTTTTCTATTGGCTGCCCTCGGCGTGTTGTAGTCTAAAATTTTTTGACTTTCCACAGTTGAGACACACATTTTTTAGTTAAACTACATATTTTTCCCTAGTTTTTTAGCCGTAATTATTGTAGAATTGTTTTTTTTTAATCTATACAAGACCACTCCAAATGAAAGGCTAATAAACCGATCTCAGGAAACGTGCTCACATCCTATATTTTGTGAAGATTTTAATACATTTAGCTAAATAGGTTGGGAAAATTTCTCAGTATGCATGCTTAAATATAACTTTTTAGGAAGATATTATCATTTTCAGATAGTTTAAGACAAACTCAATTAAATTGTAGTAAAAAAGTTTTTGTTATAATGACGTAAAAATTTCCACACACGTCTAAAAATCGCAGAATAGCTGTTTCGATTTGGCGTGCTTTTAGAGAGTTCAAGGAGATGCTAACAAATTAACGTAGACAATAATTGTGTAAATTACACGTGAAAGTTTTAATTTAAACGTAAAAATAAGAAACTAAAGGTTTCAAATTGGTGTGCAAGACTACAATTTTTCCAAAGGACACAAAGATCTTAAATATAACACAAATAATGAAAATAAAAGAAAACCAGAAAATGCGAAATGGCGCGAAAAATAATATTTCAAATTAAATATCACAAAATTATCGTATCAATAGTAGCTTATACTGATGTTGCTTCCGCAGAGAATATGGAAAAATTTCCCTGTAACAAGGAATGTCGACTTTTAGCGCTACCGTTATCATACAAACTATTATGTGGCTCCTAATATTTTGTCAGTATACTATTTGGATCATAAGGAATCTATCGGCAAATTTTTATCAAATACTGAGAGCGACCTATAACTAGTTCAGGTCCCACCGTTCAAGGAACCAAAGGGGGATAATCAGTGCCTTCACCCGGGGACTGTCCTGTCAGAAGAGTGTAAGCAGTTCTTTTGTGAGCACTTTCCTAATAATTTTCTCCTAACTCGCATAGTCATCGTCAGAGGTGATTGGACTATTCTTTCAGTATGCAGGCTCCTCAAAGATCCAGAACAGATGAAAATTCGGAAAAATGTTCTTTTTGTTTGTGAAGGTACCGCGGAACCACCGTAATTTTTTCTGAAAAATCAATTTGAATCCGGATTGTGAAATTTAAAATTTTCCATCAAAACTTGCACTTAAAATTCAAAAAACTTTTTTCTTACTTAAAATATTATATTTTAAGAATTCTAGTTTCAAAGATTTTTCATTCTATTCTGAATTGCGGATTTCATTTTTGAAAATCGGCGATTTGCTCAACTTTTCATAAACACAAACAACAATTCGTAGTGGAATTTTTAAAAGCGAACGTCTGAATAAAGTCTAAATCCAAATAAAGTTATGTAGTTTATGGTAAAAATTAATTTTCAGTCTTTCTTGCTTAAGTTTCAAGATATGGTATTTCAAATTTCGATTATTTTTCTGAAACAAAACGTGTTTTTATACATTTTTATTCTTATTAAACGGGAAATTTAACATTAGATAATTTCAGAGAGAGCTCCTTCTGGACTATCAAACTAAAACAAAATTTAAAATTACATTTTCACCCGAACTTGTACGGTAATAGAATGAGCTCAGTAAGCATGCTCAAATCTAACCTTTTAGAAAGATATTAACATTTCTAGATAGTATAAGACAAACTTAATTAGATTGTAGTAAAAACTATTTTGTTATAACGACTGAAAAGTTTCCACACACGTTTACAAATCGAAAAATCTATATTTCGATTTGGCGTGCATACTCCGGAAGATTATGAAAAATAAAAAATATTTAATATTTGTTGTATAAGATTTTTCATAAGTAAAACCGAAATTGTTAAAAGTCTATCACATATACTCGATGGCTCAATATCGGGGGACTGAAAATAAGTTGAAAACTTCCACATTTGGGGAGTTAATTTTTTTCTGAAAAAAAAACCAGATCCGGGAGTTGCAAGGAAGGGAGCCTATCCAATCTTTAATTTGTATAGCTATCAAATTTCTAAATTTCCGGTAGTGAAAATGTATTTTCATTCGTTTTGAATTCCTAAACAACTTTCTATTAACTATTCCATTTGTGTAATTAAACATTTTTTATTCAGAAAAAAATGTAATATAAAGATGGAATAGTTTCTCTTTCTTTTGATTACGAATTTTCACTTAAATAATTCACTTTGTCTACTACGTCAGTAATGAAAAAAGCTTCTTTTTTACGTTCAATCCCAACAACTATAAAAATCTTTCTTAACTTTAATCCCATGTTAAAGATTTTCCTTTTTTAAATCTCCTTACATCTCGTATGATCCTGTTTAACTTTGATAAGAAGTCCACCTTCTCATATTCCAATAAATTCTGTCTAAAATAACAGCTTCTCGAAAAAATAAGAAGAACAATAATTAAAATTGGGCCCGATGATCCTTATGTGAATTTCGCATTTCTGACGTTTAATTGCTACATATTTTGGTCTTTTTATTTTTTAATCTATGAAAAAGAAAACACCTACAAAAACAATTCAAAGTAATCTATAATTTTGTCTATTAAAAAATTTTGTAAACTCGTATTTCTAGTTATAATTATTTTTGCTAACTCATCTTTTAAATTTTTAAAATTAATGTATTGTAAGTATGCACAAAACATGAATAGGCGCAACTCGTCAATATCTGTTTTTCAACGTTTACACGGGTCTTATAATATTCCACGTCTAAATAACTGTTCAATTTTCACTTTACTGTAACAGATTTTGCTTGAAATGTTCGAGAATCCTAAATTCTCTGAAAAATATATGAGCCTAGAGAGGTTTAATAAGCTTATATTGATAAAATTATATTTGACTTGAAACAATAGCAGATTTAAAAGGTATATTTTAGGAATACATATGTAAATATTCTAGTTTTAGTCTCGTTTGGTCTATTTCCTAACTCATATCTTGATAGTTCGGGAAGACTTTGGAATTTACAAAAAATACATAACTAATTCTTTCACGTGGCCACGTGGACACTCCACCGGGAATTTTCTATTCAATTACACGCCAATTGAAAATAGATATATTACCAAGTTTAATTGTCGTTATTTAATTTCCACGTAAGTAATCTGAACTGATTTTTACGTCAACTTACTAGATCTACCCTAAATTATCTGTTAAGTATAATATTTTTCTACAATAACAGTGTTAAGCACTTTATCTGAACTCCTCTTTTTCTCATTTCAATTGGTGTGCAATTACATTTTATTAATTTTTGCGAATGATTTTTAAGACGGCTGTTATTATTTTAAGTCATCGATTCCTATAACATCTCATCAAATGAGTAAATAAAACTGTAGAACATTAAAGAGCGGGTATCGTGAGTGGGGATGAGGTACGTTGATAAAATATCAATCGACATGAACATTCTATGATTTGAACACTCCTAGTATGCGATTATGTCGTAAGATCGAAAATAAGTATCTAACATTTCTATTCTACTTGTTTATTTAAAATTGAATATTAGTCATAATAGATTTGCAAAATATCTTTCAATTTTATTATTACCAAATTAATTTTTTGGCAAAATTTTAAATTATATGCTAAAGCTTTACTGAAGAAAATACACACCTTGATTTGCATTTCTGTTTAGCCGATTTCTTTATTACTTCTGTTCAATTTTTTAAGATCCTAAACGATTTTAAAATGCTTTAAAAAAGAATTTTTTTAATATAAAGGGCGTGGTTAATGCAATTTGTCCACACTTTTTTACAAAAAGGTGAAAGTAAAGTGCACATACCACACCAAATGGAGCGTTTAAACTAAAAGCTCAGAAAACTTACTCAAATATAGTAATTCGATTGACGTGATTTCAATTGGCGTGATTTGAGTAATCTCATGAATTCGATTTGGCATGCTAGCAATCAGGCTTCCTATCAGATTTGTATCGATCAGCGACCATTGACGAAGAATTTCGGCTTTCAGATCCGCTACAGTATTGAATTGACGTCCTTGATGGTAAAATCTTCTAGCAAGGACGAACCAGAGATTCTCAATTTGATTGAGATCGGGAGAACACGCTGGCCAGTCGATAACAGTGATATTCTTTGAACTCAACCACGTCGTCGTTGAAGCACTAGAATGAATGGCGGCGTTGTCTTGTTGAAATGTGAAGTCAATATGCCAGAAATGTAACTAAACGTTTCTCCACGACATCTTGATAGTCCGCAGATTTCATTCGATGCAAATGAATTCCAAATAAAGAGTTATAGTTGACGAGAAGAGTACCCAAACCATTCACGTTCCACCTCCACAGTTTCTCTTGGAAAATGTCGATGGATCCTTCCTCAAATCACGCCAATAACAATTCCAGCCGTCCGGATCAGACGTGGTGCATTTTTTTAGTTTTTGACGAACAATAATTTACCTCCGACGCATAAATTGTTTGTTTCGAGGTCGAAACACCAGCTTCACGGCCAATTTGTCTAGCCGACTTCATCGAATTTTCATCGAATCAGACGTTTTATACTCGAATTATTTGAAAAAACTTCAATTTTTCGCACCAAAAGATTTAATGAGGAGAAATAGAAGGATGTCTAATCGCTGTGACCACCACTGTTTGTGGAAAATGTACTGTAGCGTAGCGGTAATAAAACCTAAAAGCATGAACAAATTATATATCTTCTGATGAAACTTTTCAGGGATATTGTAATATACCGACATAGTTTAACAACAAAAATCTATAGTCATTTCTAATTTACTTTTGTTAAATTAGTAGAATGTTAGCGAACATTTTGCCTTTAATTCGTGAGCGGATCAATATTCTTAAATTAAGAAACAGCACATGTTCCCGCATCAAATTCGAAACAAAAACCTCAACTAAAATTTATTAGGCCACGACAGTATTCAGAATAATTTGGTTTGGGGCGTGTATAAGATATATAATAAAATGTAATATCATTGATCCTATAAAATTTTTAATAATACTCTAATCTTCAAATAACATTACTCATATAAAGTTCAAAGAGCTTTCTTGGATAACAAGAAAATGAATGCTAAATTGCATAATTGTTACTTCAAGGAATATACAATTTAATGCGTTGGTGTTTGTATTCATCTATTTTGTTTGATTGTTTGTTTACATAATTTAATTCACTAATTGCGAACTAATTAATATTTGTATCTTTATCATACAAATGTTAATTAGTATATAATGCAAGATTGGTTTCGTATTTTTTTTAATCTTAAAAATTGTATTAACTTTTTTGTAAGAATCTAAGCAATTCAAATCCAAATAAATGAACGAATATTTTAAGATTATAAAAATGTATATGTTGTACTGTTGGTAAGACTTAAAGAATTATATTGTTTCTGTCCATTTTATGTTGTTGGATGCGTCAGCTTTTCCTTGTAGTACAATGGTTTAGTTGCCAATTAGGATTTTTGAACCCACTGTAAGTATGAGTCTATAGTGTCATTTGCACCCGAAGTGTGGGAATTCTATAGACGGTCTTCCAGACTTGTTCATTCGTGCCCATAGAGTTTAGCGTAGTACAAAGTTCTCTTTTTGACCATTCTCTCATCACATTTGCCTGAGTGTGCTTATTACTGTATCAGGGTGATTTTTGTAATCTATTTTAATCCTAATTAAGTGTTAGGGTAGTTTTTGCTTTATATGGTCATTTATTTCTGTGGATCCATTTCCCTAAAACCTCGTCTTTATACTAAACGCTTCTATTTCTTATTAAATCCATGAAGTATTTCTTAGCTGGCATATACTTGTCACTAATAGTTCTGTCCAGTTTGAGTACGTTTCAATTTTCTCAATAATATGATCCTTCACAAAAAATAATAATTAGTCTGTAGTATGCACAAAACTATGACTTCAAAAGAGGCACTTGAATTTCAAATTGCGCAAAAATCTAAAACGCTGGAGATATTTTAAGAGAAACGTTTAAAAATTACGTGAAAAAGTACTTTTAAATTTATATTGTCCTTTTCAGAGATCGGTTCCTAATGGAAGAGCAAAAAAGGAGAAAAAAATGATAGACGGCCACACGGCCACACGGCCACAAATGACTTTTTCGTCTATTCCTCTTCAATGTGGGCTGCCGATTTTTTGAGAGACAACACACATTGATGAGAAATAAGAAGATGACCGTCCAAACAAGAACCTCATTCCATCCTAATTTTTTCCTCTTCTATTAGGCAGCGATCTCTGAAAACGGCAATACTTAAAAACTAATAAAATGCGCTTAAATATTACAACTATTATCTTTCAATTGACGTGCTTAAGTCAAGTAATGATCACATCTAAAATCTCTAATAAATTAATTTCTAAAATATTTTTAAACGGTTCCTTGTCACATTATTAAAATCATCAAAACTATTTAATCTTTAACCAACAAATTCGATTTGATTACCTTATATATATATATATACCTAGTCTAGTCATACATTTTCTCAAATTCTCCATCAAGTTTATATAAAATTCTACAACTGTAATGCAATAAAATGTGGATTTAATATGTCTTGCTCCAAATGATTAACAAAATCCTATATTTATTTATTGCATTGTAATAATGACTAATTTTCTTATTTTAGCAAGTTTTTTTTATAGAAAACTGAATGGAACTAACGGTACAGCTCGTCAATCAAATATTCGTGGCGGTTGAAATTGTCATTTTCAATATTCTTGGATTATTTGGAAATTTTAACTTTCTTTTAATATTGTACCGAAAACCACAGCTGAGGACAAAATCATGTAAGTGGGAGATTGTGTTGATAACAATTTAAAATTCGTTTCAGCATATCTTCAATGTGCTTTAAGTGTGTCTCACATTGTTTGTTTGCTGTTTGAATTGCCAAATTCTGCATTGCTATTTACTGGTATTAAAATTGTCAAAAAACGTGAAATCATTATAAACGACTTGAAGGAATCCAATTAGCACGTAATGTGTGTTATCCAACTATTTCGATATATATTTTCTTTATTTGTGCTCAGGCAATGATAATGTTAATGTTGGTGGTCGATTTGTTCATTATTATCTATTTTTCATCAGTGTAAGTTGTTCCACTAAATAATATTTCTCAAAGCTCTAACATAAAAATTTGAATCAAATACCCACGTCAAATTGAAATTAACGTTCCTGGAAAGGTTTTACAGGAAAAAGTTGGAAACTTTTCTAATTAAAATATATGTTTTGTCCTTTTTTCGTGAGGCGATAAAAAGATATTGAGAAACTACTATTTTGCAAAAATGATTTAAACACTAATCTACCATATTTAGATATCGAACATTAAGCAACACAAAGTACTGTCTAATGCTACTTCTACCACCATTTCTGTACGCAAGCTTCGTCTTCATTTGGGGATTCGTCAAAATGGATAATGAAGTTGTGTTGTTTTGCAATCCACCACTATGTAAGTGAACTCAATGGTTTCCACAACACCACATTTCTCGGAAACATTAGTGTTTATTTAATTGAATATTATTTCAGCTCTACATCCAATTGTCAGCCGTTTCTGGTCAGCATCAAACGTTGTGATTAATACAATTGTTCTCATTTTGTTTTTTATTCTGATTGCTATCTTTCATCATAAAGGTTTGGGTAATAATTGGAATAAGCTAATAAATCAAATTAAAGGAACTAAGCAGAGAAGCAACACTCGCCGGATAATGAAGCGTTTAAAAGTTTCCGTCGTTGTATTTTTGTTTTCATGGTACATGTGCACACTGGGTGTCGACTTTTTCGCGGCCATCGGCTTCACCGGGGAAATGTTATCGTTCTGTCAAAGTAATATGGTGGGTTATTGTTGATGGTATCCATAATGATATTGTTTTAAAGGTGTTCTTCGCATTATTATGTTATACACAATCATTCTATGTCACTTTATGGAGATCCTCAGAATATAGAGTTGCGTTTTTGGAGATTTGGTGTCGCGGAAAAATTAATCCGAAATGGGCGATACAAACAAATTATGTTACCACTGTTGCATCAACAGTCGCATCTAATTAAATTTTCGTAATTATTGTAAATAATGTAAATATCAGAGTGAATAAAATTTATTTATATTACACCTTCACAAAAAATTGAATGGTTAAGTTGGGGGTTCAGAAAAGACGCTCATATCGTAAATTTCGACAAGAAACGCTTGTTTTTAGGTAGTTTAAGACGACCTAGTAACAATAACGAGCCAAATTTAATGACAATAATACGTGTAAGTTAGTAATACACGTTTAAATATTGAAAAATATTCATTTCGATTTGGCATGCACCTTTTATGGAGCTTTTTTTATTATCCCTAACACGCCAGATTGAAATGACAATTTTCTAATATCTTAAATCTATAATATCTTAAATCTATAAGCTTTCACGTATTAGCTTCAGAATACTTCTAACGAAAACTTGTCATGCACATTCTAAACGAATTATTCTTCTCCGAACTCATAACAATATTAGAGCATGTTTTCTGAGATTTCGGTTTAAACGCTCATTTTCGCCTCCCGTACGAATCACAAACCAGTATCGAACCGCAGAAAACAATTAAATAAATGTTTCTAAAATCAACAATTTTACCAATATCGGTTTATCCAGTCCTAAATTCAATAAAATCAGTCTTCACAAATACCCACAAACTGTACTCTTATGTTAGGAATTCAAGCTCACTTGCGAGTTTCTAAGAAAATTTTCTAATTCAATTTTAAGATTTTAGGTATATATTTAGTTTATTTAATTTGCGTAGAAACTTATTTGTTAGTTCTACGTGGAAAAATCGTTCTTAAAAACAAGTATTATTCATTTCAGAGATCGATGCCTAATGGAAGAGCAAAAAATTAGGGGCGGAGAAAAGGTCTTGTTTAGACAGCCACACGGCCACTGAGGCCATCACTTCTCTTCCTCTTTTGTTTGTCATCAATATTTTTATTTCATCCATTTTCATTTTTAAATTAAACTTTTCATTTCTTGTCATCAAATAATAGATAACAAAAATTGATGAGAAACAAAGGAGGAAGAGATTCGATGGCCTTAATGGCCGTGTGGCTGTCTAAACAAGACCTTTTCTCCGCCCCTAATTTTTTGCTCTTCCATTAGGCATCGATCTCTGAAATGAATAATAAAACGTAGTTTTCATTTGGTGTGCTAAGAACTTCGAATATAATTATAAGCTCTAATAATTTTAAAAAAAATGAAAAATGAGAAAAGAAGACACCATCTAAACCATGAGAAATAAATTTGAATAAATTATTTGATGAATTACCACGAAACATTATTTTGGGTAAAATTGAGCACTAAGTTGACGTTTCTTTATAATTTGTTTCTAGACAGTTTAATGACACAATATAGTGGCTAACTTTAAAGTGGCTAACACTTAACCATATAGTGGCTATATTTCAATTTTACGAGAAACAAAATGATGATCAATTTTGCTGGTTTTCTTCTATTGTGAAGGGATAGAAACGTTAACACCAGATATGGGCTGAATCCCAGATATTTTTCGATTCCTAATTTCGGATTCCGGGAATTTTTCGATCCCACAATACGGATTTCGAAATTTAAAAACTTCCATTCCGGACATCTCTGCTACCTTATATCGCAAGATTAAGTTTCTTTTAATCACGATTCGGATTTAAATCGGCAATTCCGTAAGCTTACGTCCGTAAGTATAAATTAGAAACGTATTTCTATCATTAGAGTGTCTTTAAATAACAATAAATGCGCTGAGTCGAACAGTGGCGGTGTTTATGTCCTGTCGTAAAATGAAATGTTCGCTTGTTTATTATTGACATAAACAAGCGAACATTTTAAACAAGCGACGATTTTATTTTACGACAGTACGTAAACACCGCCACAGTTCGACTCAGCGCATTTATTGAAATTTAGGTACACTCCTATCATTATGGCCTAGAAAATACTTATGACCTAACAAATGTGACAATGGCCGAGTTTTTATGTAATGATTTGCTTTATTTTATTTTTATTATTATTTTTTGAGCACACAGGAGGAAGTTATTATGGAAATTGAAAACAAAGAAAATTAGAATTAGAAAATTGTGGAGAATATTTAACTATAAATTTTAATAGTATTCACTTCTTGTTGTCAAATCAATGAACTTCTGAAAAATCCCAATTTCATAACATTCCGTTAATTTCCGCGTGTCGTTTTAAGGATAGTTTAAATTTGAATATTGAGTACAATGGATTAATACAGTTTTAAAATTATATATGACAGACCTTATATTAATTATGACTGCGTGGTGTTATGCAATATTTCACAATATCTGATATTTAAGAAAAAAACGTCATGATAATATTATTAATATGCAATTTAATAAACAATTAAATTAAGTATAAGTTGGCGATAGATATTTTTTAAAGAATTCTAGCTAGAAAACTAGTTTAAAGACAATTGCAATTGTTTTTTTTTTTTTAATGTCTGTTTGCACTGCATTTTCTATTATTTATTTTTATTGATTGATATGTTTACATGTATCATTCTTAATATTATTGAAATTTTGTTTATCCAAATAGTGATATCAAGTATTCATATGTTATGATCGAAATCGCTCCTCCTGGTGCTAATCGTACAACTTTAGGTATTAGTCCTTTGCATAGCGCTCGAGATCTAAAATGGTAAATTTATAATATAGTCGTCGCCAAATGCGATTACCGCCGCAAAGTGTGACGCACTTTTTTAAATATTATTTTTTCATCTAATTTTTATGATTTTTATTATTTTCCACGTTTATTCCGCGATTGAAACAACATCTAAAATTTATTTAAGCAAAACAGTATATAACGAGCCTAAACAAGAAAGTAATCATGAAAATTAAATGAAAAAATAATATTTAGAAAAAGTGCGCCACACTTTTCGGCGGTAATCGCATTTGAGTTTACCCTTCTTCTCTATATATTAGTTGAATAGTTTGTATTGTTCCATAATACTTTCGTGGTTCACTTTGTGGCCCTTGAATTCTACTTTTCGCAACATCGAACGGTATATTAAGCGACGAGCCAATTGCTGCTGCGATAAATCCGATAACTATTGTTGAAGTCAAATTCATTATTTCATTCTCTTCTTTAGCAGGTATTAGTGGTTTCAAATTATGGTAAATTCCAAAATACAGCATATTAAATATTGAATGTCTTGCTAAAACAGAGTTCAATCCACGAAATAAGCCATTGGTGCCATAGCCATGACTTTTTATAATTTTTTGAGCTAATTGAATTGTATTCATCTTAAAATAACAAAATTATTATTTGATTTCAATAAAATCCTCACTCCATTTTTGCTCCGATCGGCTTGAAGCTGTACTTTAAGAAATTCAAACGGGCAAACAAGAAATGCTTCCGTTAATCCAGACAACAACCCAGCTAAGGACGAAACCTTAAAATTCGTGCTACTAATTCAATAATAATAATTTTGTAATGTACCATTGCGCCCGGAATTTCAGAATTTTGGAAAATTTTTTGATACTGTTCAAATGTCAAAAATCTGATTGCCGTTTTTGGAGTTTGAGCCAATATCGGTGGTAATATCCCCTTGAGAAAATTGTTTATATCGAATTCATTGTTCTTTAACCTTATAAAATCCACGAAGTCCTTCTTGTTTACCAGTATTCACGAAACATTCAATCATTCCCATTTGTCGAGTGTTGGTTAGTTGCATACGAGTTTTGACAAGATCTAGAGGATAAAGCGTGCATACTTCGATCAGTCCTTATAATAAATTAAATATGTATGGATGAGATTTGGTTATCTTACCAGCAGTTCCCCCTGCTGTAATCTGCTTACATCCTTCTCTAATCAAGTCGCGATCCATTAGTAAAAATGATTATTTTAATATCTATTCACGCACATTTAAACATATCTCATATTGTAAGGTTTATCTTTGTGTTTTTAGGAAGAAAAAACAAAATAAATTGATTCTATTGAACAGTTCGATTCGGTATTCGAATTCGAGATTAAATTTTCAGTTTTGCGCTATAATATTTTGCACTGGTGAATCCCAACGCATCGGTTGAGAACAAAACGCGCTTCGGCCACGAGAGAAATCTTAAAAACATCGATTTTAAGTATTCAGAAGAAGGCTAAGAGAGAAGAAATATTTTTACTGTATACAACATATTTGAAACATTTAAGCCTACCGAAAATGTTTTTTAAAAATACCAAAATTAATTTAAAAATCCTATTATTTCAGTTTTATTTATTTTAATGACCTTGGCTCTAGTGAGCATGAAAATAGTTTCGTTTTTATATCATTAGACTTTAATTTTGTTCTATATTTTATTTCAATTGTCACGAGAAAGCCTGGGCTGCCAAGATTCGAATAATTGTTATTAAAAGTTTTTCGTCCGTCGCCGAAGCGCGTTTTGTTCTCAACCGACGCGTTGGGATTCACCAGTGTTGATTGTTTTGCGTGAAACCTTTCGTTTCAGTTATATACTACGATTACAGTATCCCTATTTATAATATTTTCAACTTTTAGAATGAGTCGAATATCAGAATCAAATGATGTAACCGATTCCACAAAAATGAAAGCCGAGGGAATATGCGCACTCTATGGATCGGACAATGAAGATGAAGATTCATCGAAAGGCGGTCTTGATTCATCATTTTTAGTTAGAAATGTTAAAGAAGAAATCGAAAAGTATGTAATACATGTTCGAAAATTGCTTCTGGAAGGAGAAGGCGAATGCTTGATTGAGATAGGTGTCCCTATTGAAGGAACTGCTGGATCGAAAGGTAGTTGTTTTGAAATTTATCGGCTCATTTAAAGTTTATAATTTAACTTTTATATTTTAGCTAATGGCTTGAATGAGAAGGATCTTGATAAGGCGATCGAAAATCATAGCGAAATTTTGAAGGTAATATTTGGAAGTAACATTTTTAGAGTATTAATTTATCTATTTTAGACCATTCCAGCCGTTGGAACAAAAATTGAGCGAAGAAAAGCTTCTAGTGCGAATCGTTTCACGGAAGTTTGGATTGTTAGAGATCCTCACGTTGATGAAGACTTCATAGAGGTGATATAACTCATAGAGGACCTTTTGTTATTAAAAGTTTAACCATGGACTAGAATTAAAAAAAAACAGCTAAATTTGAACATTCAACTAGTGTGTATATATGCGGGATTCGAATTCTGATTTTGAAATGTATTCATTAAAGGTTCGAATAGCTGTGGTTGGTAATGTCGATGCTGGAAAATCTACTCTTCTTGGTGTTCTAACCCATAGTGCCCTTGATGACGGAAGGGGCTTAGCCAGAACAAAACTTTTTAGGTAGCTTTTTTAAAATTTAAATTTCACATAATTATTTTCTATTAGACACAAACACGAGTTTGAATCTGGTAGAACATCATCTGTTGGAAATGATATCCTAGGGTTCGACGTTCATGGAGAAATTGTGAACAAACCAGATCCACACAATCACAACCTTAATTGGGTTCAAATTAGTTCTGAGTGTAGTAAGGTTGGTTTAAATTTAATGAAAAGATGGAATAAAGAATAGTGTTATTTAGCTTGTCACTTTTATCGATTTGGCGGGTCATGAGAAGTACCTGAAAACAACAATATTTGGTATGACCGGACATATGCCTGATTATACTATGTTGATGGTACTAAATATTTAATCTCATACAACTTTAATGTTATAATTTTCAAAGATTGGATCAAACATGGGAATAATTGGTACTACAAAAGAACATTTATCGTTGGCACTGTCATTATCAGTTCCTGTATATTTAGTTGTAACGAAAATTGATATGTGCCCACCGCAGATTTTGGAAGAGACCATGAAGAATATTACTCGACTTGTTAAAAGTTAGTTTAACATGTAACTTCAATGAATATACAGAATATTTCATAAACATGTGAAAATAGAAAAATTATAACTTGATTGTAATTTTACTTTACGTTTTAGATAGGTGTAAACTCTTTTTTAATTAAAGTGAGTTAAGTTAGGTTTAAAATATCAAAGCATCAGAACTAGAAAAAATCTCTAATATGCTTCAATAGAGTTAATTTAAATATCTCCAAACCTAGGTGCCAAAAAAATTCCTGTGATTGTGCGAAATCTTGATGATGTAATCCATGCTGCTGTTAATTTTCCTAGCAAACGGTTTACTAGTGAATTTCATGTTTGATATAATATTTCGATTTGCAGAGTATGTCCAATATTCCAAGTATCGAATGTTATGGGAACCAATTTGCCATTGCTGCGACAGTTTCTTAATATAGTACCGCTTCGTCGTACTTTGTGTGACAGTGACCCCACCCATTTTCAAGTATTTAGTCTTAAATTATTCATTTAATCTTTTGTTTTTAGATTGATGATGTGTATTGGGTAGAAGGAGTTGGAACAGTGGTGAGCGGAACGATGCTTTCCGGGACTGTTAATGTGTGTACTTATAATGATATTATTAGGGATTTTAATATACTTTTTAAAGGTTAATGACACTTTACTTCTGGGGCCAACGTCGACTGGTGATTTTGTACCACTTCCAGTCAAGTCAATTCATAGAAAACGATTACCAGTAAATACTGTGAGATGTGGTCAGACAGCCTCCTTCGCGTTGAGGTGAATTTTTATTTTATAAAACAGTCGGAAAGAATTTTGAATACGAATTTTAAAAATTTAGAAAAATCACGAAGAAAGAGGTACGTAAAGGAATGGTTATGGTTGATCCTAAAGTTGATCCAAAATCTAGTATGGTTTTTGAAGCCGAGGTTTTTTTTTTTCATTTTTAACAATCAATATCTGATATATTGTTCTATTTCAGATTTTAATTCTTCACCATCCCACAACGATTAAGCGCAACTATCAAGCGATGTTGCACATTGGATCAATTCGCCAGACTGCTACTCTCATTTCGACTACCAAAGTTGCAACCATATATTAATTTAAATTAAATAACATTATTTAGGAAGTGTTGAGAACTGGTGATCGTGATAAGGTGCAATTCCGATTTATACGTCAACCGGAATATATACGACCGGGAACTAGAATGGTATTCAGAGAAGGGCGCACGAAAGCGGTAGGAACGGTCATTTCTGTTGTACCACAGGAAACGTTAGCACAACAACGAGCAAAGGGAAAGGATAGACCATGTAAGATTTTTATTCACCATGTTCTTTATAACAATCTGGGGATGAAACAAATTTACTATTTAATAACTTCGTTAGATATAATTAATATATGATACATTCGATACATCGAAAGAATTTTAAAGTGTTAATAAGTATAATCATTTCAGTTGGACGGAAAGGACCGAAACCACCTAACAAACCAAAGAAAGACGTAACCAACAAAATTGGAGCTCTAACAATTGAAGAATCAGATAAAAAGGAAGCTAAAGATCAGCCGTCTGAATAATAGTAAAATTTGATACTAACCATTAATATAGTCAAAGATTATTTTAGTGTATATATGTTGTCAATAATCTTGTAATTTTCACGTTTGTTTTGGAGATCTCTCACTGGTGTTTAATTGTTCTCTTGTTCTTGTATTGGGTTTCGGTAAACTTTTTTATTAATATTTGTAACAAATAACAATATAACAATAACATCTAGACAACCGGAAACCATCAGAAGACGGAATTATCCAAAATTTAGTTTTCGCCATCTTTTTCCGCGCATTCTTCTTCCTCCTCCTGCAGAGCTTCTAGCTCGCCGTAATTTTCAACTTTCATATCATTCAAACCAAGCTCTTCGTTCTGCTCGAAATTACGTTCATAAAATTCCTTGGTCAGTCTTGAATCATTGAGGGGTGCGTTTAAACTCTGTAGAAAAAATACGTTAAGAACTGCAATAATATATATAAGAATAGGAATGTATAAAAATTAATTTGAGTTTGAGTTTTTTGTTAGTTCTTGAATTGAATATACCTGAATATAGCTTGAACCAGCAGGGTCATCCAGAATCAACGTGGCCTTTTTCCGCAATTCTACAATTTCTTTCAAAACAGCCATAAAATCAAGTATTTCCGATCTTTCTTTCGATTCTGCCGAGTCGCCCATGAAAAACGCAGATTGCTGAAACATAAAACATATTAAAACTATAAAAATAAACACTCACCGCATCAAGTTGTTCTATCGTAGCGTTCAACAATCCCTCCACAGTTGTGAAACGACTGCACAAAGCACTACCACCAACCTTAAATGATAATTGATGAGATATATTTTTAAAAACATACCTCAAGATCAATTTCCGGAATTCTCATTTTACATGTGTCAGATTTGAGAATATCTCGTTGTAAATCCTCCACCTAAAATAATTATTGAGAGATCACGCTTTTTTATGAATGAACTATGCTAAACTAATTAATTCATAATGTGAATCAGAATATGATGGCTACTGAATAAATAAAAAATTACTAACATTTTCGATTTTAACACTAAGGAGGCATCCATGCGGCCTAATAGCTCCACCACTTTTCACTTCATTCGACTTATATCCACAATTATGACACATGAGAGACATTATAATGACAGTATCAAAGAATGGAATATCGGTTGGCTTCATGTTACAATTGGTCATTACTCTACAATTTGGGCACTGTACTGGAAAATGCAAAACTTCATTCTTTGCATCTTCATATGACTTAAACTCTGGGGAATCTTCATCAACTTCTTCTTCTCTGAAAATAAAATAATTTTTTGAAAATTATAGAGTACCTACAAATCATCAGCTAATCCCAAAATCTTCTTTTCATCCAAATTTCTATGATAATGGGAAACAATGCATCTGCTGTCGACATGCCGTAAATCTGGATTTTGAATAAAACAATTTCCAGTGGGATCTCTTAATTTCTATAAAACGTGAAAATACTGGTACTTATTTTTGAAATCACTTACAAGTGTCCAGTTAACATCAAGATCCATGCAATTCTTCACCTTCTTAAGGAACTCATCAATCTTTTCGGCACTTTCAGGATCAAGTTCTCTCCTTTTTTCTTGGTCTTGACTTAGACCTTGTTCAACTCGTTGAAGAACACCTTCCACGGTAGTAACTTCTATAAAATTCAATATTTTTTATAGAATTTACCTGATTTTCGCATAATATTTCTTTAAACAGGAAAGATAATTTTTAATTATCAAAAATATTAGTTTAAAATATGAATAGAAGCGAAAATGACATTCTACAGACAGCTACCCCTATACAATTTTATCTCAATAGATCATAATTCGTACCTCCTGGCTGTGATTTGTGCGGAATTACCAAGTCCAGTTCTGGAACTTCAATTTGAGCAAACTCTGATTTAACCAATTGACGTCTTAAATCTTCTTGCTTTTGAACTTTCAACACTATCAAAGTTCCATGTTCTTGACAAGCTTCACCACTTTGGATTTCATTATTCTTGAATCCGCAGTGTGGACATTCGAACGAAATTAAAATAACTGCTTTGTAATAAGGAATCGACACACACATAATTTTAGTTTCTCCCTAAAGTATATTAAACTTTTTAACAGTTTTTAGATATATTTTTACATTTTCTTCACAATTCATGCACATACTCTCAACCACTATTGGAGCAGATTCATGATCATCTGCAGATAAATTTCGATAAATCTGAAAAGATTAATTACTAATAATCAAACTGCTAAAAGAATTAATCTCACGTCTTCTGAATTTGCCGCCATTTTTTTTAATTTCCCGGTTAACTGTAATTTATTTTCAACATTTAAATAAAAAATACAGAACAAAATATTCAAAAGATATTTCACTTATAAAAACAAAATTTACAAAAGTTAAAAAAAAATATTCATAGTAAGTGTAAATCGCTGAAACAAAAATAAAATAACAATAAAAAAGTTAAAATATAAATATTTTAAAACTTGAAGTCTTTATATTTCTTTCCACTCGAACTACTAGAAGATGATGATTTACTCTTCTTTTCTTCATGAGCCTTTCTTTTCCTCTGAAAATTAAAAAAAAACAGTTAAACTGACAATTTTATGAGACATACATTTTGTTTTGCAGAATGTTCTGCAACCATATCCGTTAAATCTTCTTGGTCGTCATCATCACGATGTTTCTTCTTCCGCAATTGCTCTTCATACTTTTCAGCCAGTCTATAATCAAAAACGTTGACAAAAATTCGAAGTTTCATTTTTTACCTGTTTTCATCCATATCAAGTGAATCAGGATCAAGTGATAGTTCAACACCATCTTCTCTAACAGCTTGTTTCTTCTAAATAAAAATCCATTCACATAAAGAAATATATTTTAAAAAAAAACATACAGACAAATCATAAGTATGCACTGATGCCATCATCTGATTTCCAATTTTTTCATTCTTCTTCTCCGGAATGATATGATATGCAGCTGCTGGTGTATCGGTTCCATGCAGTGTGCTCTCTTCCGTTCTTTTTCCTTTACGCAATTCAATGGTATCAGGTGTCTCAAGTCCAGTAACACCAGAAGTCATTCCAGATGGTGTTACTAAACCTTCCGGTGGCGCAGGAGTTGCAAATCCATCTTAAATTTGTGTTATTATTACTATTATTAATTAATCTTAATTGCCTTTTTCTGGTTCGACATGAGTAGCATCATCTTCATCGTCGTCTGATTCTTCTTCTTCATCGCTGCTTTCATCGGAACCAATCTCTCCCCAATATCTTCTTTCAATTTGTGATTCATCTTCAGGCTCGTAAGCAGGCGCCTAAAACAGAAATATTCATATGAAGATTGGAACACCTTTATGAAATACTTGTAAGCCAAACACATCTCCATATAATGGTTGACCATATTCATCAACGGGTGGTTTTCCCCATCCACCAGCGTGATAACCAAAAGCACATCCTTCCGGAATCGGAGCATTTAGACCCGGAATCTTGATATTGGGATAGCTTGGTGGTGGTCCATAACGTTGCATGGCAATAAGCCATGGTGGTGGAAACTTGTATGCATTTGACCCGGTAGGCATTCCGAGAGCAAGTCTAATTTCGTCAGATAGCTCACCAGGTTTCTTGTCCCTCATCATGGCTTCCATTTCCTTGAAACAGTAATTATATAAACAATTATTAATTAAAGTAAATTACTTTTCCTTCATAATACAATTCTCCCATTTTAGTCATTAATGGTTTGGTTTGCCATTTAAAGAAAGCATCGTGAAGTTTTTGATAATCAATGTCAATTTTTCCCAATTTCGGCCTTGTTTTTTCCTTCATTTTCGATTTTAAGCTTTGATGTTCCTCCTAGGTAAAAAATAATAATAAATTAATTAAATAAACCCAAAACCTTTTCAAGAAGGGCTTCTCTCATATCTTGAATACCAGTTCTTTTAATGAAATCAGGGAGTTCGAATGGAGCCCTCTCAAATCCTCTTTTTCCAGCAAGATACTTTCGCTTAGCATTCCAATGACGGGGTACAGGTACTGTATTTCGATATGATTTAAGTGCTACGAGAAGGAATGGATCTCGAGATGTAACATCGGCCCATTCCACAACATCAGGTCGTGTTGTGGATTCCTTTAACTTTGCAATGCTCGGTTGCATTTGAATTCTTAATTTACGACGAGATAATTGCTGATCGTCATTTTCTCTAGCTCGTTCTTCCATTTCTTCTTGCAAAATTCTTTCAGCTTGGCCTATTTTTCCCAGATCATCATCCTCTTCCCTCTTTCCCTTTGACACTGGGTGATATCGTGTTTTCTCCTCGGTGCCATCAGTAGATATTTTGAAATTTTCAAAAACTGATGAAAAATATTTATAATGTGGGTTGGATTCATCAATATCTGGATTTTCGCCAACATATTCGATTTCTACTTCCACGTTATCTTCTTTAGGAGCATCATCTTTATCAATATCATTTTCATCCTTTTTCAGTTCTTTTTGCTGTTGCTTCGTGCGTTTCTTTGATTGCTTCTTCTTTTTATTTTTTAACTTTTTCCATTTGATCTCCTAAATTTCAAATGCACAAAAAATAAAACAATTTAAAAACCCAACCTGTAATTCTTTCTTTGTGAGATTTTGCGTGTCGTCATCCGAGTCATAATCAGCATTAACCATTCCCCTGAGCGATTAATTTAGTTAGGATCTTCGAAATACAGAAAAAATACAATATAATTAAAAATTAATAGACTTAGTAGGTTTTGAAATTCATTTTAGAAAACTGAGGGTTTCACTACAATATAGAATTGTCCTATTTGCTAATTTATTTTCATTTTCTACCGTTAATGATATTTTAAAGATATTAATTATAAACTGTAATAAATATCTTTAAAACTAAAAACATAAGTTGTGTGTTAATTAAAAAAATTAAGTATCCCTTACAATGGTAATTTTAGGTAAATTAAAGTCCCTGGTGTGTTTTAAACTATTAAAATTTTTTATTTTGTAAACTTTGTAGACTAAATTATTTACGCATATATACTAAACTAATCTAAGAACTTAATAAAATCTAATTTAAAACATAAAAAAATAGAAAAAAAAATGTGTGGCATAAATGCAACGCTTCGTTTTAGGCCATTTGAGATGTTTCCGAAGGACACGGCCATTGATATATTTGGTCTTCGGGATGAGTTATTCGTTTGATGTTTTATTAAAAAGTTAGTAACACAGTTTACTATAATAAAAGAACGATATAATGATACAATAACTCTTAAAACTAAGTTTATTTATTTTTTTATGAAGAATAAATCGAAAGTTTTTAATGGAAGAAGTTTACGAAATTATGTTAACACGTCCCTTTCGTACGATAATAGTAAATATTTGTTGCTAAAGTTAAAGAAACAATATTAAGGCTTTAGAATTAATTATATATATATATATATATATACTATCCTGCTCAATGTGTTATCGTTTTAATGTCAAAATGTTATCTTATAAGCTAAATCAGAACACGTTCATTCTATGGCCTAGTTTTTTTTTTAGATATTCACAACCTCTTCTGTTGTTTTGTTTTTTTAGTGTGATTTTAAGTCGATAACTGCTATAACTAAATTTAATAGTGCGAAATGGATGCCTCTGAAGAACAACCACAGCACGATCCCGTGATAGAATCAGCAATAACAATATTTAACTACATATATCGATTGTTCTACCCAATTTTTTTTATAATTTCAATACCTATTCACATATTCACTTGGTTTTATGTAAATCTACCAATACTTACTTATCTATCTCTATTCTTATTTATAACAACACTGTTAATTGCAATGTACTCATTCCGCCGTTTGTCTTCCGCACCAAGAGATAATTTTATAAATTATATTTTGTACACAATTATTCCATACTCGGTGTCAATAGTTTACACCGCGGTTAGCTTTTTCTTTCCCCAGGTACTATATTTTGTGAGGTTAAATTTTCAAGTGATTTTTTGTTAGATTCGCATGTTTACCAGGATTGGATCAGCTCTATTGCATCCGATCAATTTTATCGTTGGTCTTATATCTAAAGTTGATGAGAGGTTGGTTTTTTTATAAATACCTATTAATATATCTCCCGCAGTTTTATTAATCGTTTCCGAATCAAAAAAAATTAATTCTGTGAGAATTCGTGAATTCTAACAAGGACTGAATGTGAGATTGTATTTAATACAATTGCTTTAAGTACTATTTTTTTATTAAAAATTAAATTTATTTGGTTTGGCGTTCTAAACCTTAGGAAATATTCTCTTCATTATGTGGCAAAATTCGATTTTCCCCAATTAAATTGCCGGAGTTAATCCTCAAATCGGAATTTCTTTCAATTTTTTGCGCAATTTAGAGCTCAACCAGTGCGAAGGACAGTGGAAGCACTAATTGCCGAAAAGAAAGGAGGACGAAAGTAAGTCTTTAATTTTGCACTATCAAAAAATAATTTATGTTCAGATCGGCGGAGGAAGTGCTTAATGATAGTCGCCTACAATGCTGTGTATGTCAGCTTAACGAGAAGACTGTTCTATTGCGTCCTTGTAATCATGTGTGCCTATGTGATCGATGCAATTCAGCTATACAAAGACAAAATGAGCCGACATGTCCAATCTGTAGAACTAAAGTTGATGGTTTTGAAATGATTTATCTCAGCTAATAATTTAAATTCCAACAACTCTGTTTTTGAAGTGTATCTGATACTATTTTTCCGGTTTGCTATTACGTTTTGTAAAAATTATCTGTAAAAGTGAGGATAATTTCAATTTCACTAATTGTCTCGAATTTTTTATTAGAAACGATCATTCTTAATCCTTTAATAATTTTCAATAGATAACTGTTTCCCGGTAGAAATTATTTCCGCGATTGTTCTAGTTTACCCAGTGTATATAATTTGTATATTATAAATTGAAAACGTTTGTTCTCTAAATAATTTTTTGCGCGGATAAACAGTTAAATTGCGGGTATTATAATTATCCAGTATATATTTAGAGTTTTCTCTAGAGCTACCTGTTTTTTGCATATACCTCAATTAATAATACATTGTAAATATTGTCATTATTTTTGTATAAAGATGTAATATGAAAAATGAAAGTGTTGTGAAATCTAAAGCTTTGAACTTCATTTTAATAAATATAATAAACCCTAAATTCTTTAAATTCAGTTTTCACTACAACTTAATAGTTAAGGATGTCGTTATATAAGCATGGAAAAATCAGAAAAAGGAAATATTGTCGACATTGATAAATAAAATATTAATAATAACAAAAATGCAGATGATAGTAGCTGACATTGGTAAATCTGAACACGTCTCTTTAATTCGACCAAAATGGAAGTTTGTCTAATCGCGGGCATTCAAAATTTGTCGTTGGAGCGCACTATCAATTTCTCATTTTTTTTTAATTAATTTTTTTTTCTTTAAAATATAATGAATTTACAGAGGTAATGGACATTTTTGATTGCATTGTAACTGCCGTGATCACAGATTATACTATTTCCGAGGTTAAGCTTATCCGGAAATGATGTGAATGTGATGAATTCATAATAAATGGTAAGAATTAGTTCGTTATGTTTTAAATTTGATATTTTTAGATCTATGTCGATCATCGTTGTAACAGAAACAACATTATATGATATCAAAGCATGGACTTTGCTTAATCGAGAAGATTTAATATCTGAAGGTATATTTTTTTAGCGTAAGTAATTATTTTTATACCAATTGGCTCATTAGACAATATTTAAACTAAATCGCAATGGTCAATGAAAATTATAATAAACCATACTCTCATTTCTTTAAGAATAATTGAGTAAGGAACATTATAATACATAAATTCAAATATAAACATAAAAATCAAATAACTGTTTTATAATTGAAAATATTTTCGGAAATAATCTAAAATTTTTGTTCTTTATAATGATAATTGTTCTTTACAACCATTGTGATTTGGTATTGGTTTTTATTAGAAACTCATGAAATTAATTTTGCTGTAAACAGTGTTAAAAGAAAATGCGAAAAAAATCGGTGGAAAAATAACCTAAAGTTAAAATAAGTGGTTTTTTTCTAGATATTATTTTTGTGAGTCTAACATACCTTTTTGATAAAGAAAATTTGTTTATATAAAAATATAAAATATTTTTGTTCATATAGATGAATTATGCCAATACTTAAAAAATTTTATGGCTTAACAAAGGCTGTTAGCCTGTTGAAGATAATAAACTTAAATTATTTTTGTGATTAAGGAGTTCGTCAAGCATGTAAGGAAAATTATTTTTCTTTAGCTATTTTAGTCTTTTCAATTCCACCGGTTTTATATATCAAAATGTTTTTTAATGAGCCAACAATTTGTTTTCTTTCAGAACATTATGTAAACTTGCAAGTTTATGGGATATTTTTGATCTTGTGCAATCGTGATATACATCATTCAATTACGGATAACGGACCATGCAGATCCGATGAAGACGTGAGATTATGAAGTTCATTTATAGTGTTTTATTGTTTTTAGAACAATGTGCATTGCCATTTTTGCCAAAGTTGTCCATTTCGAATCAAATGCACATGATTGGAGCAACAATATGGAGCTTGTTGTATACATATGCATTTAATATCGCTATATGTAGGTTCTTCCAGATAAATATTTATTTATATAATTATGTTTTACAGATTTGGACCCAAATAATAATGTTGAAGAATCGATATTGAACATTGAAATTGACGATAGCAATAATTGCGTTAATATTATCATATTTAATCGTGTTATTATAAGGATAAAATATTCATGAATTCTTTATAAATTGTCATTATGGATTATAAACTTATAATAAAGACTTTAATATGCAGTTTTACTCAATGGAAAGCTTATAAAAATCAATTTAATATATATCACAAAAGATAGTTAAAGGGTTGCACGGAAATCGATTTTTTCAAATGGACGACGGAAAACGGAAATGGAACTCGAAACACGACGGAAAACGGAAGATGGAAGATGTAATTCTGCGCAACCCTGATAGTTACCTCACAAATGACATTTGATTAATTTAATATATTTTTTAAAAAATATATATATATATATATATAATATTCTTTATTGACAAATTAAAAAATTATGTTTTACAATGAACAATTAGACCCATCCATTTTCGTATCCACACTGACAGTTGATTGTTTGAAAATCTGTTTGATTATAATGCTGAAATAAGGTATTTAAGATTTGATATAAATATATATTTACCTTTATCTAGTTATCTAATTTATTTGTCACCTTTAGAAGCACGTTGTGAATTCAAAAAGATTAAAAATATCCCATAAACTTGCAAGTTTACATAATGTTCTGAAAGAAAACAAATTGTTGGCTCATTAAAAAACATTTTGATATATAAAACCGGTGGAATGGAAAAGACTAAAATAGCTAAAGAAAAATAATTTTCCTTACATGCTGGACGAACTCCTTAATCACAAAAATAATTTAAGTTTATTATCTTCAACAGGCTAACAGCCTTTGTTAAGCCATAAAATTTTTTAAGTATTGGCATAATTCATCTATATGAACAAAAATATTTTATATTTTTATATAAACAAATTTTCTTTATCAAAAAGGTATGTTAGACTCACAAAAATAATATCTAGAAAAAAACCACTTATTTTAACTTTAGGTTATTTTTCCACCGATTTTTTTCGCATTTTCTTTTAACACTGTTTACAGCAAAATTAATTTCATGAGTTTCTAATAAAAACCAATACCAAATCACAATGGTTGTAAAGAACAATTATCATTATAAAGAACAAAAATTTTAGATTATTTCCGAAAATATTTTCAATTATAAAACAGTTATTTGATTTTTATGTTTATATTTGAATTTATGTATTATAATGTTCCTTACTCAATTATTCTTAAAGAAATGAGAGTATGGTTTATTATAATTTTCATTGACCATTGCGATTTAGTTTAAATATTGTCTAATGAGCCAATTGGTATAAAAATAATTACTTACGCTAAAAAAATATACCTTCAGATATTAAATCTTCTCGATTAAGCAAAGTCCATGCTTTGATATCATATAATGTTGTTTCTGTTACAACGATGATCGACATAGATCTAAAAATATCAAATTTAAAACATAACGAACTAATTCTTACCATTTATTATGAATTCATCACATTCACATCATTTCCGGATAAGCTTAACCTCGGAAATAGTATAATCTGTGATCACGGCAGTTACAATGCAATCAAAAATGTCCATTACCTCTGTAAATTCATTATATTTTAAAGAAAAAAAAATTAATTTAAAAAAAATGAGAAATTGATAGTGCGCTCCAACGACAAATTTTGAATGCCCGCGATTAGACAAACTTCCATTTTGGTCGAATTAAAGAGACGTAATCTGAACGCGTTCCACCCGAACTAAACACGCTTCGTTCACGAGAGAAATCTTAAAACATCGATTTTAAGTATTCAGTAGCAGGTTAAAAGCGAATAAATATGTTTACTGTATACAAAATAGTTGTTTCGTTTTTATGTCATTATACTTTAGTTCTATATTTTATTTCTATTGTCGCGGGGAACCTGGTATGCCAATATTGGGGTTCTTATTAAAAGCTTTAAGCTTTGAGGTTTCTCCAATGCGTTTACCAGTGTGACATGCTTGAATATAAATATAATTCCATTTTTAAGCAAGCCTATGATTTTTTTTAAAGTTTATACTTTCAATCGATTACGCCGTTAACATAAATTACCGTAACTATTCCATACTGTATTAAAAATATTTTTAAAACTCAGAATTTGACACACACACACACAAGAAAATGTGAATCTCGTGTCATAAAGCAATCAAGCTTATAAATCGAGTTTCTTGGTTATTCCGTAAAATAAAATTCATTAGTTTTTTTGCGTTATTTGTTCATATATGCGGACTATTAGTTGCATTCTTTATAAATGGAATTTGATAAAATCGTAACTTTATTGAAAAATTACTTACTTACAAATGAAATACTTAGGATCCCGTTATCATTCTCGTAAATAGAAGCGGGCCAGCTCTCTCCAATCTTCGCGGATGCGCCTCTCAATAGTGGTCCAGACTTCTCGTGAACATTATTTGATACCCAAAGTCATTGGGTCTTGCCATCTTTCTTTCGGTCTCCTTTTTTGTCGTGTTCAACCTCGAGGAACCCATTCCACCAATCGTTTCGTCCACCAGTCACTTGGCAATCGAGTGGTCAGCACACTTCAGTATCCTTCGGTTTCGTTTTATTTGACGATGGGCGTCAATTCGGTCGCTTACTGGGTGGTAACACATTGTAGGATCACTTTACAAAATAATTAATACATTACTACTAGCTAGTAGCTTCTAGTAATGTGCACACCTAAAATTAGCTCAGAAAATGTGCTCAAACCTAATATTTTGTGAAAATTAGAATATTTTTTACAGATTTTATGGAAAAGCTAAAAAACTGGTGTGGACAACATTTTTGTAAAGTACACGTGAAAGTTGTAAGAAGAGCGTCAAAATAAGAAACTCATGGCTTCCATTTAATGAAGAGCTTTAAGATTTAAGAGCTCTATTAAAAACTCAAATTGTTATCGCGAAAATAATTAAAGAAAAAAACATAATCTGACGAACGAACTCAGCAGAGGCTAGAACTTTAAGATTTCACTCTGCACTTTCAGCTGTGCGGTAGTTGTTCGATTTCTGGACTGTTCTCCCGGCAGTTTTTCACGTGCAGGCAAAAATGAAGTCGAAAAACGAGCATATCCGGAACTATTTTTCTCACAATCAAATGACGCGTTTAAATTTGGGAAAATTGATCTTTTCATTTGACGTGCAGGTGTTTTCATAACAGTTTCGTGCAAAATTAGTGTGTTTCTGCACAGGGTCCTAATAGTTTGCGGCAACTTCAAATCAGAAAGCATTCTAGAATTTTGTTGCAACTTTGCGAAATGCCATCGTAGATCGTCCTAACATTTCTTTGGGAATTTTCTTGCAGCTTTTGGGTTATTTCTCCTCATTTTACTATTGTGCTATATTCAATACGTTACGTATAACAATTAAATATCATTTATTCACTAAATATCAATTAAGAAACATCATAGTAATTAATTTATAATTAATATATTTAATTGGCAGTTAACTTCATGTATCACAAAAAATCACCTTGTAGCCTGAAATATTAAAAATTATACAATTTCAATTTTAAGTTCTTGATTATTAAAAATACCTATGATAGGAAAACAAACCTCCAATCAATAATCCATTCGTAGAGATCCAATCCGTTGAGATAATTATTTCGAAAGCTTACTTTTCCTTATTAAAAAGAATAAACGTTTATCGAATTTCGATGGGAAAATGATATCTCATTAAAAATCTATCGGAAACGCTATTTTATTACGGTTTCGAATAACTCAATTGCAATAAGATTCTACCCGATTAAAAACAGGTAAGTTTAATAGGGAATGAACCGGGGATATGCGCAATTCCGGACTCCAGCCATTTCTTTATTCCGCATTCCAGATTCCTAAATTCTCATTCCGCTCATCTCTGGAATGAACCCAATTAAAACCTCTTACGATTCCCCCCTAGATTTTCTTGCAATCACCTTTTGATGTAATAATAATAGTGTTCCATCTGTTCCTTTTCTATCAACTTAATATTGATCTTAAACCCGATGAAACAGATCAATAAAATAATATATTTTTTATTATAAATTAATATTTTAAGATGAACATATGCTCAACTCTGTATCATAAAAAATATTATTGAAACCAATATTCGATAGCAGTTTTTTTAAATCTTTACACTTATATTAAAATAAATCATTCAATAATGTATTACACTTCCGTTTGGTTATTTTTATTTTTTTACGTTATTAATTTTGAGATTATCACAGTTTCGGAAATGTAATTAAAGTTCGGAAATGTAATTAATAGTTAATCTAAAAGTCCCTCATTGAAAAATTTTCCAGTTCACCATAAATAAATAAATTTTTTTTTTTCGCAGTTTCGCATGCTTGTTTTCAACTTTTTCTATAAAATTCTCTTCCCTTTTTTAGTGAATTGGTGTTATTGTAGAATTGGGCTAAAATTCTTGAAAATTTCTTGCAAACAGACATCACTGTCGGTTTAATTTTCACTTTGTTTATTTCATTGTGTAGATTTTATTATTTCAAATAATCTTGTTAAAAAATTTATGTAGAAAATGACCTTAACATTGAAATAACAAAAAGTTGAATTGACCCTTTTGTCTATATGCACAAATGAGACCAAAAGAACCAAACTTCTTGCGCCTTTAAACTAAGGTACCGACATATTACACAAAAAAGTAGACAAACTCTAGTTCCAATTTAAAATAAGACTTTTTTAGTTTCTATCTGTATGTTTTGTATTTTTTCTGCACTCCAATGCCACGAAACCTCGTCTCATTGCAAAAGACTTCGCACCAATTGCACCAACACTACACCTTAATTAATTTTTTTTCAATATTTTGTTTATTAATTATAGTTGAACAAAAGAAATAGTTTCAATTTTATTTTCTGAAAAATATAATACATAATAATTTTCCAAAATGAGCTCATTCCTCTAAAATGGAGCATCGAAATGTCACATTGAAAATAATTTTCCATAATGTTTTTGCTGAGTTTCTCGGCTCTATGAGCTCGTGGAACGTTGTGCTCAGAATATGTTATACAGCTCACTTTGCTGAATACAGTAGTGGAAAAGAGCTTTCACGAAATGAGCTCAATCCGCTAAACTGGTGCATCAAAAATGCACAAAAAATTAACAAATATTCCTTTAAGGGTTTCTCAGCTCTAAGAGCACGTAGTACGTTGTGCTCACGGTATTTTATACAGCTAGTTTTGCTCAATACAGTAGTGCAAAAGAATTTTCACAAATTGAACTCATTCCGCTAAACTGGAGCATCTAAAATGCACAAACATTGAACAACTTTTTCATTTAGTTTTTGAAGAGTTTCTCAGCACTTCGAGCACCCACTACGTTGTTCTCATGATATGTTGTAGAGCTAACTTTTTTGTATACAGTAGTCTAAAGAAAATTTTTCTCTTCTGTTAAACAATAATTAATAAATAAAATATCGCAAAAAAATTAAAAAGAAGTTTTTGTGCAATTGGTGCGAAGTCTTTTGCAATGCGGCGCGGTTTCGTGGAAGTGGAATGTTTCGGTATTGTCGATCAGAGGAATAGGGATTTCATTAAATCTAGGAAAAGCGGAAATTGCTTCTGTCGGAAAATAAAAGGCATTTCCACAAAAATCACGAATTATTACACCATTTTAAATTTAGAATCATTTCATTTTTGTTAAAAAACTAAAAAAAAAAGATCTCAAAATCGAACCAGCAAGCCAGCAAGCAGCGAACCAGCATAGATTTTTCGCGAATCAAATTCTTTACCAAGTCTTTACCAATACTACGTAGATCTTTTGTTTTGAAAAATTAAAAGATTCTAAATTTAAAATGAGATGGTGTAATATTCCGTGATTTTTTGCGGACTTGCATTTTATTTTCCGACGGGAGCAATTTTCGTAAGATTAGTTATTTAGTTTCACGACCATCATGTTTTCTATCCAAATCCGTCAATTTTTATTGTCGATTTTATAATTTTTTTAAACAATATCTTCATGTAATTGGAGTAATGTTTAGCTCTTGTCTAATGTATACACCAGTGATGGACGGAATTCCGTACTACTCCGTCATGTCAAATTTTATTACGTATTCCACATTCCGTGTTCCTAAAAAATAATTTTAATTCGTATTCCGATTTTTCATTCGGTGAAAATATCCATTTTTTGTTATTATAAAATGGATAAAATGTGTGTCCCATTCTATATGTTACTGTAGTTAACATTTTAATCAATAAAAAGGAAGTGAGGGGAAGTCTGGCATTGAAAAACAAATCAGATAATGATTTACATTCTCTATGCTGCAGCCTGTGTTAGCGGGAAAAAGTGAAATTTTATATATCTTATTGCACGGTACTGCATATGGTTTATTCTTATAAATTGCTTATACCACACACTTACAATAGATACTGGTGAATCCCAACGCGTCGGTTAAGAACAAAACGCGCTTCGGCGACGGACGAAAAACTTAATAAGAATTATTCGAATCCTGGAAGCCCAGCCTTTCTCGCGACAATTGAAATAAAATGTAGAACAAAATTAAAGTCTAATGATATAAAAACGAAACTATTTTCATGCTCACTAGAGCCAAGGTCATTAAAATAAATACAACTGAAATAATAGGATTTTTAAATTAATTTTGGTATTTTTAAAAAAACATTTTCGGTAGGATTAAATGTTTCAAATATGTTGTATACAGTAAAAATATTTCTTCTCTCTTAGCCTTCTTCTGAATACTTAAAATCGATGTTTTTAAGATTTCTTTCGTGGCCGAAGCGCGTTTTGTTCTCAACCGACGCGTTGGGATTCACCAGTGAGAATAGTACCACACAATTTTTTTTACTTTACTTTAAATGCAATATTAACTTTGTCACAAGGGAAGTCACTTTAGCGTCCCTTTGAGAATTTGCTGAAACTTGGACCATTGATAGATTCAGATGCGCTGATTCCAAATCCGTTTTCAAAATCGGCGCAATATTTCTCTGAGCCGAGATATAAGCCGTCAAAGTCCATTTTTTGATGTGCTCATTTCTGTGCATAAACCACAAAATGTCCGACACAAGCAATAACTTAATTATATAAACCGAGCAATTAGCAGGAGAAGTGTGGCAGCAGCAGCGAGTGGACGGAGCAATTGGAACGGTATAGTGATCATGGTTGGTTATTGCATTGTGTGTACAGTATTGTTAAACTTTCTAGTTTCTATGCAAGTCGAAAACTTATTTATTTCGTATTTTGAAAATTTTTTCAGTTATTGCATATTTTTGACAAAAATTTTAAACTGTTCCACAGTTTAAAATGACTCAAAATAAAATTTAGCAAAATTAACTTTTAATATAAAAACTTTAAAAATTTTTTTAGCATCACATATGAGCATCAACTACAAAAAGATTATATCTAAAAACTTCTACAATGCAAACATTAAGTAAAATATAGTATATATAAAAGCGAAATCAGGAAGAAAAAATAATTTTTCCGATTTTTAAAATTTTTCTGGTCGTTGTACATTGAACCGATCTCATGGCCATGGTGAAGGTGAAAAATTTGCCACCATACATGTTAAGGCGTTTAGAATGATAAAATTTTTACCAAAATTTTTTTCATAAATAGCTTGAAATATTGGTCCCTTACGTTGATTTACCTCGTATCAACTCACTTTCGCACCTTCGTATGTTGCCCGCTCTACCCTTATCAAGTATGTCAGCCAAAAATCTTGTCAAGCATATTTGTGCTACAAAATGTACCATTTTTTCTATTACAAATTTATGGAACTGAAGACGGAAAATGTTTATGGATCAGTTGAAAACGGAACATACGTAGCTGTTTTCCAAAAAATAAATGGCTGACTAAAAAAAATGGTTGTGTATGATGACATAGGAAGACGTGCAAAATGTGTTTATACGAGGTAGCTCAATCGTTATGAATCACTGTACCATGTTTACTGAATATTGAAGAGTCAAATGAATCAGGCACTCAGCACTACCTGAGGTATTTTTTTTTGAAGGATTAAAAATTGTCAAAAAGTTACGGAGACAGTTATAATGCCCGACTTCATAAGTTACCTTTAAAATATTGGTCCCGCGAGCTAATTTAATCAGCGTGATCCAATTTTCAATTTTTACTTTTTTCAACATTTTTGCAATTCGACAGAATTTAATTTTTAATTCCATAAATTTTTAATAGAAAAAATACCACATCTTGACGCAATTTATGGCTGACATACTTGATAAGGGTTGAGCGGGCAACATAGGAAGGTGCGAAAGTGAGTTGATACGAGGTAAATCAACGTAAGGGACCAATATTTCAAGCTATTTATGAAAAAAGTTTTGGTGAAAAAAAATTTTATCATAATGCTAAACGCCTTCACATGTATGGTGGCAAATTTTTAACCTTCACCATGGCCATGATATCGGTTCAATGTACAACGACCAGAAAAATTTAAAAAATCGGAAAAATCATTTTTCTTCCTGATTTCGCTTTTATATATACTATATTTTACTTAATGTCTGTATTGTAGAAGTTTTTAGATATAATCTTTTTGTAGTTGATGCTCATATGTGATGCTAAAAAAATTTTTAAAGTTTTTATATTAAAAGTTAATTTTGCTAAATTTTATTTTGAGTCATTTTAAACTGTGGAACAGTTTAAAATTTTTGTCAAAAATATGCAATAACTGAAAAAATTTTCAAAATACGAAATAAATAAGTTTTCGACTTGCATAGAAACTAGAAAGTTTAACAATACTGTACACACAATGCAATAACCAACCATGATCACTATACCGTTCCAATTGCTCCGTCCACTCGCTGCTGCTGCCACACTTCTCCTGCTAATTGCTCGGTTTATATAATTAAGTTATTGCTTGTGTCGGACATTTTGTGGTTTATGCACAGAAATGAGCACATCAAAAAATGGACTTTGACGGCTTATATCTCGGCTCAGAGAAATATTGCGCCGATTTTGAAAACGGATTTGGAATCAGCGCATCTGAATCTATCAATGGTCCAAGTTTCAGCAAATTCTCAAAGGGACGCTAAAGTGACTTCCCTTGTCAGAATACTCATCAACTATATTCATTAATTATAGACTGAATGTAATTTATTAGACCAATCTATATTGTCCATCAGAATGTTTAATTTTCTATAATTATATCTCCCATCTAGCCATTGTGGCGAGCCTGAATACTCAAAGATTAGTGCAATCATCTCTGACGATGAATGATTGCAGCCAGAGATGGTCGAAATTCGGGATTATGTATTCCTGGCATTTTTCCATTCAGGAATTTTTAGGTTTTGATTCCGATGTTCAAAAGTGTCATTCTGCCCAACTCTAATGGTAGAAGATGGAAATTTATTATCATTAGTACATAATAACAGTGATAATTTAAATATAAATTTAATCGAATAGTAAAACAATCCTAACGTAGTCGAAGCTAATAAAATATTCTATGAAATAATAATGAAATAAAAACACTGAAAACAAACCCAAATCGGAACATAATCGTCTAAAATTATTTAATGGAGCACTGGTGAAGAGCAATAATGAGTCAACGACTGCATAACTAATCCATTTGAAACCAGTTTCACACGTTTTTTTCCATGACTGCCATTAACTCCATATTATTTCATTGCGTTTTCTCAATCTTTAAATGCTCTTAAAGTAGGCATTGGAAAAAGTGAAATACTAATTTCACAAAAAAAATCATTTTTTCTGTCAAAACAAAGATTTGTTTTGTTTTTTTCCAAAACCAAAAAAACGTCATATTAGCTGAAGAGATAAGTCTCATCTTCAAATGTTATAATTCAATTTATTACTCTTACAGATTCCATACATTTCTTATTATGTTTGTCTGGAACACACATAATTTGATATTTTTTCTTCCAAATTCCTTACATAAGTAGTAAATATATTTTTTGGTTTACAGTTAATCAGTTCCTTATATTCCGTAATTTGCATCATAAACTGTTTTTAAATCGTATAGAACCATTGATTTTATTTTTAACTCACACCCCAAATAGTATTAAAATTTCTTAAATCTTTAAGGCTTTCAAATCCATCTTAAGCTTGTATAATACCTAAATGAATTCATAAAAACATGTCTTCATAAGACCCACTTTAAGACAAAACTTCGTAAAAATAATAATAAAAATTCAGACACACTCCAAGTAATGCCAGCAAAATTGGTGTAAAAATTAGTTTTAAAATTCCACGTGGAAATTAAAAAAACCACGTTTAAATCTAGAAAAATTTAAATTCTCATTTGGCGGGCATATTAAGGACTTTCTGATTTAAACTTAAAATGTAATCTTTCGATATCTATTGAATTAGTATTTCGTCTTTAAATATTTCTATTAAGGTCTGTCAAAGACGTAGAATTAAGTGCAACTCATATAGCGATAGTATAAGTACACTAGCCTGCGAATTTATTAAAAAAAGGCGTATTAAGTTAATAATTAAAACATATTATAAAATAATAGTCAACCATTATCATTGCCCATCATTTAATGAATATGTCTGCTTCTTCCATTCTCGCCGTAACCCACTAATTATTAAAGAAAATAAATCCTATAGATTCTGCAAATAACTTTTTTATATCTAATTTGCCTCTATGGAATCAAGTCTCAATCTATTTTTGAACGTAAATGTCGCTATGCATAACATTGTATTGTCCTTTTCAGAGATCGATGCCTAATGGAAGAGCAAAAAATTAGGGGCGGAGAAAAGGTCTTGTTTAGACAGCCACACGGCCATTAAGGCCATCGAATCTCTTCCTCTTTTGTTTGTCATCAATTTTTGTTATCTATTTTTTGTTTATTTTTTGATGACAAGAAATGAAAAGTTTAATTGAAAAATGAAAATGGATGGAATAAAAATATTGATGACAAACAAAAGAGGAAGAGACGTGATGGCCTTCGTGGCCGTGTGGCTGCCTAAACAAGACCTTTTCTCCGCTCCTAATTTTTTGCTCTTCCATTAGGCATCGATCTCTGAAATGAATAATAAATATTATTGATGATATTCCGAAATCTTTGCTGTACTAATATGCATTTTTGTCACCTCTATATATGTGTGCCAGGGTTACACGGAGTTCCATCTTCCATTTTCCGTTTTCCGTCGTCCGTTTGAAAAAAATAATTTCCATTTCCGTTTGAAAAAAAATCGGATTTCGTGCATCCCTGATGTGTGCATTTCCCAATTTATTAATTTGAACTTGGATCTCTTGCGGGGATCAGCTCATCTTAATTATTTTTTTTTGTATTTTGCTATGCTGAATAAATAAAGTATTCAATTAAGGATTTATTTCTCAAAAAACTGCCAGTTCTTACCATACAAATTAACTATTATAGAAATCCACCTTTTAGAGCATAATCACTGTCATACTCCAAATGAAATCGTTCAATATGCTCATATTGCATACTTCGATAGTAAGCGCAGATTTTTCAGATAGTTTAAGACGAGCTAGTAAAAATGGTATGTAAAGTTATATAAATTTTATATGTTTAAATTTGTAAGACAAGTTTAAATATGACAAAATATTAATTGATTATTGTGTTGTTTTCAGAGATCGGTGCCTAATGGAAGAGAAAAAAAAAGAATAAAAAAAGATGGACGGCAACACGACCACAAACGACTTCTTCGTCATTTTCTCTTCAATGTGTGCTGTAGCCGTCCAAACGGGAACCTCATCCATCCTAATTTTTTTCCTCTTTCATTAGGCACCCATCTCTGAAAAGGACAATATTAAGTTGTGAGAAGTTAATAATTAAAATTTTAATTTCATATAATAACCAATGGAAAGTCCCATGGGACGTAAACAATACATTTTGAAAAAATAAAACAAAAAATTATGAAATAAAGCGAAATTATTTCAATAAATTGGAAAATTTGCTCTCATTGAGACCGTTTGAAAATAATTCAAAACTATTGAAAATGAATTATAAATTTCTTACATTTTCATAATACATTTGGCATGCTGCCACATTTATTCGTCTACATCTTCATTTTCCTTCTTCTATTTGACAATATTTGACTGAAAATAATTAAAATCGATTTCAAAACTTTAAAAAGTCCACAAAAAGTTTGTAATAACCTATATGGATCTCGTAAAATCGTAATTTTCTGGTGGAGTTTTGAATAAAGTTACGAATAAAGTTAAAATTTGAAATATCTCCACTTGTATTTTTTTGGCTTTAATTTTTCAACCTGCATATATATATATATATATAAATCTTGAATTTCACCATGTACTGTTGCTATTTAAAAACCCCGAACATCAATTTATTTTTATTTTCCTTTTCAGAAATCGGTTTAAATAAATTAGAATGGAGTGAGGTTCTCGTATGGACGGCCACTCTTTTGTATCTCATTAAGTGTGTGTTGTCTCAAAAAAATAAACAACACAAATTGAAGAGGAATAGATGGAAAAGAAACGATCATTTTTTCTTATTTTTTGATCTTCCATTAGGCACCGATCACTGAAATGTACATACAAAGTTTGAGTATTTTTTAATGGCAATGAAGCGAAACGGCACTATTGTATCTACTTAATATAGTTTCTTAAAAATTATATAATCATAATGAATGTTTAAATTAAACCACTTACAATGATTCCCAAACGGGACAAAGTTCGACAAAATCAACACATGTTTATTGAGAAATATCTTTATTCAATAACTTGCAAATTTTTCTTACCTATATTATTAAAATCCTCCTGATTTATATAAAAAACAAGATTTAAAAAATTGACCTCGTGCTGATGAATCTTCCATTTTCCCACGAAGCCATATGGGAATCTACTATATCTTCCAACAAGGTAATTTATGAGATTTTGATTAATCATCTAGCAAGGATTGAAAATTGGGGCTCCTCATCGAAGTTGAATTAACGTCCCTTATGGTAAACTCCATGTGCCAACACTGGGACATAGTTTCATAATCATTCGTAGGTTTTCCATTCCCCGACAAAATTAATTAACTAGGGTGGTCATTTTTGGACCCAAAAGGTTTCGGGCTGAAATTGTGCTTAGCGATAGCTGAGGACATTTATCACATATCACCATGCAAAGTTTCAGCCCGAAACCATTTGGATCCAAAAATGACTATTATGTTATTTTTATTAAATAACTATTTAATTAACTCTATTTTACATTAATATTTTGTATAACGACTTTCTAAATTTCCAAATTTCCAGATTTCGAAATCACGAAATTCAATTATAACACCAAATCTAACAAAAAAATATTAAATTTGATAATTATTGGTTGTGTGCGCTTTTCCTTCAGTTTTTATTATGTCCATAACGCTTATTGCTATGCAAACTGTGATACATAAAGACAGAAATCTTTTAATTTCAGCTGTTGTATGTTGGTTTTTATTTCTACCTCATCATTTTCAGCGAATTCATAATTAACATGCAATAAATCATTCAGAAACATATAAGCATTGTTGGAGGATTTTGCAAATTGATGTTTTAATCTTTCTCTTTTCTAAAAAACTTTGTTTGGTTATATTCATTTAAAATAAGAAAATTTTTAAATCTTTCGCATAGTTCATCAAAAGTTTTCTTTTAAAATTTTTTCTGTGTAATTTTCAAATCATATTAAAAATAGTTTTTGGAAGGTTTCCGGCAGAATGTTGGTTTATAATGAAGATGCCATTTTCGGCAGGTTTTCATGGATAAGCGTCTGGCGCGAATACGAATACAAAAAGATTTTATTTTAAATATAAAAATATGATATTAATTTCTCTACCTAATGCTATATCCATTTGTATACAGAATTCAGTTCCACCCCTATTTAAATTTGTTTATACCGTCTGGGCTTTAGTTCCACAAATTTAAGATTTACAGCTAAACGCCAAATGAAAATAACAATTAAAAAATCATTTCAGTAATTTTCCACGTGCACGTCAAAAAACATTACAAGCTTCTCTTACAATATGTGCTGCGCTTTAACTTCTTATGTTCTTTAAGTTTTTCATGACATTCCTGTTATTACGAAATTTGTTGGCGAACACCTATTTCAAAAGTATTTTTATTAGTTAAATAGTGGCGGGCATTCTGACGTTAATTCTAGAAAGAATCAATATGATTAAATCAAGGAACAGCACATGTTCACGCCCTAAATCTGTGAGCATAATATTCAATTCATGAGGCACACACGTCAAATTGTATGGTATTAAAATGAGCTCAGAAAACGTGCTCAAATCTAATTTTTCGGTAAGTAATTGATATTTTTAGATAATTTATGAATATCTTGTCTAATATCTTGGCTACAGTGTTTTCTAGAAAAACCGTAAAAACTTTAAAATACTATTAAAAATCGGATATTCCAATTTGGCGTGGGCACGCCATCCGCAAATGTCGATTTTCGGGAATTTTATCACCTTTTACTTATTTCCGCATAAACTTTTCCGAAAATTTGTAATTATATTTTAACTATTTTAAATCAAACAAACTATTTATCATCAAATTGTACGTGTAATAAATGTGGATCGGTATTGCTATATGCACGCCAACTGGTCACAACAGTAAATGGATGATTCAATAACACCCCAACTGTAAACAACTTTAGTGCGTTTTTTTGAAAAACATTGACTTTTTACTTTCTTTCTTTTGATTTTTTCGAGATTTTTACATTTTTTGATTTCTCAAGCTTAAACTTAATGATTTTTCATCCGGATTTTTTTGATGACCTAGTAAATTGTCTTGCGGTTTTCATGATATAATGTTTGATGCACTAGGACAAATATTCTTTGAGATATAGATGATTTTAACATAATTTTTCATTTTTTAATATGAAAACAATGCAAAAAATTGAAAATATTTTGTCCGTATCATCTACAGTTGATATAGATTATACTAAAAGTAATTCGGAGAAAATCCTATTGTGCAATGTAGAAATATTTTGATTTTTCTATTTTTCATATTTTCCATGCTTTTAATAACTAAGAAACTAACGAAGACGAACGATTTTTGCTATCTTCAATATCATTGTGCTTTACCTTCAACTTCCAGCTTTCAATAAAACGCATAAAAAATATTTTCAGTAGAATTGGCTAACGAAAATCCGTTAATTGAAAGAAAGTACAATATTAATCATGAGATCAAAAGTTAATAGCATATTCTTATATCACAATATCCCCTGCTTGAATTATAAATAGTCGTTTCCATCACACTAAATAGGAATAAATATCTAATTTGTTCCAACTTCCAATTTTATAGTTAGGCACCAAATTTTAATGATTTTCTTGCCTTGTTAGAGACCTCGATTTTCATATTCAACATTTTCTATAAAAACCTTCCGTTAATTCTTCTAATTGTAAATTTTTGCATATAATCTCCTCATTGTGCTTAATTAAAGTCATCGATTCTAAAATTTTCATTTTATGACTATATTATACAGAGCTCGCATAAAAAAATTTTTATGTCGCACTGTGACATCAAAAATGTTGATCCACGTTATTTGAACACGACAAGAAATGAAGGTATTCAGCGTGATATTTGGTGGCTGAAAAATGGGATATTTCAAAACTCTGTCTAGTTTTAGAGAAACCGAATTTTAAACGAAACATTTCTTTCTTATAGTAATAATCAATAATAAACTAAATAATAAAACATGGAAAAGATGAGAAATAGAAAAATCAAAATATTTCTACATTGCACAATAGGATTTTCTCCGAATTACTTTTAGTATAATCTATATCAACTGTAGATGCTACGAACAAAATATTTTCCATTTTTTGCATTGTTTTCATATTAAAAAATGAAAAATTATGTTAAAATCATCTATATCTCAAAGAATATTTGTCCCAGTGCATCAAACATTATATCATCAAAACCGCAAGACAATTTACTAAGTCATCAAAAAAATCCGGATTAAAAATCATTAAGTTTAAGCTTGAAAAATCAAAAAATGTAAAAATCTCGAAAAAATCAAGAAAAAGAAAGTAAAAAGTCAATGTTTTTGAAAAAAACGCACTAAAGTTGTTTACAGTTGGGGTGTTATTGAATCATCCAAACCAGTTGGCGTGCTATATGAGATCTCCATTTTACTATTCCGGGTGGTGTACATAAGAAAACTTATTAGCAAATTTTTTAAATAAAAATTTTAGATGATGACATAAACCACCTTCCTTGTAAGAAGAAAATCACAATTTATAGAATTTCTTATTAGAGACTTATTATTTGATAGTTCGTTTGAGAAAAATCTTGCTGTTCTACAGTAACGGTCAAAAGATTGTAAACGCGGTGATTTTCGAGCATACTGTACTTCTCTATTTCTCATTATTGGAGATGTTTCTCCTGAAATGGAACAATAAAATCAATAAATCACAATTCAAGAATACATTAAATTTAATTTTAATCTATCATTTAATATTGGTGCATTTAATTCGAAGACTCGGTGTTTCTGTTAAAATATAAGATTTTTGAAGTATCATTCGCACCCAAACTGGTATCCTTATAAAATTATCTCAGTATACGTGCTCAAATTGTTCTTTTTGAGAATTTATTTGTAGTTTTAGATAATTTAAGAAAAGCCTAGTGATATTGTCGTGAACAATGTTTCATTGAAAAGAGGTAACAATTTTCAGATACGATTTGGAAAACCTTTATTTCCAATTGCTTTCCAGTTTAACACTGGTTTCTCGTTTCTTTTATTTTTATCAATTTTTTTACAATCTAAACTATTCAATAGAACATAATTGGAACGTCACTATCAAATTTCAACCAGGTGCTTACGAAGTTCTAAATAAAGATTTGTTTTTATCTGATGTTTGAACCTCTCAAGTCTAGATATTTATTTGATATATTTGTTTCAATATTGCAAATACAAAATATATGAAATATTTATACCCAAATAAAACTTGTTTATTTAACAACTATGGTTTCTGAATCTTGTCGAATATTTCCCGATAATCTTGTAATCGAATATGTTATAGCAATTGAGAAACATTTCTGTCTGATACATCCCAGTTCATTAACTTGAGAGCAACTATTCATGGTGGTCTGTTTAGCAGCACATTTTTCAATACAATTATTCTCCAATGAGATTAGTATTGTAACCGTCACGGTATTACATTTCAAGTTGTATTAAAAAAAGTTCAAATATAAGGAAAACAAACAAAAAACTTTATAAATTAAATTTGTAATTTACACAATTATTGTCTACGTCAGTTTGTTAGCTTCTTCTTATACTCTCTAATAATATTCACAAAATATAGGATTTGAGCACCTTTCCTGAGCTCGTTTTATTAACCCTCCAGTTGGCGAGCTAAAACTCGTTAAACCAATAGTAGGGCACGCCAAATGAAAATGACGATTATTTTACATATTTAAACGCATTTTCGTAATATCCACGTATTAATTACACGTGAACACCATTTAAAGGTTCCCCTTGCCGTGCCAATAAAGTTTCGAGGAACCCTAATTTTTATATTCCGTCGTTTCTACTTTTTTAATATTTGCTGATTATACATTCATATGAGATTCAATAGAGTGACAGTCTAAATGAGACTATTATTTGTTCCTTTCCTTAAATTAGGCACGGATCTCTGAAAACTACAATTCGTCTAATTTAGCGAGACACGTTTAAATAATGAACAATGTTCACTTGTCCAATTTCAATGACGTTTCAATAAATATATTATCATATTCATATTAATTTTTCCATCCTTTCATAAGCAACATTTTCAAAATGAATCTCGAATTAAATAATTAAATTGATCAAACATCTATCGAATATAGAAAGAAATTCTCCCTTGTTTGCACTGATATTCAATCGCATCTAATCTTCGAATCCATCAACGAATGTATTTGAAATGCTCATTTGGAAACACAAAAAATAGAAAAATTGCTTTTTTCCAGTAGAATTTTCAGAAAATTTTGATGAGAAAAGAATGAATTGCAGTGTGAATGACATATTTTTTTTATTTTTGCTACTTTATCTTCTAACAATTTTGTCATTAATATTATAGCAGTATATGGTGAACTAACTGATCCTAATTAATTTCTAATAATAATTAAATACCATCGTCAAACTAATAACTCATTACAGCTTGTAGAACTTATCGGTTACCGATAGAAATTGAAATTGCTTAGAAAATGGGAAATCTACTTCAAATTTTGCCCGAAAATTAGATAAGAATGATTAAATGTTTAATTTAAAATTTTTAAAATCATATTGTTCTCATTTTTCTCTAAATCAATGATTATCCTGAGAAATCTCAAAATTATCAATTAACGCTTTATTCCTTTCTCAGTTCACATGCTCAACTCAAACTATGAATTATTTATTATTCTTCGCAATCTTTTATTAATTGATTCAGTAATCATCTCAAATATCAAATTTCCATTTTCTCGCAATCCTTTTTTCAAGCACATTCCCTTACTCGATGTGTTCTGTTTTCCACTCATCTCAAGTCAACTATAAATATTTTTATTTAAATCGCATTTACCAACTATGCTCATTTAAGTGCTAATATTTAAATAAGATTTAACGAGCTAAAAACAATTGATTTGCTGAATTTAATTAAGGAATCAAAGTCCACCAATACTATGATTTTTCAAACGTTTAGTAAATTTTGTTCATTTCAAGATTTTTTATATATCGTCGTCGCCAAATGCGATTACCACCGCAAAATGTGGCGCACTTTTTTAAATATTATTTTTTCATTCAATTTTGATGATTATTTTCTTGTTTAGGCTCGTTCTATACTGTTTTTGCTTTAATAAATTGAAGAATATGTTTTAGATGTTGTTTCAATCGTCGAATAAATGTGGAAAATAATAAAAATCGTAAAAATTAAATGAAAAAATAATATTTAAAAAAGTGCGCCACATTTAGCGGTGGTAATCACATTTGGCGACGACTATATTTATCTAAATTTAAGTTATTGTACTTTTCAGAAATGGGTACCTAATGGAAGAGGAAAAAAATTAGGATGGAATGAGGTTCTCGTTTGGACGGCCACTATTTTTTACGAAATAATGGGCAGCACACATTCAAGAGAAATTGCCGTGAAAAGTTGTTTGTGGTCGTCTGGCCGCCCATCATTTTTTAAAACTTTTCTCTTCCATTAGGCACCGATCTCTGAAAAAGACGATACATATCTATTATAAGAGAATAATGACAAGGTCGTTTAACTAATTAGATCCTTATCTAGCCTTAGAAAATTATTTTAATATTGCTAAATCTTCAATCTGAAATCTAGAAATTAAAGTATACACGGGAATAAGTAACACGCAATTAAAAATGCGTCAAATCACCATTCTCGGGTGACGTTATAGATATATAATTACAGAATTCATATAATTTATTTAACATTTAAAGTATGCTCGATCGTTTTTCGACTTCCTTTTTTTGCATTAAAAATACCAAATGAAAAAATAATTGATTTTCTGATGTTTCTGCGCGTCTCACAACTTTTAAGTCTACTTTACGTTAACGTAGGTTTGTCAGCTTTTTCTCGAACTATCGAAACATATTTTCTATCTTCCCGCAATATTAGATTTCAGCGCGTTTTCCGCGCTTGTTCAATTAGTACTCCAATTGGCGTGAAAGTTAAGCAACATTTTAAAAAAAGTTTAAAAATCGACAGTAAAAATGTGTGTCGATAATCTTTACCACTCTAAACTCTCTCTAATATACTAATGATCCCCAAGTCGGGGGGTCAGAAAAGATATTAATGTTGTAAATTTAGTCAAAAAGCGCGTACTTTTATATAGTTTAAGATTGGCTAGAATGTTATATAAAAACAATAAGTGTAAATGAGTATTACACGTTTGAATATTGAAAAACTAGGCCACGCCGAAGGCGCTCAGTTGAAAATTCCCCTTCACATAGACTGACAGGGATGTGCGATGGGGCGCGCTAACATTTAAACGAATAATTTAATTTATTTTTAAATTTTCAGTTTTAGCTTAAAATTTCTATAATATCCGTATATTTGTATTTTATTTCCTATATCACAACAATTCTAATAAAATTGCGCACTTTCTGATATACTTGGTTTGACTATAATTGTTCATTAATGATGTGATTGTAACCGTTGAAAAATATTTTTTAAAACATTTATAACTTTTGATATAGGAGGTTAGAGCCTTTCTAATATGGCTCATATTGTTCTTTGGGTCTTCCTCTATCCATAGAGCCCATAAAACAAAAATTTTCAAAGAAAATTTTTTTGCTATAGCTCTTTTACTAGGATGCACCTTATTTTATCATTTTTCTTATTTTTCGAACGTTTTTATATTTGTTAACAAATGGTTTTAGTTCAGATAATGTGCAAAAAGGATCAATAAAGTAATACAAACCTAAATCGGATCGTTGAGCCCGTTTCACCGTTGTCAATTCCACTGTTTGTGGTCGAAATCCGTCAATGACTTAGTCAGTGTTAAAACATTTTAATTACAGTTTTTTATAATGAAGAATCTAAAAAAAAATATTGTTCTGCATATATAGAAGTAATAATTAAAGCATAAAAACATATTTATAAAGCAAAAATACTATCAACTACCAGTAGACAACACATTAAATACCAAATCATGCATACAACTCGTCCTTATACACTACTCCTTAGCTCATCATGTCAGGGTTTTTGTAGTTCCCACAGCACTACGGGTGAACTCAGTAGAAAAGGCAAAACAAAAAATGTTTTGACAAACAAAAAAGTTCGGTCACTAAACAAGTGGGAGTGTCCTCAAAAGCGACGCTCTGCGGTGATGTAGAGGTGGCCATAGTGTTTTTTTCGATTATTTTATTTATTATTTCATTATTTATCCCTGTTTATTTTTGGATATCGCAGGTAAGTCTTAATTATTAAACGAAATTAAATTCATTAATGGTTTCATAAAAATTATCCAATCGGTTTGATGTAAAAAAACACATTTTTTATAGATTTTTTTGAATTTCGGAATTATAGCATATATTACGAAATTCCATCAAAACAAGTAAATGAATTTTTTTGTTTTATACACCATTCGAAAGCTTATAATATGACGATTAATATAATATGTAAACCGTTATATGTTTCGAGTCAAAATCACCTAAAAACTTAGTTTTTCTATATTTTCCATGTTTGTTATATATTTTGATTATTTAGGTTGGTATGGCGAGGTCAATATGCATACAAGTCATCGATGATTGACATAAGGTGATATAAGATCATTATTAGGCATTATATGCAGTTGATTTATATATATCAACTTCATTTTTGCCTACTTTTGATTAAATTCATCACTTTCGCATGGTCGTGTCGAGGATAACGTTAAGGAGATAAGAAACAAGGTATTAATTATACATTTATTGAGAAAATACTTGATTTAGATGTCGAATAATATGTTCTAAGATTGTGGAAATTTTTAAGGAAATACAAGAGGTAAATACCGGACAGTGAAAATGATTGTCATTCAATGTTGACGAAGCAATCATCTACTACGGCTGATCAGCTGATCCATCGATTGCTTTGGTTTAGTTAAAAGGTATTATTTTCTATCTTTTATGATAAATATTAATTCCAGGGGTTAATATATACCATATATTTGCCAATCAGCTGATGGGAACGAGGACTCGTACTATATCATGAAGATGGATCGGATATGATTTACTGTTCAAATGCATTTAGCATTTGATTTGAAGCTGCAAATTGCTTCATTTCGTATAAAGCGACATGGAGATTGTTTCCGACATATCCGGATGGAAGAATTGATAATAATATATTTGTTATGGTTATGTTTCACTTTTATTTTTTTAATTTTATTAATGTGAGATTTTCACTATGAAAAGTGTGTTTATATATTACCTAATAAATGAATAAGCAGTAATGGTGTTAGTGCTAAATAATTTAGATAATGATTCAAATAAATACGTCAAAGAAATCAATATAAACTTAAATTATGCTGGAAAACCTATTTTCTCACAAAAGATTGTTAAGTATGTTTATAAATAAAACTTTTTTATTAATATCGTTTTCTGCATGTTCAACATTGTATATCCATGCTATTGTACCATAAATTTCGCGAATTCGTTAAATAAGAACCTAAATACGCAAAATATATAACAAAAATGGACAATTTAAAAAAAACGAAATGTGTAAGTTATTTTGACTCGAAACATATAACGATTTACATATTATATTAATCGTCATGTTATAAGCTTTCGAATGATGTATAAAACAAAAAATTTCATTTACAATTTTTGATGGAATTTCGTAATATATGTTGTAATACCGAAATTCAAAAAAATCGATTAAAAAAGTGTTTTTGTTTAAATTAAGCCGATTGGATAATTTTTATGAAACTATTAATGAATTTCTTTTCGTATATCTATGACGACTTTCCAATAAACCAATTTTAAGAGTACTGAAAACATTATGAAAATTAATTTATATTCCAAAAAATTCTTTGCCGCGCTTGCACTTAGACACGCGCCATGTGCACACTCTACCACGCCTATTCTATCGCGGACTAGTTTTTTGAATTTAAATTTTTATTTTTCATTCTATTTTCACCCGGAGTGCCACAGGCATCCGAGCGGAATGAGTGCATCCTTGATGGAGATTAATTAAAAACATGCAAAATTGGACACATCATGGCAACATCATACTTCCTAATCAGTCTTTATGCTGACATATATTGAAATAGATCAAAATTTAGTCGGCGAAACGGTGAAACGGTCTCAACGATCCGATTTAGGTTTCAATTACTTTATTGATCCTTTTTGCACATTATCTGAACTAAACCATTTGTTAACAAATATAAAAACGTTCGAAAAATAAGAAAAATGATAAAATAAGGTGCATCCTAGTAAAAGAGCTATAGCAAAAAAATTTTCTTTGAAAATTTTTGTTTTATGGGCTCTATGAAAAGAGGAAGACCCAAAGAACAATATGAGCCATAGTAGAAAGGCTCTAACCTCCTATATCAAAAGTTATAAATGTTTTAAAAAATAATTTTCAACGGGCAAAATCACATCATTAATGAACAAATATAGTCAAACCAGGTATATCAGAAAGTGCGCAATTTTATTAGAATTGTTGTGATATAGGAAATAAAATACAAATATACGGATAATATAGAAATTTTAAGCTAAAACTAAAAATTTAAAAATAAATTAAATTATTCGTTTAAATGTTAGCGCGCCCCATCGCACATCCCTGTCAGTCTATGTGAAGGACTTCTCCCTTCGGCGTGCTAGGCATTTCCATTTGGCGTGCTAATGTAATATTTTACTGAATATTATACGTTTTCATAATCATCACAAGTATAGCCTATTGTATGAAATACTCGTTTCTACAATATTTTCTTATTGTCCTTTTCAGAGATTGTTGCCTAATGGAAGAACAAAAAAGAAGAAAAAATAATAGTCTTCGATGGACGGTCACGCGGCAACAAACGAACGTCTATCCCGCTTCAATATGGGCTGCCCATTTTTTTTTTTTGAGACAAGTCACATTGATGAGAGATGAGAAGATGGTCCAAACGAGAACCTCATTCCATCCTAATTTTTCCTCTTCGATTAGGCCTTGATCTCTGAAAAGAACAATGCATTTTCTGAGACTCCTGGTGTGAAAAACCGATTTTGAGTGTGTTTCGTCTTCCAGCTTTTGAAAAACGAAGTTTAAATATCGGAGTTCTGAATCAAATTTTAAAAATTTGAATAGAGAATCCGTAATGTTATTTTTGATTCTAAATTCGTTATTTTTTACTTTTCAACAAGAAGAACCCGAGCTCGATATTAAGGTCCCGACGATGGGGTAGGCATTCCCCATTAAAAAATTGATTTGGGGAAGCAACCCAACCTGTATGGTAATAGAATCGGCTCACTAGGCATGCTAATATATAACTTTTTAGAAAGATATAAACATTTTTGAGACTTTAAGACAAGCTTAATTAATTGGTAGAAAAACTTTTTTTTTTTAAAGGCGTAACAATCTTTCCACACACGTTTAAAAATCGCAAAATTGTTATTTCGATTTGGTGTGGGAACGCATAAAAGAAAAAAGCTACCCGATGGTAAATTTAATAGGGAATGAACTCTCAGGAAGCCTTTCCCCATTACGATTTCCCGATATATTTTCTTGCCTCGTTTTATGGAGAAGTTTGAATTTAACTATTTCATAATCCAGAACTCGGAATCTGCAATTCTACCCATTACTATTGTCTACTTTAAAAATAATAAATTTTTAAGGCACATTTTATAATCTAGCGAGAATTTCGTTACTTTGCCGAAACGAACATCATAAATAATCTTCATTATATTCAAAAATCATCATTTTCTTACTACCCTATTTTACCGTTTCATTGGATTCCTCGACGCAGACGGTTATGTTTTCATCATTTCGATCAAAAGAAAAAATATAACAGAAGTTGTTATGCACAAAAGTAGTGAAGAATTTTTCCTCCTCCGATGGGAGAAAGGGGGGGGGGGAATGGTTGCTTGTTGTTGTTGCTCTTATGTTTATCATTATAAAATGAATATATGGCTACATTTAAAGATAAATTTTAAACTAATGAAATGTTAATGAAAATGGAAAACTCTTGATAGTATAGTAGATAAACAACTTGAGGGATGAATAAAGATGAGATATCTTATTAAAACTTCATAGGGAGATTTACGATCAGTGAACTGACAAAACCAATATAGGCACATGAAAAGTGGCGGGCCCATAAACTGTGTTAGGAAAACGCAAGGATAACAAATATGGAGCATGCTTATCTGACACCACTCTACTTTCCCTAAGGGATTGGATCGATAACATTTGGAAACCAATTTTTTCTAAAAATCCTGACCCTAAAAATGGATTTTTATAATGGATTCGATTCATTGTCATCTAGAACCGACAGTACTAGAGGAGCTTAATCAGCTGTGTACGTTAGCAGTTATACCGGGTGGACTGACTAAGTATCTTCAACCATTGGACTTTTCTGTGAACAAACCATTTAAGGATAGATTAAGGAGCTGCTGGGAATCTTGGATGGCCGATTTGAGCCAAGCAACTTTCACTAGAAATGGGAACCGAAAGATACCGTTGTACGCAACAGTGACAAATTGGGTATTCAACAGTTTTTATAGCATTTGGGATGATGTTATTTTTAACGGATTTAGAAGAGCTTTAAGCCAAGATTTGGATAGTGTTATGGAATTTTTATGTTATAGATTCAAATGTCTTTAATGTGCTAACCTTGTTAGGTATAGATGCTTTTTATTTTTATAGATTTTGATTGTTTTGATAGTTAATGTATCCAAAAATTTGTTATCGATTAGTCAATAAACAATTTCAATTTTTATTTTGAGTAGAACTGTATTCATTAAATATTCTGATGACAGACGAGTGTGTGGAGACATTAGACACGAAATGAGAGAAATCTATCTCTCCCCCCACCACCTCCCACCACATTCGAAATAGTGTACGAACGAAATCCAATAAAACGGTAAAATAGGGTATATTTTTCTCATTAAAATTTTTTAATTTATTTCCATTATTAAAAATCAACCAAAATACTTTAAAAATTTAACATCAGGTAATTTTACCTAGGTAAAAATAGATAATTTTTTACATTATATATTCCCCATTCATTCATTATAAGTAGAAAAGTATATATATATATATATCTTGACGTCAATTGAAAGGGATAAAAGCTGATTAGCTCGCACTTTGGAATTGTTTATGTTCTTCCTAAATAACATAAAATACTATTTATTTTGTCTTTATTTAAATTATTCCATCTTAAATTATCTATTAAAAAAACTATTTGGAATTTCTCAAATAGCGTCGTAACCTATAATCCTAATTACCGTCCTCACAGTGGCTCATTTTACTCTAAGCTAAGTGTCTTTCTAATGAGTCATATAATCATAATTGTATATATATATATAATACTTATCTCATTCTTCTTTACATTTCAAAGCCTTCAGTGGCGCATATTTTTGAGCGATTAACTATTGATTCTTTATCTATACTATTCGAAATATAAATGGTTTAATTGATCAAACATTCATTCTTATTATTATAATAGGAGAGTTGTATAATGAATATGTTATTTTATTGTTTTGCATAATCACCCCAAATGTGAAATTTAACAAGGGAGTTCAGATAAAAGGCTCTCAAATCGTGCTATTCTTGTAGGACAAGAGGTTTACTATATATTTTGAATTGTGGCTGTAAAGATTGTGTAAAAAGTAATCTTTAATTATCAAGGGATGTCAATTCTAAATTATGATTTTGTCAATTTCAAGGGGGTATACTAATCAACACATATTGTTTTAATAGAATTAAAATATACGCTTTTTACTGAAATATGAAAAATTAGTATTTTTCTGAGCCCAGCTTAACCATTTCATATAACTTTCAAGTAAACGTGTTATTATTTTCTCGCCAAATCGAATTAGCGATTTTTAAAAGTGTGGGGTAATTTTCAATGTCATTATAAGAAAAATTGTTACAACAGTTTAATTAAGCATGTCATGAACTATCTAAAAATATTAATATCTTATTAAAAAGTTTTATTTGAGCATGCTTACTGAGCTCATTCTATTACCATACAGTTTGGGAAATCTTCATTTTCGATTGGTGTGCTTAATAATTTAAAATTATAAAGGAACATTGAGGTTTTTTTGAAACATTACTTTTATGGGAATGGCTGATTGGTTTTTTAATACTTAAAAATTATAAATTTTGGATATTTTTCGTGTTGTGCCCTTTTGTGTTTGGTGGCGAGTGATGAATGTTGCCAGAGGAATCTATAACTTGGTTAATTAAACCATTTTTTGAGATTCTTGTATAATTACAAATAAAATAAATAACAATAATAATTAAAATAGGAAAAGTTTGAAAACAGGGAGTAAGTGTAACCGATGATTTAAGGCCAGAACACAACGATTTCGCGTATTTCCTGCACATCTAACATTGTGAGCCGATGTAAATTTTAAGAGTAACATCTAAGTCACAAATTTAGAGAACAATGTAATTATATGTTTAATAATTAGATTTACCGTAAAATATTATATTATGATAAATGTTAGAAAACAGTTTGCATTTAGAGCTGAATCGCAAAATAAAATTATAAATATTTTACCAATGCGGCCAGTTAATAGAAATTAAAAGAAAATCCTAAATTCGCACCAACTTTATTTACAACGTAATAGTTAAAAAACATACTTGGGAAATTTAGGGCCGGGGCCAGAGATTTTCGATTTTTTCGGCCCTCAATGCCTCGGCCTCGGCCCTGGCCCGGCCCTCCGGCCCGGAAAATTTGGCAACATAATTTATTCAAACGAAATATAATTTTATAAATATTTATTTTAGCAAAAAATATCAGGAAATAAATCAAGAAATTGAGAGCACAGCTGATGGTGCTTTATCAGCATTTTCAGCTCATTACGACAAGTATGTAAGCATGAACTTCTTATCTGAAAGGGTTGTCAATTCGCTAAATTGTCACCCTGCTGATTTTATGTAATCAGATATTAGTTTACTTGAAAAATTGAAAAAAAATGTAGCGTTATCTGATGTAGCATTAGGTATTAATTCTCATTTTGAGGTTAATATTTAAGTTTCCGTTCGAAAAAAAGTGTATGAATCTATTAAAATGTTTTATTTTATGATATTTTATGTTAAAATAAATATTTTAAAACATTTAATTTTTGTTTAAAATAATTTATTTGACAAATTTGACATTGAAGATCGGCCCTAAACTTCTCAAATATCTACTAATTCAGTTGAGGAACAAACGTACACACGATATTTTAAGAAACATATCAATAAATAAGAAATAATGAAAAAAACTAAAACTTTGTTTTATTTTAGGGCCGGCCCCGGGTCGGCACGTTTTAACCCGGGTATGTTAAAAAATATATGAAATAAATTTTAAGATGAACATTTGGTAGCTGAAATGCATAATAATAGTTTAAGAATAAATATATAATGGTTAGCAGAGATGTCGTTTTCGTTTTTCGTTTTCGTTTTTGGACCCCTCGTTTTCGTTTTTTCGATACCGTTTTCGTTTTTTCGTTTCGTTTACACGAAATTTTCGTTTTCGTTTTCGTTTTCGTTTTCGTTTACACGAAATTTTCGTGTTCGTTTTCGTTTTCGTTTTCGTTTACACGAAAGCAGAAAACGAAAACGAAACGAAAAACGGAATGACCTTTAAAGTGTCCTAAAGATACGGTAGCCTCTTCTGTCACCGCAGTTTTCCCGCGAAATTTTCTTCGTTGTTTTGCCGTTTTACCCTATTTTACCGTTTCATTGGATTTCGTTCGTACACTATTTCGAATATGGTGGGGGGAGAGATAGGTTTCTCTCATTTCGTGTCTAATGTCTCCACACACTCGTCTGTCATCAGAATATTTAATGAAAACTGTTCTACTCAACATAAAAATTGAAATTGTTTATTGACTAATCGATAACAAATTTTTGGATACATTAACTATCAAAACAATGAAAATCTATGACAATAAAAAACATATATATCTAACAAGGTTAGCACATTAAAGACATTTGAATCTATGAAATAAAAATTCCATAACACTATCATAATCTTGGCTTAAAGCTCTTCTAAATCCGTTAAAAATAACATCATCCGAAATGCTATAAAAACTGTTGGATACCCAATTTGTTGTTGCGTACGACGGTCTATTTCGGTTCCCATTTCTAGTGAAAGTTGCTTGGCTCAAATCGGTCATCCAAGATTACCAGCAGCTCCTTAATCTATCCTTAAATGGTTTGTTCACAACAACGTCCAATGGTTGAAGATACTTTGTCAGTCCACCCGGTAAAACTGCTAACGGATTTTTAGAAAAAATTGGTCTCCAAATGTTATCAATCCAATCCCTTAGGCAAAGTAGAGTGTTGTAAAATAAGCATGCTCCATATTTGTCATCTTTCTGTTTTCCTAACACATTTTATGGGCCCGGCAATTGTTACGTGTTATTAGTTATGTCATAGTATAATAAACAAAAAATTTCGTTTTCGTTTTCGTTTTTGTCGTTTCGTTTTTCGTTTCGTTTACACGAAACTTTCGTTTTCGTTTTCGTTTTTCGTTTCGTTTAAACGAAACTTTCGTTTTCGTTTTCGTTTTTCGTTTCGTTTACACGAAGATTTCGTTCGTTTCCCATCTCTGATGGTTAGTACAATAAATTGTTAGAGATAGATTCAATAATATAATTAATATAACACACATTAAAATTAATAAAAGATTGATAAACTCTATAAATTATTTATAAAAAAGTTGTTGACTAGTTTCACCGGGTTTTACTTTGAGCATAATTGGTTTCATAGGGACCTTGAGAAACAAAACATATAGCATTAAGGACAGTGGCATATATTACATAGTATTTTATAATAAGTTTTTTTATATTAGCGTAAGACGCCGCTTACTTACCTACAATTATTTCAATAAAAATATTCACAATACATCTGAAACTTATCTGTCTGAAAATACTGTTTTAAGCATCAAGAATCTAACAAAATTTGTTAAAATGATTAATTATTTATAATTTTTAGAATACTACATTCTAAAATATTTCAGACCAATTTGTTTTTCCAAGTGTTAAATTGCTCCTTTGTTATTCTATTCCCCTTTTCCAAGTTTGATAATGTGTATTTTTTTGTTTTTTCGAACCAACAAATAACTTGTTTCTCTTGCAGATTTTAAACGATTCGGATACCATTGTTCTCGGATCATTGTTGCAAAAGCGGTGAATCCTATCAGCTAAAATTTTAAAGGTTAGTTTATAGTTTTTTATTTAAATTTCAGCATGACTATTAAAACGGCTGTCTTTTTAAAATATTATCCTTAGCATATTTGAATACACTAACACGCTAAATGAATTCGTTATTCCAGGAGCTAAGAAAAGTCTCCAAAATCTAAAATTTTACAAAAGTTAAAAGCGTCATAATCATGTTAAAAGAAGCCAAACTAATTTTTTACTTTAATGTAGAAATTTATTAAATTTGTATAATTATAGCAAAACTGTAACTTTCATTTGGCGTGCAGAGAGAGAAAAATAATAAAACCATTTTTTAAGTTCTAATAAAGCAATGATTTAATGGATGCAGTTGACATGCATTTGTGTAAAATATATTAACGTGAAAAGTTAACCTTTATTTTGCGAGTCTGAATGTTTTACTGATTGCTCGTTTCATAGAAAAATGATGAAACATTGTAACAATGTAAAGTTATTACAATCAAAATTAACCGGTTCTGCATATCAGCAATAGAGTTCTTCTGTATTTCATGCGCACCAAATCGAAATAACGATTTCGCGTTTTTAAACGTGTGTAGCAATTTTTACATTTTTATAAGGAAAAAGTTTATATTATAGTTTAATTAAGCTTTTCTTAAACTATCTAAAAATATTAATATCTTTTCAAAAAGATAAATTTAAGCTTACTAAGCTCATCCTTTGACAATAGAACTTGGGGTGTTTCATGTAGTATAGAACTTTTCTATCTTCAAGATGTTGATCCAAGATTCTAATCCATTGGGATTTTCCCGCGTGAGTTCGAATCTCACCCCGAATGTTGTAGAATTAGAATGTTCCTTTACTGATAAGACAAGAATGGAATAACGGGCTATATAAATAATAAACACACGTGGGATGTGGTGTTGTTACGTGATACGTAATAAAAACAAATAATCGTATCCGACTTATTCAAATCCACGAAAATTTCTTAGCTATAATTTAAATTATTTGCATTGTTAGCTCAACAAAGGTAACAATATTTTCAAGATTTACACTTATTTTATTAGGTCACTCAAATTAGGCTTTTTCGCCGAGAGGAAAATTTGTAAAAAATGAGCTTTATATTTATGTTATTTTCGATAAACAAAAACCAGCCCAAACCTATTCATTTATTATTTTTAAAAAGAAAGCTTATATTATAAAACATTCTTTGTAATTTTAAATATATTTAAGTTTTTTATTGAATTCTCGTATATTGAAAATTACTTAATTTAGAAGTATATTGTAAAACTATTTTCTATTAGGATTAAGTTAATATTTCTGTGAAAACCAATTTCCAGAAAATATATAGAAATTACATGGAGCTTATAAATATTTATTAGTGATCATCTTGGTTTTTTTTAAGTGTAGACGTATAATTGTTTTACAACTTTGTTCAAAAAACAACTAAAATTTTTTGGTTCTCTTCTAAATTTACAGAATTTTCTTTTGGAATTACAAATGCCTTATTAGCCATTTTCAACATTGTACATAATTGAATGAATATATTGAAATTCAATTCCATTTATCTACCTTGTGTATCATTTTCATTTGCGTGCGAAAATATACGTTCCTTTTTTTGAACAAACTATACAAAATAACTCACATGGTTCAATTCTCCATACCATGATAAACAAATTACTTTGATTCTATTTAAACGTTGCTCCAACTTGTAATAAACAATTACTCATTCCCCCATCTCGTCAAAATGTTTTTTTTTCCGTTTCTCATTCATTCTGTCATTATTCCATTTTCTTTGATGTTTAAAATGTGCAAGATAATCCAAGAATGACGATCACAATTGAAGAATACCATGTATTCCGCTCATCTCATCTTTTCAGTCAGTGCAATAAATTTTCGACGAAGTTTAACTTTAATGCTTTTTAACTAGAAATTTTTTTTCCTTATTTTTTCCGCTCATTTATTAACGAACATAAATTATCTCTGTTAAATGTGTTTACATATTTCAATTCAGAAGGTTAATCTAGTAGAAAGTATCCAGTAGTAGACTTTATAAAGAATAACGCATAATATATTCGCAAAAAAATACAAATTAGTTTAAACTAATTAAAATTTTAATTCAATTGTTGAACTTTCTGAGAAAAAAGCCTATGTTTATTGAATTCTATGTGTTACATTAAATGAGAGACTATTGAATTCACTACAACAATTTTTTGTCAAACAAATTTGTTCTTAAATTTACAGTGCTGGCCATAAAGATATGAACAAAGAGTTTTTTGAGAATAACTTTTTTTTTATAATCATCCGATCACTCTGAAATTTTGTCACATTATTTTAACGGTAATTGTGATTGTTCTGACAAAAAATTAGACAATCTATTCAAAAATTGATGAAAAAATAACAATTTTTTCGAAAAACGCGAAAATCGCAAAAACAGGTCATTATAATGAACCGAAGGAAACATTCCAAATTCTTAAATGAAATTGGTGAGAGAATGGAAAACAAGTTCAATACTAAAATTTCAGACTGATCGGATGCATATGAAAAAAAGTTATGCTCAAAAAACCATTTGTTCATATCTTTATGGCCAGCACTGTAATTTTTAAAAAATCTAATTTAAGAAACAAATATCTCATTAAAAATACTTTTAAACGTGTTTTGCTTATGTTAAATAATAAATTACATACTGCACGCCAAATCGAAACGAATATTTTTCAATATTTAAACGGGATATTACGAATTTAAACGTATTATTTTCATATAACTTGACAGGTTTTTTGTTGTTACTAGCCCAACTACCTAAAAACATGCGCTTCTTGCCGAACTTTGCAAAATGAGCACTTAACCATTAAATTTGGTGTACATACTGTACGCCAAATGAAGAGTTAAAAACAGAAGCTCATAAAAGACATTTAAACCTAACCCATCGTGAAAATGCAACGCCCACGAGATATTTTAGGAGAAGCCTGTAATATGGTCGTGAAAATTAATTGTTTTCTTTCACTTAGATTATAATAAAATGCGTCTAAAATGTACAAAATTGTCATTTTCATTTAGCGTGCAGTCTGTATTAAAATTCGTTTTTTTAACAAAAATGTTTCACTCCAATGTAACTAGGGTTATCTTAAATTATTTAAAATGTTAATATCTTTCCAAAAAGTTAGATTTTAGCATGTTTACTGTGTGAGCTCATTATTTTTTCATACCAATTGGAGTGCTCCTAATTTTAAATGTGTGTTTTAGGTAAAACAAAAATAAGAAAAATTATACTTTCATTTGACGGCTACACCGTCAAAAACTACTTTTCGGTCTATTCCTCTGCAATGTGTGTTATCTTTTTTTTTTAGAAATCACACATTGATGGAATACAAATGAACGGCAGTCTAAACCATTATTTTTCCTTTATTTACTCTTTGTATCGATGAATATTTTTTGTATTTGGATATTTTATAGAGCAAATTATGACGAATCGAATGGTGTACAGCTTCTGTCTGTAGTAATAAAAATTTTCGAGATATTCATTTTTTAATAAAACATACTTTATAGGCCCTAATCGCTCAAAATTACTGGAGTTTGTGATTTTCTTTTTTGTTTTCGAATAGAAGCTATACCAGAAATACAATCCTGATCAAATATGTAATTTTAAGAACATTTTAACGTATATATGGCGCATAGAGGAAGATTATATGCGTCTTATAAAAACATAAACATCTCGAAAAGTTTTATTACTACAGACAGAAGCTATACACCATTCGATTCTTCATAATTTCCTCTATAACATATCCCAATACAAAAAATATTCATCTATACAGTTTTCTTTAAGATCTTCTTTTCTTTAAGAAATTAATTACATCGGGAAACAGATAACACCATATAATTTAAAAATTCAAAAGGATCATGCATTAAATAATCATGTTTCCAGCATGAATCCGTCAAAAAATTTTTGAAAAAGTTATTATTAACACTGCCAAATTAAGCATTCAAATTTGCTCATTTGATGAACTTCCTTGAAATAAAAAATCATTTCGTGAAAAATTTTTGCTTTGGTTATTTCTGAATCGAACATTTTAACGTTGTTTTCAATCAACGTGCTGATGTAAAGCCATCGTCCTCGGGTTACAATGTTTTTTTTGCTGTAAAGAATCCAGAATTAAAACTATTCCGAAATGCACGCCAAATCGAAATGAATATTTTTCAATATTTAAACGAGGATTGCTAATTGAAACGTATTATTTTTATATAATTTGACACGTCATTGTTACTAGCCCGTCTTAAACTATCTAAAAACATGAGTTTCTTACCAAAATTTGCAATATGAGAATCTTCTGAGCCACCAACTTAACCATTCAATTTGGGGTGCGAAACGTTAATGCAGAAGTTAATAAGTTTGTTAAATTATCATTTTCTAGTAGCGTGTTATAATAAAAAAAATAACTCTGCTGCCATGATGAACTAAATCGGATGATATATCAATTATATTGAATCTTGAACAATCTCATCAAATAATACAAGAATATTAAACTGTGGTTATATAAACAGAATATAAAATATTCAATGAATTGTTCACAAAAAAAACGTTAAGATAACATTAAAAATCTCATATTCAATTGCACATGTTTTCAAATAGTCGTTATAACTGTCATAACTCTGATATTCACATGTGCTTCTAATTTTTAGATTTTCAAATAACTATATCATATCTATGCTTTTCTCATTTTTGTCATTTTGCCGCATCGAGCTTCACATTTTATTTAATATTCTATTCTATTTGTAAATAGAATACAAGCTAAATCTGTAGGTTGTTAAAAGTTAATTCGGGAAAGAATAATCTTGTAATTCGAAAGCCGGTGGTATTCATTTATTCTAGGTAGTAAATTCGGAATAATTACCGTGTCTTTTGTCTATTCCATCCATATTTCGGTATTATTAGGATGTTTTTAGTTCTAAATTAATTGTGATTATATTAGGTACATACTAATTGCAAATAACAATATGATGATGCTTTCCAATTTTCACGTAATTAATCTAGAATTATGTTCACATCAGATTCCCAATTCTGTACGTTGAGATTAATAAAATAAATTTAAAAGTTTGCATTTGACGTGAATAAGCATATTCTTATTTCATATCACTTTTATTTTACAGAATATCAAAAATATTCCCCTTTACATTATTAGAACATTAAATTTCACAACATTTGAAACATCAAAAAATGATTTATATAAAACATAGCTTATCTGAAAAAATATCCATGAGTTCCTGCAAAATAATGCATATTCCGATTTCTGAACTTCTCACTTTCGTCATTGTTTCAAAAAAATAATCTAACATCGACACATTTTGATTTAATTTATATCTTAACAACTTCTAAGAAGATAATTAACTGATTACTGATAAAATATGACTAATGAGTGAGTTGTGCGAATATGTTGTTTTGTTATTTTATTTCGATCTGTTATTGTGATCGTCAATATGTAATTAAAAATTGTAGCAAAAATCAAAATAATATTCATCTTAATGAACAATACAAACTGAAAATCCTTGTTGTTTTTGTCTGATATGACGTCTATAAAATTAACGAGAAATTAAATATAATAAACTTGCCAGTTTACTCATATCTTTAAGTGTATTTGTCTAAAATGATCTCATATATATATATGTTCATATTCCTTCAATATAAAATTGACTATAACTGAATTATGGTTGATATCCTTTCTACGTATTGTTCATTTATAATTCTGTAACACTTCAACATGTGTAATAGAGCCAGGTAGTATTGTGCTGTAGGTTATTTAGGTTATTTAAGATATTGAGTCTCATGTTTTATATATATTTTCTTGCACTGCATTTTTAATGGTAGTATTTGTAATTTATGCGTTGGCTTTTGCAATGCGGCGAGGTTTTCTTGGCAGTGGAGTGCCGTTGTAAACTTATTTAGGACCATTGCCGATTCGTTTTAAGACAAATTAATAGTGAAGTGTTTTCGAGGCAGCGAAGGTATATTCCGCCTGAGGACACGTTTCAATGCGGTCAATCCATATCAGATATCGGCAAAATGAAAATTTTACAATTTCGGAATCCAGAATTCGAAATAACATTTGAAAGTTCGGAAGGGTGAATGCGGAATCGAGAAATGGCCTGAATCCTAAATACGCAATCACATTTGAAAATGGGGAACGCAGAACACGGAATAAACGTGGAAAGAACGTGGAAAGAATCCCGGCTATATTTGGTGTTAACGTTTATATTAAAAGTGAATTTTTGAAATTCGAGATCCACAATTCGGAATTCGCATTCAGAAACAAAATTCCCAGAATGCGGAATGCAATAACATTTGATAATTCGGAATTCGGACATCCGCCCATCTCTTCAAATTATATTATCACGCAACCCGCCATAGTAAAATCTCTGCTTTATTTAGCGTTTTAAGACTTAATAAGCCCATTGAGTTTCATGATTTGTGAATTTTTTGTCGAAAATATACAAACTTCTCTTAAACATCCTCTGAAATGTTCACGCGGAAATAGTAAAAAACGTGATTAAACTTTGAAAATCCAACATTTTCGGATGTCGTGCTAAATAATTCAGTCATTTCACTAAAGAAAGCGGTGTGCTACAATTGAGAAAGAAAGCTGAAATTTAAAGATACAAGTCTTCATTCGACCCAGATACCGAGAAAATTCAATGGATTTTTTACATAAATATTAATATTCTTAAATCTAACTTATTTTTTTTATATATACGGAATACGGAATTTCGTCCATCACTGATACATATTACTTACTACAAAATTAAAATTGTTATGTAACAAACATTTATTGAAAAATGTCCACCTTTAGCATTTAATCCAACATTCTATCTTCATTCTTTTCAAATTTGAAGTTCAATTCAATTAAATTAAAATAGTAATTATGATAATGACTATTTAAATATATAATTTGTACTTATTCTCCCCATTTAATCGAATTCGACTATAAATTTAAGTATATTTGTTACTATTTAATTCTATTTTCTTTCATCCTACTTGGTCTTAAACACAATTTTATTTTCTTCTTTCTTTTCTGAAATGTTAATGAATATTCATCACTTAATTTACTAAATAATAAGAAGTATTTAGTATTAGGTTTACTATTTTCCTTTGCTGCTCTAAATTTCACAAATATTGATCGCGCTTCAAAATTTAAACTATGGTCGGTCTCAACCTAAATCTAATATATAAAAAATATAAAGTTGGTTTTATATAAAGTTTTTCTTGTTATTCTCTTCATTTTTATTTTATTTACTAAAATCAGGAAGTCGTTGTTTATTTATTTATGATGTTTTTTATGATTTGAAATTTTGTAAAAATATTGCGTGCTCGTTTTATTTTTATTTTAAACATAGTGTGCATCGGTTTTAAAACCAGTAGGCGTTTATTTATAAATCTTAAAATATAATATTGTTATTAAAATAAATTCATCTTTATTTATTAATATTATTGTCCTTTTCAGTGCCTAATGGAAGATAAAACGATTAGAATGAAATGAGGTTCTCATTGGACCGCGGCCACTCTTTTGTCTCTCATCAATGGGTGTTGACTAAAAAAAATAGACAGCACACTTTCATTCTGTAACTTTGACAAAATTACATAATACGTTTTTCGTATCAATCGAACCAGAAAAATATGCTCTATCGATTGATATAAACATGAAATATATCCGTAAACTATTTCACAAGATATAAGGAATTTTAATTTTCTTTCGGTTATTTTTCTTATAATAAAAATTAAGGTATTATTCTCATTTTATTTACTGATTTTTATTTTCATATACAACATCGATGCGGGTATTAATTATATAATAAAGGAGCTTGTTGTTTTTTACTTTAAGCGGTTCTTGAAACGTTGTTTTTTGTTTAATGTGCAATACAAAAATTCACATTTCCCTTCACGCGTAGTTGTTTGACCGTCGAGTGAAAATTGTCGTCTAAAATAAGTATTGTCTTGGTATAGGTTATTGAAAAAGCTGGTTTAAAGGAGCATTCCGAACAATAAAAAGGTCTCGCTTGGGGTCATGTCGATTTAATTTGCAATTTTTTTTATTATTTCGCTTTTTTTCATGATATTTTTTTAAAAATAGTTTTGTCTTAATAAATTGGACTGTTACATTAGAATAATTATAGTCGTCGCCAAATTCGATTACCACCGCCAAATGTGGCGCACTTTTTTTAAATATTATTTTTTCATTTAATTTTTATGATTATTATTATTATTTTCCACAATTATTCCACTATTTAAACAAAATATATAACATATTCTTCAATTAATTTAAGCCTTAACTGTACAGAACGAGCATAAACAAGAAAATAATCATAAAATTAAATGGAAAAATAATATTTTTTAAAAAAGTGCGCCACATTTTGCGGTGGTAATCGCATTTGGCGACGACTATATTATAATAATATTAAAAAAATGATAAGCGAAATAATAAATCAATGAGAAAATGACCACAAGCGAGACCTTTTTGTTATTCGGAATGCTCCTTTAAACCTGTCTTTTCAATAACCTACACCAGGACAATATACACTGTCTAAGTTATGTTAAATACATCGTAAAATTTTTACATAGAAAACAAAATTTGTAATATATTCTCTAATTCTCTATAAATTATAAATATCATTTTGTATATTGTATCAGAAAACTACTAAAATATGTGTGAAAAAAAACTTATTAAAAAAACTAACAGATATTATTAATAAAATTGTCATTTTCCCTAAAACTGAGAAGAAAAACCAAATATCTACTTTTGAAGTAATTTTCTTTAAATGAAAATCTTTAAATTACTTCTCCGTTTCAATCTCAAAAATAGCTTTATCAAAACCAGAACCAAAAACCAATAACTCATTTTCAAATATTGTTTTAATCACAAATAATCTCACAGAAATAGATATTAGGGAATATAATTATCATCATCTATCAAATATTTCTCATTGCCATCTTATGTTCATTATTCTTCCGCTCATCTTCTCGTAAAGCTCCAGCTGTTTTTTCTTCAACTCTTGATGCCATTTGGGAATAAGTCATGACAAATCTTGCATTCATTGACATCAAACGTTTGCTTTGTTCGTTTGTGCATTTCGAACATTTTCAGTAAATATGTCTACCCCTCGATTACACAGTTGTCGTTATTAATTATTATTAATAATTATTATAATACTTTAACCTGTATGTTTCGTTATAATGTTAAATCTATGAACTCGTAGTTATATTCAAAAGATCAAGGAACATTGCTCTTCCGACATAATCTGATAAACATATTGGTAAACAAGCAATAAAAAGTTGTTTAATCTAAACAGACCATCATTTTAAAATCGAATGTTTCTTAAATATATTTGGGGAAACATCGTCTCTAAACGTCAAGAAACTTTGCATACTGTAGTTACTCTTTAATTTTCTATTATTATCAAGTTGTGAGAAATTGATAATTCTAATTTTGATTTCATAAAAATAACCAATATGACGTGAACTATAAATTTTGACGAAATATAACAAAAAATAATGAAATAAAGCGAAATTATTTAAATAAATTGGAAATTTGCTTCATGTTCTCATTGAGTCCATTTGATAATAATTCAAAAATGTTGAAATTGAATTATTAATTTCTTATATTTTGTTAATATATCTTATTAAAATAGTACCAACGTGTAAATTACATCGAAAAATTCTTGAAAGCGGTCAAATGAAGGTCTTTTAAGGTCCCGACTTCCCCTCCACGGGGTCGCTCCTATCATTGATATACCTATATCAAGGTTCCACGGAATTCCATTTTTTATTTACCGTAATTTTTTTTGAGTTCCATTTCTATTTTCCGCCTTCCGTTTGGATAAATTTATTTCCATTTCCGTATCCCCTTTCCGGTAGAACCAATTGATTTCCGTGCAACCCAAATCGGTATGTAAAATGTGCAATGCAACTTTGCCGGCTTCGAGAGGAACCAAACCGATGAGGAATCATTTTGCGAGATATCACACACTTTTCTTCAGTTGAAAACTCGATTACTCGATTGTCCGAATGGATATTGATCTTCTAGACCATCCTTCCTCTTTGGTAGGAGACTCACTTTGGCAGTTTTCCAATCTTCTGGTATTCTTCCTACCGTCAAAATCTTTTTGAAAGCGTGCGGAGGAAGTCAAAGAATAGAGACACGCTCTACCCAGTAGTTGAATCTTCTTCATGGATTTCCATTTCCGTCTTCACACCAAATTGAAATAGTGATTTCCCGATTTTGAAGAGCGTGTTAAAAACATTACGGACTTTCCTAGAAAAGTCTGTTCTCGACAATCTATACAAGTTATTCTTAAACTACTTAAACATATTAATATATTTCCGTAAATCTAGATTTGAGCATGTTTACTGATCTCATGGTATAATCATACCATTTGGTGCGCCGTCTTCCATCTTCCATTTTCCATCGTTTTTCGTTTTCCGCTTCCGTTGAAAAATTATTTCCATTTCCCCTTTGCGTTTGAAAAAAATCGATTTCCGTTCAGCCCTTGTAAATATATTGCCAAGGTGTTAAAAAATCGCTCAGGACAATGGTGTCGATTCAATTTTTATTTATTTTAATGATTAAATTTACACCAGATAATTAAATAATTATATTTTCATTTAAGTAATTAACAGTTTCCTAAGAAAAAACAACAAAATAATACAAGAAATGCCGTGAAAAAGAAAAACGAAATAATAACAATTAAATCAACACCTCTGTCCTCCAAGCGAGACCACAACTTTCTTCTTTTCGCTCCTTTATCGAATTTTCCCAATTTTTGTATCTAACTGGGAGCCATTTTAAAAACTCCAATTATAATTTTTAACTTTAAATAATCTATAAACATCATGTTTATGCTTATTTATAGAAAATTTAAAAATCTTAATATATTATCCACTTTTTCGATGGCAAAATTTCCCACTCAATTATTCAAACACGATGTTTCGATTAAACTCTATCTTTACATATCTTAAATGTAATTATTTGTAAACTGAAACTCTTCATAATTCCATTGCTCTCTGTGTAATATCTTATTAAACTATTTTTACTTTAATCCATTTCATGTGGATGTCGAAATTAGGTACATTAACAATGTATTCTCTCATCTATTTAGGAAATTGAACATTTTCTAAAACAATTTTCTTCGTAATAAACTAAAACATAATTTTAATATCTGTATATAATTCTTTAAAATTGAATCAACTTAAGCGAATTGTCTTTTGATTTAAATTTATAACATCCATTTCTACCAGTTTGAAGTTATATCTGTCCGTAATGTTTCAATTTGATTAAATTGATAGTATTATGGATACGGACAATTCCATTCAGAAAATTTAAATAGATACACGGTTTCAGAGGAAGGGTAAAGCTTGAGATAAAGGTTGTTATTGCTAATGTTATATGATTGGATTCCTTTATACAGTAACCGATGATTCGCTTAAAATTTAAAGTTTATCAAAAATGTATACTTTCCTAATTTTCAATTCACCCAAACTCATTGTTTTTTTTAAAGAAATTAGTTGTTTTGAATCAGAAGCAGTATTTATCTTTATTTTATATCTTTTTCAAATTAACGTAGAATTGTTAAATCGTTAACTCCCACATATGCAGTTTCCGCAAACATGACCAGTTTCAGAGCATAAATTTAAGATCATATATTTCGATTGAACTAATATACAATAATAGCTTCAATATATTAAATATGAATAAGGAAAGAATATAATTTGCGAAAGAATTTTTCATTAAACATTTATTTTCCAAGCTCCGTTTTTTCAGCATCACAACTTCAGAGTATTTCATCTCTCATCATTTTACATTATAAATTACTTTTATTTCATTCTCGCTTTGTTATGTTTCATAATTCGTTGAGGAATTTAGAATATTGTCTATCTTGACTACTATTTCAGAAATCACACTAGACATGTGTTTCTCTTTAATTTAGTGATGGTTTTATTCCGGAATAGAATATTTTAAATCAAGGAGAACAGACTAGGTACTTAAAAGTGTAAGAAGTAAATTAGGTGTTGTCTCAACAGCTTACCATGTTTACTGGAAGTTTTCATCTCTGCTTCTTGTCATCTTTTCGTTATATATATATATAACACGCATTGTCAAGATACTAAAGAGCCATTCTTGGAAACGCCCTTTGTGGCCGTCCAAACGAGAACCTCATTGTCTCCCATTTTTTCTTCTTCCAGTAGGTACAATTCCTTGAAAAGGACAGCACTATTTGTCCGATTTTCTGAATATAAACATGTTGTTTTAAATAAAAATATTTGGATGATAATAATACAGGTAAACGTGGTAATTAAAGTTTCATAAATTCTTCGAACATTCGTCTTTCATATGACTTCGTCTGAGTTAAACGTTTATTATGAAAACAACTATTTTTAAATTATTTATAATTTATGAATATTTGTCGGACAAGAAAATCTATACGTCATAGAAAAAAGTTTTGTAAGGTAGTTTTTTTTAATGTTGGTTTTCATGTTAGAATTGAAGTTAAATTAAATAATTAAGTATTGATTTTATTGTACAGTATTAAAAATGTAATAAAAAATATAAGCGCACTCCACTTCCACGAAACCGCGCCGCATTGCAAAAGACTTCGCACAAATTGCAAACTCAACCTTTATTTCTTATTTTTATTTTCAATATTTACAAGTCCCTTATATTGACGATGAAGACTCTTCTGCTCCATTAATTGAGGTACTAAAAATTTCTTTTCATTAATTCATCAGGATTTCTGCAGAATGAAACGTTAACTGATAAATAAAATACTGAAAATACAAATAAAAAATTAAAAGGTAGTATTCTTGCAATAGGTGCGGAGTCTTTTGCAATGCGGCGCGGTTTATTGGCAGTGAAGTGTAAGCGTCGAATATGTAAAATAGAGTTGAACTCTCTAAAAGAACCAAAAATTGTTTTAAATTGGTTAATTCTATAGTCGATGCCAATTGGGATCGTGCACTTATTGAAATATTATTTTTTCATTTAATTTCTACAATAATTATTATTTTCCACATTTATTCTACGACTGAAACATTATCTAAAACATATTCTTCAAATTTTTAAAGCAAAATACAAGAAAATGTGGAAAATTATCATAAAAATTATATGAAAAAATCATATTTCAAAAAGTGTGCCTCAAATTATGATCGCATTTGGCATCGACTATAGAATTAAATCTTTCTGTCACGTTACGTCGATTTCCGTCAATGATTCAATTGCATCTAATGTGGAGCATGACCCTATTGTTTGTCATTCTACATTTTATAGTATTTCCCTGCAGATTGCTGGACTATGCTCATTTCGCTGGTATTATTATTAATAAACTATTGTCCTTTCCACAGATCGGGTTTTTCTTCTTTTTTTGCTCTTCCATTAGGCACCGATCTTTGAAAAGGACAACATTAATTGGCGATCAGGATGAGGTCCAAAATCACACGGGAAAATCCCAATGAATTAACGATAAATAAGATCAAGCTCCACAACAGTATCTGATCCACCTAAAATTGCCAATCTATTCATTTATATGTTCTTCAGTAATATTTCTGATCCTACCATACCATTTTCCTCTCTCGCATCTAATAATTCCAATAATATTTCAATCAGTGTATCTAATATAGCTTAATGTAATATAGTTTATAAAGATTTTGTTTATTCAATAATGTGCGTACATTATTGAATCTATTCCTATGAACTTACCGTACAAACCTTTATTGATTTATTCTTAAACTATGCATTCGAAGGAACCTAGTTAAACGTCATAAACGGCCAATTATATATATATATATGTTAAGAAATAGATGATATTTTTAGGGTTTCTGTGTGGTTAATTTTAAACTTCTAAATATAAACTTTAAAATGAATATATTATAGTAGTTCAGCAAAAATTCGTGAATACTAAAGTTATTCTTGAGAGGTCCGTAAATGTCTCGTTGCAATCATAGTAACTACGGAAGTTGCGCCAGCATAGTAAAATCCGCCTGCACGCCAACTGGGAACTACAATTTTCCGACTTTAAAGCGTATCTGAAAACTGTTGATTCTTTTCAATAAAACATTGATTTCGGAAATTTAACCAGGCTTACCTTACACTATCTAACAATATGAATATCTGTAAATAAGTGGCCGTTTATGACGTTTAAGTAGGTGTGAATTTGAGCTACCGACCTCTTCTAGAATCAAATGTTGATCTTAAAATTTATTTCCCTCGTTTTATATATAACCAATCAGACGTGAATTGAAGAAACATAATAGAAACATCACAGAAAGAGAATAAATTAAAATGTACTGAATACCTGATTCACGTTCTTATAGAGAACATATGAAATAAATTATAGAATTTCTAGGAAAATTCATATGAATAATTTCTTGATATTATATGTTGTGGTTATAATTTAAATTTAAACTTTATAAATTTCAACAGAGCGAGTTATAAACCGTCTTATAAATATATAGTCGTCGCCAAATGCGATTACCGCCGCAAAGTGTGGCGCACTTTTTCTAAATATTATTTTTTCATTTAATTTTCATGATTATTTTCTTGTTTAGGCTCGTTCCATACTGTTTTTGCTTATATAAATTGAAGAATATGTTTTAGATGTCGTTTCAATCGTGGAATAAATGTGGAAAATAATAAAAATCATAAAAATTAGATGAAACAATAATATTTAAAAAAAAGTGCGCCACACTTTGCGGCGGTTTTTTATAAATTCTGAATTCCGCCTATCTATAACATCAATGTTTTCTTGTGGTGTATATTATAACACGAATGTTTTCAAATAAAAATTATATAGCCAACTAATTGTAAAATCATATTATCTTTTCCCAATTTGTTAACTAAAGTCCAACAAGTCCAAAAAATGTTCAATTATACCAAATACAACTCAAAATAATTGAGCTTCTAAAACCTCACCGATACTTTATTTGAATTAAATTTAAAAAAAAAAACAATTTAAATCTTGTTTCATACTTTAATTCGATTTTTTTCCAATTACCGTTTATCCATCCTCATTCAATTATTCATTCTCTTAAACATGCGTGGGTATTTTTTCCATCAAATCCAATCTTAGTTCCTTGCTAATCTCATACCAATTTTAACCAAAAAATAGTTTTGTTTTCCATTTCATTCCGTAAATCCACCATCATCTATTGTGTTTTTTCTTGGTTTTTTTTCTAATTATTAACATTATTTTTTCATTCAACTGATTCTGTGCTCTTATTTTGTTATTGTAATATCATCATAACATCCTCTCATTATATCTGCTTTTTGCCTTACTTGTATAAAGAGTTTCGTGTTTAGATTGAATATATTAATTAAGTAATTAAACAAAACGATTCGGTGACAATAATGGAAATGTCGTCTGAAATAAGTGGGACGTTGTTTAAAGGAATGATACCGGTTATACCAGAGTAAGTTTTATATCGATTTGATGGTTTAAACTATTGCGAAAAAGCGCTTAAGTATTGTAAATGAGGAGTCTAATCTATCAGTTTATTTTTGAATTTAAAAAATGAGTTATATATATATATATACAGCCGGTTATATCTAATCTTGTCAGCTGAAAACACCTGAGGTCGTTTGCAAAAATGATTGGTAAATCATTGATTAACAACGTCTTTAAGAAAAATATAAATTAGCGTATATAAGAATTCAGATTTAAACCACAAACCGTATTAAACATTTATAGAATTTACAGGAAAAGTTAATTTATCAATGATTTTCCATCAGCGTTTAAACGATCGTTTTACGGGTAAATACGTTCTTGCATACGGCGTCTGTTCTATACAGTTAGCGTGCCCAGTTATTTAATTTATATTTTGGTTGTATGATTTCATACAAAAACCTGTTTGAAATATCAAATTTCGCGCAACTCGTGTATCTCTGTTTCTCATTTTTGGCTTTGCCTCTAACTAGATCAGTGAGATCAGCTGTGTCTGTTGTAGAAAACATGCGTTTTTTCCGCGACCATAACAAAATCGTCATTCCCTATATAGTCTATTTATTCTTCAACTCTCAGGAAATAATTAGCAAATGTATGTATTTCAGATATTCTGAAATTGTCCCGAAAAAAATTGTAAAGAAAAAGCATCAAGTTTATGAACAAATTTCACTTCCTTAAACCAAAACAAATGCACGCCAAATCGAAATAACGATTTTTAATAGTGTTTGGAAGTTTTTACGTCTTTATAACAAAAAAGTTTTTACTACAATTTAATTAAGCGTTTCTTAAACTATCAGAAAATATAAAAATCTTCCCAAAAAGTTATCTTTGAGAATGCTTACTGAGCATATTCTATTACCGGCGTGCAGATGTATTAATTATTTAAGAAATTAATTAAATTGGCTCTTAGTTTTATTCCGGATAGACTTTGCACTAGAAAAATTTAAAAAAAAGCCTCATCTTACAACCTTTTAAACATTGTGACATCATCCAACCAAATACCCAGAATTATACAAATTAACACGAATTCTAATTGCTCCATATCTTCTAAAAACAGTGGACGAATTATTAAATTTGATGACACTGTAATAAATAATTCAATTTATTACATTACTCAAAACAATAATGATTTTTGAGTATAAGGAAGACGAAAATTATTGTTAATGAAAACAATACTAAAGCCGAAAACAACATCAACGAGAATATATAACTGAAATTATATGCAAAACAGAGCAAAGAAAAGAAACATATAAATAAAACATGACTAATCAGAAAATTCAAAGAAATGACAAAAATAAAAAAGAGCACATAAGAATAAAGCTACAAGAAGATACTCGAATTAAAGACGACGATCATGGTCATGCTGGAATTGAGAAAATTGCGATAATCGTGTACTATTGCAATATATTTATATATTCTTTTAAAGTTTTTCAATATCGCTTATTTTGCAGTATTATGATATTGGAATATGAAGGCAATGATAACTCTACTGAATGCTTGTGCTCCGATATCCAACGAGAAGATTACTCCCCATTGTTTGAATGGTCAGTTTTATTTTCATTTCAATTACTTTTTTCTTATTTCAACATTAATTAAGAGTTTTATGATTTTCTATTTATATTACTTAGGATGACCTTTTAGTTTATTATTAAATGTACCTACTATATCTAATTTAAAGTACAATAATACTTATTTCACATTTTTCTAAAAGTTTTACTATTATTAAGATAAAACTAACTGAAGGGCAAATATCTCATTCTTTCTGTATTTAATAATCATAATCTGATAGAATGAAAACAGCGGAATTATCACCATATTTTTTATGACATAAAAAATCAAAACGTTTTCTAACTGTAAGATATATATTTCAATTTCAAAACATATAAAAAATGAGAAAATATTAAAAGTTAAAACAATGGGAGTCTGACTAAGCTTTATTTAACTAAGGGTTTGTAAAATAGCTAGACTAGATAGCTAAAATAGCTAAAATAGCTATCATAAGATCTGAATTTACAATTACTTTCAAATCAGCTCTTTCGCTTTCTTTCTTCAAACCAGAAAACACCATCTTAGTTCCTGGGATGTAGTTCTTTGGGTTGAAGAGATATTCGAACAAAGTTTCACGGGTCCAGACGACACCCTCGTATTTGTTGGCGGCGGAATAATCGAATCTCTCAACTGTTCCGGATTTGCGTCCAATAACTCCATGAAGGGTTGGTCCGGTCTTGGTGGCCTTTGAGTCGACGATACATCCCTTCTCGTAATCTCTCTCTGGAATGGACAACATAGTGAACCCTCTTCAGTAACTGTGTTAAAGCCATTGGGAAATTCATTTCTTTTATAGTTAATACTCGTATCGATACGGTGTATAAACAATATATAAAATTAGATTAATAGCTTCCAAGGCGAATAAACGAGCTCAGAAAACGTGCTCTGATATTTGATGAAGATTATATAATTTTCCGAGAGTTTAAGGAAAAACTGGAAAACTGACACACACCAACCCGAAATAACGATTTTCCTTTTTTTAAGCGTGTCTGTAACTTGTTACGTCTTTTCAATATAATTTTGATGACACCAATTTAACTAGGCTTTCGTTAAACTATCTAAAAATATTAATATAATTCCAAAAAAATTTTTGCTAACGTAGAAAACATTTGCTTAAGTACACGTGGATGTTGAATGACCAGCTTTAATATAGGGAAATTATTACTTTCATTTGGTGTGGTTAAGCCATTTTTGCGATAACACACATTGATGAGATAGAAAAGAGTGGCCGTCTAAACAAGAACCTTATTCCATCTTAATTTTTTTCCTCTTTGAAAAGCACAATATTTAAAAGAGAAATGTTATGAAAAACAGAATTTAAGCAAAATTTAAAATTAAATCGACAATCTATGTCTCTTTGATTTCAGCACTCACCACGATTGTTCTATTTCATTATTCTATTTCATCGAGAAACCAAAGCTTGACGAGTATGCCACTCACCTACTTATATCTTAATTAATCCTTTAAAATTTTAGGGAAAAATAAAATAAGATGGTGTAATAATCCGTGATTTTTTTGCGGAAATGAATTGTATTTTCCCGATGGGAGAAATTCTCACTATGATTTAGTAAAAAAGTGCTGATTTTTTTCGTTTTAATATAATTAATATAGTCGTCGCCAAATGCGATTACCGCCGCAAAGTGTGGCGCACTTTTTCTAAATATTATTTTTTCATTTAATTTTTATGATTTTTATTATTTTCCACATTTATTCCACGATTGAAACAACAGCTAAAACATATTCTGCAGTTTATTTAAGCAGTAACAGTATATAACGAGCCTAAACAAGAAAATAATCATGAAAATTAAATGAAAAAATAATATTTAAAAAGTGCGCCACACTTTGCGGTGGTAATCGTATTTGGCGACGACTATATATTAATTTCAAAAACCATTATTTCACGACTTTTCACGAAGCTTAGTGTGATAAAATTAAACATCCTTTAAATAATCAAAAATTAAATTCAAAAGTAAATAGTTAATAATTAAATTAACAAAATGGGGTATTTTCCTAAAAAAGTTTCGGACCCGGGTTCCGCTTATGTAAAAACAGAAGTCCCGGGAGCCCAGTTGAGAAAACTAAAGTACCGGTTACCGGGGTTTGAAATGTTGAAATTTTGAAGGTTCAGCCTTCCCGGAATTCTAAGAAAAAAATCCCATAAATTTTATGCACCTTTAAGCTTGGCAAAAATATAAATAAAAAATATTTTCAGGGCCAATTACATCACAATTATTCTAGCACTTCCCGTATTATCAATATTCGGTGTTCTTACAAATATAATCAATGTATTTTTATATACACGAAAAAGGTTTCGCCTTATTTTCATTCGAAATCTTATTTTGTAAACTGAAGGCTTCAAAACTCGGCCAACACTTATCTTCTGTTTCTGGCATGCAGTGATTTTATGGTCATCGTCACTGGATTATTCATCTTCTGGATTGACTCAGCACGATCCTATATACCAGAGCTTACACAAGCGCCATATACCACAGTTTATACCCTTCCATTCGGGTATATGGCTCAAACATGTAGCATTTATTTTACAGTCGCCGCCGCAGTTGATTGTTTCGTTAATGTATGGGTTTTGAGGCATATATGAGAAGATGAACCTAGAATGGCTTTAGGTATGTTGGCTATCTCAAATGAAGCATTATTGTACCGTACGTCGTGCCAAGCAAATTTGTATATCAATTGTGATAGTGTCAATAATGTATAACTCGTTACGTTTTCCTCAATTTAATCTTCGTCGTTGCTTCAATGATATAACGCAGGTAGAAATAATTAATGCGAAAAAAAAGTGTTTAATTATTTATACAATAATTTATTTACAGCAGGAGGTAATTGAAATTTGCCCGACATCTCTATTTGTAACAATCAATAGCGTTTATAACATGTATGTCATTTCTACGTGAATATTCAACCAATCATCTATTTTACAGTTATATGTACATGGTATTAATGACACTGCTTCCATTCTTCTTTCTTTTATGTATAAATGCAATTATCGTTAAAAGACAGTCAAAACAAAAATTGGAAAATGGTAATCCGATTGCTCAAGGAAACTCAGATGATACAATCACAATGATAATGGTCGTTATACTGTTTTTAGCGTGTAATACACTGGTTAGTTTATGTTTGATATTTTTCCGATGAGCGGGCTAGTATGAGTAGATAGTATTCAAATCTTTAATTATAAATTAATTTTTTTCATTTTGAAAACCCTTGGTCAAAAAACAATCGAGACAGCAACTTAACTCTAATTAAACAAAGAGTTTCAATCTAACAGAGAGGAAGCAATTAAAAATCAAACGTTGCGTTTTTTGGTTATTGCGTAAAATAAAATCCATTAGTTGTGATCTGCGTACTTTGAGGATAGATGCGGATTATTAATTGTATTAATTTTAAATGGAATATGATAAAATTTAATTCGATAACATACGTAATGGTAATTGATTTTAATAGCTTAATTTAAATCTTAAATTTTTAATGAGGAAAATAATGAGAAAAAATCCAAAATGTGAGCAACTGATGAACTCTGGCGAGGCTCGAACTCCTATCATATTAGGACAATATTTTGAACTTTCGCATTTTATTTTACGCAATAACCAAAAAACGCAGAGTTTGGTTTTTCATTGCTTCCAATAGAGAAGATAAGAATACATCATATACGACCTCAATAAAGCTAAAATATTTTTATTTTTAATAAATTGGGCTGAGGAATAAGTTCGTAGAGTGTTTTTTCAAAGATTTATTTGAACAAAAACTAATAATGAATGTATCTATTATGCATTCGTTACTGTTTACGGCTTCCTCCCACCTCTCGATCAATTTATACAGAGAGAGAGAACGTAATTTTATCTTTCAAACGAAAAATTAAAAAAAAAAACTACATTTCTATAATATATTCGGTTGAGTAATACGTTCGTAGTTTTTTCACAAAGATTTATTTGAACAAGGAACACTATTTATAATAATAAATTAATCAATTATGTATTCACCGTTACTGTTTACGAATTCCTCTCATCTCTTGACCAATTTGTTGATGCCGTTCCGCCAAAAATCGTCCGGTCCGGTGTCGAAGAAGTTTTGAGCCAATGTTGAAGTTCTCTTCGCCATCAAAGGTAACACCCTCCATTTGGTTTGACATAGATGCTGAAGAACCTCACATTCGAACTTTTGGAGGGCCTTTGCCGTGGAGCAAGATGACTTGGTCTTGTCGATCGGGCCTTTTCGGTCAAATAGCCTCATTTACGCGAATTTCCTTGCTTGATTCGGCTTTGGCGTATCTACTGGAGCCATCCACTCATTTCTTTGCTTCAAATTGGCGTACGGGCACCATTTTTTATTTCCCAAGATGATTCGGTACAAAAATCGTTGTTTTTTTCAGTATGCTGTTCGATGGCAAGGGAGATGATGTGCTGCGCTTTTAATTGTTTTGTTCGTTGAGCTCATGAGGTATCCAGGCTCCGAGTTTCTCGGCAAATCCCATCGATTGTAGATGATTAAGGATTGTATTTTGATTACAGTGTATTTTTTCTGCCGATTCTTGTTTGGCCACCATCTCCTGGATAGTTCATTTCGAAGTCTAAAAATGATGAAAATTTAAATTTCAGATTAATCTTTTATAGATCAGAAAAATCGCTATCAGATAAATGTTTACACTTTTCCAATCACCAAGGAAATTGTTGTTTAACAAAATATCTACGAACTTATTCCTCAACCCAATACAAACTTTTACGCGTTACTATACTACGCCAGCTGGAAACATCGGTTTTTCAATTCACGCCAAATTGGAAAAGCGATTTTGCGAGTTTTAAGCGTGTGTAGAAGTTTTTACGTATTTATAACAAAATAGTTTTTACTACAATTTAATTTAGCTTGTCTTAAACTATCTAAAAATCTTATTATATTTCTAAAAAGTTATGTTTGAGCACGTTTACTTAGCTCATTTTATTACCATATCAGTTGGCGTGCTATACCATCAATACGTTTGTACTATGCCCAACTGAGACCTTTAATTACCCCACTCGACTAATGTGTATAATGTACTTTCTTCAGGCATTAGTAGTCAACTTTATCGAGAATTTCACCGAACCATCGCCGATATTGCTCAACTTTCTCACCGACACCAGCAACTTCCTTGTCGTGTTTAATTCATCAGTCAACTGTGTCATTTATTTCATTTTTAACGCTGATTATCGTGAAATGTTTATGTAAGAAAACTCGGATAATTATATACTTAATCAAATTTTAGTATTTATGCTCGCCGTATATTCCGAAGTGTAACCAACGATTATTGTTGTTGTCTTCCTTCAAGACTAGTACGGCGTCGACGACAATATTCTGCTTATCAGTCAGTTTCGACCAGGCTTGTTCTTGATAAGGTTTAGCGTTATTTTTCAATTGATATTGTTTATTGTTATTGATGGGAATCGGGGTAACTGTACTTTGGGGAGGAAAGTAAAAGTATGGAAATCAAAATTTGAATTTATAGGAAATAAATGGTGGAAGTAGTCGGAAGCTAATCCTGCCTGATGGAAAACCATACGACCAGCCGAGTTTCGCTGGTATCTTTGAAATCTAACAAACAATTGATATGTTTTCTTAAGAATCGGAAAGAACCTCATCTCCTCCGATTTGGCAGCCAATAACCGATCAGAATCTTCCAAATGTTGGCTGGCCAAGTACATACGACCCACCAAACGTGGACGATGAAATCGATTCAGGTTGTGATGACAACAGCCAAGTAAGACCTAATTCATATCCACAAAATAATCATATATAGATCTCAAAATCACAAACCCCACATCGATGGCTCGCCGAGGTGAACATTGTCGATTGTGAAAAGCGCGGGAAGCGTCCACATATTGTCGTTCGCCCTCTAGCCAACATTCAACCCAACATTTCAATAACAGCTTTATAATTCACAGCCTTATTATTGCCACTAATTCATATTCGTATTCCTACGGTTGATTGAATCATTATACAAACTTTCTAATTACTTTAAAAATAGTTTTTTGTTCGATTTGTTTTTATTTGCTTTATCGGGTCACTACTGTATTGGTTTATTTTTAATTACATAAATAAAATATGTATATAATAGTAAATGCATGGAAATTAGAGAAATCGTAATAAACAACAAACCTTTTAAACATCAATGGTGATAAGGTTAAAAATCTCAATATAAAGGAGCATAAAATTGATTAGATTATCATTCTATAAACATTTTGAATCATGTTTTAAATAAACTTGTGCCAATGTCCTTAATTTCACATTAATAAAACAGTTTATTTTAACAGATGAGGACCTTGGTTTATGTCGTCGTGGGGTTGATATGCGCATCATCTGTATGGTCGATGAGAGATCAATCAATTGCTGTGAAAGGTAACAAATATGAAAATTTAAAAATCCAAAGCCAGAATTATGATTTTCTATAAAAGTATGAAAGCACAGTTTAAACAATAATTTAGGATTGTTTAATCTGTTTCTTTATTTAAGAAGTTGTTTTACTTAAGAACGCCACATCCAAATGGAAAATATATTTTGCATATTGTATATTTTAGAGATCGGTGCTTAATGGAAGAGGTAAAAAATATGAAAAAAATGATGGTCTTGTTTAGACGTCTACAAAGGGTTTTTCCACCTCTTTCTCTTTGGTGTGTGTTATCCCTTTCTAAGAAAGCACGCATTGATGAGACACAAAATAGTGGCCGGCATAACGAGACTATTATTTTTTCAATATTTTTACTTCTTCCATTAGGCACACTTCTCTGAAAAGGGGCAATAGTTTAATCACATATTACATAAACATTATTTCGTTGACTTTTCATACCGTAGTCAAAAAACATAAAAAAATAATTTTACAATTGCAAATGAAGGTATAAAGCTTAAATATTCCAGTAACTGTAACTTAGTGTCGTTATAGAATCCGAAAAAGTTAAACATATTTTATTAAAATCCATTCCACGTGAAAGTTACAAACTAATTTTTACAGAAACATTACAGGCTCTTAAAATGCCTCTTGAACTTTAGATTTTCTCTTAAATAATTTTTCTGAGGTCATTTGATGTGTAAATGTTTTAAGTTTCTCACGTCCTAAGCCTATAAAGTATTCCGAGGGAGTGATATAAAAATCGGAGAATGTAAAAAGTTTCAGGCCGTGAAAGGGCGGCCGGTGTACAAGCGCATACAACATATTATTGCGGACTGATATTACAATTAGCTATTAATCATATAAATTATAATATGTGATTAGGAAATAAAATATTACTAAAATATGTATTACCTGTATTACTAAGAAAATTCAAGGTCTATTAAACTTTTCTGAAATTAATAAAAGTACTTTTATTAAGAAAATAAAATAAACATAAAAACTATATTACATCTGCACTCCATTGCCAAAAAAAAAAAACCGCGCTGCATTGCAAAAGACTTCGCACCAATTGCAAACACTACCATTTAATTTGTTATTCTTATTTTCAAGTTTTTATTTATCAGTTAACGTTTCATTCTGCAGAAATCCTGATGAATTAATGAAAAGAAAGTATTAGTACCTCAATTATTGGACCAGAAGAGTCTTCATCGTATATAAGTGACTTGTAAATATTGTAAATATTTAAAATAAAAATAATAAATTAAAAGGTTTTGTTTGAAATTGGTCTTCTGCAATGCGGCGCGGTTTCGTGGCAGTGGAGTGCATCTGCAATAGTGTTGGATGATGCGCTTGTACACCGGCCCCCTAAATCCGAATTTTACTTTCACTCATTTTGAGGTTAACCCTAATTAACTTGTAAGACTGATTTAAATAATAGAAAATTTTAATTTACTGTTGGCGTGTTCTCTGGGTAGATTGACGCATTACAAAAATTGATAGAATTTTAATAAATATTTCGCGGGGAATAGTTCCGCAAGTTTTTAATAAAACTTTTTTTAAAAATATTTTTCGATTGCGTAATTTAAATATCCATCGACAAAGAAAATTAAGAGAGAAAGTTAATCTATCCTAAAATTTAAAGACGTTTTTGTTTCATTCTGTATAATTTTTGATTAACATAGAAATGCTTTTTTAATAACCAACTTCCTACTTTTCGCTAAATTCATTAAAATGTGTTAATTAATGATTTTTCTAAAATTATTCATCCTAACTTTGAAAAATATTTTATCCGAAAAACTACAAATCTGCTGCTATTTTTTCCTAAAGGGAAACTAGAAATTTGAATTTCAAAACTCCATATTTTGCAAAGAAGTTTACCCACGTTTTTGTAGTTTCATTAGTCATGTTTTCACCTAACAATTTTGGAATTTTAAAACAATTTCCCGTCAGTTTTCAATATTTTAGTAAAAAAAAACGATCTTACAAATCCCAAAGAACCTTATTAGAATCTTAAAAGACGCAGTAATTTTTGTTCTGAGAGGGAAAGTGATAGTAATTTTATATTCTTAAATCCCAATCTTTTGTTAATTCAAATGATTAAACCCAGTCATAATGCTTGTTTGAGCCCAGATCAAAGCCCAAAACAAAAAAAATTATATTAATGATTGTGAGATTTATAGGTCGATTAATATGCGGTGCAAAACCAGCTGCAAACGTGCGAATAAAGTTGTGGGAAGAAGACTCTGGTCCTGATCCGGATGATCTTCTTGAAGCTGGCTACACTGACAACAATGGCGAGTTCCAGTTACAAGGAGGTTATTTTTATCAAAATTGACGTAAACTAAAAAAAAAAGTTTAGGTGAAGCTGAGCTAACTCCAATAGATCCAATTTTCAAGGTTTATCACGATTGCGATGATGGAATCAAACCAGGACACCGCAAAGTCAAATTCCTCATTCCAAAGTCTTATATCACCGCCGGTAAAGTACCGAAAAAAGTGTTCGATTTGGGTGTCTTAAACCTGGAGACAATCTTCCCTAAAGAAGAACGAGAGATGTTTATTTCAAGAAGAAGGCGTCACAAGTTTTACGAGGAGTTCTATAATCACGACCGCTATTATAATTAATTAAAATTTATTTGTACAAAATTGGTTTGATCAATTTATGAAATATATTTTTTCTTTGGATTCAATCAATTAGTCCCTGATTTATTTCATCAATTCCTATATGCGAGAACATTGGCAGGGCATTCACTTAACCCATTGTTCACGAAGCAATGTGAAATAATTCTCTCCTGTTTCTTTTTCGGCAACATTTTTTCCGAGCACATTCTTAATCTGAAAGTTATTATTTGATTAGAATAATCTCTTGATAGAATTATGACCTTCAACTCTTCTTGACCTGTTTCATTCGAAGAAATGTCTATATTATTTGTTCGGTGACAGCAATTTTCCCGAAAAAGTGAGCATAATGACATCTTTTCGTGTTGGTAGATAACTATTATAGCCATTGTTATTTGAAGGATTATTGCAATCTGTAATTGATAAAATCATAAAGTAGCTACTACAGCCGAAGTATTCGAAATTGTAAAGTATCACTTGAAAAAGTTATTATAAACTGTAATTATTCTCCGGTTTATCCGGCTTTGATTTCAAAGAAATAGTAATGAGGTAAATAAAAATATCAGTACGATTTGTTCATTGCCAATTCAGGCCACCCGTTCTAGAAGAGAGTACGCGTGAACTAATAAATCTTGATTAATTTGTGTGAAGCACGTTCGCGATTGACGGTTCACTGGATGAAGAAATTTCAAAAATAATCAGAGCTGGATGGGCTGCGTATACGAAATGCAAAGATCTGTTTCCTCTTCTCGATCAAGAAGGGAGACACAAGCTCATCATGCAGAACGTTATTCCAGCACTGCTATACGTCGCAGAAACCTGGACTCCCCTCTTGGAACACGTCAATCGACTGCAAAGAATGATCAACGCCATCTTATCACGAACAGCTTGCTCAACACACATCGACATCCGCGTAGTTGCGAAAATGAAGAAGCTGAGATGGGCAGGTCATGTCGCTCGTTTACCACCCATAAGATGGCCAAGGATAGCTGCAGAATGGGGTCCAAGGTGCTTTAGACGACGAAGAGGACGGCCGAGAGAAAGATGGTCAACAGAAGTGAAGGAGGCGGTGGTGAAATTCGTAGACTTGGAATCAGGAAACTCTGAAACCGGAAGAAGGCGCATCGGGATCTTGCGGAAGAAGACGGTCTGGTCAACAATGGCGCTGGCTTGTCGACTCAAATGGCGGGAGATAGTTCGCGTTGGCTGCTGCTGACAATACGTATCCAAAGTAAGTAAGTAATTTGTGGGCGGCGTGCCGGTTGCCTATTTTGATTATTTTGATCCAATTTACGAAGCTTTACTTTAAATTTATAAAATTTTAAAGAAGTATTATCAAAATATAAGAAATTGACAATTCCAATTTTATTCTGATTTGATCTAGAAATTTTGAAGAAATATAATGAAAAACAGAGAAATAATACCATAAATTGAATATTTCTTTCATGATCTCTTTGAGACAATTGAAAATAATTCAAAAATGTTGAAATTGAATTTTCAATTTCTTATATTTTGATAATATAATGCATTAATGTATAATCTGGGCATAGTTCCCGAAACAAATAAAACTAACATTTTGTCAAAAAGCGGATAATCTTATAGAAATTTCCATACAACATTTAGAAAGATTCCTTAGCGCATACCCACAAAGTTATTATCTACTGTCACAGTACCTTACAAAAAATATACAAAAAACAAAACTAACCGATCGCAAAACAGTAAAAACTGGAATATATAACTCCCACTTATCACAAACTGGCTCACTAAATCCTCTGCCAACATTTATCGTGTGAGTTGTTACCGCAAACATAATAGCAATAATATTATCGATAACAATGAAGGGTACTATTATTCTTTAAAAGAAAATATGGGATAATAATGCGAATAACTTTTTTTTGAAATTTTACCTCAGTGCTTTAATATTTTCAGCCAATTGATATCTTGTAGTTAGTGATAGTCTGGCATTTGCATTCGCTGTCTTTCTTTGATTAATGTATAGTAATAATAAAAGTATTAATGCAATTGCAATTGAGAGGAAGAATTGAATGTCGTTTATAAGATCCGAGTATTGAGGCCGTGATATGGCCATTATTGTTGCAGCAATAATCTGAAAATGGGAAAATTAATAAATATGTGCCGGAGAATGGGAATTTATTGGGGAATTTTTCAAAATTGGAATCGAAAAATGATGGGAATCTGGAATGAAAAGTGCATTTTTGGAATTACCATATAAAATTGCGGAATGAGGAAGTCTTATTCACACTCCAACATTCTCCGGAATCTCTCTCGTATTCAATACAAAGTTATATCTCTCTATCTACTACGATCATGGATGATATTTCTAATGCAAAACAAGACAACACACAAAATGAAAATAATGATTTTTCGATTTTCAAGCATGTCTGAAAATTCTTGCATCTTTTTAATATAACATTTCTCACGACAATTTAACTAGGCATGCCTAAACTATCTAAAAATAAGAAAATCTTTACAAAATATTAACTTTGAGCATGTTTACTGAGCTCATTTTATTGTAACACCAAGTGGGGTTCAACTGAATCTCAAATTTTCGAGGAGAGACTGTCCTGCTGTTCGTTTACCGTCCAACACTTGAGGTTTTATTATAATTTTCTTGGCGAAAAACAAATTATATTCCAACTTTTTTAAAGGATTTTTAAGCAGAGATTATAATATCAACGATTGCACGCCAAATTGGTAGTAACAGAACTCTTGAAGAGTAATTTAAATCTATTTTCGACTTGTCATTTTTCTGTAAACGGGACAAAACCGAATTTTTATTAAAGGGATCGTCTAGATACCGATGAGAAGCGCGAAGAGGCGCGAAATTTTCATTTTAAAAAGACGAATTCAGAAATTGCATTACGACAATAACATTTTGTAAAAATTTACAGCGTCAGTTATATTTTACGGAAAGCCTGTAAACTTGACGTGAAAAATCGTTTTTAACTTGTACGTAGAAATTTATTAGATCCGTTTAAATATTGCGAAATCGTCATTTTCATTTGTTAACTATATTACTGCACGCCCAATCGAAATAACGATTTTCCGATTTTAAACGTGCTCGGAAATTTTACGTCTTTATAATATGAAAGTTTTTACAACAATTTATTTAAGCTTGTCTTAAACTATTTAAAAATGTTAATATCATTCTAAAAAGTTATATTTGATCATTCTTACTGAGCTCATTTTATTACCATACAGGTTGGGGTTTTACAGTAAAATCTTTTGAATTTTCTCACCTAGAAAATGCTCATAAAATGGGTGATTTTCACTACATCTGTTACACTAATTTGTACAATCTCACGATATTTAAATAATTGCTCATTTTCGTCTGAAGCCTCTGAAGTCATTTTACCTTCTTAACTTCTTCTACATTCTACTCATTTCAATATCTAACTATGTATCAGAGATCGGCGAAATGGTAGTTTTTGAATTTTGAAATCCGAATTTCGGAATCACATTTGAAAATTTAGAAACCAAAATCCGTAGTAAGGAATCGAAAAGTGACCAGAATACGGAACGCGGAATCCCGAATTCCGGTTAAGGTTTTTATGAAATGTGAATTTTCGGAGTGCGGAAATAAAATTATAAATTTCGGAATCAAAAACAACGTTTCGGAAAGCGGAAATAGGAAAAACATTTGAAAATTCGGAAACCGAAATCAGGAATTTGGAACGGAAAAATGGCCGGAATCCGGAAAGCGGAAAAAATCTCTTTACAATTAACTCAAAAACTTACACATAGAATTTGCCCAATCCCAAAAATAATCCAATGCCGTGATGATTCATAAGAATTAACCCAAATTGTAGCAGCTAACCTTTCCAACAGGGCTAAAACCACTAAAGAAAGTTAAAGATTAAAAACATTTCCACTGTGGAATTCACCAATTGGTGGTATGTAATCATGAGCAAATAAAAATATTGTTTCCATTATTCGAAATGTGAAATCGTCAATAACGAAGAATTCAATAAAATTTCGTATAAACAATATAAAGTTTGATACTGTATATGATGCAAACATAAGGAAGAAGGATATTCTGTAATGTATATGAATTATTATGGTCGTAAAAATTGTACTACAATTTGTGTATCAAAATAGTAATTTTTAAAACTTGTGAAGTCAACAAAAAACTTGACTATAAAGACAAAACAAACTTTAATTATTCATGTTATAACAATAAAGGTTTTTTTAGAAACTCACACAAAAAATGGGTGAAACGAATTGGGATGACGAATAAATAATACTGATACCATTATATAAACAGCAGCTAATGGCGCATAAATTCCAACCGTATATGCCATTAAGAGCTTTTGAGCTTCTAATGAGCAGTTAATGGAGTTTTCGAGCATTATTGATTGATTGAACTTTCCATAAAGACTCGATAATCTAAAATTGAACATTTTGACATGACAAATGTTATTATTGTTTTGGCTACTAGAAATATAATTAAAAGAAAACTTATTAAAAACGAACAAAAAATAATATTTTTCGGTAACCAATAGATGAAATTATAATTAGATTAATTCATAATTAGTCATAGATACAGATATAGTTTTATGTAGCTAAATTAGTATTTAGGTATTTTATCGTAGAAGACATAAATTAATTAATATGTTTGTTATCAAAGTTGTATATTGTTGTTGTTTTAAAGTATATTCATGGCAAATCATTTATCCTTGCCGAACTGCCACGAAATCGGGCCGCATTGCAAGACTTCGGACCAATTGCAAACTCAACCTTGTCATTTATTACTTTTATTTTCAATATTTTAAATATTTACAAGTCACTTATATTGATGATGCAGATTCTTCTGCTCCATTAATTGAGGTAATAAGAATATCTTTTCATTAATTCATCAGGATTTCTGTAGAATTAAACGTTAACTGATAAATGAAATAATATGTGAAAATATTGAAAATCAAAATAATAAATTAAAGGGTATTTGCAATTGTTGCGAAGTCTTTTGCAATGCGGCGCGGTTTCGCGGCAGTGGAGTGCGGCGAATGTATTACAAAACACACAGAAAAGTTTCAATAATTGTGTAAAAGATTCAAATAGGATCTTTAATTGAGGGAATCCTTTCCAATTGTTTTTTCTTTGTGAAAAAATATAAACTGGTAACTCTCTCTTAATCGTAGAAATTAATAATTGGAAGAACAATGGTCATAAATCTGATAAAATTTGGTAATACGAATTTTAAAACATTAGTAAATATTAATATTTTGAATAATTAGGTACCAGCATTTGGAATAACTTCTTGTTGAGGCGGAAAGTCTATCTGACGGCTAAATCGCAACGTTTACTAGTCACGATGTGAAAAAAAAAAAAAAAACGAATGGTCCCCAACAGATATGGGCGGAAAGCCAGTTTTAAAATTTCGGAATTTTCGAAATTCTAAATACATAATTCGGAATGGAAAAATGGCTGGAATTGAGAATCCGGAATTACACCGATCTCTGGTCTACATTGTTATTTTTTTGGTGAATCAGTCAATAATGTTCAGAAGTTGCTGTTTTAAAAGTTCTTAGAGCAAAAAAACATCTAAACTTCGTTTGAGTAAATAATTAATTTGAAACATCAATCATATGAATCTTTTATAATGTGTTCAACATGAATTTCTGATAGGAAATCTATATATGGAATTTAATATGTTTGTTTTAAGGAAACGTGCGGCATTTTGCCTTTAAGTAGCTGTATTAAGAGCTGTACGTCTTCTTCTGTTATGCCTAATGGAAGAGGAAAAAATTTGGATTGAATTAGGTTCTCGTTTGGACAGTCACTCTTATGTTTCTCATCAATGTGTGTTGTCTCAAAAAATGGGCAGCCCAAATTGAAGAGGAATAGACGAAAAAGTCGTTTGTGGCCGTCTGACGGTCCATCTGAAGCTATCATTTTTTCATATATTTTGATCTTCCATTAGGCACCGATGTTTGAAAAGGACAATAAATAAATATTCTAATAAATTGTCAGCAGGGATGATTTACATGAGCTTCAAACTCACGAGAGAGAATTCCTGCGGCTCATTGCAAGGAAATAAATCGGGGAATCGTAATGGGGAAAGGTTTTCATAGGGTTAATTCCCTATTAAATTTATATTATTTTTATCGGGTAATCATTCGGTCTCTGATCGCCACACCTTATTATACACCTTATTATATCGGTTTCCGATCGCCACACCTTATTATATCGCTCTCTTCTTTAAAAAAAATCTTAAAACCGTACGTACACTTAACAAAAATATTGCCGACCCAGATATTTCTTATACTCGCTAAACATATTTAAATCTTCGTAAAACCTTAGACTTGAGCACGTTTCTAGAGCTTGTATTATTATCAGTTGGCTTGCATTGGAGTTTAATTTAAGGTGACACGCAAACCGAACTCGTTCAAGATGCCAGTCGAATGAAAACCAATTGAAATGCTCGTAAAGTGGAAGACTAAATTAAATAAACAAAAAAACAGAGCCGGTATGCTAAAACTCATTTGTACGCTAAACGGTGATGATAATTAATTAATTTTCTACTTAAATCGAATCAGTTCCGTATACTTTATTCCCCACATAGAACGATTTTTCATTGCTGCTTAACGAAAAAATGAGCTCTTGCATACTGCTTCAGGATATTTCAATAATCTTTACTGACCGAACAACAAATAATCAATTATCCAATTTAAGAGCTCATTAAGCCAACGAATTATTAATATTTTATTATTGAATTGTACGGTTTAAAATGAAATAAGGAAGTAAGAAAAATGTGAAAAAGAGTCTAAATAAAAGAGTACAATAAAACCTTTGAATAATGTTCTTCATCTTTTGTTTTGTACTTTTTTATTTTAACTATTTTTGAGGCATAAATTAGCTTCAATGAAAAAAATGAGCGTCTTATGAGCGTAAAAAAGTAGACGAAAATAAACACTGATATCTGTAGGCGGAGAGAAAGTTTTAAACAAGGAAGTTCGCATAAATAAAGAGTAAATCCTTTCAAATTAAAAGTTATATTTTTAAAAATAACAGAAAATCGAAATTATTTTTAAATTTTGCAAGAACCGTTTAACAAAATGACGCATATATGTGGCGCAGGATCTCAAGGGATTAACTCTGTCTGCCGAACTTAATAAAGTCAATTTAGAAAAGCTAAAAGGAGTGTTCCAAAGCTTGAATTGGAAAGAGTGTTCACATCAAGTTGAATCAGTAGATTTTTGTCCTGGCGTGGCCTAAATTTCACGAAATGTTTATCGTCGGATATTTTTCTAGAACCAACTGTTTAATTAGATTGTGTGGTCTTTTACATTCCTTAGCTTTTAGTTGTTCTTATTAATTATTCGAAGTATACAGGATATAAGAGTGAGAATAAACAAAAATTATAAGTTAATTGCGCATAATTCAAAGAATGTGTCTAGAAATTTCATTCAATTTCTCAGATTTGTTGTTAACAAGAAAATGATATTATCAAATTTTAAAAAATCTGAAATAAAATTCACACCAATTATTATATAAACCTTCAAAATGTATTTAATTGTAATTGAGTATCTAAATATTTCAAATTATTTGAATTAATTAAGAAAATATAAAAAAATTAGACTAGAGAACAAGTTTAAAATGACGTTACATTGATTTAAAACTAAAACCATCGAAGCATGATAGTGATTAAAAATAAAAGTGAGCTAGGGTTCAACATGTGGTTTTAATTATTACGTGAAGTTAGTTTGTCTCAAATGTGAAATCTATTTACGTTTCTTTGTTAAACAATATTGATTCGTTTGTTCATTGACGTTAGAATAATCGCCAATGAAGTTATATAACTAACAAAAATACATCAGAAAGAGCTGTAAATAAACGCGGGGCCTGAAATTTATGAAAAATTTCCAAATTTTAAAAGTGTCTTACAAGGAAATATTCACGTCAATTGAAAAATGGGGCTCTTAAACTATATAAAAATCTATATATACTGACAAAAGTTTCTAGCTGACAAAAGTTTTGTCACAAATATTTTTTCGGGTTTAACTTTTTTGTGACTAGACCAAATTGGCTAATTTCTTGATATGATAGATTCATATGGTTGTAGATTATTTTACAAATTCCCGCTTGTGATTACGATGATCCGTTTTACAGTGACAAGCGTTTATCGTAAAACGCGTAGCTCAAAGATATTACGCACTTTTCTTGCACTGCATTTTTTAATAATTTTTAAACTTCAATTATATTTTTTTCATAATTTATTGAAAATAGCAGTAATTGGAAACATTTTAGAGATGACTCCACGTAAAGAAACTCCAATTGCCACCCGGCAATCTGTTATCAATATGAGGGAAAACGGAATGCGTTTTACCGAAATTGCCATGGTAATTTAAACAAAATTTTGCTACTATAACATTTTAAACACTGATTCACATAAAATATCAAAAAATCAGCCAATTTGGTCAAGTCACAAAAAAGTTAAACCCGAAAAAACATTTGTGACAAAACTTTTAAAAATATTTTATTGGAGCACATCTATTGAACACGTTTTTTTAACATATCGGTTGGAGTGAACGAGTTCTTATAATTAATACAAACTGAAGTTTTTAAACATTATTATATACCTAATAAGATAATGCTAATTTGGAAATTGTATGTGTATGAGCACATTTTTCTGGTTCAATTGATACCAAATCAAAATTAAGGTATTAGTCTCATTTTATATGTTGATTTTTATTTTCATATACAATATCAATGCGGGTTTTAGTTATATAATATTGTACCATTTTTTACTTTAAGCGCAAAATAACGTTGTTGTTTGTTTAATGTTCAATGAAAAATTTTGGTTGTCACGAAGATTTTTTTCGTAGATTTTTGACCATGGCGTGCTTACTCGTAAATGTCTACCAGAGATGGGCGGAATTCCGAAATTCGCATTTCGTCCGTTTTTCGATTCCGAGTTCCGAATTCCGATTAAAATCAAATTCCGCTCATCTCTGATGTCAACCCAAATTTGACCTTCACTAATGGAATAAATTCACAAGAATTTTAAAAATAACTGTATAACTGGGAACGTGTTCCTCCTCAATATTAAAAACTATGGTTGTGGTCTTATAATTCAGGGTTTCCTTAGATGTGACGGCTCCCGAGAGCCCGAGCGCTCGAGCCAGCTTTTGTTTGTTATTTTGCCGAAATAATTATGATGTTATAACTAAATTTTTTTTAGGTAGTCATTATTTTGTATCGTCGTGGTTTAGCTTAATGGAAAAATGGGAAAGGAAATAGGAGGAAGGAAATAGTAGTCTTGCTTGGATGCAAAGAGGCAGATGTGTCAAGTTAATTTGAATTTCATTGTTGTTACGCTTATCCAGGGTAAATGAATTTTAAAATCATTTTGCTAGTTTCGGGTTAAAAACTAATTTTCACGTATTGTCCTTTTCAGACAACGATTCCTAATGGAAGAGAAAAAAAAGAAGAAAAAATGATAATCCCGGATGGACGGCCACACGGCCACAAACCACGTTTTCGTATATTCCTCTTCAATGTGCACGCCAATTCGACATAACGATTTTGCGATTTTTTAACATCTGTGGAAGTTTAACGTCTTTATAAGGAAAAAAGTTTTACTACGATTTAATTAAGTTTGTGTTAAACTATCTAAAAATATTAATATCTTTCTAAAAACTAATACTTGAGCATGTTTACTGAGCTCATTCTATTACCATACAAGTTGGAGTGCAATGTGTGTTTTTCATTTTTTGGGACAACATACATTGATGAGATACAAAAGAGAGACCGTCTAATCGAGAACCTCATGTTGTTCTAGTTTTTCCTCTTCCATTATGTAACGATTTCTGAAAAGGACAATAAAATACTCTGCCTTCTACTAAAATATCTTTGTCCTTTTAAATTTTACGGAAATTTTAGTATTTATCAATTCTTCTTAAGTCCTTTTTAAACAATTTCATTTGGCGTGCGTAGCTTTTCTCATTTTCGAATCTCAAAACAATAAAAAAAATCACAAATAATTATTATTAACACCTAATTTATTAGTATAAAATATAGCTTTTCATTCCAACGCATTGAGAATCATAAACGGAGATACACAAAATGCAAGTCTCTCTTTTTATAATTGTCTCGACGCGCAGAGGTTTGCAATGCATCGTCAAAAAAATTTATAAAATCTTTATTAAAGGATGTTTAAAGTTATCATGCTAAGCCCAGTTTCGTAAAAAGTCGTGGATCCATGCACGTGAGACATTTTACGCTAAAACGAATTAAACATTAAAACATATTAAACATATTAATATTATTGAAACATGTATTAATTATATTAACATGACCAAATAAGTGCACGAAATAACTTTAAATAATGAATAATGTCCGATCCAATCCACTGTCACGAAGTACGACCCGACTTGCAAAAAACCGCGCACCAATTGCCACACTTTTTATTACCCTTTATTTCAACTTTTTGTTTTTTTTTTTTTTTGATGATGTACTTAGGGAGGAATTTGATGTACTTAGTTTGATACTTAGAATCGTTAAGAAATTTTCAATTTGAAGACGTTATGTTTAAAAAAAATGAAGAACTGGTGCGTGGTATTTTGCAATTTGCGGCTTACTTCGTGGTACTGGAATTATCACGGCACGGTCCTAATTATACAAAATGATGGTGTTTAGCGACTATGGTCAGTACTAATTTTAGATGGACTTTTCTCGGCTCACATTGCGAAATAATTTCTTATAAACACTAGAGTGATCAGCGAGCTTACAACTTTACCGATTGCGATGTATTTGTAAAATTCACTTTAATATTCTTTAATTGATATTTAAGTCATAATATCTGCGTAATTTTATTGTGTTAGATTCCAAAAAGTCAAAAGATAAGCGAAGTAATCAAGAAATTGATAATTAAATCGACAATCTTCGTTTGTTTGCCCCAGGCGAGACCAGAATTTCCTTCGCTCATTTAAGTCATTGTTCTTGATAAGAAAAGTGCATGCTTAAGTTCACAAAAATAACAAAATTAGCTTTTTAAATAGCTCATGTGCGAATTGTGTATGGTGTGAAAGCATGTTTGCATTTTGCATAACCAGGAAAAAATATAAAATTTTAATTAAAACAACGGGAATGTGAATACGAAAAATAACAATAGCCAATTTAGAATATAAAACCTCTACAAAACATATTACAAGAAGTTAAGTAGAATAATATTTTCTAAAAATCGAGTACACAATAATGAATACATTTTTATTTTCCATTGTCCTAAAGATTTGATGTAAACATTTTTAAACGTTCAGTTAACTGAATTTTAGAAATTTGTTCAAAAAATGGATTCTTTGGCTGTACGATTTCAACCAAATTGAGACAAATACATTCTCAATGACACTTTGTTGACATCAAAGTGGGCTCTTAAAATGGTGGAAAATGCCTCATTTTAAATAATAAACAAAAAATATTTATTAAATAAATGTAGAGTGTGGCTATTTTCTACCAATTATTATATGGTGATTGAGCATATTAAATAAAGATTTGGCAAAATTGAATGGCGCGAATTTAAAAATGTCAATATAAGTGAAAAGAACGCGAGACGCGAATGACTATTTTATGAGATTCAATTGCGTTGTATAGAATTCTGATTGGACTTTTAAAATAAATTTTAAGCGGATTGTGGTTATTTGAAGACAAACAATCCATATATCATTAAATTCTAACGACAATTGAAGGTTTAGGTTAGCAAATGTGTCTGTCATTTTAATAGATCGGATGGCGTATAAGGAATGAAATTCTAAATTTTTTGGAAGAAGGTAACAATGTGATTAAATATAGTCGTCGCCAAATTCGATTACCACCGCAAAATGTGGCGCACTTTTTTAAATATTATTTTTTCATTTAATTTTTATTATTATAATTATTTTCCACAATTATTCCGCTATTTAAACAAAATCTATAACATATTCTTCTATTTATTTAAGCTATAACAGTATAGAACGAGCATAAACAAGGAAATAATCTTTAAAATTTAAAGAAAAAATAATATTTGAAAAGTGCGTCACATTTTGCGGTGGTAATCGCATTTGGCGACGACTATAGATCACAGAATATAATACTCTGGACAAAAATTTATAGTAAAACTGCTCTCTAACTTAACGTCTTCAATATTACCGGAGGCATTAACCTTGAATTTCTGAGTTATTAGACTTGAAGTACCCGAAATTCACATAAATTTTTTTAAAAACTCTCACGACTTTGAAAAACGTGATTAATACTCGAAAAATCGACTTTTGCGAGAGGTCAAATAGATTATTAAAAATATATTATCGAAATAATAAACAAATTGAAAATTAAATCTACACCTGTCTCAAGTGAGACCCTTTTATTATTCGGAATGCACCTTTCTATCGACTTTCAATAACCTACACCACGACGATATCTATGAAACAATGAAGAAATTAAAACGTTTTGAAACAAAAAAATGTGTAGAATTTTGTGTATGTTTTAGATAAAATACTTTAATCTTTAAGGATTAAGTGTTTTTTTTTTTAATAATTAATTGCTGGTTTAACTCAGATGATAATTTTAGCTGCTCTTTAACTTTTCAAGACAATTACAAGGTTTTCAGAAAACTTTTAAAAGTAAAACATAGCCACCTTATTGCTAAAAAATGTTTTAGCAAAATGACAATAAAACCAAAAAAACTCATCCAATAAAATTGACATAATGTTCCAAAAACATGTAAGAGATTATAAAATTGAATAGTAAATTAAACTGAAATGAGCATTAAATGTAATTGAAAAAATATCCATTAATGGGAAGTCTAGAATTAAGCAAAACGATTAGATACATATATATATATATATAGCCGATATATCAATTGAACAAAATGATAAAGAACATTTTAAAATAAAGCATTCATTCTCTTTCGTAAACATTAGCATTTCTGCATTTCTTTCATTATGCTTTGAATTTAAGAATAGCGTGAGAAAAATATGTTTAAGTTTGTCTAAGTCGACAAACATCAATGATAATGTTTCTGCAATGTATATTTGTTTGAAGCTTTATACATCCTTTCCGACATTAGGATGTTTCATTATTGTAATTTCTCTAGTTTATAAAAAACAAAACAATTAAGAGAATTTCGATCCTTGTAAGGGAGTACTAGAACAAAATTGATACTAATTTGAAAATAATTTATACTCTCGTGTAATTTGTTTCAGATAAAAACCATTTTACAGATTTTTAGTTCGGAACATGACTCACATCAACGACATTAATGTTTGACAAAATGTTACACATTTTCAGCATCAAAGGCCGCAAGAGTTCTACATACACTAGCTGACAAACGTTTTGTCACAAATGTTTTATCGGGTTTAACTTTTTTGTGACTTGACCAAATTGGCTGATTTTTTGATATTTTATGTGAATCAGTGTTTAAAATGTAATAGTAGCAAAATTTGGTTTAAATTACCATGGCAATTTCAGTACCACGTATTCCGTTTTCCCTCATATTGATAACAGCTTGCCGGGTGGCAATTGGAGTTTCTTTTCGTGGAGTCATCTCTAAAATGTTGCCAATTACTGCTATTTTCAATAAATTATGAAAAAAATATAATTGAACTTTAAAAATTATGAAAAAATGCAGTGCAAGAAAAGTGCGTAATATCTTTGAGCTACGCGTTTTACGATAAACGCTTGTCACTGTAAAACGGATAATCGTAAACACAAGCGGGAATTTGTAAAATAATCTACAACCAAATGAATCTATCATATCAAAAAATCAGCCAATTTGGTCAAGTCACAAAAAAGTTAAACCCGAAAAAACATTTGTGACAAAACTTTTGTCAGCTAGTGTATATGTATACTTCACGCCACCACCGAACTATGAAAAAAAAACCTTTCTTAATTCACGTGTTAAATCTTGTGATACCATTCTTTTGATGTTGATGGGATTGTTTGACTAAAAAAAAATACGCTGAGAATGTGAAAGTCTAACTCGGGAAATCGTAATTGTTTTTCGTTAAATCGACAATTGCGGGTGAGGTGTATACTATATGTATACTATACTTACTTATTATATGGTCGTCACCAAAAACGATTACCACCGCAAAATATGGCGCACATTTTTATTTTTAATATTATTTTTACATTTAATCTTTATGATTTTTATTATTTTCCACATTTATTCCACGATTGTAACAAAATCTAAAACTTATTCTTCAATTTATTTAAACAAAAACAGTATTGAACGAGCATAAACAAGAAAATAATCATAAAAATTAAATTAAAAAATAATATTTTTAAAAAATGCGCATTTTGCGGTGGTAATCGCATTTGCCGACGACTATATATATACACTGGTGTCCAAAAGTTTGCGACACCCCCACTAACTAGCTGTTTCGTATATTACTGTAGGACTACAGTTGAAATGAGTGGTACCAGTGGATTCCCCGTCATGAAAAACCAGAAATTTCCAGAAAATTTCATTAAAATCTGTTTTGTTTTCGCTACGCTACAGTACATTTTCCACAAACAGTGGTGGTCACAGTGATGAGTTATCCTTCTATTTCTGATCATTAAATCTTCATTTGGCGCACAAAATGGAAGTTCTTTCAAATAATTAGAGAATAACAGGTCAGAAAAAATGTCTTAAACTAGATATCACGAAATGGGCAGCCGATGTCGTTTTTCTCCCCAGGAATGTGCAAAAATTGAAGCCATACGCCGACTCGGATTATCCATCGTGAAAATCGCTGCGCATCTGAACCGATCACATTGCATTGTGAGTTATTATCTGAAGGACCCTTTTGGCTACGGAAAGACACCAATTCCGGGACGGCCAAGGATTCTATCGAGCAGATATGATCGAACAATTGCGTGGAGAGCTTAAAATTCAATGAAGTCGGCTAGATAAATTGGCCGTGAAGCTGGAGTTTCGACCTCGAGACAAACAATTTATTGATTTCTGCGTTGGAGCGAAATTATTGTTCGTCAATAACCAAAAAATGATCCACGTCTGACCCCTGATCACGAATTAAGACATGTTGACTTTGCTCGCCGAAACTTGGTAACAGATTGGAAAAGATCGAGTCCATTTACGGATTTAATTGTCACTTCAAACATGTTCAGATAATTTTTTCTGATGAAAAGAAGTTTCATCCTGACGGACCGGACGGCTGGAATTCTTATTGGCGTGATTTGAGGAAGGATCCATTGACATTTTCCAAGAGAAACTTTGGAGGTGGAACGTGCATGGTTTGGGGAGCCTTCTCGTCAACTGGACCTCTTTATTTGGAATTCATTTCACCTCGAATGAAATCTACGGACTATCAAGATGTCCTGGAGAAACGTTTAGTTTCATTTCTGGCATATTGCCTTCACATTTCAACAAGACAACGCCGCCATTCATGCTAGTGCTTCAACGACGACGTAGTTGAGGTCAAAGAATATCACTGTTATGGACTGGCCAGCGTGTTCTCCCGATCTCAATCCAATCGAGAATCTCTGGTCCGTCCTTTCTAGAAGATTTTACCATCAAAGACGTCAATTAAACACTGTAGTGGATCTGAAAGCCGCAATTCTTCGTCAATGGTCGCTGATCGATACAAATCTGATTGTAAGCCTGATTGCAAGCATTTCAAATCGAATTAATGACGTTATTCGGATCAATGGATCAGCAAAAAAGTTTTTAATAATGAAATTAGCCATTAAATGTCGCTAATTTTAGTGTTATTTCCTAGTTTAAAAATGATGTCATATCACTGTGACCACCACTGTTTGTGATGAAATTTTATGGAAATAGGTTTTTCATGACGGGGAATCCACTGGTACCATTCACTTCAACTGTTGTCCTACAGTAATATGCGAAACAGCTTATTAGTGGGTGTGTCGCAAACTTTTGGAAACCACTGTATATATTAGAAATAAAAAATAAAATAAACATTCAGAAATAGATAAGAAGCCGTTTAAAGTAGAGTCAAAGTATTTATGTATGAATATTAATAATATCGTGCTGTAATTTGTAAGCGAATGAATTTACAGGAAAAAAATTTGACATAACGTTTAGTTTTTTATTTATAACGTGTCACTAAAAACTACCAACGAATTTCTTTCTTTAAACTAGCGCTTCGAATTCTAGAACCATTGACTGAGATAGCTTTCTCCAATTATCTTGATCCTTTCCAATCATTGACGGAAACTTGTAATTCAATTATTCTCATCTTTTACATAAAATTTCTAAATCGTATATCTTATGTGTACGAAATATAATCAAGTAGAAGAATTATATTTCTTTTCAGAGATCGGTGCCTAATGAAAGAGGAAATATAAGAATAATAATAATGGTCCTGTTTTGCCGGCCACACTTTTGTAACTCATCAGTGTGCACGCCAAGTTGTATAGTGACAAACTGAGCTCAGTATACGTGTTCCAATACAACTTTTTGGAAAGATGTTCATAATTTTAGATAGTTTAAGATATGCTTAATTAAACGATAGGAAAAACTTTTTTAGTCTAAAAGACGCAAAAAATGTTCAGACACGTTTGAAAATCGACAAATCGTAATTTCTATTTTGCGTGCAGTGTGTCACATTGAAGAGGAATAGATGGAAACATCCTTTGTGACCGTGTGGCCGTCCAAACGAGACTATAATTCTTTTCTTATTTTTTTTTGCTCTTCCATTATGCGCCGATCTTTTAAAAGTACAATAGTTACTTACGATTTATTCTACAATAAAGTAAAATAAAACTTTCTTCTACGTTTTATTTTTCAAATTGATGCCCGTCTGAAATTGTAGACTGTACTTGGGATTAGCCATATTTCATCGTAGAACAATATTACTGGACCCTTTCCTAGAACTAACAAGCGCAAGTAGCAAAGAGCTAGCAAAAACTGTGCTTAATAATTATAAATCGAACCAGCGCTCATTCTTCCTATATTGCTTACATGCTTAATATATTTGTGTTGCAAAATTGCTTCATCGCAAAAATATAAAAAAGGAAGCAAAACAATTGAATATACGAGCCTCTAATATCAGACATTAGGTTTATAAAGTATTAATCTTGACAATTTCATGATCACTGATATATGGCATAGATCATTTAAATGGGAAACTGAAATTAATGAATATATCAAACAACACATGCATTTTACCCGACAAAGTTGATTGAAATATTGTCATAATAATTTGTTTACCTACCGTTTTTCTGTTAAAAAAGAATTGTTAGGTTTCAAAACAACAAAAATTATCTTAAACCAATTTAAGAATTACTTAATAATGTCTGATTTATTACTATATATTTATTGTTTGTTTGTTTGTACTTTTTAAAACGAGGTAAGGAAGTAAATATATATTTTCTTGAAATAACAAGAGTTGAAAGAGTACCGAAAAAATCTCACCGGAAGACACGTCAGTTGCACTCCAAATTCAAATTATTATTTTCTTATTTTTACGTTTCTCTTACACAGTTCGCGTGTAATTTAGACAAATATTGTCTGTGTGACTTTCTAGGCTGTTCCTTAAACTCTCTAAATATATTTAAATCATAATTTGAACACATTTTCTGAACTCGTTTCAATATCCTTCAAGTCACGCGGATATAAATTATGAAAACTAAAATACACAGTCCTTCTCGTGGAAATTCAAATTTAAAATAATCTTCCATCACTGGTGCCTAATGGAAGAGGAAAAAATTAGAACGAAATGAGGTTCTCGTTTTGACGACCACTCTTTTGTCTCTCATAAATGTGTGTTGTCTCAAAAAAAATTGGCATCCCACACCGTCCATCCAAGGCTATCCTTTTTTTCTTCTTTTTCCTTTTCCGCTAGGCACCGATCTCTGAAAAGGACAATATAATAATATTATTTTCGATGTCATTTTATTGTTTTGAGATTTGAACAGCAGAAAAAGGTAAGAGCACGTCACCCGGAATAGTGAAATGGGGGTTTATTTAACGATGTAAATTCACATTTTACCACATAATTTGATGATTAAGGCATTTTTACTTAAAATAGTAGTTAAACTATTAAAAATCGACATTTGTGGGTGGCGTATAAGGGTAATAACACAAACAATTTGAAGATTAAAGCGAAACGTCTGACTTTCCTACAAGCAATACCACAATTTTCTTCCTTATGATCTTTTAGTCCATTTTCTGATTAATCTACACCTCAATCATATATAAAGACAAGTTTATTATGAAATACAGAGACCCGCCAAATAAAAATGATAATTTTCTAAAGTTTTAACGTTCCTTATAAAACTTTAACTTAAAAGCTAAGTGTTGTAGACCTCAAACTTGGGTAATTAAACCGATTTATTAATTTAATATGAAAATTAACATAAAGCAACAAAGTATATAATCGATAACAAATAACAATAATTACATATGAAAATATATAATAGAATGGGCCCAAATAAAACTTAATTTAAAGGAACATGTAGTATCCCACTGTGGATGACCTGCGAATCCTTTCAATGGCGCGTGTGTTTGGCGCCAGTTCAAATTATTGCGGTCACAGCCGCAACACCTCCCCGACTTGAGTATGATTTCTTCGATGGGTCGACTTGTAGGCGCTGTGATTCTCGGCGTGCTCTTGTGGATCTTCTTGGCGTTGGATGTGTTGATTCGAGTTGGTCTTCCTTGTCCTTGACTGGTGTTGTCGCAGGTTCGGCTTGATCGGGCATGTTGATGGGCAGATCGAAAAGATCTGAAAGTAACGAAATAGATGGACCAGCTGAACGGTGTCTCATCTGATTGGCGTGTCTGCGCCAGAGTTCTCCATTGTTGCATCGCACAATGTAGGTGCACGATCCTGTTCGGTGTACCACGATTCCGGGAACCCAAGAGTTTGAAGTTCGGTAGTCCTTGACGAAAACTGGTTGTTCCTCGGTGAACTCTCTTGGTCTGGCCTTGTGGTGCATGTTGAACTGCTCCTCCATCTTCTTGTTCCGGGATGTACAATGTTGTTGCTTCGATGGTATTAAAAGATCTAGAGATGATCTTATTTTTCTTCCGAACAGCAATTCCGCTGGTGAGCTTCCATTTACGGTTGGTGATGAGCGATATGTGTGTAGGAACGTGTGTATGGCATCGGTCGGTGCTTCCTCCCCTCTTAGCTTAATTAATGCTCTTTTGAATGTATCGACGAACCTTTCTGCCTGTCCATTAGATTGTGGGTGGTAGGGAGTGGTGCGAATGTGTTTGATTCCTCTGAGTGTGCAGAACTTCTGAAACTGCGTCGAGGTGAATTGTGTGCCGTTGTCGGTGACCAATGTCTTGGGGAATCCAAATCTTGAAAACACTTCGTTGAACATTCTCTTTGTGCTTTCGGTTGTAGTTGATGTTGTTGGAATGATCTCGGGCCATTTTGAAAAAGAATCGATTATTATGAGGTAATACTTGCCGTTTATTGGTCCAGCGTAGTCTGCATGTATCCGGTTCCAAGGTTGTGTCTCGAGCGGCCAACTTGCGAGTAGTGTTTTTGTCGGCATCTTCGCGGCATTTGCACAATTGCGGCATCCCTTGACGTGGTTGACAATGTCCTGATCAATTTTTGGCCAATAGCAGTAGCTTCGAGCAATTGTCTTCATCCGGCTTATTCCTGGATGTGATCGGTGCAGCATTCTTAACACGTCCTTTCGAAGGGTGACAGGTATGATGACTCGATGTGCCCACATGAGACAGCCGTCGACGATGGTGAGTGAGTCCCGTCGATTGTGGAACGCGGCTAGTGGTGATGATGGTTCTATCTTCGGCCATTTTCCTGCAGTGACATATTTTAGAACCTTTGGTAAGATGTAGTCGGATTTGGTAGCCTCTCGTATGGTCTGAGCTGTGACTGGTAATCGTCGGATGTTGTCGTGCATGTCTTCAATGACTTCTTCTTCAATTGATGCGATGACAAAATCTTCTTTCTCGCTTGGTGTCCTTGATGCGATGAGGCGGGAGAGGGCGTCGGCTTGTCCAAATTTTGTGGTGTTCACATATTCTATCTTGAAATCGTAGTTCAGCAGTGTTGTTGCCCATCTCTGGAGTCGATTTGCAGTGTAGATCGGGATTCCTTTTTCCGATCTGAAGATGGTTAGCAGCGGTTTGTGATCCGTCCGCAGAGTGAATGTTCTTCCATGTAGATACCGGTGGAATTTTCTTATGGCGTATATTAGCGCATATGCTTCCTTCTCTATTTGACTGTAGTTGCGTTGAGCTGTGTTGAGCGAGTGACTTGCATGAGAGATCGCTTTTTCTGATCCGTCTGGAAAACGGTGGGTGATTACGGCACCAATACCTGACTGTGATGCGTCGGCAGCGACGATTATGGGTAGATTTGGATCGTAATGCGTCAAGAGAAGGTCAGAGTTGAGTGTTCTCTTTATCTCGTCGAAAGATCGTTGGCATGCTTCATTCCAGTGGAAGTCGACGTCTTTTCTTGTAAGGTTGTCCAACGGGCTGCGTAGTTCATGGAGTTTCTTGACAAAGGAGCCATAAAATTGTATGAGGCCTAAAAATGCTCTTAACTGTGACAGGTTTTGGGGAGCAGGCATCTTGTTGATAGCGGTAATCTTGCTCGGGTCCGGTTTCCTTCCTTCGGAGTTGATAATAAATCCGAGATATTTAATTTCGGGTTGAAGAATTGAGCATTTTTCCATTCTGATTCTGAGACCATTGTCTTGAAGTCGTTTGAACACTGTCTTCAATCTCTCCTCATGCTCCTTGATGGTTCTTCCTGAGATGATTATGTCGTCGAGATATGCGGCGACTCCGGGAATTCCGCTGATAATTTTGTCGACCGCTTGTTGGAAGATTGCTGGGGCCGTCTTTACTCCGAATGGTAGACGATTATATTGATAGAGTCCTTTGTGTGTATTGATGGTCAGTAGAGGTTTTGATGATTCCTCGACTTCAATTTGCAAATAGGCTTCTGCAAGGTCAAGTTGTGAAAAGAACTTGCCTCCATTGAGTGCTGTGAAGACTTCTTCGGCAGTTGGTAACGGATATTGGTGTTGTTGAAGACGTGCGTTGAGACCGGTTGAATAGTCGGCGCATAACCGAATTGAACCGTTTTTCTTATTGACTGCCACGACCGGCGCTGCCCATTCTGAATGATCAATTGGTGATATCACTTCCTCTTGTGTGAGACGGTCGATTTCCTTTGATATGCGTGATATAGCAGCAAATGGGACTGGCCTTGCCTTCCGGAATACGGGAACTGCGTCCTGGTTTAGTTGCAGTTTTGCTTTTGTGGTTGTGCATCGTCCGAGACCGTGTTTGAATACATTCTGGTAATCTTGTGTAACGTCTGTTTTGATCCTTTGACGATGGTGTTCGAGGTCTTCCGAAATCTTCTGGATTTGATGTTGGAGGGGTTTGATGATTGATTCGATCTGTGAAATCCAGTCCATGCCTAACAGTGAGTCGGTGTCCGTCACATAGCATGTTCCTTTGCCGTCCTGGTCTTCCAGTGTGAAGTTGCATTTGAAGCATCCGTAAACTTTGATTCGGCGGTGATTGGCGGCGCGTAGGATGATGTCGGCCTGCCTGAGTGGTGGACGGTGGAGCTTTATCCAATCCTGGTAGTTTATTAATGATACATCTGCTCCGGTGTCGAGTTGCATCTTAATTTTGATTCCATTTATACGAACCTCTTTAAAAATTCGCTTCGGTTTTGGGTGTCTGGTGGTTTGATTGACGATGACTGTCTTGACATTCCTCCGCTTCTTTTGACTTCGGTATGATCTTCTCCTCGGAAGTCTTGGCTTTCTGGTGGGACAGTCACTTGACCAGTGGTTTCCTTGACATCTGGGACATGGAGATGGTGGAGGTGGAGTTGATCTTGGAGCTGGTGATGGTTGTTTGTTGTATCCATTGTTTCTTTGAAATGATTTTGGTTGGTTATTGATAGCTTGAATATTGAGCTCATTGTTGCTAACAAGTTGTGCGTCCTTCTTAAGTTCGATGGTTCTCTTAACTTCTTGTACGAGCTCGATGAGTGTGATGTCTGGCTTCGATTCTAATATTTGCAATGACCTGGCTCTGATGTCTGCGTGTTCTGGTTGGTTGAAGCTACAAATCCATTGTGTGCATTGAATGTGATCATTGGTCATTTCATTCCAACGTGCATCAGTGAATCGTCGTTTGATTATGCCAGCGTGCTCGTCCAACGTGCTACTTCCGTCGAATTGTGTGTTCATGAATGTAACCCTACGATGAAAAATTGAGTGGGTATCTGCGAAGAGCTTGCTGAGTGTGGCGATGGTCTCCTCAAATGAAATGTCTTCCGGCTTCCTCGGCAGAATGAGGTTGTTGTAAGCCCTGTAGCACTGTTTGTCGAGTTTCGAAAGGACCAATCGTCGTTTGGCGCCGTCGTCTAGTGACAATTTGATCATGTCGCCATATCGATTGTACCAGGCGTCGAAAGTGTCGCCATCATCGGGGTTGTACTGGAACTCAACGAGGCGTAAGACGATTGAATGAACATTACCCGTTTCTTGCGCTTTGTCTTCTGGCGCTTGAGGTCTACTACTGCTTGCTTGTGCTTGTACCGATTGCATCAGTTTTAACATCTCCTTCATGATCAAGTTGTTTTGTTTAATGATTTCGCCCATGTTCTCCATTTTGGTTGATTGTCTGGTTCGCACTCTTGATTGTCAGTGTTGTGGTTCGCACTCCTGATCGCCAGTTGTTGTAGACCTCAAACTTGGGTAATTAAACCGATTTATTAATTTAATATGAAAATTAACATAAAGCAACAAAGTATATAATCGATAACAAATAACAATAATTACATATGAAAATATATAATAGAATGGGCCCAAATAGAACTTAATTTAAAGGGACATGTAGTATCCCACTGTGGATGACCTGCGAATCCTTTCAATGGCGCGTGTGTTTGGCGCCAGTTCAAATTATTGCGGTCACAGCCGCAACACTAAGATTTAATCAAGACGAATTTCACGAAAATCTATCTCAAACTATCTAAAAATCGGAAAACCGAAACAAAGTGTTATAGCACCTGTTTATTCAATTTCACTTCGAGTGCAAAGACATAATAGGGATATATGAAAATATAATTATCTCGAAAAGTGTTTTTAGTACAAAAATACCATTCGTTATGTATTATAAAATCAAAAAACAACAATAACCATAGGTACAAATACCTATTGTCGTGGTGTAGGTTGATGAAAAATTAGGAATAAAGGAGCATACCGAAAAAAAAGATGGTCTCGCTTGGGCTGGTGTAGATTTAATGGGCTATTTGTTTATTATTTCGCATTTCTTTTTTCTTCACACTTTTGTTTTATATTGTTTTCTCTTACTAAATTGGTTGTTACATCAACATAATACATACTACATAATACAACACATAAGAAATGCGAAATAATAAACAAATTGCAAATTAAATCTACACCAGCCCAAGCAAGACCATCTTTTTTTTCGGTATGCTCCTTTATTCCTAATTTTTCATCAACCTACACCACGACAATACTTGTTTTATTTATACGCTTCTTTTCAAAAATTATTAAATAAATTGAAAAAAATGAAAAAGTCGTGTTCCTGGAATTGGCGCGAACTCTATTGCAATGCGGTGTGGTTTCTTGACATTGGAGTGAACTTATTTACATTTTTTAGAAAGGTAGGGAGTTTATCAATGATTTTCCATCGCCGGTTGTTTAATTTGAAACAATTTTTTAAAATTTGTATTGTCCTTTTCAGATATCGATGCCTAGTGGAAGAGCAAAAAATTAGGGGCGGAGAAAAGGTCTTGTTTAGGCAGCCACACGGCCATTAAGACTATCGAATCCTCTTTTGTTTCTTTTGTCTTCTTCCTCTTTTGTTTCTCATCAATTTTTGTTATCTATTTTTTGTTTTTTTTTAAAAATGAGAATGGATGAAATAAAAATATTGATGACAAACAAAAGAGGAAGAGATTCGATGGCCTTAGTGGCCGTGTGGCTGTCTAAACAAGACCTTTTCTCCGCCCCTAATTTTTTGCTCTTCCATTAGGCATCGATCTCTGAAATGAATAATATCTTTATTGGCTTTTTTGACTTTACAATAAACATCACTAGACAAATTCCGTGAGTGATTTTTGCCCATTGAAAACTTATATTTCCCATAAGGACCGGAATGTTTTAAATTTTCTATGAAATAAACGCAAAGATTATAAAATGAACAAAGGAAATCGTTGTAAGAAAAACAAATCTTTGAACAAATTTATTATATTATCAGCTAGTTATTATACTTTAAAAAACATCTAAAGCAGATATGAGTCGCAGGACAAATGAAAATGACACTTTTTTATTTTTTAAATGTAACTATTATCAAAATATAAGAAATTGACAATTCCAATTTTATTTTCATAAAAAATAAAAGTAATAAATCTGAGAAGTAGAATGAAAAACAGAGAAATTATTAACATAAATTGAATATTTGTTTCATGATCTCTTTGAGACCATTGAAAATAATTCAAAAATTTTCAATTTTTTATATTTTGATAATATTTTTCAAGAAATTTTCCAGGTCAAAATTATAAAGTTTTTTAATTTTTCTTTTACGAATTATGAGGCTAAACAACGTTTAATGAGCTCTTGTTTGTACAAGTATCAAAAAATGACTTCACTCTTCATTAAAATGTTCTTATTTTTCAGTTAATTTTATGGATAAAATTAAAAGAACGTTAGTGAGATATAATAGAGTTTCATTAACTGGAATGACTGGAATAAAATTGAAAAGTTGAAGAGCTACAACAATACACGATGGAATATTTTATGTAAAATTAGTGAATAACTTTAAAAAAATTGCTTTAATAATTCAATTGTGATTATAGCTTCACATTGCTCATTATATAAGTAATAGGATTCCGAATGATAATAATGATTTACCGATATTTCAGCGCGACGTATAATTTTCACATCTAATCTACAAAAACATATTTTACGTCACTTTGTCAATTAAAAAAAATTATCCAAGGATATCTTCCGGAAACGCTAGATTTGAGCACGTTTCCTGATCTCGTTTTAATGTAATTAAAGTTGGGATGGTAATAGTAATTTCTCGTTAATCAAATGATCTCATGAATATTATTACAGTTACACGCCAAATGAAAATGAAATTTTCTCAATTTTCTTAAGAATCTTGCTAATGTCTTCGTCTAAATAAGGTGCAAAATGTAACGTTAAATGGCCAAATTTGTCGTACACTATCCAATAATCAAAAACTCTTTACAAAATATTTAACGTAATCTCACTATTGTAAGCTTCTCGGATGTTATTAAATCTAGGAAAAGCGGAAATTGCTCCCGTCGGAAAATAAAATGCATATCTGCAAAAATCACGGATTATTACACCATTTCATTTGAAATTTCGATTTTTTCATTTTTATTAAAAAAAAAACTTTATAAAAAATCTCAAAAGAACCGAACCAACATAAATCTTTCATGAATCAAATACTCTACCAGGTATGCTACGCATCCTCTTTTGTTTTAATTAATTAATCCGTTGAAGTTTGAGGAAGTATTTTAAATTCTATGGTGTAATAATCAGTGATTTTTGCAGATATGCATTTTATTTTGCGACGGGAGCAATTTCCGCTTTTCCTAGATGTAATAACATCCAGCTTCTCGCGCTATTAAATTATTTAATTCGGCGCGCAGCTTTAAACACATTCAATATCGTATGAAGAGAAACTGTTGGTTTAATTGAATCAAAATATGAGAAATTGAAAATTCAATTTCAAGATTTTTGAATTATTTTCAATGGTCTGAAAGAGATCATGGAACAAATATTCAATTTATGTTAATAATTTCTCTGTTTTTCATTATATTTCTTCAAAATTTCTAGATCAAATCAGATTTATTACCTTTTATTTTTTATGAAAAGAAAATTGGAATTGTCAATTTCTTATATTTTGAAAATAGGAGTAAATTAATTTTTTTACCAAAAAGAAGAACGAAACATTTCGTCAGAGAACTTGAAAATAATTATAAGAATCCCAAAAAGGTAATTAAGCGAGACATAATATAATATTCAATTAAAATCGTATTATTGTAGATTGAGCAATTTCCTCTGAATAATTAACAAATTAATGAAACCAATGGTAATAATGTTTTATTGTTTTGCGAATAAGAACTAAATAAATACGTAGAAGAATTGATTATACTAAAATATATTAATTTAAGCTTTTATTGGAACACTTGAACTTTTCTTATCAGCTGCGTTTCAAACCTGTCTGAAATTTCACACAATAATTTAGCAATATTAATATTACTTATGAAATAAAAGAGACATTTGAACTTGTGCATGCCCTGCATCATTCAATTCTGGCTTGAAAAACAAGGTTTGGCGATATAAATTTAAACCGAAAACAGAATTATCCGAGAGAATATCGAATGAAGCGTAAACTGGACGCACGTAAACTGATATGATAATAAATTGAGCCTAGTAAACGTGCTCAAATCTACTTTTTTGAAATGTTATTGATATTTTTAGATAGTTTAGGATAAGCCTAGTTATATTTCCGTGAAAAATATATAATTTTATACAGTATTTTGATTTAATTTTAGTTTAAAAATTCATGAAATACACAACAATTACCGTAATCTTGACAAGGTGCACTCCAAATGAACCTACAAACCAAGCGACTCTAATAAGGTGCTCCATATTGTGGTTCGCGGAACAGTTGATGGTTTCAAGATTGTTTTAGAAAAATTATTTATGAAGATTTTTTTTTGTATTATATATGATGAATGAATAAAGTATTAAGATAAACAAAGAGCAGGGCATGTTTTAATTTTTGTAAATCATCAAACCTCGTTGCCACGAAGTACTTGAAAATTGAAAAAGAATGCACACCAATTGAGCAAAACCCTTCCTTCAATTTGATATTTTTAAGATCTTCTATTTGTCATTTATTAAACAGAAAAATATTTAAAACAAATAATAAATTGATAGGGCTTGTTTTGCGCAATTTATGCGCAGTATTTTGCAAGTTTCGCGTATATCGGGGAAGGGGAGTCTCACCATTCTCACATTGTTAGTTTTATTTCGAAAAGTAGATTGCGACTTGGATCTGAGAAGAACAAAATTATGTTTTCAGTTGTTTACAGTAATTTGTGTCTATTTGATTTTCCGTTAAATTTTTTTTCGAAAAAAACATTTTCAGAACTTTTCTTAATAATCACTGAAGTAATTTCGATGGCAATTAGACGAATTTTAATTGTTTCGACTCTTTATCATTATTGATAATATTTTGTTCTTCAGAACAACTTACATTTCTTAATTAAAGTACAAAGATCATTTAATTTCTAGAAATACCTGTTCCATTTTTTTCAGGAACAATGTAAATGGCGAACTTATCAATCCTTGCAAATCAGTAAAATAATTCATCAATAATGAAACATGTTTATAATTAGAAATTCTTATTCATTGAAATCGGCCAGAATCGTCGAAAATCATTGACCGACTTCGAGTGCTGATATGAAAAGATTGACAGGAAAATAACCATCAAAACTCAATCAAAATGGGTGTGGTGCCTAAAGGTGGATCATTAAAAATTCGTTTCATTTATAGCCAAATCTCATACTTTGATAACTTTACTATCTTTATGCTGTTTCTTATAAGTTGACAGAAATTTTAATTTATGGTATAGTTGTCGCCAAATGCGATTACCAATGCAAAATGTGGCGAGCTTTTTAAATATTATTTTTATGATTATTTTCTTGTTTATGCGCGTTCTATATGGTTTTTGCTTAAATAAATTGAAGAATATGTTTTAGTTGTTGTTTCAATCATGAAATAAATGTGAAAAATAATAAAAATAATAAAAATTAAATGAAAAAATAATTTTTAAAAAAGTGCGCCGCTTTTTGCAGCGGTAATCGCATTTGGCGACAACTATAAAATATTTTTGCAAAAAAATTTTTATGTCGTTAACACGTCAGCTTAATACTTTATTCATTCACCATATATAATACAAAAAAAAACAGGAGAACAAATAATTAAGATGAACAACTGATCCCGCAAGAGATCCAAGTTCAAATCAATAAGCTAATATTCATTTACAATTAAAGTTTTTTCTAATAGTTTGCAAGGGCCTTTTGAATAGTTTTCCATAACGCATGAACGGGTGTTACTAATTTTCACGTCATATATAATATAAATATTTTATGTCCATACGATTTTTTTGTATTATATATGATGAATGAATAAAGTATTAACGAGACTGCCCAGACTACCTCAAAAACTATTTAATATAACAAAAGAAATACATCTTGTCGCTGAAGGTGCCTAATCTAAACGTAAAAATCACTAATTTTTCCGCAAAACTTTTTCATAAAAATACAAACAAAAAGTTTGTCGGTGGCGAAATAAATTTCGAAGTTTTTTTCTTCAAATACGGGGGCGGGCTGCCGTCGGCTTGCAATTCCCTTATAGATTACTGTGTTTCCATTTTTGTAACCTTCCTTGATGTCCAACAATTCGTTCTTGCATTGAAATCTGTATAAAGTAAAAGACCAAAGTCATAAATTAATTGTGACCCCAGCAATGTTGTTGAAGACATGGTTTTATTTAGAATTTATGTAATTTTCATTCTTTATAACTTTTTTGATTCTAGAAAAGTATTTTGTTTAAAATGCAATAAAAATTGTTTTCGAAAATTTAGGGTAACGTATTTAAAAATGTTTTATTTTATCCAAAAAAGTAAGAAAAATATATTTACCACCCTTACGCCAGATTGTATGTTGCTCACTTAACGAGCTCAAATATAACTTTGCAGAAATATATATATATATATAAACAGTTTAAGAATAACTTATCTAAGTACAGCCAATTCGAAAGCTCAGAAAACGATCTCAGAAAACGTGATGAAGTTTACAATTTCTGGATGTTATTAATATTTTTCGATAATTTAAGAAATAACTTACACTCTGGCATAAACCATGTTTTTGTAATATTAACGTAAAATTTATATGGCGGTTATAAAAACAGAAAGTCGTTATTTCCATTTGGCGTGAGAACAGTGTTGTTTTCTAGAAAGCTTTTACTGTATTAACACTCTCTTAAAAAATCGGAAAATCACTAATTATGATATCAAAAATGTGTAAAAGCGTCAAAAATGTTTAAATTAGTCACCACTAAACGGTTATAATTGAATATACCTATGTCCTCAATTGTTTATTAAAATAACCCTTCTATTGATAAATAATTAGAACAATGGTAAATAGCATAGTCACAGAAGTCAAGAATTAATTCATACAAGACGCAAGAAATATTTATCATCAAGGACATATCAATTGAGAAATAAATCGGTCTCATTTTTACCTACTTCTTAGTGATGCCCGCTGCAAAATCGGTATCTTTATTTAGTTATGGTAAGTATTAAATATCTTCTATTTTTCAGTCGCAAATTGTGTCAAATAGTTATCACTCTGTTTTATATTAAGTTCTTTTTCTTCTTCTTCTTCATCACATTCGTTTTCTGTTGATTATTAATCATTTCATTTTGATTGCATTTTCAGCGTGCAAACAGTTTCACGAACGATGACTGATAAGAACTTTATTCGTACACTCTTGAAATTGTCCGTGCTGATTGTTTTGTGCAATGAATGCTCTTCAATGGCTAATGATACTTGCATTTACAAAGGAAAGGAATACAAGGATGGCGAAACTTGGGTATGTTCTAATCTATGGTTTAAATGTGTAAGAATGCTCATCCCACAAAAAAGGAACATCCATAGTTTGAAACTTTCGATGCTTTGTCAGCTGAAAAGTTTCGTAAAAAAAGCATTCGCTGAAAAGTTTCGTAAATTTAATCACAAACAAATGAACTTCAATTTAGAAAATAACTTTTGTTTGCATTATTCCATTTCTCGGGCACGCCAACTGGAAATAACGATTCTACGATATTTAGGCGTTTCTGAAAATCTTTTCGTCACTGCAATAAAGCATTGTTTAGGACAATTTAACGAAGTTTTACTTAAACTATCTATAAATATTAATATCTTTCCAAAAAATAAGGTTTGAGCTACTTTTCCGAGTCTATTTCATTACCATACCAGTTGGCGTGCTCGAGGTTGTATTCTAGTTTTGTCCAGACTAGAATTTTGAGTCAGGGCCCGGGATTGACCGGGAATTGCTCCATTTAGTTGGTGGGTGTCCGATATTTTGGACATGTGGCGTACGAAGTTCCAATCTCAATCATTCCCCATAAACCATGCGTAGAACTTCGTCAATTCAAGTAGATTTGCGTTAACGTCAATTAAATGCCCCTGCACGCTAAATGGAAAGAAGGATTGTTTTACTTACAAATGAGAATGACGAAAGAAATAATTTAACCACACCCAACTGATCTTTTGATAAATTGATTATTTTTATATCAATTAAATTATCAATTTCTTTCTTTAGAGCTCATTATAACACTAAAGGTTTCTATCGACGTAATCTTGCGCACTCTAATGCCACGAAAAACCTTGCAAAAGACTTCGCACGAAAACTTCTTTTTAATTTTTTTTCAATATTTTATTTATTAATTATAGTAACAGAAGAATTAATTTAATTTTTATGTATTTTTTGTTTACACTATTCTGTTAAACAATAGTTAATAAATAAAATAACGAAATAAATAATAAAATAAAAGGTAAGGTTCATGCAATTGGTGCGAAGTCTTTTGCAATGCGGCGCGGTTTCGTTGAGTGCTTGCGAAACTCTTTATTTTAACAATATCTTTATATATATACATATATGTATATATCAGTATTGCACTAAATTCCCTTTTCCATTTTTCATAGTTTTTTGAGTTCCATTTCCATTTTCTGCCTTACGTTTGAATACACTTATTTGAATTTCCGTTAACCGTCTTCCATTTTATAAAATTGATTGCCATCCAACCCCCTCGGTATGCAAAATGTCCAATTCCACGGTGCCGGTTTTCCAGAGGAACCTATCCGATGAGGAGCCATCATGCGAAATTCCACACATTTTTTTGTCAATTGCAAACTTGATTACTTGATTGCCCGTTGTCATTCCGCTCTCTCTCTCCAGAGAGTTCGGCTAATGTTGTCCAAACCGACCTCTCCTCGAGAATACCGACAATTCTTCGAGTTGACTTTCTGTTAGACTTATCGTAGACGTATGAAAACGAAAAGTAAATCAGAGTTAGTACCAGAGGGATTTTAAATTCATAAAATTTTTAATGAGTTGTCGAACAGAATGGATATTGTCGATCTAGACCTTTCTAGACCTGAAGCCTTCTTGAGATTTTACCAAGTAACTTTCACATTTTATCAATCTTATGATCCGTTTCTCAAAAGAAACAAGAGTCAGATGAGACAGCGGCTTTAATATTTTTTCAATAAAATCTCTTTATCGTTCCATTAATGATATAGTCGTCGCCAAATGCGATTACCAGCGCAAAATGTGGCGCACTTTTTTAAAATTCTTTTTCATTCAATTTTTCTGATTATTATTAATTTCCGCATTTTTTCGACGATTAAAACAACATCTAAAACATATTCTTAAATTATAAATAAAACATATTCAAAAACAGTATAGAATGAGCATAAACAAAAAAATAATCATAAAAATTAAATGAAAAAATAATATTTAAAAAGTGCGCCACATTTTGCGGTGGTAATCGCATTTGGCGACGACTATAGCATATTTTTGTAATTAAATTCTATTTTTGATTAACGTGTTCATCTTTTTTCGCCGCATTTTTTCTAGAGAAAATTTTATTCTAACGGATGAGATGTTTAAAAAAATATCGAATACATCCTCATTCAAATTAAATACATCATTTTTCTGACTTTAACATCTTAACAACATCAAGCCAAATGAAAACTACATTTGTCGCATTTTTATGCGTTATTTTTGATCTTCCATTTAGTAATAACAGAGTGTGTAGTTTTTTTTAGGAACGTTTGCTAAACGTGTCTTAAAATATTTTAAACCCTTCACATGATACTAGAAAATCATTTTAGAAAACATTAAACGAGCTGGATTTCTTTGCATTTGTAAAAGAACAGCTCGAGTACAGTAAAATATAAAATAAGAACACAATTTTTTGTCCTTTTGTTAAACAAAAACATATAATTGTGATTTTCATGGTATCAATTAAATTTCCGGAAGATGGAATGCGGAACACGAAATGAAATTTAATTTTTCGGACGACGGAATAGAATTTCATTTTCCGAGCGCGGAATACGGAAGGCGAAACTCAGAATACGTAATTCCGTCCATCACGAATATATATTCTTTATATCACAAGAAGTTTTCGTTGTTTGATCGTAAACCTGATACTTAATCATTGTTTAGAAACAAAACTAATTTCCTGTCCTTATCAATATTACTTAAGGCTTCTTTATAATCTTTCAAAATCGACCTGAACTTCCATATCACTATTACACTTAGCGTTCTATTATACCAATTATTGTAACATATTCGTAATCGCAAAAAAAAAACAATAAGTATTAGTCATCAAAAACTACAAGACATATTTTAAAGGTTGCTCGATCAACATTCGTTCTTCGATGTGATATCACCAAAAATGGATGGAAAACCAAAGTGGTTGGTTGCAGAACAGCAGAGGGTGTGGTTGTAATGCCGGGACAAACTGTGTTCGAGGGCAATACGGTATATGGCTTTATAATGATATTTTCCATAATGTTATTCAATATTTGTAGAACTACGAATGTTTGAAGCAATCTGATGGAACGGTTGAAATTAAAAGAACTTTAAATACGAATAGAAAGAAGAGTTGTGGTGACCATTCTCTGGGAGAATCATGGATATTTGAGAAAAGCTTTATGGCTAGGTGCACTGAAAATGGCGTACAAATTACTGATTGCATATCAGAGTCGGGGATTCCTGTACCCTTGAATGGATCGTTGGTATTGAGTGGAGTCAAATATGAGTGAGTTTTATTCTTAACTTGAGGTAGTTCTTATTTTCGAAGTCATTCCGTTCCAAAATATGCTATTTAAATTTTAAGTAACAAGAATTTATGAATTGACGTTTATTTTCAATAAATTTCTTGTTTTTTTACGTTTAGGTTCTTTATATAAAATTAGTAAGTATGAAATCTTCACGATTGTAAATATCATAAATAAAAAATAAAATTACAGTTGTATCACGGAGCCCACTGGAAAAATATCTCTTAAACGTGATGCGTCTGCTCAGCAAATCGGTGCAGTTCGTCCAACTACGGTATGAAAGACTAACTAGTTCAACATTCAAAACAATCCGCTACAGTTGAGTCCGCTAGAGATCCTCGGACCAATGTTCAAACGATTTGGTGGAGATTTAGACGAGGCTCTTGAGAATGACAACGACAAAGTTGAAGTCAACGCTTCTTCTCAAATGGTCGAAGCCACCGAAACAACATGTGATTTCGAAGGAGAGAACAGAAAGGCCGGCGAAGTGTAAGTCATGTGTCAAATTCTTAAAACAAGTGGAATGTGTACCTTTCAGATGGGTTGCCGATAATATTTTCACGAAAAAATGTACAGATACTGGCGCCACGGTTATCTTGAATTGTGTTATTGATGACAAGAGAATTATTAATGTCGATACTGAATTGAAAGTCGGAAGGAAGGTTTGTTTTGTGTGCAGAAAATATATAAAAGAATCTATCATATTTCAGACCTATAAATGTTATCGAAAAAAGAATGAGAATCGCGTGTACTACGAAGTTCGAATCAATTAAATTTTAGATCAACTAATTAAACGCTAAGTAATATGTTAATTAAGAGAAATTGTTATTTTATGAAAAATATTTTTGTTATCTTTATGTAGTAACTAAGTACGGGTTTTGTTTTAGTAAGTAAATTTTTAAAAATGTTTTATATAAAAATTTTATTAATATTTGTAATCATGGTTCTCAGAAATAACATAATAATATCGGTCTCTAAATTTATAAAAAATACAACTTTTAAAGTTTTCAACGTGGCTAGTAATTGGGAAATGGGCTGCCATTACCGAAAATGGAAATGCTTCCATCGCCGAAAAAGTGATAAACTTTTTGTAAAATTTTTTGTTAGAAAAGGAAATTCTTGATTTAACCTCTCTTGAAGGGTGAATATGCAACAGTTTATATATAGAACAGTTATCAATAACAAGTAAGCTTATTGATACAAGGCGAACACGCTGTGTGAAGATTGATAAGTGATTAGAGTGGAAGAACAGAGAGATCCTAAAAAAACCCAAATGACATTGTTGACCGTAAAAATATAAACAAATGGTTTTTTTTAGCATAACTTTTTTCATAATTATCCGATCTTTCTGAAATTTTGTCACATTGTTTTTAATGTAATTGTGATTGTTCTAACAAAAAATTAGATAATCTATTCAAAAATTGATGAAAAAATAATAATTTATTCGAAAAACCCGAAAATCGCAAAAACCGGTAAAGAACAGAAGGAAACATGAAAATTTTTTAAACGAACTTCGTGAGAGAATGAAAAAAACAAGTTCAATACTTAGTTGCAAAGCCTTTTGCATTAATAACCGTCTGACATCTTCTCGGCATCGAATCAAGAAGGTTGTGCACAACCGAGAGTGGAAGCGACTTCCATGCAGCTTCCAATTGAGCGAATTTCTTGTCGGCGTTCGAAGCCCGGAGACCTTTGGTTCCCATGCAACTCTAGCTTTTCAGTTTTTCTCACTAATGAGTGGTTAAAGAACTGGGCGGCTACCGTGGAGTCCTTCAGCTTGGAGACGTCTTCTGATGGTTCTTCTAGATGGTGCTGGATCAGTGCGTGAATTTACGGCCAGTTGGATGTCCAATGAGTTTCTTCTAGGGACCTCTCTGGATTCTCTTGTTATATTGCGATATATTCTGTGGGTGGTTGCACGAATCCTCCCAGGCGGTTTAGAGCCAACACGGGGTTTTTTAAATAATTCAATCTAACAAATAAACATTTTTAATCTTACCTGCTCGTTGAACTTTTTGATAATTGAGGAAACCGTAGATTTATCGATTGGAAACTTCTCCGCAAGAGCTCTATTTTTTAGCCCTCATTCATAGCCTCTTACGACGGCTTTTTTGATGTCAAGAGACACGTTTTTGGCTCCTATGGCTTTACCCATGTCTGAAAATCAATTTCCAACTATGAAAAATGTTGGAAAAAATTAAACACCAAACTCCAAAATGGCCAAAAACTTTATTTTTGAAAAAAAGAAAAAGTTCATAAATTCAAAAAAAAAAATGATGATGCAATTTGCTTTTCTTCATTATTACATAACATTGTTATGAATTTACGGTGAAAATGTCAGACTTATCGGATGAATATGAAAAAAGTTTTGCTCACAAAGCCATTTGTTCATATCTTGTTCATATCCAACATACGTGCTTAAATAATATGTATTTCTGGCGTGGTCAATGTGCATTCAAAAATGAGGTGATTTATTGACGTCGAGGTAGAGCAAAGGATTTCGTTGTGATTAATTATAGTTGTAAAAATTAAAGTGTACTTTAGAGCAATTATGCTGTAAAGTCTGAAGTTGGGATTTGCTGGACCGTTTGAAATGCGTCCGAAATAACCTCCAACACGTCAGAAGTTGAGAAAAGTCATTTCAATCGAACATATAGTTCAGGAGATAATTAAAGAGAATCCTGTAATTTTGCTACAAAAGTTAGTTGATAACTTTCACGTAAAATGTAATAAAACTCTTTTTTTCAAATTCAGAAAGCTAATTTTTGATTATATATTTCAAGTTATTTGAACTATTGCATTATTATGCATACGTATGATCCGCTTAAATGTACTTCAACCCCTATAATTGAAAATTGTGTCCTTTATTCGGCGAATTGCATGTTGTTAGAGTATTTCACGAATCTCTCACCTACAAATCTCACCTATCTCGAGAACTTATAGTAAGTGGCAAGTATATATCTACCGATGCACCTGCATATTCTACGTAATGTGACTTAAAAATATGTCCACATCAAATTTAAAGAATGATTTTCATACTTTTTCGCTTGTCTCACAACTTTCATGTGTATTTTGCACAATTATTCTCTACGCCAGTTTTTCCTTAAACTCTCTGAAAATTATATAATCTTCACAAAATCTTACAAAGGAAGTCACTTTACCGTCCGCTTGAAATTTCTTGCACTATTGATAGATTCGGATGCGCTGATTCCAAATCCGTTTTCAAAATCGATGCAATTTTTCACTGAGCAGAGATATGAGCCGGGATATTTTGATGAAACATATACTTCCAAATGCACGAGAAAATCGAGAATTGTCTTCCTGCCAGATACCTACTGAAAGCATCCATCCCACCTCGTCTTGTCATTGATGAAGTCATGTCGAGTGCCTCCGGCCATGTCTCCCGATTCCATTGAGAATTTGTGAATTTGTTATTATATGTTGTAGATTAGACGTTAAAAAGTTGTTGGCATTAAAATATTTTTGATATTCTCGCGTTTTAAAACTCATACTCGCAATATTTTTTTAATTAACATTTTTTGTCATTAAACGTTTTGCAGACAATATTTCGTTTATTTAACCAGGCTTACTATGTTTATCAATCAGATTGTTAAAAGTTGGTATATTTGGAGCAGTTTAAGGGAAGTTTTGAAGCAAACCGGGTTTCTTGTTCAATAAACCATCCCTTATAATCTTCCAAACTTATTTTCTTATTCCGTATTATAGCTCAAAACAAAAATAAAATAGTGTTATTTATAATATTAAGAGATTTTCCTGATTTTATATTAGTTAAAAAATTTGGTTTTCCGAATTCTGCCTGATTAGACACTGTTGCTCCGCGTCATGTCGTTATGATCCGATGTGATACCAACAATTTTCCGATTTTTAAGCATGTCTGAAAATGTTTGCGTATTTTCTACAAATAATTTTTAGTTCCATTTAACTAGATTTGTCTTAAACTATTTAAAAATAGTAATATCTTCCTAGCAAGGTAGAATGGAGCACGTCTACAGAGCTCATTTTACTACCATACTAGTTGGCGTGCCGAAGGTTCAGGGGTTTTTAAACAATTATCTATGTAGAATTTGGGTTACATTTTTTGCTTTCAAATAGATTTGACACTTTTCGCTTCCTTAAACATTTTTGTGGCTCATAATTGTTTTTGTCAGTATACTATTAGGATCATAACGAATCTCCAACTGCAACAGTTTCAACCGATGATATTATTGAAGATAAATTGCAGAATTCATTTTCTGAAATGGCGACCTAAACACTTCTCCTGTAAGTTTAAATAGAAAACAGGCGCAGACCTGTTTTCGTTGTTTTAAAAAATTCTTATTAAGCGCATTAACCTAATTAGTTCTATAAAAAAGTCATATAGTCAATTTCAAGATTATAGGTTCCCCGAATTATATAATTGAAGTAATCTCCTGACACACCGGTTTAATTGCTCTATAAGTCCATCGTGTTCTAAAAACATTATAATGTCATTTTCAACTTAATTTGATATATATATATATCATTATTGGAAAAATGTAGTAAATATTATAATATTTTTTTATAAACTAACTAAATATTTGATTTTTAATTTACTCATCAGAATTTTCCATTATAATACACCAAAAGGAAATAACGATTTTGCGATTTCTTACAAACATAAAACACTTTAAATATGTTTGTCTTAAACTATCTATTATCAAGATATAAGAAAATGGTGATTTATTTTCAACATTTTTTAATAGTTCTCAATTAGTCTCAATGAGAGCACGAAACAAATATTAAATTTATGCTCATAATTTCTCTGTTTTTCATTATATTTCTTCAAAACTTCTAGATAAAATTAGATTTATTTCTTTTATTTTTTATGAAAATAAAATTGGAAGTGTCAATTTCTTATTACTTGAGCTAAAAAATTAAGCTGAAAAATAACCAACTATTTGTGAAATCAGATTTTTTAAATTTTAATTTCCGACGCGAGCCGTCAATATCCATTTTATGAGATTCAATTGTTTACTTCGTAATTCAGGATGCCCAATAAACATGAATTTTATTCCGATTGTGCCTATCTTAAGTCAAACCAGTAAATTTACTTCTAGAAAGTTCAATAAAACTTTCCTTTTTATAGAGCTGGTGGCGTTCGTCAAATAGACTAAATTTAAAAAAAAGATTTTTCCCAGTACACAACAAACCAAAAGTATCTAGTAAAAAATTTGCTCGACAGTTTCTAAAATTTTTCTAAAAATTCAAGTTGAAACATGATTGAATTTGATGAAACATTGATGAAACATTAAACAACATTTTTTATTTTAACTTGCACGGAGAAGCAAATAAAAAAGCTTTTAAATAATGCAAAATTGTTATTTTCATTTGGATTAAATTAATATAATTAATTCTTAATAAATAACTGCTTTAATCCCGAAGGGAACTCTTGACCTATAATGCTGAAAAAATGGTCTTAAAGTTTTTATTGATGACGTTTACGTTATAGACATGTATAAGAGTTTATATAAACATTTTATTATTATTAATGATAATATGAGTTTTTCGATACTCGCATTCTACAATTAGGACATAGAAAAACTTGTAATGTTTAAGTTATACTATCCAATCCACTTTTCCTTATAATATTAAACTATCAGATATTGAAATTGTCGCTAATAGCAACCTTTTATTTCATTTATTCATTTTTTATTAACAACTTCAATCAGTTTAATCATTCAACATTTTTTCTTTGTTACTATTTTAAGATTTGTTTTATAGTAAGCAGGCAATTTGCGGGGGAACACCAAAGGGAAATAACAATTTTGCAATTTATGAGCGTGTCTGTATCTTTTACGTCATATTAACAATACCTTTTTTAAGAGAATATCACTAGGACTACCTAAAAATGTTAACATATTTCTAAATTACTGAATTTTAGAACGTTTACTGAGATTATTTTATTATCATAAAATTTCGCGTGCGGGACAAACCAAATATTTACAGTAAGTTTGGTTGACGTCACGAGTCCTTTCGGAAAAATTTCTCCCAAATAACTTAATATTGTTTTGCTAGTATCATAACTATTTTCTATATTTGTTTTTCTAAATTTCTGTACGAACCTTGCAAAAAATAAAGTTAAACTTTTATGATTGAAAACCTTGACTGTAAGGTTTTATGAAATTTTGCACCTCTACGATGTTTTTTTTCAGATCTGCTTTCCTGAAAATACTTTTCTAACTGAGAAAAAAACGATTGAATTGAGGGCATATTAAACCTGAGCTTTACATGCTGTGAAATTTATTAAATTTGGTCTATAAAATTTTATAATCAATCAACTTTTCAGATACGAAAGTTTTGTTTAAGCACCCCAACTTTTATGTGAATAGAATAAGCTCAGTAAGCATGCTCCAATATAACTTTTACGAATGGTTCTGATATTTTTAGATAGTTTAAGACATTCTTAATTAAACTTTAGTAAAAACTTGTTTGATATAAAGACGTAAAAATTTCCACAAGCGTTTAAAAATAGCAAAATCGTTATTTGGATTTGGCGTGCTTAAGTCTGATTAAAACATGCAGCCTGTATCAAAAGTTTTTAAAGCTCACCACCCGCTAAAATTTAACTTTTTAGAAAGACTTTAATATTTACAGATAGTTTAAGAAAAGCCTAATTAACAATGTTTTGCTTAAAAGACACAACAATTTTCAGACACGCTTAAACTTTGATAATTTTATATATCTTATACACTGGTGTCCAAAAGTTTGCGACATCCCCACTAACTAGCTGTTTCGTATATTACTACAGGACTACAGTTGAAATGAGTGGTACAAGTGGATTCCCCGTCATGAAAAACCTATTTCCATAAAATTTCATTAAAATCGTTTTTGTTTCCGCTACGCTACAGTACATTTTTCACAAACAGTGGTGGTCACAGCGATGAGACATCCTTCTATTTCTGATCCTTAAATCTCCATTTGGCGCACAAATTGGAAGTTATTTTAAATAATTAGAGTATAAAAGGTCTGAAAACATGTCTTGAAATATCACGAAATGGGAAGCCGATGTCGTTTTTCTCCCCAGGAACCTGCAAAAATTGAAGCCATACGCCGACTCGGATTATCCATCGTGAAAATCGCTGCGTATCTGAACCGATCACGTTGCGTTGTGAGTAATTAATTGAAGGACCCTTTTGGCTACAGAAAGACACCAATTCCGGGACGTCCAAGGATTCTATCGAGCAGATATGATCGAACAATTGCGTGGAGAGCTTAAAATTCAATGAAGTCGGCTAGATAAATTGGCCGTGAAGCTGGAGTTTTGACCACGAGACAAACAATTTATTGATTTCTGCGTCGGAGCAGATTTATTGTTCGTCAAAAACCAAAAAATGATCCACGTCTGACCTCTGATCACGAATTGAGACGTGTTGACTTTGCTCGCCGAAACTTGGTCACAGATTGGAAAAGAGCGAGTCCATTTACGGATTTAATTGTCACTTCAAACGTGTTCTGATAATTTTTTCTGATGAAAAGAAGTTTAATCTTGACGGACCGGACGGCTGGAATTCTTATTGGAGTGATTTGAGGAAGGCAACATTGACATTTTCCAAGAGAAACTTTGGAGGTGGAACGTGCATGGTTTGGGGACTCTTCTCGACAACTGTAACTCTTGATTTGGAATTCATTTCACCTCGAATGAAATCTACGGACTATCAAGATGTCCTGGAGAAACTTTTAGTTCTATTTCTGGCATATTGCCTGGACATTTCAACAAGACAACGCCGCCATTCATGCTAGTGCTTCAACGACGACGTGGTTGAGGTCAAAGAATATCACTGTTATGGACTGACCAGCGTGTTCTCCCAATATCAATTCAATCGAGAATCTCTGGTCCGTCCTTTCTAGAAGATTTTACCATCAAGGACGTCAATTAAACACTGTAGCGGATCAGAAAGCCGCAATTATTTGTCAATGGTCGCTGATCGATACAAATCTGATTGAAATACTGATTTCAAGCATGCCAAACCGAATTAATGAGGTTATTCGGATCAACGGAGCAGCAACAAAGTATTAAATAATGAAATTAATCATTAAATGTCGCTATTTTTAGTGTTATTTCCAAGTTTAAAAATGATTTCTCATTGCTGTGACCACCACTGTTTGCGGAAAATGTACTGTAGCGTAGCGGTAATAAAACCAATTTTAATGAAAATTTATGGAAATAGGTTTTTCATGACGGGGAATCCTCTGGTACCACTCATTGCAACTGTTGCCCTACAGTAATATGCGAAACAGCTTATTAGTGGGGGTGTCGCAAACTTTTGGACACCACTGTATTATATATCAGGGTTGCACGGAAATCAATTTTTTTTAAATGAACAACGGAAAACGGAAATGGAAGATGGAATTCCGTGCAACCCCGATATGTATATATCTTATAGATATATTCTTATTATTCTTAAAAACCCAAAAAAACAAAAATCTGTGTTATAATTAATTCACTAATTTATCAAATCTACCCGATAATAATCAAAAGATCTAGCTGTTGCCAAGCATATTATTTTTCATGATTATCCTTGGTGTAATAAATAAATATTCTGTTAACTTGCTCATATTTTGGTTTTTCTTGCTCACAAATTAATTGAAATTTTGAATTGTCGTTTTTTGTTTTGTTTTTTTTATTAATTGTGTGTTGGTCTTGTTGTTCTAAGCGTCTTTTTTGTTTATTAGCGTAATATCTTCAATTCTAGGAACTTTAAATATTTTATCATGAAAAGTCTAAATGACATTTCCTTTTTAAAAAGACGTCATATTTTTCAACTGTTTTTGAAAATGGCATTTCATTGAATATTTATTAGACTCTTATTACCTGATTACAGATTATGCGATTTCTATTTTCCTTTTAAAATTTCAGTTTTAATTATGTTTTGTTAAACGGATATTAACTGTGGTTCACATCCGTTAAATTATAACACCTCGAGAGTCCAAAAAATGAAAAAAATGTGAAATAAATGTTTTTCTGTTAATATTAGTTTTAGCTTTTTAAACCAGCTTTTTAGACTATTTTACTGCACCTGATTACTGCTCGTATTATACTCTTTATATATTCTTTTCTCTATTATACTGTATTATATATATATATATATTCTCATTATACTATTATTATACTCCTCGTACACCAAATAAATTGGTAAGAATAGAAGCTCAGAAAAGTAATTTACACCTAAAATATCATCAATATCTAAAGTCCATGAGACGCTTTAAGATAAGCTTCAAATATTGCTTTAAAGAATGTGTTTAGCTTAACGTGCATTTTAACAAAATTCGTTTTAACGTTGCAAAAGTATCATTTTTATTTGCCGTGCTCCTCGCAAAATTTACAGTTTCTGAAATACAGTATACCATTGTTACAGTAATTGATGTGTATGCTATAGTCGATGGAATGTTTAAACATTGAAAAATTATAGTTAATTGACCAATAAGTCTTACATTATACACGCCACGGTCAAAAATTTGCGCGTGAATGCAAATGGTGCGTGACCGTCATAATTTTTTATTACACATTAAATAAAAAACAACGTTTTTGAGCACTTAAAGTAAAAAATGGTAAAATTCCTTTATTATATAATAAATACCCGTATCGATATTATATATGGTAATAAAAATCAATATATAAAATGAGAATAATACTTTTATTTTGATGATTAAAAAAACAAGTAAAATAAAAATTCCTTATATCTTTTGAAATTCTCTACAGATCTTTTCCATTTTTATATCAATCGATAGAGCACATTTTTCTGATTCTATTGATACTAAACACTAATTGTTTGCAGTTGTCAAAGTTGCAATATCGTTAATTTTCTGAAACAAACGGTTTTAAGCAACAATCCATTGATGTTGTGTATGATATTCGCAAGCCGATGGGACCAAAACTCTTATTGTATACGATTTTTATTGTATGTTGGAAATGCCCGTCGCTACAAATAATTATATAGTTAGTCGAACCGCTTTTAATGTTTCTTCCGTCATCTCCACCATTTATAATAGCCATACTGGATAAGATCTTGGATCTAGAAATTGGAAATATTTCGAACGTATACTAATGAATAATGAATCCGATATCATTGGATTTTATAGGAATTGGCTGTGAGTGCTGTTATTTGCATGACAATAATATTGTTTTTATGGCAAAGTTTTTAAAAATATGGATTCCTTATAGGTATAACCTGCACCTTTAAATAAAGATAAGCCTAATTTGTGAAATTAATAAGTCAAAAAGTATTCTCTGTTATATTTAACTGTCTTTGTTTGTTATTAAAATTTATATTTATGGATATTATCATATTTATATTTTCTAGATTTTCTCACTGTAAACTTGCAATTATTCCTCTCATATATTAAATATTTCATCGAAATAACTGATTTTCAGACATAAATTGTATTAAGGAAGACTTTTTTAAAGATTCTGCAACTTTGACAACTGCAAACAATTAGTGTTTAGTATCAATAGAATCAGAAAAATGTGCTCTATCGATTGATATAAAAATGGAAAAGATCTGTAGAGAATTTCAAAAGATATAAGGAATTTTTATTTTGCTTATTTTTTTAATCATCAAAATAAAGGTATTATTCTCATTTTATACATTGATTTTTATTTTCATATACAATATCGATACGGGTATTTATTATATAAAAAAAGAAATTTTACCATTTTTTACTTTCAGCGCTCAAAAACGTTGTTTTTTATTTAATGCGTAATAAAAATTATGACGGTCACGCAGCATTTGCATTAACGCGCAGATTTTTGACCATGGCGTGCATTATACCTTATAATTAATTACTGTGGAGCCCCTAATTTCGAATATTCCTAGTAAATTTTTTAATTTGTTTCAAATTAAAATTTTTCCACTATATGATATCTTTAAAGTTCCCCAAATAAACATTTAATTCAGGTTGGTATTCATTCTAACAAAAATAAAGTTTAGAAAGATTGTATTCTATTAAGGATATGATTTTCAACAAAGTCCTATTTTTAATCATTATTTTATGGTTTTAGATTGCATATTATGTAACAATTTTTGTTTTATTGCGAATGCATGTTTTGGATTGCAAAACCACTTACATCATGAATTAACCCTTATTTTTTTAACTAGAGTACTGGTCATAAATAATGTCGCATTTGGCTTTTTGTTTATCATTTTTTAAACTGATCTTTTTGAAATTTTGAGATTGTCTTTCTGATAGCAAACCTCATTATTCAAGTAACTTGTACTCCACTGTCAAACGTCTTTATCAAAAACTCAACATTTTATAAAAATTATCAAAAAACAATTACCGAAAACTAAAACTTTTACAAGCAACAAAGTGACGTAAAAAATCGTTTGGATAAAATATAGTTTAATAAGCTATAAAATTTAAAATAAATTTGTTAATGTAAATGATTAGAATTTCTTTCGACGGATTTTCTTATCCCAATAAAAACCAATTATAAATTTTTTAAATTTCAAGGATTCTTCCACTATCAGAACCTTATCTTTGATTCTCACGGGTCCCTTGGGCTCACTCTTTCCATATTAAAAACATTTGATTATCATCACATCATAGTTTAAATTCTGTCAAGTTAGTTTAATTAAACTTTAATTATCACCTTGTTTTTAGATCAAATATACTTTAATGGTGTACATTAATTGTCTCTGAAGCTAATCTCGATAAAAATATGTCTTTGATTCTTTTACATGTTCATTCCAATTGATCACGAAATTAATGAATAAGGTTTACTTACTGAGGATGAAATTTTCAAAATCAGTACGGAATTCGAAAATCCGAACTTTGCCGTGAAATATTGTGATGCAGTATCTATTTTAGGGACCTACTGAACTATAAGAAATTGTCTTTCATATTTCTGTAGCAAATCAAATTAATATTTTCCACTATTAATAATATTAATATGAAATAAATAAAAACTATAAGTGTTCGATAAGTCGTGTGAAAATTGACATACTACAAAATATTTTCAGATATTCAATATTCCATAATAATATGTATTTTGCCGTTCAACCTTTCGTCTATCCTCAATTTGCGCTTTGTTAACCCGTTTTAATGATTATTTTCATTAATTTTGTGTCCCAACTCTTCGAAAAGTCATAGTACCCGTCTAATATTTAATCTGAAAAAAAATATTTGCTCAAATTTCATTAGGCACCGATCTCTGAAAAAAAGAATATGACAACATAGAAAAAATGTTTATATCTCGATGACTGATTTTAATTTCCAAATCAAAACTAATATCCAATTTTCTCATACAATTAGAATTGTTCCTTAAACTATCTAAGGATCTTTATATCTTTAAAAATTTTATATTACAAGAGCTGTAAGATTTTACTCCAATTGATTCAGTCTGCCACGATTTTACGCGATTACTACTCATCTTTCCAAAAAGTGTATATGGTAATAAACAATAAAGTAAACGGTTCAATGGTTTCTTCTAAATGGTCCTAATTAGAAAAAGTAAATCAAATTAGAAGAAGTTAAAAATTTAAATAAAAAGTGAAGGGAGTGATTTTGCAATTCATTCACACTTTTTATGCAAAATGCACAGTAGTCGTGAGAGTGTTGATACGAACGGGTCCCTTGGGACCAGTCAGTCTTTTTTAATATTAAAAAACATGCGATTGCCATCACATCATATTTTAAATTCCGTCAAGTTAGTCTAATTAAACTTTAATTATCACCTTGTTTTTAGATCAAATATACTTTAATGATGTACGTTAATTTTCTTTGAAGCTCAGCTAGATCAAGTTATGTTTTTATTACTTTTTAATGCTCTGTCCAATGGATCTCGAAATTTATGATTAAGGTTTACTTATTGGATTCTTCATGTTAAACACATCAGAGGCCGTATTCAAGAAAGTATTTATCTGTAAATCATTTAAAAATTAACTTTTCCAGTAAATTATATATATGTTTTATTTATTTTGTGATTTTCATACTAATTCTTACATAAATTTATTTACACTTTTCTAGAAACATAGTTTATGAATGATTTTCCATCACCGTTTAAGGGATAACTACTTTCTTGCATACGGCATCAGAATAAATAGATTTCTGTAAAATAAATGCCTATAAAAAAAACCTTAAATACGGATTCTGTTCTTTAACTTTGTTCTTACGAATCCTTTTTTTTTTCAAATATCTTTCCCATTCTTGAAAATTTGCCATTCCGGTCACTCATATCTACTTTCCTCGTGAGCTTTTCTCGTGAACTACAATAATACATTCAAAATAGCTTAAATTTTTACTTAGTCTACATAAAATTGTAGAAACAAAGAATGAAGAATTGTATTATAAATGTTTCAAATTACAAAATTCTGAAACTACAAATAATCACAAATATTTGTTAGCATCAATTAATATTCTGTTTCTGGTTAGTTTTCTTTTTTTTATTATTGTAACTTATGGTAAAACAATTGTACCTATTCCTTCTTATTAATAAATCAATTTATTTCTTCAAATCAATTCAATTGTGAAAATAATTTCTCACAATAAGATAGATAACTAATTGGGCTCTTAAAGATTCCCTTAATCTGTTTACTAATTGAATTTTCTCATTTTATTTCTGTTTATCATAATATTATTTTTCGTAAATGTAATCAACAAACATCATTATTCGCATCATATTCTATTAACAATTATAACTTTCTCACGAGAATTTTCAGTGTATTCATAGCTTATGTCTAACAATAACAAAATATCACGAAAAAAGGGCCAAAGACAAAGTACGGAAACGTTGGTACGGAAACGAATGTTTTGATGCCCTCAGCGTTGCGTTCGCGTTGCGGTCGTAAAATGCCGGGTACACGAAAGCGAGAGAGTGGACGCGAATAGTGAATCATTTGAATATTAGGCGATTATTGTTGGAAACTATTTATATTGAGATAATTATAAATACAATACAAATAAATATGATAATAATATAATAGTATTTGGATGGAAGTTCATTTTCAGATGAAAGGCTTAGGCTTAGGTACCTAAGCCTTATTTGCTGTGGTAGCTGTTTTTTCAGCTTTATACTACAATATCCTTGTTATTTAATTATTCTAAAAAAAATATTTCAACCCCTCCCTGCATATCATTCGAAACAGTCTAAGATAACCTCATCCCCATCTCCATAAAATATCGGAATATTTCAAAATAACCCTTCTAAAAATACGGCCTAGCTTTTTGTCCTTCCTTTAGTGTATGTAGAGACACAGACAGCTAATCAAGGTGTACCCGGCATTTGACGACCGCAACGCGAACGCAACGCTGACGGCATCAAAACATTCGTTTCCGTACCAACGTTTCCGTACTTTGTGTTTGGCCGAAAAAAGTTGATTTGTACAAATACGAATTTAATTTCAATTATATAATACTCTATAATTGTGAATAAAGTTTATTTTCAGTTGATTATCAACTAGTATTTCAATGACTTTTGCGAGAAAATTAGGTATTATTACCCTATTTATCCGTTTCATTGGATTCCTCGACGCAGGCAGTTATGTTTCGCTCATTTCGATCAAAAGAGAAAATATAACAGAAGTTGTTATGCACAAAAGTAGTGAAGAATTTTTCCTCCTCCGATGGGAGAAGGGGGGGGGGGAATGGTTGTTTGTTGTTGTTGCTCTTATGTTTATCATTATACAAGGAATATAAGAATTTAAAAAATGAATATATGGCTACATTTAAAGATAAATTTTAAACTAATGAAGTGGTAATGAATATGAAACACTCTTGATAGTATAGTAGATAAACAACTTGAGGGATGAATAAAGATGAGATATCTTATTAAAACTTCATAGGGAGATTTACGATCAGTGAACTGACAAAACCAATATAGGCACATGAAAAGTGCCGGGCCCATAAAATGTGTTAGGAAAACGTAAGGATGACAAATATGGAGCATGCTTATCTGCCACGTCTCTAATTTGCATAAGGGATGGGATCGATAACATTTGGAGACCAATTTTTTCGAAAAATCCTGACCCTAAAAAATGGATTTTTATAATGGATTCGGCTCGTTGTCAAATAGAACCGACAGTAGTAGATGAGCTTAATCATCTGTGCATGTTAGCAGTTATACCGGGTGGACTGACTAAGTATCTTTAACCATTGGACGTTGCTGTGAACAAACCGTTTAAGGATAGATTAAGGAGCTGCTGGGAATCTTGGATGACCGATTTGAGCCAAGCAACTTTCACTAGAAATGGGAACCGAAAGTGACCGTCGTACGCAACAGTGACATATTGGGTATCCAACAGTTTTTATAGCATTTCGGATGATGTTATTTTTAACGGATTTAGAAGATCTTTAAGCCAAGATTATGATAGTTTTATGGAATTTTTATGTGATAGATTCAAATTTCTTTAATGTGCTAAACTTGTTAGATATATATGTTTGTTATTGTTATAGGGTTTGATTGTTTTGATAGTTAATGTATCCAAAAATTTGTTATCGATTAGTCAATAAACAATTCCAACTTTTATTTTGAGTAGAACTGTTTTCATTAAATATTCTCATGACAGACGAGTGTGTGGAGACATTAGACACGAAATGAGAGAAACCTATCTCTCCCCCCACCACCTCCCCCCACATGCGAAATAGTGCACTAACGAAATCCAATAAAACGGATAAATAGGGTATTTTTATTTATAGCTGCACGGAGTGTTGCAAATGAAATTACCAAATACTTCATGCAGCGAATATATATGTCAGTTATGATAAATTTTTTTTGTTTATTGCAGAGTTACTTCATTTCCAGTTATGAAATAGTTTTGTTATAAACTATTTTTTTTGTTATATATGACCACATTTATTAGTTTAATATTTCAAAGCTCAGAGATTTCTCGACATCAACTAACATTAACTATTCGACTTTTTTTAAATGTATTTTCATGTTTAATTATGGTATTTTCAGTCTATTTCTTTCCATTGGAATTACTGATCCTTATAAGACAGTTCTTGTTATGTTTAAAATCTATTTCTAGTCAAGAAAGTTTAATTGAAGTTGATATTTAAAAGTTCGAATTTTATATAAAAGTTTCTTTTATCAAAGTTTTTTATCACTAAATATTTTTCTGATGGAAAAGAAAAAACCACAACCACAAAGAACCACATTTTCAGCTGGATTTACGTAAAACTATCCCTGAAAATTGTTTAGTAAAGAGAAGAAAGAATTATTAAGCGAATTCCATTTTCACCTGCGTCTTAGTCATTTTTATTAAGTTTTCAATAGTCTATACAACTTTTTCTTACCTGTTTAAAAAAAAACGACTTAGGTTTACAGTCTACTATAGCATGCTCGAGTTATTCATTCTGAAAGCGGCGTAAATCCACGCTTTAACCACTAGTCGAGTTTCCTAAACAAAAATTGTAGATTAAGGAAAAGAAAATGATGGATTAATAATTCTAAACTGTTATTACTCAATAATAAAATTATTATGATTACCAAAGAGCTGATAATATTTTTAGGCTTAAAAGATATCATAGCATAATCTAGTATAGTTTATCATCAATATAACCACCATAAAAATCTCAAGAATCGTTTAAGCTTTATCTATAATGAAATTTTTCCGTTTCTCTATTTTTAAAATTTTCTTTATTTTTTAAAAATTTTCTCTATTTTTTAAAAAATTAACGTGTAGCTGCTCAAGTTTGCATCAAAAATATTATTGTATCTGAAAAAATGAATTCTCGAAAAATGAATTTGTCAAAACAGAACCTCAGAAAACTCACTTATTTCTAAGATTTCGTCAAAGTTTAAAGCAACAGAAAAATGTTAAGAGAAGCCTGATAAATTTACAGGAAAGTTAGTTCTTAACTTTGACGTGTAAATTATTATTTCTAGACCTAATATATCAGTATTATATCTTCAGACTAAATCAGATTTTTCTATATTATAAATTCGGATGTAGTCTCTATCAATAAATTGATTGATACGATATCGAATCGAATGAAAATGACGATTTCGTAATGTTTAAGACCCTGTTTTATTAATTTACACAAGAAAGTTAAGAATCGATTTTACCGTAAATTTACCAGACTTCTCTTCAAATATTTCTGTTGCTTTAAGTTTTGACGAAATCTTAGAAATAAGTGAGTTTTCTGAGGTTCTGTTATTCCGCATTCATTTGACGTGCAATTAGTATTGTAGTCTAATAAATAGTTGGTTGACGTGAGTAAAAATGCAGCAGATTTCAATGTAATATTTGGCGCAACCTTGAACAGCTTCATGTCAAAATAATTTAAAAAAGAGAAGCGGAAAACATCTCATTGTAGAGTTTAAGACAGACTGTATTCATTCACCATAGCACCATAAAAAATGGAGAACAAATAATTAAGATGAACGACTGATCCCGCAAGAGATCCGAGTAGAAATCAATAAATTAGGAAATGCCCACAAATACAGAGTTTGGCGTGCATGTTAATTGAAACCATAAAACCATAATCTCAGAAAATGTTCTTGAATCTGATGTTTAGGTCTTGTATTAAGGTTTTATTATAATCTAAAAACGACTGGACTAAATTTACCGGACAACTAGGACTATATTTGAACATTGATAAGACACGTTTAAATTATGTTATATCATCATTTTTTATTTGGCGCACGCCAAATTGAAATAGTAATTTTCCAATATTTAAGAGTGTGTTAAAGTTTTTACGGGGTTTCTAGAAAACACTTTAGACAAGTTATCCTTATACTATCTAAAAATATTCCTATCTTGCGGTAAAGTTGGAAATGAGCACGTTTAATGAGCTCATACTATAACCCTACCAGTTGGTGTGGCCGCTTGTTTTTGTTTAAAAGAATTATACGCTAGCACTATAAGTAATTAAGCAATATATGTTGCTTACTCTCATATTTATTGTTATAAAGTTAAATACTACACTTGTTGCTTTATTAAATGAAATATCTGCAAAACACAATACACAAACTTTTTCACACATTCATAAACTTAATTTTCTTGTCCATCTCACTTAAAATGTAGTAGAGCCATATTATATATTTTCTCCATTTTAGAATTAATACAACTTGTTTTTTTACGTTTCAGATTACTCTAGAAATGGGAAATTGTGATAGTCAGATGGTTGAGCAAGCGAAAAAAAATCGCAAAATCAATGCTGAGCTCCATGTCGCTAAGAAAATGGATGAGAATGTAATTAAGTTACTGTTATTAGGTTACATAAATTAAAAAATAAATAAATAAATGTTTTTTCATTTAGGAGCGGGTGAAAGCGGGAAAAGTACAATCCTAAAGCAGATGAAGTAATAAATGATATTTTTTAGTTTCATTGGATTTAAATTTCTGTTAAGGATTATTCATGACAACGGATTCAGTGCTGACGAGAGTTTAGAAAAGAAAAATGTGGTATGTGCTAATACCATACAGGCGATGGGTTGTCTCTTGACTGGTATGAGAAGTCTCCATATTGATTTTGGATCTAAAACAAGCGTGGTATTCTCCCACTTCCTGCACCATGGCTAATGAAACATTTACAGGAACATGAATGCTTCATTCAGAAAATATTGCAGAAGCAGGAAGAATACAAACCATTCTCTATTGAAGTCTACAAGGCTCTCAAATCTCTTTGGAATGATAAGGGAGTGCGAAGTGCATTTGAACAGCGTGAAAACTTTTACATTCACGATTCAGCCCCCTAGTTGGTTTTTGTTCGACTACAATGCTATCAATTACTATTTTAGCTTTCTAAATTCTATTGATAGAATCAACGATCCTGCTTATATTCCCACAGAACAGGATATACTGCACACAAGATTGCCAACCATGGGTGTGATAGAAGTGACATTCAAAATGAAGAATAAAATATGGAGGTTGGTTCGGTTTAAAATTTTTCTTTTTTTTTATGGTTAATTGTGTTCTGCCAAAACTTCATTTCTATGAGACACCAGGAACTGTTTAAATTTTTCTTGCTAGACTAACTAGTAAGATCAATAGAGTAAACGTAAGTTGACTAAGTCAACTAGGGGGTACGTAGAATATCGCGAGAAATGTGAGAGAAATCATAATTTTTCGTGAAAAAATGTATGTAACTTTTATGACGCTGGAATCATTTTTGCCTCATCAGGACGATTCTCGCTTTCCAACATATTTTAAATTTTCAATATAATTGATGAATTTGTTACAACCAGGAATACGAGATGCGTAAGGAAGACACATACCGGGTTTGGGTCGGTGGCTACCAGTAATGGGGGGAACACATTTTTCGGAACTCCGGGCGGCCGGAACCTTAAAAAAATTGAAAATTTCAAAAAACTTTCCCTACCGAGAGTGGGACCTGGACCGGGGTCGGGACACAATTTTTTTGTTACAATCTTAATTTTTCAGCAAATGACCCACGGGACCGGCACTGCCCTTTTTTCGTGCTCGGGATCCGGGACTGGGAGCGGGAGTTCACTGGTTCTCTCCCCGGGACAGGGAACCATAACTTTAATCTTTCATAACCCGGAACACGGGACCGGGACCCTTTTTTTTTTTTAGGAAAATACTCTCTGGGGGGGGGGGGGGGTGGAGTCCCGCCCAACACTGGTGGCTACCCTCGAGTTGTGAGCAATTCCTACCCGTTTATTCTGTTTTATGCATTTTTATAAATTTTACGAAATGAATATTATTATTACCAGTTCATAATTAGTCCTCTTACTTTTTTTAAGTAGTTAGTTTAGAGCGCCTCAACTCCAAACACACTTCGGGTCGCCATACTACAAGAAGAGTAGGAGCTGGGGCGTAAAATGTAACAAAGTTATTCGATACATAAATATGCAATTTTTCAATCCAATGTGAATTTTTTGAAAATAAATAGCCAATGGAAGCCAAATGAATGTGTAAAAACAAAATCATAACTTTAGCACGCCAACTGGGAACTATGATTTTCAATTTTAAAGCGTGAAGAGATTTGAGAACGTTTATTGAGCTAACTTTATTACAATACCAGGTAGCGTGCTTTATTAAAAAAATTAAATTGACAAAGGTGTTTTAAATCAAACCAACAGACAACTTCTACGTCGATTTTAATAAATTTCGTTTTAATCTAGAAAAAGCTTAAAATCCATCATTTCGTTTTACAATACCAGAAAGGTTAAGTCACGAGAGAAGAGTTGATTAAGGAAGACCTTGTTATAGTCTTCAAATTAAATTATTCTGCGAATCAACTTTAACCTATAAACAATATAAATACAACTTTAAAACAATTTAAACAGTTCTATAAAATAAACACCATTGGCAAAAATTATTTGTAATTATTCAAAACTCATTTGTCTCAGGGTTTTTGATGTTGGTGGGCAACGCTCACAAAGAAAGAAGTGGATTCATTGCTTTGACGATGCAAAAGCTCTCATTTATGTCGCATCGCTTTCGGAATTCGACCAGGTGTTAATAGAAGACAATACTACAGTAATTTATTAAAGTTAAACTCTAATGAGAAGAATTTATTATTGAACAGAACCGAATGCATGAATCTTTGCAATTGTTTCGCCAAGTGATCAACAATCGTTTTTTCATCAACACGTCCGTTATATTGTTTTTAAATAAGAAAGATCTGTTCGAAGAGAAAATTGTCACCAAGAAACGCTCGCTGAAAATAACTTTTGAAAAGTTTAACGGTACGTTTTTTATTTGGTAGATTATTTGGGGTGTGCATCTTTTACTTTTGCCCTAATTTACCCAAATTTAATTTTCTCTAAATAGGTGCCTTGAAGTTTTATGTATTTCAGAACTACGAAAAGAATTTTATATAGTTCAAGACAAACTCGCTAAAATCATGGTATAAGACGAAAAAATTAGCAATGATCGTGTAAATTTCGGTAAATCGTCATTTTCGATTGGCGTCCTTTTTCTTTTTTCTTGTTAATATGATATAATAAGATTTTTATTAATATAATCAAAGTATAGGGGAAAATAGTAAATAAAAAATTTATAAAAGAGATCCTGGATTTGAAAAAGAAAATATTCAAAAACGGAATGCCGAAACTTATAATTTACCGAAGTTAAAATCGTCAATCTATTTTCTTTATCTAAAAGCCATAATCTAGTTATTAATATTGTGAAAGAAGTTTAAATTGCGTAACTGTCCAAAACCGTGATGCGGAATCTTAAATGTGCAATTTAAAACGGAAATTATTTAATCGATTCATCATTTTTATTATATTATGATTCATTAAATTATTTAATCGATGAACTCTATTCATATTTTAAACAGAACAACAATCAATTTCATTTTTAAGGACCCGACGAAGATTACGACGCGGCTGCAAATTACGTTGAACGAAGATACAACGCTATGAATCAGAATCCGGAGAAAAACCTATACGTTCATCACACGTGTGCCACGGATACGGAACAAGTCCAGTTTGTGCTTGATTCCGTTCTCGACACAATATTATCCAGTAAACTAAAAGGATGCGGGTTATATTAGAAACGTAGTTAAATTTAATTTTTGTTTTTTTTTGCGGGTATATACAAAATGAATATTTATTTTGGTTAATAATGTGATATGAAATATACATATAATGGAACCCACGTTCTATAAATAAATTTTATTAAATAAATTGTGATGAGTCGTTGATATCACTGTCGCAACAATGATGACTGTGGTGCTGATTTTTCTTGTTGTTTTCAATTTCGGTTTCGTCTGGTCCTATTTTGCACGGCATCGTATCGATTCCAAGTTTGCTCATTTCGGCAATTAACAATTTTTCAAGCTCGTAGCCAAATTTTATCTGCAATGTAAAACGGGTTAAAACTTCGTAATTTTATCAAAATTAATTTATTATCTTTCATTTTTCTCTCTTTGAAAGTTTCGTAGGTTTTAAAAACTTCTAATCTAGAACAGTATAGGTTTTGAATCAGAACCATATTCTAAAAATACTGTAAAATACTGTATGAAATATACTGTATTTCAATGTAAAAAATATTTTATGACAACAAACTGTCACAAAATCTTTTTTTTTCCTTTTTTCCATGGAATGGTCAAATGAAATCAATTGTTTTTCTATATTTAAGCGTATCTTTAACAATTATATGTGTAAGTTACACGTTGCTTTTCATAACATCTTAAAACGCATATCTTTAACTTATTCTGGATATTAAGGTTTTTAAGAATTTTTAGCTTATAGAGACGAAATTGAGCTACTATTTAAAGTTGTTCAGTCGGCCTGGCCTGCTGCATTAAGTTATCAGTTCGAACTTGAATGTTAAAATTTATTTTACCTAAACACATCAAATTTAAATAATGCTTTTCTTATTTTTACGATTGTATTACAGCTTTCACGTGCACGATCGCGAAGAAATGTCTGTGCCCGTTTGTCAGTTATTCTCAAATTCTCTAAAATAATTAAAATATTTATAAAATATTGGATTTGAGCACGTCTGATCACATTTTCTTAGCCTGCCCATTGGCGAAACTGTGTTCCGAATATGATTTAATAAAAAAATGTTGTGCTACAGGCTGATATGTTCGTTTTAAAAAACCACTTAAAAATCAAAAAAAAATATTATGGTAATTGAAATTATCGAAACTAAGTATATATTTATACACCAGTAATGGGAGGGACTCCCCTCCGGTCCCGGATACTGAAAAGAGAAGTCCCGGTTTCGGTATCGGGTCCCGTCCCGAGTCCCGAGTAGGGAAAAAGGGAAATCTCGGCCCGGGACCCGGGTATTGAAATGTTAATTTTTTTAAGGTCCCGCCCGACCGGAATTCCAACTAACGGGGGTCTTCTCAAAGCTGATATACACTGGTGAATCCGAACGCTTAAAAAAACTTTAAAAAAGAATTAAAAAAACTTTTAATGAGAATTATTCAAATTCTTGCAATCCTAGTTTTCTCGCGACAATTGAAATAAAATATATAACTATATTACAATGTATAATAACATATAAACTAAACTTTTTCCAGCTCGCCAAGGTATTAAAATAAATTAAAATTGAAATGAAAGAATTTTTGAATACGTTTTAGAAATATTCAATACATAGTATCGTACATTTCCTTGTTTAAACTCTTTATATACGCTAAACGCATCGTTCTCTCTTAGATCTCTCCTGCATCAACATCCTGGAGCGAGATGCCCAATGAAGAAAGAAATATTCTCTCTTCTGTACGCAAGATTTTTGCGCAATGAGAGCTTTCTGTAACTTTTTACACCCTTGCATAATTTTAACATTAAATTAGGCAAGAAACGATTATTCATGTTTAACTCCGCTGTTACCGAGAAAATCGTGTTTTTGCAGCTCAGATATCACCAAAACAAATTGTATTTAGAACAGTATCGATTTCATAATGTTTAATTCATTTGTGTTTTTCTTAAGTAAAATAAATAGAACAAAAATATTTGAATAAATAAAAAGAATATTCTTAATGAAGCAAAGCCGAAATATGTATTTGTGCTAACAAAATGGAAACGCTCAAATTAAAAACCAAGAGAAAATTAATAATTCAAAAAAATTGGGTATCTCTCTGAAAAGAACTCTGATTTTTAATTTTAAAGCAAACACATGTGACTAAATAATGATTAATAAGGTGGTAAGAAAGGAACAGAATCGCTCAACTTTTATATTTTCTAAAATTGAAATGTTTCAAACAATATTTTTTGAAGAATTAATATGTTGCGGTTTTCCAAATAGATTGAGAATATACCATGAAGTGTTGCATTTTGTTATAGCGTTCTTGGGCCTATTCAATAGGTAACTATTCCTAAGTGTACCAAAAATCTTACTTTAGAATAATTTATCTAGTATGTCGCAGTGTTTGCTAATGGCAGGAATACTACGCATATCGTGGACAAATTGCAAAACTTTTAATTTAATTTCTTTAATTTTTAAATATTCTAGAGCATTCTAGAGTTTTTTGAACATAAAAACAAATCAAACATGGTTATTCAATAATTCTAAACGGTTCGAAAAAAAAGCAAATAAATGTTGAAGAACTTAAGCTTAAAAAATAAATATTTTAAATCCAAAAGCACGCCACGGTCAAAAATCTGCGCGTGAATGCAAATGCTGCGTGACCGTCATAATTTTTTATTACATATTAAATAAAAAACGACGTTTTTGAGCGCTAAAAGTAAAAAATGGTAAAATTCCTTTATTATACAGTGGTGTCCAAAAGTTTGCGACACCCCCACTAACTAGCTGTTTCGTATACTACTACAGGACTACAGTTGAAATGAGTGGGACCAGTGGATTCCCCGTCATGAAAAACTTATTTCCAGAAAATTTCATTAAAATCTGTTTTATTACCGCTGCGCTACAGTACATTTTCCACAAACAGTGGTGGTCACAGTGATGAGTGATCCTTCTATTTCTGATCATTAAATCTTCATTTGGCGCACAAAATGAAAGTTCTTTCAAATAATAAGAGTATAACAGGTCTGAAAACATGTCTTGAACATGATATCACGAAATGGGCAGCCTATGTCGTTTTTCTCCTCAGGAATGTGCAAAAATTGAAGCCTCGGATTATCTAACGTGAAAATCGCTGCGCATCTGAACCGATCACGTTGCGTTGTGAGTAATTAATTGAAGGACCCTTTTGGCTACAGAAAGACACCAATTCCGGGACGTCCAAGGATTCTATCGAGCAGATATGATCGAACAATTGCACGGAGAGCTTAAAATTCGATGAAGTCGGCTAGACAAATTGGCCGTGAAGCTGGAGTTTCGACCTCGAGACAAACAATTTATCGATTTCTACGTCGGAGCAGATTTATTGTTTGTCAAAAACTAAAAAATAATCCACGTCTGACCCCTGATCACGATTTGAGACGTGTTGACTTTGCTCGCCGAAACTTGGCCACACATTGGAAAACAGTGAGTCCATTTACGGATTTAATTGTCAATTCAAACATGCTCAGATAATTTTTTCTGACGAAATGAAGTTTCATCTTCACATACCGGACGGCTGGAATTCTTATTTGCGTGATATGAGGAAGGATCCATTGACATTTTCCAAGAGAAACTTTGGAGGTGGAACGTGCATGGTTTGGGGAGCCTGTAACTCTTGATTTGGAATTCATTTCACCTCGAATGAAATCTGCGGACTATCAAGATGTCCTGGAGAAACGTTTAGTTCCATTTCTGGCATATTTCCTTCACATTTCAACAAGACAACGCCGCCATTCATGCTAATGCTTCAACGACGACGTTCTTCAGGTCAAAGAATATCACTGTTATGGACTGACCAGCATGTTCTCCCAATCTCAATTTGATCGAGAATCTCTGGTCCGTCCTTGCTAGAAGATTTTACCCTCAGAAACGTCAATTTAACACTGTAGTGAATCTGAAAGCCGCAATTCTTCGTCAATGGTCGCTGATCGATACAAATCTGATTGGCAGCCTGATTGCAAGCATGCCTAACCGAATTAATTAGGTTATTCGGATCAATGGATCAGCCACAAAGTATTAAATAATGAAATTAATCATTAAATGTCGCTAATTTTAGTGTTATTTCCTAGTTTAAAAATGATGTCTCATCACTGTGACCACCACTGTTTGTGGAAAATGTACTGTAGCGTAGCGGTAATAAAACCGATTTTAATTAAATTTTCTGGAAATAGGTTTTTCATGACGGGGAATCCACTGGTACCACTCGTTTCAACTGTTGTCCTACAGTAATATGCGAAACAGCTTATTAATGGGGGTGTCGCAAACTTTTGGACACCACTGTATAATAAATACCCGTATCGATATTGTATATGAAAATAAAAATGAATATGTAAAATGAGAATAATACCTTTATTTTGATGATTAAAAAAATAAGCAAAATAAAAATTCCTTATATCTTTTTCAATTCTCTACAGATCTTTTCCATTTTTTAAATCAATAGATAGAGCAAATTTTTCTGATTCTATTGATACTAAACACTAATTGTTTGCAGTTGTCAAAGTTGCAATATCGTTAATTTTCTTAAACAAACGGTTTTAAGCAACAATCCATTGATGTTGTGCATGATATTCGCAAGCCGATGGGACCAAAACTCTTATTGTATACGATTTTTATTGTATGTTGGAAATGTCCGTCGCTACAAATAATTATATAGTTAGTCGAACCGCTTTTAATGTTTCTTCCGTCATCTGCCCCATTTATAATAACCATACTGGATAAGATCTTGGATCTAGAAATTGGAAATATTTCGAACGTATACTAATGAATAATGAATCCCATAGCATAGGATTTTTATAGGAATTGGCTGTGAGTGCTGTTATTTGCATGACAATAATATTGTTTTTATGGCAAAGTTTTCAAAAATATGGATTCCTTATAGGTATGACCTGCACCTTTAAATAAAGATAAGACTAATTTTTGAAATTAATAAGTCAAAAAGTATTCTCTGTTATAACTGATTTTCAGACATAAATTGTATTAAGGAAGAATTTTTTAAAGATTCAGCAACTTTGACAACTGCAAACAATTGGTGTTTAGTATCAATAGAATCAGAAAAATGTGCGTTATCGATTGATGTAAAAATGGAAAAGATCTGTAGAGAATTGCAAAAGATATAAGGAATTTTTATTTTGCTTATTTTTTTAATCATCAAAATAAAGGTATTATTCTCATTTTAGACATTGATTTTTATTTTCATATACAATATCGATACGGGTATTTATTATATAATAAAGGAATTTTACCATTTTTTACTTTAAGCGCTCAAAAACGTTGTTTTTTATTTAATGTGTAATAAAAAATTATGACGGTCACGCAGCATTTGCATTCACGCGCAGATTTTTCACCGTGGCGTGCAAAAGTGAAGGACGTGGTTTTCGCAGTTTGTCCACACTTTTCTGCAAGCTTCGCACTATTTTGTCAAGATTCCAATTAATCTGAAACGTGTCTTAAAGGAACATAAAGCTTCTTAGCTTCTAAATTTGTTAGTGTTTATTTAATAAAGTACAATAAACCACACGCCAACTGAAAAATACGATTTTCCTATTTTTAACCGTGTTTGAAAGAAAGTTGTCTTTTCAATAAAACATTGTTTACGAGAGTTTAACTTTTCCTTAAACTATCTGAAATCATTAATAACTTTCCAAAAAGTTCAATTTGAGCACGTTTACTGACGTCATTTTAATACCATACCAGTTGGCTTTCTAGAAGATTTTTATAATAAAAACACATAGTAAATGATTTATTTTGAGATTTATCACAATATTATTATAAATAAATCATACCTGATTAGCAATGAAGGCTGATAATGCCAACCATGCGTCTGCCGTTATGGGACAAATTGAATTCTTTCCATCTGCTTAAAATATAATATAAGTAAAAAAAGTTTAATGTTACTTTCTGATCCACGCCGAGATGGAACACACGAGGAACAGTAGGATGAATTCTCTTCACGAAGCGTTTGCATGTATGATTCACTGAATCTTGTCTGCAGTGGATGCTTGACAGACAATGACGGTGTTGCACATGAAGAACATATATTTGACTATAAAATCTATTATAATAGAATAATGCATATGATATATACTGTGTTGTCGGTGCTCGAGGAATCAGTTGCGGCTTCTTCCATTCGATTCTGCGACTTTTCAACAATCAAGTGGTCACTTTCTTGTAATTGAGCAGCTGCCTCGTTCATTGAATTGGCGATTCTTTCAAAGTACATCGCTGATACGCGCTTAGGATACCTGTAGTCTAATTTGTGTATATCATAATTTAGTAATAACGTCATACTTTGCATAGATTGCTCCAAAGTCACGCAGAACATCAATAGATGTTGATGGCTCTTTAAGCCGTCGCATTGTTTCGGTTAAAACAATTACAAATCTCTAAAAAGTCAACGTGTAAAACAATTGCAATCAATGGTGTGCTGCTACCTGTACATGAATTTTGAAGTTTATGTGATTCCACCAGTTCGGTTCATCTTTTAGTTCAATGTACGCCAAGTATTGAGCATTTTCATTAAATACTCGCTCAAACATTCGTCGCCCCATTTCGTAAATTGTTCCTAAAGTTTTTTAAACTAGCTGAATAACTCAATTTATATAGTTATTTCGTTGACCTTTAAATCATATTGTCCTTTTCAGAGATCGGTGCCTAATGGAAGAGCAAAAAATTAGGGGCGGAGAAAAGTCTTGTTTAGACAGCCCACACGGCCACTAAGACCATCGAATCTCTTCCTCTTTTGTTTCTCATCAATTTTTGTTACCTATTTTTTGTTTATTATTTGATGAAAAAAATGAGAATGGATGAAATAATAATTGATGAGAAACAAAAGAAGAAGAGATTCGATGGCCTTAGTGGCCGTGTGGCTGTCTAAACAAGACCTTTTCTCCGCCCCTAATTTTTTGCTCTTCCATTAGACATCGATTTCTGAAATGAATAATACAATGTTTTAAAGACTTTTTTGTAGTTTAAAAATAATTCTATAATTGCGGAAAAGTAAAAGCCAGACCGGGTAAAAACGGGCCGTTGGATAAAAGAAGAGTCTTGAAAACGTGAAACATATAGTTTTGTGATCTCAAATTGTTGATTTACTTTCTGATATTTTATTCTAAAACAAATGTTTTGAAAATTTGTTTGAATGAATGATTTTGCCAATCCAGGGCCGAAAGAATTAAAAATCTGTGGAAAATATGGCTTTGTAAGCTTGCTCAACTTGTATTCCATAATGAATAATGCACAATGATTATTTGTGAACTCTTATTTTATAAAACGGATTATGGGTAAGTTCACGTTAGCGCAACATTGCGGACAGGGGGCAGGTAATTTTTACGTTTTCCATTATTTCAATTTTTGCGATTATGAAGTTGTATGCACTCCAAGTTGTAAGGTAATAAAATGAGCTCACTAGGCATGCTCAAATATAACTTTTTTGAAAGATATTAATATTTTTTAAAAAATTAAGACATGCTTAATTAATTTGTAGTAGAAACTTTTTTGTTATAAATACGTACAGATTTACACACACGTTTAAAATTGCCAAAATCGTTATATCGATGTGGCGTGTATTTCCTTTTCAGAGATCGGTGCATAATGGAAGAGCAAAAAAAGAAAAGAACATGATGGGCGGCTAAACGGCCACAAACAACTTTTTCGTCAATTCCTCTTCAATATGTGCTGTCTATTATTTCGTAAAAAATTGTGGTCATCCAAACGAGAACCTCATTCCATTCTAATTTTTTCCTCTTCAATTAGGCACCGATCTCTGAAAAGGACAATCTGTAAACAATGGTTTCTATTGTCTAGTTCCTCGAAAAAAAACGTTAAAAAAGTAAAATTGGGTTTGTCATACATCGCCACGCAAAAATAAGCATAGTCCAAAAGGCAGATCTCAAATACTCTTTAAGAAAATATATCTGCAATATTGGAATTTATTTTAATTTAGGAGTTTACTGTTTAATACGGTTCCGGGGTTTTTATAGGGTATTTAGTATTTAGTATTTAATTTGGTTTAGATTATTTAGTTTTTATATATTTTAGCGAGTGTTCGATTTCAATCAGCCAGCATTTTCCAATTGGATGGCTATTAAATATTTGGCAAACTGATGTGTATTAGAGAAACATGAATGCTCCAAACGCCATTTTAAATTTTTTTAAATAAAATGTTTTTTATATAAATCTTATTGAAACCTCGGTTTTGTCATTTTTATTTCTGAGCTTTTACTCGAACGTTAAACTAAATTTTGGATAATTTTATAGAGTTTTATGAATCTGAAATTGAAACTATTCACTTTCATCTGAAGAAAATTGGCTTCTTTCAATTTTTGAGAATTTAGCAAACACTCCAAATGAGAAAAGAAGATTTTCTAATATTTAAATTGGTATTATAAAACTTCACGTATTATTTTCAGTCTAATTTTAATGTGAAATGTGTCCAGCACATCCTCAACTGTAGAGAACAGTGCTTACTTTACTGAAAAATTAAAAAAGAACATGTTTTCTGAGCTCTATAACGCTCCATTTGGTGTGAGCAATTATTAAAATTTTTAATTTATATCACAGTCTGTCGAAATTTTTGTAAAAAAATTTGTTTACGGTAAAAATCGTTAACCCGTGGTTTTTTGACAAAACAGCTATAAAGTTTATACAAGCTATAAACCTTTCAATATTTATTATCTTTAAAACACCTGACATTACAAAACCATTATAAATAACAATTAGATATATTTAAAAAAAATACAAACCTCTATCCATTCGGTTCCATTTTCTAGATAATAAAGCTTTCTGATGTAATGTCAGACCTGTCACAGGGCACACAACTTTTCTTAATTGTCCTCTGTATTAAAAGCAATATGAGCTGATTGATGCAAATAAAAAAATGAATTACCCATCTTTATAGCGAGTCGTTCTTGATCTTCTTAATGCATGTCCGTTTGTCGTTTGTTTACTGGGACCCGGTCTTCTTAAAAAAAATTGAATTCCCCATCGAAGAGCCTAATCCATGCTAACAATTTACCTTACACTCAAACTGCGGCATTTAGAATCCCTCGTAGGACTGCGAGATGTGTCTCCTTTTCGCACATGATTTGAGGAAACATCGCTTGATTCGCTGTTGCCCATAACTTTCCTGTGACTATGAAACAGTTAGGCAGGAATGAACAAAAATCAAGACAAATAAGATTTGTTGTGGAAAAAGTCAAAAAGTCAACAAGAATTCTATCTGAAATTGGACACCATTTGATTAGGAGTCTCTCTAAACGAATGAGTTCAAGCTTCGAATGGATTCCATTGGATTATCTTGCAAAAAAAACTATGAGAAACTGAGCCAGAGGAGAGAACAATATAAGATGAATGATGGACAAAGGGTGTGTTTATTTTTTTATGCTTCTACGTAATTTAAACTTGCTACTCGGATTAGATTTCGCTTGACACTTCATCGAACATGCGGAACCTGTTATTTTTAAAGATTATTGAATAAATAAGGTTCATCGTGAAAAGAAATAATACAACATTTTCCTGTTTATCATACGCTAGTAGTATTTTATATCCAAAATAGTTCACAACTTGACACAATAGCTTTGAGATTTTTTCTCTAATTCAATTTAAATAAAATAAGCAAATAACAATTGTCGTTTTTCAGTATTTTAAATTTTTTAAGCCAATGAGTTATAATAACATATTTTATATATTAAATAAACTGATTTTCGCGAAATTATTTTACAATCTAGTTCACAAGATATACTCAGGGGTCTTTCTCTGAAACATCGTTCCTATAAGGTCTAGTGTTCACCAAGGATAGGTACTCAGTACCTTATTATTTAGTATTTATGATAATGATCTTCCATCGGCTATATCAATATCACAATTAGCCTATGATGTTAAGAATAACACGAAAAACTTTAATTTTGAATCATGTACAACTTCAATTTGTCTTGAAATCGGGGGAGGTAAATCAACTTCCTTCATATTGCTCAAATAACTATATAATATATTTGCATAAAAGAAGTTCTTTACGACAAAGAAGCTCTTTACGATAATATAAAGCCCAGGGTAGAGAAAAAGAGAAGTCCCAGTCCCGAATCACGGGTTTTAAAATATTCAGTTTTTAAAGTCCCGCCCATTCGGAATTCCAAAAAACGGAGTCCTTCCCATTACTGATGTGCACCCACTATAAAAAATTGACATGCTCACTTACAATTCTAAATCGTTATTGATCAAAAGAATTTCCCATTGTATGGGATATTTTAATTTCATTATATAATCACCTTAAAATAAAAAAAATAATAATAGGAAAACCAGTAATACGTTATTAAACTTGTAAAAATTGTAATTTACGTGTCTTTGAAACTTATAATTAGTAGCTTCCAAAAAGTCTTACAATATGTGAGATTTCCAATTGAGGTTAAATATTTCGACAATAATTATCCATTATTTGATAGTTTAGGATTAAATTTATTTTATAAATTAAAATCGTAGTTAAACGGAGGCATTAATAAGATTGTTCGGAAAATTGTTTATTTTCATTAAGCGTACCATATCTGAGAAAACTTTTTGCGTGTTTATTTTTTCTGTGATTAAAAAAAGCTTATAAACTTTTGGAAAACTCAAACAAGCGTATTGCTAAATATAAGGCATTTGTTATTCCGTTCATCTTAATGACAAGTTTTCTATGACAATGTTAATGTAAAATATCTAGAAGACGTATAGAAATCCTGGAGACGAGAGCATGGCCGACTGTTGCATGACACAGTCACTCGAATTGGATAGACGTAGACCGCTTCTAATTGCGAGAATGATTCGGAATCCATAGTATAGAAAGTAAAGCAAGTTTTTAACCACCAAATACAATTTTGCATTCTTTACTTTACTTTACTTGATTACTTGATTGTCCGACATAATTCCGACTGCGCCGAGATGCCGACCAACTCTCTTCAGAGTGTTCGGCTTCGCCTTACCAATGTTGACCAAGCCGTCTGCTCCTCGAGAATACCACCAAATACAATTTTGCATTCGGTGACTGATAATCAATCAAAAAAATAATAATAACAAATATATCCCGCTAGAAGTAATGAAACAAAATCTTGATTACTTCATACACAAAAAGAATAATACCAAAATAAGTCTGGTGAGAAGTCAATAAAGAGAAATTAAATCAAATATACATGAATAATTGAAAACTAAATCAACAAGCTATCTCTATTAAAACTTAATATTTTTATTTTATTATTCTTATTTATTTTATATTGTTTATTCTAGAGGTGTTATAGTCAAGTTGGACTAACATGACTGCAATTATAAGTTAATCTGGTTTAAAAACTATTATATTAATAGAAAACTAATATTATTTGCTCAATCTTATAAGCTAACTTCCACAACTTTAATTTTTAATGCCATAGATTCTATCAGTGCCCTTTGAGAACAATAAAATTGATTTAAATTATTTTTATTCTCCAATAAATAGAAATAAAATTGAAAATGTTGCAAGAAAAAGTCAATCAAGCCGATGCAAGTATAATATATCAAAGTTTTTAAATGAAATACCACGTGCCATTTCATAATTTGTTTATTGTGCATTGCTTTCATATATATCAATTGACGGAACCCCTTTTAGATGAATCAAATCTCAAGGGACCCAAAGAGCACAACATCTGTGATGCAAATATTAAGACGCATATATACCAAAGAAGGAGTCTTAAATTTTATTAAAATATCATAATATATTTTTTAACGTTTGACGGAAAGTTTAGGGAATGGTTTAATAGTTTATTTTTTTAATGTTTTAATGAGTTCTTCTTTCTTTATTTTCAAGGAATTTTATATAAAGTCTCAAGCACTCTACTGCACGAATCACTGCGTATCTTGCGAAAAAGTTTGGACAAATTGCAAACATGCGCTATTCACTTTTTATTATAATAATTGTTGTGGCGAAAGAAAATATAATATAATAATGGAATGATGGCTGATCCAAAAATTGTCCGTCAATTTCACGTATACTATAGAATATGATATTCAGTGCAGCAGCTAAATCTTCTACTGACATATAGCCGTTTTAGGCAACTGATAATTTCATTTTTCTTTTAGTTCTTGGTCATTATGTTATAATTATTTGAATATAATTGAATATAAATATTTCATTAGATGCGGATACATTTCATTTTTTTAATATTTCTAAAAACAAATTGAATCAAATTCAAAGAAATTACGATGTTAAAAATATAAAGAATTTAAATAAAAAGTAAAGGGCTTGGTTTTGCAATTTGTCCACATCTTTTTTTGCGAAATCACAGTTTCGGTAGCACTAGAGTACTTATATGGGAAGAAAGTTTGTTTGTGTTCCCTTGTTTCTAGAAAAAGTATTTTAACTCTTTTACGAGATTTCACCATCAACTTTTATAATATGTTTTAAGATCATACGATCAATATAAAATACACATTATCATAATCATATCCTTAATTTGTTCAGTTGCACTTAACTAGCACATGCCAATTAAAAAAAGCCTGTTAGGTTTTCGGGACTTAATCATCAAAAATACTAAAATTAAAGCCAAAAGTTTGAAGCCACGCCAACACTTAGGATTACGGTAGCTACCGTAATGTTAAAAAAAATAATAATAAAATAAAGGGTAGTATTTACAATTGGTGCGAAGTCTTTCGCAATGCGGTGCGGTTTCTTGGCAGTGGAGTGCGGTAGCCATACGGTATATGGCAGACATATCACGCTAGCTGTAAAAATCCAAGATCGTTTGAGGAACTGGCAAACCAGGGATGACTGACTTTTCAAAAACAAAAAATTTAAGCTTTTCAGATTTTTTAAAACATGATTATTAAAAAATTTTGTCAGGATTTAAAATTCGAAAAAAAAAACAAAAAAAGTTTTCCACTGGCATTAACATATAATTTAATAAAAGAGCCAAATTTAAATAGTCATTTTTCGACCTTTAAATGCGTTTTAAAGTTTCTAGTGCACGCCAATTTGAAATAACAATTTTCTGCTTTTTATACGCGTCATATAAATTTTACGTGTGAATTTCAAAGCCTTGTTTAGGCCAGTTTGTCAGTTATTTCTTAAATTATTGAAAAGTATTATTACAATCCAGAAATTTTTAACTTCAACAAGTTTTCTGAACCAGTTTTATGAGCATTTCAATTGAAGTTCCAGGGACATTCTAAAAAACTTTTTTCTGGTCAATTCTGATATTTTCAAATTTTTTTGGAGAAAACTGTTCTAAAACTACGTGAAAGTATTACAATCTTGCCGTCAAGATAGATTTTACTCATTCATTTTATAACCAAACTAGATACCGACCAGGGGTAAACATAAACATCAACATTTCATGAAAACACGTCTCAGCATACTTGGGAATTTTGGGGCCGTGATCCCTCGGCCCTGGCCCGGCCCTCCGGCCCGGTAAAGTTGGCAACATAATTTGTTTTAAGAAAAAAGTATAAAATAATATACAATTCTTGGTTTATTTGCTGATATTTTATATTACAATAAATATTTTTACTAAATTGAAAATCACTCATAATTAAAAAAATCAATAATTAAAAAAAAAGGAAAAAAAACTTTAAAAAAAATTTTTTTTTTAAGTTGTTTAATTTTAGGGCCGGCCCGATTCCAATCGGGCCGGCCTTTCCCAAGTATGCGTCTCAGTATACTTTTGGAAAAAGTCTGTTCTCTGTAAAACTAGTAGGGGCATTTACGCATAAATTTTATTTTTAGTTGCATAGTATATAACGATTGAGAATTCTGGTCGAATAAAATGAATCGGTCATCCAAGCGTTTGATGGTAGTATTTTTTAAATAATTCGTCCATATTGGAGTGAGTGTAAATTATAATTATTGTGCTTGTTTTTCTCATCAATTGGCGACCACTGCGCAAGAATATAGCTTCTGAGTTGTGTGACGAAGTTAAATAGACGCCTTCGTGCCATTTACTAGACTAATATGCACATCTGGGAAGTAAGCGTGCTTATCCACTATACTCTTTATCTACAATAACGTAGACGAACTACACTATAAGCGAATTGTTCTAAAATAATTTACACCACCGACCGTTTGGATGGGCTATTCACCATATTCGAACATAATGCTCAGGCATTCCGGAAAAATCTCTATACCACGCAACTAAAAATAAAATCTTTGCGTAATTGCCCCCACTAGTTTTACATAGAAAACATAGAAAACACGAGGCACCTATTGCAAATCTTGCTATTGCAATCAGTCAGTATAGGATCGATATTTTTGAAAGTTATTTACCCTTCTTTGTTTTAGAGAAAAGATGATATTCTTAATGAAAGTCTTTTAAAAGTGCACGGAAACTGGAAAGCTAATAAAATTAGAAAACGGGCTCAAATCTAATATTTTCTGAAGATTTTAATATTTTTAAAGAGTTTAAAAAAATTCTGACAAACTGGCCTATAGAATATGTGTGAAATATATAAAGTACAGGTGAAAGTTGCAAGACGCGCGAAAATACGAGAAAAATTTTATTTCTATTAAAAATTTATTAATAACTGTAGAAAACAAGCCTATGAAATATAACACAAAAGAAAAAATATAGTAAATTATAATTTTTATAGAGATAGATTAACGTTTTCCCGATTATTGAAAATTTTGCAATATAGAGTTTACCATACGGTATGTAATAAAAATGAAAGAATTTCAACATCAATGAATGCACATTATTTACTTTGTTTGAAATTACCTTGAAGTTTTCAAAAAAAGGAATACTAAAAAATGCAAGGAGAGGAAAATCGAGAAAAAGGATGAGATCTTTTTTTAAATGGTTCGTAAATATGAAATAATAGAAATGCACAAATCGAAAACCAAGAGGAAATGAATAATTTAAGAAACATGGAAGAATGACATCTTTTGGAAATCATGAAATTGAATAAAATTTCAAATGCTTAATGCATATCAAGCAAAGTTGTCCTTTTTGCCGACATAAAAAAATAAAACCGTTCACCAACATTTTCAGAATATATATCATAGTTTATTAATAAAATGTTTAAATCTATATTACGTATAAACATTGGCCACGATAAATCATTTAAAAGCTTAAAGATTAGTGCAATATAGAATATAAAACAAGTTGGAAAAAAACAGGAGCAATAAGGCTTTGTTTATAAATCAGACAAACACCCCATTAGAAAAATGGAGATATTTGTTGAATGAGAAAAAGTGAAGTTCAGAGCATTGAGCTGTAAAAATGATTGATTTGGGGCATGCTTTGTGGCACAAGAAATGTTTTTATGTATAGAATTAAAGCAACATAAATAGTAAAAGATGAGGGCCAACTTGTAAACACACGATATCCATTTTGACGTTGAACAGCGTTGGGTTTTAGAAGAAAAAATTTATTTCAACGTCAAGATTTTGAACTGTTTTGGTGCCGTTTTCAAAAGAATGTAAACAAGGATTTAGTTAATTTAAGACCATTCTAGTGTTTTACAAGGATTTTATAAACATAGAGATACGGCATTCTTAAATTCTGTTCTTAAGAACTTCCATTACGTTTTTATAACTGGATGAATTCACAATAATTCTTGAAAATTCGAGTTTCCCGAGTAAATTCTAAATTGCTAAATTTCAGATGACGTAATAATTTTTTACGTCACCGTCATTCACAAAATATCGTTATTTGGTATGTTTTCTGTTACGTACACCTACGCTAATTGGAGCTCAGAAAACTGTGCTCAAATATATTATTTTGAAAGATGCATCTTTAAAGATGTTAATAATTTTTCGGACTTTAAAGCAAAGCTGACAAACTGCCTTAGATAACATTGTTGTAAATTACACGTGAAAGTGGTAAGCCAAGGGAAAAACTGAGAAAATCATTGTTTCCATTTTCTGTGTACAGGCCATCTCAGTCATATTCTTTAATTATGTTAAACTGTTCTAAAGTTAATATCGTATACTTTTTTCACCAAATATTTTAATAATTAACATCTTTAAATACTGCTCTAAATATTACTACAAATTGAACAGAAATAGACGAAAAGTTGTTTGTTGCCTGCCGTGTGGCCGTCCATCATTTTTTCTTCTTTTTTGCTCATCCATTAGGCGCCAATCTCTAAAAAGTACAATATTTAAAATACACACCAGAAATGTTTAAAAGCGATTCCCAAGAATACTCATTGTAAGTTTTTTTTCATACGATTAAGGCTAAAACGTGCTATAAAATGCTCTTTTTGGTCTCAAGAAATTTGGACAAAACTTTTCCCCATTAGGTTCATTTAAGAATTGTATTAATCAGTCTTTAAAATCACCTAAAAACGAGTGCGTTATTCAAGCATTTAGAAAAAAAACCGAGTCTTCTTAAATTTTTAAAGATAATCTAACATATGCACCGTCCAGTATTCTACTCCAAACTAATACTGTGACGGATATCTGTCATCCACTACACCGAGACCAATAAGCATTTATTTGAAAAAGCTTGAAAATGTAGAGGGCATTGCTACAGCACGCCAGCTGGTATTATAATAACATGAGCTCAGCAAACGTCAAAAAATCTAACTTTTTGAAAAAATATTGATATTTTTTTTTAGATAGTTTTAGGATAACCTAGTTAATTTGCGTTGTTTTAATGAAACGACTTAACAATTTTTGAGACATTCTTAACAATTGGAAAGTTATTGTTATTTTCATTTGTAGAAGAAAGCTATAAGAGAAGCAATGAGTTTACTGTATTCATAAAATTTTTAAAATAATTCAAAAAGTTATATAAAAAGCTGCACGCGTTGCAAACGGTCCAGCAAATCACGACTTTACAGCATAATTGCTCCGGGAAAATATGACAGGTTTTTAAAGAATTAAAATGTAACTGGTATACTAATAAAAAAATATTTTTTAGATTAACTTAAAATGCTTTCCATACCTCCATACCTGCCAAATAAAAAAAGAAAAACCAAATAATTCAGACATAAAAATAAAATACAGACAAATCGCTCAAGCTCAAGCAAAACATAAAATAAGAAAAGTGGTAACATTGGACACTCTGCAACAATAAAAACTCAAATAAAATTCCACAATAAACACTAAAAAACGAAAAATAATTGAATTTCCTTCGTTTTATATGATTTTTGCTGCGATGTTTCCAAATTTGCGTTCATTATTGTTCGCAAACGGCAAATAAAATTGAACATAAGATATATGTAATTTGTTTGCATGCTCAAGGATGAGCTTAAACATTTATTTTTTCAAATTGGATTTAATTTAGAGATGCTTGATTCACCTCAATAAAGTGACGTCAATATTCGTTACAACGTATCTACAATATAACCTAACCAAGCCTAACCAAAAAAAAAACAACAAAAAACTAATAATATAAATAATATTTATTATATAGATATAATAGTACAAATACTATTGAGTACAATTTAATTATTAGTTCTGTTCGCAATGAGGAAATAAATTTTAAATTATACAACAGGATAAACATGCAACGAACAAGAAAAATTGGCAATATTGCTTTTATGGATATTTTTTATTTAATAGTTAGGTTTTAAAGATGTGTAAAGTTAGAATAACGAATAGTTAATGTTAATATCTAAGATGGGTGCCTAATGGAAGAGGAAAAGATAGGGACTAAATAATGGCCTCGTTTGGATCTCCAAGAATTTTCATCAACGTCTTCTGTCTATTTTTTGAGACCCGTTTTTATTATTTTTTTTTTTAGTTTTTATTTTTGGAGCCTGAAACTCGGAAACCGGAATTCGGAATTTCTACGTATGCGCTGTAAAGGTCTTTAGGAAAAAAATTTCAAAAGTCGGAATTACAATATGAAGCTTCGGAATCCGGAACTCATAATCGAAAAAATATTAAACATCTGAGCCCATATGCAAGAATCCATTTGTCTGTTAAATTACGATAGAAAATTATTTTTAAACTACCTTTAACTACCAAAATGAAGGGAAGTGTGTGTAAGAAATAATATTTTAATACAAAACAGATTGTAAAATATTTAGAATTTACTGTTCAGGGCAATTAATCAATGGTTATCCATCCTCATTTAACGGATAAATACGTTCTTGCATACTGCATCTGTTATTGGAAAATATCTTAATATAGAATAATTCGTAACGATCGAAATGCTTAAATAAAACTTTAAAAAATTGCAAAGATATATTCATTTGAATATACATTTTTAGAATAAAATAACTTGTTAACCACTAAATAATGAAGCTAATATGATAGTAGCCATTGTTTCAATAAAATTCTAATTTATTTTGTGAAACTAATCAAATAAACGATTTATTCTAAAAAATACAATTTACGAAAACTTATAATGTGATACAACTTCTTGACGCAATTGCCTGAATCTATCCAATAGCAACATTGGAAGATGTTTCTTATGTTCTAAAACTATTGTTGAATATGTAATTATGTCCCAGAAGGAAGTTCTTACTTTCCATACATCTCTGTGTTACCCTGAAAACTATTTACAATGGTAAATGAAATTATTGTAATTCCTAAATAGCTTTTGCGATAATTGTATGTTTAACTTTCTGAAAAAAGAACTTTTTATTAACTATAATTACCATTGTTAACGAGAACAACAATAAAAACATTATCCCAATAACTATCCATTTTTTACAATTCTTTCATGTTGGATACAGCACTTTTCTATAAGTCGTCATCTTCCTGAGCAGGTGATAATATGATAAAGGTTAATATGACGGATGAATTATAATTTCCCAATTGATATACTCCTGAGCTTTTTTGACAAGTGTGTCCTGAAATCCATTCCCCTTGTTTATTTTATTTATTTATAAAGATAGTAGACCGTCAACTGAAAATAATGATTTTCCGATATTTAAGCGTGTCTGAATTATGTAACGACTTTGCAATAAAACATTGATAACGAAAATTTAAATATGTAAAGATATTAATATCTTTTTGCAAAGTTAGACTTGAGCCAGTTTTTGAGGTCATCTTTGCCATCGAAGGTAACACCCTACATTTGGTTTGACAGAGATCTTAGGAGAGTACTGAGGATGCTGAAGAAACTACCATTCAAGCTCTTGGACGGTGGTTTTGACGACTTGAACAAAATGCGACCTGGCGTTGTCGTGAAGTAAGATGACTTGGCCTTGTCGATCGGGTCTTTTCAGCATCGTTTACGTTGCGCAACAACACGCAGAAACAGTACTATAAGATAAATATACAAACTTTGCCGAACAACAAGAAAATTGTTTTGAGACAAAAGATAATATAAAAACTCTACGAACTTATTCCTCAACCAGTTCAAACTATCCTTCATTCTGCGGAAAGAATTATATTTATGGAGTTCTTTGGAATGGACGTAGGTGTGGCTAAAATTGTGTCTTCAGCACATTATGGTTAATTGAAGAAGGCAACAGACAGAGAAGGACACGTAGGGTTGTCAAAGAAAAAAATTTCCAAAAGTACGTACTGTTCAAATCATGACGTACAATACCAACAATGTTTTTCTGTATGTGTCTCATAATATTTCAGTGAAAATAATCTGAAAAATCTGATATTAATTTTCTTGAAACTCACAACTACCCCACTTATCTCTAAAATGCATTAAAAAAAGTGAATGTTTTTTCTAGCGGCATTAAGCTTTTCAGACCGTCCGGGACTATTCTTTTGTCATATTTTTGTGCGCGAAGTAAGATTAATTAAGTGAGTTGTCGTTTTTAGCAAATTAAAAGCGAAAAATGTAAAAATCGTTCAATTTGTTACGACTTGATGGTCGGAATTTTAATTTGTGTCTAAAGTTTACCCAAAGATTATTTTCTTCCACATTATTTTAGTTTCTCCTTAATTTCATATTTAAAAAGTCCTCGTTTGATTTTTCTAAACTTAAAGGAGTTTATATTATAAAGTTAATAAATTTTTTTATTAACAAGAATGTAGTTTTTTACTTTTTCTTTTGTGTATTATCAGCTTTAAATGAAAAATGTTTTTTACTAACATGACGGAGCTGAATTTCTCTTAAACGAAACTAGATAATAATTAACCAAAAAAGTTGTGAAAAATCACTTTTAGGTTCGAATCATTGTAACGATAATCGATCCTAATTGCTGCTATTCGTTGATTCATTTGCTAAAAAAAAACATCACATCACTCAAAATAATTAAATTTTGTAGTTTCTCACAACATACGAGATTGATTTTAATAAGGTTCTCATAGATCATTTAAAAACGACTTCCAATCTAATACAGAACGACAAAAAACAATTTTTTGAATTAAAAAATTAATGTAAAAAAATTGTAGGTATTTTTTTATTTTACTCATTCTTGTAGTTACCAACACACGTGCAAATCGTATAAATGTTTGAGGTTTGATATTTAAAATTAACATTTCTAGCCAAATAGAAATTGTAAATTGCAGTGAGCTGTAAACCTATAGTTCATTCGAGTTCTTGGAGATTTTGGTATAAAAAGGTTAAATTCTAAATTGTAAAGTTGAATATTAAAAAAATATTTAATTAAATTAACTAAAAATTGTTTTCCGGCTATAAAAATTGTCATGCTTTGCAAAAAACTAATTTTTAACTTTAATCAGAAACTGAATAAAACATTATCAAGCATTTAAGGGAAATCTGGTGAAATTATATTCTATGTCACCGCCACATCTGCCAACTCTATACCTGACAATCTTTTATATACCATATTTTCATTACTATATCGGCCACAAAGGACATCCATTCCTCTTCAATGTGTGTTATATATTTTTTTGAGATAATAGACATTGATGAGATAAAAAAGAGTGACCGTCAATACGAGACTATTATTTTTTCTCTTCCATGGGCAATAAAAAGCACCGATATCTGAAAAGGACAATAAAAAACATTATTGATATTATGTGTTCTGTGGTAAAAATAACAAAGTGAAACTATTTTTGAATCAGAAATTTACCAAAAGTTCAAACATTTATTCAAATCGTGTTTATATTCAAACAAATTTTCTGATCACAAAGAAATGTGACATTTGAATAACATTTTTATATCCAAATTAGCTCATCCCTCGGGAAATCTAACTCAAATTCCAAATCAGACTAATGAATTTTATTTAACAAGGGAAGTCACTTTAGCGTCCGCTTGAGATTTTGATGAGACTTGCACCATTGATAGATTCGGATGCGCTGATTCCAAATCCGTTTTCAAAAACGGCGCAATTTTTCTCTGAGCCGAGATATGAGCCGCCAAAGTTTATTTTTGACAGCTTATTTTTGCTAGTTTGATGTGCATAAACCATAAAATGTCCGACATAAGGAATAACTTAATTAAATAAGAAAATTATTTTGCGTGAAATTTGTGGCAGCAGCGAGTGGATGGATCAAATGGAATGGAATTATTATTATGGGTGGTTATTGCAATGGGTTTTAAATATTGATAATGTTTATTCCGATTTGCTATGCAATTTGCAACTTTAATAACTTTAATCATTCCTTCAATTAATTATTGCAAGTTGGTGAAAAACATTTCATTCTTTTTTAAAAGTTAAGGATTAAATAGCCAACAAAATTAATTTTCATTGGTAAAGTTAAAATATGTCCAAGCAACATTTTTGAAAATCAACTACAAAATGTACCTTGAACTTATACATTGGAACGTGTCAATGGTGTCAGTGAAGATTGACAATGTGGAGTGTGGAGTTTGAGAACGTGGAGTTTTTGAATTTCTGAATTCGGAATCAAATTTGAAGCTTCGGAAAAAATTTATTGAATTGAAAACAGAAATTTTTTTGGAAATATGTGATTCTGATGAAAAGGTACACATATAACTACAAAAATCTTGGATGAGATAATTTGTGTAAGGAAGTAGTATCAGCGTTGTGAAACAGTCTTACAATTTTTATGATTCAGTAGATCCCGAAAAGTTCAAGTCAATCAGTCAGAACATTGTGAGCCGAAAATTGAAAATAGAAAAATGGTCGGAATTTCGGATTCCTCTGGTATTTGATGTTAAAGTTAAAATGAAAAGTGAATTTTCGCAATGCAGAATTAGGAATAAATTTAAAAAATACGGAAACTGGAATTCCGCCTATCTCTGCTGTAGGACCAAGAAAACTTTAAAGCATCGAAACTATTATTGTTTCTTCCTGATTTCATGTACAAACAAACCTTTTCTATTTCATGTCTGTATTGTAGAATTTTTAATTGTTTCAAGCATTTTGACAGTAAATTTTGTTAAATTTTATTTTCTGCAATTTTAATCTTTAAAACAGAATAAAATGTTTTTCAACAACATGCAATAATTAAAGAAATTTTGGAAATAAAAATTTCATAATTTTGCAACTAGCATAGCAAAAATTTTTCCAAATAAACTTTAACACCAGATATTCCGGATTTTCCGCAGCAATTCCGAATTCAGAAATTCAAAAACTCCACGTTCCCAAACTCCACACTCCACATTGTCAATCTTCACTGACACCATTGAAACGTTCCAATGTATAAGTTCAAGGTACATTTTGTAGTTGATTTTCAAAAATGTTGCTTGGACATATTTTAACTTTACCAATGAAAATTAATTTTGTTGGCTATTTAATCCTTAACTTTTAAAAAAGAATGAAATGTTTTTCACCAACTTGCAATAATTAATTGAAGAAATGATTAAAGTTATTAAAGTTGCAAATTGCATAGCAAATCGAAATAAACATTATCAATATTTAAAACCCATTGCAATAACCACCCATAATAAATATTCCATTCCATTTGATCCATCCACTCGCTGCTGCCACATTTCTCACGCAAAATAATTTTCTTATTTAATTAAGTTATTCCTTATGTCGGACATTTTATGGTTTATGCACATCAAACTGTCAAAAATAAGCTGTCAAAAAAAACTTTGGCGGCTCATATCTCGGCTCAGAGAAAAATTGCGCCGTTTTTGAAAACGGATTTGGAATCAGCGCATCCGAATCTATCAATGGTGCAAGTCTCATCAAAATCTCAAGCGGACGCTAAAGTGACTTCCCTTGTAAGTGTTTGAACTTAATGGTTTTTAATAATAAGTACACATTCTGAAACATATAATAATTATGACTTAATTGTCAGTCATTGAACTTTGTTAGTAATTTGTTTCAGCTTTTCTGCACAATTTTTTGTGTGGTTTGACAGGTGGATTAGATAGTAACTTTGATTTTGAGTTGTAAAGGATTGAGTTTGCTGAGACTTAATGAACCTGATCTCAACTTTTTATTGTTTCTTCCAAGTGAATTTTTTGGGTTTGTTCTTTAAACAAGAATTATTTGTACAAAATATTATTTGTTTTTCTAAACGTTTCCTCGTAGATATAGACAAGACATTCACACGTACTGGATTATATAATTATTTCGTTATAATTTATAATTATTAAATTCTCTCTAAATAAAGAAAATAATAGTTTATTAGGATAATAATCGTCCTCTTATAATTAGTAGCTAACAATGTAAATATGTTATTTTTTTTTAGTTATCACATTCACTCATTTAACTTTATTTACTTGATTTATCTATTTCTGTAAATTATAGGTCAGTTAATGCATTATTATAGAATATAATTGTACTATCTTGAACCTGTTAGATAGTTTAAGACCAGATAAAAATAGCTCATCAGAAGAGTTAAATCTGTAATCAAATTAAAGTGCCGGACATTATTTCAGGAAAGCTTGTAACATTTCCATTTAAAAATTTCCATAAACTTTCAAATTTAACGCAGAAATTAATGAAATTCTATTAAATATTGTAAAAGCGTAATTTTAACTTGGCATACAAGAGTACCCAATTAAAGTAGAATACTATTGGAACGTGAACACTTAAAATGTTTATTTTATTGGAAAGTTAATTGGCTAACTAAGAGGTTCGCAGAGCTTACTGTTCGTCGGAATATTCAAATCTTTAATTTTTCAATTATATTGCAATTATCCATTTATAATTGGTCTGAAAAATTATTTAATAGACTATGGGAGAATATCAAACACCAGAAAATTAATACAATTTACTCTTTTGGAAAGTTTAATATCGTCTATATAACTCATTTTTCAGATACATTTTTACAGATAAAACAGGAACTACATTTAGTTATAATTATTAATAAATATCAACATTTTTGAATTCTTTTCAAATGGTCTCAATGAGAACACGATTCAAATATATTCAACATATTTTATTAAGTTCTTTTTTTCTTTTATATACTTCAAAATCTCTAGTTCACGTCTGATTGTTTGTTTTAGTTTCTATGAAATTTTAAATGAAATTATTTCGAGTGGAACTTTGAGAGGAACCACCTTGCGAGATTCTAAACCGATTGGTTTAAAATTTACATATCATAGGATTAAAGTATTATTAGCCTTTTGTTCTTCAGTTGGTGGAATTTAAGACATGAAAAGTCCTTACAAAAGCGGAGTTGCCTAAGGTTGTGCACACCAGTGATGGGAGGGAAGAAATGTAGTCCCGGTTCAATTTTTCTAAGGTCCCGCCCGCCCGGAATTCCAAAAAGGGGCCCTCCCATCACTGGTGCACACCAAATGTAAATTAATATTTTTCAAAATTTAAACGCGTGCCAAACTTCCACTTATTATATTCATATAACATATTTGTTTAATAAATTTAAACGTGAAAGATACAAACTAATTTTCACGTAATTTTATCAGGCTTTTCTTAAATTTACTATCTCGCTTTAATTTGATAGAAACTTATTAACGTATTATTATAAGAGTGAATTAGATCAAAAACCAATCTATTAGGATCGGCGGATCTCAACACAGGAAACAAACTAGAACTGAATAATAAAACAAAACGTACGAACCCAAATAATAGGATCACGTTCCACAACTGCATAAAAATATTTATACTCCATAGTTTTATCTTCTTCAAGGAATTACATTTTCCATCTTCCGTCTTCCGTTTTTCGTCCTGCGCTTAAATAAAATCTATTTCCCTATTGGGAAATAATCCGATTATCTCCCATTCCCATAATTCTACTATTGTATGAGAGCCGGGAAGCTCTCGTAGTAATTGAAAAATATATTTATTCAAACGCAGAAATGGCTCGGCCTCTTCTGGCGCGATGAGCGGTGATGGTATTGGAAGTCCCGAGCTTCTTGAGTTTCTTGAGCTTGAGGTGACTGTATTTTCCGTCAGCTAGGGATAATGTGCTACAACACGTCGATTAGTGCGTTTTTCATTTTCTAGTTGTGTCTTGGCTATCAAGAAGGATGAGCCCAGTTGCCCTGGACGCGACAACTATAATAAAGCGTATGAGAAAATTTCATATGTTAGAAGATAAGTATGCACAAATCAACAGTATAACATACCTATAGAGACATTTTTTAATTATATTCCTGATTAAGAATTGCCTATTTAGATGTTAATCTCGATGAATTTTTTAATAGATCATATTTTGTAAATTAATTAACGTTATAAAAAATATCCAAATTATTATAGCACGATAAAGTCTTCAAGTACTGTAAACAATTGCAAAATTTCACAGAATAATTCTCTATTGAGAAGAAAAGAAAAAAGAGATAACAATTTTACATAAGCTCTTTTCATAATTGCCTCTCTCGATTACAAGTCTATATAGAAATCTTTGTTCTTCGTCGCATTTTAAATCAAAAATTAATTAGTTCTGATTAACGATATTATGATTAATTTAATTAGAAGGAAAACTATAACTAATTGTTATTATGCTTATTCATTTAAACCAATCGGGATTAATTTTGAAGGTATTTAAACGCCACCTGCTAATGACAATATTATAATATATCATAATAACAATATAATTACAAGCTTCTAACTTTGTTCTTTTCTTAATGTTACCGTCCTAATAAACAACAAATTTATTTCCTTATACATGCCAACTGAAATGTTCAATTTTTGAATGTTTAAGGTTATATTTCTGTGTTCCACACAAATATACCGATTGTATTTTTGCTCAGATTAAAGATATATCAGAATTGATTGCGATAAATACAATTATGTCTGTTATAATTAATCTGGGAAGTCTCAAATGAATCACGATTTAAACTGTTACAGTTGGCGTGCTTATAGATTCAATAATTATCCTTTTTCCTTAACTTTCAGATGTTCGAAAAAATACTTATATTTTATACAGTAAAATATCCTCGCCAAATGAAAATGAGAATTTTGTAAATACTATTTTTTTTTATAATCCACGTCAAAATATATCATTATCTTTTACGGAAATATTATAGGCCTCTCTTAAAATATCAGTTTAACTTTAAATTGTTACGATATGTTAGGGTTTAGTTCATTTTATGGCATTCTGTTTTTATCAATTTATTAGTATATACTTTGTTACAGTATTTTATCTGGATAAAGTCAACGCTGAAACATTTTTCTATGACGTGAATTTTATGATTGATTACGTAATTAATTTCAAAATATTGAAATTTCATCAAATTTCACCAATTAAAAATAAAAAGAAATTAAGCTTGTTCAAAAATGTTTGATCAGTGATGTTCATTTTCGTGTAAGGCTCATTTGATTACTATCCATATTTTTAGAAAATGTTCACAACAAAGTTTGGTATCACGTTCGCATATGCTAGTATATCACTTATTATGGATGCCTTAATCATTAGAATGTTTATTCATTATTGGAAAGAATATTCCAATGCATTCTTCAAGATTTACATAGCTGCATTTGTTTTTGTAAGTTGTTTTTTGTATTTTGTCCCTACAATCCTACATATTCGCGTCAACTGAAGGGTTTCTATTGAGAAACTAACACGTTTAATCTTACAAAACTCAGTGAAATATTAGAAAATGTTCATTTAATTTTGGGTTGTAAATCAGTGAGAATAATAATAACAAAAATGGAGCCTATTGCACATAAATCTGTTAGTAACATGAAAACTTCACCCCAACTTGTGTGGTAATAGAATGAGCTCAGTAATCATGCTCAAATATAACTTTCTGGAAATGCATTTATACTTTTAGATAGTTTAAGACTTGCTTAATTAAATTGTAGTTAAAACATTTTAGTTATAAACACGTAAAAATTTTCACACACGTTTAAAAATCGCAAAAATCGATATTTCGATTTGGCGTGCAACTTCTGTTCTTGAAAAATATCGCAGTACGTTTCATTTTGTTATTCAAATCGTTTAGTTTATCAGTTGTAATTAGATGTTTATTTTACAAAATAACAAATATTCAATTCTTATAATTGCGTCTGGTACAGCATTTTGAATAACGTCAATTTAACTATTATAAAAACAATAACTGATTAAATTAAATGTGTTTGAAAATAAAAACAGCGAATTTCTGAAAAAAAATTAATAAAGAATGCCTAAAATACCAAAAAACATAAAGTTGAAACAATTTACAGAACCTATTCACATTACTGAACTCTATGATAACACTGAGAATTCCACAAAACACGTGTAAAGGTTGCGTCGTTTCAAATTTGCTAGAAATGCACACCTACGACAATTACTCATCATTTCCGTTGAATGTTTTCTATACATTTCAATTTCATATGGCTTATATACAATATACAATGATCATGCTTCAGTCAATGAATAGGATGTGTATGATATTTCTTCTGCGAAATTACGAAAAGGTAAGACTACCTACACATGGGGTTTTAAAAATTATTGTCTGACATCAGACAAGGTGGTTTGAAATAGTTGCGAATATTGTTTCATTTTAATCGTATTGAAGGATATAATAAACTTAACTCCTTCAAATGAGAACACAGAACACCTAGCTTTAATATAAACCTTTATTCGTCTCCATAAGTAGAATACAATAGATGAATATGGTTAATAGGGAGCTAGAATAGGAGCTAACATCTCACCCACGGTCGGGGCGCTTCTCCCAAATAGAAGCGACCTTCCCGTAGCCCTGTCGAGTGAGCAACTGACTATCCTTGTTATCCGTGGAGGCGGAGTCGTTTCTTCATTTGTGCCGTACTTCATGGTGTTGTGGTGTCCCGCTAGCTCGACGGCATAGAGGTCCACACATGTGTCATCTAGGGTAAGTAACAAATTTTAAAAAAAATTCTTGTTAATAAATGCCGGGAAGTGTTGTTCCTTTCTGTTTAAAAGATTTGTTACTTTTTCTTAAATAGTTACGGTATCAAGCTAAATGATATTGTAAAAATGAGTAGGGAATTTGTCTGCTTCTAAATGGTTTTTCAACAAAATAATGAAGTTGCAGAAAATTCGTACATTGTCGCGTTATATTTTATTTCGGAATAATATCAACATTAATAAAATAATCTAGGGATGATCTCTAAGGCGTTAGTGATGAGAGGGATCCCGTTTGTTGAAATTCCGGTCGAACGGGAACTAAAAACGTTCCAAATTGCAAAACTTTCCCTTTTTCAATACCCGGGACTGCCCTTTTGCTCTACCGGGACTTGGGACAGGGACTTTCCTTTCTCCCAATATGGAACTCGCGACCGGCTCCGGGACTTCATTTTTTCCATACCGGGGACCCTTTTTTTCAAGGAAAATACCCGGGATCATGGGGGGGGGGGTTCCATTGCTGGTTTATATAGTACCGATAATCTGATCATGTGGTTCGGCTTTTGCCTAAAATATAATTTTTCCAATGATAAAGACTTGTTGTTGTCGTTTAAGTCTGAGATATACTTCTTGTGCCATCGGCCGCCAACCAAGGAACCAGGAGTATCCAATAACTTGCGTCGAATCGTCGACTTCCCTTTCCATTGATCTCCACCGAACTTTCATGCCAGTAGCAATATCTACCTATGTGGGTTACGGTTGATTTTTTATCGAACAGCTTGGGGAATATGTTAATCCAAAAATCTCATACAATAACATGTTCTAGAAGGAAATTTAATTTTTGCTTTACTACAACAAATCAGAAAACTACATAGAAATAGTTTTCAATCATTTCGTTTCAGTATTGGTCCAAATGTCTTCCATTTATGCTTGTTTTAATATTCATCCTACCATTTACGCAAGATTATAAAATTATGGTAACGCCTGCCGCATACATATACTCGACCAATCTTGGAGCATATGCTGTCAAATCCTCAATGGATGTAACTCCTGTGGTAGATAGTGTTCTGGTATTTATAATAGCAAGCACGTCTGTAACAGCCGTAGTCAATATCATTTCTATCATCCGATTGGCACTTTTAAAAACAAGAGTCGAATCGGCTGAACGGAATCTATTATTTGTTAGTTTTGCATCATTCGTAATACAATTGTTTGCTGGATTGATTACGGTTTATACTTTTTTCCAAACAATGAGTTAATTCTATATTTTCAACAGGGATTAGCACGGGTTTCAACTACAAACACTGAGTCAAATTTATACAAAGTTGTTCAACTGTTGCTTCCATTCACTAGCGATGCTTTATCGTTTAACGCACCATGGGTGCTGCTCTTTTTTAGTTCAAAGGTTTCAAATATACAATATATAGTCAAATAAGTGGTAAATTCAGGTTAGATACTCAATGGTAAAATTATATTTTCCTAAATATGCTCAATCATTGATTCAATCCCCTGTCTTTGTATCAACAACAGGTTTCTTTGTTAATGTAAATTAATATTTTATATTTTGTTCAGGAAGGGTTCAACACAACTCAATGGCTCAGTTAAAATCTGTTTCTAATTAAGTCAGAGTGTCTTTCAAAAATTTAATTGTTTATACTTTGTTGATTGTTTAATTATATTTTTTGTTAAATCTACTTATATATAGTCGTCGCCAAATGCGATTACCACCGCAAAGTGTGGCGCACTTTTTAAATATTATTTTTTCATTTAATTTTCATGATTATTTTCTTGTTTAGGCTCGTTCTATACTGTTTTTGCTTAAATAAATTGAAGAGTATGTTATAGATGTTGTTCAAATAGTAGAATAATTGTGGAAAATAATTATAATCATAAAAATTAAATGAAAAAATAATATTTAAAAAAGTGCGCCACATTTTGCGGTGGTAATCGCATTTGGCGACGACTATAATAAAATAGTTTTTAGTCGATTTTCACTAATAAATTATAAACCATTAAAGTTCTCTTGATAAACGGAAAAAAGTGTTTTGAAAATCAAAGGAGAAGATCATTATCTAAAAATTACACGACCCACACCAATTTGAGTCAGTACAAAAACGTTTGATAGGTCAGAGATAGAGGGGCGACGAACATTCTGCATTTTTATGAATATGTGTGTGTAGGGAGACGATAGGTGTGCATTTACGCGGCATTTCTTTTATTTTCGATTAAATTTAAATATTTTATTTTAAGCATTTGTTTGCGTTTTTCTTTGTTCTTTTTTGATAATTTATTGAAAATAATAATAAATAATGTTGTGAAACTGTTCTATGTTTTGTTTTTCATCGTTTTAAACTGTTTGTTTATGTCATCCTGATAATTTATATTGAACTAATTATTTCGATGCTGTTTGCGAAAAATTTTCTGTTTTTTGTTTAATTTACTTCATCACGATTAAAGGAATCTAATGATACTTAAATTTCTAAAATTTGACTGCTAGTTACTGGGATACAACCCGTTAAAGTTTGAAAGTGTCTAAAATAAACTGTGTTTATTTCATTTCTATGACCGTTTTTCGTAAAGTATTTTGTTTATATATGTTTTATAGGCTCTTCTAAAGGTATTTGAAGTACAAAATCATTATGGATCAACCAGGAACCTCAAAAACTTTAAGCTTGGTAAGTCGTATTTTTTTCCATCATTATAAAAATTTTGTTATTCCGAAAAATTTTCCGAAAAACATATAAAAAGATAGTAAATGAGCTACTGAATCAGATGGATATAAGAATTCGCGAATTCAACCGCACATTTTTGAAAAATTTCGCAAAATGTGAAACCCACTACTAATTTTTTGATAATTTTCAGCAAGAACGTGCGTCTATCGCTCGAAAAATATTAGATGAGAAGCTGGATTGTCAGACAAGGATCCATACTTATAGTTTAAACAAGGAAGACCACGAATGAACAAAAAAAATTTATATTTTTCTGGATTTTTCACTTTATTCGTATCAAAGGAGTTGTTAATTGGTTGGTATGTTTATTTCAATTAAAATATGATAATCTTATTTTGTAGATGATCTAGGTGATTTAGTTGAAACTCGATTTAAAGATATTATGTTTGTGAGCAAGCTACAACTCTCAAGGACACTGAAATTCGGTGGCACAGTTTGGAATTCTAACGAAGTCAACAATATTTAAAGAAGAGGAAGCGTCTGGAATATTTTTGTTCGAGGTGATAATTTTCGTGGTTTATATTAATATTAAAATATAATTATTTTTTATAATTGTTCAAGGATTCCGTAAGTCTAACATAAGACTGAAAATTATTATGACCACTCACTATAATATCATCGATTCTAATATATTGAATTGTTTTCGTTGTTTTATTAAGTTTATTTGAAGATGTTCTACTAAATATTCTATTTATCCGTTGTTTGTTATTTAATAATATCAATTATTTATTATTTATTACTTATTATAACTTATAATAAAATATTGTTTCAACTACAATTTAAATTGCCTCCAATTGTGAAGAAAAAATAGCGTTAGTGACTCGCGGAGACACGAAAGAATGACAGAAATTTTTATGTTGCTGCAGCTGCTGTGATTAACATAGCGATGCTGCCTCTTCCAATCTGACCTATCGAACATTTCAAATTGGTGTGCACGACCACAGTAAAATTACAATGATATACGAATAGAACAGAGTGGATAAGAGTGTGGATTAGACGCGATTCTGAGTCTTGGATTCTGGTTGGCGCATTTTACGAGGACTTACTTCAAGAAAATGTTTCTCTGCTATCAAGAAACGGAGCAACTTGTTTGTAACTGAAACAAAAGTTTCTTTGGGTTTCTAACCTACCATACTGATTTTATCTAACGTTTTAAAGATAAAACATTGTTAATAGTCTTAAAAATTATGAGCTTCGGTGTACTTAACAAAACTTTGGGCATTATTATTTTATTTATTTATTGTTCACCAATATAACATTTGAAAAATATATCTAAATTGCAAATGGTAAAATAGGGAATAAAATAAGATGAACATATGACTCCGCCGAAAGTTGGTCGCTGAAATATCAATAATTATACAAATATAAAGTTAGAGAAACGTTATTATCTTCTTGTCTTCACATAGAAATAAAGATCAACGAATTTGATCAAGGATTGTCCGTGGAAAGGTCTTACAATGGTCATGCCATATTTCCAGAATGCCGGGGGACCGTTGGTGCAAACGACTAAGAGAATGGGACCGTAGAGGATCAACTAGACCAAAAGGACGAAAGCGCGTTGGTCCGGTGCCGTTAAACTCTGGATCTCAAATTTTACCCACGAACGGTCCACGTCAAGATCGAATCCTGGAGACGAGAGCTGCTTGGTCGGCATTGGCACGGCGCAGTAGCTCGAATTGGAGAGAGTTAATCCGCTTCTAATTGCGAGAATGATTCGGACTCCAAAGTAAGTATTGTCCTTTTCATAAATCGGTGTCTTATGGAAGAGCAAAAAAGAAGAAAAAATGATGGACGGCCACAAACGTCTTTTTCGTCAATTCCTCTTTAATGTGTGCTGCCCATTATTTCGTGGCCGTCCAGTGGCAATAAAACACTGTATCTTCTCACAAAATAAATTTGAGCACGTTTACTCAGCTCATAACTTTCATGTAATTTATTACTGCACTCCACTGACAAGAAACCGTGCCTCATTTCAAAAGACTTTGCACCAATTGCACGCACACTACCTTTTAATTTATTATTTTTTTCAATATTTTATTTATTACTAATTATTGTTTAACAGAAGAATTATTTTAGATGTTTTATATTGTTCTGAAAAAATATAATAGTTTTGTATATACTCTTCGGTTAAACAATAATTAATAAATAAAATATTGAAAATAAATAAATTAGAAGGTAATGGTCGTGCAATTGGTGCGAAGTTATTTGCTACGCGGCGCGGTTTCCTGGCAGTGGAGTGCTACTGTACTATCGTTTGGACGATCTTTTATTTCTACTGGTTAACCGACGGGGAGTTCAATGAATGTTAATACAAAAATGAAATAATTAAAGAAAACAATATTATAAACATAAAGTTAGTTATATATATATATACATATAAATCCATATTTGCAGAAAACTAAAAACACATATCAACAATTTCAATCAGTCAATTATTTCCGATGGGTCATATCCGAATATCACATAATCATAATAATAAATACGACGCAAATATTCTCTAACAACGGGGTCCTTTCGAACCTAGAAAATTAAATTATTGTAAATTTTGAAACTATCCAAACCTGCTCTTCAACTCCCAGCCTTGTTTCATTTTTATATGTCGAATGATGTGTGTCGCTTTCTTAATACAAAAAAAGTTATTATGAATAAACAAAATTGGACAAATTTATATCAGGCCCGAATATAGAGGCGTTTTTCTAATAAAGCACATTACATCTGAATCGATTTGATTTAAATTTTGATGAGAAGTCACAGTCAGGATCATTGTTAGGTGCTCCAGAATTTGTTAGAATATCTGAGAATTCTTCCACTCGTTTTAGTTGGTTTCATTCATTTTTCTATATTTTTGTTATACTCTTACACATCAGTAAAAAAACAATAGAATATGGTGTTGAACTTTTGAAAATAAAAATAAGGGCGGGGCAAGTTTAGCAATGAATGCATGTTATATTACATACTGTGCATACCTGTTAAGTTTATTTTCAGATTTTAGAATTTTTTGCATTAATAATGAACAAAAGTATTAGAATTCATACGGAGCTTTAAGTGATGACAAATTTTAAACGCTCCATAACTCTTTTAAACGATGGACAATGCTAAAATCCATGTCGAAGAGCATAAAATTTTGCTTCTGTTAATACCAATTTCGATCTTTTGCATTTGCAACTGACAAAGTTATAGAGCATTTAAAATTTGTCATGCATTAAATTTTTTTTGCTTAATTTCACTTCCCATCAATTTCAATTTTTTAAAACACTATTGATGATTAAGCTTAAAAATAACGAATGAAGTAAATTATAAATAACGGATGAAGTAACACAAAATAACGATTGAAGTAACACATCTAAAAAATAATTAATGAATTGAAAGAAGGGCGCAAAAAACCCACGGAAAGTTTGCAACCAAGCGCACAATTTGATAACGCCTTTTTATTTTATTGTAGCTCGTTTTGTCCTGATGTGCTCTTACTTCATTCAATTAAAATTATTTATAAGCATGTATCGTACTAATAAAACTAATCCTATGACGAAATCTCCAACCATCTAAAAGGTTGACCCTGGGTGATTTGGCGCTGTAATTTTAACGTCAGTATTGGCATTGAACTACACTACAACTAATTTATATACGCAATGCGTATTACGCATATAAAAACAGACGTCTATAAATAACTGTATAAACCATAAAAATGTTAAAGGCCGATATAAGTGTGTCCAATACTATACGTGAACAATATTACTTATTGAATTTCTTGTAATGTAGCGTATATATTTATTTGGAACTTTGTTCTTTTTTAAAATTTCAGAAATTTCCTCGATTTGTTTCTTTCTCTCTTCCCTTTTTGCACTCATTTTTATCAAATTGAATTTTCCAATGTTTTCATTGAATCCACAATTCCTGTAGTAATTAATTATAAATTAATTATTATTATTATTTATACGAAGTACCAACTCATTGGCGCCGCGTGTAGAGTAGCATAATGTATGCAATTGTCGTTCGATTTAACACAAGGGTTAACGGATAACTTTAATAAGTGTTGATAAATTACTTTGAGAATGCAACGCATGTCATTGTGACATTGGATGAAACATTGATTTTCCCTGCAAAAGCAATTGATCTTTACTACAATACTATGCAATCTACGTAAAAAGTTACGTGATTGGCAACTCTGGGATTCGTTAGTGAGTCAGTTTACTCCAAAAGTTATATTCAATATTCTATATTCGGTAGAGCAAATCATTTTGTTGTGACTAATTTTAGTTTTAGATTGTTGTAAAGTTTGAACTTGGGATTTGCTGGACCGTTTTACTATGTAATTATCCCGATTAGAATTTTTCTCAAAAAACTAAATAATAAACAAATAAACGGTGTTATTTATAAGGATGGTAGTATCAAACCACGTCTCTTTGAGAAAGTTTATAAAAGTAATTTCTATTATTCAATAAATAGTTCAATCTCTTTCTTGGAAATAACGTGTATCTAACGAATAATGTCAGCTGAAGTTTCCATAAAATGAAGAAATATTTCAACTATTACATTCGGCGTGTTAATTGGCGTTAAAACAAGTAACAGAATGTTATATATTGGAAGAATCGAAACAAACTTACACTAAACATTTGTCCATAAAAAATGACACGAAACGATCTAGTGGATTCCTAATAAAAGAAAAATAAGTTCGATTTTTGTGCTCAGGATACTCCGTGTAATATTTAAACCTCCCATTTTTTTCGCATCTGTACAAAGAATAAATTAATCAGATAAAATGATAAGGATATAAAATGTCAAGTTTTCTTTCATGAATTCCCTTGGATCATATAAATAACAAAGATTATTGATCATTGATTGTGATCCGGTTTTTCGAATTGCACAAAAGTTAAGGTTAAATTTATCAACGACAACATTCAATATTGGAAGCGGTACGAATGCCTTTATATAATCTGAATTTACCATTTAATTAATAAAGATAATGTCATATAAAACTTGTAGTGTTAATTCCTTTTGAAATTACAACTTCATCTTCGTTTTTTGGATTATTGTTGCTAATATACAATATAGAAATAGAAATAAATATTAATAAAATAATGGCAATATAATAAGATTTAGTAAATAACATTTTATAAAGTTTTAAACAATAAAAGGAAGCTATCGATGTGAAATAAAAAGTAGGTTATCCGGAAACGGAAAGCGCTATAAAATCAAGATTAAAATTTATTTAATTGAGACATAAATAACGAACATTTTTTTCCTGATTATCGTAATTATCGTAAAAACAATAAATCAATGTAGCAAAAACACGTCAAATTAATTCTAAAATGATTTCTAAAATTTTGACAGCTTTGTATTCCAGGTGACAATTCTGATGTAGTAAATGATTAATATGATATATACACTAGCTGACAAAAGTTTTGTCACAAATGTTTTTTTCGGGTTTAACTTTTTTGTGACTTGGCCAAATTGGCTGATTTTTTGAAATGATAGATTCATATGGTTGTAGATTATTTTACAAATTCCCGCTTGTGATTACGATGATCCGTTTTACAGTGACACGCGTTTATCGTAAAACGCGTAGCTCAAAGATATTACGCACTTTTCTTGCACTGCATTTTTTAATAATTTTTTAAAGTTCAATTATATTTTTTTCATAATTTATTGAAAATAGCAGTAATTGGAAACATTTTAGAGATGACTCCACGTAAAGAAACTCCAATTGCCACCCGGCAAGCTGTTATCAATATGAGGGATAACGGAATGCGTGGTACCGAAATTGTCATGGTAATTTAAACCAAATTTTGCTACTATAACATTTTAAACACTGATTCGCATCAAATATCAAAAAATCAGCCAATTTGGTCAAGCCACAAAAAAGTTAAACCCGAAAAAACATTTGTGCCAAAACTTTTGTCAGCTAGTGTATATCAGAAGCTATCTCGATCATTTGATATTTAGCGTTTTAGCTCCTATGAATCCCTTAAATACCTCACGTGAAATTTTAACAGTGGACTTGCATACGCATAATCGGTATACTCATGATCCCGGTTAATGAGATTTCATCTTTCTTGATTCGTTTGGTTGTATGGTAAGGTTTCTGCGAATATTCATAGGCATTTGAAATTTTATATTGTTATAACGGTCATTATTAAGGTAACAGCCTATTTCTTAAAAATAAAACATAAAAGGACTTGGAATGAAAGGGAAAGAATAAACCAATTGAAAATAAAATCTTGTTCTATCAATCACAATTTATTCACGTTCAGCGTGGATCAACGTCAAGTTTTCTTCGGGCAAATCAACCTTCAAAAATAATCACGGCCACAAACTCCATCTCCATCGATAGTCAACAAATTTGTTGTAACTGCAAGAAAATTCTCATGATAGATTTTTAATTTTCTTTTTGTGATCTACTATTGTTGATTTATGATCATTTTTCAAAACAGGTACAGCTGAAATATGAACGCCCACGAGAAGGGATGTTATTAAATCTAGGAAAATCGGAAATTGCTCCCGTCGGAAAATAAAATCCATTTCCTCAAAAGAAATCACGGATTATTACACCATAGAATTAAAAATACTTCCTCAAACTTCAACGGATTAATTAATTAAAACAAAAGAGGATGCGTAGCATACCTGGTAGCTCGGTGATTTCCAGCTTACGTTTGCTGTCGACAGTTGGGTCATAGCGGTGCAACTTTGCGTAGACATAATTAAATAGTGAGAGAGTTTTCAACTCATTTCTTCTCATTTCAAAATAAAAATAAAAATTCGACTTTTCGCCGTGAAAACGTGATCAGCTGGAGTAGTTAGGATGAGTTGGGAGAATAATTTTCATTTCCTTTTGTTTAAAATTGGATTTTGATGCAAAAATATGATAGGCGACGAGAGTCAATTTTCTTTTAACCATGGGAATGCATATCCCGTGGGCATACATGCATAGTTGGCCGAGAATATGCATATATGTGGACGAGGAACTGTTAGCGAAAACACGGACGCGTGTCATCATTTTTATTTTTTACAAGTTTTTTTCATTGTATATATTTCAACGTATAATTGATAACGTATTGAATAAGATGTTTAATAATTATTATTTTAGATGACATATAAATGTACAAGTCGACAAGCATTTAATGGAGCTTGTGAATATGCCTAATAACAACAATGTTATTAGAGCAAACAGTTAACATATGCGATGAGCCAAACGAAGAAGTTGACTTGACTTATAAACAGTCAATCGGTAAACAGGTACTATTTAATTCAATTATATAATTAGTATAATTAAGATGGAAACTGGCTATAGCAAACATTGGTCTAATTTTGATGGAATTAGACCTATCACTCACTCGGTTCAAAATTTACAAAGTGATTCGGTTATTAAGGATGTAAAAGGATGTAAGTTCCCAATTAAAAAAAATAATTTTAAGCAAAATTATTGCAGTGAATGGATGATGGAATTTATGATACAAATGAACACGAAGATCTATTTTTATCTTCAATGAGCTCATTAAGCATACTGAACATGCCGATACGTTGTTCAAAAAGATTAGTCTCTCGTACGTTTATATATTACTAGTTAATGATAATCGACTATATTTTAGATTCGTTAAAATATTCGGCACCAGTGGTGGAGATTGAAAGTGGACGCTCGTACAAATAACATTTTCTCAATGTAAAGGGGTGATCCGGAATGTTGTAAGTAAATTTACTTTTTATAAGTTATATATTATCCCAGTCAGGCTAACGTGCCGATTTGGAGAAAAGTTGATGATCTCGTTTCGACTTGCCTGGGAACTTTGCAAATTTTTTATTATCTATCTCATCAATTTATGGTTTTAAGCTTTTATTTCAAAGTGATGGCATGAATTGATGAAATAATAGAGAAACATCTGAATTTTCGCCATAACGAGACATTTTGGAATAATTTTTCTTTTCTCAAAAATCATGCTAGCCTGAGAAATACTATATATCAGGGTTGCAAGGAAATATATTTTTTAAACGAAACCCGAGGCTAGAACTCGAAAAACGACGGGAAACGGAAGATGGAATTCCGTGCAACCTTGATAACAGTATAAACTTGTAATTAATTGTTTCATTATAAACAATGCTAATATTATTTAAATTTCAGAGTAAAGAGTGGAATTCATCTTGATTGGGATGACAAAAAGCTCAATTGGAAGTATCCGTTCCAAACTACAGCAATGAAGACGACAAAAATAATTACTAATTTGTGTATTATTAATTTGTAATGTATTTATATTTGTTTTTTATGTTTATTTCTGGGTCCGTATACTAAAATTTGAGATTTCGGAATTCCGAAGATTAAATAAAGTTATTCTCTCTGGTATACGGCATCCGGCTTTTACGCTGCTATTAATAAATATTTTTCAATTAATTTCCCTAAAAAAAAGAAATAAATGGCAAAGTGCCAAGAATGCGAAGCGATGAGTGGCCGGCCACGCCCAATTCCAAGCAGCGGGAATCGGGCTGTCTGCGTCTCTCATCGTCGCATTCCTTCATCCAATTTGCTGGCTATAACCTATTGAGTGCCGCACGCGCTTCCACCTATGCTAGCTCAGAAACGCCGAGAGAGGATTTGATTCACGAAAAATATATGTTGGTTCGATTCGTTTGAGATCTTTGATTTTTTAGTCTTTTTTATAAAAATGAAAAAAAAATCGAAATTTAAAATGAAATGGTGTAATAATCCGTGATTTTTGCAGAAATGCATTTTATTTTCCGACGGGAGCAATTTCCGCTTTTCCTAGATTTAATAACATCCCACGAGAAGTAAAAGTTTGATCTTCCACGTAAAGTATCAAAATCTAATACTTCCATAATACTTCCATAGTAATACAAAGTTATCTATCATTTAAATCTGTGCTTGCATTCACATTCAAAACTTGATTTGTAAATAATCTGATGAAATTTAATTGACAAAACCAAAGTTACTATATTCGTGGATTAAATATATTATTTATCCGTATTATGGATATTAATATAAATAATACAAAAAAAATCACACTGATAAATTTAATATTTTTAATTCTGATTATATTTGGTCTGTTTTATTCTTTAAATTTTAAAATCATCGAAAGTGCCAACAGAGAAAGAATCTTCGATTCTTCAGGTGGGTAAAGTATTATTTTAAAAAGTATTATTTATATGTACGAAATCGTCCTATTTTTTCTTTTTTCAGATCTCATAGAGCCATTTGTTCCATTTCCCGTATCGAATGTTGTTGTCGATAAATACAAACTTCATTGCTGTATCATTCGTAAAACAGGCTCGCAAGCAATGATTAACAACTTGTGCTACTTATATGACCCAGTTACATTCCAAAAATCCAACTTATCATTTTCCTCAACGGGATATAAAAAAAAAGAAGGTTACTTTCTTAAAACAAATAATGTTTTAGTAATTAATAGTTTTAGATGTGATTCGTCGAGTAAGTTTCGTTACTTCTCGACAACGTTCACAGCAAAGGAAAACTATAAAAGTTTTGCTCTAATTCGAAATCCATTGGAACGGTTTATATCCTTTTATATGGATAAGTGCCTAAAGTCGCTTTTCATAAGTAAAATAAATCTTAAAATGTAATAATTTCAGAGAAAACAGGTGCTACGGTTGCGTAAACGACATGAAATGCGTGGTGAAGGAAGTCTATGATGACTTGAAATTTCAATTTCAGGCTTGTCGAAATTTCCGCAAGCTAATTACAGTTATACGGAACGGACAATTAACTATGCGACATTGCACGCAGCTCCCCTTAGTTGGTATGCTTTAATCGGATTGCCGTTGATAAATATACTTCAGGAACTGTAATTTTCGTGAGAGCATGGATCGTTTTACTCTTATCAATCAAGGCATAGACAAAACCAAACGGAAGAAGGCTTTGAACAAGTTTACATCAATTTTACAACAAAATAATGTTCCTGAGGAATTTATAAATTCAATACAAATTAATTCACTGAGTATGAAGCTGTATAACAAAAACAATCATCTATTGAATTATTAGGTACCGATACCTGTCATTCCACTTATAACAACGAGTCAAGAATAGATGTGTTAAATCAGGTACCAATAGTTTGCAGTATTTGAAAGTACATATGAAAGTAATTTATTTAAGGTACGCAACGATCAAATTGTAAGAGATTATCTCCGGCGAATCTATTATTATGATTATGTTATATTTGGATATGATCTAACAGAAATATTGAGCTAAATATTTTTAGTAATAATAAATATGAATTGGCAACTAAAGAAAAAAGACGCTGGAAATCCGCAACCAAATTTGAATTATATACAGTGATAGAAAAAAATTATACTAATATTAACCTATAAAAACCAAGACTACGGAATGAGGTGGACGTCAATTTTTAAGATGGATGGCTTATGAATGTTCTATAAAATTGGAGTACAAGTTCGTGTCAAAAATCCTGTTGGGCAGGGCTCAAGTTAATTGGAGAAAATTATTCTCGATTAATGCTTCTATGCGGTCTAAAAATTAATTTCCGCGTTTTTACGCATATTAAACTATAAAAAACTGGACAAACATAAACAAAACTTTTTTTAAATAATTTCCGTCATTAATAACAACATTTTCCCAGAGTTTGGACAGCTTATGGATTCCATCATAATATTAGGTCTAGAAATTAATTTCCGCATTTTTATTGTTTTTGATATTTTGTCAAAATAAAATTATTTTTATATAACTAATTTTATGTTATAATGTTCTCTGTATTATCAGCTTTCTACTTATATATAACTTTCTTCACGTACTTTATAAAAAATAATTATTTTGGGTTCAGAATATGTCCACCTTTGTGCCAGGAAAACGTCATTTGCGGGAAGCTCTTCTTTTCCTTTTCCAACTCAAAAAGAAAGCCACTGACGCGCACCAAATGCTTGCCCAAGCTTACGGCGTTGCTTCACCATCCATAAGAACCTGCCAAGAATTCAAATAGGGAAATTTTGACGACAACGACAAAGACTGATCAGGACAGCCAAAAAAAATTTGAAGACGAAAAATTTCAGGCTTTGTTGGATGAGGATTCGGCTCAAACACAGGACCAACTCGCGGCAATCACTGCGAATCTCTATCACTAGTGCAGTTGCGGCATGAAATCGCAGTAAAAAGACCAGAATGGGCGGGTCGACACGAAAAGGTCATATTGCTTCCAATATATTTTTGTTTCTTTTTTAAAATGTATAATTCAATTGTGAATTATACTCACGTGTCTAGCACTTTTTTTAATGTGGGAAACATTTTCTCGATTACAAAAAAGATTGAAGATTACTAAATTTGCATACATTTTTTTCTATTTTCAGAAGCACAAAGAATAGGGTCAAATCTTTATATAAATATTAGCATCATTATAATCACAATAAAGTTAAAATCAAACATTATGCATTTGGTTATATTTGTATTTCTAATTTTCAAGACAGCTGCCAATCCACCAGTATGTTTAAAATTTCTAATTTTAAAAATTATGAAAATAATCAATTCTGTTCTTTAATATAATCTTCACGTCATATGGACATGTACATTTGCTATTGTTTAAATTAGTTTTACGGTTGTTAAAATATTTTTATGTTCTTTGACATCCTTTATCTATTCTCTTCTTATTTTATCACCCACCAGATCAGCAGCATCAACACTTCACTGTTGCAAAAAAGTGTGGACAAATTGCAAAAACCACCGTTTGGGCTACAACATGATCTTCCTAGAGAACATTAAAATTTTGAATTTGTCGAAGTCCAGTTATTTTCTATCCTCGTGAACAAATTTTTTTAAACCGCAATCATTGTTTTCTTCATGTTTTCGCGTTCTCATAGATTCAATAAACTCATAAATATCAAAGAACATTAGTATCGAACAACAAATATCTGTCTACATGTTTCCTTATCTTCAGTTAAAATTTTTTGGAAAGTCTGCTTTATCTAGTCCTCAGTTTTGAAATATAAATACTCATTTGTTCAAATAGTTTACAATATATCTAATAGTAATATAAATAAAAAACATTAAACTTAAAAAAAATTTAAAAATCGGAAACGAATCGTTCTGGAATACCCTGGTAAATAATAGTCATAATGATTTCAAAAATTATATAGCAAGTGTACAATGCCTAACCAAAATTAAATTAATTTCAAGACATGTCCAGCTGGAGTAACTTGTCCATCTGGTGGAATATGGAGCGAATGGGAAAATTCACCCATTGAAACGTGTAAAACTAGCTGTGGATCTTGTTCGACAATCGTGCAGCAACGCAATTGCTTATCGGAACAAATGAAAGATGAAAATGGAAACGCTTGTATATGCAAGTTAGTCGAATACATTTTCAAATAATTGAAACAAAATTAAAGAGGAGAATCCGAGCGTATAACTCCATGTAATACAGAAGCATGCAGGTATCCTGCACAGAAAACCTGCTGCGAACCGTACAAGTTGATGGTCTTTAATGGGGCTCTGCATTGTGGACCATTCGAAGATACAAACGAATCATCAGATACAGCCAAAGCAGAAGAAAACACGGATGAATTCTGCTGCCCTGCAGATGGTTCATGGACACAATGGTCTTCATACGCCCGCAATAAAGATGATACAGCTGTTTGAAAAATATAAAAATGTGCCACTATTTATATCATTATTTCAGTGGATTCGAACCAGGTCATGCACATTGGAGGAAGTGGGATGCCCATGTACGGGAAGCAATATGGAAGAGATAACTGGTATTCAATACATATTCACTAGATGTTATAGTAAATTTAAATGTAGAATGTCCTTGTACACTTCCAACTCGAGAGGACACCTGCATTGAACCGGAGGTTCTTAGTCCAGAAAGCATGTTCCCATCCATAATCATTAATCATAAAGATTGCACGGGAACAATCACAATGGAGACTTCCAATGAGAAAGGAAACTTTTGTTTATCAAGTAAGATTAAAAACAATTTAAGAAGAAAAATGATTAATTTTACAGGCGGCGGTCAATCTAATGCATTAATCTATACTAGATCAGCCGACGACCGATGTCGCAAAAATAATGCATTTCCATGCAATGATGTGAAACGGAAGTATAATTCTACAATTACTTGTGATTTCAGTTCTGAGTATTATCGTCTTGATTTTAATTCATATAGATTAAAGGCGTTTGTCCAAGCATTACAATAAATCGTTTTATCTTTAATTCATAAGGGGACTGTGCGAATTGGAAGATTAAACTTGGACAAGCTTGTCAAAATACATTCGAAGCTTCATAGAACTACATTATAAGGATAATAACGAAGCAAAAATTTTTCATAGACTCATTATTTGTTCGTGAGGTTATATGTAACCTTACTTGATTACTTAATTGAACGTCCGCATTCCGATTGCGTTGCGTCGAGATGCGGACCAAATCTCTCTAGAATGTTGTGAAACCGATTCTTCTTTAAGTTGCACTGGTGGTTGACATCTCGTGGAAGTATTTTGAGATCCAGAACTTGACTGAGTCCGGCCACCTTTCCAAATCTTTGGCAATCCGTGCCCATGCTCAATTAATGGACCAGAAGAGTCTTCATCGTCAATATAAGTGACTTGTAAATATTGAAAATATTGAAAATGAAAATAATAAATTAAAAGGTTGAGTTTGCGATTCGTGAGAGTCTTTTTCAATGCGGCGCGGTTTCGTGGCAATGGAGTGCATACATTTAAATATTCATAACGCTTTATATTTTAAGGAAATTTTAGATATAAGGTTCGTTTGTAAGCTCCTGTTTTTACGAAACTCATTTGGCGTGCCTCTATTGTGAGGATCGCTACATCAAAGACTCTGAGTCCCATTTCTTAAATTTCTTCTTTTTGGCGGAGATGGCTTGTCAGACCTTCCAGGATCACATCACCCACATGGATTTGCCGCTACTGCACGCGTGTGAGGGATTATTCTATTAGCCTGACCTCCGAATGCTGGCAAGACTGTATTTGGTTAGCCGTAGAACAGTTACACGCCGACTGGTATGGTAATAAAATGAGCTCACTAAACGTGCTCAAATTGAGCTTTATGGAAAGGTACTAATATTTTTTAGATTTTTTAAAACAAGCGTAGTTAAATTGTCGTAAAAACACAACTGTTTTGTTAAAAAGGCGCAAAAAATTTCAGACACGCTTAAAAATCCGAAAATCGTAATTTCCAGTTGGCGTGCAGTTACAGTTCTTCACGTCAAGTGGAAATAACGATTTTCCGATATACAAGCGTGTTGAAGTTAGAGAATGTCTCAAACTTGGGTGATTAAACCTTTATACATTAAAACAATTATAACCAACAATAAACATAAATATAAATATAATAAATAATACCAACACTTCAATCCATACATCAAATACCAAACATTATAATAACATTTCACACCACTTAATAAACATATCCCTTAAATTTAAAAACTATTTCCCCAATTATATGTGCGCTTCTGCACATCTTAACATAAATATATCTATCATAAAATTTTTTTTTATTTTGTTACATACAGTACGTGCTTCAGCACACGTGTCTGAAAATTTTACGTCTTTGTAATACAATATGTTTTACGACAATTCAACTAGACATGTCTTCATCCACTTAAAAATATTAATTTCATTTTAAAAAGTTAGACTTGAGCACGTTTACTGAGCTCATTTTGTTACCATACCACGCTAAATCGAAATAGTGATTTTTCGATTTTTAAACGCGTGTTGAAATTTTTACGTATTTACCAGGGAAAAGTTTTTACTACGATTTAATTAAGCTTGTCTTAAACTATCTAAAAATATGAATATCTTTCCAAAAAGTTAAATTTTAGCATGTTTACTGACATCATTATTTTACCATACAATTTGGGGTGCCATACCAGCTGGCGTGCTTCTTCACCACTGGGAGGTTAGAATAATGAAGGAGAAAATGATTTTTAAAGTTACACGTAATTACGGTTTTCTTACAAGGGAAGTCACTTTAGCGTCCGCTTGAGATTTTGATGAGACTTGCACCATTGATAGATTCGGATGCGCTGATTCCAAATCCGTTTTCAAAAACGGCGCAATTTTTCTCTGAGCCGAGATATGAGCCGCCAAAGTTTATTTTTGACAGCTTATTTTTGATAGTTTGATGTGCATAAACCATAAAATGTCCGACATAAGGAATAACTTAATTAAATAAGAAAATTATTTTGCGTGAGAAATGTGGAAGCAGCGAGTCGATGCTCGGCGTTTCTGAGCTAGCATAGGTGGAAGCGCGTGCGGCACTCAATAGGTTATAGCCAGCAAATTGGATGAAGGAATGCGACGATGAGAGACGCAGACAGCCCGATTCCCGCTGCTTGGAATTGGGCGTGGCCGGCCACTCATCGCTTCGCATTCTTGGCACTTTGCCATTTATTTCTTTTTTTTTAGGGAAATTAATTGAAAAATATTTATTAATAGCAGCGTAAAAACCGGATGCCGTATACCAGAGAGAATAACTTTATTTAATCTTCGGAATTCCGAAATCTCAAATTTTAGTATACGGACCCAGAAATAAACATAAAAAACAAATATAATTACATTACAAATTAATAATACACAAATTAGTAATTATTTTTGTCGTCTTCATTGCTGTAGTTTGGCACGGATACTTCCAATTGAGCTTTTTGTCATCCCAATCAAGATGAATTCCACTCTTTACTCTGAAATTTAAATAATATTAGCATTGTTTATAATGAAACAATTAATTACAAGTTTATACTGTTATCAAGGTTGCACGGAATTCCATCTTCCGTTTCCCGTCGTTTTTCGAGTTCTAGCCTCGGGTTTCGTTTAAAAAATATATTTCCTTGCAACCGTGATATATAGTATTTCTCAGGCTAACATGATTTTTGAGAAAAGAAAAATTATTTCAAAATGTCTGGTTATGGCGAAAATTCAGATGTTTCTCTATTACTTCATCAATTCATGCCATCACTTTGAAATAAAAGCTTAAAAACATAAATTGATGATATAGATAATAAAAAATTGCAGTTCCCAGGCAAGTCGAAACGAGATCATCAACTTTTCTCCAAATCGGCACGTCAGCCTGACTGGAATAATATATAACTTATAAAAAGTAAATTTACTTACAACATTCCGGATAACTGTTTTGCATTGAGAAAATGTTATTTGTACGAGCGTCCACTTTCAATCTTCATCATTGGTGACGAATATTTTAACGAATCTAAAATATAGTCGATTATCATTAACTAGTAATATATAAACGTACGGGAGACTAATCTTCTTGAAAGACGTATCGGCATTTTCAGTATGCTTAATGAGCCCATTGAAGATAAAAAAGATCTCTTCGTGTTCATTTATATCATATCATCATCCATTAACTGCAATAATTTTGCTTGAAATTATTTTTAAAAAATTGGGAGCTTACATCCTTTTCCTTAATAACCGAAGCACTTTATAAATTTTGAACCGAGTGAGCGATAGGTGTAATTCCATAAAAATTAGACCAATGTTTGCTATAGCCAGTTTCCATCTTAATTATACTAATTAGATAATTGAATTAAATAATACCTGCTTACCGATAGACTGTTTATACGTCAAGTCAACTTCTTCGTTTGGCTCATCGCATATATTAATTGTTTCCTCTAATAACATTGTTGCTATTAGACATATTCACAAGCTCCATTAAGTGCTTGGCGACTTGTACATTGATATGCCATCTAAAATAATAATTATTAAACATCTTATACAATACGTTATCAATTATACGTTGATATTGTCCTTTTCAGAGATCGATGCCTAATGGAAGAGGAAAATTTTAGGGGCGGGGCAAAGGTCTTGTTTAGGCAGCCACACGGCCACGTAAGGCCATCACTTCTCTTCGTCTTTTGTTTGTCATCAATATTTTTATTTCATCCATTTTCATTTTTAAATTAAACTTTTCATTTCTTGTCATCAAAAAATAGATAACAAAAATTGATGAGAAACAAACGAGGAAGAGACGTGATGGCCTTAGTGGCCGTGTGGCTGTCTAAACAAGACCTTTGCCCCGCCCCTAAAATTTTCCTCTTCCATTAGGCATCGATCTCTGAAATGAATAATATATTAAAATGAAAAAAAACTTGTAAAAAATAAAAATGATGACACGCGTCCGTGTTTTCGCAAACAGTTCCTCGTCCACATATGCATATTCTCGGCCAACTATGCATGTATGCCCACGGGATATGCATTCGAATGGTTAAGAGAAAATTGACTCTCGTCGCCTATCATATTTTTGCATCAAAATCCAATTTTAAACAAATGAAATGAAAATTATTCTCCCAACTCATCCTAACTACTCCAGCTGATCACGTTTTCACGGCTAAAAGTCGAATTTTAATTTTTATTTTGAAATGAGAAGAAATTAATTGAAAACTCTCTCACTATTTAATTATGTCTACGCAAGGTGGTACCACATATCACCCAACTGTCGACAGCAAACGTAAGCTGGAAATCACCGAGTGGATCAAATGGAATGGTATAGTTATTATGGGTGGTTATTTCGATGGGTTTTAAATATTGATAATGTTTGTTTCGATTTTCTATGCAATTTACAACTTTAATAACTTTAATCATTCCTTCAATTAATTATTGCAAGTTGTTGAAAAATATTTCATTCTTTTTTAAAAAGTTAATGGTTAAATAGCAAACAAAATTAACTTTCATTGGTAAAGTTAAATTATATTTTATCAACATTTATGAAAAGAAACAATAATTATGCCGGTGGTTTAAATTTTTCTGGTCGTTGTATATTGAACCGGGACCATGAACCGGGACCACATTTTTTCATAAAATACTTTTGAAATTTTGTTTCATGAGTTTGTCGACATGGAACTGACAAATAATAGAACTGACGATTTTCCGTAATTTTTTTTTAATTAGTGGAATATTCATACGTCGCGATGTGCTGGCTGACTCCCCTGAACTTTTCAGGAACTACCGAATCATAAATCTTGGTAGTCTTTCATAACGGTGATGCTACCCCGATTATCACCTTTCCTGTCAAACCAAATGAGGGGTGTTTTCTTCAATGGCGAAGAGGATCTCAAAAACTGTCTCAACAACTTCTTCAACAGACGAAGAAAAATTTTTTTGTTCAATTAAATCTTTGTGAAAACTCTATGAACTTATTTTTCAACCCAATACCTTGTATAAGCATATTTTCATTCCTTCCTATGGTGTTGCCTCTACCCTTATACACAAAGTGAGCCGTAAATTCTTTTGATAATAAACTTTTTTAACTGAATCACTTGTTTCCAAAAACATTGTAGGTCTTCAGTTTCATAAAATTTCTGATAGAAATCATGGTACATCTTGTATCACAAATATGCTTGAGAAGATAAGACTGACATATTCTGTGTATAAGGGTAAAGCGGGAAACATAGCAAACATTTTTATACGAAGTAGGTTAAGATAAGGTAGCATAAACGTTGTGAAAGACTATACCAAGATTTATAATTCAGTAGTTCCTAAAAAGTTCCGGGCAGTCAGCCAGCACATTGTGACCTATGAATATTCTACCAATTAAAAAACAAAATACGGAAAATCGTCAGTTCTATTGTTTGTCAGTTCTATGTCGATAAATTTATGGAACAATATTTCAAAAGTAATATATGAAAAAAATTTTGGCGATTATCATCATGCCAAACGCTTTCACAGACATGGTGGCAACTTTTTTCATACTCGCTGGTACCATGGTCCCGGTTCAATATACAACGACCAGAAAAATTTAAACCACAGGCATAATTATTGTTTCTTTTCATAAATGTTGATAAAATATAATTTAACTTTACCAATGAAAGTTAATTTTGTTGGTTGTTTAATCATTAACTTTAAAAAAAAGAATGGATTTTTTTTCAACAACTTGCAATAATTAATTGAAGGAATGATTAAAGTTATTAAAGTTGCAAATTGCATAGCAAATCGAAATAAACATTATCAATATTTAAAACACGTCGAAATAACCACCCATAATAACTATTCCATTCCATTTGATCAATCCACTCGCTGCTGCCACATTTCTCACGCAAAATAATTTTCTTATTTAATTAAGTTATTCCTTATGTCGGACATTTTATGGTTTATGCACATCAAACTATCAAAAATAAGCTGTCAAAAATAAACTTTGGCGGCTCATATCTCGGCTCAGAGAAAAATTGCGCCGTTTTTGAAAACGGATTTGGAATCAGCGCATCCGAATCTATCAATGGTGCAAGTCTCATCAAAATCTCAAGCGGACGCTAAAGTGACTTCCCTTGTTACATATTTTTACATGCACGTAAAAATATAGCCCGAATTTAAACATGGGAAATTGAAATTTAATGAAACGTTGATTTTGAATGGAATTTACATTTTATGGTAATATAATAGGCTCAGTAAGAATTCTCAAACATAACTTTTTAGAATTATTTTAAGATTTTTTAAAGAGAAGCTTAACTAAATTATAGTAAAAACTTGTTTTTTATGAAGACGTAAAAATTTCTACACACGTTTAAAAATTGGAAAATCATTATTTCGATTTTACGTGTATTAGTTTTTCCTTTCTTTAGTTTAAAAAAGTCGCATAGCATGCAGTCAAAATTAAAAAAAAACTACACCAACATATAAATAAATAACGTGCGTTATAACTGATTAGCCGAATAATAAACTCTAAATGAATTATTTATTACTTTTTATTCGTCTGGGGATAGTTGCAGTTTATGTGGGCTTTTCTAGGAATATGGTATTACAACTCTTACTTCTACTAATTATTTGTATGCTATTGCAGGATTTGGATTGTTTTAGTATCAATTTTACTGGTCATTTGTAGATATACATGCTTAACTAACATATTGCTTCTATTTCCAATTACTCTTACCATTTTATTCGTGGTGTTTAAAAACAATACGAGTCTATCACATTCCGTAATTTCCAAAAATCCAACCCTCGAATTGGAAATATTTTTTTAAGAACTGCATTCAACTATTTCAAGATTTCAAATTAGGCGGACATCGAGGCTCTCCTCAGAACGCGCCTGAAAACACCATTGAAAGCCTTCAAAAGGCAAAAGAGGAAGGCTGTGACTTAGTCGAGTTTGACATTCACATATCAAAGGATGGAGTGCCACTTCTAATGCACGATGATACAACAGAACGGACTGCGACACAGAACTTGGTCGTAGCAAACACGGATTGGAAAAGTATTGAAAAAGTTCAATTAAAAACAGTCAAGTTGGGTATAGTGGATAGGATTTAGGTTTATTTATCTTTTCAGTAATGTCGCCGGAAGTGTTAGCAAGTTAAACGATACGGTTGATTGGTGTTTAAAGAATAACTTGAAAATGATATTTGATGTGAAAAATTCTGATTACAAATTATTAACATTGATGGCAAAGGAAATACGTAGGATTTTCTATATAATGAAGATAACTTGACCTATAAGTTCCTTCTAGAGGATAATTTTTACAGTCCACAGTGAACAACAATAAAGGAAATGCTGATTTTCGAACAAAGCAAATAGAAGTGAATTCGCATAAAAATTGTTTTATGGTTGTTATTAAATATAGGAAATGCGGAAATTTCTCCCGTGGTAAAATAAAGTGCATACGGATTATTACACGATCTAATTTGAAAACCTTCATCAAACTTCAATGAATTAATTAGGATATAAGTTGATGTGTAGTAGACAATTTAAAATCCATGCTGGCTCGATTCTTTTGAGGTCTTTTTATAAAAATGGAAAGAATCGAAATTTAATATGAGATAATTCGTAATTTTAACAATTCGTGATTTTTGCGGAAATGAATTTTATTTTCCGACGGGAGCATTATTTGCTTTTCCTAGATTTAATAACATTCCGTTTTATTCTGTGACCAAGCACGATGCACACAAAACAATCTTGCCCGTGGAGGAAGGTTGTCGTTTTTCAGAATATGAAAGGAAAGGTAACATCTATGTGTTGTCGATCCCAAATGTGTTTACCGCCGAATTTTAATTTTTATGATTTTTATTTTCCACATTGTATTGTTTTTGCTCGTTCTACACCGTTTTTGTTAATTCTTTTCGGCTAAAATAAAGTTTTTGTCGAAAATTACCTCCTAAAAGCTCAAGGAATATTAGTGGTAAATCTTCTTTAAAATATATTAGTGGCGATAAGGAATCTGATAATGACGAGGGTGATAACGAATCCAATCATTATTCCATTAGAATTAGAAATTATAGAGAACGGAATTGAATGAAAATCCATAGTTAATACTTAAAGAACAACATAGTACGTTTGTCTTTAACCATCTTCAGTTATCCCTAAATATGGTTACGTGATCGGTTATAATCCTGATGATGGAAGAATGCTTCGATCTGATGTCACCCTTATCATCAATGATACGTTTTATAAAAGATATACCACGCATATTCCACGTTCCTACTTTTACGGGCAAAATTTCGACAAAAATTCAATTTGTTTTTAGGAAAAAGAATTAACAAAATCGGTGTAGAAAGAGCAAAAACAAGAAAATGTGTAAAATAAAAATAAAATTAAATGAAAAAATAACATTTCAAACCCTAAATACCGGCGGTAATCGCATTTGGAATCGACTGCACATAAATTTTGAAAACTTTCCTTAATATTCTAGAACGCCACCACTTTCGTGTACGGGCTCGAAATCAACAGTTTCTTTTTTGCATACTTGGGAAAGGCCGGCCCGATTGGAGTCGGGCCGGCCCGCATTTTCGATTTTGCGGCCCTGGCCCGGGCCGGGCCCGGGCCGGGCCGGGTTAAAACGGGCCGACCCGGGGCCGGCCCTAAAATAAAACAAAATTTTAGTTTTTTTCATTATTTCTTAATTATTGATATGTTTCTTAAAATATTGTTTGTACGTTTGTTCCTCAACGGAATTAGTAGATATTTGAGAAGTTTAGGGCCGATCTTCAATGTCAAATTTGTCAAATAAATTATTTCAAACAAAAATTAAATGTTTTAAAATATTTATTTTAACATAAAACATCATCAAATAAAAAATTTTAATAGATCCTTACACATTTTAAGCACCGACACTTAAATATTAACCTCAAAATCCGAATTAATACCTAACGCTACATCAGAAATTATTTTTTTCAATTTTTCAAGTAGGCTAATATCTGATTCCATAAAAGACAACAATTTAACGGATTGACAGCCCTTTCAGATACGCTGTTGAAGCTTACATTGTAATGAACTGAAAATGCTTATAAAACACCATCAGGTGTGCTCTCAATTTTTTGATTTATTTCCAGATATTTTATGCTAAATTAAATATTTATAAAAATTATATTTCGTTTGGATAAATTATATTGCCAAATTTTCCGGGCCGAGGCATTGAGGGCCGGGCCGGCCCGCGGGCCGAAAAAATCGAAAATCTATGGCCCCCGCCTGGTCCGGGGCCGGCCCTAAATTTCCCAAGTATGCTTTTTTGTTGTTCATTGTGGACTGTCAAATTTGTCCTCTAGAAGGAACTTATAGGTGTTTTTGTTTATAGGTAAACGTAATATTTATGACAAAGTTCTTGTGAGTAGCTTTAATCCATTGGTTGGATATAATATCAAGAAGATTGATGCCAAAATTGTTACAGGTTTGTATTTTGGCTTATAAATGAAATGAAACAAACTTTCCTAATTTATGACCATCCACAGCTTGTAAAAATTGCGGACAACTTGCAAAAACAAGTCCTTAACTTTGCGTTATTTTATCATTTTTAAAGAATTCGAAAAGCTTTAACCTTAAAACAGTCCGAATAATGAAGTCTTAATGAACTCGGATGTGAATGAAATGAATGAAAGTCTAAATTAATGAATCATCTAAACAAAAAAGTAGATCATATTCGAAGAAGTTACGCTTTAAAAATTAAGAATTTAAATAGAAAAACTTTGCAACATTTTTTTTCAAAGATGCACTCCAATTTCACGCATTGCAAAAAAACCTAGCACCAATTGGACGCACTACCTTTAAATTATAGAAAGTTATATTAGATATTTATTTTTTTATATTAAGTTTCTTTCAAAATTTAAATAAAACCTTAAATTTAAAGGTAGTGTTCGCGCAATTGGTGCGAGGTTTTTTGCAATGCGTGACATTGGAGTGCGTGCTTCTTTGAAAAAAATGTTGCAAAACTTTTGTAGGAAGTTTGGATTAGTTTGGGGTACAATAAAAATAGCTACGCACCATGGCTGTCAACCCTTTTTGATAATTAATATGAGCGATTTATTACATCAATTGTAAACTATTTTAATTTTTTGCTCAGAAATCCGAATTAAATAATAACATTTTTTCATATAGGCTTTTTTGAAAAACCGCTGCACATCATGTATATATATATATATATAAACAACTTATATTAACAACTCGACATAGACAACTCTCTTTGTAATTATTTCGACGCGGAGAACTTTGCAATGCGTCGTCAAAGATTTTGATAGTCTGGAGTGAAAGTGTCAGTCCCTGAAAGTGCGGTCTTTGTACAAGCGCGCCAAGCATATTAGTACGTCACCCTCTATACTAAAATTACGGTTTAAAAAAGGGGCTTCAATATTAACTTACCCATTAAAATTGATATTCTATAAAAGTTCGAAAGACTACACCAAAAATTCACATAACATCTTTGAAAAGACAATGGGGTAGTTTCAAAATCGCGATTTAAATGAGGAACATTGAAGTTTGAGGGTAGGGTAAGTTAGCAATATTTGTTTATTTGCTCATGTAAATGACAGTTGACAATGACAGAAGTTCTATTATTATTTTAGTTATTCTATTAAACTTTTTAAACAAATTAATTTAGGTTTAAAGGAAATTTTATCAGTGAAATTAGTGTCTTTTATAGAGAAAAAAGCAAAAAATTATATGTGCACTCTCTATCAGCAATAATGCGCTTGTACACCGATAGATTACCCGATTACCCGATTACCAGATTACACCGATAGATAGATTTCGATAGATTTTATTGTTGACAACTCCGGAATTCGGAGTATAGAACCTAAAACCGAGAACCGGAATATAGAATCCAGCTTCCTGGAGGCCTGAAAGCTGTTCCGCGACAATATTGTTCGGCTTCTTGCAATAGTTCTTTTGCAACATATTAATCAAATGATAATATTGTAATACTGTATATTTATCATCTGCCAGATATAGAACAACAAGTTCGACGTAGCAATTTAATTTGGTCGCGAGAATGGGTTGCGATACTTTTTTCGCTTGCTGGGAGAATATACAATTTTTTAATTAAATTTCCAGACAATTATGCAAATGCATCTATTTATTATCATTTTTCGCAAATTATTTTTAATAAATTTAAAGAAATTCATAAGAATGTAAACAAAATTTCTTCATATTAATTAAATCAAAATATTGTAGACATCAAATACCACAAAATTAATTATGTGGGAGTAAAATTTCAAAAAATGTTTGACCGGATGTTTTAATTAGTAACTAAAGTTTATAAAACAAAGTATAGCTAATATGAATATTCTCGAAATAAGACATCAAAGACTATCAACCTTTTACCCAGAAATGTTTCGAATAGTAATTTGGACACCTTTCTCAAACTTTCTGAATTCATATTTAAAAGTTTTTTAATATCTTATTCGTTTTCACGTTCGGAAAGATTTTTAGTGAGGTACCTGATGCAATATATCAGAATCTGATTTATTCACTCTATAGATATTAATTAAAATAAGAATTTTAAATTGCTCCAAAGCAATTTTTCGCTATTCGCGAAGAATAATTGTATTCTCACGATTATTTTTTTCAAATGGTTTTCCAATACGTGATTTGAAAAGCTCTCGATAGAATAGGAAATAGGAGACTTTGCCAGGACTCTTGAAATGAACTTTGACTGAGATGAGACGAGACGCCTACAAATTTAAGTTTTCTTCTTTGATGTCTTGCGAGAGTCAGTAAGAATAATTATTTTTGATATAATGGGGTTATTTAAAAAATTAAATTTTGGTTCCAAAAGACGATTTGTAATATTAATAATTTAATGTCGATTATGATAGGTTGTAAGAAACTCAAGTTGTAAGAAATTGAGAGTTCATCTTCAAAATTGTTAATGTATGATAAACGCGTATAACGCGGAAAACGCGGATTTTTCAATAAAACTTTGGACTTTTAATTCGATTTGTTTTCTGAGTAACGTTATGATTATTTAAATGTTAATCTTTCAATATAATACACGTCTACAAAATACTACAAAACCATAACCACGTTGAAATTCATAAAATTTAGAATTTTACGGGGAAGAAGATGTTTTAACTCACGTCTCATAAAAATCGTTCGTTTAAATGTTTTAAAAATATATTCGTTTTTTCTATCTGAAGGCGATTTTTCAAATAAATGCATTCGGTGTGTTACAGTTTAATAATCCCATTTACGTTTCCTGTTGATGAATATTTTACTGTTTCAAGGAACTATCCACTTTGAAAAAATTTTAAAACTGTATAGCAAATTAGAATATACGAAGTTTTATGATAAAAAATTAGCAGAATAAGTGCAATTCTATAGTATACACGTTAGTAGAGAAAATTCAGAAATTCTATTTTCCTTATTTTTGTTGTTTTTGGATATTCCGAGAAAAAAGGAAACGTACGATTTACAACAAGTATTACATTTTAAATTCTATTTAAATGTTATTAAAACTGAAAAATGTCTGATTGGATTAGCACGCCAACTGTAATGATGATTCAACCGTGATTAATTTTAGACCACCCAGATAAATTATACCAGAGATAATTATATTTTATCGCAACCATTTCTGAGACATCTTTAATGTGAGCAAAAAATACAGTCGGTATATTTGTGTTTAACACAGAAATATAATCTGAAACATTCAAAAATTCAAAAACATTTCAGTTGGCGTGGATTAGTAAAATAAAATAAAATATGGGTTAATTACAGTACTGCAGAACATCTCTAGTAAAATAGTGACCCTATTGTTTATCTTATTGTTTAACGTAGATCTTAATTTTTTTCCAAAATAGTAGTATATATGTATATATAGTATATATAAAATATATAGAATCTTTGCCTAAAGACACCCCAAATTGAGCGTTTAAACTTGAAAAAAAGCTCAGAAAACGTTCCCAAATATAGTTTAGCGTTCAGAAAAGAAGAATTCTATATAGTTTAGAATATGTTTAGATATTTTAGATTATGTAAAAAATATTTTGAAGTTAATACGTGAAAGCTTATAATATATAGTCGTCGTGTGGCGTACTTTTTAAACATTAATTTTTATGATTATTTTCTTGTTTATGCTCGTTCTATACTGTTTTTTCATGTATTTTTCACAAAAATATGTATTTTAGTTGTTATTTAAATCGTGGAATAAATGTGGAAAATATTAATAATCATAAAAATTAAATAAAAAAAGTGCGCCACATTTTGCGGTGGTAATCGCATTTGGCGACGACTATACATTAAAATATTAAAATCTTCTATATTAAAATCTTCATATATTCATAATTAGTTTGCGACAGACTTTTATAGCGAGAAATTTTCTATATATAAATTCGTTTTTACTTGTTTTTCGAGTCTATTCCATTCCTAATATTAATTCCATTGAAGAAAAATCGAAGATTTTGGCATTGAATGACTTGCAACTAACAATGTAATTTATTTCATTTTTCAGGATTAACCCTTGATCGATCATATTATTCATATGAAGATGATGATAGAAAAGTCCCATTTAGCTTAAATATTTTTACACATTGGTTTCATGAATTGCTCGACGAAATTAATGTGATATGTATGCATCATGAAATCATAATTATTTTAATATTAAATGTTTTCAGTAATGCCGACTTATATTTTACCGAGATTTATAGGCGTGGATGTATTGATGTTTAGCTATAAACTTGTATCACAGTAAGTATTTAGGACATAATTTATTAAACCATTTAAATCATTTTAGTGATTCTATACGTGAAGCAAAAGAGAATGGCTTTCAAACAGTTGCGTGGACGGTAAACGACATAGATTACATGAAGATTATGAGCCAACTGGGTGTCCCATTCCTAACGGATATATCGTCCAAAATTAACCGGAATGATCTGTTTAAGAACGCTTAATTTTGTTGCATAAAAGTTTTGAACAATTTTACAACTCTTTCAAAAATAACAACAATTAGAAACAATTTAAGTGTTCAGTAATAATTGCATTTCAACGAGATTTGTTGATTCCCCATGAACTATTGGTTGAATGGACAATTGGGTTTGGTTGTGTTTTACTAAACAGCCACTTGTTTTGAGATCAAACATCCATGTTTATATCTTCCTCGTGCTTCGATACATGTTTATATAATGTTGCTCATTTATTTTTTACTTATGGAATGAAATCTGGGATTGCCTAAAAATTAGAATTATGCATAAACGTTGAACACGTTTTTGTTAATAAATGGTAAATTATGGGTATTTTAAGCGAACGAGCCCATGAAATATTTAATGTATTGATGCTATCGAAAAATAATTGTTAGTTTAATGGATTTCGTTATGGTTATTCAAGGATATAGGAGCAAATCTTCAAGTTTAAGCTCCGAGAAAACTTCAAGCAAATGTTCCGTCCCTCAGTCATTTATGCGCGTAAGAATATATAAATTGTATCTTGGCTTCAATCGATGTTTTTTAATTATTAATTTCTAAACTTTTATACTGACAGCCTTTTGATTTACTGTAACCTTTGGTATTGTTTTCTCGTGAACTCCGTTAAACTGGCTTTAAGACAAAATACGTCACTTATTTTCTATAAATAAAACCAAACAAATTCTCTAAAACCGATCATTTGAAAAAAACATTATTACGACTAATTTACACATCTATTAATCGGTCGCAAAAAATCGTAGTGATTAATAAAAAAAACTAAATATAGTCGTCGCCAAATGCGATTACCACCGCAAAATGTGGCGCACTTTTTGAAATATTTTTTTGCATTTAATTTTTATGATTATTTTCTTGTTTATGCTCGTTCTATACTGTTTTTGCTTAAATAAATTGAAGAATATGTTTTAGATGATGTTTTAATCGTAAAATAAATGTGGAAAATAATAATAATCATAAAAATTAAATGAAAAAATAATATTTAAAAAAGTGCGCTCAATTTTGCGGTGGTAATCGCATTTGGCGACGACTATAAATAAAAAAAAATAAAACTTGAAGATTTTGATTTGAATCGAATAAATTTGATTTTTTGATTTTTTTAAATTTGAAAACCCCATTTAGTTACTTGATAAAACAAATTTCAGCTTCCAACTCTATAATTCGTCGTTTCGGCCTCATTTACTTGTTCTAAATTATCGAAAACTCGAGAAATTCTCCAACTATGAAAAGAATGAAAAATTTTAAGATTTCAGGCTTAGAACCCATTTTTAGATGATAATCGTTTAGCGAGGGCGCTTATCGACATAGAAAATTTTATTGGCTTCAACTGCACTATGCCTCAGTTTGAAATTTTCTTTTTAAAAATAGAAACCAAAGTGAAAATAATGGCTAGAGAAACATCTAAAAACCTTAGCATGTACGCTGACAATTTTTTTCAAATACATTTTTAATATATTCACTTTAAGGAAATTACAATGGAACATCTGGAATCAGTTTAAGGCATTGATCGGTAAATAGTAATAGAAAAATTTTAAAGAGAACACATTCCCTCAAAAAATAATATAACAGACACATTGACACTTAGAATTATCTTCATTATACCTAAATTAATGGATATTTGAACCATTGATTGTATGGTAAAAATATCCATAAGTTTTGCTTAAATTTTAGACTAGAAAAGTCTTTCAAATCTAGCATTTAACATTGCTAATCAATCAGATGAAGACAAACTAAAAGAAGTTACGTGAAAAGGTAGTTTATAATTAAATCATTAGAATTTGTAAGACTATAAAATATTAAAATCACCGTTTTCAGTTTCAGTGAATATCAGATAAATACCTGATTAAATTTCGAAATCTTGTGGGATGCATAAGAAAATAAGTTACTGATCACTTATCTCATAGAAAAGTCGTTTTAGCCATTTTGCTAACGCATTTTGTCAGAAATCAAGCGTGTTCTAATTTACACGTATTATTTTCATATAACTTGACACATCATTTTTACCAGCCAATTTTAAACTATTGTCCTTTTCAGGGATCGGTGCCTAATGGAAGAGGAAAAAAATTAGGCTGGAATGAGGTTCTCGTTTCGACGGCCTCTCTTTTTGGACGGCCACTCTTTTTTACGAAATAAGGGGCAGCACATATTGAAGAGATATATTTTTTAACTTATATATTTTAACGAGCTGTCATTCGGTTTAAAAAGTTTTTATATTATTACTATTTAAGTAACAAGCTATCTCGAGTTTTAACGAGTAGTTGACCTTTGTTCCTTCCGCACGACAACTGGAAATTAGGATTTTGGGATATTGAAGTGTGTCTGAAAACTCTTACTACTTTTTAACGGAACATTTTTTCCGGCCGTTTTACAAGGCTTTTCTTAAACTATCTAAAAAACTTAACAATTCAATTTTGGGTGCTCTTTTTATCTAAAAATTAGAAAAAAAAACAGCACCTATTTTATAAGGCGGTAAATTCACGTTGCGGACAAGTAAATAATTATATAATCTTTTTCATTATTTAAAGTTTTTCTATTATTATTATTATTATTATTATTATTATTATTATTATTATTATTATTATTATTATTATTATTATTATTATTATTATTATTATTATTATTATTATTATTATTATTATTATTATTATTATTATTATTATTATTATTATTATTATTATTATTATTATTATTATTATTATTATTATTATTATTATTATTATTATTATTATTATTATTATTATTATTATTATTATTATTATTTTGTGCTATTATGATGTTGTTCGCATCAGGATCCACATAATTAATACAATTAATCAACAACAATTACAATGTATTAATTATGTGGAGTCTGGAATTGATGATCCTGATGCGAATAATAATATAATAGCGCAATAGCACGAAAATACGTAGAATAACCTCAGATAGACCTTCTTTGTGGAAAACATAGAAGGCTTAAATACTACAATTTGTGTGCGTGTCGAATAACGTAGCTCTATTGTTATCACACAGAAATATAGTGGTTATCTCATGAATATGAGTTGTTGCCACGCGGCGACGAGATATATAAACAATTGCTTCTATTATTTAATTGATCGAAAAAAGATTAAAATGATAAAGGTGTGTCGGCATAGCCACGCAAAGGTTTAAAAATTCCAAAACACAGAGTTAAAATACCTTATTGAGCTTCATTTATCGATATCTCTTCATTCAGCCGTATGTCTTTACATTTGATTTTTAATAATAATTAAAAATACAAACAATTTATTTAATGTTGGTCGCAGAGCAAATAAATTTATAAAAACAGGAGCTCGGAAGTGTCCTCAAAAATCATACATTTTAATTGGCATCCATTCCCCTGCCAATAAACCGCCACTTGCAAATAACCTTTAATTTATTTAATTTCAATATTTTATTTATCACTTAGCGATTCATTCTACATAAATCTTGATGAATTAATGAAAAGAAATCTCAATAATTGGACCAGAAGAATCTTCATCGTAATTATAAGTTACTTGTAAATATTGAAAAAAAATATTAAAAGGTTGAGTTTGCAGTCGGTGCGAAGTCTTTTGCAATGCGGCGCGGTTTCGTGGTAGGGGAGTGGACATGTAAAAATGATTTTTAGCGGAAATGTGGAAATTAATATAATCATTTTAATATGGCAAAATTCTCATTTTATTTTGGTGAGTGCAATAGCACATTCTTGGTGTTATATTCTTGGACGAATATAAATATTGGATTAAACTGTTGTACAGGGCTTTTTAGATCACTTTATTGAGCTAATAATAATAATAATAACTAAACGAAAACACACCAGCTGGTATGATAATAAAATGAGCTCAGTAAACGTGCTCAAATTTACATTTTCCCAGTGATATGAATTTTTTTTAGATAGTTTAAGCCTAGTAAAACGGCCGGAAAAAATGTTCCGTTAAAAAGAAGTAAGAGTTTTCAGACACACTTCAATATCCCAAAATCCTAATTTCCAGTTGTCGTGCGGAAGGAACAAAGGTCAACTACTCGTTAAAACTCGAGATAGGTTGTTACTTAAATAGTAATAATATAAAAACTTTTTTAACCGAATGACAGCTCGTTAAAATATATAAGTTAAAAAATATATCTCTTCAATATGTGCTGCCCATTATTTCGTAAAAAAGAGTGGCCGTCCAAAAAGAGAGGCCGTCGAAAATAGAACCTCATTACAGTCTAATTTTTTCCTCTACCATTAGTCACCGATCTCTGAAATGAACAATAAAACAATATGAACGAGAAATTATCGATTCCATGTTCGCGCCATTTTCGATTCGAAATTCCGGATTCCGGTTTCCTAAATTCCACTTGTTATGCCGAATCCCAAATTCCGGATTCCCGTGTTCAAAAAACAAAAACTCTCGTTCCAACTATCTCTGATATGAACTAATTTTCTCAGAGTATCATTCAAAGGTAAAGTTGATTTCATTAAGACTCTAGATCAGGGGCCGTTTTCCGTCGTCCGTTTGAAAAAATTAATTTCCATTTCCGTTTTCCGTCGTCCGTTTGAAAAAAAATCGGTTTCCGTGCAACCCTGCTCTAGATATTTATTTCATGTATTATTAGGTGTTTATTCGTTCAATATTTATCGTGAAATATCACTTGCACGTCAAATCGAAATTGCAATTTTGCAATTTTTAAACGTGTGCGGAAAACTTTACATCTTTACAACCAAAATGTTTTTACTACAATTTAATTAAGCTCGTCTTAAGCTATCTAAAAATACTAGTTTCTTTCTAAAAAGTTATATTTGAGCACATTTACTGAGGTCATTCTATTACCATACAAGCTGGGGTGCACTTGTTATCAATTTTAAATGAAAAAAAGCTCAGAATTGTTTTATTTGATCAAATCTTTTTATTGATGCATTCACGTCACACACTATAACAGCTAATTTATAGAAAATAAACTTTATTAAAGGAGTTGTACTAAGAAAAGTCAATGCATGAATCAAGAAATAATTTGATTCAAATCATTGCCTGATATGTATGACTAGGTACTTCTCAACTTTAAATTCAGATTTTATTATCTGTTTTATTTTCTAAAATATTTTGCAAAAACACAATTTTAAAGTTCGTGTATTTTTAATGTATATGGTCCGTGGGAAGTTGGAAAGTACATGTGCAAACTTCCTATTGTGATGTTGATTGGTATGAACTTTTTAAGATCATGTCAGATCCTATTAGAAATTGATACTCTTATAAAAAAGGAAAAATGATTGTTGTTCCTGTTATTTGTTTATTTACGATATTAAATACTTCTTTGGATAAAAGTAGCGAATAAAACTATTGAGACGGAAGAGAAGGCGATGCAGGCTTTCCAATTGCTCCGCCCCCGTTACATCCCACTCTGTTTTTAGACCTGAATGTATTTTTGTTTTAGTTTCTAGACATGTTAATCTGAAAATATTTGTTTCGTACTTGCTTTGAATGGAATGTTTTTGGTAACCGATTCACCTGTTCATCGTGATTTCTGTCAACACTTCAATAACTTTTGTTTGGTATATTGGCAAATTTTTGTTTTACGAAACATTGTAAACGGAAGGTAAATGCTAATAAAGCTACCTATCAATTACTGATAATTCAAAATAATTTATTATAATTGGTTTATTGTTTTCTTTTCCAATTACTCATCTCTTTTTTCCTATTTTACTATTTTTATTGTCTATTTTTATATAGGATTATAAATTATTTATATATTCAAACTAAATATATTATAATAATTTGTATCAACATTATTCATCTCCTTTTCAGTTAAAAATTGTGCCGTTGTAAATGAAATGTCAATTAATTATGGGCAAAATACAACTTGAATTAATGTTTTTTAAAAATATTTTTTCTTATATGAATAGGGAAAATTAAATTGCAGAGCTACGCACACATATTTGAGCTATTGTCCCATACGATATTAAAATGATTGAATGAAGGAAACCTCAATGGATAAGTGATGGAAACCGTATATCCGGTCTATTTAACATATGTGAGTTCATTTTAACTCTTTATTTGTACTTTATTAACAAATGGCATTTGTGTATTTGAAAGGATTAAAAAACTTTACCAGTTTGTATTGCACGGATAGATTAAGCAGAAAATAAATTATATGGGGGTTTAAATACTTTGATACTTTTATATTTGTATGTAAAATATTTTTAAAATTAAGTTTATTTTGTTTAGCCGCGAGTACGCAGAATGATATTCTACGTAAAAAAAGAGATAGGAAATGATTTTAAAATCAGATTTTAATAAAATTAGAAACATGTCTAGGTCGATTATTCAAATAGAAGGTTACAACTCTAAATTTCCACAAAAAAACACTTTAAAATATTAAAAAATTCGTTTGGCGTTCCACAAGAAAACGTCTCGTAATTCATATTTGCTAATTCCAAATTAAAGAATTTGTTAAAAGTCTAATCACCGTTGTTAAGTTTAAAAGACATTTCTAGCTTACGAACTATTTTGGTATGTCAAAAGGAAAATTTAATTTATTTATTGTTTTTTTTTACATGAGCACACCTACTGAAATCGTTTAAACCATTATTTATTCACAATAGTAGAGAAACCGGGGGCGGTCAGTTTTACACTGGTTTCACTATAAAATCCAATTAAAATCGACAAAGACATTGATTAGCATAACAACAACTCATTAGGGTTGTTCTTTTCTCTTATTTTTTAGGTTAAGTTTGTTTTAACCGTCAACCACTTACAAAGAAACTGTGGACGGTTCGTTTTACACCGGTTTTACACCGGTTTCTCTATATAACTCTAGTAAAATCGAGTGGGACGGTGATTTGCATTTAAAAAAATCGTAGGGTCGGTATTTTATCTTATTTTTTAGGTTAATGTTTTCAAACTGTCAGCAACTTGCAAAGAAACTAGGAACTGCCAGTTTTGCGTCGGTTTTACAACGGTTTCACTGTAAACATCAAGTATAATAAAGAGTGACAGTGATTTGCATCAAAACAACTTAGGTTGTGCTGTCCTATAAGCCTCAAACGGTCTGTTCCTGGTTTGTCTGTGATTTATGCCCACCGATTGTTAAACGCGTTGTTCTGTATGATTTCAAAAAAATATATACTAATCAAACTGTCGTGAACGATCTCTTATTGAAACAGCATTCCAATTTTCACACAGTTTTGAAAATAGGAAAATCGTTCTTTTCAATTGGCGTGTGTGCATGAAAATTTTAAAACTCTTTCTAGTGGAAATGACAAACTGTAATCTATCCTTATCGAGCTTATCAAATGTCTGAAATAAGTTTATTTAGGTGTTTTGTGATATCGTGTTTAATTTGGGTTGATAGTCTAGAGTTTTCAGTCATTTGGGCTGCTCTGAATATTATAAATTTCTTCATTCTAGAAGGTTGTGTTTTAGAGTGATCCTGTGAGAATCCAAACAAATAGGGCTACATTCTTCGCTCCAGAAGGTTGCTTCTAGAGACTCGATCTTTATATAAATAAGAAAAACTAAATTAATTATATAAATATAATACGTCAATAGTTTTTACTTTTGTTGATAGAGCTAGGTTGTTCTATATATATATATATAACCTATTATTTTCGGTATATGGTGAAACGTAACAGCTGAAAATATTAAAAGGTGTGTTTATCAGTAATTAACCTCCGCTATAAAATTGATAGAAATATTTTATAAAAAAATATTTAGAATGTCTACCAAATCAATATGAATTTGATCATCTATAATTTAAATTTTAAATAATACAGTCATTGTTTTAGCTTATCACTCGTTTCTAAATAAAACTTTCTAGAAACGTTTCATCGTTTTCGAATCCGGAATAGGGGAAATACGATTTAGTCCCACTTTAGACGCAATTAATATATCAGAAATTTTTTCAATGTTATTGTTTCGCAATCTGCGCAAATAATTAAAGACATTTCCTAGTATTTTGAAAAACCGGCCAGAATCAATTTCGCTGTTTGGGGACTCATTGGACCACTCTAATAGACAACCCAACGACGAATGTATAAGATCAGCACCTAGCCATTTATACTGAAGCGCATAGAAGGCAATTGATAACTTCAAGTAAATCTGATCCATAAAAGCAAAATCATAAAGTAAATCATTAGACATGAGCATCAAAAATATTAGAATAATAAATAAATCTAGCATAAATAATTTATACAATTTTTTTTTACATAATAAGGGAAACACACTAGAAACTTTTAAAATTTATTCCGATTCACATTAATTATTTATCCGCTGACTCGATGAACACCTATAAAAGGATGCATGTTAGTAATGATTTTTTAATGAAAAATTTCAGAAATCAAAATTTATTCTTACAAGTTAGAATGGGAATAATCTGAATTTTTTATTAAAAAAATTGTTGAAATTTTGATATTGACATTAGATGAAATGGCATGAGATAAGAATAATTTATGTTTAATAAATTGTTTCAGATCTTAACTGTCGTTTGTATTAACATTATCCGGCCAACTAGAACGCTAATAAAACGAGCTTAAATTACGCTCCTAAATTTAACATTTTGCGAACTGTTAAATATTTCTTTAGAAAGTGTAATGAGAAGCTCGGAAACTGACCTATACAATTCTTGTGTAAGGTGTGACAATTTGACAAGAATCGGAAAGATAATTTGATAGTTTATGAAGAGTTTTACCAACTTAAGTGACAATTTTAACATTATTTACACATAGAAATTAGCAAGAGAGAATTGAGAAATGTTCATTTTCATTTGGCTTTTATTTATTTAGATAAATTAAAAATAATTTACACACTGAAAATCGGGCTCAGGGCCAGTTTACAATTAAAAGTACACCATCGTAGTTATATTTGGTAATATTTATTTTATAGTTCAATTTACAAACCTTATTAAGTGTCTTTTGCTAAAGTCCATGCTTCTGTTATATTTGACGATTAAAAGGGTTCGATAAATTTTGTAAATTTTATATTAATTATTTAATTTTTTTTTAAATAAGCACGCCAATTCGAAATAAAAATTTAGCGGTTTTTGATCGTGTGTGGAAATTTTTACGTCTTTATAAGGAAAAGTTTTTACTGAAATTTAAACTAGAATGTCTTAAACTATCCAAAAATGTTAATATCTTTCTAAAAAGTTGAATTTGAGCATGCTTACTGAGCTCATTCTTTTACCATACAAGTGGGGTGTCATTGCTTTATGCTTTATGCTTTATGTCATTGCTTATGCTAAAAACTTTTCTTTGATCGTGCTCTCTTGGCACATGCGGCAGTAAGAAATGATTAGAATTTTTAGACTTCTTTTATTCGCGCTCCCGGAATGTCTGTTTCCTTATTAAAATAAATTAAATGAACCTTAAAAGCTTACAAAGTGAAAAAACGTTGTTCAATTGAAAATGGATGCACAACTGAATCCCAAGAACGTATTACAGCAACCGTAATCCTTTCAAGGCTGGTATGTATGTTTCTAATAAGCCATAAAAACAGCGATTGGCTCGTTATTTAGTCTCTCAGATAAATTATCTCTGTACACGGCAAATGGAAAAAAAGATTTTAAAAATTTTCAGTGTTTTAAAGTATTTTACGGTCTTTCTAGAAAACACTGATCACGAAAATTTAAAGAAGTTATTCTTAAACTACCCAAAACTTTAAATATCTTGTCGAAAATCTAGACTTGAGCACTATTACTGTTTTCATTTTATAACCATACCAGTTGGCGTTTATGTTCTAAAAATAATGTTGGTCAGGATCGCAATATATTTGCATTTTTTCTGGGAGAGATTAAATTTTAATTTTAATAAAATGCATACTTTGTATTAAACTCATTGCACCATTACAATTATTTACAATTATTTATTTTAATTATTTATTATGGGAAAATTGTTAATGAGGCGTTTCAAATAATAGTTCAAAGTTTAAACCTATGAACCAAATGCAAAATTACGTGCAAAACTTATTATAGTTATTTTTACTTACAACCCGCAGGCCAAATTAATTCGTAAAACAGAAGCTCTGAAATGACAGAGACGACACTCCACCAGCAAATGTCTATTTAATGAGATTCAATTACGTTTTATTAAATTCTGCGTGCACATTTAATATTAATTTTAAGAAGATTAGGATAACTTTAAGAAAAATAATCTATATAACATCAAGTTCTAAGGGTTAGTAATGATCTAGAAATGTAAATAAGACAGTCATTTTACTAGATCGGGTGGCGTGTAGCACCTCTATGAGCTCCTACTGTTATAATTGCATTAGCCGTGTTTACCACGTAATAACAGTTTATATATATATATATAGCGGGAGGAATACATATTAAGATGAACATGTCACTAAACCAAATACACAATGCGAATAAAAGTTTAAGAATAAAGAAAATAATAGTTAGAACAAAACTTGAACGTGGGCAGCCATTTTTTATTGTTCAACATATCCTTTATATGGAAGAAGTTTCTGACATAGAGCTTGTCATTGTGTTACTCCGATCGGCGTGTCCGATTTTTGACATTGTTCTTCATAGTTTAATAGAATTTGATGTTATAATGATTTTCTGAATATAAACAGCTACTATTTATACAGAATAATCCAGTAATATTCGATTAAACTGACATATGTGGGTGGCGTGCAAAGAGATTTGAATTTTTATTGGTTTTTCAAGTGGTTTTATTCCATATCTTGAATAAACCGCTTTGGAACTATTGAGCCAGCTCAGCCACAGAACGTCCAATATCTTCCAGAGCCTATTGCACACACACACACTCACCTTTTTTTTGAAACACTTAGCCACCTTATAGTGAAACAGTCCAAAATTAGAATAAAGCCATGAGAAAATACTTTAAAAAATTGAAGTGAAAAATTAAATTTTGTGAGAAAAAGTTCACAAAAAACCACATTTTGCTTCGTACGGTAGTTCAAACATGTATTTAGTTTTCTATTACTGTTCCACGCCAAATGAAAATGAAATTTTTCCAATATATAAAAGCGTAATATTAATTTATACGTTTTAATTTATATCCGCTTTATACATCACTTTAATATTAAACAAAGATGGGGGAAATCCCGGAGTTATGAGCCCACATCTTTAAGTTGGCATGCCGTTGTGAGCATTTCAACATTTCATAATGAACCGAATTCTTGGAAAACTATTGAATATCAAATTGGACTATAGGAATAGCTGTCTTGCTAAAAAACAATTTCCAAGTAAATTTAAATTATTTTACCTGAAATTATGCCAGTGATTGTGCTTTTAAGTATAACACAAATCATAAAAATTTGATCTGTTTTTTTGAATCTTAATGCAGTATGCCTAATAGGAACCCAAAAAGTTGTGCAATTTGTAGAGTGTGTAGAACCTAGAACTCTGAATCATTACTCAAACAATAGACGCGGTAATGTAATCAAGAAAAATTATCAAATTTGAAAAATTTTATTTTATTAATTTATTTTGACAATTTTTCTATTTATGATCGAGACTTTATAACCATCGTCGCGACAAATGCAGTTATAAAATAGAAGCTCATACAACTGCTCTCCGATAATATTTAGTAAAGATATAAATTTCCTCCGATAGTTTGGCATTAAAGTTACGTGAAAATTCTCTGCTAATTTATGCGTGCAATATAATAAGAAAATGTTAAATAATGAAGGAAAAATTAAAATAAGTATTTACCATTATTTTAACTCGTCTCATTATCTTCCCCGTGAAATTAGATGCACGCCAACTGGATCCCTAATAAAGCGAGCTTAGAAAATGTGCTGACATCTAATATTTTGTGAAGATATTAATAGTTTTCAATAGTTTAAGACAAAGTTGACCGACTGACGTAAATTATGTTTTGGTAATGAGCGCGTAAAAATCAGAAAATCATTTGTTCAATTTGGCGTGTTGGATGCTAATTTTCACGTTACTTTATCAGTTTTTCTTTCTAAATTATGCGAAAAACTGATTATTTATAATAAATATTTTTCTACAGATCCTTTATGCGCTTTATTTTTATCGTTAATTTAAAATGTTCATTTACGTCATTTAACAAACATTACCATTTTATGATATTTAATCTTGTTTAATCTGGCCATACTAATTTTAGCGTGAGCTTTTCAAAACATTATTAATTATATAATGGATAATTTAAGTCAAATATTCTATGAAAAGAACTAATTAAATGTCTAAACATATAACTAGAGACTTAAATGAGACAAAAGCTTTACTATGTTTGGTTCCGTCTATTTCAGTTCTCATAAGAAACCAAAACAATTTGCAATCACAAATAACAAATGATGTGTTATTTCAGGAAGAATGTTCATCTGAGTGCGGATCAATTGTATCGTTTTGTGCCGGAAAGGTGCCGCATTTAGTGTGTCAGCTCAATTTCCTAGTATTCCTAATCGTTATATTTTTTGCAATATTCACAGGTGAGTTGCACGAATAATGCATTACTAGATTTTATTATTTGTGCTATATTATAATAGCCGATTATAAATGTTTAATCCACTGTAACAAAAACAAATATTATCTTGAAATTTGTTTATAGCCTTAGAGAATTAAAAAAAAAACAATCTTGTAATTGAATTGTCTGAAATAAGAAAGAAAATGTTGGTTTTAGGAAAATTTTGCTCTGAAACAAGCTCTTAATGACATTCAATGAAATAAGCGTTTTATATTGAGAATTTCATTTTAGAACAATAATTTGGAGCACATGCTTTTTCTTGGAAAATAATAGAATGGGCGAATAATGTTTGAATTGCTTATGAAAAGGGATTAACTGTTTCCTTTCAAAACTTAGCTTTATTTTAAACAATAAAGTAAAAATGATGAATAAAATTAAAAGAATGAAAAGCCTCTTAGAGTGCAAAATTTGATTTAAAAGGCAATCTCATAGTTGAATTAGGGGAATTGAATTATGCTATATTTTTTTGAGGATTTTCTTTTTCTTTTGCACTTTCAATTTGAAGCTATATTTATTATTGTTAAAAGAATATATTATTTATTATTGTTAAAAGAATATATTATGAATATATTATTGTTAAAAGGAAACTCTCTTAAAAGTCCATAACATAAATGTAACATGATTCACGAATTAAATAAAAACAACAAATTTTCATTATGTCGTATTTATGGAGAACTATCTTGAAGAAAAATTATTTAACAAAACTGTGAATTCCGGGGATTTTTATTATTTATTTTACTAACGTTCATTTTACTAGAAAAATTAAACGTTTTATTCTTCAATTTCTAATTTTTTTCACTTTTCGTGGATATAAACATTGGAAGAAAAAATTCTTATAAATTTAAAGAAAGCAAATTTTCTTAAAATTTTCTTAATTTTTTAATAGTCGAAAAAGCCATATAAAAAAGATTTTTTCTAGTAAAACGAAAAACAAAAAGTTTATTTTTAATTGGCTTCTATTGTTTTATAATTCTTTAAAAGAATTAAAATATTTCAGCTGTCCGGAATTGAAAACACAATTTTAGAGTCTATCTTGTTAAGATAAATAGGAACATTTGCCTTTCTTTGTAAAAAAATATATTACATTAGGTAGGGAGATATATTCGATGAATTTTTAAATTTGGGAGCAAATTGAATGTCTTGAAAATTAAAATAACTGATTTGTAAGATTTAAAATTTCCAGGTATCTTCATTCCATTATCATGTCTATTTTGCTGGATTCACGGAGTATTTCGACGAACCTCAAAAGGACAATGCAATTTGTTTTATTTTTCAAAGCGTAACCCAGCAAAAAGTGAAATCACCAACGATCGGAGTAATTTTCACTCAAATGCGATGACAGTTCCGAGCACACGTATGATTATTTATTATACATATGTATATGGAAAGTCTTTATTACAGCTCCACGCAAAAAACCACGCCAGCCTTCATCATTTTCACTTCCAGCTGTTTCAAATGACGTCATATTAGAAGAAGGAGAATACGATAATGCAAAACAAAAAATGATTATTAAGTCGAAAAGATGCCGGAAGATTACGTTTGATTTGTCAATGACAAGACGGGATCATGATTTTTCACAATTATGATGAATTCAAGTTATTTTTTTGTTTGATTTTATTTGAATATGGGTGTTCAGTTCAGTTCATTATTTGTTTTATATATTTTGATAAAATGAAACATTTTTATTGGATTAGTGCATTTATTTTTACCTAATATATATTTAGAAAAAATATTCATATATTCTGCATCTTTTATCCTATATTAGATTTATATTTAAATATTATTAATTAGAACGCCCACTGAATTCATAATATAGAATGCTCAGTAAAATTGCTATAATGTGAGGTGTTCGCAGATTATGAAAAATTATAAATTTATATTATTTCGAATTCATTGCGGGGAATTTAAAATACACTGTTAAATGTTTCGCGCGACGTGTAAAAAATATAGTCCCTTTTTTAATACGGTTTAGAATATTTTCCTTAAACTTTCAGACATCAAAATTTTTAAAAATGTATTACCAAGATGACATCAGTTAAAAATTTTTTTCAATTACTTAAATCACAGCAAATTGAATGTTTTTTTGTAAATTATTGTCCTTGTCAGAGATCGGTGCCTAATGGAAGAGCAATAAAAGAAGAGAAAATTATGGGCGGCCACACGGCCACAAACAACATTTTTCTCAAGAGTGTCAGTAAATAACAATAAATGCGCTGAGTCGAACTGTGGCGGTGTTTACGTACTGTCGTAAAATAAAATCGTCGCTTGTTTAAAATGTTCGCTTGTTTATATTAATAATAAACAAGCGAACATTTTATTTTACGACAGGACATAAACACCGCCACTGTTCGACTCAGCGCATTTATTGTTATTTACTGACACTCTTTTCTCAATTCCTCTTAAATATGTGCTGCCCATAACTTCGTAAAAAAGAATGGTCGTCTAAAAAGAGAGACCGTCCAAACGAGAACCTCATTCCATCCTAATTTTTTTCCTCTCCCATTAGGCACCGATCTCTGAAAAGGACAATAATAAGACATGCTTAAATATTGAAAAATATTCATTTCGATTTGGCGTGCTTGTCGTGAACAATGTTTTCTAGAAAGACCGTATAAGCTTTAAACACTCTATAAATCAGGAAAATCACTATTTCAGTTTGTGGTGGTATATTAATCGGATTGATATATACTTCAAGACCTAGATATCAAAATTAGGAGTAATGATGTCTGTAAGGTAAACCTGAAATTCAATAAGTATAAGAGATATTTAAATAAGAGATAAGGCCCATTTTCATTTGGACTGCTAGAGCAATAGTAGCGAGAAAATGGATGGTTATGTCTATTCAATTGCCCTCACACACCACATTCTAAACACGAGTTGTGATGATCTGTTATTTGAGGTTGACGTTTGGATTCATTATTTATAAATTTGACTTCTTATTCAGTTCCTTCCTGAGACATGGAAGTCTCTTTTCAATTTCTTATTTTACGTTATTCGATATTTTATAGTTCAAATTTATGAAATTTTTTGCGTAAATCCTCTAAAAAGTCTAAAACTCTCTTAAATAGTCTTTAAGTCTAAAAATTTCCCACACTGACAACAATACGAGTCGCTAATGACGGTCAATTATCGTTTCAAAGATGGATTCAATAAATTTTTTTAGAAAACTTTCAAAATATATTATCAAAATATAAGAAATTGACAATTCGAATTTTATTTTCATAAAAAACAAAAGTAATACATCTTATTTGATCTAGAAATTTTGAAGAAATATAATGAAAAACAGAGAAATTATTAACATAAATTGAATATTTGTTTCATGATCTCATTGAGACCATTGAAAATAATTCAAAAATGTTGAAATTGAATTTTCAATTTCTAATATTTTAATAATATTTTAAATCTTTTGAAAGAATTATGAACCCTTAAATGAGAGGAACCTGATAAGCCAGATTCATATATTTTATTTTATTGAAAAAATTTGATTCTTAATAAAGTTTGATTGTGTTATATTGCATTTTATTCAAATAAAATCGGTATCAAAATTGAAATACATTTTCTTCGTTAGCTTTCATCAGCATGCTTCTCGGCGTTAATATGTTATCATTGATCCAGATAAAATACCAATATAATCTCCTTCCAGATAGCATTTGATATAGTTTGAAAATAAACAGGCTAATCATGAATATCATCAAAACCTTCAAAAAATAAAATGTATATATATAATTATTTTGTGCAGTATATTTCAAGGATAACGACGACAAAATATCCGAAATGCATATAATTTCAGTTATACGTAACAATTTTCTTCAGGTCAGTTTCTGTTGGCTATTCGACCACGTCATCCTTTAAATAAGCTTTATGTATTTTACCTTGTCGACATCGTCACCGATGGCCACAAATACAAGAAGAACTACAAGATAGGCAAGTGAAATGAGTAAATCCAGTGAAGTAACGAACAGATAACCGAATAAAAGTTTTGTCGTTTTCGTATACAGTGAAACAAGACACAATAGATTTGTAAATAAATGAATAATTATCCAAAATAGTAAAGGACCATTCGTAGTGCATATTTTATGCTCTGCTAGAATAATTGGTTCCGCGTAATGCTCCAGAACTGCTGCATTGAATGTTTTGCATCTCATTAAGGGATGTTGAAAACCTTTTTATTTTTGTGTTTTTTGTAATAAATTAATAACAAATACCTGTTAAATAAACGCAAATTATAACTATAGTTTCGACAGTTGCTAATATAGCCGTATCAACCACAACGTGACAGCACAGAATTCGATAGTCAAAACTCATCTTCTAATCAAAATAAATTGTGGACCGCGTTTATATAAGTAAAAAAAAGAAGGTTGATTTACGTCAAATAAGCTGAGTATAGCATGAAGACGACAGCTCTTGACCGAGTTAAGATGATGATGTCTCAATCAAACAAGTGATTATAAAATGAAATATGTAGGCGTTTAAACGCGTTTTTTTGCATTTGTTGTTTTCGATATCGAATGACATGCGTTCGTGATCATTTATAAACATATGCTCAGGTGATATAAATAAATAAAAAGATATTTACCTAGAATAATTAGAATATGCAACAAAATTATGAATTGATGCTAATTTATATATTCGTAAGTCAAATAAAACTGGTCTCAAACACTCTTTTTGTAACAGTCGTTCGCACGCGAACTGGAAATAACGATTGTCCGATTTTTAAGAGTGTCTGCAAATTTTACGTCCTTTTAAAAAACTTTTCTAACGACAATTGAAATAGGCTTTTCTTAAACAAATCAAAAATAATAATTTTAAAAAAGTTAGCTTTTAGCACGTTTTTCTGAGCTCATTTTCATACCATACCAGTTGGCGTGCGTTCGAAATATATATTCTGGTGAGCGAACATTTTAGAATCTTTCCAATTTGTAATGTTTTGAAGATTTTACGTCCCCTAAATGGAAATAACTTCGATTTTCAAGCGTTCTGCAAATTTTTGCGTTTTTTAAACAAAACATTCTCCACTTGTCTTAAACTATATAAAAATGTTAATATAATTCAAAAAATTTGAGCTCGTTTACTGAGCTCATTTTATTTAGAACGTTCGCATATCATTTGGCATGCATTAGTTCTAAGTTGTGACAGTTGTATTTCTCATATTGAATAGAGATTCCACTTGCTAGTAGGACTAGTTCTTGTGATGCGGACTTAATATATTTTCATAATTAAATAGAGACATACTGAATTTTGCAAAATAATAATATTTTGAATCTTTTTTCGCGCAAAGATTACGGAGTTTCGAATTGATTTTATATTCTGACGTTTATCTCTCACATTTAACGTAAATTAAAAAAAATATTCTATACAAGTTTGTCAGGATTTGCTAAAATGAAAGTTTCTAAGAATATTAAATTCTCACGCACGTTTTCTGAACTCGTTCCATTGCCGTTTTCCGTTGTCTGTTTCAAAAAAATTATTTCCATTTCCGTTTTCCGACTTCCATCTGAAAAAATGTCGATTTCCGTGCAACCCTGTTCCCACCATGCGCGATCGGTTGGAGAAGAACTCTTACCGGTTAATGCTAAAATATAAGAAAAAATCTTTAAAAATTGAAAAAAAAACAAATGAACTTTTCAATAATAACGGCACATTTTTGATTCGTTGTCCAAAAAAATTCAATTTAGGTTGTGTACTGTTTGGGTACTCAGAAATTATTTTCTCGTTGCAAATTCCAGTAAGAAACGAATATTTTTAGATAATTTAAGACGGGGAAAAATGACGAAACAATTTATATAAAAATATAAAGTGCAAATTAGTACTAAATGATTGAAAAACTAAAAACCGTTATTTTCATTTAGCGCGCTAATTTAACATCTTCTAAAATTAAGTTTTCCATATTCATTTTGCATCATATTTTTTCTACTTTTATGGAATGGCAAATTTTGTAAAAGGAAATCAAAATTCATAATCGAGAAGCAAAGAACTGCCGAAATCCGTATCTTTGATTTCCATCCCCCATAATCTACTTTGCTTGTCAGAAATGAAATAATCACTCGACTTATAAATCCCTACTATTTGCAAAACGCCTAATGTATTAGAATGAAATTATCATTATCAGTTATTTCCGAATAATACAACCTGGCACGATTTATGAAACCTATTCCCACGGGAATTTTATTAATCAATGTTAATTAAATAGAATCATAATTTTAGAATTGGTTTTGATTGTGATTATTTTGTGACAATTAAAAATCAAACTACAATTTTTATTTGATATGCAATTAGAATGTGCTAGAAAATTGGTTGATCAGTTCATAATATACAAAATACAAATTCAATGAGAGCTATCATTTAAAAACGATGACGATGTTTTCTGCGATCATCGAGAGAAGCTTCCAACGCCTCCCATGTATCGTTATCACTATCATTTGAAACATCGGTTGAGAATGAACTTGGTGGTTTGATACCGGGCTCTAAACGAATAATAAATGGTAAAAGTAATTAACCATTAATTTACTTTGAGCAGTTGGCATTGGAGCACCGTACACTGAGCTTGCCATTGGTTGTTTACCTAAATATGATATTATTAGATTATAATATGATAACGTGATTACCAAGAAGAGCATTTGGCGCAGTGTACGATGGTGGGCGAGCATTCAATTTTGGCTGAACCGTTGAAGCGTTTGGTTTGGTTGTACTCGATTGGGATGTGGATGTTTTCACAGGCGGTGGAGTAACTTCAAACGAAGGGGATGTTGTCTGAGGAACAGTTACCATCACTACTCGGCCTTGCGGTGCTTCACTGAATGCTGTAAATGGCCGAGCCGTAGTTCCCGCCGGAACAGTTTTAGGTTGAGATTCGATTTGCCCCAAGCTTTGGATTCCATAACCCGGTGGGCGGAATGGATTAAAAGGAGGTTGTGGTCCGTACATCTGATAAGGGTTTCCATATGTTGGCAGTCCCGAATAGCCAAATCCACCGTAATTTGGATTTGGAAGTCCAAAGAATGGTTGTGGTTGTTGCGATTGTGGTTGATTCATGAACATTTGACGGGGCCATTGAAATTGCGCATTTGTAGTTGGTTGGTTAAATTGAGAATTGGCTGTCGATGGCTGCTTGTTGACTTGCTGATTTGCCACATCATTCGATTCATCATCGTATTGAGCAAGAACATTTGTATATAATGTTGCTGCGAATATAGCAAGTAGAATCTTCATGTTAATTACAGTAATGTTATGTAGGTTGTGAATGGTAAAACAGTCAGTGATATATTTATACGAATGTGTCATTGCCATTCAATATTACTAGTTATTGTGTTTGTCACTATAATCTCTTTTAACCTGATGCCAACAATAAAGCTTATCTTATACAACCTTGTTCTTCTAATCTGCCACATGTAGCTTCTATTGTATATGTTCCTATTGGTTTGAAATTTATAGTTTCAAGGCTATTTTATTATCCAATACCAAGAATAATTCATTTTTGAACAATCATTTCTCTTCTGAAATGTTTTGTAAACAATAGCGTTTGTGAATTATAGTAAAGTTTCTATAGAAAAGTATACCAAATTTAATTTTAAATAAACCTTCAAATAAAGACTTTAAAAGTTACAAAACCGTAATTTTTTCAAGAAAACTGAAATTTAACAAGAAGAATAATTCAAATAAAATCATCAATAAATAAGTTTTCTCTGAAACTGTCAACCGTATTTTTTTCGCTCGCAGAAAAACTTCATAGGAGTCAACTCTCGAACAAAATAAAAATGAGTGGACATTCTCAATTAGATTAAAGTGGAACTTTAATTTTATTAATGGATCAAAAACTTTTTGACACAATAATAAATCCAGTTTTTTGACACAGAAAATCCATGTTTTCTCATTTAGACAATTGAAATGTTCCTTATTTCATCAAATATTTTATTTAAGTTTTTATTATTAAGAAATTTTTATAATTAGAAGTAAACTACTGTATTCTTCTCGGACCATTTTATTTATAACTTGATTTTCTAGTTTTTCTAGTTTAAGAAACATAGATTTTCGCAGAAAACTGAATATCAGTGCCTAATTCTTTAAATTAACTAGGGCGTATATCAACTTTTTGCTGCCACATACGCTAACCATTGCAAGATTAGATAATTAGAAACACGGAGCCAGAAAAAAGATTCACTCATGTTGTACCCGTTTGGCCGCGCAGCGGTCGCGACTGCAACAATTTTAATAAAGGCTATATCCAAAAATAAAATTATGACTATTATATTATAATTCTTTCTACAAAGGAAACCTCGCGTTTAATTATTTTAAACAGCTTCTCTATCTTAACAAAGACTACCCTCAAACGGATCATCTAAAAACTGTAAGAAGTCTAAGATCCACAAAGACCTCTTATCTTCTTGTACAGTAATGTATTTTCCTGGAGCCGTATTGAAAAATGTTACTGTTCAGGGAAGATCGGTATCTCCATTACAATTATTAGTTCTTAATAAAACTTCAAAAATCGAAGCTTTCACCCATAATTTTTTAAATAACCGCGAATTCGTTAACACTCTTAACAAACGTATGATTCAGTTTGCAAACAGTATGAATAAATGGCCAGTTCTTGGATTGCTTTACATTATCTGAGTTCCCTCTGAATTTTTTTTGCAAAAATTGTCGTAAAATAGGAAGGGCTTGGGAAAAAACTGTCGCATCAGCGACAACAAAGACCTAATTTGAGCTCATCTGACCACATATAGAATATTTTATTTCCAGGTCATCACTATATAAACCGTCTGTGTGTTATTCTTAATGATTTTAGTTTTTTCTTTAATCCGCTACAAATGTTATTATGAGTCAACCATACGATATATTAGGCTCAGCTACTATTCAACAAAAACACAATCTCTAAAGCGATGAAGTATCATTAACAGTTGAGAAGTTTCAAAAGAATTTCAACGATAATAATTGCATCAGATTTCATGTAGTGCAAGAAATTTGAAAGAAAAATTGCAAATGACAGTTTGCTGCAGCTTTAAGCCCAAAATGACAATTGCATAGCTATAAGAGAAATTCTAAAACTTGGAAAGAATGTCTTTCTATATAAGAAACATACTTCCCTGAACCTTAATTTATCAAATAGCAAAAGAAATCGCTAATTTAATGTAAGGGTTATTATTTGAATCGTACAGTGAGGGCAATAAAGATATGAACAAATGGTTTTTTGAGCATAAATTTTTTCATATTCATCCGATCAGTCTGAAATTTTCACGGTAAATGTATAACATTTTTACGCAATAATGAAGAAAAGCAAATTGCATAAAAATTATGTTTTTTTTAATTTTTTAACTTTTTCGTTTTTTTTCAAAAATTAAGTTTTTGACAATTTTCGGAGTTTGGTGTTTAATTTTTTCCAACATTTTTCGGATGTTATTAAATCTAGGAAAAGCGGAAATTGCTCCCATCGGAAAATAAAATGCATATCTGAAAAAAACACGGATTATTACACCATTTCATTTTAAATTTCGATTTTTTCATTTTTATAAAAAAACTTTTTAAAAAATCAAAGATCTTAAAAGAATCGAACCAACATAGATTTTTCGTGAATCAAATCCTCTACCAGGTATGCTACACATCCTCTTTTGCTTTAATTAATTAATCCGTTGAAATTTGAAGAAGTATTTTAAATTCTATGGTGTAATAATCCGTGATTTCTTTTGCGGAAATGGATTTTATTTTCCGACGGGAGCAATTTCCGCTTTTCCTAGATTTAATAACATCCCATTTTTCATAGTTATTATCAAAATCTAAGAAATTGACAATTTCAATTTTCTTTTTATAAAAAATAAAAGTGATAAATATGATTTGATCTAGAAATTTTGAAGAAATATAATGGAAAACAGAGAAATTATTAACATAAATTGAATATTTGTTTCATGTTATCTTTGAGACCATTGAAAATAATTCAAAAATGATCAAATAGACCTTTCAATTTCTTAGATTTTGATAATACTATAATAGTTAGAAATTGATTTTCAGACATGTGTAAAGCCGTAAGAGCCAAAAACGGGTCTCTTGACATTAAAAAACCGTCGTAAAAGGCTATGAACGAGGCCTAAAAAATAGAGCTCTTGCGGAGTAGTTTCCAATCGAAAAATTCACGGTTTCCTCAATTATAAGAAAATTCAACGAGCAGATAGGATTAAAAATGTTTATTTGTTAGAATGAATCATTTAAAAGCTCTAAACCGTCTGGGAAGCCTCGTGGAACCACTCACGGCATTTTTTCCATATTCATTTTTCACCATATTTCTACTTTTATTTTTTATTTTTGTAAAAGGATTTCAAAATTCATAATCGATAAGGAAAGAACCCCCTTTGATTGCCATCCTCTCCCATAATCTACTTTGCTGGTCAGAAATGACTCGACTTATAAATCCCTACTATTTGCAAAACTCCTAATGTATTAGAATGAAATTATCATTATCAGTTATTTCCGAATAATACAACCTGGCACGATTTATGAAACCTATTCCCACGGGAATTTTATTAATCAATGTTAATTAAATAGAATCATAATTTTAGAATTGGTTTTGATTGTGAATATTTTGTGACAATTAAAAATCAAACTACAATTTTTATTTGATATGCAATTAGAATGTGCTAGAAAATTGGTTGATCAGTTCATAATATACAAAATACAAATTCAATGAGAGCTATAATTTAAAAACGATGACGATGACGATGTTTTCTGCGATCATCGAGAGAAGCTTCCAACGCCTCCCATGTATCGTTATCACTATCATTTGAAACATCGGTTGAGAATGAACTTGGTGGTTTGATACCGGGCTCTAAACGAAGAATAAATGGTAAAAGTAATTAACCATTAATTTACTTTGAGCAGTTGGCATTGGAGCACCGTACACTGAGCTTGCCATTGGTTGTTTACCTAAATATGATATTATTAGATTATAATATGATAACGTGATTACCAAGAAGAGCATTTGGCGCAGTGTACGATGGTGGACGAGCATTCAATTTTGGCTGAACCGTTGAAGCGTTTGGTTTGGTTGTACTCGATTGGGATGTGGATGTTTTCACAGGCGGTGGAGTAACTTCAAACGAAGGGGATGTTGTCTGAGGAACAGTTACCATCACTACTCGGCCTTGCGGTGCTTCACTGAATGCTGTAAATGGCCGAGCCGTAGTTCCCGCCGGAACAGTTTTAGGTTGAGATTCGATTTGCCCCAAGCTTTGGATTCCATAACCCGGTGGGCGGAATGGATTAAAAGGAGGTTGTGGTCCGTACATCTGATAAGGGTTTCCATATGTTGGCAGTCCCGAATAGCCAAATCCACCGTAATTTGGATTTGGAAGTCCAAAGAATGGTTGTGGTTGTTGCGATTGTGGTTGATTCATGAACATTTGACGGGGCCATTGAAATTGCGCATTTGTAGTTGGTTGGTTAAATTGAGAATTGGCTGTCGATGGCTGCTTGTTGACTTGCTGATTTGCCACATCATTCGATTCATCATCGTATTGAGCAAGAACATTTTGTGAACATAGCACAATAAACACCAAATAATACAGTTTCATGATAGGATAGGAAAAATATTTTTGTTTGTATAATTGAGATTGAATGGGCTTATATATATATATATAACGCTTTCTTTGTTACCCTGCTAATCCATATTACCTTTCAAGTTTAAAAACCTATTATGTAATCAATATAATAATGGTTATTTTAATCCGTTTTTGAATATGTTCTTATGAAATTGTGTTAAAGCATGCTTTCTGATTATGGGGTGAAAGTTTTTTGTCAAGTTGGATTAATTTTTTATGACCTTGTAAATTTAAATTTGCAAAGAAATAGTTTCTCAACTATAATTTATCTAAAAAAAAGAAAAACGTCGTCAGAAAAGAAACACAAAGAAATAAAAGAAAAAAGATAAAACTAATAATATATTGAAAGTTGGAACTGTAGTAAAATGGTGAATTTACTCAACTTTTCAGAAACCTTAAAACTATTCTCTACGCCAAATTGACTTTCTAGTAAAAGTTGAAAGTATTTCATCACAAGACGATTCGGGTTATTTACTTTATCAATCGTAATGAAGAATTTTTGCCGTTATACGAAAATGAAGAGTTTTAAATTTAAAACTAAATTTATTAAAATGCACGTAAAAGTCAACAACTTTAAATCTTTATGAAAATATAACAGACTTATCGTAAAATATCTCCTTCACTTTATGTTTTCACGATAGTCGAATGAGAGGAGCTATCTGTTCCGTAGGAACGGAATTCAAAGGATTTATAGACTATTCAAATCGTATGAGATAAAACTAAAAACTGCTAGGCTTAAACGACTTTTCTGAGTTACTTCTATTTTTCAAATTGATTTGACGTGTTTTGTTTTAAATCTTTTCGAAGAATGACATTAATCCCCCGTTTTTTAGTTTTATCTCATATACTTTGAATAGTCTATAAATCCCTTGAATTCTGTTCCTACCGAACAGATACTTACTCTCCCTCTCATCCGACTACATCATCTTATCCCAGTTTTGGTGGCTCCAGTTTAGATGTTTTCTTGCTCATTTCACTATAGCTCAACGATTTTTCAACCAGATGAATTGTTTCTTCACGGGACGTCTTCCAGTAAGACCTACAGTCACTAAACCACTCTCAATAGTCTCTAAAGAGAGGAAAACTTCGCGAGGAATTGCGGATTTCATCTTGCCTCATCAAAATGTTTCTAGCTGCGATTATATCGGTGATACGAAGAGTTCCGATGTGGTAGATGACTTTCATCCCGTTTTGAGCTTTCCAACTTTCGCAAAGTTTAGAAACCATCGCATTCTGAACTATTGCGCAAGACCAATGAACTTCATTTCGTCCACATTGTAATTAGCTCTCTGTACTGGAACTATTAACTTAACTCTTCCAATATATTATGCCAAATTATCATAAAGCAACATTTCATTATAAAAAATCGAAAAGCTGAAAACTTCAAGAAAACTAAAAAAAAGATTCATGGTGTTAGCGGACTCCAATGTAATGTATAAAGATACTCACAAACATTATTTTCATCTGTTCTGAAAGTTAAAAATCAATTTCTCAAATATACTTTACGATTTCCTCAAAAACCAAAGGTTGATTACTTTTTTTCTGGGTATCACCTGGCGCGTGGATGTAAATGTCAAGATTTTCTATTTTTATCATAAACAACAAGATTTCTTGCATTGATTTATTTTATTTATTTATACGTGCTTTTTAAGGCAGCACAAAGCCGACTTTGGCTTTAACCAATGTGACAAAATTTTTATTATAAACGGTTTAGACTTACATCCCACTGCAGTATAAATAAACAGTTGTCACAGTTTATTTGGAAATAATACAATTATGCTATAACAATTAAATTAATTAAAATAAGTTAATAAGACTAAAAAGTTTTCATCAAGGCTAAGTTCTGTTGTACGGAATATTGTATTGACTAGAAATACTATTCTTAATTTGGTTACCTTTTAGGACTAGTTTTGATCTGTAAAAAAAGTAATTTCATGTTCTTAATATCCTTAGAAGCTAAATATATTGTCTTTTTCAGAGATCGGTACCTAATGGAAGAGCAAAAAAGAAGAAACAATTATGGAAGGCCAGACGGCCACAAACGACTTTTTCGTCAATTCCTCTTCAATGTGTGCTGTCCATTATTTCGTAAAAAAGAGTGGCCGTCCAAACGAGAACCTCATTCCATCCTAATTTTTTTCCTCTTCCATTAGGCACCGATCTCTGAAAAGGACAATAATTTGCACAAAAGTTACAATTAATGTTGTCAGGAGGTCATTAAAATCAGTTATAATCTTCCCTATATACTGCAATTTAACCTATTTTATCAAAAATTCGCATTATAGCTAAACTAAATACAACAAATAAAAAAGTTGTCGAAAACCAGAGCGCCAACTTGTATGGTTATAGAATGAGCTCAATATCTAACTCTCTTAAATCTAACTTTGCGGCAAGGTAATAGTTTTATCTAGCTTAAGAATGCCTTGTCCAAATCGCCGAGAACAGAACTTTCTAAAAAATACGCTAAAGCTTTAAAATACTCTACAAAATTGGAAAATAACCAACATTCTGGCGTGAAACATCAATACTAACTAATCATTGCAACCTTAATCAGAAAGTTGTAAACATATGAAACAAACCAAAAACGGAAGAATATCATGAACAGTTAATCGTTACAAAAATGCCAAAAAGGAGAAATTCTAAGAAAATAATGGCCGAAATCTAACGCTGAAATAAACCCAAAATAATAACGGTTCAATTGGCGGTCCATTTATTCCTTCTTCAAAAATAGTTGTTATTGATATTTATCTTTGGTTTTGTTTTCTTTTTCTGGAATTGTCCTACTATTATATTGGAAATTTGTTAGCACTGGAATTTTAGGAGCCAAATGTAAATTTTATGAGGAGATATATGGAGTGTTGATAAGCGTATTTGGTCTTCTAGTATTAAAGAACCTGAATAACTAAACAAAAGTTATATATTTCTAAATATTTGATTATAAAGGCATAAGAACTTGTCCACAATAGAATAAGCTCAGTAAGCATTCTCAAGTCTAACTTTCTAGAAAGATATTAATATTTTTTGGATATTTTAAGATATGCTTAATAAAACTGAAGTACAACTTTTTTTGTTATGAACACGTAAAAATTTCCACACACGTTTAAAAATCGAAAAATCGCTATTTCGATTTGGCGTGCTATCCACTGCCAAGAAACCGCGCCGCATTGCGAAAGACGTCGCACCAATTGCACTAACATTATCTTTAAAATTATTATTTTTATTTTCAATATTTTATTTAACAGTTAACGTTTCATTCTGCAGAAATCCTGATGAATTAATGAATGGAAATTCTTAGTACCTCAATTAATGAACCAGAAGAATAAATTAAAAGGTTGAGTTTGCAATTGGTGCAAAGTCTTTTGCAATGCGGCGCGGTTTCGTGGCAGTGGAGTTCACGCCAAATTGAAATAGCGATTTTTTGATTTATAAACGTATGTGGAAATTTTTACGTGTTCATAACAAAAAAAGTTGTACTACAATTAAATTAAGAGTGTCTTAAATTATGAAAAACTATTAATATATTTCTAGAAAGTTAGATTTGAGCATGCTTACTGTGCTTATTCTATTACCACATAAGTTGCTGTGCCTATATAATCAAATATTTAAAAAAATATAACTTTTATTAGATATTCAGGTTCTTGAATACTAGAACATCAAATTCAACACACCACATAGTGGGCGCACTGCACTGCCACGAAGTATGCAGCATGTTGCAAAAGTTCACGCACCAATTGAATTTTTAAAAAATGAAAACACGACCTTCATTTATTAATTTCCAGTATTTAAACTTTTTTAATTACAGCGTATCTTTATAAAATTTGATGTACTTTCTTGCTTAGAATCGTTTATAATAATTTATTAATTGTATTAAGTTTGTTTTAGGCTCCTCAAAATGTTTTAGAACCAAAAAAATTAAGTAAAAAAAAGGGCGTGTTTTTATTTTTTAAAAATTCAATTGGTGCGTGAACTTTTGCAACATGCTGCATACTTCGTGGCAGTGCAGTGTGGGCGTGTATAGTGGCTCCCTTTCTTTTTTGATTAAGCACTATTTTGAAAAAGTTAAAAAAACTATGTGAATTAAGGTTTAAAGAACTACAGAACTTTGCTTCAATAACTCGTCGAGAATTAAAAATTGCTTTTCATCAATTTCACGGATTTATCCTAGAAATTCCTCTGTCTGTATTTATAATTCATTTATTTACAATGCGTGAGCTAGACGCGTAAATATAATACATAATAAAATATTTTGTGCTTTGCTCATATGGACAACATACCTCTATTACAGAGGAGGCATTTAAATTTTGGAGTTGTATTTGGGAAACTTAAAAAATTTTTTAATTAAATCTTTCGGTTAGATTATAATTATATGTGATTTGAAAGTGCATTAAATTTTTTTTGATTTGATAGAAAATAGTCGTTGAATTTATCCAAACAGATTATTCAATTTCTTGATAAGATTATGTGGATAATAAATATTATTTGAATTGTAAATAATATATATATATATATATATATAATTGGTTTTATTCTTTAACAAATAACGTTTATCCGTTTTCAAGAATCATTCACTTTGATTCATGTATAAACATTTGAAATTCCTTTTCTGTCTATTAATTATTTATTTAAAGATAGGAGTAAATTACTTTGTTAATTACATTGTTCATTAAAAGAATGTAAATAAACATCCAGCAAATTAGGTAAAATGTATTTAATAAAAAAATCGTTTGTCCATTCATTTTCTCGTATTGAGTTCTCCATAAATGACGAAGATTTTATTCAATTTGTTTATAAAAATATTCCCACATAATTCTTGATAAAATGTTAATGAAACCACAAAATATCAATAAATATGTTATAATTATATAGGAATTCTGTTTTTTTAATTTGATATCATTTTCTCATATTGTTTCAGAACTCGATAAATCTTATTAATATTAATGTCGGCTTATGGGATAGTTATTTATATTGTTTTAATTAAAATATGCATTTTGTTAATATCATTTTAAATGCATTTATGATTATGACGTGATCTGAGGATTATATTTAATCTTGTAATGATTTTTAATATATACTGATTTCACGCAATATTTATTTAATTTAAATCATATAATGAAATCCTGTAGAAAGGTAATATATTTAAGATTCTTTGTTGGACCACACATTAATTACTGAATAATTACCAAACTTTTTCATGTCTTCTTTAAATTTATCGTAAGATTGTCCTTTTCAGTGATTGGTGCCTTATGGAAGCCACATGGTCACAAACTACTTATTCGCCAATTGCTCTTAAATGTGTACTACCCAAAATTTCGAGAGGCCGTCCAAACGAGAACCTCCGTCCAACCTAATTTTTCCTATTCCATTAGGCACCGATCTCTGAAAAGGACAATATTATAATTTTAAGTTGTCACTCACGAGAATAAAGACGTTATAATAATATTTCTCATTTTTTTAGAAGAGAAATTTGGTTATTTTTTTCCAGACAGTTTTTTAGAAAAGAAAGGAAAATTGTTTATATCTTGTTGTGACGCAAAGTCAATCTGAAAGCTAAGCTCCCACTTTAATAGAAACTTTTGAATATTCCTGTAAATGTTGAATTTAAAATTATTTTGAAGATTCTTTAATCAGTTTCATCTTCTTCTTTTAACCTCTGTAGAATTTAGAAAGCGTCAAACCCATTATCATCTTATCCAGTTGTTATTTCTATTCAATCCAACATAAATAAAAAAAGTTAGATAAACTTGAAAGTGGTAATAGGCTATGTCAACTTTTTTTACCACGAATTTCTAACCGCTGCGCAGCAAGATAAGCAGAGAAAAACAAAAGTCAATCGTCTTTTTTTATAATTGTCTCAATGCGCAGAAGTTTGTTTTGATGTCGTCTATACATGATTTATAAGACGCGCCTAATCAATTAGAAAACTATAATATCTTTTGGTGTAGCTTCTTGAAAATTTACAGCTGTGCAAGTTTTTCTAAAAATGTTATTGTTGACAACGCAAATTGCGAGAAACAGAGAAGCAGAAGAGAGAAACAAAAAGTTTGTGATTTAAATTAATTATAAAGAAAATGTTAGTTTTTCTTGATAATAAAAATGAAAAAAATAATAAAACCCAACGAGTTTTTAATGGAATTTATAATAACTACAAATTAATAATTCGTAATTATCCATAATTTTCTCATAACAAAATTAAAAATGGGTTTTAAGATGCGGATATGAATTTTAATGTATGGTACATTTCAGGCATCGGTGCCTAATGGAAGTGGAAGAGATGGAAACGTCCCTTGGTCGTGTGGTCATCTAAACGAGATCATAATTTTTTTATTTGTTCCGTTTCCATTGGGTATCGATCCCAGAGAAAGACAATACTTTAAAAGTTTATACAGAAATTTAGAGGTATAATAGTTATATACAAGAAATTGAAGTATGTTTTACTGACGAGGTATTCGTTACTATCATTAAAGCTTCATTGAAAACGCTTTATAACCCATTTTTTGCTATTTATACAATGGGTAATAATGCATTTATAAATTAACCAAGAAACCTATTGTCGTATATGTTGCTGCCCAGTGTATCAAAAATACATGAATATACAGCACGCCAACTGAAAAAGCTTAAACTAGCCACTCATATAAGACCAGGATTGAGATTAAATATATCGCCGCACTCCACTGCTACAAAGTACCCCGAATATTGCAAAAACCGCGCAACCATTACTACATCCACGCCTTAGCTGTTTATTACACTTTATTTCCTTTAACGTGAGTTCTTCGAAATTGATTAACGGTGTTTGTTGTTCGAACCGTTTAGAATTATTCAATTCGAAGAAGTTACGTTTTAAAAATAAAGATCACTCCAAATTAAATGATTAAGTTGGAGATGCATAAAAGATGCTAAATGTTGCAATTTTCGTATGAATATCATTTTTTTAGATAGAAATCGCAAAAAAAATGGCGGCTTTTGGGCGTTACCGTTATCCTGCACCCCTAGTTCAGGTTCTCACCGTTCAAGGAACCAAAGGGGATCACCGTAGTAACAGTGCCTGCGCCCGGGGGCTGACCTGTCAGCAGAGAGTAAGCGGCTCTTTTGTGAGCACAAACACTCCCTTTCCTCATCATTCTCTCCTGACTCGGATAGTCGGTCATTGTCAGAGGTGATTGGACTAATCTTTGAGTATGCAGGCTCGCCTCAGTTGATCCGCTTCTCTATAAGAGAAGGACAACAGACTCCTAAGTATCCTAAGTAAGTAAGTAAAGACGCGCTAGTAAACTTGACTTGTTAAATTATATGAAATTAATACGTGTAAACTAGTGAGACACGTTTAAATTTTGAAAAATATTCATGTCAATTTGGGGGTGAAAGGGGAATAAAACTGCAATTGATGCGCGGTCTTTCGCAATCAAATCAAATCTGCGACGTAGTTCGTGATAGTGGAGTGCCATCGATATTTTTGCAGCTTCTGATATACATTTAATCTTAAAAACAAACATATTGATATATTCTCGTGGGGTATTATAAGTACATAGTTTCTAAAACCGAACCTTTCATCTGGCATGTATGCAGAAAAATCCGCTACCGAATACACGACCACGAAAAAATTAAGAACAATTGGAGTTTTGCTTAATATAATTTTCATCAAAATTCCCATACATTGTGTATTTGTGACTAATGAAAAATAAAATATTAATTAATCACAAAAAACCACATCTAAATGAAATAATTACAAATCTAATGAAATAACAGCAGGAATATTTTTTACCTTCCAATTATTTTTTGGTACAGGTTTTTATCCCAGGATTATTCATTTTTCATTTTAAAAAATCCTTTAAAATAATTCAATTGGACAAGTTTCATTATTTTTCTCGCATACACTTGTTTAAATTTACTTATAAACGCACGTCAACCGCTCTAGTAAAATGACCCCATTGTTTACCTTATTTGAACTGAATTTTCTTCTAGCCCTTTTAGCACATATTATATAGAATGTTTGTCTTAATATAGTCATGATTATTTTGAAGTATATGAAAAAGAGGCTACGCGGGAATCGATAAAGTGATTAAACTGCAAAAAATCGACATATGAGGGACCCCGCCAATTGAAAATGACGCCAACTGGAAATAACGTTTTTCTGAATTTTAAGCGTGTCTGAAAATTTTTACGTATATTGAATCAAATATTTCTTAGGACAGTTTAATTAGGAATTCCTGGAACAATCTAAAAACACTAATATCTTTCCAAAAACTTAGACTTGAGCATGATTAGCATGGCTCATTTTACAACCATGCCAAATGGTGTGTAAACGTCTCCAGTGTGTTTTACCTAAAAAAAATAAACAATTCTTTTAACTATCATGAATCATTTGTCTGAAACTATCTTAAAATTATAATCTGTTCTGAGAATATTAATATTTATCACCTTATTAGAGTCTTTATGTTTATAATTTCATTTGGCATGTGTATGTAATCGGTATGTGTAAATTACAAACAATTTTCCATCGCCGTTTAACAGATAAATAAGTGCTTGCATATGAGCCCTGATTCTTTGTTGTTATTTATTTTACATCCTTGTTAGTTTATATTTTTTATTTATACTTCATGGATTATAGGCTTTTAGAAGTCTTACAAGTTAATATCGCCAAAACAATTGTCTATGTTTATCTTATAACAAAAACAAACTAAAAACCTTATTAAGATCGCAAGGATTCTACGAGATGAATCGACGGCAGCCACGACTTTCAATGTGGGTGTCCCAGGAAGCGCCTTTTTTTCGACGAACTTCATTCAGACAGGTTTTTGATTCGATAGAATTTAAACAAAATGATACTTTTTAATATGTTAATCAATAAAATGCTCAGAAAGTTTTTACCAAAGATCGATCGTAACATTTTTAACGAAAAAATATATAAATAAGTATTTACAGTAATTTAAATGATGACTGATATTATAATATTCAAGGTTTCGTCGTATAATCACAGTTTGATAGTTTTTTCTACCTATATAATGAACATAATAAGAGTTCACATGAAGGGATAACATTAGAATAACACACATTTTCTATTCTAAATATAGAATAAATCTTAACTTAACAAACATTTTCCAATTATTCAAATTAATATGAATTATGAAATAGAATAGCTCACCATATAATTTATAAAACATCACTTTTTCTATCATGTTAACCTACAATGTTTAAAATAACTTTGCAAACTTTTTTTCAGACATTTTTTTTTCAGACAATGAGTTTTTCGAACAATTTATAAATAGAAACTTGAGAATGACGTATAATAGTAGGTTGACGTAAATTATTTCACAATAACTTTCTGGGTTAATAAATGTCGAATGTTTTTAGCAGTTTAATGATATCCATATTTCAATGGGCTTCTATTTTAATTCTAACATGTTGTATATTTATTACATAATTAATCGTTTGAAACCAATCAGGGTATTTTTCATAAAATAAGTTGCAACACTCTCTTCATTACAGAAAAAATAGTTTTTCAGCACGAAAATTATAAATTTTAGAACGCCACATGTATTTGTAGAAAGAGGAGCTAAGAAACTTACTTAAATCAAAAATTCCGTTAAAGTTTAAAGTGGCAAAGTTTTAAAGTTTAAAGCGCGTTAAAGTTTAAAGCGACACAGAATATACTAAAACTCAGGAAATAATTATGCTTTGAAATAACACGTGGAAACTAATAAAAATAGTTTAAATAAATCAAAGTGTCAATTTAATTTGGTGATTTAATTTGGTGTGTAGATGATTTTTTACTACGGTTAGGGAATTGCCAATAATATTTTGAAAAGACATCTTAAAATTGAACAAGAACGTTAATTGTAAAGATTCTAAAAAGAAATTTTGCAGAAAAGAGCAGCTGAAAATTAGTAGAAAAGTTATTTTAGACATTCTACCAGACCTTAAATAAATGTCTTAATAGCTGATACCTTAAAATTGAGCGGATAACCTTTAGAAACGAAAAAATAAGTCTACTAAAGTTTTCAAAAACAGAGAAACCTTTAGTAGAAGTTCGCATAAGGATAAAGTAATTTTAAATTTTTTCTAATGAGAATAATTATTTTATTCCTATGGGATAAGGTCCTAATAATATAAACTATGTTATGTTTTTTAATTAAATAATTAGTAGTTACTAAACATTAATTCTAGTAGAAATGTTTACTGACACCTACACTATATGCGCCCATTGGGAGCATAAATTGCGAAAATAGATAACATAATAATTCTTGGAACGCATTATTGTATTCTAAAAATTGTATTCATTTTTTGTATTTTTCGTATAGATTAAGATATTTATTGAAATTATAATATAATAAGATACTGCATGATTTTTCGTCTTATTAATCACGTAGAATTTTATTTTCTCTTGAACTAAATAATTCTTTAGTTTTCATATAAATTTAATCTCATAAAAGAGTCGGATAAATTATTGTTATTATTATAAACACACAGCAAAAGATAATTTTTTGCTCTTTATTTTTGTTGGGATTCTATATATATAACAATATTCCTTAATGATGGTTTCTCTAATCCCGGGGAAAAATATAAAATTTGGTTTTAAGAATAGTTGGTTAGAGTTGGGATCTTTAAATTACAGTAAAGTTTATTCAATGAATTACTGTTTTTATTGCAGACCAATCTTCTATATTGAAATACGAAAAATGAATAGTATAATGGTCATAGGTCTGAAATACTAAGCAGAGTTTATTTGAATTTTTAATTTTCAACTCGGACTAAAATAGCACAAACACGGCAACGAAAATGTTCGATTTTTTAAATTTTGAGGAAATGTTACAGTGCTCCACGTGAATATACCAATTTGCTTAGTTGACCAGCTTTCTGTATATCACAAACTATCGCAGTCTACAAAAATGTCGATGGTATAATTAATCTGGGTGGTCTAAAATGAGGCCCAGTTTTCAATTTTTCAGTAGGTGTGCGAATATATAGATAGAAAACCGTTTGTTAGTTACTTTTTACCTTAACGATTCTTATTGTATCTGTACGTTTTGGAAATCAATTTTAATAGATATTGAAAATATAACTTTATAAAATATATTGCAGAATTGCAAATTTTCACCACATTATTTACGACCTGTAAAATATCTATAGTCCGTTTGTAGCATCTTTCACGAGACCGTAGCAATGAAATATAATTTTGTATAGTTTGATGTTCCTTGCCTGTCATTTTAAAACATGCAAGAATCATTTCTGAGCTCACCATTTGGCGTGAATATGGGTTTCACAATTCTTAGGGACAATCAGTAACATTTGTTCAAACTTAATTTAAGGTTATTTTCATTTTCTAAGGAGATATTGAATTAAATAACGCCATGACCATTTTACGATTTCACTCAAAATAATCCGCTTTTCACTTTTCTCCACGCCACCGTAATCCACAACAAAATTACTTTTATATTCTTCTTTATTTGCTATGTATATTCTGATCATAATTAATATTATGATCTTTGTTGTATGTAGAATTAAGTGTTCTGTGCATTGATATCAATATATGCCCTTCTTCTTAATTTTAATCAACTTTTATTGAGGAAAGCTATTATCAAAATATAACAAATTGAAAATTCAATTTCAACATTTTTGAATTAATTTCAATGGTCTCAAAGAGATCATGAAACAAATATTCAATTTATGTTAATAATTTCTCTGTTTTTCATTATATTTCTTCAAAATTTCTTATTACTTTTACTTTTTATGAAAATAAAGTTGGAATTGTCAATTTCTTATATTTTAATAATATATTTTCAAAGTTTTCTAGAAAGGGTCCTAAGAAACTGTCAAATTTTTGAAACTTAAAAAAGGTGAATGCTTTGTATTATTATACAAACGCTAATTTTACTTTGGCCCACAGAAACTAATTTCTCGGTTAAATGATGCTTATGAAATTATATTTTCTAGCAAACTACAAATGTTTTTCAATTAATTTAAATGTATACTGTAATTCTTGGATTTTTAGGTTCAAATTTCATTACAAAATTACCTAATGGTTTTGAATAACCATGTAATGGATAAACAAGTTTCATTGAGAAAAAAGTACGTAATATTAATTTTAAACAATTTTAACATCCTTAAAAAGCACAAAAACATTAAAAATTGAATAAAAATTCACCACAAAAGTTATTGATAATTTTGGCATTCTGGAAAGGGCATTCTGGAAAGTGGATGGTCTACATTTTTTGGTTCAAATAAGAACAAAATATTCAAACATTAGATAACTTTGAGACATAATTATCAATTGTCATTTTGACAATGCAAATTGTTCAATAATAGGTCACTATTATTAAATATTTAAACCCCTTCTGCGCAATGGGATAACTAGAAAATGGACTCTGGACAAAATCTGTATTTCGGATTCTGTTTTGCGGTTTACGAAATTCAAAAACTCCCATTCCGCCCATCTCAACAAACTTTTATCTAAAATACTGAATTACTCATTAAAATATAGATCTCTTGTCTTTCCAAATTCAGAACAAATCAAATGACATTATATTGAGAATGACGGTTAACTGTTACGTGGCTTCCCAAAATTAAATAATAAACATTTTAGAAAGTTTCATAGAAAAAATAGTATTTTAAGCCGTTAATGAATGACAGTAATGCAAGTTGTTAACAAATATCAAAGAACAAATCACCAGCGTCTTCTCCTTTATCACAAAGCTGCTAAAAACATTCATTATAAAAAAGAATTTCTATTGCTTATTTTGAATTGTGCAATAAAAACTCCAAACGTAACCATGGAATTTTCAAATAATTAAAAATTATCCGCGCTTCAAATAGATGATTTGCGTTGATAATATTTCTTCAATTCACGATTCTAGTGCTTGTGTCTACGTCTTTCAACAAGATCAGCCTTTCTAATCGCGTTGTTCCTTTCTTTTCTGCCGTTACGCTTAAGCCTATATCTATTTATTTTTTATTTGATTGACTAAAGACTCATTAATTTTTGCTTTTCTATAATTGAATCAAAATTTTCTGGCTTTATTTTGTTTTTTGTTTCTTTTTTCAAAAATTATGGGTTAGACAACTGCTTCTGTTCAATTTTTCTTGTAAATTTTTTGTTGAAGTTTAATTGAAAGGTTCTATTTTAAATAATAAACTTTAGAAAATGTTTGCTAATTAGATTGATTGATAGAACATTTTTTATATTAACTTAATACGGATTTATTAATCTCGACAAGTTCAGCAGAAATATTAATTCAATTGGAATCAAACCACAACGCTTAACAACAACACTGCAAAAACACTCCTAGTAAGCTTAAATTTCTTATAGTAGAAGGTTCCCTTTACGGCTTACTCCGCGAAACGATTAATTTTTAAAAAAAAAGTGGTTGGATATATGGTTGATACTTGTCACCATTTTGCCATCAACTTACATCACCAATTTATTAGATAATCACTCTCTAGACTATTGAATTTGGAATTTTTCTCATCACAAAAGATCATAGCGTTAGCCCCCCAAAATCGCGAAAAACAAAAAATATGCATAAATGTAAAATTTAATGTTGCAATAAAACTTATAGGCAAAATAAATTTCAAGAAATTTAAATAACCATAAATGAAAAAAGAAAAACATTCATTTTAAAAATAAATAAAATTTTATATTCAATGGCACTCCACTGCCATGAAACCGCGCCGCATTGCAAAAGATGTCGCACCAATTGCAAATACTACCTTTTAATGTATTACTTTTATTTTCAATATTTTATTTATCAGTTAACGTTTCATTCTGCAGAAATCCTGATGAATTAATGAAAAGAAATTCTTAGTAATTCAATTAATGGACCAGAAGAGTCTTCATCGTCAATAAAAGTGTCTTGCAAATATTGAAAATTAAAATATAAAATTGAGCTTTGAGCATGTTGAGCTTGCAATTGGTCCGAAGTCTTTTGCAATGCGGCGTGGTTTCGTGTCAGGGAAGCGAAATGGTATTTTAATTAAACTGAGCAGATTCAATTCAATTACTTCCAAACTTTCTTCTACTGAATTTAGAAATTTGGAAATTTTTTAGAGGGTTTAAGAAAAATCTGACAAATAATTCGAATACAAGCGAACAAATCAAATTTTTATCATTTTGAGTGCAGCTGTAATATTTCAATCGACGACCGAGCAAAAACTCTGAAACTAGCACTCTAATTGAAAATGTTCTTTTTTTAATATTTAAATGAGTATAATAAAGCTTTAAGATAATTCACGCCAAATGGATATGACGATCTAGAATGTAAAAAAAAAACGCCAGGGAAACTGTGTTCAACATATTATTCATTTCATTCCTAGTTTCTAATTACAATTCAAATAATGAGATTAAAAAATGCGTAAATTTTCATATTCTACTTTCACATTAATCGTAAATTAGTTCCGGAAAGCGGCATTGGAAAACATGATCAAGCAATTATTGACGAGCCGTCGCATATTATCCGTTTCATCTGGTATTACTAATTTACTAAACTTCTATTAAACCTTTTTCTGAAATTAAGGTCATTTTATTAGTAAAAATAACTAAAAATAAAAATAAAAAATTTATTTAATCCGCAATAACGGTTGGATGTTGTTTACATCCGATTTGAATATCACTCATTTAGTCATAATTACCCTCAATTTATTAATCATAAAATATATTTATAACATTTACGAGATCACTGTAGTACTGAAATTCTGAAATTTCCCCGATTGTTAATATAAAAATATATTATCAGGTTGTGAGAGATTGATAATTCTAATTTTCATTTCATAAAAAATAAAAATAATCAATAGGACGTGAACTATAAATTTTGACGAAATATAACAAATAATGATGAAATCAAGCGAAATTATTTAAATAAACATTTGGACATTTGCTTCACGTTCTCATTGAGACCATTTGAAATTAATTCAAAAATGTTGAAAATGAATTGTCAATTTCTTACACTTTGACAATATTATAACAAAAACAAACTTGAACTGAAAATGAAAAATATACGTTCAACACCTTAAAGGATAAATTATGCGTGACGTTATTTATCACTTAATCAATTCTCAAATTCTCTTTTTTTGTTATATTCCCTGAGCCAATGAGCTGAAATTTGATACACAATTATAATATGAGGCAAAAGAAACTACTTAAACATGAATTCATTTAAGAAGCTTTAGGGCACACTTGAGCGTTTATTTGAATACTCTCCCATTTTTTTGTTGCCATTTTGTAACGAGTTTCTGGAATCATCGTTTTATTCAGCTGCAGATGATTAAAACTAATATTTCTGTATTGGATGTTAAAACGAACGAAATCAAGGTTTTTAGTTTTAAATTCCTTTCCTAGTGATGATTTTATTGAGCTATGCGTTACCAAATTTTTTATTTGTTTATTATGTCAATAAAAATAATCTCGGATGTCATAGAGATTTTGATAATAAATTAGTATTTAGCATTTCTGTTAATAACTATTTCATTATTTCTTAATAACATTTCCAGCTGTATTATAAAACTGAATTATTTTTTATAAAGGATTTTATGTAGGAGCTAAATCTAGTAAAATGTTTGGAGACAGTTGAAAATATTAGAAATATTTAACTTTTCCTTTTTAAGATGTTCTTACCAAAAATTCTAAAAATACTAATGGTTGGATAATAAACTAACTGACAATAGAAAATGTATACGGAAGAGCAGAATTCTTGTTTAAACTTTTAATAATTATATCTTTAGTAGTTATTTATTTATCTTCCTGTTAAATCTCAATTAGATTATGTTAATTAAATCTATTTTCTTGTATAAAATTGAATCAGCTCTCACTATGTTAATTCATGTGCCTATTATGGTGTAGTCCTAATTTACCGTTTCTTTTTATTGCCTTTGCCTGAATAACTTGTAGTTTTGGTGGAAAAAAATAGGAAAAATTGATTCTCTCGTTGTGAATTCTCTGTTTACGGAGAATTTCGAAATCTGAAGACGGTCGTAAGAAGCTATCGTTAATTTTGATACCATAAAAAGTGTGAAACTTATTTACAGCAGCACATCAAAATGAGCTCAATAAACTGTAGTGGCTGAGACATTAGTATCAAGCCACGCCCCCTTGAGAAAGGATATATAAGTAATTATTATGTTACAATAAAAAGTTCATTCTGTCATGGACTCAATGTGCTAACGCTAACAAGGCATGGCAGCTGAAGTTCAAAGCGATGCAGCCATGTAGCTCGTTACAAAACGTGCTCAAATCAAACTTTTCGGAAATATATTAATATTTTAGGTAGTTTAAGAATGTATTGGATAAATTGTTGAGAACAGTATTTTCTAGAAAAGCCATAAAATTTTAAACACTCTTAAAAATCGGAGAATCACTATTTCAATTTGGTGTGAAGCAGTAGCTGAGGATCAGCGCTACTATGCAATCTAACGGACCAAAACTTTCTTTGAAATTTGACAAATCGCGGAAATGGCGGGTACAGGCTTGTAATAAACATATTTAATACATTGGTTTTGTGCAGTTTCAGCACATATAACTAATGTCTTGAATTATGTAAAAAATCAAAAATCTATGAAAATATGTTTTACTACTTTTTGCACTATTAGTTCTGTAGTATACTTTCTAAATCAATAGAACATTGTGAAAAGTGAGTTTTTTATTGTTCTGACACGCCGAAGACAGCCAATAGAAAAATCGCCTTCACATAGAAAGAAAGATCAACGAATTTGATCACGCTTTCAATAATTTTTTTCTTTTTTGTTCTTTTTTGTAACAGTTTTTAGACTCTTTGAAGAGAACGAGTGACTTTTATGAGATGTGAGTACCATCATTCTATTCCTTGTAAAATTCTGAAATCTGAATGTTTTGAAATGCAACATGACGTGGTTACGGTAATTGACGTGTATTTTATAGTCGATTGAAAGTTTTCGGGTTCTGATATTAAATAATAAAAACTCCATCTGATTATTTAATTATTTTTAATTGTGCCGTGAGCTTGTAAACAAACAAAGTCCACGATTTTGTTACAAATTTAACGCGTTAAAATGTATTTTTCTTGATTAAATTATATTTATTTTATTTATCAGAGATCAGTGCCTAATATAAGAGCAAAAATATGTAAAAAACGAGATTCTCGTATGGACCGCCACACGGCCACAAAGAACTTTTTCGTCTATTCCTTTTCAATGTGTGCTATCTATTTTTTGAGATGATAGACATTAATGAGATACAAAAGAGTGGCCGTCCAAATGAGAATTTCATTTTAGATCATTTTTTGCTCTTCCGTTAGGCACTGATCTCCGAAAAGGACAAAAATTTATGTCAAAATTCTCGCCAGTTTTTATTAAAACAAAATACATTAGAAAGAGCTGTAAATAATTGTGTGGCCTAAAATATATGGACTAACACCACCAAGATAAAAACAATTTTAACTTCCTGTGCATCTGAAAATGATAAGGGTCCAATGTTGAAATTAATCCTGCAATATTACACGTCCAACTTTCTAAACCTTTACGAAATTTTGAATAAGAATTAATCTAGTTGAATTCCTAGGCCGTATGCAAGAACGTATTTATTCGTTAAACGGTGATGGAAAATCATTGTTAAATTACCTTTTCTAGTAAATTGAATATATTTTTCAATCAATATTGCAATTTAAATATTATTTCTAACATACACTTATTTACATAAACTTAGAAACCTAATTAATCGATGATTTTCCATTACCGTTTAACGGATAAATACGTTCTTGAATACGGCCTCCTATGTGGTTAAGAAAGTATAATATCGGAGCATCACTCCTTATTCGTCATTTTAAAGAATTAAAATGTAACAAAACAACTTATATCTTGTATTGATTATTTGTGATGAGCGGAATTCCAAACTCCGGATTCCGCTTTTAACATCGAATTTTTGAGCTTCTAAGTTGGGATTGATTCCAACCTTCATTTGAACATTGAGCTATTTATTTCACATCTTAAACTCCGTACAAGGAAAGTGTTTTGAGTCGAACTCTCAGAATTTTTTTAAACTTTTCAGGTAGATTCCTCATGTCGTTGCCCTGGTTCAACAATTTTTGTTGTTAAGTTATTGGAATGGAATCAGATATAAATAACGTACGTGACGGCACCTGGGATTTTCTTTCGTCATTTTTAACACCTTAAATTCTGAGAGTTCGACTCAAAACACTTCCCTTGTTCATAGAGTTTTAAGATTTTGAAAAATTCGGAAACGAAATATAATTTCAATTTTAGAGACCACAATTGTTCTTCTGGAAATTGTCCATTACGCTGATTTTTTGATTCCAAATTGGTTTGTAAATATTTATCAGTTTACATACGACTTTAAATTGAAATTTAAAAAACGTCTAGCCAAATAGGCTATAATTACATATTTTTGTTTAACTTTATCCAGAAGAATGTATTTTTACGTAATCATTATAAATATTAGTCATGAACGAACCCCAGACTTTGTAATCTGAAAATAATATCAAAATCTTTGACGAAAATACTCACATTCGATTCAATACGCATGGAACAATTACGTCATCGTTAAGTTACCATTAAATTGATTTATGTGACACATATCATAGCTTTAACGTATTGTTCTATTTATAATCGAGGTATAAGTGTTTTCAAATAACAAATCTAGCACCATTATTTTGGATAGGACGTATTTAAATAACTATTTCTCTCAATTTTTACTTAAGGAAGCACGCCAAATCGAAATAACGATTTTGCGATTTTTAAACGTGTGTGGAAATTGTTACGTCTATATAAGAAAACAGTTTTTACTCCAATTTAATTAAGCTTGTCAAAAACTACCTAAAAATATGAATGTCAATCTAAAAAGTTAAATTTGAGAATGCTTACTGAGCTCATTTTATTACCATTCAAGTTGATGTGAGTAAGTGTTGGGGAAATGCCGGCCCTCAAAATTAGTATTATTACAGTACAATTGGTCAAGTAATTTTTAAAGAGAAAAATTAGTAAACTAGTTTTTTTGTAATGACCTACTATTCTTATTAAAATACTATAATTAAAACTTAGTATAACGTTTGAACCTGGAGCCCGAGAGTAGTGTTCATATGTAGTAATTAATTAAAAAGACAGATTAAGATGATATATTTCTGAACCCGTAAAGATTAAATCAAATACTCACTGTCATAAAAATATGTTCATTTCTCTATGTTTAAATTAATATTACAAGTCCTCCCTTATTAATTTGCGAATATTTTTTACGTAATATTGAAGCACTTGATCTTGCTGAATCATCTTACTGAATAACACTACTTAAGCACCTTTGCTTGCGAAGTTCCCTTTTAAACGTTAAATTAAATTTGCTCGATAATTAAAAGTTCCATTTATCCACTACGAACTTGGTAGTTGGAACCCGGAACTCGTTCAAATGTTGAAAAATCATAAGCACTTTTAATTTACGACATAGTTCTAGGAAACATGTAGGATTTCAATAAAGCTCTAGTATTATTTAATTAAGCGCAATCCGTTTTTTTAAATATAATTAAACATATTTATAATTATTTCCACAACACGAGTTATTTGTACTTTTTGAATTCCTTGATGGACAGACTAATGATGATAACCGACTCTTACCAATTAGAATACTGCAACTGGTGTGGTAACACAATGAGCTCACTAAACGTGTTCCAATCTAACTTTCTAGGAAGAAATTACAATTTTTAGATATTTTAAGAAAATCATTGTTAAACTGTCGTAAAAAAGTTTTGTAAAAAAAGACGTAAAAAGTTTCAAACAGGCTTAAAATTTGGAAAATCGTTATTTCCATTTGGCGTGATTATGGAGTTTCAAGCTACCGCAGGTTTTTGCTTTGGAGGGATCAGTTATATGTAATGATGCCTGGCTTGAATTTAAAAAATACTATAGCAATTTGGAAAAATACAAATTATACCGTAATTCGATGAACCTACTTGTTTACATGCTTGAGCGTTCAGATTGTAGTAGCACATTAAATGGAAATGACAATTTCGAAAATTTTCAAAGCATGTTATTCATTCAAACGTGAACGTTTTTGCATAAAAATTTATCAAGCGTCTCTTAAACTATCTTTATCTGTTGCTTCTGTTGCAAACTATCTGTTGCTTTAAAATTTTACAAAATGTTTGAAATTCTGACGTTTATGAGGTTCTGTTTTAACGAATTTATTTGGCGCGTATTAAATGTACACGTATGAAAGTTGGTTTTTTACGAATAGAAAAAATTAATATTCTAAAAAAGTTTAACTAACTTTTAATTAACTAAATTAACATTACCACTATTCCATTTTTGGGTAACTTGTATATTCCATCATTAAAATGATGGATTTTAAAAGATATTCATTAAATAAAAAATCTTAATGTTCATATACTGCAGTTATCTGTCCTTGGATTATATTTTCCAAACATTTTCTTGAGTTAATCCAAACTTTATGAAAATTAATTTGGTATAATTCAACCTTTATGGATATCCCTAATCCCCTAGTATGATGAAGCTTTTCACGAAACATCAATGTGGCGCCGATCAGCGGGTAATAGGGCGTATGCGATAAAAAATAAATTTCAAAGCTTTATAGTCGTGTCTTCCAACATTGTCTATCTTTAAAACTTGGACGCCAAAAAAAATTAGTAAAACATGAGTTCAGGGTACAGAAAAGTCATATACATCTAACGTATCGTAAAACTCTGTAGCGTAGCAGACATTTTAAGAGGAGACTGCAATATTGAAGTAAAAATTAGTTTGTATTTTATTGATTATAAATATGACATTTTCATTTGAGGTGTATGTCGCCGCCACATCTGGCATTGATTGTAACTTACATATATTATACCTACTAGTTGTATACCTATCATTCATCTACCATATGTAACACATGTCCATAACTATATAATCAGTCGGACTTCAATTGTTTTCCACTTCCTTTTATCACATTCTACCACTGAATAAACCATCGATGTTCATAAGCTGTTACAGTGTACTTGAATACCGAAACACGCGAAATCTATAAAATATTCTACAATATATGTTAACGCATTTTTAAGATCCTGGCTCATTAAGATGACTGAGTGATGGAAATGGCTTCCCATTTACAAGTGAAAGAAGGTTGTAAATCCCGATGAAAAAAAGACATTTAGGGCAAAGCTTTAGAAATATTAGAGACAGCCTTGCCTAATGCTCATGCTTCTTAAGAATTTTTCCCTCAACGAGATTAGTAGCATAGGTACTGTATTATAGAGACCATACTTTCCCCTTACAAGATTTCCGCAATTGGCCCCTTCTGGGAGACATGGAAGAATTTTTCCTCTAGCACCAACATGCCACTCTCCAGGATAAAGTGGGTCAAACTGTTCAAGAGTTGGTGGGGTCTTGACAGCGTTGGTTGGAAATGCTCGGAAGCTTGCACAGCAAATTGGAACGCTGGCCAATTTAAGAGTCTTGGTGGACAGCATGGCAAACCTCAAACTTGGGTAACCAAATGATAAGTTCGATTTATAAAGTTTTGAAAGCGTTATCTAGTATTCCAGGTGAATATTCTGATGGGATTGATTATTTAATATGAAGTATATATCACACAATTTCTATACCATCAAAAACATTCATTAAAAATGCATCTAAACTAAAAAGTTTTGCAGTTGACGTGTCACTCAAATACTAAACGGTTTACATTTTGAATTCCTCATTTTTCGTATTATGGTTCAAATAAGCTAACAAGGGAAGTGTTTTCACTCGAGATCAATTTTTTTAAACTTTGCCATTAGATTCCTACTGATAGAACAATGTGTGTTTGCCACTGCTCTGTCGCAACAATATTTTTGTGGTTAAACCAATGGAATTTAATAAGATCAAGGATACATAACGACCCATCGGATTTTCTTTCATTTTTAACACCTTAAACCGTTTTTTTAAATTTGTGTGCATACTATTTTTGGAACAAGGAATCTACCTGCAAGTTTACAAAAACTCTGAGAGTTCGAGTAAAAACACCTTCCTTGAAATGTGAAATAGAATCGTAAATCTTACAATAGTCTTAAAATGCTCGCCAAATGAATTTGTAAAAAAAATTCTAGATCAAATCAGATTTCTTACTTTTATTTTTTATGAAAATAAAATTGGAATTATCAATTCCTTATATTTTGATAATACTTATGCATAAGCGCTTATGTATTTGTTTAATAAAAATTCTGATTTTTTAACTCTGCAAAATTCTGCGTACATTGCAAAAAGTATATTGTCACCTGAGAGCTGAGAAGAAGCATACCAAATTGAATGGTTCAGTTGGGGGATCGGAAAAGATGCTCATTTTGAAAATTTCGGCAAGAATTGCATGTTTTTAGATATTTTAAGACGGGCTAGTAACCATGACGTGTTAAGTTATATGAAAATAATACGTGTAAATTAGTAATACACGTTTAAATATTGATAAATATTCATTTGGTTAAGCACGGTCCTTCGTTGATATTTACAGATTAATATACAGTTTAAGATATTCTTGTAAAAATGTGATATAAAACGACTTAAAACGTGTACACGTTTAAAACCTATTTAAATATTTGAAATTGTTCATTTTCATTTTGCGTGAATGCAGATGTTTCACAAAAAATAATTTCACCTAAAAACGGGCAAAAAATGTTTCTAAATTAGTTTATTTCTGTCAATTTTAAATCCATACTAAATAGTTCAATAACAAATACCATGATAGACTACATTGAATGTGATAAACATTATTAAAGGTATTATTCTATGTTCTTGATATTAGTAATATTGAGAGTATTGAAAGTGCAAAAAGCAGACTGGAGATTAGAATTGACAATTCATATTATTAGTATATATTTCAAATATATATTGGTTGTTATAACTAAAAATATACTTTTCTGCCACAATTGAAGTTATTTTTATTTGTATTTAACCTTTTCGATAAGGTAGTGATTCTCCGTTGTTTTTTTTATAGTTATATTACGTCGACAGTTTGTTTTTTGTACGCGTGTGCGTCTGGGAAAATAAAAATTGATCTTAATATATAACAGAAGTTGAATTATTTTGTTAGTTATAATTTATTTAAGACCTTCTTCCTTAATTTTCAACAGTTCTTGTTATATATATAAACTAGCTGACAAAAGTTTTGTCACAAATGTTTTTTCGGGTTTAACTTTTTTGTGACTTGACCAAATTGGCTGATTTTTTGATATTTTATGTGAATCAGTGTTTAAAATGTTATAGTAGCAAAATTTGGTTTAAATTACCATGGCAATTTCGGTACCACGCATTCCGTTTTCCCTCATATTGATAACAGCTTGCCGGGTGGCAATTGGAGTTTTTTTACGTGGAGTCATCTCTAAAATGTTGCCAATTACTGCTATTTTCAATAGATTATGAAAAAATATAATTGAACTTTAAAAATTATTAAAAAATGCAGTGCAAGGAAAGTGCGTAATATCATTGAGCTACGCGTTTTACGATAAACGCTTGTCACTGTAAAACGGATCATCGTAATCACAAGCGGGAATTTGTAAAATAATCTACAATCATATGAATCTATCATATCAAAAAATCAGCCAATTTGGTCAAGTCACAAAAAAGTTAAACCCGAAAAAACATTTGTGACAAAACTTTTGTCAGTTAGTGTATATATACGACACATGATTTTGCAATATATAAACAAATTATATTAGCATTCAGGTGCAAATTAAAAATGAAATTACAAACTTACCTTAAAATATCTCACGTCTTTTAAATTTCAAGGAAATTCTAGTTTTATGTGACTTTTCTGAGCTCCCATTTTTACCAATTCATTTGGCGTGTGTGTATATACTCACTTTTATCCTAGTAAAAATGAGTACATTCTATTCGATCATTTTAACATCTGAATCCAAAGAACCAAATATAATCAAACTTTATTTGGTTTTAAAAGAACAAGTTTCTATAAATACAAGAATTTTATCTTTAAACCCAAATTCACATGTATAAATTTAATTATGTTCAGATAATGTGTTAATATATTCACCTGCTATGAAATAATATGGAAGATTCTTGTTCTGAAATCTTTTATTACCTATATATATAATATTTACTAGTAACTATTAGAAATTCTTATTAGTTTTTGACTTGTTCATATTTATTGGCATAATTTAGTATTGTAAAGTTCCAATTGTCACAGCTAATAATGAAAACTGCGTTTATAATCTTTTTTATTTATTTTTAGTGCAACCGAGAGGTCACACATTATATATTCATAGACTCATTAATATTAGAGAGTTTTTCGAATGTCTCCAACGGTTTAAATATTAAAATTTTACTTGGTGTTCCTTACCGGAGAACCAAAATACGTAAAAGTGGAATCTATTATTAACAACTAAACTCTTTGAACAGAGCGTTGAAGACCTGCCTTGAACTTTTGAAAAACCTTACAAAATTTGAAAAACCTTACAAATTACTTGACGTCCCCCCATCACTTAACGGTAATAGTGACAATTAAAGAGGGGGAAGAGCGAGAACAACCGACGAGCGAACCTTTCTCTTTTAAATTATGTAACAATATGCATCAAAAACACCACTATGTCAATATAAACAGACTTCCCTTTCTCCCAACCCGGGACCGGGAGACGGGACCGGGACCGGGAATTCCCTTTTTCCCTACCCGGGACCCGGGACCGGGACCGGGATCCCATTTTTTTAGAAAAATACCCGGGTCGGGGGGGGGGGGGGGACCGGGGGGAGTCCCTCCCATCACTGGTGCACACACAGACACAGTCTAACGAAGTTTATCACGTACAGTACTGAACATAGAGATATGGCCCGACAGTGTTTTGATGATAACGTGGCTCAAACGAGGGTTTTCGAATCATTCCAACAATATATCATACCTTTTTGGCCAGTCCTAACGTTATTCGTTGATTTTTCTTCGACTGTGACGACAATTTTGCCACTGGCTGCTTTGCGCGTGATCTGAGAAAATTTATTCCTTGCATGTTTAATAATGGAACAAATTGAAAAATTAATTCAACTCTATCAGATTATACAAACAAGACCAAGACAGTTTCATGATCTTTTAAGCTATTTTACTCGTCATATTCAAAATAAAACTTGTTAAGTAATTAAACCAGAGAAAGTACTTTAACATGTTGCGTAATCTAGCAAATCCCTGGAATGCTTTTGGATATACTAAACCCGGCCAATTGAAATAGGGATTTTTCGATTTTACGACTATGTGAAACTTTTACGGTCTTTCTAGAAAAAAAAATTAAACAAGTCCTTCTTAAACTGTCTAAACATTATTATATTTTGTCGCAAAGTTAGATTGGATAACGATTACTAAGCTCATTTTATAACCACACACCTAATGAAATCGTAAAACAGGATCTCAGAAAAGTCACTGAAATCTAAATATTGTAAAAATGTAAAGTGTCATAGATTGTTTAAGAAGAACTTGTAAAATTGACGTGAAATTATTTAAATGTACGTGGGCATTAAAATTCGCTTAAATATTGAAAAATTGTAATTTTCAATTGGCGTGTTAAACGGTTTTTGGGGGATTCAAGTTCTAACGCCTTTTAATCTAATCGAAATAATAATTATAATATAATTTTTAAAATGTATAAACTATTAATACGTCTATTGAAAGTATTAATATTATCGGCCACACACGATATACACGAACGTTGGTATACGAAACAATTTTTCCCGTCACGTCAATTTCCTAGATCTTTTCTTTTAAGATCATAGTTTTCTGGAACAGAAGTTTGCCTTAACGGCGCTCCTATTTTTCACGTTTAAACGGGTTTGCTGCTAATAGTTTTTAATAATGTTGTTGCTCAATTTAAGATACTCAAACGTAGTTTGTTATTAATTCTTTAAAGATATAAAAACATCCGTGCCGATAACCAATCAGTAAAAGTGCGAAAGAATGTTTAAAAATAGTAAAATCGCTGTTTCATTCCTATTGACGTAATCTGTTTACAATTTCGAAATATTCCTTTTAACCAATTTAACATCTTCCAACTATTAGTCTCACAATGAATGCAAAAAAACGTTTTCCAGTTTGTTTATTGTAGGACGTAACTTTAAAACTGAAGCACGTTTTGAATAAAATAATTGATTTTATTAAAAAAAATTACTGTAATAATGTCTGAGAACATTATTATAGTTATCACTTCAAGTCCGTATTTCCCGGTTCCTTATTTTACATCGTATTAGACAAATAGAGCACATTCTATATTAAGAAGCTACAAATTAGACTATAACTATTTTTTATGGATTTATAGTAACAAACATCGATTGAAAATTGTTACGTATATTCAATAGAACATCGTTTACGAAAATTTAATTAGAAGTGTTTTCAACCATCTAAAATTATAAATATCATTCTAAAAAGTTAGACTTGAGAACGTTTACTGAGCTCATTTTTTTACAATAACAGTTCGCGTGAACCCTTCATTTGAAATTTTATCATTTTAGTCAATTATTATTCATTTCAGAGATCGATGCCTAATGGAAGAGCAAAAAAATAGGGGCGGAGAAAAGGTCTTGTTTAGACAGCCACACGGCCATTAAGGCCATCGAATCTCTTACTCTTTTGTTTCTCATCAATTTTTGTTATCTATTTTTTGATGACAAGAAATGAAAAGTTTAATTTAAAAAGGAAAATGGATGAAATAAAAATATTGATGACAAACAAAAGAGGAAGAGATTCGATGGCCTTAACCGTGTGGCTGTCTAAACAAGACCTTTTCTCCGCCCCTAATTATTTGCTCTTCCATTAGGCATCGATCTCTGAAATGAATAATAGTATTAAATAAATGTATTGCGTAGGTGTTCAACCAAATAGGATTTTCCAACGATTATAAACGTCTTTACAATAAGAAATAAAATGCAATAATCCGATTTTTTAAATAATATCATACAGATGTTCGGTTTTAATTAAACAATGTTGATTGATTAACTTTTTAATGTATCTGGAAATATTAAACTCGTTTCTATGAAACCAAAAGTGGGCTGTCCAAGGGCGTCGCTCTGAATTGCTTCATCCACCCTCATATGCTCATTTTGATACAACACACCCACCCCGTTATCCTCTTTGTTTCGCACCTGTTATGTTCATCTAACTACAGCAATCAACGTTTAAAAAAAATTTGTGCGTTTGCTGTTCTCGCTTTATGAACATTAGCGTCAAGGTGACAACAAATATTCGAAAGAGCCTAAATTCACCTGCGCAGAGATTAACATAAAGTATTGAAAAAAGCTTTAATACTAATACACTGAATATTATATAAAATTGAAGTCGTCTAAAGAGCTATTCTATTCACAAGATTATTCTATTCAAGGCTATTTTATTGATAATAACTCTTTTCTAGTTCATTTATGATTGGATTGGAATAATCTGAGCATTTCATTGATTGTTAGTTGATTGACGATACTTCCCAGACTGGGAAGGAAAACAACAGTTATTGATCGTTATTATTGGTAATTTTGTTTTTATTAAAAAGTATAGCTCAATGAAATTATATCAAAATTATAAATAGATGGCTATATCACAAACCGTCATGCACAAGTTACAGTTTGCTCGGGGAATTGGACAGCGAGAAATGTTGCGGGCAAACACTCTTCCGTCGATTACAAGGGCAAAGGTTAGTCTTTTATATTTTGGTTGCTTTAAAAAATTTATTCTAAAAATCATTGAGAACGCACGCCAAGTTCAAATCGCTATTTTATGATATTTAAACAGTTCTGCTAAGTTACCAAATTGAAGTTGAAAGTTGATTTTCCCAATATTTTGTAGGATTTTCGTTAAACTATCTTAAAAACTTAAAAATTTACGAACAATTTAGAAATTAGAGATTTTCCAAGCGTCTGTTTTTACGATTTCGGTTGTTGTGAGAACGTATGTAGTTTCTTTTCATTAATTGATTAAGAATCTCACCCTCTATTACAATTATGTAAGTTTTATCTCGCTTGCACGCCAAATATAGTTTCTCCTAATATTTAATGAATCTTACAGTTTTTACTTTAATCGTCATTTTGGAAAAAAAAGTCTTAAGCTTAACATTACTGAAGAACTATCTTTGAGAATATTCTAAGAGCTCTCTATTCGTCCGTTACATTTTGCGTGCAGCATGGACTTTTAAAATTTAAAGCCAAATACTCATATTTAATAAATTGTTGTGTAGCACCTAGTACACCCCAAATTGAGCGGTTAAGTTGCGGGCTCAGAAAAGATGCTCATTTTGCAAATTTCGGTAAGAAGCTTATGTTTTTAGATAGTTGAAGACGGGCTAGTAAGAATGACGTGTCAAGCTATATGAAAATAATACGTGTACACACCATGGACAAATAGTAATAAAAAATGTCAAGAAAAAACGTGACAAAAATGTAAGAAGAAACGACTAGGTCGGTCACGTTGTAGATTTACGAGCAATTTATTTAATTAATTAATTAAAAACACTGAAAACACATTTTTTGCAATTTATTCGTTGATTTTTAAGGAAATCAAAAAATCTTTTTTACAATAACTAAAATTACACGATTTGGAATGTTTATACACTCGCTTTTTATTTATTAAAGATCGAATAACAGCTTTTTTTCGCTGTTGAAACTTTAATATTCATTTTTCTCCACAGAAAAGTTGTCAACCTATATTTTTCTCTTCATAATAAGATAGAGAATTTCATGACGATCAAAATGATATATAGAACTTGTGGTGAGAATGCTTTATTTTTGTACATTTTCACAATTTGCTGAAAACACAAGACAAAAATTAAAATTTTATTTTATATTATAAATATTATAGTATTACATTAAAATTAGTTACTTATAATCAATCAATTAACATATTAACATATTTTTCAGCAACATAAATCAATAGTTTTTGAAAAAAACTCGTTATATAATAAATGATTACTAAATCGATACCTACTACCACCTTAAACAAATGAAATATACCGAAAATCCAAAAGTAATCGAATCTATATTATCGATATGGTCCCTCGTGTAGAAAATGATTTTACCTGATTGCTTCATGATAGTTTGTATTGCTTAATTTCTCAAATTTGCAATCAAATTATTTTATATTTATTATTAAACAACAAATAGAGATATAATAATCCATTTATTTAAAAATTCTTATAAAGCAATATTGTATAGTATCAAAATAGGAAAATTTGTTGAAAATTATGCACCGCCATCGGTAATCCATGCTCTTCCTCCATGAGTTCAGCAATTACAGCTTTATCGGTCGAACATTGTTTTAATTGACCTCGACTGGTATAGAATAATTCGTTTCTAAACTATTATATCATCAATTTAATGAAATTAAATCATATCTTACCCAATAGTACCCCAATCATGGACGATATGAATAATTTTCCACGAGCATCATCATCATAGACAATTATGAAGTAGTACGGAATCGTTTAAGGCTGATAACATCATAGCCTTAAATGTTGACATGATTTTTGTGCCCATTATGAACCAAATCAATGAAAACCTTCATAAAAAGGTCCTGAAACAATTAGTATTTCTTATAGTACGGAAAAATTGAAACTTACATTTTCACTAGGTGTATTACTGAGTAATACAATCGTTGTGATGCACATTTAATCCATTTTATCCTTGATAGCAGAGATTGTTTGATAGCCATTCATAAAATCCTGCAAAATCAATTATTATTCACGGTTAAGGCTGGAGAGAATAAGGAAAACAAGTTTGAGAGAACAATATGAAGATGAAGTACATAATAAGTGGTTTATTTATAAATTTAGAGCACTAAAAAATAATGATTAATTTTTAGAAAGGTTTTTTTTCTAATTTTTCAGTAAATTGTGAAAATATGACAAAATAAAGAATTTCAATCACAAGTACTTGTACAAGTTATATATATCATCTTGATCGTCATGATCTCATCATTCTATTTATACAAAAAAAGCAAAACTTTGATAACTATTTTCGCAGGAAAAACTGATTTTCATGGGAAATTCGTAAATACTTAATCAATATGGACTATAATGACAAAAATAATATATTTATATATTTCATGCATGATAACATACCTAATTATTAATAATTTTCTTCAAAAAACAATAAAATTACCTTGTTTCAGCTTCAAAAACGATGAAAATAAGATTTATAATTAAAAAATAATAAATGCGATTGCTGGCTGGCGATTTGAAATGCCGCGTAAAAATGTGTGATACACCGATTACCCTCGGAATGTCCAAGGTGTGCGTGTATATTAGTAATACACGTTTAAATATTGACAAATTTTCATTTCGATTTGGCGTGCCTAGTATTTTCGAATTGACAAATACATTTTCAATAATATATCGATATATACAATTTTAATTTGTTCATGATATGATTTGAAAAATATACATGTAGTTTTTATTTGGCTATTTTTGTGAGAAATATAATTTATCTTATTTTCCCATTTTTGCCAAACAACACAATTGTTATTTAATTATGCAACGTTGTTTTGACGCTCAATAGTAGCAATAAGTCAAACTTGCCCCAAAATGTACTAATATGTTTCAAATTAGTGGTTTTTAAACTAATGTATTCTCATTTTTGCACTTTAACTCAATTATTAGTTATCTATTAGTGCACAAATTAATTTATAATCATCCTATGCTGTCGTGGTGCAACACGAATTTTGCTATAATATGAAAATGATTAATAAGACAAGCACACGACATTGAAACGTAGACAAAGGTTTTAGCAATATTTGATATCTGTGTTTAATGTTGAAGAAACTTTAAATTTGTGGTAATCAACTAGCTTGGAAATCAAAAGATAATTAGTAAACTACAATTCTAGGCAAATTAAAATAAAAGAAGAAATTTTCATTTAAAAATTTTTAGTGAAAATATTGTACATTTCAGAGAAGGCTGTTTAATGGAAGAGCAAAAAAATAAGAAAAATGATAGGCCACATGGCCACAAATGCACACCAGGACGGAAAAGTGAAATACTGTGTCCCAAAAATACATTTTGAAGGTGGGCAAAGAACACATTCTTGCATTCCATTTTGTCAAATAAAGTGTGCCTTGAATTTATTCAATTTTTTTGGCAAAAACGCAAGGCGTTACTTTGTTCTTATCTCCACCTTTAAAATGTTTTCTGGAGTTTGACCTGTAGTGCAAATGCCTTTTCCGTCTATTCCTCTTCAATATGTGCTGCTCATCCTTTTGAGACAACACACATTGATGTGACCGTTCAAACGAGAGCCTCACTGCGTTCTATTTTTTCCTCTTCCATTAGGTACCAATCTCTGAAAAGCAAAATATTTATAATTTACTGAAAATGTAATTTATCAATGATTTTCAATCACCGTTTAACGGATAAATGGAGTTGCCCCAATGCTTGCATTACAAACTTATTTGAGACAACAAGACTTCTATGATTTAATAAAAATGATATTTAAATCCAACTAATCTTAATGGGCCTTTAATTTACAGAAAATGAATAATCCTATTTATTATTGGAATAGAAGATGGTAAACCAGGAATCCGGAGTTCGGAATTCCGTCAATCTCTGGTGTATACTTCACCATGATTCGAAATACTTGTTATCGAAATTATTAAAGTTTAAAAGGTTGTAATATATTCCACGGGGAATTACCTACAAAAAACTAAAGACTAAAACTCTTGTAGCAATAAAAAGTCCATCTATTTTACAAATTAAAATTTTAAAGCTTAACTCAGGGTTATTCACATTTTATCAGAAAATTTTCGTAAAAATACATATAAAGTTTATTATTATCAAAGAGAAATTGACAATTCCAATTTTATTTTTATAAAAAATAAAAGTAATAAATCTGACGTGATCTAGAAATTTTGAAGAAATATAATGAAAAACAGAGAAATTATTCACGTAAATTGAATATTTGTTTCATTTTATCTATGAGACCATTGAAAATAATTCAAAAATGATCAAATCAAACCTTTCATATTCTTAGATTTTGATAATATTTAATTATTATTTTTACGGTATTTTGAAAGAATACATTTAAACAACTCAATTTATCAATAATACCAGTTTAACTAAACCCTCAAAATAAAATTATTAATAATCGAGCTCAAAAAGGATTTTCCAACCTAAATATGAGAAGCTGAATATATTAAAATTAGTATGTGCAAGCTTGTAAGATTCATTTAAATAATTCAAAATTCACATTTGAATTTGGTGTGAAATAAATAATGTGTATTTCAGGTTGGCTGCTTTGCCAGACTACGAATATATGAGGAAAATGCTAGATTTGTTTTAATATGCTTTATACTCATTTGCTATTTGATGTTCGGTGCAGCATTGTTTCATTGGATCGAAAGAGAAAACGAAGAAGTGGAAAGAGAGCAGGTACGGTTGAATTTTATGAAACGATTATTTATTTTTGCGTTAATATATGTTGATAGTTTAATATATTTTAATATAAAATGAATGTGTGGTTCTCGAGTTAACAATTATTCAAAAAGTTTAAAATCTTCTAAAGGGAACAAATGAGAAAGAAAAAAGTTTCTTTAGAATAATCGATACAAGACTTATGTTAGATTATTTGTACTAGTAATTCTTCGCTGCGGTTTGACCTGTAGTCTCGTAGTACTTCTCGGAATATGGCTGAAGAAGCGTAGTTGATTACCTTCTTCTGACGGCTGACAACTTTCCTGTCCTTTCTGATTTCATCTTCACATTACAAATTCCGGAAACATTGTTAACATGACTTTGTAAACCCTGGAGGTCAGACATGTAATTTAAACCTACTATATCGTGAAAATTTAAAGCGCCGGAGATATTTTCAGAAAAGCCTGTAATACTAACGTAAAAATTATTTTTTACTTGCATGTGGAGTTTTAAAAAAATCGTTGAAATATTGGTTAATCATAACTTTCATTTGGCGTGTAACATAATACTTCTAAAAAATGATTTTAAAAATTTGCGAGTTTTTTTTTTGAAAATTCGGAATCAAATAATAGCGGGAATCCGGAATTCTGCACATCACTTCTATGTAGTGATGCCTGGTGCAAAATGTGATCAACCTTTTAGCGTCTAAAATTTAAATTTACATATTTATTCTTGATAAGTAGTTTTGTTTCCATTTCGTGTGTAAGAAGACGTTCGATTTCGTGGTTACACGCGGAAGTATGGGACTCAGCGTTTCTAGCGAAATATTTACCATGGACCAGTTTGAAGTTGTTTGTTCATGGTATCGACGACATGCAATGTGTCCGATAATGCACTTCAGTCTTCTTAAACTTCTGACTAGTCACGGACTTTAACTTGAGTGTCGATGGCTCGTCACGTCTGATATACTCTGAAAGAGTGAGCACAGCTACTTCTTCAACTATCTAAAATAGCATCATTGCTATCATCTTGACCATTGACTTTCTCTGCTGTACGTTCTTCTTACGTTCTGTAGGCAAACGGCGATACCCCTTTAGAAATATATATGTTTACCTTTGCCTTGTTGGATGATGTGGCGTACCTGAGGTAGCCTTGTTTTGCGTCGAGGCTAAAGTCATTATTATCTTTCGATCATCCTCGGCTGTAATCGACATAACGTCCTATTGTTATGAAACTTATACCTATTATAGACTTTTTTGGCTTTAATTTTAGCAGTTTTTATTTTTACGTCGGTGCAAGTTAAGATTTTAAAAGAAACCTCTGTATTACCTTTTCACACCAAATGAAAATGTCTATTTTACCGTCTTTCAGCTTGCCTTTCCAAAAATTGCAAATTCTACGTTTTAATTACAAGCTAATTTTCACGTAGGTGTCTGCTAAGCTCGTCTTAAAAAACCTCCGAGTACTTATATCTTTACGAAATATTTTAGATTAGAGAGTCTTTACTATTTATAGCAGATCCCTTGGCGTGCGTTTTTCTTAAAACTTATTAAAAAAAAACAATTTTCCAAAATATATAAAATCTTTTAAGATTATTTCTTTCGTTTCCATAAATTATTACGAGTATAACAGACAAAAATAGTTATAAACGATTATATTGTTTTTTCTTAGAATTAATATCGATGAGCCTTAAAGGATATGTTTAATCCATTAAATCTGAAAAGTATTTTGATATTGATGCTGATTGTTGATTGTATGAGTTGAGTAACACATTCATCTGGTTTTTAATCTCATTAGAATATATATATATATATATATAATCAGAAAAATATTCGTATAAGTTTGTGAGGAACAATCTCTGAGATTTAAATAGAAAATAGGGCATACATTTCAATTGATCATGAACAGTGGCAGATAAATTAGGACTGATTTAGCTCGGAAAAATGAAAATCAAAATAATGTATAGCGATTACCACCGTAAAATGTGGCGCACTTTTTTTAAATATTATTTTTCATTTTACTTTCTATGTTAGATTGTGAATCTAATAAATTTAGGCGTATAAAAAACATATTTTAAAATTATTGTCAATATTTATCACTGTCCCACCCCAAATTGAATGATCAAGTTGGCGTCTCAGAAAAGATGCTCATGATTCAACTTTTGGTAAGAAGGGCGTACTTTTAAAAATTTTAAGACTTGTAAAAATATATAAAATAATACGTGTAAACTAGTAAGACACGTTTAAAAATTGAAAAATATTCATTTCCATTTGTCGTTGGCGACAATTGTCCTTCGCTTAACGAATATATTATGTTTTCCATTTAATCTCGTAATCCATTACGTGTTAACGCCAAGTCCTTAATTTTATAGTTTCTTCTTTTGAAGCGGGTATCCCAATGTTCTTCCTGTCTTCATCCCACTAATATAAATGTTCCTGTCAGAATTGTATAAACTCAAATATTCAGAATTATTAGTCTTTAGATCACAGGTGTGTTATTTAATCCAGGAAAAGTGGAAATTTCACTCGTCGGAAAAGAAAATGCATTTCCGCAAAATAATCACGGATTATTACACCATCTTATTTTAAATTTCGATTCTTTTCATTGTATAAAAACCCTCTTATATCCTAATTAATTAAAAAGAAGTTTGAGAATGAATTTTAAAGTAGGTTTATTACTCGATTTTTTACGGAAATGAATTTTACTTCACACCGGGAGTAGTTTCCGCTTTTCCTAGATTTAATGACATCCAATTATTAACTTATCTATTATAACAGAACAAGACTATTTGATTATATATGAACATACTTTCACAAAGGATTAATTTTTTATTCAATTTTTTTCTAAAACGTTCTTAAATCGGGCAAATCATTTAGATCACGAGGGAAACTTGATAACACACAAAGCACATGTCTTGAATTACTTGAATATTCAGCTGATGACGAACAACGTTTGTCAAAATGTCTTTTTTTATTCATTATGTCAATTGTTGATTAGGATATCCGCATTTGAAATTCTGTTCTTGTCGTGAACTCCATAACCCTCATTGTGCTTGTCTTTTCATATACATTTTATTATATTTTGTTTGCATTAATTCTTGCGCTGATTCAGTCAAAAAGTATGAATTTCAAATGAGCTCCATTTTTGGACTAAAGACAACACAAACACACTTGCTTTGATTTGAAAACTCAACGTACATGAATTTATAAATGGAATATAAATGAATGAATGAATGAATTTTGATACAGCGTATGCATATGAATGCAGACAAATGAGCGTGATTAAATGAATGAGAGGATTTTTTGGGAACATTGGACAAGAATTATTATGATCTTGCTTTTTGAAGTTTGGAGTAAGTAGTTTTTACATGAATGATGGAAAGGGACTCGTATCGTTTATAAAATGAATAGGTATATTGTTATTCAGTTTATATCGGAAGTCAATTTTACAAATATTGTCGCAATTGGTAGATAGAACCCACTAATTTATCTAGTTTTTGTAAAAAAATTAATTATCCTCGTGAGCCAAAAAAGTAGCTCTGAAAAACCAAATCTTCTGAAATGGGTAACTCAAAAAAAAAAAACAAAAAAAGTGTTAATTATTTTAAAAGATATTTCCATAACATACATTCTTTCCAAAAAAGTTAAACAAAAACTCTAGATACATGTTTGAATTACCACATTGAAGGCTTAATGTTTCCTATGATTGATTTGCTTGGACTGGTTACTACTCGAACTGCAAATGGAACAGTCAATTTGACAAAATATACTCAATAATAGTTCTCAAGAAAGGGAATGGGTTTTTTTAAATAATTGAAGACTTGTTCGTCAAGAGTCTATTTATCTGTAAATATTCTCCTTTTCAGTGATCGGTGCCTAATGGAAGAGCAAAAAAGAAGAAGAAATGATGGACGGTTACACGGCCTTAAACGACTTTTCCGTTTATTCCTCTTCAATATGTGTTATCCTTTTTTGAGGCAACACACACACTGATGAGAGTAGCCGTCCAAACGAGAATCTCATTCCATCCTAATTTTTTCCCTCTTCCCTTAGGCACCGATTTCTGAAAGGGCAATAAAACGTGTAACTGTGAGATTCATTTCAACATTACAAAATGTTCATTTTTATTTACCTCAAACTCTGGTAATTAACAAGGCTTTTACTTTACCAATTACAGAATAACAGTAATTAATAAAATTTAAAATAGATAGAACCCCTGCTGAATCTGTGCGTTTGGATGTTATGACATCTAGGAAATCTAGAAAAATCGAAACTTATCCCGTCGAAAAATAAAATATTTCAGCAAAAAATCACGGATTATTACACCATCTCATTTTAAATTTCGATTCTTTTCATTTTATAAATAAAAACCAATAAAACAAAGATCTCAAAAGTATCGAACCAGCCTAGATTTTTCGTGAATCAAAATCTCTACCAGACGCATCCACTTTTATCCTAATTAATTAATGCATTGAAGTTTGAGAAAGAAATTTAAATTAGATAGTGTAACAATTCGTATTTTTGCGAAAATACATTTTATTTTACGTCTGGAGCAATTTCCTTTTTCTTAGATTTAATAACATCCGCGGTTATCCGTGCGTTGCAGCAATGGCGGACACGCGAGATTGTTTTTTTATACGTTTCTACGTTTGCCGTGGTTCAAATATTTGTCCGCTAAAACCCACATCCGCCAAGTAGATATAAATTCTATCAGATTGCTCGGTTTAGGATTGATCAAGGAAAGAAATTAGCAATCAAACTTTGTGTTTTTCGGTTAAAATAAAAGTTAAAATTGATGGTAGAATAAAATCCGTAAGTTCAAAAGCTTGTCGTAATATCGCGATTTACCCTCGAAAAGCCTCAGTCCATGCCCCAGAAAAGAGAATACTTGGGTTACCCTGCCTGAAAACCTTAAAAGTCGTGAAGCTCCTCTCTAGGATTGTTCTATGGAAAGTTGCCCACCAACCGAAGTTGTCAATCCGAATCAAAATGAGGTGAAGCCATAGTTAGATAATAATTCGTCTCTCGTCGATGCTGAAAAAAATACAAACAAAAAACGCGCCAATTGTACATTTAGTCAATATATTTAACCGTGCACCCCAAATTGAATGGTTAATTTGATGGCTCAGAAAGTGTGTTCATATTGAATATTTCAACAAAAACCGCATATTTTTTAGATAGCTTACGACAGGCTTTAAAAATGAAGTATCAAGGTATATGAAAATAGTACGTGAAAATTAGTAAGACACGCTTAAAAATTGAAAAATATTCGTTTCAAATTGGCGTGAACCGTGCCTTGCAAGTTTACACGTATTTATTTGATATAACAAATTGGCCCTTCTTAAACTATCTTAAAATCTACGCTTATTATGAAAATCGGTATCTGTTCTGAATCCCCAACTTACAACTTGTTAGTAATTTGATTCAACTTTATATTAAAAGAAATTCAGTTCGATGAAAAGATGAAGAATTATCGGCACAAGTTCTGCGAGTCTAGCCAATTAGAAAACAATTGTGATTTTGACGACCTTGTATCATTTATTGCGAATGGCGCAACTGGTGGATTATTACACGATCGTCCTCGTTTCGACTACCTTGGCTCATTGTTTTTCTCCGCAACTGTTATTTCTACAATAGGTTTGAAGCTGATTTTTATCACCAATACAAGTTTTCGTAGGATTTGGTACATCAACACCAAGAACAAGTATAGGGCGATTGTTAACAATTATTTATGGAATAATTGGATGCACGTGTTGTGTTCTTTTCTTCAATTTATTTCTCGAACGCCTTGTGACAGCTATGACGTACATATTACGTCAATTAAGGGAGAGGAAGCTCCAAAAACGTATGAAGGAGACGAATGGGACCAAACCAATTACGTTATTAATTAATAACGAAGATTTTGCTGAGTCTTCGAGGTAATCTATTCTTTAAAAAAATGGTTTTGTTTCAATGAAATACTTGTTTAGCTCATGCGAAGGGCATCTAGATAATTGGCGTCCATCAGTTTATAAAGTGTTCGTTGGATTATTTAGTATGTGCTTTGTGCTTATTACACTATCAGCTGTTGTTTATTCATTTGTTGAAAATTGGCCTTATATTGACTCATTATATTTTTGCTTTATTAGGTAACATATATTTAATAATTCTCGTAGTTTTTTATTTTTAGTTTTGCCACCATTGGCTTTGGAGATTACGTGTCAAACCAGCAAGATATTCAAACAATCAATGCTGGATTATACAGGTTAAATTGTGAAGTCTATTAAAATCAATAAAATAATAGGTTCATAAACTTTTTTTTGCTCACACTTGGAGCTTGTTTTTTCTATTGTTTATCAAATGTTTCTTCAATTGTTGTTCGGTAACTAATTTATTAAAAATTTGACTATATAAAGTGAATTTGATTTAGACAACTTCTCAACTGGCTAATAAAGAAAATGGATGTTAAAGTTGAAGATCGTTCATTTTTGTGCTTTAAAAAGAAGAAGAGATACATGGGGCTTGGATTAAGACCACCCAAAGGTTTGTTTTTAGATTTTTTGTAATTTAAATTTTCGAATACCAATAAGATTTTAACTTTTCAATAATTTACAAGACTACAATAATATTTCTCATGAAAAATACAATTTATAACTGGCTCAAAGTATGACCATTATAGAAAAACCGTGGGAAAAATGTTACTTGAATTAGCGAGTGGTTAGGTGCACTTTTATTAAGTTGAACCAAAAATTTTTTTCCGATTTTTTACTAAAAATGTAAACATAATTTTACAACACATGAAAAATAATTAGGTTTCAAAGTAAAGACCATTTGACTCTATGGCTTGAACCCATCTATCGTCAAGTTGTTCGATCCCGCTGCGGTACCACTCCTTGTTCTTAGAGGCGAAAAACTCGCGGCACCCGTTTTCGACATCGGCCAGGTCATTGAAGCTACGACGACGAAGAAAGTGTGTCATGGATCGGAAAAGATGATAATCAGATGGCGCAAGGTCCGGACTATAAGCTGGATGTAGAAGAAGTTCAATGGCGTCGAGATTTTTTATCATTTCCTTCGTTTGTCTGACGGTGTGCGGTTTTGCATTGTCTTGTTGAGTACTTATTGATGGATTGGTCTCCACAGATTCACGGATTGCTTCAGAATCCACTGTCGTATGTCGGCCTGAATGTGTCTTGTTCTCGAGATCAGTGTCGCCGTCGTTAAATCTTTTGAACGAATTTCGCGCAGTACGATCCGAGACCATATTGTCGCCTTTAACTTCGCATATATTTTTTGCTGCTGAAGTTGCGTTGAAGCCTTGTTTCTAGTAATGACGTAAAAGAACACGAATTTCAGCTTTTTCCATGTTTCTTCTACAAGTTAAAAAATTTTTAAATAAAAAACCAATTAAAAATTTTAATATATATTATGATAGAGCTGTTCAAGAGCTTTAAAAATATATATAACACATGTATATAAAAATCTTTATTTGGTAAAAAAAAACAAATAGACAACAAAAGATGTAGGAAATCGGAAAAAATTGTGGTTCGATCATCATTTGGCAAGATTTTCGGAAACTGTATGGAAAATTTAATGTTTGTTCAATAGAGAGATGAACACGACTAAAAATAGTAATTTCAAGATACGTACTGTCCAACAAAATCACTTTCAACTTTCAAATTGTTTGGTTTGTAGTTTTGATAATTTAGTGAGGAAAATTATAGTTAGATTTTATCAAAATTTTCTGATCTCTTAAAAATTTGATGGTTGTTGAACTATTTTTCCGTTTATCAGCTTATTTGAATTTTCATCTTTAATTTCTTGAGCACATATTTTACAAAACAATTGAATCTAACTGAAACTCAATTTTTTCTTCTGAATTATTGAATTTTTACTTTATTTTGAGCTCATGATCCTCAAGGGCTTAAAAAATTTAAAATCTTGTTTGTACGCCGCTTAAAATGGCGAAAATATTTTAAAGGATTTCAAACTATGCCTGATTTGATTTATATTTTTCACATGACTCTAACAATAAAATCGGTTTTTCGTTCTATATTGGTCTATTTTTGCTTAAATTTTTATTAGGAATTATCTGTATAAATCCAAAGATAACATTTTATTTATCCCTCTTAATTTCAAATCAAAAATAAGAAAAATATTTAAACAAACGATTTAATAAATCTTATAAATATTAAGGATACGACATGACATCGGAAAGATCATCAGTGGATTATAATGATGGATTATTATCATTAAAAGAGTTTCTTATGAACAATCAAAGTTCGATGATACTACTCCAGAAGCAACTTATCAAAAGTGCCATGAAGAATGTAGTGGAAAATGAAGAGCAGAAGATATCAGCGACGCGTGTTGGACCAATGGGAATTCTAGATGAAGCATTCGGAGATGAAACATAATTGTGTTAGCTAGTAATTGTATTAACGTTGTTAGTAGTACTTGTATTCAAATAGTCTTTGTTTATTATTTTCATTAACCGGGTTTGTTTCCATATGATTTCAAAATGAGTTTGAATATTTGTTGAACATAATCATTATTTTTCTGATCAAAAAACCTGTGGTATGTTTATATGGTTTCATGTGTTTAATGTTTCATATTTATAAAAAGCATACGTTTGTATATAAATAAAGATGTATTAAACATTATCGGATATTATTGTGTTGCGTAATAATTGAAGATAATAATACCTGTTTCCGACATTCGTGGAACAGACTAATTTATTTTAAACATTGATGAATTGATTTTTAATAGTTAGTGCAGGATGGGGAGACGATGGTAAACACAGATCATAAAAAATATTACAATGACAAAATGGTCTTAAATTGTGAACGTGTGGAACTTTTTGAATCTTTATCCAACTTTCGATAAGAACGTCCTCACTAATTGAAGATTTTTCGTCTTTTTAATGTCTACAAGCCACACTTGGAACTGAAACTGTTTCTTTACGTAGTCGTGCAAATTTAAGAATCTGCATTTCATACTTAAAATTTCAGTAAAGTATACGAAGCGCAATTTAAAATAATCAAGTAAATAAAGTTTGATGGGTTTTGTTACTTTTTTTCAAAAACAGGCAAATATAATATTTCAAAGATATACTGATATATTGTACATTTCAGATATCGGTGCCTTATGGAAGAGCAAAAAAATAAGAAAAAAATGATATTCTCGTTCGAACTGCCACACAGCAACAAAGAACTTTTCCATTTATTCCTCTTCAATGAAGGTTATCCATCTTTGAGACAACACACATTGATGAGAGATGAAAGAGTAGCCGTCCAAACGAGAACCTCATTCCATCCTAATTTTTTCCCTCTTCCATTAGGCACCGAACATTGAAAAGGACTAAAAAAAGTTGTAATTGTCCTGGAATTGTATTAGAAATTATATCGTTCACGCACAACCGCTTATGTCGGTTTACTTAAAGTTAACCCGTATAGGATGTTCAAATAGATTTGTGTTATTTCTGCTGCTCAATCCGACCATCAGTATTACATCAAGTTCTATGGCTAAATGAAGATCTAATACGTGAAAAATGATCATCATTTTATTAATGCGTGCTAGGGAATATGACCGTGTTATTCTTTCACAATATAATTCACCTATTTTTAAGTAAAGTGAGTAAAAATGTATATATATCTTCAAATGAACTTTTTATGAGACTTTAATACCTGAAAGCGAAAGAAAAACTTTCTCTGGTATACATATAAATACCTTCCTGCAGACGGCATGTATCATAAAAAGTTTCCCCGACATTTTTTCACGTCATTTAAAACTAAAAATTATAGAGATAGTTCAAAGCAACAGCAGCTGCAGCTTTAAATTAGATTTCTTATTTAAATATGTAAAATATTTATAATCGATTTTGTCAAACATTATAATATTTAATTGAATATAACAAAAAATTGCAATTTCTGGAAATTATTCTGATTAAATAGAAATTAGTCCTATTGGAAACAACGATGTTTCAACATTTAATGGTGTTTAACAACTTTCACGTCATTTTTATTCACCACAACTTAATTAGGCTAGTCTTAAACTGTCTAGAACTATTATTGTCTACCTAAAAAGTTATATTTCAGAACTTTCCTCATTATTTTACCTAATTTTATTATCATACCAGTTGGAGTGTCCGTGTAAGATGATAAAATGGCATACAAATGAAATGTGCAAGTCCACTGATTCTATTATAAAAATCATTCAAGACAGATCTTTGTTTAAAAAATAACTTTTTAGACTATATCAGCTGTTCGATATGACATATAATTCATTTAAAGAATTCCAATGTAAAAATCACATAAAAATTAATTAAATATAGGACTAGTAAAAAGAGAATAAGCGAGTACTAGATAAAGCATTTTTTTGATGAATTTTTGCTTCGGGATGTGAGAGCATTTCTTGAATTTCAGTGCGATATTTGTTATCATTCAAATATTTTTAACATTATTATATCTTTTTCTACAATAGGTGTAACATTTTGTAATATTTCTATAATAATATACACGACGAGTGACACAATGATGTGTGCACGCCGTTGAATTGTCAGTTTTGAGATATTTTACGGGAAGCCGAGAGCAATAGCCTGAAAAAAAATTGAAAATAATGCAGGAATGCAAAAATGTAAATAATGATGTTCTTATTTTTACGCTTCTGATACAACATTCACGTGAACTTTACCCAAGCATTGTTTACGCCGGGTTTTCATTTTGTATTCTTAAAGTCTTAAAAAGTTTAAACCTTCACAAAATATTCGATTTAAGCACGATTGTGCTGATATAATTTTGTTTAACATAATTAGATATACTTACTAGAAACAACAAGCTTGATGTAGTCAAGAGTATCGTTTTTAAAACAGCCGATATATCAAATCCAAGGATGAAGAAGATTTACTCTAAAGTTCTTAGTAGGTGTGAAGATTTTGTTAGAGCAGGATTAGGATTTGGACAAAGCTAGCCAATACTCAATTTCAAGCCAACTGATTCGTTTAAAAATAAATTTTAGAAAAGCTGCTCAAATCTTTTATTAGGTAAGATAATTTATTTCCCATATAATTTAAAAAATGCACAAAAATTCACATAATTCGCTTAAAAACTACAAAATCATCATTTTCACTGGGACTATGTGTTTCAAGATTACGTGAAAAAACCGCTCTGCGATTAACGAGGAACCTGTAACACACATTCAAACATGGAGAAATGTTTGGGGTGCTAATATTACTTTTCGATTATTTTTTTTTTAATTCTTTACGCGGATTCAATTAAAGTGGATGTTTTTGAATTGACGCCAAATTTCATCAACACAGCTATACGACATCGTGATAGAGGGTTCAAACGGGAAAAAATGAATAAGATGTAGAAAAATAAAAATACCAATAAATAAATAATACACCATACATGGAATTGAAAAATTCACAATACATTAACATACCTAGAAATATAATACAAATTGTCTTCACCTACGACCCTAAGAGCCTCAAAAATGATTCTTGACAATTTACCTAAAACGTTAAAATGAAAGAAACTTTCGTAAATAATCAGAGTACAAAGAGCATGGGACAATACTATAGCACTCCACTGTCACGAAGCCGATCTGCATTGCAAAAGAATGCGCACCAATTGCAAACACAAAATTTTAATTTATTATTTTTGTTTTCAATATTTTCAATATTTAGAAGTCACTTATATTGACGATGAAGACTCTTCTGGACCATTAATCGAGGTACTAAGAATTTCTCTTCATTAATTCATGAGGATTTCTGCAGAATGAAACGTTAACTGATAAATAAAATATTTAAAATAAAAATAATAAACTAAAAGGTGTTTGCAATTGGTGCGAAGCCATTGCAATGCGGCGCGGTTTCTAGGCAGTGGAGTGCTAGAGCTTTTCCATACGGGATTAGTTTTTTTTTAACCTTTGTTCCACTCAAATATTAAAATGTTTCTTTAATAGTTTGTGTAGTTTAAATACATAAATTAGTTAATACATTAAACAAATGAAGCACTAACACACACCACCCGGAAAATGTTGTTTTTTCATAATTTAGTCACGTTTCATTAATTGTCTAATGGTCTGTTTTGAATAGTATATATCAGAGTTGCACGGAATTCCATCTTCCATTTTCCGTTTTCCGTTTTCCGTCGTTTTTGAGTTCCATTTCCGTTATCCATCGTCCGTTTGAAAAAATAATTTTCCATTTCCGTTTTCCGTCGTCCGTTTGAAAAAGAAATTGATTTCCGTGCAACCCCGGTATATAAACTAGCTGACAAAAGTTTTGTCACAAATGTTTTTTCGCGTTTAACTTTTTTGTGACTTGACCAAATTGGCTGATTTTTTGATATTTTATGTGAATCAGTGTTTAAAATGTTATAGTAGCAAAATTTGGTTTAAATTACCATGGCAATTTCGGTACCACGCATTCCGTTTTCCCTCATATTGATAATAGCTTGCCGGGTGGCAATTGGAGTTTCTTTACGTGGAGTCATCTCTAAAATGTTGCCAATTACTGCTATTTTCAATAAATTATGAAAAAAATATAATTGAACTTTAAAAATTATTAAAAAATGCAGTGCAAGAAAAGTGCTAAAAATATCTTTGAGCTACGCGTTTTACGATAAACGCTTGTCACTGTAAAACGGATCATAGTAATCACAAGCGGGAATTTGTAAAATAATCTACAACCATATGAATCTATCATATCAAAAATCAGCCAATTTGGTCAAGTCACAAAAAAGTTAAACCCGAAAAAACATTTGTGACAAAACTTTTGTCAGCTAGTGTATATATGTATATATAAAGCCAAACAATATAAATAAATTCACAAAGGATGTGTTTTAGGTCTCCATTCCAGACTTTTATAAAAATTTGCAGATAGATTCCTTATAGCTTGATTAGTATACTAACAAAATATTAGGAGCCACAAAACGGTTTAAAAATCGGTTGGAACTCCAAAAATATCTCGTTTATCCACAATAATGGAATGTTTATCCACAATAATGGGAGTTAATGGATTTTTTGGCAAAAATGCGTTTAAAAAAATAAAACGAATAATTTAGTATAGCCGTTAAAATATAATTAACATTAATTACATAACATTTGTGTTTGATAATCACAAAAACATTTTTTTTGGGTTTTAGACCCATTCTTTACCCACTTAAACCATTTTGTGGATCCTAAAATTTTGTCAGTATACTAATCAAGCCAACTATCTATAACACTTCACTTGTCAATTCTATTAAAAAAATAAGATCTAATAAGTTAAACAATCAATTTATTATACTCGAACCAATACAAACTTAAACTAAAAATATGCTTAAACATCGGAATTTTTTAAATAAAAATTTTTACAACTATCCTTGCCAATGTAAATTAATACCTAACAATTAGACGCAGGTTTATGAAAACACAAAAAAACAATATCCGCGGATATATTTCATTGGCAAATTTCACTAATTTGATACCTTGATCTCTATTCACCTATTGATAGCATCAAAAGATCACAGAAAATAAGAGACCACCGATTTAAATGTTATGCCAAAAGCAATAATTTCAGGTTTTGAAATCGTAAAGATTGATAAATGAAGGCCACTTCCAATAGTATAAAAGTGCTGCCAAAGATAGTAGCAACATCATCACTTTCAGTGTTGACAATTCAGCAATGATATCGCTCCAGTCTATCATTGTATTAGTCGGTCTGGTTACTATCGCATGGGCTTGTGCTCCTAATGTTCAAAGATCTCGTGGATATTGTGAATACTACGGTAGGAATTTCTAGAGTTCGATAATTAGTTTATATACCTATTATAGTTGACGGAACTAGTGATTTGAGTGTCCGCTCAAAGAGATCTAGCGAGAGCAGCGGTAGCAGCGGAAGCAGTGGAAGCAGCGGAAGCCACGAAGGAAGAGGAAAAGCCAAAGGAAAGAAGTACAACAGAATAGTAAGTTTGCAAAATTTAAAGTTTAACCAAACTATATTCTGAATATAGAAGAAGAAGAAGAACGTTAAGTGCTACTTGTACGAAGATGGTAGCCGTGACACTGGTGCAGTCCTTAAAGAAGGAGTTGAAAAGCCAGAAAACTCTGAAAGCTGTAAGATACAAACAAAAATTTCAACAATATATCCACTATATTTCAGACCTCAAGATCAAGGAGTCAACAAAATCAAAGAGCAAGACTTCAACAAAGACAAAGACTTCAACGAAGACCAAGTCGAAGTCAAAGAGTGAAACTGTGACAGAATACGAAACCGAGTCAAAATCAGGCTCAAAAGCAAAAACCGGCGATAAGGCCGAATACAGTAAGATATATCATTAAAGTTCTGATTAATTATCGTTATTTCAGCTGTAACTGTCGAAGAAACTGGAAAGTAAACAGGTTGAGATGATGATCTCTTCAATATTTGTCTGTAAATATGAATTGTTAGTAATGTTATTATAATTAATGAAATTTTTTAAATTAATTTTTCCTATTGCAATTTTAACAAAAAATGAATTATCAATATGATATACTTTTAATCGGTGACGACAAAACACAATTTAAAATGGAATACTGTTGGAAAGAAAGATTATAAAATAAATCGTTTGCTCGCTAGAAGTATTCAACAACTTTGGAAGAAATCTAAAAATTTTTAAATGCACTTAAGCAATGTTTTATACAAATTATTCCATTATAACAAAATCTTAAAACTAAAATATAATAAATATTTATTTATAAAGAATGAAAGACAAATTTGGATGTTAAAAACCTCAGACCGTAAAAATGCGGTCGGTGTACAAGTGCATCATCCAACATTCTATTGTGGACGGTAGAACGGGAAATATGCGAGAGCTCGTCAATAACTGCTTGATCTTGTTGTCTAATACCGTTTTCCGCAATTTTTTTAAAATAAAATATGCTTCCTATAATTTACATATATAAATATTGTCCTTTTCAGAGATAGGTGCCTAATGGAAGAGGAGAAAAATTAGGATGGAATGAGGTTCTCGTTTGGACGGCCTCTCTTTTTGGCGGTCACTCTTTTTTACGAAATAATGGGCAGCACACATTGAAGAGAAATTGACGAAAAAGTCGTTTGTGGGAGTGTTTTCGTCCATCATTTTTTCTTCCTTTTTTGCTCTTCCATTAGGCACCGATCTCTGAAAAGGACAATAAATGAATAAATGTTACTACCTAAAACTGCGATTAATATGAAAGCAACATATGAAAATATTCGTATTATTTTAATTCATTCTCTCTTATGGCTTACACCAAGATCAAACCACTTCTCGCCCACCTTGATAAAGAGAAAACTAGGACCATCTCGTCCACAATTTACTCCCGACTCTACTGCACGGCATGGAGAGAAAATTCTAGGCGACTGCAGAGGTGTATGAACACAATTTTTCACCACGCAGGTAGCGATCGAATAGACGTCCATCTTCAAATAACACAAAGGATACTGAAGTGGACTGGCCACTGTGCTCGATAGCCAGGTGACCGGTGGACGAAACGATTGACGGAATGGGTTCCTCGAGGTTGGACAAGAAAAAAGGAAAGACCGAAAAGAAGATAGCAAGACCCAATTAAAATCGGGGTCTCAAATTATGTGCACGAGAAGTCCACCTCCAGAAACCCAAGAAGGCGAATCGGAATCCTGGAGAAGAATGTTGCCTGGCCCACCATTGCGAGGTTCAGCCGCGATGATTGGAGAGAGCTGGTCCGCTTCTCTATAAGAGAATGATAACGGACTCCTAAGTATCCTAAGTAAGTAAGTAATTACAAATTATAATTAAAATTATGAATATCAGTCCGCAATAATATGTGGGATGATGCGCTTGTAGACCGTCCGCCCTTTCACGGCCTGACATTTGTTACATCCGAATTTTAATTTCACTCTTATATAACATTGTAAACCACTTACAATGCCCAAGCGAGAAAACTTTAAAAAATACTTTTAAAGTTTAAATTTTACCTATATCAATAGAATCCTTCGATAATATTCTTTAGTTTTAAAATTCTGAAAGCAAGAATGGGTACGAGAAATTGATAGGATGAATTATGGCATCGCAATAGCAGCTAGATCAATAAATGTTATTCCAACATATTGTGGTGGTGCAGGTTATTGAAAAAATCGGTTTAAAGGAGAATTCCGAATAATAAAATGATCTTGCTTGTAGATTTAATTTGATTTATTGTTTCGCTTTTCTTTGAATATCGATCATAAATATAATAAATTACACATAAAGTGTTGTTTTTATAATTATTACTAATTTAACAACCAATTTATTAAGAGAATACAAAATAAAAAACAAAAAGAAAAACGAAATAATAAGCAAATTGAAAATTAAATGGACATGACCCCAAGTGAGACCATTTTATTATTCGGAATGCTCCTTTAGTTTGTTTTTAAAATTTATTACGATAATAAAGCATAGCCATACAAATCAAAACGTTACAAATCTTTACTTATGCGTTATTAAACATTTTCAGTGCCAACAATAGCAATGAGTTCCATCGGAAATGTTTGAGGGTCTCGAACTCATATATACAGTACCGCTTTAAAGGTTATCAATTTTAGGTTTTTGAGGAATACTTTTTTGACTTATAACCTACTCAAGTTTATTTTTACAGACTTCCGACGGTCCTACACCGATTTCCGTTAATTCCCAGCTTGATATCTGTAAAAATAAGATTTATATGAAAAAAAATTCAAAAATCTAGAAATTTCAAAATGTTAAAAAAAAATTAAAAATCAACAGAAACAGATTATAATAGCTGCAACTGTTAAGGAAAATATCTTGCCGGATTAGTACTTGGTAGGAAAACCCTTCGCATTCATGATGGAGGAGCTTTAAATAATAGAAAAAAACTGAAAAGAAAAATTGGGTCATGGTGTGCAATGTTACGTATTAAGATACTCACCAGCCTTCTATTTATCTGCCCTGGAAGTTACAAATCAATGGCTCATCTATATAATAAAGTTCTCAAATATCATTATTCCTAATTTTGTCATATATTTCATCCAAAAAAAACTCTAGGTCAAGCCATTCCTGCGTGAATGGTTATTCAGCCGCGAACGGCGTTACTGGGCAAAGAAGGAATAGTTGTTTAAAATACTTGTGTTGTAATATTCACCTAAATCTCTCCAAGATTTTCGTAAAAAATGTAAGAGAAGGAAAAACATAAATTAATTAATTTACAAAATTGCACGCCAACTGAAAACAACCCTTGTCCTTTTTTAAGTGTGTCAGAAAGTATTTGCGTCTTTGCAACGAACACATTTTTACTCCAATTTAACTCGGCTTATCTTAAACTATCTAAACATAATACCAACTTCATAAAAAATTAGATTTTTCCACGTTTACTGAGCTCATTTTATTATCATACCTGTTGGCGTGAAATTGTATTGCCTTCGTCCTGTTATGTCCTTCTGGGAAAACCAAAAATTTTCTTCTGGGAAAACCCAAAAAAAACCAAAAAAAGGTCTCGCTTGGACTGAGCGTTGCCATTTCTATCATAAATTCATGGTATATGGTTAAAATGTAAGAATGAATGAAATAATAAATAATAATATGAACGATAGTTGATGAATTCAATTCTTTATCTAATTTAAAGTTAATTGATAAACCAATTCTTGTATTATCAATTTGAACAACATTAGACTTCTGGATTTTCTTAAGAAAACGGTATAATTGACTTTTTCTAAAAATTATAAAGATTTTTTTCTAAAAACCATCACTGATATGTAAGTACATCTTGCTAGTTTTTTTCAATCTAATAATAATAATTATTATTATTTAGTAAAATATATTGAATACGTAAAACAGAATAAACGGGAATAGATGAACGACTCGACTGGGTGACCATCGAGAGTAGCCACCGCCCGAAACCCTGCTGGGCAGATGACTGACTATAGCATCAAAGCAAGGAGGGACCCCAAGAGGTCCTGTTCCATATTATACGCTCGCGCGTTTCCGGTCTGTGTCTGCTTTGCGCATGTCGTATCCATGGTTAGCAAAGTACATTTTCCTTTAAGGTTTCAGTGCCTCCGGAAAAGTGGAGCACTCACACAAATTTGAGCCGAGCAGGAAAATTTTTTAAAATAATATTGAATCCGCAACATTAACTTTTTAAATGATAATGATATTGTATTTCCAATGATATTGTATTCTTCGGCTTTAATCAAAATAGCACAAATCACACAGTCTGTTCTTGTCTCTGCTAAATGTCTTTAAAATACTACAATAACATTTAAAATCACTGTGTTATAATTAAAGGTTGTTCACAAAATAAATATTTGATCATCTTAATAAGAAAGTAAAATATCGGCAGATAGGAAGAAACTAGATAATCACATAAAGTACTTTTATATGCAATGGGAAGCAGTTTATCCGCAATTGGAAACTGTGAATATAACACGAAAGTTAGGGAAAGCAAATTGACGCATGTGGAAATGTGTTAAGAGAAGCCAATATTTCATATTATTTGATAAGATTGTAATGCCATATCATAATTAATCGCTGTTCGACCTTGATTGTAATATATTGCGTTCAATTAGTTGTATAATATACACTGAAATTTGTAACTATTTGAACTTGAAATGTGCCTGGCAAGGAGCTTCATCGTTGTTCCCAAATTTCTTCAAAAACTAGAATGCAGAGTGTTTTGCCTCTTTTTCGAAGTTGATAATAATGTTGTTTAATGTCCAGAGCACGCCAATTTGACGGCTAATATAACGTGTTCAGAAAACAGAGACAAATCTAATATTGGTTCAAAGATTTTAATAGTTTTAGTGAGTTTAAGGAAATGCTGACAAATTAACATAGATAATATTTGTGTAAAGCACATGTACAAGTTGTGAGACACGCGTACAAATGAGATAATTACTGTTTCCATTTGATGTACTCGTGAAAAGTTCCAAATGGTAATAAACGTTTTACATTATTCAACCGCTTCTTATTATACTGCACGCTTAAATTATAAGTTAATTTTTACGAAACATTTTTAGATCTACTCTGAACTATCAGAGAACATTAATATATTTACTAAATATTCGGATGTTATTAAATCTAGGAAAGGTGGAAGTTGCTCCCGACGTAAAATAAAATGCACATTCTTATTTAACATTCTAGTTTTTGTTTAGGATTAACGTGGATGCGTAGCAGAGAACTTGATTCACGAAAAAACAAAAAATCTTGTTTAGATTCTTTTAAGATCTTTTGTTTTTTTAGTTTTTTTTTTTAAATAAAAATTATAAAAAAATTGAAATTTAAAATGAGATGGTGTATAATCTTAATTAATCCGTAATTTTTTTGTGGAACTGCATTTTATTTTCCGACGGAAGAAAATTTCGCTTTTTCATAGATTTAATAACATCGTAAATATTCTCTTACGGTTTTTATAACTAAATAATTGGGAAAAACATCTGTAAATTCCTTCATTGTTGATATTTGTCAGGAATAAGATTTTTCTGTCAGAACTAGGGACAAAATAATTTCCGAAAATAAGAAATAGATTAGAATGACAATGGAGGTATTTGTGTTTAAGTTCACGAAATATATTATAAGTACTGTATTTTAAAATAAAAAAAACCCTTATAATCTATCAATATCTTCCCGAATTATCGCATTGACATATTATTCCTGAATTTTTATTGTCTTTTACCTGTTATATCCATTTTGCAAAATATTCAACATTTTTTTAGATATTGTAAAATGGTCTCAATGAACAACTGAAACAAATATTCAATTTATTATAATAATTTCTCTCTATTTCATTATATCTTATTATATCTAATATTTGTACTATTTTTATTATAATAATACTTTAGTTTATGACATAAATTTGCAATTAATATTATATATTTTATCATATATATTATTTAATATCAAATTATTAAGCTTTCAATATCAGACTGTCTTAGTGGGGCGTGGGATAATAGTCTAGTTTATTAAAACAAAACGAAAGGAAAGTTTTGAAGGACGTTATCAGTACTATAAATAAATGAGATTAGGTGTGGGTAACAAGCCAGATCAATTTCTGCAATTGCTTGGTTCAAAATGATATCCATTCAATCTATCATTATATTACTTGGTCTTGTTACTATCGCTTGGGCTTGTGCTCCAAGCGTTCATCGATCTCATGGTTATTGTGAATACTACGGTAAATTTTGAAAAATGTCATAAATTATCTAAAAAATGGTTTTGCAGTTGATGGATCAAGTGATTTAAGTGAACGCTCAAAGAGATCTGGTGAGAAGGGAAGTCATGAAGGTAAAGCCAAAGGAAAGAAATTCAACAGAATGGTTCGTTAGTTTTTGCATTTTTGAAAGCAGCACATAATTTCAGAAGAAGAAGAAGGATGTTGAATGCTATTTGTACGAAGATGGAAGCAAGGATACTGGAGCTACACTTGAGGAAGGAGTTGAAGAGCCAGAAAATTCTGAGTCTTGTACGTTATCTCTTCTTAATACCTTATTATAGTCAAACTTTTCAGACCTTAAAATCAAGGAGTCGTCCAAATCATCTTCGAAATCGGAAACCAAGACTTCAAGCAAAACCGAAAGTGAGACGATTACGGAGTACGAATACGAAAGTGGATCAAAAACGTCTGGTGACAAAGAATATAGTAAGATATAGGAGAAGCATTTTTATGAGATGGTTTTTTCAGCTGTCACTGTCGAAGAAACCGGCAAATAGAATGAATCGGGAAATTTTTGAAATTGTTTGTATATAATCGTTTTTTTATTTATTTTAAAAATAAAAATGTTTTCTGATAAATGTTTGTGTTAAATCTTCTGCAACTATCAATTAGAATTTTCGCTTTAAATCGGTTCTTCTAGTGTCATAGATATTTCTATAGGTATTAAATTATATATAAGTAATTTGAGACTGCTGTTTTATTCCTTCCCAAACAGGGATTTCCAAAAAGATACAATTAATTATCATGCCAATTACACACCCATTTAAATTATTAAATGAGGGCTAAGTTAGCAAGAAGCCCTTTTTAGCTAAAATTTCAGACCCTTTTTATAAATTAGAGAAAATTTTATTATTTTTTTCGACAACGGAAAGGAAAATTCCCTTGAGGGGTCATTATTCACTATCAAATATTCAAACATCATATTCATTTGGCGTGCCAATTGAAATGATAATAATGGCCACTTCTCAATTATAATTGCAGGAGCTTAAATTACACACTTTTAGAAGTTACTGAAGACAAATCTAAAGATTTTGCTTCAGAGGAAATTAGAAATATTCACGGGAAGCTTCATTATAAACGCTTCAATTTTTTTTTAAATCATATTTTTTCGTGTCATTGTCTTGTCGACAAAAAAACTATTTACTTAATTTATGAAAAATCTCTGGGATAAAACTAAAACTGAATCAATTTACCCGAGAAAATGAAACAGAATGTGACGTAAAATAATAAATAATAAGACGGCCGACAACTGTGCTCATCCTGATTTGACGTTGATAAGACTCTGGATTAGATTTTTCTTCATCATAATAGGACCACTTCAAAGCGAGATGGATAATATGGACAGCGCGCGGGGACGCCGCGGCAAGGATCCGTACGGAAATTTTGCTCAATCTAAAGCGGCCTGGAAGACTATGTCCTGGAAGACTAACCTTGGAAGACAATGATTGTCGGATCGTTCTAGACCAAAACCATGTTGAATTTTGTAAAATTGATTTTATTATTTTTCTGTTGTATAAGGTTTTCGTTGTGATTCAAAGATTATTTTTTCCATTACGAGTTATTTGATACAGTTTATATTGTTTTTCGAAAAATAATTTTATTAACACATCTTTATGACAATTACAGTATACAGTACCGGTCAAAAGGTTGTAAACCCAGATTTTCCGAGCATAACTATATGATACTTCTCAACAAACTTTCTAACGCTTTCAGAAACAACTGGTGAAAGTTTCAGCTCAATACCGGCTCTCGAAAACTAGTTATGCTCGAAAAACCCTGCGTTTACAACCTTTTGACCGGTACTTTATATCAGTATTTTTAGATAGTTTAAGAAAAGCTTCATTAAATTTTCGTGAATTTCGTGAAAATGTTTTATTGAAAATACGTAGCAATGTTCAGATACATTTAAAAATTGGAAAAGTGTTGTTCAGAACGTAAAAAACCTATTTAGTGCGCTTTAAAAAACGAAATCACCTCGTGAACTGTTGTAACTACCAATATAATGTATGCTGGAATCTCTTTAATCGAACTTATTCACGGTTACTACGTTGACAAAGATAAATTATTATTTTGTTAAGATGTCACTGCACCACGATTACTGTCCATCTTTCAAAAAAAGGATGTATAAATTTCAAAAACCATACCCTTCACTCTTTACTTACAAGCGTTAAGTTGTTAGATTCTTTGGTTTTAAAGCATTCTAAAACCTAGTTGACTTTTTAAGCAAAGTAAAAACTATTAATAAATAATTCTAAACGGTTCTAAACGATAAAGTAAACAAAATTCGAAGAAGTTACGCTTAAAAAAGAATTTAAATAAAAAGTGCACACCAAATTGAATGGTTAAGTTGAGGGCTCAAAAAGGATGCTCATTTTGCAAATTTCGGTAAGTAGCGCATGTTTTTAGATAGTTTAAGACGGGCTTGTAAAAATGACGTGTCAAATTATGTGAAAATAATACGTGTAAATTAGTAATACACGTTTAAATATTGAAAAATTTTCATTTCGATTTGGCGTGAAAGTGTAGTCCACGTTTTTTTTCAAGATTCGCAGTAATCGATGCAGGTTAGTGTCGGAATGATACAATTATAGTTAGAATTTTAAGTCGAGGTGAACTAGACAGATACATTTTAATAGTATATTATCTGGGGAATATAAATGTTTTGTTTCGTAGGTTTTAAAAATATTTATTATAATTGAAGAATTCAGGACAAAAAAAGCTTTTGCCCTGATTATCATATTTCATAACGGATATAAAAGGGGCGGATTAGTTTTGATTACGCCAAAACAAAAAAATACGCGTAGTAGCATTAACAACTTGCCACAATATTTGCTATAGGCGCGCCAATTGGAAGGCTAACAAAATGAGCTCAGAAAATGAGCTCAATTCTTATATTTTGTGAAGAACTAAATATTTTTAGAGAGTTTAACAAATAGCTGACAAATTGAAATAGAAGACAAAATTTATGTTTTTGATCGCAAAAGTTTTGATCGCATCTGCGATAAAGTAAACGTGAAAGTTTTAAGAAAATCGTAAATATAGGAAAATCGTTTTTTTTTTCGTTTGGCGTGCTATACAGTTATCACTTTTTGGCTAAAGGAATGATGTATTAACCCACAATTGAGCAGTGATTGTTGCAAGATTTAAAACTGTCTTACCCTGCGGAATATAGCATTACACTCTAATGCCCTTCACTTTTTATTATTCATAATTTGAACTTTTATTAAAGGTTTATCTTCATTGAATTTGAGCAAGCGAATTAACTTAAACTAAATAACAAAGTAAATCAAACTCGATGAAGATACGCTTTAATAATAAAATTTAAATAAAGAATAATAAAAACTTGAGAGCGTTTTTTTCTTTAAATTGATGCGCGCTCTTTTGCAACATGCGGCATACTTCTTGGCAGTGGAGTGCAATTGATATGAATATAGATATTGTCCTTTTTGGAAGAGTAAAAAAAGAAGAACAAATGATGGACGGCCACACGGCCACAAAAAACTTTTTCGTCAATTCCTCTTCAATGTGTGATGCCCATTATTTCGTAAAAAAGAATGGCCGCCTAAAAAGAGAAGCCGTCCAAACGAGAACCTCATTCCATCCTAATTTTTGTCCTCTTCCATTAGGCACCGATCTCTGAAAAGGACAATACCAATCTTTGAAATTATTGTGACATCCGCTTGTTAATAAGTTTTTCAATAAAGGATTAATCAATTGTATAAACAACCAGTTATTGTTTAGTAATTAATCCATGTTTTGTTCGTGCTAATGTTTCTATTATAGAAGCATCTGATCCTCACACATTTATCAATCTTGTAATTGCACTTCCTCAATCGAGGCCTCAATAATTCATTCGAAAACATTGTTTACCCATCGGAAATGATAAATTCTTTTCGAGAAACGTCGGAAATTTTTTGTTTAATTATATGTGTTGATTAAATCTAAATGTTATAATTGTATTGATTCTGTCTGTTGTTAAAGGACAATACGAAATAACTAGCCATCGGTAGAACTATATAATTATAATAATAATAAGTACAATTATTAATTGTGCGACAAAAATTTGACTCTAATTAATTGGATAACAACAAACTGAAGCTTCATTAATACTGTTTTTCGATATTCTATCGAGGTTTGGTTGCTTTAGTTACCAATAAACCTTAGATTAAATTATTTGCAATTTTTACAGTCTTTAAACTATGAATAATTTTCTTCATTATGGTGACAGTAGCAAATTTCCGCTATATAACTGCAGGTTTGTTTATAATATTAAGAAAAAACCGATAGAAATATTAATCTTGCAGCTATTACGTGAAAGATCTGACAAACTCTTATAAACAACCAATCAATGGATTCTTCGATATCGCGTTCGGATCAATTGCAATTGTTTTGCAAATTCGAATACCATAGTAACAACTACCTACTTACAGTTTCTCTACGCCCCATGCATGACTGTATTTTACCGAGAATCACGCATTGTGTGCTTCCGCGTGATGTTTCTGCTAGGGTTTGCCGATATTGGTGCCCTTTGTATATTCTCAAGTGTTTAAGATTTTTGACATTTTTCTTAAGGTGTTAATTCAATAATAACTGGAATAATGCTAATAAGTGGAGCTCATTATTGCGACTTCCCAAATATTATTTATATTTCCGGAGCGGTGGGATTAGGTAATTTTATAAATGATATTTTCTGCAAGTTATGTAGTTGCAGGCTTATGGTGCACTGCGTGCCTCACATGCCTTATATTGGCTATTAATCGCGTTTTGGATATGGTCAGCCCAATGCTAGTGCGATTTTATTTTAGAGGGTATTTAATTTTATTTTTTTATTGTATGGTTTATGATTAGAAATATTAAATTAAATGACAACAAAGTAAAATCTACTGGGTTTTCAGATTTTCTGGGAATATTTTTATATGTACACAATTTGGTTTATTTATAAAAACTAAAGTGATGTGTTTATTGACTTACGGGATTGGTGTTCTCTCTCATGGGTAATTAAAATATTTATTAAATATAACTATCATAAACAACAATAATAACAAATTAAAACAATGAGAGTTTTTTTGAATATGGTCGGTTCTTCTACGAGGGGACATACCGCTTAATTGAAAAAGGACCGAAATTCTGAATTCTGAATTGCAAAATGGAATGCGGACCTCGAAATGGAAAAATGGCCGCTTTACGAAATCCGGAATGGAAAAATGGACGGAATACGGAATTCAGAATGAAAAAATGGCCGGTATATGTCATTTGAATTGAAAAAAATGGACGGAATACGAAATCCTGAATGGAAAAATGGCCGGAATACGGAATTCGGAATAAAAAATAGCAGGAATACGGAATGTGGAAGGAAAAAATCGCCGCTATACGGAATTCGGAATGGGAAAATTAGCCGAAATACGGAACTCGAACCATTTAATAATGTAATAATAGACTAAGGACCTCGGACCATGGAATACGAACCATGTAGTGTGATTTCTTTCGTGATGTGTTCCCTAGGAAAATGCTGCCGAAATTTCTCGCTCCGAGTTCCTGGTCATTTCGAGTTGGACTACGTTGATTTTGATGATATAACGGACTTCGACTTCGATGCGTGAATGAAGCTTTCCGTAGATGAATGAATCATGTTCTTTGAGCTTTCCCACCTTCCTGTCGTCCAATCATCGTCTTGATATCGACTAGCTTCCTGTAAATTAGTCCTAGAAGTATTTCCTCCACTTCCTCGACACAGTTTTTACCCATTTCATGCATTAGATTTTATGAGATTTTCCATTTTAACTTGGAAATAATAAATCGGGACTACGTTTTGTGCGTGAACGATTACTCTGTTTGTCGTCTGTTGATAGTTATATTGTAGTTGATATTTCTGACTTTTTCATTTTCGGGCTGACCGCCAAGGTTTTTTTTTCAATTTTCCTTTAAAAACTTAGAAACAGTTTAACATGCCGCTCTCTTCGGGTAATTATGGTATACCGTAATCAGATTCCGATATCAGTTTTTGAAATGCCATTATGGGTTAGACTTTTTTAAATTTTGGAAGAATATAATAAATTTTTAATACAATAATTTATTTAATGTACTTCGCTTATCAACTACAATTGACGATAAACTATAAAAGTTATTTATAGCGTTCTACGTGAAGCAAATATATCCGTATTTTCCGTTATATTCCCAATTTTTCTATACATTCGTATATAATAGCGCACTAATGAAATCTAATAAACGTAAATATACATGTACTCGTGTTATATATACCTGGAAAATGATTTTTAAAGAACTTGAATGTTTTCGAATTATACGATACATTAATTTCAGCTTGATTAGCCTCATCAGAGACACTACAATGAGAATTTGATTTAATTAACTTGTATAATGAGAGTAAAAATTTTAATTTACGTGCCAGACTTCCCAAGAGAAATCGTTCATTGGGAGAATGACACGACTATTGTAAACACATTATTATGAATACTCGCGAAAGTTTAATAAGTTCCCGGAAAAGAATTATGTGATACGGTTTTTAAAAATAACTTTTTAATAAATGGAGAAACAATAATAATATAATAAAGATATAAAAATAATACCTTTTATAACGGTATAACTAATGGTATAACTGAAAATGATTGTCCCACATGAAACCTATGAAACCTACTTATGAAAACCTTCTATAAACGTTATATTAAAAGATTTAAAATACTATCAATGTATTTTCAGATATAAAGTAAATATAGTAATAACAATTCCAATACTTTATGGATTATTCTTCACATTATTCACACCGCCGCTTATATTTTCACCAAAACATCGTTCCTGGTTCTTTGATCCGCAAATATTTGTTGGCATGTCCAATATGGTTTTCATTAATAAAAATTAATAATTAAATTCGGGGAGATTTCAGTACACCAATATACCTCACATTATCAACAACTTTGGAATTGTCATCGTCACTACTTTACTCTACATATACTTTTGTTTTAAAGTTTGGAAGCGTTTCCAGAGTGGAGTGCAATCGAAGAAACAGCTTAGGAAATGGCAGGTACGGATATTTTATTGTCGTAGTGTGTGTTAATGGAAAAAAAAACAACTTAAAGGAGCATATGGGAAGAATTTAAAGTCTTGCTTGCGTAAAAAAGAGACAATTTTCAATTTTTTTTTATTTAACTTACTTTTTGTCATTTTCATAATTAAAAGCAATAAAATCATATTATTATTAAAGTGACAATGAATCTATTGTGATAAAACAAAATAAAATAGAAAGTCATTTTGCTCTCTACACATATTTTAGGTTCACGCCAAATTAAAATGAACATTTCTCAATCTTACAATGAATCTTGCTAATATCTACGTGTAAATAAGGTTTGATTTGTCACGTCAGCTGGTGAAACTAATCATAGATTATCCAATGATCGGAAATTTTTGTCAGAATGTTTAACTTGAGCACAATTTCTGGGCTCACTGTTCATGTATTCCGTGCAATGTTCAATAGAACAAAATGTAAGAAATACGAATAAGAAACAATAAGATAATCTTTTCAAACTTTCGAAAAGTTGAACTGGAGATACAGAAGGTATCATAGGTTAACATTTACTTTTTTAAAGTACGTAGAATGAAAAAAAATTAAACGCAGATGCTCAGTGATGGGAAGGATCCCGTTTTTTAGAATTCCGGACGGGCGGAGCCTTAAAAAATTGAAAATTTCAAAACCCGGCGTCCGGGACTTCCTTTTCTTCTACCAGGGACTTACCTTTCTCCCAACCTGGGACCTGGGACCCGGGATTTCCCTTAATCCGAACCCGGGACCGGGACTATCCTTTCTTCCAACCCGGGACCCCTTTTTTTTAGGAAAATACCCTGTTCGGAGGAAACGGAGGGGAGTCCCTCCCATTACTGATGCACACCAAATGAAAATGGAGTTTAGTTGTGTATATTTAAATATTAATTATTTAAAGGTGCTCATTAAGTCTATTTTATATTCTTAAAAGTTTTATTGATTTCAAATTATTTATTTTGTTCTTATATTACCTCTAAATAGTGTACTTTTCAGAGTATTCAGAGATTCAGAGAATGGAATTTGAGGAAAGGAATTTGAGAGAATGGGACAGGAAAAAATTAGAACAAAATTATAGTCTCGTTTGCATGGTCACAAGGTCACAAAGGACTGTTCCATCTATTCCTCTTCAATGTGTGTTACTCATTTTTTTAAAAACACGCATTGATGAGATACAAAAGAGTTGCCGGCAAAACGAGACTATTATATATTTCTTATTTTTTACCTCTTCCATTAGGCACATGTTTCTGAAAAGAATAATAGTATTGATTAAATTAAACTTTAGTTTCGCCCATCTTAAACATTTTTATTGTTTCAATTGGCGGGCAGCTGACAACTTCTCACGTGTGAAAAGGTTCATGGTTTACCTACCACGTGTAAAGAGAACTTCTAACGTTAAAAATTAAGTAAAAATTCGTTTGATAAATTCGACTTAATGTTGTGATAGAAGGTCAAGCTGAGAGCTAAAGCGCACACTTTATCAGTAACTCTTGAAATTCCCGTTAATGTTAATTCTATATTTAATTATATATAATTCTAAATATTTTTTCATGTTAATAGTCATCAAATTCAGTAGAAGAGAAATTATTAAACTTACGGCATTTTAAATTGTACAATTCACCATTAATATTTAGTTTTGCTGGTTTTTAAAACAATATCATAACCAGTTGGTTTCATTTTTTGTTTTACCAAGTCACATGCTTTATAACCGATTTTTGTTTGAAATCCTTATCACGAAGAGATTGAGTAAATCCATAGAGAGAGAGAGATCGATAAATTCAGAGACTTCTATAATTATTTAATTGAAGGTATTCATTCAAGCATCTTTGTTATGCTTATTCCATTTGTCTGCATCAATCCTTTTTGTAATAATGCAATTTATACAAGTACCGGATCAATTAACTGAAATTGCTCAATATTGTTGGCAGTTATCACATGGTTTGAACTTTTCCCAATTTAGTACGAAACAATACATCCTTTTCAGGGTTTCCTGTAGCTATCTATTTCATATTTAATCGAAAAGTTCAATCAACTATTTTGTCGATTATATTGCAAAGAACAATGGTTAGAAATGTAAAGTGCATACTTGGTTTATAATTGTTTTAGGAATCAACCGAGCAATGGGGGACGACGACAAATTTTGGAAGTTTTCCCCGGCAAAGATCGAAGCCATTTTCAAGAAGTGACGCTAGATCTGATAAAGCGTTGCCTAGTACTATTGAATTTTGAATTTTCTGTTGTATTACATTTGTTATGCCTGAAGATCAGTAAGTTGAGAATTTTGAAAGTTGTACGTTACTGTTTAAAGTTTCTTTTGCAAAGCAAATGCATCTTGTCTAATAAATTATCTACTGAAAATGTTATTTCTAATTTTACAAATGTTAAGTTCTGTAGTGACACAGTATCTGAGTATATTGTTGCTTATTAATTTCAATAGAAATTTTAATATTGAAAGGTAAGATTTTAATTATGAAACAAAAGGTTATTTAGTTTTTGATATTCAACTTAAAGTGATTTATGTTTTAGCACATTTAAAGCTTTTTTGATCATGTAATAAAGAAATTGATATTTTCGTTTTATGGTTCATACAACCAAAAGATCAAAAAAAGAGAACGAACTGTGTACTGATGTACAGCAGGAAATTAAATATACTTTGTGTGAGTAGGCAAGCTTTAGTGTTATATAATTACAAAATGTTCCATGTGGAATTATTAGATGTTAAAAAATACTTAAAAAATTATATCAACACTACGGCACCCCAACTTGTATGTTAATAGAATGAGCTCAGTAAGCATGCTCACATATAACTTTTCAGAAAGATATTTATACTTTTAGATAGTCTTGTAAGATAAAGTCAATTAGATTGTAATCAACACCTTTTTGCTATAAAGACGTAAAAATTTTTGTTTACGTTTGAAAATCGCAAAAACGCTGTTTCGGTTTGGCGTTCTACGGTATTATAGAAACTCATATATCTTTCAAGTTCCTACATTTTTGTCCAAACTTTACATGTTACCCATCCCCAACCCCCCCCCCCCCCCCCAGCTCCTACTCTCCCTATAGTATGGTGACCCGAAGGGTAGTGGTTGGAGTTGAATAACTTAAAACCATTAACCGGGACGGGTTTAATAGTACTCCGCCTAATAATAATAATAATATTCATTCCTATATAATTGTTTTTTTTTCTAAAATTACAAAGAATTATAGTGTTTTTCAGTAGGTGTTTTAAATTATTCTTTTTTAGTTTCTACTACCCATCGAAGAAAAAAATCATAATAAAAATCTCTAGATAGTGTCGTGGTCCCGCGGTGTGAAATTTTAACTTTAATAGGGAAATAGGAAATGCTCACATCTCGTCTGGGCTCTGTGGTCACTAGCCACCGTCCCGTAACCCTAGTGGGTAGACGACTGACTATAGTATCAAGCGAAAAGGTACGATTGCTTTTCCATGAACACCTAGTAAAGGCATTCCCTATATCGAAATACCGATTTGGCGATATTTAAAGTGTGTGGAAATCGTAACGTGCTAATAACAAAAAAGTGTTTACTACTATTTAATTAAGCATCTAAAAATATTAATATCTTTCTAAAAAGTTATATTTGATCATGCTCACTGAATTGGCTTTCCAATTGAATAAACTTTCAGTCCGAATCTCATATGCCGTTTGAGCTATTTCTAAAGTTTAGACCGGAATTGGTATCGTAACTTTGTGATCTAATCAAGAACACGTAAACATGACGTTATAATTTGTTACTTTGGTAGATACAGTACCGGTCAAAAGGTTGTAAGTTTTTCGAGAATAACTCTACGAATACTTTTTTTCTTATTATCGTATGGCACTTTTCCACAAATATTCTAACGCTTTCAGAAACAACTGGTAAAAATTTCGCCTCAATACCGGCTCGTGAAAACTTTTTATGCTCAAATAACCCACCGTTTACAACCTTTTGGCCGGTACTGTATGTTTTTAACTACCGGACGTCAAATAAATATGAAGATTTTCTAAAACTTAAATGAGTATTATAAAATTACACGTATTAATTACCGAATATATTTTTGTAAGTTTGTCAAGCACATTCTAAACTATAGAAGTACTTATTTTACTGTTTATCTATAAATGAGCATGTTTTTTGATCTCACAACTTAAACTATTCATTTGGCGTTCTACCATTATGTTTCGATGCTAAGCTTGAGAAAATTGGTTTCAACATTTTTTGTTCATCTCCACTTTCCGTGATCCTGGCACAACTCAACTCTCCGAAACTGGAAGCCTTCCAAAAAATCCATCGATGTCTGTAAATTGTGGATTATTTAATATTTACTATACACTTGAATCTAATATGTTGAATCCAATTGTCCAACTTGCTAGTCGTTTAAAATATCTTGTTGAATTTTGAACCGAAAAAAACTATTAGAGCCACAACTAACTAGAGAGGTCATTTTAGGATCCAAATGGTTTCGGGTTGAAACTTTAGAGGAGAACATTTTATTAGTGCCCACAAAACATTGTCCTGCCCTAGTTGGTTAAAAAACGGTTCAAAGTTACCAACCTCAAGTTTACTGTGTTATAACAGTATTAAACCATCAAATTTGCCGACAATTTAATCGAACATAATGAAAGAATCGGCAAGCATCGTTGGTCAAGTGGCGACTGTTTCCGACATTCATAAATTTTGAATTAATAATACAAAAAGGCATTTCAAAAGGCATAAGTTCGCTAAATAAAATTTATGTGAAACATAATTTCTATATAATATATTGGATAGGGGTACATCTACTATAAACTGAAACTAACCGATGTGAAGTAACCCTAATAGAAATGTAAAAACAGTAAAACGGTAATCATTATTACTCTGTTAGATACCCTAGATGACACATGTGTGGACTGCTATGCCGTCGAGCTAGCGCGACACCACAACATCATGCAGAACGGCACAAAGAAGACACGATTCCGCCTCTACGGATCACAAGGACAATCAGTTGGCTCACTCTACAGGACTACGGGAAGGTCGCTTCTATTTTGGGGGAAGCGCCCCGACCGTGGATGAGATGTTCGCTCCTATTCTAGCTCCTTATTAATTCTATTCATCTATTGTATTATTATGTGGAGTCGAATAAAGAATTATTAAAGAGCTAGGTGTTCTGTGTTCTCGGTAGTGTCCGGAAGGTAAGCCATTTATTGGGCGTTTAGTATTAAGATTGCAACGGATCCTCACACCAACTACTACTCTTCGGGTCGCTAAGAAGAAGTGGAGTAGGTGGGGGAGCCGTATTAAAACGACTAGAACCTGAAGAAAATCCAAAAAATAATAATAATTTCTTGAAATTTTACAGTTCTTCATACACTATGTTACAATTTTACGTTGCGAAATTTTTAAACCGTTTATTGAGCCTGATCCCTTTTAAAACTTCTACTATTGAACATGAAATTGAAGCACCAAATCAGCCAGATTGCAACCGTCATATTTGTAACCTTTCTTCATAGTTGAATCCATTCAGGAACTTGTGTGTTTAATTAGAAAATCGCATTTATTTTATGTGTTAATATAGTTTTATCAAATATTGTTGCTGAATTTAAGAATAAAAATTATTATAAACAGCACGCCAACTGGAAATGACGACTTTTCGATTTTTACGCGTATCTAGAACTTATCACGTCTTTTCAATAAAATATTGTTTACGATAAATAAACTAAGCTCACCTGAAACTATATAAAAGTATTAATAAATTTCCAAAAACTTAGATTTGAGCCCGTTTACTGAGCTCATTTTATTAGCACACCAGATGGCGTGCGAAAAGTGTATCGTTCATAAAACTCTTTTGCTGACATATCGATGTTAAGCTTAAATGTATCATAAAATATTAGTAACTTATTTCCTATTAGTAACTTTTTTGATCTGATTAATGTCGTAGATCCGAGTATACAGTTGGTGTTTTATGGACTGTTTTTCTATAAATCGCAAAAACACAATTCTGTAAATGTTTATTTTGGTATTTCACTTTTATTTTTTTAATATGATACGTAGAAAACGAAGGACAAACTTATTTTTATAAGTAAAGGATACGCAGTCTTTTCTGTTCCACCGTGGAATATTATCCAAGTTTCAGTTTACATTAGATTTGACAAACTATTCCGAACATCATAAGTATAACCTAAATATAGAAATCTTCTCAAAAATTTTTCTGTAAGAGACAAGTTTCAATAAACTTTAAATACTACTATTGTCCTTTTCAGTGATCGGTGCCTAATATAATAGGAAAAACAAAACAAAACAATAATGGTGTTCTGTTTTCTCTCAGAAAATAGACCACACAAATTGAAGAAGAAGAAATGGAAAACTCCTTTGTGGCAGTGTGGCCGTCCAAACGAGACCATTATTATATTTTTCGTATGTTTTCCATTAGGCACCAAGCTGTGAAAAGGAGAAACATAATCATGCTAATCTTTTCAATGAAGTTATATTCAATATATTAATCACCCCATAGTTTTTTAAGACTATTGAAGTGATTATTAATGGTTTCTTCTAGCTGCATTGTTGCACCAAATGTATCCTTTAATGGTGTCACTTGTGTCTGTTCTGATGAAAAACGTAGGAATGTCTTTAACTGAAAAAGCCAATTTTTACAATTTATCTTTTGTCATGATTCAACAAACCTTTTTCATGCATTTTTCAGATTGAAGTCGCCATTTTTCGCAATTTTTTCTGATATGTACTGGTAAAAAAAAACTAAAATAACATTTTCTAAAAAAATAGTACTTTTATTTTACGTACCAATACAACAATATTGATGCATTAAGCAATACGTTGTTTATGAAGGAAAATTTATTGGACACTGTTATGGTACATGCATAAAAACATAATATTACTACAATATTCATTAATCCCATGTACTTTATTATTTGATTAATCATCTGAAAAATTACATGTTACTGTTTTTATTTTACTACTATTCATACTAACCTTTAGCGACTTTATATTTTCAGAAACTTGAAAACGAAGAGTCAAAGAATATTTGCAGTGCGCGTTATGTGTTTCATCATAATATTTCATGTTTATTTTCCATAAATATATGGCTACCTGGAACATATTTCTTGTTATTGAAACTAACTCAAAGTCTACCAGAATGGCAATTATATTAACTGCTAGGAGATAACTGACAAAGAATATTGGTGAGGTACCTTGAATTGCCAATCTTTGATTAATTTTTAAACAAATATTCTCACCGTGCAGTAAATAATACAAATTTAATCCTGACGAACATGAAAGAATTGAAATAAGGACTACCGAGATGTATTTCCGCTCGTTTTTTTCGTAATCGTTAAGATAATATGTGGAAAAACATCTTTCAGCAACAAGCACAGCCATGATATTTAAGCCTGTAAATAAATTTCCATTGCGAAAAGTTTAAAAATATTCTAAAAACGCGCTAATATAGACTGAGAATTGATTGAGAAAGAAAATTTTTGAATAAATTAGAAACTGTGTTTAAAATTTATAATATTTTATTTATCTTATTATTTGTTCAAACACTACCATGACCCTGCCTTCATGAATCAAAAAAATCGATAACAGTTTCTCAAAGAAGAACAAAAACTAATTCATTTGTCTACACGCCAAATGAGTTACAGTAGATTCATGTAAAGCACACCCGGACAATAACATTGAAATAGAGGAAACACATTTTTGTTGGCTATTTGCCAAAAGAGGGGGGAAGAGAAAAATGTTGACCACGAAAAGTTCGTCTTTTATTTTTAGCTATTTTTTGAAGCGTTAGTATTCGGATTCTAAATAAGGTAAGTTAATTATTTGTATATAAAACAACTGGGAAAAATTATCTGAATATATTAAAATAATTTTAAATAAAATAAAAACCGATTTTAATGTTTTTTTGCAATGTCGAAATTTTTATTTAAATATAAATATAAAAAATTATTGTGCTCGGCTTTTTTTTTTAAACATTTCATCTGATTCAGCATTAAATTCTGTATCAGATAATATGTTACTTGTCGCTGAAGTTTCTAATAAAAATTTTTTATTCACTAAAACCCATGTAGTTTCATTAACAGAACAATTTTTGTTTGAAATTGAATATTTAGAAGTATTTTGTTTTAAGATTCATTTCATCTGAATCGGCATTAAATTCTCTATAAGATGATATTTTATTTTTCGCTGTAATTCAGCTTTCAAATTTTTTATTCACTAAAAACAATGTAGTTTCATTAACAGGACAATTTTTTTTTGAAATTGAATATTACAAATAATTTTACAAGTATTTTGTTTTAAGATTTATTTCATCAGAGTCAGAATTAAATTCTCTATAAGATGATATGTTACTTGTCGCTTAAGTTCCAATAAAAACATTTGCACTATCATGCCAGATATTTTTACATCCAAATCATGTATAAAAACGATTATAAAAAATTTTTACTGGAAAGTTCAGCGACAAGTAACACATCATCTTATAGAGAATTTAATGCTGATTCAGATGAAATGCTTTTTAAAAAAAAAGCCGAGCACAATAATTATTTATAATCAAATTAATGACAGAGCAAAAAATAAAACTATAGAGAATCATTATTTTTCGTCACCAATACGTTCAGATAATTATTCTAATTATTCTAATACAAATAAAAACTTCATTAAACATGTATTCACCATGAAATCAGTATATTTTACAAAATTAAAAAAATATGACAACAACTGTGCCTGCATTGAAAAAAAAGCGTCAATACTTTTGCTGTTGACGCCGGTTTCGAAGCGGTCCCTTTTTTCGTCCGGGTGTGTGTAAAGCTAATAAAAGTGAAATATACGATATATTTTAAGAGAACCTCGTAAAATTGACGTGAAATTTAGTTTTTAACTTACATGTAGATTTTAATAAAGAGTCTAAAAATTACTAAATCTTTATTTTTATTCGGTGTATGTCTGTGTGTTTATTTTTATTTTTATTTCTTCAACTGACTTAAACTGAGGTATAATAAGCAATTGATCAATTAGAAGGGAATGGTCAAAATGTTGAAACCACTAGGTCCCTAAAAGTTTTATGTCAAAAACAGGAAAAAATTTGGAAAATCCAAGAATCCAAAATTTCTGAGAATATTTATATTTAAGTATTTTCTAGGTAAATTAAAACAACAACACTGATTCATTCTCATAAAATTTAAAAAAAAACAACACAATGTAATACATACCTGATAAAATTGCGAAAATAGTTATGTCAATTGCTCTAAAAAACAATGGAGATTCGACGAGATTTAAATCTGAAAGGTATAGATCTTTTACATTATTTTATTTGAAAATAGTATTAATAATGTTTTTATTTAGCGTTTTTATTACTTTGTAATGTTTTCTATTACATTATTCGCCTTAGAATTAGAACCAGAATATGTCTTACGGTTTTCACACAATATTATGGTAATCATGAATTTTTTGAATTTTGACGTAGAAATAACAAATAAGTTTCTATACAAGTTTAGTAGACTTATCTGGACAATCTAATGTACATTTCAGAGATCGGTGCCTAATGGAAGAGCAAAAACATTTTAAAAAATGATAGTCTCGGGTGGACTTTTTCGCCTATTTCTCTTCAATGTGGGCTGCCCATTTTTTCTCTGAAAATATCCGAAAAAGACAATATAAGCCTTTAAATTTATATAGAAAAGCTTTATTAGAAACTCACAAACAAGATTGCAATTCTAAGAGAATCGCCAAGTAATTTCATGGGAAGCGGAACATGTGTTTATAATATAGAAGCTAACATAAGCTGACCAAGAACTTTACTATGTAAGAAAATCTACCTGATTGTATATGTAATTAATTATCTGATAGGTTCACTGTCAAGTTTATAGGATATATTAAAATTGAACAACAATAGCCATTGCAATGGATAATTAATTTCCCTTCTTTAGGTTTAATATTCTGTGTGAGACCAAGGATCAGTGTTCCAGGCAGCACGCAAATTTAAATGATTCTCATTTTTGCTTCTAGAAATTTTTAGAAAATTATAAACTAATGTTGTAATTTTGTAATTTTGCATCAACGAAAATCCGAAAAATTAAGCTTTAAAAATTAAGCTAATTTAAGAAGCTTCATTATATAAGTTGAAATACTCAAAAATTATCATTTTTTAATGTGATGCACGCGCGAATTCTCTCATAAGCTCAGAAAAGGAGTTGTGCCTTTTGTCTTTACCGTATACTGATGAAAAAAAGAATCCATAAACATTATCGATAATGTTCTTGTCGAGGCGGCAAACAGGCAATTCCTTGCCGCTATGGGATCAGTTAAACGCTCAGGTAATCTTCACTTTCACATAATATTGGTATAGAAGAAAAAACACTTCGTTATACTGTCTTTATAATGAAGCTGAATTTAAATTCGAAAAGAAGAAAGACTTTATCAATGTTATTATCTATCATAATAACGCCAACTGGTATGGTAATAATATTAGCTCAGTAAACGTGGTCAAAGATAGCTTCTCAAGAAGATGGGAAGATTTTAATTTTTTAGATTGTTTAAAAGAGGTTTAATTAAATTGTCGTAAAAAATAGTTTTCGGAAAGATGTAAAAGTTTTCAGGCACTGTTAAAAATCGGAAAATTTTCATTGTTTTCATTTGGTAAAACTTACCACAATAAATCTAAAGCATCAATTAAAATATAAAATAAAGGATTCCATGTGGAAAATTTTTTAAAACGAAATTGAATTTTTTAAGTTCTACTTAAAATTTATAAAAACTAGGTAAGTAATTTCCCTGCTTTAGTGGTTTAATTTGAATCAAGTACAATTTTGCAAGATTCAAGCGCATCTTTTAAATTTTTATATAAAAATTTGAGACTTTAGCCAGATTTTATCTAAACCTAGAAATATTTTCTTAAATATTAGTTGATAAGGAGTTTACTGTGTTCTATTGTTTACAATTATTGGTGTATTATAGTACTATTATAGTACATTAAATCTAGTACGACAGCTATTCTATAAAATAAGCAATAATAAGTTTGTACTTAAATTCTTAGTATCAAACCAACGGAAATTAAAATTTCCCAAATTACCGTTTATTGATTTTGTTACGAGCATATATTTTATGTAGAGTAGTGATTTGTTAAAAAGCAGACGAAGACAATAAATATATGACAAGATAAATGTAAAATTGAAATGAAATTGACGCGAAGTTATGGTTATCCAAAGGTAAAATGCATCTTGAACAGTACTGAAATTAATTTATTTTAGGATACGTGGAATTTATTTAAGCATAACATTGGTGAATCCAAACGCGTCGGTTGAGAACAAAACGCGTTTCGGCAACGGACGGAAAAGCTTTTCATGAGAATTATTCAAAATTTTGGTAGTCCATTCTTCCTCGCGACTGTTCAAATAAAATATGGAGCCGAATGAAAGTATAATGATATAAAAACTAATGCTAATAATGTTCAAGACAAACTTTTTCAAGCTGTTCTGTTCAGTTCTGTTCTGTTCAAATATTCAAGACAAGTTCAATACACAGACAAACAATGACAAACTAACTAATGTTCAAGCTCATTAGAGTCAAGGTCATTAAAATTTAATTGAAAAGATTTTTGAATCAATTTTGGAGCTTAAAAAAACATTTCAGTAGACTTAAATGTTTCAACTATTTTGTATACAGTAAACATATTTCTTATCTCTCAGTCGGCTTCTGAATACTTAAAATCCAGATTTCTCTCCTGAAGAAAGCGTGATTAGTTCGCCTTCGGATTCACCAGTGCTATTTCGCCAATTTTTCAAATATAGGTTTATAAATAAAACTTACTCAATGAGGAGAAGAATAATTTCGAAATAAATAAAATGTTTAATAAGACTTCCATTATCTGTTTCGTTACACCAATATGTCATATTAATATATTGAAAATATAGAAGCATCTAGCAAACTATTAATATGATTAGAAAAAGCTTATTTTGAGATGAAGATTATTTGGAGTATCTCAAACAAAGTTATCAATATGTAATTAACAATACTGTGTTACTTGTAAGTGCATTTAATAATTAGTCTTTCTATGGTAAATAATTATCGCTTTCGAAATTTTTTTTGGTAATTTGCAAATTTATTAAAAAGATGATGAATGTTTTTGGAAATAAATTTTTACAATAGTTGACTTTGAAAATTTATTTCCTTTTGTGGTTTTTGGGAAAAAATAATTGTAAAAAAATTCGTCATTTGAATAAATTATTAAGTTTTAATTAGGAAAACATCCGTAATAGCGTGATATTTGAAAATTTGATACATCAAGAAACATTAATAAAAAAATATTATATAGTACTTATTTCACTTTTTTTAGAATTTGTTGGTCATCCTTATTCTTAATAAACATCTCACAATTGTTAATTAGTGATTTGTTAATGTTAAATTAAATTTAAAATCCCTTACATCCTGAAACCCATCACATGTTGAAGTTTTAAAAAATGTTATCGATAATGAAGATTCACGCCGAATTAATTTCTAAGAGCAGGAGTTCAGAAAAGTATCATAAACCTTAAATTTCGTAGGAATTTAAAACTCCGGCGGTATTTTAAGAAAAGACTACGAAATTGAGTTTGAAATTATTTTTCAATTTGCACGTGGAAATTTATAAAATAGTGTTAAATTATAAGTAAATTAATTTAATGTGAAATATCGTTAACTATATGTATATCATATTCAGCGTGATTCATCGCGATATTATAGATTTCGGAAAAATAATATTATTATAGACTACATTAGGAAGCTATTATTGAATTGGCTTTTTAATTGTTGTTGATGAAAAATGCGAATCGGAATCCTGGAGAAGAAGGTTGTCCGGCCCACTATTGCGAGGAGCAGCCCCGATGATTGGAGAGAGCTGGTCCGCTTGTCTATAAGAGAATGACAACAGACTCCTAAGTATCCTAAGTATCCTAACTATTTGTATATTACTTTATTAGATGTTCGAAGAGATTATTTGACTATATATGACCATAATCTTCCGTTAGTACTCAGTTCAATAAAGAGTTATATCAAGTAATAGTAATCGTGTTAATAATTAACTGAAGAGAATTTCTCACATTACCTCATTTTAATAATAGGTTAGAATACGTTTCATATAGTATTCTTTTCTTTTTATTTCGCTATTTAATTATTAATGTTAGTGACTTTTTGATACCTGATCTATGGCTAATCTTTTTTAGTAATGTTTGGAAGTATATTCCTGAATTTAAAAATACGTCGTATTAACTCTCAAGGTATTTGGCATGATGACTTTCAAAAATTGCATAGAATATACGCAAATTTCGCGAATTTGTAGATTATAAGATTAATGAACTATAACAAGAATTTGTTAGTCTATTGAACAAAATTTATGGAGCACTCGTTTTAACATTATAATTGATAGAGCAATTGAAATTGTTACAACAATGGATGTGCCAACATTCACTATGGAACAGGACCTCTCAGGTTCCCGCCTCCTTCCCTTCATTCTATGGTCAGTCGTCTTCCTAGTAGGGTTATGGGTCGGTTGCTATCCTCGGTGTTCACCGGAATTGCTCACTTATCTACTAAGTGAGCAATTTCTATTCCCCTATTTCATCTATTTCCGTGTATTCTGTATTATCAAATTAATATATTTTACTAATAAAATATTATTATTAGATTGAGTTCTATCGAACGAGTTCATGATTAGTCCTCTTGCTTGTTTTAAGTAGTTTACAGCGTCTCAAACCATAACACTACTATTCGGGTCGCCATAGTATAAGGCGAGTAGGGGTTAAGCCGTAAAATTTAACGAAATATTACAATTAAAAATAATAAAAAATTGAAAAGGAAGTGTTATTAATCTAAAACAAAGGGTTAAACCTGGTTTGGCTAATTACAGATTAGGGTTGCACGGAAATCATTTTTATTCAAACGGGAAACGGAAAGCGGTAGATGGAAGACGAAATCTTGAAGAACATTGAACTACTGGGAATGGAATGAAGCTTCTTATACTTCTGTGGAGCGTGATCGTATTATTTGGCTTCGCAGATTTTGTTGTAATATTTGTGTTTTTATTATTCAGTTCTAGTTTATAACCAAATTGAGATCCCGCGGACCTAATAGATTTTTTTTGTCTCAGTCACGATATTATGTTATATATTTGCTGATTATTATCCTTTAATCGTTCGAAAATAATACATAACACTTGACAACTCTGATTTTGTAATTTTCTCCTTTTTTTGCATTTATTCTATAGCTTACAACTGAAGAAAAGCGAATGACATTTTTTCAACCTTCATCATCTGTGTGGAATCTCTCAAGATTATTCCTCATTGGATAATTGAAATCACACCCATGACAAGGAGAATGTTGAAAATGCTGAAGGAAATCCTGTTGATGGGAAAGTTTTGAAAAGACTCGACTTTTCTGACCACACGACGTCCCGGTGGTGCTCTATGAAAATGAAATTTGGTCCGGAAACTCTTGATATTATCTGCTATCACACCGAAAATAATGGCTCGATTTCAGTTGATTTGGTGTTTAGGAGGAGCTGTTCAGTTGGGGTCGACATGTAACAAGGCTGCTGGACTCACTTAACCTTTAATTTTTAAGTATACAAACTTGTCAAACAAACACTGTTGTATACAAACAAACACTGTTGTATATTAAATATTTGTTCGATTACAACGCGTTTCCAATTAAAAGTCGTTTTCAGCTTTTCCTATTTTTTTATTGGGAATTTGAATTGCTACTAGACGAGCTGGGTATTATTTCCGTCATAATGTCGAGCTTAACTTTCCTCAGCTCACTACTTATTATTTTACAAATATTTTAACATTTTCCGTTTTAGTACGAATATAATTTTCTTCACCAAGGAGACTCAGCATCTCCGAATTTGTTTGCCACAACACTGCAGATGATGTTAGACAGGGTCGATCTGATACAAATGGCGCATCTGAATGAGTTTGGAATCCGTCTGGATGGCGAAAGGTTACATCGATTGGAATTTGCCGATGACGTCGTCTTTATTGGCGTTTCATCAGAAGAGATTGAAAGACGGCTCAACATCCTGGTCGCGGAAAGCAAGAAAATTGGACTAGAAATCAACGCTTCGAAAACTTTGATCTTGCACAACTCACACGTTCAGCCGAGACTCGAAGTTGACGGAACGCAATGTTCAACTGCAACTCACACGAAGTACCTGGGAAGCACGATAGCGATTGACGGTTGACTGGATGAAGAAATTTCAAAAAGAATCAGAGCTGGATGGGCTGCGTATACGAAATGCAAAGATCTGTTTCCTCTTCTCGATCAAGAAGGGAGACACAAGCTCATCATGCAGAACTTCATTCCAGCACTGCTATGCGCCACAGAAACCTGGACTCTCCTCTCGGAACACGTCAATCGACTACAAAGCATGATCAACGTCATCTTATCACGAACAGCTTGCACACACCGACATCCGCGTAATTGCGAAAGTGAAGAAGCTGAGATGGGTAGGTCTTGTCGCTCGTTTACCACCCACAAGATGGACTAGGATCGTGACAGGATGGGATCCAAGGTGCTTTAGACGACGAAGAGGACGGCCGAGAGAAAGATGGACAACAGCAGTCAAGGAGGCGGTGGTTAAATTCGTAGACCTGAAATCAAGAAACTCCGGAACCGGAAGAAGGCGCATCGGGATCTTGCGGAATAAGACAGTCTGATCAACAATGGCGCGGGCTTGTCGACTCAAATGGCGAGAGATAGTTCGCGTTGGTAGCTGCTGACGATACGAACTCCAAAGTAAAGTAAGTAAGTATAATTTTCTAATTTTCCATTTCCCTAGTTGATAAAGAGTTTTATTTGATTGTGCAACTACCTTAACCAAACCACCCACACACCAAAATGATTTTCCGATTATTACAGTATTTCTAAATCTGGTTAAACTCGTCTACTCGATAATCCAAGGTTACTGTAAAAATATTAGACTTAAGCATACTTTCAGAACTCACTGTTAATATTTTCCATTTGGTGTTCTTATAAAGATGAATATTATATATCTTATGTTAAATATAAAAAATTTAGATTTGAGCTCTTTTAAGGAGCTGATTTTGCTATCGTACCAGAAATTTCCAGAAATTTAATCACTATTTGCAAATTACAGCATAACGTTTCCAGCATAGTTTAATGTGAAGTATTACTTATTCAGTTAAAAAATATACAATAATAATATGATATCTGGATAGAGTTAAAGAGTCTCTGGGTACAAGAAGCAGGTAAAATGTGGCTAAAATTTTTCTGAATCGGTTGGCTTGTTTTGGTGTTAAGGTGATTTTTATTTTATTCATAAGATTTATGCACAATTTTCGAAGAAACTTGAAAACTTCATTTTTCCTCAAAAACTTTCTTTAAAACAACTCTGGTTCTTTAAATTTTTAGAAAGTTCGGATTTAGTTGACGTTTCTGAGGTTCTGTTTTAAAGAATTCATTTGGCGTGTTTTAGTATTGAATAGGTTATTTTCTATAAACAATAAAAACTAATTGCGAGTTTTAGTATTAAACTTTTTTTTTCAGTCCATTTGCTTGTTAATGTATTTATTTGTGGAAATACTTTTAACATTTATATTGTCTTGTTCCTTTTTCGGTATTTTTACAAAGTTTCAATTGTTACATAAAACTTTTATAGCTTCTTGTTATGTGTATTTGTTGGTAGCGTTTTAAAGCATTAAAGAGTTTTTACAAACTGTTTCCGACATTTCATTATGGTGCGAGACTTACTAAAGGTCTAAGTTAAATATTTATTTTAAACTTAGTGACTTAGTGACTCTAAAGTGACTTCCCTTGTTAGATGTTTAACTGAAACTGTAAAAACATTCCCATTTAGAAAAAACCCGAAATTAGTTTAGATTTTTAAAAAAATTTTAAAAAATATTAGTTTCTAATTTAAACATTTTTGCGTATTGGCTGAATTCCGGAAAATGTAACTCTAATTCTAAAAAAATGAGAAAAAACTGGTCTAGACAAATTCAATTAACAGATTGTAATTTTAATTTTAATGAATATATGATTCAGCCAATCTCGAAAATGCACTCGTTGAATAAATAATAATCCACATAGTTGAAATTCTCAAACAATGAAACTATTGTCTTACTAGAGTATTTAGCATCTGTAAATTTTTCGTGCAGACTTTTCATAATCGTTAATATATAAAGATTTATATTCAATTAGTAAATCTATAAAACTAAAACTTTTCAAAATGTACATTATTACCTTTTTCTAACTGAAATGTAACATTTATTACATGTGAATTTTATTTTCATTAACAAGATCTTATTATTTTCCCCATGTTTATAGAAATATTTTAGTTTTATTTTAATATTTTAACTTATTCTTAATTTCAAATTCCAGCGAATAAAAACACAAAAACCAAAGTGTGTGTTTTTCTATAAATGATTGTCCCCATTTTAGCCATTTGGAAAAATGAGCTGAACATTCGCGTGCGTGGCAAATAAGTAAACAAACTAAAAAATTAGTGCAGCGATCAGTTAGCGTTTTAAATATATCTTGTTGATGATTGTTGATGAATAGCTACTTTAAAACGTCTTTTCTAATTAGTTATATGATGTTTTAAATTGTGTTGAATTTTTTTGGGATCGTTGATTATTAGTGTTGTTTATTCTTGTTAAAGTTCTGCTATTAGCCAATTACAGCAAGAATATTTGGAAAATTGAGAAGCTATAAATCTGTTGATGTCTAAATTCTCAACTGTTCTTTTTCACAATAACAGAGATCTACCGACAGATTGATAGAACAACTTTTTTTGGGAACTAATCTAGGTTTAGCTGAATTCAATATAATTATAGAAAATAAGATTGAATGAACAAACGAACATTGACTTTATATCGAAATTCTGGATTTTGTATTCTGGGTGTTCTAATGAAAATATTGATAAAACTCCAAATAGAATTTCTTATTTATAAAAGTGTCTTACAATTTTAGCGTGTACTCTACCAAATATTGCCTACATTTTGTTAGCGTTACCTTAGAATCTTCGAAAAATATTAGATTTGAGCACGTTTTTCTGAGCTGCTTTTATTAGTGGTCCAGTTTTTTAAAAAATGTTTAACAAGAGATTTGTCTGCGGAATATCCCACTTTTAAAGAATAAAGTTATAATCTTCTATATATATATATCAGGGTTGCACGGAATTCCATCCTCCATTTTCCGTTTTCCATTTTCCGTCGTTTTTTGAGTTCCATTTCCATTTTCCGTCGTTTTTTGAGTTCCATTTCCGTTTTCCGTCGTCCGTTTGGAAAAATTAATTTCCATTTCCGTTTTCCGTTGTCCGTTTGAAAAAAATAATTTCCATTTCCGTTTTCCGCCGTCCGTCTGAAAAAAATAATTTCCATTTCCGTTTTCCGCCATCCGTCTGAAAAAAACTGATTTCCCTGCAACCACGTTCTGTATTTAAAATGTGTAATGCCACGGTTCCGAGAGAAACCAATCCGATGGGGGATCATCTTGCGAGTTTCTAGACACTTTTTCTTCAGTTCCAAACTTGACTACTTGATTACTTAATTGTCGGTCGTTATCCCAAGTGCGTCGAGATGCGGACCAGCTCTCTCCAGAGTGTTCGGCTTCGTCTTTCAAGTGTTGACCAATGTCCAACCCAACTGAGCAGTTTTCTTGTAACTAACAAATCAAAGGAAATCGAGCCATCGATTTCCTTTGGAGTGAAAGTATATTATGTCGAGAGTCATTTGAAGACGTTTTTTGAAGAGAATTTCCTGAGATTAGCACCAAGTTTCGAGCAAGGTCGGAATGATGATGTATTAGCTCTTTTTTTCGTTTTCTGGAAGGTGAGGAAATAGAAGATTGCATTTGTAGAATGCTAAATATGAAGTTTTTCGTTGCATAGTCATTGTGTACAATCATCGTCTTTGTTGTGTTTATTTCTAGACCGTGATTTCTAGCCGTTGATTTAGACGCCGCGTTATTTCTTCTGAGGAACTTCCAATTAGCACCAGGTCGTCAGCGAATTCGAATTGTTTCAAAAACATCCCATCAACACAGATATCTTCAGCTTCTCCCACACTCTCCTTGTCGGATTCATCGAGAATAATTTGGAGAGCAAATGCGAACAGCTTGACTTACCAATCTCTTGAAAGGAATATTGACTGTTGTTCCATGAATTCTGATATCTGAAAAAAGAAGCCGAAAAGTCGATTAGAGCTAGTTCTAGAGGAATTTTTAATTGATTTTTCAATGAATTTTCGAACAGAATGGATATTGTCGATGATCTTCTAGACCATCCTTCCTCATTCGTAAGAGACTCACTTTGGCGATTTTCCAATCTTCTGGTATTCTTCTTCCCGTCAAAATCGTGTGGAATGTGTGCATGCGAAGGCAAATTATAGATACACGCTCTACTAGCAGCAAAAAATCTAAATTCTAGTCCCAGTATTTTAATCTTCTTCGCGAAATTCCATTTTCCATCTTCCGTTTTCCGTTTTCCGTCGTTTTTCGAGTTCCATTTCCGTTTTCCATCGTCCGTTTGGAAAAAATAATTTCCATTTCCGTTTTCCGCCTTCCGTTTGAAAAAAATGTTTCCATTTCCGTTTTCCGCCTTTCATTTGAAAAAAATTGTTTCCATTTCCGTTTTCCGCCTTCCATTTGAAAAAAATTGTTTCCATTTCCGTTTTCCGCCTTCCGTTTGAAAAAAATTGTTTCCATTTCCGTTTTCCGTCGTCCGTTTGGAAAAAATAATATCCATTTCCGTTTTCCATCGTCCGTTTGAAAAAAATAATTTCCATTTCCGTTTTCCGCCTTCCGTTTGAAAAAAATGTTTCCATTTCCGTTTTCCGCCTTTCATTTGAAAAAAATTGTTTCCATTTCCGTTTTCCGCCTTCCATTTGAAAAAAATTGTTTCCATTTCCGTTTTCCGCCTTCCGTTTGAAAAAAATTGTTTCCATTTCCGTTTTCCGCCTTCCGTTTGAAAAAAAAATCGATTTCCGTGCAACCCTGATATATATATATATATTAAAAACTATATTAATCTCGAATTATCGACAATTTTCCTGTGAAAATATGTTTCAATAGAACTGCGAGATAGTTGAAATAAATTTTATTTGAGAGTCAAAATAACTGTTAATTTCTTACGAATTTCTATCAGTTATGGACTGATAAAGTCAGCTGCCAGATATAAAGGGTGGCGCATACCCGGACACTCTACTGCCAAGAAACCGCGCCGCATTGCAGAAGACTTCGCATCAATTGAAATCTCTCTTTAATATATTATTTTTATTTTCAATATTTACAAGTCCCTTATATTGACGATGAAGACACTTCTGGTCTATTAATTGAGGTACTAAGAATTTATTTTCATTAATTCATCAGGATTTATGCAGAATGAAACGTTAACTTATAAATAAAATATTGAAAACAAAAATAATAAATGGGTAGTATTGCAGATGCTGCGATGCCTTTTGCAATGTGGCGCGGTTTCGTGGCAGCGGAGTGCCCGGATAAGAGTTTGACGCTTATTTGTTGCGTCAATACGAAAACCTCCTAGAAGGATCAGCGAGTATTTCGGGGTCCCGTGTAGAACCGTATACCATCAAAGTTACCGGGAGATTGATATAGTCAATGACCGCACTTGACGTGGATGACAAACTTCTCTAATTATCCTTCGCCGTGTTGAAGCTGTTCGATCAAAATTCAACCGGAACCCACATCGGAACAAGAGTCAGTTGACTCCTGACATGAAAATGAGCTGGAGAGCAATGGAAATTGTGGTCAAAAGTAGCTCAACAGGATCTGTTATCGTGTCAGAAAAAGCTTCTAGTTTGTCGGTCACCAACAAACAACAAATACTCGAGAATGGAAAATATCTTCTGCTGCGTACACAAATGAGAGGACATTTGATGATCGGGAGAGGCCGAATTCAAGTCTCAGAATCATCGAATGCTTTCCAAGACTTCCCAAAAAGCATCTGAGATGGTCAGAACATTTTATCGTGTGTCCGTGTGTCCCGCTTCTGTTAGTGTATTTGTAGTCATCTGCTCAACTAGTTTTCACGTGGCTGCAGGTCGACAAGGAAGGGAAATTTGGAGAAATAATTAGTTGCCTGACCCAATATGCACTTTGGCAAGAATAGGATTTTTCAGCAAGATTGTGTACCTTTTATATACCGACAAAACACGTAAAAGTTCAAAACGCCAAAACTTATCAAAGCTTTTAGGTTGGCCTGGTTTTTCGCTTTATTTGAACCCCCTCGCTTATTACTTTAGGGAAAATTATAACAGAAGACCCATACAAGTCTTGCGACCTTAAAAAATGATCTGGTCAAGGAATGGAACAATATATCGGAAGACTACCTGCGACTACTCCTATCCGAAGATTCTGCGAGCCCTCATCCTTGAACAAGGGGCCCGGATTGTTAGAGTATTTTAAGAAAGTCTGAGACGATTTTCTCACATCTAACCTCACGTATATATATATATATACGTTCAATTCTTGTCACGCCTATAGGAAAAAAACTTTTTTAATGTAAGAATTCACTTGGTGTGAAAGTGTTATTATACCATTATTATATTATACCATCTGTTCTATTTCTCAAATTGTCTCTGAAATAAAAAACATAATGAAGTTATCAATTTTTATAAATCCATCAAAGTCAACGTTATTTTAATGGTTCTCTGAAAACAACTGAAAAATAAGAACAGACATTTTAGTTTGTTTATTTCCGGTAATAAGCATGCGAATTTTAATACGTCTTTTGTGTTTGCTTCAAATAAATTATATTGTTCTAATTGAGCGTTACCAAATCTTAAAATATTAATGGGTCCGCGTTATTTTGTTTTGTCTTAAAATTCAAGTTCTTTCTTTTTTATTTGTTTAATAAACCAAAATAACTATTTTTAGAACTTTTAAAATGAATTATTTGAATTTATCAGTTATATATATATATATATAAATAGAATAGAAGGACCAGTTAATTATGTATCTCTTTTTTTCAGTCGACTGCCGCAGGAAAAAATTATTGAAAGCAAGTATAGCATATAATCTAAATATGCACAAAGGAATGCTCAGATCTTTGGGTTTTTTTCTAATAAAAATTTTTATTTTAAGCTATGAACGTTAAAGATTTTAAATAGTCTAGAATTTTTATTTTATTTGTAATTTGCAGATAAGGAAAATTTTTAAAAAGTAAAACTGTCAGTAAAAGCTTCTAATCAGATTAAACGTTGTTCCCATTTTCAATTTGCAAAACTATGAAAGAACATTATTTTTTATTATTTTTCTTATTTACCTAATTAGTTATTTAATTATTTAGAAACTTTATTATTTCCACTTACATTCTAATTATCGTTTTGGTTAAATTGAATCAACTATCTTAGGGCTTTAAAGTATTTTATTCGAATTTTCTGTCTGTGGTTTTGCAGAAGTATTTTAATTATTGTTTTTTTTCTAATTATGCGCAGGCTTATTCTGCCTGCGCTATACTTGGGTTGAGTTATACTTATTCTAACTCTCAACCTATTGAACGCTAAACATGCAATTGTTAACAATAATACTATTCATCTCTTAACAATTGAAATATTTTTCTAAATCCCTTTGATCTTCGTTATAAGTAAGTGAAACAAGTAAAACAAGAGTTTTATTTGTTATGATAATTACTCTTACACGCTAATTGAAAATAGAAACATTACTATACTATATTCACGCCACGGTCAAAAATCTGCGCGTGAATGCAAATGCTGCGTGACCGTCATAATTTTTAATTACACATTAAATAAAAAACAACGTTTTTGAGCGCTTAAAGTAAAAAATGGTAAAATTCCTTTATTATATAATAAATACCCGTATCGATATTTTATATGAAAATAAAAATCAATGTATAAAATGAGAATAATAACTTTATTTTGATGATTAAAAAAATAAGCAAAATAAAAATTCCTTATATCTTTTGAAATTCTCTACAGATCTTTTCCATTTTTATATCAATCGATAGAGCACATTTTTCTGATTCTATTGATACTAAACACTAATTGTTTGCAGTTGTCAAAGTTGCAGAATCTTTAAAAAATTCTTCCTTAATACAATTTATGTCTGAAAATCAGTTATTTCGATGAAATATTTAATATATGAGAGGAATAATTGCAAGTTTACAGCGAGAAAATCTAGAAAATAAAAATATGATAATATCCATAAATATAAATTTTAATAACAAACAAAGACAGTTAAATATAACAGAGAATACTTTTTGATTTATTAATTTCAAGAATTAGTCTTTTCTTTATTTACAGGTGCAGGTTATACCTATAAGGAATCCATATTTTTAAAAACTTTGCCATAAAAACAATATATTCATTATTCATTTGAGTTCATTCGAAATATTTCCAATTGCTAGATCCAAGATCTTATCCAGTATGGCTATTATAAATGGTGGAGATGACGGAAGAAACATTAAAAGCGGTTCGACTAACTATATAATTATTTGTAGCGACGGACATTTCCAACATACAATAAAAATCGTATACAATAAGAGTTTTGGTCCCATCGGCTTGCGAATATCATGCACAACATCAATGGATTGTTGCTTAAAGCCGTTTGTTTCAGAAAATTAACGATATTGCAACTTTGACAACTGCAAACAATTAGTGTTTAGTATCAATAGAATCAGAAAAATGTGCTCTATCGATTGATATAAAAATGGAAAAGATCTGTATAGTATTTCAAAAGATATAAGAAATTTGTGTTTTGCTTTTTTTAATTATCAAACTAATAAAGGTATTATTCTCATTTTATACTTTGATTTTTATTTTCATATACAATATCGATACGGGTATTTATTATATAATAAAGGAATTTTGCCATGTTTTACTTTAAGCGCTCAAAAACGTTGTTTTTCATTTAATGCGTAATAAAAAATTATGACGGTCACGCAGCGTTTGCATTCACGCGCAGATTTTTGACCGTGGGGTGGCTATATTTAATAATGTATCGCAAACTTCCACGTAAACAATCTATAACGGTTTGAACGTCAATTATCTTTTAAAGTGGTCTGGCAAAGCGGCGAGTTACCTGATTAAGGCACATTTAAAAACTTTTGGGAATAACCTCTGAGGAGAAATAAGAGAGGCTTCAGATAAATGCTCGAGACCGTTTTATAAAAGCCTTGTACGACCTGCTTTTATGTGATCTTGCATATCTTAAACGTTCAACTCTGGTCAAGTCACGTTTATTGAAAACAGATTAAAAAACGACTATCTTACAGTTGCCGTTCAAAAAATTAACATCCGACGCCAAATGAGCTTTAGCTTTTTTTGAAACCTCCGAGGACGTTACTCAACACGTATATATTATGAATCGTCATAGAAACTGCTAGATTATTCTATAAATAGGATATATTATGAGAACAAGGTATCAAATATTTATATTCACTTTTTTATTTTGCAAAATTCTAAAAGAATTGGAAGATTAATGGGATTAAAGGATGTTGGAATTGTTTTAGAAATTATTGGCTTCATTTGATAGATACCATTTTGAAATTTAAATAATCTTACATTGTCAATCTTGTTAATCACGGATATATTTCATGTGAGTGTAGTTATTTATATTTTTATTAATTTCCTTGTTAATATTTAGTTTTCTTAAAAAGTTTACCAAAGGTTCGGCAAAGGAACTTTGGAAACACATTTATATGAATTAAAGTGATAGAAAATTAATAAACGCTACATAGGAGTAATCAAGTTTTAGTTTCTTATTACTTTTCTTCATACTTGGGAAAGGTCGGCCCGGATGTTCGACTTTGCGGCTCTGGCATGGGTAAAAACGGGCCGACTCCAGCCGGTCGTAAATAAAACAAAATTTTAGGTTTTTTCTATATTATTTTTCTTAAAATATTTTGTGTACCTTGGTTCCTCAATTGGAGTGTTGCCAAATATTGAAAGTATGCTTTTCTTGAACTCTTTGTTAATTAAAAAAAAGTGATCTAAATAATTAATTTGTAAATTTAGTTAGTTTACAATGTAATATTCTTATTATTTTAAAGCTTAAATAGATATATTATCAAAATATTAGAAATTGACAATTCCCTTTTCGTTTCATAAAAGTAAAAGTAATAAATCTGATCTGATCTAAAAATTTTGTAGAAATATAATGAAAAACAGAGAAGTTATTAACATAAATTGAATATTTGTTTCAGGATCTCTGTGAGACCATAGAAAATAATTCAAAAATGTTAAATTTGAATTTTCAATTTCTTATATTTTGATAATACAATAAAATATCAAGAATTCTGATTCACATACGTTGTTTAAATTTTTTCCATTATTTTCTTTATTAGTTTAGAATATAATTCAAAAATATGTTATTCGAGCCGTTATTGAGAAATCAAAAAATTGTTATTTACTCGAAATTTTGTGGATTGTTAAAATTTGGAAAATGTAATAAATAGAATCAAGCGAAAGTAAATAGGCATATTATTTGATATTTTTTCATTTTTTGCACAAAATATCTACATTTTTCCATATCTTAAATTTGTATGGTTCTAAAAAAGAATACACTCTTGATAGGGAAATTGATAGAGAAAATATGATGCTCAGTTAGGATGCTAGAATAGCGATATTCCTTAATTTTCACGTACAAGTTAAAAACTAATTTTAACGTTAATTTTACAACATTTCTTTAAAGTTTTAACTTTAATATTAAAGGAAAAATCTAGGAAAAATTGAGCAATATTTTCTACCCTCTAAAATTCGGTCAAAAGTCCGAATCTCATTTGCCGTTTGAGCTATTTCTAAAGTTTAGACTGGAATTGATGTCGAAACTTTGTGATCTCATCAAGAACACGTAAATATGACGTTATAATTTGTTACTTTGGTAGATACAGTACCGGTCAAAAGGTTGGTCAAAAGGTTGTGGTCAAAAGAGCGGGGTTTTTCGAGCAAGACTCTACTAATATTTTATAGTCGTCGCCAAATTCGATTACCACCGCAAAATGTGGCGCACTTTTTGAAATATTATTTTTTCATTTAATTTTTATGATTATAATTATTTTCCACAATTATTCCACTATTTAAACAACATCTATAACATATTTTTCAGTGTATTTAAACTATAACAGTATAGAACGAGCATAAACAAGGAAATAATCTTAAAAATTTAAAGAAAAAATAATATTCAAAAAGTGCGCCACATTTTGCGGCGGTAATCGCATTTGGCGACGACTATATTTTATTTTTTCTTATTTTTCTATGGCATTTGTCGATAAATTTTCTAATGCTTTCAGAAACAACTAGTAAAAATTTCGGCTCAATACCAGCTCCCGAAAACCAGTTATGCTCGAAAAACACAGCGTTTATAACATTTTGACCGGTGATGTATGCCCATCGCACGAAAGTTTATCTGGGAGTCTTGATGGGGACAGGTTTTATTGGAATATATTTCCTTTACCTAATTTTTTATCGGGTAACAATTTAATTGCAATCGAGTTATCCTCTCTCCAAATATGTTTTAATCGGAAATAGTTTACCCATCTTTCTAGCCATTGACCTCTGATAGAACAGCGAAAAAAATCGGCGAAAGTATTCCATCCTTTTCTTTGTGAAAAGTAGTTAAGAATTAACTTAATATTCAGTGAAAGTACTAAAGGCTGTCGTGATTATATTGTTATTCATCGTGGAAACCAGAACTTGGTGCAATAGCAGTTTTGGATTTTCGTAATACGGAATCCGGAACTCGGAATGAAAATTGGAATTTCGGAACTGAAAAATTGACAGAATATGGATACCGGAATTTGGCACGTGTGAACTTTCGAATGTCGGAATCAAAAACAAAATTTCGGAATCCAGAATGCGGGATTCGGGAGAGCATTTGAAAATCCACAATGGAAAAATAGACGTAATACGGAATCCGGGATTCCGCCCATCTCTGGTGTACATCCCGCTCGTCGATCTTCAGTTTGAAAAAAGGAATAGTCGGTTTCTTATATTGTACCCAATCCTTAATTAGTATTTATAATTTTTATAATTAATTTTCTTGTAAAATATTTGATTATAGTAACATGGTAGTCGATGAGGATCTGTCTGCATTTTTCTTTTAAAAAAAGACCTCAATTTGGCAGTATATATTTAAATTTCGGACATACGCCCTAATTATTTTTCCTATAAATAAATGAAACGACATTGGTCTTTAATCATCGAGAAAAAATACAAATGCAAATATTTTATGTAAAAATATTTGTCCTTATTAACTAATTTGTATGATGATTTTGGAGAATTAAAGCTATCTTTCATTCAAAAAATGATTGTTTTTTTTTAAATCTTCGCTTCTAAAAATATAAAAATTCAATTAAGAAGAGTGACACGAATGATTTGCAATTCCCTGAAATATATTAATATAAATATTTTATGTTAGATGACACTCGGTAATATGATTAGGTAAATGTTATTCAGTCGGTCTGCTCGTCATTTAGGATATTTTTTGATTTTAAAAGTTTGGTTTAAATTAAAGCAACCCTATTTAAAGTAACTGTTTTACATTAAATGTCAATGAATCTTCTTTTAATGATTATTGTTTCTAATTATACTTATTATTAATCTAATTATCAATCTATTGAACGATAAACATGCAATTGTTAATAAATAATACTATTCATCTCTTAACAATTGAAATATTTTTTTCTAAATCTATTTGAACTTCCTTATACGTAAGTGCAATAAGTAATAAATGATTGTTATTTATAATAAATAGTATTCCTATGAAAGTTTTCCTTCTTAACTACAATAAAATATTACGGTAATCTTTTGATAATTAGAACGAATTTGTAGTTAGGTCATATTAGTCTAGCCTCTGACGTATGTTTGGTTCGAGTTTATGTTTATCGACAAGTTCTGTGAATAACATTTCTGAAATAGGTGAAATTTCTAGTAGGCTTATAACTGATAATTACGTAAATATGTATAACCTATCATTGAAGAGGTGTTTGAATACATTTTACTACGTATTAGACTTTATTCACTAATGATGACATAATACACGCGCACTCTCGTAATAGAAATTAGTGTAGTGTTGTAATATTCTTTCTTACATATTCTAACCTTCTAATCCCTTTATTTAAGAATAGGGGATTTAGCCGGAAATTTTTCCTTACTATTAGGTGTTTTTAATCTTTAGGAATTTCGCATTTTTCATTAAAATATTTAAAATTGTTTTATAATAATTATGGCTACATATTAATTTGAAACTAAGTGTTATTGTTTGTTAGGTTTACTTGACAATGAGATTAGTTTACTACCATGACGCACTCCAACTTAAAATAACGATTTTTAGATTTTCAAGCGTGCCTGAATTGTTTGTGTCTTTTATAACGAGAAATGTTTCACTACAGTTTTTTTTTTCACGGCGTATTATCGCAGATGTGATCCAAACCTGATTTATATGGAGGGGGAGTCTTTTATAGGGTTATAAGATTGTTTGAGTTTTACTATCGACAGTTGCGCTGTTTGGGGACCTTTGTATTGTTTATATTGTTACCGTGGGCGGACCAAATAGTTTCATAGTATAAATTTGGTTATAGCACTATTGTTTTATTCGTTTTATGCTTTTGTATATTTGTTTATATTGTTCTTTTCAGAGATCGGTGCCTAATGGAAGAGGAAAACAATTAGAATGGCATGAGGTTCTCGTTTGGACGGCCACACATTGAAGAAGAATTTACGAAAAAGGCATTTGTGGCCGCGTGGCCGTCCATAATTTTTTCTTCTTTCCATTAGGGAACGATCTCTGAAAAGAACAATATTATTTTATATTTATAATAAATTGGAATTAGCCAAATTTGAGCTAATATCTGAAAGCCTTAAACCAACACTACATTCTCACACTATCAACAGTCAATTAAATTATATTAAACTATCTAATATTGTTGACATCTTTCCAAAAAATTCGATTTGAGCACGTTTACTGAGCTCGTTCTATTACCACGTGCACGCCAATTGGAAATAAAGTTTTACTGAATTTTAAGCCCGTCATACAATTTTTACGTGTATTGTACACAAATCTCACAAATCTCACAGTTGGTTATGCATGTTTTCAGATCTCGTTTTATTACCATCCCGATTGACGTGCACGTGTGGCGATAAGAATATACTATTTTGATAATTTGCATTCTATATACAGTACCATAAAAATGCCGCATTCGGTTTTTTGCAGATAAGATTTTTTTAACCGGTCCCATGTACTGAAACCGGTCGGTTACCAGTCGGTTTACCGTTCGGTTCCAGTTCAATTAACGGACCTTCCCCAGTTTGTCAGTGTAATGGACGCATTGATTCAAAATTATTACAGAAAAATACATAAATTCTAGGCATGTTTGCAGACTTTTTGTTTGCACCAAATATAAAAGCAACAAATTTTTTTTAAATTATGTTTTTTATCTTTAAAAAATTTCTATACGTTACTTCCAACAAGATAGCAATCTTTACACGCTTCAAGACTCGACCGAACTTGGTTACAACTGCTTCTGTATCTTCTGAGCTTCCCAGGTCAATCACCTGATTTCCACCCCATTGAACATATTTGAGAGAAGCTCAAGGTGCGTGTTGAAGATTTCAGAGCGTCGAAAATCTTGTCGCGGACGTGTGGAAGCCCTGCCGATGTTAGAGTAGACCTTCAAAAGCTTTTACATTCGATTGCATTCCGATATCAAGACGTAATTAATATGAGGGGATACGTAACAAGATATTAACCGAATGCGATTTCCCCTTATTTTGAAATCATATTTGGAACTCAGACTGGAGCCAGTTTATACAGTACCAAAGAGGCTTTAAAACTGAAATTTTTTTGTCAAAACTTAACGAAGTTTAAATATGAGATATGAAAGATCTAAAAAAATTTTTGCGAGCCTCCAAAGTGAACACATATGCGTCAATTGCTCCTTTTCACTAAATCAACTGTTATTAGGAAAGGTAAGATAGGGTTCGGCGTAGAAAAACTCGGACAAGCTTATGACCAAATTTCGTGGCGGAATGGAAATAAATTCATGGTATTCGATGGTTCCTGTGAAGATAAGTGAAAAGCGAAAATTCCGTTCAGTCTGGAAGCTTATAATTCAATTTGATTTCGTGCTAAGTTCTATGTACAACATTGGTTTGATCTTTTCAATACACAAACAACTCATGAAATATTCACAAATGACATTTCCGCAACAACAAAGTATTCAGGCAAACATGAACATGAGAATTTGTTTATAACATTGAAGAAAAGGAAGAGTATTGACGCTTCATGTTGTTTGATAACTTTTACAAAAATTATAGCCCATGGATTAAATTTTTAAGCTGTTTACAACCAAAGTATGCAAACGATTACTTGAAACCCAATGTGATTCAAACATTGCAATTTTTCTACTATTAGCCTCATTTAAAGTTAGTTTTGATTAAAAGAAATATTATGACATCAAATTTTTTGGGAAGAGTGTCAATTTATTTTTACTTTCTAGTAATAACATTAAACTTTATAAACACTTGGAGATATTTAAATGCTTTGAAAGTACAATGAATAAATCAGCAAATTTCTATGGTAGTGAGCTCTAATAGAATCATGTGCAAAATTTCCGTCATTTAATTGTGAGGAACTTAATACTTAAAATGGATCATTTACGAAAAGTGATTATTCTATTAATATTATTTTGTAATAAAACTGTTTAGCAATGAGGAACATTTCCATTTGTACACGAAATACAAATTATGAAACGTGTTTTCTTAATATTCACGTAAATGGTTAAAGTTAATTTTACAAGCCTTAAAATGTATCTCGCAATTGTTTTATGAATTTTTAGATTAAAATACCGTGTTTTTTTTTAGAAAATTTGACGTGCACTTGATTTTCAATTGAAAATGTGGATGATTTCGGCTCGTACAAAATAATTTTCTATGTTTTTAGTCGTCTTATATTTCTTTATTTCTATGAAATTAGCTATAAAAGGTTTTTGATGTTAAAAGCCATTTTTCGTAAATTAAAATCTATTGTTTCGCCAGTTGTTTTGAGCACAAAAGAGCTCCTCTCTAAACATTCTAAATGTTCTTCATCTTTGAATTATTGTTTTTTAACGTTTTATTTTAATTAATTATTATTCTTGTACAATACTACGAGTGTACTAACAATGAGATTCTCTCACAATCTCAAAGATTTCCATTTAAGAATGACTCTGGAATTATTTATTTATGGTTTCAATTTATTATTTGATGGCAAACACAAGTTAAGAATGGAAATATCGTATTTAATGAAGGTAAATTTAAGGAGGAAGTAGTTTCCTCGTTTCGGGCAAAGAGCACATTTCGCATTTCTATTTCACGTCATTTCTCGTTTTATTTTGTTTAAATGGATAATTGTTGTAAGAATATTATTCTAACAAGGTAAGTGTTTTGAGTCGAACTCTCAGATTTTTTAAAACTTTGAGGGTAGATTCCTCATGTTGAAAATGGTATGCACACCAATTCTGAAAAAAATACAAACAGTTTAAGGTGTTAAAAATGACAAAAACCTCTATTCTTTGTGGGAAGTTTTATTATATTTTTATATTCGAAAATGACAGATGAAAAGCCGAATAATATTAACAAATTCTAAAATTATATGAACACCAATGTCTAAACGAGACCAAAACAACCTCACTTAATAGTGTTAATTAATCTACATCTTGACTATATATGTATATATATTAGCTGGTATTTGTTAATTAAATGTTTAACTTAATTTTGACTGTATGATATCCTTACATTTTTCGGCAATGTAAGTTTTACGATGATCTTCTGAGAGTTCACGTTTTAGCGGATGGGATGGGCGGCACTCCAAATGAAATTGGAAATATCTCAATCTTATAATGAATCCTGTTAATTTCCATGTCTAAATAAGTTGTCAATTAACCCGTCAGTTGGTCAAATTTGTTGCACACTATTTAATGATTAAAAATTCTTTGCAAAATATTTAGCGGAAGCTCAATTTGTTGGATCACTATTAAAGAACCCCAATTTGAATGGTTAAGTTGGGAGCTTAGAAAAGATGCTCATTTTGCATGTTTCGGGATTTTTTTAGAGAGATTAAGGTGGAAAAGTAGCATTGACGTGTAAAGTTATATGAAAATAATACGTGAAAATTAGTAATACACGTTAAATATTGAAAAAAATTCATTTCCATTTGACGTTTGGACGGAATCAAAAATTTTCGAAATTTTGAATCAGTAAGAACACTGAAAATCTGGAGTCTGAAAAATTGTGAAACAATTAAAAAACCTAATAATATACATTAAAATACTATCCTTTTCAGAGATGGAAGAGGAAAAAATTTAAAAAATAAAGGTCTCGTTTTGCCGGCCGCTCTTTTGTTTCTCACCAATGTGTTTTGTGTGATTTCTCAAAAAAATAGATAACACATTTTGAAGAAAAAGAGATTGAAACGTCCTTTTTGACCCCTCAAACGAGATCATTATTTTCCGCAATTTTTTCTCTTCCATTGGGCACCGAAAAGCATCTGGAAAGTACAATAGAAGAGAATAATTAACTGTGAACGGGCATTAAATCCCAAAACTCCTCCCTCTTTCTTCAATATCTGGACATCATTTTTCTACTGTTCTTATCCGGTGTACATTCTCTGTCAAAAGGTCCAAATGCTTCTAAACATTTTATTTTCGAGTTTCACCCCAAAGGAAAGGTAAAAATGGGTGCTCGTAAATGGCGGTCATATTTAGTAGTACGGTAAGAAGAGCATATTCCTACTTAAATAGTTTAAGATAGTCTCACGTTCTGATATATCAATTCATTCATTAATCTACGACTTGACTGTATATCAGTAATGGGAGGAACACCGTTTTTTGGAATTCCGGGCGGGCGGGACCTTAAAAAATGAAAAATTTCAAAACCCAGTCCATCCCATCACTGAGCGTTAATAGTAACAATCAAAGAGGAGGAAGAGTGAGAACTCGAGACGCGCGAACATTTCTCTTTTAAATTATGTAGTAATATATATTATAAATCAGCACTATACACAGACTTTACTTTTTCCAACTCCAGGACCAGGAACCGCGACCCCTTTTTATAGAAAAATACCCGGATCAGTGGGAACGGAGGTAGTCCCTGCATCAATTTTATGGAATTATAACGTGGAATTTATTAAGAAATGTTTAAGTATTGAAATAGAACTTTTAATTTGACATTGAGTTTAAGAGAGAAATAACGTGAAATATTAATTCAGAGACTGAACAATTTCATATTCTAGAAGACGAAATTCGGAATTCCGCATATCTGATATAGAAAAATCTGATATAGAAAAGTATTTTTACTTGTCATTTTTGTTTTATTGTATATTTTTTTTATTTATTAATATTTTATCTGCACCACGTCACCCGCAAATGTCGTTTTTACGAGGTTCAGTTAGGTTTTTCTTAAATCTGAGTGGACACGATATATCAATTTAATATCATTTGTGAAGATCTTAAGTCTGAAAATCCATATTTCCTCAAGTTCAAGTGGTAAATGATGTCTGTAGCATTCAATGAAATAATCATTTTTGTAGAGCGATGGAATTCTGCAGGATTGAGACAGAAATAGCCTAAATTCATCTGTCTTTAAGCCAAAATCGCACTAAATCCCCGTCCTCAATTTTACGAAATTTAACTAATTCCAGCGAACACTTTTCATAAAAATTGTTACTGTACTTTGACTATTTTAAGTCAAACAATCTATATATCTTCAAAATTAAATCGGGAAGGGTAGTTTTACAATGTTTGATGAGGTATTTTTACTTGTCCATATATGTCAAGTCATTTTTGTTTTATTGTTTAGTTTTATTTATTAATATTTTATCTGCACCACACCACCCGCAAATGACGAGATTCAATTACGTTTTTCTTAATGCTGAGTGAACACTATATGTCAATTTAATGTTTGTGAAGATCTTAAGTCTGAAAATCCATATTTCATCAAGTTCAAGTGGTAAATGATGTCTGTAGCATTCAATGAAATAATCATTTTTGTAAAGCGGGTGGCGTGCTGAATTCTTGAGACAGAAACATCATAACTTCATTTGTCTTTAAGCCAAAATCGCACTAAAACCTCGATTTTACGCAATTTACCTAATTTCAGCGAACACTTTTCACTAAAATTGTTATTGTCCTTTGACTATTTTCAATCAATCTATATATCTTCAAATTAAATCGGTAAGGGTAGATTTACAATGTTAGATGAGAAATTGTTTTACTATCCCGGTCACTTTAGTATTAATTTATATTTTAAACTCTTTATTTTATTAATTTTCTGTCCCGCATTCATGAAATAAGATTATTAATTTGGTCTTGAAATTGGTATCAATGTAGTAATTTTATTATTAGGTACTCTTGGATATTTTCGTACTCATATAATATTTAATCTCTAAGAGTTTAATGAAATTTCAGAATATATAGTTTATGCTAATACACTTGTTTTGTCAAAAAATGCGAAAATAATTATTATCTGTACTTAAAATCGGAATACATCAAACAACAAGTATTATGAAGTTCTTTATTTCATTTTTAATAAATCCTAGCCAAAAAAGAGGACCACTGATCGCTTGTGAAATGAATATATTTTTTCATGTGAAGTACAAAAAATAGAGTGATTTTCAAACTTTTTAAATAGAGTGATTTTCAAACTTTAAGTCAACATTTCCATTCTTACAAAGAAAATGCTCTAGATTTTGTGCATGTTATGATAGATACTATGCTGTTGTTGTTTTGAAGATTAGAGTTGTTAGTAATGAGAATTATGACAAATAGAAAAGGCTTTATTCGAAATTTGTTACTCTGTCATTCATTTTCGGTGACTTGGATTAAATTTGTTTATTTCGTTTTACTCAATGCGCTCGAGTGTAGGCTACCTAATTTCAGAAATTAATTATAGAAAAGAGTGGAAGAATATTAAATTGAAATAGTTTATTAATTAAGATTTTACATATTTTGATGGCTGCCTTTTATGAGGCAAAAAAGAGAAAAGTATATTTCTAACAAAAAAACATTTTGCTTGAACATGCATATAAATCATTGTTTCGCAAGCTGTTTATTTTCCTTTAAGTGACTTTTAGAGCGAATGATTTTTTTAAATTCTGAAGTTAACCATCAATGTTTTATTATTATCCTTTTCAGGACGCCACCCGGACTCATCTAACGATGAAAATCCGTATGTAACTATAAAATTTGAGCAGATTTGGAATATTTGGATAGTTTTACATGAAATAGCCAACATACAAATAAAAATTTTGCTGAAAATTCCACGTCAAATGTAGTAATACGTGACATTTTCTGGTGGCGTTTTTTTCAGAGATTTCAGAGATCAATGTGTGTTGTCTCAAAACAATAACAGAGCAACAGATGGAAAATTACTTTGTGGCCGTTTGACCTTCCAAACGAGACCATATTTTTTTTCTTCTATTAGGGACCGATCTCTGAAAAGTATAATAATAAAAAATACATTACACATCATGTTAATGTCGTTTTATAAATATTTGTTCTAAAATCTTCTATTACTTAACTTATTTTAGGCTCGATGATCTATGGTTCACTTCATTGTTTCTGTCTGGCTGTATTGTAGTTTCACGTATTTTTGTTTTTTTAGAAGCTAGCTTGTTTCTTCCGGAAGTGGTTTCGGCTGAAAATAGTCAACATTTAAAGTCTATTGGATATATTCAACTTTTGTTTGTCTGGATGTTAGTTGTTTGTTATTTTCACTCAATATTTTGTTGATTATTCTTATTCAAGTTTAAAGAACTTGTTAGATTGATGGGAGTGTGCTAAAAACGTGATGTGATTGGTGCACTGTCACAACATTGTGTCTGATAAATAAAACGTATTATAGTTCCTGATATTTGTGATAATATTTCGATTCGAATAGACTCGGATGCACTTTTCGTTAATTTCAGAAACAATTGTTTCTATTATTTGTTTATTTATAAACACTATTAACTTTTTAAACCGAAATATTCTTTGGAATAAGTTATCCATTATTAGTTTTTGATAAACAATAAATTAAATTTTTTTAATCCACAGTATCAGTTTGATTTCTGAGCTTATGACACTCAATTTTGTTCAACATAGACTATTTTCAATATATTTAGATTTATTGTTTTTATATTTCAGATATATTAAAACTAAATATTTGCTCACAAAACAATTATTATTTTTCTTATATTGTTTTCTATTGCAAATTTGCGCATTCCTATTTTAAAAATTGAAAAAAAAAGATTTATTTTATTATTTGTTTTATTTTAATTAAAATAGTAAATCGGACTAAAGTTATCTTCAATTACACTTAAACTGATATGCTAATAGAATGAGCTCTGTAAACCTTCTCAAATTTAGCTTTATGGGACGATATTAACATTTTTGAATAGTTTATGAAAAACTGTTTATAAAACTGTTCCACACCAAATCGAAATGAATATTTCAATTTTTAAACGTGTCTTACATCGAAATATTAACGGATAAATTATAAGACTTAGGCCAGATAGCTTTATAATTGATTTCACATATTTTTGTTTTGTTTGATTTTGTTTACTATAACATTCAAAAAAATTATCTTGACTTTGCATTAATTTTATTTTCCGTAACTAGATTTTAATTGAGTTATTTTAAAATGATTATATAAATCAAATAATTTTATTAAATGTCTACTAAATGTTTGATAAAGAAATTACAATTTCGTATTCTTTCTTTATAAAATCTAAAATCAAGAGAAATTGGCTGCGAGTAGCTAGTTAAAATTTATTAATTACTAAACAGTACTTCGATATAATAGGTATAACTTGTTTAGTTTCACGCAATTTTATTTTCATTTAATTTTTATAAACCGTAACTTTAAAGAGTTTTTATATAACAAAATGATCCTCTAATACTTCTGTAGATGTTAGTAAGGTTTCTATAATATTACCCTATTATCAAGAAATATATAAATATTTATGTTTCGGTTCTCAAACAGTTTTCAAGACTAAAACAAATTAAACACTATTGGGCAATCTATTTAAACGCTTCTAAAGGACAAAGAAAATAAAATTCGAAAAAGTTATGCTTTAAAAATAAAAGAGCTTAAATAGAAGTGGTTGTTGCAATTGGTGCGCGGTCTTTGGTAACTGGCAGCGTAGAGTGGAGTCCTTCGCTATTCTACGAAACCAATTATATCAAAATTAATTAATCCGCTGAAACTTTAGGGAAAACTTTAATTAGACAGTATAAAATATTTTGTAAAATCATTTCAATTAAGTTTGCCTGGTTAAAATTCGTTTTAAAAACCGGAAATCATCTATTTCTCGTTTTTAAGCGTGATTATTGAACTTCCATTGAATATTAACGACGAAGTTTTATTTAAACGCTTCTAAACAATAAAGAAAATAAAATTAGAAGTTCTTTAAAAAATAAATAATTTAAATAGAAGTGGTTGTTGCAATTGGTGCGCGGTCCTTGGCAATTTGCAGCGTACAGTGGAATGCTTCGCTATTCTACAAAACCACTTATATCCAAATTAATTAATGCACTGAAACTTAGAGTAAAATTTTAATTTAGACGGTGTGATATATTTTGTAGAATCGAAGATTTGACGGAGAAATTAAATCAATAATTCCTTCAAAATAGTAGAATAACAGTCACATCTAATGAAATTACTTTAAATTGTCATCTGCTGAAATTTACTTTAGCTGAATAGACTTTATAATATTCCTAAATTTGAGATCCTTTCCACACCAACTATCCCTTTATTTAATTATCTCGACAGAAATTATTCCATACCTATTAATATCATTTTGTAGACCTTGGGAAGTCTATGAATATTTTTTTATATTTAGTAACAACATATGACTCAAGCTTCATGAACATTCCTTGAGCTCAAGTAATATTCACAAAATAAAAATCAGTTGGTTCATTTATCTTACTTAAATACTAGATTTAAATCCAGCCACGAGATATGGTCTTAAGTCAATTTATCTATGTGATTATAGCATTTATTTCCTAGAAAAGTGGTTATCCAAGTTCATATGCTTCCGTATTCTTTAACAAATTATATTTTTTGCTATTTGGATGAATATTTTGAAACTAGTACATAGTTTATTTGAACCAATAATTAGATAAAAATATTTAAATCGCGACTTAAGTTAGTGAGATTTTATTATTCAATTCCAATATCATAATTACAATACAGAGTAATATATTCCTATTAGGTATAATGAATAGTTTTTTGTCGAATAATAAAATATTTTGTTTTCAATAAATTTATTTGCCAAATGGAAATACTTGGCAGCTTTTTCGAATTTAGAAAAATAGGGTCAGATATTGTTTACTGTTATGTGTGAAGCCTGCGCAATTGAATTATACGAGGAATAGGTATTTGCGAGTGCATCTGAGTGCAAATTTAGCACAATAAGTAAAGTTGCGCTTGTTTTGTTTAAATTTTTATTGAACTTTTCGATACTTCTTTAATGTATATGTTTAGAAGAATGATATTCTTATTTGTTTGCTTTTTTAAGAAATAAATATTTGATAGACTAGAATTGTTCTATTTGGACAAATTAAATATCAATGAGATGCTTTTTTTCGTCTTCTTGTTAATAAATTTTAAATTAAACAAAAAATCTTTTTTATTTAATACCTTGTTTTCAATTGTTTCATAGACCAGTAATAAATATTCGTATTGAAGTTTTGATATATAAGTTTAAGTGAATGTTTGACTATAAATTAGTCGTCAATCTTAAGGACTTCACATGGAAATATATATTTTGCAATTTTTGAGCGTGTCTAGAGGTTTTTATGCACTCTAACTTGGATGGTAATAAAATTAGCTCAATAAACGTGCTGAAATCAAGCTTTTTAGATAAATATTAATAATTTTTGGAGAGTTTAGGAGAAAACTTATTTCAATTATGATGAAAAATGTTTTTTTTATAAAGAACTAAAAATTTTCCGACCCGCTTAAAATTCGAAAAATCTTTTACAACAAAATAGTTTTATTAGACATTTCCAGTAAGATTTTTTAAAACTATCTGAAAGTATTAATACCTTTCCATAAAGTTAGATTTGAGCACGTTTACTATGCTCATTTTATTATCATACCATTTTGAGTACATCTTTATATGAAAATGGGTATTTCATGACTATTATTTATTTCTACCACTCTTTTTTTAACGTGAAACTTGGCTCCAACTTTTTAGAATCAATTTTGTATTGTCTACTTTTCGCCGCTCGGACTACTAAAATAACAGAATCATTTCATAATCAAGTCATCCATTTATCTTTGGAATTTAATGATATATAAACTGTTTTCCTTTAAAGGACCACAAGCACTTTCAAATTTATCTTAAACTTCTACGCAGAAAACTAGAAAACGTAATTGAACTGACATTTGCCGGTAGTGTGCATTTTGAAATCATATTCACTTTATATCTTCTATTCCATATTGTTTATAAATCGATGATACGGCTTGATAAATGTAAAAACTAATATGAAGAGTAACTTATTAAATTTCACATAAACTTTATCTGAAGAAATGGCTGGAGAGACCTCTGTTACAGATGGGATAAATATATCTGTTGAACTTGTTCTTTTTTATAATACATTGGCATATCAATTTCAGACAATGTTTTTTTTGCTTATTTTCTGATAGAATTGTTTGAGCAATACTTTTCTACCTATTTTTAATTTTTGTGATTTGAAATTATTTTCTTTCAATTTTGGCTAAACGAATAAATTATTTTTTGCTCAAACCTCGCCTCAATTGCACGTCAGATGAAAGTAGAGTAGAACCGCATTTTCACAAATTATTGTTATTCTCTTTTCTATCTTCACTCCTAATTATTATTTAATTTAATAATAACGGTTAAAAAATTGGAAACAGTAAAGATAAAAACAAATATGTTTATGTGTGATAAAATGCTCCGTGTTCATCTAGTTCTTTGGTATTTTTTTGTTGAAATTAGAATTCTTTCAATCGTGTCTTTCGATGTTTTATTGTATTCTCAGAGATCGGTGCTTAATGGAAAAGCAAAAAAAAATAAGAAAGAATGATAGTCTTGTTTGGACGGCCACACACCCACAAAGAACTTTTCCATCTATTCCTCTTCAATGTCTGTTTTCTATCTTTTTTTGAAACAACACATATTGGTGAGATAAAAAAGAGCGGCCGTCCAAACAAGAGCCTATTTTTCCTAATTTTTACTCTTCCATTACTCTTCCATTCGATTCCGATCTCTGAAAACAACAGTATGGAAGCTTTCGGCGAATCTATTTTAACAATTATTTTACTTGTTATATGTTTTTCAAGTTTTATTACGTGGTAAAGCCACAATTATATATGCACTCCACTGCCACGAAACCGTGCCTCATTGCAAAAAGACTTCGCACCAATTGCACGAACACTATATTGAATTTATTATTTGTTTCAATATTTTATTTATTAATTAAGTTTAACAGAAGAATTAGTTTAAGTTTATGTGTTGACAATATAATACATAGAATAGATTTTGTGTTACACAATAATTAGTGTCCTTTCTGAGCTCGGTGCCTAATAGAATAGAAGAGCAAAAAAAGAAGAAAAAATGGTAAACGTTCACACGTCCACAGATGATCGATCTCTGAATAGCAGAATAACTAATAAAATATTGAAAAAAAAATAAATTAAAAGCTAGTGTTGGCGCAATCGGTGCGAGTTCTTTTGCAATTAGGCGTGGTTTCGTGGCAGTGGAGTATGTATATATAGTTATAGTGCGATTTATTGATAATTTTGTTTTAAATGTACATGAATCTGGCTCGTTATCGTTATTTTTTTAACTATCAAGCAATGTATCAAGAAAAACTAATGAAACAAGAAATTCATTGAAAAGAAGAGCGCAAATTGAAAATTAAATCGACAATATTTTATCTTTGCCCAAACGAGATTCAAACTGCAAACTTTATGAGCACTTAAGTCTATTTGCCTTTTCCTAATACATAATAGCCTGTTTGAATTAATTGAAAGAAAATAATCTTGAAAGTAAAACAGTTAAAATCAAACACAATTCTTCTAACGGTTGTGAAGCTGATTAATTAAAAAGTAGAAGAATCATGTACTTAACTTGACCGGAGGAGCTCACGATTGGTCTTCAATCTATTAAATATTCTACATCAGTTTTATAGCTCAAAAAATAGTTAAATGATATTGTTGATCACATTATCCCAAAATCCCTCTGATCACTAACTCTTAACAATCCATACCGACTGCGATTAAAGACGTGCTTAGCCACATTTTTAAATATATTCCCTGTAGTATTTGACTTTCTATTTGTTCATTTTTGGGGTGATAAGCTATTCTTTAATGTTATGCGCATTACATTAACAAAATACTTATGAACTCTATTCAATAAGGGTAAATTATTTGCAAAATTTTATAATTTGTTTCACCGGGTTTTGTGGGGACCTTGATAAACAAATAAACATTTTAAAGGAAGCACAACTGGGAACTATGATTTTCCAATTTTAAAGCGTGTCTGAAAATTTTTGCGTCTTTTCAATAAAAAATTGATTAGAGCAATTTCACCAGGCTTCCCTTAAACTATCTAAAAAAAATAATAAATTTCCAAAAATTTTGATTTGAGCTCACTTAGTGAGTTCATTTTATTACAATGCAGTTATATATTATTTTATAATAAGTTTTGACTATGAGTTTAAGACATTGATTTTCTATTGACTCGCATTACAGAATAATAAACCTTCTGTTATACGATGAATATTTAACGTTGAAACTTTGGGAACCTTACGCGTAAAAAATTTTAGTGGTTTTTCCAGAAGATCAGACAATTTAGGGAAGTATCAATATAATAATACAAAGACATATTCGATGATTGGTCTAATTTAACAATCAAATAGTTTAACATATAACAAATGGTTTTGGGATTTACATGAATTAAATATCATTTTATAGGATGCCGTTTGCGTGCTTGTGAGCAGTAATATTTATTGTTTAAAATATATTATCAACTTTAAGTTAACTTTGTTTTTAATAATAGTTCCTAAAATTTATCAGAAATAATCGTTATATCTTTTATATACTTTTTCCTTTAAAAGAAAGTATTTATAACATATCGTTCAACGAGATGTTTATTGAGAATCTGATAAAGTTTAATCTTTTAAAAATTACTTTATTGACGATTTAGTTAAATATAAATGCTACTTTTCTTTAATTTCAGAATATCAGTAGTATTTCAGAGTATCAGTTCTACAAACAATTTTAATAACACATTCCACCGTGTATAATTATTATTTGGTTTTTAATCAAGATTTTTGCACATTCGTAATGTGTCGAATTCTTTTTTCATCATCTTTAGTGCTCTTCTAATAATCAGAATAATTTCTTTATACTTTGTATTAGCATAATATATTTTGCAAATCCGAATGCATTTTATTAATGTATTTCCTTATATTTACACATTCCATGGTATTATATAAATCTTTCTTATGGAAATATTTCAGAGAATGGACAAAAATGAAACAAATAGTTTCATATATTACTGCGAGTATCTTCACTCCCCTGATCGACCATCTTCCCTTTGGTTAGATGTAAGCGAATGAAGAAGATAATCGTGGATTAAATTTTACTCACGTTATAGGGACCATGCACATGTGTCGCAGCAATATTTTCAACACTTGGAACATGCTACGCGCTGAGTTTTTTGTGGAGGACAAGGTTAAATAAGAATATGGCTGCATGTAAGATAAAAGAAAGAATGGAATTGTCTTTATGAAAAATAGTTTTCAGCTTTATATACATTATGCGTAGTTGACTTCATGCTTGTCATATCAACTGTTTTGTTTTTGAGCATTGAAGCGAACAGTTTGTTAATATTAGGAAGGAATGTGATGTATGACAAACAATCGATTATACTGGTCTTATATGGAATACGCAATAGTTTGGCCATGTCATCGGTAAATTGAATATTTAATATTTAACGACAAATTTTGTAATTATTCAGACAATGCTTGTGATATACATAACATTGGTTCGCTATAGAGTTGTTAGGAATCCGTTAAAGTTTGCAAAGAATATTGAATCCACGGTAAGATACAGTTTATTCTAGAAGTAATTGCAATTATTACACTGACCTTATAAAGACTAGATTCTATTACTAGATTCTTCTATTTTCCATTTAACAAAACTATTAACAACTATTTATAAAAATTTAACTGGTTAACTACCTGGTTTTAGAAACGCGTTAATCGACGTGAAAGAAAATCTGGAATATTAACGTAAAATCTCGAATGAAGTTTCTTGTTACTATTAAGTTACGTAAAGATCATTGGTTATAAGCTTGTTATTGCGGATTTTCTTAATAAATTTCTTTTGCGATTTCCAATATCGGATTTTTATTGATTAAATTGTAAACTTTCATTCCTTCGATTTAAGTTTCTTTTATTTCTTGCTTATATTAAATATAGCATAGTAAATGAAAATCAATTACTGATACTAGATTTTGATTCTGATTACGTTTTCTGTTTTTGAAGCTTTACGTTTTCTGATGTTTTACAATTCCGTAGTTCCGTTTGTCAGAAACTTGTCATTTCGTACACCATGTCAATCGTTTTACAATTATTTATTTATTTCCACTACGTGTTATAGGCTTCACGTCAAATGCAAAATGAAATTGTCTAATTTCTAATTAGAATGAATCTTATACTTTTACACGTTTTATTCGCCGACTAATTTACTCGTCCTCATGGCCAAAAGATCTGAAATTATACCAAACAACCTATAAAATGATTGTTCAACATTTCAGAGATCGGTGCCGAATGGAAGAGCAAAAAATAAGAAAACAATTATAGTCTCGGATCAGCGGCCACATGGCCACAAATGACTTTTCCATCTCTTCCTCTTCAATGTGTTTTATCCATTTTTTGAGACAACACAAATAATGAGAGAAAAAAGAGTGGCCGTCCAAACGAGAACTTCATTTTGTTCTAATTTTTGTCCTCTTCCATTAGGCACCGAACTTTGAAAAGAACAATCAATAAAAATGTGAAAAATTTCTTACCATTTTTGCTGTGTTTCGATATTTTTAAAATTAAAATTACCTAAAGATCGAAGAACAAAACTGATTGTAGGAGAAGAAAAATAATGGTCAGAAGGATTTTTCAGATTTCAAATTCAATTTAAGTACTTTTTTGACGAGCTGAAATTTTTTGTGCATACTTTTAGACCCAAAACAAACAAAGTCTCATCAAAATTTGAAATATTCTAATATACTTCCTTCTTAATTAAATTTTTAAATTTTTAAAGATCATAGTAGTAGAGATAGGTAAAATAATAACAAAAAGGAAGAAAGATAGCAATCGAACGTAAATTTTTACTGATAATATATGAAAGCTTTTTCTTTACAATCTCTATTGACACATTGTTAAAATCTTTATTAAACTCTTAATTCATAGAGTTATTATCAAAATATAAGAATTTGAAAATTAATTTTTAACATTTTTGAAGTATTTTCAATGGTCTCAAAGAGATCATGAAACAAATATTCAATTTATGTTAATAACTTCTCTGTTTTTCATTATATTTCTTCCAAATTTCTAGATCAAATCAGATTTATTACTTTTATTTTTTGTGAAAAGAAAATTGGAATTGTGAATTTCTCAGATTTTGATAATAAATATTTAAAGGCGGGCCTAAACAATATTGCAATTGTCTTCTATACAGAAAAATCAAAAATACTCAACAAATTCCAGAGAATAACCCTAATGAAAAACAACATGGCAGTGCAGCATGACGCGAAGCGAAACTCCTTTCGAGAAGCCAGTTTAGAATTTTGCTACGAACAACACTTTGAAAATATAACAAGAAGGTATATAAGGCCTTTCGTTATTCCAAGTGAGTAATTGTTTATTATATATAAACTTTCTCAATTGTTTGTTGTAGTTTTGACGGTTGTTTTATGCTTTATCTCACATGTGCCATCATACTTTGAATTTGGATTCGTGGATTGTTATGATTATCATAAAAAGAAGAAGTCGAAGATGTTAGTGCCATCGGTTCTACGATTTCAACAAGAGGTTTGTATTTTAATATTAAAAAAGGGAAAATGTTTAAAAATAACATTTAAAGTACTTTAAAATTCATTATGGATTCTAGATTCAAGAGAATTCTGGTTTCAAAAACTTTCGTATTGAACTTTTTACCTTTCCAATATCGCTGAAGGTTACAATTCTTTTAAAAACATTGAAATTTTGTATTGAAGAACTTGAAAATTGGAAAATCTTTAAATTGATTTACATAGAGATTAAATAGAGTGGGACTCTAGTTCAATAAAGTATTCAATATTCTACAATTTTAGTATATCAAATGGAAAGCAATATTTACATCTATGACGGAAACCATTGGACCAATGCTAATAATATCGATATTATCACTTTTAACAGAATATCGAATTCATTTGAATATAATAACTCGTAGAAGGTAACATCCCTTTTAGATAACACAATTATAAAATATTTATTTAGATTGTTTGAAAGCCAAAAGCGGAGTGAAGATGCTCGTGTTAGTGAAGAATTGAAAGACAAAGCGTCCAAAGCCTTGGCAGTTTTTATCGTAATTAAATTCCTCATCTTAAGGTATTTATTATATTTTATTTTAAATAAAACTTGACACACGTTTCAGATCTCTTCCCACTTTTATAGATATTTATGAGATTACTGTCGCACCATCGCAAGAATTTGGTCAATTCATGACAATGTTAACTCGAATTTCGGATTTTCTGGTTGTATTGAATTCGGCTACAAATACTTTGGCTTATTTTGGGAAGGGGCGATTCGAAAAGTGAGTTGTTTTGTAACATTCAGAGCTGATTATTTAATGTTGGTTGATTTAAGATGTTTTAGATGGCTCGAGAAACGAATACGAAGAAGGCGAACAATTGAAAAAAGTAGTCAGAGGTCGGTATCATCGAATGAGAAGGAAACTGATGTGATATTACCATTAAATGGGATTGAAAAGGAACAAATTCCATAGATATTCTATGATTTATCCTGTGATAGCTTGTTATGTTGTTATTTGATCAAATTGTTTTCATTTTTGGTTTTAATACGGGTATTTATGTACATTCGACACTTGTGTAATCAACAAGAAAATAATAATAATTTTTCTTTGTTTTTTTTAATATTTTAAATATTAATAAAATAAGAGATTATCCGGATCGAATTTTATCGACACTTGATGCGATGAAGAGCGGTGGAAATCAAAATAAAGTGGCAAAGAGATTGATATGGTTGATGACACTTGATGGAGGATAATTGAGGTGATTAAGTTCACTTGTATGACGGTATTTTTCCTGCAAGGTGTGAAGATTAAGAAATCCATAATTGTTGAAAAATTATGAGAATATAATCCCACTGCATGAAGGGTGCGCCGTTTTGCAAAAGACTGAGAACCAATTGCGCCGTTCAATGTATTATTGTTTCACAAAAACTTTAGTTTAAATGTTGTATGCTGTTTAGAAAATAATAATAGTGTTGTTTATACAACTTTCATCATGGGTTTGTGTTAATTACCCTATTTTACCGTTTCATTGGATTCCTCGACGCAGATGGTTATGTTTTCATCATTTCGATCAAAAAAGAAAATATAACAGAAGTTGTTATGCACAAAAGTAGTGAAGAATTTTTCCTCCTCCGATGGGAGAAAAAGGGGGGGGAATGGTTGTTGGTTGTTGTTGCTCTTATGTTTATCATTATACAAGGAATATAAGAATTAAAAAATGAATATATGGCTACATTTAAAGATAAATTTTAAACTAATGAAATGATAATGAAAATGAAACACTCTTGAAAGTATAGTAGATAAACAACTTGAGGGATGAATAAAGATGAGATATCTTATTAAAACTTCATAGGGAGATTTACGATCAGTGAACTGACAAAACCATAGGCACATGAAAAGTGCCGGGCCCATAAATTTGTTAGGAAAAAGGAAGGATGACAAATATGGAGCATGCTTATCTGCCACGTTTCTACTTTGCCTAAGGGATGGGATCGATAACATTTGGAGACAAATTTTTTTCGAAAAACCCTGACCCTAAAAATGGATTTTTATAAGGATTCGGCTCGTTGTCATATAGAACCGACAATACTAGAGGAGCTGAATCAGCTGTGCACGTTAGCAGTTATACCGGGTGGACTGACTAAGTATCTTCAACCATTGGACGTTGCTGTGAACAAACCATTTAAGGATAGATTAAGGAGCTGCTGGGAATCTTGGATGACCGATTTGAGCCCGGCAACTTTCACTAGAAATGAGAACCGAAAGAGACCGTCGTCCGCAACAGTGACAAATTGGGTATCTATCAGTTTTTATAGCATTTCGGATGAGGTTATTTTAAACGGATTTACAAGATCTTTAAGCCAAGATTATGATAGTGTTATGGAATTTTTATGTGATATATTCAAATGTCTTTAATGTGCTAACCTTGTTAGATATATATGCTTTTTATTGTTATAGGTTTTGATTGTTTTGATAGTTAATGTATCCAAAAATTTGTTATCGATTAGTCAATAAACAATTCCAACTTTTATTTTGAGTAGAACTGTTTTCATTAAATATTCTGATGACAGACGAGTGTGTGGAGACATTAGACACGAAATGAGAAAAACCTATCTCTCCCCCCACCACCTCCCACCACCTTCGAAATAGTGTACGAACGAAATCCAATAAAACGGTAAAATAGGGTATGTTAAATTAATAATTCATTAATAAAAGATTTTTTTTAAATAATTCACTATAAAGGCGTGTTTTGCGCAATTGGTGCGCGGCTTTTTGCCACTTGCGCATACTTCGTGATAGTAGGAAGCAGAAATTGGCGGGATTCCGGATTCCGTATTTTCAAATTGTAATTCCGAATTTCGAAAATTCATCTTTCATTTAAACGTTAACACTGGATATGTTTGAGATCGAACCTTTTTCAAGTTGCCGTGCGTTCGAAATTCCGGATACCACGTATCGAATTTCGGATTCCGTCCATTGTTCGATTCCGAAGTCGGGATTACGAATTCCAAAACTCCAATTTTCAATCCAAGTTCCGGATTCGCGATTCCGCAATTTCATTTTTCAATCCGAAGTCCGCATACCGCATTCCGAAATTCAAAAACTGTCATTCCGCACATGTCTGGGGGAAAGCAATAAGCATTTAACTATTTTAATTTAAAATATCTTGTTAAAATTCGTATTTAATGTGAAGTTGTTATTATGATTCATTAATAACGCCAATTGGACTTTTAAATATAAGAGCTCAGCAAAGTCAAAGTAAAGTTTATATGATACGAATAAGGAGTTGAGTAAGTTTAAGAAGCGTTATCAAGGATGACGAGAATATCTTGTTATAACTTGAGCGAAATAAGAACTAATTTACTATAAACGGTTGAATTTGATAAAATAATCTTTCTTTTTTATATTTTTAGCAAAAGATCGAATGGGTCCAGAGGCCGAGCACAAGAAAGATGGGAAAAGCATTCTTCATTATATAAGGAAAACATCTATTGATTTATGATTCTCTTCGCGCGTGTTTTTGTTCAGGTTCTATAACTGGGAGAACATTGTTACTGGATAAAAGATAAGGTTAATTTGAAGAGGTAATTAAACCCAATAAAACCTTGCAATCGGCCATATGTAAACTTGAAAGCATTGACATTTTAGAAGGTTAATGCTCATTGAATATGAGAAAGTATTAAAAAATCAACAAAAGAAAATTCCTGTAGAATGGATTATTCTTTGACATAGTTTAAAAACAACTAAAAAAAAAATTCAAAAAATATTGTGTTTTTCGCTGCGCCAGCCCGTCAATTAGAGTAATAAAAATGGAAGCTTATTCAGACGTTTTACCCTATCATTTTGTAGAGATTTTAAGGTTAAAAATAAATTCTAAAGTTACGTGAAAAATGGGTTTTAATTTTAATTTGGAAATTTTTAATTTTAGAAAAAAAATTTTTAATTTAGAAAAAAAAAAAAAAATTTTAATTTTAATTTAGAAAAAAAAAGCGCATTTAATTACTGTAAAATCTCAATTTTCCTTAAACGTGCGCAAGCAACATTTTTTATTTAATTAATTTTTTTCTTATAATACATTTCAATTGAATTAATCCGATTCTATAACCCTTATGGTTCAAACTATTTGATTTTCTTATTATACATGAATAATAAGAAACTATAATCCCTCTGTTGGATACCTATATTAATTACCAGCTGACATGTATATTAGCGCATTTGGCATTCGAAACCAATTGGAAGATAAGGATGAAGTCGAGTACACTTTGCTTATCAAATTCCAAATCATAAATTAGCCATGTATGGATGTTCACCAGCAGCTGACCAACACCAATTATAGTTATAATAATAGTCGAATGGTGTTAAAAATACTGTTGTCATACTAAATATGGTATAAGGTAATTAATGTTATACTTAATGTGCTATTTATTATTTTATTGCGGTGGGGGGGGGGTTAATTGCAAACGATCAGATACATATTTTAATTTCAATGATAGCCTACACGTCACCCGCTAAAGTTAAATAACTTTCAGGTTAATCTTATTAAATCTTTTTTTAGAGAATTTGATGTTATCTGGATTATTTGGCTTGAAATGTCCATAATTTACTTGAAACTATAAAACAAAGCAAATGCTGCAATTAATGAAAGCTCTTTAAGAGATTATCAAATTTCGGAAAATTGGCATTACACTTTCACTCCAAATCGAAATAACGATTTTGCGATTTTTCAACGTGTGTGGAAATTTTAACGTCCTTATAACAAAAAAGTTTTTAATACAATTTAATTAAGCATGTCTTAAACTATATAAAAACATTAATATCTTTCTAAAAAGTTATATTTGAGCATGCTTTCGGAGCTCATTCTATTACCATACAATTTGGGGTGCCCTTTCATGGTTTTAAAATACAGAAAGGTTTTTTACATTTTAACAAGAAAAATGCTGGAAAATAAAAACTCTAAATGGGTTGATTCATAGAATAATAGAACATATTGAATCTTGTAAACTGGTTTATTTAAAACAACAAATATAAAAACAACAAATAAAAAATAAAAACCAATTTTACCTGTTAACCAGCGTTTTGTCGGTTTTACATTAGTTTTACAGCGGTTTGACAAGAGACGGATTTGCAAGTCGGTTTGCAAGTCGATTGTTTTTTTTTAAACTTTGTGCTTGTTTTCGTTGCAATTAAGTTCACAATAAGTTCACAGTTTCACAATATATACTTTTTTGTGACTTGACCAAATTGGCTGATTTTGTGATATTTTATGTGAATCAGTGTTTAACATGTTATAGTAGCAAAATTTGGTTTAAATTACCATGGCAATTTCGGTACCACGCATTCCGTTTTCCCTCATGTTGATAACAGCTTGCCGGGTGGCAATTGGAGTTTCTTTACGTGGAGTCATCTCTAAAATGTTGCCAATTACTGCTATTTTCAATAAATTATGAAAAAAATATAATTGAACTTTAAAAATTATTAAAAAATGCAGTGCAAGAAAAGAAAAAAAAAATTTAAGATAAACGCTTGTCACTGTAAAACGGATCATCGTAATCACAAGCGGAAATTTGTAAAATAATCTACAACCATATGAATCTATCATATCAAAAAATCAGCCAATTTGGTCAAGTCACAAAAAAGTTAAACCCGAAAAAACATTTGTGACAAAACTTTTGTCAGCTAGTGTATATATTCATTTTTGACCAGAAAATTCCCGGTAAACCGTTCAGTTCCAGGTACTCAAGCGTATCATCCCCAGTTTGTCTGTCCAAAAACTGAATTTTAATTAATAGATATCGTTTAAACAGTTACCCCAATTAAAGATGAATATCAATGATAACAAACTTGATTGTGTTAACAAGTGATGACCAGATGTTTTTTATTTGGAAAACAATAACAGATATAGGAGACAGCCATTGCATTGACTCGTGATTAGCTAATTGACGATTAATTATATATTATAGCAATATAATGTTGTTGAAATTACGGTAATTGTTGAGTCTGATAGGTGCAGATACCCACTGAGTGAAAGCAACACGTGTCCTGTTGTGATGATAATTGGCTGACAAAATTGGAAAATATTGTTATGGTTTCAATTAATAATACGATAAAAACAATTTTATTAATAATACGATAAACTTGTTTTAATGGATTTTCTTCATGGTATCTGGAAATAAGCTTCGAAATAAGAGTGGCACACTAACTGATGTGATAATAAAACGACATCAGTAAACGGAGCCAAATCTAACTTTCAAAAAGAAATTAACAAACCCAAACCCTCGAAAATTGCAAAATCGTTGTTTCCATTTGCCGTGTAGTTAAACTAATATAACATAGAATATTAGGAAGAATAAGTTAATTCGGAGGAATGAGTTATCATGCCAGCTTAATGATCGATATGAATATCAGTAAAATGTCCTAAAATGAACATCTAGCTGAAATAATTTATATAGTCCATATGGAAAAGTAGAGACATATTTTACTGCCCAACAATGGAAGTTGGCCTGTTCACTTCAATTCCATGTTTGTTTCGAGCCTCAAAACTATTACAAAGCGTAATATTTAAAGATAACATTAAAAAGAATTAAAGCAAATGAATATTAAAAAAAACTAACTATACTGTTCACTAAAATTTTCATTTTTTCTGGAATCTCACAAATTATTCTGAAAGAAGCCTTTGGCTTGAAAATTATTGTACGCGCTTCTATTTGGCACAGATACTTCGTAGAACTTAATTACGTGAAGAAGAATAAAGAATAGTCACGCCAAATGGAAACCGACTTTTAAGCATGTCTGGAAATTTTTACGTCTTTTCAATTGGACGTTGATTACAGCAATTTAATTAGGCCTTTCTTAATATACATAAAAATATTAATTACTTCCCAAATAGTTAGATCTGAGCACGTTCACCAAACTCCTTTTATTTACATACCTAGGTAAAATTTTAAATCAACAAGCTACCGGCAAATGTTTCGTTTTTCCGAGAATCAATAACGTTTTATAGGATTCTGCGTGAACTTTTAAGATAAATTTTGAGCTGATTTTAGTTATTTAAAGGCAAACAATTGATATATCATCAATTTTCACAGATAATAGATTACCAAATTAGCCTGACAGGGTGGAATATGTTTATTGTTTGAACTTCACGTGAAATTTACATATTTCAAAAATTTTATTTTAATTTAGCATTAAAGCACTGATTAAAGAAGGATATTTTCCAAGTATACTGTTAATTCGAGAACAAGTATGGAACATTTTCATAAAAATATGCGCACTTATTGGAAATTTACATTCTGCTTCATTCATGATTTTACTGCACGCCAACTGGAAGGTAAAATTAGCTCAGAAAGCGTGCTCAAATCTAACATTTCTATAAATATTTTAATCTTTTTAGAGAGTTTGAAAATAAAATGGTAAAATGGCATAGACAATATTTTTATAAAATACACGTGAACGTTTTAAAACAAGCGTAAAAATAAGAAAACCATTTTTCTATTTGGCGTGTCGATTTTGCCTAATTTTTTACTTCCACGTGCAGGTTAAGATTAATTTTAACTTTAATTTTGTAGACTTCTTTTAAAATATCTCTGGCGCTAAAAATCTTTCTAGAAATTCTAGATATTAATGATCTGCGCTCCTATTTTCATCAATTGTGTGTATACTTTATTTAAAATAATTGCACATGAATGGTTGTGAACTTAAACTATCTTTGCTTTGCAAACAATATATAATGAAATCCATTGTATGCTGTTACGATACGCCAGAAGGAATTCCGTATCTAAATAGGTTTATTTCAAAGTAATTTTTTGCCAAAACTGTATCAAGTCAGTTTGGTTGTTCAATTATTTGGTAATTCTTATGCCCGCCAAAGGGATTAGAAAACTTACCCAAACCTAGTATTTTTGCAAAGATTGTAATATTTTTAGAGAGTTTAAGGAAAAGATGACAAACTGGTTGAAACAAGATTTGTTTAATTTATTCGTGTAAGTTATAAGGCAGCCTTAAACATAAGAAAATCATTGTTTCCAATTGGTGTGACTTTGTTGCAACAACAAATTTGTTGTTATTTTAGAAATAGTTCATTTAAAAAAAAAACCAAATTATATTTATTATCCCCATTAAATAAATTCAAATAATGCATCAAAAAATTACAAAACACTACAATTACCTATAAAGAGGACAATAAACGATTAAGCCAATTGTTTTCATTAACTGCTCTTGTCGATTAGGCGCTAATCCCCTTATTGACTGCACCAATTTCCTTTGTGACAGTGTCGGCAACACATGCAACAACAAAAACAAATGCAAAAAGACTGAATTCCACTAGCACCTTGATTACGATTCACGCAACTCGTGCTAATCGTTGATATTTGACACATTTGTGCCACAAAATGAATTGTTTACCCTTGTAGTTTGCCGATAAATCATAACAAGTTTACCGTAGTTGAATACGGTAGCGCTTATTGAAGCATGTTGTCAAGGTGAAATGAATGAAACAATTAGTGCAATAGTAGTTAATGAATTATTGAAAATTAATTGAAATTTGAGTAGCGCAATGTTAAAGAAGGGTATTGAGCGTTGAGAATAAGTTATGGAATAATAAGTGTTTTTCATTTATAAGCTGGTCTTTCCAGAAAAGCTCATTGCGACGTAATTAAAAGGTAATTTAAGTTTTTTTTAAACTTCTGTATATAGTATTCCTGTACTAAAATTATTTATTATAGTTGTACAAGAATAATTCATTTTATAAAATGGTATCACCAACCAAAACTATGTAGCATTCTGGCTAAAAAAAGGCTAATATCTTTTGCTTTTCTAAAGATCGGTTCTAACATTAATTTTTCTTAAGTTTTAAGATTTAATAAAAAGCCATAAAACCTTTGCTATTATTTTATGTCAACTTGAATTCATTGTGATACTTAAAATAAAGCCAACCACTTTCCAACATTTTAGCATGTCTGGAAATTTTTACGTCTTTTCAATAAGACCTTGATTACGGCAATTTAACTAGGCCTTTCTTAATATACATATAAATATTAATATCTTCCCAAATAGTTAGATCTGAGCACGTTCACTGAGCTCATTTTATTTAAATACATAGGTAAAATTTTTAATCAACAAGCTACCCTCTAATGTCTCGTTTTTCTGAGATTCAATAACGTTTTATAGAATTCTGCGTGAACTTTTAAGACAAATTTTGGGCTGATTTTTAGTTATTCAAAGGATATCACTTGATATATCATCAATTTTCACAGATAAATGACTAGAATATCAAATTAGTCTGTCATTTTACTAGATGGGGTAGAATATGTCAATTGTATGGATTTATTTTAAATTTATATATTTCAAAAATGATATTTTAATTTACCAATAGAGCACTAATTAAAGAAGGATATTTTCCAAGTATACCGTAAATTCTAGTCCAAGTATGTAACATTTTCATGAAAATATGCGCACTTTTTGAAAATTTCCTTTCTGTTTCATTCAAGATTTTACTGCACACCAACTGGAAGGGTAATATACTCGAGCACTTTAACTGATCCGCAACTTTTGTGAAACTCCATTGACGTTATTAGAGACGTTTATTAGAAATGATATTTTGAAGTACGATATTGTTTTTTGCCGGTTTAATCTCACTTTATCAATAGTTTTAGTGGCTGTCTACCTTGCCTGGTAGTTTTCCAAATGAGTTATTACTATGTCATTATTAAAATGATTCCAAAAAACTGAAATACTCACTGCAATGAGAGAATTTGCTCGTGTATATTTGTGTTTTAGAGTATTTCATTTATAGATGTTTTCACTATCACTGTAACTAAAATGTTTATTGCTTTTTCTCTTCAATTATATATATATATATATATATTGTCCTTTTCAGGGATCGGTGCCTAATGGAAGAGGAAAAAATTTGGGATGGGATTAGGTTCTCGTTTGGACGGCCTCTCTGTTTGGACGGCCACTCTTCTTTTCGAAATTATGGGCAGAACACACTGAAGAGAAATAGACGAAAAAGTTATTTGTGGCCGTGTGGCAGCCCATCATTTTTTCTTATTTTTTCCTATTCCATTAGGCTACGTTCTCTGAAAAGTACAATATATTAGTTATAAAATTGAACTTTTTTTTCAAAGAATTTTCTTTTTTATTACTCAAAAAATTAAAGTTTTTAATTTAGAGCTTCTAATTTTTGTCGAGAAAAATGGTTATTTTTCTAAAAGGGATACAAAAGTTTTTACTTTAGAGACCAACTAAATAATGAGAATTAGAGAAGCAGAAATTCTCGATTCCTAGAAATATTGGAAAGCGCTTATTACATTTTATCTTCTGACAGCTGTAAAATCCGTATCCCGTAGGCACCTGTTATCACTTCCGTACGCTAGTGTTACCTTGCTCTTAGGAACTTAAAAATCGGCCTACAACTGAGAGAGTATATATCACAATGATTTTATGTATCTATAGCCCTTCATATAACATTATTAAACATGAATTGAAAATATTCACATAATAGAAAGCCAAATGAAATATTAAGCTATTTTTCTACTAAAATTTCGCCACATTTTTATCCACACCATCCAAATTATATCACGTGTAATCAGTATCTATAAAAATTGAAAATTTTCATAACAAATACACGCCAACTGGTATTGTATTAAAATGAGCTCACTAAACGTGCTCATATCTTACTTTCTGAAACTTTTAAAATTTTTTTAGATAATTTAAGACGATCCTAGTTAAATTTTCTTAAAAACTGTTGTGTTAAAAAGCCGTAAAAATTATCAGAAATGCTCAAAAATTGCAATTTCGTCATTTACAGTTGGAGTGCAAATCCATTTTTATTTAATAACTCTAAAACAGATATTAAATACAATACGTTTGACTGAATTATATATATATATATATATATATATCCACATCATACCTATATTCAAAGCTATTTGCACTATTTAAAACCGACTATAAATAATTAAAAAAGAAGCAGATTAATTTAAAATACACGTATGATCTAGCTAGTCTAAGTGGAGTTTTAATTTTTAATAATATAATAAGCGCATCTTTTCTACATGAACTTACAATTCATTCTCAGTAGATTACCTAGTTGAAAAAGTTTTGTATTTTAATAAAATTGTTAAACTAGATCTTAAATACTCAAAAGAAATTGTTAAACTAGATCTTTAAAATGTTTAAACGAGTCCATCATTTTGTTCCTTTTCCCTTGCCGGAACAGGCACCGACTTTTCAAAAAAAAGTAATCTATGTTATTATAATGATAGGAAAAAGAGCCAAGATTGTAATTTTTTGTTTCCAGATGAATTGTTTGATTTTTTAGAAATTCTAAAATTTACCTGTAATATATATATATATATATTAAATTATTAATTTAAGAATAATTAATACAGACCCGCCAAATGAAATGCTCGATTTTTAGAAGTCCAAGGGAATATTCTAATGGAAACAGATACTTAATAGAAAGTGTTTATCAGAAACTATTTAGACCATAAAAAATATTAACATTTTAATGCCAAGTGGAAGGCTAATTAAACGAGTTTAGAAAATGTCTGTTGCTAACGTGAAGATTTTTAAATTTTTAAAAAGTGCAAAGATAAAATATAAATAGACAATATTTGTATAAAATATACGTGAAAGTTATAAGACAAGCGTAAAAACAAAGAAACTCCTTGTTTCCATTTGGCGGCCCGTATCATTTCAAAGCTCTACTTTTGCAGCTAGCGTGTACAGGTTAAAAGCGGTAATTTTTGGGCACATCAAGCAAATTATACCCACCGATGAACATTTTTTAACAATATTGAGTGAAACTTAAGCTATAATGTTGAACATTGACAATCACAAAATCATCAAAACCATCATTAAAATGCCCTTTGGTGTAAAAAAATGACGCTATTTAATACTATATCTTACATACTTACATAATATAATATTTCAGTCACTTTCCTGTGAGCCCTAATTGAGCTGGTTATTTAGGAAGTGACAAATATTTCTGTAATGTATAATGATTAAAATAGCCGTGATAACAATTCCAATATACATTTTCCTATTGAACTTTGCTATATATTGACTAAAGATATGATGGGCGTTCGAAGAAAATTATACACGAAAATTATAGGAAAGTTATTTATTAAAGTCACGTGACAATTGCATAAACAAAAAATGATGTTGACAGTAACAAATTTGAAATGAATTCGGTGCGTAATAAGCCAATTAAATTCATCTGTTATTAATTTATAATCTCAAATATCAGTGCCGAAAAGAGGAATGGCGAAATCCAGACGATTACGAAGAATCGCACAATTCCTGCTCATCCATGATGAGCCATGTTATTTCCACACATGTCCGGCCAATTGTCAAATTTCAGCGTTTCGAATTTGACACTCGATTCCATGTGTTGTATCTGACAAAGAGCATTGGCACGCATATTTAATTGGGCAGCAAGGCAGGTGCAAGCATGGGTACAGTAAGTCCTCCAACGGCAGAAGCGAGTCCAATGAGAGGCGACGTGACCATCAGCCACGCCTACTATGACAGCGAGCAGGCGGCAGCAGCGGTGATGAGCTGCGCCGCGTGTTATCATCAGCAACCCGACTCCTACCCGTCTCATTTGACACCATTTGAGCAACACCAGCAACACCTTCATCACCTCCCGGTGGCAACATACGAATCATACATGAATTTGTATTCCCTTGAGCAGGTATGTTGGTAGAGTTTGAGATAAGTTAATTGTAGAATTTGTGCAGATTGAAACAATATGCACGTCTTTATATCAAGCGAGGGATGGCGAAAGACTCGTTGCGTTTTTTCATCAAATTGGTCAAGCTGAAGCATGGAGAAGCGAGCGAATTCTAGTAGGTTCGTGATTTTTAATAATTTGTGGATTCAAGTTTCCTCAGAAACAATTTAAGAATAAGTATATATTTTCATAAATTATCAATTTTTAAATAAGAAATTTCTTTCTTTTGTATTTCTGTGACAGTGAATTTTTCGCTAATTATAGCACTTCCTTAAAACTGTAATTACGATTTTAAAGAATATATATTTTTTAATATTAGGAAAATTAATTATCAAACGTAGAATTTCTGCGATTTTTATTTTAACTTTATCTGAACTCCATTTCTTAGAAATTCTTGCAGTTTTAGACATTTTAAAGTTGGTATAGCTTCGTAAAATTGCGTTAGATTAGTATTATTCCCACGATATTTTGAAGTTTTACAGTAATTAAAGGTGTTAATTTGAAAAATATTTTCTCCTCAAGTTTACAAGCTTGTCTTAAACTATCAGAATACCAATAAAAGAATTCTAGAACAATAGAGCTTTGTACTTGTCCAAGTCACTGTTTTCTCGAGAAAAGTTGGTAATGAAATTCAAGATATAAATAAAGATTCCTATTTTAATAATCTTACAATGAAAATATTGTAATAATAACGGAAGTTTAAAATTCTTAATGTTTAAAATGAAACATTGAAAGAAGTTTAATTCTCGTAATTGTCTCGATTTTTAAAATTCACTCTATTATTATTATAAACTTACTGTATCATTAAAAGGGTTTGTTTTGATTTATCATGCAAATTATTAAGCTTTTCGATAGGCAACGTGTTTTAGTATTTTTAAAAACAGGCCCACGCCAACTAAAATGTTTGATTTATAAAAGTTTGATAATATGTTCGAATACACGGCTGAAATATAACGATTAGACATTTGTTTTCCAATCAATGGATATATAGGACACACCAAATTCAATACTTTAACAGTGAGCTCAGAAAATGTGCTAGTTAGGTGAAATATTTTGACAATAATTATCCATTACTGGATAGTTTACATCGAGAACTACCAAATATCATGATAATTAAAACCGTGGTTATACGTAGACATTAACAAGATTGTTTAAAAAATTGAGACATGTTCGTTTTATTAGACATGTAAGGAACGTATGCAAGAACGTATTTATCTGTAAAACGTTGATGGAAAATTATTGTCAAAATACCTTTTCTAGTAAATTAAATATAAATTTCAATATTATTTCTTACGGCCTCACAGTTAAACAAAAAACACTTATAATTAATCTGGGTGGTTTTAATTGGATCGAGGTTCAAGCTGATCCAGTTGGCGAGTCTATAACCGTTAAAATCTGTAACATTGACAATAAAACAAATGTTGTTTCTCTCCAAATGCAAGTGACAATTTTACAATGTTTAAACGTCTTTTTCAAAAATTATGCGCACTATTCTCACAGGTGCTATTCTCACACGCCCAATGAACATTAAGATCATTCATTATTTAAACGCATTTATTAACTTCCACGTTCTATTTAAACAGAAATTTTAAATATAATTTAGAAAAATCTCTGGCACTTTAAAGTTTTACGGAATTCCAGGTCCAATTTTTTTATTTCCCCATCTTAAGAATTCATTTGGCGTGCTTACTTGTCCTTAGCAGGTTCATAATAAAGTATCTCTTTGAATATTAATGTCTATAGAGGATTTACTGAACTAGTCACTATTGATAAGTTGGCGTTCTGCTGTTAATTTTGTATTTTTTAAGAAAATTTCTCTACAAACTATTCCGGTTACAATAATAATTCTCTCGTGACAGCCGATATTACCCTAATTGATTATATTTTAAGTGACTTTCATTATGGTTATTTAAGATTAAGAAAAAAATTTAAATTGCAGCCTACTGTTATGCTTTATACCATGCAAATGAATTCGATACACTTTTCAACATTCTATCGACACGCTCGTTTGCACCGGAACATTTTACCGATCTCCAAGAAATTTGGCACAATGCTAGATATAAAGAGGTATTCGAACATGTGTATGAAATAATATTAATCCATTCGAATTGTAGAGTCAATTAAAACGTGGTAAAGAGCTTAATCCTGTTGAAAAATACCGATTACGCAGGAAATACCCGCCACCGAAGACCATCTGGGATGGCGAAGAAACTGTTTATAGTTTTAAAGAAAATAGTCGGAAGGTAGCTGGTTCTTGGAAATGATCATTTTTAATGTAAGATTTTCAGTACTTGAAGCAGTTTTACAAGCAGAATCAATATCCAAGCCAAGAACAGAAAAAAGAGATCTCTAGAGTCACAGGATTGAGGCTCGTACAGGTAGAAGAGAATAGTTGATTTAATTAATTAACTTTTGTCATTTAGATATCAAATTGGTTTAAGAATCGGAGGCAAAGAGACAAGCCAATGTCAAAAGGATCACCGGACTCAAGTTCGAGCTCTAGCGGACATCAGGGAGAATTTAGCAGGATCATCTCGCCGAATTGCTTTAACATGACGGCTTATGGCAATATTCCATTGAACGTTGGCATGTTTTATGAGGGAGCAGACACCAAACCGGCATTCATTTAAAATTGAGATTGATAATCTAAAATTTGTGTGATTTTTATGTGATTGTTACACATTTTAGGCTTTTTTGAAGTTTTCTTTTAATAGACAATATTAGTTAATAATAGCGAAATAATTATGATGATGAGTATAATTATTATTTTTTTGATTAGATTCTATTATATATTATTAGCCCTTTCCGAAAATCATTCAAACTTACCTACACGCTTATTTTGTATATTATTCGGTGGTCATTTTATTTGTTTTCTGTTTGTTTGTGAAATGTATTGTAACATTATTTTAAATACTGTCCATATAGTATTCGATTGTTTATTTTAATGAGAAAAATTTTGTAAATAAAGTGGTATTGTTTTAAATTTGTGCACTTACCTACTTTTCAGTTTAAAGTTCAATTTTATTTTAACAATCATGATTCGAATAATTCTCTTCATGTTCTTCCATTTATCGCTATCATGTAAAGACATCGCTCCGATCGAATGCCAATGGCTCGCTGTTAAATGCTTATCGCCGGATCGAATGGAACAAAAGCTGATGGAGCTGGCGTGTCCATTGACATGTGGATATTGTGCGAACCTCCGAACAACAACAGTAATCGTACCAAAATGCGCCGACGAAGCTGCTGATTGCTGGTTGCGGAGACATTTGTGTGATCTTAGGCAATATCAAAGAATGATGAGAATTCAGTAAGTTATTATTTTTCTGGTTTTGGAATTTTTCAGCTGCATTATTTTTTTATTAACTATTTCCAAGTTTCTACCTTGCAGACGCACGATGCAAATTTTGAAATAAAGCCAATTTTTCGTCTACTTTGACAAGGTCCCAGCTCCCTTCAATTCAAAACATTCGTCTAGTTCTTCTGTTTATATAATAGAGACAGTCTGAAACTTATAGATAAACAATTGGCAGCTCTTTCTGATGAATTCTAGACTACATTCTGGACCACCTTGCAGACGCACTATGTAAATTTTGACAAAAGGCAATTTTCGATTTCCTTGACAAGGTCCCAGATCCCTTCAATTCAAAACATTAGTCTAGTTCTTTTGTTAATATAATAAAGTAAGTCTTAAACTACTAGATAAACAATTGGCCGCTCTTTCTGATGAATTCTAGACTACATTCTGGACCACCTCGCACTATGTAAATTTTGACAAAAAGGAAATTTTTCGACTTCTTTGACAAGGTCCCAGATCCCTTCAATTCAAAACATTCGTCTAGTACTTTTGTTTATATATTACAGCAAGTCTGAATTTACTATTTAAACCATTAACAGATCTTTCTGACAAATTCTAGACAATATTCTGAGCCATCTTGCAGACGCACCATGCAAATTTTGATTTAAAAAGTCAGTTTCTTTTCTGTCTTGACGAGGTCCCAGATCCCTTCAATTCAAAACATTTGTCTAATTCTTTTGTTTCTATAATAGAGCAAGTCTTAATTTACTATTTAAACAATTGGCAGCTCTTTCTGATGAATTCTATACTACATTCTGGACCACCTCGCACTATGTAAATTTTGACAAAAAGGAAATTTTTCGACTTCTTTGACAAGGTCCCAGATCCCTTCAATTCAAAACATTCGTCTAGTACTTTTGTTTATATATTACAGCAAGTCTGAATTTACTATTTAAACCATTAACAGATCTTTCTGACAAATTCTAGACAATATTCTGAGCCATCTTGCAGACGCACCATGCAAATTTTGATTTAAAAAGTCAGTTTCTTTTCTGTCTTGACGAGGTCCCAGATCCCTTCAATTCAAAACATTTGTCTAATTCTTTTGTTTCTATAATAGAGCAAGTCTTAATTTACTATTTAAACAATGGGCAGCTTTTTCTGACAATTTCTAGACAATATTCTGGACCACCTTGCAGACGCACGATGCAAATTTTGAAAAATAGTCAATTTTTCGTCTTCTTTGACAAGGTTCCAGATCCCTGTAATTCAAAACATAAGTCTAACTCTTTTGTTTATATAATAGATCAAGTCTGAATTAACTATTTAAACCATTAACAGCTCTTTCTGACAAGTTCTAGACAAAATTCTGAGCCATCTTGCAGACGCACCATGCAAATTTTGATTTAAAAAGTCAGTTTCTTTTCTGTCTTGACGAGGTTCCAGATCCCTTCAATTCAAAACATTTGTCTAATTCTTTTGTTTCTATAATAGAGCAAGTCTTAATTTACTATTTAAACAATGGGCAGCTTTTTCTGACAATTTCTAGACAATATTCTGGACCACCTTGCAGACGCACGATGCAAATTTTGAAAAATAGTCAATTTTTCGTCTTCTTTGACAAGGTTCCAGATCCCTGTAATTCAAAACATAAGTCTAACTCTTTTGTTTATATAATAGATCAAGTCTGAATTAACTATTTAAACCATTAACAGCTCTTTCTGACAAATCCTAGACAAAATTCTGAGCCATCTTGCAGACGCACCATGCAAATTTTGATTTAAAAAGTCAGTTTCTTTTCTGTCTTGACGAGGTTCCAGATCCCTTCAATTCAAAACATTTGTCTAATTCTTTTGTTTCTATAATAGAGCAAGTCTTAATTTACTATTTAAACAATGGGCAGCTTTTTCTGACAATTTCTAGACAATATTCTGGACCACCTTGCAGACGCACGATGCAAATTTTGAAAAATAGTCAATTTTTCGTCTTCTTTGACAAGGTTCCAGATCCCTGTAATTCAAAACATAAGTCTAACTCTTTTGTTTATATAATAGATCAAGTCTGAATTTACTATTTAAACCATTAACAGATCTTTCTGACAAATTCTAGACAATATTCTGAGCCATCTTGCAGACGCACCATGCAAATTTTGATTTAAAAAGTCAGTTTCTTTTCTGTCTTGACGAGGTCCCAGATCCCTTCAATTCAAAACATTTGTCTAATTCTTTTGTTTCTATAATAGAGCAAGTCTTAATTTACTATTTAAACAATGGGCAGCTCTTTCTGACAAGTTCTAGACAAAATTCTGAGCCATCTTGCAGACGCACCATGCAAATTTTGATTTAAAAAGTCAGTTTCTTTTCTGTCTTGACGAGGTTCCAGATCCCTTCAATTCAAAACATTTGTCTAATTCTTTTGTTTCTATAATAGAGCAAGTCTTAATTTACTATTTAAACAATGGGCAGCTTTTTCTGACAATTTCTAGACAATATTCTGGACCACCTTGCAGACGCACGATGCAAATTTTGAAAAATAGTCAATTTTTCGTCTTCTTTGACAAGGTTCCAGATCCCTGTAATTCAAAACATAAGTCTAACTCTTTTGTTTATATAATAGATCAAGTCTGAATTTACTATTTAAACCATTAACAGCTCTTTCTGACAAATTCTAGACAAAATTCTGAGCCATCTTGCAGACGCACCATGCAAATTTTGATTTAAAAAGTCAGTTTCTTTTCTGTCTTGACGAGGTTCCAGATCCCTTCAATTCAAAACATTTGTCTAATTCTTTTGTTTCTATAATAGAGCAAGTCTTAATTTACTATTTAAACAATGGGCAGCTTTTTCTGACAATTTCTAGACAATATTCTGGACCACCTTGCAGACGCACGATGCAAATTTTGAAAAATAGTCAATTTTTCGTCTTCTTTGACAAGGTTCCAGATCCCTGTAATTCAAAACATAAGTCTAACTCTTTTGTTTATATAATAGATCAAGTCTGAATTTACTATTTAAACGATTAACAGCCCTTTCTGACAAATTCTAGACAATATTCTGAGCTATCTTGCAGACGCACTATGCAAATTTTGAAAAAAATCCAATTTTTGGTCTACTTTGACAAGGTCCCAGATCCCTGCAACTGATTGCATTGAGACCACAATTCAAAATAAATTTTTAAATTTTAAAAATAAATTATATCAATTATAAACTTATACACGCTAATTGAAATTTTGGGAAAGTTTGAGTTCAAACCAGAGATGGTCGGAAGTCCGGATTCCGAATCTTAAAAATCCCATTCCGTTCATCTCCGGTTCACACCAAAAACTCCGTGTGAATAAACCGATTTTTAATTTTTGCACAACTTAATAATGTCTCCGAAACTACGCCAATTAGAAAAAATATCGCCGGTATAGTTCATATGGGTGGTCTAGAATAAATTAGAGCTTTTAGGCTTTTACAATTGGCGTGCTTATCGTTTCATAATATTAAAAACAAACTGTTGGGTATCTAATTTGCCCTTCTTACGTACTACGGATATTTTCGGCTTCTCTAAAAAAGGTAGCACGGCTCTAATAGTAGATTGGCTCCTGAATCGATCCTTCACTTTGTTCACAGAAACATTGAAGAATCTTCACTTCATTGAAGATTCTTCCATCAGATATAACTTATACTATGAACAGGAGTCAAACATAGCTAATATTATCTTCTCTACTCTAATGGTAAAATGGTGTAGACACCTCTGCTACGCTTCTACTACAGAGGTTTCTAGATGACAATGAACCGAATACATTAGAAAAATGCATTTCAACGCCCTTATTTTTAGACAAGTTTTGCTGTGATGTGGAATGGCGAAAATATCTTTAATTTTAAATTTAAAATTAAATTGACACTTATGTTTCTTTGCTCAAATGAGATCAAAATTTAATTTCTCATTTGCTTATTTTGGCATGCATGAAAATTAATGAATTCAGGTGCTCTCGGACATGTGAATTTTGCGATCCCGATGATTACGACGAAGAAGAAAGTTTAGAAAATTCCGAATTCCCCGATCAGACAGCCGGTATTTTAAATATGAAAATGATTAATTTTGAATAATAATTGACAGAAGAAAATCGACCAAATAAGGAGAGAGTTGATTTCCTATCACGATTTGCTACACCTCCATCATATCCAGCACTCGCTCCTTCGACCATGGCGACATTCACAAATATTACGGTACAGTTTATTCGAAGCGCATGATGAATTATATATTCAGAAGTGCAAAGATCGAGCATATGACTGTCATAGTCATAATGGTTTCTGCAGTCATCATATTTATTTCAAAGTCATGAAAACTTTATGCCGATATACTTGCAAGACTTGTGATTCAGGTGGTGATAACAGATTGACGAACTTTAACTCTAATATTAATATCTCGATTTTCGATTTTATTAAATAAACAAACTACAAAAGTGAAACAATAAAAACAAACAGTCATAACAATAAACAAAATTATCCTATAAATAATTACATATCAAAAATTGGCAATTATTCCTTAAGCTCTCCACAATCGGCAATTGTGACAGTCTTTTGTGGTGCACCTGACCGCGAACCCATCTTCTCAATTTTCTTAACCACCGACATACCGTCAGTGACTTGACCGAATACAACGTGTCCACCATCAAGCCTGTAATTTAACAAGAATAAACTATTTAAAATTATTAAAATTAACCATGGAGTATCAACTGTGCAAATGAAAAATTGCGATCCATTGGTGTTTGGACCAGCATTGGCCATTGAAACACAACCAGGTCCACTATGCTTTAAGTCGAAGTTTTCGTCTTCAAATTTATGACCATAGATGGACTCTCCACCAGTTCCATTATGTCTGGTGAAGTCACCACCCTATAATAAATAAAATAGTCTAGAATATGCTAGTATGTAAAACTTGAATCATGAAATCTGGAATAATGCGATGGAACTTAGAGCCCTTAAAATGAAGTGGAAGACCACTTTGCCCAACACCTTTTTCTCCGGTACATAATGCACGGAAGTTTTCTGCGGTTTTTGGAACGACGTCGTTGAATAGCTAAAATATAGAAATAAGAAAAATTCAAACTTTAAGATTAAACTTCAATCGTAATTCTTCCGGCTGAATCGTTTCCGATGTTTACGTCGAAGAAGACTTTGCTTCGTGCCTGTGACGCGAAGCGAACGTTATTTCCAATGATTGAAGAAGCTCGGAGAAGGAATCTCATATTTTATACCTTAATAAAAGCTTTCAGTTATCAATTATACCTATAACCAGTATAAAGGAGCAAAAGCGATAACATTCCCTTTAATGATAATGATGAAAAAATAAAATGGAAATATTTTTATTGGAAGGCGTCAATCATTAGTTGGCACATTTAATGTGCACATCATGCGCGATTTTAAATTTTTATTAAACATAATTTGTAGGATAAATAATCAAATATAGAATTACTTTATTATCAAATATAGAATTACTTTATTATTAAATTACTTTAATAACACATTTAAATAATTTTCATGATGATTCTTTAACAGCTAAAATTAGCAAGTTCTCTGGTGACACGGATACCGGGACGTATTCAATAAGTTTCGTTTTGTAGCCGCATTTTTTAAGCCATTCACATCGTCCAAGCTCCAATAGAACCTTTGCCATTCTTCCCAAATCTGATGGTGGATGTATTTTTTTCCTTAATTTCAATATTTACATTTTAATAGAAACATTATAGTACCATTGCTCTTTATCTGTTAAATCATTATCGTTTATTTGCGCACCATTCGTTGCAAATGAAGCTATGTAACGAAGAGCGGAAAAATCTTCTTCAGTATCCATATCCAATTCTTTTAATAAATCATGGCCACCATACTAATTTTGAAACGTGTTGAAATTTATCCGTTAATTCTTACCTCTACCCACCGTGATTTGTGATGACAACAAGGAACCAATAACGCTCCATTTATACCGATGCCGCTATTCAAAAATGACCGAATTCCTGCATCTGTGGCGCTACCACAAAAATGTTTGCAAACGGCCAAAACATTGTCAGAGTCCTGCATTTAAATTAATAATTATTTTATTATTTTAAAGAATGTCACTTTTAAATAGGCCGCTTTGGACAAATCCATATGTTCTATAGAACATCGATAGCGAATCATTTTTAATTCGGGAATTTCTTTGAAAGCTTTACTATCCCATTTATTGCGACATCAACTTCGATCCATCAAAACATAATTTCCATTTGGTGCAGTTTTTGCGATCCAATAGGCGAGTTGTCCCTTTCCAGCACCCAATTCAAACATGCACGACCTTTCGTCACTGGGAAGCATTTCATTATCCTCAATATGTCCGACTATTGAACTAATTTGAACTAAATGCTTTCGTTTTAATTGTCCAAGGTCTAGGTTTGAGTTTAAATGATCCTATAAAAATTATCCCTAACATGTTATAGTAATTCCTTCTAGTATTGTTTACCTCGACAATCTTATTGTACTTCTGTTCCACGGAGACATTATTTCTTCCCTGTTTTATATGGAAATCTAACAATTTATTAGCTACGCGAGTTATTTCTTCCTATATTATATATTTTAATTGGCTAAATAATTAAAATTACTTCCGTTGGTCTTCTATCAATCTTTTCGTCAAATTTAGTTTCAGCGACGACTGCATTAGCCCCTTCTTTAATGTATTCTTCTTCTATTATCCTTGAGTTGCATTTTTTCAAATGATTTTCGAGTTCAGTCCGTTTTACAGTGTGCCGTCGATCATTGGGGCAAATGACGCGCTCCTAGTTAATTTGAACATTAATAGCTAACGAACAGATATTGTGGCGAGCCTGCATACTCAAATATTAGTCCAATAACCTCTGATGAAGACCGACTATCCGAGATTAGGAAAGGAAAAAAAAGAGTTTGTGCTAGCGAAATAGAAGCTTACACTCAGCCCCGGCCCATGACTGTTACTACGATATTATACTATAAATATAGCTATAATGAATCCCAGGAAAATTTTCAGAAACGGATTCCAGACTCGTACACGTATAGAACCGTTAATGGAATTTCGGAACTACGTTATTTTTTTTTAAGCAGAAAAAATTTCAAAATAGCATATTAGGAATAAGATGTAATTAATAGACGAAACCGAGAGTAAAATTTCAAAAGCGGAACGGGGAGTCAATTAATTTTATTTGCGTCTTCGGTTACTAAAAAAAAACAGATATTAAGATTTTTTGGATGTGTGCTATAATTTTTTGTACTAAACAATTTAGATTTATAACGTAAACCACGATATTACCGAATTTCCCTCTTCATATATCGCATGTTCTCCACAATAATTTAGTCCTTTCTTCACCAGCATTCGACAACTCCTCTTCTTTTTCGGAAGAACATACGCACAACGTTGAATAGGATCCTCCATTCCCTTATTTATTTTGCAATCAAATGTAACATTATATTTATTATGAAATATTTATGAGAATTATAACATTTCCTATTTAAATAATTTAAATCGAAAGTGATGAAGGCAATAAATAATTTCATTAAAAATCTAATACTATTCTATATAATTACATAAGTGACGACACGGGCTTCACAATCAAGAGACACATACGATTGATTTAAAGTTATTATTAGTCAATAATTATTGCATTATTATGATTATTTTCATATGACAAGAAAACAGTAAAGCAATTAATTGATATAATTAATCTCAGAAGTTAATCCTCAAGGTTACGGAAAGCGTTTTGCATGGCTTCCTGAAGATCCTCGTAGTCCTTCTTAATTTTCTGTTCTCCATCAGCAACGGGGTCCTTGAATTTCATAGAAGACAATTGATAAATCAAATCTCCCATGCTCTCCTTGATAAGATTCCATGTAATCTTGTTATCAGATTGTGCTGTCGTCTCCACGCTGTGGCGAGCCATATCGTAAAATGCAATCATGTTCTTCAGCATTCCGACTGTCTTGTAGAATGGACAGAAACGATCATACTTGGTATAACCGTTTTGCTGAAGGAAATCGTCCTTGATGATCTTGGCGACTTCCAAAGTGATTTTATCCGATTCGGCGAGCGAGGCTTTACCAACCAGTTGCACGATTTCTGACAAGTCCTCTTCTTCTTGAAGAATCTCCTTGCATTTAGTTCTCAATTGCACGAATTCCGGATAATTCTTCTCGTAGAATTCTTCCAAAGCTCTCATGTACTTTGAGTAAGAGATAAGCCAGTTAATAGATGGGAAATGTTTGCGTTGAGCTAACTTCTTGTCTAATCCCCAGAACACTTGAACAATACCAAGGGTGGCTGAGGTAACTGGATCAGCGAAATCTCCTCCTGGTGGTGATACGGCACCGACAATTGTGACGGAACCTTCTCTTTCCGGGTTTCCGAGACACTTGACGCGACCAGCTCTTTCGTAGAATGAAGCTAAACGAGCAGCCAAGTAAGCTGGATAACCAGAATCAGCTGGCATTTCTCCAAGACGACCTAAAACGCACTTTCATCTCAAAATAAAACATTCGAACATTATACCTGAGATTTCACGAAGAGCCTCAGCCCAACGTGATGTTGAGTCAGCCATCATAGCCACGTTCAATCCCATATCTCTGAAGTATTCAGCAAGTGTGATACCAGTGTAGATGGAAGCTTCACGAGCAGCCACAGGCATGTTCGATGTGTTGGCAACGAGTGCAGTACGCTTCATGATGGAGGTAGTTACTCCTTCAACTTCCATAGTCAATTCTGGGAAGTCTCTCAATACCTAAAGAAAATAAACAAAGTCTTTAATAAATGTTGATATAAATTACCTCAGACATTTCATTACCACGTTCACCACATCCGACGTAAATAATAGCATCAGAGTTAGAATACTTTGAGAGTGATTGTGAAATGACAGTTTTTCCGCAACCGAAAGCTCCTGGGATAGCTGTGGTACCTCCTTGCACACAAGGGAAAAGAGCGTCAAGAACACGCTGACCACAAAGAAGCGGATTGTTGGCGGCAAGCTACAAGTACTATATTTAGTATTGCTTATCATCATTATATTACCTTCTCAGCACATGGTCTTGGGTTTCTGACTGGCCATACTTGCAACATAGTGAACTTTTGAGTCTTTCCGGCGAATTCCAATTCAAGAAGAACATCTTCGACCGTATATTGTCCCGATGGGGCCACAAACGTGACGGTTCCGCAAGCATTTGGTGGCAAAAGAATCTTGTGGTTGATCAGCAAGTTTTCATGAACGCTTCCAATAGCATCACCACCAGTTACATGTGATCCGACCTTCAGGTCTTTTGCGACTGTATAATCCCACTTAGCATCTCTTGAAAGCGCCCGTGTCGATACTCCTTTTGGAATATAAATCGAATCGGTAAGATCAGCAATATCCTTGAGTGGACGCTGAATACCGTCGAAAATGGATCCCATAATACCGGGTCCAAGTTCGACCGACAATGGTTTGCCGGTTCGGAGAACTGGATCGCCAATCGTGACTCCGGAAGTCTCTTCGTAGACTTGGATGGTGGCAAAATCTCCTTCCAAACGAATGATCTCTCCGACAAGCTCTTGATGGCCGACACGGACGAGCTCGTACATGGCAGATCCTGCCATTTTTTCGGCAGTTACGACTGGACCAGAAACACCATAGACGAAACCGTATGAAGCCTCAACGGGCCCATCGCGCATCGAGGACGATTGTGTAGCAGTTTCCATTTTCTCCTGAAAGTCCAGACATGATTTTGATGGTTTCATAAAGGGTTGAAATTAATTTAGCGAATAATATATGAAAAATAATAACGCGTCAAACCTCGAATTTGAACATATGAACTGTTATAGAATGTTTTCGACTCATTATTTATTATACTTTGGGATAAATCAAAAAAATCTATGAATAATAATAATAATATGAATTCCGACAATACGAATTAAACTGGAAACTCATATCGAGAAACAAAAATCAAGAATTAATTTATTCAAACACAAAATAGTTTCAAAATGCAACAATTCTCTCAATTATTATAATTTAACGGAATATTATTATGTTTCATTTAGGGTTCACTGTTGTAAAATACTAGTGTACTTTAATTAAAATTAAAAAATATAAATATAATACAAATGGTTCAATGAAATGATTTCTTTTATGATTTTTATATGAATGGTAAAATCGTTCTTCGATTTTACTACATGGGTGGCCAGTAATCTCATTTCCATAAAATACCTATTAATCATTCATTTCCCAAAGAACGAAACTTGATCAAGAGCAAAGATCGAAAACGAGACTAGCCCTATACTCTCATATATACAACGCTAAATAACTCATTATCATCATTTTCATTATTAATCAAAAAATCAAGAAAACCCATCAGCGTGAGAATATTTCTACATGTATTATGCTACATTTATAATTAATATTATAAATAAATGATATATTCCAATTAATATGAATACAAGTATTTCCAAAAATACAAAATCTACATGTCTTCCTTGTAAGGTGTTTAGAATTATGCAAACCAATACAATAACACAGAATTACGAAAATATGAGAAATTAATTAGATTTCTTTGGTGTTATTTTAAAACAATAAATTCCCATGTAGTCACAGATTTGACGAGTTATGAATAAACAATAAATGAGTAAAGAGCAATACACATAGATGGTTGACCAGAATAGTAACGTCTTTTCGTCAAATTTGAAATCGTAATATTGGTTGAGAATCATTGAAATTGGACCGATATAAATCCAGTCCCACAAAACAAGCTCACTTCGACTCATATGAGCCACGATGAGACGGTTGGTTGACTGAAAGCAGAATTGATTTCAAATTTATTTTTTTTGTATTTTACTTTTGCAGCAACAGCACCAAATTGTAGCACAAAAAGAACAATATTTTCATCAAACACGGATGTGTTGGACTTGCTGTAAATCATGCAGTATGGAACCACAACTGCAAGCAAAGGACATCCTGGGAATAAAACTGATGTACCAGCAACTGAAAAAAATGATTTTCAGATTTCACCCCAGATTTGTTACCAGTAGATCCATTTTTTCCGACGCCATCTGATAAAATAACCGATAGATATCCAGAAGCTTGATATATAGTTCCTAGGATAGCCCCAAACAATATAAAATGTTTTAAGGTGTATCCAAAAAAACCTTAAAATAAAGTTAATAAAACTATATCATCAGTTACCAACCGATACTCCAGATTCCTGGCCCAAATACTGCCGTGAATATAAGCATTAAAATAATACACATCTGCGCTTCAGTTACGTCAAACCTAGAAAATCGTAATTGTCCAGTACAATAAGTACTCCAATGAGCGGTATAAAATAGGGAAACTGATATAAGGCACGCTACAAATACTCCACATTGCACGGACCCCAACTGAAGAGCATAACACACGTTAAGTGTTACAAAAACCTATATAGATGACAAATAAGTTTAAAATAATCTAATTTATATTACCTGAGAAGCGGAATCACAGCCATGATCAAATAGTTCGCCGAGAGGAGAAGATGCACCGGTACGGCGAGCTTGCTTTCCATCGGTGGCATCTAATGTTTGATATACGAATAGCCCAAAAGCAGCTAATAAGTAGGCCCAAAATGGCGCCGATTCTTTTGCAGTGGGACAGTAGTAAGATAAAACCAGTACCGTGAATAAATTGGATATAAGCCCTTAACTTACAATTAAAACAAATTCATAATATTGTCAAACCAACCAACGAGCGTTATAAGATTCGGTGCAACCCATAATGGATAATAGTTTACAACTTTCTCCCAGAAAGTTTTCATACAAAGCTCGTCGAGCCATGACGTGTCAACTGCCGAATATATGTGTTCATCGAGACGTTGAAGTTCTTCAGAAGTCAATAAGCAGTCATACTGTAGATAATGGTCAATAGTTTTGTTTCCCACATAAGAATCACTATCGACGAATTGGGACCGCGGTCGATATGCGTACCTGTATTAAATACGATTTTTTACGTTTATATATAAAATTTGTATACCTCTCTTTTGAACGGTCTTTTCCAGGACGTTCTCCTTTGGATCTAGATCGAGTAGTTACCATTCTAAATTCATACTATATTAGTTCAGATAGTACTCTTCAATGATATATACATATCATTAAAATCCTATTGAAAAGTTAATTTTTTATATTACAGCCCTTAACGGCAAATTCCATTTTAAGATATTTGAGCATGTTTTACTGATTTCCACATGGAATAAATATATTATAACAATACTGTCTATATTCAACTAAATAATAGAAATTTTAAATAAATCGTATGGAAATACAATTTTACAGTCTTAAATAGTATTATATTTTTAGCGGTACAAATAAAATATTTGTCTATATTGACTATTTTAATATTTATACCTAATAACCTACAGCTCTACAACCAAAACAATAAAAAAGAGAGTATATATATATATATATATATATATAAATGTTATATTCTTAAATATCCATGCCAATTTGAATCTCAAAATTTCTCAAATTCTCCCATTTTTTTCACGCTTTCACTTAAGGGAATCATAACCTCAATTACATAGCACAGACTCCTTAAGCTTTATAGATATATATTTTATTCCCCTAAATTTTCTAATCTCTTTAATTTTAAAATATAACATATTTTAATTTAAAACCATTATAATTATAATTATTATTCGCGAATATATCTAATTAGAAAATCAATTAATTCTAAATCAAGGTCTGATAATAGTACAAACGTACTTAAAATTTTATATAACCTTAAATCTTACAATACGTTCAATTACTTTAATTCTCTAATCAAATTGAAGCTTAAAAATTAAAATAAAATATTTAGAATATCAATATCTGCGCAAACACGAAGGAAACGCCAGACGAGCCTGCGTTGACTTTTATTTAGAGCAAATTATTAAGAGCATATCTTCGTCACGTCATACTAACTAGTGTGCTATGGCGCTAATATGCCTTATGGAAAATAAAAAATTAAGCCAAAAATGTTAGTATCGACTTTCCATAATTAGGAAATTAGTCAAATTTTCCCATTCTATCTCACCAATTTATTTAATTAATTTTTTGATGATTATTTATTTTGTAACGAGCTACATGGCTGCATCGCTCTGAACTTCAGCTGCCATGCCTCGTTAGCTGCACATCGAGTCCAAGACAGAGATAGAACTGTTTATTGAAACATAAGAATTGCTTTTATAGTCTTTCTCAAAGGGGCGTGGCTTAATGCTAGTGCCTCAGCCACTACATCCCCCCCTCGAAAGAAAAATAATAAAATTAAATTTAGGATGAGTAAGATATAAAGTAGGGTTAACATTCCAAGTTAAAAGAAAGTAATATCATATCTGGTGGATCCAGGTGTAGCGGGTTTAATAGGAATTATGAAAAAAAAATTTTAGAATGTGATTAGTAATGGTTAAGGTTGAGAATGATAGGAGTTAATACATAGAAAAATATTCTTAAAATTGGGGAAAAGAAGTAATTATTATTGGAAGAAATGTAAAGTTTACAATTACTAATTCCAATGATTATCAAGATTACTAAACTATGGTTCAATGGGTTAACGTATTTAGAATGGGTTCAATGGTTTTAGGATTTACAATTGAAAAGGATAAGGTATCATGAGTATAAAATAATGGGTAAAATGAATAGTGTATAAGAATATAAAACATATCTTATAACAATAGAATCACTACATTTATTAACGGTGTTGTAGACGTCCTGCACTTCTTGCCTGCTTGCCAAGCTGACTGGTCCATCCGTTGGTGCTTGGAGTACTAAAAGTCGATCTAGTCTTCTTGTGTCCTCGTGAAGCAAATGGCCAATGATGCTTCAATTTTGGGTCCAATGATCAGTGTCCTTGCGCAACGGTCATCGATCATGGAGATGGTTTTAGTAATCCTTTTTTTTTCGGTTCGATTTGGCAGAGTTTCATCGATTCGGCTGGTAGATAGTGGTGTTTTTCTTGTTCTTGGTCGGCGAGGATAGTGAGTAGTGATGCTATTCTTGCTCTTTGTCATCCATTGTTGTTTGGTGGTGAGCCCTGCGGTTCTTCTCTCGAATTTCCGCGGGAGTCCTGGGCGTAGACGGCTATTTTCTCTAATTGTGATTGCATCTGGGGCAGGAGTATGGTTGATAATGGGAGGATTGCCGAGATGGATTTCTCCGTTTTTTCGTCGTGATCTTGTTTTTCGACATCCTTTTTCTTACCCCGGAGCACTGAGGTTTTTTGTTCGAGACACAAACCTTGCTAGAAGGTGGTCTGCATTGCGGATTCCCTGGTTTGCTTCTTCGTTGGATATGCTTGGGCGAACAGTTTGCGGCAGTTCGAGACGAACAGCCTGACCGAGTGTCTCTCGTTGCTGGATGCTAGCTAGGGCTGCGTGTGACGCGACTTCCTGTATCCATGTCGGGTTCTTCGGCAGCTCCTTGTAGACATCAACTAGGGTGCTCCACACCGTACCTTGCAGCATAAAAGGTAAGGGTTGCAGTGTGTCCTCCTCCGTGAATGTGAGAGGAAAGAAGAGAAACGACGATTCGAATAGCCTAGCCCAAAATATGGTTTGTTTAGGATTTAATCCCGTTGTTGACGCTGGGAATGACTTGGCTGTCGTGCCTCGATGTTATGTGTGGCACTTTGGGCACTGTGGTGCTGGTAAATTGGCTCGTATTAGGTTTTAATGCTCCCATTAATTGGCTCCGTTTATGATTTCTTCATGTCATTAAGGGTCCTATTATGTAGCCATTGTTCCTGTCATCCTTTATTGCCATTGTTCTTTGTTTATTACCGTTTTTTGCGCCATTGACTAATTGCCTATGTTTATTGAGCAATTATCGCGACGGTTGATATGTTGCATTTCAGCGTCAATTGTCGTGGTCCTTAATCCCATGATATCATCTCTATGCAGCCGTGGGTGTTTTGAAATTGGCGAATTCCTCTCTAGGCCTAGTAGAATTCGATAAAGTCAATGTTCTTACCTCCCCGTGGTGAAGAGTGGTAACTGCTTCTACAAAACCAACTGGGGATGGACTCCCAGCTGGAGCAGGCTAAAAGAACACTCCCCCGCGATCCACAGTAGCGTCCAATACGTGTGGAGTAGCGGTACTCGAAGGCCTGGTTAGCCAATCCGAGTAACACCAGGGAATTTAACCTAACTCTCAAAAAAAGAAAGAAAATAAACTCAAAAGGATCAGCTCGGAATGCCAACTCACGGACAGCACGATCCCCGCCGATGTGGGGGTATTCCGGGTGTAGTAATGCCGAGGGGATCATTGGAAATGGAAAAAAACACTCAAGATTGGAAGAAAGGGAACGACAACTTCGTCTGGGAACATGGAACTGTAAGTCAATGAAGGAAGAGCGGCTGGGGGCTGCTGTGGAATACTTACTGGAATCCAAATGCTCTATAGTAGCACTCCAGGAAACTTATCACGAAAAGGATTCGTTCAACTACTATGGTCACAAGTTCCTATTCGCAAAAAGACAAGCCAAAGACAAAGGAATAGGATTTTTTGTCAACAAAAAATTCGAAAGAAATGTTGTCGATTTTCGAAAACTTGACGATCGAACCGCAATTATTTCAATCTTGTGTGGAAAAAATAAAATAGGAGTTCTCAACTGCTACGCTCCTGTCTCCGGAAATGCGCGAGACCTGAGGAAGGCTGAGGTATACTACAATACGCTTGCAAAACTCTACAGACAAGAAAAGAAAAATCACGACACCATGTTTCTACTTGGTGATTTCAACGCAAGCATCGGAACATCTTCCAACAGACAGCTATGGCCGGCAGTTGGTCTCCACGCTACTGGAAACCGAAATGACCACGGAGATCTTCTCTACAACTTTCTTGAAGCTAATAATCTGATTCATGCCAATTCGTACTTTCCAAAACCACTGTTAAGGAAATTGACTTTCAAAGGACCTAACAACATTGGATCAGAAATCGACTTGGTGCTATGCGAACGCTATCGTATTAGCATTATCCAAGACGTGGATACGTTTCATTCAAGCTACAATATCAGCGACCATGTCATGGTAATTTCAAGAATAAAAATTCCAAAGAAGATCGTCCAAGCTCATCACTATCGCAAACCAAAAACTCACGACAATTCACAGAACAACCCGAGATCACTAAAAAACAAGGAAATCGATCCACTAGTATATCAAGTTCTTCTGCAAGAATCAAAGATACAAGAAGTTGAAAACTACAATATCTTTACGAAGTTGATAACGGAAGCTGCCGTATTATCTAACCGTGAGCCAATTAAAAAAACACGAATTTCCGAGGTAACAAGACATCTATTAGAGGAAAGGCATAGAATGAAGTTGTGTACACCGTTCAATAAACATGAGTTTCGAGCAATTTCGAAGAAGGCGAGAGATTCCTTGGAAAAAGATTTGAACGATTGGAAAGACGAAATTGTCCGAACATCAGCTACGTCAAAAAGTGTAAAAAAACTTAAAGATATGGAACTTCCGGAGATACCACTGAACAAATTGAGAAGAGAGGACAATACCGTTACTTACAACCGAAGTGAAATCAGGAATATCGTGCACAATCATTTCGCAAATCTCTATTCACTTCACGGCGAGTATGTTACGAATGAAAACTCTCTTGACGATGATGGCTCAAACACCAATTTAGACGATCTGCCACCAATAATTGAAAGTGAAGTAGAAGAATCAATCAAATCTCTTCGCACTAATTCTGCTCCAGGCATCGACGGGATAACTCCGAAAATGCTAAAATGCGCAATTGATTCTATCGTGCCTCCTTTAACGAAGATCTACAACAACGCCCTTAAATCCAAAGAAATTCCAAAGGCATGGAAAATCTCGAAGATATCATTGCTACCAAAAACGAAAAACGCGGATAATATCAAACAATATCGTCCCATAGCCTTGATATCGATTATTGCAAAGATTTTTACAAGAATTCTAGCCAAGAGAACACAGGCTTTCGCGAATCACTTTCTCGAAGAATCCCAACAAGGATTTCGTCCGTCGCGTGGCTGTATAGACAACATCCAAAGCGTTCGTCAACTCATTGAGAAGTGCAACGAATACCAAATACCACTCGTCTTGGCGTTCATAGACTACTCCACTGCTTTCGACAAAATCCACCACACGTCAATCCAATCTGCACTACTAGAGGCCGGCCTTCCTGAAGGTCTTGTCTCAGCACTCCGATCCACCATTCAAGGAGGGATTGCCAACGTCACCGTGCACGGGGAGAATCTGGAGGTTCCGCTCAACAGAGGAGTACGACAAGGAGACACATCATCGCCAACGCTCTTTTCGTTTTCCTTGCAACACATTATGAACGAAGCCGAATTGGAAATAGATCGAATGGACATAGATAATGGCATACTGATCGACGGCAAAGTACTGAGCAGGCTTGAATTTGCTGACGACGTTCTTTTGATTGGGAAATCCTCGTCGGAAATCGAACAAAGACTAGAAGTCATAAGAAGGATCAGCTCGAGACATGGATTAGAAATCAACACGAACAAAACCGTCATCATGTACAACCGTCATGCTTCTCAAAGTGACATAAGCTCAAACGGTTCTAAGTGTCCAATCTCTCGTGGAGCTCGATATTTGGGAAGCTGGATAAACATTGATGGCTCTCTTGACGAAGAAATATCCAGGCGCTGCAAAGCCGCATGGTCATCTTTCTCTAAGTGCAAAATACTATTGCCACACTTAGACAAGAAACGGATCAAGGAACTCATCATGCAGAACATAATACCAGCTCTCCTATACGGCAGTGAAAGTTGGTGCCTGCTGAAGAAGGACAGGGAGCGATTACAACGATGCGCAAATGCCATATGTTTCTATTCCGGTTGCGACGAAATTGATGTAGGGATCATTGCGGATAAAAACAAGTTGAAATGGGCCGGTCACATTGCTCGAATGCCACTCGACCGTTGGTGCAAAATACTTTCAGAATGGGACCCCCGTTGCAGCACACGAAGTAAGGGCAGACCGAAAGAGCGATGGGCTGACTCCATCCGTAAGTGGACGTCCGATTACGTGCATAAGGTCTCCACCAACCGTACCAATGGAAGAAGAAGGATTGGAATCCTTGAGAGGAAATCGACTTGGTCAACAATGGCAAGACAAAGTCGCAGCGTCTGGAGAGAGATGGTCCGCAATCTTCACGATTGACATGGACTAACCAAGTAACCAAGTAACCAAGTATATCTAATTAGAAAATCAATTAATTCTAAATCAAGGTCTGATAATAGTACAAACGTACTTAAAATTTTATATAACCTTAAATCTTACAATACGTTCAATTACTTTAATTCTCTAATCAAATTGAAGCTTAAAAATTAAAATAAAATATTTAGAATATCAATATCTGCGCAAACACGAAGGAAACGCCAGACGAGCCTGCGTTGACTTTTATTTAGAGCAAATTATTAAGAGCATATCTTCGTCACGTCATACTAACTAGTGTGCTATGGCGCTAATATGCCTTATGGAAAATAAAAAATTAAGCCAAAAATGTTAGTATCGACTTTCCATAATTAGGAAATTAGTCAAATTTTCCCATTCTATCTCACCAATTTATTTAATTAATTTTTTGATGATTATTTATTTTGTAACGAGCTACATGGCTGCATCGCTCTGAACTTCAGCTGCCATGCCTCGTTAGCTGCACATCGAGTCCAAGACAGAGATAGAACTGTTTATTGAAACATAAGAATTGCTTTTATAGTCTTTCTCAAAGGGGCGTGGCTTAATGCTAGTGCCTCAGCCACTACATCCCCCCCTCGAAAGAAAAATAATAAAATTAAATTTAGGATGAGTAAGATATAAAGTAGGGTTAACATTCCAAGTTAAAAGAAAGTAATATCATATCTGGTGGATCCAGGTGTAGCGGGTTTAATAGGAATTATGAAAAAAAAATTTTAGAATGTGATTAGTAATGGTTAAGGTTGAGAATGATAGGAGTTAATACATAGAAAAATATTCTTAAAATTGGGGAAAAGAAGTAATTATTATTGGAAGAAATGTAAAGTTTACAATTACTAATTCCAATGATTATCAAGATTACTAAACTATGGTTCAATGGGTTAACGTATTTAGAATGGGTTCAATGGTTTTAGGATTTACAATTGAAAAGGATAAGGTATCATGAGTATAAAATAATGGGTAAAATGAATAGTGTATAAGAATATAAAACATATCTTATAACAATAGAATCACTACATTTATTAACGGTGTTGTAGACGTCCTGCACTTCTTGCCTGCTTGCCAAGCTGACTGGTCCATCCGTTGGTGCTTGGAGTACTAAAAGTCGATCTAGTCTTCTTGTGTCCTCGTGAAGCAAATGGCCAATGATGCTTCAATTTTGGGTCCAATGATCAGTGTCCTTGCGCAACGGTCATCGATCATGGAGATGGTTTTAGTAATCCTTTTTTTTTCGGTTCGATTTGGCAGAGTTTCATCGATTCGGCTGGTAGATAGTGGTGTTTTTCTTGTTCTTGGTCGGCGAGGATAGTGAGTAGTGATGCTATTCTTGCTCTTTGTCATCCATTGTTGTTTGGTGGTGAGCCCTGCGGTTCTTCTCTCGAATTTCCGCGGGAGTCCTGGGCGTAGACGGCTATTTTCTCTAATTGTGATTGCATCTGGGGCAGGAGTATGGTTGATAATGGGAGGATTGCCGAGATGGATTTCTCCGTTTTTTCGTCGTGATCTTGTTTTTCGACATCCTTTTTCTTACCCCGGAGCACTGAGGTTTTTTGTTCGAGACACAAACCTTGCTAGAAGGTGGTCTGCATTGCGGATTCCCTGGTTTGCTTCTTCGTTGGATATGCTTGGGCGAACAGTTTGCGGCAGTTCGAGACGAACAGCCTGACCGAGTGTCTCTCGTTGCTGGATGCTAGCTAGGGCTGCGTGTGACGCGACTTCCTGTATCCATGTCGGGTTCTTCGGCAGCTCCTTGTAGACATCAACTAGGGTGCTCCACACCGTACCTTGCAGCATAAAAGGTAAGGGTTGCAGTGTGTCCTCCTCCGTGAATGTGAGAGGAAAGAAGAGAAACGACGATTCGAATAGCCTAGCCCAAAATATGGTTTGTTTAGGATTTAATCCCGTTGTTGACGCTGGGAATGACTTGGCTGTCGTGCCTCGATGTTATGTGTGGCACTTTGGGCACTGTGGTGCTGGTAAATTGGCTCGTATTAGGTTTTAATGCTCCCATTAATTGGCTCCGTTTATGATTTCTTCATGTCATTAAGGGTCCTATTATGTAGCCATTGTTCCTGTCATCCTTTATTGCCATTGTTCTTTGTTTATTACCGTTTTTTGCGCCATTGACTAATTGCCTATGTTTATTGAGCAATTATCGCGACGGTTGATATGTTGCATTTCAGCGTCAATTGTCGTGGTCCTTAATCCCATGATATCATCTCTATGCAGCCGTGGGTGTTTTGAAATTGGCGAATTCCTCTCTAGGCCTAGTAGAATTCGATAAAGTTTCCTACCCGTTTGTCCCTGTTATCGTCGAGCCAGTGACATATTCTCCTTATACCACGATAGAGAATCAGCTGCAGTATATTGTCGTCGTGATCAGCGAATACGTACAATATTAGAGGAACGGGATGTGTCTGTTACTTGGAAAGACGTTGGTTCATTGGGAATGTTCCCATGTTGGTAGCAGAGCGGAGATAACCGGCGCCTAGCTGGAGCACGTTCCGAGGAGTTAATCTCGACTCGTCGAATGGCCTCAATGTGTTCTAGACACCTACTCTTCACGAGGAGTAGACCGGCACATTCAAGGATGGGGACCGGTGTGTTCCATCCCGTGCTCGCGGGAGCGACCCGCCTAATAATCATCATTCCGTTGAATAATAGATACTAGTAGAATACAAGAATACTAGAAATCGGAATGGAATAGCTTGCCTTTACTCCGACCCTGTCGGCATTAGTAGTTGGTCCTTTGTTTCTCTTCCGACTACACGGGCCGGTCAACTTGCCTGGTCGATACCCGTCGGGACCCAGGGCCACGCCGAGGGGTATCGAAAAATCTGTATCAACAGACGGACCAACCAGCGCCTGCAAGTTGCCGCCGCGTGTCGTACTAACAGCTCTAAGCTTCTCCGGTGCATCCAACGGAACCTACGCTTCTTCCGACCTCGTCATCCTAGCGATTCGAGACGAGGTGGAACCTCCATGTAACGAGCTACATGGCTGCATCGCTCTGAACTTCAGCTGCCATGCCTCGTTAGCTGCACATCGAGTCCAAGACAGAGATAGAACTGTTTATTGAAACATAAGAATTGCTTTTATAGTCTTTCTCAAAGGGGCGTGGCTTAATGCTAGTGCCTCAGCCACTACAATTTAATTTTTTGGAAAATTGAATGGCAAAAATTAATGAGGAAGAAAAAAAGTTGGCAGCCTTCTTAATTATGACAAGTGGAGACCAAGCATTTTGTGGAAAATTGTTAGTTTTCAAAAAAGCATTTAATAATCATGAGTCACGATTGTCATAATGAAGCATTTCGGCCATTTTTAATAAATTACGATTAATGAATTTCAACGACAATTTAAATAAGGGTTTGTGGATTTTTGAGCGCATTTGATAAAGTCTATCAATCCACAACCTATATGGCTCCGATACATGGCTACTCCTTTTCCCATACATGGCTACATCACGCGTCTGCAAAGAGCAATCAACACCATTTGCTTCTATGCCGATTGTGAGACCATAAAAATTGAACGGATTGTCCACGGAAAGGTCTTCCAATGGTCAGGCCATATTTCCAGAATGCCGGTGGACCGTTGGTGCAAACGCCTAACAGAATGGGATCGTAGAGGATCAACTAGACCAAAAGGACGGCCTAAAACGCGCTGGTCTGATGCCGTCTTCACCCACGAACGGTCCACGACAAGATCCACTAGAAGACGGATAGGAATCCTGAACACGAAATTTTGAGAATAATTTTGAGAATGATAATGAGAATAATTTTGAGAATGATTCGGACTCCAAAGTATACAAGATGAGGTTCTCGTTTGGACGGCCACTCTTTTTATCGAAATAATGTGTTAGTGGCCGTATGGCCGACCATTATCTTTTCTTCCTTTTTTACTCTTCCATTTGGTACCGATCTTTGAAAAGGACAATAAATGAACTATTTCTATAATATAAATTATCCTACGAGGAATTAATTCGAATTTTCACGTTTATAAACATTTATTAATAATGAATGATTTAAATATGGATAATGCAACGATTTCAATTATACTACAACTTGCTATGATACATAAAAGAAAAAAAACATATGCACAATTATTTTATTCATTTAGGTACATAAAAACATAAAAAGTTACCCGTATAATACTTAAATCTACAATTCATTTTAATTAGTGTAAGAATTAATGAGTTTTTAAATATTTTTGAAGGCAGTTAAGAAATTTTTACAATTATTATATCTCACAATACTTTAATTAAATTTATGTTTACCGGAAAATTTTATTTTGAAGGAACTAATTAGGAAATTCATCAGTTCTTGGATTCACGGAGATATTTTGTTTTCTTTTGCTTTACTGTTTTCCTCAATATCGTATTGGTTTTCGTACGGTGGCATTCTCAGAGATATACGGAATATCGAAACAAACATAACAATAAATAACTGTGCCGCAAATATATAAAGAAAAACGTAATAGTTATAGTTGCTGATTAGAATCGCCAGTGGAGTGCCGGCAAGCATTGAGCCAGCTGTAAATAAAATTTATTCAACTTTTTGAGGACTCTCCGTCTTACAGCTTGCAATGAACGATATGAAAGCGCTAACTGTTCCTTGAATCGATTTGTGTCCGGCTTGGGATGCAATAATACACCAAACATTAATAGAACCATTAACAAACATTCCTGATAGAAAACCGAGAATTGAGCTTAAATCCTATATACATATAAATAGAAAATTAAAATATGTTGATTAAATAAACCGGAAAGCTGAATATGGCGCCAGTTGAAAACATCATAAAGCACGTATAGGCAACAGCAATTATTCGGCGTGTTGCGTCAGTATCAAAGTGACGACTTGCTAAATCAATGATGATTCCAGTTGTCATGGTTCCAACAAGGCTATACAATATTAAAAAGTTATGTCTCATTTTTAAAAATTACCCTCCAATTTCATATGAAATTTGATAGAAGTCTGGAGCAACGTCTACATCTGTTAAGAATAGTTGAATCCAAGTTTCACAAATTGTGCGAACCTCCATTGTGAACAAATAAACAAATGCAATGTGCCAAACAACTCCAGAACTTAAGATAACTTTGAAGCCGTTGTATTTCTTGCTCGATTCTTTTTCTGTTTTGGGATTCACATTGTCTTCGCGTAATACGTAATAGCAAATGAGCGAGAATGTAAGCATCCCAACTCCTGAATATGATTCAATGGTTCGCCAATTGAAGGCCCGCTTTGAAATCGGTTGTAGAATTCCCGCAATTGTGCTACCACAAGCAAGTATGGAGAACATGGTTCCATATGTTCCTTTTGAGAACCACTTCAATTTTAAATATTAGTTTTTGTCAATTATCTTATTAAACAAATTTTATGGTATACAACTTTTCTTTTTAAAGAATTTTTTCGGCTACAAAGTGAGGAAGAGAGGGAAAAGGTTAGATTTCAAAACTATATTTTAAATACTTTTTATTCACGTCATTATGACAGTAACCGCATCTCACTGAGCACAATTTATAGATAACTATTTTTTTTATTTATAGATAATCAGTGCCTAATGAAGGACGAAAAAATTAGGATCGAATGAGGTTCTCGTTTGGACGGCCATTCTTTTTTACGAATATATGGGGAAAAAAATTTTTTTTGTGGCCGTGTGGCCGCCCATCATTTTCTCTTATTTTGCTCTTCCATTAGGCACCGATCTTTGAAAAGGTCAATAACAGAATCACCTTTTCTTCACTGTCCATAAAAATTATGTAAAATAGTATTAACGATTTTTTGAAAGAGCTATGTGGATTTTTTAAAATTTTTGAAGGAAATGTACATGAAAAAAACAAAGAATATTAACAAAACTATTATATTTTTTTGAAAACCATCCAATCTTTAAAGTAGCGTTTTGTTAAACAATAATTACCCCAGCTGGCGTAAACAAAATATCTGAAATATACACGTACACGTGAAATAAACAAGCTCAAATATAAAAGAAAATCATTGTTTCCATTTGATGTGCGAATACGAGTTGTAGAATACAAAATTGGTAACTCTCGTTAAAATAATATAGCTTTTCCACATATCAAAACATTTTTTAGTTTAAAACTAGATATTTGTGAAAAAAAGATGTTGATTTCTGCATATAATAAAAAAATGAATAGTAATTTCATATTCATAACCCGAATTCGTGGATATCAATACAAAATTCTAAACGGAAATAAAGAAGGGCTAAAATCTATTGTTTGTTTATGACAATTCAATGAAATATGTAAATCTACTACGTTCTGAATTTTCCCTCAAGCTTTAAACCTTATTGTAAATTATGATAATAAGTAATAACGCTTACACTTTGAACCAATAATGTTGCTGGAACCCAACCAGCTCCTTGTACAATTCCGAGAAATAACATTGCCAACAACAAGTGCCAATATTCAGTTGCAAAACCTTGAATTATTTCAATCATTTTTTAAACTATTCAAATATTGTTACCAATTCCAATAGAACTCAAGGAACAAATAACGAGTCCGATTAATAAGAGCGCCACCTTCGAATATTTGTCCGATGCAATTCCGAAAACAAGCCGGCCAATTGTGTAGCACAAAGCATGTGACGTTACAAGAAGTCCTTAAAAAATAATAATTGAATGTGTATTGTTGATAAAAATTTTCATAGGTAGTTATCACTTTGTAGACAAATATTTATCATTTCATTATTCTGTTAAAATTCGCGGAGTAAATTTAATAGATTCAAATTAATTTCAAACTTATTATGAATTTACTTCATTTATTATTAAATTATTGTCGTGGTGTAGGTTGATGAAAAATTAGGGGTAAAGGAGCATACCGAAAAAAAAGATGGTCACGCTTGGGCTGGTGTAGATTTAATTTGCAATTTGTTTATTATTTCGCTTTTTTTCATCACAATTTTGTTTCATTTAGTTTTCTCTTACTAAATTGGTTGTTAAATCAACATAATATATATTATAATAAACATTTTAGGTATAATTTATTATATTTAGGATCGAAATAATAAACAAATTGCAAATTAAATCTACACCAGTCCAAACGAGACCATCTTTTTTTTCGGTATGCTCCTTTACCCCTAATTTTTCATTAACCTACACCACGACAATATAGTAGGTCATGAATTTATTTTGCGTTGCAAACTCATTATCGAATTTTGTTAAACTTTGAGCATATTTAGTGACTCTTAAGAAATTATTTTTTAACATTGCCCCGTTATAACGACAAATTAAACATGATCAAATATATATAATAACAATTTTTAAAGCAAATCAATTACAATGGTTCCCAAAATCTACACCAGCCCAAGCGAGACCATCTTTTTTTTCGGTATGCTCCTTTACCCCTAATTTTTCATCAACCTACACCACGACAATATGTGAAATTGACAATTCCAATTTTATTTTCATAAAAACTAAAAGTAATAAATCTGATTTTATCTAGAAATTTTGAAGAAATATAATGAAAAACAGAGAAATTATTAACATAAATTTAATATTCGTTTCATGATCTCGTTGAGACCATTTTCTTCTGAAATATTTAGTTGCAGTTAATCTTTCAACCATCTAAATTTACTAATTGGGTTTTTATCCAATTCCATCATAACTATTCAAATTTTCTTCTTCGATGATAATAATAAATTTTATAAAACAAAATATAATTGAATTAAACTGTAACGGCCTTCGGATAATTTACGAATTCGAAATACTTCTCAAAAATTGGAAATTCAGTGTAGTCTCGTTTTAAGCTCAATAACAGCTCTTTTCCTTTGAACGGTTTTAACCTATGATTTTATATTCTATTATTTAATTTAAATCCAGATTCTTAATTTATTCTCAATATTATATAGTATATCAAATGCGATTACCACTGCAAAATGTAGAGCACTTTTTAAATGTTATTTTTTCATTTAATTTTTATGATTATTTTCTTGTACATGCTTGTTCTATACTGTTTTTGCTTAAATAGATTTAAGAATATTTTTAAAAAAAGTGCGCCAAATTTTGCAGTGGTAATCGCATTTGGTGCCGACTATATGTTATGGCAAATATGAATTTTCTTTTGATTACAGTATCGAATATTGAAAAAACAATATTGATAAAATGAAACTAAAAGCATAAATTTAAAAAAAATATTCAAAAAATAAGAATATCAGCTATTCCTTAGTTAAAACATTATAATTACCAAATTTACCATAAACTTAAAAATAAAATAAGTTTTACAAGCTTCCTACTTTCAACTAAAAAAGAATCACGCAATATTGTTATTCAATTTGCATGTTCGTATTCTAAAAGTCAATTCAGGAAAATTCTTGTCAACAAGGGAAATAAAAAATATTCCCCAATAGATTTGTGATTCATAGCATCGAAAATTTACTGAAAATAGATTTTACTATAAAGCCTCTAACGAAAATTTTAGATAAGCCTTTAGACAATTTAAAAAATATTTCAAAATGGTTAAATAACTTCACGCCAAATGGAATTGTAAATATCTAGGTGAAGCTTCATTTAATTGAAATTTATTTTGCGGCTAGTGGCTTAAAATTATTTTATTAATAATCGATAAATTATTTTTTCTTCATAATAAACAAATCCTTGGATCATCACTTGAAAATTGTGGAATAATTGAATCAGTTAAACTGTAAAAATGAGAATACAGTTATAAACAAAATCAAAAACGTAAAATGTTATTAAAATTTGAAATCTAAACGCGTCAGAAAACGACCGACTATATCTTTTAATTTATTAGGAATCAAATTTTTATAGAATTTAATGGTATATGTATTATTTTTCTTAAAATATTAATAATTCACTTGAAACTATGAAAATAAGACAACGGGGAAATTAGAAAAATCTGATCATATTTGGAAAAATCGACATTTGCTTGTGGAAACTTTAATAGATTGTTGATACGATAATTCAAAATTAAAAAATAGTTATTATTGGGAATATAAGATAAGTGGTATTTTAAATGTGAAAAAAAAGAAAATGAGCAATACTGAAATTTTCAACATATTTTTTTCTAAATTCTATGTTTTCTCATGGCAGAACTTTCCGGCACACCAACTGAAGTGGAAATTTCAGGAAAACCTGTTAGAATGGTCAATCTTAACAATATGGGATTCATTAATTTCTTTCGCGTAGTCTAAGCAAACTCAGTAAATCGTCGTAAATATTGTTTAAAAAAATAAACGTGCAAACTTTAAAGACACGTTTGAAATTTTGAAAATTATAGACTATTTAAAATTTTTTTGACGACGGGGTTAGCAATGCGCGGTTAAAAAAATGTGAAACTATTTTCGTTTTCAATTGGCGTGCTCCGGGAACTTATTTCTTCGACACTTCTAATGGGTTCAGTGACACAGCGGCACCATAAAATCCGCATTAAAAAAATGCATTCCATAAACTATTTTCCTTTCCTGTTCTCCTCATAATAAAGAGAAATTCACAATTAGTCCTGAAAATATCAATAATTAACAATGAATCTTTAGAGTTTATTAGAATCATCATTATTATTCTCAATTTGAATCTCGAAAAAGCGTATAAAATGTGACATCACAAATTAAACAATGATTATTCATTCCGACGAATCTCCCTCATCATCTAAAAACGAGTTTGACCTGATCGGAGCGATCATTGAAAGACTAAACGCGGTTGCGATGAAACGGTGTGAAACAAACATCAAACTGTAAACGGACCATTCAAATAAGCTCAATCACTCACCGATGTTGTCACTGGTCAAGGGGATTTCTTCTCGGATTAATGGTAGGAGAGTAATCGGTAATCGGCGGAAATAAATATGAGCAAAGTAGATTATGGTAACTATTATAAATTTGAATAAGTTTCTAAGCATTGTTGAAGAAGAAGAAGATGATGATGATGACATTTTACGTAAGTTTATTAGAAATGCGTTGTGAGACTACTTTTGTGTTTATATATGCACGTATATCATAGAGGCGGATCGTAAAGGAATGTTTATCACTGAATTCCGGTAGTTGATCACGTGGGGACAGAAAAGACGTGAAAGTTTGTCTTTGATCGTTGAAGAATTAGAATGATCGCCGTCAGGTTTATTAATGCATATGCATATGTAATTGACCTGTTTGTTTAGTTGTTTGTCGCGATTATTAAGTGTTGTATTGTTGTACTTATAATATTGGTCTAAAGATTGTGATTCTATATGCCAACTTTGAAGAAAAATTAAATAATGTTGAAGTGAAATTTCTTAAAAATCATATCTAGAATCGGAAAAAGTTAATATTATTGAATAGATAAATGTGTACAATGGTTACTGTAGAAAAATTTTGTCATTCGCTGAGCTGAGAAACAAATTGCGCTCAAAGTTCGGCGGATAGATTGCAATAAGTCGTAAAAATAAATTTCGCAGTTCGTATACAAATATTAAAATTTTAAAAATAACAAGGTGTAAATAAATGTGTAAATTGGCTTAAAGGAGCATAAGGAAGAAAGATGTTTTCGCTTGAGGTAGAGAGACGAAGGAGTTGTCGATTGACTTTTCAAATAGTTCATTAGGGTGAACCATAATTTTTTCCGATTTCCTATATCTTTTTGTATAATTGTTTCATTTACCAATAAAAGATTTTTATATACATGTGTTATATACTTTTAAAGCTCTTGGACAGCTATTAAAGTTTTTAATTGGTCTTTTATTTAAAAATTTTTTAACTTGTAGAAGAAACGTGGACAAAACACATTCAGGCCAACCTACGTCAATGGGTTCTGAAGCAATCCGTGAAGCTGTGGGGAGCAATCCATCAATAAGTAGTCGCAGATTGTCGGGCGAGCTCGATATTCCTCAAAAATCAGTTGTACCGCATCTTCACGACCTTGGGAAAGTCAGTAGACGCTGCCGAGAAGTACCTCATGCATTGACTGAAATTCAAGCTCAAAAACGTGTCGAGGCTTGCCGAAAACTGCTCGAAAATCCACAAGCCTACCGGTGTATTCTTAGAATTGTAACTTTTGATGAAAAGTGGGTCTATTTCAGTAATCCGGACAGACAAAATCAATGGTTGGAGCCCGGTCAAACCGGTTGCAAAATGCGATCGTTTCTTAAAGAAGGCACAATTTGGAAGGCGTAATTTATTTCGAGCTAGTTCCAAATGGTCGGACCATCGACGGAGACCTCTATTGCGCCCAACTTGCTTGAAAATATGCGGAACTTGACTAGAATTATCCAGCATTGATCAATTGGAAGTGGATACTCCTTCAACAAGAAAATGCAAAACCGAACACCGCCAGACAAACAAAGGAAAAGATAAAAAATATCGACGCCATTGGACTTCTTCAACATCCCGCTCATAATCCGGACCTTGCGCCATCTGATTATCACCTTTTCCAATCCATGGCACACTAAGGGATCGATCAACTTGCCGATAGATGGGTTCAAGCCATAGAGTCAAATGGTCTTTACTTTAAAACCTGATTGTTTGTCATGTTTTGTAAAATTATGTTTAAATTTTTAATAAAAAATGGAAAAAATTGTATTCACCCTAATAAGAATACTATTTTATGTGTAATTTTATTATTTTTTAGATTCGAAAATGACAAATAATTTAGTTAGGTAGTTTAAGAGAAACCAAAAGATTTGCGTTCAAAGATTGATTGTATAAATTAATAATATTAACACTCCAGAATTAAAAAAATGAAATTTTCAACAAATCCATACTATGATCATATCTATTATTTTAAAAGTTTTGAACTGTATCTTATTTTTTCGTGTTTCAATTTAGTTGTGGCCACAACGATATTGGTTAACACAAGTTTAAAGAATGGCTTTTTTATACATTATTTTTATTTTTATAATATCTTGCAGTAAGTTAGGTATTTACAGAATTTTCTAAGACGTTGGCATTCTATTCTATTATCATTTTAAGAAAAATATACACATGAAAAATGAACAAATTATTTCAAACTGTGTGGCTTGTTATTGCCACATTTTAAATAAACAACATAAATTAGGGAAAAGAAACGAAAAATTGCAAAAGTTACCACGCATGGTAGTTATGCCAATCCAAACTAAAAAATCCTCCCAATCCCCTAGCTGTTTTTGTTCAGAAAAATTACTACATGGGTCGACTATTTAAAATTAAACAAAAATGAATTCCGGAATTTTAATTTTGATTCCCGATATTGAAAATCATCCATCTATTCTCGAAACCAACAAGATCACATTTAAATTTGCATCGGAAAATAGGAAAAAAACAAATTAAAGAGGCTCTCCTAAAAATTACTAAACATCCATCAAAATGTTTATCTTCGGCATAAGGAATTAGAAAAATCCACGCTTTTAAATATTTTAAATATTTATATAGAATTTGAATATAAACAAGAAATCGAGATGAATTAGTGTTTTTGTATTTGACTGATTTTAATCTATATTTGTAAATATTTTAAAATAAATGACTGACAATGAGTTTCATTTTTCTATATTGAAATCTTCTTAAAAATTGTTTCGTCAATGAATATTTGGAATTGTTTTGCAAAAGAAAGTGCTTAAAGAAACGTTCTTTGATCAAGATCTAGATCAAATAACTAAAACAACATTAACATAACACCTCAATGTTTCTTCACACATTTTTGTTTTTAATTGATAAACTTTTTGTTCAAACTTTGGTTTTTTTTAATATTTTGGTGGGAAATTTATTTTTGTTTTTTTTTCATGAACTTCAATTTTTGAATGTATACTCAATTCTCAACTTCACCTACATATTTCTTCGTAATTTATTCTTATATTATTCTGCAATTATTATTATTTATTCTTGATATTTTACATATCACTACATATCACTTAAAATCTTCTAAATTCTACATATCACTTAAAATCTTCTAAAAGCATACTTGGGAAAGGCCGGCCCGATTGGAGTCGGGCCGGCCCGCATTTTCGATTTTGCGGCCTTGGCCCGGCCCTAAAATAAAACAAAATTTTAGTTTTTTTCATTATTTCTTAATTATTGATATATTTCTTAAAATATTGTGTGTACGTTTGTTCCTCAACGGAATTAGTAGATATTTGAGAAGATTAGGGCCGATCTTCAATGTCAAATTTGTCAAATAAATTATTTCAAACAAAAATTCAATGTTTTAAAATATTTATTTTAACATAAAACATCATCAAATAAAAAATTTTAATAGATCCTTACACTTTTTTAAGAACCGACACTTAAATATTAACCTCAAAATCCTAATTAATACCTAACGCTACATCAGAAGTTTTTTTTGTAATTTTTCCAGTAAACTAATATCTGATTCCATAACATCAGCAAGGTGACAATTTAGCGGATTGACAACTCTTTCAGATACGATGTTCAAGATTTCATAGTTTTCGTAATCAGCTGAAAATGCTGATAAAGCATCATCAGCTGTGCTCTCAACTTCTTGTTTTATTTCCTGATATTTTATGCTAAAATAAATATTTATAAAAATTATATTTCGTTTGAATAAATTATTTTGCCAAATTTTCCGGGCCGGAGGGCCCGGCCAGGGCAGAGGCATTGAGGGCCGGGCCGGCCCGCTGACCGAAAAAATCGAAAATTTCTGGCCCCCGCCTGGTCCGGGCCGGGCCGGCCCTAAATTTCCCAAGTATGTCTAAAAGTTGTTGAACTTGATTCAATAACCATGTAGCAAATAACATCGATCTCAGTGATAGGATGAAATGGGCACTTCCTATCACTTAAAATCTTCTAAAAGTTGTTGAACTTGATTCAATAACCATGTAGCAAATAACATAGATCTCAGTGATAGGATGAAATGGGCACTTCCTATCACTTAAAATCTTCTAAAAGTTGTTGAACTTGATTCAATAACCATGTAGCAAATAACATAGATCTCAGTGATAGGATGAAATGGGCACTTCCTATCACTTAAAATCTTTTAAAAGTTGTTGAACTTGATTCAATAACTATGTAGCAAATAACATAGATCTCAGTGATAGGATGAAATGGGCACTTCCTATCACTTAAAATCTTCTAAAAGTTGTTGAACTTGATTCAATAACCATGTAGCAAATAACATAGATCTCAGTGATAGGATGAAATGGGCACTTCCTATCACTTAAAATCTTCTAAAAGTTGTTGAACTTGATTCAATAACTATGTAGCAAATAACATAGATCTCAGTGATAGGATGAAATGGGCACTTCCTATCACTTAAAATCTTTTAAAAGTTATTGAACTTGATTCAATAACTATGTAGCAAATAACATAGATCTCAGTGATAGGATGAAATGGGCACTTCCTATCACTTAAAATCTTTTAAAAGTTGTTGAACTTGATTCAATAACTATGTAGCAAATAACATAGATCTCAGTGATAGGATGAAATGGGCACTTCCTATCACTTAAAATCTTTTAAAAGTTGTTGAACTTGATTCAATAACTATGTAGCAAATAACATAGATCTCAGTGATAGGATGAAATGGGCACTTCCTATCACTTAAAATCTTTTAAAAGTTGTTGAACTTGATTCAATAACTATGTAGCAAATAACATAGATCTCAGTGATAGGATGAAATGGGCACTTCCTATCACTTAAAATCTTTTAAAAGTTGTTGAACTTGATTCAATAACTATGTAGCAAATAACATAGATCTCAGTGATAGGATGAAATGGGCACTTCCTATCACTTAAAATCTTTTAAAAGTTGTTGAACTTGATTCAATAACTATGTAGCAAATAACATAGATCTCAGTGATAGGATGAAATGGGCACTTCCTATCATTTAAAATCTTTTAAAAGTTGTTGAACTTGATTCAATAACTATGTAGCAAATAACATAGATCTCAGTGATAGGATGAAATCGGCACTTCCTATCACTTAAAATCTTTTAAAAGTTATTGAACTTGATTCAATAACTATGTAGCAAATAACATAGATCTCAGTGATGGGATGAAATCGGCACTTCCTATCACTTAAAATCTTTTAAAAGTTATTGAACTTGATTCAATAACTATGTAGCAAATAACATAGATCTCAGTGATAGGATGAAATGGGCACTTCCTATCATTTAAAATCTTTTAAAAGTTGTTGAACTTGATTCAATAACTATGTAGCAAATAACATAGATCTCAGTGATAGGATGAAATGGGCACTTCCTATCACTTAAAATCTTTTAAAAGTTATTGAACTTGATTCAATAACTATGTAGCAAATAACATAGATCTCAGTGATAGGATGAAATCGGCACTTCCTATCACTTAAAATCTTTTAAAAGTTGTTGAACTTGATTCAATAACTATGTAGCAAATAACATAGATCTCAGTGATAGGATGAAATGGGCACTTCCTATCACTTAAAATCTTTTAAAAGTTGTTGAACTTGATTCAATAACTATGTAGCAAATAACATAGATCTCAGTGATAGGATGAAATCGGCACTTCCTATCACTTAAAATCTTTTAAAAGTTATTGAACTTGATTCAATAACTATGTAGCAAATAACATAGATCTCAGTGATAGGATGAAATGGGCACTTCCTATCACTTAAAATCTTTTAAAAGTTGTTGAACTTGATTCAATAACTATGTAGCAAATAACATAGATCTCAGTGATAGGATGAAATGGGCACTTCCTATCACTTAAAATCTTTTAAAAGTTGTTGAACTTGATTCAATAACTATGTAGCAAATAACATAGATCTCAGTGATAGGATGAAATCGGCACTTCCTATCACTTAAAATCTTTTAAAAGTTATTGAACTTGATTCAATAACTATGTAGCAAATAACATAGATCTCAGTGATAGGATGAAATCGGCACTTCCTATCACTTAAAATCTTTTAAAAGTTATTGAACTTGATTCAATAACTATGTAGCAAATAACATAGATCTCAGTGATAGGATGAAATGGGCACTTCCTATCACTTAAAATCTTTTAAAAGTTATTGAACTTGATTCAATAACTATGTAGCAAATAACATAGATCTCAGTGATAGGATGAAATGGGCACTTCCTATCACTTAAAATCTTTTAAAAGTTATTGAACTTGATTCAATAACTATGTAGCAAATAACATAGATCTCAGTGATAGGATGAAATCGGCACTTCCTATCACTTAAAATCTTTTAAAAGTTATTGAACTTGATTCAATAACTATGTAGCAAATAACATAGATCTCAGTGATAGGATGAAATGGGCACTTCCTATCACTTAAAATCTTTTAAAAGTTGTTGAACTTGATTCAATAACTATGTAGCAAATAACATAGATCTCAGTGATAGGATGAAATGGGCACTTCCTATCACTTAAAATCTTTTAAAAGTTGTTGAACTTGATTCAATAACTATGTAGCAAATAACATAGATCTCAGTGATAGGATGAAATGGGCACTTCCTATCACTTAAAATCTTTTAAAAGTTATTTTACTTGATTCAATAACTATGTAGCAATTAACATAGATCTCAGTGATAGGATGAAATGGGCACTTCCTATCACTTAAAATCTTTTAAAAGTTGTTGAACTTGATTCAATAACTATGTAGCAAATAACATAGATCTCAGTGATAGGATGAAATCGGCACTTCCTATCACTTAAAATCTTTTAAAAGTTGTTGAACTTGATTCAATAACTATGTAGCAAATAACATAGATCTCAGTGATAGGATGAAATGGGCACTTCCTATCACTTAAAATCTTTTAAAAGTTGTTGAACTTGATTCAATAACTATGTAGCAAATAACATAGATCTCAGTGATAGGATGAAATGGGCACTTCCTATCACTTAAAATCTTTTAAAAGTTATTGAACTTGATTCAATAACTATGTAGCAAATAACATAGATCTCAGTGATAGGATGAAATGGGCACTTCCTATCACTTAAAATCTTTTAAAAGTTGTTGAACTTGATTCAATAACTATGTAGCAAATAACATAGATCTCAGTGATAGGATGAAATGGGCACTTCCTATCACTTAAAATCTTTTAAAAGTTGTTGAACTTGATTCAATAACTATGTAGCAAATAACATAGATCTCAGTGATAGGATGAAATGGGCACTTCCTATCACTTAAAATCTTTTAAAAGTTGTTGAACTTGATTCAATAACTATGTAGCAAATAACATAGATCTCAGTGATAGGATGAAATGGGCACTTCCTATCACTTAAAATCTTTTAAAAGTTGTTGAACTTGATTCAATAACTATGTAGCAAATAACATAGATCTCAGTGATAGGATGAAATGGGCACTTCCTATCACTTAAAATCTTTTAAAAGTTGTTGAACTTGATTCAATAACTATGTAGCAAATAACATAGATCTCAGTGATAGGATGAAATGGGCACTTCCTATCACTTAAAATCTTTTAAAAGTTGTTGAACTTGATTCAATAACTATGTAGCAAATAACATAGATCTCAGTGATAGGATGAAATGGGCACTTCCTATCACTTAAAATCTTTTAAAAGTTGTTGAACTTGATTCAATAACTATGTAGCAAATAACATAGATCTCAGTGATAGGATGAAATGGGCACTTCCTATCACTTAAAATCTTTTAAAAGTTGTTGAACTTGATTCAATAACTATGTAGCAAATAACATAGATCTCAGTGATAGGATGAAATGGGCACTTCCTATCACTTAAAATCTTTTAAAAGTTATTGAACTTGATTCAATAACTATGTAGCAAATAACATAGATCTCAGTGATAGGATGAAATGGGCACTTCCTATCACTTAAAATCTTTTAAAAGTTGTTGAACTTGATTCAATAACTATGTAGCAAATAACATAGATCTCAGTGATAGGATGAAATGGGCACTTCCTATCACTTAAAATCTTTTAAAAGTTGTTGAACTTGATTCAATAACTATGTAGCAAATAACATAGATCTCAGTGATAGGATGAAATGGGCACTTCCTATCACTTAAAATCTTTTAAAAGTTGTTGAACTTGATTCAATAACTATGTAACTATGTAGCTGAGTAAAGAACGACAAGGGGTGTATATTTGGGACTTTTTGGAGAAGGAAAGGAGAGGTTTAAGCTTTCTCATACCGAAAAAAGACGTAACAGTGGTGCACAACGAACATGCCATGATTTATCAAAGCTTCAGATTGGCTCTCAAAAATAGTAATATGTTAATTTTTATGCTATCGGTATGTTTTTTTTAGTTTCGCAGATTTGCGATCACATAAGTTTGACTTTTTGGAGCTATGTGCACTCAAAATTGTATATAATACAAAAATAATAATACAAAGCGAAAGTTGTAAAGTGTGTAGAAAATCAATATTGTGGAAACTGGTCGGATAAATTATTATAAATTGGGTACCATTTTGTATTAAGTTTAATTCTTAAAATTATGAGAGCTGTTTCAAGCTAAATTTGGTTTGTTTGAAAAAAAGTTATATCCGCTGACCCATTCTTTAACTAATAATCAATATATTTTTTTGTTATAAACACGTATATATTGTGTTATATACCAAAAACTTTGTCATAATTTTCTCTATTTTCTTAAACTAACCATATTTGTTCATATTTTCCGTGTATTTTTTAAAGTAAAAAAAATTGTTTAGGTCCACAACATTTTATTAAATCGAGAAAATATTTAAATCAGAATGAGAGACATTTCGTTGTCCTTTTTGTTTGTAGAATTTCTAAATTGGTATGGTTTTTCTATTCTGAAACAATAGAACAAAAAAGAACATCATTAACTCTTTTTCTATTGTTTCAAAGCTAGATATCTTTCTGAAAGAAACAATGGCGGTGTTCAATATGGAAAGAGCCATATTGAATAGTTATTATGTAAACATTAATGTATCATTTTGCAATATAAATGGAAACATCAAACAAAGCACAAAAGAGGTAATTCGAATTTCAGAAAGCATTGATTCTACTCTTGGCATGTAGCTAAACGAATTGAGAAATTGCATATGAAGTTTGCAATATTTATAGGCGATCTGAAAAATTTGATACAAGATTCGTTACAAGGTTAATCGGAAAGAGACATAAAATAAAATTGTTCAAAAATGACTGGAAGGCTGTTCAGTAAAGAGCTCCTCCATGGATTGCATAATGACAGATTCACAGAAAATTAGCATGAATATCATATGGGGCTTATAGAAAGCCAGGGTTTATTATCTCATGAGAGGCATCGGATGTAGGGCTGGAGAGTTTCTGAATTACCTCAAACTGGGGTAATTAAACAATTTATTCTCCAGATAATTAACAAAAATACAAGACGAATAACATAAAAATTAATCGTTATTATTATTAAAACCGTAACATGGCAATAATTAAAGTATTTAATCGTCCTAAAGTAATGGTGATGTTGGCGTGCCACATGGATTGAATATAAGTTATCCGAATATAAATGGAGCAATGGTACATTTGGGATCTAGGTTAGTGAGATTAAGCCTTTATCCGTATCATGAGGCATCGATTGAAAGGAATACACTATTTCAGTTCATCATTAGTAGAAATTAGCATGACATTATGCATTAATTGTTCGTTTCGAGGATTATAAGAACTTAAAACTTTGAAAATTGAATAACTTGAAATCTCTATTTGGAATTATTAGTCGTAAGCACGCCAACCGGAAATTGGGATTTTCGGATATTTTAGCGTGTCTTAAAATTTATACGTCTTTTTAATGAAACATTTTTCACGGCAATTTTACTAGGCTTGTCTTAAACTATATAAAAAATATTCATAGCATTTCGAAAAGGAGCACGGTGACTGAGCTCATTTTATTATCATACAAGTTGGCGTGCGTAAGGATTAATCGATAGAATGTACAACTTGTAGGAATCCTATGCCTTTCATCATAATTCAGAATTGTACGTGGAGCAAACCAATACAACCCACGATTCATTAAAACCACTAGTTTTCCTAAAACAACACATAAATCCTTTGAAAATAACAGAATAATTATTTAATGTAGAGATCAATTTTTTCGGCGGTGGATGTTGTTTTCATTTGCACGCCAACTGTAAATAACGATTTTGCAATTTTTGAGCGTGTCTGATAATTTTACGGCCTATTAGCACAACAGTTTTTATGAAAGTTTCACTAAGCTTGTCTTAAACTATCTAAAAACATTTTTAAAAGTAAGATTTGAGTACGTTTAGTGAGCTCATTTTAATAGAATACTAGTTGACCTGCAGTTGAAAGGCCAGTGGGGCGTTGAATGATGCAACGAATTATACAAATTTCTGTCACATTCAAATAATGATTTCCCAATCTTTAAACATGTTGTTTGAACTTTCATGTAAATATTTAACGTGAATGGAGCAAATTTGAATAGAATTATCTGAAAATGGTCATATGTGTATTGAATTAAATTCGGCCTCCTTAATTTGTGTTACTATGCCAAAATTCAAAATGTATATCATATAATATTACGTGAAAAATATTCTAAATTGAAGTTTATTATCAATTTTGTCAATTTTCAATTTAATTATGGCTGAGAAAGAACCTCGCGTTAGAATATGCAACATAAGTTTGATAACAAAATACACTTTTCAGATGGAAAACATCAGAAGACTTGCGGATAACCGTGAAAGAAATATTATCATGAGAAAAGAAGGGTAATTTTTGAAATTTAAACTCGGTTTAGATTAATCTATATTTAGTTATGAATACTTGATAGTTGAAGTATTGTATAAAGCTGGTTTGAAATTTGGTTTGGGAATAAAAAATGTTGGAAGAAGTATATTTGTGTTCAAAGTTGAAGAAAGTTTGTTGTTTTGTTATTTTGCAGCAAGTCACATAGTCACACTAAGAATACCAATCGTGCACGCCGAAGGCGCTCAGTTGAAAATTCCCCTTCACATAGACTGACAGGGATGTGCGATGGGGCGCGCTAACATTTAAACGAATAATTTAATTTATTTTTAAATTTTCAGTTTTAGCTTAAAATTTCTATAATATCCGTATATTTGTATTTTATTTCCTATATCACAACAATTCTAATAAAATTGCGCACTTTCTGATATACTTGGTTTGACTATAATTGTTCATTAATGATGTGATTGTAACCGTTGAAAAATATTTTTTAAAACATTTATAACTTTTGATATAGGAGGTAAGAGCCTTTCTAATATGGCTCATATTGTTCTTTGGGTCTTCCTCTATCCATAGAGCCCATAAAACAAAAATTTTCAAAGAAAATTTTTTTGCTATAGCTCTTTTACTAGGATGCACCTTATTTTATCATTTTTCTTATTTTTCGAACGTTTTTATATTTGTTAACAAATGGTTTTAGTTCAGATAATGTGCAAAAAGGATCAATAAAGTAATACAAACCTAAATCGGATCGTTGAGCCCGTTTCACCGTTGTCAATTCCACTGTTTGTGGTCGAAATCCGTCAATGACTTAGTCAGTGTTAAAAAATTTTAATTACAGTTTTTTATAATGAAGAATCTAAAAAAAATATTGTTCTGCATATATAGAAGTAATAATTAAAGCATAAAAACATATTTATAAAGCAAAAATACTATCAACTACCAGTAGACAACACATTAAATACCAAATCATGCATACAACTCGTCCTTATACACTACTCCTTAGCTCATCATGTCAGGGTTTTTGTAGTTCCCACAGGCATCCGAGCGGAATGAGTGCATCCTTGATGGAGATTAATTAAAAACATGCAAAATTGGACACATCATGGCAACATCATACTTCCTAATCAGTCTTTATGCTGACATATATTGAAATAGATCAAAATTTAGTCGGCGAAACGGTGAAACGGTCTCAACGATCCGATTTAGGTTTCAATTACTTTATTGATCCTTTTTGCACATTATCTGAACTAAACCATTTGTTAACAAATATAAAAACGTTCGAAAAATAAGAAAAATGATAAAATAAGGTGCATCCTAGTAAAAGAGCTATAGCAAAAAAATTTTCTTTGAAAATTTTTGTTTTATGGGCTCTATGAAAAGAGGAAGACCCAAAGAACAATATGAGCCATAGTAGAAAGGCTCTAACCTCCTATATCAAAAGTTATAAATGTTTTAAAAAATAATTTTCAACGGGCAAAATCACATCATTAATGAACAAATATAGTCAAACCAGGTATATCAGAAAGTGCGCAATTTTATTAGAATTGTTGTGATATAGGTAATAAAATACAAATATACGGATATTATAGAAATTTTAAGCTAAAACTAAAAATTTAAAAATAAATTAAATTATTCGTTTAAATGTTAGCGCGCCCCATCGCACATCCCTGTCAGTCTATGTGAAGGACTTCTCCCTTCGGCGTGATCGTGTTTTTTAATTTAATGATTTATTGAAACATTTGAAGGCGCAATATTTTGAAACCTCATAGGTGTTTGAAGAGAGCGGTTTTCCTTAAATTTTCATTTATGACTGAATAATTTGAAACTTCCATATATTAAAAACCTATTTTTGTCGCAAATATTATTTACCGTAATATAAAAACGGGTTACATATCAAATAAACGGTCTATACCGTTATTATTTTAAGCCACACAAATTAGTTAACTCGGCGATATTTTTGTTAGATGAACATTACTTTACAATTGGTATTCACATAAAATGTAAATTGATATTGATAAAACTTGAATTAATGAGAAAAATTTCTTAAATAAGCATAAGGAAGGATACTGTGGTCTCGTTTGTGGGCAAAGATATGGAGGTGTCGATTTAATTTGTTTATTATTTCGATTCTCATTTCAAGTTGATCCTTGTTGTTTTTTGTTTGACCGTCCAAACAAGTGCTCTTCCATTAGGCACCGATCTCTTAAATTTACAATATATGCTATTCTTTTCTGTGTTTTAATTTCGAAAAAGACTTCGTAGGGTAAGCGAAATAACAAAAAAATTGGAAATGAAATCGACAACTCTGTCTCTTCCAAGCGATACCATTATGCTTCTTTAAGCCATTTTTCATTAATTTATAGCTTGGAAAGAATTAAAATGCAAAACATACTTACTTACTTTACTTTGGAATAAGACGAGCTAGTAACAATGACGTGTCAAGTTATATGAAAATAATACGTGTAAATTAGTAATACACGTTTAAATATTGAAAAAATATTCATTTCCATTTAGAGTGCTGTTTTTCACGTTTCAATTCATCCAAATGTACAACTAATATAATTTAACAAACAATTTTAATATAAAAACTAAAAAAAAACAGTTTATTGCTGAATAAACACTTAAAAAGAAATATACTTTTGCTTCAATTCCAGATTCAATAGTTTCCAATTTATTCAAACCGGCGGACCGTATACTTGATATTGATGGTGAACCAATAGCAGATAACGCAACATGTAAAGCTGTAATCGTACGAGCCCTAAAAGAAAACAAACGAGCGACAGTACTTGTTGAAAGAGGTGTCACAGAAATTGCCAGAAAAGAAGCGACGGTAAGCACTAAAGTTTTGTAAAACAACGCCAATACGGATTAGAATATAATTTTGATCCTTGATTTGTAATTAATGAACAAGTATCTTTGTTTTCTAAGAACTCCAATCTTCTTCCACTGGATAGATTGATGGAGTACATGGAGTTGGTTCACTGTTCTTTTTACCTTCCTTTTGTTCTTATCCTAAAGAGGGGATAAAAGTCTGACACTATTTTACACCTGATTCCAGACAATGTAACCAGATTATTTCAGCTTCTTATAACCCGCTAAGCAAAATAATTACAAACATTTAGCTTACCTACCGGCGCTACAAAACAACTTTAATACAGTCTATTGTCGTGGTGTAGGTTGATGAAAAAATAGGAGTAAAGGAGCATACCCCCAAAAAAGATGGTCTCGCTTGGGCTGGTGTAGATTTAATTTGCAATTTGTTTATTATTTCGATCCTAAATATAATAAATTATACCTAAAATAATAAATTATACCTAAAAAAATGTCACAGGATGAAATGAACGAGCAACATACTCAATCAGTTATGGCTCCACCAGACGTGAGGAGCATTTTGAAGCGCTTGGAACACAAAATTCACAATGGAGCTCTAGTTCCGCATGAAAGTGCATTGACAAAGAAAGGAAGCGGTACAAGCTGTGCTCATCAAAAACGGGCTAACGTCGAGGACACCCATAAATCAGTGATGATTCAAATGGATAATGAACAGAATCGAGATCGCTTGAAGGTTTATTTAAACATTTACATAATCAAACTATTTATATTAATTTCAGAAAGTACGTGAAGATCCGCCTGTTTCCACATGAATCGGATTTTTATCTGAACATGTTGTATATTTAAATGTTTGATTAATAAATATAATATATTTTGTTCAAATTGTATTTTTCTACAATATTATTTTTGAAGAAAATTTTAAAGTATTAATTATAATGGATTTGTGCATATTATGCGAACCATGGCTTTTAGAATTAATTCATGAATTCTAGAATAAAATTAGGAGCTTTTATTTGGATATGTTTAGAATATTGATTATAGCTTTAAGACAATCTAAACGTTCGATTCAAGAACCATTCAAGAACCAGTGTCACATTTAAACGTTTTAATAAATATTTAAACAATTTATAGGGAGATTAACTCTAGACATATATTGATTTCATTTCTACTCCACCTAAACCCATTGGTTTATTTGACTTGAAATGAGAGTTAAATGATGGATGGAAGGTTTCTCTCTCTCTGCTCAGCTAACAACGACCGTTGCAACGGTTTTATTTGTGAAGCAAATGGTTTGTTTATATTGTTGTTGACCCCTTTTCCAATCAATAATTGCAATTATTTTATAATTTCGCTTTTTGGTTAATTAATCTACTCTTTCTTTTTATTTTATTCATTGGGGATTCATAAACTAGTGATAATTTTAATTAGGTTCTATAATTACATCGGAAAACTTCGCAATAACACGAGGAAATTAAAATTATCAAATATCTAGAACTGCAGTTTGTAGTGTGCGCCTGTTGCTAACTGGTGTCCACATGCGGCACACATTTTTTTCCAACAAACGATTTTATTTCTTTGCAAAGATTTTTGTTGTCATTCTTTTATTGTTGTTCTCATGCTTTTTGTTTCCTCTCTTTTTTGATTTTAAAATGTAAAAGGGACATTTTTAAGTTTACCTATGTTGGTTTAGTTTGATTCGTTTCCATAGTTCTTTCGAGTAATATTTTCAGTTTGTAATTTTGTTTTTAGAAAACATATTTTTCCATTTATGGATTTCTTTAATCTTTTATTTACATATATAGATGTTATTTTTAGAAAATACTTTCTTGGTCGTTATAAATCAATGTTCACTTTAAGCTACCATAGAACATTACGGATGTAATGTTATCAGTTATATCATACGATGCTTTTCAATATTTAATGATAAAATAAATTAAATAACTTTATTTTCGCGTAATATTCTTTATTTCAGTTAATTTTATTTTTAATTTAATTTCGAAAAATATATTGAAACCTAACATTGATTATATTTCGTACTCTATCCGACGACATTCTTCTTTTCCAACACCCCAATCGCAATCGACCACTCGAAGTACCGCCCTTATCTTTTATCTGTGTTCTCTTTTTCACATGAATATCAGTCGAATGTAAAACTTTGCAGCCATTTCTTCGTTAATATTTTCCTCGACAATTGTTTTCATTAGCGTAGCCTGCAGTAATTACGATCTTTAGTTTAAATAGTTGCACATTTTTTTGTATATCAATTTTAAATAGTGTTTAAGTGTCATATGAATTTTTGTTATTTTTGTGTATTTAAGAGATGTATGGTAATCATTTTGTCATTTAGAATCGAAGGGTAAACATTGAAATGGCATCATCCGCAGCTAAGTTTTTGACTGATCGTGTTGCACTTGTCACGGCCTCGACCAAGGTATTTCTTGAAAATTTAACATTATCTAATCACTTTTAAGGGCATTGGATTTGCCATTGCAAAACAACTTGGTGATGCTGGAGCTTCTGTTGTTGTTTCTAGCAGAAAGCAAGAAAATGTCGATGTAAGCTTTTATTAAAACACATAATAGCATGTTTCATTTTCAGGAAGCTGTAAATGCTCTTCGACTGGAAAATATTGATGCACATGGAACTGTTGCCCATGTTGGAAAGAAATCAGACAGAACAAACTTGATCGATTTTACCTTGGATAGGTATATGATATTTAAAGTAGTTTAAAAATGGATTTCATTATTTAGATTCAGCAAATTGGATATTCTTGTATCAAATGCAGCAGTGAATCCACATTACGGCGATATGATGAATGTTTCGGACGCACAATGGGACAAAATGCTAGATATCAATGTACGGCTTTTGACTATTTATATTCCAAACCAATATCAGGGAGAGTGAAAATTTTGCCCTCTACAGTATGCAGGCAATGGACATTGGACAATTTGAATCATCTTTAAATTATCGAGGTGATGGGTGACTGTAGAAGGGTTGCAGCTTTTTAATTAGAATATTATTGGAAGTACTTTTTTAATTTGAATGTTTTCAGGTGAAATCTGCATTCGAATTGACCAAAGAAGCTGTTCCGCATTTGGAAGCTTCCGGCAGAGGAAATATTGTTTTTGTGTCATCTGTGGCAGGTTTGTACAGAATTTCTAATTTATTTAACGCAATAATGTTTAGGATATTCGCCGATGAATGATATTGGAACCTACTCGGTTATGAAGACAACTCTAACTGGATTAGGAAAAGCACTAGCTTTGAACCTTGCAAAAAGAAATATTCGAGTGAATACTATCGCTCCCGGTAAATAATTTTAATCTTTAAATATTCATTACCAATTAAAAGACTTAATACCAATCGCATTATAATTAAGTTGTTTCATATAAACTACCAAAGGGAAATCACGTCAATAATTTAAGAGTAGGAAATGTGTTTAATGAAAAATTAAGTTTTTGGTTTTCATGGGACATTCTATATAGTAAAAAATGTATAATGTAAAAGGATCTTATTTCCAAATAAAAGCTTTACATAATTATATATTTTTTAGGAATTATTCAAACAGATTTCTCTCAAGCTCTCTTCGCCGATGAGGTTGAAAAGGAGAAATGGTTGTCTCAGATTGCTCAAAGAAGGTTCGGTGATCCAAACGAATGTGCCGAGGCCGTCGCTTTCCTCGTATGTTAAACAGTAATTGAGTTTTGTTGCATTATTTTATTTAGGTATCAGATGAGGCTAGCTACATTTCTGGCGAGACTATTGGTATCAACGGTGGAATGCAAGCTCGACTTTAACTCATGTAATGAGCATTTTTAGTATTTCAAATAGTACTATTTAAACCCTATTTGTGAATGTATCATCTTAACCACTTTTCTATTCGATATTCACTCAGACGTATTATTTTTTCAAATAATCTATCACTTATTTGTTGAACACATCGAAACGCGTTTTATGATATTGAATTTTTGTTTTCCATTTATTGTTAAAACTAGTGGGAGGATTGTTGAAAGCTTTAAAGTTCCTCGTTGAAAAAAGATTAATGAAAAGAGAGTTGTGCATAATAAAATGCGAGGGAGGATTAATTTATTTTGGTTTTGTTTTACAAAACTTATTTTTTTGATTAAAACACCTCACACTAGTTGATATTATCATATCAGAAGCTGGTATCATTGTTTATTCGTGTGTCGCCTTCTTCCTCGATTATTGTATTTATTATAGTATTAAAAGATTTTTCTTGTAATAAATCATTATATTATACTTTGTTCGTAAGCGTGCGTAAGTAATTTATATATTATTTCTAGGAGTTAATGACAGGGAATTGAAAAGTTCAAACAATACGATTAGTTAGGAATAATGTCAGCGAAAATAAGATTGATTATATCGATGTTGTCAGATCTAATACTGCAATTAATATGAATAAGAAGATCAATTGATCAAACTAAGGCAGTGTTTAAGTAAACATCAAAAGATTAATAAAAACACAAATACCTTGGTAAACCTACTTTTATTTTTTGCTTGATTTTAAATGATGTCATAGTTGTCGCTAAAGATAAAAATTTTACAGATTGGCTGTAATTACGAATAATTTTTTTCTATTTGAACATTGAGCGGTTTTTAAGATAAGACATTTTTTTACTAAAACGCATGCAGAATTTGAACTATGAACATTTTCGTTGAAAATTATTATTAATTCCATGATGGCTGTGATTAAAAATTTTATCGATAAGAAATAATTTGAGAACATAGATGAATATTTCATAAATTACGCGAAAAAAATGTAAGTGGAGAATTTGCACGTGACTTTCTGTAGAAAATTAAGGATACAAAAAATATATCATCACACCAAATTAAAGTTCTTTTTGCCAACGAGTCCATAAATTTAAGGCCACGCATATATTTACAGCTCTTTCTAATGTATTTTTGTTAATTAAATGACGGGAATTGTTACGTTAATTCACGAGCTCATGATTTATCGTAATAATGTATGAGTAGATCAATTTCATTAAATAAAGAACAAAAGCATGATCATATAATAGTAAATTCGAAACGAAAACGAGGACTAAAATTTAAAAGTACACGACCGAAGAGCGAGAGTAAGCTTACACGAATACATACCAAATGGAAATAATGATTTTCCGATGTTTATTCGCGTCTTGCAATTTTTACGTGTAACTTACAAAAATATATTGTCGTGGTGCAGGTTAATGACAAATCAGGGTTAAAGGAGCATCCCGAATAATAAAATGGTCTCGCTTGGACAGGTGTAGATTTAATTTGCAATTTTTTTATTATTCCGCTTTGTTTAATTTTGTTTTCTTTTACTAAATTGGTTGCTAAATCAACATAATATATATTATAATAAAATATAAGTATAATTTATTATATTTAGGTCGAAATAATAAACAAATTGCAAATTAAATCTACACCTGTCCAACCGAGACCATTTTATTATTCGGAATGCTCCTTTAACCCTGATTTTTCATTAACCTACCCCACGACAATAGTTAACGTAAATTTTCCAGTTTTTTCTTGAACTATCGAAATATGTTTATATATTCCCAAAATATTAGATTTCAACACGTTTTCTGGGCTTGTCCAATTAGTATTCCATTTGGAGTGCGAATGACGAGGATCGAACTGTGGCGAAGAGGTGACTGTGTTTACGTATTGTTGTAAAATAAAATACTCATTTAATATTGTTTAGAAATATTTTTCTTATTTCTAATTTTTAGCGATTAATTGTCCAGTGGGTCACCAAATAAATTAGTTTTATCATTATTACGAGATATTTCATTAAAAAATTTAAAAAAAATATTAAGAAAAATAAGAAAAAATAAATATATGGAAACAATAATAAGTAAGTGGGCATTTTATTTTAAGAGAATACGTAAACACAGTCACGTCTACGCTTCAGTTCGATCCTTGTAATTCGTGTAAGTTTAATTTCACTCACTCAGGACACAATTATAAGAGTTTGGTGTACCAAATATTTATTTTTTTGGTGTATATCTGTTTCACTGCTTGAAATATAAAGTTCAAATGTTATTGAATTTTAATTGTTAAATAAAGCGGTTTATTGGGTTCATTGAATTAATCGACTGCAGCTGCAGCAATCATTTTTATTTTATATTCATGTGAAAAGGAGTATAATTCCCTTTTACAGAAGTTCGAAAGGAGATTATTTATCAGTATTTCCTCTGACAGTTTAATCATGTTCGTCTGCACTGATATGTATTTTTCAATTCTATGATAATAATATTTTATTTTCAAAAAAATATTGCAAGGACATGTGAACTCATCGAGTCAAAATGAGTAACAATTGTTTGCAGATTTATTGCAATATCAACTTATCAGTTTTATTTTTTTCTACGAGGTTCAAATTTAAAAAAACCTATGAAATGATAACATTCGAAATATTAAAATCACTTACGGATATTTTGGAGTCCGTATCAATTTCCAGAGTAGAAATCATTAATCACACTTTTTATCCCAACAAGATTTGCTTGATAGAGTGGACCGATCAAAATATCCTGATTTCTGTTTTACTTTGCTCGGAGATGTTTGGAAAATAACTTGGTTTTGTCTTCTCTGTTCGATTCTATTAAAAATAGCAATTTTCGAAACGCGACCATGTTGCATCAATTCGTCTAGATCTTGTTCACAACGCGAATGAAACTTCTGAATGTCTTGAACATGGTTTGAAAAGTTTTTATTCAACTTTTTAACTTGATTGATGTTTTCATTTACATCTGCAACATCATCTGCAACGAAAAATAACAGAAAATATTTTCGGGAGCTGACCATCTGGTCATATCTTTCGTCTTACCTACGTTTCACTGGCGTAATATAATTACAGAATTCCATTTATAAATATAAGAAAATAGTGATCTCAAGTCATAACTTTGTTGAGAAAAAATATTTTATTGAAAACTGATAATAATTAAATAAAATATTAATCATAATCCGAGTTATGCTCCACACTGCGATTTTCAGATATTTATATTTTATTTATTGTCCTTTTCCGAGATCGATGCCTAATGGAAGAGCAAAAAATTAGGGGCGGAGAAAAGGTCTTGTTTAGACAGCCACACGGCCACTAAGGCCATCGAATTTCTTCCTCTTTTGTTTCTCATCAATTTTTGTTATCTATTTTTTGATGACAAGAAATGAAAAATTTAATTTAAAAATGAAAATGGTTGAAATAAAAATATTGATGAGAAACAAAAGAGGAAGAGACGTGATGGTCTCAGTGGCCGTGTGGCTGTCTAAACAAGACCTTTTCTCCGCCCCTAATTTTTTGCTCTTCCATTAGGCATCGATCTCTGAAATGAATTATAGTATTAATTAATGTTTATTATGTTTTGTTCTTCTTTGGTAGAAAAGCCAAATGGATCTAAAAAATATCGCGAATATTGACAGACAATTTAAGTCTATAAACTTGCAAGTCACAAGTGTCTCCCCGGAAAAAACCTATTTCAACGAAACTAGAAGATGGAAAAAAAGCCGAGAAGACCAAAAACTGCTCCTCGAACCTATCGAACGAACCATTTTTCTCATGAGCAAAAGCAATCTGTACCTTACAGAATATATATTACCCAGAATAAATTATACATTTTACCTTACTGGCCAATATATACATTACGTACAAAAAGAGAAACAAATAGCAACAGCGGTAATCCATAACAAGCGATGGATTATAATGCTGAGCTTCTCCGTACAATTACGGCGACGTTCTCACGATGATCTGCATCGTAGCTAATTGCGGCGTCTTACGTATTGGTGTTGCTCATGTACACCTCGCCAATTAATGGACGGTGTTATACATGTGCGTCATTAACAAAATTAGAGTCAAACTCAAGACAATTTAATAAATTAAGAGTACTTTCCACATTCTTTCCACTTTCCTCCTTTCCTTATGTGAACTGTATGAACAGTTCTCACGCCAACTTGTATGGTGACAAAAATTAGCTCAATAAACCTGCTCATTTCTGAAAAGATATTAATATTTTAAGATGAGTCTTGTTAAATTGTAATGAAAAATTTTTTATTTTAGAGTCGCAAAGATTTAAGGGCATGCTTAAAACTCGGAAAATTGTTATTTCCATTTGGCGTGCAGTTCTTCTTGGGTGCATCATAATCTAAATCATAATCCACGACATAACAATAACTTAATTGAAGGACGGAATTCCGTATTCCGCATTCCATATTCCGGAAAATGAAATTTCATTCTGTGAAAATCAGTTATACAGATGTACAGAAGGCAAAAAATTGACTGTTCCTATTTTCTGTTATTGTAGTTAACATGTTAATTTCAAAAAAACGACGTACTTAATTTGAATGAGCATGTATTCAGTATTTTAAAACATCTTATACGTTATAATAACATGTTCTCTAAATGATGAACGGTTTTGTGAAGAAAAAGATGCGGTGACCACGTTAATCAAGAAAGGAATTTAAATGCCAAAAATATATTATCATTAATAGAACGATATCGAACTTTTATTGAAAATATTGAAGCTACAGTGCCAGCTAACTCTATTTTTTCAAAAATATTTTAGTCAAATGTTTCTACTATCATTTCTTCGGTTTTATGATTATATGATTCATAAAATGAAAACGGAAAATATGCAGTTTTTCTTTAACGTTAAGCTAACTCTTTATTTTGTCTATGGAAATAATTCAAAACGCACGCCAACTGGAAATAAAAATTTTTTAAGCGTGTCTAACAAATTGTTAGAATTTTTATGTATTTCCAATAAAACATTTATTATGACAATTTAGTCGAGCTTTTCTTAAACTCTCTGAAACTATTCATATATTTCTTAAAAGTTAGATTTGAGCACGTTTTCTTAGCTCCTTCATACTAGTTGGCGTGCAAAATGTGATAAAAAGAAACAATTTAACGGTCCAAATTGAAATAACGAAGTTAAGAGGAGCCTGAAGTTGAAGCTAATTCAGAAAAGGAATAATTATTTCAAGAATTTCTTATAAGAAATCTAAGTAAAATTTTAAACATATTGCAAAAAAATCAATGCCTGAAAGAGTTATTGACATGCATTACATTTCAAATATTATTTACACGTAGATATGAGCGAAATTTTTTTTAGAAATTTAAGAAGTGTGTCTTTTGTTGCTGATTATTCAACGTGTTACTTTTTTTTCCGATTTCCAAATTCCGGAAATTAAAATTTTATTCCGTATTCCGTATCCCGCAATTTCTATTTCGTCCATCACTGATATATATATATACTTTTTAAAACCACACCTACACGTGATTAAAAAAAAAGTTAAATTTAAATTGTTAATTATCAGCTTGCCTAAAAAGTTCAGTGTGTATCCGTGAAAAGTGAAAGTGTTCAACAATGCTTTTTTTGGCGTAGAGTTGCGACAGATGCATACCAGCTGCGGCTGATAAGATATCGTTCGATGCTAACTCTTTGCAGAATAATTAACTTGATCAGAAACTCAACTGTTATTCACGTGATCCAGTATGCATTGCTAGAATAGTGACTTTAATAGTTTTGTATTACCTGATTTATGAGCTTTTCCTTTATTCCATCTGTGTTTGATAGCGATGTCGCAAAGAATAAACTGCATTTCCATTAAGCTACATAAAATTGGCTTCTTTATTCTGCTAATCACACGTGGAAAATGTATCTATCTTCGATTCAGCTTGACTTCGCTCGAGTGCTAATTTTGGAAAATGGTAATTTAACCTGAAGTTCGGGATTTTATGAGCGAATGACAAAATATATGTGATTTGAACCACGATCTCAAACTACCTGGCAGGGACATACTCATAACCAACAAAATATTAAATAGCATTGTGTACTAGTTAAATAAAAAATTAATTCAGCGTAGTGCATTTGTGCAAGAACTTATTTAAAACACAATTTTCTGGAAATTCCCTTCATGAAAACCGTTTTTCAACGAAGCCCTCTATAATTCCAAATATACAGTACTTTAGTTCTACCGTGACGAAAAAAAATCCGCTCAATTTATGGTTTCAATTCTGTTGGAAGATTTCTACTGTCTTCATTCAGAATTTATATATATATATATATTGTTCAAGTGATCAAAGTCTTAAATTTTAAGACTCTTTCATGGTATTATACGGTTTCTTATTCATTTGAAAACAGTCACGAGTCGTGAGATTCAATTTGTACTCGAAATTTAAACACGTCTCCGCCATTATTTTAAAGACTTTTAAAATAAAATAACAAAAACAAAAAAAAAGTTATAAGGCTTCATTTGAAGATGATCAGTATTTCAAACAAATATATTTATCATTTTGGTTGAAATTTTATCTCAACTAATATTCCCCAAAAGAAATTAATATATTTATCATTATCATTTATATTAAATGAAGATAGTTAACCTCAACTATGTGAAAAAGCATATTCATTATTACTTTACTTTTATTTTTATAATTAGTCTAATATACGGTAGTGAGTGTCAAACAGATCGTGGTAAAGTTCGTGTAGATGTTGGAGTAATGATGTGTAAAGATAACAAGGTTTGTCAAATGAAACATAAAAATAGCTGCGCTAAACACCATTAAAATATTAGTTATTTAAGAATCTTGCATCGGCGGTAGGATGGCAGTCGTCAGCATCTGCTATCGATATATCATTGGATCGAATTAAAGAAGAGCACCTTATTGATAATGTTCATCTGAAGTTTGCGCATAGAATGACTTGGATTGCATAAATATTTCAAATAATTTCAGCTTTATTTATGTGTTTGATGATTGTATGGAATCAAAAGCAGCCGGTCTTGCAGCGAGTCTCCTGACAGAAGCGAATGTTAGCGCCATAATTGGTCCTACGTGCAATCTAGGTTTTTTATATACTCGAGGAAATGATACTTAAAACATTTTTTAAAGCTGGAATGGCTGTTACAAACTTAGCCGCTTACTATAATACAATTGTATTAACTTGGGGTTTGGCAATATCATCCGAGTTTATAAATACGAAAAGATATCCAACGAGTATTTCAATTGTTCCTGTTTCTAAAACGTTAGTAAATCGAAATAACTTTGAAACAAATCCTTTTCAGAATAGCTGCCGCAATAATGGAAGTGATGTATCAATTTGAATGGTTCGAATTCGTTTATATATACGTTGAAGATGAGAAATGTGGATACTTTCGAACTGATTTAGAGGTTTATTGGTTTTAAGGAGAAAATGGGGAATACGAGTTTTCAGATGTTGGCATCTGATTCAAATGATACGTCATTAGCCAGAGCCGTGCAAATATACGACCAGTCGTATAGTAATTTGTACAAACAACTGGAGAAGCTTAATACAGTTGCAAGAAGTTGGTTTTGAACTTTTTATTGGTAGAAATGATAACTTAGAGTGGTTTAAAAAATTCCACCCAATTTTCTTACACATTTTATAGAAATATTATGAAAATATAAGAAACTGACAATTTCAATTTTATTTTTATTGAAAATAAAAGTAATAAATCTGATTTGATCTAGAAATTTTGAAAAAATATAATGAAAAACAGAGAAATTATTAACATAAATTGAATATTTGTTTCATGATCTCTTTGAGACCATTGGAAATAATGTTGAAATTGAATTTTCAATTTCTTATACTTTGATAATACATTATCATAATATCATATGATTTTAACAGATGACTCAAATTTTTATCTAGATAATCAGGAATTAATATTATATACTTATTCTCATGAATTAAATCAAGATAATAAACAAATAAATTTTAATAGCGAAGCCTTCGTATAATTGGGATACTGTAACACTTCGAACTCTTAAATATAATCACATTTTGTAATTATTCTCCACGATTTACGTTAAACTACTCTAAAAATGTTCACCGAAAAGTTAGAGAAATACGCCTTGTATGTTTCTTGAGGATTTTATTGAGTTGAGGAATAAGTTCGTAGAGTTTTTTTCACAAACATTTATTTGAACAAAACTATAATAATTATAATAATAAATGAATTAATTATGTATTCGCCGTTACTGTTAACGACTTCCTTCCACCTCTCGATCAATTTGTTGAACCGTTCCGTCAAAAACCGCCAAGTCTGGTGTAGAAGAAGTTGCTGAGCCAGTTTTTGAGAGCCTCATCGTCATCGAAGGTAACATCACCTCATTTGGTTTGAGATAAGGCGAAAGGGTGATTATCGTATGGCGCAAGGTTTAGTAAGTACGGTGGGTGCTGAAGAACCCTCATTCAAGCTCTTGGAGGGCGTTTTGACTTGAGCAACAGGTTGATCGCTTTTTTTCAGAAGAGAAGTTTCATTTACGCGGAGCCGCTGGGTAACAAAGAGCTCCTTGTTGATGGTAGTATTTTTTCCAGCCTAGTGCAGCATGCTCTCCCAGTTCCAGCAAACACAGATCATAATCTTTTCTTGGTGAAGCTCTTGCTTGACTCTCGGCTTTGATGTATATCCTGGAGCCAGCCAATCTTTTCTTTGCTACAGATTGACGTGCAGACACCATTTTTCAGCTCCCCGGACGATTCCGTACAGAAATCGCAGTTTATGACCGTTTTTTGCTTTCAATGAAAAGCGAAGAAGAGCAGATGCCGAAAATCCCGATTTTTGCCTCCTGGATAGTTCATTTCTAAGCGTGAAAAATGATGAAAATTTAAAATTTCAGAACAAATTAAAAACACAGTTTTGTAGAGCAGAAAAAGAGCTATCAGATAAATATGTACACATTGCCAAACAATAAGAAAATTGTTGTGAAATAAAAGATAATATAAAAACTCTGGGAACTTATTCCACAACCTAATAGATGCATTTGCTTGAATTTAAAGTAGATTCGTCGTTTTCCCGTTCAGTTAATATTCTTATAATTGTTTGTATAATTTCAATTATGATATATTAGAAAACCAAGCGATGGCTAAGGAACACGTAAAAATACTAGATTTCAGAAAAACACTTAAATCTAATTTTTTGTATAATTTTAAAGAACCCGGTACTCTTTCTGTCAGGGTGACGGTGGTTAATGCACTACATTACCCAAGTTGAAATTATCATTTTTATTTGGCGTGCCAAGCCTTATAGAAGAATTGATATGACCTTGAAATGATCTGACTCCTCCCGATAATGCTCTATAAAAGGCGCCAAAACTGATTATTATCTATTGACGTCTGAAAACATAAAGTTAAACAATTAGGATCAGTGAAAAAATTCGAAAAAATATGGAATTTCTTGATTTGATTGTCTGATTGTTTTCAAAATGGGACATTACTTATATAGTTAATTAATATGAGTACAGCCAAGATTCTAATACTGCATAAAACACGCCAACTGGTACTCTAATAAAATGTGCTCAGAAAACCTACTCAAATTTAACTTTTTTGGAAAGATATTCATATTTTTAGATAGTTTAATACAATCCTAGTCAAATTGCCGTAAACAATATTTTATTGAAAAGACGTAACAATTTTCAGAAACGCTTGAAAATCGAAAAATCACTATTTCCAGTGGGCGTGCATAAAGTGTCAATTTAATGACAATCATCAAAAGCACGCCACCTGGAAGTTTCGATTTAAGGATTTTAAAATATTTTTTTCTAAAGTCTGCGTTTAATTTTTTTAAAACCAAATTCCGTATTCCGTCCATTTTTCCATTCCGAATTTTCCCCATCCCGTATTCCGAAATTTTATATTTTAATTTCGAATTTTGAAAATTCACTTTTCATAAAAACGGTAAAATCGGATCCGTTTTTGCCCAAGATTTGGCCATCCGAGCTTTAGTCAATTTTGAGCACATTCACAGAATGAAACTGACGTTCATTTTTGTAAACTTGGCGCACCGGAACAGGCCAGAGGTGCTCGATTTGATTGAGATCTAGTGAACATGCCGGATATTTCAAAACGTCTATTTTATTTAGCTCAAACCAGGGTTTTGTCAATCCACTGGAGTGAATCGGAGCATTATCTTGCTGAAAGATGCATTTCTTGGATGGAAAACGTCTTAGAAACGGGAGCAAGTTCTTTCTTAAGACAGTCTGAGAATTTATTGAATCTATCCTCGTCGAAACGAAGGACAAATCCAGCGTTAATTTTAAGCGTTTTATTAGAGTCATACCGTTCTTCAGTCAGTAGACATATTCTGCCTTACAAATTCGTCCTTCAAACCACACTTTGTCTGAGCACACTGAAAATAAAAAGTTTAAACTGTAATATTCATTTCAGTATTAGACTTCATCTGTATTTGGTGTAAACACATAATGTCAAAAAAGTATATGTATATATACAATTTAGCTCCCAATAAATGTGTTTTATTCCTTAAATTGATTCAAATGTCAGATTTAATCGCATATTATTTCAATGTTTCGTTGGAATATCTTTAAATTCTTACAATTTTAGATCAGAAATATTCGATGAATTGTTTATATGAAAATAAACATAAATTTACAGTATTCACAGTTTGCCTGCCAGAAGAAAGCCGCGTAAAACGAGATTTCATGCTAGCTGCCTATGACTTGAACATGGTCAGCGAGGAATACGTCTACATATTTGCTGGCCCAAAGTCAACGGCTTATCGTAAGAATACATCATCAGGTTTAGTTTGATAGGGATGACAATGTCCATAATTCCAGAACAAACGTCATCATCTGGAGAAGTTGTAGGTATATGGGTCGATTGGAGCCCTGAGCCAGATGGGCGAGACGAAGAGGCAAAAAGAGCATTCATGCGGTCTATGGTGGTTAGTAAACTGGTTTTATTAAGAATTTTTGCAAAAAAAATTAAATCAAGATCATCGCCACTCCTATTGAAGGAGAAGAGTATGCTCATTTTAAAAAAGACGTAATTCAAAGAATGCGGAAACCTCCATTTAATTGCATTGAAGAATGTAACGCCAGTATATATCAAGAGGTTGATAGTTCTTTGGAAACAACATATATCCTGTCTTTTGTGGTGTTCATTGTTGTGATTTTCTGTCTTAATTTGTGAAATATATCTGTGTGTGTTGTGTTGGAGACATCAAACTAGTAAGAAACGATAATAAAAACTTCATTTAGGCAGCTGAATATGCAGACCAATTGCACGATACGGTTTACCTGTACGCGCTGGTGCTAAATCGAACCATAGAAGAACAAGGAATAGAACAAATTGCAAATGGAAGCAATATGGTAGTAAAGACTAGTGGTGTTCAGTTCGAAGGAATGTCTGGCCTTGTGCGAATGAATGACGACGGATATAGATTGCCAAATATGGTATTGGCTAATTTGAACTCCAATGCAACTCAGAGAGAAATTGCGAAAATGGATATCGATTCAGGAAGCGTGGTATGATTCTTAGAAATCGTAAAAACATATATTTTGATTGAAATGTAGAATTTCACGTTTGTCATTAAAGACGAACAGACAGTATGGGACGCGTATCATGGGAAAAGACCGTTAACTAAGCCAGTTTGTGGATATGCAGGTAATAAATAATTAGGTAGAATGTAGAAAATTTCAAATCACAATGGACACATGGGTTTGTTGTTGTTGAAATGTTTAATTTTGTTTCTATAAATTCTATTGACTCTTGAATAATAGGTTAATGTACGCCAACTGTAACAGCTCAAACCGTGTTTCATTTTATTATAATAGAGTATTTTTGTTGCTCGGTATATTTTCTGCTACACACCGAAGTTGGGCAAAATCTATAATTGTTATATTAACATGGAGTACTGTAATATAATTTAAAATTTTCAAAAATCGGCCGATTTAGTAGGCGTGTTTAAGACATTACTCGATTTTCTTATTTTTTAAGGATCTGAGTGGAGAGTTTTATAATTAGATGTCTGTTATTTAATACCCGAGAAATCTAATAAATTATTGCATTCATTGTAGAATTGTATGATCATGTACGACAATTGAAATGTTCGATTCAAAAATGATCAAAATACGAATATTTTCACTGAATGATTTTTTTATTTCAAGGAAGTTGATCGAATTATGTATTAATGAGCAAATTGCATTTCATTATTCGGTTTAGAAATTAACTTCCGCTTTTTTTAGGCATTTTTTTAAACTGGACAAACTTAAACAAAACTTTAATTCAAAATAATTTCCGTCATTAATAACAACATTTTCCCAGAGTTTGGGCAACTTATGGATTCCATCATAATAGAATCTTTCTGGTTTAGCCGCAGTCCATTCATCTAGCCATTTATTGACGTCTTGATGATCTCGAAAGCGCAGCTACGCCAGACCATGAGCCATTGACCGGAAAAGATGATAATCCGACGGTGGAATGTCCGGAGAATACGGCGGGTTTGAACTCTTTCAGCGTATCCTTCATAGCTTTTACAACATGCGGATTTGCGTTGTCATGAAGCAATATGACCTTTTCGTGTCGAGCCGGCCATTCTGATCTTTTTACTTCGAATTTATGCAGCAACTGCACTAGTTGATGTTGATAGAGGGTGATTGATTGTTTCAGTGATTGTTTCGTCACGTTTGAGCAGTTCAGAGTGCGTTGTCATGAAGCAAAATAACTCTTTGTTGGTTCCACCATATGCACAGTAAGACCTTCTTCCCGTGGGTGTTGAGTTTTGTGGTCGAAGTTGTCGGTTTTCCGGGGGCTCACCCACCATTTTCATTGCTTCGGATTGTCGTAGTACATCCTCTTTTCATCGCCAGCTATGATGAGGTGTAAAAAAACTTTCTTTGAAATCTTTCCAACAAGATTTGTGTAGTTTTTTCTCTGCTCTTTGTTGCGTTCTGAGAACTTAGGGCATACATTTTCCTTCCTTTTGAATCTTCCCCATTGCTTTCAATCGATAAGAAATTGTTTTGAGAGATGCCGCGAGTTGATCCTTTTTTGAGTCGAATCTTCATCCAACAAACCCTGAAGTTCTTCGTCTTCAAATTTTTTTGGCTGTCCTGATCGGTCTTCATCGCTGACGTCAAAATTACCCGATTTGAAACTCTGAAACCATTCTTGGTAGATTGTTATTGATGGTGCAGCATCGCCGTAAGCTTGGATAAGCATCAGTGGCTTTCTTCTAGAGTTGGAAAAGGAAAAGAAGAGCTTCCCGCAAATGACGTTTTCCTAGCACAAAGGTGGACATATTCTGAACCCAAAATAATGATTTTTTTATAAACTACGTGAAGAAAGTTATATATACACTAGCTGACAAAAGTTTTGTCACAAATGTTTTTTCGGGTTTAACTTTTTTGTGACTTGACCAAATTGGCTGATTTTTTGATATGATAGATACATATGGTTGTAGATTATTTTACAAATTCCCGCTTGTGATTATGATGATCCGTTTTACAGCGACAAGCGTTTATCGTAAAACGCGTAGCTCAAAGATATTACGCACTTTACTTGCACTGCATTTTTTAATAATTTTTAAAGTTCAATTATATTTTTTTCATAATTTAATGAAAATAGCAGTAATTGGCAACATTTTAGAGATGACTCCACGTAAAGAAACTCCAATTGCCACACGGCAAGCTGTTATCAATACGAGGGAAAACGGAATGCGTGGTACCGAAATTGCCATGGTAGTTTAAACCAAATTTTGCTACTATAACATTTTAAACACTGATTCACATAAAATATCAAAAAATTAGCCAATTTGGTCAAGTCACAAAAAAGTTAAACCCGAAAAAACATTTGTGACAAAACTTTTGTCAGAAAGTTATATTTAAGTAGAAAGCTGATAATACAAAGACCATTATAACATAAAATTCGTTACATAAACAAAATTTATTTTGACAAAATATCAACAACAAAAAAACGCGGAAATTAATTTCTAGACCTAATATTTGGCTTTGTTAATAATAATTTTTTTTTTCACAATTTTTTTGCATCATGTCTTTTAGAAGAATTTAAGTGAATATATTGCAATTCGAATATTTAGGGAGAAACTGCCCGACCAACTTCTTCGTCGATTATTTCTACATTGTGATCATCGTTGCCGCTATATTGGTTCTTTGCTTGGCTGCTGCCGCTGTTGCAACGTATCTTGTTATAAAGTAACACTTAATCAAGGCAACTAAACTCACAAACAATGTAACTAATTGTCAGAGCGAGACGAGATGAACAACTACGACTTGATGAGCAATGGCGAGTTCCTCACTCGATGCTCCAATCAATTGCACAAGCTCGAAAGGAACGCGAAGCGCAATCGTCAAGATCTCTTCAAAGCGGAACCACAGTTGTAACAGGCTCATCAAGACATGAGTTTGCACCGGAAACTGATAGATATGCGTACTATATTTATCTGAATGAACCAGTTTATGCAATTAAACATTCAGCTCATGTACCGATTTATCCAAATGATCGAAGAGAATTGCGCTATGTAAGTGACAGTAGAGATTTTTTTTTTTTGAATTTGTAACTTGTTAAGCTACGGACAATGGAGAATGATAACTTAAATCGATTTATTGGTCTGAGTGTAGATGGTCCAATGTATTTGTCATTGTGGAAATACTGTAGCAGAGGAAGTATAAAGGTTAGAACTCCAAAAAGTTCCTTATCTTTTAAGATAGTTTTGGTTTAGGATGTTATAAGCAAAAGTTCAATCAACATGGACGGATTTTTCGTTTATTGTTTGATGAAGGATATAGCGAATGTACGTTTTAAAAATAAAAAGTAGCGGTACTAAAAATTTATTCACATTTCCTGACGTTTTAATGGCATACTATAAGCGAATAGAACGAAAAAGCATAGCAATTAATTTTTCGCCTGAATTTTTCGCCCGTCTGATGGTCCAAATCCAGCAGATCGTTTGCCGTAATATCCATAATATCCATATGTCGGGTATGCATATCCGTAATAGTTTCCGTATCCGTAATAATATGCTGGCCATCCGTAGTATCCATATCCATAGTATTGAGCACTTGTCTCACTGACCATCGCACAGACGACAACAAGAGCGATAACGAGAACGCTTAATAATTTAATTGAAAAAATCCATTGAGGGTTCTACTTACAGTTTAGAGTTCATTTTTAGGTCGAGTGTTAGATGGCTTGATAATCATTTAATGTGCTCTGCTCTTTTATATACGTCTTTCTTTATTTACATTTTATTTTTTTCGTATAGTCAATGGGCGGAATGGTTTCTGTTTTTTCCAAATATTTAAGATTAAAACAGAGTCTGAACGGAAATGTTTACTCTGACTTATGATCATTAGGTAATTGTTAATGGAAGTTTCTACAGAACTGAAAAGTTTAGAAAAAGTCAAAAAGTATTCCAAATTTTAAGGTAAAGTGAAAATTTTTGGATATCTGTTGAGCTTAATTAACAAAATTATCTAAATTTAAGCAACAATTTTTTTCAAGGAGTGTGCGTTTCACGCAAAGTGCTTTCTTATAAATAATGGTTAAAAAAAGCCACTCTTATCTAATATTGGGTTGAGAAATAAGTTCGCAGAGTTTTTTCACGTAGATTTATTTGAACAAAAAACAGGAGTCCGACCAGCTCTCTTGTTAGGAGTCTTACCAGCTCTCTCCAACCATCACGGCTACACACCAACTGGTATGGTATTAAAATAAGCTCAATAAACTTGCTCAAATCTAACCTTCTAGGAAGATACCATTTTTAGGAGACCTTAAGTAAAATTGTCGTAAACAATGTTTTATTGAAAAGATGTAATAATTTTCAAACACGCTTAAAAAAAACGGAAAATCGTTTTTTTCCAGTTGGTGTGCGGCTGCGCCTCGTAATAGTGAGCCAGACTACATTCTTCTCCAGGATTCCGATTCGCCTTCTTGAGTGTCTGAAGGTGAACTTCTCTTGCACATAATTTGAGACCCAGAGTTTAATTGGGTCTTGCCATCTTGCTTTTGGTCTTCGTTTTGTCGCGTCTAACCTCGAGGAACCCATTGCGTAAATTGTTTCGTCCACCGATCACCTGGCAATCGAGCACACCATCAATATCCCTCCGTTACTTTTTACGACTTCCTCCTACCTCTCGATTAATTTGTTGATGCCGTTCCGCCAAAAATCGGCCGGCCTGGTGTCGAAGTTGAGCCAATTTTGAGTTTCTCTTGGCCATCGAAGGTTCATTTGGTTTGACAGAGAGTGGAAAAGGTGATAATCGGATGGCGGAATGTCTGGTGAGTACGGTAGATGCTGAAGAAACTCCCATTCAAGCACTTGGAGGGCGGTTTTGATGATTTGTGGAACATACGGCCTGGCGTTGTCGTGGAGCAAGATTATTTGGCCTTGTCTATCGGCGCTTTTCAGTCGAATAGCCTCCCTGCTGGGCAACATAGAGCTCCTTGTTGACCGTGGCGTTCCTTTCGAGCGTTTCCCAGTGTCTTCAGATGCTCTTCGCCTAATTCTGAGTACTTCAAGAATTTTTAAAGTTTAGTATAGAGTTTGAGACGGTGAACTAATATTACGTGTGAGGTATCTTGATATTTACACGTACAGAATTATTAGACAAGCTTTAGACATTAGATTCGTTTTTGATACAAAAAGCGAGATTAAAACTTTTTATGGATACACAGTGTTTTTTGGTATCTTATGGTATAAAAATTCCAACATTTAGTTATATTGATTATATTTAATAAACCAAATTTCTAATTTAAAATTGTCATAGTTCAGTTTTTGATACACGGGACGAAATCATATTGCTCTTAAAGCAACACAACAGTTCATCGAGACAACGATAACAATGAGAATCGGAGAATAGACTCAGCGAGATCACGAGAGGCGCGAAATTTTCTTTTTTAAATTATTTTCCAAAAAAAAAACTAGAGTTTAAACGCTGAAACTCAGAAAACTTTGTCGCATCTGTTATAGAAAAAACCCGATCAAATTTTTAAACACTTTAAGAAAAACCTATTATAATAACGTAAAAAATGTTTTATAAGTAAAACTTTTGAATTCATAATGCGCAATTTAATACAGTAAAAACACAATTTTCAGAAGGCAATTAACAATCAAACTTTGCGTTATTTGGTTATTGCGTAAAATAAAATTCATTAGATTCTATCGGCTTACTTTGTGCAAATATGCGGATTATTAATTGTATTACTTTAAAATGGAATATGATAAAATGGTAAAAATAACTTTATTTATTAATTATAATATCACTAAATAAGTAATTGTGATAGCCTTTAAGAGCATAATTTAAAGCTTAAATTATTAATCAGGAAAATAATTAGAAAAAAATTAACAAAATTGATACACTCTTTGAGGCTAGAACTTTCATAGATTCTATTAAAATAGCGCATCACTACCACTCGGCCATCAAATCGTTATGCACTACAAAAATAAGTAATCAACCCATAATTTGAAACTTTGATACAATTAAAAGAAGATTAAATAATTCAGAAAAATCTAATATTCGCGAAACCGACTTGCGGTCTCCAAATCTCAAAAAAAACGTGAAAATATTAAAAAATCAAACAAATATCACATTTAAGGGAATTCAATACATTCACAATTCCTCTATCCGCCTACATGGTCGACTGTCGTCCGCTTGCTGCTACATTAATGATCGATGGCAGGTCCGTGTTGGAGCTTATGGATTGAGCTTTATACAAGAAATGGAAAAACCAAATGAAGATGGTTTAAGCTAAACAGATATACAACATCGTCATACAACTATTATTATAGTTTTACTGCACATGGCACCGGAGCATTTACGAGAACAGCCTTCTAGTGGAAGTCAACCTGGTGATATCTATAGTTTTGCCATTATTTGCTCGGAACTTGTTGGACATTGCTCACCATGGGACTTGGAAAATAGAAAAGAAGAAGCTGATGGTAACAAAACTGATCTTTCAATGAGTAACTTTTCAATTGAAGAAGTCGTATTTATGGTGAAACGTGGTGGAAGAGTACCATTTCGACCAAATCTGAACGCAGATGAGAATGATATTAACCCATCATTGGTAGAATTAAAAATGTTATGCTATACTCAGCTATCACTTTCAGCTGCATTTGATTCGCGACTGTTGGGACGAGGATCCAAAAATGCGACCGACAATAGAAACTGTGAACAAATTGATGAGAAATATGAACTCTGGAAGGTCTGGTCCAGAAATTGATGGGTAGATGATGCGCACCGCATAATGGAGCTCAAATCTTGCAGGGGAGCTAACTTGATGGATCATGTGTTTGCTGTACTAGAAAAACATGCGTCCAGCTTGGAAGATGAGGTCGAAGAAAGAATGAAGGAGCTGGTAGAAGAGAAGAAGAAAAGCGATATTCTGCTGTATCGGATGTTACCACAGTGAGTTGTGTTTTTTTCATTGTCAATGTGGATTTTAATTCTTTCTTTAATCTCAAGTAGTGAAGCCTCATTTTGTTCTTTAAAATTATAACATTGGCTGATGTGATAATTTTAAAACTTCCAGACACTCTTTAAAGGCAATTTGGATAGCAACTATAATCTTGATGCAATGATTTTAAATAAAAATATAACAAAATATTACACGTTAAAATCTTTGTTAATATCGCTGAGTTGGAATTACATTGGAAAAATATTATATACAAACAACAATTAATGCTGAGCTTGTTGCTGTGGCTGAGATGGACCAAATCCAGCAGCTCGTTTACCATAATAACCATAATATCCATACGATGGGTATCCGTATCCGTAGTAGTTTCCGTATCCATAAGAATATGCTGGCCATCCGTAGTATCCATATCCATAGTATTGAGCACTTGTCTCACTGACCATCGCACAGACGACAACAAGAGCGATAAGAAGGATGCTGAAAATATTGAAACTTTATTTATCACTCAGAAATCTCTAGTAACTTACAGTTTTGAGTTCATTTTTAATAGTTTGAAGTGTTAAGTAACTTGATGAGTTCATTGCCAAATGCTCTTTTATATCATTTAGTTTATTTGCTTAATATCAGTTTTTATAAATATTGCCAATGGGTGTTACCGTTTTTAACCGAATACTTGTCAAATAATGCCTAAACGTTTAACTAGAGCAAACATGTTAGATTTTTTAAACGATTTTTTATTTAATTGTATCAAACGAGAAAGAGAAAAATTATCAAAATACAAAAATAATAAAGTTATACTACATACACGCCATCTGGAAGGCTAATACGAGATCAGAAATCTTGCTCAAGATATGTATTTTGTGAAGTTTTTAATATTTTTAGAGATTTTAAGGAAAATCTGACAAACTGGATTAGGCACTATTTTTGTTACGTTTATGTAAAATATGCAAGACAAGCGTAAAAATAAAAAAATATCAATTTTTCTATTTGGCGTTCTACTTATATTTTGATTCATAATTGATGGGAATATATGAAACATCTCATTTTTTTTGTTTTTTAAAAAAATAATAATGTATAATTGTTCATTTACCCGGTAGCTCAAATACATAGTAATAGTTTAAGCATAAATAAATAATAATTAGTATAATAAGTTTCTAGGGTACACTAACTTAAATTTTTGATTATTGAATAATTGGAAACATATTACAGTACTCCACGTGCTTATGACTATTATTATTTATTAGCCCAGACTATGAATATCTTAAAATAAATACAATTCGACACAAATATTACTTCTATAATTAATCTGGGTGGTCTTAACTGGATCGTGGTTATTGATCCAGTTGGCGTGCTAGGGATAGATTCAACAATATAATTAATATTATCCACATTACGATCAAAAAAAATAATGATAGATTAACTGTTTTCGCGCCAAATTAAATGCCCTATTTTTGAATATTATTACAGTAATCCACTTGAAAATACCGTATGTGTTTTTGTTCAATATATTTCTCAACTACATTTCTCAACGTTTTATACTCACTCCTTACTATTCCATTAGAATAATATAAAATAGTTTCATGCTCTCAAAGTAGTCCGGGTAATTATTTAAAGTCTAAGAGATAAGTTAAAAGGAATCTGTAATACTGTCGTTAAAAATAAAATGAGTTTGAAGTTTACAAAATTTCCATTTTAATTTGGCGTCTGTATGTGTTAAAACGCGCTCGGATTTCATATATTTCCTTGCTCTGGTTGGTTTTCTTCCTAATGTAGCGTTTTTAATCCTCTAATACTTTCGATGAAACTCTTTGATCTCAAACATAATACGCTTAAAACGAAGTCTTGGCAATATTTCGGACTAAAATTTAATTTTTCTAACAAACGAATTTAATCATCGTACATCTGTGAAAGAGAGAGAGAGAGAGACTCTACGGTACTAAATTGAGAGAGTCTACCGTGTATAGTCTACACCTTACACAGTTATCATTATTTTTTCCACCTTTTCACCAATTTTTTGTACAAATTTAATTATTGAATAATTTGTGTGATAAAACCAAATATAATCAAAATTTTTATTAATCATTGTATCGTCACTGAGAAGTAGAATTGAATGGAATGAAATGAATCTTTAGTCGTTCTTATTGTTGAACTTGTTGCTGTGGCTGAGATGGTCCAAATCCAGCAGCTCGTTTGCCATAATAACCATAATATCCATACGATGGGTATCCGTATCCGTAGTAGTTTCCGTATCCATAAGAATATGCTGGCCATCCGTAGTATCCATATCCATAGTATTGAGCACTTGTCTCACTGACCATCGCACAAACGACAACAAGAGCAATAAGGAGGATGCTGAAAATATTGAAACTTTATTTACCACTAAGAATTCTGTATTAACTTACAGTTTTGAGTTCATATTCGTTCGACTCGATAAGTTGATGTATATTCTGCCGAGTTTCAATCTTTTATACTAAAATGTTTCCACCTATTTTGCACTCAATGGTTACTTTTTGTATTACTATCAACTCCACCCATTTGAGCAAACTTGAGGTATATTCTGCGAGTATTGTTTGCAATTGTTGATATTGGCGATTATCAAACTGTTCCGAATGGCATATATGCGGTGATAAGTTGGAATTGAAAACCAAAGTAAAAAGTAACTAAGACTCTGTTTACATTAGGTTTAATGTTTAATGAACTCAAAAATAAATGGACAATTTTATTTACTATTCCGAGACAGTTTTTTATTGAGACGTCTAATTGTTTACAAAAATCACGAGTTTATGGATAAATATTTATTAATTTATATTAAATAGTTGATTAGGTGGTTTGGTGGATAAAAAATATGTAAAATGTATTTTCTACAGTATTACTTGTGTGTATGTGTGTGTAAAACAGAGATGCGCGCGATGACAGTTTTCGGAATCCGAAATTCGGAATAAAATTGAAATTTTGGAATAAAATTTGAAAATCGGAAGTCTCAGTTAACGTTTTTATGAAAAGAGAATTTTCGAAATTCGGAATTTAAATTTAAAATTTCGGAATGCGGAATTCGGAATAACATTTACACGCCAACTGGTGTGGTGATAAAACGAGCTCAGGCAGTAGTTCTCAAATGTAACATTTTGGGAAGGTATTAATAATATCTTTAGACAGTTTAAGAAAAGCCTAATTAAATTTTAGTAAAAACTTTTTGTTAAAAAGATGAAAACATTTTTAGAGACGGTAAAAAACCGAAAACTAGGCATTTCCATTTGGCGTACATTTAAAAATACGGAATACGGAATTCCGCTCATCTCTGCGTGTAATAAATAATAACTTGATGTATCTTTGAAAATACTCTAAACGGAAAGAAACATTGCCTACATATTATATAAGTTGTTTTTACAATTCATGTTGTGGCGTGCTATGAAATGTTGGCAGAAGAATTTTGAGCGTTGGATTTAATTATATCTGCACGCCAAATGGAAATATCGATTTTGCGATTTTTAAACGTGTGTAAAAATTTTTTACGTGTTTATAACAAAAAAGTGTTTACTAAAAATTAATTAAGCTCGTCTTAAACTATCTAAAAAAATTAAAATCATTCTGAAAAGTTATGTTTGAACATGCTTACTGAACTCAATCTATTACCATACATGTTGGCATGCATCTGTTTAACTAAAATCCTTCTTGTTTCGGGGATATTCAGAATTTTTTTAAAAATAGAACTTTGAACTAGAATGATTTTTGATGTGATTTGTCCGGCGTGTTCTAGTTAAATAATATATAGTCCAAATGCGGTTACCACCACAAAATGTGGCGCACTTTTTAAATATTATTTTTTCATTTAATTTTCATGATTATTTTATTGTTTTGGCTCGTTCTATACTCTTTCTGCTTATATAAATTGAAGAATATGTTTTAGCTGTTGTTTCAACCGTGGAATAAATGTGGAAAACACACCAACTTGAAGGCTAAAAAAAACGAGTTCAGAAAACGTGCTCAAATCTAAAATTTTGTAAAGATTTTAATATATTTTTAGATATGTTGAGGAAAATCTGGCCAACTGACGTAGACGATATTTGCTAAAGTACCCGTGAAAGTTGTAAGAAATGCGTAAAAAATTAGAAAAACATCATTTCCATTTGGCGTGTGGAAAATAATTAAAATCATAAAGTTTAAATGACAAAATAATATTTAAAAAAAGTGCGCCACATTTTGCGGTGGTAATCGCATTTGGCGACGACTATATCAATAAATTATCATGTATTACTCTGTATGATGATGGCAAGAACAATTTAAAACGGTAAAAAGTAATAATTTTTAATTAATAACAGAATAGATGAAATGTAACGATTTTTGACCAAAAAATTAACAATAATTTAACCCATTTCAACTAATTCAATTGGAATGAAGATAGTATTGCTCTTAAAATATAAACGGGATTGATTAACATTAACTATTTAAAATTTGTCCCCCAACTCGTATGGTGAAATAATGATCTCAGTAAGCATGCTAAAATATAAATCTTTAGAAAGATTTTATGTTGTTATTATCAAAATCTGAGAAATTGACAATTCCAATTTTCTTTTCATAAAAAATAAAGGTAATAAATCTGATTTGATCTAGAAATTTTGAAGAAATATAATGAAAAACAGAGAAGTTATTAACATAAATTGAATATTTGTTTCATGTTATCTATGAGACCATTGAAAATAATTCAAAAATGATCAAATCAAACCTTTCATATTCTTAGATTTTGATAATAGATATTTTAAGAAAAGCCTAGCTAAATTGTAGTAAAAACTTTTTTTTGTTATAGAGACGTAAAAACTTCCACATACGTTTAAAAATCGAAAAATCTCTATTTTGATTTGGCGTGAATTTTTACTTTAAAATTGTAATTTTTTGGATATAAGACGCGTTTTTTACCCAATTAAACCACTTTATGGCTCCTATTTTTTTGTCAATATACTATTCGATCCACCTATCTTCAAATTTTAAATAAAATCTTGTGCGATTTACTTGTTTTTTTTTACTACAGTGAAATTATTAGATAAAATTGAAAGCTAGTATTCGTTAATTATCCAATTACGAACAATTGAAGGTTATAAAATACATAAATCTTTCAGACAAGTGGCGGAACGTCTAAAACTCGGACAATCCGTCGAACCAGAATCATTCGAAAGTGTTACAATATTCTTTTCGGATGTTGTCGGATTCACCACATTGGCTTCAAAATGCACTCCTCTTCAGGTAATAATAATTCCACTGGAATTTGTCTGCACTTTGTTCACGTACACCCACATAGCACATTTGATCAACACTGTTTTTATTTCAACGGAAATCACTTCGCGCAAACAACCAGTTTTACACATGTAAATAGATTAGAACAGTAGGTAAATATATATTTAGAAAGTTTACAGAAAATGTAGAAATCAGTTGAACATGTGCACTCAAATAATAAATTGTTACATATTATTCTTTTAAAAAAAGTGTTATTGTAGGTGGTTAATTTACTCAACGACTTGTACACGACATTCGATGCTATTATTGATCAGAACGATGCTTATAAGGTTGTTCTACATTTTTATATGAGTAAACCACAGTAATAAAGATAGAAAAGGACGGGAAGGAAATATTTGAATAAATATGTTAATGTAATAACCACATTATACATCTTCAAATCTAACGTACTCCATTGCCACCAAACCGCGCCGCATTGCGAAAGACTTCGCACCAATTACAAATTAAATCTTTCAATTTATTATTTTTATTTTCAATATTTACAAGTCACTTATATTGACGAAGACTCTAATGATGACGAAGAAGTCTGCAGAATGAAACGTTAACTGATAAATAAAATATTGAAAATAAAAATAATAAATTAAAAGGTTGAGTTTGCAATTGGTGCACAGTCTTTTGTAATGCGGCGCGGTTTCTTGGTAGTGGAGTGCTAAGGGGTTTAGAACGACATTAATATTTTTATACAGTTTAGGAAAATCCTAGTCAAACAGTAGGGAAAAAGTTTTTGTTATAATAGTTGTTGCCAAGTTTACAACCTGTCAGGTTGTAAAAGTTATCAGGCACGCTCAAAAATTGAAAAAAGGTTTTTTTTCCATTTGGTGTGCTTTGCTGGAAATGAAAACTAACATTTTTCGATATTCAAACGTATTATACTGGGAAAATTACACGTAATATTTTCATATGAATTGTCAGGTAATTTTTAATTTTTAGAAGCTCGTCTTAAACTATCTAAACGAAATATGCGCTTTTAAACCGAAATTTGCATCATATTTTATTTGTCTCCAACCTAATCATATCATTTGGGGTAATTGTTTGTTATAGAAACAGAAGTAAACCGCGGGAATCTTCCACTGTAAAAAATGTTATTTTATCAATTAATGTTTTCGATTAAATCTCGCGGAGGTAAAAGATTATAAGAGTGATACGATTCTGTATATCGAAATTTTTCCAAATTTTGATTCTGTACTTTAAATTTTAATTACTGGTTCCTGGCTTTTCAATTACAAAATTCTAAATTTTCAATTAGTCAGTTAAATTTTTCAATAGTTCTTGCATAAAATCCACAATGTCATACTTGAAATCTGAAAATTCATTACGAACTCTCAACGTAAACATTTTCCATCCCCTGAATTATTATAATTTTAAATTACGTATGGGATGGCGCCAATTTAAAAAGTAAAAACAAAAAAAACATTTTTTCCAAACAAGCGATTAAAATTCCCAAAAATGTGCTCATTCTTTTGTTAATAATTAATCACTTGTTAAACAGATTAGTGATAACAAGTAAAAAAAGTAACAATTGGTTTTTCATTTAACGACCATTTTTAAATATTTACACAAGAATTCATTAAATAGACCAGTAAAGATTAATAATTGTTCTTTATTTGTGCTTAATTAGTAATTAATTAGAAAATAAAAGTATTTTTGTGGGATTTATTATGCGTATTCAGCTCCTTTCGAGAAACTGCTCACCAGCGATGGAAGGGACTCCCTTCCGCCCCCCCTGGCCCGAGTATTTTCCTTAAAAAAGGGATCAAGGGTATTGAAAAACTGAAGTTCCAGTCCCAGTCTCGAGTTCCAGGTTCCAGGGAGACAAAAGAATGTTCCGGGGTCTCGAGTAATGAAAATATAAGTCTATATTAAATCATCATGATTAGTTCATTTTCTTCATTGTATTTCTTTCAAATAGTTTACTAATTTTATTAATCAATGAAAGTTTATGAGAACGTATAAATGAATACACATGATAATTGAAATTATTCATTAAAAAAGGTGAAGTCTCGGGCCCCACGTTGAGAAAAATAAAGTACCGCGTAGAGCTCTACGTATAGATAAAAGGAAAGTTCCGTTCCCGGGTTCCGGGTTTTAAAATTCTCCCCGTTTTCCAAAAAAAAATCCAAAAATGAGGTCCCTCCCATCGCTAGCGATCACCAAATTAGTTTATGTACGCTATTTTCTAGAAAATAAAAAGCCAATTTTTAAAAAGTTTCTCTTTATTTGGTGTGTAAACGTTTACGTATACAAATTTAATTCGAGAACTATGGAAAAACGTAGTGGATAAAATATTAAAATGTCAATATAGATATACGAAAACTGAAATATATAAGTATAAATTATGATAAATAATATTAATTCTATTAAAAATGTTTTTAGGTCGAAACTATTGGAGACGGCTACTTATGCGTATCGGGATTACCAAAACGTAACGGACAAGAGCACATTAACAATATCTCGAAAATGTCTTTGGAACTACTCGAGGTAGGTAAACGTTGTTGTTATATGAAACACAACGTTTAATAATGAATATATTATTCTTTTCAGAGTTCGGTGCCTAATGGAAGAGGGAAAAAATAGTATGGAATGAGGTTCTCGTTTGGACGGCCAATCTTTTCTATCTCATCAATGGGCGTTGTCTTCAAAAAACACATTGAAGAGGAGAAGATGAAAAAGTCCTTCGTGGGCGTTTGGCCGTCCAAACGAGACTATAATTTTTTCTTAGTTTTTTTTTCTCTTCCATTAGACACCGATCTCTGAAATACACAATAAATAAAACCTACAAAAAGTCTCCCATGCAGATCCGAATATCGCATGCAAGTATTTTGAATTATTTTTATTTTGGTCTGGAAAGCTAAAATTGACATTTTCATTCGTCTCTTTCATAATGCAATTTGTACAAGAATAAAATGTATTTTAGAGCCTAAAATCATTCCGAATAGCACATCTTCCACAAGAACGTGTCAATATTAGAATCGGCATCCATTCGGGTTCATGTGTCGCCGGTGTCGTCGGACTAACCATGCCACGTTATTGTTTATTTGGTGATACTGTAAACACCGCAAGTCGAATGGAAAGTAATGGAAAACGTAACGGCACAAATATTTTAAAATAATATTTAAATATTATACAGCTGGCCACATTCATTTATCTTCTGATGCAAACGAACTTCTAAATGCTTTGTACACGGAATATGTTACAGAGTCACGAGGTGAAGTAATTATTAAGGTTCCATTTTTTATTGTTTTATATTGTTGTTATTTTACATTTTTAGGGAAAAGGTGTTATGCAAACGTATTGGCTACTTGGACGACGCGGGGAAGTAATGGAGAAATCTTTGGAAGTATCATGAAGAAATTGTGATTTTTCTCTTAATAAACAATATTTATTAAAATTAAAATTCATAAGAACATCTACAAACATTATAAATATGGAGATAATGATATAATATAACAAATGAGGAAAATACCCGAATTGAATTGCAGTGTTATTAATACTTCGCTTATTAAGAAATGATTAATTACAGTTTTCGGAATCACATGATCGATATTCCACTTGAGGAGATGCACATTTGACAAATCGTTTCACTCTGTTGTAGTTGATGCTGTTATCTAAAAGAGAAACTATTTATATGTTTTCTGGAGAAAAAGTCCACATTTTTTCCAAATACACGCCTCCCGGAATACTAAATGACATTCTAATTTACCGGTCTGAATCATATATTTTACAATTTATGCTATATAGAGTGGCATGCTAACTGGAATGGTATTAAAAAGAGCTCAAGAAACGTGTTTTCTTAAAAGATATTAATATTTTAATATAGGCCTAGTTAAATAGTGGTGAAAAATGTTTTTCTGAAAGAAAAAAATTTTCAGATATGCTTAAAATTTGGAAAATCGTTATTTCCATTTGGCGTGAATAGAAATTAACACATTTCAATATTGAAATGTTTCTTATTATTTTACACGTATACCTTTCATATAAATTGACAAGTAATTTTTACTAGTTGGCTTAAACAATCATAAAAATTGGGCTTCTTATGCAAAATTAGCCCCAACTTAACTTAAAGGATTTTTAAAGTGAATTTTACAAATAAATTGAAATCGGTAGAGATAAGCCCGGTTATTTTTCCCTGTGAGACGAGAGAATTAAATCCGAAATTAGCGCTGGTCCTAGTCTCAATGACTGAATACTTTCATAGCGTATAAATGAAGTAATGAAATGTGAGTGTCGTGACAATTCATCGGCTCTCATTTATTATTTAAAGTTATTTAAAGTTATGTAATGTTTTATCGTTTTAATATAATTAATGTATGCGTTATATATTAAAATGTGGTGTCACACATTATTTCACGACTTTTTACGACACTTGGCTTAGATTGATAACTTTAAACATCTTTTAAAATACCCAAAATACTGTTAAAATGTTCTGAAAAGCATACTTGGCAAATTTAGGTTTTGTTTGAAATGATTTGTTTGACAAATTTGACATAGAAGATCTTTCCAAATTTTCTCTAATATCTACTAATACAGTTGAGGAACAAACATACACACGATATTTTAACAAACATATCAATAATTAAAAAATAATGAAAAAAACAAAAATGTTGTTTTATTTTAGGGCCGGCCCCGGGTTGGGCCAGGGCCGCAAAATCGGAAACGTGGGCCGGCCCATGCTGAAAAGTACATATAGAAATTAGTAACAAATTACTGAAAATTTTTAACTTGTGGTGCAAAACATTTTTACCACAACGAACTCATTAATCTTTATTGTTTTAAAATGAAACTGACAAAAGTTTGACTTTGAGTTTGACGAAAACTGCCAAAAGTCATAAAAAATTTTACAACTCGCAAATTTACAAAGTATAGAACAGAGATAACTCGAATTCCGGACTTTGTATTCCTCCCCATTTCTGCTTCCGGAAGTCGACCCTCGTTTCTATTATTTTTTAAAATTATTTCCTATACTACATTTCATTTAAAAAATATCTGCACGCCAACTGGTACGGTAAAAAAATGCACTCAGTAAACGTGCTCAAATTTAACTTTTTGGACAAATATTAATATTTTTAAATAGTTTAAGGCAAGCCATTAGAGGAAACGACCAAAAACTGCAAAATCGCTATTTCCAGCTGGCGTAATTCTGTATTTTAAATTTTTAATTCTGGGTTTTGGATCACGAAACGTTTAACTTTTAAATTTGTTCATAAAATGTTGTGTAGTTTATTGTTTGTAACTGAAAATCAAGGAAAATCAATATAACCTGAAGCGCTTCAGCTGGAGCTATATTGCAGTTTTATTTCTAAACGTATTTTTCCGGATGATGGTTTCCAATTCCGTTTTTTAATGGAATACTTTAACAATGAGCCCCATTTGACATTTTTTAAAAAGAATTTTAAATCACAGGAGACTATAATAGGAGTTTTATCAAATGGCGTGACAAATGGAATTTGATTTACTAGTATATATTAGAAGATTGAAGAATTTTCATTTTCATTTGATGTTCTTCATTCTGTGTTTGAATATTTAAAGTTCATATAGATTATACCTTTTTCCAGTAAAATTGCGAGCTGAGAATAATTAATTACAAATTTTTCATACTGTCTTGTATTGTTATTAATTATATAAAATATGATTACGGTAATTTACGAATGCAAGTTTTGCGGAATATTTCTTTTTTTAAATTTAAATATTACAAATGGGCACGACAACAAATTTCTCTTAAATCTATCAGAAATGATCCGAAATGATGAACATATAATATCCCCAAATACTTTGAGAATCGCAAGGTACTGTAACCATAGTGTATCAAAATATAACCTTCTGTATTCCTTTCATTAGTGGCAGGCCTATTTGCAAGTTTCAAGCAAACTCTTTTCCTCGACTGTTTTCCACAAATGCATGAAGTCCATTCACTCCAGTCTGACCATATTACTTCTAAATAAACCCATTCGGTTAGAATTTATGATTTAAAACTCACTTTTAAACTCTAACGCTCTTTTTGATCTTATTAATGAAAACCCTTCCTCGATGGGAAATGGAAACGGACTGTTGGTCGTTGTTGCCTCTTCCACTTGCTAAAATTTAAAAAGTTATATAAGCTTATATGCTTGTGAAAACCTCTCCCAATCGAAATCCAGGCTCGTCTTCAACTTTTTCAACAGGAATAACGTCCGTCACTCCGGAAGGTGAACTATCCGATACCATTCGTTCCATGTCGCTTATCATCCAAGAAAGTGCACGTGCTGTGTCGCCTTCAATCTTCTGAAATTATAGATTATTTGTTTATTGTATAAATGGATTCTAACGGCATCTCCGGAATCTGGAACATCTGGTTGTGGAGTTGTAGTAGTTGTCGTTGTCGTGGTGGAAGAAGAGCTCATTTCCTCGAGGATTTTCTTGTTCATGGCAACACGATGTTTCAAAGCCAGTAGGCGTGCTTCCAGTTCTTTTGTTTCTTCATAGAATTGTTGATCATGGTTTAATATCGGCTGAAATATTAAAAAATAGAATAGTACAATTTGTAGAAATTCTTTATTGTAAGCACGCCGATTTTTCGCAGTTTCCCACTCAATGATATTGCACGTCAAATGAAAATGACTTTGAAATGTTTGAACAAATTTTACTAATTGTAATAACTAACAATGGAAGTGTTTTAGATCGCCATCTCAGATTTTGATTTTAAAAAATTTCAGTTAGATTCCTTATGGGTCGAGTATTAGATGTAGTTAACTGACAAAATATTACGGTTTAAGTTGGCAAAAAATCAGTTTGAACTCCAAAAATATTCGGTTTATTCACACTTATGTAATGAAGGTATTGAGTGTGTTTTCATAAATCAGATTCATAAATGAGAACACTTTCCTTGTAAGTTTTTTAAACTACTTTTCACGTCGTTTTTGTAGGCTTCTATTAAACTTCTTTTAAATTTTTACGAAATGATGGATTTCTGTAACTTTACAAAACTGCTGATATTATAAATTCATTTGGCGTGATATAGAATGTAGTTCTACTGAAACAACTACAATTGGAATCATAATAATCACAACCAATATTCCATATTAAAGTTTACTGTTTTATTTTCTACTTTCAATAGAGCCTTCCAAGTTATATATTTGTTAAAAGTTCTCGTTGATTATTAAAACGCTAGAGTCTTTAAGCACTTTAAAATTATTGCAAGATTGTATATATACCGCGTTCCAAATTGACGGGTTTTCACAGTCATTATGATCTTTGATTCCTTATGATCGAAAACGTAAAATTTACTATAATTATTTGAGTAAGTTAAACCATCCCGCCCTAATAGTTTTATGAAGAAAAAATTATTAAGTAAACAATCGAAATATTATAAAAGAACATAGCTTGTGGAACGTAACAAGCGTTCAAGCTCACATTATAGCAAATATGAACTCAAAACTGTAAGTTACTACAGACTTCTTACATTAGTGATAAATAAAGTTTCAATAATTTCAGCATCCTCCTCATTGCTCTTGTTGTCGTTTGTGCGATGGTCAGTGAGACAAGTGCTCAATACTATGGATATGGATACTACGGATGGCCCGCATATTCTTATGGATACGGAAACTACTACGGATACGGATACCCATCGTATGGATATTATGGTTATTATGGCAAACGAGCTGCTGGATTTGGACCATCTCAGCCACAGCAACAAGTTCAACAATAAGAACGACTAAAGATTCATTTCATTCCATTCAATTCTACTTCTCAGTGATGATACAATGATTAATAAACATTCTGATTATATTTGGATTAAGCACACAAATTATTCAACAATTGAACTTGACTTGAAACTTTAAAATTGGTGAAAAAGTGGGAAAACAAACATTTATTTGTATGGTGTAGTGTATCTCAATTCATTCAGATGTCCGAAGATGAACTTATCAATATTTTTTTTCGAAACACTCAATTTGAGTCAAATTTCTGTCGAGAAAACTTGGATTATTAACGTAGTTTTGCGCGAACGCCACATATAGCCGTGGCTATTTCTATTTGAAAATAAAGTACTGAAATTTACAATTTAGCCTTGTCAATGTACACATACAAATACTCAAATAATTATCACAATTTGTTATTTAAAATTTTTGAAATATACAATTTCAAAAATTTTAAATTATGTTTTATTTTCCCATGTTTGTTTTTTAAAAAGCCCTGTAATGTGTAAATAAATTATCGATATTTTAATTCAGAAAGTCTAAATAATACTAAATTCTATGAATGAATAAAGAGAATACAGTTTCGTTAAAATTTTGTGTGTCCATGCCAACTGAAATTGTAATATAATGAGCTCACTAACGTGCTAAAATTTAAGTTTTTGGAAATATTTTCATGTTTTTAGGTAGATTAAGACAAGCCTAGTTGAAACATCGTAACAAATACTTTAGTGAAAAGGCGGAACAATTTTCAGACATGCTTAAAATAGGAAAATCGTTATTTTCAATTGGTGTGTGTACACTAGCTGACAAAACTTTTGTCACAAATGTTTTTTCGGGTTCAACTTTTTTGTGACTTGACCAAATTGGCTGATTTTTTGATATGATAGATTCATATGGTTGTAGATTATTTTATAAATTCCCGCTTGTAATTACGATGATCCGTTTTACAGTGACAAGCGTTTATCGTAAAACGCGTAGCTCAAAGATATTACGCACTTTTCTTGCACTGCATTTTTTAATAATTTTTAGAGTTCAATTATATTTTTTCATAATTTATTGAAAATAGCAGTAATTTGCAACATTTTAGAGATGACTCCACGTAAAGAAACTCCAATTGCCACCCGGCAAGCTGTTATCAAAATGAGGGAAAACGGGATGAGTGGTACCGAAATTGCCATGGTAATTTAAACCAAATTTTGCTATTATAACATTTTAAACACTGATTCACATAAAATATCAAAAAATCAGCCAATTTGGTCAAGTCACAAAAAAGTTAAACCCGAAAAAACATTTTTTGACAAAACTTTTGTCAGCTAGTGTATGTGTGTAATGTAATATCCAAGCTGATAGCAATTGAAAATAGAAATATTATTTATGGTAAATGGTGTCTCACTAAGTTCCTCGTAAACAATATTGACTGATTATTATGAAAATTTCCTAGATTTACTCAAAGTTAGAAGAATAGTTTATTTTCTAGAAGAATAGTTTATATTATCACATTAACTGAGCTCCTGTTTTTTCATTTCAATTGGAATGCGAGCAGTAGCGAATCAAATAAGCTTCTTGCACGTCAGATGCAATGGTCAATGGTAATGACGGCTTTTGGGCGTAGTTCAGGTTCTCACCGTTCAAAGAACCAAATTGGGATAATCGTATTAACAGTGTAGGGGGCTGACCTGTCAGCAAAGAGTAAGCAGCTCTTTTGTGAGCAGAAACTCAATTCACTTTTCTAATCATTCTCTCCTAACTAGTCGGTCATCGTCAGAGGTGATTGGACTAATCTTTGAGTATGCAGGCTCGCCACCGCTTAGAAGACCAGCGGTCATCTATTATTTGTAAAGATAATAATCTATTAGATAGTTTACGGGAAACCAAGTCAGTTTACGGGAATCCAAGTCAAAAAGTGATAAAAAATTATTTGTTGAAAGAGCATAACAATTTTCAGGCACGCTTAACAATCTGGAGATGGTTGAATCGATTTGGGGTGTTTCTTACAATATGAGAGAATTATAATTACACCTAATTACACATTAACATAATGATTTGAGTAAACTGATATTAAAAGTTCCTAGTGAATTTGTTCTATCTGATATAAAACAATTCTTGGAACAAAAAGATAATAAATGTATTGCTCAAATCTTATTCTTCGTGGCCATACATGGACTATTTGTGAATTTTACCATAATCATTAATGTAAATTTTAGAGATCGGTGCCAAATGGAAGAGCAAGAGCAAAAAATTATTAAATTTAGTATCGTTTGGTCCTTACGGCCACAGAGGACAGATCCATCTCTTCCTCCATATGCTTTATCCATTTTTTAAGACAAAACACATTTAAAAAAGAGTGACCGTTCAAACGAGAGCCTCATTTTGTTCTAATGTTTTTCCTCTTCAATTAGGCACCGTATTCCCTGTTTAATGTATTTTTACAGAATTCCATCTAAAACACTTTTGGAAACAGGTCGTAATGTATTGAATCTAATTTTTTATAGAAATGTAAATATGTTTCAGAGCAACTAGAATAACTACTCCAGTAAATACTTTAAAACTATTTTCTTCGGTCAATGTACACATTCTGCCAAAAAAATGAACATGTTTACTTTAGTGAAACCATTTGGTAGTATTTGACAACTTTTCGGATAAAATGGCAATGATAAAAAATAGAGTAAATAAAATGATGTATATAAAAGAGCTCCGACAAATAATATATTCACTAAATCATTAGGAATTCTCTGATAATGAACTCAAAACTGTAAGTTACTAGAGATTTCTGAGTGATAAATAAAGTTTCAATATTTTCAGCATCCTCCTTATTGCTCTTGTTGTCGTCTGTGCGATGGTCAGTGAGACAAGTGCTCAATACTATGGATATGGATACTACGGATGGCCAGCATATTCTTATGGATACGGAAACTACTACGGATACGGATACCCATCGTATGGATATTATGGTTATTATGGCAAACGAGCTGCTGGATTTGGTCCATCTCAGCCACAGCAACAAGTTCAACAATAAGAACGACTAAAGATTCATTTCATTCCATTCAATTCTACTTCTCAGTGATGATACAATGACTAATAAACATTTTGATTATATTTGGTTAAAGCACACAAATTATTCAATGATAAAATTATTATTTGAACTGGGCACAAAGTTATTAAAATTATAATAAAGTATTATCAAAATATAAAAAAACTGAAAATTCAATTTCAACATTTTTGAATTATTTTCAATGGTCTCAAAGAGATCATAAAACAAATATTCAATTTATGTTAATAATTTCTCTGTTTTTCAATACATTTCTTCAAAATTTCCTTACAGAAAGACATAGAGAAACTAATCTGCGGGAACGCTAAATACAATCTGTCATTCATAAATTGAAATCGACACATTTTTAATGGTTTTGAACCTTCTTAAATCCAATTTTTGGCTAAAATATGACGGAGTATATTGTTATGATATTGTCCTTTTCAGAGATGGGTGCCTAATGGAAGAGGAAAAAATTAGGATGGAATAAGGTTCTCGTTTGTACGGCCTCTCTTTTTAGACGGCCATTCTTTTTTGCGAAATTATGGAGAGCACACTTTTTTCTCGTTCTCCAATCTCTGAAAAAGACAATACATATAAAAATTTTCGATTCAATACCAGACTCCGAAAACCAGTTATGCTCGAAAAACAACCTTTTGACCGGTACTGTATAATAGCTTGAAATTCTAATTTTCTTTAAAAATTTTCCTATCAACATGCTATTTAAATTTTCACTCATTTATTCGATTTTATTGGTTAAAAATGATCAAATTGTGTATAAAACTAGGAAATATTGCTAAAAGCTTCACAATTATATACGATATATTTAAAATTATGTATACACTAGCTGACAAAAGTTTTGTCACAAATGTTTTTTCGGGTTTAACTTTTTTGTGACTTGACTAAATTGGCTGATTTTTTGATATGATAGATTCATATGGTTGTAGATTATTTTACAAATATATTTTTTGAAGTTCAATTATATTTTTTTCATAATTTATTGAAAATAGCAGTAATTGGCAACATTTTAGAGATGACTCCACGTAAAGAAACTCCAATTGCCACCCGGCAAGCTGTTATAAATATGAGGGAAAACGGAATGCGTGGTACCGAAATTGCCATGGTAATTTAAACCAAATTTTGCTACTATAACATTTTAAACACTGATTCACATAAAATATCAAAAAATCAGCCAATTTGGTCAAGTCACAAAAAAGTTAAACCCGAAAAAACATTTGTGACAAAACTTTTGTCAGCTAGTGTAGATAATAACGTTAATAATGAGAAAGAGGGAAGCAGAAAAGCGAAACCAGAGGACGATTTCAAGAACGATGAGGAAAGAATTCCCGATTAAAAACCCTTTCGAGAGAGTATAACACGATTGCAAGAAAATTGTTACCCGATAAAGTATAAGGTAAATTAATAGAGAATGAAAACTTTCTTAATTACTATTCCCCAATAGATTTTCTTGCAATCGGCCACAGGATATCCAACGAATTATCAATATACTATATTTCTATAACTCCTTCCACAGGTTTCCCTTTAAGACTGGGTTTATTTAAATGATATACATGATTCTATTTTATACCAAATTATAATTTATTTTTCATATCACAAGGGATTCTAACGTCCATTTGAGAATTTGAAGATAGTTAAGTGCTCTACACAGGGATTCCAAATTTGTTTTCAAAGAAATTGATAATTCATTTTCAACATTTTTGAATTATTTTCAAATGGTTTCATTGATATGGTGAAACAAAAATATAATTTATTTAAATAATTTCGCTTTATTTCATTATTTCTGTTTATAAGTTCTAGTTTTTTCTCATTGGTTATTTTTTTTCTAAAAAAATAAATGATTCCTTGAACTGATAAATATAATTTTTATAGAATACTATAACTAGATTTAGCGTTAAATCTAACTATTTCATTTAACATTGCCGTTTTTAACATGGTTCCAAAATGAAAAGGTTACATTTTAAGTTTTCCTTATTTGAATTATTTCAAATTAGCTATTTCTAAAAATAATTTTAGTAAATATTGAGCAAACATCAGTTAAACGTAAGTCATTAAACTCTGACAAGTTTTGAAATGAGAACCCACCCCTTGGAAAATAAAAAATGTGTAAAAGTAAACAATTGGGTAATATATAAGATAAGTAAATTCACCTAACTTATTAAAAAACTAATCTAATTATTAATATGAACTCCAAAGTGTAAGTTTATAATAATTCAATTTATAACTATAAAATAATTTCAGCATCCTCCTCGTTGCTCTTGTTGTCGTTTGTGCGATGGTCAGTGAGACAAGTGCTCAATACTATGGATATGGATACTACGGATGGCCAGCATATTCTTATGGATACGGAAACTACTACGGATACGGATACCCATCGTATGGATATTATGGTTATTATGGCAAACGAGCTGCTGGATTTGGACCATCTCAGCCACAGCAACAAGCTCAACAATAAGAACGACTAAAGATTCATTTCATTCCATTCAATTCCACTTCTCAGTGACGATACAATGATTAATAAACATTCTGATTATATTTGGATTAAGCACACAATTATTCAACAATTGAACTTGACTTGAAACTTTAAAATTGGTGAAAAATTGTAAAAACACAAATATATTTGTATGGTGTAAAGTCTCTCAATTTATTCAAAGGGGTCGAAAATGAAATTATCAATATTTTTTTCGAAAAACGCAATTCACGCCAACTATGATGGTATTAGAATGAGCACACTAAGCATGATCAACTAAAACTTTTTAGAACTATATTAATCGTTTTATATAGTTTAAGACAAGCTCAATCAATTTGTAGTAAAAACCTATCTGTTATAAAGACGTAAAAATTTCTATACACGTTTTAATCGCAATTTCGATTTGACGTGCTCAATTTGAGACAAAATTGGATTATTCAAGTAATTTTGTGTCAGTTTTTTAAGCACGCAAATAATGCAACAATTGAACTTAACTTGAAACTTAAAAGTTGGTGAAAAAGCGGAAAAATAAAAATAAAATTGTATGGTGTAGAATCTCTTAATTTATTATTGTCGTTTTGTAGGTAATTGAACAATAAGATTTAAATGAGCATTTCGAATAATACAATGGTCTCGCTTGTGGTCAACTTGTTTATTATTTCTCTTATATTTTTTAACATATTATAATTATTATATTAATGTAACAACCAATTTATTAATCTATTATCAAAATCTAAGAATTTAAAGGTATATTTGATCATTTTTGAATTATTTTAAATGGTCTCGAAGAGATCATGAAACTAATATTCAATTTATGTTAATAACTTCTCTGTTTTTCATTATATTTCTTCAAAATTTCAAGATCAAATCAGATTTATTACTTTTATTTTTTATGAAAAGAAAATTGGAATTGTCAATTTCTTACATTTTGATAATAATATCCCCAAATACTTTTAGAATCGCAAGATACGGTAACCACAGTTTATCAAAATGTAACCATCGGTATTCCTTTCATTAGTGGCAGGCCTATTTGCAAGTTTGAAGCAAACTCTTTTCCTCGACAGTTTTCCACAAATTCATGAAGTCCATTCACTCCAGTCTGACCATATTACTTCTAAATAAACCCATTCTTGTCAATTTCTTACAAGATTTTGATAATAAAACAATATAAAACAAAAAATGTAATGAAAACAGAAAAGCGAAATAATAAACAAATTGGAAATTAAATCGTCATGACCCCAAGCGAGACCTTTTTATTATTCGGAATGTTTCTTTAAGCCTACTTTTTCAATAACCTACACCACGACAATAGCTATTTGCTACCAGTTACAGTAATTATTTATATGTGTGAAAATTAATTGCGCGATTTTTTTTCGAACAATATAATCGTTCATATATTATTATTACGACAGAATAGTTGCTGTATTTTTTATTATCGCTTTTTTCAACCCGACTCATTGCGACGATTTTCTTTAGAGCTCAATTTTTACTATCCTTAAAGATAATATTTGTCCCTTTCTGTAGCCTTCCAACATTTAATCAGAATAAAGCTTAGCGTAGCTTCGTTACCAGTTTTATCTACAGCTTCAAAATTGCAATAGCTCAGAAAGTAAAAAAAACCTTTGATTCGACTGGATTCTTGTCTTCTACTATATCTTTAGCCGTAGGAAGAAGAGCAACAACATTTGTCTTTGCCAACCTATTCAACTTTCTTAACTTTCCATGCTTCTTCTTTTTCTTTTTCAGTGACTTTGTTGTTGTCTGAAACTGTATAAAATAATTTTCTTATCTGAATACATACCGGAAGTTCTGTAGTTGTTGTGGTCAAAACGTCTCTGTTATTGTTATTAAATGACATCACATAAGGAAATGCTCTCTAAATAATTAATTTGAAAGTGATTTCTCAATGACAAACCTGTTCATTCATGAATTTAGGAAAAGACTGAACGTTCTGCTGAGAAGTGATTAATGAAATCCTTGGAGCTTGAGCCAAATTATTAATACCGTACGCTTTTAAAACTTTTGTTGTCGAGGTTGTTGGCTCTTCGATAGTTGGGTATGTTTTTTGAGTAATCTTCAAATAATAAAATATGAATTTGTTTAAGCTCATGTGTCTCACCACTTCACCGGCAACTCTAGGCACGCTTGGTTCCTTTCCAATGGCATATGAACCAAGACTCGATGTGGGGGCAGATTCCTCAACAAAATCGCTCTCATCATATCGGCCATGGAATTGGGTGTCATAGTCGAGTCTTGGGTCAACTTCAAGAACAGGCGGATGTAAAATGCTTTCCTGATGCTCGGCAAACTCTTCCAACGAGGGGGTCACTGTTTGCGGGATCATCTCATCTGGGTCTATGGTGGTCGTTGATGGAGTAGGTCTCATGGTTGTTGTTGTTGTAGTAGTAGTAGTAGTTGTTGTTGTTGGAGGAGCTGTGGTAGTTGTCGTTGAAGTTGTTGTAGGAGCTTCCGTCGTTGTCGTTGTTGGTGTAGTTGTCGTTGAAGGCATAGTTGTTGTTGTTGTTGTTGTTGTAGTTAACGGCGTAGTAGTGGTTGCAGGCTTATTCGATGATGGGAACTGATTGAATGGAAGGGAATGTTGGGTTCCCGGTGGCATCGCCGGTAATTGTTGACCTCTGCGTCTATCCATTATTTCCATATCTGTTAGATAATCTAAAAATTGTAAGTATTTTGTAAGTCCCTTCGCGGTAGTTAATATCAAAATTTTTAGTTTTTAGTTTAACTACGCGTTTCAGAATTTAGTTTTAGTTTTAACTATATGTTTCACGGAAATTTATTTTTTTCAAACGGAAAACGGAAAACGGAAAATGGAAGATGGAATTCCGCGCAAGCAGTTTAGCAAATTATTGCATATTGTCAACTATTGCTTGAAGTAAATAAGCAGTCGTTTTTGACGTTTAGGTAGGTGTGAAAATATTGTGCTAATCTTTCTTCACAAAAACTTTTTTACGTTTTTGTATGAATAACTATGATAAATCAGAAAAAAACAAACCATCTGATGGTAAACCGGGCAGCGGTTTCTTCGAAGTTATGTGGTATAGATTTTGATTGTTCACGTTACGTGGTGTTGGAACTGAAAAATTGTAACATTGTATATCGTATAACATAGGTGTTGGCATTTGGGAAAATCAAATTTCGAGCCTCTCGTAGTTTCACTTTTCTCCTTCTCTGTATCTCATTAAAGAGTTTGTCTCTCGCTGGTCAATCAAACTAAACAGACTTCGTTCACGAGAGCAATTTGGAAAACATCGATTATACGTATTCAGAAGCAGGTTAAGAGGGAAGAAATATGTTTACTGTATATAAAATAGTTTAAATACTTAAGTGTACCGTAAGTTTTTAAAATTATTTCCAAAATTGGCATAAAATTACAAATATTTTGATAACTAAATCATTACTATACCGTCGACCATTTTTTATATAAAAAACCCAAATATTTCTTGGCAGGGCTTTGATTTTGGACAAGTGGAGATCCGTTGAAAATAGTACTTTTTGAGCATCTCTACTTGTTCTCTGAATAAATCAAATATACAAAAAATAGCAAAGGGATACTATTAATAAGTCAAGAAACATGAGGTAAAGACCGTAAATAAAAATAATTATTGGACAAAAATGGTCGACAGTATAGTAGTAATGACTTGGGTATCAAAATGTTCGTAATTTTATGGAACAAAATGCACTAAGTTTCATAACAAAACTAACCCCCTGTCAAGAAACATTATGGTTTTTATATAAGTCTTTCATGATGAATAACAAGACTTGTATACAATTATATATTTTAAATCATATATCAACAAATTCTCAGTTAGTTTTTTACTCTATATGATGGTAACAAGATCAATTTAAAACAGTATAAAGTAATTTTTATTTAATGGCAGAAAATCTTTTAAAATTTAACTATTTTTGACCAAACAAATTAATTAAAATCCACGTAAAGGTTATCAATCTTTTTTTTTTAAATATTAGAGGGTATGCTTAAAATATTTAATGCTCTTATGTTTAAGTGACTTTTCTGAGCTTCTGTTTTTACCAATTAATTTGTTGTGCACTTAAGTTTCCAAAATTGATTTAAATATACTTTTATTTCAATTCAATCCAATCAACTTCAATCAATATTTGTAATATTTTACATGGTTTATAATACTTTGTTTGTACGATAAAAATTGTTGTTCAATTATTGAGCTTTAAGGGAGAATTGGATTTGGGAAATGAGAGTATTGAGAAATTTACAATTTGATGTTTGCTGGTGAATCCCCTTCGCGATCATTGTGTAACTAACAACGTTATAATGTTAATAGAAAATGTATGGGAAATGTTTTGTGGATTGATTTCTTATAATATTTTTTTGAGAAGAACATGATCTTTCTTTCCTTCTTTACAAACTTAAAATTTTCACTTTTCCAAATGACCCGATTAGTTTTCCACAATTACCTTCATCAATTGTTTCCGGCTCATAATCTTGATATAATTGTCTCATTGCCATTTCACGATCAGTTGGCTCCCCATCGTCATAATCCACTGGTCGACGTTTTGGAGTCGAACTGCATGTTTGAAACTCCTACAAAGTGTTTCATATGGTGAATTGTCTATATAGGTTATCAAAAGATGATAAAGGAAAAAGTTGAAAATTCACTTTCTACTTATTTTAATTGACCTACAACGTTAAAATGAAAATTAATAGGTTTGATTGAAAAAACGGTTTTGAAACAATTTGTTAATTTTTATTGTCACAGTCAGAAGAATATATAGATGAGAATTTTATTGGCATTTCGCCAGTTGAATGATCTGGGATTTTGAGAATTTATATAAAAAGGATGAACATACAACAAAAACCGACAGTGGAAGATTTACCTTATTGTGCCCGACGCATTTATAGCCGCGTACTGTCGAACAAGCACGGACACGAATCATCACGTTATTTGAGCATATAGACCATGGCGACCACACGGACCATGATGAAGATATTACTTTAAAAATATAAAAATTAGGAGACGAAAAAAGTTTTTTTTTACAATTTACCTGGATCATATTGAGCAGTGATATGAGTGGAATATCCAATTAATAGAAGAAGTACAAGCCAATCCATAGATTCAGCTTTGAACTAACTGAAATGATTGGAATGTGTTATTAGATCTCGATTATAACCGGAGAAAATCAGATGTAAAGAACAAGAATTAAGACGGATGAATAAAAAAACTGTCGCATTGTCCTTTTATGTGGCCATTCAAGTTCGATTCTTATCAATAATGGCTTATGTATGGAATATGTACATTTAAATATATTAATGTGAAAAATGTGAAAATATAAATACATGGTTTATTGGAGGTGGATTTTTGAATTTGTGTTTAAGAAATAAATTTCAAGTTAATTTATATATATATATATATACATCATCACTCATAACTATACTGTAAAAGTGATTTAAAGTTTTAAATTAGCTCATAAAATTATTTGAAAATCGACCATCGACCATTGCACCTAAGCAAAGAAATATAATTCACCTAGCCAGTCAAGTTTTAGGGTCACAAAATCGAATTATTTTCAAATGGTCTCAATGAGAACCTGATAAAAGCATTCAATTTGTTTTAATAATTTCTTTTCATTTCATTATTTCCGATATATTTCATCATAATTTCTAGTAGAGGTCCGATCGTAAATTAAAAATGAAATTATCAATTCCTCATAACTTGATAATATTAAAATAGTTTGAATCGTTTTCTACAATAAAAATGCTATCTATTCGTATTTTATTCTTCCAGTTAAATCTCATAGAAGACTGCAATTTAAGCTTTAAAGATGCCACCTTTCGTGCTTCAAATACGTTATCTGCGTCATCAGCGGTACTTTTCCAACTTTATCTGAAGAAAAAAAGCTTATGAAATTCTTGTAAAGCGTATGTCAACAATGCTTCATCTGAAAGAACTCGCCGTAAATGACTTCAGCGCTTCAAATCGCATTATTTCGACATTAACGATAAGAATCGAGAAGGACCCCAAAAAGTAGGAAGACCAAGAACTTCAATATACTGGATGATTATGCGACACAGACATACAACAGTTAGCAGTTTCCCTAAAAATCCCTTTGTAAGCAATCTCACCTCGTCTAAACGTAATGGGGAAGATTCAGAAGGAATTATAATGGGTGCATTTTGAAAAAAAAACTTCCGGAAAGGTAATGGGTTATTCCCGGTGAGCCGACAACTTCGACCGCAAATCCAAATATCCACGGGAAGAAGGTCTGCATTTTGAGAGACCAGCGGGGCATGATTCTCACATAATTTCACAATTATATTTACAATGTTCTACTTTTCATTTCTACTACTTCTACTTTCAATATTTACACAATGTGTATTTAAAAGACAGTAAACAAACTGACACATTAAGGATTTATAGAATCTCGTCAAAGATCTATATAGAAACCTGTATACTTCATAAATCATATATATTGAAAATATTAATTTTTAAAGGTATTCAAAACAATTATCCCAAAATGGGAATGAAATTGATTTTTGAAAATTGCATCTAAAAGCCAAAGTTTATTTTTAAAACAATAAGTGACGATATACGTCGAAAAAATATGAATACGTCAAAAAAATGCTATAAGACTTGTTAAACCCTCATGCCAAATGCAAATTAATCTTTCTCTAAATTTGAATGAATACTACAAGCTTACTGTTAATACTATAATATTTTTCACGTTATTTTAACACACATATCATTATATGAAAAACCAATTCTCTAACCGAATTATACTATTTGAGCAGATTTTCTGAGAACCATTCTTAAGGTCGTGCGAAATCAATAAATGGGTGATCCTAAAATTTCTATAATCTAAAGCAGTTATGTAGGAATTCTATAATATTACTATTAGTAAAGCTATGTCACACCAAAAAAAATAGCGATTTTGCGATTTTTAAGCGTGTGTGGAAATTTTTACGTCTTTATAAAAAAAAGTTTTTACTACAATTTAATCAAGTTTGTCTTAAACTATGTAAAAATGTTAATATCTTTTTAAAAAATTATATTTGAGCATGCTTACTGATCTCTTTCTATTACCATACAACTTTGGGTGCTATGTGGTAACTAATTCGTTAAAATTAATTTTTAAAAAAATGACTATAGCAAACATAATTAGGTAAATGAATAATGGTACCTGAATATAAATTTCAAATTTGAATAAACATTAAATGACCAATGAAACCAACAAAAACGTAAATAAAAATTTAGGTAAAATATGCAATCCTTCATGAACAGAGAAATTCATTATTTATATATAGGATGATTCTATAATAATTGGTTACTTAAATTTGCAGTGTCTTCAAGCTAAAAAATAATACAAAATTGAATTTCATGGAAACTTCTGAGATTCAACACAAGGAACGCTCAACTCAATAAAGCTTTCTCGAATAATTTTTACGTTTTATTTATAAACGGAAAACAATTTTGTAATAACGGAATTTGCATCTGAAAATTACCATTTATGATTTTTAAGAGTATCTCAAAATTTGTACGTCTCATATTTCACAAAAATTTAACTATGAATTTCTTAAACTATCAAAAAATATTAATAAATATCCAAAAAGTTAGTTTTGAACACATTTACTGAGCTCATTATATTACCATACACGCTGGCGTGCAGATGTGGGCACTGAAATAATTGCATAACTAAAAAAATGGTTTCTAAACTTTGGTGATCCGACGTGATTATATTTCATATTCGAGACCTTTGTCATATTAAAATAAATTCAAATAAAAATATAAGAAAATTGAAAATGATCGTCTCAGTAATTTAAGGAAAACAAACGGAAAAAAATGATGCCGGTGATAATCAAATTCGGAATTGTTGGTAGCTTGACCGCATTTGCTTGGATGTTATTGGATTAGAAATAAAGCAAAATCTATCATCATTAAGAGAAATAAAGATTATATGATAATGATGATGAAGAGGAGACAAGTGAAGTGTCACAAAAAGAATATCACAAAATGGTTTCTTCATTGTTGTTTTCGGAATGATAAAACAATTGTTGTGAACAGTGGAGGAATATACAAGATTTTTATGCAAATGAATTGTTTCAGGATTACAGGATTTTGTGTTCTATTGTTGTCTTGGTGTTGAAAGTTTGATTTTTCCGAAAGCGAAATTGATAAAGAATAATCACGAGAAATTTATAGTCTACGATATTTTATTTGGTGAACAATATAGGAAGCTTTTATAAAAAATATATTTTGTGCTGAAAATTAAAAGTAGATGATAGTAGCTTAATATGACCAAATGAAAAAGCTTTGTTATCTTGATATTGTTTTAAAGTTTCAAAAAAAATTAATATACAAAAAATTTCAAAACAAAAGTAATTCACTACCTCAATAAGGATATTGTTCAATTCATGTGGTATGCAATTGTCCAATTTAGCTCCCTTTTTTTGTTATTTTACTTCTCTCTATTGTCCTACTTACTTGGTTACTAGTCTATGTTTAATCATGAAGATTCCGGACCATCTCTCTCCAGCTGGTGCAACTTTGTCTTGTCATAGTTGACCAACTCGTTTTCCTCAACAGGAACCCCATACGTGTGGTGGAGGCCTTTTTTAGGTTTTTTATAAGTTTATATATACATTTTTTCTATTTTTTTTAAATATATTTTTTGCACACCAAAGTGAAATAGTAATTTTCCGATCTTTAAGAGTGCGTTAAAGATTTTACGGTTTTTTCAAAAAACATTGAAAAAAACATTTGTCTTTCTAAAAGTATTAAAACATTTCCACAAAGTTAGATTTGAGCACGTGTACTGAGCACATTTTATAGCTATCTAAGTTGGCGTGTTTCTTGTGTACCTTTTTTAAATATATTTTTTCGCTCTTTTTTTTAAATATATGAGTCAATTTTGGATTATATTCTAGAACATGTAGTGCACATCATTAAATAAATGTTTATAATTTACTTTTCAAATAGCTACTATCATACTTTAACTTAATGAGAGCACTCTCAGTGAATGACAGAATTTTCCCTATACTAGTTGTGGAACTCAACTCGTGGTCAGTGCACTGACATACAATTTCCTGATAACTAACTCCTCATCAAGCACACCAAATTGAATGTCCGATTCAATTGAAATAAGCGATGATTTGATTGGGCGTGACCTTACTTTTTAAATAAATACTTTAATTTAATTTCTTAAATTTCTATGAAAAAACAAGACATTTTAAACATTATGATGATATAGAGAAAAATATGAGGAATTTTTTGGTATATGACACTATGCATAAATTTTCTTTAATAGCTTAATATTAATAGAAAACTGTTTATTTAAATAATGTAAACATTTCCTATCATAATGCGTCAAACTTATTTTGAAACACATATCATAATATTAAGAATTAAATTCCCTATCGATTGATCCCATTGACGAAAATAATTATGCTCTCTGTTGTGTGCAATATTGATTTTTATAAGCCCTTCTCCAATGGACGGTTTTTTGTCTTCCTGTCTGCACTTTACACTACTTGATATCAAGTAGTGTAAAGATTCATTCTTAGAATTCATGTTGAATCAGTGGGTACCCAAAAAGTCTCATAGCACCATGGAAATGCCCTAATCCTAACTTCTCTTGAGGGACAGCACCCCAACCTGTATGGTAAAAGAATGAGCTCTGTAAGCTTGCTAAGATAGAATGATATAAAGATATCTTTAGATAGTTTACGACACGATTAATTAAATTGTTCTAAAAAACTTTTTTGATATCAAGACGTAATACATTTCTAAACGTTTAAAAATCGCAAAATCGCTATTTCGATTTGGCTTTGGAGTGAGGACGGTGGTTATTTTAAATTTTGCAAACAGTTAAATATTCTTGTACACGCCAACGGCAAACCGCCTTCACATAGAAATTCAACGAATTTGATCACGCGGTCAACAAATTTATTCTTTTCTGTTCTTTTTTGTAAAACAGTTTTTAGACTATTATAGGAGAACGAATGATTTTAATGACACCTGAGTACAATCATTTTGTTCCTCGTAAAATTCTGAATTTTTTGACATGACAGGGTTACGGTTTTTTTTATAGTCGATTGAAATTTTAAAATTTTAATATTCATAACTTTGTTTAGAAGACAAATTGAAAGTCAAACATATTATTGCTCGCGGTTGTGCCCTCTATCAATAAAGTCTTCATCTCAAAAAATAAAAATAGAGGTTTCAAATTATTTATTTCTAAAAATTTTCACCTTATACTGTCGAAACAATTTTTAAAGGCGTATGGAAGCTTTTACGTTTTATAACAAAAATGTTTTAGTACAATTTAAATAAGCTTGTCTCAAACTATATTTTTTTTAGATTTTATCACGCACTCCAATGCCACGGAACCGCGCCGCATTGCAAAAGTCTTCGCACCAATTGCACGAACCCTACCTTTTAATTTATTTTTTTCAATATTTTATTTATTATTGTTTAACAGAAGGTCTAGTTGGGGTACAGGCCACGATCACAAATCTGCGCGTCAATGCAAATGCGGCATGGCCGCCAAAATTTTTATTTCACATAACACAATTTACAACGTTTTTCCGTGCTTAAAGTAAATAAAGGTAAAATTCCTTTATTGTATTATAAATACCCGTATCGATAATGTATATGAAAACAACCGTGTGCCTCATAAAGTATCATACACTTATTTAATGAAAAATAAAAAATAAAACAAGAAACCCAAAAATGAATAAATTGCAATATGACAATATTTGGTGACCTTTTTTCCGTTCACCAACTTAATTGACTTTTTTCGGTATTAGCCGAAAAAAGTTTTTATCTTCCACCACTATCGAAATTATTTCACTCATTTCTCATCCTCAACATCATTTGGAGAAACAATACATGAACACGATATGCATATCTGTTTACACACCGCGATTGCCTCATTTTGATTGAAGTTTCTTCTCCAAATGCCATTTATATTTAAAATTAAAAAAGTGATGGAATAGTGCCCCCCGTCGTTTTTGGACCTAATTTGGAAATAGGACTACGATGTGTCGAAAACTGTGAACACAACAACTGAATTTGTAAAAAAAAGGAGCTCATTTAAATTGCTTCAATATGATATTTTAACAAGAAAGTCGGTATTTTATATATTTTAAGATTTAATGAGTTGGTGGAAAAGATGTTTTATAATTTATACGTTATGCTGGAAGCTTTTAAAAATTGAAAAATCGCAATTTTCACTGTGATCAAGTCTTTTAACCTGAAATATAATTTTTTCGCTATATTTTTGGCGTGGGAAAAAAAACATAATCCGTAAATACCGATGAAAATAGGCATTTGCTCTCACAAATCGATTTAAAATTATTATAAATTGACCAAGTGAAGATAGGATTATTTATTTTCAGTAAGATATGATTGGCATTATGACCCAAAAGTTTCAAATAATTGTTATACGAACAAATTTTCAAGCATTGTCCGAAGAAAACTGAAATATTAGAGATTCGTGAAAGTTTTAATTGCTAACACACTACTTTTTGGTCAACCGGCGAAACCTTATTTGGATTATTAATTTATATTTTTTATCAATTAATAAATACATTTTTTAAATGACCGGAATCCGGAATTCTGGAAGCCAAATAAAAACGAAGATTTTGCTTATTTTAAACACTTTTTATTAATATCCACATGTAATGTAAAAAATAACTTTTACAGCAACATTACATGCTTCTTCTGGAATGTAGATTTACAGGATATGACAAGTTTTAATGACGTTTCTCATAAGTTTTTTAACTAATTTATTTGACGTGTGTTAATAATGCTTACATGAAAAGTGAATTTCCGGAAACCGCAATTCCGCCCTTCTCTGGTGTGTAAGGTCTAAAATTAATTACGATTAAACCTGTTCCAGTTGACGCGATGGTTAAATAGTTTTTATTGCCTCTTCAAACCCGCTGATAAACAAATAATCAGAATAATCATTAGTATTTTTAAAATACTCTCAAATGAATCAACAAATTACCAAACAAGTCTGGTACATAACACACAAAATACGATCTATTCAAAACACAATCACAGAATTTCCTTTAATTAACCCTTGGTAGGTACAAACTTTTAACCTGAAATGGGTCTCTTTGATGTACTTAAACTAAAATGATTGGAAAAGTGAATATCTTCACCTGCTCGATTTTAATTTCCAAAAATAGTTTAATGGTTAGGGTCTTATAAATGAGTGAAAGATGTAGGGTAATGTTCTTTGAAATGTCTATGTGATCTTCAAAACACGAAGCTTACAAGGTTTGTTTATGAAAACTTTAGTTATAACTGTTCTTAATTTATAGGCTTTTAGAATTTATTTATTTATTTATTTATACTACGTGTGCTAGACACGTGAATATTACAAATAAACAAAAATTTTAAAAGAAACAGAAATAAATAAATAACGGGTTGCAGTTTTTTGCTCTTGAAGTAGAGTTTTTGTAAAGAATCTTACCTGGTTTTATTTTAAACCACCCAGATAAACTTAACGGGTGATATTTTTGTTTATTTATTTATTTATTATTCACCAATATAACATTACAGCAATAGGAAAGAAAATAAGATGAACTTATGACTCTGCCAGAAGTCGGTCGCTCAAATATTAAAAGTTATAGTACCGATCAAAAGTTGTAAACGCAGAGCATAACTGGTTTTCGAGAACCGGTATTGAGCCGAAATTTTTATCAGTTGTTTCTGAAAGCGTTAGAAAATTTCTGGACAAGTGCCATACGAAAATAAGAAAAAATAAAATAAAGTATTCGTAGAGTTATGCACGAAAAACCCCGCGTTTACAACCTCTTAACCGGTACTGTATATATACGCAAAATTAATGATTTTCGTATAGTTAAGCGTAAAGCTTCATGTGAATATTTATGATTTCCGATTTGTCAGAACTTTTGTCACATCGTTCACCAGAAGTTGGCAAATATTCAAGGTTTTTCATCAATCCAAGGTAGTGACGACATAGATCTGAAAATAATATCCTTAAACAAGCACAACAAAAAATTTGGAATTCAGGAATCAAACATTAAAAAAATATTTAGCACGAACTAATACTTAAAAAGCTAAAATTCTTTAAACATTTCCACATTCTAAAACAATCATAACAATAAACCTATTTCTTTTGCAAATAAATGCTCATCCTTTCGTTATTTAACGATTGTTTTCAAAATATTTAACTGACGTGGTTCCAGAGACCCAGACAATGGTTTTTATTTAATTTTATGTTAACTGGTTAACGACCTTTATTAATTGTCAGAATTTTTTGTAAAATCGAGGTCGATAAACAACTTTAAAAAAAATCATTTGTAAAAAATCTTTAAAAAAACCATTAATTGTCTAATTATTTTCCATTAATCCCACAATTGTTGTTTAAACCAGTTAACGCAAAGCAAACAATACCACCATGAACTATTAATAGTCAATTAAAAATTCACGAAACCTATAAAACTGTATATTCTATTTTTTGTATAAAAATTAATTCAAAATTTAATTTAAAATGAAAAACATCAAATAGTTAATTGCCATGAACGCTTAATTTATTCGATTAGGCCATTAAAAATTGTATTTAAACTGAAATCATCTACATGAAATATTCTAGTCAAAATGTCGCTACGTTTTGATGGTAAAGTGGTTATAGTAACAGGTGAGATATTTTAATTTGAAAATAATATTCATTTTTTAAAGGCTCATCGAATGGAATTGGAAGAGCAACTGCTATTTTGTTTGCAAAAGAAGGCGCGAAGGTTACGATAACGGGAAGGAATGTTGAGAGATTACAGGTTTACAATTCATTTGCTGACACACTCTTAACTTTTTGTTTTCAATTGTCAAAGAAAATAATGAAAAGAAAGTAAAATATACTAAATAATATTGCTTAAGAATAAAATGTATTAGTGGTACATTTATTTGTATTTCAATTTTGTTGAAAATCAGTTTTATTAGGTTTCGAATTAGTCCAAATTAGTTTTTTTATTAGAAGGTATATCATTTTCTGAAGTACCTAAATATAAGCACATTCAATTAAAACTAATAAACAGGTGCTCAGTAAAATTCTTAATTAGTGGGTTAAGTAATAAGTTCGTAGAGTTTTTTTTCAAAAAGATTGATTGACTCTCCATTTTGGCGTATCACCCACTTTTTGCTCATGAGATATCCAGACACGGAGTTTTTCGGTAAATTGCTGACTTTTTGCTTCCGGATAGTTCATTTCTAAGCTTGAAAAATGATAAATTTCAGAACAAATTAAGACCATAGTTTTGTAGAGCAAAAAAGGCGCTATCAGATAAATTTATACAATTTGCCAAACAACACAATTGTTTATTCCTCTATTCCTCAACCCAATATAACACTTTGTTAAGGTTTATGGTTTTCATTCAGTTTTATATTTAAATAGTTTAATAACTGCGTATAAATTAACTCGTAGATTTTACGTCTATTATGATGATTTTTTTAAGGTTAAACCTTAGAAAATAAAAAAAGCCAAATGAAAATTAAATGACTTTACCTAAAAAATAATTTATGAGGATTTTACAATATTGAAATGAATCTTACTGCACGCCAAATCGATATAACTATTTTACTTTAAAACTTTTTATTACTTTTACCTTATTTTACTTTATTTACTTTTTAAACGTGTGTGGAATTTTTTTCGTCTTTATAACAATTCAAAATTCGTTTTCAAAACGATTTAATTAAGAATTTTTTAAACTATCTAAAAGTATTAATATAGTTCCAAAAAGTTTGATTTCATCATGATTACTGAGCTCATTTTTTTACCATACAATTCGGGGTGTTACAGTATTACAAGTTTTATTTACATAATAACTATACCAATCATTGGGACAAAGGGTTTTTAAATTATGCCAACAACCGAGGAAATGTTTTTGAGCATCATTTACGAGTTTTCAATTTGATAATTTGGCATGTAATTGTACTTCTTCTAGATTTCCGAATTGAACATTTACTGATGTTCCAAAGCTAAAACTCGTCCTTTTTAAGGAAACCTGCAAATATATTACTGATAACGGAGTGTCTTCTGAAAATGTCAACATAGTTGCTGGTGAAATAACCCAAGAAGATATCCAAAACGCGATTGTCGAAACAACTCTTCAAAAATTTGGAAAGAAAATGGACATTCTTGTGAATAATGCGGGATGCTCATTAATGGATGAACAAGGAAGAATGGGATTCGAAATGTCTGTAGCTACCTTTGAAAAGACTATGAAATTGAATCTTCAAAGGTTTGCTTTAAACAAAAATTGAGGCATTTATTTAAACGTTTAGTGTTATTGAAATGACAAAAAAATGTCAAAAATATCTATTTGAGTCGAAGGGTGAAATAATAAATGTTTCAAGTATAGCCTCTGGAGTTCATGCGTTTCATACATTTCCATATTATTCGATGGCAAAGGCGGGAGTTGATCAATTGACAAGATGCACGGCTGTGGAGTTTATTTCACGTGGAGTTCGCGTGAATTCTGTTAATCCGGGTTTAGTGTATTCGGGGATAATGGAAGCATCTGGAATCCCGAAAGATTTATCGGACAAGGTTGTTTTTTTCGTTTTTTTCTAAAGTTTATTCAACTTTTGTAGACTTTTGAATCTTACATTGGGAAATCATACTGTATTCCCACAGGAGCACCAGGTCAACCTGAAGAAATTGCGAATGTTATTGCGTTTTTGGCGGATAGAAACGTTTCTTCATTCATTGTTGGACAGAGTATTGTCGCAGATGGAGGAACAACTCTTATAATGGGAATACATGCACTGGATGTTTCGGACAATTTGAGACTTAATTGAGCACTTTATTGATTTCAAATATAAATAAATTTTCATTTTTAAATTCACGTCAATATCAACGATATAACGAGTATAAAATATATTTCATTATTTATTTTATTCGTATATAGAAGCCATTCGGAAAACCTAATTCTTCTGATTATTTTTAAGCATGCCTGATAACAAATCGACGTAAGTTAAAATAAGGCTGAATGAGTTGTTATTAATTAATTTATGCTTAAGTAACACAAAAAGTTCGGCTTCTCGTACAGAAAAGAGTCGTAAGTTTGTTAGTTTGATATATTTAAGGGGATTTAAAAAAACAGATTCTGGGCGATAGAAAAAAGTCATATTTGATACCACATCAGAATCTTACTCGTAAAAGGTTATACATGGCACTCCACTGCCACGAAATCGCGCCTCATTGCAAAAGACTTTGTACGAATTGCAAACACTACCTTTTAATTTATTATTTTTATTTTCAATATTTACAAGTCACTTATATTGACGATGAAGACTCTTCTTGTCCATTAATTGAGGTACTAAGAATTTCTCTTCATTAATTCATCAGGATTTCTGCATTATGAAACCTTAAATGATAAACAAAATATTAAAAATAATAATAAATTAAAAGGCAGTGTTTGCAATTTTCGCGAAGTCTTTTGCAATGCGGCGCGGTTTCTTGGCAGTGGAGTGCTATGGTAATTGATGATATAGTCGATTGAAACTTTTAAATCATCACTTCGCAGAAAAATTTTATTTAGAAAACCAATTTCTGCTTGGTTAGCACTGAATTCTGCTTGGAATCGATAAATATTTTTCTTCAAAATGTCAAATTTAATTTTCTTTGAAAGTTATTTGAAGGTGATTTTCATTCCTTTTTCATAATATTTGTTAAATTTAAACTTTTATAATGGAGCTTCACGCAAATATTTTTTCCTTCGACTAAAAATGACTAGATTTAGCTAAAATTCACTCAAAATTATCAAAATTCTTTGAAATTTCAACTCTTTGGATCATAACTTATTATCTTAAAAATATTTAAAAAAAATATTGTCGGTAGTTTGTATAATTTAAATCAAGAATGTCTTATTATGATAATTTTTGAGTAGAAATTGGTCTCTAGAATTAATAATAATTATGTTTTAAGACTATTTAATCATCATGGCTCATTATTTTAAAATTTACTTTGGCATCATAATGATCCATTATTGATTTATAATGTCCTTTTCAGAGATCGGTGCCTCATGGAAGAGCAAAAAAAGAAGAAAAAATGATAGCCTCAGATGGACGGCCACACGGCCACAAACGATTTTTCGTATATTCCTCTTCAAAGTGTGTCCATTTTTAGTCATGTGGCCGTCCAAACGAGAACCTCCTTCCATCCTAATTTTTTCCTCTTCCATTAGACACCGATCTCTGAAAAGGGCAATATTAACTAGTTAACTTATAAACTTGACAAAAAATGAAATTATAGGCAAGAAAGTTGACAAAAAAAAGAACGAAAATGAACTAAAAGTAATTCGACTATTGGGAAATCGAAGTGTTTATCATGTCAACATTGACGACTTTGCAAAAGTCTCAAATGTCGTTAAACAGCAACAGAATACCGGCAGCGTAATGACTTCTGTCGATCTTCATCGTTTTAGTGATCAATCAATATTAGCTTTCGTTCATTTCATTCAAAACCGTGAAATAAAGGTTTAATTTAAGCCTTCAATGATAAATAGAAAATTTTGTTCAGACGTCGTTAACATATTATGCTATTGCCGAAATAATTACACTCGCGAATACATTCCATATGCTCTCATTTAAGAGAGAAATCGAATCTAGTCTACTAAATGCCTCGAAGACGTCGACGCCAGACCTTCTCCAAACTTTGATTATAGCAAATGTGGCTCATGTTACATTTGAAACCGAGAGACTTCTTCATCAGGCGGCAAATGAGAAAATTGAAAATATTGTACAATTACCAGATTTTCAAAAAATTCCATATATCCAATTGTATCATGTGCTATCGAGCTGTGAACTCGCCGTCTCACATGAAATGTTTGTTGCCGATGTTGTATTGCTCTGGTTAACCGGACAATCGAATCCGGCCAACCATATTCCTGGCTTGTTTTCTTGTGTGAGTCTTTGCTTAATAAATGGGAATTTGCACTAATTTACAGATACGATCTAAATATTTGAGCCCGATTGATAAAACATTAATCCTGGAAAGAATAAGCATGCTAAACATGTCTGGAAAAGTAAGTGTTCCAATATTAATAATTTCAGAAAATGTGATTGATTTTACCCATCAAAAATTCTAAACTTTGTTATAATAAGACAAAAGCTCTTGCAAGAGCTCTTGCAGAGAGTGTAATCTGAAGTTATATGAGTTTCTAATTGTCAATGAATAAATCATATAGTCGTGGTGTAGGTTAATGAAAAATCAGGGTTAAAGGAGCATTCCGAGTAATAAAATGGTCTCGCTTGGACAGGTGTAGATTTAATTTGCAATTTGTTTATTATTTCGCTTTTTTAATCACAGTTTTGTTTCATTTTGTTTTTTCTTACTAAATTGGTTGTTAAATCAACATAATAATTGTTATAATAAAATTTGTGTATAATTTATTATATTTAGGATCGAAATAATAAGAAATGGAAATTAAATCTACACTTGTCCAAGCGAGACCATTTTATTATTCGGAATGCTCCTTTAAGCCTGCTTTTTCAATAACATACGCCACGACAATAGTTATTAAAAAAGAAATGGGACGGACGCCTTTTTTGAAAATCCGGGAGCTCGCATTTAAAAATGTCAGAACCCGGAACATAAATTTTTCCTAAAGCCGGGACTTCTTTTTTTCGGAAAATGGCCCAGAAAAAATTTCACAAAAAGTTTAAAAAAAAATTGGCACAAAAATACAGTAGCATATTTTTAAAGGAGCAGAACCCAATTTGATACCGTCACGTGTTACGATTTAAAAATTTTTATATTCGATTTTTTAAGGATGTTTTTATAAAAATTCCGTGGCTCCTTTTTCAAAAAAAACCCGAGCTGGGGGAGTGCCTCTGTAAAAAAAAAAATAGGATAAATTTTTCGACGAAATATAGAAATAAAATCCTTTAAATCTGAATATTCCGCCCACATAGTTGTGGAATTCGTTCCAGGGAGAAGTACTTCAGTCATCTTTAATTTTCTGTGTTTACGCTTCTGTCACAGCGATTATTTTCCTTTAATAAATTATTCCTTTTCGGATTTGTTCGTTACATACTTCAGTTATTTAGACATTAGGTTAAATTTCAATTAAAGTTTTCCTTATAATGGATTTTCAATACTCCCAGACTTAAATATATTCGTCATATAAAAAAAACTAAATAAATTACGAGAAAGCAAGCTAAAATGTATAAGAGCACGTCGACTGCAGGAATCTTTCTGACGTCGAATATATTTGGATATTGCACATAGTTTTCCATATCTTTCAGGTGGTCCGACTTGTACGAAATATCCTCGATTCTCCGCTGAGTCAACGTGTATGCATGGATCCAACCCACTTAAAGCGAAATTTGCCCAGATGTGGAATGATTTCGTCACTTCCATCAAGTAGCCCATATTCGTCGCTGCCGTTGAGCAAACCAATAATTCCAATAAAGATTCGTGGAACGACGCGAAAAACTGTTCAGAAGAAGAAAAAGACGTTTGATGTACTGCGTTAAATGTAATTTTTAAAAAGAGGAGATATTTTAGCCGAATAGTGCTCCAAAAGTTATGGAATTAATAGAGATGAGCTCAAAATGCGATCAATCGCAGAAAATTAAACAGATGCGTGAAATGAAGAAGAAAGTTAAACGAGATCGTAGAAAGTTAAAGAAGCGTAGCTGTGCTTGCGTTGAGTACCTTAAGAGCCGATGCAGAAGGTTTGTTTCTTTTGATTAAATTATGATGAATTGAGAAATTTGTAGAAAGCGCACATCGGATATGGAAAAAGGTAAATACATTTCTGTTAAGCCACCTGGAGCATCAACTAAATCAACTTCTGTCAGTTTGAAATCAAAATCAAAGTCGGACAAGGTAGTAGCAATATTTGTTTCATAGCTATCTTATTTATTAAAGAGCCCACAGCAGAAACAGACGGAGTTGAGACGAGACAAAAAACGTAATTCGATAAACAAAGCGATTGTGAGTGTTCGAAAATCAAATTCTCAATCATCAAAAAGCAGTACTAGTAAGAATATTAAAATAAATTTGTCTATTTTTTTTACTTTAGGTATGTCAAGCAGAAAATCGGAAAAAATGAAGAAATCAAGTAAAAACCCAGATAGATCCAACAGTCAGAAGAAAAATAAAAGAAAGATTTCCAAAGATTCCTCGAAGGAAGATGATAGATAAATTTTTAATTTAGGAAACGATGTGTAAATTATGTATATACTTGCCATCTATATTTACATAATTTGTATAATGTTATTACTATGAAATAATGAGGTCTTATGTTCTTTATAAATTTATAGGTTCGTATCGTCAGTAGAAGCCAACGCGAACTATCTCTCGCTATTTTTCCCGTGCCATTGTTGGCCGGCCAGACTGTCTTCTTCTGACGAGTCTGACGAGTCTACGAATTTTCCCATCGCCTGATTGACTGCTGCTAATCATCTTTATGTCAGAAGTCCTTTTCTTTGTCCAAAGTACCTTGGATGAAGAGTTCAGGTTGCAACAGCGTATAATGGTGTTGGAACAATGTTCTACATGATAAGCTTGTGTTTTCCCTTCTTGATCGAGAACGAGAAAGATAAATTTACCATCCAGCTCTGATTCTTTTTGATATATCTTCACTAATGAACCGTTAAGCGTAATAGAAAACAAAGTGGGAAGTGCTGAGTCTCCTTGACGAACCCTAACTTCATGAGAATTTCGATTCTGGTTCTGTGTACGCGCGTGTACGTCGATCAACGCGCAACCATCATTCATAACTTCCTTAAGAGATATCTCGAGATGAGTTTCTGAGTGACTTTAACGAATTAACTTGAATACTCGACAAACGCGTTTGCAAACGCTAAGACTAATTAATGTGAAATTGCTAATATTCATTAAATATGAATTTTGATTCGCACAATAAGCTTATTATTATGCTTATTTAATATAGTCGTCGCCAAATGCGATTACCGCCGCAAAGTGTGGCGCAGTTTTTTTAAATATTATTTTTTCATCTAATTTTTATGATTTTTATTATTTTTCACGTTTATTCCACGATTGAAACAACATCTAAAACATATTCTTCAATTTATTTAAGCAAAAAAGTATATAACGAGCCTAAACAAGAAAGTAATAATATTTAGAAAAAGTGCGCCACACTTTGCGGCGGTAATCGCATTTGGCGACGACTATAAAATATTCCATTAAACTTAAGCTTTTCCTTCAATGGTCGTGACCGAAGATTTTCATCAGAGAAACATCGGCCATTAATTTATTTTCGAAATATCGAAATTGTCCTATTTTTCCCAAAATAAATCCTAATGTAACGGTGGGAATGTTATTTATAATAATGTATTTACAGTTCCAATGGTACGGGCTTCTGTCGTAACTAGAGATGAGATCGAAAAGGACACTATATCTTCAGTATTTTTTTAGTATTAAATTTTATTTGAATTTATTTTTTTTTCAGGTAGCTTCAAAGTATTGGGCACCGTTTTCGACATCAACACATGAAAAGTTTAATGAAAAATTGGTTGATGTTATTTATGAGAATGAAATGGTCAAAACAAAATTTAATCCAAAAAAGATTGTTATGCTGGAATTCAGGTATTCCTAAATTTTATTTTTTCATATTAATTTAACTTAAGTCAGTACTTGGAATGCTATCTTTGGCCCAATTACTCTTCTACGTTTTCAAAAGCGTATCATATGTCTATAATTGCAATGGTTAATGAAAAACTCCGTGAAAGAACCGAAGCGTGGAATGTAAGGTTCAGCGATATAGCATTATTATATCTTGGATTAAGGTGTTTATCGAGAAACCTGATAACTTTCCAATATTCTTTCGAAATATTTTAAAATTGGCGATTGACAATGAAAAGGAAACGAGTTCCGCAGAGCAGTGTCTTATATTAACATTTTTGTTAAATTCGTTTAATGCAGTGGTATGTTCATTTCATTTAACTATTTTTTATTTTCTTAATAAGGAAGTAGATATTGTTCATCAACAAACGAGAAAACTCACATCGATTGAGATTTGGGATCGTCTGTTGGAATCTCAACGGCAAGATTTGTTTAAAAGACAGAAGGTTTATTTAATTATATATCTATACAGCTTTATTTGTATTAAATATATAGAAACTCAAAAAAATTTGGGACGTAATTTCGAAAAAGTTTCGAATAGAAGATGAAAAAGATGATGGAAAAGGTAAATTTGAACGAGATTTCATTTGGGAACTCATTGAACGTTTCAAAAGAACTTTGAACAATATTGATGATGAAAATACAGGTATATTTGTAATTTTATTGTTAGTATAGCGAAAATGTGAAAATTTCCAGATGTTGATGTTGATGAAATTCGTTATTGTGAGCGATTCGTTGAGCTATTGATTGACCTAGAATCTCTTTTACAAACTAGGTGAGTATTTGTTTTGTTTTTGTTTTATTTATTATTTAATAAAATGTAGACGTTTCTTCAACGCTGTTCTCCATTCAAGTCAAGTTCTTACAAGCTGTGTTCTATCAGGACTCATTTCAACAGAAGTCGGATCACTATTTTGTCAACTCGTCGAATTGCTTAAATTTTATGCGCGGTTTGAGATTGATGAGTTTACTGGGAGGCAGTTGTCACATAAAGAAGTATCCGCTCAGCATTATGAAAATGTTACTAAGCTACAAAAAGCCGCATTTCGCTATTTTAAGTGGGATTTCGTGGTATATGAAAATTTAATATATAATTTTAGTGAAACAATGAAGGATTTCTACGTTCACAACGCAAGCACTGTTGATACTCGAAGAGCATTAATAAGACAATTCTCCAGAATGAATCATTCTGATGTATATCGATTCGCGGAGTACCTCAGATTAGTACCGAAATATGAAGAAGACAAAAAGGACGAACTTTTCGCGAAATATAGTCATCAGTTTTTAGTTGAATCCATTGTAATCTTATGATACGAATTAAGTTTAATTAAGTTTTGTTTGACAGACATTAGTTTGTGAGAGAAGGCCAAATCAGTTGACGCAGTTGAATGAGAAACCACTGTTTCCAACGGAAAAGGTTATTTGGGATGAAAACGTTGTTCCATATGAAAATTATGCTGGAGAAGGTTATTGGTTAATCGTATAAAATATAAGACAATATTTTTTTTTTAGGTGTTCTTGCATTAGATAAATTAAATCTTCAGTTTTTAACTCTTCATGACTATCTATTGCGAAATTTTAATTTATTTCAACTAGAATCCACATGTAAATGACGATCATATTATAAAAATACAATTATATTTCCAGATGAAATTCGACAAGATTTGGAGGATGCCTTATTTAGAATGAGACCGTTCCAACACGAAACAAAAAATGAGACTGTGTTTTCCGGATGGGCACGAATGGCTTTACCAATTGAGCATTTTCAAATCACCGAAGTAGCGAAACCTCTTGTTGGTGAGAAATCACCTGCCGTTGTTCGAGGTGTTCTCACGGTAAACATTGGAAAAAGACATGATATTCGAAACGAATGGGAAAGTAATAAACTAAATCTTTATTATATACTAAAATAAATATTCAGATCTTCGAAAACATGATGTATGCTTTTTGGTGTCGTGTAAATCGAAGCAAAGTGCTGGTGAAAAGTTTGACATAAGGAAACCTTTTCTCGATCAAATTGAGGTATTAGTTTGATTAATAGATCCATAAAATTTTAAAGAGTTCTTACGATAATAATTTTTCAAATTTCTCTTGAAAATAACTACAAACGCACTCCACCCGCTGCAAATGTTAATTTTGTAAATTTTACTCACGTATTGCTAATTTCCACGTGAACGTTTTTTGTATAATTTTGAGATATTGTGGGTGGCGCGCAAACATAAAGGCACGGAACTCAATTCTCTGTATTTATAATTGTCTTGGAGCGCTGAGGTTCTTTTAATTTTATTAAAAAAAAATATTTTTTAAAAAATTAAAAATAAAAAAAAATTATCTAATGAATGTTATTCTTGTCCCTTTCAAAGTGTTGAAAATAGTTTCAAAATTAATCGTGACTGAAGAAAGTTCCATGCTTTTAAGATCTTGAGTTTTTCAATTTTCCTTTAGCTATCCGCTTCATTTGTTTAACATCACTGCAACATTTACTATCACTAGAATATTATCATTTCTTCCTTTAATTTTAATTATGGCAAATATTCAATTTTCAAGGTTACAAGCGTTCGCGGATGTGATATCGATGGGTTACTGGACAATGATGGCTTATTAATTGAAGAATATGGTTCGATGTTTGATTAATATATTTGTGAAAATTATTTTTATAGATACTGGAAACAAAAAAGAAACACTTCGGGGTGACATACGGAAATTCAGAGTGTCCCTAGACGCTAATCAGTATCGAATTGATATGGAAAACGTGGCTGATAAGGGTGTTGAGGTTGCAGGAATTAAACAATTCAAATTCAAATCATTTTTGAGATTTTTAGGATGTTTATTATACATTCAACTTGGTCGTTCGGAGGGACTCCAAAACAAATAATTTTAAGGTATGCGCATATTTTTTCTTGTGTTTATTACTAATTTTATTATTTATAACTTACAGGCTGTTCTTCAAACTATCCGAGAATTACTTAATACGGAATGTGTGGTTCCTGACTGGTTAACTGATGTTATTTTGGGGTATGGTGAGCCAGATAGCGCTCATTATTCGAAGTAAGACCAATTAATGTAGATTGAAATAATATAAGATTTTAGGCTGAGCAGCGCCGTTGCGGAACTTGACTTTAATGATACTTTCTTATCTCTAGATCATGTCAAGAATTCGTTTCCGGGTTACGATGTTGTTTCTGCTGAGGATGAATCAAAAATGATGCCTCCTTTCAAGTAGCATAACTATATTAATATTAACTTAATGGAATATAATTTAGGTTGATGTTCAATGATATACATCAAAGAAATAATGTTAAAGACGAAGATAAGAAAGATAAAACGAAAAAGATTGTAGTTACGCCTTTGGTTCGAAAGAAAAGAACACCGTATGATATTCAAATTAATAAGAATGATGTGCTATTTACCCCAGCTCAAATAGAAGCAATAAAGGTATTTAAGATAGGGTTTCAATATTTCTTAAAATTATGGTTTAGTCGGGAATGCAGCCTGGTTTGACGATGGTAGTAGGACCACCAGGAACGGGTAAAACTGATGTGGCCGTTCAAATAATATCGAATATTTATCATAACTGGCCGAATCAGAGAACTTTAATTGTTACACATTCTAATCAAGCCCTAAATCAGCTATTTGAAAAAATTATTGCTTTGGATGTTGATGAAAGGCATTTACTCCGATTAGGTTTTTTTTTAACTTGGAAGTAATATAGATTGGATAAGTTTATTTAAGGTCATGGGGAAGAATCACTTGAAACTGAAAAAGACTTTTCGAGATATGGACGTGTCAATTTTGTTCTAAAGGAGCGCCTGAGATTACTGGCCGATGTTGAACGATTGGCAAGTGCTCTTAAAGTTGTGGGTGATGTCGGATATACATGCGAGAATGCAGGATACTTCTTTAGATTTTCCGTAAGTTTTATATTATTGTTTAATATTTTTAGAATCATTATAGGTATGCAGAGCGTGGGAAGATTTCCTAAAGAAGACGTCTTCAAAGAAAGATAGTGTTTCTCGTGTTGCCGAAATATTTCCATTTACTGAATTCTTCGCTGATATTAATCCACTTTTTAAGGTATGAATTTATTAAATTGAAAGATTTTATTAGAGATTTGATTTTTGAATAACTTATAAATATATTTTCTTACAGGATGATTTCGAACAAGATATGAAAATAGCCCATTCTTGCTGGAGACACATTGAACAAATATTTGAAAAGTTGGACGAATATCGCGCTTTTGAGCTATTAAGGAACGGAAGAGATCGTACTGAATATTTATTGGCAAGTTTAATACATTTAAATGAAAAGTTAAATATGAAAGTGAAAAAAAATACACACGAAACTTCATTTGCATAAGAACTCTAAATTTCTACGGTTTTCTATTTTTATATTAAGCAATTTGATTCTGAAGAGGATAATAGTATGGGTAGGCCGATGAGCTGTTTTGGGCATATGGAATAGGTGGATGATAGAGGGGAATTATTTCTTCTGTTTGCAGTTCTGTTGACTGATCACGATCGTTTGTTGAATGACTTGTCGTCTCGTTCGAATCAAACGTATTGTCGAATGGCGGTGTAACCTAAAATTTTTTGTATTATAGATTTTTGTTAGTTACAGAGGAACAAACCTCTTCGGATTGTTTTATGCGACTTTCAATCTCGCTCTTATGTGTAGCTTTAAGTTTTTCCCTTTTTTCATTGTCGCGTCTAACTTTGAATCTTCGGTTTTGGAACCAAACTTTAATCTAAATTATTGGATTACCTTATTTTTTTTAAATAATATCGTACCTGGTGTGGCGTTAGGTTGATTTCCTTAGAAAGAATTTGTCGTTCCTTCATCTCGATGCGATCATTTTGTTCGAATCGTCTTCGAAGTACTTCTAACTGTTTAGAAGTGTATGGTGCACGACAACCTTAATAATTAAATTTGAATGGTATTTTTAAAAGTTCCTACTCTTAGACTTAGATTTTCCATCTATTTGTGGGTTTTGAATTGGTTGCATTGGATTGAGGTATGGGAAGTTATTCATGTAATGTGCGTACTGAGAATGATCGAATTGTGGCTGCCACCATCCCATCCCATATGGCAAGAATTGGTGGTATTGCCTGAAAAAAAAGGTTTAATATTATCGGCTTTATAATGAATATGTTTTTGTTAAAGTTATACTAGATAATAAACTATGCGCAGGTCTGCCCAACTTGGGTCTAGGCCGGATTTGCGTTTTTCTGAGTAAAGTAAACGAAAGTAACATAAATCGAAATAAAACTTACATTTGGTTCATAGCTGGCTGGTTTGAGCACATAGGGATTGAATAGTTGTAGTTTGGAGAAACATGATCTTGGCTTTCCGGAACTACAGGTAACGTATGGTCGTATTCTTGATTCGGAAAGTCTTGCGCCTGCGGAGCACATTCCGAATAGAAAACATTGGAGTTGTCGTCGTTGGATGTCATATCGCTTATGATTGGATGCTTAATGACTGACTTTCTGAGTGAATGATTATGGGTGGTAGTAGTTAAAGCAGCAGCTCCACCCACATCACTTACTGTATTCACACATGCGGGCTGGAGGGTACTTCGTTTTGTATTTCTTCGTTTCAACGATGGTGTTACTTTTTACCAAGAGCATACACGGTATTTAGACGAATAGCTCTTGTGTTGCCCGTGGGTGTAAAATGAGCTTTGATGAAGTTTTTAATGACCTTGAATGTTATTATTTTGGGAGTTTTCGTGGTTGGTGGTCGGCGGAAATGTAAAGAAGCAATATGGCGAAGTTAATTAGGAATTGTATTGTTGAAATGTTATTATTCATAAAATGTTTCTTTAGGTAAAAGAAGCCAAGATTATTGCTATGACTTGCACTCATGCGGCCTTAAGGAGAAATGAACTTGTTAAGCTTGGATTCAGGTTAAAATAAAATTTGTATTAAAGTAAACATTCTCCATTCAAGATACGATAATATTGTCATGGAAGAAGCTGCCCAAATTTTAGAAGTTGAAACGTTCATACCACTTTTGCTTCAAGTATTTTGATATTTATACTAATCAATTTACAATTATTCATAATTAGAATCCACAAGATGGACACAATAGGCTAAAACGGTGGATTATGATTGGTGACCATTATCAATTGCCTCCGGTTGTACAAAATCAAGCTTATCAGAAGTATTCCAATATGGAGCAGTCCTTGTTCGCGAGATTGGTACGACTTGGTGTTCCAAATGTTCTTCTTGATAAGCAAGGACGTGCGAGATCATCGTAAGTCATAATAAAGGATATTTTCTGATGTTTTCTGTTTAGAATTGCTTCGTTATATCAATGGCGGTACAAAAATCTTGGAAATTTGGCGCACGTTGAGTCTGATGAATTGTTTATGAGAGCGAATGCAGGATTCGCTTTCCCATTCCAACTTATTGATGTACCTAACTTCAATGGAGTTGGAGAATCACAACCAAGCCCGTACTTTTATCAGGTTTTGTGTGTTGTAATATTTAGTTGATTTTACTTTTTCAGAACTTGGGAGAAGCAGAATATGCGGTTGCTCTGTATACCTATATGAGGATTTTGGGATATCCCGCTGAGAAGATATCAATTATCACTACATATAATGGACAAGCTCAGTTATTGAGAGATGTTGTTGAAAGAAGATGTGCGAACAATCCACTGATAGGAGCACCTGCCAAAATCTCTACGGTTGATAAGTATCAAGGACAACAGAATGATTATGTGATAGTGTCTTTGGTGCGAACTAAAAACATCGGACACATTCGTGATGTCCGGAGAATGGTTGTTGCGTTATCTCGTGCCAGACTTGGATTGTATGTTCTCGGCCGCGCCGAATTGTTTATGAACTGTTTTGAATTGACGCCAGCTATGAAGGTGGTAAGTAATATTTTAAATTATTGCTTAAATTTTGACAAAATATTATTCTCAGTTATTTTAACAATGAATTGTGTAAGTTAAAACTTTGTATGATTTCAGTTTTCCAAAAATCCTCCGAAGTTGGTTATATTACCTCATGAAGCGTATCCAACAACGAGAGGTGTGAGTGAGCGTTCGCAAGAAGGAGAACCACTTCAAATTGAAAACACTCTTCATATGACTCAGTTTGTTCACGCGTTTTACATGAGTAACGTCGATGCAATGAAGGCTAATTATGAAACGGCGATGGCGGAATATTGGGAATCTCAAAGAGTAGGCGAAACCTTATTTCTTTTCGAATTATTTATTTTTAGCAATTGGAGCCAGTACAAACTGATCTTGAGCCTGAAACTGAGCAAGAGAAACGTAGACGCGAAGTAGCCGAACAAAAACGGAAACAAATGGAAGAAGATAAGAAGGAAGCGGATATCGTGTTTGAAGAAATGGATCACGAAAAGATGGAAAATGTTGGACAGTAAATGGTTATTTATTTGTTAAATGTATTATATATTTGTTTTTTTTTTGTTTTGTTTTTATTTTAACTTATTGTATAAAAGATCTCTTATATGCTGATTTATGCATTTTCATGTATGTTTTCATTTCATTGTTATATTTTTATGATTATGTAATGTCTCAAATTATCATTATTAGGGTTCACTTTGGCGCTATGTCCGGCGTTGTTGACGAGAAAATCAATGATTTAACTATTAAGGAGGACGTATGTTTCTTTCTTGTATATTTTTACAATGGATATTAAGGGTCAGCAAGAAAAAGATGACATTGTGACACCATGGAATGTGTCGTCGAGCAGCGCTACCGGAGTCGATTATGATAAGCTTATTGGTATCGAGTAAGGTTATTGATGTTATAATAAATATTTTTTAGTTAAATTTGGCTGCCGGAAACTCGATGATGAATTAATCGCCCGCTTCGAGCGTGTAACCGGAAGGAAAGCTTGTCCTATGCTTCGTAGAGGGATGTTTTTTGCTCATCGGTAAGGGTATAATTGAAGATTAGTAAAATTTGGAATTTTAAAGTGATTTTTCTGCGATACTCGATCGCAAAGAACAGGGAAAACCATTTTTCTTGTATACGGGAAGAGGCGCATCTAGTGGCAGTCTTCACTTGGGACACTTGGTACCATTTATATTTACCAAATGGATCCAAGAAGTGTTTGATGTTCCGCTTGTTATCCAGGTGATGTGGGGCAATGTGTGAAGTGCACTAGTTGTTGCAGGCATGCAAATATATTATAATAATCCAAATATTTAGATGACTGATGACGAAAAATTTCTATGGAAGGATATGAAAGTTGACGAAGCCAAGAAAATGGCTAGAGAAAATATGAAGGATATTATTGCCGTTGGCTTCGACCCGACGAAGACATTTATCTTTAATGATTTCGATTATATGTGGTATAATATTAAAATACGTACCGTAAATACATATTAATTCTAGCCCTCCTTTTTATGAGAACATTGTGAAGATTTGGAAGGTGGTTAATTCTAATCAAGCACGATCAATTTTTGGATTTGCGCCAGAGGATTGTATGGGTAAAGCAGCATTCCCTGCCGTCGAAGCAGCGCCATGTTTTGCATCATCGTTTCCGCATATTTTCGGAAAACGTAATGATATTCCCTGCTTGATCCCATGCGCTATTGACCAGGACCCATATTTCCGAATGACAAGAGATGTTGCACCAAGGTTGAAGGCGGCGAAGCCATCTTTGATATTTTCGACGTTTTTGCCAGCTCTTCAGGGTAAGCTAGGAGTTTGGATGTGAGAAAATTTATTGAACTCAGGTGCCCAAACGAAGATGAACGCGTCAGAACCTAACACTTGCATCTACTTGAATGATACTCCAAAACAAATAAAGACTAAGGTAGTTTATTAATTTTGAGTTAAAATCAATGTTCAGTTTAGATTAACAAATATGCGTTTTCTGGAGGGCAGCAAACTTTGGAAGAACACCGTGAAAAAGGTGGCAATTGTGATGTTGACATTAGTTACCAGTTTTTGAAGTTCTTTTTGGAAGATGACGAGAAATTGGAAGAAATTCGTGAAGTATGTTTCTTGGATTATTTGAAAATATGCATTGGAACTATCAGGCTAGCGTGATTATTTCGAGAAGAAAAATGTTGGTCTCGGTTTACCACCATCTCATCAATTTATGTTATTGTTTTTTGATTTAATGTTGACAAAAACCTATAAGCTGGAATAAAAAGTAAAGACCAACACTTTTTCTTCTCCACACTAGTCTGAATTTTCCAACAAATTGTTCTTGCTCCAATCAATGAAATTTAACAAATTCTCCACTATGTATCATTTAGAAATACACTAAAGGAGAGCTATTGTCGGGAGAAATGAAAAAATTGGCAATTGATGAAGTGACAAAGGTCATTATGGAGATGCAAGAACGCCGCAAGAAAATTACGGATGAAACAGTTGATGAGTTTACGAAAGTCCGACCACTTGCATTTAAATTTTAATCATATCAGTTAGTAAATTTTTTCAAATTGTTGGTTGTTAAATTAATATATTTGCTTTTCTCTAATGAAACATAATAATTTTGTTGTCAAAGATTTGGAAAAAATACATGCTTGTTTTTTTTTTCAATGAGAGACCATAATACGTATAATGGAACTGTTTAGGTTTTAAAATTTAATTTATTTACTTGTTCCGAATAAAGTTCTATCTCGGGAAACTGTCTGCTTGGATGTTATTTTATTACTTTGCAGAATGATATGGTAATTAATCGGCTTTAAATTTGAAACTTCGTTTAAAATATACTGTTCTCGCTGTTCATCATCTTTGTTTCTGATCATTTGAGTTTTTTTGAAGATGTGTTGTTCCTCTTCGCGAAAAATATGTTATTGCCTCGTGTATCGAAAAATGACAACTTTGAATTAAATTGTTATATATAAAATGGTGTATGGTATATTGATGACAATATAAACAGACGAAGGAACGAAAACAATACGGTAGCTTTAGCTATTATATGATAGCTGTCTTCCATTAGTTACTAGAAAATAGATGGATACGCCACTTATTTTACAAAAAGTTACGAGGAATTTCAACAATTTTCAATTTCTCTAATCAACCTTAAGAACAAACCATTAAAAGCTCTGCTGAAAGTTCCAATGTCACATAAAATATTCCATGAATGATCATGACTATATAAATCTGCACGACAAATTCGTTTAGTTCTGAAGCTCTCTCGGCTCAGAGAACAAATTAAATTCGGATATAATGATTTAAATCATGGATTGTTTGTTTTCAACCCACGCGTCTCATCTCAACAAAAACAAATTATCGGTCATCCTCCCCTCGACCTGGTTTTCAGAATCAAAAAGCTCAGACAGTTAATCAGATGGTCTGATGTGGAGTAATTCGTTTATATTCAACAACCACTGTTGGTTCCGTTATTCCTGTTTATCGGCCTCTTTCTTATAATAAGTATCTCAATTTTTAAACATCCAATTAAGAAAAACACATATACGAAAACATCCGGTTACCGTAACCTTTCACCAACAAGGAATATCTATTATAATAAGTAATTTAACAAAATCTGAGAAATAACTAATTATTTATTCGTCATACTAATTCGACTTAAAATTCCAGGCTATAATTAAGATCCCAATTAATTTAAATTATATTGAGGTTAAATAAAAGAAGTGTTTTTCTAAAATTACGAGGGATGATTCGCTCTGAAATGGGCGTGACTGAGTGTGGTGTCTACAGCTTATGATTATTATTATAATAACAATATGAACGAAGGCTATTGGAATGCCGCATTTTATAAATGAACCACGCTTGATGTGTGGTTCAGTTAATGCAAATTTCATTCATCTTTTAACTGCAATGCCACAATTCGTTTATTTCTGACTCCAATAATCTTCCACTAAATCATTTATTTATTTATGTTTGTTTTTCGGGTTCAAATCAAAACCACCTCCTCCGTTTCGAGTAAAATGTCGAAAACACTTAAACAGATTGAGCTTAGAAATTCCCATTTTACGTAAATATTGTTTTGTTTTATGAGTTCAATATAAAAAATGAGTTTTGTCTGTCCTTTAGAGGGAAATTGTATGGGGTTTATTGTATTTCATCTAAATTTAGAATTAAAGTATAGAATATTGCTATTCGTTTGATTTTGATTTTATTATTTCGTTAGATGAGTGTATGTGATTTCAGACAATTTAAATACAACTTTTCATGATAGATTTGCAAATATTAAATTACAAATTTTTATATTCTCTTATTGTTAATACTTTATATGCCATGTTTTTGCTCGTGAAATGATGTTGGACATTTACTGTTCATTTAAATAAAAAATGTTTTCACTCTATCCTGAATAATCCACTGTTTCAAGACTGTAATAATAATGTGATTGATAGAAAACAATCTTTATAAAGTATTATTCATTTCAGAGATCGATGCCTAATGGAAGAGGAAAATTTTAGGGGCGGGGCAAAGGTCTTGTTTAGGCAGCCACACGGCCATTAAGGCCATCACGTCTCTTCGTCTTTTATTTGTCATCAATATTTTTATTTCATCCATTTTCATTTTTAAATTAAACTTTTTATTTCTTGTCATCAAAAAATAGATAACAAAAATTGATGACAAACAAAAGAGGAAGAGACGTGATGGCCTTCGTGGCCGTGTGTCTGTCTAAACAAGACCTTTTTTTCCTCTTCCATTAGGCATCGACCTCTGAAATGAATAATATGAACATGTAAAATATTTATTGGATTCAACACTGAATATTTCAACGAATAACAGTGCAAATAAAAATTATAAGCACACCAATTGAAATGTTCGATTTGTGAATGTTTTAGTTCATACCGTAGGGCTCCACGTGAATATACCGATTGTTATTTTTTACCCAAGTATCGCCACTCCGCAAAAATGTCTCCTATAAATATAATTAATATGAATGGTCTAATAACCATTTAGGCTGTTAAAATTGGCGTTTGTAAGAGAAATATTGACAAATTTTTACTATTATTAAGAAATTTGTCAACCATATCTTGATTCTTTGTAAAAAAGAGCGTATAGCGAAAAGTGAATGAATTCATCTGAAAATTACCTGAAAGTTGAAAAATAAGATACTTAAAAACTTTCTTGAATGTAATAATAGCATGTTATTGTCCTTTTCAGGGAACCTCAGAACCTCATTCCATCCTAATTCTTTTACTCTTCCATTAGGCACCGATCTCTGAAAAGGACAATAATATTATTTATATATATCGTTCTTTTCAGAGATCGGTGCCTAATGGAAGAGGAAAAAATACGAAGAATCTTGTTTGGACGGCCACTCTTTTTTATCTCTTCAATGTCTGTTGTCTCAAAAAAAATAGACAATTGAAGAGGAATAGATGGAAAATACTTTTACGGCCGTCCAAACGAGACTATCTATTTTCTTATTTCTCTTCAATTAGGCATTGATCTCTGAAAAGAACCATATATATAGGCTATTTTAAATATTTTTGACGATGCATTATGAACCGCTGGGCAACAAGACTATTCTAAATAGAGAGAAACAAAAGACAACTGTCTCGACGCGCTGTGGTTCGCAATACATCGTCAAAAAATTTGAAGTAGCCTATATATATATATATATATTTATATACACTAGCTGACAAAAGTTTTGTCACAAATGTTTTTTCGGGTTTAACTTTTTTGTGACTTGACCAAATTGGCTGATTTTTGATATGATAGATTCATATGGTTGTAGCACACCCGGACGAAAAACGGGACCGCTTCGAAACCGGCGTCAACAGCATAAGTATTGACGCTTTTTTTTCAACGCGGGCACAATTGTTGTCATATTTTTTTAATTTTGTAAAATATACTGATTTCATGGTGAATACATGCTTAATAAAGTTTTTATTTGTATTAGAATAATTAGAATAATTATCTGAACGTATTGGTGACAAAAAATAATGATTCTCTATTGTTTTATTTTTTTCTCTGTCATTAATTTGATTATTTAAAAAAATTGTATTGTTCATTTTTTTTAAGAAGCATTTCATCTGAATCAGCATAAAATTCTCTATAAGATGATGTTTCACTTTTCGCTGTAATTCAGCTTTCAAATTTTTTATAACTGTTTTTATACATGATTTGGATGAATTGTTGAATGGTATTTTGTTAATTTAAATTAGACGTTTTATTCATAAATTCTATTATAGGTTGCTGCTTCACAATGTTCCGGACCAAGACGAATATCCATAAGATCGATAAACGAAGATGAATGAATCGATTCCAAGACGAATATATATAAAATTGCTCTGCGATAAAGAAAAAATGCATTGTTTTCAGTGAATAAAACACTTTTATTGGAACTTAAGCTACAACTAAAATATCATATTATAGAGAATTTAATGCTGATTCAGATTAAATGCATCTTAAAATAAAATACTTTTAAAATTATTTGTAATATTAAATTTAAAGCAAAAACTGTTCTGTTAATACAAATACATGGTTTTTAGTGAATAAAAAATTTGAAAGCTGAATTACAGCGACAAGCAAAATATCATCTTATAGAGAATTTAATGCTGATTCAGATGATATGCTTTAAAAAAAAATGAACAATACAATAATTTTTTATATTCAAATTTAACTAAAAACTTCGACGTAGCAAAAAACCATTAAAAATGATTATTATTTGTTTTAAAATTATTTTAATACATTCAGATAATTTTTCCCAGTTGTTTTATATACAAATAATTAACTTACCTTATTTAGAATCCGAATACTAACGCTTCGAAAAAAAGCTAAAAATAAAAGACGAACTTTTAGTGTCAAAAATTTTTCTCGTCCCCCCTCCTTTGGCAAATAGCCAACAAAAATGTGTTTCCTCTATTTCAATGTTATTGTCCGGGTGTGGTTGTAGATTATTTTACAAATTCCCGCTTGTGATTACGATGATCCGTTTTACAGTGACAGGCGTTTATCGTAAAACGCGTAGCTCAAAGATATTACGCACTTTTCTTGCACTGCATTTTTTAATATTTTTTAAAGTTCAATTATATTTTTTTCATAATTTATTGAAAATATCAGTAATTGGCAACATTTTAGAGATGACTCCACGTAAAGAAACTCCAATTGCCACCCGGCAAGCTGTTATCAATATGAGGGAAAACGGAATGCGTGGTACCGAAATTGCCATGGTAATTTAAACCAAATTTTGCTACTATAACATTTTAAGCACTGATTCACATAAAATATCAAAAAATCAGCCAATTTGGTCAAGTCACAAAAAAGTTAAACCCGAAAAAACATTTGTGACAAAACTTTTGTCAGCTAGTGTATATATCTAGACTGTCTAATAAAGTCTTTAGATTTAATATATGTATAAATAAATAGTGGAAAACAGAAAGACAATAAAGATAACTATCTTAATTAAAGTTGTTTTAGTATAAAATAATTATATGTAATAATATCATGGCCCTAGCTTAAGAGATCAAATAATGATGTCATTAGGGAATAACATTAGAGGTAGATAAATTACCAGTCAACTGCAAATATACCTTCTTTCTCGTAAAATTCGCACTTTGAAATATACCACTAATGCCAAGAGCCTTAGGAACTCCTAGATGTGAATTACGTTCCACTTTTACGTCACTTTAGCAGAAAATAAAGAATGTTATGGTTATGGGAATCGACGTGTACCATATAGTCATTTGAAAGCTTGAAAAATTACATTGCTTAAAAACTAAGTTTTTATTTTAAAATATTTTCTCCTTTACCCCAACAATTCATAATTGTTTTCATAATTTCATTCAATTGAGACTTGTTTGCTATTTTTTCATGCCAGATTGTCATAAAAGTGAGGTGTTAAGCTACCGTAAACAGTAGCTGCTTAGTGCCCAATTTTTATAAAATATTTCTTTCTATTTTCTTTTTTATTATTACGTTCTAAGGAAAGAGATTTTTCAGGTCTATCTGTTAGATTTGAGATTCTGAAAATTGAATTTATTTCAATTAAGATTTTCAAAGAATAAAGCTTTTTAAAAGCTGAAACGTTTAATTGACTACACATTACTCTTCAGTTACAGTACTATATTTCAAAAAATTCAAATTTCACGAGGATCGAAATGGTGTATCCACTAACAGAAAAAGTTTTTTTGCCTAGTTTTATCTGTGAGAATTAAATTTTGGAATCTTTCTTTTTTTAACTTGGTTTCCTCGGAATGTTAGTAATCATAATCTGAAAGGAGCCATTAAAGTGTCAGTTCAGGTTTTAGCAAAAGCAAAAACAAAGTAGCAAAATAAAATTTACTTTCCAAATGTTGTCTTTATCATTCTTATTGTTATTTGCAGCACGCCAAATGAAATGGAAAAGTGAGATGTCAGAAAAGCGTCTTTAATAAGATTTCAGAGTTCTATTGTTTTTGGATATACTTGAACACAAAATTGATAAAATGACGTAAAAAATAATTTGTTATTAACACGTAAGAATTAGAATATTAAGTGTAAAGTTTGTAAAATTGTTCTTTCTACAGTTTCAGTGTTAGAGTATCATTATTTTTTTCAGATTTCAAAATTAAGATATTTAAAAATCCGGATTCCGTATTCTGGATTACGTATTTTCAAATGTTATTCCAAATTCCGCATTCCAGATTCCAAAATATTATATTTTAATTCCGAAGTTTCACTTCATAAAAATTTTAACAACGAATATGTTCGAAATTCCGAATTCCGGATTCTGTCCATTATTCGATTCTGAATTCCGAATTCCGGATTCCAAAATTCCAATTTTCATTGCGAGTATCTCTTGAAGTATTTTAAATTTCTTAAATTGGTATTTATAAACAACTTTCTCGAATCTTTAACATGATTACAATTTTACGAGTTTTTATGGTGATGGTGGGATTTCCGGTATTCTGGTTTCCGAGTATTGAATTATAAAATTGTATATTATATAATTATATAATTATTATAATTATTATAATTATATAATTTTATTATTTATTATTAATTTATTATTTAATCGGTATTAATCCACAAAATCTCACAATTACACTTTCTAAAATAAAATAATTCTTGTCGGATTCTACATTCAAAACTGTTAAATTTGATTCCGAGGTCTTTTTCCGTCAATTTTTCCGCATTAAAAACTTAATTTTTGAAAATTTGTCACCCCGCTCAAACTAAATTGAATTGGACGCCAACTTGAAAACAAATATTGATAATATCCTGAAATATTTGATTTTAAATATGAAACATAAGATGCTCTAAATGCCGGTTGATACTCTTAATGGCGTGTGAACTGAATACAATTGCGATGGGCCACGGTTGCTGCAAGAAAAAGTGCTGTTATTACTTGAAGGGTTTCGTCGTGAATTTAATCGCGTTTTTAATTACCTTTCCAGTTTCCATCATCATATGTTGCATGAATCTTCGAAAATAGATCGAAGACATTCACCACTTTAAAATAAAGTGTTATTACCATTAAAATCTTTTTATTCATTGTCTTTTCCCATACATTCCCGTATGTTTTATGATGAAGTCGTAACCCCCCGTGATTATTTAAACGGGAAATTATTATTTTATTGGACAATCCGGAATAAATCTAAGGTTTTCACAAATAAAAACTTATTGCAATATATGTGGTAACATTAAAGATTTCCTGTGCGAATTTCATAGAAACAATTTCAATCGCATTGAAAAATCCCCATGCACTTACTAAAAATAACGATTTCTAGCATTTCTAGCCAAGCATATTCACATTAAAAATGTGAACACGAAATTTGCACAAATTGAAAGGCATTATATTATACGTATTTAAAACTTTTTTATCGCAAGATTCATTATCATGCTCTTTATACCTTGAATGTCTAAAACACCAATCAATCTCATTTGTTGGTATCTTGCGTGTCAAAACTTGCAAAATATTTCTTTCTAAACATTGACAAGAATTTGTATCGTTGATCGAGCTCATTTAAAATGAGCATTGCAATTTGTATTGAATATGAAATGAGTTTTGGCGGCCATGAAGTGGGTGGCTCAAAATCAGGAAGCTTAGCTACCTAAATAAAGAGCCATTGAATATCAATACCGCTTAGATGGAAACAACAAAACATATTTTGTTGATCGTACTAGCTATCTCTAAATTGAATTTGTGTCTTGAATGATCTTTTAAAATCTCTTTACATATTCCATTGAAAATATAATTGTGATTATGAGCAAACAGATAATTAAGTATTAATTGATCTCTTCATCGATGACTAATAAGCACTAATTATAAAAAAGTGCATTGAATTCTTATAAAACTATTATTTTCTGAAAAGGGTATATTAAGAAGCATAGTTTCGTCATTTTAGAATATTATAAATTATACGTCTCAATATGTATCCCTTTTTTAAATGTCCTCTTAATTATAAGACATTCTTGGCTTCTAATGCAAATATTTTTGAATATTCCAATTATGCTCTCATTTTGTTAGGAACCTATATTAGTTATTTGCACCTTTGTTTTATTCGAATTGAAAGGAAATGTAACATAGTGCTTCATACTCTGCACTTTGCGTTTGACGGTGGCGTGACTGTGTTTTGCACGAAATTGTTATCAAAACACGTGCAAAACTGCCGCCAGTACATTCAATTCAAACCGAAAAAGTAACCAAAGTTTCATCAAAATTAAACGAAGCGTCCTCACTCCAAAAAACAACATCAAATTTTAACAAAGATTGATGACGTGTTTACGCTATATAACAGGATGAGTCTGTTTTCATGCAAAAAGCACCTCGCGTCCTAACAGGAGCACTTTTCGTGCAAAACACAGTCACGCCACCGTCAAGCGCAAAGTGCAGAGTATAGACTATATACGATTATTTTGTTTTTTAAAATTTAAATCAACTGCAGTGCTGAACTATAAATACATTTTGGAGAATTTCAATCCAGTCGTAATATTTTCAAGCTATTATAGAAATTGCTTTTTGCTAATTCTAAATATATTTTTCCAAGGTTTAAACCAATGAAATTAATGAGAAAATTAAAGTAACCAAAAAAAAGCTGTTTGTGGTCTCGCTTGGAGGCAAAGAGGTAATGATGATGAAGGTATTCTAATATTTAAAAGAATATTCTAATGACCTGTGCTAATTCCGGAATACTTTTTTCCCTATTTTTTGTCAAATACATTATGAACTGTATAAGACATCGCTTCTTTTACGGCTATACTACATTTGAGTACGTTTTCTGAGCTCTCAGTTTATACTCTAATACTTGGCGTGCAGTGGTGTCGATTTAATTTTCAGTTCGTTTATTATGTCACTTTTCTTTTTTATAATATGCATATTATAATACACCCCAACTTGTATGGTAATAAAATGAGCTCAGTAAACCTGCTCAAATCTAACTTTTTAGAAAGATATTAATATTTTTAGATAGTTTAAGACAACCTTACTTAGATTGTAAAAACAACTTTTCCCTTATAAAGATGTAAAAATTTTCACACACGTTTAAAAATCGAAAAATCGTTATTTCGATTTGGCGCGTGTTATGACATCTAAAAACAAAGTTTCACCGAGGATACTATTATTATCATCAATTTAACAACAAATCAATCATTTGAAAATAAATGAGACACTATATAAAATAGAATATTAATTCGACACTGCTGTATCTTTTCCCAAACAAGAACAAAGTCTCATTCCTTGCATGCTTAATCATAAAGATTCAATCACTTAAGTCTTGAAAACAAATATGAATTTATATCCTTAACTGTAGAAGATACTCTCAAGTGTAGTACATATTCACTGTAATTTCTTACAGTAAAAGGGTTCTTATTGAATTTTTATCCTTTACACCTTTTGTATTATCGTAGTGCAGTTTCTTTCGACAAAATTTAAAAGAGAAAATTTCGTGGTTCTCGCGTTCTTGCAGTTTCATTGATCTGATAACACACCGAGTCCACCTTATTCTTGATTCGTTTTAAAATGAGAATAAAACATATGAGAAATTAAACCAAATGCGTCAATAATTTTATGATTATAGTAATATTTTAGGTATATATTAGAAAATAATAGAATTAGATAAATTGAAGTACCCAAATTTACCCAATACAGCTTCCACAATCCTCCTTCCACCCATTTTGTCATTAATTTACGTCAATAATTTAAAGCTTGTTTTAAAAGTTCCAATAATACAATAATTAACTGATTGTTCTTTTTTACATTATATAGAACACTATATTTGGATTCTTGAAAGAAAAATTGTTTAAAAGGAGCGAAGCAAAATATTAAAAATATTTCTATAATTTTTTTTTAGTAATTTGCATTGTATATTTTTTAGCTGCAGGCTAATTTTCTTGATGATGAAGATATGTTGAAACTTTGTTTCGGAAGACGACTCATGCAAGATTCGCTTATTTTTAAAATGAAGAACTAAGATTGTTATTTAACAGTTGTACCAAATTCATCTCCACCTCAAATGAAAATGAAAATTTTGAAATATTTAACCCTATTTTAGTTACAAACTAATTTTTACTTCAATTTTACAAGCATATTTTCATACATCTGCCAATTAAAATTTATACGAAAATTTAGATGCACGTCGACTGGAACGTTTATTAAATGAGCTAAGGAAACTTGCTCAAATCGAATGTTTTGTGAAGATTTTAACTTTTTAAACAGTGTAAGGAAAATCTGAAAAACTGGAGCAGTCAATATTTGTGTAAACGAGCGTAAAAATAAGAAAATAATTATTTCCATTTTGGAGATGTAAGGTTCTCTTCTGAATTCCAGTTTTGTTAACTCATTTGGCGTGATCTCAAAAGAGAGAAATATGGTAGTTGGATTTGATTTTTTACGAATAGGTTGCCTAGACTTTATATATTGAGCTATTTTTATTTTTCATAATGAAATGAGAGTTAAGGGGATTATCACAATGGCACACCAATTTAAAATCCACTTGCAGTCGTGACTCTGATTCCGCTCGTTACGACAGCCCTGTGTTTAGCAGACGAGTTTTCTGCTTTTTAAAAAAATATTTTTTAAATGAATATTTCATACTTTTCGTGTCTAATTTAATTTGCAAACGATAGAATATGATGGATCAATTAATAATATAGGTTGATTTCACTGATTTTAATTAAGCTCTATTTTTTATAGCTATTTTTAGTTTTGTTGATTTTATAAAAATCACCATCATTCAAAAAAAATATTTGAAATCATCCTTCATAAAATTATATGTTATGTACCAATACCATCTCATCATTTTAAACCTAATTTCACTATATGGTTTGGGACCCAGTTTTTTGTTATGATCAGTTTTATGTTCGTATTACTCTGTTAATTTTATATTTCATTTTTAAACTCTTTTTTAAATATTAAATCTTTATGATCTTTTCATATTCTATCAATTTAATAAAATTATCAAAAGTTATATTCATTCGGAATGTTTGGTTTAATGAAAATATTTATTTTGGATCGATTTTCAAGTAATAATAAAATTACATGTTATATTTGTCCATTTTATAATTTTATCTTTAAACATGAAGAGTTGTACAAATAAATGGATTAAATAATTAAATAAATCGAAAAATACAAATTAAGGGTTAAAGAATAAAGGAATATTATAAAGAAGGGACTTGGGTTGATGAAAAGAATGAAAATGGGAACAAGGAGATTAAGAATGGAATTGGAATTTGAATGCTTAAAGGAACTGGGAATGGTAAAGAAGCATATCGTATATTGAAAATTATAGAATCATCATAATTAATATAATAACACGAGATTGGAAAAACTCTCAACATTATTACGTGCGCCACTATACGTTTAGTTGAGTGAAGGTGGTGGATTCACTCATAGAAAAAGCTCATGGAACAACTAGAATTGGTTGACTTCATCGAATGTCTAAATATTTGATGAAGAACGGTTCTTCTTTATATATATATATATCCCAATAAATTATTTGTAACGATATGTTTTTCGAGGAACGTTCCAATATTGTTTAGAAAAATTCTACCACAATGGTTGTCGTTCATAACGCGTTCATCTATTAAATATTTTTTTACAACCTAAGCTTAAACATATTGTCATGGGTTTTTATGAGGATATATTAAATTTTTAATATGATTGCATATTAGCAAAACTCAAAAATGTCTGCAGAAATTAAGATCCTTTGTGCTAAAGCTTTAAATAAAGCTAAAGCCTATGTGGTTGAATCAGATAATCAGTTTTCTGAGCAAATCAGCGATATTCCAAGACGGATCACAATATTATTTTTCCGCGTGACTTCCTGATCTTAAAATAAAGATAGATTTCATTGAAGATTTTCTTTTCCATTTCCCATTTACATTCCTTCATTACATTAATAATCTCCTTGTTCCCATGTCCATTCTTTTCATCAATCCAAGTCCCTTCTTTTTAATATTCCTTTATTCTTTAACCCTTAATTTGTATTTTTCGATTTATTTAATTATTTAATCCATTTATTTGTACAACTCTTCATGTTTAAAGATAAAATTATAAAATGGACAAATACAACATGTAATTTTATAATTACTTGAAAATCGACCCAAAATAAATATTTTCATTAAACCAAACATTCCGAATGAATATAACTTTTGATAATTTTATTAAATTGATAGAATATGAAAAGATCATAAAGATTTAATATTGAAAAAGAGTTTAAAAATGAAATATAAAATTAACTGACTAATACGAACATAAAACTGATCATAACGAAAAACTGGGTCCCAAACCATATAGTGAAATTAGGTTTAAAATGATGAGATGGTATTGGTACATAACATATAATTTTATGAAGGATGATTTCAAATATTTTTTTTGAATGATGGTGATTTTTATAAAATCAACAAAACTAAAAATGGCTATAAAAAATAGAGTTTAATTAAAATCAATGAAATCAACCTATATTATTAATTGATCCATCATATTCTATCGTTTGCAAATGAAATTAGACACGAAAAGTATGAAATATTCATTAAAAAAATATTTTTTTAAAAAGCAGAAAACTCGTCTGCTAAACACAGGGCTGTCGTAACGAGCGGAATCAGAGTCACGACTGCGCTCCTATGTTTTACACATGAGGCAAATTGGTGTGCAATGGAAAATGAAGTTCTAGAAAAAACACGAAATAGCTGCACCAATTTTGTCTAGAATTAAATTATGATTATCTTTTAAGCTACGTCAAAATTTAATAGTTCGTTTTCATAAAATCGTTATATAGTGAATCAAACTTGAAATTCCGGAATCCAGAAATTCTAGAAAATCCTCTCTCTCTCTCTCTCTTTCCTATTTGATTGTAATTTGAATTGTGAAATTACAAAAAAGTGCAATCAAAAATCACCTACATTCATCGTTTAGTATCAATAATTTTTAACATTGCACACGGCTTCTTGTATTTATATTTTTAAATAATTTTGATTTTGTGTCTTTATTTTAAATTTAAAACAAAAAACAGAATAAATTTTAGAAGACATACAAATATGAATAATATGACTAATTTTAATCGAATTTCAAAACCATTATATATCAATATTATTTTACTGATTTTTTGCTTTCATGAAATAAAATCTAGTTGAAACAAAAGGTAGAAATCTTTCATGCAGCCCACCTTGTTTGTAACAAATATTTTAAATAATTTATGATAGTTGAAACCATAACAATTCCTGTTAAAGATTTGTTTACTTAGCCTATCGATTAAAACCTTTCGGCTTATATAAGCCGCTACCTTTAAGATATTCATTTTTAAATGTTGTTACTTTAAAAAGTATGCTTTGCTTTATTTATGTTTTTTTGAACCACCAATTGATTCTGTTAAAAGAAAACGAAACAAAGAGCTTAATCAGGTTCCAATTCATCATTTTTTTATAGATAAGCCATCAATTATCTGTAATGAAACAAGATATAATTAGAGCCTTCCTTTATTCCATTTTTTTCTCACAATGTTTCATTTACTCATTGTTCCTTAAATTGTGTTCACATACAAAACATCATTTCATAACTTCTTTGTTGTACTTTTTCAAAACCTACGGAAATGAAATAAACTTCTCATTAATAAAGGTAAATGGCACTTCTCTGGCAGGTTGTTCTATTCGTCATTGTATTGCACATTGTTGATGCTACCTATTCAAACTTAAAATCAGGTGATTCTGTTACATGAAAACGTTAAAAATAATACGAATACTTTCAGATTCTGGTATAAAGCTTAAACGCGCATATGATGAACCTGAGTGGGATTCGCTTGGGTGGTCGTGGGGAAAGAGAAGTGCTCCAACTGAGGTTTCTCAGTTAATTATTTCAAGCTTATATCATATTTATACAGTTTCCTCGTCGCTTCCTCCGCTCATTGCATCCGGTTAAAAAGAACCCCGAATGGGATGACCTTGGATGGACTTGGGGACGACGCTAGATCAATCAATATTATAGATAATAATGCGCTTATTTACTCCTACAAGACTCCATAATTAATAATATTAATTCTTCCTTTCCATTGTTTCATTACATTTCGTCAATAAATAATTTATTTTGTTGCTCGTAAGAAAATAACAATAACAAAACCTAGAAAAACTACAATTAACCATCATTACCACTCAATTGAGATTTCTGGAAAACTATCATTAACAAAATTGTCTAAAGTGACCAACAAACCTATATTCAATTCCTTCAACAATAACTTGACACAAACAACCACGTAAATGGCATTTATTAAAATATCATTGATCGCATAACTCATAATTATATCATCTATACACATTATGGTTATTCGGCTTATTATCCAATATGTGATTAGAGCCATATTAACGGCAATTTGATAAAATATCTGAAGTGTGATGTTAATTGATAATTAATGGTTGAAATACCGGCAACGCGGATATTATATATGAACAAATGACATATAAGTACGTATTTGAAGAGAAATTACTTAATAATGTTACGATCATCGTCAGGAGCATTGTTTCTGAAAACTTAAAAGTTAGACACTGACGATTTATTATCATAATATTATATAAACAAATATTTATATGTAACAATGTTAGTATTTATAGAAAAAAAATTGTAGAACATGATCAACATATTACAATTATATTGTGGGATTTTAATGACAATTTTTTCATAAAATAACACATTAGAGGCCGATTGCAAGAACGATGGGGAAAGCATTCCCAATCTATCGTGGAAAGCCTAACTCGATTGGAACAAAATAGTTAAACGATTAAGAAATAAAGTAAATTTATAATTTTAATGAGCCCTATTACCATAACCTGATAGATTTTCTTGCAATCACCCAAAGATCTTATTGTTACACGGTTAGAGGCAACGCCAATAATAAGAATCCAACTTCAATAGTAATAAAATGAGCTCAGAAAACGGGCACAAATCTAACTTTTTTGAAAGATAGTTTAAGACCAGCCTGGATAGTAATGCTTCGTTGAAATGCTGTAAAAGTTTGCAAAATCATTATTTCTCATTATAAAAAATTATTCCCCAACACTCTAATCCTAAACGAACATTATTATTTATTTAATTATTGTCCTTTTCAGAGATCGGTGCCTAATGGAAGAACAAAAAAAGAAGAAAAAAATGATAGCCTCAAATGGACTTTTTCGTCTATTCCTCTTTAATATGTGTTATCCATTTTTTGAGACAACACACATCGATGAGAGACAAAAGAGTCCAAACGAGAACCCACGCCAAATTGAAATATTGATTTTCAGATTTTTAAGAGCATGTTAATGTTTGTATTGACCTTTTTAGAAACCATTGTTATCGACAATTTAGACAGGTTATTCTTAAACTATCTAAAAAAAAAAACAAAACCTTGCCGCAAAGTTAGATTTGAGCACTTTTACTGATCTCATTTTATTACCATACAATTTGGTGTGGAGAACCTCATTTCATTCTAATTTTTTTCATCTTCCATTTTTAGTTTGTTGCGTACTTTGTTAACTTGACGTTAAACAGACGCTAAACATTTTTTTTATTAGTTATAGATGGAAGTTTAAAATATACGTTTAAAAAAAAGGAAACACGTCATTTTCAATTGACATGCTTAAACGATACAATCATTGAATAGTAAGTGTCTTGAACATAGCCTTATGTTTACAAAAACTTGGCGTTCATTTGTATTCTTCAGGATCTTTTATATAAATGCCCGCGCAATGAAAATGGTGATTTTACTATTTTAAATTTCGCATTATAAATTCTAACGCGCTAATATTGAGATTCAAGCTTGTTCTGAACTATCTAAATATCTGATGAGCTGTGTTAAATTATATATTTGAGAGCGTTTTCTGAGCTACTATATTTAATATTTCCGTTCGTGTGTAAATACAACAAAATTCAGTCCTTTACATTATCCACTTCAGTAACAGTTGTAATAATATATTCTTCATTTCAGAGATCGATGCCTAATTTAAGAGCAAAAAATTAGGGGCGAAGAAAAGGTCTTTTTTAGACAGCCACACGGCCATTAAGGCCATAGAATCTCTTCCACTTTTGTTTCTCATCAATTTTTGTTATCTATTTTTTTATTATTATTATTTGATGAAAAGAAATGAAAAGTTTAATTTAAAAATATGAGAATGGATGAAATAATAATTGATGAGAAACAAAAGAGGAAGAGATTCGATGGCGTTAGTGGCCGTGTGGCTGTCTAAACAAGACCTTTTCTCCGCCCCTAATTTTTTGCTCTTCCATTAGGCATCGATCTCTGAAATGAATAATAAATAATATTTCAAAAATCAATTAAAAGAATTGAATAATTTAGTAAGTGATATCATCTAACGACAAAATATTAACCGCAGTCTATGTTTAAAAAATAATATAATCAAACATTAGAGCACGTTATCTCCTCTAATTTTGTCATTCAAAATTATTCCCTAAATTTATTTATAGCTTAAAATGTCTCATTGTTTACTAAGACTCCACAGACCGATTGAATCGGGGATTCGTAATGAGTGAAATTTTTATTAGGCTTCTTTTCCTATTAAAATTACCTAATTTTTATTGTGTCGGAATTCGAAACTTTAACAAAAAATTGCTTTCGCCGATAGAGTTAACTAATACGTTTTTAAATACGATATAGTCAATTTCGATAAAAATTGTGTATTGTCGTAGTGCAACTTTTTGAAAAATCATTTAAAAAAGTGTATTTCGCGCCTCTCGCTGTTCTTCTAATTCTCATTGTTATCGTTGCCCCTAAGCTGTTTTGTGTCACTTTGATAAAAATATATCTTCGCCTTGTGTATCAAAATCTCGACAATACATGTATCTATTGTGTATTTATACTCCCCTTAAGTACAAATTTAAAAAAGAGGAAGATAAACATCAAACACTAATTCATGCACCAAAACTATATTAAATCATCAAAATATATGGAAATTGAAGAGTAAAAGTGACGAGTTTTTAAAATCAACAATAGTATTCAATTATTAAACGAGGATATGGAAATAATATAAACATTTAAGTAATTTAAAATATTTTTCAATGGCAATACTATAAATAGGAACATTTATTATTGGTTATAATAATGCATCTTCATCATAATTAATTTTTGTTTCTATTATTGTTCTTATTGTTCATGAACGTCAGGGGGAAGAACTTTAATGTAATAAAATTTAATTTAATATGAACTATACGTTTTTAAAATATAATGATGAACTTTGCTTTTTTAGGGGTATGTTTATATATGATATGACAAGAAGAAATGTTAAAAGGATTTAATGATATAATCTTTTTTTAAATCATTTCTTGCCATTAAGTTTAAAATTGATGATCTAATATGATCATTTTATCAGGTAAACAATAAAACTGGTAATGAAATGATGGAAAACGTGTTGGTATCTTACAAAAAGTGTCAAATTCTCATCCTGATAGAAGAGAAAAGAAAGTCAAATCCTTAACATTAAGTTATAGTCGTTTTGAGCGAATCGAAAATTCTCCTTGCTGTTTCTTGTTTTCCCATGACATCATTATAAAAACAACAGATTTGAATTTTCAAACAAATTAGGAAAGTACACAAAGTGATAACTAGAACTTCAAATATTTTTTCTAACTAATATTTTTATTATAAAGTATAGCCTATTTCAAAATAGTTGACGACGCAATCACGCTGCAAATGCGGCATACTAATTCAAATGCATTTTCAAATCGATTATTTTATTTTATTTCTGTGACATTTTTTAGTTGTTATTGCTTATATTGAACGTTTATTAATGTTCAGTTATTCACTGTTCAGTCACTGTAAAATCAGTTATTGCTCCGGTAATCTTCTAACCCTGTCGATATAGACCATCTGTCTAAAAAGAAATAATTAGTTGGAAAATAAGAACTTCAAACCATACGTTTATCAACGACAACAATCGAAGGTAACATGTTGAAAGGTAAATGTCCGATTCTTGTCACAAAAGCATACAACTGATCCAGATCAATGTCAGCAACGATCCTACAAGTGCTGAAATAAAAATGACATACAATTTAAAAAAATCAAAGAAAATTTCTGTGACATTTTTTAGTTGTTGTTGCTTATATTTAACGTTTATTAATGTTTTTCTTGTTCATATATGGTTCATAATGCTCATAGAAATTTTTGCTTTGTATTTAAGTGTAGTACTTTGTGATTTACGTTTCGCTTCTTCAATATTCAATTTTCAATAGCTCGTGATGTATGATGGATGTATGTAATGCAATTAAGGTTTGATTTTTTAAAATTGTATTTTTCAGCACTTGTAGGATCGTTGCGGACATTGATCTGGATCAGTTGTATGCTTTTGTGACTAGAATCGGACATTTACCTTTCAACATGTTACCTTCGATTGTTGTCGTTGATAAGCGTATGGTTTGAAGTTCTTATATTCCAAATAATTATTTCTTTTTAGACAGATGGTCTATATCGACAGGGTTAGAAGATTACCGGAGCAATAACTGATTTTACAGTGACTGAACAGTGAATAACTGAACATTAATAAACGTTCAATATAAGCAACAACAACTAAAAAATGTCACAGAAATAAAATAAAATAATCGATTTGAAAATGCATTTGAATTAGTATGCCGCATTTGCAGCGTGATTGCGTCGTCAACTATTTTGAAATAGGCTATACAAATACGCTTAAATTAAAATTATCCAAAACTTAGTGTAACCTCAATATAAAGGTTAGAAAATTAGAAAAGTATTGTACATTTCAGAGATCGATGCCTAATGGAAGAGCAAAAAAATAATGATAGTCTCTTTTGGACGGCAAAACGGCCACAAACGACTTTTCCATCTCTTCCATTTCAATGTGAGTTATCCATTTTTGAAACAACACACATTGATGAGATAGAAAAGAGTGGCCGTTCAAACGAGAACCTCATTTTGTTCTAATTTTTTTCCTCTTCCATTAGGCACCGATCTCTGAAAATGACAATATATAATATTTAGAATAAAGAGTTGTATTTTCATTTAAAAAAATGTCCATCGGCTCTCTAGATTAAAACAAACTAGGAGGTCAATTGCATTAATTATTACATTTATTTGGAGAAATTGTGGTATCCTCGACAACAAAATAATAATGGTCACTTTAAAAAGAGGGGGAAAGATGTTGAATGGAGTTCTAATGAAGAAGTTTTGTGTATAATTTTGATCGCCCACGAGCAAAACATATTTCTTTGTTCTTGCCGGCAGAAATAACTTGTTAACTATCGGAAGACTATATTGGAAGTACATTTTATGTTTAAAAAAAAACAAACAAAACATGCGAGCACCAACAGTAGACAAAACAGTGATGGGCTAGGGGAAAGTTTTCGGTCAAAACGGGTGTGAAATAGGATGTTTAAATTGAATTGTGCAAACAGATGGCAAGCGAAGCTCACTGATCTCTCTAGTATTAAAAAACAATTTTTCCCTGTGAGCCTTGAAAAGTCCATATAAAATAAGCCTGAGGCAAACACTGAACTCTTGTATTTCGTGTAAACTCAACTCACTTGTCAGAAATGGAAAGTGGAAGACGTGACAATTAAATTTGTTTTATGCACTTATTTCTTCGTTTTAAATGCTATTTTTTCTTAAATTTTATATCTGTTACACCTATCTCGATCACACGCATCATTTCACGACTTTTTACGGAACTGGGCGTGATAGCGCGCGATAACATCCTTTGACAAGAGATTGGGAGAATAAATCATATTGACCTCATTATCAATAATAATAATAATAAAATTTTTGAAGAGAAATAACTCTACTGGAAGCAATGATATTCTACAATAAAACTCTGATTCGGGTTTTAAAGGATGTTTAAAGTTATCACGCCAAGCCCAGAGTCGCAAAAAGTCGTGAAATAATGTGCATGAAACATTTTACGCTATAACGCATGAATTAAATATAATAATTATATTAAAATGTATAAAACATAGATTAAAGTGACATAATAAGTGCATGAAATAACCTTTAATAATTTGAATTTTAATAATTTTTTTATCAAATTACCTACTACCCTAAGTTATTCTCACACAATCGCAGAGTTTACGCTATAATTGTGAAACACACTCGTTGTCTTTTGCATTTTTTTGTATACGATTCTCTAATGAATCATGATTTGCGGACTGACCAAGTTCAATGTAGGCCGGGATGGACCCTCTCTATACTGCATGAGTGGCACATAGGACGTTATTTTTGTAACGTTTGACCGGCAAATCCTAGTAATTTTACTAGAACGGTGATATTTTATCATTTTACGCTAATTTGAATATACGGTTATTATAAATATTAGACAATACCGTACCCATGTGACTGAAGTGTTGTAAAAATCGCTCACATTCCTGTAATAACCGAAAAAACAAAAAAAAAAAAGATTTGTTGACGAATAGATCAATTTCATTGATTTTTCATCGATTTTAAAGGCGGTTTTTACTTCATTTTAATTCAACTCAAAACACGCCAAATCGAAATAGCGTTTTTGCGATTTTTAAACGTATGTGGAAATTTTTACGTCTTTATAACTACAAAGTTATTGCTTCAATTTAATTGATCTTGTCTTAAACTATCTAAAAGTATTAGTATCTTCCTAAAAAGTTACATTTGGATATGGTTACTGAGCTCATTCTATTACCATACAAGTTGGGGTGCTCAAAATTAAAATTAAGTTTTTACAGCTTTTCTAGAAACACTACTCATTACAATGCACCGATTTTGATAGTTCGGCATGGAAAATTTTCAGATTGAGGATCTATAACAATAAAAAAATTGCGTCTGGTAAAAAATCAAAATAGAGAGTAAAATAAGACAGATACCAAATGATTGCCATAACTATTCAATAGAAAACCGTTCTGGTTTCCACAATTTGATTGGAATAATTATACCATCATAAATGAAACAAAAAAAACTATAGAGGTTGCAAAAAGGTTGAATAAAGTGTTAGTTTATATACTTGTGATCATTTGAATTATCATTAAAAGTGCAATAAAATTAATTAACAAGTTAATTAAACTCCCTTTTAAACAAAAAATATGTATAAAATAACAATAAAGTACAAAATCGTTTTGCCAGACAACTTGAGTTCATTTCGTTTTTAATTAGGTAGGTACACATACTTTCAAAAATAAGAAAATTAGGTAATCATTGTTTTTGTTATTTTTGCAAGCAATTGTATTGACATATTTATGGTTAATGATGATAAAACAAAAACAATAAAGTATAAACAGTGTGGCTCGTTTCGAAAATTAGCATCGACCAATATTTATTTTGAATAATATTTAGGTAAGAATAATTTTAGAATTGTAGTCTTTTTGAGCTACAAAATACATTCTATATCTGTAGTAAACAATAATTGGTATTATATCATTATTATTAAAAATAGTTTAATTTAAAATTAAAATTTAAAAACTGCACGCACCAAACTGCCAAGAATTACGCATAAATAACAAAAGCGCGCACCAATTGCAGGAAAAAACTAATTTTCAATTTAATATTTTTTATCTGTCGTTTATTAATTATTGTTTAACAGAAACTTTTAGTTTAAATGTTGTATGATGTTCAGAAAAGTATAATAGTTTTTTACTCTTTTCATTCTTTGCTTCAGTTAGTTCTGTTCAACAATAATTGATAAAAAAACAGATTTAAATTGATAGGACGTGTTTAGAGCAATTGGTGCGCGTACTTCGTGGCAGTGGAGTGCTGCCCGGCAAATGATAATTAAATTTTTTGCATTTTTAAGCGTTATTTTTTGAATTGCTACATAGTAATAACAAATAAGTTTCTACGCAAGTTTAATAAACTTTCTTTAAAATATCTAAAACCTTAAAATTGACAACATTTTATTAGAAACCCTCAAACGAGCTTTCATTTCTAAGACAGTTGACGTGAAAATTCAATAGAGAAATGAGACTAACACTATTAGGGTGAACCAAAATTTTTTTCCAGTTTTTTGTTAAAAATATAAACATAATTTTACAACACATGAAAAACAATTCGGTTTCAAAGTAAAGATCATTTGACTCTATGGCTTGAACCCATCTATCGGCAAGTTGTTCGATCCCGCTGGAGTACCACTCCTAGGCGAAAAACTGGCGGCACCCGTTTTCGAGATCGGCCAGGTCATTGAAGCTACCACCACGAAGAAAGTGTGCTATGGATCGGAAAAGGTGATAATCAGATAGCGCAAGGTTCGGACTATAAGCTGGATGTGGAAGAAGATCAGTGGCGTCGAGATTTTATATCTTTTCCTTCGTTTGTCTTGTGGTGTGCGGTTTTGCTTTGTCTTGGTGAAGCTTCCGATTGATCAATGCTGGATGATTCTCGCCAAGTGCCGCATACATTCGATCAAGTTGGGCTCAATAAAGGTCTGCGAGTACTTATTGATGGATTGGTCTCCACAGCTTCACGAATTGCTTCAGAATCCACTGTCGTAGGTCGGTCTGAGTGTGTCTTGTCCTCGAGATCAGTGTCGCCGTCGTTAAATCTTTTGAATCAATTTCGCGCAGTACGATCCGAGACCATATTGTCGCCTTCAACTTCGAATATCTTTTTAGCTTCTCCAGCTGCGTTGAAGCTTTGTTTCCAGTAATGGCGTAAAATAACACGAATTTCGGATTTTTACATGTTTCTTCTACAAGTTAAAACATTTTAAATAAAAGACGAATTAAAAATTTTAGTATATATTATGATAGAGCTGTTCAAGAGCTTTAAAAATATATATAACACATGTATATAAAAATCTTTATTTGGTAAAAAAAAACAATTAGACAAAAAGATATAGGAAATCGGAAAAAAATTTTGGTTCATCCTAATATTACAGTTTCAACTTTCGCTATTTAAAATACGAAATATCTGAAATCAATTGAAATTCCTGTATTCACCCAAAATGAGGTAAAATATTCTTTTGTCGAGTATTCCATTATTTGGTTACTTAATTTTTTAAACGTTTCATTCATTTGTTTAAAAAACATTATGTTAATGTTGTGACGGAAAGTCAAGCTGAGAGCTAAAGCGCACATTTTACTAGTCACTCTTAAAATTCCCTTAAATGTTGAACTTAAATGTATTTTTATTATTTGTTGTCACGTTCACCGTTATACCATAGTTATTGTTATCATCTTATCTAGTTGTTAATTTTATATTCATTCCTATTGTAAGACAGGTAAATAACGAATGAGGTTCTCGTTTGGACGGCCACTCTTTTGTGTGCTCTCTCAAAAAAATGGACAGCCCACATTGAAGAGGATTAGAAGGAAAAGTCGTTTGTGGTCGTGTGGCCTTCCATCCGAGACTATTTTTCTTCATTTTTTGCTGAAAAGGACAATAGAATAATAAGAAAACTTCTGATCACCGGTCATCACATTATAACAACACGCCAAATGAATGGGTAAAAGCAGAGGATCAGAAAAGTTACTTAAATATAAAATTTTGTAACAATTTAAAGCGACAGAAATTGACGTAAATATGTATTTTTAGCTTGCACGTGAATAGTTATTCAATGCGCTAAAATTAAATATTGCAAAATTGTCGTTCATTTGGAGTGCAACAGTTAAAAATGGAAATTTGCAACTTTCTAAAATATGACATTACAAAACCAATAAATATGGAATAGGTTTTTATTCTCCTAAGATGCTGGCTTGCTTACGACGGCACGCCAACAAAAATGTTCGAGTTTTAAAAGTTTTAGGTATAAAATTAAAATTTTGATTCCGAATTCCGGATTCCGAAATTAAAAAAACTGTCATTCCGCTCATCTCTGTACTCATTGTGAATATACAAATTTGATATTTTTCCAATCTGAGCGATGTATCGGAAGATATCACGAACAGAAAATAATATCACCGGTGTCAGTTACCTAGGTCTTCTAAAATGAATAAAAATTTACGCTGTTGATTACAAGGGATTCACAACCCGAAATATTAGCTTCGTACGCTAATCAAATTATTTTTTTGTTTAAAAACAAAAAAGCTGAAATTTTCAGATTTGTCTGAAATGTGTCAACTACACAACCAACACATTTTTTGAAAACGGATTATTAATCAGCAGTATATCTGTTTTCCAATGACGCGGCTCATTGAGGTGCCGGAAGAACAGCCAAGATCAGAAGCGCCACCATGTTTGCCGTAGCCTGTTGGTTCTTCGGATCTGGCATACAAATCCAAATAAACTCAATAGTAATCACAAACTTCTCTAGGAAACTGAGCGGCTTCTATACAATCTATTTTATATAAACATAGTCTAGTTGAATTTGAAAAATTCAAAATAATAACCGAAATTAAACTTGGAATAGCGTCATGTGTTTACAGTTTGGTGGATTTTCAATCGATAAAACTAGATTATTATAATTATTGCATAGAAGAAAATTTTTATACAAACAATCATTTTCGATACCACTATCATTATATGCACATTAAATTTAATTTTATGGGATTATTCAATGAATACTCAAACATTTAGCCAAACATTAATCACTATAAAAGGGACAAAATTAACCATAATTCTATCACGAATAAAATGGCTTTCAGAAATACAATCATTGCTTCAGCTATTCTTCTGTGTTTGGCTTTTGATTATATTGCGGTAAATCATACAAAGTATAATATACTTAAGAATTATCATTTGAGGCTTGTGGAAATGTGCAAAAGAAAACCGGAGTAACTACTACAACTCGAGCTCCAGGAAGAAAGAGAAGATCCATCGATGAACAGAAGATTGAATTCATCACTTCATTTGACTTTGAAAATAATCAAAAAGCTTTTGATTTAGTATCTACTTCTTAAATAGCAAAAGTTAATGTATTTTTATTTACAGATCAACGAAATTTCAATGAAAAATGAAATGAACTTCGAATTGGACAATGAGAATACAGTTTCATCGAATTTAAATGGAAAATTGCTTATTGATTATAGAGCTAATGACGAAACATGCGGTAATATTTCCAGGTAAATGATTATGCTAAAAAAAGTGACGATTTTATTTATTTCAGATTTGCAAGACTAGTTGAGCAAAATATAGACGAGATCAAGTCAGTAAATATTAATTGCTAAAATTGATTAATTATTGTGTTTAAATTATATAGAAAACAATAAAATATCAATTAATGTATTTGTGTTCATAGATATATCAGAGATCTGTATCAAAGCTGACAGATTTTCAAAAAAGTTGTGCCGTCTACAACAACTAGAAAATATTATTAATCTCCTGTTGAAGAAGATTTAATTGGGCTCAAGCTTTAATTGGGATTTAATCGGGCTTGAAGAAGAAGAAGAAGAAGAAGAAGAAGAAGAAGAAGAAGAAGAAGAAGAAGAAGAAGAAGAAGAAGAAGAAGAAGAAGAAGAAGAAGAAGAAGAAGAAGAAGAAGAAGAAGAAGAAGAAGAAGAAGAAGAAGAAGAAGAAGAAGAAGAAGAAGAAGAAGAAGAAGAAGAAGAAGAAGAAGAAGAAGAAGAAGAAGAAGAAGAAGAAGAAGAAGAAGAAGAAGAAGAAGAAGAAGAAGAAGAAGAAGAAGAAGAAGAAGAAGAAGAAGAAGAAGAAGAAGAAGAAGAAGAAGAAGAAGAAGAAGAAGAAGAAGAAGAAGAAGAAGAAGAAGAAGAAGAAGAAGAAGAAGAAGAAGAAGAAGAAGAAGAAGAAGAAGAAGAAGAAGAAGAAGAAGAAGAAGAAGAAGAAGAAGAAGAAGAAGAAGAAGAAGAAGAAGAAGAAGAAGAAGAAGAAGAAGAAGAAGAAGAAGAAGAAGAAGAAGAAGAAGAAGAAGAAGAAGAAGAAGAAGAAGAAGAAGAAGAAGAAGAAGAAGAAGAAGAAGAAGAAGAAGAAGAAGAAGAAGAAGAAGAAGAAGAAGAAGAAGAAGAAGAAGAAGAAGAAGAAGAAGAAGAAGAAGAAGAAGAAGAAGAAGAAGAAGAAGAAGAAGAAGAAGAAGAAGAAAGAAGAAGAAGAAGAAGAAGAAGAAGAAGAAGAAGAAGAAGAAGAAGAAGAAGAAGAAGAAGAAGAAGAAGAAGAAGAAGAAGAAGAAGAAGAAGAAGAAGAAGAAGAAGAAGAAGAAGAAGAAGAAGAAGAAGAAGAAGAAGAAGAAGAAGAAGAAGAAGAAGAAGAAGAAGAAGAAGAAGAAGAAGAAGAAGAAGAAGAAGAAGAAGAAGAAGAAGAAGAAGAAGAAGAAGAAGAAGAAGAAGAAGAAGAAGAAGAAGAAGTTCTATGAGCCTGAAATGAACCTACCATTTTGTTATTCCGGGTGGCTTATTGATCAAAATTGAATAAAAAATCAATTGTCTAGTACGCTTTACTTTATTTTTCCGATTTCTATTTTTTGTCATGTTTTATTCGTTATATATTACTGTTGTATACTTGGGAAGTAAACAAAAAATAGTTTATTAAGACTAAATAAAATATAAAAAGCCAAAAGAATTAGAAGTGTCGGATATAATATCTTAAGCCTGATTAAATTTAGGATGTCATTTAATTAACATAATAACACACCAACTATAATTACGATATTAGCACTAATACAATAGTGTGGGGACAACGTAATGCAATTCGAGCGCGACCAGACGAAAAAACTGCGTGTTCGTTGGCTAGTCGTCGTCGTTAACCAACACCTCCCGCATTTAATCACGAACAAGGTCCACTTGCGAATGGACTTCCGCCTGACCTCTTGAACAGAACCATTCATGCAGCTAGCTGAGATTCCGAACCCGATTCCTACGAAAAACTCGGTATCGAACGACTGGCTTCTTCTTAACGACGTACGCCCTTCTTCTGAGGTGTTTGTCTCTTTCGATAAAAAAAATTGAACCTTCGCGCGCAAAACTGTTCCGTGGCGCGCATTTTCATTTCTCGTTTGGACGGCCTCTCTTTTTGGACGGCCATTCTTTTTTACGAAACTATGGGCAGCACACATTGAAGAGCAATTGACGAAAAAGTTGTTTGTGGCCGTGTGGCCGTCCATCATTTTCTCTTCATTTTTTGCTCTTCCATTAGGCACCGATCTTTGAAAAGGACAATATATTACTAATTGTTGCTTAATATTTGTGGTTTTAATAACATTTCTGCACACCAAATGGTACGACTACATTATGAGCTCAGACTCAACATTTTTTTTTGATAAGAGAAGCGTTTTCTTGAATTTTCAAGATAATCCTGTCAAATTTACTCAAAAATTATTCGGAAATTAACACGCATCAACTTGTAAGACTTATTTATATATTAGAAAATGTTCATTTTCAGTTGGCGTGTTTCTGTTATTGATTTGTTTAACAACTATTTTAAGATAAATACGAACAAGCTGTAAGAATAACGAATTGCAACCTCCTCTGAAGTTAGAAGTTACAACGAATAGGAAACAAGTAAAGGTGGTTTTGTTTTTTGCATGACTAAGCCTAAACACATAAAAGCATCCGTCGCAATAAACTTATACCTTAAATTTTATCAAAATAAAGTTTTATTTTATATCTAACATTTGCGCCACTCTTGAAAACGCATTTGGAATCAGCGCATCCGAATCTATCAATGATGCAAGTCTCATCAAAATCTCAAGCGGGCGCTAAAGTGACTTCCCTTGTGAAATTGAGAAAAACGACTTTTTTATTATTCAAAAAGAAAAAATACCCGTTTTATATTAAACAAAAATGAATTTACATGTAATAAAGATCATCAAAAGACAAGGGTCCAAGTAAATTATGTCGAATCATTGCTGAATTCTCCTCAGCCATCGTTTTTGAACTCTTTCGGGATGTCATGTCAGCAGAATATTTCCGAGGTTCCGGCGAAGCGTCGCAATTCAAACTAACGCGCCGATTAGGAATTGGAGTAGACTTTAGTGGATTCGCTCGCACACACATCTTAAAAATGATTTGTCCATTAGAACCATTATAAACTAACTACTAAACCTGTTCGTCCGAATGTCCATTGGTTAATTGCTCTTCTGGTTTGTCTTCATTTACAGCAACAGCTGTTGTAAACTTGTTCGTCTTGATTACTTGGCTAACAATGGCTAAATATATCATAATTATGTTTTTTTTTTAAATTATAGTTGTACATTTAAATTTTGGCTTGATCTCCTTATCCTCCTTGTTCAATGGTCGTCGCTCAATCTATATTTAAAGAGAAATTAATGCATGACACTCCGAAAAGCTTACATCCTCGAAGTTTCTGCGACGTAAACATTTTGGCCGTTTTCGAAGACATGAGAATATGACACACAATCCAAATAGTAGGAAGAAAACTGAATAAAATAATACGAGAACCTGTTGAAGACAGCACGTACATATACAGAATCCGTTCATTAGAAAGAAACCAATCATCATGTCCATTTCGCCATCCGGTCTATTTACATATTTATGTGTTCGATGCTCGGTTATTCCACTGCAAATTTAATATTTTGTTCTTATTTCCATAAATGCCCTTAATTTTTGTTTTTGTTTTCGATGTTGTTCTATTTTGTTGAAAACCGAAATGGAAATATATCTTGTCATGAATTTTGGTGAATAAAGTATATTATACTGTTATGTTGTGCTTTTCAGAGATAGGTTCCTAATGATAAAGGAAAAATAAAAAATGTGGTTCTCGTTTGGACGGCCATCTTCTCATCTCTCATCAATGTGTGTTGTCTCAAAAAATGCGCAGCCCACATTGAAGAGGAATAGACGAAAAAGTCGTTTGTGACCGTCTGACCGTCCAAACGAGATTTTTTCTTATTTTTTTGCTCCTCCATTAGGCATCGATCTCTGAAAGTATAATACATAGTTTATTTTCTATTTTTAGTGGAAAATTAGTTATAATATGAAATAAAATATAAAGAGCAACTAATAGCACCCCAAATTGAATGGTTAAGCTGGGGGCTCAGAAAAGATACTCATTATGCAAATTTCGATAAGAAATGCATGTTTTTAGAGAGTTTAAGACGGGATAGTAACAATGACGTGTCAAGTTATATGAAAGTAACACGTGTAAATTAGTAAAAATCGTTTAAATATTGAAAAAATAGGCATTTCCATTTGGCGTGCAAATAGTTTTATAAATTGTTGCATTTCTTGTTATCTTGGAAAAATTAAGAATGCGATTCGTCTAAAAAAATATTATCAAAATATTGTCAAAGTGTAAGAAATTGATAATTCATTTTCAATATTTTTGAATTAATTTCAAATGGTCTCAATGAGAACGTGAAGCAAATTTCCAATTTATTTAAATAATTTCGCTTTATTTCATCATTTTTTGTTATATTTCGTCAAAATTGATAGTTTACGTCCTACACACCCGGACCAAAAACGGGACCGCTTCGAACCCGGCGTCAACAGCATAAGTACTGACGCTTTTTTTTCAATGCAGGCACATTTGTTGTCATCTTTTTTTTTATTTTGTAAAATATTTTGATTTCTTGATGTATACAAGTTTAATTAAGTTTTAATTTGTGTTAGAATAATTAGAATAATTATCTGAACGTATTGGTGACAAAAAATAATGATTCTCTATATTTTTAATTTTTGCTCTGTCATTAATTTGATTATAAATAATTAATTTACTGTCATGCTTATTTTAAGATGCGTTTCATCTGAATCAGCATAAAATTCTCTATAAGATGATATTTTACTTTTCACTGTCATTTCCAACACAAATTTTTTATAACAGTTTAAAACTTCTACGTAGCAAAAAGACATTAAAAATGATTATTATTTGTTTTAAAATTATTTTAATACAGTCAGATAATTTTTCTCACATGTTTTATATACAAATAATTAACTTACCTTAATTAGAATCCGAATAATAAAGCTTCAAAGAAAAGCTAAAAATAAAAGACGAACTTTTAGTGGTCAACATTTTTCTAGTCCCCCACCCTTTTGGCAAATAGCCAACAATAAATGTGTTTCCTCTATTTCAATGGTGTTGTCCGGGTGTGCGTCCTATTGATTACTTTTATTTTTTATGAAATGAAAATTAGAATTGTCAATTTCTCACAACTTGGAGATATAAGAAATTGAAAATTCCAATTTATTTTCATAAAAAAATAAAAGCAATAAATCTGATTTGATCTAGAAATTTTGAAGAAAAATTATTTAAAAAAATTATTAACATAAACTGAATATTTGTTTCATGATCTCTTTGAGACCATTGAAAAATAATTCAAAAATGTTGAATTTTCAATTTCTTATATTTTGATAGTATTTTTATACGACAATTTTTAGACTATTCAGCTTTACACCAAACATATTAGTGGTTAAATAATAAAAATGATAACTAAGCTATTGCGCTCTATATAAAAATAATAAAATTGTCTCAAGAAACACGAAAAATTATAAATTATGTAAATTTAATTATGTGCAAATATCTTTGTCACAATGCTAATATCTTAAAGGGTGACATAAGACGGGCAATGTTTAGTTCGCGACTGACGCGTTCGGATTGACCAGTTGCTGGCCTAGTTTATGTAAAATATGGTTTCACAATAGTGAATGCCTCATACTTAAAGGAGCACCTTTAAATTGTTAAAGTAATTTTTAAGGTCCCGCCCACCCGGAATTCCAAAAAAACGGGGTCCCTATCATCACTATGTACAGAAAAAATTCGATTTATGACCGGCACTGTAATTAAGGCAATCGTGGTCTCGTCTTATTCATAGAGACAGAGGCGTCGATTTAATTTTCAATGCATTTGATTATCTTTATTCCGATCCTAAAAACAATGCAACTACGCGGAAAATAATACTATTATTACTATTATTATTGTCAGTTTAACAACAACGAGATAATACGAGACAAAAATTTCCTTCCGTATGTTCCTTTTTGTCATTTATCTCATTAATTTATGAATTATTTCATGAAATTATTATAAAAAACGTGAAAAATCTGATTTTTCTTCTTCTTATTTTTTTCACATTGAAATAGTGATTTTCCGTTTTTTAGTGTGTTTAAATTTTTATGGTATTTCTAGAAAATAATTTTTTAAAGCGTAACTTCTTCGAGTTTGATTTAATTTGCTGCTTATAACCGTTTAAATTTATTGATTAATAATGTTTAATTCGGTTTAGGATTAAGAAAACGGTTTTAGAATGCTTCAAAAAAATAAAGAATTTAATTAAAAAGTGAAGAACGTGGTTTTGGCAATTTGCACACACTTTTTTTGCAAACGAGAGTACTAATATGAATACCAATCTCATTATTTTGGGATTATATTATCTGAGGATGAATGCAAAAATTATTTATCCGTTAAACGGCGATGGAAAATCATTAATAAACTATGTTTCTAAGAAGATATTAATAAGTGTATGTAAGAATTAATATTTAAATCACAAAATTAATTGAACATTTATATAATTTATTGGAAGAATTAATTTATAAATAATTTTCCATCATCGTTTTACGGATAAATACGTTCTTGCATACGGCTATTGTTTTAATTTGCTTTATACAAATCGTTAATTGTATTTAGTTATATATACACTAGCTGACAAAAGTTTTGTCACAAATGTTTTTTCGGGTTTAACTTTTTTGTGATTTGACCAAATTGGCTGATTTTTTGATATGGTAGATTTATATGGTTGTAGATTATTTTACAAATTCCCGCTTGTGATTACGATGATCCGTTTTACAGTGACAAGCGTTTATCGTAAAACGCGTAGCTCAAAGATATTACGCACTTTTCTTGCACTGCATTTTTTAATAATTTTTTAAAGTTCAATTATATTTTTTTCATAATTTATTGAAAATAGCAGTAATTGGCAACATTTTAGAGATGACTCCACGTAAAGAAACTCCAATTGCCACCCGGCAAGCTGTTATCAATATGAGGGAAAACGGAATGCGTGGTTCCGAAATTGCCATGGTAATTTAAACCAAATTTTGCTACTATAACATTTTAAACACTGAATCACATAAAATATCAAAAAATCAGCCAATATGGTCAAGTCACAAAAAAGTTAAACTCGAAAAAACATTTGTGACAAAACTTTTGTCAGCTAGTGTATATATATAGGAATTGGAAACGATTTGAAATTGTTTTCGAATTTAAATTGCAAATGAATTGTGTATTAACGAGCCCATAAAATCAGATGTGCACTAAATTGAAAATTATTGTTATGAAAAAATGATACAAAATTGGAATCTCGGAATCTCTGTAGTTAAAAGAACGTTAACTCTCGGAAGTTAACGTTTATATAAAAACTGAATGTCTGAAATTCCGAATTAAAATATAAATTTTCAAAATCTCTAATCTGGAATCGAAAAAAACTCAGGACTTTTGCCCATTTCTGTTTTATATCTTTCCACAAACCTAATATCTATTTTCAATTTTCACGCAAATTATAAATTTTCTTGTTATTACACTTGTCATACATACATATATACCAGTGATGGGAGGGACCCCGTTTTTTGAAATTCCGGGCGGGCGGGACCTTAAAAAAATGGAAAATTTCAAAACCCGGGACCGGGACCGGGAATTTCCATTTTCAATACCCGGGACTTCCCTTTTTCAATACCCGGGGGCCGGGACCGGGACTTCAATTTTTCCCTACCCGGGACACGGGACCGGGACCGGGAATTCCCATTTTCAATACCCGGGACTTCCCTTTTTCAATACCCGGGGGCCGGGACCGGGACTTCAATTTTTCCCTACCCGGGACACGGGACCGGGACCGGGAATTCCCATTTTCAATACCCGGGACTTCCCTTTTTCAATACCCGGGGGCCGGGACCGGGACTTCAATTTTTCCCTACCCGGGGGCCGGGACCGGGACCGGGAATTCCCATTTTCAATACCCGGGACCCGGGACCGGGACTTCCCTTTTCAATACCCGGGGGCCGGGACCGGGATCCCTTTTTTTTTAGAAAAATACCCGGGTCGGGGGGGGGACCGGGGGGGAGTCCCTCCCATCACTGATATATACATAAATATATAGTCTATGCCAATTTTTTAAAGATTTTCCTTAAACTCTCGAAAAATATTAAAATCTTCACAAAAAATTACATCCTGGGCTAGTTTTATTAGCGTTCAAGTTGGCGTGCATTTGTTTACATACGCACTGCACTGCCACGAAGTATGCAGCATGTTGCAAAAGTTCACGCACCAATTGAATTTTTAAAAAATGAAAACACGCCCTTCATTTATTAATTTCCAGTATTTAATCTTTTTTTAATTACAGCGTATTTTTATTAAATTTGATGTACTTTCTTGCTTAGAATCGTTTATAATAATTTATTAATTGTATTAAGTTTGTTTTAGGCTCCTCAAAATGTTTTAGAACCAAAAAAATTAAGTAAAAAAAAGGGCGTGTTTTCATTTTTAAAAAATTCAATTGGTGCGTGAACTTTTGCAACATGCTGCATACTTCGTGGCAGTGCAGTGCATACGATCTTATAAAAAAAATAAATTTTCTTTCTTATTTGAGAATTCATTACTTAAATTGTGGTATTAGTGAATTAGTGATTTTAAAATATAATTATATTGCTATTGAACGCTTGTAAAAAGGCAATTTGTTAGAACATGTATTAATAGAGAATCACAATAACAACTGTTAGACATGGGAAAATTATCCATTTTAAACTATACGGTGTGGAAAATCGAAAATGTCCATGTTTAGCTGCACGCCAACTGAAAGTAGGCAATCTGTTAAACCATAACACAATAAAAGAACAATGATATATCATGTTAGAGTAGTTTTAATAAAGACATCCGTTAACGGTTTCATCTAACATAGTAGCTAACAAAAGCTTATAATATTACTAGGTAGTTAAGTATACGAGCATCACAAACTTTTTAGAGATAATGCTTTATATTGTTGAAAACTATTTACACGCTTCATGGGGGTTCTTACATTCACAAATTCTTTAATAAATTATAAGCGTTCTAATTTCCGCAGGAACTTTTCAGAGTGTTCAGTTATTTTTGGATATTTTAAGTAAAAAAAAGCATAACATTGCATAGGTTAAAGATGAATGTTACTATTGTTACTATTCTTTTGTTAGAACCGTCCGTGGCCTCAAATTTTGTAAAGTTACCAATCATTTTATTGATTATAAAGGAAAAATACAATTTAAAACATCTTTATAGTGTATTTCAAAATAGTTGACGACGCAATCACGCTGCAAATACGGCATACTAATTCAAAATCATTTTCAAATCGATTATTTTATTTTATTTTTGTGACATGTTTAATCGTTATTGCTTATATTTCACGTTTATTAATTAAAAATTATTAAAATAATCGATTTGAAAATGAATTTTAATTAGTATGCCGCATTTGCAGCGTGATTGCGTCGTCAACTATTTTGACATATAGTGTAGTAATATTTAATTACTGTTTAAACATATGTTTAAAACAAAACACAAAACAAGCTTACATTAAGGTGTCCTTTGAATAATGAATATTTTTGGTAACATCCACACTTGTTATAGAATTATAAATCATTAATTATGTATGGAAAAAATCAAATTGAAACACAACCCGAATGTTCAAACATAGTTAGTGTTGAAAAAGGGCGGACCATTAAAACTTATTACTGCCAATTCAGCTTATCCCCCCAGAGAGTCCCAACCAATTCTAATCTTTGAGAATTTTTTCATCCTAAAGTAACATCATTCAATTTAAGCTTGTTTTGGTGTATGTCTAGAACAGATAAAGCGGAAAAAGTTTGAGAGTACTTTAGTCATAAACGAACCTGGAAATAGAGTGTGTTGTTTCAATATCGTCATTGCTTGAAAGGTGTCCTTGGTCGGAGGATCCTGGCATTTCCTGGAAGTTGTTTATTGTCTGACATGTTATACGAAATTTCGTATATGGCAGTTTTCTAATTTTAAAGTTTTCTTTCCAGCAAAGATAATTATATTTTAGAAAGTACATGAATGTCAATACAAAGAAATTGAAAAAAAATGTCAGAAATATTATTTAAAAAACATTAATTAAATTATTTTATACAGTGCCAGCCGTATCTCGTGTTAACGTTTATATGAAAAGTGAATTTTCGAAATTCGAAATCAAAAAATGTTTGGAATCCGGAACTGGTGCACTTTGAAACAACAGAGAGCGTGTTTTTGTTTATTTTTATTTTTCCTAAATTTTACAGTGTTTACGTTTACCTTATTTAATCGCCTGTTTTCAGCCAGCATTTCACATATTTTGGAAAGTAGAATCTAACAGAGTAAATAAGATAATGTACGCCTTACACGATTTCAGACAATCTGACAGAATTTTTATGTGAATTTTACAGGAAATTAGAAAATATGATAATTTTTAGTGTTGTGGTGAGCACTTGATCACTGTTACACTCTGCATCTTCAAACGTGTCACAGATAATTTATTAATATTATCCCCTTCCCAAACGTGATGACCTGGGCAGTCATTTGTCATAATTATTTGGTATTTAAACCATTCCTATTTTTTATTATATCAGTTCTAGTTCAGTTCTTAATTCTTCTCTTATCTTTATATTTATATTGACTTGTCCTTTCCTATCCTCACACTTTAATAAATAATATATCTTATACTATTTAAGATTATAAAATTTAGCTCTACCTTTGAAATACACAGTCGTAAATGAGATCAAAATGAAAGAAAAATTGATTTTTTGATATAGCTCAGCGAAGCGATTCGAAATTCTCTTGATTAGAGTCTTGATGAAAGACTGTAAATTATGTTAAATTTTCCAATAAATTATATACTTTTCCATCAATTTTTTAAAATTAAAATATTATTTCGGACAGTCGAGAACTTTCAAGTTTGGTTGCTCAAATAGTTGAGTGAGAAGAATGAACATTGACCTTATCTTTTTAGCGCTTGGAAAATACTGTCGTAATCTGCACATTTTCAAAAAACGGAAAAAAACGGGAAAACGATAATCGAAATTGTGTTGTACATAGTTACCAACATATTTTATTGAAAGGGAATAAAGCCAGTGAATTAGATTGTACGATCCACTGACACCATACATTCAAATTTAGTTTTTCTTTTCCTAAAGTGGTAGAACACTGTACTCTGTGATGAATGTTGTTTAAACCTCGTTATTTACAGAACTACACAGCTCACTAACGTCTCGCCCGAGACAACCCTTGCTCTAGGTTGCTCTAGAGACTTTTATCAGTTCCGTTTGACCTGCAAATTTACGAGGTCCCCCTGTCCCATTAATAAAAAAAAACTTATTAAAACTATCTTAAACATATGTTTAGAATTTCGCATTGCTCTAGTTCCTGTCAAGATTATATTTAATGAGAAATTTGTTTAAAGCATCATCATGTTAAGTAGCACGCCAACTGGAAGCCTAACAAAACGAGCTTAAAAACTGCTCAAGTCTAATATTTTCTGAAGCTTTTAATAATTTTAGACAGCTTAAGGAAAGACTAACAAACTGGCGTAGGCAAAATTTTTTTGTAAAGTACACGTGAACGCCAAATGAAAGAAGAATAACAAGAGCTCGGTTTAATGTTTAAATGTTTATTTAAGTTTTTGTTTAAGATGTTTAAGATTTTGCTTCCGCAACATTTTATGTTTAATATATAATTTTGAACAAATCTAGGAATTTTAGGTGAAAAAAGTAATTTTTGGCTATTTGGCGTACACGTGAAAATCGTAAGAGAAACTTAAAAATAACAAAATCAATATTTCCAGTTGGCGTGAAGTTTTGGTCTTGTTGAGGTTCGATTCAGGTGCGGCAATAAAAAATATAAGTGAAATAATAAATAAATAGAAAAAAAATGAGCAGTTCTTTGTATCAAACTAGACCAAAACTTCCTTAATTTTGGATCGTTATCCCAACATTATAATTGCGTCACACGCACTTAATTTATTAAAAATGAGTAAATGTGCTCCAATCTATGTATTTGGTAATATATTATTATTATTTAATACAGTATAAGAAAAAAAACTGACTAAACTTTCGTGAACACTATTTTGTTAAAAAAACTAAATTTAAGAAATTATTATTGTCCTTTTCAGAGATGGTGCCTAATGGAAGAGGAAAAATTAGAAAGAAATGAGCTTCTAGTTTGGACGGCCACTCTTTTCAATCTCATCAATGTGTGTTGTCTCAAAAAATGGATAACGCACATTAAAGAGGAATAGACCAAAAAGTCGTTTGTGGCCGTGTGACCGTCCATCTGAGGCTATCATTTTCTCTTCTTTTTACTCTTCCATTAGGTTTTTCTTTATTTTCTGTATTGACATCATTTTTCCTATACCAATTAAATAACTTATTTTTTTATTTTCAATTCTCATTCAACAAAACAGAAATAACAAACCGTTAATTCAGTCGAATTGTTTCCTGTATTTCGCTGAATCGGATGCCGCCAGAATGCCGGGATACTATATAAAGAATAAATCATAAGAATAGTGGTTGATGTTTGATAATATTTTTTATTTAATATGATATAAATAATATGAGAGCAATTATAAAGAAACCAATGAGAATGTGATGGATATTTAACATTTGACACACAACTGTTTCGTAAATATGAATTTGTCTCAATGGTGTACTTTAATCAGGTTAAATTAAGTAAATAAACATTAAAATGTAATAGTTTTGCAAATGTTTTTTCGTTGAAACAAAAATAGGCCAATTGAAATGAAAAATTAGCAGCTCGGTTAAAGTGCTGAACATTTAAATTAAAAAAATTTTACTTTTAATAAAATTTTGGACAAATCTAGATAAAACGACGTATATTATTTTCGTGAAAGTTAAGATTAAACATTCTCATATTGCTACTTTCAATTGGCCCGCAAAAATATGTATTTAGTAACGAAATTATTTAAAGAACATTCGACACCCAATAAAGTTATATTGATTTGTTTGTTCGGCTCACAATTCATCTAGAATATTAATAAAAAGTAAGGCGTCTTTCTTAATCATCAAAATTTGAAATGTGATCCGTTAGGGATGACATCAATGATTAGGTCTATTGTCCTTTCATATCTAATCCTCTTCATTTTTGTTATTTTTAAATAATCTATATTTACTCAATATTATTTAGAATACAAAGTTATAATTAAGACTATTTATATTTGGATTTTATGATTAAAGATTATAATAGTTAACAACAATTCTTCAATTGCTCAATTAACGATACTTTTGATTTTCCTCTTTAAAAAGATATTTCATTCTACGCTACGAACTTCTTCTTATAAGTTGCCGCAATGGAAAAAAATTAGAAATTAGTCATAGAAAAGAGCGAGTCGAGTTTTTAAATCGCACTATCAAAGAATCATAAAATCTCAGAAGAGACACGCCAACTGAAAATTATAATTTTTGAATATTTAAACGTGTATAATTCACGTGAATATTTCCGATTTCAATTGCGGTAAAGTGACTGTATTTGTGTGAAATAATAAAATAATAACTTTTCCATGACGAGTTTCTCGGCTCTAACAAGGGAAGTGTTTTTAGTCGAACTCTCAGAATTTTTTGAAGAGCACGTACTACATTGTGCTCAGGATATTTTATACAGCTAATTTTGCTGCATACAGTAGTGTAAAAGAGATTTTACGAAATGAGCTCATTCTGCTAAAACTGAGCATCGAGAATGCACAAAAAAATTTTTTAAAACTTAAGCTCCTTCATAATAACTGACCATCCATTTTTATCATTTCCATTGGTGTGTGTTCTTTAAGGTCCCGCCCGCCCGGAATTCCAAAAAACGGGGTCCCTCCCATATCTGGTGTGTGAGGGTTTTAATAAGATTTGTCTAAAATTTGCTAAATTGTCATTATCATTTGACGTGCTATCAAATTTCGTCGAGCTTTTAGTGCATTTATTGGCAGTGCGAACTATGGTGATTCTTTCCTTCTTATGCATTTTTATATAATGACGTGAATAATTCAATCAATCAACGAAACATGTGAAATCAATAAAATCAAACCAAATCGAGATCTAAAACTTACAAGGCCACTATTTTATTCAAATAATTTCTAACAGCTCTGAAGCTCTGAGCCATTTCTACCTAATTAGAGTGGTTTTATTGTCTATGTCATACCATTATTTTGGAAAACTGTTTATTTGACTGTTTTTTTTAAAGCTTGGATTAGTTTATTGGTGGTTTTCTTGGCTTAATACATGTTTCTATTTATAAATGGAAATCGTATAAAACAAGAAAATAACACCTAATTAAGCCTATATAGGATTTAAAACAAATTATACCTCTTTTTATAATAAAAATTAATTAGAATAATTGCTACACTATATCCATCAAAGAAAATAAAGCTCTTCATAATTAGAAAACTCAACATATCTTATTTAAACAATGTACCATCTTAATGTGATACTAACGAAAACATAAATAGACATCATATTAAATAAAAAACGAGTTAATGTTTTATTCATAGTAAACTAGAATATATTCCAACAACGAAGGCATTGGCCAGCGCCTATTAATAATCTCACGATGCTCCATAAATCTCTAATATATTAAACAAAACCGAGAAGAACACATAAGCGCATGGAATATTTCCCGACAATGAAAATAAAACCAATCATAAATTTTTATTTGATGAGTTGAAAAAAATTTGCTAACACACATTTGATGGAAGGTGGAGAATTAGAAGAAGAAGAAGAAGAAGCATAGAAAACATCTGATAATATTTCTGTCATGGGATTAAAGGACAACATGGTTGAGAATTTACTAGAGATAACGTAAATAATGGAATGAAGAAAATGTGTTTTATATTTTTTTATGTTAAATGTATTAGTAATAAAGTTCTGCCTTAATTTTCAATTAACTAATTGCAATTTAATTGCAAAGTATTCTATTTTATAAGTCTAACGGTGAACTTCACTATTTTTTCCATGAAGATAACTTAAAACTCTGCCGACAATAATAAGCTTTGGTGAGGATGGAGATCAATATAGAGTCAACGAAATTTTCAATTTCGATCTAACCAGAAGCATACCAGAAGAATACAGAAGCATGAATACCTATTTTCAGGAAATTGGTCGGAAATTGAATTTTCGGACGGCTGTAAAAATGGAATACGGAATCCGGAAGAACCAACAAAATTAAAATTGGAAATCTACGCAATGAAAAACTACTAAACTCGAAATACGAAATCGGAACACAGATTATGGAATTCTGTCCAATCACACCAATTTTTGACACTTCGTACTGATGAAATAATGAAAACCTATGGTACATTGAAAACATTTAACGATTATCTGGAAAATGACTTACAATAAAATGCAATAAAATCTATAAAATGAAACAGATAAGAATATTAAAAATACACCTACAGAAGCATATCAGGCGATGATTACCCTAAAACGTGCAACATTTAAAAACTGCCCATGAAAATCTAACTAGGGAACCATGATTCGGCATCATTATAGTTTCGAATACGGGCTTTCTCGTGGTGTACTTGGCTTTCTGCACAAACTTCTAGAAGTCGAGAAAATTCCATCTGAAAATATGCTGTTTTTTGCTCTCCTCCTTCCCTTCCACTTTCCCCCTTTCCTCTATGCATTCTCTACTAAGGACGATTTCTAAAAAATCTACTCAGGGGATCGTAATGGGTTCATCACTATTAAACTTATCTGGTTTTATGGGGCAACAGTTTTCTTGTAATCAAGTTATGAGACACCGCAACAACATCGCCTTTCCCGATAGATTTTTAAATGGGGAGCCCTTTCAACATCGATCTTGCTATCGCCTCTTTTTGAATTAAAAAATTGTATCTTCTACGTCTACTTCATAAGAGAGCTTAATATATATTCTTGACAATTTGTTAAATTTTCTAAATACCTTGTTACTTTTAACAATTATGAGATAAAGAGTCCGTTATATTAAAATGGAGCACTAGAGAAAAATGGTTATAACGATGAATTATATATTTTTTTTAAATGGAAACAAATATTATAAATAATAGAATGCAATAGAAAAATATTACTAAATTCTAGCTTTTATTTAAAATACAAACTTATTCGGTTAAAAGTAAGATTAGAAAACCGTTGAGTTATTTAGAGGAGGATTTCTAATATATGCGATATACTTTCTTCCCTTATACAATTAAATACATTTATCATATTTTTAATATTAACAGCATCAAAAAGTTAATTATAGTTATTTCTTAAAACCGAATCACTGAAAATTTCAGAAACTGCTATAAATATTTGGTAAAATAAACAAAACAGAACAGAATAAACAATGAAGTCGAATAATCCGAATTGCATAACAAATAGAGAAAGGAAGACTGAAATTAAATTTTAGATCTCTTTTAGAATAAAGAACGATTTAAAATTGTTGATGATGATTCTTGAAATTGGATATGAGGAAGCATTTATTTTCTCATTGTGTCTAAAACACATAAAAGGATTAAAATGATTTTTACGAGTTTTAAAATGTTTAACAACCAACTTCTTTCTTATGTATAGTTTTCATTTGATATTTTCGAAAAGAGTTTCTATGTTTACCGTTATTGAAAGTTGTTGTTTTCTTAAAATCGAACTTCTTTATGAAAACCTGTATTAGTAATTAATAAGGAAAAATAGAAAAAAAAAGTTGTTTACAAAAGAGTCATGCACAGCTGATTCACATTTAATATCTTTCAGTTAATCTTCAACTTTTTCGACTAATGTTTTTATAAAAATTGAATTGAATATTTTATAATAAAAACATGACGATTTGAATGATAATATGAATATCAGAGACGAGGGAATTCCAAATTTTCAAAAATGGATTAAATTTGGAAAAAAACGAAATGCGGAATTAAAAAATTGGCGAAAACTGAATTCGGAATCCGAAAGAGAAGGTAAATATTTTGTTTTTGTAGATTGTATTGGGTTGAGGAATGAGTTCTTAGAGTTTTTTTCATGAAGATAAAGTTGTTGGGCCAGTTTTTGAGGTCTTTTTCGCCATCGAAGCTAACACCTCTCATTTGGTTTGACAGACAGCGGGAAAAGGTGATAATCGGATGACGCAAGGTCTGGAGAGTACGGTGAATGCTGAAGAACCTCCCATTCGAGCTCTTGGAGGGAGTTTTGTGCAACATGCGGCTTGGCGTTGTCGTGGAGCAAAGCAGTCGAATAGTCTCCCAGGTCTTTTCAGTCGAATAGCCTCCCAGGTGGGCAACATAGAGCTCCTTGTTGATTGTGGCGTTTCTTTCAAGAATTTCCCAGTGCAGCATGCTCTCTCAGTTCCACCAAACGCAGATCACGGTATTTTTTAGGTGAAGAGTTAAAAGTCGCCATTTTGAACTTTTCGAACCATTTTTGGGCAGTAGACACATATTTTTGAGGGTGAAATAAGTAGAAAGTATAATCAGAATCGAAAAAACTTTTCGAGAATAATCCAGAATAAAAATTCAAAATACGGAATATGGAATTTGACATTCCTAAACAAAAAATGGATGTAAAACATAATCTGAAACTCGGAGTTCCCATCGCTGATTACGCCAAATGAAAAATACATTTTTAGCATTCTTAATCGTTGATTTTTAAGTTTTAACGCGAGTTTTAAAATTAAACTAGAAAAATTTCTTATAATTTCTTAAACGATTTAGAATCTCTAAGAGTCTCTAAGAAAGTCTCTATTTCAAGAATCTATATTTCAAACGAGAGTCTCTTAAGAGAGTCTTTCAAAAAAAAGTCTTTAAGAGAGACTATCAAACGAGAGTCTCTATTTCAAACGATGAAATAGAGACTCTTAGAGATTCTAGATCGTTTAAAATTAAACTAGAAAAATTTCTTATAATCCCTTAAACGATCTAGAATCTCTTTGAGTCTCTAAGAGTTCGTGTTCTGATGTGAATATTTTTGTTAAAGCTAAAAAAATTGCTTCGATATGTTCCTGTTTTCATAAAACGCATATTACGCTTTAATTTTCTTTAAGTTAAATTTTGTTGTGGTTTCGCTCTGCGGAACAGAAACCCCGCTGTCGATTTAATTGTAAAGTTTTTTTTTTATTATTTCCCTTACCTACCGTCATTTCGAATCGAAAAACAATAAAGTTACATAGAAAATTATATTATTATTATTATTAAATTAACAATACATTTATTAAGAAAATAACATAATGATACTAGAAACAAGGATGAATGAAAAGCGAACTAATGAACAAATTGCAAATTAAATCGACACCTCTGTCTCTTTGCCCAAGGCGAGACCACAATTGCTCATCAAATCATTGTGCACTGTGTCTTGGCCTGGGTAATTTCAATACACGTTTTTACTTCGAATTTATTGCGGGAACATGTGTTGTGTCTTGATTTTATGAATTAACGTGAAAATGCTCGCCGCTACTAAAATAGATTAGAAAGAGCTGCACGACAATTGAAATTATTAAAACGTGTGCTGAGTTAAGGCATTAGAAGAAGAATAATTTCAAAATCTTGTTGTGATACAGAGGTAGTTTTGGATAAATCTACTAATTTTACGTCATAGAACATTTTTAAAATTCACTATCACACGTTTAAATATGCAAAATTCTTCATTTCCTTTTGGCAATCTAAACGAGTGTCCTTAAATTGTAACTAAACGAGTGGCCTTAACTGTAACTAAACAAGTGACCTAAATTTAAAAACAACATTAATTTAATGTGCAATGGTCTTACTGCTGGCGATAAGTTTAAATAAAATAGGTTTTTTCAGTACATAACTTAGCAATTTAAAGGTTTCAAACATGAGCCATTTTCTTTTGTGACAACCGATTTTATAGTTGTATAAATGTATTGTCGTGGTGTAGGTTGATGAAAAATTAGGGGTAAAGGAGCATACCGAAAAAAAGATGGTCTCGCTTGGGCTGGTGTAGATTTAATTTGCAATTTGTTTATTATTTCGCATTTATTATGTGTTGTATTATGTAGTATGTATTATGTTGATGTAACAACCAATTTAGTAAGAGAAAACAATATAAAACAAAAATGTGATGAAAAAAGAAATGCGAAATAATAAACAAATTGCAAATTAAATTTACACCAGCCCAAGCGAGACCATCTGTTTTTGGGTATGCTCCTTTATTCCTAATTTTTCATCAACCTACACCACGACAATAGAAAGAATGATCAACGAAATTGACCCCGCGTTCAACAAATTTATTCTTTTTTGTTATTTTTTGTAAAACAGTATTTTGGCTATAATAGGAGAACTAGTGATTTTTATGAAACGTAAGATATATCATTCTGTTGCTCGTAAAATTCTGAATTTTTTGAAATGCAACATGACGTGGTTACGGTAATTAACGGGTATTTTATAGTCGATTGAAATTTTAAACTTTAAAAAATCATAACTTTGCTGAAACGACGAATCTAATTTAGAGACAAGTATATTATTGCTCATCGTTATGTCCTCTATCAATAAAGTCTTAATCTCAAAAATTTGAAATAGAGTTTTCGAGATATTCGATCTTAAAGTTTAGCTCTTTACAATACATTAATCTGATAAAAATGAGTAATTTTGTGAGTTTTCAAGATTTCTAGCATGAAGATTGTATAAAAGAAGCAAACTAAAATCCATGTTATCGAAGATTTTTCAAAAATCGGATTATCCAACCCTAATTTCCTTAAAATCAGTTTTCGCAAAGAACTCAGAATCTTCCTCGTTTTCTGAGCCCTGAAATAACAGAAATACGGAAATCGTTTGAAAAATGATAAATAAGCTTGAAATAATTATAAAAAAACTAAAAAGATATTATTTTTGTTAAAATTGTGCACAAAATTGGCGTTGCTCTGTAACCGTGGAACACCTAATTTGATAATTTTGTAGAATGTGTCTGATTTGAGATGTTACGAAGCCTGATGTCAAGAGCATATTTTGCACAACAATTTAACACTAAAAGTTAGCAAATTATGGCTGTATGGTGCTTATAGGAACATTTTTAATTAAAAATCATATATGGCTGATTTAAGTGGCCATTTTTTGAAAATCGTGTTTCTGTACTGACTATAGTCTTTACAAACATTTATTCTAGGAGATAAACTTAATAAAGTTAAAAGGTTTTACGTTTTAAGTACTTTAAGGCCATTATAAGGTGCAAAATTTTAGAATCAAATAATTTGAAAACGCTATTTTTAATTTTTGAGATTAAGACTTTATTGATAGAGGACATAACGGTGTACAATAATATACTTGTCTCTAAATTGGATTCGTCGTTTAAGCAAAGTTATGATTTTTTAAAGTTTAAAATTTCAATCGACTATAAAATACACGTTAATTACCGTAACCACGTCATGTTGCATTTAAAAAAATTCAGAATTTTACGAGCAACAGAATGATATATCTTACGTTTCATAAAAATCACTAGTTCTCCTATTATAGCCAAAATACTGTTTTACAAAAAAGAACGAAAAAGAATAAATTTGTTGAACGCGTCATCAAATTCGTTGATCATTTTTTTCTATGTGAAGGCTGTTTGCCGTTGGCGTGCATTTGGAATAACTTTTTTTCGTCATCGAGCGTTGCAAATGACAATAATTGTGAAAAATTACTACTTATTGTACATTTCAGAAATCAGTGCCTAATGGAAGAGCAAGAAAAATAAGAAAAAATCTCGTTTAGACGGTCACCAAGAACTTTTTCAACTATTTCTCTTCAATGTGTGTTATCCTCTTATTTTTAGACAACACATATTGACAAGATAGAAAAGAGTGGCCGTCCAAACGAGAGTATCATTTTGTTCTAACTTTTTTCCTTTTCCATTAGGCACCGATCTCTGAAAAGAAAAGAACAATATTTATTTATAGTCGTCGCCAAATTCGATTACCACCGCAAAGTGTGGCGCACTTTTTTAAATATTATTTTTTCATTTAATTTTTATGATTTTTATTATTTTCCACATTTATGCCACGATTGAAACAACATCTAAAACATATTCTTCAATTTATTTAAGCAAAAACAGTATAGAACGAGCCTAAACAAGAAAATAATCATGAAAATTAAATGAAAAAATAATATTTAAAAAGTGCGCCACACTTTGCGGCGGTAATCGCATTTGGCGACGACTATATTTGTTTTATTATTCCGTACGCGATTTATAAATTATAATAGAATTAATGATAATAATATGAAAACTGCTACAATTTGAGTAATAAAAATGAGACCCCATAAAGTCCTTTTAAAATAAAATTTTTTAAAGAAAAAAAATAAAAAATAAAAATAAAAAATAACATTTCTCTGACTAGGTAGTTTAAGGAAAAATGTTCTAACTGCGTGAAAATGGCATTTTAATTTTCACTTGGAAATTAATAAGGACCAATTAACAATAGTGATATTTAAATTTCCATTTAGCATGCTGCTATATAATATTACACATTAATCTTATCCAAGTATAAATATTCTATAAGTAATAAAGATGACATTACTTGATGAAAAGTAGTTTATTTACATGTACCTAAAATTATTCTATTTTAAAAATATTTACTGTTTCTTTTCTAAAAAACGACAAATTTTATTTTCAATATTAATAAATAATTCAGTAGATTTGAGATTAAAATGATAGGGAAATGATAAGAAATATGATTTTATAAACTTTAATATTATCAAAATCTAGGTTTAAGAAAATTTTCATTAAAATCGCTCTGCATTTTGTCGTACGATTCTCGCGGTGCAGAGAGAAATAGTTGTCGATTTATTATTTGAATTTGTTTATTATTTCGTTTATTCTTTTTAAATTATTTTTATTGTTTTCGTAATAACTTGCTCGTGTTTCGTTATAATTGTCACTCAATATGTTTTTATTTAAGGTTATCGATCAATTCTGTTCATACACATTCCATGCAATGTTCACATATACAATGGTTCCTCGAACCATAAGGTTTGTTGAGTTATTGGGTTCGTTCCAGTGTTTCAGTTGTTAATTTAGGTTCTCATGAATTGTTAATTTACTTTATTCGATGAATTTGCTCATCAATTTGCTCACATACAATTCGCTGACAAATGTGGGAATCAATGCATATCGTTAACAAAAGAACAAGGTAATTTATGAAAATTTAATTGTTTATTATGTAAAACAGGTTTTTATTAAGGATAATTGATGTCCATAAAAATATAAAGCATCCATGATGCCGAAATCCAGATATAATGGTACGATCCATGACTGAATGATGGAACAGCCGAAATATAGATTTTTGTTGGTGAGCCTTTACTCATTTTAGTTGATTGAGACGTCAATATGAATGATCTTAGATGGGATCTCTGGCTAATTTATACAAAATGAGCTTTGTTTCGTCATCAGGATATTAGTAGTCAATGATTATCGATTTCTGATGTATATGAAAGCTAGTGCTATCGCTTTCGCTAAATGACTGGTATAAATTTATTTATTGATTGTGGTTTTAAATAAATTATCTAAAATACTTCTGTTCGTTTAAAAACTAAAGCAATCTTAATCAATTAATCTTTTTCGGCCGATCAACTTGAAGATGCTTGGAATACTTCCTCTTCATAGTCCGTGTCCATTGATTGATCGCGCTAATCATCTTCAATCAGCTCAGTCGTGGACCATTTTTGAACGGTTCGCGATGTGTAAACACTTGACTGTTTCTCGAGATCTTCGCAATTCCGGAAAAGTTTTTCTGATGTATATGAAAGCTAGTGCTATCGCTTTCTCTTCTTTCCAAAGTCTATCAATTTCTTTTCGAATTCTGGTCTTCATTTCATCCGTAATTAATTTTGACGCTTTTTTGTAGGTTTCGCGTTTACTTTGGATAATTAGCACCTTGTACGACTTTGGGTGTCCTGATTCATTATTCCTGAGAATCGTACTAAGCGACGTTCCTGTACATAAGGCTGATAATTCTAACGGATTATCGAATACTGTTCCCGAAGAATATCTGCCTAATATATTTTTTAATTCGCCAAAGAATTTAAATACGTTCGACACTATCTCACTTCCACTAGTCGCTAGGTGGAGTCTTTTCTCATTCCTTGTAAACATTGTCAATTTAATTGATTTTATTAAATGTTCTAATGTCTGGAATAGAGTGTTATTAAAAAATTAAAATTAATTATGACCGGTTCAGAGATTCGTGGTCTTTTGTTTGCCGGTATAATGTTTATTGGATTCGTTTGGCTGCACATGTTCACCTTTTCTACAGAATAACTTCGGTATATCGTACCAAAGGGATTCATATCCAACCATTCTTTAAATAAAAGATTATGCAGAATGGTATATCAACTTACTTTTCTCTCCACAGTTAAGCTCATTAATCGGTATAACAACCGTAGACCCACCGTAATAATGAACTTTAGCAAATTTCGGTTTCAGCGAAGACATTATGTCGTACACACCAATTCATTCTGATTCCGCTCGTCACGACAGCCCTGTGTTTAGCCCTGTGTGAGTTTTCTGCTTTTAAAAAAAATTTTAAACGAACAGAAGTGTTTTAGATAATTTATTTAAAACCACAATCAATAAATAAATTTATGCCAGTCATTTAGCGAAAGCGATAGCACTAGCTTTCATATACATCAGAAATCGATAATCATTGACTACTAATATCCTGATGACGAAACAAAGCTCATTTTGTATAAATTAGCCAGAGATCCCATCTAAGATCATTCATATTGACGTCTCAATCAACTAAAATGAGTAAAGGCTCACCAACAAAAATCTATATTTCGGCTGTTCCATCATTCAGTCATGGATCGTACCATTATATCTGGATTTCGGCATCATGGATGCTTTATATTTTTATGGACATCAATTATCCTTAATAAAAACCTGTTTTACATAATAAACAATTAAATTTTCATAAATTACCTTGTTCTTTTGTTAACGATATGCATTGATTCCCACATTTGTCAGCGAATTGTATGTGAGCAAATTGATGAGCAAATTCATCGAATAAAGTAAATTAACAATTCATGAGAACCTAAATTAACAACTGAAACACTGGAACGAACCCAATAACTCAACAAACCTTATGGTTCGAGGAACCATTGTATATGTGAACATTGCATGGAATGCACACCCGGACAATAACATTGAAATAGAGGAAACACATTTTTGTTGGCTATTTGCCAAAAGAGGGGGGAAGAGAAAAATGTTGACCACTAAAAGTTCGTCTTTTATTTTTAGCTATTTTTTGAAGCGTTAGTATTCGGATTCTAAATAAAGTAAGTTAATTATTTGTATATAAAACAACTGGGAAAAATTATCTGAATATATTAAAATAATTTTAAAACAAATAATAATCATTTTTAATGTTTTTTGCTACATAGAAATTTTTAGTTAAATATGAATATAAAAAATTATTGTGCTCGGTTATTTTTTGAAAAAGTATTTCATCTGATTCAGCATTAAATTCTGTATCAGATGATATGTTACTTGTCGCTGAAGTTTCTAATAAAAATTTTTTATTAACTAAAACCCATGTAGTTTCATTAACAGAACAATTTTTGTTTGAAATTGAATATTTAGAAGTATTTTGTTTTAAGATTCATTTCATCTGAATCAGCATTAAATTCTCTATAAGATGATATTTTATTTTTCGCTGTAATTCAGCTTTCAAATTTTTTATTCACTAAAAACAATGTAGTTTCATTAACAGGACAATTTTTTTTTGAAATTGAATTTTACAAATAATTTTACAAGTATTTTGTTTTAAGATTCATTTCATCAGAGTCAGAATTAAATTCTCTATAAGATGATATGTTACTTGTCGCTTAAGTTCCAATAAAAACATTTTCACTATCACGTCAGATATTTTTACATCCAAATCATGTATAAAAACGGTTATAAAAAATTTTTACTCGAAAGTTCAGCGACAAGTAACATATCATCTTATAGAGAATTTAATGCTGATTCAGATGAAATGCTTTTTAAAAAAAAAGCCGAGCACAATAATTATTTATAATCAAATTAATGACAGAGCAAAAAATAAAACTATAGAGAATCATTATTTTTTGTCACCAATACGTTCAGATAATTATTCTAATTATTCTAATACAAATAAAAACTTCATTAAACATGTATTCACCATGAAATCAGTATATTTTACAAAATTAAAAAAATATGACAACAATTGTGCCCGCTTTGAAAAAAAAGCGTCAATACTTTTGCTGTTGACGCCGGTTTCGAAGCGGTCCCTTTTTTCGTCCGGGTGTGTGGAATGTGTATGAACAGAATTGATCGATAACCTTAAATAAAAACATATTGAGTGACAATTATAACGAAACACGAGCAAGTTATTACGAAAACAATAAAAATAATTTAAAAAGAATAAACGAAATAATAAACAAATTCAAATAATAAATCGACAACTATTTCTCTCTGCACCGCGAGAATCGTACGACAAAATGCAGAGCGATTTTAATGAAAATTTTCTTAAACCTAGATTTTGATAATAGTTAAAATAAAAGAAACAAACCTTTGCATTATGTTGCCAAATGTGTTTGTAATTAAATAATAAGGCTAATTGAATCTGAAAGGTTTTGTTCCAATAAACAAAATAAAACAAGTAATAAAGGTTCCATTTAAATATAAAAATGGAAAAAAACGTCGGTAAAACATGATGAAATATAATATTTTACACATGGGAATCTTTACATAAAAGAGTCCATTTAATTCAAAAAAAAACCTTAAAATTGCAAAACTTTTCCAGACTAACATGTGAAAATAATATTTATCGCGATTCAACTGGAATATGCTATTGTTAAATTGTTAAATAAAAAATTGAGCTTATATCCGATTTATGAATAATGCTTAGCAATAATACTTTTTCCGAGAAGCTTTGAATTTAAATAGAAAAACAAACAAAATATTAAAAGGATATTAGACATACGACACCGTTTGGATTTGAATTCTTCAATTTTCTTTGGTTTTAATGCTTGTAAAAACGTTTGAGCCTTATTAACTAATGAGTTAATTAATAAAGAATCAATCAAAAACTAATTTTAATTAGGAAACATTGTGAAAATATTAGTGAGACAACACAATTTCACAAATAAATACTTTTCAAACCTGACTAAAATGGATTTAGCTTTGCATTCGTCAATATTTTAGATATGATGTCATTGAAAATATTGTTGATATTAAATTCACAACTAAATTTAGATAGGTAAACATATACATTCCACTTACACGAATTGCAAATGGCCGCGCACAAATTGCGCAAAAATATTCCTTTCAACTTATTATTTCGCAAAAACTTTAATTAATTAATTAATGTTGACATAAAATTACTTTGAACTTTGTATGGTGTTATAATACGTTGGAGAGCTTCCGCGCGTTCTATGGAATATGAGCTAAACCCGAAGCTTCGGCTGAAGTGTAATAAAAAATATAAAAATGATTTCTCGAAAATTTGTTGATTTATTTTTGAGAAACAGTTATAAAAAATTCTTCTTCATTTTCTGCTCTGTCTATTTGCATTACTTAAAATCGTATATATTATTTTTTGAAAGAGTTATTAGGGTTTTTGTAATTTTTGAAGGGAACGTTCAATTAGTGCGCGATTGTTTCCAATTTGCGCGTACTTCGTGGTAGTGGAGTACATATATTAATAAATATAATTACTGTAATATTAAATAAAGGAATTTTCAGTTTTTTCGCAGGACTGGGCCTTGCAAAGTGTTGAGAATCATCATTCAGCAACTGGGCTGAACTTCGCTTTTTTCTAAGTGCTCACTTTATAGCGCATGTTATGATTCTTTTAAGAAATGTCTGGGTTTGTATCGCTGAATATGAGTCGGGAAGAGGTCAAAATTTGTGGTAATTGCAACAGCGCTCAATTACATTGCGAGTTTGATGAATAATGTCAAGAATAAGAAAGAGAAAAGCTTAACAGTGACCAGAAAGTAACATTTTTTTTATAGATGAGACGATTGGAAAGATACTTTGATTACGGAGCTCTAGAATTGTAACTTTTATGAGATTTTAGAAGTTTTTTCTAATAGAAGTATTATTAACTTATAAAAACGGGACAAAGTACAAGTTCCTCGCCTGTTTTAAAATTAAATTTCATTAATCGAACATTAAAATCTAACCATATGAAAACTGATGGTAGCAGAAGAAAAACAATGATCGGATGGGGTTTAAGATTTTAAACGCATTTTTCAGTAACTTAAAATATTTTTCCGCGTTTTTTTTTTTGTTGATAATATTTTCTCAAAATAAAATTATTATTATTATATAACGAATTTTATGTTATAATGTTCTCTGTATTATCAGCTTTCTACTTATAAAAATTTTCAAAAATTCTTCACTTACTTTATAAAAATCATTATTTTGGGTTCAGAATATGGCTCAGAGAAATATTGCGCCAATTTTGAAAACGGATTTAGAATCAGCGCTTCCGAATCTATAAATGGTGCAAGTCTCATCACATTCACAAAGGGACGGTAAAGTGACTTCCCTTGTCAGAATATTCAGAATATATCCACCTTTGTGCCAGGAAAACGTCATTGGCGGGAATCTCTTATTTTCATTTTTCCAACTCAAGAAGAAAGCTACTCACGCGCACCAAATGCTTGCCAAATCATACGGCGATACTGCACTATCCATAAGAACCTGCCAAGAATGGTTTCAGCGTTTCAAATGGGGAGATTTTGACGTCAACGACAAAGACCGATAAGGACAGCCAAAAAAATTTGAAGACGAAGAACTTCAGGCTTTTTTGGATGAAGACCTGTGGTACCTCTTGGCACCTCAAAAACAAGGAATTTTGTGCTCTGAACTGCTCCAACCTGGAGAAACAATCACTGCGAATCGCTATCAATATCAGCTAGTGAAGTTGCGGCATGAAATCGCAAGCGGCGAAGGATACGCTGAAAGAGTTCAAATGGGAAGTCTTACCGCACCCGCCGTACTCTCCCGACATTGTCCCCGTCGGATTACCATCTTTTCCGGTCAATGGCTCATGGTCTGACGGAGCAGCGCTTTCGAGATCATCAAGACATCAAAAAATGGCTAGATGAATGGACTGCGGCCAAACCAGAAAAAATTATATTAAGATGGAATCCATAAGTTGCCCAATCTCTGGGAAAATGTTGTTATTAATGACGGAAATTATTTTGAAGAAAAGTTTTGTTTAAATTTGTGCAGTTTTTTATAGTTTAATATGCGTAAAAAACGCGGAATTTAATTTCTAGACCTAATATTTGGCTTACAATCAGGTATACAAGCTTAACCCTTATTTCATTTGAGACCCTCAACAGGGCTAATACGCTTTTAGCTTACAAGCTTAAAATAATAATTGTCATATTGGTCAATTGCAAGTTTTGAGGCTGTGAGATTTCCCTAGAATTTTGTTAGTTTTTTGTCCTGCAAAAATATTTTCGTCGATATTGGATAGCAGTGGACTTTAGTCTATTACTGGTATGATTGATTTTCCGGTAAAGAAGAAGCCGTGTTACAAACTGAATTACTTTCGTCAAGTCGAATTTCCTTTCGAAAATATTATAGACATTCTATGGTAACACTGATGTAGTTATTGCTTTAGTTTAAAATGTAGTTATTTCCATAGTTTTATTACTTTTGCAATATTTTCAAAATATATTAATGAAAAGAACAATGAAGATTTCGTCTTTTACAAACAATTACTAGGATTTTCAAAGAGTGTAGAGATTGGAAAAGAGATTGTACGATATTAGAAAAACAATTAAAAATTATTAAAATAAATAAAAATCGAAAGCTAATAAATTTAAGAGACTATAATTATTGTTCAGATGTGGCGAATAATATCACTGGTTTGTTTACTAAGAGCGATATATGATATATAATCTAATCATATCAAATAACACGGTTGAAATATTTTCGCAATATCCCTAGAGATTTGAAAGTTAAGGGAAAATTTGGAATTATCAAAAAATGAGGCATTTTCTATTAAAAATTATATTATAAAAAATTACATTATGGTTTTTAGTTATCTGCACAGTATATGAAAAAATTTAATTTTCCAACAAAAATTATAAAACATTCTGAAAATTTGGAAATCGTGATTTCCGGGAAAATGATTTAATTATAGGAAGGGGATGACACTCTTTGTTTTTTATTTTATTTGCTATAGTCGTCGACAAATGCGATTACCACCGCAAAATGTGGCGCACTTTTTAAATAATATTTTTTCATTTAATTTTTATGATTATTTTCTTGTTTATCCTCGTTCTATACTGTTTTTGCTTAAATAAATAGAAGAATATGTTATATATGTTGTTTAAATAGTGGAATAATTGTGGAAAATAGTTATAATCATAAAAATTAAATGAAAAAATTATATTGAAAAAAGTGCGCCACATTTTGCGGCGGTAATCTTATTTGGCGAAGACTATATTTGTTTTTATAGACTATTTCAAAGTTTTAGACGGCTGCGTTGCGAACCGCTGCGCGTTGCGACAATTATAAAAATAGAGAGTTGTCTTTGTGTCTCTCAATTTATAATGGTTTTACTGCGCAGCGGTTCGCAACGCAGCCGTCAAAATTTTTGAAATAGTCTATACTAAACATTTATTTGTATTTAACGGAAGCAATTAAAAATCAAACTTTTCGTATTTTGGTTATTGCGTAAAATAAAATCCATTATTTGTTATCTGCGTACTTTGTGCATATATTCGGATTATTAATTGTATTATTTTTAAATTGAATATGATAAAATGGTAAAAAGGACTTTATTTATCAAATTAGATAACTCTACAACATAAGTAATGGTTAGATTTTAAGAGCTTAATTTAAAGCTAAATTTTTTTAATCAGGAAAATAATTAGAAAAAAAAATAAAAAATGTGAACAACTGATGGACGCTGCCGAGGGTAGAACTTCCATAGATTCACTTCCGATTCCGTATCACTCCAGTCCATAACAGTGATATTATTTGACCTCAACCACGTCGTCGTTGAAGCACTAGCATGAATGGCGGCGTTGTCTTGTTGAAATGTGAAGGCAATATGCCAGAAATGGATCTAAAAGTTTCTCCAGGACATCTTGATAGTCCGCAGATTTCATTAGAGGTGAAATGAATTCCAAATCAAGAGGTCCAGTTGACGAGAAGAGTCCCCAAGCCATGCACGTTCCACCTCCAAAGTTTCTCTTGGAAAATGTCAATGGATCCTTCCTCAAATCACGCCAATAAGAATTCCAGCCGTCCGGTCCGTCAAGATGAAACTTCTTTTCATCAGAAAAAATTATCTGAACATGTTTGAATTGACAATTAAATCCGTAAATGGACCCGCTGTTTTCCAATCTGTGACCAAGTTTCGGCGAGCAAAGTCAACACGTCTCAATTCGTGATCAGGGGTCAGACGTGGATCATTTTTTGGTTTTTGACAAACAATAATTTCGCTCCGACGCAGAAATCAATAAATTGTTTGTCTCGAGGTCGAAACTCCAGCTTCACGGCCCATTTATCTAGCCGACTTAATCGAATTTTAAGCTCTCTGCGCAACTGTTCGATCATATCTGCTCGATAGAATCCTTGGACGTCCCGGAATTGGTGTCTTTCTGTAGCCAAAAGGGTCCTTCAATTAATTACTCACAACGCAACGTGATCGGTTCAGATACGCAGCGATTTTCACGATGGATAATCCGAGTCGGCGTATGGCTTCAATTTTTGCAGGTTCCTGGGGAGAAAAACGACATCGGCTGCCCATTTCGTGATATCATGTTCAAGACATGTTTTCAGAACTTTTATACTCTAATTATTTGAAAGAACTTTCATTTCGTGCGCCAAATGAAGATTTAATGATCAGAAATAGAAGGATAACTCATCACAGTGACCACCACTGTTTGTGGAAAATGTACTGTAGCGTAGCGGTAATAAAACAGATTTTAATGAAATTTTCTGGAAATAGGTTTTTCATGACGGGGAACCCAATGGTACCGCTCATTTTAACTGTAATCCTACAGTAATATACGAAACAGCTAGTTAGTGGGGGTGTCGCAAACTTTTGGACACCAGTGTATATGAATGATTAAGATCAAAGAAACAACAAGTTGCTTTGCATCGAGAACTGTTTCGATGGTCATTTTGTTATTTTATGTATGCACCCCAACTTGTATGGTTACAGAATGAGCTCAGTAAACATGCTCAAATAAAACTTTTTAGAATAATATTACCATTTTTAGATAGTTTAAGACACACTTAATTAAATTAAAGTAAAAACTTTTTGTTATAAAAACGTAAAAATTATTTCGATTTGGCGTATGACTGTTGTTTTCCATTTTGACAAGAATTAATTTTTAGGTTTATCAAAGTATCTTAACTGACAACTTGCCATCAATTCTAAGACGTTTTGGAGCCGAGAAGTGTATCCGATTCATTCCACTAGATTAAGGAAACATGGGTTTGAATTAAATAAAACATACGTTTTGTATTTTTCGGCATCTTCACTGGATCTAAATCAAAGCGAGAACCTTTTGTCTCTTCTGGCACCGCGCGTTTACAAAATTAGATTTCATTTTTTTTAATCCGTGCGGGAGCTCAAAACTTCCTAAGGCTCGGATGGTCAAATCTTGAACAATTCTTGCTTTATAAGCTAATCGCCAGCCTCCTTGCAGTCCATGCGTTTTTTCATGTTCCTTACAGCAATGATCAAAGTTTTGGATTATTTCATCAACCGTAATATATAGTAATCTTGGTTTACCATCAAAACATTCATAAAATAATAAAATGACTATCGAAACAGTTCTCAATGCAAAACAACTTGTTGTTTCTTTGATTTTAATCATTCATATATCGTGAAAAGCTCGAATTAATGATACAAACGACTGAATTAAGCATAAAGTTAGGGTTTTTGGTCTCGTTTGGACTAAAATACAACACTATCGATTGAATTTTGATTGTTTCGCCAACCTTTATTCCACCTCTAAAATAAAAAGTTAAATTTTCTAAAAGTTGGTTTAAAGGGTGTGTAAACCCCTTGTGGTTAGTTTTAATAAACATTCCAAGATGTGCACTTCTCAGCTCAGCCGAACAAGAAAACTGAAACGACGTATTGAAAAGAGACGTATTGTCGAGACATGATGTGAGTAGAATTGTTAAACGAGGCTCGAGTTCGTCGAAGAGAGCACGAGAAATTGGACAAGACGTTGTTGCTACAACATCTACAACATCCATTTTGCGGAAAATACAAAGATCGGTCCATATTTTACGTCAAAATATGAAATTTTCGTCACGAATGACCGTAGGTGGTAAGTTCTGCTTTACGAATTGTTGAATTGGTCACTCGCAATGGTAAAATTATTACTTTGTTTTCAGTTTAATAAAAGAATTGCAGGGTTTCTGACTTTCACGATATCGTCACATATCTCGCGTCAGTTTGTATATATATACACTAGCTGACAAAAGTTTTGTCACAAATGTTTTTTCGGGTTCAACTTTTTTGTGACTTGATCAAATTGGCTGATTTTTTGATATCTTATGTGAATCAGTGTTTAACATGTTATAGTAGCAAAATTTGGTTTAAATTACCATGGCAATTTTGGTACCACGCATTCCGTTTTCCCTTATATTTATAACAACTTGCCGGGTGGCAATTGGAGTTTCTTTACGTGGAGTCATCTCTAAAATGTTGCCAATTACTGCTATTTTCAACAAATTATGAAAAAAATAAAATTGAACTTTAAAAGTTATTAAAAAATGCAGTGCAAGAAAAGTGCGTAATATCTTTGAGCTACGCGTTTTACGATAAACGCTTGTCACTGTAAAACGGATCATCGTAATCACAAGCGGGAATTTTGTAAAATAATCTACAACCATATGAATCTATCATATCAAAAAATCAGCCAATTTGGTCAAGTCACAAAAAAGTTAAACACGAAAAAACATTTTTGACAAAACTTTTGTCAGCTAGTGTATATGCTCTCCTTATTGTATGACGACCCGAAGACTAGTTTATGGAGCTGAGACCCTGCAAACTAATTAAAACCAGCCAGAGGACTAACCGTGAATTGGTTCGATAGCATTCGATCTAATAATAATAACAATATTTTCAAATAATTAATTTATTAATAACATTTCAAATATTGCATTTTTTTCAAAAAATACTTCAATAATTGCTTGATCATGTTTTCCAATTCCGCTTTCCGGAACAATTGTAAAAACATGTGAGAGGTTAACGAAACCGTAAGCACTCCAATGCCACGACTACTGCGAATTTTGCCAAAAAGGTGTGGACAAATTGCACGTCCTTCACTTTTTATTTAAATTCTTTATATTTTTAAAATCGTAACCTCTTCGATTTGATTTAATTTATAATAATAAAATGTGAAGGGTGTGGTTTTGCAATTTGTCCACACTGATACGTAGTGATCGTAGCAGTGGAGTGCGTAAGTGATTTACTACTACCTAAAGGCAATAGTTGCTCTAGATTGAGTGTGGTGTTTTGTGGCTAGAATAAATATTACTACCTAAAACTAATTTACGATTGATGTGAAAGCTGAATATGAAGATATTCACTTCTGATACTCATTCAATACCATTTTCTTTTGGAAAAAATATAGAAAACTCAAATTAAGGGCAGAAAATATTTGCTTTTAAAAATCTGGTTTGTTACTTTGATCAAAGGGAAGTTGTTTCGATGAATTTAAAAAGTGTGGTTTCGCATTTTGATCAATGTTCTATACTCACATTACCCGTTTTCCATGATTTATCCACCGATAACGCTAATATATGATCGAATTCATTTTTATTTTTTTTTAGTTCTCGATGGACGACGAAAATCTTAAACTTAGTGAGATTGAATACCTTAAAGAAATTACCTTCTATGGTAGGACTATTTTGATCTTGTTGGAATTTCTATCACTACCGTTGCCATTCTTGTCGCCATTGTTGGCATTCCGATGATGTACAGATACATGCAGCATGTTCACACATCTCTTCAGAACGAGGTGGCTCCAAAATTCTTATCAGCTATCATTGTCATTTTAAGGTCGACTTCTGCCGCCATCGTGCCGATGGACTCCTGGATGAGTTTGACCGTTTCGAGATGGTCAGTGGCAAGATCCTAAAAACCAAGAGAAGCGTGCGTGGCCGTGCTCGCGCCAACGTAGGAGTTAGCGGTAAATGCTGTTCTTGTAGTATTGGCGCCGTTGGACCGTCAGGACCACCAGGAACTGACGGAAAACCGGGACAAGATGGAAATCCAGGCAGCCCCGGGGAGGCTGGAAGCGACGCTGTGCAAGCCTCCCCATCTGTTCTTGAATTTTGCTTTGATTGCCCGCCAGGGCCCGCCGGACCACCAGGAAACTCTGGACTACCAGGATCTTCTGGAAAACCAGGAACCCCGGGAAATACGCCACAAGCAGGAGAAACTGGTCAACCTGGACCGCCAGGATTACCTGGAAGACCAGGAAGGAACGGACAGCCAGGATCACCCGGAAAACCAGGAGCGCCGGGTAAAGTTTATGTGATGCCAGTAATTTCCGGGCCAGTTGGACCTCCAGGGCCACCGGGACTACCGGGACCAGCCGGAAAACGAGGACAGGCTGCATATGCTCAGCCAGGGCCCCCAGGGCCACCAGGAGATGCTGGACCAGTTGGATCACCAGGAGCGCCAGGACTGCCGGGAGCATCAGGAAACGCCGGAGCAGCAGGTAGAAGTGGAGGATGCGACCACTGCCCACCGCCACGCACATCACCTGGATATTAATCAATTATATGAATATTATTTTATCTGTTGATTGTTTTTGTTACCTAGTAGTATCTCAGAAAAATATAATCGGCTCACTGTTCAAAATATTAATATTAGAAGCGGAATAAATCAATTATTTCGTCAGCTAATAAATCTATCAGCTTTAAATCTACACGTGGTCAGAGGTTCAAAATATATAAAAATATTTATATAATTTTATAATGTTAATTACAATAAAATCTAATTAAGAATTAAAAATCATCATAAAATATTAACATTCTTCACTTCTTCAATATTCTTCAAACAGAAAAATTCAATTATCTGCACGCCAACTGAATTGTTTCATTTTTTAAAGTTTGAGATTATATTATAGTAATCCTCGGCAATACAGCGATTGGACTTCTTGTCAAGTTTAAGTATCTATCAGAACCTATTCAGATCAACTAAATATCATCGATATTATTCATAATGGCACGCCACCCGGAAATGAAAATTTTACGAGATTCAATTGCGTTTTACTAAACTTTGCGTGGAGTTTTTTTTAGATGGATTTGAAAACTAGTTGGATTATCTTAAGTCAAGAAGTTCAAATATCATCAAATCAAATGAATAAATTGATCTGTAAAAGAGTACATATCTCTCTCAATACTGTCAACGAGAACAGCAGACGAGTTGAGATGATAATTCATCAAAAAAGGAAATATTCATTATTCATTTAAAATATTCAATACAGTTCTTCTTGTTTATTCAAAAACACATTTTTCCACCATCATAAAATTAGTGTAATTATCATTTCAATGACGATTTCAATTATTGCTAAGCAAATAAACTTTTGGTATAAAAAGTTCGAAATTTTGATTCTTTATCATTGACAACAATCATGGCTTCTTTCAAGACTTCAATCTTTGCTGCGGCTCTTCTCATAACAATTGCTGTTGACTACATTCAAGTAAAATCACTCATACGATGTTAAAAATGAGTAAATTAAGGCTTGCGGAAATGTTCAACAACAACAAGCTCCTGCCACTACTACACCTGCCGGTAGAAAGAAGAGGTCAGTAGAAGAACAGAGCGTTGAATTCGTCACATCAGTGGATTATGTGGAAGACAAGTCTCAAAACATTTTGGATAAAGTAAATTGTAATATAAAGGTCAATTATATACATATTTAATTGCAGATAAACGATATCGCTGCTGCGAACAACTTGGAGCACGTATTGACTAACGAAAACACTGAATTATCCAATGTCAACGGAAAATTGGTTATTAGTTACGCTCATTCTGCCATTGATTGTGTTGGAATTTCAAAGTAACTTTTTTAAATATAAATCCATTAAAAAACTTATTTCAGAATGGCGAGATTGGTGGAGACGACAATGGAGGAAGTTAAATCTGCTAATGTTCAATGTCATTAATTGTCATTAATCATCATTTATCGAACTTAATAAAAGGTTTTGGGCAATCCTACTTATTATATGATTATAATTAAACTATTTTGTTTACTTTGTGGTATTCTAAAACAAATAGGAACCTTTAACTTCGTTCGTATCTCATTTTAAGATTATCTAACAGATAGTCGTCAGCTGACGCGTCAGGTATTGAGTAATATTTATTTCATTTCGTTTTCTTTCGCTCTTACTATCCTCGTGTCCACTTTTACTATCCAAATTAAGCTTTATTGTTATATAAAATGTTTAAGTAAGCAATGTCAGAAAAGAAAAATTAAAGTTGATTTATTTTTCTTTATTTTCAGAAGTGCCTTTTCTCTACGAATAAGAGCTCCACCATCAATTTTTTTCAGATTTTATCTAATTTAATCACGGATTAATAAATTTTGCGTGATAATTTCCAGATAATTTAGAAGTCTATTTTAAGTCAAAATAATTCATTCAACTCTGCACGCCAAATTAAAGTAACTTATTTTGTATTTGAAGCGTTATTATAGGATTTCCTTTTTAATAAAAAGGGATTTAAATATTATAAAATCGTAATTTTCAGTGATGATTATTATTTCAAAAATTTCATTTAGACTTGCTTGTTAAAATAATTTAAATACATTTTAGAAGATATTCGGAGCCTGAATAATGTTTTTTCCCATTTAAAGACAAAATCTCTGATTTGAATATCTTGTTTCAGTCCCGGAACCCACGTAAAGCCGTAGATACGACATTGAGAAGTGGTTCCACAGTTTAGCAATAACAAATAAATTTTAACACAAGTTTAATAAATTAATCTTAAAATGTCTAAAAACATTAAAATTTAAATAAAAATAAAGTTATTTCGATAGGCAAACATCCAATAATACATAATTATTACGCTGGCAATATTGAAATTAGTCGGGTTTCAGAGGTTAGAGATTTAGGGTTTATTGTTTCTGAAAATCTTGACTTTTCGGCTCACTAAAAGAGCTTTGTCAATCGTGCAAACCGTATGGTTTTCTTGATTTTCAAATGCTTCTCCTCAGTAAAACCAAAATTCTATCTAATGCTTTATAAATCGCATGTTCGATCTTTGCTTGAATACGGTACTCAGGTATCGTTTCCAACAAAAGTTCGTGATGCAACTATGATTGAAAATGTGCAGAGAAGATTCACGCGAAAATTGTATTCAAGAATCAATCGTAAGATCATATCTTTTACTGATCCTAACTATCTCTCATATAACGAACGTTTAGAATTTTTTAACTTAGAATATTTGTCTAAAAGAAGAGAATCATTGGATCAGAAGTTTTTGTCTAAAGTTTTGTTGGGAAAAGCACAAGTCAATTGGAGAAAATTATTCTCAATTAAATCTTCAACTAATCGTAGTGGATTTAATTTGACTTTTATGCCTCCTAAAAGAGCAATTCGTAGAAAGTTTTTCAATTCAAGAACAATTCCAGCATTCAGAGACAGGTGTAAGAAACTTTCTTCCACCATGAAAGAGAGGCTTTTTCAATCAATTCGGGGAAGTCTCGATATTTCCTCTAATTAATATATTATTAAGTACCTAATTTTATTTTGTTTAGTAGCTCTTATATGTAAATTCTATGTATCTAGTTTATTCAAAATTTTCGTTCCTCTGGCATATTTATTATGACTTCCTTAGGATCCCACTTAATCGGGTAATTGATTGTTTAAAATATTTCCCTATTCCCTTTATTATCCCCTTCAGTTTTCCCTACTGTGAACTATTTAATTTAACCTTATCCAAATTATTTAAATTTTGCCAAACTTTATTTTTATTTATTTTTTTTTAATTGTCTGATTTTGTTAATTTTTTTCTGTGGTGTTTTACATTACTTTTCATCACGTGTCTAGTACACGTATTTTTAAATAAATAAATAAATAAAAAAAATAAATAGAAAGTTTTATTAGAAACTCTCAAACGAGCTTTCATTTCTAAGAATGCAGTGACTCTGTAAATAGGGATTTTTAAAGTTAAATGAGACCTCAACTCGCGAGAAGAACAATGATTAAAATTTTTAAAGCATTTAGTCGGTTTTATATCCCTTCAGTGATAAAAAAAAAGTGGTGATAAGAACATATCTGCTAGACTGTTTGGAAAAGGAGAAGAAGATTATGACTGACAATCATAGTGAGAGTCTAAACTCTGAAAACGAGTGCTCATGAAAGTTGAACAGCTGAAAATCGTGTAACACCTCTTCAAAAAATTTTTACTAGAGCGCATTTGACAACACAACGCGCTAAATGATTTATTTTTTATTTATTTTAAAGGTAACATTTTTAATTTTAATGTTATAGGACTAATGTTACCATTTTATTAAGGCCGTATGTAAAAAAATTTTGTAACCCTAATACTTTTATTTTCAAAAATAGTGATTAATCAATCTGCGTGATAAGGTGATAAGATTGATACAGTTAGAGACATAATTGGATTCTCATTAAAATGCGCCAAATGCGAAAATAATCGCTAAATTTTACAAATAAAGAAAAAAAGTTGTCGGATCACAAAGTTTTTTTACACACAGCTTCAATAAAATTTTGACATTATCTCTATTACTTTAAAATAAAATGAAAATCATGTTATTGTCTTTTAAAATCAATACAAAAACATAACTCAATTAGCGAGTTTGCGCACGCATGGGATCGTCAAATGCGACAGTTTCTACTATTTCATACAACTCTGCAACTTGGAGTGAAACTTACTGCGTTACGTTAGCCACGATTGATGCAAGTCAAAGTAATTAGTAAAACCTCATGTATAAAAAAGTCCTTTCAACTTAAAATATCGTTAAAAAATATTGCCAGAGATATTTGAAGAAAGGCCTTTAATTTTGCCGTGAAAATTATGTTTTTTTCTTACACGTGATTTTTAATAAAAATGGGTTTAAATATTTGGAAATCATTTTCAGTGATGATTACTATTTCCTGGAAATAACGATTTTTCGATTTTTAAGCGTGTGTGAAAATTGTTACGTCTTTTCAATAAAACATTGTTTACGACATTTTAACTAGACTTTCATTAAACTATCTAAAATTATTAAAATCTTTCAAAAAGTTAGATTTGACAATGAGAACGTTAAGTAGTTTTATAGTTTCGAATACGGGCTTTCTCGTTGTGTACTTGGTTTTATGCAAAAATTTCTAGAAGTCGAGAATATTCCATCTGAAAATATGGTGTTTTTGCTCTCCTCCTTTCCTTCCACTATCCCCCTTTCCTCTAAGCATTCTCTACTTTGGAAAAGCAAGCAGCAGTGGCCGAGTGGATAGTGGGGATGAATAGTAATTTCTGCACTTTGCGCTTGACGGTGGCGTGACAGTGTTTTGCACGAAAAGTGCTCCTGTTATGACGCGAGGTGCTTTTTGCATGAAAACAGACTCATCCTATTATATAGCGTAAACACGTCATTAATCTTTGTTAAAATTTGATGTTGTTTTTTGAAGTGAGGACGCTTCGTGTAATTTTGATGAAACTTTGGTTACTTTTTCGGTTTGAATTGAATGTACTGGCGGCAGTTTTGCACGTGTTTTGATAACAATTTCGTGCAAAACACAGTCAAGCCAGCGCCCAACACAAAGTGCAGAGATCACAAGTTTGGGGTTCGATTCCGTCTTTGTCACTTTTGTTTTTTCTTTTTTTTTCTTTGAGGTTGGAAGAATACTTTGAACTTTTCGAAAAGCAAAATTATGTTTGCTCTATTATTTGAGTAGGAAAAAAGATCTGGAATGTGCTTAGATGGAGATAATTCGAAGTTCGCCGATTTTTTGCTGGAAGCTCTGAATTCTGCTGCCGATGGGAATTTCGAAATTTTCAAAGAAGAGTTCTTCGACGAATTTGAAGAGGACACAAAAGATACGAGTGAGTTTTGATATAATTCCAAGAACGTTTAGTTTTTAATCATTATTTAGATTGGAGCCCAGAAGATGAAGAGTATCACCAATTGAACGTCTACAACGATGTCGAAGGTCTTCCTGGACAACCAAACATGATCCAATTTTCTAAAGGAGAATACGTGCATATGGATAAAGTGAAAGATGCTGTTGATTTCCTGTTTTCAATTTTTTTTGTAACAATAAATATAGATAGTAAAAAATTTTTCTAATTGTGAGAATAAGCATTTAAAATTCTTCCAACATCAAAGAAAAAAAAAAGAAAAGTGACAAAGACGGAATCGAACCTCAAACTTGTGATTACTATTCATCCCCACTATCCCCTCGGTCACTGCTGCTCGCTTTTCCAAAGTAGAGAATGCTTAGAGGAAAGGGGGATAGTGGAAGGGAAGGAGGAGAGCAAAAACAGCATATTTTCAGATGGAATTTTCTCGACTTCTAGAAATTTTTGCATAAAACCAAGTACACCACGAGAAAGCCCGCATTCGAAACTATAAATGAGCAAATTTAGAAAAAAGTCTGAGATGATGCCTAAACATGGTTCCCTTGCAAGGGCCCTTGTGAGCTCATTTTACTACAATACCAGTTGGCGTGCTATTTCAAAAATAATTTCATTTAGGCTCACTTGTTAAAATAATTTAACTACATTTTAGAAGGTATTCGGAGCCTGAATAATGTTTTTTGTCCATTGAAAGACAAAATCTCTAATTTGAATATCTTGTTTCAGTCCCGGAACCCATGTAGAACCATAGATAGGACATTGGGAAGTGGTTCAACAGTTTTCGTGTGCATTTAATAATGTAGACGATCCTAAGGGGAAGTTTTTGTTGCGTGCTTAAAAGGAAGTTTGTGTTAATTTCCATACTTCCTTATAATTTTTTAATCAGAGCTATAATTAATCTTCTTTTTCAACTTTTTGTCATTTTCAGAATAGATTAAATAGATTCATTTCCATGAATTCAATTAAATCACATACTTCATTAAAATTAGAAATACAAAAAAAAAAACAAATGCATAACAATAATTTATTGAAAAAACAACATGAACAATCTAATTCCTAGACCCGCTCGATTCAATTTCCGGCTACAAATTCTCAAACAATATCATTTATTTCATTATTATTTTGAAATCGTTTTATCCACGCACAAACGTGGGCCGGCTCTGAAAAACACACTTCAATTAATGCTATGAATATGAAATTACTCTTAACTGATGCTGTTACAACACTTGTCAAATTCTCGCTTCTATCTCCATACTTTCCGCAGAACAATTGACGCATAAATGCATTCCTATAATCGACACTACGCCAGTAATACACGTAAAAGTTGCAAGAATATGAAATTAATCCTAAATCAATTAAACATTTCATTAGTCTATTTAAGTATTTAATACCGGGGATCACGGCATATGTGGCTACGGTATCTGGATCTATCAATGGATGATCAATTCCACTTGTTATAGCGATTAGGGAAGCTGATAATACTGAGGAGATACCAAAGATTGATGCACCAATGATGACCGTGTTAAGAATGGCTTTTTGTAGAATCATGTTTTGCTCGTTTTTGGTCTTGAACGCTAAAAGTTTTAATTTAAGCTGATATAGAAAATTCTTTGTGGCATCTTACTGCAACAATAAACGTTGAGATATGTGTAAGCATACACAACCATTGTTAATATAGCTCCACTCAAGTTGAATAAATTCCATAGTTTTGAAACCTTCGAAAAAATTCAATCATTAAATTTAACCATTGGACATGAACAGCTTACAGATTCAGGCATGGAATTTGGCAATATACATGGATCAACAATCGAATCGTCTAATCTGGTAATGCTAAGACACTAAAAAACATAGCAAATTGCCAATTAGAGTGTTGTTTATTACCACAAAGAAAAATCCAATTATAACCGCAGGTGTAAGCATTACAATTATATATTTCATGGTGTTCATTGTCCTGTAAGCGACAATAAAGTTCATTGCTATTAATCTATCAATAGCCAAAGCAAATATAAGGTATACTTCAATGGGTTCTATAAATATATAAGTGATGTTAGCCCAAAAACACACTCTGAAAATACTAATCTTATTTAATGAATAGTTAGTAGCTTTACTTTAATGTAGATTCGGTAAATCCAAATGTCATTCTAACGAATGATTGCAGCTCATTGATCAAGCATAAAGAGTCACTAAATGCGAGGAAAGCTAGCAATATTCCTGAAAACTATGAATTTGAATGAGATAATAGACAAATATTTATTTTTGATAACAATGGAAATAGTAAAAAGAAAACATTCGTTTTATTATAATTTTAATTTAATGATGTTTGAAAACAAATAATAGTTTTATATAAAAGAAGGGAAAGATTTAATTTGATATCAACAAAATGGCTTTCACGAATTCAATCATCGCGTCAGCTCTTCTTCTAGCTCTAGTAATTGTTTATATCGAGGTAATTATTTTAAACTTAATTTTATTTTCTTAAGTTTTTATAGTTGAATTAATTTCTTCACTTAATTTGCGGAGAAATGCTATTTTATTAATTCCTAAAATGGAAGCTACTTTAGGCTTGTGGAAATGTGCAAAAGAAAACCGGAGTAACTACTACAACTCGAGCTCCAGCAAGAAAGAGAAGATCCATCGATGAGCATAAGATTGAATTCATCACTTCATTGGATTTTGACACAAATAAGACAAATCAAGTTATCGATTCGGTAATCTATCCAAACACAGAAACCTACTGATATGTTTGATTTGTAGATCAACCAAATTTCCAATGAAAACAATATGAATTTCGAGTTGAATCAGGAAAATACAAAAGAGTCGGATGTCAATGGAAAGTTGCGTATTCTCTACTCAATGTATGGAGAAAGATGCGACCATGTTGGCAGGTTTGCAATCTTCTTGAAATAAAATCTAAAGTTCTTTGTTTTCCAGATTCGCAAGATTAGTAGAGGAAAATATCGAAGAAGTCAAATATGTAAATATTAATTGCTAATGTTAAATTTTTTTAAAATTAATTTATTTTAATTATTGGTTTCTTTAATGAATTTGGGAATAAATTATTATCAATCTGGAAAATATAATTTTTATACATCCTGTGCACGCCACCTGGTATGGTAATAAAATTAGCTCAGTAAACGTGCTCAAATCGAACTTTTTGGAAATATATTAATATTCTTGGTTAGTTTAAGAAAAGCCTAGTTATAATTCCGTAAACAATGTTTTATTGAAAAGACTTAACAATTTTTAGACGCGCTTACAAATCGGAAACCGTCATTTCAATTCTTTCTGCTTGAGTTATTCAGATATCAAATGGAAATCAATATTTTTCAATATTTAAACGTGTCTTTTTAATTTACACATATACATTTCATATAACTTGACAAGTCATTTTTACTAGCCTGTCTTAAACTATCGTAAAAATTGCGCTTCTTATTTCAATATGCAATATGAGCATATTTTCTGACTGCCCAAATTAATTGGAGCGAGACTGTAAATGCAAATTTGAGAGTTTAGATCTAAAATTGTGCATATGGGATAACCAAAAACAAATATTATCATTGTACCATTTTGAAATAACCAAATCTTGGCTAAAAATCGATCGTACTATCGCAAAACGAAGTAATTGGAAAAGAAAAATTTGAAGTTTAGAAAAAATTGTTTTTTGTAATAAAATTGTTTTAATCGCTTTAAGAAAATGGCCTACATCATATACCTCTTAATCCTCCAAATACATATCTTATCGTTAAGTTGGATTCCCAACCTATAAGAATCATAAATTTGAAAGAGGCGGGAGCACACCTCGTTACTAGAGGGTTACGGTACTATCTCTTCGACAATTTATTTGCATTGCCAACTTTTATCATTTTTCACGTTTACCAAAGATAAAAAAGATGAAGAATACAACAAAAATAAAGAAAATAATTGATGATCTAACTGTAAGAAGTGAGACAGGATAATGAAAGTTGCTCGAATCATAATTCTGGGGACTGGATGATATCGAGGTCGACTAATTTTAGGAATCTAACATTAAAATAGATAAATTTAGTTATAAAACGCAGACTCGATTAAATAAGCGGCTCACTATACTTAAAAGGCAATATTTAATTGTATAATGATTTGATTATCATTCTCGCTAGAGATTTGAATAATGAATTTTTCGTAATTCAATGACTGTGACTAATTGATCAATTACAATATGTGTTTTGGTAGTCAAGGTTACATGAAAACACGTCGTCGATTGTTTAACTTATTAGATCTTAATTTTCTTATAGAATTTGAGGTTAATTAGTTTGTTTAGATTAATAGATCCATAACTAAATTACTATTCCAAACAGACCACGAGCCAATTAATAAAAATTGGCTAAACTGTTAAAGTATTAGAAGATTCCTATTAGTTATACTTTTGTTAAAATGTCTACCTGTTGTGTCGAATCTTAAATTATCTTTTATTAAATTCGGCTTACCACATTTATGTTGCAATCTTTTATATTTGATAGTCGCCAATATAATATTAGTATTTCCAAAAACGCCAACAATTGAGAAGATCAATAGAGAATACCGTACTACTTCCAAATCGGTATTGGTTGTCATCCTAAATACACTGATTTTTAAAAATATAATAATAATTTATTTCGACATAAAATATAATCATTAAAAATTATACGATATCAAGAGGTAGAAATATTATAGAACTTGTTATTGAAAAAAACAAAAAATAAACAATAATGAGTAACAAGAAAGTAATACGGAACGAGATGTGAATTAAGCATTAATTACTTAATTAATAAGCAAAAAACTTCAACATAAGCCATATAAATAACAACTAGAATATCAACAAATTCTTCAAACTTTCACGTGCCTGGAGAATTCTATTTCAACGAACTGATAATGTTAAAATTATATGAATAAATAAAAAATATGCGATTTAATTAAAATATTACCTGTAACGCCCTAAATTATGTATACATCATCCACATTATAAACAAAATGAGACCTTTAGACCCTTGAGATTAATTGGCCTCTAATATGTGAAGGGTGCGGAGTGAGCAACCTCTTATTCATTATTATTTTGATTATTAATAAGCATTTTTGTCTGGGAAAACATGTTTTCCTAATTTAATAAAATATACTAAATATCAAAAATGTTTTTAGTTTATAGACAGTATAAAACAAAAAATACTAGAATGTTCCGTAGTATTATTAAAATTATATTTTTCAATACCAGATAATGAAGCTCAAGAGAACACTAATATATTTTTGAAAAAAAAAAACAATTTTTTTCGGATCAAAGTTTTAATTATTTACAACAAAGTGTTAAAAACAAAATATAAAAGCTTGAAATACTCGTAGCACATCAACTGCAAATGTTTAAGCCAACCAAAGGAATAAGGGTGGTAATATTTTTAATGGTCTAGATATATACTTCAAATTAAATAATTACCTCCATCAGAATATTCACGTAGAGCACTAGAATACACTGCCCAAATATTACAAATAAATTATTCAATTTGGGGTTCATCAATTTTATCATTATCAATCAATCAAATCAATTCGTAAGCCTTGGCTGAATTTTTTGAAAAAATTTTGGAAATATAACAATTTGCAAAACTGCTACGATTAATAGAAAAGTTTAATCTAATTTCAAACAAACTGAAATTTAAAAAAATTACTTTTTCTGGTAAAAATAAGTATTTAAATTACGAAATATCTGTTTTCAAGACATCTGTAAATAAATATATTACAAAATTTATATATATTTCTTCAATGCGCAACACGGCTCGGATTACTCCCATCAAATTAAAATGACAATTTTCTACAATTTAATTTAATCTCCTGTGAGAAGCTTATATGCTTTTATCTAAAAACTGTTACACGATAATTGAAGTTAGAAAAATGGATAATCAGATATGATGCTAGCAGTTCAGATACGTTTTATTATTTAGAAAGAATTATAGACAAACCTAGTCATTTTACGTCAGAAATGTTCACAACAAGCTTTATTATATATGTTTAAATATTTAATAATTATCATTTTAATTTTGCATGTTGATTTTTAAAAAAAAATTTTAACTGTCGGAGCCCTCCTGTTAAACGACATTTGGAGTGCTAACAAATATTCTATATAATGGACACTGAGGTTTTAGATTCACAAAAAAACATTATACTATGCCCTAGTGCATGAAAAACAAATTGAAGTAATTTTTCTTTTTGCTCTTTATTGGAATTGAATTCATGAAATACATTTTTTGGCACAAGACAAGATTTAATGAAATACACTTTTTGTTAATCTTTATTTTTAATTTGATATATAGTCTATGGAATTGGCAACGCGAGTAATAATTATTGAAAGAAAACCACCAATTAGACTATACAAAATCAGTTTGGGGGTGTTGTGATTTTCTCATATGTACTTGGAAGTTTTGGGAAATGTGTTACTGTAAATCATATTTACAAGATTGAAAGATAGCTGAAAAATTACTTTTTTCATGATAAAATTCTTATATTGGTTCTTTCGTGTTAAATATCTTATAATTTTTATTACCCTAAAATTCCATAGATAAGAGCGGTTCATAGATAAGAGCGGTTTGCACTTTTACTCGAAAACAAAACATTTGTTTTTCTTGGTTGTTCTTTGTTGTTCAAAACAATTGTTCAACTTTTGATCTTTTTTTTGCTTTTTTTTGCTTTTTTTTGCACATTTTTTCAATTTTAATAATTTTAAGAGGATTTTTGCAAACGGGTCTAATGGATCTTTAGAATGATATATGGTCTAGGATAATAATCCTTTCTTATAACGTATTGTAAGTGATAAAGTTCCTTAAATGTAAACTGTAACTAGAATATTTCACAAAAAAATGTTTTCTGAAATTTTAACTCAAAATTATGTTTTACGGCATTTACATTTTGAGCATAATTTCAATAGATTCATTAGACCGAAATTAAAATAAATTTACTTAAACGACGACAACGTGTTATTGATTAACTCAACATGAAAACCATAATAAGAAAACCATAATAATTTTTTCTTGGCGTTGTGTGTAAAAGTTTCATTTATGATTAGCACAACAATAACCTACATTTATATTTTTTATATTACTGTTTTCTATCCTCTTTCTATCATGTATGATTTCATCTGAAGTTATTCAACATGGCTTTGAAAAAGCATTGTGTGCTGTTGAAAATCTCAAAAACGATTTTGCTATGATGAATATAAACGATGATGACGAAGTAGAAATGGAAAAAGTCTAATGTTATGTTTATGTTGCAACCCTTGTTATTGTTTAATAAAAATCAAAATCAAAAAAATCAAAACAAAAAATGTGTTGTTTACTTTTATCGGTGAAATTAAACCGCTCTTATCTATGGAATTTTAGGGTAACGGGAAAATATACTGTGCCTCTTTTAGTATGATTTAGAATATTTCCAGTGCACGCCAACTTGTATGGTAATAAAATGAGGTCAATAAACGTGCTCAAATTTAACTTTTTTGAAGATATTAATGTTTTTAGTTAGCTGAAGATAAGCCCGATACCAAAAACTAATTGTTTGCTATTGTGAAAGTTGCAGAATAGTTAAATTTCTGAAATAAACGGTTTTAAGCAAAAATCCATTGATATTGTGTCCTATAAAATTGATATGGTTCATACGGATGAGTTTTAATATGGTAAACCTACATGATAAACTTTAAGTGGAATATAAATACATAGATAGGCTAAGTTGAAATAATTATTATACGATTTTCTAGAGTTTGTTAAAGTTTTTGCGGCTTTTCTAGAAAGCACTGTTTTCGACAATTTAGACATATTATTCTTAAAACATTTAAAATAACAACATTAAAATCTTTCTGCAAAGTTACATGGGAGAACGTTTACTGAGCTCATTTAACCATACATCATATATCCATACAAGTTAGCGTGAAGAAGATATATGGTTTTCTAAAATTTAAATTCCCAAAAAAATACTGTTTATACGAGATATTCAGATAAGAAAAATTTTAAGTCTAAGCGAAATATTGTAAAATAAGATTTTAATTATTAACACTTAGAATATATAACCTATAAATTTGGGTGGAGCTAAGAAAGGGTTAAAGTATCAATGTTGCATTTAGAATTTCAAATTTAATTATCATCTTTAGTGTTTTTTTGCAAAAAACATAAGTTATCTCTCGACAAATTTTCAATACAAAACATTAATTTAAAAACAATAAATGCATGTGTTGAGTATCAATCTATACAAAACTTAACAATATTAGAAGCTCATTATTCAAAATTACCCATAATGATTGCAAAATCTTAATATTTGAGTCTATAGTAAAAAAGTTCGTAGAGTTTTTACACAAATATTTATTTGAACAAAAAACAATAATTATAATAATAAATTAATCAATTTTTTATTCTCCGTTACTGTTTACGCCTTCCACCCACCTCTCGATCAATTTGTTGATGCCGTTTCGCCAAAAATCGCCCGGTCTGGTGTCGAAAAAGTTGTTGAACCAGTTTTTGGGGTCTCCTTTGCCATCAAAGGTAACACACCTCATTTGGTTTGACAGAGAGCGGAAAAGGTGATAATCGGATGGCGCAAGGTCTGGATGCTGAAGAACCTCCCATTCGATCTCTTGGAGGACGCTTTGGACGACTTGTGCAACATGCGGCCTGGCGTTGTCGTGGAGCAAGATGACTTGGTCTTGTCGATGGGGCCTCATTTACGCGGCACAGCTGGGCAACATAGAGCTCCTTGTTGACCGTGGCGTTTCTTACGAGCATTGTCCAGTGCCTTCAGGTGCTCTTCGTCTAATTATGCAGGTCGTCCGCTTCGAGGCGTGTCTTCAAGATTAAAGTCGCCATTTTTGAACTTTGCGAACCATTTTTGTGCAGTTGACAGACCTAAGACACCTTCTCCATAAACACTGCATATTTCCCGAGCGGCTTCGGCTGCTTTTTGCTTTCGATGAAAAGCGAAGAAGAGCAGATGTCGAAAATGCTGATTTTTGAGTCCTGGGTAGTTCATTTCTAAGTCTGAAAAATGATGAAAATTCAAAATTTCAGAACAAACTAAAAACACAGCTTTGTATGACAGACAAAGCGCTATCAGATAAATATATACACTTTGCCAAACAACAAGAAAATTGTTGTGAATCCAAAGATAATATAAAAACTATACAAACTTATTCCTAATCCCAATTTGATGGTAAAATAATATTAATCTGAAGAAAATAATAATGACGAGATTCGATATACAGTAATCTAATTCTCGGTAATATTAAGTTCAAAATAAATAGGAAATTTGATACATTTTCGAATTATTAACATTATGTTTTTCTGTTTTTTTTATTATATACAATGCGTATGTGTTATTGTTATTAGTATAAGCTTACTTATATATAAGTATTCGTAATGAGTTTTACTCTATCTAATTAGACCTTTACTTTTATTATTAACAATTCAACTTTTCTTTTTTTGTTTATTACAGAGTATCTGGTACATATATTGTCATAGATATTAAAAATTATTTAAAACGTATAGAATACAATAAATGATAAGATATAAATAAAAAGAAACCAATGAATTCTACTTCAAGTATATTGCCTAAGTAGTTGTGAACCATTTATCTACTAAAACTAGGAAATATTCTATGTGATTTTAAATTTCTCAGAAATTTATTTATCAAAAAAACATCAAAGTTTTCCATAAATATTTTAAAGAAATCTCGGCTACAATTCGAATATATTATGTCACAATTCTTAATATTATAGAATTAAATTAAACGACAACAATCAAGTGTTTGTTTTATATTAATACTAAATTGAACATTTAGTTAACTTGTTATAGAAAGGACAACTTAACAGAATGTCTAGATTAACGAAATGGAAGTAGTTTTGAAAACAAATAAAAGTTCAGGTAACATTAAATAATATGTCTGATCAGCTCATGAACCAAGTATTATTATACTAATTCCTATAGTTAATTTATGTTCAAATGTGAAAAGTTTAGTCATCTATTGTACTTGTTACGTATGTGAAACAACAAATTTGGTTTTTCATGAGATTATCAAATCAAAGATAATGAAAATAGTATTAATACAAATTGAAAGAATCTCCGAAGTTGTTATTTTCCCAAATAAAAAATAATTAGTAAATTTCGCATAAGCTTTTATATTTTTCTATAATTCAAAAAACTTATATGTAAAATAGTTTCTCAGAAGGCACATTGTTATTTAAGTTGAGGTTTTTAATGTACGTTTAAAATAGTAATTACGGTAGGATATTTTGAATATCGTTTTATGACCTTTTTTTTAAACGTGTTTCCTGTAAATTAGTGAGTTCTCCAAGATTGGTTCCTTTCTGAAGTGGCGTTTTATAATTAAAATTGATTATATTACCTTAAAATCTAAAAACGAAATATGTAATTGTAATATTTACAAAAATTATTTACCTGATAATCATTTAAAACAAGCTTATATTCTTCAATAATTAGCAGATATGCATTTAGCTATTTCATTTTATTGAGTGCTTTTGATAAATTGAATAAAAAATTCCACTTTATATAACGAGTTAACTAAAGTGCCATATTTTTCATTAGTTCACTTTTAGAACTGATAGCTTATTTGACTCGGTTATGGTCATAAAAAGAGATAAGGAATTCTATGCATGCTCAGATCGGTCTAGAGACTTGAATACGGTGAAAAATTTCGAATTATGTTTCGAGACAATGGTATGCAAAACCAAGAAGATAAAATTAAAGTAAACAATGAGATTGATTTTTTCTGACCATTTTGTTAATGTATTGTCAAATCGAAATGATTATTTTGTAATATTTAAACGTGTCCTACTAATTTACACGTATTATTTTCATATAACATAACACGTCATTTTTACTAGCCCCACTTAAATTATCTAAAAACATGTGCTTCTTATTGAAATTTGCAAAATGAACATGTTTTCTGAGCCCTCAACTTAACCATTAAATTTAGAGTGCTCTCGTTTTGCCGGCGGCCACAAAGGACATTTCCAACTATTCCTCTTCAATGTGTGTTATCCATTTTTTTGAGACAACACACATTGATGAGGTATAAAAGAGTGGCCGTCCAAACGAGAACCTCATTTTTTATTTTTTTTGCTCTTCCATAAGGCACCGATCTCTGAAAAGTACAAGATAAAATTATAACTTTTCGGAACGTTTAGTTAAACAGACCGCATACATCCAACAGTTAGTTTACTTATGCAAGAAAAATTCAAGGAAATGTGAGCTAAAAACATTCATTCATGTATTTAAATTTGATTAGTTTTTTTAGAACAATTTTGATTTTTTATCTTTTAAACTTTCAATCGACTATAAAATACACGTCAATTACCATAAGCACGTCATGTTGTATTTCAAAAAATTCAGAATTTTACGAGGAACATAATTATGTAAATTATGTCTCATAAAAATCACTGGTTTTCTTAAAATAGTCTAACAAGGACTCTAATACACAAAATAAAAAAAATTGATGAAGACAAATTCGTTGAGCTTCTTATTATTTGAAGGCTGGTAGCAGTTGGCGTGCATTCACAGTTAGAAAGATAATGCAGTACATACTCTGTACTATATAATAGGAAACTTGCAGTCAAACTATTATATATATAGTTTAGTTCCACGTTTAAATCTGCAGCTGCAGTTGATATCAATAATAAAGTTTGTTTGCTTCCTGTAAATCGAATACACACCAAATGAAATTGTAAAAACAGAGCTTCAGCATAGTCTCTTAAATCTAAAATATTGCAAATATTTAAAGAGGAAGCGGTATCTTAAGGAACGTAAACAGAGTTTAATTTAACAAAAATGTTACTCATATAGAAGTAGAAATTGTATAATTCAATAATTTTTATTGGAAATTTCAATGTATTTTCAATTCTTATATTATCAAGTTGTGAGAAATTGATAATTCTAATTTTAATTTCATAAAAAATAAAAATAACCAATAGGACGTGAACTATAAATTTTGACGAAATATAACAATGAAATAAACCGAAATTATTAAAAAACAATTGGAAATTTGCTTCACGTTCTCATTGAGACCATTTGAAATTAATTCAAAAATATTGAAAATGAATTGTCAATTTCTTACACTTTGACAATATATTAAAAATAAAAAACGCTTCCTTGTCATGCATACTGGTGGGCGGAATTTCTAATTTTGTTTTTTTTAATGTTTCATATCGGATGTCGCTACTGCGACTATCGTCACGTGATACGCTTAACAGAAATAGAGATAAATATAGACAAAACCACTGGGACAACATACACTATATAAGAAATGGAATTGAAAACAAGGACATCATTATACCGAACCACCTGGCATCCGTTTTTCCATTGAACTAAATCTACTTTTCTGTTTATTGTGGACTAAACAGAAGAGCCAACGTCAGAACTCCCTTCTGCACTGGTCTCTCTCAACACCGTATTGTATTAGGAAAATAAAAATATTTCAATTTTGGATTATTTCTATCTTAAATCGGAAAAATAACGTTTTTACAATCTGAAAGCTGACTGAATTACGTATCAAAGATTTCCGATTCTGCATTCCGCTGATTTTTGAGATTCAGATTCAGATTCCGAATTTTAAATTTCTATTCTTAATTCTGGATGTCGTTTTGGAAAACAACAGAATTTTTATTCATTCTTATTATTTAGGAAACGTTTCATATGAATTCCCAAATTATTTTATGTTTTATGAACCTAATATGAATAAGCATTATTCAATGGTTTTAGTGATCCCATAATTCAACAAAATGTCATATTTAGAAAAAAAAGTTGCACATGCAGGTGAAGTTTGTTTATTTGTCTGAAACGATTGTTTGATTAAAGTTAATTTTTGCGTGGTTAAACAAAATTTAAGAGATCTGTGCCTAATGGAAGAGGAAAAACTAAGACAAAATAGTCTTGTTTAGACGGCCACACCGCCACAAGGGACGTTTCCATCTCTTCCTCATATATTTCACCAAACTTCAGAACTCTTCCCAATAGGGAAAAAATATGCCGCAGAATTACATTAAAATTGTGCACGCCACGGTCAAAAATCTGCGCGTGAATGCAAATGCTGCGTGACCGTCATAATTTTTTATTACACATTAAATAAAAAACAACGTTTTTGAGCGCTTAAAGTAAAACATGGTAAAATTCCTTTATTATATAATAAATACCCGTATCGATATTGTATATGAAAATAAAAATCAATGTATAAAATGAGAATAATACCTTTATTTTGATGATTAAAAAATAAGCAAAATAAAAATTCCTTATATCTTTTGCAATTCTCTACAGATCTTTTCCATTTTTATATCAATCGATAGAGCACATTTTTCTGATTTGATACTAAACACTAATTGTTTGCAGTTGTCAAAGTTGCAATATCGTTAATTTTCTGAAACAAACGGTTTTAAGCAACAATCCATTGATGTTGTTCATGATATTCGCAAGCCGATGGGACCAAAACTCGTATTGTATACGATTTTTATTGTATGTTGGAAATGTCCGTCGCTACAAATAATTATATAGTTAGTCGAACCGCTTTTAATGTTTCTTCCGTCATCTGCCCCATTTATAATAACCATACTGGATAAGATCTTGGATCTAGCAATCGGAAATATTTCGAACGTATACTTAATGATCATAGCCCATATCATAGTATTTTATAGGAATTGGCTGTGAGTGCTGTTATTTGCATGACAATAATATTGTTTTTATGGCAAAGTTTTTAAAAATATGGATTCCTTATAGGTATAACCTGCACCTTTAAATAAAGATAAGACTAATTTTTGAAATTAATAAGTCAAAAAGTATTCTCTGTTATATTTAACTGTCTTTGTTTGTTATTAAAATTTATATTTATGGATATTATCATATTTATATTTTCTAGATTTTCTCGCTGTAAACTTGCAATTATTCCTCTTATATATTAAATATTTCATCGAAATAGCTGATTTTCAGACATAAATTGTATTAAGGAAGAATTTTTTAAAGATTCTGCAACTTTGACAACTGCACACAATTAGTGTTTAGTATCAATAGAATCAGAAAAATGTGCTCTATCGATTGATATAAAAATGGAAAAGATCTGTAGAGAATTTCAAAAGATATAAGAAATTTTTATTTTGCTTATTTTTTTAATCATCAAAATAAAGGTATTATTCTCATTTTATACATTGATTTTTATTTTCATATACAATATCGATACGGGTATTTATTATATAATAAAGGAATTTTACCATTTTTTACTTTAAGCGCTCAAAAACGTTGTTTTTTATTTAATGTGTAATAAAAAATTATGACGGTCACGCAGCATTTGCATTCACGCGCAGATTTTTGACCGTGGCGTGAATTGTGTAATATTTAATAGAGTCTCCAATTTCACGCCAACTGAAAATTGTGATTTTACTATTGTCGTGGTGTAGGTTGATGAAAAATTAGGGGTAAAGGAGCATACCGAAAAAAAAAGATGGTCTCGCTTGGGCAGGTGTAGATTTAATTTGCAATTTGTTTATTATTTCGATCCTATATATAATAAATCATACAAAAATTTTTATAATAATTATTATTATGTTGATTTAACAACCAATTTAGTAAGAGAAAACAAAATTGTGATGAAAAAAAGCGAAATAATAAACAAATTGCAAATTAAATCTACACCAGCCCAAGCGTGACCATCTTTTTTTTCGGTATGCTCCTTTACCCCTAATTTTTCATCAACCTACACCACGACAATATATTAAATTGATTGATATAAATTGTGAGGTGTTAATTATAAAATATTTATTTATTTATTTACACTACGGGTACTAGACACGTGAATATAATATAATGTATATAAACAATTGACCCATAAATTAAAACAAAATAAAAACCTAAAAAAACAAAATAAACTAGGTAATGGATAGTAATAAAAATAAATAATAGTAACATAAAAATAGGGTAGGAGGGATAGATAACTAATATGCCAGAGTTTTGCTTGGTAAGAAATAAATAATTTCAAATAAACATAAAACTACTAAATAAGGCTAACAGTCATATTTTCCTATTTGATAAATTTAATTAATTAGGGGAAACTTCAAGACTCCCCAGAATCGCCAACTGAAGCTTTCTTTTCAAATTCTCCGACAAACTCTTACATCGTTCATTGAATAATCGCACAGAGCGTGCCACAAAAAACTTTGTACGAATTGTTTTCATATTTTTTCACATAACTTATTCATGTTTGTCCTAAGCTATTGAAAAATCTTAATAATGTTTGGATAAGAGATTCGATTAAGCTTTTCTGAGCTACTGCATTTACAACTTCATTTGGCGTGAAATTTATTTTACTTTATTTAAATTATGTCGCAACATAGAACTTTTCAAACTAAAACTTTGTTAGTTAGTAAAAAATTAAACCAGAAAGAAATTACGGGATGGCACATTTTTTCACCGTTAAGACTGGAAATAGGATCAGCCTTAATTACAGAATTTTTTGAACTATAAATAAAGTATTTTAAATCATAACAATCCTTATTTTAAGTGATTAAATAATATCGCTAAAAATAAAAAAAATTAGGTCTTCCAGAAATGTGGGCGCGCTTTGCTGCTGAACATTGAATGTTGGATCCGCCCCTTTTTACGCGTTTCGTCCGCAAGTGCTCCCCGTTTTCCTTCATAACTTAAATAGGGTTACGTCAAACTTATATATGAATCAAAATTTCTGGTGTAATGTAATATAACTTTAAAGAATAGAACATTTCATTTTATGGGAACTTTTATTAAATTAAAAATATACCAAAACCATAAAAAATAATTTCTATAAAAAGTATATGTATAATTTTGATAGAAAAGCCAAAAAAATATCTTAAGAAACATGTCACAACTTGTTGAATAGAAAATAATGTTCTACTTTTCGAGATAATGAGATGTACATTACAATATTATAAGATTAGCTTTCATATGTGTTAATTTAAGCAATTCTGAGTTCCAGAGTTTTCATTTATTTTGGAATGAATGTGTTCATTGAACATTTAAAATTAGTTGAGGAAATTTAGTTATAACAATCATTAAAAATGTATTATTCATTTGCTTGTTTGTTATATAAGCTTATGAGATTATTAGCTAATATACACTTTTGATTGTTTTCCTGGAATTATAATAGGACATTTGCATAAAAACATCAGGTGGAAAATTTTTTAGATTTACCTAGAACATAAAATATCCAAAATTATGTTTGAGAATTTATTTGATAATGAGGTCTTAATTTGTCTTTTCCGATTTAAGGTACTCATAAAACTCTGAACTTAACGTAAATCCCATTTTCGAATCTCAAATTTTGTTTTTTAAATTTCAATCCGAATTCAAGATTGTGGATGCGTGGTTCATAATCAAACAATGTGTTCCTTAGGAGTTTCTCAGATATTATGGAAAATTTTAGTTTTCCTAATAATTGTTTAATTCGGGTATAAGTAAAATTAAATTTCTGAACAATTAATTCCAAGAGAAAACATGTGCACGTCGGAAACATTTGCTCAAGTTAGTTTACAAAACTTTTCATAACGTTTTTCAGCGAATTTTGAATTTTTTTAATTCAAAACTTAATTTCACTTTAATTTCTTAAAATTGAAAACAATACAAATGCTTAATGAAGAATGGAATGAAGGGATGGAGAGCTTACTTGAAAGTATTTATTAGATACTACTCATAAAATTTCTCTTATACTTAATCTTTTTTTCATAAAAAATAAACATTTTATGAATCGTCTTTAATATAATGTTATACATGTTTTGTTACATTCGAGCAATACAAAATAACAACGTTATACAACACCAAAATAATAGAATAAATCAAAAGCAGACGAAAACTTGTGAATAATTTCGATAGGCACCTTGGATATGATAAAAACACTTATTAATTATGCATTGTTTTATAATGCAAATAATAAATATGCAAAATTTGATATTACTTTGACTGGAAAAGAGTGTGTTCATTAAAGTTTCTGCAATAATTGTTCGTCTATTTTTCATTATTAAATGATGTTAGATATTAAAAATAATAGTAAATCTCAGCTTCTTTTCTGACGCACTGATTGGTGCATAATTCTTAGAATATTCAACCGTTTGACATAATTTGAATTTAGAATAGGGAATAACCTCACATAGATGGTCGAGTCTTGTATGATGTTGCTTAATAACCCAGAAAAACCTTTTTATAACAAAAAAATCCGTCAATACTTTTTCGACTATTAGAATGATACAGTAAACCTTAAAATCACAAATTTCAAATTGACATCATTGAAGAAGCCCAGAGCTAGTAAGACTCTTATATGATGGACTCAGAAATAGTGCTCAGGTATAGTATTTGAATATGTAAATTCACTTCTTACATAATTTAAAATAAACCTTTAAAAGATACGTATAAGGTATTGTGAATAAAACACTCACACTCCACTGCCATGAAGTATGCCGCGTATTGCAAAAGAGCGCGCACCCATTGAAAGAAAATACGCCCTCCACCTTTTATTATTCTTTATATAAAGTTTTGTATTAAAGCGTATCTTTATCGAATTTGATTTACTTTGTTTTTTAGTTCAATTGTTTAGTTCAAGTTCAATTAGTTGTTCAAATTCGATGAAGATAGACTTTAATAAAAAAGTTTAAATAAAACGTGAAGTGTGTGTATTTCTCTCAACTGTGGCGCCTTCATTTTCAGTTGTCTAAACTCTCTAAAAATATTAAAATCTTCACAAAAATATTAGATTTACTAATCACGTTTTCCAACCCAACTGCACTCCCAGCAAATCAAGCTCGTTTCAGGGTTTCTAAGAAATTTTCTAATCCAATTTTAAGTTTTCATTTGGCGTGCGTTTTCTGAACCCGTTTCCTTAGCATCTGAGAACAATGTCAAAATGCTATTAAGTCAAGAAATAATCAAATCCTTTAATTTGATTGGGATAATAATAAAAATAAAATTATGGTTTTTTCAACGAGCTGATTAATTCTCTAAAAAATCTGTCAAGGGAAGATGTTAGTGTTTCGTGGAATACTCTATAAATAGAATTAATTTATATAAGTTCACTCTCACTTTACTTATAATCTTTATTATATGAATGAAAATTAACATCTGCTTGTGAATTTTGATAGTAAACAAATTTGCACTTCGTTATTTTTAAAATCTATAAGACTAAAATTCATAGTACAACCAAATAGAAATTAAAATGAATGAGCTTATTGAAATTTACCTTTATCTGTCACTCCACGTACGCCAATTTAAATGCAAATGCTAAAATTTGGCAATTTAAGGTAAAATTTTAGATTTAAAGATAGTTTTGGTCACATCTAGTAATCTTACGTCCGATAAAATCTGAAAGTTTTAATATGAACTTTTTAATACATGTTTAAATATGCCGAAGTCTTCATTTTCATCTGACGTGCCCCGGAAAAGTGAAATACGTTCAAAAATATCAATTTTTCTACGACTCCTAAATTTTATAATACAGAATATATAATCGCATGCCAACTTGTATGAATATGATTATAAAATGTGCTCAATAAACGTGCTCAAGGTATTAACATTTTAGTTAGTTTAAGAGCAACTTGTCTAAATTGTCGAGAACAGTGTTTTCTAGAAAGGCCGTCAAAACTTTAACACACTCTTAAAAATCGGAAAATCACTATTTCAATGTGACGTGTAATCGTTTATCAGGTAGGTAAGAATACTTTAATACTTTATTCATTCGCCATATCATAATACATTAAAAAAAAGAGGAGAACAAATAATTAAGATGAACAACTGATCCAGCAAGAGATCCCAGTTCAAAACAATAAATTAGGAAATGTATACACATATAGAGGTGTCAAAAAAATGCATATTAGTACAGTAACGACTTCGGAATATCATCAATAATATTTACAAAGTTATGCAAAGGGACATTTACGTTCAGAAAATAGATTCCATAGGGGCAAGTTAGCTATAAAGAAGTTATTGAAAAATTTATAAGATGTGTTTGCTTTAAGTAGTAATGGGTTACGGGGGAATGACAGAAGCGGACATAATCTTTAAATGAAGGACAATGATAATGGTTGATAGTTATTTTATAATATCGTTTTATTTATTAACTTAATATGCCTTATTATAATAGATTCGCAGTCTAGTTTACTCAGCTATATGAGAGGATAAATAGATTGTAGGTAATAAATAAATTAAATACTTATTTATAATTTTGGTTTTTGTTTCTTAAATGATTATTATTGTTATTCATATTGTGGAATATTCGCCGAAAAAGCTATAAACATGTCTAATAAATTGATAGTAATGAACCCTTTTGCAATAATCCTATCTTTTATTTTAAAAAATTAGATACGCTTGGAATTAAAATTATTCATATTCGTTCTCTGTTTGCCATTTTTTATGATTTAAAAAAATTTATTTCACAATGGGTATAGGTAATTAGATATTCTTAAAAATATTATTCATTTATAAAATTATTCAAATTTATGGGTAAATTTTTCGTCGGACATTCTGATTAGTGTTCTCTGAAACGCAGTTCAACCAGTCCGTGGGTAATAAATAATGAAAATTGGATAGAATTAAATTAAAAATTTATTATGAAGTAAGAATTTATTATGAATTGAAATAATCAAAATGAATGCTCAATTAAGATGATAGAAGCATAAAAGACTTGGCATTCTTAGTACGAGACACATCTATAAATTATTTTCAATCGAATTAAGTTGAAACAGAAAAATGCGGAAAAAGAAGAATTATCCATCAGCTAAACAGTAAGTTATACTAACAAATTAGTGAGCAGTTAACGAAGATAAAAAATGCGATTTCTCATGAAAATTTCAGTTAAATCCACTCGGTACTTCGTGTGTTACGAATGAAAAGTCGACTAGCGATTGATATACGGCCATAAGCCACATTCGGTTTTTTCGTAGTGTACGAATATTTCTGAAAATTTGAGACAGTGTTTCTTGTACAAAACGTTATTCTTTAAATAACGTATAAGTCCTGTTTAAAAATAGTTATCGCTAAAATCAACTTTCGAAAACTTTGAAAATTCGAGCGTAAAAATTTTGAGAAAACTTTGCTGAGAACGGTAAAAAAAAGTTTATCAATATCTTGTCACCTCGCGGGATCGAGCTTAAAAGCTGTGGATGACAGACATCTGAATGGCTTTCCAGGCAGCATCGCGAAGATCGCACTTATTATTGACATTCGACGCTCGCACTCTGCCACCTCAGCACGCCACTCGGGATCCTCCCACAGATGCTCAATAGGATTTAAATCGGAAGAACCTAAACGCTCTTCTATAGACATCCAACTTATAGTTGCCTCTTCAAATGCTCCAGCATCACCAGGATAATTATCCAAAAAAGAATGGACCACATGGGAGACGTCCACTCAAACCGCTCATCAGCAAGAAGGATCGTAAAGGGTTGCGTGGACAAAAAGAAATGTCAATTGGAAAGGTCGGGAGTGGGCAAACCATGTCTGGAGCGACGAAACTAAGTTCAATCTGTTTAGAACTGATGGTGATGGAATTAAATGGGTGAGACGTCCTGTCCCCAAGTACAAAATCCCAAAGGTCAAAGATGGTGGTGGGTCCTGCGTTTAGTAGACTGAGACTACTAGATTACTTCGTCATGTTGTTGTAACTATGGATCGCATCGTGCACGAAGATGTATTAATTTTTTTTTCTGAGACGGACCAGTGAATTCTCTGGTTTGTTCAAGCTGTCAAGCGGTCTTAGTTAATCCAGAAGTTCGATCTTCTCGAGGCTGAACGGAAAGCCATTCATAATTGTATAATTTTAACAAATGTTGTTCTTTTCAGAGATCGGTGCCTAATGGAAGAGCAAAAAATAAGTCTCGGATAGACGGCCACACGGCCACAAGACCTTTTCGTCTATTCCTCTTCAATATGGGCTGCCCATTTTTGAGACAACACACTTTGATGAGAGACAAAAGAGTGGCCGTCCAAACGAGAACCTCATTTCATTCTATTTTTTCCTCTTCCATTAGGCACAGATCTCTGAAAAGGATAATAGCACGGGGAATTGAAACATCCAACTTTTTAGTATTTGTGGTAAAAAAAATATAGGTTTCCAGGAATACTAAAAATAAAGTTAGTTTCAATGTTCTCTATTGCACTCCACTACCACGGAGTACGCGCAAATTGCGCAAAACACGCAGTTTCAATATATTATTTTTTAATCTGTTATTTATTAATTATTTTTTTATCAGAATTAACTAAAAAAAAATGAAAAATGAAAAGAGTAAAAAAAACTATTATACTTTTCGGAGCCTCATGCAGCATGAGAAGAAATTTTTCTATAATGCATTAATTAATTAATAAAATATAAAAATATTAAAAATATTAAAACTGTTTTGCACAATTAGTGCGCGGTCTATTGCAATTTGTGTGTGATTCGTGGTAGTGCTGCGCTATTGGTTTCAATGACTATTTCGATGAACTCTCAATTAGGTAGTAAACATTTATTTATTTTTTTTTTGTAAAAACCGCGCTCAGCGAATCCCTCGATTAAAATCGAAAAAAAACAAATAAAGTTAATTTTGATTGCATTATGTTTTTTATTCCTATGTGCATTGTTCATTAATTGTTCCATTGCTGCCATTTCTGCTGTCATCGATAGTTTTAGTCGCAAGGGTAAACATTGCACGCGGAAGAATAATGAAAGACTCAAAGATATATATAAGAGTTGAAGGGTTGTTGACGTTTATTTGAAATGATCCGGATCGCCGCCAAAAAAGTTTATTATGATAGATTGTTAAGGAAATTTATAGAAAGAATACGAGAAAGAATAAAAATAAAAATTCTTTCTCGTATTCAGAATAGAAAGTTTCAAAATATATATCTTATGAACTATCTCAAGTTGTTAATTAGTTATTGTCCTTTTCAGAGATCGGTGCCTAATGGAAGAGGAAACAATTAGGATGGACTGAGGTTCTCGTTTGGACGGCTAATATTTTATATCTAATTAATGTGCGTTTTCTCATAAAATAGATAACAAACATTGAAGAGGAATAGATGGAAACGTCGTTTGTGGCCGTGGGGCCGTCCATCCGAGAATATCATTTTTTCTTCATTTTTTGCTCTTCCATTAGGCACCGATATCTGAAATTAACAATATTTGCAAATTAAGCAAGTTTAGAGTCCTTTTGATAATTTGATGAAGCTCACCGAATGGATAGAATCCGAGGCGCTAGATTTTTTAAATTTTCTATTTTCAGGTTCATAGGCCGATTGCCTTAAAAAAAATCTATTGGGGAAAGCATAACTCGATTGCCCGATTAAAAATAAGGTAAATTTAATAGGGAATCAACCCCAATAAAACCTTTCCCCGATAGTTTGTTCGGCCTCATATGAAAACCATAAGCTATCCGCAACAAATAATGAAGTGAATTTCATGGACATTGTGTTGAATGTGCTTCAAGGCAATCCCACTTGTTATAATTAAAAGTATCATTAAGTAGAGAAATGGTTAAAGTCATAAACATTATGTTTATTTAAATAATTTACAGGACTTTATGAAAAAATTATCAGTAATCGGATACTTACTATGCTTAGCAGCCAACGCGAACTATCTCTCCCCATTTGAGTCGACAAGCCCGCGCCATTGTTGACCAGACTGTCTTCTTCCGCAAGATCCCGATGCGCCTTCTTCCGGTTTCGTATTTTCTTGATTCCAGGACTACGAATTTAACCACCGCCTCGTTGACTGCTGTTGACCATCTTTCTCTCGGCCGTCCTCTTCGTCGTCTAAAGCACCTTGGATCCCATTCTGTCACGATCTTTGGCCATCTTGTGGTAAACGAGCGACATGACCTGCCCATCTCAGCTTCTTCATTTTCGCAATTATGCGGATGTCGATGTGTGTTGAGCAAGCTGTTCGTGATAAGATGGCGTTGATCATTCTTTGTAGTCGATTGACGTGTTCCGAGAGGAGAGTTCCAAGAGGCTTTGCATTTCGTATACGCAGCCCATCCAGCTCTGATTCTTTTTGAAATTTCTTCATCCAGTGAACCGTCAATCGCTATCGTGCTTCCCAGGTACTTCGTGTGAGTTGCAGTTGGACATTGTGCTCCGTCAACTTCGATGAGTCCGGGCTGGACGTGTGAGTTGTGCAAGATCAAAGTTTTCGAAGCGTTGATTTCTAGTCCAATTTTCTTGCTTTCCGCGACCAGGATGTTGAGGCGTCTTTCAATCTCTTCTGATGAAAGGCCAATTAAGACGACGTCATCGGAAAATTCCAATCGATGCAACCTTTCGCCATCCAGACGGATACCAAACTCATTCAGCTGCGCCATTTGCAACAAATCGACCCTGTCTAACATCAACTGCAGCTGCAGTGTTGTGGTAAACAAAGTCGGAGATGCTGAGTCTCCTTGACGAACACCGCGCTTCATGGGAATGTCGATTTGGGTTCCGTGAACATCGATCTGCGCACAACCATCCTTCATAATTTCCTTGAAAACGTTGGAGAGATGAGACACGCCCGCATAATTTTAAAAAAAATGTTTTTTCTTGTAAATATAAGAGAAGAAAATGAAATTTGAATGCACATCTCCTCATTATAATTTCAGTATAAATATTTATGCTCTTTATAGAAGCTAATTGTTTTGATAACATGATGCATACATCACTGATGTTTTATTTTTTAGTTATTGTGTGTTTTTGATGTTTTTTTGATAGGGAAGATTATATTTTCATAATTGAGACAACAGATATTAGAAAAACAACAATATTAGATATAAAATAGAGTTATTGTACCGTTGAAATCAGGTTTAGATTTTTTAAACTCAAAAATTACATAACATTTTATTCCCAAACTTTTCCCAAACGTCGTCACGGTATATTATGGAAGTCTTTTAAAGGATATTTGAACTCTGCATTTTGGATTTTTTTTTATTTTTGCGTGGCGATGAATGTAGACAATTACGTTTACGTGAAATACACACAATATGCTTTATAAAATTGAAGCTTTTTCAGAAGTTTTTTTTTTACTTTAGCGTCGGAACGGTGACGTGAACTTTTCTATAAGATCAGTGTGAACCAGAGATGGGCGGAATGACAGTTTTTGAATTTCGGAATGTTGAATCACGAATTCGGTATCGAAAATGGCCGGAATCAGGAATCCGGAATGCGGAATACGGAATTTCGCCCGTAATTGGTGCTAACGTTTTCTTGAAAGTGAATTTTAGAAATTTTTGGAATGCGAAATGCACTACAAATGAAAATGAACATTTCTCAATTTTCTAATGACTTTTTCAAATGTCTACGTGTAAATAAGATCTGAATTGTAATGCCGGTTAGTCAATCTCGTCGTAAACTATCCAATAATCTAAAGTTATTTTCAAAATATTTAATGTAAGAATAATTACTGGGCTCATTATTATAGTTTTCCATTTGGCGTGCGGAATGCGTACTTCGGATTTAAAAAAATGGCCGGAATACAGACTTCGGCCTTTGGTCTGAACTTCCATCTTTGGTGTGAACTTTAAGTTATTTTATTATACCAAGATAGAGTTCAAATATCCTATATGAGAAAGATTATTTATTTATTTAATTTATTTATTATTCACCAAAATAACATTTAAGCAATATAAATTGTAAATGGTAAGCTAGGGCCCTAGCTAGGGAATAAAATAAGATGAACATATGACTCCGCCAGAAGTCGGTCGCTCAAATATTAATAATTATATACATAAATAACAATAAGTATTTGGTATAAATAACAATAAGTATTAAATGAAGGGCAGTGATAAATATTGACAATGATTTTAAAATATGTTTTAATGATTAGCTTAAGGCGTCTAACTTTTATAGATTCGAAATCTAACTTAGTAAGCCTAAGAAACATACTTTATATTGCATCGCTGACATACCCTACGCGTAAAGAATCTCAGAGTTTTTACTGTCCGTGTTAAATATTTCGCAGCCATATTCCAGAATAGGTCTTACATAACAATTGAATAACTTCATAAGCATTGAGTGGTCAGTGTGCTTCAATAGCTGTCGGCATCATTATGTTGAATCATTATTTATTTTTAACAACTTATTAAAAAATTCACCTGTACTTGCAATTTTTAAATCTAAAATAAGATAGTTTTTTAAAGTTTTATGGGATCATTAAACTTGTTTGCTTATTCATATTGGGTTCATAACACATTAAACAATCTCCTAATGTGAATAAATTAAAATTAATTTGATTGCTGGGCCGATTGCATTTTAACATTAAAGGATATTTAAACTCTACGTTTTGGATTATGTCTATTTATGCTCTTTATGCGGAGAAAAAATAAAAAAATAAATACCTTTGTTAAATATCAATTTTAAAATTTTTGATTGTCAAGGTAGAAGCTAAAGAAGACTGGCAAGTTTTATTTTTTTTTAAATTCATAATAATAATAATAACACAGATGCAAGAAATACATTGTAAAAATTATCAAAAGCAATTAATTTTCAGATTAATCTATATTTAATCTATATTTAAATTAAAGCCTTATAAAAAGAAGATTTATCCTAATTTGTTTTTTTTTCACAACAAACTACCAATTATTGGGTTGAGGAATAAGTTCATAGAGTTTTTATATTATCTTTTAAATGAATTTAAATAGAATTAAAGAAGTCATTTTTCGAGCCAAAAGGTTTCGGGGTGAATGTCCTCAGCTATCCCCATGCAAAGTTTGAAAACCAAATTTCGGCTCTCAACTCTAAAATTCGTCGTTTCAGCCTCAACCCAAGTATAGCGCAGGCGGAATACGCCTGCGCATAAGCCCGACATATTTTGAATCGAAAATGACCTCCTTATTAAGAAAAAATATTAAAACAATTTATTATCAAAATATAAGAAATTGACAATTCAAATTTTATTTTAATAAAAAATAAAAGTAATAAATCTGATTTGATCTAGAAATTTTGAAGAAATATAATGAAAAACAGAGAAATTATTAACATAAATTGAATATTTGTTTCATGATCTCTTTGAGACCATTGAAAATAATTCAAAAATGTTGAAATTGAATTTTCAATTTCTTATATTATTCATTTCAGAGATCGATGCCTGATGGAAGAGGAAAATTTTAGGGGCGGGGCAAAGGTCTTGTTTAGGCAGCCACACGGCCACTAAGGCCATCACGTCTCTTCCTCTTTTGTTTGTCATCAATTTTTGTTATCTATTTTTTGATGACAAGAAATGAAAAGTTTAATTTAAAAATGAAAATGGATGAAATAAAAATATTGATGACAAACAAAAGAGGAAGAGACGTGATGGCCTCAGTGGCCGTGTGGCTGCCTAAACAAGACCTTTGCCCCGCCGCTAAAATTTTCCTCTTCCATTAGGCATCGATCTCTGTAATGAATAATATTTTGATAATACTAACAAGTAATTTAGAAATAAAGTATCTTTCAGGATACTTTATTAGTAAAAAAATGTATTAAAATTATTTTAAAAATTTGAACATTACTGCTTCACTTAATTAAAATTAACATGTCAATCATTTTTTTCAGATGTCAGTTATAGTAAAAATCAATTTCCACCTCAATTTCCACGCACAATTATCATTTCAGAAAGTACAATTTATTATAGCAAATGTTCTGCTTTATTTATAACAATTCCAGCGTGTTTAATAATATTTGTAAGTTTATATATTTTATTTTCACACATGTTTTGAAAAATATTATATATTTGTTAGTGGTTGTATGAATGTGTCTTAATTGTCGTTAATTAACTATTTATTCAATAATTGAATAACAAAGTAGCTCAATTCTTAGTAAATATTTTCCAATTAAATTGAATTTAATCATAATTTGTTTAAAACTCCAATTCTCAAAGATATCATGGTACAAACAATCGAAAAGAAAATATTAAAACAGTTTACTAACATCTTAAGGGAAAAATATATTTTAACATCCAAGACTTTATTTTGTGACAGCTCATTTTAATCGAGAACAACATGACTTTAAATTTCCGTCAATGCTATTGATAATATGCGTTTTAAAATTTTCAAACGTTCCCAAAAAGGATCTTTCATAAAACAAGAATTAACGAATATAGACGAAACTGGTATTCAACAGTCGATTTTGTGAGCAATATAATTTTAGAAATTTAGAAATTTTATATTGGGTTGAAGTTCGTAGAGTTTTTATATGACCTTTTGTTTCACAACAATTGCCTTGTTGTTTGGCAAAGTGTATATATTTATCTGATAGCGCTTTTTCTGCCATACAAAACTGTGTTTTTAGTTTGTTCTGAAATTTTGAATTTTCATCATTTTTCAGGCTTAGAAATGAACTACCCAGAAGGCAAAAATCAGCATTTTCGACATCTGCTCTTCTTCGCTATTCTTCGAAAGCAAAAAGCAGCCGAAGCCGCTCGGGAAATATGCAGTGTGTATGGAGAATGTGTCCTAGGCGTGTCAACTGCACAAAAATGGCGACTCCAAAAAAGACCATAATCTGCGTTTGGTGGAACTGGGAGGGCATACTGTACTGGGAAAAGCTCGAAAGTTACGCCACGGTCAACAAGGAGCTCTATGTATGCTGCGCTGCCAAAATGAGGCTATTCTACTGAAAATACCCAATCGACAAGGCCAAGTCATCTTGCTCCACGACAACGGCAGGCCGCATGTTGCACAAGTCGTCAAAACCGCCCTCCAGATGCTTGAATGGGAGGTTCTTCAGCATCCACCACCGTACTCTCCAGACCTTGCGCCATCCGATTATCACCTTTTCCGCTCTCTGTCAAACCAAATGAGAGGTGTTATCTTCGATGACGAAGAGGACCTCAAAAACTGGCTCAACAACTTCTCCGACATCATACCGGGCGATTTTTGGCGGAACAGCATCAACGAATTGATCGAGAGTTGGGAGGAAGTCGTAAACAGTAACGGCGAATACATAATTGATTAGTTTATTATTATAATTATTGTTTTTTGTTCAAATAAATCTTTGTGGAAAAAAAAACTTTACGAGCTTATTCCTCAGCCCAATATATAAAAATGACTATCTAATATTATGTTTGATAAAATAATTTACAACAATGATGTTTATAAGGATTATTTGATAGGGAATTTACAAAATTCTTTGTTATAAAATGTCAACTCACTTGTCAGATTTTTTTAAAAAACTTCAATTAAGTTTCTTTAAATCAACATTTAAAAACAGTGGTGAAATTATTGTAAGTTAAAAAAAAGATTACGTTTAAACTATATTTTTTAATGAATCCTTACGCTAATGTATTAAAAACCTATTCGAACAGTTACTCGTTAAATAGTTTATTTTAACTGGTACATTCAAATTATATAAATCAGTTTTTTTTTCAAACGGACGACGGAAAACGTAAATGGAAGTCATTTGAGTGTCTCTATTATTTGGCTTCGCACGCACGCATTCAACACGATTTTGACGGAAGGAAGGATAGCAGAATTGCCAAAATGAGTCTCCTACCAAAGGGGTCTAGAAGGTCATGCATCGACAATATCAATCAAACGGAACGCGGAAAACGGAAATGGAAAAAATTTTGTGTAACGGACAACGGAAAACGGAAATGGAACTCAAAAAACGACGAACATGGATATAACATAAAAATAAATAAAATAATATAGAAATATCATAATTTAAAGTGTTTGCATGGTTCGTAAACTTATATGAAAATCGGTATTGATCCAAGAAGGTGAAAAAGATTGTTTCTAACGTGTAAACTAAGAAAATAAACATTTTATGAAGTTTTTACGCGTTCTCTTTATTTCATTATTTCTGTTATATTTCTTCAAACAATTTTTTAGTTCACGTCGGATTTATTGTTTTTATTTTTTATGAATATCTGAATTTCTCACAATTTGACAATGGTTTAAGCAATTTGAGAATAAAAACAACACATTTCTTAATGTAAGCACAGATGCAATTGCAGTTCGTTGCAAAATTTATACGTTCGCAATGCATTTCGCGTAAATCGGAAAGTATAGGAAAGAGAAAATGAAATAGAGTAAGCGTGCACGAATTCGGAAAATCAGCTCGAGTTTAAGCTGACTTTTACAGAATATTAAATATTTTTGCCAACTCCAACTGTAGCAATGTTAAATTACAGTGGAACAACAAATTTATAAATAATCGCTCGTCTAAGATTTTCACTTCTCAAATAACTAAGCGACGGGGATTCGGAATACTCTTACAGGAGAAGCTTCTGGCCAGATTAAGATACCTATCTGGTTGATTTTCCACGAACGAATGATTGCCTTCTTAAGATTGATACTCGAGCTGTATTGCTTTCTTTCAGAGAAAATCGTGCAAAAGAGCTGCCTCCAAACATGTCGCTATGATACATGTTTAACTGTAAGCAGGCCAACCAAGAACTCCAACATTGTTGTGGTTGTCCTTTTTCTTCAAGAATCACTCCAAGTAAAATCACTATTTTGTTTAATGTACAACGCCTTTGCTATATGGATTTCATGTCTTAAAATAAACACTATTTGTTATAAAAGTCGACGCAAAGTTCTAAACAACGTAAAAGAATCTTGTATAAGCGACACTTACGGTGGTGTTCATATATTTAAATATATAACTATTTCTGGATAAGTTTTTATTTCAGAAATATAATATTTGAACTACTTTTCTGAGATTTCTGTTGAAGAACAACTTTTGGTGTAAAGCGGCATTATCCTGCTTTAGTTGACTATGGTAATTTCCCGTGACCTCAAATGTTCAAGCGACTGCTGCAAAGAAAAGAGAGGGCTTTAAAAATAGTTGAACACTGCCCTAATTAGCGCTGAAGCCCTCTCGATAAATTTTCTTTTTTTTTCTTCCAAAAAAACCGAATAACATCTACGAGATGGTCTTTATGGAGTTTGAGAATTAACGCGTAGAGACTATTCTTCTACACTCTATTCTTCCCGACGAAGTTGTTGTGATTACACAAAGTGATTCTCATTCAGATGATGATCTGCGATTCACTTGATTTGTTTGATTTCCGATTTCGGACCAATTGCGTAAAATTTTACTAAATTTCTTAAACTCGAATGTTTTATTGAATTGTCAAGCAAGTTAAGTGCAAAGAACCCTTTGCATTGTTATTCTTTCAAAATAAATATTTTTCAACTTGTGCTCATTGGTGTATGACTAAGTTATGATATGATATCACTTTCAATTTAAAAGTTAATAGTATAATAGTTATTAAGGGTTAATGATATTTGTAATAAATTATTCAGTGATTTACTAACTTGTTTTCGTAGCTGTTCTTTATTGCTAATCAGTTGCTGGGACTAAAAATTATAGTTTATATTTTTTATTAAATATATTCAATTTTTAATTATATAAACTTTGATAATTTGAATAAATAACATATGGAACCTATTAAAAATCATATTAAGAAGTTAGCTATGATTTTGCATTACCAAATCGTACCTATATCGATAGTTAATTTTGCAAATAGTAACTTTTCGTACATCAAAGTTTACAAGTTAATTTTCTCCAATATTGTTTCTCAAATAAGATCTAAATTATTTAGAAAGCATAAAATGATATACAAATTTTGAGCACTTGCGATACAACTAAATTAATATTTTTCTGATAAAATTCTTAGAATTTAATGCACAAGATACAGATGGTAACTATTTTTAATTAAAACTAATGAGTTTATAATTTTTAAAAACACAATAATAATGACTATCATCTTATTTTTCACATTTTTAATTTATAATTGCTTATTTGTGAACATTTGTTTACAATATTTATTCAAACATCAAAGCTTCTTTTTTAAAATAAAAATTACAATCTCCAAAGAAAGCTGTTTAATAGAAAACTAAACAAGATGCAAAATAAAATAAGAAATGGAAAGTAAATATAAACAGCATAATTAAGTTTTTACATAATTTTGTTTACTTCGACTTTCTTCCTGTATGAGAAAAAGAAAAAAAGCAATTTAAAACAATCGAAAAATTATGATTATTATTATATATATAGTTATTATCAAAATATAAGAAATTGGCAATTCCAATTTGATTTTCATAAAAAATAAAAGTAATAAATCTGATTCGATCTAGAAATTTTGAAGAAATATAATGAAAAACCGAGAAATTATTAACATAAATTGAATATTTGTTTCCTGATCTCTTTGGGACCATTGAAAATAATTCAAAAAATGTTGAAATTGAATTTTCAATTTCTTATATTTTGATAATAAATGAAAAAAATTAAAAAGAAAAAAACAAATCAATTTTAATAATTTACGAGATAAACTGGCAGCTCGGAAATCATGTGAATTTTCTTATATATACTAGTTTAATTAATTAAAATTTAATATATATAAATATTATCAAAATATAAGAAATTGAAAATTCAATTTCAACATTTTTGTTTGTGGAAAATGTACTGTAGCGTAGCGGTAATAAAACCGATTTTAAATTTTATGGAAATAGGTTTTTTCTGACGGGGAATCCACTGGTACCACTCATTTCAACTGTAGTCCTGCAGTAATATACGAAACAGCTTATTAATGGGGGTGTCGCAAACATTTGGACACCACTGTATATAAATATTTAATTCCCCAACTCCACGGAAAAGTCAAATGACTGCCTAATTTAACGTGCTAAACCTTACAAAATTTTAATTTTGCTCTTATTGTTAATTTGAGTTTGACATTGTATGATTAGTTTAGTTTAAAATAACCACAATTCTGCTTTAAGTTCACGCGGATATAAAAAAAATCGTTAAATCTATGGCGGGAAACTTCCGGATGGCGGGAAACTGCCTTCAAATTATGAGAAATCATCATTTTTTTGGATATGTGATATAGTGAGACTTATTGAACCATATTATTGTTTTATCCATTTATAAAATCAACAGCTTTCCGTAGCAGTTAATAAAAACAAGCGTCGATCAAATACCGGGATAATCCCATTCAACAATTCTTGTTTGCGTTGAGAAGCATCCGAACAATCGCCGATTATTCACACAGACGTACAAGATTTGCTCATCAATAATGCCATCAATCCCACGCCAATAAGACGATTTCCATTCATGGAACTTTGCAATCATGATCAAACAATACACCGACAAGTGCCGTCATGATCAACGCGGAAGCGATTGTCGAACCGGCCGGCCGCGCACCGGACGTCGCGCCCTCCCTCCCCTCATCCGATTATTATTTTTTTTGTTGCTTTTGCACCCATGAGCATACACAATCGGACATTTAATCGCGTCTTGTTATCAATCGGTTTCGAAATGCGCATCGTTGGAATTATTCTCGTCTTGTTATCTTCGACGAGCATGGCTAATCAGATAATGGAAGTGGTGAATACTGTAGAAGGGCCAATTAGCCCAAATTATTGCAACCAAAGGTAAACACGTAGGCTTTTAAATGAGAGAAAGCGAAAATGTTAAGTGAACTGTTGGAAGAAGCGGGATTGGTAAAGTCAACGTTGGGGCAATTCTTGGGCTACGCGTGTAGTGAAGAATTCTATCATTGCAGGTATTATACATTTATATAGAAGAAAAATATCTTTTGATTATTTTTCAGATGGCAGAGTGATGGATTTCGAACGTATAGAAAGAAGTGTAATCCAGGTTAGTCTTTCATTAAGAAATCACGCGTAAAAATATTTAATAAATTAAAATTTTATTTATAAAATAAGTTATAAAAATGTTGTAAATTAACTTTTATAAATTTTATTGCCGTGGTGTAGGTTATTGAAAGTCGATTTAAAGGAGCATTCCGAATAATAAAATGGTCTCGCTTGAGACAGGTGCACATTTAATTTGCCTTTTTGTCTATTATTTCGCTTTTCTTTGAATATCGATCCTAAATATAATAAATTACACATAAAATTTTGTTATTATAACAATTATTAATGTAACAACCAATTTATTAAGAGAAAACAAAATAAAACAAAAATTTTATGAAAAAAAGCGAAATAATAAACAAATTGCAAATTAAATCTACACCTGTCTCAAGCGAGACCATTTTATTATTCGGAATGCTCCTTTAAATCGACTTTCTATAACCTACACCACGACAATATTTTATTTGGAAAAAATTGTTACAGCATACCTGAAAAAACTCAATTAAGAAAAATCACTATCAGTTGAAACATTTGTTCGTCTAACAAGTCAATGAAAATACAATTTAAAAACACATTTTCACGTCAAACTAACCCCACTCTCTTCTTTTAATATCTCTGACGCTTTAAATTTTTACAAAACATTATTGTCAAAGTGTAAGAAATTGACAATTCATTTTCAACATTTTTGAATTAATTTCAAATGGTCTCAATGAGAACGTGAAGCAAATTTCCAATTTATTTAAATAATTTCGCTTTATTTCATTATTTTTTGTTATATTTCATCAAAATTTATAGTTCACGTCCTATTGATTATTTTTATTTTTTATGAAATGAAAATTAGAATTATCAATTTCTCACAAATTGATAATACATTTCAGTGACTTTTCCGATCCTGTTTCTGCTGATTCCTTTGGCGTCCGTCTCATTTAATAGATTTTTCTTTAATTACAAGGGAAGTCACTTTAGCGTCCCTTTGCGATTTTGATGAAACTTGCACCATTGATAGATTCGGATGCGCTGATTCCAAACCCGTTTTTAAAATAGGCGCAATTTTTCGCTGAGCCGAGATATGAGCCGTAAAAGATTGATTCGTGAAATTTTGCGCCACTTTTTTAGAAAACTTAAAATCTGTAATAACATTGAAACTATTACCTCGTTTTTATGTGTTGAAAAAGTTTTATGTTACACACAAGTAGTTGTTTTATAAAAAAATCTCGGAAAATTTATTTCTGAAACTTTCCAATAAAAAATACATGAAACGTCGAGGAATTTCGAGTATTTAATATGTGGAAAGGTGCTAGAACAATTTAAATTTTAGGAAATTTTTATTTTGGTGTGTTTGTATTTAAACTATTTTTAATACATATTGACAAGATGCAAATTATTGTGAAAAATGGTCGTATAGGTGTACCCCTTTAAGCCATTTTTCTCATTAATCTACAATTTGAAAATATTATCCTATTACAAAGAAATCACTTATTTGAATGAGGAAAATAACTGCGAGAAATAAGATATTTAAAATTCTAGACAATTAAATATAAATTAATGTTGAAGTTTCAATGTGCGTAGGATTTTACAAGAGATTAAAATACTGAACATCATTTCTTTAGCTTGGAAATAAATAAACAAAAACGTTTACATTTTCAGTTTGAATTTTCCATGAATGTGGTTTTCAACAAAAACTTTGCCTTTTTTGCGAATAATATTTATTTATTGCTATAAAAATCACTGAAACGTTTTAAATTGCGAAATGCTCAATACATACTCCCGGACCATATTTTATCTATATTCTTTCAAGTTTACTAGCATTTATATGTGGAATTTTTTAAACGCTTTCTGTGCATTTTTCATCCTAAGGACCAACACACCTGATGGAGCTTCCAAGTCATTTAGAAGAGAATGGTTCCAAGGAGTTGGAAAGGTGCGCAGAAAGATCTTACCAATCGAGCATAGTCCATGATTAGCTGTTCTATTTTATAAATAAAATGAAAATGTAAGACTTTATATAAAAATCGAATCACTAATAGAATCGTCATAAAAATTTTTTTCATATATCAGCTGAATTCATCCAAACGTATATCTTAATTCCTGTAGTTCGTCTATTTTATTGATTTTCCTTGCAATTTTTCAACATTTTACCTTTGCCGGGCATATGTAAACAGACTATGTCGTTCGTATTAAAGTTAAACTTCGTGACAAATGCTTCAGGATTTAAACATAACTCAATTACAGGTCTCGTTTATGATGTTTTCGGAACGCAAAATTGCAACTACGATTACAACGTAAAAAGCTGCGGAATTCGACGCGGAGGAGGTACCGTAATTTATCTTTATCTCACACGACAAAACAAACAACAAATCCGATTCAAAAAATGACTGAACGTATTTGCACAGGATTCTGTCAAAACTCTCAAATATCACAAATCTATTGTTTTTGTTTGTCGTATTCCCACGCTCGCCGCAATGCGTGAGATTGCTCAGAATTTGATATGAATGATTTCTAGAGTCTAAACAATGCAACTCGACCGATTTCCATTGTCCACTTTCGGAGCAATGTGTGCCAATGTCAGCGAGATGCGATGGACACTATGATTGTGGATTAGAAGAAGATGAACAGAATTGTCGTATGTCGATATTTGGAATAAGGAAGATTGAATTTTTTATAATTTAGCCTTGTGTACAGCGGGAGAGTTTGCATGTAAAGTGTCAGAACAGTGCATACCGCTGGATAGAAGGTTTGTGAAAACCCAAAGAAGATCAGAACTTTTTCTATTTTTTTAAATCATGCCAAATGGAATATTTTAAGAGTGACACCAGAAATTGTGCTTAAGTTAAATATTTTGACAATAATGTAAGATTGACCGTATTGACCAACTGACATGATAATTTAAAAATTATTTACAAGTTGAGCAGTTTTTAAGAAGATTTTCAAATGGCGTGCACAATCTAAATTTCAATTTAAGAGTTTCATTCGAATTTATAAAGAATGAGTTATGCGTTTATTTTAATAAAAAGTTCAAAAATCAAAGAATGGAGTGAAACGAAAGGAAATTTGATTATATATGTAACAAAATAAAATATTATTCTGGCAATGTGATATAAGAACAAAGGATAAATTAGATGAAGGGGACTTAAACTAGAACCCTTCTAATTAATCATGCTTGACGAATATCATCAGGAAGTTGGTAGCATGTTCGCCTACCATATGGGCGACCCAGTTCGTTTCCCGGCCGATGCACCATATAACAATAAGATTATGATTTTCAAATTAAATGTTTATTCCAAATTAATGATAGAATATCAAATAACAAATATCGCAATACAGTTAGCACACCAAATTGAAATGAATATTGTCCAATATTTAAACGTGTATTACTAATTTACACGTATTATTTTCATATAACTTGACACGTCAGTTTTATTAGTCCATCTTAAACTATCTAAAAACATGCGCATCTTACCGAAATTTGAAGCATGAGCATGTTTTCTGAGCCACTAACTTAATATTCCATTTGACAGCCCCTGCTAGGAATTATTTTCGTTGTAAGACTGGTAATAACGCTAACCGATGTGTGGGAGTTGGGATTCAGCGCTTGGAAACAATATGCGCAGGTCTTAAAAACCCGTTCTTAAATAATTCTACCCATGAGATTTTCGAAAGATCTTATCTTTATCTAATTTTGGTTCTTTTCAAAAATAACATTTTGTTGTGAAGCTTGTGGATTCCAAGGAAGGATCTATGTCTTATCATCGTGTGGCTTTGTTCCTCTTCTTTGACAACCATGTGCCAATGAATGTAAACAGAATTTTTATTGCTTCGGCCAAAGCCCGTCACTGTAAAACGATTCTTAACTATCGTCGACAGGAAGTACATGTTCTGTATGCGGATTTAATTCTTTATATATCTAGAGGTGATTTCAAGAAACTAAAAATTAAATTATAAAGCTTCTTTCTAATATTGTAAGGAACGTTCTCGGGTTTATCCGTGAATGACGGAATGCAGTTTTCTGGAATGACACGTACAAATGTCCACGAATCTCTCTGGGCTTATAAGTTAATTTATATTCACTACTAGTATTTTAAGTTTTAATTAATTATAATTTGCTGTAAAAAACTTTCGAGTTTACTACTAACATAAACAATTTCTCGTATGATTATTCTCGAGAAACATTCCAATTTTTTGTTTAAAAAATCTGAACGGTCGTGTATTTTAGATAACCAGACACATTAGATATAAATTTAAGCTTTATTAAAGTTTAATTCACGCGTCTAAATTAATTCTTGAATAAAATTTTCTTAAATAAAGTTTTTTGCTTGAATCTCTAAAATTGTATAGTGCATATATCAATTGTTTAAATAGAAAAACAGAGTAGATTATTATCTTCAAAAATCTTATTGAACTGTGTATATACAAAGCAAAATATAATTTCAGATGTAATGGACTAACAGAATGTGACGATGGAACCGATGAGCAAAATTGTGATAGTACGTTGTTTCTTTTTATCGCGGGGGTTTCATTATATCTACGGGCGTTTTGACAGATTGGTTAATTAAAATTAAATTTACACCGCTCTGTCTTTTCACAAACGAAACTATAACAACCTAACTATGCGCGTCAATAATCCGGAAGTCTCAGATAAAATCGCTTCGTAAATAGTAAAAATATTTTGTAACAAAAAATAAATTTGTAGTCATCTAACATGTCATAAAATATAACCTTTATCCTGCTCAAATGTCCCCAATAAAAAGAATTGAACTTTAAGTTTGTGGAAATGGTTTCTTCCATTGCTCCAAAAGTAACGAATGCGTACCAATTGACGAGCGATGCGACGGTCGACGTCAATGCCCACATGGAGAAGACGAAATGCTATGCAAGTTTGTTCCAATCGATATAGATTTTTGTTATGTAACATTCATCTAGAAAATCAGATATAGAAAAGAAATTCCTATGTCAATCAAGAGATTTTGAGCTTCCATATACACAAGTATGCGATGGTCGACCGCAGTGCCCTGACGGATCCGATGAGTTGTACTGTGAGATACCAAACTCAATGTCTGGAGGAGCAGGAATGTGAGAGACAAGTGTTTCAAGAAATAATGAGTTTGAAATTAAGGTCATTTTCAAAGCAAGTTCCACCAGCACCTGTAATACCTAAAGAAGAGAAACCTGCGGATTATGATTATGAAAGTGTAGAAGAAGACGACGAAAAAGATGCAGCTTTTCCGATGTTAACTTTAATAAATTTACCGAGGTAATTATTTGTGACATTTAAAGGGAAAAACTACCGAATGATTATATAATTATAATATCCTCCAGAAAAGTAAAAATTATATTAATCACTATTTATAAGGTTAATTAGAAAAGAAAAATTATGAGTTTATGAGCTCCTAAAAATGGTGCGGATTATCGGCGATTTTACAAGGGAAGTCACTTTAGCGTCCGCTTGAGATTTTGATGAGACTTGCACCATTGATAGATTCGGATGCGCTGATTCCAAATCCGTTTTCAAAAACGGCGCAATTTTTCTCTGAGCCGAGATATGAGCCGCCAAAGTTTATTTTTGACAGCTTATTTTTGATAGTTTGATGTGCATAAACCATAAAATGTCCGACATAAGGAATAACTTAATTAAATAAGAAAATTATTTTGCGTGAGAAATGTGGAAGCAGCGAGTGGATGATCAAATGGAATGGAATATTTATTATGGGTGGTTATTTCAACGAGTGTTAAATATTGATAATGTTTATTTCGATTTTCTATGCAATTTACAACTTTAATAACTTTAATCATTCCTTCAATTAATTATTGCAAGTTGTTGAAAAATATTTCATTCTTTTTTTAAAAAGTTAATGGTTAAATAGCAAACAAAATTAACTTTCATTGGTAAAGTTAAATTATATTTTATAAACATTTATGAACAGAAACAATAATTATGCCGGTGGTTTAAATTTTTCTGGTCGTTGTATATTGAACCGGGACCATGGTACCAGCGAGTATGAAAAAAGTTGTCACCATGTCTGTGAAAGCGTTTGGCATGATGATAATCGCCAAAATTTTTTTCATAAATTACTTTTGAAATATTGTTCCATGAATTTATCGACATAGAACTGACAAACAATAGAACTGACGATTTTCCGTATTTTTTTTTAATTGGTGGAATATTCATAGGCCACAATGTGCTGGCTGACTGCCGGAACTTTTTAGGAACTACTGAATTATAAATCTTGGTATAGTCTTTCACAACGTTTATGCTACCTTATCTTAACCTACATCGTATAAAAATGTTTGCTATGTTTCCCGCTTTACCCTTATACACAGAATATGTCAGTCTTATCTTCTCAAGCATATTTGTGATACAAGATGTACCATGATTTCTATCAGAAATTTTATGGAACTGAAGACATACAATGTTTTTAGAAACAAGTGATTCAGTTAAAAAAGTTTATTATCAAAAGAATTTACTTTGTGTATAAGGGTAGAGGCAACACCATAGGAAGGAATGAAAATATGCTTATACAAGGTATTGGGTTGAAAAATAAGTTCATAGAGTTTTCACAAAGATTTATTTGAACAAAAAAATTTTTCTTCGTCTGTTGAAGAAGTTGTTGAGACAGTTTTTGAGATCCTCTTCGCCATTGAAGAAAACACCCCTCATTTGGTTTGACAGAGGGCAGGAAAGGTGATAATCGGGGTAGCATCACCGTTATGAAAGACTACCAAGATTTATGATTCGGTAGTTCCTGAAAAGTTCAGGGGAGTCAGCCAGCACATTGTGGCCTATGAATATTCCACCAATTAAAAAAAAATACGGAAAATCGTCAGTTCTATTGTTTGTCAGTTCTATGTCGATAAATTCATGGAACAATATTTCAAAAGTAATTTATGAAAAAAATTTTGGCGATTATCATCATGCCAAACGCTTTCACAGACATGGTGGCAACTTTTTTCATACTCGCTGGTACCATGGTCCCGGTTCAATATACAACGACCAGAAAAATTTAAACCACCGGCATAATTATTGTTTCTTTTCATAAATGTTTATAAAATATAATTTAACTTTACCAATGAAAGTTAATTTTGTTTGCTATTTAACCATTCACTTTTTAAAAAAAGAATGAAATATTTTTCAACAACTTGCAATAATTAATTGAAGGAATGATTAAAGTTATTAAAGTTGTAAATTGCATAGAAAATCGAAATAAACATTATCAATATTTAACACTCGTTGAAATAACCACCCATAATAAATATTCCATTCCATTTGATCCATCCACTCAGTGTTTGGCGGACGGAGCTAGGACGAACAACAACGAGTTTCAGGTGTATAGTTGTCCCGCTAAGCAAAATAAATCTATCTCTCATGTTTATGTTTATGGTCAATACAGAACAGTAGACCAACAACGACTCGATTTTACGTTTCTGGAGATAGGCAGACAAACAACGACTCGATGAATGGTTTTGGTTGTCAGTGCGGATCTGCTACGAGTATAGTGCAACCTTAAAGTGCATTTCAACAATAGACGACATTGTTTATGAGTTATCGTCATTATTTTTTTGTCTTGTTATTGTTTTTTATTGTTTTTATTGAACAGTTTTATGTTTTTATTTCATTCTTAACTTACAAGTTCTGATGACTTGTACATATTCGGAGCCATATAAACCTATATTCCTATATATAGGTTTATCTCTGAGATTATTCCAACGGATTGGATCAATTCAACCGGATTAATGGTTTGTTTTGCTATCATAGGTATTACTAATAATCAAGAAATTAAATTGGAAATTGTATAATTTTAAATATTTCAGGCTCGAATGTGAATGATGACTTTGCCAAAATGGAGGTTGACAAGGAAATCATGGTATACAGAAAATTTCCATTTAAATTGCAGGAATTTCTTGATTACAATTGACAAGCTATTGTAAGTTTTGGAAAGTTAACTAATGATTATTGGATAGTTTTAGGACCACGGACATCGACACGAGGACAAGCTACCACCATCCATGACAACGACATTCATCATGTGAAGCATTCCGGGTTTGTTATTCTTTTTATTTATGAAGCCATTAAAAATCAAACTTTTCGTATTTTGATTGTTGCTTAAAATAAAATTCATCAGATGCCATTTCTGTACTTTGTGCATATGTTCGAATTATTAATTGTACGACTCCTTTTATTACGTACGAATTATATTATACGCAGAAACCAACAACTCAAAGTTTGATTTTTAACTGTTTCCGTTGAATAAGTTCAAATTAATAATATGCTCTTTCTTTTTTTGTTACGTGATTTAAATGTTAAAACAAAAGTTATTTAAAGGATGTTTAAAGTTATCACGCTAAGCCAAGTGTCGAGAAAAGTAACTTTAAGTGATTAATAATCCACAAATTCATTTTTGAATTTTTACGATATGTTCAAAACTTTGTTTTAAGTGGTCTTTTTTCGGCTCACAGGTCAAAATATTTTTTGATATACGCAAGAGTGGTTCGTTAGCTTGTTTTTAAACTTTAGAAATTAACTTTTAACATCATTTTAATGTGAAAATATTGAAGAAAATTAATATAAATAATACGTATACATGTCTACAGAAAAATGAAGAGTATAATACTAATTTTCAACTCACTTAACATATCTAAAAACTAATTTTTAAAATCTAGATGCCCTCAAATGATGGTCATACATGGATGAATACGTCGTGCCAAGCAAGTTCAAGTAGCAACAATGGAAATATAATTGTTTTACTTGTTTTCAATAAACATTGTATTATAATTACTGTTGTTTTATAATATAATGAAATACGACTAGTGCCCTCTTTACACCCACAAAGTAGTGTCAGCAGGTGCTAGGATGATGAATAGATGCTGTCGCGCTGGACAACCTAGCGTCATCTTTGTGTCCACAAACCAGTGTCCGCGGAAGCTAGGATGGAGTAAATAGTTGCCTCCGCAGCGGGGACGCCCTACCTCCAACCTAGCGCCATCCGCCAGACACTGAGTGATGGCCATACATGGATGAATACATCGTGCCAAGCAAGTTCAAGTAGCAACAATGGAAATATAATTGTTTTACTTGTTTTCAATAAACGTTGTACTATAATTACTGTTGTTTTATAATATAATGAAATACGACTAGTGCCCTCTTTACACCCACAAAGTAGTGTCAGCAGGTGCTAGGATGATGAATAGATGCTGTCGCGCTGGACAACCTAGCGTCATCTTTGTGTCCACAAACCAGTGTCCGCGGAAGCTAGGATGGAGTAAATAGTTGCCTCCGCAGCGGGGACGCCCTACCTCCAACCTAGCGCCATCCGCCAGACACTGAGTGATGGCCATACATGGATGAATACATCGTGCCAAGCAAGTTCAAGTAGCAACAATGGAAATATAATTGTTTTACTTGTTTTCAATAAACGTTGTACTATAATTACTGTTGTTTTATAATATAATGAAATACGACTAGTGCCCTCTTTACACCCACAAAGTAGTGTCAGCAGGTGCTAGGATGATGAATAGATGCTGTCGCGCTGGACAACCTAGCGTCATCTTTGTGTCCACAAACCAGTGTCCGCGGAAGCTAGGATGGAGTAAATAGTTGCCTCCGCAGCGGGGACGCCCTACCTCCAACCTAGCGCCATCCGCCAGACACTGAGCACTCGCTGCTTCCACATTTCTCACGCAAAATAATTTTCTTATTTAATTAAGTTATTCCTTATGTCGGACATTTTATGGTTTATGCACATCAAACTATCAAAAATAAGCTGTCAAAAATAAACTTTGGCGGCTCATATCTCGGCTCAGAGAAAAATTGCGCCGTTTTTGAAAACGGATTTGGAATCAGCGCATCCGAATCTATCAATGGTGCAAGTCTCATCAAAATCTCAAGCGGACGCTAAAGTGACTTCCCTTGTTAAATCGAATTAAGTCACAGTACAAAACGAAATAGAGAGAGAAAGTGATAAAGTAATTGAAAAATTAATGAGATCGTTACATTTTATGGCTTAACCCCTGTTCTCCTTTTCTTAGAGCGACCCGAAGAGTGTAAGTTAGGAGATAAGACGCATGTAAACTACTTGGAACCAGCAAGATGGCTTATCATGACTGGTTCGATAGCACTCAATCTAATAATAATTTGTATTAGTAAATACATATAAAATACATAGTACATAATACACGAGAAAAGATGAACAATGCGAATAGGAATTGCTCACATATCGACTCAGCTCGGTGACCACCGATTGTAGAAACCCTGCTGAGTAGACGACTGACTATAGCATCAAGGAAATGAGGCGAGTTCCCAAGAGGTCCTGTTCCATAGTGTATGCTCGCGTGTCTCCGGTCTGTGTCTTTTTAGCGCATGTCGCATCCATGGTTGTAACAAGATAAAAATGGGAAAACTCGGAGCCATTCCGCGAATCTTGCTAACAGATGTTAATATAACTATCTCGTGTCACCAAAACTTCCGTCCTATCCATAAAAAAATGTGTCTATGTTTGTGATTGGTATAATTATTTTACAGTATTCTATATGGACTTTGAAACTTTAAAGAAGAAACATGTGTAGCGGAGTTGAACGTATAGATTTTTCTTTGAAAAAAAAAATCGACGGAAAACGGAAGATGGGAGATGGAATTCCATGAAGAATATGTAACTTCTGCCAAATTAATTGGTAAAAACGGAATCTTGAAAACTCCTTTAAACCTATCAAATTGTAAAAATACAAATAGATAAAGATATTTTAAGATAATTCTATAATGTTGACGTAAAAATGCATTTTAACATTACACGTGAAACTTAATAAAATTAGTTTAATTGAGATGCTACTGGGGACGCAAGAAAACCGCGGAGAGTTTATAACAAAACGCCTTTTTTATTTTATTAGAGCACGTTTTTTTTGTCGTGATGTGGAATCGAACACTAATTTCAAGATAAGATATGAAATTGGGGTTATTGAGCCAATATTTTTGTTATATTAAATTTAACCTCATAGCTCTTGTAAAGACAAAAAATCGAATATAATCAATTCGGTGATATTTAAATATGAAAAAACGCTTATTTTTTAGCCCAACTACCACCACTACCACTACCGAAGCTCCACGTCCAAGAAAGCCCGTGTTTAGTCGACCAGCACCTAAAATAAACAATGTAATGGAAGTCATGAGGAAAAAAATTCCCACAACAACAGCAGCCACGACAATTCCAACAACGACAACCACGAGAAGAATAAAGCAACGAGTCAAGCCATCTGCTAGCACATCCATTGGTACAGATTTACGAGTGCCATCTAAACCAGCGAACGAAAAAGTGTTTATCATGCAAGTTACGGCTTCACCGAAAAAACAAATCGAGATTACAACGAGGACAACAAAGAAGAAAATTGCGGCGATTGATGAGAATAGAAGCGATATTCTGAATAAGATTGCCGAGCAGTTAAATGGGGGAATAAATGAGTATTGGTAATTATTATTAAAACTAATCATTAGATAATTTTAGTGAACTTGTTGCTCAAATTGAATCGATTATCAATAATAGGGCAGTGACACCTCAAACAATTCGAAGGAGAAAGCCGACAGGGTTTTTATTCTTTTTAAATGATTTCTGATGGTGATTATATTGATTTCAGACTACAGCAAATGACAGCGATGTTGAATAGATTGGCTAATAATATAGAATAAGGACGAAAATTGAAATTAATTTATGAATGATCTCTTGAAGTTCGAGACACAAAAGTATTAAATTATTTATATATATATATATATAAACATATAGTATTATTATTTTTTATTTATGCTAATGACTTAACCATATAAAATAAATTTTTATCTGTTTTCAAAACTTTATGGGAGATTTTATATATAATCATGCGAATGATCAAGTATATTGATTATTTCAGTATTTACCCCGAAACCATAACCATGAAGATTATAGTATAATCCTTATAAAGACGACTGCTTTACCAACCAAGTCGATTTCTGCTTCAGAATCCTAATGCCTCTTTGGATAATGGAAGTATTGTGATTTCTTCGTCCAGCGTTCATTAGGACTTCTTTCTATGCTACAGTGAGGCTTCAATTCTGATAGAAAAACTTTACTGTTCGTACCGTGAGCAGCAGCCAACGCAAATACGTCTGTGCTATTGTTTATCAAACTGTCTTCTTTCGCAAAATCACGAAGCACCATCTTCTAGTTTCGTGCTTTCTGGATTCATGGTCCACAAATTTCATTAAATTCCAACAAGGCAAGATATTGATCTACGGTGTGATATTCTATCAGTAATTCACAAATATCGACTATATCAAGTCACGCCAATCTAAGATTGCATAAAACTTAACCATTTTACCATTTGAATCTCCTGGAAAAGAAGGGTTTATTATAGCAAATAGAAGTACATTATAGCAAATATTATAGCAAATAGAAGAACAAAAAAATTCATCGTACAAATTATACATAAAGTGCCAGCAGTTTTCTTTTTTAAGCTAAATTTTGTGAGATATATTTTAAAATACTGCTAGTTTACCTGATAATCATACTGCAAATATATTGTAAAGTAAAATTTAATAAATTAATTTCTAGTCGTTATCAGAAATAAAACGAAATACTCTTACCAGTTGTCTTGAACAGGTTATCTTTCATAAAAGAGTTAGTCAGTTTTCAAACTATACCGTGCTACATGGATGCAACGCTGTTAACTTCAGATGCGATGCATCCTTAGTACATCAAGTCCAAGACAGAGATAGAACTGTTTATTGAAACATAAGAATTGGTTTTATACTATTTCTCAAACGGTCGTTGCTTCATTCTAGTGCTTCAGTACGTTGAGGTAGTAGGACGAATAGTCTTGTCTAGTTTATTGTTGAAATTAGACTAGCTCATTTTGAAAGAAATATATTCCAGCTCGAGAGTTCTTTCTGGCTGAGCTATGAAAGAAACACCTCTAAATTTTCGGCAACAGAATATCTTTGAATATTTTTTGCAGATAATCACAGAAACTAGGTTAAATTGAAGCTTGTAAAATAATGTCTTCCTAACAATTTTCGACAGTCTCGCACACCTACTACAAACTTTCTTATGAGCTACGGTTAGTCCGAGGATTCTATATATATATATATATATCCGCTTTACGATACAATCATCTTGCGAGATTCCATACACTTTTAATTCAATTTTCAGACGTGAAAAGCCTGAAAATAGTTACAGCACGGCAATAAAATTTATATAGACGGATTCGTCTTGACCTGTTCTACAAGATGACGTACGCATCAGGTCCGATGCATTTAAATGTCTCTGATTAATCGTCAAAACGTTACCCCTAAAAATACCCCCTTTTGGCTAAAATTTTCAGCTAAATTTGTCATATGAGAGCTATTATAACTCGGCTGTAAATGCATTATACAATTTGAAAATTGGCATTTTCAGAGAACTTTCGGCGATCTTTCGAATGGTGTAACTTGATTTTTCCAGAATCCATTTTCAGTAAAGTTGTGCATACCAAATTTCCGCCATTTTCAAGCTTTTCAAGCTAGTGCGCACTTTTTCTTCATTTCCAAACTTGACTACTTGATTATCTGATTGTCAGTCTTCATTCCGAGTGCGTCGAGAAGCAGACCAGCTCTCTATAGAGTGTTCGGCTAGCTTCATATTTCAAGTGTAGAATATCCAACCCGTTGAAGTCCAACCGTCCTTTGAATACGTTTTTGAAGAGAATTTCCTGATATCGGCACCAAGTTTCGAGCAAGGCCGAAACGATGTTATGATGTATTAGCTCTTTTTGTGAGGAAATAGAAGCATGCATTTGTACACTGTTAAATATGGAGTCCTTCGTAGCATAGTCATTGTTTACGAGCATCGTATTCGTTGGGTTGATTTCTAGGTCGTGATTTCTGGCCTTTTCTTCGAGTTGATTTAGACGCCGGCTTATTTCTATTTTTTCTTCCGAGGAACTTCCTATTAGCACCAGGTCGTCAGGAAATTAGAAAGAGAGTTACACAAACTTACCATCAGCAGCACAGATATCTTCAGCTTCTCCCACTGTTCCATAGATTCTGATTTCGAAAAAAAGAAGACGAAAATTCGATTAGAACTAGTTCCAAAGGAATTCACTATATTTTCAATGATTTGTCAAACAGAATGGATATTTTCGATGAATGATCTTCTAGATTAATCTTCCTTTTCGGTAGGAGAGACACATTGTCAATTCTCCAATCTTCTGGTATTCTTCTTCCCATCGAAATCGTGCTGAATGCTTGTGTGCGAAGCCAAATAATAGAGACAAGCTCTTAAGCAGAAAAAAATCTGTATTCCATTTCCAGTAGTTTGATCTTCTTCACGGATAAATATACATTCAAACTGAGTTACCCATCATCTGATAAACTAATAATTATGACTGATAGTGTGATGTAAACTATCATACCGTAGGAGATTCGCCTTCCGTCTGAAAAACAAATCAATTTCCGTGCAACCCAGTTTCCCAAGTAATTATTGTCCGCTGCGCAATGACAATAAAGATCAGAAATGTTTTCCATGACTTTCCATGACTTTCCATGAAATTTAATACCAATTCAAACTAATAGATATTGACTTATATAGTCGGGATAAACCTTATTTGTAAAAGTATATAAAACAAAACTGAATAAATATTAATTGAATAAATCTAACGCAAAGTTATATGATAAGGTTATCATAATCAACGTGATATTAAAACCATATAATCCTATTTATTTAAATTATTTCAACAGCTTGCAACCGATAAAATTCTTGAAGATATGAGTGAACAAGATAATAAGGTATCTGAGAAAATAAAAAAATCCTGATTGAGACATAATGACTCTAGAATCGATCCACCTTGGAATCAACGAATACATCTACTAGAAGGTTTAGAGTCAATTCGTCATTCTCAGAATTAAGAATCATGTTTGCAGCTCTATCATACCAACTGCTCGATCTCCTAGCATTACGACTGCATTCTCGAATACCGAACCGAACAAAATCCCTACCGCATTATCGACTTCGGCCAATACAGCAATTGGCGCAACCGATAGCGAAATTCATGGGTAAATGGGGGTATTTTAGCACATATATCTTCTTACATATAGAAGGCCAGGAATGACGGACACGTCGGCAGGTTCTTTCAACGCCAATTCCAAATCTGAGACAACTACGGCCATTGGTGCCAAATCGCAAGAAATTCTCTTGAACAGTAGTAACATATAGTTTTTGACATTTCAAAGAGAATGAATGTAGATTTGCGACGTGGAACTCTTTTTGGAACATCGCGTGGAGCTGCCCAACAAGCAACTGATATCACAGCTCCAAGAGAAACCACTCAAAAAGAGAACAAATCGATAAGGAGTGTCACAAATGTCACATTTTCGAATAATGTTACCGAGAATGTTAAAATTTTTTATGAGTGCATTTACAGACGTCAAGTGAAAGTGGATCACAAGTAAGCTCGATTGAAAAGACGGAAGATACCTCGAAAGCACGTTTGTCAATCACCAAGAGATCTCGCAAAACGAGCATGTCGAATGTGGAAAAGAATAGCAAGAACCAGGTGTTATCGGAAATTATTAAACAGAAGAAGGCCGAAATTGAGAAAAAGGTAGCGCACGAGTATTCTGGTAGAATCGTTGGAATATCTTTTAGAAGGCGAAAGAAGCGGAGGAACGTATTAAACAGAATGCAGAAAGAAATAAGCAAATAGTAGAAGACAATTTGTCAAGTATGAATGATTCTGCAGTTAGTGGGAAGAGCAAGAAGATGGTAATTTTCAAATAATTTTTGCATGACTACTTTTGCTAACTTCCAGTTAAAATCAAAAGGCAAGAAAATTAATGCGCAAGACACGGTTAGCAAGAAGACCGCAAGCACAGCTCGAAGTGTATCCTAACTTTAACCCATATAAACCAATCTATAATAATTTAAGAAATTCTCGACCGATTTAAGTGGAATTAGTGGTGCTAGTCAATCTACTAAGAAAACTCGAAAGAACTTGAAAAAAGATGCAAAGAAGCCAGGGAAAGTGGTAAGTCGCTAACATTGTAAACGAGTTAGCATAACCAACTTTAGGCAAAGAATGCGAATATTAAAGCCTCAGAAAACAGTGCTACATCATCTGTAGAAGGTTTGCCTGTAAATATTCAAATTATATTAAAAAGTATTGCAGAATCGCAAAAAACAGCAAAGGAAAAGAAGCCAGCTGAAGCCATGTAAATTATTAAATTGAATTAATAATTATATATAATACTTACAGCCCGAAGGAAGTATCTCAAACATTGTTGGCTGCTCAAAAAATAGCTGCGGAAAAATCGTTCAAATCATCGAAACACATCACAAAACCTTCAAAAGCAATGGGAAATCAATCGACATATATGTTCCCAGGTGCTGGTAGAACCACGATGGCTCAAGTAGATACTAAAGCTGCTCCGGTCAATGAAGCACCGAATAAACTTTATGACATTTCGTAAGAGGTCGAACAATAAAAAATGAAAATAACCAATTTTAGGGAATTGGCACCAGCTCAAAGGGGTTTCGCTCCTGCTCCACAGACAAAGAAGAAGTCGTTGTTTGGAAAAGCGGCTCCGCCGACCTCAAGAGTAAATATGAAAAAATTATTAACATTTTTCCCGTTTTAAGGCAACTATGAATGACAGTAGTAGTGCGATATCCTCGAACAACATTTCCACCTCACCCACAGCGACTGGAAATAAAGTTGTACTGTATGGAACAACACCTGATGGTAAAAACCAGGTGCGTTTTTTATTGTATCAAAAAATTAATTTTCTTATTTTAAAGGTCGAATTTACCGTTTTCATGAGAATTGTTGCTGGTGAAGCTATGGCCAACCACGATAGACCAATTGATCTTGTTCCCAAAAAGGTTTTCTCAATTCGTTCATTCCACATTGCACAACTTTATTGTAGGTTATCGTCGGAGGAAAAGAAATACCAGTGGATACATCTGTAAAGAAGTAGAAAAGCTAGTACATTATTTGCTGAAATCTTGAATAAAATTTTTTACTTTCAACTTTCTACCGTATGATTTAAAGGAACACTCATACAAAGTACAACAATTCTCAAGGTGTCTGTTCGATACTGTGTTTTTTCACTATTTTTTTTTGAAAAAAAATTTTTCATCCCATTTTTATTCTTAAAACCTTTATATTGTCCTTTTCAGAGATCGATGCCTAATGGAAGAGGAAAAATATTAGAATGGACTGATGATCTCGTTTGGATGAGCTCTCTTTTTAGACGGCCATTCTTTTTTACGAAATTATGGGCAATACATATTTAAGAGGAATTGAGAAAAATGTTTTTTATGGCCCCATCATTTTCTCTTCTTTTATTATCCTTCCATTAGGCATCGATCTCTGAAATGAATAATAATGATTGAAGAAGTTGAATTGATTGAAAATGATATAATCAGTGTTCGCTTGTTGCTATCAATGATTGATAAATGTTCAAGTGAGATTGAAGCTAATTCCAGAATTAAAGATGTAGATTCACTTATGATGTTAATTGTTTTATTTGATATTTAGTATAATTGATTTTCAGAAAATTGGCGGATGAGTTAAAGTTTTTAGATGAACGAGTCTATAGAGAGGGACCATTCGTCCGGCAAGAGGTAACTTGATGAGCTTTGTTGAAAGTTGATTAGTAAAATATATTATTAAATTAAAATATTAGTGTTTGCCCAAAATAGTGGGACTATTTTAAATTAATATATAAATTCTATTCTATTCTATTCTATTATATAAATTCTAATATTATAAATTCATATTTGGCGTACGCCAGTTTTAAAATATATTTTATGATGAATAATTTTGGTGATTAGAAAAAAATTTAGAATAATCCGTGTAATTACAATTGTGAATTTCCCTTAATTTTAAATCAACAACTATTAATGAGCCCATTGAATTGACAAAAAAGTTTAATATTTTGTTCGGTTCTGAACGTTTTATAGTTGAACTATGTTACAAGTCTATAATTTTCAGATTAATCCAAGGATTGTTCAATTGAATGGTGATTATACTCTTCTTAAGTGCTCCGTGGATGTTGCTAAATCTGTTTCGAGAAGAAAATTCAAGGAGATACGTGAATCTAATGAGCTGTTCTGTGATTTATACAATCGTCGGAAGGATACAAAGATTGATATAACATTTGACAACGAGTTGCAGTTGAATAATCGTTTGAAGACATCTACAAATTTGGTAAACTCTACTTTAAAATGTAATATTATGGTTTTATTAGGTTGATGGTTTGATAACTCAGGGTATGGGATTATTAAAATCTATAGAAGAGCAAAAACAGGATTTATTTCAAATTAGAAGAAAGTTTACTTTAGTCGCTAAAACGGTATGTTTTTGTTTATTTAATTATTGCATGAGGTTTGTTTTACTCTATAATAGACAGTTATTTTTTGATGACTAATAACTTGTATTAGATTGGCTTGTCAAATTCAACAATTCGCATTATTGATAAGCGTGTTCGTGATGATTTCTGGATTTTCCTGATCGGATGTGTGCTGTGTTTAATATTTATGTTTAGTTTTTATATGTGGTTGAAACAATGATATGTATGAAGTTTTACAGTGAATGCTTTGTTTTAATTAATTAAGGTTTTTTTCCTCATAACATTATTTATGAATTTGTTTGATCACGAAGCATGTTTCGGAGTTTTCACATTATTTTAATTAAGATTTGCTAATATCAATGACAGACCAAGAAACATCGACAGATTCGATCAAGACGGCAGCTCAACAGATTCAGCTGAATACAGCTGAGCCGGAAATATCTGAGAATTTAAGGTTAGTTTAATATTTTAATATGAACTCATCGAAATTGGTACGTTCAAAAAATCGCAATTTCTTAAATTTTTTCAAAAAGAAGCAATTTAGGTAATAATTTTACGTTTACGAAATTAAAATGTTAAATGCTATTACAACATCATTAAAACTCTTTGTTGCTCTTAGCTCTTAGTTTAATGGCGTTGTAGAATATATAATTTAAAATGAGCTCATTTTGAACAGAACCGGTTTTATTAGTGTTATAATAATAATTTTAGATTATTTGTATGTAACCTTCCGTTTCGGTTTAATGATAAAGATCTTTTAAATCTTTTCAGTTGGTATGTTTTAAGTATTAACAATGTTTTCGTATTTTATTTTAGTTACGGAGCTGTTAATGCTCAAATAAATTACAATGATCGAGGTTCTCGTGGTTTTGGATTTGTTCAATTGCAATCAATCGTTGATTTTGAAAAGGCGCGATCTGAAATGAACGGGATTGTTATAGATGGAAGGCGAGTTGAAGTCCGAAGAGCCACGAAGCTTGATCACGACAAGGGAAAGAAAACTAGAGAAATGTGTGATTTTCACTTAATATATTACTAATTAACGTTTTAGGTCATCCACGAATAATAATGCGGATGCTCAATTTAAAAATGAATATAGAAGTTCGTTTTTCCCAGAACGACGGAAATCAGAAGTCTGATTTCTGTCGTTAATTACGTATCATTTACTGATATACAATTTATTTAGATATCAGTGCTCAATGCCGAAATCCCGTTAATTTCATTAGCAACTTGTATGGGAACTTGCCTATAAATATTGATAGGCTTCAGAGTTTGTTTTAATGTTTTTTGGGAGGGAAGTTCTTCGCTATTATCTGATGATTTCACTTGTCATGTAGTTCTTATTAAATTACAATTAATGATAGTTAGAATTTGAGGCTAATAGCTTTTTATTATAACAACCGTCAGTTAAAGCCGCTAGTTTTTTTTCAAAACTTTCAAAATATATGTTTGAGGTTGTAGAGAAAAATTATTCGACTGACGGCAGTTATATATATATATATATATACAGAATATAATATATTGTGCTTTTAGCGGTCAACTTAATGTTATCAGTCGTTTTGAAGAAACCATCTCAATATCTATCAACTGATATTATTACAAAATATGCGATTGACGACGATTTATTCCAATGTCTTAGTCAACATATTTTGTTTATGGTATAGGGAATCATCTAACTTTAACAATAATCCGTTTTTAGAATGATATAACCCAATTTAACATAGATATTTTTAACTCCAGAAAGTGGCCAGAACACATACGACGTATTCAAAATGAAGCAAATCGTTACAAGCTTCCAAATTTGCTTTCAGGTTTGATATTTGATATTATAACCCGATAAAATTGTTATTTTAGAATTAAATTCTAACTCACTTTTTCTTCAACCAACTATGAGTCCTTATATTGTTTCTCCAAACATTTCATTATCATCTAACCTACTACAAGCGCCCAGCTACATTGCGTCAAATAAACATTCAATTCCACCGACTGTTCCATCCATGGTTGGTTTAACAAAATTCCGTAACATTTCGTCGCACAACGATGACAACAACAATACCAACGTCAACAGCTTGAACAAGAGTATAATAACACGAAGTGAACGGAAAGACAACACCGACAAAATTAAAAACTACAACATGGATATAAATGCTGCTCAGCTTACTCCACAACCAACAATCTCTAACACCCACCGAAAGAGGCAGAACTGTGAGTTTAATTGGAATTTTTATCAGCGTTACTCGCGTCCACGTAGTGCGAAAATGCACCGAAAACACAGCAACTGAATTTTGTATTTGTCCGATTGTTCCGATAACAAATAATACAATAATTTGTTGTTTTTCGTAGCCTTTAGCCTGCGGATGCGAATTTCTCCGAGTTCCTTCTCTTGGCTTAAGGGGTTTAATTTTTTAAGTTGAATGTTCAAAAAGATTGATCTTTGGTTTGATATAGGAATAACGGAAATATTATTTGAATATTATTTCAAATAGATATCAGAGTTACACGGAATTCCATCTTCTATTTTCTGTTTTCCGTCGTTTTTCGAGTTCTATTTCCGTTTTCCGTTTCAAAAAATTCCATTTCCAATTTCCATTCTCCATTTGAAAAATTATTCGAAACCCTGATAGATATTCTCAAAAAAATAATGAAATTATTTATTCTTATGGCAGATTTTATTTTAAAAATAATAAACTGAAAATTTACAAATTTCAAGTTTTTTCCCTCTATTTGTTGGACTGAATATAGCATGCCTACGGTTTTCAGTAATTTTTGGATTCTATAAAAACTAGCCATAAGAAAAAATAAATACAGTATTTTACGAACACTGTATTTATCCCACATTTTTCACATAAAAATTAAAACCAATGAAATAAGTTTTATACAAGAGTGCACAATTAATCGAAGATAACCTGTGCTTCGATAAAGAGAACATTTATTATTATAAAAAGAATAATTTTCAGCTATCCAAGACTGTACTGCTACTCCAGAGAAGAAGCCCTGTACCTAGGTTCGATAATTTGTTAATTATTTTTGTTATTAGTTAAGTGTTTGCATGTTGCCCATCAATTTGTTATATTTTCTCATACATTGTTATACAATATTCATAATTAAAACAATAAATAATATTTTTTAATTAAACATATATTAACTAATTAAAAATCAACAACAACAATTTTAGAATTATTACGATTATTATTCCATCGTTTTTTTCTCGTGGTGGGTTCGGAATAATAGAAATTTGATGTCACCTGAAAAAATCGAATCAAGTAATCAAGTAAGTAATGGTTTTAAATTTTTATTTCAGCGATTTAATATATTCTAATGTGTTTTGAAATTACTAGTCAATCAGAATTAATTTTCATTTAGTTTTTAAGTATTGGCACGTAGGGTGGACCAGTGATGGGAGGGACGACCGGGACTTCCCTTTTTTAGGAAGATACCCGAACCGGGGGAGTCCCTTCCATCACTGTGACCCGTGGGAGCTTCCTACTTGTCTGAACGCTTCGGTCTCGTTTATCATCATGCGCTTCCTTCACTAAAGAGATTTAAAAACGGCGTTTTTTATGCTTTAGAAGATACAAAGAAAGAAATTGCATATAACCTAGTTGAAACATTTAAAATTAATCTAAAACTAAAATAGTTGCATGAGCAATGAGCAATCTAAGGTAATCCTATTTTTCTATTTTAATTTATTAGTTTCTCGAATATTTTGGGAAAAGTATGTTATTATAGTTTACATATTTGTTTTTATTTCAGTTGCCACGAGGAGAATCATAAATTGAAAGACTTATTTACCGCGACCGAAGCGCTCGCATTCATCAGGTAAATTCTCTAGTACCATATTCTACTTTTCCCAATCAAAATTTCTCATTCATAATCACAGACTATTGTTTTAAAGATTACCTATTGAAAAGAATATAATAGTGTCCCTTTTAGCTTCGGCAACTACCGTGAAACTATTACCGACCAGACAAGCCCATGTGCTAATAGCTTTGATTTTTTGTGAAACTTCTTCCTTAACGCTAACCGCAAGCGATTTATAAAAGTCTTCTTCGGAAATGTATTTTTTCTTCTGAAACTGGTAGTTTTAATCGATTTTGAATATAAATATAATAGGATCAGAGAGGACAAGCAATTAAATCATAAATGCCCATCCAACTGAAACGGCGCATTCCGGATTAATATCGCCCATAACAATAGATATATTTGTATTGGACGGGTGAGATATCTGGTCCTCTTCACATCCAAAAATAAATCAATAAAAATGTGATGACTAACCACTGCCTGATCCATTTTCTTGCGAGCGATACTTATGATGATCTTTCCATGTGCCACTGTATAATCAGAATACTTAAAAATGGTTGGAAGATAATAATGGTAAACGTAAAATGAGTTAGGCGTACAAATATTCGTGTACCAAATAATCGACTCTTCCGCCGCGTTCTTATCTCATTCCGTAATGAGCTGGTTACCGGAGAATCTGTGTTTGAATTTTCATCGTTCTCATGTTTTACTGATGTCATTACTTCACAGTTGAATTCATTAAAAATGGTTTATTATATCGATGTTATATTCGACGTGAAAAACAAAAAAAAAACAAAATAAAGAGTAAGGTTAATTAAAATGATAAAGCTCTTTTTGAAAGACAATAATCATTGAAGAGATTATTAGATGTGAGTAGAGGTCATATTGCTTTTTTCAGTTATTTTCTCTTGAGAAACGGCATTCCATGCATTCCACCGAGTCCGGAGCCCATTCCACCGAGTCCGGAGCCCATTCCACCGAGTCCGGAGCCCATTCCGAGACCCATCGTATAGGGAGAGCCTTTAATATTACAGTCGAACGTGTTTAGGGTGAATTTATATATAAACTAACCGTACATACCGCCCATTCCTCCCATTCCGCCCATACCACCGAGACCCATTCCGTAGCCCATTCCCATCATGCTATTCATTCCATATGGTCCTGAAAACAATATTATCGGTTCGTATTAAGTATTCTCAGTTAAACTTCGCTATTTTCGCTAAAAGTTTAATTATAATTTTTCTATTTTTATAGTCAGGAGATAGACATTAATAAAAGATGTCAAAATTTTCATAGTTTTAAGGTTACAAGAAAGAACATCCGGATATAAGTGGGATAATTGAAGCTTTCCATGCCACCAAAAAATAGTTGTAGATATATAGTTATAGTCAAAATTTTTTGTGAAAAACGTCCTATTCAAAATGTTCAATAATTTCCTTAAAGGATTTTTTTGAAATAAAAGAGAACTACTTGAATCGGATAAACAAGAATAATCGTGCTCCAACGATGGTGCATCGAATAAACTTTTTTCCGCTTAATTTATAGTAAAAATTAATGAAAAAATTAAGCAGTATCTAGAATAGTGTCAAGATACCAGTATCATTCAGATATGGAATACAATTTAAAAAACTTAAAGATTTTTTATTAGTCGATTCTCATGAACCACCAAGCAAATACAGTTAATTAACTGCAGTTAAGTAATCATCCATCTGAAAGCTTAAGTAGAGATGTTTATAAATTGCTCTACTTTCTATTTGAAGTCTAATTTTTTAAATTAATTTTTTTAAAGATTTTAAATGCATCTAAAATGTAATTTATTGATTTTTGATTATATGCCCATTCAGTTGGTATCGTTTGATAAGTGAGATAGCGATATCGGTTAAATTCACGCAAGATGAAAATTTTGGTTTTTTACGTGAATAATTTTGATTTCCGTTAACGCCATGTGACGATATTTGTCTAAACTTCTATATAAATTATAAAAATCCACTTAAATTTATTAGCCATTTCCTCATAACTGAGAATTCCTTATTATCGTTTCCATTGACGTAAAAATAAACAAATTGAGGACGATTAGAAATTTGCATTGGTTTCAATAGTGTGATAATGGTAAACTATTCTCGTATTTTATATTATGTTTACAAAGTAGTTCGTATACAATTCCGTTCGCAGTTGTAATTGTTATTAAATTTGCCCAAAAAGGGACCTTGAGTTAGAAGGACATGTATAAGTATGGTAATAAAATGCGCTTAGTAAACGTGCTCAAATTTTACTTTTCGGCAAGATATTAATATTTTTATGTAGTTTAAGAATAGCTTGTCTAAAATATCAAAAACAGTGTTTTCTAGAAAGGCCGTAAAAGCTTTAATACACTCTTAAATATCAGAAAATTAATATTTCAATTTGGCGTGCGGGAATTTCGACAATTTAAAAATTTCGTTTGTTAAAACTAAGGCAGTTAAAGTTTTATAGTCAAGGGAAAAAATACTTTTTACAAACGACATCACAACAGATTTTGATTTGTGGACTAACACCTCAACGGTAATAACAATTTTAAATTGGTATACGATAGCAGATGCCTATTAGACAACATCAATATTGAGAAATAGAGAAACATAGACGGCGCGTAGCTATCAAAAATATAATAAAAATCGTGACAAATATCTTTGAAGAGAAAATCCAGAATTGAATGCATACCAATGAAATTATTTAAATGTTAGCTTAAATAATGCGTTCTACCTTGATATTCTTGGACAGTATAAGGATTTTTATATAACTTAACTCCAATTATCACCATTCATCTAAAAATCATGTTTAAATATTTGCGTGGAAATTCCTATTAATCTGTCTAAAAAATTGTTTCGGCGTGTCGCTTACATTTGTCTTTTGAATGTTGGCAAATTTATAATTTTTAAATAGTAATGAATGTTCAAATTTATAAAATCTCTTTTTATAATTGTCTCGTCGCGCAGCGATCCGCGACTGCGTCGTCAATCATTTTGATACAGGTTATAGAAGTTAGAAAAATAGATATTCATATGAATCAATTAGTTTAACTGTAATAGATTATTCGCATCCACGTGAACAGTATGACCATATAAAGAATATTGAATTCATCATTCAGAGAGGTATAGAGGATTTCAGGCGCGATATGAACTTTACGTCAAGGTGTGGATAAACGACTCATCGTGACTCATCTATGCCGACGTGAATAATAGATCGGAAACGTTAAACAAGTAATAAAAAACAAATTCTGAAGACTTTAGAATAAAAAATTGAAACTTTACAACTTTGTAATCCAGATACCAAAATTCATAATCCGGAGACTTGTCCATAAAACAGCACGCCAAATGACTTAAGTAAAAATAGGACCCGTATGAGTCACTTTAACCTATCGTAGCATACAAATTTAAAGTATAAGATATTAAAGGAAGCTTTCAATATTTATTGATATAAAAATTGGCCGAAATTTTTTCATTGCGAATTTTTCATTTTGCTTTGGCGTCATCAAGCTATGCTTACTTTTAATGCGAAAATCTCAGAAATTCTGGGAAATACTGTTCCATTATTTAATGAAAACCTTGTGATTAAAAATTCAATAAGGTTTTTAATGAATGGTAGAGTCTTAACATAAGAAAATAGCTTCTATTACAAAGTAAACTACTTTTTAACGAATATAAAATATAAGAAAGAATTACCCATTCCACCCATTCCACCCATTCCATAAGGTGGCATCGGAGGTGGAATTCCACCACCATACATTCCTTGCCCAAGACCACCCATTGTACCTAAAGACAATAATGATTTTAATAAACATCAGCCAATATACTACTATATCCTAGATTTGACATCATTGGATCATTTATTGACGATGAGTAGGAGGCAGGCAGGGCATTTGAGTCTCTGAACACGCTAGTCTAGGATTATTTGGAATTGCATGGTAATTAAATGCTTACAAGACGGCATTGGTTAAAGCAAATACGGCGACAGCCACTGGTGATACCATTGTCGGGGATTTAGTCGAATGAAAGTTTATGTAAACTTCGCTTGAGGCATTTATATGAAATTGAAGCGACTGGGCGTGACTTGACAAGGTTTTATTTTGAATGAATGGAAAATGTTGGCAAAATGAAAAATAATGCGCTCGCATGTTGTTGTTCCGGTCATGGATAAGTTAATATGGAATATGGAAAGTTAGCAACTTATAGTGTCTATGCTTTTGTAAGCTTGACGTGATTTTAGCATCTATAGCACACCGAATGAAATGATCGATTTTCTACTTTTCTATCCAACTGGTATGGTAAAAGAATGAGCTCAGTAAGCATGCTCAAATCAAATTTTTCAGAAAGGTATTGATATTTTTAGATAGTTTAAGACCAAAATAATCAAATTGTAGTAAAGCCGTTTTTGTTAAAAAGACACAAAAATTTTTATAAACGCTGAAAAATCCGAAAGTCGTTATTTCCAGTTGGCGTCCAATCGCATAAAAAAACAAATATCTCAAAAGAATCGAACGAGTTTAGATTTTTCTAGGTTTTTTGCGGAAATCCATTTTATTTTACGTCGGGATAATTTTCCGCTTTTCCTAGATTGATCCGTGAATTAACCATATAACTTACACATTATTTATTTTATTCTGGTTTGAATTTTATATTTAGCCATGATTTTTGCTGCAATATTCAACGGACCATATAAAATGATTGATCATGTTTGTCCTTTAATTTACATGTTTATAGTTTTATTTTATTATAATTTATATCACAAAGGCAAATATAAAAAGAGAAGACATTGTACACAGTGACTTTTAGTATTTCAAACGTTCTAAATCGGACCTCTGAACCTAGGGAATTTAGCATATAACTTGTCTTAAACAATTCTGTTTAGACTAACTCGTATAAACTTACTACACAATACGAAACCCGTACCGCAAAGCTTCAGCCAACGAATATTTGTATTGTCTTATATTATTCCAGAAAAAGTCGTCTGGGTTATACTTTTTAATTTTAGAAAAAATATAATTTTTGCGTTTTTTCTTAAAATTTGCATATTTACATTTTCAATATGTTATATATTAACGATAACTACAGAAGCATTTTAAATGATTATTCAATAAATCCTATTCTCTCCTATGGACTAGAACAGAAAAAGAGAGGCCGGGGTCGTAAAATAACTCGTCCATAATTTTCGTTTATAATTTTTTTTATAATTTTTAAGTTAAGTTTGATAATTATTATATTTTTATGGATAATAAATATTAAAATCATACATTTTAAGGTAAAATTTAAAAAAAGCCAACACACCAAAAAACTTCATTACTCAACGGTCGCGACTGCACTATGTTTGTGAAGCACGAGTGATCGAAAACTATCATTTACGCTGTGGGAAAAGGCTTTTGCCTGCGGTCAACGCCAACGGCATCCCATCAACAAATTTACCTATTGGAAGCCAAAATCGCGCCGTTCGTTCGACGGTTTCTTGGAGTCGGTATGGTGAGCAAAGCATAGCACCATACAGAAAATTTGAGAGCTTTAGGTGTTTAGGGACAAATTCGGAGAATTGGATGAATTTTATCATCAAGGAGCAGCTGATTACTGCTTTCAGTGATTTGATGGAAGCAAGATGCACGACATCCGATAATATCGAGGCTCATGTTGGTATGTATCGTCGAAGATTATAATATAATTGATGTTGTTAATTAAGTGCCTATAACTTCTATTTTTATCTGTATATATATATATATATATATAATTTATTTATGTGTTCTTTGAATGTTTTATGTATAAATATATACTAATACTTTAATTCTTAAATTGTTAAGAAGCAACTAAAACGTTATATTGCTAATAGATTTCACCAAATTATCATAGAGACAGACAAATCAGAAAAGAAAAATTAAAAATATAATTTTAATTTAATAAGGGAAGTCACTTTAGCATCCGCTTGATATTTTGATGAGGCTTGCACCATTGATAGATTCGTATTCGCTGATTCCAAATCCAGTTTTCAAAATCAGCGCAATTTTTCTTTGAGCCGAGCGGCCAAGTTTATTTTTGAAAGGTTTATTGATGTGCATAAACCATAAAATGTCCAACATAAGGAACATAAGGATATCTTACCAAAGAAATGTTGTCATTTTTAGTTGTTTTATGTAATCGAAAAGAGATCGTCTACAAACCTGATTCTCCGCATTTCTTGAGGTTATAGCACCGTCAAAAGTTTTGAATATTTTCTGACTATTCTGGGTAAACTATGAGAATAAAGTTAATTTTTTCTATCTTCACTTCAAATGAAGCCGTCTAGGTTCAGGGTAATTAGGAGGTCTAGTTTATAAAAAACATAAATTATTGAGCTGCACAAGAATAAGTTATTGTTAAGCTACATTAGATCAATCACAAAATGTGTCCGATGTTGTTAAAAGCTTGCAGATGGAGCATTTACTTGAAATTTTTTCCTGATAGGATTAACCACTGTAACCACTAACAAGATACTCTTAAGATGATCAGCTGACATGTTCACATCAGCATAAGACGGATGTCAAGGAAGATGCATGTCAACAAGACAAGTCAATGAAGAGCATTTTCAAATTTAATCTTACAAGGGAAGTGTTTTAGGTCGGGCTCTCAGATATTGATAAAACTTTGCAGATAGATTCCTTATGATCCAAATAGTATACTGACAAAATATTAGGACCCACAAAACGATTTAAGTAGGTAAAATCTGAGAGCCCGACCTAAAACACTTCCCTTGTTAGAATTACTCTATACCTTGTTAAGAAGTAGACCATAAGAACATATTGAGAATGATAAAGTCTCTTCCGTTGAAAATTTATTTCCCGAGAACGTCGAATATAACTCTCAAAATTATTTACTAATTGCTCAGAACGATTCTGCGAGTTTCTCACCCCACTTTCATGATTGAAGCCATTTTTAAAAAGAGAAAATAGTCTACTGTATTCGTGAAAAATGCGTGAAGATCGAGAAGGACGTCTACAACGTTTTGGAAAAGTATTTTTTCCATGCTGATAACGACTTTAAATTTTAATACAATTCTAACTAACACTGTAAGAAAGACGAGAATCAAATCACGCGTTTAATGAAACTTTTCCACGCTCTAATGTTTCTCGTACTTGAATCTAGGGTATTGTATAGTTGTTCTTCTTTGACGCTTCTTAATCTTTTCTTCTCAAGCTTCTATCTACATCTAAAGCTTAAGCTTCTAAACCACGGTTGCTTCCAGCTAATTAGAGTAGAACATTTAGAACATTTTTTGAATGCCTCATTATGGTTGATTTTGTTGGTTCGGTAACTAATTATGATTGCACACTGAGGGCAATTGTATCCGAAGTGAAACTCTCTACTATTCGATTTGACGAGACCTCTATGAAAAAGTTGCCAATAAACTTTATTTGAGTTTAGCTTGAAAAAAAAAGAGAAAACTCTAGTGCGCAATGTGTTCACAGATTTCCTGAATTTCAATGTAATTCGGGATATCTGTGCCATTTTGAACTTCGAAACAGATAAATTAATTTTTGTGTTATCGATAAAATACTTGTTTTCCTTCTTCGATGTTAAGTTATATTCACTCAAATTAATATGGTGAAGAGTTGAATAATAAAACGATGATTAATTCATACAACCACTCCACACGCAAATTCCAATTTTGTGAAGATTTTTTTCTGAATTTTGTGAAGTACTGCTATTTGTTTGTTTTAAATCGGAAAAGTCAGATAACCTCATATTCTATTTCCTAAATTAAGAGCTTAAATGATCAAAATTTGTAGGGTCTGGTGGTGTGTACAAGAGTCTCATTATCTGCTTAAAAACGACCAGCTAGGTTATAAATAGTACATTAAATGAAAACTAAATTTTTCGCATTTTTAAGCGTGATTTTTGAATTTCCACTTAGAAACAACAATTTAGTTTTTACGCAAAATTAATAAACATGTCTTGAAATATCTAAAAACATTAAATTTGAGGCAGAAAACTTTCTTCGAAACTTTTAAACGAGCTTGAATTTCTAAAAGTGGAGTTGGCGTGTAAATAGTGTTATTGTGTAGACTTTTCGAATCATAAAATTTAGCAAGTACATCAAGACTTTACCATGATAATGATAATGATAATAGTTGTACCATCATCCAGGGAAATCAATAAGTACAAGTTTACTCAAACATTCACCGTAATTAAACACTCACTTAATCCTTCTAACTAGTGCCATTCAACCATACATGTTCATTCTCCCAAATGATGCAAAATCATTTCACAAAAAAAATAAATAAATAAGCCTTTACGATTCTTTGGCTAGAACCAGTTATAAAAGTTGAAAAGGGAAATTCATCGAGCATATGATGTTTTTTTGTTTGAATATTTATTAAACTTTCATATATGTTCGTTATTGTATAGATTATCAATATATTATTACGTTCAGTTTCAATGAGATTAAACGAGATATTATTTTTTATTAAAAAGCAACAAAATAACATAATTAAAACTGCAAATATTGTCGAACCCGTTTTGAATATACGTGTTTGATATAATTGAGACCAGTTTTTGATAAATGAGCACCGTCATAAATAATGGGTCGAAATGTTTTTGGCTCATATTCGTAGAATGAATTGTCAGATCTTAACAAAGCCTGAAATTCAAAATTATATTGATGATCATATATTAAACGAGCCTTTTGAATGTCATTAAAATAACAATTTGAGCAATTTAAACTCAATAAGCCATTGATTTGCGGCCCAATTTGAGAATAAACTTTCTGGAAACAACTGCTTCATAATAAATTTCTTTAACAAAAACCAGCCCTATTCTTGTGCTCCAATCGTGATAAATAATTATTCCTATAAATAAACGATCAAGCGATAAGATTAATTGATGATTCTCCTGATATGTAATTTGGCAAATCTACAAATACTTTTTTTCCATGTTTTCTGAATTTTGTTTTTAGAAACGTAAAAAGTTCATATTCATTGACTACTTGTATATATTCAAATTCTTCTGATATATTACTTTTAACGAGCGATTATCCGCTGGATATGAAACAGGAGGGAACACTATTTCACTAAAGAATAATTTATAATAATATCATTTGTCGTACTAACTGAATTCCTTGAATGATCCATAGCAAATCTGGTTTCTCCTTTTCAACGAGCAATTGACATGATTCTGTAAATTCCGGTGAAATACTAGAGAGGGGCGCACTTCCAAATCGACCCATTAGTATTATTTTCTTATATTGTTTATTAAATAGTTTGAACAATAGTGGAAACGCTCTTATAGATATTGAGTTTCCAATTATTATGACTGTTTTATTTCCATTTCCATTCTAAACTTATAATATTGGAATATATTATTAGGCTGAACCAAAATTCGTTTCCGATTTCTTATATCTTCTTGTCTAATCGTTTTTTATATACATTTGTTATATATATATATATACTTTGAAAGCCCTTGAACAGCTCTATAATAATATATATTAAAATTTTTAATTGGTCTTTTATTTAAAATCTTTTTTACTTGCAGATGAAACATGGAAAAATACTAAATTCTGCAGCAACAAGAAAGATATGCGAAGTTGAAGGCGACAATATGATCTCGGATCGTACTGCTTTAAATTGGTTCAAAAGAGTTAACGACAGCGACACTGATCTCGAGGACAAGACACATTTAGGCCGACATACGACAGTGGATTCTGAAGCAATCCGTGAAGCTGTGAAGACCAATCCATCAATAAGTACTCGCAGGTTGTCGGCCGAGCTCGATATTCCTCAAACATCAGTTGTATGACATCTTCCCGCATTTCGGGAAGTCAATAGACGCTACCGAGAAGTACCTCATGCATTGACTGAAATTCAAGCTCAAAAACGTGTCGAGACTTGCCGAAAACTGCTCGAAAATCCACAAGATTACCGTTTTATTCGTAGAATTGTAACTTTTGATGAAAAGCGGGACTACTTCAGTAATCCGGACAAACAAAATCAATGTTAGGAACCCGGTCAAACGGCGGAACCGGTAGCAAAATGTGATCGTTTCTCAAAGAAGACACTTCTGTGTGTTTCGTGGAATTTCGAAGGCGGAATTTACTTCGAGCTAGTTCCAAATAGTCGGACCATCGACGGAGACCTTTATTGTGCCAAACTTTATGGAATGTATGCGGCACTTGGCGAGAAATATCCGGCATTGATCAATCGGAAGCGGATACTCCTTCAACAAGAATGCAAAACCGCACACCGCCAGACAAACGAAGGAAAAGATCAAAAATCTCGACGCCATTGAACTTCTTCCACATCCAGCTTATAGTGCGGACCTTGCGCCATCTGATTATCACCTTTTCCAATCCATGTCACACTTTCTTCGTGGTCGTAGCTTCAATGACCCGCCGGATGTCGAATGTTTAGGAATTATCTCAGAATTTTTTATTGCTCATGTATAGATTCGAATACGGGCTTTCTCGTGGTTTACTTGGTTTTCTGCACAAATTTCTAGATGTCGAGAAAATGAAATGAGCAAATTTAGAAAAAATTCTGAGATGATGCCTGAACATGGTTCCCTAGTAAGAACAATGAGTACCGCAGCTTTCGGATAGATGGGTTCCAGCCATAGAGTCAAATGGTGTTTACTTTTTAACCTAATTGTTTTTTCATGTGTTGCAAAATTATGTTTAACTTTTTAATCAAAAATCGGAAAAAATTTTGGTTCAACCTAATATTATTATTATGTTTTGTACATGTGAGCAATAGTGTACAGAATGTCTTAAGATGTAGTTGTCTGTAAGATACTGATTTTGATCACAAGATAGCTCATCTATTTCTGTTACAAGGTTTGACATGTTACCGTTCCATAATAATGGTCTTTGCTTGTTTTCTAGAAAACTTCAGAATGATGAAGATTACTGTATGAAAGGAATACCAGGTAATGTGTGAATTAGTGCACATTCATTGTTCTGTAGTACCGGCAGTAAAAGATAACAAGAGGCAGAAATGGCGAAAATGAATCCGAACGAAACTAATGTATTTGATTTTATAAAAAAGTTCTCAATGGCATTATGAAGGGCAAGTGATAACAACACAGTTACAACGATAATAATCATAGTATCTGAAAAATATAGATATTTCATAGAAATAGAAATATAGAAATTGTGAGCTTACATTCTCTCCCAGCCTCAAATATATATTTTGCGAAGCAAATAACTGGCCAATGTATTAAATACAAGCAATATGAAATATCACCAATAAATACAAAAAATGAATTACTGAATGTTGTCAATTACAATGGTCGATGAATTCAAACCTCACCTTAATATTGATTTTTCATAATTCGAGTGTTGACTGATTAGAAAAGCACTGGAAATACTTGTAATAATTCTTTAAAAAATATATGTAAATTTGAAATATTATTAAATCGAACCTAGCGATATTCTCTGTGATTATTGTTGAAAATAAAATTTCTGATATTAGTAAAATTAAAAGTAGAGGAATGTGCAAATGGTTAAAGTCTAAATAGTAAAATTGAAGAATGTTCGTTGTCGTATACCATTAGATTTATTATTTAAAAAATAACAGTTTTAATTTTTAGTTTTATGGTTTATTGAAAGGCAAAATTGAATTTAAATATAATACGAAGAATAGAAGACGGGCAATTATTCGATTTAAAAATAAAAAATTGTTTCACTTTTTGGATATTATAAAAGATATATATATATATATATATATATATAGATAATCACTCCACTACCAAGAAACCGCGCCGCATTGCAAAAGACTTCGCATCAAGTGCAAACTCCACCTTTTAACTTCAATTTTTATTTTCAAGATTTTATTAACCACTTAACGTTTCATTCTGCATAAATCCTGATGAATAAATGAAAAGAAATTCTTAGTACGTCAATTAACGGATCAGAAGAGTCTTCATCTTCAATATAAGTCAATTGTAAATATTGTAAATATTGAAAATAAAAATAATAAATTAAAAAGGTTGAGTATGCAATTGGTGCGAAGTCTTTTGCAATGCGGCGCGATCTCAAGTGGAGTGGATAAGAACATTGAGTTGATTTTCAAAAAATTACGAACCAATAAATTTCTTATCTTATATGCATTTCTTATAATTCAAATTTCTAATAAAATAGTTAGAATTACTATAAACTACTTTTTAATTAGAAAACATAATCGTCTTTAATCTAATTTATAATTCAGTTACTTAAAAACATAAATTATTGAAAAAAATGGTTTGAAAAAGCAAAAAGTGACAAAATCTCGTTAAGCTTCGTATTCTAGACTCGTGAATATAATATACCTATTGTCCATATACAATTGCCCCATAAAGTAAAGTAAAAAAAAAACAAAAAAATTATCTTTAAAAAAACAGACGAAACTGACTCAATTTATTCTGTTACGATATGTTTTAAGTGGGAATTACAAACTACTTGACACGCCTAATCGAAAAAGCGAATTTTCATTTTTAAACATGTGTGGCCATTTTTAGGTCTTTCTAACATAACAAAACAGTTTTTACTGCAATTTAATTAAAATTGCCTTAAAAATGGAAAAAATATTTATAACTTTCTAAAAAGTTAGATATGAGTATACTTTCCGAGCTCATTCTACTACCATACAATTTGGAATGAAATAGGTTTTGCTAAAGTTGTTTGAAATTATCTAAAAATAAAATTTGCTTCTTGTTTTCTTTTCAAAATATTAAGCTATGAGCTCTGGCAACATTTTCTTTACTTTCAGTTTAATAATTTGATTGATGTTTAATATTTAATATTATCTTTATTTCTGAAATCTTGGCATGAGTCTGTTTCGAATTTAAATATTGACTTCACTATAACTTTTTAATTATATTCCATTACATTCCGGGATGTTTACCTTTAAAAGCATTTTTGATCTTCTCCGAATTTGCCAAATATTCGAATGCAAATGATCCCAATAAGAATTGCCATATACGTGAATATAAACAAGAATAAGAATAAGTGAACGGACTTAATAATTGAAAACCCAATGAGGAAATAATAAAAAAGGAATAAAGAATTAATCGTGTAATATTATTGACGTTGATTGATATTAAGTTAATCAAGGGAACCAACAGATAATACTGTAATTCCACACAAAGGGACCAATAATGAGTAAAGAAGCGGATATTATATATCTTAAAAAAACTGTTTTTATTGTATATAAGAATTGAGTTACCAAATCCCAGTAATCTTTTCTTTCGAATATTGATTTATAATTAATTAAAACTGGTAGTGTCCATTTGATATCACCAATAAGATCATTCCGTTCTGTCTTGAATACGAAGATGAGAGAAATTATAATGACAAGGAGTATTATAAAATAATATAATGGAAGAATCCGCTTGAACCGTTTTATGAAAAATGTCAAGTAGGTTGGAATTGATGACACTTTTGAGTTGTGCAATATTTTTGTCATCAAGAACCCAGATAAGACGAAGAACCTTAAAATATAGAATTGACTAGAAATACTATTTTGGAAGTCTTTTTCTTCCTAGAATCAAATATTTATTAATTTGGTTAACGTTTAGGACTAGTTTTGATCTGTAAAATAAGTAATTTCATATTCTTAATCTGCTTAGAATTTATCAAGAAGTTTGGAAAAATCACTAATGCTATAGTACGCCAACAACAATCGTAAATGAAGGATCAGTAAATGTACCTAGTTTGGACAATTGAGTACGTTTAAGATCCTTTATTTTTGTTGTTTTTTGTAAAACATTATTTAGACTATTTAAGATGAAATGAGTGATTTTTATGTTACTTGCGTTTTATCATTTTGTTGCTTGTAAAGTCTGAATTTTTTGATATGCAACATGACGTGGCTACGGTTATTGTCGTGTACTGTATACTCGATGGAAATTTTTAACTTTAAAAAATCAGAACTTTGCTTATAAGACGAATCAAGTTTAAAGCCAGATATATTATTTTTGCAGTTTTGTTCTCTATCAATAAACCCATAATCTCAAAAACTAAGAAAAGAGTTTTCAAATTATTTAACTGAAAAATTTTGCTCTTTGTTATGTCCAGAAAATACTCCAAAATATAATCTACTAACGCTGTTAAGTTTTTCTCATAGAATAAATGATTTCAAACTCTCTATAGCCAGGGCAAAATTATTTTCAAAAAATGACCATTTAAATCAACCATGATTTTTACTTACAATTGTTAGATGTTTCTATGAGCACCAATTGAACGTAATCTGCTAACTTCTGATGGCAAATTTTTTTTTTCAAAGTGAGCTTCAAAATAATTTATATCAGTGCCCACCTACAGTATAATCAGTTAAAGTAATAATCAATGGAAACCCTACCGTATTATCAATCGACCGTTATAGAAAACGTCAATTTAGTTTTTAATTTTATCATGATTATATATGTTATACATAGGAGTTTTAAAAAAATTATAAAATCCTATTAATATACGTCTGAAACGTAAAAATTCATAAGTAACGCTTAAAGTTCGATATTTTAATTTGGCGTATTATAGCTTTTTTTCATTTTATGAGGGCTGGCCACAATACAAATAGTACATTTATCCTAAAACATAAAAAAATACATGAGCACTACCAACTGGAAATAATGATTTTATGACTTTTAAGCCTGTCTGAATATGTTTTGCATCTTTTTAAGAAATCATTTTTTCTATAATTTACCTAGGCTTGTCTCAAACTATCAAAAAATATTAATGCCTTCCCAAAAAGTTAAATTTGAACACGTTTAAGGAGCTCATTTTATTTGCATACCAGTTGGCGAGCATGAGGATCAACTTCAGGTAAATTTCAAAGTAATAATTTCTATGATATAACTTACATGTCGACCCCAACGAAACCATTCTTGAATTGGACTGGAAATAAATGAAATAAAAATACTAATGATATAGAAACTCCTCGAAATCCTTGCAAGAACAAAGATTTCATTGTTTTGTGGACAATGAGTTAATATTGAATTTAATTTACCGAGGTGGTATAAGCCAGTTCTTAGTTTTTTTTTTCCTTTTTAATATTTTCCATATGATCCAAAAAATAAAAAACCGTATATCTGGTTTTGATGAAGAACTTAGATTATTAAAATCTGCGTGTTTGAGTCCAAAATAAGCTAACAGTTTTTTTTAGTGAAGCATATTGTTTTTTATGAAATTGTATACAAGAACATTATTAATTGTTCAAACCAGTGTTTTCAGGAAATTTAACCACTTCCCTTTATTTAATTGCAATTAATTCTGACGTTTCACGCAGATTTCCTTCAAACTGTTATGTCTTTGATTCACTTTAACACTGCACTGCCACGAAGTATGCAGCATGTTGCAAAAGTTCACGCACCAATTGAATTAAAAAAAAATGAAAACACGCCCTTTTTTTTACTTAATTTTTTTGGTTCTAAAACATTTCGAGGAGCCTAAAACAAACTTAATACAATTAATAAATTATTATAAACGATTCTAAGCAAGAAAGTACATCAAATTTAATAAAGATACGCTGTAATTAAAAAAAAGTTTAAATACTGGAAATTAATAAATGAAGGGCGTGTTTTCATTTTTTAAAAATTCAATTGGTGCGTGAACTTTTGCAACATGCTGCATACTTCGTGGCAGTGCAGTGCTTTAACAGTTTAGTTCTCCTTAAAGATAAGGAATTTCGTATATAATATATTAAATTACACAAAACAGAATGCGCAGATGACGTAAATAATTCTTTTTTATCTAATTGTGAGCACATAGCGTAGTACAACATAGGCAAAGGTATTAGTAGTAGTAGTAGTAGTAGCAGTAGTAGTAGTAGTAGAACTTTAGAGTTGGAAGGTGGAATTTCGTTGAAAATTTACATGATGTGAACTCAGGACATTTTATTAGTGCACACAAAAATTTTTCTGCACTGACTAATGAGTGGGGGGGGGGAGGTTTTCAGCATGATAATGATCCGAACCATGCGTCGAGTTACGTGAAGGTTAGATAATATTACAACCTCGCGCCAACTTGAAATAAAGATTTACTGAAGTTGACGCGCGCCTTAAAATTTTTACGTGTGTTGCACAAAAAACATAATATACCCCAGTTGGTCATTATTTTCTTAAACTTTCGAAAATTATAAAGAATTATATAGTTTAGAATGTGCATGACAAGTTTACGTGAAAAGTATTCTGAAGTTATTTCGTGAAAGCTTATAATAGACATTGCACAATGCATTGTAATATTAGTAAATTCTCATTTCCATTTGGCGTGAACTCGTTTTGTTAGAATTCAAGTTGGCGTGAAATCTTAATGGTTTGTTTTCAGAATTGGATTTCCAGCCGGCGTATCAAGGTGATGAGTTGCCCAAGTTAGTCAGCTGAACTCAACTCAATCACACTTATGCTAGGTTCTTTCCCGTCGACTTTGCGGTAAGAATTTCTTGAATGCGAACGAGAAATTTGAGAAGCTCAAGGAGGAATGCAGCAAAATTCCGCAAGCGACCATCGACGCTCTTGTTGCTTCTAAAAATCGTCGTTGTGCTGCTGTAATGTCTCATAAGAAATGAAATTAGCTTTTAAAATTGAAATTTTGATTGTTAACGATAAGATTACTTAAGTTCCAAAGGCAGTAGATTCCTAATATATTTGTGGAAGTATCCATAACTGTGTTATCTGTTGGTTATTTTTTATAAAACTTGAAGTGTTTAAGTACATCGAATTGTAAAATATCTTCATAAATTTTCAAAAAAAAACTATAATTTTTAAGAGAGTTATGACCTAAAAACGAAGTGGGCAACATTTTAGAAGCCACTTTAAGTTCGTAACATCATTATATAGAGAATTGTTTTCCGATTAAATATCGGACTAATAACTTTGTTATACCATAGTATTTTCATGCACATGTTGTTATCAAAAGCGACCTTTTAACGCACGCCAACTGGGAACTACGTTTTTCCAATTTTCAAGCGTTTGTGAAAATTGTTACGTCTCTTCAATAAAAAATTGATTACTGCAATTTAATCAGGCTTCCCTTAAACTATATAAAAATGTTAATATATTTTCAAGAATTATGATTTGAGCCCATTTACTGAGCTCATTTTATTACAATACCAGTTGCCGTGTTAACGTATGCCACGTCCCGCATGACCCAGGTATTTTGCTATAAATGTGTAGCCAATAAACAATCCACTCCTTACTATAGTACCTGTTCCTAATAAAGCTATTATTCATCCACCGTCGTCACCATCAAAACATTGGCGATCCGGATTGTCGTCACTATCACAACAGTTATTTATTCATATTTTATACTCTGTTGGATTCTTGGAAGCTATTATCAAAATATAAGAAATTGGCAATTCTAATTTTATTTTCATAAAAAATAAAAGTAATAAATCTGCTTTGATCTAGAAATTTTGAAGAAGTATAATGAAAAACAGAGAAATTATTAACATAAATTGAATATTTGTTTCATGATCTCTTTGAGACCATTGAAAATAATTCAAAAATATTGAAATTGAATTTTCAATTTCTTATATTTTGATAATGTTTAATTTAATACTTGCAATCTTTGTAATCCAAAGTAAGACTTTTTATATGGCAAGAAAGAAATAAACTAGATTTCGACACGTTGACTCACGCGTTCGCTTAAACCATAATTAAACGCTTAATCCGACTCAGCTACATTCTTTCAACCATACCTGTTCAGAATTTAGCCTTTTTTCCAAATCATACGAAATTAGTTCATTCTATATGATTTTTTTTGGCTAGAACCAGTTATAAAAGTTGAAAAGGGAAATTCATCGAGCATATGATGTTTTTTGTTTGAATATTTATTAAACTTTCATATATGTTCGTTATTGTATAGATTATCAATATATTATTACGTTCAGTTTCAATGAGATTAAACGAGATATTATTTTTTATTAAAAAGCAACAAAATAACATAATTAAAACTGCAAATATTGGCGAACCCGTTTTGAATATACGTGTTTGATATAATTGAGACCAGTTTTTGATAAATGAGCGCCGTCATAAATAATGGGTCGAAATGTTTTTGGCTCATATTCGTAGAATGAATTGTCAGATCTTAACAAAGCCTGAAAGTCAAAATTATATTGATGATCATATATTAAACGAGCCTTTTGAATGTCATTAAAATAACAATTTGAGCAATTTAAGCTTAACAATCGATTGATTTGCGGACCAATTTGTGAATAAACTTCCTGAAAACATTCCTCCAGATTAAATTTATTTAAAAAAAACCCGCCCTATTCTTGTGCTCAAATCATTGATATTTTAAGTTGTCGTGTATAAATATTAGAAACTATAAAAGTCTAATTTATAAGCATAAAAGTTAAAATAATAAATACAATTTATCGGGGATTTTATTATTTCTACAAGTAAGGATTTGAGAGGATTGAGAACATGATTTTGTTAATCAAAATGGTACCAAAAGGGTTATATTGTGTATATTTTACAGTAAACAATGCACTTCAAAGATGGGCGGGATGGGGTTTTTAAATTTAGGAATCTTGAATCGAAAAATGGCCGGGATCAGGCCTATCTCAAGCAGTTAAGCGTGTAAGAGAATTTTCAAAATTTGGAATTAAATTATAAAGTATCGGAATTCGGAATAAGAAATGCGAAATTAGGAATCGAAAAATGAGCTAAATCCGAAATTCCGCCCATCTGATGATCTGCTACACTCATGAAAATTGTAAAATTCCAAACATTCGAATCATATACCGGTAATTCAAATTTAAAAAAACGCTTAAAACAACTTTGTTTAAATTAAAAACCTTGCAAATATATATATATATATATATAGCATATTTCAAAATAGTTGACGACGCAACCACGCTGCAAATACGGCATACTAATTAAAATTCATTTTCAAATCGATTATTTTATTTTATTTTTGTGACATTTTTTAATTGTTATTGCTTATATTGTACGTTTATTAGTTAAAAATTATTAAAATAATCGATTTTAAAATGAATTTTAATTAGTATGCCGCATTTGCAGCGTGATTGCGTCGTCAACTATTTTGACATACGCTATATATTTATTATAAAAATACCTGTCGCCTCCAGGGCAACTTAGCTCATTCTCTGGGATCGCCAAGACATAACCAGGAAATAAGAAATGCACAATGCGACTTGTCGTAACACGTTATTTCTATTTAGGTGATCGGACTTCCAATACTTCACACTTAATTCCTGTTCGTTATTCCCGTTCGTGTTCGCTCCACTGCGTCAGCCGCACAATACGTTCACCTCAAGCTCAACCCGCTCAACACACTCCATTTCACAAGCCGTACGGGACGCTTAAACCGCACCATAAATAAATATCTTTTTTACCACTGAACCACCGTGTTTTTTACAATACTCTATTTTTCTGAGTTTCATAAAATAACTTCCTATTCACTGACTTCATTATAAAATCCGTGTAGGTCAATTTCTAATCCGTGTACCTCAAAAATTAGGAAAAGAATGAAATAGCTCCTATTTAATAAATTTTTTATATGTGTACATTCACCTTAACGCAACATTTCCGACAAGTTAATTATTTTACTATTTTTTTCGCATTATTTATTGTCGTGGTGTAGGTTGATGAAAAATTAGGGGTAAAGGAGCATACCGAAAAAAAAGATGGTCTCGCCTGGGCTGGTGTAGATTTAATTTGCAATTTGTTTATTATTTCGCTTTTTTCATCACAATTTTGTGTGGCTGCCTAAACAAGACCTTTGCCCCGCCCCTAAAATTTTCCTCTTCCATTAGGCATCGATCTCTGAAATGAATAATATAATTTATTATATTTAGGATCGAAATAATAAACAAATTGCAAATTAAATCTACACCAGCCCAAGCGAGACCATCTTTTTTTTCGGTATGCTCCTTTACCTCTAATTTTTCATCAACCTACACCACGACAATAATTTTTTACAATGTTTAATTAATTATTGTACGTTTCAGAGATCGGTGCCTAATGGTAGAACAAAAAAAGAAGAAAAAAATGATAGTCTCGGTGGGTCGGTCACACGGCCTCAAAATGTCTTTTTCCTCTATTCCTTTTCAATGTTTGTTTTTTTTTTCAATTTTTTTTTCAACAACAGAAATGGATGAGATAAAAATAGTGGCCGAGAACCTCATTTTTTCCTCTTCCATCAGGCACCGATCTCTGAAAAGGACACTATTTAGTATGGCATTCCTTATAGGATATGACAGAAACACAACGATGATTTTTAGAAGCAATAAGAGCATCGATGGTCGCTAATTTTGCTGCATTCCTTCTTGAGCTCCTCAAGTTTCTCGCTCCATAAGTGTTCGATTGGGTTGAGGTTAGCTGACTGACTTGGGCCACTCATCACCTTAATACGTCGGCTGGAAATCCAGTTTTGAAAACAAACCATTAATTAAACTTTCATGCCAACTTGAATTTTATTATATAAAATTTCGTATAGATTTTAATAATTCTCGATAGTTTAGGAAAATGAGCTTTTTATATTATTTTTCTAAACTTCCGTATTTCGACGCATGGATCATTATCATGCTGAACCTGCCCCCCCCCCCCCCCCCCCCAATAGAGGAAATTTATTGTGTGCACTAATACAATTTTTTCCTCTATTCCTTTTCAATGTTTGTTGACTATTTTTTCAGACAACAGAAATTGATGAGATAGAAAATAGTGGCCGAGAACCTCATTTTTTCTTATTTTATCCTCTTTCATTAGGCACCGATCTCTAAAAAGTACAAAATTAAATTTTAAATGCATGGATTATAGGGAAACGATGGTTACTACGTTGATTGATCGCAAAAAAACTGAAAAAGTACTATAATAGTCTCATTTTTTGTTATGTCCGCACACATCGTCACTCAAAATTAAACAAAATCTAAAACGCAGAGCTCAAATATCCGTCAACGAATGGTCTTATTTTCAAAAAGTTTTATACGAAGATTAATAATTCAAATTAATTCTAAACTTATAAATAAATGTGCGAATTTATTGCGGTCAGATTACAGTATTCCGAACAAATGTTTCAAAAATTGTGTGTATTTACGCTCACACTCCACTGCGAAGAAACCGCGGCGCATTGCAAAAGACTGCAGAAATTGCAAACACAACCTTTTAATTTATTATTTTTAATTTCAATATTTTATTGTCGTGGTGTAGGTTGATGAAAAATTAGGAGTAAAGGAGCATACCGAAAAAAAAGATGGTCTCGCTTGGGCTGGTGTGGATTTAATTTGCCATTGGTTTATTATTTCGCTTTTTTCATCACAATTTTGTTTCATTTTGTTTTCTCTTACTAAATTGGTTGTTAAATCAACATAATAATTATTATAATAAAAACTTTAGGTATTATTCATTTCAGAGATCGATGCCTAATGGAAGAGGAAAATTTTAGGGGCGGGGCAAAGGTCTTGTTTAGACAGCCACACGGCCATTAAGGCCATCACGTCTCTTCCTCTTTTGTTTGTCATCAATTTCTGTTATCTATTTTTTGATGACAAGAAATGAAAAGTTTATTTTTAAAATGAAAATGGGTGAAATGAAAATATTGATGACAAACAAAAGAGGAAGAGACGTGATGGCCTTATTGGCCGTGTGGCTGCCTAAACAAGACCTTTGCCCCGCCCCTAAAATTTTCCTCTTCCATTAGGCATCGATCTCTGAAATGAATAATATAATTTATTATATTTAGGATCGAAATAATAAACAAATTGCAAATTAAATCTACACCAGCCCAAGCGAGACCATCTTTTGTTCGGTATGCTCCTTTACCCCTAATTTTTCATTAACCTACACCACGACAATATTTATCTGTTAACTTTTCATTCTGCAAAAATCCTGATGAATTATTGAAAAGAAATTTTTATTACCTTAATTAATGGACCATAAGAGTCTTCATCGTCAATATAAGTGACTTGTAAATATTGAAAATATTGAAAATAAAAATAATAAATTAAAAGGTTGAGTTTGCAATTGGTGCGAAGTCTTTTACTATGCGGTCACTTAAAATTACACAGCGACGGTTTCATTCAGTTTAAGAATCCTTAAAAAAACAAAATTAAAATAAGATTTTCAGAAAAAAATGTGTTGATATTAAGTTGGCTATCATGCGAATAAATTAGTATTAATTTGTTTCTTACCATATTATTGTGCTCAATACTAGCTAAATGATTTCTCCCATAAATGAACGAACGTGCAATAACGTTAACAGAAGAAAGACCCGAAATATAATAAGGAAGATCCACATATACTCGTTTTGCATATTTCCTAAAAACCCAATGTTTTATAATATTAATATATTCCTAACTTGAATATATCTAGATTATGTTGATAATCACTTCTTAATGATTTATGATTGGTTGGATGATTAACATCTGGAAATACCAGCTCGCTGAAATAATATAATATCAATATATAGAAGAAGTTATATCTCACTGTATTCCTTGGATAATCCATAAAACATCTGGTTTTTCACGTTTCGCTAGCAATTGGCACTCTTTTGTGAACTTCGGGAACACGTTCGATAACGGAGCACTTCCATGTCTTGCAAATAATAAAATCTTCTCATAACGATTGTTAAATAATTCGAATATTAATGGGAAAGCCCTAATTGCTAGTGAATTGCCGATTACCAAAACCGTACCACGTTTCTGACCTCTCTACAATTTTAAGTAAAATAATCTGTTGAATAATGCTAAGAGTACGTGTAAGCAATATTCAACATCATGTTGTAGTTCGTATTTGTTCGTAAGATACTTATCTTCATCACAAGGAAGTTCACTTACTTCATTTATAAGATTGGACATGTTACTGTTCCATAGTACAATGTCTTTTTGATTATCTAAAAATTTAAGGAAGGCGCTTTTTGGACAAATAATTCAAGAAAACCAGGCAACGTGTAAACAAGAGCACATTCATTCTCCTTCAAGATAGGTAGTAGTAAATAACAAGAAGTTAATAATGTTAGAATGAATCCAAATGTGACAAAATTACTTGAATGTTGAAAATATATCTATATAAAATACAGTTAATTAAGTATTTTTAATATTAAAACCTCAATTGTCTTATGAAGAAAAAATGATAATAAAATAGACACCATGATGATGATAGTTGAAGCTAAAGATAATTAGATATTTGGTCTGTTAAAATCGTGTAGTTTTAAACTAAATTTTACTTTTTTCTCTTCTTCAATGCGCACGCCAAATGACAATGATAATTTTGCTAAAACAAAACAACACATTTTTACGTCAATTTAACAGGGCTGCCTTAAAATATATCAGAAAACTTAAATGTCCACAAAATTTTAGATTTAAGTGACTCGGTTCTATTTTTACAAATTCATTTGGCGTATTAACGTAAAAGATGAAAAATACTTGTGAGTCAATATCAAATAAATCTGAAATAAAACAAAATTCTGATCAATGGTGAATCCGAACGAGTCCGCAACGAGCTAAACACCCTTCGTTCACCAGAGACACGCCAAATCGACATAGCGATTTTCCGATTTTTAAAGGTGTGTGGAAATTTTTACGTCTTTATAACAAAAAAATTTACTACAATTCAATTGAGCTTGTCTTAAACTGTCAAAAAATATTAATATCTTTCGAAAAAGTTAAATTTGAGCACGTTTACTGAGCTCATTTTATTACCATGCCAGTTGGTGTGCAGAGAAATCTTAAAAACATCGAATTTAAGTATTCAGAAATAGGCTAAGAACACACCAATTTGAAGCATAATAAAATTAGATCAGAAAACGTGATAAAATATAATTTTTGGTGAAGATTTTAATAATTTCCAACAGTTTAAGGAACAGCTTACAAATTGGAGTAGACAACATTTGTATAAAGTACGCGTGAAAGTTGCTCCGCAAGAGTGAAAATAATAAAATCATTGTTTCGATTTGGTGTGCTCAGAGAGAAGAAATATGTTTAATGTATACAAAATAGTTGAAACATTCAATCGTACCGTAAATGTTTTTAAAAAATTCCAAAATTGTTTCAAATTCCTATTATTTCAACTTTATTTTATTAATGATCTTAGCTCTAGTGATCTTGAAAACAATTTCGTTTTTATGTCATTCGACTTTAATTTAGTTCTATATTTTATTTCAATTCTCGCGAGGAAGCCTGGACTTCCAAAATTTGAATAACTCTTATTAAAAGCTTTTTCGTCCGTCGTCGAAGCGCATTTTGTTCTCGACCGACGCGTTCGGATTCACCAGTGGATTTAACAAGACCCTACTAACAAAATCACCATACCCTCCATTCCTGCATCAAATATATATTTTGCGAAGCAAATAATTGGCCAATGTATTAAATATAGACAATATGAAATATCACCAATAAATACAAAAAACGAATTACTAAAACTGTTTATAAAAAAAGAAAAAAACTTATATTTACCTTATAAAACAATGTTCGAACTGTGAATATTGACTAATTATAAGAGTTGAAATAAGACTGGTAATAATTCTGTAATGAATTACTGTACATATCACACGTCTTAATAATACCGAGCGATGTGTTCAGTGACAATCATTGGATATATTATTTGTATTAATATTGTTCCGAGAAATATTGGTATATGCAGTCCATGTGTATCTTTAAAATGTTTAAGATTATTCTAACTTAAAGAATAATTATTATTTCTTGAATTGTCCATATTAGTGATGGACTGAATAGAACTTTTCAATTTCGGAATACGGAACGCAGAAGAGGATGATAAGAAACCGCGGAATACGTACCGACTCACATAATACGGAATTCAAAATAACAAAGTGGTTTTCATGATTTCATATAAAATTAAAGCCGAAACACAATTAATGATCAGAAACTAAAGGTTTAAATGTAGATGTTAGCGAAATTTTAAAGAAATTTAAGAAATTTTCATTTTTATTTGGCCTGTGATCGCGTAATCAAATAATCCTTTAACAAACTTGATGGTTAAATTGGGAGCTCCGAAAGGGTTCTCAAATATAATTCTTCGGCAAGAATATTAGTTTTTTATAATATAATTTAAAATCACTTATTTATAAAAATGACTAATAAAGTTTTTAAAAAGTGTAAAATACTGCGTCTGCACGCCCATTGGTATTATAATAGAATGAGCTTTGGTTTGGAACTAAAGACATCTCTGTATTTTATTATGGCCACAACGCACATACTAAAAAGGGCAAGTGACCAAATGTCAACTGGACTCCATTAGTCAGATTCTGGATGATTTGGCGGGTTTTTTTCGAAATAAGTTCAGAGCTTTTTCGCAACATTGACTTAGCATTACAATTATTAAACACTCAAACCAATCCTATCAATTTAATTCAAGCCATTTCCCACTTTTTTTAATTCAAGCCATTCCCCCCCCCCCATCTTATCATTCTGCATAGTTATTTGTCTTACCTTTAAAAGCATTTTTGACCTTATCCGAACTTGTCAAAAATTCGAATGCAAATGATCCCAATAAGAATTGCCATATACGTGAATATAAACAAGAATAAGAATAAGTGAACGGACTCAATAATTGAAAACCCAATGAGGAAATAATAAAGAAGGAATAAAGAATTAATCGTGTAATATTATTGACGTTGATTGATATTAAGTTAATCAAGGGAACCAACAGATAATACTGTAATTCCACACAAAGGGACCAATAATGAGTAAAGAAGCGGATATTATATATCTTAAAAAAAACTGTTTTTATTGTATACAAGACATGAATTACCAAATCCCAGTAATCTTTTCTTTCGAATATTGATTTATAATTAATTAAAACTGGTAATGTCCATTTGATATCACTAATAAGATCATTCCGCTCTGTCTTGAATACGAAGATGAGAGAAATTATAATGACAAGGAGTATTATAAAATAATATAATGGAAGAATCCGCTTGAACCGTTTTATGAAAAATGTCAAGTAGGTTGGAATTGATGACACTTTTGAGTTGTGCAATATTTTTGTCATCAAGAAACCCGACAAGACGAAGAACCTTAAAATATAGTATTGACTAGAAATACTATTCCGGATGTCTCTTTCATCCTAGAATCAAATATATATATATATATACAGGGTGAGCCATAATTACCCGTACTGAACATTTGACTGACGCATTTTTGGTGCATTATTTTTTATTATTTTTTTCTAAATTTAATTTTTATGTAATGTTTAAAATTTCAAATCAATCCGTTAAGTTTCAGGGTAATGGCGAGGTCTAGTGTACATCGCACTGCAATTATTGACTTGCATAAGAAGAATTTCACAGCGAAGGAGATCATTAAGCGTCTCGGAGTTCCAAAGCAAACCGTCTACGATGCCATCAAAAGATATGAGGAGCTTGGTACACTTTGTGATCGTGTTGGGAGAGGAAGACGAGTATCTGTGACCACTCCTGAGAGAGTTAAGGCGGTTCGAATGAGGATCAGACGAAATGCCCACCGCAGCATAAGGAGGATGTCACGGGATATGAAAATAAGCAATACGTCAATGAGAAGGATTGTAAAATTGAAGCTTAGGATGACTCCGTATCGTGTAAGAAAAGCGGCCATACTCTCTGAAGCGAACAAGAAGAAACGACTGGAGAAAGAAAAACGGCTCCTTGCCGGCACGCGGAGGAAGGAGCACTTGGTGACAGTCTTTTCGGATGAGAAATTGTTCACCGTGGAGGCCGAATTTAATGCCCAAAATCATCGAGTGATTGCTCAGACGTCCCAGCAAGCTGTCGAAAATGGAAGAACAATTCACCGATCCCCTCACCCCGCCTCAGTGATGGTTTTTGGAGCCATTTGCTCAACTGGGAAGTGCCCACTGATTTTCGTGGAAAAGGGCGTGAAAATCGATAAGGAAGTGTCCATTAACGACATTTTGGAGAAGAATCTGGTTCCATGGGCATCAAAACACTTCGCCGGTAAGAGCTGGATATTTCAACAGGACGGCGCGCCCGCGCACACGGCAAAAAAGACGCAACAGTGGTGCGAGACGCACATGCCGCGGTTCATCAAGGCTTCGGATTGGCCGGCCTCATCGCCGGATCTCAACCCTCTCGATTACTCGGTTTGGGGAGTATTGCAAGAAAGGGTCAACGCTAAGCCCCATTCGAGTTTGGATGCATTAAAGAAAACTTTGGAGAAGGAATGGGACAATCTGTCCACAGATTACCTGCGTGCCACGGTGGAAGCCTACCCGAGACGTCTTCGTGCCGTAATTTCTGCGAAAGGCGGCCGTGTCGAACAAAAATAGAAAATAATTAATTGTTATGTTATTGATAAATGTTGTTGTTAATTTCGTCCCATTCTGACTTTTCGTTTTTGAGTTACATGCACTCAAAGTAGTACGGGTAATTATGGCTCACACTGTATATTAATTTGGTTAACTTTTAGGACTAGTTTTGATCTGTAAAATAAGTAATTTCATGTTCTTAATCTCCTTAGAATTTATCAAAATATATTGTCCTTTTCAGAGATCGGTGCGAAGAGAAAATGATTTTCCTCTTAAATGTGTGCTGCCCATAATTTCGTAAAAAAGGAATGGCTGTCTAAAAAGATCTAAAAAGGCCGTCGAAGCGAGAACCTCATTCCATCCTAATTTTTTTCCTCTTCCATTAGGCATCGATCTCTGAAAAGGACAATAAATAATATACAATAGTTCAAGCCACACTTTTAGAACTTAAAAATTAGAATAAATTTTAACAGTATTATAATTGAGCTTATTAATATAATCTCGCAAGTTAGAAAGTCCAACTTACATATCAACTCCAATAAAGCCATTTTTAAGGTAATCAGGGAATAAATGAAACAAAAATACTAAAATAATAGCAATACCACGAAAGCCCTGTAAAAATAACGACTTCATCTTGTCAATAATGTCGAATGAAAGTTTTTTAAAACCTAAAGGAAATAGTCATAAATTTGATGACCCGAAAAAAAGAAAATGAAATAAATGAAATAAAAATTAGGCTACAAAGATGTGAAATCTTGATAAACAGCAAAAAAGAGTCGTACAGTTGCGTGTGCGTGAAATAACGTGACACACGAGATATTATCAGCAGATGATAGCTGTATAAATAGTCGGCTATTCGCTCAATTAACAGTTGTCTTGTATTCATCGAGCATCAACTGAAAACCAACGGAAACCATGGGTGACAAATCTGCTTACATGTCGGCTGGAGGATATTCGTCCGGATACATGGGTTCGAACGCCTCGTCTTCTGGTTATGCTCGCGAAGACTATGCATCCGGAGGTAGCGGAGGAGGATCAAGCGGTAATTAAAATTGAATAGATGAACTGTGGAGAATCATGCTAATTGCAGGTGGCGGCGGTGGCGGCTCATCGGGAGGACAAGTGTTCAAGGCAAGAACTGATCAATCGTGCTACCTCGGATAAATTTCTCGTTCTTCTCGAATAAATTCTTTCTCGAATCGTTTGTTTTCGCAAAACATGGTGTTTATGAATGATTCTATTTCTTAATGATTTTTAAGGATGATGAATCTGCATTTGAATCTGAACATCTTCCTTTCTTCCTACCTTCCTTCGTGTCGACCAATGTGCAATCCAAATGAGTTTCCTCGTAACTATCAAATCAAAGGAAATCGAGCCATCGAGCTTGGCGTAAAAGTATATTATGTCGAAGGGTCATTTGAAGACGTTTTGAAGAGAACTTCTTGAGATGAGCACCAAGTTTCGAGCAAGGCCGGAACAATGATGTATTAGCTCTTTTTTCGTTTGCTGGAATGTGAGGAAGTAGAAGATTGAAATTGTAGAATGCTAAATATGGAGTCCTTCGTAGCTTAGTCATTGTCTACAGTCATCGTCTTTGTTGTGTTGATTTCTAGAACATGATTTCTAGCCGTTGATTTAGACGCCGGCTTATTTCTTCTGAGGAACTTCCAATTAGCACGAGGTCGTCAGCGAGTTCGGGTCGTTTCGAAAACTTCATCGACACAGATCTTCAGCTTGTCCCACACTCTCCTTGTCGGATTCATCGAGAATCATTTGGAGAGCAAATGCGAACAGAGATGATGACGTCGAGTCAACTTGACTCACCAATCTCTTGAAAGGAATATTGATATTTGTTTCATAATTCATCTTTCAATGAATTTTCGAACAGAATGGATATTGTCTATGATCTTCTAGACCATTCCTCTTTCGTAGGAGACTAACTTTGGCAACTTTCCAATCTTCTGGTATCCTTCTTCCCGTCAAAATCGTGTGGAATGTGTGCATGCGAAGGCAAATAATAGATACACGCTCTGCTAGCAGCAATAAATCTAAATTCTATTCCCATTAGTTTAATCTTCACGAAATTCCATCTTCCATCTTCCGTTTTCCGTTTTCCGTTGTTTTTCAAGTTCCATTTCCGTTTTCCATCGTCCGTTTGAAAAAAATGATTCCATTTCCGTTTTCCGCCTTCCGTTTGAAAAAAATCGATTTCCGTGCAACCCTGATGAATACCATCGCATGCTTTTAACATTCAATTAAATTCACAGTTTGCCGAAAGTCATGTCTGCTGAATGTGAAATCGTTTGAACCGTGCTAGTATTTGCCACCCAAGATTATTTAATTAAAAGGTTTAGGTACTCATTTGGCTTGTTTCTTTTGTATATTCCCTATTAGGGAATAAATAAATGGCTTCAAACTTCAATCTTAAAAACAAATAAATTTAAATACTAGTCATGTCAGTCAACTAACAGAAAAAATAAAGAAAATATGAAACAAGAAGCATCCGAACGACAAGAGATCAGAATTTATTAATATATTTTAAAATCCATCTAATAGCAACTTTTTATTAAATCCTGATAATTTAAATGCTCTTTCAGATGGCTTTCTTCGATTTCAATAGAATGTTTTACTCAATGAGAACTGGCAATTGGGCATGAAGTACCTGGCACACGCTGCAGGGGATATAAGTTAATTTAAGAATATTTTTTACGTAACTGGCAGGAATATCCTAAATTATATAGGAGAACTTTTTTTTACCGAACTATATCTGAGTACGTTTCCAAGCTTCAAGTTGTAAGGTTTAATTTGGGGTGGATATTATTATCATAAATAAAATATCAGACAAAAACCTTAAAAAGTTTTAAAAGAGAATATTCGTCCTTCATACAATTTAAAGTAAATAATGATGACTACTCGAGAGATTTATCTCATTAGGCGTTTTTGTCTCTTGACCGTCTTAAAAATAGTATAACGGCATGTGTTTAAGCACAAATATGAGGAATTTCGATTGCTAAATAACTTAAGATTTTAAAATAGCTATTTGAAAAAATCAGAAATAGATGGAGAAGCTATGCTTATAATTTATGTAAATCAAAATGTACAGAAATAAATAAAACCAAAATATATCCTGCAAATTATTTTCTACCGGCAACGGCGTAACCGGCTGGTGCTGGTGGTGGAGCAGCGTAGGCTGGGGCTGGTGGTGGAGCAGCTCCTCCTCCGCATCCGCATGGTGGTGGTGGTGGTGGGGCGCTGAAAAGACCAAATTAAAGCAAATACTAGTTTACTCTAGTTACTAACCATCCACATCCTCCGGATCCTCCAGTTGGGAACAAGAAGGCGGAAGCTCCAGCAACCAAAGCAGTGAGAACAGCAAAGACACGCATGATTAAATCGAGTGAATTCAACACTTATCCCATTGATATTCACATTCTCTTTTATACTTCATTGAGTTTAATAAAAAAAAAGCTTTATTTCATTTTTTTGTGGTTTCGGAAATCGTTATCTATTTCGCAACTTTTTTTCATTCATTAAATGTTTCGATATTTCCGATAAAAGATAAACGGTCTTGTAGAAAGAAAAAACTTCATCTTCGGTTTCAATGAAGAACAGCTTTGTATATTCTCCGACCTTGTCTCTCTTATAGTTTGGAATCCCGTAAGTTAGAAGTTATTATTTATCAAACGTTTTGGCTTTAATGACTCAAAATATTTAAACTGCTACAAAAACTTAAATTTTGAACAAAAATATTAATTGAACAAAATATAACGTGTGAACTCCTCCAAGAGGTCTTTTTAAGCGCTGAACTTCAAGGGTTTTTAAATCATTATTTATTAAAACACATTGTCCTAAAATATAAACAGGATTGATTAACCTTAACTATAAAAATTTGTGTTTGAAAAACGCGATTTTCTGGGTTTGAGTCCCATTTTTTACCCACTTAAACCATTTTGTGGCTCATAATTTTTTGTCAGTATATATTCAAGCAAAAAGGTATTTAACTGCAAGTTATTATTAAAATCTGAGATGGCGACCTATGTCCTTTGTTAGATTTCAGAATTTATCTAGAACTTCCCGAAACTTACCATTATAGTGTTGTAAATCAGTGAGAAAAATGGTTTAAGGAAACATAAAGAAAGGTAGCTTTGATCACGCTTGGAGGAAAAAGTCTGCGGTATCGATATAAATATCAATTTGTTTATTATTTGGGGACCATTCTAATGAAAGGCTTCATTTTTTTTAAAGATTTTTCCTCTGGTTTTCTCTTTGACATTATTTGAAATTGATTTCATTAAAGACGTGAAACCAATTGTTTTAATATTGTACATTTCAGATATCGGTGCCTAATGAAAAAGCAAAAAGGAAGAAATGACCATGATTTTTTCAAGACTGTAAAAATACATGTAATCTTTAATTTTTCTTAAACTCGAAAGCGCCTGGCCGAAATTAAAAATTGATGCTTGGATTATTCTTCATATCGGTTTCTGAGAGTAATACACGACGGATGACTCGGCCTAAATCTTTAATTATCTTTAAATCCGTGGAACTCTTTCTTTTGAAAAATATAAAAACTATATTTTGGTTATTAAGGAACAAAATTATTTATAAATATTTGAATAGAAAGATCATATTTGTCTCTTCTTTAACAAATGACGATATCAAAATGCATTTTATTAATTTACAAGTAAAGGTTAAAAACGAATTATCACTTAAATTTATTATGCTCATCTTCAAATATCTCTGTCGCTTTCAATTTTGACGATGATATTAGAAATAATTAGCGTTTCTGGGGTTCTGTTTTATGCGATATCATGCGCCATGCACACCAATTGAAATTATAAACATTGTAGCTCAGCTAAAATTCTAGAAGCCGAAATTTGAGAGCCCTTTTTAGTTTCGAGAGAATTTTAGAAAAATCGAATCATTTTCCATTGGCGTGATTCATTAGTGATTTGTTTTTCAAATTTTTACTGAAAATGTCTCGTTTGGACGATCACACGGCCACAAACAACTTTTCATCTTTTCCTCTTCAATGTGTGTTATCCTTTTTTGAAACAGCACACATTGATGAGAGACAAAGAAGTGACCGTCCAAACGAGAACCTCCTTTTTTCTTATTCACTTCCTATTCCATTAGGCGCCAATCGCTGAAATTGGACAATAATTGATCTTTATTTCATTATTTATACTATATTTTTTCAAAGTTTTTAGTTCCCGTCGACCTGGTTTTTATCAATTTATCAGAACTTTACAAGTATGGAAACAATCTTGAAGGCTAAATCCCAGTTGAAACATTAAAAATCGACAAGGAGTAATCATGAAGTTATTCTTCAAATAAATTTATTAAGTATTTGAGTGAGACTGAATATGTTTATATTCGACATTCTATAATTCCACGAAAAAAATGTAATGAAACATAACACTAAAGACACAAATTGATCCTAGACTATTAGTATGTCCCTATCAAAACACGAAAACTTTCTCATTCATTATTACGCATTAATAAACTCAATTAGACGTCAATTCATTCTATAAAAAATAGTGTCGGAAAACCAGAATGGAAAACGTAAAAAGGTGATATAATGATATTAAGAACATAATTGCCTCATGTTGTAAGACTAACGTGCTTTGTCTAGTGTCGGATAGTGGATAAGATTAGTTTAGTGTATAATGATGAGAATCCAATGAAATAGATTAACTAATCGAGAAAATAAAATAGATTGGTTTTTGAAATCATGCAATTTGTTTTAGGATTTTAGGATTACAGTTGGTTTGGTTCCAAAGTTTTCTAATTTTCTAAATGAAGATTTCACTTCTAAAGATGTCATTTCTCTACACTACTTATGTTATTAAAAAGTTGTTGAATTTCATTAAAAAATTAAAAAAAACTTTTAATTGACAAATAAAACTAAAAAGGCTATATTTTTGTAAAGTGCTAAGCCATTAACATTATCTTTTTTTGCTATGCATTTATCAAATTATTGATTTGTCCTCTTGTTTGGAAAAATATGCAATAAGTTCAATAACGTATACAGTTCTAGATGTTCTTTAAATTAACTTTAAATGTTACAGATTGGAATAGTTGTAAGAAAGTTTATATTGTAGTGAAGAAAAATTAAAAACAAATATTTATAAAATGAGCATTTTTAAGGTCTCAATTAAAGAAATAAAATTTTTTCAAAGTTTAATTCAGTTTCATTCTAACATTTCTTTCTTTTTTCTTTCATTTTTTCATTCTTTCTGTAAAATTATAATCTATTAGGGTGAACCAAAAATTTTTTCCGATTTCCTATATCTTTTTGTCTAATTGTTTTTTTACCAAATAAAGATTTTTATATACATGTGTTATATATATTTTTAAAGCTCTTGAACAGCTCTATCATAATATATACTAAAATTTTTAATTCGTCTTTTATTTAAAATTTTTTAACTTTTAGAAGAAACATGGAAAAATCCGAAATTCGTGTTCTTTTACACCATTACTGAAAACAAGGCTTCAACGCAACTGCAGCAGCAAAAAAGATATTCGAAGTTGAAGGCGACAATATGGTCTCGGATCGTACTGCGCGAAATTGGTTCAAAAGATTTAGCGACGGCGACACTGATCTCGAGGACAAGACACACTCAGACCGACCTACGACAGTGGATTCTGAAGCAATCCGTGAAGCTGTGGAGACCAATCCATCAATAAGTACTCGCAGACCTTTATTGAGCCCAACTTGATCGAATGTATGCGGCACTTGGCGAGAATCATCCAGCATTGATCAATCGGAAGCTTCACCAAGACAAAGCAAAACCGCACACCACAAGACAAACGAAGGAAAAGATAAAATCTCGACGCCACTGATCTTCTTCCACATCCAGCTTATAGTCCGAACCTTGCGCTATCTGATTATCACCTTTTCCGATCCATGGCACACTTTCTTCGTGGTCGTAGCTTCAATGACCTGGCCGATGTCGAAAACGGGTGCCGCGAGTTTTTCGCCTCTAAGAACAAGGAGTGGTACCGCAGCGGGATCGAACAACTTGATGATAGATGGGTTCAAGCCATAGAGTCAAATGGTCTTTACTTTGAAACCGAATTGTTTTTCATGTCTTGTAAAATTATGTTTAAATTTTTAACAAAAAATCGGAAAAAAATTTTGGTTCACCCTAATATATTTTTCGTTAAAATTCTATTTCCTACTCTTACTTTAAAGTAATCAAAATGTGAAGTAAAACTTTGAAGTAAAACTCTCTCCAGGCTAAGCCGTCTTCTCCTCGAGAATACCGTTTCTTCTAAGTGTGGTGGTAGACTTCTGGTGAACGAATTTCGCGACCGGGTTCTTCGGCAAGTTCGTTCGGGGCGCCTCTGTTGGGATTCTCGTGACACCGAAGGCGCTTCCGAACCGTTTCCATCAGTTTTCTTTTATTTATTCTTCTTATGAGGTTTCCATGAATCCATGGAGATGGCTTACCAGGCCTTCGCCATGATATACTGAACATAAATGTAAATCGTTTTTGGTTAGCTTCCTGAACATTTCAAGTAGCACGTTTTCACCTTCAAAATTTTGGAACCGATATATTACAAATATTTAAAATTAACGTATTTTTATTGAAATTTGATTTTAGCAGCTCTATACCATAAGAAATATTATGTCAGTTAGGGGGGGGGGGGTTAAATAAATTTATAAGTAGAATAATAATTCATTAAAGTTATCATAATATAGAATAATAGATTTTTTTAATGAATTTTTAAGTTGGCCGTTGAAATTTTTCTTACAGAGTTTAACTGGTTGTATGGTATTCACGCAGAGTTTCACGGCTTGTATGAATTTCTGACTGACGGCTTTTATGAATTTCAGACAAAGCTACACGGCTTGTATGAGTTTCAGACAGAGTTTCACGGCTTGTTTGGTTTTTCAGGCAACCAGCAACCCAAGTATCCTTTTTTTTAGTTTTGAACCAAAGCTTTTCGAAGTATCAATATATATCAGTAGTAATATCTCACTGTATTCCTTGGATAATCCATAAAACGTCTGGTTTTTCACGTTTTGCTAGCAATTGGCACTCTTTTGTGAACTTCGGGAACACGGTCGATAACGGAGCACTTCCATGTCTTGCAAATAATAAAATCTTCTCATAACGATTGTTAAATAATTCGAATTACAATAATTCAACAGGTTTTTGCCCCACTAAGACTATAATTCAAATTTGAGTGCTCTAACTTATTAACATGTTGACCAATACTGTGAACTATTTCAAGTTGACAAATTTGTGCTGACATTTGCGTGGAACATGTGTGAATTTTGGAAAGTCGCTATTTTCAGTATAGTACAAGCTTGATGTTATAACAAATATTTATGTAAATCAAAATGTACAGAAATAAATATGATCCAAATATATCCTGGAAATTATTTTCTTCCGGCAACGGCGTAACCGGCTGGTGCTGGTGGTGGAGCAGCGTAGGCTGGGGCTGGTGGTGGAGCAGCTCCTCCTCCGCATCCGCATGGTGGTGGTGGTGGTGGGGCGCTGAAAAGAACAAATTAAAGCAAAAACTAGTTTACTCTAGTTACTAACCATCCACATCCTCCGGATCCTCCAGTTGGGAACAAGAAGGCGGAAGCTCCAGCAACCAAGGCAGTGAGAACAGCAAAGACACGCATGATTGAATCGAGTGAATTCAACACTTATCCCATTGATATTCACATTCTCTTTTATACCATTAGGTCTACATCCCACCCTTTTGCATTAAATCAAAACCCAACAAAAAAAACTTTCTAAGTGGGAGGACTATATTTAAGATGAAGCTGTTTTATTATATCATAAAAAAGCCAATTATTCCTGTTTTTTGAAATCTAGGTTATAATAATAAATAAGAAACCTAGAAACCTTATGACGTTTAATAGTCTAATAAAATTATTAAATTATAGACTATATAAGGATGATGAGAATGTTGAGATATAATTTCATTCACTTTCTATAAATAATTTTCTTTAAAGTCAGTTTATATTAAGTTGAACTGATGAGCCAATACAAATGTACTCATTGTATAATACTTAATACACACCAAATGTATAATTTAAATTAGGACCTCAGAAAAGATTCTCTGATATAGTAAAAAAAGACGATTATTAGTTAGTTCAATATAATGACTTCAAAAATACGTAAAAGGAAATTTGTAAGTAAAAGTAGAATTGTAAAATTAACTTAAATATTAGAAAATTTTAATATAGCTTATATTCAGATGAAAGTTATGAGAGCACGCCAAATATTTTTTTTTCAAAACTTGATAATACCAAACTAAACTAGTTGAGCTACTAAGCTCATTTATTTAAAGTTTGGTATGCGTCAATTGAAAAGGTTTTGACACGTTAATACTTTTAAAATTTTAAGGAAAGGCTATACGCTAAAATTCAACAAACTATCGTTCGAATTTTTATTTTGCGCGTCAGCCTGATCACGGAAAGCGCTGATTTTTAATTATTTTGTCGTCTTTGAATGCAAATTTGAAATAATTCTGTCGCAATAAACTCAAAATAAAAACAAACAGAAAAAATTTCGAGTAATTAAAAATACGCATAACTAATTTGACGCCGAATTTCGGAAAACGTTATTCAGTAAGCATTTTGACGACGATACGAGACGAACTCAAATTGGTTTTCCCATAGATCGTCTCAAAAAGTTTACAAGTGTCTAAAGATGAAATAAATATTCGAAGAAGCTGATAGGGTCAACTTCATGCAATTCTTCAATTTAGCATATAAAAGTCAGTTAAGGCTCTTCTTAATCTTTTCGATTCTTAATCTTCTCATAGTTGTCGAAATATTTTAAATTTGACAGAAATTTAACATTGATGATCTTTTGAATCTAATAACAGGAAACACGTGGGTGAACAGAAAACACAGATCTTTGAGATGTGATAACACCAAACGTGTTTCACATTATTTTGTAAATCAGGTGGAATTGCTACAATATTATAGATAATTACCGATATTTTCCTATCTTACTATAAGGCGGTAAAAATTAAATGATTTGAATAAAGTTTTGAACTGTTAGTGCCGTAGTAGTACAACGCCACCTACTCTAGTAAAATCACAGTGACACGCCAAATGGAAATAATGATTTTCTTATATGTTTATTTATTAATTAAAAATAATAATAAACAATTTATTTAATTAGTTTCTAACAATCACAGGGTTTTTTTGCAAGAAGTTACATAAATCATTGTTTGGAAATTGGAATCAACTGGCGGAAGTATGTAAAAATATTTACGTTGATCTTACAACTTTCACGTTTCCTTTACATCGATATTGTCTACGCCAGCTTTTTTTTTCTTGTCCGCTTTTTTACAAAATTTCTAAATATAATCAAATCTTCACTAAATATTAGATTTGAGCCCATTTTTGAAGTCGTTTTATTGGTCTTCCAATTGGCGTGATGTCACATTTATTCTTCCACTCTTCATTTATCATTTTTTAAAAATATTGTATTGTCCTTTTCAGAGATCGGTGCCTAATGATAGAGGAAACATTTAGCATGGAATAAGGTTCTCGTTTGAACGGCCTCTCTTTTTATCTCATCAATGTTTGTTTCTCAATAAAATCGGCAGCCACATTGAGAGGAATATACGAAATTTGGGCTCGTGTGGCCGTCCATATGTCAGCTTGTACATAAGCTTTTTAAAAATACTAAAATACTGATGACATATTAAATTGGAGCTTATTTGTTTTATTAGTTTTCTAGTCGTTGTGTTATTTTAAAGAGGTTTTGCAATCTTGCGTTACCTCTGTTCCTCTTATCTGATTATCTTTGTCAATTCAAAAATGATTTCTTGTAAAGTACCTTCATGGAAATTAACGCTTCTAAGCGGAAAGCTACATATTTAACTTAGCTAGCCTACTTAGTCAGTTTTCATTCACTTATAGAGAAGCGGACCAACCAGATCTCTCTCCAATAATCGCGGCTGCGCCTCGTAATAGCGGACCACCTTCTTGTCCAGGAATCAGATTCCTCTTCTTGATTTTCTATAGAAATACGTATAACTATATTTTTTAAAATTAATCCTTCAAACCTGTAGGAAATCTATTTTTAAAAACATTGTAAAACGACTTATAAATTTCCTTTTCTAACATAAACATATCTACCAACGAAAGTTTTGGGTTTCTGAATGTGGAATTCGGAATCTAAAAATTAAATATATATGTAATATGGAACCCTGGATTCTGTCCATCTCTGGTTTTAATGTCGGGAAAAATGTAATTTCGGAATAACTACTTAAATATTGATATCTCTCAATAAAGCTCATATCCATTTGCCCTAATTCACATGTTTTTAAATAAACAATTTTGCAAGAAAATAAAAATTCATCAGCTCTCAAACGCGTTAGACGATTGAAGTCGATAGAAAGCGGACAATTCATGAAAACGTCTCTTGAATCGCAGGCGCCGTAAGCTTGGGGTTGCTTCTCATCGAGACGATTAGTGACACGTGAATCGCACATTTGGAAAGGTCTTACATTTCAGAAGAATATAGGGAATCTGTCAAAGAAGCCGCAATGATTAGAGCTTGAATACGATTTTTTTTAAAGAATCCAAAAAGCATCTTCTCTGTTTAAATTTTACTGTGGGTATACTCATATAAATAATAATAATAAATTTATTTGAATAAATCAAAAATGTACAGATATAGAGCTTGTCCATTCTCAATTTACTTCTTTCCGGAGACAGCGTATCCAGCTGGAGCTGGTGGTGGGGCAGCGTAGGCTGGGGCTGGTGGTGGAGCGACAGCGTATCCAGATGGAGCTGGAGCTGGAGCTGGGGCAGCTCCGCATCCGCATGGTGGTGGTGGTGGTGGGGCACTAAAAAGAATCATATCATAATTGTCGTGAAACGATGAATCTTACCATCCACATCCTCCGGATCCTCCAGTTGGGAACAAGAAGGCGGAAGCTCCGGCGACCATAGCGGTGAGGGCAGCAAAGACGCGCATGATTAGTTTCGAGTTAGTTAGGCAAGTGAATTGAAGCACTTATCTTAATCAACAAGGTGTCGGCTTTTATACCACCAATTCGATCCGGCGCAGGTGGGTGGGCTGATGACAATTCATTGGCATTGTTTCGAATATCCGGTTTTACCACATCACAATTCACTGACTATAGTTGATGTAGTCACTACAGATGCTATTCAGGTGTTAAATCGATTCATCTCGTATATCGCGATAACATTTTATATTGTTATTATTATTGTTTGCATTCTTTGAAACATCTGATAAGCGTATGATGAAAAACTTGATGCCAACTTCAACTGTTTCAATCGTGTTTCATTTGAAAATGAACATTAAACTCATTTATAATAATAATTAAACAAAATCAATATATTTTATCAAGTTTCGTCTTTTGCCAGAACTTTTTCGCGAACCTCAAGTCTGCCGTTAGTTGGGCGAAGGATTTCAAATGAACACTGCAATGTAGAAGTTGTAAATAAAACAGTAATTTATCCATTTTTATAAAAAATAATCAGATACTACGCAATTGTATCTTGAAAGGATTTTTGTTTCTATAATGAAACAGGCAAAAAAACTTTTCCACAATACCCACAATGACGCTAAATCTATGTTCATTAAATTTTTTAATTATTAAATGAACTAAAGAACTAAAAATCCATTTAAAGACTTTACCACTGGAAAACATGTAAATAACAATTATCTGATTTTAAAGCATCTCTGAAAATTTTGCGTCTTTTTAACAACAAAATTTTCCCGCTATTTTAACTTGGACTATCTTAAAATATTAAAATAATCAATACCTTTCCAAGAAGTGAAATTTGAGCACGTTAACTGAGTAAATTTTATTATAATACTAGGACTCACAACTTATTTTTTATTAATTTACTAGTTAGCTTAAAGTCAGTTAAGCTTCTCGTTAAAATTTGATAATTAGCTCTTCTCGATAATTAGCTATATTTTAATAGCTCATAGCACATTCAGATTTACTTGATCATAATTTGAAATCGATACAATTTTCTCTTCAAGTACACATTTTCGACAATTGCTAATTTAAAGTCAAACCTAGGTTTCCGGTATTCTAGGTAAAATATTATATATTCCGATAAAAACATTAACGGTCACATTCTTGGGATATTAAGAGCTTACTTTTAAGAAATATTTCTGGTTCTAGGAAATCTAGGAAAACGAAAAAATTGGGCCCGTCGGAAAATAAAATGTCCTGCCCGCAAAACATCACGAATTATTATACCATATAACTCAAAATTTGTCATCAAACATCAAACATCAATGTATTAAAAGGACACCAGTGGGTGCATGGCATAATGGGTAAACTTTATTTTCATGAAGAAATCGGACAACTTCGATTCTATTCAATTTACAAAAAAAAATATCTCAAAAGAACCGAGTCAGCATAGATTTTTTCGTGAATCAATTTCTATGCTACGCATCCACTTAATTAAGAAAAAATTAATTAATTCAATGAAGTTTGATGAAGAAGTTAAATGTAAAGGTATAATAATCCGTGATTTTTTTCTGCGGATATGCATTTTATTTTCCGACGGCAGCAATTTTTGCTTTTTCCAAGATTTAATAACATCCTTATTTGTCCAAAGAATATTTTGATAAATTCGAAGCAAATTTTAACACATAACCACATATTTTTAACAATTTTCTCTGCCTTTATTTCTTCTATTTATATTCTATATTATATATTATATTCTATACTATATTTATATTCTATTTAATTATTTATATCTATTTATAAACAAATATACGCTCCAAATTTATCAATATTCTATTCACTGGTTAATGTTCTGTTCGGGAGGTGACATTTATTCCGATTGAATATACAATCAAGTTAATTTCATTTAACACATTCTCTTTCACTTTCTCTATCGGAACATAATAAAATAATCGGCGCCGATATGTGAATCTCACTGATCAAGAATCGAATAAATGAGGCGTAGTTTACTAAAAGCTACAAAATAATATTTATACGGTTTTCCGGAACGACATAATAACAACTACGGAAAGCTATTTCATCATAAAATTCTAATCTGTAACACTTCACCAACACACGAATTTATTCTGAATTGCGTCGTGGCCTTATAAGTTTTAGTACAGGTTTTTGTTTCTGTGCTGCGTGAATTTACTGCGTGAACATGGTTTGTGTCTGTACTTTATTAAATTGATTCCCTCAGTAATTAACGTCAAAATGATGACCAATATGTCAAAATGATCACCAATATATTACAATTTTTTTAATTATTTGAAAGAGCTTTAAATAAGCGCATGGCATTTAATTTATGGACAAACACCATGAATGTAAAGAAAACATCAAATAAAAACGACGATTTTGAAATTTTAAGTTTGTTTTTTTTATAATTTAAAAAATAAATGTTATTCGCTGGAATCGCTGGAATCTCTTAGCTAACTCATTTGGCAGCATTTTCTTCAATTTTTATGCAAAAAAAGAATTATGTGTATCAATAATGAATTCAATGGAGTTACGTGGAAACAAGTAACATAATTACTCTCTTTGACAACACTGGTGGACCCGAACGCGTCGGTTGAGAACAAAACGCGCTACGGACGAAAAAGCTTTTAATAAGAATTATTCAAATCTTGAGACTCCAGGTTTCCTCGCAACAATTGAAATAAAATATGGAGTTAAATTAAAGTCTAATAATATAAAACGAAACTTTTCTCAAGCTCATTAGAGCTAGGGTCATTAAAATAAATTAAAATTGAAATTAAGATTTTTAAATCAATTTTGGAATTAAAAAACATTTACGGTAAATCAATAAATTAATTTTTATAAACTTACAAAACATAAGCTCACTAAATTCTTCACTTCATTAGTTTTTTGTTAACTACGAGCTTTTTGATTATGAAATTTTGTTAGTGAGCACTATGAACACTGAGAAAGATCTGGGGTGGATTTATAAACGTTCTGACCAAAACTGATAAAACAGTACAATTTGCGTTAAGACAAAACAATTATATATACATTCGACTATTAAAATCAACTAATATCAGCTGACAAATATGAATAAATTAAAAAAATACCTGCAACTTGTCATCCACAATCATAAATGCTGCACAGTTATCAAATTGTCCACAATAATGAGGAGCAGAAAACAACGTGACCAATTTCCGCCCTCCAAAAAACTCATAGCCATCCTGAACAACTTGATGCGCTCGGCAAACAAGATCAAGGTTCATGTCAGAGCAGCATTTAAGAACAACGTCTTTGCCAAAGCCAACACCGGCTCCTCGCTGATTCGGCTATTATTTCAAGAAATAATTCGAGATGTTGTGATGAAACTACCATAAATCCGCTTAAGCCAATAACGGGATCAGCCCATAGTAAGTCAAGCTCAAGTGGTCCTTTAGCATTGGTGGGCCGGGAAATTTGCCTCAAATCGTTTAGGGATTTCAATTCTGGTGATAATCCACCATGCATGCATAGAATTCGTTCAGATACAAGACCCGTCAATGGTAAATAATTGAAAAAATCCTTTAAAATGAAAATTATAATTATAGACAATTTCTTCAAACCTGAAACGCTTCATACAACCTTGTACTCGAATAACGTTTTTGGCATTCTTCGTAAAAACCATAGGCTTTGTTTACAAACTCACATTCATGATTTCCTCGTAGCAAGAAGAAATTTTTTGGAAATCTTACCTGCAAATTTTTTAGAAAGTTTTCCAGTGCCAAGATAAAAAACAATACTTTGTAACCCGTTAACAGCAAAATAGTTTCAATATTGAATCTTCCACGATCGACATAATCTCCCAGAAACAAATAATTGGCTGTTGGTGGCCAACCACCTCTGTGAAAAAGTCGGATCAAGTCGGGAAACTGTCCGTGGATATCTCCACAAATTCTTATAGGAGCATCTACTTCTACCAACGATCCTTGACCTTTCAAAATCTCTTTACCAGTTTCTGCAACGAAATAAAGAATTTGAATAGTTGTTCCAAACGAACCAAGTAGTTTAATAATTCGATCTTCTCCTATCACTTTGGCTATCGGCTTATCATGAGTTCCAATGCTTAACACATCAATTATAATTGAGTTTACTTCTTGATTTGACATGATTTTATTCTGCTTAGATTTAGAACCACTCATCTTTAATAGGAACAAATACCTTTATGCCACCAATATGCTATGCAAGTCTATGAATAAATTATATGAATAATAAGCTGGTATATATTAATAATATCACGTTGATATTTTAACATTCATGTTAACAAAAATTGATTGTTTTTCTTTCACGTATGAACTATTATTTTGATAACTGCTTTCCAAATGCTAACTTGTGTATTTTTCTTTTCAGAGATCGGTGCCTAATGGAAGAGGAAAAAAAATAGGATGGAATGAGGTTCTCGTTTGGACGGCCATTCTTTTTTACGGAACTATGGGCAGCACACATTGAAGAGAAATTGACGAAAAAGTTGTTTGCTGCCGTGTGGTCGTCCATCATTTTCCTTCTTTTTTTGCTCTTCCATTAAGTAATATTTTCTCTGAAAAGGACAATATATTTATTAAAATAATTCTTTATTTCTCAAAAATAGTTATCAGAAAAAGTGAAAGAACTGTTAAAATATAATGGTGAATCAAGATTTTAAAAAATTTCTAGGAAGGATTCAAACAACTAAAACTTAAAGTTCTGACTCCTGCATCAAATATGTGTTAAGAGTACTGGAATACATTTATGTCTTTTTTAAAAATCATCTTCACTATATTTTATATTGGGTTGAGGAACAAGTTCGTTCCTTAGAGTTTTTATATTATTTTTTGTTTCCCAATAATTTTCTTGTTGTTTATATATTTATCTGATAGCGTTTTTTTTCCTCTACGAAACTGTGTTTTAGTTTGTTCTGAAACATGAAATTTTCATCATTTTAAAGGCTTACTAGGGAGGTCATTTTTGGATCCAAAAGGTTTCGGGCTGAAACTTTGCAGGGTGATAGCTGAGAAAATTTTATTAGTGCAAACAAAAAATTGTCCTGCACTGGGGGGTTTAAGTGGGTTAAAAAAAGGTTCAAAGTTACCAACCTCAAAATTCCTGTAGAAAACAGTAAAAAACCATCAAATTTTGCTGTCGGCTACTTATTCGATCATAATGAAAGCAGCGGCAAGCATCGGTGGTCAAGTGGTTAAGCGGTTCGTCATTCAACAAAAAGGTATCAAGTTCAATTCCTCACGTCGGCATTTAATTTATTTCATTTGTTCATTTCGATTCACAAATTTATTGAAAAAATTGACAAGTTTTTCTTGGTTTTTTGGACTTATGATGATAACATCCAAAAAAGAGTAAAAATTTTTAAAAATTTCATTTTAACAGACTGAATAGTGTATTTTCCAAAAAATTACATTTTTTCGGTCCTCTGGACATTCCGCTGTTCGAAGGCTGTTGGAAGGCTGGAATGGTATGGCTGCGGGTTTGTATGTGTTTTCATAACAATTTTGAACAATATCAGTGCTGATCAATGCGTTAATGAACATAGTCATTGAACATAGTTCTAACATTTTACAGAAAATTCACGAAAAAACCACACATCGTCCTAGCAGGTTCACCTTTCCTGCGAGGCATAGTCATAAGTGCAGAGTCGCATGGACAATTTAAAAAGCTTACAATAATGTTGCAAATGCTATTCAGTCTCTTAAAATAAAATTTAAAAAATAAAAAAATTTTGGGTTGTCAAAGTCCAAGTCAATGTCAAGGGTTAGGGTTGATGTTGGACGGTGTTTGAGTATTCGAAAAGTTACTGAAAATTGTTATGAATCTGTTCGATAGCTATGTCGATATGTCGCTGTATCGATAACTGCACTGATTTTGTACGAAATTGTTATGAAAACACATACAAACCCGCAGCCAGACCATTCCAGCCATCAAACAGCCTCCTAACAGTGGAAAGTCCAGGGGACCGAAAAAATGTAATTTTTTGGTAAATACACTATTCAGTCTGTTAAAATGAAATTTTTAAAAATTTTAACTCTTTTTTGGATGTTATCATCATAAGTCCAAAAAACCGAAAAAAACTTGTAAATTTTTTCAATAAATTTGTGAATCGAAATGAACAAATGAAATAAATCTAATGCCGACGTGAGGAATTGAACTTGATACCTTTTTGTTGAATGACGAACCGCTTAACCACTTGACCACCGATGCTTGCCGCTGCTTTCATTATGATCGAATAAGTAGCCGACAGCAAAATTTGATGGTTTTTTACTGTTTTCTACAGGAATTTTGAGGTTGGTAACTTTGAACCTTTTTTTAACCCACTTAAACCCCCCAGTGCAGGACAATTTTTTGTGTGCACTAATAAAATTTTCTCAGCTATCACCATGCAAAGTTTCAGCCCGAAACCTTTTGGATCCAAAAATGACCTCCCTAGTTAGGAATGAACTATCCAGGAAACAAGAATCAGCATTCCGACATCTGATCTTCTTCGCTTTTCTTTGATAGCAAAAATCAGCCGAAGTCGCTAGGGAAATGTGTAGTTTGTATGTATAAGTTGTCTTAGGCGTGTCTACTGCCCAAAAATGGTTCGCAAAGCTTGCCATCATGCAAAAACATCGGATTTTTGTGCCGAATCGTCACGGGAAATGAAAAATGGTGCCTGCACATCAATTTGAAGCAAATAAAGGAGTGGGTGGCTCCAGATAAGCCAAATCCGAGAGTCAAGCAAGATCTTCACCGAAAAAAGACCATGATCTCTTGGTGGAGGGGATGCTGCAGTGGGTCGAAAGAATACTCCAAAGAAACACCACGGTCAACAAGGAGATCTATGTTGTCCAGCTGTGCCCCGTAAATGAGGCTATTTGACTGAAAAGACCCGACCGACAAGGCCAAGTCATCTTGCTCCACGACAACCCCAGGGCCCATGATGATGACGCCCTCCAAGAGCTCGATTGCGAGGTTCTTCAGCATCCACCGTACTCTCCAGAACATTGCGCCATCCGATTATTACCTTTTCCGCTCTCTGTCAAGCCAAATGAGGGGTGTTACCTTCGAGGACCTCAAAAACTGGCTCAACAAGCTCTTCGACATCAGATCGACCGATTTTTTGCCGGAACGACATCAACAAATTGATCGAGAGATGGGAAGAAGTCGTAAACAGTAACGACGAATACATAATTGATTAATTGATTATTAAATTTATTGTTTTTTGTTCAAATTCAAAATCTTTTGACAAAAACCATACGAACTTATTCCTCAACCCAATATCTAATGTTATCACAACTAAATAACGGCTCGTGGCTACGGAAACTAGTATAGTTGTATTTTCGACAAATATAAATTGGTATATTGTTGTTTATATTAATCTTCTATATAATTTAATTAATTTGTTAAGTTGGAAAATATAAAGGTAAATTCTAATTGTAGACAGACATGGGAATTGTTATTGTATTATACTTATTTAGTTCGTTATTTCGTTTATGGCACGCATTAATAGCACGAGCTTTGTCAACAAAACGAAACTATCATGGGATAACTTTTATTTTTACTAAAACTTTTAAAGTTTTTATTTTTCGTATCATTATTGAATAAGCAGAATAATAATTTATAAGTATAGATTGCAAGCTGAAATTTGAAAACTCATCTGAAAATTAAAGTTTGATATAATTTTTGGGTTCTTGATTATTTGTCTTACAGTTTTACGCCAACTGGTATCATTTTAAAATGATTTCCGTAAACCTGCTCACATCAAACTTTGTAGATCTAACCTTGCAGAATTGTGTTAATATTTTTGTGTATTTTAATAATAACTTGTCTAAATTACCGGGAATATTGTTATCTAACAAAAAAAACTTTCACAGACTCTTAAAAATCGGAAAATCATTATTCTAATTTGTCGTGCTTGTTACTGCAACTGCAGTTTGTAATATTTCTATATGAATAAAAAAGTAAAATTATCCTATTAACTTTTTATTTGATAAATAAAAGTATCAAAGTACTCCACATGCCACGATTACTGTGCGTCTTGCAAAAATGTGTAGAAATTGTGTTCCTTCACTTTTTAATTAAATTTTCTTAATTTTTTCAGCGTAACCTCTTTGAATTTGATTTATTTTGATTTTTAGAACTGTTTGGATTATTTATTAATATTGTTTAATTGAAAGTCAAGGTGTGTTTTTACATGTTGTACACACTTTTTTGAAATTTGTTTCGCTGTAATCGTGGCAGTTGAGGGCCAAAGTTTTACAAACCCGTTGACGAGAACTTCAACATCGTTTAAGACAAAAAAAATTATAATTAAAAATTTTAATAATAAAAACATTTATGTAAATCAAAATGTACAGAAATAAATAAAATGCAAATATTATCCTGGAAATTATTTTCTTCCGGCAACGGCGTAACCGGCTGGTGCTGGTGGTGGAGCAGCGTAGGCTGGGGCTGGTGGTGGAGCAGCTCCTCCTCCGCATCCGCATGGTGGTGGTGGTGGTGGGGCGCTGAAAAGAACAAATTAAAGCAAAAACTAGTTTACTCTAGTTACTAACCATCCACATCCTCCGGATCCTCCAGTTGGGAACAAGAAGGCGGAAGCTCCAGCAACCAAAGCAGTGAGAACAGCAAAGACACGCATGATTAAATCGAGTGAATTCAACACTTATCCCATTGATATTCACATTCTCTTTTATACCAGTCTTTGATAATTTTTTTAACTGTCTTAAGGGAAATATCTATTTTTTAAGAATACGTATATTTTTCGGTATCTTTTCGATTACTATGGAATGTTAAGATTTCTTCTTTGTTTGAAGCAGCGATAAGATAGTGTTTTGAAACTATATCACATTTACAGAAAAAATGTTTTGGAAGCTAGAATAATTGAAGTTTTACAATACAAATGAGCGAACAGTATTCGACCGGAAAAAATGCAAATACAGAAAAGTTAGATTATTGAAAGTTCTTGGTAGGTTTTAACTTATCTTTATTCACACCGACTGCCAAAATTACTATCTTATGCAATATGCAATAATTCATATTCTCCTGATGACTGGATTACAGTTGTTATTAATAGTGGTGTTTCGGACAATGTGCACAATGTGCACATATTGGGTTCTTGTGATGTCATGCTATATTCCGCAACGTTTGATTTAAAGTTTGCCCCAAAGAGAATGAAAGCAAGACATTTCGTTCAGAAGACTTTTCCGAAGAAGAACACTCTAATTGAATTGAAAATTGCAGAAGCTCTGAAAAGTCTCTCTAATCTGATATTTGATAAGGTTCTTAGATGGTTTAGTACAAATGGGAATAAGTGAACTAAAAAATATACAATTTACAAGCGAAAAGAAGAAATTGAACATCCTAAGCACGTAATACAGACAATATCGAAAAAGCGATTTTACGTTTTTTAAACGTGTGTGGAAATTTTAACGTCTTTATATTAGGGTGAACAAAAATTGTTTTCCGATTTTTTATTAAATATTTAAACATAATTTTACGACACATTAAAAACAACTAGCTTTCAAAGTAAAGACTATGTGTCTCTATGGCTTGAACCCATCTATCGTCAACTCGCGGCATACGTTTTCGACATCGGCCAAGCTGAAGTAGACCCACTTTTCATTACAAATTACAATTCTACGAATAAAACGGTAATATTGTGGATTTTCGAGCAGTTTTAGGCAAGTCTCGACACGTTTTTGAGCTTGAATTTTAGTCAATGCATGAGGTACTCGGCAGCGTTTATTGACTTTCCCAAGGGCGTGAAGATGTTGTTCAACTGATGTTCGAGGACTACAGTTTGGTTAAGCTTGCCTTAAACTGCCTAAAAATTTTAACTAAAATATTATGTTTGAGCATTCTTACTGATCTCATTCTATTACCATACCAGTTGGGGTGCGTAATATTGATTATCTAGTGCTTCGAACTCCAAAGAAAGTAAACTGCCCGGTCCAGGGTTTTAAAATTTAAAATTCGTTATTGTCCACCCTGCCCGGATTTTCAAAAACTGGGGTCCCTTCGTTCCATATTCCGCACATATCAATTTAGTCGAAGTTGGCGTGTTTAACCCCCACGGTTTGACCAGTATTTTTCGTCAATCGTCATGGAAAAAAAAGATTGGTGTTGGAAGAAAGAGTCTACCATCAGGAGCAGAATTTTAACTCATTCGTGAACCTCAAAGAGTTACCCATGCTTATCAAGTTACTTCAACTCTCTTCAAGCTTTTGAACACCGATCTGATTTATAAAACCTTTTTGTGTAAATAAGAATTCTTTACCGTAAAAAATCGGAAATTCTTATCCCACACTTTAACACCATTACACTTTTCTTATATAAAACCAATAAACCAATATTTCACAACTGTCTTGAACTTTAATACTTCATCTTCTGTCTATAAGCCCTTAATAGAGAAACATATAATTATTGCCAGACGTAAACTTTACATCATAATTTTTCTGCGAATCAAAAATTAATACTATTGCAGCAACACTTGTTTTCTCGTTTCGCAGAACTCTAATGTAGATATATGCAATAATTTTTACATATTGTAATGTCGTAGTACACGTATTGGAACGTTTTAGTAGTTTGTTTAAAGGTTCAAATTTTGTTCTCCTGGTCTCCTGGTCTTTTTTTTTTAATTATTTTATGTTTCTCATTATTAATCAGAAAAACAATTATTTTACTTGCCTATATTAGTTAAAAATTGTTAATGAGACAAACGGGAAATCCGGAATGGAGCTCTTTATAGAAGCGGGAAATATAAAAAAGAGACTCAAACATAGGCTAAATTTCAGATTTTAAGGTAAAATTTATCGAAACTATTTGGCAAATTTATAATTTTCATAACTGGAACATCGAATCTGGACTCAAATATTACCCTCTTTTTCAACATGATACTGAAATCGTACGAAGCTAATATTTTGTGAGGTGAATTCCTCGTATTTTGTTACCCCATAAACCAAATTTCAGCTCCCAACTCTAAAATGCATCGTTTCGGCCTCAACCCAAGTATAGCGCAGGCGGAATGCGCCTGCGCATAATTACAAAATATTACAATTGAATTAACTATACCAAAACGGGATTCAGATTTTCTGTTATTTCTTAAGAATTCAATAATAAAATTTATATTTAATTTTAGATTTAATTTTCAATTTTTTTTTAAATTTTAGAACTTGGAAGGTTCATTTATGAAGATGTGCCGTATTTGTCCATGAAATATATAGTTGAAATAACAATTCCCCATATTGCAATTCATTAATCTTCCCAAAAGGGCTTTTACGTAAATGTATAAAACTCTTTAAAAATTCATAGTAAATGACACTTCTATTTTGTTTATTTAATAACAAATAATTAATAAAGTAATTATAATTTTTAATGACTTTTTATTAATTTCCTCATTATTAGCATCAAATCCTCTAATTGTTTAATTGATTGTCTATTAAAAAAACTTTTTAATTGGAAGGAGTTAAATTTTATCAATTCAAAGAAATCAAACACACAATTACCTCAAATCAGAATTTGCACTTGTCTATAGCTTCTATAATAATAACCTTTTAATTGATGATTACTCATTACTTAAATACCAGGAAAAAGTGTTCCAACTCATTTTTCCAGATGAACTCGATCCTAAAATATGGAAGCGTTCAAGCAAATCCCTTGTACAATTGTTCTTACAAATATGAAAATGTTCAAGATATTGTTGGTGCTAAGCGTCCAATTTTTGGCTGGATCATCCTAGTCTTTGGGGTTCTCATCGAGGTAATACAACATTTTTGAATTAAATAATACAATTTAAGATAATCTATATTCCGTGTTTACTTGCTATAATAAAGAGGAGGCTCCTTAAGTATTCATGCTACAAAATAATGTTCATGCTCGGCCTCGCTGATATGTTTGCAACCCGTATTTTTTCATTTCACATTTGGTAAATTATTTTAAATCCTTTTTAGTGTTTTGCTCAATCCTTAGTGGCTATCTTTTCATAAAAGGTGCTCTTTTCTGCACATATCCCGAGCTTATTTATATTACCGGTTGCCTTGTATTGGGAGGATGGTGCACTGCGTGCATGTTGGCCTTAATATTGGTTATTAATCGTGTTATTGACTTAGTATCTGCAACACTTTCTAAGTTCTTTTTTGGCGGGTAATACTAAATTAGCATTTAATCTTAAAATTTTTTTAAATTTTAGATACCGGGTGTATATCGTCCTATCATTACCTGTTATTTATTTTATGGTGGTAACATGTTTTACTCCTGCAATTTTATTTGATTCAAACAAATTGGCGTGGATTGCAAATCCTGGTATTTATGAAGATAAAGCAGAAGAGGTTATATAAATTTATTATTTAACCAACTTAATGGAAAAAATTCTAATATTTAGGGAGAGCTCTAGAGAGTATTATTGAACCTTTAAAAAAGATTCCGTCAGATAATCAAAAAGTCAAAATTTAGATTATTCTTATTATTTATAAAACTCTCGAGTTTTTCAGGTGTTGATGGTACCTTATAACTGTCTATTAAGAGTTAAAAGTCTTTTAATTGTGCTTAAGCACGTACTTTATGATATTTACGTTAAGGTGTGCAGAAGGGCCACATATTATTGGGAAAATAATAATGAGAGGAACAGTGTTTTTTTTTAAATCCGGGGAGGACCTTGAAAATTAATTCAAAATTTAAACTGTCTAGCCGTTATTCAATATCCCGCTATGTAGTGCAGTGGAGAATTGTAGATATTTGACTATTAAGTCTCAAAGTGTCGCAAATCTTACATTAACTCATCAAATAAAAAGTTTACTTTCCAATTTTTAAGAGTATTTTGCCTATTTAGAAATGTGTTTTCTTAATTGAGGTAGTTTTATTACCATACCAGTTTTCGTTCCTTACAGACATCGTCAGTTATGCGAAAAACATTAACTAGGAGGATTTTAAGTGAAATGATAGTTCAATTGTATAAAGCCAGCTACACTAGCTGACAAAATTTTTGTCACAAATGTTTTTTCCGGTTTAACTTTTTTGTGACTTGACCAAATTGGCTGATTTTTTGATATTATAGATTCATATGGTTGTAGATTATTTTACAAACTCCCGCTTGTGATTACGATGATCCGTTTTACAGTGACAAACGTTTATCGTAAAACGCGTAGCTCAAAGATATTACGCACTTTCCTTTCACTGAATTTTTTAATAATTTTTAAAGTTCAATTATACTTTTTTTCATAATTTATTGAAAATAGCAGTAATTGGCAACATTTTAGAGATGACTCCACGTAAAGAAACTCCAATTGCCACCCGGCAAGCTGTTATCAATATGAGGGAAAACGGAATGCGTGGTACCGAAATTGCCATGGTAATTTAAACCAAATTTTGCTACTATAACATTTTAAACACTGATTCACATAAAATATCAAAAAAAATCAGTCAATTTGGTCAAGTCACAAAAAAGTTCAACCCGAAAAAACGTTTGTGACGAAACTTTTGTCAGCTAGTGTATATCCTGGACGTAATTGGTGAAATTATATAATATAAGGCCATAGACAAAGTACACGAACGTTGGGACCCGAAACATCTTCAGATGAAAGGCTTATGTTTAGGTACCTAAGCCTAATGCGCTGTGATAGCTGTTGTTTCTGCTACATACTGCTATGTATTAAATTATTCTACATAAATGTTGCAATCTTCCCCTTCATATTCTGACACACGGACACCATTCGTGTCATATAAAAATTCGTTGGTGTCCCAACGTTGCTGTACTTTGTCTTTGGCCTAATATAACTATTACAATTTAATCTAAAGTTTAGCTAAAATTAATTGCATTAGCAGCTCTCCTTTATTCATTTGGAGCACTAAAACTACTACGTTTTATTGAAGTACATTTTTCAAACTGACATAACATTTCCAAGAAAATGTACTAAATATTTTCTAAATTAGGAAAAAACGTTGGTAAATAAACTGTAATTCAATATAAATTAACTGACACATGGGATTTCACAAAATCGTCATAAACACAAATCATTTTTTTCTAATTGAAGTAAATATAATTTGTTACAGTAAGAGTAGGTTAATATCAATACGTGATAATTGAAAATCTTTATTAACACATCATCATAATATTTTGAATTATTTAATTTTTAATTTATTTAATTAATTAATACATTTTTTGTGCTTCGGCACACCAAATTGGTATGGTTAAGTTGGGAAACGATGCTCATTTTACACAGTTCGGCAAGAAGTGAATGTTTTTAGATAGTTTAAGACGGGCTAGAAGCAATGACGTATCAAGTTGAATGAAAATAAAACGTCTAAATAAGTAATACACGCTTAAATATTGCAAAATATTCATTTCAACTTGGCGTGCTTCGGTAAAGTTTCAAGATGACCAAAAGCCACATTTTGAAAAAGGTTTCAAACTCAATCAGGTATTTTGTCCTTATTAGTTGTGGAAAATCAAATGAAAATTAACATTTTCGAATATTTAGATTAATATTATAAGCATACCCGAGAGATACCAAGAATATTTTAACATGTCTTTACCAGACACATTCTAAACTATATAAGATATTGATTCTTTTGCATCAAAACTTTAGATAAACATAGAGCTCATTATTGAGCTTTCCCAGAGTGAGCATGCCCTCCCAGCTCCACCAAACGCATATCACGGTCTTTCTTGGATAAACAGATTTTTTTTTGAACTTTGCGAACCATTTTGGTGAAGTAGGCATGCCTAAGACACCTTATAAGGTACACCTTACACATAAAAACTGCACATTTCCCGAACGAAGATTGCAAAGATGATTTTCAAACGTTATATTTCTTTTTCAGTACTACAACCCTGTACAATTCCTAAACAATTGTGTATTCATTCTTGGTACTATTTCATTATATTCAACTTACTCGTATGTCATACTAAAGAACCAATCGAGTTATCGCGCACATGCTGGGAGAAATGTAATTCCCCAGCTACTGCAATAAATCCTAACCGTTACTGTCGCAGGTATTCATTCAATCGACCCTCATTTGTATATTCAATGCAGCTACAGCGTTTTGCTATAATTTAATGATGTTGATAAACCCGTCCGAATATGTCGTCCTGTATGGTGAACTTTCCTGGACCTTTGTGCATGGTAACGGTAGAGGTTTTATAATTAAATATAAGCAATTAATTTAAGGTTGTCCAGCGGTTGTGTACTTGACAATGAATAAAGCAATCAAAAGCGAGTGTTTGAAAATGATGAAGGGATTCAAGAATGCACCGAAAAATAATAATTCGAAAGTTGATAGATTCAGAGTGGCGACAGTGGAGTTTTAATTAAGTAACCTTGCTAATTAAATTGCGAGGAAAAGCTTTAAATATTTATTATTTAAGAAATTGTTATCGTTTTTTAATACGAATATTTCATTTATGTATTGTATGCGAACTGTTTTATATTTGTTTTTATTTAAAAATAATTTAAATAAATTAATACCAAATGCTCCTGTTTGAATTTTTTGATCAGAAAGAGTTTTCTCCTCATAGATTTCAGATAAATTAAGTGGGCGGAATTGTATGTTTTTCTTAAAAAAAAAATACAATTTTAATTCAAGTTGAATTTTCAAGGACCCTTTTTGAATATTAAATTAATTTCTTTTTTTTAACATATGTGGGAATTTTAATTTCAGACATATTATCCCAATACCAATTGATATATATATATACCAATTAATTTAGACAGTGAACAAACAAATGGATTTAAAGCTGATTATTCACATTCTTTCGATAATCCTACAGAAGGACAGTTGATGCACATACACTTTTAATTCCAATGTGCTTCTATTTTAATTTTGTTTTATCTCCCAATGTTATATATATAATAGCTTCTAAGTCATTATAAATATCATTTATAATCTTTTTTGTTGTGACTTGACTTAATTATTGTTTTCGATGCTCGTTTTTTCTATAATTTACGAGTCAGAAATATTATTTTAATTAGAATCATTTTACAGACATCAGTTATAGAATTTACGTTTTCTAGCGTTTTTTCTTTTATTAAAAAACCAACATTGACGTTAGTTTAATCAGCTTATATTGTTTATATGCCCTCGAGAAAGATTTAACTAATCATTTGCTCGATATAAATCAAAAGAATTTTATTCTTGTTCATTCAGAATGTCAATTACAAGCATCTTCCTTCAAATTCTTTTCATCTTTAGTATTGCTATGGTTCAACCAATAATCGGCCAACATCGACTCTTAGGTATTGGTTTTTAATTTAAAGTTTTAATGAGGAATGAAGTATGTTAAATCAAGAATATAATGAAAATATAACTCTTTGTATAGATTTGAAAAGAAAATTAAAATTTTATTACGCTGAAGCTTTAGAAAAATTCCGAGAAAACAAGAAAACTTGTTTTTTTATTTCGCCCTCTGACCAGCGTGTAGTTGGATGATGTTACACGAATTTGATTTGACAAGTTATTACTTCTTTATGATATTTATCATTTGAATTTCAGCCAACTATGGACCAGCTTGGAGACAAAAATACTGGCGCAACGATTACCTCACAGATGATTCCATTAAAGACATTTTCCTACAAAATGAATAACTTTCCTTTTGTACTGGAGCTTTAATTATCTTGTGAGGTCGTAATTTTAAAATTGAAATAAAGTTCATATCTGTGCTTGATAAATGCATACCAAATGCAAAAAAATTCAGCTGTGGTCAATATGGATTAATGCGGTAATAATTTGTATGATGTAGATATTTTCTGATATACACTTTATATTAACTACTTCGGCCCATTAGAACATTCATGTGGAATACTAGAATAAGCTCTCAGAATAAAAAGTTCGTAGAGTTTTATCACGAAGATTTTGAATTTGAACAAAAAACAATAATTATAATTATCAATTAATCAATTGTGTGTTTGCCGTTATTGTTTACGACTTCCTCTCGTTATTGTTTACGACACCGGGTCTTTTCAATCGAATAGCCTCATTTACGGCGCAGCTGTGTAAAATTTGACCGTGGCGTTCCTTTCGAGAAGTCAGATGCTTTTCGTCTAATTCTGCAGGTCGTCCGCTTCGAGGTGTGCTTTCAAGATTAAAGTCGCCAATATCAACTTTGCAAATCCCTTTTTTGTACAGAGACATCATCTCCATCACCAGTGATGGACGGTATAGAAATTTTTCATTTCGGAATACGGAATACGGAACGCGGAATTCGGAATCAAATTACATTTTCCCAAATACGGAACACGAAATACGGAATATGGAATCCCGTACATCACTGATACAAGGACACCTTCCCCATACACACCAGTGATGGGAGGAACTCGGTTTTTTGGAATTCTGGGCGGGCGGGACCTTAAAAAATTGGTTGATGGGAGCCGGCGGGGTGTCCCTTCCTTCACTGATCGGTAATAGTGACAATTAAAGAGGAGGAAGAGCTAGAACAAGTGACAAGCGAGCCTTTCTCTTTTAAATTATGCGCAACAATATGTATCAAAAACACAACTATGTCAATATACACTGACTTCGCTTTCTCCCAACCCGGGACGCTGGACATCCCTTTTCAATATCCAGTACCCGGGACCGAGACATCCCTTTTACAATACACGGGACCCACTCCATCCCATCACTGACACACACTACATAATTCCCGAGAGAATTTGGCTGCTTTTTGCTTTCGATGAAAAGCGAAGAAGAGAAGATGTCGATAATGCCGCACGTCACAGACGACTTTTTCGTCTATTCCTCTTCAATGTGTGGTGTCAATTATTTCAAAAAAAGAGTGGCCGTCCAAACGAGAACCTTTTTCCATCCTAATTTTTTTCTTCCATTAGGCACCCTTCTCTGAAAAGGAAAATACAAAATAATCATTATTTAACGAAAACGAAAATTTTTAAATAAAATTTAAGTGATATGAAGTTTCATCTTATCCTATGATCAATATTATTTGCTATTTAATAAAAATTTTCTTTAAAAAGTTAAACAAGAAGTAATTGGTTAAAATAGTGTACCTATATTATTATTGATTCATTGGAAAAAGTTGGAGCGAAACACTAGCTACGAACATATTTCCAAACAAAAAATATTAGATTCGAACTTCTTCCTCCATTTAATAAATAAAAATCAAATTAAATAAAAAAGATATAACACACAATTTTTAAAAACTCGTACTTTGCAATTCAACATTTCTTGAATGGAAGTAAATAGAACATTGTCACAAACTATAAAGATAACAATGCAAATTACAAACAAGAAAAATGTACTCAAACCATATAACAGACGAAAACACAATTTTCTAGAAATTGACAATATTTATCAGCTCAATAATATGATGAAAATCACTTACATCATATGCCGTTTATCATAAACGTATCACTATTTAACCCAGGCGGGCAAGATGATAATTAATTATATTATTATCAATATTTCGACATGTTTTAAACTTCCTTCAATATACCGTAATTCCATGAAACTGTCTTTGCAGGTTAAAACCAAAATGAAGTCCGTATTTCTTTTATCAGTTTTATTTGTCTTTTCCCAAGCAGCTGTTCATAAATTTAACATTGGGTACATTTGAATTCGAAAAAAAATTTTAACATGATTTCACAGATATCGACCATCAACCCGACTGCAGCTCGGAAAAGAGTCGAGTTTCTACAATACCCATGTAGCTCATTATGAGGAGCACAAGACACCAGTTATCGATTATATTGATATGTCATACATGAGTAAGAATACAAAACTATTAGACAGCTATGCTCATTTTTAGTCCAAATCGATATTGGAACTCCAGCTCAAACATTTGCCGTCTTCATCGATTCAGGCTCTTCGAACCTTTGGATTCCAGACATTAAGTGTGCAGGCGGAGAAGACTCCGTATGTGGAAGCTATTGCAAATCGGTAAAATAGTCAATGAAACGTTTAAGCGAAGAATTTATGTTTTTAGACACCATACGAAACATGCGTGACATTCTGTAAGGAAGAATGTTGTACCAAAAACTCTGTGAGGTTGGAATCAGATAAGGAGCATGCAAAGAATATGACTATTCAGAGCAGCGAAAGTCGACGCCTGTCAGGAGAAGAATCGCTTCAATTCGAGCTTGTCGTCTACCTATGTTGCTAACAATCAGGAATTTGCTTTGAGCTATAAAACCGGAGAAGTTAAAGGATTTTTCGGGCAAGATAAACTCTGCGTGAGTTTTTTTTAATTGGCATCCTTTGCAAACATCAAAATAATTAAAGTAAGCCCTATCCCTTATACTTCAAGTAAATGAGTCACCAAATCTCGTTTGAATATCTTATACGATGGGCAATAATGATTTCAAATGCAAATGCAAACCATATGATAATTACGGTTTTGCGAGTTATAAACTAATTTTATTAAAATCCATATGAAAGTTACCAACTAATTTTTACTGCAAATATTAAAAGCTTTACTTAAGACTAACAAAATTTCAGTTTACAAACACAAATCTGTGCACACAAGCTCAAGTGATCGGACAAGCAACCACTATTGGCGAAGCTTTTGGCAAACAGCCAGAAGATGGAATCATCGGACTTGGCTGGCCATCCCTATCAGTTGATAATCAGAAACCAGTCATGTTCAACTTGCTCGACGATGGACAACTCGATGAGCCATACTTTGTTGTTTATCTTGCAACTGAGCCAAAAGAACCGAACCTACACGGCGGAGCATTGACGATCGGAGGTCTTGATACCGAAAACTGCGAATCAGAGATTGACTGGGTTCAATTGACAGCTAAATCTTATTGGCAGTTTAAATTGGATGGGTTTGTTTTACGTACACTTATTATTGTAAGAATTATGATTTCAGAGTTGCAGTGGGATCTTATTCTAAAAATCCATCGCAAGGATATCAAGCTGCCGCTGATACGGCTGCTACATTTATTGGAGCCCCAAAGGCAGTTGTTCAAGAATTGGCCAATCAGTAAACCATATTAGAAATACAACATTCAAAAATGAATAATTTCAGAGTTGGTGCTAAATATGTGCCACTGATGGATGCTTACATGTTGAGCTGCACTGCAGATGTTCCAGATATTCAATTCACTATTAATGGAAAACAATATAACATGCCATCATCAAGTTATATTCTCAAGGTTGATTAACAGAATCGTCAAAACTGATAATTTTGTTCAGGCTGGTCCGGGACCATGCTTGTTTGCATTCTATCATTTATCTGCTGGTGGTTTCTATCCTCAATGGATGCTTGGACCACCATTCATGAGAGCTTACTGTCATATTCATGACTTTGACAATGGTAGACTGGGAATTGCCAACTTAAAAAAATAATTTATTTGATATAACTTAATAAATCATTTATTTATTTATTATTTAACTTTTAATAGATGTTATAAAATAAAGAATGAAATCAGATAAGGTTTAATTATTCTAATAATTCTAATTAATTATAATCAGATTTATTCGTATAAGAGATATCCAAATTTTGACTATTCATTTACGATGGTTCAATACTTGATTGATAGTTTAAAAAAATATAAGACGGTACACGTAAGAAATGGTTTTTTATAGATTTCCTGAACAAATCGTACGATAAATGTGACGGAAGCATTTTTATTCGCTAGTGGATAGGTTCTTTAACATTTATATTAAACATTAGTTTGTCAGTTTTCTAAAATGAGCGATAACAGTTCGACATATTGTACCAGGTGAAAAGTGTGAAAAAATGTGACGATGTATACGTACTGTGTCAATAAAATCATATTTAACAAGACGCTTAGGAATAAACAAGACCACTCCACCCGCAATTGGTCATTTTATGAAATTTAATCACATATTAGTAATTTTTGCGTGGACTTTTTAGAGCATTTAGGTGATGTTAAGTCAAATAATTCATTTACAATCAAATTATATCGATAAACAGGGAAAAAATCGTTAAATGAGATCTCCATTTTCCTATTCCGGGTGATGTGCAAGCAACATTTAATTGACGACAGTACGTAGACACCAGATATTGGCGTTATTTCGTATTCAGGGTTTCGTTTTTTCTTCAAAAGTGATTCTGAGTTCCAGATTCCAAAATAGTATATACAAGCCAAATCGAGCTGAATATTTTTCAATATTTTACACGTATTATTTTCATATAGCTTGATACGTCATTGTTCCTAGCCCGTCTTAAACTATCTAAAAACATGCGCATCTTGTCGAATTTTGCAAAATGAGCATATTTTCTGAGCTCCCAAGTTAACTATTCAACTTGGTGTGCTAGAGTTATAGTTAATTATTTTGTATCTAATTGTTTTTAGCGACAATCATACTAACTTAGAATATATCAATATGCAAGTAACCTTTAATGATGTGAGATTCAATAAACTACAGGAAAATGCCCAAATAGACTGAATAATATTGCAATATTTCTTATTAAAACAGAGTATTTCTTTTTCCACGTGGAATTCAAAAATTATTGGAATTTATATTTTATAGCGAATTTCTTCGGAAATTTTGATATTATGTAAATGAGGTTTTCAGTGAAATACGCCGCCTTCAAGAGAAAAAGGTTTTATTGGAACTGTCCCTGAAATTTTTTTTTCCTCTCATCAATTTATTTTATTAATCTGAATTGTTGCAATAACGCGGCACACATTTTGGAATATTTTTTCTTCTTCTACTCGGGATATTTGCCTAACAAGGAAAATTGAATATTAATATGATAGAGAAATTGGAAAAATATAGAGAAGCTAAATATCTATATATTTATAATCGAAACGATTATAGTTATCTTGTCGCAAATTGTAAAACGGAAAATGTTGTTCAGTAATGTACGATGTCATTCAAAATGAAATGCTTCTTTTACAATGCACATCCAACAGGTGTCTGCATCACTGGCGTAAACCATCAAATGTCCGCGTTGCCCCTCATATATAATGAACGTCATGCACCGTCTTTAAACTTACTTGGTTGGAGGGTTTTTCGTGATCACGAAGACGGAAACCCCATGGTGAGGCTTGTCCATTGCACTTTAGGACTGGGCTGACCCGTGTGGCAATCCCGTGTTGGGATTAGCCAACAACTAAATTTTTGCGTGAGGGGCTGCGTACGCGCGGCCCTGCTGGGTTAGTGAGTAATTAGAGTTTTTTATTATTAAATACAAAGATAGAACCCATTCAAGCGGAAAAATTATTAAACTTTATTAGGATTATCAATATGAAGCAAGGTTTTTTAAAAGAAATCTTATGTTATATTTGTATCCACTATTTTAAGCATGTTTCTATGGAAACATTTTTAGAAACTTTCAAAAATGAAAACTGGAGACTCTACAAAAATCATTTGTGAGACGATAAATTAAACAAGATGTCCGTCAACTGGTATGATTTTTAAGTCAGCTCAGAAAAAGTACTTATATCTAACTTTGCCGCAAGATATTTATATTTCCGGGTAGTTTAATAATAACCTGTTTAAATTGCCCAGAGAAGTGTTTTTTTGAAACACCGTGAAAGGCTTTCTCTTAAAAATTGGGAAATCTCTATTTCAATTTGACATTCAAGCTGCGTGAATTGACATAAACAAAGCAAGAAAATAACGTTGTACAATGAGAGATTTGCTTGAAAGCCAACAAAATATCTCTTTTTTATCTAATCATCACGGGAAATGAGAGCTGGTTATGCTTTGACCATCCAAAACACAAACAGTTGGTGTTGAATCCTATATGCGAATCTACAGAGAGCCTTTGCTCTACTAAGTACCTTTGAAACCAGAAAAAATGGTTTGATACTTTAATAAAGTAAATTTTGCCTTGTTTACAGAATTTCGGAATTTTAATCCAAATGCGTTTCTGAATTTAAAATTGGAAACATTGGATTTAACATTTGGGAAAATTGCACTTAAATTTTGTAATACAATTTTTAAGCATTCCAAATAAAAATGAGAAATATATATTATTTAAATGTATCTTCAAAATTTACCTGTATTAAATATCGAGAAATTTATACGTCCTTTTAACGGGAATTTAACGAGAATCATAAGCCCACAAATGATTAAAAAATTTTTTAACACACTTAAACCCCCCAGTGCTGGAAAATTTTTTGTGTGCACTAATAAAATTTCCTAAGCTATCCCCATGCAAAGTTTCAGCCCGAAACCTTTTGGATCCAAAAATGACCTCCCTAGTAAGCATGTAAATTACATTTTTCATGCATAAGATTTACTAAACACACATCAAATGAAAGTTACCATTTTGCTTCAAATTTTATTAATTTCTACGCGTAAGTTAAAATTTAGTTTTCGCGTAGATTTTCAAAAAAAAAAGATTCTGGCCATTTAAAATTTTGTTAAATGTTAGCTTTTGGCGACTTTTCTTAGCTCCGCGAATTACGAACTATATGCACTGCTAAATATACCAAACAAGTCCAACAATAATTTTAAATTATAATTTTTAACTTAACAAATTATGCATCATACCGAAAAACTTAAAGCATAAGGCGAAAGTTTCATTTAAATCTTAATAATTAAGTATATACAAATTTTTATTAATAACTGAATAATAGGTCTCATGAAAAAATACAAATTAGACTATCTCAAGTTTCTTTTGGAATAGACTTAACCAAAAGCTTTTAAATGCAGAAATTAAGTTTGCAATTTTTATTGCTGTAAAAAGATTGTGTAATAAAAGTTATAATTGACAAATTAATAGATCTTAAACAAATATATTAATAAGATTTTACTTCCAATTATATACTAAACCGAAGTATTTGTAATAAAATGTTAATTAAAACTCGCCAAATTGGTTTTTCGATTCTTTTGTTTCTATTATAATTGTTCCTTATATAGTTTAAGAATTAAAGTTTAACCGGTGAATCATTGAAAATCAAGATGACCATTGAATTATTCAGCGAATCTTTGTAACAAAATCATAAACCATGGTAATTAATCATTCAAGTTCCATATAAAAATATTCAGGTGTTCAAATTAACAATAGAAAATTTGAAATAACGAACCAACGAAGATAGTGTCTATCGATAACACTTGTCGTGTCCATTGTAAAACAACAACAACAATAATATTCTAAAACAAAAAGCAACATGCCAATTAAGGTTCATTGTTTAAACCAATTGAAGGCATTTTTTCAGAATCAAACCCGAATATTGGACAATGGGTTGTGGTAGCAAAATGTGAGAAAACAATTTGCTGGAAGAGAACAGTCTCTTCAAAAAACCTTTCTCAATTCCAGCTTGTTCTCTCAATAAACTCTCGCCCTTCAAAACTATGATTGAGATCATAAAAAAGAAACTAATGAGTAAGGAATATTTGTATATAAATGAATTCAATGTCAATTCATTTTTATTTCTTGTCGAGTTTCCTCGTCCTTCAAACCCATTAATGATTATTCGGAAATGTTTGTTAACACTATTCCTGTTATCCATAATACAATCAGTATTATCAGTCGGGTAATTTTTTCTGAAAAGTAGTAAATATACAATATTTCTCAGTGACTTTGATTCCGCTTTAGCAGGAGGACGGCGAGGATTGCCTGGAGCCAGAATAAGAGTTAATCGGCCTGCATTTGAATATGCTAACACTCTCATCGGACCATTGCTTACTTCTCAAATCTCAAAAGCTCGGATTCCCCCAGTTCAGCAATGCCTTCCGCAGGTATAATAATATTAATTCCTTCTAAATATAAATTATTCATCTAGGGAACTGGATGCCTAAATATTTACAACCTTTTTGTATCTCGCTTCAAAATGCCAGAAAAGATTAGCATTCATCCGGCTCCACCGAACAGGATAGTTTTGTTTGTTAAAAACGTTGATATCGGGTATTTTCGCAATTTTATATACGTTGGTCTTTACGCATCGCATTTAAGAGTTACCGGCAACTTGGGAGGACAAGTGGTTCTTGTCTCGCCGATTGGATTGTATGGCATTGTTCAAGCAAACATTTTTAGGGTTTTTGTTGGTTTAGTGAGATGACTATAAGTGCTTCTGTTTCAGACATCAATTGGCGTTCAGTTGACAATACAACGTGGACCACAAGGACCATATGTCGGCTTGGCAGCCTGTCATATGCAAATCGGCCTTGCTGATGTTTATACAGAACACGCGGGATTATTAGGAGACTTTGTTAATAAAAACATTCGAGTAAATAGAAACTCTTTGATTCTTGGAAAACAAATGATTTATAGGACAAAGTTTCAAGCAAGGTCCGAAAAATGTTACCGAAACAAATATGTGCACAATTACCAAAAATAATCGATGAACAGGTTATTTCGAATATATTGAAAATGATACATAATAGAGAATTTCAGATTAACTCTAAATTACGGGGAATGCCGCAAGGAATTCCAGTTCCCAAGCTATTGTCAATGATTAATGGCATTCTTGGAGCCAAGGTTTGTTTATATCATTGTTGTGAGACTATTAAGCTTCATAAAATAGAATATTCTGTCTTTTAAATGAATTTTTCGAGCCTTTAATTTAAAATTATAATGAAACAGTAAAAACGTGATCTCGGAAAAGTAACTCAAAACTAAAAAAAATTTTAAAAATTTAAAGCGCGGGAGATATTTTAAGAGAAAGCTGTAATATTATCATGAAGATTAGTTTATAACTGACACGTGGGTTTGCATAAAGTGCGCTTAAATATTGCAAACTCGTGATTTTCACTTTCTGATGTTGTTGTACAACTTTTACTTCTTGAAATTTCAAAATGAGAAAGTAGACAAAGTTAATAATTTATTTTTTCATTCATTAAAATTAATTCACTTTATGTCAAAACCTTCAAAAACTCGTTAAATATGGTTTTTTGCATAGTTTTTTATTTATTTTTCACAACATAAATTAGCTATAATTTCATAATTTAGTTATCCAATTTAATAGAATTTATGAATGATATTAAAATTCGGATGAACCGTTAGAGTGGATGTACCAACATCCAACACATTGTTGATCTTAAACTTGTCAACACCCGTCTTAAACTTATCATACTCATTTTATGGGTGGGCTATCAAATTTTTGTGACTTTTGCATAGCCACAATGTTCAGGAAACTCAATTTGCGAATTAGTAATTTTAAAAACTATAAATTACGTAAAATTCAAGAAATTGATAATTCATTTTCAACATTTTTTTTCAACAAAAGTGAAGAAAATTTCCAAATTATTTTAATAATTTCGCATTATTTCATTATTTTTGCTACACTAGATGACAAAAGTTTTGTCACAAATGTTTTAACTTTTTGTGACTTGACCAAATTGGCTGATTTTTGATATTTTATGTGAATCAGTGTTTAAAATGCTATAGTAGCAAAATTTGGCTTAAATTACCATGGCAATTTCGATACCACGCATTCCGTTTTCCCTCATATTGATAACAGATTGCCGGGTGACAATTGGAGTTTCTTTACATGGAGTCATCTCTAAAATGTTGCCAATTACTGCTATTTTCAATAAATTATGAAAAAAATATAATTGAACTTTAAAAAATTATTAAAAAATGCAGTGCAAGGAAAGTGCGTAATATCTTTGAGCCACGCGTTTTACGATATAAGCTTGTCACTGTAAAACGGATCATCGTAATCACAAGCGGGAATTTGTAAAATAATCTACAACCATATGAATCTATCATATCAAAAAATCAGCCAATTAAGTCACAAAAAAGTTAAACCCGAAAAAAAAAATTGTGACAAAACTTTTGTCAGCTAGTGTATATTTCGTCAAAATTTATAGTTCATGTCGACTTGGTTATTTTTATTTTTTATGAAATTAAAATTAGAATTTACATTTTCTTACAGCTTGATAATACTAATTTTATAAAGAAAAAATTAAATTAAATTCATATATAATCATATTGAAAAAATCGGTTTAAAGGAGAATTCCGAATAATAAAATGGTCTCGCTTGAGACAGGTGTAGATTTAATTTTCAATTAATTTATTATTTCGCTTTTATTTGAATATCGATTCTAAATATAATAAATTTCACATAACATTTTGTTATTATAATTATTATTATTATTAATGTAACAACCAGTTTTTAAGAGAAAAAAAATAAAACAAAAAAGTGACGAAATAATAAACAAATTGCAAATTAAATCTACACCTGTCTCAAGCGAGTCCATTTTATTATTCGGAATGCTCCTATAAATCGACTTTCAATAACCTGCATCACAACAATATTAAAATATTTATAGTGATGCTATTATTACAATTATGGACTATAATTTTGTTTTGTTTAGAACACCAAATGGAAATAATTTTCTATATTTACGCTTACACTTTGCTGACACGAAGTGCAATTGTACAAAGTTCATCCTTTCAATTAATTATTTAAAAAAAAACGTATTTATTAATTATTGCTAACAGAAACATTAGTTCAAATGTTTTATGGTATGCTTTGATGAGTTCCTCGGTGCTCTACAATTAGTAAGTATTCTACAATGACGAAAAAACAAAGGGAATTCGGTATAAAACCGAAGAGTTATAAAAATGACGAAAATTATAATTTCTCGAAAATGTATTGGATCATTTTTAGGAAATAAAAAAAAAATTATATTTCACGTCTATTTGGTTATTTTTGAAAAGATCGGCGCTTTGTAAATCGTACCTCAAACTTGGATAATTAAATCATTTATTAAATTTTTAAAAATTTTTATTTTTTATGAAATTATCAATTTCTTCTTAAATTTTTAATTAAAGTTATGTTAAGTTTAAATTACTATTCTGAATTCTTGCTTTTAGCAATTCATTTGATATTCTTGAATAATCATTTCGGAAATATTCGGGAAGTTGACGTGAAAATTGTTTTAGATTAGATGACATAAACATATTGCCATTTTAAATTGGAGTGCAATGGTAAAATTAATTCGGATAATGTTAATATTACATGTGCTTCAAAAAGTTTGCAAAAAAACGACTTGTGCTTTTTTTGTCGAGAAAAAAAACAATTTTGCGTTTAATTCACAAAATAAATGGGAACTTAAATTATGTAATATATTACTTAATGGCAGATCATTTATAGAAGATTTTAAATTAGATAGTTTGACTATTTCATTTTAACTATTTTTCTATTTAATTTATAAGATTTAACTATTCGAATTCACATTAGAATATCAATATTTCTTACAGTCAAAAATTTGATACAGCTGAATATATTAAAATCAAAATTTCAGGAAGGAACACCACCAATACCTGGCGTGCCTGCTACCGGACTAGGAGCCCTCACTGGATCTTCGCAAATTAACCTGCCTCAAAACTCTTCTCCTGTAGCAGCCCCAGCTCCTCAAGCACAATGGACTCCGCAAATCCAAGCAAGACCAATGGCTCCAATGGCTGCCAGACCATATCAACAAGGTCCCCCATCTCGTCGTCAACGTCGCCATTTCACACATTATCAATTTGCTCCAGTTCAACAGCAACCAATCAATGTGTATTATATGAATCCGGCATCATTCATTCCACCACAATGGAATCAGGGCGGAGCAATGGGTGGTCGATTTGGTACAGCTCCAGTTAGCAATTTAGGAGCATGGCCGAGATATCCACCACCGCCACCGGTATTAGAATTGCAATTTAATTTATTTTAAATTTTTTTGACAGGTACAAGCTGGAAATGTAGCGAACCCGAATTGCCCGCCACGAAGTGGATTGAGGATTAAACGAGCTGATGAGGAGCAGTCGGCGATGATTAAGCTTATCGCTTCTAAACTCGACTTGTCCAAACTTAATGATTTATACTTTGACATCGGATTGATGAACACAGTGGCGACAAGAAATGATATCACCGTTGATCTAGCCGCCGAATTTAATCAGAATGGCAGTCCAGGTGATATAAATAGAACAATTAAGAGAAACAAAATATATACTTGAAGGTGCTCCATTCGGACCATTCCCAATGAACTTCCCAACAGCACAAGGAAATCGAATGGTTGAAATATTGCTCTCCGATTTTACTCTGAACTCCCTTCTTTACCAATTGCATCGCAAACAGTTCATATCAATTCGAATTGATTCAACATTCCCCAAGATTGGCGAGTTATTGAAGACGTCGTGTTCTGGAGATGATGACTTTGATGATGATGAGGTGGAGTTGGATGAGGAAGAAACGACGGTCGCAACAAGTGAGAAGAAATCCGAAGAAAAGACAAGCGATGAGAAAGCTGAGACGTCAGCAGATTCCGAAACCGAGACAACAACGGCAGATGCCTCCGATGAAGGCACGAAAAAGAAGAAGAAACGGAACAATCGTGCTGTAATGAAGATCAAGACGAAGCGCCGCAGAAGAGAAGATGAGGCTGGATTTGCGGACCTTGGTGTTTGCGTCGGAGATATCTTGCCAGCCATCAGCGAAAAGTACCCGAATAAAAAATTGGCTATCTTAGTGCACACCACGTCTGCACCGTCGATCGTTTTCAGCTCTGCTAAAAATGGTCAAGCCAAACTCCATCTTCAAGCAGATGCTGATGTTACAATTGATGAGACAAATGAAAAGGTAAACGGTATTAATTTAATTCAAATTAAATTATTTTCTAAGGTTGGAACGATTAAAATTGACACGATCATTGCATTCAATGCACAAATCAAGAATAACAAAATTGTCGGAACTGTCGAAATCGAGAAGCTTCATCTCGAAGATCCAATAGAAGCTCTAGGACTTCCACAAGACGCTTTAGATAATTTGAGTAACATTGGAAAGGAAACTCTGCAAAAATATGCCACCGATGCTCTTCAAAAGGGACTCGATATTAAGATTCCAGACAATCTACCAATCCCCATAACCATTCATAATCCAGAAGTTCGTATTGTTGATCATGCTGTATATATCGGATCAGATTTGGGCATCTCCCCAGCATTATTATGTTAATATATTCTTGTTGAACTAGTATGTTTGTAGAATTGATGTAGAGTTGAACTCATCGGAATCTCGCTCCAAATTGTTTTTTTTTGCATTTGTGTAAATAATGAATTAAGTTAATAAAACATTTTTCTTATATTTGGATGTTTACGCCCATAGAATAAACAACACATTTTCTTAACGAATTTATTCTTTATGGTTGTTGTGTAATAAAGATTGTTTATTGTTTAATATAAAAATACTCATTAAACTTTGACATTAATAAGAACACATAAGTGTAAATTTATAAATTAAGTTAGTTAGGATATGTGTATCGTGTTGCCCGTACAGGAAACTTTTGTTTTTCAATATTTAAACGTGCCTTACCAATTGAAACGTGTTATAACTTAACACATAATTTCTACAACTCGTTTTAAAATATCTTTAAAAATCGCTTTTTTACTTAAACTTGCGACATGAGCATATTTTTTATTTTAGGGTAGTATTTTAATAGGTTAAATGTATATTTCTTCCAAAATTTTAATCAAAATGGAACATTCTTCATTATTTAACGCTTCTTATTATATAGCAAGTACAAATAAGAAGAAGAAAAAACAGTATAGAACGAGCCTAAATAAAAAAAATAATATTTAGAAAAAGTGCGCCACACTTTGCGGCGGTAATCGCATTTGGCGACGACTATATATTTTTTACTCTCCTCGCCGAAATAATTTAGACGTAAATTGCTAAATAATTTTAACTGTAAGGCTAATAAAACTTCTCTCTGTTTGTGTGATAATTATAACACTTCCATTTGGCGTTCTAAATAAAGCAAAATCACACCAAATTATTTTTATTGCATTTCTCCTGTTGTTAAATTGCATAACTGCATGCGGCAGTTTGCCAGCCCATTGTCGTATTTGCCAAAACTTTAAGCATTTTTAACGCCTCGAATGAAATTATTTGTAACATTTTTCCATCATATACACAAAGAACAGATGCTTAAATACTAAATAATCATAAACTTGCTTAAGAATAAACCACTTGCAATGGTTCCCGAGCGGGGCGACGTTCAACAAAATCAACACATCTTCATGGATAAATAACTTTATTCAATAACATGCGATTTTTTTCTAACCTATATCATTAGAATCCTTGGATCATTCTGATTCTAATGATACCAAAAAACTTAAACATTTACCACTTCATTATCGAGTAATATTCAATCCTGTGTCATAAAATCTTTTTTTTTATAATTTATCCTTATGGTATAATGTTTGTTAATGTTTTATTAATTGTAATGTCCGTAATGTGAATTATATTGTTAACTCTATCCCTAGTAATAATTAACTAAATATGATAATAATTGTAAATTCTTGGGAGCAGGGGATCAAATTCTTTCAAACAGAAGACGTAAAAACACGGAAATGAAGCGCTGTATTGTAGAATCAATTTGTCAAAAAATCGTGTTGGGTAGGGCTCAAGTTAATTGGAGAAAAATATTCTCGCTTAATGCTTCTACAAATTGTAGTGGTATTAATAGTTATATTATCATAAGAAATGTTTTGTTAAAAAGGATTTAAAACTTGTTAGGCGCGCTTAAAAATCGGAAAGTCGTTATTTTGCTGGGGAGTCTTGAAGTTTTACCTAATTAATTAAATTTATCAAAATAGATAAATATAACTGTTAGCCTTATTTAGTCGTTTTCTATTATTATTTTTCGTTACCAAAAAACCCTCTTGTTACCCTAATTTATTGTTATTTATTTTTATTACTATCCGTTACCTATTTTATTTTGTTTTTTAGTTCTTTTTCGTTTTAATTTATGGGTGAATTATATATGTATATTATATTCACGTGTCACACGTAGTGTAAGTAAATAAATGAACGACGAAAACAGAAAACAGAAGATGGAAGATGGAATCCCGTGGTATAAAAGCTACAAAAATGAGAAAAATCGACAAAATTTCGGGATTCTTCATAATCTGTATCAACGCACAATTTATTTAAAGAACCTAAAGCTTTAAACAACTAGAATTATCCTATAGTGACCATAGAAACTTTGTTTCTACAATGTTTCTATAATTCTATAATTGAATTAACTGTATAATCTAACTTCCGGTTTTTCCTCAAACAAATACTGAATCTAATGTTTGATCAAATGTTTGCAAGCTAATACAGAGCCCACATACAACACCGAACAAATCAATAAAAGGACTCGTCTGTCATAATTGTACCTCCAATTATTATTTCAATTCAACGCTATGTATTGAATGAATTCGTCAAGTCGTCTCTTACCCCGATTTAATGTATTTATTTATTTATATATGTTGTTATTATTTGCCTTCAATAAATACACGCTCCTCAGTAAATAATATCTGCGTCTTAGGGAAGAATTCAACTCCAACTAATATATGTATTTATTTTATAACAATCAATATATACATTGCTTTCTAGAATAATCTTTGTTTTATAACTTTTTAATTAGCCATAATACATATATGACAATTATTTCTTATCTAGGACGGTAAAAACTTTAATCATTTTGAGCTTTTGCCAGTTGCCAAGGTGAATCGTCGTATTTTTTATTCATTCGAGTAAAAGGATGCGTTTCTTCTTTTTCTATTCTTCTATTATAATTTGTTTCTTAATTTAATCTGGTCGCTTTCTCTGTTTTCAACAAATCCTTTCGAAATATTTAGAATTTCTGTTAAATCAAGGCAATTAGTTGTATTTGAGCTCTAGAGGAAACATTGAAGCAATATGAACGCTTTTGAAATCAATATTCGTCGTTTTTCTAGAAAACAAACATGTGATGGATTAAAATTTCTTCACGAACTTATTTTTTCTAAAACTCTTTGATAAATTTTAAAATCTTCTTATCTATTTCAAAATTATATTTAAAAGTTAATTGAAAACAAATTCTGCCCTAATTTAATTTAGTTCATTATCAACATATTATTTACAGCTGCGATGAAGCCGTTATGGACTGCTGAAGCGCTTTCAAGAAATGCTGACCGTTTAATTAAGAAGTATGAGCACATTCCAGCTGTTATTAACATTTTAGCATTGCTTTTCGCCTTCTTTTTGTAAGATTTGAATTCTTATGGATTTACATATTCAATATTTATTTCAGAGCTGTTGGATCGACATTCTTCCAATAAATATTCAATTTGTGTACATAATAATTTCTAATAATAGTTTTTGCAAATGTTTGTACAAAATAAAGAATAACAGAACAGTTTTTTTAATGTTTAAACTAATGTAAAGCAAGAAAATATTCAAAAGGTTAAAGATTAGAGATTCTAATACCCTCTAATGGAAATTGCATGCCTCACCGCTGCGATAAACAAACAGAGAATGTTCTTTTGTGTCTCTGTATTTATAATTTACTGTTCGCAATTTAGGCTAAAATTTAAAGATCTTCATTATTCACTGCATATTTGTTATAATTTTTTCACTGCCACGAAGTATGCGTAAATTGCAAAAGATCGCGCAGAACTTGCGCAAACTATTCAATTTATAGTCGCCGCCAAATGTGGCGTACTTTTTTTAAAATTATTATTTTCTCATTTAATTTTTATGATTTTGATTATTTTCCACATTTATTCCACGACTGAAAGAACATATAAAACATTTTCTTCAATTTATTTAAGCAAAAACAGTATAGAACGAGCCTAAACAAGAAAATAATCTTGAAAATTAAATGAAAAAATAATATTTAAAAAAGTTCACCACGTTTTGCAGTGGTGATCACATTTGGCGACGACTAAAGTATTCTTTTAAATCTTTTATTTATTATATATTGTCCTTTTCAGAGATCGGTGACTAATGGAAGAGCAAAAAAGAAGAAACAATGATGGAAACCTCATTCCATCCTAATTTTTCTCCTCTTCCATTAGGCACCGATCTCTGAAAAGGACAGTAATTATTCTTAACAATAATATTAATTTCAATGTTTGTTCCGAACAATATAATAGTTTTGTTTATATTCTTTTAATTCCCGTGAAAGATTTAAAAGGCTTTCTTTCAGAAAATAATTTTTACCATCTTAACTTATTATAATAGATAAAGGAGAAAATGGGTTTTTTATACCTGCCTTCTAAAATTAGATCAATAGATTTTCAAGAAGTCATCATTTGTATGTTTTTCCTTAATCTTCGGTTATGTGTTTTGTGTTTTCGGCAGTTGGTGCGCGCTTGTTTGCCATTTGCGCGTATTACGTGAGAGTGGAGTGCGTTAGAAATTAAGCAGATGAAAAAACTAACACTAAATCACGGCAAATCGAAATAACGAAATTGCGAATTTTAAACGTGTGTATAAATTTTTACTTCTTTAGAACAAAAACTTTTTTACTGCAATTTAATCAAGAATGTCTTAAACTATAGTCGTCGCCAAATGCGATTACCACCGCAAAATGTGTTATATATACTGTTATAGCTTATATACTGTTATATACTGTTATAGCTTAAATAAATAGAAGAATATGTTTTAGATGTTGTTTAAATAGTGGAATAATTGTGGAAAATAATAATAATCCTAAAAATTAAATAAAAAAATAATATTTAAAAAAAGTGCGCCACATTTTGCGGCGGTAATCGAATTTGGCGACGACTATATCTAAAAATATTAATATCTTTCTAAAAAGTTATATTTGAGCATGCTTACTGAGCTTATTCACACCCCATACAAGTTGGGGTGCTAAATATATATATCGGGATTAGAAATAAAATCTAATCATTGACTTCAGAAATTTGGAGAGAAAACTGGAACACTAAACCTCAAATTACGTGCCTGTAAAATGAGCTCGGAAAACATGCTCAAATCAAAGTTTGTGGCTAGATATAATATTTTTGGGTAGTTTAAGAATAACTTATTTAAATCGTCGTGATCTGTGTTTCCTAGAAAGAGCGTAAAATACTTTAAAACACTTTGAAAAGTCCGAAAATAGCTATTTCAATTTGGGGTAGAAGATTATATTTTATGGTATTATTAACATATTCAAAGCTAGTTCCTTACTATTTTAAATATCTTTCCAAAATTTTAACCACATAAGCACGCCAAATGGAAATTAATATTTTTCAATACTTAACCGCCGTGTATTACTAATTTAAACGTATTGTTTTCATTTAACTTGAAATTTTTACTAGCCCGTCTTAAACTGTCTCAAAACATGTCCGAAATTTGCATATTGTGAGCCCTCAACCTTTTCTGAGCCCTCAACTTAAACATTCAATTTGGGGCTCATAACTGTTTTTTTTTAACATTTTATATGCGAAAAAACTATAATATAAATGCTAATACGATCGAGAACAAATAATTTGACGTAATATGGCGTCCTTTTCTTTTTCCTATAATTATATTATTATGTTTGCAATCTAGACTACGTTTTGTACTACCGTAGCAAACATTAATGAACACTTCTTTCAATTCAGAAACAATTCTCAAAAAATATCAACATCAATAAACAGTAAACAAAATTAATGCTGGAAAAACAAGAGTCGAGCCGATAATCGATGTGACGCCGAGTACGATAAGCATTGTGCCGGTCTGATAAGAATAAATACTGATAAAAAACGAATTCTCTATTCTAGCCTACTTGATAAAATGACGACGTTTGACATGCCAATAATGGCAAACCGGCTGATATCAGAGTGATGGCTGCCAGGGTTGAAGCAACACCAGCTGTGCAATGAGCAATCCTGAAAACAACGACAATAGAGCCTTTTTTATAATTTTGACAATGACTTAATATTCTCCATTTTGTCTCCATTTTTTCCATCTTTTACGGCTACCGCGTAATGGAGGGTGTAATCGAAGCTTAATCCAATTGTAATGATTAATATTGTCGACTCAATTACAGATAGCTGCCAGCCTTTATTGAAATTAAAACTTTGGGGAGTATAATAAAAACTAACCGAGAATTATTAATACGGCAATTGTCCAAGATATAACCGAAAATATAACAAAGCTACAAACCATGGACAATTGAATAGATCTTGTCACAATTATAATAACAACAAGACAAATTGATAAAGATATCGCTACGGAAAATAAAGTGGTACTCCTTAAATTATAAATTAAAAATACAAAATAGCTAAAATGTATACTTTAATTGATCGACAATATCATAAAACTTTGTAACCATGGAAGAGGATGTGCAAATGAGTCTGTTCTCGCGGAATACCAATGGGTAATCATACTCAATCGATTTGCAATCATTTTCAATCTGATCAAATGTTAGACGGATTGGTTCTCCATCAGTTCGTAGCTTTTCATTCGTCGGTATTGCTATGAAATATCTAAAGATATTTTAAAGAAAGTCTGAAGTGATGGGATATAGCGCACCCGATGATGTTTAATTGTTTGTCAATTAAAGGTCCATCTGAGGGAATAACTGCATAATCATTTGGAAACTGATTGATCAATTGATTATATTTTACGGATATTTTAATGATACATTCACTATCAATTGGCTAAAATATGATGTTTATTAAAATTTTAATGGAAAACATTATGAGAAAAGGTTGTCATATATAAAATTTTATTTTTATAAAATATCACACTGAATGGCAATTGGCTGTTAATATTATTCATGCTACTATAAATAATGCAGTTACACGCCAAATCGAAATAGCTATTAAACGTGTGTGGAATTTTCTACGTCTTTATAAATAAAAGTTTTTTACTACAGCTTTTCTTGAAATATCTTTAAACATAATATTTTTTAGAAAGTTATTTTTGTGCTTATGAATCTCATTCTATGAGGGTATGAAGGCGACAATATGATCTCGAATCGTACTGCGCGAAATTGATTTAAAAGATTTAACGACGGCGACACTGATCTCGAGGACAAGACACATTCAGACCGACCTACGACAGTGGATTCTGAAGCAATCCGTGAAGCTGTGGAGACCAATCCATCAATAAGTATTCGCAGATTGTCGGCCGATCTCGATATACCTCAAACATCAGTTGTACGATATCTTCATGTCCTAGGGAAAGTCAGTAGACGCTACCGAGAAGTACCTCATGCATTGACTGAAATTCAAGCTCAAAAACGTGTCGAGAGTTGCCTAAAACTGCTCAAAAATCCAAAAGATTACCGTTTTATTCGTAGAATTTTAACTTGTGATGAATGGTTTTTCTACTTCAGTAATCCGGACAGACAAAATCAATGGTTATGTAATCGTTTCTAAGAGAAGGCACTTCTGTGTGTTTGGTGGAATTCCGAAGACGTAATTTACTTCGAGCTAGTTCCAAATGGTTGGACCATCGACGCTGACCTCTATTGTGTCAAACTTGATTGAATTTATGCGGCACTTGGCGAGAAATATCCTGCATTTTGGAAGCAGATACTCCTTCAGCAAGACAATGCTAAACCGCACAGCGGACAAACGAAGGAAAAGATCAAAAATCTCAACGCCATTGAACTTCTTCAACATCAAGCTTATAGTCTGGACCTTGCGCCATCTAATTATCACCTTTTCCGATCCATGGCACACTTTCTTCGTGGAGCTTCAATGACCTGGCCGATGTCGAAAACGGGTGCCGCGAGTTTTTCGCCTCTAAGAACAAGGAGTGGTACTCCAGCGGGATCAACAATTTGCCGAAAAATGGGTTCAAGCCATAGAGTAAAATGGTCTGAAACCTAATTGTTTTTTATGTTTTGTAAAATTATGTTTAAATTTTTAATAAAAAATCGAAAAAAAAAATTTGGTTCACCCTAATATTATCGTACATGTCGATATCTTTCATTGGAGACTTAAAGGAAAGGTATACGCTAAATTGACAGAAAAAAATCTTGTTGAGGTGGAATATATCAAAAGATTTTCCTCATCACAGTTTCTCCAAATATTTATTTAAATATTTGTTCTGTTCAATTGCGAACTTTTCAATACGATCACATGAAAAAACTCAATTTGAGCGAGAAATTTCGAAACTTTACTTTTCGGTTAGCCTCAGTGGGAATTCCGAATTCCAAAATAAACTCTAAAAATAATTCCGAAATAAAAAATTTACTTTTCGGTTTGCCTCAAGGGGAATTCCGGATTCCGAAATAAAATCTCTCATTCTGTCCCTCTCTAATACGATCAGAAGATAAAACGGATAAAAATATTTTAAAATGTTACCATATTTCCGGAACAAGTCTCATTCCTAATTCGGAACAAATGTGACCAGGAAGGATATTCAGATATGTTGAAGAACTTTGATGCTTGTTTCTCGTAGATTCCCTAAATTCATAGAATTTATATTGATTTTTGTTTTATAGTATTAACAACATATTGTCCTTTTAAGAGATCGGTGCCTAGCGGAAGAGGAAAAAATTAGGATTGAATGAGGTTCTCGTTTGGACGGCCTCTCTTTCTGGACGGAAACTTTTTTTTTACGAAATTATGGGCAGCACACATTTAAGAGGAATTGACGAAAAAAACGTTTGTGGCCGTATTGCCGTCCATATTTTTTTCTTTTATTGCTCTTCCATTAGGCACCGATCTCTGAAAAGGAAAATAACTCGTAAACTGATATTTAAGTTATTATTAGCAATCATGAATGAAACAATCTGTTATAAAACTTGTTCTACTTACAAGCATCTGGAAAGGTATGCACAGTTTTGCAATATTACTTGCATTCATTGCTAACCTTTCCACTCCCTTATTTTTTATTGTCAGAAGTGGGACATTATTTTCTATTCTTTTGTCCTAATGTGCTTGACAAACTTAATTTTACAGTCTTAAAGAATATTGTATTGTAAATTTACAATTACGAATGCTACTATATAAAATATAACTTCTCTTTAGATTCGATTATATAGTTTCTTATACAGAATACCTGAAACTGCTCGAGCAACTGATCCGATAAATAAAACTGTGTCATCGTCTCCTGGATGGGTTTGAGATTCGGGTCAAGAGACGGAAAATCGCTTAAAAAATTTTTCTTTAATTTTTTGATAATCTATTCTATACTTCATTGGTTTTAGTCCGAATAGATAATACTTTATAAACTTGACAGATCTCTTCCACTCATAATTAAAGTTGTGAGCATTGTTGTCAAAGAACTCGTGTGGATTCGAGTCAACAAATATCTCAAAAAAATTCTTTATAACATAACCACATTAAAGTAAAACCTTTGTTGGGTTTTTATCCGGAATAGATAAACCAGGAGGTTTTAGCACATACCAGACGGATGTTATAGTACAAAGAATTGCACAAAATAATAAGAGGAACCTGAGTCTCTTCGTAATATCCGTCACATATTCGCTAACACTTTTAACAAAACTTTGAGGTATTATATCTTTCTGAGTTATGATTATAGCAGATGGTAAAATGAAAATAACAAGAATGTAATTGAGTAAAACAGTAATTGATGCGAATACACCAAAGCATCTGGAAAATTAAATAGATCTTCAATTTGTAATTCATTTACCTCAAAACAATCACAGACGATGTCAAGTTTGTTAAGAAAGTCGCTGCAGTGGTAAGCGAAGTGATGAGCATAGATAACAAAGAATGTCGGAGGGATCGTCGAAGACAGTGAATTATTAGATCATTGTCTCGATATAGTGGAACATATTGCGTTCCCACCTTGTATTCAAGCTTTGACATTCTCTATGAATATCGATAATGTTTGTTTTTATCAATCTTACGAATTACCTCCAACTGGGATCGATGATAAACCAATAAGACAAATGCATCATCAGCTCCAATGGAAATTAGCAGCACAATTACTAGTAAATTAATAAAGGGGAAGAATTTAATATTTAGAATTACCTAAACCCTACTATTATTATTTTATATTTCTTAATTTCTACCGTATATACAAAGAACGCGGATCCCGTAGATAATACAATAATAAAAACAACTATAAATGTAAACCATAATGATTTCGAGTAAATGAAGAACCAGCAAAGCACAAGTGCAGCTAAAAGTAATTACTTAAATGTTTTCTAAATCATAATTCCAATTTTAAACCTGATATAGATGATATCATGATATCCATTAAAATCGCATCGGAAAACGACTCTAATTTTGTATTAAATGAGACGCCAACTAATTTAAAGCCATTTGGTAACTCTTGCGAGAGACGTTGATGAAGTTTCTCATAGAAATCAAGATTTTGTCCGCTCCATTTTGGAATCTTTTTAAAGAAATTTTTAGGATAGAATAGTGTTCAAAATTACCTTTAAAATAACCGAAATTAAAAAGTTGGTCGAGTTTTCATTGAAATCTCTTGGAAGTAATAGGTTATTGGCAAGATTTATGGAAAAGGCATCGCAACGGGAGTCTCTGGCTTCTGTTTGGCATTGGAAAATTAGATTACGGAAGTAATCGACACTGAAAGTATACTACTCACGAACGGAAAATGATGTAGAATAAATTGCAGTACAGAAAAACTTCTCAATTAAAATATTTCCTATTTTCCTAAAAAAAAAACAGGACCCGGGACATCCTCTCTGGTTCTCACTGTCTTGTCGATCACGTATGTTGTTGAACTTTGATAAAAATATTTTTCCTGCGCCTATCAAAAAATGAAAACTCGACAATATTAAATCATCATAATTAATTAATTTCCTTCATTGTCTTTTCAAATAGTTTCAGTAAAAGTTTTAGAAAATAGATTACCCATTTTAATAATAAATTAAAGCAGTAAAGAAACCGCGCCGCATTGCAAAAGACTTCGCACCAATTGCAAACACCTTTTAATTCTTTATTTTTATTTTCAATATTTTTTTATCAGTTAACGTTTCATTCTGCATAAATCCTGATGAATTAATGAAAATAAATTCATAGTACCATAATTAATGGAACAGAAGAGTCTTCATCGTCAATATAAATGTCTTGTAAATATTGAAAATAAAATTAATAAATTAAAAGGTTGAGTTTACAATTGGTTCAAGTCTTATGCAATGCGGCGCAGTTTCGTGGCAGTGGAGTGTTAAAGTTTATGCGAGCGAATAAATGACGGTTTCGTTAAAATTGATATTATCAGTTTTTCACAATTGTCGTTGTAAAATTACTTAATTGTTTTTTTTTAAGTTACGTGATAAATTAATTAAGGAAAAACTTATTTCTAGGATGAGTCAAATATCTGAAAAATGATTACGACAGCAAAACGGGTAAAGGAAGAAAGGTTGTTTGCTGGAAATTGAGAGTGGAACAAAAATAAATTGAAGTCCCGGTCCTCCCCCCCCCTAGCTCGGGTAATTTCTATTTTCCTAAAAAAGGGCTCCCGGGTATTAAAAAAAGTGAAGTTTTTTTTTTTTTTTGAAGTTTTCAATTTTTTAAGGTATCATCCACCCGGAATTCCAAAAACGGGGTCCCTCTCATCACATCTCTATATAAGTAAACTTATCATTCATAAGTTTTTTCTAATTGTCATTCTATCAGAAAGTTTTACATTTAGCGTAGTCTGCTTTAGACACACCCTAGTGATGGGAATGACTCGCGGGTGAAGAAAAATGAAAGTCTCGGGTAGGGAAAAAGGGAAGTTCCCGCCCGGAATTTCAAAAAATGGGATCTCTCCCATCATTGGTGCTTGCCTATTTTCGGATTTCGAATATTCAATTTTTATTCCGAATCCGAAATTTCAAAAATGTTAAAAATCCCATTCCGCCTATCTCTGGTACATACCAGTGATGGAAGAGAAAATGGAAGTCCGGGGTCCCGACTTCGGAGAAAAGGAAGTCCCGGGCCCCGGGTTTTGAAATTTTCAATTTTTTTATGTACCGCCCCACCCCACCGGAATTCCAAAAAACGGGGTCCTTCCCATCACTGACACATACCAAATGAAAAACATTCTAGTGATGGGAGAGACATCCCCCCGGTCCCCCAGACCCGGGTTCCGGGTATTGAAAAAAGGAATTCCCGGTTCCGAGTCCCGGGTAGGGAAAAGGAAAGTCCCGGTCCCGGGCCCCGGGTTTTAAATTTTCAAAAAAATTTCAATTTCTTTTTGTTCCAAAAAACGTGGACTCTCCTATCACTGCTACATACCACTAATGTGAGGCACTCCAAAAAAATGGAAGTCCCGATTCCCAGGTAGAGACAAAGTATAGCACCGGTCCCTTGTCCCGGATTTGGATAGTTTCAATTTTTTAAGCCCCCCCCCCCCCATAACTGCTAAACACCAGACTACAAAAATTCTTACAGTTTAATTTCAAGAAGGTTCTTAAATTATAATAATTATTGTTACGTATTTCCTATTATCTAATACAATTGCACGTCAACTGCTATGGTAATAAACTGACTTCAATAAACGTGCTCAAATCTAACAAGGTTCGGGAAACATATTAATACTTTTAGATAATTGTAGAAAAGCCTACTTAAATTGGCGTAAACAATGTTTTACCGAATACACGTAGCAATTTTCAGACACGCTTAAAAATCGCGAAATCATTATTTCCAGTTGGCGTGCAACCTATTACTTATTACTCACTCGTTTTGATTAATCGCTTCACACTCATTTTTTGTTGATATGTTCACACATGTCGTCATTGTTGCCAAATTAAACGAGTGATTAATTAAGTCCATTGTATTCGTAAAGTTGGTTTCCTTTGCAACGTCATTTATAATAAAATCTATTTTGCACATAGTGATCATTGATTCCATTGAAAAAAGCTATATAATTAAATATATACAATCATCTAATAATTATACCTGATCAACGGAAGATACTTTAATCATTACTTTGGCGAGAAGCTCAATTATATCATATGGTACTTGTTTTCCGATTGAGCCGAACATTTCACAGTGATCTTTGGTTATGTCGTTAATTGTTGGCTCCGAATCCACTCCGTAATCATCATAGTTTACGGTAATTAGTGATGATTCGTTTCCTGTATCTCGGTTGAATCTTCTCGTAGCATTTCTATACAAAAATATATTAAATAAATATTATAAAGAAACGTAACTGAAAGTACCAACGGACCATATGCTCTCCGCTCGCTTGAATGTTCTTTACCTCATCGATGGTCATCCTTTCTGACGATCTCTTGGTGCCCCTTGTTTCGAACCCCTTGAATTATTGAGTATAAGTTTAATATAAATTAAAAATACTCTACCTTTTCCGGATCAAAGTCAATTACATGGTAATTCAAAAATATTGCTAATGCTGTTAATCCAAAAGATATTCCAAAAGTTAAAATAATGACAGTAAGGGGTGATCTTGTAACCAAACTAGAATACCTAAAAATGTTAATCTTATTTTTTTAGTTTATCATTACTTAGTGACCATTTGAATAAGCGCATCGTCTTCAAAATGAATTTGAATCATTGGTGCCATCAGGAAAGGGTGCGCAATTGTTTACATAATTTGTATTCAAGATAAACATTGTTGGTATTGAATTGAAAATTTTGAATCACATTTAAAGGCAATTAGGATTTTTGAGAATTGTGCGTTGTTTGTTTATTTCACAATAAAATTAATAACCGCCTGTATTTATTTTGATGATGATGATCGTGGTATGATAATTTTAAGGGTTTTCGTAATTGTAATGATTTTAGTATGTTAACCTTTTTCAACAATATTTCCTATTTTAGTTAGTTTTTTATTGGAAACTGATTAGGGCAATTGTAATTGGAAGATTATAAAAACTTCACATATCTTATTAACATGTGAAAAATTTTAAAGACAACAGCCCTGTAAGGTTAAATTAACTATTTGTTTCAGATCCGTTTTGATCTGCGTTATATTAAAAACCCAGGTTCTTTGTTGGTCTGTTTTTTGATTTTGACAGTGTTTTCACAACTTGAGACACCCTAAATTGAATGGTTAAGTTTAGGGCTCAGAAAATATGCTCATTTTGCAAATTCCGGTAAGAAGCGCATGTTTTGTGATAGTTTAAGACGGGTTAGTAACAATGACGTCTCAAGTTATATGAAAATAATACGTGTAAATTAGTAATACACGTTTAAATACTGAAAAATATTAATATCCATTTGGCGTGCTTGAGGTCAGATATTAATTGATTTACCAATTTAAAGCTGTTGGTTTTTAATAATTGACCGATGTTTTCCATGTTTATATCAATCGAATTTTACCATTTTTTTACTTTAACCACTGAAAAAGTTTTGTTGTTTAATTTTAAATAAAGTGTTTTGGCGGTTACTCCGCATTTACATTCAGATTCTTGATAGTGGCATGCTGATTTTTGCGTTAACCTAACTGTATTGTTTTAAGGAAATATTAGGAACATCAAGCTCTATTGCTAAATGAAGATCGAAAGCCTTAAATATGCACGTAAACTTGTTTGGGGTGCAAAAGAAAGCAAAACAATAAACAATTTGAAATTTAAATTTACACCATCGTCTCTTTGTCACAAACCAGACCACAACTGACTACTTTATAATCCTTTACAAATTTTTTGACAATAAGATTTTAGAATTGTTAATAATAGTTAAGTTGATTAGGATATATTGAAAAATAATTTTTCTTCGTAACGAGACTAACTTCAAATAATTATCCGTTAAATAAACAATATACCGATCATTTTATTGAAACTTGAGCACAAATTTTCACATTGCGTCATCGTCATAAACCGATTCGAATTTCCGTCGCAGCCGGAATAAGAAAACGGACGACAGTGCGTGTCGTCCGATCAAAATAAAATGCGGGATATTTTTCTTTACAATTTCCAATTTCTACAGGCTTCAATCAGAAATATTTCATTTATTCCACGAGCACGTGAATTTTTACATCAACTATTTACATGTCTTTTGACGCTGCCTCGCTTTTAGAAGCCGAGAACAGTCAACAAATTGCTCAAAGAGAAAGGTTTACAAAACTCATATTCTTTTTGTGGCAAATCACTCTCGTCGTCGGTTTCACTAAGGTTTCTAGTGAACCCTTTTGGCAAATGTGTGCCAAGCCAATGTAAAATCGATCAGACGCCGGTTAATGGAAGGCCCCCGGTTTTTAAGACTCCCCTTCAACAGTGTCCTTCATTTGACGCTTTTAATTTTTATCACAAATTTAGATTCAAGTTACTTTTCTTTTCGAGATGTTGTTTTTACCAATGTCATGGTATGTTAATCACATTGTGCTACTTCTCTGTTTCTCACTATTAACGTTGTATCTAACATATTTTGTATCTTTTCGTGAAAAATATGTTCTTCCCCTCGACAATATCAAAGTTTGAAAACGAGCATCTCAATTTTTATGAAACGTGATTTTCTGAAAACATTTGTGAGTTTTCCTTTCGCGGCTTTTACTCTTTTAATAAATGACTTAAGCACTTTCAGGAAAATATTAATGATATATTTGGTCACACTAAAAATATTAAATTATGTTCAAAAATATCTAAATGTTATTGTTATTGGAATGAATAAAGGTGCTGGAATACTTTAACCCGTATTTAAATTTAAATACTGACAGAAATAAACATTAATTATATTTTTAATAGACAACAGTTAATGTGGGGTATGAAAAGAAATTCGTTTAAGTAAAGTTAATTATCTGTAAAAAGTAGATTTTAGACTTTAAATGTACAGTAATGTTCAAGAAGATGAGAGTATTTTTGTTTGTTTTTTTCTAACTACAGTACTATTCAAACAACAAGTTCCAAAAAAGTAGAAGGCCTGAGAGTAAATTTGAATTTCATAATATCACGTCTGAGCAAAGAATATTAAAAACTGATAACTGGTGAACAAAGGAATATTCAGGTTTTCTTTGGGATTAGGCTTTTTGATATTACTGTGAATGTCTTTTTTGTTTCCGGCAGAAACTTGATATCAGAAAGAGATTGCACGCCAATTTTATGTTGAAATTGAAAATATCTGGAAGGTACTAATATTTTTCAATAATTTAAGAAATAATTGATACACTGGCTTAAACTATGTTTTTTTAATGTACACGAAGAATTTATATGGCGGTCGTAAAAAGAAGAAAATCCTTATTTAAAATTTGCGTGGAATTGGTTACAAGGTTTTTTTTTTACAAATGGAATGGATGTTTTTACAGTGCATTAATTTTAGGGAACTCGTTCTTTCAACAAGAAGACGATCGGAAGTATTTAAGTTACACTTCGCTAAAATCTATAAATGTTCGAGCATTGAATGTCCGATTGATCTAGAAATTTTGAAGAAATACAATGAAAAACAGAGAAATTATTAACATAAATTGAATATTTGTTTCATGATCTCTTTGAGACCATTGAAAGTAATTCAACAATTTTGAAATTGAATTTTCAATTTCTCATGTTTTGATAATAGAAAAATTATGCGGATTCGTAGTAATGTCTCTATTTATGAAACACAGAGGATGTGAATAATATCATTTCTCAAGATCTTGGATAACGACAAGTGATGGTCCCCGTTTTTTGGAATTCCAGACGGGCGACACCTAAAAAAATTAAAAATTTCAAAAGGGGGCCCGGAACTTATTTTTTCTATACTTTGGATCCGGAACTTCCCTTTTTCCCTACCGGTAACCGGGACCGGAACTCCTTTTTTTTTAGAAAAAATACCCGGACCGGGGGGAGCGAGGTGGGATTCCCTCCCATCACTGGTGGGGATATCACACGAAAAGAAATATTGTCAACCTTTCCTCTTCCAGCGTATGAAACTTTGTCAATTTTTAATTAACGAAATAATCATCAATAACAAAGAAAAATCATTTTAGCTCAGCTCAGACTTTGAAATTATCTAAACAAAATATTGCATTCTTATTATTTATTTGTCTGTTTGCCAATTGTCCTCAAAACTGATAACAATACAACTAATAATACATTATTTATTGTGAGAAAATACATAAGGAATGTACAGATATTGTTATACAACCCGTAAAGGAGTCACAGTTAATTGATAAACGACGATCGTTATAAACAAAATAAGAATAAATAACATTTGAATGGTATGAATAGATGGATAGGAAACCCGTGGTCCATTAGCACAAACAAAGATCAATTAGGTCAACGACTAGCTATTTTAAGGGGCACGTCGAGTTACTCTCCACATCATCAGCAAAAGCTTGTTTTGTCGTCGGCTCATCAAGCTTCGACTTGTCAATCAGATCTTCCCTTCCAATCTCCAATGGCCGCTTTGAGTTTTTCTCAGAGTCCCACGATTGAAGATTCGCTAAAACGATTTGGGAGCATTTTTAAAAATTATCATCTCCTCTAACCTGATCCACACAGCTGGAAGAAGGTTCCAGTAATAACGCACATGATACTGATTGTCATAAAGACAAGACGCCATTCTTCAGCGATTCCCTGTTTTGTTGTGGCTCCGATGTGGTAAGGAGCCAGCGACGACGCTATCTGCGCCCATAAGCGTGTGAAGGACGCTATCGCCGCTGTCTGTGTGGGAGCAATTGTGACAATACTTGAAACGGTATATTTCAAATTATATTTGCGGTTTCTCTTACCATGTATTATATCCGGGAATATATCCTGAAACAAACGCCATCGCAATGATTATCAGGAAGATGGCTACGATTCTTTGCGAGCAATCAACAAAACATAATAACCCGAAGCAGATAGCCATTCCGAATGATGCTAAATTATTGAATTCTATAGAATTTATGCTCTACGGATTGTACCACTAGAGTTACAGATCTTGGTGACAGAATCAAAACCAATCCATTTCTTCTTTTTCGCTTTGTCCGCTAACCCAGCATAGGCAACTTTTGACAGAAATTGCCCAAAGAATGGCAACGCCGAAAGGATACCATTCTACAAAATATAATAAAATCGATGATATTGAAGAAAATACCAACCGATGTTAAGCTCATATTAAGAACTGTTCGGTAATATAACGGCAAATAGGTAACGGTTCCCACGGTGATGTAGTTGTGAGCAAAAGAGGAGGCCGCAATCGACCAAACAACAGGAGATGATAGAAGAGCACTCCAATTAGCCTTCTAATAATAAACTATAATTATATTATGATAGTACACCAGTTTACCTGAACTTTCCTCTTAATCGTACTGCTAGTAATGTGCTCCAGTTCACTATCGCTAATGCATTTAGAATCTTGAGGTGTGTCGACGACTATAGCGTACCAAACAACACACAGCACAATTCCGGCAAAACCATAAACATGAAATGCCATTGGCCATCCAACTGGTAGCTGACATAATTCGGCTGTCGCGAACATGGAAATCACCACAGATAGCTGTAAAATGAAGGTGAATTCAAATAAAGCCCTGTCCTAAAACCATACCTGGTTCCCCGTTGTCGCAATAGCCAACGCTGTCGATTTTTCTTCCGCTGGGAACCAATTGGCAACAAGGACAGACATGCATGGCCATAAAACTCCTTGTCCGAATCCCATGATAAAACGAACGAAAATAATTGGAATTGTTCCAAACTCGCTAGTAGCCGCTGCCACGGATGGCGTCAGAAAAGTCCCGATCACATTGGCCAAAGCACCATATAGAACTGTTCGAGAAGCGCCGATAGAGCGGTTTAGCTTCTGCAGGAAATATTATAATTTTGGTGAATGTTTGGCAGATCGAACCTCTGAGAAAATCGTTGAAACAAGTCCACCGACGTAGAAGGATGCGAATATTATTGCTCGTTCCTGAGAGCTCCAATAGATAGTTCCGCGCTGAATATTTGCAATAAATAAACAAGTAGATGAAAATCAGTTCAAATGTCAGCTAGCTGGTGACGTTATGTTCAATTTGTTGTTTTTAGTTAGATTTAGTTAAAGAATTTTATTTTCCGTGGGGTCTATTGTGACTTTTGAACACCAAATGAAATACTCTAAGAGTGAGCACCTTATTTAGCAAGATTCATTGCTAAATAATTGAGAAATGTTAATTTTTATTTATCGTGAATTTGTTTTTTTAATATTTTTAATTGTGAGTCCGTGTTCAAGAAACTTTATGTTAAATGTAAAACAAAATCGATTGATTAATTACCCTTTACAGTAAATTAAATATGTTTTTTCAACCAATTTTGTATTAAAACATTATTTATCACATACTCTTATTTAAATTTTCTTTAAAATGTAGTTTATAAATGATTTCATCGTTTAACAGATAAATACATTTTGTATACGGGCTTTGATTTAACAGTCGATTTTATTGTTAAATACGTTACGGCCTGTGGAATTGATAAAGCTTCACTATTATTTTTATTGTAGTATGACAATTAATCTACAGAAAACGAGAATATTACGAATATTTTGAGCAAGCCAAGTGGAAAAATTGAATAGTGAGCCCAGAAATTGTGCTTACGTCAAATATTTTGACAATAATATTATCTTACTATATAGTTTAGGACAAGATTGATCAACTGACATGGAAATTCAAACATTATTTACACGTAGAATTTATCAATATTCATTAGAAAATGTTCATTAGAAAAAAATTTCATTTGGAGTGAGCCAGAGCGATTTTCCCTGCTCCTTATGAATGATCACGTAAGGTTTAAGATATGAATAGAATCTTTGTGTGAAAAGAAAAATTTGTATAAAATTATATTAAAAATATAATTTTTTCTAGATAGAGTACACTATTTAAGTCATTTGTATAACAGATCCAAGGCCGTTTGCAAGAACAATGAATTTCCCCATTAATAACCTATTGGGGAGAAGATAACTCGATTCCAAGTAAACTATAAAAGATAAAGTAAATTTAATAGGGAATTAAACCTAATAAAACATTTCCCCATTACGAATCCCCCGATAGATTTTCTTACAATCGTTACTTACATTTCATTCCCCCTTTTTCAAATAAAAAAAAAATTTTTGCACGTTAAATAGACAAACGTCACCTTACTGCCTTACAATATATGAAATCTAGACTTACATGCTCTATTGGTTGCTTCTCACCACCGAACACCAAAAGTGGGCAACTTTGGTTTACGGTAACCGTAGTATTATTGCTCGACACTGCTTGCTTTCCATCCATCAATGCTGTACTATTTAACATGCATACAATTGCCTGCAGAAAGAATGAAAATTTAAAAAACCTCGCCAAAATCAACAAACCATGTTCAAATTAGATCGCATTAAGCCTTCGATGGTCAGAGCTAGAGCAATCGCACAAGCAATCCGTAAACGAACGCTCGTGCTCGTCCATAGATTGTGTGCCATTTGTGGCCAACCAGAGCAGCCGTTAATTCCAGTTGCCTCACCTGCTTAGAATGAGAATATAAATAAATGATAAAACACCGATAAATAAAATTAGAATAAGAAGGGGCGGAGTCAATAGATGGTTTCTCGGTAACTGGTTATATGTAATTTTACTTGATCGCTAATTGTAGGTTAGGAAAGAATCATCATGAATTTTATCAATAACTGTTTAGGCATCAAAAATCGAGTGCGTTTCAATTCGTTTTAACACCCATTTAGCAAAAAGTTTTGACAACATTCTTCCAGACGGATGGAATGCTTTTTTCTGGCATGTCAAGTGTTGATGTGTTATGCCTTCCTCCAAGGGGGTAAGAAGGAGGATTATTGAACATTGTAAAACAAAATAAATAAATAAATAAATATTTATATATTGTATAATATATTAAAATGTTGAACGTTTTCGTCAGTCACCAGATAAAACGCGATTGAGAGATTTATTAACTTTGAGGAACAAGCGATCAATTAATAGAAAAAAGAAGAAAGATTAAATTATTGTTATTCTTTAATACTTTAATGTATTATGGAAAATGAAAAAAAACATAACAAAGAGTTACATTTGGTTTTCACATAGACTTGAGAACTTGAATAGCCAAAAATATGTTATGATAATGAGTTTATATTAAGCATAGTAGAACGGAAAATGAAAATGACGGCAATATTTATGAATTTCTATATTCAAGTTAAAAACAAATTTTCACGTCAATTTTAAAGGCTTTAAAATAGTTTCTATAAATAGTTTCCACAAATTTTAGCTTCAAGTTAAGAGCTATTGCTTTCGTTTATAATTTTGGAGGGACGAAATGTGCTAAAGAATAATGACGAATGTTTCGAAATCGGATTTACACCGCTAAGTTGACAATTTTTATGAAGGGGGATATATATATATAAACAATTTTTTAATCATCGAGAAAATGCGTAATGAAATTTCTAGGTCATGTTGTTTCTCGGTCATTATTGGAGCTATAATCTTGAAATTATGGCATAAGAACAGAACATATATATTACTATCTCATTAACTTTATTGTTTTTTTTTAGTGGCCGAGTAATTTCGTTTTTGAGATTCCTAGGCCATGCTGTTTCTCAATCATTATTTGAGCTGGAATCTTGAAATTTTGGGATAAAATAGAAAAAGAACAATCATATAACTATTCCATTAATTTTCCTGTTTTTTCATAAAATGGTCGAGAAATACTTTTTTGAAATTTCTAGGCCATGCTGTTTCTCGGTCACTATTTAAGCTAGAATTCTGAAATTTTGACATAACATAGAAAAAGAAAAATCATAAAACTATTTCATTAACTTTCTTGTTTTTTTCATAAAATGGTCAAGAAAATGGGTAATGAAATTTCTAGGCCATGATGTTGATCGGTCACTATTTGAGCTAGAATTTTGAAATTTTGACATAACAGAAAAAGAAAAATCATATAACTATTTCATTAATTTTGTTGTTTTTGTAAAATGTTCGAGAAAATGCGTAACTAAATTTCTAGGCCATGCAGTTTCTCTGTCATTATTCGATCTCTTTGAAATCTTTGAAAAGGACAATACCTTTAAAGTATACCTCGTTTAGCCAACGAACCGTTTCAAAATAAATCTTGTTTGATATAGAAATTATGTCAGTTTACGTCAACAGGTAATGTACTCAATTTGTGTTCACATGAACAAAAAATGTATGTAGTATCATTGTTTATACAATTACTTCCCCACGCCGAGGGCAGCCAATAGAAAAATCGTCTTCACATAGAAAGAATGATCAACGAATTTGATGACGCGTTCAACAAATTTACTCTTTTTTGTTCTTTTTTGTAAAACAGTATTTTGGCTATAATAGGAGAACTAGTGATTTTTATAAAACGTAATATATATCATTCTGTTGCTCGTAAAATTCTGAATTTTTCGAAATGCAACATGACGTGGTTACGGTAATTAACGTGTATTTTACAGATGATTGAAATTTTAAACTTTAAAAAATCATAACTTTGCTTAAACGACGAATCTAATTTAGAGACAAGCATATTATTGCTCATCGTTATGTCCTCTATCAATAAAGTCTTAATCTCAAAAATTTAAAATAAAGTTTTCGAGATATTCGATCTTAAAGTTTAGCTCTTTACAATATATTAATCTGATAAAAATGAGTAATTTTGTGAGTTTTCATGATTTCTAGCATGAAGATTGGATAAAAGAAGCAAACTAAAATCCATATTATAGAAGATTTTTCAAAAATCGGATTATCCAACCCTAATTTCCTTAAAATTAGTTTTCACAAAGAACTCAGAATCTTCCTCGTTTTCTGAGCTCTGAAATAACAGAAATACGGAAATCGTTTGACAAATGATAAATAAGCTTGAAATAATTATAAAAAAACTAAAAAGATATTATTTTTGGTGAAATTGTGCACAAAATTGGCGTTGCTCTGTTACCGTGGAGCACCTTATTTTATAATTTTGTAGAATAGACCTGATTTGAGATGTTACGAAGCCTGATGTCAAGAGCATATTTTGCACAACAATTTAACACTAAAAGTTAGCAAATTATGGTTGATTGGTGCTTATAGGAACATTTTAAGTAAAAATCATATATGGCTCATTTAAGTGGCCATTTTTTGAAAATTATGTTTCTGTACTGACTATAGTCTTTACAAACATTTATTCTAGGAGATAAACTTAATAATGTTAAAAGGTTTTACGTTTTAAGTACTTTAAGACCATTATAGGGTGCAAAATTTTGGAATCAAATAATTTGAAAACGCTCTTTTAAAATTTTGAGATTAAGACTTTATATAACGATGAGCAATAATATACTTGTCTCTAAATTAGATTCGTCGTTTAAGCAGAGGACATAACGATGAGCAATAATATACTTGTCTCTAAATTAGATTCGTCGTTTAAGCAAAGTTATGATTTTTTAAAGTTTAAAATTTCAATCGACTGTAAAATACACGTAAATTACCGTAACCACGTCATGTTGCATTTCAAAAAATTCAGAATTTTACGAGCAACAGAATGATATATCTTACGTTTCATAAAAATCACTAGTTCTCCTATTATAGCCAAAATACTGTTTTACAAAAAAGAACAAAAAAGAATAAATTTGTTGAACGCGTCATCAAATTCGATGGTCATTTTTTCTATGTGAAGGCTGTTTGCCGTTGGCGTGCTTCCCTATTAATGTGATCTCTAGTTTAATCAGATTAAAACTATACATTTGATTTTGAATCAATCTAGACAACATGAATAGTAATTCGAGTAGTCTATAATATGAGAAGTTAGAAAAAAACAAGCCCTAGCGTTGGAAAGATCATTAAAAAACCAATTAATAAGAAAATGAATATTAAATTAGATCAGTGGTGAATTAAAAATTAAGGTTCTAGTTCATTAGATATTTCAGCTGATGTTGGGAAAGTTTTGAAAAATATAAAAAGTGCAGGTCAAAATTTGTTTTTAAATAAAAATTTTATAGATAATTGGAAGTAAAATCCGAATGCTCATAGTTGGATTTCTACCAAATTTAATAAATATTAAATTCTGGATTCTGTTTTTGAGTTAATATTATGACATTTGGAAGACGTGGTTAGAAGTAGGTTATGAATCTAAATTGAATATTAAAAATGAGTTATTTTCATCATTTTACTTCAAATTGTAGAAATTTAGAAAAACAATTTAAAGAGAATATTGTCCTTTTCAGAGATGGGCGCCTAATGGAAGAGCAAAAAAAAGAAAAAATAATGGAGGGACACGGCCACAAACAACTTTTTCGTCAATTTCTCTTCAATGTGTGCTACAGAGATGTCGTTTTCGTTTTTCGTTTTCGTTTTTGGACCCCTCGTTTTCGTTTTTTCGATACCGTTTTCGTTTTTTCGTTTCGTTTACACGAAATTTTCGTTTTCGTTTCCGTTTTCGTTTACACGAAATTTTCGTGTTCGTTTTCGTTTTCGTTTTCGTTTACACGAAAGCAGAAAACGAAAACGAAACGAAAAACGGAATGACCTTTAAAGTGTCCTAAAGATACGGTAGCCTCTTCTGTCACCGCAGTTTTCCCGCGAAATGTTCTTCGTTGTTTTGCCGTTTTACCCTATTTTACCGTTTCATTGGATTTCGTTCGTACACTATTTCGAATATGATGCGGGAGATAGGTTTCTCTCATTTCGCGTCTAATGTCTCCACACACTCGTCTGTCATCAGAATATTTAATGAAAACAGTTCTACTCAAAATAAAAGTTGGAATTGTTTATTGACTAATCGATAACAAATTTTTGGATACATTAACTATCAAAACAATGAAAATCTATAACAATACTTACTTACTTGGTTAAGTAAGTAAGTATTTTAAGTAAGTATAACATACAAATATATCTAACAAGGTTAGCACATTAAAGACATTTGAATCTATGAAATAAAAATTCCATAACACTATCATAATCTTGGCTTAAAGCTCTTCTAAATCCGTTTAAAATAAAATCATCCGAAATGCTATAAAAAGTGTTGGAGACCCAATTTGTCACTGTTGCGTACGACGGTCTCTTTCGGTTCCCATTTCTAGTGAAAGTTGCTTGGCTCAAATCGACCATACAAGATTCCATACAAGATTTATGACGAACCATGATAATTAAAATGGCAGGTGTAATCAATATTCCATAATAGAAACGCAATTAAATAATTATATTGTCCTTTTCAGAGATCGGTGCCTAATGGAAAAGCAATAAAAGAAAAAATTATGGACGGCAATACGGCCACAAACGTTTTTTTTTGTCAATTTCTCTTCAATGTGTGCTGCCCATAATTTCGTAAAAAAGAATGGCCGTCTAAAAAGAGAGACCGTCCAAACAAGAACCTCATTCCATCCTAATTTTTTCCTCTTCCATTAGGCACCGATGTCTGAAAAGAAGAATACATAAACATTGATTAAGTCGATAAACTAACAAAGTGTTATTTACCAATTTTACATAAAATAATGCCAAGATATCCAGAAATGGAGTAAATTATAAAAAGAATTCTCTCGTCCAAAAACAGATTAAATAAATGACGAGTATATAGACCTTTTCAAATTGGATTATCACCTAACTTATTTTCAAATGGAAATGATCATTTTCTAATATTTACATGTGTAAGCTTTCACGTATTAACTTTAGAATACTTTACACGTAAACTTGTCACAAACATTCTAAACTATATAGAACTCTTCTTCTGTGAACTCATCATTGTTTGAGTATTTTTTCTTTCTAGGGTGGTCATTTTTGAATCCAAAAGATTACGGGCTGAAACTTTGCGTGGTGATAAATGAGAACATTTTATTAGTGCACACAAAAATTTTGTTAGCTTTCAGTTTAAACGCTGAATTTGGTGTGGAGTTTTAATAGAAAAATGTAATTAATACAGTACCGGTCAAAAGGTAGTAAACGTTTTTTGACGAATACTTTATTTTAATTTTTTCTTATTTTCGTATGAAATTTCCTCACAAAATTTCTAAAATTTCGGCTCAATACCGGATCTCGAAAACCAGTTATGCTCGTAAAACCCAGCATTTACAACCTTTTGACCGGTACTGTATGTAAATCTTCTAGCTATTAATAGAAATAAGTGTTTAATATAAATAGGAAATAATATTCATAAGATCATTTATCTAAATAGCCTTAATTAAGACATTTAAGACAAAGACAAAATTTATATTTTAGTTTAATGTTTATGTATAATTATGTTTGTTTTTATTAAAACCGCAAATTTTGAGGATTTTACGCTATTTTCTACAGAAAAATTATAGTCGGCAACTTAAGTTGTTGCAACTTTAAACATTTTTAACCCACTAAAACCCCTAGTGCAGGATCATTTTGTGTGGTAATAATATGACCTCAGATATCATCATACAAATTTTTAGCCCTAAACCTTTGCATCGAAAAATGACCTATAGTACGTTAAACTAAAAAAAATTTCGGAATCCGGCGTAAAACCGATGTAAAACCGGCAAAACGTCGGTTAACGGTTTGCTGCCGGTTTGCCTGTGCAAAGAAACATATTTTAAAATCGAAATTATACAAAATTTTAAATTTTTTTAAATTAAACAACTAAAATAATAATAGTAGCTAACACCTTCCATAACGTGAAGTCATTCCAGTGCCACGAAATGGCGCCGCATTGCAAAAAACTTCGCACCAATTGCGCGAAACACAACTTTTCTATATATTATTTTGTAAAATATAATATATATAGCAATTGCAGATTGTTCCTAAAATAAGTTTATTCCAGCAGTGACAGACGGGTATGTTCTCCCGCTGCATACAAAACCAATCCTGGACAAATTACGGAAACAGAAGCAATTAACCGTAGCGCAAGAGCTAGAATGTGAGAAGCTGGATGTACTAAAGGTGTTATCAGCTGAATGGAGATGGATCAGTCTTGCAACGACAAATAAACGCTCCATTTAGTTTTGTTGCGCGCCATTGGTGCGAATTCTTTTGCAATGCGGCGCGGTTTCGTGGCAGTGGAGTGTGAACGTGATGCAAACATTTTTTAACATTAAGAAGAACTTGGCAATTACACATAGACAAACATATTAAAGAACCAAATTTGACTGGTTTATTTGTAACAATAAATATATATTATAAAACTCGAACAATTAGGCTTAAATTAAATAATTTAAAAGGGTAATTGAATAAATAAGGCCGAATTTCATAAACAATATCAATTTTCCATAATAAATAAATAATTAATTATGTAATAGAAATAATAACACAGGGAATTGGATATTTAATCAAGAATAGCCCTATGTCAGAATTAACATAAATATTTAATAACACTGTAATACCTTCTCATACAAAAATAAGAATTAAATAGATTAAATATTGTAATATTCAGAGATCGAGGTATAATGGAAGAGGAAACAAATTAGATGAGGTTCTCGTTTAGACGGTAACTCTTTTCTATCTCATCAATGTGTGTTTTTTCAAAAAATGAAAAACATACATTAAAGAGTAATAGATGGAAAATTTCTTTGTGACCGTTTGTGAAATTTTTCCTCTTCAATCAGGCATCTGAAACGTAGCTTAAAATAAACGATAAAACGTTTTTTTCCAAAAATATAGAATTGTAATGTTATTTGGGAGAATAATAAGAATTTGAATAAAGTTTATTAATTTATAAGAATTAATTTTTATGGTTATAATTGTTTTATTCAAGGTATATATATATATATATAGAATTTTAGTAACTACGTATACAATTAAAAAACAATCACATGATTTAGTTCTAACAGGTGTTAGTCATAAATGAAGAAGTCTATTATTTTCATTGAATACGAATTCAATGGAAAATTATTTAAAATCATATAATATATGAATAAGAAAATGTTCAAAGAAATAAAAAAAAAACAAAAATACTTTCTTTAAAAATCGCTAGTCAGCTTGATTGCTTTAAAAAACGGAAGCAATAATGAAGCGAGAAACCAATAGCATCTCAACGAAAATTTGTGTTATGTGGTTTGATCTGGACCACATCATAGACATAGACTCACACACGATTGAAAAGAAGGATAAAAACTAAAGAAATTTTCGGCTCTTTGAAATACATTCTTATGTATATTTCAATCTAAATGTTTTTTTTAGTTTCCATTCCTGTAAATATGTACTTTCACCAAATGGAAAAATGAATTCTCTCAAAATGAGCTTTCAACCCGTTGTACCTAAAAATATATTTTTAGCGATCATTTTGTACTATAAACAATTTCTCTAAGGACGTCATTATTCAATACTTGATTACACTTTTTCTATGCTACTAAATAATAAATAATAACAATTTATTTTTGATTGTTGTTTAATTTGTATTCTATTTAAAGCGGGTTTCATAAAATATTCGCTTTTGTTTTTTTTATAATTTATGAAGGAGTTATGAATCATTAATTGCGTGAAATAGATCTTTGGCCTCTAATTAGTGCAAAACCAGATTTGTTGACTAATGGGGGAATTTTGAAAGGTTTCTTTATTTTATTTTAATACGTTAAATATGTTTAGGAACAGAACGCTGATATCAGTAGACAATGCTTGTTTTGATAAATACAACTTGTAATAGATTAATATAAATCACAACCATATATTCGAAATAATACGTTTTTTTCAAAAACTATAATAATTGGTCCATTTTCTATTACAAAATGAGAAAAATGTTTACTTCATAGACCAAATAATTTAATGAGTAAGTTGCAGTTTCTCACAATTTCTTAAAATATTCAAAGTATCATCATATTATTAATAAATTTTATTTTACATCTCAGAGATCGATGCCTAATGGAAGAGCAAAAAATTAGGGGCGGAGAAAAGGTCTTGTTTAGACAGCCACACGGCCCACGAATCTTTTCCTCTTTTGTTTCTCATCAATATTTTTATTTCATCCATTCTCATTTTTAAATTAAACTTTTCATTTCTTTTCATCAAATAATAAACAAAAAATAGATAACAAAAATTGATGAGAAACAAAAGAGGAAGAGATTCGATGGCCTTAGTGGCCGTATGGATGTCTAAAAGTGTCCTTTTCTCCGCCCCTAATTTTTTGCTCTTCCATTAGGCATCGATCTCTTAAAAAGGCAATAAATACAAAAGGCAAATCACGCCAAATCGAAATAACTACTTTTCAATATTTATTATTAATTTACACGTTTAAATATTGAAATAGAACATGTCACTTCATTGTTACGCACCTCTTTCTGATATTTGAAAAACGAGCATTTTTTCAGATCCCGCAGTTTAACCATTTAATTTGGTTTGGGCAAATAAATCAAATTTAACGTTTCATTCTATGTTATGCTACTTCCTACTCGGCTTTAATTGTGTCATGAAAAGAGAAAACTTACAATTTTCATAAATAGATATTATTAGTAGTTGAAACGTACCCCGTTTATTAAAATTCCGGGTGATAACTTCAAAAAATTGAAATTAAATTTTTTCCGGTACAGGTCTTTCACTATTTTACTAATCGGGACCAGAAACTACTTTTTCTTTTTTAATCGGGACCAGAGACTACTCTTCTAATCGAAAGAACGGTTCTCCTTACTAGTTGCATTATTTTAGAAGCACGCCAAATGAAAGCCGAAGCTTTCCAATATTTAAAGATGTATTATCAAAATATAAGAAATAGACAACACTAATTTTATTTTCATAAAAAATAAAAGTAATAAATCTGATTTGATTTAGAAATTTTGAAGAAATATAATGAAAAACAGAGAAATTATTAAAATAAATTGAATAATTGTTTCACGATCTCTTTGAGACCATTGAAAATAATTCAAAAATGATCACACTCACCTTTCAATTTCTTATATTTTAATAATTTAATTAATTTACAATCCACTTTTAAGGTTACTTTAGTACGTTTTTTTAAATTTTCAATTGTCAAGAAACACTCCAATTTGAGACAGTAGAAAATTTTCTGATCGGTTAGAGACCTAGTGGCGACGAACATTCTTCATTTTTATGCACGTGTGTGTGTTGAGAGAGGAATTTTTTTTACATTTACGCGTCATGTTTTTTTTTTACTTTCTTTTATTTTCTATTAAATTGAAATGTTTTATTTTCAGCATTTGTTTGAGTTTTTCTTTGTTCTTAACAAATATTATTATGACCACCCATCTTTTATATTTCATTTGGAGTGCTAGAAGTAAACAAATTTAGTTAAATTAATAAGGTTATTGAGCCAATTTATCCTATAAAATGTGTGGTCATTAAATAATTGAAAATATTGATTTGTATATGATAATAAGAATCTTGCCGCACTCCAACGCTACGAATTCGCGCAGCATTGCAAAAGACTTCGCACCAGTTGCAAGTTTTTGTTAAAAATTTAATTCATTAATTATTTTTTTTTACCGAACTGTTAGTTTACTTGTTATATGTTGTTTCGGAAGTTATAGTAGATATAATAATTTTGTTTATATTATGCATTTTCTTAAAAGTACAGGTTCCCTTAAGACATTTAAAAAATCCTTAAATTTCAATGTAGTGTTCGCGCAATTGTTGCGAGGTCTTTGGCAATGGTGCGCGGTTTCTTGAAGTGTTGCCGTCAAGATTCTTATTTTTTTTCATAAATTTATTATAACGTCCATACTTTAGATAAAAATGAAATGAATTATATACGAATCCACTTAGTTTGCTTTTTTCAACTAAAAAATGTTACCCTTCATGAAACTCTCTCATCTTCAGTTACAATTAAATAATTTTATATCCTTACTTGTTATTTTCATATAATGTTTTCTATTTTGATGCAAAGCGGCTTTTAATTTTGCATGTTTGGTCTCGTTAAGTTGATTAGATAAATAGATTGATGATTTTTAGTTCGAAGTTTGTTGTTCATAATACTTGAACCAATATCTAGTAAACAAACACGTGTGAACTTTGATTCACGATTAAAACTAGAGGCTTTTTAAAGTACGGCAAGTCTCAATTAAAATACTTGATACTAACCTTAATTTAAATTTGTTGAAATTAGTACCGATTAATAACTCATACGGTAGTACGCCGACTGGTATGGTAATGAGCTCAATAAGCGTGCTCAAGTTTAACTATTTGTAAAAATATTAATATTTTGAGATAGTTTGAGATAAGTCAAGTTAAATTTGTAGTAAAACATTATTTGTTAGAAAGCCTCAAAAAATATAGTAGTAGCACGCAAATTCCAATTTAGTGAATTTTAATCACATATTACTCAATTAGGTGTTGAGTTTTCACTGTTTTTAAGGGAATTAAATCTGTTTCAATACAAGTAAGTTATAGAAGATAAATGTTTATTACTAAATGTAGATAAAAATACAAAAAATTAGAACCTCAATTAAGTGCGGGTATCGTGCGGTAAATATTTATTAAATTTTAATAATAAAAAAGGGAGAGAAAGTGTACTTAATAGGTTTATAGGAAAAATATTAGTCCATTATTTCAAAATTCTACTGTTATTTTTTTTCACGTTTTCGTTTTACTAAACTTGGTAACTAATTCAATATCTTGAGGAAATCTGTTAGTACCTTAAATAAAAGAGCTTCTTTCCAAATATATTAAAAGAAATTTGGAATACACAAACAGAAGTAAAAAGCATAAAGGGATGATAACTTTTCTAAAGTATTTGAAAAAATTGGATAATCTTACTAACTTACAACGTTACTGATAACAAGCTCATTGAAATGATGACAATGTATGCTCATTCATGATGCTAGACACTTAAATTTCTGATACTTTTTATATTTTAGGGAGTGTTTTAGACAGATCTAGTAATTTTACATCAACGAAAAGCAGAAATTTTCACGTGAACCTCTATAATACACGTTTATATATTAAAAAATCAGCATTTGAAATTTGCGGCCAGTTATACTAGAGTGAAAATATTATGCCGATGTAAAAATGTCAGGCCGTGAAAGTGCGGCCGGTGTACAAGCGCATCCAGCATATTATTGCGGACCTAATATTGATAAAATGCAATTACAAGATAATGAAATGAAACAGTGCGAACATCATCATAAGCGGCTTCTTGTTTCATCCAGTTTTACTAAAACAATTCAAGTTCTTTTCTTGAAAATTTTTCGTAAAAACTAAACCCGAGTTACGTGGTCGAATTAAAACAATTATCATGGCGCTAGGAGTAGAAAGATTACAATATGTTATTTAACCAAATAAATTTCCATTTTTATAAATAAAATATTTGATTTTTATCAAAAAATTCTTGAAAATTTTTTCACTTACTGGGATTCTATCCATAAATAGTGACATTAATAAGTCTTGACACGTATTTTATAGTCGCTTTCAAAAAATAAACAAACAATTTAGACAAATAATATGATAGCAATATTACAATTAGAAGAGGCTTCTTCTAATTGATTTCATTGACTTAAAATTGGGAAACCTGGTTATCAGTGGAATTTCGTATTTTCAAACTTTCCATTTTGTGTGGAAGAAGTTCCGGAATACATTTAAATATTTTTCTTCATTGTCATGCATCATAAATCCGTAGCATGAATAACAAAGTGCAGCTTATATAATAAAAATAAAGAAATACATGCTCTTCATATTAAAAATAGAATTTTGAATAATAATTGCATCTAGTAATCTCGAAAGATCACACGGAGGTCGTTCATACTCTTAATGCGAATAGACGATCTCTTTTATTAATAATTAGAGCATTTTGCTGCAATAAACTATAACAAAGAGACTATCCAAAAAAGTTTGCATGAATAGGAGCATTAGTTAAAAAAATAATATATTCATGATATTTAAATGAAGAGAAGCAAACAAATATAATCGGATCAGTTAATAATCCATTTAGCAAAATCGTTTTAGTTTTAATGATAGTCTCAGAATTTGTTTTTTTCAACTATTCTCCTATTTCCTGTTTGTGATCAGGTAATTTCATGTCTAAAAATATTCAAACCAGCAAATTTGATGATTCAGACAGAATAGAGAGGAATAAATCTTTATTATCTAACCAATTAAGTAATGTTCGATTTCAGCTGCAAGAGAAGGCCACCCACGATGTAAACAAAATGCATATTTGCAAAAAAATGTTGTGTTTATTATCCGATGCAGTTAAATACCAATAATTGTTATTACAAAACCACACAGATTAAATAATTCATCGACTAGCATTAATAATTTCCGGTAGAGGAAAATGATGATAAAACACTTTTAATAATTATTGAACACCTACGCTTTCAACACAAACACGCCAAATGGAATGCTAATAAAAGGAACTCAAAAGATGAGCTCATAGATATTGTTTTTAGGAAGTATAAGGGAAAAGCTGACAAACTGGGGTAGACTGTGAAAAATACACGTGAAAGTTTTCAAACAAGCGTAAATATAAGAAAATCGTTTATTTTTTCATATGATGGGCTTAAAATGGACTAAATTGGTAACAGAAATTGAGTTAAACCACAATTATTTTAATTATATTTAAACGAAATATGGAACTGATCTAAGTTGAGCTTCAAACGAAAGTTAGAATTTCAAATATAAATAAATAAAGAATCGAGAATTTTTACAATAAAATAGGCTTAAACATCACATACAGCACGCCAACTGGTATGGTAACAAAATGAGCTCAGAAAACGTCCTCAAACATAGCTTTTTGAAAATATATTAATCCTGTTTTATAGTATAAGCAGAGCCTAGTTAAATTTTCATAATAACTGTTTTATTGAAAAGACGTAACAATTTTCAGAAACGCTTAAAAATCGGAAAATCGTTATTTCCAGTTAGCGTGCATACAGTATTGATAAAGAATGTGATTTTTTTGGTTATAACTTTTTTGTAGTGTACGAATATTTCTGAAAACTGGAGAAAGTGTTTCTGTCAGTAGACAGGAAAACAACTTATACTGGATTTTTGTCAAAAATGCAAATCAAAAAAGTTTGCAATTTTTTTCGATTTTCCGCAAATCAAATGTCTGACCCAAAAAAACCGATTGCACGCCAAGTGGAAATAACGCTTTTCCGACTTTCGAGCGCGCCTGATAATTTTTACGTCATTTTTAACAAAAATGTTTAAAGACAATCTAACTAGATTTGTCTTAAAATATTTAAAAATATTAATATCTTCACAGAAAGTTAGATTTGTTCACGTTTAGTGAGCTCATTTTATTTCAGTTTTACACCAGTTGGCATGCGATTTCTATATGATTTATTTTGGCCAATACTGTAGTAAAATGTATCTCGTCTCTCAAAGAAAAAAACAACAAATAATATACGATTAAAACAATAACTTTAAGAACAAAAAACAAAATCATATTGATACAATTAGTTATTAAACAATGAACATTAATTGTTATTAATAGTTAAATCTTAGCCTTCGATAAGTATAATAATAAAATGAAATTAAAGTTTATTTTCAACGTTCTGTAGAACATAAACAAATAAACAAATGGGTAACTGAAAATGCTCGACTAGTCTGCTCCACATAGATCAGTGACCAACAATATTATTTCTCCTTTTCTTCCCATTCTTATACATGTGTATTAGCTTTTAAAAAGCCCAAACAACACACAACGAACCTAACGGACCATAGATCAGCGCCATGTGGTATTACGACGAGATGAGTGAGACGTGAAAAGAGACCAATGATAGGAAGGAGAATTAAACATGTTCTCAGAAACTTTAAGCTTGAATGATAGAATTTCAGACGAATATTTTGCGGAATGCTTGATTTGACTTATTTAGCTAGTCTACCTATTCTTCTTTCAATAGATATTTGCCTCCCTTTTTCTTTTTCTTCGTCTTCTCCTTCTTCTTACATTGTTAGATCTTTGATGTTTTCTTCCTTAACATTGTTTATTGAGTGTAATTTAAGAGATGAAATACAAATTGAATATAGTCACTCATGAATATTATTTTCTATATATATATATATATTAAGGATTAATATAATTTAAACATTATAAACATAAATTCGAAAATTGAATTTTATGGTAATTCATGAACTAATCTTGGAATAATAAAATAAATGAGCAATTTCGTCGTGCTGAAGAAAACTGTAAACAAATGAAATGATAATAGCTCGAAGTTCCTGTTTAGAAACATCAAAGATTATAAGATTCGTTTTAATATTAAAACAACGATCGTCTTTCATTTTGTTTTTATTTTTTTTTATTTTAGTATTTTAAATTTCAGAGATCGTTGCTTTAATGGAAGAGGAAAATATAAGAAAAAAATCAAACTCTCGTTTGCACGGCCACGAAGGATTTTCCCATGTGTGTTATCCATTTTTTGAGACAGTAGCCGGCAAAACGAGACCATAATTTTTTTCTTATTTTTTTACTCTTCCATTCACGCTGAAAAGGAAAATAATTGAAAACACCGAAAACACATTTATTCAATGATTCTTAAGGAAATCAAGAAAACCTTTTTGCAATACCTAAAATTACATAATTTGTGATGTTTATCCACTCGTTTTTTAATGATTAAAGATCGAATAACAGTTTTTTTTTCGCTGTCGAAATTTTTATACTCATTTTTCTCTACAGAAAAGTTATCAACCTTACTCTTTATACAGTATGAAAGAGAATAACATGACAATCAAAATGGTATTTAGCAGGTTTGCACGGAAATCGTTTTTTTTTCAAAGGGAAGGCGTAAAACGGAAATGATTTTTTTTTGAAACGGACAACGGAAAACTGAAATTTAACTCAAAAAACGACGGAAAATGGAAAACGGAAGATGGAAGATGGAATTCCGAGCAACCCTGGTATATAGAACTGTGTCGCTATTCGATATAACTTGCAATGGGGTTTCTATGAATAGACATTATCAAGTTACTTTTTACTTTACTTCACATTAATGACGTGCATATGGATATATGACACATCACTTGTTCATTTTTATGCACCTTGTTTTTTAATCAACAGGGATTTTTAATTAAGTTTTTAGTAAAGATTAAACAAGTAACACTTCAATGTCAGTTACCGTTGTCATCTAAATTAACATTTTAGTCTTTTAATTTTAAAAAGTTAACGTAAAAATACTTCAAGTTGAAATTCGTTTGATTACCCGGGATTTATAAAGAGGTGCAATAGATTTTCAAGTGATATAAGTGCTCATAATCATCGGATTTTGTAAAATCTATGGAAATCTCCGAAGTAATATATAAGAATATTATTTTAAAAATATTAATTAGAAGGTAGATTGTTACTAGACGAAGATCCCACCAACTGTACGTCAACTGGATAAAACAAGCTGCGAAAACCTGCTCAAATCTAATATTTCCGTGAAGATTTTATGATTTCTTGAGATTTTTAAAGCACACGTGAAAGTTGTAAGAGACGCGTATAGATAAGAAAATTTTTATTTTCATTTGGTGTGCGAAGATGATACTTAAACGTGATAAAATGAAGTGACTTAGGCGTCGAAAGCCTGAAAAATGGAAAGATTTTGTGACGTCATTCGTTCTTCTAAAAGTGATAAATTGGCAGAGCGGATAATGACGGGGTTAAACAAAAGGATATTTAATTGTTTACATAGTGGATATAATTTTCACGTCAGGTTGTGTTACGAATATTACATCAATATTCATGAAAATTATTTTCCGGGGTTTAACTTGAACGACAAAGGAAAATAACAATTTTCAATTTTAAAAAGCATTTTACTAATTTCTACGTGTACGTTAAAAACAAATTTTTATGTGCAATGTACAAGCTTCTCGTAAAATATCTGCTGCGTTATTTGAATTTTTATGATCTTTAAGTTTCTTCTGAACTCCTGCTTTTACGAATTATCGAATTATTTTAGCGGGAACTTGAAATTTTTAAATATCTATAATGGTCTGATATGATAGACTATAAGTTTTGGAATGAAATTTTATAAAATGAAAGCTAATAGGCATATTGGGTTGAGGAAGAAGTTCGAAGGGCTTTTATATTATCTTTTGTTTCACAAAAATTTTCTTGTTGTGGCAAAGTGTATTTATTTATCTGATAGCGCTTTTCCTGCTCTACAAAACTGTGCTTTTAGTTTGTTCTGAAATTTTAAATTTTAATCATTTTTCAGGCTTAGAAATGAAATATCCAGGAGGCAAAAATAAATAAATAAAATTTTCGACATCTGCTCTTCTTTAAATTAATAACAAGGTCATAAACAGCGATAAAAACTTTAGAAAAATCTTCGTGAAAAAACTCTACAAACTTATCTCTCAACCCAATATATATGTTAATTAACAATTTAAATCAAGTTTTGAATATGGAAATAGTTTAATAATATACCAATAGGAACATATAACTATTTGAATGTCACATAAATTACTTTAAACAAATTAACTTCAATTTCATCAAATATCCAAATAATTAGGCAATAGTTTCGGTTAATTTAGATCCAACTTGTTTCTAGTTTCATTTTATTTTGTTAATATGATATCAATACGGATATAAATTTTAAGAATAAATTACGAAAGCTTAAAAATGCCTCAAATCTTAACAATAAAACTGGAATAGTGAAATATAAGGAAAAGTCCAGAGAAGCACAAACAGAATTGTTATGGAACAAAAGAGCCAATACAAATAAAACGTAAAACACATGGAATAAAAAATCAAAAACCACGATTGGCAGAGAAAATGGAATGGAATGGAACAACTTTGAGGCGTTTTTTTGCGAAAAAATGCAAAATAATATTGGCTTTTATTTAGAATGGTGAATAAATAATGTATGCTGGTAGGTTCAAGCATCATGTGATGATGGACAGTTCGCGTGAAGTTCAAGGGCGTCGTTTACTAAATCACTGTTTGGGTTTTTTTAGTTCAATAAATTGTGTAATTGATACACGAGTTTTGATAATCATTGATCATACAACAAAAAATATAACAAAAATGAAATCAAATCAATAAGTGATATTTGATTGTAATTGAAATATTTCTTCAATTTTGAGGGTTGCAACAAATTTGAGTCTTCTTTGTTTATTTATTTATTTAATTGTAAAATACGATGAGAATAAAAAATATCTTTGTACCTGTTTTTCAAAAGCTCGAAAAAAGGATCATTTTTATAATTAGCGTTGGCATATTTTATGAACGATTGGCCATATTGTGGCACATTTCTAAAAAACAAAGTTGGAGCGAATATAGGAAAAGGGAATGAAAATAATCCAGGATCAAGAACCAATAGTCAATGTTTAACAAAGTTATTTACGGATTACAAAAGAGAAACAACACAAAACTTTATGAGTTAATTGACGACTTTGAAATAACCTATTCGAGAAAGCTGAGTTCGGATGCTGAGTGAAACATCGGTATCAGGAGAGACAATTTCTGATAGCGAAATCATTCATTTTCTAGAATTTTTAGCTAACAACATTCTATACATCGAGGTTTCTAAATGCTCTCGATCTTAAATTTACAGTAACGTCACATAGAAATTAAATTTCTGTCTCACTTCAAAATTTCCCTTAATGTGTCACAAATTTTACCGATTTTAACCACGATTTAATAGCAAACCTTAATAAATATTATTGTCGTGGTTTAGGTTAATGAAAAATCAGGGTTAAAGGAACATTCCAAACAATAAAATGGTCTCGCTTGGACAGGTGTAGATTTAATTTGCAATTTGTTTATTATTTAGCTTTTTTTCATCACAATTTTGTTTCATTTTGCTTTCTCTTACTAAATTGGTTGTTAAATCAACATAATAATTATTATAAAATTTTTTGTATAATTTATTATTTTTAGGATCGAAATAATAAACAAATTGCAAATTAAATCTACACCTGTCCAAGCGAGACCATTTTATTATTCGGAATGCTCCTTTAAACCTGATTTTTCATTAACCTACACCACGACAATATATTTTACGACAAAAGCTGTAAAAAAAATAAAAGTACGGGAAACATATGCCAAATGGAAATAACGATATTCGGACTTTTAAGCGTGTCTGAAAATTCTTAAGTCTTTTTAACAAAACTTCACTATAATTTAACTGGGCTTTTCTTAAACTATCTGAAAACATTATTTTCTTTTTGCAAAAAGTTTGTTTTGAGCACGTTTACCGTGATAATTATAATGCCGTGTATGTGACACATTTGACCAATATAGACAAGGTCCACGGCAATTGGATTTTTTAATTTCGAGAATCACTTTAAAGCACTCTAATTGGAAATTATATTAAGCAAGTAACGCTTTTAGATTTTTACCCAAACGCCAATAAATTGACTTTTAAATTTACACGAAACAAAATTTACAATATACTGAAGAATTGTGAAATCGTCGTTTTCAATTGGCATGCAAGGTCAACGCTGGTTTGAAAATTCAGGATTTAAAGAAACTTTTGTACATTCACGCCAAATGGAAATGACTAATTTTCAATATTTAAACGTGTATTACTATTTTAAACGTATTATTTTCATGTAACTTGACACGGAATATTTACAAACCCGTCTTAAAACAATCTAAAAACATACGATTATTACCCAAATTTGCATAATGATCATCTTGCCTGAGCCCCCAACTTAACCATTCAGTTTGCAGTGCACATTTCGAACAACTTATTTCATTGAAAAACGAGGTTGACGAATTTTTTGGGTTTTTATACCGTTGGAATATACAATTACGACCAAGATTTCCTTATGAGTATGAAAGGATATACGAATAAGCACATCTTTGTATCGTTATTTTCTCAGTGGTATCAGGGACCAATATCGAAATTACTGAAGCAATCCCACGTTTTGTTTTTTTTTGCGTTTAACTATTGTTACTTGCTATCCTTGGCCGACTAGTTCCGTAGAAAGATTAGACATTTAGATTCGTCGCTCTATAGATCTTTGGACCACTGATACCAGTCAGGATGGGAGTCTAGCAGAGATGGACGGAATGGCAGTTTTTGAATTTCGGAATCCGGAATTTGGACTGAAAGTTGGAATTTCGGAATCCGGAATTTGGACTGAAAGTTGGAATTTCGGAATCCGGAATTTGGACTGAAAGTTGGAATTTCGGAATCCGGAATTTGGACTGAAAGTTGGAATTTCGGAATCCGGAATTTGGACTGAAAGTTGGAATTTCGGAATCCGGAATTTGGACTGAAAGTTGGAATTTCGGAATCCGGAATTTGGACTGAAAGTTGGAATTTCGTAATCCGGAATTTGGACTGAAAGTTGGAATTTCGAAATCCGGAACTTCGAAAGTATGCGGTGTTATCGTTTTCATGAAAAGTGAATTTTCGAAATTCGGAATTAAAATGGAAAATTTCAGTATCCGGAATTCGGAATGGAACAATGGAAATTCCGCCCATCTCTGGAGTCTAGCCTCCTACTCCTTTTCCAGATCATACAGTACCGGTTATGAAATATTTCTACCTATTCAAAACTGTAATTAGCAAATAGAAAATATATTATTTTTCTTTGAAATTGTGGCATTGATTATCAGACTTCTATAATTATCACTAGGCGAATCTAGAGGTAACTGATGGTTTTCGAGAGAAAACCAGTTATGCTCGAAAAACCCCGCGTTTACCACCTTTTGACCGGTACTGTATTATCCTTCGAAAAACTACACGCCACAATTTCAAAGAAAAATAATATATTATCTATTTTCTAATTTCAGCTTAAATAGGTAGAAATATTTCATAATCCTTCTATTCTAACGGAATCGGTATAAATTATGTCTCCAAAAACAGCTTATTTTCAACTAACGTACTTAAAATTCTTGTTGGATCGAACAATTCTTAAAATCTAGTTTATTGTATCGTTTAAAAGTGCGGATGGAATTACTGTGGAAAGCTTAATAATAATATTGTAGAATCTACAATGTAGATGGATAAAACCTTTATGGTGCAGTCGTTAGCCCAAAGTGCAACAAGGTTTTTTGCCATCGGACGATCTTCAAACGCCGGATCTACAAGAGTCGTGGCATTTGGTTAATTATAACGAAGTGCCTGTTTTCAGCTTTTATTATTTCAATTTATTCGTGTGTAATAAGCAGAATTTTGTTAATACAAATCATTTAGAATATTAAATTCAGTATATGTATACAATAAAAGCGAGAAAAATAGATATATTAGATCCTTAAATCCAGTATAAAATATTTTAAATATAAAAGAAGTATCTCTAAATCATTGAATTTGTTCTAATCTTATATGAAAATACAATATATTGGCTAGATTAATTAACATAAAAACGAATATATTCCTTAAGCGTTCAAACAACAGCTATTGTGTACTTATGTTTAGATAAATGAGTATCTTGAATGTTCAAAAAACACTTTTTGAGGATATGAAAACCTCAGAAAATAAACTTGGCTCATACGAAATTCTAAGAATATTCGTGGTTTCATTATATATTTCTATAAAACGTATAATTAAAAAAATAGTCTATAAAATAAGTCAAAAACAAATTAAAGATGAAAAGTTGGAAAACAAACAAAGGATATGAGAATTAATCTCTAAAACTAGTTTTTGGTCTAAAAACTTATTTTGTTACAAATAAATAAGATGTTAAGAATAAAATACAAATTAAGAAATACAAATAGATATTTATATAATTATTTGGAACGGAATTTCTATTAGCAAATTAGTATAAAGCGTCTTACTAGGGAATGGTCAGCATAGTGGTTGGAGTTACAGGATGTGACATATATCATTAGAAAGAGAAAAAAATCTACTTTCTAAATATAAAAAGAGTTTCTGCAACGGACACAGCTATCTCGAGAAAATTGCGTCTGAAAATTTACTACGAAAAGCGCACTGAAATCCCCTCGTCGCAGCCACGAGGAGGTCAGTTTCATATACGCGAAGTTGAGGGGAAGATTTCGATGGCAGCGTAGTGTAGGCGGTAAGAGGGATGGGCGCGGAGTGAGGGCGGTAAGAGGGATGGGCGCGGAGTGTAGGCGGCGGAAGAGGTATGGGCGAGGAACTGTGACTCTCTGGTTCGAACCCACGCTGCGAAGACTATTTTTTGTTTTTTTTTGCTTTTTTTCGATCGATCATAACAGGTCGTGGAGCAAGTTTCAGACATCGTCCATGTGATATCTGCATTAGAAACACTACAATTCTGTGATATTCAACGTTTTTCGGGAAAAAAAAGTTGGACGAAAAATCTTGTTTTTCACATGGAGTATGGCTCTAATTTTTCATAAAAAATAAATTTTCATAAATTTCATAACTAGCGTTTCTCGGTGAAAAGGTCGTCGAAAGATTGGTTCAAGCGAAGTCTTCTCTCACTCACTCGTTCACGTTCCTTCCGATGTTGTTCATGGATGGGACAATGGGAAAGAAGGCTTTCATGGTTTTATCAGAACCAACCGGAGCCTTCCCTCCGTCGCACTATATCATTACACAGCGCAATAATGCAATCTTGATGATTTCTCTATTGTATCACCAGTTTTCGGCAAAGGAATTTCAGCCGTTCTTTCAATACTCATGGAAGAAGACTGGATACCTCGATTCATACACTCCGTTTGTCACCCCGTCCGAATTCTGCTTCGGACAAGTTTCCGAGGGTTGGATGCATTGAAGACACAGCTTCGAAGCCAATCGCACATCAACTCTTTGGTCATGATGTGATTCTTGCCACATCTGACCTCCAAGTTCGGACAGTTGGGTATTGGGCGCGACGGAGGGAAGGCTCCGGTTGGTTCTGATAAAACCATGAAAGCCTTCTTTCCCATTGTCCCATCCATGAACAACATCGGAAGGAACGTGAACGAGTGAGTGAGAGAAGACTTCGCTTGAACCAATCTTTCGACGACCTTTTCACCGAGAAACGATAGTTATGAAATTTATGAAAATTTATGAAAATTTATTTTTTATGAAAAATTAGAGCCATACTCCATGTGAAAAACAAGATTTTTCGTCCAACTTTTTTTTCCCGAAAAACGTTGAATATCACAGAATTGTAGTGTTTCTAATGCAGATATCACATGGACGATGTCTGAAACTTGCTCCACGACCTGTTATGATCGATCGAAAAAAAGCAAAAAAAAAACAAAAAATAGTCTTCGCAGCGTGGGTTCGAACCAGAGAGTCACAGTTCCTCGCCCATACCTCTTCCGCCGCCTACACTCCGCGCCCATCCCTCTTACCGCCCTCACTCCGCGCCCATCCCTCTTACCGCCTACACTACGCTGCCATCGAAATCTTCCCCTCAACTTCGCGTATATGAAACTGACCTCCTCGTGGCTGCGACGAGGGGATTTCAGTGCGCTTTTCGTAGTAAATTTTCAGACGCAATTTTCTCGAGATAGCTGTGTCCGTTGCAGAAACTCTTTTTATATTTAGAAAGTAGATTTTTTTTCTCTTTCTAATGATATATGTCACATCCTGTAACTCCAACCACTATGCTGACCATTCCCTAGTTAGTAAATTTAACTAATAAGTCGATAGCTAGGAGCCGCGGGTTCAAACCTGACAAAAAATTAATTCATCAATAAAAGTTTCCATTATAATAATTTTCATGTAAAACTAATGTGCCTGGAAATTTTATGACAAAAGCAACACAGTAAGAAATAGTACAAGGATATATTATTAAATTTATCCATTTTTTATATTCATAGAAATCAATTTAATATAAGATAAAACTTTTTTAAAAAAAGACAATCATTAATTCAGAATTATTAAAAAAGATTACTCTAAGTAGTTAATAAAATTAATAAAAATTAATTTTAAAAATCCATCTGTTATATATAAGAACATTTATTTGTAAAAATGCTGGACACACACATTTAAATATATGTACATAAGGTTTGTTGTTGTTGTTGTTGTGAGCATGAAACAAAACGAGAGAGCTTATTGGAAACCAAAAACCGCAGAGAAGAGAGCACATGGTGGTCCGTGTGAAGATACACTACGAGCAACATATGCTTGCGCATGGATTTGTCGTCTCTTCCTGAAACCAATTATTTGTTTTATTTTGTTGAACCTGACTAGTATGGCAGTTTGATTTTTATTTAAAGTGTCTATAATTGATTGAATTAATTAACATAAAAATAAAAATTTATTTAAAAATATCTGATAAAATCTTCAAAAGGCAATTGTGTGTAAAAAAGGCAACAAATATAATTTTTTTTTAAATTTTAAATTGTATATAGACACTACACTTGCCAGTAAAAAAAATCGTATAGATTTGGCATTCAGATTTAAAAAAAATTTATTAAAAAAAAATTATCTTTTTCCGATTTCCTATATCTGTTTGTCTAATTGTTGTTTGGCAAATAAATATTTAAAAAAATTTTAATTGGTCTTTTCTTTAAATTTTTTTTAATTGTAGAAGAAATATGGAAAAATCCAAAATTCGTGTTCTTTTACGCCATTACTGGAAACAAGGCTTCAAAGCATCTGCAGCAGCAAAAAAGATATTGGAAGTTGAAGGCGACAATATGGTCTCGGATCGTACTGCGCGAAATTGGTTCAAAAGATTTAACGACGGCGGCACTATTCTCGAGGACAAGAAATTCAGGCCGGCCGACCTACGACAGTAGATTCTGAAGCAATTCGTGATGCTGTGGAGACCAATCCATCAATAAGTACTCGCAGATTTTCGGCCGAGCTCGATATTCCTCAAACATCAGTTGTACGGCATCTTCACGCTCTTGGGTAAGTCAATAGACGCTGCCGAGAAGTAGCATGCATTGGCTGAACTTCAAGCTCAAAAACGTGTCGAGAAAAAACTACTCGAAAATTCATAAGATTACCGTTTTTTTCGTAGAATTGTAACTTGTGATGAAAAGTGGGTTTACTGTATATAAATCTTGCATTTGTTATTGTTATTCCGCTACTAATGTTGGTATTATTCAGAAAAAAAAATTATACTATTCGACAAAGATAACCCGTTTTTGATAAAATTAAAAATTATATCGACAAAAAGCATCCACCGCTTATAAACTATCCTACTTTAAAAATTATATTACAAAGTATCCTTTTTTCAAACAATTTCGAAGTAAACGACCTACTGTGACAGTCAATCACGGAGACAGTCAATTTCAATCACCATTCATGATCACCATCATCACCATTTCGTCATCGGAGCAGAATCTTGTTTATACAGTTTTGTAAGATGTATCTCGTCGGTGAACAAAATTCAAAAAAAAAGTTCTTGAGAAGAACTTTTCCAGCTCTTCTTCGATTTATTCGCAAATGCATCTCCGTCTTCACACCAATTTGTATGGTAATAAAATGAGCTCAGTAAGAATGCTCAAATATAAATTTTAGAAAGATATTAACATTTTTAGATAGTTTGAGACATTTTTAATTAAATTGTAGTAAACAGTTTTTGTGTTATAAAAACGTAAAACTTTCCACGCAAGTTTAAAAATTGCAAAATCGTTATTTCGATTTGACGTGCCGCACGCCAACTGGTATGGTATTAAAATGGGCTCAGAAAAGGTGCTCAAATATAACTTTTTGGAAATTTATTAATATGTTTATATAGTTTAAGGAAGGCATAGTTAAATTGTCGTAAACAATTCTTTATTGAAAAGATTTTCAGACACGCCTAAAAACCGGAAAATCGTTATTTCCAGTTGGCGTGCGTGCCGTCTTGTATGAGATGAAGCTGTGTCATCTTTTTGACTTTCAACTTGAATTCCGCCATATTCTTCGATGAGTACTTCGATGTATCTTCTTCGAGAGAGTTTTGGCATTCCACAGTTGGACGATTGTGTCTGGTCTACCACCGGTCCTGTCTGTGACCTGTCTTTCTATTTCACTGGAGAGGTGTTCCTAAAAAGAATCCCAGCAGTGTTTGAGTGTCTATTTGTCGACAGTCTGAAGACTATAACAATAAAATATTTCGATAATATATGTAGTTTTTGCACGAATTGTATTCAAAAACAAAAAAATTGAAAATGAAGTCTCCGGTTGTGGTGTTAATATAATTAAATTAAGATTTTGTTGCATGTGCATCAGAGACCGGATTCCCCATTCCACATTCCGGAATTTTTCCATGCCGGTTTCCATATTCCAAAATTTTATATTTAAATTTCGCATTCCGAAAATTCTCTTTTCATATAAATGTTAACACCAAATACGGCCGGAAATTGCGGATTCCGCGTTCCGTACTTCGGTCATTTTTCGATTCCGAATTCCGGATTTCGAAATTAAAAAACTGTCATTCCGTCCATCTCTGGTGTGTATTAATATAAGAACTCCAAATGAAAATGATGCCTTTTGAATATTCAAAAGTTTAATTACCTCTTACTAATTTCCACATGGAACCTTCTGTCGTGTTTAGAGATATTACACCCCAAATGGAAATGTTGATTTTGCAATTTTTAACATGTATTTTGAATCTCTACCAAATTTTTCATGTGACCTTAGAGGATTGAGGTTAATCTATGTCAGTAAACTAAAATATTCCGAAAATTTTTAAATATAACATAAGAGCTCTAGTTAGCTCCTGCTGTTATTAGTTCAGCTGGTATGGATAATATAGATGTTTAAATTCAGTCCATTTTATAGTTCAGTTACAATCTAAATCCATAAATGATCATGCTAGTTCGATAATGCGGGTGCCGTGCAAACGTACAAATATAATGAATCTAGACAACATTTATTTCAACTTTCTTCATGTTTTAAAAACCTACCAATGTTTAAGCTTCTAGTAGCATAATTGAACAGAAAAAAAATTTAAATCAACGTGTATAGGTATACCAAATTTATTAAAGATAAGTTTGATTTGAAGTATTATAACTGTTGTGGCAAAATTGTTAATGCAACATAATAGGTCACCTTTCCACGAGTGACCTCTTAACTTTTTAATAATAGTTACGTATGCCACGTCACGCATGTCCCAGATATTTTACTATAAATATGTAGCCCAACCAGTCAATATTGAATCCCTTCCTTGTTTCTGGTACCTGTACAATAAACCGTTATTCATCAACTGTCGTCAACTCCGTAACAATAGCGATAATAATAGTTTTTACCAGTTCAAATGAAGCATTTATGCTTCCAAGTCAACTGAAAATAACGATTTTCAGAATTTTAAGCGTTTCTGAATATTTTTACGTCATTTCAATAAAAAATTGTTAAAGTAAAATTAACTAGGCGTTCTTTAAACTATCTAAAAATATAAATATCTTCCCAAAAATTTAGTTTTGAGCACGTTTACTGAGCTCATTTTATTGTCATACCAGCTGGCGTGCGCTCCTAAATCCTCACAACATTTTACTTCCCAATGTCAAAATTCCACATAATGAATGTTAAAGATTTGGTGTATTACAACTGATAATTTACCTCAAAAAACCTTAACAAATAACGAGGTATGTGCTCGGATAATAAATTCTGATCTACAAAGGACCATCGAATCGGCAGAAGTAGAACGAAATAAAATTTTAATAGCTGTCCTGCTGTCCTGTGTTTTTGTTGGCCCACCGGCTACAGGATTTTCAAACACCTCGACAACATCCTTAAAATTAAAATTTTCCTCTGTATTTAAAAAAAAAATAAACATTTGTCATTTAATCAATTCCTAAATTCAAATTTATGAATTAGCACATTAGTTGTTGATTAAAGACTCATTATGTGTACAATTAAAATGTTTTAAAAATTCATTCCTCTGATAGAAACTTTAAAAAACCGAAACACAAAATTATACATAAACAATGTTCTAATATGATAAAAATTAAAAAAAAAACAAAAAAGGCACTTAATCCGCTAGTTTACTTTAATCGGCGGAACAATTAACTTTTAATAGTTTTTATCAAAAATAGATAAGAATAAGACCAAAAGATTTCGGCACAATTTAAGTTTAATGTGACCATAACCAGTCATAATTGTTGTTTTTTGTGCATACAATTGATTCTAGTTTCAAATTCTACCGAAAATCATTTATCAATATTTTATGGTTTGTGCACAACGATAAGAAAAATCAGGTTAGTGTGCAATAAAATTGATTTAAAATCAATCGCAGGAAATCATTGTTTCCAGTTCTTCACAATTCAAGAAAATCAACCATGAGTTTATACGTGCCTTCGGATGGAATATTGAAAACCCATGTCACGTGGAAAGAAGTGGAGCATGAAATGAAGAAATCTCTCTCGACAGATGCACAGTTTGGACCAAACAAAAAAGCCATCAGTATTAGCGACATGAAGGTAAGTCGCAAGTTATAGCTTTTTTATTTAAAAACTATTTATAGGGTTTTATGTCGAAAATTGCCTTGATCGAACCCGATTGGATCCATAATCACTCCAACGAAGATCTCCCAAAAAAGTTTGTCCTTAAGGTGAGTTTTATAATAATTCAAGAAAACTGATCGGAATATTAGATGTCTTCCCAACTTGCCTTAGTTGAAATGGGTGAATTGATGGATAGCGAGGAAAATCTTTTTGATGAGGCTCAACTTGAAGGAATGGCAGCAATTACGAGAGAGGTAATAACTATACTGTTAACAGTGATATTGTTTTTTCTTTTAGTTTCACAACCGAGAGGTTCAGACTTATCGAATGCTGCAAAGATACGGCAACGAAAAGGTCCCAATAACAAAAATATACGCAACGAAAATGTTTGATGAAGACAATCAACTAAAGGGCTATATTATATCCGAATATATTCCGGAACTTCAACATATTGCAATGCATGATTGTATATCTGAAAAAGATATTCGACAGGTACAATTTTGGGTATTTGCACTTCTTGTTCCTAGTAGTTTTAAAAAATTGCTTATTGTTAAATAATATATTAAAAAGGATTTATTGAGTTTTATATTAATAATTGTATGATTGACGATTTTTTATGGGCAAAAAAGTATATTTTTCTGACAAATATTGTGCTCGTTTATCATAGTAAAATTACAAATGTTGATAATTTTATGATTTACCGATAACAGTTTAAATTATTTAAATGAGTTCCTTAACTGCAATAGCCAAGAGTTTAGTTTTGCTTCAATTAAATGCATCTTAATAGAATACTGCGCCTGTTCTTGGGCCTATTCTTACGTTAAACTAAATTCACATAAACAATATAGGTACGATTTTCAGTGAAGTTATAAAATTTAACTCGGAAAATCTGTATAAAAACAAGATAAAATAAATTCAAAGAATGACGATTTTTATAGGTAAATTTATTATACTTAATGCATGCATTATTATAATGCAGGTCATTTTTCGAAAAATTAAAAATAGTGTTCAAGAGAAAGTAAAAAATATTTTATGGAAGTTTATGTCTTTACAAGTGATTTTCGGAATAAGGAAAACGGAGTACGGAATACAAAATTAGAAAGTTTTATCAATATTAAATATAAAATTAAAGCAAAAACACCTTGAATGATTAGAAACAAAAGACTTATTTCACGTTACGTGATCACACGTCAAATGAAAATGAACATTTCCTAAATTCCAAAAACAATTTCGCTAATATCTATATAAAATTTCATTCATCCCAATCACTGATTCAGAAATTGATTTGTTTAGCATACGTTAGAACTTTTATTCTCAAGAAACTCTTTCTTTTTTCTTAACGAAACCGTTGATCATTTGGCAAAATCATTTTGGTACTGGTTCTTTTTCGTTTATCATTTTGGTTCTTTTCTTTTTTTCTATGTCCAAGTATTTTGTGGTATTTTAACTATAGTTTTCTTCACGTCTCTGGTACACGTATTTTAAATTAAACAATAAATAAAATGTTATTCTAACGTATGAGATGTCTAAAAGTATTGAATACATACCACTGATCCCCCCGACCCGGGTATTCTCCTAAAAAAAGGGTCCCGGGTATTGAAAAAGAGAAGTCCCGGGTTTCGAAATTTTCAATATTTTGAAGGTCCCGCCCGCCCGGAATTCCAAAAAATGGGGTCTCCCCCATCACTGATACATACTCATTCAAATTAATTACGCCATTTTCAGACTTTAACATTTAACTACAGTAACAGAAATTAGGAACATACATTTTTTTATGCTGTAAATAAAAAAGTGTGATTTTCGCGGAATAAAATTATATTTTCCCGGAATACGGAGCACGGATTACGGAATTCCGTCCCTCACTGGTCTTTACGAAGACATTTTCGTAATTCCCATCTCCCTTTCTCTACTAATTACTTCAACGTCACAAAAGGTTTTATATCCTTAAACCGTGGCATAATGCAATTCAAAAATTGGATTTTTCAATTTTATTTAAATCCCTTCTCTTAACGCAGCCGACATGTATTATAATTAATATAATGAATTTTTATATTATTATATTGTATATTATTATATTATGTTATATACAGAGATCGGGGTCTAATGGAAGAAGGACATTTTCGTCAATTTCTATTAAATTTGTGCTGCCCATTATTTCGAAACAGGCCTTCCAAACGAGAATCTCATTTCATTCTAACTTTTTTCATCTTCCGTTAGGCACCGAGCTCTGAAAAGGACAATATTATTATATTATTTAAACATTTAACACAATTAGATTAGCTTAACTCTTAAATTCATTGTAGTTATATTAAATAAGCTTGCAGGTAATTCGTGCTGTCACTGCTTTCTCGGCACTTGGAGAAAAGCTACCGGAAGAAGCTTTGTTCTACGCCAGAAAGGATTTGATCAATACTGTCCTTCAGCAGTTTTTCAATGAGAAGGTAGGAAGTTTCGAAAGTTTTTAAAATGTTTAACTCAATTTTAGTTGGTAAAAAGTTTGACATAGAAAATTGTTTATTTTGGGCGTCTACCTAAGTTAGTAAGATTTTGACAATCTTCTTTAACAAGCGCAAGGAAAATGATGAATTAAGGTCGCAGTTTCACCCATAGTCGTTCTTTGTCGTTTCTGTTTCTACTCGTTATTGTTATCTATTTTAGTACCTATTAATAGTATTAATAGTGAAGGTACTGCGAAGTCAAAGAGTGCTAAAAGAGGTATAGTCGTCGCCAAATGCGATTACCACCGCAAAATGTGGCACACTTTTTTTAAATATTATTTTTTCATTTAATTTTTATGATTATTTTCTTGTTTAGGCTAGTTCTATACCGTTTTTGCTTAAATAAATTGAAGAATATGTTTTAGATGTTGTTTTGATAGTGGAATAAATGTCGAAAATAGCAATAATCATAAAAATTAAATGAAAAAATAATATTTAAAAAAGTGCGCCACATTTTGCGGTGGTAATCGCATTTGGCGACGACTATAACAAAAATGAATCGAGCGATATGCAGAAGGAAGAATGAGTTCAAGTAAACATTCTCTCTTCTGTATGCACTATTTTAACGCCTCCTGTACCATTTTAACATTAGAGTAGAGAAGAACAAGTTTAACTTCGCTGTGTGAATGTTAAAGAAAATGAGAACAGAAAACAAAAAAAACTATTAGGTATTTGGTTTTTTTGTGAAAATGCGCTCGGAATTCATCAATTACCCAATATTTTCTATGACCTACAGAGAAACACAAGAACAAACACACTGGTCAGTTGATCCATAAGTTTCACTATAAACATAATGGTTTATGTAATTAAATAAAAGTAAATCAAATCGTAATGTGCAGATGACTATGATAAAAATTTTCTATGATGTTCTGAAAATATAAAAAAAGGGTTATATTTATTGTCGTGGTGTAGGTTGATGAAAAATTAGGGGTAAAGGAGCATACCGGAAAAAAAGATGGTCTCGCTTGGGCTGGTGTAGATTTAATTTGCAATTTGTTTATTATTTCGCTTTTTTTCATCACAATTTTGTTTTCTCTTACTAAATTGGTTGTTAAATCAACATAATAATTATTATTATAAAAATTTTAGGTATAATTTATTATATTTAGGGTCGAAATAATAAACAAATTGCAAATTAAATCTACACCAGCCCAAGCGAGACCATCTTTTTTTCCGGTATGCTCCTTTACCCCTAATTTTTCATCAACCTAAACCACGACAATAGCTTATATATATTTCTTATTAATAAGTTTTTGCAATATCATTATTTAATTTAAAAGTTAAAGTTAAAGTTGTTTTTATATTTTTAATGGAATTTGATTCATAAATGACTAACTTACGCGTAACACTCCACTGCAAAGAAACCGCGCCGCATTGCAAAAGACTTCGCACTCATTGCAAATACTACCTTTTAATTTATTATTTTTATTTTCAATGTTTTATTTATCAGTTAACGTTTCATTCTGCAGAAATCCTGATGAATTAATGAGAAGGAATCCTTAGTACCTCAAGTAAAGGTCCAGAAGAGTGGTCATCGTCAATATAAGTGACTTGGAGGGGGGGGGGGAGCGAGAAAAATGTTAGGCACTAAAAGTTCGTCTTTTATTTTTAGCTATTTTTTGAAGCTTTATTCTAATTAAGGTAAGTTTATCTGTATATAACACATCTGACAGAAAAAAAAAATTATCTGAATGTAATATAGTCGTCGCCAAATGCGATTACCACCGCAAAATGTGGCGCACTTTTTTAAATATTATTTTTTCATTTAATTTTTAAGATTATTTCCTTGTTTATGCTCGTCCTGTTATAGCTTAAATAAATAGAAGAATATGTTATAGATGTTGTTTAAATAGTGGAATAATTGGGAAAATAATTATAATCATAAAAATTAAATAAAAAAATAATATTTAAAAAAGTGCGCCACACTTTGCGGCGGTAATCGCATTTGGCGACGACTATAAAATAATTTTAAAACAAATAATCATCATTTTTTAATGTTTTTTTGCTATATAGAAATTTTTAGTTAAATCTGAATATAAAAAATTATTGTATTAGTAATTTTTTTAAAAAAGCATTTCATCTGAATCAGCATTAAATTCTGTATAAGATGATATGATACTTGTCGCTGAACTTTCCAATAAAAATTTTTTATTCACTAAAAACAATGTAGTTTTATTAACAGAACAATTTTTGTTTGAAATTGAATATTACAAATAATTTTACAAGTATTTTGTTTTAAGATTCATTTCATCGGAATCAGATTCCTTCATCTTCGTTTTCGAATGGTCATAACTTGTTAATATTGAAAATATTAAATTAAAAAGTTGAGTTTGCAAATGGTGCGAAGTCTTTTGCAATGCTGCGGTTTCTTGGCAGTGGAGTGAAGTTGAAACCGCATTAAAAATTCAATTTCTCATATTCGCCTTCAGATTAAATTAATGATTACATTTATTCAAAATTGAATTTACTGGAATTTAAGTCCATAATCTCTCCTATTCCTTCATTACAATATATATATATATATATATATAATTTATTTCAACAGGGATTGCAACAATCAGAAGAACTACTTCTCAGGACATTTGCACCAGAATATCATGAGAAAGTGCGAAAATATATTCAAATATACCGCGAATTCTACATGAAGCCGGAGTTTATGGACAAATACATTAAAGCACCACAGTTTTTGGGACACAAGCCAGTTCTTGTTCACTGTGATTTATGGAGCTCTAACTTGCTATGCCAAAAGAAAGATGACAACGTGGTTCTAAAGGCGATTATCGATTTTCAAGTAATTTTAAAGAAAATTTATTTAGTACAAAGGATTTCAGACGGTTTCTATTGGATGCCCCGGACAAGACGTCGGAAGATTATTTGTTTGCTGTTTATCTAAAAAGGATAGACGGGAGAAGGTTGAAGAACTTATAGAATATTACTACGATTGTTTCGTTAAAGAACTTGAGGGAAAGCAGGCTCCATATACGTTAGAGCAGGTAGATAGTTACAACAGAATGTTACTGTACATTTCTTGGTTTTAGCTAAAAGACTCATATTATCTATTCCTGCCAATCATGACAATGATGGTTCTACCTGGAATCGCACCGCTGTTGGAAAGGGCTGACATTCCAGAAGAATATAGGGAATCTGTCAAAGAAGCCGCAATGGATAAAATGATTGGACTGCTTGAAGATACCATAGCCACACATGAGAGGATCTTTAAAAAATATCCATCGTTCTTTATTTAACTTTTTGATATAATCATTAAAAAAATAATAATAATAAATTTATTTGAATAAATCAAAAATGTACAGATATAGAGCTTGTCCATTCTCAATTTACTTCTTTCCGGAGACAGCGTATCCAGCTGGAGCTGGTGGTGGGGCAGCGTAGGCTGGGGCTGGTGGTGGAGCGACAGCGTATCCAGATGGAGCTGGAGCTGGGGCAGCTCCGCATCCGCATGGTGGTGGTGGTGGTGGGGCACTAAAAAGAACAATCGCATAAGTGTCCTTAAATCATGAATCTTACCATCCACATCCTCCGGCTCCTCCAGTTGGGAACAAGAAGGCGGAAGCTCCGGCGACCATAGCAGTGAGGGCAGCAAAGACGCGCATGATTAAGAAATGTAGAACAAATGAATTGAACTTGTCGTCAATGGCAGCTTATTGGGCTTTTATAGAATCCAAATAGGATGCAACATAGCTGATTGTAAACAAGAACGAGATAAGGTTGACAATGGATGACAGGGGAGGAAAATCGTAATTTCCATGATTTTAAGTTTTTATCGCACTTCATCTCATATCTCAAGGCGGTGATAGATAATGCTGATGATGATGGTTTTTCATATGTTTATGCAGGTATACATCAATGTTCACACCAAGGACAAAGCTTGGACGGGCTACAAATGAATTGTCTTTTAAAATTTGTTTTTTGATTCTTTGCCATTCGCTTCGGAGGGTTTAAAGGAACGGAATGCCGTATTCTTAAAGTTTAATGTTATCTGATCAGATAATTAGTGTACACAGCCTTAATTATAATTAGAGTTTAATAACCATGCAATTGAAATCAATTAATGTAAGATTGCTGTAAACAGTGTATGTAAAGAATATACAGTACCACGAAAAAAACTGAGTGAATCTATGTGTGTTTTGATGATGATGTCTTAAAATAAAGCCAGTAGGCTTAAATGGTTTGGCGTGTTTGGCGTGCCGGCGTGCCGCTGAGGTGCCTCTCCTGGTCGAGGCGAGTTAGAGGCGAAAAACTCTATGCACCTTTTTTCGACATCGGCCAGGTCATTGAAGCTACGACATCGACGAAAGTGTGCCATGGATCGGAAAAGGTGATAATTAGATGGCGCAAGGTCCGGACTGTAAGCTGGATGTGGAAGAAGTTCATTGTCGTCGAGATTTTTTATCCATTCCTTCGTTTGTCCGGTGTGCGGTTTAGCATTGTCTTCTGGAAGGAGTATCCGCTTCTGATTTATCAATGCTGGATATTTCTCGCCAAGTTCCGCATACATTCGATCAAGTTGACCGCAATAGATGTCTGTGTCGATGGTCCGACCATTTGGACCTAGCTCGAAGTAAATTCCGCCTCCGAAATTCCACCAAATACACAGAAGTGCCTTCTCTTAGAAACTATCATATTTTTCTACCGATTACGTCATTTGACCGGGTTCCAACCATTTGTCTCTCCGGATTACTGAAGTAGACCAACTTTTTATCACCAGTTACAATTCTAAAAATAAAACAATGACATTGCGTATTTTCGAACAGTTTTCGGCATGTCGCGGCACGTTTTTGAGCTTGAGTTTCAGTAAATTCATGAGGTACTCTCGACAGCGTCTATGGCCTTTTCTATCATCAAATTCATCAATAAACCGAAAAAAGCATTGGCCGCTCATATCAAAGAAAAATTGTGTTTATTTTGAAAACGGATTCGGAATCAGGCAAAATGACTTGGCCTTGTCGATCAGGTCTTTTCCGTCGAATACCCTAATTTACGCGGCTCAAATGAACAGCATAGTGCTCCTTGTTGATCGTCGCGTTTTTTTCGCAGATCAGCATGACTTCCCACTTTCACCAAACGCATATCTTGGTATTTTTTGAGGGAAGATCTTGCTTGACTCTCGGCTTTCGCGTATCTCCTTGAGCCACCCACTTCTTTTATTGCTTCAGATTTGCTTCAGATCTTCCACTAATTCGGCAATGACACCCACGTCAAAATCGTCGCATCCGGCATAGAAACAAATCGAATCTGCACAACGTTGTAGTCGACCTCTATCCTTCTTCAAAATGGACCAACTTTCGCACCCATACAAGAGAGCCGGAACGATATTCTGTAGGATGAGTTCTTTGATTCTTCTTCTGTCCAAATGAGCCAGAAGTGGTCTACATTTGTAGAATGACGTCCATGCAGCTTTGCAACGTCTCGGTATTTCTTCAACGAGTGAGCCATCGGTACTTATCCAGCTTCCCAAATATCGGGTTCCGTTGGAGTTAGGACACTTTGTTTTGCTTATCTAGCGTCTTATTAACTTTCAAAGTTTATTCGAATAAATAAATTCTCTAAATATACACATACCAATAAAGCTCATGCTCAGAAAAAACCCCCTTTTTTAAATTGACAAGTTATATTACTTAAATTTATCGGATAGTTTCACAAACAAAAAAATCAAAAAAAAACTAGATTTTTTTATTATAACTATATTATACACTTGAATGAAACTTGCAAAAATTATACAAAAGAAGTGTGTCGTCAAAACGAGTAGATGCTCTCTGAAAAATAAAACTTTCTTATAGATTGTTTTGATATCTGACATTAAAAACACATAATACTTGACTTATCACGTCGAATTTAAGAACTGCTTCGGCTTCATTTTTCAGGTTCTCATAGTAAGCTAATAGTTCTTTGTAAATAGCATTTTTCATCTTCTTGCATGAATCTATTTCAAGATTATTTTCATTCAAAAAAGCTTAATTAAAAATATAATAATATTAGTCGGAATTGAAACTCACGCTCATCCCATAACAATAATGACATGATTCCAAATAACTCAAATTTGGATAAATTTAAAGATCCCACCTTTTCCATATTTGTTAGGAAAAATATCCATGATGGTTGAAATAAACTAGAAAATAGTCTGTAAATTATAAATTATAAAGTATTTCTACATACTTTTCTACAAATTTTTCATCAGCTTCTTCGATATTCATAAAATCAGTGCACGATTCCGCCACTCTTCCATAAATTGATTCTAACGTAAATGTTACGTCTTTATAATAAAAATTTGAATTAAATTGTGCAAGCGACATACTTTTGTCCTTTGCGGTTATAATCGATTGGATAATAAACCAGTAATTATAAAAGTTTGCAAAAATCGTACTCTTGTTTTCCAATTTGGAAATTTGCTTAAACTCTGGGAAACAATCTTCAATCCACATGTACGTTGATTTTCTATGATCTTCCTTGATTTTGAGCATATCAGAAAATGTTAATGGATATCTGTGGATCTGAAATAAACTGGTGACAATTTTATTTTGTATTAACATACTGATGGATTGTAATTTCTTTTGATGTTTTCTACGAGGATTTCATAACTTTGTACTAGAAACTCAATCCTTGAACAAATTGGCTGTGAGAAGAATGCATCGATTGTTAATGACCGTTGTCGAACATTTTCTTAATATGAATCCATTATTAATTAAAATTTTAAAAACTTTTTTTAAGTTATTGTCCTTTTCAGAGATCGTTGTCTAATGGAAGAGGAAAGAAATTAGGATGGAATGAGGTTTCTCGACCGTGTGACTGTCGTGAGAATATAAAAATTGGAAAATAGAGATGTTCAAAGAAAAAAGAGAAAAAAGTCGGAATTACAATATAAAATTTTGACAACCGGATTTTGGAATCACAAACAAGTTTCAGCATTCCTAATCCGGAACGCCGAGTCAAAAATGGCCGAAATACGGAGTCTGGAATCCGGCCCATTTCTGCTGCACACCGATTACAATCGTCAAATAACAACCTTTACGTTAATAGTTTAGAAGAGCGTATCGTTTAATCGTTTGACTCTGATCTTTTTTCTCACGTCAGTTATTGTCATTTAAATTTTTTTGCGGTTTTTTCATTGTTTTTTCCTCACAGCGGAAGGTTTTTAGGTAGGGCTCTCAGATTTTGATAAAAACTTGACAAAAGCGTGATATTTCGAATAGAATCAATAATAGAATCATACCCCCGCAAGAAGAATACCGTTCCATGTCCTCTGCACTTTCTGCTGGGCGCTTCCTTGACTGTGCTTTGCACGAAAAGTGCTCATGTTAGGACGCGAGGTGCTTTTTGCATGAAAACAGACTCATCCTGTTATATAGCGTAAACACGTCATCAATCTTTGTTAAAATTTGATGTTGTTTTTTGGAGTGAGGATGCTTCGTGTATTTTTGATGAAACTTTGGTTACTTTGAATGAGAATGTTCTGGCGGCAGTTTTGCACGTGTTTTAATAAAAATTTCGTGTAAAACACAGCCAAGTCACCGCCCAGCACAAAGTGCAGAGTCCTGTCGATTTGCCACTGCGTTATTTATTGAAAACAGATTCACGTAAACCACGTAAAAGTTGAAAAAATATAATAAGTCGATAGTTTTTTTATGAAATAGTATATCCCTTAAAATATAAACGGGATTGATTAACATTAACTATATAACAAAAATTGTAAAATTTGTGTTTGAAAATGGAGAAAAAAATTTTTGGTTTTAGACATATTTATTACCCAATTAAACCATTTTGTGGCTCCTAATTTTTTGTCAGTTTACTATTTGGATCATAAGGAATCTATCTGCAAGTTTTTATCAAAATCCGAGAGCCCGACCTAAAACACTTCCATTGTCCGTATGAAAATATATGAACTTTAAGCTATTAAAACTATTTTAATTTCCACGAACTATGCTTTCTTTCTTACAGTCTCTGGTTACTTGACCATCTAACAAGAATATAATTGAGCTTTCCGATTATCAAAATGTTCAATTTGCGTTTATTTTGCTTACTTGTAATTTTCATTCCAATTGATATACACTTTTTGAGGCGGCAATACCGACAATTATTTGATTTTTCTGTATTCAAACTTTTAAGTTATCCTCTTATTTGATAAACAAACACCCTTAGATATTCGGCAATTTGAGTATCCACCAACGCATTTTAAATGAATTGGATTTGAACGTATAAAACGGCGAAAGAAAGAAGCACAACATCTACATGGTATTATAATAAGATTTTGATGATTTCCGTAAACTTACCTACAAGCATAAGCACCAAAATTTTTCTCAAACACTTGTCTTCCGCATATAAGGCATTTTGTAAAACTTGGCATAATAATCAATAAATGGAAGGAAAGGGAAAAGAAAATGACTGATTACTTGATTTATTGATTTTTTCGGTTTGTGATAAGAGGAAATGAAAATTGCGTCATATTTGATTTATTTACAAATTAAGGAGCATTTAAATAATCACATAACAAATGGAACGCTTAGTCTTTGTTCAGACCTTTGCTCATTTATTGCTTGCTGGTAACCCGTTTTCATTTGTGACATAATGAATAATATCATACGACTCCAAACCTAAAAAAGGAAGTGCTGAACATTATTTATCCGCACAATTGGTACTTCTCTCTCAGCGCCCTTTCTAAACGACGGCGGTGGGTTTCTCTCAAAACAGTCCGTGAATATATCCCAATACATGGACTGAAATCGATGACGGTCAATCAAGTGCATATGTTGATACCCCAAAGCCTGAAAGATGACAATCATTGATTATTCTTGAATGAATTTAAACTTGAAGGGCGTCCTGAGCCTGCTCGAAATTTTCCTGCAAATTTGTGACCACAAGATTCAGTACAAGTGCCAAATTAGATGCATGTGATTTGAAGTACGGATTGTCCTTGAGCTTGTGTATGTTCACGTGGTCCTATTTAATTATTTTCAAAGAGTACCTAATAGCAATAATAACTTAACACGCCAATTTGGAAGGATAAAGGTTTAAAAGTTTTCATTTTTTCCGAACGTAATGTGTCGTGACACTTTTTAAAATCCATTTATCATTTAAATTTTTATTTTTGGCGTGCTATGAAATTACAACTGTATATTACCAGCCGGAAGATTCTCAGCAAGTCTTCTTCTGTGTGCAAAATGTCATAGAAGATGTCTATGGAGCTTTTCTTCAACTGCTTTTGAGTGCACTTGAACCAACATGTCTCAATTTTTCGTTTGTCTTCACGGGTGAGACCAGATATAGAACCATTTGCTGAAAAAATATTTTAATTAAATTTAAAAATTCAATATTTCTTTTAATATTTAACGAATATAAAAATTTAATCCAAAATTAAATGTATACAGGACTCCATTCGCTATTGCATCCCAAATTCTATGTTAGATTTCTAACATTTTGACAGCGTATTCTGGAATTCTGATGTAGTTAAATATTTAATACGAATTATAGATCAGAAACTATCTAGACCATATAAAATATTACCGTTTCAATCTCTATGAGTGCCTTAAATGAACCTTAACTGAAAATTTTCCACTTTGCGTACTATTGTTATAACTCATTAAAACAAATATACCGTAAGAAATTAATCATAAAGCTCATCTGAAGTAGAGGCGGACTATAAGAAGAGAACCCTTCCATATAGGATTTCTATATCTATTATCTTACAATGAAAAATTATTGAAAAAGTATATTGGGATTGAATTATTATAAAAGGGGACTCGTACTTTGACCAATATCATATTATTAGGTCTAGAAATTAATTTCCACGTTTTTTTGTTGTTGATATTTTGTCAAAACAAAATTATTTTTATATAGCGAATTTTATGTTATAATCTCTGTATTATCAGCTTTTTACTTATATATAACTTTCTTCACGTAATTTATAAAAAATCATTATTTTGGGTTTAAAATATGTCCACATTTGTGCCAGGAAAACGTCATTTGCGGGAAGCTCTTATTTTCACTTTTCCAGCTCACGAAGAAAGCCACTGACGCGCACCAAATGCTTGCCCAAGCTTACGGCGATGCTGCACCATCCATAAGAACCTGCCAAGAATGGTTTTAGCGTTTGAAATCGGGAGATTTTGACGTCAACGACAAAAACTGATCGGGACAGCCAAATAATTTGAAGACGAAGAACCTCAGGCTTTGTTGGATTAAGATTCGGATCAAACACAGGAGCAGCTCGCGGTATCTCTCGGCACCAAGCAAAAAGCAATTTCTTATCGATTGAAAGCAATGGGGAAGATTCAAAAGGAAGGAAAATGGCTGCCCTATGAGCTCTCAGAACGCAACAAAGAGCAGTGAAAAACAACTTCAATAATCTTGTTGGACAGATTTCAAAGAAAGTTACACTGCATCATAACTGACGATGAAAAGTGGGTGTACTACGACAATCCGAAGCGAAGAAAATCGTGAGTTAATCCCGGTGAACTGACAACTTCGACCGCAAAACCCAACATCCACGGGAAGAAGGTCTTATGGTGGGACCAACACGGAATTCTGTACTCTGAACTGCTCCAACCTGGCGAAACAATCACTGCGAATTATTTTGAAAAAAAGTTTTTTGTAAATTCATATCCTTAAAAAAGCTGAAATTAATTTCTCGACCTAATAGTTTATACGAAGACACTATATACTTATACAAAACGGAATGATTAAGCGGCGCCAGGTATGAATGACTTAATTGAAAATGAAACATAAAATATTTACAGTGTCTATAATCATGTCTGAATGCATCTATTTAAAGCCAATGTTACACGATATTATGCAAATTATATGGTTCATAAAAGGGTATAATCTACAGATGGAAATTAAAAACATTTATTTAATCTTTCACTTGAAATTAGTTTTTGAAATGATTAATTACCTAAAAATAAAAACACAATACCAATATGTTAAAAACTAACTACTATCAAGGATCATAAATCATATTGCCAGAATATATATATATATATATACACGCCAACGGCAAACAGCCTTCACATAGAAAAAATGATCAACGAATTTGATGACGCGTTCAACAAATTTATTCTTTTTTGTTCTTTTTTGTAAAACAGTATTTTGGCTATAATAGGAGAACTAGTGATTTTTATGAAACGTGAGATATATCATTCTGTTGCTCGTAAAATTCTGAATTTTTTGAAATGCAACATGACGTGGTTACGGTAATTTACGTGTATTTTACAGTCGACTGAAATTTTAAAATTTAAAAAATCATAACTTTGCTTAAACGACGAATCTAATTTAGAGACAAGTATATTATTGTTTGCCGTTATGTCCTCTATCAATAAAGTCTTAATCTCAAAAATTTAAAAGAGCGTTTTCAAATTATTTGATTCTAAAATTTTGCACTAATCAAGCATAATTTGCTAACTTTTAGTGTTAAATTGTTGTACAAAATATGCTCTTGACATCAGGCTTCGTAACATCTCAAATCAGACCCATTCTACAAAATTATCAAATAAAATGTTCCACGGTTACAGAGTAACGCCAATTTTGTGCACAATTTCACCAAAAATAATATCTTTTTAGTTTTTTTATAATTATTTCAAGCTTATTTATCATTTTTCAAACGATTTCCGTATTTCTGTTATTTCAGGGCTCAGAAAACGAGGAAGATCCTGAGTTCTTTGTGAAAACTAATTTTAAGGAAATTAGGGTTGGATAATCCGATTTTTGAAAAATCTTCGATAATATGGATTTTAGTTTGCTTCTTTTATCCAATCTTCATGCTAGAAATCATGAAAACTCACAAAATTACTCATTTTTATCAGATTAATGTATTGTAAAGAGCTAAACTTTAAGATCGAATATCTCGAAAACTTTATTTTAAATTTTTGAGATTAAGACTTTATTGATAGAGGACATAACGATGAGCAATAATATACTTGTCTCTAAATTAGATTTGTCGTTTAAGCAATTTTATGATTTTTTAAAGTTTAAAATTTCAATCGACTGTAAAATACACGTTAATTACCGTAACCACGTCATGTTGCATTTCAAAAAATTCAGAATTTTACGAGCAACAGAATGATATATCTTACGTTTCATAAAAATCACTAGTTCTCCTATTATAGCCAAAATACTGTTTTACAAAAAAGAACGAAAAAGAATAAATTTGTTGAACGCGTCATCAAATTCGTTGATCATTTTTTCTATGTGAAGACGATTTTTCTATTGGCTGCCCTCGGCGTGTATATGCACTCCATTGCCACAAAGTAAGCGCAAAATGCAAAAAAACCGCGTACCACTGGCGCAAAACCGGCCCTTTCAATTTCTTTATTCTTTAATATTTTATTTATTAAGATTTAAAAAAAATTAAAGTGAGTGTTTTGTGTAATTGGAGCGCAATCTTGTGCAATTCAGCGCGTACTTCTTGTCATTGGAGTGGATTTATACAATGGATTTATACATCTATTATTCATTTCAGAGATCCTCTTCCATTAGGCATCGATCTCTGAAATGAAGAATATATACGATCAACAAATCATAAAGGATTCTAATAAGAACTCATTGAGAGTTATTTTGAGTTTAATCGCGCATATTTATGTGAAAGTCGACAATGTCTATATATTTTTAATATTCCAAACAAAATTTCAAATTTAAGAAAAATTTCAATTAATTTGGTATCATTTATTCTCAGTTGTTATACAATTCAGAGGAATACTAATTTGAATAAAAAATCTCGATTCTACGAAAAACAACAACGACAACAATAATGATGTTTATCTCAGACTTAGCTGACATCATCTTGAAAAGAAGACGTGCGTTCATGAAATCTGGCTCTAAAATTTAATTATTTCTTTTCTGATTCGTCGCGCTTTACACATGATTTCATTATTCACCTAACATTGACTGGATTTTGTTGTTTTTTAACCAATTGGATGAATAATTGAAAAGAGATTAATTAAATGAACTTTGAAATAATTATGGTAATTATTATTATATATTTTACATGGATTATTGATAGAATAATGACTTATTGAAACTGTAATAAAGATAACAATATATAATTTACGACCGGTATGCTATAAGAACCGAAAAGTATTTGGCAATGGTGCAAAGCATTTTATTGCGACAAAAACGAATTTTTAAAGAAGAACAAACAAAAATTTACATATTCTTAAAAGAATATTCGAACCAAATTAAAGGAAATATTTAATCATATCAATTGTTTAATTCTAATACACTTTACATTAAAAATTGTTACACACTTCCAATGATGGTCAAATTGAGTTCTCAAAAAAGATGCTCAAATATAGCTATTTCGTAAAAGAGTGGTTTTCTTGTATAATTTTAGACATGTTTTTACAAGTTATGTGAATTATTATCAGTAATTAAAGAGTGTAAAACTGTAATATTCATTCTAAAAAGCTAATTTGCTACGATTGCTGCAAATTTCAAAACCCAATTTCTTCCTTTTTATTTAAATTCTTAGATTTTAAAGAATTCTAAAACCGTTTTTGAACCTTTGAACCGATCAATCAATAATTCTAAAGAGTTCTAAACAACCTTAACTTAAAATCGAAGAAGTGATGCTTAAAAATCAATAATTCAAACAAAAAGTGAGTGCGTATATTCATCTATTTAAAAAATTTTTTTGACTTGTAGGCATTTACCTTTCCGTAATATGCTATATTACTGTGCTATAAAGTCAAGGAATTGGATGTTAGCATTTGAATTTATACGATGGATATATACACATACAATTGTAATTTATTTTAATCTGCTTACTTAGTTTTTATGGTTTAGAGTTCTGCGAATTCAGAAAATTTGGATTATGCTACTAGGGATATGTTTCACAAACGAATATTTAATGCGATGAATTTTGTTTTCGTAAATTCGCAAAGTGTATCATTTCATCGGTTTATAATTAGAACTCTGACAAAGGTTAGTCTTTATTTATTTTAATCATGTTTGGCGTCTACATTGATCATAAATTGGTTTATAATATTTTTGTAGAAAACCTCTGTGGAGAATATAATTACTTTTTTTAGAATAAAGAAAATCATGCACTTCAAGCTATCTCAGGGAACAATTCCTTAATAACAGGAACTTACAGGCATGCTCTTGGTTGGTTTACTTTTATTTTGCGGTATAGTATGTGTTTATTTTCAGGAGAATATCTTCGTGTTTGGGTTAGTAATAGAAAAAACCCTCTCATATGTTTGTTACTGGCACTGACATTTACTCATATGGCTTGTAAAAAAGATATATCCGATAGGCATTTGATTAGTATTAGGGTATTTCAAATCCACCCATCAATACAAATGCTTTGTTTCAGGCATTGGCATTCATGAAGAAATATCAGAAATCAAGATCTGTATCACAAGAAGTAAATTATAATATTGGACGCATGTTTCATCAATTATCAAATTTACCATTAGCCATTCATTTTTATGAAAAAGTATTGGAAGACAAACCACCGCAGATTTTAACTGTTGATGACGAAGGAAATGAGTGTTATGGTTCTGCCGAAAGGTTTTTTGAAATATAAATTTTTGAAATTAAAATTTGGTTATAGATACGACCTTCGTAAAATGGCTGCTCATAATCTTGCGTTAATTTATAAAAACTCTGGAAATGAACTTGAAGCACGGGAAATCTATGATAAACATCTTGTTATATAATTGTTAAATATTATTCATTTCAGAAATCGATGCCTAATGGAAGAGGAAAATTTTAGGGGCGGGGCAAAGGTCTTGTTTAGGCAGCCACACGGCCACTAAGGCCATCACGTCTCTTCCTCTTTTGTTTCTCATCAATTTTTGTTATCTATATTTTGATGACAAGAAATGAAAAGTTTAATTTAAAAAATGAAAATGGATGAAATAAAAATATTGATGACAAACAAAAGACGAAGAGACGTGATGGCCTTAGTGGCCGTGTGGCTGTCTAAACAAGATCTTTTCTCCAAGCCTAATTTTTTGCTCTTCCATTAGTCATCCATCTCTGAAAAGGACAATAAAAAATGCTCGTATTTATTCGCGTAATGAGTATAATTCATAATTCATGTCGGAATTCATTTGTAAACAATCTTATGTTACTCAATTAAAGAATTTACGGCACAAAATTATGAATGTGTGAATAAATATATTGTCTTTTTAAAATATCCTTACACTGGTGAATCCCAACGCGTCGGTTGAGAACAAAACGCACTTCGGCTATGAGAGAAATCTTAAAAACATCGATTTTAAGTATTCAGAAGAAGGCTAAGAGAGAAGAAATATGTTTACTGTATACAACATAGTTGAAACATTTAAGCCTACCGAAAATGTTTTTTAAAAATACCAAAATTAATTTAAAAATCCTATTATTTCAGTTTTATTTATTTTAATAATTTCAATTGTCGCGAGAAAGTCTGGGCTACCAAGATTCGAATAATAATTATTATTAAAAGTATTTCATCCGTCGCCAAAGCCCGTCTTGTTCTCAACCGACGCGTTGGGATTCACCAGTGTTCGTGAATGAGGAAAAAGGATGGTCTCGTCTTAGAGTGAGAGTAAACTCACACGAATGACGAGGATCGAACTGTGGCGTAGACGTGACTGTGTTTACGTAATGTCGCAAAATAAAATGCTAATTTTTCTTAATATCGTTAAAACTGGACAATTAATCGCTACAAGTTGGAAATAAGAAAAATAGTTCTAAACAATACAAAACAAGTTAGCATTTTATTTAACGACAATACGTAAAAACAGTCACGTCTACAATCAAAAAATCCATCAAATCGAAATAGAAATTTTAGAATAGTTACATGCTCCTCATTTATTTTCAATTGAAATTTATAATCTTATTTTCAGTATTTAAAATTTTTCCCTTAAACTATCTAGTAACCTTCATATCTTTACAAAATTTTATGTTACAAGGAAATTGATAAGGTCCCAGCATTTTTTATTTTTGCTATTTCGTTAATTTCGTTGCCGATCTTTACAATAGAAATATTTCGGAGTTTTTTTTAATTTTTTTACACCATTCAAACTGTCATAATTTGTATTTAGTATCAATGTGTCGACGGTAGCCAAACTAAAGTATTTCTCATGCATGGAAAGATGCCGAATGGAAGAGGAAAAGTTATGGTCTCTTAAGGATCGACCTGAGAATGTTGAAAAGTATTCTTTTTCCTATCTCAATTGTGGCATAATTTTGTCTACTTCTATTCGGCATATTCTCCTGAAAAGGTAGATAAATACCTCACGCCAAATGAAAATGACAATATGCCAATATTTATACTTTTTTTAATTTCCACGTACTAGTTCAAACTAATTTTACGTCAATTTTACCCTAAAAATATCTCTGGAGCTTGAAATTTGCAACAAACTTTATTATTTTTTTTTGACAATTCATTTTGCCATACAATTTTGTTTCAGTTTGCCTAGTTTTCTATATATTTAATATGCGCCACGTCACCTTCATTCGTACCATATTGTCATTCCGCCGCACAATCATCTTTTTTCATTGGTTTTTGTAATTTTTTATTTATCCTACTCTTGTTAAATTGTCGAAAACGTAGTGAACAAAGTGTACGATATCCGTTTTTAAACTATTTAAGAGAAACAGTTTTAATTAATAGCGAAAACAATTGGAAAAATATGATTAAGCGACCGTTTACACTTAAAACGTAGCAAATGACGACATGGTACGGATGAAACTGGGGTGATAAGCGTAAAAAAAGCGGCAATTAATGTAGAGAATATAATAAATTTTAAGAAGAAGGGTGCAATATGTAATTCATATTTTCGTAATTCAGGTCTATAGCACTCCGTTATCATCCGTCAAAAAATGCTACTCGCTATGTTTAAAGAATCTTTTTTTTACTTATTCTTCTTATTTTATGTTAACTTTGTGACAAATTAATATTGTATTGTCCTTTTCAGAGATCGTACACCAAAATGGAAGAGGAAAAAACAAGAAAAATATGAGGTTCTCATTTGGAAGGCTACTATTTTGTATCTCATCAATGTGTGTTGTCTCGAAAAAATGGATAAAACACATTGAAGAGGATGGAAATAGATGTTAAAGACCATTGTGGCAGTGTGGTCCAACCGAGACTATCATTTTACTCTTTTTTTGCTCTTCCACACCAAATTATGAAATGAGCTCGGCAAACATGCTCAAATCAAAGTTTACGGCAATTTTTGAGTAGTTTGAGAATATTTTATTTAAATCGTCGTGAGCAGTGTTTTCTAGAAAGATCATAAAATACTTTAAAACCCTCTGAAAACTCCGAAAATCGTTTTATCAATTTGGTGTACTCTTCCAGGAGCCACCGCTCGGAAATGTACAATGAATTAATATTATTATAGAGAATAATATTACTTATTGTTTAGAATAAAGAATTTTTTATTCTTTACTCTTTTTTTCGAAGTTAACTGAAGTTTCCCCTAATAAATTTAATTTATCAATATCAATTAGACAAAAATAACTGCAAGCCAAATGGAAAGGACTATTTTTTCTATATTTAAACCTGTCTTACTAATTTACACGTATTTTTCATATAACATGACACCTCATTGTTACTAGCCCGTCGTAAACAACCTAAAAACATAATCTAATAACAATGCAACATGAGCATATTTGCTGAGTTAACAATTCACTTAACCATTCAATTTGGGGTGTAACTGTAAGCCTTATTTAGCTGTTTATATGCAATTGTTGTTTCGTAACCAAAAACTCTGGCATATTAGTTATTTATCCTTGTTACCTATCCTATAACTCGTTTCTTATAATTTTCACGTGTATTGCACAAAAACCTATGATACACCAGTTGGCCAGCATTTTCCTAACTAGGGAGGTCATTTTTGGATCCAAAAGGTTTCGGGCTGAAACTTTGCAGGGTGATAGCTGAGAAAATTTTATTAGTGCACACAAAAAATTGTCCTGCACTGGGGGGTTTAAGTGGGGTAAAAAAAGGTGCAAAGTTACCAACCTCAAAATTCCTGTAGAAAACAGTAAAAAACCATCAAATTTTGCTGTCGACAATTTATTCAATTATAACGAAGGCAGGGGCAGCAGCATCGGTGGTCAAGTGGTTAAGCTATCGAAAATTGTTAAAATCTTAACGAAATTTATTTTTAAGAGCACGTATTCTGAGCTCGTTTTATTAGCATTCAATTTGGCGTCCGTTACCTATTTTACATTTTTTGGGTTTTTTGTTTTAATTTATGGGTTAGTTATACATTGTATTCAGGTTTATAACACACGTAGTGTAAATAAATAAATAAAACAAATAACTGTAATATCTCAAGATACGATTTAAAGATTTTATGATTTTTTTTTCTAAAATCGTATAAAGTTTATGTGCTCACTGAAATTTGGTTAGACATAAAAATAAGATCGAATATTGATATTAAGAATTATAAACAGTTAATTCTAAATGCGCTACACTGCCACGATATTGCAAAAGACTACGCACCGATTGCGAGAAACACAACTTTAAATTTATTATTATTTTTTTCAAAATTGGTTATTTATTAATTATTTTTTGAAAGAGCTATGTGAATTTTGTTTTATTTTGAAGGAAATGTGTACGTTTAAAATCAAAAAAATATAAACAAAACTATTATATTTTTCTGAATACCATACAACCTTTAAACTAATGTTTCTGTTAAATAATATTGTCCTTTTCAGAGATCGGTGCCTAATGGAAGAGGAAAAAAATTAGTACTCTTTTTTACGAAGTTATGGGCAGCACACATCTAACAAGAGGAATTGACGAAAAAGTTGTTTGTGGCCGTGTGACCGCCCATCATTTTCTCTTCTTTTATTTCTCTTCCACCAGGCACCTATCTCTGAAGAGTGTCAGTAAATAACAACTAATGCGCTGAGTCGAACAGTGGCGGTGTTTATGTACTGTCGTAAAATAAAATGTTCGCTTGTTTATTATTAATATAAACAAGCGAACATTTTAAACAAGCGAACATTTTATTTTACGACAGTACGTAAACACCGCCACAGTTCGACTCAGCGCATTAATTGTTATTTACTGACACTCATCTCTGAAAAGGAAAATAATTAATAATTAAAAGATTTTGAAAAACAGTAATAAATTGAAAGCTGCGTTTCGCGTAATTGGTTTTTTGCAGTGCGGCGCGATTTCGGGGCAGTGGAGTATAAATATATAAAAAAAGACCATAATATTAAACAGCTCAAATCGACTTAACTAAGCAATCATAATAAGAGAAAATTTTCGCGGAAAAGTATTCTGCAAGACTATCTAACATATCAAATGACATTTTTTATAGATGACGTGTCTCTTCTTCGAGCCTCCTGACATCACTACTACAAGAAAAACAACAATTTTCAAATTGTAATCGTGACCACAGCTTTTTAAAAACATTTTTCTATTCAATTACACGTAGTAGAAAAAACTAACGTCCATCGTGTGATTTTCTCGGCAAATGTCGACTTTTAGGGAATCTAGCTGAATGGCTCGTTCCCACTGCCCTCGTCGGTAGCTTTTCTTGGCGATTGTCCAAACTCCTTGATCTGTTTGTTCGGTTATTCTGTCGAAACAGCTTTTCTACCTAAAGTATTGCAATTTATAAGATTAATTAATTAAGTTAACATTTTCTTTGGTCCTATCGTTTGGTTCGGATACGGTTGTGTTGGTGGATGTTGATGAATGGGCGTGGCCCATCACAAACCACTACCAGTGCTTTCCTCAAGACTAATGACAGTTTTTTTTTGAAAAACACAAAGCTCAAAGTCGTTTATGAAGGCTGGCCAAACAAGCATCAACTAAACTTTCCATTATTGGCTCCTCCTCTTGAAACAATAACAACAAACAAGTTCGTAATTAGGCAGGGATATGCGCTTGTAAAGAAGAATGTTGAAAGTTTTCTATTAAGATGAGCATTGTGGTTAGATGAAGTTAGAGAAACGAAAATATTCGTGCAAATGCGCGAAGAGAATTGAAAATATGATTATCAATGGTGAAGATGTTGAGAGAAGAATTGAAAATGAAGCGGAGAAGCTTGCTCGAAGAATCGCGAGATATAAATTAATTGCTTAACAAATTAGTGAGCACGAGAAAAGGTTAACTGATGGATAATTGTTTTCGCTTCTTATTTACTCAACTATTGTTTGCGAATACTTCTTTTTTATTATATTCTCAGAAGGTTCTTTTCAAAAATGAATAAATTAATGATGAGATCGATTGGTTTGTTTGCATATAAAAGAAGAGTATTTTATAAACAAAAACGTAAATAAATGAAGAAAATAATGCAACTGGTCAAGAACTTGAATATCTCAACTGTGAGAGTATTATTCCTTTTTCTCTTTAATGAGATTTCGAGCATCGGCTGAGCTGATAAAGAAAAAGCGAAAGGAGGATTGAATACAAGGATAAAGCAGTATATTGGACGCTGTTTTTTTTTCTACAAAATTGAATTATTTCGAGCATGCCAACTGATAATTGATTTTGTCTTTTATGGATAAACGAAATAGTTGATTTATTTCAAATGGAATTGGATATAAATTAATCATAAATTGATTAACTCTTTTTTCTCTGCTTTTATTCTTTTTCAAAAGTGCACAATCAGAATTTCAAAAAAAAAGAGATAGAGAATGACTAGAAATAACAATATAAGGCGGAGCACAACGTTGTCTAATTGAGGCAAAGTCAAATGAAGGGTAAACAGCAAACACGACAATCCTTGTTATATTAGAAAAACCCAATCCTTCATTATATGGAAAAATGATGAAAAATGGCAGTAACAGAATTTTCGTTTTATTCGGAAGATTATATAGAATGATTCAATCCTTATGAATGTTTAATTGTTATAATTATATGAGAATAACTGGCAATTTGTGCTTACGAAAATATATATTGTCAAGAAGTTAAGCTTCAGAGCTTTAATGCATTATTTTTGTTATTTTTAATATTAAAACCATTTAGTTAGTTTATTTCCTTGTGTATATTGAGTATCAATAAATAGCTTAATTATTAGCTATGGTCGTTTGAAATTTCCTAATTTGAACAGTGCAAATTTTATTATAACACATAATCTTGTACAACATGTCACTTTTCCCACAAGAATTAATCCAGTTACAAATTCTGGAACATACCTTGACCTTATACTATCAAATAGCTCCTCGTTGTCTAATGTCAATTCTAATTTTCCATTACTTAATTCGGACCACTGTTCCATAATATTTAATCTGTCTGTACCGAGATCTAACCCTCCACCTAAACCCAATTGTAACAGTTCTAAACTGCTCTATAAAAAATGTAATTTTGATGAACTTAATCGTTGTATATCTAACTATAACTGGGATCTTCAATTCTCTTACTTCTCAAATGTTGACAGTAAATTGTACCATTTTTGTAAAATTTTTAACGAATTAATTGTTCAATTTACACCAGTTGGTATAATTCATCCTAAATGCCCCTCCCAACCAAAGTATAAAAATATACTGCGACGACTGAACAATAAATATCCTAATCGACATGAATTCAAAGTTAATTATAAAAGGGTCCTTAAATCTTATAAATTGCGTTATTGTAAACTTGAGAACAGAGCGATCAACCGATCTTCTAAGGATTTTTAGGCTTTTGTAAAAAATAGGATAAAGTCCCATTCATATGTGACCTCTCTTGTTAATGATAATTGTCAACTCACTGATCCGTCTTTAATTGCAAATGTATTTATTAATGTTTTCTCGTCTAATCTCTCAGAAACATTTTTTTTCTGAAACATTTTTTGTTCTGAGTCTACATATTGGCATGTTCTTTATTCAGGATAATCTGCAGCCCGTCATTTTCAATATGGTTTGTTGTCTTTTCATCAATATTCAACTTTAAACCGTTATTTGAAAAAACACTGTTTCCTTCTACTCGATTTCATGAAGACGACGAAGAGATACTATTTATACCAAGGTTGCACGGAATTCCATCTTCCATTTTCCGTTTTCCGCCTTCCGTTAGCAATAATTATTATCATTTCCGTTTATTTTTCCAATCCTATGGAATCCTCTTTCGAGATTCCATATACTTTCTTCAGTTCCAAACATGATTACTTGATTACTTGATTGTCCGTCGTCATTCTGAGTGCGTCGAGACCAGCTCTCTCCAGAGTGATCGGCTTCGTCTTTCAAGTGTAGACCAACGTCCAACCCCAATGCTTCATCGCAAATAAGAAATCAAACAAATTGCTGGAAGAAGCTTCCATTTGCAGAATTCTAAATCTGGAGTCCTTCGTAACATAGTCATTGTGTACGATCGTCGTCTTTGTTGGTTTGATTTCTACACCGTGACTTCTATGCTTTTCTTCGAGTCGATATAGACGCCGGCTTATTTCTTCTAAAGAACTTTCGATTAGTACCAGGTCGTCAGCGAATTCGAATTTTTTTTAAAAAACTTTCCATCAAAACAGGTATCTTTATATTCTCCCATCGGATTCATCGTGAATCGTTCGGAGAGCAAATGTGAACAGAGATTATGACGTCGAGTCAACTTGAACCACCAATCTCTTGAAAGGAATATTGACTGTTGTTCCATGGATTTTGATTTCTGAAGCAGACGAAAGGTCGATTAGAGCTAGTTCCAGAGGGAATTTGAATTCATTAAATTTTTTAGAACAGAATGGATATTTTGGATGCATGATATTCTAGACCATCCTTTTCGTAGTAGACTACTCACTTTGGCAATTCTCCAATCTTATGGTATTCTTCCTTCCGTCAAAATCGTGTTGAATGCGAGCATGCGAAGCCAAATAATAGAGACACGTTCTAAAACAGCAAAATATCTACGTTCCATTCCCAGTAGTTTAATCTTATTCGCGGAATTCCATGTTCCATTTTCCGTTTTCCGTCGTCCGTTTGAAAAAATTTTTCCATTTACGTTTTCCGTTTAAAAAAAATGATTTCCGTGCAACCCTGATTTATACGTATCATGGTTGTCTCATGGAATTCGGCATCAAAATGGGTAATACGGAATACAGAATCAGGAGCTTTTACGGGAAGCTGTTATTTTCTTGTTCTGACTCAAGATTCTAAAACCACAAGATTATTTCAATACCTAACCGAAATAATTGCACCATATTCGCACCAAATTTGTTGTTTTTTTTTACCGACGTGGTGTTAGGCCATAAATATAAGGCCACTCGTTTATTTACAGCTTTTTTCTAATCTATTTCAGTTAGTTAAATAATGACGAGCATTTTAACGTTAATTCATGACCGGATCAATCTCATTAAATCCAGAAACAACACCTGTTCAGCAGTAAATTCGAAACAAAAACATAAATTTAAAAAGTTTGTGTGCTGATTTAAAAGTAAAATCAAATGTTAAGGTTATGTAGAAACGAATTTAACAACAAAACTCAATTTAAAAAATTTTAATGACAGATTTCTTACAACATCTTCTTAATGATTATAGCTATAAATTTACTCTATAATTATAATGCAAAAATTTTATCGGTTAACAGCGCACATTTATTAGTCACTCTTGAATATTCCCGTAAATTTAGAATTTCAATATCAATATACAAACAATCCTGAATAGACTGGAGCCGTAGCGCAAGAGCTAGAATATCAGAAAATGGAGGTACTAAAAGACGTTATCAGTGAGTATCAGAGAGCACTTAACTGAATGGAGATGGACCAGACTTGCGACGAAGAAAAAACTCTATTTAGTTGCGTTTCGCGCATTTGGTGCGAAGTTTTTTGTAATTCGCGCAGTTTCGTTACAGTGGAGTGTATATGTCCTCTGTCACGTTAAAATTTTCTGCGTAGATAGAGTCACGTCTCTTTAATTCGACCAAAGTGGAAGTTTGTCTAATCGCGGGCATTCAAAAATTGTCGCTGGAGCGCACTATCAATTTCTCTTTTTTTTTTAATTAATTTTTTTTCTTTAAAATATAATGAATTTACAGATGAAATGGACATTTTTGATTGCATTGTAACTGCCGTGATCACAGATTATACTATTTCCGAGGTTAATTTTATCCGGAAATGATGTGAATGTGATGAATTCATACTTAATGGTAAGAATTGGTTCGTTATGTTTTAAATTTGATATTTTTAGATCTATGGCGATCAACGTTATATCAGAAACAACATTATATGATATCAAAGCATGGACTTTGCTTAATCAAGAAGATTTAATATCTGAAGGTATATTTTTTAGCGTAAGTAATTATTTTTATACCAATTGGCTCATTAGACAATATTTAAACTAAATCGCAATGGTCAATGAAAATTATAATAAACCATACTCTCATTTCTTTAAGAATAATTGAGTAAGGAACATTATAATACATAAATTCAAATATAAACATTAAAATCTGTTTTATAATTGAAAATATTTTCGGAAATAATCTAAAATTTGTGTTCTTTATAATGATAGTTGTTCTTTACAACCATTGTGATTTGGTATTGGTTTTTAGAAAATTAGAAACTCATTAGAAAATCATGAAATTAATTTTGCCGTAAACAGTGTTAAAAGAAAATGCGAAAAAATCGGTGGAAAAATAACCTAAAGTTAAAATAAGTGGTTTTTTTCTAGATATTATTTTTGTGAGTCTAACATACCTTTTTGATAAAGAAAATTTGTTTATATAAAAATATAAAATATTTTTGTTCATATAGATGAATTATGCCAATACTTAAAAAATTTTATGGCTTAAGAAAGGCTGTTAGCCTGTTGAAGATAATAAACTTAAGTTATTTTTGTGATTAAGGAGTTCGTTCAGCATGTAAGGCAAATTATTTTTCTTTAGCTATTTTAGTCTTTTCCATTCCACCGGTTTTATATATCAAAATGTTTTTTAATGAGCCAACAATGTGTTTTCTTTCAGAATATTATGTAAGCTTGCAAGTTAATGGAATGTTTTTCATCTTTTTGAATTCACAACGGGCTTCTAAAGGTGACAAGTAAATTAGATAACTAGATAAAGGTAAATATATATTTATATCAAATCTTAAATACCTTATTTCAGCATTATAATTAAACAGATTTTCAAACAATTAACTGTCAGTGTGGATACGAAAATGGATGGGTCTAATTGTTCATTGTAAAACATAATTTTTTAATTTGTCAATAAAGAATATTATATATATATAATTTATTAAAAAATATATTAAATTAATCAAATGTCATTTGTGAGGTAACTATCAGGGTTGCGCAGAATTACATCTTCCATCTTCCGTTTTCCGTCGTCCATTTGAAAAACTCGATTTCCGTGCAACCCTTTAACTATCTTTTGTGATATATATTAAATTGATTTTTATAAGCTTTCCATTGAGTAAAACTGCATATTAAAGTCTTTATTATAAGTTTATAATCCATAATGACAATTTATAAAGAATTCATGAATATTTTATCCTTATAATAACACAATTAAATATGATAATACTCACGCAATTATTGCTATCGTGATTTTCAATGTTCAATATCGATTCTTAAACATTATTATTTGGGTCCAAATCTGTAAAACATAATTATATAAATAAATATTTATCTGGAAGAACCTACATATAGCAATATTAAATGCATATGTATACAACAAGCTCCATATCGTTGCTCCAATCATGTGCATTTTATTCGAAATGGACAACTTTGGCAAAAATGGCAATGCACATTGTTCTAAAAACAATAAAACACTATAAATGAACTTCATCATCTCACGTCTTCATCGGATGTGCATGGTCCGTTATCCATAATTGAATGATGTATATCACGATTGCACAAGATGAAAAACATTCCATTAACTTGCAAGCTTACATAATATTCTGAAAGAAAACACATTGTTGGCTCATTAAAAAACATTTTGATATATAAAACCGGTGGAATGGAAAAGACTAAAATAGCTAAAGAAAAATAATTTGCCTTACATGCTGGACGAACTCCTTAATCACAAAAATAACTTAAGTTTATTATCTTCAACAGGCTAACAGCCTTTCTTAAGCCATAAAATTTTTTAAGTATTGGCATAATTCATCTATATGAACAAAAATATTTTATATTTTTATATAAACAAAGTTTCTTTATCAAAAAGGTATGTTAGACTCACAAAAATAATATCTAGAAAAAAACCACTTATTTTAACTTTAGGTTATTTTTCCACCGATTTTTTTCGCATTTTCTTTTAACACTGTTTACGGCAAAATTAATTTCATGATTTTCTAATGAGTTTCTAATTTTCTAAAAACCAATACCAAATCACAATGGTTGTAAAGAACAATTATCATTATAAAGAACACAAATTTTAGATTATTTCCGAAAATATTTCCAATTATAAAACAGATTTTAATGTTTATATTTGAATTTATGTATTATAATGTTCCTTACTCAATTATTCTTAAAGAAATGAGAGTATGGTTTATTATAATTTTCATTGACCATTGCGATTTAGTTTAAATATTGTCTAATGAGCCAATTGGTATAAAAATAATTACTTACGCTAAAAAATATACCTTCAGATATTAAATCTTCTTGATTAAGCAAAGTCCATGCTTTGATATCATATAATGTTGTTTCTGATATAACGTTGATCGCCATAGATCTAAAAATATCAAATTTAAAACATAACGAACCAATTCTTACCATTAAGTATGAATTCATCACATTCACATCATTTCCGGATAAAATTAACCTCGGAAATAGTATAATCTGTGATCACGGCAGTTACAATGCAATCAAAAATGTCCATTTCATCTGTAAATTCATTATATTTTAAAGAAAAAAAATTAATTAAAAAAAAAAAGAGAAATTGATAGTGCGCTCCAGCGACAATTTTTGAATGCCCGCGATTAGACAAACTTCCACTTTGGTCGAATTAAAGAGACGTGAGTATGACTCTATACTCTAGTTATTATTATCATCCGATTTATTTGTTAATTCAATCATTCCTTTTGGTATCCAAGTCAAAAAATAGTTAATTAAAACGCTGTCCACAGTAGTCCTACAACCCAGGGTTTCACGTAATTCCATTTTTCCTTTTCCGTCGTTTTCGAGTTTCATTTCCGTTTTCAGTTATCCGTTTGAAAAAACTGATTTCCGTGCAACCCTGCAACAAATATAACAAATACGTTCAGAACAGTCAAAAACTTTTGACTAATAAAAAGTGTAGTTTTGTGAAAATCGCTTCGAATAGACTTCCACTCAATTCAAATTTTCCCTATTTATCTTTTGTATATTGTTAGATAAACGAATTTGAGAAATTTCCCCATGGATTACTGTAAAATGTCGACTATGAGAACCTCAAAAATTTAGTCGTTCATGTATCAAATAAAGACTATTTATAATCTTTCTATTATGGGTTATACATTTTATAAAAATATAACTATTTTCAATATCTAAAGGATTTAGTTTGAGAACCTCATACATTAGTACCAGATCCAGCTATCTAACAAGAAAAATATTGTGAATTATCATGTATCTTTTATCTTCAGAACAATTGTTAAATTAATCACCATGCCAACAAAATAAAATTTTCAACAAATAATAAAAACACAGCTGTCGAAACCTCGATGACAAATGATTTTTGCCAATCACTTACTAATTCTTTGTGTTAAAACAATCCGCCGTTGTCGCCCAATAAACACAACATGTCTCGGATGGTGTGTAATAATACACGAATATATTGGTCTTTCGATAGAATAGCTCTCAAGGCCACTATGGTTGGTTAACTAGCTAGGTATTCATATTTTAGCAGTGGACGGTAATTCATTTTTCATTGGTTTATTTATCGATTTTTTTTACTCAGACTGACATTAACCTCATATTTATATAAAGTTTATTAATGCTTCTTCGCGTATTAACTTCTGTTTCTTCTCATATTAACTTTATATTCAGTTACAGAATGAAATTTCTACTAATTTTCGCCACACTTTTGGCAGTTGCTCTCGCTTGTGACATCATTGTCCATCTAAAATCGGACACAGACAAGAAATTTTCAGGACAAATTCAGGCAAGCAACGGAAAGAAGTCAGAGAAGTGAGTTTCGTCTCATCGCCAATTATAACTTTAAAAACCATCTTTCAGGTGGAACTATTCGAAGAAACTCCAAAAGAACACATTCCAACAAAAGGCCGATGAGTGTGGACTCGCCGACTGGAAGCTAACAACCTGGGATGATGCGGGAAAACTTGCTCATACCGTCAGCGTGACTTTGGATGGAATCGGACGTGTCACTTACAAGGTATGAACTTTTAATCAAAATTACTAAATATTGAAAATTAATTTTTAAAAATCTTAATATTGTTCTTCTTTGATAATTTGTAGCCATTTTCCCTCATAAAAATAATAAGTAATTGTGCGCATCTAATAATAACTATTTTTAAAATCCAAATTAGACACTAAGACGTTTAACTGTTAACAAATAGCTATTCTACTAAAGTTACCGAAAACCAGAAAAACATAGTAACTTCGTCTATTAATTAAAGGACCCTTTATTTTTCATTAAATCTGTAAAAAAAATCTAATTACTGTTTATTTCAGGTTGGCGATGATTTGAAGCCAGTTCAGAAAGACCGTCAAGGTGCCATTTGCAAGGGAGAATGTGCTCCATTGTAAGCTGAACAGCTTTCATTTATAATAATTTTATATGATTAATTAATAAAAAAACAAAAAATCAATAGAGCCAAGGCACTTATAGAATAAATCAACGTATATACATTCAAATTCAATTTTTTCGTCGTCGTTGTTCTTCATCTCGATGCGAACGTCAAATAATAGAACAATTTAGGAGTTCATAAATAATATAAAACATTTTCAACCCATGAAATGAGTGGAATATTAATTAAAACTTGATTAGCCTGTAGAAAACTGCTTGAAAGTTAAAAAACACTAGATGTGTCTAAAAGCGACTAGACAATGTTAAATATTTAATTTTTCTTAAATTAGATACATGCGTAATAGGCTATTCGAGTTTAATTAAGAAATCGGATTGACATCTTTTCTTCAATATCAGTTTTCTCCATTGCTCTACAAAACTCGTCGAATGAGATCTTTCCATCACGATCCGCATCCGCTTCTTCGATTGTTCTATCCGCAATTTTGTCGAGCTATACAAATTCATTAATTCACATATTTTAAAGCGTCCCAAACCTGATCTGTTGTAATATTAGCTCCAACCATACTGTTCAAAATCACTTTAAATTCCTCGCGAGTAATATAGTCATTCTTATTTAAATCGTACATTTTGAAAGCAACTGAAAATTTTTAAAAATACTTCACAATATAAAATCCCTTATATTTACATAAAAGCTTATCTCTTCTCGAGTTTAATACATTCTTCTTCGATTTGGAGATCGGTTGGAAATGAGCCAGAATCCGAACGAACTGTCTAAAATTTAACTGCTGCTCCTCATTTTCTCCACTAAAGCCATTTCCACTTATTTTAAAATACATATCAATGAAATTACGCTAAAGTCAGAAATGCATCAACAATTCTATCGCCCAATGGATTCACAGCAAGTTCAGGTACATTTAAAAAGTCGTCTCTTGATAAGTAACCCTGTCCTAAGTGATACAAATTTAATTAAAATGACCCAGTTTCTGGACAGTTTTATTGCCCAAAATATAATAAAAGCAAACCTTTTTTATCGAGTGACAAAAAACGACTATAAAGACGAACAATTTGATTACGATTAACTTAAAAATAAAATACTAATTTCATTACTGAAAATCACGTACATTCTGTTTCATTCATTATTTCTTCAATTTCTTCATCGCGGAGCATCAAGGAACTGCTGTTTCCCATTTTTATAAACAATTAAAATGCGGTTCTGTAAATTAATAATATTGTGTTAAAACAATAAAAAAGAAGAAAACAAATACTAATCTATAACATCTAGCAAAATCAATGATAACACAAATAACGGGCAAAGGAACAATCATTAAATTGTTCTACTCAATTTTAGGTACATTTCGTTTCGCTTGTTTCCTAATAAACAATGTTTAACAAATATATAAATGAACTAATTTTTAAATTTTTTCGAAGTGAACTTTAAATTATATAAATTCAACTAGTTTTCAGTCTTTCAATTGGTACAATTATGCATGATAATACATTGAAATATTCACACAAAAAGTTGATGGCAAATTTCAATTTCAAATAAATTCATATTGTTCTCAATCACAAAGAACATAACATGTCGGTTATTATTTCTATTCATTCAACTGATATCACATGATATCATCATACATGATAATTGATAGAGTCACGAACAAATGATTGGATAAAAGTGAAAATCAGTGTGAATATTGAATTTCTCTTCTAAAAGCATCCCTATTTTCATGTTACCTGTTCAAATAAACAAAATTAAATAGTAAAGTTATGAAGACCATCATGAATAACTTGCTCAACAAAATATTTATACGCTTGCTACAGTACGAAGAATTTTTGATTTATCCATCGATGATCCTATCACAATATACAATAATTATGACATAAAAAATGAAGAAATTATCATAGTGGATCATAAAATTTTGACACCACCAATCATAATTAATGTGCCGAACGTTAATAAACAAATTTGTCTAAACGTCACAACACCAAATCCACAAGAATGCATACTATTATGCCTTCTATTGAATACTGTGTACTTCAAATCTCAACAGTAAACTGAAATTTTGCACAGCTTCATTATTTTGGCTGTACACTATAACCTCCAATTTGGGTAAAAATGTTTTACTTTGCAGCGAAAGAAACTATGACATTGAAAATGATAAAGTGAATCGTGAATATGTTGCATACTTTAGAACCCGTGTAATTTTCCAAGGAGAAGTGGACTAAATCATTCCATTCAAAAAGGCATTTTCACGCAATCGGTTACCATGCCGTTTTCAAGTCAAGTATTAATTATATTTAACGTTTAATAAATTATGTTCTAGTCAACACACTTAGTGATATGAATACAATCGGCGACATAAGGCATTATGTAATAGAAGAATCACATTCACATGAGATGAAAAATTAACAGGGCTACAGTACTCAAGGAAAAAGAAGTAAAATATTTAAGTTATTAATGTATCGCTACATCAAATTAATACGCCAAAAAAAATCTCCCGTTTTCGGTATATTTAAATATCTAACTTCATAAAACTGGAAGTTCAAACAAATTTTTCCTTTGCAAAAATATTTCAACATTAAGTCCATTTTCTAATTGCATTGTGTAAAACAAAACAAAATCTGCCTAATAAAATAAATATGGAAACAGCAATATACAATTACAATTGAAATTAACTAAGTATTTTGAGTAAATATAAAATATATTTATTAATTTTCATAAAAAATATATATTCAATATCTTATTCAAATACCAGAAACTAACAGATAAAAGGCAATATAGAATAAGAAAAACCAGTTCTTCAAAAATAATCAACAAATCGGCAAAATGAAATAACAATCAAAAACAAAATAACAAACAAGAACTAAACAATATAATTTTAACCATCAACTTGGTGGTGCTTGCATTCGATTTGGGTTGTATGTTTCAATAGGATTATTCTCCTCCTCTTCTTCGTCATCTTCGGTATCATCCAAATCATTTTCTCCTTCTTCTTCATCTTCGTCATAATCATCTTCGCTATCACTGGAAAATTAGTCATTTTAAGAAGTTTTTTCTTTAGACAAATTCTAATTTAAAGCACAACCCAAACGAACGATAAACCTGACCTCGGCGGTAACATATCGTCGTCAATCATTCTATCATTATTTGCTCCTCTTTTAGCTTCTCTGGTCATCTTAACAGCGTCCTCCTCAAATCTTTCGGGCCATTTTTTTAATTCTCGTATATATAAAATATTTTCTTCGTCTAGAACGTGTTCAATTTCACCTTTAACCTAAATTGAATTGGAATATATTTAATTTACAATAGAGCCAACTTTATCGCCCTCTTCAATTTTTCTAATAACAACAAACTGTCCGCGTCTGATCCAAACTGCTTTACGGAACTTTGACGGCATAGATACAACGTAGTTTTCCCCATTCTCATCAATCACCTGAATGAGAATTTTGATAACATACATGTATCAGTTTCCATGTTAAAAAATAACCTCGTGTAAATTATTGCCCCTCGATTGAGTAACCTGTGCAATAATATCACCTTCGCTAGGTTCGAACATTTCTGTTTCCACCTAAACAACAGATCGATGTGATAAGATCGCTCAAAATTACCTTATTTGTAATGAATCTTCGTTTACTGGCGACAGACATCTTTAATGAATTAATGATACGATACTATGTTGGGAATCTAATTGATTTCGGTGTATTTTAATTCCTCCATAAAATAAACCTGTTTAGATACTTTAAAAAACATATATTCGGAATGGAATTCACCATTGAAAAATTCATTATAGATTAAACAAACAATGTACATATTTATTTACATATATAACAGAATGATTAATTCATAGAGGAGGGCAAGTTACTATAAATGGATTGTTGGCGGCCGAGTCAAACATTGGCACAAACATGGTGGGACAACCTTCAGGTAGAGAAATGTTCCTTTCTTCTACGCTTGACCTTCTCTCCGACTTTTGCTTAATCTAAATCTCCAATACTATTATTTCTTTAAATATTCTCAAACCTCATTCTTCTCGTTTTTCACTGGGTCACTAGGACAAGTAACAATAATCTGATTATCAAATTCCGAGCTTACCGCTACGAAAGTAGTTGGATGATTTTGCGACTCTAGAGCTGTTCTCAAACTTGCCCCTTTAAATGCGTTGTTTACACTCGACGATAACGATGCTGCAGCTACCGAGGGCGTGGAAGTTGAGCTCTTCAGCATAAGATTCCTGGATTTTTCCGTGCTCATCTAAAAAACAAATAATAGTTGATACAAACTCATATTAAAAATACAGTGTTGATCTTAACAAAATATATTTAGTATGGAAGCGATCTCCTACAAACATTTATAACAACAAAAACAACAATAAAAAACCCGTCGTATAACAATTACAAAATAACAAATTATTTTACTCAATATCTTCATCTGCAACTTCTTCATCAATTTCCTCATCATCATCTTCGCCTGACCACCATCCAACACATCCCAGCCCAGTTCCTGCCATCGTTCCAATAACTTCCATTGATTTCTCTACCTTTCTCTCTTCTAAAGTTAGATCTGGCTTCAAATCTCTGTTAAAAATATACATTTCAAATATCCATAAAAATAAAGAATTACTTAAAAATAACATCGGTTGTCTTAAATCGAACCAACTTTCCGGGATCCATGTATAATTTTGCCGGTGGTTCACCATCATCAGTCGCATACTCCCAATACCATACCTATAAAAACCATAAGAGTATTCTCATATTTTTATATAATTTTACCTGCCCATCTTCTTCAAAAACATGTGGAGTTGGCAGCTTCTCCGCCGGTACAAAAATATCTTCAAAGAAATATACTGAGAGTGTTAATCCTTGTCTAGACGAGGAGACTACTTTCGCTTCAATTACTTCTTCTTTGAACGGATTGAAAACGATCATACGGAACTAAATATATCATTATGCACACTTCTACCAAATGCTGAAATTACAGTGACTCGCGCCCTTGAACTACCTTCACTTGGTAGGATAAAAGAGTCGCCAATTTCAATAATATCATATACGCTAATGCACAACCCTAAATCCGGAACAACCTGAAAATGTTTCCATCAAATAACGAATCCCCTATAAAAGATCAAAACCTTATTTGCTAGTCGTTCATTTAATCGCTTCTTTATTACCTAAAAGAATATTTTGTATGAACAGAATTACTGTTAAACTTAGAAATACCGTCAGCTGGTTTTTCCCCAACTCGTGCGGTCTAATGGCAACTGTATCACGTAATAAAGACAGAACAAACATTCTGAAAGTGACGTATATATAATATCTAAATAATGGATGTCAAAATATTAAAGAAATTTAATAAATTCTTTAAGCGAAACAGAGATATTATATAACAATAAGTATATTAAAATAATTTAATTCCGAAACAGTAAATACAAATTATTTAACAATTATATAACAAGATGTTTATCATAGATTTCCCGTGCTTCAAGTTCATTTCCAGAGTTTTTATAAATTAACGCAAGATTATGAGCAGCCATTTTACGAAGGTCGTATCTATAACCAAATTTTAATTTCAAAAATTTATATTTCAAAAAACCTTTCGGCAGAACCATAACACTCATTTCCTTCGTCATCAACAGTTAAAATCTGCGGTGGTTTGTCTTCCAATACTTTTTCATAAAAATGAATGGCTAATGGTAAATTTGATAATTGATGAAACATGCGTCCAATATTATAATTTACTTCTTGTGATACAGATCTTGATTTCTGATATTTCTTCATGAATGCCAATGCCTGAAACAAAGCATTTGTATTGATGGGTGGATTTGAAATACCCTAATACTAATCAAATGCCTATCGGATATATCTTTTTTACAAGCCATATGAGTAAATGTCAGTGCCAGTAACAAACATATGAGAGGGTTCTTTCTATTACTAACCCAAACACGAAGATATTCTCCTGAAAATAAACACATACTATACCGCAAAATAAAAGCAAACCAACCAAGAGCATGCCTGTAAGTTCCTGTTATTAAGGAATTGTTCCCTGAGATAGCTTGAAGTGCATGATTTTCTTTATTCTAAAAAAATGTAATTTTTTCCACGGAGGTTTTCTACAAAAATATTATAAACCAATTTATGATCAATGTAGACGCCAAACATGATTAAAATAAATAAAGACTAACCTTTGTCAGAGTTCTAATTATAAACCGATGAAATGATACACTTTGCGAATTTACAAAAACAAAATTCATCGCATTAAATATTCGTTTGTGAAACATATCCCTAGTAGCATAATCCAAATTTTCTGAATTCGCAGAACTCTAAACCATAAAAACTAAGTAAGCAGATTAAAATAAATTACAATTGTATGTGTATATATCCATCGTATAAATTCAAATGCTAACATCCAATTCCTTGACTTTATAGAACAGTAATATAGCATATTACGGAAAGGTAAATGCCTACAAGTCAAACAATTTTTTTTTAAATAGATGAATATACTTTACCTTCCATTCTTTGATAGTTTAGGATGCAAATAAGCATAACAGCAGACAACAGTTGCATCTTGGTATTTATCAATATTCATCAGCGATTCAATTAATTTCATGCAATAATCGTGTAGCTAAAATATTTTTTGACATCTTAAAATCCATTAAAATAAACTTCATTCGATCCCAACAAGTGTAGTGGTCTATTCCTTTGTTCTGATATTTTTCCAAGTCTTTTTACAAATCGCTCCCAATTTGTATTCTGAATCACATTCAAAACCGCCATCCTCAAAGTGTGACTCAGTGGTTGTCCTGAAATGAAAAAGTGATTAAAATATAGGTATTTAAAAAACCGGATTTAGACTGACGTTTCCTTTTTAATTGGTCGTTATGGACTTCATAAAAGTGCGGAACCAACAACAATCGAGCAGTTCTTATAAACTTATCGATAGATCCCGATTCAAAGAGCATATCTGCTCGTTTCATCAATAATCGCTCGTCCTTTAAATAAGATTAATATATCAGTAAAATGTCGTCAATGGTACTTACCGGTATTTCAGAACAAAGATCTAAATCCATATCTTCTAAAGTAATAAGCGCCTTTTCAAACAATCCAGCTTTCTGTTGAAGAGTTGACAAATGTATCCTTGAATCAACATGATCTGGTTTTATCGATAACACCAATTCAAAATTATCGCTGGCCTTAACATCTTCTTCCGTTTCCTAAATTAAAATTATAACGCTCGCAAACATAATTAATACTACTCACCATATAGAGCAGACCTTTTAGGTAATAAAACTCAAACGATTTTTCGTGTGGAAAAGATGACTTCTCCAATTTATCTAACAATTCAAGTGCTACTTCATTTTTTTCTTTGTGTTTAAAAGCTTTAATCACATCCAATATGTGCATTTCATTATCAGCTTTACTTAAATCGCGATCAAATAGTAAATCAATTAGCTCCTAAAAAATTTCATTATTCTAGCATAATTTAAAACCAAATTACCCATGACTTTTCAATAAAATCCAAATGCACAAAACAAATTATAATATTGCAATGCATTAATATTGGAAACTTCTCATTGTTGATATAAAAACTAACATCAACAGTAGGTGGAAATGGATGAACAAAATAGGTTCCATTGAGATATGTTACCTGAACTTCTCCCAGAATAACATCTCAAAGGGATCTTCCGCTTCTATTCGAATAAAAAATTAACCTACCGAACATGCCAACCTCTTGGTATTCTTTTCGATCATCGTTAATCCGTCGCAAAGAGCTACTATTGACTTAGCCGCCGACAAAAACCTTCCTTTGGCTAACCACATTCCTACCAACGTCTCGTGTTGAACATTAGCAGATTTTTCAAACTCTCTGCTTCTGAGAACAAAAGCTTCAAGTGCAGCAATCGTCTTCTCCTCATCATTCATCGTAATATAATACTGAGCTACCTAAAGGGAGATTTTAAATGAAATTTACAATAAAATAAAACCGTTCTAATCAATTGTTGAAACCATTCAAAGTTCACATTTGCCACAACGTGATTAATATTCTGGGCAGCAAGAAGTCTCGTCCTCATTGCCAATGGCCTTAAGCCAAGACTATCCAAGGTGCTTATACGTCTCTCATAATATTCCCAATTTTCGGAATTCTTTCGAATTGCTTAAAATTAAATAACACAAACAGTAAGGCTAGAACCAACCTTTTTCATAACAACTACTAGCATCATTAAGCATTCCGATGTTTTTAGCTTGATCTCCCCAATGAATCCAATCTTCTGCAGATGTTTTTGAGTCAAGATGTCCCGACAATAACCCATATCTAAAATAATTAATGGATTTCAATTAATTTTATATCACTTACTGTAATGATCTGTAGATGTCATCTTTTTGATCGTAAATAACAGATATTTGTCTATAAGCTACAGCATTCAAAGGATCTTGGCGAATAACCTATCATTCCACTTTGACAAGAATTAATGAATAAACAACACCTCCATCAACAATTCTAAAGATTCCTCCATTTGTCCTCTTGCAAACATCACATTTGCTTGTCCCAGCAACGCATCCATTCGTTTAGATTTTCCCCGGTCAACTTCTCTGCGCGCTTCGCTGTAAATAGAAAACTTCAGATAAATATACCTTATATAAAATTCAATAAACTACATGCTTATAATATTATTTCGGCTTAATTATCATAAGTCAGTACTCATTATTTTTGCGTTATTTAATTACGTTATTCTAAAAACTAATTTTTTACTGATACCTCTTTGGCTCTTCTTTAATCTCTTTTATGACTTTTTCCGACGACTCTTCAATCTCCTCCTCATCTTTTCTTAAAATTTGTGAGAATGTCGGTTGTCCATCAACCGACTCACCTGAAGAACTTGCAGGGAAAACCTAAATTAAAGTATTTAAAATTTAAAAAACCTAAATAGCTCACATCCCCAAGCAATCCTCTGGCTTCTGGAGGCAATGTTAATAGGCGATGTTTTTCATTTATTTCATTTTTCTTGGTATTATCAAATGTAATCTCATATTCATCATTAGATCCATCACATTCTTCCATTATCTGCTCGTCATCTACTCCATCTTCACGATCACCATCCGCCAGCTCTTCGTCGATAGTTTTGCCGCCAGTTGCCCTCATGAATTCGTTATAATCTATTTCATTTCTCATAAAACGATTCATCGCTTGTAGCAATTCATCGTTCTGGCCATTCTCGTCTAATCATAATTAATCTTTTTTATAAATTATTTAAAAAATCATTGATACCTCTTGCTAAATGTGACACATCAACTCCGCCAATCTCTATAATATCATCATCCTCGTCGGAAACTTAAATAATATGATTAGTGCCTTATACGATTATGGTAACTAATTTAATTGGACTTTACAAAAAAATAGGACGTTTCTAATATTTAAATGCCTTAAAAGTTAATCAGTTCTAATTTCAGAATCAAAATGTACAAATTACGGTTTTTCTGGCCGAAAATATGAATCATTTCTGAGCTCAAAATTTAACGGTTTCATTTAGCGCGCTATAATTTCAAATAACGTCCAACTGAAATTAGTTTATAAACACTCGTATTTTCTTCTATCATACCTTCTTCTGAAGTTGACGGTTTATCCATTTGTCTACAAAAATATAAACAAATTAATTTTTTTCTCACACTTCGATATTTCTATGATCGAAACATTCAAGCGAATATATGTATATAAAAAACATATAATTGAAATTCATTTACACCAATCAAAGATTATACAACTTTAACAGAATAACAATAACAACATCAACAATTAACAGTAATAACAATATCCATTTATAAATTGGTTCACAACCTATTCAACTGGTAAACTATTTGGCCCCGAAAACGGTTCAAATGGATCAAATGAATCATGGGAATTTGAAAAGTTTCTACGAGGTCCATTGTGTCCTCCGCGACCCCTTTTAAAGTTATTGTTGTATGGCGAGTTATGGTTTTGTCGCTTCTTAAATACTATGAATTAAACTTAAAAAGTCCAATATTTAAATACCCTGTTCCCTCCTCTTTGGAATCCACCACCTCTATTAAATCCCCCTCTCCCACGACCTGGACCATTGGGCCGAGTTCGATAAAAGCCTCCAAATTTGTTCGAAATCTGCTCACATTCTTCGGCATTCAATACCTTAATAGAAATGACTCAACATTTAAAAATACACATACATACTTCTAGATCAGTAAACTCGTCATTTAAAGTGATAATGAGTTTAGGAAAATCCGCAATGACTCTATTTCGAGTATTGTTGATAATTGTGTCGTCGGTTATGATTCCATAAAATCTTTTTAAAATAATAATTATAATATAAATAGTTTTATCTCACTTGTTCTCAGTTCCATAAACCTCCATGAACACATTTAAATCGTCAATACCTCGATTCATAAATGGTTCGAGTTGAGATAAATCTAAATCACTTTCCGAAACGAGACAACCAAACTTTCTCGGTTTTAAAAACTGCTTCAGTACCTAAATTACTCTTAATTATACGTTTAAAAAAACCAATTTACCGTTGTTAGACGAATAGATTCTGGAATATTGTGAACTATTTTCTCATATTTCGTAACACTGTCATCATCAGACTTTTTCATAAATGTAATTTTTATCGTCCAAAAGACAGTATCCGAAAATTGTTCATGTCTACTTTCATGCTCAACGTTATCTTGAATAGATCCAACACTAATATAAATTTATTTTCCATTACTTACCCTTAGTGAATCCCAGCCAAACTCTCCGAGATCTGGTTGCATTTAATAAATACTTCTCCATCGCTGAATTCGCCTTAAATAAATATAAATACCTTATAACTACTATTGCATTCCATACCGAAAATCGAAGCCCACAATCTTCTTGTCCACTTCGTGTTAGAGTCTGATCCACCGATTGATCGTTGTTTATGTTCTAATTGCAAATATTTTTTATTTAAACTTATTTAAACTTACCTCAGCACCAAGTCCTATTTTTTCTTTAACATTATATATAAACTTTTGATCATCAATAGATTTTTGATTATCATAATCAGACAATTTTTGAACATCGACAAACTTCTGTCTTACACCATCGCACTAATAAAAATAAGTATATTATAAAACATGTATTTTAATTATTTACATTATTATCGATTTTATGTTTCCTCGAGCACTCCAATGAGCAAGATCGTAAATCACATCGTGGGCACCTTTAAATTTCATATACAAGATGGTATTAAATTTTAGTTAAATTTGAAAAAAAATCGTTGATAAGTGAGATTGAAACTTTAAAAAAGTAGTAAATTTAAAAAGAACTCCTAAAAGGATCTCATGGCAAATGAGAATACACTATTTTGTTATAGTTTTTGTAAGGGGGCTGAAGCAAAGTAATTTTTTTTTACAATTTTTTCATCCTTAATTAGAAAAGCAGTATCAACAATTGCTCTATTTAAGTATATAAAACCAAAACCTATATTTGTGCTCATTTTTCAAGCAAACTTTGCATAATTTTGGATCAATATCGTTTTGTTGCTGTGCCTTTCGCTCTTCACATTGTTTTACCACAGAATTTAATATTTCATCAGGATTTTCATCCTCTTCTTCGGATTCTTCGCACAAATTATTTACTAAACATTAAAATAACATATAAAAGCTTGATATGCAAGTTTATTCTTACTCGGATCTGCTGGGGTAGATATTATTGGAGCTTCATCATCAATTATTTCTCCATCTTCAGTTTCAATGGAATCGTTATTTAACACTTCTGTCATTCTAAATAAAAAATATGAATAAAAAAATAAAAAAAAATAAATTAATAGTTGCGATGGAGCAGGCTTGCATTAGTTTTAGGTTAGGATTAAAAGTGTAATAATTTGTGATTTATTTTTTGATTTTTCATTAATAGAAAGACCAATAATTGGATGTTATTAAATCTAGGAAAAACGCAATTTTTTTAAAAATATGATAGTATATGCTCAATTAGAATATTTATTTAATTTTTATGGATAAAATGTCTTTAAAAAATGTTTTTGTAGGGAATCATGTCTTTTAAAAAACAAACAGTGGAGCCGACGTGGACCTCATCCGTAAATATGCATCATTGCTTACCTACTTTATTAATTTTTATTTAGTTATCTAAAGCACTTCAACCGGGTTCTGAATGGCCTGATAAAGACGAACTTCTTGATGTTGTCTATTGGGGAAAACAAATCTTGGCTATCTTTGTCGGAATCGTTTTCGGAATAACACCATTGTATGGAATATTAGCTATAGTATCTTACGTATGTATATCTTCGGTTGTAGCACAACATTATGTTACAAAATTTCAAAAGGTTAGAATTTTCTATTTATTGCATTTAATTTCTTTATTTAAGGTAGACGAGGATGAAGTTGGCGGGTTTTGGGAGCTTGCTAAGGAAGGATTTGGTGCTGCTTTTGCTAGCTTTATGGTTTCTTGGATAACTGTCTACACAAGTTTACATCACTAGATAAGTATTGAATTTATTAACATTTTTGAAATTTTAATAATTTTTTGTGATAATTTATTTGTGATATATAATAAATTTATTTTATCGATTTTTATACTTACAATATACTGTAAGCTCCAGGTAGAATCCAGCGCGTAACTTCTTAATAGATTAGTAGATATATGCCATTGAAACATGCAGATTTAGATGTATATCACCTCATTCACACTGTTTGCATTACTATGTTGTTCTGTATATTGTGAGGATTATTTGCAAATCCTTGTCATTGGTTCCAATGAAAGTGTTTCAAGAAATCGTACTTTTCAAATAAAAAGTATTGTTAAATCTGAATGCCCAGTAATTAAAAATTTCATTATAAATACTTTTCCAACACTAAATTTCAGAATAAATGCGTTGTTCATGATATTGTGAATGAAAATAACAACAGGTTTAGTGGAACAGGAATTTGGACAATAATTCCAGCTTTTTTCAAATATAAAAGTACCTATGATTGGTATTTAATTATTCGTGACACAACGTTGGTTAATACTAAAGTTCTAATCCAATTATTGAACGGTTATGATCCAAATAAGTTGTTATTTGCTGGATATGCGTTAAGGGATAAAAAGTACGATTAGATATTTATTTTTCAATTATAGTTATTCAGTCCCACGATAATTCATCATTTTGGCTTCGATTTACCGGAACAGTTCGAGTATCCGTTGCTGGATGCAGGATTTATACTATCACGTGCTGTAATACAAAAGTATTTATTATATAATTTGCTTAAATTAGTTTTCTTTTGAGGATACATGAAAATCAAAATGAATTGAAGCTCCCATCGTTCGCAATAGATGTCCAACACGAGGTATAAAGGCGTTTAGAAATTCAACAGAAATTATCTAAATATTAGCCGAATTTTATTTACGAAAGGGTTCAAATTTGTTTTTAGCAAATCGATGATTAAATTAAATTTTGTAGGCAATGATTGTATTTCATTTAAAATATCTAATTTATATGATATTTGAAAGTTACATGCAATTTTTAAATTTAATTTAAATAGCTATTTACTCATGATGAATAGTAATTATGATATATTTTCTTGTAGTTTTCCGTGACGTTGTTTAAAAATTACAACATCACAATGGAATCATGGCCGGATGTTTTTTGTATAAATTCACAATCTTCAAAGTCTCATTGTGCCTCAATACAAAAAGTTTGCTGACCTTTTTTTATATATTTTTTAAATATATATTAATTAGGTACCTCCCCATACAAATAAATTAAGTGAGTTCGACATTTCTGTAATGATTAAAACGTTCCATGGACATCATGAAGAACGACGTAAATAAACTATGTAAAAATATCAATATTAATATTTATTTAGTACCAATTCTTGAAAAAACATGGACTCCTGGTCTCAGCCATATAAGTTTCTGCAGTGATCGTGTTGACCAATCTATTCCAACGATTGATCTAGAAGTTGGAAATACTAATAGAGGTCATTGTTCAAAAACATGGGCAATTATGAATAGATTTGTCCGAGAAAATCTGCAAACTGTATGGCTGCTTATAGCAGATGATGACACCTTAATATCAATGGAACGATTATTGCAAATGTTGGGTGACTACGACTCCGAAGAAGCATTGATAATCGGGGAGAGATATGGTTATGGATTCAGTATCGATGGATCATCTGGATATGATTATCCAACGGGTGGTGCAGGGTTTTGCAACGATTAAAAACACAATTGTTTAAATAAGTTTCAGAATGATTTTTTCGAGGGGTGCTGTGACCAAAATATTAGAGAAATGCCCGAAATGTCATTCCCCTGAGGATCCTGATGATATGATGATCGGGATGTGTGCCCTAAATGCTGGGATTCCAATTGTTCACGAACATCGACTTCATCAAGCGAGATCAGTTGATTATGCTGAAGAATATATTATGTAATTTTTCTATTCTTATAAACTTTTAGGGCATGCAAGATGCAAACGTCTTTATACTATTTTTTATATTTTCAGAAAACCAATATCTTTTCATAAATTCAACGACATCGATCCATTTGAAGTCTACAACAAACTTTTGATCAATAATGTAAATAATCGTGATGAGCTGTAAATAATAAATATGTAATCGGGTAAATTGTAAGTAATATTGTGAAACCTTGCCATAATAATATGTTAATACTATTTTATATAAATATATTTTTAAAACACAAATAATTCTTAGAATTTATATTTTTATAAATTCACGAATCGCCTTTTCGTGACTTAAAATATCCGTATTAACTTGTGCTTTTGGTTCAGCTCCCAATAGCATTGCACTACAATCAGATCCAAATGAAATAATACCAACGGCATAATTTTTAATATCATTCTTTGGTTTGTACATTATCCCACCACCACTATCTCCCTAAAAGGTTTCATATAACTTATGAAAAGACCACAAGAATAAGACCAACCCGGCAAACATTTTTTTCAGCTTCTTCTGCTGTACAAATAGTGTCATACGGTGCTTCTTCACCCAGGAGGTCATTGCAGTCGTCTTTGCTTATTGACTCTATCATTTTCATAATTAATAAACATTAAATTTGTTGGGGTTACCTATGTCAATAATTTGAAGCAGGGGATATGGTTTATTATCGTATGCATGACCAGCTTAATTGAGTATTATATTCCAAAGTGATTTTTTAAAATTTCTTACGATCTGCACCCCACCCAAAAGAGGTAAATGTTGTTTGAGAATTTGGTAATTTTATATTATGCAAAAACGGCAAGCATGCGTGGTTAGCCCCATCGATAGATTCTATGGATTTACTGAGCTCTAACAGTACCATATCATCACCCTGGTTACAATTTTTCTTATAGAAATCGCTTACATAAACCCTACAAAACATCTTATCTGCTAAAATTTTAGGTTTTCATACCTCGTAACATTTAATACGCTTCCAAGTAGTCCTTTCTCGGTGCAACCCAAGTCTTTATTAATCTCCGTACAAACTGCACCAACTCGAATTTTTGTACCACTTATAATTTCGTTGATCGTTAAGTCGCTATTTCTAAAAACATCAATTTTAAAAATTTATTAAAAATTGAAAAATTTCACTTGTCGCAGTAGCGGTCTGCAATAACGCTAGTCTTCTTCGATAGCTTTTTCCGAAAACAATGCGCAGCGGTAATTACGTGGCGTTTCGAAATAAGAGTTCCACCACATGTTACGGACCTTATCTTACGACCTCAACTTATATCAATTATATAATGACGATATTCATATATATCGGACACTGGTGAATCCGAATGCGTCGGTTGAGAACAAAACGCGCTTCTTTAATAAGAATAATAAAGTTCCGGTTTCCTCGCGACCCGATGCGTTGCAAACGGTCCAGAAAATAACAACTTCAGACCTTATAGTATAATCTCTAATGTACACTTCAATTGTTACAACGTTATTAATCGTTTCCCATAAAATGTGGTCTCCCTTTGGTCTCCCTTAAACCATTCTACTTATTCTCGTGCTACTGTACTGTTACTCCCCGTGATCGTTAGCACCAAAACCCAGATTAACAAATTAATAAATTTATTGTTGTTTTAATAATATTTGTTGTAATAAAGATATTATTATTATTATAACAGTAAAAAATTTAAGGTACGCTTAAATGTTGCAACTATTTTCTATGTAGTAAACATATTTTTTCGTTCTTAGCCTTCTTCTGAATACTTAAAATCGATGTTTTTAAGATTTCCCTCGTAAACGAAGCGTGTTTAGTTCGCGGCGGGCGACCAGTAGATTGACCATAGGATTTACTATATCTTTCCAAAAGCGGATTATTGTTTATGAATTATTGTTTATACTTTCAAGAGGGCAACGCGTGTGACAATTAACTGTAATAGATACTGTATAAGTCTTTTGACTATTAATTTATAGATCAAGGGCTACTTGCTCTTGAAAGAATATTTAAAGATACATTTAAATTTTAACTGAAACCACGTTTCGAAACCGTAATACCCAATATACTGGCGCTCTACTCTCACGATGACTGCGTATCTAGCAAGAAAGTGTGGACAAATTGCAAAGCCACGCCCTTAACATTTTATTTAAATTCTTTTTTTTTTAAGAATTCTAAAATCGTTTTTGAACCTTAAAAAAACTTAAATCAAATTCCAAGAAGTTACGATGAAACGTGAAGGACGTGGTTCCGTAATTTGTCTATACGTTTTTTGCAAAATACACAGTATTCGTGGCAGTGGAGTGTATTGGGGTATTGGGGTATTGGCTAATACGTTTTAAATAAATTATGATCGTATCATGTAGAGACCAATCATAATTATATGTATAGGTCTACCTAATTTGACATAATTAAATGTATCCGGTACCGTAATAACAATGTAGTTGACCAAAAATAAGGTAAGATGATTTCTCAAGACAGAACTTTCTAAAACTTTAGCGAGTCGAAAATTTTTAATTCAGTATTACTTTCTAAGTAATTAAGTAGTTTTGACATTCCTAAAGTATCAAAGTATCCGCATGGTTCAATAATTATAACTATAATTAACCCGGGTGAATTTGAAAGCGTCGGTTGAGTATAAAATATTCTTCGGTCACTGATAAAAAAGCTTTTAATTAGAGCCATTCAAATTTAGACAGTACAATATTCCTCGTTACTATCGAAATATATATATATATATATATATAAAACTATAGTCGTCGCCAAATTCGATTACCGCCGCAAAGTGTGGCGCACTTTTTTAAATATTATTTTTTCATCTAATTTTTATGATTTTTATTATTTTCCACATTTATTCCACGATTGAAACAACATCTAAAACATATTCTTCAATTTATTTAAGCAAAAACAGTATAGAACGAGCCTAAACAAGAAAATAATCATGAAAATTAAATGAAAAAATAATATTTAAAAAAGTGCGCCACACTTTGCGGCGGTAATCGCATTTGGCGACGACTATATATTAAAATATAATGTCATATCAACATATCAACGAAACTTTTCTCAAGCTCATAAAAATAAATTAAAATTGTAATGAAAGGATTTTTCAATATTTTTGAATAATTTTAAAAATATGGTGCGTTTCAGTGTTTTAAATATTTGTATACAGTAAACATATTTCTTCTCTCGTAGCCTCCTTCTGAAATCTTATAATCCATGTTTTAAAATTGCTCTCGTGAACGAGCCGTGTTTTGTTCGGGTGGGACGCATATGGATTGACCAGTGCCAGTGTATATATATTTTGTATAGTTCGTGTCAAATTTGATTACGACGCATTGCCAACCGTTGTACGTCGAGACAATTAGAAAAAGAGAGAGGGTCTAGTTTTGGGTCTATATTTATTCCTGCCTAGCTGCGCCGCGCTTTGCAATGCATCGCCAAATAATTTGATACAAGTTATTGACTAAAAAAATTTACACGCTACCCGAAAATGTAGATTTTATGAAATTCAATCAAGGTTTAATATGTTGTGTGGAGACACTCGTGATAAATTGTAAGCTGATAGTGGTTATTGTAAGACAAAAAATTCAATGCAAAGCAACGCAAGGAATGGGGAAACCTTTCTTCATATATAAACAAAGACAATTTAATAATTTTCCGCTAATTGTCTTTAGAAATTTTAGCCTACCATTATCGTCAACATTAATATTAATATCCAGTTGTACCGCCCATGGTGCTTCGTTGACAACAGTTCTCAGTTTACCCTTGTTATCCTTCTAAAAGTTATTCGATTAGAAGTGAACAATTAAATTTCGACCATTTTAAACTTTCTATAAGAACTTGCAATCCCACATTTTTTTGAATCTAAATATATTTTTTAAAAAATTTTAAAGGAATCTCCGTTGTTACCGTATATTGAATATGCAAGGCATGAAACCGTAAATGAAAAGAAGAATAAATTATAAATAATTTTCATTTGAATCAGATTTGGATATTTTTTAATATTTAAACGGTGGAGAAATATATATTTATATGAATTATGAAAATACGAAGGTCTATAATCAAATTATGTTTTATTTGATTATTCTTCTTCGAGTTTCAAATAAATAATTCGACGTATATGGGAATCATTTCTAGAATATTTAGCTATGTGACGAATTTTGTATTTTTTGTCATTTTCGGAGATCGGTGCCACATGAAAGAGCAAAAAAAAATTATAGTTTCAGATGTACGGCAACACGACAACAGACGACTTTTTTGCCTATTCAACATTTTTTTTGAGACAACACACATTGATGATAGATGAGAAGATGGCCGTCCAAACGAGAATCACATTCAATCCTAATTTTTCCCTCTTCGATTAGGCACCAATCTCTGAAAAGGACAATAAATATAATGAATAAACTTAATGGATGACAAATTTTCAAATCGTTTACCTTTACATGATTAATCATGCATGATTTTCAACTAGGAAGCCCTGGGTGAAATTGCGAATTCGGTCTTCCACCTTTTTTTAATCCGGTTTTTGGAAATTTTTATTTCGAATTGCGCTTTTTGAATTATTAAATGGTAAATATTTAAATCCGTCAATCTGATTTTCTGTTCTTTATTGCTTTATATTTAAACAAAATGTAGTTTCTATTATCGTTTTACTAATCAACTTTAGTAGTTTTTACGGAAGATTTGGCTACACTAGCGCAGTAGTCGTGGGAGTGGGATATGCAAGATATTATCAGTTTAGAAAAGACATCATAAGAAAACTTCTAACGTTTAACATAGAAAGTAGAAAGAGCTCTTCAAAACTATGCTTTTAGGCTTTCATTCATTTTTCTTATAATTGTTTCTATATTTTTTCATGCATATACAGTCTTGCATTACACTGCTTTTTGTTCGTGTTAGACGTTTTTTCATTAGGTAGTAGTACAATATATGATTGCACGATTGCTCAACTGGTTCCACCAACAGTAAAATATCATACCGTTGGTGTTAAAATTGATAAAAATGAGCGAGAGAGTTTCCGAAAGAAAATGTCAAGGAATTGTTCCAAACATTTAGGAAACAAAAGAAAGCTGGCCATTGTTCCTGTCAAATTTTTTCGGCTGTCATTGATTTTTTATTCCGAAAATTCATTTTTCATGTTGACAGACACCAAAGGCCAACAGCTAGCAAATCTATCGTGGAGTCGACCCTAATAATGAGAAAGATTCATTATTAGAGTTAATTAACCATTAAATTTAACAAAATTTTTATCGGGTAACAGTTTTTGGCAATTGCAATTGAGTTATGCTTTCCCCATTAGATTTTTAATGGAGAGTGGTTCTTGCAATCGGCCTTAGAATGGACGGGTTTCCGGATTCCGAAATTGAACCGCTTTTTAATGCGTGAAAGTGGAAACTTTATCAAAATGAGAGGAAAATCGCGCTGATCACGCGCTGGTATTCAACTGTTGGGCGCATTTATTGAATATTGCGAAAGAGAAATTACACGTCAATGGATGGGTGCTGGCGAATTGGCTGGCAACGCAGCACGTGATAAGTAGAAATATTGAATCCGGTAAACTTGCAATCCGAAGGGTAACAAGGTTGAGTAAAAACATGAACCAGTGAAAACCCAACTAATTTCCAAATTCAAGGTGCAATTTGGACAAAGCGCGTTTGATTCTTTTTTTTAATATTTCTGTCATCACTTTAATTTAAGTGATGACAAATCAATTGATGAGATGGTAGAGAAAAATCAGAGTTGTGCACATTATACTGGCAAAACGAAGCACATATTGTTTCTTTAAGGAACAGACATATTACCTTGAATATTCCAATATGCATATCAGTGATTAATGGAAAACAATTTAAATTGGAATTTTCAATTTCGGAATAAGGAAGAGAAAAACCGCGAAATACGGAATACAAAATAAGAAAGTTGTATCAACATTTCATATAAAATTAAAGGAAAAACACATTTAAGGAAAAGCAAAAAGTGCTTATTTCACTCATTCGCCAAATTGGAATAAACATTTCTTAAATTTCTAAAAAAAATTCGCTAATATATATTGTCGTGGTGTAGGTTAATGAAAAAGCAGGTTTAAAGGAACATTCTGAATAATAAAAAGGTCTCGTCTGGGGTCATGTCGATATAATTTCCATTTTGTTTATTTTTTCGCTTTTTTTCATATTATTATCATAATTATATTAATGTAACAACTAATTTATTAAGATAAAACAAAAAATTTCATGAAAAAAAAGAAAAGCGAAATGATTTTTTAAAAATTAGAAATTAAATCGACATGACCCCAGGCGAGACCATTTTATTATTCGGAATGCTCCTTTAAACCTGGTTTTTCAATAACCTACACCAAGACAATACGTGTAAATCATGTTTGAAATGGCATACATCTCAATCTGTAGACATTGATTTGTTTAGAAATGCGTTAGAACTCCAAGAAACTTTTAAAATAATGAATCATATTCTGATTTACTTTCAACTTTAGGCTCCCCTTCACATCGTTATTTCCATTTTTATGACATTTCGAAATATTTCTTCACCAACGCGTTAGCTAAAGTTAAAGACAACTTGCCTATTGTCTGTTTTCATTTTATGAATCTTATGATTGTGTTAATAAAGTCTAAGAAATTATGGTAAAAACATTTGAATAAAATGTGATTTTCAAGCACACGCCAAATGATTCATTCAAATATACTCATTAAAATTACGCCATTTTTTGAAATTAACATGTTAACTACAGTAACAGAACATAGGAACATACAAATTTTTTCCCTTCTGTACATCAGAAACACTGCGATTTTCACGGAATAAATTTTCAATTTCCGAAACACAGAACGCGGTACGCGGAATACGGAAGTCCGTCCATAACTGATGCATGAATTAATAATTTTAATATTTAGCGCCCGATATGTTACATTAGATCACAAAATATATTAGGTAGGAAGTGATGAGGACAATGACTGTGATTCTAATTTTGTTCATAATTTAAGCCAGCATACCGCTATGAGGCGCGTTTCTGGTGCTAAATTCATTCAGTTATTTTATGGCTCGAATATCAAATCAAGAACGTCTTGAAAAATTTCTGTCAAGAAAATTACTAAAAAAGGAAGATATAAATTCTCCAACTGAAAATTGTAAGTATATCATTTCTGTGTTTTTTCTTTATATTAAAAAAGTATTTCGGATCTTAACATATGGTTATCTGTCAGGCTAGATTTGAAAAAGAAAAAAAGTTGGTACCGTTTTGCCACAATTAGGGAAGATTCCAACTTTTTATTTTCCGTTTCATCAGTTTATGTTATTAATATTGTGTAATTTACTACGTGCACATGTACGGGTTAATACACGAAGAAAAAATGTTGGCTACTTTCCCGATCAATGGCAAGTCAAGATTTACATTTCTTTCATAACTTCTTCAAATAGGCATGTTAGTCTGAATTTTCCAATAATATTTAATAAATATCTAAAACGTTAGTTTAAAATGTGAAAGTAAAGCTGATGTAACATTTTCAGTATTTTGTCTATGGCTATTACGTGTATGTAAGGTTATTATCTTTCAGATTCTTATGCAATTGTTCGAAATATACCGAAAGAATTACACTCAAGGGACCTGCGAAAATATTTCAATTTATTCATAGAAGAGAATAAATTTGCATGTTTCCATTATCGCCATCGTCCAGAGTTACAAGCTGAAAATGAAGAGAAAGATGGGATAAAAAAGGAAACATGTTGTTGTATTATAGCATTTAATAATAACAGCGATAGAGAAGAATTTGTAAAAGAGTTTCATAAAAGGAATTGGTCCCTTAATGATGGAACTACCCTGGAACGTCGATGCTTCGTAGATCGATTAAAAGTCTCGAAAAAAGGCGAAGAGTCTACATCATCTTCTGTTACGGAGAATGACATAAAAGATATGATTGAATTAAAACCGCCAGCAGTTATGCCACAGGGAAATATTGGAACAACTAGTGCATATTTTAGAGAACAAGTTTGTATATTTTTTGCAATCTTTTGTTATCACTATATATATATATATATATATATATATAGATTCGACTATGCAAGCTACCAACCAGTGTGATTAAAAAATTGGGGATCGAAACAGGGAGAAGGAAAAAGGAATTTGAGGCCGTTCCATTTGATTATGAGTCTAGTACGATCAGTAAACAACAATATGATCCAAATGAATGTTATAATAAGGTAAAATATAGGTATGTGCTATCTTTATTGTACCGATATAGGATGATGTGAAAAAAAACGTGTCCCAAGAGCAACAATCGGATCGCGGTGCCGATGAGAGTGATAATGATAACTGCGAAGAATGGGAAAGACATGAAGCGTTACATGAAGATGTGTCTGAGCAAGAACGCGTTAAACCAAAAAAGTATGAAGAAGAAATGGAAGTTACTTGGGAAAAGGGAGGTCCAGGATTAGTATGGTATACCGATAAGAATTATTGGGATGAAAGAGAAAAAGGTTTTGAGTTTTTGTTTCTTCTATTCAATATTAAATTTTAGGAACTGATTGCGACTGGGCTTGGGCTGATGATTGGGATGTTGATTACTCGGTGTACTATGAGGGCAAATCAGCTGGTGATTTAGATGCGAAAGCGTCCATTGAGATTTCTGAGGACGATTTATTAAGGTATTTAAAAATTAACATATATATTGAATATGATTATTTAGAACGGGGAAATTAGAAAAATCTGTGTTTAAAAAAAGTAATTTGAAGGCCAATAAATCTAGGAAAAGATCAAGATCAACAGATTTAACACCTAATTTTGAGTCTAAATATGCTAACAAGATTTTGCTGAAGTACAGTTTAATTTATTCGATAAATTTGATAATATTAAAATTCAGAATGGGTTGGAAGCCTGGGACAGGTTTAGGGAAACATGAACAAGGAAAAACCATACCTGTTGCCTGTTTTATGGAAGAGGAAGGTCAATCAGGAAAAGAGAAGGTCGGATTTGGTTACCGTGGTCCAAAACTGTTGCGGTTTAACGTCAAAAAGGAGGACAATCACTGTATAACTTCAATGTTTGTAAAATTTACCTTATATTTGATAATCATAAATATTTTTCAGTTATGATAATAAAGAGGAACCTATGGTTGGAGTCGAACGAAATACTAATTTTCTTCTGCGACGGGATGGACCCGATTTTCAAAAATACACAACTCACTGATTATTGGATATTTATAGATAAAAACAATAAAATGCGATTTGTATAATAGTAAATTTAATTCTTTGAATTAATAAATCACTTATTTTTTGTGATTTTGGAGTTTCAATCGTCTTTAGTGTGATTGAAAAGATATATTACCTCAATTTTCTTCATCATACTTTGATGAAATAGCAAAGTTTAATAAAATACTGTTTAACTATTGTTAATTAAAGACATGTTTGAGGTAAGAAGAAACAAGGGAAATCTAGGGTCAACAGTTCATTTCGAATTTGTTCTGAATTTGCAGTTCAAGGATTGTATTTTTTCGCCAATAAAATTGTTAAGTAACGAATAATCTCTGAAATTTGAATAAACTAATCATATTAAACATTCTCGAAGAAAATGGGTATTTCATAAAAATCAGCTGATTAGAAACATTCTTATTTATCAATCGATATTGTGTCATATGACATGAGCGAGGAACAGACAACAAAGTAACCGCGACGCACCGCAGAGAATACTAGAATTTGAATATAAACAAAATTCTACAAAAAGTTATAAAATGCTAATGTAGTAGTATTTTTGTCTGTGTATCATTATCAAACATTTATTTTTCACATAGTTATTCATAATAATTAATTTTTACGATTATTTCTACCATTAAACATGACGTGTTACTCTTGTGAGCGCTCATTGCGTAGGAATTTTGTTTTGTCACGCTGCGGGTGGTATAAAAGAAGAGAAAAGCCCCACCTCCATCATTTCTCACTAAATCGTTGCTGCGTGCTGTTATCTTTCGAATAGATTTTCACCGAAGCGTTTTTCTTATTCCTTTCATTTGAAGATGCTTTACAATGCTTCATCAAACAATTCTCCATCAACTTCATCTGACGATGAGCAACAGTTATTTGACGAAATGTCACCTACTCAACTGCTGAGTTTGGCAATCAAGAAGAGAAGGACGTTGTACAATTGCAAAGAGCGTGACTATCACCGAGAGCTTCTTCAGACGAGTTTCATAACTTCTCTATGTAAGCATATGGGTGAGAGTCGGAAGCGACGTAGGCGTGGGGGGAAGAAACGTTCTAGTTCTGGTTTGTCTGGGGCTGGAAATGATAGTATTTCTTCCACAACCTCTGATGAGGGAAAATTAGACACTGGTGAACCTTTGGTTCAGAATACAACTGATTCGCCAACACAAGCCAAGCGCCGTTGCACCATAGATGCTGATCCATTTGGACTGGAGGAATTCTTCAAGAAGCTGTCCGAAAACAAAGGTAATTTTCTAATAATAATATTTTTGAATTTGAGGTGAGATTGATATTAAAAGTGATGATAGTTTCTCATTGAGGATGACATTCATGATAACCATTCCGATAATGCCTTTTTGGTATGGCGACTTAGGATTTGACAATTTAATTTTTTAGTTTCTTATCATAAATGGTATTCTTTCAGATCATTCATCGAAATTGGTTTCTGCACAATCATGAATTCAATGGAAAAGGATGATGTAGAAGATTTGTATTGTTGATTGTTAAAGTGATAATGTGATCTCACCATTCGGGTTATGAAAAACTAATAAATAAATAAATTCTTATTGTAAAATATTTTAATTTTCAATTATAGAACGTACGGCGCCCAGCCAGCCTGCCATTTTGGTTCAACGATGGCGTAAACCGAAATCCATTTTCACATTGATAGTATTGAAACGGTATACTACCAGTTAAAATTAGTTCAGAGTCAACCGCTTTAACACCCAACTTCCTTGATGATTTTTCTGTTGGCGATCAGCACTTAACCACATCGTTGGTATTTTATATAATAGAAATTGTTTTCAGTAATTTAGTGATATCTAGTCGGAGTGTTAACCGAGAAATTATTGAGATGTGATCCAACGTCATTATACCCTCAACCAAAAAAGGTGGTGTTTGTATAATCGTGGATTCAATTTCAGTTAAAATTCAATGTGTTGGTTAGGCTATAAATATGGTTTTCTGCATTCCCAATCATTCTTTTATATCCGCATAAAGTCGATTCTACGCCTAGTACTAAGTTTCACGGGTTAAAGCTTTCATACCTTCTTCCAGACCGCGCAGAAATTTTTGTCTTGATCTTAACTCGATTAATTTGAAAACAATGGGTGTGCGGAAGTGTTTTGTTTTTACGGAGCCGGTTAAAATAAGATTCAAAAGATGCCATTATTCAATCTATTTGCGGAGGAAAATGTGTATGGAAATGTTATTTAAGCGTATGATAAAACAAATTTGTTTCCCACTATAATGTTTATTCCGCTTTGTTTGTAATATTCTATACGATCCAGCTAAGAAAAATGAATATGAATCAACGGTAAATTAATGTTGCTGGTAATTCTATCTTATTCCAGAGTATTTATGTTACCAAATTATATATATATATATATAGGAACGGACGGGAGTATAAAATACTGTAAAAGATCAAACAATTTCTCGAATCGCAGCTACAAATTGACCGACTTCCGAGTAGTATAATGATGAATCACAAAATGGCATAGTAAAAATCACAATAATTGTCTTGAAAGTAGGATTAATTTTATTCATTCATTTCTTGAAGATTGATATGGCAAATATATACATTTTTTTTAACTCCACTCTGCATAATAATACATTTGGATGAATGGGAATTTGCATTTAATGTTATACGACGTATTTGTCGACAATTTTAATTGATTACGAGGCAGTGAACAATTAATTTATCAAGGCCACTGCGCAGCACCAAAGACCCCGATCTGGTAGTAATGTTTATAAGAAAAGTGAAATTCGAAGTTAAAATTTCCGAATTACATAAAAAGTGGAATCCGGAATTTCTCCCATCTGTGGACAATGCACTTAATTATTTAAGGAGAAAGGATAGAAACCAAATTAATAGAGGTATATCGTTAGCAATAATGATTCCAATCAGGAGACATGACTATTATATGGCGCAGAATGTAAAAATCGCAGCGAATAACATGGATGTACTTAATTGTGGTTTGGCTGAGAAATTCTTTAAGATCGAATGGCATTCCTTGCTTATTTATTCTCATTTTGATAGTTGGTGGATCTCAAATTGAAGGAGTGAATTCATGGTAAAGAGGATGACAACGACACTGATGACACAAATGAAGACGACGACGAGGAAGAAGAAGAAGAAGATGAAGAAGATGATGATGATCATTGGACGATTAAACTTGAATTTGACGCTTTTGATTGGCTCCGCTCGCTGTAGGATTTAATTTGGTTGATTGACTTTTTGAAGATCGATTGGCATTCCTTGAAATCCCCGAATCCACTATATTTGCAATGATGACTGGATCAAATGACGATCATCACCCAAACACCCATCAATGTATGTATTTCTAAAACCGCTACTGAATGTTTATTTATTCTCATTTTGATAGTTGGTGGATCTCAAATTGAAGGAGTGAATTCATGGTAAAGAGGATGACAACGACACTGATGACACAAATGGACAAGAAGACGACGACGAGGAAGAAGAAGAAGAAGATGAAGAAGATGATGATGATCACTGGACGATTAAACTTGAATTTGACGCTTTTGATTGGCTCCGCTCGCTGTAGGATTTAATTTGGTTGATTGACTTTTTGAAGATCGATTGGCATTCCTTGAAATCCCCGAATCCACTATATTTGCAATGATGACTGGATCAAATGACGATCATCACCCAAACACCCATCAATGTATGTATTTCTAAAACCGCTACTGAATGTTTATTTATTCTCATTTTGATAGTTGGTGGATCTCAAATTGAAGGAGTGAATTCATGGTAAAGAGGATGACAACGACACTGATGACACAAATGGACAAGAAGACGACGACGAGGAAGAAGAAGAAGAAGATGAAGAAGATGATGATGATCACTGGACGATTAAACTTGAATTTGACGCTTTTGATTGGCTCCGCTCGCTGTAGGATTTAATTTGGTTGATTGACTTTTTGAAGATCGATTGGCATTCCTTGAAATCCCCGAATCCACTATATTTGCAATGATGACTGGATCAAATGACGATCATCACCCAAACACCCATCAATGTATGTATTTCTAAAACCGCTACTGAATGTTTATTTATTCTCATTTTGATAGTTGGTGGATCTCAAATTGAAGGAGTGAATTCATGGTAAAGAGGATGACAACGACACTGATGACACAAATGGACAAGAAGACGACGACGAGGAAGAAGAAGAAGAAGATGAAGAAGATGATGATGATCACTGGACGATTAAACTTGAATTTGACGCTTTTGATTGGCTCCGCTCGCTGTAGGATTTAATTTGGTTGATTGACTTTTTGAAGATCGATTGGCATTTCTTGAAATCCCCGAATCCACTATATTTGCAATGATGACTGGATCAAATGACGATCATCACCCAAACACCCATCAATGTATGTATTTCTAAAACCACAACTGAATGTTTATTTATTCTCATTTTGATAGTTGGTGGATCTCAAATTGAAGGAGTGAATTCATGGTAAAGAGGATGACAACGACACTGATGACACAAATGGACAAGAAGACGACGACGAGGAAGAAGAAGAAGAAGATGAAGAAGATGATGATGATCACTGGACGATTAAACTTGAATTTGACGCTTTTGATTGGCTCCGCTCGCTGTAGGATTTAATTTGGTTGATTGACTTTTTGAAGATCGATTGGCATTCCTTGAAATCCCCGAATCCACTATATTTGCAATGATGACTGGATCAAATGACGATCATCACCCAAACACCCATCAATGTATGTATTTCTAAAACCGCTACTGAATGTTTATTTATTCTCATTTTGATAGTTGGTGGATCTCAAATTGAAGGAGTGAATTCATGGTAAAGAGGATGACAACGACACTGATGACACAAATGGACAAGAAGACGACGACGAGGAAGAAGAAGAAGAAGATGAAGAAGATGATGATGATCACTGGACGATTAAACTTGAATTTGACGCTTTTGATTGGCTCCGCTCGCTGTAGGATTTAATTTGGTTGATTGACTTTTTGAAGATCGATTGGCATTTCTTGAAATCCCCGAATCCACTATATTTGCAATGATGACTGGATCAAATGACGATCATCACCCAAACACCCATCAATGTATGTATTTCTAAAACCACAACTGAATGTTTATTTATTCTCATTTTGATAGTTGGTGGATCTCAAATTGAAGGAGTGAATTCATGGTAAAGAGGATGACAACGACACTGATGACACAAATGGACAAGAAGACGACGACGAGGAAGAAGAAGAAGAAGATGAAGAAGATGAAGAAGATGAAGAAGATGAAGAAGATGAAGAAGATGAAGAAGATGAAGAAGATGAAGAAGATGAAGAAGATGAAGAAGATGAAGAAGATGAAGAAGATGAAGAAGAAGAAGAAGATGAAGAAGATGATGATGATCACTGGACGATTAAACTTGAATTTGACGCTTTTGATTGGCTCCGCTCGCTGTAGGATTTAATTTGGTTGATTGACTTTTTGAAGATCGATTGGCATTTCTTGAAATCCCCGAATCCACTATATTTGCAATGATGACTGGATCAAATGACGATCATCACCCAAACACCCATCAATGTATGTATTTCTAAAACCACAACTGAATGTTTATTTATTCTCATTTTGATAGTTGGTGGATCTCAAATTGAAGGAGTGAATTCATGGTAAAGAGGATGACAACGACACTGATGACACAAATGGACAAGAAGACGACGACGAGGAAGAAGAAGAAGAAGATGAAGAAGATGATGATGATCACTGGACGATTAAACTTGAATTTGACGCTTTTGATTGGCTCCGCTCGCTGTAGGATTTAATTTGGTTGATTGACTTTTTGAAGATCGATTGGCATTTCTTGAAATCCCCGAATCCACTATATTTGCAATGATGACTGGATCAAATGACGATCATCACCCAAACACCCATCAATGTATGTATTTCTAAAACCACAACTGAATGTTTATTTATTCTCATTTTGATAGTTGGTGGATCTCAAATTGAAGGAGTGAATTCATGGTAAAGAGGATGACAACGACACTGATGACACAAATGGACAAGAAGACGACGACGAGGAAGAAGAAGAAGAAGATGAAGAAGATGAAGAAGATGAAGAAGATGAAGAAGATGAAGAAGATGAAGAAGATGAAGAAGATGAAGAAGATGAAGAAGATGAAGAAGATGAAGAAGATGAAGAAGATGAAGAAGATGAAGAAGATGAAGAAGATGATGATGTTCACTGGACGATTAATCTTGAATTTGACGCTTTTGATTGGCTCCGCTCGCTGTAGGATTTAATTTGGTTGATTGACTTTTTGAAGATCGAATGGCATTCCTTGAAATCCCCGAATCCACTATATTTGCAAGGATGACTGGATCAAATGACGATCATCACCCAAACACCCATCAATGTATGTATTTCTAAAACCGCTACTGAATGTTTATTTATTCTCATTTTGATAGTTGGTGGATCTCAAATTGAAGGAGTGAATTCATGGTAAAGATGATGACAACGACCCTGATGACACAAATGGACAAGAAGACGACGACGAGGAAGAAGAAGAAGAAGATGAAGAAGATGATGATGATCACTGGACGATTAAACTTGAATTTGACGCTTTTGATTGGCTCCGCTCGCTGTAGGATTTAATTTGGTTGATTGACTTTTTGAAGATCGATTGGCATTCCTTGAAATTCCCGAATCCACTATATTTGCAATGATGACTGGATCAAATGACGATCATCACCCAAACACTCATCAATGTATGTATTTCTAAAACCGCTACTGAATGTTTATTTATTCTCATTTTGATAGTTGGTGGATCTCAAATTGAAGGAGTGAATTCATGGTAAAGAGGATGACAACGACACTGATGACACAAATGGACAAGAAGACGACGACGAGGAAGAAGAAGAAGAAGATGAAGAAGATGAAGAAGATGATGATGTTCACTGGACGATTAAACTTGAATTTGACGCTTTTGATTGGCTCCGCTCGCTGTAGGATTTAATTTGGTTGATTGACTTTTTGAAGATCGATTGGCATTCCTTGAAATTCCCGAATCCACTATATTTGCAATGATGACTGGATCAAATGACGATCATCACCCAAACACTCATCAATGTATGTATTTCTAAAACCGCTACTGAATGTTTATTTATTCTCATTTTGATAGTTGGTGGATCTCAAATTGAAGGAGTGAATTCATGGTAAAGAGGATGACAACGACACTGATGACACAAATGGACAAGAAGACGACGACGAGGAAGAAGAAGAAGAAGATGAAGAAGATGATGATGATCACTGGACGATTAAACTTGAATTTGACGCTTTTGATTGGCTCCGCTCGCTGTAGGATTTAATTTGGTTGATTGACTTTTTGAAGATCGATTGGCATTCCTTGAAATTCCCGAATCCACTATATTTGCAATGATGACTGGATCAAATGACGATCATCACCCAAACACTCATCAATGTATGTATTTCTAAAACCACAACTGAATGTTTATTTATTCTCATTTTGATAGTTGGTGGATCTCAAATTGAAGGAGTGAATTCATGGTAAAGAGGATGACAACGACACTGATGACACAAATGGACAAGAAGACGACGACGAGGAAGAAGAAGAAGAAGATGAAGAAGATGAAGAAGATGATGATGTTCACTGGACGATTAAACTTGAATTTGACGCTTTTGATTGGCTCCGCTCGCTGTAGGATTTAATTTGGTTGATTGACTTTTTGAAGATCGATTGGCATTCCTTGAAATTCCCGAATCCACTATATTTGCAATGATGACTGGATCAAATGACGATCATCACCCAAACACTCATCAATGTATGTATTTCTAAAACCGCTACTGAATGTTTATTTATTCTCATTTTGATAGTTGGTGGATCTCAAATTGAAGGAGTGAATTCATGGTAAAGAGGATGACAACGACACTGATGACACAAATGGACAAGAAGACGACGACGAGGAAGAAGAAGAAGAAGATGAAGAAGATGATGATGATCACTGGACGATTAAACTTGAATTTGACGCTTTTGATTGGCTCCGCTCGCTGTAGGATTTAATTTGGTTGATTGACTTTTTGAAGATCGAATGGCATTCCTTGAAATTCCCGAATCCACTATATTTGCAATGATGACTGGATCAAATGACGATTATCACCCAAACACCCATCAATGTATGTATTTCTAAAACCGCTACTGAATGTTTATTTATTCTCATTTTGATAGTTGGTGGATCTCAAATTGAAGGAGTGAATTCATGGTAAAGAGGATGACAACGACACTGATGACACAAATGGACAAGAAGACGACGACGAGGAAGAAGAAGAAGAAGATGAAGAAGATGAAGAAGATGAAGAAGATGAAGAAGATGAAGAAGATGAAGAAGATGAAGAAGATGAAGAAGATGAAGAAGATGAAGAAGATGAAGAAGATGATGATGTTCACTGGACGATTAAACTTGAATTGACGCTTTTGATTGGCTCCGCTCGCTGTAGGATTTAATTTGGTTGATTGACTTTTTGAAGATCGAATGGCATTCCTTGAAATCCCCGAATCCACTATATTTGCAATGATGACTGGATCAAATGACGATCATCACCCAAACACCCATCAATGTATGTATTTCTAAAACCGCTACTGAATGTTTATTTATTCTCATTTTGATAGTAGGTGGATCTCAAATTGAAGGAGTGAATTCATGGTAAAGAGGATGACAACGACACTGATGACACAAATGGACAAGAAGACGACGACGAGGAAGAAGAAGAAGAAGATGAAGAAGATGAAGAAGATGAAGAAGATGAAGAAGATGAAGAAGATGAAGAAGATGAAGAAGATGAAGAAGATGAAGAAGATGATGATGTTCACTGGACGATTAAACTTGAATTGACGCTTTTGATTGGCTCCGCTCGCTGTAGGATTTAATTTGGTTGATTGACTTTTTGAAGATCGAATGGCATTCCTTGAAATCCCCGAATCCACTATATTTGCAATGATGACTGGATCAAATGACGATCATCACCCAAACACCCATCAATGTATGTATTTCTAAAACCGCTACTGAATGTTTATTTATTCTCATTTTGATAGTAGGTGGATCTCAAATTGAAGGAGTGAATTCATGGTAAAGAGGATGACAACGACACTGATGACACAAATGGACAAGAAGACGACGACGAGGAAGAAGAAGAAGAAGATGAAGAAGATGAAGAAGATGAAGAAGATGAAGAAGATGAAGAAGATGAAGAAGATGAAGAAGAAGAAGAAGATGAAGAAGATGATGATGATCACTGGACGATTAAACTTGAATTTGACGCTTTTGATTGGCTCCGCTCGCTGTAGGATTTAATTTGGTTGATTGACTTTTTGAAGATCGATTGGCATTTCTTGAAATCCCCGAATCCACTATATTTGCAATGATGACTGGATCAAATGACGATCATCACCCAAACACCCATCAATGTATGTATTTCTAAAACCACAACTGAATGTTTATTTATTCTCATTTTGATAGTTGGTGGATCTCAAATTGAAGGAGTGAATTCATGGTAAAGAGGATGACAACGACACTGATGACACAAATGGACAAGAAGACGACGACGAGGAAGAAGAAGAAGAAGATGAAGAAGATGATGATGATCACTGGACGATTAAACTTGAATTTGACGCTTTTGATTGGCTCCGCTCGCTGTAGGATTTAATTTGGTTGATTGACTTTTTGAAGATCGATTGGCATTCCTTGAAATCCCCGAATCCACTATATTTGCAATGATGACTGGATCAAATGACGATCATCACCCAAACACCCATCAATGTATGTATTTCTAAAACCGCTACTGAATGTTTATTTATTCTCATTTTGATAGTTGGTGGATCTCAAATTGAAGGAGTGAATTCATGGTAAAGAGGATGACAACGACACTGATGACACAAATGGACAAGAAGACGACGACGAGGAAGAAGAAGAAGAAGATGAAGAAGATGAAGAAGATGATGATGTTCACTGGACGATTAAACTTGAATTTGACGCTTTTGATTGGCTCCGCTCGCTGTAGGATTTAATTTGGTTGATTGACTTTTTGAAGATCGATTGGCATTCCTTGAAATTCCCGAATCCACTATATTTGCAATGATGACTGGATCAAATGACGATCATCACCCAAACACTCATCAATGTATGTATTTCTAAAACCGCTACTGAATGTTTATTTATTCTCATTTTGATAGTAGGTGGATCTCAAATTGAAGGAGTGAATTCATGGTAAAGAGGATGACAACGACACTGATGACACAAATGGACAAGAAGACGACGACGAGGAAGAAGAAGAAGAAGATGAAGAAGATGAAGAAGATGAAGAAGATGAAGAAGATGAAGAAGATGAAGAAGATGAAGAAGATGAAGAAGATGAAGAAGATGATGATGTTCACTGGACGATTAAACTTGAATTGACGCTTTTGATTGGCTCCGCTCGCTGTAGGATTTAATTTGGTTGATTGACTTTTTGAAGATCGAATGGCATTCCTTGAAATCCCCGAATCCACTATATTTGCAATGATGACTGGATCAAATGACGATCATCACCCAAACACCCATCAATGTATGTATTTCTAAAACCGCTACTGAATGTTTATTTATTCTCATTTTGATAGTAGGTGGATCTCAAATTGAAGGAGTGAATTCATGGTAAAGAGGATGACAACGACACTGATGACACAAATGGACAAGAAGACGACGACGAGGAAGAAGAAGAAGAAGATGAAGAAGATGAAGAAGATGAAGAAGATGAAGAAGATGAAGAAGATGAAGAAGATGAAGAAGAAGAAGAAGATGAAGAAGATGATGATGATCACTGGACGATTAAACTTGAATTTGACGCTTTTGATTGGCTCCGCTCGCTGTAGGATTTAATTTGGTTGATTGACTTTTTGAAGATCGATTGGCATTTCTTGAAATCCCCGAATCCACTATATTTGCAATGATGACTGGATCAAATGACGATCATCACCCAAACACCCATCAATGTATGTATTTCTAAAACCACAACTGAATGTTTATTTATTCTCATTTTGATAGTTGGTGGATCTCAAATTGAAGGAGTGAATTCATGGTAAAGAGGATGACAACGACACTGATGACACAAATGGACAAGAAGACGACGACGAGGAAGAAGAAGAAGAAGATGAAGAAGATGATGATGATCACTGGACGATTAAACTTGAATTTGACGCTTTTGATTGGCTCCGCTCGCTGTAGGATTTAATTTGGTTGATTGACTTTTTGAAGATCGATTGGCATTCCTTGAAATCCCCGAATCCACTATATTTGCAATGATGACTGGATCAAATGACGATCATCACCCAAACACCCATCAATGTATGTATTTCTAAAACCGCTACTGAATGTTTATTTATTCTCATTTTGATAGTTGGTGGATCTCAAATTGAAGGAGTGAATTCATGGTAAAGAGGATGACAACGACACTGATGACACAAATGGACAAGAAGACGACGACGAGGAAGAAGAAGAAGAAGATGAAGAAGATGAAGAAGATGATGATGTTCACTGGACGATTAAACTTGAATTTGACGCTTTTGATTGGCTCCGCTCGCTGTAGGATTTAATTTGGTTGATTGACTTTTTGAAGATCGATTGGCATTCCTTGAAATTCCCGAATCCACTATATTTGCAATGATGACTGGATCAAATGACGATCATCACCCAAACACTCATCAATGTATGTATTTCTAAAACCGCTACTGAATGTTTATTTATTCTCATTTTGATAGTTGGTGGATCTCAAATTGAAGGAGTGAATTCATGGTAAAGAGGATGACAACGACACTGATGACACAAATGGACAAGAAGACGACGACGAGGAAGAAGAAGAAGAAGATGAAGAAGATGATGATGATCACTGGACGATTAAACTTGAATTTGACGCTTTTGATTGGCTCCGCTCGCTGTAGGATTTAATTTGGTTGATTGACTTTTTGAAGATCGATTGGCATTCCTTGAAATTCCCGAATCCACTATATTTGCAATGATGACTGGATCAAATGACGATCATCACCCAAACACTCATCAATGTATGTATTTCTAAAACCACAACTGAATGTTTATTTATTCTCATTTTGATAGTTGGTGGATCTCAAATTGAAGGAGTGAATTCATGGTAAAGAGGATGACAACGACACTGATGACACAAATGGACAAGAAGACGACGACGAGGAAGAAGAAGAAGAAGATGAAGAAGATGAAGAAGATGATGATGTTCACTGGACGATTAAACTTGAATTTGACGCTTTTGATTGGCTCCGCTCGCTGTAGGATTTAATTTGGTTGATTGACTTTTTGAAGATCGATTGGCATTCCTTGAAATTCCCGAATCCACTATATTTGCAATGATGACTGGATCAAATGACGATCATCACCCAAACACTCATCAATGTATGTATTTCTAAAACCGCTACTGAATGTTTATTTATTCTCATTTTGATAGTTGGTGGATCTCAAATTGAAGGAGTGAATTCATGGTAAAGAGGATGACAACGACACTGATGACACAAATGGACAAGAAGACGACGACGAGGAAGAAGAAGAAGAAGATGAAGAAGATGATGATGATCACTGGACGATTAAACTTGAATTTGACGCTTTTGATTGGCTCCGCTCGCTGTAGGATTTAATTTGGTTGATTGACTTTTTGAAGATCGAATGGCATTCCTTGAAATTCCCGAATCCACTATATTTGCAATGATGACTGGATCAAATGACGATTATCACCCAAACACCCATCAATGTATGTATTTCTAAAACCGCTACTGAATGTTTATTTATTCTCATTTTGATAGTTGGTGGATCTCAAATTGAAGGAGTGAATTCATGGTAAAGAGGATGACAACGACACTGATGACACAAATGGACAAGAAGACGACGACGAGGAAGAAGAAGAAGAAGATGAAGAAGATGAAGAAGATGAAGAAGATGAAGAAGATGAAGAAGATGAAGAAGATGAAGAAGATGAAGAAGATGAAGAAGATGAAGAAGATGATGATGTTCACTGGACGATTAAACTTGAATTGACGCTTTTGATTGGCTCCGCTCGCTGTAGGATTTAATTTGGTTGATTGACTTTTTGAAGATCGAATGGCATTCCTTGAAATCCCCGAATCCACTATATTTGCAATGATGACTGGATCAAATGACGATCATCACCCAAACACCCATCAATGTATGTATTTCTAAAACCGCTACTGAATGTTTATTTATTCTCATTTTGATAGTAGGTGGATCTCAAATTGAAGGAGTGAATTCATGGTAAAGAGGATGACAACGACACTGATGACACAAATGGACAAGAAGACGACGACGAGGAAGAAGAAGAAGAAGATGAAGAAGATGAAGAAGATGAAGAAGATGAAGAAGATGAAGAAGATGAAGAAGATGAAGAAGATGAAGAAGATGAAGAAGATGATGATGTTCACTGGACGATTAAACTTGAATTGACGCTTTTGATTGGCTCCGCTCGCTGTAGGATTTAATTTGGTTGATTGACTTTTTGAAGATCGAATGGCATTCCTTGAAATCCCCGAATCCACTATATTTGCAATGATGACTGGATCAAATGACGATCATCACCCAAACACCCATCAATGTATGTATTTCTAAAACCGCTACTGAATGTTTATTTATTCTCATTTTGATAGTAGGTGGATCTCAAATTGAAGGAGTGAATTCATGGTAAAGAGGATGACAACGACACTGATGACACAAATGGACAAGAAGACGACGACGAGGAAGAAGAAGAAGAAGATGAAGAAGATGAAGAAGATGAAGAAGATGAAGAAGATGAAGAAGATGAAGAAGATGAAGAAGAAGAAGAAGATGAAGAAGATGATGATGATCACTGGACGATTAAACTTGAATTTGACGCTTTTGATTGGCTCCGCTCGCTGTAGGATTTAATTTGGTTGATTGACTTTTTGAAGATCGATTGGCATTTCTTGAAATCCCCGAATCCACTATATTTGCAATGATGACTGGATCAAATGACGATCATCACCCAAACACCCATCAATGTATGTATTTCTAAAACCACAACTGAATGTTTATTTATTCTCATTTTGATAGTTGGTGGATCTCAAATTGAAGGAGTGAATTCATGGTAAAGAGGATGACAACGACACTGATGACACAAATGGACAAGAAGACGACGACGAGGAAGAAGAAGAAGAAGATGAAGAAGATGATGATGATCACTGGACGATTAAACTTGAATTTGACGCTTTTGATTGGCTCCGCTCGCTGTAGGATTTAATTTGGTTGATTGACTTTTTGAAGATCGATTGGCATTCCTTGAAATCCCCGAATCCACTATATTTGCAATGATGACTGGATCAAATGACGATCATCACCCAAACACCCATCAATGTATGTATTTCTAAAACCGCTACTGAATGTTTATTTATTCTCATTTTGATAGTTGGTGGATCTCAAATTGAAGGAGTGAATTCATGGTAAAGAGGATGACAACGACACTGATGACACAAATGGACAAGAAGACGACGACGAGGAAGAAGAAGAAGAAGATGAAGAAGATGATGATGATCACTGGACGATTAAACTTGAATTTGACGCTTTTGATTGGCTCCGCTCGCTGTAGGATTTAATTTGGTTGATTGACTTTTTGAAGATCGATTGGCATTTCTTGAAATCCCCGAATCCACTATATTTGCAATGATGACTGGATCAAATGACGATCATCACCCAAACACCCATCAATGTATGTATTTCTAAAACCACAACTGAATGTTTATTTATTCTCATTTTGATAGTTGGTGGATCTCAAATTGAAGGAGTGAATTCATGGTAAAGAGGATGACAACGACACTGATGACACAAATGGACAAGAAGACGACGACGAGGAAGAAGAAGAAGAAGATGAAGAAGATGATGATGATCACTGGACGATTAAACTTGAATTTGACGCTTTTGATTGGCTCCGCTCGCTGTAGGATTTAATTTGGTTGATTGACTTTTTGAAGATCGATTGGCATTTCTTGAAATCCCCGAATCCACTATATTTGCAATGATGACTGGATCAAATGACGATCATCACCCAAACACCCATCAATGTATGTATTTCTAAAACCACAACTGAATGTTTATTTATTCTCATTTTGATAGTTGGTGGATCTCAAATTGAAGGAGTGAATTCATGGTAAAGAGGATGACAACGACACTGATGACACAAATGGACAAGAAGACGACGACGAGGAAGAAGAAGAAGAAGATGAAGAAGATGAAGAAGATGAAGAAGATGAAGAAGATGAAGAAGATGAAGAAGATGAAGAAGATGAAGAAGATGAAGAAGATGAAGAAGATGAAGAAGATGAAGAAGATGAAGAAGATGAAGAAGATGAAGAAGATGATGATGTTCACTGGACGATTAATCTTGAATTTGACGCTTTTGATTGGCTCCGCTCGCTGTAGGATTTAATTTGGTTGATTGACTTTTTGAAGATCGAATGGCATTCCTTGAAATCCCCGAATCCACTATATTTGCAAGGATGACTGGATCAAATGACGATCATCACCCAAACACCCATCAATGTATGTATTTCTAAAACCGCTACTGAATGTTTATTTATTCTCATTTTGATAGTTGGTGGATCTCAAATTGAAGGAGTGAATTCATGGTAAAGATGATGACAACGACCCTGATGACACAAATGGACAAGAAGACGACGACGAGGAAGAAGAAGAAGAAGATGAAGAAGATGATGATGATCACTGGACGATTAAACTTGAATTTGACGCTTTTGATTGGCTCCGCTCGCTGTAGGATTTAATTTGGTTGATTGACTTTTTGAAGATCGATTGGCATTCCTTGAAATTCCCGAATCCACTATATTTGCAATGATGACTGGATCAAATGACGATCATCACCCAAACACTCATCAATGTATGTATTTCTAAAACCGCTACTGAATGTTTATTTATTCTCATTTTGATAGTTGGTGGATCTCAAATTGAAGGAGTGAATTCATGGTAAAGAGGATGACAACGACACTGATGACACAAATGGACAAGAAGACGACGACGAGGAAGAAGAAGAAGAAGATGAAGAAGATGAAGAAGATGATGATGTTCACTGGACGATTAAACTTGAATTTGACGCTTTTGATTGGCTCCGCTCGCTGTAGGATTTAATTTGGTTGATTGACTTTTTGAAGATCGATTGGCATTCCTTGAAATTCCCGAATCCACTATATTTGCAATGATGACTGGATCAAATGACGATCATCACCCAAACACTCATCAATGTATGTATTTCTAAAACCGCTACTGAATGTTTATTTATTCTCATTTTGATAGTTGGTGGATCTCAAATTGAAGGAGTGAATTCATGGTAAAGAGGATGACAACGACACTGATGACACAAATGGACAAGAAGACGACGACGAGGAAGAAGAAGAAGAAGATGAAGAAGATGATGATGATCACTGGACGATTAAACTTGAATTTGACGCTTTTGATTGGCTCCGCTCGCTGTAGGATTTAATTTGGTTGATTGACTTTTTGAAGATCGATTGGCATTCCTTGAAATTCCCGAATCCACTATATTTGCAATGATGACTGGATCAAATGACGATCATCACCCAAACACTCATCAATGTATGTATTTCTAAAACCACAACTGAATGTTTATTTATTCTCATTTTGATAGTTGGTGGATCTCAAATTGAAGGAGTGAATTCATGGTAAAGAGGATGACAACGACACTGATGACACAAATGGACAAGAAGACGACGACGAGGAAGAAGAAGAAGAAGATGAAGAAGATGAAGAAGATGATGATGTTCACTGGACGATTAAACTTGAATTTGACGCTTTTGATTGGCTCCGCTCGCTGTAGGATTTAATTTGGTTGATTGACTTTTTGAAGATCGATTGGCATTCCTTGAAATTCCCGAATCCACTATATTTGCAATGATGACTGGATCAAATGACGATCATCACCCAAACACTCATCAATGTATGTATTTCTAAAACCGCTACTGAATGTTTATTTATTCTCATTTTGATAGTTGGTGGATCTCAAATTGAAGGAGTGAATTCATGGTAAAGAGGATGACAACGACACTGATGACACAAATGGACAAGAAGACGACGACGAGGAAGAAGAAGAAGAAGATGAAGAAGATGATGATGATCACTGGACGATTAAACTTGAATTTGACGCTTTTGATTGGCTCCGCTCGCTGTAGGATTTAATTTGGTTGATTGACTTTTTGAAGATCGAATGGCATTCCTTGAAATTCCCGAATCCACTATATTTGCAATGATGACTGGATCAAATGACGATTATCACCCAAACACCCATCAATGTATGTATTTCTAAAACCGCTACTGAATGTTTATTTATTCTCATTTTGATAGTTGGTGGATCTCAAATTGAAGGAGTGAATTCATGGTAAAGAGGATGACAACGACACTGATGACACAAATGGACAAGAAGACGACGACGAGGAAGAAGAAGAAGAAGATGAAGAAGATGAAGAAGATGAAGAAGATGAAGAAGATGAAGAAGATGAAGAAGATGAAGAAGATGAAGAAGATGAAGAAGATGAAGAAGATGATGATGTTCACTGGACGATTAAACTTGAATTGACGCTTTTGATTGGCTCCGCTCGCTGTAGGATTTAATTTGGTTGATTGACTTTTTGAAGATCGAATGGCATTCCTTGAAATCCCCGAATCCACTATATTTGCAATGATGACTGGATCAAATGACGATCATCACCCAAACACCCATCAATGTATGTATTTCTAAAACCGCTACTGAATGTTTATTTATTCTCATTTTGATAGTAGGTGGATCTCAAATTGAAGGAGTGAATTCATGGTAAAGAGGATGACAACGACACTGATGACACAAATGGACAAGAAGACGACGACGAGGAAGAAGAAGAAGAAGATGAAGAAGATGAAGAAGATGAAGAAGATGAAGAAGATGAAGAAGATGAAGAAGATGAAGAAGATGAAGAAGATGAAGAAGATGATGATGTTCACTGGACGATTAAACTTGAATTGACGCTTTTGATTGGCTCCGCTCGCTGTAGGATTTAATTTGGTTGATTGACTTTTTGAAGATCGAATGGCATTCCTTGAAATCCCCGAATCCACTATATTTGCAATGATGACTGGATCAAATGACGATCATCACCCAAACACCCATCAATGTATGTATTTCTAAAACCGCTACTGAATGTTTATTTATTCTCATTTTGATAGTAGGTGGATCTCAAATTGAAGGAGTGAATTCATGGTAAAGAGGATGACAACGACACTGATGACACAAATGGACAAGAAGACGACGACGAGGAAGAAGAAGAAGAAGATGAAGAAGATGAAGAAGATGAAGAAGATGAAGAAGATGAAGAAGATGAAGAAGATGAAGAAGATGAAGAAGATGATGATGTTCACTGGACGATTAAACTTGAATTGACGCTTTTGATTGGCTCCGCTCGCTGTAGGATTTAATTTGGTTGATTGACTTTTTGAAGATCGAATGGCATTCCTTGAAATCCCCGAATCCACTATATTTGCAATGATGACTGGATCAAATGACGATCATCACCCAAACACCCATCAATGTATGTATTTCTAAAACCACAACTGAATGTTTATTTATTCTCATTTTGATAGTTGGTGGATCTCAAATTGAAGGAGTGAATTCATGGTAAAGAGGATGACAACGACACTGATGACACAAATGGACAAGAAGACGACGACGAGGAAGAAGAAGAAGAAGATGAAGAAGATGAAGAAGATGAAGAAGATGAAGAAGATGAAGAAGATGAAGAAGATGAAGAAGATGAAGAAGATGAAGAAGATGATGATGTTCACTGGACGATTAAACTTGAATTGACGCTTTTGATTGGCTCCGCTCGCTGTAGGATTTAATTTGGTTGATTGACTTTTTGAAGATCGATTGGCATTCCTTGAAATTCCCGAATCCACTATATTTGCAATGATGACTGGATCAAATGACGATCATCACCCAAACACTCATCAATGTATGTATTTCTAAAACCGCTACTGAATGTTTATTTATTCTCATTTTGATAGTTGGTGGATCTCAAATTGAAGGAGTGAATTCATGGTAAAGAGGATGACAACGACACTGATGACACAAATGGACAAGAAGACGACGACGAGGAAGAAGATGAAGAAGATGAAGAAGATGAAGAAGATGAAGAAGATGAAGAAGATGAAGAAGATGAAGAAGATGAAGAAGATGATGATGTTCACTGGACGATTAAACTTGAATTTGACGCTTTTGATTGGCTCCGCTCGCTGTAGGATTTAATTTGGTTGATTGACTTTTTGAAGATCGAATGGCATTCCTTGAAATCCCCGAATCCACTATATTTGCAATGATGACTGGATCAAATGACGATCATCACCCAAACACTCATCAATGTATGTATTTCTAAAACCGCTACTGAATGTTTATTTATTCTCATTTTGATAGTTGGTGGATCTCAAATTGAAGGAGTGAATTCATGGTAAAGAGGATGACAACGACACTGATGACACAAATGGACAAGAAGACGACGACGAGGAAGAAGAAGAAGAAGATGAAGAAGATGAAGAAGATGATGATGTTCACTGGACGATTAAACTTGAATTTGACGCTTTTGATTGGCTCCGCTCGCTGTAGGATTTAATTTGGTTGATTGACTTTTTGAAGATCGAATGGCATTCCTTGAAATTCCCGAATCCACTATATTTGCAATGATGACTGGATCAAATGACGATTATCACCCAAACACCCATCAATGTATGTATTTCTAAAACCGCTACTGAATGTTTATTTATTCTCATTTTGATAGTAGGTGGATCTCAAATTGAAGGAGTGAATTCATGGTAAAGAGGATGACAACGACACTGATGACACAAATGGACAAGAAGACGACGACGAGGAAGAAGAAGAAGAAGATGAAGAAGATGAAGAAGATGATGATGTTCACTGGACGATTAAACTTGAATTGACGCTTTTGATTGGCTCCGCTCGCTGTAGGATTTAATTTGGTTGATTGACTTTTTGAAGATCGAATGGCATTCCTTGAAATCCCCGAATCCACTATATTTGCAATGATGACTGGATCAAATGACGATCATCACCCAAACACCCATCAATGTATGTATTTCTAAAACCACAACTGAATGTTTATTTATTCTCATTTTGATAGTTGGTGGATCTCAAATTGAAGGAGTGAATTCATGGTAAAGAGGATGACAACGACACTGATGACACAAATGGACAAGAAGACGACGACGAGGAAGAAGAAGAAGAAGATGAAGAAGATGAAGAAGATGAAGAAGATGAAGAAGATGAAGAAGATGAAGAAGATGAAGAAGATGATGATGTTCACTGGACGATTAAACTTGAATTGACGCTTTTGATTGGCTCCGCTCGCTGTAGGATTTAATTTGGTTGATTGACTTTTTGAAGATCGAATGGCATTCCTTGAAATCCCCGAATCCACTATATTTGCAATGATGACTGGATCAAATGACGATCATCACCCAAACACCCATCAATGTATGTATTTCTAAAACCACAACTGAATGTTTATTTATTCTCATTTTGATAGTTGGTGGATCTCAAATTGAAGGAGTGAATTCATGGTAAAGAGGATGACAACGACACTGATGACACAAATGGACAAGAAGACGACGACGAGGAAGAAGAAGAAGAAGATGAAGAAGATGAAGAAGATGAAGAAGATGAAGAAGATGAAGAAGATGAAGAAGATGAAGAAGATGAAGAAGATGAAGAAGATGATGATGTTCACTGGACGATTAAACTTGAATTGACGCTTTTGATTGGCTCCGCTCGCTGTAGGATTTAATTTGGTTGATTGACTTTTTGAAGATCGAATGGCATTCCTTGAAATTCCCGAATCCACTATATTTGCAATGATGACTGGATCAAATGACGATCATCACCCAAACACCCATCAATGTATGTATTTCTAAAACCACAACTGAGTGTTTATTTATTCTCATTTTGATAGTTGGTGGATCTCAAATTGAAGGAGTGAATTCATGGTAAAGAGGATGACAACGACACTGATGACACAAATGGACAAGAAGACGACGACGAGGAAGAAGAAGAAGAAGATGAAGAAGATGATGATGATCACTGGACGATTAAACTTGAATTTGACGCTTTTGATTGGCTCCGCTCGCTGTAGGATTTAATTTGGTTGATTGACTTTTTGAAGATCGAATGGCATTCATTGAAATCCCCGAATCCACTATATATTCAATGATGACTGGATCAAATGACGATCATCACCCAAACACCCATCAATGTATTTATTTCTAAAACCACAACTGAGTGTTTATTTATTCTCATTTTGATAGTTGGTGGATCTCAAATTGAAGGAGTGAATTCATGGTAAAGAGGATGACAACGACACTGATAACACAAATGGACAAGAAGACAACGACGAGGAAGAAGAAGAAGAAGATGAAGAAGATGATGATGATCACTGGACGATTAAACTTGAATTTGACGCTTTTGATTGGCTCCGCTCGCTGTAGGATTTAATTTGGTTGATTGACTTTTTGAAGATCGAATGGCATTCATTGAAATCCCCGAATCCACTATATATTCAATGATGACTGGATCAAATGACGATCATCACCCAAACACCCATCAATGTATTTATTTCTAAAACCACAACTGAGTGTTTATTTATTCTCATTTTGATAGTTGGTGGATCTCAAATTGAAGGAGTGAATTCATGGTAAAGAGGATGACAACGACACTGATGACACAAATGGACAAGAAGACGACGACGAGGAAGAAGAAGAAGAAGATGAAGAAGATGAAGAAGATGATGATGTTCACTGGACGATTAAACTTGAATTGACGCTTTTGATTGGCTCCGCTCGCTGTAGGATTTAATTTGGTTGATTGACTTTTTGAAGATCGAATGGCATTCCTTGAAATCCCCGAATCCACTATATTTGCAATGATGACTGGATCAAATGACGATCATCACCCAAACACCCATCAATGTATTTATTTCTAAAACCACAACTGAGTGTTTATTTATTCTCATTTTGATAGTTGGTGGATCTCAAATTGAAGGAGTGAATTCATGGTAAAGAGGATGACAACGACACTGATGACACAAATGGACAAGAAGACGACGACGAGGAAGAAGAAGAAGAAGATGAAGAAGATGAAGAAGATGAAGAAGATGAAGAAGATGAAGAAGATGAAGAAGATGAAGAAGATGAAGAAGATGAAGAAGATGATGATGTTCACTGGACGATTAAACTTGAATTGACGCTTTTGATTGGCTCCGCTCGCTGTAGGATTTAATTTGGTTGATTGACTTTTTGAAGATCGAATGGCATTCCTTGAAATTCCCGAATCCACTATATTTGCAATGATGACTGGATCAAATGACGATCATCACCCAAACACCCATCAATGTATGTATTTCTAAAACCACAACTGAGTGTTTATTTATTCTCATTTTGATAGTTGGTGGATCTCAAATTGAAGGAGTGAATTCATGGTAAAGAGGATGACAACGACACTGATGACACAAATGGACAAGAAGACGACGACGAGGAAGAAGAAGAAGAAGATGAAGAAGATGATGATGATCACTGGACGATTAAACTTGAATTTGACGCTTTTGATTGGCTCCGCTCGCTGTAGGATTTAATTTGGTTGATTGACTTTTTGAAGATCGAATGGCATTCATTGAAATCCCCGAATCCACTATATATTCAATGATGACTGGATCAAATGACGATCATCACCCAAACACCCATCAATGTATTTATTTCTAAAACCACAACTGAGTGTTTATTTATTCTCATTTTGATAGTTGGTGGATCTCAAATTGAAGGAGTGAATTCATGGTAAAGAGGATGACAACGACACTGATAACACAAATGGACAAGAAGACAACGACGAGGAAGAAGAAGAAGAAGATGAAGAAGATGATGATGATCACTGGACGATTAAACTTGAATTTGACGCTTTTGATTGGCTCCGCTCGCTGTAGGATTTAATTTGGTTGATTGACTTTTTGAAGATCGAATGGCATTCATTGAAATCCCCGAATCCACTATATATTCAATGATGACTGGATCAAATGACGATCATCACCCAAACACCCATCAATGTATTTATTTCTAAAACCACAACTGAGTGTTTATTTATTCTCATTTTGATAGTTGGTGGATCTCAAATTGAAGGAGTGAATTCATGGTAAAGAGGATGACAACGACACTGATGACACAAATGGACAAGAAGACGACGACGAGGAAGAAGAAGAAGAAGATGAAGAAGATGAAGAAGATGATGATGTTCACTGGACGATTAAACTTGAATTGACGCTTTTGATTGGCTCCGCTCGCTGTAGGATTTAATTTGGTTGATTGACTTTTTGAAGATCGAATGGCATTCCTTGAAATTCCCGAATCCACTATATTTGCAATGATGACTGGATCAAATGACGATTATCACCCAAACACCCATCAATGTATGTATTTCTAAAACCGCTACTGAATGTTTATTTATTCTCATTTTGATAGTAGGTGGATCTCAAATTGAAGGAGTGAATTCATGGTAAAGAGGATGACAACGACACTGATGACACAAATGGACAAGAAGACGACGACGAGGAAGAAGAAGAAGAAGATGAAGAAGATGATGATCACTGGACGATTAAACTTGAATTTGACGCTTTTGATTGGCTCCGCTCGCTGTAGGATTTAATTTGGTTGATTGACTTTTTGAAGATCGAATGGCATTCCTTGAAATCCCCGAATCCACTATATTTGCAATGATGACTGGATCAAATGACGATCATCACCCAAACACCCATCAATGTATGTATTTCTAAAACCACGACTGAATGTTTATTTATTCTCATTTTGATAGTTGGTGGATCTCAAATTGAAGGAGTGAATTCATGGTAAAGAGGATGACAACGACACTGATGACACAAATGGACAAGAAGACGACGACGAGGAAGAAGAAGAAGAAGATGAAGAAGATGATGATCACTGGACGATTAAACTTGAATTTGACGCTTTTGATTGGCTCCGCTCGCTGTAGGATTTAATTTGGTTGATTGACTTTTTGAAGATCGATTGGCATTCCTTGAAATTCCCGAATCCACTATATTTGCAATGATGACTGGATCAAATGACGATCATCACCCAAACACCCATCAATGTATGTATTTCTAAAACCACAACTGAGTGTTTATTTATTCTCATTTTGATAGTTGGTGGATCTCAAATTGAAGGAGTGAATTCATGGTAAAGAGGATGACAACGACACTGATGACACAAATGGACAAGAAGACGACGACGAGGAAGAAGAAGAAGAAGATGAAGAAGATGATGATGATCACTGGACGATTAAACTTGAATTTGACGCTTTTGATTGGCTCCGCTCGCTGTAGGATTTAATTTGGTTGATTGACTTTTTGAAGATCGAATGGCATTCATTGAAATCCCCGAATCCACTATATATTCAATGATGACTGGATCAAATGACGATCATCACCCAAACACCCATCAATGTATTTATTTCTAAAACCACAACTGAGTGTTTATTTATTCTCATTTTGATAGTTGGTGGATCTCAAATTGAAGGAGTGAATTCATGGTAAAGAGGATGACAACGACACTGATGACACAAATGGACAAGAAGACAACGACGAGGAAGAAGAAGAAGAAGATGAAGAAGATGATGATGATCACTGGACGATTAAACTTGAATTTGACGCTTTTGATTGGCTCCGCTCGCTGTAGGATTTAATTTGGTTGATTGACTTTTTGAAGATCGAATGGCATTCATTGAAATCCCCGAATCCACTATATATTCAATGATGACTGGATCAAATGACGATCATCACCCAAACACCCATCAATGTATTTATTTCTAAAACCACAACTGAGTGTTTATTTATTCTCATTTTGATAGTTGGTGGATCTCAAATTGAAGGAGTGAATTCATGGTAAAGAGGATGACAACGACACTGATGACACAAATGGACAAGAAGACGACGACGAGGAAGAAGAAGAAGAAGATGAAGAAGATGAAGAAGATGATGATGTTCACTGGACGATTAAACTTGAATTGACGCTTTTGATTGGCTCCGCTCGCTGTAGGATTTAATTTGGTTGATTGACTTTTTGAAGATCGAATGGCATTCCTTGAAATTCCCGAATCCACTATATTTGCAATGATGACTGGATCAAATGACGATTATCACCCAAACACCCATCAATGTATGTATTTCTAAAACCGCTACTGAATGTTTATTTATTCTCATTTTGATAGTTGGTGGATCTCAAATTGAAGGAGTGAATTCATGGTAAAGAGGATGACAACGACACTGATGACACAAATGGACAAGAAGACGACGACGAGGAAGAAGAAGAAGAAGATGAAGAAGATGATGATGATCACTGGACGATTAAACTTGAATTTGACGCTTTTGATTGGCTCCGCTCGCTGTAGGATTTAATTTGGTTGATTGACTTTTTGAAGATCGATTGGCATTCCTTGAAATCCCCGAATCCACTATATTTGCAATGATGACTGGATCAAATGACGATCATCACCCAAACACCCATCAATGTATGTATTTCTAAAACCGCTACTGAATGTTTATTTATTCTCATTTTGATAGTTGGTGGATCTCAAATTGAAGGAGTGAATTCATGGTAAAGAGGATGACAACGACACTGATGACACAAATGGACAAGAAGACGACGACGAGGAAGAAGAAGAAGAAGATGAAGAAGATGATGATCACTGGACGATTAAACTTGAATTTGACGCTTTTGATTGGCTCCGCTCGCTGTAGGATTTAATTTGGTTGATTGACTTTTTGAAGATCGATTGGCATTCCTTGAAATCCCCGAATCCACTATATTTGCAATGATGACTGGATCAAATGACGATCATCACCCAAACACCCATCAATGTATGTATTTCTAAAACCGCTACTGAATGTTTATTTATTCTCATTTTGATAGTTGGTGGATCTCAAATTGAAGGAGTGAATTCATGGTAAAGAGGATGACAACGACACTGATGACACAAATGGACAAGAAGACGACGACGAGGAAGAAGAAGAAGATGAAGAAGATGAAGAAGATGAAGAAGATGAAGAAGATGAAGAAGATGAAGAAGATGAAGAAGATGAAGAAGATGAAGAAGATGAAGAAGATGAAGAAGATGAAGAAGATGAAGAAGATGAAGAAGATGAAGAAGATGATGATGTTCACTGGACGATTAAACTTGAATTGACGCTTTTGATTGGCTCCGCTCGCTGTAGGATTTAATTTGGTTGATTGACTTTTTGAAGATCGAATGGCATTCCTTGAAATCCCCGAATCCACTATATTTGCAATGATGACTGGATCAAATGACGATCATCACCCAAACACTCATCAATGTATGTATTTCTAAAACCGCTACTGAATGTTTATTTATTCTCATTTTGATAGTTGGTGGATCTCAAATTGAAGGAGTGAATTCATGGTAAAGAGGATGACAACGACACTGATGACACAAATGGACAAGAAGACGACGACGAGGAAGAAGAAGAAGAAGATGAAGAAGATGATGATGATCACTGGACGATTAAACTTGAATTTGACGCTTTTGATTGGTTCCGCTCGCTGTAGGATTTAATTTGGTTGATTGACTTTTTGAAGATCGATTGGCATTCCTTGAAATTCCCGAATCCACTATATTTGCAATGATGACTGGATCAAATGACGATCATCACCCAAACACTCATCAATGTATGTATTTCTAAAACCACAACTGAATGTTTATTTATTCTCATTTTGATAGTTGGTGGATCTCAAATTGAAGGAGTGAATTCATGGTAAAGAGGATGACAACGACACTGATGACACAAATGGACAAGAAGACGACGACGAGGAAGAAGAAGAAGAAGATGAAGAAGATGAAGAAGATGAAGAAGATGAAGAAGATGAAGAAGATGAAGAAGATGAAGAAGATGAAGAAGATGAAGAAGATGAAGAAGATGAAGAAGATGATGATGTTCACTGGACGATTAATCTTGAATTTGACGCTTTTGATTGGCTCCGCTCGCTGTAGGATTTAATTTGGTTGATTGACTTTTTGAAGATCGAATGGCATTCCTTGAAATCCCCGAATCCACTATATTTGCAATGATGACTGGATCAAATGACGATCATCACCCAAACACCCATCAATGTATGTATTTCTAAAACCGCTACTGAATGTTTATTTATTCTCATTTTGATAGTTGGTGGATCTCAAATTGAAGGAGTGAATTCATGGTAAAGAGGATGACAACGACACTGATGACACAAATGGACAAGAAGACGACGACGAGGAAGAAGAAGAAGAAGATGAAGAAGATGAAGAAGATGAAGAAGATGAAGAAGATGAAGAAGATGAAGAAGATGAAGAAGATGAAGAAGATGAAGAAGATGAAGAAGATGAAGAAGATGAAGAAGATGAAGAAGATGAAGAAGATGATGATGTTCACTGGACGATTAAACTTGAATTTGACGCTTTTGATTGGCTCCGCTCGCTGTAGGATTTAATTTGGTTGATTGACTTTTTGAAGATCGATTGGCATTCCTTGAAATTCCCGAATCCACTATATTTGCAATGATGACTGGATCAAATGACGATCATCACCCAAACACCCATCAATGTATGTATTTCTAAAACCACAACTGAATGTTTATTTATTCTCATTTTGATAGTTGGTGGATCTCAAATTGAAAGAGTGAATTCATGGTAAAGATGATGACAACGACCCTGATGACACAAATGGACAAGAAGACGACGACGAGGAAGAAGAAGAAGAAGATGAAGAAGATGAAGAAGATGAAGAAGATGAAGAAGAAGAAGAAGATGAAGAAGATGAAGAAGATGATGATGTTCACTGGACGATTAAACTTGAATTTGACGCTTTTGATTGGCTCCGCTCGCTGTAGGATTTAATTTGGTTGATTGACTTTTTGAAGATCGAATGGCATTCCTTGAAATCCCCGAATCCACTATATTTGCAATGATGACTGGATCAAATGACGATCATCACCCAAACACCCATCAATGTATGTATTTCTAAAACCACAACTGAATGTTTATTTATTCTCATTTTGATAGTTGGTGGATCTCAAATTGAAGGAGTGAATTCATGGTAAAGAGGATGACAACGACACTGATGACACAAATGGACAAGAAGACGACGACGAGGAAGAAGAAGAAGAAGATGAAGAAGATGAAGAAGATGAAGAAGATGAAGAAGATGAAGAAGATGAAGAAGATGAAGAAGATGAAGAAGATGAAGAAGATGAAGAAGATGATGATGTTCACTGGACGATTAAACTTGAATTTGACGCTTTTGATTGGCTCCGCTCGCTGTAGGATTTAATTTGGTTGATTGACTTTTTGAAGATCGAATGGCATTCCTTGAAATCCCCGAATCCACTATATTTGCAATGATGACTGGATCAAATGACGATCATCACCCAAACACCCATCAATGTATGTATTTCTAAAACCGCTACTGAATGTTTATTTATTCTCATTTTGATAGTTGGTGGATCTCAAATTGAAGGAGTGAATTCATGGTAAAGAGGATGACAACGACACTGATGACACAAATGGACAAGAAGACGACGACGAGGAAGAAGAAGAAGAAGATGAAGAAGAAGAAGAAGATGAAGAAGATGATGATCACTGGACGATTAAACTTGAATTTGACGCTTTTGATTGGCTCCGCTCGCTGTAGGATTTAATTTGGTTGATTGACTTTTTGAAGATCGAATGGCATTCCTTGAAATCCCCGAATCCACTATATTTGCAATGATGACTGGATCAAATGACGATCATCACCCAAACACTCATCAATGTATGTATTTCTAAAACCACAACTGAATGTTTATTTATTCTCATTTTGATAGTTGGTGGATCTCAAATTGAAGGAGTGAATTCATGGTAAAGAGGATGACAACGACACTGATGACACAAATGGACAAGAAGACGACGACGAGGAAGAAGAAGAAGAAGATGAAGAAGATGAAGAAGATGATGATGTTCACTGGACGATTAAACTTGAATTTGACGCTTTTGATTGGCTCCGCTCGCTGTAGGATTTAATTTGGTTGATTGACTTTTTGAAGATCGAATGGCATTCCTTGAAATCCCCGAATCCACTATATTTGCAATGATGACTGGATCAAATGACGATCATCACCCAAACACTCATCAATGTATGTATTTCTAAAACCGCTACTGAATGTTTATTTATTCTCATTTTGATAGTTGGTGGATCTCAAATTGAAGGAGTGAATTCATGGTAAAGAGGATGACAACGACACTGATGACACAAATGGACAAGAAGACGACGACGAGGAAGAAGAAGAAGAAGATGAAGAAGATGATGATCACTGGACCATTAAACTTGAATTTGACGCTTTTGATTGGCTCCGCTCGCTGTAGGATTTAATTTGGTTGATTGACTTTTTGAAGATCGAATGGCATTCCTTGAAATCCCCGAATCCACTATATTTGCAATGATGACTGGATCAAATGACGATCATCACCCAAACACTCATCAATGTATGTATTTCTAAAACCGCTACTGAATGTTTATTTATTCTCATTTTGATAGTTGGTGGATCTCAAATTGAAGGAGTGAATTCATGGTAAAGAGGATGACAACGACACTGATGACACAAATGGACAAGAAGACGACGACGAGGAAGAAGAAGAAGAAGATGAAGAAGATGAAGAAGATGATGATGTTCACTGGACGATTAAACTTGAATTTGACGCTTTTGATTGGCTCCGCTCGCTGTAGGATTTAATTTGGTTGATTGACTTTTTGAAGATCGAATGGCATTCCTTGAAATCCCCGAATCCACTATATTTGCAATGATGACTGGATCAAATGACGATCATCACCCAAACACTCATCAATGTATGTATTTCTAAAACCGCTACTGAATGTTTATTTATTCTCATTTTGATAGTTGGTGGATCTCAAATTGAAGGAGTGAATTCATGGTAAAGAGGATGACAACGACACTGATGACACAAATGGACAAGAAGACGACGACGAGGAAGAAGAAGAAGAAGATGAAGAAGATGATGATCACTGGACCAATAAACTTGAATTTGACGCTTTTGATTGGCTCCGCTCGCTGTAGGATTTAATTTGGTTGATTGACTTTTTGAAGATCGAATGGCATTCCTTGAAATCCCCGAATCCACTATATTTGCAATGATGACTGGATCAAATGACGATCATCACCCAAACACTCATCAATGTATGTATTTCTAAAACCACAACTGAATGTTTATTTATTCTCATTTTGATAGTTGGTGGATCTCAAATTGAAGGAGTGAATTCATGGTAAAGAGGATGACAACGACACTGATGACACAAATGGACAAGAAGACGACGACGAGGAAGAAGAAGAAGAAGATGAAGAAGATGATGATCACTGGACGATTAAACTTGAATTTGACGCTTTTGATTGGCTCCGCTCGCTGTAGGATTTAATTTGGTTGATTGACTTTTTGAAGATCGAATGGCATTCCTTGAAATCCCCGAATCCACTATATTTGCAATGATGACTGGATCAAATGACGATCATCACCCAAACACCCATCAATGTATGTATTTCTAAAACCACAACTGAATGTTTATTTATTCTCATTTTGATAGTTGGTGGATCTCAAATTGAAGGAGTGAATTCATGGTAAAGAGAATGACAACGACACTGATGACACAAATGGACAAGAAGACGACGACGAGGAAGAAGAAGAAGAAGATGAAGAAGATGATGATGATCACTGGACGATTAAACTTGAATTTGACGCTTTTGATTGGCTCCGCTCGCTGTAGGATTTAATTTGGTTGATTGACTTTTTGAAGATCGAATGGCATTCCTTGAAATCCCCGAATCCACTATATTTGCAATGATGACTGGATCAAATGACGATCATCACCCAAACACCCATCAATGTATGTATTTCTAAAACCACAACTGAATGTTTATTTATTCTCATTTTGATAGTTGGTGGATCTCAAATTGAAGGAGTGAATTCATGGTAAAGAGGATGACAACGACACTGATGACACAAATGGACAAGAAGACGACGACGAGGAAGAAGAAGAAGAAGATGAAGAAGATGATGATCACTGGACGATTAAACTTGAATTTGACGCTTTTGATTGGCTCCGCTCGCTGTAGGATTTAATTTGGTTGATTGACTTTTTGAAGATCGAATGGCATTCCTTGAAATCCCCGAATCCATTATATTTGCAATGATGACTGGATCAAATGACGATCATCACCCAAACACCCATCAATGTATGTATTTCTAAAACCGCTACTGAATGTTTATTTATTCTCATTTTGATAGTTGGTGGATCTCAAATTGAAGGAGTGAATTCATGGTAAAGAGGATGACAACGACACTGATGACACAAATGGACAAGAAGACGACGACGAGGAAGAAGAAGAAGAAGATGAAGAAGATGATGATCACTGGACCATTAAACTTGAATTTGACGCTTTTGATTGGCTCCGCTCGCTGTAGGATTTAATTTGGTTGATTGACTTTTTGAAGATCGAATGGCATTCCTTGAAATCCCCGAATCCACTATATTTGCAATGATGACTGGATCAAATGACGATCATCACCCAAACACTCATCAATGTATGTATTTCTAAAACCACAACTGAATGTTTATTTATTCTCATTTTGATAGTTGGTGGATCTCAAATTGAAGGAGTGAATTCATGGTAAAGAGGATGACAACGACACTGATGACACAAATGGACAAGAAGACGACGACGAGGAAGAAGAAGAAGAAGATGAAGAAGATGAAGAAGATGATGATGTTCACTGGACGATTAAACTTGAATTTGACGCTTTTGATTGGCTCCGCTCGCTGTAGGATTTAATTTGGTTGATTGACTTTTTGAAGATCGATTGGCATTCCTTGAAATTCCCGAATCCACTATATTTGCAATGATGACTGGATCAAATGACGATCATCACCCAAACACCCATCAATGTATGTATTTCTAAATCCACAACTGAATGTTTATTTATTCTCATTTTGATAGTTGGTGGATCTCAAATTGAAGGAGTGAATTCATGGTAAAGAGGATGACAACGACACTGATGACACAAATGGACAAGAAGACGACGACGAGGAAGAAGAAGAAGAAGATGAAGAAGATGATGATGTTCACTGGACGATTAAACTTGAATTTGACGCTTTTGATTGGCTCCGCTCGCTGTAGGATTTAATTTGGTTGATTGACTTTTTGAAGATCGATTGGCATTCCTTGAAATTCCCGAATCCACTATATTTGCAATGATGACTGGATCAAATGACGATCATCACCCAAACACCCATCAATGTATGTATTTCTAAAACCACAACTGAGTGTTTATTTATTCTCATTTTGATAGTTGGTGGATCTCAACCTGAAGGAATGAATTCATGGTAAAGAGGATGACAACGACACTGATGACACAAATGGACAAGAAGACGACGACGAGGAAGAAGAAGAAGAAGATGAAGAAGATGATGATGATCACTGGACGATTAAACTTGAATTTGACGCTTTTGATTGGCTCCGCTCGCTGTAGGATTTAATTTGGTTGATTGACTTTTTGAAGATCGATTGGCATTCCTTGAAATTCCCGAATCCACTATATTTGCAATGATGACTGGATCAAATGACGATCATCACCCAAACACCCATCAATGTATGTATTTCTAAAACCACAACTGAATGTTTATTTATTCTCATTTTGATAGTTGGTGGATCTCAAATTGAAGGAGTGAATTCATGGTAAAGAGGATGACAACGACACTGATGACACAAATGGACAAGAAGACGACGACGAGGAAGAAGAAGAAGAAGATGAAGAAGATGAAGAAGATGAATAAGATGAAGAAGATGAAGAAGATGAAGAAGATGAAGAAGATGAAGAAGATGAAGAAGATGAAGAAGATGATGATGTTCACTGGACGATTAAACTTGAATTTGACGCTTTTGATTGGCTCCGCTCGCTGTAGGATTTAATTTGGTTGATTGACTTTTTGAAGATCGATTGGCATTCCTTGAAATCCCCGAATCCACTATATTTGCAATGATGACTGGATCAAATGACGATCATCACCCAAACACCCATCAATGTATGTATTTCTAAAACCGCTTCTGAATGCTTATTTATTCTCATTTTGATAGTTGGTGGATCTCAAATTGAAGGAGGTAATTCATGGTAAAGAGGATGACAACGACACTGATGACACAAATGGACAAGAAGACGACGACGAGGAAGAAGAAGAAGAAGATGAAGAAGATGAAGAAGATGAAGAAGATGAAGAAGAAGAAGAAGATGAAGAAGATGAAGAAGATGAAGAAGATGAAGAAGATGAAGAAGATGAAGAAGATGAAGAAGATGAAGAAGATGAAGAAGATGAAGAAGATGAAGAAGATGAAGAAGATGAAGAAGATGAAGAAGATGAAGAAGATGAAGAAGATGAAGAAGATGAAGAAGATGAAGAAGATGAAGAAGATGAAGAAGATGAAGAAGATGAAGAAGATGAAGAAGATGATGATGTTCACTGGACGATTAATCTTGAATTTGACGCTTTTGATTGGCTCCGCTCGCTGTAGGATTTAATTTGGTTGATTGACTTTTTGAAGATCGAATGGCATTCCTTGAAATCCCCGAATCCACTATATTTGCAATGATGACTGGATCAAATGACGATCATCACCCAAACACCCATCAATGTATGTATTTCTAAAACCACAACTGAGTGTTTATTTATTCTCATTTTGATAGTTGGCGGATCTCAACCTGAAGGAATGAATTCATGGTAAAGAGGATGACAACGACACTGATGACACAAATGGACAAGAAGACGACGACGAGGAAGAAGAAGAAGAAGATGAAGAAGATGATGATGATCACTGGACGATTAAACTTGAATTTGACGCTTTTGATTGGCTCCGCTCGCTGTAGGATTTAATTTGGTTGATTGACTTTTTGAAGATCGATTGGCATTCCTTGAAATTCCCGAATCCACTATATTTGCAATGATGACTGGATCAAATGACGATCATCACCCAAACACCCATCAATGTATGTATTTCTAAAACCACAACTGAGTGTTTATTTATTCTCATTTTGATAGTTGGCGGATCTCAACCTGAAGGAATGAATTCATGGTAAAGAGGATGACAACGACACTGATGACACAAATGGACAAGAAGACGACGACGAGGAAGAAGAAGAAGAAGATGAAGAAGATGATAATGATCACTGGACGATTAAACTTGAATTTGACGCTTTTGATTGGCTCCGCTCGCTGTAGGATTTAATTTGGTTGATTGACTTTTTGAAGATCGAATGGCATTCCTTGAAATCCCCGAATCCACTATATTTGCAATGATGACTGGATCAAATGACGATCATCACCCAAACACTCATCAATGTATGTATTTCTAAAACCACAACTGAATGTTTATTTATTCTCATTTTGATAGTTGGTGGATCTCAAATTGAAGGAGTGAATTCATGGTAAAGAGGATGACAACGACACTGATGACACAAATGGACAAGAAGACGACGACGAGGAAGAAGAAGAAGAAGATGAAGAAGATGATGATGATCACTGGACGATTAAACTTGAATTTGACGCTTTTGATTGGCTCCGCTCGCTGTAGGATTTAATTTGGTTGATTGACTTTTTGAAGATCGATTGGCATTCCTTGAAATTCCCGAATCCACTATATTTGCAATGATGACTGGATCAAATGACGATCATCACCCAAACACCCATCAATGTATGTATTTCTAAAACCACAACTGAGTGTTTATTTATTCTCATTTTTATAGTTGGCGGATCTCAACCTGAAGGAATGAATTCATGGTAAAGAGGATGACAACGACACTGATGACACAAATGGACAAGAAGACGACGACGAGGAAGAAGAAGAAGAAGATGAAGAAGATGATAATGATCACTGGACGATTAAACTTGAATTTGACGCTTTTGATTGGCTCCGCTCGCTGTAGGATTTAATTTGGTTGATTGACTTTTTGAAGATCGATTGGCATTCCTTGAAATTCCCGAATCCACTATATTTGCAATGATGACTGGATCAAATGACGATCATCACCCAAACACCCATCAATGTATGTATTTCTAAAACCACAACTGAGTGTTTATTTATTCTCATTTTGATAGTTGGTGGATCTCAAATTGAAGGGGTGAATTCATGGTAAAGATGATGACAACGACACTGATGACACAAATGGACAAGAAGACGACGACGAGGAAGAAGAAGAAGAAGATGAAGAAGATGATGATGATCACTGGACGATTAAACTTGAATTTGACGCTTTTGATTGGCTCCGCTCGCTGTAGGATTTAATTTGGTTGATTGACTTTTTGAAGATCGATTGGCATTCCTTGAAATCCCCGAATCCACTATATTTGCAATGATGACTGGATCAAATGACGATCATCACCCAAACACCCATCAATGTATGTATTTCTAAAACCACAACTGAATGTTTATTTATTCTCATTTTGATAGTTGGTGGATCTCAACCTGAAGGAATGAATTCATGGTAAAGAGGATGACAACGACACTGATGACACAAATGGACAAGAAGACGACGACGAGGAAGAAGAAGAAGAAGATGAAGAAGATGATGATGATCACTGGACGATTAAACTTGAATTTGACGCTTTTGATTGGCTCCGCTCGCTGTAGGATTTAATTTGGTTGATTGACTTTTTGAAGATCGAATGGCATTCCTTGAAATCCCCGAATCCACTATATTTGCAATGATGATTGGATCAAATGACGATCATCACCCAAACACCCATCAATGTATGTATTTCTAAAACCACAACTGAATGTTTATTTATTCTCATTTTGATAGTTGGTGGATCTCAACCTGAAGGAATGAATTCATGGTAAAGAGGATGACAACGACACTGATGACACAAATGGACAAGAAGACGACGACGAGGAAGAAGAAGAAGAAGATGAAGAAGATGATGATGATCACTGGACGATTAAACTTGAATTTGACGCTTTTGATTGGCTCCGCTCGCTGTAGGATTTAATTTGGTTGATTGACTTTTTGAAGATCGATTGGCATTCCTTGAAATTCCCGAATCCACTATATTTGCAATGATGACTGGATCAAATGACGATCATCACCCAAACACCCATCAATGTATGTATTTCTAAAACCACAACTGAGTGTTTATTTATTCTCATTTTGATAGTTGGTGGATCTCAAATTGAAGGAGTGAATTCATGGTAAAGAGGATGACAACGACACTGATGACACAAATGGACAAGAAGACGACGACGAGGAAGAAGAAGAAGAAGATGAAGAAGATGATGATGTTCACTGGACGATTAAACTTGAATTTGACGCTTTTGATTGGCTCCGCTCGCTGTAGGATTTAATTTGGTTGATTGACTTTTTGAAGATCGATTGGCATTCCTTGAAATTCCCGAATCCACTATATTTGCAATGATGACTGGATCAAATGACGATCATCACCCAAACACCCATCAATGTATGTATTTCTAAAACCACAACTGAGTGTTTATTTATTCTCATTTTGATAGTTGGTGGATCTCAACCTGAAGGAATGAATTCATGGTAAAGAGGATGACAACGACACTGATGACACAAATGGACAAGAAGACGACGACGAGGAAGAAGAAGAAGAAGATGAAGAAGATGATGATGATCACTGGACGATTAAACTTGAATTTGACGCTTTTGATTGGCTCCGCTCGCTGTAGGATTTAATTTGGTTGATTGACTTTTTGAAGATCGATTGGCATTCCTTGAAATTCCCGAATCCACTATATTTGCAATGATGACTGGATCAAATGACGATCATCACCCAAACACCCATCAATGTATGTATTTCTAAAACCACAACTGAATGTTTATTTATTCTCATTTTGATAGTTGGTGGATCTCAAATTGAAGGAGTGAATTCATGGTAAAGAGGATGACAACGACACTGATGACACAAATGGACAAGAAGACGACGACGAGGAAGAAGAAGAAGAAGATGAAGAAGATGAAGAAGATGAATAAGATGAAGAAGATGAAGAAGATGAAGAAGATGAAGAAGATGAAGAAGATGATGATGTTCACTGGACGATTAAACTTGAATTTGACGCTTTTGATTGGCTCCGCTCGCTGTAGGATTTAATTTGGTTGATTGACTTTTTGAAGATCGATTGGCATTCCTTGAAATCCCCGAATCCACTATATTTGCAATGATGACTGGATCAAATGACGATCATCACCCAAACACCCATCAATGTATGTATTTCTAAAACCGCTTCTGAATGCTTATTTATTCTCATTTTGATAGTTGGTGGATCTCAAATTGAAGGAGGTAATTCATGGTAAAGAGGATGACAACGACACTGATGACACAAATGGACAAGAAGACGACGACGAGGAAGAAGAAGAAGAAGATGAAGAAGATGAAGAAGATGAAGAAGATGAAGAAGAAGAAGAAGATGAAGAAGATGAAGAAGATGAAGAAGATGAAGAAGATGAAGAAGATGAAGAAGATGAAGAAGATGAAGAAGATGAAGAAGATGAAGAAGATGAAGAAGATGAAGAAGATGAAGAAGATGAAGAAGATGAAGAAGATGAAGAAGATGAAGAAGATGAAGAAGATGAAGAAGATGAAGAAGATGAAGAAGATGATGATGTTCACTGGACGATTAATCTTGAATTTGACGCTTTTGATTGGCTCCGCTCGCTGTAGGATTTAATTTGGTTGATTGACTTTTTGAAGATCGAATGGCATTCCTTGAAATCCCCGAATCCACTATATTTGCAATGATGACTGGATCAAATGACGATCATCACCCAAACACCCATCAATGTATGTATTTCTAAAACCACAACTGAGTGTTTATTTATTCTCATTTTGATAGTTGGCGGATCTCAACCTGAAGGAATGAATTCATGGTAAAGAGGATGACAACGACACTGATGACACAAATGGACAAGAAGACGACGACGAGGAAGAAGAAGAAGAAGATGAAGAAGATGATGATGATCACTGGAAGATTAAACTTGAATTTGACGCTTTTGATTGGCTCCGCTCGCTGTAGGATTTAATTTGGTTGATTGACTTTTTGAAGATCGAATGGCATTCCTTGAAATCCCCGAATCCACTATATTTGCAATGATGACTGGATCAAATGACGATCATCACCCAAACACTCATCAATGTATGTATTTCTAAAACCACAACTGAATGTTTATTTATTCTCATTTTGATAGTTGGTGGATCTCAAATTGAAGGAGTGAATTCATGGTAAAGAGGATGACAACGACACTGATGACACAAATGGACAAGAAGACGACGACGAGGAAGAAGAAGAAGAAGATGAAGAAGATGATGATGATCACTGGACGATTAAACTTGAATTTGACGCTTTTGATTGGCTCCGCTCGCTGTAGGATTTAATTTGGTTGATTGACTTTTTGAAGATCGATTGGCATTCCTTGAAATTCCCGAATCCACTATATTTGCAATGATGACTGGATCAAATGACGATCATCACCCAAACACCCATCAATGTATGTATTTCTAAAACCACAACTGAGTGTTTATTTATTCTCATTTTTATAGTTGGCGGATCTCAACCTGAAGGAATGAATTCATGGTAAAGAGGATGACAACGACACTGATGACACAAATGGACAAGAAGACGACGACGAGGAAGAAGAAGAAGAAGATGAAGAAGATGATAATGATCACTGGACGATTAAACTTGAATTTGACGCTTTTGATTGGCTCCGCTCGCTGTAGGATTTAATTTGGTTGATTGACTTTTTGAAGATCGATTGGCATTCCTTGAAATTCCCGAATCCACTATATTTGCAATGATGACTGGATCAAATGACGATCATCACCCAAACACCCATCAATGTATGTATTTCTAAAACCACAACTGAGTGTTTATTTATTCTCATTTTGATAGTTGGTGGATCTCAAATTGAAGGGGTGAATTCATGGTAAAGATGATGACAACGACACTGATGACACAAATGGACAAGAAGACGACGACGAGGAAGAAGAAGAAGAAGATGAAGAAGATGATGATGATCACTGGACGATTAAACTTGAATTTGACGCTTTTGATTGGCTCCGCTCGCTGTAGGATTTAATTTGGTTGATTGACTTTTTGAAGATCGAATGGCATTCCTTGAAATCCCCGAATCCACTATATTTGCAATGATGATTGGATCAAATGACGATCATCACCCAAACACCCATCAATGTATGTATTTCTAAAACCACAACTGAATGTTTATTTATTCTCATTTTGATAGTTGGTGGATCTCAACCTGAAGGAATGAATTCATGGTAAAGAGGATGACAACGACACTGATGACACAAATGGACAAGAAGACGACGACGAGGAAGAAGAAGAAGAAGATGAAGAAGATGATAATGATCACTGGACGATTAAACTTGAATTTGACGCTTTTGATTGGCTCCGCTCGCTGTAGGATTTAATTTGGTTGATTGACTTTTTGAAGATCGATTGGCATTCCTTGAAATTCCCGAATCCACTATATTTGCTATGATGACTGGATCAAATGACGATCATCACCCAAACACCCATCAATGTATGTATTTCTAAAACCACAACTGAGTGTTTATTTATTCTCATTTTGATAGTTGGTGGATCTCAAATTGAAGGGGTGAATTCATGGTAAAGATGATGACAACGACACTGATGACACAAATGGACAAGAAGACGACGACGAGGAAGAAGAAGAAGAAGATGAAGAAGATGATGATGATCACTGGACGATTAAACTTGAATTTGACGCTTTTGATTGGCTCCGCTCGCTGTAGGATTTAATTTGGTTGATTGACTTTTTGAAGATCGATTGGCATTCCTTGAAATCCCCGAATCCACTATATTTGCAATGATGACTGGATCAAATGACGATCATCACCCAAACACCCATCAATGTATGTATTTCTAAAACCACAACTGAATGTTTATTTATTCTCATTTTGATAGTTGGTGGATCTCAACCTGAAGGAATGAATTCATGGTAAAGAGGATGACAACGACACTGATGACACAAATGGACAAGAAGACGACGACGAGGAAGAAGAAGAAGAAGATGAAGAAGATGATGATGATCACTGGACGATTAAACTTGAATTTGACGCTTTTGATTGGCTCCGCTCGCTGTAGGATTTAATTTGGTTGATTGACTTTTTGAAGATCGAATGGCATTCCTTGAAATCCCCGAATCCACTATATTTGCAATGATGATTGGATCAAATGACGATCATCACCCAAACACCCATCAATGTATGTATTTCTAAAACCACAACTGAATGTTTATTTATTCTCATTTTGATAGTTGGTGGATCTCAACCTGAAGGAATGAATTCATGGTAAAGAGGATGACAACGACACTGATGACACAAATGGACAAGAAGACGACGACGAGGAAGAAGAAGAAGAAGATGAAGAAGATGATGATGATCACTGGACGATTAAACTTGAATTTGACGCTTTTGATTGGCTCCGCTCGCTGTAGGATTTAATTTGGTTGATTGACTTTTTGAAGATCGATTGGCATTCCTTGAAATTCCCGAATCCACTATATTTGCAATGATGACTGGATCAAATGACGATCATCACCCAAACACCCATCAATGTATGTATTTCTAAAACCACAACTGAGTGTTTATTTATTCTCATTTTGATAGTTGGTGGATCTCAAATTGAAGGAGTGAATTCATGGTAAAGAGGATGACAACGACACTGATGACACAAATGGACAAGAAGACGACGACGAGGAAGAAGAAGAAGAAGATGAAGAAGATGATGATGATCACTGGACGATTAAACTTGAATTTGACGCTTTTGATTGGCTCCGCTCGCTGTAGGATTTAATTTGGTTGATTGACTTTTTGAAGATCGAATGGCATTCCTTGAAATCCCCGAATCCACTATATTTGCAATGATGATTGGATCAAATGACGATCATCACCCAAACACCCATCAATGTATGTATTTCTAAAACCACAACTGAGTGTTTATTTATTCTCATTTTGATAGTTGGTGGATCTCAACCTGAAGGAATGAATTCATGGTAAAGAGGATGACAACGACACTGATGACACAAATGAACAAGAAGACGACGACGAGGAAGAAGAAGAAGAAGATGAAGAAGATGATGATGATCAATGGACGATTAAACTTGAATTTGACGCTTTTGATTGGCTCCGCTCGCTGTAGGATTTAATTTGGTTGATTGACTTTTTGAAGATCGAATGGCATTCCTTGAAATCCCCGAATCCACTATATTTGCAATGATGATTGGATCAAATGACGATCATCACCCAAACACCCATCAATGTATGTATTTCTAAAACCACAACTGAATGTTTATTTATTCTCATTCTGATAGTTGGTGGATCTCAAATTGAAGGGGTGAATTCATGGTAAAGAGGATGACAACGACACTGATGACACAAATGAACAAGAAGACGACGACGAGGAAGAAGAAGAAGAAGATGAAGAAGATGATGATGATCAATGGACGATTAAACTTGAATTTGACGCTTTTGATTGGCTCCGCTCGCTGTAGGATTTAATTTGGTTGATTGACTTTTTGAAGATCGAATGGCATTCCTTGAAATCCCCGAATCCACTATATTTGCAATGATGATTGGATCAAATGACGATCATCACCCAAACACCCATCAATGTATGTATTTCTAAAACCACAACTGAATGTTTATTTATTCTCATTCTGATAGTTGGTGGATCTCAAATTGAAGGGGTGAATTCATGGTAAAGAGGATGACAACGACACTGATGACACAAATGAACAAGAAGACGACGACGAGGAAGAAGAAGAAGAAGATGAAGAAGATGATGATGATCAATGGACGATTAAACTTGAATTTGACGCTTTTGATTGGCTCCGCTCGCTGTAGGATTTAATTTGGTTGATTGACTTTTTGAAGATCGAATGGCATTCCTTGAAATCCCCGAATCCACTATATTTGCAATGATGATTGGATCAAATGACGATCATCACCCAAACACCCATCAATGTATGTATTTCTAAAACCACAACTGAGTGTTTATTTATTCTCATTTTGATAGTTGGTGGATCTCAACCTGAAGGAATGAATTCATGGTAAAGAGGATGACAACGACACTGATGACACAAATGAACAAGAAGACGACGACGAGGAAGAAGAAGAAGAAGATGAAGAAGATGATGATGATCAATGGACGATTAAACTTGAATTTGACGCTTTTGATTGGCTCCGCTCGCTGTAGGATTTAATTTGGTTGATTGACTTTTTGAAGATCGAATGGCATTCCTTGAAATCCCCGAATCCACTATATTTGCAATGATGATTGGATCAAATGACGATCATCACCCAAACACCCATCAATGTATGTATTTCTAAAACCACAACTGAATGTTTATTTATTCTCATTCTGATAGTTGGTGGATCTCAAATTGAAGGGGTGAATTCATGGTAAAGAGGATGACAACGACACTGATGACACAAATGAACAAGAAGACGACGACGAGGAAGAAGAAGAAGAAGATGAAGAAGATGATGATGATCAATGGACGATTAAACTTGAATTTGACGCTTTTGATTGGCTCCGCTCGCTGTAGGATTTAATTTGGTTGATTGACTTTTTGAAGATCGAATGGCATTCCTTGAAATCCCCGAATCCACTATATTTGCAATGATGATTGGATCAAATGACGATCATCACCCAAACACCCATCAATGTATGTATTTCTAAAACCACAACTGAATGTTTATTTATTCTCATTCTGATAGTTGGTGGATCTCAAATTGAAGGGGTGAATTCATGGTAAAGAGGATGACAACGACACTGATGACACAAATGAACAAGAAGACGACGACGAGGAAGAAGAAGAAGAAGATGAAGAAGATGATGATGATCAATGGACGATTAAACTTGAATTTGACGCTTTTGATTGGCTCCGCTCGCTGTAGGATTTAATTTGGTTGATTGACTTTTTGAAGATCGAATGGCATTCCTTGAAATCCCCGAATCCACTATATTTGCAATGATGACTGGATCAAATGACGATCATCACCCAAACACCCATCAATGTATGTATTTCTAAAACCACAACTGAGTGTTTATTTATTCTCATTTTGATAGTTGGTGGATCTCAACCTGAAGGAATGAATTCATGGTAAAGAGGATGACAACGACACTGATGACACAAATGAACAAGAAGACGACGACGAGGAAGAAGAAGAAGAAGATGAAGAAGATGATGATGATCAATGGACGATTAAACTTGAATTTGACGCTTTTGATTGGCTCCGCTCGCTGTAGGATTTAATTTGGTTGATTGACTTTTTGAAGATCGAATGGCATTCCTTGAAATCCCCGAATCCACTATATTTGCAATGATGATTGGATCAAATGACGATCATCACCCAAACACCCATCAATGTATGTATTTCTAAAACCACAACTGAGTGTTTATTTATTCTCATTTTGATAGTTGGTGGATCTCAACCTGAAGGAATGAATTCATGGTAAAGAGGATGACAACGACACTGATGACACAAATGAACAAGAAGACGACGACGAGGAAGAAGAAGAAGAAGATGAAGAAGATGATGATGATCAATGGACGATTAAACTTGAATTTGACGCTTTTGATTGGCTCCGCTCGCTGTAGGATTTAATTTGGTTGATTGACTTTTTGAAGATCGAATGGCATTCCTTGAAATCCCCGAATCCACTATATTTGCAATGATGATTGGATCAAATGACGATCATCACCCAAACACCCATCAATGTATGTATTTCTAAAACCACAACTGAATGTTTATTTATTCTCATTTTGATAGTTGGTGGATCTCAAATTGAAGGGGTGAATTCATGGTAAAGATGATGACAACGACCCTGATGACACAAATGGACAAGAAGACGACGACGAGGAAGAAGAAGAAGAAGATGAAGAAGATGATGATGATCACTGGACGATTAAACTTGAATTTGACGCTTTTGATTGGCTCCGCTCGCTGTAGGATTTAATTTGGTTGATTGACTTTTTGAAGATCGAATGGCATTCCTTGAAATCCCCGAATCCACTATATTTGCAATGATGACTGGATCAAATGACGATCATCACCCAAACACCCATCAATGTATGTATTTCTAAAACCACAACTGAATGTTTATTTATTCTCATTTTGATAGTTGGTGGATCTCAAATTGAAGGAGTGAATTCATGGTAAAGAGGATGACAACGACACTGATGACACAAATGGACAAGAAGACGACGACGAGGAAGAAGAAGAAGAAGATGAAGAAGATGATGATGATCACTGGACGATTAAACTTGAATTTGACGCTTTTGATTGGCTCCGCTCGCTGTAGGATTTAATTTGGTTGATTGACTTTTTGAAGATCGAATGGCATTCCTTGAAATCCCCGAATCCACTATATTTGCAATGATGACTGGATCAAATGACGATCATCACCCAAACACCCATCAATGCATTTATTTCTAAAACCACAACTGAGTGTTTATTTATTCTCATTTTGATAGTTGGTGGATCTCAAATTGAAGGAGTGAATTCATGGTAAAGAGGATGACAACGACACTGATGACACAAATGGACAAGAAGACGACGACGAGGAAGAAGAAGAAGAAGATGAAGAAGATGATGATGATCACTGGACGATTAAACTTGAATTTGACGCTTTTGATTGGCTCCGCTCGCTGTAGGATTTAATTTGGTTGATTGACTTTTTGAAGATCGAATGGCATTCCTTGAAATCCCCGAATCCACTATATTTGCAATGATGACTGGATCAAATGACGATCATCACCCAAACACCCATCAATGCATTTATTTCTAAAACCACAACTGAGTGTTTATTTATTCTCATTTTGATAGTTGGTGGATCTCAAATTGAAGGAGTGAATTCATGGTATAGAGGATGACAACGACACTGATGACACAAATGGACAAGAAGACGACGACGAGGAAGAAGAAGAAGAAGATGAAGAAGATGATGATGATCACTGGACGATTAAACTTGAATTTGACGCTTTTGATTGGCTCCGCTCGCTGTAGGATTTAATTTGGTTGATTGACTTTTTGAAGATCGAATGGCATTCATTGAAATCCCCGAATCCACTATATATTCAATGATGACTGGATCAAATGACGATCATCACCCAAACACCCATCAATGTATTTATTTCTAAAACCACAACTGAGTGTTTATTTATTCTCATTTTGATAGTTGGTGGATCTCAAATTGAAGGAGTGAATTCATGGTAAAGAGGATGACAACGACACTGATGACACAAATGGACAAGAAGACAACGACGAGGAAGAAGAAGAAGAAGATGAAGAAGATGATGATGATCACTGGACGATTAAACTTGAATTTGACGCTTTTGATTGGCTCCGCTCGCTGTAGGATTTAATTTGGTTGATTGACTTTTTGAAGATCGAATGGCATTCATTGAAATCCCCGAATCCACTATATATTCAATGATGACTGGATCAAATGACGATCATCACCCAAACACCCATCAATGTATTTATTTCTAAAACCACAACTGAGTGTTTATTTATTCTCATTTTGATAGTTGGTGGATCTCAAATTGAAGGAGTGAATTCATGGTAAAGAGGATGACAACGACACTGATGACACAAATGGACAAGAAGACAACGACGAGGAAGAAGAAGAAGAAGATGAAGAAGATGATGATGATCACTGGACGATTAAACTTGAATTTGACGCTTTTGATTGGCTCCGCTCGCTGTAGGATTTAATTTGGTTGATTGACTTTTTGAAGATCGAATGGCATTCATTGAAATCCCCGAATCCACTATATATTCAATGATGACTGGATCAAATGACGATCATCACCCAAACACCCATCAATGTATTTATTTCTAAAACCACAACTGAGTGTTTATTTATTCTCATTTTGATAGTTGGTGGATCTCAAATTGAAGGAGTGAATTCATGGTAAAGAGGATGACAACGACACTGATGACACAAATGGACAAGAAGACAACGACGAGGAAGAAGAAGAAGAAGATGAAGAAGATGATGATGATCACTGGACGATTAAACTTGAATTTGACGCTTTTGATTGGCTCCGCTCGCTGTAGGATTTAATTTGGTTGATTGACTTTTTGAAGATCGAATGGCATTCCTTGAAATCCCCGAATCCACTATATTTGCAATGATGACTGGATCAAATGACGATCATCACCCAAACACCCATCAATGTATGTATTTCTAAAACCACAACTGAATGTTTATTTATTCTCATTTTGATAGTTGGTGGATCTCAAATTGAAGGAGTGAATTCATGGTAAAGAGGATGACAACGACACTGATGACACAAATGGACAAGAAGACGACGACGAGGAAGAAGAAGAAGAAGATGAAGAAGATGATGATGATCACTGGACGATTAAACTTGAATTTGACGCTTTTGATTGGCTCCGCTCGCTGTAGGATTTAATTTGGTTGATTGACTTTTTGAAGATCGAATGGCATTCATTGAAATCCCCGAATCCACTATATATTCAATGATGACTGGATCAAATGACGATCATCACCCAAACACCCATCAATGTATTTATTTCTAAAACCACAACTGAGTGTTTATTTATTCTCATTTTGATAGTTGGTGGATCTCAAATTGAAGGAGTGAATTCATGATATAGAGGATGACAACGACACTGGTGACACAAATGGACAAGAAGACGACGACGAGGAAGAAGAAGAAGAAGATGAAGAAGATGATGATGATCACTGGACGATTAAACTTGAATTTGACGCTTTTGATTGGCTCCGCTCGCTGTAGGATTTAATTTGGTTGATTGACTTTTTGAAGATCGAATGGCATTCATTGAAATCCCCGAATCCACTATATATTCAATGATGACTGGATCAAATGACGATCATCACCCAAACACCCATCAATGTATTTATTTCTAAAACCACAACTGAGTGTTTATTTATTCTCATTTTGATAGTTGGTGGATCTCAAATTGAAGGAGTGAATTCATGATATAGAGGATGACAACGACACTGATGACACAAATGGACAAGAAGACAACGACGAGGAAGAAGAAGAAGAAGATGAAGAAGATGATGATGATCACTGGACGATTAAACTTGAATTTGACGCTTTTGATTGGCTCCGCTCGCTGTAGGATTTAATTTGGTTGATTGACTTTTTGAAGATCGAATGGCATTCCTTGAAATCCCCGAATCCACTATATTTGCAATGATGACTGGATCAAATGACGATCATCACCCAAACACCCATCAATGTATGTATTTCTAAAACCACAACTGAATGTTTATTTATTCTCATTTTGATAGTTGGTGGATCTCAAATTGAAGGAGTGAATTCATGGTAAAGAGGATGACAACGACACTGATGACACAAATGGACAAGAAGACGACGACGAGGAAGAAGAAGAAGAAGATGAAGAAGATGATGATGATCACTGGACGATTAAACTTGAATTTGACGCTTTTGATTGGCTCCGCTCGCTGTAGGATTTAATTTGGTTGATTGACTTTTTGAAGATCGAATGGCATTCATTGAAATCCCCGAATCCACTATATATTCAATGATGACTGGATCAAATGACGATCATCACCCAAACACCCATCAATGTATTTATTTCTAAAACCACAACTGAGTGTTTATTTATTCTCATTTTGATAGTTGGTGGATCTCAAATTGAAGGAGTGAATTCATGGTAAAGAGGATGACAACGACACTGATGACACAAATGGACAAGAAGACAACGACGAGGAAGAAGAAGAAGAAGATGAAGAAGATGATGATGATCACTGGACGATTAAACTTGAATTTGACGCTTTTGATTGGCTCCGCTCGCTGTAGGATTTAATTTGGTTGATTGACTTTTTGAAGATCGAATGGCATTCATTGAAATCCCCGAATCCACTATATATTCAATGATGATTGGATCAAATGACGATCATCACCCAAGCACCCATCAATGTATGTATTTCTAAAACCACAACTGAATGTTTATTTATTCTCATTTTGATAGTTGGTGGATCTCAAATTGAAGGGGTGAATTCATGGTAAAGATGATGACAACGACCCTGATGACACAAATGGACAAGAAGACGACGACGAGGAAGAAGAAGAAGAAGATGAAGAAGATGATGATGATCACTGGACGATTAAACTTGAATTTGACGCTTTTGATTGGCTCCGCTCGCTGTAGGATTTAATTTGGTTGATTGACTTTTTGAAGATCGAATGGCATTCATTGAAATCCCCGAATCCACTATATATTCAATGATGACTGGATCAAATGACGATCATCACCCAAACACCCATCAATGTATTTATTTCTAAAACCACAACTGAGTGTTTATTTATTCTCATTTTGATAGTTGGTGGATCTCAAATTGAAGGAGTGAATTCATGGTAAAGAGGATGACAACGACACTGATGACACAAATGGACAAGAAGACAACGACGAGGAAGAAGAAGAAGAAGATGAAGAAGATGATGATGATCACTGGACGATTAAACTTGAATTTGACGCTTTTGATTGGCTCCGCTCGCTGTAGGATTTAATTTGGTTGATTGACTTTTTGAAGATCGAATGGCATTCATTGAAATCCCCGAATCCACTATATATTCAATGATGATTGGATCAAATGACGATCATCACCCAAACACCCATCAATGTATTTATTTCTAAAACCACAACTGAGTGTTTATTTATTCTCATTTTGATAGTTGGTGGATCTCAAATTGAAGGAGTGAATTCATGGTATAGAGGATGACAACGACACTGATGACACAAATGGACAAGAAGACAACGACGAGGAAGAAGAAGAAGAAGATGAAGAAGATGATGATGATCACTGGACGATTAAACTTGAATTTGACGCTTTTGATTGGCTCCGCTCGCTGTAGGATTTAATTTGGTTGATTGACTTTTTGAAGATCGAATGGCATTCATTGAAATCCCCGAATCCACTATATATTCAATGATGACTGGATCAAATGACGATCATCACCCAAACACCCATCAATGTATTTATTTCTAAAACCACAACTGAGTGTTTATTTATTCTCATTTTGATAGTTGGTGGATCTCAAATTGAAGGAGTGAATTCATGGTATAGAGGATGACAACGACACTGATGACACAAATGGACAAGAAGACAACGACGAGGAAGAAGAAGAAGAAGATGAAGAAGATGATGATGATCACTGGACGATTAAACTTGAATTTGACGCTTTTGATTGGCTCCGCTCGCTGTAGGATTTAATTTGGTTGATTGACTTTTTGAAGATCGAATGGCATTCATTGAAATCCCCGAATCCACTATATATTCAATGATGATTGGATCAAATGACGATCATCACCCAAGCACCCATCAATGTATGTATTTCTAAAACCACAACTGAATGTTTATTTATTCTCATTTTGATAGTTGGTGGATCTCAAATTGAAGGGGTGAATTCATGGTAAAGATGATGACAACGACCCTGATGACACAAATGGACAAGAAGACGACGACGAGGAAGAAGAAGAAGAAGATGAAGAAGATGAAGAAGATGATGATGTTCACTGGACGATTAAACTTGAATTTGACGCTTTTGATTGGCTCCGCTCGCTGTAGGATTTAATTTGGTTGATTGACTTTTGGAAGATCGAATGGCATTCCTTGAAATCCCCGAATCCACTATATATTCAATGATGATTGGATCAAATGACGATCATCACCCAAACACCCATCAATGTATGTATTTCTAAAACCACAACTGAATGTTTATTTATTCTCATTTTGATAGTTGGTGGATCTCAAATTGAAGGAGTGAATTCATGGTAAAAAGGATGACAACGACACTGATGACACAAATGGACAAGAAGACGACGACGAGGAAGAAGAAGAAGAAGATGAAGAAGATGAAGAAGATGATGATGTTCACTGGACGATTAAACTTGAATTTGACGCTTTTGATTGGCTCCGCTCGCTGTAGGATTTAATTTGGTTGATTGACTTTTTGAAGATCGAATGGCATTCCTTGAAATCCCCGAATCCACTATATATTCAATGATGATTGGATCAAATGACGATCATCACCCAAGCACCCATCAATGTATGTATTTCTAAAACCACAACTGAATGTTTATTTATTCTCATTTTGATAGTTGGTGGATCTCAAATTGAAGGGGTGAATTCATGGTAAAGATGATGACAACGACCCTGATGACACAAATGGACAAGAAGACGACGACGAGGAAGAAGAAGAAGAAGATGAAGAAGATGAAGAAGATGAAGAAGATGAAGAAGATGATGATGTTCACTGGACGATTAAACTTGAATTTGACGCTTTTGATTGGCTCCGCTCGCTGTAGGATTTAATTTGGTTGATTGACTTTTTGAAGATCGAATGGCATTCCTTGAAATCCCCGAATCCACTATATATTCAATGATGATTGGATCAAATGACGATCATCACCCAAGCACCCATCAATGTATGTATTTCTAAAACCACAACTGAATGTTTATTTATTCTCATTTTGATAGTTGGTGGATCTCAAATTGAAGGGGTGAATTCATGGTAAAGATGATGACAACGACCCTGATGACACAAATGGACAAGAAGACGACGACGAGGAAGAAGAAGAAGAAGATGAAGAAGATGAAGAAGATGATGATGTTCACTGGACGATTAAACTTGAATTTGACGCTTTTGATTGGCTCCGCTCGCTGTAGGATTTAATTTGGTTGATTGACTTTTGGAAGATCGAATGGCATTCCTTGAAATCCCCGAATCCACTATATATTCAATGATGATTGGATCAAATGACGATCATCACCCAAACACCCATCAATGTATGTATTTCTAAAACCACAACTGAATGTTTATTTATTCTCATTTTGATAGTTGGTGGATCTCAAATTGAAGGAGTGAATTCATGGTAAAAAGGATGACAACGACACTGATGACACAAATGGACAAGAAGACGACGACGAGGAAGAAGAAGAAGATGATGATGATGAAGAAGATGATGATGTTCACTGGACGATTAAACTTGAATTTGACGCTTTTGATTGGCTCCGCTCGCTGTAGGATTTAATTTGGTTGATTGACTTTTTGAAGATCGAATGGCATTCATTGAAATACCCGAATCCACTATATTTTCAATGATGATTGGATCAAATGACGATCATCACCCAAACACCCATCAATGTATGTATTTCTAAAACCACAACTGAATGTTTATTTATTCTCATTTTGATAGTTGGTGGATCTCAAATTGAAGGAGTGAATTCATGGTAAAAAGGATGACAACGACACTGATGACACAAATGGACAAGAAGACGACGACGAGGAAGAAGAAGAAGATGATGATGATGAAGAAGATGATGATGTTCACTGGACGATTAAACTTGAATTTGACGCTTTTGATTGGCTCCGCTCGCTGTAGGATTTAATTTGGTTGATTGACTTTTTGAAGATCGAATGGCATTCATTGAAATCCCCGAATCCACTATATATTCAATGATGATTGGATCAAATGACGATCATCACCCAAACACCCATCAATGTATGTATTTCTAAAACCACAACTGAATGTTTATTTATTCTCATTTTGATAGTTGGTGGATCTCAAATTGAAGGGGTGAATTCATGGTAAAGATGATGACAACGACCCTGATGACACAAATGGACAAGAAGACGACGACGAGGAAGAAGAAGAAGAAGATGAAGAAGATGAAGAAGATGATGATGTTCACTGGACGATTAAACTTGAATTTGACGCTTTTGATTGGCTCCGCTCGCTGTAGGATTTAATTTGGTTGATTGACTTTTTGAAGATCGAATGGCATTCATTGAAATCCCCGAATCCACTATATTTTCAATGATGATTGGATCAAATGACGATCATCACCCAAACACCCATCAATGTATGTATTTCTAAAACCACAACTGAATGTTTATTTATTCTCATTTTGATAGTTGGTGGATCTCAAATTGAAGGAGTGAATTCATGGTAAAAAGGATGACAACGACACTGATGACACAAATGGACAAGAAGACGACGACGAGGAAGAAGAAGAAGAAGATGAAGAAGATGATGATGATCACTGGACGATTAAACTTGAATTTGACGCTTTTGATTGGCTCCGCTCGCTGTAGGATTTAATTTGGTTGATTGACTTTTTGAAGATCGAATGGCATTCATTGAAATCCCCGAATCCACTATATTTTCAATGATGATTGGATCAAATGACGATCATCACCCAAACACCCATCAATGTATGTATTTCTAAAACCGCTACTGAATGTTTATTTATTCTCATTTTGATAGTTGGTGGATCTCAAATTGAAGGAGTGAATTCATGGTAAAAAGGATGACAACGACACTGATGACACAAATGGACAAGAAGACGACGACGAGGAAGAAGAAGAAGATGATGATGATCACTGGACGATTAAACTTGAATTTGACGCTTTTGATTGGTTCGGCTCGCTGGAGGATTTAATTAAGAACACAAGAAATAGATTTATAACAAATAACAAGCAATAATAAATTTGGTGAAAACGTGATAAAATTTCGTGGATACTTCTTTTCATGTGAAGAATGTTTATAGAAATGTTTTTTTAGATAAAAATCCTTTATAGTTTATTGATATGTGCTTAAAAACCTTTTCCTTTGTTATTCCTAAATTTATTAACGACAACTCTTGTTATTTAGATACTGATAAATAATTAATAAAGAAGTTTTTAATAAAATTCATATTGTTAAATGCGTTCAAGCCAATTGATCTTGCTGCCACAATAGCTGGGGCATCGGTCCTGTATAATCTATTCAATAAATCCACAGATAACTGTAAAATCCACGAGTTTGTCCTACTATAGATCTTTTTATTATCCTACCATTACGGGCATATTATGACGTTGTGCTCTACTGTCATAATCGCTTAAATAGGTCAGGCTACCTGTATGAAATATTATTAACACTTTAATAAAATGTGATAAAAACCAATATCGGCCCCTTGAATAGTAGCTTTCTCGATAACATCGGTAAGAATATCAACATCATTCCAACCGAGGTTGACTCCCTGTCCAGCGAGGGGATGCATTTTATGCGCAGCATCACCAATAAGTGCGCATCTTGTGGTGATGTAGCTAAAACAAAATATAAATTATTTAAACCGATCAATAATACCATTTTGCATTTCCAAAGCCAAGTGGAAAATGTGCTCTAGAGTTGGGCAATACTTTTGTTACATGCGGCGGGATTTTTCCTTCGGCATTTTTAATAAATGCTTCTCGCTTGAAGGGATTTAGCTGATCGCAGGTAAAAAGCATTTTGTTAACAAATGAATTTTGCTCTAATTGATTGAACTGAAATTAGGTCCATAAAAATTTCCTTTTTTTTTAATTTTAAAATATACCAAAGCATCATTTAATTCGTCAATAAATTGATCTTCTGCGAGATTAGACAATCGCTTTGCATCTTCTGGAGTGGTCGCCCACGTCAATGCGGATACAGTATCCGAAAGCGGAATTAAAGCAACAGTTCCTAGTGGTGTGAAACGTTGCCATCCCGTTTCATTTCTACCATGGGCGGTCTTTAATATTTATTATCAAAGTGTGAATTATTAATATTTTTATTTAAAAAAAAACATGAAGTTATGCTGATTAATCATTACATATAATTATTTTTTACGTCTATTAAGTATCCATTCTCCAACAGTACGGTAATAAAAATATGAAATTATACTATTTTTTTCGTGATCTGATTGTGAGCAAGATTTTTTGAGAGATTAAGGTTTTAGTAATAGATAGCACAACATTGTACAATAATATGTTTAATGAAACTGTGAATCGGTTTATAAGTAAAGTTACGATTTTTTGTAATTTCGAACTGGCAATCGTTGATAAAATAGATTACCGTAACCACATCAAGTTGCATTTCAAAAATAATTTTACGAGTAAAATTATATAACTCACGTTTTATAAAAATAACTCGTCCTAAAGTACTCTAAAACAAACAGTTTTACTATATATATATATATATATATATATATATATATATATATATCTGCGGTCGGTGCAAATCAGGACAAAACAATAGAAAATTATGCCCCACTTTTTTAAAATAAAAATAAAAATAAGGGAGTGGTAAGTTTAGCAATGGATACTTGTTATATTGAAAACTGTGCAAACTTTTCCATATGTTACTTTTATTTTAAGATTTTAAAATAATTCGTAATTGAAGCAATAAAAGTGGCGTGAATGTTAGTTTTTTAATCAATAATATTTTAAAAATATTAAAATTGGTTGGGAACAAAATTTTTTAAAAATTGTGCCTTCGCGAAAGACAAATTTTAAATGCTCCATAGCTATTCTAAAGGATGTCCTTTGTTGAAATTCATACGCATCATGTAAATGAGTATATTATTCTGATTCTGTTAATTCCCATTTCGATTTATTTAATAGCAAGCAAAAAAGTTATGGAGCACTTGTCAGCATTTGTCATGAATTTAAAATATTTGCGTAATTTTACTTTCCATCTATTTTAATATTTTTAAATTAGTGATTCAATGAAACTAACGAATGAAGTAAATGACACATCTAACAAATAATGAAACAATTAAAAAAAATAAATGACGCAACAAAACCGCGGACAGTCTTCAACCGAGCGCACAAATTGGGAACGCCTTTTTTTAATTAGAGTACGTTTTGTCCTGATGTGCCGGTGTGTTATTGTTGTATACCGAATGGAATAAAGAAAATCACTGCGAACGTTCAATTTTTTCTTTTCGTCTCACAAAATTACCCTGACAAAGACAATACATTTTGGAAAATATTATTAATTTACTAGTTAGGACAAGATTAACAAAAATAATTCGAGATCACCAATCTCCTACCTCCAACTCCACGATGGCAACCAAAGCATTTTGATTGTAACTGAAAGAATTATATCCGACATTTGTTGATTGCCTTACTTTGGATGCTACTCCATCAGCTCCTATCTAAAGTTACCTCAATAAGAACTATTTTAAAATTTATTACCAATAAAGAAGTTTCAATAACTTCTCCATTATCTAATTTAATAGTTGCCAAGTTTTCCAATGCTGTTGGTATTCTTAACGATATATATATATATATATATATATACAGATATGTTTGTAAAAAACTAACCCACAATCAATAACTTTAACTGACGATTTTATATCAATGTTCTTGTAATTCTGCAACTTTTCAAACAATGCACCAACGATCACATCATTCTCAATGACGTAAGCTATTTCGTTATTGCAAATTCTGCTAAACTCAATTTCTGATGTAGAACAGCTTTCGTATACCTTAATCCCAAAGATTATATTGACTACAGTTTATTAAAAATCATACATATAAACGATTGACTCGTTTGGCGCGAACGGAAGATATTCTATCCCACACATCGAGCCCTGAGGAAAAAAATATACAATCGATGGCAAATGCGATTACCACCGCACGCCAACGGCAAACAGCCTTCACATAGAAAAAATGATCAACGAATTTGATGACGCGTTCAACAAATTTATTATTTTTTGTTCTTTTTTGTAAAACAATATTTTGGCTATAATAGGAGAACTAGTGATTTTTATGAAACGTAAGATATATCATTCTGATGCTCGTAAAATTCTGAATTTTTTGAAATGCAGCATGACGTGGTTACGGTAATTAACGTGTATTTTACAGTCGATTGAAATTTTAAACTTTAAAAAATCATAACTTTGCTTAAACGACGAATCTAATTTAGAGACAAGTATATTATTGCTCATCGTTATGTCCTCTATCAATAAAGTCTTAATCTCAAAAATTTAAAATAAAGTTTTCGAGATATTCGATCTTAAATTTTGCACCTTATAATGGCCTTAAAGTACTTAAAACGTAAAACCTTTTAACTTTATTAAGTTTATCTCATAGAATAAATGTTTGTAAAGACTATAGTCTTAGCAGGAGCATGATTTTCAAAAAATGGCCACTTAAATCAGCCATATATGGTTTTTACTTAAAAACGTTCCTATAAGCACCAATCAAACATAATTTGCTAACTTTTAGTGTCAAATTGTTGTGCAAAATATTCTCTTGACATCAGGCTTCGTAATATCGCAAATCAGACCCATTCTACAAAATTATCAAATAAGGTGCTCCAAGGTTACAGAGCAGCGTCAATTTTGTGCACAGTTTTACCAAAAATAATATATTTTTAGTTTTTTATATTTATTTCAAGTTTATTTATCATTTTTCAAACGATTTCCGTATTTCTGTTATTTCAGGGCTCAGAAAACGAGGAAGATTCTGAGTTCTTTGTGAAAAATGATTTTAAGGAAATTAGGGCTGGATAATCCGATTTTTGAAAAATCTTCGGTAATATGGATTTTAGTTTGCTTCTTTTATCCAATCTTCATGCTAGAAATCATGAAAACTCACAAAATTACTCATTTTTATCAGATTAATGTACTATAACGTGCAAAACTTTAAGTTCGAATATCTCGAAAACTTTATTTTAAATTTTTGAGATTAAGACTATATTGATAGAGACCACAACGGCGAACAATAATATACTTGTCTCTAAATTAGATTCGTCGTTTAAGCAAAGTTATGATTTTTTAAAGTTTAAAATTTCAATCGACTGTAAAATACACGTTAATTACCGTAACCACGTCATGTTGCATTTCAAAAAAATCAGAATTTTACGAGCAACAGAATGATATATCTTACGTTTCATAAAAATCACTTGTTCTCCTATAATAGTCGAAATACTGTTTTACAAAAAAGAACAAAAAATAATAAATTTATTGAACGCGTGATCAAATTCGTTGATCATTCTTTCTATGTGGAGACGATTTTTCTATTGGCTGCCCTCGGCGTGCCACCGCAATTGAGGCGCACTTTTATAAAAATATTATTTTCTACATTTACTTGTTTTTGCATAAATAAATTGACTTATATTTTTAGATGTTGTTTCAGTAGTGGAATAAAGGTGGAAAATTATAATAATCATACAAATTAAACAAAAAAAATAACATTTCAATAAGTGTGCCGAAATTGCGGTGGTAATCGCATTTTGCATCTACTATTGTCAAAGTGTAAGAAATTGGCAACTCATTTTCAATATTCTTGAATTAATTTCAAAAGGTCTCAAGAGGACGTGAAGCAAATTTCAATTATTTAAATAATTTCGCTTTATTTCATTATTTTTTGTTATATTTCGTTTAAATTTATAGTTCTATTGATTATTTTTATTTTTTTGAAATGAAAATTAGAATTATCAATTTCTCACAACTTGATAATATATTTTTGTATATTACTGTAGATTTCAGAGATCGGTGCCTAATGGAAGAGCAAAAATAATAAAAATATTATATTCTCGTTTGGACGGCCACAAAGGACTTTTCATCTTTTCCTTTTCAATATGTGTTCTACAAACATAAAAGAATGGCCGTCCAAACGAGAACCTCATATTTTTCCTTTTCTATTAGGCACCGATCTCTGAAATGTACAATAACGATTTTTAGAAGATTCGGTTTTTTATATAGTCGTCGCCAAATGCGATTACCGCCGCAAAGTGTGGCGCACTTTTTCTAAATATTATTTTTTCATTTAATTTTTATGATTATTTTCTTATTTAGGTTCGTTCTATACTGTTTTTGCTTAAATAAATTGAAGAATATGTTTTAGAAGTTGTTTCAATCGCGGCATAAATGTGGAAAATAATAAACATCATAAAAATTAAATGAAAAATAATATTTAAAAAAAAGTGCGCCACACTTTGCGGCGGTAATCGCATTTGGCGACGACTATATTTATGTTACATCAATTGGGAAACACAATTTGCGACTTGTTATATATATATATATATACCGATTTCTAATCTTACTTTTAAATATATCTATAGACCTAGGGCTCGTGGCCACAACTCGATTCCTATAAATTGAAGTATCTGTCCAATTCGATGAATTAGGAGGTGCCCCGGAGTCCAATAACAAAATACTCTTTCCATTTAATGCTTTGTTTGCACCTTAATATAAAAAATGAACATTTCATTTCGGTAAAATTATAGTGCCTAAAGAGCATGCCATTGCATTTCCCACCATTCCACCACCAACCACAACTGCGTCATAATATGATGAAGATCTTGTAGATATCACTATGGATCGACTTGCTTTTATTAGAAAACTCATCTGAATGCATTTTGATGTCAACAGTAATAATTAAGAAACAAAATATTTTGAGCAATCAATGAAACCTTTAAAATAAATCTAACAATACAATAAAATACGAATTTATATATATATATATATACACATTGTTAGATTTTGATTAAACTCTCACATGACAATACATAAAATTCAATAACCTATTTTTAATAAACTTGGCAAAATATATCAAAATTATAACCTAAGCAAATTAAATGGCACAATATATTGAACAATTCGGGTTATACCTTTGTACCCGTAATGTAAAGTTATTAAAATTAGTAATTATTAATTATATTAAAATGACTATGTTTAGAAACTAGAAGCGCCTGTCAATTTCCGAATTTCTTCATAAGAAACCCAAAAGGTGAGCGACCACGGGGCCATTCGTACGTATGATGGTAAAAATCCTTTATAAAGAGATAAGAATCCTTCCTTTTTGACGATTTTTATAAAACAATCAATTACTCCACTGTAAAGTTCAACATGAGTATTTTTCTTGTGCATCCTAAAATACAGAAGTAATGCATGAAACATCTTAATTTTCCAACTAACATTTTAGCATCCAGTTCATGTCGAATTTGATCCATCATCCTTGTTTTCACCACATCAGATGGAAGCGATACAACGGCGGCAGAAAGACCTGCAAATGCGCTTGCAATTGCATGAGTCAGCCAATTGTCCTTTAATAAAAATCATAAATTTAAATATAACCTTGTTTCACACCTTAAGTTCTAAATGATTTATTAAACCGTGTTTGACATTATCATAAGTAGCAATATCAGCCATATTTAATAAAGCAGCTCTTTGGCAGTTAGGAATCCAGCCAACCCAGAGTCCAAAGAATCCTGAAGTATAATTTTTTACTATAAATTAAATTAATGATAAAACACCTTGAGTTCTATATAAAGATGAAAAACAATTTATAGCTCCTTTATAACGTAAGGGCTGGTTCTGTAAGCGACGCAAACCTTCCATTTGCATCTGTACTTTTACGAGATCTGTCGGACTAGCGGCAAATTGAGCAATAAGTCCAGATACAGCTCCGGCCATCATTGACTTCCATAATGGAAAACTATGATCAGGCTTAAAAATTCTATTAATCGAATGGATAAATTCCATTAGCGTAAAACATTATTAGCCATGCTTAAGCTTCTAATCTGTTCATATGCTGCCATCCGAATACCCGTATAAATATAATGCCGTGTAACTGCAGGTCCCACACCAGTCCATAATGCTAATGCCCCTTCTCTTCTAATGATATCATATGTTACTTGAAACATACCTTAAAATTCTCTATAAAATATACTTGGCTTTGTGAACTCAACCCCCTCTAGTGAATTTATTTTTTGCAATTTGCAATCTCGTCTTTGTTATATCTAGTGGATAAGTGACAGTTTCCGCAACAAGAGCAGCATTGCATGATAGAAAATACTGAAAATAAAATAATAATAAAATGATTTATTACAATAAGCTTACTTTCATGGCAATCTTCTGGAGCCTACCATCTTTTTTTGAAGCCAATGATTCATCGGATGAACCACTAAAAGATGGCATCTGAAATATTTTATGCCAATAAAGACGTCGAAAACATATATTAAAAAAATTAATAAAGAAACAAATAAATTAATTTTACGATGATCCGAAATACACTGCATTGAATTTAGCGTAAATAGACGGTGCATCGTTTTAATTTTTATGTGATCAACCAAAAACCCTTAAACCTAATATAGACCTACCTAATAAATTCTGCACTTAGTGAAAAGTAATTAAATAATTTCTTAATACTATACTACGAAAAATAATTCTAGAACTAGTAAATTTATATATCTGTAATTCTGATTTCTTTGATACCTTACTACCAAACCAGTTGGTACCTTAAATAATTTCTTAGGGAAATTTTTTAAAATTTTGTCTATTAAACCTAGACTTCAATTAAAACAATTGATATTAGTATCAGTGTCATTGATAATTGAATGCTTCCCTTCAAATTTAGTAGTATCAAAGTTCACGTGTTCGATGATAAACAATACGTATGCATATCGAGAATTGCATACGCGTATGCAATTCTCGATAAACATGAAATCTTACAGAAATTTACTTAAATGTTCCTTTTTTATTATTAGGATATATACAAAACATTCGCACAATAGTTTTGTTTTTGCAGTTGTTTGTTAAAAAAACATATCTCTTCCTCTCCGCGAATCGTCAATGTTGACACATCTCTGCCTATTTTCCATTATTCCGTCCTTCCTACATTTGAAAAACGTTCTCATGACGTTTCAATGTTTTTTGTGTTTCATTAAATTTATATTTTTTTTTGCTGATATTATAAGCAATGAAAAAATTGATGAATTTATATTGTTGCATATATTGTTGCATGTGAATTGCAATATATAATGTAAATTAAGAAATACTCATACAACTTTTATATTAAAATATTTCCTATTAATAGGACTATTTTATAAGTGATTTTAATATTTATCATCTCTCATAATATTATATTCACATGACTGATAACAATAACAATAATAAACTATGTTATGCACATTCATTTGTTTCAGATCAAGAATTTACTAGTTATTTTTAGTGAAAATTCCTGGTTCGATGTGTGACGAACAAACCAGAAAGCTGCTGGATCGAGCCAATGGTAGGCGGTACGTAACAATGGCTATAATATATTGTTCTGTTCAATAATTATTGATATTTCAATAAACAAACTAAAATATTCGATTTTTAACTTAAATCATACCTAACGAATACGTTGTTTGTTAATTTCAGACCACCTGGCTCAAGATTCGTGTTGGAGGAAGCATCATGGCTTTCCCGAATTTGGTGGCTCATAAAAACTCCATTCAGGATGATCATGTGTCTTTCACTAGTAACAGTTTTTTTCGCAACATATTTTGGCTTCATGCTACCTGTCATGTGGGCACGTACGATATGGTAGACGAATGTATTTTTGAATTTTTAGGTTTATCTGATTTTAGGCCACGTCTATATTGGTTTGTCGAAGGAAAGTTATATAGGTGGCTTCAATCATTTATTGCATATTGGGGTTACACAGCCGGATATGATGGTGATTTTTCCATTGTTATTGAAATTAAATTAAATTTTAGTATATGAGTTTGGCGACGATGTGACAACATATTATCGCGACGAAAGAGGTATGAATTTACCGATTAATCTTCTAAACTGAATTTAGTTGTATTGATGTGCAATCATCAGAGCACAGCAGACGTCCCAACATTGATGACAGTACTTCAGAACAAAGGAGTAGCCAGTAGAAAGGTGTATTTAACAGATGTTGCTTGTTAATTAATATATTTTATTCTAGACATTATGGTTGATGGATATTATGTTTCGGTGGACACCATTTGGTATAATTGGAAATAATCATGGGGATTATTTCATTCAACAAGGAAAAGCAACGAGAGAAAAGGAACTTGAAAGGTCGGTTTCATTTATTGTGAAACGTGTTTAAAATACATTTATCTTCGTTCATTTTGAAGAAATATTTAGTGATTATTTAAGATTTAAAAAAATGCCGCCAACGGCATTTTTTCTAGGATATTCTTTCCTTCTAGGATCTAGGATATAATCATAATCCAACAATTATTTTTCTTTGTTTTATGATCGTGATGAAGATGTTATTCATACAAGTGATAAGCGGTTTTGCCAAATTTTCAAATTTGGAATTTGGAATAAAAATTAAAATAAGGAATTGGTATTGGAATATAAAAGTTAAGAATGTGGAATAATTATTAATCAAATCTTAAAAAGTTAAATAAGAGTTCAAATTGGGAAGTCAAGGTTAATTCCAAAAATGGAAAGTGCATCCTTAATGAAAATGAAAAAAATTTAGACTCAAAGGACACCTTCGAGACGTTTTTTGGGATCGCGACCGTCGTTGGGTGATCTTATTCCCAGAAGGAGGTTTTTACTACAAACGAGTTGAGAGTAGTCAAGCATATGGAAAGAAGAATGGTTTCCCGCATCTTTTATATACAACATTGCCTCGTATGGGAGCCGTCAAAGCGATTTTAGAAGAAGTCGGTCCTAGAAAAAATCAAGAAGAGGAAGTTCGCGAAAGAAGCAATAGTAAACTGAAGTTGCTGCAAGATACGGTTGGCGCTATTCGAGAAAAGAAATATTTAAAAGGTATATTTTATTATTCATTTATACATACACATGCTATATATAGGTAAAGAACTTCAGAATATTATTAAAAAAAAGAGAGATCCTTGATTTGTTGGGGACGTTACAAAATATATCAATATGTGTCTTAATGGGTATTTAATTAGGAGGTAAACGATACCGGCTTAATGAATATATCACAATGTATTGAATCAATTAATCACTAGTTTTGTACTTTCGGCAACTCCGTATTTAGTTTTATTTTTTTCGAACAGTTCTACTAGTTTTTGTACGTAAATCGAATGAAGCTCTTCAATTTCTTCGCGAGAAGGGTCGGGATTTTTGGTCACCGGAATAGGTGCACCAAGAACTGTATTAATAGGCTTTCTGGAATTTAAGTTTAGTATTATCCTTTTGAAAAAAAAAACCTGTATGGTAAAAGACCGCAATTGTAGTTGAATACACCCCGACCATGAAATGCCGGTGGTGAAAAACCAAGTAAACGTTTCATCATTGTTTGGAATTGTCGAATAGTTGAGCCTTTTGGATTATCTGCTTGATCAAATATGTCATTTTCTCCAAACGAGTAGCAAGGAATCAAATCAGCACCCGACTGAATAGCAATTTTCACGAATCCCTAGGAAAATAGATTTTCAAACTGAAATTGTCATTATTAAATAAATACCTTTCTTCGTTTCAACGTCAATATATGATGACCAGGATGTGCATCAAGAGCTTCTTCAGCTCCGCCGACCACTAGAACAACTGCGTTTCCCTATTTTTATAAATAATAATAATATATTTAATGGGCAAAAACCTTCGTTTCTCTTCCCAAAATGTAATTAATACTCTCTCGGCTACAATCAATCATCCCATGTAAAAGACCCCATTCACGACGCAATGGTGTCCAAAATTGTCCGACCAATGTGCACAAGTGAAAACTCATTCCTGGGAACGTGTCCAGAATCCCTGTACCATTAGTAGCAAAATTAATGAAGGCCGCCATTGATATGATGCCATGTGGATGGTAGCCGATAAGATAATTCTAAATATTCAAACATGGTTCCATTGAAAGCAGAACAAGAGTTACCTTGTTAGGGTCAATTTCAGTTGTGGTATGAAGCTGGACTGGGAAATATTTGGCATACCATTTATGAATACGTTGTCGCATCCACCACTCCGATCTATAGGCGCCAAGTTTCGGAGAATCCCAATCATAATACAACCAGGCGAAGTAAAGAACTACTAAAGGCCAATAACTTGTCATTAGCTAAACTATTTCTGTATAATAAAAACTTAAATGAGATCTTACGAAATATAATGGTAGTGTTAGCACAAATACTGGCATCAGTAATGTTATGAAGAAAAAGTGTAGAGCACCTAATGTTTGAAGACGTCTTTCCATTGGAATATTTAATGGAGCCCATTTGACGCCGAGCATATTAGCCAGCTGAAACACCCAGTTTTACCACAAAATATAGCATGGAATAAGTGTATGACAGTTTATGTTATTGCTTAAATGTTTCTTCATCCAAAAGTGATGTTATATTGGAAATCGAGGGAGGACGTAGAGGCGAAAAACGGCTGGCGCATGCAGCTGAGAAGTATAAACGGATAGTCGCTCGAAAGATGAGAGCATTAAAACAATGATGAACGAAAGAAAAGAATTGAGAGCGCTCTCGGAAGGAACATGAACATGATTTGCCTGAACCCACAGCATCAACGACGTCGACAATAATAATAATGAAAATTTGTTTTTGATCGTTTCGAACGAGGAAAATAATAAGGAACAAATCAAACATAACATAACAGTTGTTTATCATCATGAATACTATTGTTGAAAACACCTGAAGGGTGGAGTAATTGATACCCAGAAACCCAATTATATCAAATTTTCTCGTATTCATCAAGATAACTGTAACACAACTGAAATGATTACAATCTCTAAATGTTAGGTCTTGTACTATGCATTGTTCTAATTTCATGATTTCAGAAACCCGACCACCGATTAAATACATTCTCGACGTCACAATTGCTTATCCTAATGGAATACCTTTAAGTTTGGCAACTTTTGGGTTGGGAACGCGCGAAAAGTGTGACATTGCAGTTAATTATAAAATATATGATGCTGATCAGGTGAGATATTCTATTTCTTTTTGGGTATACGCTGATACATAAGTTGTCCTTGTAAGTAATTGCTCCTAAATAGTTTTCTGGTCCATTTAAATTATTGTGTTAAATTTTATATTAGAATTGTATATAAGTAAATGAAAGAATAATAGAAACAAACCGTTTTTTGTTTGGTTTTAATATGGGTTTTGCTGCTGTTTGCAATAAACTCCTCTTTTGTTGTCGCATTGAGCAATTCTAGTTGATTGCCGATTGTGGACGAAGAAGAACCCTCGGGGCGCTCGGAATTTGTTTGCGAATATGTTATCGTGACCGTACTGGGCGGCATATTCCTGTTTTAGATGATTGTCGATGCCTGAAAACGTTAAAATAAACATTAATGCTGTTTCGATTTGCAGGTTCCGTTTGAGGATGAGGAAAAGCTAAGAGATTGGATGTATCAAGTGTACAAGGAAAAGGACGAAATGCTAGGTTGGTAAACAATATAATAATGTGTTTATCTCGAGGTTTGATATTGATGACCTTGCATGTTATATGTATTTATAATTGAATTTGTGTGGAATGGGTGTTATCAGCGAAATGTTCGTCGAACGAACACCAATCCAACACTATTTGAGCTTTAAATTATTTTTGAGAAGTGATATTAGTGAAGGTTATAGGGCATTAGAAAGGTGGACACGTATTTAGGTTTCTCAAAAAGCATAACATTGCAACAAAGTAAAATATCATTTAGAAATAATGAGAGGCATCAATTATATTATGATAAGAGAAGTTGGTTATGTGGACTTTGACCGTTTTTTCATGTATTTTTTGTAGAATTTCGGTTAAAGGTTGTGTGACATATAAAAATAAGTACATAAAATTTAAATATTAATCAACAATAATCAAGAAATACTCATTTTGATAAGAAATGGTTTGGTCGAGAAAAGTTTTCTATGGATATTTATTTTGAAGTTGGTGGTAGTGCGAAGAAGATCAAAAACCGGTTGTTGAAATAGATATGGAAGATTTTTATTATTTTTTTTTGGATTTTTGAAACAACTATTGAATATAAATTAATCAAAGAATAAGGAAGAGCAAACAATGGTAGAAAAATAATTTTAAATTTATTCTTACCTATTGGCTTCACCAATTTGACTCATCGCACAGCGGTTCGCCGTTGCGTCGTCAAAAATTGATATGAGAATTAAAAGTTACTCAAACATTTGCGTAAATAAAAAATTTCAGCTCGTTTTTATGAAACTGGACAATTCAACATTGGTGAGAAGGGAACACGGATTGCGTTTTCCTGGTTGAAAATAATTGTGATGTACATGTTTTGGTTTGGATCGTTCTATGTTCAGTACAACGTGTATTCTTATTTACTGAAAAAGTTGTTCACTGCGTTAATTTATCCATTTGCTTAATATGCTAGATATGGAGTATTATTTTGGAATATAACCGTGAAAATTGTTTCGTTGAATAATAATATTTATTGTATGAGATCTCTTTGGTGTCTATGTTATCCCGTTTCAATACGTATATATTCTTGTGGTTGTTAGCATTTTATATATTGGTTCAGCATAAACGACCTTAATTATAATTTAAAACTATTCTACGGCTAGTTTGTATAATAATTTGTTATCGGTTTTTTCTTTTAATTATAGTGAATAAATGTTTACATTATCAACGATATTATTTATGGATTTTTCGGGGAAATTCGGTCATGCAATTTGTAGATAGACTAAACTATTTTGCAAATAATAATAATATCAACTAAAATTAGAAATTTGAACAGATAATTCGTTTGTTGTGACAAGGGAAGTGTTTTAGGTCTCCATCTCAGATTTTGATAAAAATTTGCAGATAGATTCCTTATGATCCAAATAGTATACTGACAAAAAATTAGGACCTACAAAACGGTTTAAGTGGGTAAAAAATGGGTCTAAAACCCAAAAAATCGCGATTTTCAAACGCAAATTTTATATAGTTAATGTTAATCAATCCCGTTCATATTTTAAGGGATATATTATCTTATTAAAAACTATCGTTTTATCATATTTTTTTCAAGTTTCACGTGGTTTACGTGAAACTATTTTCAATAAATACTGATTTTCAAAAGCCGAAAACATCGGGGCAACAGCGCAGTGGCAAAACGACAGGACACGGGACAGCAGGGTGAGGGTTCGATTCTTCTTGGGGGTGGTATGTTTCGGTTAATGATGCTATTCGAAATTTCTCTCTGTCGATTTTCGTTTTTTTGATTTTCAATGTTTTATTTGAAAATCTTTAAATTAATGATTTGTTAAAGCAATGAGTAGAATTTTTATGCAATAATCATATAACGAAAGAATAATAATTTTTCACATTAAATATGAAAAGTTCCCGAATGGTCGAACTTATATTCACTCGCAAGTCAACTATTCTTCACCCAATCGTTGATTACGTTATGTAATTCCGTTGAATGGAGAAAAAGCTTGGTTCGCATAGTCGAGCAGACTCTGTGATGCTCTTTATAGCTACTTTGAATTTCGATATCCAAGAGTTGAATCGTTTTACTTGTGAAACTATCAAGAATAGTCTGTAGTCTGTCGGCAATGAAGCAGTGGACGACTTCCAGCAAGGCTTCGATGTTACAGTTAAAACTGTATTCTGCACTGTCACACCAGGGTTTAAAAATATCGTTGATAAATGAAACTTTGAATACAGTCTAGTCAGTGAATGAATTCGTTCTCGCTCGTAGATTATTATCGATGCATGGAACGTCTAGGTATAGGAACGAGCATCACGGAAATAGTTTTCAAACAATTCCCAAGGATTGAACCTATGTCATGTGTAACCAGCAGGAATTTTCACTGTTTTATATTATTTCCTTTTTTTGGGTGCGAATAACCATTTGAATCGTTCCATTTGTTCCATTCAGAAATAACAAGAAACGAGGTAGACCGGACTCACTCATTGAATATAACTGTATCAAATATTTCCATATGCATCTATTAAATCATAAGCCCCAACTGAATAGCACATTCCTTTTTGGTTCACAAAACATGATTCATTTCTTGTAATTCGGCATGATTGGATAATTCAAAGACCAACAATGGAATTATAAAAATCATCACAGAGTGTGACAGATTTATTGAGTCAATTACATCAAAAATATTAAATTCTTCGAGTAACAATTTTAAGTTCCTTTAGACTATGGTGATAGGTTCTGCATGAAATATATAAATATGTTCGTCAAAACTCAAACATAGAGTCAGGCGCAGTTGACTTGCGATAGGATATAAGTTAGACCATCAGCTTTTCATATTTAATGTGAAAAATCTTTATTCTTTCATTATATAATTATCAAATAATAATTCTACTCATTGATTTAATAAATTATAAATTTAAAGATTTTCATATAAAATCTTTATAATCAAAAAATTCAAAAGCGATAGAGATATTTCGAGTAGAAATCAATAATAGAAATATATCACCCCCAATAAGAATCGAACCCTCGTCCTACCGTTCCGTGTCCTGTCGTTTTGCCACTGCGCTGTTGCCCCGATGCTTCAGTGGTTTTTAAATCATTATTTATGAAAACGCACAATTTAAAATAAAATTCATTAGCTTTATTCCATTATTGTGGGTAAACGGGATATTTCTGAATTTCAAACCGATTTTTCACCTACTTAAACCGTTTTGTAGGTCCTAATTTTTTGACAGTATACTAATCAAGCCATAAGGAATCTATCTGCAAAGTTTTATCAAAATCTGAGATGGAGACCTAAAACACTTCCCTTGTGAGATATTCAGTATTGAAGAATTTTTCTAGTGTTTTCTATCTAGGTTTTTAACATGTAGACTTAAATTTTAAACGTAAATGATTAGAGTAAACATTAAATGCCGTAACGCCACCGTGGATTTCAACAGCTCAGAATTTTACGAGTAACAAAACGATGTAACTCACGTTTGGTAAAAACAACTCATATTCTTATAACAATCTAAAGTGTTTTACAAAGAATAATTTATTGATGAAAGATCAATTTTTATAAATTTAAGGAGATTTTTCAACTTGCTGTGTTGTTGAAGCACAAATGTTGTTTGTTCACAATGAGGATTTCTCAGTAACTATCGATATTATTAAAATATTAAAATAGGTCATACTATTAAAATTAGACAGCTGAAATCACTACCTTAATAGGAAATATTAAGTTATGTTTATGAAAATAAACAAAAATTGTATTACCAAATTTAAAGATAAGATACATAAAGGTTAACTTATGACTGTGTAACATTGACAAGCTTACCAAACAATTGATTCGAATCAATGAGATAAAATTAAATTAAGTATCATACAAAAATTATCTAAAGTTACAATTAAAATAAAATCTATTAAAGTTAAAAATTTAGGGAGAAAGTTAACTACTCTAACAATTTTAAAGTAATTTCAAAATTATTTAAATTCTGTAACAAAACTGTGAATTAAAAATTCATAAATCTACTACAAGGTGTTTTTTCCTGGTAAATTATAATTTATGCGATTGGATCTTGTTGTTCCGTGTTGCTGCTGCTGTTGCTGTTGTTGTTGTTGATGATGATTCTGCTGCTGTTGCATTTGAATATACAGGGCCATCATCTTAAATGAAAATTAACCTTTAATTACTTATTGTTATGAACCTGTCTTCTTAAGTTATCAGGAATTGTTGGGTTTGAAAAGTCAGCAGGGAGAGGTGATGGGTCAGGTGATGGATCCGCAAAGCTTTGCAATCGTCTATTATGCATTTTCGACATATCGGATCCTCTACACCTTTATTAATGTTAAAATAAAATAAGAACAAAAACCTGTACTTATAAGCATTCATATTAACATTTTGACGTTGCTTATTCTCATTAACTTTTCCAAAAATTACACTTCCGGTCATACTTCTTACATATCTCTCTAAAGAATTCGGAAGTTCATCCCATTTTGGAGTCTCCAAATCTTTTCTTGAAAATGTGAGATCACGTGCAATCTAAATATTCAGAATATTAATAGATATTCTGAATTCCAGTACAATAAGAGCTGCATCCTTATCATAAATATCATAAAGGCCTTTTTCGATATCGGTATCTTGATCGAGCATTGAAAAAAGTGATTCTAAAATACCAAATTTGAAGAAATATTATGATATTAATACCATCATTATAATTGACCACCTTCTTTCTAATCCATAATTTTTCTTTTGTATGATATTGCCAACCACGGCAGTGACTGAAAATAAAAACATAAAAATTCATATTTGGAATTAATTAATGACGACTACGAACATTGGGTATCAAAAAGTTAATATTGAATTCTACTAAAACGTCGGAAAACACCAAACATTCTTTAATAAAAAACTTACAGTTCGTGAGCAGCTGAAATCTGCCAATACTCCTTTGGATAATTATAAAACAAAAAGAAAAGATCATGAATATCTAACTGAAAGGTATAAAATACAAAATTAAATATTTTCCAATTGAAACCTTCGATGGTATTCTTTCGTCCAAATCATAAATTCCGCGAAACACTGGTGAAGTGTAATAGACATTTGGAACCTAAAAGTACATTATTATTATACTAATTGCTAATAGTAGGTTAACTGCAGCATCGATACTTGGTGGAAGCAAAGCTTCTTGTCCGAATGAACCAGCAAATGTGGGCCATATACGTCTAAATAAATCTCATACGTCTGAAAAATAAAAAATATTATAATAAACAAACTTTTGATTGTTGCTGCTTGCATTGACATGAAGTGAATTTAAGTCAACGCCCAGTGTCAAAAGTTCAACCTAAATATGACTAATGATATAAATAAAAACTGCCCTTGTCAAGCTAATGTGCCGCTTCGAAGAATAAAAAGAGAAAAAATAAATGGTCTCGCGTGGACTGACTTAGGAACGTTGCAAATTTTTCTTTTCATCTCATCAATTTATATATTTATCTGAACTATGATAGTAACGAGGCCTCGTTTTGAAAATTGTTCTTTTGCAAAAATACATTTAGCCTAACAAGGAAAATTTAAATAAATATATTCTGGGAATGTACAGTACCGGTAAAAAGGTTTTAAACGCTGGGTTTTTCGAGCATAACTGGTTTTCGAGAACCGGTATTGCGCCGAAATTTTTACCAGTTGTTTCTGAAAGCGTTAGAAAATTTGTAGACAAGTTCCATACGAAAATAAGAAAAAATAAAATAAAGTATTAGTAGAGTTATGCTCGAAAAACCCCGCATTTACAACCTTTTGACCGGTACTGTAAGTATATAAACTCTTAGCTCGCTTTTTAATGAAAAGAAAATTTAAATGGACATACAGCTTCGTCTGTGCTATATACATCATCGCCTTGATCATTCCCATTAGTCTTTTGACTCTTTTTCTTATTAGTTATATTAATAATCGGAAGTAAAGCAGCCATGCCAAACTGATCATCTAACATTGATGGAGGTATGTTCGACATATCTGAAGCTCAAATAAAATTTTATAATGAACCTGTTTTATCAAACCTCCATTTTCACCCAATATAATGTGGTGTGGTACATTAGATGACTCAGACTTTACAGAATCTTCATTTTCCTTGCACAAATTTATTTCACTTTCATTTTCCGGTAATTTTGAGACACCCCCACGTCTTTCGGGTGCCTTTGAACCGTTTTTAGTTAATTTTATAAAAGAAGTTTTATTAGATTTATTTAATTCCTTAAAAATTGCCTTGAATTTTTTCATCCAGTACTTATACCTTTACTTCCCCAGGAGTTTTTGACTCCGCATTTATTGGCGAACTTTTGGTTGTATTCGGAACAGCAACGGATTTTTTTATTTCTGCCATTTCTTCTCCTTCCCTATTCGGGGTATTTCCTCTACTGCTAGAAGATACACCACTATCGTCTGTAGATTGAGAAGAAACAGTATCAACCTGAAATTATTAGCAAATTTGAACTTTCTCAGCCTACTAAATAAAGGATCAATGTTTTAAAAATATTTTTATCAATTTAAAAAAATTTGACGTGTTTACGTTTGATATTATTAAAATAAAACAACTGACCAGTGAATCAGCCGAACTAGGACGAGTCATTTCTTTTTTATCAGAGTTTGAAACATTAATTTCATTCTCTTGACTCTGACGACTAGATTGGCCACCCGACAATGCGGGAAAATCCTCATTAGTTATTGTAAATTTGGGATCAGATGAACTTCCAAATGCATTTTTACTAGTTAACCGAGTTTTCCAACCATTTTTAAGAGTCTTTGTTTTCTTTGGAGATGTAGGACTGGAATTATGACTCTAAACATTGAAAATATATCCATAGATAATTTCGTTAATTTACAATAGTGCGATAGATTATAGGTGAAGTTCTGGAATTAGAATCAGCAGAAGGTTGACTTTTAGAAGACGTCGATGACAATTCTGATTGCCTTGATCCTCCTTCTGTTGTCGAACTAGGTCGCGAACGAGACCATTTAGCTGTTACACTACCAGAGTTTCGAGCCCCTCGTCGTACCATCATTTGTGGTCGTAGTTACTTTCAAATCTTTAATTAATATTAATCCAACAATTGATTTGTTTGTTTGATACAAATTGCAAAAAAAAACTAATTCATTATAATATCTTTATAAATAATCCGTCTCTAATTACTCACCTATTATTGCACCCAATTCGACAATTAATATTTTCGTGTAGCGTAATAATAGTAACAGTAAAACCAGATTTCTGTAAATAATTAACGCGTTAACAATTATGGGAAATAATTCATTAAAATCTATTAAATTTGATGAAAATAAAAAAATGTGGTATAGAAACTACAGTATCGCTTAAAGGATACTTTTTTATGTAGAAATTATTTTATCAATTTGTGGGATTTTTTAAAATTTCATTTTCGAAAGTGTTTCAATAAATTATGAATATACTATTTGTTTGTTTTGGCTATAAAAAGTTATGTTAAAAACAAAAATTATATTACTGTCTCTTTAGTGTTTAGGTGTTTATTTATCCACAACCATTTCCATTGATTTGTTGACTTAATTAACTTAAAAATATTCGGAAAAGTCCACGATGATTAGTAAAAAATTATATTCCTAAAATAATTTTAACACAAAATTTATTATTTTTGCATATTGTTTTAGTTCTTAAAGTTAGCTCAATTATCACATATTATAATATTTTTCATTGAAAAAAGGTGTAGGTTGATGAAAAATTAGGGATAAAGGAGCATACCGAAAAAAAAGATGGTCTCGCTTGGGCTGGTGTAGATTTAATTTGCAATTTGTTTATTATTTCAATCCTAAATATAATAAATTATACCTAAAATTTTTATAATAATTATTATTATGTTGATTTAACAACCAATTTAGTAAGAGAAAACAAAATTGTGATGAAAATAAGCGAAATAATAAACAAATTGAAAATTAAATCTACACCAGCCCAAGCGAGACCATCTTTTTTTGGGGTATGCTCCTTTACCACTAATTTTTCATCAACCTACACCACGACAATATATTCAAAAAATATTTGTTTCAAGCTATATATAACCAAACTCCTTTTCTTGCAAGTCTTTCAACAACAAATTTAAATGTTGAAGACAATACTGAAATATTGACTCAAAAGTCAACTTATGAATTAATTGTAAGTTGCACCAAAGTAAATCAATCTGCCACAGTGTGATAGCTCAGCCGTTGGGGATCGCTTAACATAAACGCAGGCATAGATCTGGGCTACTTGGGTTTGGGCTGATTCTTTGAGCTGGTCTCCTGGTCCAAATTAATGGAAGATTTATCAATTACGTATACTGCGAGCAAATTTTGATTGTGAATGATTCTTCCAAAATAACAAAAACAATTTCTCCCACCTCGTCTCGTCTTAAACAAAGTTAAGAGTGTCTCCCGATCTTAACATATTAAAAATTATTGTTGAGGAGTGGGGTTGGAGACTGCATCGCAAAACTGTTGGGGAATGTAGATGAAATGCTTTCTCAAATCCAGAAAAAACATGACTTTATACCTTGGTTAATCTGCTGTAGAAAAAATGAGTGAGGAAGTTGACATGTGCGAAAAGTATTAGGCAAGGCATTTTTTCGGTATAAAAACAAAAAACTTTATTGTTGTTGCGGAAAGGCAAGCTGATAGCACTCTTTATTAGTCAAAAATTAAAATTCCCGTGAATGCTGTAAACCTTATATATTGACATCGTGCGTCGTTTTGAGACGCAGTCGATTTTTTGTATTTGAATTTAATTATGTTTTTAGATATTCGAGTAGATTGTAGAGTTAGCCTTAGATAGTATCATACCATAGTTATTCATTACTATCTTATCCAGTTGTCATTGAAAATTCATACGTAGAGGAAGAACTATTGTATTGGAAGTTAAAGAACCTCCAGACTTCAAAACGATGTTGGCCGAAACCAACAGAAGCAAACAAAACCAAGAGAATGTTCTCAGCGACCAGAGTCATTGTTCTCATGAGAAAAGTGAGCTCAGTTATTTTTAGCCTCTGCACTTATTTTTTTTGTATAAAGTTACTGTATAGGCACCGAGCGCACTTGGGTACAGAATCTCTACTGCCATGAGGATATTTGTCTTTTTTATCAATCATTGTGTTGCGTTGAGCACTTGATCTCTGTAACACTCTGCATCTTTAAAAGTTTCCCAGATATTTTATTACGTATAGAAATTAATTTCCGCGTTTTTTGTTGTTGATATTTTGTCAAAATAAAATTATTTTTATATACAAAACGAATTTTATGTTATAATGTTCTCTGTATTATAAGTTTTCTACTTATATATATAACTTTCTTCACGTACTTTATAAAAAATCATTATTTTGGGTTCAAAATATGTCCACATTTGTGCCAGGAAAACGTAATTTGCGGGAAGCTCTTCTTTTCACTTTTCCAACTCAAGAAGAAAGCCACTGACGCGCACCAACTCGTGGCATCTCTCGGCGTCACGCAAAAAGCAATTTCTCATCGATTGAAAGCAATGGGTAATATTCAAAAGGAAGGAAAATGGATGCGCCATGAGCTCTCCGAACGCAACAAAGAGCAGAGGAAAACAACTTCACAAATCTTGTTGGACAGATTTCAAAGAGTATTTTTTACACGGCATCATAACTGGCGATGAAAAGTGGGTGTACTACGACAATCCGAAGCGAGGAAAATCGTGGGTTAGTCCGGGTGAACCGACAACTTCGATCGCAAAACCCAACATCCACGGGAAGAAGGTCTTACTGTGCATATGGTGGGACCAACAAGGAATTCTGTACTCTGAACTGCTCCAACCTGGCGAAACAATCACTGCGAATTGCTATCAACATCAACTAGTGCAGTTGCGGCATAAAATCGCAGTAAAAAGACCAGAATGGGCGGGTCGACACGTAAAGTTTATATTGCTCCATGACGACGCAAGGCCGCATGTTGCTCAAGCGGTGAAGGATATGCTGAAAGAGTTCAAATGGGAAGTCTTACCGCACCCGGCGTTCTCTCCGGACATTGCCCCCGTCGGATTATCATCTTTTGCGGTCAATGGCTCATGGTTTGGCGGAGCAGCGCTTTCGAGATCATCAAGACGTCAAAAAATGGCTAGATGAATGGACTGCAGCCAAACCAGAAAAATTCTATTATGATGGAATCCATAAGTTGCCCAAACTCTGGGAAAATGTTGTTAATAATGACGGAAATTATTTTGAATAAAAGTTTCGTTTAAGTTTGTACAGTTTTTTTTTAATAGTTTAATCATGCGTAAAAAACGCGGAAGTTAATTTCTAGACCTAGTATTGATATTATACCCTTCTCAAATGTGATGACCTGGGCAGTCATTTGTCATAGTTAATTGGTATTTAAATCTTTCTCATTTAATTCTTATTCAATTCTCATTATTGTTCTATTTTAATTGTCCTTTCCTAGTCTATCCACAGCTAGTACCTAATAAATAGTATAACCTATACTGTTTAGAACATAACACATTGAAACTATTTAATTCTCGGCCACCGAATGATACTCTGCTGATGATGTGAATTTATTTAAAAAAAATTTAATATGTATTACTATATTTCTCAAAAAAACACACAATAGAGATCAAAGGCACCTAAGGCATTATATATATATATATATATATTCTCCATATTATACTATATTTACAATTACACGTATCAAAATTTGTTGGTTATTAATTTGTCCTCAGAATCCAACATATTTCCTGCTCTTCTTCTTGCTTCCATTGGCTGCATTTCTATGTGCCATGTCATCTGCATCATCCATATATGGTCCACCTGTCCAACCACATGTCGATTCAGCAAACTTGTCAATTATCATTGATATTGGGAAGGCGAGTACAATAATTCCACATACAGAAGCCAAAGCAGCAACAACTTTTCCACCTCAAATATGATATTTCTAAATTAATTCCACATCAAATATATTACCAGCTGTCAATGGAACCAAGTCGCCATATCCCACAGTAGTCATTGTAATTACACCTAAATTGAATTGTATTTAAACCGATGGTTAATTGAATAATTCAAAACGTACACCACCAGCAGGCTGCGGGTATACTGTAAAATTTGGAGTTTGGTTCATCTCTTTCGAAAAAGTAGATCGCTGTTGAAAATAACATTATTCCTGAAGAAAGTGTAATATATAATAAATAAAATTACAAGCATCTACCTGTAACAAGGAACATTCCGAGCATGCTCAACTCTGCCGCGCTCTTCTTCATAGTTTCCCCGAACGCTCGTAAACCTGTGCTATATCGTGCTAGCTTGAAGATACGTGCAACTCTAGCTAATCTCATAACACGCACTACCAACATTGCACCTTAACATATTCACATTAAAATGTTAATTTTCTACCAGTACCTCTAAATTCTTTCATCCACTGCAGCTCATTGAACGCTTCAATCATAAATGGCAATATAGTGAGCAAATCAATAACATTTAATGGTGATCGAATAAACTGCGCCTTTTTGGGATTCACTAATAATCTCGCAAGGTATTCCAATGTAAAATAAATCATACATCTATATAAATATATAAGTTTTTAAACAAAATCCTGAATTTACAATATTTCCAAGTATCGAAGAGCGTAATGCGGCTCCTTGTGCTCATCCTGAAGCTCCGGCATAGAACTCAATATTAAACCAAGGAGAGATAGCAGTACAAATGCTGCTGAGACTATTGAAAATATTTTCGCCGACAACGAAGAGCGTGGATTTTCCATGAGCCGATAAAACTGTAATGATTTAATATAGAATCTTTGTATTCTATATTTGTTTTCTTACTTTCAATCTTTGTTTTCCCATTATAATTTTGTTAAAGCATGATGAAGGAAGTGAGGAATCGGCCAGGGCCTATAAAATATTGAATTGGACTGTTTTCTTTTTGGACTGTTAAACGCGATATAACCAATAATTATTATTTCCACAGAATAAACCTTTAATATGTCTAGAACCAATAAAATAATCTACGGAAATCAGAAACCAGGACCAGATTTAAGGGGGGAAATAAGATGGGAACTTAACTGTCGGGTTGGAACTAAAATTTTCTATTATCAAAATATAAGAAATTGATAACTCATTTTCAACATTTTTGAATTATTCTCAAATAGTCTCAATGAGATCATGAAACAAATATTCAATTTATGTTAATAATTTCTCTGTTTTTCATTATATTTCTTCAAAATGTTATAATATTTAATGTATTTATTTAAATTAAAGTGTTCTTTTTTGCTATCAGTCTTGGATGGCCGATCCGAGAGAGTCTTGGATGGCCGATCCGAGATCCGAGACAAGCTACTTCTACGATAAAGGGAACCAAAAGAGACACTCTTACAAGAAAGTGGAAATTAGATGCGAATTAAGAGGAGCCTGGTTCTTCCCTCATGCGAAATAATGCACGCCAAATGTAAAATGAAGAGTTCTCTATATTTAAACTACCCTATTTATCCGTTTCATTGGATTCCTCGACGCAGACGGTTATGTTTTCATCATTTCGATCAAAAGAGAAAATATAACAGATGCACCCCAACCGAAAAATCCGATTCAGTCATTCTATGCGACGAGTTGCAAAATGGTTTGCGCCCTGTGCGACCTCCTTTTGTTTATTATTTAAAACGTTTTTCGTAATAATTAAGATATTAATTGTTTAAGAAGTATTTATAACCGTTTTTCGTAATTTTTTTTCTCAAACCCCTGTTAAAGGGCTCGATGAATTTATTGATTCATATATGATTGTTTAAAAAGTATTATTTTATAGGTTTTCAACGATTTTTATGGAAAAATTGAAGATAACTTGAAAATCGAGCATAACTTCAAATTGTCCGTATTATCAAAAGATGAATCGTCTGATTGCAAATTTATTCACGTGGGTTTTAAAAAAAGTTGATAACACAATTTTTAAATAAATCATTTTTTAATAATTTTTAGATCATAAAACTCGATTAGAAGACTTGAAGCAGTGAGTTGTTATTCAAATAGCAAGAAAAAGGGATAAGGAAACTATATGTGATGTTATTTCAAATAAAATCGGTTTGCAATATTTATAAAAATTAAATTTTATATTTACCGTTGTTTTCAGTCATAATTTACAAATATGAATGGTTATGCAATTGAAACCGTCATAGAAAGATAGATCAGAAGAAGACGAACAAGATGATGTAAAGAATTTTTTGAAAAAGTTTGTATATTTCGAGAAATCGATTTTATTAATAATTTTCAGGCAATTTTTTTTTGTGAAAGCTCATTTTCGTCATGGGATCAACTTAGAAATCGTCTCAATAGAGAGATCAGCGTGAGACGAATCTATATATGTATGTTTTATGAAAATATTTCAGGTAAAACCATTTTTATAACAATTTTACGTTTTATAGGTTTATCTAAATAACATTTGTTTAATTTTTTGAGCTATAAATAAAATAACATGAATATTTAATTCAAATCCACTGACAAGTTTCTTAAACAGGTCGCTTTGCTGCGTGGTTAAACTCTATAGTGGTATAATTTTAATTTTAAATTTAAAATTCACTGGTGAATCCCAACGCATCGGTTGAGAACAAAACGCGCTTAGGCGACGGACGAAAAACTTTTAATAACAATTATTCGAATCTTGGCAGCTCAGGCTTTCTCGTGAAAATTGAAATAAAATATAGAACAAAATTAAAGTATAATGATATATATATATATATATATATATATATATATATATATATATATATATATATATATATATATATATATATATATATATATATATCAGGGTTGCACGGAATTCCATTTTCCGTTTTTTGTCGTCCGTTTGAAAAAATTAATTTCCGTTTTCCGTTTGGAAAAAAACGATTTCCGTGCAACCCTGATATATATATATATAAACGAAACTATTTTCATGCTCACTAGAGCCAAGGTCATTAAAATGAATAAAACTGAAATAATAGGATTTCTAAATTAATTTTGGTATTTTTAAAAAACATTTTCGGAAGGCTTAAATGTTTCCACTATCTTTTTATTGAGTAAGCACATTGCTTTTCTTGTAGCCTGCTTCTGAATACTTAAGATCGATGTTTTTAAGATTTCTCTCGTAGCCGAAGCCATTTTGTTCTCAACCGACGCGTTGGGATTCACCAGTGATTGTCATCAGCTGATGATGATCATCAGTTAATTTTTCTTGGTATGTTCCAATTAATTTACATCATCAGTTCGTCATTCTTCTTAGCTATTAGTATAAATTAAATTATTAAACGATTCTTTTAAGTTCTACAATTATTTATTAAAAAATAAAGTTATTATTTATTTAATGGTTGATTATATTCATTCCCCGTTATTCTTGATATCGATAATGTTCATTGCTTTAGAAACATTTTCTGTTTTGATCAGCCTGAATAAACAAGTATTATATTAATTTTATAAACATCTAAACATACATTTCCGTTTATATCCCGATTTCTGTGTTTATTTCTTCGCGACTTCTTCGACATCGATGCTCTTCTGTTCTTTAAGAGCTGGATATATCTAAATTTTTAATCATCTTATTATAATTATTAATATATGAATTCATACCTTCGAATTTGTCCTTTCCAGCTCTTCTCATTTATCCATGTATCCATCCATTACCATTGCTAAGGAATAAAACAATATAATCGCGTATTAGTCATCAAATAATAACAAACTCTATTGAAATATCAGAAAAATAAACAAATAGGGCGTGGTGCCCTTTTGCAGTTGCCGCACGGTAACCCTGCAATATACCGGCATACAATGACTGAATCGAACCTTTTTCAACTAAAACCAGTTGGCGTGCAGATGTTGTTATGCACAAAAGTAGTGAAGAATTTCTCCTCCTCCGATGGGAGAGGGGGGGGGGTGAATGGTTGTTTGTTGTTGTTGCTCTTCTGTTTATCATTATAAAAGGAATATAAGAATTAAAAAATGAATATATGGGTTTAATTTCAAATTATTCTTCCGGCAATTTGATCACGCATACTTCAAACTAACATAAGTAAAAAACCAATGCAAAAAACCACCGAATAACACTACTGGAGCACCTTTTCCGAGCTCACTCATTTAAAGTTATATTTGGCATGAATATTGTTTGAAAAATTTCATTATAACGTATTTCCGAATACTTTTTCGACATTCTAATGTTACGTCACAGGCAAAACTTGGACGACTCGTTCTAGTACATAGAATTGACCGGTTTCCCAGTAGTTCGGCGCTCCGCCCGGTTCGCTTTTCTACGGTTGCATTATGATAGTGACACGCCGAAGGGAGAAGTCCTTCACATAGACTGACAGGGATGTGCGATGGGGCGCGCTAACATTTAAACGAATAATTTAATTTATTTTTAAATTTTCAGTTTTAGCTTAAAATTTCTATAATATCCGTATATTTGTATTTTATTTCCTATATCACAACAATTCTAATAAAATTGCGCACTTTCTGATATACTTGATTTGACTATAATTGTTCATTAATGATGTGATTTTAACCGTTGAAAAATATTTTTTAAAACATTTATAACTTTTGATATAGGGGCTTAGAGCCTTTCTACTATGACTCATATTGTTCTTTGGGTCTTCCTCTATCCATAGAGCCCATAAAACAAAAATTTCCAAAGAAAATTTTTTGCTATAGCTCTTTTACTAGGATGCACCTTATTTTATCATTTTTCTTATTTTTCGAACGTTTTTATATTGGTTAACGAATGGTTTTAGTTCAGATAATGTACAAAAACGATCAATAAAGTAATACAAACCTAAATCGGATCGTTGAGACCGTTTCACCGTTTCGCCGACTAAATTTTAATCTATTTCAATGTCATGTCGATCAGACACGAATGTCATGCTCCATTATACACTACTTGATGAGATAATGTTTAATAACCTGTATTTATTTATTTATAAAGTAGAATGAAGCAATCATGATAAAATTTGAACTGCTTTAAAGTAAATAACAACATAAATAGCGGAAGAAGGATTTACCAACACATCAAGGAGAGAGACCCAATGTCCGGTGGACAATAACATTTCGGTGCTTGAAATACCTATATTTGGGGACCATGAAATAGATAGAATTAGGAATCACCTCACAGTGCGTATGGCAGCATAAAGACTGATTAGGAAGTATGATGTTGCCATGATGTGTCCAATTTTGCTTGTTTTTAATTAATCTCCATCAAGGATGCACTCATTCCGCTCGGATGCCTGTGGGAACTACAAAAACCCTGACATGATGAGCTAAGGAGTAGAGTGTATAAGGACGAGTTGTATGCATGATTTGGTATTTAATGTGTTGTCTACTGGTAGTTGATAGTATTTTTGCTTTATAAATATGTTTTTATGTTTTAATTATTACTTCTATATATGCAGAACAATATTTTTTAGATTCTTCATTATAAAAAACTGTAATTAAAATTTTTTAACATTGAAGTCATTGACGGAATTCGACCACAAACAGTGGAAATGACAACGGTGAAACGGTCTCAACGATCCGATTTAGGTTTGTATTACTTTATTGATCGTTTTTGCACATTATCTGAACTAAAACCACTTGTTAACAAATATAAAAACGTTCGAAAAATAAGAAAATGATAAAATAAGGTGCATCCTAGTAGAAGAGCTGTAGCAAAAAAATTTTCTTTGAAAATTTTTGTTTTATGGGCTCTATGGATAGAGGAAGACCCAAAGAACAATATGAGCCATAGTAGAAAGGCTCTAAACCCCTATATCAAAAGTTATAAATGTTTTAAAAAATATTTTTCAACGGTTAAAATCACATCATTAATGAACAATTATAGTCAAATCAAGTATATCAGAAAATGCGCAATTTTATTAGAATTGTTGTGATATAGGAAATAAAATACAAATATACGGATATTATAGAAATTTTAAGCTAAAACTGAAAATTTAAAAATAAATTAAATTATTCGTTTAAATGTTAGCGCGCCCCATCGCACATCCCTGTCAGTCTATGTAAAGGGGAATTTTCAACTGAGCGCCTTCGGCGTGTAGTGATGAATGGTTGCTAGTACTATTTACACCCGAACAAGAAGCTTATAATATATCATTTTCCCGCAGTCTACGTCTACCCAAATTTCTTACGAAGTTAATCATCTCCCAAATTGTCAAGAAGTTTGAGCACCGGAAGATGGAAAAATTAACTTCATCATGAAATAAAATTACTTTAAAATTACTTTAACCAATCCACATATCGGTACTCTCATATTTGAAAGAAAATCTTACGAAGTTTTACAATAATGTTAAATAAAATATGCTCTAAAAATTTTAACCATTGCGCGACATACTCAACTCGTGTATTAAAAAAATAATGTTTGTGAAAAATATAAAATTTATATTTATAACTATAATTCATTGTCATTAAATCCATTCTCCTCTTAATTTTTTCTTACTAAAATAAGAAGAGGAAATAGGATAATTATAGTTTTTTTTTAAAGTTTGCTCGTTTTCTGCAAGAGTTGTCTTTAATTGTAATGACCTATTTGCTTTTGTTAATAGAGTGAAATTTAAAGAACATTTACTAACTCTTCTAACAAGTTGAAAATTTATATATCGTTGTCAGGAGAAACTTACTTTCTGGAAAAAATAATAAATGTTTCTCTCGACGTTCCAGAAGTTAACTTATGTTAAAAATTTTTCTTCATTAATTATATAAAAAAATAACAAAATTGATGCGATGGAAAATAAAAAGATGACAACTTTCCTAAACATAACAAATAGAGAGCAATATTTTTGAATTATTTTAATACTTTCCCGAAAGGAATATTTTACAACGTCCGTAATAACACAAATGGTTAATAATAAAATAATTATCTGCAAAAAACTACAAAATCTAGTCTAATAATTTCAAATACAAGTGGAGTGAGCATTAGAGATGGACAGAATTGCGGATTTCGCATTCCGGAATTTCAATAATTCACTTTTCATATAAACCAGTGTTGCACGGAATTCCATTTTCCATTATCTGTTTTCTGTAGTTTTTCGAGTTCCATTTTCGTTTTCCGTCTTCTGTTTGAAAAAAAAATTTCCTTGCAACTCTGATATAAACATTCAAATCAGGAATTCCGGTCATTTTCCGAATCCGATTATGGTTTCCGAATTTTGAAATATGATTACGAACACAGATTTCGCATTTCAAAATTCCCATTTTAATTCCTAATTCCCGATTGCGAATTCCGAAATTCAAAAATTTGCATTCCGTCCATCTCTGGTGACCACACCAAGTTCTTCTGAACTCTTTCGTGGTCTGTTAAATTTAATCGAATTAACTTTACGCTAACGTGTTATTTTTTTGATTTAAAGATATTGATCCGTTCATAAATTAAAGCCATAAATTAGAAATATCTATAGAATTTTGATTTTGGTATAGGAGTGTCCTGAAAGTTGTTAAAAATAAAATGTTACTAATATGACTGTCTTTACAGTTTTATTTATCCATAAAACATAATTTTTAAATAGGTTTATGAACTCGATGTTTAAGTTTCATTATTTCTAACGAAATAACACGTCAGATGGAAATAAAGATTTTCCGATTTTTAAGCTTATCTGAAAATTTTTATGTCTTTTCAATCATTTCATTGATTAGGCCAATATTTTAAAACGACACTTCGCTTAAAATATTTTAATTTCTTCCCAGAAAATTCGAATTGAGTTTATCAGTTTCCAGGCAGTAGAAAATTAATTACCTTTTCTTCGGCTAACTTGGCTGCCATATTATTCCCATTCGGTCCACTATGATTTGTTTCTTCCAAAAAACAACACGGTGACATATATGGTGATGGAATTCTCCAATATTCAAGCTCATATCTCAATCTTATTGGACATATATCTAATGGACGATGAAGTTTCCCTAAAAATAATTTTTATCGATTATAACAAATAATCCAATTGAAAGACCTGTCACGTAAAAATCGATAATACACTCAAATATAATAGGAGATCTTTCGAAATAATATTCACCAGTATCCTCAAAATATGCATCGCAATCTGTTAATCTTTCGATGTGATTCTTTTCACAAAAAACTGCCAATCTTGACGTTGCTAACCGTCGAGTTATCTAAATGTTTTGTTTTTATGGTATTTTTTAATAATAAAAACAACAAATCTCACCATATCCGTATTCAGTCGAGCTTTTCTTCCACCAACATTTACCGTCACAAAGGATGACGTTTTTATGACGTTTCCGTTCGGAACATTCATTGTCGAATCAATTAAAGGTAGCTCGTCAGCCATCTGAAATATAATTTCCATACATTTGATATCAAAAGCCATATTGACAACATATAATTTATAGTATATTATTCATATAGGTAATAGTTATTTAACAAAAACATGTTTTATTTCCATTTCAATATTGGAAATGTGCAGGAAAGTTCAGACATTATAAAGTACTTTAAGCACGCGAAATAAATGTTTGAGAGAACTTTGAAAGGATGAAGAGCACTTTGTTCGAATATGTATCTATTTGATCTTTACTTTGACGAATATTATTATATTTGTCGAAATTCGATTGTTATGTTAGAAAAACTTAAAATATGCACAATAAAATGTTATCTTATCATACAAATACAATGAAAAGCTGGTTATAGTTGTGCATTATATGTAGATCTATAATCTTTATTGAAACCCTATAAATTATTTATTAAGTGTTCGCTATCCATTGGATTTATGAATTTGCGTAATCGTTTTTCTTTTTATAGAAGTAGGTACAAACTTTACGAAAAATTGGTTTTTTAAACAAAAGGTTATTTAAAATGTTGCATAGGTACTCATTATTTCAATATTTTTTTAGCTGTTCATTATTGAAATTCACTCAAGTCCGACAAATTTGAACGTTTCTTTAAATTCTCTAAAATTTTTAATATACAATCAGCCCTTATCAGACAAATTCTAAAATTTCCACAATTCAGGTAAATCAATTGGTGAAATGAAAAGAAAAAAATCTGCAAAATTCCAAAGCCCAGGTGAATCCATACATGACCATAAATTCTTTTACATTTTTCCATGAAAACAACTTGCATATTTGTAACAATTTGCTAAAATGATATCGCAAAAACTAAAAAAAATTAAGAAAATTTGTCGAAATTGTTCCACAAACATTTCCACGAAACATGACTTAATTCAAAACATACTTAACCTTTTCGAATACTAAACCATATTTATATTTCAAATGTCCGTTTAACTCAATTTTATCAAAATACTTATCTTTACTTCTGAACCTTTTCTTTTCAAAGCGCATAAGAACCTTATTGTTGTTATAATAAAATAAATAAACAAAAGAGAATGTTTAGTTTCTGCAAAAGTCTATTCAGAAGCTTTGTAACCTACAAATTACAACTCAGCGAGTTTCATTTTTTTCCATATGAAAAAAGTATCGAGAATCGAGAATCAAAAATCAAAATAATTCGTATTGAATATTAAGTTTTAGTAAATCATAAAGACAATAATTATATATATTTTTACATAAAAAACAAGTATTAAGGCTTTTTCTCATTATTATATAGCTTTAGATGCTTCTTTTAGATAATGAATAATAACCATATTAGTTATATTTAATCGCAAAGATTATCGATAAGATTCAGTCAAATAATGTGTGGTCATTGTTAGCAATCAATTTTTTTATTAATTAAAGATTAATGAAATATCATAATTAGGATATTTATTAGTGCACACTACTTTTTTACCATCGTAGTATTAGTCCATGAACTTAAGACCTTATAGCTCTTAATTGTTCTTATTGTCCTTTTCAGAGATGGGTACTTAATGGAAGAACAAAAAAGAAGACGGCCACAAGCGACTTTTTCATCTATTCCTCTTCAATGCGGTCTGCCCCCTTTTTTTTGAGACAACGCACATTGATGAGAGATGAGAAGATCGCCGTCCAAATGAGAACCTCATTCCATCCAAATTTTTTTCCTCTTCCATTAGGCACCGATCACTGAAAAGGAAAAAGAAATATTTATAAATTGGTAAGAACCTGGACGTTATTTCCTGAGCGGGCCAATATCATTAAATTTAGAACAAAAAATTATCATGATGCGAACTTAAAACAAAAACGTGGACTAAATTTCTAAAATTTGCAAGGGGACTCTGATATTTAAGGTTTGGAAGCGTATTTGATATATAAGTTAACTATAGCACGCCAACTAATTATGGCAATAAAATGAGATCAGTAAACCTGCACAAATCTAGGTTTTTAACAATATGTTAACATTTTTAAATAGTTTAAGGAAAGCATAGTTAGTTTGCCGCAATCAATGTGCAATAGAAAAGACGTAACTATTTCCACAAACGCTTAAAAATCGGAAAATCGTTCTTTCCAGCTTGCGCGCGACTGTCCACATGCAAAATTGAAAACAACTATGCATTTACAACAAAATTCACCCCAAATGATTTGATAAAAAGAGTATCTTAGAAAAGGCACTTTAATCGAATATTTCTTAAGAATTTACAGCTCCAGAGTTATTTAAAGGAAAGCGTGGAAAATTGACGTAGAGATTATTTTTAGACATTCACGTAATTTTTAATAAAATGCGTTTAAATATTGATTAATCGTCATTTTCATTTTGCGTGCAAATTTCAAGTTATATGGTTCCAGATATATAGGGAGGTATCAAATGTTGAGAGATAATAAGACAACCCCCTTAAAACGACATAGAATAATTTAATGTGTAAATTTGAAATATAATTTTAAATTTACAAGAAAGAAGAATCTTACACGCAATTTTTAAAAATACAAATCAAGCAATACTTAAAGTTTGATGCAAGATTGCAATTTTCTATTAAGGAAACTATAATGCAAACAAAAGTTATTTCAAGAATTGCAAATCAGCTACATCTTTATATTCAAATAATAAATGAACCACGTAGAAAAAAATCCCCAAAGCAGAATTAAAATCCTTAAAGTAGTAGGATTGTTGAGATTATCATTAGTTAAGCTTATACGAGAAAAACAAGAAGATCCCTCAGGCAAAACAAGTATAGTAGATTAATATTAATTTTATTTTTTAATTATTATGAACGGCGAATTTTGTTTATTATTAAATCAAATATGAAATTCGATGGTACGATTAAAGACATCTTGAAAATATATTTTACAATTGGGCAAGTTGAATAAGAATTGTTAAACTATCAAAATTTAGGGTTATTTCTCCTCAAATAATTCTTCAATAATTTGAATATTGATTCCAGGGTTCGTTACAGATAGCGGATTCTGTTATTGGAAACGGAGTGAAATTAAAACTCGTCAATAATGCTTAATCTTGTTTTCCATTGCCGCTTTCCACAATAATTGTGAAAGCATGTGAAATAATAAGGAAATCGTATGTAATATTCTACTACCTAATAGTTGCTCTAGATATCATGTATACCAAATGAATTATGAAACTTTAAAGAAAAGCTACAATTACATTAAACATTTTAAGAAGCTACACATTAAAATTATTCTATAATTAACAAGGAAAAATTGTCATTCACCTGTAAATATGGAGAAATGATCGATTTCAATTGGTGTGTATCATGTAATCACAATTTTTAAGTTAAATTATGAATATCAGTCTACAATAATATGTTGGATGCCCTTGTACACCGACCGCACTTTCACGACCTGACGTTTTTTACATCCGAATATTAATTTCAATCTTGAAATGGGTAATTTTTCTCACACGTGACAAATATTTAATTATGTTCTTTTCAGAGATCGGTACCTAAAAGAAGAGCAAAAAAGAAGAAAAAATTAAATTTCGGATGGACGCTCACACGATCACAAACGACTTTTTCGTCTATTCCTCTTCAATGTGGGCTGCCCATTTTTTTGAAACAGCACACATTGATGTGGCCGTCCAAACGAGAACCTAATTCCATCGTAATTTTTTTCCTCTTCCATTAGGCCGAACTCTGAAAAGGATAATATATGTCATCTTCAATATTCTTACGTAAGCTGCAAAGTTATTTCAACTTTAGCATTATAAAAAGCTTTTTTTTTTAATTTTAAGAGTTATTATTCAACTTAATATTGTTTCGTATTTTTAAAGAAAAATTGCGATCAGCTGATATCAAAATATATTGACCCTTTCAGAAAGTTATAACAAAATAATGGTATCGTTTTGCCGGACACTCTTTTTCTCTTTCATCAATGTTTGTTGTCTCAAAGAAGATGAATAGCATACGGTTAAGAGGAATAGATGAAAAAGTTTTTTTGTGGCCGTCCATCCGAACCTATCATGTTTTCTTATTTTGCGCTCTTCCGTTATGCACTAATCTCGGAAAAATTAAATACTTTAAATAATTATATAAATATTTAGACAATTGATATTTTAAAAACATCCGTTACATTTTTATCAAAAATTTAATTTCAAAACAATGGCATGATAACTGAAAATTTACAAAAAAACACAAAAAATTTATAATATGTAAATATTATTCATGCTGATAGGTGATAATTAAATAATAAGTTTAATGTATATTTGACAGGTAAATCGTATAACACGCCACCCGAAAATTCAACGATGCCGATTGGATGAAAATGATGGTCTCGTTTGGACTTCACTTTCAATCTGTACTTCCTTTTTATCTCATTAGTTTGTGTTATCTATTTTTTTATGGAAACGTTCTTATTGTTAGTGAATTCAACACAAGACTTTATGTACTTTCTTTCTCTTCCATTCGGCATCGTTACCTGAAACATGCTATACTGTTATAACTTAAATTATAATTGATAATTACAGCTCTTAAAATATATTGATCGTTTAACATTATTTATCTATACACATTTGTTATTCGTGTTCTACGTGTTATATGTTATACAGATAGTTTTGCACATTATCACGTCATCAAAATATAAATATCGTCAATAAATAGGATTTCAATACGCGGATTGATGCTGTGCAACATATTATTCGTCAATATAAATCCTTATTATTTTATAAAACTATATTCATTAGCATATTCAGATTAAAAGTTCTGTTTTCCTTAATAGTTTATCAACAAAAGGTTAACAAGTAAATTACTATTATAAACAAACGAATGGATATAGAAGAATACTTCAAATAACAGGCAATAAAAAATCAATTTACATATGAAAAAATGCAAAGCCAAGCTTATAAAAAAATTGGACATTTAACATATCTTAACGCCAATTTTCGCGGCGACCACCCTCCAACGAAAATTGGAATGAGTTTTCTTATTGAATATTCAATTGATGCTGTTCAAAATTGCCCTCAAGGTAAAGATGAGAATCAAATAATTTTATATCTCCTTTTCTCTTTTAGACATTAAATGTGTTAAACGGAACGACAGAAATTTGTATAAATTTATAATGACACGAAACCATCCGAAAAAAACACAACATAGAAAGCTAAATTAATGTCAATTTATATGCACAAAACACTGTTTGTTGACAATTAAGTTGTTTATCTATGTTCTATTTCAGTAATTCTTCTTAAAAGCTTTTTTGAGTAGTCGGGAAAGTGCTTAAATATGTGAACTATTTACTGTGCGTCGATTTATGATCAGAACCTAAACATTAAGGCATTTCCTAAAACTAATACACGTCATGTTAAATTAGTGATTGAGCGTCTCTGAATGTTTTCATGTATTTTTTTAGGAAACATTCTTATCAACAATTTTGGCTAAAATTTCTTAAACAATTAAAAAATATGAATATATTGCTAAAAAGCTAGATTTGAACACATTTACTTAGCTCATTTTATTATCGTACCAGTTGGGTTTCATATAATGTTAAAATTGACATTTTCAGAAGAAACGTTTGATGAAACAATTAGATTTACAATAAAACTTGTTATAAATTTAATACAAAATTTTAAAGTATACTAAATCTATGTTTAATTTAATATTTTTGATGAAACTCTTCTCTAATATTTCAGAAAAAAGTTTCGTTTATATGATCATTTAATTGTAATATCAAGTCTATAGCTTGACAGCCATAATTGGAATAACTCTTTTTTAAAGTTTTTTGTCCGTGACCTAAGCGCTTGCTTTTCCCCAGTGTCTGATACTAATGATGCAACCGCACACATTTTTTAATATTTTGTGTGAAACGATGTCTACATCTCTGCGCTACTTGGGTTTTGGCTAGATGAACTCTTGCCAGAAAAATTTAAGAATGAAAGAGGACAAAAACTGGAAGAATGTGATGGTCTTGTTTGGACTGACTATACTTTTCTATTCGGCATGTTTGCCTGATAACAGCAGTATCTGGCTAAATCATTGAATGTGCTTAGAATGAATAATAGTTCGAACCACTTTTTCTGATATCCTTTATCTACATAAAGCAGTCGTGTATTTTCTTGAAGAAAAAGTTAGTTTCTATTTTTTAATTAAACAATAATCGGTCATGTTCTAAACGCGCTAAACAAGTTTAATAATTAATATGTTAAAAATAGAGAAATATATGCTCACGATATAAATAATACTAAATATGCTAATTAGACATAGACCAGAATTTCAAAATATATAATATCTTATATCTATAAATATCGATAGACATCGTGCCCACAACGATAAAATCAAATACCTAAGAAAAATCTGATATTTATAATTCAAAGTGCACAAATTCATACACACAATTCCTTCATTACCTCATTTTAAAAACTTCTATTAATAATCTACGATACAATTTGCTTGTTTGAATGAAACTAATAACGAACTCTGAATAGTCAATAATAAGATTAATGACATGATTTCTAATCATGTACTTTGGATATGACTAATAAGTTTAATTGTTTACTTTATATTGTTTAATAACCATAAAAATGGATTATAAGTACACGGTGTGAGAACAGCAGAGAATCAATGTAACACTTTTTCAAAAAATACACATGGGAATCGTTGATGGGAGGGATACTGTTTTTTGAAATTCCGGCCGGGCGGGATCCAAAAATCTTTATCTGAAAACTTCAAAAACCGGGACTTTCCTTTTGCCTACCCGGGACTCGGGACCGGTCTCAATTTTTCAGCAAACGACCTTTCCGCATTTATACCCATAGTAATCTTTATAGTGAAAATTCGCAGTTTTAGATATGCATATCGTATAAATAAATAATTTATCGCATTATTTAAAAAAAAATTAAGTAAACATACAGAGACAATTGTGAAAAAATGAATAAAATGAAACAAATTATCTAATTTAAAGCTCAACAACCCATGTGATCGTCCAGTTCTGCTTACCAAAAATGGGCCACTTTGACCTTACATTCACGTTGACAGTTCAATGAAGAAACTGCAACATCTTATCCATTGAAAGTTTGAGAATAGTTTGAGGACATTACGTCCCCAAGACCTCTAATCATTAGCTTTACCGAATAAAACTGTGCCAAAGTCCAGCTATCCTGAGGGAAAGTCCCTATACCCAAGCCTATCGATCGATTTGCACGTCAGAACCGATACGGACTTCCACCAGAGTTTCCTCTGGCTTCGTCCAATAGTTCACCATCTTTCGGGTCACTTTCGCATTGCTCAACCTCTACACAGTTGAAAGCAACTCGCATAGGGCCATGATGCGCGTCAGCCACCGGGACAAACGATCTCATGTCGACCGACTCGAGGACGATCTTTATTTTCATTTCGCCGCAAGGTTTTAACACCCTTTGACTCGCAGTGCAAAAATACTTCGTTATCCGTGTTAGTGAGAATCAGAGAGGAAATCACGGACCGGGTCCCGGGTAAGGGGGGGGGGTGAACTTCTATTTTCATTACCCGGGACATGGGGCCGGGACTTCACTTTTCTCTACCGGGGACAATGGGCTGGTACTTCAGTTTTCATCACCCGAGTTCCAGGCCCCGTTTTTTTTTAGAAAAATATCCGAACGGAACCGGGGGAATCCCTCCCATCACTTATGTGAATCGTATATATATTTTTTTATATTTTATATTTTATAATTTTATAATTTTGAAACATTTATGAAATTTTTATGGATTATTGTAAAATCATCGAATGAGTTATCACAATTCTTTTTTTAAATAAAAATCTGACATAGAGACCTAAACTTTTCCATTGTAGGGATTTGAATTTTTGAATTTGGTAATTAGATATTTCAGTTTTTTAAGTGTGATAGATTCCTTAAAATCGAAATTGAAAATCATTTAGAGGATTATATTATCAAAACATAAGAAATTGAATTTGCAAAATGCAAGATGCCGCACACAAATGGCACAAAACACGTAATTTAAACTTTGAAAGAGCTATAAGAATTGTTTTTTTATTTTTGAAAGGAGTAAGGTGATAAACGTAGGAGTATTGAGAGGATTAAGGAGTGGTGCTTTCTTTCTTTTGTGTATTTTCATATTAAACATATAACACTGAGTACACCAAAGATAATTTTAGAGAATTTAAGAAAACCCTGACAAACTGACGCACTCCACTGCTTCGAAACCGCGCATCACTGCAAAAGACTTTGGATCATTTTCGAGAAACACAACTTTTCAATTTATTATTTTGTAAAATAGTTTATTACAGGTATAAGGTAATACAGTGAAACGGGTATCCAACAATTCCTCCTTATCTCTTCTGTACAGTAAAATTACTTAATAGAGTATAATCCTTGTTTTGAAAGAGCTCTAAGGGTTTTTTGAAGGAAACGTATAAGCTTAAAAAATGAAAAGAGTATAAACAAATCTTATATTTTCTCGAACAGAATTCAATATTTATAATAATCTTTCTATTCAAATATAATTATTAATGAAACGATTTAAAAAATACTAAATTGAAAAAGCGTCTTTTGCAATTTAGTGACAATGGGATGCCTGGGGTTTCTGAATAATAAAGACGATCAAAATATATATTCATTTAATTTGGAATCAAGATGAGCTTCGTTTAGCATTATCTATTTCTAAAGAAAGCGACATATCGAAATAATTGGAAAACAACATATTGTGGAAAATTCAATAAAAAATTTGTTAATTTTTAAACCCCAATAACTATGAAACTAGAAAAACATTTTTTCTCGTCTTCTTCATCTTCTGTTTTGCTTACAACGTCAAACTACACTATCTGTAAATATAAATATTATCGTTTTTTCATTTAATGTCATTATTCTGATAACACTTTTACCAAGCTCAAAAAGGCGATAACACAACCCGCCTTCTCTCGTAAGTGGTTTATAAAATAACAAATGAACCGTGAATTCTACTTCTAAGACCCAACCGATGTTCATTTTATTCATTAGTCTCTCATTACTTTCCATTAATTCCGCCGCTTATCTCATTCCTCAGGAGTTGGACGAATGTCCGTTTCCAAATGGTACCGACAAAGCAATTCACTCGTTCATGTGTTCAAGCGGTGAACAGTTTACTATCAGTGATATCCAAACGCTCGACGATAATGGTAATCCCGTATACCCAATAAACCCACGTCAACCCTTCATTCTCAATCTCACCACCTACAATCACGGCAAGCAAATCGACGATAACAAAGTGGATGTGAGACTCTATGATTACAGGAATAGATGGAACGAAAAGTGTGGATGGACGTCCATTCCGACGTTTGGATTACTGTAGATTATATCCCCCCTCTTGCCTTATTTCTATACTATTCATTTTATAGAAACAAGATCGACGGATGTCAGTTCGCACAAAACTGTCCGCTCACAACTGGAGCCCTTAGTCTCATCCTTCCCATGGACCTCAGCCAGTTTTCTGCCATTATCAACGTTCTCGCTTCAAACGTAAGTTCGCGAAACTTACAAGTAGAGAATTAAAGAAAAATCGAATAGAAGCCATATCAATTGGAAATCCGAATGTACAATTACAATGAAGGAGCTGCACACGAGGAGATTGCCTGTGTCATAGCTCAACTCGAGTTTTCATAATTTGAGAACAATAAGTCCAAAATGTATTAATTAAAATCGTATTGATAATAAAGTTATTTTATTATTTTTATTTACGAACAATTTTATCTGTGCGTAAAGAATAGAATACAATAATAAATAAATCGCTAATATTACTGACTTCAGTTTATCGACAATAAGGATAATTTCGGATTTTATTTCCTCATCAGTGACTTGAAAAAACATTTTTATGCGTCTCATTGACAAAAAGCTTTGTTCTTTCAAGAATGCAGTTTAGTCGAAGAAAATTATGAAAAATATTAACAGTTTAGATGTTTTTTGCAGCGTGTACTTTCCAAACAACTATTAATACCCCTAATACTCAAATTTGCTAGCAAAATATTCAAATTCTGCACTCAACAGACATGTTATTATAATTAAAACTTTTAAAATATGATATCATATAAGCCAAAATTCAACTGATAGCATAGCCATTTCACGAACATTGATAGCAATATTATGATTAGAATCAAAATTTTGATTGTAATAGGGTACGAAGATTTTTATTTTAAGGAAACTTGTTACATTTTCCATTTAAGGCATGTCCGCAACGCACCAGAAAACTTCTACGAGACCTACTACTTATGAAGACTTGGATAACTCAAAATCTCATATGGTTATAATTGATTATAATTGATTTGTATTATTATTCATTTCAGAGAACGAGGCCTAATGAAAGAGCAAAAAATGGTCCGTTTCTCTAAAAGAGAATCACAAACTCCTAAGCATCCTAAGTAAGCTTGGGGAATATAGACAAAGGTGACAATTTAATTTTCAATTTGTTTGCAGTTTCGCTTACCTTTTTTCCATCCTTGAACGTGGTATTACTATTATCATTAGGATGAAACATTTTATTAAAAAAATAAAACATTTACCTGGAAAGAAAAGACATTAAAAAATTGTAAATTAAATCGACACTTCTGTCTCTTTGTCCCCAAGAGAGACCATGACTTCCTTCCTTATAATCCTTCAAGCCATTTTTTATTAACTTATCCGTTGGCAATATGTTCATTCTTATAAAGTCCTCTCAGACATCTTCTAGGAAATTTTAGTTTCAAAGTGTTTAGTTAAAATCTTACACCGGATATTAAAACATATAATACAACTAACAATAAATGAACTAAATAAAATAAGAAAATAGATTGGAACGCCTAGGGAACGTGTGAAATATGAAGGCTTTCCTGTTATTATTGTTATTATTTTACTGCAACCACTCTGTCTGGAATACGTATAATTTCTAAAAAGGAATGAACTTTTTCAGTAGGCAGTATACAAATGTTCGTTGCTGGGCAGATATTTTGCTTGACCATTTTTTGCTTATTAGATTCATTTTTAAACAATAAAGTGTCTAATTTCATCGAAAATCAGTCATTTAAAAAAGTACCATTTTGCTCACTTTCAATTTTTCACTTGCACACCAAATGTAAATTAATATTTTGATATTTAAACGTGTCTCATTAATCTACACGTATTATTTCCATAAAAAGTGATACACCATTTTTTCAAGTCAGTCTTAAAACAGTCGTATCTTATCAAAATATGTAATTTGAGCATCATTTCTGAACACCCAAATTAATCATTCAACTTTGAGTGATTTTTTTCGCTATTAAATGAAATTTCCCGAAAACTTAACACAGTAGGCATTCCCAAATTTAACTTTCCAGAAAGATTTTAATAATTTTAGATAGTTTAAGAAAAACACAATTAAATTGTAGTAAAAGCTTTTTTGTTATAAAGGCGTTAAAATTGCTGTACACGTTTGAAAATTGTAAAATCGCTATTTTGATTTGGCGTGCTTAACTAATTAGGATCTCATTGAAGTAGAAGAATGATTACTTATTAAGAACTTCCCCGCAATCTTTATGATAGAGACTTTACCACCACAAGTATTCAAGGAAAGAGAAGTAGGATTCTTACAGATGTTACTGTAATGTGAATGCTCGCAAAGTGTACAGTTACCACTTTGTGGAAAACAGTACGCACGCCAGCTGGTATGGTAATATATGAGATCAGTAAACGTGCTCAAATCTAACTTTTTGGCAAAATATTAGTATATTTTGATGGTTTAAGGAAATCCGAGTTAAACTGTGGTAACTAATAATTTATTCAAATGATGTATTTTCAGACACACATAAAAATTGGAAAATCGTAGTTTCCAGTTGGCGTGCATGGAAGATGGAAATTTCGTACAACACTGATGTTTATTTTTTGTGATACAGGAGATAAAATCATATTGCTTTCGAAGGGGCACAACAATTATTCGAGACAACGCTAACAATGAGAACCAGAGAAGAGAAACTGCGAGAACACGACCACACTCCTCTGGAAAGATACCGCGCCGCATTGCAAAAGAGTTCGCAATAATTACAAATAATACCATTAATTTTTATTTTCATTATTTAACATTATTTAACGTATTTAACCTTTTCAGAGAAAAAGTCGCATGTGGCCGGCCGACCGTCCATCTCTTAAATATGCAATACCTCAATTAATGGAACAGAAGAGTCTTAATCGCGAAATTTCCCCTTTTAAATGATGTAGCAAGAAACTACACTACGATACCTATCGCGATAGTATACAAAAATTATTATAGCCTAAAAATATCTTACTAATTACACAAACACCTCACCAAACATATTTTAACTTGACAATGAGAAAAAAATCCCTTCACATATTCACATAGACTAATTAGGAAATAATAGTTAGTCGCCTGAAAAAGTAACTTTTCATGTAGCACATATAGACTTGAGTATTGTTTTATATCGTTATAGATTAAAATATAATCATCGTATTGTGTGCTTCAAATATATTTGCATTTAATCTGCTATTGATATGCACACCTGTAAATTATTAAAAAAAAAACATTCGATAAGCTTATCCTAATTAATAGCAAGAAAGCAATTTATATGAGTCATTTGTAAAATGAGATACAATTTTTGTAGATTCTTAATCGCAAAAGCTTGTAATGTTTCCACATTGTTATTTTATATGTTATTTTTTTTTTAATTTTTATTTTATACATACAAAATTTATAGAAAAATGTTTATTGTACATTTCAGAGATCGGTGCCTATTGGAAGGAAAAAAAAAGATAAATTATGGTCTCATTTGGACGACCACATGGCCACAAAGGACTTTTTCGTCTATTCCTCTTCAATGTGGGCTGCCCATTTTTTTGAGACAGCACACATTGATGAGAGATGAGAAGATGGCCGTAGATATTTTATTCGAATTTTTCCCTCTTCCACTAGGAACTGATCTCTGAAAAGAACCGTAATCACATAAAATTTTAAATTCCTAATAAAGACAAGAAGGTGATGTATCAATACACAAAAATCATTAAAACTGAAATGCAGATTTGGAACAAAAGCCAATCAGTAATCCGATATAACGAATCCATCAACGTCATTATTCGAACTAGATAAGTGTTAAACGATTTCAAATCCGAGACTCGTGTGAATATAAACGAAAACAATTTAAAACTATACAAACAAAACTTGTATAATTAAATAATAAAGGACAATTAAATTGATAGAAGAATAAATAATAAAAAAAACAAAAATGATAAAAATATTTTCTGTTGCTCGGCAACACCTCATAAATTATCATTACTTTTCAAGTCTAAAAATACGATTCATCGCAACTCAAGAAAAGAATACAAATGAGAAAGACAAATTGAATATAGTCAAAAATCTCGTTTGATTTTATTTCCAGAAAAACTCTATTGCAACTAAGCTTCTTCTGCATCTGCTTCTTCTACTTATCCATCCTCGTGCCATTTTTGGCGAGCTCTTCTTTTAATTCCCAATTTACTCGAATCAAGAGTGTCAAGTAGTGTTTTATATGAAATGCACATTCATTGTTCTAAAAACATCAAACAACAACAACAACAACCGCGAACGCGACACATTAGGTAGGATTTATATTGAATTCCATCAAAGCTTCGTTTCATTATTCGAATGAAACAATCCATCGGGATTAGTTCCATAATTAAATAAATATAAATAATTTGAAAAGACATAAAATAAGAAAAACTTTAAGCTCATATGAGCTCATCAAATATTCAAAAGAAGACTTAATTTATTGATATAAACCATATTTGATATTTGTTTATTCAATTTAGCTTCTTATAAGATGATACATCAAGAAATAGGGTGTTATTTGTTACTAAAATAACAGGGAAACTAACAAGTTTAAAGAAAGGTCATTAAAATCTAAATAAAATGTCTTTTTTATGGATAGATAAAGATGGTTTCAGTGGAAATTAATGTCATTGAGCAATTGAGTGATTTTACGATACTTTTGGATAATCAGCTTTTCCTTTTTTGTGTCACATCAAATGCGAAAGTTCAAAAAGATTTTCGTATAAAGTAGTATGTCTAGAAAATAAAGTTTTATTATCAGCGACTAATTTTTGGAACTCATGAATGTATTGGATTGAGGAATAATTAGAATATTCGACATCTTCTCTTCTTCGCTTTTTATCACCGCTGAAGCTGCAGTTTGTATGAAGAAGGTGTCTTAGGCGTGCTCAAAAATTAGGAGATATGATAAAGCCGACAGTCACGTTCACCCAAAAAAATCATGATTGTTTGGGAGGAACTGGAAGGACATGCGGTACACCAGGATCATCAAGGAGCTCTATGTTTCCCAGTTGCGTCGTGCAAATAAGGATATTCGACTGAAGAAATAGATGAAGATGACCAAGAGGTCCACAAAAACCGGCTCAACAACTTCTGCGACACCAGACCGGGCGATTTTTGGCGGAACGGCATCAAAAAATTGATCGGGAGGTGGAAGAAAGTTGTAAAAAGTAACGACAAATACATTGTGGCTATATCAAATTTTTGATGGCGCCGTTGCACAGCACTACTTTTATAATTGTCGATCTTTGAAATGCGTCGTCAAAATATTTTAAATAGTCTATAATTGATTAATTGATTATTATAATTATTGTTTTTTGTTTTTTGTCAAAATAAATCTTTGTGAAAAAACTCTACGAATTTATACCTTTTTTTGAACCCATTATTTTCATTTTCCACTAAAAAAAAACAATTTGGATAATTTCTTTGTAGAGGATATGGATCTTATTTATAATTACCATAACAAAATTATTTTAACAAGAAATATCTAATTTTTTAAAATAAAAACCCAATAAATCATGTTTAACTGCCACGTAAAAGAGACGTAAAGCATACATTTATATTTTATAAGCGATTAAAAATCGTTTCCTTCAAGATTTCCAGGATACTCACAGACTCAACAGATTCCGATGCGTTGATTCACAATACGAGATATTAACCGCCAAAAAATTGTAAATCCCGGTAAAAACAAAAAAATCCGACACTAGACAAGTGATAAACGTGTACAATGTGGATGGAACAATAAGAATTTGAAAAAAAAAAACAATTATGATTGGGGATTTATTTATTTTGCCCGCAGTGCCACATGAAAGTTACCAACTCATTTTTACAGGAAATATAAGTCTTCTATTAAAATATCTTCTGGACGTTAGAATTTCACAATATGTTAAGTTTGAATCTCTCAGTCGCATTTTTAACTAAAAAGTAAATCACTTACTATTTTATTTTAGGAAAAAAATTTAATGGTCAATAAAATGAAGAATTTTAAATTCAATAGTTTTCTGGGAAGCACAATGGCAAAAATGAACTATTAAAACCTCTTAATTAAATAATAATGGATCTTCGGTTACAATCAATTAATAAGTAAAAATAATTGCAATTGAATTTAATTGGATAGATCATCATAATTAAATAAAATTAAATGAACAAACATCACATGGTCTCAAGATATAAAATTTCAGAAAATAGGATGTATAAAATTATTAAGTTCACAATTACGAATGTATTATACGTTTCAGAGATCGGTACCGTGCCTAATGGAAGAAGAAAAAAGAAGAAACAACTATAGTTTCGGATGGACGGTTACACGGCCACAAACGACATTTCCATCTATTCCTCTTCAATGTGTGCTGCCCATATTTGAGTCAACACACATTGATGAGAGACAAAAGAGTGGCCGTCCAAACGAGAACCTCATTCCATATTAAATTTTCTAATCTCTGAAAAGGACAATAATCACATACAATTTTAAATTTCTTATAAAGACAAGAAGGTGATGTATCAATACACAAAAATCATTAAAACTAAAATGCAGATTTGGAACAAAAGCCAATCAGTAATCCGATATAACGAATCCATCAACGTCATTATTCTAACTAGATAAGTGTTAAACGATTTCAAATCTGAGACTCGTGTCTTTTTTTACAGCAAGGACGCAAGTTGTTATTTCTTGATAACAACGACACTGTCAACAAGTAAGCGCAAATTGCAAAAGACCTCGCACGAATTACGCAAATTCGTATCCAATTATTTTTTTAAAAATATTTTATAAAAAAAGAGTTAAAAACTATTATTTTTTAGGCACCCACAACATTTAAACTAATGTTTCTGTAAAACAGTAAAATATTTTAAAAATAATAAATTGAAATGGCGTATTTGGCGCAATTAGTGTGCGGTATCTTGTAATTTTTGCGCACTTTGTGGAAGTGAGGTGCAACGTTATAACAGAAGAACAAACAAAGTAAAATAATCACAAACTTTTATTCAAAATCATCACAAAAAATCCAAATTAATGTTTGAATATTTATAATATATTTGTGTGTTTTCAAATAAGATTGCCTATATTAAGAAACTAATAACATAACTAAAAACTAGTATTGTCCTTTTCAGAGATCGGTGCCTGATGGAAGAGGAAAAAGGAAAAAAGTTAGGTTCTTGTTTGGACGGCCACTCTTTTGCACCTCATCAATGTTGTCTCAAGAAAATTGGAAAAGCACACATTGAAGAGGACAAGGATCGAAATGTGGCGTAGACGTGACTGTGTTTACGTATTGTCGTAAAATAAAATGCTAACTTATTTTGTATTGTTTCGATCTAATTTTCTTATTTCTAATTTTTAGCGATTTATTGTGCAGTTGATCATCATATAAATTAATTTTATCAAAATTACGAGATATTTCATTTAAAAATTTAAAAGCTATTAAGAAAAATAAGAAAAAATATTGCGAAACAATATAAAATAAGCCAGCACTTTATTTTACGACAATACGTAAGCACATTCACGTTTACTCCACTGTTCGATACTCGCCATTCGTGTGAGTTTACTTCTCTCTCGAAATTGAAAAGGAAAAGTCATTTGTGGCCGCGACCATCTATTTTTCTTATTTTCCATTATTCACCGATCTCTAAAAAGTACATACAATAGTAACTCATTTTAATCGTGCAGAAGATCATCAGTTCACAGCCTTATGGACCACATTTTACGAATTAATGCACATCTCTTCATTTTGGATTGATATTGGGTAAAAACATCCTTTAAATTATAACTTGTACAGTTTAAAATATGCATAATATATAATTTGAAATAATAACAATAAATATTTTTTTTATGTTTTGCATTAGAGTTGCACTAAATGATAATAATATTAAACATCAAACAGAAAAGTATAGTATTATAGCCATTCTCAAATAAAACCATCCTACGCAGTATAAAATCATAAACTTGTTCCATATTAATAATTTATCCGTTATAGACCAAGCACCGGGTTTTTAATTATAAACTTGTCCAACAAACATGTGTAGTTTGTTCTTATTTGTTTTAAAGAAAATAATTAATATGGAACTCGAAAATGTGTGTTAACGTCAACTTAAACGTGTAAGTAAAAATAAAGAATAAATGACATTTCCTATTTCTTCTGTCATACAATTATAACGTAATAGTTGCATTGGTTATTTGATGCAATAATGGATGGCTTTTTAAGTAGACAGATTTGAGGAACACACGTTCAAATTCTTGTTTTAGTCGTTTGGGTAATTCTTTTCGTAGCAATGGTCTTTCCAATCGCAGCTGGCTCTATATACATCTACCAACAGATTGCTAAATTTTCGGATAAGGAGACTAACAAGGCTAGTTATCACATTCTTCGGTTATTGTGTGATCTTTCAGACAAATGATTCCGACGTCGAGAATGGAAAACCTTCATGTAGGCCTAGCAGAGTTTTAATTCAATTTTTGATCAAAATTTTTAGCGAAAAAGTCAGCTTCAGCGGATAAGGGTTCCAATGAAAATGAATTTAGTGATCGCCCAAGAAAAGTTCGACGGTCAGCTCATCGGAGTAAGGAGGCGGTCGATCTGCCACGCCGTAGATTGGTTTTATATCTGAAATTTATCCCCTGTATTAATGACTTTTTAAGCCTATTGACTCTATCGAATTGTTCACAGAGGAAGATGATGATTCATTTCTCGAAAAAATAAACAAACCGTTGAAGTTGAAGAAAGAAAAAAATGATTTGTCAAAGTCGTCAAAGTCGTCAAAGTCTTCAAAGAAAACAAAATCAGAGTTGAGTTTTACTAACATTTATTAAATAATAATTAAAAATATAGGAAAACGTGATCAACATGATAGGTTATAAAGTGGATTTTAAGCAATAAATTAAAACAAAACAAGTATAATTAGCATAATGTTGTCAAGTTACTTTCCAATGGGTTCACAATTTTTGTAAATGTATTTTTTTGTTTTTTACGGTCTAGTAAATATTTGTTTGGTTATGATTTGTTATTTTATTTTCTGAAACCCCACACACGGAGGTTGGTAGAATTGCATTAAAACGAAACTGAGGCCGTATGCAAGAACGTAGTTATCCGTAACATGGTGATGGAAAATCATTGATAAATTTACATTTCCAGTAAATTATTAAAATTTTTAATTAATTTGTGATTTAAATTCTAATTTCAGGCCAAATGAAACTAATGATTTTCTTATTTTTACGCTTATACAACACTTCACGTGTACTTCTTAAATTGTCTAAAAATATTTAAATATTCAAAAAATATTCGATTTATGCAAACTTTCAGAGCTTGCTTTATTAGCCGTTCAGATGGCGTGCTAATTTTTATATACACTACATTTTCTTCAAAACATAGTTTATCAATGATTTTCCACCAGCGTTTAACGATTAAATAATTTCTTGCGTACGGACTCTGATCTGGTAAAGAGCAAATCTTTTTATTTCATTTACGTGAATGAGTATCTCGCAAAATTGTTTTAAAGGCGAACCAAAATTTTATATATTGATTATGATGATTATTACATTATGGTCTCGTTTAGACTGTCCCTAAGGGCAGGTCCCAATCTCTTTCTCTTTTTGTTGTTTTATCTATTTTTTGTGATAACGCGCATTGATGAGTAGCAATAGATAGTGCCCCTAGAACGAGGGATGAGGCAAGGCGACTCACCCTCAACAACACCCTTTGCTTACGGTCTTCAAAGAATTCAAAGGAAAAGGAGTTCGAGTCACGCAAGTATCAAAGATGGAATAATGATTGACGAAAGACTAGAAGGTCCCGAGTTCGCCGACGACAATGTTCTCATTGGAAAAAGTTGCAACGAAATCGAGGATCGTCTGAATCTTCTCGTGGATGAAACCAGCCTTTGCGGCTTGGAAATCAACAACGTCTACTTGGTCAGCGTTCTCAATATACAAAGCACTGCTCCCGATGCTTGACAATGAAAAAGAATCTGATCTCTCAGAATGTGCTGCCCGCCATGCTATATGGCTCCGAAACATGGACTCCCATCCACGACCAGATCTGTCAACCCGAACGTTTTCTGAATGCAATCCTTTTCCACGCCGAGTGCAACGTTCCGATCACAGGAAATTGTCATGTCGCTCGACTGCCGCCGAGGATGGTCACGGAATGGACTCCGAGGGGTGACCTCCGATCGAGAGGCCGAACCAAAGACAGGTGGGACAAGCGAGTCAAGGACGGTCGCCGAATTTGTGGACCATGAATTAAGGAAATGTACATCCGGAAGATTAGGAATGCTCCAGAAGAAAACGACGTGGTCTACTTTGACGATATGTAGTCCTTCGAGATGGAGGGAGATAGTTCACAACCGCTTGGGTGGCTGAACTCCTAAGTATTCTAAGTAAGTATTTACGAATTTGAGTGACTCGTTATTTAACTCATCTGATTTCTTGTAAAATGTCGAGTTATTTAAAACATTGTTACGGTAATCTATGATCTCTAATATTAATTTTTGTTTCTAATTATATAAAAGATTTACCAATTTTTTCTAATTACCAATTTTTATATATTGATTATTCGATAACGCGCATTGATTAGATACAAGAGACAGGGATGGAGCCAAAATTTCTTGCCCTTCAAACGATGCCATTATTTAAACTAATTTTCCTCATCCATTAGGCTCTGTTGTGTGTGGACAAATACAGTTAACGACGAAAAATTTCGGTTCGCTATCAAATTAAAGTACCTTGTCCCAACACTGTATCACCCAAGGACACAACTAGTCCCAAACCTTTTGAAGGCGAAGCCAAGAAGGCTTGCGTTTTGACAAAAAAGTGTGCCTTGATTTAATATTATTTTAGGCAATTTGATTTATTTGATTGTTTATATAAAAGACCTTTTTTTCATACTTGGGAAAGGCCGGCCCGATTGGATTCGGGCCGGCCCGCATTTTCGATTTTGCGGCCCTGGCCCGGCCCGGCCTGGCCCGGGCCGGGCCGGGTTAAAACGGGCCGACCCGGGGCCGGCCCTAAAATAAAACAAAATTTTAGTTTTTTTCATTATTTCTTAATTATTGATATGTTTCTTAAAATATCGTGTGTATTTTTGTTCCTCAACGGAATTAGTAGATATTTGAGAAGTTTAGGGCCGATCTTCAATGTCAAATTTGTCAAATAAATTATTTCAAACAAAAATTAAATGTTTTAAAATATTTATTTTAACATAAAACATCATCAAATAAAAAATTTTAATAGATCCTTACACATTTTAAGCACCGACACTTAAATATTAACCTCAAAATCCGAATTAATACCTAACGCTACATCAGAAATTATTTTTTGCAATTTTTCAAGTAGGCTAATATATAGATTCCATAAAAGACAACAATTTAGCGGATTGACAGCCCTTTCAGATACGATGTTGAAGCTTACATAGTTTTCGTAATGAACTGAAAATGCTGATAAAGCACCATCAGGTGTGCTCTCAATTTCTTGATTTATTTCCTGATATTTTATGCTAAAATAAATATTTATAAAAATTATATTTCGTTTGGATAAATTATGTTGCCAAATTTTCCTGGCCGGAGGGCCGGGCCAGGGCCGAGGCATTGAGGGCCGGGCCGGCCCGCGGGCCGAAAAAATCGAAAATCTATGGCCCCCGCCTGGCCCGGCCCGGGCCGGCCCGCGGGCCGGCCCTAAATTTCCCAAGTATGCTTCTTTTAATTTGGATTAAAAATTTTAAATTCCATTATTTTGTCCTGGAGGGCTATAGTTATATTGTAATTATAATAGTTTTGTTATTATATCATTAAATTAATTACGGGACATCCTGGATTTTATTTAGTTATTGTACATTTTCTAATGGAAGGAAAAAAATAAGATATATTATGGTCTGGTTGGGACGGTCACACGGCCACAAACGACTTTTCCTCTATTTCACTTCAATGTGCGTTATCCAATTTTTTGAGACAACACTGATGAGATAAAAAACAGTGGCCGTCCAAACGAGAACATTATTTTTTTCCTCTTCCATTCTCTGAAAAGAAAAAAAAATTATAAATTTATCATTGATGTTCTAATTATTTTTTCAAGTGTTGGTAATAATATATTTCTCAGCTTAAAATTAATTAATTCTTCTTCGCTGCATGTTTACCCACTTCTAACATAAAATTATTCAGAAACCACAAGCAAACAAATTCAATGTTTCCAAATATTTTAGTGTCCAATGATGCGGCTAGTTGAAAAAAAATTCGCTCAAACACTTGAGCTCGCACAATATGCTCATAATGGAAATCTGATGCCATCGGTTGTATCGAGAAGGAATACATTAAACGCGTTATATAATGTGTCTGTTTTTACATTGATGTTTCTTGTCTTCGTGAGTATTCGCAAAAATAGAGGTTTTAGTGTTTTCCCAATGAGCAATTTCTTGATTACAATCCACTATAATTGTTCGTCGGCAATTTTTATTTTTCTCGATTTTATTACTTAACTTTTGTTGTTTTTTTATGTATTAATTTTTTATAGCTGAAACTTGCAGAAACATTCAATTGGTTTATTATTCAATTTCCATGGTGAAATTTAATTCATTTTAATTTTTTATCGTTTTGTTTAAATTAACAAAAGACACAAAAAATAAAATTTATTTGTAAAGTTTGCTTATACAGATTATTCTTATATTATTATACTTTTCAGAGATAGGTGCCCCATGGAAGAGGACAAAAGAAAAAAACAATGGTCTCGTTTGTACGGCCACACGGCCACAAAAGGACTTTTTATCTATTCCTCTTCAATATGCGTTATCAATTCTTTGAGACAACACACATCGATGAGAGAGAAAAAAGAGGCCGTCCAAACGAGAACCTCTTTTTTGTTCTAATTTTTTCCTATTCCATTAGGCACCGATCTCTGAAAAGGACAATAGATTTACACTAAATGAATTTGTAAAAACAGAATCTCCGAAAAGTTATTTAAACTTAACACATCTTGGAAATCTAAACAGGAGATATTTTAAGAAGAGTGTAATTTTGCCGTAAACATTGTTTGTTGCATTCCACGTGGATTTCAAAAACTAAAAATTAAATTTTGCGTGAAATATTAGTGATTTAACTTTAAACACTTAAAATATTTAATCGAAGTTCGTAAAATCGAAAAAAATGAAAACCATCGATTGTTCTATTAGTATTGTCGTGGTGTAGGTTAATGAAAAATCAGGGTTAAAGGAGCATTCCGAATAATAAAATGGTCTCGCTTGGACAGGTGTAGATTTAATTTGCAATTTGTTAATTATTTCGATCCTAAATATAATAAATTATACAAAAAATTTTATAATAATAATAATTATTATGTTGATTTGACAACCAATTTTGTAAGAGAAAACAAAATCAAACAAAATTGTGATGAAAAAAAAAGCGAAATAATAAACAAATTGCATATTAAATCTACACCTGTCCAAGCGAGACCATTTTATTATTCGTAATGCTCCTTTAACCCTGATTTTTCATTAACCTACACCACGACAATATGTTAAGAACAACAAGTAGTGAAAAAAAAAGAAAAAAAAAGAAAAAAATTAAGAATCATTTGTTACTTCAGTGATATCAAAAATAATTTAAATTCGTTGCTTTTTTGCTACCATAAATGGATTATTACACATTTCCTACTCAAGCAACTACACAAATCTTAAAATTTAGGCAGTCAAAATTGTTAGGAAGATTATCTGTTCCAATGTTGTTGCTTCTCATTTTATAGCTAAATACGTGTTAAAAATACTATGAAATGTATAACATTCTCCTTCATTTAATAGATTTCTCGAGGTCCCCAAGAACCCCGTTAATTCTCAAATTAAAACCAAGTTTTATTTGTCATAACAACTTTTTTGTAAATAATTTATCATTATGGAATAGAATTTTTAAGTATTTTGTTAATTTTAATGTATTGCATTTTTCAGAGATCGGTGCCTAATGCACGCCAACTGGAAACATCAATTTTCCAATATTTAAGAGTGTCATACCAGTTGGCGTGCTAATGGAATAATATTCTCGTTTGGCGGCCACGCGGCCGCAAAGGAAATTTCTATCAATTATTGATTTTTACGATAGCTAAAATTTACGTGTAATTTCTGAAGTCCTGTTGTTGCGATTTTATTTGCGCTGCACACACCATTCGCTCTGGAGAAATTACAGTCTCATTGAAAGCTCTAGAGCTTATTTATCAATCGAATATGATGATAGAGGGATTGCCTTGATTGAGATAATTATAATCGATATAAAATGAGTTGCCTTTATTGTCTAGCGGGATTTAAGAAAAACGTAATTGAATCTCGTAAAATCGACATTTTCGGGCGGTGTCGGGTGTGTTCTCGTTTAGACGGCAACTCTTTTCTATCTCATAAATTTATAGCACAGATTGAAAAGGAAAAGATGGAAACGTCCTTTGTAGCCGTGTAGCCGTCCAAACGAGACTATTATTTGTTTCTTACTTTTTACCTCTTTCATTACTTTTATCTCTTTCATATCTCTTAAAAGGACAATACGTAATATTAATTATATTGTTAAATCTATCACTATTAATTTAATGTACTAGTTATTATATATTTCTTATTAAGTCATTACTATTTATTTGATCTCTCGCGGGCTCAAATCATCTTAAAGTTTATTTATCACGTTATTTTTTTACCGTTTACGTGGTAAATAAAAATTATAATCCATAAAATGCCGACTGAAGGGATCAAGTTGTTAGGTTATTGAAATCACCCACAAATTCTGATTTTTCCACATTAAAGAATATTGGAACCCTTCGTTTTAGATTATATTTACCAGTGATGGGAGGGACTCCCTCCCGGTCCTCCCCGATGCGGGTATTTTCCTAAAAGCAAGGGGTCCCGGGTGTCGAGAAAGGGAAGTTCCGGTTCCCATCACTGGAAATTATTATTTTCGGATTTTTAAGCGTATCTGAAAAATTTTGCACCTTTTTAACAAAACTGTTTTTACTACAATTAAATCAGGTTTGTCTTAAACTATCTGAAAAATTAATACCTTTCTATAAAGTACAATTTGAGCATGTTTCCCGAGCCCATTTTATTCTCATACCAGTTGGCGCGCCAGCGGCCCTGAATTCCAAAATACGGTGTCTCTCCCATCACTGATGTTTAATTTTGCGTGGCGATGCATGCGGAAAAAATCACGAAGATGGGATTATTATTTTTAATTTATTTTCTTCGTTTGTGCGCAAAAAGCATCACGAAATATTGCGCCATGTAATTCAAATTCTTCCTCAAATTTCAATGTTTTTAATCGACAGATTAATGTGGATGAGTGGCATACGGGTTATTTTAATTAAAACTTTAAAAAATATCAAAAGAATTGAACACGCATCGATTTCCTGGCATCTATCAGTTATTCTTCGAATCCACTTACATCCTAATTAATTAAAGTTTGAGAAAGGACATTTTAAAATTAGACGCTCTAATATTTTGTGATGTATTTTTATGACAGCGCATTTTATTTTCCAACTTAAGCAGTTTTCGCCTTTTCCTAGATTTAATAACACTAATATATGATGATTTCATACCCATATTTTTTATTTTGTTTTTATTCATACCAGCTTAAAAAATCAAACGAACTTCCGTTGTCAAATTAATTTTAATTATTCTAAAAAAACAATTCCCGGATGAATTAACTAATTACTTCATTATTATTTTCATGGAAATATGTTTGATAATGACAATTCTTCAAAGCTTTCAATAACCATCAATAAATATTTTAATTTAACGTCATCTAGACGAAATTCTCTCTCACTCCTCCTCCATTGAAAAAAGTAATCGTAAAAATGAAATTCTTAAACCATTCCAATTCGAAATTTCTTATTTATAATACTCCCTGGTTGTCTTCATATCTACATTCTCATCATCAATATAAAGTTTTATTAAATAACATTCAATAAGTATTTCAAGTTAAGGCAAATTTTCTGCACAACTTTTGGGGCTTAATAAACTTTGTTACATAAATTATTACGATTTCCAATTATTATATTTAAACTACAAGTATATTGGATATATCAAATTTAATTCGTCATTTTCTGAGCTTTAATCTTTCTAGAATATTTTAGTTTCATAAGTATCTCATATTAACAACTTGACATGAATAGTTAATATACAACTAAATATTTTCCAATCACATTTTGTCAGACTTATCAAAAACCAATGCTCATGTTTAATTGGGAAAATTATTGATAAACTTTAGACCAATTTGTTTTTTCCCTAAGCCAATTATTTAACCCAAATTGCCGAGATTTTTATATTCAAAACCAATTAAACATTTTTTGTGTGTTCTTCAATCTATCAATGTATATTAATATGATTTAGTTTAATTTATGTCAGAACCATGTCCTAACACTTGTCTCAATTCATTTTCTATCCCTTGAGCAAATGACCAATTATTATGTTTTTTCCACTTGCAAATGCCTTGTTTCACATATAAAAATTCAATTGTTGTTTAATGCCATTTATCAGTTTGTCAAATATCCTACACGTTCTCGTTGTTTTATGAACATTATTATCAAATTCCTTGTTTTGTTTTTACTTATATGATTTACTTTAAAATCTGAAGAGTAACTATTTTTAAATTTATAATATATTCTCATACGCTTTCGCTAGTTTAACGATATGAATTTTTTTCATATTTAAACTTGTATAGAGAGAGAGAACGGAGAGTTTTAATCCTTATATAATACATGTTGTGATTATAAAAAATCGCTATTAAAATGAAAAAAGAAAAGAGGAGAGCTGACAAAAACCAATTTTTGAACTGAATTCGTTTGTGTAGAGATGTGATACCCGTAAGAATATTAAAATTATGGCTCAACACCGCAGAAAACCATCAAACCAAATGATTCTGCCAGTCTCAAATATTCGAAAACCTTATTGGCTCTTGATACACCGTTCTATAAAAATATTGTTGTGTTAAGTTTTATTCTCGTGGTGTAGGTTAATGAAAAATCAGGGTTAAAGGAGCATTCCGAATAATCAAATGGTCTCGATTGGACAGGTGTAGATTTAATTTGCAATTTGTTTATTATTTCGATTCTAAATATAATAAATTTTACAAAAATTTTTATTATAATAATTATTATGTTGATTTAACAACCAATTTAGTAAGAGAAAACAAAATGAAACAAAATTGTGATGAAAAAAAAGCGAAATAATAAACAAATTGCAAATTAAATCTACACCAGCCCAAGCGAGACCATTTTATTATTCGGAATGCTCCTTTAACCCTGATTTTTTATTAACCTACACCACGACAATAAAATAAAAATACTCTCCTTCCTCCCTGACCAGCACGCCAAATGCAAATGAATATTTTAGATCATTTAAACTAAATTTTTTATTCCACGTGTAAATATATTTTCTATAAACTATTCGAGGACCTTAATGTTTTTACTAAATATTCTATTACGGGGGCTTTATGAGCTTTTATTTTTATAAATTAATTTCGTTTGGAGCAGCTTTTCAAACTGCTTTATATTTTTTCGAAATTATATTTACGACATTCTTTTATTAATATCAGTAGATTTAAAAGCTTTCTGCAATATTGAAGATTATAAAATTACCGATAATTTGATTGAATGCTCTTTCCTAGTAAACAACTGTTAATTTAATTTACTCTGTTTACATTTAATTCTAGCTATTCTCACCTGCCGTTTAACCATTGGACAAAAGTTGTTTAGGTTCTACTGAACTTCAAAGCAAATTCTAATTAACATATTTTGAGATCAACAATTTCATTCTTAAGTGCAAAGCCCAAAACAGCTTGTTTTTATTTAATTTCATTAGAGTTTTCTATTCCAGAAAATCGTTTGTTTTTGTTACAATTCTGAAAAGATATAGTAATTGCCTAAAATGGAACTCTTTAAAGTATTATTTTTATCATAATTTAAGCTTGCTCTTTTAATATTCAGCTTATTTTTCGTTTTTTAGTTTGTCTGTTTGAAAACCGCGATTTCTTTGGTTTTAGACCCATTTTTTACCCACTTAAATAATTTTGTGTATCCTATGTTTTGTCAGTATACTATTTAGATTTCAAGGAATTTCTCTGCAAATTTTTATCAAAATCTGAGAACCCGACTTAAAATCATCTTTGTTAGAACAGATTTATTTAATAGTAATATGCAATAATTCAAAATTACTGATATATAAGATGAACAAGTTTATATTTGACTAAATATTCTACACCAGGTTAACTGGAGGTATCATGTAACGATTTAAATCAAAACATAGGTATATGGATTTTTTTAACCTAAAAATAGTCAAAATACAATCAAACATTTGCTGAAAAGTGCTCGCTGAAATTTGTAATATATGATTAAAGTATATAATGTAAATCCATTTTATTGCTGTTCGCAATTTGAAAACATTCTTACTCAATATTACCGTAGGACGCTGTTAATTTATACTTTAGAAGAACGTAATACATTTTATCAAATGATTAATTCTAGGCTGTTTAGTTAGTTTTTCAAAAGCAAACATTTTAGTAATAAATGAAATTATGATTGGAGTAGCTTGTTGAATTTTCACATTGCTGTTTAACAGTTTAACAATTTCTAAAGCTCTCTTTTTACGTGCCATCACACCATCTGATGTTACCGTAACCTCGGAAAATGTTAATTTTTTGATACTGCAACTGAACTTTGATTTATATTTGGTAAAATTTGTATATTGTCAAAGTATAAGAAATTGAAAATTCATTTTCAACATTTTTGAATTATTTTCGGGTCTTGATGAGAACGTAAAAGAAATATGCAATGTATTTTAAGATATTTTCTTTTTTCTATAGTTCTTTAAATATTCTAGTTCACGTCGGATTGGTTATTTTTATTTTTTGTGAAAAGAAAAATGTAATTATCAATTCCTCATATTGTACTTTTCAGAGATCGGTGCTTAATAAAAGAGGTAAAAAGTAAGAAACAAATAATGGTTTCGTTTGGACGGTAACTCTATTGTATCTCATCAAAGTGTATTGTCTCAAAAGAGATAACACAGATTGAAGAGGAATAGATAGAAAAATTCTTTGTCGTTGTGTGGCCGTCCAAACGAGACTATCTTTCATTTATTTATTTTTTTGCTCTTTCTTTAGGAAGCGATCTCTGAAATGTACAATATATTTTAACTTAATTGATTCAGACGGTTGTGTTTTTTGACTATAATTGTCTGGAGTTGAAATTTATATTGGAATATGTCATTTTTTATTATTAAACGCTATTTAAAATATAGTTTCGCCGTATATCGTTAAACAATTTCGTTTATTTCCAGGAAAGTTTTACGTTCAATTGTTTTTTAATGCCTTCTTTATTTGATAGTCGAAAGTTAATTAATTTAGTCTGTTGAAATAAACAACTCAATTGTTTTTTCTTAAATAACCATTAAAATTGAATGTTTTCGGCTTATAATATCTTTATATTATTGTACTTTTCAGAGATCGGTGCCTAATGGAAGAGGGAAAAAATTAGAAAAAAATATTAGTCTCATTTGGACGGCCACTTTTCTTTTACTATCATTTTTCTTATTTTTTGCTCTTATATTAGGCAGCGATATCTGAAAATTCGAATACCATTATCCAAAGTTATATTTTCTATTTTTATATATAATAATTTTGATTGTTGCGCTGATTCAGATAATTTAAATTGAGACAGTAAGCATTTATTGATGAAAGTGGATTTCTTATCCAAAAGAAAATAAATATAATACACTTATTTTTATAATACTTTCTTCTCTTGTTCCAACATGTAAAAATAATTTTCTAGATATCTATATGAGGGTTCGAGCTGCATCATATTGCCAAGTCGACGACCAGGTTCCATTTCTGCTACCACACGGAAGATACTCTCCTGGAATACATCGAAATCCTTCAAGCTGTGGTTAGTTTAAAATATAACTAGTCCCCATTACTTGTTCACAAATTTCTGGATGAAAATTTAAATGTGAACGAAGTGATTCGGTAATTACGCTTGGCCAACAAACAATTCTTCCACATTCTCGACAAGCTTCCCCCTCTAATAAAACAACGGTTTCTATATGTTACGGTAGATGAAAAATCCATAATTTGCATTATTGGACTCGGAGTCATAAAAAACCTATGGATAAACAATTTGCGAATTAACATTTGAAAACTCTTCATATTTTTAACGCAAATTTTTTGTTTTTGTAAGCTTGGACACGCAAAATGAATCGTTTAAATATTAGTCAAACTAGTTGTCCCCCTCTCACCTGCTTTGTACATTGCCTTAAACTTTTTACCTCTGTAAGGCACATATCGTATCAAAATATAATCGAAATTTTGGTTGAAATAGATATATTTTTTTTTTCAAAATAAATTAATTCTCCATATATTGAGTTATATTTTAATAAACTATTGTTCCTTTCGGAGATCGTGTAACAGCACGATAATAAGAATGTATTCGACTGGTTTTGTCGGGACTGCTGAGAGATCTAAAAAAAAGATCTGAAAGTAACGAAATAGATGTGCCAGCGGATTGCTGTCTCAACTGAATTGACATTAATTTCAACAATCATAATTTTTGCAATGTTAAAAAACATCTCAGTCTCAATTTAATCATCCAACGAGGCCGTAAATCCCATGACTAATTCAACAAAAATTCACCTTTTTTTTCAAAAAAAAATCGCAGTCATTAATACCTAAAAAAGCTTTAATTCAACTTTCAATTAGACTAAATTTGTTTTTATATTGATTTGAGCATACAATTCCTACTTTTTTAAACCGATAAAATAGTATATTAAAAGATTATTAAAAGAATTAATCAGTCCCCCATTATTCCAAATAAATGTACACTAATATGCCACTTATTTCTAATATATATATATATTATATCCAATTTCAAATATGTTCTCATAGACTTTATACAATTTGTTTGAATGTCATGTGTAATGTACAAAATTTTAAATGCTCTCAAATGTACCATGCGCACGAAATTATGCAACAAGATACAAACTAAATGATCCTAATATTTATGTTCAATGTTATAGTCATTCTTCATATTATAACCTTCTGCAAATGTAATTAAAACTCATTCTATTTATGACATTAATCGATTAGACTTTTGTTGTTTTGGCTGATAATAATATATTATTATTATTATTATTTATTTTAATATGACGTGTGTCTAAGGAGTTTTGAGAAAATTTCAATATAGAAATTGTGGGATTAAAATTACAGAAATGATTAAAATAATATTATTTTAAAAACAAAAGTTTTCAGTTATTTTTAGCAAAGAACATCAAAATTGTGGCTTTATAGAAGTGTACTATTAATATGAAATATCCTTTAAATGATATATGACAATTCTTTTTCTCATTATTATTTATTGCTCTTCGTTATAATATTTTAACAAATGTTTCACTGAACAAGAAATTATTTAATTGTTTTATTATTTGTTTTAATAATATCTCAATAAACAGGAACTGATAAATAAGCATTTCCTAGTTTTTCTAATAAAATAATAAGAAAATATTTCTCTAACCATTTTGGCGAGATGTCTGCCTTTCAGCTAAAATGGTTTTTATGTTATTTGAACAAAAAAAAAACAATCGTTCTAATCTATGTTGGTGAATTGGTTGAATTGACTCATCTTATGAGAATAAAACGTTTAAGACAATGAATTATTTATACTTAATGGTTTTTCGAAAGCTCTATAATATTAAAGAATATTAAGATAATTTAAATTATGAAAGAACTAGTCTGTAATTTTATAATTTTGAAACAAACAAGCTTACGGTATTTTAATTTTAAAGTTATCTTTAATATATCAAATTTCCTAAATAAAATAATAATTACAAATAATGCACACAAACCATTGAAAATTAATTTTGTTTCTGTGAATTGTTTGAGGAAAAAACAAACATTTGAGTTGGTTTTATTTTTTGTCTGTTAAAGTGAGATATATTTATAGCCGTTATCACTTAGAAATAGTAAAACCATTGAAAAATTACAATTTTCTAGATTTATGCGCGAATAATTAATTTCCACTTGCCGGTTTAAAACTAATATTTACGTCAATTTCTCAGACTTTTCCTTAAAATATCTCTGACGTTTCAAGTTTTTTTGAAATCTTGTCTTAAACTGGCTCTTTTGTAGGCCTGTTTTTAAGATATCATTTGGCGTGAGCATTGATTGTCATTTGATATAAATATTTAGATTATATAAGAAAATTTGCTGTGAAAACTGTAATGTTTTAGTAGATGCTAACTAAAACCTTCTGGTAGATAAAATTATCCCAGTTTGTTAGTACGATACCGTTTGTTCACACAATTTTGCAACCTTTTTATCTGTATTATCTCTAACCTCAACCTGTTTGTTTGCTCAATTTGAGTTTGGAATTATTTCAAATTCGACAAACCAGTACATAACACAATATATCCTTGAATTATTTTTTGAGAAAGCAGTAATTTTTTGTTCTTTCAGATTTTTATTCATAATTGCATTTGCTACTCTACGAAATGTGTATTATAAGATTCATGACTTATTGCGCTAACACACAAAGTGGAGATAACAATATTCCGATTTTTAAGCTAATCTTAACGTCTTAACGTCGTTTTTAGACCATAGTGTTGTTTACAATTTAGATTAGTGTTGCTTAAACTATTTAAGAATATGAATATTTTACCACGAAGATTGATTTGAGCAAGTTTACTTAGCTCATTTAATTATCGTAACAGCTGGCGTGCGCAAATTGACTATATTTTTTCTCAACAACCATGTTTATATAAAAATTATGGGCGGAATTGAGCATTCCGTATTCCGACCATTTTTCGATTCCGAATTCCGGATTTCAGTTTCCGCATTTTTAAATATGATTGCAAATTATGAATACAGTTATCCAAAATTCAAATATCCGAAAAAATCCGCCAATCACTGGTTTTTACCCATTATTTACTGTTTTATAAGATAAATATTTTCATTTGGGTATCCATTAAAGCTTAAAAGTAACTATTGTTTAACGGGAATATATCCCAAACTACTGATAAACTAATTTAGCCCTAATGTACGTTATAACTGCAATATTCTTAAAACCCAGAAATCGTATACCATAAATTATTCGTAGCAAAAAAAATAAATGACGTAAATTTGCGTAAACCGCGACTGAATTCATATCGACTTGTGAAAATTCAATAATTTGTGTGTTTCTTTTCGTAGCGTTTTCGTAGCTACAACCTCATTTGTTTCTACTGATACGTATAATTTATTTCGCAGACACTTCTTGATGCCCCGTTATAATTAATTTTAGAGAACTTTTATAATCTAACAATTGCAATTCGACATTAACCATCACAAAGGAATTGATGAATTCGGTGCGCGAATTTGATTTACTTTGCTGTTTAGTTCAAGTTAAATCAGTTGTTCAAACTGAAGATACGTTTTGATAATTAATAATAAAAGTGAAGGGTTTGTTTTCTTTCAATTGGTGCGCAGTCTTTTGCAAAATGCGGCATACTTCGTGGCATTGGGGTGCATATTTACAGTCTTTTGCGACATCTTTGTAAAATTTACTTTGTCATCAGCTTAAATTTGAGAATTAAACAAGTTTTTTACAAAGTTCTACAAAGTATAGGAAAACATTCTACATTTGACGTTAAAATTTGTTGCGTCTACTGAGTATTTTGCAAAAATTGCCAAAACTAATTAAGTTATTTATTTTTTAAGTTCTTTGAAATTGATTAATATTTTTTTATTGTCCTTTTCAGAGATCAGTGCCTGGAAGATCAAAAAAGAACAGAAAATGATAGTCGGCCACACGGCCACAAACAACTTTTTCGTCAATTTCTCTTCAATGTGTGCTGCCCATAATTTCGTAAAAAAAGAAAGGCCGTCCAAACGAGAACCCCATTCCATCCTAATTTTTTACTCTTCCATTAGGCGCCGATCTCAGAAAAGGACAATAGAACCGTTATTATTTATTGGTTAACCATTTTTAATTTTTTTCGAGGTTCAAAAAGGTTTTCGAATGCTGAAAAATGGTTTTATATTAATAAGATGCGTTCGTTGTCGTCATGTACTTTATAATTAATTTATACTATTACGAGTTCTTAAATATTGAGTCAAAAATATGTATCACTAAAAATGGACATATATGTTATTGAAAATTCACACATAAAAGAACTTTTCGATGGACACTATTTTCGGTTTATTTATCATTCATTTTTAATTACTTCATCACTATTTGAAATATGCAAGTCGTATAGGAAAGCTTTTATACATCAATTTTTAACTTTTTAATTTTCATTAATATTTCTCACATATGCTCACATCAGATTAATCAACTCATACATTTATTATCGTAAAACAGTCTATCTGGAAAAGAAAAATGTCATAATTGTCCTTATTCTTTCGTCATTATTGTCATATCTTCGAATTATTGTCATATCTTCTTTTTATCTTCGAATTTGTGTGAAAATTTTTTAAATCAAAGAAATAATCATTAAAAAATTAATAAAATAAATTAAAGAAAAGGAAAAGAAAAAATGAGCAAATTACATTTAAACCCTAACCTTTTTAGTATATTTTTTTTATTTTCTAAAGAATCTATAATCAAACTGGATCTCCAAATTACTTTAATAACTTCTTTAATAAGAAAAATATTTGTTGAAATTATTTATTCTATTTTTCCTATATTCAATGAAATCGTATTGATAATCACAACTTCACAGTAATTACTAATTAAGAGAATTTAAAAATGCTGCACGTGCTTATTAATTTGAGAAAAAATCGCTGTATGATACAAATAAACCAATTGCCGCCAACTTTTTCTTCTCGATTAATCATTGATCTATAATTGTTTATTAGTCAAAATGTCTTCCTGTGTTTATACTAGAAGTCTTTAAAAACAAAATATAACATTAATATTGATAATCTATGCCTTTTTAGTATTTTTTGACTACTATGTTTTTCTAAATCTAAAAAGGGTAATACTTGTGATATTTGTGACAGATTTTTCTTTAATTTTGCTTTAAAAGCAGAAATGCCAGAAAAAATATGTCAAAATTAGTTTCTTTTTGTTAACAACACATTTTGAGGTTATAAATGTGTTGTTAAATTAAATGTTTTATTTCATAGGAAAACGGCTAAATTCCGAATTCTTAACTTCACAATTTGCTTTACGGAATTTATATCTTAAAATTGGTTTTCTTAAAATTGTTGGTATTGTACATTTTAAAAACTGGTGCCTAATGGAAGACCAAAAAATAAGAAATAAAATGATGGTCTTGTTTGTATGGACACGGCCACAAAGGCCTTTTGCTCTATTCCTCTTCAATGTGTGTTATACATTTTTAAGACAACACACATTGATGAGATTTTTTTCATCTTCCATTAGGGACCGAGCTCTGAAAAGTGACTAGAACATGATTCTTGGACGTAGTTAATTAAATCTCAACAAAGAATGAAAGTGACTGTTTTTCAATATGGAAGGGTGCCTTATACTTTTTTAAGTGCACACACGCCACCCGAAAATGTCGATTTTACGAGATTCAATTACCTTTTTCTTAATTATGGGTAGACACTAAAGTTTCATGACACCTCATCTTATATCGATTGTAATTATCTCAACCAATAAAATCCTTCTATCATTATATTCGATTGATAAATGAACCTCTAGAGCTTTCAATGAGACTGTAATTTCTCCAGAGCGAATGGTGTGTGCACACCAAATCAAATCGCAAAAACAGGACTTCAGAACTTACACGTACACTCCACTGCCACGAAACCGCGCCGCATTGCAAAAGACTTCGTATCAATTGCAAACACAACTTTTTAATTTATTATTTTTATTTTCAATTCTGGTCCATTAATTCAGGCAGTAAGAATTTCTTTTCATTAATTAACTGATAAATAAAATATCGAAAATAAAAATAATAAATTAAAAGGTAGTGTTCGTGCAATCGGTGCGAAGTCTTTTGCAATGCGGCGCGGTTTCTTGACAGTGAAGTGCACGTAAATCTTAAATATCGTTAAAGTCAAAAGTATTTTAAGAAAATATCGTCTAATTTACGTTTCAATTAATTTTTAAATTATATAGACTGTATTAAATTATTTGACGGCGCATTTTAAAACTCTGCGCGTTAAGAAAATTATAAAAAGAGAGTTGTCTTTGGGTCTCTCTGTTTATGAAAGTATTGCTGCGCAGTGGTTCGCAACGCGTCTTCAAAAAATTTGATGTTGCCTATACGTGATAATTAATAAAATGTGTTAAAATATTGCAAAACCGTAATTTTTAAATGACGTGTGCGTGTAAATTAAAAATTACCACTTTAACAGTATTTTCTCAAATTGGCCGGAATTCCTATCATCTTTAAAAATAATAGTTTAAATTGAATTTTTGAACTTCTATTTTATGATGTCATTTGGCCTGAAGTCGATTAATTAAAATAGCTTTACCACACCTTATGAATGTAATGATTTTCCTGCTTTATACAACTTCAACCTGTTTTTAACACAACAATTGTTCACGCCAGTTAGTCAGGTTTTTCTTAAACTCTCTAAAAATACTAAAATCTTCATATATTATAGATTTAATAGGGAATGAATCCTAATGAAACTGTTTCCCTTACGATTCCCCCACAGAATTTCTTGTAATCACCCACAGTAATACGTGAATGAACTTCACAAAACTGAAGTTTTCGGATGTCGTGCGTCAGGTACTATAATTAACTTTGCAACATTAGGTATTCATCGTTCACGGGATAATTTTGAAGAAAATCTATTTTACATGTCCAGAAGGAAGCTACAAGAGAAGCAATTTGCACATTGTGATGTTTGCAAAATATAGTCTAAACGTTAAGTAGAACCAATTTAAATTTATAAAAGATTTAACGCTTAAAATCTGTATTAATGCCTTGAAAAACAAATAACAAACTAAATCATTACGACGAAATTAATTTTACGTAAAATTAGAATTAATCATTCATTCATGTAAAAGTTGGTTAGAAGTTTTTAACAATCATTTTTTTGTCGTAAGAAGCTGTTGAATTACAACGAAAATATCAATCTTGCTAGCTCATTTCAATTATAAGTTTTCGGTTCTCTCATGCTTTGACTGTTCTGCTTCCCTACTTCTCATTATTGACGTTGTCTAAAGACGGATGTCTGAAACCCTTTGTTAAGTATGTTTTCCATGAACTGCTAACAAATACTAAACTTTTCCGAATTTGTTTCAATTATTCCCTTACAAAAAATGTATATTATCAGACAACAATTTATTGAAAACTGAAAAAGAACGGTAAATCTTATTAGTATAATCTATTGCAAATCTTTTGACGACGCATTTCAAAAATCTGCGCGTTGCGACAATAATAAAAATAGAGCCTTTTGTCTCTCTATTTATAATGGTCTTACTGCGAATCGGAGTATCAAAAAATTTGTAATAGCCTATACCCAAACCGAAGTAGCACTGAACTTTCGCGTTAGCTTAGCCTGTCAAGCATCAAACCGATTTTTAATGGATATATAAAAACTTTTACAAACAAAGTTCCCACTAGTTTTATTGAAAATACCAGGAATATAAAATCAAACTAAAAAAAAGAAAAGAAAACAAAGAAAAAATACAACACCAGATAAACAAATAATTATTCTTCAGACAAACGTATGAGAATTTATCGTATAGTTTTTATTTTGTTCAAAAAATTAGTTTTGCATTTCGCTCACAAGCATTCTTTTCGTATAGCTTATCCATTTATATCGTAATCAAGTTATCATCGCATTCGTTTATATTTAATTTAAAACTCTTTGCTCTTGCATTCCATCAGTTCATCATTGAGACTAAAAAATTTCTGCTCATTTGAAAAATGTTCATCTATCGTCGTTACTATTCATCCCGTCGACGCCGTTATGAGCTTATCACTGATAATGATTCGCAGGAGTCGATGGCGCGTCGCCGCATCATTACCAAATGCTCTTCCGATGGTGGAGCTAATGGGCGATTGATAACTGACCGTCCGAGTTTAGCCGCAAGATCTCTTTCGGCGGAAGCTCGACGGAGACGATGTCGATTAACAAGAGCGAATTGTGTTCAATCCGATAGCCAAAGGGGAAGCACTTGTCGTCATTATACTCCATGTAACAATAAGATTAGCATCAATGAAAATAATAACAGTGAGATATAAATACAAAACAATACAGTTTAAACTATTATTAATTGTTCTATATTGCAGGTACAACATTATCAAGCTCACTTTCAACTATTCCTGTTTCCGCAGCTAAACCATCAACAAAGTAAAATATATTCTAAACTAAAAAAGTAATATTTACTTGTATTTCAGTCCACATTCACGTGTTCTTGTGAAGGGACATACAGTATCAACCTGCACTCAAGGCTACGGGTACGTTTAAGGAAATTCGTGCGTTGCCAAAGCTTGATTTATTGATACTCAAAGATACATTTTATTATAACTAGAGCAGCAACCAAATTATTAAGAAAAGCAAAATATATGACGCCTTAAAAAGAAATTTCATTTTATTTAACAAATTGAGAATTAACTCGACACTGTCTCTTTGCACCAACGATTCTAAAACAATATAAATACTTAGAGTCCCAATAAATCACACTTTCACAATGTAAGATTTACTTTATGAATTGATATGTGCATAAAAAGCGTATAATTGTAGGACTTATTTTGTAAATTAGTAAGCAATAAAATAAAATTACCTGAGGCCGTACGCTAGAAATGATTTATCCGTTAATTGGCACGCCAAATCGAAATAACGATTTTGCAATTTTCAAGCGTTTGTGGAAATTGTTACGTCTTTATAAAAAATTTTTTTACTGCAATTTAATTAAAAATGTTAATATCTTTCTAAAAAAATATATTTTAGCATGTTTACCGAGCTCAATTAATTACTATAGAAGTTGCGGTGAAAACGGTGATGGAAAATCATTGATAGACTACTTTTTTAAGAAAATGTAAATAAGCGCACTGCACTGCCACGAAGTATGCAGCATGTTGCAAAAGTTCACGCACCAATTGAATTTTTTAAAAATGAAAACACGCCCTTCATTTATTAATTTCCAGTATTTAAACTTTTTTAATTACAGCGTTTTTAATTAATTTTTAATTTTTAATTACAACTTTAATAAAATTAATTAAACATTTACACGCCAACTGGTATTGCTATAACATTAGCTCGGTAAACTTGCTAAAATCGAACTTTTTTGAAAGATATTAATGTTTTTAGATAGTTTAAGGAAAACCTTGTTAAATTAAATAAATTTTTTATTGAAAAGACGCAACAATTTTCAGACGCGCTTTAAAATCGGAAAATCGTAGTTCGCAGTTGGCGTGCATTTATATAATTTACGGGAAAAGTTATTTATCAATAATTTTCCATCGTCGTTTTACGGATAAATACATTCTTGCATACTGCCTCTGATATTTAGAGTAATTTCACCTGTTGTGGAAGATTTCCTATAATGGAAGAGGAAAAATTAGGATGGAATGAGGTTCTCATTTGGACGGCCTCTCTTTTTAGACTGCCATTCTTTTTTACGAAATTATGGGCATCACACATTTAAGAGGAATTGACGAAAAAGTTGTTTGTGGCCGTGTGGCCGCCCATCATTTTCTCTTCTTTTATTGCTCTTCCATTAGGCAATGATCTCTGAAAAGGACAATATATATATATATATATAAATATTGAAAGCCCCAGAAATCTAAATATTTTATTTATACATCGTAAACAAAATATAATTATAATTTATTTAATTCACCCTATTTTATAAAAAAAGTTGAAAATTTGGATAATTATTATCTGGAATAGTTAATATTCTAGGTTTTGTTTTTATAATAAAAATATTATAATTTAAGCTACAATTACCGCTAAATTCCATTGCTTAAATCTATTAGTAATGGATATAATGCTATATATCTCCAACCATCGTTAATTATGCACACAAAATTGGGTTGTGGATTAGAAATTGCGTTATTTTTCCAATCTTTATTTCACATAATACAATACAATACTAATTTAATTGTAATTCCCGTTTTAAAACTAGAAACTATATATAATGTTAATGTCATTGCGCTTCTGTATTTTTTGCTGCCTTCATTGACTTCATCGGCTCTATTCTCAACTTGTTTTCCAACCTGATTTCGGCTAATTTCTTCATTTTATTATTAAACATAAATTTAAATATACCTAAAAAATCGAAATCTGTGCTGTGTGAGTCTTCTTCCATATGTGAACTGGGCTCACTGATGTTGTTGTTAGTCTTCCTGAAGGATCATGCACCTCAAATTGAATGATAAAGTTGGGTTCTAAAAAAAGATGCTCAAATTCCAAATTTCGACAAGAAACGCATATTTTTAGATAGTTTAAGATGGGCTAGAAAAAATGAGGTATCAAGTAATGCGAAATTAATATCTGTCTGTCTGTATCAAGACAGTATCTGTATACAGTATCTGTCCAGACATGTCTAGATATTGAAAAATATTCATTTCGATTTGGCGTGTTAGTCTTTTAATACGGTCATGTATTAAAGAATATGCCAAAGAATTTCGAGAAACTGTCACAATAACGAATTTCTGCAAGAACAAATATCAATCACTATTGAACACAGAAGTGGGTATAATTATTTTTGTGAAAGGTATTTGTGAAAGGACTTATGATATGTTTTTCACAATAAGTATTACACGTTAAGGTAGGAAATTTTAGCATTTTTTACGTGAATTGAATAAGAAGAATATAAAGGTATTGTACTTTTGAGAGATCGCTGCCTAATGGAAGAGGAAACAAATTATGTTATGTTAGAATGAAATGAGGATCTCGTTTGGACGGGCACATCAATGTGTGTTGTCTCAAAAAATGGGAAGCCCACATTTAAGAGGAATAGAAAAAGTCGTTTGTGGCCGTGTGAGCTTCCATCCGAAATTATCATTTTTTTCATATTTTTTGCTCTTCCATTAGGCACCGATCTCTGAAAAGGACAATAATTGCACAAAAAAATTGTATTGTGTCATATACTAAAAGATTTCTCATATTTTTCTCCATATGACTATAACAATTTTTGCTCAAAACTTAAACTGTTTATTAAAAAAACAATAAACACCCCTTTTATTAAAAAAAAAGTATGGACGACAAATATTTCGTGAAAGTTAGGCCACTCCAATAAAAACCATGCATCATTATTTCTTATTGAATCGGACAAAAATCTACTGATTCAATTTGGTGTGCTGTATTCAATAGATTTGACATTATATTTACTAGATTTACGGTTCAAATAAAACTTATAATGTTGTTTTACAATGAAATTAACCAGAAAATCAAAAATCACAGTATTTCATAGCTCTAAATTAGCCATTAAATTTCTGACATTTTCATCATTTGTTTATAAATTCTCAAATATATAGATTAAATATGGATTTAGTTTATTCCCACTACGTATTACTAACACTTTTTGTTATTTATTCAGTTCAAACCTATCAATGGGCGTTTCTTATGTAAAACAAATTCAATATATACATATATATATGAACACTTCATTAAACTAATGGTATATACTCGTTCTAAAGTCTAATTATTCAGTTCGTTCGTTGCATGCAACATTTTGAGCCGCAAATGTGTTGATAATCAGACTACTTTCGACCCTCTTTTTTTAATTTATTCAATTTTATCTTAAAATTCTCATTGAGTAATCTAGATAGAAGAATAGAGTATGATGAGGTATAATGAGATGAATAGATGGTACATTGGATAAATTCAAGAGAAGCATAATGATTTCAAATAATTGGCTAAAGTTTCTTTTTTGCTCCATTATTTTGCAGAGATTTTTTTGATGTATAAATTTCTTGTTTCTAATTTTAGATAGTCGGATATCTACCAAAGATTTTTTTTATTTCGGTTGGATCGTTGTAACTTGTTTTCTTTTAATTTCATCAATTTTTCGTTATTTATCTAAATTGGAACATTTTTTTCTTCTTCAACTCGGCATATTTTGTTAAAAAGGTCAATTGTTGTAAAAAATCAGTCGGGTGGTAAATAAACAATCAGTTTGTGTCCACTTTATTACGGTATTAACCAAGGCGGTACCACGGCAATTTAAACGATAAAAATGGATGCACACTTATGTTGAAAGGATTTTAAATTGCAGAGCTTTTTATAATTTAGAGATTGTAGCGGCCGTGACCGCAATAATTTGAAATGACGCCAACACACACACACACACATACCGTTGCATGGATTCTCAAGTTATCCATAATATGATACTAATTATTCACCAAAATTCATAATCATCTTAAGTAAAATCATTTCAATTGGCGTGGTACTGTTTCAACCCGAAATCTTTTCGATCGAAAAATAACCTCCCTTGTTAGACAAATGTTATCATTAACAGAAAAATTCATGTGAATTTTCATTTGGCAGTTTTAAATATTCAAAATTTATTATTTTCATTTCGCGTGGCTTTAAATTCAATCTACCATATGTATAGTATAAAATATATAAAAATTAATATATTTTACTATAGAAAATTTATTTCTGTTTGGAATATTTTAAAATCCCGTTCGCGTTATTTAACAGGATTTCTATAATCGTTTTAAACTTTAATTTTTAAATTTCCTTAAATAAGAGATCTCTTTGAGAATTTTAAAAACATCATAGATCGATTGCAAGAAATAGGGGAATCGTAATGGCGGAAAGGTTTTATTAGGATTGATAAAACTATTACATAAGTTTTATCGGGTAACAGTTTTCTTGTAATCAAGTAGTGCAAAACCCTAACAAAACCGCTTTCCCCGATAGATGTTTTAATGAAGCTTGCAATGGGCTACATAAAACCGAATATAATTATTTTTTAATTTTGAGATTAATGATTTATTTACATCCCGCAGAGCAGTTATCTGATGTAATATAAGGCTTAAACTTGTTCAACTTTTAATTAAAATAATAAAAAAAACACATAAAATTTTGTTATTATAATTATTATTAATGTAACAACCAATTTATTAAGAGGAAACAAAATGCAACAAAAATGTGATGAAAAAAATAAATTCTAATAATTAAATAAAAATAAAAATAAAAATCTAATAAAAAAAAATAATAAAAAAATTGGAAATTAAATCGACATGACCCCAAGCGAGACCATTTTATTATTTGGAATGCTCCTTTAAACCGATTTTTTCAATAACCTGCACCACGACAATATATATATATATAAATGACATAAAAAATTTGAGAGCAAATTGCTCTTATGACAAAGATGAAATCCTGTTCTGTGATTGCAAATATGATTATTGAAAACTAGATTAAAACTGTGAAATAGAACAATTATCTAAAATGTCTATATTAGTTGATTAGTTTGATTATAAGCTAGGGACCAAATCTACCATGCCAACCACATATTGAGAAAACATTTGGAGGCTTAACATTTTATATTTATTGTTATGTTCTTTAGGCAAGGAAGTACCTTTATGAAACTTTATTAGAAACTTACTCAAAGAATATAAATAACAAAACAGAATAATTACGGATATACTAGGCTAGGGAAAACACACACTGCAGGGAGAGAAACTAGGCAATACACAGGGTCAGACATACACTGGATGTATGCAGGTTATCTGCATATCTAACTAGCGCGCCTATTTGAATGTGGCGCCAAATCAAACATATATGACATAAAATATATATTGTCGTGGTGTAGGTTGATGAAAAATTAGGGGTAAAGGAGCATACCCCAAAAAAAGATGGTCTCGCTTGGGCTGGTGTAGATTTAATTTGCAATTTATTTATTATTTCGCTTTTTTCATCACAATTTTGTTTTATATTGTTTTCTCTTACTAAATTGGTTGTTAAATCAACATAATAATTATTATAATAAAATATTTAGGTATAATTTATTATATTTAGGATCGAAATAATAAACAAATTGCAAATTAAATCTACACCAGCCCAAGCGAGACCATATTTTTTTTCGGTATGCTCCTTTACCCCTAATTTTTCATTAACCTACACCACGACAATATAATTAAATTATTACAATTATTACAATTATGTGTGAGGACAATGCAATATATTTCGAGAGTGACCAGGCGGAAGACTGCGTGTTCGCTGGTCGTCGTCGTCGTTAACATATTTGTCTGCACACAACATTTATTTTCCAAAAAATTATATATCGGAAATAGAACAGAATAAGATAATCTATTAAAAAGCATATTTTATAGAATGTTGTACCGTGCGCTTGTCTTTTACACGCGTTCACGGCCTGAATTTTTTTACATCCGCATTTTAATTTCACTCCATAACATTCAATCGGCTATAAAGTGCGATTACCGTAACCATGTCATGTTGCATTAAAAAAAAAACTGAGAATGTTACGAGAAACAAAATTATTTGAATAACGTATCATATATCATTCATTTTCTAACAGTTTTATATAGATTGCATCAAATTTGTTGACGAGACATTTCAAGCCAATTACAAAAAGAGAGAGACAGAGTTCTCTTTTGTGTCTCTCTGTTTAGAATACTTTTGCTGCGCAGCGGTGCGCAAGGCGTCTTCAAAAAACTTGGTTCATGTTTCGTTCATGTTCAAAAGAATTAATTAAAGGGATTTTCTTATTTTCCATCGACAAGCAGTTTGCAGTTCGCGTGCAATTGAAAATCATATCCACTATAATCCACTATTTTAATTCTGCGACCAATACATTTTTAGAGCTCATTTTTTATAAAAACTTGAACAAATGATTATGGGCCGTTTTAAGGAAATTATAAAACGCTGTAATCTGGGTATCCTTTTGGAAATTATGAAACGCTATAATCTGAGTAACCTTTTGTATAAAAAGTTTTATTATTATTTTTGAAAGAATCTTTTATTTTTCTTTAAAATAAGTGAGACTCTATTGCCGTTGTTGTGGTTAGGCTATGACTAAAATCTTGTCGCCAAGAACGACAAATTTTTTTCATTAATTTTTTTGATGAGTGTATTGTTTATTAATTATTATTATTCATATTTGTGCGTTTATAGAAATCACAAAATCATTATTTTCAATAATTGTTACTATTCTTTTTGAACTAATAACTTGGTTTCTATTAATTCGGAATAGTATATTGCACATACAAGCCAAATGGAAATAACGATTTTCCTAATTTGAGCTGATCTTAAAACTTTCTTTACATAAATATTGTCTACACTATATTGTCTAAAACTCTAAAAATATTTAAATCTTCAAAAAACATTCGCTCTCCAATGCCGCCGCATTGCAAAAGACCGTATCAATTGCAAAATCAACCTTTTAATTTATTATTTTTATTTTCAATTTATTTATCAGTTAACGTTTCATTCTACATACATTCTGATTAATTAATGCAACGAAATTCTTAGTACCTCAATTAATGGACCATAAGAGTCTTAATCGTCAATATAAGTGACTTGTAAATATTGAAAATATTGAAAATCAAAATAATAAATTAAAAATTGAGTTTGCAATTGGTGCAAAGTCTTTTGCAATGCGGCGCGGTTTAGTGGCAGTGAAATGCATTCGGTTTAAGCACATTTTTGAACTCGTTTTATTGGTCTTTCACTTGGCGTGCACATATTATTGTAAGTTAGCCGCAAATAAACCCTAAATTTATACTTCTTTAATTATTTCCCGTATTTCTTTACAAAGACTATCAAAATTCGCAATTTCTGTGCTTGTTTTTGATTAAATATATGTCTACAATATTATAATTGATTAAAAAGTTTATCTTATTTCTACGGGAAATTAAAAAAATAGTATATCCCTAGAATATTAATGAAAACAATCGAAAAAACACATCAATCGAAATAATAAGTATGTTATTAAAATCGAAAAAGATTTATTATATGTTGATCCATTGGGCACCTGCTGATCATTTATTTACGTATCATCTTTCATAAAATGCACGTTTTTAACATTATTATGATTGTTTTAAATAAATTCTAGAGCAATCAAATTTGTCTATAAATTTGCACTTTAGGCTTTTTCCATTTTTTATAGGAAATTTATTTACATCATATCAGATTTCGCTTTCTGTATTCATTTCGCACGCTTTCGGCACAATCTCTTCTTGTTATTGTTTTGAAAATAAATTACAATTTCAAGAGATTTGTTTGTTTGTTTTTTCTCGCCTTCTAGTATGATGATAATTTTTACATCACGATATATATCATGACATACATGATATACATCGTTTCCGCACCTTTTTCTTAGAATGTTTGTAGTCCGTCTGCATTTTTTCTCATATTTTTAGGTAATCACATTCTCTCAATTTCTATAAAAAACTTTGACCATGTGAAAACTAAATTTTTGATAAAAAAAAACATATAATAACAATAAAATATTAGTGGTTTTCGGAAGCTGTAGGTTGTTGGAAAAAAGCTTTAATGGTATCTAATTGTAACTTGAAAATTTGTCAGATATATTTTCAATTCTAAAAACGCCACCCGATTGTCTCATTTAATGTTCTATAACTTTATTAACCCATTGAGCTTCCTGTCATTTGTATTATTGACGTGAAATAATAATCGGCTTAAAGATCAGTTAAATCAAAGCATAGTTTAGTAAAACGTAATGGAATCAGATAAATTGTGTATTTTTAAGTCATTTATTATAATACCGTGAAATTCCACGAGACGTAACAAAAAATTAATATAGATTTTGTTATTGTTTGTTGTAATAAAGACATTACCCTTACAGTCAAAGTTAGAACCCATAGCGTAGACAACCTGTAAAAGTCGATTTTATAAACATTAGTCAATTTAGTTTTACTAATTGCTACGTTGAGCTTTTAGAGTAGCTTTTACATTAGAATAGAATAGAATTACGGTATTTTAAGTTGAATAATTCATTTAAAATCACAGTCAACACAAAAAAATGAAGATATAAATTGTAAAAAGAGATAATCTTTTTACTAGAGCACATGACTTGTAAGCTTACAGTAAATATATAATTTTATTTACATAGATAACATGTTCTGTGTCTCGGTACTGCCCTACTACAATCTTTTTAACTTTTCCCTGACGTCGTGAACGTTCCCTGATGTCGTGAATAGTTAATTCAATAGATTCAATAGAGATCCATTAATTAATAGTTCACATAAAATAAAATTAAATATCTGGAAACAAAATTTTAAGTCTTGTCTACAACTGAACCGACAACAAACAATCATTTACATTAACATTTGTCAGTTGTCTTCTTCCAACAAATTGTCAAAATTGACGGATTATTTGTTATTGTCTGTCTTGTTACTTTCAAGTTTCATTTCTTGTATCTTTCTATTTTAATTTTTGTTTTTTATTATCCCCTTGTCTATCAAGAACAATACCTTTTTCTGTGGGTACTACTGGTGATTTTGTTTTTCAAGTGCTTATTATTGGTTTATATCGTGTCTGAAAATCTTCTTGTTCTATTTTTTCTTTCAATTTTTTTTGAAGCAAACGTTTTCTTTGTTAATAATTGTATGAATTGCATCTCTAATTTTTAATTTTCATGCTATATAACTAGATAGTTGTTCAAATAACATGGATTTAATGTAATTATGAAATCCTTAAACTGGCACATAAATACACTAGCTGACACAAGTTTTGTCACAAATGTTATTTCGGGTTTAACTTTTTTGTGAGTTGACCAAATTGGCTGATTTCTTGATATGATAGATTCATATGGTTGTAGATTATTTTACAAATTCCCGCTTGTGATTACGATGATCCGTTTTACAGTGACAAGCGTTTATAATAAAACGCGTAGCTCAAAGATATTACGCACTTTTCTTGCACTGCATTTTTTAATAATTTTAAAGTTCAATTATATTTTTTTCATAATTTATTGAAAATAGCAGTAATTGGCAACATTTTAGAGATAACTCCACGTAAAGAAACTCCAATTGCCACCCGGCAAGATTTTATCAATATGAGGGAAAACGGAATGCGTGGTACCGAAAACATTTGTGACAAAACTTTTGTCTCACAACGTCATATTGCTGAATATTTCAACCTTTTTTTAGTTCTTAGAGCTATTTTTTATATATATATATATAGATGCACTCCAAATGAGTTCATAAAAACATAAGCTAAGAAAAGTAATTTAAACCTGGGTTAGTTTTGAACTTAAACGTGTAATTTTTAAAAATCCGTTTAAAAATTGCAAAATCATTATTTACATTTGGCGTGCAGAGACAAAAATCTCAATTTAAATAATAAAGTAGACCGAATCTAAATATTTTGTATTAAAATATACTCAAATACCAATGGGAATATACTAGAATGAAGAAAAAGGATATATTTACTCATTAATGAATTTGAACGTCCTTAAAATTATATTATAAATAACGTTGAATTTGAAACATGCACTTTTCATCGTGAATTACAATAAAAATCGGACATTCAATCTTCCAATCAGACTAATCTATCTAATCAACTATTTTTATTATAACAAAGTTTCAAATTATTAAATCCCCTCTAGAACGGAAATAAATATTAAACTAGAAACACATTAATTGCACTTTAGAATCATACCTAAAAAAAACAAAAATGCAATCCAATAAAATTCACATAATATTAATTTGCTCGCATGGATAGTAAGTTTCCCTTGCACTTTTTTCTAGACAGCACTCATTATTCTATTGCGGTTTTCAATGTTTTAAGAATAATAAACGTTTTTTTTGAATTCTCATTTTTGAGAAAATTAAGTGCATTACGACAGCTTTTTATCGATAATGTTGGTTCTTTTTAATTATAATTTTGATTTCACCTGTTTGGGTTATTTATTAATTCCAGATATGAACTTTAATGCTATACATCAGTTTTACTTTGTGAGATTATTATATTTTAGGACAAAGCTTAATTGATTTGATTTTAGAATTAAGTAATTATTCCTTTTATGAGAGTTTTTTGATACTGAAACTTTTACTAATTAGTTTTTCAATTGATATATGAGCTTTTTTAAACAATGAAACCCTAATTCCATTTGTAATGTTATTGATAAGTCAAGTAGAAATAATGTAGCATTGATTTAGAATTAAAAATATGCACATCTGATCAATAGTATTTTTAGAATAAAATTGAAAACTAACAACCGTTTACACATCACTGCCACATCTAGTGCTCATCTTGCAAAAAGTCTGAAGAAATTGCAAATAAATGCCCTTCACTTTTTAATTAAATTATTAAAAGCGTAAATTATTCGAATTTGATTTACTTTTATATTTAGAACTGTTTAGTATTATTAATTAATTGTTTTTTGTTTATTTCAAGGTTCGAAAATGTTAAAATGGCTCTATAATGCTTAAAAAAGTCATTAAAATATAGTCGTCGCCCAATCCGATTACCACCGCAAAATGTTGCGCACTTTATTAAATATTATTTTTTCATTTAATTTTTATGATTATTAATATTTTAAACATTTATTCCACGATTGAAACAACATCTAAAACATATTCTTCAATTTATTTAAGAAAAAAACAGTATAGAACGACCATAAACAAGAAAATAATCATAAAAATTAAATGAAAAAATAATATTTAAAAAGTGCTGCACATTAAAAAAAGTGCGCCCACGCGGTGGTAATCGCATTTGGCGACGTTTATATATAAAAATTAAAAGAAAAGTCATGGTTCTTGCAGTTGTTCCACGCTTTTTTGCAAGATGCGCAGAAAACGTGGCAATGGAGTCCCGCTCACATTTTAAAGCGTACTCATTTAATGAGTTAAATAGTTAGAGTACATTCATTACCGGTACAATTGGTACAATTGAGTCCTACCGGTACAATTGTCTTTCTATTATTTTATTATGGAAATATATATTTTTTCGATAGTTCTTTTAATTCATTGCGTTTCAAGGCTGTCGTAGCCTTCTTCTGATCTTTTTTTTACGTTTTCTGTTGCTTCCCTTTAAGAAAACATGATTATCAACAAATTCTAATCCAACAGTAGTTTTGAAACTAATCTTACGGGTAGATAATGAATTTCTACGGATTAATTATGGGTTTTTTTTAACTCTTTCCAAGTTGGTAAATCGCATTTTTGTTTTATATTAGCGTACACGTTCGTCAACATTAAAGTTATAAAAACTCAATAAGCAGGAACACAGTAACAGTCAAAAAACAATCTTTTATAATACAAAATTTGAAATAGATTAGGAAATATGATACAAATATAATTAAAAATTGCATAGAGTGGCTGATTGATTAAAATTGATAAATTGTTCCTGTTTGCAAGCACCATCCCCCTACTCTGTATTTCTTTAAATACATAAGAGTGGACACAAACTAAAATAATTTAACAAGTTGAATGATGCTCTTACGTAATATTGGGTTGAGGAATAAGTTCGTAGAGATTTTTCAGAACCATTTATGTGAACAAAACACATTAATTAAATAATTAATTAACGAAATAATTATTCGCCGTTACCGTTTACGACTTGCTCCCACCTCTCGATCAATTTGTTGATGCCGTTCCGTCAAAATCGCCCGGTCTGTTGTCGAACAAGTTGTTGAGCCTGTTTTTGAGGTTCTCTTGGCCATCGAAGGTTCATTTGGTTTGACAGAGAGCGTAAAACGGTGATAATCGGGTGATACAAGGTCTGGAGAGTAAGGTGAATGCTGAAGAACCTCCAATTCGAGCTCTAGGAGGGCGATAGTTAAACGGTATCCAGCCCCGAGATTTGCGGGAAATTCGGTCGAATGTAGATAATTAAGGATTGTCTTCTGATTATTGATCATTTTTGCGGCCATTTCACGACTTTTTTGGCTGCCACCTTACTTCAATTGTGCCTTCAGATGCTCTTCGTCTAATTCTGCAGGGTTTCGGCTTGCCTTCAAGAATAAATTTGACATTTTTAAACTTTGCACACCATTTTTGTGCAGTTGACACGCCTAAGACACCTCTCCATACACCCATTGTTTGATAGTTCATTTCTAAGCTTGAAAACAATAAAAATTTAAAATTACAGAACAAACTTAAAGCCCATTTTTGTAGAGAAGAAAAAATTCTATTAGATAAGTATAATTTGCCAAACAACAAGAACATTGTTGTAAAACAAAAGATAATATAAAATCTCTACGAACTTATTACTCAATCCAATATTTTGGAAAGGCGGTTATATTTGATGTAGTTAACACAAGCCAATTGAAATAAAAAATATAGGAGCTCAAAAAAGACATTCTAAACTCAAATTTTGTGCAACCAATAAGGTTTTTAGATAGTTAAAGACAATTCTTAAAATATGCCGTTTAAATATTGTTATAATTTGTGCGGGAGAAATTACTATAAACGCTTGAATTTGATAATATAGTCATTCTCATTTGGTGTGTTTAACTAATGTTAATGAGATTGGGGTTATTTGTAGTAATTTTTATGTTTATTCTTAAATTTACAAGACAAATGAAAATAACGGAAAATGGTGATGTTCAAATACATGGTAATAAATGACTATGAAGAATTGAGCGCTACAAACATATAAACCAAACCAAAGATTATCTGAAAATATTTAAATATTGTAGTATAAAAACTAAAATAATACGAATTTGTAATCTTTTTTACTACCATTTACTAATAAATCTTATTTCTTTCTTTCTCACTCTTATATGAACTTTTATTGTCACATAAATTTAAAGAAATCAACCAAAACATATCCCAGATTGACACAAATCCTTAGTCACAATTCCAACATTGCTGTTTCATAATGTGGGAGTCATCGGAATCGGAAACAACCGAAGAGCGACAACCTCTTCGGCCATTACCATCAATTAAATATAACCGAAGATCACCAAGAATGCCTAAATATTCAGATAGTATATTACATTCGTACTCATGTCGAAGATTGTAAGTAAATGCACATAAAATCAATTCACTAGATAGATAAACTTAAATCAAATAAATATTAAATTTTTTTATATTGTAGATCGACAAATATTCCAACTCAATTGGACAGAAGACACGGTAGAAGTTGTGAATTCAATACATCAGATGATGATCGTCATGATAGATTTGATAATCCGATCGCACAGGTTAGTTATAGCTCGATTAATGATCTGCTCCAATGGAAGAAGCCATTCGTTTTATTACTTTTCCGCACATTTTCATTTACTTTTATTACGCATATTCGTATTTCATCAATAGTCATGTGTTTTCTAAATTCATTCTCTGCAAAACACCTTTTATGTTTCGCTAGTATTTTCAATTCTTATTTAAAACATTTGCAAAAACTGTAATATGATCATTATTTTCAAAACTTACTTGTTTCAATATAATACAAAGAATATATAAAAGATGAAAAAAGAAATCTGTACAAATTTGTTTAAGCCATACCGAATTATCATAAAGAACTTAAGCGATCTGAAAAAATTAATTTGGCGTGCAGTACTCGATTATAACGATAAGTCAGTATGATTATAATGATTAGTCATTTTGTCCAGGCTATGGATATATCAGGAACTATACAGTTTAACAACAAATCGCCGGTATAATTGATTTGGGTGGTCTTAAATAAACCCCTGTTTAAGCTTATCCAATTGGTATGCTCTAGTTATAATTAAGGTTGCCAGGTTGTCACATAAATACAATTACAAGATCATTTTAGTATTGTAAAGTCATTTTTATTATTTTACTTATTTTACTTAAAATCACGCTCGAACATGTTTGGTTGTATTTAACTGATTTCATTTTAAAATAATCGTTTAAATATGAATTCTCGATTTATTCAATATCACTCACAACAAATTAAAGTCTAAATTTTTTTATCTAAATCTTCTTGAGCGAACCAAAAAATTATTTACAGCATTTTCTGTTGTGTTAATTTAAGAATTCTGACGTTATTTTATAAACAGAACAATATGGTTAACTCAAGAATCAACACGTAATCCAAATTGGAGTCAAAATCGTGGACTAAAATTTACAAGACCACTACAAAATTTGGAATAATAATTAATTTCCTAATTATAAAATTGTAAGTTTCTTAGTTTGAGACGCCGGACTATTTAGGTTTCACATTTGGAGATAAAATTCAAAACCAAATTTAAAATTCGGAATAAACATTAAAAAAGGAATCCGGAATTTGACCCCATCTGTTGTACATTACAAATCGTTCTACAGTATTCGTTGGGAAGAAACCGTAGTTTCAAACATTATTTTATATTACTTTTCATTTCATTAAGGATTTCAAGGTTTTATTTGAATTTCAAAGATATTAGACAAATAAACAATCAGGAATTCTTCTACTTAACATTATTAGGAAATTTCAGTTAACATTCAGAATTTCGGACTTTTTTATTCCGGATTGTTCGGAATTCCGAATCACGGAAAAATTGCCATTCAGGCCATCACTGACATCACCAATTGAAAACCTAATTATTGACAAAAACAGAAATTCAGTAAATGAATTTATAAAAATAAATTTATTAACTTTTCTGAAGTATTACAAATAAAGAAAAAAACGAAATTTTCTTTCTTTTAATAAAAACCAAAAGTTGGATTATTTTTCAAAAACAAACCCCCTCACTATGTTTCTTTCGTTCAAGCTTTAACAAAGAATTGCTGAAACTCGATACGTTCAAAAACATTTTCATAGACTATTTGAAAAATGATTATTTTCAATCATATTTCCTTTTTTCTCGCCTTATTTAAAATCGGTGACATCTCAAGCCCCAACAATTCCAAATTCCATCCCAAATATTTTTTCCAACAACTAATGCATTCTAATTGCGTAATTTGAACTAGCATAGATTAATGAGAATGGAGTTAGAGTAAAACTATGCTTGTATTTATATTGTCCTTGTTCCAAGCAATTAATTTGAGACATTTCTTGCATTCTTTTCTATTTTGAAATTTGAGGTTCCTTCGTTAAATTTTTATTGTGAGAGCTTAACAAACCTATTATTTGCAAGCAAATTTTCCTAAATATTACATTTCTGTTTTTTTTTAATTTTGTGAATTAGCAAGTTAATTACAATTATTGTCCTTTTCGGAGGTTGGTTCCTATTGGAAGAAAAAAAAATTAGGATGAAATGAGGTTCTCGTTTGGACGGCCAAATCAATGTGTGGTACCTCAAAAATTCGGCCGTACACATTGAAGAGGAATAGACGACAAATCCGAAATTATCATTTTTGTTTATTTTTCTCTGAAACACCGATCTCTGAAAAGGACAATAACTAATTGATAAGTAAGCTGCTGCACATTTAAATAAATAATAAACGAAAAATTAAATTATGAAGCTTATTTTTTTTATGCTTGTCTTAAACTATCTAAAAATGTTAATATCTTACAAAAAAGTTATATTTGATCATGATTACTGAGCTCATTTTATTACCTTACCAGTTGGGATGTAAACACCAGTGATGGGAGGGACTCCCCCCTCCCCGTCCGCGGTATTTTTCTAAATCTTTAAACGGGCTCCATGTCCGGTTCCGAGTACCGGCCCTGTCCCAGGTTCTGCGTAGGGAAAAAGGGAAGTCCCGGGACACGGGCAATAATGGGAGAGACTCCCCAATTTTTGGAACTCCGTTGTGGGAGGGACCTTAAAAATATTGAAAAAAAAATTCGGACGGGGGTGAGTTTCTCCCATCATTGGTAAACAAACTTGACTGTTATTTCGTTAGAATAATTTTTAACATTAGGAATTTTCTTTATAATTTTTATATTTAGTATAATGTACCAAATTTAAATTTTTTTTCGAATAAATTTATATGAATACAAGAAAAACGTGCTAAAAATATGACCAAATCTTATTTTAAAACGACAAAAATTAAACATTCTTAAAGGCTATTTTAATCCTATTTTTTTCAATGACCTCATAGAAAAATCCATGCAGCCCAAAAATTAGAAAAATGCAGTAAGTTCAGGGGAACGCAACATTGCGGACAAGTAAATTATTTTAATATTTTATCAATATTTGCGATAATAAAGTTATATGTAATGTGTAATGTGTAAGTTATATGTAAAAATGTATGTTATTTTTCAACGTATGTTATATCCATCTAACAGAATTTTCTTGAAATGTTTTTTTTAGAATAGTTTCAAGTGAATTGTGAGTAAATTAGGTAATTAACCTCCTTTCCTGTAACGAAATATTCGTTTTACGGCCACACCGGCCGCGAATTCCATTTTTTCGAGATTTAATCAATTACATTTTTATTAACAAAATATAAGAAATTGACAATTTCAATTTTATTTTAATAAAAAATAAAAGTAATAAATCTGCTTCGATCTTGAAATTTTGAAGAAATATAATGAAAAACAGAGAAGTTATTAACATAAATTGAATATTTGTTTCATGTTATCTTTGAGACCATTGAAAATAATTCAAAAATGTTGCAATTGAATTTTTAATTTCTTATATTATTCATTTCAGAGATCGATGCCTAATGGAAGAGCAAAAAATTAGGGGCGGAGAAAAGGTCTTGTTTAGACATCCACACGGCCACTAAGGCCATCACGTCTCTTCCTCTTTTGTTTGTCATCAATATTTTTATTTCATCCATCTTCATTTTTTAATTAAACTTTTCATTTCTTGTCATCAAAATATAGTTAACAAATATTGATGATAAACAAAAGAGGAAGAGATTCGATGGCCTTAATGGCCGTGTGGCTGTCTAAACAAGACCTTTTCTCCGTCCCTAATTTTTTGCTCTTCCATTAGGCATCGATCTCTGAAAAGGACAATATTTTGATAATATTTCTTCCAAATTTCTAGATCAAATCAGATTTATTACTTTTAATTTTTATGAAAATAAAATTGGAACTGTCAATGTCTCATAACTTGATAATTCAATATTAAAATCTCACTTCCAAAAAAGTTAATCATATCAACATCATTTTTAACGATTATATGAATACAATTTTTAACTAACTAATAGCACATTTCAAAAATCGTAACAATAATAAATATAATTTTGTACTTTCTAATAATACAATAAATTTGCTAATGATACGCAGGTTAGTTAGAAGAAATAAAAATAACTGAAAAGCCAAAGTATAAAAAGTTTGGAATGAGTGTAAATGTACAGTCGACGAACCTTATTTTACAATTAAATTATTCAAAGAAGCATTCCAAATGAAATGCTTAACCGAAGTGCTCAGAAAATAAACTCAAATATCGTTAATAGTTCAGAGAAGCATCATTCAATATAATTTATATTCTGCCGGAAAAATTCACGAGAAAAGTGATGTAAATTACAACAATCTAGATATCGAATGCCCATTGTTACTTTCATTCTACAAAACAAAGTTTATCCTGTTATTCTTCCTATTTTCGCAAAGATTATTATATTCCTACCGATTGTGTAGTCATAAATCATCAAGAATTAAAGAAAACACTAAAAAATATTCTTTGTGTAAATTTTTTGAAGAAAAAACAATATCTCATCTCTTTAATAATAAACCATCTTGTAATCAGCTTCTTCTCCCACCAGCTTATACTCGCTACTCAAAATATGATTTAAAAAAGTCACATGTGGCAAATGCTCGAAATTCAATTATACATGAGAACAGAACAAGTTTCGCTATTTCTAAACATTTAATTATTATTTAAAATCTCTACACAAGTCAATAAAAGCACATTTTTGGCAAATTAAGAGTAAACAAAATATTTATTAGGTTTGGGTAGTTCCTTCTTATTGTTCATATTTGTGGTCCATTAGATTATTCTTTATATAGAATTCATTTGTGAGTTCTTTCTTTTTCAATCCCTTCAAAATAGAGTTTAAACAAAACAAAACGAGCGAAAAGCTGAAATTTTGATTAAATTATATTTGAAACACGCACATAATCTTCATCTCCTTTTATACACTTTAATTTTTCTCGTGCACTTTTTTTTCCAAAAAATTCGTTTATTTGGTGTTTCTTATTCTTTCTTTGCATATGCTTCAACGGATTTTCTAAAAAATATTCCGATTCGTCACCTTTCATCTGTCTTGCATCCATTTTCAATTTCTCACAGCTCATTTATGAATTGATTCGATCAGACGTCGCATCTTCCCAATTTTCTCATCATTATTCGTAGACCTCAATTTCATGTTAATCTCAATGGATCATATTTTTAATTAGAAGCGACATTCGATGCAATTTAATTTTCTATTTTTGGACAACTCAGCTGAAAGTTTTTTTGTACTTTAATTTTATTTATTCTATCCCTATTAAATTCTGAAGACTTATTTATCTACAACCATAGATAATTATTCGATTAATTATGTGTTTGCATCGAAATTAATTTTGATGAGAAAATGTGCAAAACTTTATTAAATTCTGTATTTAATTATACTTTTTTTGGAATTTTTATATACTACGAAGGATGTTTAACTAATCGGCATTGAGTATAATTCGATTATAATGCTTCAAAGTCCTACGCACATCACTAGAAATTGATTATTTTTTAATGATATATTTGTATGTTTTAATGTATTAATTTCACATTCAACATCTCATAACTAATTAGCGAATAGACAAAAACTAATACAATATTCAATAGGAAACTCGGGTTTGAAATTTGGAATCCGGAATTCAGCCTAACGTTCTCATGACTTTTCCACGTCAATTGCATTCTGAGAAATGAAAGCTCGTTTAATGGTTTCTAAGAAAACTTTCTGGAATAATTTTAAGGTTTTTAGATATTTTAAGGAAGGCTTATTAGTTTTGCATAAAAACGTATTTGTTATTGCTACGTGGAAGTCCAAAAATCACGCTTAAATGGCGAAAAATGTATTTTTTAGTTGGCGTGCCTCTTTGCCTATATATACACTAGCTGACAAAAGTTTTGTCACAAATGTTTTTTTCGGGTTTAACTTTTTTGTGACTTGACAAAATCGGCTGATTGTTTGATATTTTATGTGAATAAGTTTTTAACATGTTATAGTAGCAAAATTTGCTTTAAATTACCTCTGTTTTCCCTCATATTGATAACAGCTTTCCGGGTGGCATTTGGAATTTCTTTACCTGAAGTCATCTCTAAAATGTTACCAATTAATGCTATTTTCAATAAGTTATGAAAAAAACATAATTGAACTTTAAAAAATATTAAAAAATTCAGTGCAAGAAAAGTGCGTAATATCTTTGAGCTACGCGTTTTCAGATAAACGCTTGTCACTGTAAAACGGATCATCGTAATCACAAGCGGGAATTTGTAAAATAATCTACAACCATATGAATCTGTCATATCAAAAAATCAGCCAATTTGGTCAAGCCACAAAAAGTTAAACCCGAAAAAACATTTTTGACAAAACTTTTGTCAGCTAGTGTATATCATGATTCTTTATCTAGTACACTTACGCACGCCAAATGGAAATAACAATTTTTCGTTTTATAAGCGTGTCTGAAACATTTTGCGTATTTTCTATTTTTTCAACTTTACTACAATTTACCTAGGCTTGTCTTGAACTATCTAAAAATATGAATATCTTCTCTAAAAGTTAGATTTTACCACGTTTATTAAGTGCATTTTATTACCCTTCCAGTTGACGTGATTACGGTATCATAACTGTATTGGAAAACTGAGCTTCTTCTTCTACTTCTTATTTTTATTATAACAGATTTCAATTTTCTACCCTACAAAAATTGATTGGAAATTTGTCTCCAAGGTGATAGATGTGCAAACATATTTGCATATATATTAAGTTCGTAAAAAACAGATAATATATTTCAAAGCTACAAAATTGGTCTGAAGAATTAATTTAATAAAAAATTGTGTTTCTAAAAATAGAACATATTGAGGATTGTAATTTATAAGTCATTGTCTTTTGAATTAAATGAAGTGGAATGTATAAACGGACCATTCTGAAATTTTCGAAGAAATTACATGTAATTATATTTGAAGTCTTTTATCTGTATCGGAATATTTATTTAGAATTGAAACAGAACATTAAATATTTGGAAAATAATTATTTCTCTTAAAAAGTTTTTAGAGAGAGGAAAAAGAAAAAAAAGAAAAAGTGAGGTTATCGTTTGGACGGTCACTCTTCTCTCTCTCATCAATTTGTGTTGTCTTTAAAAAAAGATAACACACATTGAAGAGGAATAGATGGAAAAGTTGAGAGCATAATTTTTATTTTATTTTTTGCTCTTCCATTAGGCACTTATCTCTGAAATGTACAATTTATCTTATCTCGAGGTAAATATACACTTGTGAGTAACTTCAAATCAGGATGTTGAATAGTTTTTAACACACAACATAGAAGATAGAACAAATATGACCTTTTTATACGTTTTGTACAATAAAATTTCGTTATGTGAAACAAGTCCCGCAAGTAAGGCTTTATTCCAGAATTCGTTTTAAATATTTTGACGTCTTAGAGAAAATTTCCAATCTATGTAATATATTATTTGATCATGTTTTTCCATAATAAATGAATTAATATAATTTGTTCCCTTATTTGAAATAAAAATAGTCATTAAGAAATATTTAGTGTATTTTTTGTTTTCATCCAAACAACTTTAGACAAACTACACATTCTTCATTGAATACAATTCATTGTACTCCCGAATGAACGGAATGAAAACTTTTGGAGATCTCGAATAGTAAAATCAATGCTCGTCTTCTGAACCGTAAGAACAGAACTTGAATCCTGGACTTCTTGACCTGTAAATCCACCTAATTCTTCTCTAACTATCGCAGTTTGAAAATATTTTTTCATTTAAATATCAATTGATAGGCTCTGGGTTGATGGGAAACAAGCTCAAATGACTTATAAAAGTCATGTCTTCTTGTTTTTCCTCCATTTATGCATTAATACTTTTTCTGGGAAGTTACAGATGACTAAAAATTCGAAATTGATTAATATATTTTTGATAAGTTCATACGTGGTACGTGAAATACGTGGAAGTGAAAATTTAAAATTTTTTTAAAGGGTAAATAGAGAGTGAATAAATAAGATTCTTGTTTTTATAAATATTTGAATAGTTTGATAAGTAATTTTTTAAATTGAAAATTTTAATTAGTGTTTTCAAGTAATGGATTATAGCACATTGTCATCTTTTCAATTTACGTGTAAACTAGACAGTAGGAAGAATTATGCTGAAAACACACGTAAAATATTTTGGAATATTATTTAGACTTTTTCATTGTAAGAACACATCCCCTGAAAATGTCAATTTTACATAATTCATTTACGTTTTACTTAATTCTGGATGAACAGTTAAGAGGAATTTTAAGTCAATGTTGATGATTTTAAGTCAGACAATTCATATAACATCAACTTTAATTTGTAAATAAAGTTTTAGAGCATTGCTGTCGTGCTCACGCAGCGGGTCGCGTGTAAGCGTGAAATATATACAAACTAAGAAACGCCTGAATAATCAACTTCTTATATATTTATTGTATATATTATAAAGCATCTAAACTCTACTCCAACTTTTATAAATATTAAATATGTGAATGTTATATTAATTAAACTTTATAGATTTCACCTGTCCCATTTATTAAGTAACTGTGCAGACTATGCAGGTATTATTAGGCCTTTCAATCATTATGCTCGTACTTTCGTACAGAGAATAGCTCTATGAAAATCAAGTGTTATTGTCTCTATCATAAAAATGGGAATGTCACGCTTTTAAACTTCAGGCGTATTTTTATTTTTCATTTTCACGTGAAATCTACAAATTTATATTTCACTTGATGTTATTTCACATGTTTTTTCTTGAAATATCTCAAAATTGCTTAAATCTTACAAGGGAAGTCACTTTAGCGTCCGCTTGAGATTTTGATGAGACTTGCACCATTGATAGATTCGGAAGCGCTGATTCCAAATCCGTTTTCAAAAACGGCGCAATTTTTCTCTGAGCCGAGATATGAGCCGCCAAAGTTTATTTTTGGCAGCTTCATTGACGTGCATAAACCATAAAATGTCCGACACAAGGAATAACTTAATTAAATAAGAAAATTATTTTGCGTGAGAAATGTGGCAGCAGCGAGTGTATGGATCAAATGGAATGGTATAGTTATTATGGGTGGTTATTTCGATGGGTTTTAAATATTGATAATGTTTGTTTCGATTTTCTATGAAATTTACAACTTTAATAACTTTAATCATTTCTTCAATTAATTATTGCAAGTTGTTGAAAAATATTTCATTCTTTTTTAAAAAGTTAATGGTTAAATAGCAAACAAAATTAACTTTCATTGGTAAAGTTAAATTATATTTTATCAACATTTATGAAAACAAACAATAATTATGCCGGTGGTTTAAATTTTTCTGGTCGTTGTATATTGAACCGGAACCATTGGACCAGCGAGTATGAAAAAAGTTGCCACCATGTCTGTGAAAGCGTTTGGCATGATGATAATCGCCAAAATTTTTTTCATAAATTACTTTTGAAATTTTGTTCCATGAATTTATCGACATAGAACTGACAAACTATAGAACTGACGATTTTCCGTATTTTTTTTTAATTGGTGGAATATTCATAGGCCACAATGTGCTGGCTGACTGCCCGGAACTTTTTAGGAACTACTGAATTATAAATCTTGGTATAGTCTTTCACAACGTTTATGCTACCTTATCTTAACCTACTTCGTATAAAAATGTTTGCTATGTTTCCCGCTTTACCCTTATACACAGAATATGTCAGTCTTATCTTCTCAAGCATATTTGTGATACAAGATGTACCATGATTTCTATCAGAAATTTTATGGAACTGAAGACATACAATGTTTTTGGAAACATGTGATTCAGTTGAAAAAAAGTTTATTACCAAAAAATTTTTCGGCTGATTTTGTGTATAAGGGTAAAGGCGGCAGCATAGGAAGGAATGAAAATATGCTTATACAAGGTATTGGGTTGAGAAATAAGTTCATAGAGTTTTCACAAAGATTTATTTGAACAAAAAATTTTTCTTCGACTGTTGAAGAAGTTGTTGAGACAGTTTTTGAGATCCTCTTCGCCATTGAAGAAAACACCCCTCATTTGGTTTGACAGAGGGCAGGAAAGGTGATAATCGGGGTAGCATCACCGTTATGAAAGACTACCAAGATTTATGATTCAGTAGTTCCCGAAAAGTTCAGGGCAGTCAGCCAGCACATCGCGACGTATGAATATTCCACCAATTTAAAAAAAAACAATTACGGAAAATCGTCAGTTCTATTATTTGTCAGTTCCATGTCGACAAACACATGAAACAAAATTTCAAAAGTATTTTATGAAAAAATGTTAGTGATCATCATCATGTCAAACGCTTTCACAGGCATGGTGGCAACTTTTTTCACACTCGCTGATACCATGGCATGAAGTTAATTTTCATAAATGTTGCTAGGACATATTTTAACTTTACCAATGAAAATTAATTTTGTTGACTGTTTAATCCTTAACTTTTAAAAAAGAATGAAATATTTTTCAACAACTTGCAATAATTAATTGAAGAAATGATTAAAGTTATTAAAGTTGTAAATTGCATAGAAAATCGAAACAAACATTATCAATATTTAAAACCCATCGAAATAACCACCCATAATAACTATACCATTCCATTTGATCCATCCACTCGCTGCTGCCACATTTCTCACGCAAAATAATTTTCTTATTTAATTAAGTTATTCCTTGTGTCGGACATTTTATGGTTTATGCACGTCAATGAAGCTGTCAAAAATAAACTTTGGCGGCTCATATCTCGGCTCAGAGAAAAATTGCGCCGTTTTTGAAAACGGATTTGGAATCAGCGCTTCCGAATCTATCAATGGTGCAAGTCTCATCAAAATCTCAAGCGGACGCTAAAGTGACTTCCCTTGTTACATTAAATTTAGTAATCTTTAATTTTTCTATTTGCATCATTGCTCTATATAAATTCGACAAGACATTTTTCTACTTAATATGCGATGGAACCCCAACGCCGATTGTTTAGCTAATTCAAATAACTCAAATTATATTTTGTTTTTTTTTATATATTTTGATATTGTTTTGTAAAAAATTTATACATTCGATTTTCATTCGATGAACCGTATTTTAGTTTTTAAATGGAACGTGCTTGCTACTTATTCACGATAAATGAATTCGTAACAACATATGATCGGGAAAATTCACTTGAATTCAATTTATAGCAGTTGAGTTATTGAAATTTTTCTGATCTGACGCAAAAGTTTGTTTTTGGTTTGCAAGAGGTAATCAATAAAATGCGTTTAAATATTGAAAAGTAGTAATTTTCATTTGGAGAGCTTTTCTTTAGAACAAAATAGGCTAAAACAAGGCTCACGTTTTCAACGAAATATTTAATGTTTTATTAAGTTATCATTTTGGTCCAAACGAATTTTAAAAAACCATTTGAAAAATTATTTAATTAAATTATCAAAATATAAGAAATTGAAAATTAAATTTCAACATTTTTGAATTATTTTCAATGGTCTCAAAGAGATCATGAAACAAATATTCAATTTATGTTAATAATTTCTCTGTTTTTCATTATATTTCTTCAAAATTTCTAGATCAAATCAGATTCATTACTTTTATTTTTTATAAAAATAAAACTGTAATTGCCAATTTCCTATATTTTGATAATAGTTTCAATCATAGCTCATGAAAATATGGAGGGTGGAATGAATAATACAACTTTAAATCGTGTAATTTACGTAGACGATAAACTTCATCACATAAAGTTTCTAATTATTTCGCCTATAATAAAATTTTACTACAGTTAAAATATTTTTCTGCAATATTACACCAGGCTGCCTCGATTGCAACTGATAATTTGCATATACAGAGATGCACTTCAAATGGAAATGATTATTTTTCAATATTTACTAACTTGCACGCGTTATTTTCATATAACTTGACACGTTGACACGTCATTGCCCTTCTTAAACTTTCAAAAAATATGCGCTTCTTACGGAAACTTCGCAGATGAGCATCTCTGCACTTTGTGCTGGACGGTTCCTTGACTGTGTTTTGCACGAAATTGTTATCAAAACACGCGAAGACTGCCGTCAGAACATTCAATCCGAACGAAATAAACAACCGAAATTTGATCAAAAACACGAAGCGTCCTCTAGATTGATGACTGTTCCCTCGAATTGTTCTTTGTGTTTACGCTATATAACAGGATGAGTCTGTTTTCATGCAAAAAGCACCTCGCGTCCTAACAGCAGCACATTTCGTGCAAAACACAGTCAAGGAACCGTCCAGCAGAAAGTGCAGAGATATTTTCTGAGGAGTGTCAGTAAATAACAACTAATGCGCTGAGTCGAACTGTGGCGGTGTTTACGTACTGTCGTAAAAAAAATGTTCGCTTGTTCATATTAATAATAAACAAGCGAACATTTTATTTTACGACAGTACATAAACACCGCCACTGTTCGACTCAGCGCATTAGTTGTTATTTACTGACACTCTTTTCTGAGCCCCCAACTTAACCATTCAGTTTGTTGGTGGAGGTGTGATATCCAACCACGATCAAAAATTATATATTTACAGTATCCCGCTTTGAATTTGTTTGATTTGCGTGTAAATAAATTTTGCTTTTCAATATTAATATATTGCCCTTCAAGAGATTGGTTCCTAATGGAAGAGCAAAAAAATAAGAAAAATATTATAGTCTCGGATGGACGGCCACAAAGTTACAAACCAAATTTCCGTCTATTCCTCTTCAATGAGTGTTTCCCATTTTTTTGAGACAACACACATTGATGTGGCCGTCCAAACGAGAACCTCATTCCATCCTAATTTGCTTCCTCTTCCATTAGGAACCGATCTCTGAAAAGGACAATAATGTATACTAAAAGTATGTTTGACGGGCAGGCCTCGTAGATTTTTGACCGTGGAGTGCTAATGTTACTGAAATTTATAATTTCCGTACTGCTAACTTCAAATTTTCCAAAACGTGTTCTCTAGATTTTAATTCCTTGTTGAAATAAATCACGCATAAAATATAGAACTCGACTATTTATTGTGGGACATAACATACCGGTAACTCTCTCACGATTCGTACATCGTAAACTTGCACAAAGTTTCTAATTTATGATTATCATAATTTTTATTGGAGAGTTCCGAATCCATCCAGCAAAAAATAAACTCCCCTCCGTCCGTTTACAACATACAAGAACGTACGCGGCGGCACCTGGGATTTTCTTTCGTCATTTTTAACACATTAAACCGTTTTTATTTTTCTAGAAATGTGCGTGCATACTATTTTCGATATGAGGAATCTACCTGCAAAGTTTAAAAAAAATTCTGAGAGTTCGAATAAAAATACTTCCCTTGTTAGAAGAATTTTATTTTTTAATTAAGTAAAACAACTTAATTAAAACACATTTGTTTAATTATATTCACCCAGAGAATTTTTAATTTACGGTTAAAATTTAACTTTATCTTGTTTCCTTAGTTCTAATTTTAAAATTTTGTGAATTATAATGGTAAGATAATAATCATATGCTGCTTTAATTTAAAATTCCTCGTTATATTGACAATAAAAATTAGTAGTATATTTATTTAAGATTATTAATCAAAGAAGCGTTTTTTAATATCCTCGAATAGTATAAAAAATGAAGAATATTCGATTCAGGAAGAAATTAATTGAAATTGGTGTTCCGTTATTTTTTCCTTCTCCAATCTCATTGAAGCCCATTAATTTCACGAATATATTAATTAATATTTTATAACTTCGGCCCCTTTGCTTTAATAACTGTTTTTCATGAAAAATTGTCTTAAAGAGGTAATCGTCTAAATAAAACAAAAAAGCACAAATATTTTATTGAGCCATTTTTCATTCAATTGATCGTTTTCTTCCTTTTGTGCTTAACTTTATTCTTTTATTTTTCATCTACTGCTCAACTTGTTTTATTTTATCATCATTGTTATTATTTGTTTTATTTTCTCCTATGGCTTTTAGTCACCAAGAAACGAGTACGAAAACAACTCAGAACACAGAAGTTTATTCATTTTTTTGAGTAGGAATGAGGGAAACCGGAAAAATCGTGTCACAGCCATCATTAAATCGCCGCAAGACGGAGCCGAAGCGAGGAAACTTCCCAAAAACTCTTCTCTATTCCGAGCCACAAGTCCGACGTGATCGTGCTTTCTCCGTCTACTCGGTAAATAAATATTTTGCACAAAAATGGACATATGAAGTGATCGTGTGAAACTGGAGGATATGGGATTATTTTTTTTTTTGAAACCTGATCCTTAATATCTTTCGTCTATGTGAATCTGCTAATTGATGAGCTTGAAGGCTTCTTCCATTTGCTTGCAGACAAAATCGTTTTCACTACCAAACCAAACATCACATATAAATTGATGCAAAAATAGAATTGAAAATATACAAATAGGAAACAGGGAAATATTGGAATTTTCAGGTTTCTTCGGATATTCTTCGAGTATCAGGTTACACGCAACAGTTTCGAAGTTTGTTAACGGGTCGTTTCACACCACGAAGAGAATCAGTACCGAATGTTGCAATTGATAGTATTGAAGATAAGTATAACGGTAAGCGCAATAATGTAAAGATGAATGTAAATGGAAATTTATATGAAAAAGTGACATTTTGAAAAGAGAGCTTATAAAGATCTTAAATTGTATGCAAAACTTCTATATCCTTTATGAAAATTTGCGAACCTTCCCTGAGTGTTAAGTCAATTATAAATTGAGATAATTATGACGGGACTCTATACTTATAACCCTCTCTTTTTCACATCCCTTCGGTGTTCTGTCAAAATAATTTTGGCACATTCTATAAATTCAAATATGAACTACAACACTTATTCAATTTTTGCCGGATTGGTTTTAAAAAACAAGGAATGTTCATGCCTACTTCAATTAGAAACAGTTGAAAAATGTTTGATAGGCTGGAGGGGCGACCAACAATCTGCATTTTTATATACATGGTATGACAAACGCCAAATAAATTTGTCGAAGTTGGAGCTCGCAAGGGAAACGTTTCAGAATTTTTTAAAGATTTGCAGGTAATTTCCTTATGTCGAAAGTAATACGCACGGAAATTTTTAAAAAACACGATTTATGGTGTTATAAATGAAAGAAAATTAGATAGTCGTGACGTATGTTATTTATACCAGAAATTTGGGTTGCCAATAGCGTAACGAAAAACATATTGTTGCATCATTGCAACGGAAAGCGCAGTGGCAAACAATTCAGAGAGTTCGACTCATAACACTTCCCTTGTCAGAACGTGACTTTTAATATAATTTTTAAATTGTCATTTTCGTTTGGTGGACGCCAAATTTCTAATAAGTTAATGTGTTTACCGAAATAAGATAGAGCATAGTATTAGGAACTAGGTAATTAGTTATTGTTCTTTTCAGAAATCAGTGCCTACTGAAGAGGAAAAAATTAGTATGGAATGAGGTTCTCGCTAGGACGGCCACTCTTCTGTTTCTCATCAATGTGTGCTGTCTCAAAAAAAGGGGAAGCACACATTGAAGAGGAATAGACGAAAAAGTTGTTTGTGGCAGTGCGACCGTGTGACCGTCCATCTGAGGCTATCATTTTTTATTCTTTTCTCTTCCATTTTTTTCCGCACCGATCTCTGAAAAGGACAATAATTAGGTAAGAAGGAAGTTAGAATTCGCATGAGATTTTGATGAGACTCGCATCATTGATAGATATGGATGCGCTGATTCCAAATCCGTTTATCCGTTTTCAAAATTGGCCCAATTTTCCTTTGAGGGGAGATTTAAGCCGATGGTGTATGCACATCAATAAACTGATCAAAATATCTTTGACGGCTCATACCTCAGCCCAACGAATCAGCACATCCGAATCTATCAATGGTTCCAGTCTCATCGAAATCTCAAGCGGACGCTAAAGTGTCTTTCCATGTAATTTAATTTTAAATATAAAATCATTAAACTATACTTAAAAATCATAGGAACACTGCAGTTTTAGATAAATTATGTATTCTTCCATTACAATTACTATTTAAATTAAATTTCTTGCGTAAGCATTTTTTTGTACCTGTAAGTATAGCCAATCAATCCTTATTTTCACGTGATCCGCCATAGTAAATTGACCTGCATAATTAACGTTTTAGATCAACGTTTTCTTTAGAAATTGAAAGTTAATGGATATTTACACGAAAAATATTTATAATTTACTTTATTGTCCTTTTCAGAGATCGGTGCCTAATGGAAGAGGAGAAAAGTAGGATGGAATGAGGTTCTCGTTTGGATGGCCTCTCTTTTTTACGAAATTATGATCAGCACACATTGAAGAGAAATTGACGAAAAAGTCGTTCGTGGCTGTGTGGCCGCCAATCATTTTCTCTTCTTTTATTGCTCTTCCATTAGGCACCGATCTCTGAAGAGGACAATAAAATATTATGCAAATTTAACGCGAAATATCGGACTATATTGCCTAAACTAGAAGATTACAGTTGACGTGTTCGTGATTTTAAATTCTTAAAGTAAAAGTAACTCCTCATTTACAAATTCCCTATTATAGAATGCTATAAAACCTCATAATTTCTAATTAAAACTTTGTCAAATTCATTTTTTTTTGTATTCTATACGTGGGAATCTTGCAAATAGCACAAAGTATTTTAATCATAATTTTCTTGCGACTTTATTGGATACTTATAGTGATAGCAACTCTACTGTAATTTTAATTAAACGTGTCATTATATGTATAAACTGAAAATGAATTATAATATATTCTTTACGATTTACAAATACCTTTGGTAATTATTGAGAAACGTTTCAGATGTGAACGATTTTCCTTACTAACCCATCTAAAAAATAATCGCTTACACTAATGTATACATAATTAATGTTCTCTTTTGAGACTAGTGTTTTACTGACTCATTGATGTCGATCTCGAAATACGAAAAAAGCATCATAAAGTGTACTCGATTTCATTCCCCAAAGACTCCCATTTGTGGCACTTTATCAAACCAGAAAGAGCTTGTTTCAAAAATTAAACACGACCATTATCATTAATAACAAATCCATATCTATTCATGCTTTGAAAATAATAAATCGAAGAATTAAAACCAATTCAATGGCTTCTTTTCGTATTTTATCCACAATATTTATTTATTATTTGCTTTTGTATAATCTCTTCCCATTTTATCTAGCATGAGAAAAACAAAAATATTATAAATAATCAACGATATCGATAATAATAATAACAATAATAATAGTGATAATCGTTTCTGATCCATATTAATACCATATTGGCATTTATAGACTTTAAATTAGAAAATTATGTTAGAGTATGGAGGGATTTCATTTTTTCCATTTGTACTAGTGACGCAGAAGAGCTCCAAAATTCACAAAAATATTTTTGCCCGTTTTCTTAAAATTAAGCTAATTTGGGTGAGAATCTTTAAATAACGACGATTTTGTGGATGCAAAACAATTAAAATGTCTAGCATAAAGATGAAAGCTCATAATAATCAAAGGGTTATCCGTTCAATTCAGGAAATGTATTACCTTATTTTAGTACGGTTAGTTAGAATTTTTAGAATACATTTCAATATTTGATTCATGTTTTTTGTTTTATAGCGCGTAAAATATACTTAGTAAAACCTGCTATACAATCGGATCTAATCGAATTTTGAAGTAAAGTTTTAAAACATTTTCAGAATTAATCTTACAAGCAAATTATCAATATATTAAATAAAGACAACATTTTAGCAGAAAATATGGTTTTTAAGAGTGTTGTTCTTTTATCACTATGCGTGGCAGTTTTAGGATTATTATTATTATATTAATAGCTCATGCTTCTCGATTCAATCTTAATAGGCTGTATCTGTATTATCAATAATAGCCATCTGAAATTTATAATTTTTCTAGATATGTTTACAATATACCTACAGGTGAATTTATTAATTTAAAAATATCAATAATTATCCACAGATTCGTCCAGAATAACTTTTTGAACTTAAATAAAACCAAACTATTTTTGTCATATTTTAGCCATTTTACGTATTTACAGTTCAAAATATTTTTGTTTTATTATCGTATATTTTATAATCTAATAATAATTTTCAAAATATTCCAGACCGGATAGTTATTTTTCTGGAAAAACTTCTATTATCGAAATCTAAGAAATTTACAATTCCAATTTTCTTTTTATAAAAAATAAAACTAATAAATCAGATTTGATCTAGAAATTTTGAAGAAATATAATGGAAAACAGAGAAATTATTAACAAAAATTGAATATTTGTTTCATGATCTCTTTGAGACCATTGAAAATAATTCAAAAATGATCAAATAGACTTTTCAATTTCTTAGATTTTGATAATATCTCTTCCAGAGAATTTATGCAAGTCATTCTCTTTTATTATTTTTATTTATTGTCCTTTTCAGAGATCGGTGCCTAATGGAAGAGGAAACAATAGAATGGAATGAGGTTCTCGTTTAGACAGTCATTCTTTTTTACAAAATTTTGGGCAGCACATATTTAAGAGAAATTGACGAAAAATTCGTTTGTGGGCGTGTTGCCGTCCATAATTTCTTCTTCTTTTTTTGCTCTTCTATTAGGCACCGACCTCTGAAGAGGACAATAAGACATTATGCTAATTTAACGCGAAAAATCGTATAATGGGACTATATTGCCTAAACTAGAAGATTACTGTTGACGAAGAAGATTACGGGTAAACCTGAAAAGGACAATAATTAAATGGTTATAACTATAATAATATTATAATTTGGCAGACAAGATAAAGGAAAATTTAACAAAATTTTAATTGATTCAGAACTGCTGCCTTGTTGTTCAAATGAGACTGTAACTGCTTAACTTAATGCCCATTTAGATCAACAATGTAATAAAATAAAATATATAAATATAAATTGCTAAAAACAGTTACGTCTTATTTTCTTCCATATGCACCATCTGAAATATTGTTTTGTTATTATTGCAAAGACCTTAAGGATTTTCTATCAAAATTAAACAAAAGTTTTTCGAAAACACAGCTGAATTGTTAAGTTTTAATAACTAAAACCTCGTTAATAACGAAAATATTTTTCTGGTGTTTTACACGTATTTCTAGAGATTTAAAACAGAAAAGCAGATTTGCGAGAGTCTACCAAACTATTAAAACAATTTTGATATCGACATTATTAATAAAATTCTTCAAGAAATGCTTTTACTATTCCTTAAGCTTGTTTTAATTTTCAACAATATCAGATAAAATAAGAATCAGGTGAAAATTATTTTAATTTTTGAAACTAGACATTATATTATGAATGCGAACATTTTCTAATCTATGATGTCACGCCTATTTATGAATTTTCAAATCTATATTTGATAAAATTTTAAAAAAACCCCGCTAAAGTTTTTAATCAGTAGATTAACGCGTTCATTTTCGAGACTATTAAAAGTAAAGAAGAAATTTCGCGTCATTTTGAATATTTTCAAAGAATTAGATTTAAATTATATAAAAAAAATATAAATGTCCGGGGGTTAAGTAGAGTATAACGCGATAATTTAAAACGGAGTATTCTAATGAGTCAAGACGGGGCTAAGAAGCATGCCAACTTCGTCATGAAGCACTCATAAAACGCAGTTATATATAACTATTTTGTGAGGATTGTTATAAAAAAAAAGCTGACCCTCTGCTTTCGACAAGATTTGTGTAAGTTAACCGTGAAAATTGTAAGAAAAACGTTAAGATAAGAAAATCATTATTTCCATTTGGCGTGCGGTATGAAAAGGTGCATCCTAATGAAGCTTTCCAACTATTTGGTTTGGTGAGGGGGAAAATAGTTTATTATTGAAATTATCCCCAATGTAAAAGTTCACAATTTAAAAAATGGTACAGGAAGGTCTTTTTTTCAACCTTTTGCCCGCGTGTTAGTTAAGAGCCGTTGGTCGTTCACAAATTGATTCATTTGAAAAATAAAATTTCGCGCCTCTCGTCGACTCGCTGTTATGCTTGTCTGTTTCTCGTTATTGCCTTTTCTCTAAAAAGAAGATATGATGTGCTCCTTTTGTGGAAAAAAATAATTTTTCTTCTTGGCACTCAAAAAATATTAGATCCATCATGTATTTATGCACGCCAACTGGAAATAACGATTTTCCCATTTTTAAGCGCGTCTGATAACTTGTGTGCATTTTTTACGAAAAACCTTTTATTAAAATTTAAATAGACGTGTCTTAATCTTTCTAAAAATACTATTATCTTTCCAAAAAGTTATATTTCGGGGCGTTTACTGGGCTTATATTATTATCATACCAGTTTGCGTGTTTATGTAATTAATGAGATAAAAATAAAAAGTTATTTATTGTCCTTTTCAGAGATCGGGGGCCTAATAGAAGAGTAAAAAAATTAGGATGGAATGAGGTTCTCGTTTAGCCGGCCTTTCTTTTTGGGCGGCCACTCTTTTTTTCGAAATAATGGGCAGCACACATTGAAGAGAAATTGAAGAGAAAGTTGTTTGTGGCCGTGTGACCGTCCATCATTTTCTCTTCTTTTTTTCCTCTTCCATTAAGCACCGATCTCTCAAAAGGACAATATAACAATTTTAAAATTTTTACATCATTCAGGTCGATGAAATTTTTTTAAAGAAATTAAAGTTCTATTAACTTTATTCTGGTCCATTTTTGAATGTTGAGTTTATATATAAAACATATAACACTCCAAATTGAATGGTTCAGATGGCGACTCAGAAAATGTGTTCATTTTGCAAATTTTGGTAATAAGCGCATGGTTTTAGATCGTTTAAGATGGGCCAGTTACAATAACGTGTCAAGATATATAAAATAATACGTGTAAATTAGTAGGACACGTTTAAATATTGGAAAATTATAATTTCAATGTGGTGTGCATATAATTTAATTGGCGTGGAAGTTTACCCACCGCACGTCAATTGAAAACAACAATATCGTCATATTTAACCGTATCTTCCTATTTTCTTCCCATCCTGTAGGGTTTCACGTGTCTTCCTGTCACGTCGGTTTTATTATCAATTCAAAAATAACTTTACATTATGATAGTTTACTAGAGTGATAGCTTTAATCGCTTTAACTGAGTCGATGTTTCCCGTAAACTACCGTGTTATTTGTTTTAATTCAAACTAGACTTTAATTTTAATTATTCTATGACGTGGCATATTATAAAGTTTTAATGACTATGTCACTATGAATATATTATAATCGACTATTTCCCGATTCATAATTAGAGCATTTTTTAAATGATATCATGTATCATCGATGTAAATGGAAAAAATAATTGCCACACCCTATTTTTTACTCCCTATGGGACTGAATTTCTCTCATTTGTCTACTGAAACGTTTATTATTAATATTAAAGATTGTCTGATGGAAAATAAAAATAACTTTTAGTGATAATTTAATTTGAATACGACTATAATTTAATTATACAATGAAATCCACTGTAAATGTTTTATTATAAAACTTAATTGTTCTCCTTTCCCCATTTTACTATTAACACATTATTGTTATTTTTAATTTGTTTTTATGAATATCTGATATTACTGGAACAATCAATGAGCATCTCCACATTTGTCCTTTATTTTTACGAAAAAAAAAACAGATTATGACAAACAGCAAATTAATTGTTGTTTACACGAAAATAATTCTGTCACCTGCCCTCAGAAGATTAAACAAAAGTATGGAAAACTGAACATTATTGAGTTATCACATAAGCATATCAAAGAGAGCAAATACTGGCAATCTATTAATTTAAAGTCGTCTGTATTCCGAATTGTGTTCCTCTACAATCTGATCACATTCACATACACACATGTTACTAAAAAAGGTGTGTGCGTCAAAAATGGGCGGAGCTCGCATATGTGTTTGCATGTCTCTTTATGTGGATGGAAAAAAGAGAGCAGCAGCGAAATCGAGACTTATATGGATGAGGGTGAAGCTCATACACTGTTTAAGCCAATGTCAATTGATGCACCGGATTTTCTTTCCTTATCTTTCCATTTTTATCAATTGTTGTGTTCATTCAATTATTTTCGCGTTTTTCTTCTTCCGACAAATATGACAATTTAAGTATTATATTGGATTGTCAAATCGAACAAGCATTGAGAAGCAAAACGGCGCCGAATCGCTTCCCACAAGGTGATGAATGTTGTCAGATCACCAACGCCCGCAAAACTTCGACAGTCGCCGACATGAACAGAAGGCGTCGACTGAGTGAATTCAAGCAACCGGTCACTATTCCGACGCCGACATCGTCGCGCTTTATGAACCGCCGGTCAACGCTTACGGCTGCTCACTCGTCAGCGGCGTTTATGAAGATCCCAAACTTTGAAAGCCGCAGGTTCAGTGCAATTGACGCTGGTTCTCATTGTACAATACTTCGAAGGAAGATCAGCTTGGCAACACCGCAACCAGTGGTACATTTGTATTCCAATCCTTGTTGGTTTTTCGTTTATTTCTTTTTCTATTAACACAAATATGATCGTCTTATAAATTAATGTCATTTAATTCAATTACGTAAATAATCCATCAGTGATTCATTTTCTTGTTAAATCGAGTTTATGAACTGCCTATGAAGCTTATTAGAGTTAATCTAGAAAAGCAAGTTGAAATGTTAAGTCATTTGGAACAGAAAGATAATAAGCCTATTACAAATTAATAAGTTCTTGGCTGAAATTGAATTTTTTCTACACTATTCTATCCAAATTTATATGTTGATCGGAATAGTTTCTGTTATGTAGACGTAAAACTTAATTGGAATATATATATATATATATATAATATTTTGAAAAATGTTGAAAATTGCGTTGTGAGTAGCTCTATTCAAGGCTTCAAATTCTATTTTACGGCCGCCAAGCCGTCACCAATGTTTGCTGAAGATATATACTTGTTAACGTTTATTTTTAGTAAATGAAAAGTAACCAAACAGAAACACTAAAAATACCAATTATTGCTGGACGTAAATATGTGGCCGTTTATGACGTTTAAGTAGGTGCTACTTTTCAGAGATCAGTGTCTAATGGAAGAGCAAAAAATAAGAAAAAAGTTATAGTCTCGTTTGACGGCCACAAACGACTTTTCCATCTATTCCTCTTCAATGTATGCTGCCCTTTTTTGAGACAACACACATTGATGAGAGACAAAGGAGAGGCTGTCTAAACGAGAACCTCATTCCATCCTAATTTTTCCTCTTCCATTAGGCACCGATCTCTGAAAAGGGCAATATATATTTATTGTTTCGAATAAGTATAACATTTCAAATTAAGTTAACAATAATTGAATTGATAAGGCTTAATTATTTTTGGATTAGCACGCCAACTAGAATAGTGTAATTCGCGATTCATTTCAGACCACCTAGGTTAATTATATGGACGATGTTTTGTAGATATTTATAGTTTACAATATATTACTCAACTTTCCACAACATGGACTCTGTTGAGGATATTCAAAAAAGGTACAGCTACCTTCTCTGAAACTTTCAAAATTCGAAAATTTCAGCTGGCGTGGGTTGGTAAAATGCACTCGGTTTAAGATTTAATTACCATTACGAAATCCAAATAAGAAAATTAAATAATTTATCCTATTTAAAGCCCTCATATTATAAGTCTTCATTTAGAACAAAATGATTAAACGCGTCTAATCTGATATTTATCGTTGAGGTTTAAATCGTATCCATACATTAAACGAAAATTAATTTTTGGGATTATTACAAGTTTTTTTTTGAAATTTTGGGATTAATCTTGCTGTTTTTAACATTCGCGTTATAGAAGTAAGGCTCGTGAACTACATAAAATACAATTCGAAAAGTTTAATGAATTTTTTTAAAATAATTAAATTTACGCGTACATGTACGAAATATAAACAAATTGCAGGCGAATTGTAAGCATTTCTCTATATTTTAATAACTATAACTAGTTTAAACTTATAACTTCAAAATAAAAATTCCATTAATCTTGACAATCACACTCCACTGACAAGAAACCGCACCGCATTGCAAAAGACTTCGCATCAATTGAGAACAACTTTCAACTTTTTAAAAAATCTTTTATTTATTAATTATTAGTTAACAGAAACACCCTTTGTGCTCTCTCTATTAAAATTACTTAAAATAGTATAACACATTTTTTGAAAGATCTATGTTGATTTTTTAAATTCATGAAGGAGATGTGTAGGTTTAAACATCAAAAGAATATAAACAAAACTATTATATTTTTCGGAAAACTATACAACTTTTAAACTAATGTTTCTTTTAAATAATAATTAATAAATATAAAAATTGAAAAATAATAATGAGGAAGTTGTGTTTCGCGCAATTGGTGCAAAGTCTTTTGCAATGCGGCGCGATTTCGTGACAGTGTAGTGTAATCATATTTATAATATATAGGGAATCTGCTTTACTTATTATCTTAACCTATTTGAGCAGCACTTCTGAGCTCCCTTTTAAAACTTTAAATTCGATGTGCTACAAAAATCTTCAAATTAAGGAATTTCGAAATAGGAGATTATTGGAACAATTTATAATCATCATAATTTTGTATTAACTTATTTATATTATTAACATCATAATTATGTCAATATATTTTTTATATTATTGTAGTTCATTTACTATGGATTCCCAGTAACGGGAAATTCTTGCAAAAAATTGTAGGATACAAACTACGGTATATTAGATATTTAATAAATGTATTGCTTAAAAATGACAAATTCTAATTCTAGCAAATAAAAATACCTCAAAAGCATCATCAATATATTCAAACTATGGATTTGCTCCTAAATCTGATCCCGTTTTTTCCTGTTTTTTCATAATTTCATAAAACCTGACTTACGTCGTGAAAAAAAAAAACAAATATATGACATTTAAATTCTGGCAATTAACTTAAATCTAATAGTAGATTGTGAAAAACTAAAAACCGTTAAATATTTTGTATTATTTTAATGGTTTCCTTAAATTAACAATTAAAATGATGCGCTCATCTCATCTAATACTGATTATCTAGAAACTAAATTAAATTATACATTTGCACTCCAAATCGAAATAGCGATTTTGCGATTTTTTAAACGTATGTGGAAATTTTTACGTCGTTATAATAACAAAGTTTTTATTAGAATTTAATTAAGCTTGTTTTAAACTATATCAAAATATTAATATATTTCTAAAAAGTTAAGTTTGAGCACGTTTACTGAACTCACTTTATTACCATAAAAGTTGGGGTGCATTTGATGAAAAATTAATAATAATTTCTTTTTCAGATTAATACCTACATGTAGTTATGAATAACCTACTTTGTAGGTCTAAAAAATAGGTTATTCATAACTATATCGCTTATATATTTAGTCACAAAAATTTATTTGTTTTTCTCATATTTCTTAATTGGCAATCTTCTTAAATATTCTCGGAGTCCTCGTATTGAGCTATTTTAAAATACTTTCACACGATTTTTAGATTATTAAGAAACAAAAATTTGGAAAGAATAGTGTAATATGATACATTTGCTAATCTGCATTAAAGAAATAATCTAATAAGAACTCTAATTGGCTATGATAGAGTTGGAACCTTTGTTTGAGTTTTGATCATCGTTTTTTTTATTAGTGAGACTAGAATTCAAATAACTTTAATTCTTTAATTGAGAATTATACAACCGTAAAAGGTCACATTGACAAAAAGTTGATTAACACTTTTTTAACCCATTAAAATTTCATTTTGTCTGTTTTATAAATATTGTCAAGATAAAGAAAAACGGCTTAAAGGGGGATAAATTGAATTAGTTTTGGTCTCGTGGGGAAACAACAGAGGTGTCAATTTAATAATCAATTTATTTTTCATTGTCTTCGAAGATTATATTTTTATAATAATCATTAGATTAACAATAGAAAAGTTGTTAAGGGAAATAAAAACTGAAAAGAAAATCGACAACGTTGTGTTTTTTATTAAATTTTTTTGTCAAAACGTGACGAATCGCCTAATTTCTTGTACCGAGAATCAATCCATTACATTTTGACTAAAAACGTTTTCGCTATTTCAAACAGACAAGTTCATAAGTAACTTCCTTTTAGAGAAATTATTTTAATATTAATAATGATTCTGGTATTTGAATCCTTAAAGAGCTTGTGTGACGAGTTTTGCTCAATCTCTCGTTATTATGCTTAATATGAGCATTTAGAGCAAATAGATTAAACGGAACGTTTTAATTCATGAATAATTTGTGACGATTAAAGTCGTTGATGCATCTCCGGCTTTAATTCGAAATATTTGCTTTTTTGTGTTTCTATTTTTTTAGAAAACGTTTCACCTTCTCTTCCAAATCAATGAGGGATGCTCGTAAAAATTTGTCATTGTTCAAATATGAATTTTTCATGCTCATTAAAAGGACATTTAATAGAATAATTAATAGCTTTTCTGCAGCTGAAATACTATCTTTTCTATTTAAGGTTAGTATTTCCGCGAAACTAGCAATACTGGGTTGCGCATAACCCGGACAACGTTGAGAGCATTAAACTCAAGAATCAAAACTAAGAATGATATGAGATTCAACAATTTTTTTATTGATACAATAAAAATTAAAGTTTAACTATTATCAAAATATAAGAATTTGACAGTTCAAATTTTATTTCATAAAAATTAAAAGTAATAAATCTGATTTGATCTAGAAATTTTGAAGAAATATAATGAAAAACAGAGAAATTATTAACATAAATTGAATATTTGTTTCATGTTCTCATTGAGACTATTTGAGAATAATTCAAAAATGTTGAAATAGAATTATCAATTTCTTATATTTTGATAATATTTCTGTTCAACCCAGCCGCCTTGCTCAACGATGAGAGCTCAGAGATGCTTCAGATAGGCGTCAATGGTTGTACACAGGTTCCATTCAGATAGATTGTCCCATTCCTTGACCATAGTTTTCTTTAATGCCTCAATAATTGAGTAGGGTTTAGCGTTTACCGTAGAAGTATAACGGTTTAATTTTAGACGAAATGTTACCTAATTAACTGCCCATTAATATTGATAAATATATTTTTTGCGGTAATGCAAATATTATTGCACTAAAAAATTTATATAATAGGTACATCTCTGTATATACATACATTGTACATACAGCTCATATGGCGTTAGAGCTTTAAAATATGTAAAATGTTGCACATCATTACAAATGTTGATTTTATTAAATATAAATACAAGTGAATTTTGAATATTTTAAATCAAACGATCCACATAAAACAGTTTCCCTATAAAGCTCTAAATGTTAAATAAAATTGCTTACCTATGGCTTTTTTATGTACATAGTCTACTCTCGTAAATTAGATCGTTTTAAGAGCGGGGTCCTCATTATTATTCTAGAAATATAATACTTAAAAAATTTTTTACAAATTTTTTTGAGTTTCTTCAGCTGAAGCTTCAGTTTAATTTTTTAAAGTTTACTATTTAAAACAATGCTTCTACTCTCTGTCTTCAATATTATTATATTGCTACATCAATTGTAAGAAACCTTTAATCAACAACGGTACTGTTAATCTACAATTTTTGTTTTAGTGAAGTAGAAGGGATACAGAATTCTTTAACTAATAACATGTTACCGTTCTTTCATTAAATTAAAAAAAAACAAAGGTTTGATTTCTAGTTCCAAGTCCATTGTTTCCATATGACTTACACAAAAATATACTATAAGAAAGTGGACTGTATGCTAAATTGACCGATAAGACCTTCAGACGCTGAATAAGAAACGAATAGAACCAATATTGCACTCTAAATTTGGTTTTTAAGATCTTAACGTAAAACAAAAAACGGCTCATTAAATAAATAAATTTTTGAAGCTCTGCGTTCGTATAGAAGAAAGTTTTTGACAAGAAAATCACTTTTAAGAGATAAATTATAAAAAAACTTTCAAAACAAAAATCTTTAGTCAATTATTTGTTAAGTTAAACCTTCGAACACTTCTGTTGATAAAATTTCAGTAGAATTAAAAAAATCGGAAAAATTCTGTTAAATCAATGGTTTGTCAAATTATATAACAACAAGAAGTGTTAAGTCAGTTTATTCAACAGCTCTTTGTCGACTTAACAAAAAAAATCTATTTAAAATTTTATTTTTTACGTAATCCTTTGTGAATGCGGGGGAGTGAATTGAATTTTGCGATCAACGTTCTAGGTAAAGTGGCTTTCGGAATGCACAAAAATCTTTAATAAAGCTGAAACTGAAATGAACATTTTTCTGTGATTTAACATTAAAAAAAAACAAAAAAAAAACACGTCCATTGAAATTGTAAAAATAGATGCTCAGTTATGGCAATTTAGAAGCTTAAATTTCCCAGCCTTTTTTAAGTTTAGAGGTAATTTCAAAACAAATATAAAGATTTTAAAGATTTTGCGCCAAGAAAAATAAAAGACCATTCAAATGAAGCTTCATTTTATACTTTAAATATTCATAATCATTAATTTCTTTTAACAATTTGGATCAAAGTATCACAATAAAAGATTCATGAATTCAAAAAATGAACACAATATTTTATTTACTTATTAAACTCTTTGAACTGTGTTTTATTTGAAACGTTTTTATCAGAAGTTTTGAGAATTTGATAAAAGTTACTCTATAACTCTCTATAACACGAAAACCAATAATATTGTTTTTTAGGGTGTTTGGTTGTAACTTTTACCGTGAAAATGTTTTACCATTTTTTTGCGAGAAGGAAGATTTAAAATTTATACGGTGTATGAGTCTTTACAAAATTAATATGGAATCTTCACCCCAACTGGTATGGTAATAGAATGAGTTCAGTAAGCATGTTCTAATGTTTTAGAGAGATATTAACATTTTTTGATAGTTTGAGACAAGCTTAATTAAATTTCAATAAAAACTTTTTTGCTATAAAGAAGTTAATTTTCCACAAATGTATACAAATGAAAATGCAAAATCCCTATTTCGATTTGGACCACTAATATAGACCACTAAAAAAAGCATTCGTCTTAAATTGTCAAATAGGAAACTTCAAACTAAGAATCTTATTTATTCAACAAGACAATTTGAACTCTAATTAGTTAAATTAAAAATATTTAGAGCTGATTATAATAGTTTTTTTTTTGAAATCCTTATAATAAAATTCTATTTTATAGATTCCAAAGTTCTGCCCTAAGCCACATGTCATGCTCCCTGATTAAAATTGAAATCTCTTCATAAAATCCACCAAACTCGTTTTTTTCTTCAAATCTCACTCTGCATATTTTCAACATTAATTGTTCTCTTTTCGTTTTCGTTCTATTCAATTTAATATAATTAAAAAGAAGCATAGTAGCCAAATCTTAATGGTGATTTCATTTTCATGTGACTTGCTCTAATCCATCCGTTGTTGATTCGAAAATAATTCAGATCATGACACGCCTATCGATTGCAGCTCATTCGAGTCAATCTCGTCGACTAATCATATTTCATTAATAATATTTATATTAATAGAGAAGTAGAGCTGTTTGAAATCAAGGCATTGCTGAAATTGCCTGTTTTTTGAGAAGAGAGGAAAAGTCAAACGACTGATTACCGCGTCTTGCTCATTTATTCAATTTGAGCACTGTTCTGACCTAGTTTTGCATTTTCTACTCGCATTTTATTTGAGTCTATTCATTATTAATTTCTGCAAAGAAGGAATGAATTATTAAATGAATTATGAGTGTTCGTCAGCTATTCCGGATTATCCAGAATTTTTTAAATTCCGATGTTAAGGTTCTTATAAGTGATGGTTTGTTTTTCTTAAATTTTTGAAAGGAACTGGTATTCATTAACTAATTCTAGTCATTTTTCCCAAAAAAAACGTGTATATATATGATTGCAACATTCCATAATTTGTTCCCAAATGTTTTATTTTTCAAAAGTTGAGTCACGTGAGAAATTCTAATGATTTCTGATTCTCAGTTGTTTGTTTGTTTAGAAATGTTCTTAAAAGAAACTCGATATGAGTTTAATAAATAAAATTTAGATTTGTATGCGGAATAAGAAGTGATATAGTAAATCGTTGCTTTTCTTCTCCTAGGGCTCCCGAAACCTTAGCAATCTGCTTAGTATTAAATATAGAAATCGAAGCAACTTATCGAACATTTCTTAAATGATTAAATGTGTTGTTGAATCAAAATATTTATATAAAAAATGTTTAATTAGAGTGGTTAGTTTTTAGTTATTAGAAAAAACTAGGTATTTTCTATTCAAAGAATCGTCAATTGGAGCAGAAGAATTCTTTAAGCTTTATTATATTGTCAAGGCGCTCTTTGGGTCAATCTGGGCAAAAATCGATGCGAAACTCATTTTTTATTATATCGTTTACCATTTTACAAAAATAACCCTATTACAAATCAGCGCATAATATTATTAAATTGACACCTAATTTATTAAGATAAAAAGAAAATAAAAAAGACACGAATTAATAATAGTGGTTTCCTTGTCTAAACGAGACCAAAATAACCTCACTTTAGGTCCCTTTCAGTCATGCTCTCATTAATTAATAACTAGAGTATATCACAACACGTCATTCAACAGTTTTAAAAATTGTTTAGATGTGTAATAAACAAATTTGTCAATTAAGATTTTTATAATATATTCATGATATGTTCATTAGGTATTATAAAAATATAAGAAATTGAAAGGTTAATTTGATCATTTTTGAATTTTTTTAAATGGTCTCAAAGAGATCATGAAACAAATATTCAATTTATGTTAATAATTTCTCTGTTTTTCATTATATTTCTTCAAAATTTCTAGATCAAATCAGATTTATTACTTTTATTTTTTATGAAAAGAAAATTGTAATTGTCAAATTCTTAGATTTTGATAATACTCTCTTTTAAAATTTTCTGAAATAATTCGATGAAAACTGTCAATGATAAAAACGAATGCTCAGTTATGACGCTAGGAGCTTAAATTTCACAGACAGACTTTTCACAGACTATTTGCGAGACAATTTTATGAAAAATTTTTAATAATTTTTCTTACGTTGAAGTCAGATTGTCTCATTTGAAGCTCACCATTTATATTTGGCGTTCTTTATGTGGGATTTTTTTATACACCTCTCCTAACAGGGAAAGTGTTTTAGGTCGGGCTCTCAGATTTTGATAAAAATTTTCAGATAGATATACTGACAAAATATTACGACACAAAACGGTTTAAGTAGGTAAAAATTGGTTCTAAAACCTCAAATACAAATTATATGTAGTTAGTGTTAATCAATCCCGTTTATATTTTATAATTTACCGATTATTTACCTACTTAAACCGTTTTGTGGGTCCCCATATTTTGTCAGTATACTAATCCTGCCATAAGGAATCTATCTACAAATTTTTATCAAAATCTGAGATCCCGACCTAAAACACTTCCCTTGTAAGGTCTTAAATCGTCATAACAAAATGGTTTAATAAAAGTTGAGTTAAACGTTCTGACATAGCATTACACATAAAATATATGAATATCAAGACATATAAGCAATATTAGGACCCAAACACGACCTGAAATCTTTGGAATCGTAGCTCAATTGAGCCTCAGCTTTAGCAAACTTGTACTATATAGTTTAAGGATTATCGTTAAAATGCAGAAACACGTCAATTGAAACGCTCGAGCTCCGCAAACGTGCTGGAATCTAAATTTTGGGGGATACTAATACAAACTGGCATAAAGTAGATATTTGTAATGTACACGTGAAACTTTTATGAAGCGCGTAGGAAACAGAAAATGGCTATTTCAATTAGGCCTGCTGAAAAGGTGTTTTAAATTATGTGTTAATCAAAAAAAATGTCTCAATTATAATAAGATTTATTTTATTCTAAATTTCGACTTGATGTTATAATCATTTTTAACTATTTATAAACCTGTTTAGGCTTACAAAGATAAAGTTCTATTTTTGTATTAACTAGACAGGTGAAAACTTGTCTCGTGCACAAAATTTCACAGGAAATAATATTTTTGCCGAACAGATCACACCACTAGTAGGGAGTGCAAATTCATAATAAATAATAGGGAATATTACTTCAGGGAAATATTGAAAAATTATACAAATATAATAAATTATTGAATATTTAGATGATCGATACGTCAATGGCGGGGTCAGATTCGATAATGAAACGTTAGAAGATGGTATTGGCGGTCAAACTCCACTCAAAGTTACTACCGGCATTCGTCGTCGTCAAAGTGGCTACGGAATTGCAATATCAAGGTAGGGTGAAGTTATCAAACGTCAATGTAATAATAATAACAACTCGATGTCTTTAAGAAAGTTCAGATCTTGGATTTTTAAGAAATCTTTAACTATCCAAATGCATTCGTAATAATGATTGCTCATTTTTCATTGATATCATTGATAAATGGAAGTATTTTAAGTCTCACTGATAAACCTCGGTAGAAAAATTAGTTTCGGGTCTAATAGTATGTAGTACTAATAACGGTAACATTAATACTATTAAAACAACATTTTAAATAAGTAATCTTTGAAATTCTGTAGGAACATCACTCGATCACATTTAATTGACTGTAGCAAGCCACCCGAATAAGTAAAATAGACGCTCATTTAACTGTTAAAATCTATATAGGGATTATTTGACTTAAAATAGCCTAAATTCTATTGTTCTAAAAAAATGTTCTCAAAAGTCCACTCTGTAATTACTAATACTAGGGAAAATCGACAATTCCGTGTGTCATGCTCTAGCAATGAGTTTTTTTTTGGTTTTCTATAAAAATTAATAAAAATTCTGTCAAGGGCTATTTGCTATAAGCCTCATTACTTGAATATTTACGGCTAATTCTTTCAAAAGTATTTCACATAAAATGTAGCCAACTATGGTCGATTTCTTGTTCAGAATCACTCACATTTTGAAAAGCTTGTCGAATTTTTTTATGTTCTTTCAGGGAATTGAGTAATGGTGTTCTTTTATATGCATTTGTTGAGTTAATCTTTTGACATTTTCTCGTTTTTTTTGTTTCTAAACATGCACAATGGAACTTTTACTAAATTATAACAGATATTTCTCAATAAATTATAAGATTTAATTTACTATATCGATACGAATGATAATTTAATTTAGCCAAAATATTATGTATCATGTATATAATTTATAAATAAACCTTTTCAAAGCTTCTCCAGGTGTGGAACTCACAATAAATTTAATTCACGTGATATCATTGATTAATTAGTAACCTAAGACTCGATTGACGAATACTATAGGATTTTCTAATGATTATGAAAGTGTAAAATAAGGGCAATAATAAATCAGGAAACTCAGATGGGATAATATGATTAAATTTTGATATATGAGCTCAAAAAACATTTAAACCATAAATCATTTTATTATTAAATGAATAATCATAAATATAGGTAAATATGCACTAATGTTTAATTATAAGAGTAATTTATGTATTGTTATTGAATATTTAAGATTATTAAAGGTATTAAAAAACTAACAAGGAAATGGTCAATTTAATTATTATGATATTAATAATATAGAATTATGTTAGATATTCTTGTGTATTGGTTTTTCCATTAATTCTGAAATCTAAGCTGTTTATACTAATATCTATTTTGCTACAAAGTTATCGGTTATAATGCTGGTTATATAAAGTAAGTAGCGCAGTGTACAGAACAGAACAGAACAAAAAAAGAAATGGTTAATAGTTGACTCTTTCCATTCTTTTATTTTTCAATTTTAAGAAATAAAACCTTAAAAATGATTTATCTTGAAGGAAATGACGCTCTTTTTAATTTCAACCAACTAGCCACTCTAGCTTGAAATTTCGATTCATAAAATTATTTAATATACTAATTAAATGTTTTGCAAGTTTAAAGCTATATATTGTATTTTTCAACACCTACTTAAACGTCATAACTTATTTACAGCAACAGTTGACAGGCACACGCCAACTGGTATTGTAATAAAATGAGCTCACTAAACCTGCTCATATCGAACTTTTTGGAAATATATTTATATTTTTTTATTGTTCAAGGAAAGCCTGGTTAAATTGCCGAAAAAATTTTTTGTTGATAAGACGCAACACTTTTCAGAAACGCTTTAAAACCAAAAATCCGTAGTTCCCAGTAGGCGCATTTTACTATGCTGGCGCATCTGTCGTTATTGTAATAGCAAACCAACAAACGAGTTTTTCGTAACACGTTTGTAAGAAAAATTGTTACTATGATAAAAACGAGATATTTGTGGACCTTGGGCTGTGGAGAGCGTGCATACCAGTGATGGGAGGGACCCCGTTTTTTGGAGATCCGGGCGGAACCTTAAAAAAATTGAGAAATAAACCCGGCGCCCGGGATCGGGACTTCCCTTTCTCCCAACCCGGGACACTTTTTTAGGAAAATGGTTGGGGGTGTCTATACCATCACTGCTGCATACACAAACACGTCAATTGAAATGAGAAAAACAGGAGCTAACACTATCAGTCTAGAAAGATTATATACTTTAGAGATAGTTTCGGGCAAATCTAGGAAACTGAATTGAAAATAAGTGTAGATTATTTACGTGGAAATTAGAAACAACCAATTTAACTTGGTAATATTTCTATTTTCAATTCGAATGCACAAATATTAGTCCAATCACCACTGATGATGACCGATTACCTGAGTTAGGAGAGAATTATTAGAAAAGGAAATTGAGTTTGTGCTCACAAAAGAGCTGCTTACTCTTTTTTAAGTTAACAGGTCAGCGCCCGGTTACTACAATTATCCCCCTTTGGTTCCTTCAATGGTGGGAACCTCAACTAGGGGTGTAGGATAACGGTAACGGCCGCCAAGCCGCCAAGCCATCACCAATCTTTGCTGAAGTGTTTTAATATAATCTTTTTAACGTTTATTTTTTAGTAATTGAAAAGCAACCACACAGAAACTCTAAAAATATGAATTATTGCTGGAAGTAAATATGTGGCCGTTTATAACGTTTAGGTAGGTGCTACTTTTCAGAGAAATGTGCCTAATGGAAGAGCAAAAAATAAGAATAAAATGATATTCTCGCTTGCACGGCCACACTGCCACAGAGGACTTTCATCTAGTCCTCTTAGATGTGCTTTATCAATTTTTCGAGAAAACACACATTGATGACATAGAAAAGAGTGGCCGTCTAAAAGAGAACTCATTTAGTTCTAGTTTTTCTCTTCTATTAGGCACCGATCTCTGAAAAGGTCAATATGTGAAACTAAATATAAATGAAAATATCGCCGGAATTACTCAGCAAATCAGTCTAAAATGAATCACACGTTTAAAACCTTTGAGCCATAAAATTTTTTAAAAATTAATTTTAATATAATTGAGTTTTTTTATTTGAACAATCTTAAAACAAAAATTCACAAATCACTTATTATTTCAGAAAAAATCCCACATTTTTTTGAACAAAGCTAATTATATTAAATATTTTTTTTAGTATTCTTTGCTTAATTGCTATTTATAAATACTATAACATAACCAAAATCCTATTAAATTCTATAGAAAATCACCAATATCATTCCGATTGGATATTCTAAGACACCAACAAACGTTCATCAAAAATTCTGAATGCATTTAGTATGACGAATTTCCATCTGACTGACATTTGACGATGGACTATTTAAGACTTACCCAGTAATTTTAGAAACAATATCTATTTGTGTTTTGCTGTCCTTTCAGTACTTTTATAACACGTTTGTTTAATGAATGCTAACCATACAGTACAAAGAACGCTTTTCGCGATAATAAATATAATGGATTTTGATAGAAATTTGAGCTTTTTATTTTGCCAAGTGCCCAAACGAACAACATCTACAAAAGTTGTTTACAGACTTGGTAAAAACTAAACTTCGCATATTCTATATATATATATATATTCTAGGGAAGAGGAAACCCCTAAAGTAGGAAAGAAATCTAGGATATTTGATTTATTACCGTAATGAGGAGATAAAGTAATAATATAATTTATACCTTAAGAAACTTTATTTCTTATTAAATGCAATTTTCCACTCGTTGCTATTACAGAAACAAACATTCTAAACAAATCCTGCACGCCGAGTGGAATTTAAGATTTTCCGATATTTAAAAGTTAAATTTTTACTTCGTTTTAATAAGAAATTGTTTAAGACAAGTTAAGTAACACTCGGAAACTGTCTAAAAATGTAAATTTTTCTAAGAAGTTCGACCTTTTTTTTTCTAAGAATTTTTCTAAGAAGTTCGATCTAAGAAGCTCATTATATTCCTATACCAGTTGGCGTTCATCTCGTCTACAATGCACTGTTTACCTTTAATCGATTAAATAATATTCATAGAAAAGACCTTCCGGATCTCTGTTTACCAAAACACAATTTTTTTTGAAAATAATTAATAATTTATGAAAATCCTTATCAACTACACCAAATAAAAACATTCCTTATCGCTCTAACATAATTACCGTGTCAGATTTTATCCTATTTTACAATTTTCTGGGACCTACTTTTTTAAATTAAACGCTAACAATGCGAACTTTTTAACAATTTATTAATCATTTTATCATTTTAACAAAATTTACAAACCAGAAAATATTTGGCTGGAATCCTCACTTAAAGGATGTAATTTTAATTGCATTACGAATGTTATTGATTTAAAAAATACGATATTTTCAAGAAATATTTCAACTTTTTTATTCTTAAATATTCTTTTAGGTAAGGGGACAATCTTCTCAATTAAATTTGTTCTACTTTGCGCCATTGTCAAAATGACCGCGGCGCACTTTGCACGTGCGAAATATGATTCGGCATATTTTCTGGATTTCTTTAGATATAAAAACATATAGTACCGGTCAAAAGGTTGTAAATGCTGGCTTTTTCGAGCATAAAGTACTCGTAGACTTATGCTCGAAAAACCCCGCGTTTACAACCTTTTGACCGGTACTGTAGAACATATAAAACATTATATAATAATACATATATAAAATTGTATATAATACGAATAAACAATAGCTGTCAATTGCGCCCTAAATCATACAGTAAGCTTTTAATAAATCGCTTTTAGTGTTTTCCCGAAACATTCAAATCTATTTTTCTTAAGTTTTTTTTATTGGAAAGCTTAGAATCGAGCAAAAAGTTTGCCTATGTATGTGTAGTCACCGAGAAGAGCAAAAATGTATAATTTTACGGATTAGGTACTGATTATACGAATTAAAACATATTAATCGTCCTTTCCAATATACCTTTATAATGAAAGTGATTTATAGAGAACTTCTTCCGTGATAGGATGTTTATGACATTCATTAAGACATTTTCTCTATCTCTGTAATGTGTATATTCCAGATATTAATCGATATGATAATTTTTTGCGTGTCACCGAGACAACTAAAATAATAACAAAAATATGTGAGACTTATGTGAAAAAATCATGTAACCACCTCCTGATGCCGTGTGATTATACTAAACTTCTTATTTAATCACTTTTTATTTCTTCCTTATTATTGACTAAAAAGTGCACGGTAATATTATTTTGTGAGTGAATGGAAAAAGTGGTAATATTTTGTGTTGTTTTTTGTTATGAAAATATAATTTTGGAGTTTAAGCTGGTAAATTGCTGGTAATTAATACTGTTAGAAAAGCTGGTAATTAATACTGTTATTTTTATTATTTTATTTAACTAAATTAAACTATAGTAGATGCCAAATGCGATTACCGCAATTGAGGCACACTTTTTGAAATATGATTTTTTAATTTAATTTTTATAAATGGAATTTCTCACTTTTTTATGCTTTTTCTATACCGTTTTTGCTTAAATAAATTGAAGTATTAAATTTAAAAAATAACATTTCAAAAAGTGCGGCACCATTGCGATGGTAATCCCATTTTGAATCAACTATAAAATTAGTTCTATAAGCTACCTACAAGCTAAATATTTCATTTTTCAGTTCTATTCACTTTTTATTGTCGTTTCATTAAAATACTTCTACGGTATCTTACATAATATGCCTGGAAAATCTCCTTTACGGTACTCAAGCTGAATTTAACTGAATGATTTCAATTGAACTGGAAATCCAATCATTTATATATATATATATATATTTAAACACCTTAAACAGAATATACTAAAATTCTAGGTTTAAAAAATTAGAATAAATTTTCGATATGTATATATAAAGTTTTCCTAACCCATCCTAGTGTCTTTAATTGGGAAATGTCAAAACTCTTCTATTTTGTAATTTTTTATGCGTTTCATGCTTACACTGGTGAATCCGAAGGGATGAGAACAAAAAGCTCTTCGACCACGGACGAAAAAGCTTTTAATAAGAATTCAAGCTCATTAGAGCCAAGGTCATGAAGATATATTAAAGTTGAAATAAAAGGATTTTAAATCAATTTTGGAATTTTTACGCTTAAATGCTTAAACCATTTTTGTATAGAGTAAACATATTTCTTCTCTTTTAGTCTGCTTCTGAATACTTAAAATCGATGTTTTTAAGATTTCTCTCGTGAACGAAGCGTGTTTAGTTCGCGGCGGGCGCGGTCGGATTGACCAGTGTTATAAGGTATCTAAAGTTATAATTTTCCACGTTTCATATTCTTTTGACGAGTACATGATCTCCAAATTTCTTAGAAGAGAATAACAATTTCAATTAACTTCATAAGGGTTTTTCAATGTTTTTTTAAATTTAACCATTCGTCTTAAAGTTTTTTACAAGTGACATTAAATTGAAGAATTCTTTTAACCATTTTTGATTCCATTAATTTAGATTTATTAAGTTTAATTGTTCTGAACTGATAGTTTAAGATCTATTTTAAATTGAGAATTGATGAACATTTTTTCCCAAAATTAACTTTTGTTCAAATATCTGGAATCCCACAATTAGGTCTAATCCTTAAATGCTTAAATCACTAACAAACTTTTTAAATTACTTATTCGCTTTTTAAATTGTTTTTTAACATCCAAACAAACAATAGCTAAAATTAATTAAATTGTTTACATTAAGCATTGAAAATAGGTAACAATTACCCAACTGGAAAAATGAGTGAAAATCAAATCACCACTTTAAGACGATTTGTTGTCTTGGTGACATTGGCTTGAGAAAAACAGCGTCGATACAATAATATATCTTAAACAATTTGAAGATTGTAGTTATATATGGCTTCACTCACACTCAATCGAGCATAGATGGATAGGAATAATAAAAAAAAACAAGCCGATCCGTTAGAGCTTCATTTGCAGTGTCCTTTGTTGTCGCGGCAAATACGATTCATTCTGCTTTAAGGAAAAAAAGAAAATCCGATCTATATTCATTTTAATACTACCTGATACGTATTGTTACTGGATATCTTTTTGATACCAATGCGTAATGGCATCCGGGATAACTAGAGCTCTACCGACTATCGTCTACCGTATACAAGCTGTTACGATGCCGCTGAAGATTTTGAAACGCGATTTACAAAAAATCCTGTTTGTTTAATTTATTTTTAAGAAAATTTTTGTTGTATATCACCTGCTGTGGAGCAGATGAAAACGGATATATAGTGAGTTAGGGATTCAATGTTCACTTTCAAAAGAAAACCCTAGAAGTTAAATAGATTTCAGATTAACTTAAACTTTTGCGATTCGAAAGAATCCAATTATCACCTTTGAGCAACTTATCTTGTTGAACATTTTTCTATTCTCTTTCTTTTATTGACTTAAGTGAAATATGGTCCGTTTTGTCTTTTCTAAATAAATAAAAATAAATTTAAAGGGAATGAATGTATGAATAAGAGATTAAATCAAACTGAATCGCTACGTAATGATAAATTTAATAGCAGATGTAAGATGTAAGATGTAAGATGTAATGTAAGAATACGAAATGAATAAATCATCTGACCATATAATTATCTCTCCTTTTACTGAACACTGAAATTTGGAAAAAAGTTGTTTTATGGTTGCGGTGTTTAAAAAATGTAGGCGAAGAGGTGCTCTAATCATTCTTCAAAATTGAAATTTTAAACAATTTTTTCTTATTTTTGATTCTAAACTTTTTAAATAAGTCACCAACCAAAAGTTTCGTTGCTTAAATAATGAATAAAGTTTAAAGACGATAAACTAACTTTTATTTCAAGTTTCAGGGAATTTTTGTTCGAACATCGGGTTCTGTATTTTTAATTGTAAATATTTAAAATCGTCTACCAGAGCTCTTTCTATCCGACTCTCAAAAATTAAATATTTGGAGCCATAAAATACATTAATTCAATGTTTTTTCATTCAATTCTGGATTCGATTTTATCAAAGTTTGCCCATCACTGGCACGCCAACTGGTATGATAATAAAATGAGCTCAGTAAACGTGCTCAAATAACTCTTTTTAGAAAGATACTAATATTATTAAATAGTTTAAGACAAGACTAGTAAAATTGCCGTAAAAAATGTTTCGTTAAAAAGACGTATAAATTAAATATCCGAAAACACCAATTTCCAGTTGGCGTGCACTGGTGTCTTCTTCAATAGTTTGGTTCCAGGCCCGTTTCAAAGACGCTATCAATAAGATCTTTTAAATAATTTTTTGCTAATAATTTTAAATTTTAAATTAAATATCTCGTAATATTGATAATAATTAATTTGTTTGATGAACAACTGGACAATTAATCACAATAAATTAGAAATAAGAAAAATATTTCGAAACAATACAAAATAAGTTAGAATTTTATTTTACGACAATGCGTAAACACAATCACGTCTACGCCACAGTTTGATCCATGTCATTCGTCTGAGTTTACTCTCATTCCACATTATATTCTAAAATCTTTAATTAGTGAACCGCACAAGACAAAAACGAAAACGTAAATTAGCAAAATAGTTTTGTATCTTAAAATCGCAGACAAATACACAAATTTCTATTTGATTTGCTCGGGAATTATTTCAAAAATAATTGTATACAACTTAATTAACAAAAAAATTCGGACCTTTAACGTAAGAAGATCCTAAACTAATTTCAGCAACCTGGCAAATCTGTCATGAGAGTGGTTTGTGCACCCCAACTTGTATGGTAAAAGAATGAAAGACTGTATAAAAAAATTTAATATTTTTAGATAGTTTAAGACATGCTTAATAAAATTCTAGTAATAACTTTTTCCTTGTGAAAACGTAAAAAATTCCACACTCGTTTAAAAATCGCAAAGTGGTAGACAGATTTTTAGTTCGTTTAATGAATACTACATAACATGATTTGAAATTTGTTAGGTAATATAAAATTGAATTATAATTTTTCTGCTTGTTTCTTTTAAAGCTGTTTAGTTTGATGTTCTCATTATGGAGATAATATCTATGATTTGTTGTTTAGGTTATATCAATTTTTGCGCAACAAGACTTTTAAAAATATAGAGAAACTCTCTTTTTATAATTTTCCTTTGGCGCAGAGTTTTATTTTTAAAAGTGTATTGAAAAATATTTGAGAGTGCTTACTGAGCTTAATATATTACCATACAAGTTGGGGTGGATATCAAAATGTTTCTTTAATTGATTTCCAAAATCTAAATTTGTAGTCTAAATTATATAATCAATTTATTATAAAATATGCACAAATGTATAATCCGTTCCGGTACAATCTAAATCGACTTCTAATTTGTCTTACAATTTTTAATTTGTATCATCGAAAATTACCAAAATCAAAATTATAGCGGATTTTCCAAACATTCTCATTAGACATTTCGAAGATCATTCTTTTTCCAAATAATGTCAATATGCAACGTTGTCATTATTTGTAGAGCCGCCAATAATTGTCATATTTTATGGTCAATGGCTTAAATGAATCTCGTATGATATTCTCGCCCGTCTATTCTTGAAATACTCTCTTGTAGCAAATTCTGATTATTGCACAAAAAACGGGGCAAATTTTAAAGAGGGGCTCTTTATGTTTAAGCTAATGTGTCATCGACATGATGTAGGCGGGTTCCGTGAAGAGGGAGAGACAGATTTTTAATGAATGATGTGGTCTGTCGATTTTTTTGCTTGCTTTCCTTCTTCCGATCAGATTAATTCTTAATATTCAGTTCTATTAAATCTATAATACACCTTTATAATCAACTCAGTGACAAATCTTATATTTTGAGAAGAATATTTTATAAAAAGTTATAGGAAACTTCTACCAAATCCATTATTTTTTAATATGAAATTATTCAGAAATAAAATCTGAATTTCGAAAGCAAAATACAAATAAACAAGATGTGTCCTCCATGAAATTTTTACAAATTAGATCTATCTTTAAGGAATCAGCATTTCGAATACGGAATTTTTTCGGAAGTCCATTCACTTTTGTTTAACGAACTATAGAAAGCAGATTTTTCCGATAGAGTTATGATTTACTCTAAAAAAGTTTTTAATATTAGTGTTGTTTTTAAAATAAAAAATGGTAGAGGGCAACCGTTATCGAGTCCACAGTGGAAGCCTCTATCGATACATAAGCACCCACTTTGTTTACGGCTATCGTCCGGCCAGCGTTAGCGTTCCCAGCAACACCGAGTAAAAACATATATTATCAAAATATAAGAAATTGAAAATTCAATTTCAAAATTTTGAATTATTTTCAATGGTCTCAAAGAGATCATGAAACAAATATTCAATTTATGTTAATAATTTCTCTGTTTTTCATTATATTTCTTCAAAATTCAGATTTCAAATCAGATTTATTACTTTTCTTTTTTATGAAAATAAAATTGGAACTGTCAATTTCTTATATTTTGATAATACTTAAAGCAAAATTTCAATTTGTAGAATGTTCTATTCAAAATTTAAATTTTTTAAAACACGCCACATTGACATAGTGATTTAACATATTTTTAGGAATATGTTAAATAATTTTTTCGGCGTTTCTAGAAAACATGTTTGTCGACAATTTTATTATTATTATTATTATTCCTAAACTATCTAAAAAGTTATTCTTAAACTATCTAAAAATATTATTATATTTCTTCAAGGTTAGATTTCAGCAGGATTACTGAGCACATTTTTGAGCTCATCCATACAATTTGACGTATATAAAGTTTTAAAACATTTCACTAACTTTATAATATTTTCTAAAAATGCAATAAAACTGTTCCTATTTTAGACTAAATTTTTTGAAAGCGTGTTCAAATTTGTTTATCTTTATTTCTATGTGAACGCTGTTTGCCGTTGGCGAGCTAAATGTATACTGTAGAATTTGGTAGAGACGTCAAATTTGAGAAGCTGAAATATGAGAGAGTAAAAATTTCGGAGTACATTTAACACGCCAAATGAAAAATGACTATTTTACAATATTTAAACTCTTTTTTTTTATAATTTCTACGTGTAAGTTAAAAATGATCTTTTAGGTCAATTTTGAGGGCTTCCCTTAAAATATCGCTGGCGCTTTAAACTTTTGAAAAATGTTACAAGGGAAGTCACTTTAGCGTCCGCTTGAGATTTTGATGAGACTTGCACCATTGATAGATTCGGATGCGCTGATTCCAAATCCGTTTTCAAAAACGGCGCAATTTTTCTCTGAGCCGAGATATGAGCCGCCAAAGTTTATTTTTGACAGATTATTTTTGATAGCTTGATGTGCATAAACCATAAAATGTCCGACATAAGGAATAACTTAATTAAATAAGAAAATTATTTTGCGTGAGAAATGTGGTAGCAAATGGAATGGTATAGTTATTATGGGTGGTTATTTGGACGTGTTTTAAATATTGATAATGTTTATTTCGATTTTCTATGCAATTTGAACTTTAATAACTTTAACCATTCCTTCAATTACAAGTTGTTGAAAAACATTTCATTCTTTTTTAAAAGTTAATGATTAAACAGCCAACAAAATTAACTATCATTCGTAAAGTTAAATTATATTTTCGCAATATTTTTTGAAAATCAACTGCATAATGCACATTGAACTTGGTCATTGGAAAGAATCCATGGTATCAGTGAAGATTGGCAAAGTTGCCACCAGTGATGAGGGGAATGGGAGTTTTTAAATTTCTGAATTCGGAATCAAATTTGAAACTTCGGTAACCGGAATCCGGAATTTCGCCCGTGTTAACCATGTTTTTATTACAAATTTATTGAATTGAAGACAGAAAATGTTTTTGAAATATGTGATTCTGATGAAAAAAGTGTAACTAAAAAAATTATGTCAGAACATTATGAGTCGAAAAATCGGAAATGGAAAAATGGCCGGGATTCCGGATTCCGGCGGTATTTGGTGTTAACGTTAAATGAAAAGTGAATTTCCGTAATGTGGAATTAAAATATAAAATTTTGGAATGCGGAGTGCTTGAATTTTTTTTTGTTAAATTTTTTTTTCTGCAATTTCAACCTTTAAACAGGATAAAATGTTTTTAAACAACATGCAATACTTGAAGAAATCTAGAAATAAAAATTACATAATTTTGCAACTTGGATAGCAAAAATTTTTCCAAATAAACCTTAACAGATACGGGCGAAATTCCGGATTCCAGTTTCCGAAGTTTCAAATGTGCTTCCGAAATTCAGAAATTCAAAAACTCTCATACCCCTCTTCTCTGGTGGCAACTTTGCCAATCTTCACTGATACCATGGATTCTTTCCAATGACCAAGTTCAATGTGCATTATGCAGTTGATTTTCAAAAAATATTGCGAAAATATAATTTAACTTTACGAATGATAGTTAATTTTGTTGGCTGTTTAATCATTAACTTTTAAAAAAGAATGAAATGTTTTTCAACAACTTGTAATAATTAATTGAAGGAATGGTTAAAGTTATTAAAGTTGCAAATTGCATAGCAAATCGAAATAAACATTATCAATATTTAAAACACGTCCAAATAACCACCCATAATAACTATACCATTCCATTTGATCCATCCACTCGCTGCTACCACATTTCTCACGCAAAATAATTTTCTTATTTAATTAAGTTATTCCTTATGTCGGACATTTTATGGTTTATGCACGTCAATGAAGCTGTCAAAAATTAACTTTGGCGGCTCATATCTCGGCTCAGAGAAAAATTGCGCCGATTTTGAAAACGGATTTGGAATCAGCGCATCCGAATCTATCAATGGTGCAAGTCTCATCAAAATCTCAAGCGGACGCTAAAGTGACTTCCCTTGTTAGATGTAAGTGACTTTATTATGAATTCATTTGGCGTGTTTTTTATTATTATAATACTAATTGCCCATATTATAATACTCCCACGAAGCCGCGCCGCATTGCAAAAGAGTTCGGACCAATTGCAAAATCAATCTTTTAATTTATTATTTTCAATATTTTCAATAGTTACAAGTCATTTATATTGACGATGAAGACTCTTCTGGTTCATTAATTAAGTTACTCATGTCAGAATTTCTTTTCATCAATTCATTAGGATTTCTGCAGAATCAAACGTTAACTGATAAATAAAAAATTGAAAATTAAAATAATAAATTAAAATGTAGTGTTTGCAATTGGTGCGAAGTATTTTGCAATGCGGCGCGGTTTATGTTAAGAATATCTTTATAATATTTTTAAAACATTATCCTTAAATTTGTCACCGGCACGCGCGTGCAGTTTTTCTTCAAAAGCATTATTTTAAACTTAAAAAAAAAATTATACAAAATACATAACATGATTTTTCCACAAAATGAACGTTTTTTGAGCTCATATTCCATAATTGTACACATTTTTTAATAATTTCCAACATTCCACTCACGCGATCCATTAGACCTCACCGCTTCCATATCGAATTACCTATTTGTTGAATAATTTCTGGTGCCCTTATTTGTGCACGATTCCAAAACGAAAAGTTATTATTTTTCTGTTAGAATTTAAAACTCGTTTGTTTTTGCATAAATCTAAAAAAGAACGATTAGCATGATTAGATCTCATTATTTTGTTCCATTTATTTTTTTTTCAAAGATTACTCTTTCTATTTTTTCCAGTAAACGTATCTCGTGTTAACATGAAATTGAGAAACAAACAAAAAAACAGCAATTGAAAATGGAGACCCAACTAATTTATAATTAATTCCTCTCTGCAAATAATTTGACATTGTTCTCAGTTTTCCTTATTTTTATTGTTTGAAATATTTTAGTTTACAACATGCCTAATAACACCTATAAGTGAGGAGCTATAGTAACTGAGAAACATGCGGTTATTCATTCAAAAAACCATTGAGGATACCATTTTCCTGTTTTTCGAGTAAGTCAACTTTAAAACAATTCAAAGTCCTATGACATGCAGATGAATTTAAGAATTTAACTTGAGCAGGTGAAACGAATGAATGCGAAAGAAATTAAAACAAGATATTATATAAAAATTTCATAGTTTATTAAATATTACAGTGATAGCACGGCTAAAATGAGATGTCGCCTACGGAAGCAACTATTCGTGCGTCGGAATAAGGTGAAACCAAACAAAAACTATTCTCATTTTGAGCAAATTTTCAGGTCTGCGATATTTCATTGTTCCTGGCTCTTGCTGGTTTATTCTTCATTATTATTGATTCCGAATTAACAGCTCTTTCAAATGTTACCAATGTTACCAAAGACTCATCTATATCATTAATACTTCGATCAGCTTGCGTTATCTCGACAATACTCCTGATCGCATGTCTAATTAATTACCACGCAATTGAGGTATTTAATTAATTTCTTTCGTATTACACATTTCAATGAGATTAGGTTAAAATAGCATTAATTGACAGTGGTGCCGATGATTGGAGGGTGGCTTTAAGTACGGATAGATTAATAAAGTTATTGATCGAAATATCGATTTGCATGGTGTGTCCCTTTCCAGGTAAGAATTGTTTTCACGATACTGTTTATTTTTTTTTTTTTTTGAATTTTAGGATCTGGTGAAATGCGAATGCCTTATATAAATGCAGAAACAAGGCAGGTGAAAATGCTAAGCGTTCCAGTAGATGTTCTTTTATCTGTTCCAATGTTTTTACGATCATATTTAGTTTGCCGTTTCATGGTCCTTCATAGTAAACAATTCCAGGTAAATTTTAGCTTACAAAAGCAAGCAAAACTTTACAACGTCTTTATACTTTAATTAATAGAACATCACTCTTAGCTAAGATTTTAAGAAAGGTAAAATATTTTTTGTTATGAAGACGTACAAGCTTCCACGCATGTTTAAAAACCGCAAAATCGCTATTTCGATTTGGCGTGCTCTTAGAAAATCAAGCTTATTTGAGGGTTTATAATAAAATTGTCTAGTTAAAATAAAGTTTTTTAGATATTTTAAGGGAAACGTGCCTAGAAACTAATCTTTTATTATTACCTAGAAATAATAAAATATACAATTAAGAATGGGAAAAATGTAGTTTTCAATTTTTTGGCTGTTTTACAAAAAAATTAAAAAGTTATATTATTCATTTCAGAGATCGATGCCTAATGGAAGAGCAAAATTTTAGGGGCGGGGCAAAGGTCTTGTTTAGGCAGCCACACGACCATTAAGGCCATCACGTCTCTTCCTAATTCGTTTCTCATCAATTTCTGTTATCTATTTTTTGATGACAAGAAATGAAAAGTTTAATTTAAAAATGAAAATGGATGAAATAAAAATATTGATGAAAAACAAAAGAGGAAGAGACGTGATGGCCTCGGTGGCCGTGTGGCTGCCTAAACAAGACCTTTGCCCCGCCCCTAAAATTTTCCTCTTCCATTAGGCATCGATCTCTGAAATTAATAATAAGATAAATAAGTTTTTAAAAGAGCACATATGATGAGGAAGTCAGCTGCAGCTGGCTAGAAAATTGCAATATTGATTTGACTCTATTTCCGATTTTAATTCAGGGTTTTGCTTTTGGACTCGGTACAGAAATATTTCATTAAAAGTAAAAGCCAGCCATTATTTGCGTGACAGTGATGTTATGGAATGATTATTAAATCTTCTCTTCTAATTTTAAAATTGCTTTAAGTTCAGCTTTCTACTTTTCCATTATAGGCAAACCCGATATTAGAGTTTTAATACGCTTAATTAAAATTTGATAAATGATAAGAGAATCCACCTAATCAACTCTATGTGGAACGGCTATTATTATACTGTTAATATAAGTGGTTAAGGTGTGAAACTGAAATGGGTGGAATGGCAATTTTGCAATTTCGTAATCCGTAGTCCGGAATTCCACCCAGTAAAATGACTTTTGCACTTTTGCACTGTTGTTAGTTGACAAATCTATAATTAACGAATATATCTTTCAATTTTAAATTAATTAACATTTTGAAAATATTTACCTATTTCCATCTAATGAACATAAAAAAGAAAATACCAAATTTATGAATAAATATTTTATATAAAACCGAGTATTATTTATAACTTTTCGGCTGTTAAATAACTTTCTCCAAGTTACTTATTTTCTCGACTCTATTGTAAATTTATGAAAGAAGAAACTAACTGGAAAAATGGTTTTGTTTCAAAATAATTCTATAGCTCGATTCTAGTTAAAGTTAACTATACTATTTCACGCTAAGTGAAAATTGAAAAATTTTGAAAAACTATATTAAATTGCGTATTATAACGTGATAAATATTATATTTTTTCACGTAACCTATTCAGGAATCTCTTGAACTATCTAAAAATGTGATTAGTTTAGTTCTATGGCAGATTCGAGTTTCTTTTCTGAGCTACTGTATTTACAACTTCAATTGACATGTCCAAAAATTTTTAGAATAATTTAAAATTTTTGTGCAAAAATGGTTTTGGTATTTTTATTTGATAAAAATTTGAAAATAAATAATTAGCAGTTTAATGAAAAATCTGTTAGACGTTTATAAAGTTTGGCATGACAGTTAAAGGATTTTCGGTCAAAGAGACAAAGATGACCATATTTAATTGTCAATTGTATTATTTTTTCGCCTTTCCTTTCAATGTCATTCAATAATTTGTTTGCTAAAGTAGTTTTTATAAAGTACACGTAAAGTAAGCCAAACTTAAAAATAAAAAAATCATTTTTTGTCGCTCAACTGAAACTTTGTATGGTGATAGCTGACGACATTTCATTAGTGCATACAAAAGTTGTCCTACAATGAGGGGGTTTAAGTGGGTTAAAAAACGGTTCAAAGTTTCCGACCTCTAGTTTACTGTGTTATAACTGTATAAAACCATCAAATTTTGTGTGCGAGAACTTAATTAAGCATCGGTGGTCAAGTGAGTAAGCGGTTCGTCATTCAACAAAAAGGTATCAAGTTCAAATTTATTTCATAACCATGCAAAGTTTCAGCCCGAAACCTTTCTCGCTCCAAAAATTACCTCCCTAGCGAAATAATTAACAAATTTAAATTTAAATTGAAAATATTGTCATTTTTCCCAAACCAAACCAAAGCAGCCTCAGTTTCTACTTTAAAATGAGTAAAAACTTGACCGATAATGCTTGAAAAGTTATATGAATGTTTCATAGGCAAAAATATGAAAATTAAGGGGAATTCAAGATAGGTGTGATCTTAAAATAATTACACACAATTTTTTTTATTTATGGTTTCTATTCCATCTAATGCAGTTGTTAAGTTTTTCGGTGCGATTTTCTTAGTAATATGATGAAAAATGAAACATTGAGATTAATATTCAAACAATTTTACTATAAACCAATCAAATAAACTCACTAACTATTTGTGATACCTAATACCTTCAGGACGCCGCCACACGGTCGATAGCTGCGCTCAATCGTATTTCTATGGATTTTAGATTTGTCATCAAAACAATGATGGCTGACCATCCATTACGCGTACTCATCGTATTTACTTTATCTTATTGGATATGCATGTCTTGGATGTTTACTCAATGCGAGAGGTAATAACAATCTAAACTATCAAATCAATAAGTTGTTGTTTCAGATATGACGGTCAACTCGAAGTAGAGCATTATTATCTTAACTCGATGTGGTTTATCATGGTTACTTTTATGTCTATTGGTTATGGTGATATTGTACCCAATACGTATTGTGGACGATGCTTGTCTATTACGACTGGAATTGTGGTAAGCATTTTGAAAACTTTTTAAATATGTGAGGATATTGCAACACACATTTGTTGCGCTCCTCATGTTTAAGATTTCAACAAAAATATTATTTTTCTTTAAGGGAGCTGGTGTCTCGTCTGCATTGATCGCAATAATCTCAAGGAAGCTGGAATTATCTCGGGCTGAGAAGCATGTCAACAACTTTATGGCTGATTCAAAGCTCACCAATCAGCGTAAGAATGCAGCTGCTAGCGTGCTCCAGGAAACGTGGTTCATTCACAAATACAAGAAGGCTCAACACAAAGGAGACGATCTTCGTTTGCGACATCATCAGCGCCGCTTCTTGCATTCCATCAACGAATTTCGGCGAATCAAATGGGATCAACGCAAACTTCAAGAGAAAGGCAACTCGTTACTCGACGTAGGAAAGTTGCATTCCGATATGCATGAGACTTTATGGGAGATGCATCGAACACAGGACCACTTTATCTCCCAAATTGACTTGCTTACCCAAAAGATCGTTGAGCTGCAGAACACACTGACGTCTCGTCAATGTTGTAACTCATTAACCCAGCAATCAGTCAACTCAATGACTGCAGTACCAGCTCAACCACAAATTGACACCATCAGCGAGTCGGGAGAACATAAAGTGTCTCTGATAGACCGCCCACAGCTCTCACCTTCTCTGCAGCAATCGCAATCTCATCGGGAGCCACTGCAATCCGCACAATTGAGCACAAGCACTTCCATACCGAGAATATCGGTAGCATCGGAGCACACGCCCTCATCTAGCGCTTCCTCAGCACATGGAAGTCTTCCAGAATGTTCAGTTCCACAAATGAATACGAATTCAATTTATGATGCAGTAACGACTCCATTAATTACCAGTTATGAGGAAGTTTGAGAAACATTTTATTTTTTATTTTTCTACCTTGTTTGTTTATTTGTTGGATGTGATTTTCATTGACCGTTTTTTTCGGGATTGACTCAATAGATCCGTTTTTAAATTAAGCTCAAACTGACTCAAATAATCTACTGTTGAACTTGATGTTTCTTGTGGTTACTGTGATTATATGAATTTTATTGTTGTATATATCCAAATAATTAGTTCAAACATAGAGAAATTGAATACTATTTAAGTGATCTCCTATTATACGGTAATTAAGTCGGTGCAAGCATGAGTTTTTTGGTATATTAAAAGCGCGATGTCTTTAAGTATACGAAAATGATTAGAAATACAATATCAATTGGCGCCGACTTTTTTAACGTACTCTTAACAGTCTCTTAGTGTCTTTTTTATATGTTCTAACACCAAACCAAAACCGGTGATGTTTATCATCAATATTTTTCTCCCATAAAATCCAAGAAAATAATAATTACGGGCCCGATGAATAATACAACCTTCTTATTTTGCTATAATCGAATGTTTATCCCTTTAATGAATGCAATATATGACAATAATTGTGATGTTTATTATTGTTTCATTTTTATAAATCCGTAACAACAAAATATATTTTCTACATATCTTGTACTTGTTCTTGTCTAATTAGAATTAATTTATTTTTTACTGATTGTTTTTTTTTTTTGAAATAAAGATTTCTATAATAAAACAAGTTTAGCTAATATTAAAATTAGTAGAAATTGTAAAATTGAATAAACCCGATTTGTTGAATTGCAGAAGTTTCCTTGGCACCAGCAAGAATGCTCAATTATATTGGCATCAGATAAACATGATAATGACACCTAAAAATTAATTATTTTAGATTAACTTCTTATAAAGATAAGTTATAATAAATATTGTCCTTTTCAGAGGTCGGTGCCTAATCGAAGAGCAATAAAAGAAGAGAAAATGATGGGCGGCCACACGGCCACAAACAACTTTCTTCTCAATTCCTCTTCAATATGTGTGTACTGATCACTGAAAAGGACAATAAAGTTTATAAATGAAGCTATCAGTTTCTCTTTCAAGCTAGGAAGCGCCTATTTCTCATTCTATTGGTGACACGTGGGAGCCGAAAATGGAGCAGTGGCTGAAATAGCTCTGAACCCCGAAGTTTTTTCTAAATATTTCGAAAATATTATGAATACACGCATAATATATTATGATTATAGTTTGCAGTATTTATAATTCTTGTCAAAATTGTTGGATACACTACAATTATTGTACAAAACCATAAATTTTATTGAATTTTAATTAAGGTTTACTCACCGATGATGATGTGCAGAATGAGTGATTAGGAGGTTTAAAAACTGCTGGATTATTAATATCAAATAGTCTCTGATAACATCCACGGAACGTCATCATTGTATTTGAACCAGAGTTGTTCAATACTTGTTGCCATTTGAAGCAGACACCATCACTACATTCCTGCTTGCTTCTTTCTTTGATGATCCAAGTATCACTGTTACAGTTATCATCAAATACTAATGGATTAGATATCCTGTGGGATGGACCTCTTTGCTTTGTAAGGAAGTTCTGAAATTTATAATATTAAAAATTGATTGATTACCCTAGATTATGAAATTGAAGTTGATTGAAAAGAAAACAACAATTTCAGTAGTTAATGGTTTTATTTTATTAATAAAGCATCAAATGAAATGTTCGATTATTTATATTTTGACAGCGTATTTAAGTATTTTACGTGAATGTTCTGATGGAATTAATTATTAAAATAAGAAGAATATACCATAATCTATCTGGATCATCAAAAATATCAACGCTTCAATTCCTATGGGCACCTTAAATGCACCTCGACTGAAACTTTTTGCAGTTAGCGTGATATAGTGATGATATATTTCAATGCTTTTTAGAGTTTCACAAATTTCACAGGTAATGAGCTTAGAAAACTTGTGGAAGTTTAATGTTTCCTGAATATGTTAAAGCTTTACCGCAGTTTAAGAAAAAGCTGAAAAACTGGCATAACCTACGTTTTCTAGAGTACAGTTAAATATTGGTAAAACATCGGTAAAAAAACAGAAGATCATTAATCTATTTTACATATGCACATGTAAAAATTGTACGGGCTAATTGAAGACACGGATAGAAGGCCACTGTCAGACAGAAATGGAAGAGAATTTCAGACAATGCTTGGCAACACTATCATATTGAGCTTAAGAAAAACACTGATTACATTGTCGATTTCTAAGGTCGGCTTTCATAATCCGTCGATATCAATCACAAGATTTGAATATTTACAATTTTAACAGACCATTATATACCCATGCCAAATGTAAAAGCAAAAACTATATTTATTTTTGGCCAGCAAGCGAAGTTATTACGGCAATCTTTTTATTAGTAAGGAAAGTTTAAACTATTTCAATTAACTGTATAAAATATCAAATTCGTTCATATCAGTTGACATTTATATATGAAATATAAGTTAATGGATACTGTAACAATCGTTGAGCACTTTTATTGCGGAGGAAGTGTGAAAACTAGCCAAATACTTTTTTCAATGATCCAAGTTTCATCAATTTATCTAATTGAATCGTCGAAAGATTTAAGGGGAAACGGAATATAACGATTTTACTATTCAAAAAGAAACTGTTGTAGATATTCCATTTACAATAACACATTTAGAAGAAAATATAGTAATTTAGTTTTTTTCTTGGTATTATCAAAATCTGAGTAATTGACAATTCAAATTTTATTTTTATAAAAAATAAAAGTAATAAATCTGACGTGATCTAGAAATTTTGAAGAAATATAATGAAAAACAGAGACATTTTTAAAATAAATTGAATATTTATTCACGTTCTCATTAAGACCATTGAAAATAACTCAAAAATGATAAAATCAAACTATTCATATTCTTAGATTTTGATAATAATTGATCATAAAAATGGTTTGGATAATTAAATAAATCATCTGCATAATTCCATGCAGTTTACTATTTCGTAGGTTAAACCTATTCAGTCGGAGTACTCTAATTTTAATAATATTAGAATATAGTATATCTTAAATGTTCGGAACAGACACTGATTTATTTAATATTAGGTTACTTATAAGATAAATAAAATATGCAAATTTTTATGCATGAGCTCACATGGGAAACTAACTGAGCGTAATGTTGACATAACCTGATCCTTGATGATTTTCTGATGAATTTATAAAATACAAATACTTTAAAACCAGTTGGGCAGAGAATGGGACAGTTTTTGATATTTTCAGTATTTAAGGTCCTCCATGGAAAAAAAAGAGTACCTCCCATTACTGCGATGGAAAAAAGATTTTTTTTCAATTCTAATAAACTGTTAAAGGGAAACAATTATGAAAGTAAAGTTCTTTGAAATTATATAATAGAAAACTAACCGATTTCATATTGGTTGTTGCACAACTGAAACAATTCTCTATAAAATCACGACGAAAATATTAAGTTTAACATAATTGGCGGCTCTACCTGAATAACACACTGTGAACAAAAATGTAAAATTGACTATCAACTGCCGATAATATTGACGCATTATCTGAAATCTAGTAATATGAGTGGTTGTGAGTTAATTATTCATTCACCATAGCAAAATACAAAGAGATCTGTAAGTCCAGATTAATAAATCAGGAAATACACATATACACGCCACCAGAAAATGTCGTTTTTACGTTATTAATTCGGTTTTACTAATTTCTACATGGACCTTTAAGATTATTTTCAAGTAAAATGAGATAGTCATCTGATAGGGTGTGCAAAAAATGCACATTAATACGGTAATAACTTAGGAATATTATAAACAATATTAAAAATTTTATGCATAGGAAAATTTACATTCAGAAAATAGATGAAGAAACGGTTTCAGAGGAGCAAGATATATAAGTTATTGCAAAATTCATAGAACTTACTTGCTTTAAACTGTTACGGGAAGAATGACAGAAGCAGTCGTATTCTTTAAATAATATACAATGATAATGTTTGAGTTGTATCTTTTCATTATATATATATATATATATTGTACAAAAACCCGCAATTTTTTTTTTTAATAAGGAAAGCCACATAATATTTAACTATCTATTTAATTTAACTTAAACATCCGCCTATTGTAAAAGCAGATTCAGTCTCTGATTTAATATTCGAGAAATAATCCTAACTTAAAGATTTAATTATTGAAATACAATTCCACGACAAATGGAAATAACGATTTTCCGATATTTAAGCGTGTCTGTAAGTTTTTACGCCTTTCCAATAAAGCATTGTTTGCGACAAATTAACTAGTATTGTCGTTCACTGTCTGAAAATATTAATATCTTTTTAAAAAGTTAGATTTGAGTTCATTTACTGAGCTCATTTTATGATCACACCAATGGGAGTGCAATTCCAATAGTTCACAAACTGTATGGTTAATTTTAAAAAAAGTAAATTTCAAAATTAAACACAAGTATTTTCAATAAGCTGTAACTATTCTAAATTACATTTTTTTTGTAAATTTTTTACGAAAATATACGAAAATTGAATACTGAATGTTATTATTACAACATTTTCGTTCATTAGTCTTTAAATCTAACCTTTAAATATTTTTTAATTTTCAGATAATACATAAAATAAGGAGAAAGTTACAATTGGCAGAAAAGTTTAAAAGATATTGTTTAAAAAAAATATCCATAAAATTGATAAATAAAGTTTTTTAAATTTTGAAAACTGTATATCTAATAGCGGATAAAATAGAGACCACAAAATATTTTACTGAAATGAGATACCTTCTTCTTAATACGCTAACACGCCAATTGGATATAATGATTTTCTTATTTTTACGCTTGCCTTACATTTTTAACGCGTACTCTCAGCCAGTTTTTCAGATTTACTTAAACTCTCTAAAGTTTTATAGCGCTCAAGTTGACGTGCCTCAAACTCTCAATGAATTAATGATATATACTAGAAACTGAAATCTAAATAACATTTTATTAAGATAATCAAAAACATATCTTCCAAAAGAGCGGAAATTCAAAAAGAAAACCAAAATTTAAGCAAAAAATAAGTTGAGTAAATCCTTAGAAAATTGCCCATAATTCAGTTTGAAAGAACATTTTCTGCAATTACCCCAAACCATATTACAAAGACATAAATAATTAAAACAATAATTTGACGTTACATTAAAAATATAAAACAAAAAATGAAAAAAAAAAAACATATTGTTTGGAAATAAATTCCCTATTATATTATATTTTCCAAACAAATTCTTATAATGTGAAAAGTTGAAAGATTAATTAACAAATAGAAAAGCATTTTATACAATTATTTAGCACCCAAACTGGAAATAACGATTTTTCGATTTATAAGCGTGCCTTAAAGTTTTTCGTCTTTCTAACAAAGCAGTTTTCACTATAATTTAACTAGGCTTATCTTAAATCATCTAAAAACATTAATATTTTACAAAAAGTTAAATGTGAGCACACTTCTTGGGCTCATTTTGTTACAATACCAGTTGGCGTGGACTAAGAATTAGTCTTATCAAACATAATGCAGTTTAGCACATCCTCACGCAATTATCAATCAAACTCTCTTTTATGGTCGGTACCCTTTGATATGAAATTGTTTCCGGTAACTATATTTGTATATTAGTTTGGAACTACAGCACAATAAAAAGTTAATTAGTATTTTAATAAACGATTAGTATTACTAAGGGTAATTACATTAAAGTTGTCAACAATATCAACCCGTTTCTCAAATGAGACCAAAATTAGCCTCACTTTAAGCTTATATCAGCCATATTTTAATTTACAAGGTTATATTAAATAAAATCAATTTGATATGATGTAAAAGTTAAATAGTAAAAATGTTTTCAATTAGATTAACGACAAGATATTGCAATGTTCAACACGAAAACAAACAAACTCTATCCATGTCAAAAAGGAAAATGATAATAATATAAAAACCAAAATTAAAATACACAGAAACACATCAAGATTATCATCAAAACGCGGGGCTCTCAATTAATACACAACTATTAAAAAGAGCTTTAGAGAGGTGACCATGTATTCAGCCAAAACTCAATACCAGCACAATCCATTGTTTGTATAAGGCAAATGGAAAATTTGGCGAGTTTATACACAGCGTCTCATATAAATATACAAACAGGCAGTTGTGAGTCGGGAAACGGCTAAATACAAATCGCCGAATGAAGGTCATAGTGGATATATGAGAAGAGAGGCTTACCTTGGATATCAATAATGCAGCTTGAGTGAATCAACTATAGTCGGAAGTGGGATATTTTGTTGTTTATAAATATTGTGCACCAATATTGGTATTGTTTGTTTTAAATTTTGGGTTTTGCTGTTACACGTGAACATATTTAGCCACTTCTTATTCTTATTAAGCCTCTCGTGTATTGTCAAAGTCCAATTTTCTTTGAATTTTACGCTAAAATTTTTAGAATATGATCATCGGAATAATGTCTCAATTTTCCAAATCGAAATTAATATTTTTCAATCTTTAAATGTGTTATACTTAATCACTAGCTCGTCTTAAACTATCTAATAGTAGGCGATTCTTACCAATTTTTCACCATGAGCACATTTTCTGAGTTTGATAATCGAACTTGATAATTCAATTTGGGGTGAAACAATATAAACCTTTTTTAATTACCGTCATCATTAAAATTACGATAACTTTGTATCCGAATACCCAAGGACAAAATTAATAAAAACTAAAAATTGTTGTAATATTTTGTTGAATTTATTTCAGATGAACGTATCAATTATCCCATTTTTTAATCGTGTCTTATAAGCTTTAAGGTTCTGCGTGCTTATTCCGTAAACTAATAATAGTTGGCTTGAAGCTTCACAGTTTATGAGACTACTATAACTTAGCTCTCTTTTGCCCAATATCTGTTGACGTGCAAAGCTACATATTTTCGGCTTCTAGATGGTTGTTGATATAAAATTTAGCAATAGCCGTTCTGTTAACTTTGAGTTGAGAAAATGTCTCGTTCCATTTTTTTAGAGCTCTAACTAATCTTTAAGCTCGACCGGATTGGGATTCGAACTTTATGACGACGTTCAAGCTAATTTTTGTTTTATAATGACTATCTTTACATATTAACCAATTTCCCCTTATTCATCGTCTTTGCCATGGAACATAACTATTTACGGAAAATATTACATATTTATTATCACGCTTTGAATTGTTTTGTATCCGAAAAGAACCCCCGACCATTTAACATTTGAACAAATCAAGAGGACCAGTCAGATCAAATGACTCTTGCTCCACTCAATCAATTTTTCACTAAAACAATGACTCACAATTTTATTAAATGACGTTCAAGTCTTTACGAAACCTCTTCGTCTAGAATCTTGTACCTTCAAATGATCTTCAGAAAAACCTTTAAAAATTTTTTACTGGAGATTGCACGAAGACTTCCAGACCAACACAATGTCACCTTGTGAATAGTAAAACAAATGTTTTCTTCAATGTAGAAGAACGCGGAGAACTGCAGTCGTAGCTCAGCTTGTTAGATTCAATTCTAATTTATAAATTCTAAATCTTATAATAGTTATTAATGAAAAAATATTGTCTCTTCCTGCGAGTATCAAGGGCGTCACCATTTTGATCTATATTCCACCGGTCTACAGGATTATATCTACAACTCTGGAAGTCCCGACGACCAATAATAAACCGACAAAATCAAGACCACGCCCAAAACCGATAAAAGGAGCGGATTTGATCACAATCATCAACAATAGCAGAAAAAGAGTAATAATTAGTGACAGTAATTACTATTGAAATAAAATACTTAATTAATCCTGTTGAAACACTCAAACTTCGATATGTATTTTTTATGATATTTTTAAATACATTTTAAACCTAACTAATCACAATTTCTGCACTAGTCTATTTAGTGTGTGCAATTACTTAGTATTGCCCTTGCCCATCGAATAATTTTTAAACATTAGTGATGTAATGATAGCCTCAAGAATTATTATGTAAAAAATGTTCCCTAAATTATGACTCAATGGGAAACGATCGCTTTTTTTCAATTAAATGATGAAAAAATCATATCGCTAAAAGGGAAACTAGGAAGCACAAACTTACAGAATTATTATTCATTTCAGAGATAGATGCCTAATGGAAGAGCAAAAATTAGGGGCGGAGAAAAGGTCTTGTTTAGACAGCCACACGGCCACGAAGGCCATCACGTCTCTTCGTCTTTTGTTTGTCATCAATATTTTTATTTCATCCATTTTCATTTTTAAATTAAACGTTTCATTTCTTGTCATCAAATAATAAACAAAAAATAGATAACAAAAATTGATGAGAAACAAAAGAGGAAGAGACGTGATGACCTTAATGGTCGTGTGGCTGCCTAAACAAGACCTTTTCTCCGCCCCTAATTTTTTTTTTGAAATATGATAAAACTGTATCCAACATCTATCAAAGAAATGATATCTGTGAAATATTTTTCTTTCAGATATCGGCCTAATGGGAGAGGAAAAAGTAGGATGGAATGAGCTTCTCAATTGGACGGCTTCTCTTTTTGGAAGGCCATTCTTTTTTATAAAATAATGTTCTGCACACATTGAAGAGAAATTGACGAAAAAGTCGTTTGTGGCTGTGTGGCCGTCCATTATTTTTTCTTATTTTTTTGCTGTTCCATTAGGCCCCGATCTCTGGATAGGAAAATATTTAATATTAAACTTACACAAGTTCTGTACGGAAATTTAAGATTAATATTAAAACGATTGGGGTGATTTTAAGAGATATAATCTATATTTCATTAATTTCTAAATATTAATAGAGGTCTAGAATACTATCAATAAATATTCATATTACTACGGTATCAGTAATGGACGTGATAGAAATTTTCAATTTCGCAATACGGAAGCCGAACCAAAATGTAAAAAATTTCCGGAAGATGATATGTAGAATACAGAATGAAGGTTGACGTAGCTGAACTCGGAATACGGAAGAAAAAACTGCGGAATATCCTCCATGTTATGTTATATTATTTGTTATTTTTCCATTATTACTACTACTACTGGCGCTATACTTTCTACTATTGGCATATAAATATAATATTCCTATTTTCTAATGATGATTAATACTTTATTGAAGTTTTGAAATTCTCCATGGTTCGAATACAAGCTTTAAAGGAAATTATAGAAAAATATGATAAATCGACTAATATTATGATTTACTCATAAACAATTTGTTTATTTACAATACTTTTCGAGCACAACTAATGTCAACAGTTTATTACTATTATCTTTGATTTATTTTTTGGATTATAATCGGTCACAATTTGAATGATTCATGGTTTTAAGAAATTGTTGATGGACGAATTCGCAGTAAAATAGTTTTCATATAAACTGTCAAATAAAAAGTGATCGGGATTTTTATATCGAATTTAATGTTGTAATGTTCTATGAATTATCAGCTTTCTACTTACATTATATACAACTTTCTTCACGTACTTTACAAAAATCATTATTTTGGGTTCAGAATATATCCACCTTTGTGCCAGGAAAACGTCATTTGCAGGCAGCTTTTCTTTTCCTTTTCCAACTCAATAAGAAAGCCACTGACGCGCACCAAATAAAAATAAGCTTCCGGCGATGTTGCACAATCCATAAGAACCTGCCAAGAATAGTTTCAGCGTTTCAAATCGGGAGATTTGGACGTCAACGACAAGGACCCATCAGGGCAGCCAAAATAATTTGAAGACGAAGAACTTCAGTCTTTGTTGGATGAAGATTCGGCTCAAACACAGGAGCAACTTGCGCCATCTCTCGGCGTCACGCAAAAAACTCTTTCTCATCGATTTAAAGCAATGGGGAAGATTAAAAAGGAAGGAAAAGGGATGACCTAGCTCTCAGAACGCAACAGAGAAAGACAACTTCACAGAACTTGTTGGACAGATTCCAAAGAAAGTCTTTTTTAAATCGCATCATAACTGGCGATGAAAAGTGGGTGTACTACGACAATCCGAAGTGAAGAAAATCGTGGGTTAGTCCCGTTGAACCGACAACTTCGATCGCAAAACCCAACATCCACGGGAAGGAGGTCTTACTGTGAACATGGTGGAACCAACAATGAATTCTGAACTCTGAACTGCTCCAACCTGACGAAACAATCACTGCGAATCGCTATCAACATCAACTAGTGCAGTTGCGGCATGAAATCGCAGTAAAAAGACCAGAATGGGTGGGTCAACACGAAAAGGTCATATTGCTTCATGAAAGGCCGCATGTTGCTCAAGCGGTGAAGGATGCCCTGAAACAGTTCAAATGGGAAGTCTTACCGCACCCGCCGTACTTTACGAACATTGTCCCCGTCGGATTACCATCTTTTCCGGTCAATGGCTCATGGTCTGACGGAGCAGCGCTTTCGAGATCATCAATACGTCAAAAAATGGCTAGATGAATGGACTACGGCCAAACCAGAAGAATTCTGTTATGACGGAATCCATAAGTTGCCCAATCTGTGGGAAAATGTTGTTATTAATGACGGATTATTTGATTATTTTGAATAAAAGTTTTGTTTAAGTTTGTCCAATTTTTTTATAGTTTAAGATGCGTAAAGTTAATTTTTAGACCTAATAATTTATACTTTCTCCGAAACGTTGAAATTGAATGATTTGGCATTACTATTTAACAGATTTTTCTTTTCTTGCATACCGTCACATCTTAAATCAAATAAAAGAAAAACTTTTAATTTAAAAATACGTTGCTTCTAGAAAATATGCACCCCAAATAATTTTATTAAACTATGAGCTGATTAAGTCTCAGTAATACAATATTTGTTAAATATATTAACAGGTTAATCAGATAGTTTAGAGAATATTTTATAAATTGGCGTAAAAAGTGGTACCTAATTTATACGGGAAAAATAATACGACGTGTTTAAACAATGTAAAATGTTTTTTTTTTGTGATGGAATGTTAAATTGGAAGTTTTATTATATTATTATTCATTTCAGAGATCGATGCCTAATGGAAGAGCAAAAAATTAGGGGCGGAGAAAAGGTCTTGTTTAGGCAGCCACACGGCCATTAAGGCCATCAAATCTCTTCCTCTTTTGTTTCTCATCAATTTCTGTTATCTATTTTTTGTTTATTATTTGATGACAAGAAATGAAAAGTTTAATTTAAAAATGAAAATGGATGAAATAAAAATATTGATGACAAACAAAAGAGGAAGAGACGTGATGGCCTTCGTGGCCGTTTGGCTGCCTAAACAAGACCTTTGTCCCGCCCCTAAAATTTTCCTCTTCCATTAGGCATCGATCTCTGAAATGAATAATAAACGCAAAAACAACGATTTTAAAATTTGAGATTTGAGAGTTTTACTTTTTTCGTAATACGTATTTGAAAATCCATTCCGTCCGTAATTTGAAGGGTACGTACAATTGAACGCCTACCATATTCATACAATTACATTATATATTTTAAACTTGACCACGTACATTACAAAAAAGAACTCTCTTTGTAGAAAATTTATTAAACAAAATAAAATAAAATAAAAACAAAATTCAGCTCCAGGTTATTAGAAAATTATTCCAGGTTTACATTATAAATTTTAATAAATAAGTACCTTTAAAAGTTGGAAATTTTTATTATTATTATTAGGATCTAAATCAAAACTAACAAATTATATGTAGCAACAGACATCAAAATGTTTCGAAAATTATTGGTAATTTCTTAATGAGATCACTTCTTAGAGTTGGAGTGAAATTAAATCATTACAATCATTTAATGACGTAAAATACACGTTAAATAAACGTAATCGAGAAAAATCTGTAAAATAAATAATTAATTTGGTTAAAATCGATATCCCAGCAATCTTTCCGATTCCGAAATAAGAGCGTCGGCGTCAACTCTATCAGGTTCATATCTTTTACGTGACAATGTTTCGCTTTTTCCATTATTTGACAAATAATAATCACACATAGTTGATATCTAAAGAAAACAAAGAGAATCCAATAAAATTAAAACTGAAAGTTACTGTAATGAACGAGTTTCCATCGAGTGGCCTCTCTTGAGCAAATGTAGATAAGCGTTCTGAGATTTGCTCAAAATTGGGTCGATCTGATGGTATGTCAAACCAGCATTCCCTCATTAGTTGATACCTAAGTGGAATATTTTAATTAAAAGCTTAATTAGCTGCATTTACAATTGGAATGTGCATGTATCAGGTTTTTGTAATCGAAAACCCTTCTCGATAAGGTTTTTAATTCCTTCATCAGGAACATTGTAGTAAGGACAACCTCCAATTGTGAATATTTCCCAGAGAACTACACCATAAGACCATCTTAAATATAATTGGATTTATAATTTATAAAATTTGGATTTATGATTTTTTGATAGTTGAGGAAAACATGTTTATAGAAAAAGAATAAGAAATATCTTCTGAGAGAAAACATAAAGATCACGAGAGGCAAGAACGAACTATCAAAAAATTATATTTTTCCATAAAATAAAATATTACACGTCTGAAAACAACGTAGACGTGGAACCTCGTAAAAGCTCAATAGCATTCCATTTGTATAACCCTTCTACAGGACTGCTGTAAACTATTCAACATTGAGAATATTAATATGCATAATCACCAGTTTGGAGAAGAAGGTGTAGAAACATTGCCAAAATCGGATATTTTGGCATTATGGTCCAAGGTGATAAGAACATGCTGAGCGCATAATGCGTTGTGAACAATGGAATTTGAAGTTAGATATATCTGAAAGCTATAAAATATAAAATCGTAATTGGTAGAATACCATTCCAGAACATATTTGTGATGAGATTCTGTATAAATCATGTGTAGAAATTACGCTATCAAAGTTAACATCAGCCACACTTGTCAAAGAATCGTTCAAGTCAATTCCCCTTTCTTGTAGCTAAATGTTAGAGGCGTTTCAAACGATGTCAAATGATCCTTACTTTAATCATGTATTTTCTTCGTGATATCAAGTAATTTAATAAGCTTCCATTTCCGCAATATTCCATCACATGTAATATGTCTCCATTTTTTATTACAGTACCTGTGTAAGATTAATATTAAATATTGTCCTTTTCAGAGATCGGTGCCTAATGGAAGAGCAAAAAAAGAAGAAAAAACGGCAACACGGCCACAAACGACTTTTTCGTCAATTTCTCTTCAATGTGTGCTGCCCATTATTTTATAAAAATGAATGGCCTTCCAAAAAGAGAAGCCGTCCAAACGAGAACCTCATTCCATTTTAATTTTTTCCTCTTCCATTAGGCACCGATCTCTGAAAAGGAAAATATTTCAAAGATATCATTTCTTTAATAGATATCGGATACAGTTTCATCATATTTCATATAATGATTCTTTACTAGTTAATATTCCTATTATCACATACCAATAAAAGAAAGCAATCTAGCATGCCTTCCAACAATCTTTGCTCCCTCAATTTCTTCAAAAAATTGACGCTTCTTTGTCTTGTCGGTGAATCGGCATTTCTGTAAGGATAGAATACAGTTTTGAAACCTATCTTGAAATATGCTGTAAAACCTTCACTGCTACTCGCTGGTATTCATCAAGTATAACGTGACCAAGCCAGTCTGAGGATAGTTGACCTACAAAATTTAATGATATATAGTTTCAAAGTATGAGTACCAATGAAAACTGTGCTGAAACGACCACATCCGATGATGGAATCTTCGTAAGTTGTTAAGCTTTTCTCATCCATTATGTATTGATCACTGAAAAAAAAATCACTTAAATTGATTTCTCCAAGTGTCGCTAAGATTATTTTTTGTTATTGTTTTCTTGAAAATTGATTTTTAATTTATTTAAATAGCTAAAAAAAACACACGTTCTACCGGTTTTAAAAGACAGCTGATTAAAACCAACGGAGAGAGTAATTTGCACATAAAACTACGTTTTGCCGGTCGATAATGTTTCTTTTTTTTTGGTTTTTGTTACTAAATGAGTCCAGCAAACGACCGGTAAACCGACCAATCTCATACACGGCCCGTCCCCTGTTTCCAGCTTCATTAGAAAATCATTTCGATTGCCAATTATGATCAAAGAAGTGAAGAATTTCTGGAATGCGGACTGCCGATCAGAGAAATACAGAATTCGCATTCTAGAATATCATATAAAAATATAGAATCTGGTCTCAGTAAGGAACTACCAAAATCTAAAAGTCAATATATTTGAATTTAGATGACAAATAATTTGAGGACAAAAATCCAACATATTTAGACGACCAAAATCCAACATACAATATTCCGGATTATGATGTAATGAAAACATACAATTTTCTATTTCATAGTCACGAATTGGGTATAACAACCAAAACATGAATATTGGCTAAATTTCCGAATTGTTTATAGTTTAGCAAGATCTTTTATAATATTCTAAAAACATTTTACGTTAACGAAAATCTGGAACACCTAACAAACTTGTAAGTTAATTTTCATTATAATTTTTCACGGCTAATAAAATGAGCTCAGAAAGCTTGATCGAATCTATAAATGCTATTGAAAAGGCAGGAGCATTCCGAATAATAAAATGGTCTCGCTTAGGGTCAGGTCAATTTAATTTGCAATTTTTTTATTCGCACAAATGGAAAAGAGATCTTAATAACACCTTTAATCTAATACTTAAGGAATATAGTACGGCTTGGATATATTTGAAGACAAGCTTGATACAATAGAGCTCACTCCAGATGGAAATAATGGTTTTTTTTTTAATTTTTAAGTGTGTTCTATAAAAAAAGAACTTGCCCCAGTTTGTCACCTTTTTCTCAAACTCTCTGATAATTGTAAAATCTTCAGAAAATATTATATTTCACGACGTTTTCCGAACTCGTTTTTATTAGCATTCTAGTTGGCGTGATAGACTATAAACTAAATTATAAATTACACGTGGAAAAGGGGAGAAATAAGTTTAGATCTTGTAAAATTGGTATTTGCATTTGGCGTGCGTTTGAATATTTTTTTGAATTTATTATTTAAATTGACATAATTTGCTAATTCTCGGCAAAATATTTAACAAAGTTATTGTCAAAGTGTAAGAAATTGACAATTCATTTTCAATATTTTTGAATTAATTTCAAATGGTCTCAATTAGAACGTGAAGCAAATTTCCAATTTATTTAAATAATTTCTCTTTATTTCATAATTTGTTGTTATATTTCGTCAAAATTTCTAGTTCACGTCCTATTGGTTATTTTTATTTTTTATGAAATTAAAATTAGAATTATCAATTTATCACAACTTGATAATAAAATAAAATTAACTAACCTTTTCTTCATCTTTTCGTCATTATTATACCTTGTAGCACACTTGTAAATGACAAAAAACATTAAAGTAACAAACAAAAATGCCATGACAAATGCGTAACCAATTAGAGTTCGGAAGAGTGAGCTGATAGACATTTGCTGAGTAGATAATGATGAACTAGTAACGGTCACTATAACTTGCAAAGTTTTACTCGATTTTTATAGAATTATAAAACCTGCCAACATGTCAGCGACAATCTTACTTTTGCCGTCCACTAATGGCGGATGTTCCAAACTTGGATCAATAACACCGCATATTTGAATGCCGTACTTTTCATCAAGGTTCGACGGTCTGATTGTAATCGAATACAGTCGACTCTAGAAAGAATTCGTTTCTTTCTAATGTTTATAATAAAGGAAATAAAAAAGACAGCACCGATTGAGGTATCGATATTACTTAAACATAGCAAAAATTATGGCGATAGTAAAAATCTTAAAATTCTAGATAAATTAAAAAACATATGTTATTGTTAGATTGAGCAATATTGCCTATGTGGCCTACTAACGTTTAAACGTCACGTAATAAGAGAAACTTTACGGTATATACCAGTGTTGAGAAGGACTTACCCCCTCCCTTCCCCCTGTTCGGGTATTTTCCTAAATAAAAAGGTGTCCCGGGTCTTGGGTAAAGAAAAATGAAGTACCGGTTCCGCACCCGAGTAATAAAAAAGGAAGTCCCGGGTAATGAAAATGGAATACCCATGCGGAAAGGTCGTTTGCTGAAAAATCCCGGGTCGCGGATCGAGAAAAAGGTAAGTCCCGGTGCAGGGTCCCGGGGGTATTGATAAGGGAAGTCCCGGTGTTTGAAATTTTAGTTTGTTTTTAGGTCCCGCCCGCCCAGAATTCCAAAAGACGGGGTCCCTGTCATCGCTGGTGGATACATAGCCGCGAGCGTTCTAACATAAATTCGCATAAGCTAATAGATATCAATAACTACACACAATCGAAAAAAACAAGGCGCTGAAATAACTCCTATGTTCTTATAACCATATTTTAGACGCTAACAATATATTTCACATCGGTTCTGTCCTTTTAAGACAATACAAACATATGTGCAGTTCATTTTGTTTGGCATGCAGAAGCGAGCCACTTGCGATTTCTGTAGATCTACAATGCATCCACCTGTCGCTTCTGTTTCTTGTGTCGTCTCACATGGTCCTTATATATATATATATATAATATTCATATCAATAAAAATATTATACCGTAATATGATATGAAATACATTATCCTCCGATGCCTATGCTCATTTTTTTCCACCGAAATCATTACATCGATTTCATTATTCTTTAGTTGTGGGTTTTCCACAATTCTTGTGTGGTAATTTCTCATTAAATTGCATACAGCATGGTGTTCCACTAAATAAGATAACAAATTAATTATTTTAAATAGAATGGTACCTTTAATAGCATGTCGGCAATCTGCTCCGATAATCCTTTCACATTCAAAAGTTACATTTAATGTTCTCTTCGGTGTCAATGTTATTACACGATTGCAAAGATTATCATAAATCGAATTAGCCTGCAAATTATTTTTATATTTAAAATGGTGTTTATCAGAATAAATAGTTACCCGAATTTCATAAGTCGATCTCAGCTTCATATTCAAACCATCAAAATGAAATTCAAGAATAATTGAGGTTTCATTGACTCCAGATGGGATGAAGTAATAATTGGCAAGTGTAGGTGGTCGACGCGAAGGTTCTACCACATCGTGTGGCATTGGAAGCCAATCAATCGTGAATGAAGTTTGGTTCTAAATATTTCTTTTAGTTTTGCGTTTTTTACTCGTCTAGTATTACGTCTTTTTTTAGTTTTAACTCTCATTTTAATTAACCAAAACACATTAAATTTAAGGCGAATCGGGGTTCTTTCAGTGAAGTCGGAAGTCTTTAAAAAACATGCGTTAATTATGATTTTAAAAAAATCCTACGTAATAATATTAATATTTATTCGCGCAACATTTATCTGCGATATATATATATAAATAGAGTAATGTTATTTATTTCTAGGAAAATACAACTATGCATTATCATTTACATTGAAACTGGGAAGCAAACCCTCTAGTTTGATCAAAATTTCTAGCAAGTAGTAGACATTTAACCATTATGTGTCTTATATTTAAAGCGATTGGCTATACAATAGACACTATGTGCTAGTATTGAGCCTGTGAAAATATTTAATTATTTTTTTAGGCACGCCAATTAAAAATAGAATATATTATCATGTTTAATAACGTTTCTGTAATTTGTAGATAAATAAACTCGACTAACTTTCACGTAAACATGCTAAATTTATCCAATAGTAGTGTTTGGCAGTTTAATTGAATTTGGGGAGTTTCTCATAGTTTATGTATGCTTTCATTTTCCTTTTAAAATATTAAATCAAAAAATCTATGCAATCAGATTCACAAGAACTTTCGGTTGCTGTTACTTTCGTTCGCATAACTTAAAACCAGCCGAGGTTTAAATGCTTCATTTGGCAGTGTTCAAGGCAATATTTTTCTTCTATGTTTTTCCTATATGTTTTACTTTCCTATTTTCATCTTAAATGTTTAAAGTCGAAATTTGCGACTCGTAGACGTTTTTATTTCCATTAATGAGTAGTAATAGACATCAGATACAGATATTGTGCTTTTCGGTGTTTAATGGAAAAAAATGCGAAAAAAAAGACGGCCACGAAGGAAGTTTCCATCATGTTTTTTGAAACATACCGTAACGAGATAGAAACGAGTGGCTGTCCAACCGAGACTTATTTTTTCTTATTTTTTCCTCTTTCATTAGGCGCCGATATCTTAAAAGGATAATACTATTTATTAAAAATATAATGAATATTAAATTGAGGAAATGAGTAATATGTTGGCTATTTTGTCCAAGTAAAATACGAATTTAAAATTATTTGCTCGATCTTCTATTTGAAACGTTTGTAAATAGGATAAAATCGTTACAATTATTGATAGCGGCGAAAGAGTGCAGACTCTCATTTAATTTAAAAAATTTTTTTAACTTGATTATAAATGGTTTATCATATAAAATCGTAATCAGTAAAGAATTCAATTATTTTCATGAAAACGTTGTAAAACAGAAAAGTTATAAATTGTAATGTTTAAGATCATTCTCAAAAGTCAGGTATCATGACAGAAAAATGCATAGATTTAACAGAAAACTTATGTAAAGACGTGGAAAGTTCATGCTTATTTAAATTTCAAAGTTATTCTTTTTATTGTTTTAGATCAATTAAGACTTATTTTTAAAGTATGTAAAAAAGGCTGGAATAATAAATTCAAATTATTTTCATTGGCTCGATATTTAAATTTATTTAAACGGGAAAATTGGTACGTAAAGAATAAATCATCCCAAATCTTTTGATTTTTGTACGTTTCAATTGTAATTGTTTTTATTGGAGTGTCTCAACTTTCACAAAATAGTTGTCGTCCTAAATAAAAGTTTTTATTCTCAAATTTCAGAATTGTGTCTTGAATTCTATACAGTTATTATCATTTTTTTTTTAATGTGACAAAAGTAATCATAAAACAAAACCTTTAATAAATCAAATCTATTCGCATTGTATGGCAAATTATGAATTTGTACCGCAACAACTGCTATCAACTTGTCATCTTGGTAATGCACATTTTCCTTTAATTTAACTTGTACGTCCTTTTTACAAACTTGCCCACAGTGACACGAGTTTGACTAAAAATGTTATCTTTTAAAAAGTGATATTATAAAATGTTACCGATTCCACAATTCCAGCAATTGAAATAATTATAATTACAGCTTGTAACATGATTATAGCATTCTAAAAAGAAAATGAGAGTGGTATCAATATAATGATAATCTAATGTTCAAATAAATGCAATACAAGTCGAATTATTTACACAAACTTAATTCTAAATTTGATTCAAACACCAAAAAAAACATCAAGAAAATATGAAGTAATAAAGTGTATTTGATTTCCACAAACATTCCATAATAGGCAACCATTCATCTTCCTCCAAAAAAAAATCATCACGTAATCTGATACATCTGAGAACAGAGGCGTTGGGGAGGGAGACAAGTGCTTCTGCTGCTCACACATGCTCCTAACATTTCGCGGATTATGTACAATCAATTAAATAAAATAGTAGCCAATGTGTTTCTTCCACTACTTTAAGATTGATTTTCAAACACTTGTGCTATTTAAGACGAATGTTTGGTTTATTTAATTAAACTCTTTTCACTATTGCGGGATAAATGTGATACAATCACTTAAATTATTCTCATATAAAAGAAAATCTAATAAAAAGATCTAATTGAATCAAGTTTGAAACTGAATAAAAATTAAATATAAAAAAGGGTAAATGTTTTATGTAAGAAACAATTTTATACAAAATGAACTATATGAATATTATATAAAAATCTTTATAAATGTGAATTATTGTTGTTTATGTTGTTTGGTTTTGTTTTCTTATTACTTTAAGCTAAAGTGTTCATCTGAATTCATGAACGTCCATAACAACACAATGCAGAATCGTATTTCACGCTTTATAATAAATTTGCCTGAAAATTTTTAGCTAACAAACGAATGTGTTTATTTATTTATTTTTCAATTAATCACTATATTGTTTTAGGCGTTATATTGTTTGTTAAAATCGTCTTGCAAGACGAGTCTTGTTTATGACTTTTTAAGACAAACGTATAATTTTTTCAGATAAATAGAGTTTTATATAGCAATTTATAATAATAGCTTCCGCTTTTTAATTCTGGCTGAAATCAGAGGCAGATTTCAAAAACGATGAGGACAGCATTCCCGATTAAACAATCTATTGGGGAGAGTATAACTCGATTGCAAAAACATATTTTAGTGGTGTAGGCCCACACCACAAACAGTTTACTATTAATATTAAGCTATTAAAGAAATTTTATGCATAGTGTCATATACCAAAAAAATCCCCATATTTTTCTCTATATCATCATAATGTTTAAAATTTCTTGTTTTTTCATAGAAATTTAAAATATTAAATTAAAGTATTTATTTAAAAAGTAAGGTCACGCCCAATCAAATCTTCGCATATTTCAATTGAATCGGACATTCAATTTGGTGTGGGGTAGGCTATTTATAAACAAATTGAAAATTAAGACTACACCTGTTTCAAGCGTAATCATTTTATTATTCGGAATGCTCCTTGAAAACGTTAAACAGTGATGGAAAATCATTGATAAATTATATTTTCCAGTAAATTATAAATATGTTCAATTGAATTCTTTATTCAATGAGCATTTATTGAATTGTTTTATTTCCAGTGACCTATAAACGTAGTTTACTAACGATTTTTCATTATCATTCAACGCACCCTAAATGAAAGTTAACATTTATTAATATTATGCCCTTTTCAGAGATCGGTGTCTAATGGAAGAGTAAAAAATGAAGAGAAAATGATGGGCGGCCACACGGCCACAAACAACTTTTTCGTCAATTTCTCTTCAATGTGTGTTGTCCATAATTTCGTAAAAAAGAGAGACCGTCCAAACGAGAATCTCATTCCATCCTAATTTTTACTCTTCCATTAGGCACTGATCTCTGAAAAGGACACAAGGAGTGCTAAAAACTTTCAATTGGAAATACAGAATACTTTTAAATTTAATATTTTACGTAGATTCTAAACTATATAGGATACAGTTTGTCTTAATATATAACTCGATTTGAGTATATTTCCTGATCTTTCGATTTAATCGCTTCATTTGGCTGTTCAAAATCGTTCTTGCATAGAGCCTCAGAGTAAATTATTTAATATTTATTATATATATTAGTCAATTTCAGAAATTAAATTAAATATTGTAGGTAAGTATTCAAATAAATATCACAATTGAAAATTTATATCAGAATCTCACTACTAGTAGAAGTACCCATCAAGCGAACGCCGCATTGAAATTACGATTATCCGGTTTTTAAGAGTGGCTAAAAATTGTTGCGGCCTGTTAAAAAACAACGTAAACGGAAAATCAACTAGGCTTTCGTTAAACTATCTAAAAACATTAATATATTTCCAAAAAGTTCGATTTGAGCACGTTTACTGAGATCATTTTATTACCATACCAGTTGGGTTGCACACGTAAAGCTTTAATTCGATGGAAGAAGTAGATTTTGCAAAAGGGGAATGTTCATGAGACTTTTGTACTTTTGTTTTCATTGCGCGTTCTAATAGTGTATGCCATTTGTTTGGTTACTAAACCAAAAACGTGATTAAAAACATGGAAAAAGCTCTCTTGTCTTGGGTAAACCTGTTCAACTATGTGTGGAAAACGTTATTGGGAATATGGTTTTAGCAGACGCTTCTCGTGAAGAATCAATTTTATGTGTTTCTTAACATTCGGGAATTAACGGTGCATGCACCGCGGAGCAGGAATTTCGTAAAAAATGGGAAAGACACGATTTAAAAAAACTCAAGCGGGGCACCTTGAAATTATTGAAAATTTCTCAATTATCCAGAGACCTCAACTTGTCGTTTAAACGATCGATGGGGTTTCCTCATTACATCGTATGCGTATACGATGCATCGTACGCTCGAAAATAATACCGTGACCAAAGCTTCTTCAGCTTTATTCGTTTCATTCAGGCAGGGTTAAATTGGATATGTAATGCGCTCCACAGAATATTATTTAACTTCTTTTCTCTCTCTATTGTTTCCACGATCTCTTTTAAAGTATTTTTTGTTTTATTTATTTTTTTAATTGTATACATGCGCTCAGCTAATAAAAAATGTTTTGTAACTGTTGGAACAACATTATTTGATGGATTAATTAATGAGGTTTCAATAAACGATAACTTTATTACTTTTTACGTTTTAATATATCTGTGCTTACAGGTTTTATCACCAAAATGTCTTAGCGAATTAAAAAACATTGGGATAGGAAAAATTGTTCTACAAATTGGTAAATACCTTCTTTAATTGTTGAGGATATGTTTTAATTTTAGGCAATGGGACATTCGATAATTCAATAATAAATGAAAATTTTCCTTCTGGTGCTCCAGATGAAGGGAAAATTGTTGAAAGTGATATGGAAATAGAATTTTATCGTTTTAAGTCAAGCTTAAATGACGATATTATAAGTTCCGACGTAAGTTTTTAATAGTTTGCTTAATTCTTTATATTAGAAATTTACGAGAATATTCAAAAGTGACTAGTAAAGTTTGCTCTTTAGCCCTCAGCTTGACTTTTTTTGCAAAAAATATTATGTCGAAAGGTTTTTAATGCAAAACATGAATGTTTAGACGTTTTTTTGGCTTGAGAATTGTATTTATGCTTTTAGCTTGTCATTGGGCACGCGGGAGCAGGGACTTGCCTCGAAGTTTTGAAATGTAAGAAGTTATTCATTGTTGTTATAAACGACAAGCTGATGGACAATCACCAGGTATTCTATAATAAATCGTATTAAAAATTTTGGAAATTGTTCAGGCTGAGCTTGCTAATGCTCTTTCGTCATCAAATCATTTGCTTCGGTGTTACCCAGATACACTTTCTTCAACAATAAAGCATGAATCACTTTTCAATTTGCAACCGTTTGAACCGATTTCACAAAAAAATGTTGCAAATTTCATCAACAAACGAATGGGTTTAGTGTGATAAATGTAATTAATATAAATAATTTATAACAATAAATTCTTCCTATAATAATTTAAGTCGAACTTGATGAAGTAGATGAATGACTTGATTTCCTAGAGCTCGTATTTTTTGAACTGGATGTTCTCGAAGAAGATGATGATTTTTGATGACTCCGTCCTGTGTTTGATGAACTCGTCGATGAAGATGATTCCGATGAGTCCTGCGTTCCCGTGGACACAAAATCAGATTGGTATTCTTTCACAATATATGTTCCACTTGATCCTTCCGATTCTCTTCGATTAAGAGTGTTTGAGATATTATGGTGTTGTTGCAACTTAAATTATTTAATTTATAATTAATATATAGTGTATAATGCTAACATTTTGAACGCTAACAGGATAATTTTGAGCATCCTTCATATGTTGTTCAAACTTTCTTTGTAAACGATGCTTCTGCGCCAAAATGTTTTGTTTTTCCATAATCAGAGGACCATTGAGTACTCTTTGCTTCATTTCGGATAATTTTTTCATATAGTCTCGTTGAGTTTCTTTCTGCTGCTGTCTAAATTACTCATGAGTTATAAAGGATTATGCAAATGTCATTCAATGAACCATCATTGCAATTTTAAAATAAATGTAAGCATAAACGACGTTTTTCAGTACCATCTATAAGAATAAGTCTACTCATAAGCCAAATTTATGTTTTTTCTTTATCTTTTTGAGTGTATCAAGTTGGTTTTACTATTACATTTAAATAAATAATAACGCCAAATCAAAATAACGATTTTGTGATTTTTAAATGTGTGTGTGTGTGGAATTTTTTACGTCTTTATAACAAAAATTTTTACTTCAATTTAATTAAGCTTGTCTTAAACTATGTAAAATATTAATATATTTCTAAAAAGTTATATTCGAGTATGCTTACTGAGCTCATTCTTTTACCATATGAGTTGGGGTGCATAATTTTTATGTTTTCTTAATTTTATTTTAATGGAACTAAATCAAATGCGACGATTTTTCATTGAACAAACACAAATCTTGAATATACATTTTTTCTTTCGTCCGTCTAGCAATATCCTCTTCAGTTTTACTTCGTCGACCAAGGAATGCATCAATCCGACGACGGTTTTCGTCTTTCACGGCGTTCAAATATGTTTCATCTTCTAAATTATCTTGATCTCTTTTACATTTCTCTCTGAAAAATAATTTTTTATTAAATATATATAATTTAAGTGCAGCGCCCAATCAGTATTCTACGAATAAATAACATAATTGTACCTATTCAATTCCTTCCTCAATTGAGCAGCATGTGTTGTCGAAATTGCCACATTTCTACCATTTGATATGGATCTTCTCATATCACTTCTCTTAAACAGCGGAACTGGTTCCTCTACGCATTTAGAATGCCGATTTTGAGATGATGGTGACCTTGAGAATCTGAACGGCACGGGAACTGTTGTTGGCTTCGGCAATTTTTTAAATTCATTTTTCGCGTGTAATATCTCGAAATCAGGCGGCGACGATCGTCGAACAATTGGTCTGGATCCCGTTGGGGCCGACATGCATTTATTATGGCGCAAAGAAAAGTTCATATTAGATACGACTCGGTGAGACTAAATGACTGTTGTTTTTTTAGTTCTAATTTTGATGGAAACCTTGATTCCCTTTGGCGTCTGCGCTTCTTTCAGCATTTCTACTGCTCGTGTTGTGCCATTACGACTTCGCGAATTTTGACGTACTGGAATTGGAGAGATGTACGTCGTTGGTGGTATATAGCCAGTAGGCTTAGCTAAAAGTAAATATAATTCGTCTATAAATGAAAATCGAATAAAACTACAAATATTTCCCTCGCTTTTGGACCGAATCAAATTAGACGAATCGAATCGTTTCTTTGCTGCTGCTGCCACCTTCTTCCTCATTATTGCTATATACTTCTCGTCTTTTAGATAATTGTTTTGTGGTTCATATGTAGTGGATGGTACCGGTTTTGCCTTGAAGCTGAATAATACGAAATGAAATATGTATTTATGAATGTCACTGAACTTTTTATTGCTGCTCAACCACTTTTCTTCTTCCTCTTCCTTCCGTTTCTTTTCCAGCATCATTTCATTGAGAAACTTTTTTGAATAACTATTACCCGTGCTGTTTCTAAAATAATGAAGTACATATTAGAGGACACGTCCTCATACTCTAGCACCTTAAAGAAAACCGAAAAGGGACTGGAACTGTTGTTTTCGGCACAAAAGGCTTCTTCTCATTAGCTGTATGTTGTAGGTTCCCGGCGGACTTGCTTCTTGTGGGTTTCGGCGAATCTGAAATTATTCCATAAAATTTTATAATTTTTATTTAAAAAAAACCTTTCTTAATATCCTTGATTGTTTTTCGAGGAATAATTGGTTTAATGATTTTACTAGGAATTTGCGGTTTATTTGAATATTGATTCACTTTTGGAGTCACCGCTACAACCTCATCTATAATGCAGAATATACTGAAATCATTTATAGTCGAACCTATTATTGTGGAAATATCTCTGGTCGTTGACATTTCATCGTAATAAGATTCCTCGACGATTTGTGGAGACATATTGAACTTCATTTCATCCTCTCTCGGATCTATGCTGTCAATATACTTCATTAAACTATTCGCTTGTGGCCGTGGGATATGAATCACAGTAGATACGGTAGATTCATTGGGATCTTCTTCATCAAAGTAGTTTCCATTAACTTCATGATCAACATATTTGTTGCGATCGTCAGTAATTTGATGATTTTGTGAAATAAAATAATTACTATTATGGACGTGGTGACAATGAGGCACCTTAAAATGATAATTTTCTATAATTTTATTGATTAAGTATTACCCTTGGTTGATTGTCAAAAGTTTTTTTGAAAGATTGACCAACTTTTGAGGCCAAGAATGATGTTGTGTCTTCATGCTTCCGACGAAGTAACGAGATCTTGCGCACAAAATCCGCATTGTTCAGAAGTGATGGATCCTTTTCGAGTGCTTTTAGAAGATTCTGCGTGGCATGCAGATTTTTGTCAATTGCGTCCATCACCTCATTCTAAAACGTTTATATTTGAGTTTCTTGTCGAATATAATTAAAAGGAAAATAAGGTTTTAATGTCAGCGAAAAAAATGTTTTTGGGGCTATATTCGAAAATACCCTTGAGATTCAAATTGATAATACAGGAAATTTTTCAATTCGTCGTCAAAAAGTTGATACTGTATAATGTAAAGAGTTAGAGACAACGCCAATAATGAGGAATATAGAAGAAGAACAGCGAGGACAAGAGATAGCGAAATATGATTTATTAAACGAATACTCAAAAATTAGAGTTTTCGCGACACACTGAAATATTTTCTCATAAAACAAATATTGTCAAATTGGTATTTTCTCGAATTCGAAAATATAAAAACCTTCCACAGAAACACTCCTATGCCACGATTTTTGCGAATCTTGTAAAAAATGTGGACAAATTACAAAATCCACGCCCTTTACTTTTTATTTAATTTCTTTATCTTTTTAAAGAATTCAAAGAACAGGTGAACCTTAAAAGAAATCAAATATGACGAATCAGTAATTCGAAACGGTTCTAAACATTAAAGTAATTCAAACTCGACGAAGTTACGCTTTACAGAATAAAGAATTTAAATAAAAAGGTAGGACGTGGTTTTTGCATATTTTCCACACTTCTTTGCCAGTTACGCGGTAGTCGTGGCAGTGGAGTGCAGAAGGTTTAAGTTTGATCACATTGTTTCGCCAAAAAAATCGAATACCGCTACGTAAAACCATATTCAAATATTACCGGAAAATATGAAAAAAAACTATTTTAAATATGAAAAAAATTTATTTGAAATATGAATTTAAAGAGGGTAATGACTATTTAAACAGAAAAAAGATAAAAAGTTTATTATAGTTATTAAAATAATAATTTTAAAAACTTCTGGTCGAACTACTTTCGGACGACAATGGGAAATGTTAATTTTCTATTGGTAAAGGAAAAAAAAGGATGAAATAAGGTTCCTGTTTGGATGTTAATTTTACACGGGAAGTCACTTTTGCGTCCGCTTGAGATTTTGATGAGACTTGCATCATTGATGGATTCGGATTATCAAAAATAAACTTTGGCGGGTCATATCTCGGCTCAGAGAAATATTGCGCCGTTTTTGAAAACGGATTTGGAATCAGCGCATCCGAATCTATCAATGGTCCAAGTTTCATCAAATCCTCAAAGGGACGCTAAAGTGACTTCCCTTGTTAGAATAACTTTCTCGCAAATTTCATAAAAATGTATTAAAATATAGAAGTACTCGCTTGTTTCAAAAACTATATCACAGCATCATTTCTCAGTTGGAGGTTTTAATTGGCGTGCTATCGCCCAATCAATTTTCTCTTATAAACACTAAATGTAAGTTAATTGCATCTATTTATAATAATTATGAAAACCGATAACAAGGTAAAATTCTACAAGAAAAACATAAAAATTCACATTAAAACCTTAAAAGTAACCAAGAATCATTAAATTAAAGTGTAATCGATACCAAATGAGATTACCACCGCAAAATATGGCGCACTCTTGTAAATAATATTTTTTCATTTAATTTTTATGAAAATTGTCTTGCTTATGCTCGTTCTATTTGCTCAAATAACTTGAATAATATTATTTAGAGACAACGCCAATCGTGGAATAAATGTGGAAAATAATAATCATAAAAATTACATTTCAAAATAAAATTTCAAAAAGTGCGCCACATTTTGCGGTGGTAATCGAATTTGGCATCGACTATATATTTTAAAAAACATTTAACCTGAAAACTTTAACAAATTTTGATCTGAACTTAGCTAAAAAAAAAACTTAAATATGGGAAACATCAAAATGTCAAGGATTGTTTTGTCATCGAGACCCAACTTATTTGGAATCACAGAGCATGCTGTTGCCCTTAGTTACCAGTCGGCGACGACAACATCTCTGTTCATAATACACTCTAATACATCATTACATGCACAATTTTCAAAACAAGCAGATGTGTTGGGAATTACACGTATCGACACCTGAATTTTAATATGCGGACAATTCAAAACAAATTCTATTGAAGAATACATCGTGTTTCTTCTTAATACGTTTAATACTACTGAAATCGATTTTTATCCAAACGGAAGGCGGTAAATGGAAACGGAAACAATTTTTTGAATCGGACAACTGAAAACGGAACTGGAACTCAAAAACCGACGCAAAACGGAAAATGGAAGATGGAATTCCGTTCAACCCTGATTTGTACAATTAATTTTAAAAGATATAAATTTCATTTAAAAAAAACTTCAATTGAATATTCAAACTAGTACAAAGTAGTATTGATATCCTGTTATTAGTATTATATTCTGGCCAAATGTTTTGCAAATATCGAATGATCTTCCAGAAAATGGAACGTTCAACTTGTCAAGAAATTGTGGAATTATCGGGTGAATGATACTCGGATGGTTCTAGACAAAAGCTTCCTAGACTTTTTCTGTCATAATAGCTGATACAGTCAAATAACGTAAAATTCCACTCATCCCAATAACAACATTCTTTATTGTGCATTGTTGTTGTACGTTTTCATCGGAAGAACTGTTTTGATGGGACGGAAATAGCCATTTGTGTCGCCGCCTTGTTTCCATATAATTCTCCGCAGCGATGTTAGGTTTCAAAGTCTAACCAATTATTAAATCACATTATTAATGTACAACAGAAATGGGCGGAATTAAATATTTTGAATTTCAGAATCCGGAATTGCACCCATGAACAGTACTAACACAACTACAATTTTACATTTTTTAGGGCATCCATGGCTATTCTACAGAAAGAGCATATAAAATAAATCACAATAAAAAGACAGAAACAATTATTTAATGATTATTTAATTTAAAGGTCCTATTTCGGTTAAATATTAAAAAATACTTACATTATTTACAGCTCTTATAGTTGTTAATAACGCATGACGTAAACAAATTTCGATGTAGTCTAGAGAGCCTAAAATGAAATTTACTGTAGATAATTAACAACATAATAATTTACACAATACCTGGAGATCATATTTTATCAAATAATTCTTTTTTTGGATTAATAATCATTGTGTTCTACCATTTATGGGCTACAAAATATGACGGAGGTAGAAGAAATGAAACGATCAATTTTTATAATTGATTTGGCCATTTTTTGTCAGTAAGAAGGAAAAAAATGTTTCCGGTAAGACGGGAAATAGCTGCAAATAGTAATAGTATCAGTTTTAATTTCTGAGTTTTTTGAACTACATATAAAGTATTCTAAATCATAAAAAACCTTATTTTAAGCGATAAAAATAATATGGCTAAAATTTAAGAAAATATTTTACCCAGAAATGTTTGCGCGTTGTTGCTGTTTAACATTAAATCGCCCTTTTTGGTCATGCTTTTCCTCCTCAAGTACAACGAACAGATAAGCAAATATGACAATCATCACTCGTTTAGAAAAAAGGTTTAATTAATGAAAATTGCAAAAACCGATATCAATCCCAGCAAAGAAACGTAATAAAAAGGCGAAAAAAAAACAATTCCTGCGAGATAAAGACGCCATAGTGGACACATACAATTAATGCCTCGGATTTTAAGGAAGGCAAGGAAAAGTGTTTTCACTATCAGAATTTTTTAGCTTTGCAGGTAGGTTACATATTGCGAAAATAGTATGCACACAAGTTAAACAAAAGAGGCTCCGACGTGCCATCATGTATGACTTTGATATATCTAATTCAATTCTAATAGCTTACCGACAAAGGTGTTTTAAAAAAAAATTACAAATTTTGACTGTTCGAGTGAAATCACGTCCTTTGTAAGGAGTAGTCAAGAAACCAAACTATTTAATGAATGATTTTAGAAGCAATTTTGTAATTATTTCCCAGAAACTTTGCATTCCAGAATACTACTCCTATCATACCATAAACCATTTGCGTCAAAATCTGTATCGAATGACAATGGAGATCTTGAAAGAGAAAGATTTTTAGAATTTGATGAAGTTATTTCCTATATTCATTAGAATCACCCCGATAATCATCATTAAATATTTTAAAATTTGTGCACATTGTGTTTGTAAAATATGTTTGTAAAATTTTCATATGGAAGCACGTCAATTGATATGATAAAAATGGAATCTCAGTTATTAAGTAGTTAAACTTCTTTTCAACTTTCATACTAATTTATTTTCGATATCCCATCCAGTTCTTCAATCCCAGGCTTTTTTTGAAATTTCAACGAATTCATACTAATCTGTGTAAATAACTATTTTCCCATACGCTGAATATCTATTCTTGTCGTTTTCGAAATAAGATGAATACTAATTCGAAAATTTATTATTATGGTCTCCAATTCATTCATGTGTTTTTTGGTTTTATCGTCAAATATGGTCCTTTTTTTATTTATTATATCTTCTTTATCTTCTGTCTGACCCATTCGGTTGAGCAATTTCAATCATCCGCTTTTTTGTGTCCGTTTTTTATTGTTACAATCTTGTTTTCAACAATTTTTTTACTTCAAACAATTGGAAAATAACCGAAAACATGACGAATCAAGTTGCAAAAGATTCATCTATATATCATCTTTTTGTTTGAATTGTTTTAAATAAAGCTCAGGAAGAGTGAATCCGATGTTAGCAAGAATGAATAAACTTTATGTTGTTAAGATTCGTTTTAATGATACGCTTGTTTGGTTTTGCTCTCAACTTAAATTTACTATGAGATTTTAAATTTCGTTTTTTTTAATCGACCATATTTTTAGTATTTAAATATATATTTAGGCTTTGTAACACTTAAAAAAATGCATGCCAACTTCAATCGAACATCCAGTGAAGATATTCATATTTTTATAGAGTTTAAGAGCACCTGAAAAGCAAACTGACTTAGATAATATTTGTGTAAAATACACGTGAAAATTGCAAGACACGTCGATTTCCAAGAATCCTCTACGTTTTATAGAATTCTGCGTAAACCTTTAAGATACATTTTAAGTTGATTGCAGTTATTTAAAGACAAACAATTTATATACTAGATTCTGTGCGTGAAAATTGTAAAACCATATATTGACGTGGTGTAGGTTACTGAAAAATCAGGGTTAAAGGAGCATTCCGAATAATAAAATGGTCTCGCTTGGACATGTGTAGATTTAATTTGCAATTTGTTTATTATTTCGATTTTTTCCCATCACAATTGTGGTTTCTCTTACTAAATTGGTTGTTAAATCAACATAATAATAATTATTATGAAATTTTTTGTATAATTTATTATATTTAGGATCGAAATAATAAACAAATTGCAAATTAAATCTACGCCTGTACAAGCGAGACCATTTTATTATTCGGAATGCTCCTTTAACCCTGATTTTTCATTAACATACACCACGACAATAGATAAAAATAACTGAAATACGACTTTTAATTTATATTGTGTTATATACTTCTGATGCACGCTAACTGTAACAGTTTAAACCGTGATTCATTTCATATCAGCCAGTTAGATTAGAACAGAGTTAATTTTATTTATCAAAACTTTTCTGATATATCATTAATATGAGCAAAATATACAATCGGTATATTCATGTGTATTACCGCTATATGATCTTAAACTTTCAAAAAGGAACATTTCAGTTGGCGTGATGTTGCGTATCATCAAAAATAGTACGAAAGATTGTCCGATTATCTGAAAGTTACTTAAAAATTTCCAAAATTCCAATACCTTTGGACTCCTGACATAAAACCTGACAAAATATTGATTTATTTCCCTACTTTCTATCCGGTATTGGTGAAGCATTGTGGAATAATCTTGGGAAGCATTGTGGAATAATCTTTCATTGTCACACTATAGAAAACCTAAAATCCAGTCCTGGTCCGTTGATATTGCCCTTCGAGGTTATCTTTGGTTATTTTCCAGTGTTCGTCCAGAATTGTTTGCATTTGATATTTCTCTTTCCCATCCGGAATGATCTTATAAAGAAATAAGTTTTGCTAATTTGATTATCGGGCTTTGATCCAATAAAATCTGGACCTGTTGATGTTGTTGCTGTGTCTTGGTATAGTTTCTGTTGCTATTTCAGATTAAATTATACCTGAATAGACTGAGATATTCATTACTTGAGCTGCTACGCAACTCTTTCTAACATTTTAAAACAATAACTTTGTAGAATTCCTCTGCAAAACAACAGTTTCGATGCATTTAAGCCGCCCAGAAGCATTAAACCTCTTATTGTTATTGATGGTCTAAATAGCTTATGATATATTTCATATTGCAAACGTAATTCCACCAGGCACACAAAATTATGAATTGTGCCGTGCCTTGTAAGTTTTAGTCCATCATTTTGTTTTGAATTTTATGCGTGATCCTGCTTTTTTTCTTAACTTACATGTATTGATTCGATCATTAAATTAATGTCAAAATACTCGCTAACATTTATGTGAGTGAAATAGATTATAAATAGCTTTAATGAGCTGTAAACGGCCTTAAGATTATGGACTAAATGCGACGGTAAAAAAACATCTTTAATTTGCTGTGGATTGCTAAAATATGATCTAAAACTATTAGAAATCAAATATTTGAGAGTTTATCAATCGTTAATAGTTACACTGCCTCAAGAAAGACTTTCAACAACATGTCCGGATATTTCCGGATCAAAAGTTCATCTTAACGATTGTTTCCTAAATCAATAAAAACTGGTCGAGTTTTAATCCAAAATAGTAATTAAATGCTCCGCCATGTGAATAATTCAATTAGCTTATCTCTAATTCTGACACATCACATATTCCAAAAAAAGTTAAATGCACTCTAATAACGAGTTTCGTGTTGTGTTTAGCTAATAAATTTTTTATTCAATCTATTTTCTTTCATTGGGCGTTTCATTTAATTTTTAAAAGTTATTTTGTTTGTTTCTTCTATGTGTTTAAATTTAATATTTTTTCGGTAAAATAAGGTTCATTTTGGATTGTATTGATTGATATAAAAAAATGGAATCCGAGCAAAAATTTTTTTGGTAAACATTTGCAACGTGGGAGCTACAGTGACACAAAAATCGATATTTTTCGAATTATCTTGTCGCCCCGCGGTTAATTCGATTTTGGTAAACGCACTCCAATTCTACTAAATCGCGCCGTATTGCAAAAGACTTCGCACCAATCGCACGAGCTTTAACCATATATATTTTTTGTTAAAACATTAAAGAATCGATATTATAATGGTTGCATGATGTTTCGAAATTTATAGTAGATATAATAACTTTGTTTATACTCGGAATTTTCTTAACACGTTCCCTTAAAACTGTTTTTAAAAATCCTTAAATTGAAAGGTTGTTTTCTCGCAATTGGTGCGAGGTCTTTTACAAAGCGGCGTGGTTTTGTGGAATTTTGGGTGCACTTCACTGCCACGAACAATGCGTATCTTGCAGAAAAGTGTGGACAAACTGCCAAACCACGCCCTTCACCTTTTATTTAAATTCTTTGTTTTTTTAAGGATTTTAAAATCGTTTTTGAGCCTTAAAACAAATTAATAATTCTAAAAGATTCTAAAAACAAATTAAATCAAATTCGAAGAAGTTATGATTCTAACAATATAACTAATTTAAATAATAAGTGAAGGGTGTGGTTTTGCAATTTGCCCACACTTTTTTGCAATATAAGCATTGTTCGTGGCAGTGAAATGTGGGTGTAAACGTAATAGTTATTTTAAATGTTTAGAATATTTGTATAATCTATTAAAAAAGCTAGTTAAAGTTAAAAAAAAAAGAATTTTAATATTGTAAAATGAATATTAGCAGTAATTATGTGAAACAGAAGATCTTTATTCTAGTAAAAAATAGAAAAAAATAATTTTTACAGCATTTCTCGAAGGAAAATAAAAGTTTTATTTCTGTTTATTATTTTTTAAAATCTTATATTGTAATTACGACTTTCGAAAATGAACTTTCAAATCGAACACGCCAAATCGAAATGAATATTTTTTCCATATTTAAACGTTTATTATTAATTTACGCGTGTTATTTTCATATAATTTGACACGTCATTTTTACTAGCCCGTCTTAAACTATCTCCAAACCTGCGCTTCTTGCCAAACTTTGCAAAATGAGCATCTTTTCTGAGCCCCCAACTTAACCGTTCAATTCGGGGTGAAACGGTAACACCGGACACGTTCCAAATTTCGGATTCTGGCTATTTTTCATTCCGCGTACGGTCTTCGTGGTTCGAAATGCAAAAACTCTCATTCGGCTTATATCTGGTACTAAGCCTAATTTTAATTACTGTTGTTGTTGTTTGTTCTATCTAGAAACCAATAACATATATTTTTGTAACTAATATAATTGATGTCAACCTGTTGTCGCTTATCTCCAAAGTACCTAATTTTGGAATGCACAAAGCTAATAAAATATCCTTAAAATAACAATGTCGAGATTGCTCCAATTGAGGTGTTTATTGTTTAACAAGAAATATAAATCACCATTGGTTCAACTATTGTCCACAATGTTTTAAAAATGTATATCGATAATATTTCAAAATGTAAGTTATTTAAATCTCATGCAAGTTATGTTTTTGTTATGTCATGTCTACAGTATTTTACAAGGAATGTTGTGAAAAACTAATCCTCTTGAATAAAGCAATGCTTAATTCTTTATTTTATTTTATAACCGAACTTACAAATAATTAACATTTTATATGTATTTATTTTTAATTAAAGCTCGGCATTTTCAAAAATACACTGGAAGCTGTTCTGTTAAATTACTGTAGTAAATATTACCATCGAAATGTTTTTTTAAGTAACAAATAAATACGCCAACTGGTATGATAATAAAATGAGCTTAGTAAACGTGCTCAAATCTTACTTTGCGGCAAGATTCTAATACTTTTAGGTAGTTTAGGAATAAAAAGTCTAAATAGTCATTAATAGTGTTTTATAGAAATACGATCAACGTTTTAATAAAATCTTAAAAATCGGAAAATTATTATTTCGTACGTGAAATTATACGTGATAATAAAACAATACTCGCTCTCTACAATTACCGAAAATTGTCCCATTAAAAATAAATTTATTGAATTATGAATAAAAAGGGAAATGGTCTATTATGTTCCGCGGCTTCTGGCAAACTCCCCGAAATGGCTCTGTTTTTGTGTTAATATCAATAATATGGCCATCAACCTGACAGACGTTCGATGACATTTCCAAATCCATTATTTTTCTTTCGTCATATTGTCAATTATAGTAATGTGGATTTAAAAAAAAACAGTCGAATTTCTTTTTTGTTCTTCTTCTTGGTATTATTATTAGAATTATTTTGTAGTTTTATACAATTAATTGATAGTTCGTTTGAAAATAAATAGTAATCCCTTGAAGCTTTATTTTAATATGCTTAAACTGACTAAAGTAAGTTCCAACCTGTATTTATTGATGCGAACCTTACATTTTCGAAGAGAACAAACTGTACGAATACTCTAGAATCTAGGAAAATCATCTTAACTTTGAAAGTTTGAACAGGTAGCTTGATATAAAACATACTCATTTATATATATATATATACTTTGTTACTTGTAGGATTGTAAATCAAGCAGCTTCTCTTTAATTTATTTTGTTAATTATTACAAATATTATTAAAAAATATTTATAAATAAAACATTATAAAAAAGATCTTTTACGCTTATTCGTGTTCCTTAAAACGACATTCAATAATATTCATGAACTCTATTCAGTTTTAAAGTAAATCTTAAGAGGGTAACCCATTTGTTTTCTAAAACAATTTATCTTCCAGTGAATTCGACTTTTTTTTATAACGGCTGCATATTTATGTTTTGCTTCAAGTGTATTTTGGTCAAGCTCAGATATTTCAATATCTTTAAAAATGATTCAGCCTACTTTTTTTTAATTGGAAAGAAAGATTCAAGTCAGAAAGAAATACGACTTTTGAATTAATTTGAAAGATTCTTTTAACTAGTTTCAGATCTTTGTCTACAATTAGTTGTTCTTAAGTATTCTCGCACTCTTTATTTGTTTTTTGTATTTATTTTATTTGAATTCTTGTAAATAATACTCAAAATAAGATATATTTTCTAAAGTACCATTTTTTATTCAGATTCAAAAAATTTTTTTGTAAGTCTTACGAAGTGTTTTTAGTCGAACTCTCAGAATTTCTTTTAACTTTGCAGGTAGTATGCACACAAATTTGTTAGATGAGATTATAGTTTAAATATGGACGAAGTAAAGTAATAGAGTGAGATAAAATAAAAATAAAAAAGAAGGGCTGAGATCTGAAGGTAGTGTACACGCTAGGATTTCACTGAATTCGATCTTCCATTTTCCGTCGTCCGTTTGAAAAAAAACTGATTTCCGTGCAACCCTTATACACGCTAAACAAGGTGCATAAGGATAAATACTAGATCACTAATATGACAAAAATTTTTTGATAACAAAAATAGAACAATATAAAAACTAAAATAAGGTTTTCAGTCAATTATCTATGCAAGCATATGAAACACCATTTTTTTGTGTAAGCACATTGTTTCAACAAGAAATAATTATTCCCAAAACTTGTGCCACATTTCACAATAATTCATATTTATAACATAAATTGATGAAATTAAGACACAAGTTTGCAACATTTCCAGGTCAATCCAACACGAGACTATCATTTTTTCATTTTTCTCTTTTACTCCGCATATCTCCCTTAAAACGAAAATGATTACAATCATGTAACACGCCAATGGAAATTAACATTTTCCAGTATTTCGTGTCTTGTTAATTTACACGTATTATGTCTTGTTAATTTACACGTATTATATTCATAAAACTTGTCAGGTTCTTATTTCTAGCATGTCTTAAACGTAAAAATTGCAATAATACACGCCTTATACATAATATACGTTTCGCCGGATTTTATGAATTGAAGTCGACGGTGACCATTCCTACATTGCACAAACAAATGTGGAGATTTTCCAATATAACTTCCTAAACCAATTGAAATAAAAATTTAAGAAAATAATTCATATATTTCTGTTATTAACTGTAATTAATCATTTCTAGCCAAATAGAAAAATCTCTTTTGTACATTATAATGTTGTCTGTAAGATTCACCAAAAAAATCAACGATGTTAATGCCATTAATGCGTCAATCACCTTTGTATTATTTAATTTTTTAAAATTGGATTCCAGTTTTCCAGCTTTTGGGACATTAAACTATAAAATTTATAAATGTAAATGAATCAAGTTTAACCTATAAATACTGTATTTGTTAATTTTATTGGATCCAATTTCTTCAATGATTTTTATCTTTTCCGATAAAATGATTTTAAAAAAACTATTTGCTTGATACTATTAAAAGTCATATCACTAAAAAATAGATCTATATATATATATATACTAATAATAAGGATTCAAACTGACATTAAAACTATAATTTAACATAATTATTCTTAAAATATCCATGAATTATATATTTTGATATCACTTTCCAAAAATTTTGTTTTCTCTATAATATAATTTAAAATATTATAGCCACAATTGTTGGTTTGTTCTTGAACTGACCGAATATCAGATTATGTATATATATATATATACCTATAATGAAATGAGCATTAATATAATAATCAGTTTTCTATTTCACTTACATTTTGTATTTCTCGCTAATTTTCATCGATAATTATAAATGTTTTGCAAAAGAAGAGATTTGCTCATTTGATATTCACACAAACTTTTGAGCTTCTCTTTCAACAACTTATCCTATATATAGTTTGTAAGGAAGTGCAGGAAATAACATAAAAATGTAATGCAAAAAAGAATATTTTAAACGGCTGATTAGTATCTAAAATAGAGGCAATTTTAAGAAAAGTGAAACAGATTGAGGGGGAAATGTATTTTAATGTTCAAACACTGTTAATGACGAATAAACTGGTCAATTTAGTTCGTCAAACCGTTCTTTTTTGGTTGAAATAGGCTCATTATCTTATTATTCAATCTTGTATTAATTCCTATAAAAATTACGTATTTTCTCCATTTATTAAGAACTTATACCAATAAAACTTGTTGGTTTATTAATCTTTAATCTTCAAAATAAGGATTATATTAAAGCATTTGCTAATATTAATTTATATATACTGTGGTAAACTGCACTCTTATCTAGAACAGAGTAATGATTAGTAGGGTCCCAACGATGAGTCAGATTGAGCTGCATCTGTTATATAATTGCACACGCATTCTGAGAACAAATTTACCTTCATGATAAATTCTTGCTGTTTAAAAACTAACCCTAAACATTAATCAAATAAATCTTTTTTCTTAAACTTCGTATCTTCTCTCATTTTTTATTGACTTCAATGGAGCATTTTCTCCAAACTCTTTAATTAATTATCTACAGTCGGTTTAGTCTTGTTATATAATTATTAACTTTAATTATTTACATTTTCACACACTCGCCTTTCTACATACGTATTTCTAATTAGATTATACTCAATCTTTTTCTATTAATTTACTTTCCTTTTAGTTGTTACTAGTTGAATTTTCTTATCGTATGAATTAACTTGTCCAGATATAACTCCGCACCATACTTGGGAAAAGCCGGTCTTAAAATAAAACAACGTTATAGTTTTTTCCTTATTTTTAATTGTTGATATGTTTCGTATACGTTTATTTCTCAATTGGATTAGTACATGTTTGAGAAATTTAGGAGCAATCGTCAACGAAAAAGTTGTCAAACAAATTATTTCAAACAAAATTCAATGTTTTAAAACATTTATTTCAAGAATTTGATAGAGCCTTACACTTTTTTGAGAACCGATACTCAAATTTTAACCTCAAAATTCAAATGAACAGCTAACGCTAATTCATAAGCATCAGAAATTTTTTCTGCACTTGTTCAAGTAGACAAATGCCTGATTCCATCAAACCAGCAAGATGACGATTTAGTGGATTGACAGCCCTTTCAGCTAACAAGTTCAAGTTGTGATATTTTATTTTAAAATAAATATTTTTCTAAATCTACGTTTTGTTTGAAAAAAGTGAAGTTTCCAACTTTTCCGGCTCGGAGGGCCGATAAAATTAAACATCTGGGGCCTGGGCCCGCTCCAATTTTCCCAAGTAAGATCCGCACTGTTTCGTTTTGGAGTGTCTTGGTATATGGTAATTTGAATAGTTAGACTATCTTCAAATTCTCAAAACATTTTAATTCGAATGTATAATAGAAGACGGATATTGTGAATGTGGAATTCGGAAATCTGCCCAGCATTAAGAAACATATTTTGTTATGAAATATTGTGAGAAATTTTCCACGTGTTATTATGTTTTTTTTTGTAATTTAGAATACTGATGATGTTTACGTATAAATGTCGACTATTTTAATATAAAGACACTCCAACTGACACGAAACCGCGCCGCATTGAAAAGACTTCGCACCAATTGCAAACTAATTCTTCTGGATTTCTGCAGAATGAAATGTTAACTGACAAATAAAATATAATAAAAATAATAAATTAAATGGTAGTATTTGCAATCGGTTGAAAGTCTTTTGCAATGTCGCGCGGTTTCTTGGCAGTGGAGTGCAAAGATAATTTAAAAGATACGTAACAATTGAAATAAGGAATGTTCAATACGCAAGCCGTAAGCCTCAACGTCTCATTTAACATTTCAAATTCACATTTATCCGTAAAATTTTATGATAAATGAAATATTTAACTTAAACTAGACAAAATACAATTATATATTTTCGAAAAATCCACGAAGAAATAATACGTGAAATTTTCTGGTGGTTTGCGTGTCTAATATCAACACGAAATTTATATATACTATACCATTCCTACAGCGTATAATAAAAGAAGTTAATTGAAACCTTAACAAAAAAATCTTTAAAAAAAACTTGGGTTATTTACATTCTGAGCCAATATAAAAATTCAGTTTTTATCTATTTATGGTTATATTATTCTCATCAGAATTATTCATTTTGCAAAAGTTAATTTTCAACAAAACACATACTTCATGGCATGAGCACTTCATGTAATCATTTAGGATCATGAAGAAGGAAGTGAGAAAGAAATCAAATTCACAACTTTTTTGAATTCAATTTGGTTCATTTCCAATCAGAAAATTAACATTTTTACTCTGAAACTAAACAACAAAAACAACCGAAAAGCCACAAGAATATATAAATAAAATTTCAATTTACTTTATTCTTTCTTTGACTTTTTGTGGTTTATTTAATTGGTTTCTTTTTCTAATTTAAGTATAGTATTTGTCTAGAATTTTTTTAGGTATCACTAGACTAAATTAATTATTGTAAAAATAACAATCTGGTTAAATTAGTATAAATTATAAGTATATCAAAAAAATCTTGTTATTATAGTTTTAAAAGATTAAAGACTTCTAATAATTGACTAAATTCTATTATAAGAAGTAATAATCAAGTATTAAAAAAAACATTCGATTAAAAATAAAATAATTCTTATCTTACTATTTCGATAACTTTTTTAATCTTGCTTCAAAAAATAAAATTTCGCAAGGAAATCGGAACGTTGGTACACGAAACACATTTCCAGATGGAAGGAGACTTAGGTACCCAATTCTAATTCGGTGTGGTAGCTGTTTTTTCAGCTACATACTGAAAAGTTCTTATCTTGTGAATACCATTGTAAGAAAATTGTTAAACCTTTAAGTATTTATTCTACATAAATGTTGCAACCTTTCCCTTCATATTCTTCGAAAGATTTTCGTGAAACAAAGCAATACCATAACACTGAGATTTAAGAAATAAAAAAACTGAACGATTTTATTTTTATTTTTTCGGATTTGAGGTTTATCTCATGTAAAATCCAAATATGAATCTGAATCAGCAAAAGTCAGATGTACTTGGTATTTAAAAGCTCTACGGCAAAGTGCTGTTATCGGAGCAAAACAAGCCCACATGATGATCAGATGTTGAGAAGGTCACGGATGGATTATTTAAGCACAGTTTATGCTCATTCAAGAAGAACTATAAGTTGAACTTAAAGAAAGTAAAGTGCTCAAAGTCTCGTGGGGATCGCTCTACTGCCAGTCGTATATGGAACCGCAGACATTAAGTTCTATCTATATTACGATACTTGCTATTAAATATTCTATTGTATAATCTCTAATTGGGAATATAAATATATAACCTGAGAAGCACCATCTCAAATGGTGCATCCGTGGGGCATTTGAGATAGTGCTTCTCAGGTTATATATATATGCACGCCGAGGGCAGCCAATAGAAAAATCGTCTTCACATAGAAAGAATGATCAACGAAATTGACCACGCGTTCAACAAATTTATTCTTTTTTGTTCTTTTTTGTAAAACAGTATTTTGGCTATAATAGGAGAACTAGTGAATTTTATGAAACGTAAGATATATCATTCTGTTGCTCGTAAAATTCTGAATATTCATGACGTGGTTACGGTAATTAACGTGTATTTTACAGTCGATTGAAATTTTAAACTTTAAAAAATCATAACTTTGCTTAAACGACGAATCTAATTTAGAGACAAGTATATTATTGCTCATCGTTATGTCCTCTATCAATAAAGTCTTAATCTCAAAAATTTAAAATAAAGTTTTCAAGATATTCGAACTTAAAGTTTAGCTCTTTACAATACATTAATCTGATAAAAATGAGTAATTTTGTGAGTTTTCATGATTTCTAGCATGAAGATTGAATAAAAGAAGCAAACTAAAATCCATATTATCGAAGATTTTTCAAAAATCGGATTATCCAGCCCCAATTTCCTTAAAATCATTTTTCACAAAGAACTCAGAATCTTCCTCGTTTTCTGAGCCCTGAAATAACAGAAATACGGAAATCGTTTGAAAAATGATAAATAAGCTTGAAATAATTATAAAAAACTAAAAAGATATTATTTTTGGTAAAATTGTGCACAAAATTGGCGCTGCTCTTTAACCGTGGAGCACCTTATTTGATAATTTTTTTAGAATGGGTCTGATTTGAGAAGTTACGAAGCCTGATGTCAAGAGCATATTTTGCACAACAATTTAACACTAAAAGTTAGCAAATTATGGTTGATTGGTGCTTATAGGAAGATTTTTAAGTAAAAACCATATATGGCTCATTTAAGTGGTCATTTTTTGAAAATTATGTTTTTGTACTGACTATAGTCTTTACAAACATTTATTCTAGGAGATAAACTTAATAAAGTTAAAAGGTTTTACGTTTTAAGTACTTTAAGACCATTATAAGGTGCAAAATTTTAGAATCAAATAATTTGAAAACGCTCTTTTAAATTTTTGAGATTAAGACTTTATTGATAGAGGACATAACGATGAGCAATAATAAACTTGTCTCTAAATTAGCTTCGTCGTTTAAGCAAAGTTATGATTTTTTAAAGTTTAAAATTTCAATCGACTGTAAAATACACGTAAATTACCGTAGCCACGTCATGTTGCATTTCAAAAAATTCAGAAATTTATGAGCAACAGAATGATATATCTTACGTTTCATAAAAATCACTAGTTCTCCTATTATAGCCAAAATACTGTTTTACAAAAAAGAACAAAAAAGAATAAATTTGTTGAACGCGTCATCAAATTCGTTGATCATTTTTTCTATGTGAAGGCTGTTTGCCGTTGGCGTGTATATGGTTTGGTTTTATTCGAAAGCAGCACTTTGCAGTAGAGCTTCTAAATGCCAAGGACGTCTGTCTTTTGCCAATGGTTGTAAACAGTGGCCGTATGCAAGAACGTATTTATACGTTAAATGGTAATGGAAAGTCCTTTATTAAATACATTTCAAAGCATGCAAATAAGCTTTTTAATAAGTGTATGCACGAAATAATATTTAAGTTGCAAAATTGATTGAAAAATATATTTAATTTACTAGAAAAGGTTATTTATCAATGATTTTCCATCAGCGTTTAACGGATAAATACATTCTTATATACGGCCTCAGAATTGTGATTGTTTCGGCCAATGTAGTCTCACTTGTGCTGGCGACTGTCCAATCTTTTCTCGACTATCGTCGACATTAATTACCAATTTTAAAGTATATTCAAATTAAAATAAAAACTCTATGCAGACAAAAACATAAAAATTATTATTATTATTATTATTTGTTTTAAATTTATATTAATAAGATTTTTCAGAGTAGTTTTATAGATAAATAATTAACTTACCTTAATTAGAATCAGAATAATAATAATGGTTCAAATGAACAATAAACAAAATAAGAACTTTTAGTGGTCATTATTTTGTCTCGTCCCCTAGTTTTGGCAAATAGCCAACTTTTTCACTCGCGAAACGTGTTTTCTCTGCATCAATAATATTGTCCTGATGTGCTTGACGGATTGTAGATTTACAATGTTTACAATCAATTCCAGATTTCGAATTCTCTTTTAAGATATTTCCTCTTTCGGATAACTATACCTGCATTTCAATATTCAGATTCTTTATTTAGTTGTTGATAATTAGTCATTTCAGTGACGTCTTTCTTGAAAACTTGATTTCATTTTTATACTCTAGATACTATATGTATAAGAAATTTGTAACTTTATTCAACTTTATTTAATTGTTTTCAAATGTTTTCAATGATGACGTCAAGCACAAATTTTTATTCATTTAACGACGGTTTATTATATAATAAGCGGGAACGAATGGTTAGTGAGCCGGGGACGACTTGTTTCAGTACACCGGATTATCGGATTTAACGGATTTTTAGATTTTTTTAGGTCAAATAAATCTAAGAACCTAAGAAACTGACAATTCCAATTCTATTTTCATTACAAGTAAAAGTAATCAATCTGATTCTAGAAATTTTGAATAAATATAATTAAAAATAGAGAAATAATTAACATAAATTGAATATTTGTTTCATAATCTCTTTGAGACCATTGCAAATAATTCAAAAATGTTGAGACTGAATTTTCAATTTCTTATATGTTAATAATATCTTATTGAAATTATTGATTGAAACATCACAACTGAAATTCACTTTGAGCAAAATTCTAGAAGTAAAAGTAAATAGTAAAACGTTTTTAGTCCTAATTTTCATAATTTAACCGGTAAATATTTCGCGATCCGTCATTTTCACCACCCACAGAAATTCAATTTTCCAATTGAAACTTAAAATTCACATAATTAATAAATTATAAATAAAATATCAATCATATATTCAAATGAATTATTTAGGCATCATCATCGTCAACCATAATATAGTTAGTTATCCAATAGATATTAGTACATTTATCCTATTCATGTTCAATTTGTTTCAATACAAATCTTTTTCCGCTAAATGCTCATTTCATACAACATTTTATGTTTGCTCCAAAAAAAAAACACCATTTTTCATGAGTTCTCAAAACACAGAAAATAATAGTTTGATAGGTTGTTTTTGTATATTCGAACCATTGTTTTCATCAATTTGCTTTATTAAATTTTCATATTATTTCTTCGAATTGCCATACATAGTTTTTTCCGGTACCATAATAAATTGTGAGTCGAATAATTTATTTCTTTCAATTATGTATTTATTATGACATAAAATTGTTGTCATTTTTGGGTTGGTCCGGCATTTATTGTTGGAATGAGCCTTTTCTGCTAAATTTTCTTTGAATATATATTTACCCAAATTCAAATAAGAATATTTAGTTATAGATTCTTAACCTTTATAGCATAGTGCTTCAAAGCATAAGCAAAACAAAAAATCATTTTGCTATTGTCATATCTAATCAAGAACTTTTGCAAAAGTGCATTTCACAAGTTTGCAAACAAACCAAATATCATGGTACGATTCCATTGGGAAATCATTTGAATCAAAGTTCATTTTCGAATACATATATCATTCTTCTATATAAACTTGACAAAATTGCAAATCATTTTCAATTTCCGGTTATACATGGATGCCTAATAATTTCCGCACATAATTAATATCAGTTTATTTAAAGATCTATTATGATGTGATGTTCGTCTATTATCGGAGCATAGACGATATCTAAGCTTTAATCATTTCCGCCGAATTTAAATTGTTGTTTGATATAAATTTCAGTTATACTCTAGTGACAATTTTTTTGAATAAAATATAATTATGTTCATTTTTATCACTTGTATTCAGCAGATGTCTATAGAGAATTTCAAAAAAACGACGGTCTTTATAAAGGAAGCTTAAGATAATGTTATCTGTTATATCAGTTTAGTCACGTAGAAATAGTTCAATTTTCCAGTTATGCGATTTTCAACAATGTACTTCTAAAAAGTAAATAAAAATTCGGTCATTTTTCTGTTTTTTTAAAGAAAAATCCAGTTTATTTTATCGTGTATACTGTGTATACTTTGAATTATAACTTTTAACATTAGGTTACAGTAAACCAGCCATCTGAATTTTTTGATAACTTGTATTATTTAGGGCTCCTTAATTGCAATACTCTGTTTGTTGGTTCTATTATTTAGTTATAGTCGATGCCAAATGTGATTACCACCGCAAAATGTGGCGCACTTTTTAAATATTATTTTTTCATTTAATTTTTATGATTATTTTATTGTTTATGCTCCTTCTATACTGTTTTTGCTTAAATAAATTGAAAAATATGTTTTAGATGTTGTTTCAAACGTGGAATAAATGTGGAAAATAATAATAATAATATAATTAAATGAAAAAATAAAATTTAAAAAAATGCGCCGAAATTGCGGTGGTAAGGCTATACAGGGTGAGCCATAATTACCCGTACTGAACATTTGACTTGACTGACGCATTTTTGGTGCATTATTTTTTATTATTTTTTTCTAAATTTAATTTTTATGTAATGTTTAAAATTTCAAATCAATCCGTTAAGTTTCAGGGTAATGGCGAGGTCTAGTGTACATTGCACTGCAATTATTGACTTGCATAAGAAGAATTTCACAGCGAAGGAGATCATTAAGCGTCTCGGAGTTCCAAAGCAAACCGTCTACGATGCCATCAAAAGATATGAGGAGCTTGGTACACTTTGTGATCGTGTTGGGAGAGGAAGACGAGTATCTGTGACCACTCCTGAGAGAGTTAAGGCGGTTCGAATGAGGATCAGACGAAATGCCCACCGCAGCATAAGGAGGATGTCACGGGATATGAAAATAAGCAATACGTCAATGAGAAGGATTGTAAAATTGAAGCTTAGGATGACTCCGTATCGTGTAAGAAAAGCGGCCATACTCTCTGAAGCGAACAAGAAGAAACGGCTGGAGAAAGCAAAACGGCTCCTTGCCGGCACGCGGAGGAAGGAGCACTTGGTGACAGTCTTTTCGGATGAGAAATTGTTCACCGTGGAGGCCGAATTTAATGCCCAAAATCATCGAGTGATTGCTCAGACGTCCCAGCAAGCTGTCGAAAATGGAAGAACAATTCACCGATCCCCTCACCCCGCCTCAGTGATGGTTTTTGGAGCCATTTGCTCAACTGGGAAGTGCCCACTGATTTTCGTGGAAAAGGGCGTGAAAATCGATAAGGAAGTGTACATTAACGACATTTTGGAGAAGAATCTGGTTCCATGTGCATCAAAACACTTCGCCGGTAAGAGCTGGATATTTCAACAGGACGGTGCGAGACGCACATGCCGCGGTTCATCAAGGCTTCGGATTGGCCGGCCTCATCGCCGGATCTCAACCCTCTCGATTACTCGGTTTGGGGAGTATTGCAAGAAAGGGTCAACGCTAAGCCCCATTCGAGTTTGGATGCATTAAAGAAAACTTTGGAGAAGGAATGGGACAATCTGTCCACAGATTACCTGCGTGCCACGGTGGAAGCCTACCCGAGACGTCTTCGTGCCGTAATTTCTGCGAAAGGCGGCCGTGTCGAACAAAAATAGAAAATAATTAATTGTTATGTTATTGATAAATGTTGTTGTTAATTTCGTCCCATTCTGACTTTTCGTTTTTGAGTTACATGCACTCAAAGTAGTACGGGTAATTATGGCTCACACTGTAATTAGGGAAAATATTTTGAACTCTTTGTGTTTATTTTCACGTGATGATGTATACCGACAAGACAAAAAAGACAAAAAAGATGAAGAAATCAACTGCCAGGATAACTGCGCATGTTGCACGGAGGAGTAGACAAATTGCAAAAACAAAGTCTTTCACTTTTTATTTAAATTCTTTATTTTTTAAAGCATTCTAAAATATTTTGAGCCTTAAAAAATTTAAATACTATTTATTAATAATTCTAAACGGTTCTAAACAAAAATGCAAAACTAATTTGAAGAAAAATATGCTTTAGAAAAAATAAAGAATTTAAATAAAAATTGAAGAGCGTGGTTTTTGCAATTTTTACGTACTTTTTTGCAATATACGCAATCAACTGTATTATAATTATCACCGAATTTTACATTAAAGATCTTTATTTGTTAATAGAATTTAATTATTATTTACTTTGTTCATATATAAACGCGATAATATACTTAATACGTCCACTGAACTCTTAGAAATTCAAGCTAGTTTGTGGGTTATAAAGAAACTTTTATGGTACAATTTTTAGGTTTTCAGATATTTTAAGACAAGTTTATTAATTTTTCATAAAAACTTATTTGTTATTAATACGTGAAAATTCAAAAATTACGCTAAACCATGCGAAAAATGAACGAATTATTTGGCGTGCACATAAAACTATTTTAAAATGTTATTGGAATAATATTGGAATAATTAGTAAAACGTAAGTAAATTTCACAAAATTGACATTTTCGTGAGGCGTGTATCACATGTGACTATCATCGCAAAAATTGAAAAAATGAAAAAATTAATAAAATACGGTAAAAATGATTTGCTGGTCCGCAATGTTGCGTCCTCGTGAATCAACACAATCCGTTCTATGAAATTGGAGCTTATTAAGTATTTTTCTAACTTTTGGGCTACACGGATTTTCTATAAACTCAGTGAACAGAAAGTTATTTTATTATTCCAAGAAAAAAACACGGCTTCACCTATCATTTAAATTTATTTCGATTAATTCTTGCGCCATTGATGAAACCCTGTTAGAAAATCGTAAGAAAGACTATTTTAGATTTCTTTGTTATTGTCAAGGCCTAAATCAGTGATGGACGGAATATAAATTTTAAATTTCGGAATACGGAATACGGAATACGGAATTCCGTTCATCACTGGCCTAAAAATGGTAAATTGAATTATTGAAATGACGTTGAATGTATTTTTATGTCTGAAATTACCTAATGAAATTGTAAATTTTTCAATTTTTCAATCCTTCGATTGATTTTTGAGCAAAAAATAATATTTTGAGAACAACGTTATTGAAGGACGCTCAGTCTTATTATCTTGCTTGCTGATCTGATAACGTATGCAAGAACTTTATTTATACCTTAAACCGTAATGGTCTGGACGTAAAATTTAATGAAAACCCTGAATTGAACTTTATTTTTTACTCAAAGGTTGAAAAATGTGAATAATTTGGGTTTTATGATTCTGATTACTCTTCTAAGTGATGACTCCATTTTATTTCCCTTGATATGTGAGAAAAAAACTTTTTTATCAATGGACAAAAGTCCACATTGAATAAAATCCGCAAAAGTTGTCGAATGAATGTGCTAGTGATGATTCCAAACTGTTTATATTTTATCTTCAAATAAAGTTCCAAATAATCTCAACCAGGATGATGGAACCGTCATGACGTCAGGTTGCTTTTCTGAATTTGGTTTTTGTCCCAAAGGGCTTAATTGATTCGATCCTGTCAATGAAGAAAAAAAAAGAGAATTTCAAGATAAGACAAGAAACTTTTTAAAGAGTTTTCTAGTGAAAACTGGAAGAATAGAATATAGTCGATCTCCGGCGATCTTCATTGTCAAGGGTCTATTTTGAATGAGTTGGAAATTTCAATATAATTCCATTTCTTCTAATTTCTTAAGCATTTTTTATTCACAATTTTATTTAAAACATAGGCGGTATGTAATAACGTATTTATCCGTTAAATGGTGAGAGAAAATAATTGATTAATTGCCCTATTTTACAATTTGCTTTGTATTAAAATATAATTTCTTACCTACGCTTACTTAAATTTTCTTATAAAAGAAGTTTAAGAATAACTTTCCACAGATAAATTCATTCTTATATATGGACTCATATATAAAATAGATTATAATTTGTTTTAAGTTTAAAAGCTAGTAACACTTATTATTCTAGACTTTATTAATTTTCTCCAAAATGGTATAAACGTCATTTGAAAAATTTTACATCTTACGAAAGTCAATAGCTTGTTTAAGACTAAACAAATATAAACAAGCTTAAGAACAAGAAAGAATTCAAATGTAATTGAATCTATCTTCCATTAATCAACGATCATTAAACATCATAATAAAACTCAATCTCAATTCTAAATCACCGATTTTCATGATGACTTTTTTATTCAGCTCGATTAATTTACCTTAAATCTATTCCGCCTTTTTTTTGTCAAATTACCTAATTTTTGTGCCCATATCAGTTGTATGCTTACATATAATTGCAGATTCTCATGTGTTTATTCATGTGACTTTTAAATGTATTCTTTCTTGAATACAAATTGCTCACAGGATTCATTGGAATGTATGTCGCTACATTTTTTTCTAAAGGAGCTCTGGTTTTGAACACTTAATAATCAGGGTCTTATTGTCAATTTTCCTTCATTCATGAATTATTTATTCAAATGTTATTTATCGTTTTGAAATTGATGTGCTAGTAAAGGATACTCAGATACTCATTCTTAGCTGATCATAAGTTATTGTTTATTGAAATGGTTTTAGACTGGGGTATACAATTTATCTGCTTCTTAATATTTATTTAAAAGTCCAATTTTTCAATTATACTTTGACTCTTAGACTATTATTAATTTTTCTTGTTTGATTTATTATTTAGAAGCGATCACATTCAGTCTGTAGAAATTAAATCTGGCGTATAAAAAATGACAACTCTACTCTATAAATGTTCTATATTTTTTCTTACATAAGTAATCCCATTCCATATTTCTACCTTCAAAACACACTATGCAAGTGATAATTTGCGTATTCCGGTATTTTCATATTTATGCGGTTCCAATATAATATTGTCGTGGTGTAGGTTGATGAAAAATTAGGGGTAAAGGAGCATACCAAAAAAAAAGATGGTCTCGCTTTGGCTGGTGTAGATTTAATTTGCAATTTGTTTATTATTTCGATGCTAAAAATAATAAATTATACCTAAAATTTTTATAATAATTATTATTATGTTGATTTAACAACCAATTTAGTAAGCGAAAACAAAATGAAACAAAATTGTGATGAAAAAAAGCGAAATAATAAACAAATTGCAAATTAAATCTACACCATCCCAAGCGAGACCATCTTTTTTTTGGTATGCTCCTTCACCCCTAATTTTTCATCAACCTACACCACGACAATATATTTATATAAATATTTTTCTATATTGATCAATTAATTCAATTTGAATATTAATTTCTATGCCTTCATTTTTTGAATTCTGTACAGCTTGCATTTTCTAGCCGAGTTTTTATTCCACCATTTGTTTACGTACTTCTTATTATTCGTATAATTTTTAACAGCACAAAATGTGTTCTACAAATTTATTAACTACAATATACTCATTGTGATTTGCGTGTTTTTCTGTACATTTAATCCCATTGAACGATGAGTAAGAATTCTTGTTCAATTAACTTCAATGATAATTAATTAATATTATGTCGATAATTTTTTTAACTTTTAGAGGTCTAGGGAAAATTAACATTTTTCCATCTTCTAATGCACGCCAGATGAAAATGACGATTCCACTAAATTCCATGTGCACTACCACGAAATATCGCCGCATTGCGAAAGACTTCGCACCAATTGCCAACTAAACCTTTTAATTTATTATTTTTATTTTAAATATTTACAAGTCACTTATATTGACGATGACTCTTTTGGTCTATTAATTGAGGTACTAAAAATTTCTGTTCATTAATTCATCAGGGTTTCTGCAGAATGAAACGTTAACTGATAAATAAAATATTGAAAATAAAAATAATAAATTAAAGGGTAGTATTTGCCATTGGTGCGAAGTCTTTAGCAACGCGGTGCGGTTTCTTGGCAGTGACACGTGTCAAATTAACACTAAAAGACTAATCTTAATATATTTCAATCACTGAAAATTTTTACAAGATATTAGGTTTAAGATACTTTTCTAAACTTCTGTTCTTAGTAATTATATGGCGTGCTAATGACTCTTGCCAATATCGACGTATAAATCATATTCGAATTGACACGTCAGCATTCCAACCGGTATGATAATACAATGAGCTCCCTAAATGTGATCAAATTCAACTTTTTTGGAAATATACTAACACTTCTTGTCATATTCGTATCTAATTAATATTTATTAGCAAATTAAATAACATACAGAATATAGATAATGCTATAACATAAGAAAAAAGAACTAAAAGAAAAACTAAAAATAATCAGAGGCCTAAAACGGCTATACTCAGCACGCCAATTTGAATGCTAATAAAACGAGCTCAGAAAACAGGCTCAAATCTAGTACTTTTTGAAGATTTTACTATTATCTGAGAATTTAAGTAAAAGCTGACTAACTGGCGCAAACTATGCTTTTGTAGATCACACGAAAAATTGTATGACGCGTATAAAATTAAGCAAATCATTATTTCCATTTGGCGTGTCTCAGTAGCCGATTTGAGTATCATATTATATAGTACAAGTGACAGGAACGGACGAGTTCTGGATCAGCCATTAATAGATTATTTCGGCCACAACACTTCTAGATAGTTTAAGAAAAGCCTAGTTAATTTATCGTAAACAATGTTTTATGGAATAGACGTTACAATTTTCAGACACGCTTAAAAATTGGATAATCGTTGTTTCCAGTTGGCGTGCGTCAGTTGATCAAACTCGTCTTAAACTATTCAATGATGCAAAATATTAAACAGAAGAATAACTTCTGTGGTCACTGGTATAGAATTCAATTTGGCGTACTTTTAATTCACGTTCTCCGTTTTGTTATCGACAGGGAAATGAGGCAAAGTTTAAAATAGCGCAACTATTTGAACCATGATTTCAGCAAAATGTATACGGTACTATTAATTTTGTGCAATACTTCCTTTAAATTATATTTTATTGTTCTACCTAATCTGCGTTTAAGAAAAAGTCCATCGAGTTGTAAACTAAAAGTGAAGTCTCTATTATTACAACATTCTGTTACAAGGCTCGTGGTAAGGGTCTTCAATTATAATGGGATAGACGTTATAATAGATTTTAGTGTTATTTTTTGATAGTCCGTGGGATTTTTATTTTCAATAGTCGAAGAAAACACAAGGAGACACAACGGAGAAATGAGAAACAGAAACGAGACCAAGAGTGGCGCGAAATTTGATTTTTCAAACCAAAAAATACACAAAAACAACAAAAAATGTAGAAAATTAAACTATCATGAGCAACGAATAGTTCATTATTTTCAAATTCCATCTCAATTCAACTTTGATATGTCAATTATTTGCTGGCGACATAAAAATTGTGAGTTGCTCTTTTAAAATAAAAAAAAGTCATATTCAAGTAGCTGAGAACCTCTTCAAATCGGCTTCATATGTCATTTTCAGTGTTCTGTTTTGTGTTAATTTATGAACAGTTCATTTCACTATATATTTGTAGTTAGTAAATATTTGGCTGTTATTTTTCACTTGTACTATTAATTGTTGTGTTGCTTTATATCTGGTAAAAATTCTCTTCATTGGCCTCTGTTTAGTTCTTTAAGAGTTTAAAACAGTTGAAGCCGTCATATAGCTTGATGAAAACGATTTGATGTTCTATTTAGTGCTTTTATAGAAAATTTAAAACACAAAATTGTTTTATATTGGTTTCATAAATTATAGTGTTCATTTCAATTCTGTCACTCAGCGTTGCGGTCTAATAAACATTGAATTTTCTATTAAAATCCTAAAAATTTTATCCTTTTTTTTAAAAATATTCATCTTAATTATTTTTGAGTTTATTTTAATTAACTTTTCATATATATATATATATATAATATTTAGCAAGCTCATTTAAATCAAATCAATGTCCATTATAGAAAATTCCTTTTAATTTTCCTAGACATTACATTTTATACCGAATTTGAATATCAATTTTCCGACATTTAAGCGTTCCTGAAATTATTATGCACTCCAATTCCACGAAACCGCGCCTCGTTGTAAAAGACTTTGCGCTAATTGCACAAACACTACCTTTTAATTTTTTTGTTTTTTTTTGAGTATTTGTTTATAAAGTATTGTTTAACAGAATAGAAGCACTATAAAATGTATTATATATTATATTTTCCAGAACAATATTTATTTATTTAAAATACGTACACGTGAAGAAAAGTATAGTTAAAATACCACGAAAAACTTGAACATATAAAATAAGAAAAAGAAAAGAAAAGATAATAATATAGATAAAAATAAATTAACTTGTTAAAAAAGGGGAAAAAATTTTGAGAAAACATAGGGAAATAAAAAAGGGAAATTTTAAAACATTCAATTACCCGTTTAAGCGGGAACCCAAGGAAATTATAAAAATAATAATTATGCCAGAGTCAGGAAAATTTTGAATTAAATCCAGTATACATAGAATTTTTATATAAGAGCAACCAAAGAAAATTAAACAAAGTTACACTGGTCAATCCGAACGTGTCCGCCGCGGGCTAAGAGAGAAGCAATATGCTTACTGTATACAAAAAATGGTTGAAGCATTTAAGCGTACCGTAAATGTTTTTAAAAATTCAAAAATTGATTTAAAAATCCTCTTACTTCACTTTTAATTTATTTTAATGACCTTGGCTCTAATGACCTTGAAAAAAGTTTCGTTTTTATATCATTAGACTTCAATTTAGTTCTATATTTTATTTAAATTGTCGCGAGGAAACCTGGACCGCCAAAATTGAATAATTATTTTTAAAAGCCTTTTATTCCTCTGCCGAAGCGCCTTTTGTTCTCAACCGACGCGTTCGGATTCACCAGTGTTAATAACAGTTATGGTAAATACTTATAGCTTGTTTCTGAAACTATTCTAGGTTTTCACAAAACTACCAATTAAATATGATATTTACAATGACTATAGTAACTCTCTGTCAACTGATAAGTTTCCATTTCTCAAAAAAATAGTACATTATCCAATAATTGAATTTTAAAGATATTTTTACAAGAGTATAACCGAACTCCACACAGATTATTCTATCTGGGGAATATTCAACAATCATTCTATATATTTTCTAACTCATCATTTTTAACCCTACAATGTGATATTCCATAAATGTTCTCACCAATTGAATTAAGCATGTTTATAAAATAACTATTATTCAATTTTATTTTGATTGGTCCTTGACATATCCACAAATTTTATTTCCCCTTTTTGAACAATTTTCATCTACGCTGTCCATTTTATTTTTAACATTATTTACAAAATAACAATAATATTCAATGAATACTTACCTAATTGTTCGTCATTTTGCTTCCAAACTTTCATTCGCTTCGTTTTTTTTTTAAATTCAAGTTTATTTTCAGGCAAATGGACAGCCAACAATGGATGGCTTGTGCCATCCTTCTTATAGTTTTAATTGGTATTTTTGGAAATATATTATCTTTAATATTATTTAGTAGACCACATATGAGATCCTCATCTGTAAGATAGAAGATTCATTAAGATTTATAATAATCAATTTTTAGGTGAATGTTTTATTATGTGCTTTATCATTTTTTGACTTTACATTGTTATTATTATCAATTCCAATCTTTGTTATTCCCAATATCGATTTATGGTAGGTATTGTAATTATTGTTTATTGCTATTATTAATAACAGGGAAAATGAGCAATCATTAGTTACCTATATGGCATACATTCTCAAATTTATTTATCCCCTGAATTTGATGATGCAAACATGCTCCGTGTATATTATGGTAATGATAACATTAGAACGGTGGATTGCAGTATGTCGGCCATTACAGGTAAAACAAAAAAAATTAATCCAATAAATAATTAAAAGTTAATTAGGTTCGTGTATGGTGTACGCCAAGGAAGTCTCGATTCGCGATTGTTGCAATTGTTTTTAGCTCATTTTCATACAATTTTATCCGGTTCTTCGAATATCATTTTGTGTAAGTGACATTAGAGTTCTTTTGATGATTTCATGAAACCATTGATAACAAAATTTTATTTATTAGAAGCAAAGCAGCACATAGAAAGATTTTTTCTAACAAAATACATTTCCACTAGAATGTAGGATTAAAGTTTGTATTACCACACCAAATTAAAGTTGTTTTACCGTCATGGTGTTCATAAATTTAAGGAGCCACGCGTTTATTTACAGCTCTTTCTAATGTATTTTTTTAATTTTACATTTTACGTTAATCTGTGAGCCGATCAATATAATTAAATTAAGAAAAACGTTATAATGCAGCAAATTCCAAACCCTTAAAAGACCAATACACAATTCAGAATGATTTGGTGTGTACCAGAAGATTTATTCTCATTCGCATTGAGGTTGATTCTCAGATTCTCACAAGGGAAGTGTATTAGGTCCGGCTCTCAGATTTTGAGAACAAATTGCCGATAGATTTCTTATGGCTTGATTAATACAGTGGCAAAATATTAGGAGCCAATATTAGGAGCCACACAACGGTTTAAGTAGGTAAAAAATCTGTTTGAAATCCAAAAATATCGTTAGTTAGTGTTATGGAGAGTGACATTATTATTTGCCATCACACATTAATTGTATTTTTTGTTATGTAGGTATTAATAATACTTTATTATTGTCCTTTTCAGAGATCGGTGCCTAATGGAAGAGCAATAAAGGAAGAGAAAATGATTGGATCATTGTCCTGTTGGAAAATGATCCACGCGGCCACAGACAGCTTTTTCGTCAATTCCTCTTAAAAGTTGGCTGCCCATAATTTCGTAAAAAAGAATGGCCGTCCAAAAGGAGAGGCCCTCCAAACGAGTACCTCATTCCATCCTAATTTTTTTCCTCTTCCATTAGGCACAAATCTCTGAAAAGGACAATAATAATAACAAATAAATAAATTACAATAGTATGTTGGAGGAGATGGCGGCAACAAGGCTAGGTGACGAGGAAAAACGGAAACTCAATATATGAATAACAACAACAGACCGTCTGACAATTTGAATGGCCTAAATTCGCGCGCTAAGTTAGATCTGCAGTTGAATTGGCGGCAGTTTATAATGACCACGCGCAATGCCATCCTGGTCATGCCCAGTGCCACTTATATGACGTTGGTATTAATAAAATAATTATAATACACAACAGTTATTATATCCCTTAAAATATAAACGGGATTGATTAACATTAACTATATAAAATATTTGTTTAAAAATCGGGTGTTTAGACCCATTTATTATCCACTTAAACCATTTTATGACTTCTAATTTTTTGTCAGTATACTATTTGGATCATAAGGAATCTATCTGCAAATTTTTATCAAAATCTGAGATCCCGACCTCAAACCCTTCCCTTGTCAGATTGAGACAGATTCTCACGTTCTTAATATTAAAACTGGTGTGCAAAAGTTTGAATTTTGTTGATAAAATTAACAAAACTAGTAGCCCTGTTAAATGTTCAAAGAAATTAAAAAGAAAACTAGTTCAAGAAAAAATTTTAATAAACATTTTTTTATAGATCAACTGACACTGGAGCATTTTACGAAAAATGGTTGCGCGATCCAGGAAAACATAGGTATCTTTAACTTTTAGGCATACATAATTACCCTCAATAATTTGAAGATGGTACTATGTTGGTTATTACACCATTCTCTATATTGTAACGCATTTTCTGGTCCCATTTACTGTCATGGCATTTGCTAATGGGCATGTCATAGTAGCTATGTGTAAAGTGAGCAAGACACGCCAATTACTCACTAGACAGGTAATGTTTTCCTATTTTCTTAAATTGTGTGTTCCGTTGAATCATAAAATATTCATAATTTTGTTGTAAGCCATTATAAGATTCAAATGTTCAAAAGATCACAAAAACATTTTTCAGCAACAACGAGAACAATCGACAACGGTTATGCTTCTCATAGTTACATTTGTTTTTGCGTTTTGCAATACTCTTCCGTTTATTTTAAACGTGACGGAAAGCATATTCCCTACACTTTTTCTTGATGAGGTAGGTTGAAAGAAGCTGGAGAAGAAGAGATAAACTTTATTGTAGCATACAAGGAGCTTGGCTTATTGGCTCAATGATTTATCAAATCTACTTGTGGTTCTGAACTCGGCAACTACTTTTATAGTTTATTTTACATTTTCGGAAAAGTATCGGCAAACGCTCGTCTTTATATTAAAGTTAGTGTGCATATAATCAAGTAAATATCAAGAACTTCCATATTAAGGAATGGTTGTTGTGCAACAATTAGTGATTACAACACATACCAAGCTATGTCTCGAACTGCTTCTATGCGAATATGCTCGGAAAGTGCAGGAGCACAGAATATGCAAAGACAAGGTAGTAAATTAAGTACAGGAAGGTAGGCGCTTTCCTTGGTAATTTATTTTATTTTTAATGACTCAGCCGCACGTCTGATGTTCTACTGAAACCTATTTACATGCAAAAAAGGGGAGAGAGATTCTCGTCGGAATATAATGAACGAACTTGCAAGTGAGTATTTTCATATAGTAAAAATTCAAAAAATGTGAAATTCTATAGACACTTGGCACCTTTCGATGAATTTAAACTACCACGTCTTCCAATGGAAAAACGGAAAAAGAAGCTACAAAAGTACATATTTATTTATAAGTTTTTATATGATTTGATTTGTTATAGGATAAAGGCGGTAGATCAACGTGCAACGCCAGAAATCACAATTACGTTTAGCGAAGATCTTCCGGATGCACCAGAAGCACAACCATGTTAATAATGATGATAATAAGCTTGTATATTCTTTGTAAGAACGGGTTTAATAATTTTTTATGAAATAATTAAAAACAATAAATTATTATTGCTTGCTTGAAAATTTTCAACAATACACACATGGTGATAACGTCAAATTTTTTAAAGGTTATTTAGTAAAAACTGTAGTTTTTCAATATTTAAATTTGCTTTTATAATGTAATCATCTGCGTTTCACAGAAATGTTAACCTAATTTTCTTATATTTATCTCAAACTGAAATTTTTAATATTCCACTGGAAAACTAGATTTAGCGACCTTAAAGGAATATCGAATACAGATAGAATTTAATATCGGTGGTTCAGTTGTACGGTTCGCTGTAGAGCGATCCGCACCAGACTCTGAGTTCTTTAACTTACACTTGTTGAATGAGCCAAAAACTGTGCTTAAACAGGCCATCCGTGACCTTCTGATCATCATGTGGGTTTGTTTTTCTGCGAAAACAGCACTTTGCCGTAGAGCTTCTAAATGCCAAGGACGTCTGTCTTTTGCCAAAGCTTGTTAACAGAATTGTTGGAGTGAGAGTAAACTCACACGAATGACGAGGATAAGAACTGTGGCGTAGACGTGACTGTGTTTACGTAGTGTAGTAAAATAAAATTCTAACTTATTTTGTATTGTTTCGCACGATTTATCTTATTTCTATTTTTTAGCGATTAATTGTCCAGTTGATCCATCAAATAAATTAATTTCATTAATATTAAGAAAAATAAGCAGAAATGTTGCAAAACAATATAAAATAAGAAAAAAATCGCATTTTATTTTACGACAATACGTAAACACAGTCACGTCTACGCCACAGTTCGATCTTTGTCATTCGCGTGAGTTTAATCTCACTCGAATTGTTGTGTTGGTGACTTTACAACTTTTCTCGACTATCGTCGACATTGCATTTCAAGATCATCATTATATCAAGTTGTATTCCCCTTTTCCTGTATAGTTTTAAATGAACTGTGGCTATATGATGTCGGATCATCTAAATAACACAAAATTATATGACGAAATAGTGGTTTAAAGTACTACGGTAATTTTATTATTGTGGATGGTGTGTTATTTGTTCTTATTAAATGCTTAGTCATTCAATTATTCTGATATTATTATTCTGTAATAAATCACACTAAATTTTGAGGTAGTAGTATTCAATACTATCCACTTAAGCCAAACAAGGTATTCACAAGATCAAGAAATAGCTTAATTTGCGTTTTTGAAATTCTCTATTTATTTATTTTTTTTATATGATTTGTTCAAAATACACGTTTAAATATTGCAAAATTATCAATTTAATTTGACATGCTGCAGCGTGAAAACGCGCTCCAAATTCATAACTTTCTTTGCTCTGGTTAATTTTCTTCTAAATATTTCTATATAACTACTAAGGCACGAATAGATTTATCTATTCTTAAGTTTCGAAATAGAATATTAATTTTTAATTTAAAAAATCGCTAAATTGATTAAATTTTACTTTGTGAAGTAAAATCGCAAAGCAAATAAATACGAAAACCTAAGTATAACAGTAATAATTTGTGGCATGGTTTAGAATTAATTTACTTGTGGATCTGTGGGTGCTAACAACAGGAAAATCTTTCGACCAGAAAGTTTTTTTTGCCCGGTTAGAATCCGTTCAAAGTATGTATCTCTTAGTAATGCTGAGGCCGGTTAACCACTGCACGCCTAATGAAAATAACGATTTTGATATTTTAAACGTGTATACAAACTTTCACGTTTTTATAACAAAGCATTTTACACAGGAATTAAGATAAGCTTGTCTTAAAATATCTAAGAATATTAATTTCTTCCTAAAGAATTATATTTGAGCAAGTTTACTGAACTCATTTTATTACCATACAAGTTGATGTGAATAGAAAAACGTAGAGAATCCAGTTTTGTTTTCTGTTAAATAATCTATCAAAAACTCACGCATTTTCTCATCTTCGACCCAAAGTACTCCGTTGAGATTCAGCACTTTTAACTTTTGCCGCTAAGAATAGAAGACAATCATTTCTAATGCATTGTTCCAATATCGAATCCATTAATGATTTTTTGAAAGTCAGTGGATTTAATTTCTTCAAGTCCCTCCCATCACGATGTTTTCATTTTTTATTATATGCGCGGGTTATTTTTTTTAGAATTCCTGTCGAATATCTCGAAAGCTGCGATTTAGCTTAAGTTTTAAAAAAATCAATGGCCTAAAAATAGTCAGAATAGACATTATGAAAACACTGTGGTATCTAATTTTTATGATGTCAATATATATGCTGACTAATTTAACTATAAATAACTATCAAAAAATTATTACGAAACATCAGAAATCTAAAAAATAGAAACGGATGTACTTATTAAGGAACATAGACATAAAGAATTATACATTAAAATAAATATTTTTTCACTTTTATTGTAAATAAACAGATTGTCAACATTTGAAGTGCTTAAAAGTATTGAATTATCCTCACCGCAATTAATGCGATTAATGACCATCGATTGCTAATTATATACTAATATAGGCATAACATGGTTGTACATACTAAATTCCTATGATATTTTTTCATTCAAAGTCAAGAATGACCCAGATTTTCAAATGAAATCGTCAACAATGATATAATTGCTTGTTATATTGCAACCGAAACTTTTAGTTGATGAATTAGCGTTCATAATTGTTAATTTAATTAGTTTGCAACGGATTTATATAGTTTCATCTCGTATAATTTTTAGAATTCGATATATTTTATCTTCCTCATATTACACATATTTCAGGAGTTAATGAAGTCCATATTCTTATTTATTCTTCTACTATTCTTAAATATATGTCAGAATTATGCTCTCTCTACACCGGATGAGGAGGATCAAGATTTAACAGATCCTCCAACTACTCAGACTCCTACCACTACCACAACAACATTTAATTTTCAAAATTACTTCACACCTGCTCTTGATCCATTTCCTTTTACTAGCAGAAACTATCTTCAATTTCCGCAAGTTGTTCCACTTTGGAATCCGCCAAATCTTTTAAGAGATGACACGGGATTGAAGCCATTCTCGTATGTTTGTTCAAATATGGTAATGCGTGGGGTTCTAGTAAGATTTATATTATTTATTTTGCATTTCTTCCAAAAACCACAACTTTATTATTTGAGGCTTTGGGGGTATTTCATTGTACAGGGAATTTTCCATGTAAAGTTTACGGTAGTATCATTTTTTTAAATATATTTTTTAAACTTAAATTTATGAACATTATAAATAAGAGCTAAAATTATAATATCCAGATAAGATTATAAAGTAAAATAAGCTAAAAAAATTATTTAAGAGCTGACCTTTATCGCAAATTATCATTCAAATGTCGATTTCACAAAATTTCTAAGGATTTTTGAAGTCTCTTGTGAAATTTTAAATTTTCAGGTGAACTTTAGTGGGTTATCATGCTAAACATAGGGAACTCTAAATGAAAAAATGAAATTCAAACAAACCACAGAAAATAGGATACAATCTAGAATTCCGAAAATAAAATAATATTTTCATTTTGTTGGACCTAACACTACAAGATTAAAAAATTTTTATGTGTATGTCTGTAATAACCACTTGAATAATGGAAAACTCTTATTTCCATTGACATTCAGCATAAAATTATGTTCGTATATTATTTTTACCATTTTTTTACGATTTATTATTACTTTCTACAAGAATTCAGCAGTATAATTTTAAAAAATTAAAGTATTTATTTAACAAGATAAACTATGTTTTACAGTCTTACGTACGCATGTTTAAAATTCCATATAACTTGCAAGTCAGTGATGGGAGGGACGCCATTTTTTTTGGAATTCGAGCGCGAATTCTCTTAAAAATTAAAAAAAACCTGAACTTGTCTTTTACCCACCCGGAACCGAAACCGGAATCGGGACTTCAATTTTTCCCTACCCGGGATCCTTTTTTAGGAAAATACTCGAGCCGGGGGAAGCCTCCCTAAAACAAATAATTTAAAATTTTATGGATATTCAGCTGTACTCCACTGCCACGAAACCGCGCCGCATTGCAAAAGACTTCGCAACCAACTGCAAACTCATTGGTTTAATTTATTATTTTTATTTTCAATATTCACAAGTCACTTACATTGACGATGAAGACTCTTGCCATTAATTGAGGTATTAAGAATTTCCTTTCATTAATTCATCAGGATTTCTTCAGAATGAAACGTTAGCTGATAAGTAAAATATTGAAAATAAAAATAATAAATAGAAAGGTTGTGTTTGCAATTGGTGCGAAGTCTTAGCTAATGCGGCGCGGTTTCTTGGTAGTGGAGTGCAATTCCGTGCCTTGAACAAATAGAAAATTTCAAATTGATTATCCGATATATCCTTGTTAGTCATTTTCAGTAAACTCCAACTGTGAGCAGAATAACAGGCGCTCACTTAATGTATTTAGAACTATTTTCCTGACACATTTTTCTGTTTTATATATAATTTTAGACAAATAGGGAAAGTTTTTTTTAAAAAATTTACATGTAATATGCTTATTTAATTTGATTATAAGTTATTAAACATGATGATATTGCTATTTTCAATTGGCCCCCTGCTACAGTTGTGATTCTAAATTAATTTTTCGCAGACTTATTTAAACTGTGGGATATTTAAATGTTTTAGAAGATTTTTAAACTTCAATAAAGACAACATAACTGTCAAATAGATTAAAATAAAATAACTATTTTACTTACTGAACATCGCGCATTTTTAATTTATTCACAAATTAAAATAACTACCATATTCAGTCTCCCAACACCACCTACTCCTCCTTTGATTCCAACGCTACCAACTCTTCCACCATTCACTTTCCCAACAATTCCACAAACAACTCAAACCACCCCAAGGCCGTTGAATATCACAATAGATCCGGAAGCTTTAATGGATGTGGTAGGTGTATTACTAGTTTATATAAGCTTTCAAGTGTTTTTTAGCCGGAAATAATAAGTCATTGGGGGTACCCTGTGGAAACGCATAAAGTCGTCACAGCTGATGGTTATATACTAACTCTTCATCGAATACCACATGGAAGAAGTGAGATTTTCGTTGATATATTGTTGATGTTCAATTAAGATGAGTCATCAAAGTCAGCATCGGAATTGGAAAAGCCTGTGGTGTTCCTGCAACATGGGTTATTGTGCACGTCTTCCATATGGTTGTTAAATCTTCCGCATCAATCTGCAGGTAAAATGATCTTGTCTATGCACATCAATTGAATTTTTTAAAAATGTGGATTCTAGTAGGAGAATCAAGACTCAAGATATTTTAAGAAAAGTTTAATGGCCAGTCCAAAAGATCAAAACGATTTGAACCATTTTTGACTTGTTGAGAATTGTGTTTTTAATCATTGTCTTCCTGGAAACCCAATGCTCTGTTCCACAGGTTCTCCTAAATCTCTTCGTACACGAAGCGATCCGTAGATTCAACAAAACGATTAAGTGGCCCCATAGAAGTTTTAGTAGAACGGTCCACCACCATGTTTGTTCCTCGCACGCCAACTTAAATGTTCGATTTGTGAAAGATTGGGATTTTTGTCCAACTTAAAGTTCTACCCCATGTACTAAAAATATCGCCTATATTATTCATATCGATAGTCTAATTTGAGTCAGGTTTTTAGCTGTTGGCGTGCCCTTGGCCATTAGAATTTTGGATCAAAAATAGGACGTCTCATTCACTTCAATTTCACGCAGAATATAGTTTCTCCGGGGTTCAACCGGGAAACTATTTTCTATTAATTTCATTAAGCTGGAAAATGTTTCTTAAGGTGATCCTAGAGCACGCCAACTGGTACGGTATTAAAATAACCTCAATAAACGTGCTCAAATCTAACTTTTTCACATTTTTAGATAGTGTAGGGAAAGCCTAGTTAAGTTGTCATAACCAATGTTTTATTGAAAAGACGTAACAATTGTCAAACTAACTCCAGTTGGCGTGCTAGAGAAAGATAATTGTGATCCGTATGACTTTTAAGTTTCAACTTACTTTACTTTGGATACTTTGGAGTCCGAATCATTATTGAAATGAGAAATAACCCTCTTCAATTCGAGCGACTGCGACGTGCCACTGTCAACCATGAAGCTCTCGTCTCTAGGATGTCTCCTATCCATCTTATAGTAGATCTTACCGTGGTCCATTCGTGGGTGCAGTTTGAGATCTAAAATTTGACGGTAGGACCAGCGCGGTCGTTAGGCGTCTGTTAGGCGTTTGTAGAAACTATCCACCGTCCACCGGCATTCTGGAAATATGGCCTGCCCATAATAAGATCTTTCCGCGGACAATCCTTTCAATGTTATTTGTATCACAGCACTGAAGCAAATGGTGTCGATGGCTCTTTGCAGACGCGTGAAGTGCTCAGAAAGAAGTAGCCATGTCTCGGAGCCATACAGGGGGCAGGAATAACATTATACATAATGAATAACGCTTTTAGAGTGCCATTGGCATTTTGGATCGAAAATAGGTCGTCTCATCCACTTCTGTTTCAAGCAGAATATAGTTTCTCTGGGTTTATCCGGAAAACTATTTTCTATTCATTTTCATTAAGCGGTAATAAGTCTCTTAAGATAATCCTTGAGTAGAAAGATAATTGTGGTTCGTATGACTTTTAAGTTTTAAAAATATAAATAATCTGACAAGACAAATATTATATTTTGCTAGTTTTTCTTTATTTTGACAATTTTAGATAAATTAAAATTCACAATAAACAACTTTACTTTAGGCTTCATATTTGCTGATCATGGTTATGACGTCTGGTTTGGTAACATGCGCGGAAATACCTATTCTCGTCAGCATCTTCGCTTTAAGTCAACTGATCCGAGGTTTTGGCGATTCAGCTGGGAAGAAATGGCCAGACATGACTTGCCAGCAATGATTGATTATGTTTTGAAAACCACTAAGAGACCAAATCTTTACTATGTCGGACATTCTCAAGGATCCCTCACAATGTTTGCGAAAATGAGTCAGGATCAAGAATTTAGTTCGAAGATACGAAAGTTCTTTGCAATGGCGCCTGTGGCAAGAATGTCGAATGTTAAGGGTCTATTTCACGATCTTGGCGAAATATACGATCAATATAATGTAAGAGATGATATGGGAATTTCTTTGAAGTAGAAGATACTAGCCAATATTTTATTTAAAATTTATTTATTTATCTATGATACTTTAATACTAATTTGATCATATTTTACATATTTCGTGTGTTTTCTATTCTTTATTAAAAACAGTTTTAGTTGCTCTAAAACAAAGATAAGATAGAAAAACATATTCAGAATTTTAATCAAAAGATTCCTATGAATTTCTCAGAATTGTCTACTTCAAAAGGATCCTAGTTTTTCCAAATCTTTGTTAAATATTAACTTTACAGATGGTTTATCAAGTCTTCGGCGATGGCGAGTTTTTAACAAATAATATATTCACAAAACTTCTAACGGATATAATGTGCGATCAGAATGTGAACAATCCCCTATGTGAAAACTTTATCTTTGCGGTGTCTGGTCCAAATAGCAATCAATTTAACAATGTTCGTACCATTAAAATCACATAGCTGAAACTCATTTTTTCAGAGCAGAATTGGAATATATCTGGCTCATAATCCTGCCGGAACATCGTCAAGAAATATGCTTCACTTTGCGCAGATGGTAAAGACGAAAAGAATGGCTCGGTTCGATTTTGGAAGAGAATATAACTTAAGATTTTATCATAACGTAAATATTTAGAAATTGTTTATTTTAAATCGTGTTTTAAACAGGAAATCCCACCCGAATATGATCTACGACGAATTAATTCTGATGTTTATCTTTATTATTCTGACTTCGATTGGCTGGCGGGCTCAAAGGACGTTGAAGGATACCTAATTCCAATGTTACAAAAATCAACCTTAAAAAGTGTTGTGTAAGTTTCAAGATCACAATGAGTTCTAAGAAATTATTTGTAGAAAACTGAAGGATTTCAATCATAACGATTTCTTATGGGGAATGAGAGCGCGAGAGGAAATTTATGAGAAGATTATGAGAATAATTGATCGCGATTTTGTAGTTAAAATTAATGATGATCCGGTATTTCGAATGTTTAATGCGACCGATGAAAGATACAAGAAAAGATTGAGGAGCATGAACTTAACTAGCGTCGAATTGGATTGAATATTAATATTATTATTTATTACTATCTTGTTGATCTCTGTTGTTCTTGTCAATTCATTGGGTTTCAATAATTTGTATTTAATAAAATATTAAAACTTAATAATTTGCTCATGAGTTCGAGATCGATATATAGTCAATAATATCACGTTGAATACTAGAGTATCAAACGTCTTAAACGCCAACTGGAAGACTAATAAAACGAGCTCAGAAGACGTGCTCAAAATATATATTTTGTGAAGAAATTAATATCGTAAATAGTTTATGGAAAAACTTGCAAAATTTTTTTGTTACGTTTACGTGAAAGTTAAGACGAGAGTTACAATAAGAAAATGATTCTGGAGAGTACGGTGGATGCTGAAGAAACTCCCATTCGAGCTCTTGGAGGGCGGTTTTAACGACTTGACAAAAAGCGGCCTGGCGTTGTCGTGGAGCAAGATGACTTGACCTAGTCGATTGGGTCTTTTCAGTCGAATAGCCTCATTTAGGCGGTTCAGCTGGGCAACATAGGGCACTTTATTGACGGTAGCGTTTCTTTTGAGCATTTCCCAGCGCAGCATGCGCTCCCAGCTCCAACAAACGGAGATCATGGTCATTTTTGGGTGAAGATCTTGTTTGCCTCTTGGCTTTGGCATATCTCCTGGAGTCACTCATTACCTTCTTTTCTTTAGACTGGCGTACAGGTCATCTCCCGTGACGAATCGGTACAAAAATCTATGTTTATGACGGCCTGTTACTCGAAGTTGAGCTGCGATTTGAAGGTGATTTTCTTCGTTTTGTTTGTTGAGCTCATGAGGTATCCAGGCCCCGAGTTTTTCGGTAAATACCCAACGAATGAAAATGGTTAAAGATTATCTTTTGAACACAGTTCATTTTTCTGGCCAACTCTCAACTGGTTTTGCGACCATCTTCCTATAATAGAGCCTTCAGCAGATGCCGAAAATGCTGATTTCTGCCTTCTTGATATTTCAATTCTAAGCCTGAAAAATAATGAATATTTAAAATTTCAGAACAAACTAAAAACACATTTTTCTAAAGCAGAAAAAACGCTATCAGATAATTAGATACACTTTGCCAAACAACAAGAAAATTGTTCTGAAACAAAAATAATATAAAATCTCTACGAACTCAACCCAATAAGTAAAGCGTAAAAATAACAAAATCATTAATTCCATTTGGTATGCAAATATTTTAAAAAAAAATTATAAATCTAGGAAAAGTGCGCAAAAATAAAATGTCCATTATTTCAAAAAAAACGAGTGGCCGTCCAAACGAGAACCTCATTTCATCCTAATTATTTCCTCTTCCGATCTCTGAAAAGGACAATAATAGATATTTACTTAGAAATATGATATTTTTGTAGTTGATACTTTAAAGTCTAAACAAAAATATGGAGATTTCACAGGAACAGGCTTTCCAGATAAAAATAATTACTTTTTTGTCATTCTCGGTGGCATTGACATTCCCGGAAGGTGTTGTGGAGCTCAAGGGTACCAGTACGTAGTCCCTGACCTAATATGTAGTTTTTTTTAAATCCATAAATTGTTTACGTTACCATATTTATTCATTGTTTAATAAATCAATATTTAATAAATAAAATAAAAATTAAATTAGGTAAAGCTTATTCTTCATAGCCACTGATCTGTGTTGACTTAACTGTATCAAATGCACGACAATCAGATTCGATAATAAAATACTTTAATAATTCCGTTTAAAATAGAGTTCTCTAGAAAGACTTTTATTAATTTAACATAAGGAATTTTGATTACATTACAGTAATAATAATCTAATAGGAAAATGAAGCGATTCAAATTGATGTGAAGATGAAAAACCCAAATCATACTTTCCAGAATGACATTACTGGTGCTCAAAAAAAGTTGACTAGAATTAGTGTCAGACTTAATCCATAAAATCGGTCTAAACCAAACGCTGCGTCGATTGATTACCTTCTAATGGTTGCGGTCTTCAAAACCTCGATAGGATGGCGGTGCTGAATATTTAGTAATTTGAACTTTTCCAGCTTTTGTACACTGTTTTAATAAATTTTTAATTATGTTTTAACTTTTTTAAACAGATTTACCGATATTATGCGAGAAGTAAAAACCTTTTTCCCAAAAAACCAATTTATGTCAAACGTATCAATTTAATTTATTATTTATACTATGCAAGCTATAAAAATTCCAATTATTCAATTTTGAAATTTCTTGGATCAACCAGGTAATTCTTTATTGTCTCAATTATATTAAATAATTATGACCAATCTTAATAAAATTTCGATAACAATGTTTTTGTATTAAAGCGGAAAGACTATATTTAACAATTTAAAATCTCCCCTTTTTCTTTCTATCTCTCTATTTACCTGATATCTATGCCAATAAATTGTTTCATAATAAAACAAAAAATAGTTTGAGCGAACGATAACTAAATATTATCATCAACACTTTATGAGTGTTTGTGTGTGTGTCGGAGTATTGGGAGAAATGCTAAGCTTATATCCTTTCGAGTGATACTTAATACTTTAGTTCACAGATTGATAATTTTTTTAAAAAATTATTATTATAATTATTCTGTTTGCAACTGTTTTAATTCATTTTGATATTTTCTAACTAATAACATTTAATCAGTATATATATTGATTTTTTAAAAATATAATATAGTCTTGAGGTGCTTGAGCTTGGAAATTTCAGAAGTTTGCATTAAAGGTATAGTTCAAAAGAGTTAGTGGATGCTTTTAAAACTCTGAAATATAGGGAAGCCTTGGGAAGCCAGAAGATTTATAATAATTGAAATAATGCTACACGTGTTATTGATTATAATAATTATAATTTAACTGATTCCCTCAAACATAAAAAACAAAATGTGTTATCATTCTACAACTTGATAAGAAAAACTCCATAATGGAGCATAAAATTAGACTTTTTGTTCTCGATTGTAAAAAGATATAGTGATGTCGATATAATATAATATAATTTAATTTAATAATTTTTTTTTATCTGTATGCTCTATTTTCATTAAATCAATATGAGTCATATTAAAATTCGGATATAAAAAAACGTCAGGCCTTGAAAGGGCGACCGGTTATACAAGATCATCATCCAACATTCTATTGCGGATGACAAATTTTTTCATAAAAATTTCATAAAAAGTTTAAGAGGAGTTGAATTGTTATATTGTCCTTTTCAGAGATCAGTACCTAACGGAAGATGAAAAAAATTAGGATGGAATGAGGTTCTCGTTTGGACGGTCACATCAATCTCAAAAAAATGGGCAGCACATATTGAAGAGGAATAGACGAAAAAGTCGTTTGTCGCCGTGTGACCGTCCATCTGAAGCTATCATTTTTCTCCTTTTTTTGCTCTTCCATTAGGCACCGATTTCTGAAAAGCATAATATTTAAAGAAAAGTTTCTCTCCATAATATATATTTAACGTTTTTCTCATGTTTCAAGAGAGTTTTTAATTGTGACAAATGCTACTCAAATATGAAAAGATGTGCGTTTGTAAAGAAATTTTTAAGAAACATTTAAAGAACTTTTCGTAAAATTGAAATAGTAGTTATTAGAAAATATTCCTAGTAGTTTTTTAAAATATTTAGAAGTTCTTCAATACACTTTGACGAATATTGCGAATCTTGTGTGAATAAATTGCAAAAAGCATCCCCTTCCCTTTTTATTTAAATTCCTTATTCGTCTAAAACATAAACCTTTCAAATTTGATTTACACGGCAAATTGAAATGAAAATTTGTCAATCGTCTAATGAACCTTACTAATAAAAAACGTGTAAAGAATCACCGTAAACTATCCAATAATCGGAGGTAATTCTTAACATAATCAATGTAAGAAGAATTTCTGAGCTCAGTGTTAAAGTATTTCATTTGGCGTGCTTTGTTGATTAGAACCATTTAAAAACATTGATTAATCGTGGTTATATTATTGTAAGATTCAAAAATCCACGCACTTCGCTTTAAAAATAAAGCGAAGTTCGTGGTTCACACTTTTCTGAAAGTGGAGTGTGTTCTGTGTACTGGTTGTTATTTCTCGCTTAACATAATAAATTGTATATAACCATTAAAAATTATTTATAGCATTTATATATATTATAAATACAAATCTAGAATATAACATTTTTAATTACCTGAAGTGGGAGTTATAACATTTCTATTATTTTGTTTTACTTTTCAATACAATTTAATAAATTTATTCTTTATCAACAACTTTTAATGATTATAACAAAACGCAATTTATTTTCACACGGTTGATATGTAAAATAATAATCCTTAAAAATATACATCATTTATATTATACTATAAAGCCGATCACGTTTATTACTAATTCCAGATAAGCTTTTTTTCATTTTGTAAGCTATAACACCCTTTTATATTTCTACTACTTAACAAATTATGCACATATCTCAAATATTCATCTAAAATAACAGATGTATAACCCTTGTATCAATCAGCATTCAACTTTTTGCGATTGCCCATACTTTATGAATATTTGTAATAAAAATTATTGATTATATGCTGCTGATGATGACGATGATGAAAAGATCAGTCCGATAAAATGTTGTGTACACTTTTACACTGTAAAAAAACACCCTGGATAGATTTTGTGCAAGATGTGCGGCTCACAAAGAGAGCACGAAGACATTGTGAGCCATTCGAAACAGACGCCTGTCGCTTGAGGATGAGTGGCATTCGGTTTTAGTTCCGAAAATTGCTATTTGAATTGTTTATTTTTTGTAGAACATTCGAACTTGTAATTAAGTTTTAGTCTATTAATTTAAATATCCTCTTGATAGGTTAGTTTTTAAGCTTATCTAATATTTATGAAATTGAGGATGTGTCGACTCAATGATAAATTTTTTGTAATCTTCATATGCGTAAAGCTTGAAAAGCGTATTTGGTAGCATAAGCTTTTTATAATTTTTCATTAATATGGAATTAAACAGTTAAGTTTTAATTTGCTCAATTTTGCGTTATACATAAGTTGTTTTCTATATTTATTATTTATTAGTTTTTGTGGTTTCTTATTTTCCATGACAAATGATAAATTAATAGGTATTATTTATCTTGAAAACTTTATAATTGTGTAATTTCTACAAAACTTTTATAATAAGGGTGTTTTTTTTTTAATCATTAATGCCAAAATATCCACTTTTTGTTGCGTTTCACTTTATTTTCTTCTTTATTTACATTCTATTCTAATTGTAAGACTTATTGGGGGTGGTAACTTTGATGTCACTATGAATAAGAATTAAATATTTATTAATAACACCTAATACACAAGCATGAAAATGTAAATGAACTTATTTGTCCATATTTAAATGTTTCTTACTAACTTATACGCTTTCATTTGATACAACTAGAGGCCTTATTTTCACTAGTCTATATAAAACTATCTAAAAAAGTCACATTTCTTACCAAAATAGGCATCTTTTCTGAGCCGTTAACCATTCATAAGTATTTAGAGATTTTGTTTTTAAGATGAGTTTAGCTAGGTAGTTTTCACGGAAATCACAAATTTTTGAAGCGTTATAACTTATTCCATAAATAAGGCGAACAAAGTCCAGTCTTTGAGCGCAAAAACCACCACCCCACGCTAACTGAAAATAATGTCTGAAAATAGTTACGTATTTTCAATAAATCATTGTTTACGACAATTTAACGAGGCCTTTCTTAAACTGTCTTAAAATGTTAATAAATATTCAAAAAATTAGATGGGGGAACTTTTACTGAGCTCATTTTAATACCATTCCAGTTGGCGTGCCACCGAAGTATAAACAGATTGCACGTCAATTTAAAATGACGAAACAATTTTTCCTTCGAATAAACTATAGTTGTCGCTAAATGTGATTAGCACCGCAAAACGTTTTTAAATATTATTTTTTTCCATTTAATTTTAAAGATTCTTTTCTTGTTTTAGCTCGTTCTATACCGTTTTTTCTTTAATAAATTGAAGATTATGTTTTAGATGTTGTATCAATAGTGGAATAAATGTAGAAAATAATAATATTGAAACAAATTAAATGAAAAAAATAATATTAAAAAAAAAGTGCGCCACATTTTGCGAAGGTAATCGCATTTGGTGACGATTATATTATTTTTAAGCCAGAATGAATAACCTTTTCCATAAACATAAACAATATTGAGCACCTTATTAGAGAAGACAAAAATCCAAGAAATTGCGACGAAATTTCGTTTTTGGTTTTTTTTTTTGCAACAGACTAATATTAACCGATTTTTCTTGTTTGCTTAAATATATAAAATTTTTAGAAGTGTTTTAAGTAATTCATATTTTCCACAACTTGTGTGTCTAGAATTGTTTGATTTGAATTCAAAAAAGACACATAATATTTACCACGTTATTAAGCGCATTGTTTTCAATGAATTTATGCAGAATTTTCACGAACACCGAAAAAAAAACTTTAAAAAAAAAAAAAAAAAAAAACTTTTTTAAAATTAAAAACTTTTTTAGAAAGATATTAATATTTTTAGATTGTTTGAGACAAGTTTATTTAAATTATAGTAAAAACTTTGTTGTTATAAAGACAGAAAAATTTTAAAATCTCTAAAAATCTTAAATTCTCTACGTCGATTTGACAGGAGCACTTACGATTTAATATATTATACATTTTTTATACGTTCTCGGCGGCTAGATAATTATAAACAGAGAGACACATAAACACACAAGAAAATTATCTTTTCCCTACAGTCTTAATCTCTTTTTTCCAATTCAAACATTTAAAACTGGCGCGTAAAAATATAACTCTAGGCGACCCGGAGAGGTCCATCATTTTGTGCAGAACAGTAAGTTAATCTGATCGAATCACCTTGATTTTAGGTTTTTTTTAAATGTTTTATTCATAAATTTGGTTAAGAATCCTACGAAGAGTTATATTACTTTAAGGTTTGATGACCAAAGAACCAGAGATCGATTGCAAGAATCTCTATCGGTAAGTCGTAATGGGGAAAGGTATTTATTAGGGATCATTCTCTATGAAACTTACCTTATCTTTTATCGGATAACAATTTTCGTACAATCGAGTTACGCTTTCCCCAAAAGTTTTTTATGGGGTCGTTCTTGCAATCGACCTCAGAAGTATCTACCTTCTTTTAATTATGACGTTCTAAAAAAATAATTCTGAAATTTAGTGAATAATATGGTTCTAAATATATTAAAGATATTTTAGTGGCCGGGAAAAGGTAAAAATATAATATTTTATTATTTCCAAGGCGATTGGTATGGCTAGAAAATGAGCCTCAGTAAACGTTCTCAAATCCTATTTTTTCACAAGATATAAATTGTTTTAGATAGTTTAAGAAAACCCGAGTTAAATTAACGTAAAAAAGACTTTATCAAAAATACGTAAACATTTTCAGATACGCTTAAAATTTTGAAAATCGTTATTTTGTTATGCTAATAAGAAACATGACTTAAGGGAGTGGAAGTTGTGGTTACGCTCCACATAGGCGTCGATTTAACTTTCAATTTGTTTGATGATCCTTTTATTGTATTTCTCAAAGATTCAAAATTTGTAATGCGACGTGGAATGCAAAGTTGTAAGCATTGCAGTTAGCCACACTGCAATAATCTTTTAATTAATTTTCTAGTGTATCAGAAGGAAGGTCAATTTAAACTTAGGATATCATACAGTTTTCTGACGGAATAAAAAATATAAATCAATAATAAAGACTATTAAAAACCTATATAGAATAATATTCGCATATCAGAAATGGATTAAATAGCTTCATAAATAGTTATATATAACACAATTATTGTTTATATTTATATTAATTATACTCAACTACATAAAAACATTGATTTGTTAATTGAATTCCTTACCCAAAATATTCAATTAAGAACCAAAAATAAACACAACAATAGAAAAGTTTAATATTTAAAATTGATTTCGTTTCCATTTATTTTATTGTTGCTTTAACTAACAATTCCTCAATAAATACGCATATATCTATGTTTATAATAGTATATCCATATTTGTGGCTCTCTTCCTGTCTGATTTAATTTAGATTTTGTTCGGTGATGAATATAAATATTTGTATGTCCCTGTGATTAATCTTCCACTTTTCTCTGTTTCAACGTTTGTTTGCTCTTTTTTGCTCGATTCGGTTTTTGTTCATAGATTTGATGATTTTTCAGAATTGCAGATGCTTAAAATCTAAACGAAGCGAATAGAAAAAAGTCGAAAGTGAAGAAAAAATAACATTTACTCATCGAAATTACAATCGATCGATTAACGATGGCTGATAAAGAGGAGCCAGGAAGCGGGGAGCAAGATGATGTTTCGTTTTTAAGAACTGTATGTTTAAAGTTTATTTTTAATTTATTAATAATGTTCATTAAATACATTCCAAAACAATTTTTTATTAAAACCTTAATTGTAATGCAATAGATTAAAATTTTCTTTTATAAATTCTATTGTGTTAATCATAAAATATTCAGGAACCATCTAAAAATCTGATTTTTTACATTTTTCTCAATTCCTCTTGAATATGTGCTTCCCATAATTTCGTAAAGACGAATGTCCGTCTAAAAAGAGAGGCCGTCCAAACGAGAACCTCATTCCATCCTAATTTTTTTCCTCTTTTATTAGGCACGATCTCTGAAAAGGACAATAGTTTATTACAATTCTGCAGAATTAAGTAATAATTTTTTTATCTGACATATAAAAGATAAACTTCAAAAGCCTTTTTCAATGTTGAAACATCTATTCGCTTTAAATAAAAAGAAAGTTTTATATTTTTCCTTTTGTGAGGGCGATAATATCATAAAGAATCTTCTTATTTAAACTGGGCTCTGTTGAACTGGTGACATCCAATAGATTTTTTCGACTCCGTATCTCTTTAGATAGCAAATCCATTAAAAATTATAATATTTACTAATTAATTTATTTGCCTTATCCCTAGCGAGTCTTATAATGTAATCGATATTTAAAATGTTAATTCCACATGGGTAAAAACTATTCAAGCAAGCAAAAAAGCAGTAATTAATTAGATTCAAACAACAAAATAAGAACATAAATGATGATGATGAGAAATTTTAAATGAATTTGTTATAAATAAAGATGGCACTGAAAGACTCGAATGATATTTTTTTTGAAATGAATGAATATAATCCTTCCAAATCTCATTTTATAACTTATTTATATTATAGAATTTAAATGATTTTTTATACTATAAATTGTTTACATCAAGTTAAGAATAAAAATGAAGTAGGAAACACAAAAAGGCAATTTTTATTTGTTTTCATTTATTCTTCAACTTGTTTTGTTCTCTTCACTTTTTGTGCATGTGTATTCTAAACCAAAGAATATTTTCTGATGCCTTCTTTTAACCGAATAGCCCAAATGAGTAGCCAGGCTTAAATAGGATGAGAATAAAGTTTTTCTTTTTTAATATTCATCTCGCCATAATTTTTATTGTGTCGCATATGAGAAAAGGAAAAAAAACTAAAAATGGAGCAGGAAGGAGTAAAAGTATACGAGTAGTATTAGTAAAAAGGTATAGAAGTTTTAAAGCTTTGTTTATGCTCTCTTCTTCTTCTTTCATTTCTCGTTGTATTGTTCACACTCTTTTTCTATTTTTGAATATATAAATTAGCATTTATCAGATTATCTGCATTAACATCTACATTTTATGGATTGAATAAAAACTTGCGCGATATTATTTTTCAAATGTATCATATTTCAAAGTGAACGATAAATGTTTCGAGCATGTGTCAGAAGAAAATTTTCATTCACTAATTGGCGCGGTTTTCCGGTTTCCGATGGTGTCCTTCTCTAAAATATGCCTTTTTAAAAATTATTTGTGGGCTCTTTTGGCCTTGCTTCTATTCAATCACAATGAATTCTTGATTATGTTTCTGTTTGAAGCTGCAAATTTTAAATTTTGTTGATTTACTTGAAAATGAATTGTTTTTTTTTAGTTTTGTCACTCACAATTTTTTGGAACCTTTGGCTGATGTTGAATTAATGTTATTTAGAAAACATAATAAAAACTATTTTTGAAGATAATACGATTTTATAACCTTATAATAACTAAGTTTAATTTTAATCTAATTATATATGGAACGAAATGAAAAATTACATTATAATAATAGTCCAATTAAAGTTTATTCATCAAAAAATTGTGTATTGATATGTTTAAAAAAGTGACGGCCATGCCAACTTCAAAGCCATATATTAAGTATAGATTTAATAATAGAAATAATAAGAATAGGAAGCCAAACATTATTTCGTTAGGGATATTAAAGTTATTTGCACACTTTTATTGCTATTAGTTTATATATAATATTTTGCATTCGCACGTGGTTCCTAGCCATCATAAAGTGATTAATTAATTTAATTACAAGTATTTCAATATGAAACATCTCATACATGAAGGCATTTTACTTTTATATTTATTCAGGATTAGCTTGTTCCGTTTCATTTTAACATTAATTTAATCAATAAAATTGTTTTAATTTGTTTTAAACTACAGTTGTGATCCTAATTTTATAGAAAATCATATATTAATGGTTAAATTTTCAGAATTTTTTCCAACTATTTTGCGGATAAGTTTTATAGATAAAAGCCCTCTCCGACAAAATTCAGATTTTAGACAATCGATGGTTTGAACAATTACCGTCTTCAGAAACGTAACGGAATATATTCAATTTAGAACAACATTTTAAATCACTAATGAATGATATTGTCGCTATTAGTAGTCTGTCGGTTTAGGCGTATTCTGTTAAAAATAGGAAAATTAGAAAACATGCCGAACAGATACGTAAAAAAAGTAATTTATGACTATTATTGACTTTGAGTCAGAGATGGGCGGAATTCCGCATTCCGCATTTCGGATACCAGCCATTTTTTCCATTGCAAATACCTTATTCCGGTTTCCATATTTTAGAATGTAATTTTTCCTGTTTCTGAATTCTGGATTCGAAAATTCAAAAACTACCATTCCCTTCATCACTCTACATTAAAATCATATTATTTAGCAAAATTTAACAATCTTCTAGAGAAAGTGTGAACCTTGTTGAAATATCCTTATCATTATATCTCTGTTAGCCAAAGTTTTTAAGATTCTTTTAATTGGAAAATCCGGAATTCGGAACGGAAAAATGGCCGGAATACGATATTCGGAATGCGAAACCTGGAATTCCGCCCATCTCTGATGTAGAGATTTATTTGAATGTGATGAAAACAAAGCTCACCCCCAACTTGTATAGTAAAATAATGAGCTCAGTAATCATGCTCAAATTTAACTTTTTCCAAAGATATTAATATTTTATATAGTTTAAGACATACTTAATGAAATTGTAATATTGTAGCATTTTGCATTGAATATAACGACTTTTAAGTAGTTAATTGGCTCTACAATTGCACACTCAAACTAAAGACTTTGTAATTTATGCGTGTCTGATTATTTTTACGTGTTTTTAACACAAATGTATTCCTCATAATAAAACTAGGCTTGTTTTAAACTATCTAAAAGTATTAATATACTTCTAAAAAATTTAGAGCGAGCACGAGCAGCACGTTTCGAGCACGTTCACTGAGCTCATTTTATTACCAGGCCACACCAAATGAATTAGTAAAAACAAAAGCCCATAAAAGTCATTTAAACCTAATATATCGTGAAAATTTAAAGTCTAGGACATATTTTAAGAAAAGCCTGTTATTTTGCGGTAAAAATTAGTTGATGAAGCTCACGTGAATTTGAATGAAATTAGTCTAAAATTTGCAAAATCTTTATTTTCATTTGGCGTGCCAGGCTAGTTGGGGTTTCATTGTTTGCATTAATTTTTTTCTGTGAAATTCTGAATTTGCAATATTTAAAAACAATTTTGTTCACCTAATTGTACATTATCCTAAATGTTATTCAACTTTTGAGTTTTATGGGTTTTAATCCATGATTTTGTAATTGTAAATGTAATTAAATGCTTTCATTCTTCTAGTAATTTTAAACGCTATTTGTTCAATTAAAAAATAAATTAGAGTACAATTGAAATAATCAATGCATTATTCTTGTTCTTCGAGCATACTCTTCCATTTCAAAAAAATAAACGTATTCATCTTGTCTTCATTGGCATTCGTGTTGTTTAAACAATTCCCTTAAATTCAATTTAAAATGAATGCAGAATTTTTGATGTCCGTTCAACGTTTAATTTGTCAATTTTACCTTTCGCCCTTCATTCTAAACGTCTATTGATTCTTTTTTTTAAATCTTGTATATATTGTTAGTGATTATTTGGAGCTGTACTTGAATGAAAACGTTTATGATCCGGCTGATCACACCATATATATCCAAACAAACACAACAAAAGTGATTTCAATCCACTTCAGCCTTCGATACAAATGTACAATAAAAACACACAAAATGCTCTCATATATCTACCTGGTGTATATACAACTTAGTCAAAGTACATTTTAATTTTTGACAGCCAACTGCTATTTCTGTCCGCCCGCGCGCTGCGATTAATGTATACATATCCGACAAACTTCTTATAAACCCACCGATATGATATTGTGGGAGAATTTGTGATTAAAACAAACAAATCTGTTTGCCTCCAATTGAGTTGCAAGGAATTTGTATTCGTCCTCAAACGGCTGTTTTTTTGTGAATTCTACATATAATATGACAAATTGTAATAATCACAAAACCAATATTTCCTCCTCCTCCCTGGAGATTATAATTTTCCAATATTTTTTTCTCATTTTTTGTTCGCATAATCCATATACCTTACTTTCTCAATATTTGTTTAAATTTTTTTAGACTTGTAATGCCAAAAATGTTACATTTGTGATAATTACAACTTTTTTTTAGAAAGCTCAATTACTCCTTCTCTCACCTGCTATAGGCATATTAGTTCTATTCATTATTTATAATCTGATTTCAAGTAGAATTATTATTATTTTATAATTTACACGAAATACAATATTGGTTTTATTATTACTATTGTTTCTGTGATAGCTAATGACTAGGACTTTCTACAAAAATGGATTATGATTTTTCCGATGGTTCCGACGAAGATTATAATTATGTGACAAAAGTAAGTTGTATTTATTTAAGAACAATAATTAAATAACAATAATTTAATTCCATAAAAATTGACTTGTGGTTTTTCTCACTATTCAGTCATATGGGAATTTGTAAAGTGAGAAAGTGAGCACGCCAAATCAAATTTTCCACATTTCCGATGTGTTTTGAAACGTTACACGTAACTCTTTAACAATAAATTTTAGACGAAGTGAGAAAATTTGTCGAAAACTGTCTTAAAAAGCCATGCTCTGAAAAAAAACATTAAAAGAGTGAATGTTATTTGGGTTTATATTATTGTCATTTCAATTGGCCTGAGTGAGTAATGTTTTGATTCTCTCCAATTACAAAGTCTTATGAATTTTAATTTTAAAAAATTTAAACTTAAATTTTAAATTTTTAAATTTAAAATTTTGATAAAATAAAGTCAGAGTTTCATGAGCACGCCAAATGCAAGTTATTGTTCTGTTTTCAATATTGAAGCGTTTCTTATTATTTTGTTTCCGTATTTCACGTGTAATGATCTTTTTCCACTATTCGGTAATCCTAAGGTTTTTAAAAAATATTAGTTTGGAGATGCTTTTTTCAGCTCATATTTTATAATTTCATTTTGGGTACATGAGAAAAATAAAGTTTCTCTGTTTGGATTTTATGAGTTAGGATAATATTTTCTGAATTTTTGTAGGATTTTAGTAAACCTTTTCGCGCCAACTTGTATGATAAAATGAGCTCAGTGAACGTGCTCAAATCTAACTTTCCGACGAGATATTAATATTTTAGGTAGTTTAAGAAACACTTATTTAAATTGTCAATAAAATTGTTTTCTAAACATACCCTAATAACCTTAACAAACTCTGAAAAATCGGAAAATCACTATTTCAATTTGGCGTGCTTTTTCATAGTTTTAGTAATATTGAGATAAAACTTTTTTTAATTTTGAGATGCTTTCTTTTGATTTATAATGCCATCTATTTGATTGTAATATTATATTCTTTTTAGAGATTGATGCTTATTGGAAGAGTAAAAAATAATTTTAAAAAGCAATAGTCTTGGATTGGCGGCCACACGGCCACAAACGACTTTTTCGTCTATTCCTATTCCATGCGTGCTGCCCATTTTTTGAGACAACATACATTGATGAGAGACAAAAGAGTGGCCGTCCAAACGAGAACCTCATTCCATCCTAATTTTTCCTCTTCCATTAGGTACCGACCTCTGTAAAGGAAAAGGACAATACATGTTTTATAAATTTTTTATACCATTTTTGATCAGTTGATAGGCGGGCGATAAGATTAGATCGAATTCAATCTTTAATTGTTCTTGGTATTTATTATTTTTGACGTATCTCAATAGCAGAAACTGACATTTCCATTAATTATGTTTTTTTTTTAATTTGAAAACGAACTGTAACTAATCTTATCTCATATGCCAGAGAAATAGGGTAAACATTTTTCGTGTTTTTAGGATAGACTTTAATGATTTTCGAATTGAACTTAAAACATTACATAGCTCTTAGGCACACCATCAGCTCTAGTAATATTACTTTTTCATTTTACGGCTTTCATCCTCCTATGGACTGAAAGGCTCTATTAGTTATTCGACTTAAAATATCCAAAATTACCTTTAAACTATTTTCACGCCAAATCGAAAAAGCGATTTTGCAATTTTTCAACGTGTAAGTAGCTTTTTACGTCTTTATAACAAATATTTTTTTACAAACATTTAATTAAATTTGTCTTAAACTATCTAAAAATTTTAATATCTTTCTAAAAAGTTAAATTTTAGGATGCTTACTGAGCTCATTCTATTACACACGTGGATATAAGTAGATCGTGATTAAATTACGTCCGGGTGGGACTCACTAGAACCGTTCTCGTTTCTGTTGTTATATTTTTGCTACCGAACCAAACAAATTTTAAATAAAACTATAGACACTAATTTTTACTATTATATTTTGCATAATTTTAATCAATATCAAGTCATAATTGATTCAAATAATCTCAATGATTTTTCACGTTGTTTTTTGAAAAAAAGCGTAATATTTTCTATGAGCCGTCCAAATCAGCTTGAAAAAAATAATAATGGGTATAACCATTCACTGCACTCAATTAATGCGGACACATATAGTTATTTCTTGATGAAAGTGATTCAAATAAAAATTCGGATGTAAAAAATGTCAGGCCTTGAAAGCGCAGCTTGGTGAACATGGTCCAACAATCTATTGCGGATGAAATATATATATTTTTAATGTTTATTTTGTTTTCTGAATAAAATTCCCCTTATTAATTTCAGAAAAATGTAATAGAACTTTAATTATTTTTGTACCACTGGATGAAACGGGAAATATGCGACAGCTTTAACGGCCTGACATTTTTTCTTTCATCCGAATTTTAATTTCACTCGAAAGTGATATAATATTATTTTAAAGATCGTTTATCGCATGAAGAACAGTTTCTGACGAATTATTTCAGATAACCAGATTTCTTTCTCCTATAAATTTTGGGTTATTTCGCTTTAAATCCGATTTTTACCACAAAATCTCAAGCTGCCGCTAAATTGACTTCCCTTGTAAGATTCGCAATTCAAATATTTCTCTTCCATACACGATATCGGAGCCGCTGGTCAGATTTTTAATGTTGTTTTTTCAATACAAACATTTTCAAATACAAACATTTTACAAGGGAAGTCACTTTAGCGTCCGCTTGAGATTTTGATCAGACTTGCATCATTGATAGATTCAGATGCGCTGATTCCAAATGCGGACGCTAAAGTGACTTTCCTTGTTAGTATTTTCTAAACGACTAAAATAGTAATACAAAAACGTGAAGAAAAATTATTTAATTTAATTAATGAACATTATTAAAAATGAAATAAAACCCATATTATTTATCAAATTCAGGGAGATATTGTCTGTCTTTCCTGTGTTGCTTCGCACAATCGCGATGGCGTTCTTGGATCCGAGCGGTTTGCGTCTGAATTCTTTAGTATTAAAACTATTCTGATATGTAGGGTATGTCTATGCACTGAAGGATTTGGTAATCGAATGTGCACGCTGGAAAACGTGTCTGACAAGGATATTCCACCTGATATTGCCATGTGTATGCTCTATATTGACAATGCCTTATCCATGAGAGCTCTACAAGAAATGATGTCCGCGGATAGTGACCACGTAAGAGATCATACTTTCTAAATATCAATGTTGATGAAAATATACAGAAGAGCGCTTCCGGTGCAGGAGGTCATAAAACATTGCTCTATGGGCATGCTGTTCAATTAAAGCATGTTCAGAGTGAAATGTACTTGGCTTGTTTGTCATCATGCTCATCTAATGATAAGCTAGCGTTTGATGTTGGTGTGCAAGAGACAAACGAGGGTTTGACTATATATAGTTATAGAATATAATTAGAGGTTTTTAGGTGAAGCTTGCTGGTGGACAATCCATCCAGCTTCAAAGCAAAGATCCGAAGGTGAGAAGGTGCGCGTAGGGGACGATGTGATCCTGGTATCTGTCGCCACGGAACGATACCTAGTAAACGTTATACAAATTACACGATTTAATATGTTTTTTATAGCATATGGCTTATAGCAAAGGTTATATGGTGATTGCATCCTTCCATCAAACATTATGGAATATTCAATCGGTTAGTTCTGGTAGTATGCGGACGAGGAACATGGGTTTCTTGTTCGGCAACGATGTGCTTCGACTCTTTCATGGAAACGACGAGTGCTTGACAATTCCGGAGAATTGGAGCGAACATCCCCAACACAAGTAACTTTTGTAGAAGATATATAATTAAAGTATTATGGTTTTAAGTATGGTTATCTATGAAGGTGGAAATGCGGTGACACAAGCAAGATCGTTGTGGCGCGTTGAGCTCGTTCGCATGAAATGGCACGGAGCTCTAGTCGGCTGGGAGCAAGTGTTTCGAATCAAACATATAACTTCCGGTCGGTATTTGGGTGTACTTGACAATGCTGTTCAATTGTACCACAAAGATAAGGCGGACTTCGATTTGACGGCTTTTGTCATGTGCCAGAACAAGGATCCAAAGAAGCAAATGTTGGATGAAAAGGAGGAAGAAGGAATGGGCAATGCAACGATTCGATATGGCGAGACTAATGCATTCATTCAGCATGTGAAAACACAACTATGGCTGTCTTATCAAACATCAGAAGTGACAAAGAAAGGACTCGGAAAGGTTGAAGAAAAGAAAGCAGTTGCTTTAAAAGACGGGCATATGGATGATTGCTACACATTCTTTATGGCACTAGAAGAGGAATCGAAATCAGCTAGAGTCATTAGAAAGTGTTCTTCCGTGTTGAATAAGTTCTTGAAAGGTATTGATGCCCTCCAATTAGAAGGCAATCAATCACCAGATTGGACGCGTGTTAACCTAAATGAAGTTTTGAAACTCATGGAAGACCTCATTGAGTATTTCGCTCAGCCGAACGACGAGCAAAACTTTGAAGAGAAACAAAACCATCTCAGGGCTCTGCGTAGTCGACAAGATTTATTCCAAGAAGAAGGTGTTCTCAACATGATTCTCGACACCATTGATAAGTTTTCGCAAATGGAATCAATGCCAGATTTTGCTGGACTCATTGGCGAAGAGACGCACGTCAAATGGGAGCAGATTTCCACATACCTCTACTTGCTCGTAGCGGCAATGATTAAAGGAAATCATTACAATTGTGCTCAATTTGCGTCAGCGCAACGATTGGACTGGCTCTTTGGTCGTTTGAGCAACCCACAGTCAGCGGAAGGAATCTTGGATGTGTTATATTGTGTGCTGACGGAATCGCCCGAGGCGTTGAATATGATTAATGAGGGACATATTCGATCAGTCATATCATTGCTGGAGAAAGTTGGAAGAGACCCCAAAGTGTTGGACGTGCTTTCCTCCTTATGCGAAGGTAACTCAATGGCTGTGCGCAGCTCACAAAATCTTATAACGCAATACTTGCTGCCGGGGAAAGACTTGTTGCTACAAACGGCAATGAGGGACCATGTGAGTAGCATGATGCCTAATGTGATGCTCGGAGTGGTTGAAGGCTCATCACTTTTCCGCAAATGGTATTTTGAAGCCGAAGTAGAGCACATTGAGAAAATGACCAAACAAACGCCATATCTGCGAATTGGATGGGCGAATAGCGTTGGCTTTCGTCCATTTCCCGGTAGCGGAGACAAATGGGGTTGTAACGGAGTTGGCGACGACTTCTATTCATATGGATTCGATGGAAAGGCAATGTACTTTGGCGGAAAGCCACGAATTGTTGGTCACAAGCTTTTTGAGAAGGGTGATGTCATCGGTTGCTCGATTGATCTTACTGTTCCGGAGATTCGATTCAGCGTGAATGGAAACATGATGTCAGGGAGCTTCAAGAACTTCAACACTGATGGCTACTTCTTCCCAGTTATGTCATTGTCATCAAAAGTGTCTTGTCGATTCATCTTTGGTGGCAATCAAGGCCGACTGCGTAATAGTCCACCAGCTGGGTTTTCAGCATTGGTTGAAGCTGTAAACGGGGATCTGCAAATAACCGAATGTCTATCATTTGGTGATCTGCCCAAGAACACCTACACCGGCCCGCAAACAATCTTCAACAACCTGGACCCATTTGTACCAACGCCGGTAGATATTTCAACGACTCAACTAACTCACCATGCCATGTCAATTCATCAGAAATATGCAGAGAACTTGCATGAACTTTGGGCGATGCGGAAAATTGAGCTTGGTTGGGCTTATGGTGAAGTGAGATCGGAGATTAGCCGAAAGCATCCATGCATTACTTACTTTGATCGATTACCAGAGACCGAAAAGAATTATAATATTTCCTTGGCGTTGAACACCATGAAGACGATTGAAGCACTTGGGTACCATTTGATTACAGATCAGCCGCCGTGTCGTTTAAGACCTGTTCGGTTGGCTCAGTCGTTCCAACAATCAAATGGATATAAGCCGCAACCATTAGATACACAAGATATTGAACTTCCAGCAGAACTGCATCTGCTGATTGAAGCGCTGGCAAGAAATACGCACAATGTGTGGGCAAAGGAGAAAATAAAGAGAGGATGGACGTTTGGTTTGAGTGAGTATGTTGATTCCACTCAGAAGCGATCGCCCCATTTGGTTCCGTATGAACAAGTGGATGAAAGAATTAAACAAGCGAACCGCGAATCAGCCGCCGAGAACATCCGTGCCCTTCAATTATTCGGTGTTTTCATTGAACCACCAGCGCACGAACACGACGAGTTTGCTGAAAAAGAACTGAAAGCACGTCGTGATCTGACAAGAACATACCGAGCTGAGGCAACCTACGCGGTGACCGGCGGAAAATGGTATTTTGAGTTTGAAATCTTGACAGCTGGTTATATGAAAATCGGTTGGATGGATGTCGGCTCAACTCCAGAGATCCAGCTGGGAGCTGACGATAGAAGTTATGCATTTGACGGCTATTTGGGAAGAAAATGGCATCAAGGGGCGGAATCATACGGCAAAGAATGGAAAGTTGGTGACGTTGTTGGATGCTTTTTAGACCTCAATGACCGCACCATCAGTTTTTCGCTAAATGGCGAGCTGTTGCTAGACCCGTCTGGATCCGAAATGGCATTTGATAACGTTGCATGTGGCGATGGTTTGGTGCCTGCAATGACATTGGGCAGTGGGCAGAAGGGAAGATTGAACTTGGGCCAACAATCGAATTCGTTGAAATATTTTACAACGTGTGGATTGCAAGAAGGTTATGAGCCGTTTTGTGTTAACATGTATAGGTAAGTAATTGAAAAGAGCATTTGTTGGATTATAAAATGTTACAAAATACACACCAAACGGAATGATAATACCAGAGCTTAAAAGCTTCTGAGATTTTATATTTTGAGAAGATAGTACTATTTTTTGAGAGTTTAAGGAAAAGCTAACCAACAGGCGCTAACCATTTCTGTAAGGTACACGTATAGACTGTATGACGCGAGTAAAAATCAGAAAATCGTTATTTAAATTTAACGTGATAACTATAATTTTGCAGATCGATGCCAATGTGGTTTGCGAAACAATTACCGCGATTTGAAGATATCGGTCATATAAAATCGGGCTCTCTTCTGGAAGTCAACCGTATCCCAGCAACTGGAAACAGTCCACCTTGCTTAAAACTTAGCCAAAAAGCTACTTTATCGGAAGGCGGTCCTTCTGAAAAGGCTAAAATGGAGTATATTCGATTATCGCTTCCAGTGAAATGCAATGACACATTTGTGAGGAACAAGTACGTTATATATCCATATAGAAGTTAGAAATTGCCTGTTACTGATTCTATTGAAAAATTATTACCAATTAAATGTACATGTTTTTATTTAACAATTAACTATTTTAAATAATATAATCACTAGAGGTGTACATAAGAAGTTAATTGACATTTTCTAGAATATTTTTGTCACCATGGGTTCCTAATAATTATTCTAAAAATGCAACTATTCAGAGATAAAGATACAATTCGCCGTCAGCTCATTGAATACAAGCCAAGATCATTTTCTGTTATTTCCCAAATTCGAGCGCCTGGAATTCCCAAAGAGTTTGAAGAAAATAAAGAAAAAAAAGGATTCTTGCGATCTATGCTAAGCTCGAAAGACTCGCACGAATCCGATGAGGAGAGATCGGGTCGCTCGCGCAACACATCGAAACAGCCATCAATCGACGGCGATGAACCGCCGGCAGTCAGGTAAATCAAACTCCATTAGAATTAGTCTATTTTTGTTACGTTTGGACCACGATTAACCAGATGAGCGTTGCAGTCAACGACGGCGTGTTCTAACTTTAATGAATTTTGGCATGTATTCGTTTGATGAATCAATACTAACATGGCTTCACGTGAATGATGAAGATCGTGAACGATGGGCAAATGTGTTAAGGTGCCTCATTATGAAAACGTCATGAATATGAATATCAAATGTTGTGTGATTGGTTCTGTGATTGGTGCATGTGTAAATTTTGTGCAGAATAATTGTAAAATTTAATTATTTTAAGACGAAGCCTTTTGGAAATGTCAAATGAAGAACGAATGCTAGCTGAAGAACATTTGAGAGATGTTGTGGATCGTGGATCGTCTGCGGAAAAGCCAAAGAAGGCTGGTTTGCTAAGTCGTTTTAGAGACAATAGTGCGAACAGAAAAAAGTTTGTTTTCATTTATTGAATTGGAGAAATATTGGTATTTATAGCAGGGAAAATTATGAGAAGAAAAGAGAGGAAAAAACAGCAACCTTATCAGCGATGAAAGCTAACTCACGAAGTTTTGATGCTACAAGTGTTGACACATCAGTCTCTCCAACAGGACAAAAGGATATATTAGGTAATTTTACGCAATAGTGTCCCATTGATTGAAAAAACTTGTCTTGGAAATTGTACAGAATCTCCAATATGGAAAAAACGCACAGTGTGTGATAACGAAGAAGATGGATTTAGCATTGGTAAAAACTTGGGATAAGCATGAAAAGCATGACAAATTTATATTTATAGTTCCCACACCTGCACACTAAATTAATCTGTAATCAGTAATACTATTTAATTGAAATTTAGTTTATGAGGATTTACATAATCTTGTCATCTTAAATTTTAATAAACAAAAAACAAAAATAAACATCTAAAATATTAAATAAGAACGCATTATGAATAAAGAATGATTCCGGATTAATGTGATGTGCATACCTGTAAAAAGTAACAAGTGAAGTTTTAAAAAAATCGCATTTTGAATGCCAGTCCAACTAAAGCTTGAAAATCATTCCCCATTCCCAATTATCAAATCTTTCACTCAAATCTAATTTGCAGCTTCAAATGACATGCCAATATCCGGTCCTGGTCGTCAGCTCACAACCAAACGTGGATCTCTGAAAAAAGGCAAAAAAACTAAAAAGGAAAAAGAAGCCGAGTTGAAAGCATTAAATGAAAAGAAAGCTTCCTTGATCGCATCGGAACTTGATTCTCTACAAGAAGGTGACGCTCACGCATTAATTGCACTCAGGGTTAGTCGCTAAACTAATAACTATATCTAGACAATTTATTTGAAGGACAAAGTTGATGAGTATTACTATGGAATTCGTATTTTTCCCGGACAAGACACCTCCCAAGTTTGGGTTGGCTGGGTGACAACACAGTACCATTATTATAACACAACGTTTGATGAACCACAAGGAGTGCGAAAGTGCCGATTTTCGGAGGCAGATCACCACGGTGTTACGGTGGATAGCGTTCAATCTCAAAATTGTTATATGGTTAATGTTTCTGAATTGCTGTCTAATTGTCCTGATGTCACGAACACAAAAGTTTCTGGGACATTAATTGGATGTATTATTGATACATCGATTGGTGAATTAAGTTTCCAGGTCGGCTCGACTGATGCTGGAATAAAATTTAAAGTAATGGGATACAAAAACTAAATTTGATACATTAAATATTTTTTAGCTGGAACCAGGAGCAATGTTATTTCCAGCTGCGTTTGTCACTCCTACGGCATCTGAGATTTTACAATTTGAACTTGGAAGGATAAAATACACTTTTCCCTTGTCAGCAGCAATGTTCAAATCATGCGACAAATCACTTATACCGTTTTGTCCACCTCGTTTAACAGTTGAACAACTCGAGCCTGTATATTGGGCAAGAGTACCAAATGAAACACTACGATCAACGGCCTTAAAATTATCGGAAATTAGAGGTACACGAATTTCTATAAACAAATAAGTTAACAAAAACCACGCGCTAACCGACTGCGCCAATGGGGCATGTGAGACTAACATTTATATGAAAAGATAAGCAAGCATTTAGTGCGAAAAAAAGACAAAATAATCTGCCCCATGCCAGGCTCGAACTGGCGACCTTGGCATATCCTATCGACTATAAGTACCACGCGCTAACCGACTGCGCCAATGGGGCATGTGAGACTAGCATTTATATGAAAAGATAAGCAAGCATTTAGTGCGAAAAAAAAGACAAAATAATCTGCCCCATGCCAGGCTCGAACTGGCGACCTTGGCATATCCTATCGACTATAAGTACCACGCGCTAACCGACTGCGCCAATGGGGCATGTGAGACTAGCATTTATATGAAAAGATAAGCAAGCATTTAGTGCGAAAAAAAAGACAAAATAATCTGCCCCATGCCAGGCTCGAACTGGCGACCTTGGCATATCCTATCGACTATAAGTACCACGCGCTAACCGACTGCGCCAATGGGGCATGTGAGACTAGCATTTATATGAAAAGATAAGCAAGCATTTAGTGCGAAAAAAAGACAAAATAATCTGCCCCATGCCAGGCTCGAACTGGCGACCTTGGCATATCCTATCGACTATAAGTACCACGCGCTAACCGACTGCGCCAATGGGGCATGTGAGACTAGCATTTATATGAAAAGATAAGCAAGCATTTAGTGCGAAAAAAAATACAAAATAATCTGCCCCATGCCAGGCTCGAACTGGCGACCTTGGCATATCCTATCGACTATAAGTACCACGCGCTAACCGACTGCGCCAATGGGGCATGTGAGACTAGCATTTATATGAAAAGATAAGCAAGCATTTAGTGCGAAAAAAAATACAAAATAATCTGCCCCATGCCAGGCTCGAACTGGCGACCTTGGCATATCCTATCGACTATAAGTACCACGCGCTAACCGACTGCGCCAATGGGGCATGTGAGACTAGCATTTATATGAAAAGATAAGCAAGCATTTAGTGCGAAAAAAAAGACAAAATAATCTGCCCCATGCCAGGCTCGAACTGGCGACCTTGGCATACTCTGCACTTTGCGCTTGACGGTGGCGTGACTGTGTTTTGCACGAAATTGTTATGAAAACACGCGCAAAACTGCCGCCAGAACAGTCTTCCACCGCACAGCGTCCTAACAGTTTGCTGCAACTTTGCGAAAAAGCTATCGGAGAGCGTCCTAACAGTTTGTTGGAACTTTGCGAAAAGCCATCGGACAGAGTCCTGTCATTTCTGTGGAATTTTGCTCACGGCTTTTGGGTTATTTCACGTCGTGTTAATATTGGTTTATATCCTATACGTTAGACATAACAATATACTATTTATTCACTTATTTATTTATATAAATAACAATTAAATAACAAAAAATAATTAATTTAATTGAGCTTCTTGTATCGATTCAGATAGCTCCACTGTAGTGTTTCGATCTTCATTTAGACTAGCACTGCGAAACGGGTAGGAATGCGTAAATGTCGTTTGCTGAAAAATTAAGATTGTAATAAACACATTGAAGTCCCGGTAGGGAAAAGTGGAGTACCGGGTAGGGGAAAGGGAAGTTGCACTCCCGGGTCCCGGGTCTACTAATTTTCAATTTTTTAAGGTATCGACATCCCGGAATTCGAAAAAACGTTGTCCCTCCCATCACTGATATATATGAAAATCATTCTAGATATTTTAAACCTATTTTTTAAAATATGCTAAGTCAGTTGAAAATTAAAATTATACTCTTTCATTTTTTTGGTATTTTGCATCCAAAGAAACGAATTTAAATCACGTCTAATGAAAAAGAAAGAGCACATTATTAATTTCAACTGATATAACATAAATAAAAATAATAATAAAATTTAGCCAACCCCGAATTATTTACCTATGTATCAAATGTGCCTTGATTCGGATGACGGTTGTCCTAGTCTTGAAATATGTGCTCCTAAAATTATCCAATATATATTAGTTCGCCTTTACAAAACTTAGAATTTGTGACCACTAATCTGAACATTCTTCCCATTTATATTGAAATTGTATTAAGTTGTTAATCTCCATATTGATAGTTGTTGGTAAAATCTAAAATGGATATATCCTTAAATATTAATTGTAGACTTACTTTTCAGCCTGTCCTTTCAGCCAAACCTATCGATATAGGTTTATATATATAGTATTCGAATATGTTATAAGTCTTCAGGACTTATAAGTTAAGAATGAAATGAAAAGAAAAACTATTCAATAAAAACAATAACAAGTCAAAACAATAACAACTACCTATAACTCATAAACAATGTCATCGATTGTTATTGAGCTCGTGATCAAAAAAAAAAGTCCACCCAAACCGAATAACCGAAGTTTGATTACAATTAAGCGATGCGTCCTAAATCCAAAAAACAACATGAAAATATAACAAGAATGTTGACTGTTCACTCGAATTGTTCTTTGTGTTTACGCTATATAACACGATGAGTGTGTTTTCATGGAAAAAGCACCTCGCGTCATAAACGGAGCCCTTTTCGTGCAAAACACAGTCACGCCACCGTCAAGCGCAAAGTGCAGAGTATCCTATCGACTATAAGTACCACGCGCTAACCGACTGCGCCAATGGGGCATGTGAGACTAGCATTTATATGAAAAGATAAGCAAGCATTTAGTGCGAAAAAAAAAGACAAAATAATCTGCCCCATGCCAGGCTCGAACTGGCGACCTTGGCATATCTTATCGACTATAAGTACCACGCGCTAACCGACTGCGCCAATGGGGCATGTGAGACTAGCATTTATATGAAAAGATAAGCAAGCATTTAGTGCGAAAAAAAAGACAAAATAATCTGCCCCATGACAGGCTCGAACTGGCGACCTTGGCATATCCTATCGACTATAAGTACCACGCGCTAACCGACTGCGCCAATGGGGCATGTGAGACTAGCATTTATATGAAAAGATAAGCAAGCATTTAGTGCGAAAAAAAATACAAAATAATCTGCCCCATGCCAGGCTCGAACTGGCGACCTTGGCATATCCTATCGACTATAAGTACCACGCGCTAACCGACTGCGCCAATGGGGCATGTGAGACTAGCATTTATATGAAAAGATAAGCAAGCATTTAGTGCGAAAAAAAAGACAAAATAATCTGCCCCATGCCAGGCTCGAACTGGCGACCTTGGCATATCCTATCGACTATAAGTACCACGCGCTAACCGACTGCGCCAATGGGGCATGTGAGACTAGCATTTATATGAAAAGATAAGCAAGCATTTAGTGCGAAAAAAAAGACAAAATAATATGCCCCATGCCAGGCTCGAACTGGCGACCTTGGCATATCCTATCGACTATAAGTACCACGCGCTAACCGACTGCGCCAATGGGGCATGTGAGACTAGTATTTATATGAAAAGATAAGCAAGCATTTAGTGCGAAAAAAAAGACAAAATAATCTGCCCCATGCCAGGCTCGAACTGGCGACCTTTGCATATCCTATCGACTATAAGTACCACGCGCTAACCGACTGCGCCAATGGGGCATGTGAGACTAGCATTTATATGAAAAGATAAGCAAGCATTTAGTGCGAAAAAAAAGACAAAATAATCTGCCCCATGCCAGGCTCGAACTGGCGACCTTGGCATATCCTATCGACTATAAGTACCACGCGCTAACCGACTGCGCCAATGGGGCCTGTGAGACTAGCATTTATATGAAAAGATAAGCAAGCATTTAGTGCGAAAAAAAAGACAAAATAATCTGCCCCATGCCAGGCTCGAACTGGCGACCTTGGCATATCCTATCCACTATAAGTACCACGCGCTAACCGACTGCGCCAATGGGGCATGTGAGACTAGCATTTATATGAAAAGATAAGCAAGCATTTAGTGCGAAAAAAAAGACAAAATAATCTGCCCCATGCCAGGCTCGAACTGGCGACCTTGGCATATCCTATCGACTATAAGTACCACGCGCTAACCGACTGCGCCAATGGGGCATGTGAGACTAGTATTTATATGAAAAGATAAGCAAGCATTTAGTGCGAAAAAAAAGACAAAATAATCTGCCCCATGCCAGGCTCGAACTGGCGACCTTGGCATATCCTATCGACTATAAGTACCACGCGCTAACCGACTGCGCCAATGGGGCATGTGAGACTAGCATTTATATGAAAAGATAAGCAAGCATTTAGTGCGAAAAAAAAGACAAAATAATCTGCCCCATGCCAGGCTCGAACTGGCGACCTTGGCATATCCTATCGACTATAAGTACCACGCGCTAACCGACTGCGCCAATGGGGCATGTGAGACTAGCATTTATATGAAAAGATAAGCAAGCATTTAGTGCGAAAAAAAAGACAAAATAATCTGCCCCATGCCAGGCTCGAACTGGCGACCTTGGCATATCCTATCGACTATAAGTACCACGCGCTAACCGACTGCGCCAATGGGGCATGTGAGACTAGCATTTATATGAAAAGATAAGCAAGCATTTAGTGCGAAAAAAAAGACAAAATAATCTGCCCCATTCCAGGCTCGAACTGGCGACCTTGGCATATCCTATCGACTATAAGTACCACGCGCTAACCGACTGCGCCAATGGGGCCTGTGAGACTAGCATTTATATGAAAAGATAAGCAAGCATTTAGTGCGAAAAAAAATACAAAATAATCTGCCCCATGCCAGGCTCGAACTGGCGACCTTGGCATATCCTATCGACTATAAGTACCACGCGCTAACCGACTGCGCCAATGGGGCATGTGAGACTAGCATTTATATGAAAAGATAAGCAAGCATTTAGTGCGAAAAAAAATACAAAATAATCTGCCCCATGCCAGGCTCGAACTGGCGACCTTGGCATATCCTATCGACTATAAGTACCACGCGCTAACCGACTGCGCCAATGGGGCATGTGAGACTAGCATTTATATGAAAAGATAAGCAAGCATTTAGTGCGAAAAAAAAGACAAAATAATCTGCCCCATGCCAGGCTCGAACTGGCGACCTTGGCATACTCTGCACTTTGCGCTTGACGGTGGCGTGACTGTGTTTTGCACGAAATTGTTATGAAAACACGCGCAAAACTGCCGCCAGAACAGTCTTCCACCGCACAGCGTCCTAACAGTTTGCTGCAACTTTGCGAAAAAGCTATCGGAGAGCGTCCTAACAGTTTGTTGGAACTTTGCGAAAAGCCATCGGACAGAGTCCTGTCATTTCTGTGGAATTTTGCTCACGGCTTTTGGGTTATTTCACGTCGTGTTAATATTGGTTTATATCCTATACGTTAGACATAACAATATACTATTTATTCACTTATTTATTTATATAAATAACAATTAAATAACAAAAAATAATTAATTTAATTGAGCTTCTTGTATCGATTCAGATAGCTCCACTGTAGTGTTTCGATCTTCATTTAGACTAGCACTGCGAAACGGGTAGGAATGCGTAAATGTCGTTTGCTGAAAAATTAAGATTGTAATAAACACATTGAAGTCCCGGTAGGGAAAAGTGGAGTACCGGGTAGGGGAAAGGGAAGTTGCACTCCCGGGTCCCGGGTCTACTAATTTTCAATTTTTTAAGGTATCGACATCCCGGAATTCGAAAAAACGTTGTCCCTCCCATCACTGATATATATGAAAATCATTCTAGATATTTTAAACCTATTTTTTAAAATATGCTAAGTCAGTTGAAAATTAAAATTATACTCTTTCATTTTTTTGGTATTTTGCATCCAAAGAAACGAATTTAAATCACGTCTAATGAAAAAGAAAGAGCACATTATTAATTTCAACTGATATAACATAAATAAAAATAATAATAAAATTTAGCCAACCCCGAATTATTTACCTATGTATCAAATGTGCCTTGATTCGGATGACGGTTGTCCTAGTCTTGAAATATGTGCTCCTAAAATTATCCAATATATATTAGTTCGCCTTTACAAAACTTAGAATTTGTGACCACTAATCTGAACATTCTTCCCATTTATATTGAAATTGTATTAAGTTGTTAATCTCCATATTGATAGTTGTTGGTAAAATCTAAAATGGATATATCCTTAAATATTAATTGTAGACTTACTTTTCAGCCTGTCCTTTCAGCCAAACCTATCGATATAGGTTTATATATATAGTATTCGAATATGTTATAAGTCTTCAGGACTTATAAGTTAAGAATGAAATGAAAAGAAAAACTATTCAATAAAAACAATAACAAGTCAAAACAATAACAACTACCTATAACTCATAAACAATGTCATCGATTGTTATTGAGCTCGTGATCAAAAAAAAAAGTCCACCCAAACCGAATAACCGAAGTTTGATTACAATTAAGCGATGCGTCCTAAATCCAAAAAACAACATGAAAATATAACAAGAATGTTGACTGTTCACTCGAATTGTTCTTTGTGTTTACGCTATATAACACGATGAGTGTGTTTTCATGGAAAAAGCACCTCGCGTCATAAACGGAGCCCTTTTCGTGCAAAACACAGTCACGCCACCGTCAAGCGCAAAGTGCAGAGTATCCTATCGACTATAAGTACCACGCGCTAACCGACTGCGCCAATGGGGCATGTGAGACTAGCATTTATATGAAAAGATAAGCAAGCATTTAGTGCGAAAAAAAAAGACAAAATAATCTGCCCCATGCCAGGCTCGAACTGGCGACCTTGGCATATCTTATCGACTATAAGTACCACGCGCTAACCGACTGCGCCAATGGGGCATGTGAGACTAGCATTTATATGAAAAGATAAGCAAGCATTTAGTGCGAAAAAAAAGACAAAATAATCTGCCCCATGACAGGCTCGAACTGGCGACCTTGGCATATCCTATCGACTATAAGTACCACGCGCTAACCGACTGCGCCAATGGGGCATGTGAGACTAGCATTTATATGAAAAGATAAGCAAGCATTTAGTGCGAAAAAAAATACAAAATAATCTGCCCCATGCCAGGCTCGAACTGGCGACCTTGGCATATCCTATCGACTATAAGTACCACGCGCTAACCGACTGCGCCAATGGGGCATGTGAGACTAGCATTTATATGAAAAGATAAGCAAGCATTTAGTGCGAAAAAAAAGACAAAATAATCTGCCCCATGCCAGGCTCGAACTGGCGACCTTGGCATATCCTATCGACTATAAGTACCACGCGCTAACCGACTGCGCCAATGGGGCATGTGAGACTAGCATTTATATGAAAAGATAAGCAAGCATTTAGTGCGAAAAAAAAGACAAAATAATATGCCCCATGCCAGGCTCGAACTGGCGACCTTGGCATATCCTATCGACTATAAGTACCACGCGCTAACCGACTGCGCCAATGGGGCATGTGAGACTAGTATTTATATGAAAAGATAAGCAAGCATTTAGTGCGAAAAAAAAGACAAAATAATCTGCCCCATGCCAGGCTCGAACTGGCGACCTTTGCATATCCTATCGACTATAAGTACCACGCGCTAACCGACTGCGCCAATGGGGCATGTGAGACTAGCATTTATATGAAAAGATAAGCAAGCATTTAGTGCGAAAAAAAAGACAAAATAATCTGCCCCATGCCAGGCTCGAACTGGCGACCTTGGCATATCCTATCGACTATAAGTACCACGCGCTAACCGACTGCGCCAATGGGGCCTGTGAGACTAGCATTTATATGAAAAGATAAGCAAGCATTTAGTGCGAAAAAAAAGACAAAATAATCTGCCCCATGCCAGGCTCGAACTGGCGACCTTGGCATATCCTATCCACTATAAGTACCACGCGCTAACCGACTGCGCCAATGGGGCATGTGAGACTAGCATTTATATGAAAAGATAAGCAAGCATTTAGTGCGAAAAAAAAGACAAAATAATCTGCCCCATGCCAGGCTCGAACTGGCGACCTTGGCATATCCTATCGACTATAAGTACCACGCGCTAACCGACTGCGCCAATGGGGCATGTGAGACTAGTATTTATATGAAAAGATAAGCAAGCATTTAGTGCGAAAAAAAAGACAAAATAATCTGCCCCATGCCAGGCTCGAACTGGCGACCTTGGCATATCCTATCGACTATAAGTACCACGCGCTAACCGACTGCGCCAATGGGGCATGTGAGACTAGCATTTATATGAAAAGATAAGCAAGCATTTAGTGCGAAAAAAAAAGACAAAATAATCTGCCCCATGCCAGGCTCGAACTGGCGACCTTGGCATATCCTATCGACTATAAGTACCACGCGCTAACCGACTGCGCCAATGGGGCATGTGAGACTAGCATTTATATGAAAAGATAAGCAAGCATTTAGTGCGAAAAAAAAAGACAAAATAATCTGCCCCATGCCAGGCTCGAACTGGCGACCTTGGCATATCTTATCGACTATAAGTACCACGCGCTAACCGACTGCGCCAATGGGGCATGTGAGACTAGCATTTATATGAAAAGATAAGCAAGCATTTAGTGCGAAAAAAAAGACAAAATAATCTGCCCCATGACAGGCTCGAACTGGCGACCTTGGCATATCCTATCGACTATAAGTACCACGCGCTAACCGACTGCGCCAATGGGGCATGTGAGACTAGCATTTATATGAAAAGATAAGCAAGCATTTAGTGCGAAAAAAAATACAAAATAATCTGCCCCATGCCAGGCTCGAACTGGCGACCTTGGCATATCCTATCGACTATAAGTACCACGCGCTAACCGACTGCGCCAATGGGGCATGTGAGACTAGCATTTATATGAAAAGATAAGCAAGCATTTAGTGCGAAAAAAAAGACAAAATAATCTGCCCCATGCCAGGCTCGAACTGGCGACCTTGGCATATCCTATCGACTATAAGTACCACGCGCTAACCGACTGCGCCAATGGGGCCTGTGAGACTAGCATTTATATGAAAAGATAAGCAAGCATTTAGTGCGAAAAAAAAGACAAAATAATCTGCCCCATGCCAGGCTCGAACTGGCGACCTTGGCATATCCTATCGACTATAAGTACCACGCGCTAACCGACTGCGCCAATGGGGCCTGTGAGACTAGCATTTATATGAAAAGATAAGCAAGCATTTAGTGCGAAAAAAAAGACAAAATAATCTGCCCCATGCCAGGCTCGAACTGGCGACCTTGGCATATCCTATCGACTATAAGTACCACGCGCTAACCGACTGCGCCAATGGGGCATGTGAGACTAGCATTTATATGAAAAGATAAGCAAGCATTTAGTGCGAAAAAAAAATACAAAATAATCTGCCCCATGCCAGGCTCGAACTGGCGACCTTGGCATATCCTATCGACTATAAGTACCACGCGCTAACCGACTGCGCCAATGGGGCCTGTGAGACTAACATTTATATGAAAAGATAAGCAAGCATTTAGTGCGAAAAAAAAGACAAAATAATCTGCCCCATGCCAGGCTCGAACTGGCGACCTTGGCATATCCTATCGACTATAAGTACCACGCGCTAACCGACTGCGCCAATGGGGCATGTGAGACTAGCATTTATATGAAAAGATAAGCAAGCATTTAGTGCGAAAAAAAATACAAAATAATCTGCCCCATGCCAGGCTCGAACTGGCGACCTTGGCATATCCTATCGACTATAAGTACCACGCGCTAACCGACTGCGCCAATGGGGCATGTGAGACTAGCATTTATATGAAAAGATAAGCAAGCATTTAGTGCGAAAAAAAAAGACAAAATAATCTGCCCCATGCCAGGCTCGAACTGGCGACCTTGGCATATCCTATCGACTATAAGTACCACGCGCTAACCGACTGCGCCAATGGGGCATGTGAGACTAGCATTTATATGAAAAGATAAGCAAGCATTTAGTGCGAAAAAAAAGACAAAATAATCTGCCCCATGCCAGGCTCGAACTGGCGACCTTGGCATATCTTATCGACTATAAGTACCACGCGCTAACCGACTGCGCCAATGGGGCATGTGAGACTAGCATTTATATGAAAAGATAAGCAAGCATTTAGTGCGAAAAAAAAGACAAAATAATCTGCCCCATGACAGGCTCGAACTGGCGACCTTGGCATATCCTATCGACTATAAGTACCACGCGCTAACCGACTGCGCCAATGGGGCATGTGAGACTAGCATTTATATGAAAAGATAAGCAAGCATTTAGTGCGAAAAAAAAGACAAAATAATATGCCTCATGCCAGGCTCGAACTGGCGACCTTGGCATATCCTATCGACTATAAGTACCACGCGCTAACCGACTGCGCCAATGGGGCATGTGAGACTAGTATTTATATGAAAAGATAAGCAAGCATTTAGTGCGAAAAAAAAGACAAAATAATCTGCCCCATGCCAGGCTCGAACTGGCGACCTTTGCATATCCTATCGACTATAAGTACCACGCGCTAACCGACTGCGCCAATGGGGCATGTGAGACTAGCATTTATATGAAAAGATAAGCAAGCATTTAGTGCGAAAAAAAAGACAAAATAATCTGCCCCATGCCAGGCTCGAACTGGCGACCTTGGCATATCCTATCGACTATAAGTACCACGCGCTAACCGACTGCGCCAATGGGGCCTGTGAGACTAGCATTTATATGAAAAGATAAGCAAGCATTTAGTGCGAAAAAAAAAGACAAAATAATCTGCCCCATGCCAGGCTCGAACTGGCGACCTTGGCATATCCTATCCACTATAAGTACCACGCGCTAACCGACTGCGCCAATGGGGCATGTGAGACTAGCATTTATATGAAAAGATAAGCAAGCATTTAGTGCGAAAAAAAAGACAAAATAATCTGCCCCATGCCAGGCTCGAACTGGCGACCTTGGCATATCCTATCGACTATAAGTACCACGCGCTAACCGACTGCGCCAATGGGGCATGTGAGACTAGTATTTATATGAAAAGATAAGCAAGCATTTAGTGCGAAAAAAAAGACAAAATAATCTGCCCCATGCCAGGCTCGAACTGGCGACCTTGGCATATCCTATCGACTATAAGTACCACGCGCTAACCGACTGCGCCAATGGGGCATGTGAGACTAGCATTTATATGAAAAGATAAGCAAGCATTTAGTGCGAAAAAAAAGACAAAATAATCTGCCCCATGCCAGGCTCGAACTGGCGACCTTGGCATATCCTATCGACTATAAGTACCACGCGCTAACCGACTGCGCCAATGGGGCATGTGAGACTAGCATTTATATGAAAAGATAAGCAAGCATTTAGTGCGAAAAAAAAGACAAAATAATCTGCCCCATGCCAGGCTCGAACTGGCGACCTTGGCATATCCTATCGACTATAAGTACCACGCGCTAACCGACTGCGCCAATGGGGCATGTGAGACTAGCATTTATATGAAAAGATAAGCAAGCATTTAGTGCGAAAAAAAAGACAAAATAATCTGCCCCATGCCAGGCTCGAACTGGCGACCTTGGCATATCCTATCGACTATAAGTACCACGCGCTAACCGACTGCGCCAATGGGGCCTGTGAGACTAGCATTTATATGAAAAGATAAGCAAGCATTTAGTGCGAAAAAAAAGACAAAATAATCTGCCCCATGCCAGGCTCGAACTGGCGACCTTGGCATATCCTATCGACTATAAGTACCACGCGCTAACCGACTGCGCCAATGGGGCCTGTGAGACTAACATTTATATGAAAAGATAAGCAAGCATTTAGTGCGAAAAAAAAGACAAAATAATCTGCCCCATGCCAGGCTCGAACTGGCGACCTTGGCATATCCTATCGACTATAAGTACCACGCGCTAACCGACTGCGCCAATGGGGCATGTGAGACTAGCATTTATATGAAAAGATAAGCAAGCATTTAGTGCGAAAAAAAATACAAAATAATCTGCCCCATGCCAGGCTCGAACTGGCGACCTTGGCATATCCTATCGACTATAAGTACCACGCGCTAACCGACTGCGCCAATGGGGCATGTGAGACTAGCATTTATATGAAAAGATAAGCAAGCATTTAGTGCGAAAAAAAAAGACAAAATAATCTGCCCCATGCCAGGCTCGAACTGGCGACCTTGGCATATCCTATCGACTATAAGTACCACGCGCTAACCGACTGCGCCAATGGGGCATGTGAGACTAGCATTTATATGAAAAGATAAGCAAGCATTTAGTGCGAAAAAAAAGACAAAATAATCTGCCCCATGCCAGGCTCGAACTGGCGACCTTGGCATATCCTATCGACTATAAGTACCACGCGCTAACCGACTGCGCCAATGGGGCCTGTGAGACTAGCATTTATATGAAAAGATAAGCAAGCATTTAGTGCGAAAAAAAAGACAAAATAATCTGCCCCATGCCAGGCTCGAACTGGCGACCTTGGCATATCCTATCGACTATAAGTACCACGCGCTAACCGACTGCGCCAATGGGGCATGTGAGACTAGCATTTATATGAAAAGATAAGCAAGCATTTAGTGCGAAAAAAAAGACAAAATAATCTGCCCCATGCCAGGCTCGAACTGGCGACCTTGGCATATCCTATCGACTATAAGTACCACGCGCTAACCGACTGCGCCAATGGGGCATGTGAGACTAGCATTTATATGAAAAGATAAGCAAGCATTTAGTGCGAAAAAAAAGACAAAATAATCTGCCCCATGACAGGCTCGAACTGGCGACCTTGGCATATCCTATCGACTATAAGTACCACGCGCTAACCGACTGCGCCAATGGGGCATGTGAGACTAGCATTTATATGAAAAGATAAGCAAGCATTTAGTGCGAAAAAAAAGACAAAATAATCTGCCCCATGCCAGGCTCGAACTGGCGACCTTGGCATATCCTATCGACTATAAGTACCACGCGCTAACCGACTGCGCCAATGGGGCATGTGAGACTAGCATTTATATGAAAAGATAAGCAAGCATTTAGTGCGAAAAAAAAGACAAAATAATATGCCTCATGCCAGGCTCGAACTGGCGACCTTGGCATATCCTATCGACTATAAGTACCACGCGCTAACCGACTGCGCCAATGGGGCATGTGAGACTAGTATTTATATGAAAAGATAAGCAAGCATTTAGTGCGAAAAAAAAGACAAAATAATCTGCCCCATGCCAGGCTCGAACTGGCGACCTTTGCATATCCTATCGACTATAAGTACCACGCGCTAACCGACTGCGCCAATGGGGCATGTGAGACTAGCATTTATATGAAAAGATAAGCAAGCATTTAGTGCGAAAAAAAAGACAAAATAATCTGCCCCATGCCAGGCTCGAACTGGCGACCTTGGCATATCCTATCGACTATAAGTACCACGCGCTAACCGACTGCGCCAATGGGGCCTGTGAGACTAGCATTTATATGAAAAGATAAGCAAGCATTTAGTGCGAAAAAAAAAGACAAAATAATCTGCCCCATGCCAGGCTCGAACTGGCGACCTTGGCATATCCTATCGACTATAAGTACCACGCGCTAACCGACTGCGCCAATGGGGCATGTGAGACTAGCATTTATATGAAAAGATAAGCAAGCATTTAGTGCGAAAAAAAAGACAAAATAATCTGCCCCATGCCAGGCTCGAACTGGCGACCTTGGCATATCCTATCGACTATAAGTACCACGCGCTAACCGACTGCGCCAATGGGGCATGTGAGACTAGTATTTATATGAAAAGATAAGCAAGCATTTAGTGCGAAAAAAAAGACAAAATAATCTGCCCCATGCCAGGCTCGAACTGGCGACCTTGGCATATCCTATCGACTATAAGTACCACGCGCTAACCGACTGCGCCAATGGGGCATGTGAGACTAGCATTTATATGAAAAGATAAGCAAGCATTTAGTGCGAAAAAAAAGACAAAATAATCTGCCCCATGCCAGGCTCGAACTGGCGACCTTGGCATATCCTATCGACTATAAGTACCACGCGCTAACCGACTGCGCCAATGGGGCATGTGAGACTAGCATTTATATGAAAAGATAAGCAAGCATTTAGTGCGAAAAAAAAGACAAAATAATCTGCCCCATGCCAGGCTCGAACTGGCGACCTTGGCATATCCTATCGACTATAAGTACCACGCGCTAACCGACTGCGCCAATGGGGCATGTGAGACTAGCATTTATATGAAAAGATAAGCAAGCATTTAGTGCGAAAAAAAAGACAAAATAATCTGCCCCATGCCAGGCTCGAACTGGCGACCTTGGCATATCCTATCGACTATAAGTACCACGCGCTAACCGACTGCGCCAATGGGGCCTGTGAGACTAGCATTTATATGAAAAGATAAGCAAGCATTTAGTGCGAAAAAAAAGACAAAATAATCTGCCCCATGCCAGGCTCGAACTGGCGACCTTGGCATATCCTATCGACTATAAGTACCACGCGCTAACCGACTGCGCCAATGGGGCCTGTGAGACTAACATTTATATGAAAAGATAAGCAAGCATTTAGTGCGAAAAAAAAGACAAAATAATCTGCCCCATGCCAGGCTCGAACTGGCGACCTTGGCATATCCTATCGACTATAAGTACCACGCGCTAACCGACTGCGCCAATGGGGCATGTGAGACTAGCATTTATATGAAAAGATAAGCAAGCATTTAGTGCGAAAAAAAATACAAAATAATCTGCCCCATGCCAGGCTCGAACTGGCGACCTTGGCATATCCTATCGACTATAAGTACCACGCGCTAACCGACTGCGCCAATGGGGCATGTGAGACTAGCATTTATATGAAAAGATAAGCAAGCATTTAGTGCGAAAAAAAAGACAAAATAATCTGCCCCATGCCAGGCTCGAACTGGCGACCTTGGCATATCCTATCGACTATAAGTACCACGCGCTAACCGACTGCGCCAATGGGGCATGTGAGACTAGCATTTATATGAAAAGATAAGCAAGCATTTAGTGCGAAAAAAAAGACAAAATAATCTGCCCCATGCCAGGCTCGAACTGGCGACCTTGGCATATCCTATCGACTATAAGTACCACGCGCTAACCGACTGCGCCAATGGGGCATGTGAGACTAGCATTGATATGAAAAGATAAGCAAGCATTTAGTGCGAAAAAAAAGACAAAATAATCTGCCCCATGCCAGGCTCGAACTGGCGACCTTGGCATATCCTATCGACTATAAGTACCACGCGCTAACCGACTGCGCCAATGGGGCATGTGAGACTAGCATTTATATGAAAAGATAAGCAAGCATTTAGTGCGAAAAAAAAGACAAAATAATCTGCCCCATGCCAGGCTCGAACTGGCGACCTTGGCATATCCTATCGACTATAAGTACCACGCGCTAACCGACTGCGCCAATGGGGCATGTGAGACTAGCATTTATATGAAAAGATAAGCAAGCATTTAGTGCGAAAAAAAGACAAAATAATCTGCCCCATGCCAGGCTCGAACTGGCGACCTTGGCATATCCTATCGACTATAAGTACCACGCGCTAACCGACTGCGCCAATGGGGCATGTGAGACTAGCATTTATATGAAAAGATAAGCAAGCATTTAGTGCGAAAAAAAAAGACAAAATAATCTGCCCCATGCCAGGCTCGAACTGGCGACCTTGGCATATCCTATCGACTATAAGTACCACGCGCTAACCGACTGCGCCAATGGGGCATGTGAGACTAGCATTTATATGAAAAGATAAGCAAGCATTTAGTGCGAAAAAAAAGACAAAATAATCTGCCCCATGCCAGGCTCGAACTGGCGACCTTGGCATATCCTATCGACTATAAGTACCACGCGCTAACCGACTGCGCCAATGGGGCATGTGAGACTAGCATTTATATGAAAAGATAAGCAAGCATTTAGTGCGAAAAAAAAAGACAAAATAATCTGCCCCATGCCAGGCTCGAACTGGCGACCTTGGCATATCCTATCGACTATAAGTACCACGCGCTAACCGACTGCGCCAATGGGGCATGTGAGACTAGCATTTATATGAAAAGATAAGCAAGCATTTAGTGCGAAAAAAAAGACAAAATAATCTGCCCCATGCCAGGCTCGAACTGGCGACCTTGGCATATCCTATCGACTATAAGTACCACGCGCTAACCGACTGCGCCAATGGGGCATGTGAGACTAGCATTGATATGAAAAGATAAGCAAGCATTTAGTGCGAAAAAAAAGACAAAATAATCTGCCCCATGCCAGGCTCGAACTGGCGACCTTGGCATATCCTATCGACTATAAGTACCACGCGCTAACCGACTGCGCCAATGGGGCATGTGAGACTAGCATTTATATGAAAAGATAAGCAAGCATTTAGTGCGAAAAAAAAGACAAAATAATCTGCCCCATGCCAGGCTCGAACTGGCGACCTTGGCATATCCTATCGACTATAAGTACCACGCGCTAACCGACTGCGCCAATGGGGCATGTGAGACTAGTATTTATATGAAAAGATAAGCAAGCATTTAGTGCGAAAAAAAGACAAAATAATCTGCCCCATGCCAGGCTCGAACTGGCGACCTTGGCATATCCTATCGACTATAAGTACCACGCGCTAACCGACTGCGCCAATGGGGCATGTGAGACTAGCATTTATATGAAAAGATAAGCAAGCATTTAGTGCGAAAAAAAAAGACAAAATAATCTGCCCCATGCCAGGCTCGAACTGGCGACCTTGGCATATCCTATCGACTATAAGTACCACGCGCTAACCGACTGCGCCAATGGGGCATGTGAGACTAGCATTTATATGAAAAGATAAGCAAGCATTTAGTGCGAAAAAAAAGACAAAATAATCTGCCCCATGCCAGGCTCGAACTGGCGACCTTGGCATATCCTATCGACTATAAGTACCACGCGCTAACCGACTGCGCCAATGGGGCATGTGAGACTAGCATTTATATGAAAAGATAAGCAAGCATTTAGTGCGAAAAAAAAGACAAAATAATCTGCCCCATGCCAGGCTCGAACTGGCGACCTTGGCATATCCTATCGACTATAAGTACCACGCGCTAACCGACTGCGCCAATGGGGCATGTGAGACTAGCATTTATATGAAAAGATAAGCAAGCATTTAGTGCGAAAAAAAAGACAAAATAATCTGCCCCATGCCAGGCTCGAACTGGCGACCTTGGCATATCCTATCGACTATAAGTACCACGCGCTAACCGACTGCGCCAATGGGGCATGTGAGACTAGTATTTATATGAAAAGATAAGCAAGCATTTAGTGCGAAAAAAAAGACAAAATAATCTGCCCCATGCCAGGCTCGAACTGGCGACCTTGGCATATCCTATCGACTATAAGTACCACGCGCTAACCGACTGCGCCAATGGGGCATGTGAGACTAGTATTTATATGAAAAGATAAGCAAGCATTTAGTGCGAAAAAAAAGACAAAATAATCTGCCCCATGCCAGGCTCGAACTGGCGACCTTGGCATATCCTATCGACTATAAGTACCACGCGCTAACCGACTGCGCCAATGGGGCATGTGAGACTAGTATTTATATGAAAAGATAAGCAAGCATTTAGTGCGAAAAAAAAGACAAAATAATCTGCCCCATGCCAGGCTCGAACTGGCGACCTTGGCATATCCTATCGACTAGTACCACGCGCTAACCGACTGCGCCAATGGGGCATGTGAGACTAGCATTTATATGAAAAGATAAGCAAGCATTTAGTGCGAAAAAAAAGACAAAATAATCTGCCCCATGCCAGGCTCGAACTGGCGACCTTGGCATATCCTATCGACTATAAGTACCACGCGCTAACCGACTGCGCCAATGGGGCATGTGAGACTAGCATTTATATGAAAAGATAAGCAAGCATTTAGTGCGAAAAAAAAGACAAAATAATCTGCCCCATGCCAGGCTCGAACTGGCGACCTTGGCATATCCTATCGACTATAAGTACCACGCGCTAACCGACTGCGCCAATGGGGCATGTGAGACTAGCATTTATATGAAAAGATAAGCAAGCATTTAGTGCGAAAAAAAAAGACAAAATAATCTGCCCCATGGCCAGGCTCGAACTGGCGACCTTGGCATATCCTATCGACTATAAGTACCACGCGCTAACCGACTGCGCCAATGGGGCATGTGAGACTAGCATTTATATGAAAAGATAAGCAAGCATTTAGTGCGAAAAAAAAGACAAAATAATCTGCCCCATGCCAGGCTCGAACTGGCGACCTTGGCATATCCTATCGACTATAAGTACCACGCGCTAACCGACTGCGCCAATGGGGCATGTGAGACTAGCATTTATATGAAAAGATAAGCAAGCATTTAGTGCGAAAAAAAAGACAAAATAATCTGCCCCATGCCAGGCTCGAACTGGCGACCTTGGCATATCCTATCGACTATAAGTACCACGCGCTAACCGACTGCGCCAATGGGGCATGTGAGACTAGTATTTATATGAAAAGATAAGCAAGCATTTAGTGCGAAAAAAAAGACAAAATAATCTGCCCCATGCCAGGCTCGAACTGGCGACCTTGGCATATCCTATCGACTATAAGTACCACGCGCTAACCGACTGCGCCAATGGGGCCTGTGAGACTAGCATTTATATGAAAAGATAAGCAAGCATTTAGTGCGAAAAAAAAGACAAAATAATCTGCCCCATGCCAGGCTCGAACTGGCGACCTTGGCATATCCTATCGACTATAAGTACCACGCGCTAACCGACTGCGCCAATGGGGCATGTGAGACTAGTATTTATATGAAAAGATAAGCAAGCATTTAGTGCGAAAAAAAAGACAAAATAATCTGCCCCATGCCAGGCTCGAACTGGCGACCTTGGCATATCCTATCGACTATAAGTACCACGCGCAAACCGACTGCGCCAATGGGGCATGTGAGACTAGCATTTATATGAAAAGATAAGCAAGCATTTAGTGCGAAAAAAAAGACAAAATAATCTGCCCCATGCCAGGCTCGAACTGGCGACCTTGGCATATCCTATCGACTATAAGTACCACGCGCTAACCGACTGCGCCAATGGGGCATGTGAGACTAGCATTTATATGAAAAGATAAGCAAGCATTTAGTGCGAAAAAAAAGACAAAATAATCTGCCCCATGCCAGGCTCGAACTGGCGACCTTGGCATATCCTATCGACTATAAGTACCACGCGCAAACCGACTGCGCCAATGGGGCATGTGAGACTAGCATTTATATGAAAAGATAAGCAAGCATTTAGTGCGAAAAAAAAGACAAAATAATCTGCCCCATGCCAGGCTCGAACTGGCGACCTTGGCATATCCTATCGACTATAAGTACCACGCGCTAACCGACTGCGCCAATGGGGCATGTGAGACTAGCATTTATATGAAAAGATAAGCAAGCATTTAGTGCGAAAAAAAAGACAAAATAATCTGCCCCATGCCAGGCTCGAACTGGCGACCTTGGCATATCCTATCGACTATAAGTACCACGCGCTAACCGACTGCGCCAATGGGGCATGTGAGACTAGTATTTATATGAAAAGATAAGCAAGCATTTAGTGCGAAAAAAAAGACAAAATAATCTGCCCCATGCCAGGCTCGAACTGGCGACCTTGGCATATCCTATCGACTATAAGTACCACGCGCTAACCGACTGCGCCAATGGGGCATGTGAGACTAGCATTTATATGAAAAGATAAGCAAGCATTTAGTGCGAAAAAAAAGACAAAATAATCTGCCCCATGCCAGGCTCGAACTGGCGACCTTGGCATATCCTATCGACTATAAGTACCACGCGCTAACCGACTGCGCCAATGGGGCATGTGAGACTAGCATTTATATGAAAAGATAAGCAAGCATTTAGTGCGAAAAAAAAGACAAAATAATCTGCCCCATGCCAGGCTCGAACTGGCGACCTTGGCATATCCTATCGACTATAAGTACCACGCGCTAACCGACTGCGCCAATGGGGCATGTGAGACTAGCATTTATATGAAAAGATAAGCAAGCATTTAGTGCGAAAAAAAAGACAAAATAATCTGCCCCATGCCAGGCTCGAACTGGCGACCTTGGCATATCCTATCGACTATAAGTACCACGCGCTAACCGACTGCGCCAATGGGGCATGTGAGACTAGTATTTATATGAAAAGATAAGCAAGCATTTAGTGCGAAAAAAAAGACAAAATAATCTGCCCCATGCCAGGCTCGAACTGGCGACCTTGGCATATCCTATCGACTATAAGTACCACGCGCTAACCGACTGCGCCAATGGGGCCTGTGAGACTAGCATTTATATGAAAAGATAAGCAAGCATTTAGTGCGAAAAAAAAGACAAAATAATCTGCCCCATGCCAGGCTCGAACTGGCGACCTTGGCATATCCTATCGACTATAAGTACCACGCGCTAACCGACTGCGCCAATGGGGCATGTGAGACTAGTATTTATATGAAAAGATAAGCAAGCATTTAGTGCGAAAAAAAAGACAAAATAATCTGCCCCATGCCAGGCTCGAACTGGCGACCTTGGCATATCCTATCGACTATAAGTACCACGCGCAAACCGACTGCGCCAATGGGGCATGTGAGACTAGCATTTATATGAAAAGATAAGCAAGCATTTAGTGCGAAAAAAAAGACAAAATAATCTGCCCCATGCCAGGCTCGAACTGGCGACCTTGGCATATCCTATCGACTATAAGTACCACGCGCTAACCGACTGCGCCAATGGGGCATGTGAGACTAGCATTTATATGAAAAGATAAGCAAGCATTTAGTGCGAAAAAAAAGACAAAATAATCTGCCCCATGCCAGGCTCGAACTGGCGACCTTGGCATATCCTATCGACTATAAGTACCACGCGCTAACCGACTGCGCCAATGGGGCATGTGAGACTAGTATTTATATGAAAAGATAAGCAAGCATTTAGTGCGAAAAAAAAGACAAAATAATCTGCCCCATGCCAGGCTCGAACTGGCGACCTTGGCATATCCTATCGACTATAAGTACCACGCGCTAACCGACTGCGCCAATGGGGCATGTGAGACTAGCATTTATATGAAAAGATAAGCAAGCATTTAGTGCGAAAAAAAAGACAAAATAATCTGCCCCATGCCAGGCTCGAACTGGCGACCTTGGCATATCCTATCGACTATAAGTACCACGCGCTAACCGACTGCGCCAATGGGGCATGTGAGACTAGCATTTATATGAAAAGATAAGCAAGCATTTAGTGCGAAAAAAAAGACAAAATAATCTGCCCCATGCCAGGCTCGAACTGGCGACCTTGGCATATCCTATCGACTATAAGTACCACGCGCTAACCGACTGCGCCAATGGGGCATGTGAGACTAGCATTTATATGAAAAGATAAGCAAGCATTTAGTGCGAAAAAAAAGACAAAATAATCTGCCCCATGCCAGGCTCGAACTGGCGACCTTGGCATATCCTATCGACTATAAGTACCACGCGCTAACCGACTGCGCCAATGGGGCATGTGAGACTAGTATTTATATGAAAAGATAAGCAAGCATTTAGTGCGAAAAAAAAGACAAAATAATCTGCCCCATGCCAGGCTCGAACTGGCGACCTTGGCATATCCTATCGACTATAAGTACCACGCGCTAACCGACTGCGCCAATGGGGCCTGTGAGACTAGCATTTATATGAAAAGATAAGCAAGCATTTAGTGCGAAAAAAAAGACAAAATAATCTGCCCCATGCCAGGCTCGAACTGGCGACCTTGGCATATCCTATCGACTATAAGTACCACGCGCTAACCGACTGCGCCAATGGGGCATGTGAGACTAGCATTTATATGAAAAGATAAGCAAGCATTTAGTGCGAAAAAAAAGACAAAATAATCTGCCCCATGCCAGGCTCGAACTGGCGACCTTGGCATATCCTATCGACTATAAGTACCACGCGCTAACCGACTGCGCCAATGGGGCATGTGAGACTAGCATTTATATGAAAAGATAAGCAAGCATTTAGTGCGAAAAAAAAGACAAAATAATCTGCCCCATGCCAGGCTCGAACTGGCGACCTTGGCATATCCTATCGACTATAAGTACCACGCGCTAACCGACTGCGCCAATGGGGCCTGTGAGACTAGCATTTATATGAAAAGATAAGCAAGCATTTAGTGCGAAAAAAAAGACAAAATAATCTGCCCCATGCCAGGCTCGAACTGGCGACCTTGGCATATCCTATCGACTATAAGTACCACGCGCTAACCGACTGCGCCAATGGGGCATGTGAGACTAGTATTTATATGAAAAGATAAGCAAGCATTTAGTGCGAAAAAAAAGACAAAATAATCTGCCCCATGCCAGGCTCGAACTGGCGACCTTGGCATATCCTATCGACTATAAGCTCTGCACTTTGCGCTTGACGGTGGCGTGACTGTGTTTTGCACGAAAAGGGCTCCGTTTAGGACGCGAGGTGCTTTTTCCATGAAAACACACTCATCGTGTTAGATAGCGTAAACACAAAGAACAAATCGAGTGAACAGTCAACATTCTTGTTATATTTTCATGTTGTTTTTTGGAGTGAGGACGCATCGTCTAATTGTAATCAACTTCGGATATTCGGTTTGGACTTGTTGTTTTGATTCGATGTTTTGATCACGAGCTCAATAACAATCGATGACATTGTTTATGAGTTATAGTTGTTATTGTTTTGACTTGTTATTGTTTTTATTGAATTGTCTTTCTTTTCATTTCATTCTTAACTTATAAGTCCTGAAGACTTATAACATATTCGAATACTAACTATATATATATAAACCCATATCGATAGGTTTGGCTGAAAGGACAGGCTGAAAAGTAAGTCTACAATTAATATTTAAGGATATATCCATTTTAGATTTTACCAACAACTATCAATATGGAGATTAACAACATAATACAATTTCAATATAAATAGGAAGAATTCCCAGATTAGTGGTCACAAATTGTAAGTTTTGTAAAGGCGAACTAATATATATTGGATAATTTTAGGAGCACAGTTTTCAAGACTAGGACAACCGTCATCCGAATCAAGGCACATTTGATACAAAGGTAAATAATTCAGGGTTGGCTAGATTTTATTAATATTTTTATTTATGTTATATCAGTTGAAATTAATAATGTGCTCTTTCTTTTTTCATTAGACGTGATTTAAATTGTTTCTTTGGATGCATATTATCATAAATATATACGTCTAAACTAATGAACGATAATTTTAACTTTCAACTGACTTAACATATTTAAAAAATAGGTTTAAAATATCTAGAAGCCCTTGAATGATTTTCATACATATCAGTGATGGGAGGGACAACGTTTTTTCGAATTCCGGGCTGTCGGGATCTTCAAAAATTGAAAATTAATAGATCCGGGACCCGGGACCCTGGAGTGGAGCTTCCCTTTTCCCCAACCCGGGACTCGGGACCGGGCCTTCAATGTGTTTATTACAATCTTATTTTACAGCGAACGGCCTTTCCGCATTCCTACCCATTTCGCAGTGGTAATCTATATAGTACGTCGTGGCAAGGAAGATCGAAACACTACAATGGAGCTATCTGAATCGATACAAGAAGCTCAATTAAATTAATTATTTAATTAACTATGATTCTTATTAATTGTTGTTTATATAAATAAATAAGTGAATAAATAGTATATTGTTATGTCTAACGTATAGGATATAAACCAATATTAAAACGAGGTGAAATAACCCAAAAGCTGTGAGCAAAATTCCACAGAAATGATAGGACGCTGTACGATGGCTTTTCGCAAAGTTCCAACAAACTGTTAGGACGCTCTCCGATAGCTTTTCGCAAAGTTGCAGCAAACTGTTAGGACGCTGTGCGGTGACTGACTGTTCTGGCGGCAGTTTTGCGCGTGTTTTCATAACAATTTCGTGCAAAACACAGTCACGCCACCGTCAAGCGCAAAGTGCAGAGAGTACCACGCGCAAACCGACTGCGCCAATGGGGCATGTGAGACTAGCATTTATATGAAAAGATAAGCAAGCATTTAGTGCGAAAAAAAAGACAAAATAATCTGCCCCATGCCAGGCTCGAACTGGCGACCTTGGCATATCCTATCGACTATAAGTACCACGCGCTAACCGACTGCGCCAATGGGGCATGTGAGACTAGCATTTATATGAAAAGATAAGCAAGCATTTAGTGCGAAAAAAAAGACAAAATAATCTGCCCCATGCCAGGCTCGAACTGGCGACCTTGGCATATCCTATCGACTATAAGTACCACGCGCTAACCGACTGCGCCAATGGGGCATGTGAGACTAGCATTTATATGAAAAGATAAGCAAGCATTTAGTGCGGAAAAAAAGACAAAATAATCTGCCCCATGCCAGGCTCGAACTGGCGACCTTGGCATATCCTATCGACTATAAGTACCACGCGCTAACCGACTGCGCCAATGGGGCATGTGAGACTAGCATTTATATGAAAAGATAAGCAAGCATTTAGTGCGAAAAAAAAGACAAAATAATCTGCCCCATGCCAGGCTCGAACTGGCGACCTTGGCATATCCTATCGACTATAAGTACCACGCGCTAACCGACTGCGCCAATGGGGCATGTGAGACTAGCATTTATATGAAAAGATAAGCAAGCATTTAGTGCGAAAAAAAAGACAAAATAACCTGCCCCATGCCAGGCTCGAACTGGCGACCTTGGCATATCCTATCGACTATAAGTACCACGCGCTAACCGACTGCGCCAATGGGGCATGTGAGACTAACATTTATATGAAAAGATAAGCAAGCAAGACAAAATAATCAAGACAAAATAATCTGCGCTTCTGCCAATTTATAATTTTCAGGCTGGTCCGTCTTATGTAATGATCCTGTTAGGATTATGTCTGTATATGTGCCAGAGAAGGATCAGAGTTTCGACATTCTCGAAATGATAGAAATGCCGAATATGTTAGAATTTCATAGGCAAACATTGAATTTATATTGTAAATTAGCTAGTCACGGGAATCATAAAGTAAGTATTTTTTCCGTCGTATATATTATATATATATATATATATGCATTATAAATAACAAGTACAGAATTAACAGGAAATGACATTTTTCCGTGTTAGCATGGTATAAATTATCTATTAAATTGTTTTGGACTCGTATAATATCAGGCTTTTCAGGTCTTATTTCGGACAAAGAGATATAGGTGTCGATTTCGTTTTGTTTATCTGTTATTTTACATTAATAACGCATAAAAGCTGTAAAAACCCAAAAAAAGAATAATCTTTATTAAGAATAGCAAAATAAAAGACAATACGATTTTTTAAAATTAAAAAAATTCAGTTATAAATCAACCTTTCTGTCACTTTGCCCAGGCAAGACCAAAACAATCTCATATACCCAAATTTTATGATTTTACGGTCTAAACTGTAAATTTCAACGAACACGATTCTGTATATATATATATATATTGAGTAATTACCAACAATATAGTTTTGTTTTTCAGGTTGCTCATACATTATGCCAACATGTAGATGAAGATCAAATTTTTTATGCAATAAAATCACATTGTAGGATGCGATGTTACTATTACATATATATTTCTTTTTAAGATTTATCGGGTCCTATGCGTCAAGGGTTTCATGATCTCTTAATTGGTCTTCATTTGGAAACACATACGTCTGCCAGAAGAAGCATGGCCAAGGAATATGTTATTCCTCTTGTTCCACAGTTACAACTCAAAGATGTTCTAGATATTGATAGTGAAACAAGATATCCCCAATTAATGGGTGAGTCGGTTTCCATGCTATCTCAAATGGTAGCCGAGCCGGTTAAAAAACAGTAAGTAACTTTTATTTTAAAAAAGTTACATATTTATTGTATTTCAGTGTCAGCCGCGAGGACGAAATGAAATTAGTTCCACCAGCTATCAATTATGATGCTTTGAAAGAACATGTTATGTCTTCGTTAAAGTCTGCTACACATCATGCGGTTATGAATTGCCGTGATTTAATAGGTGGTGATAATACAAATCACTTCGAGCCATTGCTAAAACTGTTTGATAACCTTTTGGTTATCGGTATTATAAACGATGACGAATTGGAAACTCTTTTGAAGCTAATTCATCCACAAGCTTTCGATGCCAACTACGAGCCGTCTTCTACACAGAAGGGTTTGACCCAATTGGAACTCGATGAGCCTGTTAAGATTCAGTTAGTTAACATTCTTGATCATCTATGCGATATTCAATTACGTCATCGAATTGAATCTTTGGTCGCTTTCTGCGAGGGTTTCGTTGGCGAGTTACAATCCGATCAATGTAAAAGATACATGGAAATCAAACAGACTGATATGCCACCGGCTGAGGCGGCTAAGAAAACCAAGGAATTTCGCTGTCCACCTAAAGAACAAATGTTTCGTTTACTCATGTGCAAGGTGAAGGAAGAACGCGATCCCACTTACTTGGATGACGAAGCTGATGTTGATCAATGTCCCATGGCGGACGCTCTTCAACAACAGCTACGCGATTATTGTGAAATGCTAGTGGAAAAGATTGGAAACAGTTCTGATGAAGCAACTGAGCAACAACTAGCTTTAATAGAAGCCGAAGACGGCTCCTGGGTTGATTCACTAGCACGCATTGTCGTTAAAGTTCCACCAGCAGAAATCGAAAGCTTTGATGAGTGCCAAAAAAGAGGAACCCAAAATTTCCGCGAAATGATTATTTCCATGCTTCGAGAATGGGCTCAAAACAATATCATCGAGAGTAATTCATTGATTCGTGGAATGTTCCGTCTTCTATTGCGTCAGTATTCCGGTGTCAGGGAGCTGCGTGATGCAATGAGCCAAACATATGTCTTTCATGAACGTAATGTTCTTGATGTTAAAGATTTCATTGTATATCTTATTCAAATCCGAGAACTGTTGACAGTGCAATTCGAGCACACTGAAGAAGCGATATTGAAGCGGGGTTTATGGAAATTAATGAATAACAGAATATTTTTCCAACATCCGGATTTGATGAGATTATTGTCTGTTCATGAAAATGTAATGACGATCATGATGAATATTCTAACGGCACAGCAGGGAACAGCTATTGAGCATGACGGTGATGAGGTTAAAGAGAAGGCTCCAATTAAAGACGCGTCTGAAATGGTAGTCGCATGTTCTAGGTTCTTGTGTTACTTCTGTAGAACATCACGGACAAATCAAAAGGCAATGTTTGAACATTTATCCTTTTTATTAGATAATGCAACAATGTTGCTGGCTAGACCATCATTGCGGTGAGTTAATCTATTATTTTGATACCCTTATCATCTTATTTTGTAGAGGATCCGTTCCATTAGACGTTGCTTATTCGTCATTCATGGACAACAACGAATTAGCTTTGGCACTCAAAGAAGAAGAACTTGACAAGGTTGCAGTATATCTATCCAGATGTGGTCTTCAACCAAATTCCGAGTTGATCACAAAAGGTTATCCGGATATTGGCTGGGATCCAGTTGAAGGAGAACGTTACATTGATTTTCTTCGCTTCTGCGTTTGGATCAATGGTGAAAACGTTGAAGAAAATGCTAATCTTGTTATCCGTTTACTCATTCGTCGTCCGGAATGCCTTGGCGTGGCACTGAAGGGAGAAGGGCAAGGACTATATGCAGCCTTTAAGGTAATAAAGCACAGATAATTTAACGCTAATAATAATCGACAGGAAGCTATATCATTGTCAGAAGATATTAGAATGCTTGAAAATGGAGCTCACCCAACTTCTTTAACCAGTGGATTACTTGGAGATAACCCGTAAGTGGCTAACCTGATTTTATATATCTTTTGGTTATTTTTTTAGAACATATCCATCAAAGGATATCGAAGGAGAAGATTATATTGATCTCGGCGCTGCGACATTAGATTTCTATTCAAGTCTGGTTGACTTATTAGCAAAATGTGCCCCAGATCCGATGGCGATACAGGCCGGAAAAGGCGATTCCCTTCGTGCTCGCGCGATTCTCCGCTCTCTCATTTCTCTCGACGACCTTGAGCAGATTTTAAGCCTTCGTTTCACGATTCCCAACCTTGCCGCGCCGTCAATAGAAGGTAAACAGATATTTCAATGTTGATATATGTGGTTTGTGCATGATCATTAATATACTAACATCTCCAGGCGTGCGCTCATTACAACAGGCATCTAACGCACAGAAAACAGCCCTAGCACATACATTTGCCATGGTTGCATCATTGGCATCGGAAATCACGTCAAATCCGCGACGATCACAAACATTCCCACCACCAATTATGACGGGGTTCGCCGTCGCCATGAAATAACAAAAAATGTGTTGTTGTGTTATACAGGCTAGAGAGGGTCGAAGAAGTTGAGTCGGACGGCTCTTCATCGGAATCTTCGAATTATGCATCGGTGCATACGTCCTGGTCAAGTGGTATTGATATATTTGCCTCAAAGTCAGATCGGCAAATGATTGCTGATATGAAAAAGAGGAACGATGCCAAGTATCCAATTGTGCAACGAAGGAGATCAACTAGATATAACCCAATTGATAGTGAGCTTATGTTTTTTCTTGTTGATTAAAAAGCTTGTTGTATTTTGTCCAGCTTGTTTGATTGAAGTCCTTGTCCCATTTTTTGTCCAAAACAGTTTTAACAAAGTCATTTTGCCATCAATGTCCCTGTCCCGAAAATTTAATAAACAACCAAATATCAAAACATAATTGAGATTCTTTGGTGACATTTATATTAGTAATAATACAATTATTTTTTACAACTATTATGGTCCAAAATAGTCGGTATCAAAATATTTCAAAGAAAACAAAAGCATGAGCAGGCTTTTGGCTCCGTCTCTCATCTATGATTGTTGATATATATATATATATATATATATAATATAGTCGTAGCCAAATGTGATTACTACCGCAAAATGTGGCGCACTTTTAAAATTTTAATTTTTAATTAAATTTTTATGATTATTATTATTATTTTCCACATTTATTCCACGACTGCAACAACATCTAAAACATATTCTTTAATTGATTTAAGCAAAAACAGTATAAAACGAAAATCAACAAGAAAATAATCAAAAAAATTAAATGAAAAAATAATATTTTTAAAAAAGTGCGCCACATTTTGCGGTGGCAATAGCTTTTGGCGACGACTATATAATAACTTGTAGTTAAATTATTTTCATCTTGATTATTTTATATGAAAAAACGAACGTTAAAAAATAAAAGAAAAAATTATTTAAGACAATAACCATAGAATTGTCCTTTGTCCTTTTCAGAGATCGGTGCCTAATGGAAGAGCAAAAATTAGAGGCGGAGAAAAGGTCTTGTTTAGGCAGCCACACGGCCACTAAGGCCATCGAATCTCTTCCTATTTTGTTTCTCATCAATTTTTGTTATCTATTTTTTGTTTATTATTTGACGACAAGAAATGAAAAGTTTAATTTAAAAATGAAAATGGATGAAATAAAAATATTGATGACAAACAAAAGAGGAAGAGATTCGATGGCCTTGGATGTGGCTGTGGCTGTCTAAACAAGACCTTTTCTCCGGTCCTATTTTTTTGCTCTTCCATTAGGCACCGATCTCTGAAATGAATAATGATGAAAATTAAAAATCCCATTAATGAGCTCTTCACCATTTTTTAAATTAAGAAAGTATTGCAGCAATTCCATCTGGAATTGCTAAGCCCCGCCCCAAGGAGAAACGTATAAAAGAGATTTCTACTCATCAATAAATGTTTTTTATGTCTTTGGTCCTGGTCTCCCTTTAGTGACTGACAGACGTCCGTCACAGTATTAGTTCAGAGTAGAATACTGGACGGCACGCCTGTTACAGTATAGACCTATCAAGGTAGTTTGAGAAATATTTTATAATACAAAAATAATGTGTTATTGAAATTAGAAGAATTATGGCTTAATATTACTCAAATTATTATTATTATTAGGATGAACCAAAAATTTTTTCCGATTTTTTATTAAAAAAAATTTTAACATAGTTTTACAACACCTGAAAAACAACTAAGTTTCAATGTTAAAACCATTTGACTCTATGGCTTGAACCCATCTATCGGCAAGTTGTTCGATCCCGCTGCGGACTCGCGTCACCCGTTTTCGACATCGGCCAGGTCATGGAAAGATCAGTGATCAGTGTTTTTATTTGGTCTTTATTTGGTAAAAAAACAAAATTAAACAAAAAGATATAGGAAATCGGAAAAATATTTTGATTTCCCTAATATAAAATCTTAATATTGAACTATAAAATATTCTTAGAAAACACTAAAACTGTTTATAACAAGGAACCAGAAAATTTCTAATATAATGATGAAATCCCTAAGCTGTTCAAACTCTGGGAAAAGGGTTGTTTTTAACGACGGAAATAATTTTGAATACAAATTTTGCTCAGTTCCGTAAGTCTAATGTTTGGGGAAATTTATCAGACGATATTTTTGATTTATTCAAAAACTTTGTGCTAGAAATTACCGCTATATTCTTTTTAAGAGACAAAGATTTTAATTTTTCTCATTTTGGGAAAAAATTTTCACCCCAACTTGTATGGTAATAAAACGAGCTCAGTAAACGTGCTCAAATCTAATATTTTGTCAAGTTTTTAACATTTTTAGATAGAGCAAGACATGCTTAATAAAATTGTAGTAAAAACGTTTCAGTTATAAACACGTAAATATTTCCGTTTTTTTTTTTTCATTTTTTTTTAAACCAAGGATCCAAAGAATCTGAAAAGCATCAATATTTCTCTATTCAGAGCTCTAAACACACATTTTATATTTCAGACACTGGTCCCCTTCCTGGACTGTTACCCAATCACAAAGGATCCGTGCTTTTATTCTTGGATCGTGTCTATGGCATCAATTCACAGGATATGTTATTCCATGTTCTCGAGCAATCTTTCCTTCCTGATCTTCGCGCGGCTACAATGATGGATTCTGTAATTTTAACATTTTTGCGCTTCAGTAAAATTTTAATTTCAGCCGAGGGCACTTGAATCTGATACAGCTTTGGCATTGAATCGATACCTATGCAACTCTGTACTTCCATTACTCACGAATCATTCACATTTCTTTTCCGATGCCGAACATCATACTGCTCTGCTCGATGCAACGTTGCACACGGTAATTATTTTCCAAGAATCTCAAATCAAGTGTTTTGATAGGTTTATCGCATGAATCGGCTAAAGTCGTTGACTAAAAACCAACGAGATGCGGTTTCGGACTTCCTCGTTGCAATTACAAGGGAGCTTCCACCGGGAATGATGATTAAATTGTTGAAGAAGGTTATCAACGATATTTTGACTATGAATGATATGAATGTCTTAGTGCCACTTCGGGTAAGAATTTGAATATTTTGTTACTTTTCGATACTGTAAATTCGGAATTCAGTTAATCACACTTCATTACGAAAGATGTGGAAAGTACTACGGATCCGGCAATCATTATGGAGTGGCTAGTGAACAGGAAAAGCGATTATCTATGCTTCTTTTCTATGCCATCTTTGAAACACTTGGAAGAAGACCCTATGACCCTGAACTGTTTGGAAAGGCTTTACCTTGTATGACAGCCATTGGAAGTGCGATTTCACCGGACTATTCATTAACGACAGGTCTAGATGAGATCAAGAACAAGGTAAAGAGCAGAAATTATTTTCTTTAAACCACACATTTTAGAAGCACACGGATGAAGGCGCATGGATTCCAAAGACTGTCGATGTGACGCGAGTAGACATTAGCCGAGATCTCGAAAAGATGACCGACTTGTTTGCTGAACATTTCCACGATTCATGGGCCAGTAGGAAACTCGAGAAAGGCTGGCAATACGGTGAACTGTACAGTCGCATCAATTTGACGCATCCACGGTTGAAGCCGTTCGCGCTTTTGAAAGATTTCGAAAAATCCTTCTATCGCGAACGTTGCTCAGAATGCCTCAAAGCACTTATAGCATGGGGATACTCTTTTGAAATGCTTGACAAGGACGCCAATGATAGAGCCGCGTCCGCGAGAACCCTATCAGGAACATCGGTGTCTAACTTTGCACCAAAACCCATTGATTTGAGCAGCATGACACTTGAGAAGGATATGGTGAATGCCGCGGAGAAAATGGCTGAGCATTCACATTTGATATGGGCAAAGAAAGTCTTACACGATATCAATACGAAAGGCGGATTCATGCCAATACCATTGGTTCCATGGGACTTGTTGACTGATTTTGAACGACGGAAGGATAGATTCAGAGCTTCTGAGATTCTGAAATTCTTACAATATCATGGATATCATGTGAAATGTCCGAAAGCTGAGCAGGCGCAAAACGAACGAATGAAGAATGAAGGAGAAAGATCATCCGTGGAAAAACGTTTTGCATACAACCTTCTCGAAAAGTTAATTCAATATCTTGAACAAGCAAGTCTTAAAATGAAATCGGTGAAGCCGAGTCAAGAATTAACTCGAAGGAATTCATTCAAAAAAGAAGGCCAAGATGTCAAGTTCTTCGAAAAAGTTGTTCTGCCGTTAATGCATGCTTATTTTAACGCGCACAAGAACTATTTCCTTGAAGGTTCATCGATTGTTCAAACAGGAACTGCTAGCAACAAGGAAAAGGAAATGGTCGCCAATTTATTCTGCCGTCTAGCAGCGCTATTAAGAATAAAGAACCGAGCATTCGGAAGTGTCGCCAAAATTACCGTCAAATGCCTACAAGGTCTCACCCAAGCTCTTGACCTTCGAACTCTGGTCAAAGTGAACTCAGACATTGTGAGAACTTCCCTGTTAACATTCTTCAACAACTGCGCGGATGATCTGTTCGCAGCTGTGAACGAGCTCAAAGAAGGTGGCCAGTATTCATTGATCAGGGGAGAAGCCCTCAAGTCTTGGAATTCGTTCGAGTTTGCGAATCAAATGATCGTACCTGTTCTAACAACCATGTTCACTCATTTGGCGCGAAATCATTTTGGAACTGATTTACTTTTGGATGACATACAAGCCGCATGTTATAAGATACTCGACTCACTGTATATGGTGACAAGTCTCGGACCATCTATCAGAGATCGAAAGACAATTAATAGCGAAGCAGAGAAGCATCGACCCGGATTGGGACAATGTTTGGCCGCATTTGCATCGTGTTTCCCTGTTGCTTTTCTTGAGCCGGAGTTTAACAAGAGCAACAAGTTTTCAGTATTAGCTAAGTCACAAGATCAATCCGTTCAAGTTCAAGGTACGATTCTAGTAATTTATGGTGGTTAATTTATATTTATTTGTGGGAGCTTTGTATCAGTGATGAGAGGGAGCGCGTTTTTGGAATTCTGGGCGGGCGGGACCTTAAAAAATTTTAAAATTTCAAAACCCGGGACTTTCCCAGACAACCCGGAACCCGGGACTTCCCCGAAACCCGGACTTTAGTTTTCTCTACTCGCGTCCCGGGACTTTCGGTTTTCCATACCCGGGACCCCGTTTTTTTTTTGTTTTCCATACCCGGGACCCCGTTTTTTGTTTTTTTTTTTGTTTTCCATACCCGGGACCCCGACCCCGGCCAGGGGAATCTCTCCCATCACTGCTTTGCCCCTCCTACAAATATTCATACCTTTCTAAGTATCAAATTGTCTTAATAAGTTCAAAAACTAAAAAAAAACTTGTTTTAGAAATGCTGCAAAATCTGTCCACTCATATACCACACTTGGACAAATTGCTAACCGACATTGAAACAGTGGCCAACAACAACACAATGTACTCGGAAGTTCCAAACGTTTATGACGTTGATCTTCCCTTAATGTGCTCCTACATGGCATACTGGTTCTCCGTTGGCCCTGATGGGAAGAAAGACAATAAGAAGGATGAAGATCAGCGTACTAGTTTGATTGTGCAGACAACAAGCGTTGGGTGTGACCATATTAACCGCATATTCTGCTCTTTACTAAGAATGATTCGAAACCATGTTGGAATTGAAATGGCTCCCTGGTTATGCAGAGTAAATTGTTAGTTTTACCAAAACTTTGAAACCTTTTTTCTATGAATGAGATTTAGACTTTGCTGTCCAAATTATTCAAAATGTGACATGTGATCCAGTGAGAGAGTACGTTCTTCCGATTGCGGAACGTTTGAGAAGAATGAGCGAGAAGGCTTATAAGGATGAAGAGCACATGCGCACGCATCCAGACGATGCAGATGAAGGAACTGTTGCCGAGGATAATGCGCGTCTCGTACGCGACACCTACGCATTCTTCCCGATATTGATGAAATACACGGACCTGCATAGAGCACAATGGCTGAAGACACCAACATGGGAAACGGATGGTGTTTATGAGAACGTGGCTGTTATATTTAGAATATGGAGTCAAAGTCAGCATTTCAAGGTTTGAAATGGGTTAATTTGGTATAGGTAAATACTATTGATTAAGAGAGAGGAACTGAACTATGTGGCACAGTTTGAAGAAGACAATGGAGCCATTGGCGGTGGTGACATGAAAACTGGAAAGGCGGCCATTGCAGAAAGAAAGAAGAAGCGAAGAGAAGGACAGGTAATTAATTAACAATTTTCTTCTTGTTTAAACCTTCTGAATATGAACACCCTTCGACTATTATATTTATTAGGACCGAATGAAAGAGGTTTACGATAAGAAAGGGAAATTGATCGTAAGTAAATGAATATTGTGATGGATTTGTGTTCATTTAGTTCTATCCTTCTTCTTACTATTATTAATTAGATAATAAAGTCTATATTATTTTGCAGATAAAGAAAGATAAACACGCAGCGAGTATTGTCATAGCTTGTCTGAAACGCTTGCTACCGGTTGGGTTGAATGTTTTCGGTGGAAGGTTAGTATATAACATTTCGATTTTTATGTAATAGTTTTCAAGAGAGCTTGATATTGTACAACAATCAAAGGAAAAGTTCATTCAAAAAGAGCCTGAAGAGAAAATTCGAGAATTTATTAAATGCTTATTGGAAATTCCAGTCAAGACTGATCCAACAGACAAAAATGCATGGCAGCTATCTTTGTATCGTAAAATCGGTTAGTTTACCTGAGCTCCTTTTTTGATATATGAAAAGATTGATGCGGAAAAATGAATTAATTTTTAATTTTGATATATGTTATTAGTGACTAATAGTGTTAAGGTATCTAATTTTTCACCGTTTTCTGATTTTACTAAATTCTTGAAGAAAAGCAGTTCTTAAAGAAAATTGTTACAATGAATATAACTTTTTTATTTCAATTAATATTTTTTAAAAAACTTTTCAAGATATTCCATTGTTTATCATAAATTCAAGTAATTTGTGCCTATGAAATGTTTTATAAAAACAGGAATATCTCGAAAAGTGTTATTACTACAGACAGAAGCTATACACCATTCGAATTGTCATAATTTACTCTATAACATATCCAAATACCAAAAATATTCATCGATACAGTTTTCTTTAAGATCTTCCTTTCTTCAAGAACTTAATTACATCGGAAATCAGTTAAAAACCATATATTTGTACCTCCTATTACAAATTGTTAATTTACGTTGGGCGTGCATATATAATGGGTTTGTAGTTTTTTATCACAAAGATTTATTTGAACAAAAAACTTATAATAATCAATTAATCAATTATGTAATCGCCGTTACTGTTTACGACTTACTCCCACCTCTCGATCAATTTGTTGATGCCGTTCCGCCAAAAATCGCCCGGTATGGTGTCGAAGAAGTTGTTCAGCCAGTTTTTGAGGTCCTCTTTCGTTTCCTATATTTATTCTTCCATTAGGCTTCGATTTCTGAAAAATACAATATGTCTAAAAGTTAAAATTAAGGAGAGTTTACCTGGCACTGATGCGGTGCAGATAATAGAAACAGTAAAGGAGGGGGGGGGGGATTACCGCAAACAAAACGGTTAAGTTTCAAATATTTAAATTGTTTCAAAATATTTAAATATCCTTTTTTTTAAATATTTACATATCCGTTTAATGACCGCACTGTTCATAAAATAAAAATATCTAGAAAAAAATAAATAAGAAATAAAATTGTCTCCTGTAAATCATTTAAAGTATTATTATATCTAGTATAATACAAATCTATAGTTCAACATAATTTATATTTTATTCAGGTAAAAGTCAAATGAGAGGAAAAGATGAGATGAGCCAAGACGCCGTCATCGAGAAAATCTTCAACATGGGCCAAGTAACAGCAATTCTTCACGTGGTACGCGAATTCATTTCCTTAAATAATAATCGACTATTCTACAATGATTCAACTAATTTTATGTGTGCCGCATAATTCATGCGCCTAACAAGCTTTTCATTATTTAGTCAATTAGATTAATATTTAGCTGAAAACCGTAGCTTTTAATATTCAATCACGTAAATTCCTCGCTTTGCCGTCAATGATAAAAACCCGAGAAAATACCCTTCCACGGCACAAATATTGTCGCGTCAGTATTGTCCACGTTTAGCTGTTTCATAGTGTAGTTGTCAGTGTTTATTGTCCAAGTCGTGTCCATTTTCAGATAATGCGAACAAGAGAACGTCGGAAGTATTGTAGAAACCATTGGAAGGTTTGTTTGAAAGTTCATAAAATATTTATGTTTACAATATTATGTATGTTCATTTTTGTTTTAGTATAATATTGATGGTGAAAAGTTAATTCAAGGGAACGATGTAAGTGTAAATGTCTCAACGTTATTCTTTATTTTCTTTGGTCCATTGATAGCTTAGTTTTTTTTTCCCATAAAGTATCAATTAATATATTTTAGCTTTAAATTTATTATATTTAATAGTTGGGAAATTTATCATATAAATACTATATATAATCCTGAAACTGTGGTTGAGAGAAAATTATATCTCTTCATGGTGAAATTTAGAACGTTTTTTAATGTAAATGTCGTTATATAAGATCAGTAAGTTTTAAATATTAATGTAATTTTGAAATTTTATATAAAAAAATTTGAAGAACATTTAATAATAGGGAAAAGAACAACACAATTTGTAATAATGTCCATAATAAATTAATTGAAAATTATGATTTTTGAAGTTTTAAACGTATGAAGCTTCTGATTTTCGTGTCAAATGACTAAATTTGTCTAATATTTGCCCTAGAATTTAAAAAATTTGGAATATAAGCTCCTTGCACCATAACTGGCAAGTCTTTTTATAATTTAAATTGGCGTGATAAAATGGCTTAAAGGAGCATAAGTAAGTAAACTTTCTTGGGAGCAAAGAGACCGAGGTTCCGATTTAATTTTCGATTTCTTCATTATTTTGCTTGCCATTTTCGAATAGGAAACAATAAAATAGCACCAAAAGGGAGACTATCATATAAATAATTATCATTAAAGCACGCCAAATTGAAGTCGATTTTTAAGAGTGTGTTAAAGTTTTTACGGAATTCCTATAAACCACTATTTTCGATAATTTAGACAAATCATTCTTAAACTACCTAAAATATTAATAACCTGACGCAAATTTAGATGTGAGCACGTTTACTGAATTCATTTTATTATCGTACCAGTTGGCGTGTTAAAGTAACAACCAACTTATTAATGCAACAACATAACTGTTGATTTAAAAGTTTTTGTTACAATCATTTCTTTATAGAACCTTGAAATAACTGCTAACTCGAGGGAAACTCGAGGGAGCTCTGACTTAACTGTTAGTTCTTTTTGAAAGTCCTCTTAAGGCCATAGAAAAGAAGGTATTTATCACTTGGAACATCATTGGTGCATTAGATAAATGGATACGAGATTATGCTAGGAATAATATCTTAATAAAAATCTGCAGTTTAAAATATTTATAATTTACTGAAGTGATTTATTGGAAATGTAAGTTATCAATAATGTTTTATCGTGGGTGGTCAATAAGTTTGCATATGGTCTATCATTGTCACGCGATGATTAATCTGTATAATTTGACTGTTTTTCTAAAAGGTAAAGCTATAGATTTATTTTATGGAAAGACTTTAAAATTTACGTGAGTATTAGTTTTTAAGTGAAAATTAATTAGATTTTTTTGAATATTAAAAATTGTTAATTTTCATTTGGCGTGCATACAATATATTTTTCATTCTTTCCTGAAGGCTCAATTTGAAAGAAAAACTGTCAAGCAGCACGCCAAATTTTATGGTTCTAAAACGAGTTCAGTAAACATGCTCAAATCTAACTTTTTGGAAAGATATTAATATTTTTCGGTAGTTTTAGAATAACTTGTCTGAATTGTCGAGAGCCCATAAAAACTGTAACGTATTCTTAAAAATCGTAAAATCACTATTTCAATTTGGCGTGCAAGCAGTGATGGAATACTAATGTAAGATATTGGCTTTTTTAGAAGGCCACAATTATAATTTCGATGAAACAATCTTTTTAAGAATTTTAAGAAAACTATCGCTATCAATGAATCAACTCTATCGCTATCTTTAAAGCTTATATTAACAATTTCCGACAAGTTTTAATTGAATTAATAAATTCAGTAAATAAAGAAAACTTTGATTAACCCAAACAATGTGACAATGTGAGTCGCGATGAGAACAACTTTTTTAGACAGAACACCCACAAATGCAATTATCCCAAGCTTGGCGCAAAGTTGTCTCCACGCAGCGTAAACGTGCCGTTGTTGCCTGCTTCCGTATGGTGCCGCTCTACGGTATTCCAAGGTACACTATATGTAGTGATTATTGCATGATTTTTATTATTATAATTGTTGGCTATGTTTGTTTGTAAATTGTTTAGTTGTTATTAATATCATCACTCTGGCAAAACTGTATTCATAATAACCAATGGTTGATTTGTCATTGAACCAGTTAAACAAACTAAAACCTTATCCTATTTTAACCACACCGATACCCTCAGATATGGTCCGGCGGCAAGGCGCAAAATATTTCAAAAATTATTAACTATCTAAGAATAATAGAGATATCAAAATACAGTCACTTAATAAAATCATGTAATGCGGTATGAAAATCCAGATGACATCGCGTCTGGAGAAGGAAGACATCTGGAAGAAGGTGTTGACTCTGCAACGCAAACGAATGGCAATATCGTTGATAACAGCGACTCATTTATATCGTACCGAGTTGTAAGTTTAAACCAATTTTTAACTTATATCGTTGGTTCCACGTTTTCCACTAACTTCAATTGCATGCATGGTTTTTTTGGAACTTTATGTTCCTGATATTCAATTTTTCAGACATCGGGGTATTAACTTCTTTATGCCCGCCTTCTCAAGACTCTGGCTAGAGGAGGAAGACGTTAAGCAAGAAAATCTTATCAGTGATATTTGTGTAAGAATTTGTTGAAATGACTGCGAATAATTCTAAAAAACAATAAAACTTCAGTCGGGAATTGAAGAGGAAGAAGGTCCTCGTATTGAAGTCATCGTGGAAGATGGTGTCGCAATGGTTGCTAATTCAGAAGAAGTTAAAGAGAAAGAGTTTGCATAACATGGCACGCTGAAATAATTCTAGCTTTTATTTAGGTCTCCTGATCCATTGAAGCAGCTGATTCAATGCTTCCAACGGGCTGCTACCAGCGAGGAAACCGCGGCAACTCAAATTCATGACGACTCTCTGTAATTTTTTTGCCAAACTTTTATTAAAAAGTTTAACCAACTTCCAGATACATCCGGTTCGCTGATGTCATGGCAAAATCAATTCACATCGAAGAAGAAGACGGAGACGACGGCGACGAAGGCGAAATCGACCAGGCCGCTAAAGAAGAACAATCTCAGGCCCTTAGAGCAGAACAAGGGGTTCTTGCTAGTCGAGGAGCTGCTATCATGTGCTTGATGTACTTGTCAGCTTCTGGAGGAGAACCAAATGAAATGGTCGCGCAGACCCTGCAATTGGGCATTCATCTTTTGAGCGGAGGAAATGTCGAAATCCAAAAGGTTTATATAAAATGTTTTCATAACAAATGTCAAATTTAGATGTTGATTGATTATTTACAACTTAAAAAGGACGTAAGGTTCTTTACCTCCATGGCCGGATTAATGAACAAATGCTCAGTTCTAAACTTGGAAATGTTTGAAAGACAAATCAAGGTAATAGATGATAAGATTAAAGTTTTGGTCGAAGGAATATCTAATGAAATACATGATTTTTTGATAAAAAGTTACAGAAAGTAGACATAATGGGCTCTCATACAATCGCTTATCAGCATTTACTTTCAAGAACATGCCCAAAACGGCGTCGAGGTGGAAAGGTTAAAATGAATATTCGACGTCGTTATTGTGATGCTTCTTGTGTTTTTAATGCGAAATATTGAATTTATATAATATTCGATGGTCTAAAAAGAAACTTTTTACTTTGGAGACTTTGGAGTTCGTATTGTCAGCAGCCCGCGAAATTGTTGACCAGATCGTCTTCTTCCGGTTTCGGAGTTTCTTGATTCCAAGTCTTCCCAACGAATTTCACCACCGCCTCCTTGACTGCTGTTGACCATCTTTCTCTCGGTCGTCCTCTTCGTCTTCTAAAGCACCTTGGATCACATTCTGTCACGATCCTTGTCCATCTTGTGGGTGGTAAACGAGCCATCTCAGCTTCATCCTTTTCGCAATCATGCGGATGTGGTGAACAAGCTGTTCGTGAAAATATGGCATTCGTTCATTGTAGTCGATCGATTTACAGTTTTCCGAGAACAGAGTCCAGGATTCCGCGGGGTATAGCCGTGCTGGAATAACGTTCTGCATGATGATCTTGGATCTCCCTTTTTGATCGAGAAGAGGAAACAGGTCTTTGCATTTCGTATACGCATTCCAACCAGCTCTGATTCTTTTTGAAATCTCTTCATCTAGTGAACCGTCAATCGCGAATGTGCTTACCAGAAACTTCGTGTGTGCTGCAGTTGGACATTGTGCTCCTTCAACGTCGATGATCACAGTTTTGGAAGCGTTGATTTCTAGTCCAATTTGCTTGCTTTCCGGGACCAGGATGCTGGGGCGTCTTTTTATCTCTTCCAATAGAAGGCCAATCAATACGACGTTTTTGGCAAACTCCAATCGATGGTTCCAAACTCATTCAGCAGCGTCATTTGTAACAAATCGACCCTGTCTAACGTCATCTGAAGTGTTGTGGTAAACAAAGTCGGAGATTCTGAGTCTCCTTGACGAACACCGCGCTTCAATGGAATTTCGGTTTGGGTTCCGTGAACATCAATCTGCGCACATCCTTCATAATTTCCTTGACATATTAAAATGGAGGAAAGCTTTAGGAGTGCTATGTGAAAATTCAATGCAGATACGACCTCTAAATTTTGAAAAAAACTTGAGTAATCTAGAATATTTATGAAATTAAATATATCTGAAACCGTGAAATCTCTACTATCCCTGACACGCCACCCGCCTCAAAAAATCGAGATATTCATGCAAGGCTATAGATCTTAATTTAGAAACAAAATAATATATGGATTGTCTTAATTTAAATAATAAAAAATTGTTTACATTAAATCAATACAGGGAAGTCTACGCTGATGTCAGTAATACGTGATTTAATTTATCAAAATTTGCGGATGGCGTGCCCGTTTTACTGAAAGTATAACGTCGAATCAAAATGTGCTATAAATATATATCATATTTCTGTGTTGCTTTGTTTTCCTATTTTCCTATAAATCAAGTTTCTATTTCCACTCTAAAAAGTTAACAAATTTTTTCAGGCAGAAGGACTTGGTATGGGCGCTGAACTCGCATCTGGTGACAATCAAAATCTTAACGACGCTGATTTCACCTGCTCATTATTCCGATTCCTGCAGCTCACCTGCGAAGGACATAATCTTGGTAACACCAAACGCAGACGATTTTACCATTAATGATTTTACAGAATTCCAAAACTATCTTCGAACTCAGCCTGGTCATACGACAAGTGTCAACTTGATCAACTGCACTGTCGATTATTTACTGCGGCTTCAGGAATCTGTTATGGACTTTTATTGGCACTATTCTAGTAAAGAAGTGATCGACGAAGGAGGAAAAGAATACTTCCTGCGGGCTATCAAAGTGTGCAGTCAGGTGTTCAATACGCTCACAGAGTCCATTCAAGGACCGTGCGTTGGCAATCAGATGACCTTGGCGAATTCGCGTCTATGGGATGCCATAAATGGATTCTTCTTCTTGTTTGCTCATATGATGGAGAAGCTCTATAAGAACTCCACACAACTTGAATTGTTGAGAGAGTTTTTGAATTTACAAAAGGACATGATTGTGTTGATGCTGTCTATGCTCGAAGGTGAGATGAAACCAAAAAATCAGATTATCTTTCAACTTTAGGAAATGTTTTGAATGGCTCAATTGGTAAACAAATGGTGGATGCTTTGGTTGAATCTCAACCATCTGTTGAAAAAATATTAAAGTTCTCTGATATGTTCTTAAAGCTAAAGGATCTAACAACGTCACAAGCGTTCCAGGACTTTGATACCAATAGAGATGGATGGATTAGTCCAAAGGAGTTCCAACGTGCCATGGAAAGTCAAAAAATGTATACAGTGTAAGGAAACGTTGAATTAAGCTGTAAAATGATATAAATTTTGCAGAGAAGATATTACATATCTCATGATGTGCACAGACGTTAACAATGATGGTAAAGTCGACTACATGGAGTTCACGGAAAGATTCCATAATCCGGCAAGAGATATTGGCTTCAACTTGGCAGTGCTTTTGGTCAACCTAAAGGAGCATATAACCAATGACCCGCGGCTTGAGAAAATTATTGAGAAAGCGCAAACTCTTCTAGAGTACTTTGACCCCTTCCTTGGACGTATTGAGATTATGGGATCGTCGAAAAGAGTCGAGAAGATTTACTTTGAAATTCAGGAGTCTTGGTTAGAACAGTGGGGTAAACAACAAATTAGGTATGATCTTTTATTTAATTTTATTTTTAAAATTAATCGCCATGTTGCGATAACGTAGTAAAAGTTTAGTTATGGGTATTTACGCGTAGAATTTTGAATAGAAGTTCATTGTAATGAAAAGGAAATTGCAACGGCTTAAGATTTTCAAAAATGATTAAACAAAAGTCTACTATGCTCTTTATATTTTTCTTCGTTCTAATACATTGTCTCTTCGTTTTTTTCTTCGTTCATATACATATTTTTCTTCGTTCTAATACTAAATACACACGCGAACTCCTGACGTAAAAACTGAACAAACCATTTAAATCTTATTGTTTCAATCTTTTGTATAAATTTAAAGCACAGTAAATACAGTAGCTGACAAAAGTTTTGTCACAAATGTTTTTTCGGGTTTAACTTTTTTGTGACTTGACCAAATTGGCTGATTTTTTGTTTTTTATGTGAATCAGTGTTTAAAATGTTATAGTAGCAAAATTTGGTTTAAATTACCATGGCAATTTCGGTGCCACGCATTCCGTTTTCCCTCATAGTGATAACAGCTTGCTGGGTGGCAATTGGAGTTTCTTTACGTGGAGTCATCTCTAAAATGATGCCAATTACTGCTATTTTCAATAAATTATGAAAAAAATATAATTGAACTTTAAAAATTATTAAAAAATGCAGTGCAAGAAGAGTGCGTAATATCTTTGAGCTACGCGTTTTACGATAAACGCTTGTCACTGTAAAACGGATAATCGTAATCACAAGCGGGAATTTGTAAAATAATCTACAACCATATGAATCTATCATATCAAAAAATCAGCCAATTTGGTCAAGTCACAAAAAAGTTAAACCCGAAAAAACATTTGTGACAAAACTTTTGTCAGCTAGTGTATATCAAGAGAAGCCTGTAAAATTGACGGATTATGTGCAAGCACAACAGTTCTAACTCTGAGCAAGCTAAACAATTCCAATTTTCAAGACGGTACTGTAGTTTCGACAAAAAAAAACCAACATTAGCTTCTACATAACACATGAGACGCAAAACTACTCCCTGCCCGCAGGATAGTGGCATGAAAGCTAATGTTGCATAGTAATAAACGGGCTATTCCGTTCTTCGGTTCTCCGTGTAGTCACTGGCAGGCTCTCGTCCAGTATTAGTTCCGAGTTGACACTGATTACTGAGTTTTAAGAACTTACCGTTTTAAAACTCAGGGAAGAAGAGACGTGAAAATAAATTAAATGGTTTAAATTGTCCTGGGAGAGAACGTCCACATCTCTTTAACTTTTTTGGATACGAATGTTATTCAGAATCAATTTAGGAACGCCAAAGAATTCTGTTGAAAAAGTAGCTTAGAAAATTCACCTATAGCCGCTACATCGTAATAATTTAAAGTGCAAGACATACTTTGAACAAAGTCGGTAATATTGACATAAAAATTAGTTTTTAAGTTTGCACGCCATCTGGTATGGTAATAAAATGTGCTCGGTAAACAAGCTCAAATCTAAGTTTGTGACTAGATATTAATGTTTTTGGTTAGTTTAAGAATAACTTATTTAAATCGTCGGCAACAGTGTTTCCTAGAATTTTCGTAAAATACTTTAAAACACTCTTAAAAATAGGAAGTTGATTAGTTCAATAAAATGTGGACAGCCATTGTTTAATTTTCAAGTAATTTTCAATACATTATACCCATAAAAACGTAAAATTTTTATATCTTAACTTCCAAAATCATCAACTAGATTGTTCCACTTTCTAGCTCGTAAATATACTTTTCTTCAGAGATTCCAAGAACTCGTTCTTGTTCAATGTTCTTCAAGACGATGGCGGAGAGCAAGGCAAACTTGAAGCATTTATCAATTTCTGTGAAGACACCATCTTTGAAATGCAACATGCAGCTGCCATCTCATCTGGTGATAGCGATACAAAGATGGAAAGAGCCTTGAAGCAGCGAGACTACTTCCTGCAACAAACTACCACTTCTGAGTAAGAACATTTCCCATGAGCTCCAATCAAATAATCCCTTACAGGCAATTGTCGGAAACATTCAAAAGTGGCTATAACATTGGTTTATCTGCCGCATCCGCGCTTAGTCCATCAAACATTCAACAGACGCTGAAAACAGTCAGCTCGTCGATGAAACAAATGACATGGACTCAAATCATATACGCAATTATTATGTTTATAATCAGGGCTGGAATGTCGATTGGTTGGGGAGCATACATTCTAATCGTCACTATTTTGCGATTCGCTTACTTCTTAACCACCTCAGAAGAGGAAATGGAGCCAAAGAAAGAATTGGATAAAAAGGACGCGAACAAGAATGGAATTGATCCACACTACATGCCACCAATTATACCCGAATTTCATCATTCACATGTGGGTGTCGATGCGTTTGGAATTGGTGTGAATCCGGATAACTTGAATGAGACTGCGGTACCTGAGGTGGAAGTTTCAAGGCCGGAGACTCCGGAGAAAACAGCGGGTCCGGATGGAAAAGAGTTAGTTTTTTTTAGAATTATCAGTAGAGAAAATATGTAATTTAGAAAAATACACTTTAATAATGTTAATGTTTGTTTAGGGAAGATATCCATACACCGCAACCTCCGCCTAGCAGTCAAAAGGCTCCAAGTCTTTATGAATCCATTGGAACTCCTCAAATGATGCAATTGCAAGCTGAAGCTGAGCTTCAAACCGGTCAATATGAACCAAAAATAGCCGAATCGAACACATCAAAGAGTCGAGGATCTATCATGAACATGCTCGCTCGTAACTTCAAAACAATTGAGAAGACGACGCTTTATCTTGCCTTCTTTATCAACGTCATTCTACTATTCCATCGCGTAGATATTGCACAACAATCCGGCGAGTCTACAGAGCTAGTGGAAGTCGAGGACGATGAAGAATCAATTGAAACTATTTTTATCAGTGGCATGCAATTCCCATACGTCGAATATGAAGTAACTGGATGGATGCTATCGCAATTGCTCTATTGGATCAGCGTCCTTCATTTATCCACATCGTTTGCCCTACTTGTCTCATTTTATCAGCTGAAAATCCCTCTAATCACTTTTAAACGAGAGAAGGAAGTGGCGAGAAAGCTAATGTTCGACGGATGCTGGATTACTGAAGAAGATTCGGAAGAACTGGGAATCGTTGACACTTTCATGTGGTATTTGGATCGAATTGTTATCTCGGCGAAATCGTTCCCAATGATGTACTGGGATAAATTTGTTCGCAGAAAGACACGTCAAAAGTTCAGGGACCAGGTATATCAATTTTTGTTATTTTTATATTATTGGGTTGAGGAATAAGGTCGTAGGGTTTTTTCGCAAAGATTTATTTAAACAAAAAACAATATTTATAATAATTAATTAAACAAACTGTGCGCCGTTACTGTTCACGATTTCCTCCCATCTCTCGATCAAAACCTCTTCGCTATCGAAGGTAACACCACTCATTTGCTTTGATAGAAAACGGGAAAGGTGATAATCGGATGGCGCAAGGTCTGGGGAATACGGTGGATGCTGAAGAACATCCTATTTGAGCTCTTGGAGTGCGGTTTTGACCACTTGTGCAGCATTAGGCCTGGCGTAACCGTGGAACACGAAAACTTGGCCTTGTCGATGGGGTTTTTTCAGTGGAATAGCCTCATTTACGGGGCGCAGTTGCGTAAAATAAAGCTCCTTATTAAGCTTGCCGTTTCTTTCGTGCATTTCCCAGTGCACAAAGCCCTCCACCAAACGTTAATCCTCGTCTTTTTTGGGTGAAGATCTTGTTTGACTCTCGACTGTGCCGTATCTCCTGGAGTCACTCACTCCTTGACGTATACAGGCATCATTTTTCATCTCCTGTGACGATTCGGTACAAAAATCTACGATTCAGTACAAAAATCCTCATGTTGCTCGATGGCGGGCTAGATATTGTCGAAAATTCTGATTTTTGTATAGTTAATTTCTAAGCCCGAAAAATGATGAAAATTAAAATTTTAAGAGAAACTAAAAACTTTTTTGTAGATCCAAAAAAGCGCTATCAGATAAATATATACACTTTGCCAAACAAAAAGAAACATGTTGTGAAACGACATATAATAAAAAAAAACTCTAGGAACTTATTCCGCAGCCCAATAGAAGCCAAATGAATTTATTAAAAAAAAACAGGTAAATCACTTAAATCCAAAATTTGTTTTTCGTAAAATTGACGTGAAAATTGACTTAAAGGCAAAAATTTTTTAAAAATCATTTGCACTCCACGGCCACGAAGTACGCGCAAATTGCAAACGACCGCGTACCAATTGCACGCTTCCTTCAAAAAATACAAAAATCTTTATAGATCTTTCAAAAAAATATTTTTACTATTTTAACTGATCCAAATAGGCAGAGCAGAAAATAAGAACTTTTTAAAACCGTAATAATAAACCAATACTTTTTCGTGAAATTATTATTTTTATGGATTTTATTAATCTTGTTTTCTTTGTCATTTTAGAATATTTACTAATTGTATAACGCGGAAGAACTCTTCAAAACATTAGAATACCATAAAATATTTAAAATAATGTTTCTGTTACCAATAATTATAAAATAAAAGTTTTATATAATTAATTGAATTTCACGCAATTGAGGCGCGGTCTTTTGCAATGCGGCGCGTTTTCCTGGCAGTGGTGTGCATTTGAAAATATTATCAAGTTGTGAGAAATTGATAATTTTCATTTTCATTTTATACAAAAATACAAATAACCAATAGGACGTGAACTATAAATGTTGACGAAATATAACAAAAAGTGATGATAAATTGGAATTTTGCTTCACGTTCTCATTGAGACAATTTGAAATTAATTCAAAAATATTGAAAATGAATTGTCAATTTCTTACACTTTGACAATTTAAATATCGAAACTTTCATTTGGCGTGCTATTTTGACGTGCATTAATAATTCTGATTGATTCAGGTCGATGAAGAGACTTTAACCGCAATCCTCGGCGAAGAGAAAATCTCCACCGATTCGAGCTATGATTACCGCTACTCTTGCTGGTTATGGCTTGGCGTTATTCTAACCAATGGTCAATTCTTATACCGTGTCGGATACCTTTTGTGCTCAGCGTGTGGTGTTTTTATTTCACCATTCTTCTACGCTTTCCACCTCATCGATGTTGTGCTTTCATTCCCTATGTTAAAGGCAATTCTTCAGTCGGTTACTCATAATTTGCAACAAGTAAGCTTAAAATATTCTATAGTTTATTTAAAACAATTTGTTACATGTGGAAATTTACTCTATTTTTGTTTTCCTTTTCGTAATATTACAGTGTTTTAAATCAACCTAGATGTCAAAGAAAATTAATAGTAATAATGCAATTAAAGCTCATCCTTACCATCATGATGACATTGGTGGTTGTGTACCTATACACCGTCATTGCGTTCAATTTCTTCCGCAAGTTCTATGTTCAAGAAGCTGAGGAAGGTGAAGAGCCGGACCGTAAATGTCACAACATGCTAACTTGCTTCATCTACCACTTCTACGCTGGTGTTCGTGCTGGTGGTGGTATTGGAGATGAATTGGAGAGTCCTTATGGCGATGACCTGGAATATGCGAGAATGTTCTACGATATATCATTCTTCTTCTTCGTTATTGTCATCCTTCTGGCTATCATGCAGGGTAATTGAAATACATGTTTTATTAAATCCATATGTGTAATATTTCAGGTTTGATCATTGATGCGTTCGGAGAACTTCGTGATCAACAAGAATCGGCGACGGAAAAACTCGAGTCGTCTTGTTTCATTTGCGATATAGGTAAAGAGACGTTTGATCGTCTACCTCGTGGATTTGAAATCCATACAACTAAGGAGCACAATTTTGCCAATTATCTGTAAGTAATACTACTTTTCTGTCAAACTGCAGCTCTGGAACCAGTTTATATTGTCTATTATAGGTTCTTCCTGCAACACTTGGTAAACAAGGATGAAACCGAGTATACAGGTCAAGAAACCTACGTGAGGGAAAAATACGATAATAGGTTTGATTATTTACTTGAACATCAATTTATTTCACAATAATTATTTTATAGAGATTGGGACTTCTTCCCTGTTGGTGAATGCTTCGTCAAGCAGTATGAGGATCAATTATTGCAATCATAAAATATTTATTATTTGTTATTATCTAGGATTATTATTCTTATTTTAAATTTACTCAAAGTGCAACATTGTGTTTGGCAATTTTCTAAACAATTATTTCTCAAATTATATATTTAGTCACAAATACGAAATTTTGTCGTTTAAAGGATTGTTATCTTCTCTTATTTGTTTATTTTAGTTGAAACGAGCGAACACATATTATTTTTTAGAATTTTAAATTTATCATTTTATTATGTGCCTTTGCTTTTTTATTATTTGGGTTTATTATGCTTATTTTTTTCAATAAAGGCGGTTATTTTTAAAGAACATATAATGTTTAACTATGACATAAATATTATGATAATCGTATGTTTTCTGGTTAATTTTCAATAATACAACTTCTACATATCTCTAATGTTTTAAGAAAACAAAATTGAGTCGTCTATTGGAACTATCCGGATTCTTGGCTTAAAATTGAAAATCAGCGTCATATATTTTTTTTAAATGTCATCCCGTTGCACGAAAAATGAAACATTTAAACGCGGAGCTCAGAAAATATGCTGAAATCGAGTTCTTGTAAATGAAGCGGTTTCCTAAATAGTTAAAATTTTGCATACATATTAAACTTATTCCACGCCAAATCGATTTTTCGCTATTAAAACGTTTGTGGAAATTTTTACGTCTTCATAACAAAAAAGTTTTTACTAATATTTTATTAAGCTTGTCTTAAACTCTCTAAAAATATTAATATCCTTCTAAAAAGCATGCTGTGTTTGAGCATGCTAACTGAGTTTGAGCATGCTAACTGAGCTCATTATATTACCATACTTGTTGGGGTGCTTATTCCGTAATTATCAAGTGTAAAAGAGAGAGAGAGAGAGAGAGAGAGAGAGAGAGAGAGAGAGAGTACTCATTTAAATATAGGGAAATCTTCATTTTTGTTTCACGTTCCGTTGGGAAAAAACATACACGAAGAACTTTAAAAACTTCACGAACATTCCGTGGATTTAGGTATACACGATTGGAATTTGCGGACGATCTGGTGTTGATTGGCGGAAGTTCAAAGGAAATTGAAAGAAGATTGACGGCTCTCGAATTAGTAGCCAGCCAACACGGTCTAGCTATTCGGTATCAAGTGGAGGAATTTCGTGCAAAGTCGAAGAAGGAGTCAAATATTTGACACCTACATTAGATCCGAGGCTGTTTGAGCGAGGAAACTGGAGTGCTTTCACCAAGATCAAACCACTTCTCGCCCACCTTTACAAAGGGAAAACTAAGAACCTTCTCTTCGAGAATGTGCTCCCGGCTCTACTGTACTGCGCGGAAACATGAACGTTAACGACACAAAATTCTAGTCGACATCAGAGGTGTATGAATACAGTTTGTCACCACGCAGGCAGCGATCGAATAGACGTCCATTGTCAAATAACCCGAAGGATACTGAATTGGGCTGGCCACTTTGCTCGATTGCCAAGTGACCGGTGGACGAAACGATTGTGGGTTCCTCGAGGTGGGACACGACAAAAAGGAATACCGAAAGCAATATGGCAAGACCAAATTAAACTCTGGGTCTCAAATTATGTGCACGAGAAGTCCACCTTCAGAAACTCAAAAAGACGAATAGGAATCCTGGAGAAGAAGGTTGCCTGGCCCACCATTGCAAGGCGCAGCCGCGATGATTGGAGAGAGCTGGTCCGCTTCTTTATAAGAAAATGACAACGGACTTCTAAGTATCCTAAGTAAGTGTGGAAATATTTACGTCTTTAGAACAAAAAAGTTTTTACTAATATTTTATTAAGAATGTCTTAAATTCTCTAAAAATATTAATATCCTTCTAAAAAGTCATATATCTTGAAATTGTAAGTAAAATTTATTTTTTATATTAAAAAATTAATGTTGAAAAAAGTATAAAAAAGATTTAAAAGTATTAAAAAAAAATTACATTAAAAAAGAAAAAAGTTATGTTGAATTTATCTTCCTCCTTAACCTTCCTTATAATTATTTAACTCAAAGCTCCTGGAATGCTAAAAATAAATAAATGAGCTTAATAAACGTTCTCAAATCTAACTTCTTATAAATTTAGCTATTAGTTAAATTGTCATAAGAAATCTTTTGTTAAAAATAGGTAAAATGTTTCAGAAAGGCTCAAAAATCGCAAAATAGTGATTACCATGATTGATGATATACCAACTCGTATGATAAAAGAATGAGCTCAGTAAGAATTCTGAAATATAACTTTTTATTATCAAAATCTAAGAAATTGACAATTCCAATTTTATTTTTATAAAAAATAAAAGTAATAAATCTGATTTGATCTAGAAATTTTGAAGAAATATAATGAAAAACAGAGAAATTATTACCATAAATTGAATATTTGATTCATGATCTTTTTGAGACCATTGAAAATAATTCAAAAATGTTGAAATTGAATTTTTACTTTTTTTATATTCTGATAATAGAAAGATATTACTAGTTTACATAGTTTAAGACAATCTTAATTAAATTATAATCAAAACTTCTTTGTTATAAAGACATAAAAATTTACACACACGTCTAAAATCGCAAAATCGTTATTTCTATTCGGCGTGCATTTGGCGTTCTCAAAGTATTTATTTCATAACATTACGCAACATTTATCAGCACAACAAACCATTACCTTATAGTTTGTACTGTTTTTCTTCGCCGTCATTTACCTATTTACCGTTCGTGAACAATACAAGGTTAGTTGTTATACATGTGAATAACATGCACCTTCTTGATAAATTATTTGTAGCTTAAAAAACATTCAGTACATAAATATATAGTTTTTTTTAATAATGGTACGTTCATCTGATTTCTAGTATATTTTTATTTACAAAAATAATAAATTTGTAATATTTATTTCATTACTAAGTCCATTAAGCAAGTGCCCACGCCAACTGAATTAGTAAAAACAGAGGGTAATTTAAGAAACATCATTGTAGGTAATATTCTATTACGGGTTTTCGTATTTCCCACAATTTTTTTTTTCGTATTTCCCACAAATATCAATGTATTAAAATTTGTACCTAAATTAAAAAAACTAAAAAGGAGGGAACTACACCAATTATTGTTAAAGGGAACGATAAAATTTCAAAGAAAATACTTTTTAATAGTCAAATATTGATAAATTTTATTGATACGTTGATAGAACTTTATCAAAAATCATTATGTGTGAGCACAAAAATTTTGGAATGTTTCATTTAATGAGTGTGATAAATTTCTTAGCTAATTGAGGAATTTGGACTAAATAATCACATTAGGAAATGAGAGAAATTTTTATAAAAAACTTTAATAATTTAAGTCAAAGAATTTTTATCTAAAAGCTATATCGATAACAGAACCAACATAGTCCGATAAATAAATCAAGATGTATTAAGACGATAGAGCTGTTATAAGACAACTATAAGCGGAGTGAACTTTGTTTTGATTACTTGTGTTATAATTATCTTGCCGTGCGATTACGGAATTATCCACGCTAAATAAGAACGAATAATTACAAATTTTGTTCCTCTAGGGATATAAGGAGGGAGCTCAGAATAGAGGGAGCTCAGAATAGCTGATCAAATTATGTTTCATTACATTTTAAAATATAAGAGAGAGAGAGTGGACATTAGAACTAGAAATATTCTACAAGTTACTTTCTTTGGCAATTTACCTAAACTGAAAAATTGTTGACTGGCTTAGGCACGCCAAATGAAGTAGTTGATTTTTTCTAGTTTTCAATCGCAACGTTATCATGAATGGCTTTTCTAGAACTATTAGTTCAATAATTGTACCCGTTTATTGGTCGATTTCATTTGTATTGCAAAAATACATTTAAACTATAAAATATGTATTTTAGAAGTTTTTATTTTTTTGTATATAACATTTCAAGTTGATTATAGAGATGGTTTAAATAAATTAAACTATTTAGCAAAATTAAAGAGTAATTTTGTTATATTTATTCCAAGAAAGATAATGCCGTTTCCGCCAGCGAATTTTTTTTTCGTAGGCGTTGAATTTAGAAAAATGCAGTAATTTTATTGTCCTTTTCAGAGATTGGTACCTAAACGAAGAGGAAAAAATTAGAATTAAATGAGGTCCTCTTATGTTGTCTCAAAAAATGGATAACACGCATTGAAGAGGAATAAATGAAAAAAGTGGTCTATGGCCGTGAGGCCGTCCATCTGAGGCTATCATTTTTCTTACTTTCTGCTCTTCCATTAGGAACCGATCTCTGAAAAGACAATATCTTGACCTTCATACCTTGAGAGCATGGAGCCTTTGGATTCGCTGATCCACAAAAGTTTAAACGACGATTGCGGAATCCTGTCTCCTATCCATTCTAACCGAAGCTTCATATTCTTCTTTGAAATTATTAGGATTTTCAGTGCTCGGGTTCCCATGGTGGGGTCTCCTTAGTCTCTTTAGAAACGTGGAACCCAATAATTTCCAAGTTATTTTTTGAACTTTTTTTAACAATATCATTTTACTATCCTGATTACTTTCTGATTCTTTGATTAGCTGAGTTATAATTGATGGGATTGCTATTGCACTGTCAAGAAACCGCGCCGCATTGCAAAAGACTTCGCACCAATTGCAAACACGAACTTAATTTTTATTATATTTCTTTTCAATATTTTATTTATCAGTTAAAGTTTCATTCTGCAGAACGGCTGATAAATTAATGAAAATAATTTCTTAGTACCTCAATTAATGGACCATAAGAGTCTTCATCGAAAATAAAAATAATAAATTAAAAGGTTAAGTTTGCAATTGGTGCGAAGTCTTTTGGAATGTGGCGCAGTTTCGTGGCTACCGAATGAATTTCATTTAATTATTTATAGTTGATTTCACAATCTCCTACTTTTCGTCAAATTTAAAAGAGAGTTTTGCTAAATTTAAACGCATTAAATTAATTTGAACTCCTAATTTTATGGTTAAATTTACATGCTTCTCTTAAAATTGTTTTACGTTTTAAATCTATACAATATATTATAGTTTTTTCTGAGTTCTTGTTTTCAGAAATTCGTTTGACATGCTTACTTCATTGCCAATAACTCCAACTTTATTCCAAAATTCTTTCTCTCTGAATTGACGGAGCCGAAAAGTTTTTGGTTCACAAACTGCGAATCAAATTTTAGAATTTGACGTTCACACCAGGGTTGCACGGAATTCGATTTTTTATTTCAAACGGATAACGGAAAACGGAAAATGAAGATGGAATTCGGTGAAATCCCTGGTCCACATATATTATATAACAAAATAATAATAAATTATAAAAAATAGCTGGTGATTCCATTAAATACAAATCCAATTATCCATCGGTTAACATTATAACTTGATTCCACATATCATGTTCCCCGTAAATGATCTCAAACTAATCAATCAGTAGTTCGAATTGAGAACAAAATATCTCTTTTCATATATTTTCTCTTAGCGCCATTTACTCTCCTATTGGGTCCATCCTAGACGGCATAAAAACTCACCGATCATTTATTGAGAATCTATTTTATTCGAAATTTATCAACATTTTATACAAAAATTATCAACGAAAAACTTTTTGCGGTGTCCCTTCGATTTATTGTGCAACTCTTATCATCGCAATAACCTGTTCAAATCTGTGGTACTAAATCGACAGAGTTCTTGAATCAAACATTCATAACTATGATTGATATGCCAAATATAGAATTGCTGTTATTAATTATAACTTATGCACCTGTTTAACACAAACACTAATGTGTTTAGGTGCAAGGTGCACTCAGGAATGTCCATAACCCGACTCATAAACAACTTTGCTGGTAAACATTATGATCGAATGCTTTGGTATCGCTTTGAACTTTTTTTGCTCTTTCTTCATGATCAATATTATAGTGACATTAATTGTGCTTGTATTGTAAGCTCCGCCTCTATTATCATATGCAATCAAATATTTTTCAACCATTTCTTTATTAATTTGGTTTTGGTTTACACTTACTATTGCATTATTTTTATTAAATAACTCATTTCAGTCTAATCGACGTTGCCACGACAAATCCAATTGTCGCTTCAACGTTTGACGGATTCGTATTTGGGGATTCAAAAAGCCGTCGGCCAGAAAATCTCTCGAACCGCGCACCAGGCGAGGCAAGCGGCTCCTGCTGCAAACCTCTTGGTATTATTTCCGCGTTAAGTTTTCATGTTGAATTACCTTTTCAGACTCGAGCGCTACACCCTTGCAGCGTCGCTATTGCTGCTGAGCAAATCCACGATCCACTGCGAGCCGGAGCGCCTCCTTGGAGCTAGACAAAACACTAACGATGATTGCTCAAATGGAACTTATCGGAAATGACAAAGTGGGAATCTTGAAAACTGACGAATTGCGAAAAAGCCAAATTGATTTGGCTCGTCGTATCGCTGATCAGAAAGATGAACAACTAAGCGACTCTTCCTTTATGGTTGTTAGTATTGATAAAATGATAGAACGATTCAATTTGTGGAAGAAGGAGCTCCCGATGATCGAGGTATTTCTAAAAGGACCTTTCCAATTAATCAATCAAGATTTTAGCCTTTTTACGCTGTGAAATGTAATACGGACCAAGTCTTAATTAGAGTTCTCGCAAGTCTTGGTTGCGGGTTTGATTGCGCTTCCCGCGAAGAGATTGATATTGTTATGTCGACTGGCGTCACTTCGGATCGAGTCATCTATGCCAATCCATGCAAGACCAGAAGTTTCATCGCTCATGCTCTTGAGAGAGACGTTCGTATGATGACTTTCGATAACGCGGAAGAGTTGAAAAAGATATCAAAACTTCATCCAAATGCAGAGTACGTTGAAATACGAACCTATCAATTCAATCTAAATGCTTCAGAATGATCCTCCGAATTGCGGTGTCTGATCCAACAGCGACTTGCCCTCTAAATTTGAAATTTGGCTGTGATCCAGTTACAACAGCACCGCAACTTTTGAAAGCCGCACAGGATGAAGGTGTAAAAGTAGTTGGAATATCTTTTCACGTAGGATCTGGATGCAATGACGCCACAGCATACCGTACGGCACTAGAGCATGCAAAGAACTTGTGCGATATTGGCGAAGGATATGGATTTAAAATGAATATTATCGACATGGGTGGAGGGTTCCCGGGATATGCTCATCAAAACTCGTTCGAGAACATTGCACAAGTGATCCGCAGCGCAATTGACGAATTCTTTCCTGACACAAACGGAAAGAAGAGATTGATTGCGGAACCGGGACGATTCTTTGCAGCTGCTCCTTTTTCTTTGGTAGCTAATATCATTCATGCCACCGAGGTGCCTGCTTCCAAGATAACCAAGAAAGAAGAAGACAATGATAAAAAGGGATTTATGTACTATATTAATGATGGTGTATATGGATCGTTCAACTGTATTCTTTTTGATCACGTTCATCCAGTTGGATATCCCTTATTTGTAAGTTATTTTACAGTAATATTGAATAAATAAAAAAAATAATTGCAGGAAAGGAATACCAAAGACAAATTTGTGTCGACTATCTGGGGACCAACATGTGATAGTCTTGACTTGGTGGAAGACTTAAAAATGCTCGAAGAAATGTCTGTCGGAGATTGGATGTATTATCCCGACATGGGAGCATATACTTCGGCCGCTGCGACTACGTTCAATGGATTTGCCAAGCCAACACCCATCTATGTGATGACGGAAGCATCATGGGAGATAATTAGATCTTCGAAACATATCTGAACGCAACATTGTATTATTTGATAATATGATTTCGTTAAAATAATTTATTATACAAATTTTCTATTGAAGTATACCAGCAAAATACGGAGTTTTATATTTTTATTTTAATCATTTTCCTTATAATACTTCGGGAAATCAATAACTATTAAACAACTGAATTCCGGTTTGATGACCTTGTTATACTATTCAAGTTTATTAGTTTGGTTATAAGTTTGGTTGGTTATTTGATGAAGCTTAAAACATATAAATTGTCCTGTAAATTTCTTGTTCAGTAGCGAGTTGATGCTGCCGGAGGAATCTCAAACTTGGATTAAACCGTTTATTGAGGTCATGTATAATTATTGCCCTTTTCAGAGATCGGTGCCTAACGAAAGAAAAAGAAAAAGAAAAAAGAATGATAGCCTCAGATGGACGGTCACACTGTCACAGACGATTTTTTCGCCTATTCCTCTTCAATATGCGTTATAAATTCTTTGAGACAACACACATTGATGAGAGATGAGAAGACGGCCGTCCAAACGAGAACCTTATTCCATTCTAATTTTTTTCTTCCATTAAGCACCCCCTCTGAAAATGACAAGTAATATCCATCTCTGAAAATTACAATAAATAAAATTTTGATTTTTGAAATTATTGTCAAAACGAAAGCACTTCACTGCCACGAACAATGCGTATATTGCAAAAAAAGTGTGGACAAATTGCAAAACCACACCCTTCACTTATTATTTGAATTCTTTATATTTTTAGAATCATAACTTCTTCGAATTTGAGGCCATATGCAAGAAACTTAATGTTAAATGTAAAAACAAATCGGATTTAATAAATAAATAATTTTCAATTAAATGAAATTGATAAATAGTGTATGCAACAAAAATAATTTATTATCAAAATCTAAGAATATGAATAGTTTGATTTTATCATTTTTGAATTATTTTCAATGGTCTTAATGAGAACGTGAATAAATATTCAATTTGTTTTTAAAATTTCTCTGTTTTCATTATATTTCTTCAAAATTTCTAGATCACGTCAGATTTATTACTTTTATTTTTTATAAAAATAAAATTTGAATTGTCAATTTCTCAGATTTTGATAATATTTGTTAATTATTTTGTAATAAATCGCGTTGTTAAATTAAATGTTTAAAATAGGCTAGCTCGTGGAACACTGACACGTTTTCGGTGCTGGGCTGATATTATAAGGATATTTTTTTTTATAGTCGTCGCCAAATTCGACAATTTCTGACCGTCCAAACGTGGCTCCCTCAACCGGACAGCGGCATTTCAAAGGCAGAGAGTGCTGAATCACCCAGAAGGCACCCTTTGAACTCTTCAGATACCACCTTTGGATGAAGACGACACCGACATGAACATCGTCTTGTCGCAAACGAAACCAACAAATATATGCCTTTTCTAAAATTCGGTTATTAAAATAAAACAAAACTATTAGAAAACCTATCCACGAATGCATTATAATTATTTATTGGATCGAATATCCTTACAAGAGTTCCATCAAACTACGTTATGGATCCCAGTAATCGCTTAAACGATTTAAAGTATCAAATGGTTTATTCTATCACAAAACACACACAGAACTAAACGAAGTCGTTCTTCGAACAATTCTATGTCGATAATATGCATCCTTTCTAAATAAATTATTAAGTATAATAAAAAAAATAAATAAAATAAAAATAAATTTAATGTTAAATCGTCGATTTATCAAGTTCTGATAGGTAAATCGATTTAATAACGAGAAGTGTTAAATAAAATTTGTTGCATACACGTTTTTGTTTTAACAACAACATTTTGTTTTAACATTTGATTTAACAAATGATTTATTTATTAAATACGTTCTTGCATATGGCCTTTGATTTAATTTGTTTTATGATCGTTTAGAGTTATTGATTAATGATTTATTAATTTGTTTTAAGGTTAAAAAACGATTTTAAAATCCTAAAAAAAACAAAGAATTTAAATAAAAGGTGAAGGGCGTGGTTTGGCAATTTGTCCACACTTTTTTGCAAGATACGCATTGATCGTGGCAGTGGAGTGCGAAAGTTATTGTTTTATAATATTATTCATTTCAGAGATCGATGCCTAATGGAAGAGGAAAATTTTAGGGGCGGGGCAAAGGTCTTGTTTAGGCATCCACACGGCCATTAAGGCCATCACGTCTCTTCCTCATTTGTTTCTCATAAATTTCTGTTATCTATTTTTTGATGACAAGAAATGAAAAGTTTAATTTAAAAATGAAAATGGATGAAATAAAAATATTGATGACAAACAAAAGACGAAGAGACGTGATGACCTTAATGGCCGTGTGGATGCCTAAACAAGACCTTTGCCCCGCCCCTAAAATTTTCCTCTTCCATTAGGCATCGATCTCTGAAATGAATAATACTATAATTTTGTTTATTTATTTAGGTTCAATGATGATCTGAACAAAAACGCGTTTGTCTTTTCCCAAACGATACCTTCATATGCCTTTAACTATTAAATTTATCATTAATATCATTTTGACAATAATAGTTATAATTACTTCAGAATTTGTTACTTTTTTATTTAATTTATTTTTTATCAAAATTTTTTTTCTCCAAAAATTATTTTTCATAAATGTCGAGACTAAACACTCACTTTATTCGCCTTCAAGCCAGCTTTGTCCTTTTAAGCACGCCAATTAAATATTACGACTTTATAATTTTTAACGTATCTTATTAAAATACAGACTCAACACTCAAACTACTTTTAGCAGCAATATTACAGACTTCTTTGAAAATATTTACTGAAGTTTTGATTTTAAGAACATGTGAGGTTTAAATTAATTTTCTGCGCTTTTCTTTTTTTAAGAATTCATTTCGTGTTCAAATACTTCGATCTTTGAATGTTTTGTTCTAGATAGTTAGGATCTCCTGTCTTAGGATCATGGATTAAATAACAAAACTGAGAACATTTCATTTTCAAAAATCAATACTAATAATGAATTATTGAGATCAATGCATTGAAAAACTAAGTAAATTAAAGTGTAACGAATTATCAAGAAGACTTATCTCTCAGAGATTTTGCCTTTTTCATCATTGTAAAAACATTAAAAGCAATTATAACTAAAGAAATAATAAAAGAAACACAAATTGCAATATTTCTAGTTCTGAATATACTTCCTTCTTCAATCGAACAATCTAAATGCGCAGCATCTAGCAGGTTCCATGCGACCATGTCAATACACAAGTGAAATAGCTGAACAAACACTTCTCAATCAATCCCGAATTTATTCATTACCTGATGTCCATATCCAATGATATCAAAGACACCCGGTGCAAAGCGTTCCGGAACATGAGCACCCATAAAAATTCCAGAAAAAAGTAACCATTGAAATGCTCTTGAATGAAGCGGCAACGCTGGATCATTCTCATATTCAACATCCTTCAAATTAAGTTCATTAAATAGATTATGTTGAAAGTATAACTTACCTGGTAGCGATAATGAAGAGGAATATAAAGCCAGCATGCTAATAAGAAGCAAGAGCCCATCCTCAACTCTAATCTTCTTTTATAGTCGGGTTGGAAAACAAATAAATAACAAGTTGAGAAGTATTGTCCACCTAACACGCATAATAACAACAATGGAATATATGTCTTTAAAAATTCGTGTTTGATTATACAAATTTGGAGGAAATGATACCAATCCCATTAGGAATCCTAAATCATCACTGCAACTAAATCTTTGTAATCCAATGGCAATCCCGAATTGAGCTATTCCAGAAAAATCTATTAAGAACCAGAAGATGTGGTCTAATGGCGAGCGAGAGTGCTGAAAAGGTGATATACACTAGCTGACAAAAGTTTTGTCACAAATGTTTTTTCGGGTTTAACTTTTTTGTGACTTGACCAAATTGGCTGATTTTTTGATATGATAGATTCATATGGTTGTAGATTATTTTACAAATTCCCGCTTGTGATTACGATGATCCGTTTTACAGTGACAAGCGTTTATCGTAAAACGCGTAGATAAAAGATATTACGCACTTTTCTTGCACTGAATTTTTTAATAATTTTTAAAGTTCAATTATATTTTTTTCATAATTTATTGAAAATAGCAGTAATTTGCAACATTTTAGAGATGACTCCACGTAAAGAAACTCCAATTGCCACCCGGCAAGCTGTTATCAATACGAGGGAAAACGGAATGCGTGGTACCGAAATTTCCATGGTAATTTAAGCCAAATTTTGCTACTATAACATTTTAAACACTGATTCACATAAAATATCAAAAAATCAGCCAATTTGGTCAAGTCACAAAAAAGTTAAACCCGAAAAAACATTTGTGACAAAACTTTTGTCAGCTAGTGTATATATATATATATGATAATTTAAAGTTTAATTTTAATTTTAAGCGGGTGTTCTAAACCGGGACCCGACCTGCATCTAATGACCAGCCATGTACACCAACGAGTCGTTAACAGCCCGTCAATAGAACGGTGGGGGCTTACTGTGGTGATATATCAGCATGTCGCCATAATAATTCAACTGGGTGCTCTAATAATGGTTCAAGTAACAGCTAGCTAATTTTACAATTTATGGAAATTTATATTTTAATAGCTATTCAGAATAATTACGTTTTCAGTAATATAAAATTCATAAACATTATAAATATGGAAAGCGGAACTTGACTATATTCAAACAAAGTTTGAAAAAACTATTGTCGTTTTCAGAGATCTGTGCCTAATGGGTGGAATGAGTTTCTCGTTTAGACGTTTTAGACACTCACTCTTCTCAGCTCTCATCAATGTTTGTTGTCTAAAAAAAGGGCAGCCCATATTTAAGAGGAATAAACGAAAAAGTTGTTTGTGGCCGTCCATCATTTCCTTTTTTGCTCTTCCATTAGGCACCGTTCTCCAAAGTACAATAACAATGTTCGAAAAACTTTGCATTTATTTTCTGTTAAATTTTGATTTTTTTTTTTGAGATTTACGTGACACAAATTTTCTCACTTTTAAATTGGAAACTAAAATTAACATTTCAAATTAACGTGGAATGGCTATGACTATTTATAAATTTCTAAAAACTATGATTCTTAATTTACATTTATTTTCAATGAATTAATAAGTGATTGCCAAAATTGCATAATCCTGTTTACACTTACCATAAGATGAGCTGTAGATGAAGCAAGCAATAATAAACAAATTCCTGCTTGCAGGATAAGAACGGGAACACGTGGCGCCTCACTATTAATTTCTGGAACCATGTAAGCTATGAATAAAATGATGGCAGGTAGGAAATGTGTCCAAACGTTGAGCTTCAAATGAATTAATTTGGAGATTTGGTAGAATATTGTATTGATTGTTAACTAACTCACCACTTCATTATGTGGAGTAAAGGCAGATTTCAAGTAGAATGTTTTTGATTGATGTAAAGGTCGATATCCGGATATAACGTGTTTTCGTTGTAGAAGCGGTGGAACCTCCTCGTAACTGAGAAGCATTCCAACTTATGTGTGTTTTATTATTATGCTGAAAATATTTGTTTCATTATATTTATAACCATTGAATATTACATATTGACAAAACAAAATAGTTCGTTATAATTTTGAAGCTTATTCAGAACAAAACATTCACGCCAAATGAAAATGAAGATTTTCTAATATTTCAATGAGTATTATTAATGTACACGTAATAATTTCAGAATATTTTTAACGTAAAATTGTGAAGCACATTCTAAACTATAGATAACGGTACTTATTTTACAGAAAAAATATAAATGAGCCTGTTTTCTAAGCTCTCAAATTAAACGCATCATTTAGCGTGAACATTAAAAATAAATCGAAAATTTTAAGTATTAATCCATTAATTAAACCGTTTAATAATCGAAATAATCTAAGCGTAATCTTAATTGACAACTATTGAAGTTATCCAAGGTCCCAAACTTTCTATTAATGAATAATAAACATTCTATTTAAAATGACAAAAAAGTCAACTTGTCAACAATATTGTCAACAACACGTAAATAATATAATAAGGTAACAATTGGTAGTATAAATTGATTTTGATAACGTAGAATCAAGGAATCCAGAAATATATTCCATTAATTTATGTATAGACTATTTCAAATTTTTTGATGACCCATTGCAAAAACCTGCTCATAGGGGCAATTATAAAAAGAGAGAGTTGTCCTTTGTGTCTCTCTGTTGATAATGGTCTTGCTGCGCAGCGGTTAGCAACGCGCCGTCAAAAAATTTGAAATAGCCTAAACTAATTTTATAGGTTTTTCTATTTATATTTTATATACTTTATATAATTTTATAATTATATATTTTTTTCCAAAACTGGATTTGTATTGTGAAACTATCCATTCTTAAATCTATTATTTGAACGCCAAATTATTCTGAAATTTGTCGTGGCCTTGTAAATTTTAGTCCACGTTTTTGTTTTGAATTTACTACGTTCTCACGTATATTTTCTCTTTTTAATTGTATTGATTCGGTGTTAAATTAGTGTGAAATTTCTCTCCACTATTTACCGAACGAAAATACATTAGCCAGAGCTATAAATAAACACATGGCCTTAAATTTATGGACTAACAACATCTTTAATTTGGTGTGCGAATTGAATTCTTGCTAAAGTATTTATAGATATTTGGTTTTGTAATTCGGGTGCATGCCGCTCGAAAATGTCGTTTTAACGTAATTTAATATCGGATTTATAATTTTTACGTGGACTTGCTAGAATAGTTTAAAACGGTTATTGTTATTTTAAGTTATTATCAAAATCTGAGAAATTGACAATTCAAATTTTATTTTTATAAAAAATAAAAGTAATAAATCTGACGTGATCTAGAAATTTTGAAGAAATATAATGAAAAACAGAGAAATTTTTAAAATAAATAGAATATTTGTTTCATTTTATCTTTGAGACCATTGAAAATAATTCAAAATTCAAAGGGTAAAATGAAAAGCATCAAGTTACTATTGCGTAGCTCGGAAAACTTTAATCGAATCAGGATTATCTTTAAAATTAAACACATAAGATGAAAAACAACATTTAAAAATACCGCAAAAAGCCACTATGAAAATGATCTCCCTTATACAAACTACACATTTCATACAATAAGTTCTAAAAAAAAATTATCGATTTAATAATTTCTTAATTCTTCTATCCACGAAATAATTAGAGTAAAGTTAACCATAGTAATAAAATGAAAATGAACACATAAAATAAATAAATTTTCACGTGTAAATTATTTATATTTCATTCTTTTCAACTTTTTAAGGATGCTACAGACATTTGAATTTTGTGCTGCCCGATGACATACAATTCCATTCCAGGGTAGGAAATTAATAGGATTATAGATTAAGGTTGGAGAATTAAAATTAGGAATACTTTTATAGTTAATAGACATAAACATTCGTGAATGAATATAGCATCGTGTATGTCAATTGAGCGGTCAAAATGTGATCACTGTTAAGGTAGTTTTATTGAATATATTAAAACCTTTTTCGGGACCTAAAAAATTAAAAATGACAAGACCCGCGATCCGGAACCGGTACTTCCCTTTTTCTCCTCCTCGCATCAACTTTTATTAAAGGATTATGAAATTTTAACATTATTGTGAAATTTTTTTTATTATAAAGTTCAAGTTTGTAACTGCGATAAGATTTATAGTTGGTTTAAATATAGGAATGGACACATTTATATCAACCCATTAAATGATATTATCCGAATTTTTAACTATAACAACTACTGACTGGATTTGAGTGTAATTTGATAAGAGATAACCGATTATTTAACCGTTTTTTTATTATCAAAATCAATATCAATTGTGAACTCCAATTTTATTTTCATAAAAAAAGTAATAAATATTATTTGATCTAGAAATTTTGAAGAAATATAATGAAAAACAGATAAATTATTAACATAAATTGAATATTGGTTTCATGATCTCTTTGAGACCACTGAAAATAATTCAAAAATTTTGAAATTGAATTTTCAATTTCTTAGATTTTGATAATATCATGTTATATTTTTTCAATTTTTCGTGTAATTTTGTGATTTAATTCGAATGAAAATTATTTATAGGTAAGACTCATATGAATTGAATGGTCATTCGTTGAAAAAAGGAAACGTGATGCCATAGCACTTGCGGACGTACTTTTGGCGCTTCAATTTAATTTTCATTTTTTACAATGTTATCTAAAATCAATTATATTTTATAGAGAAATCCCCTTTTAATATGCCAATATTTTTGCGCTTTTTTCAAACTATTTTGATAAAATAGAAAAAATCAATCAATAAAAGAAGAAACCAAGTAAAGTATAAAATTTACTGGTTTATTGTACCACTAAAACTCACTACTAGAATAATATTATCAGGTTATAAGAAATTGGCTTAATTTCAAAGGTTCTCATAACTTTATAATATTTGTTATATAATCGAAATTACATTATTTTAGTAACTCATAATCCACAAAAATTAAAAGAGAATTGTATCATTTAGAATCAATAAAAACCCAATTTTTAAGCAAAGGGAAATAACATAAAACAACAAAATGATTCGTCCTTGTATTGTAATCGAATTTAATTTGTTTTAGAACTATTGACTTCTAAAAAGTGGGAAAATATGGTTGTTTTGGTTTATTATTTCAACCATTCAATTGTCTTGAATAGACAATTCATAATTATATAATAAACATGTTTTTGAAAGGTATTATTCATCATTTTGGTATTGTTAAAGTTATCTCAACAATCTTAACTAATTTATATAGTTCCGCTTAATGTCAAAAAACATATTTAAATGAATATAACATTGTCGCCACAATAATAAAACTGGAAGAGCGGGTCCAATATATTACGTGATATACAAGTAAATGCAACATTTCAAAAAAGTTATACGGTTCTTCATATCATGGTTCTTATGGGTTCAAATAGTAAATGTTTATTTATTGTTATATCTTAATAAAGCCTTCATTCTTAAAAACAAGTCGAAATACCGTAAGACCAATTGAAAAAAATTCTGAAAAGTTAAGCATCAAAATGCCATTTTCAACACGTTACCGGTTAATGAAAATTTTGTAAAGCTTTATGAAGTCTAATTACGCACGCCAAATGCAAATGACTGTTTTTCAGTATTTAAATGCACTCCACTGCCACGATCAATGCGTATCTTGCAAAAAAGTGTAGACAAATTGCCAAACAACGCTCTTCACCTTTTATTTAAATTCTTTGTTTTTTTAAGGATTTTAAAATCGTTTTTTAACCTTAAAACAAATTAATAAATCATTAGTCAATAATTCTAAACGATTCTAAAACAAATTAAATCAAATTCGAAGAAGTTATGATTCTAAAAATATAAAGAATTTAAATAAAAAGTGAAGGGCGTGGTCTTGCAAGTTGTCCACACTTTTTGTGCAATATACGCATTGTTCGTGGCAGTGAACAACAAGATAATTAATAATATACATTTATAAATGTATATTATTAATTATCTTGTTACAAATCGACACGTAATTGTTACTAAGCCGTCTTAATTTATCTAAAAACATGGCTTTTTTCTCCCCAAGTTTAATAATTCAATTTGGGTTGATTACGCACGGATTTTTCTGTTTCAATTTTAGATTCTTATTCCTGTGATCCGTATTCCCGTATTCCAGGCCAATTGAAAAAATTTCTGAAAAGCATCAAAATCCCATTTTAAACACGCCACCGGCCAATATCATTTTTGTAAAGTTTCATTACGCCGTACTAACTTTCACATAAATTTTTCTATAAATATTTATTGTAGATTTTATAGATATTTAAGCTCAGTGAATTCATATACCATCAAATGTTATATCTTAATGAAAATGTAAAGCCTTAAATGATCTTACTAGTTTCATGGTGCGGGTGGAGCTTTTTCAGTATTACTATGCCCATACACGCCAACTGGAAATAACGATTTTCAGACTTTTAAAATGGTCTGAAAATTGTTACGTCTTTTCAATAAAACATTGTAACTAAGCTTTCCTTAAACTATCTAAATATATTAAGATCTCTTCACAAAGATAAATTTCAGCACGTTTATTGAGAATCTTGTGGTACCATATCAGTTGGCGTATTGTCAATATTTATGAGAAAAATTCCTTAAAGGTTCATTAGGAAGGAATTTGTGGTCTCACCTGGAGAGAAAGAGAAATTATTTGTCTTTTGTTCATCTTTACTTATTCACGACATTTATAAAACATTTTTGATGAATTTAATATATGAATTTATTCTTTTAATTTCCCATATTTTTTCGAAAAAATCAAAACAAGCTAAAAAACGATAGCGGTGCTGTCTTCAAAGACATTATTAATTAAATCGATACCCCAGTTTTTTGTTCCAAAACATTCTCTCTTTATAAGTCATTTTACTCATTAGTGTTAAAAACTTTAGTTCATCTACTTAGTTATTTAAAATAAATCAAGAAGGATAAAGTAAAAATTCAAAAATGAACGAAGATATCATATCATATAAGCATAAAAATATACGCTAACACTCAAACCGCATTTATTATATTATTTGCCATCAATTATTTGTTTATATGATTGTCATTCATCGCCACTTATTATGTGAAACTAATGACGAGCTGTACCTTTATTTAATTTGATGAATTTAATACGAACAGAACAATAGCAAAATCGGTGTATTAAAAATACAATTATTTGTTGCGTTTAAAAAATAACAAAAGTGGATTTGTGACAGCAACAAAATACCTAATAATGGAGTAAATGGAGGCAGGTTTTGAATGTATTATGAGTTGGTTCGACTATTTGCGAGAATTATAACACTTGTTCCCCTTTCAAACGGCTATAAATATTAGGATTTATGTTTAATATATTTAATAATTTGGTTACCACCGACATTAGAGATCCTTATTTAAACATGGCACCCCAAATTGAATTATTAAGTTTAGGGCTCAGAAAATAGGCTCATTTTTCAAATTTCTGTAAGAAGCTCTCTTTATTTGAATAGTCAAAGAAGGGCTATTAACAATGACGTATCAAGTTGTATGAAAATAATACGTGTAAATTAGTAATACAGGTTTAAATATTGAAAAATAGTTATTTCCATTCGGCGTGACATGGTTACACAGGCAAACTGGGGACGGTCCGTTAATTGAACTGGAACCACGATGTAAGCCGGTAGCACTCAGGTTTCTAATTAAATGTATTCCAAACCGGAGCAAAACCGATGTAAAACCGGCCATGACGAGCCGTCCCCAGTTTTCCTATATGTATATGAAATTTGTGATAAATTGATAATTTCAATTTTAATATCATAAAAAGGAAAAATAACAAAGCTAATAGAGCCAAAAGACAATGACCATTTTGTAATGATAAAACGAATTTTATTAATTTAGAGGTGAAAGTTAAAAACTAATTTTTACGTAACTTGATCAGGCTTCTCTGAGAGTTCTTGTCGCAAAATTATATTTTTGCTGGTTATATGCACGCCAAATTGAATGGTAATGAAATGAGCTCAGTAGGCGTGCTCAAATGTAATTTTACAGAAAGATTGTAATATTTTTAGATACTTTAAGAACAAATTACCTAAGTTGTCAATAAAATTGTTTTCTAGAAAGGCTATTATATCTTTAAAACACACTTAAACATCGGTAATTCACTATTTCGGTTTGACTTGTACATATATTTTTAATTTTGTTGAAAAATATAAAACTTCAGGGAAAATACGCGGTAAAACCCTACGATTCGCATTTTTTAAAACTATTTTTCTTTACAACCTACCTCTGAATTAATGCGACAAAACCCCTCATGGAAAATCTTTGAATTCTCTACAAAAGTTAAAATTTTAAAAAATGAAATCACAATGTACTTCCTTATGATCCTTTAAGCCATTTTTCTTATTAATTTACATATTTCCAAAATTATGTTAAAATATCTTGTGTCATAACACCCGAAAAGACAAATTAGTTGTTTCATTTAACCCATTATATCTTTATTTATTTAGAGAGCTTGATGTTATATAAATTATCTGTCATTAACTTCCTACACTTACCATTAAACTATACAGAAAGTACACGCAGAGGGCAGAAATGCGGCATTAAGCTTACAATTGAAGGAATGATACTTAGGGGAGGCATATTAATTTTTTTAGATTGCCTAAGACTCCATATATACGTATAGAACTAATTTCTAGATCTATATTTATCTTAAAGATTGACGGATTATTAAAAATGTTTTGTAAACGAACCAATTTTCCAAAAAGGACCTGGCAATGCACAATCAAACTAAAGGAAAATGAAATGAATGTTTAATCGCATTTTATTAAGTTAAAGACTAAAAGACAAAAAAACTAATTTTTACTTACATTCATCAGTATTCTCTTAAAATATTTCTCGCTTTAAATTTTGACGAAATGTTGGAGATGATTGACATTTCTGAGCTCCTCTTTTTACCAATTCATTTGGCGTGCACCTGAGAACAAAACATCGCACAACAACTAAACACAAATTTTATATTTTTGCATTACTTTTACATTAGTTAATATGTGTCATTTATTTTGTCTGTTTATGCGTACGCTATTTTTTGCAGCAATGTGAAATTTCAAAATTGATGGAAAGTCAAATTGAGAGAAATGTTGTTGCACACCAACTGGTATTGTTATAAAATGCTCAGTAAACGTGCTTAAATCTGAATTTGCAGAAAGATATTAAATCAGGATGTTTAAAAATAACTTATAAAAAATAAAAAGGCGTAAAACTTTAACACACTCACCCCAAATGGACATTACGATTTTCCGATATTTAAGGGTAACTTTAAAATTTTAGGTTTTCTTTTAATTAAAAATTGATAACAAGAACTTTACCAAACTTTACTTAAACTATCTAAAAAGGTTAATATTATTTCGAAACGTTAGATTTGAGTACGTTTTCTTGAGTACGTTTACTGAGCTCGTTGTGTTATGGTACCAGTTGGTATGCATACTCTTAAACATCGGAAAATTACTATTTAAATACGCCGTGTTGTTGCATTTAAAATTTTCCATTAATAATTTAAATATTAATAAATTGGAAAAAAGTAATAAGCTATACGAAATCGAACATTTCAAGCTGACGATATATAAATAAGGTAAAATCATAATTCGTCATACAGAGTCATTTAAAGTCATTTAAGCAAAATATGAGTCACTAAATTAGTTTTTCGTAATGCTTAGAGAAGTAATACTATTTTTCAAAACTCATAATAAAAAAATGAATGTAATATTGGATTTTATGACAGACAAAAAACCATAATTTCCATCAATTTTAAAATATGATGATAATTGTTATTATAAATACCAAGATAAACAAATCTACAAATATTTAATGATAAATATGCATAATTATAATCGTCAAAAATTAAATTAATTATTAAAAGTATTGTTAAACTGTTAAAAATCTTATAAACGAATGAATGGATATCGTGGTAAAAGATAAAATGCTAGAGAAAACAAACATCAAAAGCTTTTAGTTTTTTTCAGCCAAAATATGTTATATATATTTGAAGGAATCAGAGCTAATACTAAAACAAATTGATGATATAAATGATATGAAAGATATATCTCTCAAAATACTTCAGGTTGATTATATGCGAGATTTCCAGATGCCCACAACAACATATTACTGAAACAATTATTTAATATTCACGAACAATATCATGTTTTGATTAAAGGCAGCTTAATATTAGTGGAAGAAGAAGAAGAAGAAGAGCTCCAACGTTCTGAGAACCTCCTCTTCTTCCTGTGAACGATGTGTTGCCGAAGAGATGCAGAGCTCGACATCATATTTCTGGCAGGAATCATGATGATGACGGAGGAGGAGAAGGAAAATGGTGCGACATGCGCCGTCTCGTGCTCTCGGTGCCCTATTTTGGAAATAACGGACGAATAAAACAAGATAACATCTCGCCAATTTTTTGTGCATTTTCTGCACATATAAATAAAAGTGATACGAAGGAGGAGGAGGAGGAGGAGGAGGGCGTATATAGCTTTTTGATAAAATAAAGAATGACTTTGGTGTTACAAATAGTGAAAGAATTTAATTTATATGAAGGGGAGTTACCTGAATTATATTTATATGAAGGGGACGGCATTAAATGGCTTGTTTGAATTAATTCTAAAAGAAGGGTGACTTATAAATTTATTAGAACTTATTAAATAATGTTATTTATTGTAAAGAATCGAAATTTATAATTAGAAGGTGTAATAATCTCCGATTTTTTTGCGTAAATGCATTTTATTTTCCGAGATTTAATTCATCCAATAATGTTTTTACCTTTAAAATCGGAGCCCATATGCAAGAATGCATTTATCTGTTAAATGGCGATGGAAAATTATTGCTAAACTACTTTTATAAGAAAATTTAAATAAGGGTATGTAAGAAATAATATTTTAATACAAAAAAGGTTGTAAAATATCTAAATTTTACTGTAAAGGGCAATTAAAACATGATTGTCCATCACCATTTAATGGATAAATACGTTCTTTCATATCACCTCGGGAGATTTTGATGTCAACGTCAAATACCTATCTAGAACGCTAAGTGAAAATTGAAGATTAAGGCTCTTGACGTAAATCGAAGAAGAATTTGAAAGCAAGAAAGTTAAAAAAAGAAGAAAAGACGTTTACTACTTTAAAAGGCAATTTTATACAATTTTTGTTGAAAAAATTTTAAAGGACATATGTTATACTTTACTCACTTCATATAGAAATTACGATTTTAAATCATTTAGACGAATGTTATTAATTTCCATGTGCAAGCTAAAAGCTAGTCTTTCTTCAGCACCCTAAATGAAATGGTTAAGTTGTGGGCTCAGAAGAGATGCTCATTTTGCAAATTTCGACAAGAAGCGCATATTTTTAGATAGTTTAAGACGACCTAGTATAAATGACGTAACAAGTTATATGAAAATAATACGTGTAAATTAGTAATACACGTTTATATAGTGAAAAGTATTCATTTTCATTTGGCGTGCGCCTAGATAACGTAGGTGCTCTTTAACACGATTTTCAATTTCGTGTAAAACTAATATAAAGATTAGTCTTGATTATCAAATGTTTTTCTATTGTTTTTTTGATTCACAGGCCAATTGTTTTGTTTGAATGTAATTTAATTTTTGATGTATTAAATTCATTTCCTTCCTGTTTTCATAAAGTAACCGACAATGGAGCATTGTTATAAGTTTGGTGAAAGACTGGAGAGAAAATCATTAAATTTTGGATTATAATGAACCGGAGTACTCAATGTGTCGATCTGGAGGGCTTCATGAGAGAACCTCGCCGCATGTTTCAGTTATCCAAAAAGTAATAACTATTTCACGGATTGTAAATTTTTATAAACAATTTTCCGTATTCCTTCTACACATACCACCCAAGTCGTTCCCATTGAATCACCCATGACCATTCTATTCGTATAGTTTTGATGAAAGACATGAGGGGAAAATCATTAAATTTTGGATTATAATGAACAGAAGTACTCAATGTGTCGATGTGTAGAGCAGAACCAGTTAATGGCTTCATGAGAGATTCCAAATTTGTTATATATATATATATATATCACAACACGTTTAAATTTTCCAAAGAGTACTAACTATTTCAAGCAATTTAATTTTTTATAAACCATTTTCCGTATTCCTTCTATACATACCACCCAAGTCGTTCCCATTGAATCACCCATGACAATTCTATTCGTGCAATAAACAAACGAAAAAATAATTTTAATATATTTTATTCATTTTTTCCAAATCTCTTCAGTTCATAATACATAATAACTTAAAACAAGGCTAAAATACTTAAGGGATAAAATGTTGGACAATACGACATATTAGCTGGACAATTACATACAATTGTTGGTTGGTAGAAACATCAAGGAACCGGGAAAACAATTAAGGTTAGACACATAATAAACGCAAAATTTTCACATATCGAGCAGCTCAGAGTCCCTTTAACAAGCAATCGTTCAATTCAACTTTCAACAAATGCTTCCGCACCAATTTTCATTTCTTTCATAAAGGGAAGGAGGCGAATTTTCTTCAAAAATTCTATTCAACCGTCTCCTTGTTTGATCCTTCCCCAGGTTAATGAGACAAAAACTGATTAAAAATGATTGGAAAACGAAAAGATAGAAACAGTTACTTCCTTACTGTTGGGAGAATAGAAGATAGATAGGAATAAAGGGTGAGGAAAGAAATTTCAAAGCGAAAACGATGATATTCTAGACATTTATTGAAAATTTGTAATCATCATAAACATTTGATAGGATTTCAAAAAAAAACCCCCAATATAACATAAAATATTTAGATAATGTTCCAAGTTCCTGATAAAGAGATTTCCAACAAACCTTAAAAGCAGTGAGTAGCTGTCATAACAACAAATCTATATCAATTATAAAAATCTTCAAGATAATGAAAACAATAACCGAGCTTATATAATAAATCAATTACAGTTAAAAACAATAATAATAATATAAATAATAAACTATTCTGGCATATATTCAATTATCCTTTTAGAATGCCGATTTCTAAAAAAAGCTAATTGAATCAAATTAATTATTATGCCAACAATTGTCAAGGCTATTTAAAATCTACATGTAAATTAATAACAAGCCATAAAATAGCTAAGCGATATTTCCTTATGAAATTGATTTCAGAATATATTAATGCCTAAACAGTACATAGAAAATTAGTATAAAGTTAGATGAACTGAGAAATTGAAAAATAATAATTAATATCAATCAAACTTTGTTTTGCTTTTTGGAAGATTTAGAACCGTAACGGATGGTGACGAGAGCTACATAGAAGAACAACAAGAAATATTAGGCAAACTGACTGATAAAAAACAAAACAAACAAAAACAGAAAGAATGTTCGATTCAAACGGAAGACATTCGGGAATTTATAATGAAAATAACAAATGGATTATCGGGTTAATTACTGTAACAATATCTGTTTAAAAATTCATGAAAATAAAGAAAGACTTGTCCGAATATTGGGATGGGAAAATGCGCTTGATGATTTTCTACTACAAAATCCAGTTCTCTTCAGAGATCATCTCGATTAAACCATCTAGAAATCATCATTATTAATCTTCCAAGAATCATTATTAACCTCCTACCTCAACATCGATACACTCTGAAAGAGCTGTATAGCTCCAAAATAAAATTAAACAATTCTCTATCTAAAAATGCCCAAAATCCATTTTATCTATTTCTTTCCACGTGAAAAGAATCCTCCTTTCTTCGTCTTCGTCGCAGTTGCTCCTTCTGAATAAAATTATCACCATTGCCACAACAATTAAATCGAAACCTGGTAAAGTCTGCGACCTGCTCGCCTCAATCTGTTTTTGTCCAGTTGCTACTTGAAGTTCAGACAGCCATCTTTGCATATCATCCTTAATATCAAAACATTTCCACACCATTTCGTGAACACTTATTACCTCGCTAGCACACTGTAATAAGTATTCAGCGCCGACTGGCATCCTCAATGATAATACATTCTTCTTCTTTTGATAGTCTGAAGCCACATTAACCGAGCATCCCGGAAGTGGCATTGGTTGTTCTCCATGAACAGATTCATCTCTGCAATTTAGCAGTTTAACAACGCCATCAATTGCTCCAATTTCTCTCACTTGTGCTTCGCATCCTTATAGAACGTCAGCTCATTATTCTTTAGCACAGCATAAAGCTTCTCCCAAGACCTGCTACCAGCCTTCTTGTCCAGAGTTTCATACGTGTGCTTTCGGATCAGTGTTCCTTCGAACGTGTCACCTTGTTTTGTTCCTTAAAAAAAGTAACCTACATATTTGATTTCACACAAAACGCAATGTGTTATTTTAAGCTCAGTATTCCCACCAAAAACACAATACAAAACTATATAAAACTTCACTTCACTAAATCAAAAATGCGTCAAAATAATCATTAGCAATTACCCTTAAAATCCCTAGCATCAAACTTGGGCGCCCTTGCCAGTGACTTCCTCCAGCTGCTCGTTTCCGATTGACCCAGCTGTCGCCTATCTGGAAACAAATCAACCACACTATAAGAAACACAACAATTGAAATTTAGGCATGCATTCGTTGCAACCAAATTAAAAGCAAACCGAGTGACTTATTATGGCTATCCAGACTGCTCATTGTTATATCGGCGTCTGCAATAAAACACAACCACTGCACAACAAAATATTAATAATAAATGGTAAAGTTAGATCAATCATTAGCGGTAATTCAAGAAAGACCACACTTTAGCACCGTATTTGAGAATTTTCAAGCAAATTTAGAAAAAACACTCGTAGAGATATTAAAAAACATCCCAAATACGAAACTTATCCATTGTTTATAATTTTAAAAAAGAACATACCGTCTTCCTGTGCGGAGAATGATGATTCCGGTCCAGGTGTCGATCTCGATGGGCTGCCTATATGTGCAGGACCAGCTCTCTTCTTGGCAGCTTCCTCTTCCCTTCTCTGCCGTTCTTTCAATTCGAACTAAAGCAAAAACATTTTAAAAAGTCTCTAAGATAGGAAATTTGTATCCACATGGATTTCCATCGGAGTGAGCTGAGTGTTATCATCACCGAGACCTCCAGTGCGGGTCGAACCAACCTGCCGCACACTGGCAGCCGCCCGCACACACCACTACACTACCCCCACCTTGTGTCACATGACCACCCATCTCACTTTTGTTTTCGCGGCCAGTTCAACGTACCGTGGTTAGTTTCTCGAGTGCGAGGAATCTCTCTTCCTGTGCCGATGATGACTTCTCAAACGCTTCGTGCTTCTTGATGAGTTTGATGGTTTCTTCCAAATTGCGTCCATATTCTCTTGAAATGAGATATGGTTCTTGTGCGAACAACCATGATTCGGCCACCGCAGCGTCGCGAGCAAATTGATAGACCTCGAGAACTGAAATAATATGCATTACTTTTTAAGGTGATTCATTATTCATACTAAGCTGCAGGTATTCCCATCGGTCCTCCCATCTTCTCATCATTTCAGCTCGCTCGGTTGTCAGTTTAATAAGCTTCTTCTCAATTTCGCTAGATGCGTAATGTTTGCGGTTCAGCAAATCTCGTCCCAATGAAATGCAGGCGTTAAAGTTGTCCTCGCGTGCGTCAATTTCCGCCTATTTTCATTAATTATACCATGTCCCCTAATTAAATTAATAAAACCTTAAGTGATTGGTGGTTGTTCATGAGAAGTTCGACGCCACTGACATCCTTTGGACGTTCTTGTGAGTTCATCTCTCTCTTCACCTCATCCATCCACAATAACAAGTCTCGGACCATATTCATGAACCTAAAATAATAACAAAAACAAATTTATATAAATGATCTTTAAAATGTACTTGAATAGATCCGATGTGTCCATTAATCGAGATGTTCTGGCGTCGCACAAACCTCTCAGGTGCTTCCACGCCTTCACTACCTCGTTTTCGCGGGCCGCAATATCGAGAGCCTTATCTCCAGCGTATCCATCACGGAGCTCCGACGCATCTCTCTCAATCTGAGCAACCTGTTCACCAATAGCCGCAATATCCTTCAAATAATTCTGGTGCTTCCTCGACAGCGCGCCAACAGAGCTCGAGTCTCTTCCGAGATCTTCCGGCATCGCATGCGTCTTCTCCATGATTCGCGACAAACAATCGCGGCAATCGTGATAGAACTTGTGCAAAACACGACTCGACTCCAAAATTTGCGCCCTAGTGTCCATCAACTCTAGCAAGTTCTCCCATGCCTCGTTCAACGAATCCTTCCAGAGAGCAATCGTCGGCGCATCGGTGTGGCCATTAGCGATGAGAGTGTCACAACCATCATTGGCGTTGGCAACTCTCTCGGAGCCAATGTTCTCAGTGTCGCGGGCAAACTGTTGGAATCGTTCTTGCAACATTTGCACATGCTCGTAATCTTGGCCATTTTCTTGGCTTCCTGCAACCACTTCCTTGTCGGCGATCCATTGAAGCAAGTCGTCGATTTCGCGATGAAGTGCGTACAACTCCAATGTCTCATCGAGTCTCTTTCTTCTCTCCTTTGATAGGTCTTGTAATCCAGCATAAAGTTTTTCGATCTGAGCTTGTCTTAACTGAATTTGATCACTCAATGGCGATTTCTCGTCGATGAACTTGTGTGCTTTGTTCGCAAGGTTTCTAATAGTGTCAGCGAATTTGTCAATATCCCCTTGAAGGCGTTCATGCTTCTTAATCTGGTTCTTCGTTGAGAATTCATCTTTGCCCCTCTCATCTTGCATCATGTACAGCTCTTGTTCGCTCATCCAGGCTTCAGCTTCGCCACAATCATACAAGAATTGGTGTGCCTTCTCACTTTCGCCCAGGTCGTTGCGACGATCTTGGACTGCGTCTTTAAGTCCTTGCCAAACATCGCGCAACTCGTGAATCTTCTTATCAAACTCTGGACCATTATGATGACCCTCATCAATCAATTCCTGACCATTATTGCATATCTGGTTGATCCACGGCTCATGGTTATCAATTTCATTTGACAAAAGCTGTAGATTCTTCTGAAGCCGGTGACAGTCTGGCAAGTTCTCGCCAAGATTTTGAGCCTTCGCCAAATGAAGTCTCTCACCAATCCACAATTTCTCATCATCGACGTCGCGTCCAAACTGGAAGGCGGCCTTCTTTCTCTCAAGAGCCTTGCGGCGATCATCAAGTGGTGCTTGAAGTCTTTGCAATTGCTCCTGAACGGCCAAGCGATGAGCCTTGATATTTTCAAGCTCGTCTGGGTGAAGTTCCTCCAATTGTGGCTCCATTTCCATTAGTTGATCAATGTGTTGTGCCTTCTTGATCATCTCCGTCTCAATCATCTGCTGCTTCTGCATGGCAACGTTAACCGTCGTCAGATCGGCCGGCTGGTCATCGCGAGTCATCTCATTCTCAAGCTGTGTTGCCCATTCCTTCATATCCGCAATCGACTGAACGTACAACTGTTGACGGTTCGCATCGAACAACTTCTGTCCCTTCTCTTCTGTGGTCTTCTCAAGCTCATCCCATTGAGTGGCAAGCTCCTCGATTTGCGGATCAATTGTTCCAAGGTATTCCGGCTTGTCATCTCCCAAATTAATCGCGGCATGCTTCAATTGATCCAGACGCTCTTTGTTGGCAGCGAGCTCCGATTGGAAGGCTTGATGGCGTACAAACTTCGAGGTAATTGTCTTTGCATCTCTGTACGTCTCATCTTGGGCTCGGATCATCTTCTCCTCGATCCATTCGCGCAACTCGTCGCAATCCGACAGGAACTGTTGCAGTGATAGCGCATCTTGCAACTTCTTAAGAAGATCTTGTGCCTTTTCGCGATTCGCATTTCTTCTCTCGTCGATATTCCTCGCCTTCTTGTGGATCTTATCAGCCGCATAGTGACCATCTTGGCACAATTGGTCTCCAAACATGCCCACAGCGCGAACCTTCTCGTCGTTGGCATCCATCGTCGTCATGAAATCTTGATGACGCTTGAGCTGATTCTCCGCCTGTTCCAATGATTGTGGAATGTCGTCCTTGGCCAAATAATTCTCCTGTTGTGACAACATAACTTCCGCTTGTTTGGCGTCGCGAAGGAACATTTGAAGGTTGAGTCCTTGCGAGAGCAAGTGCTGACGGTTGTCCCACATGCGCTGCAACTCTTCCCATCCTTCCTGCAATCCAGCCAAACGTTGGCGCAAGAACATGTACTGTGGATCGGTTTGATCTTGTGTCACACGATCACCCATCGCGCGCATCTTACGGTAGTCTTCAGCATAACCGTCAATTTCTTCGCGAATAGCGGCGTGCTGGTTAAGCAATTGCTCAGCCTCGGCCAGCGATTGTGGCTCTTCTTCGGATGCAACTTGTCGTTGCGTGGCAGTGAGCCAAGCTTGGAAGTGGTCGAGATCGCGAAGGAATCTTTGCAAGTCTCCGGCCTCGTCGAGTTTTGCTTCGTGCTCGCGCACCTTCTTGTTGAGAATGTCCCAAACCTGGTGGATTCGCTTGATGTCCTCCCGAATCGCTTGGGCTTCTTGTGGACGTTCGCGCTCAATCTCATCAGCTTCTTTGTGCAACGAGTCGAGCTTGGCTTGAATAGCGCCCAGGTCGCGCTCCATCATCGACAAGCGTCTCTGGAGTTTCATGACACCCGATAAGTCGTTTGTCAACGCGTCCGAGTCTTCGAGGACTCTTGTCTTGTCCTCGATCCATGTAACAGTTTCTTGGCAATCGATGCGGAATGTCTCGAGACGATGAGCTCTTTCGAGTTCGTTTCTCTTCTGGTCCACCATATCACGAAGTTGTGCCCATCTGAAAAAAACTTTAATACACATACTTTCTCTAACACTAATATACCTAGCGTTAAGCTTATTTTGACGATGAAGGATATCATCAGAGTTTGGATGTTCCACATTAAGCAACTGTCTTGCCAAGTCATTGACATTAGCTACCTTGGCTTCTTGATTCTTCATATCTTGCTCAAGAGTTTCAAATCTATGCTTCATGATTTCAACCTGCAAAATTTACAATATCAGCAATTGTAGTAAAAAACAAAAATAATCACCTCTTCGATATCTCGGCCTGGAACAAGCGTAGCCAGAAGTTTTCCCTTCTCGTCGATCCATGATTCAACCGAGTCCGCATCCGAGTACAACTTGTACAGCGAAAGAGCATCGATGAGTCTTTGCTTCCTCAATTTGGCCAGATTTTCCAATTCAGCCTTTTGTCGGAGAGTTGTGTCGAGACGTTGACGAATATCTGGATGCTCGCGAGCCTCATGTGGCAACGATTCAGCCTTGGCGTGCAGAATCTTAATTTGCTCGTCAAAGTTCTGAAGTTCGTCACTGACGTCGTCGTGCTTCTTGATGAGCATTTGCACCGTGCCTTCATCCTTTCCAACATCTTCTGAAGACATGACACGAAGTGTGTCGTACAAGTAGCGATCAACATCATCCGCGTCGTGGAAGAATTGGAAGTAATCAACACCTCCCGTGAGACGATCCTTGCGACCACCGGCCAACTCCTTCAGTTTGCCGATATAATCACGAATCTCTTGGAGTCGCGGTGGAATATTGTCGCTTCCGGGAATGTTCTCCGATTGCAGCTTGTTTCCTTCGTCATCCAATCGATCGAGGTGCTTCTCAATATCTCTCAAATTATTCTCAGCGTTCTTATGCTTAGCCAAGAGATGCGACACCGTGACAATATCTTTGCCAGTGTCGTTTGATGACAGCACCTGCTCTTGCTCCTTGATTCCATGCTCCAGCTCGGCAACGTCCCACCAAAATTGGCAAAGCCTCTTGTTATCCTCGAGGCGGCGCTTCCTATCGGCAGCCAAGTCGAGAAGTTCTTGATAACGCTTCTGAAGCACGTCACAACGCTCGTCAATGACAGCCGGCTCGACTGGTTGATATCCGCTGCCGTCGGGACCCTCCGGATTGCGGAACTTATCTGATTGAGCAACAGCATTTTTGACGCGCTCCCCAATTATATTAATATCAGATTCGAGAAGGTTATGCTTCTGGAGAAGGTCTTCGACGTCCATTAAATGGGCACCGAGATCCTCGGACAATAGTCTCTTCTTGATATCATCCATCAAATCTAATGTTAAGAGCATGTCGTGGAAGATCTTCTGGATAGCCATTGATAATTCCAATCGGACACGGCGAGCCAATAGCAATTGGAACAAATAGTTCCAGAGCTTGAGAACATTCTCCTTTCTCTCGTTGATCTTATCCTGGTTGTGGTACTTCTCGGCTTCAAGCTCACCTGCCACCGCAACCACCGCTTGCACGCGCTCTTCATAGGCAAAGATGTCGGTCTCAATTGCTTCGTGCTTCTTGGTAGCCGCTTCCACAGATGACAAGTCGTTGCCAAAGTTGTCCTGACTGACGAGTCGTTGATTCTCGGTTAACCATGTCTCCCTCATCTCCGCCTTTCTATTGAACCTTGCTGCCAATTGCTCCAACTTCTCTTGTCGGATGATCTCCTCCTTGAGTGCCAGCTCGCGCTCGTGTTCGGCCTTTTCCAATGCTTGCCACGCTCGATTAATATCAGCAATCAGTTTGCCTTCCCTCGGCACGAATGGCCTCTGATTGTTGGCTCTCATTGCCGACTGTAGGGTGAACAGTAGCACCTCGAGCTCTCCCTTCTCATCAAACTTTGGCGGCTTTTCTTGCGTACGATATTCATTGAAATCGGCAAGTTGTTTTTGAACCCCTTCCAAGTTATTCTCAAATTGCCGATCGTTCAACAACTCAATTTTGTTGTTAATCCAATCGAGCAAATCGGAAGAAATTGTCTCATAGCGATTGATCATCTTGTCATTTTCCATGAGCTCGTTGATGACTTTTCCGATACGCTTTCCTTGAATGTTATCATGCTTCAACTTGTTAAAATAATGGTAATATGTGACAACATAAGTAATAATGGATTTCTCATCTGGTTGGTCTACGTTAACATCTGAAAGGTTATCATTAGAGCCATTCGGAATGTTCCATTACAAACCTTCGGCATCCAAAAACTTTGAAAGACCGAGTTGATTTTCGGCAGTGTCAAAAGCGCTCTGCAAATTGTAGAGGGCATTCGATTTTTGTAGATTATCATAATCAATGAGATCAGGTCGATGTTTATGAATAAGTGCGTTGAACGCTAATCCATCTCTCCAACTGAAAATCAAGAAATCTCGTGCGGTGTTGTCATATTTAAAATAATTACCTAGTACTAAAGTTTTTAACATTTACGTTCGGATATCCGGCGGTCTTCATCTGACACCACAACAATAGCGCTTCTTTAGCCGATCGTGTTTCGTGATTATCGGCATCTTCGAACGTGATATCTTGGATCTAGACAAATCGTCATTTTCAATAAGTATTATCTTATATAAATTTTACCTGGAATCGAAGAATAATTGTCCAAATAAGACCGAGCGTTAAACGCGGGTTTCCGTCAACGATATCGTGGGAGCCCAAGTTCTCCAAATGGACATGCTGATTGCGAAGAAATTGCAAACCTTTGTCGACATTTTCGAGACAATGAATTCGCATCTTTCCCGGTGTCGGCTTCGGCTGAAAACATTCATATTACTCGGCTAATCGATTCAAAATTGGTTTTGTTATTAAGCTCTCTAATTAAAAAAAAACATTTCTTACCAGGCGTTCACCAGAAAGAACTGCGAGCAATCGTAATAGCATTTTTCCATCTCGCATATCCATATAAAGATCTTGTACTTTGCAGCTAACTCTAACCAGGTGTGAATTGACCCATTTTGTGAATGTCTTCTTCTGTACGAACTCACGCTCATCTGCAAACAATATTTAATTAAAATCATAAATTCCCCCAAATTCCCTAAAACCCGATATACAACCATTAATAAACCTTGTAACTTTAAAAATCTAATATCGATGGGTGTAAGAAGCTTCTGTTCGATATAGCCATCATAGAATTCTGCGATGGGCTGAAGCTCGTCATTCTGATACTGATCAACTACGGCATTACTCGAATGCGCCCAACGCGTATTTTCGCGATGCGACATTTGAATACACGGTTAAGGCGAGAATGAAGCATTCAAATGTTGACATTATCAATAGCTTGCAGAATCGTAGGTGAAAAAAATCAAAAAAACTGTTGTTGCTTATCATATTTACTTATCGATTTTGATCGGAGCATTTACATTTTTGTTTATTTATGGTTGACATGGAATAATTTGTATAATACTCATTGATTATTTAAAAAGAAAGGGAACGTTTTGAGAGTAAATCAGATTCGGTTCGGTTCTAAGGATAAACTGAATACACAAAACATACCGGCTAATGCTTTAATGCGCGATCGTTCGAACATGCGGGCAGAAGAATTGTCATCGCAATCTTCTTCTTGAGTGTATGCGCCCGAAGTGACGTCGGCCTGAAATTACAGAGTTCAAACAAATATTTGTGCGTGTTTGTTTTTTTTTAACTGTTAGTTTTTTGGAAAGTTTTAGATCACATTGTAGTACTCCACGTGAAAATATCCCGTAGATTTTTTCTGACTATCCCTAGAAAAGATTAGAAACTATTTCTGTGGATTAGAATATTGGCTAGGCAGTCTAATATAAATCAAAACTTTAACTTGTACAAGTATCGTGCACACCAATTGATTAATCAAATATTGGAGCTCCGTTTACTTACCCTAATATAATATTTTTATATGATTATTGGAATTTCAGATATTTTAAGAAAAGAGCCTATCCCTGATGCACGCCAACTGGAAATAACTATTTTACGTTTTTTAAGCGTCTTTTCAACAAATCATTTTTCATTCCAATTTAACTAGTCTTGTCTTAAACTGTCTAAAAATATTTACAAAATTCCAAAAAGTTTGATTTGAGCACGTCTACTGAGCTCATTTTATTACCATACCAGTTGGAGTGCTGATGGTATACAGGTTTTAAAAATGATACGCGAAAATTTTAAATAGACGTTTAAAAATAGGAAAAGCGTCATTTTCAATTGGTATATCGCCACAATTAATTTACATAGGTTACACTTACAAGAGCCATCATTTTAACCTTTAGCATCCGCTTGAGAGTTTGATGAGATTTATACCATTGTACCATTTATAGATTCTGATGATCTGATTCCAACTCGTATGGTGCAAGTCTCTCTCCAGCGGACGCTAAAGTGACTTCCCTTTTGTAGTCACACATAATTCCCCATTTATGTTATTAGTGGCTAATATAGATGAAGAATAATGTTAATTAACAAAAATGTCAAAAAACCAACTGGGATCTAACCTAATCTTCTCGCAAGCCAAGAAACAATAATCCATATTCAAAATTAGAAAAATACACGCCAAATGAATTGACAAAAAATAATAAATTTTAATGGTCTCTTTTAATATTTCATCAGAATCTAGTTACTTTCAGTTACTTTAAGACAAATTTTCATAAATTCGCGTAGAATTCATTCTTAAATAATTGCGTGTAACTTAACAAGACGCATTTGAAAATGGGAAAATCGCTACTGTTAATTAGCGTGCAAATATTAATCTACCTTGTCAGCTGTTCACATTCACTCCAGATTATTTTTGCATCATTAATAAATTTTAGAATTATAGTCTTTGCTTATATCTTAAATTAATAAGATTTATTTTCTTTTCTTTCTGTCCACGAGTAATTATGTAGACAAAACCGATTCTATCTATTACTATTAGTAGAAATTAAGTGGAGAGCACACAGTTCCCGAAATTCTTTCAAGGGCAATTTTTTAAGAATTAGTCTTAATATTTTCCTCGTTAACCTATCTAAAATAATGAATTTCATGGAATACTGAACTTTTAATATTTTTTTTACAAAATGGTTCCTAAATTTTCATCAAATTATGTATTAATGTGCAAATTTTAGTTCTTAATTTGGCTTTATCTCCTAGGCGCTTGATATAATTTAAATTTGTGAACAGCTAATTTTTTAGACTGGGAAGGTTTATTAATCTTAAGCTAGAAATAAAAATAATGAAAAATTTGACCGACGGATTGCAAAATTTCAATGTCACATTGCAAAAAATGAAATTCGGAATCTGTAATTCCACTGATCACTGGCATACTGCTTTAAAATAGCCACACATTTTTAAAGAATAGCCAAAAATGAAAAATATTCGTATACACGCCAAATTATTCTGAGTTTTGTCGTGACCTTGTAAATTTTACGTTTTTTACATACTGCGTGAACTTGCTTTATTTCTTGATTTTATAATATTGAACCGTTCATGAGTTATAGTCAACATGTTCACATTATAAACAGCTGCACACCCGGACGAAAAACGGGACCGCTTCGAAACCGGCGTCAACAGCATAAGTATTGACGCTTTTTTTTCAATGCAGGCACAATTGTTGTCATATTTTTTTTATTTTGTAAAATATACTGATTTCAGGGTGAATACATGCTTAATGAAGTTTTTATTTGTATTAGAATAATTAGAATAATTATCTGAACGTATTGGTGACAAAAAATAATGATTCTCTATAGTTTTATTTTTTGCTCTGTCATTAATTTGATTATAAATAATTATTGTGCTCGGCTTTTTTTTAAAAAAGCATTTCATCTGAATCAGCATTAAATTCTCTATAAGATGATATGTTACTTGTCGCTGAACTTTCCAGTAAAAATTTTTTATAACCGTTTTTATACATGATTTGGATGTAAAAATATCTGGCATGATAGTGCAAATGTTTTTATTGGAACTTAAGCGACAAGTAACATATCATCTTATAGAGAATTTAATTCTGATTCTGATGAAATGAATCTTAAAACAAAATACTTGTAAAATTATTTGTAATATTCAATTTCAAAAAAAAATTGTTCTGTTAATGAAACTACATTGTTTTTAGTGAATAAAAAATTTGAAAGCTGAATTACAGCGAAAAATAAAATATCATCTTATAGAGAATTTAATGCTGATTCAGATGAAATGAATCTTAAAACAAAATACTTGTAAATATTCAATTTCAAACAAAAATTGTTCTGTTAATGAAACTACATTGTTTTTAGTGAATAAAATTTTTTATTGGAAACTTAAGCGACAAGTAACATATCATCTGATACAGAATTTAATGCTGAATCAGATGAAATGCTTTTTCAAAAAATAACCGAGCACAATAATTTTTTATATTCATATTTAACTAAAAATTTCAACGTAGCAAAAAACATTAAAAATGATTATTATTTGTTTTAAAATTATTTTAATATATTCAGATAATTTTTCCCAGTTGTTTTATATACAAATAATTAACTTACCTTATTTAGAATCCGAATACTAACGCTTCAAAAAATAGCTAAAAATAAAAGACGAACTTTTAGTGGTCAACATTTTTCTCTTCCCCCCTCTTTTGGCAAATAGCCAACAAAAATGTGTTTCCTCTATTTCAATGTTATTGTCCGGGTGTGCAGCTGTAAATAAACGCGTGGTTTTTATTTTAATATAAGGGACTAACACAACGTTGGTGCATATATACTTAAAAAACTTAATTAAGTCCATAAGTAATTAAAACCCAAATAATTTAAATATTTAAAGTGACCGCACGCCAACTGAAAATTAACATTTTCTAATATTTAAATGAGTCTTACAAGTTAATGCGTGATTAATTTCAGAATAGGCATATTTTAAATTGTACAAAGCATCGCTTTTCTTATTGAAAAACTATATCAAATCACTATTTGTAAGCTCACAATTTAAACGTTCTACATTGCGTGTGACCACGGAATTTGATCAAAATCCTCGAATTTGAGCTCGAAAATAATTCATTTAGCGAAAATAGTCGGAAATTTCTTGAATCAAAACTTTAAATATACGTTAAAATTTAAAATTTGTTTCAATAGTTTTTTCAATTGTAAATATAGTTAATAGTTAAACATTTGTTTTCCAGTAAAATGAAGATTTTGTAATATTTAAACGATATTATCTAATATTCACGTGACAGATAAATAATAATTTTGCCGCCAATTTTATAAGCCTTTTTGCCGCCAATTTTATAAGATTTTATAATCCTTAAAGTCACTCAAACGCTTAAAATTGCATGAAATTATATATGTTTACATCTATTTTCTTCGAATTCGTTTGATGTACGCCAACTGAAATGTTCGATATTTGAAAGAAGTACTCCACATGAATTTACTGATTGTATTTTTATACAGATTAAAGATATATCATAAAATATCACGATAAAATAAATTATCTAGGGTATTATTCATCTAGATGGTCTAAAATAAAAAACGATATAAACTATTCCAGTTAGGGTGTTTGGTGTAATTACGATGTAAAGAAAGTAGCTATCCAAACCATAGCTTTTGCTTCATATAATTATTATATATAATTAAAGACAAAACCATCAAAACAGATTAATATTCAATTTCTTGGTTTTAATAAATCCTACTACAAAGAAAACTACCAATACGAAATCTTCGTACCTGGGCCATGTTGCCGACGTCGTTACGCGCCGTTGCCAGTCCCGCCGAAATTTTGCTGTAAATAATTCTTCTTTATAATTTCATTAAGGCGACAAGATTTAACAAGCGGAGCTATAAACGAATTACTTAAAGCATAAACAAGAAGAAACCAACCATAATAATAATAATAATTGAAAGACAACAAACAATTGTTTATTGACAAATTCAGAGGCGGGTTAGAAAGAAAATAAAATTTAGATTAGTCAAAACGCTCCCCAATTTTTTGTTATTCTTTTAAGATTTTTCTTCCCGAAAAAAAGTGTCCTCCTTCAAACAAACGAGCTCCTTGTCCATACATTTTAAGCTCAACAAGCTTATGAAATGAGAATATTGGAGTGAAAGAGAAGCACGAGGCAGTTTTGGTGGCAACGAAAGAGCACAGGCGATACCCGTTTACATGCATAAATAGAAGATTTGGTGAATAGGGCTCGCCATCTGGGGGCCACCAAACAAAAAACTAGGGAGCCAGTTAGACAAATGGTGACATTGATCGGCACAAAAACAAATGACTATATTAATAAAACGCAAAAGGGAACGCTGGATTACTTTTTCTACTCAAATTCGGTTTTATTTATAATTGGCCTCCTATTGCGGTTGAATCAATTGGAAATGTGTAACCATTCTACTTTTGGAAACAATTAATTACTGGTTTGTATTCGCAAAATTGAACGAAAATCGATTTGTTTCTAAAACGAATAAATTGTTAAAAAGTAGATGGCAAGGGCAATTGGGTTAATTTTTCCTTATTACCAGTCTAAAACTAAAGAAAGTTACCTAAAGGGTTTAAAACCCACAATTTTATTGAAAACAAATCAATCGTAGCATAGGGTATAAGAAAAGGACGAGAGTGTACGTTGTTATAAGAATTTTTGAAACTCCAGTGCACAAAAATTATAATTTAACATATATAATGGAAAGTTTAAATAGCAAAATATTAAAATCAATTTATTATTTATGCAATTCTCATAATAATTTGAAAGAAAAAACAATTTAAAAAAAAGATCACAAAAAGTAAAAAAAATATTTTTTAAAAATAAAAATTACAGAACAATTTCAATATTAAAGTAAATATAGCAACCTGAATTAAAATTAAAAATTCTTTATGCGGTATATGGCTTTAAAGAGAAAAAATATTACCTAATATAGCTGGTATAATAGAACAAACATGAAACATCGTCAAAAAAATATACACGTTACTATAAAACAGTTATGATTTTTTACCCATATTACAAATGGAAAAAATGGTCGAGGAAGTCTTATTTGCGCCTTATGTTCAATAGAAACTTTTCGATTTAGAAAACATAAAGAAGGGTAGTATACTTCAAAAATTCTTTAAAATTATTGCACAAACTTCATCTAGAATATTCCAATAGAAAAAAAACGTGAAACTATCCAGGGATTTCGAAGAGACAGCGCTCCAAATTCCAAAAAATTATAGCTCAGATACTGTAGATTCCTTATTACTTGACAAGATGCATGTCAACTGAAAGGCTAATAAAACGAGCTCAGAAGACGTGCTCAAATCTAATATTTTTTCAAGTTTTTAATATTTTCAGATAGTTTAAAGAAAAGTTGACAACTTGGCTTAGAAAATACACGCGAAAATTGTAAGAAAAGCGTAAGAATAAGAAAATAATTATTTCCTGTTAGTGTGAGAGATGCTTAAAATAAAATTATTTATAAGTTGTAGGCTTAAATATTTTCTGTATTGGAAGTCATCTATCTAATTCGAATGTTGTCCTTTAATTAAAATACAATCAACTTTGTTAAAATACAGAAATGACACTTCTTTATAAATTCAAACAAATTTAGGTTCATTTTAAAGATATATACAACAGTGAATTTTCTACTTTAATACTTTATAATACAATTTCTTTTAATTTTCTACAAGTTTTTTTGTACCAATCGATTGAGGTGTTCGATAAGTTAACCGGAAAATTTCTTAAAAAATTGTCTCTCTGTTAGAACTCTGTTATTATAAACCTTTAATGTATTACTATAAACAATTTCACGTACACGCCAATTGGAAATAACGATTTTATGCTTTTTATGCGCGTCATATAATTTTACGTGTACATTACAAAAACCTAATTTAGGCCAGTTTTTCAGTTATTTCTTAAATTATTGAAAATATTAATAACTTTCAGAGAGATTCTTAATTCCAACACGCTTTCGGAAGTCGTTTTATGAGCATTACAATTGGCGTGCACGTATTTCAATCTATATTATTTCAATTTCAAATATATATTTCAATTTCAAAAATGGCGTGCACGTATATTTCAACAATTGGCGTGCACGTATTTCAAAATAATTTTTAAAGCGAAAGATTCATTAATTTTCAATAATTCAATCTTGTTCGACTAGGAATTGGTTGGAAAAGGTTAGAGAATATGAATAATTCTTATGAGTTGACAATAACTAATCAATATACACTATTGACAACTGAGTGACAACATAATTTTACCAAAAAAAAAAACTTAAAGGTTAATGCGTATGTGAATAAAATGGCATTGGCCTTGTAGAACAAGAAAAAAACAACAACGACCATAGGAAAAACAAACAAACATAAGTAAACAAGAGAATATGGGCATTATAGAAAAACCAAACATATCTGTAAGAAAGTATAAAACAAATGTTATCCAAGAAGAATGAAGGATTGATGTATGCGACAACCCAAAACGGACCCCTCGAGGGGAAAGACCCTTGCTTTCACAAAAAAAGAATAAATCTATGAAGGACAACAAGCCAATATGAGTGTGGTTCACCACTGTTGTCGTTATTTTTGTTGTTGTTGTTGTTGTTGTTGTCTTCATAGCATCGAGTGTGCACGATTCTCCACAGAGACGTAAACATCATCTCGCTACGGGTTCGCTCGACGCCACCCCACATTCACAATAAAAAGCATTGGCACACTCTCATTTGAATGTTCTCTATGAATGTTTGTGTGTCACCACCAATGGTTTGACCACGAAAGCTCCTTCTGCTCGGCTTGCCAAGGCCAATGGACCATTGAATCTGCTGGAAGAGATTGAGAGAGATAGAGAGAGGGGGAGATCGTGTGTGCACACGTGTAGTTGATGTGATTAAGTGGGTCCGATGAGATGACACTAGCCGATGATAGATCGGTTTAATGTGGAACATGTGCTTTTTTAATAATTATAATATTATTTATGTCAACGAATTAATGCGATTATAGTGATTGTGAAACGGATCAAGTTGGAGAAAGTAAATAAGGTTTAAATTAATATTGTATTAAATGTAATCGGAGAGTTTGGAAACATTTATCGAGCTCCTATATTCTCGTTTATATATAAAGTTCCAATATAATACCAATCGAATTAATCGCAAAAAAACTGGGAATATCATATTTTGACTTAACCAACTGGAAATAGGATTTTTCCGAGTTTTAAGCGCGTCTGAAAATTGTTACGTCTTGTCAACAAAACAACGTATATAGCAAATTCCTGCGTAAAAACAAATTAACGATATTTTAAGACTTTCTTCATCGATAGAAATAAAAAAGTTCATTGTAAATTAAAGATATTAATGATGAATGTGCACGTAAAAATAGGTAAAAAAAAACATACATGTACCACCCCAACTTGTATGGTAAAAGAATGAGCTCAGTAATCATGCTAAAATATAACTTTTTGGAAAGATATTGACACTTTTAGGTAGTTTAAGACGAGAGACCAACTGTAATAAAAATGTTCTGTTGTAAAGACTAAAAAATATCCATATACGCTTAAAAATCGCAAAATTGGTATTTCGATTTGGAGTTCACTACCCGTTTTAATTCAAATTTCAGCTGATATTTGCAAGGAAAAAGTATGAATCATTTTGCGGTTTTTCAGACGAGCTCGGTTTATTCAGAATAAGGTTAAATCAGCTATAGAAAAATTATGTTTATTCAATATAGTCATTGTCGATTAACATTAAAAGCTTTATAGGCTCAAATTTTTGACGGCTGCGCAGAAAGACCATTATAATCACAAAAGACAACTCTCTATTTTTATAATCGTCGCAATGGGCAGATTTTTTTCCAATTGCACGGAAATCTATTTTTTTCAAACAGAAACGGAAAACGAAAAATGGAAGATGGAATTCTGTGCAACCCTGGTCTATACATTTAATTACTCATTAATGCATCTTCGGTTTTAATGTCTTTAAATTGTAATTTCGCTCAAATGACAGTATACATCTTAAAACATTGCCCATATCTCCATACTTAAAATAATATTAATTTTACTAAAAGCCTTTATAAACCCATAACCATTAACAAAACAATTCTACGAGAGAATCTAATTTAATTTATTGAATACTCACATGTTTACGAAATAATTAATAGCATATCCCGAAGAAGAAGGTCCAAACAAATATTATCTAATTTAAAGATAATAATATTGCCAAATTAATATTAAATTAGTAATTAAATTAATAGGAAAAGATACTTAAGCGATCATGAAGGTAGGCTGTTTTGGTCTTTTCTGTACAGAGGTGATCCATTTAATTTTCACTTTTTAAAATTATTTCACATACATTTTTTGTCATCTTCCGAAAAACCATAAAACTACTTAGAGAATAATAATATTATCAATACAACAAAAATATTTTGTTAGAAAAAAGAGAAAGATGACATATTCTGTATGAAACATATTCACAACACATTATTGAAGTTTTATCATTATTTTAAGTTATCTAGATTATTTTAGAAAAAAAAAGACACAGTAAGGTGAAACAACAATTGTTCCCTCTTCTATAAATGATTTTGAATAAAAGTTTTGTTTAAGTTTCTCCAGCTTTTATAGTTTAATATGCGATAAAAAATGCGGAAACTAATTTCTAGATCTAATACACGCCATTTGAAATAGAATAATTCGGAGCTCAATAAAGCTAATCAATTGAAATATTTTATTGAATTATTTTCGATTTTGAAATAGTTTAAGATGTTCTTTACAAATTGTCATATTCATAAAATCTTAGGTTATACGTGAAAGTTTACAAAGCCCATTAAAACTTGTGAGTATATGAAAAGGGAAAATTGCTCCTATCGGAAAATAAAATGCATTTCCGCAAAACATCACCGATTATTAAACCATACATTTTAATTTTCTTCCTCAAACTTCATTGGATTAATTAATTTGGGTATTAAGGAAAGAGTAACATATTGGTTAAGCTTTGATAAATTAATATATTGAAATTTGGTCTAGAATTTTAAACGGGAATAATTTTCACTTCTTCCTGGATTTAATAACATCCTAAAATATTAGAATATAATCCTTTTCATTATAAGTGTATATTTTATTAAAAGGCTACTCGGGTAAGGGAATACTCATTATTATGCAAATATTGTCCTTTTCAGAGATCGGTGACTAATGGAAGACAATAAAAGAAGAGAAAATGATGGACGGCCACACGGCCACAAATAATTTTTCCTCGATTCCTTTTCAATGTGTGCTGTCCATTATTTCGTAAAAAAGAGAGGCCGTCCAAACGAGAACCTCATTTCATTCTTCCATTAGGCTTCGCGCCTCTTCTCTCCCTATGTTCTGCTTGTCTATTTCTCATTAGAGTTGTTGTTTTTAATATTTGTCGCAGATCCCGAAATTGAATTCCCGAAAATCTATTGTGTTCCATTTTAGAAAATTATTTTTTTCTTCATGGGCTGCCAAATAAAGAACATCAATACCCGATAGTATATTTGTAACTTTTCATAAATAAAGTTGACAAATAACAGCACCTCATGCGAACTGGAAATAACGATTCTCTGATTTTTAAGCATATCTGAAAACCTTTACGGCTTTTCAATAAAGCATTGATTATTACAATTTAATTAGGCTTGTCTTAAACTATCTGAAAATACTTATATCTTTCCAAAAGGTTAGATTTGAGGAGTTTACTAACAAGGGAAGTGTTTTAGGTCTCCATCTCAGATTTTGATAAAAATTTGCAGATAGATTCCTTATGGCTTGATTAGTATACTGTCAAAAAATTAGGACCTACAAAATGGTTTAAGTGGGTAAAAAATGGGTCTAAAACCCAAAAAATCGCGATTTTCAAACGCAAATTTTATATAGTTAATGTTAATCAATCCGGTTCATATTTTAAGGGGTATACTATCTTATTAAAAACTATCGTTTTATTATATTTTTTTTTAATTTTCACGTGTTTTACGTGAACCTGTTTTTAATAAATAATGGTTTTATTGACCACCGAAACATCGGGGCAACAGCGCAGTGGCAAGACGACGGGACATGGAACAGCAGGGCGATGGTTCGATTCTCATTGGGGGTGGTATGTTTCTATTATTATTAATAATCATTCTATATTCGAATATCTCTGTGGCGCTTTTTTATTTTTACTTTTCAAGATTTATATGATAACCTTTAAATGTATTATTTATTAAATCAACAATTATAATGATTCTCAACAATCATATGTTGAAAGCATAAAAATTTTTCACAATAAAGACAACGTATAAAAGATACATTTTTACAGTTACTTATCTCACAGCCGTTGGGGATCTCTTTTGGGAATAATAGTTGCTTCGGTGTATAAAAAGATCCTGGACGGTCGACTTTATATCCACTAGCAAACCAACTGTACTTTACCCAACTGTGGAGTTTCGGTGAACAAAGCTGACGGTAAATTAAAGACAAAACCTATGAACATATTATAATCAAGCATCTAAAAGTTAGTTACCTGAAGTGTGGAAGACCTTTGATGTATTTGAAAGCTTGGTGCAGTGTTTTTAATTTATTATCTTCATTATTTGGGTCCGAATAACCGTTTGCATCTTTCCATCCGTTCCATGAATCGATAATAAGCAACGAGCTAGCCGGAACCCATTCATCGAAAATTACTGTGTTCAAAAATTCCTTCATCAACGGTTTTGTCATAATGTGGCTCGTATGACAGCGAACAACCAAGTTGGAAAAAGAACTTCGAAAATTTCTTGGAAATCTTCCGTTGTTTTCTTTCAGAACTACGAAAAGACGAGGATGTAGTTTTCCTTCTGCAGATATTACAGGAAGCACTGTGTAGCTGTGAGTAGTGGAACTCACAGTGTTCACAGTGCATTCAACTGTTTTTGTGCCTGTGTACGTCAATGTTCTCGCAGTGTTCATTTCCAATTGAAAACCACTTTGATCTGCATTAAAGATCCTTCTAGGTGAAAATGCTTCCAACTCCTGATTTGCCACAACCAAAAAGTTTTCTGCACTGGCCAATAGTTCATCTCTTTTCTTATGTCGTATCACAGACACAAACTTCGTGATCTTGCGGGAAGAAATTCCATGTGCACGCTTCCAAGAATTGATCCAAGAATTAGAACACGGAAAGGCCATATCAATTTCGTTATCTTTCATAATTTTTCCTATCATATACCGCAAGGTAGAATCATGAAGGATATGACCTTTATCTATGCTCTCCTGCACCATTTCGAATAGCATCTGCGATATTGTGGAATAATTATTCCGGCGATCTGTCACTACTCCACCTTTAATAGTATGATTGAAATTTAACTAATACAGAAAATACCATTTTTTTCGTATTCACGGAGCTTTTTAACATGGTGCTCATTAGAAATGAAAGAATAGCGGTTATTAAGAGATTCCAACGAAGGCCTTTTCTTTCCATTCCTGTATCGTTTTTTGGAAGAGCCAAAGTACTTTACAGCTTCCGTGACTTTTGTTGTTTCCACGAGCTGTTCACCAAAACGAACGAGATCTGAAGAATTGGAATCACAACTGCAACCATTTAGTAAACATGGTTCAGCGCAGTCCTTCAATTTCCAGAAAACCGCTGTCAGCTTGTTCCAATATAGAAAAAATTGACTGTGCAATTTTTAGATGTTCTCGTGAAAGACTGGGAACGTTTTGAAGGTTTTTATGCTTTGCATAAATGTATTCCACAATCAAATCAGAAGAACTCATTGAAATTTATAATTTATAATATAATGAAAATTTATAAAAAAAAAAATAGCCGCTTAAATACAGTATCGAAAAAAGGAACATCATATCCTTTTTCGAATGTATAAAATGTCGATTATCTGGTAAATATTATAAATCGAGCAACTAGTCTAAAAACATCCTCAAAGCTGTGACAACGTTGTCTTTATATTGAAACTTTTTTCAAAAGCTTCAATATATGATTTTGATAATAATTATAATTGTTGATTTAATAAATAATAGATTTCATTATCATTATAATCTTGAAAAGTAAAAAAGCGGCCCAGAGCTATTCGACTAGTAATAGAAATAGAAACATATCACCCCCAAGAAGAATCGAACCCTCGCCCTGCTGTTCCGTGTCCCGTCGTTTTTCCACTGCGCTGTTGCCCCGATGCTTCAGTGGTTTTTAAATCATTATTTATGAAAACGCACAATTTAAAATAAAATTCATTAGCTTTATTCCATTATTGTGGGTAAACGGGATATTTCTGAATTTCAAACCGATTTTTCACCTACTTAAACCATTTTGTAGGTCCTAATTTTTTGACAGTATACTAATCAAGCCATAAGGAATCTATCTGCAAAGTTTTATCAAAATCTGAGATGGAGACCTAAAACACTTCCCTTGTAAGCTAATTTTATACCAGTTGTACCATACCAGTTGGCGTGATATCGTATAGAATATTTCTAATTACAAAATCTCAGAAAATCATATTAGATTTAAAATTTAAGACAAATAACTAGATTTTTACCACTTTAAGTCTCAAACATTAATCAGTTACGTGAGAAAGAAGTGCACGTTAGAAGGTAAAATTATCATTTTTATTTGATGTGAGCAGAGATTATGAAACAAGTTACTGTACATTATAAAATAGTGTAACAATTTTAATTATACTATATTTAAAAAAGAGCCGAAAACCTTCATAAATATTGAAATGTTGCATTAAAATAAACAATATATAAGCTAGAAATCCTATCTTCAAAAAAGAATTTTCTTGTAAAATTATAAACAATTTGGCTAAACACTCGAAATTGAAACCAACTTTAAACCAATGTGACTCAATTGAAAAATGGCTTAAAAAAAACAATGTCGTCAAATAAAATAAATAAAACTTAAGATGAACAAAAGCATGAGAAGACTTCGAACATCTATAAAAGAAAACAAGAGCTCAACAAAAACACAATTTTCATTGCTTGTGTCTGCCTCAAATGCACATAAACAATTGGAGCCAAGAATATAAGTATTCATCAGCAAGTGGAACTCTTATCGATCGACAGCGCGACTTTAAACACGCACAAAAAATGTTGCACACACACACACACAAAATGCAAGCAAGAGCTCGGCTCAACATCTTTTTCCATCCACTCCCCTCTCCTTAATTCCACGATAGTTAAACAATTTCATGAAAAAAACGTCAAATACTCAAGAGTCGCAATGAAACACTGAGGTAAATAGGATGCTGCAACAAACATTAATAGTCAATGTAATTCGTATTAGAAACTGTATCATATCGGTTTTAAATCGATTGTGGTGGTAGTGCTAGGATTAGATGGATTAGTAAGCGGTTTAAATGCACATGTAAAACATTGTGAAATGCAGCTATTCAAATAATATATTATGTAATAAATACAATATAATGTAAGAATGGATTAGATTATACTTTTTTGTTCTGATTAATGAATATCGAGATAAAATCAATAAAATAAAAACATGGGTTTTCCCAATAAAAATGTAAATTATGACGTCAAGATTAGGAAAAATCCAGTAAAATTAAATTTAATGGAACGTACTTTGTCTCCTAATCGCTGAAAAACCAGATATAACTTAATTTAATGTTTAAAACACCAAATACAATCTAAAATTTGGACCTTTTCAGAGAAAAAAACGTTTCAAAGTTGCAAGTTTACGTGAATTCATATTTTAAAAAGTTGTGATACAACTAAATCAACTAAAAAATGGGGAGAAACCTCGAAAAATAATATCATTTTACAAAATAATTTTCCGCAGACGCTTGTAACACTTCACAAGAGCTCTGAAAATTCATTTGTAACACTTCACAAGAGCTCTGAAAATTCATTTAAAATATCATAAAGATTTAAAGCGCGAAAAATAATTTAAGAGAAGCGTATAATTTTGATTTTAAGGCACACGTGGGAATTAAAAAAAAACCTTTTAAATATCGCCATTTATATTTGGATTAAACCCTTAACTAACGAGACTCATATTTAGTGACTACAGATTTACAGAAAAAATAATATTGATCTCTATTGATTCCACTTAATAATATTTCATTTGACAGGACTATTATAATCAAATAAATAATGACTCAGCAAACAATCAGTTAGGTAATTGATTTCAAACTTAAAGAAATAAATAAATAAAAACGCTGCCCTACAATTGTTTCTCAATGACAGGTGTTGTATGAATAAGAACTTTCCAGTTATAAGTGAGTGTAATTAATGTAAACAATTGCCATTGAAAATTGTTTTAAGGTCACTTTGACGAGAATCGTTCCAGATTATATTGATTTTGCAGGTGAAATTTACTTGAAACCCACACGTAAAGGTAATAATAAAACTTTGGCTTAAAACCATATCTTATTTGTTATTATACATTAAGACCTACATAAAAGTGATGGGAGGGACCCCGTTTTTTGGAATTCCGGGCGAACGGGGCCATAAAAAGTCTAAAATTTCAAAACCTGGGACCGGGACTTCAATTTTGTGTTACACTCCTAATTAAAATTACACGCACTCCAATGCCACGAAACCGCGCAGCATTGCAAAAGACTTCGCATCAATTGCACAAACACACCTTTATTATTTTGTTAAATTTATTAATTATTTTTACAACAAATCGATAGTTTAATGGTTATGTATCGTGTGACATCGCCACGTTATTATATATCACAACCCAGATCTTTACGTGTGTTTAATATTTATACGACCCAGATGACGTGTCATTAGCGTGTCATAAGTAGCCCCTTCAATTGTAAATTTATCTTATTCACGTCTATTCGTCTTCTTGCTCAATAAATATATTCCAAAATACATAACAGGTTGCATGTTGTTTCGAAAGTTATAGTAGATATAACAATTTTTTAACTCTGCATTTTCTTAAACGTACACGTTCCCTTCAAACATTTCAAAAAATCTTTAAATTAAAATGTAGTGTTCGCGCAATTGGTGCGAGGTATTTTGCAATGCCGCGCGGTTTCTTGGCTGTAGAGTGTTACAGGTATTAAATTCAAAATACTTTTTCCGTAAATGTGTCAAACACATTTTTTTATCAATGATTCGAGATGAAACAACTACTATTTTTTGTAATAATAAACTTCTATATGTATTGTTTTGATTTAAGTCTTTAAAAAATGTTGGAAAATCAATAAATTAACAAGCGACCCCGATGCATGAAGCAAAGTTGCAGGGGACTATTAAAAAGTGGCACTCAAATAATCTTTCTAAATAAATAAACAAGCATAATTAAACATTAAATGTCGGAAAAAGAGGCAAGAAATAAGCAACAAAACTTTACAAATGTCAACAAGTTGAGACTTTTATTGTCGGGTTGATTCGACAAGGTTCAGGAAAATAAGCTTATTCTTACTATTTTTATTGCGACAAATGTAAAGGAAAACTACAAGCATTAAATTACTGAAAAATTACTTTATTTTGCAAATGTACATAATAATTAAAAAAAATACTCTTAAATATTGAAAAAATGTAGAATTCAATTATCGTATTTCACTGTTTCTAAAGCAAAAATTATACATTTTTGTCGTCATATTAACATGTTTTCCTTAAACTAATTAGAACATTTGTGATATTGCGCAAGAGAAAGTGAGAAGCTTTTCTGAGCTAATGGTTTTTTAAGTTAATTTATTGGTTTTTTATTAAAGGCAATCGAAAACAGGTATAGCAAAAAAAAGCATATAAACATGGTATTTGTAAAAAAAAACAGTTTTGTATTTAGTGGAGAAAAATTTAAGTGAACACCGCGCGGAGTTCTTGAAACAAATATAATTAAATTGAAACAATACATAAGCGTAAATGTAAAATCTGTGTAAGTGCCCTTTAGAAATAGTTTTAAATTTATAAATTTTAATATATAGACTATTTCAAAGTTTTTGACGGCTGCGTTGCGAACCGCTGCGCGTTGCGACAATTATAAAAATAGAGAGTTGTCTTTGTGTCTCTCAATTTATAATGGTTTTCCGACAAAGCCGTCAAAAATTTTGAAATAGTCTATATAAACATTGTAACTACAGTACAATAATGTCTTATAATATATAATTGAATTAAAATTGATAATGATCTCATTACACAACAAAAAAATATTTCACAATAAAAGTACAAAACTCCACTAACCTAGGTAAAAATAAATAAATTAACAAGGTTTGTATGAAAAATTCCTTACTGAATGTACGTCAATTGGAAGAATAATAAAACGAGCTGAGAAAACGTGGTCAAATATAATATTTTGTGAATATTTTAATATTTTTAGCGAGTTTAAGGAGAATATTACAAAATGGCGTAAATAATGTTTACGTAAGTTACGTACACGTGAAAGTTGTAAGACAATTAAAAATCATTATGTCCAATTGATGTGTTGATGGTATTTTGAAGGTTGAATGAATGATTTGTGCACGCCAACTGGTTTTAGTTGAAAAAGGTTCGATTCAGTCATTGTATGCCGGTATATTGCAGGGTTACCGTGCGGCAACTGCAAAAGGGCGCCACGCCCTATTTGTTTATTTTTCTGATATTTCAATAGAAGTTGTTATTATTTGATGATTAATACGCGATTATATTGTTTTATTCCTTAGCAATGGTAATGGATGGATACATGGATAAATGAGAAGAGCTGGAAAGGACAAATTCGAAGGTATGAATTCATATATTAATAATTATAATAAGATGATTAAATATTTAGATATATCCAGTTCTTAAAGAACAGAAGAGCATCGATGTCGAAGAAGTCGCGAAGAAATAAACACAGAAATCGGGATATAAACGGAAGAGTATGTTTCGATTTCTATAAATTAATATATATACTAGTTATTTCAGGCTTTTCAAAACTGAAAGTGTTTATAAAGCAATGAACGGGATTATCGAAATCATGCACCACCACGAGTCAATATAATAAAACTTTTAATAAATAATGGTCAGAAGATCGAAGAAAGAAGCAGGAAAATTGGGATATAAACGGAAATGTATGTTTAGATGTTTATAAAATTAATATAATACTTGTTTATTCAGGCTGATCAAAACAGAAAATGTTTCTAAAGCAATGAACATTATCGGTATCAAGCCTAACGGGAAATGAAAATAATCAACCATTAAATAAATAATAACATTATTTTTTAATAAATAATTGTAGAACTTAAAAGAATCGTTTAATAATTTAATTTATACTAATAGCTAAGAAGAATGACGAACTGATGATGTAAATTAATTGGAACATACCAAGAAAAATTAACTGATGATCATCATCAGCTGATGACAATCACTGGTGAATCCCAACGCGTCGGTTGAGAACAAAACGGCTTCGGCCACGAGAGAAATCTTAAAAACATCGATCTTAAGTATTCAGAAGCAGGCTACGAGAAAAGAAATGTGCTTACTCAATAAAAATATAGTGGAAACATTTAAGCCTTCCGAAAATGTTTTTTAAAAATACCAAAATTAATTTAGAAATCCTATTATTTCAGTTTTATTCATTTTAATGACCTTGGCTCTAGTGGGCATGAAAATAGTTTCGTTTCTATATATATATATATATATATATATATATATATATATATATATATATATATATATATATATATATATCATTAGACTTTAATTTTGTTCTATATTTTATTTCAATTTTCACGAGAAAGACTGAGCTGCCAAGATTCGAATAATTGTTATTAAAAGTTTTTCGTCCGTCGCCTAAGCGCGTTTTGTTCTCAACCGATGCGTTGGGATTCACCAGTGAATTTTACATTTAAAATTAAAATTATACCACTATAGAGATTAGTGGATCAGTGGATTTGAATTTTATTTATAGCTCAAAAAATTAAACATATGTTATTTAGAGCAAATCATATTCAGTACAAGCTTGTGTATACACGTTTCTCTGTCACTTGATCGATATAAAATTTGGTATATTTATAAATAATTTATTAAATAATGAATAAATATTTATGTACGTTACTTATAGCATTTCATTGAGCATCAGCTTCGTTCGCATGATCTGTAGAAATAGCAATTTTAAAGGAAAATAAACTTCAATGACTTACAAATGTTTTTCATTACTTCAATAGACTTTTGTCCTTGATTTCAACATTCGAATAAAATTTCACTCTGAAATTTAAGAAATTGATCGAGTAATAAACCCCACAAACCTTTATTTATTGATTGCATTGTTCTCACATATTGATCAGCAAAAAATATGCGTCTGATAATATGTATTTCGAATATTTCAATAATAAAGCCCTATAAAACGTAAAATTGTTATAAAAATGGTTTTACCTGTAATATTTTCATAAAACATACATATATAGATTCGTCTCACGCTGATCTCTCTATTGAGACGATTTTTAAGTTGATCCCATGACGAAAATGAGCTTTCACAAAAAAAATTGCCTGAAAATTATTAATAAAATCGATTTCTCGAAATATACAAACTTTTTCAAAAAATTATTTACATCATCTTGTTCGTCTTCTTCTGATCTATCTTTCTATGACGGTTTCAATTGCAGAACCATTCATATTTGTAAATTATGACTGAAAACAACGGTAAATATAAAATTTAATTTTTATAAATATTGCAAACCGATTTTATTTGAAATAACGTCACATATAGTTTCCTTATCCCTTTTTCTTGCTATTTGAATAACAATTCACAGCTTCAAGTCTTCTAATCGAGTTTTATGATCTAAAAATTATTTAAAAATGATTTATTTAAAAATTGTGTTATCAACTTTTTTTAAAACCCACGTGAACACATTTGCAATCAGACAATTCATCTTTTGATAATACGGACAATTTGAAGTTATGCTCGATTTTCAAGATATCTTCAATTTTTCCATAAAAATCGTTGAAAACCTATAAAATAATACTTTTTAAACAATCATATATGAATCAATAAATTCATCGAGCCCTTTAACAGGGGTTTGAGAAAAAAAAATACGAAAAACGGTTATAAATACTTCTTAAACAATAAATATCTTAATTATTACGAAAAACGTTTTAAATAATAAACAAAAGGAGGTCGCACAGGGCGCAAACCATTTTGCAACTCGTCGCATAGAATGACTGAATCGGATTTTTCGGTTGGGGTGTTTGTGCATTACATTTTTCTAAATTACTGTGATATAAAAATATAAATATTGATATTTGAGGGGGAGTAATAAGTTTATCTTATTTCATTTTCTATTATTGTCCTTTTCAGAGATCGGTGCCTAATGGAAGAGAAATACAAGAAGAGAAAATGATGGGCGGCAACACGGCCACAAACGACTTTTTCGTCAATTCCTCTTAAATATTTGCTGCCCATAATTTCGTAAAAAAAGAGTGACCGTCCAAACGAGAACCTCATTGCATCCTAATTTGTTTTCCTCTTCCATTAGGCAGCGATCTCTGAAAAGGACAATACAACTCTAAAAAAAATAAATAAATATTTTATATAAAAGTTTTCTTAACATCCAACTTAATCATTCAATATGGAATTTTAAAATTACAGTTAATTTGTGTTATTTTTTTGGAAAAGAAATGGGATTTTACGTAACAAACTTAAATGAAATATACACATGAGGAATGTAATAAATACGATTATACTTTGGGAAAGCGAGAAATTACGACGTTGTTGTTTATTTTTTGAGCTTGTGAAGATGCAAGTGACGATTTAATTAGAAGATCATTTGGCTTTTACACTTTAATGGTTTTAAATAATAATTTTGCCTATGCGACTAAAACTAACAAGATATAAAAATTAACCTAAAACGATTTCATTCTTCCTTGCATTCTTTGCAAGTCGGTTAACTAAACAAAAGAGCAAACATACTTTGGAATATATCTACAAAAACTACCTAATAGCTATACAGCATAGTATTTTGGTAACTATACAATCATGGGAAATATTGGAGAAATAATTCCTAAAGAATTTCAATGCTTACCATTTCCTGGAACAATACTATCAAGAAAACAATAAATTCCAAAAAAAAAACAATAAAGAATGGAACGAATAAATAAATTTTCAAGCATTATTATTTAACACGTTTTTTATAAAACAAAAAATCAAGACCACCATCAATAAAACCAAAATCTTTTGATAGACGCTGAAGATAATGGCGGTGGTGGAAGAATCCGCGCAGTCAAATGCCACAAATTCTAATCATTGGAATTGTCGGCCAAAAAATCGGCCGTCTTTGGCTTAAGGCTAGATAGATACAAACACACAATCATCCTCTCCTTATTCTCCCGTCTTTCTCGATAATTATTGCGCATGTTGACGGCAGACCACGACGACACCACAACCAACAAATAAACAACGATGGTGGTAGGACGACGAAGAGCGGCAGACATCGTGAAGGTTGTGTATTGCGATCGATTCGATTTGGCACAGCTCTCTTCCTCTTGTGCTATCCATCATTTCACAAATAGTGAAAACGGTTAAGAGGAGGATGATGATGATAGAAGAATGAATGCAAAGAAAGCGAAACAAGATGATGATGAGGATGAATCTGGTGTTTGTGCATAAATTGTGCATATATCTGCTCCGGCTTTTATCCAATAAAAACATTCGAAAAATGAGATTTGAGAGATAACATTTTAGAAATCTGCACAATAGAAGGAGGCATCTCGCCTATTTTTACATACTAATTACAATTTTATGAAACCAGGATTTTAATTGTGAAACGATAGCATCCACCTACCGTCACAATCTGAAAAGATATATTTTATTCAGCAATTCTGAATATATACTGTAATATGTCCGATGGGCGGGATGACAATTTTTAAATTTAGGAATTCGGAATCCGGAGTTCGGAACGCAGAATCCCGAAATCCGGCCTGCTGTCAACGTCTTTATGAAAAGTTTGAAATCCGGAATGAAAAAATTTCCGGAATTCCGCCCATCTCTGATGTACAGTAACCTGGTTAAAACTTTTCCAATATTGAACGCATTGGAAATAAAACCTTACCTTCTTAGCACGAGAAATAATTACAAGTTAGTCAAGATTCACATTAATGAGCAGCTTAACGGAGCAGTAGATTAAGCTTTTTGATCTCATTTGGGCAAAGAGACAGATCTTTCGATTTAATTTTTATTTTTTTGAATTATTTCTCTTGTTTTTTTTCACTTTAGAATTTAATACAATAAAATTAAACATAACTCTTCTATTCTCCTTTTTAGAGATCGAATTGAAGAGGCAAAAAAGATGGTTTCGTTTGGGCGGTTAGACGGCCACAAAGAACTTTTTACATTACTTGATTACTTGATAGTCTGTATTCATTCTGGCTGTGTCGAAATACAAACCAACTCTCTCCATAGCACGCCAAATCGAAACGAAGATTTTCAATTTTTAAACGTGTTTTACTAATTTACATATATTATTTGTATTTAATTTAACACGTAATTGTTACTAGATCGTCTTGAACTATCTAAATATGCGCTTCTTAACGAAATTTGCCATTTCTGAATTTGCCATTTTTTTCCCTTGGGCCTCCTCGCTCTTGACCGAACTCGTGAATCCCATTCTGAGAAAAAAAACACCTCGTGTCCGGTAGCCTTGCGACATGGTCAGTCGATCTGAGCAGCTTCCTCATAACTTGCAAACCCACCAAAATCGAAACTTCGACCTTGGCGCGAAAGCAGATAATGTCGAGATTCCATTCTAAAGGTTATAGATTTCCTGAGATGGGCACCAAGTTTCGAGAAAGCCCGGTGCGTTGTCCTGATGTATTAGCTCTCTTTTTGCCTTTGCTGGAATGTGAGGAAATAGAGGCTTGCATTGGTAGAATGCCACCCAAGCTTTCTTCATTCTTCTGAAAACCTCCTCCTTCAACGTACCATCGATTTTGATGAAACTAACCGAGTACTTGGCACCAACTACTGATGAAAAGACGGAACAGCCGGTAGGATCATCGTCTTCGTTGGTTTGAAATCTATACCGTGATGTCTAGTATTTCTTCGAGTAGATTCACACAACGGCTTATTTCTTCTGAGGATCTTCTAATTAGAACCAGGTCATCAGCAAATTCGAATCGTTTCAAAATCGTCCCATTAACACTATCTTTGTCGGTTTCACCGAGAATCATTTGGAGAGCAAATGCGAACAGAGATGGTGATGCCGAGTCACCCTGTCGCACCCTTCCTTTCAATGGAGCTTCGATTGACTTTCCATGGATTCTAATTTCTGCGGTACCTCCTTACAATATTCTGTTCACTGAACTTATAAGGTAAGGCGGAACACCAGTGATGTTTTAAGTTGTCTATTTTTTGAGAAAACAAAGTGGCCGGCAAAATGAGACCATTATTTTTTCTTAGTTATTCCTCTTCCATAAGGACCAATTTATTAAGAAAAACAAAATAAAACGCGAAATTATATGAAAAAGAAAAGCGAAATAATAAACAAAATGAATATTAAAGCAACATCGCTGTCTTTTTTCCCTTAACGAGACAAAAACCTCCACTTATGCTCCTCTAAGAAATTTTTCTCATTAATTCGTTCTTTTTTACACAGCTTCGTGGAGCAGTTAACTAACTCGATGATTAACCCAAAGTTTCTTACGAGAAATTATAAAAATGCGGTTGATTACCCGAGAAAGAACTTGAAAATACGACTTTTTGATCAATTAGATAGTTCCATTAAATAATTCATGAACGCCACCGTAATAAAATGAGCTCCGTAAACGTGCTAAAATATTATTTTTAAGAAAATATTAATACTTTCAGATAGAGTATGACAATCCTAATTAAATTGTCGTGTAAAATGTTTTGTTAAAAAGACTAAAAATTTCAAATACTGTCAAAAAACAGAAAATTGTGAATTTTCTGGTGGGTTTCTGCAGAAGATCGGAGCCGTATAATAGCTTTATTAACAATCGCACTCCGTCCCAACGAGATGAGGGCTCATTAAAGAGCTTCAATATAAGATTCTATTAAGGAATTGAGCAAAAATTCCCGGTATTTAGCCATTAAAGAAATGCATTGACAACAAAGTTGGCTTATAGTTTACAAGGGTTCAGGAGACGTTTGAAGATCGACACTTCCACATTTTCAAATGGAGTTTCTTAATCGTAGAATGAACTACTTTAATTATCCCTTTAAGCCACTTTTCTCATTAATTTACACCTTGATATGAATATGAAAACAAGGTTTTGTTTGAATAGTTTAGTTTGTAAATTAGAGCTTCAAAATAAACGTAATAGTCAAGAAAATGATTCTAAAAATCTTGATGAAACCTGTATGAACGAAGAAAACACTTAAAGATTGCGCAATTAAACACAACGCATTCCCAATTCTAAATCTAATATTATTTTCTCTAAAAAGACAACAATTCGATCAATTATTAATAGCGAAAAAGGGCATTGAATTCACATAAATGACAAGGAAGATTGTTAATTGGAATTGATTTTTATATTGAAAAATAGAAATTAGAAAACAAGGTTGTCTAGTTTTCCTGAATTTGATAAGAGACTTTAAAAAAATAGAGAAAATTATTTTATTGGCACTATTTGAGACTAGATTTGACCGTAATAATTATTCATATAAACAATAAAAGTAATAATAAATAATTGAATGAATGCATATAGGATGAACGACTACCAGAACATCATTTGTCCGGGCGCACTTTATCGGGTATTAAATTCCGGTTCATTGAACCGTATGAATCGCTTTTTCGAGTGTTGGTTCATGCGGGTTTGCCGAAAGACGTGCAACACACTTTTTTGATTAATCGGTTTGTATATTTAAATACAGGTAAGGCCAATGAATAAATGAGAAGAAAAGGGTCCAGGGTTAACGAAATTTTCTCTGATCTTTTTGACGCAGGCACGCCAACTGGTATGGTCATAAAATGAGCTCAGAAATCGTTCTCAAATCTAAACTTGTGGAAAGATATTAATGTTATTATATAGTTTAAGACAAACCGAGTTAATTTGTCGACATCAGTGTTCTATTGAAAAGACGTAACAATTTTCAGAAACACTTAAAAATTGGAAAATTGTAATTTCGAGTTGGCATAAGCAGGTAACTTGTAATTTTTTAAAGAAGAAAAATTTATTAAGAGCATTTAGAAGAGTATATATAATGGTATTAAGTTATAATGAAGTTATCCGTTAATTTCCCACAGTATTAAACATACATAAATACAACAAAGTTTTATTCATATAAATATTCAACAAAACTCACCCACTTGTACCATTCATGAGATATTTTATCGATTATGATTCAAATATTAATCATAATACAATCAACATGTAAATAGGAACATATTTGAAAATGCATGTCAGTTTGAAACACCCTCAAAAATATATTAATATTAATAATATAACTAACAATGGCACAAGAAACAGTTTGGATGAGAAAAATGGTTTTGGCGTTCTACAATGAGTTACAATACCAAAAATGAATCGATTCATAAATTGTTTGCGATTGAGTTGTATTTTTGCATTTATTTGTTCATTTGTTACAATATCGAATATCGCACACAACAAATTACGTTGGATAAATGAAACATTATGAATAAGGTTCATTTTGTCGGCCATTTGTTGATTTAATGTGGGGAAACATTCGATGAAAATATATTTGTTTATTTTGTTATTTTAGTAGTAATACACCTAATCAAAATAATATGAGAAAAGTGCGAAATTTTCTGAAATGGTATGGATGTAAATAAATAAATAAGCCAATAGAGAAAAAGAAAAAAAAGTGCGCGCTAGAATTGCGTATAAATATAACATAGTTTTGCCAAATTCAGCATACTGCCGAAATCTGGGTTGCATATTCATAAAAGAAAACGAAATTTCCTTTAAATTGCCCTTCCACACTGTTGAGCGATATTAAACTCACACGAACGACGAAGAACGAACTGTAGAGTAGACGTGACTGTGTTTACGTATTGTCGTTAAACAAAATTCTAACTCTTTTTCTTATTTCGATTGTCGTAGTGTAGGTTAATGAAAAATCAGGGTTAAAGGAGCATTCTGAATAATAAAATGGTCTCGCTTGGACGGGTGTAGATTTAATTAACAATTTGTTTGTTATTTCGCTTTTTTTCATCACAATTTTGTTTCATTTTGTTTTCTCTTACTAAATTGGTTGTTAAACCAACATAATATATATTATAATAAAAATTTTAGGTATAAGTTATTATATTTAGGATCGAAATAATAAACAAATTGCAAATTAAATCTACACCTGTCCAATGGAGACCATTTTATTATTCGGAATGCTCCTTTAACCCTGATTTTTCATTAACCTACACCACGACAATAATTTGTAGCGATTAATTGTCCAGTTAATCATCAAATAAATTAATTTTATCAATATTACGAGATATTTCATTTAAAAATTTTAACAATATTAAGAAAATAAGAAAAATATAGCGAAAATATAAAATAAGTTACAAATTAGAAATAAGAAAAATAGTTCGAAACAATACAAAATAAGTTACAATTTTATACGTAAACACAGACACGTCTACGCCACAGTTAGATCCTCGTCATTAGGTGCTTACTTTTATCCTTAAAAGAAATTATCTCTAGACAATTTAGAAATTCTCATTCATCTCATCATTAACCACATAATATGGAAATTTTTCTAATATTTAAATTAGTCACAGAAATTGACACGTTTTAATTATAGAAATATTTCCTTGTCATTTTTGATAAGCAGGTTTTAAAGAAACCAATTTTCTAATTGAATAATCATATTTTAGAACCTTGTCTGTTCAAATTGCCCGTCACATTTGGCGTGTATGTTAAATATGTTAAATTTTTCCAAATTCTAACAGAAAATTATTGTGACATTTAAAGTGCCGCATATTTTCCCGATTTTTAAAATTTTCTTTCTTTTTTTTGGATTTTCTCGAAAGCTTTATTGGTGATTATTAACGCAAGCAGAAGTATACACGTGGCATCAAAAACATCAAAGTTATTACAAGATTTATCTAAATTTTTCGGATTCCCGTAGTAATTAACAATACACCAGATTTTATGACTCAGTTTTTTGTAGTGTGTCTTTTTCCAGGGTCAATATTATATAATTAGATTAGAATGATGAACTCAAAATTGACTTCTGATAACCTCTAAATATATTAACTATGTCTTGTTCTTTTCAAAGATCGGTGCCTAAGGAAGAGGAAAAATTAGGATGGAATGAGGCTCTCGTTTGGACGGCCACTCTATTGTCTCCCGTCAATGTGTGTTGTCTCAAAATTGGGCAGCCCACATTGAAGAGGTTCAGGTTCCCACCGTTCAAGGAACCAAAGGGGGATAATCGTCCTAACAGTGCCTGCTCCCGCGGGCTGATTTGTCAGCAGCGAGTAAGCAGCTCTTTTGTGAGCACAAACTCAATTTCCTTTCCTCATCATTCTCTCCTGACTCGGATAGTCGGTCATCGCCAGAGGTGATTGGGCTAATCTTTGAGTATGCAGGCTCGCCATAGGCAAAAAAGTCGCTTGTGGCCGACCATCTGAGGCTAACATTGTTTCTTCTTTTTTTTTGCTGTTCCATTAGGCCCCGATCTCTGAAAAGGACAATATATAAAGGTAGAAATATTCTCGGGTAAATATAAATGCAGATAAACTGTGAGAAATTGCGCGAAAACCCATACAGTAACTCATATGAAATTTATTCCCATGTGGTACAGTTTTCTAATTACTGGTAAAGGAATGCTTCTAATAAAACCATAGTTTATCTAAAAACTTGGAAAAATTCTAATGAAAATAACGGTTTACAATCTCACGTCATCCAAGAAGTAGATTTTCAGTAATTTAACCAGATCTTGTTAAGTTCTGCGTAGACTTTTTCGAATATTTTCAACTTCATCTTGATTATTTTAGTCAAAAAACCCATAAAATACTGTTGCGGGTACGTACAATAAGCACTGTTTGAGTCTTACTTTTAAACCTTATATTTTCCTAACAATACAAGATAATTTTTAAAAATATCAAAAATAAAGCAAAGCACAAAAAAATCTCCAAGATCATTTTAAAGTTTAGTAGAGTAGATATAAATTGTTTATTAATAGTTTTCACAAGCTCGCAAAAAAAATAAACACTCTTCAAACTTGTCGGTCGAAAAACAAAAAAAAACAGGTAAAAAATATAATTTATAATAAATATAATATAATTGAATGTGACAATTCAATACATATTTTCATGCATAATTCGGCATGATATTGGGCGAGTGAAATTGCAAAAAATCAAAACACCGACAAAACAATGCATCAGTAAATATCAATCATTTTACCGCTTTTACAATGTGAATTGACAGTTTGGTTGTTCTCACATTGAAATATCTCATCTTATCATTTGTTTAGAAAACAATCTTAAACATATTTTTTACGAGGAGACCCATTATATTGAAATACTTCACAAAACAACCAATATTATTTTTACTTAATGTTTTGTGCAACCCGCTGCCGAACTTTTTCATCGTTTCTGACCACCCTGGTCGAGTGTAATATTGAATTATCGCCTATCACATCTGAGCACAAATTTCGCACTAGAATATATCCACATTACAAATATTTCCGATTTGATTGATAGTTGATTAATTGATTAATCAAATTTATTTGCGGGTTTCTGTTTGAAAATCTTTATTGCCTATAAATTTTGGTTTTCAAGGTTGATTGGAATTTGGAATTTAAGTCATTAAAGATACAGTACCGTTCACATAGAAATAAAACTAGTGTGGGAAAATTAACCTTAAAATTAAAAAATTTATATCCTTTTTCACCTTAAAACCATTACTACCTTAGAAATGAACAATTTAAAATACCTAGTTTTAAAAAGAAGGGTGATTTTGAGCATTCGTGTTCAAGACTGTCGTTAAGAATTAGAATATGAAGTTATTTTTACATCAAGAGCTCTTCTTATTGAAGTCCCTGTCCCGGCAGGGAAAAGTCGATTCCCTGGTATATAAAAATGGAAGTCCCTGTCCCGAGTCTCCGGTAAGGAAAAAAAGTCCTGCGCCTTTGGTGGGGAAAAAGGGAATTCTCTATCTCGGTTCTGGGTCCAGGGTTTTGAAATTTTCAATTTCTTGCCCAGAATTAAAAAAAACGGGAGCCCTTCCATCACTGGTATATACACTAGCTGACAAAAGTTTTGTCACAAATGTTTTTTCGGGTTTAACTTTTTTGTGACTTGACCAAATTAGCTGATTTTTTTATATTTTATGTGAATCAGTGTTTAAAATGTTATAGTAGCAAAATTTGGTTTAAATTACCATGACAATTTCGGTACCACGCATTCCGTTTTCCCTCATAGTGATAACAGCTTGCCGGGTGGCAATTGGATTTTCTTTACGTGGAGTCGTCTCTAAAATGTTGCCAATTACTGCTATTATCAATAAATTATGAAAAAAATATAATTGAACTTTAAAAATTATTAAAAAATGCAGTGCAAGAAAAGTGCGTAATATCTTTGAGCTACGCGTTTTACGATAAACGCTTGTCACTGTAAAACGGATTATCATAATCACAAGCGGGAATTTTTAAAATAATCTACAACCATATGAATCTATCATATCAAAAAATCAGCCAATTTGGTCAAGTCACAAAAAAGTTAAACCCGAAAAAACATTTGTGACAAAACTTTTGTCAGCTAGTGTATATATATATTCAAACGACCATTCTTTATATTTATATACCAGTGATTGTAGGGACTCTCCCCCGCCAGGTGTGTTTTCCTAAAAAAAGTGTTCCAGTCCCGAGTCCCGGGTTTTGAAGTATTCAATTTTTTAAGCCCCCCTCCCCGCATACGGAATTCTAAAAATCGGAGTCCACTCACATCACTGCAAGCCTCTTAACTTAAATAATTAAAGAATATGACGTTTTTTCACGTAAAAAAGACTTCAAAACTTTGAAAATTTACTATTCTCATTTGGCCAATCAAATCAATCAATGTGCATTTTGTGAGAAACTGATTGGACAATGTCATGAGTTTTTATTTTTATATATTTTTTTGCCAACTTTTCTCCACATGTCGAGCAGTCCTTACAGTCTCTTCAAATTAGATTATATACTCTTTTTTTATAGAATATCCCTGTTTCAGCTTTAAGGAGCGGATTTGGGCACATTCATCACCACTGAACCACCCAATGTTTTAATAAACTGGTTGTTTCCTCTTTCTCTCCATCACAACCTCGACAGTTACTAGAATATCCCATCTTTCTTATGAATTGAAGGAGCAGAGGTTCATCAAAATTGAAGAAAAGTGCAACATTGGGTTTTTGTCAACTCAAAATGAAATTATTTTCTATTAAGTCAGAGTTATTTTGTACTATTACGGTTCTCCGTTATTTCAATTCTAAAGCAGTGAAAAAATTGGAGTGATAGTTTTATACCTAGCCTTTATCTACTCTTATTCGCTAAATTAAGAAAGTTATCAATAATTTGAAAACAATCATGGTTTTACTTAATTTTCATTTTTCATTATTAATTTCTCAGTATTGAGCTCAAGTAGCATATTTTAATATTTTAAAATTGTTATCCAAAGAGGTGTACAAGAAAACATTAGAAAACTATAAGCTAAACTATAATTGATCATTAGAAATAGAAAAATAGATAAAATAAATCCGGCGTGGATGGCGGACGATGGTGTCAATTTCCAAGTAGGCATTCTTGGTATTATATTTCATTGCAAAAAAGTCACAAGAAATACTTGGACAAACAGTGGATATTAAAAACAATGGATTAGTTTTACGTATAGTTTAAATAAACCAGTAAAGCGTCGGAACTCTTTTATTGGTTATTTGATAGGAATTGGGGACGAAGGTGATGAAAGAAAATCATTAGTTTCTCAAAGAACAGATAAAGATTAGCTTTGAATTCGTTTAGAAAATATTTGGGGGATAACGGGACAACCTTTTTCTGTTGAATATTATTAATTTTATTTGAAAACCTATTTTTTTAATAAAGAAACTCTTACAGTGCAATCAACTAGAACAATATTTATTTATTGTGGAAAAAAACAGCCGATCCGCGAGCTAATCAAAATTTTGCTTAAAGATGAGCGAGGGCTTTGCAATCAATAAACTTTAGTTATGCCAGTAAGTTTTAGCCTATATATGCCTAAATAAAGAAATTTTTATGTATTCTTATTGTTTCTATCGTTTTTTACATTAAAAATTCGATCGATTCATATTTCATTCTTCCTGTAGATAGAAAGATAGATAGAAGTATAGATAGTATAGATAGTATAGAAGTATAGATAGAAAACCCAAACTTTGCCTTGAAAGAAGCCAGCTTTCGTGACTCAAAACGTCATCTGAGGGAAGCGTAAATTTTCATATTTCATCTGAAGAAAAAAGCTTCGAATGACAACAATTATCCATCTGAACGAACTTACCACAACTGGTTTAAACGTTTCAGAATCGAGTAACTTCGATGTGTCAACTATAAGAATCGAGAAGGACCTCAAAAATAGTTTGAAGACCAAGAACTTCATGATCTTCTGATGCGACACACACACAGGATACAACACACACAAAAAAAGATTTTAAAGCTTCGCGAAGCATCAGTAGGCGCGTTGTTTCACATTGTCTGAGTGCAATGGGGAAGATTCAGAAGGAAGTAAAAATTCCTTTTGGAAAAAAAGAACAACGAAAAACGATGTGTGATATGCTGTTTCACCGTTTTTAAAGGAATCATTTTCTTCATCGTATTGTGACTGGCGATGATAAATGACTTTACTTCAACAATCTGAAGAGGAAAAGAACTTGGGGAAGCCTTGATCTTGAATGAGCCCCGCAAAGCGGTACACTGCATAACTGACTTCTCCAACGCGGAAAAATGCTCACGAAAAATAGCTACAAGCAACTTGTCCAGTAACTAAATCGGAGCAAATAGACCGGAATATAAGGATCCCAATATATGAAATATATTAGCGTAAACCAAAAATTTTTTCCGATTTCCTATATCTTTTGTCTAATTGTTATAAAAAAAAAATAGATAACAGAAATTGATGAGAAACAAAAGAGGAAGAGATTCGATGGCCTTAGTGGCTGTCTAAACAAGACCTTTTCTCCGCCCCTAATTTTTGCTCTTCCATTAGGCATCGATCTCTGAAAAGGACAATACATGTGTTGAATATTTTTTTAAAGCTCTTGAACAGCTCTATCATAATGTATATTAAAAATTTTAATTGGCCTTTATTTAAAAATTTTTTAACTTGTAGAAGAAACATGGAAAAATCCGAAATTCGGGTTCTTTTACGCGATTACTGGAAACAAGGAAACTGCAGCAGCAAAAAAGATGTGCGAAGTTGAAGGCGACAATATGGTCTCGGATCGTACTGCGCGAAATTTGTTCAAACGATTTAGCGACGGCGACACTGATCTCGAGGACAAGACACATTCAGACCGACCTACGACAGTGGATTCTGAAGCAATTCGTGAAGCTGTGGAGACCAATCCATCAATAAGTACTCGCAGATTGTCGGCCGAGCTCGATATTACTCAAAAATCAGTTGTACGCCATCTTCACGCTCCTGGGAAAGTCAATAAACGTGGAAGAGAAGTACCTCATGCATTTACTGAAATTCAAACTCGAAAACTGTTCGAAAATCCACAAGATTACCGTTTTATTTGTAGAATTGAAACTTGTGATGAAAAGTGCTTTTACTTCAGTAATCCGGACAGACAAAATCAATGGTTGGAACCCGGTCAAATGGCGGAACCGGTTGCGAAATGTGATCGTTTCTCAAAGAAGGCACTTCTGTGGGTTTGGTGGAATTTCGAAGACGTAATTTACTTCAAGCAAGTTTCAAGTGGTCGGACCATCGACGCAGACATCTATTGCGTACAACCCGGCCGATGTCGAAAACGGGTGCGGCGAGTTTTTCGCCTCTAACATAAGAACAAGGAGTGGTACCGCAGCGGGATCGATAGATGTGTTCAAACCATAGAGTAAAATGGTCTTTACTTTGAAACCGAATTGTTTTTCATGTGTTGTAAAATTATGTTTAAATTTTTAATAAAAAATCGGAAAATAATTGTGGTTCACCCTAATATATTCAGTTTTTGACAGGCAAACTGAGCCGGTTCCAACAACTGGTACTGAAATGAGTCATCCTCAGTTTTCTTGAGGTTTTTTCTCGTAAAGGCTTCAAAACGGATATGCTTTCGAAATTTGGCCGGCCACAGATTTTTAATTTTATTTTTAAATTTTTTTTATGGGCTGGTCCTCAATCCCTCGCCCCTCTGGACTGGAAACGCTGGCAACCTCTTTTATTCAAACAATACCTTTTTTAATTTAATATTAAATATCAGGAAAAAATCAATAATTAAATCAAGAACAAAACTATATCTTCCAAACTTGCATAACTTAACAGAGTTTGAAAATAAAAATTTAATTACGGGAGGATATTTTTTCTGCTCCAGTAGCCACCATGCCGTGAGGGATAAAGTAGCTACGTAACACACACCTATGTAAGGTGTGTGTTAGCCATAGTTTGAACTTCTGAAACTTCTGTCCATCCACTAAATCGACACCTTGCTGATTTGATGGAATCAGATATTAGTCTACTTGAACAAATTATGCCTATCAAGTAGCGCTAGATGTTCGTTCGAATTTTTAATTTTACTGCTTGAATTTTACACTACGAATTTATTTCTTACTAACGTGTTATTTTATAATTTGAAGAATCTCAATGCTCTCCACTGTTTAACTACCAAAAATTTAGAATAATCTATAAATAAACGCGTGCACTTAAATTTATGAACTAACACGCCTCAACGGCAAAAACTTAAAAACAATTTTTGGTGTGGAAATGTTAAATCGCTTATCAATTTATAAATGAAGCTAGTATACGTGTTTCAAAGTAAATCAAAGTTTCTTCGCATTTAAAGAATAAGTTAGTATTACTACTGTAATTTTTGTTTGCATTAGTTACCATAATTCATATCCATGTTTATCGAATTATGAAAAAAAGAATTTAAATAAATATTTTCTTCTCTTCATTTCATAAAAACTCATTGATAAAAACGTTACTGATACAGTGATGATTAAGCATCTTTTATCATTTTTATGTTGTGTAAAGAAAACATTTAATTTTTCGTTTCCATATTATAAAAAATCTCCTATGGTATGATAGTTTGCATAATACTATCAGTCCTAATTATTAGTTTATCAGATAGTATGAGTCATTCTGTTTACATGTATATTTATCACGGTTGCACGGAAATTTATTTTTTTTCAAACGGATAACGGAAAACGGAAGATGGAATTCCGTGAAAAAGGTTCAACTACTGGGAATAGAATAAATCTTTTTTGGATGCTGTGGTGCGTGTCTCTATTAGCTTTGCGATTTTGACGAGATGAAGAATACCAGATTATTGGAAAATTTCCAAAGTGAGTCTCCTACCGAAGAGGAAGGATCAACAATATCCATTCTGTTCGACAATTAATTGAAAAATGTTATGAATTCAAATTCCCTCTGGAACTAGCTCTCGATTTTCGTTTGCTTTTTTCAGAACATCTCATGAATCAACGCTGGCGTCAATGCATTAATGAAACTGCTTTCTGGAAGAATCCATGGAAGGAATCGAAGAGAAATCTAGAAGAACCAAAATGTATTTGTGTTGATGGGAAATTATTGAAACGGCTCGAATTCGTTGAGGAAACATTGTTCCCGGCATTGCTCCATGCTTGCGAAACTTGGTGCCCATCTCAGGAAACTCTCGACATTATCTGCTTTCACTGCAAGATCGATGGGTCGATTACGGTTGATTTATAAGCTAAGAGAAAGTTGCTCAGTTGGGTGTCTCAGGACACGAGGTGCAGCAAAAATCTTTCAGATTGGGATATTTGAAGTTGATCAAGAGAGAAATGGGTTACATAAGTACGGTGGTAGTACACAGTCAAGTTCTAAGTCTCTAAATACCTCCACGAGAAGTGTAGAGTTGTAAGCTTGGTCAACATTAGCAATGCTGAACTCTTGAGAGTGTTGGTCCGCGGAATGACGACACACATTGAAGAAATCAAGTAATTCAGTTTGCAACTGAAGAAAAAGTGTGTGGAATCTCGCAAGACCATTATCTGATTGGTTCCTCTCGAAGCGGGCACCCTTGCACATTTTACACACCGAGTGGGTTGCACGAAAATAAATTTTTTCTAATGGAAAACGGAAATGGAAATAAATATATCAAAATAGAAGGCAAAAAATGGAAATGGAACTCAGAAAACAACGGAAAATAGAAAATGGAAAATGGAATTCCGTGAAATCCTGCTATTTATATTTCTTAACTTTTATGAAAAAGATAAAGTCACTTCCATTGTATATTTTTTACATTTAGGATGTAGAAATAATTTTTGTTCATATTTCAACGAATATTAAATCGTTGATATATTGTAAAATTCAGTATAAGGATCCGGAATTTGGACGAAAATTTTTTATTTTTGAAATAACGTGTTATGAAAGCAATATTTTCCTTTTTTCAGCTCTGCACGAACTGAGAATTTTACATTTCCTTCGGTTAATAAAACAAATTTGGAACTTATTTTTGCTTTAAGAACTCTTTGAAGGACAACACAAACTATTCTTATCAAAAGATAACATCATTTTATCGTCAAACTTTAGAAAAAAACGATTTTAAAAATTTTACAAAATTTTTGATGTAAGCCAAAATAGATAAAAAGGAGAACTAAATTTTACCAAATCAAAGAGGAAACTATTTCCATATATGTAGTCTGTATAAAAGTTGTTGTGAAATAAATATACATTTTTTCAAAAAAAAATGTACCTTCCAATATATATGAAATTGAAAGTTTAGTTTCAACATTTTTGAATTATTTTCAATGGTCTCAAAGAGATCATCAAACAAATATTCAATTTATGTTAATAATTTCTGTTTTTATTATATTTCGTCAAAATTTCTAGATTAAATCAGATTGGTTACCTTTATTTTTTAGGAAAATGAAATTGGAATTGTCAATTTCTTATATTTTGATAATACTTTTAAAGGATATTTGAACCATTTTTAAATTGGCATAATTAAATTACTTAATTTTCACAAATCTCTAAAAAAACGCGATTCTGATGCTAAAGTAGAAATAAAAAATTACTTGATTTTTTCTTTGGCATGCGGCAGGGTTGCACGGAATTCCATCTTCCATTTTCCGTTTTCCGTCGTCCGTTAGAAAAAAACTCATTTACGTGCAACCCCGCTCGGTATATAAATTTTCAGTGTCACGGTTCCGAGAGAAACAATCCGATGGGGGATCATCTTGTGAGTTTCTAGACACTTTTCTTCAGTTCCAAATTTATTACTTGATTATTTAATTATCCGTCTTCATTCCGAGTGCGTCGAGATGCAGACCAGCTATCTTCAGAGTGTTCCGCTTCGTCTTTCAAGTGTTGAACAATGTCCAACCCAACGGAGCAGCTTCCTCGAAACTAACAAATAAAAGGAAATCTTGTCATCAAGCTTGGCGTGAACGTAGATTATGTCGAGAGCCATTTGAAGACGTTTTCTGAAGAGAACTTCCTGAGATGAGCACCAAGTTTCGAGAAAGGTCGGAATGATGATGTATTAGCTCTTTTCGTTTACTGGAATGTGAGGAAATAGAAGATTGCATTTGTAAAATGCTAAATATGGAGTCCTCAGTAGCATGTGTACGATCATCGTCTTTTTTGTGTTGATTTCTAGACCGTGATTTCTAGCCGTTGATTTAGACGCCGGCTTATTTCTTCTGAAGAACTTCCAATTTGCACCAGGTCATCAGCGAACTCGAGTCGTTTCGAAAACTTTCCATCAACACAGATATCTTCAGCTTCTCCCACCGTCTTTGTCGGATTCATCGAGAATCATTTGGAGAGCAAATGCGAGCAGCTTTACTCACCAATATCTTGAAAGGAATATTGACTGTTGTTCCATGGATTCTGATATCTGAAAAATGAAGCCGAAAAGTCGATTAGAGCTAGTTCCAGAGGGAATTTGAATTCATTACATTTTTCAATGAGTTGTAGAACAGAATGGATATTGTCAATTTCCAATCTTCTGGTCTTCTTCCTTCCGCTAAAATCGTGTTGAATGCGTGCGTGGGTAGCCCAATAATAGAGACACGCTCTAAATCCGCAAAAAATAAACATTATATTTCAAGTAGTTTAATCTTCTTCACAGAATTCCATTTTCCATCTTTCGTTTTCCGTCGGTTTTTGAGTTCCATTTGCGTTTTCCGTCGTCCGTTTGAAAAAAATTATTTCCCTGCATCCCTGGCGTTCGGCCTATACACGGCAGTCCAAATAAAATATTAAAATAGGATATTTTAGTAAACTTATTCAAAATTAAAATTACTGGAATATTTTATATCATAAGGTTAATTTAGTACCGACGTGTTGTAAGCCCTCCACTGCAAATAAACCACGCCGCATTGCATAAGACTTCGCACCAATTGCAAACACAACCTTTTAATTTATTATTTTTATTTTCAATATTTTATTGATCAGTTAACGTTTCATTCTGCAGATATACTGATGAATTAATTAAAGGAAGTTCTTAATACCTCAATTAATGGACCAGAAGAGTATTGATCGTCAATATAAGTGACTTGTAAACATTGAAAATATTGAAAGGTTGAGTTTGCAATTGGTGCGAAGCTTTTGCAATGCGGCGCGACAGTGGAGTGCGAATATACTTATAATCTTCATTTGTTTGTTTTTTGGCGTGCATATGACTCATTTTCGTGGCAGTGGAGTGTAATAGTTAATAATTTCTACGTGAAATTTTGGATTGAATACTTCAACATACAAAAACGGACGTTTTCATTTGGTGTGCATCTATGAATAATATTTGCCAACTAGCTTCCTTTATTTGATAAATAACTGATTTTCGTTTCAAGGAGAAATTAAAGAAAATACTGTATTTCAATTTTATAATAAAAACAACAAGCATCGCATAGAACCATAACACAAAGTCAACGATTTTTACATAATCGGTTTAACTGATTTGCTCTTCAAATAAACCCATTACTAAATGATCAATTAATTGAATAATAAAATTTCTTTGTTAAATTTTGAATCATTAATAGTTTTATCGGGCGGCATTTCTTAAGTATTTTCTATACTCTACTGATAAATAAATTTCACAATTTTTTTGGAAGAAATTTAAAGAAGATTTACCAAAATGACTAATTTTGATAAGGACGGTTTAAATTCTCACTATTGATGTTTATGATATTTTATCAGTTATATGAGTAATCCATTTCTTAATATTATTAATATACGGAATTGGCTTATTAGGTTTATTATGATATTAAAAAATGCTTTAAAACTTCTTTTTAAATAGAAATAATGTTTTCCAACGGGTGACAATCTTATGTTCTGTTAGCGTATAATTCCAAATTGCGTATGTTTTCCTGCCCACATTCTTATGGTTTGTGTTAGTAATAATTAAAAAATAAATTTTTTAAAGTAATACAGAAATTGGTGCGAAGTCTTTTGCAACGCGGCGCGGCAGTGGGGTGCGCATGTATTTATAGTCTTCATAATTATTTGAATCTGGAAGTTTGGCGTGCATATGCCTAAGTTGAATTATTTATTTCTAATTTCCATTTATATCACCCCGTCTGATTTTTATGTTAATATCCCAATTTAACCAAAGTTATCTTTTAAATATAACATTTCTAGAATAATACCGTCTTTAGCTGAGCTCCTCATTTTTTATCATTTCAATTGGCGTGCATGAAAAAAACTTTTTTGTTGTAGCTTCGACTGTTACGTCAAGAAAAAGAAGAAAAATGAAAGCTTCGTTACGAAAAACTCATAAAAAATATTCAAATATTTATGGTTTTTAGATATTTTAAGATGAGTATTATAAATTTTTGCAAAGAGCTCATGTGTGGGCTCTATACAAAAATTAGAGAATATACCATTTAACCAGTTGGGATGCGTATTCTTCATCGCACGCTTCAATTTGTTTAATAAACGAACCATTCTAGTTGGTCTCAAGAAGAAAAGACGAAAAACTAAGATTTTTTACTTCAAAAGGTCGGTAAAAACTATAAGAAAATAAAGACTTTTAAGGTTTGCCAATATGATGACGGTTATTTCAATCCGTGAAGGTAAAAGCTAAATGAATTGGATACAAGACTCAATTTCATCTTTTCCCATTTTCCAACCATGCTAATTACCATCATTTTCAACTATTTTAAATAATTCATCCCGATCGCTTTTACACAGAAAGATTATTGGTCTCTTTATCTATTAAAACTTTATATATATATATATATACAATTATTATAATAACAAAGCAACGCTCATAACAATAGAACAATAGAACGTTAACGCTGATACTGATTTAGTCGTAGATTCTGGCAAAACGGTAGAACTTTGCGAACCATTATTTGCCGGTGTTGTTGATTGAATTGGAGAACTTGATGTAGACGAATTACTTGAAAGCGTAGAAGACGATGGAACGCTTGTTGACGAATTAGTGTTGGAAGGAATAGTTGGAAGTAAAGTGCTTGAGCTTGATGACGAGTTATTATTGGATGGAACAGTTGGAACTAAAGTGCTTGAGCTTGATGACGAATTATTATTGGATGGAACAGTTGGAACTAAAGTGCTTGAGCTTGTTTCGTTTCCAGTATCTAGTTCATTTTTCTGAAAATTAGCATTTCGGTTCATTAGATGTAAATAAAAAGTTTATACCAATTCAGTAGCTGGTTTTGATTGAATAAAGCTTGAAAAAACAAATATTGATACAAATATAACAGTAAAAGTTTGGTTTAGCATTTTTGACAAGTGGATAGTAACGTTCGGGTAATTATTCGAGGTTTATAAAACAATGAATAGACCACGCCCCGTTAAAATTTTTTTTAAAACAAACAAACGCCTCTTAACGAAAAATTGAACCTTACTACTTTTTATCTATTAAATAAAACGTTTAAAAATCAAAAATGTTGAAAAAATTCAGTTTTTTTGTTAATAGCAAAAAATAATCCGAACTTTTTGGGTCCTTTTTGGGTCCAATTAGACCAAAAGGGATGAAAATATGCACAACAATGGAAAATTATTTTAACTATTAGGTCTAGAAATTAATTTCCGCCTTTTTTTTCAAAATAAAATTATAAAGAATTTTATGTTAAAATGTCCTCTATATTATCAGCTCTCTACTTATATATAATTTCATAAGGTACATTATAAATAATCATTATTTTGACTTCAGAATATGTCCACCTTTTGTACCAGGTGAACGTCATCTGCGGGAAGCTCTCCTGTTCCTTTTCCATGTCAAGAAGAAAGCCACTGACGCGCACCAAATGCTCGCCCAAGCTTACGCCGATGCTGCACCATCCATAGGAACCCGCCAAGAATGGTTTCAGCGTTTCAAATCGGGAGATTTTGATGTCAACGACAAATACCGATCAGGACAGCCAAACAAATTTGAAGATGAAGAATTTCAGGCTTTGTTGGATGAAGATTCGGCTGAAACATAGGAGCAACTCGCGACATCTCTCAGCGTCACGCAAAAAGCAATTTCTCATAGATTGAAAGCAATGAGCGAAGATTCAAAAGGAAGGAAAATGGATGCCCCATGAGCTCTCAGAACGCAAAAAAGAGCAGAGAAAAACAACTTCACAAGTCTTGTTGGACAGATTTCATAGAGTCTTTTTTACACCGCATCATAACTGGCGATGAAAAGTGGGTGTACTACGATAATCCAAAGCGAAGAAAATCGTGGGTTAATCCCGGCTATCAGCATCAACTAGTGCAGGGGCGGCAGGAAATCGCAGACCAGAATCGATACGAAAAGGTCATATTGCTTCACGAAGGCTGCACGTTGCTTAAGCGATGAAGAATACACTGAAAGACTTGAAATGGGAAGTTTTACCGCACCCGCCGTACTCTCCGGACATTGCCCGGTCGGATTATCATCTTTTCCGGTAAATGGCTCATGGTCTGGCGTAGCTGCGCTTTCGAGATTATCAAGACGTCAAAAAATGGCGAGATGAATAGACTGCGGCCAAACGAGAAAAATTCTATTATGATGGAAAACATAAGTTGCCCAAACTCTTGGAAAATGTTGTTATTAATGACGGAAATTATTTTGAATAAAAGTTTTGTTTAAGTTTGTTCAGTTTTTTATAGTTTAATATGCGTAAAAAACGTGGAAATTAATTTCTAGATCTAATAAAAAGGATGCAGAATCTTAATTCTTATAATCAACAACGTAGATTGACTGTTGCAAAATTGCAAGACTTCTGAGGTTGTCAAAGTGTTGTGGCAATAGTATTGTATTGGAACATGTTGCATTTACAAGCCTTTGAAACGATGGTATCAAGACTACGAATCACATAGGTTATATAATCATGTGATGGATAAGAATGCTTTGAGAACCTTCAGAAACAATCTAATTCTGACGATAATGCGGTTGCCAGTGGAATGCATATTACACAAAAACGTAAAAAAGAAAGAACCGCGTCAATGAGGTAGCATTTTATCTAAAATATTAAAACCAATTATTGTGGTGGGATAAACACACTCTTTCTGGAAATTCGATTGGTACTTGGTCACATTTGTAAGACTCTGAATGTCAATCAGCGGCTATAAAACACAACGGTTAAAGCTGTATGGCGGGGTTACTTTCATATCAATAGCCTCAAGACTCGTAAAACTTTTTACCGAAAATGAACTATGATTTCCTAAAGGTTGTTGTATAATCATAAAAACGAATATAAGGAGTCTTTTTATTGAAAAGTTTCTTTTTAATTATTAAAAAACATCACGAGAGAAAATAAAAATAAAAATTACGGATTACACCATCTAATTTTTAATTTCGATTCTTTTCATTTTTATAAAGAAAACAAAAGAAACAAACCAGATGCAAGAACGTATTTATTCGTTAACTGGTGATGGAAAATCATTGATTAATTGTCTTTCCCAGTAAATAATTTATAGTCTTCGCCAAATTCGATTACCACCGCAAAATGTGGCGCACTTTTTTAAATATTATTTTTTCATTTAATTTTTATGATGATAGTTATTTTCCACATTTATTCCACTATTTAAACAACATATATAACATATTCTTCTATTTATTTAAGCAAAAACAGTATAGAACGAGCATAAACAAGGAAATAATCTTAAAAATTTAAAGAAAAAATAATATTTGAAAAGTGCGCCACATTTTGCGGTGGTAATCGCATTTGGCGACGACTATATATTTTACAATCAATTCATTTGTTCCATACTTATTATTTAAATTACCTAATAAAAGTTGTTTATTAGTGATTTACCATGATCGTTTAACAAGTAAATTCATTCATAGATTTTTCGAGAATAAAATTTTCTACCAGGTATGCTACGCGTCCTCTTATATTCTAATTAATTATTAAAATTAAGTTTGAGGAAGAATTTAAATTAGATAGCGTATTCCGTAATTTTCCGAGGAACTACATTTTATTTTATGTTGGGAGCTAAGATAATATTAAGATCAATTAAGTTATACAATAGATTTTCTAGCGCGGGTGGTGTTCATCTGATTATCGAATTATAAAACTTCTCTTTCATAGCGGACGATAGTCTTCTAATTTCACACTAAATTTCTGAGCCTGTGATTTTCTCCTTTACGGTAAATTCTCTAAATTAAAATAATTTAAACGTCCTGCATTCAGATCATTATAAGATATGAGCTGTGAGTGCATCACGAACTTTGGTTGAACCTTATTACCGTATTCAATCAAATAACAAACATGCGATTTTTAAAGAAATATTTTATGTTTTACTGTGAAAAATCATTTGAAAATCAAGAAAGCCATTTTACGATTCAAAAGTTTCTTTCAGTACATGGAAACACAAAATTTTCGGTGATTCTCTAAAGCCTTACTAAATGAAATCCGATCGGCTTATCATAGTTTCTTTGGTTTTAACATAACGAAACTGATTTTCTTTTACCAAAGTCTTTATTTCTCAGTGATTAGCGTTTACTCATTTGTTATTAAATACAACTGAAAGTTTCAAACTTTGTGGACGTTACTATATATTTTCCATGGTCGAGATTAACTAAATTCAAAAAGTTTCATAACAAATCTTTTGATGATAAAAAATATAATAATTCTTAATAATGAATATTATTTCCATTTCAGGTAGAGAGGCGAAGTAGGGGTTCATCCTTTTAGGAAAATGTTTTATCTAGACAGCGACAAAAAGATCCGTGGTGGGAATTTTCATTTAAATTGTCAATTTCTTATATTTTGATACAAATAAATTTAATTTTTTATAATGGATTCGACGGATATTTTTATGTGTTCAAGCTTAGCCAGAAAAACCACCTTCATTTGTTTTCTATTCGTTGCAATTTCTGAAAAGGTTTCAGTTTGTCATTCTTACAGCTCAGTCAACATTGACTTCCTCAATATAACTGAAGGTGCAATATTAGGTATTAATAATGCATGGATCAGTGGAGGGATTCCCCCCCCCCCCCCCCCGACCCGGGTATTTTTCTAAAAAAAAAAAGGGGATCCCGGTCGCGGTCCCGCGAACCGGGTTTTGAAATTTTCAATTTTTTTAAGGTCCCGGCCGCCCGGAATTCCAAAAAACGGGGCCTCTCCCATCACTGGTATGGATCCGTATTTTAAGCATTGTTCCGATATTTAAATTGAAATGATCCATAGACTATTTCCATAGAAAAATGCATTTTAAAAATCTATAATTTCACGAGCATGAAAATTAAACAATTTTTATTCTCTTCGATAAAAACTTTATTGTTAGCCTGCAGTTTTTTATTGATTACGGAAAGTGCCAATTTGTATCTTTGCAGTTTTAAAATATAGAAATTAAAATCACTTAAATCGCGAATTATCTAATAAATGTTTGTGATAAAAACATAATGAGAAATGTTGCAAAATTGCAAAAAAAATTAAACTTTATCATTTTTACGGTTCACTGATAATACTAGGTTAAAAAAGAAAAATTCTTAAGAGATAGAGACAATTGCGCTGAAAACATATGTCTTATTTAACAGGTTTAGTGTTTTGCCCAATTCATCCTCCGGCCATAAAAATATTATCCCCAAATGGGTTTTTCATTTTTTATAATATAGATCTGTAGAAATTATTTTTCATGAAATAATATAAAGTATCCGACGGACATAAAAATTACGCTACATTTTTTGAATATTCTGTAAACTTTTCAAAATAATCGGCGTTCTTTGATTCAACTATATAAGCAGATGGGAGATAGTCTTATGGAAAGTACTGTAACTTGTCTTTAAATATAAATAGTATATATACATATATGAAATTCCATTTTCCGGAATACGGAAAAAGAAATACGGAAGAGGAAAAATCGCGGAACACGGAATACAGAATTCCGTCCATGTATACATTTCTTTAAGAATACCCAAATATCTCCGCAACAGTGGTTTCAGTTTCTGTAATTTAATATTCTGTGAACAGCTTATCAAAAACTCTAAAGCAGGTATAGAGAATATGAGTGTAAGGTATATGTACGGTAATGCTTTATCATTCAAAAAAAACACGTCAAAAATCAGTATTCCTACAAAAATCTATACAAAGCAAAGAAAGTAAACTTCCCAAACTTCTTGGACACATTTTAAAGCAGTTACACTGTATAATATGAGTTACCGAATGAAAAGTTTTTTGGTTAGTCCCGGTGAATCAAAAAATTCTACCACAACAACCACCAAAATATCGCACTGTGTATACTAGACATCATAGTTGATTGGAAAAAGGAACAACTATTATTTTATGCTTCATTATTTCATCACCTATGTCCCAGATTTCAATTTAACCACGGTTACAACCTTCTATAACGTCGACCGGAACACTAAATTACACAAAGAGTATTGAATGGGTATTCAATAATTTATCCCCTGAAAACAGAATTTGTTTGTTATATATTGAAGTTGTCTTTTCAGAAAGATTAAATTTTTCTCTCATCTTTATTTTCTTCTATAAAAGTTTTCTTCTCTAAAATAATTTTCCCTTTAAAAGGTAATTTATCTCTGCGTTTTAGATTATGTTTATTTTTGCGTATACCTGCGGACAAAAACGAAAAACGACGAGCATATTTTTTACTGTTTTTTAACATAAATACCATAGGGTTCAAATATAAATTAAATAGGTGTTCCCTCGTATATCAAAAAATCACCCAATAGTTATTATAAAAATAAAACGTTTAATAATTAGTTTGAAAGATCAACTTTGTCTCTCTCGTTTTATCGCTGTTTCGCCTAACTCATTCTTCATATTGCAGTAGTTGTTTATCCAATTTTAACAAATACTAAATCGCATTCTAGGAACTGAAAACAATGGAAACAATTTGCATAATAGAAAGTTTAATATGACCAAAAAAACGTCATATAAATCATATTGAAAATCAAAAGCCACAGATTATGGTAATCACATGCTTATTTTAAGACAAAATCAAGATTTTGCTTTCGAAGTAACAGCCAGCCACAACAGCATGCAGGTGATAAGTTTTAGTGGACAGATTTTATAAGGAAGAAGATGTATTAATATATATTAACTTACTGTAAACTAATTTCAAAATGTAGATTTTCGTAAACTTATTTGTTGTATAGAATACGTATTGCATACAAAATTAAATTTTATTGTCCGTGTCAGAGATTGGTGCTTAATGGAAGAGGAAAAATAGAAGAAAAGGAGAATCTCGTTTGGACGGCCACTCTTTTCTATTTCATCAATGTGTGTTGTCTGAAAAAATAGACAATAAACATTGAAGAGGAATAGATGCAAAAGTATTTTGTGGATATGGGACCGTCCAAACGAGAACCTATTTTTTAAAATTGCTTTTTGCTCTTCCATTAAGCACCGATATTTATTTACTAAATTATTTGTTTTATTCTTCTCTTATAATTATTATAAATTTCTCATTTTTTTCACAAATTTGATCGAAATGATCGAAACATAACCGTCTGCGTTGAGGAATCCAATGAAACGAATAAATAGGGTAAATGTATGTGAAATTCATATTATTCAAGTTCTAAAAACTCTCTGCAATTTCAAACTTGCGTAATTTCCTGGATAACACACATTAAAGAAAAATAGATGAAAGAATCCTTTGTGGCCGTGTGGTCGTCAAAACGAGACTATCATTTTTTTCTTTTTTTTTGGTCTTCCGTGAGGAATCGCTCTCTGGAGATTATAATACAATTTTAGAGGATTCGAACGTGTACTAATAATTTTAACGATAAAACAACGAGCTAGTCAATCTGTTACAGTTTATGTTATATCCAAAAATAACTAAATCTCGCATAAATATTCCAACCTTGACTGAGATTTTGTTTTAGTTTTCAATTTCACTTGCTGTGCTTAATTTAGATAATTAAATGAAAAACTAACTTAAGATAACTATCTCTAATAATAATACTAACTTAGTAGTATACCAGAACTTTTAATAGACTTATTCAAATCAACGAAACATTCTATAGACTAGAACTCTATTTATTACCAATAAAGAAATCTGATCAACTAAACAGACTGGTTTTTAATAATCACCTGGCAATTATTTATCAATTGAATATTCTTGCACATGAATGTATTTTTATATGTTTCCAATAATTACATACTACGCACTTTTCACATTAATTTAATGGTATTTAAACGTTAACATTATTTTAATTTAGTTTTTCTATTTCATAAAGCATATACTTTTTAGAAAAAATATAAATTTAGTTGTTTTCAGATTGAATTTTTATTATAGACCACTGAAAAATGTTGAAATTATCTTGATGATAATGGTACCAGCTTACATCTTTTCCGGTTACGGTCAAAATTCCGGATTCCGTTCCATCAATCTCTGGTATATAGGAAATTGACAGGCATATTGCGTAATATTAAATATTATAACCTTAAATGTTAATGATAAATTAATTGCAACGAATTTGTTACATTTAACGGCTTAACCTCTACTCTCCTTATATTAGAGCGACCCGAAGGGTATATGTTTAGAGTTACGACGCATGTAAACTACTTAGAACCAGCAAGAGGGGCTTACCATGACTGGTTCGATAGCACTCAATCTAACAAGGGAAGTGTTTTAGGTCTCCATCTCAGATTTTGATAAAAATTTGCAGATAGATTCCTTATGATCCAAATAGTATACTGACAAAAAATTAGGACCTACAAAACGGTTTAAGTGGGTAAAAAATGGGTCTAAAACCCAAAAAATCGCGATTTTCAAACGCAAATTTTATATAGTTAATGTTAATCAATCCGGTTCATATTTTAAGGGGTATACTATCTTATTAAAAACTATCGTTTTATTATATTTTTTTTTTAATTTTCACGTGTTTTACGTGAACCTGTTTTTAATAAATAATGGTTTTATTGACCACCGAAACATCGGGGCAACAGCGCAGTGGCAAGACGACGGGACATGGAACAGCAGGGCGAGGGTTCGATTCTCATTGGGGGTGGTATGTTTCTATTATTATTAATAATCATTCTATATTCGAATATCTCTGTGGCGCTTTTTTATTTTTACTTTTCAAGATTTATATGATAACCTTTAAATGTATTATTTATTAAATCAACAATTATAATGATTCTCAACAATCATATGTTGAAAGCATAAAAATTTTTCACAATAAAGACAACGTATAAAAGATACATTTTTACAGTTACTTATCTCACAGCCGTTGGGGATCTCTTTTGGGAATAATAGTTGCTTCGGTGTATAAAAAGATCCTGGACGGTCGACTTTATATCCACTAGCAAACCAACTGTACTTTACCCAACTGTGGAGTTTCGGTGAACAAAGCTGACGGTAAATTAAAGACAAAACCTATGAACATATTATAATCAAGCATCTAAAAGTTAGTTACCTGAAGTGTGGAAGACCTTTGATGTATTTGAAAGCTTGGTTCACATAACCGTGCATACTCCGTGATGATTTTTATAACACTCTTGAATCCTCCAAAGACACCGACATCCAAGGGTTGAATCATACCTGTACAACCAGCAGGAATTTGCAGTGTTTTTAATTTATTATCTTCATTATTTGGGTCCGAATAACCGTTTGCATCTTTCCATCCGTTCCATGAATCGATAATAAGCAACGAGCTAGCCGGAACCCATTCATCGAAAATTACTGTGTTCAAAAATTCCTTCATCAACGGTTTTGTCATAATGTGGCTCGTATGACAGCGAACAACCAAGTTGGAAAAAGAACTTCGAAAATTTCTTGGAAATCTTCCGTTGTTTTCTTTCAGAACTACGAAAAGACGAGGATGTAGTTTTCCTTCTGCAGATATTACAGGAAGCACTGTGTAGCTGTGAGTAGTGGAACTCACAGTGTTCACAGTGCATTCAACTGTTTTTGTGCCTGTGTACGTCAATGTTCTCGCAGTGTTCATTTCCAATTGAAAACCACTTTGATCTGCATTAAAGATCCTTCTAGGTGAAAATGCTTCCAACTCCTGATTTGCCACAACCAAAAAGTTTTCTGCACTGGCCAATAGTTCATCTCTTTTCTTATGTCGTATCACAGACACAAACTTCGTGATCTTGCGGGAAGAAATTCCATGTGCACGCTTCCAAGAATTGATCCAAGAATTAGAACACGGAAAGGCCATATCAATTTCGTTATCTTTCATAATTTTTCCTATCATATACCGCAAGGTAGAATCATGAAGGATATGACCTTTATCTATGCTCTCCTGCACCATTTCGAATAGCATCTGCGATATTGTGGAATAATTATTCCGGCGATCTGTCACTACTCCACCTTTAATAGTATGATTGAAAAAAAAAAAATAGCCGCTTAAATACAGTATCGAAAAAAGGAACATCATATCCTTTTTCGAATGTATAAAATGTCGATTATCTGGTAAATATTATAAATCGAGCAACTAGTCTAAAAACATCCTCAAAGCTGTGACAACGTTGTCTTTATATTGAAATTTTTTTCAAAAGCTTCAATATATGATTTTGATAATAATTATAATTGTTGATTTAATAAATAATAGATTTCATTATCATTATAATCTTGAAAAGTAAAAAAGCGGCCCAGAGCTATTCGACTAGTAATAGAAATAGAAACATATCACCCCCAAGAAGAATCGAACCCTCGCCCTGCTGTTCCGTGTCCCGTCGTTTTGCCACTGCGCTGTTGCCCCGATGCTTCAGTGGTTTTTAAATCATTATTTATGAAAACGCACAATTTAAAATAAAATTCATTAGCTTTATTCCATTATTGTGGGTAAACGGGATATTTCTGAATTTCAAACCGATTTTTCACCTACTTAAACCGTTTTGTAGGTCCTAATTTTTTGACAGTATACTAATCAAGCCATAAGGAATCTATCTGCAAAGTTTTATCAAAATCTGAGATGGAGACCTAAAACACTTCCCTTGTAAGAATAATATTTATTAGTAAAATACATAAAATACAGAATACAGAATACATGAGAATAGATGAACTAGGGGAATAGGAATTGCTCACATCTCGGCTCGGCTCGGTGACCACCGAGGGTAGCCACCGACCCGTAACCCTGCTGAGTAGACGACGGACTAAAGCATCAAGGGAAGGAGGCGAGACCACAAGAGGTCCTGTTCCATAATGTATGCTCGCGTGTCTCCGGTCTGTGTCTTCTTTGCGCATGTCGTATCCATGGTTGTAACAAATTCAACGTAGAAAACAAGAAAAATGATCAACCGGCAAACCTAAGTTGTTCATTCTCGCCGTCGGTTTTACTTCTATTTCTAGTAAAACTGCTGTAACACCGGCAAAGCCCCAGTTATCTCGCCGTCCCGGTTTGCCAGGTTTCGGGTTGAAACTTTGCATGGTAATAACTGAGGAGTTAGTTCTTATATATTGACATTGTATAATATTCAGAAACTGTAACTTTTTCTCACCCGATGGTATTTCAATTAGAGAGCTTTTCAAAAAAAAACTTTTTTCGAATGTGGTACGGTACTGTAAAAAAAAACGACGGCCTCTTGCACGTCTTCCTTTTTTACAGTATGCTTTTAATTTTGGATATGCTCTTGGGTTTGCGATATGTTTACAAGTTGTTGATTTTCTGGAAATCTTCTCCCGCCGGCCGCCAATTGATGCCTTCTCTAAATTCAACAGTTGTTATCATGAAATATTCATTTGTTTTCGTGTTAATTTCGAACAGTTAATGCAAATCTTTCACTGTCTTTTCAAAGCTCATTTTATTATACTTATTTTTTTGAAACGTATAGGATTAGCAGAATCAACTTTTTTGAGATTGAATACAATTTTCGTTAATATTGTAACGAGCTACATGGCTGCATCGCTCTGAACTTCAGCTGCCATGCCTCGTTAGCTACACATTGAGTCCAAGACAGAGAATGAACTATTTATTGTAATATAATAATTACTTATATACCCTTTCTCAAGGGGGCGTGGCTTGATACTAGTGTCTCAGCCACTACATCCCCCCCTCGAAAGAAAAAAAATACAATGAAAATTACGGTGATTAAAATATAATGTAAGGAATAAAAAAATTACAATAATAAATTTGGGTCTAGGTGTAGCGGTTATAGTGATTATAGAGATGGTAATGTGGGTGAAATTAAGATGTATATGGGGAAAATAAAATTAGCGATATTGGTGTTACAGCCTAATAATAAAAAAACTTAAATGGGGAAAGAAAGAAAAAAATTATTAGGGTAAAACTATCTAAGCTATGATTAGTAGAGTTAAATAATGCAAAAAAAATTAAATGAACAAGTTTGGGGTTTACATGACTATATGGATAGTAAATAACAATAGGAAAAAATAGCAACAAAAAATATATAACAAAAATGTTAACACTTATTAATGATGTTGTAGACGTCCTTGTGCACTTCTCTGCCTGCTTGCTTGTTTCTCTGCTATCCGTTGTGACCTTCTGATTGTCTGATTGTTGTTTTCTTGAGTCCTCGAGCATTGGGCTTCCTTGATCCAATCCTTCCTTCGGTAAAACGCTATTGTCGTTCTTGTGCGCCGTTCTTGTTGTTCCTATAGAAGACCTTGTGGCTTCAATAGTATTTTGTCTCCAACTGTAGCCTGGCGTTCCTTGACTCGTTTACTTTTGATCCATTGTTGTGGTTGTTGCTTGGAATGGCGCGATAGTTGTTCGTAGAAGAATCTGCGAAACTTCTGCATTCTCGCTTCGGTTTCCATGTATATTCTCGTAGATTTAGTAGATCCAGGTTGCTTTGCTCGGCATCTTGTTGTGGCGTTGTGAGATGGTTGTCGATGATGGATGGCGGTTCTCTCCCGTGCATGGTAACGAATGGTGTTATTCCAGTTGCCGTAGTAGTAAGGGATTAGGTGAACGGGTAGATGCCTGTTAACACGTATCGGTAACCTTTCTTGGTAGTTGGCAGTGGTCTCAGGATGCCGATGTGCCATTTTTATCCTGGTTTTGAGGCTTCTGGCTTCTTCTGTATGGGTTCCACTGTTGTTTCGTGTGGGCTGACCTTCCTTGATTGACATCTTATACACTGTTTGATGATGTTCTTGATTTCGTTGTGCATGTTTGTCCATGTGAAGTGTTTTTTCACGGCTTCACACTGTCTTGTGTGTCCCCAAGTGTGCGGCTGTGCGGTAGTCTTCGTGGATCGTCTTTGTAAATTTCCTTGAGCTTTGCGAGTTTGGTGATTGAACTATCTTCTCGTTGTTGACCAGTAGACCTCTGCTGTTAATTTGGAACTTCTTTGATTGGCGTCTCGCGGCGGTGCAGTTTCTTTTGGCTTTCATTGTTTCTCGTATCCATCGGCATTCTTGCTGTTGTTGCCGAATTTCGTTCGTGAGATCTAGAGTTATGGAATTGATCTCCGGCATTTTCCTTCACGGTTCGGTATACGACTATTCATCGAGGACTAGTTGAGTCCCTTTGCTTCATTAGAGAAATTAATGGTCGATGATCGGTTACTGCTCCGCTGGGACGTCCTAAGATGTATGTTCTGACTTCCTGTACGGCTTAAATGATAGCGAGTGCTTCCGTTTCTATCGCGGCGTAGTTCCGTTTTGGTAGTAGTAGCTTGCGAGATGCATATACGGTAGAGTGTAGGTCCTTCCGTTCTTGTCGAAGTCTTGTAATAGTACTGCGTCCATTGTAATTCCAGATGTATTAAATTTGATCCAGAATTGTTTGATTTTCGTCCGATCCTTGTAGTATCGATCTTTGTTGTAGCTTCTTCTCCTTCTTCTTCCTTGTGTCGTAACTGTTTTGACATTTCTGGGTCCATATGAACACTTTGTCTTCTTTTGTTAGTTCGTAAAGTGATGAAGTTATCCTTACGACACTTGGAATGCAGCGTGGGAAGTATTTTATTATTTCTATGAAGCTTCGAACTGCTGTTGGCGATTTTGATGTCGCATATTCATAGATGGTCTTCACCTCTTTAGAGTTCGGACGGATTCCTTTTGTCGCTGACGATTAGACCGAGAACTTAACTTCTCGTCGGTCGAAGTGAGTGTTTTGACAATTTTATCTTCATTCTGGATCTTTCGAAAAGTCTTCTGTTCTGCTTCCGATTATTTTCCAAAGTAATAAAGTTTCTTCGCACTTTCCATACTTCCGTCTTGTCGATTGTATTCTCGTTCACGCAACAATTTCGGGTACCGTGAAGTGTCGAATTTTCCAGTTTGATTTCTTCTTGCTGCACATGTTGTTCTTCTCTTTCTTCGATGATGTCCGGTATTCTCCTGTTTGTTGTATTCCGGCATGTGAAGGCGTTTGATGATAGTTGAGTTGAATCAGTTCTTCTTGTGTTGCTGTGAAGCAAATGGCCAGTGTTGCTTCACTTTTGGATCCGATGACCGTTGTCCTTGCGCAATGGACGTCGATCGTGGACTTTGATGGTTGAAAGAACGGACGTCTTGGTCTTCGTGATGATGAAGTGGTAACATGTGTCCTTGATTGTTGTTGAAGACTTCCTTCCATTTCCCTGCATTCTTTTGGTTGTATTCGAGATCTATCATTATAGACGTCTGACGGTAGTATTCAGCATGATGGTAATATTCGGCAAAATGTTGTGAACAGTGGTGCTATTCTTCGTCTTGGTCGTCAGTTGTCATTGGTTGTTCCATTGTTGCTATGGAACGATGGTGGTCTGCGGCTCTTCGTTGACAATTCCGCGAGTGTTCTTGGCGTAGACTATTCTTTCTCTTTCCAGTTGCGTCTGTGTCGTCGTGTTGATGAAACTTTCTTCGATCGAGACTCATTGATGTTTGAAATCTTCAAAATGACTTCTTCTGCTTTCGCATCTTGACTCCTTTACGGCGACTTTTGTTGAGGATGCAATCCTTGACGATGATCTGCATTGCGGAATACCTGCTTTGCTTGCTTGTTGGGCAGACTTGGGCGATAACTTGATGGCAGTTCGAGATGAAGTCCGTTTCCGATTGCCCGTCTTACCGCATGATCGATGTGGCTGCGCTTGATTAGAATCGCTTTTCGCTCGAGTATACGAAAAGGAATTTCCAGGTTCTTCGGCAGCTCCTCGTTGGCGTCAGCTAGGGTGTTCCGCACCTCTCTTGTAGCACGAGAGGAAACGTTGGCAGTGACCTTCGTCGATGGTTTTTGCAAAAGGATGAGAAACGGCGATACGAATTGTCTGTCCAGAAAAAAAATGGTTTGGTTGGGCCATTGTCCCGTGATAGACGCTTGTGGATGACCTGGTCGTCGAACTTGTAGTACTCTTTGGCATCTGTTGCGGTGATGGATTGCGTCGGTGTACTGTCTTGATACTGGCTTAGATTTATTTGCTCAGTTTATGCCCCTTGTTGTGTCGGCGTTCTCTTATCAATCCATGTTGTCATCATCCATGCCAGATAACCAGTCGTTGATTGCTTCTGGGCGTCTTGTGGATGTTGCGACGGTTGATTGATTTAGAGCGTCTTAGTTCGTCTTTGGGTCATCTATCGGCGTCATGTCCCGTGGTAGTCTGTTAATCCCATGTTGTGTTCTCTTGAGCATCTGCGGGTGGTTGCAAGGTTGATGAATTCTTCTTCAGGCCTGTAGTAGAATTCGTTGAAAACCTCGTACCCGTTTGTCACTGTTATCGTCGAACCAGTGACATGACTTGTTCTCGTTGTACCACGATGGAGAAATAGATGCAGAATATTGTCGTCGTGATCAGCGAATCGTGATCAGCAATATTAGAGAATATTAGGGATGGGTCTGTTACTTGGGAAGACGTAGGTTCATTGGGATTATACCCATGTTGGTAGCAGCGCGGATATGGCCGGCGCCTAGCTGGAGCACGTTCCGAGGAGTTAATCTCGACTCGTCGACTGACCTCATTGTATTCACCTACTCTTCACGAGGAGTAGACCGGCACAGTCAAGGATGGGTACCGGTGTGCCACATCCCGTGCTCGCGGGAGCGACCCGCCTCAAAACATCATTCCGTAGAATAAATAGAAATCGGAATGGAATAGCTTGCTTTTACTCCGACCCTGTCGGCATTAGTAGTTGGTCCTTTGATTTCTCTTCCGACTACACGGACCGGTCAACTTGCCTGGTCGATACCCGTCCGGACCAAGGGTCTCTCAGAGGGGTATCGAAAATCTGTAAGAACAGACGGACCAACCAGCGCCTCCAAGTTGCCGCCGCGTGTCGTACTAACAGCTATAAGCCACTCCTGTGCATCCAACGGAACCTACGCTTCTTCCGACCTCGTCATCCTAGCGATTCGAGACGAGGTGGAACCTCCATGTAACGAGCTACATGGCTGCATCGCTCTGAACTTCAGCTGCCATGCCTCGTTAGCTACACATTGAGTCCAAGACAGAGAATGAACTATTTATTGTAATATAATAATTACTTATATACCCTTTCTCAAGGGGGCGTGGCTTGATACTAGTGTCTCAGCCACTACAATATTATTATTTACGAAGTATTGTCCTTTTCAGAGATCGTGTGCTTTATGAAAGAACAAAAAATAAGAAAACAATGACAGTCTCGGATGGACGGCCACACGGCCACTAGCGACTTTTTCGTCTATTTCTCTCCAATGTGGGCTGCCCATTTTATTTGAGACAACACACATTGATGTGGCCGTCCAAACGAGAACCTCTTTCTATTGTAATTTTTTTCCTCTTCAATTAGGCTCCGATCTCTGAAAAGGCAATCATTCATTTTCAACAGTTTTTGATTATTTTCAGAAATTAAAATTCGGATGTAAACTTTGTAAGGCCGTGAAAGTGCGGGCCGTGTACAATTGCATTCAACCTATTATTGCGGGCTGATATTCATTATTTAAATTATATTTTGTCATTACAAGATATTATTCATTTCAGAGATCGATGCCTAATGGAAGAGCAAAAAATTAGGAACGGAGAAAAGGTCTTGTTTAGACAGCCACACGGCCACTAAGGCCATCGAATCTCTTCCTCTTTTGTTTCTCATCAATTTTTGTTATCTATTTTTTGTTTATTATTTGATGACAAAAAATGAAACGTTTAATTTAAAAATGAAAATGGATGAAATAAAAATATTGATGACAAACAAAAGAGGAAGAGACGTGATGGCCTTAGTGGCAGTGTGGCTGTCTAAACAAGACCTTTTCTCCGCCCCTAATTTTTTGCTCTTCCATTAGGCATCGATCTCTGAAAAGGACAACAATAAAATAAAATAATTCGAATATCTTCATATTCTTCTTTAACAGTAATCGTTCTATTATAAAGTACAAGTTCAAGTTTCATTATACTTTTCTAAAATTAATTAAGGGCATTTTATTAAGAAAAGAACATTCATATTAAACATATATTTCCCCCGCAATAGAGGTGAATGAGGCGCTTGTACACCGACCGCACTTTCACGGTCTGACTAATTTTACATTTGAATTTTAATTGTACTCCACGTCGGCTTGACTATTGAGTTTTTTATGAATGTGGTTTATGCATGTGTATGAATAATATTTTTGTCGTCTCATATCTCTACTCTTCGAAAAATTGCGCCGATTTTGAAAACGGATTTAGAATCAGCGAATAGGAATCTATAAATGGTCCATGTCTCATCTCCAGCGGACGCTAAAGTGACTACCCTTGTAAATACTCTTTGTTAGGAAGTGATTTAAGGAAACACTGCATATTCTATTAATTTATAATTCAAATCCTTCTTTGGATATAGGTCGCTAAATGAGACAATAATTTTGTTATAGCGTCTAAACATGACCAATTAAATCTTGCAAAATCTATATCTAAATAGCTTGTATTTATACAAACTAATGATATCATTAAAAAGTGGTAAGTGACTCTACTTAACTCTACACATACTCTGCACCCCAAATTAGTTCGTAAAAACAGGAGCCGAGAAACGTCATTTAAACGTAGAAAAACTTGAAAAATTAAACAGTAAGGAATATTTAAAGAAATGCTCATAACTTCGAATTAAAAATTATTTTTTTTTTTTAATTATTTTCATAAAATACATTTAAAAATGCCAAAATAGTCATTTTGTGAAAAATGTTTTAAAATAAAGATTTATATCAGATTTGTCTCTTTTTATTTCCAAACTAATATACAGATCTCTCTATAAAAGCATCAAGCTTTTCAAATAATAAAATTGAGTTTTGGGCGTTTACCTATTCCGCATTATTAAATATGTCTATTATTTGTCGTGCCAGTTTTGTGAAAAGTATGTGTCTATCACGAGTATCAAAAATCACAAGCATATTCTCTATCTCTGGGAGGAGCCATACTTTAATAATGGAACAAAAAACATAAATTTATAGAGTTATTTTGTTTTAATTTATTAAAAAAACTCTCTATTTAGATATAATATACATTTATGCTTATTTTTATTTTAATTTTTAAAATTTTAGAAAAAGAAAACAATATATTCTTAATCCAAAACTTATGAATATAACTAAATATAGCAAATTTTTAGATTTTAATGTAAAATTGAAAAATCAAATTTTGTTTATTATACAACGTTGTTTTTGTTTGTTTAAAAATCTACTTTAAAACAATAATAACTGTATTTTATAGTGAAATTATGGGAAATTTATAATTTCACAATCCAAAATGAACTAGAAACTTTGAAGAAATATAATGAAAAACAGAGAAATTATTAAAATAAATTGAATATTTGTTTCAGGTTTTCATTGAGGCTAATTGAAAATAATTCGAAAATGTTCAAATAAATATCATTTTTTATAATTTGTCTTCTACGCCCAATTGTAAAACCCATTTCTCAATCTTCGAGCGACCCATGCGAATGTCTACGTGCACATTAGATTGGAATAGTCACGCCAGCTGATCAAACTAATCATAATTTATCGAATGATCTCTCATTTTTGTCAAAATATTAGACGTAAGCACAATTTCTAGCCTAGATGTTAAAGAATTCCATTTGGTGTGCTTGATATTAACATATTATTAACATATAACGTGATTTAACATAAAATAACGTGCCACATGTTAAAAAAACTGATGAACTATTATATCTTAGTTTTAATATTTACATTACTTACTGTTCGAAGTTTCAAAATATAATTCTAACCTGCTTTATTATTACTAATTCGTACTACTGTATTAATTTTATTTATAACCCGATTTAGTAGTCTTAGTATAATTAATTGAAATAACAAATTTTCAGTGATATAAAATGTGTCCCTTGAGTTTAATATTAATTAACATCAAATATTTTATATTAAAACGTAGACATATTTTTTTATTTCTAAAGGATGACTGCATTATATAATTAAAAAATCCAATTATTTTTAATATTTCGAAAAAAATATTATTAAAAGTAATGCCGAATTGAAGAGGAAAAAAAGTTCCACGATGTGTGCCACTAGATAACATAAATTGATGAGATAAAGAGAAAACAAATTAGAAATGTCCGAACGAGATCATCATTTTATCCAATATCCATTCGGCATCAATGTTATGTTAGAAAACGACAATATCACATTTTTAATTTGTAATTAATACAATTAATTAACACATAATTAATAAGTTGGCAACTTCTTCTCGTTGGTATTTTAATCTAATGTACGCTTATATGATTTTGAAAAGATCATTGACCATCAATAATAATCTGTAATTATACATTGTAAAAAAGTACATAAATGGCTTAAATAAGTATAGGAAGAAATTTTTGGTCTCAAGGAGACACGTTTTGACATTCCTAATTATTTACCTTTCCTTTTTCGTCATAGTGCAATTCATTAATACATTATTTAAAATATGAAATATCGCGCCTCTCGTGTTCTCGCTGTTCCTCCTCTCTGATTCGAATTATACCCTCGAAGATGAGTTTTGTTCCTTTTATAAAAATATGTTTTAAAAAAATTGCATAATGACCATATACCTTTTCTGCACACCAAATAGAATGGTTAAGTTTCGGGCTCAGACAAGATGCTCATATTATAAACTTCGGCAAGAAGCGCATGTTTTTAGATAGTTTAAGATGGGTTAGTAACAATTACGTGTCAAGTTATATGAAACTAATACGTATAAAATAGTAATACACGTTTAAATATTGAAAAATATTCATTTGGATTTTGGTGTTTCTGTTACAAAAATTGGCACGCCAATGAAAATTATGTTTTTGCATTATTGTTGTCAGTAATACTGGTACCCACTAAAACCCACTTGTCACGGATGTTATTAAATCTAGGAAAAGCGGAAATTGCTCCCGTCGGAAAATAAAATGCATTTATGCAAAACACGGATTATTGCACCATCTCATTTCAAATTTCGATTCTTTTCATTTTTATAAAAAAAATCAAAGATCTCAAAAGAATCGAACCAACATAGATTTTTCGTGAATCAAATCCTCTACCAGGTATGCAACGCATCCTATTTTGTTTTAATTAATTAATCCGTTGAAGTTTGAGGAAGTATTTTAAATTGTATGGTGTAATAATCCGTGATTTCTTTTGCGGAAATGGATTTTATTTTCCGACGAGAGCAATTTCCGATTTTCCTAGATTTAATAACATCCCTTGTCACTAATAAACTAATTTTTACGAAATTACAAATTTTTCCTAAATATCTTGTCTTCTTTAAATTTTTACTATATATGATTAAATTATTAATATTAAATTATCAGGGTTGATTAGGGATTATGGTTAAAGGGTTTAAAATTGTTTTTCTTGGAACCTGTTTTTACGAATTCATTTTGCTTGAATTAATTGTTAAATTGATACTAATTATCTGTGTAATTTTTTGTTTTTAATTTCAATAATGGAAAACTATGAAAGAGAAGTAATTACCGTTGTCTTTTTGCCCAAGCAAGAGCACAAATTCTTCTTTAATCAATTTATTAATAATAATATATACTCTATTTATTAATTAAATAACTCTAATTTTAAGATAGCATATTATCAAAATATAAGAAATTTACAATTCCAATTTTATTGTCATAAAAAATAAAAGTAATAAATCTGATTTGATCTAGAAATTTAGAAGAAATATAATGAAAATCAGAGAAATTCTGAACATAAATTGAATATTTGTTTCATGATCTCTTTGAGACCATTGAAAATAATTCAAAAATTTATAAATTGAATTTTAAATTTCTTATATTTTGATAATAAATATAAATAAACAAAAATAGTATTAACTTTATATGAAGTTTTGAATAATACTGATTATAGTAACCCAAGAAGTTAACGAGGATAAACAATCATATGGTTGAAATTGAAGAATTAAAAATTATTTAAAGTTTCTAACATATTCACAAATTATATAGTCTTCTGCACGCCAACACATAGAAATTAAGATCAACGAATTTGATCGCGCGTTCAATAAATTTATTGATTCGACTTCTAAGCAAAGTTATGATTTTTTAAAGTTTAAACATTCAATCGACTATAAAATACACGTTAATTACCGTAACCACGTCATGTTGCATTTCAAAAAGGTCTCACAAAATTCACTCGTTCTCCTAAAATAGTCTAAAACATGTTTTACAAAAAAGAATAAATTTGTTGAACGCGTGATCAAATTTTTTGATATTTCTTTCTATGTGAAGGCGATTTTTCCACTTGCTGCCTTCGGCGTGCTTCTGTTTATTTATTTATTTATTATTTATTTAGACTACGTGTGCTAGACACGTGATTAAAATTAAAATTAAATGAAAATATAAATAAATGAAAAACTGACCATAAAATAAAACTAATTAAAAATCTAAAGAAGGAACAAAATAAACTAGGTAACAGTTAAGAAAATAATAAATGATAGCAACATAAAAAACTAATGTAACAAAAACGTAGGGTGGGGGGAGGGTGATAACTAATATGCCAGAGTTTTTTTTGTCAAAAATAAATGTTTTCAAATCAACACGAAACTACTAAATAAGGCTAAAGTTGTATTTGTCTATTTGATAAACTACATTAATTAGGGGATTATTTATTTTTGTATGCTATAAAGCAATATATAAAAGTTTATATTTTCTGCAAAATTTTCTTCCTATGCGGAATTCGGGATTGGATTTATATTTTTTTAATTTTAGTGTTGAGCATTTGTCGTTTCCCGTTTCCTGCAATCACAAAATCATGAAAATAAGTTTACTTAAACATCAAATATATTGTATAACATTACATAGATTTATAGTGAAACCAGTAAAACGAAAAAACGTATATTTAAGTTCTTAGGACACTTAGCAGTTTGACAGATACTGCTTATTCCGTATGCGTGGACGGGAAAATTATAATTTTGACATATACGTGACCATGTCAAATGATATGAAAATAAATGAAGCTATTCAGTCACTAAGAATGATAAAATCAAAAATTTTGGGATGATACTAAAATTTTTAAATAGTTTAACGAACACTTGGATAAACAGTCCTGTGAAATGTTTTTAGGTAAATATATATTGCCGAGTTGTCCTTTTGGTACACGAGGCAAAAATATATTTTTATAAAAGGGACATCTTCGAGGCAACGCGAATAATGAGATTAAGAGAAGAGACACAGGAAGAACACGAGTGGCGCGAAATTTAGTTTTTAAATTATGTATCAAAAAATTAAACTACGATAAAATCTAAGAACCATCACTTCATGCGGGTTTGTGTGAATTACAAATTCCCATTCTAATTTACAGTTGAGAAGTACAGAAATTACAGAAGTTGAGAAGTAGCTTGAAAATGTTTTTGATATGTTAAATTAAACTATCTTTAAAAGAGCTCTTTTATTTGACATCTTTGTTAGGTTTGAAAAAACTCAATATATTTAATAGGATTAATTTGATATAACATTGTAGGAATGATTGAGATTAAGCTAAAACTGTTGCACGCCAACTGAAGAAGTTTAAAGCTGGACCCATTCCTAACCATACAGAATTTTTGTTTAATGGACTACTTTATGATTTAAATTTAACCTTGACAAAAATAATATTTATATATTTTACGTGTAGTACTGTGTTACAATCTCAATATTTATAAAATCTAACATTTAAATTGTCGTGCTGTTGAAATCCCTGTGTTCATAATAAACCACAAATTGTTTTTGTTTCTATAAAAAAAATAATGCTATTTTTGTTTTTAAAAACATTTTAATAATTGCATACGCAAATAATACACAGTAAGCATCACATGAAAGCAAAACCCAGCTTTTACTAACTTACTAATAATAAACAATTAGCGTATGACCAATAGAATCATTTGTCTGCTTTCATCAACTTTTATGAATAATATTACTATTCACTTGATTAACTTTCTTACTTGAATTGTATTAATTAGATGATAAATAGTTGTAACGATTCATAATTATATTTGATTTTAAGATATTATTTAACATCGACTTGATTAATATGAACTTATTTCAATATATATGATATTATAAATTATAATATTAACGATATTGTAAATTTATTGAAATGTGGGATTATTTTATTCAATTTATTTATATAGTTCCATCATTTATATTATATATTTTAACAATTCTTATTATCACTCGATCAAAACGTTCAATATTTAACTCTTCGTTTTTCAAACTATATATTATTGACTTTTTCATAGTAAGTTTATCACTTAAACGAAGCCTACTCCATAAGTGATTTCAGAACATGTTTTCATTTTTTTGTACATTATTCACAACAAGATTGCCAACTATGACATGCAGTTCTTGCGCATTATTTGAATTTTTCGAGGGTACCGCCAATGACATATTGCCATTAAAGTTTTTATATGCAATGCAGTTTCACATGCCGTTTGTTTTATATTTATCAATGATTGTGAACTCAGTTAATCGTTTCTCAGTTATTTATGATCACACATATTTTGAGAAGGTTGGTTTTTAGTCAATTATTTTATTGAGGAATAAGTTCGTAGAGAGAACAAAGTTTTATTTTAACAAAAAATTATTATATTATTGTAATTAATCAATTACATAATTGCTTAATTATCATAATTATTCGTCGTTACTGTTTAAAACTTCAACCATACTTTCGATCATTTTGTTGATGCCATTCCACCAAAAAACGCCCGCTCTGGCGTTGAGCCAGTTTTTGAGATTCTTTTCGCCATTGAAGGTACCCTTCTTTGGTTTGACAAAGAGCGGAAAAGGTGATAATCGGATGACGCAAGGTCTGGAGAGTACGGTGGATGCTGAAGAACCATCCATTCGAGCTCTTGGACTGCGGGTTTGTCTAGTTGGACAACATGCGGTCTTGCGTTGACGTGGAGCAAGATGTCTTTGCCTTGTCGATCGGGTCTTTTCATTCGAATAGCCTCATTTACGCTGATTAGCTGGGCAACATAGAGCTCCTTGTTGATCGCGGCGTTTCTTTCGAGCATTTCACAGTGCAGCACGCCCTCCCAGTTCCACCAAACGCAGATCATGGACTTGTTTGTGTGAAGATCTTGCTTGACTCACGGCTTTGGCGTATCTCACCAGATGTCCAAAACGCTAATTTTAGCCGCCTGGATAGTTTATTTCTACGCCTGAAAAATGATAAAATTTAAAATTATAGAACAAACTAAAACCAAAGTTTATGTAGAGCAGGAAAAACGCTAACAGATATATATATATATATATATATAAACTGTGTCTAACAATAAGAAAATTGTTGTAAAACAAAAGGTAATATAAAAACTCTACGGACATATTCCACCAGCCGATATTTTTGAAGAAATAGTACAATACGTATCTGGAATTGCAATCTTTATTAAATTTCGATAATTTTTATTGATTCCGACACACACTTCCCACACACCAATTTGAGTAATAAAAATGGGACAACATAAAGTCCTTGTAAAATAAAGTATTGTTAAGTTTTTAAGGTTACTAGATAGTTTAAGTTAAAAAATTCTAAATGTGTGAAAATGTCATTTTAATATTCACGTGTAAATTAATGAGGAGCATTTATCTATTTTAAAATTTCAATTTCGATTTGGCGTGCTTCCCATATTTATTAAAAACCGGCCATTTTTTTGGATTTTTCCTATAATCCCGTTTCATGAATACATTAACACTAAAAATGGGCGGAATAGGATATTCAAGATTTCGGGTTCAGGATTCCGTATTCCATACTCCGAACTTGACAAAATCATATTCCGCCCATTTCTGATATGGTATTACATTATACTTCTTTAATAGACAATAAAACACAAAACTCAAAAATAGTGTTATTTATTGAGATTATTAAGATTTTACTCCACATGATTTTACTCAGATTACTCCACATGAGTTTACGGACTGTATTTTTTGTTGAGATTAAAGATATATCATAAAATACCACCATAAAAAATTGTCTTTGTTATAGCTAATCTACAGGGTCTAAAATAAATTGCTTGAAAAAACTTCCCCAGTTGGCGTGCTGGAACAGAATTTAGTAAAATCCGCTTTAGTAAAATGACCATTCATTTGATAAACCTTACGTTACCTAATTCGTTTGATTTCTATGAATCGCTTACACAAAGAAAGAAATATCAACGAAATTCATCACATTTTCAACAAATTTATTATTGTTTGTTTTTTGTTATAAAACAGGATCTAGACTATTTTAGGTGATTTGGCGTTTCTATGTATCATTTAGCTAGAAATATATTTAATTCAGGAAAAGCTATTCTAAAAATGCACGTGAAAGCAAACAATCGTGTGTATCAAAAGATTATTTCAGTCATCAAGGAAAAATATTTCCAAATTATGTTGCCTTGTTTTTAAAAAATCACATCGTCATGTTTATTCATATTATTGTCCTTTTCAGAGATCGGTGCCTAATGGAAGAGGAAAAAAATTAGGATGGACGGAAGTTCTCGTTTGGACGGCCTCTCTTTTTAGACGGCCATTCTTTTTTACGAAATTATGGGCAGCACATATTTAAGAGGAATTGAGAAAAATGTTTTTTGTGACCCCATCATTTTCTCTTCTTTTATTACTCTTCCATTAGGCACCGATCTCTGAAAAGGATAATAATTATAGCTTGATCATAACATAAAATTCAAAAAAAAATTACAACTGTAATGTAGCCTACTATAGTAGTTTAATACGCATCGCTTCATATTTCAATACATGTTCGAACTTTTATGATGAATGAAGTGTGATTTCTTATTGGTTTTTCTACAATCTACGTGTATTCTGAATAAATGTTTTTTTTAAGTGATGAAACATGTGAAATGACGTGGATTAATATATCATGTGATAGGCTATCAAATTTTTCAGTAGTTTATTTTAATTATAAAATATCAGACGGATTGTTTAATAACATATTTCAAATGGATCAAAAATCACTAAAGGTCTAATTAATTTTAATGCACTATGCTTTAAATTTTTAAAGCACAAATTATAAATAATATGACGTTGAAATACATGTCACAAGTTTCCGTATAAACGTATTTGAACGTATTTCCGCCGACGGATCATTGGTAAATCATATATCTAGGGAATGGGGAAAATATAATGTATCGCAAAATCGTTTCTTCCATTTTATTGCAACATAAAAAAGAACAGCAGACTGCCTTCACATAGACACGCCATTCCCCCACGGGGACTAGAAAAGAGAAACAGAGTCCATGGTCGTAAAATTCCTCATCCATTATATTTATTTATTATTTTTATTATTTTGAAGACCTTATTTAATCACTTTAGAAGGTAAGTATAGTAATTATTAAATATTGTATAAATAATACAAAGTAAAATGATATATTTAAAGGTAATATCATCAACGGAAACAACATGCACAACGATATAAACACGATGTATCGATCGATAAAGGACACTGTTTTTGCGAAAACCGCTCGGTGAATTTTTTTATTATTTGTTTCAAAAGATTATAGGCATACAAACGAATATACTGATATGCGTATAAAATTGTAACAATCCTTCTCAGCAAAGATATGAGCGAAACCATATCAGCCATACGCTCGATGTCTTACTATGGTTACGTGAATATTTCGCGAATAGTGGAGTAATTTGATCAAATTCAAATTGTAATAGATTCTACTCAATATGACGAATCTTTTGATGTGTGGATGAGGCCATAATATTTTTTGTGAGCCGAGATATAAACAAAACTAAATTGCTCTTCATCCATGATGTTGGCCGATTACATATTTTTTTTGATTTTCACCAAATCGGCTCGGTGAATGTTTTAAACGTTAACATTAATAGATGATACAATTAATTACGAATCTATTGATGTTCGTGTGATGTTATAACAATCTATCTGAGCTGAGCTATGAGCAAAAGCATTTACAGATTTACCAATTTTTTGATGTTGATTCATATGATTTATAAATTAACACGTAAATGAATGAGTGAATGATTTCGTAACTGCCATAAATAGATTCTAGACTTGCTAACGGATCTATTGATGTCCGTTTTATGTTTGAAAAAGTTTTATGAGCGGAGATATGTGCAAATCTATGTATTCGGCAACACAAATATGGATGTTATAATGATTTTCCATGATTAACATATGTTTTCGTCAGTATTATCAGTATATTCGTGTTCTATGCAAATAATATTTATTAATTATGGTATTCCAGGCAATACAAGTGGTAAATTCCGGACAGTGGGAATGAAATTGCCGTTCAATGTTGACGGCGCCATCATCTACGACGGCTGATCAGCCGATCCATCGATTGTTTCGGTTCAGTTAAAAGGTATATTATTATTTTCTATCTTTTATGATTAATATTAATTCCAGGGGTTAATATCTTCCATTTCTGGGATTATAAGTTGATGAAATGAAGAATCATACTAAATCATGAAGATGGGTCGGAGATGATTTTCGGTGAAAATGCATTTCGCATTGATTTGAAGCTTCGAATCACCTCATTGTTAACAAAATTACATGGATAGAGTGTTAAGCATGTCGGGATGACAAAAATTACTAATAATATTATTGTTTTGCTTATGTTGTAATATGGTTTTACGAATTTTATTAATGTTGGTTTTCTCTGTGAAAGTTGTGTTCGTTAATTAACTACGATGATAAGTAAGCATTCAAGATGCTAATGTTAAATATTTAGATGATAATTCAAGTAAATATGTTAAAAAACAATAAATATAAATTTAAATAATGCTGGAAAACTTATTTTACTTATAAAATATTGTTATGTATATGTATAAATAAAATGTTTTTTGTTAATATGGTTCTTTACATGTTCATCATTGTATATTTTTCTATTTTGTTGCAGTATGATGCTTAAGTTGTATTGAAACAGGTATAAATTAATAATACTTCGATAATTTATAAAAATATAATTCATTACGTGGAGACTTAGAGAATTTCGAAAATAAAAATATTTTCATTTCAACCAAAATTCCTCTCGTTGTCTCATTTCATTATATTTTTTTTACACTATGTTTCTAACAGAGGGAATGGCGTGCATAGAAAATAAATTTGATCACTCTTTAAATAAATTTATTATTTTTGTAAAAGAGTTTTTATTTTGTCACTATTTTAAGAGAAAGTGTGATTTTTTTGAAAAGTAAGTTACATCATATTATTCTTCATAAAATTCTGAATTTTTTGAAATTCAACAGTACGTGGTTACGGTAATTAACGTGTACATTATGTTCGATTGAATGTTTAAGCTTTAAAAAATCCTAACTTTGCTTAAATGATGAATCACATTTAAAGTAAGGTTTATTATTACTTGCTGTTCTTTCCGTTATTAATAAACCTTTAATCTGAAAAATAGGAAGAGAGTTTCAAATTATTTAAATTTAAAATTTAGCTTATAGTCTTCTTAGAATACTTCAAAAATATAATCTACTAACTCTGTTAAGTTTTCCTCATAGAATTTCAAAAAAACTCAGAATTTTACGAGTAACAAAATAATTTCCTCACGTCTTAATTACTATTAGGTCTAGAAATTAGTTTCCGCGTTTTTTTAGGCATATTAAACTATTAAAAACTATGAAAAACTGTAAAAACTTAAACAAAACTTTTATTCAAAATAATTTCCGTCATTAATAACAACATTTTCCCAGAGTTTGGGCAACTTATGTTTTCCATCATAATAGAATTTTCCTGGTTTGGCCGCAGTCCATTCATCTAGCCATTTTTTGACGTCTTGATAATCTCGAAAGCGCTGATCCGTCAGACCATGAGCCATTGACCGGAAAAGATGATAATCCGACGGGGCAATGTCCGGAGAGTACGGCGGGTGCGGTAAGACTTCCCATTTGAACAGCTGCACTATTTGATGTTGATAGCGATTCGCAGTGATTGTTTCGCCAGGTTGGAGCAGTTCAGAGTACAGAATTCCTTGTTGGTCCCACCATATGCACAGTAAGATCTTCTTCCCTTGGATGTTTGGTTTTGCGGTCGAAGTTGCCAGTTCACCGGGATTAACCCTTTTCTTCACTTCGGATTGTCGTAGTACACCCACTTTTCATCGCCAGTTATGATGCGGTGTAAAAATGACTTTCTTTGAAATATGTCCAACAAGATTTGTGAAGTTTTTTATCTGTTCTTTGTTGCGTTATGAGAGCTCATAGGGCATCCATTTTCCTTCCTTTTGAATCTTCCCCATTGCTTTGAATCGATGAGAAATTGCTTTTTGCGTGACGCCGCGAGTTGCTGCTGTGTTTGAGCCGAATCTTCATCAAAAAAAAGCCTGAAGTTCTTCGTCTTCGAATTTGTTTGGCTGTCCTGATCGGTCTTTGTCGTTGACGTCAAAATCACTCGATTTGAAACGCTGAAACCATTCTTGGCTGGTTCTTATGGATGGTGCAGCATCGCCGTAAGCTTGGGCAAGCATTTGGTGCGCGTCAGTGGCTTTCTTCTTGAGTTGGAAAAGTGAAAAGAAGAGCTTCCCGCAAATGACGTTTTCCTGGCACAAAGGTGGACATATTCTGAACCCAAAATAATGATTTTTATAATGTACGTGAAGAAAGTTATATATAAATAGAAAGCTGATAATACAGACAACATTATAACATAAAATTCGTTATATAAAAATAATTTTATTTTGACAGAATATCAACAACAAAAAAAACGCGGAGTTAATTTCTAGACCTAATAGTTCTCTTAACATAGTCTAAAAACTGTTTTACAAAATTTGTTGAAAGCGCGATCATATCCGTTATCTTCTTTCTCTGTGAGCTCCTATGGCTTTACCCATGTTTGAAAATGAACTTCTAACTATTCTGGTAACTATGAAAAATGTTGGAAAAAATGAAACACCAAACTCCGAAAATGGTCAAAAACTTAATTTTTGAAAAAAAAAAAACTAAAAGTTCAAAAATTCAAAAAAAAATGATTATGCAATTTGCTTTTTTGCCTTATTGTGTAACAATGTTATGCATTTACCGTGAAAATTTCAAACTGATCGGATGAATATGAAAAAAGTTATGCTCAAAAAACCATTTGTTCATATCTTTATGGCCATCACTGTATGTGGAGAACAATTATGGTCTTGTTTGGGTCTTGTCACTCTTTTACCTTAACAATGTGTGTTATCTCATACGATAGTAATTTGTGGCCGCCCAAACGAGACTACCTTTTCATCATCTAAAAATTATATTTAAAAAAAAATTCCCCAATTTCTACTATCATCTGTTGAATTTCTAAATATTAAATTTCTTAGAAATGGCAACGATGTGCAACTCCTGTGATGATAATTATCATATTTCTACCGTTTTCCATCACATACAAGTGCTTCTTCTACCAAACCGAATATATATTTTCACCGGAAGAGGATCGATTTATATTTCATTCAGCGATTGTAAGAACATTTCTACACTTTTATTTTATGTTCTGTTTTGTTTAAAAACCATTTTTAAGACGGAATTTCAGTTGACATCTGAAATTTTATCATTCTTGACTCCATTTACAATATTTGGAACAATTGTCTCGGTTGGCTCTAATGCGATTAGCTGGAGAATTCTTCGTCGAATTACCAAAGCGAGCAAGCGTGATTTTGGTTTTCCACAATAATTTTATTCAAAATTCATTTATTATTAATTACAGAAAAAAACATGCTTTCCATGATCATCTTTACTTGTCTCATACAAATGGCTGGAACGATAATTACATTCTTTCTTAAGAAAACTGACGATGAAATGTTTCACGTGGTTCGAAAATTAATTCCATTTGCGAGTGATGCTGCTTGCTTCAGTGCGCCATGGTTACTATTAAGATTTAGTCATCCGGTAAAAAATAACGAGTTTTATGTGAAGACTCAATGGAAATCTGTTTAGATTCGATATAATATGTTGAAGATATTTAACTGCGTCAACGATAAGCACACCGCAACTGTCAGCATGTACCCAATGCCATCGTGAGAATTGTTAAACATTAAAAGAATTTAATAAACAATTTAAAGAAGTCATATATTCACATCCAGACAAAAGATGACGTGCAATTGGCGTATAACACGTTTGGAACATTGTCCATGATTTGCAGCTGTAAATTATATTAAGACTTAATTTATTTTTACTTTCACTTGTATTATCACTTATACATACTTTTTTTATATTAAGTTTGTTTTTCATTTATAGGATTTGTTTTTTGTTTAGATTCTTGGTATAATAAAATCTTTGGTCAAAGAATTGGACACGTCGATCTGTAATATTTTTAGAGAGACGGAAATTATAATTAATTCTTATTAAATTAATCAATTTTTGTTAAATAATTCCACATAAATCTTACTTCTTTTACACCTACTTAAACGCACGCCGAAGGCAGCCAATAGAAAAATCGCCTTCACATAGAAAGAATGATCAACGAATTTGACCACGCGTTCAACAAATTTATTCTTTTTTGTTCTTTTTTGTAAAACAGTTTTTAGACTATTATATGAGAACGAGTGATTTTTATGAAACGTGAGTTATATCATTTTGTTCCTACTTAAATTCTGAATTTTTTAAATGCAACATGCCGTGGTTACGGTAATTAACGTGCATTTTATAGTCGATTGAAATTTTAAAATTTAGAAAATCATAACTTTGCTTAAAATACGAATCTAATTTAAAGAAAAGTACATTATTGCTTGCCGTCGTGCCCTCTATCAATAACGTTTTAATCTCAAAAATTAAAAATAGAGCTCGAGATATTCGATCTTATATTTTTGCTATTTAAAATACATTAATATGATAAAGATAAGTGAATTTGTGAGATTTCAAGATTTTTTGTACGACGATTGGATATGAGAAGTTAACCATAATCCTCAGTATCAAAGATTTTTAAAAATCCGATTATCCAGTCCTAAATTCCATAAAATCAGTTTTCACTAAGAACTCCGAATCTTTTTCGTTTTATGAGCCCTGAAATGTCAGAAAAACGGAATTCAATTTAAAAAATGATAAATAAGCTTGAAATAATTATATTAAACTACATTAATACTTTTTTGGTAAAATTGTGCACTAAATTGACTTTTTAGAATCAAATAATTTGATTTTAGAATCAATATATTTTAGAATCAAATAATTTGAAAACTCTATTTTTAATTTTTGAGATTATGGGTTTATTGGTAGAGGGCACAGCGGTGAATAATAATATACTTGACTTTAAATTAGATTCTTCTTTTAAGCAAAGTTATGATTTTTTAAAGTTTAAAATTTCAATCGACTATAAAATGCACGTTAATTACCGTAACCACATCATGTTTCATTTAAAAAATTCAGAATTTTACTAGGAACAAAATGATATAACTCACGTTTCATAAAAATCACTCGTTCTCCTATAATAGCCAAAATACTGTTTTACAAAAAAAGAACAAAAAAGAATAAATTTGTTGAAGGCGTGATCAAATTCGTTGATCATTCTTTCTATGTGAAGGCTGTTTGCCGTTGGCGTGTAAGCGTCATAAACGGCCACTTATTTATGTCAAGCAATAGTTGATATTTTTAGTGTTTCTGTGTGGTTACTTTTCAATTATTATCAAATTTAAGAAACTGATAATTCATTTTCAACATTTTTGAATTAATTTCAAATGGTCTCAATGAGAATGTGAAGCAAATTTTCAATTTATTATAATAATTTCGCTTTATTTCATCACTTTTTGTTATATTTCGTCAAAATTTATAGTTCACGTCCTATTGATTATTTTTATTTTTTATGAAATTAAAATTAGAATTATCAATTTCTCACAACTTGATAATACTAATAATGTAAGTTAAAAAATATATTAAAGCACTTCAGCAAAGATTGGTCAATACTAGCCTTACTCTAGGGAAGGTCCACAAATCTCTCATTGTATCAATAATAGTAAAAATATGTTACGAAAAACTCGTTTGTTTGTTTTCTATTTCAATAACGGCAGTTGTGCCATCATAGTAAAATGCGCCTTCACGCCAACTGGGAACTACGATTTACCGATTTGAAAGGGTGTCTGAAAATTGTTACGTCTTTTCAATAAAAAAATGATTATGGTTTAACCAGGCTTCTTTTCAACTATCTAAAAGTATTAATATATTTCCAAAAAGTTTGATTTGAGCACGTTTACTGAGCTCATTTTGATACAATACCAGTTGGCCTGCGTCTTTCAACTATTACTTGAAGTAAATAAGTGACCGTTTATGGCGTTTAAGTAGGGATACTTCTTTTTGGTTTCTTCGACTTCACGTATGCAGAAAGAGAAGTTCCATATAAACTATAAAAGGGGATTCAAAGAAACGTAGAAATAGATAAATTCTGTCTAGACCAAGTTATCCTAAAGAATACTCTGAAACTCAAAAAGAAGAAAACACTGGTGCTCAAAAAAGTTGTTTCAATATAATATTCAGAGAAAAAACAAAACAATTTACCAAATTTATGATAAAATTCCAGGTTTTAATATTAAAGAATTCACCATAGTTTTTTTTTTATTTTTTTCATCATTAATCCCGCAAAATATTCAAAAAATCATTGTTAACAGCGTCATTGACAAAATGACACAACCCGGATTTTTTTTTTTTAAATAATAAAATTATAATCTCGTTTGGACGATCACACGGCACAAACGTCTATTTCTTTTCAATGTGTGTTATTAATTTTTTTGAGACAACACATTGATGAGATAGAAAAGAGTGGCCGTCCAAACGAAAACCTCATTTTTTCCTCTTCCATTAGGCACCAGTATCTGAAATGTACAATACCTCAGAAAACATTCAATTAGGAAATTTTAAAATTTTTTTCTTGCGACGAAGATTATTTATTATATTTTCTTATTATATTTTCCTTTTAATTAAATTTTATGTATTTCTTTAAGCTTGCTAGCAAGAAAAATAATTCACGTACCTTTTAGAGTAATAACAAATATTTATAGTCGATGCCAATTTCGGTGGTAATCGCAATTGCGGCGCACTTTTTGAAATGTTATTTTTTCAATTAATTTTTATGATTACTATTAGTTTCTACATTTATTCCACGATTCAAACAACATCTAAAAAATATTCTTCAATTTATTTAAGCAAAAACAGTATAGAACGAGCATAAACAAGAAAATAATAATAAAAATTAAATGAAAAAATAATATTTAAAAAAGTGCGCCACATTTTGCGGTGGTAATCGGCGACGACTATAACATTTTTTTAATAGACGAATAGTTGCTGGCCGAATTTTTGCACGGCCTTTCAAATCTTTTGTTCACTAACTACTAAGTCCTTTACACGACATACTACACGACATTCTAATGCAAAATTAAGAAGTGCACATTGGGTAATACATACCAGAGATGGGAAACGAACGAAATCTTCGTGTAAACGAAACGAAAAACGAAAACGAAAACGAAAGTTTCGTTTAAACGAAACGAAAACCGAAAACGAAAGTTTCGTGTAAACGAAACGAAAAACGAAACGACAAAAACGAAAACGAAATTTTTTGTTTATTATACTATGACATAACTAATAACACGTAACAATTTTAAACAAGAATAACAACAATGAATCAACAACATAATCAAAAAAGATCTTCTACTTCGTCGAAGTTTCCGTTTTCTTCGCAATCTTCATCCGACTCCTTGTCTTCCTCACTTCCACCACGCGCGAAGTCCATCTTCTTCATAGCTAAGTGTTGGCGAACGGTCATCAGATCCTGAACGGTGGATATGGCAAGGTTCGCTCGTTTCTCATTCGAAAGCAGGTGGTGCACATTGCGGAAAACTCTCTCCGGTTCGGATGAGCTCGCAGGAACAGAGAGGAACTTCTTAGCTTCGCGAGCCAGCAGAGGAAAGCCGCCGTCGTTGTCCTGTGCCGCCCAATATTGCAAAACCGCTTCACTGTTGTCAGCAGCCGGGGCTGGCGGGCTCAATCGCTTCTCTCTGAGATATGCGGCCATTTCAGTTCGCATCGGGGTTGCATCTTGTTCCTGAGACCACTGTTCTTGAGACCAGATTTTCGCCTTGAGGGCTGCAGTAGAGCTGGTACAGTGTGTGTCAGAGATTCGCGGCAAAGAGGATGGCGTTGAATTTAGTATAGTAGATAAAATAAACAAATTGAGGGATGGATAAAGATGAGACATCTTATTAAAACTTCATAGGGAGATTTACGAACAGTGAACTGACAAAACCGATATAGGCACATGAAAAGTGCCGGGCCCATAAAATGTGTTAGGAAAACAGAAAGATGACAAATATGGAGCATGCTTATTTGACAACACTCTACTTTGCCTAAGGGATTGGATCGATAACATTTGGAGACCAATTTTTTTGTAAAAATCAGTTAGCAGTTATACCGGGTGGACTGACTAAGTATCTTCAACCATTGCACTGGTGAATCCCAACGCGTCGGTTGTGGTTATAATGCGCTTCGGCAACGAAAACAGCCAAAATCGAGAAAAAAACAATCATTTGCTACTGTCGGAAGCGCCCTTCGGTCGCGAATTTGCCTAATGTACGAAAATAATACGTAAACAAATATTTCGTAATGATTGTTTTTTTTCATTTTATTATTTTTTTTTTCATTTTTTAAGCTTTATAGATATTAATTATTGGTTTTATGAATTAATAATAAACTCATGATATCTAATAGTTTTTATTATTAGTTTATTTTAACATAAAATGCAATAATGAAATCTTCAATCAATTCCAATGTTTTTTCTTAACTTTTACTTCTCATCTTATCCTGATTATTTTCGTTTTCTATGAAATTGGAATTAATACATTAATTTATCACAATTGCAATATAATCTATTACTCTGCCTTTGTTTCACCTTTGTTTTCCTTAATATCACCAAATTTAGAGTTATATCACGCGCAACACATAGTATGCATAGTTCGGTATGTGCTGCCCTGTGCGACAAGAATTTCGAGGCGGACGATTCGATGCTAATGGATAGCATATTGCTAATTAAGCAATTTCTTCGGTTCATCTTTATGGAATAAAGGTATTATCATTATATTAATACCCTTAACTACGTTCAGAATGAAATAAGGCAGATTATCAAAAAACATTAATTATAAACAATTCGTTTTCCCACGATAATTGAAACGTTCGATTCAAGATATGACCAACCTATGAATATTTTCATTAAATTATAGTCGTCGCCAAATGCGATTACCGCCGCAAAGTGTGGCGCACTTTTTAAATATTATTTTTTAATTTGATTTTCATGATTATTTTCTTGTTTAGGCTCGTTCTATACTGTTTTTGCTTAAATAAATTGAAGAATATGTTTTAGATGTTGTTTCAATCGTGGCATAAATGTGGAAAATAATAAAAATCATAAAAATTAAATGAAAAAATAATATTTAAAAAAGTGCGCCACACTTTGCGGCGGTAATCGAATTTGGCGACGACTATATTTATTATTCACCAAATTTAGATGCTTCATTTGGCAGTGTTAACAATAATTGTAATATTTTTTGACGATTCCTAGTCAATACCAAATGATTCAATGCATGGTTACTTTGAATTTTTAAGTTAGTGGGTGTTTAACAGTTCTTCGATGTAATTATGTTCTTAACGAAAACAGTACATATTAATACGTTTGGTATTGATATATGTTATATACTTATGACGATTCGAATGGTGTATACCTTATGTTTGTAATAAAACAACTCCGAGATATTCCTATTTTTATAAAACAGTATAGGTTCTAAATGTTCAAAATTTCTTGAATTTATGATGACATATTTGTTTTCGAATAGGAGCTATATCAAAAATACACTTCTGGTCGGATATGTAATTTAAAGGTAATTTTAACGTGTATAATTCACATACGGAAACATAATATGAGTCTTATAACAACAACAATATCCTGAAGTTGTTTAACTACAAACAGCTATTAGAATCGTCATAGTTTGCTCTATAACATGTCCCAACGCAAACGCATATATATGTGATGGACGACATTTTCCATTTCGGAATACGGATTGCGATGATTTAATATATAAAATTGTCTATAAGTATTGTTATCTACCATGAAAAATTAATATAAAAATCCACATATTTCTTGGTGGGGTTTTAATAATGTAATTTTTTAATTAATAACAGAAGTATGATGAAATTTGAAAAATTGACTTCAAACACTATTTAAATAATATGTATCCAGCTTCAATACATCAAAAGTTTAAAAAACCATTGTTAACACTGTCAAATTAAGAATATAAACCGGCTCAATAATATATAATTTGATCAAAATCTTTGAATAAAAACAATCAGCTAAAATATTCATACTTTGGACATTTTTTATTTTTTAATCGTGTTGCAGGAAATTTATAATAACAACGTCAGCGCTCTATGAATTGAAACTGAATCATTCATGGGCGTAAGCTTACAAGTTGTTAGTGGTTAAAATCAAAAGTTCATGTATCGCTGATTCGCTGATGTTGTCGCAGAAGTTATTAGACACATAATGTAGACGGTGATCTATTCTAGTGATTAATTCTAATTAAATAATTCTATATCAACAGGATATTTTTATGTTGCTCCACATACTGGAAAAGATCAAGCACCAGATGCCAATAATATCCATATCGACAATTATTTGTAAGAATTAAACAAAAGAATTATACCGTTGAAATGTTTAGAGATCGATTCCGGCAAACTTTGAATGAAAGGTTCATCAAGGATTATTCGAAGAAAATGCTAATTGGTTCAAAGCTGAGTTAAATATTGAAATGAGTGCATATGCGAGGCAAGAAGCTTATGATATTAAATATTGAAGACGGTACAATCAGTGTAAGAAATTATTATGGCTTTTATTTTTTAATGAGTAACTTAGAATAAAATTAAATATCAAAGTTAATACGACAGTTTGTACTCTCATATAGTCTCTGTGATATGTATTAAAAATTGCCGGTAATATTTTTTCACAATGTCGTTCAATTACCTTTGATATTTGATTGTATTCCTAACAAGATAAGTGTTTTAGTCAAGGCAATTTTATGAATCTTAATATACATAAATTGTTAAATTTTGATAAGCAGAATAAGTATCTACGTTCTTTTCATGCTCACTGGAACGTTGAAGCGTAAAATGGGAAGAAAAACGGGAAAACTTATTTTCTTGACTTATGTGAGCTAGAATAATTAAGACCATCGTGAAATAAGATATTGGCCAATGCTCGTATTATTATAAAAATACTTCGCAGAAGCCATGAAAATAGATTTTTACTGTTTTTTCTCCTTTATACCTCAGGAAAACATTCTGCATAAACATCACATTCTCATTCTTATTATGCCCAGCATGGATTATAATAGATTGATACTTGTTAAGTTTCATAAAATTACCTTAACATAATTACATTACATTAATCACCTAAAACCTTCATTTTAAGTCAACTGAAATTCAATTATTTATAAGAAGTCACTGATTGTACAAATAAGTTAATTTTATTGTTTCATTTTCATAATTATCTGTTTTATATTTATATTGTTGTTTGCTTGTATTTAAGTTTTTGTATTTATTTGTTTAATCAATAAAGAATTCTGAATAATAAAATAAAACAATCCCAGAAATTAGTGAACGAAGCGTAAAATAGCCGATCTCATGACGTTGGTGTGCGAACGTCGTTTTAACTCGTCGGCCACCGATGTCGGTGTGCGAGTGTCAATTTTACAGTCGCGCACTTGCATCGGTGGCCGAAGCGTGTTTTGTTCCTGTGCGCTCTGTTTTTTCTTCGGTGACCGAAGCGTTGGGATTCACCAGTGTTGGACGTTGCTGTGAACAAACCATTTAAGGATAGATTAAGGAGCTGCTGGGAATCTTGGATGGCCGATTTGAGCCAAGCAACTTTCACTAGAAATGGGAACCGAAAGAGACGCAACAGTGACAAATTGGGTATCCAACAGTATAGCATTTTGGATGATATTATTTCAAACGGATTTAGAAGAGCTTTAAGCCAAGATTATGATAGTGTTATGGAATTTTTATGTGATAGATTCAAATGTCTTTAATGTGCTAACCTTGTTAGATATATATGCTTTTTATTGTTATAGATTTTGATTGTTTTGATAGTTAATGTATCCAAAAATTTGTTATCGATTAGTCAATAAACAATTTCAATTTTTATGTTGAGTAGAACAGTTTTCATTACCCTATTTTACCGTTTCATTGGATTCCTCGACGCAGATGGTTATGTTTTCATCATTTCGATCAAAAAAGAAAATATAACAAAAGTTGTTATGCACAAAAGTAGTGAAGAATTTTTCCTCCTCCGATGGGAGAAGGGGGGGGGGGGGGAATGGTTGTTTGTTGTTGTTGCTCTTATGTTTATCATTATAAAAGGAATATAAGAGTTAAAAAATGAATATATGACTACATTTAAAGATAAATTTTAAACTAATGAAATGATAATGAAAATGAAACACTCTTGATAGTATAGCAAGGAAGGATGACGAATATGGAGCATGCATATCTGACACTATTCTACTTTGCCTAAGGGAAGCTATTGGAAGAAAGTTGGGGCTAAGGAGATAAGGTGGATTAGGAAGAATCCGTGCTTCCGTTATGTCATATTTAAGTGAAAAAGGTACCCATGAAGAAGTTCCCTTCATCTGTGGTCGTAAGAGCAAATAAGAAAGGAGAGAAAATGAAGGATTGGATCGATAACATTTGAAGACCAATTTTTTCTAAAACTCCTTAAAAAGGGATTTTTCTATTGGATTCGGCTCGTTGTCATCTAGAACCGACAGTACTAGATGAGCTTAATCAACTGTGCACATTAGCAGTTATACCGGGTGGATTGACTAAGTATCTTCAACCATTGGACGTTGCTGTGAACAAACCATTTAAGGATAGATTAAGGAGCTGCTGGGAATCTTGGATGGCCGATTTGAGCCAAGCAACTTTCACTAGAAATGGGAACCGAAAGAGACGCAACAGTGACAAATTGGGTATCCAACAGTATAGCATTTTGGATGATATTATTTCAAACGGATTTAGAAGAGCTTTAAGCCAAGATTATGATAGTGTTATGGAATTTTTATTTCATAGATTCAAATGTCTTTAATGTTCTAACCTTGTTAGATATAGATGCTTTTTATTGTTATAGATTTTGATTGTTTTGATAGTTAATGTATCCAAAAATTTGTTATCGATTAGTCAATAAACAATTTCAATTTTTATGTTGAGTAGAACAGTTTTCATTAAATATTCTGATAACAGACGAGTGTGTCACATTAGACGCGAAATGAGAGAAACCTATCTCCCGCACCATATTCGAAATAGTGTACGAACGAAATCCAATGAAACGGTAAAATAGGGTAAAACGGCAAAACAACGAAGAAAATTTCGCGGGAAAACTGCGGTGACAGAAGAGGCTACCGTATCTTTAGGACACTTTAAAGGTCATTCCGTTTTTCGTTTCGTTTTCGTTTTCTGCTTTCGTGTAAACGAAAACGAAAACGGTATCGAAAAAACGAAAACGAGGGGTCCAAAAACGAAAACGAAAAACGAAAACGACATCTCTGATACATACCTTGGAAAAGGTATTCGGTGAAAATATTCGTAGTTTGGTCATTTAACATTTTTCATTGTAAAATTGTTTTCCTTCAACGTTTTTTTAGTAAAAAACTTCATTTCATTTCATTTGTCTTTTTCTAACAGGTGATGCAAATGAAACTTGTTAAATTATTTTTCAAGGCTTTAGAGCACGACATTTCAACAAACCGATTCGTTTTTTTACAACAGTTGAAATGAGTGGTATCAGTGGATTCCCCATCATGAAAAACCTTAATTAAATGGATCAGATAACTTTTTAAAATTATTTTAAAAATTATCTGTAATAGAATTTCTTATAAATCTTGAAAATAATAAAATAAATTTAGCAGATGGTTTTAAAAATTGTATATAATATTCAATACAAAATAAATATTTCAGTTATATAAAAAATAGAAATATCGCACAATGGTAGTAATTAAAACGTGATATTTGTTCGTTCTTTCAGTCTTTATTTAACTTTAAATGAACAATAAAAAATTGATGATGTCGTAAGTCTGTGACGTGTCCACGGATTTTGCACTTTTTGAACCACGTTCTATTAACAAAACTGGATAAAGTTACAGATAATCAACGTATTCCCCTTCATGTTTACGTAATTTTTCCTATACAAAATCGGATACCTTCGATTCAAAAAACTCTTTGACATTTGTCTTCGCTTCATCGCAATTTTTGATTGTTTTATGTTAAAATAGATGGAAAAAATAGATTTAAAAAAATACACTGGTGTCCAAAAGTTTGCGACACCCCCCACTATCCAGCTGTTTCGCATATAAATTTAGGACAACAGTTGAAATGAGTGGTACCAGTGGATTCCCCGTCATGAAAAACCTATTTCCATAAAATTTCATTGAAATCGGTTTTATTACCGCTACGCTACAGTGAATTTTCCACAAACAGAGGTGATCACAGTGATATGACATCATTTTTAAACTAGGAAATAACACTAAAATTAGCGACATTTAATGATTAATTTCATAATTTAATACTTTGTTGCTGCTCCATTAATCCGAATAACCTCATTAATTCGGTTTGGAGTGCTTGCAATCAGGCTTCCAATCAGATTTGTATCGATCAGCGACCGTTGACGAAGAATTTCGGCTTCCAGATCCGCTACAGTGTTGAATTGACGTCCTTGATGGTAAACTCTTCTAGCAAGGATGGACCAGAGACTCTCAATTGGATTTAGATCGGGAGAACACGCTGGCCAGACCATAACAGTGATATTCTTTGACCTCAACCACGTCGTCGTTGAAGCACTAGCATGAATGGCGGCGTTGTCTTGTTGAAATGTGAAGGTAATATGCCAGAAATGGAACTAAACGCTTCTCCAGGACATCTTGATAGTCCACAGATGCCATTCGAGGCGACATGGATTCCAAATCAAGAGTTACAGTTGACGAGAAGGCTTCTCAAACAATGCAATGTTCCACCTCCACAGTTTCTCTTAGAAAATGTCAATGGATCCTTCCTCAAATCACGCAAATAACAATTCCAGCCGTCCGGTCCGTCAAGATTGAACTTCTCTTCATCTGCAAAGATTATCAGAACATGTTTGAACTGACAATTGAATCCGTAAATGGACTCAATTTTTTCAAATCTGTGACCAAGTTTCGGCGAGCAAAGTCAACACGTCTCAATTTGTGAGCAGGGGTCAGACGTGTTGCATCTTTTAGTTTTTTCCAAACAATAATTCAGCTCTGACGCAGAGATCGATTAATTGTTTGTCTCGATGTCGAAACTCCAGCTTCACGGCCAATTTATCTAGCCGACTTCATCGAATTTTAAGCTCTCCGCGCAATTTTTTGATCATCTCTGGTCGATAGAATCCTTGTACTTCCCAGAATTGGTGTCTTTCCGTAGCCAAAAGGGTCCTTCAAAAAATTACTCACAATGCAACGTGATCGCTTCAGATGCGCAGCTATTTTCGCGATGGATAATCCGAGTCGGCGTGTGGCTTCAATTTTGGCACATTCCTGGAGAGAAAGACGACATCGGCTGCCCATTTCGTGATATCATGTTCAAGACATGTTTTCAGACCTGTTATACTCTAATTATTTAAAAAAAAAAACTTCCATTTTGTGCGCCAAATGGAGATTTAATGATCAAAAATAGAAGGATGTCTCATCGCTATTTGTGGAAAATTTACTGTAGCGTAGCGGTAATAAAACCGATTTTAATGAAATTTTATGGAAATATGTTTTTCATGACGGGGAATCCACTGGTACCACTCATTTCAACTGTTGTCCTAAATTTATATGCGAAACAGCTGGATAGTGGGGGTGTCGCAAACTTTTGGACACCAGTGTATTTTTTAAATCTATTTTTTCCATCTATTTTAACATAAAAGAATCAAAAATTGCGATGAAGCGAAGACAAATGTCAAAGAGTTTTTTGAATCGAAGGTATCCGATTTTGTATAGGAAAAATTACGTAAACGTGAAGGGGAATACGTTGATTATCTGTAACTTTATCCAGTTTTGTTAATAGAACGTGGTTCAAAAAGTGCAAAATCCGTGGACACGTCACAGACTTACGACATCATCAATTTTTTATTGTTCATTTAAAGTTCAATAAAGACTGAAAGAACGAACAAATATCACGTTTTAATTACTACCATTGTGCGATATTTCTATTTTTTATATAACTGAAATATTTATTTTGTATTGAATATTACTTATATATTCAATTGTTATATACAATTTTTAAAACCATCTGCTAAATTTATTTTATTATTTTCAAGATTTATAAGCAATTCTATTACAGATAATTTTTAAACTAATTTTAAAAAGTTATCTGATCCATTTAATTAACTCTAAAAAAATAATATTAAATAATCCCAGAAGTGGTTAATTTAATTGATACACTGATTAAGGCTTCAAAACAATATTTTTCTATATGAACTTGTTGGTCCTATCATGATTTCTATCATGATTATGAAGTTATCATGAAGTTATCATGATTCTACTGATCAACTAATATTGTAGAGGTGTAAATTAATGATATACCCTCGTTCTATATTCTTTAACTGTTATTACTTGGTAAAAAACAATTAAGAACAATAGCGTGTTTTTGTCTAAAGTTTTGTTGGGAAAAGCACAAGTCAATTGGAGAAAATTATTCTCAATTAAATCTTCAACTAATCGTAGTGGATTTAATTTGACTTTTATGCCTCCTAAAAGAGCAATTCGTAGAAAGTTTTTCAATTCAAGAACAATTCCAGCATTCAGAGACAGGTGTAAGAAACTTTCTTCCACCATGAAAGAGAGGCTTTTTCAGTCAATTCGTGGAAGTCTCGATATTTCCTCTAATTAATATACACTGGTGTCCAAAAGTTTGCGACACCCCCACTAACCAGCTGTTTCGTATATTACTACAGGACTACAGTTGAAATGAGTGGGACCAGTGGATTCCCCGTCATGAAAAACATATTTCCAGAAAATTTCATTAAAATCTGTTTTATTACCGCTACGCTACAGTACATTTTCCACAAACAGTGGTGGTCACAGCCATGAGACTTCCTTCTATTTCTGATCATTAAATCTCCATTTGGCGCAAAAAAAAGGAAGCTTTTTCAGATAATTAGAGTACAAAAGATTTGAAAACATGTCTTGAAAATGAAATCACGAAATGGGCAGCCGATGTCGTTTTTCTCCCCAGGAATGTGCAAAAATTGAAGCCATACGCCGACTCGGATTATCCATCGTGAAAATCGGTGCGTATCTGAACCGATCACGTCGCGTTGTTAGTAATTAATTGTAGAACCCTTTTGGCTACGGAAAGACACCAATTCCGGGACGTCCAAGGGTTCTATCGAACAGATATGATCGAACAATTGCGTGGAAAGCTTCAAATTCAATGAAGTCGGCTAGATAAATTGGCCGTGAAGCTGGAGTTTTGACCTCGAGACAAACAATTTATTGATTTCTGCGTTGGAGCGAAATAATTGTTCGTCAAAAACCAAAAAATGATCCACGTCTGACCCCTGATCACGAATTGAGACGTGTTGACTTTGCTCGCCGAAACTTGGTCACAGATCTGAAAAGATCGGGTCCATTTACGGATTTAATTGTCACTTCAAACGTGTTCTGATAATTTTTTCTGATGAAAAGAAGTTTAATCTTGACGGACCGGACGGCTTGAATTCTTATTGGCGTGATTTGAGGAAGGATCCATTTATATTTTCCAAGAGAAACTTTGGAGGTGTAACGTGCATGGTTTGGGGACTCTTCTCGTCAACTGGAACTCTTGATTTTGGAATTCATTTCACCTCGAATGAAATCTGCGGACTATCAAGATTTCCTGGAAAAACGTTTAGTTCCATTTCTGGCATATTGCCTTCACATTTCCACAAGACAACGCCGCCATTCATGCTAGTGCTTCAACGACGACGTGGTTGAGGTCAAAGAATATCACTGTTATGGGCTGGCCATCGTGTTCTCCCGATCTCAATTCAATCGAGAATCTCTGGTCCGGCCTTGCTAGAAGATTTTACCATCAAGGACGTCAATTCAACACTGTAGCGGATCTGAAAGCTGAAATTCTTTGTCAATGGTCGCTGATCGATACAAATCTGATTGTAAGCCTGATTGCAAGCATGTCAAACCGAATTAATGAGGTTATTCGGATCAATGGATCAGCAACAAAGTATTAAATAATGAAATTAATCATTAAATGTCGCTAATTTTAGTGTTATTTCCTAGTTTAAAAATGATGTCTCATTGCTGTGACCACCACTGTTTGTGGAAAATGTACTGTAGCGTAGCGGTAATAAAACCGATTTTAATGAAATTTTATGGAAATAGGTTTTTCATGACGGGGAATCCACTGATACCACTCATTTCAACTGTTGTCCTACAGTAATATGCGAAACAGCTTATTAGTGGGGGTGTCGCAAACTTTTGGACACTACTGTATTATTAAGTACCTAATTTTATTTTGTTTAGTAGATCTTATATGTAAATTCTATGTACTAGTTTATTCAAAATTTTCGTTCCTCTGGCATATTTATTATAATTTCCTTAGGATTCCACTTAATCGGGTAATTGATTGTTTTAAATATTTCCCTATCCCCTTTATTATCCCCTTCAGTTTTCCCTACTGTGAACTATTTAATTTAACCTTATCCAAATTATTTAAATTTTGCCAAACTTTATTTTTATTTATATATTTTTTTTAATTGTCTGATTTTGTTAATTTTTTTTTCTGTGGTGTTTTACATTACTTTTCATCACGTGTCTAGTACCCGTATTTTTAAATAAATACATAAAATAAATAAATAGCTTAAGGAGGATGATATGGTTCCGCATTGCGCATAGAGTTGTTGATTAGTTCGCTTTTTATTTTTTCTTAATAAAATGATTGTTACCAACATTATTAATTATTATGACATAATATTCTGTTCAATTTAATTTTTCAAGTGCAATAACGAACAAACGTAAAAATAAAAAATTGCAAATTGCAAACGATGGTGCACCAATTGAACATTCCCCTCAAAAGTTACACAAAAATCCTTATAGCTCTTTCAAAAAAATTTTAAACTCTTTTAAGTTATTCGAAGATACAGAGAAAAAATAGAATTTTTTTATAATCGGTTTTTTTTATTACGATTCGGTTTTAGCTTATATTCCGTCGTTTTTTTGTAATTTTAGAGTATTTACTAATTGCAGAACGCGGACGAACTCTTCAAAGTATACCATACAACACTTAAACTAATTTTTCTGAGAACAATAATTGATAAATAAAATTTTTTTATAATTAATTGAAAGGGTGTATTTTGCGCAATCGGTGCGCGGTATTTGCAGTTTGTACTTTGTAGCAGTGAAGTGCAAGTGCGATTTAATCTTTACGTCCTCAAAAAATCTTCACGTTTTTTTCAGAGAATCCACGCCAAATCCAATTGACAATTTTACAATATTTACGCTGGTCTAATCATTCTCTACGTGAAAATTGCCCGATACTTCTCACGTAATATTAGTAGCATAGTCTCAAAATATATATTAAACTTTAAAAGTTCTTGAAATATTAGACTAGAGTTATTTGAACACTTATTTATAAGAAAGAACTTGGCGTGGAGAATCTTTTCAGATATCGCTGTAATTTAAAAAAAATGAGGTTCTCCTTTGGACGGCCATTCTTTTGTATCTCATCAATGTGTGTTGTCCCAAAAATTGGATAAAGAACATTGAAAAGGAATAAATGAAAAAGTCCGCTGTGGCCGTGTGGCCATCCAAACAAGAACCTAATTTTTAAAATTATTGTTTGCTCTTCCATTACCCACCGATCTTTGAAAAAAATGATCGTCAGGTTCCATGTTTAGCGGCTATAAAACTTTTTTCACAAGAAGTAAAAGTATGTAAAACTCATACTATTCAACTGGTAAATAAACTCTGTAAAAAATAAATCTTTGCGCAATTTCCTGCTATTGTTCACAATTGTTATCAAATTAGAAAAGTTATTACAGATCTATTATGCGAAAAATAAATATATCTTTGTATCATATAAAATTGTTAAGCTTTAACCATCAATTACTCGACGCATAGACGTTTATCGAAGCTATAATTAGTATACCTGATTTTAAATGGTCGGAAACCACAAACTTTCATGCATAAGGTTTTATTAATGCTTAAAATGCACGATTATAGAGGAAGGATTTTAACAAAACTGAGATTATCAACATTTCTTGTAGGGTATATATTTCTCTTTTTGGAGAACATAACTTTGCATTCTGCTGGAAATGTGCACCACCGTGTTAAACTTTACTAACAGTATTATTCTGATTTTCAAATTATTCTAATAATGATTGATCTATTTCTTTTTGTCTTCCTTAAGTCTTGTTCTCTAATACCGAAAGAGTCACTATTTTCTGGTAGCAGCTAAAGTATTTTTAACAATCTAATTTAGATAAATGTTTGAGGAAATTCCTCGTGATATATTTCCACCTGCAACTCATTTCATATCTATTTTTGTAAATTTATGATAAACAAATAACTCAGTTTTAGATTAACTCAATTCGATGAATTTTTATTTCTACCTTACCTATGCGATTCCATCAGTAATTTTATATATTCTAATTTGTATTGTATTATATATTAATTGGAAGTCACTGAAATCATCCTATTTTCAACAGTTTTTATTTGAAGCACTAATGGTATATCCTTAATAATATTTTTATTCTGATTGAATGATTGATTTTTATAGAATCTTATAATGTTTCTCGTTACTTTTTTTTCAATTAGATTGGCGACATTTGCAAAACCGGAAACTTCTTTAGGCGATTTTTATGAGATGATTGGTGAGTTATACTTTCTACCATTTTCATGATCATTTTTACCTAATTCTCCTAACGTCCGATATTTTTTATTTAATGTTTCAAATGTACAAATGACTTATGTTCTGGTGTTCAAAAGTTGTAGAAGAAATCTGAGATTACGGTAACGGTAATTTATTTTAGATTCGTACGGTAATATTGCGAAAACATATAGTCGTCGCCAAATGCGATTACCGCCGCAAATTGTGGCGCACTTTTTAAATATTATTTTTTCATTTAATTTTTATGATTATTATTATTTTCCACATTTATTCCACGATTGAAACAACATCTAAAACATATTCTTCAATTTATTTAATCAAAAAAAGTATAGAACGAGCCTAAACAAGAAAATAATCATGAAATTAAATTAAAAAATAATATTTGAAAAGTGCGCCACATGTTGCGGTGGTAATCGCATTTGGCGACGACTATATAAATCCAAAATTTGATGAATATGGTTACAATTATTCGAAAGAAAACTCTGTCCAAAAGTTTGAGGACACCCTGAAGGAACTGATAAATCAAAAGGTTAAAAATTTCTTAATTAAAATTAGAAAATCAACAAAATTAATAGTTTTCTAATTGATAATTGCTATATTTTTATTGATAGCTTTGTATAACGTCAAGAAGAATCTGATAAAGATTTCTATACTCTGAAAATCTCATGAAATACCTTCATTCAAACGTCGATTGAGATTAGGAGAACATTTTTCCCATCACATTGTCTTGCGTTCGCATTCCAAATTAAATGAAAATTTTCGATTTTTTGTATCATAGAAATCTTCGGCTTTGCGACCAATTTCTGCAGAAGCCAAAGAGTTTTTTTTCCGTCTGGATAAGAGCAAACCGGTTTTCTGTATTGTACAACAAGTGTTCAAGAGCAACCCTGGTTCAGCGGCAGTTTTCCGAATGGAATAGTCCAGCAATTTCCATGTAACTGTAGGACATCGTGATAAACGCATTTACACGTTGCTGTTTACGCTGTAGTGGCTGAGGCACTAGCATTAAGCCACGCCCCTTTGAGGAAGACTATAAAAGCAATTCTTATGTTTCAATAAACAGTTCCATCTCTGTCTTGGACTCGATGTGCAGCTAACGAGGCATGGCAGCTGAAGTTCAGAGCGATGCAGCCATGTAACTCGTTACAACGCATAATTACCCGGACAAAAGTTTGGCGAGTTTTATGTTTTATCCCTTCTGTTCTGTTTTAAGGTAATGGCGAAGGCTGCAGTTCATCGCTCTTCGATTATCGAAATGTTTAAGCAAATTGTGACTCCTAGAAGCACCGTATAGGATACCATCGAACGTTACGGAGGGCTTGGTAAAGTCAATGACCGCACTGGACGTGGAAGACCAACTTATGTGATTACCCCTCACCGTGTTGAAGCTGTTCGGTCAACAATCAACCGGAACTAACATCGGAGAAATGAGAGATGACTACTGACAGGAAAATGAGCCGGAGATCAATGGAAACATGACCCCGTATCGTGACATAAAAGCTACTATTTTGTTGGATAACCACACTCGTAAAACGGAAACATCTTCTGGCCCGTACGCAAACGAGTGAGAATTTGGTGGCCGTGTTTTCTGCCAAGAAGCTGTTCACGTCAGTGCAAAAGTGGTGCGCGTTTGGGAGACAAGAGAAGGTCAATGCAAAATCCCACAGAAGTCTGGAGGCATTAAAGAAGACTCTGGTCAAGGGATTGGAAAATCTGACTGACGAGTACCTGCGTACAACCATCGATGCCGATCAGAAGCGCCTCCGAGCACTCTTCGTTGAACAAGGCGGCAGTGTTGAACAGAAATAGTTAAACTTGTATTGTAATCGCATAAAATATGTTATATGCTCTCAAAGTATTCCGAGTAATTATGCGCCACTCTGTAGACCATGTCGCTTCCTGTGGCCATCAACCGACAACATCAAGGCCACGCCCACCGGTGAATCGGCCGGGAACTACGTTGGGAGTGATACAGTAGGAGTAAACATACTCGTCTTCTGCTCGCTGTTTCCTCTGTATAGGGTGGTCCAGTGGCTGATGATTGTGATCATATCCGCTCGTTTCGAGCGATCGGCGATGGCCGTCTAGAAGTAGACCGGTGAATGTGTTGATCAACATCGTGGAATGGTGGTATCCTTGGTTACGATGGTCGCAGGAAGCGACAGACAACGTTATTTGAGCTTCCATTCTGATAATTTCAATTGGCGTGCTTTGGAAACCTCTTGGTTTTCTTTGCGATTTTAAATTGTTATCATATCAGTTATGAACAAAATAAATAGTTAATAATAGAAAACAAAAAATATCGTTCAAATTTAAAAGAAACAGTTTAATCAAATAAAAGAAAACTATTCGATAATTCAATGTGATAATTCTTGATGAATTTAAAATTCAGGAAATTATATACCCTTAAATATTATACTTGGATTACAATATCATATGTCATATGTACAGTATAGTTGCAATTTTGTTTTATCACTAAACAGATTGTCAATTGTTTATGATCATTTCTTATGGGAAAAGGTTTGTTTCCTTTTCATATCAATTAAATTTCAACTTTAATAAAAATTGATAAAATAAAATTTTTCAGGTATGGATGAAATATAACCTTATTTTATTTATAATGGTATTTATTTCTCCGATATTCAATACCTACAAGTTTCTTAAATACTCATCAGATTTTGTATATACTGCTGATGGTGAGAGATATATTATTCGAAACGAATTGGATCGTGCACATATTTTTAAATTCTTAGTACCGTATATGATCTTTTCCATAGCCTCTGCCTTGATATTGAATTTAATTAGCCTTGCATTTGTACGAAAGTTTTCAAAGCAGGATAACAAAAAAGTTGGTATGAAATTATAAATATTTTGAATCAAACAATTACTTATTTTCAGAGTTTAATATTCTAATCATAACATTTATAAATTGCTTCATTCAAACATTTGGTGTGATTATCTCAGTATTAAACTCCCCCAAAAACCAGAATGTTAATGGGTATTTCAGGTGTTTTTAATGTATCATCAAGCCAATAATAACTCTCCACTGTTTTATACCTTGAACCAAATTGCAACATTCCTTATTGATATGCACACATTCATCTCCCCATGGCTCTTATTCATTGCATCAACAAACGTAATAAACATCAAATTTTTAATAAGTAATTGTTTTAAATTAGGTACGTCATGCATTGCTTGTAATGCTGAAATATAAAAATGATAATTCAAATTCTGTATCCATGTTTACAACAAGATAGAAGCTAATGTTGTTAATTAGGGTAATAAATAGTTTTATTTTTTTGCTTCTACATGTTAATAAATACAATTTTAAAGATTTTCCATATTCACGCCAAATGGAATAACGATTTGCCGATTTTCCAACGTGTCTGAAAATTTTTTCGTCTTTTTAACTAATAAGTTTTTAATACAATTTAATTAAGCTTATCTTAAACTATCTAAAAACATTATTATCTTTCGTGTTAGATTTGAGCATGTTTACTGAGCTCATTTTTTTATCATACCAGTTTGCGTGCATATTGAAAAAATACTACGATATAGATAAGTTCGTTTCTCTTTTTGAAATTATTCATTCTGGATTTCGAATTCCAAGATTTCTTTCAAAATGTTTTGTTCCAAATTCCTTATTCTTGATACCTTTTCTGAGATTTTAATTCAAAATCCAGGTCTTTAGAAGTTGAGCATATAGAGAAGCGGACCAGCTCTCTCCAATCTTCGCGGCTGCACCTCGCCATAGTTGGTCAGACAACCTTATCCACAATTCCGATTCGCCTTCTTGAATTTCCGAAGGTGGATCCAGGCCATTAAAGATTCTTGCGAGACGAAGACTAATTATGTCTATCTCCGAACCTGAGGAGTTCAGGATTAATTCCATTAATCCCTGGCGCTTTATCTTTTCTCATTATTCGTATTCCATGAGCGATTTCGCTTTCGAGTAATTCTGGGAAATCAATATCCATTTCTTAAAAAGGTTCTTAATCATTGTCTTTTTCAGCGAATAGAGTTTCGAAATGCATCTTCACTAGGGAGAAAGTTTCTTTTGAATTGTATGGAACTTCTTAATTGTCATATTTCAACTTGAGGAAGGGAGTTTCGAATCAAGCTAGTTTTCGAAGTTTCTTTGTGCGAAGCTTTGTCGCTGCCTCTTTAATGATGTTATGATTCCACTCGGCTATATCACATTTAATGGATTCACGAGATCTCGACTCACTTTTTTGAAATTTATTTTGTCGAATGGCTCACGTATTTCATGCCTTAAGTTCTCTTGATAAGTCTAAAATTCTCCCTTTTCTCTTGTTGACTTTCTTTTGAGCCTAATGAGCTGTATCGATAAATGTATACTTGAAATCATCATATGTTTAACGTATTGCTTATATTCAATACAAATAGTTCTTGATGGACTCTGTTTAATCGTTTCGAATGGTTTTTGTACCATTTCCGTTTTGGGGTTTCTTTAATTCCAATCTTGATTTGAGAACCATGTGGTCGCGGATTCCGAATTCCATTATTTTATTTTTAAAAGGCTTTGTTCCAAATTTCAGTTTATATTTTTGAAATTTTTGCTCCGAACACTTTAGCGTCCGCTTGAGATTTTGATGAGACTTGCACTATTGATAGATTCGGATGCGCTGATTTCAAATCCGTTTTCAAAATCGGCGCAATTTTTTTCATTTTGTGATTTATGCTCATCAATAAACCTATCAGAAAAAATTTGGCGGCTTACATCTCGGCTCAGAGGAAAATTGTGCCGGTTTTGAAAAATGATTTGGCATCAGCACATTCTATCAATGGTGTAAGTCTCATCATAATCTCAAGCGGACGCTAAACTGGCTTTCCTTGTTAGAAATTGTAAACTTTTTGATCTTTTCATCAAATTTTGCATTTTTCTCGTTTAAAACTGAAAAACGAATATTCTAGACCGCGACAATTCTTGACGTATTCTAGATTCGACATTTTTTTGTTCAATGCCTGATTCCGCGTTCAGTATAAGTTCACAATTTGTGTATACTTGAATATTCAATTCCGTACTCTGAATTTCATATTCCGCTATTGAAAGTTTTTCATTACAAATACAAGGACGTTAATTTTTTCTATTAGGTCTAGAAATTAATTTCCGCGTTTTTTAACGCATATTAAACTATAAAAAACTTAAACTTAAACAAAACTTTTATTCAAAATAATTTCCGTCATTAATCCGACGGGGCAATGTCCGGAGAGTACGGCGGGTGCGGTAAGACTTCCCATTTGAACTCTTTCAGCGTATCCTTCACCGCTTGAGCAACATGCTGCCTTGCGTTGTCATGAAGCAAAGTAACCTTTTCGTGTCGATTCTGGTATTTTTAATGCGATTTCATGCCGCAACTGCACTAGTTGATGCTGATAGCAATTCGCTGTGATTGTTTCGCCAGGTTGGAGCAGTTCAGAATAAAGAAGTCCTTGTTGGTCCCACCATATGCACAGTTCCCGTGGATGGTGGGTTTTGCGGTCGAAGTTGTCAGTTCACCGGGATTAACCCACGATTTTCTTCGCTTCGGATTGTCGTAGTACACCACTTTTCATCGCCAGTTATGATGCGGTGTAAAAAAGATTTTCTTTGAAATCTGTCCAACAAGATTTGTGAAGTTGTTTTTCTCTGCTCTTTGTTGCGTTCTGAGAGCTCATGGGGCATCCATTTTCCTTTCTTTTGAATCTTCCGCATAGATTTCAATCTATGAGAAATTGCTTTTTGCGTGACGCCGAGAGATGCCGCGAGTTGCTCCTTTGTTTGAGCCGAATCTTAATCCAACAAAGCCTGAAGTTCTTCGTCTTCAAATTTGTTTGGCTGTCCTGATCGGTCTTTGTCGTTGATGTCAAAATCTCCCGATTTGAAACGCTGAAACCATTCTTGGCAGGTTCCTATGGATGGTGCAGAATCGCGGTAAGCTTGGGCGAGCATTTGGTGCGCGTCAGTGGCTTTCTTCTTGAGTTGGAAAAGGAAAAGAAGAGCTTCCCGCAAACGACGTTTTCCTGGCACAAAGGTGGACATATTCTGGACCCAAAATAATGATTTTTATAAAGTACGTGAAGAAAGTTATATATAAGTAGAAAGCTGATAACACAGAAAACATTATAACATAAAATTCGTTATATAAAAATAATTTTATTTGACAAAACATCAACAACAAAAAAAACGCGGAAATTAATTTTTAGACCTAATATTATCAAAATATAAGAAATTGATAATTCATTTTCAACATTTTTAAATTATTCTCAAATAGTCTCAACATTGAACACCATGATTGGAACATGAAACAAATATTCAATTTATGTTAATAATTTCTCTGTTTTTCATTATATTTCTTCAAAATTTCTAGATCAAATCAGATTTATTACTTTTATTTTTTATGAAAATAAAATTGGAATTGTCAATTTCTCATATTGTCCTTTTCAGAGATCGGTGCCTAATGGAAGAGAAAAAAAATTAGGATGGAATAAGGTTCTCGTTGGGACGGCCTCTCTTTTTAGACGGCCATTCTTTTTTACGAAATTATGGGCAGCACATATTTAAGAGGAATTGAGAAAAATTGTTGATTGTGGCCTTGTGGTTTTCTCTTCTTTTATTGCTCTTCTATTAGGCACCGATCTCTGAAAAAGACAATAACTTAATAATAGTTAATCTTAATTTTTAAATTTAGAGTATACTCGTTATTTTATCACCAGAATGTGCATTTACTATGAGGTCTTTTTTCCAGTAATCAAGCAATATATTTGTACAGAGAACTCGGAGTGTTTTGAGTAAATTAATTGATTTCATTTGCTTAACACTATTCGTATAAACCAGAATCTAAAAAGAAATTTTACGCAATAAAAGATCAAAATTCCGAATACAGGATACGGAATATGCATGATTGTAAAAATATTTCAGAAAGAAATGAAAAATCTTAAGATTCATATGTCCATACCAGTGATGGGAGGGACCCCGTTTTTTTTGTAATTCCGGGCGGGCGGGACCTTAAAAAAAATTTAAAATTTCAAAACCCGGGACTTCTCTTTTTCAATACCTGAGTACCTTCCATCACTGGTACATACATGTTTCGTTAACTTTAATGCTATTATTAATTTTTTTAAAATTTTTTTGCTATCATAATTGCTCCTAATCTTTAGTTTTGCAAGATATATTATACATTGTAATGTGATACCCTTATTATAGAGCAATTTATTAAAAATTTAAAGAAAAACTATAAATCTCCAGCTTTATCTTATTGACAGAAAAAAGAGCTGTAAATCACTGCAATTGTTTAATGTATAATTTAAGTTTTTTTATCAAATAATTAACCATTTAAAAGCATTGAGGTAATATGCTAATAAACGATTTTAACATTGTTCGAAAAGGCGAGTCCTCGCTCAAAATTGTTTTAATTTGACTCTGTAGTGACAGCGTACATAATAAAACATGGATAAATATTTTATATTTTATGTTTACCTTTTATACACGTTACCATCATTAGCATTATATATTGTTATATTAACTGTGATTATAAGAAATTGGAAGATTCTGAAATCATCATTCTATCAGATATTCTTATTTGAAGCATCAATGGTAATTTTGTATTTTCATAAGAACAAATATTGTTATAATTATAGAATTTTATTGCTTTACTTGTTGTGTTTTTCTCAATGAAGTTATCGTTGTATGCAAAACCAGGAACAACATTGGGATCATTCTATGAAGAAATAGGTATTTGTAATAATCACAATCAAAAATCACATAAAATCAAAATCCATTCATGAAAGCACAAGCATGAATAGCAGTTCAGAAATAAATATTTTTAGTACTGCTCCAGGGATAAATTTGACCGAAATATAAAAGAGAATTAAGTATCACCGGTTCATGCATTAATCAATTTCAGGGAATTATATACCGATAAACCTTGTTTTAACTCTTCAATACCATATGACATATATACAATATAGTTGTAATTTCATATTATCCATTAACAGATTTACAATTGTTTATGATCACTTTTTATGGGAGAAAGTAAGTGTTTATTACATTATTTACAACGTATCATTCAAAATTGATAGAAAAATAGCTTCAGAATTGAAATTAAGTCTGAAAACTTTGAATTTTCTAGAAATGAATGGGAATCTTTGAATAGAAAAAGAACTGGCTTGAAATAGTTCAACAATCCCAGAACAGATTTTCAAAAAGAAAAATCAAAATTTTAAATTTCTTTGATAAGATTTTTAGATATGAAGCAGGAGGAAAAGTTGAATTGTATTTTTAACTTTTTTCATTGGTTGTAATATTCTGGAAAAAGGTTTAGTTTATTTTTCATTATTATTTAATTTTATTTCAAACTTTATCATAATTCTCGCGAGGAGATCTATATTTAAATGGCTCTTATTTAGTGCATTCTTAAAAATTTTAAAATTTCTGAATCATCTGTAACAAACTATATAATGTGATATCATTTTAAAATGTAGAATTTATTTGTTGACTTGGATTATTTAGAAACCTATCTAGTTAGAGCCAATGGCAAAGTGTTCCCACATAAGCCCATTTTTGACATGATGACTGCCCCTGATTCTTGAATCTCGCCAACAACATTTAATGGTCGACACAGATGGGAACACGAACGAGTGAGCGATATTCATCGTGAATTGGATTCTCGTAAATTGTTCCTATAGTCAGATGATTTGTAACGCAGTCGCATCACGGTGGTCCTTGATGTTCCCGTCGGTTCAAAAAACTTGGATATGCAAGATTTTCCAAAGCCATACTGATCAGCTCCAGCTCTTTCGTTTTCTTCTTCCTTTAAAGTCAATCTACGATGTTGCCAAACCCGCTTATAAACAACAAATATTATTATCAAAACAAGTTTTAACTGAAAAATCCGCAAAACAGCGTATAGGTGCTTGCGCAAAGTTTGATTTTAGGTTTTCTATCATAATATATGTATGTCCCAAAAAATCATAGTCGGTTCCCTTTTTCTGAGTTATTACGAAAAAAACTAAAATAATGAAAGGAACTTTATAGACTTACCTAACTCCACTTTCACGAGTATTGCACATCTTACAAACAATTTAAAAATGCTTTGTTTTTTTTTAATTTAAATTCTTTATTTTGTAAAGCGTAACTTCTTCCAATTTGATTTACGTTCTTGTTTAGAACCGTTAAGATTTATTGATTAATTGTTTTTAAATTATTTAACGTTTCAAAAACACTTGTAGTATGCTTAAAAAAATAAAGAATATATAAATAATAAAGAAATTTGTCCACATTTTTTTACAAGATAATCAGTAGTCCTGGGTTAATTCTATAAACCTTTCAAAACCTTTTAAAATGGTGCATTATTTTACTAGGGAGGTCATTTTTGGATCCAAAAGGTTTCGGGCTGAAACTTTGCATGGTGATAGCTGAGGATATTTTATTAGTACACACAAAAATTGTCCTGTACTGGGATGTTTAAGTGGGTTAAAGAACGGTTCAAAGTTACCAACCTTAAAATTCCTGTAGAAAACAGTAAAAAACCATCAAATTTTGTTATCGACAATTTATTCGATTATAATAAAAGCAGCGGCAAGCATCGGTGGTCAAGTGGGTAAGCGGTTCGTCATTCCTCGGTGTTTCTGAGCTAGCATAGGCAGAACCGCGTGCGGCACGCAGTGGGATATAGCCAGCATATTCGATGAAAGAATGCGACGATGAGAGACGCAGACAACCCGATTCCCGCTGCTTGGAATTGGGCGTGGCTGGCCACTCATCGCTACGCATTTTTGGCACGTTGCCATTTATTTCTTTTTTTAGGGAAAATAATTGAAAAATCTTTATTAATAGCAGCTATGGCCCAACTGTCGACAGAAAACGTAAGCTGGAAATCACCGAGTGACCACCGATGCTTGCCGCTGCTTTCATTATGTTCGAATAAATTGTCGACAACAAAATTTGATGGTTTTTTTTAACTGTTTTCTACAGGAATTTTGAGGTTGGTAAATTTGAACCGTTTTTTAACCCACTTAAACCCCCCAGTGCAGGACAATTTTTTGTGTGCACTAATAAAATTTCCTCAACTATCACCATGCAAAGTTTCAGCCCGAAACCTTTTGGATTCAAAAATGACCTCCCTAGTTATTTTTTCGATAATAATGTTTTTGATTTTTGTTTTTTTTGTCACGCTTTGGAGTATGCTCCTGTTGCCAATTAACGTCAACTGAAATCGTAAAAGTGTTTACACAATTAAAATTTTAAGTTTACAGATATTATGGTTTTATGATTTCTTGTTGAGGAAAGGACGTGTTTATCTCAATTAGACACAATAGGTCATAGAAAAAAAAGGACAATTTAGAGAAAAACCGAGACAACAAGAAACGAGAAATTCTATGTATTTAAAGAAATATCAAAACATTTCAGGGAATTATATCACGACTGACCCCCACAGTATCACTAGGGCGCTTTGATGCAGAATACTTACTTACTTTGGATACTTTGAAGCACGACTCATTCTCCAGCGGAGAAACGGACTAACTCCATCCATTTCGATCGGCTCTTCCTTGCCAAGGTAGTCCAAGCCGTTTTTCCTTCTAGGATTCCAATTCTTTTTCTATGAGTACGTGAGGTTGAGCAGTGCTGGGTAAATCTCGCAGTCATGTCCTTGACTTGGTCTGACCAGCGCGCTCTCAGTCTTCCTATCGCTCTTGTCCACCCGGATCCCATTCCTTTAATCTTCGGCACAACCTCTCTGTCGGCATCCGGGCGACATGTCCGACCCATTTCATCAACTTCTTCTTCATGACTCGTTCCACATCGATTGTGCCACAGTTGTCGTGGAAACCATGTTGAGGCAGAATTCACAGTGAAACTTTTTTGGGGTCTCTCTGTTTATAATTGTCTTTGCAATGCGTCGTCAAAAAATTGATAATGGTTACACGCCAAATAAAATGAAAATTACTTAATATTCTAATATAATTTTTCTACGCGTAAATCAGGATTTACTTGTTACGCGAGATAGTCAAACTCGTCGTACGCTATCACATAGTCTAATATTATTGTCAGAATATTTAACTTGAGCTCCACTTCTAGGCTCACTGTTACAGTATTCCATTTTGCGTGCAGGATTGTTTAGATAAACATTGTTGACCTAACATCTTCTTTTCCAGTAAGACATCAACCTAACTACGATAATAATGAGAAACTAGTAATATTCATATTAAGTGTTTAAAATTTATCATACCTATGGAATTTATACCGGCATACCCCCAATGATTAGCTGTCTAATACATAAACTTTTACAGATATGGAAGAAGTACAACATTGTCGCTTTCGTAATCATAATGATACTTCCCACATTCAACACATATCAATTTATGAAATATAAATCATATTTTGAATATTCTATTGAAGGCGAAAAATATATAGTCAGAAATAATCTTAATCGTGTTAAAATATTTCAAGTATTGTCTCCATATATAATAATTGTAACTGCGTCATCATTCATATTAAACATTATCAACTTGTACGTAGTACGGAAATGGTCCAAACAAAATAAAAAGCAAATTGGTAAGAACTAGATATAATCGCCTATACTATGTTGTTAATTGTGATTTATTGATATTTTCGCTTAATAGGCGCATAAAATAATAATATTCTGGTCTGGTTCAGGCCAAAGGGATGTCGATTTAATTTTCAATATGTTTATTATTTCGATTATAGCCTATGTCAAAACAGTTATCACGCTGCAAATGCGGCATACTATTAGGGTGAACCAAAATTTTTTCCGATTTCCTATACCTTTTTGTCTAATTGTTTTTTTTTACCAAATAAAGATTTTTATATACATGTTTTATATATATTTTTAAAGCTCTTGAACAGCTCTATCATAATATGCTTAAATTTTTAATTGGTCTTTTATTTAAATTTTTTAACTTGTAGAAGAAACATGGAAAAATCCGAAATTTGTGTTCTTTTACGCCATTACTGGAAACAAAGCTTCAACGCAGCAGGAGAAGCTAAAAAGATATTCGAAGTTGAAGGCGACAATATTGTCTCGGATCGTACTGCGCGAAATTGGTTCAAAAGATTTAGCGACGGCGACACTGATCTCGAGGACAAGACACATTCAGACCGACCTACGACAGTGGATTCTGAAGCAATTCGTGAAGCTGTGGAGACCAATCCATCAATAAGTACTCGCAGACCTTTATTGAGCCCAACTTGATCGAATGTATGCGGCACTTGGCGAGAATCATCCAGCATTGATCAATCGGAAGCTTCACCAAGACAAAGCAAAACCGCACACCACAAGACAAACGAAGGAAAAGATTAAAAATCTCGACGCCACTGATCTTCTTCCACATCCAGCTTATAGTCCGAACCTTGCGCTATCTGATTATCACCTTTTCCGATCCATGGCACACTTTCTTCGTGGTCGTAGCTTCAATGACCTGGCCGATGTCGAAAATGGGTGCCGCGAGTTTTTCGCCTATAAGAACAAGGAGTGGTACCACAGTTGGATCGAACAACTTGCCGATAGATGGGTTCAAGACATAGAGTCAAATGGTCTTTACTTTGAAACCGAATTGTTTTTCATGTCTTGTAAAATTATGTTTAAATTTTTAACGAAAAATCGGAAAAAAATTTTGGTTCACCCTAATAATTCAATTTTTTTTTCAAATTGATTATTTAATTTAATTTTTGGGACATTTTTTAGTAGTTATCGCTTATATTGGACGTTTTAGTATTTTTCTTGTTCATAAATGGTTCATAATGCTCATAGAAATTTTTGCTTTGTATTTAATTGTAATACTTTGGGATTTACGTTTCGCTTCTTCAATATTCAATTTTCTTGCTCTCTCAGCTCTTTTATTTTAATAATTTTGTTAATTTCAGGCTTCAATATATGTTAATCTATCAGCCATTAGCATGTGCTATACGTTTAGAAGTTGTAGTGACTCGTCGTACACCGAAAAATAAAAATATATTGCAGAAGCGAAACGTAGATCACAAATAAAACACTTAAATATTATCAAAATATAAGAAATTAATAATTCAATTTCAACATTTTTGAATTAATTTCAATGGTCTCATTGAGAAAATGAAACAAATATTCAATTTATGTTAATAATTTCTCTGTTTTTCATTATATTTCTTCAAAATTTCTAGATCAAATCAGATTTATTGCTTTTATTTTTTAAGAAAATAAAATTGGAATTGTCAATTTCTTATATTTTGATAATACAAAGCAATTATGAATTATTTATGAACCAGAAAAATATCAATAAACGGTCACTATAAACAATAACAACTAAAAAATTTCGCAAAAATTAAATTAAATAATCAATTTGAAAAAAACATTTGAATTAGTATGCCGCATTTACAGCGTGATAGCGTCGTCAACTGTTTTGACATAGGCTATACCTTTTGCCAATAATAAAATTACACAGAATATGATTATAATTATTACTAAATTAACAATCAATGTAAGAAAAAAACGAAATAAGACTAGAAAATACGAAGATTTATTTTAATAATTAAACAAATTGAAAATTAAATCGACAGATTGCAGACGTGTCTCTTTGCCCCCAAGCGAAACCACCTTTTTTTAAATTTACCTTTCATTAATGAAAATACATGAAAAATAAAAATACATTGAAAATTAAATTATAATCACGATCTTTATGATTTAACGGTACCAAACAGACTGAATTTTTTAATATTTTTCCGTTAAAAAACTATAAAACATTATTACCTGTCTTGAAGGCCCCATACTATATATTTTTGCCTATTTATGACAATCTTTCAAGGTTTTTTTAAACAATAATAGTAACATTAATTGGAATAATAGAATAAATTTCAGAACTTAATATACTTATTCTTACGTTTATAACCTGTATTATTCAAATAATCGGTGCAATTGTAACGGTAAGCAATCATGAATAACATATTGTGACGACTAAAATCTCTTTAAAGTGTTTTTAAATGTAAAGTGTAAAATTTTTATTAAACTTAAATTTAACAATTTCTTCAATTTATAGGTAATAAATAATAAATATAAATTTAATATTGTCGTGGTGTAGGTTATTGAAAAAGCAGGTTTAAAGGAGCATTCCGAATAATAAAAGGGTCTCGTTTCGGACAGGTGTAGAATTAATTTTCAATTTGTTTATTATTTCGCTTTTATTTTTTTCATAAAATTTTGTGTTTAATTTTGTTTTCTCTTAATAATTTGGTTGTTACATTAATAATAATTATTATTCATTTCAGAGATCGATGCCTAATGGAAGAGCAAAAAATTAGGGGCGGAGAAAAGGTCTTGTTTAGGCAGCCACACGGCCATTAAGGTCATCACGTCTTTTCCTCATTTGTTTCTCATCAATTTCTGTTATCTATTTTTTGATGACAAGAAATGAAAAGTTTAATTTAAAAATGAAAATGGATGAAATAAAAATATTGATGACAAACAAAAGAGGAAGAGATTAGATGGCCTTCGTGGCCGTGTGTCTGTCTAAACAAGACCTTTTCTCCGCCCCTAATTTTTTGCTCTTCCATTAGGCATCGATCTCTGAAATGAATAATATTATCAAAATATAAGAAATTGAAAATTCAATTTCAACATTTTTGAAAACATTTCAATGGTTTCAAAGAGATCGTGAAACAAATATTCAATTTATGTTAATAATTTCTCTGTTTTTCATTATATTTCTTCAAAATTTCTAGATCAAATCAGATTTATTATCTTTATTTTTCAAGAAAATAAAATTGGAATTGTCAATTACTTATATTTTGATAATATAATAACAAAATTTTATGTGTAATTTATTATATTTAAGGTCGGTATTCAAAGAAAAGCGAAATAATAAATCAATTGAAAATTAAATCTACACCTGTCTCAAGCGAGACCATTTTATTATTCGGAATGCTCCTTTAAACCTATTTTTTCAATAACCTGCACCACGATAATAGTTTTTCTTCAGATATATCTCTCTAATAACCAAGTAAATAACAATTCGCCATTATACTTTCCACTGGTAGACATTGTCTCGATTGTTATGGATTGCAATACATTTGTATCACCATGGCTCTTATTCATTCTATCGAGTTCTGTTAGTGATATTTCATAAAGTTCTCTTAAAGAATCAAAATGACTATTATTTTAGATTCGACAACTAATATTCAATTTGATTGGAAAAGAAAAGGAACAAGTTTCGTCTGTGTCAGCGCATCAGACGAGGAAATAATTTACAAAGTTTTAAAAGTGCAGCAAAAAACAATTATATTTTTATTTAAGCTTAAAGTTAAGTATATATATATATATAAAGTATTTAATAATTTAATTTGTGTATATTAAAGTTTTTGAATTCAAAAACGATCGAGTCTCCTTGGAGTTATAAAAGAGAAGCATGTTGAACATTGTTGCTTCTCAAGCCTACAAGACTTTTCCCTACGAGCTTTGCCTCCATACCGAACGGTCTATTTTCAGAATTGGCCACTTTTATAATTCTCTACGATGAAAAACCAACAATTGGAACCCAATCCACGCCCGACAATTACATAAAAGAAGCACATTTGAGATAGTAGTGGGATAGTTGAAATGTTTGGCAACAAGAGGGCAAACAAAAAAAAAGAAATATTATGATATATATATATTACTGTTATTGTTGCCAACCAATTATTCGAGTTTGAATTACAATACTTACGCGTACATTGTGAAATGTAATATATATTCCAGAAAAAAAATGTAATATATATTCCAGAAAACCATCTTGACACTTGACCACGCCTATTTTATTTGCGGACTGATTTTTTGAATTTTTATTTTTATTTTTAATTCTTTTTTCATCCGGAGTGCTTACGACAAGAACAAAAAAACACAAACAACGAATAAGCTATTCTTCAAATATGGAGCTCAGAATAACTGCTCAAATAGTATTATTCATTAAGATAAGCGGTTCATAATATAGTTTCAAATATTCGTTTCAAGTTTACTTGAAAATTATTCTGGAATTAATAAGGACAAATTTGTAATAATATTTTAAATGTAGAAAAAAATTGAAATTTTAAATTAGCGTAGCTATGTTGCATGCCGCTGAGGTTTTTATTTAATTAACGCCATAACCAATTGACGAGTCCATTTAAGCCATCAGATCTTCACTACTTGGTTTTATATGGATTTTCTGTCATTGATTTTTTTTTTTGAGTTCCATTTCCGTTTTCCGTTGTCCGTTAGAAAAAACTGATTTCCGTGCAACCCCGGTCTGTATTTAAAATCTTGCGAGTTTCCATACACTTTTTCTTCAGTTCTAAACATGACTACTTGATTACCACAGCTCTCTCCAAGGTGTTCGGATTCGTTTTTCAAGTGTTGACCAATGTCCAACCCAACTGAGCAGCTTCCTCGTAACTAACAAATCAAAGGAAATCGATCCATCGAGCTTGGCGTGAAAGTATATTATGTCGAGTCATTTGAAGACGTTCCGGAACGATGATGCACACCCGGACAATAACATTGAAATAGAGGAAACACATTTTTTGTTGGCTATTTGCCAAAAGGGTGGGGGACTAGAAAAATGTTGGCCACTAAAAGTTCGTCTTTTATTTTTAGCTATTTTTTGAAGCTTTATTATTCGGATTCTAAATAAGGTAAGTTAATTATTTGTATATAAAACAACTGGGAACAATTATCTGAATGTATTAAAGTAACTTTAAAACAAATAATAATCATTTTTAATGTCTTTTTGCTACGTAGAAGTTTTAAACTGTTATAAAAAATTTTAAAGTAAAATGACAGTGAAAAGTAAAATATCATCTTATAGAGAATTTTATGCTGATTCAGATGAAATGCATCTTAATATAACCTGTCAGTAGATTAATTATTTATATTGAATTTAATGAAACAGCAAAAAATAAAACTATAGAGAATCATCATTTTTGTCACCAATACGTTCAGATAATTATTTTAATTATTCTAACACAAATTAAAACTTAATTAAACTTCAATACATCAAGAAATCAAAATATTTCACAAAATAAAAAAAAGATGACAACAAATGTGCCTGCATTGAAAAAAAAGCGTCAATACTTATGCTGTTGACGCCGGTTTCGAAGCGGTCCCGTTTTTGGTCCGGGTGTGGATGATGTATTAGATCTTTTTTTTTCTAGAATGTCAGGAAATAGTAGATTGCATTTGTAGAATGCTAAATACGGAGTTTTTCGTAGCATAGTCATTGTGTACGATCACCGCCTTCCTGGGGTTGATTTCTAGAACGTGATTTTCTAGCCTTTTCTTCGAGTTGATTTAGACGCCGGCTTATTTCTTCTAAGGAACTTCCAATTAGCGGTCGTCAGCGAATTCGAATTGTTTCAAAAACTTTCCATCAACACAGATATCTTCAGCTTCTCCCACACTCTCCTTGTCGGATTCATCGAGAAAAAAATGTGAACAGAGATGGTGATGCCGAGTCAACTTGACTCATCAATCTCTTGAACGGAATATTGATTGTTCTTCCATGGATTCTGATCTCTGAAAAAAGAAGCTGAAAAGTCGATTAGAGCTAGTTCCAGAGGGAATTTGAATCCATTCCTTTTTTCAATGAGTTGTCTAACAGAATGGATATTGTCGATGATCATCTAGACCATCCTTCCTCTTTGGTAGGTGACTCATTTTGGCAGTTTTACACTTTTCTGGTATTCTTCTTCCCGTCAAAATCGTGTTGAATGCGTGCATGCGAATCCAAATAATAGATGCACGCTCTCCTAGCAGCGAAAAATCTAAATTCTATTCCCAGTAGTTTAATATTCTTCACGGAATTCCATCTTCCATCTTCCGTTTTCCGTCTTCCGTTTGAAAAAAAAATCGGTTTCCGTGCAACCCTGATATATACCTCAGAGATAAAAATTCTCTTCCATATTTTGAGTATGTTTGGATCTGTGATCTTTAATACAGTTCTTATTGACAAAATCCTTTCTCTTGTAATTAAATCTGTTATATCATACTTGGGAAAGGCCACCCGGGGCCGTCCCTAAAATATAACAAAATTTTAGTTTTTTTCATTATTTCTTAATTATTGATATGTTTCTTAAAATATCGTGTGTATTTTTGTTCATCAACTGGATTAGTAAATATTTGAGAAATTTAGAGCCGATCTTCAATCAAATTTGTAAACAAATTATTTCAAACAAAAATTCAATGTTTTAAAATATTTATTTTAACATAAAATATCAGCAAATAAATCAAGAATTTGATAGAACCTTACACTTTTTTGAGAACCGACAACTTAAATATTAACCTCAAAATCCGAACTAATACCTAACACTACATCAGAAATTATTTTTTGCAATTGTCCAAGTAGACTAATATCTGATTCCAGAAAATCAGCAGGGTGACGATTTAGTGAATTGACAACCTTTTCAGATACGAAGTTCAAGCATAGTTGTCGACATGAAAAAAAGGGCCGAGGCATTGAGGGCCGAAAAAATTAAAAATCTCCGGCGTGGCCCTAAATTTCCCAAGTATGTGTTATATTAAGTCTTCAAAAGAAATTAATGGATTCCCGAAGAAATAATTTTGTTTATAATTGTCAAAGTGTAAGAAATTGATAATTCATTTTCAATATTTTTGAATTAATTTCAAGTGGTCTCAATGAGAACGTGAAGCAGATTTCCAATTTATTTAAATAATTTCGCTTTATTTCATCATTTTTTGTTATATTTCGTCAAAATTTATAGTTTACGTCCTATTGATTATTTTTATTTTTTAATGAAAATAAAATTAGAATTATCAATTTCTCACAACTTGAATAATAGAATAAATTATCACTTTTCAGCTGTCTGTTTTATATGCAATGCTCGAAATATAATGATTAGAATTTATTTAATATCCGTTTAATTGTAGGTAAATATTAATTTATATGACTACTTATTTAATGTTCTACATACATTTCTTCTATACCATACCATCAATTGGATTATATATAATAACATGTGCGGTAATCATTTCAAAATGGAAAACGTTGAAGTCATCGTTTTTCCAAATTTATTTATTCGATAGTTTGATGGTAATTTTCTAGTTTTTTCACAGTGGAAGTCTGATTTCTCGTTTAATTTAAAGTGGCACAATTTGAAATAGCTTGTTGTCTCAAGAAAATTATTATTTTTTGTTATTATAAAAATCTGAGAAATTGACAATTCCAATTTTATTTTTATAAAAAATAAAAGTAATAAATCTGACGTGATCTAGAAATTTTGAAGAAATATAATGAAAAACAGAGAAGTTATTAACATAAATTGAATATTTGTTTCATTTTATCTATGAGACCATTGAAAATAATTCAAAAATGATCAAATCCAACCTTTCATATTCTTAGATTTTGATAATATGTTTTTATAAAACTGCCACGAAGTACGCACAAATCCCAAAACACCGCGCACCGATTGCGCAAAATACGCTCTTTCAATTCATTATTAAAAAACGTTTATTTATCAATTATTGTTAACATAAACATTGGTTTAAAAGTTTTTATGGTATTATAACTCTTTGAGAGTTACCAAGCATTCTGCAATTAGTAAATATTCTAATGTGGCAAAGAAAACGACGGAATATGAGCTAAAACCGAATCATAATAAAAAACATAAAAATGATGATTTCTCGAAAATTTATTGGTTTATTTTTAAGAAACAGGTATCAAAAGTTCCTCATTTTCTTCTATTTCTATTCGCGTTACTTAAAATAGTAAAATAATTTTTCGAAAGTTCTATTAGGGTTGTTTTTTGTTTGTTTTTTTTTCATAGTTAAAAAAATTATAAGTTTTATGTATTAATAACACTTTATAAATAATAACAAATAGATAAATAACAATAAAATATGCGGGGGCACTGCGGGTAAAATGACATGTTACGGGATCAGCACACATAGTTTGCTGACGCATTTTTTCAGCTATTGACGCATTTCGCGTTTAATTCTTAAAATTTTTAAAAAAATTAAATATTTTGGTTGTACAACCAATAAGTAAAATATTTTTTATACTATTATGGAATTAAAAATACAGATAATTTAATTATAAAGAAAAACAAAATTTTTAAATATTTTTTTGTTTCTTCACAACATAAATTTGAATATGCAAATTTTTTGACCTTTAGAAAAAAATCAAGATATATATTTTATTAATCGGAAAAAAATTCTCTATAAAATGATATTCCGAACTTATCTTAACGATCATTCAATAATGAAATATATTTAAATTTTTCTTAAGATAAAGATTATATATGCGATTCGGAAGGAAAATGATATAATATCAATCCTATGAATTGTTTTCATGTCTTCAGAGTTGAAACTATAATTGTAGATGATTCTTATAGATAGTGATCGGAAATTATATTAATGTATCAACTCCAGAATTCATTGCTGGATTCATGTTGCAGGGAAGTATTCTAGGCAGTATTCGTTTATTAGTTTTGCCACGATTCATTCAACAACAAACCATAAAATATCTTTCGCCGATATTTCTTTGCCATTCGTATATTTTTATCTAATGATTCCAATTCAGAATCTCAATATTTCTTGCTATAATCTCTTCATATACAACACATACCAAATAAAATTATTATTATTGTGTATATAAAGAAATAATATAAAACAAAAAATTCATTTTTATCCAACTATCCACCTAACTAGAATACGTATTTAAATACTAACTATAACTATATATATATATAAATATTGAAGATTTTCGTTTTCGTCTAGAAGCTTTCTTTTCCTGACTTTAAAGATTGAATTCAACAAGGATTATTCTAAAAATATAAATATATGTTTCATTTTAAATGAATATGACATACATTTGAGCTGCTTCCTTGATTGGGGTCGGTACTGCCCATCTGAATCAAATATATACATTTTGTAGTAACAGAAATATAAATAAATAATTATTGAATGATCCTTAAGGTAAGGTCGGGGTATCATTTAATAGAGAATTTTTTTCCGATTAATAAAATATATATCTTGAGTTTTTTCTAATGGTCAAAAAATTTGCATATTCAAATATATGTTGTGAAGAAACAAAAAATTATTTAAAAATTTTGTTTTTCTTTATAATTAAATTATCTGTATTTTTTCAATGTTGTTAACCACAATAACAATTCACGTATTCTTTAGAATAGCTTAATCACAAAGATTTAAAAATATATTTTATAATGGTCAAGTTGTTTATTGCCGAATTTTTGCCCGGTCGTACAAGTCTTTTGTTCACTACCTACTAAGGCGTTCTCCTATGTTATACTACCCGGTGTGCGGGGGAAGATTGCGGCAACGGGGCTAGGTGATGAGGTAAAACAGGAACTAAAATATGAATAACAACAACAAACCGTCTGACAATTTGAATAGCCTAAATGCGCGCGCTAAGTTAGATCTGCAGTTGAATTGGCGGCAGTTTAAAATGACCACGCGCAATGCCATCCTGGCCGAGCCGCGATAAAACACCACAACAATAAGAAACTCAAATATTATACAGAATATTATCACATATCTTAATGTTTTGTTTACCATTCGAATGCCGTCAGCTGCGCAAGAACCGAGCATATTAGTGGAATTTATTAAGTTATGCAGTACGTTGATGGTTAAAGACAAAAACAAGGACATCGTAAATTTTTAGATGATGTGCTGCCATTACAAGTATTCCTGGGCCTTCAGTATCATATGGCATATGTACAATATTCTTGTAATTTGATTTATTCATTCAATAGGTTCACAATTGTCTACGATCATTTCTTTTGGGAAAAAGTTAGTTTTTGTTAAATGCAACATCCATTATCTTCAATAGATTTATGACTATCTAGATTATAAAACTCAAAAAATACAGTAAAGTATCCATTATAACGAAGCTAATTAGAAATAAATAGAAAAATACGCAAGTTTCGATAGGAATCCATATTGTTTCGTTTGACATTTGGTCAAACGTATTAAAAAACGTCTCTTTTTTGTGTAAAGAATCTGGAGAGAGACACAGCAAATGAAAATCACGATTTTAAAACATTTTTTATTAAAATCCCCGTGTAATGTAACAAGTAATATTCACGTCGATGTCACAGACTGTTCATAAAATATTACAAGGGAAGTCACTTTAGCGTCCCTTTGAGAATTTGCTGAAACTTGGACCATTGATAGATTCGGATGCGCTGATTCCAAATCCGTTTTCAAAATCGGCGCAATATTTATCTGAGCCGAGATATGAGCCGTCAAAGTTGATTTTTTGATGTGCTCATTTATGAGCATAAACCACAAAATGTCCGATACAAGCAATAACTTAATTATATAAGCCGAGCAATTAGCATGAGAAGTGTGGCAGCAGCAGCGAGTGGACGAAGCAAATGGAACGGTATAGTGATCATGGTTGGTTATTGCAGTGTCTGTACAGTATTGTTAACGTTTCTAGTTGCTATGCAAGTTGAAAGCTTATTTATTTCGTATTTTGAAATTTTTTCATTTATTGCAAATTTGTGAAAAATTTCTTATTCTGTTCAAGAGTTTAAAATAACAGAAAATAAAATTTAACAAAATTAACTTTCAATGAAAAAATTCAAAATTTTTTTAGCATCACTTATGAACATCAACTAAAGAAAGATTAGAAATAAAATCTTATACAATACAAACATGAAATAAAAGATAGTATATATAAGGGAAATCAGTAACAATAATTTTCCCGATTTTTAAAATTTTTCTGGTCGTTGTACATTGAACCGATCTCATGGTCATGTTGAAGGTGAAAAATTTGCCACCATACATGTGAAGGCTTTTAGCATGATGATAATCACCAAAATTTTTTTCATAAATTACTTTTAAAATATTGGTCCTGGGAGCTAATTTAAGTGGTGATGCAACCCCTTACCTTGAGCTTCTTCGTATAAACACATTTGCACGCCTCCCTATGCTGCTGGCTCTACCCATATCAAGGGATGTCAGCCATATATTTTCTCAAACTTATCTGTGACCACAAGATGTAGCATTTTTTCTAGTACAATTTTATGGAATTGTGCTAGCACCACCTATGGCCATAGGAAGCCGTGCAAATATATTTCTCGAGGTAGCTCAAGGTAAGGGTTACCATCATCGTTATGAATCACTCTACCAAGTTTACTGAATACTGAAGAGATTCTATTATAAATTTCTATTTATGGAATTGAAAAAAATTTGAAAAAATAAAAATTGAAAATTGAATCCTGTTGATTAAATTAGCTCGAGGGACCAATATTTTTTTACGTAATTTATGAACCAGGAATTTTAACTGTCTTCGGAATTTTTTTAATAACTTTTTTAATCCTTCGAAAATTCATACTTCAGGTAGTGTTAACTACCCGAATCACCTCTTCAGTATTCAGAAAACTTGGTAGAGTGATTCATAACGATGATGGTAACCCTTACCTTGAGCTACCTCGAGAAATATATTTGCACGACTTCCTATGGTGCTAGCACAATTCCATAAAATTGTACTAGAAAAAATGCTACATCTTGTGGTCACAGATATGTTTGAGAAAATATATGGCTGACATCCCTTGATATGGGTAGAGCCAGCAGCATAGGGAGGCGTGCAAATGTGTTTATACGAAGAAGCTCAAGGTAAGGGGTTGTATCACCACTTAACTTAGCTCCCAGGACCAAAATTTTAAAAGTAATTTATGAAAAAAATTTTGGTGATTATCATCATGCTAAAAGCCTTCACATGTATGGTGGCAAATTTTTCACCTTCAACATGACCATGAGATCGGTTCAATGTACAACGACCAGAAAAATTTTAAAAATCGGGAAAATTATTGTTACTGATTTCCCTTATATATACTATCTTTTATTTCATGTTTGTATTGTAGAAGATTTTATTTCTAATCTTTCTTTAGTTGATGTTCATAAGTGATGCTAAAAAAATTTTGAATTTTTTCATTGAAAGTTAATTTTGTTAAATTTTATTTTCTGTTATTTTAAACTCTTGAACAGAATAAGAAATTTTTCACAAATTTGCAATAAATGAAAAAATTTCAAAATACGAAATAAATAAGCTTTTAACTCGCATAGCAACCAGAAACATTAACAATACTGTAAACACAATGCAATAACCAACCATGATCACTATACCGTTCCAATTGCTCCGTCCACTCGCTGCTGCTGCCACACTTCTCATGCTAATTGCTCGGCTTATATAATTAAGTTATTGCTTGTATCGGACATTTTGTGGTTTATGCTCATAAATGAGCACATCAAAAAATGGACTTTGACGGCTTATATCTCGGCTCAGATAAATATTGCGCCGATTTTGAAAACGGATTTGGAATCAGCGCATCCGAATCTATCAATGGTCCAAGTTTCAGCAAATTCTCAAAGGGACGCTAAAGTGACTTCCCTTGTTACATGGGCTTTAAGTTTTTACGATAGTTTAGATTTTTACGATACGTAAATGACTTTTCTGAGATACCGTGTTTACGCATTAGTTTATCGAGAGAGAGAGAGAGATATTCAAATGAACGGATCCAAAAGATTAAAACCTTTTAATATTGCACAATTCTTAACTAGTTCATATTGGTGTGATTATTGAAATATTCCAAAAATTCTAATAATCAACAGCGCGCCAACTGAAGTCATCAAAATTATGTTTTATGTGCCATCCAAAATAATTAAATCGACTTGGTTAGTTTTTGATGTACTTTCAAGATCGACAAGAAATAATACAAAACATTAAAATGAATTACTGTAATTTGTCATCAAATATTTGTAAAATCGCGAATTTTAGTGGACCTGCAACATAATCAAATTATTTTTTAGAAACACTAGAGTAAACTTAGCTTTATCGATTGCGATATATTTGTAAAGCTTTAACGATCCATAAAATTTTTATTAAAAAAAAAGAAAAATAACCAATATGACGTGAATTAGAATGTTTTGAAGAAATATAACAGAAATATTGAAACAAAAAGAAATTGTTAAAACAAATTGAATATTTGTTTCAAGTTCTCACTCCACTGTCATGATGTACGCGCAACTTGCCAAATACCGCGCAGCAACTTCGCAAAACACGCCCATTCAATTTATTATTTTTTAAAATCTTTTATTTATTAATTATTGTATAACATAAACATTAGTTTAAATCTTGTAAGGGTTCAGAAAAATATAATAAAATTTTAAATGTAAAAAAATTTTTAAATTAAAAAATCCTTAACAAGGAAAGTGTTTTTAGTCGAACTCTCAAAATTTTTTTAAACTTTGCAGGTAGATTCCTCATGTAATACGTTTCCAAAGGAAATACCCAAAAAAGGCACAATAGCAGAAACTGCTTTGGAGTTTCAATGCTCGTAGGACGGCACACAAACCAGTACACCCATTGGGATTTACCATCCATGGTCGTTCTCGAGTTATCGCCATTTTCATGAGATTGTGCGTCTATCCATCCACTCGGAAAATCGATGATTAGTAAAGAATTCATTGAAACACACTCATCAAACTTTATCTCATCAAAAATTTCTTCATTAGTTAATTTTTCACGAACTAGTGTGACATCGAATTACCAAGTTCAGGTGTGAAAACACAAATCGAATAGGGAACCTTTAACAAATTTTCTTTACTAATCATCGGTTAGTGGAATGGATGGACAGACGCACAATCTCATCATCATCATCATCATGGCGATAACTCGAAAACGACCATGAAAAGTCCCATTGGGTGTACTGGTATGTGTGTCGTCCTACGAGCTTTGAAACACCAAAGCAGTTACTGTTTCCAAAGGAAATACCCAAAATATTCACAATATCAGACTGTAATAATACATAATTTATATTTGCTTAAATTGTGAAAAAATTTGTAAGTTTCCCTCATATGATTAGGTATTAATCATTTAAACTGTTAGTTTTATAAATATGCAAAGTTGCGAAAATAACTTTATGAAAAATCAAAACGTGAAATTATTCAAGATGCATAACTACCGACAATATAGAATAACAATAACAATCGAAAGAAGAACCACCTGCATGGATTCGAACCCTGATCCTTTTCCTCTAATTTCTTAATAATTTCTTACTCTTTGATTTTAGTTCATATTCCGTCGTTTTATATATATATATATTACAACGCCAAGGCAATTTATACTCAATAAAGTATCTGTTAAATAACAATTTTTAAAAATTAGTAATATTAATAAATTGAAATGACGTGTTTTGCGCAATTGATGCGGTGTATTTTGCAATTCGGCACGTACATTGTGGCAATGGTGTGCGTTCTCATTGAGACCATTTGAAAAAAAAGTAGAAAATAATCTCTTGTAATAATGTATTAAAATTTAGAACACCAACAGATCTGTTATAACCAGTAACTCAGTAAAGCGTTTTCTAATCTAATATTTCAAAAAGATACTTTCGAAGATAGAAGAGTCATCTATAAAAAGGTACTTTATGTAGCTTGTACTTTACACTTGGAATTTTGACAGAAACGCTTAAGCATTGTCAAACTTCCATTTTTATTTTGGTGTGATTTTAATAGTTAAATTTTACATTACCCACTTTTAAACCTATCAGGATATATAATGAATTTAGATGTGGCAAAATTATAATATACATTGTTTTTCACTAATCGTTATTTTACCGTTTTTGAGTACCTACAAGTTTTTGTTCTACTCGGCAAAATTTGAATATTCTCAAAGCGGACAAATTTATATAATCACTCATCCCATAGATAGATCTGAAATATTCAAAATATTATTACCATTCATTATGATGTCAACACTATTGTCATTATTTTTAAATATGAGTGCTTTATTAATTGTAAGGAAAATGAGTCAAAGTTCTAAAAGGAAAGTTGGTAAGAATTTAATAATTCATACAAATTATTTATTTTCGATTTAAGAAGTAAATATGCTCCTAATGACGTTTATTACATGTTTGGTTCAAACATTCGGTACAATTTTGGGTGTAAGTGGATTTCATTTATACTTTTATAACTGTATTTTGCAGTATTTCCTTAGCATTTTTCAAGCAAACAATAGTTCAGTATTTTTTGTGTTAAATGAGTTTATCCCCTTTGCTAGTGAATTTCTTACATTTGGCTCACCATGGCTTTTATTTATTTTTAGTCGGAAAGTATTGTTTGCTTTGTAGTTTGATTCATTTTTTTTAATTTAAAGATACGCAGGATAATAGTTCAAATGCTAAGCTACAAGATGTAAATAGGCATTCGCACGCCGAGGGCAGCCAATAGAAAAATCGTCTTCACATAGAAAGAATGATCAACGAAATTGACCACGCGTTCAACAAATTTATTCTTTTTTGTTCTTTTTTGTAAAACAGTATTTTGGCTATAACAGGAGAACTAGTAATTTTATGAAACGTAAGATATATCATTCTGTTGCTTGTAAAATTCTGAATTTTTTGAAATGCAACATGACCTGGTTACGGTAATTTACGTGTATTTTACAGTCGATTGAAATTATAAACTTTAAGAAATCATAACTTTGCTTAAAAGTCGAATCTAATTTAGAGACAAGTATATTATTGCTCATCGTTATGTCTTCTATCAATAAAGTCTTAATCTCAAAAATTTAAAATAGAGTTTTCGAGATATTCGATCTTAAAGTTTAGCTCTTTACAATACATTAATCTGATAAAAATGAGTAATTTTGTGAGTTTTCATGATTTCTAGCATCAAGATTGGATAAAAGAAGCAAACTAAAATCCATATTATCGAAGATTTTTCAAAAATCGGATTATCCAGCCCTAATTTCCCTAAAATCAGTTTTCACAAATAACTCAGAATCTTCCTCGTTTTCTGAGCCCTGAAATAACAGAAATACGGAAATCGTTCGAAAAATGATAAATAAGCTTGAAATAAATATAAAAAACTAAAAAGATATTATTTTTGGTAAAATTGTGCACAAAATTGGCGTTGCTCTGTAACCACGGAGCACCTTATTTGATAATTTTGTAGAATGGGTCTGATTTGAGATGTTACGAAGCCTGATGTCAAGAGCATATTTTGCACAACAATTTAACACTAAAAGTTAGCAAATTATGGTTGATTGGTGCTTATGGGAACATTTTTAAGTAAAAACCATATATGGCTGATTTAAGTGGCCATTTTTTGAAAATTATGTTTCTGTACTGACTATAGTCTTTACAAACATTTATTCTAGGAGATAAACTTAATAAAGTTAAAAGGTTTTACGTTTTAAGTACTTTAAGGCCATTATAAGGTGCAAAATTTTAGAATCAAATAATTTGAAAACGCTCTTTTAAATTTTTGAGATTAGGACTTTATTGATAGAGGACATAACGGTGAGCAATAATATTTTTTCCTTTAATCTTGATACGACTTCTAAGCAAAGTTATGATTTTTTAAAGTTTAAAATTTCAATCGACTGTAAAATACACGTAAATTACTGTAACCACGTCATGTTGCATTTCAAAAAATTCAGAATTTTACGAGCAACAGAATGATATATCTTACGTTTCATAAAAAATACTAGTTCTCCTGTTATAGCCAAAATACTGTTTTACAAAAAAGAACAAAAAAGAATAAATTTGTTGAACGCGTGGTCAAATTCGTTGATCATTTTTTCTATGTGAAGGCTGTTTGCCGTTGGCGTGCATTCGCAATAAAAATTCATAATTCCTGTTGCACACCAAATGCAAATGAACTTTTTTTTTAATTTATGAATGAATCTTACAGTTTTACACGTTTTATTTAGAAATATCTATATTTTTCATTTTAACGCTAAAAAACTATTTTTGAGCAAATTTTCTGAGTTCTCAATTTGGCCGTTTCATTTGACACACGCCACCCATAGCGCTTAAAATCAGTGGAAGGTTGCTAAATCTTGTTTTCTAGCGAAATATTAATAATTTAAGGTAGTTTGAGACAAATATAAGAAAATTAAGTAAAAATTTCTGCACAAGGCAGATGATTAAATTGAAAAAACTTCATTTTCGGCTGCCGTGCATGCTTGTTGTTTCTTTCACAAACAACGTATAAAATATAATAAAGTGAATACGGACACAGCAATTGAGCCAACGTGCCAACGAGGAACGAAATCATACCCAAGAAATAATAATCCGCGTAGAAACGGCTTCAAACCAATATCAGATTTCGCTGCTTTACTGAGTATCATTATTTTACAACGAATAGTGACAGAGACGAGTCTCGAACCAATGATCCGTCTATAATTTATTTTACTTTGGCTTTCGCTCAAACAATTCTGAATCTGGCATTGAGGATCAAAATTAAGATATAGGAATCCTGAAGCAGAAAAGGGATGGAATGCTTTGAGAGCATGAAACGCAAAAACCAAAAGTCAGAATGAGATAGGATGAGATAGCAACAAATTTTTTATTGATACAATTAAAATTAAAGTTTAACTATTTCTGCTCAACCCGACTGTCTTGTTCAACGATGACAGCTCAGAGACGCTTCGGATAGGCGTCGATGGTTGTACGCAGGTAGTCAGGCAGATTGTCCCATTCCTTGACCAGAGTCCTCCTTAATTCATCGACACTTGACTAGACCTTCGCTTGCAATGTCCCCCACACGGAATAGTCGAGCGGGTTCAGGTCCGGCGAATAAGCAGGCCATTCGGTCGACTTGATGAAACTCGTAATGTGTGTTTCGCATCACTATTGAGTCATATTGGCGGTATGCGCAGGAGCACCTTCCAGTTGAAAGCTTCATTTGTTTCCATCAAAGTGTTTCCTGGCCCAAGGAACCAATTTTTTTTCCAGAATGTCTCTTTGTTGATCTTCACTCATTTTTCCATTAAAAAAAGGGGACACTTGCCACTTGCGCAGATGACTCCGAATATTTTTTGATCGAAAAGTTTCAACACGACAAGGGGTAATCACAGAAGTTGGTATTCTGCGGTCAGTGCGGTCATTGACTGTACCAAGCTGCCGGTAACGATTTATGGTATCGCGCTAAGGCTTCTAGGAGTCACATTTTGCTTAAACAGCTCAATAATTGAAGAGCAATGGACTGTAGCCTTCACCATTACCTTAAAACATAGCAGATTGGGATGAAATTTGAAAAGCTAATAATGAATGATAAATAATATTGTATCGAAGTGCGCAAGCACGGCGCGTAATAGCGCCAAACTTTTGTCCGGGTAATTATGCGCAACTTTGTACTCTCGACGACATACACTAGCTGACAAAAGTTTTGTCACAAATGTTTTTTCGGGTTTAACTTTTTTGTGACTTGACCAAATTGGCTGATTTTTTGATATTTTATGTGTATCAGTGTTTAAAATGTTAAAGTAGCAAAATTTGGTTTAAATTACCATGGCAATTTCGGTACCACGCATTCCGTTTTCCCTCATATTGATAACAGCTTGCCGGGTGGCAATTGGAGTTTCTTTACGTGGAGTCATCTCTAAAATGTTTCCAATTACTGCTATTTTCAATAAATTATGAAAAAAATATAATTGAACTTTAAAAATTATTAAAAAATGCAGTGCAAGAAAAGTGCGTTATATCTTTGAGCTACGCGTTTTACGATAAACGCTTGTCATTGTAAAACGGATCATCGTAATCACAAGCGGGAATTTGTAAAAATAATCTACAACCATATGAATCTATCATATCCAAAAATCAGCCAATTTGGTCAAGTCACAAAAAAGTTAAACCCGAAAAAACATTTGTGACAAAACTTTTGTCACCTAGTGAATATAGGGCTACGATGTGGACCGGTTATGCCCTCGAGCTAGCGAAACTCCACAGCAGCATGAAGGACTCTACATATGCAGACAAGAACGATGGACAATTAGTTGCTCTTTCTCGACGGAGCTGCGGTAAGGTCACTTCTATTTTGGGAGAAGCGCCCCGACCATGGGTGAGGAGTTAGCTCCTACTCTAGCTCATTGACTACCTATATTCATCTATTGTATTCTTATGTGGAGTCAACGAGATTTATAAGCATTATGTGCTCATGGTAGTGTCCGCTAGGTAAGCCATAGATTAGTTAGATTACATCGGATCCCCACACCAACTTCGGGTCACCAAGAAGGAGGGAAGTAGGTAGGGGATACGCGATAATTCATATTGTCATTTAAAACAGATTCATTTAATATTTTTCATATTCTTATCACCTCACAGGCCAATTGAATTTTACTGTTTTTCAAAATTTACACTCGTCTTATTATTTTTCACATCTAAATGGCAACCCACTTTTTTCGTCTGTTTAACATGTTTCTCTACTCACGATATTCGATTATAGTGGCTTTATTAATCTCAATATTTATTATTTCAGTAGACGTATCTTCATATTTAAATATTCAGAGTTAGGTGATAATTAGCAAGCTATTAAACGGGCAATATAAAACTCCTCCTGTTAAAGTTCAAAACATTGTTCTGCTCAAATAAAATTTCATAATTGAATAATATATCACCTGCATTATTATTTATTAACATTCAACAACAAGAAAGAAGTTAGACAAATAATATAAAGTTCAAAATAAAATTCAACTTACAAGATTGGTAAACATGAACTCTTCTTCAACATTCTACATTCATTTCTTCTATACCATACCATCAATTGGATTATATATAATAACATGTACGGTAATCATTACAAAATGGAAAACGTTGAAATCATCATTTCTTAAAATTTATTTATTCGATAGTTTGATGGTAAGTTTTCTAGTTTTTCAAAGTGGAAAGCTGATTTGTCGTTTAATTTAAAGTGACACAATTTAGAATCGTGTTAATCAAGAAAATAATTATTTTTTGTTAAGTTTTTATAAAAATGCCGGGTATTTTTCTTATAATGCACGTAAAAACAGTTTTCATCGTTAAAAAATAGAAACTCAAATATTATACAGAATATTATCACATATCTTAATGTTTTGTTTACCATTCGAATGCCGGCAGCTGCGCAAGAACCGAGCATATTAGTGGAATTTATTAAATTATGCAGTACGTTGATGGTTAAGACAAAAACAAGGACATAGTAAATTTTTAGATGATGTGCTGCCATTACAAGTATTCCTGGGCCTTCAGTATCATATGGCATATGTACAATATTCTTGTAATTTGATTTATTCATTCAATAGGTTCACAATTGTCTACGATCATTTCTTTTGGGAAAAAGTTAGTTTTTGTTAAATGCAACAGCCATTATCTTCAATAGACTTGTGACTACCTGGATTATAAAACTCAAAAATACAGTTAAGTGTCAGTGATGGGAGGAACTCCCCACCGAAGTTCCAAAGACGGGGTCCCTCCTATCACTGTAAAGTATTCTTAATAACGAAACTAAATAGAAAGAAATAGAAAAATACGAAAATTTCAATAGAAATCAATATTGTTTAGTTTGAAGTTTGGTGAAAATTACCATTTTAAAACATTTTTTATTAAAATCCCCGTATAATGTAACAAATAATAATCACGTCAATGTCACAGGCTGCTCATTAAACATTCCATGTGCTTTAAATTTGTACAAAAATTAAAATTACTTTTCTGTTCCAGCGAAAGCTATTAAAACAAGCTCAAATATGAAAGGATAAAGCATCGGTTCCGTCCAACAAGAAATTAGCTGTATGCGCGCTAAATGTTTTGGTAGTAATAAAATCTCACAGAAGAGTAAATTAAATCTGATATTTCGTAAAAGTTTAACGTGCTAGCGATATCTCAAGAAAAGCCTGCAAAGATGACGTTAAAATTATATTTTGACTTACGCGTAAAAATTAATAAAATGCGTTTAATTATCGCACAATTTTTTTTCATTTTGAGTGCCGTGATCCTTTTGAAAAAAATATATGAAAAATGGAATCATAATAGAATATACGATATTTCAGCTATGGAACAAGTACAGTGTAGTTTGTTTTCTATTCATAATTATTTTACCATTACTGAGCACTCACAACTTTCTTTATTATCCTTCAAAATTTGAATATTCAATAAGTGGTAGTCGGTATATTATAACTCATCCAATGAACCGTACAGAAATATTCAAAGTATTATTACCATTTATGGTTATTTCAACAGCTTTGTCCTTATTGCTTAACGTGATTAGTTTGATAATTGTTAAGAAAATGAACAATCAATTGCGAAAACTTGTAGGTAAGCCTATTTTTAATATTTTCTATTAAATGGACCTGTCTTCGGCAAACTTTAATTTATTTATTTAAAAATGCACCTGAATACAAAGTGCTAAAAAAAAGTTATTAGGTCTAGAAATTAATTTCCGCGTTTTTTTTTTTGTTGATATTTTGTCAAAATAAAATAATTTTTATATAACGAATTTTATGTTATAATGTTCTATGTATTATCAGCTTTCTACTTATATATAACTTTCTTCGTGTACTTATAAAAATTATTATTTTGGGTTCAGAATATGTCCACCTTTGTGCCAGGAAAACTTCATCTGCGGGAAGCTCTTCTTTTCCTTTTCCAACTCAAGAAGAAAGCCACTGACGCGCACCAAATGCTTTCCCAAGTTTACGGCGATGCTGTACCATCCATAGGAACCTGCCAAGAATGGTTTCAGCATTTCAAATCGGGAGATTTTGACGTCAACGACAAATACCGATCAGGACAGCCAAACAAATTTGAAGACGAAGAACTTCAGGCTTTGTTGGATTAAGATTCGGCTCAAACAAAGGAGCAACTCGCGGCATCTCTCGGCGTCACGCAAAAAGCAATTTCTCATAGATTGAAATCTATGCGGAAGATTCAAAAGAAAGGAAAATGGATGCCCCATGAGCTCTCAGAACGCAACAAAGAGCAGAGAAAAACAACTTCACAAATCTTGTTGGACAGATTTCAAAGAAAGTCTTTTTTACATCGCATCATAACTGGCGATGAAAAGTGGGTGTACTACGACAATCCGAAGCGAAGAAAATCGTGGGTTAATCCCGGTGAACTGACAACTTCGACCGCAAAACCCAACATCCACGGGAAGAAGGTCTTACCGTGCATATGGTTTCTGCAGAAATCCTGATGAATTAATGAAAATAAATTCTTAGTACCTCAATTAATGTAGCAGAAGAGTTTTCACCGTCAATTTAAGTGACTTTTAAATATTGAAAATATTGAAAATAAAAATAATAAATTAAAAGGTTGAGTTTGCAATTGGTGCGAAGTCTTTTGCAATGCGGCGCGGTTTCGTGGCAATGGAGTGCGAGTCCTAATTTAAAAAATTTCTTCTGAAGCCGATTGCAAGAAAACTAAAAGTATAAGGTAGATTCAATAAGGAATGAACTTTAATAAAACCTTTCCCCATTACGACTCCCCCAATAGATTTTCTTGGAATCGGGCACCTGTTTTTGTTCGTTGTTTTAACGTAAACTTAATATTGGTTTTATTACAGTAATAAGAAATATTTTTCTAAAATCTCTAAAGTGCGTTTTATGTGTATTATAAAAATTTAATATTAGAAAACTAACAAATATAATACTTAGAGCAGAGTAGTGAAATATACTCTATTTGAAATCATATAGCCATTTTAAGCATCTCTAACTATCTCTACTCTACAATCCTACTAAAAATAATAATTTTTACTATTGTTCTTTTCAGAGATCGGTGACTAATGGAAGAGAAATAAAAGAAGAGAAAATTATGGGCGGTCACACGGCCACAACCAACATTTTCGTCAATTCCTCTTAAATATGTGCTGCCCATAATTTCGTAAAAAAGAATGGCCGTCGAAACGAGAACCTCATTCCATCCTAATTTTTTTCCTCTTCCATTAGGCACCGATCTCTGAAAAGGACAATAAAAGGAATTAATTCTATTATTGAAACCTTGATTTACAAAAAATTTACAATTCGCAGTACTATCTTAAAATATAAAAGTATTAAATTCAGAATTCAATATGCTCGTAATGACTGCTATTACATGTGTAATACAAACATTTGGTACAATTTTAGCAGTGAGTTGTTTAAAGATACTTTCCTACTTTCAAATACAATTAATGCACGTATACTTGCATTTATAGTGTTTTCTTAATACGTATCAAGCCAATAACACTCCAGTATTCTACATTTTCAACCAAATTGTACCATTTTCAAGTGAATTTTTAACATTTGGATCGCCATGGCTTCTATTTATTTTCAGTTCACAGGCAATACAACATTTTATTAATAAAACATAATTTAAATTGTTTCAGATTCGTGATCCAATATTTCATAGTTTCAATTCGAAAGTTTTTAAGGTGTCTACGGTATCGGTATCAGATGTTCGATCGACACAATTTTAAAATCTAACTGGATACTTAATATGATTCTTTAAATGTTTATGAGGACGATTAATCTTACATTAAATCAATATATTTGGCGAGCTGAAATTTTTTGTTCATTCGTTTTGACCTAAAACGAATCTTTTTGCAAAGTTTCATCGAAATCTGAGATGTTGACCTTTTATACTTCCCTTGTTAGATTTTAAAAATTTAGATCTTACCATAGATTTAATATTAAAGCATAACTTTTGTAACATTTTAACAAGGCGAATAAAATTACATTTTTAAAAATTATCAAACTCCAAGCAGTATCAATCATTAACATAATGGCAGCTACTTCTAGTTAAGCTTCTCAATATTGCGTTTATATAAATACCTTGAAATTTCTTTACCATAGGCGAGGTCAAATTTAATACTATCATATCTGCTGGCTTCAATTACCTACAATAAATCTATGTGCCATTGACCCTTGAACTCCAGTCAACCCTTATTACAGAAAACATTTCAGCCACAGCGTGAATCCTTGTAAAAATGAATCCTCGAAGTACTATCTTAAAATATAAAAGTATTAAATTCAGAATTCAATATGCTCGTAATGACTGCTATTACATGTGTAATACAAACATTTGGTACAATTTTAGCAGTGAGTTGTTTAAAGATACTTTCCTACTTTCAAATACAATTAATGCACGTATACTTGCATTTATAGTGTTTTCTTAATACGTATCAAGCCAATAACACTCCAGTATTCTACATTTTCAACCAAATTGTACCATTTTCAAGTGAATTTTTAACATTTGGATCGCCATGGCTTCTATTTATTTTCAGTTCACAGGCAATATAACATTTTATTAATAAAACATAATTTAAATTGTTTCAGATTCGTGATCCAATATTTCATAGTTTCAATTCGAAAGTTTTTAAGGTGTCTACGGTATCGGTATCAGATGTTCGATCGACACAATTTTAAAATCTAACTGGATACTTAATATGATTCTTTAAGTGTTTATGAGGACGATTAATCTTACATTAAATCAATATATTTGGCGAGCTGAAATTTTTTGTTCATACGTTTTGACCTAAAACGAATCTTTTTGCAAAGTTTCATCGAAATCTGAGATGTTGACCTTTTATACTTCCCTTGTTAGATTTTAAAAATTTAGATCTTACCATAGATTTAATATTAAAGCATAACTTTTGTAACATTTTAACAAGGCGAATAAAATTACATTTTTAAAAATTATCAAACTCCAAGCAGTATCAATCATTAACATAATGGCAGCTACTTCTAGTTAAGCTTCTCAATATTGCGTTTATATAAATACCTTGAAATTTCTTTACCATAGGCGAGGTCAAATTTAATACTATCATATCTGCTGGCTTCAATTACCTACAATAAATCTATGTGCCATTGACCCTTGAACTCCAGTCAACCCTTATTACAGAAAACATTTCAGCCACAGCGTGAATCCTTGTAAAAATTTCAAGCTCTCAACTGAATTCATTGCAAAGCTACAGTGATGAACTGCTCGCTGTTTGGAACATAATCGAAGTTATTCGGGAGAATACGATATACAGTAAAAAAACCATTCATCTCCAAAAAGAATGGAAAAGCGAGAGCTACATGCCAATCGGGACGGTCGAGCAATCTATGTGTGGAGGGACGTATCTAACAAGTACGTTCAATCTGTTTGTTGGAACGGATTCTGCTTCGACTCCATTTACCAATATCCAAGGGGTAAATTTGGTGGTAGATCGTGTAGGTTGGGAGCTGTTTCTAAAACACTTCTATAAGGGTCTTTCGCCGGGTTGTTGGAACTAGGGAATCCCTCGTGTACGAAGATATTTTGAAGAACACGAGGTGACGGGAAATTCGTTTTCCAGAAAGAAAATTACCGAAAGCACTCTTCTGAATACGTCAAAAATTGATTCCAATGTCGTCGTGAAAAACCTCTGGACTGTTCCAGTAAAGCTCCTGATTTGAATCCCATTGACCATCTTTAGGTGGAGTGAAGTGATCGAATGTGCAAAAGTCTCGAAGCCACATGGAAAGCCATTCTGATTTTTTCCATCCACAAGCTTCTGGACTCGATGCCACACCGATGCCAGGTAATTATTGATGCGAAAGGATACTTGGTGGCCTCCTTCCCTTGATGCTCTAGTCCGTCGTCTACTCAGCAGGGTTACGGGTCGATGGCTACCCACCAGAGATGGGCGGAATACCGGATTCCGGATTCCGTATTCCGTCCATTTTTCCATTCCGCATTCCGGATTCCGTTTTTTTTTAAATGTGAATCCGAATTCCGCATTCCGGATTCTAAAATTTTATATTTTAATTCCGAATTTCGAAAATTAACTTATCATAAAAACATTAACCGGATACGTTCGAAATTCCGGATTCCGTCAATCTTTCGATTCCGAATTCCGGTTTCCGAATTTCCAAATGTCATTCCGAATTCCGTATTCTGGATTCCGAAATTCCAATTTTCATTCCGAGTTCCGGATTGCGGACTGTGGATTTTCAAGTTTCATTCCGAAATTCAAACATTTCCATTCTGCCCATCTCTGCTTACCCACGGTGGTACTGAGACGAGTCGATATGTGATTTCCTGCTTATTCTGTATTATGTATTTTAATATATTTTACTAAATAAATATTATTATTAGATTGAGTTCTATCGAACCAGTCACGGTTAGTCCTCTTGCTGGTTTAAGTACTTTACAGCGTCCCCATACTATAAGGAGAGTGGGAACTATGGCGTCAAATGTAACGAATATATAATTCTACCATCAAATTTGTCCTAAAAATTTGTCCCGATCTCACAATTTCGATTTTCCTGATAACTGTTTTTTGACAATTTTCATAAAATGTTGAGTTTTTGATAAAATGTAAGGATAATGTGGAGTATAAGCGGTTTAAATAATTAGGTAAATACTGTCTCAAATGTTCAGAAAGATCGAACTATTATAAAAACTGTTATGTCCAAAAAACAATTTATAATTTGCCTCCCTAAAAGAGCCGAAATGTGTGAAAGGCATCATTTGCTTACGTATGAATCGAACTGAATATATTAAAAATAATCCATCAACAATATGAAACTGATTAAAAATAATAATTTATTTTTCATAGGAAATGGTTAAAACAAATTTCTGTATATCGAGACATTTAACATTTTCAACAATTTCAACAACTCGAGTCAATTGTTCCGGATAACATTTTAACCTCCTTGTGAAATAATTCATTCTTTGGAATAATCTAGAAATTAAAATGATATACCAAACAAATGATAAAGAAAAATGATTTTTAAATAAAAGAGATATGTTTTATAATAATTTATTGCAAACAGTTCCACCCACCGAACAATTTTATTGTTTTTCCATTACTGAAATAGTGTTTTTTATTAGATTTTATTTGTAAATTGTGCTGTCCTTTTTCATCTTATCTTGCACGCCACTCGCTACAGGAACATAAATTTTTGCTCTCACATTTGACGTGTACAATTAATTTACTCATATAATATTGCTTGACGTAAAATATCCACCATTCACTTGAAACTCTCAAAAAATTTATTCAGAAACTAGAAAAAATATTTAAATATTTTCAAATCGTCAGTTGCGGATGGTATATTGTAAGTTTTTAATAATTTAAGTATTAGGTCTTCTTCCAGAATCACAGTTAGCTAACTACAGCTAGTATTATTATTTTTTATTAATTATTGCTCCAAATAAATATGCACAAATAAATATATAAAAATAAATATTTCTAAACGTCTCATTAGAATCAGAACTAAAGTCAGACTGCAGTCTCCCACATAGCTTGTAAACTTTTAAAATGTTCATCTTGACTTGGTCGCGTTCCAATTTCTAGCCCAGTTGCGTTACGGAAATTAAAAGCTTCTTTTACTGTATTTGATATTGATTGAATTTTCATGTTTCGTATCTTAAGTGCATAATAAAAACACTACTTTGAACATTACACAAACCTTAGGTGAAAACCTCTTTTGATATAAATTTTTCCATCTCGGGAAATAGATTTTAGCTATATATGGGAACAATAATCTTTAAAATATTATATTAGGGAATTGTACTACTAAATAAAAATTACCCAAATGATATTTGCAAAAAATCGTAAGTATTTGTAAATATATTAATAGTATTTAATGTCCAGTCAGTTGAATAAATTGATAAAATTGTAAATAATATAAAATAAAACACCATTAATACCACGGAAATTTTTAATAATACCTTAATAATATTGCTTTATATTTGTTGATACATATGTTGTTAGAAGCATACCTTTCCTTTTCTTATATTATCCGATAATTGATATCTTTCAATTAATGAATAAAAAGTGTATTTTTCAAATTTGTTTTTATTATAAAGAAGCAAATTGCACTTTACTACTATTAATAGTCCCTGTAAATTAAGTTTATGTAAATACAAGCAAAACATTTTTAGAGTTTAGCAAAATTTACTTCGGAGGTTAGGTACTATACGACATTTAATTCAAACAGGCATTTTTGACATTAGCTTTAGAGAAATTAAGAGTCTTTCTCAAAAAGAAATAAAAACTGCCCTATGTAATCAACAATTCATAACCTGTTAGCGTTCGCATATTTAAATTGTTAGCAACGAACGATGTTTTTTATAAACAAAAAATTTAATTTCAAAACTATTTTAAGAAAATATTTTTAAATCACTCCAAATGGGAATGAACGTTTTAAATTATTTAACTGCGTCTTGTTATATTGAACGTCTAAATTAGAAGTCAATTTTCACGTAACTTTATCAATTTTACTCTAAACTACCCGAGAACATTAATATCTTTACTAAATATTCTCTTATATATCTTTATGAGCTCGTATTGTCCTTTTAAGAGATCGGTGCCTAATGGAAGAGGAAAAAAATTAGAAATAAAAATGATATTCTCGTTTGGACGGCCACTCTTTTCTATATCATCAATGTGTGTTGTCTCAAAAAAATGGATAACACATTGAAGAGGAATAGATGAAAAAGTACTTTGTGGCCGTGTGGCCAAACGAGAATATCATTTTTTTAAAAACATTTTTTTGCTCTTCCATTAGGCATCGATCTCTGAAATGCATTCCTCTATTCCAATCGCCAATTCGTCATTTTAAAAAGAGTTGTGTTAAAATCCAAGCACTCCACTGCCACGAAATCGCGCCGCATTGCAAAGACTTTGCACCAATTGCGCGAAACACAACTTTCAATTTATTAGTATTTTTCAAAATATTTTATCGGGTTTCAAACAATTCGGTGTGAAGTCTTTTGCAATGCGGCGCGATTTCGTGGCAGTGGAGTGTCCACGTGTAGAAACTTCAACCAACCAAAAATCAATATTACAAGCTTCTCTCTTACCTCTTACACTTAAAATTTCTACGCTATTTTAAGTTGAAATATTTCTTCTGGGCTTCTGTTTAAACTATTGGCATGTTAATGATAAATTGCAATTTCTAAAGAAAATGTTTGAACTTTTCCACCTGCTTTGAAGAAACTCTTACATCAAGTCGACTCGCGTGAGTCTATTAAAAAGATGGGGAAAATTGAAATTCATTGAATGAACGCTATGAAACAGAAATCGGCGGAATTCCGGATTGCGCATTAGGGAATTCCAATTTTGATTCCGCATTTTTTTTATACGGAATTCCGAAAATTCACATTTCATGTAGACATTAACGCCCAGACATGGATGGAATTCCGATTCTCAAATTGAAAAACGCCCATCTCTGGTGTGGAATTAAATATAGCACAAAATTTAAATGTTCTCAGTGTTTCTAGGGTATTGTTGTTTTGTAATTTTGAGAGGCTGAAATATCAAATTTCGAGCCACTCGTCCAGGGTCCTTTTCTGGAGTCAAGGTTTTTGCCTCCACCATAAAAACAATACTGTTTTCCCACAAAACTATAAAATGATAAATATAAGAGGCATTCTAAACTCACATTATGTGAAACCAATAAAGTTTTTAGATAGTTCACGCCTTAAAAGAAAAAAGACACGCCTTAAAAGATGTAGTGAAAACCTTTTTAATTTATGCGGGAGAAATTCTTATAAACGGTAAAAAAATAGTCATTTTTCGTTTGGTGTGCTATATTTTTTCTCAATACCGAAAATTCTGATACGACCAATGAGAAACATAAATTTGAAAGTGAGCTTTAAGTGTATAGAGTCAATGTCATTTTTATTTAAAATTAATATGTGTGTAACTAGAGATTTTATAGGTTGAATTTTGAATTTGGTGCTTCGTATTTCCATCGGGATAGCGAACTCTGTTTTTAAAATTCTAGTTCTGATTCATTCCGTATTTAATAGATATTGCGATTTCCGTATTTAGAAGCTGTAAACTTTCGTTCAAGTATTTTTATTCCTTGCTTTTCGTACAAAAATAACGTTTTTAGAATTTTTCTTGACGTTTTAAATATTCATAATTTTAAAATTCGATTTCAGGAAGTCCCTTTTCCAGAATTTTTTTAAAATTCAAGTTTCCGTTTTTGAAAATCTTCTTCACTAAAGTATTTAACTTTATCAATACAATTCTAGCGCAAACAAACGGAAATATTCGATTTGTGAAAGTTTAGTTGATGCCACAGTCCACGTGAGTTCACCGATTGTAATTTTTGCCCAACTTAATCTTGTATCCGAAACAATGAGGTGGTCCAACGTAAGTAACGGTTTTAACTGTTACAGTTTCCGTGCTAACGATCTTCTTAAAATTAATTCTAAATTATAATTTTTCTAACATTTGTAATGTATTGGGTTTAAGAATAAGTTCGTAGAGTTTTTTTTCACAAAGATTTATTTGAACCAAAAACAATAATTATAATAATAATAAATTAGTCAGTTATGTATTCTCCGTTACTGTTTACGACTTCCTCCCACTTCTCGATCAATTTGTTGATGCCGTTCCGCCAAAAATCGCCCAGTCTGGTGTCGAAGAAGTTGTTGAGCCAGTTTTTGAGGTCCTCTTCGCCATCAAAGGTAACACCCCTCATTTGGTTTGACAGAGAGCGGAAAAGGATGGCGCAAGTACGGTGGTAGCTGAAGATCCTCTCATTCGAGCTCTTGGAGGGCGGTTTTGACGACTTGTGCAACATACGGCGTTTATCGTTGAGCAAGATGACTTGTCGTTGTCGATCGGGTCTTTTCAGTCGAATAGCCTCATTTACGCGACGTAGCTGAGCAACATAGAGCTCCTTGATGCCCTCCCAGATCCAACAAACGCAGATCATGATCTTTTTTGCGTGAAGATCATGCTTGACTCTCGGCTTTGGCGTATCTCCTGGATTCCTTTCTTTGCTTCAGATTGACGTACAGACACCATTTTTCATCTCCCTTGACGATTCGGTACAAAAATCTCTGTCTATGACCACATGTTGCTCGATGGCGAGCGAGATGTTGAGCTGCGATTTGAAGGCGATTTTCTTTGTTTTGTTCGTTGAGCTGATGAGGTACCCAGGGCCCGAGGTTTTTCGGCAAATCCCATCGAATGAGGATGATTAAGCATTGTTCTTGTATTACAGTTCATTTTTTCGTCCAATTCACGACTTGTTTGGCGACCATCTTCCTTCAATAGTGCCTTCAGATGCTCTTCGTCTAATGTCGTCCGCTTCGAGGCGTGTCTTCAAGGTTAAAGTCGCCATTTTTGAACTTTGCGAACCAGTAGACACACCTAAGACACCTTCTCCATATACACTGCATATTCCCCGAGCGGCTTCGGCTGCTTTTTGCTTTCGATGAAAAGCGAAGAAGAGCAGATGTCGAAAATGATGATTTTTGCCTCCTGGATAAATAATTTCTAAGCCTGAAAATGATGAAAATTTAAAACTTCAGAACAAACTAAAACCTGTTCTGTAGAGCAGAAAAATCGCTATCAGATAAATATATACACTTTGCCAAACAACAAGACAATTGTTGTGAAACAAAAGGTAATATAAAAAACTCTACGAACTTATTCCTCAACCCAATACATGTTATATATGCATATATGTATGAGAACACATTATGTACTAAGTTTTCATTATTATTATTATTATTATTATTATTAAATAAATATATAGGTAATTAAAATTAGATTAGATTATTTAAGCAATATTAAAAAACAATAATTATTCTTTCAACCATTAATCTACATGGAATTATATTTTAATTGAAGAGAACAGCCATAACTTTTTGATAACTTTTATCACCGCAATATCATGTTTTCACTTAGCTTATAGTTTCTTCCTGATCATTGTGGAAAAAAGTTCTACTAGTACCTAATTTCAGCTATTTTTCTGAGAGAAAATGTTTCAAAGAGCGTTTTGTTTGAAAAACAAAAACTATCAACAAACACTAATTATTTTTTAATTAAGCCTGACTGAAAAAATATAATTACTTAACTGTCTGATCACAAATTGGAACTAAAGGGAAATTTTACTATCCACGGTTTTGCGAAAAAGACGAGTTTTCGGGACCTCGTGGTAGGAAACGCGGCTTTTAAAGGTGGACGCTAATACCACTAATAAAACGTGCCATTTTATAAGAGAATTAATGAGGTATTAAATATTTACCTCTTACTAATTTTGTTTTGTTTTACCGCGACACTCCAAATTATTTGTTCGATTCAATAAATGAAGATATGATTGTTATTTTTTTAGTCAAAAAATAGTTAAATTTCATCAGATTTTCTGTTATTAATTGAAAAATTACCTCATACCGTTTTAAATTGTTCTTGTCACCATCAAATAGAGTAAAAATATATATATATATATATATAATATAGATTTATTTTATAAAATTGTCTGTATGACTTTTTATCATCATGAAAAAATTTAAAGAAAGCTCCAAATATTTCTTAAAAGGGCTTTGTATTTTATAGAATTTTTTGAAGAGTTGTCTACAAGTCTTGTTATTCATAATGAAAAAAATTATATAAAAACCCAAATATTTTTTGACAGGGGTTTAGTTTTGTTATGAAACTTGGTCCATATTGTTAAGCATAAAATTACGAATATTTGGATACCCAAATCATTACTATACTCTCGACCATTTTTGTGCAATGATTATTTTTTATATTAGCTCTTTACCTGGTGTTTCTTGAGTTATTGATAGTCTTTTTCTCTCTTTTTTGTATATTTGATGAATTCAGATCTAAATTGACATCTGAAGACAACAAGAACAAATATAGATGCTCAAAAAGTACTATTTTCAACAAATTTTGTATGTTTTATTTTTCCATTAATTGATTTTTATTTGATAATCATAATCAAGAATATAAAAAAAGTACATTTAATTAAATTAACTTTTTTAAAATTCATTGAAAATAGTACTTTTTGAGCACCTCTACTTGTTTTTTTTTGTCTTCAGATATCATGTTAGGTCTGAATACATCAAACATACAAAAAAGAGCAAAAAAGGACTATTAATAAGTCAAGAAACACGAGGTGAAAAGCGTAAATAAAAATAATTATTGCACAAAAATGGTCGACAGTATAGTAATGATTTGGGTATCAAAATATTCGTAATTTTATGCTTAAGAGTATGCACTAAGTTTCATAACAAAACTAAACTCCTGTGAAGAAATATTTGGGTTTTTATATAATTTTTTCATGATGAATAACAAGACTTACAGACAATTGTATATTTTAAATTATATATCAAAACATTCTCCGTGAAAAAACTCTATGCGACGGTAACAAGACAAATTTTAAGCGGTACAAGGTAATTTTTTAGTTAATGACAGAAAACCTGATGAAATTTAACGATTTTTTGACCAAAAAAATTATCACATTTCAACTAATTCGATTTGGAGTTCCGAGATTTTAGCTCTATAATAAAAAAATCGATAAATTGATATTAATTTTAAGAATATCTCCATAAAACAGTGTACAAATATATTCGCTAAACAGATTTTTGTAAAAACGCTGTTTAATAGGAAAACAGGGAAATATTTTGAATTACCAAATTTTTAACCATTTACAGGCTATTTAAATTCAAAATTTTTTTAATATAATCAAAGTATTTTCAGCCACTACGACTAGTTTTTCTACTCCATTTAAAATAATCTCCTCATATTCATTAAACGGAATATTTTCCTTTAAATTATTAATGGACTCGATTTTTGATAATATAGTCTTAACTTAAGTAATTGATCGAAATTAATAAAATATTAGTATGACCGATTCAAACAACTCGTTATTCTTTTCTTTTCAATAAAAAACGTCCCTTAATAATTTAAACATATTGTTTTCAGACAACGTGACACGTAATTTTTTTGATCTCGTCTTGAACTAACTAAAAATATGCGATTCTTATCGAAATTTGCAACATGAGCATCTTTTTGAGTCCCCAACGAAATCATTCCATTTGCGGTGCCTCGATGAAATAAATGTTATGGTCTTGGCACAACTATAAAATCAAAAAAAAGAGAAAGGAAAAACCTACGATTATTGAAAACTTTAATAGTGCTAATAGTATCATCCCAGAATAAAACCAAAATTGATCAGAATATTTTGTATTAATATAACCAATAAGAAATTGAATCATTATAAGTGAGCAGGATAAATACTCTCTTGAAATTTTATCGTAATCTTTTCTATAATGTGTTGCGAGCAGTCGTTCTATGAATAATGCAATGACGACAGAACTTCCTTTAAAAAATTGAAATAGGTGTTAATAAGGGTATTATTAAATATAACCTGTGTATAAGGAAAATATGCGTAACCTTGTCGACCAAAAAAGTATAAATTCAAAGATGTCATCACCTGAAAAAATATGGCATTTTCTCAAAATGATCTGGATGTTGTTATTCATTTATTCGTTTACAAAAAAATAAGAAAAATTATATTCTCGTTTGGACGGCCACACGGCCACAAACGACTTTTTCGTCAATTCCTCTTCAATGTGTGCTGCCCATTTTTTTGAGACAACACACATTGATGTGACCGTCCAAACGAGAACCTCTTTCCATCCTAATTTTTTTCCTCTTCCATTAGACACCGATCTCTGAAAAGGACAATAAAAATGTTTAAAAATTAGTGTTCTTTAAATACGAAATTCCCCGACGGGCTTAATTAAGCTATTATTAGCATGTTTATAAGTATAAAATAAAGACATACAAAACAAAACCAACACAACATACAATATCTCACTTTTTATAAACAATATGGTAAATTTAAAAGCCAACGAAGCAATTGAATGTAATATTATTAAATAAAAATAAAATGATATAATATTCACAACATTCTTGTGAAACTGCTTTGATTTCTTGTTTATTTGGATGAATATAAATGTGTTAATAATTCTAAATAATAAATTATTAGTTTTTATGACGCAAAAGTTATTCCATGACAAACACAAACCGCTACGCGTCAAGAAAATCATAAATATGACTAAATGTACCGTAGGAAATTCTTTTTTTCATAATTTACTTGGTGGACGACGATTCGAGTTTGTGCCAAAAATATTATTTACGGGATATAGTTAGTTAACGAATATGAATTGATTAACTAACTAACCACGCCAACTGGTACGGTAATAAAAATGGAAAAATCAGTAAACCTGCTTAAATGTAACTTTTTAGAAAGATATTATTATTATTTTAAATAGTTTAAGACAATTCTAGTTAAATTGTTATGGGTTAAATAGGCAATAAACTGTTCAGACACGCTTAAATTCGAAAAAAATCGTTATTTCTCCTTACTATGCTTGATAACAAACGCACGCTAACCGATATGGTAATAGAATGAGTTCACTAGACGTGCTCAAAACAAACTTTTTGGAAAGATGTTAATGATTTTAGATAGTTTAAGACAAGCCTAGTTGAATTATCGTAAACATTTTCAGACACGCTTAAAAATCAGGAAATTGTTATTTCCAGTTGACCTGCAAACGCCAATGACACACAAATTTGAACTCCGAACATGTAGAAATATCTAACCAATTGGTAAAAGCTTGGAATGCCTGATGAGCGTGTTTCTTTATTCTTACAATCGAAAATTGTTGTTTTATTTCAAGCTCTCGAAACTTATACAGAGAAAGGACACGTCACAATTCTTGCACAAAATACCAAACATCTGAGTTTGAATATTTAGACTTTTCCGATTTAAGTTTTTTTATGCGCCCATCGGAGTGTTTAAACTGAGAGTTCAGAAAACGTACTCAGATATAGTGATTCGGTAAGAGAACCGGTATCCTATATAGTTTAGGATGTGCCTGATAAGTTTACGTAAACAGCTATTACGAAGTTAATACATGTATCCTTAAAATACTCATTTTAATATTATAAAATTCTCATTTTCATTTGGCGTGCATAGGAAAGTGGCCACACAAAGCGTTTAAACGGAGAGCTCGGAAAACATAATCAGCTAAAGTTCTGCGGTAAAAGAAGCGGTATGCTACATAGTTTAGATTTTTACCTGACAACCTTTTGTTAAAAGTATTCTCGAGCGGACAAGATATATGAATCACGCCAAATAGAAATAACGATTTTGCGATTTTGAGCATGTTTGATAAAGTCTACGTCTTAATAACAAAACAATTTAATTAGACTTGCCTTGAACTATCTAAAAATATTAATTTCTTCCTGAACATTTAGATTCTTATTTTATTACGGTAACTGTTGTCATTCTTAAATTTTAATGTCCACTAATAAATAAGATACATAAGGACATCAATAAAATAATTAATTATAAGTTTGTCATGAATTGATTTTTTAAAATTTATTGCAGACTCCAACAATTTTGGAAACGTATAATTTACTTTTTAACATAAATGGATTATTACTTGAATGTTATCAGTGGTATCTGAAGAAAGGTAATTACGGGCCACATCTTCCACAACTCGCTCACATCAGTTCTATTTAATAACAGTTCATTGTAATAATTAAGAAGCATGGCAATGTTATCTGAAATTTGCATTTTTAAATGGAAAAAGATAGATTTGTAAAAAAAACGTTATGAAACACTAACAGTTTCAATGAAAATTGATAATTGATGGCAGCAAAAATAAGTCTAATTGTATACTATAAATGAAAACAAATTTGCAGATCTAATCAGTGATAAAAACAAGTATAAATTAATATACTAATAATAATATTAAAGCAGACCAAATGCACTAACCTAACATTATCAACTGTTCAAATTTGTTATAAAGACAATTAGAAAATATCTATTCTAATTAGTTTTAATTAATCCATTCTAAACTACTTAATATAAATATTTATAAAAATATTCGTAAAGTAAGGTATGTATGAATTAATAAAAATCTTGTGTAGATGAAGTATTTAAAAATTTGATTTCATGCCGACTGGGAAATAAAACTAATTACAAAGGATTTTTAATGTCACGCTAACATAAACCTATAATTATACTTTGTTTTGAACAGATTGAGACTTCTGTTAAAAACTTCACAGATTAGAGTGATAATGCAAAACTAAAAAATCAAAAAAAATTAAGTGTTGGGAATACATGATATATGATCAATGATTGATACCGTTGATTTTTTAACTTTTAATCATATTTAAATAGAGAATAAATTCGTTTTCCGATGAGTAGTAGCTGTGTAAGATGCATTATATTATTTTAATATATCCAGCAAAGTTTTAAAACAATTCCTCTTCCAAGATTTTGAATATTTTAAGTATCAGGGTAGATATTGAATATTGTTATTTACGCAGTTCAATTCTTGGTATTGAATAGTCTAGAAAACCAAGAAATCGTCTTGGCCGTAACATCAATTTTTCTATTTTTCTTCGTAAATACGGTCGTTTTCAGGCACATTTTTCATGTAAATCAAAAATTCTGCCGAACCGAAAATTTTTTATTTTGGAAACTTTTTAATTGTGCAAAACCGAGTTTAACATATTTCGCATATTTATTTGGTTGTTGAGGATAACTCTCTATTGAAAATTGACTTTTAATAGTTTGATGTCCCGCCATGATTAGAAATGATACCAAAAATCTGAATTCTCACGACCAGGTTACTTCATTGTGCTCATTGCGCTTTACAGAATTTTGGGTAGTCTGTATCCAAAAATGTATTTATCTGCTAAACGATGATGGAAAATCATTGACAAACTACACTTTCAAGAAAAACCAAATAAGAATATGAAAGAAACACTCCAAATCGAATTAGGTAGCTGAAATGTGTTCGATTCAATAAATGAAGATATGATTGTTATTTTTTTTTGGTCAAAAAGTCATTATATTTCAACCGATTTTCTGTCATTAATTAAAAGATTGCCTTATACCGTTTTAAATTGATCTTGTCACCATCAAATAGAGTAAAACACGGCGAATTTTTTGATGTATGATTTAATATATAAAATTGTCTAGTTTTTATTCAAAATGTTCCTTCCTCTGGCATATTTATTATAACTTCCTTAGGCTCCCACTTAATCGGGTAATTGATTGTTTTAAAATTTCCCTATCCCTTTTCTTATTCCCATCAGTTTTCCCTTCTTTGAACTATTTAATTTAACTTTATCTATTATTCATTTCAGAGATCAATGCCTAATGGAAGAGCAAAAAATTAGGGGCGGAGAAAAGGTCTTGTTTAGACAGCCACACGGCCACTAAGGTCATCACGTGTGTGTGGGTGCGTGTGGCTGTCTAAACAAGACCTTTTCTCCGCCCCTAATTTTTTGCTCTTCCATTAGGCATCGATCTCTGAAAAGGACAATACATTATTTAAATTTTGCCAAGCTTTTTCTTTTTTTTTTTAATTGTATGGTTTTTGTTTTTTTTTTTTTAAACAAACCCCTACGGTTTCTTTTTTGTATGTTTTTTGTGGTATTTTAACATTACTTTTCTTTTCACGTGTCTAGTACACGTATTTTAAATAAATAAATATAAATTTTCTGTAAGTCTTGTTATTCATCATGAAAAAATTTATATAAAACCCCAAATATTTCTTCATAGGAGTTTAGTTTTGTTATGAAACTTAGTGCATACTGTTAAGCATAAAATTACGAATATTTTGATACCAAAGTCATTGCTATACTGTCGACCATTTTTGTGCAATAATTATTTTTATTTACGCTTTTTACCTCGTGTTTCTTGACTTATTAATAGCTCTTTTTTGCTCTTTTTTGCATATCTGGCATATTCAGATTTTAAATGATATTTGAAAACAAAAAGAACAAGTAGAGATGCTCAAAAAGTACTATTTTCAACTAATTATGAAAAGTTAATTTAATTAAATGTACTTTTTTATATTCTTGATTATGATTATCAAATAAAAATCAATTAATGGAAAAATAAAATATGCAAAATTTGTTGAAAATAGCACAATTTTAGCATCTATATTTGTTCTTGTTGTCTTCAGATGTCAATTTAGATCTGAATTCATCAAATATACAAAAAAGAGCGAAAAAGACTATCAATAACACAAGAAACACCAGGTAAAGAGCTTATATAAAAAATAATCATTGCACAAAAATGGTCGACAGTATAGTAATGATTTGGGTATCAAAATATTTGTAATTTGATGCTTAACAATATGGACCAAGTTTCATAACAAAACAAAACCCCTGTCAAAAAATATTTGGGTTTTTATATAATTTTTTTCATTATGAATAACAAGACTTGTAGACAATTCTTCAAAAAATTCTCCGTTTTTTACTCTGTATGATGGTGACAAGATCAATTTAAAACGGTATGAGGTAATTTTTTAATTATTAACAGAAAATCTGATAAAATGTAATTATTTTTGAACCAAAAAAAATTAACAATCATTTATCATTTATTGAATCGAACAAATAATTTGGAGTGAAGAAATAATATTAAAATTACAAATATAATTGAAATATTTGTACAATTTACTAGAAAGGGTAATTTATCAATGTTTATCCATCACTGTTTGACGAATAAATACGTTCTTTCATACGACCTCAGGAATTACAATTGATTTTTCATATGACGCCAAATACAAATGAAGATATTCTAACATTTAAATGAATCTTACAGTTTTACACGATTTATTTACAGAAAACAATATTTGTAATTTTGACGAACATGTCTTAAACTATACCAAAAAATCAATTCCCTTAATGAATAAATATTATTGTCCTTTTCAGAGATCGATGCCTAATGGAAGAGAAAAAAATTAGGGGCGGAGAAAAGGTCTTGTTTAGGCAGCCACACGGCCATTAAGGCCATCGAATCTCTTCCTCTTTTGTTTCTCATCAATTTTTGTTATCTATTTTTTGATGACAAGAAATGAAAAGTTTAATTTAAAAGGGAAAATGGATGAAATAAAAATATTGATGACAAACAAAAGAGGAAGAGATTCGATGGCCTTAATGGCCGTGTGGCTGCCTAAACAAGACCTTTTCTCCGCCCCTATTTTTTTGCTCTTCCATTAGGCATCGATCTCTGAAATGAATAATATTTAAATATATTGGAAATTTGCTTCACGTTCTCATTGAGACCATTTGAAATTAATTCAAAAATATTGAAATTGAATTGTCAATTTCTTACACTTTGACAATATTTAAATTTAAACGAATTTTATTAATTTTCACGTGTAACTAGTTTTAATCTTCCTGTTTTTACGAATTCACATGGTGTAGCCGTTGTTAATATTGGGAAATATAATTATTAAAATTGAACTGTATTGAAATTAACTTAAATGTTACTGACAGATATGTATTATGTATAAAAGGATTATTTTTAATAAAAAAAAATTAAAAGTCATTTTTAGTCGACGTATCTTTGGAATTATTAAAATTAACAAAGCATGGATAGATTTCTGCATCTTAATTTCCTTAACGATTAATTTTTTCAAATATCAATATTATGTAAACAATATTAAATAAAATTAAAAGCTTATATGAGAAGCATTAATGAAATAATACGATTTGACTAATGTTATTATTTCATAAACGGGAGTTTCATAAACCAGTATAACGAGTGGTACACTATAGCTTATTATTATAATTAATAATTAAGTGATTATTGAATAAAAATAGAAAATTTTTAGGTATTTAATAAATAGAAAAGTATGATATGCGGATTTTATTGGCTCTAATTAATTATAGCTAAGAATTCAGAGAACACTATTGATAATATGTTGGGTTGAGGAATAAGTTCGTAGAGTATTTATATTATCTTTTGTTTCACAAAAATTTTCTGAAATTTTAAATTTTTATCATTTTTCAGGCTTAGAAATGAACTATCCAGGAGAACGAAATCAGCATTTTCGACATCATCTTCTTCGCATTTCATCGAAAGCAAAAAGAAACCGAAGCCGCTCTGAAAATATGCCGTGTGCATGGATAAGGTGTCTTAGGCCTGTCTACTGCACAAAAATGGTTCGCAAAGTTTAAAACTGGCGACTTTAACCTTAAAGACACGACTCGAAGCGCACGAACTGCAGAATTGAGCATCTGAAGACACTATTGAAGGAAGATGGTCGCCAAACAAGTCGGGAATGGGCCGAAAAAAATGAATTGTGATCAAAAGACAATCCTTAATCATCTTCATTCGATGGAATTTGCCGAAAAACTCGGGACCTGGATACCTCATGAGCTAAACGAACAAAACAAAGAAAATCGCCTTCAAATCGCAGATCAACATCTCGCTCGCCATCGAGCAACACGCGGTCATTAACAGCGATTTTTGTACCGAATCGTTACCGAATCGTCAATATGAAAAATGATGTCTTTACGTCAATCTGAAGCAAAGAAAGGAATGGATGGCTCGAGGAGATACGCCAAAGCCGAGAGTCAAGCAATACCAAAAAAATTCACCCAAAAAAGACCATGATCTGCGTTCGGTGGATCTGGGAGGACATGCTGCACTGGGAAATGCTCGAAAGAAACGCCACCACGGTCAACAAGGAATTCTCTGTTGCCCAGCTGCGCCGCGTAAATGAGGCTGTTCGACTGAAAATACCCCATCGACAAGTCCCAGTCATCTTGCTCCACGACAACGCCATGTTGCACAAGTCGTCAAAACCGCCCTCCAAGAGCTCGAATGGGAGGTTCTTCAGCATCCACCGTACTCTCCAGACCTTGCGCCATCCGATTATGACCTTTTCCACTCTCTGTCAAACCAAATGAGGGGTGTTACCTTTGATGTCGAAGAGGACCTCAAAAACTGGCTCAGCAACTTATTCGACACCAGACTGGGCGATTTTTGGAGGAACGGCATCAACTAATTGATCGAGAGGTGGGAGGAAGTCGTAAACAGTAACGGCGAATACATAATTGATTAATTGATTATTATAATTATTGTTTTTTGTTCAAATAAATTATTCAACAACCCAATAAAATGTTAATAAAGAAGTGCATCTTCGTAAAGAGTTGAAACAAAAGGAGATTTTGATTAGTAACCTTCTCTGACCAAATTGGCTGATTTTTTGATATTTTATGTTAATCAGTGTTTAAAATGTTATAGTAGCAAAATTTGGTTTAAATTACCATGGCAATTTCGGTACCACGCATTCCGTTTTCCCTCATATTGATAACAGCTTGCCGGGTGGCAATTGGAGTTTCTTTACGTGGAGTCATCCTTAAAATGTTGCCAATTACTTCTATTTTCAATAAATTATGAGAAAAATTTAATTGAACTTTAAAAATTATTAAAAAATGCAGTGCAAGAAAAGTGCGTAATATCTTTGATCTACGCGTTTTACGATAAACGCTTGTCACTGTAAAACGGATCATCGTAATCACAAGCGGGGATTTGTAAAATAATCTACAACCATATGAATCTATCATATTAAAAAATCAGCCAATTTGGTCAAGTCACAGAAAAGTTAAACCCGAAAAAACATTTGTGGCAAAACTTTTGTCAGCTAGTGTATAGGATTGTTTCCATTGACTCGGAATTGAGCCATGCATCATAGATAAATTAAAAATATAAAACAGAGGTTGTACCAACCACTCAGATACTGCCTTTAAGAAAGCAAAAGGCACGCCATCTGGTGTAACTGGGAAGTTCGACCGTGTCTTATTAAATGATTTTAACAGATCAGATGCGTAACACCAAGGGAGTAACACCAATTTTATGTGTACTTTCCAAAAACCTAATTTACTCCAGTCGACAATGATTAATATCTTTCCAAATCAGTAGATTTCAGAACGTGATGAATAATAATTAATAAACTAGTTGGCACGCAATTGATCATTACGTTTTGCATTGCTAGATATTTTGAAAAGTATTAGGCTTATTTTATAATAGTGCAAAATTTTGAACTTTCTAATAGGACTGACAATGTGAGTTTTGTCAAAATATATACTAGGAGTTTTCGAATGGTTCGCAAGAAAATTGTATTCATTTGCAAAATTTTCACGCATTTTATTAATTTTTAGGTGCAATTAAATCATTTATATTACGTCATTTTTACAGGCTTACCTTAAAATAGCTCTTGCGATTTAAATTTTTATGACATTTTAGATTTCACTGACTGTCTTTTTGAGGTGCTGCATTGCACTACGATTGTATAAGCCTTCACAGTCAAGGAAATTGATTTCTACCAGAGATGGGCGGAATGACAGTTTTTGAATTTTGGAATCCGGAAGTGGGAATTCGGAATGAAATTGAAATTCCGGAATCTGGAACTCGGAATGGAAAAATGGACGGAATGCGGAATTCTCTCACATCAACAAATTTCTTCTATATATGGTTACGGTAATCGGTGTCTACTGCATAATCGATAGGTGTTTAACCTTTGAAAAAGCATAACTTTATTTAAAAGCCAAAACAAGTTTTTATATTCATGACGTATTTTATCGTGATGTTACAATTTTGGATATTTCGCTCTCTCTAGGTAAATCCCTAATCTCAAAAGAGATTTCAAATTATTAGGTCTTAAAACTATATTATTATGTCATTTTAAAGCTACAGAATTTCGTAAGAAAATGTTTACATATTTTTCAAACAACATTTCTTTAATCAGAAAGTTACACATTAAAATTCCAAATAAATTCTCATCGATGTATTGTAAATTTCAGTGATCGGTGCCTAATGGAAGAGCCAAAAATAAAAAAAAATTATATTCTCGTCTGGACGGCCACATGGCACAAACGACTTTTTCATCTATTCCCCTTCTATGTGTGTTATCCTTTTTTTGATACAACACACATTGATGAAATACAAAAAGTGGCCGGCAAAACGAGACCATTATTTTTTCTTATTTTTTTCCTATTTCATTAGGAACCGATCTCAGAAAAGAACAATAGAACCGTTATAATAATTATTTAATATTTTTATTTAATATTCAGAACATTCCAAACTTTAATAGATTTATGTTGAGATCTACTATATATTAAAACTTGTTCGGCATCAAACATCATTTACTGTCTATTTAAAATTGTTTTAATTTTTTAATAAGATATACACTCTGTGAAAGTGTAACAGTACGCGCTAACACAGGTGACTAGAACATAGTGACGTGTATTTTGGAACAATTGAACAAAAGTTAAAACAACGAAATTTTATGGCATAGTTTTTATTTATTTGATATCAATTTTCAACAAACATATTCTTAAAGTTAACTGCAGCGAATGCAAGTCACCCGTAGACTAGATATATATCGTCAACGATATTTCAAGTGTTATTTTTTGTCCTATTGCTGTTCCAACTGATATTTTTTTTAACATTTCCTTTCTATATGATATTTCAGTTTGTTTTTAATGTAGAAATAAGAATAAGGGTCAATATAGCGGATTTTAAATTATAATGACAATTAAATTAGGTACTCCGAGTGTAAGTCTATGCACCACAGCACGCCAGGCCAAAACGTGTCCAAAACATTTGGAGGCCGGGCCAACAAGGCTTTCGTTTTCGTTTTGGCAATAAAAATCACTTTTAAAATTATTTTTCCCCAAACCGTTTCCTACACGCATAATTTTTTTTATTGTAATTTTAAATTTTTCAATTATATATAAAATTTTAAGATTTTCAATTATATATTGTCCTTTTCAGAGATCGGAGCCTAATGGAAGAGCAAAAAAATTAGGATGGAATGAGGTTCTCGTTTGGACGGCCACATCAATGTGTGTTGTCTCAAAAAAATGGGCAGCACACATTGAAGAGGAATTGACGAAAAAGTCGTTTGTGGCCGTGTTGCCTTCCATCGTTTTTTCTTCTTTTTTTTGCTCTTCCATTAGGCACCGATCTCTGAAAAGGACAATATATATACATCAGAAATGGCTGGAATTCAGGATTCCGAAATTCAAAAATTGTCATACCGCTCATCAAAAATGGATGCTACTGGAATAGAAAAAATATTCTAAATTTATGCCTCAATTTTTTTAGATATTATCAAAATCTGAGAAATTGACAATTCAAATTTTCTTTTCATAAAAAATAAAAATAATCAATCTGATTTGATCTAGAAATTTTGAAGAAATATAATGAAAAACAGAGAAATTATTCACGTAAATTGAATATTTGTTTCATGTTATCTTTGAGACCATTGAAAATAATTCAAAAATGATCAAATAGACCTTTCAATTTCTTAGATTTTGATAATAACATAAAATCATGGAATTTAAAAATTTGTGTTTAGTGACTTACACTTTGTTAGTCAAATGTACCAACAAATATACGATTTCTGTTCTTCAAAGTATAATTAATAAATATGCAATTGAGAAATAATTATACATGTATCCATTAAAAATTATTATCAAAGATGGAAATAACATCTAATTTGAGACTGTTTTAAATTTCCGCAGATTGTGATAATTTAATTAGATGTACTCTAATACAAGAGTACTTTTATCAATGGTGAACCCGTAATTTAATTAACTGTAGTCGAGTGATTTATGAGTTGAATCAATGTCATTTTTCATGAACCTGATGCAATGCGAATATCAATCGAATGTGGGAGGCATTGCGAGAGGGGTGTGGCTTTTTTCGTCCAATAAATTTCTATGATTTTTATTTAATTTTTTTTTGTTAATTAAAAAATTAACTTATTCCGTTTTAATTTTTTCTTGTTACCATTATATAGAGTAAATCATGGAGAATTTTTTGATATATGATTCAATATATACAATTGTCTTCAAGTCTTGTTATTTATTATGCAAAAAATTATAAAAACATTCAAATATTGGATTTCAGGGCTTTAATTTTTTTCTGAAACTTAGTGCATGTTGTTAAGCATAAAATTACGAATGTTTTGATACCCATATCATTACTATACTCTCGAACATTTTTACACAATAACGACTTTCCTATAGGCTGATTTCCTCGTGCTCTGTGTTTCATTGATCCTCTTTGTGCCCTCTCCTTGGTGTTATTGATTTATTTAGATCGAAAATAGGCAATGAGACAATCAACCAATGTATCTTCGCACATCCAAGAACATTTTATTCATTATTATTATTATACGACGATATATTTTTCTGCTAAAATAAAATATAATATTCAAAGAAAGTTTAAATGATAATGATATTATCTGATATTGATTTGAACGACTAACTTCAATCTCCAACCCGTAATTCAGCTACATCGATTTGTATGGAACATGTTGCATTTACTAAAGTAAGTCAGTTTTTATTAATTATTTACTAACCCTATCAGTGTCATCATTTGATTCGTCTGAAATTATTCCAAGAAGAGCCTTCATGAAGAATTCCCGCTTGGAGTCGGAAGCTTCAATATTTACCTTCTGAACATGGCTACTTGTTCTTTTCTGGCTGCAGATCTGTCACACGTGGTCTCAATTCGTTAATATTGTTCATTGTTATCCTGAATAAATAAAATATTTCAAAACAAATGTAGAGAGACGATTAATAAGTCAAGAAAAACGAGGAAAATAGCCTATAAGAAAGTCGTTATTGTAAAAAAATGGTCGAGAGTATAGTAATGATATGGGTATCAAAACATTCGTAATTTTATGCCTAACAAACTGAAATGTGTTTAAATAAAAAAACAAAGCCCTTTAAAAAAATATTTAGGAATTTCGATATTTTTTAAAATAAAATAAAAACAATTGTTATTTACAATGATATATATTGAATCATATATTAAAAAATTCTCCATGTTTTGCTCTATATGATTATAACAATAAAAATTTAAAACGCTCTAAGTTGATTGTTTAATTAATAAGAAAAAATTAAATTAAAATAAAATTAAAAAAAAGGCCACGCCCCTCAGCAGTTAATACGCGATCGCATTGAATCGAACACATAATTTGGAGTGTACATGTGAAGCTATTTTCACATTATATTTTTTTCTATAATCACTGGTCAATCCGCACGCAATCCACGCGAACAAAACACGCTTCTTTCGCGAGAGAAATCTTAAAAACATCGATTTTAAGTATTCAGAAGCAGGCTAAGAGATAAGAAATATGTTTACTGTGTACAAAATAGTTGAAAATATATTTATATTAATGCCTTGGTTCTAATGAGCTTGAAAAAAGTTTCGTTTTTATATCATTATACTTTAATTTAGTTTTATATTTTATTTCAATTGTCGTGGGGAAGCCTGGTCTGCCAAAGATTGAATAGCCCTTATTACCTAAAAGCTTTTCCTTCCGTGGTCGAACCGAGTGAGTACAAAACGTTGTACTCAACCGACGCGTTCCGATTCACTAGTGAATTAAACAGTGTTTTGTTTTTTATTTAAAAACTATAATTTTCTTCTCTTATTATATAAACGATTTTTATTTTATTTAATTTTCAGAAAACTCAAATAAAATATGATTTTCAATTCAATTCAATTTTGTTGACATTTGTGTCTTTGAACCAGTGTAAGCATTTAACTTGAAAAATTTATTATGGATATATAGTTTTTGAGCATCTGCATTTTGTAGTTGTAATGGTAGAAGTAGTTGTAATGGTAGACACGCAATTATTCAAAATAACTGGATCCCAAATTAATTAACATTAAAATCGACATTTAATTATTTTTGGATTTGAACAAACTTTTCATGAACATTTCAAGCAGCAGACTTCTCCCAAACACGTTCGACGATAGGTTTAAATTCGGGAGAATGGCTCAACAAATTCCATAATAGGCGGCCATTTTTCCATTTCGAATTCCGGATTCCGGTTTCCGTATTTTCAAATGTTTCCGAAATACCAAAACTTTATATATTAAAAAACGTTTTAGAACTAACTTAAGTTTTCATTTAAACGTTAACATTAAATACGACCGGCACTGCGCCTTCATTCGCAAAATGTCGTAATTCGGTACGTTTTGTGTGCGGTACACGGTCACTCAACCAACTTTTTTAATTTTTTCGCTATTATTTTTTTTTATTTATCTTAAATTGTTTATAAGCGAATATCGTACACTTTTTTTTCACCAAATATGTAGAATTAACGGCTCTACATATTGATATCAATATTGCTCCTTATTTTTTAAGAATAACCAACTTTTTTTAGCTCTCAATTTTTGCGGAATTTATAAAAACTATCATAACACATTTTCAAAACTCTAGTTTCGAAATGAGAGTTATATCATTAGAAAGAGAATTAAATTCTCTTTCTATTAATGCAAAAAATAATATGCCTTTCTTGTTTCGTTTTCGAGAAAATTCCTAAAAACTACAAAAAAATACTTTTTTTTGAAATTTTATAAAACTCATCTTATTGCAGGTGTTATAATGGATGAAAACAACAATTCAACTTCCAAAAAGATGAGAAAAGCAAACGCACGTATGCATAAGGCACGAGAGGCGTTACGAATAAAAAAATTATCCAAAGAAGCAAGAAAAAATTATAATTAATAAATAAGTATTTATTCAGGACATAATTTTTATTGAAGAAGAAAATAAATCCATGAAGCAAAAAATATGTTCTTTGAGTAGGGCCAATGAAGAGCTGAAAAGAGAATTAACAAGAGTTAAAGAAGAAAGCAAAGCATGTATTATTGAAAAAAATAATGGTATAATTACTATTCTCGGATAAATATGATTCTTACTTATTAGATTAGATTGGTTATAGAAATTAGTTGTTTAAAGAATGAAATTGAAATGTTGACAAAAGAAAAGGATGAATGTAGAATAATGTATGAAGACGGAAAGAAGATCTTGATTGAAAAGGTGGAAAAATTGAAGAATAACCTAGCCATAGAGCGGCGAATGCATGATAAGAAAATAAAAACTATAAAGAAAGGTAATAATTGAAAAATATAAAAATTGTATAATAATTTAACTTATATGCCTTTTAAGAGAATGAAAAATTGAAGAAAGGCGCGATAAGAACACAGAGCACAATTATGCGATCCCGAAGATGGAGAAGGACACCCAGAAAATACATAAGACATCCGCGTAGCTCCCTATCCATTCCGGATGTCCTACAGATGAAGATATCCTGTCAATTATCGGAGAATCATTATAAGTGTTTAAGAAAGTTCCTAATCATGAAAAATTGCGGTAAACTACCTTCGTTGGTTTCCATATACCGCTGGTCAACGGATATGATTAAAAAGGCCGATATGATGACGGTTGCGAACAAGGCACGCGAACGGCTGGTTAAGTTTAATAACATTAAACTTATTTTTGACAGTCTTGTTTTAAACATGGTCGACTCAAAATGGAATGCAATTCCTAATGAGATAAATGTCGTGTGCGGTGGAGACGGAGGTGGCAACCCAGGATCATCCTGGACAAAAATAGGGTTTTTTATTGCCACGGACGTGCGAAGGGTCCAATCGCCACGCAACATCGCTGTTGTGGCTTCCTATGAGGGAAAGGAGAAGGCACCACTGATATACGAAGCTGGGAAAGACATGATACGCTTTTTCCGAGGTATTCAAGCCAATGACGGATATCTTCGAAATATTGCTATAAAAGTAAATATTTTTGTCGTCGGTGACCTTAAGTTCCTTCCATTGCTGTTAGGGACACCTCATTCCTCTTCCGCACAGTTTTGTCCCATATGCCACGCCACACGTGACGACCACCATCAAGGCCCAGTCTTGGACGCTCGTTTCCGCGAAATTAATATTTCCGGGCTAGTTGTTCCACCGAAATTCATAGTTGTGCCGCCGTTGCATACGTTAATAGGACTTCTTAACACAATACTCCGAATTATAGTTGATGATGGAGAAGAAACGAAACTCCTAAAGCTGATTGAGAAGTGGTCTCTCAATCCTCAGAAACATATGAAATCATCGCTTCTTAATGGACAGGATGGGGAGAAATTCTTGAAACGGGTTGTAAAAATTGACGAGCTCTTTCTGCAAAAATATATGGGAGCATTCAACTCCCTTTATCGTCTCCAGAAATTTGCTGTTGCTCGTTATCTGGATGTTGATGAAATCGACAATATTGAGGTCGTGATTACCGATTTTTCGAACGAATGGAGAAAGGCAAACCTACCGGCCATAAACAAGCTTCACCTAATAGAAGCTCATTTGTCCAGCTTCGTCCGTGAGCACTGTTCGTGGGGTATGTATGGAGAACAAGGAATCGAATCGCTCCACCATATAGCGAATATTGCTGCGAAGAAGTGTGTGGGCGCCAATAAGAATGGAAAGTTGGCATTCTTCATGAAAACACAATTTCTCGACTTATTTACCCGGAGATCAAAATGAAAAGTAAAACAAAGAATCTACCATTTGAAGTAAAACTAATATTCCTTTAGGTGGTGCTCGACAATCGGTGCTCGACATATCAGGAATGATAGAGATTGGAAGAGACAAAAATAAGAATCTAATTTAATTTGCAATTAATATGAAATTTATCTTATCATTTCTATAAATTTATTAACAAGTCTTCAGCCTTTTCTAGGGAACAATCTGACCATAAAGCCACCTGAAAAATTTTACTGATAGATCAAAAGATAAATAAAAAAATATACCTTTTTTGTTTCGACGTTGTAGTCATTATTGACTAAAGAAATCACAGAGCCTCCATACAAGTGGTATGTGGTCCATCCCGTCCCAGTGCTAATATTCTTCATATATACCTTCAACAATGTATCTAAAATTAAATTGATTTATAAAAAGTATAAATATGTTTGTAGTTTAAATGTTTAAAAAATTTTAAATATGAACTTAATTTTAATTATGGACTAATAATACTTTAAAACATTTATAAAGTATATAACAAACCTTTTGAACGCCTACATGTGTCCTTTTAGAAAACACGCACGTATCGATTGATCAGTCGAATAATGTTGTCACCTTCGTCTTGGTTGAGTGATTGTGGAAAATAGTGTTACGTTGCATATATTCATCCGTGCATGATGGGTGTATCTATCGCACTATACTCTAACTATATCACGTACCATGCAGCATGATATATTCCCACCAAACATACATCAAATCTAAAAAAAAGTAGTTAAATAGTTTTTAGGACTTATTACATTGAATTTCTCGAAAACGAAACAAGAAAGGCATATTATTTTTTGCATTAATAGAAAGAGAATTTAATTCTCTTTCTAATGATATAACTCTCATTTCGAAACTAGAGTTTTGAAAATGTGTTATGATAGTTTTTATAAATTCCGCAAAAATTGAGAGCTAAAAAAAGTTGGTTATTCTTAAAAAATAAGGAGCAATATTGATATCAATATGTAGAGCCGTTAATTCGGATGTTATTAAATCTAGGAAAATCGGAAATTGCTCCCGTCGGAAAATAAAATCCATTTCCGCAAAAGAAATCACGGATTATTACACCATAGAATTTAAAATACTTCCTCAAACTTCAACGGATTAATTAATTAAATCAAAAGAGGATGCGTAGCATACCTGGTAGAGGATTTGATTCATGACAAATCTATGTTGGTTCGATTCTTTTGAGATCATTGATTTTTTAATAAAAATGAAAAGAATCGAAATTTAAAATGAGATGGTGTAATAATCCGTGATTTTTGCAGATATGCATTTTATTTTCCGACGGGAGCAATTTCCGCTTTTCCTAGATTTAATAACATCCGTTAATTCTACATATTTGGCGAAAAAAAAGTGTACGATATTCGCTTATAAACAATTTAAGATAAATAAAAAAAATAATAGCGAAAAAATTAAAAAAGTTGGTTGAGTGACCGTGTACCGCACACAAAACGTACCGAATTACGACATTTTGCGAATGAAGGATTCCGGTCGCGACCGGAATTCCGGATTCCGCGTTCCGCAGTTCCGATTTTCATTCTGAATTCCGGATTCCGGTTGCCGAAATTCAAAAACTGTCATTCCAAAAACATGATATGCACTAGACATGATAATGTTTCATGGCCAAACTTTATTGTTAGTGATAAAGCATATGCATATGAACCTACAAGATTTTCCTGTATTTATTTTATTTCCTGCCTTTAAGATATTCCTGTGCTCTCGTCGATATTCCATCAATGCTTATCACGAAACCAACTCCAAAATCTCTTATTAATCGAACATCGTGACGTTACCGCCACCGTCTTTGCATTTGGATATTTGGTAGTTGTTGTTATAAACTTCTTTTTGGCAAAAGCTTTTTGTCTTATACCATCTGTAGTCTGGGAACACCTTGACAGTTTTTTTCAAAACCTAGAACCTTAAATATTCCCCAGAGTACTCCACTCCCACGAAACCGCGCCGCATTGCAAAGTCCCCGCACCAACAGCACGAACACTACCTTTTAATTTATTATTTTTATTTTCAATATTTTATTTAAAAATTAGAAGAGTATAAACAAAACTGTTATATATTTTATATCTGTCAGAACAATATATATATATATATCATTTAAACTAATACAACAATAAGTAAAAAAATAAAATATTGAAAAAAATTAATTAAAAGATAGTGTTCGGGCAATTGGTGCGATGTCTTTTGCAATGAGGCGCGGTTTCTTCGCATTGGAGTGCCCCAGTTCTCGAGTTGCATTCGAATAGTTTTTGCTTGTTTTCTAACAATACGGTCTCTTATGATATCGATGCTTGTTTTCGGGGGACACGAGTTATTAACACTGGTGAATCCCAACGCGTCGGTTGAGAACAAAACGCGCTTCGGCCACGTGAGAAATCTTAAAAAACATCGATTGTAAGTATTCAGAAGAAGACTAAGAGAGAAGAAATATGTTTACTGTATACAACATAGTTGAAATATTTAAGCCTACCGAAAATGTTTTTTAAAAATACCAAAATTAATTTTAAAAACCTATTATTTCAGTTTTATTTTTATTACTGACATTGACTCTAGTGAGCATGAAAATAGATTCGTTTTTATATCATTAGACTTTAATTTAGCTCTATATTTTATTTCAATAGTCGCGAGAAAGTCTGGGCTGCCAAGATTCGAATAATTCTTATTAAAAGTTTTTCGTCAGTCGCCGAAGCGCGTTTTGTTCTCAACCGAAGCGTTGGGATTCACCAGTGTAAGCGAACCATGTTGCTAGAGACCTTGCAGTAATTTTTTTCAGGGTTCCAGAATTTAAATTTTTATTGAGAATTCCGGATACCAAAATTGATAAACTCGCATTACGCTCATCTCTGTTGGAAATAATGCAGCAAAATTTATTTTTACAGTTGATTCAAATTACTTAAAAAATGATTGAATTGCTACATTTGTCGAGAATCGATAAGAGAACTTTATTTTAATGATTAATATAGATAATATTTTGAGATTACCTTTCGTTTTTGTATGATTATATTGTCCTTTACAGAGATCGGTGCCTAATGGAAGAGCAAAAAAACAAGAAAAAAATTAGTCTCGGATGGACGGCCACAAACTACTTTTTCTTCTAGAGTGTCCGTAAATAACAATAAATGCGCTGAGTCGAACAGTGGCGGTGTTTATGTATTGTCGTAAAATAAAATGTTCGCTTGTTTATTATTGACATAAACAAGCGAACATTTTAAACAAGCAATCATTTTATTTTACGACAGTACGTAAACACCGCCACAGTTCGACTCAGCGCATTTATTGTTATTTACGGACACTCTTTCTTCTATTGTTCTTCAATGTGGGCTGCCCATTTTGTGAGACAACACACGTTGATGTGGCCGTCCAAACGAGAACCTCATTCCATCCTAATTTTTTCCTCTTCCATTAGGCACCGATCTCTGAAAAGGACAATATATAACATAAATTTTGATTTTTCGACGATGTATTCTTATAAAAGATATAGGTTCTCATGTCAAAGTATTATTTAAATGGTTTTATAGTTGTTTCACTTTCGGCAAATTTTCTTATTACGAATATTAACGATGCGCATAAATTGCAAGAAGCTAAAGTAAACATTACTGATAATGTTATTGATACTTACTTACTTAGGATACTTAGGAGTCCGTCGTCATTCTCTTATAGAGAAGCGGACCAGCTCTCTCCAATCATCGCGGCTGCGCCTCGCAAAGGTGGGCCAGGCAACCTTCTTCTCCAGGATTCCGATACGTCTTCTTGAGTTTCTGGAGGTGGACTTCTCGTGCACATAATTTGAGACCCAGAGTTTAATTGAGTCTTGCCATCTTGCTTTCGGTCTTCCTTTTTGTCGTGTCCAGCCTCGAGGAACCCATTCCGTCAATCGTTTCGTCCACCGGTCACTTGGCAATCGAGCACAGTGGCCAGCCCACTTCAGTATCCTTCGTACAATTTGTCGATGGACGTCTATTCGAATGCTTCCTGCGTGGTGACAAATTGTGTTCATACACCTCTGCAGTCGGCTAGAATTTTCTGTCGTCATCGTCCATGTTTCCGCACCGTACAGTAGAGCCGGGAGCACGTTCTGGAAGAGGAGGTCCTTTGTTTTCTCTTTGTCAAGGTGGGCGAGAAGTGGTTTGATTTTGGTGTAAGCACTCCACGCTGCCTTGATTCGTCTTGAGGTTTCCTCGCTCAAACAGCCGTCGGATCTAATGTAGCTGCCCAAATATTTGACTCCTTCTTCGACTGTGCACGAAATTCCTCCGCTTGATACCGATTCTGAAGGCGCAAATTTGTTTCGCAGCACGACGGTCTTCGTCGGGTTGATAACTAGACCGTGTACACACCCGGACAATAACATTGAAATAGAGGAAACACATTTTTGTTGGCTATTTGCCAAAAGATGGGGGAAGAGAAAAATGTTGACCACTAAAAGTTCGTCTTTTATTTTTAGCTATTTTTTGAAGCGTTAGTATTCGGATTCTAAATAAGGTAAGTTAATTATTTGTATATAAAACAACTGGGAAAAATTATCTGAATATATTAAAATAATTTTAAAACAAATAATAATCATTTTTAATGTTTTTTGCTACGTTGAAATTTTTAGTTAAATATGAATATAAAAAATTATTGTGCTCGGTTATTTTTTGAAAAAGCATTTCATCTGATTCAGCATTAAATTCTGTATCAGATGATATGTTACTTGTCGCTGAAGTTTCTAATAAAAATTTTTTATTCACTAAAACCCATGTAGTTTCATTAACAGAACAATTTTTGTTTGAAATTGAATATTTAGAAGTATTTTGTTTTAAGATTCATTTCATCTGAATCAGCATTAAATTCTCTATAAGATGATATTTTATTTTTCGCTGTAATTCAGCTTTCAAATTTTTTATTCACTAAAAACAATGTAGTTTCATTAACAGGACAATTTTTTTTTGAAATTGAATTTTACAAATAATTTTACAAGTATTTTGTTTTAAGATTCATTTCATCAGAGTCAGAATTAAATTCTCTATAAGATGATATGTTACTTGTCGCTTAAGTTCCAATAAAAACATTTTCACTATCACGCCAGATATTTTTACATCCAAATCATGTATAAAAACGGTTATAAAAAATTTTTACTGGAAAGTTCAGCGACAAGTAACATATCATCTTATAGAGAATTTAATGCTGATTCAGATGAAATGCTTTTTTAAAAAAAAGCCGAGCACAATAATTATTTATAATCAAATTAATGACAGAGCAAAAAATAAAACTATAGAGAATCATTATTTTTTGTCACCAATACGTTCAGATAATTATTCTAATTATTCTAATACAAATAAAAACTTCATTAAACATGTATTCACCATGAAATCAGTATATTTTACAAAATTAAAAAAATATGACAACAATTGTGCCCGCATTGAAAAAAAAGCGTCAATACTTTTGCTGTTGACGCCGGTTTCGAAGCGGTCCCTTTTTTCGTCCGGGTGTGCCGTGTACTTGATTTTTCGACGATGTATTCTTATAAAAGATATAGGTTCTCATGTCAAAGTATTATTTAAATGGTTTTATAGTTGTTTCACTTTCGGCAAATTTTCTTATTACGAATATTAACGATGCGCATAAATTGCAAGAAGCTAAAGTAAACATTACTGATAATGTTATTGAGTAGCATATTCATTCACATTGGCATAAACACAATTCATTCACCCGAATCCGTTATTGTACACCAATTGGATGATGAGTTGGTGACACTGACTTGCATGTCTGCGTCTCAGTGGCACACAATATATTCATTGAGCTTTTTTTGTGTCGTGCTCAATGAGTACAACTCGGAACGGACTCATTAATGTGAGCTGCGTTTATTACACTTTTTGCAATAATCTCTTAAAAAAAAGGAATTTTTCTCGTTTTCTTCTGGGATATGTTTTTTTTTGTTTTAAATTTTTATTAAATGTTTTGTTTCAATTTGTCTTAAGAAAATTTGTTTTTGTTATAATAATGATTCATTTATCCATTGCTGTCGAAATTTTAAGAATTATAATATTGCATTTTTCATTTTAAAAGCGTCTAAAATGTATTTTCCTTGGTGAATTGTTTTTATTATTGTCTTGTTTTTTCATTCCTATTATCCTTGAATTAATAACAAACAAACAATATCATTTATTTGCCCAATTCTCCTTATCGATTACAAATAAATATTCATAAAATAACCATCAATTTATATTTTTTATAGGAGCCATGGATGATGATAAAGCGTCTTTAAATAAAATAAAGCTTAAACCAAGAATATCCCTGTTTAGCGGATGCACTATTATAATTGGAGTAATTATTGGCTCGGGGATCTTCGTATCCCCGAAAGGAGTTCTACTAGAAGCTGGAAGTAGCGGAATGGCATTGTTCATTTGGTTTCTAGCGGGAATTTTTTCCATGGTTGGTGCGATATGTTATTCCGAATTGGGCACGCTTATTCCGAAATCCGGTGGTGATTATACTTACATTTATGAGGTGTTTCAAAAATTAAAAAGCTTTTATAATACATGTTATTAAGGCATTTGGACCGCTACCGGCATTTTTATACCTTTGGGTTGCTTTAGTAATAATAAACCCAACATCACTAGCCATCATTGGAATCACGTGTGCAACTTATGCCTTGCAGCCGTTTTATTCTTGCCCTATACCAGATTTAGTTATAAATTTGTTTGCAGCGGCAATTATTGGTAAGTTTTATATTAAGATTAGAAAATAATACTAATTTCACATTAATATAACTTGTACTATCCCACGAAACTCTTGATTCGACAGCCCAACTTGTATCGTAATAGAATGAGCCTAGTAAGCATGTTCAAATGTAACTTTTTAGAATGTTATGAACATTTTTAGATAGCTTAAGACAAGGTTAATTAAATTGTAGTAAAAACTTTTTGTTATAAAGACTTACAAATTTCCGCACATCTTTAAAAATAGCAAAATAGTTATTTCGATTTGGTGTGATTCACTATTTTTAACTTTAAAGCTTTCATGGATATAGGAATAATTATTGTTTAGGAAATATTTTTATATTATCAAAATGTGTATTTTACCAGTTTAATTTTTTAAGGAATACTTACATTCATCAATTGTTTGAATGTGAAAGCTGCAACGAGAACAAATGACTTTTTCACGGTCACGAAAATATTCGCTTTAATCGTTATCGTCATATGTGGAGCCTATTGGTTGTTAAAAGGTTTGGATTTAACAGTAAATAGTGTCTTACTTCATACTGAACTTTAGGAAATATCGAGAACCTTATGGTTCCTGATATAGTCGAAGGATCACAATCAAGTCCGTCTGCGATTGCTATGGCGTTCTATTCTGGCGTGTTTTCGTTTTCCGGATTTAGCTATTTGAACTTTGTCACAGAGGAGTTGAAAAATCCGTTTAAAAACCTACCAAGGGCTATTTATATATCAATACCTGCTGTGACAATCATATACATGTTCGTTAACGTTGCTTACTTTTCTGTTTTGACTGTTGATGAGGTTGAGTTTATTTCTATTTTCTATTAAACTTATCAGTTTTATAGATATTAGATTCGGATGCTGTTGCAATAACATTCGCAGACAGAATTATTGGACCAATTGGGAGCAAGATTATCATGCCATTGTTTGTTTCATTTTCTTGCATTGGCTCACTCAATGGTATTCTAATCACATGCTCTCGAATGTTCTTCTCGGGTGCTCGCAACGGACAGCTTCCGGAACTATTCGCAATGATTTCGATTAATCAAAACACACCGATTCCATCTATAATTTTCCTTGGATTAACATCCATTGTCATGTTATTCTTTGGTAATGTATTCGAACTTATCAATTATTTATCATTTGCCGAATCACTTGTTGTGTTTGCTTCTGTTGCTGGTCTTTTGAAACTTCGATTTACGATGCCGAAATCCGAACTAGAAAGCAGGCCCATTAAAATTAATATAATTTGGCCGATCATTTTCTTCATTATGTGCCTTTTCATCTTAATTTTGCCTTTCTTCCACAACGACCCGTACGAACTTATTTATGGTGTAGTTTTAGTCCTTTCCGGAGTTCCCATATATCTTGCATTTGTTTATAATACATGGAGGCCAGAAGTGTTTCAAAACTTATGGGTTGGTTTTACACATATTATTCAGAAGTTGTTTTATTGTATCCCAGAGCTTTCATCGTCATAATATCAGAATTTTTGAGCATATTGCTTCTCAGTTTTAATATTGTTTCTTTCATTTTTTATCTCAATGTTTTATCACATGTTTTTGTTTAAAATTCTGCAGGAATTTGTTGTAGTTCTTGTTTTTGTTAAATTTTGGTCAAATTCACTTATTAATTTTATTGTTATGATTTATGTTGATTCGATGCAATCGAGTATGTGCTATAAAATAATATTGTTTAATAATGTGTTTCCTCAACTGCATATCTCAAAATTGGTGATTTCTAATTTGATGAAATAACCTATAATATCCATGTTTTAATTAAAAGCTAATTTTCACGTCAATATTACGGGCATACACGTTAAATTCTTACGTTATGTTAGATTCTAATTACTCTTCTTGGATCCTGTTGTGAGGAACTCATTTGGCGTGCGGTTGCGTAAATATGTTACAAATCTGGTACTTTAAGACTAAATGGAAATATAGTAACAAAAATTTTAAGTCGTAATGATTTCATTTTATATCTATAGTTGTGCTTCGACTTGAGCTCGAGTCGATATTTTTCCAACTCTTTATGGTCGCATGTCATTGCTCTTCCATACCCATCTTCTTCCATTAACCATGTCCATGGTGAAAATATATTCTTAAAACAACAGCTTACTTCATACAAACTACTAGAACCAATAATATATTCTATTGAAAATTGGATGATTCCTATAATAGTGGTTAGTTATATTTGTCAATAATTTTTCAAGGGTTTAAAGATTAAAAACTTCACTACCAAATTTAATAATTTTAAGGTTAATGATAAAAGTTTAAAAATTAAAAACATCCTAGTTTTTATCATATAAATGTTACCTAAGCGCAGGCAGGAGTAGCTCTACGCTACTAGGGTAATCCTCTTTAAGATATATTAATAAAACTAACCAAGAATTAATTTAACGTGTTGAAACTGTTACACGCAAATGTAGTTAGCCTATCAAAAGGTATAAATATGTTTATTGTTATTTTAAACGAAACCCTATTCATCATTATAACAGTTTTAAAGAAGTTAATGATGAGTTCAATAAACAACAGGCGTTAGTTTATATTTAAGATATTTGTTTAATCGAAAAAGATAACCCGACCTTTCTCTCAGTTAAAAAGAACTAAATTAACCTGCCCTAAACACTATTTTCGTAAGAGCTATGCCGTTTAAAATTTCAGCTTCTAAGAAGATGATGAAGAATCCATATATTTGTACACATGAAATTGATGTTGAAAGCGCCGATCATTCTATTATTAGCTATTCTGTATTCACCGATGAGTCCTTTATACTAATCCTGTTATTGTCATCAAATGGTATGGTTTTAAGAAAGTTTTGAAGTAATTTCGTAATTATAGGCGAAACTCATGCTTATTTAAAGACGGCGAAAGACAATGCACCGAGAAAGAAAACCGTTAATATTAAAAAGACATGCGGAGTTTCTTCTGATCCACTCACACTGTGCATAGGTAATGTAAACTCATTTTTTATCACCAAGTAATGCTTTAGGAAGCCAAGCATCATTTGTTATATTCGGTTTGTCAAACGGCAATATTTTAGTAACACCAATGAAGACTATAATTGTAATGAACATAATTAAGTTTATGTACTGATAACATGCATTTTAGGATGTAACATGGGGAGGCTCTTCCTGGTCAGCGACATCCTTAATAGAAATACCATTATCGTCAACGGAACCTTGCTTAGCAGTTCCAACATGTGTCAAGTATTTAAGTACAAATTACCCACCGAGGAATCTTGCCGTTATGGCTAATAAGGTTGATATATACTAAAACCAACAACTACATATGAAAACTTGCTAGATATTTTAGGGAGGACATATCTTGATTATTGATTTACAACTGAGACGATGTGATCTGCAACTCAGAGCTCCTCAAACGATAAGTGACATGGATATATTAATAGATGAGAACTCCATAGAACTTTTGGTAAGTTTATTTTTCTAACAAGTATGTTTCATATTTTAAGGTAACTGGGTTCACTGGTGCTCAATGGATTATACCAATCGAAAGAAATGGTCAAGGTATTCGAGAGGTTTTGACTACTTGCGTACCGGCCGACTTGGAAGTGGTATGTCCATATGGTCTATTATTTTTTATTACGATAAGTTATAGTTAGGACCACCTACAACGCAGTTCTTTTCAACGAATGATTATGGTGTAATTGAATTAGACACAAAAGAAAATATTGCGTCTATCTATACGACGATTCATTCCATATCTCATTCGTCTAATAAAAAATTTTCGGTAAGGGGAAACTAAAAAAATATAAATATGAGAAATAAAAATAAGATACCTCCAACCACGTGGATGATTCATTCAACGGATAATGTTCTGTTCGCTGTTTCCAGCGACAATGTCCTCAGATCAAGTTTGCACTTTGGTGTATGGTTTGGAAAAAGAATATAAACACAAAAAGAACTTTTAGTGTCAATCTGTGCGCTTGGAATATTCAGTCGTTAATGTTCCAGTAGAATGGAGGCCTTTGGGAATTATATCGATTCCACAGAAACCTAATTGTCTTCCTGGTGTTTTTCTCGTGAATGAACGTGGTCTCGTGCGAATAGAACAAGACCCAAAAATGTAAGTTTTCTTTTTAAACTTCGAAATCGCACGATACGTAATATATAATTTATATCGAGCCGAGTGAATTAATATTTTTACAAGTTTTCTAACTTTTTGACTTGAATGTTTTGAGTAAATCGGAAAAGTTCATTTTTATTTTATTTTAAGAATAACCACTGAGTATTTTAAGACATAGGACGTTATATCAAGAATTTTACCTGTTTTAACTGGCCAAAATATAGAATTGACGAGCGTAAAATTGTGAAAATAAATTAATATAGTAACGGAAAATTAACTAGTTTGTTAGCTAATTAATTAGTTTTTTTTTACTTTTACATGACACATTTTTACATGACAAATTCATGTTGCTTCACTTTTTACATGACTGATGAAAACGAAACGTAAAATGTTATAAAATATGGATAAATTCCTTGTAAATGAATCTGTAAAAAACAATTCTGTAAAAGTAAGAAAATTTAAATTTTATATTATTGTTTCGTTTTCTATGTTGTATATGGATTATACCAAAATTGTACCAAAAAATTGTTTCCGGTTTTCTATATCAATTTTTAAAACTATTTTAAACCTTAACAAATTGTCAATTTTGGCATGTAAAACATTTAAATTGCTTAATATAACGTCGAAAATTTTGGGAAATATACCGTGGTTAATACAAGTAAGAGCAAAAATGTATGAATCGTCAAAAAAAAACAACAAAAACAGTTAAAATTAATGAAAAGATGAGGAATTGAACTTCATACCTTTATGTTGAATGAGGAACGGTTTTTCCCTTGGCGCCGATCTCTTCTTTATATTCGTTTAATTTCAAGTTATGATAAAGAAAGGAAACAATCTTAATAACGAGAAGATATAAAAGATAGTTTAACTGTCTTTATATGATTAACTTTAACTCACTGTAAAATGCCAAAAGTTTAATTGATATGCTATAACATTTATTTTCTCCCATTTCTTAAAATAATTAATCTCGTGACGTATTACATTACAAAGAAATGTTAAAATGAATTATGTTAAACTTACAAAAGTATTTTATTCTATCGTCTCTGAAAATATGGTGTTCCATGCCTATATGGGAACCGTGAGAAAAGCTAAGTACCTAACAGTAACCTATAATAGTATCGTTATAGTTGTTTTTTTAACTTGTAAAAACATTTTATTAGCAATCAATTGAATTTGATTTGGTAACAGCTGTTTTCCATGATCAATTGAACGTAGGTTGGAGCCGAGATCTTCACAAATCACGTGCGCTCTCCTCGTCTCGAATAATATTTTTATTGAAAGAATTGTTCACATTGCACAATGTGAGTGCTCATTGTGGTATTCTTCTCTATAGATTTTGTTATTGTTATTGAAGTTCTTTAGTTGAGATTGAATATATTTCTGATCACGTAAAGCGTGTATTTTTAATGATGAGCTATAATTTATAGAGACCTAGTTAAAATTGCTTCGGAATTTTTGTTCCGAGTACATTCTGCGGCTTTGAGCAAGAAACTTGTGGAAGACGTTGCGAATGCATGCCGACAGAGCGTCAATAATTTTTCGGTATTACATTTCGGTTACTTGGATAGAATAATGTTTGATATTTAGGTCGAAGTGATTCCAAATATATTAATTAGAAGAAAATCCAAAGGTACACTGGCTAAAAAAGATCTGAAGCAATTATTAGCATTGGCTAAACATTTGAACGTAAGTTTTTATTATTTTTTAAAGATATTAAACTATTGACTATAATTAAGTATGTTGAATAGCAATATTTTGATTATGAGATAATCATTCTGTGATCTGTGACTATTTTAAGATGCGCAGTAATGATTTTTTTAATATTTCAGTTGACCATGTCAAATCTCTTGGAAACATTTGATAAACTTAATATGGGTGATCAGTTACTTCATGAGGTTTGTTTCGGATAAAACTGCATTTATTTCTTTGCTACAGGTCATTAAGGAAATCGAAACTAATCCAACTAAAAATTCAAATTTGCTCGACCATGTTATTGATTTATTCGTTAAAAAAGTTCGGAAATCGATAAACAACACTGAAGAGTTGCATGATCTGGATTTAGAATTGTGGTTAGTTTATAAAAACCTCGACTAATAAACAAAATTTAAATCTTCAGTAATTTCCTAAGAAATCACGAGAAATTGTTAAATGGTGGTATTGAATGTGCTAAAGCGGGAATGTGGAACTCGGCACAAATTTTAATTCAAAGAGAAATGAACTCTTGTGAGACTCCTGCGATCTGTACAGCCTTCCTCAAGGAGATGGTTTTGAATGGAAACACTTATTGGAAAGATTCGACTAATAGCACCCGATTGATTATTATGTCTCTTGTTTGTCGTATGAATTGGTCAGAGTTAGACGAGAATGATGGTGCAAAGGTTTGCGCGCTTTTATGTGCGTGGCAACGTGATGTAAATCTACGATCGTATCACGAAATGTGCCTAAGAGTAGCCAAGAACCATATGAAAATGTACGATTTTACAGTAACTGGTGAATCCGAACACTTCGGTTGAGCATCGTATGCAATTCGGCCAGCGACGAAAAAACACTAAATAAAAACCATTAAAATTATTGATGGTCAAATGTCTTCGCGAAAATTGAAATAAAATATATACGAAAAATGATTTTTCGTTAACGAAGTGCATGATGAATGCGGCCGGAGTGTTCCGATTCACGTGTGATTCGTTTTCTAATTAATCACGTACAGGTTTAAACGCCCGTGTCAGATATTAACGCTGGTCTCCTCAATTTATCTATCAGCACAAACCGAATTGAATGAGGTTTGTTGATCTTTTGTGTGTTGTTTGAGTAAGGGTTTTCAGAGTTGTTGTAGTCCACATTGTCAACCTATTGCTGCAGGCTGCTTTTGTGGTGCAGCTATAGCCAATGATGGTCGTATTTTAGTCTGGGGATATTTCAAGAATGTCTCTAATAAAGAGGTATGTTGGAATTTGTGGTTATATACATTTTTTTAAATAGATCAGACTGAACTTTTTTATTAGTTTAGATGAAAAAATATAATCGTATTACTTTTTTTCATGTACCGTAACGTTAGTATATTTTCAACGAGTTTTAAATTTCAAAGTTAATTCCTTTCGGTCGATAGGTCGATAGATAGGTCGTTTAATTAACGAAGAAGGACTGTTTAATTGGGGGTTTTTCGAATTGAATGTTATATAAAACTAAATATAAGAAATAGGTTAGTTTGATTTTGAATAAGTTTATTGAGTCCTCATTTGTGAGGTTTTCGGTCTCCATTGAATTTTCTTTTGAAATTTTAGGACAAACGATGCAAAATAATTTGTAGTATGAAAATGAATTAGAAATCTTAAAATTAATATAAATAATTTAATTTTGTTTATTTTATTGTGTTTTTTAGAAATATGGCGTAAATGACGCATTAAAAGGAAAAAATGAAGATAATGTCGATTGGGCGCCTCTCTACGTTTGTATTTTTCAGTATTAAATTTACCTATAATTTACTTCAGAAATTCCCTCATTTACTTGATTATCCTGGTAGCCAACCACGTGCCATTGCATGTGGAATGGAACACATTCTAGTTTTGTCATCTACTGGTAAACTATCATCATGGGGACACAATCAGTATGGACAATGTGGTGTTGGTCATACTATGACTGTTTCTAAAATTTTGGTTTCAGCTTTAAGTTGATTAAACTTAAATTACTGTTACAGGATGTGGAAGGAGAGTGGGGACCAATTGTTAATATCGCGTGTGGATCGTATCATTCTGCATTTATTTGTGAAGATGGTAGCTTATGGACTTTTGGCTATGGATTTTATGGACAATTGGGACATGGGCGTACGGATAATGGGAATGCAACCACACCAAAAAGGGTGGATTCCATCAAGGAAAAGGTTGTGCAGGTGGTATGTGGTAAATTGCACACCGTTGCATTAACGGGCGAAGGGAAAGTTTACGTCTGCGGTTGCGGATTGTATGGTCAATTAGGTTCGACAGAGGAAGTGAAGAAGTCGTTTGACTTTGTCCACGTTGATTTTGAGGTTTCATAAATACTTTAATTTTTATTTGAGTTTTTCCCAGGGTTGTCGTGTGGAAAAAGTTGCAACAAACTCGTATCAGTCTCTTTGCTTGACGACAGACAATCGAATATTTGAATGGGGACGAGCTCCTGATGAACAGAAGATGAAATTGATGTTGTTGAAAAGACTTCGAGCTGCGCAGATAACGTGTGAGTTAGCTAAGGACGAAGCTCCGGAGGAGAAACCTAAAACTGGATTAATTGGGGGCCGATCCATAACACCGAGGATGAATCTCAATCTCCCAAAAACCATACCACGTGAAGATTTTGCAAAGAGAGAAGTGAAACATGATATAGAAGAAAAAGTTAGATTGTACGAATTTTTCTTTCAATTTTTTTTTTGAAATTAAGATTGATAAAATCTCTTCTGGTATGCTCCACTTTGCTTTGGTGACAGTCGGTGGATCATTATATGTTTGGGGCAAATCGTTGGAATTCCAATTAGGCAATCAATCGAAAACAGAATCTCGAAAACCCTTAAAGCTTGAGAAACCGGAAGAAGTAAAGTGGGAATCGGTCTCGTGCGGTTTTTACCACACAATTGCTTCAACCTCTGATGGTGAGGTTTACGGATGGGGGCGAAACGAAAAGTCGCAATGTGGTTCTGAGCCAAAGAGAAAAGATGTTGCAAAAAAGTTTTACTTTCATGGAAAGGTTTCCAATAATAATATTTTCGTTAATCTGTAAATTTTATAATTTAGGATGGTCGTAAGATCCCAGTGAATAATGATAAATCTATGTTCAAAATGTGTCCGTCAAATATCTCTGAACTTAAGGTGTTACAACCAAACAGTGATTCGGATGAAACTTTGGTTGATGACCGCTCGATTGCCGAGATACTGAGGTCTTCCGACAGCAGCATAATACAGGCAGCATCTAAACATTTGTGTAGCCGGTTGGACGATGACGAAGATGTCACTCAAAGCGAGACAAGTGATGTTAAAGATTTGATGTACGACGGAAAAAGTGGTCCGTTGTGCAGTTCCACGGCACTCGTGCATCTAATTGCTGGAGATGTGAAAAGAGCAATTACGATTATTGAATATTTGAGGGGTGAGGAAAGCACGGTAGGGATATATTTATTAACAGTCATGTTGTATTTGTGATATTTAAGCCCAGAGGCTCCCTTCAAGCATTATCATCGTTGGTATGGGATGTTATGGCAAATCATGAAGACGTTCAGACCAAGTCGGCTCTAACGGCAGCTTTTCGTCATCTACCAATGTCGGAATCGATGAGAAAGGGAAAACAGATAGCTCAACTTTGGCCTGCTGTTTGGGATAATGACGAAGTGCAAAACGCGTTGAGTATTGATGAGAAGATAGCAATATTAGATGGGTTCACAGCGTCAACTAAATCATCGAGCTGCACGACGGTATTTTTAAAAATTATTTGACTTTAGTAATATTAATTGGTAGATTTCATCATCATCGCTTGAAGTTTCACCTAAACTGCGCGTTTATTCCCAATGTTCACACGTTGAGCCAGCTGTTGTATCAACACCCACTGAGTGTTCAGCATGTGCTGATGAATGGACCGAAAAGGTTCGAGCCACTCTTGGAACAATTTGAGCTCCTGATCTTTGAGTTTTGTATGTATTTGGACGTTTCATAGAATTGTTTTTTTAATTGTAGTTTTGGTTTGTTCCTCATATACCTTATTCTTTTTTGTATGGACGGGTGTAAATCGTTTTGAATCGTGTATTATTATACATTTTTTCATGCGTGTTTGTCACATTGATTTCTCACATTCTCTTTTACTGCTTCCGAATTGTTTGAGTGCATTATTGAATCAGATGACCGGTATTATTTTTCATTTTTAAATGTGCTCAATAAATTTTTTACACTCGAAAAGAGCCTACAATGAGTTTCATTTAGATGTATTGTTTCTTATTTTAGAATCCAGTTTCTAAAATAATATTGTTGGAGCACTGATGGAACCGCTGTACGGTTATCTGTTCTAATGACAGTAAGAATTTAAGAATGAGAACCTTCTAATTGCATCATTATCAAATTTAAATAAAAATTAATAATTGTTTATGAATATTGCAATGCAATCATGACTAATAATAATGCAGATAAACGAAAGAAACCCGTAAAGTATAGAAACAAACAAATGATGAAAAATAGTTGGGAAATAATAAATTAATATCTAATTGAGGACACGTTTAATATGATTTTCAGCAGTGATTTAAGAACTATGTAATAATTGAACAATTATTGGAATACCAAGCACACATTTTCATCTACGCCAAACTTTCTCTTGTTCTTCTCGAATAATTCCTTGAGATTTTGCATGTAAATTTTATGAAGATTGTCTATTTCCGATTGGCGTGGGTTTTCATTTCGCTGTACATCGATTGGCTCTCCGACTACAACATTAACTGGCTTATTAATGGGCAATAATCCCAATGCCATCTGAAAATAAGCAATGTTTAATAGATTTTGAAGCTTTTCAGCTACCTGGAAGTAACCACGCCCATAGATTAATGGTAGCGAGATTCCGGTCTTCTTCTTTCCCCATTCTTGCAACTTTCGGAGAATTGATCCTTCAGGATTATTAATCTGTAAAACGTCTGATATTATAAAACTCCGTTTATTTCTGCTAAACCTGTTTGTAGACATCATTTTCGCCGAATGCATAAATCGGAACCAGAGACGCTCCAGTTTTAATCGCCTCACGAATAAATCCCTTTCTATTAGCCAATGTAAGGGTATGCTTTCCAGGATGAGCTTCCAATGCTTCAGCCGCTCCACCGACAACTATAACCAATGCTCTTCCTTTTTCTTCTCTTCCCAGAATGTATTCAATGCTTTCTTTAGAGCTCTCCACTAGTCCAATGCTCAGCAAAATTTCCCTACGGAACATGGCGGTAAAGTTTCCAGGTAATGTACAAATATTGAATCGAATTCCTTTGAACAACTCGAATGCATTACATCCATCGAATCCGAAGCACGACCAGGCACCGATTCCCAAAATTCCATGGGGATGATATCCAAGCAAATAATTCTTTAAGAATTGTTGAATCAAAGACTTTCAATCTAATTTCATACTTTATCTGATGGCAGGTCCGCTGTCTTATGAATACGAATTGGGAAATAGTGTGCGAACCATTTGTGCATTCTCAGTCTAAAACTTTTCATTCAAGATGGCTGAAAAAAAATTGTGGAAACCTTCTGAACCAAAGGCTCTTGTAGCCACCCTGCCTTGGTGTATTCCGATCATAATAGTACCATGCGTAGTATAGAGCAAGGAGTATCCACTGACCGGTGAAGAACTAGAATAAATGCAATAGAAACAATTAAAATGGCATGGAGCATACGAATAGCAGCGGTAGGAACTGGCACATACAGCAAAACGGGTATATGAAGACGAACCAGAGCAATACGGCAAAGTATGCTTTTTGTCTCTGCCACGGTGAGAAAACATTCACCCATTTGATATTTGATATTTGACTCGATATTTGATAATTAAGCATAGTTTTTTTTCTCTGAAAAATTGTAGGTAAATTTTTGGAAACAAACGAAAATGTGTTATAAAATTAGAAGAAACGTAACCGAGATATTTTTAAAACAATTATAGTAGAATTAGGAAAATGTGAAATAAGTTAGGTAAAAAATAAGTTAGGTTTTTTTTTAAATTGAAACAATAAGAAATCGTAAATAAACAAACTAAGGAAATAAAAAGTTCAAAAGATAATTTCGGAAAATGGCTCATATCCAACAAGTTGTCATAAACCAAGAAGCTGGAATCAAATAGAAAAAGAACAAAGTACACGATCATGACAGAGATATAACCAATTTTCTGAAAATGTTTTTTGTTGATCAAATTAATCACATAAAACATGAAGCAAAAACCTCAAATGAATATGATTTGGCTCACTTTCTGAACTATTTATATAACTATAGAACACCTATGCCTACAATTGCGATAGTATTATGAAATCAGAGGGGGCGTTGTGGTCTTATCACTGTCACGTAAACCCTGAACGACAGTCCAACTAGACAACAACCAATGAGTGTGTGCAATAAACTTCGTGCAACTGACTTGTGCACCGAAATTCATCGCAATTTATAGGAATCCGTTATCATTTATGAAATTATATCTTTAATAAATAAATAAATCGAATAAACATTTTTTATATGGAAAATGCTGAATTCGCAAAAACGTTGAAAACAGATGGTAAAATTGTGTTCTTCCTAGAAACATTGCTTATGGTTGCCAAAGTTGTTTTTATCAGTTGTTGATAATTTAATAAACTCTATTAAAATATAATAAAATACGAAAAAAAACTTTGAGTGTAGAATAATAATGATAATTATAGTTTCGTTAAATTAAGCACACCAAAATTAAAATGGTTAATTTAGCAATATAAAATGACGCGTGGAAAATCTTTACTATAAATTTGAAAGAGTTTACAGTAATTGGGCTGCCAAACTGTCTAAAATTCCTACTTTTTATATTGTCGAATTATTGCACTTCGTAAAATACGAAAAAAATATTTTCAAGTTATTACTTTCTATAACTTACTTACAATGTTAGTTGAGAGATGTCTTGAAAACTCTGTAAAATTTAAGAAGAAAATATACCTAACGCACAAAGTAACGTCACGGTAAGTCGATTGGCTACCTATTAATTTTTTTTTTCTTCCTATAGTTTTTCTTCATTTTTTAGATGAGCTGACAAAGCGAATCTAAAAACCACGCTTATCGTGACAGGAAAACCATGATAATTATGTGTTTAAAAAGTAAGGAGCTTTTGATTCAACTCAAGACTAGTCTGCACGCCGTCAGAAAATCTTGGTTTTTCAAAATTTGATAACATTTTACTGTTTCCTGCGTGAACAGTTTTTAAAGAGTTTAAAGTGAATAATTAATATTTTAACCAAATAATCCGTATGCTATAAAATTCTATCAAAAGTTTAAGATCTAGTGTATGAGTAATTTTAGTATATATATATATATATAATGAAATAATCAGAAGAAGACTAACGTTATGACAAGAAAAAGAACTTCTCTATAAAACTATCAAGCATTTCTCACGTCTAAAATAGTAGTGGACATGGCAGACACAACAAACAGATATTACTACCGCATGCCAACTCTCCGAATGTTAATAAAATGAGCTCAGAAAATCGGTTTAAATCGGATTCTTTGTGAAGATTTGAATTTTTCTATTGAGTTTAAAGAAATTCTGACAAACTGCCGTAGACAATATTTATGTAAAGCTAACGTGAAAGTTGTAAGATTAGCGTAAAATTAGGAAAATTTTTATTTCCATTTGGCGTGCTACCGTACACCATACTGATTATTACTTCGAAGGACATTAATTATTTAAAAAACCCTTAACCAATTCCCGTACTCCAATAAAAACGTAAATTTAAAAAATCTTATTGCTCGACGAATATTGGCGAAAGTCTCGAATAAGTTTAAGACACTAAATCAAGAAATGTACCATAATCTAGGTTAAATAATTCAACAATTTATTTAAAAATCCTTTCATTACAATTTTAATTTATTGTAATGACCTTGGCACCGATGAGCTTGAAAAAGTTTCGTTTATATGTCAGCATATTTTTAATTTAGTTGTATATATATTTCAATTGCCGCGAAGAAACCTAGACTGCCAAAATTTGAATGGTTATCGCTAAAATATTTTTCGTTTTATACTTAGCCGACCCGTTCGGATTCAAAAGTGAGTAATTCGGAAGGGGATTTCAAGGTTACGCTACTTGTATTTGAACCGAATTTGCGTCTTTGTTATTTGTCTAAATTTCTCGAGTTGAAAGAAAATTGATAATTTGTAGTAAAGTTGTCTTTGTCAATTAAAGTTCTAAATAATATCAACCAGTTAGTTATAATAAACTTCGGGCAAACTGACACAACCCGGGATCAGCACACATGATGCTTTTTCCGTTATATTTTTATAATTTCAGCTTGTAAAAACGATAAGTAAAATATTTTTAATACTAGTATTCTAGAAAAAATATAGTATAATTTCTAAATTTTCAAATTAAGGTACACCAAACCGAAAGTTTGGTTAAATACCTATGACACTCTAAATTCATTCATGCGTTCATAGAAATGCAAGATTGTTTGTAGGCTTCTAATGTCTTTTTAAAAGATATTTTTCAAGAAAGCTATAGTCATGGTTCAGTTTATTGAAAAAGCAGGTTTAAAGGAGCATTTCGTTTAATAAAATGGTCTCACTTGGGGTCATGTCGATTTAATTTGCAATGTTTATTATTTCGTTTTTCTTTTTTTCATCGCATTTTTGTTTTATTTTGCTTTCTCTTAATAAATTGGTTGTTGCATTAATAATAATTATAATAACAAAGTTTTATGTGTAATTTATTATAAGCGAGACCATTTTATTATTCGGAATGCTCCTTTAAACCGATTTTCTCAATAACCTGCACCACGACAATATATTAAACTTTCATGGGGATTTATTGTTTAATACTACGTGGATATTCATAAGTATTGCTTAAAAATGCGAAAAATTTACTTTTCATTTGGCGTGCTACGAAATTCCACTTATAAATGTATTAGCCAATTTATTTTAATTTGGACAGATTCGAGAATAAATACTTATTCATGAGTACCTTGTCATTAATATTTGGTCCTCACCAGGAAAATGAGAGTACAATTTCAAATATTTTCTGATCTGATGCCAATAAATCTTTATTGAGGCATTTATTATAAATCTTCAATGAATTCTGATAAAAAAAATTAGTGTGGAAAACACATTTCATGACACAACTCGTCTCATAGAAAACGGATTCTGATAAAATTCGAGGATATTCATCAATTCTAGGACACCTTTGTCTCACCAATGCAACAATAACAACAATAAAATCATAAAACACCAATTATTTGTTAAAATTATAAATTATGTGACGAGTTAACAGCAAAATTTCATTAATTTTCAGATGTTTTATCTTCAATAATTGGTTACTGGATAATTGAAGTTCTGTATGTTTTTTACAGATATTTTAAAATAAATTCGTATATTTTTCCAGAGAATTTTAATTAAATCTGATTGTTTGAAAGGTTGAGATTGCAGCGATGAGCATTGATAACTTTGAGCACAGTTATGGGTTCAAATTTCGATATTTTTGAAGAAATGGTATGTATCATTTTATAATATTTTGAAGTCGTTATATATACATAATATAATGAAAACTATATTAGACAGTTTTACACCTATTTGAAATCAATTCCATATCATTAATTAAAAGTTCATAAAGTTTACTAAAATAACTTTAGTCTTATTACAAAATTATCTATTGTTTACTTTATTTGATCGCTACAAAAATGCCATCATAATTATAGTCTCTTTAAAGATGGTCGTTCTTTGATATGAATACTATAATTGTCATCTTATCGTTACACGGGGACATTGTAACATTGAGTCTGGAAAATTTATTTCTTCCTTATCCAAGGGTTCAAAGTATTTTTTGTTTCCATTAAATGTTGCTCGTTGACCGATTTTTGCTCAACAGATAAGGAAAAAAAGGCTAAATATGATAACGATTTATGTCAAGTAATTGTTTATCATATACACGAAAATGTATATGTTGTTCACATGAAGAACATGCATTTTTCGTTGAATTGTTTCAAAATTTTGTTGATTTCAGCACTTATTGAGAAGCGTTCTCCAAGTAATGTAATTAAATAATATTTATATCAAAGATCAGTAACTAAGTGATTCTGATTTTACTCTTTATTATTTCAAAAAAAAAAAAAATAAATTCGATGTAGAAGAGTATACCTTAATTCTTTCCAGTGTGTTTAAATTATCGAAAATGGGAATTAACACACTTTTGCAATTTTGATATTACTGTATCCATGCTAGTTGCTCTCTTAGAAATATAAGATCGTTTTAGGATTTTTAGAAGGTTTTCTATTTTAATTTATATTTAAATTCAGATTTATTAAACTTGCATAAAAAATAATTTGTTAATACTACATGGAAATTCAAAAATCACTCTTAAAAACGATAAAAACTTGCTTTTCATTTGGCGTGCTATATTAATGTTATTTATTTATTTTCACACTATACAATTGTAACTTCCCTTCAAACAAAACTAGTACTTCTCACTAATAAAAACTTTATCGAAGTTATTTAAATAATTGAAAACCTCTTAAAGCTTAAAATGTTCAATCCTGCAAAACAGTAAACACAGTGATAAGAGTTATATTATTTTTTCGATACAACTTTTTTGTTTACAATTGATAAAAGCTTCATTTGATTATTAAACAGTACAAAATACAACTAATGATTATTCTATGGAATATTTTCGAAACTAATAGATTAATATTTACGTTCACTTGCTCTAAAAATGTACCTAAAATTATATGATTGAGGTATTTTACAGTTTTATCATTTTTTGTTAAACTAAAAAATACATTTGAACGCTAATGAATACTTTGATGTAAATGATGTAATTGGAGTTTTATCAAAGCTTAATATATAAGGTTTTATGTATTAATACTGATTTGTTATATATGGATGCGAATAAAATGGTAATAACGAGTAACAAAGTCCAAAACAATTATCTAGCAGGACCGGGTATTTCAATTCCGAAAAATAGTTGAAATGTATAGCTAACAAAAATAATAAAGCAAAGCTCCGAGCGCCACAATACCTTTCCATTGCTAATTAGAAGACAAGGACAACCATACAAGCTAACCCAGATTACTATATAGGAGATATTTTACCTCCAAAAATTACTGTAGTGTTATAGGACGTTCCAAATCTCGTGGGGGTACATAATATGTTCAGATTGCCACGAGTGACCCGTGAATTGTATATAATATGGGATGAGGAGTAAGTTAGTAGTATTTTTATATTATCTTTTGTTTTAAAGCAATTTTCTTGTTGTTTGTCAAAGTGTATATATATATATATTGTCGTGGTGTAAGTTGATGAAAAATTAGGGGTAAAGGAGCATACCCCAAAAAAGATGGTCTCGCTTGGGCTGGTGTAGATTTAATTTGCAATTTGTTTATTATTTCGCATTTCTTTTTTTCATCACATTTTTGTTTTATATTGTTTTCTCTTACTAAATTGGTTGTTACATCAACATAATACATACTACACAATACAACACATAATAAATGCGAAATAATAAACAAATTGCAAATTAAATCTACACCAGCCCAAGCGAGACCATCTTTTTTTTCGGTATGCTCCTTTACCCCTAATTTTTCATCAACCTACACCTCGACAATATATATCTGATAGCGCTTTTTCGGCTCTACAAAACTGTGTTTTTATTTTGTTCTGAAATTTTACATTTTCATCATTATCCAGGCTTAGAAATGAACTATCCAGGAGGCAAAAATCAGCATTTTCGACATTTGCTCTTCTTCGCTTTTCATCGAAAGCAAAAAGCAGCCGGAGACGCTCGGGAAATATGCAGTGTGCAAGGAGAAGGTGTCCTACTCCACAAAAATGGTTCAAAAATGGCGACTTTAATCTTGAAAACAAGCTTCGAAGCGGACGACATGCACAATTAGACGAAGATCATCCGAACGCTCTATTGAGGGAAGATGGATTGGCAGAACAAATGAACTGCGATCAAAAGACAATACTTGATCATTTCCTCTCGGGGTTCTCGGGGCCTGGATACCTCATGAGCTGAAGGAACAAAAAAAGAATATCGCCTTCAAATAGCTTCAAATAGCAGCTCAACATCTCGCTCGGATGCAGTGGAAAATACTCGAAAGAAACGCATTTAAATGTGATTAGTAAATTTTAAAACAATCTTTGTGAAAAAAAAACTCTGCGTTCTACTCAAAATTCTAATATTAAACCATCATGATGACCATTATCTACAATACTGACGATCAGGACTGTCGTTATCATCCAATGAGCATTTTCTGAATCATTTTTTCTTATGAGTTATGCTGAATATACTTTTTTTTAAATATAGTCGATGGCAAATGCGATTATCGCAATTGCGGAACACTTGTTGAAATAATATTTTTTCATTTATAGTCGTCGAAAAACGCACTTTCGACAAACGCAATTTTTCATTTAATTTTTATGATTATAATTTTCCACATTCATCCCACTCAAAACAAAATCTAAAGCATATTCTTCAATTTATTTAAGCAAAAAAAGTATAGAACAAGCATGTACAAGAAAATAATGATAAAAATTAAATGAAAAAATAATACTTTAAAAAGTGCGGCACTTTTGCGGTGGTACCACGTCAAATTGAAATGGTGATTTTCGGATTTACGGTATTTCTACAAAGTATTGTTATCTACAATTTTGTAAAGTTATTTTTAACTGCCTAAAAAACATAATATCTTGCCGGCAAATGAACACGTTTACTGAGCTCATTTTATAACCAGATGAATGACGTGTAATTCCTAATTTTCTCCGAGTAAATGAAATAACTCTCACGGGACACCTGAAGTTTGCTCTTTCTCATTATAAAAAGCTTTAAGTCAATGTTTGTCTAATATATTATCAAAATATAAGAAATTGACAATTCTAATTTTATTTTCATAAAAAATAAAAGTAAGGCCTATTTCAAAATAGTTGACGACGCAATCACGCTGCAAATGCGGCATACTAATTCAAATTCATTTTCAAAACGATCATTTTATTCCATATAAGCAATAAAAACTAAAAAATGTCACAGAAATAAAATAAAGAAATTTTGAAGAAATATAATGAAAAACAGAGAAATTATTAACATAAATTGAATATTTGTTTCAGGCTCTCTTTGAGACCATTGAAACTAATTCGAAGTTTTTTTACGGCCGAGGAATTGAAAGTTATCTGTGATGAAAGTTAAATAAAGTTATGCAAATCGAGATCAACTACGCTGCTTTGGCATGGATTGATGCCTTTTCCTATGGAAGCATTCAGCTGAATGCTTCCGCGGTCAATTTCAACATTTTGTTGTTCTTAAATTTCCAATGTCCGTTAATATCAGGCAAGACGAACAGAAAATATAGAACAGAAATCTGAATAGAATATAGTAATTTATGTAAGAACAAGCAAATATTTTAACAATTATAAGATGACACTGCCAGAATTTCTGAAAAGTACAACCTTACGTAATTTTCGATCCTATGAAGTTAATTGCTAGCTGCCTGTCGAATAAACGAAGATTTAAAAATATTTTTTTAAAAATCAGTTATAACTGCAGTTAGATTATTTGGTGTCTACAATGTACACCATAAAAGTTGCAAAAATATGATTAATGCGTTACAGTTTCAAACTTGAACGATCCACTAATCGATAAGATTATCATTTGCAAGCTGGACTAAAACCTGTTTGGTTTAAATTTTCTACAGTATTGTGAACGTGTTCTTTATCTCGTTCATAGAACAGTTGATAGATAAATGTTTGGTACAATGCGAAAGTAAAACTGCTGAAAATGCAAAAAAAAAATCAAACAGGTGGGAAAAATGTGTTCTTCCTTGAAACTCATCATGGTTCAAATGTAATCAGTTAAGCAGTTGTTTTATCTTTTATAGATAATCAGATAAAATGAAATAATGATTAGAAAACTTTGTGTTTATTTTCCAAGAAGTAATAAAGTTAATCGAAACCATCACAATATCTTTAAAGTTTTTCTTACTATTTTAATATGATAATGTAGCTTTAAAATTATTGTGAAAAAGATATATATATATATATATCAGGGCTGCACGAAATTCCATCTTCCATTTTCCACTTTCCGTCGTTTTTTGAGTTCCATTTCCGCTTTTAGTCTTCTATTTAAAAAAAGTCATTTCCGTGCAACTTGACTGTGTCCGATAACCTTTCTTGAGTCTTGTCTTCGCTTTTGACCAACTTCATTCTGAAAGAATGTTGCTTCAACTCGTCTCCGGAAGCCTTGCGACATGTCCAGCTCAACTGAGCAGATTCCTAGCTTTCTCCTAACTAGCAAATTAATCGAAATCGAGCCATCGATCCTGGCGTGAAACCAGATAATGTCGAGAATTTCCTGAGATGGGCACCCGCAACCATGGGACAACGCTGGAACGATGTGTCATCAGCGAATTCGAGTCGTTTCAGAAATTTTCCACCAACACGGATACCTTCAGCTTCTTCCAGATTCTGCTTGTCAGCTGCATCGAGAATCATTTGGAGAGCAAATGCGAACAGAGATGGTAATGTCGATTCACCTTGATGCACCCATCTTTTGAACGGAATATCGATTCCATGGTTTCTGATTTCTGCAATGCCTCCGGACAACATTCTCTTTAACGCATTGATGCCAGCGATGTTTAGAGAAAGATCTATCGATACTGGTCAATCCGAACGCGTCCGCGGCGAACTAAACACGCTTCGTTCACGAGAGAAATCATAAAAACATGGATTTTAAGTATTCAGAGGCTAAGAACGAAAAAAAATGTTTACTGCATAGAAAATAGTTGAAACACTTAAGCTACCGTAAATTTTTAAAAATAATTCCAAAATTTAGTTTAAAATTCCTTTATTTCAATTTAAATTTTTTTAATGACATTGGCTCTAATGAGCTTGAAAAAGTTGCGTTTATATGTCATTATAATTTAATTTAGCTCTATATTTTGTTTCAAGTGTCGCGAGGAAACCTGGACTGCCAAAATTTGAATAATTCATTTTAAAAGCTTTTTCGTCTCTGGCCGAAGCGCGTTTTGTACTCAACCGACGCGTTCGGATTCACTAGTGCGATTCATGGGAGATTCTGAAAAAAGCAGACGATAAGTCGATTAGAGCTAGTACCAGAGGGAGTTTGAACTATTACATTCTTCAATGAGTTGTCGTTCCTCTTAGGAGACTCACTTTCGTAATTTTCCTATAATCTGGTATTCTTTCTCCCGTCAAAATCGTGTTGAATGTCTGAGTTCGAAGCCAAATAATAGAGACACGCTCCACAGCAGCTAATAAAGATTCATTCCATTCTCAGTAGTCGAATCTTCTTTACGGAATTCCATCTTCGATTTTCCGTCTTTTTTCGAGTTCCATTTAGAAAAAATAATTTTCATTCGCTGGTCAATCCGAACGCATCCGGCGCGAGCTAAACTCTTAAAAACATCGATTTTAAGTATTCAGAAGCAGGCTAAGAGAGAAGCAATATGTTTACTGTATACAAAATAGTTCAAACATTTAAGCCTATCGTAGATGTTTTTTAAAAATTCCAAAATTGATTTAAAAATCCTATTATTTCAATTTTAATTTATTTTAATGACTTTGGCTCTAATAATCTTGAAAAAAGTTTCGTTTTTATATCATTAAACTTTAATTTAGCTCTATATATTTTTTCAATTGTCGCGAGGAAGCCTGGACTGCCAAGATTTAAATAATTATTATTAAAAGCTTTTTCTTCCGTCGCCGAAGCGTGTTTTGTTCTCAACCGACGCGTTCGGATTCACCAGTGATTTATATATAAGTGATGTGAGAATTATTTTAACATCATAAATAATTTAAATAATTTAAACATCTGTGCTATTTGAGATCTTGTAAAGCTATTCTGAGTTTCCAAATATCACATCAATTTGAAATAATGCGTACCTTACTTTGTAGCAAAATGATTTTGAGTCGTAGATTTTAATGTTATCGGCAAAGAGCGATACAAATACATCATCAGGGAAACAATCAATAAGGTAATTAATATAGATTAAAAACAAGAACGAGCCGGATTCAGTTCCTTAAATCCCGTCCAGCTTTGCGCGTGAGCTGATTTTAATTAACCCCATCATCCCTAAATTTAAAAAATAAACAAAATTGAATCATCTGTACTTCTTTACTAATTTGAAAAATGTACGATTGAACTTTTCTATTAATAAAATATAATAAGTGATGTTTTCCATTCATCGTAGAAAATAATGTTTAGAACATTATTTTTGATCCAACTGATATCAATTTAAAATTCCATATAACAATTGTAAATAATTAACATTGATTAAAAGGCATATTCATGTTATATCATCACAATTAATCTTTGAATTGTCCATTATTATTCTAAACTTTTCTCAATATTTTCGGCAAAGTTGCAATGTCTCTGTTATTATTATTTTCCCTAGCTCACGGAGTAGTTGTAATTATCGGCTGTATTCTAAACATGTTTCTAATTTATTTAGCCATATATCACTCGCCCTCTATCATCAGATCTTATGCAACGCTCATTATCAATTTCGCCATAACTGATTTTATGACATGTTTAACTGATGGTTTTGTGCAACAAAGGCTGATTCCGGCAGGAATATCGTTAGCATATATATCGAATGGTGTTTGCAAACATTTTGGGCCGATAGCATGTTATATCGCTTATAGCGCAATGCTTCATTTCTTCTCTCATTCGTTATGGTCACTTTTATTATCTTTTGGGTATAGGTATTATGTATTGGGGCATCGGTCTCCCTCCAGGAAAATGCTGATAATGGTTATAGCTGTAATTTATATTCCATCACTTTTTCAAATGGTTAGTTGTTGAAGTTTTATCACTTTTAATTTTTATGGCAATTAGTGTCCAAAACTTTGGAATAATACAATTTGAGAAATATATAAACGGAATTTCCGAATCACTGATATATTAGGGTGATCCAAATTTTTTCCGATTTCCTAAATCTTTTTGTCGAATTGTTTTTTTACCAAGTGAAGATTTTTATATACATGTGTTATATATACTTTTAAAGCTCTTGAACAGCTCTATCATAATATATAGTAAAAAAAGGTCTCGGACCGAAATTAATTCAAAAGATTTAACGACGACGACACTGATCTCGAGGACAAGACACATTCAGGCCGACCTACGACAGTGGATCCAGAGTCGAACCATGTTTCGCCTCAGGGAAGGGCAAATGAAGATAGGTGGAGGATCTCTTATCTTCTGGACTTCTTGGGTATAGATTGTCTTCCTACTGCTGTTTATCGCATGGGTAACCACTTTCCCAGGAAAGTCAAGCTGGTAATGCCCACATCAAACCACCAAAAGCTTATTCTTAAGCGTCTGCATTTGCTAAAAACTTTTCCTCAAAAAAATTTATATATAAGGGCTTCTATGAGTAAAGCAGAAAGGGAAGAGAGATGGCGAAGCTTGAGAAAGGAGAGCACGCCTTCGAAGAATGCTGATTTCATCGAGATTGGTAGGGCTTCCAAGGCTGCTCGAGATTCTGGGGATTTGTCATCTTTTCGGCTTTCAAAAGTCACGTCAATAAGCAAATAATAGTTTCTAAAGACGCTGATTATAAATTCTGAGCTAAATTAAGTGTCTCCAATATCCGATCTATATCGAAAAATTCGAAGTCCTTAAATTCTTATAGTAGAACACAGCAACTAACAATTATGTTTCTTACGGAGACTTGGTTGACTTAATAAATTCCAATCGCTTAGAATTACAGTCTGCCATTTGTGATGTTTTGAACTGGGCGGAAGCAAATGAATTACCTTTGAACTGTTCCAAGAATAAAGTTATTTCGATAGGCAAACATCCAATAATACATAATTATTACGCTGGCAATATTGAGATTAGTCGGGTTTCAGAGGTTAGAGATTTAGGGTTTATTGTGTCTGAAAATCTTGTCTTTTCAGCTCACGGGAAGAGCTTTGTCAATCGTGCAAACCGTATGGTTTTCTTGATTTTCTAATGTTTCTCCTCAGTAAAACCAAAATTCTATCTAATGCTTTATAAATCGCATGTTCGATCTTTGCTTGAATACGGTACTCAGGTATCGTTTCCAACAAAAGTTCGTGATGCAACTATGATTGAAAATGTGCAGAGAAGATTCACGCGAAAATTGTATTCAAGAATCAATCGTAAGATCATATCTTTTACTGATCCTAACTATCTCTCATATAACAAACGTTTAGAATTTTTTAACTTAGAATATTTGTCTAAAAGAAGAGAATCATTGGATCAGAAGTTTTTGTCTAAAGTTTTGTTGGGAAAAGCACAAGTCAATTGGAGAAAATTATTCTCAATTAAATCTTCAACTAATCGTAGTGGATTTAATTTGACTTTTATGCCTCCTAAAAGAGCAATTCGTAGAAAGGTTTTCATTTCAAGAACAATTCCAGCATTCAGAGACAGGTGTAAGAAACTTTCTTCCACCATGAAAGAGAGGCTTTTTCAGTCAATTCGTGGAAGTCTCGATATTTCCTCTAATTAATATAGTATTAAGTACCTTATTTTATTTTGTTTAGTAGCTCTTATATGTAAATTCTATTTATCTGGTTTTTATTCAAAATTTTCCTTCCTCTGGCATATTTATTATAACTTAGGTTCCCACTTAATCGGGTAATTGATTGTTTTAAATTTTTCCTATCCCCTTTCTTATTCCCACCAGTTTTCCCTTCTGTGAACTATTTAATTTAACTTTATTATCAAAATCTAAGAATATGAATAGTTTGATTTTATCATTTTTTAATTATTTTCAATGGTCTTAATGAGAACGTGAATAAATATTCAATTTATTTTAAAAATTTCACTGTTTTTCATTATATTTCTTCAAAATTTCTAGATCACGTCAGATTTATTACTTTTATTTTTTATAAAAATAAAATTTGAATTGTCAATTTCTCAGATTTTGATAATATCTACATAATTAAAATTTTGCCAAACTTTCTTTTTTTTTAATTGTCTGGTTTGTGTTAGTTTTTTTTAACAAACCCCTACGGTTTCTTTTTAGTATGTTTTTTGTGGTATTTTAACATTACTTTTCTTTTCACGTGTCTAGTACACGTATTTTAAATAAATAAATAAATAAGTACACGCAGATTGTCGGCCGAGCTCGATATTCCTCAAACATCAGTTGTACGACATCTTCACGTCCTTGGGAAAGTCAATAGACGCTGCCGAGAATTACGTCATGAATTGACTCAAGCTTAAAAACGTCTGGAGACTTGCCGAAAACTGCTCGAAAATCCACAAGAAAACATCCAGCATTGATCAATCGAAAGCGGATACTCTTTCAACAAGACAATGCAAAACCGCACACCGCCAGACAAACGAATAAACAGATAAAAAATCTGGACGCCATTGAACTTCTTCCACATCCAGCTTATAGTCCGGACTTTGCGCTATCTGATTATCACCTTTTCCGATCCATGGAAGACTTTCTTCGTGGTCGTAGCTTCAATTACCTGGCCGATGTCGATAACGGGTGCCGCGAGTTTTTCGCCTCTAAGAACAAGGAGTGGTACCGCAGCGGGATCGAACAACTTGCCGATAGATGGGTTCAAGCCATAGAGTCAAATGGTCTTTACTTTGAAACCTAATTGTTTTTCATGCGTCGTAAAATTATGTTTAAATTTTTAATAAAAAAAAACGGAAAAATTTTGGTTCACCCTAATATATCAAGCATTTATAAAAACAAATATTGGAAACTGCATGTTTTTTCTCTTGGCTTCAATGACATGAAACAGTCATATCTACATCCATTCATACAATGAATAATTAAATAATTAGTTCAAACTTGATAACAAAAACTCTTTAAAGTTCTGTTGAATTATAAAAAAATTTTCGGAGCAGAATTCACGATTTTAAAATCGATATTTGGTTTTTATTTTTAAAATTTTTTTATTCTTGTTTAAAAATCGTAAATATAATTTAAAAGTTTGAATATTGACACCGAATTCTAGATTTTCTTGACTGACCAGCTCTCTCCAATAATGACGGTTACAATGTCTGATCAACATTTTTGATCAGAAAAAAAAACTTGACGCTTAAGTTACGTTCTTTTTTAGTTTTCGATTACGATTCATGTGTACTCAAAAGTTAGAGTCGTATATTACAGCAAACAAACTTGAAATTTTTCAGATCTCATTCATTTGGGCGTATGATTCTCCGGAAGATCTTCGAATTATTTTGTCGCGCACATTTCCAGATTACAATATAACCAACTCTACCATAACTGGAACAACTAATATCTTTTGTTTCTCAGCATTGTTTACAATTTTGCATATGACTCTTCCAATTTCGCCAGTGTACATAATAATCCTAACACTTCGTCAAAAGATTATTTCCCGACTTTCGTATAGAGGTTTCACAATGAGCAGGAACGTTAAGCTACTTCATACTCAGCTTCTAATAGTATAACAATGAACTTGATTAAAATCGTGTAACAGTTATTTTTGGAATTGACATATCAAGCTATATTACCTTCGTTTTATTTCATAGCCGTTTTTTGTTATGCCACTGGACAATTAGGAATATATAATCATCCGTTTTTGGAATACGTTCCATTTTCGGTGACGCTAATGATACCTGTAATGTCACCAATCGCGTCTTTTATGTTTGTTACGCCGTATAAAAGATATATCGCAAAGGTAGCCTCAAGAATATCTGGTGCAGAAGTTCCGGAATCATCGATGTACAATAGAGGTCCAAAAATATCTATAATTATTTGATTTTAAATAAATTTATACTATTTTCTAAAATATTAAAGATGTGCATTTTCCTTAATAAACTTAATAAACTATGAACGTTAAATGTTACGCTACCTAAAATTGCACTTCAAATGGAAATGAATATTTTTCAATATTTATTATCAAAATCTAACAATGTCTAACAATCTAACAATTGTAAGAATATGAAAGGTTTGATTTGATCATTTTTGAATTATTTTCAATGGTCTCATAGATAAAATGAAACAAATATTCAATTTACGTGAATAATTTCTCTGTTTTTCATTATATTTCTTCAAAATTTCTAGATCACGTCAGATTTATTACTTTTATTTTTTATAAAAATAAAATTTGAATTGTCAATTTCTCAGATTTTGATAATAAAAGTGTATTACTAATTTACACGTATTATTTCTACATAACTTAAGAGCTCATTGTTATTAGCCCGTCTTAAACTATCTAAAAACACGAGTTTCTTACCAAAATTTGCAAAATGAGCATCTTTTCTGAACCCCCAACTTAACCATTCAATTTGGGGTGAAAGTTGTGGTAGACAAAGTATAATGCAGCCCGTTAGAATGTAAAAATTGTGAATCTACAATCCTTCCAGCTTTTTCGAATTCGAAAAAATGCCTATTTGTGTTTTGAGCGAGAAATGAAATGTAGCAATGTTTCGTCGATGGATTGGAAATTTGGAAAAAATATGACAAATTGATGCAGATTGATTTCAATTAATTTCAGTGTATATTACAATATCAAAACGTATTATCCGATTGAAACGACACTAAATTATTATAGAAAAAATTGCCTAAGGACATTATTTAACGACTTGGAATCAAAAACCAAAAAATGCCATTTGAGCATTTCCTTCCGTCTCCTTGTTGAAGTTTATTGTCGTCGATCAATCAATCATCATCATTATTATTTTGATGATTACACAAATTATGCATCTATTTGTATTTCGCTAAAATTGATTTTATAATAAATTTGTTAGTATTTCACTTTGTTTTCCTCTTTGACGTAATTTAATTTTATAAACAAATTTCTCAATCACTGAGAGAATTCCAGACATCGTTTGGTCTTGTCTCAACAATTTCTTGATTAAGAATCATCTAGTTACTCTGGAAATTAGTTTCACGAAAGAGAAGTATCGCATAAATACTAAACAAAAATAACAAAAAAACAACAAGTTTATTTGAATAAATGACCGTCAATGTCTAAAAATAACTCCATTTATGCTAGTCAAACATTACTATTCTTAAGAAAAAACAAATTTATGCAAAGGAAAGAGATACGCACGTGTGTGTATATATAATAAGTTACATCTTCTGGATTTCCAATCTCTTTGCTCGCCATATTTGTGGTTTTTTTTTGGGAAATTCTTAATCAGCTTTTCATATTTTTATGTTTTTTTTCCAAAGTTTCCCAATTTTCCTAGCAATCTTGATTAGAATGAAACATTTACTACAATATCTAGTTTCTTGACTCAATATTTCATTTTTAAGAAGTCATAACGTTTTAAGTAATAAGATTATATTAATTATAGGTTTTATATGTGTTAAAGCGAGAATGTTTAAGATTTGAAATCGATAAAGAACAAATAATTTTATGTAATAAAATGTTATTATCAAATTATAAGAAATTGTTAATTCATTTCCCACATTTTTTAAAATTATTTTCAGATGTTCTCAAAGAGAACGAGAAACAAATATTCTATTTATAAATATATTTATATTAATAATTACTAATAATTTCATTATTTCTGTTATATTTCTTCAAAATTTCTAGCTCACTTCGGATTGGTTATTTGTATTATTTAAAAAATAAAAAATGAAACTACTAATTTATCATAACTTGATAATATATTATTGTCCGTTTCAAAGATCGGTGCATAATGGAAGAGGAAAAATATAAGAAAAATATGATGGTCTCTCTTGGAAGGTTGAAAGGCCACTATCTCATCAATGTGTGTTGTCTTTAAAAAAATGGGCAGCCCACATTGAAGAGGAATAGACGAAAAGCCGTTTGTGGCCGTGTGGTCGTCCAAACGAGAATATCATTTTTTTCTTATTTGTGTTGTTTTTCCATTAGATACTGAATCAATACAGCTTCATTTAACATTTTAAAACTTAAATTATGATTTCTTTTGTTATATTTTTAACTTTATTATTTCTGAGTTTTTATTTTACAAGATAGAAACTTCACTTAAAAGCCTTCTGAAAATTTCACGCGAAATTGGAAAAATTGATTAAACTTTGTAAATCCGACATCACACCAAATGAAAATAACAATTTTCAAAAGTTTAAATGAATTTTATTGAAATCCACGTAAAGGTTGACAACTGATTTTTACGACATCCTCTCTTACAGGTCTTAAAATAGCACAAGTACGTTTGATTTTCACGATATGTTAAGTTTAAATTGCTTTTCTGAGAATCTGTTTTTATCAATGCATTTGGCGTGCGACATTTTTGGTGGCGTGTAGACATAATACATGCACATCAGGACAAAACGGGCTCTAATAAAATAAAAAGGAGTTCCCAAATTGTGCGCTCGGTTGCGAACTGTCTGCGGTTTTGCCTGCGTCATCAATTTTTTTCAGTTGTTTCATTATTTTTTAGATATATCCTTTACTTCATTCGTTAGTAGGAAGTCACTTTAGCGTCCACTTGAGATTTTGATAAGACTTTCACCATTGATAGATTCGGATGCGCTGATTCCAAATCCGATTTCAAAATCGGCGCAATTTTTCTCTGAGCCGAGATATGAGCCGCCAAAGTTTATTTTTGATCAGCTTATTGGTTAGTTTTATAGAATAAATAATGTTTAATTTAAAAACTATTAAAATTGGTGGGAAATTAAATAAATAAAAAATTAAAGCATGACAAATATTAAATGCTTCATAAATTGGAAAAATCGAAATGAGTTTTAATAGAAGCATAGTTTTATGCTCATTCACATCATGTGAATAAATTTCAGCAATGCACATCTTTTAGATGAGTTACGGAGAATTTAAAATTTGCCATTCCCTAAAACAAAAACTAACGCCTTATATTTTATTTTCAAAAAGCAAGAGATCATTTTCTATTGTTTTTCCTGATATTTACATGTTTATTATTAAGATGAACCATAATTTTTTTTCCGACTTTTTATTAAAAATTTAAACATAATTTTACAACACATGAAAAACAATTAGGTTTAAAAGTAAAAACCATTTGACTCTATGGCTTGAACCCATCTATCGGCAAGTTGTTCGATGCGGTACCACTCCTTGTTCTTAGAGGCGAAAAACTCGCGGTGATAATCAGATGACGTGGAGATTTTTGATCTTACATTTCGCATACATTCGATCAAGTTGGGCGCAATAGAGGTCTGCGTCGATCGTCTGACCATTTGGAACTAGCTCGAAGTAAATTACCTCTTCGAAATTCCACCAAACACATAGAATTGCCTTCTTGGAGAAACGATCACATTTTGCCACCGGTTCCGCCGTTTGACCGGGTTTCAATCATTGATTTTGTCTGTCCGGATTACTGAAGTAGACTCACTTTTCATCACAAGTTACAATTCTACGAATAAAACGGTAATGTTGTGGATTTTCGAACAGTTTTCGGCAAGCTTCGAACCGTTTTTGAGCTTGAATTTCAGTCAATGCATCAGGTTTTTTTCGGCAGCGTCTATTGACTTTCCCAAGGGCCTGAAGATGTCGTACAACTGATCTATGAAGAATAACAAGCTCGGCCGACCATCTGCAAGTAATTATTGATGGATTGGTCTCCACAACTTCACGGATTGCTTCAGAATCCACTGTCGTAGGTCTGCCTGAATGTGTCTTGTCCTCGAGATCGATAATGAATCTAACCTGTAATTGTGAAATTGTGAAAACGAGTTATAGAAATTGTCGTTTTTGAAAATGGATTTATATTACCAATTTTTTAATTTTTCTTTTCTTAAATGAATCACACTAATTAGTGCTTTGGCATTTCTTAGGTGGCAATTATTTTCTTTTTATTTACTCGAGAAATTTTCTTACTAAAAAAAGAAAATCAAATTGATTATAAATAAAGAAAATAGGAAAGTTAGCTGCTGCTCTTCTCTGTCACGTCTACCGCGCGAAAATAGCACGAACAAATTGTCAAAACCACGCAAATTATTTATTTTTTAATTGAAAATTAATATTATCAAAATCTAAGAATATGAAAGGTTTGATTTGATCATTTTTGAATTATTTTCAATGGTCTCAAAGATAAAATGAAACAAATATTTAATTTACGTGAATAATTTCTCTGTTTTTCATTATATTTCTTCAAAATTTCTAGATCACCTCAGATTTATTACTTTTATTTTTTATAAAAATAAAATTGGAATAATCAATTTCTCAGATTTTGATAATATTTAAAAATTAAAAGTTTCCTACAAGGCTGTACTTTACTACATCTAAATTCTCCCACTATTTTTGATAACATATTAACCTTAATTAACTTTGTAATATAAAATTTTCTTTATATACATTTATATCTGTCATTTTCCCACGTAGTATTATATTATTGTTTTAGAATATATTTTAAACGATTTCCATTGGGATTTAGTTTTCCATATCCAGAAATCTCTGATTAACCTATTAAAATTCCTCGATATATCATATTGACAAATCACAATTTCTTCAGGAAAACGAAAACCATTGAGTTTTGAGCAAAAAGGTTTTGCTCTACATATGGTGCCTACTTTATTTTGAGCTCACCACTCGATCCTCCTGAGATTTGCGTCCATCCGACTCTTTTTTTTTGTTTTTTATTTATTTTCATTGTGTGGTTCGGTTTTATGTTCTAAATATTTCAATATTGCATGATATTTGTTTGTTTGTCCGTTCATGATATCAACAAGAGTCAGTGAGCAATATTTCATAAGCCGGATGCATGAAAATTCATGATTGTATGTGAAGTCGTACTATTGAATGTTGTCATCAAGTTACAAGTTGAAACATTCCAATCTCATTAATTGCTCGAATATATTACATTAAGGACTCTTAAATAATTAATTTGCTCAAATTTCCACTTTGCTATAAATAGATATTAATGATTAGTTCATCATGGTTAGTGTCAAATTTTAGCGACGCTAGTTTGTTAATTAATACTCTATCCATTTTTTATTAATCGTTTTAGTATTGTTGTGCATCTTTCAAGTTTTTTTTGAATTGTTTCATTTTGTTGAAACGGAAAAGGAGTGTGCTCGGGTTGTTTTTTTTTTTTGAATGTAATGAGCCTCACTTGAACCACACAAAGGATAGAGAGGAAGATTGTCTATCGAATTGAAATTGCAATAAATGGAAGAATATTTTAAAGTCAATGAGATGAGCTAGTTAAAGCATTTGAGCTATATTGTTATTTTTAATGTTTCTTTTATTTTTTTTGCAGATTTTGTTCAGTATTTCTATTGTTTTGAATTTACAAGTGATTGATGATTTTAGTTTTTCTTTTTTTTTAAATAGTTCACTGTTTGGTCTGGATACATTGCATTCTAGAATATAAGCTCATTGAAAGGGAACTAAACATTTCTATTTAATAATGTTAAAGCATGTTCTGGGAATTTAGCCACGTTTTTAGCAGATCTGCGTTTTTATCGTAACAGTTGAGGTCACCAGTAAATCAACTTGCCTTGTGCCATTTTCTTGAACTGTGGTTTATTTTTCTATGATTAATTAATCAATAAAATTTAAAAAAAATTAGATTTTTCCTTTTTTTTGTAGAAGATAAAATTGATGTTATATTGTTTTCTATCTATAGTCGATGTCGAATTCGATTACGCAATTGCGGCACACTTATTGAAATGTTATTTTCCCATTTAGTTTTTATGATTATTTTCTTGTTTATGCTCGTTTCTATACAGTTTTTGCTTAAATAAATTAAAAATAATTTTTTTAGATGTTGGTTTAATTGTGGAATAAATGTGGAAAATAATAATAATCATAAAAATTAAATTAAATTAAATAATAGTCGTCGCCAAATGCGATTACCACCGCAAAATGTGGCGCACTTAATTTTTATGATTATTATTATTTTCCACATTTCTTCCACGATTGAAACAACACCTAAAACATATTCTTCAATTTATTTATGCAAAAAACAGTATAGAACGAGCCTGAACAAGAAAATAATCATAAAAATTAAATGAAAAAATAATATTTAAAAAAGTGCGCCACATTTTGCGGTGGTAATCGTATTTGGCATCGACTATAACTATAGACTATTTCAAATTTTTTGACGATTGAAAATTGCAAAAATCTGCGCGATTCGATAAATATAAAAATAGTGAGTTGTCTTTTATATCTCTCTATTTATAATGGTCTTGCTGCGCAGCGGTTCGTAACGCGCCTTCAAAAAATGTGAAATAGCCTATATTTGCACATTGTTTATTATGATTTGGCGGGAATATTTGGATATATAAAACCATCAGCTTCTATTGTTATTCAGCCTAGTCCTACATTCAATAAAGACCTATGCACAGGCCTATGTCAATCAAAAGCGTTCAATATACAACAGTGGCGTTCTTGATATCAACGACGTCACACTCAAGATGAATAAACTCCAAGCCGTTTTGGCTCAACTCCAGCTTGAAGACGCATTAGAAGCAATGTCTCGGAACGATTTCATTTCGTTGGAAAGAACCGACTTTTGGTAGTATCGTGGTCATCAACTCCATCAGTAATTGGATCAGAAATCCTCAACGTTCCGATAAGATCCAGATTCCGACGACATTCCTTACGACATCTATCTGAAAATTTATATAACAAAATCTGAGATGGAGACCTAAAACACTTCCCTTTTAAGCTAGGAAACAAACTTGAAAAGGAAACTTCACTGTTCAGAAGACACACAGATGTATCGTTTGCAGACACTATAGCCGTTCTAGAAAAGTTGCTCAAACGCTGACACGACGCTGTTTTGAGGCACTCTCCGTCAAGCTAGAGTGAGTCAGTCGTAAGGAGAAGGCAATGAAAGGAAAGTTCGAACCGGCGTGATTGACCAGTCGACTAAGTTCAGTTTCTACTACGGAAAGTTGGTCTCCGCTTCACTTGGACTCGAAGCTAAGCCCAGTATTATTTTGCCGCAGCTCACTGACAAGCTTGATGCAATTTACGCTTGACATACGGGTGCCGAGTTCATGTCTTCCGGAACCGACGTGAATTCCGTTTACCATCTGCAAAATCATCCACTACTTAAGCCGCTATCCACGAATCCACCTTCATCCAACCCGCCGTAGCAGTTTCGCAAATTAGCTTTTATCTTGCAATTTTAAGAAAATCTTATTCATGTGCTAAATATATTCTATCCATCACTATTTTTTTTTTAAATAAAATTCCATAAATTTTATACGTACGATTTTAAACAAATTTTAAGCATCAACGATTAAAGAGAATTAGTTTTTGGCTTTATAATCTTAAGATCTATAAACTCATACCTTATTTCATATAAAATTAAATCAGTGTAATCCATTTATAATATCTTAATCTTTAACTTACCTTTGTTTATTCAATTATATATTTACACATTATATATATAATTATTATTTTTCACATTTTGTATGAGTTTGTTTTGATGTATATGAATTTATTGTCAGAATATGGACACGTCATCAAGTAATTTGGTGATAAAAGACATATGATACGAAATAAAGAAATATATGACAAATATTTTTAAGATGACGATTTTTTGAAATTTATATTTACTAATCCTAATAAAGGAAGCCAGATAATTTTGGTATATTTTTCAAAATCTATTTCGTTTTAAAAAGTGCTAATATTTTATACTTTATGTACTCTTTGGTATAGCTTCGTTTATTTTCTATTTATATTATTTTCTATGTATTATTCTTTTCAGAGATCAGAGTCTATTGGAAGAGCAAAAAAATAAATAAATAATGATAGTCTCGGATGGATGGCCTCACGGCCACAAACGACTTTTTCGTCTATTCCTCTTCAACACATTGATGAGAGACAGAAGAGTGGCCGCACGCCAACTGGAAATTACGATTTTCCGATTCTTAAGCGTGTCTGAAACTGGTTAAGTCTCTTCAATAAAATATTGATGACGGCATTTTAACTATGCTTTTCCTTAAACTATCAAAAAATACTACTATATTTCCAAAAAGTTAGATTTGAGCAGCTTTTCTGACACTAATGTATGAAAACCCCAGTTGACGTGTGGCCGTCCAAAGGAGAACCTCATTTCATTCTATTTTTTTCTCTTCCATTAGGAACCGATCTCTGAAAAGGACAATAGTAAACTTATACATTAAGAAGCGCTAAGAATTGTATCGACTTTTTACACCTTCATTTAACCTTTATATAATATTTACATAATAAACACTTATGTGGGAAAACCCGCTCAAAATTCTTAATCTCCTTTGCGCTCGTTAATATTCTAACTTATTCAAGAAATTAAGATGTTATGATTGCTTTCGCTAAAAGATTTTTTCAAAGAACTTATTTTCCTTTTCAGAGATCGGTGCCTAATGGAAGAACAATAAAAAAAGGGAAAATGATGGGCGGCATACGGCCACACACGACTTTTTCGTCAATTTTTTCAATGTGTGCTGCCCATTATTTCGTAAAAACAGAGTGGCTGTCCAAACTAGAACCTCATTCCATCCTAATTTTTTCCTCTTCCATTAGGCACAGATCTCTGAAAAGGACAATACCAAATTATGAATTAAACACTTAAATTATTAATTTTAATTAACGGTTTTTTAAAATTTTTTGACGGATTCACGCTGGATACATAATTATTTAGCGCATTGTCACTTTGAATTATTCAATTATTTGTGTTTTTCAAGTTTTTGTTCAGATGTAATTAAGTTCTTGAAGAAAATTTGGAAGAAAATGAACCAAAAATGTAAATAAAAGTATTTTAGTAAATGCGTCTTCATTATTAAATTAAAATAAAAACCTCTAATCATTTTTTTCATTATTACACCAAATTATTTTTAATTGTGTCGTGGCCTTGTAAGTTTTAGTCTACGTCTTTGTTTCGAATTTAGTGCGTGAAAATATGTCGCTTCTTAATTTAATGGTATTGATTCTCTTAGGAATTAACGTTAAAATTATCGCCAATATTTAACTAAAGTATTGTACATTTCTGGGATCGGTGCCTGATGGAAGAGCAAAAATGATAGTCTCGGTGGGACGGCCACACACAAACTTAAAGGGGCTAATAAAACGAGCTCCGATAACGTACTCAAATATAATATTTTGTGAAGATTGTAATATTCGTAGAGAGTTTAAGAAAAATCTGTCAACCTGGGGTAGACAAAAAATACACGTAAAAATAAGAAAATCCTAGTTTCGATTTGGCGTGCGGTCACACGGCCACCAATAACTTTTCAATCTATTCCTCTTTAATGTGTGTTATCCATTTTTTGAGACAACACACATTGATGAGATAGAAAAGAGTGGTCGTCCTAACGAGAACCTAATTTTGTTCAAATTTTTCCCCTCTTTCATTAGGCACCGATCTCTGGAACGGACAATAACAAAAATACATTAAGCTTAATATAAGTTTTCTATTTCAACCATTTCTTTGCTGCAAACTCACTGACACTATAAACTATAATTATTCCTCTCACATATTAAATATATCATCGAAATAACTGATTTTCAGATATAAATTAGATTAATAAAAGTTCAAAGGATTTTGCAACTTTATTAATTGCAAACAATTAGTTTTTAGTATCAATCAAACCAGAAAAATGTGCTCTATCGATTGATATGAAAATGGAAAAAATCTGTACTATATTTCAAAATATTTAAGAATTTTTTTTGCTTATTTTTTGATTATAAAAATAAAGGAATTATTCTCATTTTATATATTGATTTTTGTTTTCATATACAATATCGATACGGGTATTAATTATGTGAAAAAGGAATTTTACCATTTTTTACTTTAAGCCCTGAAAAACGTTTTTTTTGTTTAATGTGTAATAAAAAATTATGGCGGGTCACGCCGCATTTGCATTCACGCGTAAATTTTTGACCGAGAATTAAGAAGTGCTGTAAATAAACGTATGGTCTCAAAATTTATGGACTAACACTACGAAGCTGAAACAACTGTAATTCGGTGTGCAAGCGGAAATAACGATTTTGCAATGTTTGAGCGTGTCGTAAAATTTTTATATTATTTTAACAAAACATCTCTTACAAAAATTCAACTAGGTTTGGCTTAAGCTATATAAAATTATGAAAATCTCTCTAAAACATTGTATTTGAGAGCTCTTACTGATCTCATTTTATTACGATACAAATCGCCGTTCATTATTTTACAGATCTTCTAGATGCTTTAGTGAATCATAATTTCCTGCACTATTGGTGTTGTTCTTAATATTGGTTGTGTTATTCTGCTCTTTTTGTCTATATAACCTAATAAATAAGAATCAGTAATTACATTTTGGTGAATCTCATTATTTGGTAAACAAACCTTACTTCTATTAATTTTCCTCACCCATAACCAGATCATGTATTCAGTGGTATTCTTAAAATATATTAAATATTACAAAACAATTCTATAATATTATTTGCAAAATTGATTTAATATTTCAATTGTTATTCAGTAATACTTCATATCCAAATAACAAAACAATTCGACTGCACTTCTTTGAATTTTAAGTTTAAAAAAAACCAGAGAAAAGTAAAAGCATTTTCAGTCTTTGTTTTACGAACAAAAATGAGATTTTGCTGTTTATGCGGAATAAGTTTTAGAAGATGACAAGTATTGACAAGATAAACAAAAGTGCGCTTTATCCAATATAGTACCACTTTTTGTTGTATAATATTTATTCTAATTTGTTATTATGATTTATATTTTTATTTTCTATTCACTCTTTTGTATTATATTTATATTATTTAAGCTTATATTCATAATCTTGCTTCTACATTTTCAATATATATATTTGTTTTGTATGTCAATCATTTATTCCAATTATTATAATATTTTATGATCTATTCTGTGCTTTTTGTTTATTATGCGTGGTCGAGAATTGTTTGGTTTTATAGCGGAATTTAGTTATTATCCAGAGCTCAACTTATTCTATCTCTTTGGATTTTGCTTATTTTTGTTTTCTTCAATTTATAATTTTTCAAGGGTTGTTAGAAATTCTTTATTTATTTAAGATTTTCTTTGAGTTGGTCGGATGGTTCAAAAAGATTTCTTAATTTTATTCGTTGTTTTTACAGTAAATTCTATGAGTCATGTTGTATTCAAATATAGCGTATTTTCTTAATTTTTGGGGGTAAAGTACGTAAGTTAATTAGACAAAAATACTCGTGAAATTTAATTTTTAAGCAAATTGAATGTATATTTTTGTATACTCACTTTTTGTTCCCAAGTTTTTCTTACAAGGGAAGTCACTTTAGCGTCCCTTTGAGAATTTGCTGAAACTTGGACCATTGATAGATTCGGATGCGCTGATTCCAAATCCGTTTTCAAAATCGGCGCAATATTTCTCTGAGCCGAGATATGAGCCGTCAAAGTCCATTTTTTGATGTGCTCATTGATGTGCATTAACCACAAAATGTCCGACACAAGCAATAGCTTAATTATATAAGACGAGCAATTAGCAGGAGAAGTGTGGCAGCAGCAGCGAGTGGACGGAGCAAGTAGAACGGTATAGTGATCATGGTTGGTTATTGCATTGTGTGTACAGTATTGTTAAAGTTTCTAGTTGCTATGCGAGTTGAAAGCTTATTTATTTCGTATTTTGAAATTTTTTCATTTATTGCAAATTTGTGAAAAATTTCTTATTCTGTTCAAGAGTTGAAAATAACAGAAAATAAAGTTTAACAAAATTAACTTTTCATTAAAAAATTTCAAAAATGTTTTTTTAACATCACTTATGTACATCAACTACAAAAAGATTATAGCTAAAAACTTCTACAATTCAGACATGAAATAAAAGATAGTATATATAAGCGAACTCAGGAAGAATCAAGAATTTTCCCGATTTTTAAAATTTTTCTGGTCGTTGTACATTGAACCGATCTCATGGTCATGTTGAAGGTGAAAAATTTGCCAACATACAATCACCAAAATTTTTTTTTCATGAATAAATTTTAAAATATTCGTCCCGGTAGCTAATTTAAGCGGTGATGCACCCCTTAACTTGAGCTACCTCGTATAAACACATTTGCACACCTTCCTATGTTGCTCGCTCTACCCATATCAAGGGATGTCAGCCATACATTTTCTCAAACATATCTGTGATACAAGATATACCATTTTTTCTAGTACAAATTTATGGAATTGAGCTAGTAACATAGGAAGACGTGCAAATATATTGCTCGAGGTAGCTCAAGGTAAGGGTTACCATCATCGTTATGAATCACTCTCCCAAGTTTACTGAATACTGAAAAGTTCAAGTGATTCGGGTAGTTAACACCACCTGATGTATGAATTTTCGAAGGATTAAAAAAGTTATCAAAAAATTCGGAGACAGTTAAAATTCCTGGCTCATAAATTACTTCTAAATATTGGTCCCTCGAGCTAATTTAATCAACAGGATTCAATTTTCAATTATTATTTTTTAAAATATTTTTTCAATTCCATAAATAGAAATTTATAATAGAAAACATGGTACATTTTGTAGCAAAAATATGCTTGAGAAGATTTATGGCTGACATACTTGGTGTAAAAGGGTATAGCGGGCAACATAGGAAGGCGTGCAAATGTGCCTATACGAGGTGGCTCAAGTTAAGGGGTGCATCACCGCTTAAATTAGCTACCGGGACGAATATTTTAAAATTAATTCATGAAAAAAAATTTTGGTGATTATCATCATGCTAAAAGCCTTCACATGTATGTTGGCAAATTTTTCACCTTCAACATGACCATGAGATCGGTTCAATGTACAACGACCAGAAAAATTTTAAAAATCGGGAAAATTCTTGATTCTTCCTGAGTTCGCTTATATATACTATCTTTTATTTCATGTCTGAATTGTAGAAGTTTTTAGCTATAATCTTTTTGTAGTTGATGTACATAAGTGATGTTAAAAAAACATTTTTGAAATTTTTTAATGAAAAGTTAATTTTGTTAAACTTTATTTTCTGTTATTTTCAACTCTTGAACAGAATAAGAAATTTTTCACAAATTTGCAATAAATGAAAAAATTTCAAAATACGAAATAAATAAGCTTTCAACTCGCATACACGCCGAAGGCGCTCAGTTGAAAATTCCCCTTCACATAGACTGACAGGGATGTGCGATGGGGCGCGCTAACATTTAAACGAATAATTTAATTTATTTTTAAATTTTCAGTTTTAGCTTAAAATTTCTATAATATCCGTATATTTGTATTTTATTACCTATATCACAACAATTCTAATAAAATTGCGCACTTTCTGATATACTTGGTTTGACTCTAATTGTTCACTAATGATGTGATTTTGCCCGTTGAAAATTATTTTTTAAAACATTTATAACTTTTGATATAGGAGGCTAGAGACTTTCTACTATGGCTCATATTGTTCTTTGGGTTTTCCTCTATCCATAGAGCCCATAAAACAAAAATTTTCAAAGAAAATTTTTTTGCTACAGCTCTTCTACTAGGATGCACCTTATTTTATCATTTTCTTATTTTTCGAACGTTTTTATATTTGTTAACAAATGGTTTTAGCTCAGATAATGTGCAAAAAGGATCAGTAAAGTAATACAAACCTAAATCGGATCGTTGAGACCGTTTCACCGTTGTCAATTCCACTGTTTGTGGTCGAATTCCGTCAATGACTTAGTCAATGTTAAAAAATTTTAATTACAGTTTTTTATAATGAAGAATCTAAAAAAATATTGTTCTGCATATATAGAAGTAATAATTAAAACATAAAAACATATTTATAAAGCAAAAATACTATCAACTACCAGTAGACAACACATTAAATACCAAATCATGCATACAACTCGTCCTTATACACTACTCCTTAGCTCATCATGTCAGGGTTTTTGCAGTTCCCACAGGCATCCGAGCGGAATTAGTACATCCTTGATCGAGATTAATTAAAAACAAGCAAAATTGGACACATCATGGCAACATCATAGTTCCTAATCAGTCTTTATGCTGTCATACGCACTGCGAGGTGATGCCTAATTCTATCGATTTCATGGTCCCCAAATATAGGTATTTCAAGCACCGAAATGTTATTCTCCACCGGACATTGGTAAAGTTTATCTTCTCTTTATTCGGCAGTGGTGATGAGAACTCCCTTGATGTGTTGGTAAATCCTTCTTCCGCTATTTATGTTGTTATTTACTTTAAAGCAGTTCAAATTTTATCATGATTGCTTCATTCTACTTTATAAATAAATAAATTCAGGTTATTAAACATTATCTCATCAAGCAGTGTATAATGGAGCATGACATTCGTGTCTGATCGACATGACATTGAAATAGATCAAAATTTAGTCGGCGAAAAGGTCTCAACGATCCGATTTAGGTTTGTATTACTTTATTGATCCTTTTTGCACATTAACTGAACTAAAACCACTTGTTAACAAATATAAAAACGTTCGAAAAATAAGAAAAATGATAAAATAAGGTGCATCCTAGTAAAAGAGCTATAGCAAAAAAAATTTCTTTGAAAATTTTTGTTTTATGGGCTCTATGGATAGAGGAAGACCCAAAGAACAATATGAGCCATAGTAGAAATGCTCTAACCTCCTATATCAAAAGTTATAAATGTTTTAAAAAATAATTTTCAACGGTTAAAATCACATCATTAATGAACAATTAGAGTCAAACCAAGTATATCAGAAAGTGCGCAATTTTATTAGAATTGTTGTGATATAGGTACTAAAATACAAATATACGGATATTATAGAAATTTTAAGCTAAAACTGAAAATTTAAATATAAATTAAATTATTCGTTTAAATGTTAGCGCGCCCCATCGCACATCCCTGTCAGTCTATGTGAAGGACTTCTCCCTTCGGCGTGCGCATAGTAACTAGAAACGTTAACAATACTGTACACACAATGCAATAACCAACCATGATCACTATACCGTTCTACTTGCTCCGTCCACTCGCTGCTGCTGCCACACTTCTCCTGCTAATTGCTCGTCTTATATAATTAAGCTATTGCTTGTGTCGGACATTTTGTGGTTTATGCACATCAATGAGCACATCAAAAAATGAACTTTGACGGCTCATATCTCGGCTCAGATAAATATTGCGCCGATTTTGAAAACGGATTTGGAATCAGCGCATCCGAATCTATCAATGGTCCAAGTTTCAGCAAATTCTCAAAGGGACGCTAAAGTGACTTCCCTTGTTATAAATGTTTCCTTGCATATCATTATGCTTTCTGTTAAATTTATTTCCTCTATTAAAAATTGTCTCTAGAAGAGATGGGCGGAATTCCATAATTAAACAATTGTCATTCCGCCCAAACTCCACTGCCACGAAACCGTGCCGCATTGCAAAAGACTTCGCACCAGTAGCACGAACACTACCTTTTAATATTTATTCGATATTTTATTTATTAATATTTGTTCAACAGAAGAGTATAAACAAAACTTATAAATATATATAAAATATTTTTCAGAACAATATATAACATTTAAAATATTTATTTTGTTAAAAATTAATTAATAAAGAAAATATAGCGTATGTCAAGATAGTTGACGACGCAATCACGCTGCAAATGCGGCATACTAATTCAAATTCATTTTCAAATCTATTATTTTATTTTATTTTTGTGACATTTTTAGTTGTTATTGCTTATATTGAACGTTTATTAAATTAAAAATTATTAAAATAATCGATTTGAAAATGAATTTTAATTAGTATGCCGCATTTGCAGCGTGATTGCGTCGTCAACTATTTTGACATAAACTATATTGAAAATAAAATTAATAAATTAAAAGGTACAATTGTTGCGAAGTGTTTTGCAATGAGGCGGTTTCGTGGCATTGGAGTGCGCCGATCTCTGGTCTCTAGGCTTGAACAATCAAAAATTGAAACATTAAACTGTCGTATAGTAATTCAGATGAATGTGTAGTATACTATATTCAGAATAATAAATAATAATAGTAGAGTAATAATTGAATGACTAAGCCATGAAAAATAACAAATACAACGTTTTTATAATGATGCTCTAATTATTACTGTGTTTTCGCTTCCTGCCACAAGAATGAAGTTCTTCTTCGTCCCCTTTATTTATGAATTTATTATTCATCATTATAAAATTTAATCATTATAAATTGTAATTGGTAGGATATTGTTCAATTATTGTCCTTTTCAGAGGTCGGTGAATGACGGAAAAGCCAAAAAGAAAAAAGGATGGACGACAACACGGCCACAAACTACTTTTTCTACAATTCCTCTTCTATCTGTGTTGCCCATTATTTCGAAAAAATAGTGACCGTTCAAAAAAAGAGACCGTCCAAATGAGAACCTCATCCCATCCTAGCTTTTTCCTCTTCCATTAGGCACCGATCTCTGAAAAGAACAATAATTATTATGAATTTGCGCTCATTTTAGCCAATTAAAATTTTGACATAATTCGTCTGTCTGGCAGATAAAATATCTTCGTTGATTTATCGACGAATTTTGTTTAGCACCATTCACTGGAATATATATATATACAGTACTGGTAAAAAGGTTGTAAACGCGTTGTTTTTCGAGCATAACTCTACGAATACTTAGTTTTATTTCTTCTTATTTTCTTATGGCACTTATTTTCTAACGCTTTCAGAAACAGCTGGTAAAACATTCGTCTCAATACCGGATCTCGAAAACCAGTTATGCTCGAAAAACACCGAATGTGGTAGAATGAATTAAATATAAAATTTGGCGATCTTTTCCTACAGAAATCAAAGTGTCCATTGGCAATTTACAGGGACCAATATTTCTTCATTTTATAAATAAAGTTAATATTAAATAAAATTCATCAAACGCTCGCTGAAAAAAATTTTAATTTTTCCAATTTCAAGTACACTTTATTAATTTCTACCTACAAAAAATTTTCAGTTAATTTCGCCGACTTTCCATGAAAAATATTAGGTTTTGAAACTTTAAATCTTTTAAGGTCCCCAGAATTTAAAAATATTGGGTTCCTCTCATCACTGATACACATATTAACTTCTAAACACTTTTAACAAAACCTTATTAGGCACTTTCTGAACTATATAGAATATCTATTTTCTTACCGAATTACTATCTTTGGGCACTTTTTGAGTTATAACGCCTCATTTGGCTTGTATTTGGGGATACTAGAGATCTGCAATAACATAATTTTTTGAAACCTTATGAAAAATCCATAGGAGACTATAATATAATGTATAAATAATTACGTCAAGCCGACAATGAGCTAGAAAAACAATATTAACAAAGATAATATGTACAAAACTATTTTAATTTCAAAAACCGTTTAAGCACGATCTTTGTTATATATTCATTTATTTATTTACACTACGTGTTCTTGAAATTGATGCTTGGACAGTCGGTAAACCACCACTGACGATTTATGCTTGTTGGAACCCTTGACTCTATTTGCTAAGTTCTTTTAGAAATTCACGTAAATTCATTTTTTCATGTTTTAACGTAAGAAACGACAAAGAATTATTACAATCCAATTATTCATAAACCTTGCCAAAGATTTTCGATTTTGTTTTCTCGATTTTCAAAACAATTTATCTACGAAATGAAGAATTCTTTATTTAAAGAAATTTGTGTTATTAATTCTGCACAAATCCACTTTTAATGATTTATTATTCAGATCATAAAGCAGCTTAAATGATAATATGATGCATTCAGCTAGGATTCAACAGTTTTTTCGTCGTCTACGTCCATCAATCTCAAACGATCATGTGTACATATCAAGCAAGCAAGTTTTTCATTATTAAATTTTACACGATGAATACGGATTAATATTGTAAATAGGAAAAAATATTTTTCCTTAATCCCATAATTCAAAACCTTTTGCAAAACAAAAAGAGCGTTATAACACTCTGCTAAGAACTAAATCGCTTAACAATTGTAAAATAGTCATTGGCAGGCTACGATAAAACATCAACTAGTATGCTATTAAAATGAGCCCACTAAACGTGCTGAAATCTTATTTTTTGAAATTTTTTAAATGTTTTTAGATAGTTTAAGACAAGCCTAGTTTAATTTTTAAAAGAACTTTCTTTGTTAAAATGCCATAAAAATTTTCAGATACGCGCAAAAATTGCAAAATCGTTATTTCCAGTTGGCGTGCGATAGAAGCAATTTGTGAAATTAAAAGAGCGTGTCGGACAACTTTTAGGTCATTCTAACAAAACATTTTCACGCCAAATCGAAATAGCGGTTTTGCAATTTTTGAACGTGTGTGGAAAATTTTACGTTTTTATAACAAAAATTTTTTACTCCAATTTAATTAAGAATGTATTAACCTATCTAAAAGTATTAATATCTTTCTAAAAAGTTATATTTGATCATGTTAACCGAGCCCATTCTATTACCATACAAATTGGCGTGCATTTTTGTAAGAAACTAAACTAGTGTTGTCTTAAACTATGTAAAAAAAATAAATTAATCTATTTCTAAAAAGGTTTTCTGATCTCATCCAATTCCAACAACTGTATTTTCTGTGCTATAATAAAAATAGAAGTTTTGATAGTTCGTTTAAAAGATTGAAAATTAAATTGCCAACGCTCTCTCTTTGCCCATAAGAGACCAAGGAAGCTTATATTTATGTTTATTTAAGCAATTTTTCTAATTAATTTATCATATTAATGTAAACCGATTAAAGTTAAAGGATTCTAAAATATATTTTTAAGATATACGGGTCGCCTATTCATATGCGATGACGATGAAGCAAATAAATTAATCGAATCATATCAAAAAATTGACGACAAATATGCACTATTCGAGCAAATGTTTCTTCAATTATTCCTGGTACTCTATTAGATACAAAATTATAAAAAACCAATTTAATACAGGAAAAAGAGTTTGAAATGGCAGCTAGTTTTGGTCTAGAAAATCTAGACGAGAACCAACTCAAAGCAGATCAACGTTTCCGTACCCATGTTGGTAAATTTCAAAGATTCATAAATAGTGAGTGAGACCATTTCGATTATCCGTTAACAACTTAATTTTAAGGTCTTATTAACATGCTGTCTCAAGGCGGTGAAAGTTCTGATCAAATTGTGGAAGTGTTACGAATTGTTGGAAGGCAGCATGGAAATGTTAGGAGCATGAGCTTTACGGCCGAAAAATGGCTCATGTTTAAGAATGTTCTGTTGGAGCTTCTTTGCAAGGATCTTAATGTTAGTGTGTTTTAAATATAGACTGTATAAGAGTAAATTTTTATTTATTCCTTCCTATGGAATGACAAAGCTTGTACCATTGAGTTTGATGTCGGAGAAAATGAAAATCTCACTATCAGATCTTATATTAGTTATAATTAGACACAAAAAATTAGTCTTGGTACATTCATATTTTCTTATATAACCTTTATTATAGCTCTAGTTATCGGGCTGGGACCCGACGCATTTTTATGATCTCAATGAGAGCTCGTCCCGCAAGCTCAGTTCAGAGCAGTTTTTATAATATGATCTAGAAATCTGAGAAAAATTTATGTTTAAGAAATATTAAGATCATTCTTTATTTTAATCGAAACGTCTAATAAATAGTAGCTCAGAAAATTTTGATAAGAAAATTAGTTTTTCCTGAAAGGTGAAAAGAACCTTACTAGGGAGGTCATTTTTGGATCCAAAAGGTTTCGGGCTGAAATTTTGCAGGGTGATAGCTGAGAAAATTTTATTGGTGCACACAAAAAATTGTCCTGCACTGGGAGGTTTAAGTGGGTTAAAAAAAGGTTCAAAATTGCCAACCTCAAAATTCCTGTAGAAAACAGTAAAAAACCATCAAATTTTGCTGTCGACAATTTATTCAATTATAACGAAGGCACCGTCATTCAACAAAAAGGTATCAAGTTCAATTCCTCACGTCGGCATTTAATTTATTTCATTTGTTAATTTCGATTCACAAATTTATTGAAAAAATTTACAAGTTTTTTCCGGTCTTTTGGACTTATGATGATAACATCCAAAAAAAAGTTAAAATTTTTAAAAATTTCATTTTAAGAAACGGAATAGTATTTTACCAAAAAATTTCATTTTTTTGGCCCTCTGCACTTTCCGCTGTTTGATGACTGGAATGGCCTGGAGGCGGGTTTGCGTCTCTTTTCATAACTATTTTGAACAATATCAGTGCTGATCAGTGCGGTAATCAACATAATTGAACAGAGTTCTAACAGTTTACAGAAACTTCACGAAAAAACCACACATCGTCCGAGCAGGTGCACCTTTCCTGCGCGACACAGTCACATGTATCGCCACGAAGGATGTGCAGAGTCACATGGACAATTTAAATCGCTTACTATAGTGCTGACAATGCTATTCAGACTCTTAAAATGAAATTTAAAAATTTAAAAAAAATTTGGGTTGTCAACGTCCAAGTCAATGTCAGGTCCAAGGGTTATGGTTGATGTTTGGACGGTTTGTGAGTTTTCGAAAAGTTGCTGAAAATTATTAGGAATCTGTTGGATAGCTGTGCCGATATGTCACCGTATCGATAACTGCACTGATTTTGTACGAAATTGTTATGAAAACACATGCATGTTCGCATGTGCACATGCGAACCCCCCTCCAGGCCATTCCAGTCATCAAACAGCGGAAAGTCCAGAGGGCCAAAAAAATGAAATTTTTTGGAAAATACACTATTCAGTCTCTTAAAATGAAATTTTTAAAAATTTTGACTCTTTTTTGGATTTTATCATCATAAGTCCAAAAAACTGAAAAAAAATTTTTTTCAATAAATTTGTGAATCGAAATGATTTTTGAGGTTGGTAACTTTGAACCGTTTTTTAACCCACTTAAACCCCCCAGTGCAGGACAATTTTTTGTGTGCACTAATAAAATTTTCTCAGCTATCACCCTGCAAAGTTTCAGCCCGAAACCTTTTGGATCCAAAAATGACCTCCCTAGTTAGCTATTGTCAAATGGTCCTTTTTTGACGCGAATTTAAAACCTATTAACGAAATTGCGCAACACTAGTATTATGTAGTTACAAGATGGCTCAGAATCAAAATTACCATTAACATTTTGAAAATATAAATAATTTCAGGAAAAGATCAGTGCGGCGTGGAATAAATTGATAAGCTTTGTGATATCTGAAATAAAAGACAGCTATTTGGAACATGTACGACACGCTCGATCGTCATCCTGTCCGCAGATCACAACATATCGATTATTCTCGAGATCACGGCGCCTTCGTGCTCGTAAACATTCCGAATCAGTAACAAAACTAGCCCGAATTGATGCGGACAAAGTCGCCTAGGGTTTGTATTATATTTTAAATAAATTGTTTTTTATTAATAGTTATAACAATAATAAGTAATAATTTAAACGGGCAGTATTTTGAATAATATTTTCAATTCCGGTTTCTATTGGATTGTTATATTACGTTGTTGTTATATTTATTTTTTTAAAATTATTATTGGTGTAATTGTCAAATATTTATTTTTAATTTATTTGCAATAAAATTTTATATGAGGTATTTTAAATTCATAGAAAAATAATATTATTAGGTGTTTATTTTATAAAAAGATGGAACACCAAATTGAAATAATGGTTTTCATATTTTTACGTTTGTCTGAATAAATTAAAAAAAAATACTTATTACCTAAAATCATTCGAGTTAAGTTTACCAATGTTGTCTTGAATTACTTTGGAAGAAGAAATATTTCGTTCTATTGACTTCACCGAATACTAATTAAAAATGTTTTAATTTGCGAAATAAGACTGTAATGATAAACATAGTTTTGTTCTTGGGATCATCGCTGTATTAATATATTATACAGTTATGAGCAGTTGATAATTCCAATTTTATATTCATAAAGAATAAAAGTATTAAATCTGATTTGATCTAGAAATTTTGAAGAAATATAATGAAAAACAGAGAAATTATTAACATAAATTGAATATTTGTTTCATGATCTCTTTGAGACCATTGAAAATAATTCAAATATTTTGAAATTCAACTTTCAATTTCTAGAAGAAATTTCTTATATATTTTTTTTAATAAGATCTAATGCGCATATAAGAAAATCATATCCGTCTTATAGAAACAAAATTGTATTGAAAATTTTTTAACTACAAACACAACGTAAAAACCATTCGAATCGTCATAATTTGCTATATAACATATCCAAATACGAAAAATATTCATATTTACAGTTTTATTAAAGAGCTGCTTCCCTTTAAGAAACTAATTACATCGGAAATCGGTGAAAACCCAGATAATTTAAAAAGTAAGTCAGTGCTTGTAATATTCTGCTGGAAATAATGCAGAATTTCGTAATCCGGCTTTTTTACATTTGGTGTTGAATATCAGGGGTCTTGGTTACGAAAATGTAAAGTTGTCGATCGGCAAATACAATAGTTTTACTATTATTTAAATATTGAATATTTATTTTGGATAGAATTTTCAATTTGATTCTGAAGTCCTAACAAGGGAAGTATAATTGATCAAGATCTCACGTTTTGATTAAACTTGGCAAACATGATCGTTTTGTGTCTAAAAAAGTATTTTTTTAGTAATTTTTTTTAGTATCTTGTAGTATATTTTTCATACAAATCTTCAGCTCGCCAAAAATATTTGCAAATCTCAAATAAAACATGTTTTATCTCACAAGGGAAGTCACTTTAGCGTCCGTTTTTGATGATACTTGCACCATTGATAGATTCGTATGCGCTGATTCCAAATCCGCTTTTAAGATCGGCGCCATTTTTTCTGAGAAGGGATAGGAGCCGCCAAAGTTTTTTTGGTCGGCTTATTGATGTGCATAAATCATTAAATGTCCGACATAAGTAGTAATTTAATCACTCAAAGCACTCCGCTGACAAGAAACCGCGCCGCATTGCAAAAGACTTCGCACAAATTGCAAATACTACCTCTTAACTTATTATTTTTATTTCAATTAATTAATGGACCAGAAGAGTCTTCGTCGTCAGTATAAGTGACTTGTAAATATTGAAAATATTTAAATGAAAATAATAAATTAAAAGGTTGAGTTGGCCACTGGTGCGAATTTTTGAGTTTTTTTTAACATACAAAACTAAACCATAATCAATTAAGTCTAACAAGTCTATTCAGTCTATTCACATTCACACAAGTCTAGTCTAGTATAATAAGTCTCTTTTTAAAGTCAATGATAGAGTTAAATCATATGTTTCAACGATATCATTGCTCTCAGGTGTGACCTCTGTCGATGATTACATCCCTAAATTACAAATAGAGCACACCAATTGGAGTAATAAAAAGGAGAACACATAAAGTCCTTTTAGCATAAAATCTTTTAAAGATATTAAGATAAAACGCGTGAAAATGGGATTTCAATGCTCGCGGGAAATTTAATGAGGAGCATTTAACTATTGTGAAATTTCAATTTCGATTTGACGTTATAGAGTTTTCAATATTTTTTTAGGTTCAACGTTTTTCGCTTTAACACTTTATGATATGATGTTTATAAATTTCTTCAAATTTGTTGTTTCTTTTTACATTCACGACTACTTCGGAATATTAAAACAAACGATGGAAAATTGTCAAAATAAATTTAACAAAAAAATTTAAGGATAACTTCGTCGAACATTCTGTACTTTGTTGTGTGCAGGATTTACTTGTCTCTTCCCAGTAATTGTGGAAGTGGAGTATTTTTTTTTGAAAGAAATATTGAAAAAAACAGAATTTATTTATTTGTATAGATACCCGACAACACTTTAAATTACAAACACAATTATAATACATACTACTGATTAACTAGTGAGAAAATTGTGAGCACATTCTCATGCACGAATTATAATCCGGGAAGTTGTTCTCGTTTCCCAACGATCCGTAGAAAGAAAATCGCATGCATGTGTTGTACTTTGGCACCCAGAAATACTTATCACTCTTCTCTCCTCCAACTGCAAACTTTCCAGAATCGTAGTTCAAATTGCAGATGTGCTCTGAACAAAATAAATATCTGGCAGAAAAATTTGATTGAAATACCAGCGCTTCCGCAACAAAATCCATTAACACATTGATAACCATTTGGGCATTGAGTTTGATTGGATTGGCAGCGAGTTGGAGTCAAATGATCGGTATCATATTCAGCGGCACATGCTGACTTCATCATAACTTGGTCCGTTACTATTCCACTGTCATCTCTCGGTTTTGCATTTGAGCATACATCGCGGCACTCTTGAGCTGAGGAGAATCGGTTCGAGTTTCCACCGCAACCATTAAACATAAATGGTTGGCAAGTGCCAAGACGTGGTAAGTAATAGAACATTTGGGATTGTTGATTTTCCGCACAAATATATCCGGAATCACGAATAGCGAAACAATCAACATCACTCGATGATAGACCCTGTATTTTTGAATTTATAACAGAAAAATTTAATGAAAACTAACTTTAACCAATCCAATCAATGAGAAAACCAAGATCGTTTTCAACAAAACCATCATAAAATCAACAAAATAAATTGTTTGTAGGTATCATTTCAGCTCGCTTAAATATTGAGCTACTGTAGTCTCGAATGAGCAAACAATACTGCCTACTCTTTTTTAGGGTAAACACATTTAAAAATAGACAACCAGTTTTTGTGGAATTGTTCAGTTTACCGTGAAACCTTATTCTATTTGTTGGAGGATTGTTTATGTGATGATATGATGATTAGTACAAATTGTTTGCTCAAGTTGTCCAGAGATATTTGGGTAAATACAATTAGTTTGATGAAAATGTTACTTTTATTTTTTTTTTAACTTTTGCGTTAATTTGACAAAATTGAAATAGATACATATGCTATAATTTACACGAATGCCATCTGCAATTAGAATTTTTTGTCTTAATGAATCTATATTTTGTGAGCTTCTATAAAGTTGTCGATCGTTATGCTTATACTTTTCAAAGATTTGTTAAAATGTTTCTAAACAAAGAATCTTTCGTAATTTGTCTTCCTTGGACCTACGACCTTCTACAACAATGTTTTACAAATCGTATAAGTCAAGAAATTCTATCGGGGATTCGTAATGGAAGAATATTGCACACCAAATTGAAATAACGATTTTCTGTTTTTTACTGGCGTCATTCAATGTTTACGTGTAATTTGCAAAATCACAGTTAATGTCACTTGGTCAAGTTTTTCTTAAACTATCGAAAATAGCAATATCTTCCCAAAATATTAACTTTCAGTAGGTTTTCAAAGCTCGTTGTTTTATAAATCCATTTGGAGTGAAGTTGTATTAGGATTCATTCTCCATTAAATTTACCTGATCTTTTATCTGGTAACAATTTTCTTGCAACCCAATAGATTTTTCAATTTTGAATGCTTTGCTCATCGTTACGGCAATCGGTCGCAGGAGCAAAAGAGCAGAAATAAGAAGAATAACGGACTTATCCACATTTAAATGAATTTGTTAGAAACTTTGACATTTCAATTAAAGACTTTTCTAGCTATCGTGATGGAAAGTTAAATCTAATTCCATTCTAGGCCCTTCTTGCTCTACGTCGAATTCGCGTTATAATTTAAGTCTTTAGATCATCACTTAGCTATAAAATATGATGGTATATGGATTTTCTGAATTTAAATACTACAATATCTCAAAACTATGCGGAAAGGTTCACGTAGAAATCAGAGTCCGATTGAACGAACGATGTGGAAAGCATTCCCCATTACCACCGCAAAATGTGGCGCACTTTTTTAAATATTATTTTTACATTTAATTTTTATGATTATTATTATTTCCACGTTTATTCCACGATTGAAACACCATCTAAAATATATTCTTCAATTTATTTAAGCAAAAACAGTATAGAACGAGCATAAACAAGGAAATAATCTTAAAAATTAAATGAAAAAATAATATTTAAAAAAGTGCGCCACATTTTGCGGTGGTAATCGCATTTGGCGACGACTATAGTTAAATTAATAGGGAATGAACTCTAATAAAAAGTTTCCCCATTATTATTTCCCCTGAACCTACTATAGTTCACTTTGCAACATTAAGTATTCCTCGTTCACAGGAATACCATTCCTCGTTCGATTATTTTGAAGAAAATATATTTTACGTGTCCATAAGAAAGCTACAAGAGAAGCAATCTAATTCAAAACTTGCTATGTTATTTTGTTTTAATTTACTAGGGAGGTCATTTTGGATCCAAAAGGTTTCGGGTGGAAGTTTTTCATGGTGATAGGGAATGAACCATAAAAACCTTTCCCCTTTACGATTCCCCGGTAGATTTTCTTGAAATCGGTCCCAGGACAAAACCTGTACAAATAGAATACAAGGCGTTCCCAAATTGTGCGTTCGGTGCCAAACTGCCCGTGGTTTTCTTGATTCTTTTAGATATGTCATTTACTGAAAACATTTTAAATGCTCCAAAACTCATCTTGAAGGTGCGCTTTGCTGAACTTCATATATTTATACACATCATGGGAATAAGAGAAATATATACACATCATGAGAATAAGAAATTCTGCTTCTATTAATACCATTTTCGATATTTTCCATTAACCAAAAAAATAAAAGTTTGTCATTTTCTAAAAACCACATTTTTGCCTATGATGTGTTTTACGCAATTGGCGTGCAGTCTTTTGTGCAGTTTGTGCGTACTTTGTGGCAGTGGGGTACTTGCGATGATATTTTTAATTCCAACCTTGGAATTTCTTTAGCATTTTGTGGTCGATGATTAAATCGGAGAAACCTAGTTAGCTTGATGATGTTTTTCGTTTTTTTGATGAACGAGAACTAATAAAGTGAATAACAAGAAAAATCCCTACATGAAATATTTTACATACAGTTACAAAATTTTAGTTTACTATTTATTACATTGTGTAAATTATTTATTCGAATGTAAACTTTAAATAAAAACCATAAATAAATTTAAACAAACTTAATTCAACATTTTTCTCAAAAATTGTTCAAGACCACACGCAAACTTCTTTCATGTTCTTTTTACAATCGTTTTACAAATTACACTAATATGGACCAAGGCTAGCCATCGAGAAAAAACATATAAACATATCGATAAAAAAACAAAACAATATTTATTAAAGTTTCAGGTACATGCTTTTTACAAAGAGTACTACAGAGAATTTAAAATGTTTAATGTTTTTCGGGTAACCGGAACTGTTTTAATTTCCACGTATTTTGTATATAAATGAATCTGAAAACGGTTTCAGAATCAGAACCAATTGGTTTAAATTCGTTATTCGAGTAATAAGATAGCGAAGATGATAAATTTGATTGATATCATTTCTATCTTTATTTGTTTTTCTTTTCTATTTTAACTAGACTGACACTTTGTTTGTTTGTATATGTCACAGTTTTGTAATATAAAGTCAACTGAAAATTCTTATCGGTTTCAGTTCCAATATGTTTCAATTAAATACGTTAATAATTCTTCTACTACTCATTCCAATTTGTCTCGCAATTGATTGCAAGCTTCCAAGAGATTCAGGAACAACATGCCCAGAAAATGCACCATCACGGCAGTTTTATTATGATTCTAGAATGAGTAAGTTTTATGATATCTGTTGGAAAATACAAATAATCCCACAGATCTCTTCTGGGTCTTCTGGAAAATGAGGTTCTCGTTTGGACGGCCACTCTTTTATATCTCATTAGTGTGTGTTGCCACAAAAATGGGCATCACACATTAAAGAAGAACAGATGGAAAAGTCCTTTGTGGCTGTGTGGCCGTCCAAACAAGAATACCATTTTCTTTTCTTATTTTTTGATTTTCCATTAGGCACCGATCTCTGAAATGTAAAATAACTATGAATATTCTTTAGAAGTTTGCCAGCCATTCTCTTATAAAGGATGTGGCGGAAACGAAAATCGATTTTCATCGGCTCAAGAGTGTAAGGACACGTGTAAAGGCAAACCAAAATCACCGAAAACAGAGGATAACACAAGTGAGGTGTCATCCCCTAACAATCCACCATTTGTTCCCAAGGGGGATCGACATGATCAATGGAGAAAAGGTATTACAGTAAATTCCACAATTGCCATATAAGCTGCTCAAAATTTCAGCTGAAATTTGTGGTTCTAACTACTTAATTCCGAATGGAAAATACATTGTTTGCGGAGAAGATCTATCTTGCCCAATGCATCACAATTGCATTAATGGTGCATGCTGCCCAACGAAAGGTTCCCATCTAGCTCTCGTTTAATTTAAAATGAATTATTTAGATTACGTATGCTCTTTAAGAGATGACAATGGAAACTTTATGGATGGTATTGAAGATCGTCCAAGGTATAAATCCTTAAAACGAAGGGAATATAAATATTTTTCTAAAGATTCGCGTGGAATCATGAGGTGCACAGTTGCGTTCGCTACAGTTATTATGGAGCAAATGGAAATTACAACAATTTTCCAAATTTCCCATCTTGCATGAAGTATTGCCAGAATTCGAATAAAGTGGATGTTTGATTATAAATTGGCTAGGCCTAGGGTATATTAATGTAGAAAGATGACATCAATTTTGTTGTATAACATATGATTCGGGTATTTTTTGGTTTTAAATAAACTTTTATTAATTATTTTTTTGTTAGTCGAGAAGCATTTTTGTACTATACAGTAGACCATCGAAAACAACGCCACTCGGAAATTTCGATAAGTTTAATTAAACTCTGCTTAAAGTGATTTTTCAGCCGATTACGCAAATATAATCCACAATTTAACCATACATTTAAAAAAGCAGTAACGGACAATAATATTTTAAAAAATAACAAAAAAATAGAGTAATAGGATGGGTAAAACATTAACAAAAAGAAAAACTGAAATCGGGGCTAAATTTCATATCTGCTAAACAAGGAGAAAGAGCATAAGCAACTAATATATTAATTTTTTTTGATAACGAAAAAATAATTACATAAAACCCTGGATAAGGTTTACAGTTATTTTATAGTTGAGTTCAGTTATTGATATGAATTACATTTCCAACATTATTTTAAACACGTAGATATTAGCAATTTTTTTTAGAAATTAAAGAAATGTTTATTTTCATTTGATGAAATAAGCCTTTTATGCTCATCATTCAATGTGTTTCGGCATCAATTTTATATGAAACAGCTTTCTTATTTTGTATTCCGTATTCCGCGTTCCATAAAATGAAATTACATTCCGCATACCACGTTCCGTATTACGGAAATTGAAATTTTCTTCCGAATTCCGTATTCAGAAATTAGTGTAAAGGTTGTGTTTGTTTTGTAGTTAATAAAGTTTTCAAGATAATTTTCTTTTTTCAAGAGTAATTTTATTTCCTATTTGCGCATTATATATTATCAAAATATAAGAAATTGAAAATTTAATTTCAAAACTTTTGAATTATTCTCAAATATTCTCAATGAGAACATGAAACAAATATTCAATTTATGTTAATAATTTCTCTGTTTTTCATTATATTTCTTCAAAATTTCTTGATCAGATCAGATTTATTACTTTTATTTTTTATGAAAAGAAAATTGGAATTGTCAATTTCTTAAATTTTCATAATATAAAAATATAACAAATTGAAAATTCAATTTCAACATTTTTGAATTATTTTCAATGGTCTCAAAGAGATCATGAAACAAATATTCAATTTATGTTAATATGTTCTATGTTTTTCATTATATTTCTTCATAATTTCTAGATCAAATCAGATTTATTACTTTTATTTTTATGAAAATTAAATTGGAATTGTCAATTTCTCATAACTTGATAATATATGAAAATGATATTAAAATACTATATATAATCAGGAGTTTATTTCTGTTATAGCTCCTATTGGAAAACAAAGAATTATTCACAAATTCAAGTAAATGTTGTTGACGACATATAAAGTATGTTTTATTGGGCTGAGGAATAAGTTCGTAGACTTTTTATATTAACTTTTGCATCATGTGAAATCCGTATTGTTCTCCAATATTAAGTCAAATTCCGTAAACATGAAAAGATCTAGTTATATATCAATCATTTTCTACTCTTTTCCACCTACCAACCTGAATAGTAAAATGATCGTGCTATATAACGATGTAAATCCACATTTAACCATATATATTGGGTTGAGGAATAAGTTAGTAGAGTTTTTATATTAACTTTTGTTTTACAACAATTTTCTTGTTATTTGGAAAAGTGTATATATTTATCTGATAGTGTAATTATTAATAATGAACTATCCAGTAGGCAAACAAAAATCATCATATTCATATACCTTTTCTTCGACATCTTCTTCACTTTTCGATGAAATGAGAAATCCTTGAAAGAAACGCCACAGTGGAGCTCTATGTTCCCCAGCCGCGTAAATAAGGCTATTCGACTGAAAAGACCCGATCGACAAGGCAAAGTCATCTTGCACCACGACAACGACGGGCCGAATGTTGCACAATTCATCAAAGCCTCTCTGCAAGAGATCAAATGGGACGATTTTCAGCATCCACCGTACACTCCAGACTTTGTGCCATCCGATTATCACCTTTCCCGCTCTCTGTCAAACCAAATGAGGGGTGTTAAGTTGTGTTAAGTTTGATGGCGAAGAGGACCTCAAAAACTGGCTCAACAACTTCTTCAACACCATATTGGGAGGAATGGCATCAACAAATTGATCGATATGAGGTTCCACTACAGACAGAAGATATAAACCATTCGTATGTTTTTCTATAACATATCCCAATACCAAAAACATTCATAGATACAGTTTTCTTCAAGATCTGTTTTCTTCCAGAATTTTATTACATTGGAAACTGTTCAAACCATAAAATCTCAAAATGCAAAGGTGTCATGCATTCCATAATTATGTATCCAGCACGAATCCGTCAAAAATATTGAACAATCATTGATAACACTGTCAATTTGAGCATTGCAATTTGCTCATTAACGGATATTTTGATTAACTTCTTTGAAATAAAAAAAAACATTAAACGAAAATATTCCTACTGTGGTCATTTCTAAATCGAATATTTTAACATTGTTTTCAATCAACATGCGTTGTTCCATTTCCTATAATTGTGATATACCTTTTAAACTGAAACTAACCATTTACTACACAATTAACGGATACATTCGCGAACTGAATTAATCATTAATAATTAAACAAATCATTATTAATTGAAACTAGAGCATGAGACGTGATATATCTACATATTAAAAAATAAATTATCTAACGTGTTAACAAACCACGATATTTTAACCATTTCTTCATTACAAACCAAATAGGATCGATTAGAAAACGAAACGGGGTGTTTTATATATAAAAAATAGTAATGAGTAGCGACAATTGCGGATGGGAAAGTAGTCTATCGCTAGTGGGAAATGAAACCACTCGAACAATTCGACCAAGGCAAGGCGTAACCCTGTTAAGGCCGGTATTGATGAATGCAGTCGAAGTTGGCTATTCGTGAGTTGATGCACATCATTTTATCTGTTTGAAAAATATTTTATAGTTATGCGCATTGTGATAGAGATAAGAAATTAAACGTACGCGGTGTTACGATAGCATTATGGCATTTTATATGTAGAGGGCATCAAGCGATTGCACTTCTACCGTATTGTTTCAAAAACTATGCGGAGAAGTCGAGCAGATACTCTGAGCTCATGATGCTTTATCGATTAAATCTTATTGAGTTTACACCGGGTATTGATGACTTCGTAATATACCGCAGAATTTATATTGTTTTAAGGTTATGGAAGTGAAAAATACACGGAGGTAAATCGAATAATGGTAAATAGGGCGTATGAGACGGGCAGCTGTATAGTTGCTAGATCTCAAATGCAAGGGATCACGGACAAGAAAGCAAACTTGATTGATGTAGTGGAGCAGAGACTCTTGATGCCAACTTTTAATGGCGATGATATCATGTTTCCGATTGATGGGCCTTTGGGTAGAAATGGGCCCACTTTGAAGCAAACTCTCGAATGTGAACCTTCAAGTCCAGATTGGAGAATTTGCTCAGAACATCAACTGCTCTATTCTGATCAAAAGCATTGGATGGAGAAATTGTCGCAATTAGTTCCAGAGAAGTGTAAGTTTCTTTTTTATGGAAAATGAATGAAATGTACTATTTTTTCCACGTGAATAATACCGACCGATTTGCACGTCAATTTTTCTCAAGTTGTTGAGAGAGAGAGAGAGAGAGAAAGAGAGAAGAGAGAGAAGAGAGCGAAAGAGAGAGAAAAGAAAAAAGTGAGGTTCTCGTTAAGGCGACCACATACGTTTTGTCTCAAAGAATGGATAAGACATTGATCGAATATTCCTCTATGACCGTCCAGACGAGACCATAATTTTGTCTTATTTTTTTGCTCTTTCAATTTTTGCAAAGATCTCTGACAAGGGAAGTGTTTTTAGTCGAACTCTCAGAATTTTTTAAAACTTTGCAGGTAGATTCCTCATATCGAAAATAGTATGCACACAAATTTTTAGAAAAATAAAAACGGTTTAACGTGTTAAAAATGAAATATAATAAAATAGCAGACTGTAATAATACATAATTTATTTTTTCTTAAATTGTGAAAGAAATTGTAAGTTTCCCTCGTATGATTGTATTAATCATTTCAACTGTTAGTTTTATAAATATTCAAAGTTGCGAAAATAACTTTATGAAAAATCAAAACGTGAAATTATTCAAGATGCATAACTACCGACAATATAGAATAACAATAACAATCGAAAGAATAACCACCATCATGGATTCGAACACTGATCCTTTTCCTGATTCAACAATTTTTGTTGTTGTTAAGTTATTGAAATGGAATCAGATATAAATAACGTACGTGACGGCACCTGACGGCATTTTTAGCACCTTAAACCGTTTATATTTTTCTAAAAATTTGTGTGCATACTATTTTCGACATGAGAAATCTACCTGCAAAGTTTAAACAAATTCTGAGAGTTCGACTAAAAACACTTCCCTTGTGAGATGAACAATATACTATCTTCCTCAAATAAGTTCCAATTGTCGTGGTAAAGAAAATAAATTTTTAATTATTGTCCTTTTCAGAGATCGATGCCTAATAGAAGAGCAGAAAATTAGGGGCGGAGAAAAGGACTTGTTTAGACAGCCATACGGCCATTAAGGCCATCGAATCTCTTCCTCTTTTGTTTTTCATCAATTTTTGTTATCTATTTTTTGATGAAAAGAAATGAAAAGTTTAATTTAAAAATGAAAATGGATGAAATAAAAATATTGATGACAAACAAAAGAGGAAGAGACGTGATGGCTTTAGTGGCCGTGTGGCTTTCTAAACAAGACCTTTTCTCCGCCCCTAATTTTTTGCTCTTCCATTAGGCATCGATCTCTGAAAAGGACAATATAGTGTCTTATTGTACGATTTTTTGACTCGCATTTGGTGTGCGAATGCTTAATGCGAAACAAAAATAAAAAATTTATATTTAAACACAAGATGAAAATTATTATTGATTTCTCAATGTTTTGTAGAACAGTTCAAGCTATTATAGAAGAAGTTAATTTTAATGCTTTCCGTATTTTTTAAAAATTAAGCATGACTGTTGACTCTAGGCTTCGTTAATATTTTCTTTTTATAATTGCACGCCAAAATCTGCATTGAAAGAGTTATTCATTTGTCTACGAGACTTTTAAGAGACTAAAGTGTGACTTCACGTGCAAATTTCAAAAGCCAAATGGAAGAACAAAAAAAAAAGAAAAAAGATTTGGACGGCCTCACAGTCACAAAGAACTTTTTCATCAAATTTCTTTTCAATGTGTTCTCCATTTTTTTGAGACAACACAAATTGATGAGATAGAAAAGAGTGACTTTAAAAAGAGTTTTAAAGTTTTTATTTGAAAATTTCAGAATACTTTGAACTTTTTCCGCTGTATCATTACGTTTTACGTTTTAGAACTTTTAACGTTTTACGCTGAATTCTCTAAACTATATAGAATAAATTTTTTCGTAAATCGCTCTGAGTATGCGTTATGAGCTCTCGTTTTAATCGCTCCATTTGACGTGTGAAAGTGTTAATGATTTCTATTTTCAGCTAGCTGGGTGCGAATGAATTCTTTAATTCAAAATGCATCTTTGTCTATGAGAACAACCATGGAACATCCATTTGCCACACCACCACAACAACAGTATCAGAGCCAACAGCACAACGAGTTGGTTCAATTTTCAAATAACGACACATTATAAAATATATTTTAGACAACCTGGCTTATCCATATTTCCACCCGATAACTCTTACCAAAGAGTTCAGTTCCCACAGTATCATCAAGTTTGAAAACTGAATTATCTATTTTTTTAATATATCATTTGTAGGCATTTGAGCCGGGGAGCTCGCCTGTCTTGTCAACTTCTTCGAATCGCTTGAATGATTCGCCATCGTCTTCATATTGCATTCAACCATCAACCAACTATCGTAAATCTAATAGTGCAGAATTTTTGCATCAGCAACGCTCACCACGTAATTTGACTAGCATGTCTTCGAGGAGCCGACGTAAGTCGTCAAAACGAGACACCACGTCTACACAAAGAAGCGACCAATCTTGTGGCTCAACCGGACATGTAACGGATTGTTCCTGTTTTGATGTCGCTGCTGTAAACTCTGATGGCAGTTCAACCAGCGAAGATATGATGGAGCTAGTTCGACAGCAGGAAGAGTGGCGTAAAATGGAAATGGAGCAGACGAAGAACGATGAGATTTTGGCGAAGCTCTCACAAATATTCGGATATAAGAAATCATCGAGAGTGATGAGGAAATACCCGAATATTCGAAATTTGTGTCAGTTGGTAGAGAAGTGTATTCAAGAAGAGAACCAAGACGGCGATGAGATGGAGTTTGAGCAGGTTAATGGTGGCTTTTCGTCGTGTATGGTAGGGTATAAAATATTACTGTTTTCATATTCTTACGTTTATAGAATAGACCATCTGTTAGTGCGAATTATTGTAATGATCATGAAATAGTGGGAATGGAAGATGAAGATGAGTATGAAGATGTTGACGATATGACTAGCGAAGAGAGCAATGGTGAAAATTCTGTCGATTTGATTGATTTTTCCGAAGAACAGTCAGTAGTTGTTCCTAGTGTAAATAGCAGTAATAGTGAGCTCGATTTTGAACATGAAAATGATTCTGCTTTACAACTGGACTTGCTCTTGTGATCAATGCCCTATGTAAATGTGTGCAGTGACTGTTATACTGGTTAATATAAATATAAATTATTTCTTACTTGTTTACAATAATTGTTAGTTTAAAATATATCAGCTTGAATGTGATTTAAAATATATCATCTTGAATGTGACCAATCTAATAAAATGTGAAAGTTATTTTCGCCGTCAGCGAATGTGGTAAATTTATTTGAAAATTTTGTGGAATAAAATTGTTTGATTTGGAACATTTTTGAATACCATACGTAATTACTAAAATTGTCATGGGAAGACGTCCAGTGAAGAAGCCTTTTCGGAGAATTTCGGAGAAGAACAGAAAACTCAGAGTTTCCTGGACGAAGGAGCACCTGAATTGGACTCATCAAGATTGGAATCAAATTTTATGGTCGGACGAAAGCAAGTTATCGCTTTTCGGAAGTGACAGAATTCAATGAATACAGCGTCCAGTTGGCTTCCGATATGATCCCAGATACCAGTTACCCACCGTGAAGCACGGCGGAGGAAGTTGCATGATGTGGGGTACCTTTTCCGCAAAAGGAAAATCCTGGGTCCAATTCATCGAATTCATCGAAGATGATCTTCCAGAGATGCAACAAGTTGGTGATCCCGAAAAATGGCTTTTTTTCTTCTTCAATCGTCAAGTTACAACTTTTACCAGCTCTCAGCATACCTGAAAACTGAAAGCTACAGAAAAACACTGGAAATACTGATAACTTTAACATATATGTTTAAAAAAACGCAAAACTCGTTTTTCGAAAAAGTCGTGAAATATGTTCTTCTCAGAGTGTTTGCGTACGCTTCGTTTACTGGTAGGATATTTTACAAATTGCCTCTGTAGTGACCAATTTTAATGGTGTAGATAGCTTCCACAGGCAAACCAGGAAATGAACGTTAACCAACGTTTTTACTGATTTTCAAATGGTTTTTCGCCGCTTTCGCTAGAAATTTATTTCGTATTTCATAATTAATATACGAATAATTCCATTATACTTTCATCATAAAGCTGTTATGCGCGCCAACTTGTATGGTAATAGAACGAGCTAAGTAAGCATGTAATGATATAAATGATAGTAATGATATGATAGGTTGAGCCATATAGAATCAAAAGCATTTCAAACATGTTTAATTAAGAGTACCATCTTTCGAATATTATAGTAATGATATGATAGGTTGAGCCATATAGAATCAAAAACATTTAAAACATGTTTAATTAAGAGTACCATCTTTCGAATATTATAGTAATGATATGATAGGTTGAGCCATATAGAATCAAAAGCATTTCAAACATGTTTAATTAAGAGTACCATCTTTCGAATATTATAGTAATGATATGATAGGTTGAGCCATATAGAATCAAAAGCATTTCAAATATGTTTAATTAAGAGTACCATCTTTCGAATATTATAGTAATGATATGATAGGTTGAGCCATATAGAATCAAAAGCATTTCAAATATGTTTAATTAAGAGTACCGTCTTTCGAATATTATAGTAATGATATGATAGGTTGAGCCATATAGAATCAAAAGCATTTCAAATATGTTTAATTAAGAGTACCATCTTTCGAATATTATAGTAATGATATGATAGGTTGAGCCATATAGAATCAAAAACATTTCAAATATGTTTAATTAAGAGTACCATCTTTCGAATATTATAGTAATGATATGATAGGTTGAGCCATATAGAATCAAAAGCATTTCAAATATGTTTAATTAAGAGTACCATCTTTCGAATATTATAGTAATGATATGATAGGTTGAGCCATATAGAATCAAAAGCATTTCAAATATGTTTAATTAAGAGTACCATCTTTCGAATATTATAGTAATGATATGATAGGTTGAGCCATATAGAATCAAAAGCATTTCAAATATGTTTAATTAAGAGTACCATCTTTCGAATATTATAGTAATGATATGATAGGTTGAGCCATATAGAATCAAAAGCATTTCAAATATGTTTAATTAAGAGTACCATCTTTCGAATATTATAGTAATGATATGATAGGTTGAGCCATATAGAATCAAAAGCATTTCAAACATGTTTAATTAAGAGTACCATCTTTCGAATATTATAGTAATGATATGATAGGTTGAGCCATATAGAATCAAAAGCATTTCAAATATGTTTAATTAAGAGTACCATCTTTCGAATATTATAGTAATGATATGATAGGTTGAGCCATATAGAATCAAAAGCATTTCAAATATGTTTAATTAAGAGTACCATCTTTCGAATATTATAGTAATGATATGATAGGTTGAGCCATATAGAATCAAAAGCATTTCAAATATGTTTAATTAAGAGTACCATCTTTCGAATATTATAGTAATGATATGATAGGTTGAGCCATATAGAATCAAAAGCATTTCAAATATGTTTAATTAAGAGTACCATCTTTCGAATATTATAGTAATGATATGATAGGTTGAGCCATATAGAATCAAAAGCATTTCAAATATGTTTAATTAAGAGTACCATCTTTCGAATATTATAGTAATGATATGATAGGTTGAGCCATATAGAATCAAAAGCATTTCAAATATGTTTAATTAAGAGTACCATCTTTCGAATATTATAGTAATGATATGATAGGTTGAGCCATATAGAATCAAAAGCATTTCAAATATGTTTAATTAAGAGTACCATCTTTCGAATATTATAGTAATGATATGATAGGTTGAGCCATATAGAATCAAAAGCATTTCAAATATGTTTAATTAAGAGTACCATCTTTCGAATATTATAGTAATGATATGATAGGTTGAGCCATATAGAATCAAAAGCATTTCAAATATGTTTAATTAAGAGTACCATCTTTCGAATATTATAGTAATGATATGATAGGTTGAGCCATATAGAATCAAAAGCATTTCAAACATGTTTAATTAAGAGTACCATCTTTCGAATATTATAGTAATGATATGATAGGTTGAGCCATATAGAATCAAAAGCATTTCAAATATGTTTAATTAAGAGTACCATCTTTCGAATATTATAGTAATGATATGATAGGTTGAGCCATATAGAATCAAAAGCATTTCAAACATGTTTAATTAAGAGTACCATCTTTCGAATATTATAGTAATGATATGATAGGTTGAGCCATATAGAATCAAAAGCATTTCAAATATGTTTAATTAAGAGTACCATCTTTCGAATATTATAGTAATGATATGATAGGTTGAGCCATATAGAATCAAAAGCATTTCAAATATGTTTAATTAAGAGTACCATCTTTCGAATATTATAGTAATGATATGATAGGTTGAGCCATATAGAATCAAAAGCATTTCAAATATGTTTAATTAAGAGTACCATCTTTCGAATATTATAGTAATGATATGATAGGTTGAGCCATATAGAATCAAAAGCATTTCAAATATGTTTAATTAAGAGTACCATCTTTCGAATATTATAGTAATGATATGATAGGTTGAGCCATATAGAATCAAAAGCATTTCAAATATGTTTAATTAAGAGTACCATCTTTCGATTATTATAGTAATGATATGATAGGTTGAGCCATATAGAATCAAAAGCATTTCAAATATGTTTAATTAAGAGTACCATCTTTCGAATATTATAGTAATGATATGATAGGTTGAGCCATATAGAATCAAAAGCATATCAAATATGTTTAATTAAGAGTACCATCTTTCGAATATTATAGTAATGATATGATAGGTTGAGCCATATAGAATCAAAAGCATTTCAAACATGTTTAATTAAGAGTACCATCTTTCGAATATTATAGTAATGATATGATAGGTTGAGCCATATAGAATCAAAAGCATTTCAAATATGTTTAATTAAGAGTACCATCTTTCGAATATTATAGTAATGATATGATAGGTTGAGCCATATAGAATCAAAAGCATTTCAAACATGTTTAATTAAGAGTACCATCTTTCGAATATTATAGTAATGATATGATAGGTTGAGCCATATAGAATCAAAAGCATTTCAAATATGTTTAATTAAGAGTACCATCTTTCGAATATTATAGTAATGATATGATAGGTTGAGCCATATAGAATCAAAAGCATTTCAAACATGTTTAATTAAGAGTACCATCTTTCGAATATTATAGTAATGATATGATAGGTTGAGCCATATAGAATCAAAAGCATTTCAAATATGTTTAATTAAGAGTACCATCTTTCGAATATTATAGTAATGATATGATAGGTTGAGCCATATAGAATCAAAAGCATTTCAAACATGTTTAATTAAGAGTACCATCTTTCGAATATTATAGTAATGATATGATAGGTTGAGCCATATAGAATCAAAAGCATTTCAAATATGTTTAATTAAGAGTACCATCTTTCGAATATTATAGTAATGATATGATAGGTTGAGCCATATAGAATCAAAAGCATTTCAAACATGTTTAATTAAGAGTACCATCTTTCGAATATTATAGTAATGATATGATAGGTTGAGCCATATAGAATCAAAAGCATTTCAAATATGTTTAATTAAGAGTACCATCTTTCGAATATTATAGTAATGATATGATAGGTTGAGCCATATAGAATCAAAAGCATTTCAAATATGTTTAATTAAGAGTACCATCTTTCGAATATTATAGTAATGATATGATAGGTTGAGCCATATAGAATCAAAAGCATTTCAAATATGTTTAATTAAGAGTACCATCTTTCGAATATTATAGTAATGATATGATAGGTTGAGCCATATAGAATCAAAAGCATTTCAAACATGTTTAATTAAGAGTACCATCTTTCGAATATTATAGTAATGATATGATAGGTTGAGCCATATAGAATCAAAAGCATTTCAAATATGTTTAATTAAGAGTACCATCTTTCGAATATTATAGTAATGATATGATAGGTTGAGCCATATAGAATCAAAAGCATTTCAAATATGTTTAATTAAGAGTACCATCTTTCGAATATTATAGTAATGATATGATAGGTTGAGCCATATAGAATCAAAAGCATTTCAAATATGTTTAATTAAGAGTACCATCTTTCGAATATTATAGTAATGATATGATAGGTTGAGCCATATAGAATCAAAAGCATTTCAAATATGTTTAATTAAGAGTACCATCTTTCGAATATTATAGTAATGATATGATAGGTTGAGCCATATAGAATCAAAAGCATTTCAAATATGTTTAATTAAGAGTACCATCTTTCGAATATTATAGTAATGATATGATAGGTTGAGCCATATAGAATCAAAAGCATTTCAAACATGTTTAATTAAGAGTACCATCTTTCGAATATTATAGTAATGATATGATAGGTTGAGCCATATAGAATCAAAAGCATTTCAAATATGTTTAATTAAGAGTACCATCTTTCGAATATTATAGTAATGATATGATAGGTTGAGCCATATAGAATCAAAAGCATTTCAAATATGTTTAATTAAGAGTACCATCTTTCGAATATTATAGTAATGATATGATAGGTTGAGCCATATAGAATCAAAAGCATTTCAAATATGTTTAATTAAGAGTACCATCTTTCGAATATTATAGTAATGATATGATAGGTTGAGCCATATAGAATCAAAAGCATTTCAAATATGTTTAATTAAGAGTACCATCTTTCGAATATTATAGTAATGATATGATAGGTTGAGCCATATAGAATCAAAAGCATTTCAAATATGTTTAATTAAGAGTACCATCTTTCGAATATTATAGTAATGATATGATAGGTTGAGCCATATAGAATCAAAAGCATTTCAAATATGTTTAATTAAGAGTACCATCTTTCGAATATTATAGTAATGATATGATAGGTTGAGCCATATAGAATCAAAAGCATTTCAAATATGTTTAATTAAGAGTACCATCTTTCGAATATTATAGTAATGATATGATAGGTTGAGCCATATAGAATCAAAAGCATTTCAAATATGTTTAATTAAGAGTACCATCTTTCGAATATTATAGTAATGATATGATAGGTTGAGCCATATAGAATCAAAAGCATTTCAAATATGTTTAATTAAGAGTACCATCTTTCGAATATTATAGTAATGATATGATAGGTTGAGCCATATAGAATCAAAAGCATTTCAAATATGTTTAATTAAGAGTACCATCTTTCGAATATTATAGTAATGATATGATAGGTTGAGCCATATAGAATCAAAAGCATTTCAAATATGTTTAATTAAGAGTACCATCTTTCGAATATTATAGTAATGATATGATAGGTTGAGCCATATAGAATCAAAAGCATTTCAAATATGTTTAATTAAGAGTACCATCTTTCGAATATTATAGTAATGATATGATAGGTTGAGCCATATAGAATCAAAAGCATTTCAAATATGTTTAATTAAGAGTACCATCTTTCGAATATTATAGTAATGATATGATAGGTTGAGCCATATAGAATCAAAAGCATTTCAAATATGTTTAATTAAGAGTACCATCTTTCGAATATTATAGTAATGATATGATAGGTTGAGCCATATAGAATCAAAAGCATTTCAAATATGTTTAATTAAGAGTACCATCTTTCGAATATTATAGTAATGATATGATAGGTTGAGCCATATAGAATCAAAAGCATTTCAAATATGTTTAATTAAGAGTACCATCTTTCGAATATTATAGTAATGATATGATAGGTTGAGCCATATAGAATCAAAAGCATTTCAAATATGTTTAATTAAGAGTACCATCTTTCGAATATTATAGTAATGATATGATAGGTTGAGCCATATAGAATCAAAAGCATTTCAAACATGTTTAATTAAGAGTACCATCTTTCGAATATTATAGTAATGATATGATAGGTTGAGCCATATAGAATCAAAAGCATTTCAAATATGTTTAATTAAGAGTACCATCTTTCGAATATTATAGTAATGATATGATAGGTTGAGCCATATAGAATCAAAAGCATTTCAAATATGTTTAATTAAGAGTACCATCTTTCGAATATTATAGTAATGATATGATAGGTTGAGCCATATAGAATCAAAAGCATTTCAAACATGTTTAATTAAGAGTACCATCTTTCGAATATTATAGTAATGATATGATAGGTTGAGCCATATAGAATCAAAAGCATTTCAAACATGTTTAATTAAGAGTACCATCTTTCGAATATTATAGTAATGATATGATAGGTTGAGCCATATAGAATCAAAAGCATTTCAAATATGTTTAATTAAGAGTACCATCTTTCGAATATTATAGTAATGATATGATAGGTTGAGCCATATAGAATCAAAAGCATTTCAAACATGTTTAATTAAGAGTACCATCTTTCGAATATTATAGTAATGATATGATAGGTTGAGCCATATAGAATCAAAAGCATTTCAAATATGTTTAATTAAGAGTACCATCTTTCGAATATTATAGTAATGATATGATAGGTTGAGCCATATAGAATCAAAAGCATTTCAAACATGTTTAATTAAGAGTACCATCTTTCGAATATTATAGTAATGATATGATAGGTTGAGCCATATAGAATCAAAAGCATTTCAAACATGTTTAATTAAGAGTACCATCTTTCGAATATTATAGTAATGATATGATAGGTTGAGCCATATAGAATCAAAAGCATTTCAAATATGTTTAATTAAGAGTACCATCTTTCGAATATTATAGTAATGATATGATAGGTTGAGCCATATAGAATCAAAAGCATTTCAAACATGTTTAATTAAGAGTACCATCTTTCGAATATTATAGTAATGATATGATAGGTTGAGCCATATAGAATCAAAAGCATTTCAAATATGTTTAATTAAGAGTACCATCTTTCGAATATTATAGTAATGATATGATAGGTTGAGCCATATAGAATCAAAAGCATTTCAAACATGTTTAATTAAGAGTACCATCTTTCGAATATTATAGTAATGATATGATAGGTTGAGCCATATAGAATCAAAAGCATTTCAAACATGTTTAATTAAGAGTACCATCTTTCGAATATTATAGTAATGATATGATAGGTTGAGCCATATAGAATCAAAAGCATTTCAAATATGTTTAATTAAGAGTACCATCTTTCGAATATTATAGTAATGATATGATAGGTTGAGCCATATAGAATCAAAAGCATTTCAAACATGTTTAATTAAGAGTACCATCTTTCGAATATTATAGTAATGATATGATAGGTTGAGCCATATAGAATCAAAAGCATTTCAAATATGTTTAATTAAGAGTACCATCTTTCGAATATTATAGTAATGATATGATAGGTTGAGCCATATAGAATCAAAAGCATTTCAAACATGTTTAATTGAGAGTACCATCTTTCGAATATTATAGTAATGATATGATAGGTTGAGCCATATAGAATCAAAAGCATTTCAAACATGTTTAATTAAGAGTACCATCTTTCGAATATTATAGTAATGATATGATAGGTTGAGCCATATAGAATCAAAAGCATTTCAAACATGTTTAATTAAGAGTACCATCTTTCGAATATTATAGTAATGATATGATAGGTTGAGCCATATAGAATCAAAAGCATTTCAAACATGTTTAATTAAGAGTACCATCTTTCGAATATTATAGTAATGATATGATAGGTTGAGCCATATAGAATCAAAAGCATTTCAAATATGTTTAATTAAGAGTACCATCTTTCGAATATTATAGTAATGATATGATAGGTTGAGCCATATAGAATCAAAAGCAATAACATAAAATGAAATAATTAAATAGAATTCGAAAGATAAAGATTAAATTATTGATTTTATTAAAGGAAATATAAATTTAAAATTCGAAAGATTTGATGTTTTGCAATCAAAACAAATGTAAAATAACAGCGTCCCCACGCCAGCTTTGTAGATCAATTAGGGAAGATGAATAGAAATTATTTTCTCACATTTTTTCAATCTTTTTAATGAAAGGATATTAAAATAAACGAAACAACTGATTGATCTATTTCTGTAATATTTATTTTTTCATCGCATTCTAATTATTCGATTATAGAATATAATATTGACGGAACCTTTCAGTAAATATGTTTGTTATCTTTTAAACATTTTACATCTAAACTGCATGATCTAACATTTAAAAATATACCATCTGTTTCACATAGTTAGAAATGTGGGATTTCAGTCGAAGAAAATTTGTATACATAATTTTGGTGAGATCTAAGAAACGTACGTGGAAACCATTGAAGCAAGAGATGATGAGAGATAATATTATAATTACTCTTTTCAATTGTCTTTCGTTTTAAGACTCACAGAGTGTAAGAAAATAAGGTATTCAAATAATATATCGTAACGTAAACACTTTAGGAACTACTTAGGTGTCCATTATTATTCTCGATCTCCAGGCTACCTTCTTCTCATGGATGGCGATACGTCTTCTTGAGTTTCTGCATGTGGACTTCTCGTGCACATAATTTGAGACCCAAAGTTTAATTGGGTCTTTCTATCTTGATTTCGCTCTACCTTCTTGGCTTGCCCAGCCTCGAGTGACGTATTGCGTTAGAAAACTGGTCACCTGGAAATCGGGCGCAGTGGCCATTATTTATCGATAGACGTTTATTCAATCTCTTCCTGCGTGGTGACAAATTGTGTTAATACACTGCAGTCGGCTAGAATTTTCTGTCGTCAACGACTATGTTTCCGCGCCGTAGAGTGGAGATTGGAGAACATTCTTAAAGAGAAGGCTCTTAGATTTATCTTCGTCAGATTGGCGAGAAGTGGTTTGGCCTTAGTGAAAGCATTCCACACTGCCTCGATTCGTTTTGAAGTTTCCTCGCTCAAACAGCCGCCGGAGCTAATGTAGCTACCCAAGTATATGACTCCTTCATTAACTTTCCACGATATTCTTCCGCTTGATACAAAGAACGCGAAATTGTTACGCAGTAGAATGGTTTTCGTCGGTTAACGGTTAGACCGTGTTGGCTGGCTTCTAATTCCAGAAACAAAATCTTCCAACAATTAACGTCCCAAAATGTATTTCGCCTGGACTAATGGAATTGCTCGGGTCACAGCGGTTCACCACTATGGCTGATCTACCACTTTCTTGAAAGACAATAATTGATAAATAATTCTGATTTTTACAAAAATTGTTTCAAACAGATTAAAACACTCTATTTCGGGATTGAAAGAGAGAAATATTATAAAGAGTATCGATACAAAAATTAAGAAAATATAATTTTTAAAAACTAAATTGTTAGGCAAAATATATAATATATTCTTTGCCTTTTCATTTTGCCATAGCTTTTTTCAAAAAAAATTATTTTCCTAAATCAATTCTTACCATTATTAATATTTTTTCTGAATACTTCCATAAACTATATTAATTAATGTACAAAAATTTATTTTAAAAAAACCACATAAAAACATTGCTTCAAAGTTACATATGATGTATTTTTAGAGCAATTATTATAATATTAATAATATCCTCAAACAAATTGATGAGCGCAATCCGACATCGAATAAACCTTTTCACTTGGAAAATCAATAAATTTCTTGGTGAACTGAATCTTCAAAAATGGGATCGTCTCACATTTATTATCCTTTGAGAAAGTTTCACACAGTCTATAAAATTGTAATCAATTATTAATTTGTTCGTGATCTTTAACAGACCGCGTTCCATCTGTATTTGTTTCCGGGTACAGAAAGCCAATGCTTGCAAACTTTGTAACATTTGGAATATTATCTAGAAGATCCTTAAGAAGCCTTTTTGCAGAATATAACGAGTTTGCATAAAATGGTGCAACCGATAATCGGTTCTTCGAAACAATTCGAATAGTAGAGTATCCGCAAATTTGGCCATCTTTGTTCATGACAACCTAAAATAGATTATAATCAATTAATACCTAAATATTAAATCTAACCCTCGTAAAAGTGTCATCCAATTTAAACCACTTGTTCATTATTAACTTTCTATCTCTTGTGCAAATGGTTTTATCATAATCCATAAGCTTGTTAAAGTCGACATCCGTCCAAACTTTTGTTATGAAATCGTTTGAAGCTTCTTGTGGTATCAGTAAGTTCTCCATTTTAATGGAAACAGATACGTGGTAATAAGACGTAATTTTATCAAACCCAAAAGTTTTGGCATATTTATCCGACATTTTGACAACTGAAATTATGACGAAATTATTGTTTACTATGTGTAATTGATAACGGGAAAATACTAATAATTACCTATTTTAAAGGTTTTGCAGAAGTTGTAAAAGGTTTCATAAAAATTTTAGTTTAGCATTATGATAAGATGTATAATCATTGATATAATTGTGAAACATACGTACAAATAAGCTATTTATATGTGATTTGTATAATTCAACATTATAATTATGATAGTTTTATTTTATTTATTTCAGAGCTTGTGCTCAAATATAACTTTTTAGAAAGATATTAATATTTTTAGATAGTTTAAGAAATTGTTAATAAAAGTGTAGCAAAACGTTTTTGTTATTAAGAAGTAAAAAATTGGAAAATCGTTGTTTCGCATTGGCGTTCAGATCTCAGGCCAAGTGGAAAAGAGCATTTTGTAATATTTAAATGTATATTATAAGCTTTCCCGTATTAACTTCAGAATACTTTTCAAGTAAACTTGTCACGGATATTCTAAAGTATATAGAATACAGCTTCTCTTAACGCAAAACTATGACTGAGTATGATTTCTGAGCTTTTTTTTTTTTTTTTAGATTTCTGAGCCACGTTTTTGTTGTTGTTTTTTTGTTTATTTAATGACGTTGATTCGCCTATGAATTAACGTCAAAATGCTCGCCACAATTTAACTAAAAAAATACATTAGAAAAAACTTTAAATAAACATACAGCCTTATAGAATAACACTAGGAATGGAATAACACTAGTTAGAACAAGTTAAATTTGCTGTGTATGATATGTTCAATATTCCAAAATAAGAACAATTATAATTACATGTCGTTTGTTATTAAAAACTTTCTGTATTATTTAAGACTAGTCGCTCTGAAATTCGCTCAGTGATTAAACGGACGTAACAGAAACAAAATAAGAAACATGACACCCCAAATGTAAATAATGGTTCTCTTATGTTTACGTTTTTCTTACAACTTTCACGTGTACTTTACAAAAATGTTGTCTATCCCAGTTTGTCAGTTTTTTCTTAAACTCTTTAAATAATATTTAAATCTCAAAAAAATATATATATATCAGACTTGAGCACGTTTTCTGAGCTCGTTGTATTAGTGTTCCAGTATTTCCATTGATAATTCCATTTTTTTAAAAATATATTTGCATGTTATCACATTGAATTTCAGAAAATATTACCGTTCTCCTCCCACCACAAAATCATCTACTTATGTTATTAAAACATCATTTTTAGATTTTATAAATAATTCTAAAATATATTATTTGTATATGACTGCTGAGGGACCGGTTTTTTTGGAATTCCGGCCGAGCCCCTCTAATGACTATTCAATTTAACGTGATAAGTCTTAATTCTCCCTCCGAACGCAATATTTTGTCGGTTGTTTTACTAAGACCATTTAAAACTAGTCCAAAATTTTCAAGTGGAAATCAGTGAAACACAATTGATATCGGTGAAATCGACCTTTGCGGTTGGTATGCGGAGAGCTGATGATTGTGGGTGCCAAAACGTGTACAGCGGTTGGAAATATGCAACAGCCTCCTATGGATACCAATTTATCTTGGTTTCTCAAAGCATTTGACAAATATGCTTTAAATAATGTTCTTTGGAAATATCTAATGATGGTTTCGAATATGACGTTTTTTTTAGCTCGTATTATTAATGTTCCAGATTTGATTCATAACTATAAATAATTGGAATCTCATGGAGTTAACTGATATTTTAAAAGAAAGAAGAGACCTAGAAGAGATAAATTTAATTGACGATCATGAAACTCTCGATATTCAATACGAAGAAGAAAACCCTGATATCTTTGATAACCAAATAGTTTTATTTACTTTAAAAGATGCCTGTGATTAACCAATAAAATATAGAGTCGTTTAAATATGTCTTATTATAAAATACACGAGGAAGAAGTAAAACTTTATCTAATAGTTCTAGAACCGAAATCTCCATGGCGCTGAGTTCCCATATTTGATAGATTAAACAATTATACGGCCCCTACGATATTTACAGCCTCTTGAAGGGGTCAACGAGCGACATTCCGTAACAATAGAGACATTTCCGTGCCTATTTTAATAAACACATCATCCTCCACATTTGGTTACCTGTACAAACGTAGCCCTGTGCTACATGGGCTCGTGTAATCAGGCGCCCTTGGTTCACATTTTCACTTCATCTTGATTATCGTTCTCCTTGTTCTAATTCTAATCTAACGCTCGAGAATATATGCAAACAATTAGGATTTCTGGAAAAAAGCTTGACACTGTACGACACAAGGGTCTGCCTGAACGCTTTCAGTTAAATTCTTTGTTTGCTATTATTAGTTTCGGCATGTGACATATTTTGTAAATATACTAATCAAAAAACTACGCAAATGCAGTGTGGAATCTGCTATTACATCGATTCGGTTTACGGTTTTCGGTATATCCTTTCGTTCTCTTTTTTCGGTATAGTTATTTGCTTGTTTTAATTCTTGGAATAAATTATATACGCTTGCTTTAAAAATATTCCTTATCATTTCGGTTTGTCGATATGCTTCAGAGCAATTAGTTCCTTCTGTTTTTCCATGGCAGGGGTAAAATTAAAAAGTTCCAGTCTTGTTGAATAACTTATTCTAAGACTCTATACACTTCCAGCTTATATGCGCATGAAGTTTTCCTGACCGATTAAAAGAAAATCTATCGGGGAGTCGAAATGGAGAAAGGTTTTATTAGGTTTAAAAAGAGACCGTGGATTAGTATATAACAATATCACGCCAAATCGAAATGAATATTTTTCTATATTTAAACGTGTATTACTAATTTACACGTATTATTTTCATATAACTTTACACGTCATTGTTACTAGCCCGTCTTAAACTATCTAAAAACATGCGCTTCTTGCCGAAATTTACAACATGAGCATCTTTTCTGAGCATCCAAATTAATCATTCAACTTGGTGTGTAATATTTTTTTATTTTCGGTAACGAATAATCAAAAAATGCAAAATAATAAACAAATTGAAAATTCAATCAACACTGCTGTCTCTGCGCCAGTGAAACCGAACCTTCATAACAGAGATGAGCGGAATTCCGCATTCCGTATTCCGTAATTTTGTTTTCAATAACGAGTTCCGGATTCCGGGTTCCATTTACATTTTAATTCCGATTTTAAAAGTTCACTTTTCAAATAAAACTTAACTTCAGATACGGCCGGAATACCGGATTCCGGCCATTTTTCAGTTCCTAATTTCCAAATATTTAAAATGTGATTCCGAAATTCAAAAATTCATAAAATTTAATCCCATTTAACCAAAAAACCTCTAAGGGTGCTCATTAAATAGTGGAACAAATTGTGATTGTGAATATCTCATGATTGATGTTTGTGCGTTGGAAATGTCACTAAGTGAGAGAGAACATTTTTAATTCTACCTGACATTGATCAGCGAATTTTCGAATTGCCCCTAAATCATACAAGAATCATAAAATTTGCACATTCGATCAACCGTTAAGAAATTAATTACAGAATGTTTTCGCTGAGCAAAGTTATGAACATGTAACAGTGACATTTAGAATTTTTTAGATTCTTCGCTGATTAGAACGCTTTGTCACAGGGAATTTTTCCATGACAAAGATTATTATTATTCGTTATAAATAAGAAATATTTAATTAAAAAAAAGGTTAAGACATGAGCGAAATGACAAATTTTGTAAAAATATATTTTTATCATGGTTGGTGATAAAATTTCTAGTTTTTTTCATTATAAAGCGAAAAATAATGAAAAAATGAATCGTCGGCACGCCAAATGGAAATAATTATTTTTCGATTTTAAACGTGTTTGAAACATTCTGCACTTTTTTAACAAAAAAGTTTTTACTACAATTTAATTAGGATTCTCTTAAATTATCTATTATCAAAATATAAGAAATTGATAATTCACTTTCAAGATTTTTTAAATTATTCTCAAATAGTCTCAATGAGAACATGAAACAAATGTTCAATTTATGTTAATAATTTTTCTGTTTTTCATTATTTGTGTTATATTTCTTCACAAAAACTGAGATCATTTATTACCATACAAGTTGGCCTGAGTCAATTCTACAAATTTAATATTTTGTAACGGAAATCTGATTGAAACACTAAACTTGCAGCACGCCAAATGAAAATAGCGATTTTTAAATTTTCAAACGTGTCAGAAAATGTTTGCGTGTTTTTAGCAAAAATTTTTCATCACAGCTTAATTATGGGTGTCTTAAACTATTTAAAAATATTAATATGTTTCCAAAAAGTTAAATTAAAGAACGTTTACTGAGCACATTTCATTACCATAACAGTTGGCGTGTTATCAGTAAGCCATGTTTAAAATTAAAAGTTGTTTACCGAATTTGAAATCAGTGGTGCTCGAAAACAAATAAGGATTGTGTTTTTTAAACATATCATGAAAGGATTTAAAAAATACGTGATTTTCTTATTGTTACAATTTGTCCACATATGTTACCGTATACACCGAATATCTACCTGAGCGCTAATTTATGTTTTTCCATAACTTCTATTTTATTTTTGTATTATTATTGAAAAAAAAACTGAGATTACGACCTTAAATTCTTCAAGACGTCATATTTGTCTGATTTAGATGAAAATAGATTCGAATTGTACACTGACAAAAGATTAGCTGTGACAAAATTGTTTAAGTGGATTATCTTTAAGTTTTCTTCAATAATCTTTCTATAAATTTGTTGTTATATGATAATATAAAGTCGAAAAATGTTTGTGCATATAATCGGCTCAAATTCAAATGCAGAAAATAAATTTTGTTTCCTCTCTAATTAATAAATAATTAGTTGCTTTTTTCAATTAAATAATATAACATTTAAAAACAGATTTGAACCAAATTCAAGATCAATGAGATTAACGCTTGACAAATTTTTCTATTATTAATTACTTGATTGTTGTGTGCGAGAGCTACGGTAATCAACGATTTTAAATGTCAATTCTACAATTCTCCAATCAACCTACATTATCTATTCAACTCAATTAGATGAAATTCGATACAAATTTATCTCGAAACCAACCTCCTGTCAACACGGCATTATCATTTTCACCAATTCTATCCATAACTTGTTTGAAGATTTGACTAGCCTGGCCCATTCCACGGTATTTTTGCATACAGTAATACATTCCGACTGAATAAAGCGGCTCCTCGTTTTCAACATCCCAACGAGCCAATGAAACAGAAGCCACTAGGTTTGAGGTTCCTGTAATATTCAAATGATTATTTGACTTTGTTCAACCAAGGTGTCTCGAGTTTCACCTCTCTCGACCTTTATTGTTTACAAACAACTGGATAATAACTGTAAAGGTCGGATGCAAATAGCTGTTTGAATTTTGTTTACATTTATTATCATTATGACCTAAACTGAATTTTGGATGTTTTGTCTTTTAGTTTTTTTCTGGTACTGATAATTTCAAATGCGATCGGTTTGATGATCATTATTTTAACTATTGTTTATTGTTTAGGTTAAAGGATTATACATGTGCACTCCAGTGCCACGAAAACGCGCCGCATTGCAAACTAAACTTTTAATTTATTATTTTTATTTTCAATATTTACAAGTCACTTATATTGACGATAAAGACTCTTCTGGTCCATTAATTGAGGTACTAAGTTGAGGGTTTCTGCAGAATGAAACGTTAACTGATAAATAAAATATTGAAAATAAAAATATTAAATTAAAAGGTAGTGTTCATGGAATTGGCGCGATTCCTTCCGCAGTGGAGTGCATGTGAATTTTACAAATAGGTCGCAATCGGTAGAGCTAAGCTCACTGTGTTTATAAAAAATTATTTTGCTATGGCGCTAGTCGAAAACAATTTCCTTTCTTATAAATGTGGAGGGAGCCGTAACAATTCATCTATCAATATTTATTATTAAACTTTTCAGAGATCCGTGGCTAATGGAACAGTAAAAAAGAAGAAAAAATAATGGTCTCGTTTTTCCGGCCCCACGGCCACAATTTCTTCATTTTCAATGTGCTTTATCCATTTTTTTTTTGAAACAACACACCATGAGCAGATACAAAAGAGTGTCCAGCAAAACGAGACCATTACATTTTTCTTATTTTTTCCTCTTCCATCAGGCGCTAATTTCTTTGAAAACACAATATTTAATATTTAAAATTGTGTGATGCGCTTATTTTGTCGTGTTTAATATATTTAATGCTTGTATTATTGAGTATAATGTGTCATGTGCATCATTTTTAGCATCCTGGGGTTCCCATGATAATTTTAAATATCCTTTAAGGCGATAGAACTTAGATAATAATATCAATTGTTAAGAAATCTTAACGTCATAGCTTATCGTTATCACATTCCCCCCAAAGAGATCACAAATATAAATATCAAATTAAAACCGTTGGTAGAAAAGTTCACCTATTTTTGAGTCATTTCACCTTCTTTAAATGACATACTTAAATGCTGACATGCACTTTTTCGGACAAAACTACCTTTTCACCACATTTCTCATTTTTCCTACTCACACATCAACAATATTTTATCATTTTTAAATGTTTACATCATTTAAACCACATTAACTTATGTTATATTAAAAATTACGCGAATTGGGAACACAGTCATTTGATGAATAAACCGTTATTCCAACCAATGATGGTAGTCATGTGACCTTTTCGTTATATTTATATACTCAATCCCGTTAAAGTTTGGAAAAGCATCACTGATTTAGGTCAAGTGATGTTCTCGATTGTTTCTTTAGATCTTCATTGATGTCATTTTTTTATTAATTTGGTGACTTTCATTTCCTTTGTGATTTCTCTAATAATACTTTTACTAATTCTTCAGTTCGATTAAAGCGATAAAATGAAAACTAATTTGATATGTAAAATTACGTACTGCCGTCAAATAAAATGTTTTCTTCTTTATTACTCTTGTAAAATGTTATTTTATTTGACGACAGGAGTTAACTTTGTCGCTTTATTTTATTGTTAGACTTTCTTCCCAAATTTTTTTCGGTTTTGGCCTCTTCCGTTTTGTTTAGAACGTGAGTTCAGTTCAATTAAACTATTGTCCTTTTCAGAGATCGGAGTGTAATGGAAGAGGAAAAAATTAGGATGGAATGAGGTTCTCGTTTGGACGTCCACATCAAGGTGTGTTGTCTCAAAAAAAATGGGCAGCCCATATTGAAGAGGAAAAGACGGAAAAGTCGTTTGTGGCCGTGGGACCGTCCATCGGAGACTATCATTTTTTTCTTCTTTTTTTACTCTTCTATTAGGCACCGATCTCTGAAAAGGACAATATTAATTTTGATAATAAGTTTCTTAATAAATAATGTAATTTCGATATGCACGCCAAATGCAACTATAAAAATAAAAGATTTTTAAAGCCTCTTAAACTAACATTTAAGGAATATAAAGCAATTTTTAGATATTTTAATAAAAACTTTCTAAAATTCTGTAGACGTCTTTGATAAAATTATTTTTGCACAGCGACAATATCCCATTGGGAGGGCAACATACAAAACTAGAAACACATACAATTTTTGTATTGTTTAATATATTCTTTGATTAAGAATTCTAACTTACTTTTAAATATTGTCGTTTACAAAGATCAATCCTGAATAAAAAAGGAAAACATGATGATCTTGTTTGGACTGTCCTAATGGCATTTTCCATTTGCATCTATTACAAGTTAAATTAGTGAAAAATAGAAAAACAAACAATTTGTTGAGATAAAAACGAAGAACAGATGGAAAAGTCGTTAGTACCGTCCAAATGAGACCACCACTTTTTATATTACCTTCGGAACCGGTCTTATTTATTTTTTAATATTTATTTAAAAACATTGAGAAATTAAGAAAACGTGGAGTTAACAAAAAATAAATAAAACAAAAATGAAAACGATCTTTGAAAGCGACAAATAAGAGTGAAATTAAAATTCGGATGTAAAAATGGAGACCGTGAAAGCGCAGCCGGTGATCAAGCCGCTTCGCAAAAGACTTCGCACCAACTGCAAACTGAACCTTTTAATTTATTATTTTTATTTTCAATATTTACAAGACACTTATATAGACGACGAAGACTCTTCTGGTACATTAATTGAGGTACTAAGAATTTCTTCTTTAAGAGAAAATTAATTTAACAGGATTTCTGCAGAATGAAACCTTAATTGATAAATAAATAATTGAAATTAAAAAAAATAAATTAAAAGGTAGTGTTTGCAATTGGTGCGTAGTCTTTTGCAATGCGGTGCGGTTTCTCGGCAGTTGAGTGCGGATGAAATACATATAAATATATTTTTATGTTTATTTTCTTTTCTTTTCTAACAAAATTCCTCTTTCAGAAAAGTTTAATAGAAATTTACTTGTGTGAAATATGCCACAGCTGGTCATTCAACGGCTTTGATTATCTTGTAATCACAAATTATAATTTAAACGATGAATATTGATCTTGTACACCGATCGCACTTTAATTTAATTTCACTCAAAAATTTTATTTTCACTATTTACAATTTTTGAGAATTGAATCTATTTGAGCAAGTTTATTTCGAGACCATGGCTTCATTAAACCTACTAATTAACAAATCAAATTAGACCATTATAATAAAAATTTCAAAAATAATGTTTGTCTTTAAAACGTTCCAACAAATTACAAATTGCATTAATACCTTTCTCAACAATCACGTATAACCAGAATTTATCGAACGCAGATGACCAAAACTTGTAATCATTTAGCTGAAATCCCCATTGTTCGGTCTCTCCGGTCTGAAAAATATTTATATTCCTAATTTGAATGTTGCTATAATAATTGTGTTATTATAAGTGTTTAAAAATGTTTTTCTAATACAAAATTGTATTTATAGCTGATTAACTTATTAATCTATTCACTTTCTGCTCATAAATAAACACGAGCTACTGTATTGTAGATATTTCTGAGCATTATTTCGATTTGAACGTTTTTTTTAAATATTAATCTTGATTGGATTTCCACTTTTGGTTAAACAATATATTTTTTTTAATTGTAGACTTGTTGTGTTTATATTATCAAGTTCTGAGAAATTAACAATTCCAATTTTCTTTTCATAAAAAATAAAAGTAATAAATCTGATTTGGTCTAGAAATTTTGAAGAAATATAATAAAAAACAGAGAAATTATTAACATGAATTGAATATTTGTTTCATTGTCTCATTGAGACTATTTGAGAATAATTTAAAAAATGTTGAAAATGAATTATCTTATATGTTGATAATATTTATTTTCATGGTTATTCCCCTTAAAATATAATTTTCAACGTTAGATTATGAAAATCTGGGCACGAGCTACTTACTATTGAAATTGACTGTGGTATCCAGAATTTATTTTCAATAAACCAAACGAACAAATCAACTTTTATTTCACGCATTTAAAATTGAGTAAATTACCGTAATCTATTACCGTAACACAGAAAGTAGAAATCACATCATTTCTTCTCACATTTTCACCAAAATAAGCATGACTTCTGATGTGATGTATAGCAAATTGTGTTAAGAATGTTTAACACGTTTTATTAATTCTAGGCGAACTATGGCATGGTAGTACTCAATTTAAAAGCTTAATTAAATAACACTCCAAATGAATTATTATTCATTTCAGAGATCGATGCCTAATGGAAGAGCAAAAAATTAGGGGCGGAGAAAAGGTCTTGTTTAGACAGACACACGGCCACGAAGGCCATCACGTCTCTTCGTCTTTTGTTTGTCATCAATATTTTTATTTCATTCATTTTCATTTTTAAATTAAACTTTTCATATCTTGTCATCAAATAATAGATAACAGAAATTGATGAGAAACAAATGAGGAAGAGACGTGATGACCTTAATGGCCGTGTGGCTGCCTAAACAAGACCTTTTCTCCGCCCCTAATTTTTTGCTCTTCTTCCACTGAAATGAATAATAGCAAAAACAGAATATGAGAAGAGTCACAGAAATCTTAAATTTCGTAAAAAATTAAAGTTTCAGGAATATTTTAAAGATATCTTGTGAAGGTCGGTCACGTAAAAATTAGATTTAAATTTCTTCATAAAATTTAATAAATTCCTTTTAAACATTGCCAAATCTTCATTTTTATTTGGCGTGTATTAGTAGACAGTTTTTATATTTAATAAATCTGATAGGTCGAAAGAAAGTTTACAAGCTGTCTTCACACAAATTAAAAATTACGATATTCCTATTTTTAAACGTATGTTTTAAATTTCTCGACGTAATTCCCACTCACTTGAAATTCATGGGAATCTCAGAAAATAACCAACAAAAACTGATAATTAGCATCTTATTAATCTGATATTTTGGCAATAACGAGGCACACATTTTTGAATAATTTTTTCTTCCATTAGATATAATTGCCTGATAAGGACAATATTTAAATATTAAGAGGAGCTTATTGTGTATTGTCGATTATATTTTAACCTCAGATAAACTTGACAAGTTTACTATAATAAAACGCGTATTTTATCAATTTTCACGTATTCCTTAAACTCTATCTTCATACGTTTAAATCAATATTTTATAAAAGAGCCTCTGTTTAAGCACAACTCTTAGAACGTTTAATAAAAATATATAGATTAATATATTTTAAAGCCACAAATAAACAAAAGTTTAAAGACCAAACTATTAAGTCATTCAGCTCTAAACTCTAATGATCATATACGATCTTATAAACAAACATACCCAGTAAACAATCTGCTCAAAAACGTGTTGTGGTGGATTAATAAGAATTTCAAACTCCATCTGAAAATGATTATAGTTAATAAACGATTAAAAATATTTAAATGTTCAATCAAAAAATGCGATGAACAATCATTCAAAATTGTTTCTTTTCTTAATCATTTCCCTTTTCATTTTGCTGTTTCTCTAATTCTGTGTTGGTCTAATCTTTCTGCACAAACCATTGGTTTCAAACAATAAAGTTCTCTCTGATTATTTATCAACAAATAAACTGCGGCACTAAATACATTGATGAAAATGACATTTAAATTAGAGTTTAATTAAATGGGATACACAAATGAAAACCAAAATTGTTTTCGACGAATAATAGAAAAAAGGTGAAATTGAAGTGATGTAAAAATCTACATTAATCTGTAGTTTGTTTATAATTTAGAATAGCTTTGGATTAATGTAAACTGCCGGATTTGAATTTAATTGAGGACAGGTTTTATTTTTGTTGAAGAGGGTTTTCTTGTAAAAATTGTCGTGGTTGCAATTAACAAATCATTTGGTTTTAACATTTTCTAACAGAATAAACACCCTATCTAATATGACTCAACAGTCAAGTGATAAAATTGACATAAAGTAAGGAGTATAGTGTGACTTATTCTTGTAGGCACGCCAACTGGAACAGGGAAAGTAGTGATTCATTTTAGACCACCTAGACAAATTACGCAGACGATATGTGTAATAATTAGGATAGTATCCGATATATCAAAAAACTTGTCAAAATATGGAATCTCTATATGTACAGATAGTACTGTAATTATATCTAAAACTTTTAAAATTTTGACTTTGCGATTTAATTTTTAAATTTTTTATTATTTCGCCTATATACTGTAAAAAATTTTGACTAAACCCTGCTCGTCGAGACAATTATAAGAGAGGTTTTTTTTTCCTTTGCGTCTCTCTTTTTAAAATTACTATGTGCGCAACGGTTCGCAATGGATCGTGAAACTATTTGGTTATAAAAATTTTCCATAATTTTCCACAACCTAGACACAATAGAATAAAATAACTGAGTGTAACTAGATAATAAGTAGTATTAATCCACTTTATTAAAAAAAAAATTAAGAAAACGAGAAATAACTTGAAAAATAAAAGCAAATTTATAAAAAATTGAAAAAGTATGTTTTTCCCTCGGCTATCGAAAAACACGATGTTTTAATAAGAATAATAATATAGTCGTTGCCAAATGCGATTACATCCGCAAAACGTGGCGCACTTTTTTAAATATTATTTTTTCATTCAATTTTTATGATTATTATCATTTTCAACATTTAATACACGATTCAAACAACATTTAAAACATATTCTTCAATTTATTTAAGCAAAAATAGTATAGATCGAGTCTAAACAAGAAAATAAACATGAAAATTAAATGAAAAAATAATATTTAAAAAGTGCGCCACATTTTGCGGTGGTAATCGAATTTGGCGACGACTATATATTATTATCAAAATATAAGAAATTGACAATTCAAATTTTATTTTCATAAAAAATAAAAGTAATAAATCTGATTTGATCTAGAAATTTTGAAGAAATATAATGAAAAACAGAGAAATTATTAACATAAATTGAATATTTGTTTCATGATCTCTTTGAGACAATTGAAAATAATTTCAAAAATGTTGAAATTGAATTTTCAATTACTTATATTTTTATGATAATAATTATTAAAATATCTTTGGACTTTTTGATAGTCGAAAAATGACATATTCTCAATTGCGACACAAAAGATCATCAGAGGCGTGTAATTCGATCTTTAAAAAATATCACCAACTGTTTAAGAAAACCAAGTAAAAAAGAAATGAAACCAATTCTTCGATTTGTTAAAGGTTTTACAGTATTCCATGTGAATATAGTGTTTTCCCTAGCATAATATAGTATCAGAGACTACTCAATATCGAAAAAATATCGTTATTATTATTGGTATAGCAACTGAATAATTTATTATGGTTTAAGACGATATTTTTGTTGTGAGAAACGTCTTGAAAATTTAAGATTAAAGTGCCAAATTGGTCTCATTGAGTAAAACAGTCTCACAAAAAATCCTCATTACATATTTCCATACCACAGTTTTTAAATCAGAAAAGCGGCTACTTGTATATTTAAAGACATGTACACGCCAACGGAAAACAACGATTTTCCGATTTTTAAGCGTGTCTTAAAATTTTTGCGTCTTTTAACAAATCATATTTTCCTACAATTTAGTATAAAATGAGCATAAACAAGAAAATAATCATTAAAATTAAATGAAAAAATAATATTTCAAAAAGTGTTCCTCAATTTCGGTGGAAATCGCATTTGGCATCGACTATACAGTAATTAGAATAAAAAATCTAAAAATAAGAAAAGTCATCGCGCAGCAAACCGGGTAACGACCGACAAGTTGTTATCACACTCGCCGTCGGTTAACGGTTCGTCTCTGGTTTGGCTGTGAACAAAGAAACAATTTTCTACGCTTATAAATTTTTCATGTCGGAGAACTATTTTGGTACCTGTTTGCTTCATTTTATTTAATTAGTCAATATGAATGATTTTCCCCATTTGTTACAGATATCAAATAAAAGTTTTTTCTCACAAGTACCTATTAAATAGAGAAGGGGAGGAATATAAAGTTTACAGACATTTGTAAGAAAAAAAATTTAAAAAAAAAAAACAAAAAGACAGCACGGAAATAACGTAACCAGAATTTTTTTGGCATATTTTCAATCTACTTCTCACCTGCTTATCTGTGACGACCAAAATACAAACATTATTAAACACTAACTTTGATTGTTAATGTTCCCAATTTTGTGTAACCTTTTTGTGGTTTTTTTTCGTTTTTCATATTTTATAATTTTTACTTGCGCAAAATTAAGAGTCTTTAATCTTATGATTTATCGGATTCCAAAGTAAGTAAGATTAATATGCGTTTACTCTAATAGTCCGAATCGTCATCAGTTAAGCGTTTCCCATGATTAGTTTGAGTTCAGTGTATCATAACGACAAGACAATTATATTATAGTTTAACTTTCTTATAGTTTCGAATTTTGTGTATGTGATTTTCGTGAATTTTATTGAAAATCAGAGGGACTCAATAAATACACAACAATATTTATTTGAATTTATTAACGTGAAAGTTAACAATACAATTATATTGGTTCCAGCGTCTTACTTTTTTAAAATTAAGCTTTCCTTATTAATTTGGTTTTGTTGACTTATATTTAACTTTTTTCTAGATATCAAAGATTCAGTTTTGCTTATAGAGAACTCTTGTTGATATATTTTGAAATCTCAATTAAAGAAATGTTGGGATTCCAGCGAATTCTAGTAATATTGTCCTTTTCAGAGGTCGGTGCCTAATGGAAGAGGAAAAATATTAGGTGTGGAATGAGGTTCTCGTTTGGACGGCTTCTCTTTTTGGAAGGCCATTATTTTTTACGAAATAATGGGCAGCACACATTTAAGAGGAATTGACGAAAAAGTTGTTTGTGGCCGCCCATTATTTTTTCTTCTTTTTTTTGCTCTTCCATGAGGCACCGATCTCTGAAAACGACAATAATAAAGGTTAACAGATGCTGATTAATTAAAATGTTAAGCTTTTTTATAAAATTGGTACAGTAACACGCCAACTGCCACGGTGAAACTTGGAGCTCAGAAAAGGTTCAAATTATTCTTCAGTAAGAAAATCAAGTTTTTTTTTTAAAATTTAAGACCTGCTTATCAAAATGACAATTCACGGTTCCTTTATTTAAAACGTGGAAGGTTGTGTGAATGATTTAAATATTAGACAATTTCCATTTGGCGTGCGGTAAAAAAACTATCTCAGTAAACGCAAGCTTAAAATGGTTATTTTTCATCTGCTTGGAAACCATATGAAACTTTAAATTTTAAATCAAGAAAATTTATCATTTTCTTTTTCATGTTGGTTTTTATATTTCTCTATTTATGTTTTCAGAATGTTTTCAGAATTGGTTTTTATAGTTAATCAAAAAAAACTTTTAAAAACCAAGATATGTAGCATCTCTCCCAATTTTCATTTCTGATATAGATGTTATATTTCATAAATGTTAAATTCATAATTTTACTTTTTATTTAAAGTTTATAATAGGTTTGCACAATTACGCTAAACATAATCTTGCTTTAAATAGATGAATCTATATATAGATAATAGATTATGATGAGGTGTTTAGAAAAATGCTTATAAATGGATGCTGTCTGTTAAAATCAAGTGAACGGTATAAATGTTCTTTATTAAAAATAAGCTTTAAACTTTGTGTTTTGTTGCTAACTATATTTAAAAATCAAGTTAAAATGTGTTTAAACACTAATTAATTTGATTTTATTAAGTTATAAAAGTGCAGAATAGAATATCAGATATAATTATACTTTTCCGCTCAATAATTTTTAGTGTTTATGTTATTTCAATGTTCAGATGATATTTAAAGCTCACTAGATAATTATTGAAAATCACCTTCTCCTTTTTATTTTTATTTAGGAATTTTTTTATTTAAATACTTTAGTGAATTTCAGGAGATTTGATATCTCTTTGATTAATATTACATAGACTGTATATTGTCCTTTTCAGAGATCGGGGCCTAATGGACGAGGAACAAAATTAGTATGGAATGAGGCTCTCGTTTGGACGGCCATATCAATGTGTGTTGTCTCAGAAAATTGGGCAGCCCACATTGAAGAGGAATAGATGAAAAAGTAGTTTGTGGCCGTGTGACCGTCTATCCGAGACTATTTCTTCGTCTTTTTTTTTGTTCTTCAATTAGGACCGATCTCTGAAAAGGGCAATAAATAAAAAACTATTAAATTTAAATATTCAAGTTCACTTCCATTTTTTATTATATCGTTTCAGGCGTCGTCTTTGGTAGAGCACATTTTGATCGAAATCTCTGACAAATGTCATTAAGTTTTAATTAAAGAACGGTTTTAAATGTTTGTTTAAATATAAAAAAATATATTTATCCCAGCGGCACCCCAAATACATTTTAGATTATTTAACCGTTTCATAGTGTATTTAACGTCTAAATTGGGAGATAATTATCACGTAACTTTACTCTAAACTATCCGAGAACATTAATACCTTTCCTAAATGTTCTTACCCGGCGGCTTTGTAGGTTTATATTGTTATAATTGCATTTGGCAATGTAATTTTTTGATTACGGTATCTTATATGTTATTACATAGGAAAAAACGAAAATTACTCTTAAAAAAATAAAAATAAAATTCATTTCCCCAAAGAAATCACAGAATTACACCTAATTTAAACATTCTTCCTCAAACTGCAGTGGATTATTTATTTAAAATATCAGTGGGTGCGTGGCATACTGGTTAAGCATTGGTTTCTTGAAGTAATCGAACCATTCAAATTTGATGAGCAATTTTTAATTAGAACGTGGCGAGCCTGCATACTCAAAGATTAGTCCAATCACCTCTGACGATGACCGACTATCCGAGTTTGGAGAGCATGATAAGGAAAGGGAATTGAGTTTGTGCTCGCAAAAGAGCTGCTCACTCTCTGCTGACAGTTCAGCCCCCGGGTGCGGGCACGGTTACTACGATTATCTCCCTTTGGTTCCTTGAACGGTGAGAACCTGAACTAGGAGTGTAGGATAACGGTAACGCCGTCATTTTCGTGATTTCTCTGCGGAAATGCATTTTACTTTCCGAAAAGAGAAATCTTTGTTTTTCCCTATAGTAAATTACATCCTCTTATAGAAACAATTAATTTGTCATCTTTTAGAAAACAGAGGTCGTTTGAAAGAACGCATTTATGCGTTAAACGGCAAGCCAAGTGGAACTCTAATAAAACGAGTTCACAAAATGTGCAAATAATATCAACTCTTAAAAATTTTACTTCTTTTAAATACGTATAGATGTTCTGAAATGCTAACCATGTAAAGAGAAGACGTTAAGCTCACGCTGCAGCAATTATATTTCGCAAAACTTGTCCATATTGGGGGTTGATATAATATTTTCCTATACTCGGACTGAAACGCTAAAAAGCGAGCTCACATTTTTTAATATTTTTACTTTTAATATTTTTACTGATTTTAATAATAAGCTGACAATCTGGGGCACTCCAAGACAAACAAAAAAGAAAAATATGTCCCAAATTTGAAAAACGCAATTTTAAGATGGCGCCAAGAAGAGTTGTGTTTTGGCAAAAAAGGCTGCCATGATTTTATCAATTTTATCCTTCTATTATCCTTATTTTCTCTGCTTCCAAATGTCTTTTTGGACATTCTTTGTACTGGCGTGCTGTGGTTGACACTATTTTCCCAAAATAGACTTAAAAGTAAAAGACAAACGTAAAATTAAGAAAATCATTATTTCCATTTGGTATGTAAACGGTGATGGAAAATCATTGATAAATTAAATTTTCCAAACAATTTAGCAAAATCAGTATAGAACGAGCATAAACAAAAAATAATCATTAAAATTAAATAGAAAAATAATATTTAAAAAAGTGCGCCACATTTTGCGGTGGTAATCGAATTTGGCGAAGACTATATATTTTCAATCAATTTTGCTATTTGAAGATAATTTCTTGCACACACTTTTTTTTAACGATTTATATAAAAGTAGTTTATTAATGATTCTCCATCACCTTTTAACAGAATGTATTTCCATTCTTTCATACGGGCTTATCAGCAACAAAAACAAGTTCCCGAATCAGGACTGAAAACTTGCAATGGGCATTTGTTTTAATTCGAAACCGAGCTGTCACATTTTAAGACAACTATTAGAATTATCTCTACTTACTTTGGATACTTTGGAGTTCGTATCGTCAGCAGCTACCAACGCGAACTATCTCTCGCCATTTGAGTCGACAAGCCCGCGCCATTGTTGACCAGACTGTCTTCTTCCGCAAGATCCCGATGCGCCTTCTTCCGGTTTCGGAGTTTCTTGATTCCAGGTCTACGAATTTAACCACCGCCTCCTTGACTGCTGTTGTCCATCTTTCTCTCGGCCGTCCTCTTCGTCGTCTAAAGCACCTTGGATCCCATTCTGTCACAATCCTAGTCCATCTTGTGGGTGGTAAACGAGCGACATGACCTGCCCATCTCAGCTTCTTCATTTTCGCAATTATTCGGATGTCGATGTGTGTTGAGCAAGCTGTTCGTGATAAGATGGCGTTGATCATTCTTTGTAGTCGATTGACCTGTTCCGAGAGGAGAGTCCAGGTTTCTGCGGCGTATAGCAGTGCTGGAATGACGTTCTGCATGATGAGCTTGTGTCTCCCTTCTTGATCAAGAAGAGGAAACAGATCTTTGCATTTCGTAAACGCAGCCCATCCAGCTCTAATTCTTTTTGAAATTTCTTCATCCAGTGAACCGTCAATCGCTATCGTGCTTCCCAGGTACTTCGTGTGAGTTGCAGTTGGACATTGTGCTCCGTCAACTTCGATGAGTCCGGACTGGACGTGTGAGTTGTGCAAGATCACAGTTTTCGAAGCGTTGATTTCTAGTCCAATTTTCTTGCTTTCTGCGACCAGGATGTTGAGCCGTCTTTCAATCTCTTCTGATGAAACGCCAATTAAGACGACGTCATCGGCAAATTCCAATCGATGCAACCTTTCGCCATCCAGACGGATTCCAAACTCATTCAGCTGCGCCATTTGTATCAGATCGACCCTGTCTAACATCATCTGCAGTGTTGTGGCAAACAAAGTCGGAGATGCTGAGTCTCCTTGACGAACACCGCGCTTCAAGGGAATGTCGATTTGGGTTCCATGAACATCGATCTGCGCACATCCGTCCTTCATAATTTCCTTGAAAACGTTGGAGAGATGAGACGGCACGCCCGCTCTGTTGAGACTGTCGAGAACTGCCCTATGCGTGACTTTATCGAAAGCACTTGAAAAATCGACAAATGCTAAGACTAACGGAAACTGGAATTCGTTCGATTTTTCAATGAGCTGTCTAACGCACTGAATATTGTCGATGCATGATCTACCTGCTCGAAAACCATTTTGTGTGTCTTCCAGATAGGATTCCGTGTAATTCGACAGTCTATTCGTTAGAATTTTCGTGTAGAGCTTAGCAACGATTGGCAAAAGTGCGATTGGACGATACTGCTTGATTGAGGTGGCGTCTTTGACCTTCGGTAGCAGAGTGACGTTGGCTGTTTTCCATGCAGACGGAGTGTTCTTTTTTGCGATGGCGTTGTTCATAAGGCGTGCCAGGGGTGTGCTTATACTTTCCGCAACTGCCTTCAACATCGGTGGTGTGATCCGATCGGGCCCTGGGGCTGAGTCAAGCCTTGTAGATGAGAGAGCACGGAGAACTTCGCATTCGAGTATGGGCGGTATCGAGTCCTCCGGATCCGCATTCATCGCTTCGTTGCTTGTTTCATTGCATACAACGTTTAGTTCATCGGAATATAGCGTCGTGAAGTGTTTGTGTACCAAATTTCTAATCTCGGTTCGATTATATGTTACTGAGCCATCTTCTTTCCTTAGTTTGTGGAGCGGGATGAATCTGTCGTCAAGAGTGCGGAGTCGCTTTGTTCGCAGTTTTGTCGCTGCATTTGCAATGATAGAGTTACGAAATTCTTTGATGTCCTTCTCCAATGACTCGCGAGCTTTGTCAGAGACTTGTTTGAATTGCTGCTTGTTGAAAGGTGATTTGAGACGTATTTCGTGTCTTTCTCGTAGCAACTGTTGTGATTCGGCCGATATTCGACGATTCGTCTTTCTTTCCATTACTGAGTTTTCCGCGCAATCCTGAAGTGTTCTCGCAAGCGATTCGTAGGAATCAGTTGATTGTGGTCTTGCGGTCATTCGCTCTTGTACAGTGGCAATGTATTTCTCCATATCCAACGTCGAAAAAGGTTGAACGATTCGAGTTTTGGTACGAGATTGAATAATATTCATTATTATAATCATTATTTCCATTTGGTATGTAAACGGTGATGGAAAATCATTGATAAATTAAATTTTCCAAACAATTTAGCAAAATCAGTATAGAACGAGCATAAACAAAAAATAATCATTAAAATTAAATAGAAAAATAATATTTAAAAAAGTGCGCCACATTTTGCGGTGGTAATCGAATTTGGCGAAGACTATATATTTTCAATCAATTTTGCTATTTGAAGATAATTTCTTGCACACACTTTTTTTTAACGATTTATATAAAAGTAGTTTATTAATGATTCTCCATCACCTTTTAACAGAATGTATTTCCATTCTTTCATACGGGCTTATCAGCAACAAAAACAAGTTCCCGAATCAGGACTGAAAACTTGCAATGGGCATTTGTTTTAATTCGAAACCGAGCTGTCACATTTTAAGACAACTATTAGAATTATCTCATTATTATATTCGATTTTTCAACCAACAAATATAAATCTGTTCCTACTTTGAATGACCATACATCTTTATAATTATTCCCTTTATTAAATAAACAAAGACTAATGTAAATTAAACATCACAATATCACAATAAGCGTTCCTGGAATTGATCATTGAAGTTTCCTAAAACATTGTAGGTGGGGCAAAACATTTGATTGTAATTACAGCTAAATCTATTCACACGTTTTTATAAAATAGCTCAATCTAGGTATACCAATTTCTCAAAATTCAATTACGTATAAACTTGTAACTTTCATGAATATTGAATAAGACATTTCAATTTTTCCCGCTGAATCATACAAAAGTTTCAAAAAACTTTAATGGTTCAATAGACTGCAGTGTTTACAATTTAAAAGAAAAAAATGTAAATTTAATAATTATGTGCCCATCTCAGTGACCTTGAATGACCTGTTTTCTAAATCCAACTCGTCGCAATACCACACACGTGCACATTACACTTTTTAAATGTTTAATATTTCCAGAAATGACATCAAATTTGGCATTTGTCGTGTTGTTCACTTTGTTACCATATTCCGCCATTCAGCACCGTGTGACTGCAGAAAAACTTGATAAAGTTCTCGGCCCTGGAATGAAGCACGTTTCATGTCATATCCGAGTTACTGGTTTCTATATTAAACGACACTGTAAAAAGCATTTACATTCCTCACTTCGCTGTGATCTAGATGGTGTGTAACTTTATTTTGTAAATATCTATAATTCTATGATTATTACAGAGAAAGATCGTCGGAAAGTAAGAAAAGTTGCAAAAATGTGCTGCGAAGACGCAGATAGTTGTGAGCCACATTCGATGTTCAATGACTTTTGCTGTCAAGGAGAACAATGCCAATCAAATGTGGAAAATTGTCAGCCTGTAATATTTCAAAGAAAACTAGATTGTTTCTTTATTTTTAAATTTCAGTGGGATGATGCTGTGGAAGAAATTGAGCTGGCTAATTTAATTTATTCATCAGATGAATTATTTGATGATATCCAAAATGGTATTATCGAACAAGTCCATAAGGGAATATCGCCTGATTATTGGCCTGCTAAGCTTCGACACGAATTATCAAATTATAAAGATGCTGAACAAGATATTGTAATGCGGAAATATTTTAAGAAGCATCGATTACACACAGCTTATATTGCAAAGTCACTTCAGCTGATTGATGGAGATAATCGGATCAATTTTTAAGGTTTTCATTTATTTCATATTCAACTTTTCTTGTAACTAGTGTTACTAATCATCGGCAATCTCAATCATATTTCTATTATGTCCCGTAAAATAGTAAATTCTCAATTTAACAAACTACAACGTGTCTTACATGAATAACACGGAAGTTACATTAGATAGCCTTGGCATTGAGCTAATTTTTCTACCAAAATAGAAACACAGGTGATAATAATCAGCGTATTTATCTATGAACTGGTTTTGCAACCTTTTTTTTGACTCAAGATGTAAACAAATTTGCATAATACGTGCAAGTATTAATGTTAGCTAGAATGGCCAAAAATTAAAAATTATCGTAACATTTATATCATTTGGCATTTTCAGTTTCGTTTAACAAAAAGACAGAGTAAATAATAAATGCTTTATGGTTTCGATGGATGTATGTTTTCCAATTTTTATCTTTAAAGTTTGAATGGAAGTGAATTTTGTTTTGATAATCAGAGATATTCTCAATGGAAAATTTTTCTAATCAGGGTTTTTGCCAATAGAACATTCAATTTACATAGAAGCATATTCGAATGCTTTTTAATGTTCTAAGGATTTACACATTTTTCCGATTTTTTATTAGAAACTCCACCAAACACACAGAAATGCCTTCTTTGAGAAACTATCACATTTTGCTACCGGTTCCGCCGTTAATTTTGGCTGTCCGGATTACTGAAGTAGACCCACTTCTACGAATTCTACGAATAAAACGATAATATTGTGGATTTTCCAACACTTTTCGGCAAATCGCGACACGTTTTTGAGCTTGAGTTTCAGTCACTTCATAAGGTACTTCTCTCTCTCTTTCTCTATTGACTTTCCCAAGGGCGTGAAGATGTCGTACAGCTGATGTTTGAGGAATATCGAGCTCGGCCGACAATCTGCGAGTACTTGATGGATTGGTCTCCACAGTAAAAAACAAAGAACATGAATGAACACGAGTTTCGGATTTTTCCCTGTTTCTTCTACAAGTTAAAAAATTTTAAATAAAATACCAATTAAAAATTTTAATATATATTATGATAAAGCTGTTCAAGAGCTTTAAAACTATATATAACACATGCACTCCAATGCCACGATATCGCGTCGAATTGCAAAAGACTTTGCACCAATTGCGCGAAATATATCTTTAAATTTATTTTTTCAAAATCATTTATTTTTTAGTAATTATTAGTTAACAGAAACACCCTTTCTTCTCTGTATATTAAAATTACTTAAAATAGTAAAAAATATTTTTTGAATGGGCTACGTGGATTTTTTTTAAATTTTGAAGGAGATGTGTACGTTTAAAAATAAAATCAAAAAATGTAAACAAAACTATTATATATTTCTTAAAACCATAGAACCTTTTTAATTAATAAATAAAAGATTTTGAAAAAAAAATAATAAATTGAAAGTTGTGTTTCACGCAATTGGTGCAAAGTATTTTGCAGTGGAGTGCACATGTATATATGAATCTTTATTTGATAAAAAAAACAATTAGACAAAAAGATCGGTAAAATATTGGAATTTACAAATTTTCAGACTAATTTTCACGCTTTCAAGTGGAGGCATAAGACTTCTCCGGATAAATTTTGTAAGCTGTTTCCTTAAACTATAGAAACACATGTTTTTATGTTGTTATGTGCTATTATTTAACTCTATACGAGCCACAGACCTTAGTATTCAAATTGGCGTGTTTAGGAAATTTGTAAAATGTTTTCCCCCTTCTCATTAATTTAAGCCACGTCAAAAGAATGGAATCAAAATAGATTTTTCGTGAACACTCCATTTCCATGATTACTATACAACTTGCAAAAAACCACGCATTATAATTTTTTATTTAAGTTGTTTATTTTTGAATCATTTTTAAGACAAATATAACACAATTAGTCAATAATTCTAAGTCACAAAGTAAGCAACAAAAAATACACTTCAAAAAATAAAGAATTTAAATAAAAAGTGAAGGGCAAAGGTTTTTGTTGCAAGATTTATAGTAATCATGGAAGTGTAGTGCATGAATTAATCTCTCTACCATCTATGCTACGCATTCACTTATATCTTAATTAGTTAATGCATGGAAATTTGAGGAAGAATTTTAAACAAAATAGGGTAATATTTTGCTATGCGGAATTTTTTTCCGACGAGAGAAATTTTTCGCCTTGTCCTATATTTAATAAGACCATGATTTAGTATAAGTTATGACGAAAAACACGATATGGAATAGAAAAATTAGGAAAAATTTCTAATCACACCAATAACTTCGGATAACATTTATTTCGATGCTAATTTATTTCTGATATGCTAGTGAGAAATGGGGCCCAAAATTTAAAATCAATGACATTTTAATTGCTGATGATGTGATTTATATTTAATGAATTTCACATTTCCTGAATTTTACATATCAATATTTGAAAGTTATTATCAAAATATTAAAAATTGACAGTTCCAATTTTATTTTCATAAAAATAAAATTAAGAAATCTGATTTGATCTAGAAATTTTGAAGAAATATAATGAAAAACAGAGAAGTTATTAACATAAATTGAATATTTGTTTCATGATCTCTTTGAGACCATTGAAAATAATTCAAAAATGTTGAAATTCAATTATATTTTGATAATATTTAAGAGATAATGACCGCAATGTAAATAAATCACTGTTCACTGGTTTCCATAGATTTTTTCTCAATCCATTGTACCGAAAAATTAGAAAAAAAAAAGATAAAATAGTTTTCTTTCTATAAACGGATTGTGTGTAAGTTCAGCTTAACGTTACATTGCGGAAAAGTAAAGCATCGCAAAAATAAACATTATGACAAACGCAGAATTCGAAGATCATTTATGTTGCTGATTATTTACACGTTTGGGCTGGACTAACGACGTTTCCATCTGCTGTTCTTCTGTATCTCATTATCTTGTGCCATTTATTTTTAAGAGTAACTATTGTGAGAGATGAAAAAGCGGCACCGAAGGAAACTTCGTTCGTGGTCCAAACGAAACCATTATTTTTCCGTTTTTTTTTATTCAAACGACATAAAGGCGCGCGGGCGGAAGTTTAAAATGACCAAGTTCAATGCTGGTCGATCCGCGATCACGCCAACTGGTGAGGTATCAAAAGGATCTCAGGAAACGTGCTCAAGTCTAAATTTTTGGAAAGATATTAATAATGGAAGATAGTTTAAGACAAGCTAAATTAAATTTTAGTGAAAACTTTTTTGTTAAAAAGATGGGAAAATGTTAGACAGGCTGGAAAAGCGGAAAATCGTTAGTTCCGGTCGGCGTGCGCGATAAAACGCCACAACAACAAGTTAATATATAAAATATTTATCCTTCCTTAGTGTAAATATAAACATATAAAGATAGCAGACGCCTTGTGCATAACCATCATTCCTTATAAATATAATTTTTTCCAGAATCAAAACTTCAAACCTCGGACTACATCTTAAGTAGATAACACATTGTTCATAATTTCATAGATCTCAACTTGATGACATTTATCCATATGCATAATTAAACTAATTGACACATATCGCTAAGGAGAAATAAAATTTATTGTTGTTTATTATTATTATTAAATCCTTGTTATTTGTGTTTATGTACATGGTGAAATCATTATTTATTTATTTATTTATTTAATAAAACCCGTTTATGCCTAATAAATAAATAAACTAAAACGTATCAAAATTGGAATTGTGCACTATTTAAACATTAATTCGCTTAAATAATTATTATACACACATGTATTAATTATGAAAAATTAATAATAGCAATTTACAGGTACATTAATAATATCTATTATTAGCATAAAGTTCCTAAAGATGAATGCTAACACTCCGAATTGATCCATAATCTTCGACGAGTTGTCGTTTTCTCGACATCATTGATTCAGTTGAGAGCTTTTTGTCATAAACTCGTCGCGATTTTCGAACGAATGGGAATTTTGGAAGATCTTCGATTGCTTCCTCCACCTGGAAATTATATAATTTTTCTAGTTTTACAAACAATGTCCTGACCTCCAAAGGCGTTTTATTTTTGGTTTCAGGCAGGCAATAGAATAAATAAATTAAAGAAACTACGACTGGAAGCACAAATAGAATCAAATAGGACCATGACTCTCCCAGTTGATTTTTCATAGGAAGGAAGGCAGTGATCAATACAAAACGGCTAGAATGGCATATTTAAAAGAAAAATAATAATTTGTAAAAGAATCTTACGATAACATTTGAATAACTGAAGCCCAACTTTGAGCAGCACTTCTTCCCGCTTGTCCAACAAGTTCTGCATTAATAAAGTAGCATAATGGTCCTGGACCCAGGGCAAAGAAGAATGTAAATATGCAAATAAATGCAATAAGTATATAACCAAGAGCATGATACTGAAACGTATCTTAAAGTGAAATTATTATTTTACTATTACCTGAAATTTATAGAAAGTAAACATCAAAGCGAAGATGACAAGATTGCACACAATAATACCAGCAAATGAGATTAACAATAATGGTCGACGTCCATTTCTATCAACTATAAATGATGCAACTATGGACGATATCTAGAATTATTAGTATTTGGAAAAAGTTTAAAGGAAGAAGAACATACCATACTAACTAGGGAAATAGCATCATTAGCCAGGGATGCTTCCAGAATATTAAGACCGGTGTCCTTAAGGATCTCGAATGCAAATGCATTAATTACTGAAAATTAATTGTTTAATAATGTGCTAAGAAGTTTTCTAAATTTTTTTAGTTTTTGAGAAAAGCAACATTGCTTTAAATTTGGATGAACTTGCTCTATATAGATTATTTCAAGTTTTTTGACGATGCATTGCGAACCGCTGCGCGTTGAGAAAATTATCAAAACAGAGATTTGTCTTTTGTGTCTCTCTATTTGTAATAGTCTTCTTACGCTGCAGTTCGCAATGCGTCGGAAAATAAATTGAAATAGCTAAATCTTTTTTTATAAAATTTAAATCGTTAATTCAATCTTACAAGTCCAAAAAACCAAACATTAAGAAAGTAACAGGTGGACTGGAAGAACAGAATACAATAGAATATAGGAAATTTCATGGATTTTCTTAACAACCATCTTTCTTTCTTGTTAGACCCGTACTTTTGTGCAAGAGCTTTTTAATGTCCCCTTCGAACAAAAAGAAAATAAAGGTAATTAGAATAATTGGTGAGCTATCTTAAATCTCGTATGAGTCGTTAAGCAATTCAGATCAAGCGTTTTTCGGAATATTTATCTATGTAAACACTCTTTTTCTATCCTTTTTATTCATTTATTATCAAAATATAAGATAATTCAATTTCAACATTTTTTAATTATTCTCAAATAGTCTCAATGAGACCATGAAACAAATATTCAATTCATGTTAATAATTGCTCTGCTTTTCATTAAATTTCTTCAAAATTTCTAGATCAACTCAGATTTATCACTTTTATTTTTTCTGAAAATAAAATTAAAATTATCAACTTCTCATAACTTATATAACTTACTCTCATAACGGACTTTTTTAAAAAAGTAAAAGATGTGGCAAATGAATTAATTAGATAATTTCTTACATCCACAGATAACACGAGCAAAAATAAAGAAAAACAGAGGCCTTTGAGAGAGAGAGAGAGCTCACAATCTTAGTGATCCATAGAAACCAATACAGGTCTATCGGAGTAAGCTTATTCAGCTAGATAACATCCTTTTTAAAATCAGTGAGAAATCTCATCGCTCACAATGGACTAGAGACCGGTGCCTAATCGAAGAGGAAAAAAATTATAATAAAATGAGGTTCTCGTTTGGACGGACACACATTGAAGAGGAATAGACGAAAAAGTCGTTTGTGGCCGTGTGGCCATCCATCTGTGACTATCATTTTTCTTCTTTTTTACTTTTCCATTTTTTACTCTTCCATTACTCTTCCATTTTTTTACTCACATCTACCTCTACCACAACTTCGTTAATTTGGAAAGTTAATAAAAAATAGAAACTAAGTGAAGACATGAATTGGAGTTAATGTGCATAAGTCAACAAAGTGAGGATGTGAAGACTTCCAAAAAAAATTCGAAGGCTCTTGATTTGTCCGATCGGAACAAGAAGGTTCTAGAAACCTAAAAACTCTTTCAAGGATTTCCATCGATGTCGAGGTGTATAGTGGCTCTTGAGGTGTATAGTGGCTCCAACTTCGTTTTCTTATTGAAAAAGTGCAAAAACATTTTTTGTTAAAACCATGAATACGAAGACATTGACACGCGAGCATACACGATCAGGACCTCCTTCAGTTCCCCTGTTCTTCCATTGATGCCATAGTCAGTCAACTACTCAGAAAGGTTACGGGGCGATTGCTACCCTCGGTGGTCACCGAGCCGAGTCGAGATATGAGCAATTCCTATTCTCCTAGTTCATTTATTCTCGTTTATACTGTATTATGTATTTTACTAATAAATATTATTATTAGATTGAGTGCTATCGAACCAGTCATGGTAAGTCCTCTTGCTGGTTTTAAGCAGTTATTTTTTGTAGAGGTCGCCATACTATAAGGGGAGAAGGAGTTGGGTCGTAAAATGTAACATTTTACAACCTAATAATAACAAAATAATAAAAAAATGGTACCTGCGACTCCACTGAACGACATAGCAAATGTGACTACAACTCCAATGAAAGCCTTACTACTCAACGACTTCTTACGAACAACATCCCACATTGTAAACTTCCTATAAAAATTAATTTAAAACCTTTTTCCCCAAATAATTAGATTACTTTTCAGATTGTTTCTGTTCTTCTTTGATAGCCGCCACATGCTCATTAGCATTTTCTTCCGAACATTGATAATAAAATATTATTGCCTTAACCGCTGGCTTCATATTATTCACTTGGACCAAAAATCCTGGACTCTCTGGGAAAAATGGCAACGCAGCTCCGAATAAAAGCATAATTCCAATTTCTGTCGCATATATAGCCCACCTAATGATTGTTTAGTCAAAGTTATTTAGTGTTTTGAAATACCAAAGATCATAAGTTCCGAATATTTGTGGCATAGCGACAACTGATCCAATAACGGTTCCCAGTTGGACACACGTGCCTGTCATCATACCAATTGCTCCACGGGTTTCTTTTGGACTAAAGAAGGAATTAAACATAAATAGAAATTGTTGACATACCTGGCTTCGGATAAAAACAAAGCGGATAATCCTAAACTAACGGAAACCGACCACCCCATGACAATACGCGAAACAATATACAATTCAAATGTCGGTATCTGTAAAGAAAAACAGATTCTATTAAAAAGCAGTTCTTTAATTACAAATTTTGAAGCAATAGCCATTATTCCTGACGCCACGCCGGTTAATATTGATACATATAAGCCTCTCTTTCGTCCAATTGTATCTGCTAACAATCGAATAGAAAAGGATCCTGCTAATGCACCAAGAAACAAAATAGCCACTACAAAACTCCAAATATTCTACAATTATATATATTTTCTTTCAATTATATATGACAAACTTGTAAATTATTATCAGACAATCCGTTTTTAAATCGTTTCCCTAATGTATTATTCATAAACTGAAGAAAAGCTTGTTGCGACGGATTAGTGAGCACCAAGTTGAAGCCAAAATGAAACGATCCTGCGATGGATGTTGTGATGGCAACGACAAGCATCCGAAAACTTGGTGCTTTCACCATCTCTGAAACAATTATTTCACATAAAAAACAAAAGAATGCTATTCAATAAAAAGAATTTTTCCCGTGGGTGACAATTTGAGAAGTTCTTTATCAGTTCTCACAGAATTATCAATAATTCACAAGCTTATCGGAATATTATATACGACAATTAAAAAAATAATTCTTGAATTATTTCTTATCAATCGTTTTATTTTTCCGCAATCGGGGCTCTTTAAGTTTTGAAATTCGTGTTGCTAAAATTTAAATTAAAGTTTTTTCCCAAATAATATTGTATCCACACGTTTGTTTTTGTTGTAAATACTCTACCTTACAAAAATAAATTCCCGTTAGCATGTTGCTTCATAATTAAATGATATAAACGTACAAATTGATTTTCTCAAAAGAAGAAATAGTAGAATTTGATTAGCGTTTTCCTGATTATTTTGATCATTTAACAATTACTTATACACGCATATACCATCCGGAATAGTAAAATCGAGATCTCATTTAACTATGTAAATCCCTAGTTACCGATATAATGTTATTATATTGAGTCAAAACAAAATTCGCATATAGTTCCGCGAAATATAAATTTAAAAATAAGCTTTCAGAGACCGATTTATGATTCGGAATATAACGAATTTGACAATCAGGATGTAAGAATTCCCTCCATAACTTCTATACCAAATATTATATTGTTCTAGACGCGATTAGTCATACAATTTTATTTTTCTTATTTATATAATATTTTGATTTAAAAACTAAAAAAAATACAAAAAAAACTAAATATAAAAATATCTATAAAATCCCACATTCAGACCATGATTCATGAGGTTAAGCAGTGGGTGAATAAAGAAATAAATTACATGATGCTTATAAATGTATGCAACATGTATTTTGTTTCTTTGTTAACCTTACCGTATAGTTTAATATTCTGAATGTATTTGATTTTACCAATTTGTCGTAAGGTCTAGTATAATTAGAAAGCTCGTACGTTCTATTGTCCTTTTCAGAGATCGATGCCTAATGGAAGAGCAAACAATTAGGGGCGGAGAAAAGGTCTTGTTTAGCAGCCACACGGCCATTAAAGCCATGGAATCTCTTCCTATTTTGTTTCTCATCATTATTTTTATTTCATCCGTTATCTATTTTTTGATGACAAGAAATGAAAAGTTTAATTTAACAGTTTAATTGTAAAAATGAAAGTGGATGAAATAAAAATATTGATGGCATACAAAAGAGGAAGAGACGTGATGTCCTTAGTGGCCGTGTGGCTGCCTAAACAAGACCTTTTCTCCGCCCCTAATTTTTTGCTCTTCCATTAGGCATCGATCTCTGAAATTAATAATATAAAAACGAAATCTGTACTCATATTCTAAAATTAAATGTATTTATATTTACTCAAGGATGTTTAAAATGAATTGTAGTAATATATTACGACGTTTAGAGCTAAGCTGACTGATCATTCTGCTCTTTATAAAAAATTATTTTGTCCTGTACAGCTGTCGCAAACACTGATAACTTTAAACTTCCTTTAATGGTCAATTAACTTTTCAGTAGTTGTAACTTACATTAATAGTTGATTTAACAAAAAAATTTAAAATTATAATATTTTTGCTCAATTATTTATAGTATTACAAAAAAGTTTAAAATTTATTAATTATGACACTGGTAACTTCGAATTACTCGGAAATGTGGTTACTATATATTCTCTGGTAAATACGGTAAGACACTGGTAAGATACTGGCAAATCCGAGTTACTCGGAAATGTGCTCATTAATACGCTATAATATAACACTTTGGAATTATTGTATTGCTTCGTGATACTTTATTAACAGCTATGAAAGCCTGACATAGGGGATTCTAATTTACACGTACACCCCAAATTGAATGATTAAGCTGGGTGGTCAGAAAAATATGCTCATATTGTAAACTTCGGTAAGAAGCGCATAGTTTAAGACTGGCTGGAAAAATAGACGTATCATATTATATGAGAATAAAACGTGTAAAATAGTGAGACACGTTTAAATATTGTCAAATATTCATTTCCATTTGGCGTGCACGTAGAAATGAATAACACATGCTTAAATTTTTGAAAATTACCATTTTCATTTGACTGAATTTCTAATTATCTATCGTCGTGGTGTAGGTTGATGAAAAATTAGGGGTAAAGGAGCATACCGAAAAAAAAGATGGTCTCGCTTGGGCAGGTGTAGATTTAATTTGCAATTTGTTTATTATTTCGATCCTAAATATAATAAATCATACAAAAATTTTTATAATAATTATTATTATGTTGATTTAACAACCAATTTAGTAAGAGAAAACAAAATTGTGATGAAAAAAAGCGAAATAATAAACAAATTGCAAATTAAATCTAAACCAGCCCAAGCGAGACCATCTTTTTTTTCGGTATGCTCCTTTACCCCTAATTTTTCATCAACCTACACCACGACAATAAATCTTTATATTTGAAAATAATCTCGTTTATATTGTTTATGGTTTTTCATTATTATTTTAGTTCTAGACAAGTCCAATCACTTATTACGATAATCGACTATCCTAGTTACAAGCGAGAAGAATGACGTGAGATAACGAAAAGGCTCAAAATTTTTCCTTAGATACTTTGTCCTTATGCTCATGAATAGTTAAAAACACGCTGAGAAGAAGCCTAATAACCATAATTTGAATAAGTCTTATTTAGAAATTTTAAAATACCAATATAAGAAATAAGTTTGATACGTAACTTAGACGCTCGTTTTCACCAATGTGTTAGTATACCAGTTTCACCTAAAACTCAGGTAATTTAATTCTAAACAAGATTCCACGCAGCTCTTGTTCTGAATGTTCAATAAAATATTAAAAAATAGGCTTTAAATGGTTCGAATAACAATAAAAAACACAAATAAATATGCTGATTAAAATAAAACTAACTTGAATGCGATAGTTTATTTTAATTGTGTCGTAAGTAAAGCTGATAAGCTATCACAAATGATTATAAAGTGTTGTTGCTTTATTGAACTCGATGGTTTGAAATTTTTTCAATTGAAATTGCGTGGTTAAAAGTTACACGTAAACAATATTTAGGCGACTTTTAATTCATGTAAGATAACATTTAAAGCTAGTTTAAAGTAATATTAACTATATTATATATATATATATATGAGAGACTGCCCCGCTTCTCGCGACACGGAGTTTTTTCCTAAAAAAGTTGCCTCGGATCCCTTGTTGGGAGAAAATGGAAGTACCGCTACCCGGTTCCCGGGAATTGAAATTTTCAAGTTTTAAATTCTTACTTACTGTATATAAAAATGTTGTACAAAAGATTATAAATAGGTTTTCTATATTTCTTCACAGTATTTATTCTCGTGCCGCTTTTGCTCTTCTAAACTTCATTAAAAGGTTATATGGTAAAATTACGTGTAAATTAATAAAACACGGTTAAATATTGAAAAATGTTCTTTTCCATTTGGCGTGCGACCGGTGATGGGAGGAACCGTGGCTTTAAATAGAGAGAGGAAAATAAATTGAAAATTTCTATCGTTTGGGTCCGGGAAAGGGCGAGGTTTGGGCCCCTTGTCATCTTCATACAAGTGATTCAAGTCCACCTATTTTTTAAATAGGAATTAGTGGTTATATAGACTTAATGTAATGGTCGCACTTATAATTAACATGAAAGTGATGTTCTAGAATTATTCTAATGTCTTCAGTGCCTTTACAATTCTATTCAAACGAAAGATGATGTAAATAGTGTTTTAAACGTCTCTAATAAATTTTATCACTTTTTAGAAAACATTGTTATCAATAATTTGTTCTACTGTTACTTAAAAAATGAATATCTTACCAAAACTTTCGATTTGACCATGCTTAATGAGCTCATTCGAAAAGTGTACAATGTGATGTTCCGGCGCGAAAAAACTTGAAAATTTATTAACAAAACATGCTTAGTTTTTCCGTTTATATAAAATATAAGCAACTACCGTAGTAATTATTATAGCTGACATATTTCTAGACTTATATATTTTCTAAACCGCTAAGAGCAATAATAAAAATGAATAAACAAACTTCTCTATCTCAAAAAACCACTATTTATTTGCATTTTTTTATCATAGGCCTGTACCCATTTCCTATTTTATTTATGTTATTGCGAAGTCATTTCTTCTCTTCAATAATTATGCTCTTTTTGTTTTTCTTAATACCCTATTTTACCGTTTTATTGGATTTCGTTCGTACACTATTTCGAAGGTGGTGGGGGGTGGTGGGGGGAGAGATAGATTTCTCTCATTTCGTGTCTAATGTCTCCACACACTCGTCTGTCATCAGAATATTTAATGAAAACAGTTCTACTCAAAATAAAAGTTGGAATAGTTTATTGACTAATCGATAACAAATTTTTGGATACATTAACTATCAAAACAATCAAAAACTATAACAAGAAAAAGCATATATATCTAACAAGTATAGCACATTAAAGACATTTGAATCTATCACATAAAAAGTCCATAATACTATCATAATCTTGGCTTATAGATATTCTAAATCCGTTACAAATAATATATTCCAAAATGCTATACTGTTGGATACACAATTTGTCACGGTTGCGTCTCTTTCGGTTCCCATTTCTAGTGAAAGTTGCTTGGCTCAAATCGGTCATCAAAGATTCCCAGCAGTTCCTTAATCTATCCTTAAATGATTTGTTCACAGCAACGTCCAATGGTTGAAGATACTTAGTCAGTCCACCCGGTATAAATGCTAATGTGCTAAGTCCACCCGGTATAAATGCTAAATGTAACAGCTGATTAAGCTCCTCTAGTACTGTCGGTTCTAGATGACAACGAGCCGAATCCAATAGAAAAATCCCTTTTTAAGGTCAGGATTTTTAGAAAAAATTGGTATCCAAATGTTATCAATCCAATCCTTCATTTTCTCGGAATACATCCCACCTTTCTCATTTGCTCTTACGACCACTGATGAAGGGAACTTATCTTTAAAAAAAAAAAAAATATCTTTAAATGTAGCTATATATTCATTTTTAATTCTTATATTCCTTGTATAATGATAAACATAAGAGCAACAACAACAAACAACCATTCCCCCCTCGTCCTTCTCCCATCGGAGGAGGAAAAATTCTTCACTACTTTTGTGCATAACAACTTCTGTTATATTTTCCCTTTTGATCGAAATGATGAAAACAAAACCGTCTGCGTCGAGGAATCCAATGAAACGGTAAAATAGGGTAACCATGTTTATTTAAAATTATCACTACTGTACTTTCTCTACTATTTTCTATTATATTGATAAATGATGTGAAAATTGATACTGAAATGATGGGTTTAATGAGAATGAATATGCAATTTTGTTTCATAGCAATTTTATCTTTTGAAAACATGATTTTTGATGTTTTTTTAAATGATATCATGACTATTATTTAAAAACAACTGAAACATTCTAATAATAAGAATAAGCTTGAGATTCAAAAATGTTTTGAAGCCTGTTAAACAACTATGTTGCCACGATTAGCACGGACCTCGCAAGAATTGTGAGAACACATTGCAATAACCACGCCATTCATTTTTTATAAAGATTTCTTATTGCCCTTTTCAGAGATCGATGCCTAATGGAAGAGCAAAAAATTAGGGGCGAAGAAAAGGTCTTGTTTAGACCGCCACACGGCCACTAACGGCCATTAAAGCCTTTTTTTTCATCAAATAATAAACAAAAAATAGATGACAAAAATTGATGAGAAACAAAAGAGGAAGAGATTCGATGGACTTAGTGGGCTTGTGGCTGTCTAAACAAGACCTTTTCTCCGCCCCTCTTCCATTAGGCATCGATCTCTGAAATGAATAATATTTTTTAAAGAATTCTAATCTCATTTTTTGAATCTTGAAACAATTTAAATCAATAATTCTAAACGATTCTAAACAAATCAAATAGAAAAAACTTTAAAATAATAAAGAATTTATAATAAATTAAAGATGGAGTTTTTTACAAGATTCGCAGTAATCGTAAGAGTAAAATTTTTAAAACAAATTTAAACCGAACGTATTTTCAAAAAATCGTATTACCTTTATTATGAAAAATTGAATTAAAAATTTAAATCCAGAGTTCCAATTAAAATTTTCAAAAAAAAAAAAAAAACGCTGAATGAGAAATCAAATGTACAACTTATCAATTTTGAATCCGTAATTATTTTCGATGTATAGAAACTTTGTTTTAGCTTTTATTGTTCTTTTCAGAGACTGATTCCTAATGGAAGAACAAAAAAAGAAAAAAATGTTAGTCTCGGATGGACTGCCCCGCGGCCACAAACTACTTTTTCATCTATTCCTCTTTAATGTGGGCTGCCCATTTTTTTAAGACAACACACATTGATGAGAGATGAGAAGATGGTCGTCTAAACGAGAACCCCATTTCATCCTAGTTTTTTTCCTTTTCCATTAGACGCCGATCTTTGAAAATGACATCAATACATTTTATCGATGCACGCCAAATGGAAATTAATATTTCTCGATATTTAAACGTGTCTCACTAATTTATACGTATTAATTTTATATAACTTGATACGTATTTTTTTCTAGACAATCTTAAACTAACTAAACAATATGCGATTCTTATCAAAACATGTATAATGAGCATATTTTCTAAGCACCCAAATTAATTATTCAATTTGGAGTACTCAATGTATTGAAAATTAAAATTTTAAAAGCTAAAACCTGAAAATCGAGATAAAAAACAATATAAATAATGCAAGATACGTATTAAAATTTCAAAATAGGTCAGAATTCAAAATAAAAAAATGTATGTGCAATACGGAGCCGTGAATCTAGAATTTCGCCCATCATTGGCATGTTCTGATAAAATGTATAAATATAAACATGGTTGTAAATAATTGAACTTAAAATATCGCTATTGAACAATTAAAACCAATATTTATAGTGCAAAACAGTGCAATTAAAAATCAATCATTTCTGAAAACCTATCAATTAAAATTTATTAAAGAAATACGTAATGCATTCATTGAATTTTAAGCACATTTTTATATATTGGCTGTTGTAATTGTGTTCCTAATTATGAAAGATGATAAATCACCGGAATTCCCTGGACCCGGAATTCTGAATTCCAGCATCTATAGTCACTTCGTTTTCGGACTAATATCGATATCGTGGATCTGTTTTGCAGTTTTACATTTTCGCAGTTCTTCATCATTATAAATAGAAAAATAATTATAAACATAAGATTACAGTTTCGAATTTATTTTATTAAATTCTTCAACAGGCCAAACTTCAACAGGCCCGGAATTAATTTCAAAAAAAACAATGCGACAAAGTTAAGTTATTTTAATTTCCATTTGTCGTGCATCAGTATTCCGCCTATTGTAGATTCTTCAAATCGGATTTGGTTTTATATTCTAGTATAATTCTAGGATGTTATTAAATCTAGGAAAATCGGAAATTGCTCCCGTCGGAAAATAAAATCCATTTCCGCAAAAGAAATCACGGATTATTACACCATAGACATTAAAATACTTCTTCAAACTTCAACGGATTAATTAATTAAAACAAATGAGGATGCGTAGCATACCTGGTAGAGGATTTGATTCACGATAAATATATGTTGGTTCGATTCCTTTGAAATCTTTGATTTTTTAGTCTTTTTTTATAAAAATGAAAAAAAATCGAAATTTAAAATGAGATGGTGTAATAATCCGTGATTTTTGCAGAAATGCATTTTATTTTCCGACGGGAGCAATTTCCGCTTTTCCTAGATTTAATAACATCCTAATTCTACAGTATTTGTAATGTGGCAATCAAAGATGGGCGGTGTTCATGAAAATATTATATAAAAAACCAAAATATTTCTTGACCGGGCTACGAATGTTTGGATCCCCAAATCATTACTATACTCTCGAACATTTTTTTGTAAATATTATTATTATTTATATTTAAGCTTTTCCTTCGAATTCCTAGAGTTATTGATAGTTATTTTGCTCTTTATTGTATATTTGAAGTATATGAAAGCAAAAAGTATCTATCCTGACGTTCAAAAAGTACTATTTTCAACAAATTTTGAATAATTTATTTTGCCATTAATTCATTTGTTTTGACCAAGAAAAAAATTAACAATCATGCATTTCTTTATTTATTGAATCGCACACATTATTCGATTTGGAGTTTTACAGTATTTTACGTTTTCTCTGTTAAGAATTAATTTCACTTGTCAATTAACCTGCGGAGAATATATTATAAAGATGTAAGAAATTGACAGTTCATTTTTTAATAGTTTAAAAAAGAGCTCAGAAAAAAGTCACTTAAATCTAAAATTTTGAGAAAAATTAAAGCGCTACATATATTTTAAGATTCTGTAAAATTTATAAAAAAATTAAATTTTATCTTGCCCGTGGAAATTAATGAAACGCTTTTAAATTTGGCAAAATTATCATTTTCAGTTTGCGTGTGGCTTGTTAAAGTTGAAAATACCAGTTTACCACATCGCTCGCATGGATTATTAATTTTAACAAATTCAAAAAATTCATTTAAAAAATAAACAAAGAGAAATCATCAAACCATGAGTTCCAAAAAGTCACTTTGCAAACTATTCCCGGTTCAAAACTCAAAATGCAAAAAAAAGCTTAAAAACCAAAATTTACATATTATAATTTATTCAACAAAAAATACATTTACAATCAGAGAGCAACCGGTGCTTGCGTTTTCATTGTCTCTTCCCAATTCTTACCATCGAATTGAACCCAATTGATCGATTTGATCGTGTCGCTATCAATACAATGTGGCATTATGGCTGAAATGCATTTTTCATGACGTTTTAATTGTCTGTTATTGTATTATACCTATATCATTAGGGTTGGAGCGTGGTTGATAAAAACTCTGCACACCGCAGATTGAACAGAATTGATGCGATGCTTTTCCCGAGTTAAAGCGATATTCTGTTAATTTGTCTTTTCCCTAAATATAAACATGAATAATTTTAATTTAATTAGCAGATTATACTTGTAAAAGTTCAAAACGATCCAATTTGACAATAAAGTGGTTGTTTTGCTTCTTGTAACATATTGAGCAACTTGAAATAAAAATAAAATTAGTGTTTTTTTTGTGGCAAGATGCGAATATGAACTTTTTAAAGTGTTTTAAAGCCAAACCAACTGAAAAGTTTTAGAATATGTTACACTACCACGCCAACTAGTACGGTAAACAAGTGAGCTCAGTAAACGTTTTCAAACCAAACTTTTGAAAAGATATTAATGATTTTAGATAGTGTAAGACAACCTATTAAAACTTCCGAAATTAGTGCTTTATTAGTGCTAATGACCTAATAATTTTCATAGACGCTTAAAATTCGGAATATCGCAGTTTCCAGTTGGCGTGCAGCACTTCACCTAATTAAAAATATTAGAAATTTCGTATATAATATGGCTATATTAGGAATTATCCGTTTTAGAAAAAATATCGCTGATAAAATTAAGCCTGCTGATCGTATCCCTACTTAAACGTCATAAACGGTCACGAGAAATTGATTTACTTCAAGCAATTGACAGGCGCACGTAAACTGGTATGGTAATAAAGTGAGCTCACTAAACGAGCGCAAATCGAACTTTTTGGAAATAAATTAAAATTTTTATATAGTTTGAGCAAAGATTGATTAAATTACCGTAAACAATGTTCTATTGAAAAGACGCGACAGTTTTCAGACACTTTAAAATTGGAAGATCGTAGATCCCAGTTGACATGAAGGCTTATTTTACTATGCTCGAGCAACTCCCGTTATTGAAATAGAAAAGAAACGAACGGATTTTTCGTAACAAATTTTTAGGAAAACATTTATATCATGAGAATTAGAACCTTTCTGAGAATTAGACTAGTGGCGAGCCTGCATACTCAAAGATTAGTCCAATCACCTCTGACGATGACCGACTATCCGAGTTAGGAGAGCATGATTAGGAAAGGGAATTGAGTTTGTTTTCACAAAAGAGCTGCTTACTCTCTGCTGACAGATCAGCCCCGGGCGCAGGCACTGTTACTACGATTATCCCCCTTTGGAAGTGATTTAATGAATTTTTTAAACTATTATTTTTAATAATTGAAAAGCGACGAAAACTATTTCTTCACGTAAATAAGTCGTCGTTTATGACGTTTAAATAGGTGTATTGATCTAAAACGGATCGCGGGACAAGCTGATCGTGGCCTGTATCAAGTGAGTCGATTCGGAAATGATTTGATAATAAACCAAAATTTTAAAAATTCCAAAAAGGACTTTGTCCAGAAATTTAATTCAGAACTTATAAAACACACTGTGTAACTAAATAATACGTTTACCATTTAAAAGTTACAATTAGTTATTAGCTAGACGAGAAATTTTAAAACGTTGAAATATAGCGACAAATAGCCTAAACCTGCCAATATCAGGCAATTTACCAGGAGATTGGTTTTAGGTGAATTTAATGAAAATATAATACCAACCCACCCAGACCACCATAACAAGCTAAATTAAACATTACTAAACAATTACTTGCATTTGATACAATCTAATATTTCTGGAGCTTTAACTTTCCACTTAACAGCTCCACAATGACAGCTGCCGCTATGTACAACATCAACCATGTCTGAAAAATCAATATTATTTTAATGTTATCAATAGAGGTAAAACAGTGGAGACGCAAATTAAGTGAGAAATAAGAAAACTCTTGATATAAAACATATAATGGAGTTCGTATTATCATATGGAGTTGATTGATAACTTAACGTTACTTACACATAACCTAACAGAACTGTGAAATATTGAATTACAAGAATTGGCTGCAAAATCCCATTTTATTATTAAAGGAAAATAACAAGAAACTCTCTGACGTTAAATCCTTTAAATATGTATTTGTATTGGTTGTAGTGTTTTCGAAACAATCTCTGCACTTCGTGCTGGGCGGTGGCTTGACTGTGTTTTGCATGAAATTATTATCAAAACACGTGCAAAACTGCCGCCAGAACATTCAATTCAAACCGAAAAAGTAACCAAAGTTTCATTAAAGTTACACGAAGCTCCAAAAACAACATCAAATTTTAACAAAGATTGATGACGTGTTTACGCTATATAACAGGATGAGTCTGTTTTCATGCAAAAAGCGCCTCGCGTCCTAACAGGAGCACTGCAAACACAGTCAAGAAGGCGTTCAGCAGAAAGTGCAGAGATGAGAAACATTAAATGTCATGAATATGACGATTTTTCTTTGCCCAGACACATCAATTACGAGTTACAAGGGTTTCATCCATGATCTCAACATTTTGAATTCGAAATATGATAAATAACAATTCTTCTCACAGAACATACAGTTGAGGCGATGAACTGGTGATATACATATCCGTTAAAAGATAAAGAATTTTCTTGCATATAACCTTTGAACAATAAATTGACTATAAAAAGTATAAAAGTACATATCAATTACAGTAAACAATCCCTACACCAACTAAAACAGTTTAAAACGTGATTAATTAAGACCACCCATGTTATTTATTCCGACGAACTGTTTTAATGATCAATAAAGTTTTTATTATATCATTCAATTTGGATGTTATTAAATCTAGGAATTGCTCCCGACCTTAAATAAAATGCATTTCCGCAAAAACATAAACTTGACAACTCCTTGCATGCGAACGGCCGTTGAGAGTAAACTTGAAATCCAACTCTCTTTGACAATTATTTTCTGATTCGTTATCTTTCGAAGCACCAAACTCGACTTCTTTAGTTCTGGGCTGTTCAAGCGCACACGATTTAAATAAAAATTCTTCCTCTAACTTCAATGCATTAATTATTTAGGAATTTAAAATGGAATTGTGTAATAATCCGTGATTTTTTGCGGAAATGCATTTTATTTTCCGACGGGAGCAATTTGCGATTTTCCTAGATTTAATAACATCCTTCAGTTTGGTATCCCATCATTGCGGTATATTCACGTGGGGTATTATAATGTAATCTAAAAAAATTTTTAAAAATGGAGAATTTTAATTACACGCAACGCAAAGTATAATGAGACGCAAATATAACGCAAAATATAATGAGAAAACGAGGAGCTCACAAGAGAAGTTTGTTGTTAAGTTATTGGAATGGAATGAGATAGAAATAACGTACGTGACGGCACCTGGGATTTTCTTCCGTCATTTTAACACCTTAAACCGTTTTTATTTTTCTAAAAATTTGTGTGAATACTATTTTCGACATGAGGAATCTACCTGCAAAGTTTTAAAAAAATTCTGAGAGTTCGACTAAAAACACTTCCCTTTTCAGATAAAATACTAAAAACTGTTATGGAAAAAAAAACAGTTGAAAGATAATTCTGTGCATGACTGGAAAATTGACGTCAAAATCAATATAGATGGTGTAGAAAATTGTGAGACATGATTAAACATGATAATATTGCAATTCGTTGAACAAAAAATAGCAAAACAAACAATAAATTCTTGGCTTCTTGGCCATGGTTTGTAGACATTTATTTTATATATAGTCGTCGCCAAATGCGATTACCGCCGCAAAGTGTGGCGCACTTTTTGAAATATTATTTTTTCATTTAATTTTCATGATTATTTTCTTGTTTAGGCTCGTTCTATACTGTTTTTGCTTAAATAAATTGAAGAATATGTTTTAGATGTTGTTTCAATAGTGGAATAAATGTGGAAAATAATAATAATCATAAAAATTAAATAAAAAAATAATATTTAAAAAAGTGCGCCACACTTTGCGGCGGTAATCGCATTTGGCGACGACTATAATAATATTTACTTTACACGAACACAACAAAAAACTACCGCCGAAAAGTATCAAATATAATACAAATAATAATAATAATAATATTTTACACAATTAATTAGCAACAATCTTCGAATTGTCAATTTTCTGTATCTTTCTCCTTAATTCTTCTTTCAGAACTGTCGATTCTTTGACAATATTTTTTGCAGGAACTGGCGGAATGATTTTATTCTTGTCGACGGTTATTGGTGTTCCATATGCTAGAATGAATCTGCAAATAAATACAGTAAACTTTGTATAATGATGTGACGAGAAAAACCTTCCATCAATTTCAGTTTTGCAAACTAAATCATCTTTGAAATGAATCTTCTGCGAAAAATCTTCTAAAGCGACAATCGTCTCAAAGTTTGCAGAAAAAATCTTTTCCGTGTGTTTCTGTAAACCATTCCTAATATTATATTATAGAAATTTAGATAAACTTGAAGTCTATTAGCAATTTTTTGAATATTACACATCTTTGTTTTTTCCTTTTGAACTTCTTCATAAGAAGTCGCCAGGAGTTCATTAAGCATCAAGTTGCAACAAACATAGCCTAAGCAATATTATATAATTAATTATAACAACTTTCTACAAAACTTACCACTTGGATTATAAAAACAAGAAGGTAATGGGAAAGTTGTGTTGCCTTCTCCCTTTCTTCCATAATAATATTGCCCCACATAAGTTTCGTCATATTTCTAGAAAAAGTTATATATTAGGGCGGAGCCTCAATGCTTACAATCTCGACTGGCTGATCATATGGATTAGGCTCATACGGCGCCGGTGCATATGGATCTGGCGAATATTCGGATTTTGGCTCATCAGAGTAACTCGGAGTGGGAGCTGGTGGAGCTCTTTGCTGAGTATAATCTACAGTTGTCTCAGGCTCGTACGGTGAAATTGGTTTAGCGAGACCCGTTCTCGATGCAACACGATGTCTACGGTTGGCTTTTGGGGTTCGTTTCTTCGCTCTAGGCTTTTTAGAAGAAATGGAATGCTTCTAGAATGTTATAATATGAATAATAAAAAATAGTAAATAAAATTACTTCGGAATTCTTCTTAACAACTTTCTTTTTGCTTGTCAAGTTATGGGGAAGAATGAAAGCTTTTGCTTCTCGCTTTGGTCGAAGCTCTTTCTGTAGAAAATATTAAAGAGTATTAACTGAAATAAGCAAACATATGGGTCGAATATATTGGTAATATCAATTTGATACTGTTTCTCTCGAATTGGCTTGACAGTCTCATTGAATCTTGTCAGAAACCCTTGGGCTAGAATGGAAAAAATGTTTTTAAAAAATGATATTAATTAAGTATACCTGATACATGATATATAAAACAGATTAATATAAATTTAATAAGCATGGAACGAAACAAATTTATCAACGGATGATGGTGAATGAATTAATAAAGGTGATGTTCATCAGGACCCAATTGATTGACACGCCTACATATGATTTTTGAAGCTTTTCCCATGAAACATTAATTATTACGTTATTGGGATCAAATGAAAGCATAAAAAATGGCGCGGAATTAATCAATTCAATTAGATTGGCGAAATCGAAAGTTTTGCAGTATGCGCGTATTCTTTCAAGTTGTGGCCACTAATTTAGTGAGTAGGTAGAATGTTTTGTTTTGCCAAATGGAAAAGATGATGGGATGATTGTAATTGAATTGAATCGTATTGGATATACTTTTAATAAGCTTGCGACATGGTGTCATTCCAAAAACACGAAAAAGCATGAAATAGCCAGGCCAAATCGAAATGAATATTTTTTCAATATTTAAACGTGAAGTATATTCTATGCTAGTTTGTGAGATTCTCCTTAAACTCTCTAAAAATATTAAAATCTTCACAAAATATTGGCACAATATTTTAACGTTTCTTATTAATTTATACGTATTATTTTCAAATAAAGCAACGTCATTGTTACTAGCCCGTCTTAAACTATCTAAAAACATGCGTTGCTTGTCAAAATTTACGACATGAGCATGTTTTCTGAGCCCCCAAGTTAATCTTTCAATTTGGTGTGAAATTGGTTAGATTTACGCAAATGAACTAATTGTCCCAATTTTTCAGGATAATGGGTATCTGTAACTCACCAAATACGATGTATGTCCCACAAAAAATAAACTGATTAACTACATATTGGGGCTCAAAAAGATAAAAACTTGCCCACGACTAATTTCTTGATCTAAACCCCCAAAATAATCTTTTCATCTCACTCGGAATGAAGGTTTTATGAGATTTATGTAGGAAAAACTAAGCTTTTTCGCGGGTTTTTTTTATTGACTTTTATTATGCTAAGTCACAAATTCATAAAAAATGAAGTTATTGGACATTAAATTATGCGGTAACATTACTAGACTCGGTGGCGTTCCCTTTAAGAGTTTGTCTAAACTGAATTTTCGATTGCCTTTGTTTTATTTCATTGCGAATTAATTGTCAAAAATGAAAATTATATAATAATGAGATTCAAGAAACGGTTCGATATTTCGCTTCAATTCAAAACTCATTTTTTCATTTTTAGTAGTGCTTCACATAGTTTTGACGAGCGTAACTATCTCTAGTAAAATACTACCTTGTATGATTCTCAGCTTTATTTACGATTTTATTATGATTTTATATGAATTTATCTACTTAAAATAGTCTGTACTAAAATACTAAAATAATAAATACTCTAAAAAATTAAAAGTTATTTTGGAATTGTTATTAATGTTCCTAGTCAAAATTAGTAAAACGTGAATAAATAGTTTAAAATCGACATTTTCGGGTGGGTTATTGACGTAAACTTGATTTTTTGTCCATTCTATGAATATATCAAGAACTATCCAAGTATAGAAAAACATCGATGTTTTGATTAATCTTAAATGGATTGAGGTTCAAGCTGATCCATTGCTTTGGGTTATAATTTAGTTACAAATATTATTTCTGGTTAAATATGTTGTAACTTATATTATTGCCCTTTTCATGGAAGAGTAAACAAATTAGAACAAAATGAGGTTCTCATTTGGACGGCCAATATTTTGTATCTCATAAATATGTGTTATCTCAAAAAAATAGCCAACATTCATTGAAGAGGAAGAGATTCCTATTTTTTCCTATTTGAAAATTAAAATATATTTTTATATTTCAGAGTTGCTTTTCTACAAAAACTTTAATGTTTAATACACGGTCATATTCGTGTATTAAATAAGCATGAATTCGTCACAAAATCCTTATGAAAACTTATTCTTTAAACTTTCATATTAATACTTAAGATGATCAAAATCTTTAAAAAATTCATTTAGAAAAATGAGTAATTTGTGTCATCGACTAACAACATGAGCCGCCAAAAATTGTTTATGCAATTAGTTAGAAACATACACGGAAACATTTCATTGTACAGTAAATAAATGAAACAATCAAATTGAAAGTTACACGAGAAGGATTTTCCTTATATATGTATTTTTAAACTTATTTCATTTAAATTGTCGTTAAAATCTATAAAAAACTATACTAAACTTTGTTGGTTTTTTATATATATTGTATCCAAGTGTATTATAATCAGACTTACAGAGGAATAATTAATGTGTCTATATATATATATATATATATCAATTTGTTTATTATTTCTTTTACCTTTTGTCATGTACGATTCTAAACACAAGAAATTACAAAACATAAGTTATTATTCAAATAAAAACCAATTATTAACATAAGAAAAAATAAAGTTAACAAATTGAAGGTTTAATACGAGACCAAAACAACTCCATGTACAGTACCGCTCAAAAGGTTGTAAACGCGGGGTTTTTCGAGCAGAACTCTACGAATACTTTATTTTATTTTTTCTTATTTTTGTATGGCACTTGTCCACAAATTTTCTAACTCTTTCAGAAACAGCTGGTAAAAATTTCGGCTCAATCGGCTCTCGAAAACCAGTTATTCTCGAAAAACCTAGCGTTTACAACATTTTTACCGTTACTGTTTAAAAAAGCCAAAATTACGTACACGTAACTTTTCCAAATAAAATAAATATATAGTTCTTTTTAAAACTGATCTAGATAGGTATTAATTGTTTAATTCTCGATAACGATAGTTTTCTCTATAAACTTTATTACAGCTTGAATAGATTTAAAATGATCAAAATTCTTTGAACTTTACCAAAAGATCACTTTTTAAAGTTTATATGGGTAATAAATAAACAACAGAAAAAAGAAAATGGCTTTAAAAGATGTAATAAGTGGGAACCGATATATCATAATACGTTGTTCGGATTTATTATTACGACACAGACACGTTGAAGGTAAATAAAAAATTTAGAAAATTAATAACCAGATAAGGAAACAGAACTTATTTTAACAAACTAAATTGTTAATCTAAAATAGTATATTGAGTTTATATATTAGAACAAAAGTTTTGGCAAAAAGGTTTGATATCGTTGTAGTTTATGGCTATTTATTATTTATATAGTAATACTGTGTTGAGGAAGAAAATTTTCATCATTTTTCAGGCTTAGAAATGAACTATCCAATAAACAAACTATCCAATAGATGAACTAAAAATCAGTCTTTTCAACATCTTCTCTTCCCCTCTTTTCTTCAAATGCAAAAAGCAACAGAAGAGGTGTCTTAGGTGTGTCTACTGCACAAAAATGGTTAGCAAAGTTCAAAAATGGCGACTTTAACCTCTTCATCCAAAAAAAGACCATAGTTTGGTGTTACTGGGAGGGCAAGCAGCACCGGAAATCGACACATGGCAAAAAATTCGGAAAAAAAATTTCGCTTGAATCAAGAATTTCGTAAAAACTTAAAGCGCCAAAGGTATTTTAAGGGAAGGCTATAAAATTGTCATAAATAACTAGACATACTAGTACGTGGATTTAATAAAAGAAAAATATATATATAAATGCTGTAAACTTCTCATTTTCATTTCGCGTGTTGACCAGAAAGTGTAGGATCTTCTCGTTATATGAAGCGCTTAAACTTTAATCTCATAAGATGTATTTGATACAAATTTCTGTTTCAAATGAGAATATTTAAATTTTCAAAAGACTCACATCAAACTGTAAGCTTACTAACAAATCACACACATGTCAACTAAATTACCTATTAATTGTCCGTAATTAATCATACATGTCTTATCAAATTAGCTAGTATTGCAAACTTTTTGTTTTTTTTTTGCCAATGTTAGATCTAACAATTAATGAATCCACAGTTTCATTTGGGTTAAAAGTTCATTTATCTACTTATAAATTACAACAACATAATGAAGAAGCCAGCATGATTGTTTATTAAACATGTTCTATTCAATTCGTGATTAGACTTTAAACGGCATCTTGTTGCTACATTGAAAAAAAGTAAAATGCAATTATAATTACAAACAAAGTTGTCAGTCGGTCTATCAAATTCGGTTTTTACGTTAATTAGTTTGAGGAACAATTCGATTTGTCATCTGTATTTATGATTAATTAGATTGTGTGGTGTTTTTAAAATAATTATGCTTGGAAAATTTATGGAAGTCATTACTTTTTTGTATCATTTACCAAGACAAACATAATGTTGATTGTGGTGTGCGGGATTCGTTCCAGAAATAGTCGTCTTATATTCTCCGAGGAAGGAGTAAGCTATGCATCAATGTCTGGAAGAATGAAATATAGAAAAGAATGACAAACTATGCACAAATTAAATATAGAAAAAAAACTCTTATTTAATTTTAATCTGACGTCGTATGCAAGAACGTATTTATATGTTAAAAGTTATGGAAAATCATTGATTAAGTACCAGGGTTGCACGGAATTCCATCTTCCATTTTCCGTTTTCCGTTTTCCGTTTTCCGTCGTTTTTTGAGTTCCATTTCCGTTTTCCGTGGTCCGCCTGAAAAAACCGATTTCCGTGCAACCCCGGTCTGTATTTAAAATGTTCAATGTCACGGTTCCGAGAGAAACCAATCCGATGGGGGATCATCTTGCGAGTTTCTAGACACTTTATTCAGTTCCAAACTTGACTACTTGTTTATTTGATTGTCGGTCGTCATCCCAAGTGCGTGGAGATGCGGACCAGCTCTCTCCAGAATGTTCGGCTTCGTCTTTCAAGTGTTGACCAGTGTTCAACCCAACTGAGCAGTTTCCTCGTAACTAACAAATCAAAGGAAATCGAGCCATCGAGCTTGGCGTGAAAGTATATTATGTCGAAGGGCCATTAGAAGACGTTTATTGAAGAGAACTTCCTGAGATGAGCATCAAGTTTCGAGCAAGGCCGGAATGATGATGTATTAGCTCTTTTTTCGTTAGCTGGAATGTGAGGAAGTAGAAGATTGCATTTGTAGAATTCTAAATATAGAGTCCTCAGTAGCATGTGTACGATCAGCGTCTTTGTTGTGTTGATTTCTAGACCGTGATTTCTAGACGTTGATTTAGACGCCGGCTTATTTCTTCCGAAGAACTTCCAATTAGCACCACGTCGTCAGCGAATACGAATTGTTTCAAAAACGTCCCATCAACACAGATATTTTCAGCTTCTCCTTGTCGGATTCATCGAGCATCATTTGGAGAGCAAATGCGAACAGAGATGGTGACGTCGAGTCAACTTGACTCACCAATCTCTTGAAAGGAATATTGATTGTTGATCCATGGATTCTGATATCTGAAAAAAGAATCCGAAAAGTCGATTAGAGCTACTTCCAGAGGAAATTTGAATTCATTACATTTTTCAGTGAATTTTCGAACAGAATGAATATTCTCGATGATCTTCTAGACCATCCTTCCCCTTTCGTAGGAGATTCACTTTGGCGATTTTCCAATCTTCTGGTATTCTTCTTCCCGTCAAAATCATGTTCAATGGGCGCATGCGAAGGCAAATAATAGATACACGCTCTACTAGCAGCAAAAAATCTAAATTCTATTCCCTGTAGTTTAATCTTTTTCCATCTTCCGTTTTCCGTTTTCCGTCGTTTTTCGAGTTCCATTTCCGTTTTCCGTTGTCCGTCTGAAAAAAATTGATTCCATTTCCGTTTTCCGTTGTCCGTTTGAAAAAAAAATCGATTTCCGTGCAACCCTGTTAAGTACGTTTCTAAGAACGTGTAAATAAGTGTGTGCAAGAAACAATATTTAACGGATAAACACGTTCTTGCATACGGTCTCTGTTCCTACATTGGCAAATCGAAATTTATTTGTCTAAAAACTCCATTTTCTTGAATTTTGTTTGCAACCATTGTAGCCCATTTTTGAAAAATTTTCAACACAATTTAAGCTGTCGCGAGCCTAATTCAGTCGAGCCTTGAACGCTTTCTTGATAGAATTTCTTTATTGAATGCAAGACTATAATGAATAGCAACAAATGATTATGACCTTATATAGCCAAGTATTCTCACAGAAAACATAATAAAATAATATGCAAATAGCTCACGAGATTAAAAAGCAAACAGCTTCCCTAGTGAAGGCTTAATCTATCATTTTGTTACTCACTGTAGTACAATTGATAAAAAAAGTTTTTAGTTTATATTTTTATCAAATTTTAGAAAACAACCACAACATGCACGCCAAATGGAAGTTAATGTTTTCCAATATTTAAACGTGTATTACTAATTTACACGTATGATTTTCATATAATTTAAAATGCCATTGATACTAGCCGGTCTTAAGATATCTAAAACATGCGCTTCTTACCGAAATTTGCAAAATAAGCATCTTTTCTCACCCTCATATTATCCACTCAATTTGGGGTGCAACATGTATTCTTATTAGTTTACTTCATATAATAAATTATTTTTAATTCAATTATATACTCCTGAAATATTCTGTAAACGCAAATATTGAAATGTTTCAGATTATAAAAACACCAAAAAAGCTTTCCTATATCCGTTGATGGTAAGATTACTTGAGAGATGCATTAACAACGAGAAGCATTCTCGCAAACTAGCGGTTGCTAGAGTTTTTCCGATTGGCACTGGAAGAGCTCACAAAGTGTGTGCATGTGCACACACACACAGACAGCTCACACTCTTGTTTACTTCATCCATCGATTGCCATTTCTAGCAGCAGCAGCTTTTAACATTATGGACCATTTTAAATTCTTTTTTATAATCCAGTGGATATGGATTTGAGCTACCATTTTCGCAATTGCTTGTAAATATTTCTGATACTTGAACTCTTATTTTATATTGATACTCAAATGTGCAAAACGTTCTCAGTTATCTCTAGATTATTTTCGTTCTTTGATTTGTTTACATTTTTATTAGCTTTCTCTTTGTTTCAGAAAGTAATTTGAAAGATGTGCACGAGCTCAGCTTTACTTTTACTCGTTTTTCTCGTACCAGGTAATTCAATATTTATTGATTTTTAAGCTTATTAGATATGTTAGCTCAAGTTAAATGACAAAGTTATTAATAATTTAAATTCATTGGTTGGAAAATATAAAACCTTTTCAAGGGATATAGTCATATAAGTCAATTATACGGTTGTTATAGATATAGCTTCCGGTAATTTTTTTTTATAGCTTCCGGTAATTTTTACTTAATAGAATTGAGGAAACAACTTAAAAATCTCGCATAATTCATAAATTATTTAAATATAAGAAAGATACACTATCAATGTTTTTCCTACGAAATAAAAAACCAACAGTTTTCTAACATTTTATTGATGATTTTAAAGGAAAAAGTAAAAACATCTAAATTGTGCTACGTACTGTAGATATTTGTACTAATCTTTTCAGAATACAATTTTCAGAGTCGTGAATGATATTAATAGCAATTTTATATCCAATATAATATTCATATTTCACAACAATTGAAATGAAAAACATTGAAGTTAGGATCGAAAATCTGAAATTGTTTTCATTATTTAGAAGGTAATATCGGATAAGTCTAGTAACTTTACGCCCAGCTCAATATGAAAAATTCGCATTTTGAATGTATTCTTTTGCAATTTCGGATTACAATGTAAATAAAGTTCCAAATACAAAACTAAGCTGCTCGTAATTTATAATTGGTTGGTTTCCTTCAGTGATGGACGAAATGAATAATTTTAACAAGCAAAATCCGTAAAATGACAAATTTTGAATCTAGAAATCCATTACCAGTTTTCGTGGTCTAAAAATTATTGAAATAACGATTTTGCGCTATTTATATCGTGCATGGAAATTCATACATCCTAATAACAAAAAAGTTTATACTACAACTTAATTAAGTATGTATTAAGTTATCTAAAAATATTAATATATTTTTAAATGGTTAAATTTGAGCATTATGACTGAACTCATTTTATGACCATACAAGATGAGGCTCTGGTATTGAAATAAAATTATCAAATGGGACCGAATCTAAATTTTTGGTTAAATATTTATATTTTTGTATAGTTAAGAAACAGCGGCCTATACTCGAACGAATATTGTTTTTTTAAAAAGACGTATTGCTTTTTAAATACGCTTAAAAATCGATAAAACGGTATTCATTTAAGATTGTATTGCTGGTATAGTTCCATTATCTCAGGACAATCGACGCGCCTAGCATAACTCGTGAAGTTCTAGGTGTAAATAAAAAATATAAAATCTTTTTTGACTATACTTAATCACGTTTTACGGAATTGTTCAGTATAATTTCAAAAGTATGGCACATTAAATCGAACATTATCTATTATTTAAATAGCTCTGAAAGGTACACCTTTAATTGATAGGATTTTCAAAGAATTCTATAATTTGTCATCCTTTTTTTGCAGAAATTAAAGTATATATGTTTATTATAAATTTATAAATATTGTTAAACAATTTAGCGAGGGATACATTTGAAAGAATAGCTCTGTACAAAGTTTCTCGACTTTTCTATTCTATCCTAGCTTAAGTTCTAAACCGATTTGATTTGATTTCCGGAATTGACAAAATAATCAATACTGATTAACTACAAGAACCTAATTAAACCGGGTAAAGTTCTAAATTAAAATTTTCCAAATAAAACAGACGTATTCACAATATTTAAGCGGGTTTAATTAATTTTCATGCGTAACTGAAAATCTACTTTCCCGCCAAATTGAATGGTTAAGTTTGGTGCTCAGAAAAGATGCTCATTTTGCAAGTTTCGACAAGAAGCGAATGCTTTTAGATAGTTTAAGACGGATTAGTAAGAATGACGTGTCAAGTTGTAAAGAAAAATTACTTGTAATTTAGTAAAACACGTTTAAATGTTTATAAGTATTCATTTCCATTTGGCGTGCTTGAAGTTTGAAGTAGCTACTTCTATGTCAATGATATGGACGTCTAATTAAAAAATCAATTGAATTTCGATATAAATGTAACTTCTATATTAATTCATTTGGCGTGCGGTAGAAAAATCTTTTATTTTTCTGTAGAACGATTCTGATGTGTCATCCAAGAGTTATTAGAATTCTCTTTTACTTGACTGTTAGTGCAGAATTTCAGCAAAGCTTTATTTTAATTACATCTATGTTTCTATATCATTAAACAGCAAATAGAAAAATATTTCTATGTATCATTAGTCTTGCAGACTAACGATAAATTGCTCTCTTTTTTCAATTACAATAACCAGCGGATAAGACTAAATTTACCTGAAAACAACAATTAGTCATTAGTCACGTTGACTGTAACAAAACTATAATTGATTTCATTTTTGATCAATGAGGTAGTATCTGATATATTTTTAACTGGAGCAAACATCCAATCGGGAGAATAATATTATCTACAAAAAATTCACAAATTTTCTAAAATAACGATCCTAAAATTAAAATACTATTAAAAGCACCTTTTTCATCATACAAATTGTAATAATTTCAGCTTTGTACTGCGCTGAAGCTAACTGCACCAATAAAAATGACTTCAAGTGCTATACGTGCATGGGAAGAGATATGGAAAACTGTTTATCCGGATTAACGTGTTGCTCCGGTGCCTGTTTCAAACTAGAAGACATAAGTATAATATATCGACTCATTGAAATATTATAATAGAAAATTGCAGAGCATAATGTGATGGTGAAGGGATGTGTGAACACGAAAGAAGAAGACGCTTCAATGAAAGTGCGTGAGCTAGATGTTCCACTTTACTGGGCAAACAAAGAAAAAGTAAAGGGTAAGTCTGTTGAATATAATTCCAGAAAATGACGTTATAACTGACTTACAGGCGAGTCATTCTTTTGCAGCGGAAGTGATTACTGTAACGAAGCAATTGGAATGACAAGCATTGTTAGTATCATATCATCCGCTTTATTGGGTTTTTATTTGGCTTAGTTTCAAGTTTTTAAATGAATAGGATTGTGTTTTTGATTTTCTTAAACATCTATTGTATATTTTTCTCTTTTAAAGCTCAAATATAGTATCGTCGTAAGATTTTAATTTTTCTGCAATAAACTATTTAATAAAGGTTTTTTTATTTGTTTTTGTATACTTTTATACAAATAAAACAGGTTAGTTTAGCTTTCTTATAATTTTAAAGATCCTTTAGTGTTTAAATCACTTTCGAAAACAAAAACGTATTTTAAAGAAAAAATTTTAAAATGAAAAAGTGAATAGTTCCTTCCTTATTAAAATCGTTTTGTTACATAAGATATTTTCAGATCTATTTAAATACTGGATAATGTTCGATTTCATTTGTCGCACTTTTGATTATTTCTAAACAATTCAGAAAAGCGTGATTAAATATAGCCAAAACTAAATTTTCAGCTTATCTGTATTTCTTGTTTTACCCTCCAATGCAAATGAGCATTATTACGAGATAAAACCCCACCCTGGATCATATAAAGACTTAAGTTCGAGCCTATTTGAAAATTGTATTTCAATTTTTTCGCTTACCAACCAAAATTATATTTCAATTGTTTCGTTTCGCTTGCACGCGTACTTTCATAGAGTTTCCAATTTCAGTTTGTAATATTTTCCCTAAATTCTCAAAAAATATTAAAATTTTCACAAAATATAAAGCTTGAGCACGTTTTTCTTAGCTTGTTTTGTTAGATTTTCAATTGAAAAAAAAACTATCAAGACTCCCCTTCTACTGACGAAGATATCTTCTATTTTGGAGAAACACGCCGTCTGTCGATGAAACACTAGCTCTTACTCTAACTTTATATAGCTCTACTGTATTCTTATGAGGATTTAAATTTTTCTAATAAGTTATGTGGGCTCTTTCTGCCAGGTAAGCCATAGATTGAGCCTTATTGGTACATCGGATCCTTACATCAGTTAATATCGGTAGAGAAAGTGGAGACTGTATTGGCTTTTACAGAATAATTCAAGTTTACTAGAAATATGGTAATAATTAGCTTAGTAAGCATACTCAAATATAAGTTTTTAGAAAGATATTAACATTCTAAGATAGTGTAAGACATGCTTAATTAAGTTGTAATAAAAACATTTTTGTTACAAAGCGGTAAAAATTTCGATACACGTTTAAAAATTAAAAATCGCTATTTCGATTTGACGTGCTAGAAACAAGTTTTACTTCAATAATAAAAGGGTTTTTATTAAAAACATTATCTATATCACATTTAATATTCTAGTAAGAAATTAGATAAATCTAATTAAATCCTAAACAACGACAAATCTCAAACAATGAAAAGAAAGTGCATTCAGCTGCTGATGTCTTCTGTACAAATGGCTCATAGACGATCTCGTTCTCTCCAAGTGAAACGTATAATTGCGTTCTAACCAATATTTCAAAAGTGTTGTCGTCTTCGAACATTCCATTAACCGTAAACTCGTGATAGAGAAACTAAACAAAGGGGATATTGTTTAATAACTTGGAGTTGAAACTAACATCATTTTTCGGAGGCCTTTGTCGAATCATTTCGTTAACTGTTAAATTAAATTTGAAGCGAAGACCATGTCGGGAATAGTGATTTATAGATAATGATGGAATACTGTCGCTGGTTGGTTCCAAAGAAGACAATACTATGCAATTATCTAGTTCTTTTTCCTGCACCCAGGTTCTGAGAGCATTCATAGATGACTGAATTGCACAATTAGATTTTTAGAATATATTACCCTTACCGTTAATTGAACCGATTCTTCAACTTTTTCAATGTGCGGCATTGGATAAGTGATATTGGAAACATCTACTAAACACATGCAAAAGTTTTCCGGAATGGTTGCCTCCTGACAAGTTCTAAAAACAGTTATTTTAAGTTAATTGTAGTTTTAGTTACCGTTGAGATGAAATTTTATCAAATAAACTAATTCCGCGACCCGTATCCGCAGGCTTTACTGAACGATCCTCTCCGAACCGCATGTCAACAATATCTGTGAGCATTTTATGAATATCAAAATTGCTAAAGATTATATTATAATAAGTATAGTTTTGAAACAAACCTGGTTAACTTGTACTTGTTTTCAAGAAAGTTTTGGTATTCCACCGGATACTTCTCCTAAATTATATGACATACTTTTAATGAAGTGTTCATTATTTAAATTTTATAAAAGAGCCAACGCAATTTTCTTAAAAAATTTGCTGATTTACATAATTTTTAAGTTTTTTGAGAATATAGATCTTATAAAAAACAAAAACGTACCTTGAAACCCTTTGGTAACTTTATAGCCATTAATGGCATTCTTTCTTCTATTCTTCCCGTATACGTCCTGCAATCGAAAAGTAATTTTATAAATATACAAAATGGCAAAATGTAATAAATTTTTTTCTTCATATGAATAAAGAAAATTATTTAATAGTTTTGTTTTACTTAAACAGTGTATAAAAGCATGAAATTATAGAAGATCCTAGAATAGTTAGAAACAAGGAGCAACTTTCCGAATTCTTGTGGGTCAGTTTTCATGTTCCCGAGAGACAATAGAAATAATTTCAAGCATTTGTATCGTTTTCAAAGCAATGAAAAACTTTTTGTGAGACTCTGAGGCTCTATAGTCGACCGAAAGTCTCCATCAAACCATTAAGAACGCTGACCGAAACATTGTTAGTGTATCTAGAGAAGATCCTAGAAGTACTAATACAGATATCCAGCTCATCTTGGCGTTTCAAAATAAGAAACCATCTAGGAGGACTATCCGAAGACATCTTGGAGGAGAATGGACAGCACGGAAGACTTTCAATAAATAACTTATCTGAAAGAAGAATGCGATTTGCGTGTGCAAAATGCGATTTTGCAAAATGCGAAAGTGCGATTTGCGTGTGCAAAATCAGATGGTAATTCGGGACATCGGTACTGGGAAAATCATGAGGGATCCCGTTTAGACCCCTAGTATAAATGTCGAAAGCGTGGTGGGTCGTTGGTGATGGTGTTTTTCAGATAATTATATGCATTGGAACTATTGAATCGCTTCGTGTCCAAACACATCTCGGATAACACCATGGGTACGTACAAAAATGGGTCTGGCATTCATTTTTAGTAAGAATATAATTTAAAGCACACATATGTACCCATCGAAAATGGGTTCTAACGTCGCCGTGTGGATCTTCTGTACTGACCCAGTCAAGCTAATGCTTTGAATCATATAGGCCTTTGAGAATAGTGACGTATTGAAGAAGTCAGTGTCATCCATAAGTTCAATATTGTGGAGGCCGCATGAAAGGATTCGATATAAATAGATAAATTTTTATAACATTTCTACCACACGCCAAATGAAAATATCGCTTTTCACATATTTTTTCGTGTGCACGCCAACTGGTATAATAATAAAATGAGCCTAGTAAACGTGCTCAAATCTAAATTTTTGGAAATTTATTTACATTTTTAGGTAGTTTAGGAAAAGCATAGTTAAATTGTCTATAACAATGTTTTATTGAAAAGACGTAACAAACATCATTCACACTTAAAATTCTAAAAATAGTTATTTCCAGTTGGTGTGCGTGTGTAATGAATCTCGACACTAATTTTTCCGATTGTATTGGGTTTAGGAATATGTTCGTATAGAATTTTCATTATCTTTTATTTCACAAAAATTTTCTTGTTGTTTGGCAAAGTGGATATATTATGGCCTGATAGCGCTTTTTCTGCTCTACAAAACTGTGTTTTTAGTTTTTAAAATTTCATAAATCAGCTCTTCTTCACTTATCATCGAAATGGAGAAGGTGTTTTAGGCGTGTCTACTGTTAAATAATGGTTCGAAAATTAAAAAAATAGCAACTTCAATCTTGACGACACGCCTCGAAACGAACGACCACCAGAATTAGACGAAGGGCTTCTGAAGGCACTATTGATGGAAGAAAAAATGAACTATGATGAAAAGACAATCCTTAATCATTTTCATTCAATAGGATTTGCCCAAAAACTCATTAACGGTGAATAAATAATCGATTAATTTATTATAATTTTTTCTTAAAGAAGTTCATGTGAAAAAACTCTACGAACAATCCAATATTTGACGTAAAATTACAAGATGGGTACGATCTTATCTCTAAATGATAAAATGGCTTTCAGATTTTAGCCTCTACCACCTTAACTGTGATCATATTTATATCATTTCAATCGGTGTGCTATCATCAAAATTCTCCGACATTTTTTCACGATAACTATTTTTGACCATTTTTATAAATTTTTGATTTTTTGATATTGTCCTTTTCAGAGATCGATGCCTACTGGAAGATCAAAAAATTAGGGACGGAGAAAAGGTTTTATTTAGTTTTTTTTTTTTTTTTTTTTTTTTTTTTATTATTTTTTTTTTTTTTTTTCCACACGGTCATTAAGGCCATCGAATCTCTTCCCCTTTTTGTTTTTGCTCTTCCATTAGGCATCGATCTCTGAAATGAATAATAACATATAAAAACAATGACGAGTATAAGTTGTTTCAGTAATGAGGAAAACTCATTTCCGATTTAAAAAAGTTCACATTCTAACTTCAGTCGATTAATAATTAGGACATAAGTACTTCTTCTACGCATAAATCAATGCCTAGGAGTTCGACGAATTCTTATAACTTGACGGTGTAATGTTCCGTGATGTTTTGCGGATAACTTTTTTTCCTTTCTAGTTACAGTATGATAGTATATGACCGCTTATTTATTTTTTCAATTTAATGATTTTTTCATTATTTCAACTTCGAAAATATACTCTAGATATTCAAGAATAACTTACCATTGAATGGAACCCAATCGATTACCATGGTCTCCCATTATAATTGATAATGTTTTATCTAGTGCACCATTGGTTTCCAATTGCGCCAAATGGTTCGCCAAGTTTTCATCAACTATCTCAAGCGTAAACGGTTTCTCATGAGTTAAACTGTAAACTGTGTTTTCTTAACACAAATACCCAATTGAAGAATATTACGTTGTTACAAATGTAAACCCAAAATGACAAATATCTTTGAATTGATGTGCGAATCTACGCCAAAGGGCGATAAAATCGTTCTGAATTTGTCCTCCATCATTACATTGAGAATATTTCCATTTATCATATATAGATAAATAATATGCTCGATAATAATGATCTGCAGGAGCTTCACGAAATCCAGGCATAAATTCTGAACGAGGATAAGTGAACAAGCCAAGACCCTTCTTTGATATGTCCTCGTTTAACATTGTCTCGCAACCGTATTCTATTTTTAAAACAAATTTATCAAACAGTATAAAAGTGCTCACTTTCTTTCATTTCATTCCATAAAAATTTTAAATCACTTGGATCAATCCGATCACTTTGTGGTAAAATCCAATTGACGTTAATGTCACCGGAAGCATCAGTCTTGTTATGTCTCATGGCTTGCTCAGCGTCGCCAATTAATATAGGTCCCAGATTGACCATGGAATTATCCGAAACCTTCATAAAAACTGTTTTACATTTGATCCATTATTAAACTACCTTATTATAACCATAAAAGAAATGATAACCAAGACGATTCATCATCTCTACCGTTCTTGGTAAGTGTCTCATGAACATTGTGCGCGAAGTTGAATCAAAACCCAAAATATCAATCGAATATCGGTTTGTGGTCTCATTTGCTTTTGTCAACTTTTTTGCGCCATACTTTGTAAACGAAGGCATATCTGATACGGTTAATAGCTGAAATTTAATCTCATAATTAAACCTCATTACTCTGTCATACTTGATTTCTTTCATATTTTCTATCGCGAATTCCAGCAAACGTTTTATGAAACAATGTTTTATTTTCAGGAGGAGCAAATACTGAGTCATTTTGACATTTGATGAAAAATGCATCAGCGTTTACCCAGAATCGCTGGTTGGTTGGAGCCTCGTATCGGCTAACCTCGTAGAAATCGTTTTTGGTTTTGTTATTTGCCCGTAATCCGCCTTCTATAATGTGAACCTGAAATTGAGAAAGTGTTTTTTTTTTGAGAGCGACATTTTGTTTCGTGTTTTTTAAGCTTTAAAGTTTTTTGAGAACTACTGAAGTACGTGTACAAGAGAAGAATGATTATTCTCTTCTTCTACGCATGCAATCATCCTCAGCGAATATTGAACTCCAGAAACAACCGATAAGGACCATCTTAATGGAGAAACACTGTGTGCACGCCAAATTCAAAGATTTGTTGATATTGAATGTAATCTTACAGTTTTATACGTTTAATTTACAGACAAATTATCTAATAATTAAAAAAAAACATTTCTTAAATTATACAAGCAACGGATTTCTTTACTCAGCAACATTTTTTGAGCATATTTTCTTAGTTACCCAATTGACTGTTACTTTTGGGTTTTTTGAGTGTGGAGGTTTGAACATCAAAATGTAACATTCACTATTGTCCTTTTCAGAGATTGGTGCCTAATAGAAGAGGAAAAAATTAGGATGGAATGCGGTTCTCGTTTGGATGGCCACATCAATGTGTGTTGTCTCAAAAAAGTAGCAGAACACATTGAAGAGGAATTGACGAAAAAGTTGTTTGTAGCCGTGTGGCCGCCCATCATTTTTTCTTTTTTTTTACTCTTCCATTAGCCACCGATCTCTGAAATGGATAATATAAAATAGTTCGTTTTAGAGATCAATTATGTGAATAACAATAACAAATTGACAATATAATTTAAGTCGTTAGATGAAAAACTTGATGAAATATGGTTTTTCAGTCCTTAATTTCCTACAATGCGATTAACGCATGCCAAATCGAAATACCGATTTTGCGATTTTTAAAAGTGCATGGAAATGTTTACGTCTTTATAACAGAAAAGTTTTTACTGCTACTTTTATTAAGTTTGTCTAAAATTATGTAAAATATTAAAATATTTCCAAAAAGTTATTTTTGAGCATTCTTACTGAGCTTATTCTATTACACATTTAAGCTGGGATGATTATAGATATACAAAACAGCTAACGTGGAAATCAGTAATACGTTACTAAACTTCAAAGTTCGATATTTGCTGGTGGTATACGATGGTATGTATATGAATAAAGACCGTGATATCCACACTATCTTTTCGTATCCGCACGCCAACTGGTCACAACAGAAAATGGATGATTCAATAACACGAAAACCGTAAACAACTTTAGTGCGTTTTTTTCAAAAACATTGACTTTTTACTTTCTTTCTTTTGATTTTTTCGAGATTTTTACATTTTTTGATTTTTAAAGCTTAAACTTAATGATTTCTCATTCGGATTTTTTTGATGACCTAGTAAATTGTCTTGCGGTTTTGATGATATAATGTTTGATGCACTAGGACAAATATTCTTTGAGATATAGATGATTTTAACATAATTTTTCATTTTTTAATATGAAAACAATGCAAAAAATGGAAAATATTTTGTTCGTAGCATCTACAGTTGATATAGATTATATTAAAAGTAATTCGGAGAAAATCCTATTGTGCAATGTAGAAATATTTTGATTTTTCTTTTTTTCATCTATTCCATGTTTTTAATAACTAAGAAACTAACGAAGACGAACGATTTCTTGCCATATTCAACTTCATTGTGCTTTACCTTCAACTTCCATCATTCAATACAACGCATAAAAAATGATTTTCAGTAGAATTTGCTAACGAAAATCCGTTAATTGAAAGAAAGTACAATATTAAACATGAGATCAAAAGTTAATAGCATATTCTTATATCACATTATCCCCTGCTTGAATTATAAATAGTCCTTTCCATCACACTAAATAGGAATAAATATCTAATTTGTTCCAACTTCCAATTTTATAGTTAGGCACCAAATTTTAATGATTTTCTTGCCTTGTTAGAGACCTCGATTTTCATATTCAACCTTTTCTATAAAAACCTTCCGTTAATTCTTCCAATTGTAAACTTTTGCATATAATCTCCTCATTGTGCTTAATTCAAATTATCGATTCTAAAAATTTCATTTTATGACTATATTATACAGAGCTTGCATAAAAGAATTTTATGTCGCACTGTGACATCCAAAAATGTTGATCCACATTATTTGAACACGACAAGAAATGAAGGTATTCAGCGTGATTTTAGCATAATTTTCTACTGATTTTCAGACAAAAATTCCTTACGTTAATTTAGTTTCAATTGTTATCTATAGTTTTTAAAGGATTTGGTGGCTGAAAAATGGGATATTTCAAAACTCTGTTTAGTTTTAGAGAAACCGAATTTTAAACGAAACATTTCTTTCTTATAGTATTATTCATTTCAGAGATCGATGCCTAATGGAAGAGGAAAATTTTAGGGGCGGGGCAAAGGTCTTGTTTAGGCAGCCACTAAGGCCATCACGTCTCTTCCTCCTTTGTTTCTCATCAATTTTTGTTATCTATTTTTTGATGACAAGAAATGAAAAGTTAAATTTAAAAATGAAAATGGATCAAATAAAAATATTGATGACAAACAAAAGAGGAAGATACGTGATGGCCTCAGTGGCCGTGTGGCTGCCTAAACAAGACCTTTGCCCCGCCCCTAAAATTTTCCTCTTCCATTAGGCATCGATCTCTGAAATGAATAATAATAATCAATAATTAACTAAATAATAAAACATGGAAAAGATGAGAAATAGAAAAATCAAAATATTTCTACATTGCACAATAGGATTTTCTCCGAATTACTTTTAGTATAATCTATATCAACTGTAGATGCTACGAACAAAATATTTTCCATTTTTTGCATTGTTTTCATATTTAAAAATGAAAAATTATGTTAAAATCATTTATATCTCAAAGAATATTTGTCCTAGTGCATCAAACATTATATCATCAAAACCGCAAGACAATTTACTAGGTCATCAAAAAAATCCGGATGAGAAATCATTAAGTTTAAACTTTAAAAATCAAAAATTATAAAAATCTCGAAAAAATCAAGAAAAAGGAAGGGAAAAGTCAATGTTTTTGAAAAAAACGCACTAAAGTTGTTTACGGTTTTCGTGTTGATGAATCATCCAAACCGGTTGGCGTGTATCCGAAAGATAATATTTGGTACAGTACTTAATCGTGTATTCATTTTTTTTAATATAATGGTTTTAAGAAGAAATACGTTAAGTTCGCAAAGAGTTGAAAAATCGATGAGATGTGCGATGAAGAAGTGCGTTATCATTTAAATTGATAATTTAACGTTTTGTAAATTTCAGGTGATGCTTCAAAAAAAATTGACTTTTTACATTATCCGCACTTCATTGCCACGAAATATGCAGCATAAAGCAACAGGCCGCGCACCAATTGAAATGAAAACAAGCCCTTCACTTGTTATTATTCATTTTTTTATGATTTTATTATTAAAAAATTATCAAAGCGTATCTTCATCAAATTTGAACAAATGATTGTACTGGAACTCAGCACTTAAATAAAGCTTGATGAAGATACGCTTTAATGAAATGTTTAAAGAAAGAATAACAAAAAGTGAAGGGCGTGTTTTTCTTTCAATTGGTGCGCGATCTTTTGCAATATGCGGCATACTCCGTGGAGTGTTATATTGTGTTTTATTTCATTTGTGTTTTAGCGTATGTCAAAATAGTTGACGACGCAATCACGCTGCAAATGCGGCATACTAATTCAAATTCATTTTCAAATCGATTATTTTAATAATTTTTAATTAATAAACGTTCAATATAAGCAATAAAAACTAAAAAAATGTCACAAAAATAAAATAAAATAATCGATTTGAAAATTAATTTGAATTAGTTTGCCGTATATGCAGCGTGATTGCGTCGTCAACTATTTTAAAATAAGCTATATTTTGACATACGCTATATATATATATTATCAAAATCTGAGAAATTGACAATTCCAATTTTATTTTTATAAAAAATAAAAGTAATAAATCTGACGTGATCTAGAAATTTTGAAGAAATATAATGAAAAACAAAGAAATTTTTAAAATAAATTGAATATTTATTCACGTTCTCATTAAGACCATTGAAAATAATTCAAAAATGATCAAATCAAACCTTTCATATTCCTAGATTTTGATAATATATACTAACAATTCTAATAAAAATGTGTAATTGATTTGATACATTAATGATGATTTAATCGTTGAAAATTATTATTTCTTTAAATTTATAACTTTTGATATAGCGCCTTATGTCTATTAAATTAAAATCTTTTCGATAATTTTCGTAAGCACTCCAACTCGATGTAACAGAAAATGCGGTATTGGGTGTAGGCGATGTTTTGACGGTCACGATTTTTCTTCTTTTTTTTTTTCATAATAATTTTGCATTTTTCGTATGTTTAATTTTTCTTATTTCTCTAAAAAAATAAGATCATAAAACGCATTTTTAATGCGCTCTGTTGCAAATTAAAATTCTAGGCCATCACCCCTTTCGGGTTGTAGTGCGTATGTAATAATTAAAATGCTGTAATTCAGTTTTTTCTCGCAAAAAAAGTAAAATTGCCCCGTTTCACTATTCTAAAAAAAAACTGCTTATAACTCTAAATCTAGATTTAATCTTTAAGAAAAACTGAACAAAAAATATTAAATCTTCTTGAATTTGGGCAAGGATCAAAGATGGAATTATTTCTGAATCACGCCCCTTTCTATTGGTTGTTATTTCAATCCGGTGAGAAATAATTGTCAAACCAAATGAGGGGTGTTACCTTCGATGGCAAAGAGGACCTCCAAAACCCTAACACATACTTGATTAATTGATTATTATAATTATTGATTTTTGCACACACAAAGCTTTGTGAAAAAATTATACGAAATTATTCCTCAACCCAATAAATTAACCGTTCAAATATTTCTGAAATCTCCTATTATTTCTCATTATTGTTGTTCCTTATCCATCCAAATCTGTTACCGCGATTTCCCCAACACATTTATTTTGTCTTTTATTCATTTTTTATTATTAATACTTAAGACTAACCTTGCACGAAACATTCGCATAATACTTTGGATAATTAACATAGTGCGGATGAACATACATGAAGCCCTCGCTGTCCATTGTTGCCAAATCTTTATCAATAAATGGACATTGTAAAACTCGCAGACGCTGAGCTAATCGCGGAGTCTTTAACAAACAAATTATGCCAAAAATTATATTAACTAAACCAACCATTATATCTGGTGCATAAATATTAGGTACGGGAAATTTGCAGAAATTATCAAATGGGTGATGGTGAAGTTCTCTTAATTGCATCCCGTCGTTTTCATTAAAATTTAGGACATCTAAGGCAGCACCACTAAAAATAAACTTTTCCTTTTTGTATTTCACTAAGTATACCGTAACTGTCCCAATGAAGAATAATATTTGCTATCAGGGCTAGAAGATCTTTTTAATATAATTTCAAGTAATGTGATAAATGTGAATGAGCAAATAAACGCAATGAGTAACTAGAAAAATAATATAGAAATATATAATGAATTTTCAAAATTTACCAGTAGTGTGCATCTTATAGACACATATCTTCTTGAACCTCTCAATATGTTCATTTAACCCTTGTTATTGAACTGTAAATTATAGAGTTTGAACTAATTAAAAAAAAGAAAAAATATATTACTAAATAAAGTTTGATAGAAACATTGTTAGTAAATAATAATTCCATATATTTAATGCATTGATGATTCTCAGCTAAAAGCATATAATCGTTTACATGAAATATTTATAAGTAATTTTTCATTGTTGTTTTTTCTGTTTATTGGGTGCAAAGAAAGTTTGGTTGTTTTGGAAATGAATTCGTTTTTGATTTCGCAAATGGCGTTTTAAACACTAATTAATTCTAGTCGTCTGTAATAGCTGATCGATGACCATGAGTGTTGTTTAAATAGCCATTTCATGTAAATAGTAGATATTTAAATAACTATGTCACATGGAAACGATGATCGATTGTTTACATTTTGGTGAGTTTCTATTAAAATTTGAAGTGTTCCAGAAATATTCCAGAAAGTTTAACTTACAAGGGCTTTACCGATTTAATTTTTATTAATTTCATTTTAAATTTCTTCCAATTCGAATCATATACCTTTAATAGTAGTTATTTTTAAATTATAAAATATTGAAAATTTAAATTAATTAGGCCAAAGCTCTGAAGAGTAATGTTTAAAGCTGCGACGTGTAAGCAACTTACAACTAGTAAGAGAACTATCCGTGATTTGAGTACATAGGGATCGATTTAATAATAGCAATAATAATAATAAAATTTATTAAGTATAGAAAGTAAAAATACAGAATACAGAGGAACCTATAAATAGATAATCTAAAGGAATATATGTTAGCTGCCAATTTCTTAAAACGGTATAATACAGTTTGAGAACTTTTCCGAGATCGTGCCTAATGGAAGGGCCAAAAATTAACAAAAAATGATAGTCTCGTTTGGGCCTCCACACGGCCACAAAGGACTATTCCATTTCCGTGTTGCTCATTTTTTGAAACAACACATTGATGAGATACAAAATAGTGGCCGGCAAGACGTGACCATTTTTCCCCTCTTCCATTAGGCACCGATCTGTGAAAAGACCAATATGTGTTAAGGGACGTGAAACATAACTTTAAATAAATTAGCTCAGAAAAATGGTCCGGTAATGTTATTAAGTAGGAGAAGTGGTTTCTTAAATACTGTACAGTAGGCGTGATAAGATTCGTGAAATTAAAATGTTTAAAATTGTAATACTAATTTAAATATGGAGAAACGTTGATCTATATTTGACGGACTATGAAAAATTAGGAATACATTAGTCTAGGATAGTATAAGATTTAAACTTTTTTGACAAATTGATTAAGTAAGCTTTCAGAGTTATCTATCGTTTTTTTCTATATACCTGAAGATAAGCTTTACTAAACATAAATTAGGTTGTTTTGGTCTATAAGAAAAGCGGTGCCAAAATATATATTTTTAGAAACTCAACTAAAAAAAAACTCAACTTATTAAAATAGATTTTTCGAGTCAATTTTGATTAACATTATCAAAAGCAGCAAAACTCACAATTAAAAAATGAGACAAATTAATAGTTTAAACAAATTAATAAAATACAGCCGCTTAAAGATTATCCAAACAATTCATCTTGATTTTGAATAGATACATACATATTGCCTTTCAAACACCTGAACCAATAGAAAGAACACTAATTTGCTTAGTTTATATTAAAACACATAAAAAGGTACCATAGTATAAATTAAATATAAACTTGTGAGATTTACTATTTAACCAGTTGCGTATCCGGTAGATTTCAATGCGCTTATATTAACGAATCGGGATTTTCCTTTCAATTTAAGTATCTGACCGAAATTTAAAATTGACATTCGTCTATTGTATTATTTTAATAGTTATGACAATTGACATTAAGATGAATTGGTTTTTATAATAATATGTAAAGGTATTTGAAACAGAAACACAAACAATTAGTAGTTTATTATTTTATATAAAAATTATTGCCGTCAGAGATAGTTAGGAACCGCAAATTTAATATCCTATAAATTACAACTAATGGTTCAAAGTTAGATGGTTCACAATGAAGATACTGACTTGCACTTTTGAAAGATGGGTTCCTTATGGGAGAAAATAGAAAAAATGATTGTCTTGTTTGGACGGCCACAAATAAAGTTTCCATCTCTCAAAAAGTACGATAGTTGTTTATTAGAATAAACTATTCTTACCGTAATTGGATTGTAAACACGGGGTTTTTGGAGCATAAATACGATTATTTTATTTTATTTTTCTTATTTTTGTATGATTCCACAAATTGTCTAACGCTTTCAGAAATAACTGGTAAAAACTTCGGCTCAATACCGGATCTCGAAAATCACTTATGCTCGAAAAGCCCAGCGTTTACAACCTTTTGACCGGTACTGTACTGTATATCATTCATCATTATACATCGATAATTTTGTAGAGTTTACCGAGGGAACCTAATTTATGAAAAAGCATTTATTTTTATTTTCTATCTTTTTGATAAACACAGATTCTCAAAAATTATAAATGAAGATTTTACGTTAAAGTTTTTGTTACAGTACTATTAAAATAAGTGACTATGTGAGATTTGTTATATAACCATTTTAAGAATATTCTATCAACATTATTCAAAAAACGAAAATTTAAAAAAACGAATTACAATCACACAATAATCTATAAACCTCAAATAATATTAGGAGCTAAATAGCTATTTTGGTTAAAGATTAGGTGAACATTACTCAACACGAGTTTTATTATGACGCAGAACATATTATTTGAAGATACATTATAAAACAAGCTTAAACGTATTATTATTCTCTACGTGATTGTAGCCAAGCTTAGAATAACTTTAAAATTATTCCACATCTATTTTATATTTGAAAGATCGGTGCCTAATGGAAGAGGACACTGGTAAATCCGAACTCCGTCAGTTGAGTACAAAACGCGCTTCGGCAACGGACGAAGAAGCTTTTAATAAAAATTATTCAAATTTTGGCGGTTCAGGTTTTCTCGCGAGAATTGAAATAAAATATAGAACTAAATTAAAGTCTAACAGCCCTCTTTTTCAGCATGATGCTGGAATCGTACGAAGCTGAAAATTCAGGATCTGAATCCCTCGTGTTTGGTTACCCCATAAACCAAATTTCAGCTCTCAACTCTTAAAAAACGCGTTTCAGCCTAAACCCAAGTATAGCGCAGGCGGAATTTCGAAAATTCTCAACATTTTTATCAGACTGCTCACGTAATTATAACACTTTTGCCTTATGCAATCTCATCATCATGGATTTATTTATTACCGTAATATGCGACCAGAGAACATGCTGTCGCAGATATAATTTCTAAAAAATAAAAAAAAACTAAAATTGAAAAAAAAAATAATAAACTAAAATTGAAATAAAGGAAGTTTAAATCATTTTTGGCTTAAAAAATTTACAGTAGGCTTCTATTCATCTTCAATGTGTGTTTTCTATTGAGACAACACACATTGAGATACAAAAGAGTGACCGGAAAAAGGAGAAACGTTTATAAATTTAAAAAAAAAGTTACCCATTCAACTCGAACAATAAAATGTATTCCGATTAATCGCTGTATCATTGACTTCATTTGCTTTCTTGCTCTTGCTTGTAAATAGTGATATGGTGTATATCCTATAAGGCTCAATGGCAATTAGCAATATAAACGTTGTTACTAAACCATGTGTTAGAAACAGAACCACCATAATGTTATTTCTAACTGAAATTTGAGAATATATGAAATGTAGCTGAGAATAAAGTATGGGAATTTTGATAAATTTTAATAAATTGCCAAATGAAAATGATTATTTTTGAACATTTAAACTCTTTGATTTCCATTAACGCAAAGATACTAGATTTGTTTATTTTTTCTTTATTTGAAATTCTACCGTTTTCCATAATCAACAAAGATGTTTCAATAATTTAAATAGTATGTTTCTCCAGTTTCAACATTTTATTTCAACAATAACAACATTTTTTGAATGATGAAAATTAATCAACGTGTAAATTAATGAGAAAAAATACTTAATGGATTATTTAGGAGGAAATTGTGGCCTCGCAAGGAAAGAGGTGCCGATTTAATATTGAATTTGTTTATTATTTCGATCCATTTCCTGTTTAATTATAATATTTTTGTAATTTTATTGTTTTCATGTCGACAAGAACAAAAGAACAGTGAAATAATAAACAAATTAAAAATGAAACCGACACCTTTCGTTGCCCCAAGCGAGACCAATTTCATTTCAGCACTAAAAGAATCGTCACTCGAACGATTAAATCAAAATCCAATATTTAGCGATGGCCGAAGCGATGTCATCTGGAACATGAGTGGAATGCTGCTGTGGTAAAGTGAACGGTGATCAGGAAGTACGACGAATCCAAAGGCTGGTGCAAAAGACTGCATATTAATTGTTTGACTACTTTAGTTTCCACAATATTTTGTCAGTTCGTGGATTGTATGGGTACCAAATAAAAATTAAAAATTTTGCAGATTTAAACGTGTATGACAAACTTAATAGTTTAATTTGCATATTTTCCTTGAGCTAAAATTACTATTTCAGCTTCAGGCCTTAACTGAAGACAGTTTTTAATAATTACAATAAACATTTTGTGAGATCTTCCTCCGTTGGCTGGAACCGAGCATTCTGATTTATCGACAGTCCATGAAATTCTAGGATTTTTCATTTTTCGCATTCATTTACACTTTGACAATGAAGTTTCCATTGTAAAAGACACAAGTGCATATTAATAACTCGTGATCATTAATAATATAAATTTAACATTTATGCACGTCAAATGAAAATGACAGTTTTACTAAATTAAAACGCGTTTTTTCTTACTTTCACGTGTTTCAAATTATACATTATCTCAAAGATCTATTTATCATAGTTTTATTAGTAGACCACATAATGAACCCGCAAGCCAACTGGAAATAACCATTTTCTGGTTTTTAAGTGTGTCTGAGTGTGTCAAGTGTGTCTTGCGTTTTTTTTAACAAAAAATATTTTACTACAAGTTTCTTAAGCTTGTCTAAAGCTATTAATTAATAATAATAACCTTCTGAAAAATTAGATTTGAGCACGTTTGCAGAGCTCATTTTATTATCATACCATCTAGCGTGTTCCCGAAATGCTAGATTATTTCACTTTCATCTTTATTCGATAATTTCAGTTGGCGTGTTTATGGACTGGTATTCCTTACAGTTTTATAATTAAAAAATATTTTCTCAAATAAATAAACTTCAAGCCTGAAGAAGCTTCAGGTTAATTTTAATAATTTTTCCAATAAAATTATCGAATCAAACCTTGATCATAAAGTTTCACTTCCATTATGCATAACAGAAATACCACAACTGGACCCGCAAACAAAGTAAATGGAATTAAAACCTAAACGAAATCATTTAAGGAGAGACAAAAATGAACTAACATTTATGGACAATCCAACAAATAATTTCCGCTGCATCTTTTTCGTTCGTGACGATAATTGTCGATGATTTATTTCACAGCTCAAATAATAAGCACATCTGCCGAAACAAAACGATATTGATAGAACACAGAATATAGTGAATAATCCAACGGATATTATAAAATACGTGACATGGTCGATTGTTAAAATATAATGAGCTTCATCGAAAAATAATGGATGTGGGCAGGGATATTTTTGAAGAAACTCTAGTCTGCCTCTAGTTTGATCCGGATGTTCGAAATAGAGCGGTGTTATCAGTAGAACACATAGGGAATATAGCACGGATATGAATATGACGCGTAGTTTATTATTTTTTATTTTATATTTGGTTGGAATAAGAGTATTATAGCGGTTTTCAAATAGGACAACCATTGAATTTGCCAATCCTGTAAGGAAAAATAATTTTAACTCTTAAAAATTTTATTTATTCTAAATACGTATAGAATTTATGAAGTTCTAACTCGGTAAAGAAGGAACGTTAATTTCACGTTGCAGCAGTTTTCTTTAGCGTAACCGCAAGCTAAGTTAACAACCTTGTGAGGTGAACAAAACAACATTTGTTTCATCGTTTATTATTTGGCAACAAGAAGAGTCATACTAAATTTTCTGAGAGGTGTCATATCGGTATACTTCAGTGTTGGACGCCATTCCATCTTCCGTCGGAAAAAAATTATTCCCATTTCCATCTACCGTAACGCAAATATACAAAAGTAACAAATACAGTAACACTTCTGATATGAACCGACATGTGTTTTTCTTAATTTCTTTTGAGATTTTTTAATATCACTTTTATTTATTTTTGACATATTTTTTACCAGCGTTTTCCTCATAAATAGAATAAAATAGATTAAATTCTTTCAAATTCGGTATATAAAATTTAAACTTCAACGAAAGCGTTGACCTCTTGATAAACGGTGTAACAGTAATTTTTGTATCAATAAATAGTTATATGTTTTTTCATATCAACTAAGCTTAAAATAAAGCAAAATATTATAAAAATCCTGTAAATACACATGAAAATGACGTAAAAATTTGACATAGAACAATGAACTTTAAGTACAGTATCTTCCAAAAGATATCGTATTCTGTCGATTTATATTTTCTTGGTCGAATATTCCTTCTTCGCGGTTAGAATTGGTAAAACTCGGATTATTCTCAGCAAAGTTACGAAGCGAAAAAATGTAATGGTCATCAAGGTTCCGGAGTTCCGCTTACGTCACCGAGATCATCTCTCAGCTGGGTATCGACGGAATTGCACAGGACCAAGAGCTTTTGCCTCACTTAAGATACCTATCACTCTACAAGATACCGACATATTTAGAAGCCTTGAAACTGGATAATGTGTCAAAGAAAACGCTTGACTCAGGTCATATTCTGTGGCTTTCTAGGACCATCGTGACCGAGGATGCCACCATTCTACGGTATTGATTTACACTTCCATCGGTCTGGAAAACTCAACTACCAATGATAAACCGACAACAACAACGCCACGCCCACCGACGATCTCATAAAAGTAGTGGATTTGGTCACTATCATGAACCACCTAAGACAGAGGCAACAGTGAGCAGAAGACGAATGAAATAATGTTGTATCACTCAAATTCTTCCGAAGGCTAGGTTTGGTGCAACAAGGAGTCAATAATGCCTACCGTAAACACGGTTTTCTAGACACGCATCATAGTCATTAAGAAGAATGGGAAATATGTGCACCGACTTCAAACTGCCATCACAACCTCTATATATAATTGGAATAACCCCCAGAGAAGTTGCGATAGATTCGCTGCAGATGCTCGTGCCACAATGAGCGGTAAGCCGACTGCATGTGGTTCCACGCAAGAAGGCTTACTTTTAAATTTCGTAACTTTTGTTCTTATTATTGGGGGGGAGGCATTACGCGCGCCAACAGGAAATTACGATTTTCGGATGTTTAAGCTTTTCTGAAAATTTTTGCGTCTTTTTAACAAAATATTTTCCTACAAATGAACTAGGCTTGTCTTTAACTATATAAAATATTCATATGTTAGATTTGAGCATGTTTACTGAGCTCATTTTATTATCGTACCAGTTTGCGTGCATTACGTATCCCATGGCATCCCCCACGTCGTTATCGAAAATAGTCAGTTTTTTTGTTAAATAAATATATTCTACTATTCTTCTCATGGTCCTCAATATACAAGGACGCTACATTTTAACAGTTCTGTAACCAGAGAAAAAAGAAGCGAAACACATTTTAGATTTTAAATACAAGTTCAGCCCAAATGAAAATGTCAGTTTTACAATTTTAAACACATATAATTAATTTCTCAGTGCAAGCTGAAGACCAGATCGTACGTAAATATTACAGTTTTATTTTAAAATATCGATTGTGCTTTAAATTTTTACAATAAGTTATACTTTAATGAATTTTCCGAGCTCCTGTTTTTACGATATCAATTTTGGGGTGAAAGTTTTTTTAAAAATGCAAAATTAATGGAGCAAGAAATTTACTGTGTTTTTGAATGAGCTTAACTAGAAAATACTTTAATAAGTCACTGGGTTGTTTTTTAATATTTATGTTTGAAGCAAGAAAGTTATACCTTCTTACCCTTACCTATTAATACAACCTGTGCCATCATTTAAACAACCCTACTGAGAGACCAGAAACGGACGGAAAGAAAGTATACGGTGGAAATAATATACCGAACGATAAGTCAAATAAGAAGCTCCAAGCTTGTAGATTAAATAGATGTAACCTGAGGGAACCCATAAATGATGGTGATTGATATAAGATACAATATAATCCAAATATATTTAATGGTATTGCAAATGTTGAATCCGCGTGGGATAGAAAAGCTATGAACTGCCACGATTCCATTAATGGTTCATCGTTATAATAACAATTCTTGGAATAATTGTTGATTATAAAATCTGTGATCATAGAGTTCTGGCTCATTTTGATTATAAATACATGTGATTTTATTACAATATATATATGGGCTTATGAAGAATCTGAATTGTTGTCAAATGAAAATGTTTTTTTTATTATTTTGAATAAAAACAATTTGTGTAGTATTAATAAAAGCCGACAAATGAATATTCTACGAAGGAAATTAATAGAAGACTCATTAATTAACTACACATGATATTTTTTATAATAAGTTTTAATAAATCATTATTTTCAAAATTAATATGGTGATTAATTGTAGCCTGTTGTGTTCTGTCGGAACTCTTGCGCCCAAAAACAAAGTTATTTTTTGAATTGTTTGAAATATTGAACATTTATAGAGATTGATTAAAATATTTTGTTTATCATAATAATACAATTAGATGAAATATTTATTTGGAATTCTAGAATACTAAATAAATAATGATTAAGTTTTAAAAATGATTTTTTCCAATTTTTTAATTAAATTCTGAAAATATGACCAAAGTATTTTCACCACAAGAACTACACAACCAAATGGATTCTAGGAAATGTGCCTTCAAAACAGCTACTTTCAGACAAATATCGTAAAAATTTAAATGTCGGAGATACTTCAAGGGAAGCCTTAAAAAATTATTACGTAAAATTTTTTATGTTAAAAAAATTTTATATATAGATTCATATGGTTGCAGATTATTTTACAAATTCCCGCTTGTGATTACGATGATCCGTTTTACAGTGACAAGCGTTTATCCTAAAACGCGTAGCTCAAAGATATTACGCACTTTTCTTGCACTGCATTTTTTAACAATTTTTAAAGTTCAATTATATTTTTTTCATAATTTATTGAAAATAGAAGTAATTGGCAACATTTTAGAGATGACTCCACGTAAAGAAACTCCAATTGTCATCCGGCAAGCTGTTATCAATATGAGGGAAAACGGAATGCATGGTACCGAAATTGCCATGGTAATTTAAACCAAATTTTGCTACTATAACATTTTAAACACTGATTCACATAAAATATCAAAAAATCAGCCAATTTGGTCAAGTCACAAAAAAGTTTAACCCGAAAAAACATTTGTGACAAAACTTTTGTCAGCTAGTGTATATATTTTTTTAATGTTATTTATTTAAAAATTAGTTTTAAACTTCCACGTGTAAATTAATAAAATTCGACTAAATCTAGATCAATTGTAAATTTCATTCGTGTTGTATGTCGAACTTATATTTTTATCGTCATAATCTCATCTTTCTATACTGCAATATTGTTTAACTGTAGAATAAAGGTTAATTTTGCACATTGAAAATGTCTATTTTTCAATTTTTTCAATTTCCGTGTTTTATGTTGTTGATATTTTGTTTTAGAAAAAATTATTTTTATATAACGAATTTTATGTTATAATGTTATCTGGATTATTAGCTTTCTACTTATATATACCTTTCTTCATGTACTTAAAAAATCATTATTTTGGGTTCAGAATGTGTCCCCCTTTGTGCCAGGAAAACGTTATTTGCGGGAAGCTCTTCTGTTCCTTTTCCAACTCAAGAAGAATGTCACTGACGCGCACCAAATGCTTGCCCAAGCTTACGGCGATGTTGCACCATCCATAAGAATCTGCCAAGAGTGGTTTAAGCGTTCAAATAGAAAGATTTCAACGTCATCGATAAAGACCGATCAGTACAGCCAAAAAAGTTTGAAGACGAAGGAGACGAAGATTTGAAGACGTCAGGCTTTGTTGGGTGGAGTTTCGGCTCAAACACAGGAACAACTCGCGGGATATCTCGCTATCACGCAAAAGGAAATTTATCATCGATTCAAGCCAATGAGGAAGATTCAAAAATAAGGGAAATAAATGCCTTATGTGGTGTGCTACGACAATCCGAAGAAATTCGTGGGTTACTCCCGGTGAACCGACAACTTCGACCGCAATACCCAACATCCACGGGAAAAAGGTCTTACTGTGAACATGGTGGGACTATCAAGAAATTCTGTACTAGAAAAATTATATTGTGATGGAATCCATAAGTTTCCCAAACTCTGGGAACATGTTGCTATTAATGACGGAAATTTTTTGAATAAAAGTTTTGTTTACGTTTGTTCAGTTTTTTTTTAGTTTAATATAAGTAAAAAACGCGGAAATTAATTTTTAGACCTAATAAAAAATCTCTATGTAGACCATGTAAATGCTAACGGCGCAGTCAGAGATCGGCGCATTAGGAGTTTCGGAATTAAGAAACAAAGTTGGAATTTCGGACTCCGGATAACGGAATTGAACAGAAAATTGTAGAATTCGGAAACACATTTGAAATTTTCGAACAGAAAAATTATCGTAATCCGGAATTCCCCCATTTCTGCTATCAATATAAGTTAGAAGCTTATCACAATTGATGATAAAACCGACTCAGACAAAATAACAGAAATTGCAAAATTAAGGTTGTGTAGCTGACAAAAACCGCTAAAAATTAAAGATTATATCAACGATTTTATGTATAAATGGAAAAAGTATTAAGGTATTGAATATTGTAACAAGTAAATCACATAATAACATCTATTAGAACTTAACTAACTTTTTAATTAATCCAAAATATTCATTATTTCATGAGTTAGATTTAAATAACTTAAATTTATATGATTTTCTAAAATCCCCCAGTGATATTCACGCTGATTTTCGTCGGATCCTCATTTTTCAGCCTTCAAACTTCATCGTCATTCCCACCTCTGCTCCTCTCCAATTAGCTCAAAACGTTATTAAAAAGGTGTTTACTGATTTTTATCTGGGTATTTTCTAATTCAACAATTTTTGGATTCAAATTTTGTTTAATGTAAGACCCAATTATGATAAAATAAATATGAAAAATTAAGAAAATCGAGAGATTGAGGTAGCAACAAGTAAATTAATAGTTTTGGATAAATATGTTCTTATTTCTATTGAAATCTCGATAACATATTTCATCGTCGACGATTGGGGATAAAAGAAGATGGAACATCCTTGATTTCCGCACATCGATCCAATAATTGATAATTAATATAAGTATATAAGCCAATTGGAATAAGGTAACGTCGTGAGTCACTGAAATATTTAATTATCCAGTTGCTCTTTTTTTTTAAAGAGAATGGTAATAGTTTACATTATTTAGATTAATGTCGATTTCAGCAACTTTTCTCCCATATAAAATGTTTTCAATATATATTCACGCCAAATGAAAATAACAAATCCATAAGTTTTGACGTGTTTTTCTAATTTTACGTGTAAATAAAAAGCTATTTTCCACGTAATTTTTCCATTTTTGCCTTAAAACATCTCAAATTTGACTTATATTTCCTAAAGATTAGTCTAAAACCGGTTGAACAATCTTGTAGTGTTATAGTTGCATTTGGCGTGAATATGTAGAATGTGAAGAAATTTTTAAAACTTTATTTAAAAAAATGACTAACCAAATGTATCGCAATAAACTTCTTCGGAATAATCTTGTATATCTTTCGATATAATTGGATAGGAAAGAATTATAATTAAAATTCCAAAGTAGCGAAAGATGAAGATTTTATCGAAATTCTGAAAATAATATTATTTCCTTCTTTCGTGTGTTAAACAATACAGAGTGCCGTGAAATAAGCTATACAATACACTTTTTCACCTTATTCGCGTTTTGGAATTCGGGTCGTTATGAAAATTTGAAAGACAGTTCAAAACGGTATAAGATATCTTGAAACATAATGAATATTCTCTACGCTGTTTGTGCGGACATTTTTTCAGAAAATTGTATTTTTCGCTTTTTTTTTAAATCATTTTTTATGGTATTTTCACATAGATTTGTATCTTATTTTTACTGTTTTAAAATGGGACGGTCCAGAGGTTTTAAAATGTGAGTTCAAGCATCTGACCGGAAAGGTGAGCTCTCTTTTTTCCCGATCAGCTTAAATTTGCGGCAAGAACATGGCAATGAGCTATTAGGCTCATAGAATATGTCAAAAAATGTCCTATCCATTTGTCATGTTTTTCACTTAATCCAACACTTATCCTTAAAAGTGAAATTGTATATCTTATTTCACAGTACTTTACTTATAAACATTTTAAGCACACTACCCGTTATAGTAAACTTCTTAGCTATCTTATACTTAGTGACAGTTCTTGATAAAATTGTTGATATACCAAAAAAACGTTAAAACAACTTTGATATTATCAAAATATAAGAAATTGAAAATTCAATTCAACATTTTTGAATTATTTTCAATGGTCTCAAAGAGATCATGAAACAAATATTCAATTTTTGTTAATAATTTCTCTGTTTCTCATTATATTTCTTCAAAATTTCTTGATCAAATCAGATTTATGAACATAAATTTGGAATTGTCAATATCTTATATTTTGATAATACATTTTTAGCGTTATTGTGTTGATCAACATTTTTGGATGCCGTTCTAGTCTTCCTATCATATGACGTGTTAAAGTATTCAAGGTTTAAATTTAACTTCTGTAAAATACAACCAGTTGAAATATTCAAAAACATGATAACTTATTTTCCTTATTGTTCATTTAAAATTTAAAGAAATCGAACTTTTTCTTCAAATTTTTTTGTTAGATTCTTTAACTTAAGAAATAGATGTAAGCTTTTATGATCAGAAAAATGTTAAATTTTATCATATTTTCTGTTATTCATTTAAAAATTACCTTATTCCATTTAAAATGTTTCTTGTTATAGGCGTCGCCAAATGCGATTACCACCGAAAATTGTGCCGACCTTTTTCAAATATTATTTTTTCATTTAATTTTTTTTTGTTTTATACTTTTTTGTGCCGAATTTTACGGTGGTAGTCGCATTTGGGGACGACTATACCATTATATAGAGTAAAATTTACTGTTGCGCAAAAATGATTTCAGATCAAAATTAAAGTTCCTTCAAAAAAATACTTGGGTTTTTCTATAAATTTTTTCATGATGAATAATTGGACTCATAGACAATTTTATATATTAAATCATACATCAAAAAATTATACTTGTTTTACTCTGTATGATGGTAACAAGAAACATGTTAAAAGGAATAAGGTTTATAACAGAAAATCTTATAAAATTTAACTATTTAAAAAAAAAAACTAACACTTATAATTTGTAACAGGGAGAGAAGAATATATATATATATATTAGATTACGTAAGCCCATTTGAATGAATAATAAAAACGGTAAAGATGAAAACTTCTAAAAACCCGTTATAATAATGACTATCATTAAATCAAAATGTTCAAAGAAAGTGACATAGACTACCCTAAAACTAGTAAAAAGTGTAGGAGAGTAATATATTATAAAATATTAACAAAGATTACCTCCATTATTGCACGTGACAGGAGTTTGATAACCGTGGTAACATAGAAAACCTTAAAGAAATGTGGAGCATAAGGAAGATCTAAAGAAAAAATTTTTTTTCTTCAAATGAAAATGAAGAATACATTTGAAATCCCGAAAAACATGAATTGTAAACATTTCAAATAGTGAAAGAAAAAATATCAGCTCATTTGTTACGTGAATTACACCTGCAATGATTCATTAAATTTAGCATAGCCTTGAAAATAAGTTTTTCATGTTGTAACAGTTTATTTATCTAAAACGATCGCTGACGTTTAAAGTTCAAATTCGGAAGGGAACGGTAATCAAAATTGAGCATTTTGTGTTGAGAAAAGTGGAGATGCTATTGAACATTCGAATAGTTTATCCTCGTTAATTGTCCTTTTCAGAGATCGGTGCCTAATAAAAATATGCAAAAAAAATTGTCTCGTTTGTTTTTTGTCGGCCACTTTTTGTATCTCATCGATGTGTGTTGTCTCAAAAAAAAATAGACCAAATACATTGAAGAGCAAGAGATGGAAAAGTCCTGTTTGGCCCTGTAACCGTACATACTAGTGATGGGAGAGACATCGTTTTTTGAAATTCCGGACAGACCGGAGCTTAAAAAATTGAAAATTTCAGAACCCGGAGCCCGGAACCTGTACTTCCCTTTCTCCCAACCCGAGACCCGGGCCCTCCCATCACTGGTGCATACGAGACTCTATTTTTTCTTAAGTAATTTTTTCTTCCCATTAGACACCGAGCCCTAAAATGTACAATATTTTGTTTTTTCAGTCTTCTTACACAAAAATGTATATTAGATCATAATGTTAAACATAATCATATTTATACATACACCTACATGACACCTGGGAATGTCGATTTTACGCACTTTAATGACGTTTAACTAACTACGTGGACGTTTAAGAACACTTTTCAAGTGAAATTACGTCTAAATTTAATCTAAATTTATATAACATAACAGTCAACACAAAAATTAAGGCACCCCAAATATGAATGGTAATATAACGAGCTCAGTAATCATGATCCGATATAACTTTTTCGAAAGATATTAACATTTTTAGATAGTTTAAGACAAGCTTAATTGAATTGTAATAAAAACTTTTTTGTTAAAAAGACGTAAAAATTTCCAGACACGTTTAAAAATTTTAAAAAAAAAAATTAAAAATCAAAATCCTTATTTCGAATTGGCATGAATTTGTAACATCGGATACTCACGTGTGACGTGGACTAAAAGAGTATCAGGTGACGTGGACTAATAGAGTGAATGGGGTGGACTAAGATAGTACCTGCTGCTTCAATTCCAGATGAAACTAACGGTTTTGAAAAAAAAACAATGAAAATAACGGGTTTGCAAATTTTAATCGCATTTTATTATAATCCACGTTGGAGTTAACGACTAACTTATACGGAAACCTTACATTTACAAAAAATGTCACATAAACTTTACAAGAGAACTAGTTAGGTCAACATCTCAGATTTTATGAAATTTTGCAAAAAGATTCGTTTTGGGTCAAATATTATCACCTCGTCAAAAACATTTTACAGTACTGAAAGTGGGTTAGAAATATGCAAAACCCATCTTTTAGCACCTTTGCAAAGTTTCAAAAAAATGTTTGATGCTGATCTAACATACTTCCCCGGGATATATTAAATTTAAATGACTTTTCTGAGCTTCTGTTTTTACGAATTCATTTGGCGTACAGGGCCCTTATCACATTGTATCTACTATTTGTTGTTGTCTTAAATATTATATAGTCGTCGCCAAATGCGATTACCGCCGCAAAGCGTGGCGCAACTTTTAAATATTATTTTTTCATTTAATTTTCATGATTATTTTCTTGTTTAGGCTCGTTCTATACTGTTTTTGCTTAAATAAATTGAAGAATATGTTTTAAATGTTGTTTCAATCGTGGCATAAATGAGGAAAATAATAAAAATCATAAAAATTCAATGAAAAAATAATATTTAAAAAAGTGCGCCACAATTTGCGGCGGTAATCGCATTTGGCGACGACTATAAAAATATAAGAAATTGATAATTAATTTTCAATATTTTTACTCATTCTCAAATAGTCTCAATGAGAAAATGAAATATTCAATTTATGTTAATAATTTCTCTGTTTTTCATTATATTTCTTCAAAATTTCTAGAATAAATCAGACTATTACTTTTATTTTTATTAAACTAAAATTGGAATTTTCAATTTCTCATAATTTGATAATAGTAAAATAATATGAAAAATTAAACGTTACTCAATATTAATGAAAATATTGTTTGCTGCTCCACATAGTACATTTTAACATTAACATATGCAAAAAAGCACATAGGCGTCATTACAAGTAATATTGCGATCCGCATTGGCGCCTCAAAACCATTATTAAAATACTGATTAACCGTCAACTCCAATACCTGTACACTTGAATATAATTGAGATGCTCTATAAATCGAAGTAAACCAATCAGATTTCGAAATATTTCGTTCCTTCAACAAAAGTTATTTCAGATTAATAAAACAACTTACATTGCAATAATTATCCACCCCAACACCAAATACGAATCGTGTCATATTATTGACATACTTGGGTTTGTCCGCATTTTTCAGTTGCTCCCTCGTACCTGACGCGTATTCCACATATATAGAACCATTTTCAGGGTGTATCTAAAACTAATAGCATCTAGGATATGTTAAATACAATTGCACACCTGATATGTTCGCCTTATAAATGATGTGCGTCCAGGGTTGTCATCATCAGGTGCAACATGCGGATGAGCCGACACGTATATGGCTATAATGACTGATACCAAACTTACAATGCAAAATGGACGCAAGCATTTATTTAAAGGAATTGAGAAATAGGCTGTATGTATATCGTCTATGTACATGAGTCGATTGTCTAGAACAGTTTGGATTATAATCGAACACAAAAGTTTTATGGATCGTGATATGACATTAAACTTTTATTAGACTTTTCATTGGAAACGAGGGATGAAAGAGGAGGCTGGGTCGGAATGGAGAAGCGATTTATGGGAATTAATATGTGATGGGAACAGGGATAACTTTTAATATTGATTATACAAGTATTTTAGAAGTTACTCAGAAGAATCTATTCTCTGTGTAAGTATTAGAAATCTGTTAGTGAATTTGAATGCCTTGGGTTACTAAAAACATACAGAAATAATACAAATGCACGCCAAATCGAAAGAACAATTTAGCGATTTTTAGACGTGTGTGGAAATTTTTACGTGTTTATAACAAAACAGTTTATATCGAAATTTAATTAAGATTGCCTTATACTATCTAAAAAGATAAATATCTTTCCAAAAAGTTTGATTTGAGCACGTTTACTGAGCTCATATTATAACCATACAAGTTGGAGTGCTAACTTGTTATCTTTTGATTAATATTCTGATTTTTTCCTTTATAGGAGATCATGTTTTGTTTCCAATTTTCTGATTTAACAAAAGAAAGCTTTAAGTGACTTTTGAGAGCCGATAACACACCAAATTAAAGTAGTTTTCGTGGTATTTGTCCATAAATTTAACGTCGAGCGTTTATTTTCAGCTATTCCTAATGAATTTTTGTTTCTTAATAATTTTTGAGCATTTTGACGTTAATTTATGAGGGGATGAATCTAATTAAATCGGGAACAAAAGCATGATTGTGCAGAGAATTCCAACCTAAAATGTCGGCTAAAATTTAAAAGGCCACGATACAGTTCAGAATAATTTAGTATATGATAACTATAAATTCAGCTTGTGTGGTTTTTGAGAAATGACAGAACATTTTAAAAATCCTGACAGAGCATTTTAAAAATCCTATTAAAAATCCTGATTTAAACTTTACGGGAAAATTGTAGAATTTGTTGAGGAAAAATGGCTAAATTTGTCTAAAATTGTCTCAGAATTTCTCTAAAATTTAAGCTCGAGTATACGTGTTTACCATTGTCATTGACTTGGAGCTGTCTTTAAATATAGGAGATATTGTTAAATTTTCCCAAATTATCGTTTGAATTATAATATTCGCACAATGATTGGACGTACAAGGTGATTATTTATTTGATGTGTGGTTGTTAAACTTCGTACCTTTAAAGAATCACTAATTTTTCTTTACTTTCGACTCTCAGGGTAGTCTGCGTGCAAATTTAAACTTGGTTTCTCCGATTTTTAAGAGTGCACACAAAGTCATAATAGCGATTTTGCGATATTTAAACGTGTGTGGAAAAGTTTCCGTCTTTATAGCAAAAAAGACTTTACTATAATTTAGTTAAGCTTGTCTTAAACTATCTAAAAATAATAATAATAATAATAATAATAATATATTTCTTAAAAGTTATATTTGAACATGCTTACTGAGCTCTTTCTTTTACCATATAAGTTGCGGCGAGAGTGTGTTAAACTTTTTATGGGATTTCTAGGAAACACTGTTCCACCCCAAATTGAATGTTAAAGTTGGGGGCTCAGAAAAGATGCTCATTTTGAAAATTTAAGTAAGAAACGCATGTTTTTAGATAGTTTAAGATGGACTAGCAACAATGATGTGTCAATTTATATGAATATAATACGTGGAAATTAGTTATGCAGGGTTAAATATTGAAAAATATTAATTTCCATTTGGCGTGGCAATTTAGATTAGTTATCCTTAAACTACTTAACAATATTAATATCTTTCTGCAAAGTTTGATTTGAGAACGTTTACCGAGATCATTGAAGAAGCATACCAGCTGTTGTAAATCTCTTTGAATTGTTTAGATGATTAAAAATGAGAAAATCGAAAAGAGTTCAGAGATCGGTGCCTAATCGAAGAGGAAAAAGTTAGGATGGAATGAGGCTCTCGTTTGGACGGCCTCTCATCAATGTGTGTTGTCTCAAAAAAATGAGCATCAATTTTTTTCTTCCGTTAGGCACCGATTTCTGAAAAAGACAATAATTAAACATAAAAATTTAGCTCCTTTTGTATTAAAAACATATTGTAAACTCGTTCTGCTTTTTCCATTTTCGAAACCGTAAATGAGGTAAAAAAAACTTTTCACACACATATTCTAAACCACATTGAAAAGATCCTTAAGCCTAATTTAATCGTAATGACTATAGAACTATAAAACTTTCTCAAACCAATTAAAATCGTTCGTTCAGTTTTAATAATGAATCACACAACGTATTATTAAATATGTTTGAATAGAAATTTTCCTCTAATTATTATATATCTAAAAAAAAATAGTTGAGTTTAGAATGGTTATGGTTTGCATTAAAATCTTGTTCATAGAAGGAACCACATTTTATGTTTGAAGTTACAATAGTAGTCGTCAGGAATATTTCAAGGCCAATTGAATCCATTCGCTACATTAAAACTTTTAGAAAATAGAACACACGAGGAATAAAGTATTATTGATAACATCCGTTTTCTATGTAGAGCTGAATAAACCGATGGTTTTCACTAGTTTGGAGATATTTAGGAATATTTTTTTCGGAAAGATATAATATAATGTGCAAAATTTTCATTTAAACATTACATCATGTGAAATCCGTATTGTTATCCATTTTTAAGACAAATTCCGTAAACATGAATTCCCGTCCATCCAGAGATCAAGTAAAATATCAATCAGTTTCTACTATTTTCCGCATACCACCCGGAATAATAAAATGAACGTGCTATATAACGATGTAAATCCACATTTAACCATATATAATACAATGTTTTTGTGGCACTTTTCGTGCGAACATTCAATGAAACTCTTCACTTTCTGATGGGCGGTGGCTTGGCTGTGTTTTGCACGATGAGTGAAACTTTTTTTCTGTTATTTAGATGGTTGTGTCGAAAGCACGCCAGTTTTGCAGGACATGGTTATCAAAACACGTGCAAAACTGCCGCCAGAACATTTCAGCCATCGCACAGCGTCCTTACAGATATAATCGCAGAGAATGTGTAACAGAATTTTAAAATAAAGCTTCGTTTGGAAGTTTTGTGAATTCTTAAAATATTCTCTGCTTTATAAATTAAAAAATAAAATTATAAGCCTTATTTATTTTATCGTTATACAAAATCTCTTCCATATTACTAATCTACTTATTCTCAGGTTACTTCTTCTTTAATTCCTCGACACTTGAGTGAGGTTTAGCGTGGACCTTCGCCTGCAAGACCCCTCACACGGAATAGTCAAGATGGTTCAGGTCCGACGAGGAAGCAGGCCACTCTGTGTACTTGTTAAAACTCGGCATCTGTGTTTCGAATCACTGTTTAGAAATCTTGTCATGATGTACAGAAGCCCCGTCGCCTTTTTTCACGTAAACAAGTTGACCCAAGCCAGTTGAGGAGATGGTCCGAATACCATAACGGAATCGGGACGTGACACTCGATGAACAGATCTTCCCATCTCCTAAGCTTATTGGGAGTTACTCGATGATTCTGAGAATTGAATTCGCCCTCTACCGTGAACAGCTTCTCGTCAGAAAACACGGTCACCAAAAAATTCTCACCGATGCTTCTAGGAGTCAAATTTTGCTAAAACAGCTGGATAATCGAAAAAATCGAGATTTTCAGATTATTCACTATAAGTTTCAAACGTCCTAAAAGTTGTCCGTCTTCTTATGCCTGCGGCAGTCGGTTGGAAGTGGTGGTGCCATCAGGAGTCCTCCTCGGTGGTTTGTGTCGCAGAGAAGAAGAAATGTGTGTCCCGTAGTAGGTGTGCATGCTGAGCTCCAGGTTATAAGAAAGAAAAATATTAAAGTACCTTCGTCTGCCGGAAGATTTTCTTGGCCCTTCTGGTATCTCCTCGAGATCGAATAATTCATTTACTCTGTTGAATCGGAAGTTCCTCTGCTTGTTCCCGTTTCATCTCTTGCCTATCGTTGAGCAATTTTGACCGTTCCATCTGTTGCTCCGCTTATAGAATCTTCCATTTCCATCCTCTCTCGGGGGTTGCTCCCGTGGTCTTCTCACTCTTGATAGTCGTTCCGACAATGTGTTTATTGCTTCGTGGATGTTGTCTTCGTCGGAAAGATAAGTTAAAACAAATTTAGAAGACTAGGCATATTATTGCTTCTCTGATGGCAGATCATCTGGAGCTATAGAGTCCTAGATCTTTGTCCGACTTCCGCAGCCTTGCTGAACAATGGTTCGACGCTATGGTTGTTATTACATAAAATCCCTAAAAACCTTTCAGCGGAAACTACTATATGTTCCCATGGCAAGACATCTAACTCCGTCGTGCACAAGCTGGGTACATCCGAATATTCCAAGCCTTTGTTATGATAACCCAAAGGCTTGGAATATTCCGATTAACTATAAAGTCCGTGGTATTATTTTCTTCTGAATGCTTATGAGTATCAACTGCAAATTGCAGGTAAGACAAGAGGTGCAAAGTTTGTTTGACTGGTTGTACTTCTTGTTACTGGAAGAATAAATCGTGTATAAACTTTATACATCACGCGCAGATGCGTAATGGGTGGGCAGAAAGTTCCGTAGATATTCATTTTTCTCTCTTTTATAAATCAAAACGGTTTTTGAACTATTTCAAGCTGCTCGTATCCGTCGGAGGAACAGTAGAATGGCCAGAAAATTCTATTAAAACGACCCACAATGAGATTCACATGTTCGAGTTGCACACCAAATTAAAATAAAAATTTTTATGAGTAGTAAAAGCTTCCCCTTAATAATTCGTGAATATGTTTCATGTAATCTTGACACCCATTTTTAAATTATAGAGGAAACCGATTATCTTTCCGAATAAAAATAATTAAGCATCTTCTCTGAAATCCTTTTTAAACGTTATATGCGAGATACTTTTTTAATATGAAATGTTCTTCTCTTTACTAACGATACACTATACTAAACAAAAAGCTATTGGGCTATCAAACAGAAGAGCATTTCATAAACAAAATTTTTCCTGACATCAAGGATAATTCCGCATAAACTTTTATCAACCATATAATAAATTAATTCGATTGTTAGACTTAAAAAACACAAACACATAATAACAATTGTACAATAGAAGCACAATTTTTCACAAAAATTCTAATGATACAATACCCGTAAACTTAAAAATGCAGACAAAATAAACAATGAAAAGGAACAACCATAATTTAATTTTAAATCAGAGCATTGATCTAATTCCTTCGCTTGTCATTATATTTTTTATAAATATCTGCAAAAATTGCTGAAAAGACGATAATAAAACCGACAGCAGCCATTATGCTTAAATCATGATGGTACAAAATAGTTGATAGCACGATCGAGAGCATCTGAAATGTTGTTCAATCTGTTATATCGTTATATAAATTTGATTTACCTGTCTTATAGTCATTATAACAGCAAACACAATTGGACCAAATTTTTCAATGGTTGAGTATATAAAAATCTGCAAAAAAGGTAATGAAGATGTTTAGAATTCGATGCGCATAACCTGTCCTATAGCACCCGACAGTGAGAGGAAAAATACATCTTGCGTAAATCTATAATGCTCAAATCCAAATTGAATTGAGGAGAATAATGTTCCTTGTTCTACTAATGATACGATGCAAAGAATTAGAGAGAAGAAATTGACACCAAGCATCATCTGTATAACAACATAAACGGTTCAGTTATTTATTATAAATACCTGATATTTCGATACTTTCGGTTTAGTATCAAATAAAACCTTCTGCCAATTCAAGGTGAACGCATCGAATAGCAAATATCCAGCCATTAATAGCATTCCGGAGAACTTGAAAATTATTTTAATCAATTAAGCGAAACTTGAGTTTCAGAAAAGTAATACAACATACACTTTGAAAACGGTTGGTACTATTCTTTGTTAATTACAGCTTGTTATCTTATTAATCTTATAATTCCAAGGTTCTTACCAGAGATGGGCGGAATGGCAGTTTTTGAATCTCGGAGCCCGGAATGCGGAATGCGGAATTCGGAATAAAAATTGGTATTTCGGAATCGAACAATGGACGGAATCCGGAATGCGGAATCTCGAACGCATTCAGTGTTAACGTTTTTATGAAAAGTGAATTTTTGAAATTCGAAATTATAATATAAAATTTCGGAATCCGGAATTCGGAATGGAAAAATGGGCGGAATAAGGAATCCGGTATCCGGAATTCCGGCCATCTCTGGTTCTTACTAATATAAAACAAGATCGCAATATAACAACGGCTAATAAAATTAACCAATTCCCATGTTTATAAATATTTTTAATAGAAATTATTGTTATTGTTCAGAGATCGGTGCCTAATGGAAGTTAAAAAATTAGGTTCTCGTTTGGAGACCACTATTTTGTATCTCATCAAGGTGTGTTGTCTCAAAAAATGGATAACACGGACATGGAATAGTCCATTGTGGCTGTGGGGCCGTCCAAATGAGAACCTCATTTTTTCTAATTTTTTATTATCCCATTAGGCAACGATCCCTGAAATGTAGCACACCAAATTGCATAGTTAAGTTGGAGGCTCAGAAAAGTTGCTCATATTGCAAATTTCGGCAAGAAAAGCATGTTCTTTGATAGTTTAAGACGGGCTAGTAACAACGACGTATCAAATTATATAAAAAATAATATTTGTAAATTAGTAATACGCGTTTAAATATTGATTTGGCGTGAATGTAGTATAATATTTTGTTTATTTTGTCTACTTACGGCGTCGATGGGTGACTTGTTAAATATTGAGAAATTGATAATTTCAAATTTAATTTCATATCGTCAACATGGAAATTAATTAGAAAAATGATTTAAGGTAGCCTAAGAAAGGAAATTGAGGTCTCGCCTCGAACAAAGAGACGTTGATTTTAATTTCAATATGGCACATATATATATATATATATATGCACACACACACACACACTCACGCCAAATTGAATGATTAAACTGAAAGCTCAGAAAACATACCCAGACACAGTTTTGCGTTCAGAGAAGCAGTATTCTATATAGTTTAGAAAGTTCATGACAAGTTTACGTGAAAAGTATTCTGAAGTTAATTCGGGAAAGCTTATATTATACATTTAAATATTAGAAACACTTGGCGTGCATTCTTAGTAGAATAACAACAAAACATATCAACGTTTCGCTAAAAATAACCAATAATGGACACTCTCAAACCTATTTTTAAAAAAATGAGTAAAATTGAGGTGAACATTTGATCTTGAACGAGATCGTAAGTTCAAATTCGTAGATATCATCGATCGTTATATAAAACTTTGAGATGTGGAATCCCGAATGGACATCCCTCTTTCTCATATTTCCAAACAAATGCATAAAATCTCAAATATTACCGAGGTATAACTAATTTTCGGTGACGAGTCATTAGAAGAAGATAACAGGAACAAACTAGCTCCCATCGCTATAACAACAGCACACGAATATTCGAAACACGAATATCTGAAAAATGTTCCTAATGATTATTAGAAACTCATATTGGACACCTTTGTCCTCTTATGAATCTTCCCATGAGCATTGTTACCACAACCTTCGATGCTTTACAAATCGTCTGAAATTTATTGTTCTACTTCGTACGAAATGCAATTTAACCTGCGTTGGGAAAGAAACATATTTCAGAGCTTCATATTGACACCATGATGAGATGGTGTTTGAAAACGACGTGTATGAATGAACATAAAGTGGTGGGACGTGAGGTGGTTGGCTAGAAATCTGCGTTATTGTTAAATGATTCTTCTTTTCCACCTCAGCCAATCTTTTGATAATATTATCAAACTAACTGCCAGAGCAACCAGCCGATTGCACAATATCAAGTACTGCATCTCTTCAAATTTGTCGTAAACGTTTCCATCGTTGACTCTTTGATAGCTTCCAGTTATAATTCGTTCTTGTAGATAACCCATTGATACCAGAGTTACCTAAAATTATTTCTGCAATTAAAACTATTTAAGGTTCTTCCTGAATTCACCTGAATTCCAGCAAAGAAAAACAACAATGTCATGAAAGCATTAACAAATTGTCTTTTTGTTTGAGGGATTTGATCCGACCGAGTTCTAGACTTGTCATTACCCTCGAGTAATTGATATTCAGGACTTCCGACGGCAAAAAGGCGCAGAAACCGGCGAATCGACCATCCGCTTGATTCAAATACTGTAAGATTGTTAGTAAATAAAATAGAACATAAAGATACAATGTAAATTAGATCGAATATAATAAATAAGGCAAGCTGTCGGAACTGCAATCGTCGAATAACCAAAAAGAATTATAATGAGCCTTAAAGGCCATGCGAGCTCATCTGGAGGTTTCGTACGTACCTATAAATAGAATAGATTATCTAATTATTTCAATTATTGGAGATATTAGTTTTGCTCTCACTAAAATATAACCTCTAATAAATATTGCAATAAATTTTTAGGAATAGTTTGAATCATGTACCAGCCGCGTTCCAATGTTAACGGATCCATTAATAACTATCCTTCAAACACCAACACTGAAGTGAATAAATAACCTTCAAATTATGCAAAGATCCACAAAAAAATTCATTAAACAAAGTTTAGGATAATGACATTACGTATCCACTAATCAGATCTATGCACGTTCTAAATCGAATATGGTCATAAACGCATTCCACAGGTGAAAAAATTTTAATTCACAGCAGAAAAAAATAATTTAGGCATCAATTGTTATTGATCCACCTCATTAAAATGGATATAACCGATGTATATCGGCATCCAATCTACATCGGTAATCTTTTCCACTAATCTATTCGGCTTACCAATATGTTTCGATTTGCTTCATTGCTCAAGTTTTTATTTTGCAAAATATAATTAGTTTTGATATGGGCAAGGGAAAAACAAACCAGGATTAAGCTTCCTGACGTTTGTTTTATAATACAAAATTTGAATGCTTTTTACAATTGTCGTTGGGCGATAAGATTTTCAAATTGATTAGTTTAATGATTGAATAAGGCTTTCAATTAAATTTTTCAAATATTATATATTGCCCTTTTTCAGAGATCGGTGCCTAATGGAAGAGGAAAAATTGGGATGGAATTAGGTTCTCGTTTGGACGGCCATCTCTCTCATCTCTAATCAATGTGTGTTGTCTCAAAAAAATGGGCAGCCCACATTGAAGAGGAATAGACGAAAAAGTCGCCTGTGGCCGTTTGACCGTCTATCTGAAACTATCATTTTTTCTTCTTTTTTTGTTCTTCCATCAGCCACCGATCTCTGAAAAGGACAATAATGTTATATAACACTTTTCTTTTAACATTGTTTCTTTTGCGTAAAAATTGTGACAATTTAAAACATTTAATTATTTATTCAGCAGTTACGATGAACAATTTTGGTGTTAAATCCAATGTTCCCGCTACTGTACTCTGTCCAAGTTAACAAGTCTGGTATTAAACCGTAAATTCAATTTGTGTCAATGTATTTTTGTGTTCCGGTTAGCGCGCAATTACTTACTGTACGTAAAATAAAACGAATTTCCCAAAAAGAGCACAGAATATTAGACCATCTATTTAAAATATTCTTCCTTAAACTTCAATGGGTATAAGTGGATGCGTAGCATACCTAGTAGAGAATTTGATTCACGGAAGATCTATTCTGGTTCGATTATTTTGAGATCGTTTGACTTTTAGTTTTTTTTATAATAAAATAAAAGAATAAAAACTCGATCGATTTCTTCAATAAACCAAAGCTGAACCAGTGTGCTACGCATCCACTAATATCCTAATACGTTGAAGTTTAAGGAACAATTGTAAGTTAGACGGTGTAATATTCCGTGGTGTTTTGCGGCAAAGACATTTTATTTTCCGATGAGAGCAATTTTCGCTTTTTCCTAGAAATAAAGGATGTTATTAAATCTAGGAAAACGCGAAACGTGCTCCCGTCGGAAAATAAAATCCATTTCCGCAAAAGAAATCACGGATTATTACACCATTTCATTTGAAATTTCGATTATTTTAATTTTTATAAAAATATTGTCCTTTCCAGAGATCGGTTCCTAATTAGAACAACATGAGGTTCTTGTTTAGAAGGTCAATCTTTTCTATATCATAAATGTGTTTTCTAAAAAAAAAATGGATAATACACATTGAAGAGGAATAGACGAAAAAGTCGTTTGTGGCAGTGTGGCCGTCCAAAAGAGACTATCATTTTTTCTTCTTTTTTTTGCTCTTCCATTTAAACAAAAAATCTCAAAAGAACCGAACCAGTATTGATTTTCCATGAATCAAATTCACTACCAGGAATGCTACAAATCTTGCTTTATCCTAATTAATTCAGTCATTGAAGTTTGAGAAAAAAAATTAAATTAAATTCTGTAATATTCCGTGATTTTTTAATTTTTTTTTTCATATTGTCGTGGTGTAGGTTAATGAAAAATTAGGGGTAAAGGAGCATACCGAAAAAAAAGATGGTCTCGCCTGGGCTGGTGTAGATTTAATTTGCAATTTGTTTATTATTTCGATCCTAAATATAATAAATTATACCTAAAATTTTTATTATAATAATTATTATGTTGATTTAACAACCAATTTAGTAAGAGAAAACAAAATTGTGATGAAAAAAAGCGAAATAATAAACAAATTGCAAATTAAATCTACACCAGCCCAAGCGAGACCATCTTTTTTTTCGGTATGCTCCTTTACCCCTAATTTTTCATCAACCTACACCACGACAATAAATTTTATTCAAACTACAAAATTACACGAATGAGTACATAGTAGGGTTGCACGGAATTCCATCTTCCATTTTCCATTTTCCGTCGTTTTTTGAGTTCCATTTCCGTTTTCCGTTGTCCGTTTCAAAAAATTTCCATCTCCATTTTCCGTTTGAAAAAATTAATTTCCCTTGCCGTTTTCCGTCGTCCGTCTGAAAAAAACTGTCGAATTGTTTCAAAAACGTCCCATCAACACAGATATATGCATCTTCTCCCATACGAGTCAACTTGACTCACCAATCTCTTAAAGGAATATTGATTGTTGATCCATGGATTCTGATATCTTCAAAAAGAAGCCGAAAAGTCTACTACAGCTAGTTCCAGAGGAAATTTGAATTTATTACATTTTTCAATGAATTTTCGAACAGAATGGATATTGTCGATGATCTTCAAGACCATCCTTCCTCTTTCGTAGGAGACTCACTTTGGCAATTTTCCAATCTTCTGGTATTCTTCTTCCGGTCAAAACCGTGTTGAATGTGTGCTTTATTTTTTTATTCCCAGTAGTTTAATCTTCTTCACGAAATTCCATCTTCCGTTTGCCGTTTTTCGTCGTTTTTCGAGTTCCATTTCAGTTTTCCGCTTTCCGATTAAAAAAATTGTTTCCATATCCGTTTTCCGCTTTCCGTTTGAAAAAAATCGATTTCCATGCAACCCTGGTACATAGAGTTTTACATTAGAACTCAAGGAAAAGTATTAAGGGATGATTTTAATAACGCCTTATTTTCGTTCGGATTCACCGAATCAGGATTATTTAGGTTTTATGTTTATAATCACCCAATTATTCCAAGTTAAAATAATTCTAATTCGTGATTGTTTGTCAACATAATACATCAGATAACAGTGATATTTATTGCTAAATAAAAGCTTTCGAATTTGATGAAAAGAGAGCTTTTGATAAAGTTCCACAAAATGAAACGGTTCTGACAACTATGATTATGAAGGGGATATTTCTGTTTTTACTAAAAATATTTCCAGAAAAATTTGTAGAAATGGTGGTAATTATTATATCCCATTTTGAAATTGAGATCATATTTGGGATTGAAAGTGTATGTTTAAAGAATAGGATAAAGCTTGATTCATTATTAAGTTATATAAGGTTATTGTTCTCATTTTGATTGTGAACATAAGCTAATTTGTCTTTTCTATTTATGAATTTTTTAGGTATTACTGTCCACGTGGATATACGGATTAGATTATTTTGTTGAGAATCTTAAGGTTATATGAAAATCATCCAAAATATCGCCACTATAAATTATATGGGTGGTCTATTATTATCTATAGTTAAAACTTTTACAGTTGCCGTTTATGTGAGCATTATCGCAGTGGGAAAGAATACATTATTTTTGAATACTAAGAAATTAACAGTATATAAACTTCTCCAGATTTATTTTAAAAAATGTTTAATTCAATTTAAAACACTTACTGGACCAATCATTCTCAGATGCAAGGTTTTCCAACTGAAAATTTAAAAATCATTCCATTGTATGAAAATATAGAAAAAAATTTATATCATTTACAAGATTTGATGAACAAAGAGTAATCATCACAGGGAAATGAACATAAATAATTTATAAAAACACTTAATGAAATGCTTGTAACAATAATACAATAACGAAAATGATTAAAACAAAAACAAACAGCTCATAAATTATAAACAATAATAATCATTATACAACTATTCCTCATCTGAGTCTGAATCATCCGACGAGGTTGATGAAACACTTTCATCATCATCATCCGACGAATCATCTATATCCGTATCACTGTCTCCTGAAATTTTTAAATATTTCCGAATTATTTGAACATGCCAAGCCAACCTTCCCGATGCTTCTCCTCGTCGTTATCTGATCTTGAATCTCCTCCTTTATCAACAATTCCATTCTCCGCAGCCGCCTTCAAATTTTTAAATTAATCTTTGTCCATAGCAAAAATTAAACCTTTGCCATCTCTTCTTTTTGTTTCTTCCAACGAGCAGCCGCTTCCAACAATTTGAATGAACCCTTTGCCGTCTGATCCTGCGGGAAGATGTAATCGAAATACTCTTCCCATCCAGCATCAACTCCATCTTCTGTCTGAATCTGCCTCCTCTTCTTCACCTTTCTCGGCATCATTCCTTCAACTCTCTTCAAGGCTTCTTCGTCTCCTGATTTTCGTTCGGATTCTCGCCATGCTTCAAGTAACATTAGTCGTTCTTCCTTATCGGAATGCTCCAAAGCTCTATTGGCTCGTTCGTAAACCTGAGTAAGGTTTTTAAACATTTAAAAAAACTTAAAAAACCTTCCGAGCTCGTTCAAATTCCCCAATAGATTGCTCAAATTCAGCTAAAGATATCCAAACTTTAATATGATTCGCACGTTGTAGCAATGCTTCGTATAAATCTCGAGCTTTATCGTACTCTTCAGCACTGACTTCAAAATCAATGTAAGCTTTCCATAACAACTGCAAAACAGAAAAAATTGTTACACATTCTAAATCCTTTAATTTATGTCTTTATATTTCTGTAAAGTCCAATAAAACAGGTATATATCAATTTATAAATCTGATCTATTCTATCATCATTTCATCGAATCAGAGAAAAAAGTCATATTTGACGATATATATTCACGAGGTTAAAAATTGTCTCAGCGACAGAAATTAATCTTTCGTCTATTAAAAATTGTTGTTTTAAATAAGAAAGTTGTAGCGCCTTGTATAATTTGGCGGATCTGCATACTCAAAAAAAATTCTCATCTGACTATGATCGTCTATTCGAATTAGAAGATAATTATTAGGAAAAGGTAATGAGCCTTCAGAAACTCGTAACCTTGGAGAACAAGTTTGTCTGGCCAACAATTGCGAGACGCAGCCGCGAAAATTAGAAAGAGCTGGTCCGCTTCTCTATGGAATAATAACGGATTCTTCACTAAGTTCTCACAAAAGAGCTGCTTTCACTCTGCTAGCAGGTAATATCAGAAAACGTGGCTTACTTCATAAATTTATGAGATATTTTCAATTTCAGTTAAAAAACACAAACAGCATAGTAAAAAACCTAACCTCTGGCATATCCAAGGCTGGTTGCTTTATGGCAATATCAAAGATTACTCTAGCACGATCCGTGTCGCCGAGAAGAGTCTCAAGTTCAGCAAACTGTAAAAACAAATAAAAAAAACATGTCAAATAATTAATTTACCTTGATCCAAGTAGTACTTGTTTCGGGAGAGTACATCAAAAACTTTTCATACAATTTTCGGCAGCGATCAAACTCCCTTAACTGAAGCTCCAAATCAATGTAAGCACGGAACAACTTATCCTTGGGGCATTTTCCTATGGAAACACCAAGAATTTTCCGAGCAGCGTTTAAGTCAAGCTGTCGAATTTCAAAATGTGCAAACATTATCCAAATTTTAGCGAATGTAAACGCTTTATGTGGTATTATCGACAAACATGTTTGATAAACCATTCGAGTTCTTTCCATATCTTTGGCCACCATTTCTTCATATATCGCATAATTAATCCAAAGATAAATATACCTCCTCCAGTATCGTTTTTCCTATAAACATTTTTTTCGTTCATAATAATTTTTAGTAAAACCTCATGGGGTGGAATATTAGCAATTGCCCTTTCGTACAAATCTTCAACGTCTTCTTTGCTTGCATTGTCATTTTCCATGAGCCTCAAGTAATCAAACCAGGCGTCATAATTGTAACCGTTTTCTTGAACCATCTAAAAATTAGCATAAATCTTAACAATAATAATAACAATACCTTTTCATATTGAGCTTTCCGCTTACTTATAATAACATCTTCTATCCCAACTCGTTCTCCGAACTTCTTTTCATGTTGAGTGTATCGCTTAAAAATTTCTTCAGTTCGTGAAGACGGTAGATTATCAAGACCAAACCTTAAAGAAACAATTAAATATTGTCAATATTATATAAACTCAATTACTTGAATATAGCTCTGGCCCGTTCATGTTCCTTCTGTCTTTCTTCAAATAAAGCAAATGCAATCAATAATGTTTCGTTAATATCTTCTTCTCCAAAATATTCCATTCCTTTCTCATAAGCCTACAAATAATATAATCGAATTATGAAACAATCACCGTTCCTACAGCTCTTGCATTTCCAATGTAGCCATGCCTTTCCTCAAACTTTGCATATTTTATCCAATTATTAACATTAGTACCATGAACATGTAAGAATCTCTGATATACAGACCGTGCGCGATCAATTTCTTTGTACCTTAACAATATCTTACATCATATCACGAGAAGGCATCCCACCTTAGTTCAAAATTAATGTAAGTCTGCCAAGCTTGCTCTTGCGGCTCCCATTCCATCCATCGCTCAAACACTTGCCTAGCACCAGGAACGTTCTCCAAAACTTCTTCCATGTACGAGTATTTAAGCCAAAATTGCATAGCTCTAGGTAATATAGTAACAGCTCGATCGAAAATGTTTCGAGCATGGTTAATTTGTTTACTTCTATATTACAAAATCCATCATATTAATTAAAGAGATAGAACAACCTCATTTCCATTTCTGCATATTGGAGCCAAATTGAAACTGTTCGATGATCCACATCAAGAGCCCGTTCAAACACCGAGCGAGCTCGTTGAATTTCGCCAATCGATTCTTCCCATTTACCATATTTTATCCAATTCGATAACTGCATACGATTCTTTCGAATACCATCCTCGAATTCCTTCCTTTTCTTACGCTGATACTCAGCAATTTCTTCTGGATCTGTGATTTTAGCTTTTGGTGCTGGTGGAATAAGTTCAAGCTCTCGTTCTTTTGCTTCACGCAACAGTTGCTCAGCTGTTATTTGCAGAGGTGCTGGTGCCTAAATTATTCCAGTAATATCTCGATTAAAAAATAGAAAATACCTTATTTTTAACTTTTGAGGCTTTTTTCGGAAGCCTCATAGGCTTCTTCCCAGAAACTTCCGTTTCTTCATCGCTCATGACTTATTCTAAAACAATATTAATTATATTCTCAATATACAGAAATATTTCTATAGCTAAAGTCAGGAAAACCAAAAAAAATAATCGAAAAATAATAAATTAACGGAATGTGTCATTGTGGTCTTCATTGACACAAATTTTGTGTTAGGTGTTATTATGGTGCACGCCGTTTGAAAATGGAAGATGATTCATCTTCGGCCAATAGAGTAACCTCGTCCATTAATTATTTAAATAATTATTATTTTAAGTATGAGTAATATCGCTCTATGATTATTAGGGAATAAATGCAATGATTTGCGAGAGCAAATAATATATTAGAAGTTATTAGCTATCCGCTAAATGTCATAAAATTGATTTTTCTGCGTTTCATAATTTTAAATAATTTTTGGTTGAACTTGAGCGTTCTAATAAGTTGTGTATATATCAGTTACCACTAAACATATCAAAAAGCAGTGTATGTATAAACTTTTCTGATGTAATTATGAAATATTTAAAAAATGATGAGGTTTAACCATTATAAAAATTTCTGTTATTATATATGGTATACGTTTTTAAGACCGTTCGGCTAAATGGATATAAACATGTCACAAATATTAAAAGAATATCCATAAGATGCATTAGACGTATTGGTAGAAAACAAAAGTACTTTATATAGTTCCAAGAAATTGTCTTGTCTTTTTGGAACACTGAACGAAAACAACATCCGATATATATAAGCGTTGCACGGAAATCTATGAATCCGACAAGGAGAGTGTGACAGAAGCTGAAGATATCTTTGTTGATGGAAAGTTTTTTCAATGACTCGAAGTTTCTGACGACCTCCATTCTGTTCTACAACTCATTGAAAATATAATGAATTCAAACTCCCTCTGGAACTAGCTTTAATCGACTTTTCGGCTTCTTTTTGCAGATATCAGAATCCCTTGATCAACAATCAATATTCCTTTTAAGAGATTTCTGGGTCAAGTTGACTCGGCATCACCACCTCTGTTCGCATTTGCTCTCCAAATGATTCTCCATGAATCCGACAAGGAGAATGTGGGAGAAGCTGAAGATATCTGTGTGTTGATGGAAAGTTTTTTCAACGACTCGAATTTTCTGACGACCTCCATTCTGTTCTACAACTTATTGAAAATATACTGAATTCAAACTCCCTCTGGAACTAGCTTTAATCGACTTTTCGTCTGCTTTTTTCAGAAATCCATCGAAGAAAAATCAGTATTACGTTCAAGAGATTGGTGCGTCATGATCGCCCCGCATTTGCTCTCTAAATGATTATCTCGAGGAAGATATCTGTGCTGATGGAAAGTTTTTGAAACCATTCGAATTCGCTGACTACATGATGCTAATCGGATGTTCAGAAGAAACAATCACTCGAAAAAAAGACAAAATAGAAATTACGGTCTAGAAATCAGTCCACAGAAGACGATGATCCTACACAACGACTATAATTAAATTTTTGAAACGGAAGAACGAAAATGGAAATTATTTTTGAAACGGTAAACGTTAAATGGATGATGGAATTCTGTGTAACTCTGATACATACATTACTGGAACATGCTAAATGGAAGGTTTAAACTGAATGATCCGAAAACATCCGAAACAGTGTTCAGAGAAGCACTAATCTAAATAGTTTAGATTGTATCTGACAACTTTACGTGAAAAATTTTTTAAATGTAATAAGTGTAAGCTTATAATATACCTTTAAATATATATTTTTTCTTTCATCAATATCTGTTGTATCAAAAAATGATAAAGCTCATTGAAGAGGTATAGATGAAAAATTCATTTGCGGCCGTGTGGCCGTCCAATCGAGACTATCTTTTTTTAAATTTTTTTCCTTTCCATTTGAGACCGATCTCTGAAAAGTCTAATAAATAATTAATAATTATCTGAATTGTCTGAACCAACACTTTTAATTTTAAATTTATACGAAATATAAATATTCGGTGTTGGCGTCAGGCTATTCTCGGCTCACCGCGCGAAATTTTTTAAAAATAAACACTAAAGTGATCATTGAGCTTAGCTCTATATATTGCAATCCATTTGTATTTTCAAAAATAATGATAATCTAAAATATAACAATTGACGATCAGGATGAGATTCGAACTCAAGCGGGAAAATCCCAATGGACGCTGCTTTCGCAAGGTATTTCCGAAAAAACCGAGCATGGACAAGAGAACGTGATATTAAACAACCCGGAAAAGTTTTGTATTTCGTCAATTGTGAAGGAAGAATTTGGAAAAGACACACCAACCAGCTAAGAAGCCGCTACGCTGAAAGAGCGACGACGATCTGCCAGCACAACCACCATACTACGAACTGGAACGACCAGAGAGAAGCCGCCAACCAACAGCAGTTACCTGAGACTCGCTGCCAACAGCTGCCACGACGATCAACGAGAAAACGAGGACCAGTGGACCGTCTTCAAGTGGACCCACGGAAGAAGTCCTGTGCTTAATTTTTGTAACTGTCATCTTATTGGGGGAGGTGTATCACAACCCAGGTCCCGTTTAAATTGTAAAGTTATTCTTATTCTAGTCTACAATTTAATTTCTAATCTAAAATATAACGAGAGATAAACACTCAACTATTTTACAATGTTACCACGCTCCAATAATATAAATTGCAATTCGTACATTTTGATCAACAACATCAACAAAATCTCGTCAAGTACTTATTTAAGTATGTCCATTCTTAACACCTTTTGCACACATGAGACTCATTGAACATGAGAATGTCAATTTCGTCAAACACAGTGACCGGTATTTATTCCTTCCCCTAACAAAGTCTGCGAAAAAACCGCCATGCCGATTGTGTCGAAGATGAATCGTCTTCATCGCAACAATTCTTGTTTTACCGAATTCTATAATTGGTTTCATTATTGAATAGAGAATTCAAATAAACAAAACATTAAATTTTAAAATTGAATATAATATTGACGTCATTGTTATTAAATCCATTTAAATCAGTACTATGTCTGCTCCCAATAATATTGGGGAAAGGATTCGTGGTTTTAATATCTAACTAGTAACTTACTATTAAGTTAGATGATATTATATAACTAGAAGATTGTCGTCAAAACTATTTCGCTTTATCGTTTTAGGAGCACATCCCTTTTTTATTATGAAATTGTTCGTATAGCAAATATTTTAAAATTTGAGCAAACAATCAATTGATTTTTTCGCACGATATACCTACAATAGTATGTTTTCATAAAATTGATTCGTTTCTAATTTTTTTCAAACATATTAGGTAAAGATCTTTTCTTAAAATTCATTAAATTAATATTTAACCTTCAGTACCTGGTCAAAAGGTTGTAAACGCGGGGTTTTTCGAGCAACTTTATTTTATTTTTTCTTCTTTTCGTATGACACTTGCGCTCAAACTTTCTAACGCTTTCAGGAACAACTGGAAAAAATTTCGGCTCAATAACGGGTATCGAAAACCTGTTATGCTCGAAAAACCCAGCATTTACAAAGTTTTGACCGGTACTGTAAATATAAACATTTTAAATTTTAGAAGTAAGTGGGATTAAACATTTTTTCTTGTTTTACACTATTATACATTTTTTTAGCAATTAAAAAAAGCTCATAATAAAATAAATTCTAGATTTACAAGATTAGCGAAAAAAAAAATAATGATGATGTTACTTGTAAAAACTGTTATTTAATTTCTTTGAGATAGGCGCAGATAGTTCTACCTTTAATTCAAAATCCATTTGAATGATTGTTAAATTAAAATTCTATACATAATTTTGTTATGAGCACGGTAACTTTGTTTGCTGGAGTTTTTCTCGGAATTAACATAAAGATTCTAGCTGGTAAAAACCGCTCATTTAATTAATTTTGAACATTCATGCTTTTTATAATCGTATTTAACAATTTTTATTCAAAAACTGCTCCTTAAACTTTTCTGTAGAAAAGATATAGTCGTCGCCAAATGCATTTTTTACCACCGCAAAATGAGGCGCACTTTTTAAATATTATTTTTTCATTTAATTTTTATGATTATTTTCTTGTTTTTGCTCGTTCTATAAACTGAAGAATATGTTTTATATTTTGCTTCAATCGTGTAATAAATGTGGAAAATAATAATAATCATAAAAATTAAATGAGAAAATAATAATTTTTAAAAAAGTGCGCCACATTTTGCGGTGGTAATCGCATTTGAAGACAACTATAGATAACTTTTTTTTTAAATTATGTTTTATGTTCCAATACAAAATGAAGAAACGTATAGCATTTAACATATAAAATTAAAAATATAAAATTATACTAATTATCAGGATTACGGCGCGCGGAATGTTTCCATTCTTGTGAATTTATTAACGTCATTTGCTTTATAATTCTTCTTTATATTGGAGTATTTTTAATATATTTAATTTTTATAATTACAAAATTTTTATAAAATTTTTAACAATAAATTTACTTACCCTTTTGAAACCTTTAAAAAATTTCCAAATTTTATATTGATACATCCAATAAAAAATAATGACATTTTACCGTAAGTAAAATATTCTTATTTTATAATTACATAAAAAATAAGTTTTTATTAAAAAATTCTTTGCTTCCTTAAAGTAAAAGTTACATTTTGATGTTAATTGGTCCTTCAAGTTAAAGTGGGTACTTCAACCCAAGATTATGCTTAAATATTTCTGAATGGTCAGAAACTAATATTGTTATGAGGTTTTCTGTGTATCTTTAAAAAATTTTCAAAGTATATGTTTTGAATATTTATTTTATCTGACTAAAAATTCAACATTTTAACAACGGTTGTGAAATGTATATTATAATTTTTTAATATTTAAAATAGAATGATAAGATTTTTCCTATTAATTTATGGATTTTTCACGTTAATTTGCCACCCATATTATAAGTTATATAGAATACAGCTTTTCTTGGAGAAGAACAATATATAAGTATGTTTTCTAGCTAAATCCTTCATTTTGAGTGTAGTGTGATTTAAAACGAATGCTTGTATCAACCGCTTCTTTAAATTTTAGTGCTAAGAGTGAATCCAATTTTTTATAATCTCTAAATATTTTCTTTCTAAATTGTTAACATACAAGTTTAGTTTGAACTAAATGGTTAAAGTTTCTGTTTGGAAAAAATAACCAAAAATTGGTGTTATAGAAGATAATATTTATGAAATTTAAACTTAACTATGTTAAAAACATTTTCTAAATAGAGAAATGACGTGAAAAAATTAATGCAAATACCGAGAAGTTACATTCCATAAATGGAAAAATTTTTTTTGAAGAAAATAAGACAATTTAAAGTTATCTTAACAGCATAATCAATTTATTTAAGCATACACAGCTTTTATTTGGTATTCTTACAAAAATTTAAAGAAAAATAAGATAATTCTTATCTTATATTTTTTAAAGAAAGCGCCGCAAGATTCTATAGTCATTAATAGAATTTTACACTTACAGTAACGTGATTTACCGATGATTTTTAGAGAATAACTGTGATTCATTTTATGAATTGTAGTAGTTGTTTTCAAAATTAATTTTTAAAAAGACTAATTATTTAAGCTCAAAAAATTTAACTAATTAATAAAAATAATTTTTTTTTTCTTAAATTGTCAAAATTCATTTTTAAAACGCTTCAATATAGAATCTGAAACTTTTATTCAAATAGTTTATTTAAATTTCAGTTGTTTGCCTCATCTGACACTGGCGGTTGTGTGAAATTGATAAATCACAATTTTTAATTTAACTTATTCAACTTTCCAATGATTTAAAGTATCACCCACTTCACTTAAAAGGTAAATTATCATTTTACATTTTTTTAACCGTATTTGATTATATACACGTTTAAACTAGAAGTAAATTTTCACGTAATTTTATCAGGTTTACTCTAAACTATCGAAGAACATTAATTTTTTAAAATTTTGTCTTACATTATAACAGTCTGTAATTGCATTTGTCGAGCACACTGTAATCAAGCTGTATAAACGAATATTTGTACGTTATGTTTTCTTGGCAATAAAATTGCTTACTGCACGCCCGTCGCTCTAGGCAACTGTCACGTGTTAAGCCATATGCTAGTTATTGTCTTTGATGTTCTAGGAATTATTTGATTAAAAATATCCTTTATTTAACTAGAAATTATTCTAAATTTGTCACAGGAAATACAAAAAAGGTGATTAAATTTCTACAAAGCTGTTCATGACCTCTCTGTGTAGCCCAATTAAAACGCCAAATTTGAAAAAGGCTTCATTAAGCCTAGTTAAGAGAACGAATATTGTTTTAGTTTACGAGAACACAACATTGCAGACAAGTAAATAACATTTTTCTGAAATATTGACAATACCATACCACAAAAAAAAATTATTTTCCATTGTTGGAAAAAATTTTTTAACGATTCGTTTTAAATATTCATAATTTAATTTTTTTATTATTTAATTATACTTATATTCCTAGTTATGAGACTAATTTAATTTTAATGGGCTTATACGGAATCCCTGCTCGTTTATACTTCATCTGAAGCCGATTACAAGAGCGATGGGTAAAGCATTCCTCATTAAATTGTTTTATTTTATTTTATTTATTTAGAAATACAAAAACCTATCGGGCTAGGCGACTTTGTAAGGGTTTCGCATAGCTTGATTGCAAAAAAACTGTAACCCGATAGAAAATCAGGTTATTTTTTATAGGAATAATAAATCCTTTCCCCATTACGACTTCCCAATAAATATCGGTATCTGAAGACAACATGACACATTTTAAAGCATGGAATTAGAAACTGCACGCCAAATGAAAATGAGCAATTCTCTATCTTCTTATCAATTTTGCTTATGTCTACTTGAAAATAATTTAATATTTTTGTAAATCTTGTTGGTTAATCTTGTTGTAAACTATACCATAATCTTAAATTATTGACAAAATATTTAACATAAGCACAATTTCTGGCATAAATCTTAAATTATTCATGTTGGCGTGGAAATTGTGATATTCATATTCCACGATTTTACTGTTTTAACAGTTTGTAGTAATTATTGTAAAAAATCTTTATTGCTTATTCTTAGCTTCCATTTCTTTACTTTTTAAATATAATTTTTGCTTCCAATTTTCCAAATTCATGTTTTTAACTCAAGAAAGCAAACTTGAATATTTTTTATCAAAATATAAGAAATTGAAAATTCAATTCAACATTTTTGAATTATTTTCAATGGTCTCAAAGAGATCATGAAACAAATATTCAATTTATGTTAATAATTTCTCTGTTTTTCATTATATTTATTCAAAATTTTTAGATCAAATCAGATTTATTACTTTTATTTTTTATGAAAATAATATTAGAATTGTCAATTTCTTATATTTTGATAATAATTATTTAATAAAACTCGAAAAGCATCAACCTTAAAATGTTTAAAGAAAGAGTTTTTTCTTGATTTTCACCAATTTCGGACTAATCGCTGACGAAACATTAACCGACGTTTTGCACGATTTTGTCGGTTGTTAGATCTGTTTTCTTAATGTTAATTTTTCGTTTCAAATTAGTTTGTCATTGACTTTTAGAATTGTAATATTTAATGTTGTATATTTTCTGTCTATTGCCAATATATATTCATTAGTACCGGAAAACGCCAATTGAAGGTTATGATTTAATGTTATTTACGTGCGTAATACAGTTTTTACGTGTACATTACAAGAGCCTCGTTATAACCGATTTGATAAAATATTTCTTAAATTAACAAAAAATATTTTCCAAAAAGCACGTTTTCCAAGCTCCTTTAATTAATAATCCAGTTGGCGTGGGAGCTGTAAACCGATCAATCCCATGTACTCAAACGAATATTATATATCAATGTTTAATTTGATAATCCCTATTGAAATCATTTTGTTAATCAATATTTTGCCAATGAACTAAAAAAAACAAATTGAAAAATTGTCAATTAAGTTGAAGTAGGTGCTTGATGAATGCCATGCAATTTCCTTCATACCGTCTTCCTTCTTATTCATTCTCTTCCCCTTCTATTCAACAAAAAACAACCATAAGAAGAACTAGCAAGAACAAAACCTCAAAAAAACAACATCAACCACGACAAAACGATGAATCAGTAAACCCGAGGCAGTGGAAGCCGCACGCCCACGATTGGTGACAGTCGTCAGCCAATGAGCGTTGACAGTGGGCGGTGCGGCAACCCATATGGTGGTGTGCGCACACATTGATCCGTGTACACATAGGGGCTGGGTGAAACGAAACGGCGATCCGCCATTCGATCCACCTCCTTCAAAAATTGTCGAGTAGTCGTGCTGGCCACTCATATAAGAAATAAATGAGCTCTAAGAGATTCTTCTCAGACCAATCATTTAGTTGAAGAGCCCACTTTTCTCACTTTTTTAATGCTTATTAGTGTTCTTGTCTTGATCCATCGATGATGATGATGACTTTTCAAGTTTCCTTTTTCGCGCTAGTCGAAACTTAAGTATGGGGTGGAGCAGCCGAAGCTACAAAGACTCGCTGCTAACCTTCATTACCTATCAACGGTTCGTGATAACTTGGAACGACATCATCATCAACATGACTCTCTGTAATTATTCATCTATTTATTCTATTCAAGATCAGCCATGTCTACCAGCGCATCAACATCTTCGGCTGCTGGAGCCGATGCCGGATCAACGTCTTCCGCCGAGTCCTTCGCATCATCTTTATCTTTTGCTGCAGCGCAGCCATCCACGGCCCAGATGCAATACTTTAGCTCATTTCAGCCGCAATACCCATCTGACTTTAGCAGGTATTTTCCGTTTAAACCATTTCGTTAATTTTTTTCTTTTTTTCAGTTATACAAACCCATCAACTCAATATTTATACCAACAGCATCCGCAATTCGCAGCAAGTGAGTTTTTTATTGTTTATTATTCGTTAATTATCCATAATAATAATTATAGTCAAGACCTGTCTGTCTGTTAGGCGCGAAATATTATTGAACAATAACAATTATTATTTCTATTATTATTATTAAAATTGGTTTTTGGTTTAGAAGATTATTAAAGATAGTATAATTAATTTTTATTAAATCAATAAGATTTTATGAAATATATTTCTGTTCTAAAAAATTGTTGAGGGAAAGTACTGTACATAACGAAAAAAACAAGTTTTGTTATCCGCGTAGTGGCGTAATCTAGACATGAACAAGCAGTTTGTTGGCACCTACTTGCCGAAAATTGCGTAATTGTTCATTTTGTCGATGGTTGGAGAGATACGGTAATAGACTGAAGTTAGAATAAAATTCGTACCTAATTCTAATGCTTCAATAAAATATTAAAGTTTTACCGCAAAATTCAGCCAACTTCAGACTACTTAACCACGACAAAAATCAGAAATCCCACAACTAAGCACATTAAACAAATTATTTACCCAACTATGAATATTTACCAACATTAGAAAAAAAACTGATTGGTGGTGTGAAGTGTGTTAGCATACAAACCAAATACAAACAAATATACAACCAAATTGTTTGGCAACAAATTCTAAGACAATAAAGCTTCCGGATTACAATAATAATGTTGAACAATAATTGCGGAAATTGACGATATCCTGTGTTTATTGCAGTTAATCGATTCAGTGGCACCAATCAGCTGAGCATTGGCTTGGCAGCGACCCAACAGAATATCATGAGCAGTATTAATATGGGAAGACGGAAGAGACGAGTCTTATTCTCGCCGCATCAAGTTGCGGAGCTGGAAAGGAGATTCAAGGCTAGCAAGTATTTAAGTGCGCAGGATCGTGAGGCGCTCGCCAATTCGATTAACTTGAAGCCAACACAGGTATTATTAGGAAAACCTGGACCATGGATTATATGAAAAATGTTCAGGTGAAGATTTGGTTCCAAAATCAGCGTTATAAGCACAAGAGGCAAGAAAAGGAGCGTTTGATGGATGGAAACGGAAAGTATCCCAAATCGGACACACCTGATAGCGATTCACCAATGAGCAACGAGAGCAGAGAAGTTTGCAGCCCAACGTGCGTTTATTTTCAAAAATTCTCATAATTATAAAATTCTTCTTATAGGATGAAGATTGATAAGATGAGTGGAGACGTGGACGTTGTGGAAAAATCATGCTTTGGAAACACAGCTGGAGTGAATGAAGGCTTGCCCGACTTTGCGCAACAATCCTTTCCATATCAGGTAAGACCACTCTTAACATGCGTGCAACAAATTGAATACAATTGCTTTCGAATATGCAGATGGTTTATTATTCAAGTGTTCTTGATTTGATTTTACCAAACTCAAACATCTGCATATAGATTAATTGGATTATTTTCAACCGATTTTTGAGTACTATTCAAAAAAAAACGTTTTTTCAGATGTATCCCCAAAACAGCTATATGCCTCAAGGATTCGCGTTCGCCTACCCAAATCCAGCAACCGGATATCCTCCGTCACAATGTTTCGGCAACTTTCAGCGACTTTAGAGCCATCACTTAATTACTATTTTTGATAGGGCAGATATATAGAGTTTGACATTTATTATTCAATTTGTTTGTTTCATCTTCCTCAACTTTTGTGTGATTCTTGATTAGTCGATTCTATTGAAGCTCTTTAATGTTTTATTTGTTTTCAAATTGAAATTCTTCTCAAAATGCTGGTATATACATAAATCTTGTATTTATTTATTAATTTAATTGAGTTCTTTTATTGTATATTTGAACTATTAACCTATTTTTGTTTTTTTTTGTAAAAATAAGTCTTTTGATGAAGTTTATTGAATCGTTTATGTACTATTTATGTTCAAATAAACCATTTTGTTTTTAAAGTTTCTTTTCAATTGCGTGTAAAATTCTTTAAGATTTTTCGGACGTGGAAAAAAACACACAAACATGGATGTAATAAAATTTATTAATGAGAAACAACGAGGGTTGATTTAATAATATTATGAAAGAGTATGAAACATTTTGCAAAATTTTTGGATCATCTGTATCTTGAGATATTGTCCTTTATTTTTGCAGATACATCTGTTCCTTAGGACCTCTTGTCAGGGGATTCTATTTCAAAAAATCTTCATGATGGTAGAAAACTGTTTATATAAAAATAGTCAATAAAAATACAATTAATCTTGTAGTGTTTTATACTATATTAAGTTAATTAAAAATGACATTTTCTCTTCATTAAACATATAGATTTAATTGTTCTTAAATTACCCAGGGAACAGCACAAAAGCTATATATAGATTTTTTTTTCTTAAATATATTGAAGTAAATTATATCAGAGCGCAACAGCAACATCTCTAATTAAATGGGCGTTCTACGTGACTAGATAACTCTTTAAATTATGATACTTCAGATATTGTCGTTGCGTAATTCGTTGATAGCTCTTCTTAAGGATGCAATGCTGGTCTCGATGGTCTGCTTCTCTGTTTCTCATAAACGGCGTTGTCTCTGGAATGTGTTGTCTTCATTTAATGGAAAATAATTCAAAATCGACCATCAAAATTGCAATCTTACAATGCAATTACATTGTTACAAAAGTTTATTCGGACAAGTCCCAAGTCTCAAAACCTAAAAATGTATAGGTTAATTGTCTCATTATGTAGCGAATTTTGAAAAACGAGCACGCCAAATGGGAATAACGATTTTCCGATATTTAAGCATGAATTTTATTTATCACTTAGCGTTTCATTCTGCAGATATCCTGATGAACTAATGAAAACAATTCTTAGCACCTCAATTAATTGAGTTTGCAAATAGGGCGAAGTCTTATGTAATTCGGATCGGTTTCATGACAGTGGAGTGTTTACGTCTTTTCAATAAAAAATTGTTCACGAAAATTTAACTAGGCTTTTCTTAAACTATCTATAAATATTAATAGCTTCCTAAAAAGTTGTATTTGAGCACGTTTACAGTGCTTATTTTTTACCACATCAGTTGGCGTGTACGAGTATGTCAGTTGCATGATTACCGTCACGTCACAATGTGCATATTATATATTCATTTTCGTATAAAATTTGTTGATTATAAAGTAATCTCTTGAACTTGAAACATCCACAATACAATTAAAACATTTCGTGTGAATTTTACAAAAACTTCTTTACATTTTGTAAAATCGCCAATTTCTAATAGCGTTCTTATAGGTTTTTTTCTGCGTGGAAAATATTTTGTTGAAAACCACTCATAAGATTTGCATTTCTAGCTGAAGACCAAATTTTCAGCTTACGGGTTATAAAATATTTTACCGGAAAAAATTAATTTCTAGCCATATGATACAAAGCATCCTCAAAGAATAGACAGCTGATAGGTTAATAAAACTCCGTAAACGTGCTGGAGGCTAACTTTATTGAACGATATTAATATTCTTTAGATAGTTTAGGAAAATTCTAGTTAAATAGTGGTGAAAAATGTTTTGTTACACGCTAACCGCATATGTCAATTTTTTAAAGTTTAATAATGTCTTACAATGACTAAAAAAATCCCTCTTGTCCGCTTTGAGATATTAGAGATATTTAATTTCAGTCAATTCATCTATAATCAAATTGTATAGCTCCTTGACAGTATAGAACCTTAAATGATCATTCTAGTTTGATATATTGCGGGTGGCGAGATTGTTATTATGGCATAAAAGTTGTTAGACATTCTCGAAAATTGAAAAATCGTGTGGTGTAAATTAGTTGTACACTTTTAAAGAAAACAATTAGATAGACAATATTCTTAAATTATCGATTTTAATTCACTACTGTTCCTTCAACTATTTCATTTCTAATATCTACAGAAGAAATGAAAGTTATTCGGAAGTTAAACCTAACAACTCTATTACGATTCAATAATAAACTTCATCTGTATTTCTAGATAGCCCCATATTTGTCTTCTAAACTCAATATCATACACTTTTCCTACTCACTTACATATGTTATGCAATATATTTATTTATATATTCGAAAATTTAGGTATTACTACTGTCGTTGTTGATTTCATTCCGCAATATAAATACCACAAATGTGCGAAACCTTGCAATTACGCAACAATAATAATGCGAAAAACAACCTTGTGACCGATAATAATTAGGAATTAATAGGGTTATGCGTTGTATTAGTTTCAGATGTGCAACAAGTTTATATGAAGAGTTTTTAAGTTTTAAGAAAAGCGAGAAGTCTCTGGACTTTATAAGTAATTCGCTTCTTTCAATAATATAAGCGCTCTGAATTCAAACTAGTATGGTAAAAGAATGAGCTCAGTAAGAATGCTCAAATATAACTTTTCAGAAAGGTATTAATACTTTTAGATAGTTTAAGACAAGCTTAATTAAGTTGTAGTAAAAACATTTTTGTTATAAAGACGGAAAAATTTTCCGCACAAGTTTAAAATTCGCAAAATAATTATTTCGATTTGGCGTTCGCTCTGTAATAATAAATTGTCTGTTTAACTAGTGGTTTTCGATTATTTTTTCTTCAGAAAACTTAACCTTACAAGCGATCAATATCCGAAGTTTCCCTAAAAACCCACTGAATTTTTAAAATCCGTCAGATATGGTAAAACTATTGAAAAAGGAATTTCTGTTTTAAAGTGTTATATCTTCATTTATTTCAAGAATGTTATGTTATGTCATGTTTTGTTGATTGCTTGACTGACAAATTATATCATTCACTTTTAATTATTCTAAAATATCCACACGGAAATTAGTAAATCGTGACTGAAGAAATTCTCGGTAGAGTTTTCTGATGACGATATAAGCAATTGAGTCCTTCTGTCTTACTTTGGAATGGATATCGTATCGCAGAAAAGTCTCTTACATCTAAAACTTATATTCCCCTTTCTCGCTTATATCTCTCGTTACCTTTTAAAGCGATTGTAAAACATTTACAAGAAACTTAATTTCAAAATTACGTGGGTTATCATGAAATTTTGAAAAATTATCACTTTCATTTGTCGCTTTATTAAACCGGATGCATTAACATCTATTTTTATTTCTGTAATTTATTCGCAATATATTCGTTTTAAATCGTATTACTAATCGATTTGATATTTTGTGCAGTCTAAGACAATATAAGAAACTATTAATCCTTGGTCTATAGTTAATTCAAACGGTAAGATGATCTGGGTAGTTTTGGTGTTTAAAAAACATACAAAAATTATTTCTGGAACAATTCCACTTAGAGATCGAAAGATTTCACAATTAAGACACGGAGTTCTGTCTGGTATTATCAGAGATATTTCGAATCCTTAAATAAACGAAAAATTCTAAATCAAATACAGTTTCAAAGTGATTCATCGTTTTAGCTCCTGGCACGAATGCTCACGAAACATTTGCAAAACAAAAAAAAAATCAAAAATGGACATTAACGAAACCAAACAATATTTGCCTATGATACCTCTTGACAACCAGGGTTACTGTAATTAAATAACAAATAAACAAACAAATTCATAATGAGTCAATACCGATTATCACTAATTATAGCACGATAATTACACGGTACACAGCTACCGATGACTTTCTCGTTTCAGTTCAATCCGGAATTAATTAGAAGGATCAGCGATGAGTTGCGCAACAAATATTTCACACTAATATAAGACAAGTTTACGGTCATGGTGAATTGTCCCTTTGTTGTCAGTCGATTATTTCAAGTACCTTTTTTTTTGTTTCTCAATTCTTGATCTATTCGTTTAGTCGCTGTTGTTGTTGTTGTTTTGTGCAAATGAACATGTGCTTTTGAAGGGTCCACTCAAAATGCGATCATGAATAGTATGGGGTGTGGATCGAAAACACCACTTGTACTTCCGTTATGTGTGGCAACCGTTTTGTTGATGATTAACAAGGGGTTCATAATGGACAGGAAATTGTTGTTGAAATATTTTGGATTCTGAATGTATTGTCTTGTGGGAATGAAGTTGAATAAATGAGAACACTATTCTATAGGAATCACGGTAATAATATCTAAAATATTTTGAGGAGCAAGAACACTATACTCGTTGGGTCATTTTTAAGAGGAGATATTTATTGAATCTCAATATAATTTATAGAACTTAAGAAAACGGGGCACTACGGTTTAAAAATAGAAAAATTTGCTAAAATTTTTGCAAGTGGAATCTGTGGTAATTTTTTTGTATTGGAGTAGTATCTTTAAGAATACATAAATATCTAGCAATATATTGAACTATAATATTAGCTACTATTCTAGAAAATGCAAACATTCTCATGCCTTTTTACATGAGCACGCAAAATTAAAACATACAGTGCTCGCCATACAGATATGAACAAATGGTTTTTTGAGCATAACTGGGAAAAACACATCTTGTCCGACGAATACAAGTCCAACCTATTCGGAAGTGATGGGAATGTATGGATTCTACGCCCGGTTTGAACCAGGTACTCCCCTCAGTATCAGCTTCCAACCGTCAAACAAGCTGTGAGAATACTTCTCAGCTAATGCTATGGGACCTGAATCCGACCGAGCACATGTGGGAGGAAACGGACAGTCTATCCAAAGATCTCCAGGCTACGAAATCTTAGAGCGCAAAGGTGTAGGAAACCGCTTCTCTTATCAAAAAAATTATTTAAGCATGTTGTTTGAGCTCCCGCTTTTAACTTTGCATTTATTTTCAGTAAGCCTTTCATCTAATAAATCTTAATATGCCCATATATCTAATCTGACTTAATACTTAAAAACATTATAATAATATCTCTCGGTTTCTTGACTCTTTTTTATGTTTATGTGGTTCAAATTTGGTTTTAATAAATTTACTCTTCTAGATGTGGTGTAAATGAATAATCTCCGATCTTATGCAAGAACGAGTTCATCCGTAAAACGGTGATGGGGAATCATTGATAAATTATATCTTTTCCAATAAATTTTATAGGTTTTTAATTAATTTTGTGATTAAAATACTAATTCTTACATACAACTATTTACATTTTTAAAGAGTTTAAAAGGTTTAAGCTAATCGTGTTTTTCAAAATGTATAGATCGTTTTTTTCCAAATATTACACGTAAATTCGAATAATCAGAAAGCATGGTGAAATCTCAATTATCACTATTTCGCGATAATTTAAGACAAAGCTGACAAAATGAATTTTCCAAGTTTTTTTAATTAACAGTTAAAAGTAGAAAATCATAATTTCCATTTTCCGTGTTATTGTATTATTACTAAACAAAAAAACTTTCCATTAAAATAAACAAGGATATTATATGTTTGTAAACCGTAATTGTTTAATATTTTAGCAATATTACATAAACATCCACTTGATCATCATCTTTAAGTTTATTTCAATGCCATTCATCTTTAAGCAAACACTTGGTATTCTTCTCGCAAGAATAAAAAAAAACAAGGACACATCTTAAAAGGGATTGCAGAATAAATTGCGACTAATTATGAACTGAGCAGAAGCATATTATCGTATGTTAATGCATTATGTTGTTTTGTGTATTTAAGGTCACTTTAAAACTACGCATCCTCTTTGCCATTATAATTTGTTAATAATAATAACAAAATATTATCTTCACATGAAAGACGTGCCGACCGACTTATGTTAATTGACAAAAGTGGTTAATGAATGGAATGGGCACATTCAGGTGATGCTCATCATTGTTATCCGTCTTCTTTTTTGTATACTTATTCAAGTGGATATCAGTTATGTTTGTTTAGTTTTTTGATGGGATAAGAAGGTAAGGTGAACAGAAAATATTTGGTGCACGGGAATATCATAGACGGAGTTTTTAATAAGGATAGATTTAAGCGTTTTTTACGACAGATGTTCTAGAAAAATAAAAAAATATTAATATATTTCCAAAACGTTAGATTTTAGAGCCTTTGGTGGTTTGGTGGCTTTTCGTTTTTCTTCAGTCGTTATTAACATCATCTCTCTCATAAGATCTGTTACATGCACACACCAACTAATAGCTGAAAACCGATGTCTTTCTAAAACATATGTAAAAATCATTATAGTAGGCATCTACTTTTACGATTTCAATTGACACACGAGCTGATATGATATTAAAATGAGCCCAGTACGTGACGTGCTCAAATCCAATTTTTTTGGAAATTTATTAATATTTTTCGATAGTTTAAGTAGCGCCCTGATCATTTGTAAACAATGTGTTACTAAGAAGGTGTCACTATTTTCAGAAACACTTAAAAATATGAAAACCATTATTACCAGTTGCTGTGCGTCTATTTAAAAAAAATATATATATATTTCCCATCGACTACCATAACCCTATATTAATTAAACTTGGATGTAACTCCCGAAATTTTAAAATCATCGACCATCTTTACCGTAATATAAATTTTATAATTGTAAAATGATGGAAATAACTAAAAACGATGGTAAGAAATTGTAAAATTGAGGATATTCTAAATAAAATAAAACCCTATATTTTATTATTAAAATTCATAAATTTATATGCTCTATAGCGATGAATAAAGCTCTCATAACGCTCGGTGTTTAAATAACAACATTCCAGAATATCTTCAGAAGACCTGAATTGATACTTAACGAAATATGTTTACCGAGTCGCATTAGAAACTGTGGTAGTGCAAGAATTTGTCAAATGTTCCACATATTTTATTTTATCAAACGACGCCCTATTGCACAACAATTTTCCTTCTATAACAAGAACATAAACCAACGTTAAGAAATTGAACTCAGGGCTCTTGTAAATTTTAACGCTATTATTTAAATATGAGTTAGGCGTTAAAATTGCCAACCTGCCAGGAACTAGCTGAAAACAGATATGTATTTCTTAAATATTAAGGTAAAAATCATAATCATTATAGGTACTTTTACGATTTCAATTGGCACGCCAACACATATGATATCAAAATGAGCTCAGTAAACGTGCTCAAACCTAACTTTTTGTGAATAAATTAATAGTTTAACGAAAGCCTAGATAGATTGTGATGAACAATGTTTTATTGAAAATGCGTAAAAGTGTTGAGACACGCTTAAAAATTGGAAAATGGTTATTTTTTAGTTGATGTGAATTTACGTGCCTTGATTTACCCATAAAGTTTAATGAAAACATTTTCCGCAGAACCTAATAAAATGTGATTAAACTTTACACTGAACATTTCTTAAGTTTCTAATGAATTTTGCTATTCTCTACATGCAAATCATGTTTAAATTGTCATGTAAGTTGAACAAACTCTTCATGAATTATCAAATAATCTGAAATTCTTGTCAAATTATTAAACATAATCACGGCAATTGAAAATTACGATTTTTCAATATTTAAACCCACGTTACCTAAATTCCACATGTAAATTTAACACTCATTTTTACGTCAATATTTAATACTTCTCTTAATATACCTCTACCTCTATCCTCTATCCTCTATCAATTTTTTTTTACAAAATATTCGGTTTAAGATGCTTTTCTGAACTCATGTTCTTACTAATACATTTGGAGTGAATAAGCACAACTCGCCGTTATAGTAGACCATTTGGCGTGCGGTGTACTAAAGGTAAATTAAAATGATAAACCAATTGGGAAAACAAAAATATTAACAATTTCAAAGCTTCAAGTTAAGCATATTTATCTTTTCAAATGTACCGTTTGTAAGTACGATTTTGTTATATAAGCTTAGTTTCTCAACAAATGATTGATTATAATATCATTAAGAGGCTTTTTGATTGATGGGCCTGTCACTTTAACATAAGTTATCTAATTTAGTGTTTACTAATAAGGATACCACCATTAGACTCTTTTTTCTTAAAAAAGGCTCTTTTTTAATATTATAATGATTCTTGAAAGGTTTCACTTAAAATATAACTTCTAAAGTTCACGTAAGAATATAATCCCTACACTTCTTTTTGGATTAACTTGACAGATTTGTCTTTAACTACCCTAAAATTTAATTTAATTGCTTATACTTCACATTGGAGCACCTTTTCTGATATCTAATTTTAATCATTTCATTTGTCGTGAGATAGCATAGTTTCAAGAGATTATTTGTAATATTTATTGTATATTTTTACATCTTTTTTTTCAAATTTGAAAGTAGTTTTCAATGTAAATTCTATTTCTAAAATATACCATAACAAAGAACAAGTGCCAATAAAGAGTCATAAGGTGTCAAATCTCCCTTATGGCCAGGCATCAAGCTTATCGACAGACATATAATAACTTATCTAATTATGTGCTAAACTATTTTGACTAAACTCATCACCATATGTGATTAAACCCAGGTAAGAACACGTTAATGATATCTATAATTATCAGTTATTTGAAAATCATAACAATGATACCCAGAGAAGTTCAAACACTTGAGAATTGGCCACTCAATTATACGGTAGCAATGCAAGGTACCTAATCGAAGGTTCAATTCAATATAATGATGTAATTGAGTAAATGATATCAAATGACAATAAGAAGCGTAACATTATTATGAATGTTGTTTATGAAATTTTGTTTGTTTCTGAAATTGATTATACGGTAGACTTATGCGTGTTGTTTTCGTTCAAGTGGCTCGGGGGGTTTTTTGTGTTGATGAAATTTTAGCGAGTTTTTAAACGAATCAGAGATGCAAAAATGAACCGACTTCAAGTGGTTTATGTTTGGAAATACGTTATTACTTGGAAATTGCTAATGGAATAATCGGTTAGCTGGAAGGATGGTGTGAATATTATGTATATGAAACATGCTGAGGGTTCTTAAAATTGCTGTTAGAATGTTAGTCTCATTGGAATACAATTTATTGTTTGGAATGTATTTATTAATATTTTAATTTTAAATTTGTCTTACCTATTAAAGTCCAAGCAGGAACAAAAAAGGGGTTAGATGCCCTATAAAATATATACGACTATAACACACCGAATGAAAATATCAATATTATCATGTTCCTCATTTAAATTTGCCAATAACCTAAAATTATTTCAACATTTTTTTTCTAGATATTCCCAAAATTATTTTTAAAGTATAATACACTAGCTGACAAAAGTTTTGTCACAAAATTTTTCGAGTTTAACTTTTTTGTGACTTGACCAAATTGGCTGATTTTTTGATATTTTATGTGAATCAGTGTTTCACATGTTATAGTAGCAAAATTTGGTTTAAATTACCATGCCAATTTCGGTACCACGCATTCCGTTTTCCCTCATATTGATAACAGCTTGCCGGGTGGCGATTGGAGTTTCTTTACGTGGAGTCATCTTTATTATGTTGCCAATTACTGCTATTTTCAAAAAATTATGAAAAAAATATAATTGAACTTTAAAAATTATTAAAAAATGCAGTGCAAGAAAAGTGCGTAATATCTTTGAGCTACGCGTTTTACGATAAACGCTTGTCACTGTAAAACGGATCATCGTAATCACAAGCGGGAATTTGTAAAATAATCTACAACCATATGAATCTATCATATCAAAAAATCAGCCTATTTGGTCAAGTCACAAAAAAGTTAAACCCGAAAAAACATTTGTGACAAAACTTTTGTCAGCTAGTGTATTTGTCTGTGTTAAGCATTAACTAAAATACGTTTTTTTCATATCCATTGGCGTGCTAAAATATTTGGACACTATATTAAAATATTAAAATTAGTCGTTTTTTTGCAAAAAAACAGCAAAACTTAGAATTCAAATCGTTAATAATATCCAAGTCATATACAGTGGTGTCCAAAAGTTTGCGACACCCCCATTAATAAGCTGTTTCGCATATTACTGTAGGACAACAGTTGAAACGAGTGGTACCAGTGGATTCCCCGTCATGAAAAACCTATTTCCAGAAAATTTAATTAAAATCGGTTTTATTACCGCTACGCTACAGTACATTTTCCACAAACAGTGGTGGTCACAGTGATATGACATCATTTTTAAACTAGGAAATAACACTAAAATTAGCGACATTTAATGATTAATTTCATTATTTAATACTTTGTGGCTGATCCATTGATCCGAATAACCTAATTAATTCGGTTAGGCATGCTTGCAATCAGGCTGCCAATCAGATTTGTATCGATCAGCGACCCTTGACGAAGAATTGCGGCTTTCAGATTCACTACAGTGTGAAATTGACGTTTCTGAGGGTAAAATCTTCTAGCAAGGACGGACCAGAGATTCTCGATCAAATTGAGATTGGGAGAACATGCTGGTCAGTCCATAACAGTGACATTCTTTGACCTCAACCACGTCGTCGTTGAAGCACTAACATGAATGGCGGCGTTGTCTTGTTGAAATGTGAAGGAAATATGCCAGAAATGGAACTAAACGTTTCTCCAGGACATCTTGATAGTCCGCAGATTTCATTCGAGGTGAAATGAATTCCAAATCAAGAGTTACAGGCTCCCCAAACCATGCACGTTCCACCTCCAAAGTTTCTCTTGGAAAATGTCAATGGATCCTTCCTCATATCACGCAAATAAGAATTCCAGCCGTCCGGTCCGTGAAGATGAAACTTCATTTCGTCAGAAAAAATTATCTGAGCATGTTTGAATTGACAATTAAATCCGTAAATGGACTCACTGTTTTCCAATGTGTGACCAAGTTTCGGCGAGCAAAGTCAACACGTCTCAAATCGTGATCAGGGGTCAGACGTGGATTATTTTTTAGTTTTTGACAAACAATAAATCTGCTCCGACGTAGAAATCGATAAATTGTTTGTCTCGAGGTCGAAACTCCAGCTTCACGGCCAATTTGTCTAGCCGACTTCATCGAATTTTAAGCTCTCCGCGCAATTGTTCGATCATATCTGCTCGATAGAATCCTTGGACGTCCCGGTATTGGTGTCTTTCTGTAGCCAAAAGGGTCCTTCAATTAATTACTCACAACGCAACGTGATCGGTTCAGATGCGCAGCGATTTTCACGTTAGATAATCCGAGGCTTCAATTTTTGCACATTCCTGAGGAGAAAAACGACATCGGCTGCCCATTTCGTGATATCATGTTCAAGACATGTTTTTAGACCTGTTATACTCTTATTATTTGAAAGAACTTTCATTTTGTGCGCCAAATGAAGATTTAATGATCAGAAATAGAAGGATCACTCATCACTGTGACCACCACTGTTTGTGGAAAATGTACTGTAGCGCAGCGGTAATAAAACAGATTTTAATGAAATTTTCTGGAAATAAGTTTTTCATGACGGGGAATCCACTGGTCCCATTCATTTCAACTGTAGTCCTGTAGTAGTATACGAAACAGCTAGTTAGTGGGGGTGTCGCAAACTTTTGGACACCACTGTATATCCTAACATAGACAATCCATTTTTGTTGACACGTGTGCATTTGTCTTTAACTTGAACAAACACAAATCGCTTAAGTGTGCACTAAATTCACACCAAACAATCATTGTGATCGATTTGGTGTTAAACGAGTTGGTGGCAATAAGAATGCGCCAAAATAACAGTTGGACATCCAATCCACCTGTATTTGCGTTTCAGAGCTTCTGTCACAAAATCATAATCGCGATTCAATTATTGCAATCTTTTAATCAATGCAATGACACTTTTTTTAAAGGCTACTTTGCATATGAAATGATTAACAATCTAATGAATATTTGCATAAAATTAATTAGTAATTGTAATCCTCTGTGTTTTTTATTGTTATTATCCAAGGATTTTTTGGACATCAACAGGAACAAATAATCGGTAGCTATCGGGGGATCATTTTGAGTGATATTTAGCTTAAAACTGATTGTCGGTAAACCAGATAAGGTTAGAAGGGACACGATAATGATAACAAAAGCATGCCGACTTTGAGCAATTAATACCGACGGAAATAAGCAATTTGCGGTAGAAGTTGGCTGGGAAAATAATCTTTTGCGTAAATAAGTGGGATGAGCTCGTGGGATTGTTGACATTGGTATCTGTAATATACTGGTTTTTGCAAAAGCTTTTCAGTAGGGATAAATTTGAAAGTTGATATGGGGATTTTGTTGTTTATGGGCATTAAAAAATTATTCCAACAAGTAAAAATCATATATGGCTGGTTTAAGTGGTCATTTTTTGAAAATTATGTTTTTGCTTAGATTGTAGTCATTTCACACACTTTTTCTATGAGAAAAACATAGCAGAGTTAGTAGATTTTAGTTTTGAACCAGTTTAAGAACACTATAAGGTGCAAAATTATAGAACCAAATAATTTTAAAAATCTGTTTTTATTGTTTTAGAGTAAGAGTTTATTGATAGAAGCCAGAACGGCGAACAATTTCAAAAAAATCAGAATTTTACGAGCAGTAACTCACGTTTCATGAAAGTTAATCGTTCTCTTAAAATAGTCTAAAAACTGTTCTACAAAAATGATCAAAAATGAATAAATTTGTTGGAAAAATGATAAAATTGGTTGATCCATCCTTCTATGTAAAGGTTGTTTTCCATTGGAATGCGGGCATTCTAGAAAACACTGATCTCGAGAATTTAAATAAATTGTTCTTAAACTATCTAAAATTATTAATATCTTTAGATTTGATTAGGTTTATGAAGCTCAGAACGATATAACAATATCAGCTGGCATGGCAATTGTCTACACCAATTTATCACCTTTTTCTTATACTCTTTAAAAAATATTCTCAAAATATACGAATTGTGTTCATTTGTTGGAGCTTTCTTTTGTTAAAGATTAATTTTGTGTACTTCTCAAGGAATACTACCGTAAGACCGACATAACATTATCGTGCTCGTAGCTAAAAACGCCAGCAGAGTTAATCTTTTTATCCAAATTCGTTAATTAATAAAGAATAGAACAAAACCCGGTTAACCTTCCAGGGGCAGTCGGCAGCCATTTTCAGATCAATTTCAAATCATTCCATTAACACCGCTAAATCCGATTCCCGTCGATTTCACATTTGGCACCTTTCTTTTCGGCTGTTCCGCTCGTGTTTGTTCTTCTCAAATACCATCGCCTGTGGGATGAGATGTGACAAGTTTCCGCTAATACCTATTGTTCATTAACATAACCGCTAATGGGATTAGGAAATGATACACTGACAAGTCGTGTTGTAATCGATACACTAGAGGGACTGAAATACATTACGCAACGTTTGATTGATCATGATAATTAAGTATTATTTAAGGGCTTTATTGACTATTTATTTAGTAAACAAGTCGTGTATTAGGTTTGCTTGGTTTGCACGCTTCGATGCGTTGAAATGGTTTTGATAAGGACTTGGCGGTAAAACGTAAAAAGCAGTTCGTTATGGTATCTTATATCAAGCACAGCACACGTGCCGAATAAATAAAAGCCAATAATATTGGTTTTAATTAATAACGCCAGAAAATCATGTCAAAAGCAAGGGGTTGAAGCCACTTTTGAACCACTTGAAATCTCATTTTGTGATGAGCTTTTAATAAAAACGGAATAACATTATGTTTTTTGGGCCTTCGTAATCATTGTCTTTTATTATAAATCCAGGACGGAATCGAATTGAATAGGATGAACATATTGAAGACAATTTTCTGATGTCGAGTACCTTCCAATATGTTGTTTATCGTTTTGTTGTCTATTGTTTTGTGCAAAACCACTTTCACACGCAATTAACAACATATATCGTTTGAATGTCTCCATAAAAGGCTAATTTAGAGTAAAGGGACTATTTAATTTGGTGGGAATTTTAATTGTAAAGCTTCTACTTTTCCTAAGATGGAATCTAGCATTGAGCTTGAAGCTTCATAATTTATTCGCACATTTATTGTTAGCACCTAATTAGTCAAGATGAACTGGTGTTGATGTTAACACAATAAGTGATGATAGTTTTGCACCATATTGTTTTCGATTTTAATTATAGCTTACAAAAATTTATATTGATACACTACATAGAAACTAATAATCTATTGAGTATAAAACAGGGGTCTGTTTTAATTTATAACAACATTAAAGCATCTTATAATAAAGGTTGGTAACTTTGATGATTTTAAACTGTAATAACACGTGAAACTTAAGGTTGGTCACTTTGAACCATTTTTTTTCAGAACAATTTTTAGTGTGCACTAATAAAATTTCATCAGCTAGGCAAAGTTTCAGCCCGAAACCTTTTGGATCCAAAAATTACCTCCCTAGTAAGTAAGTGGTATGAGCTGCTATGAGCTTAATTTTTTAACGTAATAAAGTCATATTTGGAAAAGTTAAATGATTGGTTTATAATCCATATCAGTTTTAAAATATATAATTAAAAATTTTAGCGCAATATAAATTTTGTATTTTTGACTTTAATATGTTACCTAACACTGTTATCAATAATAAAAATATGAAGTAATTATATAAAAACTTTATTCTTACTTTCTTCTAAATGTTTAAACCTTATAAACAAATTAGAAATGTCCTAATACATAATAAAAATTTCATAACGTTTATGTTGACATGGCAAATTAATTTTTAAAATCAGGAGCTCAGAAAAATTACTGAAATCAGAAATTTCAAAGAATCCGAGATCTTTTGAAAAAAAACCTATGAAATTTACGTTAACATCAGTTTTAACTTACACGTGGAAATTAATAATACGCGTTTAAATTTTTTACATTCGGTATTTTCAGTTGACGTTCGTTTAAAATGTAAATAATGAGATAACTTAACTCTTTTATAGAAATATATCTTTAAAATAACTGATAAGAATGGAAGAACGTTAACACATCACGCAAAAATGTTGATTTTCGAGATAAAATGACGTTTTACTTAATTCTAAATGGACACTTCAGCAGAATTTTAAGTTATACTTTATTTATTCACCATATTATAATACAAAAAACTGGAGGACAAAGTTAATTGTGATTATTATAAGCCCGGCAGTTTATATATTATCTAGTTTAGTTTGAGAAAAAAGATCTAGAGAATTCAATGGACTGTATCTCGTATGACATATTCTAAAATTTAGTTATAATTTAATGGGTTTTGATAAATTTTACGCAAGGTAGAATGCGCAAGGTTATATTTAGTGTCCTATTGCTCTTTGAAGATGTTTTAATTGATCAAATTTTGCCGCATTCACGTTAAAAAATTTTAAAGAGCTTAAAACAAAGTAACTTAATGTTCACTGATATAACAATTGGTAAAACGGAATAGCGAATCCATTCATATTTTTATACTATGAGATCTATTACTTAATCGAAGGTAAGAAAACTTTCAAACATATTAAAACTATGCCCGTCATTTTTTCTTTTGTTCATCACCGCTTAAAACAAACGTAATAATGTAAAAATAATAAAAGAGTTAAAACACCCTTAATTAAAATAACTTCTTTTGCTTGATTGATAAGCTTTCTTTGGTCTTTCCAATTATTTGCTTCTGTTGGTTTTTCTCAAAAAGTTTCAAACAACGGAGACACTTTTCTGGAACTGAATTACCAGGCTCATTGAGTTTCCAGCCTATATATCTTTCCCTCCTTATGAATTTCTGGCGAAGATTATTTTTCCTTTGATCTGTCCATCTAAAAAAAGAAATTCAAAAAATTAAAAATGAAATAAACAAATATAGTTGTTGCCAACCGCAAAATGCGGCGCACTTTTTTTAAAAATATTATTTTTTGAATGAATTTTTATGATCATTTTCTTGTTTATGCTTGTTCTATACCGTTTTTGCTTAAATAAACTGAAGAATATGTTTTAGGCGTTGTTCCAATACTCGAATAACCGAGGAAAATAATAATAATAATAATCATAAAGATTAAAAAAAGATAATATTTAAATAGTGCGCCACATTTTGCGGTGGTAATCGCATTTGTCAGCGTCTATATATGTATGAATTCTTTGTGATTTTAAGTTTTCTTTTTCGTTGTATGAGTAAACTCAGCCAATCTCCTCCGTAACCTCACCCAGAGGAAAATATTTGTTAAAAATATAGTCTCACAGGATGAAAATATAAATTAACATTTAAAAAATTTATTTTTTTATTTATTCTACGTGTGTATTATCAAAATTTGAGAAATTGACAATTCCAATTTTATTTTTATAAAAAATAAAAGTAATAAATCTGACGTGATCTAGAAATTTTGAAGAAATATAATGAAAAACAGAGAAATTATTCACGTAAATTGAATATTTGTTTCATTTATCTATGAGACCATTGAAAATAATTCAAAAATGATCAAATCAAACCTTTCATATTCTTAGATTTTGATAATATGTGAATATAATGCAAAATTGAACAATAAATTTAAAAAAAAAATAATAATAAAATAAATATAATAGAATAATAGTCTATAATCGAGATTGTGGAGCTTCATGATAGACAATAATAATTTTTTGTAATTTGTAAGCTCTTCTACACTACATTTTTCAGACTTTTAAGAAAGTCCTGAAGAGCTCACCTTCTTTACTTTGCCGTGCTTTGTAATAAAAGTTAAACTAATACTTATTCATGTTTTAAAATAGATTTTACCGGTGAATAAAACTGATTGTGTTGAAATAGTGTTTTGTTGATTTCAAAAATTTATAATTAGAATATCTTTTCAGAGGTTTTAATGAAAACATGAACTTTTATATCGATAAATTAGATATATTAAGACTTGTATTCAAAAGATTATAGCTATTTGCGTTTTATATTGGACTCATTCTCATAATACGAAGAATAAAAACACGCTAACCACTTCGTCAATTCCAGAATATAACAATAACATTGATTGAGTGTTGTCGCATTCACATAGACCGTAATCCTCGACGGTTGTCATAGATCAATCGAATCCGCCAATCACCGTCAAGTATTCTGTCATATGTGACGTTTTGTTGCGTAAATCATTACCACGCTTTCTCCTTGCCAACCACTTCAGAATCGTCTTCAAGCATTATTTTTTGGCGTGCAGGTGTTTTGTTCATTCCATCGATTGCATTACTGTAACATTCAAGTGGTTTTTCTTTGATGACCTTCCCTAATTAATTAACCGTATATGATCGAATGGAAAATAATTAAATTGATTCGATAGAATTTCATATTTTTGTTGTTTATTTAATAGAGATATATATTGATTTGATTGAAAAGAAGATTTATACCATATCGAGTGGGATTAAAATGTTTGACAATATTTGGTACTGAATAAACAACTTAATCGTGTTATCAAGCTCAATACGTGAAGTAGCTTCGAGTCGACTGGTCAACGCTTTTTCTCGTGTCAAGAGCTTCCAATGCAAATATTGTTGTATTTTTGGAATAAATACGCTGATAATGGAATGGATACATGAGATGAGTAAATAATTGCTTACTTATAATATAAGGTTTTTACTTGAAACACGTAAAAATATTTTAAGGGATCCTATTATTAGCACTAAACTTCAAATATATGAAGTAGAAGCATATCAAATATATTCTGCACACCTAATGACCATTTTCACAGGATGATCAGGTCATTGGATAGTTCACAACGAATGGAGTGATATTAAAAATCGGATGTAAAAAACGTCAGGCCATGAATGTGCGGCCGGTGTACAAACGTATCAACATATTATTGCGGATGTAAGATATATTTTCTTTTATTAATAAAATGATCTTAATTAATTACAGAAAACGTTTCATAGAAGTTAAAAATATGCGACGGCTCGTCAATGATTGCTTGATCATGCTTTCCAATGCCGCTTTCTGGAAGAAATTTACGATTAAGGTGAAAGCAGAATATGAAGATATTTGCTTTGTTTTTTTTTTCATTATTTGAAGTGTAATCACATATTTGAAAGGAAATGATGATCAGTCCGGAATAATATGCCAGATGCACTTGTACACCGGCTTCACTTTCACACCCTGACGTTTTTTACATGCGATCTTTAATATCAATCCAACGAATGTGGCCAAATGACGTGACAATTCCTATACAAAAAAATAAATAAATCTACACGTAGATTTTAGCAACAGTCATTAGAAGATTGAGAAATGATAATTTACATTTGGCGTGAGCCTGTACCAAAAGTTTCAGAATATTTAAAACTTCAAACTTTTTGACTACTTAAAGTCAAGAAATCCACGATAAGTAATAATTTCCTTGGTGAAAGTTTATATTTATTGTGAAATAAGATTATATTGCAGGCCGGGTGCCATGCTCGGAAAGGAATTATAACAACTGGACCTGTTTTTAACAGAATTAATTGACATGTTATCTTTGTGATATTTTTAATGGCACTTTAACATTGCCAGTACTGTAATTATTTTCTATTCAAACAAAATTTTCAGCCTATTTTTGTAAACCAAATAAAATTCTAGATTTCTAATATTTTGCCAGCGTATTATAGCAATCCAAGTACCTAAAAATACACGATGTAAAAAACCCCGTCGTTTGACAATGTGTGACGTCACGAAGCCAAAATGTTAATTTCTTTCAAACTGTTTGTTTCATTATTTGCACATATTGTCAACTTTTATAATTCTGAACTCATTTTTGAAAATTTTGGTCTTATGGATCTATAGAATGATGTTTGTATAGGACAATCACCTTTTTATTAATGAAAAACAAGATTCAAAAGTGATACAGCTCCTTGAAGAAAATATGCAACAAGATTTCTTCATTTTTCTATTCATGCACGCCAACTGGTAGGCTAATAAAATGAACTCAGTTAACGTACTCAAATCGAACTTTCTGTGAAGATTTTAAAATTTTTGGATTGTTTAAGGAAACCATCGTTAAATTGTCGTGAAAAATGTTTGTTTGTCAAGGGGAACCTTTATCGCATTGGGATTGCGATACATTTTACGTTCTCCAACCTTATTCGGGTTCCGACTGCAATTCATTTTGCATAAAGTTAATAACATACTTCACGAAAAGACTGGGGATTTAGGGCTACTGATAGATGGAAAACGGCTAACACGGTTGGACTTCGCGGGCGATTTGGTTTTAATTTGTGGAAGTTCAATTGAAAATGAAAGAAGATTGTCGGTTCGGGAATTGGTTGCCGGCCAACATGGTCTTACCATCGTATTGCGTAACAGATTTGCGTTGATAAAATTCAGTTCTCAAATGGTGGAATTCCGTGAATATTCGATGCAGGAGTCAAATATTTGGGCAGTTACATTAGATGCGAACACTGTATGAGCGAGGAAATTTAAAGACGAATCAAGGCTGCGTGGAGTACTTTGACTGAGATCAAACAATCTCTCGCCCATACTGACTACAAGAAACCTAAGGACGTCCTCTCCCAAAATGTGCTAATGTCTTTACTCCACGGCGCGGAAACATGGACGTTGACGACAGAAAATTATAGTCAACTGCAGCTGTACACAATTTTTCATCATTTTATATTATCTATCATCGTCTCCTGATAAATTCCACGTAAATAATCTTTATGGTTTTCACGTAAATTTCCGAGATCTAAACATGTACATTATTTTTCTTGGACTGAAATCCCACTTTTCTAATTTTAATTACTGCCTAATTATGAGAAACAGTTGGTAATTAGGTATATTTTTAAATGTTACATCTTGCAGTTTAGATGAAAGATGTTTAACAGATAACAAACATATTTACTGAAAGGTTGCTGTTATATTATATTCAACAATCGAATAATTATAATGCGATGAAAAATAAGTATTTCAGAAATAGATCAATCAGTTGTTTCGTTTATTCTAATATCCTTTAATTATAAACATTGAAAAATGTGAGAAAATAATTTTCTATTCACCTTCCCTAATTGATCTACAAAGATGGCGTGGGGACGCTGTTATTTTACATTTGTTTTGATTGCAAAACATCAAATCTTTCGAATTTTAAATTTATATTTCCTTTAATAAAATCAATAATTTAATCTTTATCTTTCGAATTCTATTTATTTATGTTGTTATGTTATTGCTTTTGATTCTACCTATCATATCATTACTATAATATTCGAAAGATGGTACTCTTAATTAAACATGTTTTAAATGCTTTTGATTCTATATGGCTCAACCTATCATATCATTACTATAATATTCGAAAGATGGTACTCTTAATTAAACATGTTTGAAATGCTTTTGATTCTATATGGCTCAACCTATCATATCATTACTATAATATTCGAAAGATGGTACTCTTAATTAAACATGTTTTAAATGCTTTTGATTCTATATGGCTCAACCTATAATATCATTACTATAATATTCGAAAGATGGTACTCTTAATTAAACATATTTGAAATGCTTTTGATTCTATATGGCTCAACCTATCATATCATTACTATAATATTCGAAAGATGGTACTCTTAATTAAACATGTTTTAAATGCTTTTGATTCTATATGGCTCAACCTATAATATCATTACTATAATATTCGAAAGATGGTACTCTTAATTAAACATATTTGAAATGCTTTTGATTCTATATGGCTCAACCTATCATATCATTACTATAATATTCGAAAGATGGTACTCTTAATTAAACATGTTTTAAATGCTTTTGATTCTATATGGCTCAACCTATCATATCATTACTATAATATTCGAAAGATGGTACTCTTAATTAAACATGTTTTAAATGCTTTTGATTCTATATGGCTCAACCTATCATATCATTACTATAATATTCGAAAGATGGTACTCTTAATTAAACATGTTTTAAATGCTTTTGATTCTATATGGCTCAACCTATAATATCATTACTATAATATTCGAAAGATGGTACTCTTAATTAAACATATTTGAAATGCTTTTGATTCTATATGGCTCAACCTATCATATCATTACTATAATATTCGAAAGATGGTACTCTTAATTAAACATGTTTTAAATGCTTTTGATTCTATATGGCTCAACCTATCATATCATTACTATAATATTCGAAAGATGGTACTCTTAATTAAACATGTTTTAAATGCTTTTGATTCTATATGGCTCAACCTATCATATCATTACTATAATATTCGAAAGATGGTACTCTTAATTAAACATGTTTGAAATGCTTTTGATTCTATATGGCTCAACCTATCATATCATTACTATAATATTCGAAAGATGGTACTCTTAATTAAACATGTTTTAAATGCTTTTGATTCTATATGGCTCAACCTATCATATCATTACTATAATATTCGAAAGATGGTACTCTTAATTAAACATGTTTGAAATGCTTTTGATTCTATATGGCTCAACCTATCATATCATTACTATAATATTCGAAAGATGGTACTCTTAATTAAACATGTTTTAAATGCTTTTGATTCTATATGGCTCAACCTATCATATCATTACTATAATATTCGAAAGATGGTACTCTTAATTAAACATGTTTTAAATGCTTTTGATTCTATATGGCTCAACCTATCATATCATTACTATAATATTCGAAAGATGGTACTCTTAATTAAACATGTTTTAAATGCTTTTGATTCTATATGGCTCAACCTATCATATCATTACTATAATATTCGAAAGATGGTACTCTTAATTAAACATGTTTTAAATGCTTTTGATTCTATATGGCTCAACCTATCATATCATTACTATAATATTCGAAAGATGGTACTCTTAATTAAACATGTTTTAAATGCTTTTGATTCTATATGGCTCAACCTATAATATCATTACTATAATATTCGAAAGATGGTACTCTTAATTAAACATGTTTTAAATGCTTTTGATTCTATATGGCTCAACCTATCATATCATTACTATAATATTCGAAAGATGGTACTCTTAATTAAACATGTTTGAAATGCTTTTGATTCTATATGGCTCAACCTATCATATCATTACTATAATATTCGAAAGATGGTACTCTTAATTAAACATGTTTTAAATGCTTTTGATTCTATATGGCTCAACCTATCATATCATTACTATAATATTCGAAAGATGGTACTCTTAATTAAACATGTTTGAAATGCTTTTGATTCTATATGGCTCAACCTATCATATCATTACTATAATATTCGAAAGATGGTACTCTTAATTAAACATGTTTTAAATGCTTTTGATTCTATATGGCTCAACCTATAATATCATTACTATAATATTCGAAAGATGGTACTCTTAATTAAACATGTTTTAAATGCTTTTGATTCTATATGGCTCAACCTATCATATCATTACTATAATATTCGAAAGATGGTACTCTTAATTAAACATGTTTGAAATGCTTTTGATTCTATATGGCTCAACCTATCATATCATTACTATAATATTCGAAAGATGGTACTCTTAATTAAACATGTTTGAAATGCTTTTGATTCTATATGGCTCAACCTATCATATCATTACTATAATATTCGAAAGATGGTACTCTTAATTAAACATGTTTTAAATGCTTTTGATTCTATATGGCTCAACCTATCATATCATTACTATAATATTCGAAAGATGGTACTCTTAATTAAACATGTTTTAAATGCTTTTGATTCTATATGGCTCAACCTATCATATCATTACTATAATATTCGAAAGATGGTACTCTTAATTAAACATGTTTTAAATGCTTTTGATTCTATATGGCTCAACCTATCATATCATTACTATAATATTCGAAAGATGGTACTCTTAATTAAACATGTTTTAAATGCTTTTGATTCTATATGGCTCAACCTATAATATCATTACTATAATATTCGAAAGATGGTACTCTTAATTAAACATGTTTGAAATGCTTTTGATTCTATATGGCTCAACCTATCATATCATTACTATAATATTCGAAAGATGGTACTCTTAATTAAACATGTTTGAAATGCTTTTGATTCTATATGGCTCAACCTATCATATCATTACTATAATATTCGAAAGATGGTACTCTTAATTAAACATGTTTGAAATGCTTTTGATTCTATATGGCTCAACCTATCATATCATTACTATAATATTCGAAAGATGGTACTCTTAATTAAACATATTTGAAATGCTTTTGATTCTATATGGCTCAACCTATCATATCATTACTATAATATTCGAAAGATGGTACTCTTAATTAAACATGTTTTAAATGCTTTTGATTCTATATGGCTCAACCTATAATATCATTACTATAATATTCGAAAGATGGTACTCTTAATTAAACATGTTTGAAATGCTTTTGATTCTATATGGCTCAACCTATCATATCATTACTATAATATTCGAAAGATGGTACTCTTAATTAAACATGTTTGAAATGCTTTTGATTCTATATGGCTCAACCTATCATATCATTACTATAATATTCGAAAGATGGTACTCTTAATTAAACATGTTTGAAATGCTTTTGATTCTATATGGCTCAACCTATCATATCATTACTATAATATTCGAAAGATGGTACTCTTAATTAAACATATTTGAAATGCTTTTGATTCTATATGGCTCAACCTATCATATCATTACTATAATATTCGAAAGATGGTACTCTTAATTAAACATATTTGAAATGCTTTTGATTCTATATGGCTCAACCTATCATATCATTACTATAATATTCGAAAGATGGTACTCTTAATTAAACATGTTTGAAATGCTTTTGATTCTATATGGCTCAACCTATCATATCATTACTATAATATTCGAAAGATGGTACTCTTAATTAAACATGTTTGAAATGCTTTTGATTCTATATGGCTCAACCTATCATATCATTACTATAATATTCGAAAGATGGTACTCTTAATTAAACATATTTGAAATGCTTTTGATTCTATATGGCTCAACCTATCATATCATTACTATAATATTCGAAAGATGGTACTCTTAATTAAACATGTTTTAAATGCTTTTGATTCTATATGGCTCAACCTATCATATCATTACTATAATATTCGAAAGATGGTACTCTTAATTAAACATGTTTGAAATGCTTTTGATTCTATATGGCTCAACCTATCATATCATTACTATAATATTCGAAAGATGGTACTCTTAATTAAACATGTTTGAAATGCTTTTGATTCTATATGGCTCAACCTATCATATCATTACTATAATATTCGAAAGATGGTACTCTTAATTAAACATGTTTTAAATGCTTTTGATTCTATATGGCTCAACCTATCATATCATTACTATAATATTCGAAAGATGGTACTCTTAATTAAACATGTTTTAAATGCTTTTGATTCTATATGGCTCAACCTATCATATCATTACTATAATATTCGAAAGATGGTACTCTTAATTAAACATGTTTTAAATGCTTTTGATTCTATATGGCTCAACCTATCATATCATTACTATAATATTCGAAAGATGGTACTCTTAATTAAACATGTTTGAAATGCTTTTGATTCTATATGGCTCAACCTATCATATCATTACTATAATATTCGAAAGATGGTACTCTTAATTAAACATGTTTGAAATGCTTTTGATTCTATATGGCTCAACCTATCATATCATTACTATAATATTCGAAAGATGGTACTCTTAATTAAACATGTTTTAAATGCTTTTGATTCTATATGGCTCAACCTATCATATCATTACTATAATATTCGAAAGATGGTACTCTTAATTAAACATGTTTGAAATGCTTTTGATTCTATATGGCTCAACCTATCATATCATTACTATAATATTCGAAAGATGGTACTCTTAATTAAACATGTTTTAAATGCTTTTGATTCTATATGGCTCAACCTATCATATCATTACTATAATATTCGAAAGATGGTACTCTTAATTAAACATGTTTTAAATGCTTTTGATTCTATATGGCTCAACCTATCATATCATTACTATAATATTCGAAAGATGGTACTCTTAATTAAACATGTTTGAAATGCTTTTGATTCTATATGGCTCAACCTATCATATCATTACTATAATATTCGAAAGATGGTACTCTTAATTAAACATGTTTTAAATGCTTTTGATTCTATATGGCTCAACCTATCATATCATTACTATAATATTCGAAAGATGGTACTCTTAATTAAACATGTTTTAAATGCTTTTGATTCTATATGGCTCAACCTATCATATCATTACTATAATATTCGAAAGATGGTACTCTTAATTAAACATATTTGAAATGCTTTTGATTCTATATGGCTCAACCTATCATATCATTACTATAATATTCGAAAGATGGTACTCTTAATTAAACATGTTTTAAATGCTTTTGATTCTATATGGCTCAACCTATCATATCATTACTATAATATTCGAAAGATGGTACTCTTAATTAAACATGTTTTAAATGCTTTTGATTCTATATGGCTCAACCTATAATATCATTACTATAATATTCGAAAGATGGTACTCTTAATTAAACATGTTTGAAATGCTTTTGATTCTATATGGCTCAACCTATCATATCATTACTATAATATTCGAAAGATGGTACTCTTAATTAAACATATTTGAAATGCTTTTGATTCTATATGGCTCAACCTATCATATCATTACTATAATATTCGAAAGATGGTACTCTTAATTAAACATATTTGAAATGCTTTTGATTCTATATGGCTCAACCTATCATATCATTACTATAATATTCGAAAGATGGTACTCTTAATTAAACATGTTTGAAATGCTTTTGATTCTATATGGCTCAACCTATCATATCATTACTATAATATTCGAAAGATGGTACTCTTAATTAAACATGTTTTAAATGCTTTTGATTCTATATGGCTCAACCTATAATATCATTACTATAATATTCGAAAGATGGTACTCTTAATTAAACATGTTTGAAATGCTTTTGATTCTATATGGCTCAACCTATCATATCATTACTATAATATTCGAAAGATGGTACTCTTAATTAAACATATTTGAAATGCTTTTGATTCTATATGGCTCAACCTATCATATCATTACTATAATATTCGAAAGATGGTACTCTTAATTAAACATATTTGAAATGCTTTTGATTCTATATGGCTCAACCTATCATATCATTACTATAATATTCGAAAGATGGTACTCTTAATTAAACATGTTTGAAATGCTTTTGATTCTATATGGCTCAACCTATCATATCATTACTATAATATTCGAAAGATGGTACTCTTAATTAAACATGTTTTAAATGCTTTTGATTCTATATGGCTCAACCTATCATATCATTACTATAATATTCGAAAGATGGTACTCTTAATTAAACATGTTTTAAATGCTTTTGATTCTATATGGCTCAACCTATAATATCATTACTATAATATTCGAAAGATGGTACTCTTAATTAAACATGTTTGAAATGCTTTTGATTCTATATGGCTCAACCTATCATATCATTACTATAATATTCGAAAGATGGTACTCTTAATTAAACATATTTGAAATGCTTTTGATTCTATATGGCTCAACCTATCATATCATTACTATAATATTCGAAAGATGGTACTCTTAATTAAACATGTTTGAAATGCTTTTGATTCTATATGGCTCAACCTATCATATCATTACTATAATATTCGAAAGATGGTACTCTTAATTAAACATATTTGAAATGCTTTTGATTCTATATGGCTCAACCTATCATATCATTACTATAATATTCGAAAGATGGTACTCTTAATTAAACATGTTTTAAATGCTTTTGATTCTATATGGCTCAACCTATCATATCATTACTATAATATTCGAAAGATGGTACTCTTAATTAAACATGTTTGAAATGCTTTTGATTCTATATGGCTCAACCTATCATATCATTACTATAATATTCGAAAGATGGTACTCTTAATTAAACATGTTTTAAATGCTTTTGATTCTATATGGCTCAACCTATAATATCATTACTATAATATTCGAAAGATGGTACTCTTAATTAAACATGTTTGAAATGCTTTTGATTCTATATGGCTCAACCTATCATATCATTACTATAATATTCGAAAGATGGTACTCTTAATTAAACATATTTGAAATGCTTTTGATTCTATATGGCTCAACCTATCATATCATTACTATAATATTCGAAAGATGGTACTCTTAATTAAACATATTTGAAATGCTTTTGATTCTATATGGCTCAACCTATCATATCATTACTATAATATTCGAAAGATGGTACTCTTAATTAAACATGTTTGAAATGCTTTTGATTCTATATGGCTCAACCTATCATATCATTACTATAATATTCGAAAGATGGTACTCTTAATTAAACATATTTGAAATGCTTTTGATTCTATATGGCTCAACCTATCATATCATTACTATAATATTCGAAAGATGGTACTCTTAATTAAACATGTTTTAAATGCTTTTGATTCTATATGGCTCAACCTATAATATCATTACTATAATATTCGAAAGATGGTACTCTTAATTAAACATGTTTGAAATGCTTTTGATTCTATATGGCTCAACCTATCATATCATTACTATAATATTCGAAAGATGGTACTCTTAATTAAACATGTTTGAAATGCTTTTGATTCTATATGGCTCAACCTATCATATCATTACTATAATATTCGAAAGATGGTACTCTTAATTAAACATGTTTGAAATGCTTTTGATTCTATATGGCTCAACCTATCATATCATTACTATAATATTCGAAAGATGGTACTCTTAATTAAACATGTTTGAAATGCTTTTGATTCTATATGGCTCAACCTATCATATCATTACTATAATATTCGAAAGATGGTACTCTTAATTAAACATATTTGAAATGCTTTTGATTCTATATGGCTCAACCTATCATATCATTACTATAATATTCGAAAGATGGTACTCTTAATTAAACATGTTTTAAATGCTTTTGATTCTATATGGCTCAACCTATAATATCATTACTATAATATTCGAAAGATGGTACTCTTAATTAAACATGTTTGAAATGCTTTTGATTCTATATGGCTCAACCTATCATATCATTACTATAATATTCGAAAGATGGTACTCTTAATTAAACATGTTTGAAATGCTTTTGATTCTATATGGCTCAACCTATCATATCATTACTATAATATTCGAAAGATGGTACTCTTAATTAAACATGTTTGAAATGCTTTTGATTCTATATGGCTCAACCTATCATATCATTACTATAATATTCGAAAGATGGTACTCTTAATTAAACATATTTGAAATGCTTTTGATTCTATATGGCTCAACCTATCATATCATTACTATAATATTCGAAAGATGGTACTCTTAATTAAACATATTTGAAATGCTTTTGATTCTATATGGCTCAACCTATCATATCATTACTATAATATTCGAAAGATGGTACTCTTAATTAAACATATTTGAAATGCTTTTGATTCTATATGGCTCAACCTATCATATCATTACTATAATATTCGAAAGATGGTACTCTTAATTAAACATGTTTTAAATGCTTTTGATTCTATATGGCTCAACCTATCATATCATTACTATAATATTCGAAAGATGGTACTCTTAATTAAACATGTTTGAAATGCTTTTGATTCTATATGGCTCAACCTATCATATCATTACTATAATATTCGAAAGATGGTACTCTTAATTAAACATGTTTTAAATGCTTTTGATTCTATATGGCTCAACCTATCATATCATTACTATAATATTCGAAAGATGGTACTCTTAATTAAACATGTTTTAAATGCTTTTGATTCTATATGGCTCAACCTATCATATCATTACTATAATATTCGAAAGATGGTACTCTTAATTAAACATGTTTTAAATGCTTTTGATTCTATATGGCTCAACCTATCATATCATTACTATAATATTCGAAAGATGGTACTCTTAATTAAACATGTTTGAAATGCTTTTGATTCTATATGGCTCAACCTATCATATCATTACTATAATATTCGAAAGATGGTACTCTTAATTAAACATGTTTTAAATGCTTTTGATTCTATATGGCTCAACCTATAATATCATTACTATAATATTCGAAAGATGGTACTCTTAATTAAACATGTTTGAAATGCTTTTGATTCTATATGGCTCAACCTATCATATCATTACTATAATATTCGAAAGATGGTACTCTTAATTAAACATATTTGAAATGCTTTTGATTCTATATGGCTCAACCTATCATATCATTACTATAATATTCGAAAGATGGTACTCTTAATTAAACATGTTTTAAATGCTTTTGATTCTATATGGCTCAACCTATCATATCATTACTATAATATTCGAAAGATGGTACTCTTAATTAAACATGTTTTAAATGCTTTTGATTCTATATGGCTCAACCTATCATATCATTACTATAATATTCGAAAGATGGTACTCTTAATTAAACATGTTTTAAATGCTTTTGATTCTATATGGCTCAACCTATCATATCATTACTATAATATTCGAAAGATGGTACTCTTAATTAAACATATTTGAAATGCTTTTGATTCTATATGGCTCAACCTATCATATCATTACTATAATATTCGAAAGATGGTACTCTTAATTAAACATGTTTTAAATGCTTTTGATTCTATATGGCTCAACCTATAATATCATTACTATAATATTCGAAAGATGGTACTCTTAATTAAACATATTTGAAATGCTTTTGATTCTATATGGCTCAACCTATCATATCATTACTATAATATTCGAAAGATGGTACTCTTAATTAAACATGTTTTAAATGCTTTTGATTCTATATGGCTCAACCTATCATATCATTACTATAATATTCGAAAGATGGTACTCTTAATTAAACATGTTTTAAATGCTTTTGATTCTATATGGCTCAACCTATCATATCATTACTATAATATTCGAAAGATGGTACTCTTAATTAAACATGTTTGAAATGCTTTTGATTCTATATGGCTCAACCTATCATATCATTACTATAATATTCGAAAGATGGTACTCTTAATTAAACATGTTTGAAATGCTTTTGATTCTATATGGCTCAACCTATCATATCATTACTATAATATTCGAAAGATGGTACTCTTAATTAAACATATTTGAAAATGCTTTTGATTCTATATGGCTCTGATTTCTTTGAGCCCATTGAGAATAATTCAAAAAGGTTGAAATTGAATATTCAATTTCTTATATTTTGATAATAATTAAATAAAATTAGGCGTTTCGGAAAAAAAACATGTAAATATTGTCTGAGAAATTTTGATGAGTAACTAATAATTAAGAATTCGCCTGAGCGGTTTAAAATTTAAAACAATTCAAGACTACTATACGTTCACTATTCGGGGAAGAAAAATGATTTCAAAAATAAAATATGATTATTTCTTTTTTGATAACGTGAAATTTATCCGAAATGTACGATTATCGATAATGAAGAATAGCTGGTAGACTTAATTCGTTTATTTTTTTGTAAAACTGAGGTTTTTTTCATTTTGGTCTAAAAATACCCAATCTTGAATCAATGAAGTTTTTTAATACTTTTTTGAAAAGCTATAAATCTTCGTTTTCCTGACGATTTATATTCGTCGCCGAACTTATGGTGTACTGAGAACTTTCCCATTTGTAAAATTTTTCAATTAAAAATGTTTCTACTGAGTAATATCTATTTTAGAATGTAGATTAACTTGCTTCGTAATGGGAAATCAATGTATTTTTCTCATGATCATAAATGAAAATCGAGTAATAGTAAGTATTTTTTTCAAAGTGCGGTAGTGTAATCGTATGACGTTTTAATTTTATTTCCATATGTTGGAAAAAGTGTCTATTTCAATATTGCAAGCAAATTAGAAATTTATTACATAGTTATACTTCAAAAGGACATTTTCTATCGTTAAAAACGAACATGCAAAAATTATTTATTGCTTGATTATTTCTATTAGGTACTAAGTAATTTAGAACTAAATCAGTTTAATTTATTTTCCTATTGTCTTCTTCTGTATATCACTTGAATTTCAGAAACTATACGTTACTGTAGCCCTTTAGGTGAATTGTTTAAAATTTGATCGTTTTAAAAATTAAATGTTTTTATAGATTAATTTCAAGCATTATATGAACATACACTCTGTTTTTGCACTTAAAATGAGAAAAAAATAATTGTCTCTTGAAAATTTGATAAATGAAAAATATTGATGCTTATAAATATCGCAAAGGACTTAAATTTCATAGACTTTCAGCAATTTTGAAATAGTTTTAAACAAATCATGTCAATTTGCATCAATAGATATAATAAATATTCACTTGAAGCTTCATTATACATGTTTAATTATTCAAAAACTAGTAGCAATTATAGTCAATATGATTCAGCTTTTAAGAAAGGCATACCATACACATCGATTACCGATACCATACTCTATATTAAAAAAGTAGTTATACGGGGAACAACATTCTAAAACTCAAATTCCGTAAAAAGCCCTAGTTTTCTTAAAATAGCCTAAAATAATGATTGAATTGTGAATAATGTTGTCTCAATGTATTTAATTTATCAAGATAAACCTGTTAACAATATAAGTTTTGTTAAAATATCTGAAATGTGCTGTCAGTTCATTAATTTTTAACCATTTGACAACTGATTACTCCTAATTAATGCATTAGTTTTTACGAGAGTTTTAACGAATCTCTTAGTCACGGGACATTAAGCAGTATTCATTTGTTATAAGTAAGAATTATTTTAATTTAATATTTGCTAGCATAATTTTGAGAATTGTAGTTTGAAATTTATTTTTTGGCTTTATTTTCATCAAAATCTCTTATTTAATTATGAAGAATTTCATATTATTTAATTATATAGACAGTAGCAAATTTTTCACATCGCACAGGGATTCGTGGCTGTGACGTAAAATAAACTATACAGTTTATTGAATTGCCTGTGTAATTATTTTAATGTTCGAGATGTTTGCCAAGTTTTTGCTAAGTTAACCAGTTTGTTATCCGTTTGTTTGCATTTATTATTCTAAATAGAAGTTTGAATTCACACAAACTTTAATTTTAAAAAGTTAAATTAAGAATGTTTTAAAAACGTTGTTTTCATCTTAAGTATTACTTATCTATTCTTATTAGAGAGGTTATTATACTGAGTAAAATTTTATTAGTGCCGTCCAGAGATCGACGGAATTCCGAATTTCAAAACTTCACATTTCATGTAAAAGTTAAACCATATACGGAAAAAATTCCCGATTCCGGCGATGTTTCGATGCCGAATTCCGGATTCCAAAATTCAAAATCTCCTATTCCATCTCTGGTGCAGACAGAAAAGTTAAAGTTAAGGAAAATTTGTGTGCCCACTAATAAAATGCCCTCATCTATCTTGCAAATGGTTTAATGCCAAACCTTCTGAATCCTAAAGTGACCTCCCTTGTATGTTTTTATTATATTTCTTATAATTCTTGTCCATAGAAATCATAAAACTGAATATTTTGGCATTATTGTGAGTTTTTTTTCTAAATCCTTTAAAGTGAATTATTCATATCATTTTATTTGTGTAAGTTATTTTTGAAATAGTACTGCTCCCTAACGCAACATATGAATTTTAAAAAATGACACTTTAATTAAGAGTTTTGTCTTGAATCAAACTATATTCACTTCACCAAATAGATAATCATATTTCTTCGCTTGCTCAATTTCCAAAAAAAAGAATCAAGTCATGATTTTTTTCAAAGTTCTTCCCACGTAACTACAATAACCCTTTATCTTTATTGCCAACTAGTGCATTAAGTAATTTTAAACATATAACTTTTGCTTAACTATGTATTCACATTTCTCATAATTAATAAATATTGTCCTTTTCAGAGATCGCTGCTTAATGGAAGGGTCAAAAATTTTTAAAAATGATATTCTCATTTGGACGGCCGCACGGGCACAAACGACTTTTTTCATCTATTTCTCTTCAATATGTGTTGTTTATATTTTGAGACAACACACATTGATGAGATACAAAAGACTGGCGAGATAAAAATGAGATACAAAAGACAGTACCTCATTTTGTTCTACTTTGTTTACTCTTCCATTAGGCAACGATCTCTAAAAAGGACAATATTAATTGTAAACTGAAATTTGTTAAATATTTAAATTAGTTTTGTGAGTTTCTAGCAAATATTATAGTCCTATAATCATAATAACCGAATGCACTCCAGGACAAAACAATAGAAAACTATGTCCCCAATTTGAAAAACGCAATTTTAAGGTGACGAAAAGAAGGCTGCCTTGATTTGATCAATTGTATGCTTTTAGTATTTTTCTTGGCGCCCCCTCCAAATGAGTTTTTCGACACGCTTTGCCTAATGGTTTCTATTTTTTAAATTGTTAACTAAAATGTTTACATCCAGTATCCCGCAAATTAGAATTAGCTTTACCACTAGGTTAATTTCAAGATTCGATGAATATATAAAAGAATACAATTAAACAAATTTGGTGTCATGCGGTGTTTGTTTCTCAAGTCTCTTACTTTATATTTTTCATCGATGAAGCTTGTTGCATGTCTTAAATTAGTGGAATCACGGCCATAAACTTTTGTGATCATTTCAGGAGCCTCTACTATTTTCTATTAACACAAAAAATGTTCGCGAAAATACTATTTTCTTAGCGCTGTATAAATACTCTACAGAAGTCCTTATTTTCTATAATAATTATTCATTTTTTGTCATTAAACTCTCTATAAGATACAAAAAAGTATAATTGGGAAAAACATTTTTTTTTAAAAACAATCAGACCGTCTTAAAAATAACGTTCATACTTGTACATCTATTTGATAGCAATTGAGACCGATTGCAATCGGAATCGAAATGAGGGGTGTATTAGGTTTTATTTCCTTTTAAACTTACCTTTTTTTATTTCTTGCAATCGAGTTATGCGAAACCCTAACATAATCGGGGAATGATTTCCCCATCGTTCTTGCAATCTAGTTAATGTTCTTCATTAACATTTTTGAACTTTTTGAACTTTCAATCTGCTGCTTGCTTTGTGTTTTATTTACAAAAACGAATAAGTCATGTTTTGTTTAGGAATGAATATACATGGACGAAATGACAGTTTATCCAGTTTTGAATTCAACATTGAACATGCGGAATCCGGAAGGCAGAGTTATTATTCGAACTCCAAAAAGGTTCAATGAATGGTGTGCCGTAATAATGGGAGGGGTCTTGTTATTTTTCAAAGAACCCAATGACCGTAATATAATAATATCCGGCCTCAATATCATGAGTTCTGACGGTTTTAAAATGCTGGCACATTTGTTGTGACCTTTATTTAATTTGTAAAATATTATATTTTCGGGGAGTATATATGTTTAATTAAGTATTAAAATGATTAACTGAACGTATCGGTTACAAAAATTTTTATAATTATATTATCAAAATATAAGAAATAGTCAATTCCCATCAACTTTAAATATCGTAATAATATAAATCGCAAGAGATATTTGAAGATAAGCCTGTATGATTGACTCGAAAATTAGTTATTAACTTACACGTGGAAGTTAAAATAAATTGTGAAGAATTACTTAGAGACCATTGGAAATAATCCGTTTTATTAAAAAAATGATGGACGACAAATATTTCGTGAGCTCACGCGTGAGAGTTTGGTCATTCCAATAAAAACTATGCCGCATTATTTTAATTGAATCGGACAAAAATCAACTAATTCAATTTTATGTGTAATATGTAATCAAGAATAAAAAAAACATTGAAAATTAGAAGCCAAGGATTCGTTACGAATTTTCAAGTTTTTAGAAAATATTATTTGTGAGTTTTAGCAATATATAGCGCAATATTAGATCGGAGTATTGAAAAATTAACAATTTAATTGTCGGAGGCCGAATTGCGCAATCATTGATATACACTAAAAAAATTAAGCAAATCTTTCTTAGGTTTTTGAAAGATTAGAGAACATTTTATGTTACTTTAAAGGAATATAGTTCATCAAATAATTATAATTGTATTCGTGATCTCTGAAATTATGTTGTATTCAGTGTCTACGAATAATTAAGGAATAGACACCTAGCCCATTAAAGACAGATTAAACATTTCTGTAAAGTTAATTTGTATATTGTCAAAGTGTAAGAAATTGACAATTCATTTAAATATTTTTGAATTAGTTTCAAAAGGTCTCAATGATAATGTGAAGCAAATTTCCAATTTATTTTAATAACTTTGCTTTATTATTCATTTCAGAGATCGATGCCTAATGGAAGAGCAAAAAATTAGGGGCGGAGAAAAGGTCTTGTTTAGACAGCCACACGGCCACTAAGGCCATCTAATCTCTTCCTATTTTGTTTGTCATCAATATTTTTATTTCATCCATTTTCATTTTTAAATTAAACTTTTCATTTCTTGTCATCAAATAATAAACAAAAAATAGATAACAAAGATTGATGAGAAACAAAAGAGGAAGAGATTCGATGGCCTTAGTGGCCGTGTGGCTGTCTAAACAAGACCTTTTCTCCGCCCCTAATTTTTTGCTCTTACATTAGGCATCGATCTCTGAAAAGGACAATATTTCATCATTTTTTGTTATATTTCGTCAAAATTTATAGTTCACGTCCTATTGATTATTTTTATTTTTTATGAAATTAAAATTAGAATTATCAATTTCTCACAACTTGATAATACATTTCTTCAATACAAAAAATTATACGTATAACTTTAACAATATATCGGCTCTATTCTATTGGAACTAAGGGGAAATGTATAATAATTCGTCAAATCTGGCGATGTATGCAATAAACGACGCACTATTGCACTTCCCAAAATAATGTCTTGGTTCTCACTTTCTTCTAATGTAGGTATTTGGTCTCTTTCATTTATTACCTGCAGTTAATGCTCATCACTTGTTGCTTGTTCATTGTTTGTTTTCTAGGCTCACAAATATAATAACATATACTTTTTTCAAAAATATTTGAGCACTCCAAATTATGTGTTCGATTCAATGCGATCGCGTATTAACTGCTGAGGGGCGTGGCCTTTTTTTAAATTTTATTTTAATTTAATTTTTTCTTATTAATTAAACAATCAACTTAGAGCGTTTTAAATTTTTATTGTTATAATCATATAGAGCAAAACATGGAGAATTTTTTAATATATGATTCAATATATATCATTGTAAATAACAATTGTTTTTATTTAATTTTAAAAAATTTCGAAATTCCTAAATATTTTTTTTAAGGGTTTTGTTTTTTTATTTAAACACATTTCAGTTTGTTAAGCATAAAATTACGAATGTTTTGATACCCATATCATTACTATACTCTCGACCATTTTTTCACAATAACGACTTTCCTATAGGCTATTTTCCTCGTTTTTCTTGACTTATTAATCGTCTCTCTACATTTGTTTTGAAATATTTTATTTATTCAGGATAACAATGAACAATATTAACGAATTGAGACCACGTGTGACAGATCTGCAGCCAGAAAAGAACAAGTAGCCATGTTCAGAAGGTATCATTTTCAACAGATTTTGCACTTTAACTTTTTATTTAGGAATCCGTTCTCAATATAAATGAAATTCGTATTGAAAAATGGAGACAGGACGAATGATAAAAGAAGGGACGGCAAACGACATGCTCACACATTGGCGTAATTGTTTTGTTTTTTAATAATTATGACCTGATTAATAAATATTTATTTGAAGAACACGGTTGAAGAGTGAAATCGCGTTGTTGCAGGATAAAAATGAAAGCCTGAAGGCCGTCGGTTTAAAAATATTTAAGTTCATATAATAAATAGTTAAAATAAATTTATTCAATATATGGATAAATAACAATTAAGTTATAAACATCAAATTACATAAAGAGAATTATTAAACGGGGTTATAGATGGTTCGTGTGAGATGAACAAGAAAAATGACAGGCTGATCGACGGTTTAACATTGATTTTTATTTAAAAAAAAATGATTACCCTTTAGAAAATATGAATTTGAAATATGACATCAATACTCAATTTCTTTTCGATAATAATAACAACATAGCTCAGATGAACGAAGGTTTTATATCTTGTTGGAATAATATATCTTTATTAAGAACAAAATATAAGCGAATGGTTTCGGATTATGGGATTGAAACCAAGCTTTACAGCTTTTGGTTAGTTGAAATCACTATCTCAACGAAGCAAATGAAATCTGTTGTCTCGAGCCGATTGTGTTAGTGTTCAGTCGTGTACTCATGGAAACAACCTAACTCTGACGGATAGGCATTACAAGGGAATTCGAACAATAAATAAGTGTCAGAGATCCCAGTTGCCAAGTTTATCAGCAGTTTATCAGGGCCGATGAATATTGTGTAAGAGCAAACCTGACCAGCACCAATATTTATACTGGTGAAAATCTTGTATTTATTGTGAATATAAAGATTGCCTCGACGATTACATTCTGCATCTTTCAAGATCAGTATGGAATGGCATACCCGAATCAATTGATTTACCGGAGATGGAGGAGGCGACATTGGATCTTCATGGGATAGTTTGAATTTTTCATTGCAAATAACATTGCCGCAGTACAATACGCACAATGATTTTTGACGGCTTCAGCATATGATGGGAACGAGAAAGAACTGGAAATAAAATAAGAATCTTCTATAATGCTGACCCTCTTTCAATCCATTATGTTATATGGCGGAAGATACAAATTCGGAGAAATTGAAATAAACGTACGAGTTTTGTGGTTTTAAAATTAATTCCGTTGTTTTTAAATTTTCCACAGCATAGCTCTGCCAATTTTTGTCCGATTTGTGACGCATTACGAGAAGACCATCACAACCAACCAATATTAGCAGCACCAAGAAGACAGCGCCCAAACGAAGGTTTCCCAGCCAGCTCTGAGTTAATTGTACCTCCGCCGCTACATATTATTCAAGGTCCTCAATACAATTTTGCATTAGTTTTGTACAAATAAGCAGAAGACACAAGTGTACAGGATATTGAGATCATGGTCGTTAAATGTCTTACTGGTCAGGATTGTAGAAAGTTTCTTCAAAACCTTAGACGGTCATACTCTTCGATAAGCTCGTCCACTAACCAAACAAACAAGTTGCATTTAGTTGAAGCACATTAGTTTCTGCCTATTCTGAAATAAAAGTCGTGAGGAATTATGAAGAACAAGGCCTGGAAGCGTTGCATCGAATAGGAAATATTGAAGCTTCCGACTCCAAGCGGGAATTCTTCATGAAGGCTCTTCTTGGAATAATTTCAGACGAATCAAATGATGACACTGATAGGGTGAGTAAAGAATTAATAAAAACTGACTTACTTTAGTAAATGCAACATGTTCCATACAAATCGATGTAGCTGAATTACGGGTTGGAGATTGAAGTTAGTCGTTCAAATCAATATCAGATAATATCATTATCATTTAAACTTTCTTTGAATATTATATTTTATTTTAGAAGAAAAATATATCGTCGTATAATAATAATAATGAATAAAATGTTCTTGGATGTGCGAAGATACATTGGTTGATTGTCTCATTGCCTATTTTCGATCTAAATAAATCAATAACACCAAGGAGAGGGCACAAAGAGTATCAATGAAACACAGAGCACGAGGAAATCAGCCTATAGGAAAGCCGTTATTGTGTAAAAATGGTCGAGAGTATAGTAATGATATGGGTATCAAAACATTCGTAATTTTATGCTTAACAACATGCACTAAGTTTCAGAAAAAAATTAAAGCCCTGAAATCCAATATTTGAATGTTTTTATAATTTTTTGCATAATAAATAACAAGACTTGAAGACAATTGTATATATTGAATCATATATCAAAAAATTCTCCATGATTTACTCTATATAATGGTAACAAGAAAAAATTAAAACGGAATAAGTTAATTTTTTAATTAACAAAAAAAAATTAAATAAAAATCATAGAAATTTATTGGACGAAAAAAGCCACACCCCTCTCGCAATGCCGCGATACTCATTGAATCGAACACATTTCAACTATTTTGATTTGGTGTGTTTGAGTTCATTGAAATTATCCGATTTAACTAGCTCTGACATGGTTCTTCAATTTAAGTTTTACAACCTTCAACACAGAAACTAGCAAAATTAGAATTTTTCAAAGTTATACTTATAGGCAATAATATGTTCCGAGAACTACATTATTTATATATTTGATTGATATATTATAATTATTTATGAACAATAACAAACCTAATTTTATTCGAATCTGTTCTAACGGATATAATCAGTTTTTTATATATCAATTAGAATTGTTAAAATTTTTATATTTTTCATTTAAATTTATAACTTATTATTACTGATTTAATCTTTGATTATATTTATTATTAAAAATGCCAATTTGGATATCAGAACTTTTTTTTTTTTTAACTATAATTTTTAGTTGAAAATTTAAGACATTTTTGTCATAAAGAATTTCTATCTTTTATGATTTTTACTATTTTCTTTTGTTAACCTGCTTATGGTTTGGTAACGCTTGATTATTCATAAAAATTTAATCATTGCTCGTTTTTTATTTTCTATATTAGAGAATAATCATTTTATTATTTTTTACGGACTATGAGCGAACTTTCGGGACCCGATATCGAATATGTTTTCCTTTCTTTAAGACTCACCCCATATTTAATTATTATTAACGTTAAAGGCGTTGTCTGTCTCGTTGAGATCCACCTGAGAATGTGGTTTTTTTGCCATTTCGCAATCTATGTCTCATTTTTTGGAAGTCACACATTTTGGAAAAATTTTACCTCTCTCATTGAAAGAAAAGGACAATGCCGAAGAATGCATGCATGTGGCCTATAAAGTTCTTCTAGTAATTTTGAACTGGAAATATCTCAACCTATATACCCTATTTTACCGTTTCATTGGATTCCTCGACGCAGACGGTTTTGTTTTCATCATTTCGATCAAAAGAGAAAATATAAGAGAAGTTGTTATGCACAAAAGTAGTGAAGAATTTTTCCTCCTCCGATGGGAGAAGGGGGGGGGGGATGGTTGTTTGTTGTTGTTGCTCTTATGTTTATCATTATAAAAGGAATATAAGAATTAAAAAATGAATATATGGCTACATTTAAAGATAAATTTTAAACTAATGAAGTGGTAATGAACATGAAACACTCCTGATAGTATAGTAGATAAACAACGTGAGGGATGAATAAAGATGAGATATCTTATTAAAACTTAACAAGGAAGGATGACAAATATGGAGAATGCTTGTCTGACACTATTCTACTTTGCCTAAGGGAAGCTATTGGAAGAAAGTTGGGGCTCAGGAGATAAGGTGGATTAGGAAAAATCCGTGCTTCCGTTATGTCATATTTAAGTGAAAAAGGTGCCTAAGGAGAAGATCCCTTCATCAGTGGTCGTAAGAGCAAATGAGAAACGAGGGATGTATTCCGAGAAAATGAAGGATTGGATCGATAACATTTGGAGACCAATTTTTTCTAAAAATTCTGATCTTAAAAAGGGATTCGGCGTTGTCATCTAGAACCTAGAGGAGCTTAATCAGCTGTGCACATTAGCAGTTATACCGGGTGGACTGACTAAGTATCTTCAACCATTGGACGTTGCTGTGAATAAACCATTTAAGGATAGATTAAGGAACTGCCGGGAATCTCTGATGGCCGCTTTGAGCCAAGCAACTTTCACTAGAAATGGGAACCGAAAGAGACCGTCGTACGCAACAGTTACAAGTTGGGTATCCAGTATAGAATTTTGGATGATATTATTTTTAACGGATTTAGAAGATCTTTAAGCCAAGATTATGATAGTGTTATGGAATTTTTATGTGATAGATTCAAATGTCTTTAATGTGCTAACCTTCTTAGATATAGGTGCTCTTTATTGTTATCGATTTTGGTTGTTTTGATAGCTAATGTATCCAAAAATTTGTTATCGATTAGTCAATAAACAATTCCAACTTTTATTTTGAGTAGAACTGTTTTCATTAAATATTCTGATGACAGACGAGTGTGTGGAGACATTAGACACGAAATGAGAGAAATCTATCTCTCCCCCCACCACCTCCCACCGCATTCGAAATAGTGTACGAACGAAATCCAATAAAACGGTAAAATAGGGTAGTTAATTTAATTTTAAAAATAAATTTAGTTTGCTGACGGAAGCTTTGTTTAAATAGGGTGTGCTATATAAATTATTTTAAATATTAGGTCTATAAATTAATTTCCACGTTGTTTACGCATATTAAACAATAAAAAACTGGACAAACGTAACAAAACTTATAATTCAAAATAATTTCCGTCATTAATAACAACATTTTCCCAGAGTTTGGGTAACTTTTGGATTCCATCATAATATAATTTTTCTGGTTTCACCGCAGTCCATTTATCTAGTCATGTTTTGACGTCTTGATGATCTCGAAAGCGCTGCTAAGCAAGATCATGAGCCATTGATCGGGAAAGATGATACTCCGACGGGGCAATGTCCAGAAAGTACGGCGGGTGCGGTAAGACTTCCCATTTGAACTTTTTCAGCTAATCCTTCACCGCTTGAGCAACATGCAGCCTTGCGTTGTCATGAAACAATAGGATCTTTTCTTGTCGACCCGCCCATTCATGCCGCAACTGCACTGGTTGATGTTGATAGCGATTCGCAGTGAGATTTGAGTAGTTCACATTATAAAATTCCTTGTTGGTCTCACCACCACATGCACAGTGAGACCATCTTCCCGTGAATGTTGGGTTTTCCGGTCGAAGTTGACGGTTCACCGGGACTAACCGACGTTCTTCTTTGCTTTGGATTGCCGTAGTACATCCGCTTTTCATCGCCAGTTATGATGCAGTGTAAAAAAACCTTTCTTTGAAATCTGCGAAGTTGTTTTTCTCTGCTCTTTTTTGCGTTCTGAGAGCTTATAGGGCATCCATTTCCCTTTTTTTTGAATCTTTCCCATTGCTTTCAATCGATGAGAAATTGCTTTTTGCGTGACGCCGAGAGATGCCGCGAGTTGCTCCTCTGTTTGAGCCGAATCTTCATCCAACAAAGCCTGAAGCTCTTCGTCTTCAAACTTTTTTGACTACCCTGGTCGGTCTTTGTAGTTGACGTCAAAATCTCCAGATTTGAAACGCTCAAGCCATTCTTGGCAGGATATGGATGGTTCATAATCGCCGTAAGCGTGGGCAAGAATTTTGTGCGCGTCAGTGGCTTTCTTCTTATGTTGGAAAAGGAAAAGAAGAGCTTCCCGCAAATGACATTTTCCTGGCCTAAAGGTGGACATATTCTGAACCCAAAATAATGATTTTTATAAAGTACGTGAAGAAAGTTATATATAAGTAGAAAGCTGATAATGCAGAAAACGTTATAACATAAAATTCTTTATGTAAAAATAATTTTATTTTGGCGAAATATCAACAACAACAACAGCAACAACAGAAAACACGGAAATTAATTTTTAGACCTAATATTATTTAGGAAAACACACAGTTCCACATAAAACACGTTAGAAACGTTATATTATTGTGGATAGTCGGATAGTTTTATATATTTTTGAATTTAAAAACGATGTTGTACCTATTTAAACCGTTTAGTGGCTCCTAATTAGGGGCGTTTTATAAGAAGCATCTTGCGTATTTTTAAATATATTTTCCTTTTCAGAGATCGGTACCTAATAGAAGAGGAAAAAGTTAGGTTAGAATGAGCTTCTCGTTTGGACGGCCACATCAATGTGTGTTCTTTCAAATAGATGGGTTGAAGAGGATTAGACGAAAATTTATTTTGTGGCCGTTTGACCGTCCATCTGAGGCTTTCATTTTTTCTTCTTTTTTGCTCTTCCATTCGGCACCGATATCTGAAAAGGTCAATAATTTAAATTAATTTTTTAAAAATAATTTAGTCGACACCAACAGAAAGTAAAACTGAGGCCGCTTGTAAGGGATTCTATCGGGGAATCTTAATGATTAAAGGTTTTATTAGGGCATTTTAATTACCTTTTAAACTTATCTGATTTTTATCGGGAAATCCTAACAAAATCGTTTTCCCAGATAGATATTTAATGATAAATTATACCCCATCGTTCTCGGAATCGCACGGCAAATGAAAATTATGTTTTTTTCATTTTTCACAAAAAGACTAAATATTTATTTTCATGTGCAAGCGGTGGGCTAGTTCTGCAACTATTATGGTACTTTTTTATCCTTTCGGAACTCAGAAAAAGAGACACTACTGATATTTCAGGGACTTCCGTTGGCGTGAAATTGGTCTCGGGTTGCATCTAATATCTTGTCCTTCTACCGTTCTGTCATAATGAGATATTTGTCAAATGAGAATTATTTAAACGAGAAGCGACGCCTTTGTTAACATGAAAATAATCAGAAATTTACAAAATATTTATCAATTAGCACATCTTAAATAACTTCAAATGAGCACTACTCCACTGGTGAATCCGAACGCGCTTCGGTGAACGGACGAAAAATATTTTAATAAGAATTATAGAAATCATGGCAGTCCAGGCGTCCTCACGACATTTGAAATAAAATATAGAACTAAATTAAAGTCTAATAATATTAAAACGAAACTTTTTGCAAGCTCATTAGAGCCACGGTCATTAAAATAAATTAAAAGTGAGATAATAGGATTTTAAAATCAATTTTGGAAATATTAAAAAATATTTACGGTAGGCTTAAATCTTTCAACTATTTTGTATACAGAAAACATATTTCTTCTCTCTTAGCCTGCTTCTGAATACTTAAAATTGATTTTTTAAAGATTTCTCTCGTGCGCGTTTAGTTCGCGGCGGGCGCGTTCAAATTCACCCAGTGTTCTAGATTAATACAAATACCTACTTATTATATACACCTAATACTTAATATTTTTATTTATTATATACACATTTATTTTAGATTCACATGGAAGAATCTCGAAGAACCCCCATTTGGATTATCAATCGGACTAATCAATGGATTCCCATATTTGCAGATTACACATTCATTGATATGAAATGTTACCATTATATATTTATTGTTTTAAATGTTGTTACACTATTCATTTGCTCAGCTATAGCATTTTGGCAAGCTTACAGCTTTTATAAGAATTCAATTTTACATCAGAATCTTCGCTTTATTTATTTAACACATTCAATTACTTACCAATTATTTATTATATGTGATTTTATATGCTTTTTATACCAACATCGAGTTATTCCCGAACAAAGTTTTTATATACGAACATTTTATATTATATGAGATTATTTCAGATGATTATCCATGGGTTCTAGTGCCTCTAGTCGCTGGTGTGGTTAAAATAACTTACATGTTTGTTGGATTTATTGAAATTGTATCAATCGTATTTGAACGATTTCTCGCTACAATTTCTATTAGGACATATGAAAAGTCTAGATCTTGTACTTTTGGAATATTTATAGTTATTTTTGAGGTACTATTTTTCTATAAGAAGAAGAAGGGGTATTTAATGTGTTACAGATGAGCGTTTCAATATTTTCTGCTCTCAACTTCACATCGGGAAATTTTAATATATTTGACGGAATTGGATATCTTGTGTTTATTGGATTTCCAGCAGTTGGGGTGAGGAACTAAATTTCTTTTAATAAAAATATGCACTAAAAGCGATATGGGGGGTGAAGAATACCTAATGCAGGCCAAATTAGAGTGATACACGAATGACGCGGATCGAACTTTTGCGTAGACGTGACTGTGTTTACGTATGGTCGTAAAGTAAAATGCTAACTTATTTTGTATTCTTTCGTACTGTTTATCTTATTTATAATTTTTAGCGATTAATTGTCCAGTTGATCATCAAATAAATTAATTTTATAAATATTATGAGATATTTTATTTTCAAAATTTAACAATATTATTGTCCTTTTCAGAGATCGGTGCCCATTTTTGAGACAACACACATTGAGATACAAAAGAGTGGCCGTCCAAACGAGACCATTATTTTCTTCTTGTTTTTTCTTATTCTATTAGGCACCCATCTCTGTAAAGGACAATAAGAAAATATGAAAAATTTTGCGAAACAATCATTGAAAATTTCAAAGCCCTTTTTCCCAACCCGGGACTCGGGACTCGGGACTACCATCACTGCTTTGTTCATAATATTTTGACAATATCGAGAAAGAGAGAGGACGCTGTTAGCAACAGTTTTGCTATTTTTTAATCCTTCGCAAAATTTCAATTTGTTGGCTCTCGAGGAAGTATTCCTCATTTTCGTTTAGAGAATAAAAAGGAATTTTAAAAAATTACATTGAAAATAGTACCTGGAAAAAGTGAAGGGTCAGATTTTATAAAATTAAGAATTCTTGTACTGTAGCTGGGCTCCGCTCTTGCAAGGTCCAAACATATAAGAAATCTAATGTCACAATAAATATCTTTTACGTATTTTCAGGGCGTAGCTAACAACGTCCTTCATTCTATATGTTATTAAAATTTTTTTATTAAAATCATTCTATATGTTATTAAAAATTTAGTTACCCTATTAGATTCTAAGGTTTCTGTGAACATTCCGGGAAATAATTTCTGGTTGAGTACTGTCGATTGAATGGTTTTCAGACGTAAATATTTATACCGCGAGAAAATAGACACTTCAGCATGAAATATTTTTTTGTTTCAGATCTTTATATTTATATTAATTTTCAACAAGGCAAGGATTCGTAAATTAAACTCAAGTAAAACGGACATGACAAATTATACTTTGAGCATTCGTTACCAATTAACTGAAAATCTTCATGTCTTCAAGGTTTATTTCGAATACACAAGATCAAACATTTAATGTGGTTTAGATGCTATTCCAAATTGTCTTAATATCCTTAATTGCAAATACAATATCTGTTGGTTTACTATATATTAACTCGACGACGGATATCTACGATCCACAGAAAGTTTGGAAACAACCGATCGTTGCAATTATAGAAGATCAGGTTTTAATAATGTATGTTTGAAATGAGTGATTGGGGGATTGTTGGCTGAAATAAAAAAAATTAATGAGAAATTTATAATTGTGTGAGTTATTGCCCATTCAGCAGAATTCCTTCTATCACTTTCTATAATTTGAAAAAATGATAATTTTTACTGCAGATATCCCTTATTAATGATGCTTCAAATAAATCGCCAGGAATATGTTAGGTAACGAGTGATTTCTCTAAATATCTCATTTATAATTAAGGCGTCGGAGATTAAGCACGAGAGTTGCACCAAAGTGTGAAAGTAATGAAGCTCAAATTTATTTTAACAACTTGTCTGAAACGTGGAAATAATTTGTTTTATATGTTTCGTTTTTATTCATTTTTCTTTGTTATTTTTATCATGGTTATAAGATTTTACGGCAAATTAAACAATTTTTGAAGGATGTTATTTATTTTTTATTGTTATTTTGAAGGCTGTTTTGTTTTGTATCCTTGGTAAACGGAATCTTTTATTGACAAGCATCGTAACTAAAAGTTCTCTCAGTACAATCTGCCTTCTTTTAAGATTATTAGGATCAATACATTTTTGAAGCATATCTAAAGTTATGCAGGAAAATGTGGTGAGACAATTGTTCACATTAGAATTCTTTCAAGAGACAAATTTTGTTTTCTGCAGGTTCACGCAATTTAATTACATGCAGCTATTGTCGTGGTGTAGGTTGATGAAAAATTCGGGGTAAAGGAGCATACCGAAAAAAAAGATGGTCTCGCTTGGGCTGGTGTAGATTTAATTTGCAATTTGTTTATTATTTCGCTTTTTTTCATCACAATTTTGTTTTCTCTTACTAAATTGGTTGTTAAATCAACATAATAATTATTATAATAAAAATTTTAGGTACAATTTATTATATTTAGGATCGAAATGATAAACAAATTGCAAATTAAATCTACACCAGCCCAAACGAGACCATCTTTTTTTCGGTATGCTCCTTTACCCCTAATTTTTCATTAACCTACACCACGACAATATAATAGTCAAGTTGACAAGCAGATCTGAGGTTACAAAAGATATAGGCTCTCGTAAAAGAGAACCAACAATAAGCACCTTAGGAAAAGTTCGATGCCTTTAGTATCGTAACTCAAACTTGGATAATTGTGCTTCAACACACCTTATATGGAAAATCAATTTTAACAGATGTTCTGTGCAAAGAAGACTATGATTATCGTTCGGTGAAACTGGGAGGACATGATGTACTGGGAAATGCTCGAAAGAAACAACATGGTGAACAAGGAGCTCTATGTTATCCAACTGCGCCGCTTAAATGAGGCTATTCGACTGAAAAGAATCGATCAAAAAGATCGACAAGTCATCTTGCTCCACGACAACGCCAGGCTGCATGTTGCACAAGTCTTCAAAACAGCTCTCCAATATCTCGAATGGAAGGTTCTTCAGCATCCACCTACTCTCCAAACCTTGCGGCATCAGATTGTCACCTTTTCCACTCTCTGACATACCAAATGAGGTATGTCACCTTGAATGGCGAAGAGGACCTTAAAAACTGGATCAACAACTTCTTCGACACCAGAACGGGCGATTTTTGGCGGAATGGCCTGAACAAATTTATCGAAAGGTGAGAGGAAGTCGTAAACAGTAGCGGCGACTACATAATCGATTAATTAATTATTATATAGTCGTCGCCAAATGCGATTACCATCGCAAAATGTGGCGCACTTTTTTAAATATTATTTTTTAATTTTATTTTTAGGATTATTATTATTTTCCACCATTATTCCACGATTGAAACAACATCTAAAACGTATTCTTCCATTTATTTAAGTTAAGCAAAAACAGTATAGAACGAGCATAAACAAGAAAATAATCATAAAAATTAAATGAAAAAATAATATTTAAGAAAGTGCGCCACATTTTGCGGTGGTAATCGCATTTGGCGACGGCTATAATTATTGTTTTTTGATCAAATAAGAAAAATTGTGAAAAAAAACTCTATAAATCTATTCCTCTATCCAATACAATAGTATGAGGCTTATGAACATTACAACATAGATACTTTTAAAAAAGTAAAATTAATTTTGTGCACTGCAGATTCATATAAAACTTTTTTGCCGTTATTTATTTAGTATATAAATTACCGTAATTTAATAAGTACAATAGTAATTAAATTTAATGTATTTATTAGAATTAAAACAACATCAATAGTTATGCAAAGACGTGTAGATATTTAGCATCCCATTGCCTTCATGTACTGAAAATAATTTTATTTTTATTGTTTTAAAAATAAATAATCTTGAACTCATGGCGCTATTGTGAATCTCTAACACGTATGTGAGTGTGATTGGTTTTAAATTCACACGTTTCGTATTTCATTAAAGCATTGCTCAAATTCCTATTTTTGTACAATTTTCATGCTTTCCGGTTTAGTTGAATAACCGTTTCTCGCCAACAGGAATGGTAATAAAACAAACTCAGAAAACATCCTCAATTCTAATATTTTGGTAAGATATTAATATTTTGTGATAATTTTGGCAAATGCTGACCAACTCGGTTTTTGTAATAAAACACGTAAAAAACGAATAACGCGCGTAACTTTAGAAAATCATTATTTGCAGTCTTATTTAATATTTGATATATTTATTTACTCGAAATAGTCCTGATTATTATAAATTCAGACAATTGGATACTAATTTTGAGATATTTTTACATAGTTTTAGATTATTAAGTACCGTGCTCGCTGTCTGAAAATAAACAAAATGATGTCTTTGGTCAATTTCACAATGTTTTTTTTTTGCAAACAAAAACTTTTTGTGAATAGGTTGATAAATATTTCATATCAATCTCCCTTTCACGTGCGCACTTTCAGACCAGCATATTATATTTTGTAATTTTTTTCATAATTAACCTTAGTGTGCATTGCTAATACGTTATCACCGCAAGTTTCCTTAATATTTGATTTCAAGCAATCCGAGTGTTTCTTAATTAACTGGCAAAGTTCTTCTCCGGCAAGCTGAAAAATAAAATATAAAATGTGTCCATTCTTTTTTCACGGATATACTTCTTTTGACGAGGCATGAAATACAAATTCTTTCAAACATGGTGCTTTGTCCTTCTTATCAACAAGCTTTGCTGAGCATTCAGCCCATTGGCATGATGGAGCCGTTCCTTCGTCGATGAATTCACGCACAGACTTGCATTTAATTGGGGCCATGCAAACCTGCAGGAAAAATTGGTTAAATTTGTTTTAGTTAATAAAGCCATACCACTTCGGCTTTACATGCTTCCGCGACAGCCTTGAACTTATCTGGTCCATCTGTTTCAATGTTCTGTTTGGCTAGAAGATCAGCATGTTTTTTGGAAGTCTGAAGAACAACTTTTAAAGAATGGATGAATATGTCATACCGCTTTGCACTTTTCGATTATTTCGTTCTCTTCTTTAGTGCATCCTTCGCCGTCATGCTCGAAGCAATGAATATTGGTTACTAATTGAAGTGATATTAAGGTTATGATAGACAACTTGGAGAACATTTTAAAGTGTTTATGCTGTTTTGACATACTTTTTTTTCCCGTTTATATAGTGAACAGTAATTACAATAATATTGTTTTTGTTATTTTAACCTTTTATTTATGTTGTTTTAATAAGATGATATCAATGTTACATTTGGTTGATATTTTATTGAAATGAAATTGTTTGTAAGTGGAGATTATAGATAACATTAATCTTAAATCCGGAACATATGGAAATATATTCAATTGCTGCTTATTACTTGTTAGTTAATAATAGTTATTTGCTCGGTTTAAATTACATTTTTTGTCGTTTCTTCTTGGAAGATGGAGAATAGTAACTAATTTTATTGAATAATAAGGACATACAAGCATTGAAATATAACTATAACCCGCCAACTGATATATTAATATAATAAGCTCAGTTAACGAGCTAAAATCGCACTTTGTGGAAAGTTATTAATACTTTTAAATAATTTAAGAAAACTCAATCAAGAACAAGGTTATCTAAAAATTTCGTAAAAATCTTAAAATCGAGAAAATCAAGTCAATTCTCGTGTTATTTGGCAAAGTGCATATATTTAATTGATATTGCTTATTCTTCTATAAAAAATTGTGTTTTTAGTTTGTTCTGAAAATTTAAATTTACATAATTTTTCAGGCTTGTAAATGAAATTTTCAGGAGACAAATATCAGAATTTCCGGCATGTGCTCTTCTTCGGTTTTCATCGAAAACAAGTAGCAGCCGAAACCGCTCGGGAAATATTCAGTGAGAAGGTGTCTTAGGCGTTCTTTGCAGCACAAATATGGCGACTAGCAATAACTTCACCTGAAAAAGACCCTGATCTGAGTTTGGTGGAACTGGGAGGGCGAGTTGCACTGGGAAATGCTCGAAAGAATGGCCACAGTCAATGAGGAGCTCTATGTTGCCCAAATGCGTCGCGTAAATAAGGCAATTCGACTGAACAGACCGTATCGACAAGGCCAAGTCATCTTGTTCCACGACAACACAAGGTCGCAGAATGCACAAGTCGTCAAAACAGCGCACCAAGAGTTTGAATGGGAGGCTCTCCAGCATCCACCGTACTCTCAAGACCTTGCGCCATACTGTTATAACATTTTCCGCTCTCTCTCAAACCAAATGAGGGGTGTCTCCTTGAATGGCGGAGGAGACCTCAAAAACTGGCTCAACAATTCTTCGACATCAGACCGGACAATTAATCGAGAGGTTTAAGGAAGTAGTAAACATTAACGACGAATACAAAATTAATTAATTATAATTTTTGTTTTTTGTTCAAATAAATCTGTGAAAAAAACTCCACGAACTTTTTCCTCAACCCAATATTTAAAATATCTACTGTCGAGAAGTAAATTTTACAATCTGGTAGTATATAATACATATGCATCTATCTAAACCTTATAAAAAATTTATTATCGTTATGAGCTAGACTGTTAAAAAATGAACAGAATCCTCTGGATATGGTAATCTTGTGACTACCGACTACACACGAAGTGTGAGATTTAAGAAAATATGTAAATTAATTAACGATTATCAATACCCATAATGATAAACTATTAAGAAAATCTTCAAACTATGTTTAAATATTTTGTATTGTTTCTGATATAATATCTGAAATATTTTTTTCTTTCAAAACTCAAAAAGTAAATTATCAAAAACGATTTCTACTTTCAAATTAATTTTACAGGATTGTCTTAAAATATTGGATTATACTATTAACTTCCACGGGCCAATTAAAAATTAATTTTCAAGTTCATTTTATAGACTTCCCCTTAAATACCCCGAGATTTAAATTTTTAAGACATTCTAAATTTAATGAGCATTTTTGAGCTTTTGTTATTGCAAATTCATTTAGACCAATTCGGTCATTCTCCCCGTAAACTTACACAAATCCTATTAATTTTGCAATAACTTCTTTATCCTTGCCCCTATTGAATCGTGACTCCATCTATTTTCTGATCGTGAATGTTCCTATTTATATCATTGTAAATATTATTGATAATATTCCGACGTCATTACAGTATTATTTCTGTCTATCCATAAGTGTGCATTTCCTAATTTGTTGATTTGAACTTTGTTGTTCATCTTAATTATTTGTTCTCCAATTTTTTTTAAATTTTATGATATGGTGAATAATAAAGTATAAATTAAAAACAAATAAATAAAAATAATATAAACATAAAATTTGCGACGTCATGAATCATGTAATAATAAATTATTTTACAGCCAGACAACAACGACGGCTTATGAATGGATCTCAGAAAATCGTGCGGGCTGTAAGACAAGCGTAATATTTTTAAAAAATTCATAGATGAATCATAGAAGATCTTGGAAATGCATCAAGTGTTTGGGAAACTTACAATATTCTCCGTGAGACGAGGAAATTGATTGTGATATACAATGAAAATATTTACATTCACTGCAGACGCGCCAAATGAAATGAGAAAAATGGATTCTCAATTGTAGTGCAAGGAGCATAAATTTCAGAGAGTTTTATAATTTAGAAAAAATTCTAGACAAATATAGCAACTTTTCGTCCATGAAAATTGAAAATGTTCACGTGAAGCTTCGTTATAAACGTTGAACTACTTAACGATCATAATTTTAATTTGTCGTTCTGCGCGCAACAAATGCGGAAATCAATGGTTAATATGATTTCAGAAAATTTCGCGAATCGTTCGTAATTATATGTTCTCCTGGTAAATTAACTGATAAAAAACATTTTAAAAAATAATTTTACATGTGCAACAATATTTTTTCTGTATGACCGCATTATTGTATATCTGCAAAATTGTTAATCGGTGTGGGTAAACAGATTCAATAACCATGTGTATCGTTTAACCTTAAAAAAACATAATTCTCGATGCTCTAAAAACTAATCTCCAAATTTTGGTAGGGAAATCAAAATATACCACCTCCTTTTACTTAAATAAAGATATCTTAAGTTGAAACAATTGATATCTACAAATTATTTCAGAATTTTAGGATTCACGTAGTCTTCAACATTAACCCTGAAAGTTCTTCTAATCTTCTTCTGTCTGTACTCTATTGACTAAAGACATGTTAAAACACACTTTTTGCACATCAAAACAAAAAAGTAGACTTTTTGCACGGTACTATATATTAATTTGAATTTATTATCTTTTTTCAAGATAATACTATATCATTCACGCAGTTCTATTTTAAAACGAAATTCATCAGTTTAATGAAAAATGAAAACTAAACTGAAATTGTAATTTTTTATTAAAATTCAGTACACTCAAACAATTTCAGCTTTATTATTTTGTTGTAATATTGTAGGCTTCATAACAAACAACGAATAACAAACAAAAAACATTACAGTCCCTTTTGAAACACCTTCAAATCTAATACCAGTTTGACCAACACTTTATAGGTTAATATAAAAGAAAGCAATCGCACAACATAAGTCATACTTTTTACTATTTCATTTAGTACAAGAAATTAATATACTTCTTTTAGAAAATGAGAATCGTTGAGTTTATAACCATCTCGGCTCTCGTTGTTCCGACTGCCCTAGCTGGTAATAGTTACAGCGCTGGTGGAGGTGGAGGAGGTTACTCAGAGGGAATCAGTGGTGGCGGATCTTCTGGATACTCAGGTGGAGCCGCTGGTGGAGGATCAGGTGGATACTCAGGAGGAGCTGCTGCTGCTCCAGCCCCAGCCCCAGCACCAGCTCCAGCACCAGCTCCAGCACCAGCACCAGCTCCAGCTGCTGGAGGATACTCAGGAGGAGCCGCTGGTGGAGGATCAGGAGGATACTCAGGAGGAGCCGCTGCTGCTCCAGCCCCAGCCCCAGCCCCAGCACCAGCCCCAGCACCAGCTCCAGCTGCCGGAGGATACTCAGGAGGAGCCGCTGGTGGAGGATCAGGAGGATACTCAGGAGGAGCTGCTGCTGCTCCAGCCCCAGCCCCAGCACCAGCCCCAGCACCAGCTCCAGCTGCAGGAGGATACTCAGGAGGAGCTGCTGGTGGAGGATCAGGAGGATACTCAGGAGGAGCCGCTGGTGGTGGATCAGGAGGATACTCAGGAGGAGCTGCTGCTTCTCCAGCCCCAGCCCCAGCCCCAGCACCAGCCCCAGCACCAGCTCCAGCACCAGCCCCAGCCCCAGCTCCAGCTGCAGGAGGATACTCAGGAGGAGCTGCTGGTGGAGGATCAGGAGGATACTCAGGAGGAGCTGCTGCTTCTCCAGCCCCAGCCCCAGCCCCAGCACCAGCCCCAGCACCAGCTCCAGCACCAGCCCCAGCCCCAGCTCCAGCTGCAGGAGGATACTCAGGAGGAGCTGCTGGTGGAGGATCAGGAGGATACTCAGGAGGAGCCGCTGGCGGTGGATCAGGAGGATACTCCGGAGGAGCTGCTGCAGCTCCAGCCCCAGCACCAGCACCAGCCCCAGCCCCAGCCCCAGCACCAGCTCCAGCTGCAGGAGGATACTCAGGAGGAGCTGCTGGTGGAGGATCAGGAGGATACTCAGGAGGAGCTGCTGGTGGAGGATCAGGAGGATACTCAGGAGGAGCTGCTGCTGCTGCTCCAGCCCCAGCCCCAGCCCCAGCCCCAGCCCCAGCCCCAGCCCCAGCCCCAGCCCCAGCCCCAGCCCCAGCCCCAGCCCCAGCCCCAGCCCCAGCCCCAGCCCCAGCCCCAGCCCCAGCCCCAGCCCCAGCCCCAGCCCCAGCCCCAGTCCCAGCCCCAGCACCAGTCCCAGCCCCAGCTGCAGGAGGATACTCAGGAGGAGCCGCTGGTGGAGGATCAGGAGGATACTCAGGAGGAGCCGCTGGTGGAGGATCAGGAGGATACTCAGGAGGAGCCGCTGGTGGAGGATCAGGAGGATACTCAGGAGGAGCTTCTGCTGCTCCAGCCCCAGCTCCAGCCCCAGCACCAGCACCAGCACCAGCCCCAGCTCCCGCTGCAGGAGGATACTCAGGAGGAGCTGCTGCTGCCCCAGCTACAGGTGGATATTCCGGAGGAGGTAAACTGTGGTCTTAGGCATTAACTTATTCTTCCTTTCAGCCGGTGGCGGTAGCGGTGGATACGCCGGGAAAAAAGTCTTCAGATTCCGTCGCACAATTGTTGCATAATTGTTCATTGCATGTATTTTTACAAGAAGCTGGTCTTCAAATAAACTTTTCTCTTTTCAATGTGTTTCATTTTTATATTGTCGTGGTGTAGGTTGATGAAAAATTAGGGGTAAAGGAGCATACCCCAAAAAAAGATGGTCTCGCTTGGGCTGGTGTAGATTTAATTTGAAATTTGTTTATTATTTCGCTTTTTTTCATCACAATTTTGTTTCATTTTGTTTTCTCTTACTAAATTGGTTGTTAAATCAACATAATAATTATTATTATAAAAATTTTAGGTATAATTTATTATATTTAGGATCGAAATAATAAACAAATTGCAAATTAAATCTACACCAGCCCAAGCGAGACCATCTTTTTTTGGGGTATGCTCCTTTACCCCTAAACCGAATCGAATGTAATATAAAATCGCGTATAATATAACATACTATAAATGCGAATTTGAAAAATTTTAAAACGCTGAATTCGAAATCATAACTGAAAATCCGCAGTTCGTAGTTTTACCTAATTCCTTCACATTCACCTCTATGGACACATCCGATAAAACATAATTGTTTGAAAGTTGAACAACTTCTTAGCGGCGTGAGCTCTACATCAATAGATATTTTATGGGCTACAACACAAGTCGGAATCAGAAAAAAAACAGGTAACAAATATGAAAATAGAAAAGAACAATGAATTGTGGCCGAACATTAAAGCTCGTCCCCGATTCATCCCTCTCATCTCAAAAGGTGTTGATATTTTTTCTATTGTCCTGACCCCGTGTGTGACTGGTATTGGTGTGCCTGAATAGAATCTATGAATGTTCTAGCCTCAGCTGTATGCTTTAAGTTTTTAAAATCTATACAGATGAAGGTGATCGGCATTGATTGATAAAGTTCTTTTTTTCATTTTATTATATATATACACGCCAACGGCAAACAGCCTTCACATAGAAAAAATGACCAACGAATTTGATGACGCGTTCAACAAATTTATTCTTTTTTGTTCTTTTTTGTAAAACAGTATTTTGGCTATAATAGGAGAACTAGTGAGTTTTATGAAACGTAAGATATATCATTCTGTTGCTCGTAAAATTCTAAATTTTTTGAAATGCAACATGACGTGGTTACGGTAATTAACGTGTATTTTACAGTCGATTGAAATTTTAAACTTTAAAAAATCATAACTTTGCTTAAACGACGAATCTAATTTAGAGACAAGTATATTATTGTTCGCCGTTTTGTCCTCTATCAATAAAGTCTTAATCTCAAAAATTTAAAAGAGCGTTTTCAAATTATTTGATTCTAAAATTTTGCACCTTATAATGGCCTTAAAGTACTTAAAACGTAAAACCTTTTAACTTTATTAAGTTTATCTCATAGAATAAATGTTTGTAAAGACTATAGTCAGTACAGAAACATAATTTTCAAAAAATGGCCACTTAAATGAGCCATATATGGTTTTTACTTCAAAATGTCCCTATAAGCACCAATCAAACATAATTTGCTAACTTTTAGTGTTAAATTGTTGTGCAAAATATGCTCTTGACATCAGGCTTCGTAACATCTCAAATCAGACCCATTCTAAAAAATTATCAAATAAGGTGCTCCACGGTTACAGAGCAGCGCCAATTTTGTGCACAATTTTACCAAAAATAATATATTTTTAGTTTTTTATAATTATTTCAAGCTTATTTATCATTTTTCAAACGATTTCCGTATTTCTGTTATTTCAGGGCTCAGAAAACGAGGAAGATTCTGAGTTCTTTGTGAAAACTAATTTTAAGGAAAGTAGGGTTGGATAATCCGATTTTTGAAAAATCTTCGATAATATGGATTTTAGTTTGCTTCTTTTATCCAATCTTCATGCTAGAAATCATGAAAAATCACAAAATTACTCATTTTTATCAGATTAATATATTGTAAAGATCTAAACTTTAAGATCGAATATCTCGAAAACTCTATTTTAAATTTTTGAGATTAAGACTTTATTGATAGAGGACATAACGATGAGCAATAATATACTTGTCTCTAAATTAGATTCGTCGTTTAAGCAAAGTTATGATTTTTTAAAGTTTAAAATTTCAATCGACTGTAAAATACACGTAAATTACCGTAACAACGTCATGTTGCATTTTAAAAAATTCAGAATTTTACGAGCAACAGAATGATATATCTTACGTTTCATAAAAATCACTAGTTCTCCTATTATAGCCAAAATACTGTTTTACAAAAAAGAACGAAAAAGAATAAATTTGTTGAACGAGTGGTCAATTTCATTGATCATTCTTTCTATGTGAAGACGATTTTTCTATTGGCTGCCCTCGGCGTGTATATATATATATAAATAATACAATTAAAAGTTCGCATATATTCAAAAAGTACGCAAATGCCATTTAATGATTTTCGTTTAACGCAATAACTAAAAAAAAGCTTCCAAATTGTGCATTCTAAATTTAATTTATGCAATATTAAACATTTAGTATAAAAATGCAAATTCTAGGCAGTTTCTCAGAAAATAAAATTTTTTGACATTGTACAATTGTTTATTGTCCTTTTCAGAGATCGGTTCCTGATGGAAGAGCAATAAAAGAAGAGAAAATCCAAAAAAAAAAACGAGAACCTCATTCCGTCCAAACGAGAACCTCATTCCATCCTAATTTTTCCTCTTCCATTAGGCACGATCTCTGAAAAGGACAATAATTCTAACGTATTGCGTTGAAGAATAAGTAGAGTTTTTAAATTATCTTTTGTTTCACAAAAATTTTCTTGTTGTTTGGAAAAGTTTATATACTCATATGATAGCGCTTTTTTGATCTACAAGACTGTCTTGCTTTTTTTAAATGTGTAATAAAAATTGCATTCTTCACCAAAAGAGGACAATGATCTTCGTTTGTTGGGGACTGGAAGGGCATGCTGCACTGGGAAATGCTCGAAAGAAACAACACAGTCAACAAGTGAGCTCTATTTTGCGCAGCTGCGCAGCGTAATGGAAGCTAGACTCGATCAACCAGTCCACGTCATCTTGCTCCACGATAAACGACGTATGTTGCACAAGTCGTGAAAAACGCCCTCCGAGAACTCGAATGGGAGTTTCTTCAGCATCCGCCGTACTCTCAAGATCTTGCCCCCCATCGTTCCTAGTTACGGATACGCTTGAACGTCTTCGTTTTTCGGATCTTCTTAGTGTTGGTTCAGCTCCTGCAGTTGTGCGGCTGGTTCGACAGCAGGTGTGCGACAAGGCTTGTTCGTGTGCGGTTGACTGACTCCAAGTGGCTTGTGGAAGGGACTTCTCTTCCTTGTGCAATGAACGAAGTGATCGGAAATCCAATCACTTAAATAGCGAGGAAGTGTTATGAGGCGCTGATTAATGTTTCACGAGGCTCGCTAAGTATTTCACAACACGTCGCCGCGTGTATTCCATTTCTTCTTAGTGCCTTGGCCATTCCAAGGAACATGCAGAAAATACTTCACGGAAAATGTTTTTTTCATAATTTCTCAATTAACGTAATATTCTATTTTTTATTATAATGTATATACATAAAAATAAACACATGAGAGAAAGAATCGGTTTAAAATTGACTGAATAAGTGAACATGTTAACGACCTGTATTTAATTTTCAATATAATATAAGCTATAATCATAATAACAATCAATCACATTGTACTGTTTTGTAAAAGACTCCATTTTTGATTTATTCTTTTTCTTCCTCGCTAGTAATTTGCTGAATATTCTCATCATCTTCACAGAACAAGTTGTCCGCCTTTCGAGCTTTCTAAATTGTAATTGTTAAAAATATGTCTTTATACGTTTAAATTGTTAAAAACCTTTTCAAACTTGTACTGTAATATTCCCAATTTGTCGTCACAATTTTGCTTAATAGCGTTTTTAAAGCAAGGTGTTGAATCTTTCCATCTACGACATATCTTATTAGTCTCCATCTGTGTAAATATATCGAATAAGTAACTTTCTATATAAATAATCCTACTTCGTCGTTCCTGTTGAAGATATCACCAAGGCATGCTACTTCATCCTTCTTTTCGATCAACTTCTCCGCGCATGCTGAGAATTCATTGGTGTAGAAGTAGACAAATCCACAAATGCTCATCTCATTGAGGATTTTACGAATAGCTTTGCATTTTATGTTACGTGCACATTCCTGTAAAATTATAGTCAGTATAACAAGCTATATCCTAAAAATACAATAAATAAAGAAGCATTTAATGGTTCCTCATTTAAATTTTCCTTTTGGCTAAAAAAATATCGTATTACAGATGATTACTGTAAAACTACAATAACTTTTTTTGTTAATGATCTTAAATGTTCCAAAAAGTGACATTATTGATGATTTTACAAGATACAATTATGTATTATGGAACTCTACATGAACTCTGAAGATAAATCTTAAGCGTATTGTGATTATTTGAATACACACAATTGATATATTATTGTCGTGGTGTAGGTTGATGAAAAATTAGGGGTAAAGGAGCATACCCCAAAAAAAGATGGTCTCGCTTGGGCTGGTGTAGATTTAATTTGCAATTTGTTTATTATTTCGCTTTTTTTCATCACAATTTTGTTTTCTCTTACTAAATTGGTTGTTAAATCAACACAGTAATTATTATAATAAAAATTTTAGGTATAATTTATTATATTTTTTGGGTCGAAATAATAAACAAATTGCAAATTAAATCTACCAGCCCAAGTGAGACCATCTTTTTTGGGGTATGCTCCTTTACCCCCTAATTTTTCATCAACCTACATCACGACAATATAATATTCCAATAATAAATGAAGAAAGGTCTAGCTAATCTATATCTAGATTATCGAATAGTTTGTAATTTTGCTACACCGCATGCCGCGAGATTATAGTAGACTTGTCAATGCGAGGTTGGTTTTCCAGCCTGTATGAATTTCAAAAACCTTGGTTCTTCCAATCACCTAATCAGTGCAATTTTATACATTTTCTAAAAGATCTATAGATTTTCATTTCATAAAAAAAAGTAAAAAAAAATAACCAATCAGATTGCCACGAAACCGCGCCGCATTGCAAAAGACTTCGCACCAATTGCAAACACTACCTTTTACTTTATTATTTTTATTTTAAATATTTTCAGTATTTGCATGTCACTAATATAAACGATGAAGTCTCTTCTGGTCCATTAATTGAGGTACTAAGAATTTATTATCATTAATTCATCAAGATTTCTTTAGAATTAAACTTTAACTGATAAATAAAATATTGAAAATCAAAATAATAAATTAAAGAATAGTATTTGTAATTGGTGCGAAATCTGACGTAAACTACAAATTTTGAAATATCAAAGAAATAATGAAATTAAGATATAGTCGTCGCCAAATGCGATTACCGCCGCAAAGTGTGGCGCACTTTTTTAAATATTATTTTTTCATTTAATTTTTATGCTTATTTTCTTTTTTAGGCTCGTTCTATACTGTTTTTGCTTAAATAAATTGAAGAATATGTTTCAGATGTTATTTCAATCGTGGAATAAATGTGGAAAATAATAATAATCATAAAAATTAAATGAAATAATAATGTTTAAAAAAGTGCGCCACACTTTGCGGCGGTAATCGCATTTGGCGACGACTATAAATAAATTGTATTATCAAAATCTAAGAAATTGAAAGGTCTATTTGATCATTTTTGAATTATTTTCCATGGTCTCAAAGATAACATGAAACAAATATTCAATTGATGTTAATAACTTCTCTGTTTTTCATTATATTTCTTTAAAATTTCTAGATCAAATCAGATTTATTACTTTTATTTTTTATGAAAAGAAAATTGGAATTGTCAATTTCTTAGATTTTGATAATATATTTGTTTTACAAAACGATTTCAAAATAATTCAAAAATGTTTAAAATTAACTAAAAATTTCAAAAAACTTTTTTTTTACAATAACATTCAATTTCTAATCACACTCCATTGCCACGAGGTACACAAAAATTATAAAAGTCCTTATAGCTCTTTCAAAAAAAGTTTGTACTATTATAACTAATGCGAATAGACAGACTATAGTCTGAAGACTAGAAAATAAGGAATTGTAAAACCTGTTTCGTAAAAATTAACCAATTCATTCTCGAGAAATCATTACTTTTATGATTTTTATGATTCTTCCGTTTTAGTTCTTTCTCATTTTATATTTCTTACAAGTGACGGAATTCCGTATTTCGTGTTCCGTGTTCAGTTTTGCGGATATGAAGTTAATAAAGAAGTTACTTTTATAATTAAATGAAAGTGTGTATTTTGTCCAATTGGAGAACGGTCTTTTGCGATTTGCTTTTGCTTGCGTGGCAAAGGAGTGCAAATCATACAGTACCGGTCAAAAGGTTGTAAACGCTGGATTTTTCGAGAATAACAGTTTTTTGAGAGCCGGTATTAAGCCGAAACTTTTACCAGTTGTTTCTGAAATCGTTAGAAAATTTGTGGACAAGTGTCATACAAAAATAAGAAAAAAAATGTATTCGCAGAGTTATGCTAGAAAAACCTCGCGTTTTTTGACAAGCTTTTGACCGGTACTGTATATTGTATCTAAATCTCATATTTAAGACTAAAAGATTTAATGTTTTGCATGAATTTAAAAATTCGGTTAAATAATAAATTTACATTGGCACAATAAAATATTTTAAAAATAGGGTTATACTACCAAATGTTAATGTAAAAAAGTAAATATTATCAATTAACTGGTTGCATGACTTAAGGTTACAGAAACTCATATATTTTTCTAGTTATTCTTCACTTTTGTTATTCCCAGACAACCAGTTCAAACTATTTAAAATATTCAATTACAAAACTCCATCAGCTAAGAATAATGTTTTCAATTAAATATTTTAACAATCTCTCTCTCTCTCTCTCTCCCTATTAAGGTTTTACACACCCGGACGAAAAACGGGACCGCTTCGAAACCGGCGTCAACAGCAAAAGTATTGACGCTTTTTTTTCAATGCAGGCACAATTGCTGTCATATTTTTTTTATTTTGTAAAATATACTGATTTCATGGTGAATACATGCTTAATGAAGTTTTTATTTGTATTAGAATAATTAGAATAATTATCTGAACGTATTGGTGACAAAAAATAATGATTCTCTATAGTTTTATTTTTTGCTCTGCCATTAATTTGATTATAAATAATTATTGTGCTCGGATTTTTTTTTAAAAAGCATTTCATCTGAATCAGCATTAAATTCTCTATAAGATGATATGTTACTTGTCGCTGAACTTTCCAATAAAAATTTTTTATAACCGTTTTTATACATGGTTTGGATGTAAAAATATCAGGCGTGATAGTGCAAATGTTTTTATTGGAAGTTAAGCGACAAGTAACATATCATCTGATACAGAATTTAATGCTGAATCAGATGAAATGCTTTTTATAAAAAAAACCGAGCACAATAATTTTTATATTCATATTTAACTAAAAATTTCTATGTAGCAAAAAACATTAAAAATGATTATTATTTGTTTTAAAATTATTTTAATACATTCAGATAATTTTTCCCAGTTGTTTTATATACAAATAATTAACTTACCTTATTTAGAATCCGAATACTAACGCTTTGAAAAATAGCTAAAAATAAAAGACGAACTTTTAGTGCCTAACATTTTTCTCTTCCCCCCTCTTTTGGCAAATAGCCAACAAAAATGTGTTTCCTCTATTTCAATGTTATTGTCCGGGTGTGGGTTTTATCTATGAAGAAACTAACCAAAGTTGCTTTGCATATCGTCATCAACTCGCTGTAATTACCGGGAGGTAGTAATATCACGTCAGTGCTGTTTATCGTTGCCGCAGCAGCACCAAGCTCCCGATCTTTCTATAAATAACTTAGTCTTTACCTCAATTTATTTCAAAACCTGTGCACATGACATTGCTTCTGCTGCGTGTGCTCTTGTACAGAATCCGGGATCTCCCTTCGCTTTTTGCTCAATTGATATAAAGACGGCCGTTATGGCACCGATGATTATAAATGCGCATAAACAACATACAACATTTACGCCGATGCATATTTTTGTTCCCTTTTTCATATCTAAAGTTGTTAATTTATATTACATAAAACTTTTATTATCGTAAAGTTCAATCCTGAGACCAAACGAAGACAGGAAAATTGTTAAAATTAAAGATCAATTCGAATTAGAAATGAAAAGAATGTTGGTTGGGGAGAAATGGAAACACCACACAGCATTCGATAAAATGGGAGTGAAATTGGAAGAAATGTGATTTCAAGTATACTCTTCAGCGTAATCGAACTTCTTGGTTTTGGGGTTATGGCACACGTAACAACAACCAATGTCGTTTTAGAATTGTATGTGGGTGCGAAAACCAACTTTTAGTACGATTAGATAGAGGAATGAAGTTCAATTGGAAGAGAAAGTGATTAATTGAAATAATTGTTAATTTTTTAATTTGACATTCTATCATTTTATCAATTTATTAATGAAACGATACGATTGAATATATTTGTGCCGACAGTCTTTCAAACCACCAAGTTTCTTTAATGGTAAGTATATATCTGGGTTGCCCGGAAATCGATTTTTTACGAACCGAAGGCAAAAAATGGAAGATAGAATTCAGTGCAACAGAGGTCAATATATGCCAATCTCCACAATTTTATGTTTTAAAAACGCTTTAAAATGACTAATTAACAATTGATTATTTACTCTACTAATATTTACAAGAATAATGAAATAATTTTGACAATCCAATTAAAATCTAGTAACGAGTTTATTATTAATAGAAATTTGTAAATTTTATCATTGTCCTTTGCAGAGATCGGTGCCTATTGGAAGAGGAATCAAGGAAGAGAAAATTATGGGCTGTCACACGGCCACAAATTTTTTCGTCAATTCCTCTTAAATGTGTTCTGTCCATAATTTCGTAAAAAGAGAGGCCGTCCAAACGAGAACCTCATTCCATCCTAATTTGTTTCCTCCTCCATTAGGCACCGCTCTTTGAAAAGGACAATAGAATAACATTTCTCCAAAAACGTAAAAATAGCAAAACAATCCTAAATATACATGCCAAATGAAAACAACGATTTTCCAATTTTTAAGAGTGTCCGTGTTTTTTTAGCAAAACATTTCTCACCACTATTTAACTAGACCTTTCTTGGACTATATAAAATATTAATATAAGTGCAACAGTCAGATTTATGTACGTTTACTAAGCTTATTATGTCATCTACTGGTGAATCCGAACGCGTCCGCCGCGAACTAAACGCGCTTCGTTCACGGGATAAATCTAAAAAATCGATTTTAAATATTCAGAAGGCTAAGAGACATTTCAGCGTACCGTAATGTTTTTTAAAAATCCTATTGTTTCACTTTTAATTTATTTTTATGAACCTGGCTCTAATGAGCTTGAGAAAGTTTCGTTTTTATAGCATTAGACTTTAATTTAGTTCTATATTTTATTCCAATTATCGCGAGGAAACCTGATTTGCCAAAATTTGAATGCAGCTTATTAAAACTTTGACCGATGCGCATTTTCTACTCAACCGACTGCGGATTCACCAGTGATCATTCCAATTAATCTTTCAGATGTCATTGCGGAGATTGAATATTTTGGTTGAAAGGACTTTTATTTAAAAAATTGAACCGATTAAAACTCCATAAGAATAAAATACATATTTAAGATATTACTGAAGACTTAAGGCTTAAAGGAAGACAAACGATAACTTTATGGTAAACAAAATGAGTTCAGTAAACATACTTGGAAAGATATTAATACTTTTAGATAGTTTAAGGGAAGTGTAGTTAAATTGTCGTGAACAATGTTTTATTGATAAGAGGTGACAATTTTCAGACCCGCTTAAAAAGTCGAAAACCTTATTTCCGGTTGGCGTAAATATTTTATCTCTTAAAATCTTTTTATCTCTTAAAAGCAATAAAAAAATTCAAAATTGCAACCAATTACGCAGGAACGCCAAATGAAAATGGCCATTTTTTTATTATTTAAATTGGTCGAACAATTTTATACGATTTAATTTTAAAAAAAACCTTATTTGTCATTTTGATAAGCAAGACATAAACATGTTAAAATACGATTTTTCTAGGGAAATTAAATTTTTAGAATTTTTTGAGCTCCCAATTCGACCTTCACATTTGGCGTGGATCGGCAAACCGGGGACGACACAAGATATTTTGCCTTTCAAAAATGGATATAGAAGCAATCGACTATATTGTATAACATTAAATAATATAAATGTTAATGATAAAGTAAATGCGATGAAATTAGTCTTAAAAATAAGAGAATATATTGAATGTCGGTTTCTACTGAAACCAGCGTAAGACCGGCAAAACGTTGGTTAACGGCTCGTCCCCGGCTTAACTGTACAAATTTTATTCATATTCATCATTAAATTAAACTTCCTACCTAGATTACTTGTTACTTATTCTCTTAACGAGAAGAAACAAGTTCTGCAAAGAAGACTTGTTTCCTTTTTAACCTTTATCCTTTCTTACACAGGTTATAACCTAAGCAATCGTTCTTATTTTTATTTCTACCGAACTGAAACTCAAATATTAAATATTCCGCAAATTCCAACAGAGAAAGCTTCTCTCTATCTATAATTAATTGATTAACTAGATTCTATGAAATAAAAAGTTTTAAATAGCGCTCTAGTGAAACTAGGAATATAAGGACTGTAAAAACTCTCAAAAATGGCATGTATTTTACATTAAAAATTGGTAATATTAAAAGACGTATAACAAAATAAAATCTCTATAATTTTGATTTCTAACGTCATTACATTGTTGTTTATTAAAGTGATTATTTGTAATATATTGTTAGTTTTTATTCACAAAACAAAAACAAAACAACGGTAATTGAAAATGTTTGTAGTTGGTGTTGAACATTTATAATCAAGTAAACATGGGAGAAATAATTAATTTTGATTACTTCGATTTAATTGGAATTAAAGTCAATGACAATGGTTAATTGTTGATGGAAACGGCTTATAACCATTACAATATTAGTGATAATTAATTGGATTATTCATTATAATAGATGGAACAAAAGTATCGTAGAAGCTTTTATTAAAAAGTTTTTGGAGAAAGTTAAAAAAATGGTAAACGTAAGTGAAAAAGAATCTGATGTTGATAGTGAACGCCTTCATGGTCATTTCTTAATGGTCAATCATTAAATATTACAACATTTAACCTACTCACATGATTTAATAACTTTAAAACTTTGATTTTCAATAATAATATCTTTTGTATATATAGTATGGTAACGTCAGTAAACTCGAAATGAAACAGAAAAAAATTGGTCTAATGAAATATTGTCAATGAGATTGGCAAATGGCTAAAAAAAGTGGTTAATTGAACGTCTCCTCGAAATGGGAAAATCCTCACCAAGCTTTTCTATAAAACAATTTTTTTGTTAAGATGGTTATTTTAACAAAGAAAAATCACTATTAAAGGTACAGATAACGCCAATTGAACTTCTAGTAATAGAAGATCGTCTAATGACTCAAAACATTTTTAATTGTTTAAAATTATTCCATAAAACTAACTTCAAAGAATGTATGTAAAAAATTATCAAAATTTTCATATCCAGCAACATGGCAACTGAAGAAGTTTAAAACCCGGATTTCTTTTAGATCATCCATATTAAATATACCAGCCGAATTTTTGTACGATGAACTAGTTTATAATATAAACTGAATCTTGGAGTAGAATTAAATATGTTATATCCAGGCGGAGTATTATAATATCATCTCAAAGTTTGACAAATCAAACTTTTCAGTTGGTGTACAGCAATCGTGTAACTACAAATTGTATACATTTATTTATTTTTATTGTTTTTTCAATTAAATTATTTTCAATTTCGTTTACTTTAATAGGTACACATAAATTCGTAAAAACAGGAACCCAGAAGAGACATGTCAACCTAACATTATGTAAAAAAAAGTGTTAAAGAGACGTTTAAGAGAATTTTTTAATATTGACGTAAAAATAATTGCGCCACATTTTGCGGTGGCAATCGCTGGGGACTACTATATAAATAAATTTATACGTTTTATTTACGATAATCGTATTTTTGTCGCTTTTTGTAAAACAACACTCTTTGTTAAGGCATTCTGATATTCTGAACTTCTGATATTTTACAAATATTTATCTCTCTGAAAAGAACAATACGTTTAATTATTCAAAAATAATTTTTTTTCAAATGATGTGGACAGACTAAACGCTATAAAACAAAATAAAAATCTACTTTTAAATTCTAACTATTAACACAAATATCAAATTTTTAAAGTTAATCTAATTATAACCATTTGTTGAGGACACACCTTAATCTTTTCCATAATAAGATCAGAATGAAGGAAATTGTCAATTTGAGTACACACGTAGAGTAGGGCAAAAATCGATGATTTTTTTAGTATAGTATGTTTGAGGGATACTATAGTATGTACCTGATGAAACATTTTATCAAGATTTTATTGTAGGTAACTGCGATGTGCTATAGGGGAATAAATTTTCTGTTTCTTTTCAATAACCATAGTTTGCGTATGCACTCCACTGCCACGAAACCGCGTCGCGTTGCAAAAGACTTCGCATCAATTGCAAACTCAACCTTTTAATTTATTATTTTTATTTTCAATATTTACAAGAGATATTGACAATGAAAGACTCTTCTGGTGCATTAATAGAATTTCTTTTCATTAATTCATCAAGATTTCTGCAGAATGAAACGTTAACTGATAAATAAAATATTGAAAATAAAAATAATAAATTAAAAGGTAGTATTTGCAATTGGTGCGCGGTCTTTTACAATGCGGCGCGGTTTCTTGGCAGTGGAGTGAGTATATATTGAATATCGTGATAAATTGTCGTCAGCAATGTGATGGTCTGTTTGTCAAAAAGTTATAAGTTTCTCTAGATTACGAATAGTAATAATAATAGTTGATTATTTAACTGATAAACTGAAAATTAAAAAAAAAACGTTGGTTCCATATAAGTCGGTAGAGGTTATTATTAGAGCGAGTCAAATAGACTAAAATCAGTGGACGTTTCAAATGACTAAATCTAGTTTTCTAGTGGAATATTTAAAATTTCAGATAGTTTAAGACAATTATAAGAAAATTACATAATTTTTTAAGGAAAAACAGATTATAAAATTATAAAAACAAGTTTAAATATTGAAAAAAATGTTTTCGGACGTCGTGCATTTTTAAATAAGATCACATGTGTTCCTCTAGAATTATTTTTAACTGAACAACATAGATGGGACAGTTTTTGAATTTCGGAATTAGGAATGCGGAATTCGAAATCGAAAAATAGTCGGAATCCGAAGTTACAGCCGTATTTTGTGCTAAAGTTTATATAAAAAGTGAATTTTCAGAATGCGGAACAACATTTAAAAATACGGAAACCGGAATACGGAGTCCGGAATGCAGAATCTCTGTTGCACAACATTGTTGATCCCAGCGCAACTTGGCTTATCACAGAGGATAGCCAAGTAATCATCGATGGACTTCCTCATCTTTTTAGAATTATTATGAAAGAATTTCCAATTATAATCATAAATTACACAAAACATACAGTAAAAATACTAGAATAAAATATACTTTATGATTCAGGTGTACAATATTTAGCAAGTTTTTCTTCTTCTAAAACTTCACACAGGCCAAATTAAGCTTTTGAACGAAGAGCTCAAAAAACATACGCTGATATAGTTCAGCCGTATGGGAAACGATATCTTATACAATTTAGAATGTTTTTCACAAATTTATAGTAAAAAGTAATCTGGAATTAACACGTGTAGTCTTTAAACATTCATTGAAATATTAGAAAATGATCAGTTTCATTTGGCGTGCTTCACATAAACTAGTAATACTTAACATTAAAATATACTCTTTAAATAGTGCTAATAATAATATTGTAAAAAAATGACTTCTCAATACCATTCAGGTGCCTTTATTGAGGTTTTACAGAAACCAATTGTAAAAAAAAACAAGTTTTTGTTTATTAAAATGAACATTTTGTCAGCACGATATGTTCCGTGTACGTGTACTATCACAAATACGGATAGCAAAATTGTAAATAGTATTTTACCATAAATTGCAAAGTTCAAGTCACATTCAAGTCAAAACATGAAACTACAGATCCAGATGTATACAATCACGGGTTTGACTTGGGTGTGGCACAGTTTTGTTATCATTATTTCGCCATAAAGTGCAGGGTTGTACTTTAGGATCGCGTCGATTTTCAGGTTTTTTTGCAGACTATTCGTTTGAATTTTGGATTGGTGAGAATTGTGAAGATGGTTTGAATTCGATTCACAAAACTATATTACTTTTATACTCCTGTTGATTAGGTTCTAATATGAACTGGTTTTATTACACAATAAAATAGTTTTTGTTCTTTATTTGTAAACATTTTAAACCCTTTAGTGTAACATTCTTGATGGGTGACTTGTTATGCTGCACAGCCAACCATTTTCATGATAAAGCTGTCTTTCTGAAAATCAATAATTATTGCGAGCAACGAAACAAAAAATTTTAATGCATACCTTGTTGAAATCGTTTTCAATACCTCCACCACAGTTCGCCTTCATATCCTTTAAAATACACGATCTCTTTTGCTGGAACTCACTACACTTTTGCTTATCTGACATCTGAATGGATTTTTGAAACTATTTAATATGTTTATTCAAATCACCTGCGATTTGTCACTATAAAGCCATTGAATGCAATCACTTTTCTTGGGGTTTTGCTTCATCTTCGCTGAGCATTGAGCTAGTGGTCCGCCTAAGAATTCAATACGAGTGCACATTTTGTTGAAACTGGCGAGCTTATTTCGAATAGCTGGACATTGAGCCTGATCTATACACTTCTGAACGAAAAAATTGGTAAGATTTACATAAATAATTGAATTACTAAGGCGTCATCACAATATTCCTGCATTTTGTGAAATGTGTCAGGATCTGGCAAACCACTTCCAGCTGGGTGCTTCTTCATTTCATCGGTTAATTTTGAAAGCTTCTAAACAGTTTTATTATAAGAATTTAAAATTATTTTTAATAACTGGACGGCAGGTTGAGGTTATTTGGAGATCTGCCGTTGAGCAAGAGAAGACATCTTCATTTCCGCCAAAGACCAAGTTCAAGATGGTTAAAAATAATAGAAAACAGGAATGCTTCATCTTGAGAAAATAGGTAAACTGATTCATGAATTCAAGAGCAGTTTTCTGATCGGATAACAACAGTTGCCAACTTAAATTTAAGTGATTTATTTGTTTATTATTTATTAACTTTGTTATTTCAGAAGAAAATCAAAATGAAATTATTAAAAGCTAATCCCTCCACAAAAATCGACCAAACTATATCAACGAGTACATCAGTTCGTTATAACATTTCGAATAAGAAATGATATACAGTATCCCAAACCAGGCTAATTGACATGAGAATAAGAAAGCTGCTCCATTCACGCAAAATGGAACTAACGATTTACTCATTTTCACTCGTTTTACAATTTCCACACTCGTTTGATTCTCAAGTCATTAACTCGTTTTACAATTTTCACAAAAATGTTGTCTAACCCAGTTTGTCAGATTTTTCTTAAACTCTCTAAAAAATATAAAAATCCTGATAAAATATTAGATTTGAGCTCGTTTTATCAGCGTTGCTGTATTATTCTAGAAAAATATTATGCTTAAAGGGTATTTTTGTGCAGCTCAAGAAAATTAGCGTAAAAATCAGATTATTTACTTGAAATTGTTGATATATTCAATTCGCGTTTCTAGGAAATCTTCTAAAAAATACTTTAGCAGGCCAACCAACGTAAATGGTATTATAATGAGCTCAGCAAACGTGTTCAAATATTTTTAACATTTTCATATGTTTTAAGAATAGTCTAGTAAAATTGTAGCCGAATCTGTTTGGCTACAAAGACGTAAAAATTTTCAGACACGCTTAAAAACTGAACATGAATATTTTTTAAGTGTAACTATTTTTATGTTATTAGCATGATTTTTCTTATTTTGAGCATTAATTTTGGACAAAGTTAAAAACAAACAGAAGATTTTTAAAAAGTTCTTATAAAGGACACACGCATGTCAATTGCAATTTTTGATTCAGAAATGATCACAGTATAAATATTTTCATAAAATGATGTTTATTTCAAGAGATTTGATCAAATTTTGTATTATTGAGCAAATTTCTATGCTTAATTTTCCCGTGTTAACAATGATTTATTGAAATTTTTTTGATTTTGTGACGGATTCACTCTGGATACAAATTTATTTAATGCATGATCCTTTTGAAGTTTGACATAATCTGGGTTTTCATCGTTTTCCGATGAAATTAATTCCTTAAAGAAAAGCAGACCTTGAAGAAAACTGCATTTATGAATATTTTTGGTATTGGGATATGTTATAGAGAAAATTATGACAAATCGAATGAAGCATAGCTTCTGCCTGTATTAAAAAAGTTTTTTCGAAATATTATTGTGTGATTTCCTTTTTTGTTTAGGAGCCCTATCATAAATACAGTCCTGGTCTATCATAAAATACAGGGTATACCACATACTTACTTACTTAGGATACTTAGGAGTCCGTTGTCATTGTCTTATAGTGAAGCGGACCAGCTCTCTCCAATCATGCGCCTCGCAATAGTGGGCCAGGTAACCTTCTTCTCCAGGATTCCGATTCGCTTTCTTGAGTTTTTGGAGGTGGACTTCTCGTGCACATATTTGAGACCCAGAGTCCATTCCGTCAATCGTTTCGTCCACTGGTCTCTTGCCATCGAGCACAGTGGCCAGCCCACTTCAGTATCCTTCGTGTTATTTGACGATGGACGACTATTCGATCGCTGCCTGCGTGGTGACAAACTGTGTTCATACACCTCTGATGTTGACTAGAATTTTGTGTAGTTAACGTCCATGTTTCCGCGCAGTACAGTAGAGCCGGGATCCGGTTCGACGCAAACACGGTTCGCAACACGATGGTTTTCGTCGGGTTAATAGCTAGACGGTGTTGGCCGGCTACTAATTTCAGAGCCGTCAATCTTGTTCAATTTCCTTTGAACTTCCCCAGTCTGACTTTACCCAAAATGTATTGATTGCAGTCCAAACGCGAATAAGGTAGGCGAAGCAGTATCGCCTTGACGAACTCCTTTAATCGCTCGATCTATCATCTGCCTCAATGAAGTTGGGACTAAAGCAGCTTCCAATGCAAGCTGAATAGTCTTATGATTTATTTTGTTGAACGTATTGGAAAAGTCTATGAACGCTAACACCGATTTTTTAGAATTCGTTCGTTTTTTCGATAAGCTGACTCACAGAGTGGATATTATCAACACATGATCGACCAGCTCGGAATCCGTGCTAAGTATCTTCAATGTATGATTCCATATATGGGTTGAACCTTGCCATATCTATCAGAAACACAGTCCTGGTCATAGATATATATAAAGTCACAAAGAATATTTTAACGTGTTTAATGTTTAACATATGACATGAAACATGAATTTGTCAAACAATGATTAATCCGGAAATCCGGAAGCATGAGTTAATCGTGAAATGTGCATATTCGAAGAGATCTTAATATAAATGTCAATGGTATGTCCCGCACAGTGTTAGTTTGGATTAAAATTAAAGGAAAATCCAAGTATATTTTAGTCGCCAAGATAACTAATAACATGATTTATTAGGTGAAACATGAATTATACATAAACTAAACATGAGAAACAAACAAATAAATCTTGAGATGAGGTGGCAATTCGAAAGAGCCATTTGAGATTTTATTATTTAAAATATTAATGAAATAGCTTATAAATTATATTATTACTAATTGATACCCAATTGTTGATTTCTGAGAATTCGGCATGACAACTCCTAGAGGTGGTTTAGAAGAATCTGAAAAGGTTATATATATATATATAAAGTGAAATATAAGAAAATTAGAATTTTAACTATTAGCATTCAACAAATTAACAATTAAAGGCACACTAGGCGCATCTGACGATATTTAAAATTTTCATCGTGTACTTTGAAGTTTCACGTATGTAATACAAGTCAAATATCACGGCAAGGTATTGAGTATACAAAAACAATAAAGTTTCTATCATAATATTGCATTGGAGGGATTTTCTTTTTACAAAATACATGTGGTAACTGATTTTTTTGACAGATTCATGAAATTTATTTTTTAGGCAAAATTAAAATCTAAAATAGGGTTTTATCGATAGAAGGCACATGTGAACAATCGAGATCTAAAATGAAATTCTTATTAGGATATTAAGAAAAGTTATGATTTTGATATTTTTAACTTCCATCAAATATCGTAACCAACAATGAATTCCGTATAATAGTAAAAAAGGGAAGCTCGTTAAATGTGCCCTCATTTTTACAATTTTAGTTGGCATGTAATCGATAAAGTTACAGCTGGAACTTTGAATTACAATTCAGATCAACTACACAATTTGCTAAATTCAGTAAAGACGGGATAGAGAATAAGTAATTTCTATAATTTAAAAGCTAAAAATTTTTGATGAAAATAAATTTAATATGTTTACCTGTTATAGTTTTATCAAACCCAATATCGGAAGGTCTTCCTTGCACATATAATATTCATATCTTTTTCTCCAATACTAAAAAAGTTTTAAATGAAACCCAATAAATTAAAGCCAAAACCGTTTCAAATTGCTTCCAGTAGCTAAGTGAGCAATGATTGATAATATTTTTACGCACGCAATTCCATCGCTTATTCATCATTGTGCATTGTTCACTCTTCTTCATCTTTAAATAAACATCACTATAAATTTTTTCAGAACCAACTGTTGTTAATCAACAAATTAATTACCGATGGTTTGAAGAAATCATCAAGGCACATGTTTTTCTTAACATGCGATAACTAAAATTTTAAAAATTGTTTATTTGAATTCAAATGACGACCTACGGTATAAATGCACGGATAGAATGGGCCTGTAAAATAGGTAGTGTAATCCTTTAATAAATTGAAGAAATAAATTGTTGATTCATCAATAGGTGAACATCCGAAATGGTAACGAAGACATTTCTGGAAATTTATAATTATAATTTATTTTATTATTAAATAGACAATCAACATATAACTGCAGTAATTACTGCGTAATTACGACGTAGTTAAATAACCTAAAATGGTTCTTTTCCATTTGTCATGTTTGTGATTGGCATTCAGCCTATTAATTTTTGTAAAAAATAGGATTGTGGTGTTATCTACAAGTGTGGTAATTTTGTATCTGATATGTGGAAAAATTCATTAAAATTTTGACGTTTTCAATATAGATTCTGAAAAAATATAAACTCGAAATTTCCACTTTGAAATCAAAAAAATCTGATCATTATTTAATCATAAATTATCTGACTTAAAATTCCAAAAGTTAATTTGAGATATCAGAATAGTTCACGTGGACATAATAATAAGTTATTGTCCTTTTTAGAGATAGGTTCATAATGGAAGAACAAAAAAAGAAGAGAAAATGATGGGCGGCCACACGGCCACAAACAACATTTTTCGCCAATTCCTCTTCAATGTGGTTACCATAATTTCACGAAAAATAATGGCCGTCTAAAAAGAGAAACCGTTCAAACGAGAACCTCATTCCATCGTAATTGTTTTCATCTTCCATTAGGCACCGATCTCTTAAAAGGACAATAATAAATGTTGATTAAATGTAAAAAGCACTAAGTTGCTTTATCATGGAATACCTTAATCTACTATTATACCTTTTGTAAAATAATACCTTCCTAATCGATATGCACTCCACTGCCACGACTACAGCAAATTTTACATGAAAGGTGTGAACAAATTGCAAAACCACCCACTTCACTTTTTATTTAAATTCTTTATATTTTAAAATCGTAACTTCTTCGAACTTGATTCAATTTTTTTTCTAGAATAGTTTAGAATTATTGATTAACAGTGTTTAAATTGTTTTAAGGTACGAAAAATATTTTAAAATTCTTAAAAACAAATAATTTAAATAGAATGTCATGCGCGTGGTTTTGCAATTTGTCCACACTTTTTGCAAGATACGCAGTGATCGTGGCAATAGAGTGAGATATGTATTGTTATTATAAAAAAACAGGAATTAAATAATGTTTTATTAACAAAATCTAAGAAATTGAAAGGTCTATTTGATCATTGTTGAATTATTATCAATGGTCTCAAAGAGATCATGAAACAAATATTCAATTTATGTTAATAATTTCTCTGTTTTTCATTATATTTCTTCAAAACTTCTAGATCAAATCAGATTTATTACTTTTATTTTTTATGAAATTAAAATTGGAATTGTCAATTTCTTAGATTTTGATAATAACATTTCTTAAAATCAATTATTGCCTATTACTGAAGAGAAATAGATCAAAACACGTCACAATTCAAAAAACATGCCAAGCCAGCTAAAATGGTAGATCAGTAAAGATTGTCTAATCTAACAAATAAGAGGTATTTTAAGATAAGCTCACGTGAAAACTATCTTGTAATTTACACGAAGATTATGGAAAGACAACCTGAAGAAAACAGAATTACTACCGAATGGGGATAGTGTTTTTAGTGTTATTTTGACCGGAGTACTATTATGAATTTAATATTGAATGGACGGGGTTACATACAGTTATGATCATAAGTTTAACTAGCTTATATAAAATAGGTTTTTCAATAGATAATGGGTCATACTTTAAGAATCAAATTTTAAATGCTACGGGTACTAAAGACAGTCAAGGAAATATGAAGACTGAAAAGGATTTGCACACCAATTGCACTCTTAGAAATGCAAGCTCCTTTATGGGTTTCTATGAAAATTTTCTAGTTCCATTTCACGATTTTAGATATTAAGACAAGTTTGTTAAATTTTCGTAAAGAGTTATTTACTATTATTACGTGGAATTTCAACAGCCACGCTTAAAAATGCGAAAAATGTCGCTTTCATTTGTCGTGGATCTGCATAACGTAGCATGGACTGATCAACAATTTCCACAAAACATACACACAACAACATCCATGGGACTCAAGTATTAGGTTCAAAAGAGAAATCCTGAAACGTTGTAATACGACATGAAACTTACTGTTGTGTTTTCTGTAATATTCATATATTTCATATAAGTGACCGCATCATGGTTTAACTTGACATCGTAATGTAAATCATAAAACAGTAAATCAAGTTTTATTACGTACTGTAATAACGTAATCAAAATTAATACGGAAATAAAGAAAAACATACTTGAAAACAACTATTCACTTTCTCTGGATTCACGCAGTTCTGCTGAACTTGAACCTCATTTTCTTCCATGAATGATAATGTAAAAGAAATAAAATGAAGTAAGGTAATAATGCAAAATTTGAACTTGTTACTCATTTAAAACCAAATTAATATACTTGTTATAAATATTAAAGGGTTTAAAACGGTTGAACTGCAAAGGACGTTTTTTTTCGAAAATTTTTGTGATTTTTTGGAGGAAATGGGGAAACGTTTAGTTGAGATGAATTATTGCTATTTTTGTTTCAAGTTCTTTGTGAATGGAAAAGTGATAAGTGATATATACGAATGGTTATGTGTTGTCTATGTTTTCGTATCAATGATTTTTCAGCTATTTGTTAGTACCCAGGTTTTTTATTTTTCATTTTTTCCGCATCTCGATTTTTAGAGTTATTTTTTCTGATTTTATGTCAACATTCTTTTTACTGTTTTTTTGTTAATCGTTTATCAAATTATCGCGTGGTCACATTTTTATTGAATTCGAATTTAATTGAACTGTGGTATTAATTGTTTTCGAAGTTTATTTTAGAGGTAAAAATTAAACACCGGAAGAAACAACTTTTTTTTGAAATCAAGTATGGTAACGAGTTATTTATAAGTTTTTCTGTAATGTGTCAAGATGTCAATAATTTTTACTGAATGTTAAAACACCTATTGGCTGTTCTTATATTTTTCTAATTAAAAAAATTACTTTTATAAATCAAACGTTTGAAATATCAGAATATGAACAGGCACCCATTTCATTTAATTATTATATATTGTCCTTTTCAGAGATCGATGCCTAATGGAAGAGCAAAAAAGGAGTAAAATGATGGGCGGCCACACGGCCACAAACAACTCTTTCGTCAATTCCTCTTCAATGTGTGCTGCCCATAATTTCGTAAAAAAGAGAGGCCGTCCAAACGAGAACCTCATTCCGTCCTAATTTTTTTCTCTTCCATTAGGCACCGATCTCTGAAATGGATAATAATTATTTTATAATAGATGTTGCCAACATTCAATTATTTATTATTTTCAGCAATAATGTTCAATTAGTGAAATTGTATCTGACTGCTCGTTTACAAAAAAATAATATGCAAAAAATATCATCAAAAATCTAAAAACTGAAAAATCAAATTTTGTGCGATTTTGCGATTTTTGCGTGAAAAGTTTTACGTCAGTAGAACTTACATTTTTTACTACAATTTAATTAGGCTATTCTTTAACTAACTAGAAATATTTATATCGTTCTAAACAGTTATATTTAAGCATGTTTAATGAGCTCAGTCGCTACTAGAAGCATCAGTGAGTGTCTCAGGGTGCAGCATAGGTATATGATACCATCAAATGTTACCGGGAGCTTGGTACAACCAATGACCGCGCTGGACCTGGACTAAAGACCAACTTCGGTGATTACCCATAGCCGCGTTGAAGCTACTCCATTTGCTTTCCCACTTCCATCCATTCTTGACGAAATCGGGAACAATTCCGAAATAAATGAAGACGAAATCAACATCGACGGAGTGAGCTTGGAAAGGCTGGAATTCGCGGACGACGTCCTAGTGACCCACACCTGCGAAGAGATGGAATCCAAAATACATGAACTTGTCGTGCATTCTAAATCCAAAAAACTCTAAATGAATCCTACGAAAACAGTTACACACACACACACATCCTCGCGTTCTATTACAGTCGACGGAACCAGTTGTACGCCGAAAGAGAAATACCTTGGAAGCTGCAACAGATTCGACGGTAGTATAGAGAAGGAGACGATTGGAAGGATCAATGCTGTCTGGTCAGTTTCGGTAAGTGCAACGTCATTGAGAAGAAACGACACAAACAACTGTTTTTCCAAAACGTTGTACCCTCATTGCTCTACGCTTCCGAAACGTGGCGGAATAAACGAGACGGCTACAAAAAGCGATGGATTCAATCAGCTTCCACACCAACTGCGACACAATTGACGTGGAACGAGTCATGAAGAAATGATGAAATGGGCTGGACAGGGCAGAAAGATGGTGTCAAAGACTAACGGAATGGGATCTGAGGTGGAAAAGAAGGGAAGACCGAAAGCGTGCTGGTCAGATCAAGTAAAAGAAATGGTTTCGCGCTTAACTCACCATTGCTCGACTACACGGACCCTAAGAAGAAGAATTGGAATCCTTGAAGGGAAACGGTTTGGTCTACGTTGGAAAGGAAGAACCGTTCGGAATGGAAGGAGTTAGTCCGCTTCTCCGCTGGAGAATGAGTCGGACTCCAAATTATCCAAAGTAAGTTACCGGGAGCTTGATACAGCCAATGACCGGAAAACCAGCTTCTGTTATTACTCATCGCCGTATTGAAGCTACTTGCTTTCGCACTTCAAACTACTTTTTTGTGTTGAAGCTGTTCGATCAAAAATCAACCGAATCACACTTAGGAGAAGGAGACAAATGGGTACTGGCAAGGTTTCACGGAATTCCATCTTCCATTTTCCATTTTCCGTCATATTTTGAGTTTCATTTCCGAATTCCACCTTCCTTTTGAAAAAATTGATTTCCGTGCCTGTTCCTGACATAAAAATGATCCGGAGTTCAATGGAAGGGGTGGTCGAAACTAAGCTCAACATAAACCCTTATTGTGCCAGAAAATCTGTTATTTTGTCAGATACCAACAATAAAATAAGACTCAACAAAAAGTTTTCTAACGAGAAGATGTTCACCGTCGAGAGCGAATTGAACTCTCAGAATCGTCGTGGGAGACTTACTATAAAGATTTTGTGATGGGTAGGACTGTTCATCGGAGTCATCTGCTGAACTGGCAAGTGTCTAGTTTTTGTAGAAAAATGAGTGAAAATCGACAAGGAACTTTTTCAAAAACACTTTGTTCCCTTATCCAATAAGGTAACAAAGAAGGATGGTGCACCTTTTATAGTTTGCATGCTCTGAAAGTGCAACCCTGTACACTGTGTTTTGAAATATGATAAATATTTAATATTACGTTTTTATTAAAACTTTGAAATTTTATAATTATTACCAACCAGTTTACAGTATCATGATTCTAATAGCATGCATTGAAAGGTACAATGAAAAGAGAGAGAACAAAAAGTTATCTAAACGAAAGATTTAACAAATAAAGAGCAAACCCATAATAAAATCTGAGAATGATAGAGTCTTTCTAAAAACAATACCATACACAGTTTTGAAAACCCGCACAGTGTGAAATATACATGTTAAATTTAAAAAAATTAAATAATAACTAATAAAAGTTAAACAAAATAAACAATGTTGAGATGAATGTTGAAAATTGGTAAGATGATGAAAGCATATCTGCCATAACGTCCAAATCTAGTTTAACTAAATGTTCACAACCTGTGTTGCAACCATCGACACCCTGAAATATGTATTTTTTACTGTTGGAGTTATTAAAAACCTGCTGGACAGTTGCTTCACCACATGTGCATCGCACCAAATCCCCACAATATTTTTTTCGTATTCGTAGAAGCTGAAATTATAGAAATTCTGATTATATTGTGCGTAAATTATTTGGTCTTATTATCAAAAGAATAGGTTCTGAGCCCCCAACTTAACCATTCCAATTCGAGTGTTAATATTTTTCTATTCACGGGTGAATCCGAACTCGTCAGCCGCAAACTAAACACGCTTCATTCACGAGAGAAATCTTAAAAACATAGATTTTAAGTATTCAGAAGCAGGCTATGAGAGAAGAAATATGTTTACTGTATACAAAATAGTTGAAGTATTTAAGCCTACCAAAAATGTTTTTAATAATCCTTTTATTTCAATTTTAATTTATTTTAATGATACTGGCTCTAATGAGCTTGAAAAAAGTTTCGTTTCTGCGTTCGGATTCACCAGTGATTCTTATTAGAGATCGGTGCCTAATGGAAGAGGAAAAAATTAGAAAGAAATGAGGTTCTCTTTCGGACGGCCACTCTTTTGAATCTGATCAATGTGTGTTGTCTCAAAAAATAGGCAACACATTATTTTTTTTCCATTAAGCACCAATCTCTGATATGTGCAATATTACTTCTCGCTTAATCTATAACTAATTACTAGCTAGTGTAACAATTTCCGTTTTAATAACTTTTGTAAGTTTAAAATAAAAAACCAACATTTATTAATATTTTATTAAATCGATTGCATGCAACTGTTGTATCTCGATTCGGCTGAATATGACCAATAATTGATGAAAGTTCTAATAAATAACCCTAAATATTCATGTATACCTTAAGGGTTTTAGAAATCAGGTTACCTGCTCTTCTTGTTGCTCATCCGCTACCATTTTCCGCCTACACGAAAGAATACTATCCTTTGAGCACTTTTGTTCACACAACTGCAGCAAAAAACATATGTTACGTGTACTTATGTGCATTTTCTGCACTATATTACCTGTCTTCCATATCCTCTATAAGCTAGAAAAACATTCATTGGCAGTTTTTTACCAAACACCATGTGGTATTGCGTTGAAGCAACCTTAACAGAAATTTCAAAATTTGTAAAATTATATTTGAAATAATTATAGTTACGGGATATTTGATAGCATATCATAAGGGATACAACAAAATTTCGAAAATCAGAACAAAGGCGAGAATCAAAATAATATTTTCCACGCCAATTTGAATACTAGAACTAGAATTTATCAATTTTCTTTCGTGTCAAGCAGCGAGGAATAGCTATAAGACTACTAATAACAGATTTTCGAGTTAACCTTAACCTAAAGAAAAATTTGATTTTGTTTATTGTCGTGGTGTAGGTAATTGAAAAAGCAGGTTTAAAGGAGCATTTCGAATAATAAAATGGTCTCGCTTGGGGTCGATTGAATTTCCAATTTATTTATTATTTCGCTTCTCTTTTTTTTCATATTATTATAATAATTATATTAATGTAACAAATAAAAAAATTGGAAATTAAATCGACATGACCCCAAGCGAGACCTTTTTATTATTCGAAATGTTCCTTTAAACCTTTTTTCAATAACCTACACCACGACAATATATTATGGGTTATTATAAGTTTAAACTAGTTTTATTATTCAAATTGGCTTGAATTTCTATAGTTCTAAAATATCTCATAAGCCATCCATCTTTTGATTTTACAAACATACTTTTTGTTGATAGTGTATTGAATGAATAAGAGGAAAATAATGTAATTTTAAAGTCAAATATCTAACAAAATGCATAATCAACGTACAGAATTAATGGAAATACAATAACTTATGTTAATAAAGTTGTGAATTTTTTAAAATCTACCAGGAAGATATTTTTAAGAAAAAATTAAGAATAATGGTTTGGAGATAACTACAAGGAATTTAGTATTTTCTGAAATCTTTTTATTGCTAAAATATATATCAAAATCGGTTTGTACCAGATTCTGTTTTCTGCACAAATACTTAGAAATCCTATATAACTTTTGTAAAATGAAATCTTACATTTGCAGCAACTTGGTCGGAGCATCCTCGATACAAAAAGCAGGATGAGAATTTCCGTACATCGTGGCATATTTGAACATGTCGGGGATCTTAAGTTTACAAATTATAACAAGGAATAAACAGATTTAAATTGATTAAATTTTAAGCCAACTGCAAAGCTTGTAATTGACAACACTATAATCTAATATTTCAGGAAGATAATAAGATAGTTTAAACTTCTCAACTTATGGGATGTTATTAAATTTAGGAAAAGCGAAAATTGCTGCCGTCGGAAAATAAAATGCGTATCCGTAAAAAATCACGGAATATTGCATCATCTAATTTTAAATTCTTCCTCAATATTCAATGAATTAATTAATTATGATACAAGAGGATGTGGATACCTTGTGGAGAATTTGATTCACAAAAAATAAATTCTGGTTCGATTCTTTTGAGATCTTTGATTTTTTGTAATAAAAATGAAAAGAATATAAATTTAAAATGAAATGGTGTAATAATCATATTTTCCGACAGGAGCAATTTCCGCTTTTCATAGATTTAATAACATCCAACTTATGTAAAATGTAATTAGTAGTTCACACGTAGAAACCCTTGTTAGAATATTTTGTAAAATCAACATTTCTGATTTTGCAAGTTGCAAGCCTTTATAATATTTGTATCCAATTTCAGAATCATAATTCGAAAAGAATATAACCAGATTGTTTTTTTTTTGGTATAAAATATTCCTAAATATTTTAATATAATATTCTCCGAATCACATAGTTCCCCTGAAATTGTGGAAATCTGGAATTTTTATATTTATATTACTGGCGTTTATTTGAAAAATTATGATAATTCCTGTTTCCTTTTGTATAATAATTATTCTCCTTTTCAGAGATCGGTGCCTAATGGAAGAGGAAAAAATTATGATGGAATGAGGTTCTCGTTTGGACGGCCTCTCTTTTTTTCGAAATAATGGACAGCACACATTGAACAGAAACTGACAAAAAAGTCGTTTGTGGCCGTGTGGCCGTCCATCATTTTATTTTTTTCCTCTTCCATTAGGCACCGATCTCTGAAAATGACAATATATATCTGTAATTATATTTTTAATTATTAAAGATATACGATTCAAAATAGAAGTATTATATTATAAAACCGAAATTTTTCAGAAATTTTACAATGTCAGTAAACGTCAAAAGCTACGTAATTATAGTCTATACAAAAATTGCGTAAAAAAACTTTCAGATGAATATACACTGTCTGACTAGAAAAATAATTATATATTGTTGCTTACGCTCCAGAAAATCCCAAGTTCAGACTATACAACAATATAAGTAATCGCTCTAAAGTTTACTTAAATTGTTACAACTATAATTGATACTACGAATTGATACCCTTTGCTCTGCCTAAACGACAATATATCACCTAGATCTTTAACATGCATCGACCACGCCCCTAATGCATAGTATTTAAACCCTTATTAATTCCCTCAAATTGGGTCTCGGGTCTCTGTTCTCACACCCTAGTCACCTATCAATCTTCGTACAGTGCGTCAGCCAGCAACAAACTAATTTGTTATTATTAACTGCGATTTTCCGATATTTAAGTGTGTCTAGAAATTTTTTGCCCCTTTTTAGACAAACACTTTTTCTATAATTGGTCAAGTTTGTCTTAAAGTATCTAAAAATATTAATACCTTTCTACAAAATTCATTTTGAGCCCGTTTACTGAGCTCATTTTATTACCATAATAGTTGGAGTGTAACTGTGTTATAAATAAACTTATCTATTCACCGTTAAATATACTATTTATGATTGAAATTTTTAGGCTCCCTAGCTAGAAGAGAAATAGTTATATGAAAATGTTTATTTCGCATAACGGAGATGTTACTCATCCAAATGCCTTTCTACATTCATTAATGAGTTTCGTACTTGGTATATTAGCACTAATAAAAGCGGATTAAGATTATTAGATATATTAAGACTAATCGTATTGAATTTTCTAAGCTACAATTTAAACATTAATTGACCAAATATCGTTTCATGTATTATCAAAATATAAGAAATTGAAAATTCAATTTCAACATTTTTGAATTATTTTCAATGGTCTCAAAGAGATCATGAAACAAATATTCAATTTATGTTAATAATTTCTCTGTTTTTCATTATATTTCTTAAAATTTTCTAGATCAAATCAGATTTATTACTTTTATTTTTTATGAAAATAAAATTGTAATTGTCAATTTCTTAGATTTTGATAATAAAAACTCTTAATAACAATAAATCCAAAAAAAATTGACAGCCTTCAAAGTTAAATGAAGTTGAATTTACAAGAAATCTTGTATATTTTAAGTTTTTCTCCATTACCTTTGTGAAGAATAATGAAATTTACGACTTACCACTTTCGCGTTTCCTTTTATCGGAAATTGCCAGCGACGACCTATTTCCTTCCAAAACGGCTGATACATCACGTTTGTGGATCATTGGTGGGTGAATAGCAGACTGTAAAATACTATTTTTTAAATGATTATTTAATATTATCGATTATTATTTTAATTTGGTGTCGGGGTTAGGAATATATGGATAGTTATTGATAAATAACTGGGTACAACATTGTATTATATTCACATGTCTAGGACACGTATTGTAAATAAATATTGTCCTTTTCAGAGATGCCTAACGGTGCCTAATGGAAGAACAAAAAAGAAGAAAACTTATAGTCTCGGCTCGACACACTGTCACAGAAGACTTTTTCGTCTATTCCTATTCAATGTGGGCCGCACATTTTTTGAGACAACATACATTGATGAGAGATAAGAAGATGGCCGTCCAAACGAGAACCTCATTCCATCCTAATTTCTTTCTCTTCCATTAGGCACCGATTTTGAAAACGACAATAAATAAATGAACACACTCTAAAAAAACATTTGATCCTCTAAATTGGAAAAAAAGCTTCGAGTTCAGTGTTACAATAATTAAGAACTATATGAACATGATTGAAAATATATCCAGGGAATTATTAGGTGTACAATAATGACAAAGACTTTTTTGTTGCTCCAAAGAGAGCTACCCATGCTCCTTTCATTATGATAAAAAAGGATTTTTTTAAGATTTCCTAATTAATACTATCAAATTGAAAATGCTTATTGACTAGCATGTCATTATAATGATCCTACCATATCAACGAGCGAATTGTAAGAACTTAAACATTATTTTTGGTTTAATGAATTTTCCAGGCACAAACCGGTACATACTTTTAAACATTTTAAAGAACAAAATATTAATCAGATTGTGAAACATAATCACAAAACCTTTTTAGTTTAAAAAACTGATATATGTACAATTAATACTGCCTCATTGTCTTACAATGGGAGAGTTTTAGGTCGCCATCTCATCTTTGAAAACAATTTTCAGATAGATTCCCTATGATCCGATGAGAAATAGAAAGTAGGTCAAAAATGGGTTTGAAACCCAGAAATATCCCGATTTTTCTACAATAACTGCACCCCAAATGAAAATGATGATTTTTAAAGATTTGAGCGCATATAAATAAGCTTCACGTGAATATTTCCAATTTCACTTGATGCAAAATGATTAGATTTCACTAATTTTCACTCTGTCTTAATTCTAAGAAGTCTTGGAAATTTAAGCGTGTTCCATCATAATCGAGCATCACTTTTTCTCGTTTCAAGTGGCGTGTAACGGAATTTATTAACATTAGCTACTATATAATAACTAATAAATAACTAATAATTAATTTACCATATCAAATGGATTTCTATTAGCGTGTCCTATTTTTCACGAAATACTTCTCATCCTTAACAAGGCATGTTTTTTACACTTGCCTTTATGTTTTTTTTAATCATAAAAAATTCAAAAATTTCTTACCAGAACACACCAAATTGGAATAGTAATTTTTAAGAGTGTTTTAAAGTTTTTAGAGATTTTCTAGAAAACAGTATTCTCGACAATTTATACAAGTTATTCTTGAACTATCTAACAATATTAATATCTTTCTGCAAAATTAGATTTGAGCACATTTAATGAGCTTATTTTATAGCCATACAATTTGGGATTCCATGATGCAAAAAACATTAAACTGATTTTGAAACACGTATCATGATTTTAATATCGCCACTTTTTGAAAATTTAGACCAGAGATGGGCTGAATTCCGCATTCTGCATTCCGAAATTTTATAATTTAATTGCAAATGTCAAAAAATTTTCTTCTCATATAAACGTTAACATCAAATACGGTCGTTAATCCGGATTACGTTTTCCAGCTATTTTTCAATTCTGAATTTCCGGTTTCCGAATTACCAAATGTGATTCCGAGTTCCAGATTTGGGACTGCGAAGTTCAAAACTCGTCATTCCTCCCATTTCTCTCATAAATAGCATAAGAATTACTTTTATTAAAATCTGGCATGACGATCTAAAACACACACCTTATTAGAAGTTTATTCTTCCTTTAGATGAATAGCTATTCAGTAATTGTTATAAAAATGGGAAAATTGAGTATATTAATCATATTTTGAAAGCCTTATGATTATAGAAAACACTAACAGTACTACAGTAGTACATGAAAAGCGAAAGCCAAACAACACCGATTACTATAAGAGAAGACTTGTTATAAATGTTATTTTTCATACAAGTTACAGGTATACTCCACAGTAAAATTCCTTATAAGCTAAAGTCATGTTCAACAGAGATGGATGGCTACCACTTTTGGAAGAGACCCCGCTTTTTGGAATTCCGGGCGGGCGTAAAAACCTTTAAAAAATTTAAAATTTAAAAACCTGAAGCCCTGGACTTCTCTTATATCAGGGAGAAGATGTCAATTTTGAGGGCTTTTGGTACGAGGAAAGAAAGATGAGCTTTTTCCAGTTAACACGTTTTACAGATTTAATATCTCTTGAAGAAAAATTTTTAATTTTTTCCGCGAAAACAGTTTCAAATCTACAATAGCAACACAATAAAATATGCACAGTAGGATCAAATTTCAATAAATATCAGGGAAAAAACTGCCAATCAATTTACCATTAATGTTTGAATTTTTTGAAATTGCACCCGATCGCTCCATAAATTTGCCTATTTTTTGTATTAGAATTGAGAAAATGATTATAAAAATAATGAAAACCAACCAAAAAAGCTTCGCGAAAACAGTTTTCCAAATCGAGTTCATAGCACTTTGGATACTTTTTGTTGTTATCGAATATAAACGAAGTTGTTGTCAGTGATAGGGAGCTGATTGTTATCAGCAATTTAATCATCATAACCAACTGGTACCCATATACTGCAAAAAGTTAATTATTATTGAGAAAAAAACGCTAGAAATAAGATTAAAAATTGAGAATAAAATATAGACAAAATAATAAAAAAAGATTAATTGCATGATGCTCCATGAAAGATTAAGATAATAACTTTTATTTATTGTGTTATATTAATATTCAAGAAGAATTGAAAATGCAAATCCCTTTTAACAAATCTGATTAACATTAGATTTACACTTATTAATTTCATTGGAAATAACAGACCAAATGTTTTCAGTGTTGAAAATGAAATTAAAAACAATATCAGTTGAGGGAATTTTCGTGAATGTATGTTGAGTGAGTTTTAGAATTCAATTAAATTGAAGCAACTAAATGTCAAAAATCTATTGGCTCTCTGCTTTCCAAATATGTCGTTTTATTTTTTAATTTTGTTTTTAATTTAAACTATTAAGCAAATGTATCTGTCAATCTTTCAAAGTTTTTGAAAGGTGAACTTTGATGAGGCATTAATTAGATTAGCAAAGTGTACTCTAAAAAATCTATAAAAAGCCTAGATTACAGTAATTGTTGATGAAATTAAAAATTAATTGCCAATTATCAATAATTAGAAGAATTATTAACGAACATCTCCTTTAGAACTTGTTAGTAATATAGATTATGACTTTAAACGTAGAGCTTGAATGTTTCCATCCTTCCAACTAATGGAATTAAATGAGTGATATTTTCAATGTAACATGATACTTTTGGTCTGCTTAAAAGCATTGGTCAGGAAATAAGAAAATGAATTGATGAAGGTAAGGTTTTTGATAAATGGTTTGAAAGAAATCAGTTTGCTTGGGATTGCGAGCATTTATCGAATAATTCGAAAAAACAGTTAATTTTATCAAAACTATCGGACGAGTGTTATGATCGGTTAGCTCGTACAGTTGCACCAAAGAAACCTCTCGAGGTAGAATTTTCAGTTTTGGTACGTCAGTTAAAAGAGTTGTTTGGGACAACTAAATCCATGTTCTGTAGAAGACTGGAGTGTTTAAGAATAGAGCAGCACACTAATTTCCAGGATTATTTAAGCCATGTAAACAAGCTTGTGGAGGATGCTGAGTTAGGAAGCATGTCCACGGAGGACTGGAAAGTTCTTTTAGCATTGGCAGGAATGAAAAATGATGCAAAATGGAGACTACAGCTGTTGCAGATTGTCGAGAAGCGACAAGAAGGGGGAGAGATAACTCTGAGAGATTTGGAAAAAGAGTGGAGAAGAATCGAGTGTACGTTAAGCGACGCGAAGATGTTAGAAGAGGGGCACAGGACATCCCAAGATTCCCAAAATATTTTTGCAGTTAGAAATAACAACGGAAAACGTGGTGACGCGAGGAAAAATTCCATGGCAAAAGAAATAGTCTGCTGGAACTGCCAAAAGAAAGGGCATATGGCAAGAGATTGTAAGGGAAAGCAATTTCGAAGGTTTAGACACAAGTCCATGTTAGTAAAGTGTTTGCGATCGAATTCATTGAGGAAATATACCACAGTTGAGGTGGAGGGTCGCAAGATAAGCTTTCAGGTAGATACAGGTTCGGACATAACAATGGTTGGTTCACAAGAATGGTCTAGGCTTGGACGACCTAGACTCAAGAAGTGTGATATTAGGTTGCATTGCGCTAACAACACGAAAATGAAGGTTAAAGGAATGTGTGCCGTTAACTTCAAAATTGATGGAATTAAATGTGAAGGTAACCTTTATGTAATGAACACAAATTCGTTAAATTTAATTGGTCTGGATTGGATTGATAAATCCGAGAAAATGAAATTTCATTTTGATAAGATGGTGAACCAAGTAAGTAAAGTCGAACCACCTGTCGAACGTCTCAAGTCTGCATTTAAAGATGTTTTTAGTAATGAATTGGGTTGTTGTAAGTTTGAGAAAGCGAACTTAAAGTTGATTGAAGGGTCGCTACCGGTGTTTAAAAAGCCCCGACCGGTCCCATATGGTTCGTTGGAAACTGCCTCCCTAGAGTTAGAGCGACTGGAGTCCATGGGAGTCATCGAAAGGGTTAGCCATAGCGATTGGGCAGCGCCCGTCGTAATTATTAAGAAGGCGAATGGTAAGACGCGCCTATGTGCAGACTTCAAAACCGGATTAAATTCATACCTGGAAGACTTGCAGCATCCTCTTCCAACGCCTCAAGACATTTTTGCGAGTATTGATGGTGGTAAATTTTTTTCACAAGTTGACTTATCTGACGCGTACTTACAAATACCGTTAGACGATGATTCTCGAAAAATATGTGTTATAAATACACACTTAGGGCTGTTCCGATATAATCGTCTCCCGTTTGGGATAAAAACGGCACCAGCCATATTTCAGAGGATAATGGATAAACTGGTGTCAGGATTGCCGGGCGTTACGGCCTATCTAGATGACATACTTATTGTAGGTAAAACATTGGAAGAGCATAACAGAAGATTGCACACGCTGTTTGAAAGAATTAGGGATTATGGATTTCGGATCCGCCTTGAAAAATGTTCTTTCGCGAAGAAGGAAATAGAGTTTTTAGGGTTTATATTGAATGAGGAAGGCAGGAAACCGAACCCAAATAAAACGAAAGTGATAAGAGAGATGCCCGAACCAGGTAACAAGAAAGAACTCCAATCATTCCTTGGTATGATAACATATTACGCAGCATTTATCCCTCAGATAAGCAAGTTACGAGGACCCTTGGACGAGATGATGAAAAAAGACGCTCGTTTTGTTTGGGATATTAAGAAACAGAAGTTATTTTGCAGGATTAAAGAAATTTTAGGGTCAGACCTAAATTTAACGCATTTCGATCCGACCTTGCCGATAATTGTTACTTCAGATGCTTCAGAATATGGCGTCGGATGCGTAATATCACACGTATTTCCAGATAAAAGAGAAGTACCAATAGCCCACGCAAGCAAATCGCTGACGTCGGCGGAAAAGAACTATTCACAAATAGAGAAGGAAGCGCTAGGAATAATCTTCGCGGTCAAAAAATTTCACAGGTATATTTTTGGTCGGAAATTCACACTTAAAACGGATCATAAACCGTTATTGGCCATATTTGGAGAAAAAAGGAATTTGCCAGTTCATTCGCAAAATAGGTTAGTACGCTGGGCAATAATTCTTTTAGGGTATAATTTTGAAATAAAATACACCAATACAACTAAAATCGGTAACGCCGATGCCTTGTCTCGTTTAATGAAACGCGCGCAACCGGAAGAGGAAGATAAGGTCGTTGCAATAGTATCCAATGACCAAAGTTATTTAGTTGAAAGTATTCGGAAACTTCCGATTACTGTGGAAAATGTCAGGCTAGCAACTGCTAGAGACAGGCTTCTTTCTCAAATTGTCAAAATTGTGAAAACAAATAAATGGCCAAGGAATACTCCAACCAATTTCAGGAAATTCAAAGAGAAAAAGGAATACCTTGCAGTAGAACAGGAATGTTTATTGTGGAATGGTAGGGTAGTAATCCCACCGTCAATAAGAGGAGCAGTGCTCGAACAACTTCACGAAAACCACCCAGGTACAGTAAGAATGAAGCAACTCGCCAGATCATGTGTCTATTGGCCTGGCATAGATGAAGATTGCGAAAGGAAGGTAAGAAGTTGTGATATTTGCCAAAAGGTACAGAAATCCGATACAAAAGTGCCATTGTCGCCGTGGCCGATGCCAAGCAAGCCATGGGAAAGAGTCCATGTCGACTATGCAGGTCCGGAAAATGGTAAGTGGTACCTTGTAGTTGTAGATGCAGCGACAAGGTGGCCGGAGGTTTCTATGGTAGATACGATATCTACAATGCGGACCATTGACGAGTTGAATAAGATATTCGCGAGGAATGGATACCCGGAAACTCTAGTTTCCGACAACGGTAAACAGTTTACTTCTAAAGAATTTTCAGAGATGTGCCGAGAGTACGGAATAAAGCATTTGCGAACCCCGCCTTTTCATCCCCAGAGTAATGGACAAGCCGAGAGATTTGTTGATACACTAAAACGGGGAATTAAAAAGCTAAAGGGTTCCGGTGAATCTTCGGCCGAAGCATTGAATCGATTTCTCCTGTATTACCGATCCACCCCAATGGAAATTTTGAAGAACCGCAGCCCAGCTGAGTGTCACATGGGTAGGAAATTGAGAACCAAGGTTGAATTGTTACGACCTGCCAGCACCTTACATTTTGGAAAGTATAAACGAGACATGAAAAGAAGATTTGATAAAAGATGGGGAACTAAGAGTAAGGAGTTTCAGATTAACGAGACAGTATACGTCAAAAATTGGAAATCAAATCGTTGGATTTGGGAGGAAGGTGTTGTCAAGAGAAGAGTATCAAAGGTTATCTATACTGTGGAAAACAAGAACGGAATACTGAAATCTTACCATGCTAATCAGTTGCGGAAGAGATCTAATAGTGATCGATGGTTTGGTATAATGAGTGACACATTCGATATCGCTTCTAATAAAAGTAGTAAAAATTATGATTTAGATTATGAATTCTCTCATTTGGATTTCGATGTGCCCAAGAAGAACGTTTCAGACAATGTACAAGGACAGGGGGAAGGTGCGGAAAGTGATCTTAATTTTTTAAATGATAATTGTCTTGAGTCTGTATCTGACGTTGTTTGTACCCCGCTAGTGTCCCCCAATGACGTACGTGTAGAACATCGCCGGATTGGCGAGGCGCACATGAACAACACCAATAAGCAAGGTGAAGACGTCGCCGTACCTGTACGGAGAAGCTCCCGGAAGCGGAGGCCGGTTGAGCGTTTTAATCCATCGTTCTGAGCATGCCCTTTTTAGCATGTTATGGATTACCACCTTTGCTAGTTTGTTCCTCATTTTTGTCCCTCGTGACGGGGGAGGTGTTGTGGTGTTTAATTGCGGCTCAGTCAGGATGGCTTTGCGCGTTGTCATTTTGAACTGCCGCCAATACCCCTGCGCATCTAACTTAGCGCGCGCATTAGACCGTTTGAATTGTCAGACAGTCCGTGGTTTATTATTCTAATTGTGTTCCGGTTTTTTACCTGATTCACCTAGCCCCGTTACTGCAATCTCCCCCACATATATTCTATTGTAATTTATTCATTTGTTATTATTAATAAAGTATCATTAATACATAACATGAATATTGTAAGTCTTCTTAAGCTATTAAACAATATTAATAAATTCATAATAACTTACGCAAACATTCATAAAATAAACTAATTAAAATGAAAAAATAATATAGTAAAGGATATATAGGTGAATCAAAAAAGGAATATAAATATAGAGCCATTTTTCAAATTCTACGCGGAAAAACGCAAACAATTCTGTCATTTGAGAAACAGCTATAATATATATCTAAGAAAATTCTTAGTTTAGTTGTTTTAAAGAGAGAATCGGATAAAGCGAAGAGAACATCAACGAATTCTAATATTTATTTAATTCATTTAATAGAAATAAATATTTGGGATTGTTTAATTAAATAGAAGATTTGATTAAATAGTTTAAAATGTTTTATTATATTCTTAAATTTCTGTTGAAAATTTAAAAAAAAATCGATGCAGCAAAATTGATGACGAACCCCAATTGGACAGCTAATAAAGCTCAGAAAAAATGCTCAAATCCAATATTTTGTGAAGATTTTAATATTTTTAAAGAGTTTAAGGAAACGATGACAAACTAGCGTCGACAATATATGTGTAAAGTATACGTGAAAGTTGTGAAACAAGCGTAAAAATAAGTAAAAATCATTATTTCCATTTAGCGGGGGTATGTCATATTTCTTGTGTACCCATCAAATTGGATGTTATATCGGTAGTCAAGTAAATTATCCATAATTCACATTATTTGAAGTTTTATTTTTAAATATTTATTTTGAAGAACCTGAGATTATTTTTTTGAGATTAAGCTTTTATTGATATAGGGCACAACGGTGAGGAATAATTCACTTATCTTTAAATGAGATTCGTCTTTCAAGCAAAGTTATGATTTTTTAAATTTTAAACATTCAAACGCTATAAAATAACGTCTATTACCGTAACCACGTCATGTTGCATTTTAAAATATTCAGAATTTTACGAGGAACCAAATAATGGTACTCACGCACGCCAACTGGAAATAACGATTTTCTCATTTTTAAGAGTGGCTAACAAATTTTACGTGATTTCAACAAAACATTTTTCACAACAACGTAACTATGCCTGTCGTAAACTATCTAATACTATTAAAATCTTTGTAAAAAGTTAGATTTGAGCAAGTTTACTGTACTCATTTTATAAACATATCAGTTGGCGTGCTCATGTATGATAAAAATCACTCGGTAAATAGTCTCTTAAAATAGTCTAAACACTGTTTTACAAAAAAGAGCAAAAAAGAAAAAATTTTTTGAACGCGTTATCAAATTCGTTGATATTTCTTTCTATGTGAAGGCGATTTTTCTATTGGTTGCCTCCGGCGTGTAATGGTTATTAATCCAAATATAATTTGTTTAATTACAACGTTTACGTTTTTTCTCACACATGAACCAGTCAATTTGTGACACTAAAACTTACAAAAAACTTTTAATCTATTTATAGTCACAAAACCTTATGATTATAATTTTTTAATTCGAAGTTCAGATTTGATGTAAGCGTGTAAAGTTATAAAGTTATTTAAAAAAAAGTCCGACGAAGTTTATTGGGAAGCCAATTTTGTCTCGTGTTTCATGTTCATTTTTTGAACACTGTTTTATGCCAAATTGAAATAACGATTTTGAGATTTTTAAACAGGTGTGGAACTTTTTACACGTTTATAACAAAAATGTTTTTACTACAATTTATTTACGCTTCTCTTAAACTAACTTCAAATATTAATATGTTTCTAAAAAGTTATAATAGAGCATGCTTACTGAGCTCTGTTTGGAAGTTTTACAAATTTTCAACTCTTAAAAATGCAAACATAAGCGGGAGACTCTCTAACAATTTAAGTCAGGTACCCATTTTTATCTCAAAGTGACCAGTTTAAAATTTATTACTTATTGTTAGCACTTCACTGCCACAATTAGTACGCTAAAAACTGGCTAAAAAAACGCGTAGAAAATTGCGAAAACTTCCTTCACTTTATTTAAAGTTTTTTAAGCGTTACTTCTTTGGAATTTGATTTTTTATTGTTTAGAAACGCTTCAAATTTATTGATTAATTGTGTTTTATTGGTTTTAAGATTCAAAAACAGTTTTAGAATTCTTTAAAAAGGTAAAAAATTCAAATAAAAAGTGAAAGGTGTGGCTGCGCAATTTGTCCACACTTTTTTTGCAAGATGCGCAGTAATCATGGTAATGCAGTGTGTTACTCAACTTCCATTTCTTGTCCTATACCAAAATTATGTCGTCGTACCGCTTTGCAGAATGACAACAATACATTCAGAGAGACACCATATCGAGATTTTAGCATAGACGGCTTTAGATAAACTGTAAAAACTTTTGTAAAAACTTTTTTCCTAAATAAAAAATTAAAAAATTGGAAATATTTAAACATATAAATATCAATTAGAAGCCCTATACCATCTACAATGCAAATTTACTTCATTATTTAAGATTTTTAAAAACGTTTTTAACAGTGAAAGTTCTATAAACTTGATTAGATTCGCTTTAAATAGAAATTTAATATAATAATTGAAAATAAATCTATGGGGTCATTAGTAAAAATTGATTAAATATCGTAAATATGGAAATTGTAAAAAAGCGTCCAAAGCGTCCAAGAAACACATTTTCGAGCACTTTTCCTATAAAATTTAAAATTTAAAATCATTAGAGAAAAAAGGTCTTAATCATTTTTTTTTTAATATTTTATTTTCGATATTAACGCTAATAGCATTTTGGTGTATTAACTTTATTCATTAAACTCTAAGTTGTCAACGATATAAACGTTTTAATCCCTTTTATAATTATTGTCCTTTTCAGAGATGCCTAAATTGAAGAGCCTAATTGAACAGCAAAAAAAGCAGAAAACTTGATGAAAGCGGCCACAAACAACTTTTTCGTCAATTTCTCTACATTGTGTGCTGTAAATTATTTCGTAAAAAAAGAGCGACCGTCCAAACGAGAACCTCATTCCATCCTAATTTTTCCAATAGGCAGCGATTTCTGAAAAGGACAATACATAATATTATTCTCGCTTTCATTAACATTATTAAATATATTAATTCTCTTCTTTGGATATTTAGATTATCCCAATCAATGCATTGTTTCTTAAGAAGTTACTACTATAAACTATTTCAATTTTTGACGACGCATTGCAAAAATCTGCACAATTATAAGTTCTGTCTCTCTATTTATAATGACCTTACTGCGCATTGGATCGCAACGCGCCGTCAACAAATTTGAAATAGTTTATAGTTGTTGGAACTGCAAATTACAAGATTCCTTTCTTATGAATTAGACTTAAGTAGATTAACGGAGATTACTTTTCCTGTATTGGTTAGTATGAACATTAAAATTAAAGTTTAAAGTATCCAATTATAATTGAGGATATAAATTTGACTTATTTAAAACAATAAAATGAAGATCTCTCAATTCGAAAAAAGATAAACAAATAAACACAAGAGTTTCGGAGCCAATTCAACTCGAATATTATTCAAATTGTTGCACACTAAATTGCTGTTAAACATAACCGAAACGTCCACATCCACACACATCCACATAAACCAGCACATGTATATATAAATATCTATCTATCCATTCATCTACACATATATATTTATTCAAACTTATGCAACATAAATATTTGTGTCGAGTGCTTCTTCGGTCAATCCCAGTGGAGATGTGTAGTGGCTTACCGAAACGGCGACATGAAATTGAAACAATTTTCAGCCAATATCAAACATTTTGATAAATACATATATGTTTGTTTGTTGTCGGACTTGTTGGAAGTTTAAAAAAGGATATATTGGAGTTGAGATGAGAGAATGACATGAACTTGTCATGGTTTTGACATGAAATGTTCGGAAACTGATAGAATGCTTGGTTTTTTATAATAATTATTGGGATGAATTTTAAATTATTAAATAAACTGAAATAATATTCTTCATAATATCCAAAAAACAGATTCCAAAACAAAGAAATAAAGGTATAATCGTAAATCAACAAACTTCCGGAAAACTTCTATATAGCATTCTTCAATGGGAAACCGTTACGCAATGAAATTGGTATAATTATTGAAAGAATAACAATAAAATAAAAAATAAACACATTGATGATGATGGAGAACAAGTGAATCCTGCGTATTTTCTGGTCGTAATCACAATGATTGATGATAGTTGTTGTTTTTGTTTCATGGCTCTTGGATACATAGTTAATAAGAAACAATAAGAACATTAAACTAATGTGTCGCTAATGACAACATTCTAATTTGATTATTTTTTAAAGAAGCCGAACTATGCTATTTGTCAAGTTTTATGAGAAGCCTAGGAATATAAATGTTTGAGACTAAATAATTAATTTTATTACAGAACTACGAATACTTAAGCTGATCAATGATTTTCTTTTATAAAATAATTGGGACTGTCGAGAAATATCTAAAGAATACCTAAAAATTACTAAATAATGAATCAAGAAAGTGTCTGAATAATACTTAAAGCACACCAAATAAAATGGGAGCAATAGAACCTCGGAAGAGGCATTTAAATCTAAAATTTCGGAAAAATTTAAAGCGCTAGCGATATTTTTTTAAAAGGCTGTAAAAATGACTTAAATATCCTATTTGGATTCACATATACAAATTAATATAATGCGTTTAATTAATGCAAAAACTTCATTTTTCTTTGGAATGCTAAAGAATTATCTGAACCCTAAAGAAAGCAATTCCTAAAGAATACCTAAAGTGCATGGAGTTCGGTCCGCAGTAATAGTTGGTTGAATTTAAACATATTTAGCGGTTAAGCTTAAAAATTCATTATAATTATTATGTTTACATTTACTTCTACACACCAAACTATTCTGAATTGTGTTATGGGCTTGTATATTTTCATAGACACATAATTTTGCAACAAAATTTGAAAATTACCTTTATGTGTTCGACAGAGACAAAAAAGAATATTTTCTATTTTGGAAGTCGCAGTTTTTTATCTCTTTTTCTCTATTCGACGTTTCTTATATTGTCATTTTAAATCTGAGTTTTAGTCCACGGTCTACATGTGTTGATTCTTAATTTAATGTTATGGTTCGGTAACGACAGAATATATATTAGAAAGAGGTGACAATAACTGTGTGACCTAAAATTTAGGGACTAACACCATCGCTGCAAGACAACTTTACTTTGTTGTACAACAGCTAAAATTGATTTTTAGTTTTGTCCTTTCTGAATTAGCAATTTCCATAATGTCATTTAATATTTGGCTATTGTGCTGAAGCACGTACGTTATTGAACCAAATACATAAATATTTTGAAAAGAACATGGTTTTAAATATAAGGGATATTGTTCATACCATGACAGCTGCACTCCACTGACAAGCAACCGCGCCGCATTGCAAAAGACTTTACACCATTTTCAACAACAACCTTTTAATTTATTATTTTTAATTTCAATATTTCATTTATCAGTTAACGTTTCATTCTGCAGAAATCCTGATGAATTAATGAGAATAAATTCTTAGTACCTCAATTAATGGATCAGAAGAGTCTTCATCGATAATATATGTGACTTGTAAATATTTAAAATAAAAATGATAAATAAAAAGGCTGAGATTGCAATTGGTGTCAAGTCTTTTGCAATGCGGCGCGGTTTCTTGGCAGTGGAGTGCAGCTGTATTGATAGAGACTCGTGAGCAAATTAATAAAAAACAAGATAATTAATAAAACTCAGAACTTTTATAAATATTTATTGTTTGTTTGTTATAATATTTATTTTAAAATAATTGTTTAATTAAGTCTCGCGAGACTCCAAGTCTCTACAATTGTAAACTCGGACATGTGCACTGATTAATGAAAAGTAAAAGATTGAATTAATATATCGGTTTTTGGATAAATTATTGGTAATACCGTTACCGCTCTAAAATATTGGCAACTACAATCACAGTTTTATAGGTATAATGTTTATAAAATAAGCAGGAATTAAATATGTATAATAACTACAAATGATTGCTTTGTTTACATTCCTATTTCGCATTAATTTTAAATAAATTGAATTTAAAAATTTTTAAAAAAAATGAAATGATGACTACGATCAGTTACATTTATCATATTTAATATGACAAAATGAGAAATAAAAGCTCCACACAAACTGCGACTTCCGAAATAGATAATATTCTTTTTTGTCTCTTTCGAACACGTAAAAGCAATTTTTAAATTTTTTTGCAAAATTATGTGTCCCTGAAATTTATGCTTCTAATGCTTAAACAACAAATTGCGAAAAATTTGCGAGAACAACAAATATCGAGATACTTTTTATCAGTTTATCTGGCATCTGGTTCAACTATAATTTTATATTTTAAACTAGCCGTCAATCTTACACAGGCCCTGTCGATGTACCAGATACTTAACCGTTTTTCGGATTCTAATGGAAGTTTATTTTCTTTCTAGAAACGATTATTTACTCATAAAATCATAGGAAATCAGCAAATATGAAAACAAATCGGTTCAAAAACAAATATTAGTTTTCCATCGTATCGGAATGTTCCGAGAATAGGATCAGCCGTTCTCCTTTAGCTAAGCACAAAGCAAAAACCATTGAATTAAAATAAACAAATCTTACATATCCATTGAAATAAGGATTAACCTAAAATTGCACTATAGAACATGTAAATGTGGCTCGAAATTGAAAAAAAATGTAATCTACTCTTATAATTTACTTCTTTAAATTTTTACAGTGATTTTCAATTAAAAAAATAAATTTTTTCCAAAAGGACACATCAAACCCCCTATGATAAATAGTAGAACACCAAATTTTTCTTGTTCTAGTCATTGCAAAATATTGACAAATAAATCACGTGGACATGGAAGTGCACACCAATTGAAAATGGCAATTTAATTATATTTATACTCATTTCATTAAAATCCACGTGTAATAAAAAAACTAATTTTTCCACAAATTTTACAGGCTTCTCGTTAACAATCTCATGCGCATTAGATTTTAACTAAATGTTAGATTTAGCTGACTTTTCCGAGGTTAAGTTGGTATGAGTTCATTAGGTTTGAAACTGTACTCTACAAATTGTAAATTTCAGTAAAATTTAAAAAGCTGGCTTTCCTCTATCAGGTCATTAGTATTAAATTTCAGGTAACAAGCATTATTTTAAAAATCGTTGTAACGGAAGAGGGCGTTGATAGCTTCCCAGCTTGTAGGTAATTAAATAAGCTCAGTAAACGTGCTCAAATATAACTTTTTGTGAAGATATTAATATTTGTAGATAGTTTATGAAACTTCTAGTTAAATAGTGATGCGAAATGTTTTGTTGAAAAGGAATAAAAATTTTCAGAGGCGCTTAAAATTCGAAAAATCGTTCTTTCAAATTGGCGTGTTGCTCTAATTTAAAAACTGTCGTCAAATAGACCATATATATAGTACGCCAATTTAATTTGGAAACACAAGAGATCGAAAAAGCCACTCAAATCTAAAATTTAATCCAATTAAGTTATCGTTAAATAAATGCTATAAATTATACGTAAGTATTTATTATAAACAATTTAATCTAGTAAAATTACCATGTTCATATAGAGAATATATGCTTATCATAAAAATGGAATGTTTCAAAATAACATAAACCCAAAGGGAAAATAGCAAAATGTAACAATTTAATTAGTCCATTTGGCCAGGATAACAAGAAAAAAGATGAAAAACAAGAGACACATGGATTAATGAAACAACTACGTCGACTTCAGTAATAACGGTTCAAATTGGATTGTTCAGTGAGTGTTAATGAACTTTCGGCAAAAATCGAAACAAAAGTTCAGCCAAAGTTTATTATTGAAACTCGATCATCTGGAAAATTTTCATTTATACTATTCTATAGAAATAAATAAATAAATGATTTTGCATTAACAGGACTTGCAAATAGCATCATCATCGTCATCATCATCAAGATGAAAAGGTTTCCAGAGCAAGAAAAAGAATAATTTTGGAAGAAGAAAAATATACAACAAAGTGATGGAATTGAAGTTCTTTTCTTTGCTGAAAGAGGAGAGGTGGAGCATCACGGCCGCCAAATTGAGTTTGATTTTATTAAACTGACTCCCAAACGACGACAGCTCTCTACTTTGACTTGTCTACCTCCAGTGACATCAATATTATAATATAAATAAATACGGAGACAAGTTGAGAAGGTTTATTAACCTGGTTACATGAATATAAATTTAGCTTTATTCTTTGTTTTACGGCTTTGTGCACATTTCTCGTTTTCAATTTATCCAATTTTAAATAATATTTACTCTAATGAAGATTTAAATCCAGAATAAACAATTTATAAATATCTCTATACCAAATCTAAAAAAATAAAAAAAAGTTTCATTTTTCTATTATATGTTCTCTCAGCCGCGAGCTCTCCGACATTGCAAAACGAATACTAAATAAGTGAGTATAGTGAATTAATACTAATACGACCACTGAAAATTAACAAGAACATAAAAATAATTTGGAATAACAAAATTCTAACAAGAACTAAAATAAAACTCATCACTGAGCAATTGGAAGGGCGGAATATATGAGCATTCAAGAAACGTTCAATCAAAGCTTCATGAAAGTTATTATCGGGTCAAGTGTTTATGGAAATGGGTGTCCTAACTAATACTTATTGAACAATAAGATAGTAGATTACATGATGATCATCATAACTGCCGTGTTGTTGTTGTTGTTTTTGGCATTGATGAAAGAATAAAAAAAGGAAAAGTCGAATTTTATTTATTTCCATCATTGTTTTTGTGTATATGCGCAAAAAAACAGAATTGTGAGGATGTTTTAAAATTGAAATTAGAGCTTTTCAGTCAGCCGAGGTGTCAATCAGGGGCGGAGATGTGCTTCTTCATCATTTTAAAACATTAAGTCAATATTATAACTCGCATTCTTAGTGGTTATATTTTGCGAAAAGAAATAAATCTCAAAACGTAATAAAAAATTATAAGCTAAATTTGTTGTTTTGTTAGAGGATGAATCTTCACTGCAACTAACTGAAATGTTATAACCAATAGAAAAGGAAAGAAACGCTAAACTAATGATTCGATGAATAATTCAAATACACCGCACTGCCAAGAAATCGCGCCGCATTGCAAAAGACTTGGCACCCAAACACAGTCAGTTAACGTTTCATTCTGCAGAAATCCTGATGAATTAATGAAAAGAAATGTGCCTCAATTAATAGGCCAGAAGAGCCTTCATCGTCAATATAAGTGACTTTTAAATATTGAAAAAATTGAAAATAAAAAAATTAAAAGTTGAGTTTGCAATTGGTGCGAAGTCTTTTGCAATGCGGCGCGGTTCCAGTGGAGTGTATACCACATTATTTAGGCATATATTTTGGTGATTACAATTGGCGTGATATATATTTGGCAATTTCAGATATTTTAAATTCTTCAAATTTAGAAGGTCAATTAATTTTTGTAACGTTTTTATTTGTCACTTACTAAACATTAAAAAAGATTTTTTTTGTTTATATTAGAGAAAGTATAAATGTGTCGTGTATCCATTAAATGACCATGTTTATGTTTGATAACAGGAACCATTACTTTCAAAAGACCGGAAAGAGAATTGAAAATAAATTGAAAATTGAAACCCCCGGGGACCAGGTCCGGGTAGCCATATTTCAAAATCTGGGAACTGGGTTCGTGATGGCACTTTTCAAAACGCGGGTGACAGATCCTGGTTCGCATAGTTATTTTTCTGGTGTACGCCAAATGAAAATGAGGGTTTTAGGTTCAAATGCATATAGAGAAACTCCATGTTTCAGAAATTCTTTAAATTTAAGTTACTAGTTTCACTCTAAATTGAACTTTTGATGAAAAAGGAAAGACAAGAAATATTTCGTGAAAGTCGGCCACTCCAATAAAAACGATTCCGAAAAAAAATTCAATTGAATCGGACAAAAATCAATTTATAGTACCGGTCAAAAGGTTGTAAACGCTGGGTTTTTCGAGCATAATTAGTTTTCGAGAGCCTGGATTGAGAGAAATTTTTACCAGTTGTTTCTGAAAGCGTTAGACAATTTGTGGACCACTGTCATACGAAAATAAGAAAAAATAAACTGTTCGTAGAGTTATGCTCGAAAAACCCCGCGTTTAGAACCTTTTGACCGGTACTCTATTCGATTTGATGTGTCAGATTTGTTCAAAAATATTTCGAAATTTTAAAATATGCTTTAGCAAAACAGAGAAACTAAATTTCAAAGTTTTCGAATTATTTTCAGTGGTCTCAAAGAGATAATGAAACAAATATTCAATTTATATTAAAACTTTCTCTGTTTTTCATTATATTTCTTCAAAATTTCTAGGTCAAAGCAGATTTATTACTTTTATTTTTTTACGAAAATAAAATGGGAATTGTCAATTTCTTAAAACTTGATAATAATTATAATTATTGAAATAAAAAATACGTAATATGAAATAAAAGGAATTACTAGTTACATAAAGATTATTATAGTATTCTAAATGTGTTTCTATTATTAATCATTCTTCCCAAAGTGCATAAATATCAAATTCATTTCTAATTAGAAAATATGTTCGTTTTATGTATAATTGAAACTCTAATTTCGGATATTAGAGAACAAACATATAAATCAATTCAGATAATAAAAACTTATTTTACTCGTTTTACGTTGTATTTAATAGAAAAAACCAAAGAGAAATATTTAATAGAATAAGGTGATTGTGAGTAAGGATAAAACCACGAAAATTAATGAAACTCATAAAACTTGCTAAAACTTCGACACTAGAAAATATCAACTTTATGTCGATTAGAACTAATAGAAATTGCTTCCAAGCAAACTCACGTTAGCCAAATACAATTATGTTGACGGAACCAATTAATTTATTCTGAAACTAGATAATCAAGCATATGATTTTATGATTTTATTGATTTAAAAACGCAACATGTTCTTAAATAACTGCTTGAAAAAACTCTTACAACGAAGATGTATTTTATCAGCAGAATGAAATTATTGAACGTAAAGTACTCCAGTCTTTACAGGTCCGTGAAAAGTAAAAATCATGGTTTTTGAATATTAAACGAATTTTTAATGCTACACATGATTATTTCTGTTAACTGTTAACGCAAAGTGATTATATTCATCTAACATAAAATTCACTCTAAATTGTGAAAAGTTTCTTAAATTTAAGCTCCGTGTATCATAAGTGAGGTACCATTTTAATACCTTCAATTGTGAGTCAATTGAGCTCAATGTACAGTACCAGTCAAAAGGTTGTAAATGCGGGGTTTTTGGAGCATAACTCTACGAATACTTTATTTTTTCTTATTTTCGTATCTTGTCCACAAATTTTCTAACGATTTCAGAAAAAACTGGTAATAGTTTCGGCTCAATACCGGCTCTCGAAAACTAGTATTTACAACCTTTTGACCGGTACTGTATTGTGGTTTCTTGGCCGACTCGACTTCAATGAACTTGATCAATAATGAGATTGGATTCAAAATCTAAGACAATATATAGTAGAACCCGTTTGCTAGCTGGACGACTTAGGCGTGCATATGTATATATATATATATAGTAGCTTACTTTTCTCGTGAATATAAATGTATCATAATGAGCAATAAACGCAAAAAAGGGGACCATTCTTCGATAGTAAAAGATTGTTGAATTCAAAATATCGCATCAATTACAAGTGGAATTAAAAGAATGTTTTAGTCCTGCGAACTTGATTATCCAAAAGTTTTACAAAATTTAATGTAAAGCACCACAAATTGAATGATAAAGTTGGTGGTTCAGAAAAGATGCTCATTTTGCAAATTTCGGTAAGCCCCCCCCCCCGGTCCACCTGACCAGGGTGTTTTTCTAAAAGAAAGAGGATCCCGGGTAGGGAAACGGGCAAGTCCCTGGTTTTGAAATTTTCAATTTTCTTTAAGGTCCCGCCCGTCCGGAATTCCAAAAAACCGGGCTCCTCCCATCACTGCAGCGCATGTTTTCGAAAAGATTAATACGAGATAGTAAAAATGGCATGCTAAGTTATATAGGTATTATACAAATTATGTGTAAATTAGTAATACACATTTAAATACTTAAAAACGTTCATTTCCATTTGGCGTGCGTAAAGAGCTAATTTAAGAAACAATATGTTACTTCATTCAATGGTACCACACATCAAATTAAGGTTTCTTTTTACCGTCGAGTTATTAGCTAACAATTTTAAAACCATGATCTTATTTACAGCTTTTTCTAATGCACTCCAGGACAAAACAATACAAAGCTATGTTCCCAATTAAAAAAAAGAATTATCCTTTTCAGAGATCGATGTCTAATGAAAGAACAAAAAAATAAGAAAAAATGACAGTGTCAGACTTTTGTCAGTCTTGATGCAGCACACATTGATGAGATACGGCCGTCTAAACGAGAATTTCATGTTGTTCGAATTTTTCCTCTTCCATTAGGCACCGATCTCACTATATATAAATACTCAAATAAAATATTTCCTGATGAAAATTGATAAAAGCAAGGCACACTTGTTTTGCAAAAACGCAAGTCTTCTTGGCTCCTCCTCCAACGGATATTTGAGCCGGTTCTGTCCCGGGGTGCTAATTTATTCTTACTAATTACATTTTGATAAGCAGTTGGACGATTATTCAATAACAGATCAATGTCATTAAACACGAACATGCAGTACCTTCGAAACAAAACGTGGACAAAAATTTGATAGGCTACTACAAAATTCGAAATAATTAGCGATAAAATTCAATGTTTCTATATTAAGGTTATCGGAAATGTGCTGGCCATCCATGTTATTTCATTTTCGAGTACAAATCTTCAAAAAATACGCAAAAACTCCGACAAAAGAGACCAAATGTCCATTATTATGAAATTATAAGAAGTTCCCGTAGCCAATAGGCCATTAATGATAAAAATATCTAATCAATAATGTGCAAATTCGAGTTTTCAATTCGCGCAATCCGATATTAAATAACACAAGAACAAAAAGATGAAAGTAGGTTACAAATAAATAATTGATATGAATTGAATAACCAATAAAATTTAGTATGCGCAGAGTTTATTCATCAAACCCAAAACAGGAAGAAAATGTGGACGAGAGCATATTTATTTGAATAAGCGGGCTAATAATATCAACAATAGTTGGAATTCCATAATATGAGAAACTATAATAACTTTAGATTTCAAAAATGTTGTTTACCGCTGCAAACTTTCGGAGCAATTGAAGATGTTCATTCATGCTGGAAAGTTATTAAAACCAGCAAAATATGGTCACTTTTTCCTAATAATTAAAAATAGTAAAAAGCTGAAAAGGACTGAAAATAACATTAATGGTGTAATAAAGCATTGCTCATTAGACAATTGTAAAAGTGAAAGTATGTGATGGTGAAGTTGAAGCAGTGGAGGAAACACCCGTCAGATAGATTTTGAAAAATTAACCATATTCCCTGGAGTTTGTTTCGTTTTTGACAACAGACTAGCACAAGCACATACACATACACTTCTCATTTATTGTTTAAACTTTTATCTAGTCAAAGGAAGAAGAGCAACAATATGCGACAATTCAAGGATATTTTGAATAATCAAAAGCTCGTTGAATTCATAATAAAACTTTTAGTTATTCTGATTGATGGCATTCTAATTGAAATGTTCGGTTTCGGAAAAAATAATCTACAAGTATTTCCTCTAAATTTTTCATTATCTTTTCAGTTATCGGTGCCTAATGGAAGAGGAAAAAAAGAACAAAATGAGGTTCTAGTTTAGACCGCCACTCTTTTGTATCTCATCAATGTGTGTTGTCTCAAAAAAATGGATAACACACATTGAAGAGGAAAAGATGAAAAAATCGTTTGTGACCGCGTGGTCCATCCGAGACTATAATTTCTTCTTATTAGAAAAAACAGGGGAATTATTAACATAAATTGAATATTTGTTCCATGATCTCTTTGAAACCATTGAAAATAATTCATTTAAATTTTTAAAATTGTTTATGGTGAATTTGCAAAGGCACACCAAATGTAACATCAAGCCGCTATTCGTTTTAGACCATACGCTTTATTTATACTAGCGATAATTTTGTTGATCGGTATAGTTTTTGATAAAGTCTAATGTTAGGAACATATTTATTCATGTGGATTACTTTGATATCAACTAAAACTCTCAAAAATCTAACAATTCAACTTGCATGCAAAGATTAGTCCAGGTTCCTAAACCGTAATTTTTAATGAACGTTAAGTTAATAAACTAACAGGATAATTAAGGCTTTAATTTTTTATTATTTATCAAGGTAAGCTATTTTGCTATTCAATATTTATAAACGGTTGTGATATGAAACAAAATTTTATGAAAAAAATAAAAGCGAAATAATAAACAGATTACAAATTAAATCTACACCTGTCACAAGCGATTTTATTATTCGGCATTCTCCTTTAAACCGACTTTCAATAACCTACACTACGACAATATTTTTAATTTTATAAAAATTAATTTAAAAAAATGTTTTTTGTTTGAATATTTCACTGTGCCGCACTTTGTCCATACGGCAGGTACTTTTTCTTATTTTTTTTATTTTTTAAATCCTCTTGCAAATTTTATTTCTTAAGGTCTAAATAAATTAATTACCAACAAATGCTTAGAAAGCTATACACAATAGTTCCGCATTGAAAATTACTGCACGCCTAATGAAAATAAGAGTTTTACAAATTTATATTAAACGTATGTAAGCAATTGTTTTTTTTTTTACAATAATGTTACAAGATTCCCTCAAAATATTCCTAGAACTTTGAATGTTCATTATATGTTTGATTTAAATTATTTTCCTGCCCTCCTGTTTTTACCGGGTGCTACCATAATCCCGCTCTCTCATAAACATACGATTTTTCGCATTGGTCGTAAGGTTACGAATGAAACTAGTGTATGAAGACCTTGAAATGAAGCAAAATGTAAATTATATTCCATTCGATCCTTCGGTAAACTTAACTTGTCATTAAAGGAACTTGAAAGTGCTATAATGTCTCAAAATCTCATAAGCGAGAAATATGATTTACGTTAAAAAAATAATACATGTATTTTGTCTGCAAACATTGCCACGTTAAAATAAGCATAATATTATCGTTATACATATTCAGAGTTATTTTTTGGCACACTCAATGAGCGATAAATTTGAGCATTTTTTAAATTGACACGTCAACTCAAAATAAAGATTTTGCGATTTTTAAACGTGTCTTGAAATTTTTACATTTTAATGAAAAAATGTTTTACTGCAATTTAAACAAGGATGCTTAAACTATCTAAAAATACTAATATATTTCTAAAAAAGTTGTATTTGAGCATAATTACTGAGCTCATGTAATAGTCATACAACTTGGGGTGATTTGGTAAAAGTTTTAGATATTAAGATATTATGAGTAATTAATTATTTTGAAATATTTTATATTTCAGAGATCGGTGCCGACTGGAAGAGGCGAAATATTTAAAAAAAAAAATGAGGTTCTCGTTTGGACGGCCACACGGCCATATAAGAGTTTTCCATCTATTCCTCTTCAATGCGTCTTCAGAAGAGTGGCCGGCAAAATGAGACTCTTATTTTTCCTCTTCCATTAGTCACCAATCTTTAAAAAGACAAAATCTAACATTTCTTATTTTCTGAATTCAACTGTATTTTTAAGTATACATACTGTAACAAACGGAAAACACGCCAAATGAAAATAAATATTTTTTCGATATTTAAACGTGTATTACTATTTTAGTAATATTACTTTCATTAAACAAAACGTCATGTTTTTAGTCCATCTCAAAGTTTTCGCTTCTTACCGAAGTTTACAAAATGTGCAGCTTTTCTAAGCACCCAACTTAATATTTAAATTTGAGGTGCGGGGAATAGTGAAATAATAGTAATTGAGAAGAGCTCGAAAAGAATATTAACCGCATTGTCTTTTTAGTTCGTTTAAAAATCATTAGTTCATTTAAAATTAAAGACATTTTGGCTTAAGCTTTGTTCATCAAGAATCCTACTTGAAAAATAGAATAATTGAAAATTAAATTAATTATGGAATAAGTTGATAATGGAGTTGATGATCGTTCTTATTGCTTTTGAGCAATACATCTCAAATGAGACAGAGCAAAAAACAAAACAAAATGTACGAAATAAGAAGTACCAGCTTTTGGAAAATAACAACTAGAATTTCCTTTATTTTTCTCATTTCTCTTGAATTGAATTTGACCTCATTTTAGCTTCTTCCCTTCTATTTTCAAGTCAGTCAGTTTCACAGTTATATTTTCTTCACTTTTTTGAACAAAAATGCACACTGATGCTCCATCATTTCTCATTTCTGTCGTTATTTTTAGTGAATAGCAAAACAACAATAACAAAAACAATACTACTAATATACTATTAACACATCAATATTCACAAAATGAATTTATCATGGTTGTTTCAAGTGGAACTGAATTTAGATGCAATGGAGGATGAAATTTTTATTTAAAGGGGAAAAATTTTAATTTTATAAATATTTTAATAATGTGTAATAAGTGTCTTCAGTAGATTGAAGAGCGTTTACAAAGTAAATTTATTAAAATTTCGCCCATTAAGAAAACGAGAAAGAAAAATTATATGTAATTATAGATGCAATTTACCGCACTTTGATGCAGCCAGTTCACCGCTGTTTCACTATTTTCAAAAAGTATGCAGCAAACTGTGGCGAATACATGGTCGCTACTTACATACCGTATATACCGTAACCCTCTTAGATTTCTACCACGTTTACTCTCACGACCGTCAAGTTTATGTTTATCAAAAGCTTTATCTGAAAGTTCTTAATCCAACCAAACGTTAGCATATGAATTTTGACAATATGAGAAGAGCCACAACGTACTTAATACACTAGCTGACAAAAGTTTTGTCACAAATCTTTTTTCGGGTTTAACTTTTTTGTGACTTGACCAAATTGTCTGATTTTTTGATATTTTATGTTAATCAGTGTTTAAAATGTTATAGTAGCAAAATTTGGTTTAAATTACCATGGCAATTTCGGTACCACGCATTCCGTTTTCCCTCATATTGATAACAGCTTGCCGGGTGGAAATTGGAGTTTCTTTACGTGGAGTCATCTCTAAAATGTTGCCAATTACTGCTATTTTCCATAAATTATGAAAAAATATAATTGAACTTTTAAAAATTATTTAAAAATGCAGTGCAAGAAAAGTGCGTAATATCTTTGAGCTACGCGTTTTACGATAAACGCTTGTCACTGTAAAACGGACCATCGTAATTACAAGCGGGAATTTGTAAAATAATCTACAACCATATGAATCTATCATATCAAAAAATCAGCCAATTTAGTCAAGTCACAAATAAGTTAAACCCGAAAAAAACATTTGTGACAAAACTTTTGTCAGCTAGTGTATTATTATTCCATGATTTAGATAAAAATTTTTTATTGAAACTTTGATTTTTCATTTTTGAGCATCCTTATTTATTCTATTTTCAGCTATATTGATTCCAATTTAGGGACGCCACGGTAAATCGAAATAACGACGTACGTTTCAAGTATTGTCTTATTTCAACTATCAATCCATATTTATTCTCACGCAAAATGAAATAATACAAACGGATGCTCATTCCAGTGATGGGAGGGAACCGTTTTTGAAATTCGGGCGGGCGGAACCAAAAAATAGAAAATTTAAAAACCCGGGCGCGGGACCGGAACTTCTCTTTTCCCTACCGGGGACTAGGAACCGGGACTTCCCTTTTTCAATACCCGGGATCCTTTTTTTAGAAAAATACGCGGTTCGGGGGGAGGGGGAGTCTATTTCATCATTGGCTCATTAGCGCCAATTGGAAATCAATAAACGTGCTGAAAATAAAACCGAAATCAATAAACGTGCTGAAATCTAATATTTTGAATAGATATTACCACTTTTCGATAGTTCAAGGAAAAACTGATCAACTGAAATAAACTACGTTTTTCTAGAGTACACGTAAAAACTGTATGTCGAGCTTAAAAATCAGAAAATCATTAATTCCATTTAGAGTGCCCATTTAAATATGATATTTTTGTTTTCGCAGGTCGCGAAAACTTCAAGGATTGTAGAGAACAATACAATAAAAAGGATGTTTAGATATTCAGCTTGAAATAACTAGATCCCCCATGACTGCGCACCTTATGTTACAAGAAAGTGTGTACAATTAACAACAACAAAAACCACACCCTTCATTTTTATTCAAATTCATTTTTTTTTTCAAATTAAAACAATAAATCAATAGTTCGAAACGGTTCTGATCCACAAAGTAAATCAAACTCAAAGAAGTGAAGTTAAACATTAAAAGAATAAAGAATTTAAATAAAAAGTGATTTGTGCAATTTGTTCACACATTTTTTGCAAAATTTGTAGAGAGATTGGCGTAATGAAAGTTTTGAAATGCGGAAGTTGAAATCTAAAAATGGTATAAACCCGAAATTCCGCTATTATCTGGTGTATATTGGCCGTTTAAATATTTCCTCCTTTATTGCTTGAAACTCAAAAACATCCTTTTTAGTTTTTTCTAAAATAATTCCCAGATTCAAATACTAGATTCACAATTTTTTTCCCTTTTTTAATTTTATTTATTTGTTTTTAATATTTCCGTTTTCATAGATAGATGGCGAATGGAAGAGGAAAAAATATGGTCTCGTTTGGATTAACCTGGGCCCAGGTTGCAAATGTTTCATCAAATATTTCTCATCCCACCAATTTATGTTATCTAACTCAATTTTGGTACAAATTTTGTAAATCGGCATCGAGTTTTGAAAACATTAATTAACAATTTAAAATTTCCTAAAACTAGCATTAGAATATCCTTTTGATAGAAAATAAAAAAATATTTTTTATTACAAAATTATGAATTATGATCAGAAAGTTTAAATGAGCATACGACCACTAATCGAGCGGGATACATTAGTATTATTAGTTTTATATGTTATCTACTTTATAAGAAACACATTTACTGCAAATTAGAAGAAAATGAAAATAAATAGTTGGCTGTAATGTTCTCTTAAAAACTACAAATTATAGTGGTGCAGTAGTTTTCACACTTGATTCTTGATAGATGGCTTTGAAGGCCGACTATAAATCAATACTAATTACATCAAGATAAAGAAAGATGGCTACGTTATAATAAGATATTGTTAAACTGATATTTTTAAATTGATTTAGAAAATTTTATTAAAATCCCTCAACCAAGTTCGAATTTCTAGGAGTGCAAGTTGACGTGTTACAGGGTTCTCTTAAATTATCGCCTTAATTAGCTTTAAATGTCTTTTCTGAGCTTCTACATTTACTAATTCATTTTGGCGTTATTATTAAGTAATAAATACTTATTGTCACATTTTTAATATTTTGAGGCACCGACTTCTGGAGGAGACAACAGTTCAAATTATTTATTCCCTATTCTATCATTTACAATCTATGTTGCATAAATGTTATATTGGTGTATAAATAAATAAATAAATATTTATATTCGAAATTCTAACATTAAACAGAAGGTTTTTGGTTCTATTCGCTGAAAATAGCATTCTAGCATTTTAAAAAACAAAATAAAACATAAATTTGAGCAAATTGGCATGTTATGGCGAATAATAAAATTATTAATACATGTACAATGAGATGAAAGATCTATGTAGAAGTGACAATAGTTTTCCAATCTGTAAATTGTTGCTTCGGTATGATAAATATAACTGTTATGTATTAATATAGGTTATTTAATAGTCAGAGAAGGCAGGTATTTAGTAATATAGTTTAGTAATAAATGAGCTCATTAAATGTGAAATCTATCTTTACTGTATTATTTTTATTTAGTTTAAGAATGACGTGTTTTCTAGAAAAGCCGTACAAGTTTTAAGACACTCTTAAAAATCGGAAAATTACTATTTCAATTTTAAGTCCAGAACGGTAAGATCTGGGTCTAATAAACTTGGAAAACTCAATTGGAAATATAAACTTGAACTGAATAAAACAACTAATTAATAAGGTTAACATGTTACCATTTGTTAACAAATATAAATACATTCGAACAATAAGAAAAATGATAAAATAAGGTGCATCATAGTAGAAGAGATATAGCAAAAAAATTTTCTTTGAAAATTTTTTTTATATGGGCTCTATGGATAGAGGAAGACCCAAACAAAAATATGAGCCATAGTAGAAAGGCTCTAAACCCCTATATCAAAAGTTATAAATTTTTAAAAAATTTAATTTTCAACGGTTAAAATCACATCATTAATGAACAATTATAGTTAAACCAACTATATCAGAAAGTGCGCAATTTTATTAGGATTGTTGTGTTATAGGAAATAAAATACAAATATACGGGTAATATAGAAATTTTAAGCTAAAACTGAAAATTTAAAAATAAATTAAATTATTCGTTTAAATGTTAGCGCGCCCCATCGCACATCCCTGTCAGTCTATGTGAAGAGGAATTTTCAACTGAGCGCCTTCGGCGGGTTAACATATTTCATTTAAAACTAACCTGGAGTTGTAAAAAATAAGTTAAGAGTAAAAGTATTAAGAGTAAAATATGGAAGTTTAAAATGTTATTTAGAGGTATTTTTAAAAAATCACAACTTTATAAAATCACGCCAAATTAAATGTTATATTTCTAAAAGTTTTTACAGCGAATTCCAGTTTCCTACGTACACATTGAGATGTAATTAAATATTCAATACAAAGTTTGTATCAGAAATTATCTAGATCATCAAAAATATCAACGCGGTATTTCATATGGAACCCAACTGCAACTTTTCTTTTACTGTATTTCGCTAAACTAGAATAATTAATTAGGATAATTAAAAAGATAAATAATAATTATAATCCAACAAGTTAAAAAGAGCGATTCATATTTCGTAGCAATACCAAATACCGATTTTCAAATATCATTAACTGATATTTGTAAAAAAAGTATTATAATTGAACAAAAAACAAAACAAATCAACTCAACGGCTCTTTAAACGAATGAGTTATGAATTTGAGTTGCTGTCTCTGTTGAGCTTCCGCATTTATTGAAAAAACATTTATTGGTTGAATAAATAAAAAGTAATATGATATATGATGGCATTCGCTCACTTTTTTAAAGATTAAGTCAACTACAGACGTTGATGATTATGCTTTGAATGACTTTGAATTGGTTCCAGCCACAGATTTGAAAAATGTATTTGACAAATTTCATATTAAAATCACAACTTTCTTTTATTTATTCTTTCGTGAAACAATAAAAATTAGGAAGTTTTATGGGAAAATCATAATATACTGTTGTGGTAAAAATAAAACAAACAAAACATACCAAATAACGATATGTTTCAAATTAATTTTTAAAAATTAGTTAATATTTAAATTAGTTAATATGCCTTTTGGGTCTAATTGTATGCACGAAAAATTTCAGCTCACCAAGAACATTTTAAGGTACTGAAAAATGGGTTTGAAATCTGAAATCCCCTCCGACCATTATTTCATTCTCCGCCAATCAGTTTTCTTCTGCAACCATTATTTTTAATTTAAAAAACAGGAGATCATAAATGATTTCAGGAGCCATTTCTTTTTTCGTACTAGCCCTATTCTTTAAATTTCAAAGTAGAATTTAGTAAACTTTTAAAACCAAAATTCCTAATTTTACGGTATTACAATATTAACTGATTAGAAACATCCTACGGCGTTCAGTACATTGATGGTCAACAGAGTTTATTCTGATAGTATGTTTCATCTATTTTCTGGTGATTGAGACATTGTTAGGATCATTGTAGCTTAGGGTACATGGCCTTATAGACCTGACCTTATATAGTAAACAAGAGTGTTTCATGAGCGAGCCGTGATCTAATACCGCCGCCAGCTTTCTCTACGTTTGGCCATTTAGATAACACCTAAGTACCTCTTCCTGTTGATCCGTCCTCATAGAATGACGGCCTAGATGTCTATAGTCACACCAACTGCAAAAGGTTCATTCAATGTGAATTTATGCTACCCATATGACTATTGTTCATGAAAATGTAGGATTTTGATTATTATTATTATTATTGTTATTATTTTTTATATTACTATTATTTGTATCCTTTTAATACTTTATAAATTTCCTTTTTTAACAATTATTATTATGATAAACGATATAACTCTTGCTTTACCTCATTTTGATTCGAGTTTAAAAATTGGGTTGATGGGCAACTTTTCATAGAAAGTTACGAGAGAAAGAGTTTCACGGCTTTTGTAAGGTTTTCAGGCACAGTTTCACGACTTTTAAATTTATCAGACAGAATACCCAAGTATTCATTTTTTGGGTCTGTGCTTATCGAACGAATATTTTGTTGTCTAGATAAGCCATGGAAGACCCGTTAACCTTCCGGTTTTACATCGTTGTTACGCTGGTTTCACTCCAACTCCAAAAACTGAAGCGAAACCGACGACGAGGCTGTTTTCTCAAAACAACTTCGGTTTGCTAGTCGAACATCTTGTCTAGATACTAATCAATCTTTCCTAACACGGATATTCATTGTAAAAGGTGATTGGAATAATATTTGAGTATGCAGGGTCTTGTATGAGTGAGGACAAACTGTCTCTTCTCGGCCTTCTAGTTTTGATGGCTTAGTTAAAACGAACTGGACAGAATCTCAAGTAACCAATGACTTTCTTTTGTGGGCAAACCATCAGGGCCCATTTACTCATCATCTCGCCTTCCTTTGTCCGCTGGACATGCGAGAATTTTTTCCGATCGTCATCTTTAATTTTTATTTTAATACATTTGCATATAAAAAAAAGAAAAAACATTTGCATACTTTGTGTATCGAATAAGATATTTTAAACTGTTTTAAAGATGTTTATTATCTTATTTGTAAAAAAAAACATGAATATTATTGCTTTGTGATCACCAAACACCAGAGATGACCGGAATTCCGGATTCCGCTTATTTTTCTATTCCGAATTCCGGATTCCAAAATTTTGTAGTTTAATTCCGAAATTCGAAAGATAACTTTGCATATTAACGTTAGCACCACATACGAGTAAAATTCCGTAATTCCCATTCCGGAGTCCGAGTTCCATTCATTTTTCGATTCCGGTTCCGCCACTCAAAAACTGTCATTCCGTCCGTCCATCTCCCTGAAACACAACATATATGCACGCCAACGGCAAACAGCCTTCACATAGAAAAAAATATCAACGAATTTGATCACGCGTTCAACAAATTTATTCTTTTTTGTTCTTTTTTGTAAAACAGTATTTTGGCTATAATAGGAGAACTAGTGATTTTTATGAAACGTAGGATATATCATTCTGTTGCTCGTAAAATTCTGAATTTTTTGAAATGCAACATGACGTGGTTACGGTAATTTACGTGTATTTTATAGTCGATTGAAATGCAACCTTTAAAGTCGATTGAAATGCCAACTTTAAAAAATCATAACTTTGCTTAAACGACGAATCAAATTTAGAGACAAGTATATTATTGTTCGCCGTTGTGGTCTTTATCAATAAAGTCTTAATATCAAAAATTAAAAATAGCGTTTTCAAATTATTTGATTCTAAAATTTTGCACCTTATAATGACCTTAAAGTGCTTAAAACGAAAAATCTTCTAACTTTGTTAAGTGTATCTCATAAAAGAAATGTTTGTAAAGACTATAGTCAGTACAGAAACATGATTTTCAAAAAATGGCCACTTAAATGAGCCATATATGATTTTTACTTAAAAATGTTCCTATAAGCAGAAATCAACCATAATTTGCTAACTTTTAGTGTTAAATTGTTGTGCAAAATATGCTCTTGACATCAGGCTTCGTAAAATCTCAAATCAGACCCATTCTTCAAAATTATTAAATAAGGTGCTCCACGGTTACAGAGCAGCGCCAGATTTGTGCACAATTTTACCAAAAATAATATATTTTTAGTTTTTTATAATTATTTCAAGCTTATTTATCATTTTTCAAACGATTTCCGTATTTCTGTTATTTCAGGGCTCAGAAAACGAGGAAGATTCTGAGTTCTTTGTGAAAACTGATTTTAAGGAAATTAGGGCTGCATAATCCGATTTTTGAAAAATGTTCGATAATATGGATTTTAGTTTGCTTCTTTTATCCAATCTTCATGCTAGAAATTATGAAAACTCACAAAATTACTCATTTTTATCAGATTAATGTATTGTAAAGAGCTAAACTTTAAGATCGAATATCTCGAAAACTCTATTTTAAATTTTTGAGATTAAGACTTTATTGATAGAGGACATAACGATGAGCAATAATATACTTGTCTCTAAATTAGATTCGACTTTTAAGCAAAGTTATGATTTTTTAAAGTTTAAAATTTCAATCGACTGTAAAATACACGTTAATTACTGTAACCACGTCATGTTGCATTTCAAAAAATTCACAATTTTACGAGCAACAGAATGATATATCCTACGTTTCATAAAAATCACTAGTTCTCCTATTATAGCCAAAATACTGTTTTACAAAAAAGAACGAAAAAGAATAAATTTGTTGAACGCGTAGTCAAATTCTTTGATCATTCTTTCTATGTGAAGACGATTTTTCTATTGGCTGCCCTCGGCGTGTATATGGTATCTACCATAACAGAAATAGATCATAGAAATTTTCCGAAGAGATAGAAAATTCTGGGGATCGAAATCATCAAGCAGTACCGTTTTTTGCCTACTTGAACCAAATAATGTAAATGAGTTAGATTTTCTTTTGAACTTTGAAATTATCTAGACTATCGTCGTTTTCCGATGTAATTAATTTCTTAAAGAAAATCATCTCTTTTAAAAAAATGGTATATTTTTAATATTTTTGGGATTTTCCTATTATAACAATTATGACGATTAGAATAAAATATATATTATGTCTGTAGTTAAAAAAAAATTTTCGAGATCTTCCTGTTTATATAGAACACAATTTGTAATTTCCTTATTTTTTTTTTCGAATAGTAGCTATAGCAGAAATAATGTCCTGGTCAGATATGTTATTTAAAGATAATTTTAACGTTTATAATGTGCATACATGAGCATTATAACAAAAATGAACATTAACTTTATCAAATTTGCTCTAAACTGTCCTGGAAAGTTAACATCTTTACTAAATATTGTCTTCCAGTGGCTTTATGAACTCCTATTTTCATAAATTCATTTGGAGTATCACCACAGTGTGTAATATATATATATATATATATATATATATATATATATATATATATATCTTTTATTTTAAAATTTGAACTTTTTTTACTTTGAATTTGTTTTGTCTGCTGATTATTTACATTAAACGGTCAGGTTTAACAGAAACGTCAATCCATTTGTTTATTTTTAACCATATTTTCATTTATTATTGACAATAATGTGTCAAACGATGATAATAGTGACAGTTCATGGCTGCACCTATTTTGGCTTCTATAAAAGCCCAACCAGATTTTCATTGTTTTTATTGTTGCATTCTTCATCTTCATAAAAGGTAAGAAATCTTTTTGCAGTTCTCTAGTTTTATTTTTGAAAGAAAACTGAAAAGATTTGTTACAGGTGTTGGTGTTCATCAACTCTTCACATGCACGCCGAATGAAAATGACGATTTTGCAATTTTTTAATTTCTACGTGAAACATTTTAGGTGACTCTTCTTTGGTCTTTTTATTGCTAATTTATTTTGTGTGTATTCAATGTAATCAGTGAAACTTGTAATTTGAATAAAACAGTTTTATTAAAATATTTATATTCTCGAATTTTATAATTATAAAAACCCGTTAAAGTTAATAATCAACATGACCAATTTGATGATGAGAGCCAAATCGGTTATTATTCCGCACCAAAAGCCTGGCTTCCGATCTTGTTCTAGTCACTGGCATCGGAGGCGTCGACGGCTCACTGGAGGGCAACTGGTGACGATTGAACAACCTTCGCGGTACGGCCTGCTCGGAAAATTTTCTATCACTACTGGCTATTGCTCTATGAGGCGATGACAACGTTCTCCTTGGCGATTGAGCTTCAACCATTTCTAGAGATGGAAGCTTCCGATGTATTTTCTGCGACGATAATTTGTATGGACATTGATCGGATACATAAAGTTCATCTTCGGAATTTGAAATATCATCCAAGTCTTCTGCATCATCGTTATCGGTTTCTTCTTCTTCGAGGACATTATAATTGTCCTCCCAATCGAGTCCCCGAATATTATCAAAACTGTCATGAATGCATTGTTTTTGGTAATTAGGCTGGCAATTAATATGGCCAAATTTGGAAATTTCTGTCGCGGCATCGACACTCTAAAATATATATTTTAAAAAGCTCTTAAGATTAGTGGTTTTTTACCAAAAGTAAACCGTTAACATGAGCAAATGAAGGAAGTGATCTCTTTTGTTGGCTTGAAGATTTACTTGCTTTCTCTGAGCTGGAATTTTTTAGAGGATGACAAATTGCGGAGGTTGAGGGGTGACGATATTGTATTCCATTTTTTCTTCTTTGTACAATTGGCGTCTCGACGTGAATCTTATTTTTCTGAAACAACGATAGATTTTGTTATAAACCATATATTTTATACGATTTTTTTCTACTCAATGGAAAAAAATGAAATTAATGATCAAGTTCGGCAATAATTTAACACGCCAGTTGAACTGTCAAAATCAGACCTCCGTTTACTTATTCCTAATGTAATATTTTAATATAATTTTTGGATTTTCACATATTTTAGGAAAATCCAATACACTTTATAGTAAACATGTTTTATAAATGATACGCGAAAATCTAAAATAGACTTTTAAAAATAGGAAAATCGACATTTTTAATTGGAGTGTTGTAAAACTACTCTAGGTGTAATGGAAACTTTTTAAATTAAAATTTGCGCAAACTGTTAAGAAAGAGCTCATTAAAATAAATAAAAGCAGAAGATTGAATTAAAAATTTGTATTGTCCTTTTCAGAGATCGGTGCCTAATGGAAGAGAAAAAAAAGAATAAAAAATTATGGACGGCAACACGACCACAAACGACTTTTTTGACAATTTCTCTTCAATGTGTGCTGTCCATTATTTCGAAAAAAAAGAATGGCCGTCCAAACGAGAACCTCATTCCATCCTAATTTTTTAATTTTTTTCCTCTTCCATTAGGCACCGATCTCTGAAAAGGATAGTAATCTAATGAAACAAGTTTTTTTTGGAGAAACGCGACCCGAGCCTTAGAATTGGTAAATGAATTAAAATCATTAAGAACTTAAGCAGACTTTAATTTTTGCTATTTTCTGTGCTTCAAAAAAAATAAATTGTTATTCACACATTTCCACCAAACCGAAATGAATGAAATTAAAATTCGGATTTAAAAAATGTCAGGCCGTGAAAATGCGGTCGGTGTACAAGCGCATCATCCAACACACTATTGCGGATATTTTTTCACGCCAATTGAAAATAACAATATTACCAAGTTCAATTGTCTGTATATCACGTAAATAATATGAACTGATTTTGACGTCAACTTACTAGATCGACCCAAAATTATCTTTCAAGTATAATATTTTTCTACAACAATATTGTTAAGAACTTTACCTGAGCTCATCTTTTTCTCATTTCAATTGGCGTATATATAGGAGAATGAGTGATTTTTATGAGACGTGAGTACCATCATTTTGTTGCTCGTAAAATTATGATTTTTTTAAAATGCAACATGACGTGGCTACAGTTATTTACGTTTATTTTATAGTCGATTGAACATTTGAACTTCAAAAAAACCATAATTTTCTTTAGAAGTCGAATAAAACTTATAGTCGAGTATATTATTGCTCGCCGTAGTTTTCTCTATAAATAAAATCTTAATCCCAAAAATTAAAAATAGAGTTTTCAAATTATTTAATTCTAAAATTATTTACTTTATCTTATAAGACACGTTTAAATATTGGCAAAATATTCGTTTCCATTTGGCGTGCTTGAATTGTTTTAGTAATACTGAATAAAACGGGAAACCGCTTATAATGATATTCGCATTATTTTATTTAGTTATCTTGTAATCACAAATTATCAATATCAGTCCGCAATAATTTGTTGGATGCGCTTGTACACCGGCCGTCTGACATTATTTACATCCAAATTTTAATTTCACTCAACCGAAATTATAATTTTTATTGCGTAAAGTGAAATTTTTATCATTAAATATTCATTATATTTTTCGGCAATATTGCATACCGATAAAGCACACATTAATATTTTCGAAAATTTAGTGAACCATCTAAAGCGTCACTTTTTAAAATAATAAATTAAAGATAGCTTGTATAATTGAAGTTTTTCATGCAAATATGAGAGTATCTGATGGTAGTTATGAAACTTTATCCTTTGACCCATTGACAGTTAAAATTATAGTGAATATATTTCAGGGAAACCGGAATCCCAAATGGAAAAACGGCTCGAATACGGACTCCGGGATGCGGATAACGGAATTCCGCAGAATTTCAACATTTCAACTTCCAGTGGAGCGATTATTAAAAATTTATGTTTATTAGTTTTTGATTTCTCCACTGACGGTCGGTTTAAAAACTTAGAGGAATAACAATTTTTAAATTAGAGAAATTATTGACTGCTAAAATATAAAACATTTAATCAAATCAGCTATATTTCCATTCACTAAACAGCATTCTTATCACTTCAAGTTTATTTTGAAAACGAAATATTATTATAACTTTCATAGTAGGCAACTAACCATTGAGGTTAAACGGGAAGCAGAATAAAGACGATCTGTTAAGGCCACTGCCAACAACGACCAAGCTGATGGAGCATGTGGGTAGGCTCTTATACATTCTTGGTTGAACATAACCTTTAAACATAAATCAACTACCTAGAATAGACAATTTCAAACCTCTGCAAAACACTCGCCGAATACGTGCCATATGGATCGATCAAAACCTAGTGGGCAAAGCTTTTTATGTGCTTCCACTGTAATAATATCTACTTATTAGTTGTCTTGATGAACTCACCAATCATTATTGGATCATATTTCACTTTTTCAACGGGTCCTTCAAACATTGTGTGCAATATTTGATCAATAAGGTCGATTAAAATGTGAGCATGATCTCTATAGAATTTCTTCAGTCGTTTTAATTTGATGAGAACTCACCTAACGGTGGCAATCGAGGTTTTCTTAATTTTACCGTTTTTTCGATCTTCTATGCATGAGAGAAAAGCAGATTTGTAAAAAATGCTTCTCACTCCCGGAGACTGCTCGCATAGATTGTTTAGCACTTTTTCCATAATATGAAGCGTGCCGCGGCCAGATGTTTTAGGGGCTTCTGATAATCGACGCCATGTAATTTTTAGAGCCCGTTTCTAATAAATATTTAATTGATTAGATATATCAAAAATATATATTATTTATTTAAAACACTTTGTCTCCAATGTGGCACTTCCTGACAACGGTAATAATGATAATAAGATAAAAGTTAGTTTTTTCAACAAATGTCAAAATAAAACGAACATAATTTTTTTCGCAAAAAAACGTTCGGGAAGTCCACACAGAATCATCAACGAATGCTATATATATATATATATAGTAAGAAGAATAATTTCAATTCTTCATCTAATGTTTCAGCACTCCAGTATTGCGACCATTGCAATTTTGCAAAAAAAGTGTGGACAAATTACAAAAACCACGCCCTTCGCTGTTTATTTAATTTTTTTTTAATCGCAACTTCTTTGAATTTGATTTACTTTGTTTTCTAGAACAGTTTAAAATCATTTGTTGATTCTGTTTGCACAGGAAAAGCAGACAACAACCGTTAACATATATTTCGCCGGTTTTACATCGGTTTTACGTTGGTTTCAATACAAACTGAAGAGAAACCGACGTCGAGAACGTTTTTCACAAAACAACTTCAGTTTTATAGTTTTATAGTTAACATTTTTCTTATTTTTTAGGTTGTTTTCATTGAAATGACATTTATCTGAAAGTTATTAACACTTAAAATTGTACTAATTGCTGTTATACAAAATATTTACTATCGGTTAAATATTTTATTCGTTTTTTTTTTGCGGCAATCCGATACGGTAGAGGTTCTCGTTTGGACGGCTGCCCACTTTTTCGAAAAAAAGAGTGGCCCTTCTACGAGAACCTCATTAAAATGTTACGATTTTAAAAATATAAAGAATTTAAATAAAATCTGAAGGGCGTGGTTGTGCAATTTGTCCACACCTTTTTTGCAAAATTCACAGTTAGTCGTGAACATTTCCACACACGTTTAAAAATCGCAAAATCGATATTTCTATTTGGCGTGTCACTGTGAGTTTTATATTAAAATGTTGTTTGTTTCTTTTTGTGACTTTTGCATGCCTCAATAACAGTCGCCATTAAAAATAATAAAGTATCCCTACAAGGCAATTAAAATAGACCAACCTGCAAATCAGTCAATTTTCCAGATAAATAGATGACGAAATTCTGAAGCCTCGTTTCAGACGTTTCATTCTCATCTGACTGTGAATCTCCGCGATCGCAGATTGGTGAAGGACTATTAGTATTCTGTTGGCTGTTGGTTGGCTGTTCGAGCTCAATGTCACGCCATTCCTCATTCATCTCATGGATGAGCTTCTTGCGTTGGATTGCTTCTTTTATTCTCATCATTTTGGTACGAAAATAATTAGCTTAATTGTATTAGAAGCCTTCTGTAATAGAAATAAATTTGTGCATACAATTATGTATATATATATGGTAGTAGTAAAATTAAAAAGGTACTTGATCTATAATAATTCGTAAATATTTCAAGTGGTATAGGGTTACTGATTATTGAAAATAAATATTTTAAGCATATTTGCCAATCAAGTAGTCCAAATCATTATAACATTTTAGTGACAGTTATTATTATAAATAATAGATCCAAGAATCTTCTAGATGGGAATAAATGTTTAAACTACAAGACACCAACTTGTATGGTAATAGAATGAGCTCAGTAAGCATGCTCAAATTAAACTTTATGGGACGATATTAACATTTTTAGATAGTTTAAGACAAGCTTAATTAAATTGTACTAAAAACTTTTGTGTTATAAACACGTAAAAATTTCCACACACGTTTCAAAATCGAAAAATCGCTATTTCGATTTGGCATGCTTCAAAAACGGTTGGTTAGGCGGATTAATAAATTTCGGATTATCGTAACTTGCCGACATGGTTCTGATATGATATAAATAACTTTTCTTTCGTTAAATAACATTTTTCGTACACACAAGTTATGTAAAAGTATAATCAAATACCAGACATCTAGATTAAAAGTGTAAATACATTATTTTCAATTTTCCGAACTATCCGAACTAAATCACGCGTTTATATTTTTTTTAAACTAGTCGAATCAATACAACAAATCCATCTCCTGTATAATTTCCTTACTTATTATGGAATAATTTTAAATCTAACCAAATTGATCTGAATTGTGTCGTAGCCTTGTCGATGCCAAATGCGATTACCACCGCAAAGGCAACTAGCATGCGCAAATCTCTTAGATAGTTGAAGGGAAGCCTACTTACTCGAAATATAAAAATGGTAGCACATCAAATTGAATGGTTAAGTTGAGGGGTCAAAAAAGATGATCATAATGTAAATTTCGGCAAAAAGCGCATGTTTTTAGATATTTTAAGAAGGGCTAGTAACAATGGCGTGTCCCATTATAAGAAAATTATACGTGTAAATAAGTAATGCACGTTTAAATTTTGAAAAATATTCATTTCGATTTGGCGTGTGGTAGTAATATTTAACGATGTACATTTCTATTTACGTAAATAATTTTATGTCGTCTGAATCTTCTCGTGGAGGAAAGAAGCCTTAGCGGCTTGGAGATCAACACAGGCAAAACCGTCATTCTCCACAACGACTACGCCCCTTCGACTCCAATCAGGTGCCACGGTGAAATTTGCACTTCAACCAAGGAGCTTCGATAGCTGGGCAGCTGGACTGACGACTCGCTTGACGACGAAATAAAACAAAGGATCAAGTCCGCCCGGTCAGCGTTCTCAAAATGCAAACCACTGCTCTCGATGCTCGACAGCGACGAGAAAAAGAAGCTGATTTTTCAGAATGTGCTGCCCGCCATGCTATATGGCTCCGAAACATGGACTCCCACCAGATCTGCCGACTCCAACGTTCCCTGAATGCAATCCCTTTCCACGCTGAGTGCAACGTTCCGATCGATATCGCCACGATTGTCGATAACAGGAAATTACAGTGGGACGGTCACGTCGCTCGACTGCCGCCCACGCGATGGACAAGAACTGACATGGAATGGACTCCGAGGAGTGTCCAGCGATCGAGAGGCCGACCCAGAGACAGTTGGGACAAGCGGGTCAAGGAGAGGGTTGCCGAATTTTTAGACCATGAATCAAGGCCATGCACATCCGGAAGAAGAAGATTGGGAATGCTCCAGAAGAAAACGACGTGGTCTACATTGGCGAGATGCAGTCGTTCGAGATGGAGGGAGATAGTTCGCAACCGCTTATGCGGTTGATTCGAACTCCGAAGTATCCAAAGTAAAGTCAAGTAAATAATTTTATGTTTAATGAATTTTTTACATACAATAATCAAAATTCCGGTCCACGATCGGTTAAATTTAATAAAATCGAATTTTTCAGATGGATTTAACCGTGTCTTACTAATTTACACCTATTTTTTCCATATAGCTTAATACGTCCTTTTTTCGAGCCCGTCTTAAACTATCTAAAAACCTGCGTTTCTTGTCGTAATTTGCAAAATGAGCATCATTTCTGAACCTCTAACTTCATAATTCAATTTGGACTGAATGAAAAATGAAAAAATGTTGCGTAAATAAACGTTTAAACACACGTTGGCTCCAAACTTTTAATAACATTATACCATAAGAACTCGCACACGCCAACTGAAAATGGAATTTTATTAGAATTAACAAATCATGTTTAATGTAGCATTACAGGCTTTTCTTAAAATTCTTTTTTTTTTTTTCGTCCTGTCTCGGGAATGAAGAGTAGGTTTATTTCTTGGAAATATTCCTGTACTGCTAACTAAAGTCAATGAAAATACGTTTCCTTTTAATTAAACAATTCCAATTTCAGTTGCAACTGGTATATGTATTAATGAAAATTATTTTCCTAGATTCTTTTAAAAACTACTAAAACTATATTCATAATCTTGGAATATATGCAATAACAAGAATATCTTAAGAATTAAAAAATGAATTGGTTCTTAAAAACTAAAACAAATTTATTAGTAAAGGTCAAATAAGTATAAATAGTCAATAGTATAGCTCACAAAGTAATAAAAGTACCTCGACGAGTTTTCGAATGCTTTTCCCGCAATTGTTTAATTGAATTTAAAATAAGAAACCAAATAAAAATAAATTAGAGTATATTGAAAATGAAGGAAAATAATCTTACACCTAACCCAATCAAAGAATTCTTGAACGTTATTATAAGAAGAAAAGGTTTTTATTCTTTTCGAAAAGAAACCTGTTAGAGATATGAATAGCAAATTTGAGGTTTAAACAATTTCAAAAAATCTCTTGTTGTTTTATTTCTTGCTGGTGTGAATAATAAATAGGGCCATTTCAGACGGAAATTATTTTCAATAGGTCTAAGGAAGTGTCCTAGGATATGTAGACATATTTATTATTTTAAGCTTGGTTTTAGGGTTCATATTAATTGTTGAGAGCATATTATGTTTTATGTTTGTTTATAATATTCATATAATAGAGATAATTAATTTAGTCTGGCCATCGAAAACCTATGCTTATTGTTTTTTAAATAATAAATGAACATTAAATTTAAAAACGAACGGAAACATTTGTCATTAATTTTGAAAATCTTTGAACAATAGATTATAGATTCATACGTAATTTGTGTCATTTGATCCTAATGGTTGCTCAGCTACAATAAGGAAATTGTTTATTAGATTGCATTTTAATTTGAAAATGCATCATTAAGTGTAAAATAATAGGCATATAATAAATCCTTTGTTATTAATTATTTTTTCATTAGAAACATTAATGTTAAATAATAAATTGTTTCGATAGAAATCTGTGAACTTGAGCTGATTAAGCTTAAGAATAATGTTCATTTAGATTTTTAAAGTAATAATGTTGCAATGAATATAGAAAAAATAAACATGAGGAATAAGCTATAGAAGAATGAATGTAATAATCCATCGAATCTTTATAATGCATATTTCAATTATTATTGTTTTGTTTTGTTTTTGTTGGGTGACAATTATGAAACCGTAATTCATATATCGACAAAGGAAAATAATCGTTCTGTTCTGGAAGTATTTAAAATTGCATGCATTTATGATTAATCACTATATCCCTACACGGAAATGTAACAGAAGTATCAATATGACAAATACTCGACAACATTTTTATTAATAACTTAGTTGAAACAATATTGGAAGAAATGAGGCAGTGGAGTAAATAATGAATAATAGTAATAATTTTCTTTTATAGCCATTCGTTTTTAATTATTGAAACCCAAAACTGCAAAACTCAAAACAACAAAGATATAGTTGAATTTTTAATAAATGTACCATAACAACTTTTGAGTTTTAAATAAAAATAATGCAACTTCACATTTTTAATTTTCTACGATATTAGTTTTTCAGATTAGTCTGCAGACTTAAGTCTGTGTATTTTTTGATAGTTTTTGGATCAAGAACTCTGTTACAAAAACTGTATAGAAGTGATTGCTCACGTTCACGAAAAGAAATATGGATACCGTCAAAAATGTACCAAACTATTAGGCTTAGAAATTAATTTCCGCGTTTTACCGTTTTTGTCAAAATACTATTTTTTTATATAACTAATTTTATGTTATAATGTTCTCTGTGTTATCCGCTTTTTGCTTGTACACTTCACTGCCACGAAACCGCGCCGCATTGCAAAAGACTTTGCACCAATTGCGAGAAACACAACTAAATGGAGTTTATTCGTCGTCGCAAGTCTGGTCCATCTCCATTCAGTTGAGTGCTCACTGATACTCACTGGTAACGTCTTTTAGTACATCGATCTTCTATTCTAGCTCCAGTCTACGTTATTTGTCCAGGATTGTTTTATATGCAGAGAGCGAACATATGTGTCTGTCACTGCTGGAATCAACTTCTTAAAGGAACAATCTGAAAGTGCTACCATCCAAGAGTGATAAATATTGATAACATGTAAACTAACGTTTCTTTTAAGAATATTTCATAAATATAATATTTTACAAAATAATAAATTGAAAAGTTGTGTTCGCGCAAAATTCGCGCAATTGGTGCGTAGTCTTTTTCAATGAGGTGCGGTTTCGTGGCAGTGGAGTGCTTGTATATATAACTTTCTTAATGTGCTTTAATTAAAATCATTATTTTGGGTTCAGAATATGTCCACCTTTGTGCCAGGAAAACGTCATTTGCGGGAATCTCTTCTTTTCCTTTTCCAATTCAAGAAGAAAGCCACTGACGCGCACCAAATGCTTGCCCAAGCTTACGGCGATGCTGCACCATCCATAAGAACCTGCCAAGAATGGTTTCAGAGTTTAAAATCAAGAGATTTTAACGTCAACGACGTAGACCGATCAGGACAACTAAACAAATTTGAAAACGAAGAGATTCAGGCTTTGTTGGATGAAGATTCGGCTCTAACAGGAGCAACTCGCGGCATCTCTCGGCGTCACGCAAAAAGCAATTTCTCATCGATGGAAAGCAATGGGGAAGATTAGGGGCATAATGTGGGACCAACATGTAATTCTGTACTCTGAACTGCTCCAACCTCACTGCGCATCGCTATCAACATCAACTAGTGCAGTTGCGGTATGAAATCGCAGTAAAAAGACCAGAATGGGCGGGTCGACACGAAAAGGTCACATTGCTTCATGACAACGCAAGGACGCATGTTGTTCAAGCGGTGAAGGATGCGCTGAAAGAGTTCAAATAGGAAGTCTTACCGCCCCCGTCGAATTATCATCTTTTCCGGTCAATGGCTCAGTTTTTTATAGTTTTATATGCTTAATAACGCAGAAATTAATTTCTAGACTTAATAAATTGGCAAAAGTGAGGCACATCAACTGAAAATTAAAACTTTACGATATTAAAGAATGGCTTACACTTTTAGGTAAAAATTCGAAAGTACTCGTCTTGATATTGGGTTGAGGAATAAGTTAGTTCGTAGAGTTTTTATATTATCTTATGTTTCACAACAATTTTCTTGTTGATTGGCAAACTGTATATATTTATCTGATAGCGCTTTTTCTGCCATACAAAATTGTGTTTTTAGTTTGTTCTGAAATTTGAATTTTCATCATTTTTCAGGCTTAGAAATGAACTATCCAAGAGGCAAAAATCATCATTTTCGACAAAATCTCGCCCGCCATCGAGCAACACGCGGTCATATAAATCGATTTTTGTACTTCGGTGCCTGTACGTCAATCTAAAACAGAGAAAGGAGTAGGTGGCACCAGAAGATACGACAAAGCCGAGAGTCGAGCAAGATCTTCACCCAAACAAGTCCCTGATCTGCGTTTGGTGGAACTGCATTGGAAATTCTCGAAAGAAACGCCGCTGTCAACAAGGAGCTCTATTTTTCCCAACTGCGCCGCGTAAATGAGGCCCGATCGACAAGGCCAAGTCATCTTGCTCCACGACAACGCCAGGCTGCATGTTGCAAAAGTTGTCAAAACCGCCCTCCAATAGCTCGAATGGGAGATTCTTGAGCATCCACCGTACTCTCCAGACCTTGCTCCATCCGATTACAACGTTTTCCGCTCTCTGACAAACTAAATGAGGGGTATTACATTCGATGGCGAAAGGACCTCAAAAACTGATTCAACACCTTCTTCGAGACCAGACCAGGCGATTTTTGGCACAACGTCATCAACAAATTGATCAAGAGGTGGGAGGAAGTCGTAAACAGTAGCGGCGACTACATAATTGACAGAGTTATTATGATAATTATTGTTTTTCGTTATAATAAATCTTTTTGGAAAAACTCTACGGGCTTATTTCTCAACACAATATTTTAGTGGCATTCACTTAAAATCTCTAAACACGTTAATATTTTCTAAAAATATTAGTTGATAATGTTTTTATAGAGATATTGTATTTACTATTTCAGTTCGTGTGGGAAGGTGTTTCCACATTCACCATATAGTCTCTCACTAAGAATTTGCTCAAATTCGATAATCGCTATAATCGGAAGTTCTTGATTCGAAGCTACCTGATTGCTATGTTACAGTGATAGGACCCCGTTTTTGAAATTTCGGACGGGGGAGTGCTTAAAAATGGAAAATTTCAAAACTCGGGACCCGGAACCGTGGTTCAATTTTTCACAACCCGTGAAGCTGGGGAAGTCCGCGTAATGACAAATTTAAAATTCCATTATCGAAAACCCAAAATTCGGAATCCTTAATATAACAAATAAAGTAAAATAAAAAATAAACATTCAAAATAGAAGTCGCAATGACGTATCAAAGTTTATATCGAAAAGCTTGCATATGGATGAGCGAGATCAATCCACGACTACCTGATTCCTATATTCACCGATGATTGATTTTCACAGAATAAATGTAACTTTATATTTAATATTAAGGGTTGTAACTTTATAACGTCGATTGAGAACATCTGGACTTATTCGAATAACAGCCGATAAAGAACCATTGATTTATGAAGAGAACCATCGTGCCGCACCAAATTGAACTGTTTTGAGTGGATTTGTGCACTGACAATAATGAACCAAATTTTATTTGGAAAAATGTTTCTGTTGACAATAATTCCAATCCAATTGTCCCTATTAATGATATGGAATAATTGTATGAAGTTGAAATGCATTTTTCCTACAAGTGTAGTAGGTCTGCTAATTGTGGATAACCTTCTATCTTATTCCTTTATCAAATCCTCAACTTTTTCCAAAATTGAAATTCTTTTGCTGTTAAATAAAGAAATTCTTTGGTCAAACTGGGAGAATAATTCCGGCATGAATAATCAGCTTTAATACACACAGAATTGCATTTACAAAAATTTCTCACCGCTTCTTTTTTTACTTTTTCAATTGTGTGCATTCTCTTGAGAGTTTTATGATATATTACTGTTGTTTTTAGAGATCGATTCATAATGAAAGAGGATAAAATAATGTTCTCGTTTTGTCGGCCATTCTTTTGTATCTCATCAATGTGAATTGTCTCAGAAAATAGATACTCACATTGAAGAGGAAGAGACGAAAGGCCGTACACACGAGACCATTATTTTTTTTTAATTTTTTCTCTTCCATTAGGATTTTTTAAATAAATAATTAGGTTAATTTTAAAGAAATTATTACTAAATATTAAAACTATCTGTAGCATTAGATTCCCAAAAAATATAAAAAGAGTATACAAAACACTTAAGAAACCTAAATTAATTTCTTAATTATATTTTAACAATGTAATTAGAACAATATCTTTTAAAACCATATGCTGAAATCGATGAGGATTTTTAACATTTAATATAGTGAAACATGTGAAATAATTGCCAGTTGTGTTCCTTTTAGCGTCATTCTCGTCAATTGCGGTCGACGAAATTATTTGAATCTTATTTTTCTTTATTTTTTTAATAAATCGAACCACACAGGATATCAGCTAATATGGCATCAACAGATATGGAAGTTGACGAACAACCATCGACAACTCGTTTAGCATTGATTGATGAGGTGAAATAGTTTCGCAATGAGTTTAATATGTTGCCATAATTTAGGTAAAGTCAACGACGAAGTTAAACAAGAGAATCGCCGCGCATAGTCACGTGAAAGGACTTGGATTGAATCCCGAAACAAAGATAGCTCTTGAAAAAGGCGCGGGTTTTGTTGGCCAAGTTGCTGCCCGAAATGCAGCGTCGGTTATTGTTGACATGATTCGGCTGAAAAGCATGGCTGGAAGAGCGGTGCTTCTCGCGGGACCCCCCGGCACCGGAAAAACTGCTATCGCTTTAGCGATGTCTCAAGAACTTGGAGATGGTGTTCCTTTTGTACCACTGGTGGCTAGTGAAGTCTACTCAAGTGAAGTGAAGAAGACCGAAATCTTGATGAGAAACTTCAGAAAAGCTATAGGTTTTAGGTGTTTTCATTAATTATTTTATCTTTTAATATCTAGGATTGCGCATAAAAGAAACAAAGGATGTGTATGAAGGCGAAGTTACCGAATTAAATCCAGTAGAAGCTGACTATGGCTCCGGCGTGGGAAAAACCATCTCACATTTGGTTCTGTCTTTAAAAACCGCCAAAGGGAGCAAGCAGTTGAAGCTTGACCCAAGTATATACGACTCCATTTTAAAACAAAGAGTTGAAGTAGGAGATGTGATTTATATAGAAGCCAATTCCGGAGTTGTAAAGGTAATAAATATCGTTGATATTTATATATTAAATAATTCAGAGGGTTGGAAGATGTGACGTTTACGCTTCTGAATTTGATCTTGAAGCGGATGAATTTGTGCCACTCCCTAAAGGTGATGTAAAGAAGTCCAAGGATATTGTTCAAGATGTGTCCCTGCACGATCTGGATTTAGCAAATGCTCGACCACAAGGGAGACAAGGAGATGTGAGTAATATTGTGTCGCAATTGATGACTCCAAAGAAAACAGAGGTTACAGGTTGGTATTATTTTTTCTTTTTCGCCAATTTTTACGCCTCAAAAATCTTACCAGTAATATTTATATTACCATCATTTTTACAGATCGCCTCCGATCTGAGATCAACAAGGTTGTTAATGAATACATCGAAACAGGCGTTGCGGAACTTATGCCTGGTGTTCTATTTATTGACGAGGTGCATATGCTTGATGCTGAATGTTTTACATATCTTCATCGCGCTCTTGAATCACCTATCAGTCCAATTGTGGTATTTGCGACGAATCGAGGTATGAGCACTGTTCGTGGACTTGATGTCAAGTCCCCTCATGGAATACCGCAAGAAATGCTTGATAGATTGATGATCATTCCGACGATGAAATACACAATGGACGAAATGAAATATGTAGATATTTTCTTGTATTTTATTTTTTATCTATAAATTTTAGATATTAGCATTGAGATCAGAAGCCGAAAATGTGAAGTTTGATGAGGAAGCTTTAGAAGCTTTGACGAAAATTGCTGCTGGAAGATCATTAAGGTTAGCTTTGGAAGCGAAAGTGATTAGTTTAATTGATTTTGTTAAAGGTATGCTCTACAAATAATTGCACCAGCAAGATTGTCGGCCCAATGCAACGGAAGGGAGAACGTTCAGGTTGAAGATCTCAACAGATGCGTGAATTTGTTCATGGATCGGTCCGAATCCTTGAAAAAGGCCATGGAGTTAAGGGAGAAGAAAATGGAAAATTGATTAAAATGTTGTTGTTGTTATAGTGTATTTCAAAATAGTTGACGACGCAATCACGCTGCAAATGCGGCATACTAATTAAAATTCATTTTCAAATCGATTATTTTAATAATTTTTAATTAATAAACGTGAACGTTAAGCAATAACAACTAAAAAATGTCACAAAAATTATTAAAATAATCGATTTGAAAATGAATTTTAATTAGTATGCCGTATTTGCAGCGTGATTGCGTCGTCAACTATTTTGAAATACACTATACGTTGTTTTATTTGTTAAATAAATGATTAAAATTTGTATTATAAAGTATTTCGTATTAAGTTCTATTCCAATATTATTATTTCACATTAATTTAAATTGAGTTTAAAAAAAACAGAACATGGCACACCAATTTGAGTCAGTTCAAAAACGTTTGATAGGTCAGAGATAGAGGGGCGACGAACATTCTGCATTTTTATGAACATGTGTGTGTAGGGAGACGACAGGTGTACATTTACGCGGCCTTTCTTTTATTTTCGATTAAATTTAAATATTTTATTTTAAGCATTTGTTTGCGTTTTTCTTTGTTCTTTTTTGCTAATTTACTGAAAATAATAATAAATAATGTTGTAAAACTGTTCTATGTTTTGTTTTTCATCGTTTTAAACTGTTTATTTATGCCATCGTGATAAATTATATTGATCTAATTATTTCGATGCTGTTTGCGAAAAATTTTCTGTTTTTTGTTTAATTTACTTCATCACGATTAAAGGAATCTAATGATACTTAAATTTCTAAAATTTGACTGCTAGTTACTGAGATACAGCCCGTTAAAGTTTGAAAGTGTCTAAAATAAACTGTGTTTATTTCATTTCTATGACCGTTTTTCGTAAAGTATTTTGTTTATATATAGTTTATAGACTCTTCTAAAGGCAATTGAAGTACAAAATCATTATGGATCAACCAGGAACCTCAAAAACTTTAAGCTTGGTAAGTCGGATTTTTTTCCATCATTATAAAAATTTTGTTATTCCGAAAAATATTCCGAAAAACATATAAAAAGGTAGTAAATGAGCTACTCAATCAGAAGGATATAAGAATTCGCGAATTCAACCGCACATTTTTGAAAAATTTCGCAAAATGTGAAACATACTACTAATTTTTTGATAATTTTCAGCAAAAACGTGCGTCTATCGCTCGAAAAATATTAGATGAGAAGCTGGATTGTCAGACAAGGATCCCTACTTATAGTTTAAACAAGGAATACCACGAATGAACAAAAACATTTATATTTTTCTGGATTTTTCACTTTATTCGTATCAAAGGAGTTGTTAATTGGTTGGTATGTTTATTTCACTTAAAATATGATAATCTTATTTTGTAGATGATCTAGATGATTTAGTTGAATCTCGATTTAAAGATATTATGTTTGTGAGCAAGCTACAACTCTCGAGGACACTGAAATTCGGTGGCACAGTTTGGAATTCTAACGAAGTCAACAATATTTAAAGAAGAGGCAGCGTCTGGGATTGTTTCTGTTCAAGGGGATAGTTTTGGTGGTTTATAATAATATTAAAATATTATTATTTTTTATAATTGCTCAAGGATTCCGTAAATCTAACATAAGACTGAAGAATTATTATGACCACTCACTATAATATCTTCGTTTCTAATATATTGAATTGTTTTCGTTGTTTTATTAAGTTTATTTAGAAGATGTTCTACTAAATATTCTATTTATCCGTTGTTTGTTATTTAATAATATCAATTATTTATTATTTATTAATTATTATAACTTATAATAAAATATTGTTTCAACTTCAATTTGAATTGCCTCCAATTGTTAAGAAAAAATAGCGTTAGTGACTCGCGGAGACACGAAAGAATGAGAGAAATTTTTATGTTGCTGCAGCTGCTGTGGTTAACATAGCGATGCTGCCTCTTCCAATCTGACCTATCAAACATTTCAAATTGGTGTGAACATGGTGAATTTGTTTATTTGATAAGTCAAACCGAGAAGAAGAATTGTACATTTTCTATAATTAAATAAGAGAAAGTTATATTTAATCTAAACATCCTTTGGCTTTATTCGTAAAAATTATTTTATACATTCTTGCGTTTCGGACTCCAGTAAGAATTTGATATAATAGTCGCAATTTTTGTAGACGCTCATATTCACAACTAACTAGAGAACTATGTTGTAAAATATTCGTATTAAAATTCAGTTTTTTAGTATCAAATATCCTTAAAAGTTTTCTCTGTAAAATGGACCTTATTATAAATTATGGAAGCGATAGTGAATCTAATGAAGAAGGTAATACAACGGAAGAAAACAATTCGCATGGTAAGAATAAGATGAATAAATTTATATAATTTCCCATTTATAGAAACAGAAAACAACGAGAGCACAACTGATGCGCCTGCCAAGGCAACCAGCTCGTATTTTTTCAATACTGATGAGATTTCAAGCAGTTCGGATGATTCCGATGGCGGTATCGATCAATTTATCGTTGAGATTAATTTGTATACTGTTTAGAACAACCTTACAAGAGAAGGAGTAATATATCGTCAGTTACACAATTAAGAGAAGATTTTGTTTGGCTATAGAAACAGTTAAGCTGATTTAAATATAATACAGAAAAGTGAAATATTCGACAACACCTACTCTCGTGAAGAACGCATGAAAATGAACAAACTAAGCAAACATGTCAATTTATCAGAAAAAGCGGAAGAAGATAAAAATAAAAAGAAACACGTTTGCAAGTAATATTCATGTCATGTAATTTGTAGAAATTATACTTTTCAGACAATTCCTCAAAGGAAAATGTCGTTTTGGAAAGAGTTGTCGTTATTCCCATCCAGTTGCTGACAAGGATTCAGAAGATACTGATAATGCAACAATCACGTCCGAAGCATCGATTTATAAAAAACCAAAAAGTTCGAAAATATTTGATTCTGAGAATTTTAAGTCTAGTTAATTTAAATTCTTTATTTTACATATAAATTATTTTAAATAATGTTTCTACACCTTAAAGAGCATAAAAAACGGACTTTATAATTTCTGTGTTGTTCAGAATGTGGATCACAAAATGTATTGAACATTTCGTATGAAACAGCAGATGGATAAATATAAGAAAGTTCAAAAACCTAAAATAAATTATTATTATTACTAATTATTGGAATCTGTAAACGCCAAATGAAATAAATTTTAATCCATATTTTATTGTTACTGGAATGATAAAATTTTTTTGACTATTAGTACTTATGGATTATTTATTATTTCAATTGACGAATTTACGCCATACCAGTTCAAGAGGTATTCTTTTCATGAGTAATTGTTTAACTGTAGTATTGGGCGAACCAGCGATCATTCTCAAAATATGTGCGATACCACAAACCACAGGTGACATTGATCCTTTTCTGACAATTTTCAAAAATCTGTTAAAAGTGACGTCGATCATCCTTGATAATAAATGAGCCCACTTTTCAGGTGCATCTAAAAATGTAAAAAATTGTGGGAAAATTTTAAAAAAATAATAATCTGGAATTAAATTTCGAAAAACAAAATGCCTAATAAAAATGTAAAATATGGAATCCGGAGTCAAATGTTTAAAAAAGTTGCGAATGAATCAATGAAGAATTTTCGGATTCGAACAACGTTATTTGACAGTTTTAAGAAGACGTCTTAAAAATAAAAATTTAATAACCCAAAATTCGGAATCCGTCATATTACCTGAATCTTCACCCGAAGATTCCGGAAAATTAAAATATCTTATTGCGAATGAAAATAAAGAAGGATCAGAAATTTGTAAAAGAAACAAACTTCACGATAAACTAATTTCAATTTAGTGTAATTTTGCTTCGATATATCAAGTAAGATCATAAAGCATTTTAAAAATAACGAACTTGGATCATCAACATCTGGAGTTTCAATCTGATCATTGTTTTTTGCCATGATTTTGAAATTTTCCAATTGTACAGGCGTCAACTTCTTTGTCTGCACCTCTAAAGCCCACGCGGCAAGCTCCATTACCTAAATATATTGAAGAAACTACTAAGATTTCATTTATATAACTTACCCAAACAGATAGTCGGAAAATTGTAAAAATTGAGGATGCATCGATATGTAAATCCGCCCTGCTCATTTCAGACTTGTCAAAAATCCAAAATTCTAGTAAAATCTGGGAGAAAATATAAAATTAAAGCAATAATTATATTTAAAACCTCATGAACCCTTATCAAGCAGTTGTGAAAATCCAAAGTCATATATGCTAAAATCATATCATATCCTTTCAGTATAAGGTCTGAACAACCAAGACTCAATACCTTATTCAAATATAACTAAATTTAATATGGTTTAAATTGAAAGAAAAACGCAAACTTACACTCTCCCAAACAATATAATCGCCAGCTTTATTAGAATGTTCAATTATCTTGAGTGCGTGAGGACTTGCCCATTGATTCATTTGCATAAAATACCAAGCACTCTTTAATTTGAAAATATCTGGCACCTAGAACAGTATTTTTAGTTATAAAAATATTCAATCAATCACCTCCGACCGCGCAACTTTAGGGCAATATCGTCGTGTTTTAGAAAATGCCGTGTAACCGACCTCCGGATATACCGGTGGTTTCTCACTCATTTCTTTGAGCATATCATTGACCATTGAAAGTATAAATGTCCAGCTAAAATATATTACAATTCTTCACTGATTTATATTAATCAGAAAGGATTTGGAGGGGAATACATTCATACAGTATCGGTAAGCAGTAATTTAATTCCCCGTCGAAATAGTTAATCATAAAATTTTTACTTTGTATCATCGAATTTTGATATTTCTTCCAATGATTGATATAAAGATTTTGCAAAAGCTCTACGAGCCATTGAATCTGGCTGCATATCCAACCATTGAATCATGCACACAAGCAAACACGGCATTTTTTGAATACCAGCAACAATATTCTATAATTAAATTTTAAAAATATTGCTAATAATTGTAAAATTTGAATATACATCTGTATTGATTCCAACTAGTGCGTCGCCTCTTCTGTTGGCATTATATTCTTCTAATATTAGCTCACAGATTGATGGAATCGCATAAACGATAGATTCAAAGTCAAGCCTTCAATTCAAAATTCAACTCCATTTTTGATTCAATTTGAAAACTTTTCCGAGTTAATGTTCCAGTAAGGTTGCTTCATCTTCAACTTTGCTAACATTTCATTAGCTTCTTCATTTGTTGGACATGGTAGTTGTTCCAACTCTTCTTTCCCTGCTTTTGTATCCATTTTTTCATCATTTTGCACCTCCTTAGAATTATCATCGCAGTTTATATCATTCAGAACTAAAGTGTTGTAGTTATTGGTTCGTTGAACTCGTTTCTTGTATTTATTCGTCCATTTATAGCTTAAATATCAATATCGCTAAATTAAGACTAAAAAGCATACAATACTCCATTGCGTAAATCATCGTTTGAATTGATTGGTGATCCTCCTGAGACAACTGTAGCAGTGCTCTATAAGTCATTAGTTAAATATTAAAATTAACTATAAATTTATGATATGACATTATATATTTAAATGAATTAGACATGGGAAGATATTTTAATCATAAATTCGAGAAACTTCATGGGATTTTGAAAATTTCAAGTTTCAAGTATAATGTTCGCTCAAGATAGTATTTCTTTATCATGAACGATTGATAGAAACTGAATAGAAACAATTTTTCAAAAATAATGACTTACGATATAAGGATAATGAATAACAATTCGACTCAAGACTAAAAAGGTCGTATTGAAATATTCTATTTGTTGTGATATATTATCCCCAAGAAGATGTGGAGCTGAATTTATTCTAAAATGATAGTATATATTAACTTTTGAATAAATGTATACAGAGCGGTTTGATGTGTATATTGCAAGAATTCTTCATTTACACATAGATAAGCCAATAATGCATCGGGAACTCTCGAATCTTTTCGTCGGCAAATATCACACATTGTCTTCAGAATAACTTCCTGTAATAAACTACGGTTACAATTTAAAATCCAAATATGAAAACCTTTTTTGTCATTGATCCATCTCTTGGAAACTGTGATTTATTCATCATATACAAGTCAGTGGCTTGTCTTTCTGTTTCAGTGGGCCTTGTGAACCGATCTAGTTCAGGGTCTTGTCTCATTTGACGGTATCTTTGACTTATCAACGAATCTGCTGTTTCCTGATCTAATACATTGTCTTGAACCAAATGCTTGGTTAAATGATAAATTGAACAATCGCTCCAAGCCTTATCCACAATATTCAATGTCTGAATTAAAATTAGAACGACAATTTGTTCGTACGAAACCATTGTTAATTCGTTGATGACTTTATTTATTGCTACGGCTACATCGTTTCTCTGATAATTATATTTCCTAATAAGTATAGACCATATTTTCGACATTTTTATATTGAAAAAACTGGCGATGCGCCAGCGGTAATTAATACGGTAGACTTTTGGTAGAAACGGTAGGTCGCTTACTTCTTCAGTCTAAAAAGAGTCGAATAGAAACTTAATTATGAGTATGATAAACCTTAATTAGGAGAGTAGAATGCATCATATCATAGACTACATCAACAAAGGATATTGACATTAACTGTGAGAATACATGGTATGTATCGGCTACCTGAAATGTTAATAATGTTAATTCGTTGGAATTTACCTCAGGAATTTACCTCATCCGCAGTTACTAGAACTCGGTAACAAGAAAAAATAGTAGTCAAAACCCTTATGCATGTATTTTTCTGTAATTTCATATATAATTTTTAAAAAATAATTAGAAAAACCCTCTTGTATAGAGTTAACAGAGAATCTTCAAAGACAAATTCCTCGACATTGTTCATACTAAAACTATTTTAAAATTAACTTATTCGATAGAAATGTATAAAACCTTCTACATTCCATTTCAATTTGGGATACCATTTCTTTAGCAACTTCTGGAAAGTGAGGTTTCTCTGATATTGATGATGTTAAATTCGATAGGTTCTTCATTAAATCATTGTTATTGTAAACTCCCAGAATTCTACTGCAAAATTTATCTTGCAAGATCTTTAAAATTACGGAAATGCAGCACAGATAATCATCATCAGATGATTTTTTATAGTCGCTTGTAATATCCTATAAAACTAAGATTTCGTTTAAACAAACTCATAACACAACTTTGACAGCTGAAAATGCCCAGTTTAGCATTGTAACGATAAGTTCAAAGACATTATCAGAATTATTAGCTTCAATAAATGGATCAAGTCTAAAAATATAGTATCGATTTGGAATAAGTGGTTTTATTACTTAAAATTCGGTATTATATCTATCATCCATTTTGCTATTTCCGTCGTTGCTTTTGATTTTTCAAATTTTTTGAAACTGCAAAGTGCTCTAATAAATTGGGGCCATGATATGGTCTAAAAGAATATTTTATTTTTTCCTCAAACAGAAAAATTTACCTGGTAGATGGTTAGGGAGTATAAGTAATCAATGAATCGATGGTCAAATTTACTGGTAAGGGTTGCTGCATTTACAAGTTGCTCTACATATAAGAATTATTTAAAACATTATATTATTAAATTAATTTACGTGATAGAAGATTCAGGTCACACGTTCTAAGAATTTGTGGATTATTATGCGCATCTCCTGATTCCCATATTGCAGATATTATTTTCTATTTCAATTGATTTTATTTTTAATTAGTGAAAGATGTACCTGCTCTGGTGACGTATCAACTACCATAATTATTAGTTTTATGAGTACATTAGTTATATATTATTATAATACTTCTGAAGCTTCTGAAGAAAAAATCCAGATTTTAAAAAATTTAAATATGACCTAACTTTTGATATGCGTTTCTTATTCCATATCACTTATTGCTGTGAAGTGATTTTAGGTCTTATTATAAATTTAACTAAAGGCCTTTAGCTAAAGGGCCTGATATCCTAAAGCTTTAATCTATTTGACAAAATTATCCATCTACGTTTTTCCCTAAACTTCAAAATAGATTAAGTTTTGGAATTTTAAAATAATTTCTATTACAGCTACAACTGCCGTTCCATATATGCCTAATATTCTAATATACATATTTCCTTTTTAATTATAGTATTCTAGGAAAGTATGACAACAATACGACCATTCGACGTTATGGATCTATTGAAATTTAACAATGTCAATCTGGACATTAATACAGAAACGGTTTGAACATACTTTATTTACAGTATTAAAGAAGATAATTTCAGTATGGCTTCAACTATTATTTGTACTATTTAGTAAATCATTCTGAGTTCTTTCAAGTCGCTGAACATCCAAATGGAGAAATCATGGGATATAGTAGGTACGACTAATTTACGCTAATAATATATATTTAGTCATGGGAAAAGCCGAAGGAATGGATGAAAATTGGCATAGCCATGTATCTGCACTTTCAGTTGCTCCGAGCTATAGAAGGATGGGACTCGCTGCCAGTATGATGGGATATTTAGAGAATATGGGAGAACAGAAAAGCACATATTTTGTTGATTTGTTTGTAAGATTATCAAATAAATCGGCAATTGAACTTTATAAGGTTATATAATTCGTTATTAGTTTTACCTCTATTAGAGTTATTTAGAGTCTTGGATACATTATATACCGGCAAGTCCTTGATTACTATTCCGGAGAACGCGATGAAGATGCTTATGACATGAGGAAATCATTATCACGGGACCCTAAGAAAATAGCTATGGTCCCTTTAGCTCACCCGGTACATTGCAGGGATATGAGTTAATAATAGTTTTATTAGCTTTCATAGTCATTAATTTTCAATATTTATTGGAAAGAATAAACGGTTAATAACATTTATTTAAACATGTTTCAATATTATCAACGATTTGAGAAACATTTTTATTTTCACAGTTTATAATATGCACATTATCTGGATTATCAGGTGGGAATTCAAACGTGGCTAACTGAGAACTGAGCAAAGACGGGTGCATAAAATGATTTTTTCGCAAGCTCAATCGCTTTTCAAGTTCCTTTCTTAAAAAAATTATTAATTTCATTAGATTTATTGTAACTCACCTGGGTAGCTTTAAAATAAAGAAGATTGATTTAAGATTATGTCCGAGAATGTCACGGTAACTATTTTTGAGAGCAGAACACGCAACAATCGTATTTTTATTTGAAATACAATATTGATTAATACTATGTAACCACGGAAGTCTATCACTATCAGTAAGTGGTACGCCTAAAATAACGTTAATGTTTGAATTATTAAATTCGTTTTCTGACAGTTTCTCATTTTCAAAATATTGCTACTTGAATGAAAATCATCCGCATCCTTGAACTGAAATCCAATACGTTTTGCCAATTCTAAGCCAGTAGTTGTTTTTCCACAACCCGATACACCAGATATAAAAATGACATCAAAAGACATCAATTACGCGACTTCAAGTTATCAAATGGGAAAATATATGACCAGCGCGCTACGGATAAATACAGCGGAACTGAAGTTTTGCAATTTTTTAATATAATTAAAAATTAAGAAAACCGATTGATAAACTTCTTACTAATAATCTAATTGAAGGACGAGACCTATAAAAACCAACAGGTTTAGTTGCATATACAATATAACCGCCGATAGCAGCGAGACTGAAATAAAATGTATTGATTACATTACGTGTAAAAGATTTGAGACCTTAATGTACCAATGATGCGACACTCTTGGCAATCTCCTTCAACTGTTTTTGTTTGTGTGGAGCGGAATGGAAACATTTAGGTAATTATTTTTTTATTTCTAAACCTTCTTTCAACAAACTATTAACCGTATTATTTCGTCTTATCAAGCATTAACACATTACGGAAAAGTACGTATTTACTTTTTTGTAATCTCGTCTGCAGACGCGCCTTTAAATATGTAATTCTTTAAGATTAAAGCTTTAAGTATACTTGTCAGTTTTATGTCACTCATATGAGTGCACTCATTTTACCATGGGTAAGCTTCATATAAATTCAATGAATTTGTCTTTATTCTATTATTTATTGTTTTTGAATTATTTATTGAATTTTAACTGACTTTCACTGTTACCTTTCACTGTTAAGTTATCGACTATTTCTAATTTTTTATCGATATCTTACGTTAGAATATATGGAAAATCCTTTACAATTATTTGTTATATAACTTTAGCGTGAATATGAATGCTCCCCATAGGAACTGGTGAAATTACTCATTTGCGTTTTTAGAACTTCATTTGTCCATTATTGTCCTTTTCAGAAATCGGTGCCTAATGGAAGAGCAAAAAAAATAAGAAATGATAATCTCGGATGGACGCCCACACGGCCACGAACGAATTTTTCGTCTATTCCTCTTTAATATGTGCTGCCCATTTTTTTGAGACAACGCATATTGATGAGAGACAAAAGAGTGGCCGTCCGAACGAGAACTTCATTTCATTCTAATTTTTTTCCTCTTCCATTAGGCACCGATCTCTGAAAAGGACAATAAATAATTATAACGTTTTTTATTGTCAAATTTCATAATAACTGATTTTTTTAGATTACTTTAAATGACTTAATTCACCCAAGTGTGAAAATTCTATATAAGAAAGGATATTATTTAGCCCAATTATTTTTAAAATTTGTTTGTGATCATAATTACATGTGGTTTGATACAGTCATAATGCAAAATTATAAGCAATAAATATGACTTTAATTATATATTACAGAATATATATTTATTTATTTAATATTCGTCGTATTATATACTTATATAATTTGTTCTTCATCATTTTCCTGATTAACATTATATTCTGATAAGATCCCATCGTTGATATGTACAGTTGCAGATATCTTCATTGATAAACATTTTTAAATATTTTAGAGGACTTCATATAATGTTTTTTTAAATCTCATCAATACTCGAAATGTAACCGTAATTTCATGCACAAGGTAACAACCATAGATTCCAATCGGCGTGCCGAATAATAACAATGTAGACGGTTGTCATAGAACATGGAATAGAATGAGAACTCGATGAATATGGATTGAAAACAGTTCGACTCCCATTCACCTCGAGTGAGGTCGTTGTTTGTCCTCGACTCACCGGGCCCCAACAACATATACACACAAAACTACCAGTCACCTTGCATACATATAAACGTTCGTTTATTGATTTTCATTTGACAACAGCGCGTTAGTCACGTTGCTTTAACCCTATAATGCAAGAACAAGAACATTTTTGTCTGTTCTTCTATTCCTATTTTTGCGCGTCTATCATTTGGTGTGTCCATGAGAAGCTTATATGTTTGATGAATGCTTTTGCTCAATTATATTGGTTTTCCTCGGTTTTCTTCATCTTTATCTTTGCTTTTTGTTTTATAATGGTATTTTAACGGGGCCGAACCATGGCGTTTTCATGAATTTTATATTTCATTTTACGTTTCATATAAATGTTCTAGTAGACATTTGAGGTTCTGTATCAATTTGGATTTGAACCGCAATTATTTCTTTTGTTACTTTATTAATTATTTATTTATATTGGATGAAGACAATTTTTGTTGGCTCTGCTATTTCTTGTCTGTTCATTTTTGTTTCTCTTAGGTGAGCAGAAGCAGTTTTAGAATTACTCGTCGTTGACTTTTATGCATTATTTATTATCAAGAAATTGATAGTTAATTTTAGATATTTTTGGATTATTTTGAAATGGACTCAAGGAGAACGCTAAACAAATATTTAATTTATTTTAATAATTTCTCTTTATCTCATTATTTCTGTTATATTTCTTCAAAATTTATAGTTATTTTTATTTTTATGAAATTAAAATTGAAATTATAAATTTCTCTCAATGTCAAAATATCAAAATATCATATATTTCTCATAACATTTTTATCGGAAAATGTTTTCGATGTTTAATAGGCACTATTCCTCATAAAAACGAATTATATATTTAAATATTTCTTTCATTAAAATCTGTTTGAACTTTTAGTGGTACTTTTAATTTAATCGTTGGTTTTTAGTTCTTTACTGTAAATTTGATATTATATTTTGGTTATTAGCTGAAACCTTTTTTATTTTATCCTCAATTTATCGTTATATCTCAAGTTTTTTTTATTATCATAGATTCACAAAACTGATCGGCCGCCTACTTCAGCTTAAACATTATTTTAAAATTTGGGAAAACTTTTAAGAATAAGAGACGTTTAAATTTATAATATAATAATATATTTTCTTTTTAGAGTTGTTTGCACATATCAGATTTTTTCAAAATGGATAGTACGTTTTAATATGTTGACGATAATTAACCGACCTCTTGCGGGGTCAAATGTTAATCTTAAGATTTGTTTCCCTCGTTATATATTTTAACTGTTATTACGTGGTAAATAAACAATTATTAATTAAGATAATATTAACTTTAAAAAACTGTTCATAGATGTCAGCTGCTCAAATCTCATAATATTTTATTACGGCTTTAAAAAAAAAGTAAATGTGTCTATTTTGTTGCCAAATAGCAAAAATATATATCATTATTGACTAAAGAAATAAAATAAACGACAATAAAAACAACTCTATCTACTTTTATCGGAACGAGAGAATGTGCAAAAAATCAATTAAAGCTGCTTTAAATTTTCAAGTGCATATCCAAACTCTCCTTTTAAACGCATCTCCTTTTTTGTTATTTAAATTATAAGTTTGCGTTCGCCATACATCTATTCGTTACAATGTGGGTTTTATTTACTAATTTTAAGTTTTTATTATTTCTAAATCCCTATCTGATTATTATTCGTTTTTTATTAATTAATTAATTTTCATATCTGTTATTAAATATGTTAATTATAAAGTTTCCTGTAACTTGAAAATACGTATTTTTATATATTAAAAATTTTATTAGTTCTTATTTTATTATTTCACTATTTTAATTATTAATATCATGTTACAAGCTACTCGAACGACTATGCTGGCTAATTTTAGTATGTATATTTTCAAATGGATAAAATGCTTATTCTTAATAATTTACTAGCATTCCTTGTATCGTTGATTTTCTAATGGTCTTATTATTACCATTATTTTTTATATTTTTCAATGAAAATGTAACAGCTGCCTTATATCATTTTTATATATTCAAAACACATGGAATTAAGTGATTATAGACTTGCATTTATTTGAACATTGTTGTGTTAATTTATTTTGGCATCAATTGAAAATAATTATTATCATCGAGAATATATAACTATTTTTATTTATATTATTTTTTTTGCTGTATTTGTGCGTTTCGATTTATTGATAAGAAACATTGACATTCTGAGTCACTGTTCGAGGTGCTCTTTTCATTCTCTCACCATTCTGAATCGTATCATCAATTTGATTTTGTTTTAAAAAATTCTGTCATTGAACGTTCTTGTTTTAAGGAAAAGGGAACAGTAGACCGATTTTGTCTCGCTTCAAAACAACCGATATTTTCCGCTTGGGAGAATTTGTAAACCAAGTTTCCTTCTGCTCATTATTACGCAAATAATAAAAGTGGAATCGACGAGGAACATTAAGCATGCCATCGCTGTTTTGCCTACCTATGGCTTGTAGCCGTCAGGTTGACGTATTGGACAGAAGTCAAAATAATTTGCAAGCTGTTCCCAATGATATTGACAGGTTTCTTACTCTTAATTAAAAATATGTTTTCCTTTTTCAGGTTTCGTGGTCTTGAAGAGCTGTTATTAGCAATGAATAATATTAAAGAACTTCCAAAGGTTTTGTTTTTATATATTTCAATATAAAAAATTTATAAATAAAAACTTAATGTGAAATAAGAGTAATGAGAACTATAAACAAACTAACATATTTTAATTCTCAACAGCGAATGATGATTTTTTTAGTCCTTTATTAGTTGTCTTGCTGATTAGCTGTGTTCCTTCACGTTAAATGAATAGGTAAAAATAGGAAGCTCATAAAAGTCACTGAAATCTAGAATAGAAATTTTAAGCGCGAGGGATATTTTAATGAGTAGTCTATAAAATGAACTAGGGAATCAATTTTCAATGTGCCCGTGGAATATGATCAAAGGCGTTTAAATATTGAATTATCGTCGTCTATTCTGAGATTTTCGATATTTGATGATGGCACTTCAAGAAAATATGTCGATGGAAGAAGAAAATAAAAATAAGAAGTTCATCGTTATGGACACAATTGAAATTAATAACATAAATAGATGAGATATAAAAGAAAAGTTTTCAATGTGATACTATTTTTCCTCTTCCATTGGGCATCTAACTTTGAAAATGATGATATAATGTGTAAAATACGTTATTATTTACAATATTTCAGCAATTATTTCGACTTCATCGGTTAAGGATATTGGATGTATCTGATAATGAGTTATCTGTGATTCCACCCGAAATTGGAAATTTAGTGTTATTAAATGAACTAAATTTAAATAGAAACAGTGAGTATTTTAATACGTTTTTTAATTGTTTTATAATACATTTTTGTAGCTATAACTGATATCCCTGAACAGTTAAAAAATTGCAAAAACCTAATAAATTTAAACTTGAATGGTAATCCATTCACTAGATTACCGGAAAGTTTATGTGAATGCTCGTCTATTGTAACTTTATCTCTGAATGACACAACTTTAACAGCATTACCCGCGAACATTGGTGAACTAGTAAATCTACGAGTGCTGGAGGTTTTTTTTTAATGTAAACAATTTATCAAGTTGTTCTGTTTTTAGGCTCGTGAAAATCACTTAAGATCAGTGCCATTGTCTATTGTTAATTTGAAACATTTGGAAGAATTGGACTTGGGACAAAATGATATTGAAGAATTGGTACGTTTAGAGGAAAATGGTTTTAAAATGTCCTAAATTACATATTTTTATTATAATTAGTTTGAATATAAACGTGCACATATACATATGAATTAAAAATTTTAGCCAAGAGATTTCGGGAAGTTGGTTAGCTTGAGAGAGCTCTTCATAGACACAAATGGATTATTACAATTGCCGGATAGCATTACTGACTGTAGAAATTTGGACCAATTAGGTGTTTAATATAATTTTATTATAATTGAAAATTTGCCGTTCTTCAGACGCGTCAGAAAACCAAATCCAAGTTCTTCCATTTGAAATTGGGAACATGGATCGGTTAACGGATTTGAATGTTTCTCAAAATGTTATCCAAGAATTACCCGAATCCATAGGTTAGCGTTAATAATTCTTTAAAATTAAAACTAATGTTCAGGAAAATTACGAAATTTGGTGATATTAAAGATAGACAGGAACACATTGCACAGTCTTACGCCCGAAATTGGAAAATGCAGCTCATTATCAGAGTTATATTTGACGAATAATTTACTTTCTGATATCCCATCTACCGTTGGTGATTTAAAATCATTGACCACCCTTAATGTTGACAAGAATCAACTGTCTTCAATTCCAGAGACAGTGAGTTACTATTTTCTTTTTTAATTATAGAAATTACTAAGCAGATTGGTGGTTGCACTTCGCTTTCTGTGTTGTCTCTTCGGCAAAACATGATCACAGATCTTCCAATGTCGATAGGACGGTGTGAAAATTTGACAGTTCTAGATGTTGCTGCCAATAAATTGACACATTTACCTTTTACCGTAAACGTTCTCTATAAATTGCAAGCTTTGTGGCTCAGTGAAAACCAGGTTTGTATTCTGCTAAATTCCACAAGAATAATGAAATAATGAAATTTAAGTCGCAATCTCTGTTGAAATTGACACAAGAAAGAGATCCCAAAACGGGAATTAAAGTGCTGACGTGCTATCTTTTACCACAATACAACGCACTAGATGGTATTTTCATTCATATGCTCATAAACAAATTTACTTTATACAGAGTGTGTCGATAAGGGAACTCCAAGCAGATCATTTGTTGGTGGACCAAAGGTGCACTTCCACGATCAGCAGGAAACGCCCACGGAGGATGACAAGGTTTGGAAGATCATTTGTTTGAATAATATAGCCGTAGTAATGATTAACTTAAAATGTTGCTTTTCTATCTTAATCAGTTATGTTTATGGCTAACAACTGTTCCTTTTTTTTTTTACCTATATTCATCTTCTTGCTTATATTGGTTTCAGCTGGAAATTGGACAGTTTGAACGACATAACACACCGCACCCAAAGAATGGAAAGCATAAGAAAGGTTCGATTGATGGACACATGATACCGCATGATGTTGGTTTTTATCTAATTCTATTGCTGTGGTAATATTAATTTGAAGAATAGTATCGGGTTTGATTAATTGCTGTGTTCATGATAGCGTTTGTTTATCCAAATTAATTCAATTATTTCTAAATTAGAATTTAATTAGAAAAGTATAAAATCGAGCTTATTTAGTGATTAAATTTTAAAATTTTGGTAATATTTCCAATAGTTTATTTTTTGGGTTAAAATAGTATCTAGAACAAAAATATTCATTGGATTCGCTTACTGTATTTCACAACACTTTCTTTTTCTTGAAATTTCCATAGTTGGAAACAATTTTTTAAGTTTTCTGTTTATTAATATGCTTATTGCTGATAAATACCTAGCTAACCTATAATTAACATTTCCTATTTTCTAATAAGAAGTTAGTATTTTAAGAACAATAATTATAGGATGATCAGCCACGCCAACTGTTGTTGAATAAAACGACGTCATCTTCGTCTTTTGTTGGGTCAACAAACTCAATAAATCATGATGATCTTCGATATATTGATTCGTTAGTTTTTAGTTTTATATTTTTTGTAGGAATTAATTATTACAGTAGCTTCACAAACGGAAAACCGGATGGTTGGTCGCCGGAGCGTGAACAATCGAGCCGAACATCGTCGGCTCAGAATCTATCGCTGAATGGTTCTCAACAGAATATGAGGAAGATATTGATACAGCGAGATCCAAATGGAAAGTGAGTAACTGGCTGATAAATCCGATATTTTCTAATTTTGTAATTTAAGGTTGGGTTTATCGTTTGCCGGAGGACCCATGAACGAGCCCGCGCCAGGAAGCAATGGTGATAATGGATTGTTTGTTACAAAAGTAACTCCGGGAAGTGCTGCCGAACGCTGCGGATTGAAAGAAGGGGACAAATTAGTTAGAGCAAATGATAGGAATATGGTAAATGCGACGCAGGATGAGGCTATGGCGGCAATAAATGCAACCAAGGATGTTGTTGAGCTTGTTATTTTTAGAAGGACGCCATCGCCATTGCCCAGAAAGGTGTGAGTTGAAAAATAAAATTGCAATAGTTCAATACAGAAGTGAGAATATTCTAGTATTTATAGGAGATAGAGGACGTTTTCATAGAAAAATCTTCATCGCTTTATCAACTAAACGGGACGGGTTCACCTGACATGTTCTCTCCAACTCAAAACTTTACAACTATGAAGTTGTTGAGCCAACTGTGATTATATATATTTGTTTGTTGTTAATTATCCTAAATATTTATTAGGAAACGAATTTTATTATTTCTTTGAAGGTTCACCAATGTATACCCAAATTTCTGTGATTTTATTTATCTTATCTACACCCGGGATTACTTATAAAAATTATTATAACATTTGTTATAATCAAAGGATAATGTGATTAAAATTTGGTATTATATACTCATTGTATTTGTTATTTGTTGTTCACATGGCAGCTTTCCATATTTTTGTCACTTCCAATACGATTGTTGTGTTATTTTTTATTTCCTCATTTGGAAGCTCAGATGTACTCATTTGCTATTTACTCATTTAGAATATTTACAAATCAATTCATGTGTAATAATTATAGTCGTATTTCCTTCCACAATATAATATAGTTTTGCTTTATTCTTATTATTTTCTTGGTTAATTAATTATATATTTATTGAATTATGAAAAGTTTAATTGGTGTAAAAAGCTGTAATAATTGTTTTTTGTTTTCTGTATTTTAATATAACTATATATAAATTTTGAAACAATTTTTATTCCAATTTTAATGGATGTTTTTATTCAATAGTTGATTTTATGCAAGTTGTCAAGAGTCACGGAATTCAATATGTTAGAATAACTGATAGTTTTAGGCGTTGATCATACCTGTTAAATCAAAAGTTCGTTCGCGAGTGCATTGCTACAGTTGACTGAAAACAGTGTTGAAGTGAAAAGGCAAATTTGAAATTTGGTCTATGGGGTAACCGGATCAATATAATTAAATATTAGCATCGTACTATTTCAGCGTAATGCTTAAAAGACTGAAAGCGTTCGCTTTTTGAAGCGGAGCTATTTGGTGCCATGAAGGAAGTTTTCTTGTTGCCAGAGGAAGATGGAAATACGAAGGATCACAAAATGGAGAATAGTAAAGCCTCACTAGGTACTCCGTTATTGTTTTGCAATTTTAATTATGATGTTGATTCTACTCTAAATGCTGCTATTTCTTCTTCATTGAGCACTACAATCAAGTGTTCTACCATGACTTGTTCATTCATGCTCTGTGTTCCGAACACCTACGTACTTTTCCCCCTATTTTAATTAAGTTAAAACTAAGCTGAGTGTCTTGAGGCGCACGAGGCACCTCCCCTTCTTATTTCCCCCTTATGATACAGTAGTTAGTATTTTATAACTAAGAATATTTTTTGTGTTAAAGTTATCTCGAGTTCGGTAGTGATTGACAGCTTTGTTTCACTTGTGAGTTATTCGTATTTAATGTTATTTATAATTAAAGGTAATAAAGTAATTTGAAAACCCTGAATTGTTTAATATATAAACCACCCAAAGATTACTTAAACAAACATGAACTATTTAACTGTTATGCATAACAGTTAAATAGTTCCTATTTTCTATCGCTCGCCGAATTCATACCTTCTTCCATTATTCTATAGTATAATAGTCAAAATTTGAGTTATAATTAGAATCGGAACAATCAAACAAATCAATACAAATACCAAACCATTAAAAAAACCTATTTCATCCTAAAAAATTATTCATAGCGTATCATTTTCAGTTCAGTGATCATCAAATAATTCAAGTCGACCCCATTATCTGACAAAAAAGAGAACCGACGACAAGAGACGAACTGTTGATTTAACTGGTACTCACGCAAATAATAGTTTTTTTGGATTTGTTGAGAACTATGGTGTTTTTCCACCCGGATAAAGATGGATAATAATTTTAAAACGCATTCAATAAATCGGGTTATTTACACGATAATTTTAAGCTCTTCGTGGAGACAGAAATTAACTTTGTAAATCCGTACTGAACTATTATACAAATTATTTTAAATATATAAGTCAACATTTTAAATTTAACAATTAATATTTATTATGAAAAACCCTTGTCAGGGTTACAGTTGACAAGCTGACGTTGTTCTCCAGGAGTTTTGCATATCTGTAAAAAAATGAAAAGTATAACTGTTATCAAATATTTTTAGCTAACTTTAGTTAAGGTCATATTGATGATTAACTGTAAAGTTGAAATCAGCGGGTTTAATATTTTTTATAGCCCTAATTTAAAAAACTAGAAGACTGTCATCACCGAGGTTAAAATAAATGTGAGGTCTATCTTTATTTTATCAATGAGCTGCAAACTTTTCGTTAATCACACCGTTATCCATTTCTAAACTACAAAATTAGTTGTAGTTTGAGTACGCCTTTCATCTTTCTAATAATTAGTATAAAATACAACTTCATTTAGGTATTGTCGTGGTGTAGGTTGATGAAAAATTAGGGGGAAAACAAAATTGTGATGAAAAAAAAAGCGAAATAATAAACAAATTGCAAATTAAATCTACACCAGCCCAAGCGAGACCATCTTTTTTGGGGTATGCTCCTTTACCCCTAATTTTTCATCAACCTACACCACGACAATAATTCTTTACATGCTTCACACTAAAACAATGATCTTTGAATTATGAAACGAATCTTATCTATTTTCATGACTCAATTTAATATAAAATGAAAATATACGTAAACTTATTGACAGTGTTGCAGAATTCTAAATTTTCTTTAAAAATTTATTAAAAAATGTTTTCGGAAGAAAATTAAGTCTTAGAGACCATCGAAAATAATTTAAAAATGTTGAAATTGAATTTTCAATTTCTTATATTTTAATTATATATATATATACACACTCATGTCCAAATGTTTGCGACACCCCCACTATCCAGTTATTTCGTACATTACTGTAGGACTACACTTGAAATTAGTGGTACCAGTGGATTCCCCGTCATGAAAAACCTATTTCTATAAAATTTCATTACAATCGGTTTTATTACCGCTACGCTACAGTACATTTTCCACAGATAGTGGTGGTCACAGTGATATGACATCATTTTTAAACTAGGAAATAACACTAAAATTATCGACATTTAATGATTAATTTCATTATTTAATACTTTGTTGCTGCTCCATTGATCCGAATAACCTCATTAATTCGGTTTGGCATGCTTGCAATCAGGCTTCCAATCAGATTTGTATCGATCAGCGACCTTTAGCGAAGAATTCCGGATTTCAGTTCCTCTACAGTGTTGAATTGACGTCCTTGATGGTAAACTCTTCTAGCAAGGACAGACCAGAGATTCTAAATTGGATTGAGATCGGGGGAACACGCTGGCCAGTCCATAACAGTGATACTCTTTGACCTCAACCACGCCGTCGTTGAAGCACTAGCATGGATGGCGGCGTTGTCTTGTTGAAATCTCCAGTAAATAGTTTGACTAAATGCTAGAAATCGAACCAAACGTTTCTCCAGGACATATTGATAGTCCGCAAATGTCATTCGAGCACGTTTGAATTGACAATTAAATCCGTAAATGGACTCGCTGTTTTCCAATCTGTGACCAAGTTTCGGCGAGAAAAGTCAACGCGTCTCAATTTGTGAGCCAGGGTCAGACGTGCAGCAATTTTTAGTTTTTGACAAACAATAATTCCGCTCCGACGCAGAGATCGATAAATTGTTTGTTTCGGAGTCGTAACTGCTTCACGGCCAATTTGTCCAGCCGTCTTCATCGAATTTGAAGTTTTCCGCGCAATTGTTCGATCATATCTGCTCGATAGAATCCTTGGACATCCCGGAATTGGTGTCCTTTCGCAGCCAAAAGGGTCCTTCAGATAATTGATCACAACGCAACGCGGTCGGTTCAGATGCGCAGCGATTTTCGCGATGGATAATTCGATTGCTTCAATTTTTGCACATTCCTGGAGAGAAAGACAGCATCGGCTGCCCATTTCGTGATATCATGTTTTCAGACCTTTTGTACTACTCTAATTATTTGAAAAAACTTCCATTTTTGCGCCAAATGGAGATTTAATGATCCGATATAGAAGGATGTCTTATCGCTGTGACCACCACTGTTTGTGGAAAACGATTGTAATGAAATTTTATGGAAATAGGTTCTTCATTACGGGGAATCCATTGGTACCACTAACATCAACTGTAATCTAACATTAATATACTAAACAGCTAGTTAGTGGGGGTCTCACAAACTTTTGAACACCAGTGTATATATAAATACATATAAGTTATTAACCCTCCCCCATTATTTTATATCATACCTCGTATAGTTCTTGAAGCGATTTGACGCTAACTTTATCCACGAGTTCTACAAATTTGTCAACGCTACAATATTCCTCACATTCCGGTAGCTTTAATACGCTCGGCTCGGCTGGTGACGTCTTATACAAAATTCGAATAGTGTCATTCGCATAAAGTTCCAATATAATACAAGCTGCATATGGCACAAGTTTCATATTTGAGATGTTCAATGCAAATAATAATCCGCTCAATGTTCCATCGTGCTAAAAACAATTTTAGAAAGTTTCCAAGATTTTACATTTTACCGCTGAATAGAGAATTGCGTTTAGCTTTGAGGTGCCATTTTGATATTGTTTTATATTACTCGCCAATTTATTGGCCAGGAACCCACCGCTGCGAAAAGTGATTAATTAATTAAAAACTATATTTAAACACCCGTACGTTATTTTGGCTTTCTCCGGTGTGTTAAAATCTTCCATTCGTGAAATCCTTTTAAATTCTTTAATGTGATCTATAATTGTAGAGCCATTGTAAAGATCTGTGACCCAATCATCCTGGCGTAGTCCGTTTTCAATCTAAAACAAACACAAAAAATGTATTTTCAGTATTTTTCATGAAATCATGATGTTAAGATAAATTTTAAATTTTTTATATTTTTTGTTTTTTGGATATTTTTTTATATAGTCGTCGCCAAATGCGATTACCGCCGCAAAGTGTGGCGCACTTTTTCTAAATATTATTTTTTAATTTAATTTTTATGATTATTTTCTTGTTTATGCTCGTTATATACTGTTATAGCTTAAATAAATTGAATAATATGTTTTAGATGTTGTTTCAATCGTGGAATAATTGTGGAAAATCATTATAATCATAAAAATTAAATGAAAAAATAATATTTAAAAAAGTGCGCCACATTTTGCGGTGGTAATCGAATTTGGCGACGACTATAATTTTTTTATAAATTTTAAACAGGCAGACCATGGTGTCGATTTAGTTTTAAATTTTTTATCTCACTTAACTTAAATTGTTTACAAATAAAAACATTAAAATTACATCTGTGGCCGTATGCAAGAACGTATTTAAACGTTAAATGGTAATGGAAAATCCTTGATTAAATACGTTTCAAAGCATTCAAATAAGCTTTTTTAAAAATGTATGTACGAAATAATATTTAAGTTGCAAAATTGATTGAAAAATATATTTAATTTACTAGAAAAGGTTATTTATCAATGATCTTATATCAGCGTTTAACGGATAAACATGATCTTGCATACGGACACAGATAATTATGCGCAGGCGTATTTCGCCTGCGCTATACTTGGGTTGAGGCTGAAACGACGAATTTTAGAGTTGAGAGCTGAAATTTGGCTTAGGTTATACTTCTTTTCAGAAATCCGTGCCTAAAGGAGGCGACCACTCTTTTGTATTTCATCTATGTGGTTGGTTTGTCTCAAAAAAAAATAGAAAACGCACAATGAAGAGGAATTGATGTGGAATCGGAATGTGGATGTGGAAGAGGAATTCCTTTTGGCCGTGTGACCATCCATCCGAGACTATAATTTATTCTTATTTTTTTGCTCTTCCATTAGGCACCAATCTCAAAAGTACAATAAATAGTTATATTTTTATATATTATTCATTTCAGAGATCGATACCTAATGGAAGAGCAAAAAATTAGGGGCGGAGAAAAGGTCTTGTTTAGCCACACGGCCACTAAGGCCATCGAATCTCTTCCTCTTTTGTTTCTCATCAATATTTTTATTTCATTCATTCTCATATTTTTAATTTAAACTTTTCATTTCTTGTCATCAAATAATACACAAAAAATAGATAACAAAATTTGATGAGAAAGAAAAGAGGAAGAGATTCGATGGCCTTAGTGGCCGTGTGGCTGTCTAAACAAGACCATTTCTCTGCCCATAATTTTTTGCTCTTCCATTAGGCATCGATATCTGAAAAGGACAATAAGTAACTACCAATTTATTAAGAAAACAACAAAATAAAACAAGAAATGTTGTGAAAAAGAAAAACGAAATAATAAACAAATTGGTAACTAAATCGACAACGTTGTCTCTTTGTCACAAGAGAGATCCTTACGCTTCTTTGAGTCATTTTTCTTATTCATTTACACCCAATTCTGGGCGGATTTGCAAATCTTAAAAAAAAGAATCCGGAATTCTTCCCGTATTATAGCAATGAAAAAATAAAGTTCACTCTGCCTCTGTGGCCGATTGTAAGAACGATGGAGAAAGCATTCCCCATTAAAAAATTTCTTGGGGAAAGAATAACTCAATTTCAAGAAAATTATTACCAGATAAAAAAAGGTGAATTTAATAGAAACTTTCCAAATTACGACTCCCCGATACATTTTCTTACAATTGGCCACAGTTGAACCATAAAAGGCTGAAACATATCTTCATAATGAAAAATTTGACACTAATCTTTTTACACGAAAACAACGAGCATTTCCTCATCATTCACATCTAATTACCTCTCTTTGTATGTCATATAAATGACCAACATCGGGATACGACACATTTTGTCCTGTCTTTTCTGTTAATATTTCGAATAAATCCTGGTACCTAAAAAAACGACAGTTACCTATTCAACGTCAAGACATACTCGATATTATAAACTGAAGCTAGTTTCTTATTCGACTCATCAACTAGTCGATTATATTCAGGGCATTTTACTTTTGAAGGTCGCAATAACTATAAAATATCATAACTAATGATAGAATATTTAAAATTTACAGGATCTGGTTGGTTTCCGTTAGTATGTATTGGAGTAGGCTGCCAGTATTTCAAAAACGAAGACTCCCATATTCTTGAACCAGTTGGTGGAAATATTCCTGCTGCGACACCTTGCGCAGTCTCAATTGCTCGTTCCGAATCACTGCTTCTTATAAAAACACGATCTTTGTTGAACTCGCGACCAATTACGTTTCCATATTTACGGCGCAACCAAATACCCAACTGCACGGATTGCCAAATGCCCTTCTAAAAAATTAGTTAATTTAATATTATTCATGTTCAAAGGTATCGACATTTGTTAATTGGTTCCATCCACGAGGCCACGATTTCTCATCGTACTTATCATTTGGATATGGTAATCCACTCGGAGCCCGATCCCCATGTCTCCAGATTGCTTGAACCATTCGAATTTCATTCGTTTTGGCAATAACGAAATAGATTAAAATGTTATTTAAAATTATCCATAATAATAAATAATTCATCTGAAATTAAGTATTTTTTGCAATATTTTGTGATATATTATTTATTATAAACGCAGTTAATTGATTCTAACAAGGGGCATAGTTTATTATTTATATATAACTCGTTAAAGAGGATAAACCAAATTAAATAAATAAACTAATCTAATTGACAAACATTTAGAACCGAATCCTGTATAAATATTTTTAAAGAAATGAATTGAATTCATTGTGGGAGATTTTGTTTGTTTTTTTTCAATTCAGTTCAGTTATTAAATGTTATTGATCTGTGGAAAACATATGAAACGAGATTAATAAATTGTTATGGTAGATGAACATCGTTATAGTAACGTGATTCATGTATAATAATAAAAACATTAAACTTGGGATATATATTATTTAGTTGAACTTATCCGCTGGTTCTGTGTCATAAATAGTAATGACCTAATAAACAGCAGTAAACTCAAAAAAAAAGAACCAGGGTGATCATTGAAATAGTTTTGGAAGGGTCACCTCATTACTAGCTCAAACGCTTCATTTTCTAGATGATTTTTGCTCACCATTTCAATATTTTTTAAGAAATCCTTTCCATATTTGATATACGCAAAAAATAATGTGCTCTATGTAGAATAAACCTGAGGCCGATGGCAAGAACGATGGAGAATTCGTTCCCAATAATATCTAACGGTGCTTCCAGTGCATTTATTTATTAGGTCTGGAAATTAATTTCCGCGTTTTATACGCATATTAAACTATAAAAAAAACTGGACAAACTTAAACAAAACTTTTATTCAAAATAATTTCCGTCATTAATAGCAACATTTTCTCAGAGTTTGGGCAACTTATGGATTCCATCATAATATAATTTTTCTGTTTTGGCTGCAGTCCATTCATCTAGCCATTTTTTGACGTCTTGATGATCTCGAAAGCGCTTCTCCGCCAAACCATGAGCCATTGAGCGAAAAAGTTGATAGTCAGACGTGACAATGTCCGGTGAGTACGGCGGGCGCGGTAAGACTTACCATTTATTCTGCTATTTGTTGCGTTCTGAGAGCACATAGGGCATCCATTTTCTTTCCTTTTGAATCTTCCCGATTGCTTTCAATCGATGAGAAATTGCTTTTTGCGTGACGCCGAGAGAAGCCGCGAGTTGCTCCTGTGTTTGAGCCGAATCTTCATCCAACAAAGCCTGATGCTCTTGGTCTTCAAATTTGTTTGGCTCTCCTGATCGGTCTTTGTCGTTGACGTTAAAATCTCCTGATTGGAAACGCTGAAACCATTCTTAGCAGGTTCTTATTGATGGAGCAGCACCGCCGTAAGCTTGGGCAATCATTTGGTGCGCGTCAGTGGCTTTCTTCTGGAGTTGGAAAAGGAACAGAAGAGCTTTCCGCAAATGACGTTTTCCTGGCACAAAGATAGACATATTCTGAACCCAAAATAATGATTTTTTATAAAGTACGTGAAGAAAGTTATATATAAGTAGAAAGCAAGATTAAAGCAATAAACACTGGTGAATCCGAACGCGTCGGTTGAGAACAAAACGCGCTTCGGCGACGGACGAAAAACTTTTAATAGGAAAAACTTTTTTCTTTTTTAATATTCGAATCTTGGCAGACCAGGCTTTCTCGCGACAATTGAAATAAAATATAGAACTAAATTAAAGTCTAATGATATAAAAACGCAACTATTTTCATGCTCACTAGAGCCAAGGTCATTAAAATAAATAAAACTGAAATAATAGGATTTTTAAATTAATTTTGGTATTTTTAAAAAACATTTTCGGTAGGCTTAAATGTTTCAACTATGTTGTATAGTTGTATACAGTGAACATATTTCTTCTCTCTTAGCCTTCTTTTGAATACTTAAAATCGATGTTTTTAAGATTTCACTCGTGGCCGAAGCGCCTTTTGTTCTCAACCGACGCGTTGGGATTGACGAGTGAAAACTATAGCTATAATATATCATGGACACCAGTGATGGACGAAATTAAATTTTTTTTATTTCTAAAACCGGAATCCGGAATTCGGTTTTGAAAACTGGTCTAAATTCGGAATTGCGGCCGTAACTGGAGTTAACGTTTATATTTTTAAAAAAACATGATTTCGAAATTCGGAATCAAAAATAAAATTACGGAATGCGAAATCTCCTCCCATCTCTAATGGACACTAAACTGCCGCCACCACTTCGCATCTTGCAAAAAAGCCTGGAAAAATTTTAAAAACCACACCCTTCAATTTTTATTTAAATTCATTATATTTTAAGCGTCACTAGAACCATTTCGAACTATTGGTTTATCGTTTTAAAGTTAAAAACGGTTTTAGAATGCTTTAAAAAATTTAGGAATTTAAATAAAAAGGCGTGGTTTTTTGTAATTTTTATACACTAGAGTCGCAGTGAAAATGAAGTGCATTTCGGATTTGGGAATGGAAAGTCATAACGTTTCAAGAAATTTTTCGGTTTTGTTGCAACGGAGATATAATGATGACGTCTCAAAACGAGGATCGCAGTTCAACTAATTTTTTAATCCTTTATATTGTCTTGGTGTAGGTTATTGAAAAAGCAGGTTTAAAGGAGCATTCCGAAGAATAAAAAGGTCTCGCCTGGGTCCATGTCGATTTAATTTCCAATGTTTAAAAATTATTTCGCGTTTCTTTTTTTTCATGACTTTTTTGTTTTATCTTCATAAATTGGTTGTTACATTAATAATAATTATAATATGAAAAAAGTGAAATAATAAACAAAATGGAAATTAAATCGGCATGACCCCAGACGAGACCTTTTATTATTCGGAACGCTCCTTTAAACCAGCTTTTTCATTAACCTACACCACTACAATATATTTTATCGATACGTTTAGGTGTTTGCTAGAAATAGTTAATACAACTAATATTTTCCTACGATACATATCGCAGTTGCGATTAATTATGATATATTATTAAATGATTATAAGTTGCCGGGTTGGTATAATTATCATAAAAGGTCCACTTATTTACTGTTGGTCCTTATCGTGGGAATGAACAGTCCATGGATCCCTAAAATAAATATTTGCGTGTTAATATTGTCGTGGGGTAGGATGATGAAAAATTAGGGGTAAAGGAGCATTCCGAATAACAAAATGGTCTCGCTTGGGCTGGTGTAGATTTAATTTGCAATTTGTTTATTATTTCGATCCTAAATATAATAAATTATACAACAAAGTTTTATAATAATTATTATTATGTTGATTTTACAACCAATTTAGTAAGAGAAAACAAAATGAAACAAAATTGTGATGAAAAAAAAGCGAAATAATAAACAAATGGCAAATTAAATCTACAGCTGTCCAAGCGAGACCATTTTATTATTCGGAATGCTCCTTTAACCCTGATTTTTCATTAATCTACCCCACGACAATACAGTGGTGAATCTGAACACGTGAGTTGACTATATAACTCGTTTCCATCAGCGACGAAAAATCTTTTAACCAGAGCCACTCAAATTTGAAAGTCCAAGTTTCCTCGCGACAATTGAAATAAATGTATATTTAAATTATAATGTATAAGCACATGGAAAATAAACAATTTTTCATGTTGTTTAGTTTTTATGGAATATGGAATTGCGTTCGGGACAGACGCGTTTGGATTGACCAGTGATATATTTTTATTATAGTAAACGTTTAATTAACAGAGAAAAGTGACTTAAGAATCTTAAAGAAGGAAGTTGTAATTTCACTTGTGTGAAAGAAAGACAAAACCGATGATGGCTAGCGAACCGAGGAAAGCAATTTGAAAAAACGATTGAAAAAGCAATTATAGTTATCAAGAGATAATTGATTAATTGACAAAATTGTTTACAGTCTAACCTAAAATCTTGAAAAGCCACCAATTCCTCATTTTCGTCATTTTTGTTATGGTCGAGATGGCTACAGTATCACCGTTTGATCTGGGTGAGAGAAATTAACATATAAGCAGCACATCGCAATTTAATGTCGGAAAGTGATTATCATGTATGTCTTCGCAATAAAAATTCAAAGAAAATCCGGACATATAATCTTCAATAAGCTTTTTGCAATAAGCAAATCCAGATTTTGATATAAAAATTCCGCCTATCAACAAACACCCGAGATTGGCAGAATTCCGGATTCCGTATGCCCGCCATTTCTCCATTCCAACCTCCGAATTCTGAATTCCGGATTCCGTATTTTCAAATGCTATTCCAAAAATTTGTTTTTAACTTCGAATTTCGAAAATTCACTTTTCATAAAAAATGTTACAACCGGATACGTTCGAAAATCCGGTTTCGGGATTCGGAAATTCAATTCTGCAATTTTGTCCATCTCTGATTAACACCGGGATACGGGCGAAATTCGGGATCCCTCCCATTTTTTGAAAACTCCCATCTCTGGTAAGCTCCCTCAAGATATTTGTGCGGATTCTGATCCTTTTGCTTTTAATATCCCACGTGTTCCATCCACAGTTGAAAGTGAAGAAATCATTGCGCAAGATGCCACGTCGGTTTTGACGAGAAAAAGTCTTAAAACTGGATTGTTTCATTCTCATGATCATCTTGGTTTATCGGAGGCCTCCGCGGAGGTAATTATATAAATCTATTTGGCTGTTACTGTACGTGATATTATACTCATAATTCTTAATTTAGATAAATTTTACTATAAACTTAATAATATCCAAAATATCTTGTTGTAGAGTCACATGTTCGACAACATTGATTTACTTTGTCGGTTGATGGTTCAATGGTACATGAATATTTATTAAATAAACAAAATAATGTTAAAATGAATAGTATCTAAAGTATTTTACGAATCAAGCTGGGGTCCTAGGTATATTATTTAAAGTAAATTTTCCTAAATTATTTTTTTTATATTGTTGCTCTATGGAAACCTTAACTACGAGAAGGAATACAAATATAATTAAATATTTTTAGTTATCTTTTTTGTAAGAAAAAATTCCATTAAAAATTTAAATTTTATCATCATAACGTATTCATTAAAAAATGAACAAAAATAGAACATATAAATACGTGGTTCATAAGTTGGATTAAAACATATTTAAAAGATTAATCATTCCTTAAGAATCCGATGATTACCCAGTGAAAAAACTATGCTACCTAAATTTTTATATTTTTATTATTTTAAACATAACCGACCAGTTCTGTTTAAATTTCTCTTGTTCTCATACTCCAACTGTTTCCGTAATATTTCACTTCTTTATTTTCTTTTTTATTTATTTGTATTATTATTTTTTTATTGTTATTGTAAAAATAATTGTTTTCTCAAGTTTCTCTATAATATTGATACAAAACAATATTTAACAAAATTTTCTATTCAACATTATGCATAAATTTTAACTTTAACTATAAGAACAAATAAGAATTCTTATTACTTGAAATCTCAATTCATTGATCAATGTATGCTTAAATAATACGATTTGATGACACTTTTTAAAATTCCCCTTTAATATTATTCATAATTATTTTACTCGGATCGCGATTCATATTGGGGATATAAAAACTGACAATATTTGCAATACATTATTTAGTTTTCATTGATTACGGATAATTTTTCCTTAAATTTTGAAAATGCATATATGCATCAGAAAGCACATAAGCAGGCGACGAAATACAGAAACGCAATTGCTCTACATTTTATTACACGACTATAAATTATACTGTTATTAATCATTTTTCTCATAATCATTAACATTTGCAATTGATATGATTCTTGTCTTGTTTATTATATATAATTATTTATAGAACCCTTACCAGAATACTTAAAACATAATGGTTAACAATGAATATTTGATTTTCTGTTCCATTCTGTCGATTGTCACGGGGTTTAGCTTATCTTGAAAAATTATCATTCGCCTTAATTTTGTCTCCAATTTTGCAATTGAGAACCCAAAGATCGAATAAGTAATCGACAGAATTCCTATTTTATTGCTTGCCTAAATCAAATCGGCAAACTTTGGTTGGGAAATTTCTTTACAAAATGTACTTGAACACGAGCGAACCAACTTATTCAAAGAAGCACAATATATGTGGAATTTTTGTACAGAAGGAAGCAGACACTATTGTTTCATCTTCTGCAACACAAGCCGCAACAATTTCATCGTTATCGATTTTCGGATCTCCTGTGGACGAAGGTAAATTTTAAATGGTGTATTAACTATTCTATAATATGTTACCGCTAGTTTTAGTTTGTTTGTATTCGAATCGTTAAGGATTGTAATTCTTGTGATGTTCGACTCTCTTTTTTAAATTCAATTTGTCTTCTAATGATTTTTTCAGAGTGTTTACCGATTCCGGTGGCACCAAGAAGCAGCAGTAGCGACGAGCTTCGAGTTTGGCGTTTAACAAGTCAGGGATTGGTCGAGGTTGACGCAAATACAATGGGACAATTTCTTGATAAACCGAAGACAGAAAAGACGTGCTTTAATGGCGAAGGAAATGTAAGCTTTTGGCATTGTTTTTTGTACCAGACTGTATCAAAGTTTATTACGCCGTGATGGGGAGCCAAGATATTAGCACGCAGACAAAAACATAATTTTCTTGCCGCGCAGCTCTTTGCGGTTGCTACACTTTGATACAGACTGTATGTATTACCGTCGTCAGGCAAAATATGCCTATCTGGAAAAGAAAAATTTGGTCTCGTTGTTCCATAATTGGAAAGTTAGTAATTTTTCTAATTATGGGAATACATAACAACAACAATAATAATAAAGAAAAATTTTATCCTCGCTTCCACACATTTATTTTCATGTGGACACGTCCAGATTGAGAATCTATTAATATTAAGCTTTTTATTCTTTAGAGTTTACGATATGGTGTGTCTTCAATGCAAGGATGGAGAATGTGCATGGAAGACGCTCACACAACTGAGGTTATAACTGATTTATTTTCTCTGTAAAAAATAACCGTTTAGACAGTGATGTCGAAAGACGGTCCATTTAAAGAATGGTCGTTCTTCGCTGTCTTTGATGGGCATGGTGGTGATCAAATAGCCAATAAAGCTTCAGAATTACTTTTGAGTCATTTAATGAAAACAAACGAGTTTAAAGAGGTACTTATTATAAATTATGGTTTTAAAAATAAATTCTTAAAGCTGACAAAACTATTGGAGGAAAACAATGGAACAGTAACACAAAAGTGCATCGAATTAATTGAAGCGGGTATGAAATCTGGATTCATGGAATTTGATTCAGACGTAAAGCAAAACGCAGAAGGAGTAAGGATATTATTTGAATATGATTTATATTTATTTTACTGTAGAATAGCGGTTCGACTGCTGTTTGCTCAATTATTACGCCCACACATATTGTTATTGCAAATTTAGGTACGTTTAGAATTTTATTTTTTTGCAGTTTTTGACTTTAAAGTGAATTCTTAATATATTATAGGTGATTCTAGAGCTGTGATTTCTTCAAATAGTGAACCATTGTTCGGCACGGTCGACCATAAACCTTATCATGACAAAGAAAGGGCCAGAATACTTGATGCGGGAGGACAAGTTATGATTCAACGTATAAATGGTGCTTTAGCTGTTAGTCGGTAAGAAATGAAAAAAATTTCAACATACAGTTAATTATTCGAAGGTCGTTTGGAGACTATGATTACAAGGACCACCCAATGTTGCCTGCAGACCAGCAACTCGTTTCACCAATGCCTGACACATACGTACATGTCAGAAATAAAGATAATGACGAGTTTATGTTTTTGGCATGTGATGGGATATATGATGTAATGGAAAATCACGAAGTTGCTGATTTTGTTCGCAGTCGCCTGAAAGTTGATTCAGATTTATCAAAGGTGCGTTGATATATGGTATACCCACTTTTACTGATTTGTTTAATTGAAGATATGTAACGATGTATTAGATGAATGCTTTGTGAAAGGGAGTCGTGACAACATGACAATGATAATCATAGCCTTTCCGGGAGCTCCAGCTGCCGATAAAAAGCTTCAAGAACAAGAAAAGGAATGGATGGATAAATTGTTGGCTGCTGCTGAGGGTATGAAAAAATAAGCTATAGAAATAATATATTTTTATAGAAGTCACTGATGAATATGTAAAGAATGAAGATGGTGATTCTGACACGGTTCATCTATATTTGGTCATGGAACAAGTTGAAAAGCGTATTGGTAAATTAGAAGGTATCCCGAATCATACTATTAGAACATGCTGCTCTCAGGTTGGAAAGTTGAGTAGTTTCTTTTTTAATAGTTAATTATTCATAGATGCTAACGAAGAAGAATATTGAGTTCGTATGGACTTGTTGAACAAAACAATAAGTTTGGTTTTTATGATTTAATGAACATTTTATTGGTATTATTGACTTTTGTGTATATTTCGTTCGTTTTTTGTTTTATTTTACACATCTAACCAATTTTCTGTGCCAAACTCACAATCAGTTTTATATATTTTTAAATTTGAATATTTAAATCCGAATTAATATTAATTATTATTTTTTTCAATTAATTTCTTATTTGTATATACTTAATATTTTAATATTAGTAGACACTTATGTTTTAATGTTCGATCATAAATAATTGAAATCTTGTTTACAAAAGTGAGTATTAATTAGATGTCATATCCAGGAGAATTTTCTGAAAACTAATGTCTCATGTAATTTGTTTATTATATTAACGAAATGAGATTAGCAGTGGTGTTGGCACTCGTTTCATCGCTACAAATATTTCAACAGTCATCTGTTGATTCTTATGGATTAAGTATTTTCGAATATTCTGTCATCGCGTCTTCCTTCCCGATAGGTTCATAATTATTTGTGTATTTAAAATAAATTATAATTGTCAATTTCTTGAAATTGGGCGCTAAAATGATTTTTAATTAATGATACTATTTATGTTAATATCAATAGAACAGGGTTCATACGTTTCGATGAGAAACACGTGAAATCTCTTAGCCAAAACAGGATTTCTGTATTTTTTGATGATTATTAAAATTTAAAGGAAAATTTGCGGCTACATGTTCTTTATCTATATGGAGCGTCAAATTGCATGCCGAGCTGGACCGCTGTGCGAAGTTGCTCGTTTTTGGCGCCGTAATTGCTGTCATTCCAATGTAAAACTCGTCTTAAAATTATTGTATCAAGTTTAAATTCAGAATCCCATCATTTTTTCAATCGATTGGAAGATTTATAATGGGTTATTCGGCAGGAAGCGGTTTCGTTTGTGCACCCGGTGTGCTTAGAATTGCTGTTCCAACTAGCCTTCGACCGTCAAATTTTCTATATTTAGCTGTTGCTTTCTCAGCTGGTACATTCCTGGCGAATTCGATGTATTTTATAAAATCTTATATTTCACCAAACGTAGTTTCTTCGGTTCTTGCTGCTTCTTCTGGTAATTTGATTGAATTTATCTATTAGAGGATGTGTCAATATGTAATAATTTACATCAACACTGGCCAGTATTGATTCATTTTGGCAGATATGCTGGTGAATCCGAAAGCTTCAGTTCAGCCTAACGATTTAACGCACTAGTAACGAATCAAGCCACAGTAATTTAATTATTACCGATAATATTAATAATATATTATTGAGTTAAATTGAAATACCCTCTAGTGCCTTATTTCGTTGAAAATTAATAGTAATATTATTGTAAGGTATCATTTATTTATTCCTACGGCCTAATGAATATCCAGCGTCGGAATGTCCTGATGTTGAAATATGCGCAATTGAGGAAGAAGAGGAAATAGAATCTGTTAACAAGTCATGTTTTGTTGTTTCTTTGATGGTTATTAACGCGGTAAAGCATATATATTGAATTAAATCAATTGAATTATTTGTTTTTATTATCTTAAGACCATTGGAGTTCCTCTTATGCAGACATACAGCTCACTGATATTGGAAAGCTTTGGGATGGATGAGAGATCGTCACATTTTGTTTCAATAATTTATCCTATCGTGCAACTTGTACCGTTGTTGATGACATTTAATACCTTTCAAACTAGGTTTAACTATAATTTCTAATGAAATATTTATAGAATTTATTAAATAATGCAGGAAAGTATTAATACTTGGAGGATATCTCATATCGTTATTTCTTCATTTTTTCATATTGATTACATCTTATTATGAATTAATGCCACAAAAGGTTTTTTTTCTGATCCACCGGAAAATAATTGTATTATAATTATTATTAGCATCAACTGATAGCAATAACAATTCTACTTGTTTTACTAACTGGTTCATTTGTGATACCGTGCAATACTGGATTGTGCATTCTTTTTGGTATAGTTTGTATGATTATTTATCACGAAGATATCTTTTATAACGTAATAGAACATATTTATAAAAAAAAACTAAAAATAACCATGTCATTATACCACTGTTGCAGTCTAAAAAAATACATTTCAGAACAGTTCGAAGGAGGAAGTGTAAAAACTGCAAGTAAGTCCAGATGTATAATGTGGTTTCTTTCATCGATTGGGTAATATCTATTCTTTAACATGTCTTCAACAATATTTAAGGACTTTAACCTTCGGAAAGACTTTGGATGAATATGGATTCAGTATCGCTTTTCTTCCGTACTTTATAATTTCAGCATGTTTTTATTTGGTGCTTGTAAATGTATTTCCTTGTCGAAAACAAATGAATATTTAAATTTTTATGCATACCCGAATTATATTTCCAAAATGTGAATTAACATAACTAAATTGGAGCATTAAAATACAATTTGTCTAGATCATCATCCGTTGTTGGTGCGTTTTTAGAACGGGGAAACACAGAATGACAACCTATCCTGATGTATTGAGTTGTTCGTTTATAAATCCAATTTCCGCTTGAAGAATCGCAGGAAACTCGACGAAGAATTGGAGTTTTTCTAAAAATTGGTGTGCATAAGGCTCCTGGCAATCCACGGCTTTTGCGGCAGAGGCATACATATTCGACTATGCTTTTTGGTTTGCGGGTTTCCTCGAAATTAATTCTGTAGTGGATTAATAAAATAATTATTTGAACGACAATGAACCTTTTTTCCCATGGACACAATGATCTCTCCATTATTGAAGTTGCGCCTTTGGCATTGGGAGGAGTAGAGCATATTTCGTGATCGTACTTGCTATTGATCCATTGTTCAACGGAAGTCTGTTCTTCATAGTCTATTTCCATTGATTCCTGTATCCATTTCGATAAATATTCGTTCTGGGAGTTTTTGAAGTATAATAGTATTTTAATTAATTAAAAGTCTCTACCAAGTTCATCGGATCTACGCAATCATTTTTTAATGAAGATTGCCGGTTTATCCATAGTCGTTTAGCATTAATATTAAATAAATATGTTATTAGAAGAATTATATGAACGTTTATGGCATTCATGTGTTCATTAGAAATGACAAACGGTTATGCCTACCTGTGTGAGTGTAGGTAGGTACGATTTAAATTAAATTATTGACCCAAATTATCAATTATCTTTAATTTGATATTAGGAAATTGTCAATTGTTAAATTAAACGAAGCGATTCATGCAGGGTTTTAAAATGGGCTGATTAAATTATAAATAGAATTAATTATTTGTGAAATCCGAGAATATTAAGTACCTAATAATGCATTGGCGAATCCGAACGCAACAGCCGTGAACCAAAAAAAGAGGATTCACCGGTGATATATGCAAACCAATGAGATCGTCTTACTATCTCGAGTAGAAACATCGTCTACGACGATAACGATATTCTTCAACCGCAGAAGGATACCAATAGGCCGAATTTGGAGTGTCCGTAAATAACAATAAATGCGCTGAGTCGAACTGTGGCGGTGTTTACGTACTGTCGTAAAATAAAATGATTGCTTGTTTAAAATGTTCGCTTGTTTATGTCAATAATAAACAAGCGAACATTTTATTTTCCGACAATACATAAACACCGCCACTGTTCGACTCAGCGCATTTATTGTTATTTACGGACACTCCCGAATTTGTAAATTTCTGGCCGTGACCGATTTTTATAATGTCGTTTTCTAGTCCTTTAAATTTCGTTTTTAATAAATGTTGCCCTATTCTTTTATAAATCCTATTCTATCAAATAAATTTTCATATTAAGGGTGGAATAAGGAAAAATATATTTTATTGCAGAGTATGAACCATTGTCTTCGAGTTAGTAACGAATGCATTGCTTGCGGAGAAAAAGGTTCATTTTGTGTATATTTTAAATAATAATATTTATTTTAAAGAGTTTCTTATAAACGAACAGAATTGGCAGAAACTTAAAGACGAATGGGCCAAAATTTCTTTATTACTCACAACGGATCGGGAAATCGAAAGGTTTGCAATATTTTCTAAACTGCGGATTTCTTTAAATAATTGAAATTGGTTAATATTTAAGAAATACCTTTAAAAGTTAATAACTAAGTTTGTAAATATAATTGGGATACCATGCTTGCCAAAATATACATTTGCAAGAAAGAAGCCTAAGAAATTAATATTATTTTAAGATTCCAAAGCATCTGCCGCTATGTGTTGCTCAAAAGGATACATCATACCGTTGGACTGAAAATGGTTTATTATAAAATATATGTTAATAATAATAATTACTATACAGATGACAAAATTGAAACCGGAGTTGGAAGAAATATTTCCTAATTTCTTATATTTGCTATGTGCTTGCTATTTCGTAGACTTGAGTAAATACGATAGTGATGAGACTTCAAAGGTTCAAGTCAGGGTATTATTCATTTTCATTTTTCGGATAAAAACTCATTTACTTTTTTTTTACTGACTAGGGAGGTCATTTTTGGATCCAAAAGGTTTCGGGCTGAAACTTCGCAGGGTGATAGCTGAGAAAATTTTATTAGTGCACACAAAAAATTGTCCTGCACTGGGGGGTTTAAGTGGGTTAAAAAAAGGTTCAAAATTACCAACCTCAAAATTCCTGTAGAAAACAGTAAAAAACCATCAAATTTTGCTGTCGACAATTTATTCAATTATAACGAAGGCAACGGCAGCAACATCGGTGGTCAAGTGGTTAAGCGGTTCGTCATTCAACAAAAAGGTATCAAGTTCAATTCCTCACGTCGGCATTAAATTTATTTCATTTGTTCATTTCGATTCACAAATTTATTGAAAAAATTTACAAGTTTTTTCAGTCTTTTGGCCTTATGGTGATAACATCCAAAAAAGAGTTAAATTTTTTAAAAATTTTATTTTAAGAGACTGAATAGTGTATTTACCAAAAAATTACATTTTTTTGGCCCTCTGGACTTTCCGCTGTTTGATGGCTGGAATGGCCTGGAGGCGGGTTCGCATGTGTTTTCCTAACAATTGCGTACAAAATCAGTGCAGTTATCGATACGGTGACATATCGGCACAGCTATCCAACAGATTCCTAACAATTTTCAGCAACTTTTCGAAAACTCACACACCGTCCAAACATCAACCCTAACCCTTGGACCTGACATTGACTTGGACGTTGACAACCCAAATTTTTTTTTAATTTTTAAATTTCATTTTAAGAGTCTGAATAGCATTGTCAACGTTATAGTAAGCGATTTAAATGGTTCATGAGACTCTGCACATCCTTCGTGACGATACATGTCACTATGTCTCGCAGGAAAGGTGCACCTGCTCGGACGATGTGTGGTTTTTTCGTGAAGTTTCTGTAAACTGTTAGAACTCTGTTCAATTATGTTGATTACCGCACTGATCAGCACTGATATTGTTAAAAATAGTTATGAAAAGACACGCAAACCCGCCTCCAGGCCATTCCAGCCATCAAACAGCGGAAAGTCCAGAGGACCAAAAAAATGTAATTTTTTGGAAAATACACTATTCAGTCTCTTAACATGAAATTTTTAAAAAATTTAACTCTTTTTTGGATGTTTTCAGCATAAGGCCAAAAGACTGAAAAAAAACTTGTAAATTTTTTCAATAAATTTGTGAATCGAAATGAACAAATGAAATAAATTAAATGCCGACGTGAGGAATTGAACTTGATACCTTTTTGTTGAATGACGAACCGCTTAACCACTTAACCACCGATGCTGCTGTCGCTGCTTTCGTTATAATTGAATAAATTGTCGACAGCAAAATTTGATGGTTTTTTACTGTTTTCTACAGGAATTTTGAGGTTGCTAACTTTGAACCATTTTTTAACCCACTTAAACCCCCCAGTGCAGGGCAATTTTTTGTGTGCACTAATAAAATTTTCTCAGCTATCACCCTGCAAAGTTTCAGCCCGAAACCTTTTGGATCCAAAAATGACCTCCCTAGTGAGATGAGATCTATATGTTTGCAGTATATAATTTCAATACAAAAGAAAAAAGTTAATTTCTATTCCTGAGCTCAGGCCTGAAAGAAAATATTTTATGAACGTTATTTTTAAAAAATTATATATTGTCCTTGATATATATATATATATCGTAAAAAATAAGAAAATAAATTAATTTTCTCATTATTAGGTTGCTGCAACAAATGCTATTTTGGCTTTGAAAAGTCTTCAGTTTGACTTAGATCCTCCGGATCATACTGCAGTAACAATGGTTCCAAGGTATACAGAAAGGGAAGGTAATGTGAGTGGAAATTTAGAGTAAATTTTTAATTAAAAAATTTAGATTTTATTAAAAAACATAATGGAAGGCGCCATCAAAATGCATTTAAAAGATCCGTACGAGAGTGCCAGTGATACAATAAATATCAATGCGGGTGATTTTCTCGACTCTTTCACTTTGAATAATAATGACCCTAATGATTTGTCTTTCAAAGATTCAGCTTTTATTAAGTTTAAGAAAAGGGTAAGCGAATTTGATATTCAGATATTTAATTAGCTCATTTTTCATTTCTAGATTGCTACAATCGTCGAGAAGAATGATAATAGCTTATCAAATATTAGAAAAAATGAAATTGACATAATTAAAAAAGAATCCGTTATAGAGGGTGATCAAAAAGTTCTTGATTATCTTAAATTAATTTCCTAATTGTAAATTTGTAATTACTTATTACTTGGATTATTGTCTCATAATGATGAAATGTATCTCACACGAAACCATTCAGGTTGATCTTTCATGAATAAAGTATTGAATACTTTTTTCATATGTACATATTATTTTGTATTTGGTTATTTTCCATTTTTATTTTTTTCTGCTGAGCGATATGCTTGCTTTTAATAATAATTTATAGATGACTGACTTGAGTTCTGGAACTAATACGGGACGACCGTCCCGTTTCACAATGTCAGAAAGAAATCTAGGACTCATGATGGAAATAATCAGAAAAGATCCCGAATCTTATAAAGAAGTTAGATGAATAATTGAAATTCATAATTAATATATTTTTAAAGGAATTCTTGGAGCAATTTAATCATTTTGTACAGACAATGAAGCTTCTTCACTTGCAGCCAGATCAACACAAAATGGAAATGCAACCCTTACTGGAAACTGTTTTGTTTTTATCGGGTCTTGCAAAACACTATCCTAGTATAATTACAAAATTTCGATAAAAAATACTGAAAAAATACTTTTTTAGAAGAATCAAAGCAATTCTCAGAAAGTCTGTTTACCATTCTTAGAGAACAGGGAGGTGGACTCGATCCTCATGTCCGAATGTCGTTTTGTAAAGCTTTGGTATTGTTAAGGAACCAGGACTTGATTAACCAAATTGAATTAATTGAAGTTTTCTTTGATTTGATGAAAATTGAGGATAAACACTTGCGGTAATTTTTAAATCGTCCATATAAATAAAGTATTTATTTTTCAGAAAATTTCTTCTATCATCGATTAGTGCTCACTTGAAGAGGATTTATAATAAGAAAAAGGACGTAAAATTGTTATCGAAGATTCAGAATCTTTGTTTTTCGAAAATGAAGGATTCGCGATCGATTGTAGCAAGAGCAGCTCAGCTAGTATGTATTGACGCATTTCGTAAAAAGTATTGGCGAGATGCGCGAACTGCCAACGTTATATCAGAGGCATGCTTTCACAAAGCTGCGAAGATTCAAGTAACATCGATGAAATTCTTTCTCGGACCAGAAAATGAGAATGATGAAGAGGACGATGATGAAATGTTTGAATCAGAAGATGAAGAGAGCTCGAAAACTGTTAAAGAGGTGATGACATCATTCCGTCACGTAAAGAAAACCAGGAAAAGGGCGAAAAATATGGAACGGGCCAAGAAGATGCTAAGCAAGAAGAAAAAACAGAAGAAAGGTGGTCCACATATCTAGAAGATTACATTTAAATCTTTGTTTATAGAAGGTAGAAGTAAGGAATGTAACCTAATGGCCATTCAATCACTTTATGATCCTCAGGAATTTGTTGATAAATTGTTTGGAATGTTGGAATCTAAAAAAGTGGATAAGTTCGAGGTGAAATATTTTTAGTAGGGACTGTGTAATATTGTGGCATTAGGTTCGCTTGATCAGAATAGCTCTATGCGCCAGAATAATTGGTATCCATCGTCTTCACACTTTATCTTTTTATTCATATCTTCATCGTTATTTGCAACCAAAACAAAGAGATGTAAGCGTATTATTATTTTTTTAATCGATTGGTTTTTTTAGGTAACTAGAATTTTGCTATATGCAGCACAAGCATGCCATGAAATGGTCCCGCCTGATACAGTTGAGCAACTTGTCCGTGTGATTGCTAACAATTTTGTAACTGATAGGTGAGTATTAGTTATTTTTATTAATAGCGAAATATTTTTTATATTTCAATACTCGTTGGTATATAAGGTGTCTTATAACACAACAGACAATAGTGTATTGTATAAATTATGTTTGTTTAGAAACTCCCCTGAAGCAATGACTGTTGGTATTAATGCCATTCGCGAAATTTTCTCAAATTGCCCATTTGCTGCCACTGAAGAATTGCTACGAGATTTGGCCGAGGTTGAGCCATATTATATTTTAAAATATAATTTTGATAATTTCAGTATAAGTCTTATAAAAACAAAAATGTTTCTATGGCAGCGAGATCGCTTATCACCCTATTCAGGGCTGTTAACCCGAAGCTCTTGACAAGAAAGGATCGTGGTAGACCTCAAGAGAACGACGACGATGAAAAGGAATACGTTGGATTTGCGCGACCAATTGTACATAACTTTGTAATGGGAGCTGAAATTTTGGAACAAGATCGAGAAACAGACGGTGTTGTTCTCAAGAATGACAATACAGATGATTCGGATATTGAACTTTCGGGTATATATTTATAGTCTTCAGGAAAATATGACGAAGGGAAGAAGAAAAATTACGCCTCGTTTTGTGAAAATTAATTTTTTTTAATTGCAACATTCCTAGGTCAAATGCAACAATTTTTTCCTATTTTCCTCTTTCATTCGCCATATTTCTTTAAAAAGGACAATATTCTATATTTTTATTAGACGTTGACACCGATGACGTCGACACTGATGATGATGATGAGCCACAAGCCAAAAAGAAAAAGACAATTGACGAGGATGAAGGGGAAATGGAGGAGTTGTCCGATGAAGAGGTGGTAGTTGAAAGTGAGGATGTTGATGATGAGGAAGAAATTGACGATGAAGAGGAAGATGGGGAAGTGGAAGGAGATGAATGTGATACAAGTAAAGATCCCGAATCGGATAAAGTGGATTCCAAGAAGAAAGCGGAAAATATATGCACAGATAGAATTTTGACGCAAGAAGAGTTTAAGGCTATCAAAGTTTATCAGTTGAAAAAGCAGATGATTGGCGAGAAGCGACTTAAAAAACAACTTGGTAAAGGACGAAGTAATGCTGACGAAAGGATTATAGAAGAAACTAGCGAGAAATTAGAAATGTTTGTTTAAATTAATTGTTTTTCTTTAAATTATGTTTATAGGAAGCGCAAATCTGATGGATTAGCTCGTTTAAGTGATATTGAACACTTCCACAAGAAAAAGAAGCAGTCAAAGGCTGAAAGATTGGCAGACGTGGCCGCTGGGAGAGAAGATTCTGATTACAAATTTGGTCGTCCGAAGAAAAATGTATTGATTTACTTAAAAATGACTTTAAATGAGATAATTTATTGTTTAGGGACCTCACGTTGGACGAACTAACGAGCAAAATTCGAAAAGGAAAGTGTTTGCAATGGTGCGCAACAAAGTTCGAGGAAAGAATCGACAACGCTCGTTCCGTGACCAACAGAAATCACTTAGAGATTATTTACTGCGACAGGCTGGAAGGAAACCTCAATAATCATAAATTGTGTTATAGTATTGTTTTCTTGTTGAGGATGTTGTTGTTTTTGTTGTTGTTGTTATTTCTGCTATTTTACAAAGTTGTTCTGTATGTGAAAGAAACCTCAGTTAATAAAGAAAATTTATCTAGAATTCTTCATCATTAAATCCCCTAGAGATTTCAAAATGTGACTAAAACTAATTGGTTTGGGTTGAGTATGGCAAGTGTGAGAGATGAGTATTGAAGGTTGAGCTTACTTTATTAGTTTTTTCCTGTTTGGAAAAGTGTCTATTTTATTAATGAACCGATTTATTATATCGATATGTGGTGGAACAGATATTGCAAAGGTATGATTTCAAATCAAGTAATTTTGAGTTGCGATAAGATAAAAGTATGCAAAAGCGTTTCAAACGTGAACAGCTCACAACAGATATTAGCGCAATTCCGGTCGCGACCATTTAACGATTCCGAAATTGAAAAATTTCCATTCTGCCCATGTCTGATTCACATTTAGCAAAGCACAATAGAATAAAAGTTCATTTGTATCACAAATTCCTCGTTGATAAAAAATATAGTCGTCGCCAAATTCGATTACCACCGCAAAATGTGGCGCACTTTTTTAAATATTATTTTTTCATTTAATTTTTATGATTTTTATTATTTTCCACAATTTTTCCACTATTTAAACAACATCTATAACATATTCTTCTATTTATTTAAGCTATAACAGTATAGAACGTGCATAAACAAGGAAATAATCTTAAAAATTTAAAAAAAAAATAATATTTGAAAAGTGCGCCACATTTTGCGGTGGTAATCGCATTTGGCGGCGACTATAATTTATTATCAAAATATAAGAAATTGAAAATTCCAATTTTATTTTCATAAAAAATAAAGGTAATAAATTGGATTTCATCTATTTTTCTTTTCAGAGATTGGTGCGTAATGGAAGAAGAAAAATGGAATGAGGTTCTCGTTTGGACGGCCATTCTTATTTACGAAATAATGGGCAGCACACATTGAAGAGGAATTGACGAAAAAGTTGTTTGTGGCCGTGTGGCCGCCCATCATTTTCTCTTCTGTTATTTCTCTTCCATTAAGTACCGATCTCTGAAAAGGACAATAGAAGTTTTGAAGAAATGTAACACAGATAATTAAAACAGTTATGATTCAAAAAATATATATATATAAATAAATTGCATATTTGTCTTTCATGATCTCATTGAGACCATTGAGAACAATTTTAAAATGTTGAAAATAAATTATCAATTTCTCACATTTTGATAATAACTTGGAAAAACCACAATTAGTAGATTGTAAATTCAACAGACTCAAAAGAATTTCGACGAAATTGATAGTCCTAAATTGAATTATTGAAATACATTATGACATAGTTACGGTAATCAATTTCTACTGTAGAGGATGTCAATAGGAATTCTTGAACGAGCAGATTAAATAAAATCTTGCGATAACAATTTTACGGTTTTCAATAGATTAAGTTGCTACATGTAGCTGTGACATGATTTTAATTTGTATCTATAATCTTCAAGGGCAGAGCAAACATTTAAAAGTATATATCTTGGTACCAAGCTTGGTTAGAATAACTGGAAATTTGTAATGTAATTTTATAAAGGTATTATGGAGGAAACAGCCACAGACAGGTAAAATCTTCTACAATGTTAAGCAAGGTACGTTTATTTAAACTTTGAACTTTCAATCTATGATACAGTACATATTGATTACTGTAATCATGTACACCAAGTGGAAGTTGTTAGTTTGCAAGATACAAGCGGCTAAAGCGACAGCTTAGCTAAAAATCTTCTTACACTATAGTAAAATATTTAAAAATAAGTTGGTTTTTATGACGTTTTCTGAGCTCATATTAGTATTACTTACTATATCATTCGCAGTGGTCATATCATAACGTAATTCAAACTTCAGAATTTCACGGAGAGTTATGTAAATTAGGTGGCAACTAATTTTCCCAAAATAATCTAAAAACCCCAAGTATTAAGCAAATTGTTAATTATAATCTCGATTTCTTGCAACATTTCACAACATTTGGGTAATTCTAATATTTTCTTTTAGAAACAACTATCAGATAATCTGAAAAAGGCTTTATCTTTACACAAACCCAGCATCACTTCTAATTCTGTAAATTTGAAAAATGTTCAAGTTCATTACAATGAGCACAAAAGAGGTTCTTTCAAAGTTTTCATTTACCAGCCATTTGAAATAATACTTACTGAACATGGTATGTTGTTTATTGGCTTACTACGATATCTTATTTTAAAGTTGGAAAGGTTTATGACGAACAAATTGCGGATAAGAATGTTTTTATCAATAATATTCGTGATTTTTGTGTTTCTCATAGAAGCATCACTCAGAAAAATAGGAGAATCTCCGATTTTTACATAACTGATCCGAACGATAAAGGTAAGGAGAAAGTTGTAATAAAATAAAAGCTGCAATTATAGAAAAATTAACACGACTTCTGGAAAAATTCATACATCGACTGGAGAACAACGATTCCGACGAAGCGAATCTTGACGTATATCTAGAAAACTACAAGAAAATGCATCATCCAAGCAAAGTAAATGTTAATAGCTGATATGAAACGTGTTGTTCCTGAAAAATAAATATAAAAACGATTGAATAACAATATATTTCATTTATTTATTTGATATTAGTTCTACTAGTTTTATTTGTACAACGTAAATGAATGATAATATTGAGGTAACAAAAAACTGAACCATAATCTTGAATAACACTGTAGAATTCGCATATATGGGATGAAATATTTGACGCAACTGGTAGTGGATGCTTTAAACCTGCTGATGGAAAGAAGCGAGCTTCAACAATTAAGAAACCGCCCGTAACGAGCTTCGCAAATTCTTATCACGTGAATAACGAGCAAAGGAGTTCAAATTCGCCATATAAAGTAAGAGCGTTGATTTTAAATGATATTGCAAACTATGGTCTTTCGCAGAACATTTTTTGACGCCGTAATTCCAATAGTTAAAAAAAAAAATTTTTAATATTAGTGTACCAGAGATGACAGGGGACGTTCTACAGAAGAAATAGCCACGCGATCTCCCGGGTGTCGACCACCAGACTTTTGAAGACAGCGGTCTCTCCCCACTGGTGAATCCCAACGCTTCGGTCACCGAAGAAAAAACAGAGCGCGTAGGAACAAAACACGCTTCGGCCACCGATGTAAGTGCGCGACTGTAAAATTGACACTCGCACACCGACATCGGTGCCCGACGAGTTAAAACGACGTTCGCACACCGACATCGGTGGCCGAAGAGTTAAAACGACACTCGCACACCAACGTCATGAGATCGGCTATTTTACGTTTCGTTTACTAATTTCTGTGATTGTTATATTTTATTATTCAGAATTATTTATTGATTAAAACAGTAAATACAAACAATAACAAATTAATAACAACATTGTACACAACAGATAAAAATGAAAGTTTAAAAATGAATAACAATATTGTACAAAACAGAGGAGATACGTAAGAATGTCTTTATCCGTTAAATGGTGATGGAAAATCATTGATTAATTGTCTTTTACAGTAAATTTTTTAGATATTTTACAATCTGTTTTGTATTAAAATCACTGGTGAATCCGAACGCGTCGGTTAAGAACAAAACGGTCTTCGGCCACGGACGAAAACGTTTTTAATAAGAATTATTCAAATTTTGACACTCTAGGGTTCCTCGCGACAATTGAAAAAAAATATAGAGCTAAATTAAAACCAAACAATATAATTTTTTTAAATAAACCATTACTGCAGCGTACCAAAATATGGTCATGGTTTTTTTTTAGCAATTATATAGCTATAGGTTTCTATTACGGTTTCACTCCAATTGAAAACATCAATATTGCCATGTTTAACCATGTTTCCCATTTTTCCACGTAAATAATTTATAATTATTTTCACGTAAAGTACTATACTGTCCAAAATCATTTAATGATTGGTTCTAGAAGATTAGTGTTTACCACTTAAACTGAGCTTCTCATTTCCTCATTTCAATTGTAGTGCGGTTTCAGACCTAGAAAATTTGTCATTTTGAACATTTCATCTGAACATTCCCTTCTGAACATTCCCATCTGAACAGTCCCTAATATTCCGAATGCGTAGGTTTTTCATAATACATCCTAATATTTTCCAGTGAGGATTTCCAGTGAGTGAGGATATTCTCCTTTAAGATTATTTCACAGTTTTCAAAATCAAAGAAAAATAAACGGAATTACTTCAATCTTCTTCTATTTCCACATGAAACGTTTTTCGAAATAAATATTGTAATGGTATCGGAAATCAAAGTATACATATTAGAGCGTTGCTTAAAAGCCACATAATGTTTTTTAGTTTATTATTAGTACACTACTCTGCTCGAGCTGTTCTACAGGGGTGCACCATAATTACGGGCAGTACTGTGAATGCACTTTAACGGAAAATGACGATTATAAGAGATTCAACTGCTTTAACTGTATGGAATTTTAAGATAAACTTTAAGACATACAACATCGTCTAGGAAAAATTCTATTTTCAAGTTTAGAAAAATGAGCCAGTTATTTTACTAGGCCACACGAAAATAATGCGAAGTTAGCAAAAAACATAAAATATAATCGTCGCCAAATGCGATTACCACCGCAAAATGTGGCGCACTTTTTTAAATATTATTTTTAAATATAATTTTTATGATTATTATTATTTTCCACGTTTATTACACGATTGAAACAGCATCTAAAACATATTCAATTTATTTAAGGAAAAACAGTATAGAACGAGCATCAACAAGAAAATAATCATGAAAATTCAATTTTAAAATAATATTCAAAAAGTGCGCCACATTCTGCGGTGGTAATCGCATTTGGCGACGACTATAACAATTAATAATACTTTATTCATTTCCCATATTCACAGAAATCACATATATTCCCAGAAAACGAATTTGGACAACAAATAATTAAGATGAAAAGCTGATCCCGCACGATATCCAAGTTCAAATCAATAAATTAGGAAATTCATACCAGGGATGGGAGGTACACCGTTTTTGGAATTCCAGGCGGGCGGGACCTTATAAAAATTGAAAATTTCAAAACTCGGGCTCGGGACGGGGACTTCCCTTTTTCCCTACGCGGGACCGGGACTTCCCTCCCATCAGTGATACATATATGCACGCCAACTGGTATGATTATACAATGAGCTCAGTAAACGTGCTGAAATCTAATTTTTTGGAAGGATATTCATATTTTTAGATATTTTAAGACAAGCCTAATTAAATTGTAGTAAAAACATTTTGGTTAAAGAGACGCAACAATTTTCAGACACTCTTAAAAAATGGAAAATCGTTATTTTCGGTTGGCGTGTATATGTATGTAAAAAAGTGTAAAAAATGCATATTAATACAGTAACGACTTCGGAATATCATCAATAATATTTACAATTTTATGGATTGGGACATTTACGTTCAGAAAATATATTGAGACACGATTCCATTGGGGCAAGTTAGCTATAAAAAAGTTATTGCAAAATTGATAAGATTGGTTTGCTTTAAGTAGTAGCGGGTTACGAGGAGAATGGCAGAAGCGAACTCTTTGAATGAAGGGCAATGATAATGGTTGACAATTATTTTATAATATATTTTAATTTTAACTTAATACACCTTATTTTAATAGATTCGCAGTCTAGTTTACTCAGCTTATCGGTATATGAGTTATAGACCATAGACAAAGTACACGAACGTTGGGACACAAACATATCTTCAGATGAAAGGCTTAGGCTTAGGTACCTAAGCCTAATTCGCTGTGATAGCTGTTGTTTCAGCTACATACTGCTATGTATTAAATTATTCTACATAAATGTTGCAACCTTCCCCTTCATATTCTGAAACACGGAAACCGTGTCATATAAAAGTTCGTTCGTGTCCCAACGTTGCTGTACTTTGTCTTTGGCCGAGTTATACTTAATGTTAATTCTTTGACAAACCGTGCGTGAATTGAATCGACTTGTTTTTTGAATTATCTTCAAATTTTGTTTTTCTAAGAAATTGCACTGTGATAATACAGTAATGGATGGTCGTTGAGATATTCAAGTGTATACCCTGCAGTTCACTTCGATTACAGTAATATTTCTATGTATTAAAAACTATTTATTAGAAAAAACGAATGATTTCACTCTTTAAAGTTTCATAAAGAGATAAGCTAATGTGACGTAGAGGGTTTACTAGAATAAATTTCTGAACGTTCTTCTAATTATTATCATCAAAATTTGTTTAATTTCAGTATAAATCATATTTATCACTAGCACAATCAACAAATTATGTCACGGATCAGGACCGAGCATGTGCCATGCCGCCGAAAAGTCTAGGCTATTGGACTTGGAATCGTCGACTTGCTTCTAAATACGATCCAAATCCTGCCAATGAGGCATTTAAGAATTATTATCATCGTCAGGAGGAGAAATCACGAAGAAATGAAAAATTTAAAAAGGATATGAATGCCAACCAGCAAGCTCGGTATAATGTCGATGTTAGCAAGAAAAAGAAGAAAGAGGCGAAAAAACAAAAAAAGGAGATAGGAAGTAAAAAAGAGGGAAGTACCGAAACGGCAAAGGTTAAATGTTTATCGTTTGAGTTATCCGACAAAAAATCAAGCAAGTATTATTCTATGCGTTTTCAATTTGTGATAAATTGTTTTAAAGAGAAACGAAAAAGACAACCAAGTCAGAAAATAAGGAAACAACAAAGATTGAGAATAAAGACAATAAAGCTGCTCCCGCATTTTACGGGAGTATTGAAGCGGAAGCGGCTGCATCATACGCGGCTGAACATATTTCAATTGCTTGCGACAATCTGAAAAAGTTGCAATTTGTTGCGGATGATGCATATAAGCAATCAAGGCATCAATTGGTTTGTTGTTTTGTCAATAAATATTGCCAAATGGAAAATGTTCGACTTGGAGTTAGGCTGGTTTGGTTTGATTTGAGGCAAAGAAACCACAACGCCGGTTGAATTTTCAATAAATTTATTATTTCACTTTTTTAATCGAATCTAAAAAATATTGTCCTTCAGAGATCGGTGCCTAATGGAAGAACAAAAAAAGAAGAAAAATGATAGTCTCGGATGGACGGTCTGACGGCCACAAACGACTTTTTCGTCTATTCTTCTTCAATGTGTTCTGTCCATTTTTGAGACAAAAAACATTGATAAAAGGCAAAAGAGTGGCCGTCCAAACGAGAAACTCCTTTCATTCTCAATTTTTTCCTTTTCCATTAGGCAACGATCTCTAAAAAGGGCATTACATTTATTAAAAAAATGACATGGACTTTGAATTTAATTTATACTAAAACAGCCCGACTTCATGTGAGTTTAAGCTAAAATACCTTTAAGTATGGTATCGCGGAAAACTGACATACTGTAGTTTGAGAATTTAATTAGACCATAGTAATTTTTCATATTTCCTATTAAAAATTTTTCGAAATAAAAAATTTTAAAGAATAAATTATGTTCTAACTTCCTTAAATCTAGAATTTGTTTTTTTTGGAAACTTTCATAATTTTCAAAAAAATTTGATTGAATTTTTAGTGTGGTCATGATGTACTCCATATGTTTCCATATTTTATACACAAATATAAAGTGAAAAGCTTATACCCCCAATTTAATCATACGAATTTCCAGGATCAATTAAACGAAATTATGGATGAACTGAAAGATTTTAATGCACAATTGAAAGATAAACGAACATTGGTTAAGCTTAAAGAGCCAAACGTAATTATCTATTATTGTTGTGGTGTAGATTGATGAGAAAAATGGTCTTCCTGGGAGCAACGAGACAGATTATAGCAGTTACTATTCTCCACGAAACTGCGCCCCATTGCAAAAGAATTCGCACCAATTGAAAACCTTTTAATTTATTATTTTCAATGTTTAATAGTCTGGTCCATTAATTGAGGTACTAAGAAGTTATTTTCATTAATTCATCAAGATTTCTGCAGAATTAAACTTTAACTGATAAATGAAATATTGAAATTAAAAATAATAAATTAAAGAGTAGTATTTGTAATTGGTGCGAAGTCTTTTGCAATGCGGCGAGGTTTCTTGGTTGTTGTGTTTATTTGAATTATTCATCGAATCATTAGTTTAGCGCAGCTTTTCTTTTCTATTGGTTATAGCTTTTGAAATAGCAACTAATTTATTAAGAAAAAAAACAAAACAAGAGCACAATTGTGCGCTCGGTTGCAAACTGATCGCGGTTTTGTTGCGTCATTTATTTTTAATAAAGTTGTTTCATTAGTGTTTAGATGTTTCATTTACATCACCTGTTAGTTTCAAGGTTCTTTTTATTATAGCAATAATGTTTAAAAAATATTAAAATTGGTTGTAAGTAAAAATTAAACAAAAAATCATTTATTCATGACAAATTTTAAATGCTCCATAACTTTTTGGTTACAAAGGAAAACATCGAAATGATACTAACAGAAGCAAAATTTTATGCTCATTCCAATGATGCGTATGAATTTCAGCAAAGCAAAGATACCTCAAAGTTATGAAGCATTTACAATTTGCCATTCTCTAAAACACAAAATATTTGCTTAATTTTGTTCCCTACCAATTGTAAAATTATTTAAACATTGATGATGCAAAAAACCAAATTAATAATTATTTAAAAATTTATTAATTAACATACATCTGGTATGAACCGTTTGCAATTTAACATGTATCCATTGCTGAACTTGCCACGCCCATATTTTTTTTATTTTCAAAGAATGGGAGGCCATAGACAAAGTACACGAACGTTGGTACACAAACATATCTTCAGATGATGGGCTTAGTCTTAGGTACCTAAGCCTAATTCGCTGTGATAGCTGTTGTTTCAGCTACATACTGCTATGTATTAAATTATTCTACATAAATGTTGCAACCTTCCCCTTCATATTCTGAAACACGGACACCGTTCGTGTCATATAAAAACTCGTTCGTGTCCCAACGTTGCTGTACTTTGTCTTTGGCCGAATGGGACATCATTTTTTATTTGTGATGTGCCTGATGTGCAAGAAAAGACTTGAAATGAAAAATTAAACAATAATAACAAATAAATTAAATCGACACCTCTGTCTATTTGCCCCCAAGCGAGACGCCCCCAAGTCTGTAAGTCATTTTTCTCACTAATCAAACTACGACAATATTAATCACTATTAATCTTTTTTCAGAAGATCAATCCTGCTGCCAACTTCATACTGGATACCGAAAGTTCCATTAAATAAAACTTCCTCCGTACTGAATAACAAGCTACAAATACATATATTATAAAGTATCCGTGCTTATATTATGTGTCGCTCGTGTCCAGAAGATCGGACAACCTTTTGTTCTACGTAGTTTATCTTATGAATCATAATTCACTCATCTTCGAATGATTGATAATAAAATGAAATATAGAGTGGTTGAATTTCTAAAATAAGCGAATTTATTTGGCCATTAACTTTACACAAACACACACAAATAGATTGTTGTGACAGTTTTCTTCGTTGTCATTTTCCTTTATCACCTAAAGATTCTCGTCAACTATTCCTGTTTATTGAATCAACACTTTTTTAATTGGGTTCTTCATCGTTTCGATTGATTCCCTTTTTGTATTTTTTGGGATAAATTATGAGGTGGAGTTCAATATTCCTCATAGTTTTGATTGCGATCGACACGACGAGTGCAGGTTTCTTTGACTCTTTGGTCTCAAAATTTGCTCCAAGTATGTTTGATAAGTTTTAACAGGCAAATTTTAAAATGTATTTTTTATTTGATATTTTAACCGTACATCACAAAAACATAATTATATATGGTCAATCCAATTGAAAAATGCAATCCTATATTAACCAAGCTAGAAATAAATCTTCATTTAATGAAAGTTTTAACAAAATTATATAAATTTGGAAACTATCATTACATTAGTAATGATTGTGAGAAATGGATGTCTTATTTATTTTTTGCTCTTCATGTTCTTTTTTATTGAAAAAATTTTGAAAGTGAAAATATCTAACGTATCAGTATTATTTAAAGTAGGGATCGGGATTGGGATCGGGACTTCAATTTTTTGATCCACTCTGAATTTTTCAGAAAACAACTTTTCCCCATTCCTACCTGTTTCGGGGTGGTAATCTGTTTTTCGAGAAACTTCGCAGATTTAGATATTTTATTCATCGTATAAATAAATCGTATTGTCCTTTTCAAAGATCGGTGCCTAATGGAAGAGGAAAAAAATTAGGCTGGAATGAGGTTCTCGTTTGGACGGCCGAGGATGGCAAGATTTTTAAGACTATTATAGGCGGATGGTTAATTTTAACTTCCTTCTTTCCTTCTTTCCTTCTTTCTTTCTAATAAGTCCTTCTTTCTAATATATTCAAAAAAGTTTGAAATCCAACATGACGCAGTTACGGTAATTCAGATGTACTGTATAGTCGAAAAATTGCAAATAGAGTATTCAAATTATTTGGTTTTGCGGTTATGCATCGTATTGTGTCCTTATACTTCTACAAAAGTAAAATCTACTAACTCTGTTAAGTTTTCCTCATAGAAAAATGTTTTGAAAGGCTCTAATCTTTGCAAAAACATGATTTTCAAAAATGACTATTTACGTGTCAGCCGTATGTGACTAGCCGTATATTGTTTTCTCTTAACAATGCTCTTATCAGCACCAATTAAAGGAAAACGAGTTTTACAAAAAATACAAATATGTTCAAAAACTCTACTGTTTAAAAAATATTTAGCCATTTTATCCGAGAAAACACTCATCTAAAATCTGGAGTAAAATTTAAGAGAACTTTACTACATAATTATTAAATAAATTTCTTCACGGTGACATAACAACGTCAATTTAGTCCACAATTATACCCAAAATAATTTTTTTTAGTTTTTAGAAGTTTTTAATTATGTTTTAAAAGATTATCCTTTTTCTAATATTTACAAGGCTCATAAAACGAGTAAAATTCGAAATTCTGATTGAAAACTTATTTAATCGAATTGGAAAAGATAATCCTTAATTCTGAGAAATTTTTAATGCTTCTTTTATTCAGTCGTTTTGCAAAAAATCTTTAAAACTCACTACATTACTTAATTATCAGATTAATGCACTAAAAGAGGAAAACTAAAAGTGAATGACTCGAAAACTTTCTTCATTTTTGAGATTAAGATTTTGTATGAAATAAAAAATTTCGATTACCGTAACCAATTACCGTAACTATGAAATACACTTAAACTACCGTAACCATCACATATTGCATTACCAAAACTCAGAATACAAAAAAAAATGAAAGTTTTATGAAAATAACTCGCTCTGCTAAAATAACCTAATAACTGTTTTGTAAAAAAAATACCAAAAAAAGATAATTGTGATCAATTTTGTTTATCTTTATTCGACGGTGAAGATTGTCCAAGCCAAATTAAAATTAAAATTTTTCAATATTTAAACGCGTCGTATTAATTTAAGCGTATTATTTTCCTAAAACTTGAAATGTCATTTTTATTAACACGACTTCAATTCCTCTTCAACGTGAGCTGCCCATTTTTTTGAGACAACACACATTGATGTCGCCCTCCTAACGAGAACCACATTTCATTCTTCCATTAGGCACCGATCTCTTAAATGGACAATAATAATTATTTAGTGAAATTATGATTAATATTAATATGATGATGATATAATATGATTAATATTATATATTATTATAAGCCAAAAACTATTTTATTGAAGTAGAAATAATATAAAGTTTTTAGCTTCATCTTCTTCGGCACCAACGTCGTCGAATAATCCGAAAAATCAAAAGCAAGTTACGGAAGACAGAGCAAAGGTTTCATTTTAATTTTTTAAGTTTGATTTTTTATTATTTAATTTATAAACATCTCATGTTAAAAATAAAAGCATATGGAGAAGAAATATAATATCATAATATAAAAAATTGAAAATTCAATGTGTGTTTCATGCGTGGTAATTTTCAGCAGAGCGTGATAAATTCAGCTGACTCTACGTTGCCAAATTAAAATAAAGGTTTCAGGCCAAATGAAAATGATGATTTTTTAATATTTAAACGTATATAATGAAGCTTCCCTTGAATATTTCTGATTTCCGTTGATGTAAAATGACTAGATTCGTCGAAATATATATCTAAATTATAACAAATCTTCAATATTTAATCTCCTAGTAGTATAACTCAGCATCCATTTTTATCATTTCAGTTGGCATGTGGTTTAACTAAATATTTAGTAAAATCATCATTTTCGTTTAGCCAAATTTAAACTTGCTAGCTTGCTTATTTAACGTTTTTCGTTTCAATTAGATAATATTTTAGCATTTCATTATTCTATCTTTTCATCAAATAATAAACAAAATGAAGATAACAAAAATTGATGAGAAACACAAGAGGAAGAGATTAGATGGCCTTAATGGCCGTGTGGCTGTCTAAACAAGACCTTTTCTCCGCCCCTAATTTTTTACTCTTCCATTAGGCATCGATCTCTGGAATGAATAATATCAAAATTAATAAAGAATAAATCCTGGACATTTTTGAAAAAATGTAAGAGGTCTGTTGTTCTAACAACGTCTGGTTTTAGGTGGCACTAGTGGATAACTTTACTTGAAATCTGATTCTACAAAGTGTTTCCTGAGAATTCTAATAATATAATAAATGTCATTCAATTACAGAAAATTCTTACGAAACACTGGTTGGATTGTGTTTTTCTATTCAAGACACGTCAGATCGAAATGAATATTTTCAATATTTAACCGTATATTACTATTTTACACGTATTTTTATTTTTATAATATTAATTTGAAACGTCATTTTTACTAGCTCGTCTTGAACTCTCTAAAAACATGCGCTTCTTGTCGCACATTGCAAAACGAGCATCTTTTCTGAGCCCCCAGTTTAACCATTCGACGTGTTCAAGGTTCAAAAACGGAAACAAATTTAGCTCAAAGTTAATCAAAAAACGTAAATCCAGCCAAGTTCAGAGTCAGGCCGTGCCTAAGAATTAACGTATATCTAATAACAAACCACCTCTAGGTCAATTATTAAAATAGGAGCTCATAAAGCCGTTGGAAGAGAATATTTAGTAAATATATTAATGTTCTTTGATAGTTCAGAGTACATCTAAAAGTATTACATAAAAATTGACTTCTAATTTAAGCCTGCAGTAGCGGTTGAATAATGTTAAATGTTCATTTCCATTTGGCGTGTAGATATTTATTCGTTTAATATTATTCACTGGAAGCAAGCTTCCATTTTTGGCTTTCCCACTTGGTATTAGTTTTGGAGAAACATAATATTTAAAACTTCTGAGTATATTTCTATAATATTTTAAAATTAAAACATTCATTAATTTCAAATATCAATGTATATACCTGAAAAAGTTTTTGAATAATTCAAACTCTAACATCTCAAATAAAATAATATAATTTTCAGCAATATCTTCAAGACTTTGGCTATGTACCACCTTCAAACTCATTAGCAAGCGGCCGAGGCATGTCGGCTGACATTGGTACTGCAGAGAAAATCCTCCAAACTGCAATAAGGTACAAAGCGTCCTCGAATAGAAATCATAAGGAATAATGTTGCAGAAAATTCCAAGATTTTGCCGGACTAGCCAAGACGGGAATACTTGACGCTGCAACAAAAGCTAAAATGGCTTTAGCTAGATGCGGAGTTACCGACGCTCCATTAGCAATAACATCGGGTGGAAGCTCATGTATGTATGTGGAAATAACAAACGATTAATACAGTTATTTTAACTACAGCACAATTTAAATGGTCAAAAACACGATTAACCTACTCCATTGAAAATTATTCACCAGATCTTCCACGTGATAGTGTTAGGTAAGAATTTAGTTACTTACATTTTCAAGTATATAAAAGATTTAAACAATTTATAATGTTACGTAACTGAATAGCGAAAATAATGAGGGAAATTAAAATTCGGATGTAAAACAGAACGTGAGAATGCGATCGGTGTAGCGGATTATTGGGGATAGAGGATATATATACACTAGCTGACAAAAGTTTTGTCACAAATGTTTTTTCCGGTTTAACTTTTTTGTGACTTGACCAAATTGGCTGATTTTTTGATATTTTATGTGAATCAGTGTTCAAAGTGTTATAGTAGCAAAATTTAGTTTAAATTGTCATGACAATTTCGGTACCACGCATTCCGTTTTCCCTCATATTGATAACAGCTTGCCGGGTGGCAATTGGAGTTTCTTTACGTGGAGTCATATCTAAAATGTTGCCAATTACTTCTATTTTCAATAAATTATGAAAAAAATATAATTGAACTTTAAAAATTATTAAAAAATGCAGTGCAAGAAAAGTGCGTAATATCTTTGAGCTACGCGTTTTAGGATAAACGTTTGTCACTGTAAAACGGATCATCGTAATTACAAGCGGGAATTTGAAAATAATCTACAACCATATGAATCTATCATATCAAAAAATCAGCCAATTTGGTCAAGTCACAAAAAAGTTAAACCCGAAAAAACATTTGTGACAAAACTTTTGTCAGCTAGTGTAGATATATATATATATATAGTTTTCTTTTCTTAATGAATAATTGCTCTAATAAAAATGGCAGAGGAAAACACTCATTGTTTAACAGAAACATAAGCAGATTTGTATTTTCTAGTCATGTTAGTTTTGTTAAAAACTAATTAATAAATAAAATATTTATAAAATAATAAATTGAGAAGACGTGTTTAGCGCAATCAGTAACAAATTTTACAAACTGCGCTACTTTGTGTGGAGCGGAGTGCTTCAACTTTAAAAATTTTCAAATTCTATACTTTTTTAATTTTAAATATCTTCACATACATATTTTACGATGAATGAAACCGTTACTTTTTACGCCCGAACCCTCAGTCTCATTTTTAGTATGACGACCCGAAGAGTAGTGTTTGGAGTTGAGACGCATGTAAACTACTTAAACGGCTTACCAGGACTGGTTCGATAGCACTCAATCTAATAATAATATTTATAAGTAAAATATATTAGAATACATCATACAGAATAAACGAGAATAGATGAACTGGGGGAATAGAAATTGCTCACATCTTGACTCGGCTCGGTAACCATCGAGAGCAGCCACCGACCCGTAACCCTGCTGTGTAGACGACTGCGACTGCCTATAGTAGCATCAAGGGAAGAACGCGGAACCCCAAGAGCTCCTGTTTCATAGTTTATGCTCGCGTGCCTCCGGTCTGTGTCTTCTTTGCGCATGTCGTATCTGTGGTTGTAAAAAACTTTTACTGAAATCCTACAGAAGATCAAATAAATATTTTAATTTTCCAATATTTAAACTTGTCTTATTAATTCATACGTATAAATTCCAATCTTGCTTTTATTTATTTATTTATTTAAAAATACATGTACTAGACACGTGATGAAAAGTAATGTAAAACACCACAGAAAAAAAATTAACAAAATCAGACAATTAAAATAAAAATAAATAAAAATAAAGTTAGGCAAAATTTAAATAATTTGGATAAGGTTAAATTAAATAGTTCACAGTAGGGAAAACTGAAGGGGATAATAAAGGGGATAGGGAAATATTTAAAACAATCAATTACCCGATTAAGTGGGATCCTAAGGAAGTCATAATAAATATGCCAGAGGAACGAAAATTTTGAATAAACTAGTACATAGAATTTACATATAAGAGCTACTAAACAAAATAAAATTAGGTACTTTATAATATATTAATTAGAGGAAATATCGAGACTTCCCCGAATTGACTGAAAAAGCCTCTCTTTCATGGTGGAAGAAAGTTTCTTACACCTGTCTCTGAATGCTGGAATTGTTCTTGAATTGAAAAACTTTCTACGAATTGCTCTTTTAGGAGGCATAAAAGTCAAATTAAATCCACTACGATTAGTTGAAGATTTAATTGAGAATAATTGAGAATAATTTTCTCCAATTGACTTGTGCTTTTCCCAACAAAACTTTAGACAAAAACTTCTGATCATACGTCCCATTAACAGGTTTTAAGTAAACGATCAGAAAGAAAAATAAAAATCTTTACAAAATGTTAGAGATTGTGGCTTTACGAGCAGCAATTTTTATGATTTCAGTTGGTGCGCTACAGTTTTTTCATTAAATAAATTTTGTTCTTATTGATAGGCGTGCAATTGCGGAAGCATACAGTTTGTGGTCGAAAGTCACCCCATTGGAGTTTTCCGAAGTTCAACCCGGAGGAAATGCCGATATTAAAGTCCGATTTGGTGTTAATAACCACAACGATCCATGGCCATTCGATGGAGAAGGTGGGGTTCTGGCGCATGCCACATTCCCAGAAAGTGGTCTATTCCATTTTGACGATGATGAGAACTGGGCTTACAAGGAGCCTTCAAAGATCGGAAGAGACCATACGGATCTTCTCGCCGTTGCCATTCACGAAGGTGGTCACACATTGGGATTAGAGCATTCAAAAAATGAAAACGCAATTATGGCTCCATTCTACCAAACAACTGTGGACAGTAATGGCAACTACATTTATCCAAATCTCAAGGCGGACGATATAGCAGCGATTCAGAAAATTTACGGACCACGCCGAGGCAGTGCACCACGCCAGCCTGATTTCACAACCACATCGCGACCAACTACGACTAAAAGGAGTTGGTTCGGACGATTTTTCGGTAGTGACGATGATGATACGGAGTTTATTCCTTCAACTGCGCCAACGACAACAACGAGAAGACCCATGACTCTATGGCCGACGACTAACGCCCCGACGACACAAGGTTTCGGAACGAACGGCGGTTTTGGAAGCGGTGGCGGATCCGGAGCAAGATGTCCCTACTCCATCGATGCTTATACTCCAAGTAAGGATTTAGTTAGGAAAGATAATTGTACTCTAATAGACTATAGGTTTATGTATTAAAAATAGAATACGTTTTGTCTTTGATGACCTTTGTAATTATGTATTCAAATCAATTAGAGTTCTTTAAGGTGACACATACTCGTATGCATTTTCGGGATCCAATGTCTATTCCATTCAAGGAACTAAAGTTATTAATGTGCAACCAATTCGAAAATTGTTCCTTAACGCTCCAGCTACGGTAAACGCAGCTGTTTTTAACCCAATTGCTGGTTCCATGCTCCTTATCTCGAATAATAGGGTAACATAACCAAAACTAATCACTTTACAATTTTTAATTCTTTAGGTCTACAGCTATTATTATTCTCGAATTCGCCAAGTTTTCCAACTAGATGTTGGTTATCCCAAGACACTGCCGTCAAATCTAGGATTTACAGTGCGCGGCGCTATTAGATGGGTCAATGGTCATCAGATTTTATTAAGCGTAATAGTTTATATTCTTACTTACAAATTTTATCAGATAATTGATAGGACTCTGATGACTTTGCCGTATACGACGAGTTTTGGAATCAAGTGACACTTAAGAACAAAATATCATCATACTTCCCAAATCTTCCAAGAAATGTTAAAGGAATTGAATCGCGTACGTGTTGCAGTGTTTTATTATAAATTATTATTTTAGCTTCTGGTATGACGGTAACCGCGTTCACAGCAGCTTCCGTTGTCGAGTATGATTCGAGGAGAAAGACGACTGGCCGCCAATCAACTCTCGCTAACTACCTTTCTTGTTAATGTTTTATATAATAAATCGAAAATTAAAATTTTTGGACCAAAAACAGAATTAATATTTAATAAGAAAATTGTATTAAAATTTTATTGAAAATTTAAGGAGAAACACATTAAATAATAATATCAATAAAACAGCAACAAAATGCTTTTTTTCCTTAAGCTATCTTTGTAAGCAAATCCGACGATAATCTATTCGGTCTGTTAGACAAACAAAATCCATAATGAACCGCGTTAATTCATGTCACCAGTATTCCGAGATATTTAATATCGTGCTTCTACTTCTTTTACTTCTTTACTTGTAAGAAAATATTGAAATAAGGATCCATTTTTTGAATTATCTTCAACTCCATGCTCCTCTCCACTTGTTATCCACTTGTTGCCCTCCATTCGACGTAAAAAAGAAAAAATACAGTAGTCATCATATTTGAAACGAGGAGCACACCCGGACCAAAAACGGGACCGCTTTGAAGCCGGCGTCAACAGCATAAGTATTGACGCTTTTTTTTCAATGCAGGCACAATTGTTGTCATCTTTTTTTTATTTTGTAAAATATTTTGATTTCATGGTGAATACATGATTAATAAAGTTTTTATTTGTATTAGAATAATTAGAATAATTATCTGAACGTATTGGTGACAAAAAATAATGATTCTCTATAGTTTTATTTTTTGCTCTGTCATTAATTTGATTATAAAAAAAATTCTATTGTTCATTTTTTTAAAGAAGCATTTCATCTGAATCAGCATTAAATTCTCTATAAGATGATATTTTGCTTGTCGCTGTAATTCAGCTTTCAAATTTTTTATAACTGTTTTTATACATGATTTGATGATATTTTTATACATGATATTTTTATTGGAACTTAAGTGTCAAGTAAAATATAATCTTATAGAGGATTTAATGCTGATTCAGATTAAATGCATCTTAAAATAGAATACTTGTAAAATTATTCGTAAAATTAAATTTTAAACAAAAATTGGTCTGTTAATAAATATACATTGTTTTTAGTGAATAAAAAATTTGAAAGCTGAATTACAGCGACAAGCAAAATATCATCTTATAGAAAATTTAATGCTGATTCAGATGATATGCTTTTTTAAAAAAATGAACAATACAATAATTTTTTATATTCAGGTTTAACTAAAATTTCTACGTAGCAAAAAAACATTAAAAATGATTATTATTTGTTTTAAAATTATTTTAATACATTCAGATAATTTTTCCCAGTTGTTTTATATACAAATAATTAACTTACCTTATTTAGAATTCGAATAATAAAGCTTCAAAAAATAGCTAAAAATAAAAGACGAACTTTTAGTGCCTAACATCTTTCTCGTCCCCCCCTCTTTTGGCAAATAGCCAACAAAAATGTGTTTCCTCTATTTCAATGTTATTGTCCGGGTGTGCGAGGAGTCATATTTTCTACAATTTTTATAGTGATAACGAGTTCGATATATATATATATATCAGAGAAGGGAGGGACTTGAAAATTTCAACCCTCGAGGACGAGGCCAGGTAGTCATTTTTTTTTAATGTTTGGGTATATGGAGCAGAGTCGGGGGATGAAATTTCCACAGAATACAAATTCGGAATAATACTGGGATTTCAAGTTTGATTCTGGATTCGGATCTGCCCATCTCTGATTGTCACAAAAAAATATGCATACATCGTAACCCTTGTTAGCGGTATTTTCATTCCAGATCTCAAAAAATCGGAATGAGAGTTAGTCATATTAGCCATACAACATTGCAACACCACACTCCTATTATTTTTAATAATTAGAAATTATTAGGATGAACCAAAATTTTTTTCCGATTTTTTATTAAAAATTTAAACATAATTTTACAATACATGAAAAACAATTAGGTTTAATGGTAAAGACAATTTGACTCTATGGCTAGAACCAGTAGTATAGGAAAGAGGGATTATAATACCGTTTTCGACATTCAGTCATTTCAAAACATTTTCATTCTCTGACAGCAGAGAATCACCTCATTTACAACACTTTTTCTCGGAAAAGAAGAAAATGTGTCAATTTTGGAGAACTAAAAAGTGCTTATTTTCAATAATTTTCATACATTTTCGAACAATTTTTTGCTTGGATGTTGATTTTATTTTTAATGTTCTATTTTCGTGCTTAAATTCGTGTCATTTTCGTGTCATAGTGTCATTTTTTGTGTCATTTTCACACTTTTTAGAAAATTGATGGATGTCGATTTTATTCAAAAAGTGGTATCGTCATTTTTTCAATAAAATTAATGTTCAATAAATGGTGAAACTCAATAAAAATCTACAACCTTTAACCAATCTTGATCTCTTAGAATTAGTAGACTCTTTGGGAATCAAGAACTTCCGTGGTGTATTTATGCGAAATACTTTACCTTCTAAGATTGGTGAAAAAGAAGTTGGTATCATAAATTTGGATTCTTCTGAAGGTAAAGGAACACATTGGGTTTGTTACTCCAAGAACAATAAAAACATTTATTATTTTGATTCCTTTGGATTAGATCCACCTTTAGAGCTTCAAGAATATTTAAAAAATGGGGAAGATAATAAAATAGAATTATCAACTTTCCAAATTCAAGAATTTGGAACACATCATTGTGGTTATTATTGTCTACTCCTTCTAAAATTATTAGACTCTCATGCTTATCAAAAGTCAGTAATTGGTCTGATGTGAATGCCATCATCCATTAAAACACCTTTTGGATACACCGGAGGTAAGCCAGTTTTAGTCAATTCATAAGTCTTCATCGTTTTATCAATAAATCTGAATCATTTATTTTCACCAATAATTAATTCATTATTCATTAGGCAATCGAGGTATTTCTCTTTTGTCAAGATATCGCTATTTCTACCTTTTTGAATACCTTTAGCAGAAAATTTATCCTCTTTTCCGCCCCAAACAAAGTAAGTCTTACTATTCAAAGCAACCATTCCATCACCTTCTTTTTCAACTTTAAATAATCCAGGTGTTCTTTTATCGTATGCTTTGAAATCTTCTCTAGGAAAAAAATTATGTTTTATCTTCTCGTATTCTTCTCTCAAATGTGGTTTAATCAGACTTTCGAAATCTCCGGCAAGAGCCATATATGCTGAATCTGTATCCATTTCTAATCGTTGATAATCATTCCTAGCTATAAAATAATCAATACAATCATAATTGAACTGTAACATTCTCAACTTACAACTCAACTGTTAGAATCGTCATACACACTACAAGCACACGCCGAAGGGAGAAGTCCTTCACATAGACTGACAGGGATGTGCGATGGGGCACGCTAACATTTAAACGAATAATTTAATGTATTTTTAAATTTTCAGTTTTGCTTAAAATTTCTATATTATCCGTATATTTGTATTGTATTTCCTATATCACAACAATCCTAATAAAATTGCGCACTTTCTGATATACTTGGTTTGACTATAATTGTTCATTAATGATGTTATTTTGCCCGTTGAAAATTAATTAAAAAAAAATTTATAGCTTTTGATATAGGGACTTAGAGCCTTTTTACTATGGCTCATATTTTTGTTTGGGTCTTCCTCTATCCATAGAGCTCATAAAACAAAAATTTTCAAAGAAATTTTTTTTGCTATAGCTCTTCTACTAGGATGCAACTTATTTTATCATTTTTCTTATTGTTCGAACGTATTTATATTTGTTAACAAATGGTTTTCGTTCAGATAATGTACAAAAAGGATCAATAAAGTAATAAAAACCTAAATCGGATCGTTGAGACCGTTTCACCGTTTCGCCGACTACATTTTAATCTATCATGTCGATCAGACACGAATGTCATGCTCCATTATACACTACTTGCTGAGATAATGTTTATTTATTTATAAAGTAGAATAAAGCAATCATGATAAAATTTGTATTGCTTGTCATAAACAGAATAAATAGCGGAAGAAGGATTTACCAACACAGCAGGGGAGTTCTCATCACCACTGTCGAATAAAGAGAAGATAAACCTTACCAATGTACGGTGGAGAATAACATTTCGGTGCTTGAAATACCTATATTTGGGGACCATGAAATCGATAGAATTAGGAATCACCTCACAGTGCGTATGACAGAATAAAGACTGACTAGGAAGTGTGATGTTGCCCTGATGTGTTCAATTTTGCTTGTTTTTAATTAATCTCCACCAAGGATGCACTCATTCCGCCCGGATGCCTTTGGGAATTAATATATAAACCCTGACGAATACAAAAACCCTGACATGATGAGCTAAGGATTAGTGTATAAGGACGAGTTGTATGCATGATTTGTTATATTTAATGTGTTTTGTGCGGGTAATTGATGGTATTTTTGCTCTATAAATATGTTTTATGTTTTAATTATTACTTCTATATATGCAGAACATATATGCTACCGGTTCTGCCGTTTGACCGGGTTCCAACCATTGATTTTGTCTATCCGGATTACTGAAGTAGACCCACTTTTCATCACAAGTTACAATTCTACAAATAAAACGGTAATCTTGTAGATTTTCGAGCAATTTTCGGAAAGTTTCGACACGTTTTAGAGCTTGAATTGCAATCAATGCATGAGATACTTCTCGCCAGCGTCTGTTTACTTTCTCAAGTGCTTGAAGATGTCGTACAACTGATGTTTGAGGACTTATTGATGGATTGGTATGAGGGCTTAGCACACCAACTTTTAAGCCCTCAAACAAGTCTTCTCTGGAATCAGGTAGTTCTTGTTCCTTCTGGTTTGCTGGTGATCACTTTATTTGTGGAATTCTGAAATATTGGCCATTGAGCAGTGAGCCGCTGCCTTACGGTTCTCGTTAAAGTATTGGTGCGCTCAACTGGTCCACTCGTTAAACCATGCAAATGAGACAATGGTTGGTGCATCCATAGTGAGGTTTTTCGATGAACAATGGAAAAACCTTTAGATCATCCACCACCAATACTTCAATTCGAACAAAACTGTCATTTAAATCGTATGATCCTCCATTGTCACGTATGTCGCCGAAGAATTCGCACATCCTTCTTCATGCTTCAGTTACTCAATGGGCCTATGGGATATGGGCTGGCCAGGAGCAATACAATATAATTCTCTGAGTAATTGCATTGTTTTTAGGTTTGGAAATGACAAAACAAAATGGAAACAATAAACATATTTAGAATTAAATACACATTGGTTTCCTTGCCCTTAAGCGAAACCACAATTGTCCCCGTTAAGCTCTTGTAAGCCATTTTTCTCACTTATTTTCACTTTTACAATAGTTTTTAATTGTCCTCTTAAAATCTATAACAATCACTCTATGAACTCCATTTGAAATGTACGATTCAGAAATGGCCAAAGTACAAACATTTATTAACTTATTAATAAAGTTATTTTCATCATTTTATCATATTCCATACAAAAATAGTATCCGGTAAAAATGCACAAGGCACGCAAGGATTTTATTAATTTAAGGATAACAAACAAAAAGACAAAGCTTAAATTTTAATTGTTTTTTCTCCTGACAAATATAAATAATAATTTGAAATCAATATAATATATTATCAAAATATAATTACTTGATTAATTGATTGTCCGAGGTCATTCCGACTGCGTCGATATGCGGACAAACTCTCTCCAGAGTGTTCGACGCTGATCCCATTCTGAAAGAATTCTGCTCTACCTCGTGTCCGGCAGCCTTGCGACTGTCCAGCCCAAAGTTCTTTGTTCTTTGGAGTCGTTGGAGAGTTTCCTTAGAAGGGCACCACGTTTCGCAACCGTAGAGCAAGGCCGGAACGTTGTTCTGGTGTACGAGCTCTCTTTTTCCTTTTGCTGGAATGTGAGGAAATAGAGGCTTGCATTTGTAGAAAGCCGCCCAAGCTGACTTGATTCTTCGGGAAACCTCCTCATTCAACGAACCGTCGATCGCGATGAAACTACCCAAGTATTTGGCACCAGCTACTGATGAGCAAACAGAACCACCTGAAAATATGGGGTCTTTGGTAGCGTAGTCGTTGTGTAGGATCATCGTCTTCGTTGGGTTGACTTCTAGACCATGGTTTCTAGCCTTTTCTTCGAGTTGATTCAGACGCCGGTTTATTTCTTCTGAGGAACTACCAATTGGCACCACGTCGTCGGTGAACTCCAGTCGTTTCAAAATCTTCCCATCAACACGTATACCTTCATATTCTTCCTGACTATCCTTGTCGGCCTCATCGAGAATTATTTGGAGAGCAAATGCGAACAGAGATGGTGATGCCGAGTCACCTTGTCGAACACCTCTTTTCAATGGAATTTCGATTGCTTTCCCATGGATTCTGATTTCTGCAGTACCTCCTGACAACATTCTCTTTACTGAATTGATAAGGTAAGGCGGAACGCCAGCGATGTGTAAAGAATGACCTATCGATTCATGGGAGATTCTGTCGAAGGCGGCCGAAAAATCGATTAGAGCAAGCACCAGAGGGATTTTGAATTCGTTGCACTTCTCAATCAGTTGCCGGACAGAATGGATATTGTCGATGCATGATCTTCCAGACCTGAAGCCTTGTTGAGATTCTTCCAGGTAACCTTCGCTGAACGGAATGAGACGATTGGTTAGAATCTTCGTGTACATCTTGGAAACGACTGAGAGCAGGGATATTGGACGATATTGTGATATGGTGTCAGCGTCCTTCTTTTTTGGAAGGAGGGTCATTTTAGCGGTTTTTCAATCTTCTGGTATTATTCCTCCGGTCAAAATCGTGTTGAATGCGTGTGTCAAGTGTGGAGTAATATCCTCATCTGCGCATTTGAGCAAGTAATAACTTTGATTTGATTTCGAAATTTTGAAGAAATTTAATGAAAAACAGAGAAATTATCAACATAAATTGAATATTTGTTTCATGTTCTCATTGAAACCATTGAAAATAATTTAAAAATATTGATATTGAATTTTCAATATATTTTGATAACATTATCAAGTTCGGAGAAATTGATAATTCTAATTTTAATTGCATAAAAATAAAAATGATCAATAGGACGTGAACTATAAATTTTGACGAAATATAATATAAAATAATGAAATAAAGCGTAATTATTTAAATAAATTGGAAATTTGCTTCACGTCCTCATTGAGACCATTTGAAATTAATTCAAAAATTTTGATAATGAATTATCAATTTACATTTTGACATTTTACATTTTGATAATTCCTATATTTTTAAAATTAATATACGAGCATTGCGAACAATACATCGCAGGATACGCAATAAACCAGTTCGACGAAATTTAATTTTTTTTCATGACTATTACATTAATTTTTAAAGTTCATGAGATGGAATAGACGAAGAGAAAAAAAGTTGGTACGTTTCCTAACTATGGCAAAACGAATACCAACAATTTCAGAATATGTATCTTTTATTTTCCAGAAAGGTAGCTTTGTCTGGCGATTATAAAAAGCTTAAAATATAACTACCGATTAGATTATCAATTGAGTAATTACTTTTCTTTTCAGTATAGTTGGTATATAATTAAGAATTTTCATTATCTAATACATGATAGCTTTCCTTAGAAAAACATAGATTACACTTATATCAGCTTTAAAGCCAATCGCTTCACCCATTGTTTCATATTGATTGCCTAATATATATATATATATATATATATATATATATAGTCACTTTCCCCGTTTTTAGAATGACAGATCGAAATGGGACGAGCCGGCAGAGCAATTTTATGGATAAACTTTCGCAGGTGGGTTTGAAAGTAATAATTAAATTAATATGAAAAATTTTCAGCATGCAACCACAAGTGCTTTTGGCTTTGTCGAATCACTTAAGGGACAAGGGTCTTCATTCGCCAAAAATCTTAAAAATCTTGGAAAGAATCTTATGAAAGATGGGGAAACTGATAAAATAGAAACAAAGGTATTCATTTTAATAAGTTAATGATAGTTAATATTTATGCTAAAATATTTAGCCAAAACATCAAGATGATGATATTCGACTAACATGGCTTACAAATCGAATTGTTCTGGTAGATACTTTACATTATTCAAAGGATGGTCTCATTAAGGTTTTATTTATTCATATAAAATATATCAGGATATCATTTTTTAGGCGGAAAAGGCAATAATTCGAGAAATGATTGATTGTCAGCCTTATGTTGTGGTCAATGTACACGCAGAGTAATACATGTTGAAAATTACATCTATTTAATTTTTAAGGCCTTTGCTACTTGATGGTTATGCCAAAACCCTTCACGTTCCGTTAGGATCGAAAGTAACAGAAACCTCATCGAAACATCCAACAATTAGGAGTCTGATTCCAGTTAGTGGATTTCTGGGAATCGAATAAATTTTCTTTAGATTCTCAATGAGTTTTGCCTACTTACTAATGATGCGGCTATTGTTATTTATGGATCAGACGGTTTTTAATTTAAATTTTATTTATTCCTATTATTTGTTTTTAGAAAACGTTGTTCTTACTGCAGCATTTTGCTTAATAGCTTCGAGATCAATCGAATGTTATGATGACTTTCTTAGTGACTCGTTGCAAGCTCGTTATTCAAACCTACCAATGACATATAAAGTTTTCTTAAATCATACATATCATCTAGTCAAAAAACCTTCCACGGTTTCTTTATCACGAGGTATAAATGTGCATGAAGTTATTATTCAACCGGGCAATGTATGTATTGATGGAAATTTGTTATTATCGCTTACCGATATTAGCAATAACCCCAAGTATATGGAATTCGATGCAAATAATTGCAGGTTTGACTTTATAAATATTTGGTTTTATGTTCAATCACTGTTATAACTGTTATATTTTGAAAATGTGTTAGGTGATAATTGGAAATGAATACAGGATATTCTTCTGGATATAACATTTAAAATTTTTAGAGATTCAAAAGGACAGCTTGTTTTACCTGTAACAAATTTGGAATGTTTGGACGATGTTATCATAACATTGGGAAGTTTTGGCGAGGTAAGTATAAAGTTGGGCTTTCAACTGGGTTCAACTACTAAAACTGTTGAATAGTAATAAATTATTGAGATTGGTAGAATAAATGTAATTTAATAATAATAAAAAAACGTAATTGGTGCTCTGATTTTTAGTTTTCGCAATAATAAGCTCAATTTTAAAAATTGTTTTTTTAAAAGTATTTATTTAAAAGACGCTATCTCTGGGGACAAAATGAAACTCAAATTCCTTCTAAATTTTTTGTTTAAAAGTACTACGACTATTATAAAAACTACATAAGTAGATAATCTTTCCACAATAATTTTTCAAATCAATTTGTTAAATTCACACGAAATTCTACCTCCATTAGGGTGTTGATACGTATCAGGGTTGCATGGAATTCCATCTTCTGTTTTCCGTTCTCCGTAATTTTTGAGTTTCATATCCGTTTTCCGTCGTCCATGTGAAAAAATTATTTCTATTTCCGTTTGAAAATCTGATTTCCGTGCAACCCTGATATCTATAATTGTCACCATTTTTCTTATAATAATTCTTTCCATTATAAAATAAAATAAGGCCTGAATTATAATGGATCGGATGTTATTCTATTTTCCAATAGTAATAATAATAGAAAAAGAGAAAGGATAGTGAATTACGCTTACTTCTGAACATGCTAAACACAATACATTTAATAATAACCTGTTCTCTATGCTCGGACAACCCTATTGAATAGTAATTAACTCGTATATCTATTTTTTTAAATTTAGATTATTTGGTTTCGAAAAATACTATAACTATGAAAATAAAGAAAGTTTCTCGTGATTCGTTAACTCTGTTATTTTGTATATATATATATATAATCAAAATATAAGAAATTGAAAATTCAATTTCAACATTATTGAATTATTTTCAATGGTCTCAAAGAGATCATGAAACAAATATTCAATTTATGTTAATAATTTCTCTGTTTTTCATTATATTTTTTCAAAATTTCTAGATCAAATCAGATTTATTACTTTTACTTTTTATGAAAATAAAATTGGAATTGTCAATTTCTTATATTTTGATAATATCTTAAAAAATTTTGATTTTTGTTGTATGGTAGAATAAGTTTAATGCAAAATATTTGGAGATGATAAATATAAAACATTTTTTAGAAACCGTTATTCACGGCTCGTTTCAATACTCAATTGTTGGAAGAAGAGGATACCTGCATAATTTTTAGTCATAAAGAAATGGATTTATCAAAGATGATAACACAGCCCGTACAGGATTTAAGGTGTTTTTTAATTTTATAAGTAATGTGATAATTTAGTTTTTTACAGAATGATCATCAACTTTAGAACACGAAGAACACCATCTCTCAACAATTTTCAATACGAAAGATATAGGCTTCTTTGTGTACGGAATGAATCAGAATTAGGTTTGTTCAGAATTATTTAGATCAATTATGAATGTTCTCTTTTATCAATTTTGTATTTAATTGATGTTATAAGTGGAGGATTCAAAAAGTTTATGATTACTATTACATGTTTTTCGACATGATTAAATATAGTCGTCGCCAAATGCGATTACCGCCGCAAAGTGTGGCGCACTTTTTGAAATATTATTTTTTCATTTAATTTTCATGATTATTTTCTTGCTTAGGCTCGTTCTATACCGTTTTTGCTTAAATAAATTGAAGAAGATGTTTTAGATGTTGTTTCAATCGTGGAATAAATGTGGAAAATAATAAAAATCATAAAAATTAAATTTAAAAATAATATTTAAAAAAGTGCGCCACACTTTGCGGCGGTAATCGAATTTGGCGACGACTATATAATGTAAGATTTCATTCGAAATTTAAATTTCAGTTCAATATCAGAACAATTACGGACAGTTTATCGCTGATTCAATTGAGTCTTATTCCCAACAACGTAAATCTCCAATAAACCATAACATTGCAAGTCACGAATCGGAATCTAATTTCTTTGACGAAATTAATTATGAAGACGACAAAAAGAATGAGGATGTATTAATGACCGGAGATCTGATTCGCGGGTTTTCCATTAGCGATGATATGGTATTTAAACAAATAAATATATACAAAAATATGTTAATAGAGCAACCGAAATAATGATGGTGACTTCAATTTTATGAATGAAACTCCAATATTGGGAACTAGAACGGAAACGATTAAATCTAACAATCCTCCACCTGGTCCAGCTATTGATGACCTATTGGGTCTCGGGAGCACAAATGAAGTGGCTCCAACAACGTCAGTTGAAAATACGCAGGATTTTGATGTTGGGTCTACGTTGATGTCCGATTTCTCAGCTACAAAAGAGTTTTCCAACTATATATTTAAAAAAAAGTTTTTTGTTTTTTCAGACATTCCACAGCGAATAGTCAAAGTTTCAAAAATAATGACCTTCTTGGAGGATTTTCCCCATTAAAGCCGATGTCCACACCACCGAACTCTTTTGCTTCGTCTAGGGAGAGTTAGTTAATGTATTGCTATCTATTTCTAGTATTTTTTTATTAAGGTTCAAAACCGTCATCTGCAATGAATTCCCAATCAGATTTTGAAGCATTCTTGGCAAATTACCCCGAAAAACAAGAAAATAAACGAGACGCACCTAATAGTCAACAACAGACGAATAAAAAAGCCCAATCTCAACCACCTAAACGTATCTAACCAAGTTTTAAAAAAATTATTTTGAGTATTTTAGAGCAATATAAACCAGCATTTGGCGAAACTAGTACGACATCTTCCAAAATATCATCCGATGCATTTAGTGATTTGCTGTCTGGGGTTCATTATGCGAATTATATGTATATATATATACATATATTATTATTTAGGGATTTAAACAGAAACGAGAGGAAAAGAATATGTCTATAGGAGAATTGCTGAATGCTCAGCAGTCAAAGAATTTGACACCGGAGGAGATTAAAATCAGGGATTGGACTCAAGGAAAGGAGAGAAATATTAGGGCACTTCTTGGATCGCTTCATAATGTTTTGTGGGATGGTGCGGATCGTTGGAATCAGCCGAGTATGGGAGATTTGCTGACTCCAGATCAGGTATGTGTTGGCTTACTAATACATGAATAATACATGAACGATGGTTTTTCAAATATAATTGAAAAGCTTATTGAAATTACCGCAATTTTATAATATTAGAAATAATTTTACGTGTTCAATTTCAGGTGAAGAAGCACTACAGAAAGGCGTGTCTCGTTGTTCATCCAGATAAGCTTACCGGATCGCCACATTTGACGCTAGCAAAAATGATATTTACAGAATTGAATGATGCTTATAGTAAATATTCAAATGAACCTTCATAATTTGTTAAAATCCTTATTTCTTGGTGTGTGCTTTTTTATATTTTTTTAGGTTTGTGAAAAATTATATTTAAACTCAATCAACAGTCAATTTTCAAAGAATTAATATATTTTTAAAGGTTTTGTGAGAGATTGTATTGTGATCTAGTATACTTGTCATAAAATACGTTTATATGTTACCTAATGATTAATGAAAAAACCCTGAAAATTCCACTCTTAAAATAAAAATTCTATTGCTTTGCATATCATTTGTACATTTTCAGAACTAGATTATAATTAAATATTTATTGTTTTTTTTAAATTTGTTTTAGCACAATATATTTTTAATAATGCTTATGCAATTATATATAATTTTGCATTATTAATTGTATTAATTAAATTGGGATTATTTTTACAATATGTGACTGTTTAAAATTGTTATTGGTTTGATCCTTAAATTACTTATTAATATGAATTAAATTTGCATGTAGCACGCCAAATTGTATGGTTATAAAATGTGTTCAGTAAACGTTCTCAAGTTTAACTTTTCGGCAAGGTATTCATACTTTTAGGTAGTTTTGAGAATAACTTGTCTAAATTGTCGAGAACTAGGAAAATCACTATTTCAATTTGGCCTGCAGGTAAACTTTGTTGTGGTTATTTCATTCGACTGATGGGTCAAAAATGTAACAATATCAGATGGTGGAATATGACAAAAAGAATATAATAATATCCATCAATGAAAAGTGCCATCGAAGTTTTGAATATGTTTATAACTTTCCTAAAATATTTATATTTTTAGTTGAAATATAAAAATTCTGAAAACGTTATTTGAAAAGCTATACTAGCTTTTGTTCGTTAACGTGAAAAAAACTACAATAATTTTGAGATTGATTTGCTATAGATTTTTTCCAGTTAAATTTAAAATTTCGTGAAATTGGAATTTTTACTTAAAGAAGTATCAAATCCCACAGTCTCAGAAAATAAAAACCACGAAGGAAGCACTGTATATGTTGTCCATCTTCAATTTTCCGTTTTCCGTTGTCCATTAAAAAAAACTGATTTCCGTGAAACCCTGATATATATATATATATATATATATAATGCCATACAAACTTTTAAATGATTAAATAAATAAAAAAATAATTTTAACATAGTCTATCATAGCACCATAATGGCTACCAAAATACCCCTCATATTTTTGTATTAAGTTTTAATTATAAAATATTGTTTTGTTTGAATCGTTACAAAGACATCTGCAGATAGATTCATCTGGACAAACATAATTGGCTCTTATTTATCGTTTTTTTGGCCGGAGTCAATTCTTAACGAAGAAGAAAAAGGTTTATTTTAATACAAAAGTTGCATTTGGAACCCATTTTCATAAATTTACTTATTTAAATCTAATATTTCTTAATTATACATTTCTGAGATACATAAATGTATTTATATTTTAAAAAAAATGTGCATATGTTTCTGAAATGTTGATCTTTATTTATTACATCATTGTAAATTTGTTTTTGCAGCAATGGAATAGTTCAATCATTTCAAATAGAACACAAACAACATTGTTTATTTGTTCAACACATTTTTGATTGAAACGTTGTTCTTTGTTGAGTAAAAAGTTAAAAATATATAAAATACTACAATTCTACTATTTCATTTTGATGGCATTTACTGGATTGAAATGGAGCCACATCAAAGGATCGTTTAATGAACTTGATAAAACTGTAAGTTTAAACTGATTGTTATCAAATATTGCGATGGATTTTACGTGTAAAAATTATGAGTTTTCATTCTTTTCTTATTCTGGAAACAATTTCTTAATTCTAATGGAACGATTTAACAGAATAATAGGGGAATATTGTGCAAGGCTTATAGATTATGTTGCCAATACTGCAGAAGATATTGTTATCAAAATTTACAAATATTATTTTATTGTTTTTTTCATATTTGTAGATTGATGCGGTGTCTGGTATGATATGGGGTGAAAGAAAATCATTGGAGGGGGGAGATGGAGGTGGAATAGAAGAGGAGGAGGAAGAGTCTGAAAAACCGGCAATTGTTGCCGCAGGTATTTGTTTTTTTTTGCATGAGAGTACGTTTCTAGCTTATAGTGTAGTGGTGTATTTGAATTTATTGTCGAATTTATTTATGAAAATATAATTTTAGCGGGAAACAACGCTGTTCTTTGCTTAAAAAGGAAGAAGGGTCCGGAAGCATCCGAAGAAGATTGTTCAGCGTCATTGTGCAAGAAACCAGTAGCTTCCCGGCGCGCTTCTGTTGAGTCTGTGAGCAGCAGGTTCAAATTCAAATAGTCTTTAAGGTCATTATTTTTTTCAGTTTGTTCGCGAGCCTTTCAGGAATGTTATCGAGCAATACAATTAAAAAGCAGAAAAACAGCGGAATTGATTCTTGGGCTCCAGAAAATCCCTTAGAAGTGGGTTACGTACATTTGTATAGAAATGTTTATAATTTAAGATTGCTGAAATACCAAAGAATCTCCATAAAAAATACAAAAAAGTATATCCAAATGTTACAGTCCCGAAAAAGTTTGCGCTGAATGACGGAGATTTTACTGTTCTCACATGTCTAACAAAGTCGGATAAGTCCTCTGAAGAAGTGGCAGAATGCTCTGATAAATCAGATATATCGGAAAAATCAGGCCAATTATCATTTGAACTATCAGAAAAGGATGACACTTCCATAAGGGAATCGAAACCATTGAGGTGTCCATCAGATTTGAAGGCTAAACGAATATCTAGAAGATCAGAAGGCCGAAGATCTCAGTCAGAGAGTGGATTAATAGAGTATTTTTTAATATATATTTATATCTTCTATCTTTATAACTGTTTTAAGAAAAGAAAAGAAGGCAAAAGAAGAAGAAAAAAAAGATCCTCTACACCACTTAGCCGTGACATTTTGGAGTAAAAAAGACGAAACACGTGTGCTCTCGTTGTACAGGAGTACAAAGGTATATATTTTTGGAAACTTTATTAAAGTTACCTGTTCAACATATTGTTTTAGATGAGTGATGCCGTAGCATTGTGTGAAAGATGCCGGGAAAATTCTGGTCTATTCAAGTGTATTCCTAAAGGTACGTCTTGTGTTGAATTGTTAAGTTTTACTGTAACGAATATAAATTATATTAAATGCCATACTATGAAGAAATTACTCTCGTCGTTATTTGAAAAAAAATATTTGAAAATTTCAAACCGGGTTGTCATTGTTTACAACCCCGGGAAGATTATTGCAAAAATGTGTTTCTTGTAAAATTTTTAAAATTTGCAATGGTCCAAATGAGACCATAGTTTCCTTGCTTCTAGTTGGCATATTTTCTTGAAATCGACAATATAATAATATAGTTAGTTTAGTTTTAAGTATATGTACAATTTTTTGACTTCACGTTAGTATTTAAGAGATAAGAGAAAAATTATAGGTCTCAATTAACTATTTATCATATTTTTATGTTATTTTTTAAATTATTTAAAGTTTTGCTTGTCTTTGGTTTCTAACTGAGGTTTCTAACTGAGGACTTTGAGGTTTCTAACTGGATAATATAATTTCAGACGGATCAGTTAGAGAAAAAGTCAATAAAATTTTTCACGAATTGCGCGAGAACATGACCTGGAAATCTATTCACATTGCTTGTAAACTTGGACTCATCGAGTATTTGAAAAACATGAAGGAGGAAAAGATTGAGAAGTTTTAAATTCTTTGAGATTTTTCAGGTGTTTTTTTTTAGAAATTATTCCGTCATTGCTCAGCCACAAGGAAAATCACCAATAATGATAGCTATTCAGCACAATCAGTAAGAATTATTTTTAACATGGATTTAAACAAATATATATTTTTCAAAATTTTTATTCACATTTTTCTTGTGAGAAACGTTTTTTTTCGAATTCTACATGACACGTATAAATATTGAAAAATAGGATCATTTGGAATTTATCAGATCGATATTATAGTCCGTAAATAAAAATGAAATTTACGCTCCAAATTACTGTATTCTAGCGATGGACGGATTTCAACTTTCGCTCTTTTTAAATTTTAAGCAAAATTCCGAATTCTGATTGTGAAATTAATTCATTCCGTTATACACTGTTTCTTTTTGGATTCTGAATTTCGTTATTTTTCTTTAAACCAATTAAAAATTCTTAATAGAAAAATTTTCTTTTTGTTGTGCGAATGAAATAAAATTATAGTGTATTTCAAAATAGTTGACGACGCAATCACGCTGCAAATACGGCATACTAATTAAAATTCATTTTCAAATCGATTATTTTATTTTATTTTTGTGACATTTTTAATTGTTATTGCTTATATTGCACGTTTATTAATTAAAAATTGTTAAAATAATCGATTTGAAAATGAATTTTAATTAGTATGCCGCATTTGCAGCGTGATTGCGTCGTCAACTATTTTGAAATGGACTATATAAAAACATTAATATGTTAAACTAGCTAGCCATCAAGTAAAAATATTCAGCTAAATATTTCTTTATGAAATAAATTTGCAGTTGTTTATTATACTTTATTTTTTAAAACAATTGTTTTCAAGATTGGAAGTAGTTCGTTATATGATTGAAAAGGGTGCTGATCTGAATTATACATGCCTCGACGGATCAACTGTGCTTCATATCGCTGCACTTACTTCCGTTGAAATGTGCGAGCTACTGTGGAAAACTGAAAAATGTGGTGAAATGATAAATAAAGCAGACTCATTCGGAAATTCGCCGGCCTATGTTGCTCTTACTAATGGTTATTTGTCGATTGCGAGATATCTGAAAAATATTGGTTAGGTTTTTCTTAATTCGAAATATCAGTCAGCGAATTGTTATAGGTGGAAACTTAACAGCAGCTGATGCACCGCAAGAGGCTACACCTCTGATTGGAGCCATAAAGAGAGGAAAAATTGATGAACCGTATTTTTGACTTGTGTTCATTAACTATTGCCTTTTTATTTTAGAACTATAACGAAGATATTAGAGATGAAACCAGATGCCTTAAAAGAAGTTGAGGAAACGACAGGTAATTCTATAATTCATTGTGTTACGAACAAGAAAACCATTATGCTATTGCTTTCTAGTTATGTAAGTTTTTCTTAATATTAAATTTTCAAAAGTACGTTCAGGAGAAGGATGTTGACCCGACAGTTAGAAACAAATCGAAGCAAACGGCACTTCATATATTTGTGTCTAGAGGTGATATATCATTAGTTATGACAATCTGCGCCTATGGCGTTGACGTAAACGTTGAAGATTGCAATGGAAACACCCCTTTGCACCTAGCTGTTACTGTATGTATTTCTAAAAAAATCCGATTCAAAAATTTTGTTTAGAACGGAAATGTCGACATAACTCGAGTCTTGTTATGTCTTGGTGCTAATCCCAATAAGGTTAATCATTATAAGGAAACACCACGCCACATAGCAGCGAAAAACGGTGATCGAGAAAAGGCTATGGAACTTGTGCGATCACTAATAATTTGTGGTGCTAAAACTTGTCCAAAAGGATTTGTTGGATGCGCATTTGGTTGTATGCACAGAGATGTTTTGGGAGCTTGTCGAAAATACATTAATAGTGGTATAAATGGTTCCCATCGAATCATTGTTTTTAATCATTTTTATTGATTGATCGTTTTAGGGAAAGCAGAAGATGTTGCACAAGCAAATGTCGAGAGTCATGTAAATGAGGCTAGCGTTAATAGAGATGCGACAACGGCACCATACGAGTTTGTGCTCGATCCAGACACACATGTTGTGGAAGAAGCCTATGCTGAGCGCAACGATGTAAGATCGTATCCTCATCGAATGGCTTTGAAGAGAGTGAAAGATAAACTGAAAATGATAAGCGAAAGTGACAAACCCTCAAATGTGATCAATGTGTTAGCCCTGGATGGAGGAGGTATTCGCGGTTTGGTGACAGTTCAGATGCTTTTATCTCTGGAGAAGCTTTTGGAAGAGCCCCTTATTAATTATTTTGATTGGATTGGAGCCACAAGTACGGGGTCGTATATCATGTCGACTCTATTGACTGGACAGTCATTGAGACAAGCACAATATTACTATCTTCAATTCAAAGATCAGTTGTTTGATTGTTGGAGTAGACCTTATGATACGAATATACTCGAATCATTTATAAAACAATGTTTTGGTGAAAACAAAATGATGTCCGATATCAGCTATCCGAGGTGTTACATTATTTTTTTCGATGTTCGATGAATATTGTTTAGAGTATTTACAACAACCGTTCGTGCCGACACGTTTCCAGTTCAATTAGATCTCTGTAGGAGTTATTGGCTACCAATATCGAAACAAGAAAATGAAGATCTTGGTTTCACGGATCCGAAGGGTTAGATTGTGTACTTAAATAATTTCAATTAGGTTATTTCCAATGAAAAACATAATTAATTCGCGATAAAATTAGCAATGTGGTTTTACTATTATAACCACGAGATAAAGAATCCTCGAAATCACTGAAAATTAATTATTGTACTTTTCAGAGACACAAAAAATAAATAATGTTATTCTCGTTTGGACGGCCAATCTTTTGTTTCTCATCAATGTGTGTTGTATCAAAAAATAGATAGCAGAAATTGAAGAGGAACAGACGAAAAGTTTTTTGTGGACGTCCATCGGAGATTATCGTTTCCTTGTTCTTCCATTAGGATCTCTGAAAACGACAATATTTTTCATTAAAAATTATTCGTTGATCTGACATGTTTTATCGCGCAACACGCTAAAATAAGCGCAAAAATTTTTTATACCGTTTGTAGTAGAAATGTTACAAAACGATAATGCCATTTAAAATTAGTTATTATTCGAATGGATTAAAGTTTAAATAATATAAATTTAATTTTTAGAAATGCCTCTATGGAAAGCATGCCGTCGCAGTAGCGCAGCACCGACCTATTTTTCTGCCTCCGAGGGCAAGTATATTGACGGCGGAATGATATCAAATAATCCTACTCTTGACTTACTTTCTGAAATTTGTTTCTGGAACACAACATGTGAAAAGAGTAATGTCAGTTTGTCGAACATCGTAGACTCTAGTAAATTTGATTTACAGTATAATGACAAACTCGTTGATGTTGGGTGTGTGCTATCCGTAGGAACTGGAATAACACCGGTGTGCCCGGTCGATCCCACGCTTTTCGAGATGAGTAATTTTATGGGAGTCCTCAGAGGAATAATGAACTTGTCATTGGTTGTTATTGACCAGGCAACTGCCACTGAAGGTGCACCAATAACGAGATCGCGATCTTGGTGCCATTCTCTCGGATATCCATATTATCGTCTCAATGCCCCGCTTTTTAAAGATGTATTCCTTGACGCGAATGATGATTTGGAACTTTCAAAAATTATGTGGGATACGGTAGTTTATTCGCATACTCATAGGTAATTGATATTGTATTTAATTGAAATCATTGAATATTATTGTAGAAAAGATTTCGAAGAGGTCGCAGATTTATTGAAAAAAGTCGGCACCAACAAGAAGAGGAGGAAGTTTTTGAAAATTTAATTATTGCTGTACATTTTTCTAAAATTGGTGTAATCTAGCTTTAACCTTTGTATATATTTGTCTTATATATATTTATATATATTGAATCCCTTTTATATAATTTTATATAATAAACTTTAAGTTATTAATTCGACTACACTTTAGCATCCCTCATTGATTTCGCAAGTAGCATATGATTACAAATTCCCGGAACTAATGTTTGCTTATATGGTATATATTGCAATTAACCGAATACTGCGATCATTGTTATTATTGTCGTGGAGCAATGCCCCGTATGTTGAGGCAATTAGCGCGCCACTTGAGAGCCGATGATGGTGATGATGATACTCGAGTGGTATATACAATAGACGCAATCGGTAGGTATTGGAAACAGAAACCAAACGAAGTCTCGTTACCAATAATATGTTCTCCTAATTGATGATGAAGATGACATTGAAAATATGATACGTTTATGGAAATAAATGTTAATGAAGCTTTCCTTTATTTGGAATTAGTGAGCTCTAAATATTCGTTGTTTTCTTCACTTCAGCCAGTCGAACTGGATGAACAAAGATATAGTTTTTAAAATTCAAAATTAATTTCGGCTCCGTTCTAATACGGTACAACTCCCACTTATAGTATATTTCAATAAATGTGCATTACGGATTCCAGATTCTTGATTTTACATTCGCAAGGCTATCAGAGTTTCTAACCCACTAGAAGATTTCACCTGCGATACGATAACTTTTAGTTTCACAAATTAAGGTTTTTTCTTATTCAGTTCTATTTCCTTTAAATAATTTGAAATAACGCTTTCTGCGATTTAACAGGCACATTAAATTAGTAAAAGGAATATAAAAATCCAATGCCACGAAACCGTGCCTTGATTGCAAAAGAATTCGAACCAATTGCACGAATATTTTATTTATTTTTTTTATAATAGTTTATTTATTAATTAATGTTTAATAGAAAAATTAGTTTAAATTTTTTATATTATCCTGAAAAAACATATGTAATATTTTTTATACCCTTCTGTTAAATAAACAACAATTAATAAATTAAATATTGAAAACAAATTAAGATTTGTGGCAGTGGGGTGTTAGTGTTTTTTTAACTTTACAAGAATTTTTCACCTATACCTATAAGCTTTCACCTATAAGCTCGGAAATTGAGTATTCTCATTGTTGGCGGTCCGGACGCTAGCCGGCAAGGTGGGACCGCGACAGCATCGGTGCGTGCCTTCGCTGCGGGCTCGATTAGTGTTGTCCTCTACCCTTTTCTTCTAAAAATACTATATTAAAAAATAATAATACTATATTTAATTACATTAAAAATGGTTAAAAATAGATATAATTCAACCAAAGCTTATATTGTCGTTGTGAAATGTTTGGGTACATAATTTAAAATAGAAAGTTTCGCGCCTCCCTTGTCGGAAAATCGTAGTTCACAGTTGGCGTGTTCTCTGATTCTCATTATTGGTGTTGTCTTAAAGATGTTTTGAATCCCTTTGAATAAAATATTTTTTGCCTCGTTTATAAAAAATGATACCACGACTATACATTGTGCCAAATAGTCATAGTAACTTATTTGAACAGCATTTTAATACTCACCTTCAATGTGTGGATCACTTAACATCAGGCTAGCGTTCGGAGTTCGGAGTTCGGATCCCCAGCAAGATCTGCAGTGCAACTGAGATAGTCTTCCTAAAATTTTATGTTGTTTTTCCTAATAGGCCTACTACTTTATTGTCGTGGTGTAGGTTGATGAAAAATTAGGGGTAAAGGAGCATACCGAAAAAAAGATGGTCTCGCTTGGGCTGGTGTAGATTTAATTTACAATTTGTTTATTATTTCGCTTTTTTTCATCAAAACTTTGTTTCATTTTGTTTTCTCTTACTAAATTGGTTGTTAAATCAACATAATATATATTATAATAAAACATTTTAGGTATAATTTATTATATTTAGGATCGAAATAATAAACAAATTGCAAATTAAATCTACACCAGCCCAAGCGAGACCATCTTTTTTTCGGTATGCTCCTTTACCCCTAATTTTTCATCAACCTACACCACGACAATATATTTAACTTGGTGTTGTGGTGCAATTTTAAACCGAAACTTATAAAATGAAAACCCGAAACTAATATAAAAAACCGAAACTTTTTAAACGGAAACTTATAAAAATATAAAATGATTGATTAGATTTACGATTTCAGTTGAAGGTTAACTAAAGTAAAATTCTATCAAATTAACGATATTTAACTAACTATTACTCGATAAAGAATTAATATATTTTCTAGATTTTCATGATTAAGAATGGTTCAATAATTTAAATGGTACAGGCGAAAAAAACGTTTTAATGAAACATTAAAAAATGGCTCAATGAAAATCTTGCCCCCATTTGGGAACCATTGTAATTAGATTTAATTTGCCATTTGTTTATTATTTCGATCCTAAATATAATAAATTATACAAAAATTTTTTATAATAATTATTATGTTGATTTAACAACCAATTTAGTAAGAGAAAACAAAATGAAACAAAATTGTGATGAAAAAAGGCAAAATAATAAACAAATTGCAAATTAAATCTACACCAGCCCAAGCGAGACCATCTTTTTTTTCGGTATGCTCCTTTACTCCTAATTTTTCATCAACCTACACCACGACAATAATTGTCTATAATATGTATCAATATTTAATATAAGATTTTTTATTCATTAATTTGTTTTTGAGATTTTAAGTTTGTTCTTCGTCTGTAATATTTTATGATAATTTTCAATAACCTTAAAAAGTGAGTTAGGGTAATAATTTCGTATGTTGCTTTTTTAAAATATTTTATGGGTTTCCCCTATATTAACCCAGTATGAAGATTGTCCACAAAGCAGCTTCTCATTTTATTATTGTCGCCCTAATTAAGATTAATGATGACCATTACGAAACATGCTCATTGTTAAATTTTTATTTGCCATCTCATTTTAATAATCACGATCCAAAATAGTAAATTAAATATTCATATTTTTGTAATTAATATTAATTGACTCGTGCATCATTTAGTAAGCACAATTGAATCAAACACCGTAAATCCAATAGGATTGGTTCAAATCGCCGCTCTATTTTGTTAACCCCAATTGGTAATTCGTGTAAATTACAATAATTAACGAATTACGCATATTAAATGATTTGCAATTTCGGTGCGACGGGCAAATAATATTTAGATTATTAAACAAATAAATAATTGGTCATGATATACATGCGTATTCACTTTCAATCCTACAACCTGTGCATGGATGGGCTGATTGGGTTATTAATGCATGATTGCGTCATGTGTGTGCATCTATAGATCCATATGGTTCGATTGAAATAGTATATCGCATTTCATATAAAATATTAAACATATATGGTTTGTAACGAGACTTTGTAAAGTTTATCATTTAGCATGCCTTCTATAAATTAAAATTTATTATTCGCCATTTTCGGTATTGAGGAATTGGGAAAAAATATATAAAAACAAGTTTATGTTTTTACTTTTTTAAACCTCAAAATATCAAGAATTCCAGTTAAACAATATATAGATAGGCGCGCCAATTGAATCTTTAAATACAGGAGCTCAGAAAATTATTAAGTTTCTCAATTACTTAAAGAGAAATATTTTGCACGTACAAGCACGTACTCTATGTAACGGGAGTGTTGGTATTTCATATTTATTTTTGACTTAATGAATAAATATCTTAATTACCCAAGTTTGAGATACGATTCAAAAGCCACCGTTCATTTCAATTTTTGTGATGGAAAGTCCAGCTTAAAGCGAAAGAGAAACTCTGTACTCGTCGCCTTTGAATATTTGTTGAATTTAAAAATATTTTTTTAACATTATTATTGACACATTAGTCTCTTACGAGTAAATTGTAGATTTAACCGTAGTTTGGGTCCTATCCAGATGTCATTCCTATAATTCACGTCAATAAATAGTCAAGTAAAACACCGAGCACCCAACAGGCCAACAAACCATAACAAAATTGAATAACTTACACGAAAGAGCATTCAAAATATACCTTGTAATCAAACCACCATATTTGTTCATGGTTAAGTTATTAAGAACCTTTAAACCTTTGAATAAGGTATACATTTCTTGTGTTAATATTCTTAAGAACCGATACAGAAACAATTAAATTTAATTTATTCAAATCCTCTTTGAATCCCATTTGGAGTATAAAATATATTACCTCGCAGATAAACATTATTTTGCAAATCCTAGATTGGCTACTTAATGTTGAAATAATTTCGTCATGAACCATCTGTTGCATCGGATGCTAATTTTATTAGTTTTAGTGGTCATTTTCAATTTCATTATTATTATTATTATTATTTTGTCTCATTATCCTATCTTTAAAAAAAAAAAATATATATATATATATATATTCGTTACGAAAAGTTAGATTTGAGCTCATTTTTTACCATATCAGTTGGCGTGTCAACGTGTAAACAGAATTGTTAGAAACAATTAGAACCATTTCATATAAAAACTGGACCTGAAAGGGACAGTAAAGCTTCATATTGTTATAAATTTATCAAACAATTCCAATATTTTCTTCATGTAAATTCACCCCCTACTAATCTAAATGCTATTTTTGAATCTATTCCTGTCAAACTCATTTACTAATTGTTATATTATGTGTTTATTACTCCAACTTACTGTTATATATGTATAGAACTATTGATATTTGAGCAACCGACTTCTGGCGGAGTCATATGTTCATCTTATTTTATTCCCTATCTTACCATTTACAATTTATATTGTTTAAATGTTATTTTGGTGAATAATAAATAAATAAATAAATTAAAATGACCAAAATAAAACACGAATGGAGAATTCTACAAGTGTCAATGTGATGCAAATTGACACGCCAGTCATAGTAGCCTGTCTCAAACTATTTAAAGAAAAAACATCTTGCAACCTACAAAAATATGCAAAATTAGTATATTTTGTGATCCCCAAACTAAGCCCCTCATTTAATGTGAATGAAAAAAAAGCGAAATTATAAACAAATTGAAAACTAAATCGCATCCTTTGTCTCTATGAGACCAAAATATCTTCACCTTACGCTCCTTTAAGCCATTTTTCAATTGTTCTTTTCAGAGATCGGTGCCCTAATGGATGAGCAAAAAAAGAAGAGAAAATGATGGGCGGCCACACGGCCACAAACAAGTTTTTCGTCAATTTCTCTTCAATGTGTGCTTCCCATAATTTCGTAAAAAATATTGGCCGTCCAAACGAGAACCTCATTCCATCCTAATTTTTTCCCCTTCCATTAGGCACCGATCTCTGAAAAGGACAATAATTAAATTACACCTTTATATCATGCCAGACGAAATGTTCGATTTTTAAACATTTTAAACGTTTATTACGCGTGTATGTTGTGATGGAATTAAATATACAATATCACAGATATCCCAAAAACGTCCTGATCAAAAAATAACCTCACTTTATTCAATTTTGGTGGTATAATGCATTTAAATGCAACGTTTATTGTGCGTAGGAAGAGTTTTATATTTTTTGAACCTAAAATATTCCAGTTTCAATATTATGACAATTATAACTCGGTTTAAATAAAGTTTGACCAGTAACCAATTTATCCGCAATTCGGAATCGAACAGTTTCCGGAACGAAGAATCCGGAATTCCGGTCGTATTTGATGTTAACGTTTATATGAAAAGTGGAATCAATATGGAATCAATATTCGGAATCCGGAATGGAAAAATGGCCCGAATCCGGAATTTCGCCCTTCTCTACTTGACATCCATCACGTTCCCTTTACTCAAACATTAATTATACCGTGAAAGCTTACAAAATGTTGATAAATATAGTATAGATATTATGTGCATATGAAATGTGTCAAAACTTTGTCAAGTCACAGCTCGGGAATCTCGATAATTTGTTTATTTATTTTTGTTTATTGTCCAATTGGTTATTCTATATTATATTATAATCTTTTTCTGTTGTTTTAAGTTTGGCTTATATTGCAGTAAATTTAAAATAACTAGATATGACTTCACGAGAGTTTGTTAATTTGAAAACGTGTGATTGAACCCCTCATTATTTATTTGAAATCTCAATTCTGGACATTTTGGTTGTATATTTTTATTAAAAATATAATAATGTTTGGAAACACTGGGAACATATTTCGATATATCAAATTAAAGATATTTTATTAAATATCTTTAATTTTCCAAATCGAAAAAAGGATTTTGCGATTTTTAAACGTGTATGCAAATTTTTACGTCTTTAAAACAAAATTAACAAAAAAACTATTTACTACATTTTTATAAACCTTGTCTCAGACTATCTAAAAATATTATCATATATTTGAGCATGAGCTCCATCTTTTACCATACTTTTACCATTGGGTTGTTTTAGTTTTCCTAATATATCTCCCATTTTCACACTTTGTTTCAAATGATTCCCAAAGATTAAATTCCTATCGTAATTAAAAAAAACAAATCCCATACTTGACTCGGTTAATTTATTGTGTTATATATATCCCAATAAAACAATTGATCAAACAAAAAATGCAACCACTCCACTTGACTAATGGGTTAATCAAATGATCCAAAAAATGACAGTCGTATCAATTTCAATTATTGACCCTTGACCAAATTTGTCTAATACAATTGTGCAAATTATATTATGCAGACTACTGTAGATTTTTGTTTTTTTTGCAATTAAATTTTAATTTTAATCTTTTCCAAATTCTATAGCAGGGATAAACAGTGTGTATGCATAATATCTTTTCTCCACAAGAGCTTTTATAGTAGTATTGTCCTCTTTAGAGATCGGTGCCTAAGGGAGAGGAAACAAATTAGAATGGAATTAGGTTCTCGTTTGGACGGCGGCCACTCTTTTGTATCTCATCAATATGTAAAGCTATAAAACTGTTTGTCAGGGTTCAAATTAAGTGGAGATTGGTTTTGAGTTATATGTGAATCTGAAGTTTGTATTAAATTTTAGGATCAGCTCAACAAAATATCTATATTTTTCAAGATTTCAGTTAGCTATATTTTTTATATATGATGGGAAACGTGAAGTTGGGTATACACTAGCTGACAAAAGTTTTGTCACAAATGTTTTTTCGAGTTTAACTTTTTTGTGACTTGACCTAATTGGCTGATTTTTAGATATGATAGATTCATATGGTTCTAGATTATTTTACAAATTCCCACTTGTGATTACGAAGATCCGTTTTACAGTGACAAGCGTTTATCGTAAAACGCGTAGCTCAAAGATATTACGCACTTTTCTTGCACTGCATTTTTAAATAATTTTTTAAAGTTCAATTACATATTTTTCATAATTTATTGAAAATAGCAGTAATTGACAACATTTTAGAGATGACTCCACGTAAAGAAACTCCAATTTCCACCCGGCAAGCTGTTATCAATATGAGGGAAAACGGAATGCGTGGTACCGAAATTGCCAAGGTCCTCAAAATCAAAATTTTGCTACTATAACATTTTAAACACTGATTCACATAAAATATCAAAAAATCAGCCAATTTGGTCAAGTCACAAAAAAGTTAAACCCGAAAAAACATTTGTGACAAAACTTTTGTCAGCTAGTGTTTATTAATTATATATTAAGAGAAAATTAATTTCTATCCATCGATATCCACTTTTACGATATTTAATCACTAATTTTTTCATGGATATAACCAATATAATTTTTAAGGATTATAAACAGGTAAAACCCAAGAAGGTACGTTTCTGTACATGATTTTGGTCGGTTTACCGGCCGCTTCTTCTCGATTGGCCGGTAAAAATGAATACATAGGAAATAGTCAGCTAATATATTGTATACAATCAAATTTCATAGCTGATTTCATTACAACGAAAAAAAAACCCTAAAAAATAATTTTAAAAAACCAACAGTTGTTTTTGTGCAAATCACTACTTCGGTTTATATTGAAACCGGCGTAAAACCGATAAAACCGATAATATCGAATTGAATAATTTAATGTTTTAAACACCGTATCAAATAAAATTACGATTTTCTGATTGAAACGCGAGTCATACAATTTTCACGTGTATTTCACAATAGCTCAGAACACTAAAATTTGTAAGACACATCGAAATAGTAGAAAATGTTCATTTACTGTTGGTGTGCCTATATGACATTTAAATGTGTGGGATCTAATCGGATTAATCTTTCTACCGGAAAAATATTAGTAATTTATCAAAGTTTTCAATTTATTTTTAAAAAATTTCATTATTAAGATGAATAAAGAATCATACCTATATTTAGAATCCAGTCGTGTGTAATTAAAGTTATGATGTGTTTGAGTAGAATTATTTGTCAATATCCTTAATAAATTTATTTTTTCCTTCTTTATACCAGACTGCAAACTGTTGAAGAATTTTTTATTAAAAAAAATCTATCATAAAATATGATAGTTCCATCCCATGAGTTTGTAACACATAATTGTACATCCATATAAGTGGAGCTTTATAATTTCTATCTTATCCAAAACAAACTATTTAATAATTCATGTTTTATATAGTAGTTATTCAATAAAACCCTTACACCAAAAATATATATGCTCTATAATATTTTTTATAATCAAAAAAATGCCCATTTATGGATATTCTTTCTCGTTCGCCAATGAAATTTGAAATTCCAATATAAAAGTATTTTCTTTTTCTGTCAATTTTGTTGTGTTATAATTCATAAAAGAGTGCATCGGTCAATATTAATTAGTTCATTTATTTGTATTTGGCGGAGAGTCCTAGTCATTGGTGGTGCTCCGGAAATCATTACTAATCTTGCACCAATTCAAGAAAACAAACTATTATGCAATTGACACTTTTGTTGTGGCGCTTAGTCTTTTATGTTTACATTTATGTGTTATTATAAATTTAATTCAATTGAGAATTATTTATGAATATTCTTTGAAACATTATTATATATGTTTAGCAATATATATTGGATTTATTTCTTATAGGAGAGTAATTTAAATAAATTAAAAAGGCGCTGAATTTGAAACATTTTAAAATATTAGCGATCATTTATAATTATTTTTTATCGTAATCATTCTACATTTTTTTTTGACTTTTTTCAAACTTGCACGCCAAATTGAAGTAACGATTTTCTGATTTTTACTCGCCTCATATAATGTATACGTGTACTTTACAAAAACAGTAAACGTCAATTTGTCAGATTAAAAACTCCTCTTAATCTCTCTAAAAATAGCAATATCTTCCCAAATTTAAATATTTCTGCAGGTTTTCTAATTTTAATTTAATTTGGAGTGAACTTGCAATAAAATTTCTCTTCAGTGCTCACGCAAAGTGCGCGAACTCGAATAATATTCTATTTCCATGGTCATATATAACTGTCTGACTTATGAATTTCTATGTTAGCTCCTGTTGGACTAAATTCACATCTATATTATTTTACGGAAATATTAGATTGTAGCGGATCTGCTAAGCCCATGGCTCAAAGATTTCCATTGTTTTTGTATCACGCCAAATGAAAATAGTTATTTTTCTATTTTAAAGTGTGTCTTTCAAAGTTACACGTAACTATTTAAGAATTAACTTTACGCCAATTCTGACCAGTCCAGTTAAGAGAGCTCGCCAAATAAATGCTAATTAATTTTTTTGTATTTCAATATTTAGATGCGCCTCATTAAATTTCCACTTGAAATTAAAACCCAGTTTTCACGTAACTCTCTATTTTTTTGCTCAAACGATCTAGGAACCTAGCTACTTTCAAAAAATGTTAGGTTAAAATTACTTTATCATCAAACTATTTTATTGCTCCAATTGGTGTGAGAGAGCTTTATATTTTTGCTTTCATTTTTGTAATCTTATTTTGTCTAGTATATTACCGTACAGAATGAATATATATCCAAACGATATCAACGGAATCTAAGTGTCAATGAAAACCTTCGTGTCTGGTGTCATGAAATGGTGTCAATTACAACAAATATTGTTGAGTGTTTCAAATAATTTCTATAGCAATTCTTTGCGTGATTTACATTTCGGATGTTTACAAATATGGTTTGAAAACATTTATTTTTAATAAAAATTAAATTTAAGGAAATCTGATAATGATTATTCTATAAAGCAAAACAGACGCCAACTGGTATAACAATAAAATGGGCTCAGTAAACGTGCTCAAAACTAAATTTTTGGGAAGATATTAATATTTTTAGATAGTTTAATGAACGCCTAGTTAATTTACCGCGAACAATGTTTTATTGAAATGACGTAATAATTTCAGACACGCTTAATAATCGGAATATCGTTATTTCCAGTTGGAAACATTTTGACAGGACAATTTGTTTTAATAGGTTATAGCCAATTTATGATATTCTCGATGTCAGAATTCCATGTATCTATAATTGACTATGAGAGTTTTGTTTTAATCTCGCTTTTAATATTATTTAGAAGTCTTTGATTTGTTCATTCAATTAATTTTGTATGTCTATGTTCTCATTATAAATCATTATTCCCGTGCAAACCAGGACTCGTAGTACATTGTTCACCAGTCATTTACCGGTTGGCTCATTATACATCAGTGATGGACGGAATTCCGTATTCCGTATTTCGACGTTGAAAATTTCTATTCCGTCCATCACTGTTATACACCATTGAATGGACCAATACTCCAGATAGAGCTGCCAAGCAATTCAGAGGAGAATGGTTCCAAGGAGATGGAATAATTAGAAGAAAGTATCTTCCAATTGAATACAATCCATAAATATAATATGAATAAGAGAAAATATACAGACAAGTGATGGATGTAATTCCGTATTCCGTGTTCTTCCGGAAAATTAAACTTTATTCCGTGAAAATCCTAGTTTTTCTGAAGTGCAGAAGGAAAAATTGTATGTTCCTATTTTATGTTACTGTATTATTCATTTCAGAGATCGATGCCTAATGGAAGAGCAAAAAATTAGGGGCGGAGAAAAGGTCTTGTTTAGGCAGCCACACGGCCATTAAGGCATCACGTCTCTTCCTCATTTGTTTCTCATCAATTTCTGTTATCTATTTTTTGATGACAAGAAATGAAAAGTTTAATTTAAAAATGAAAATGGATGAAATAAAAATATTGATGAGAAACAAAATACGAAGAGACGTGATGGCCTTAATGGCCGTGTGGCTGCCTAAACAAGACCTTTTCTCCGCCCCTAATTTTTTGCTCTTCCATTAGGCATCGATCTCTGAAATGAATAATAGTTAACATGTTAATTTCAAAAAATGGCGTACTTAATTTGAATGAGTATATTCAATACTTTTATACATCTCATATATACGTTAGAACAACATGCTCTCAAAATTATCAACGGTTCCCTGAATAAAAAGATGCGGTTAGCTACACATGTCAACTGCATGGTAAAAAAGGACTCAAATCTAACTTTTTGGGATGATTTAATAATTTTTTAGATAGTTTAAGGAAAGCCAAGTAAAAATGTAAAAAGATTACTGTTACATCACCACGCCAAATGAAGAATTTAAGTTAGGAACTGAGAAAACATACACATTGATAGTTATGAAATAAAATAAGCGCAGTGCTCTATAGCTTAGAATGTTATTGACAGTATAAATTAAATTTTTTCATAAAAATAATTCTAAAATTGATATCTGTACCTAATATAAAGTTAATTTAAATACTAGAAAATCTTCATTATTATTTGGCGTGTATGTTAAAACAAACCCGACAAATGCACGTGAACGCCGAATGGGAACATTGCTTTTAATATTTTCCGCTTGTCTTACAACTTTAACACGTATTAAGACAAAATTATTGTCTTCGTCAGACATCAGATTGTCGGCTTTTCTTTAAACTGTCTAACAATTTTAAAATCTTTCCAAAATATTAGATTTGAGCACGTTTTTCTGAACGTTTTATTAACCGTCCAGTTAGCGTATAAAGCACGCCAAATTGAAAAACAATTTTTTTAAATTTTAGACCTGTTTTTCAAATTTTGCGTGTGAACTACACATATATTTTTTGCAAACTTTTATCACGTTTTCCTTAAAATATCCAAAGTTGGTTTATATTCCTTGAATTTTAGGTTAAAGCGGTTTTGATCTTTTAAGTTTGTAGTTGCATTTGTCGTGTGTCTGCCGTTTGTCGTGTCGTGTACTCTGAAATCGACCCATGTATAACAATAATTCTCATTTAAATATTAGGGTGACCCAAAATTTTTTTCCGATTTCCTATATCTTTTTGTCTAATAGTTTTTTGTACCAAATAAAGATTTTTATATACATGTGTTATACATATTTTTAAAGCTCTTGAACAGCTCTATCATAATGTATACTAAAATTTTTAATTCCTCTTTTATTTAAACTTTTTTAGCTTGTGGAAGAAACATGGAAAAATCCGAAATTTGTGTTATTTTACGCCATTACTGGAAACAAAGCTTCAACGCAGCTGGAGAAGCTAAAAAGATATTCGAAGTTGAAGGCGACAATATGGTCTCGGATCGTACTGCGCGAAATTGGTTCAAAAGATTTAGCGACGGCGACACTGATCGAGGACAAGACACACTCAGGACAAGACACACTCAGACCGACCTACGACAGTGGATTCTGAAGCAATTCGTGAAGCTGTGGAGACCAATCCATCAACAAGCACTCGCAGACCTTTATTGAGCCCAACTTGATCGAATGTATGCGGCACTTGGCGAGAAATATCCAGCATTGGTCAATCGGAAGCGGATAATCCTTCAACAAGACAGTGCACACCACCAGAAAACGAAGGAAAATATAAAAAATCTCGACGCCATTGAACTTCTTCCACATCCAGCTTATAGTCCGGACCTTGCGCCATCTGATTATCACTTTTTCCTATCCATGTCACACTTTCTTCGATGTCGTAGCTTCAATTACCTGGCCGATGTCGAAAACGGGTTCCGCGAGTTTTTCGCCTCTAAGAACAAGGAGTGGTACCGCAGCGGGATCGAACAACTTGCCGATAGATTGGTTCAAGCCATAGAGTCAAGTTGTCTTTACTTTGAAACCTAATTGTTTTTCATGTGTTGTAAAATTATGTTTAAATTTTTAACAAAAAATCGGAACAAATTTTGGTTCACCCTAATATTTGAAAATGTTAATTTTCATTGGATTTCTGCTATTTATCTTCAAAAATTCTAGTCCACTTCGGATTAGTTGTTTATAGTTTTAAAGTAATTAAAGTTAATTTTATTAATTTTCTACGCTTTCAAAATTTTTTCTATAGTACATATCATTTTCGGGATTCCTACTGCAGCCTGTCTTAACCACTATTTTGGAAGAATATCAACTAGACCAAATAGAAAAATAATTATAGCATAAGATAGTTTCGTGGCACCATCTCATTATCCAACAATAAGTGTCTGTTTTGAATTACATTAAAATGAAATATTGACTTTCTCGCACAAAAGCAATCATACTCGACACATGTTGAAACAATCAATCGGGTGTTCTTTTGTACAAGAAAAAATACCTACCCTCTAATTTGCCGAGAACATAATTGTACAATGAATTTAAGATTACCCTTCTTCTTCTTATATGTTTCGCGATCCTAACAAACATGCCTTTTTTGTATTTTCAATGACAACAATGGTGGAATTTGGGAAATTTAAATTATTGACCAAATAATCTCTTAATCATCGAATTGCGCATCAAGTCGATTGCGTTTAAAGTGGCGTTGGGTTTAATTACTACAAGTTCCTATTTTATTGCTATTATTTTCTGTTTGTATTCCTGTTTGATTGTTTCCGGCAGTTTTGTTACCAATTTTTTTTTTATTGAAACTTGACCGGATTTTCATCGCTATTATTAAATCGATTATTAACAATTTGTAACGTAAAAAGGGCATAATAACCTTTAAAAAATGAGATGGTTAGCAAACAAAATTACTCGGATAACCTTGATAAATGGCAATAAAACAATACTATTGCGCGGATATAATCATAAATTTTTATGCAAAATATGCAAATTTTTGTGAAAAATCTCTCGTAACAATCACCGGGAATAATATATTTCTAGATATATCCATTAACTAACCATTATTTTCAACAAAAACAAGTTTTTTAAAAACAATATTACATAAAACATTCCGTTTCACCTTTAATGAACTTTTAGTAAAGCAGTAACACAAACATTTCTGAATCATAACGCATCCAAATTAACTGTCTTGTTTTTTCCCTAATAAAAACTGGTATAAAAACAATCGACCAACTATTTGATAACATTGCGTATAATCCTCTTCAATTGATAATTAATTAACAGAATGTGCCTTCCTGACTAGATGATCATTTTAAAGGATTCAATTGCCTATTATATTTCACACCATATGCTATAATTATTTGAAATTTAACCTAAATCCTCAATTATTTTCCTGGGTTCTCACCAGCGAATGGGCGTGGCTAATAGCAGTCCACACCCGATTATTATTTGAATATGATTGAAGCTGTGATTTCAATATTTGTTTTTATCTTTAGTTCATGTAAAAATGAATGTTTTATACATGAGAATAGGATCTTACGTTTAATACCAACAATTAGTAATTTTGGCTTTATTGTTTTTGGCAAAGTGTATTTTTGTTTTAATTTTCATTGTTTTTCTATTTCTTCCTATTTCCTTCAAGGTGGTCATTTAAAATTTTAAAATAGATTATTGAAAACAAGAACGGGACCTTTCAAATTATTAGTAACGTTCTCCTGAATGATAGGAAAACGCGTTTCACAAAACGATTATTTCAATGTATAGATGTTATTAAATATAAGTAAATAGCATCTATCAATAAGGTAGAAATATATGTAAATAGCATATATCAATAAAACAGAAATTCTTCCACAAAATAATTATTAATGATTACATGTTCTATCGTAAAAACTTTTCTTAAGAAATATATTAATTGCACTTCACTGCCAACAAAAATCGTTGCAAACACCACCTTATGATTTATTAATTTTTCAATTGGTGCGAAATCTTTTGCAATGCGGCGCGGTTTTGTGGCAGTGGAGTGATAATTGTAAAATTAAAAAAATGCTGGTATGCTATGGATTCTTTAATAAATGTAATCAACCAATTATAATAAACCTCATTTTTTGTAAAAAGACAGAATGTGTACATTTTATCCTCGATTATTCTCTATTAACCCATTGAAAGAAAAATTTGAAAGAAAAACACGCACAAGCTCAAAAAACGTGCTCAAGTCTAACATTCTGCGATCATATTAATATTTTTAGAGGGTTTAAGGGAAGGCTGACAAACTGGAGTAGGCAAAATTTAGGTAGAGCACACGTGACAGTTGTAAGACAAGCGTTATCAAAAAACAGCACCCCAACTGGTATGGTAAAATAATGATCTCAGTAATCATGCTCAAAAATAACTTTCTAGAAATCTATTAATGTTTTTAGATAGTTTAAGACAAGCATAATTAAATTGTAGTAGAAACTTTTTTGTTACAAAGACGTAGACATTTCGATACACGTTTAAAATTCGCAACTTTGCAATTCCGATTTGGCGTGAAACAGTTATTACTTCAATTCAAATTTCAATTTATACTTCAATTTTTTATATATATATATATTTTTTTTTTATAAATTGTCTTAAACTATCGTTAACGATAATGAGAACCCTAATAAAACGGGGCCATGAAACTTTTTTAAATCTAATTTTGTTGAAGATTTTAAGATTTTTAGAGATTTTAAGAATCTGTGGTAGATAAAATTTTTGTAAAGTACACGTGAAAGTTGTAAGAGAAGCGTAAAAGTAAGATGATCATTATTTGCATTTAGTTATAAACATATATTGTCCTATTCAGTGATATTCAGCGATCCAAATAGAAGAACAAAAAAAAGAATAAAAAATGATATTCTCGTTTGGACGGCCACACGGCCACAAACGACTTTTTCGTCTATTCCTCTTCAATGTGGGCTGCCCTTTTTTCTGAGACAACAGACACTGATGTGGCCGTCCAAACGAGAGCCTCATTTCTTTCTTATTTTTCCTCTTCCAATAGTAACCGATCACTGAAAAGGACAGTAAGAATTTTATTTTTGTGTGGTTATGTGTTTATTAAAAAACTGTTTATAATTGTCTGTCACATGATTCTGAGGTCAAATATTTACTGTAATTTATAGGTTTTTTATATTAAACAATCTTTTATTGGAAATAGTATTTTTAAAATTAAATTTCTGAACAGTTTGGTAGAACAGAGTGAAAAAAGGTTAATAAATCTAGGAAACGCGTAAATTGCTCCCGTCGGAAAATAACATGCATTTCCGCAAAACCGAAAAAATTAACGGATTTCGATTCTTTTCATTTTTATAAAAATAACTAAAGATCTCAAAAGAATAAAACCAAAATAGATTAATCGTGAATCAAATTCTCTAACAGCTAGCTAAGCTACGCAGTAAGCTACGCATCCATTTATACCCTAGTTAACTAATCCATTGAAGTTTGAGGAAGAATTTTGTATTAGATGATGTAATATTCTGCGATTCTTTGCGAGAATGCATTTTATTTTACGTCGGGAGCAATTTCCGCTTTTCCTAGATTTAATAAAATCCCTGAAAAATAAGCTAATTAAATTTCTTGATCAATACATTTCATATTTTTTTGATAGACAATAATTATACGAAGAGTATTAAAAACAAACAATTTGATAAACACAGAGTTACAAAAAAAAACAAACCGGTCATCAATTCACAACCTTACCCGTTCCCTTTTCTTAACAGCGCAATAATATACGCGCGGATACTGAAACTAATTTGATCCAATTCGTAAATCGATTCTTTTCTCAATTAATAGCCGAACATCGTTATCACAAAATAACATTGGTTTCCATCAATTGCCCAGTTATACCAATTACCTATTTCAATTAGCCTAATTGATTGATTACAATTATATTGTTAAACATTTTGCTTCCGTGTTCAATTTCCTAAAATTCTCCCTTTTCCTGAAAATATGTGCACGATGTTCGTGAAAATTTCCACGAAATTCAATCTGAGAGATGATCCATGTTCACACCAAAATGAATGAATATGTAAGTATTCATACCAGATTTAATCCGATATACTTCATTATTTGTTTTAGACGTATTTTATTTCAATCTTCATTTACTTCCCATTAACCCCCATCGTCATTAAATGGCAGATAAGTGATAATGGCGACTGTTAAGTGAATGTCTTCAATCTTCTTCTTATTATTAATCGGTTTGATCCACATGCGTCCAACTGGGAGGAGTTGAGATTTATTGGTTTTTGCATTATAGTATGTATTTGTTATGCAATCAGGAAAATATTTATTTGTTTGTACATATATTGATATAGCCTTTTTGACATTATTGATTAACTATTCAATTAACTTTTAATCAAGCCCCCCCATAATTTTCCAGTTAACCTAATGGAACCATTTAATAATCATCGTTGTTACCTTAAACATTTTAATCCCAACAATTCACCTTGACTTGTTTTCTTAATATTAACATAACAATAAATATATCCATATTAATAATTTTACAGTTTCTTACTAATACGATTATCCATAATGTCCTTTCACAATCATTGTCAAATTGTTTCAATAAAAATAACTGTAAAATCGTCTACCGTAATAACCTTTAAGATGCCGCGATTTTTTGTTTACATGACCTTGTTTGAACCGTTTCGCGCATGTTTTTTAATGTATTGTTTAATGTTATATTTGTAATATTAATGTTTATGCTCCATTGTCCATCTGGATCATGCATATCCTATAATTATATTATTTTCCTTGTGGTAAAATTGGATTTATAGTTAATCTTAATTACTGGTGCTGTTGGCTTAATCTCGCATGGCTGGATTGTGACTTTATAATTTTTATATAATACATTCGAAGGCAGTCAGCTGTTCAAATGCGTTTTTAGAAATATCATATTTATTCAATTGAATGTTGTTTAAAATTTAAGTCATGTAAAATACAAAATAATAGTTAATAAAAATATTTAGAGATTAATTCTTTAATATATATATATATATAGTATCCATCAGAATTATTAAGATAAATTAGATTTAATTATAATTCAGTATAAATTCACGACTCCAAAATTAGAATTAAATTTCATAAAATCAGTATTTGACTGCTGAATTTATTTATCTTCTTCTTCTTCTTCTGAAAAAAAAAGAAAATTTTATTGTAAACAATCTCCAATAATATGGTTACTAATTAATAGATGTCCAGAACTCGTAGTTAGATGATTTTAAGTAAGTATAAGTAAGTTTTAGATAATTTTAAGTAAAAATTTAATAAATTTAATTGATTAAAAAGTTCGAAAAAAGCTCATTTAAAAACTCATTCGGAGTAACAAAAGGATTTCGCCGTTCGTACTAAAAATCGCATATTTTAAAAATATTAATGTATATATATATATACACCAAACATAAAAACTAAATTGAGTGCCCAGAAAAGGTGCTAAAATATAATTCTTCTTCTTTCTTCTAGTTTTTTATATAAATTAATAACGTCAAATAAAATTTAGGATTTATATATACACACCAAATCAAAATTAATATTTTTCAATAATTAAACGTGTCTTACTCATTTACACGTGTGATTTTCATATATCGTGATACGGGATTTTTTCAAGCCAGTCTTAAACTATCTAAAAATATGCGCTTCTTATCAAAAAATTTAATTTAAACATCTTTTCGGAACACCCAAATTAATCATTCAATTTGAAGTGATATATATTTTGAGAACGTATTCTAGTATTCTATGTCTTATGGAATTAAATATTTAATATAAAGTATATAGTAGAAACTAGCCAGATCATTAAAACATCACCTCATTAATTCCTATAGACGGCTTCACTTCGCTGCCACGAAACTGCGCCCCCATTGCTAAAGACTTCGCACCAGTTGCAGGAAAACTACCTTTACATTAAAGGATTTTATTTTAATATTTGAAGGGAACGTGTACGTGTACGAAATGCAGAGTATAAACAGAATTATCAAACACAAAATATAACAATCAAACTAACGATTCAGTTAAAAAATTAATAAATAATACATTAAAAGATAGTTTGTGAAAATTGGTGTGAAGTCTTTTGCAATGCGGCTCGGAAAAAAATGCATCTTTGCTGAGACTTTTACAGTTGGTGTGACTTACAACAACTACGTTGCCTGGTATACGCCAAAGAAAAATAAAAGTTTTGCAAAAAAATTTCGTTTTATTAGAATTAAAGTGATCGTTATTATTATTATCAATTATATATATATATATAGGCTTCTCTTGAAATATCTCGTGACTTCGAGAGCCGGTATTGAGCCGAAATTTTTACCAGTTGTTTCTGAAAATGTTAGAAAATTTGTGGACAAGTGCCTTACGAAAATAAGATAAAATAAATAAATTATTCGTAGAGTTATGCTCGAAAAAAACCCCTTTTCACCGGTACTGTATCATTATGGCCAATATACTATAAGCGGGCAATTAATAGTAACGGAGCCAACAGGGTTTTCTCTGGTTATATGATCAGGAGAAATCACACGAGCCACTCTCCACTGTCCCAGTTCATAGAAAAAAGTTAATACAGTCATGCTTGGCTTCACGTCATGTTTACAAAATTATTCTCTTCATAAAAAATGTTACGTCAAAATATCTTAAATGAGAATTAGGAACAAGTTGTCTTCTGAAAATTAGTACATAATCGAAGCACACCTACTAGAAATTCTTGAACACAATATAAAAAATGGGCATAACTTTTATAAAACATCTCAACAGGTTCTAACACATGTGTAAATAGAAAATATAGAAATACGTCAACTGGAAAGAACAACGTTCAATATATACACTTTCATAGCAATTTTCCATATTGTTTCTTAAGTTAAGATTGCCAACTTTTATAAAATTAAATTATTATGCTATACCAGTAGCTTTAAAAACGGCGTTATAAAATAAATAATTAATTAAGTAAGTAAAGTTTAGGTGAATTTAGGAAACATTTTGAATCAAGTACAAGACTACATGATTAGGAATTTTTCAGTTCCTTAATTGAATATTGCTTCAACAGGCTTATTGAGAATTTATTTATACACAATATTGTGCCAACTCAAATATCAAAACTTTACAGAAAGGTATTAACATCGTTAAGTTGTTTAAGGATAACGTGCCACCTGAGATATTCGTGAACATTCTTTTCAAGAAAGACCATAAAAACTACCACACATCTAAAAATCTGAAAGTCACTATTTCAATTTGGCGTGCACAATGCTAAGAATATCCAAGACATTTACTGTGAAACAAAAATTTAAAATTGCAATACTTACTCACATCAAATGAAAATATGAGCTCAAAAAAATCAATCAAATATATAAGTTCGTAAAACTTTAAAGAGAGAAGAAGAGAAATACTTGTAAAAAACATTTACGTGAAAGTTAGTTTATAATTTTTACTTGGCTATATTACTTCAAAATCGCAATTTTCATTTTGTGTTCTTGTTTTATTAATATCAAGGAAACATTTCGAAGTTATTACGAAATAATTCTATAACCAAATTAATTCATGACCAAATTGAATTTGCTATTTTTAAACGTGTGTGGAAATTTGTATATCTTTATAACAAAAAATTGTCTCCTACAATTTGATTAAGCTTGTGCTAAACTATCGAAAAATATTAATATCTTTCTAAAAAGTTGAATTTGCGCATGATTACTGAGCTCATTCTATAAGCATAGAAATTGGGGTGCAACTCTTTAAGGTGTATGTTATGAATAATTTTAGAAAAATTCATAATAATCATAAGTCCTAGATAAATTACTGTACTCGACAAAATTTTTCGTTAAAGACTGTAAAATTCAAACAAAGTTAATTATGGTTTCACTTAACGCATATGGCCACATTTTCTAAAAATTCACCTTTAGAAGAATATAATAGCACGCCAAATGAAAGTGATCACTTTAAAGTAATGATTTTTCAATTTTTAAACGCATTGTAGGTTTTGTTGCCTTTTTTTATTAATTCATATAAGAACTTTTTATTTTATTTATTTTCTATATTATTAATTTTATTCTTCTTCTATACTTCTTGTTAACTGTTTTTTCGTGTTTTTTTTTTAAATTTAATATCCCAATTGTGAATTATATTCACGTGTCCCTCGTAGTGTAAATAAATCAAAAATAAATATTCAATAATCTAAAGTAATCAAGTTTAAATATTTGAGTCCATTCTTCTATCGTAATCAGTTAATTAAAAATATTTAAATAATCAAAAAAATTTGATTTTTCCTATCTCTATTGTAATCTTAATTATAATAATTCATCCCATTTTGAAACACAAATGATCCGTTCATCAATCTCATTCGAATATTGTTTGTATTTCTCATATATATATATATATAACAAAATGGTTGTTACATATATTTCCTTTTCCATTTTTTCTCCCTATTTTCGGTCTTATCAAGTTTCGGAAATTTCTTCGTTTTCTTTTGATTTGTGATAGTCTAAATTGGTAAATTTAGTAAGAACATATTGTTATTTGAAATTGAACTATCCACATTACTAAAATTGTAAGTTAACGCTACTTATACTATGAATAAACAACTTCCACATCCGAATTGTATAAAATTTAGCTCGACAATTACCTTCTCATGCTCGATTAAATGTATGTGAATGCGTTTTCAATCAAAATAAACCTTCGCTCCTATCCATATCTTTCCGTTTCAATTTCAAATCTAATTTGCATTCTTTTCATTTCATCGGTGTATTAAAAACAGTTGTGTTTAATTTTTTTAAACCAATATTGTTCTTTGTGAAAATATTTACGCAAAGTTGGAAAAGTGAGTAAATTTCGTTGTAATATCTCTTATAATATTTGGAGTACTTTAATTCTGATTTAATTTTAATATCATTTGGTGAAAACATTGTAGTGACTTTATTTAGTAATAAAAATATCGTAAAAAAAGATATCATTAAAGTTGCATTAGTAAACAATAATTTTTGGACAGAGTACACATTCTACTTTTGAAAGTGAATCGAACCTTATATAAGGGTAAGGATGCATATAAAGGATGCATCCGATGTCTTAATACCAAACCTTAAAATCTTAATTTTCATTATTAAATTCTGGTTTCCTTTAAGAACACGTTGAAGTCACGTGTTCTTAAAGGACCACTTTGAATATAAATTCTCTTGGTTTCTCGGGCATAAGGCGGAGGATAATTTTTATTGTACATTTCAGAGATATAAATGAAAGAGGAAAAAATGGGTATAAAATAATGGTCTCGTTTAGACGGTCACTCTTCTGATGCTTGTTTTCTTGAAGAAGAGAACTTTCTCGTCCAACGAGAACCAGATTTTTAAACAATATTATTGGTTACCTATATGCCGATTTTAGTTTTGTTTTCAAAAAATGTGCCTGTTATTTTTTAAATTATTATAAACGACATTTCTACGACGCCAGCTAAGACTTGATGGGCAAGTTTCCATCGAAAGTTGCGAAAGAAGGCATCTCACGGCTATTGGAGGAGCCCATGTATCCATTTCTTGGTTTTTGACCGAAGTTTTTCAATGGAAAAAGAAAATTTCATATTAATAAGCACACAGAAATTTAGGAATTTGAAGCGCATTTTTTATATAACCCCAAATCAGTTTCTCTCTCTCTCTCTTTTTCTGTCTTCACCTTCTTTGTACTTATGTGGAAACGTGCTCCGAGTTTATCAATTTCTTTGCGCTGGCACGCCACCCGCACGCCAACTGTTATGTAGTAAAATGATCTCTGTAAACGTGCTAGAAATCTAAGTTTTTGGAAAGATATTAATAATTATAGATTGTTTAAGAGAAGCCTTGTCAAATTGTATTAAAACTTTTATCATTAAAAGGGCGAAGCAATTTTCTGGCATGCTCAAAAATCGGAAAATCGTCATTTCCAGTTGGCGTGCACCCGCTATAGAAAATGACTCTATCATTTAATTTATTATATCCAAATTTTTCCTTGATTGTTTAGCTTGAATTTGATGATATGAATAAATATACGCGGGAATGAGTAAAATCTGATTAAATTTTGATGGTGTGTGCTGAGTATGTATTCAAGAATTTCTTTATCTGTAAAACGGTGATGGGAAATCATTGACAAATTAACTTTTCCAGTAAATTATATAACTTTTTAAATCAACTTTGTGATTTCCATACTAATTCTTACATAAATTCATTTACAATTTCCTAGAAGCATAATTTAGGAATGATTTTCCATCACCATTTAATAGATAAATACGTTCTTGCATACGACCCCTGGTTAACGTTTTATTATTTCCTAGAATGATGTTATGTTGTTTTTATGCTGGTATGAGTAAAGTTTGTTGAAATTATCCAGAATAGCAGAAAGAAATTTTTTCTGAATGCTTGAATAAGAACGTCATGGGAGAAAACATGAATATAGGCTGGCAGGTTTCCGGAAGCCACATAAGGAATGATATGTGAGTTTCTCCGAATCGTCATTCATGTTCTTTTTCACCTAAATATTAGTATCAAAAGTATGAAAATAAGTTCATTTGCGTAATATAAAATAATATAGTCGTCGCCAAATGCGATTACACCGCAAAATGTGGCGCATTTTTTAAATATTATTTTTTCATTTAATTTTTATGATTATTATTCCACGATTGAAACAACATCTAAATTATATTCTTCAATTTATTTAAGCAAAAACAGTATAGAGTGAGCATAAACAAGAAAATAATCATGAAAATTAAATGGGAAAAATAATATTTAAAAAGTGCGCCACATTTTACAGTGTAATCGCTTTTGACGACGGAACTTTATAAAAAAAATTAATGTTATATTCTAGTAGATGAATTAAAAGTTGAATAGATTGATTCTTTGATTCATTATACGTTTCCCTAATCATAAATTGCAATTATACCATTTGCATTAAGAGTTTCAATTGTTCGATAATTACTTATTTTCAATTTTTTCTAATTTTCGAATAAATAAAATTGTTGCCAGGTATTAATTAGACACACATCAATGAGATGCAATTAAACGATCCTGTTCAGAATAATTCATTTAAGGATCACTTATTCTTATTAAACCATCAAATATCATCTCACTAAGATTCATAAAGAATGCACCACATCAAATATATTTTGAGCAACAATCCTTTTGCTCAAAAATTTCTATCACCTTCTTTCTCAAATAATTTATTATTCAATTTCCACTATTCCGAACAAAAAAACATCAGACAAAAATTTCTCGAATATGTTTTGCCTCAAAGTCATCCCTATTCTCGGTTATTTCAAGTGCTGGTGGGAGACGGCATATGTGGGCGGGGCTTCCAAGCTGGGTGGTAACAATATTTATTGTGATTTGCATAAAACATATCTCTCCCTTTCTCTTTTACGCACAATAGTTGTTTTTTAATGCTTTAATTTTCAGAATAGGTGGACCAATATCGTCAATATCGTTTCAGAAATAAAATGACAAGAAAATGATAATGAATATCAAATTGTTGTTGTTTTGTATTTTCTCTTCGATTCATTCGAGAGGTTAGTTTGTATTTATTTTCTTTTTTTTACGTGAATTACTTCTAAATATTGTGGGATTGTTGATAGTCGAGGCTCCCATGTGTCATGTTATTACAGAATTAATACGATCAAAATACTCTACTCTTTTCACTGTAATATTATATTTATAAATAAGATCTTATTTTAATAATAATGAAAATGATCGTGATTAATGAACGTGGAAGCTAGATTAACATGATTTAATATTGTAAAAGTGGTCTTCACTTCTATTAAACATAACGAAAAAAAATTTGATTTGTAAAAAAAAATAAAGAAAATAGGGATTGCCGTTAAATAAAGTGTTTTTTCATACATTTCTCATGTACTTCTTTATTTGACGACAGTACCTAACTTTGTTTCATTATTTTACTATTCGACTTTATTGGTCTCTCTCAGGTTTTGTTTAGAACATGAGTTCAGTTGAATTAAACTATCACTTGTAAATAACCATTTGCTTAATAAATAATGTAATTTCTATATTTATAGTGTTCTAAACATAATTATATTGATATATATATATATATCGTAGAGCAGTTTTTTGATACATAATCACACCAAATTGAAATTACTATTTTCCAATATTTAATCGTGTCCTACTAAGTTACACGTATTATTTTCATATATCTTGACACTTCTATCTAAAAAACATGTCATTCTATCTAAAAAACATGTCATTCTTACCGAAACTTGTAAAATGAGTACCTTTTTTGAGACCACAACTAACCCCATCAGTGCATAATTAAAAAATGAAAATCGATCCAGTCTATTTCGGTAGAAATTAGCGAGATTCGATTTGATACGATAAAATTAAAGTGCACGCCAAATGAAGTCGTAAAAACAGGCCTTCAAAAGAGTCATTTTAACACAAAATTCCTTTAAAATTTAAATCATTAGAGATATTTTAAGGAAAGCCTGTAAAACTAACGTAAAAATTAGTTTCTAACTTCAACGTGAAAATTAATAAAATGCGTTAAATATCATCTGGGGTGAAAGCTTATTTATTTATTGGAGACCATGCATTTTGCATTTCCGCGTAGATTTGTGATAGTTGCGTGTTAAATGTATCTTTATTAAAAAATCTTAAATCACTAAACTAAAAACTAAAAAAACTAAAAAATCAAAAATCTTAATCTTTATTAAAATTTTGTAATATTTAACGTAAAAGACATTATACATTATAGTGTTTTAACACTAAAAATTGACACATTTTTCTTTGGAATATCTTTCTTCTTAGGAAGCCTTAGTAAAGCTCATATTTTCAGTGTATTTCTAAGCTATATTTTAAAAAATTGTGGCCACGCCTTTAAAATTCTATTAAAATGAAATATACTACTTTTCAAAGCTAATTAGAATGTAGATTTTAAAAATTGAAAAAAAATTTTAAATATTTGATTGAAACTATTTTTAGTTTACGTAAAATTAGTGTTAAATAAAAAAAAAACACATCTTAAAATAACTATGAATTCGTTACAATTAAATTGTAATTTTCAATATTTCTCAGTGTGAACAAGCCATCAGCAAATTCTGATTTTTCGAAAAATTAATCACGTCTGGCTTATTTCCGCCAGGATTATTCAAAATAGTTTTGAGATAATAATGTAAACTTTAATCAAAAATAACCAAAATATCAAATTCAATGAAGAAATTAAGATTTAAAATTTTACATTGTGTTTCACTATCACGCATTAAATTATTTTATTTCAACTATATCACTTTGCGTGCAGAATATTATACTCGTTTTCAATTTCAACACGACCTGAAATTGTTTAAAAAATTCAATCAATTTGGTTATGGAAATATTAAATGATATGAAATGAGAAAAAACACTAAAATCTATCGCACATTAGTTTTTGTAGTCTTCTATTTTTAAATTCGAAACTTCTTCTTACGTAGCTTTAAATTATTAGTTTACAGTATCTTAATTATGATGTATAAATCCCAAAAAACGGTTTTTTGGTGAATTTTGCGCATACGACAATTTAATGCAAAATTCATAAAAGAAGAAACTAAGATATTGTTAAAATTTAAAGCGGCAGAAACATTTTAAGAAAAGACTGACCTTACGTGAAGATTAGTTTTTAGCTGTCATTTGAAATCACTTTAAGAATCTCTCTCAATAAGGTTTTCTAGATTCTTCAAAAATTAATTAAACTATGTTTTAGAAAATCTCGATGTTTTAATATTTTAATATTGTACATTTTGGTAGGTGGTATATCAAAAATTATTTCTTTGTGTTTAATATTAATATGATGCGCTTAATCATACGTTGTTCCAAAATGACGTTGAAATGTTCACAACATTTTTACCATAAATCCACGGGGACTTTACCGGTCAATTCTAACTTCTAATTCTTCTAAAGGGATTTATTGAAATTTTTAGCAAAATAATCCAATAAACAGTTGGTTATATATATATATATATAGTAATTCCCAATCTAAGTGACTTTCTTATTTCCATCAGAAATAATTATTTTTCTCATCTAGTTTAATCGAAAAAAAAACAATTTTAATTTAAAAGCACTATTTATTTCCATATCATTGCTCTGTTTTCAATCAAAATACATCATCAAAGATTTATCCGTCACCTAAATGAACCAAAATATCCAACCAAAAGGAGCTGCCAATTAACAATTAAGAAAAAGCGAGTCGAAATCAAAAGAAGCGCGCACAATGTGCCCCAACATCTAATCCGTAAATGAGCCCCTGCTGTTGGTGTTCGTTTGCGTCGAGCACAATTAGAATGAAACTTGTTGGTAGAAACAATGCGCGGTTTCACTTGATATCAACTTTTATAAAGTTGGAAATGAAATGATGCCGAGTCTTCAAATGTCCTCCAGGGAGGTAACAATTGATCTTAAGCTCATTTTTATGACAAATTTTACCCAATTGCACTGACAATTTTATTGGACTTTTTGTTGTAAAGGGAGATGAATTGGATTTAAAATACTGCATAGTTATTTTTTGTTTAAATAATTTTATACAGAATGGGGATTAAGATGATGTTTTTCTATTTTTTAGTTTTAATTTAAATAAATCATACTTAATTTCATTTCTGGACTATCAAAATGGAACACGATAGCCAGATTGCAAGAATGATGGGGAAAGTATACCCAATTAAAAAATCTATTGGGGAAAGCATAACTCGATTGCAAGAAATCTTTTACCCGATCACGCCAACTGGTATTCTAATAAAATGAGCTCACAATGAAAGTGTTTTAGGTCGGGCTCTCAGATTTTGAGTGTGCAGTAAATGTTCTCAAGTTAATTTATAATTAATAAGATATTAGACTTTATTAGACGTAATCAGACATAGACATAATTATTAGACGATATTAATATTTTCCGATAGTTTACGACAAGCTCAATTAAATTGTTGTGAACCAAATTTTATTAAAGACGGAAAAATTTTCAGAAACGCTTAAATATCGGAAAATCGTTTTTGCCAGTTGGCGTAAGGCAAATTTAATAGGGACTGAATCCTAATAAAACCATTCCGCGATTGATTTTCTTCCAGAATCGGTCACGTATATTTAACAAAGCTGTATTTTAATTTTTTAAACAAATTTAAATTTTCCGCATTAACGAAAATTAACGAATTCAATACGAATTTATTATGTTTTAAATAAAATTAAAAAAAAACTAATTTTTACATAAATTTTACATGCTATCTTTAAAATATCACAAACTTTTTAAATTTTTTTACGAAATTTCAGATTTAAGCCACTCTTCAGAAGTCCTGTTTTTGCTAATTCATTTGACGTGTACGTGTCACATCTGTGCATAAATAAAAAATAATTTGACTTTTTTGCAAAAGCTTTATTCAAAATATTGTAATTTTCAGAGATCGGTGCAAAGAGGAAAAATTAGGATGGAATGAGGTTGAAGAGAGAGAGAAAGAGAGACTTAAGAGAAATTGACGAAAAAGTCGTTTGTGGCCGTGTTGCCGTCCATTTTTATACTTCCATTAGGAAGCGACCTCTGACACGGCAAATAGAAATGTCTATTTTTCAATATTTAAACGTGTTTTCCTAATTTACACCTTTTATTTTCATATAACTTGACATCTCACTGTCACTAGCCTGTCTTAAAATATCTAAAAAGATGCACTCTTTACTAAAATCAGAAACATGTGCATTTTTTTCTGAGCCCACAACTTAACAATTCAATTTGGGGTGCGGATCATATAAACTTACAATGTTCGTTTAGAATGAATAAAAACAATTTCCACCTTCCTTTTAAAATTTCATTCGCGTAGTGTAGTTGTTTGGTACACGAGGCAAAAAAAATTCTATCGAAGGGGTTCAATATTCCTTCGAGATAACGCTAATACTGAGAATCAGAGAAGAGGAACGGCGTGAACACGAGAGGCTCAGATATTTTCTTTTTCAAATTATGTACGACTATAATAATTTAGTGTTAGCTTTTGCGGAAAACTCAAAACTTGAAGCTACAATCTTTTAATTACTATGTACTTGCAATTTTCACAATGGAAGTCGTTTTCATTTAAAAACTACAATAAAAGTCAATGGGAAAACAAATTAAAGTCATTTTATGGTTAATAATGATGTGGGGAAGATATGGTTATGATGACTTGTTAATGAATTCAATTTTGTTTCCCCGAAATGTCGAAAATTATGGTCCAAGATAATTTAAGCCAGGGTTTTAGTTAGACGAAAATATTTAGTCGAGTTTGATAAAATTATAACTGTATACTTTGAAAATTATTTCTTTTTATGATGTAGTTTCTGTATATTGACGCAGAGCATTTTTTTGAAAGATCATTTAAGAGAAAATTTGGCGCTTTTTGGATTGTAATGATTAGCGTTGTCTCGAAGATGTGTTGTCTCCCTTTAATGAAATATTATGTTACCTTGTGCACGTCAAATTAAAGTTACAATTGTTCAATTTTCAAACAAATTTTAACGTGCAAAACGAAAACATTTTTAAGGCCAATTTCACAGGCGCTCCTTATAATAATTCTATCGCTTTAAATTTTTAATTTAAGTGACTTTTATATTCGCCTGTTTTTCAAAATTAACTTGTGTGCCTCGTGTATCAAAAAAATTCTCTTCGAAATATATGATTGGCTTATTACTGATCTTAAGATCTGTTTCAACAACTTCCCGCAGATATTATTACTCTTTTATAATGTACCTAAAATTTCAGAAGTCGGCCGGGAGATGCGTGCCACCCGGATGTCGGTTGTCGATTTCTGGAAGAACGAAACAAAAGGCGATGGTCTCAACATCCGCGTCGCTCATGGTGTCAATAGTTGGCCCGATCTCGTCGACCAACTCCATGGTAATTGATGGCCTAATTCAGTCACATTGGCGCCAAAATTGGCAGTTTTATTATGCTAATTCTCATAAATACTTCAGAACGACCGATTTGTCGTAATTAGTCGTAATAATATACCAAATGGCTAATAATGAGATCGTAATTATTACGCAACACAAAAACCTCAAGAATCTTACCTTAAGAATAATGCTCATTTTAAAACTGCCGACACTTGTGATGTGACAGATTCTTAAGCATACCCGATATTAATATACTTGAGATCAATATATTTGCAGAGCCCTTTCTCAATAAATCGATGATGATTGAAGGAGATGTGTTTATGCAAACCCACAGGAGGCCTAGGCATCGGTTATCAGAAAGCTAATTTCAATCCATTTCAAACAATATAATTTTCAGAGCGGTCCCGGTTATGAAAGCCGAAACAAAGATTGCGGATCGCATAACTTTTCGAGAATGGCTTCGAGAAGTGGCAACGATGAGAAAAGGTATTGATATGGGACAATGATCCATCAAATGTCTTTTGTTGTTGGATATAAATCCCTTTCTGATTACCGCCAAATTTTGATTGATGATTTCATATCGATACATTTTATAATAAACATGAGTGAAAACTTGAATAACAAATAAAATAAATTTATTTTAAAGAGGGATTCAGGTTTATTTTAATAATAAAAAACTCAGATATTCTAAACAGCGATAAAGTGTTTAAACTAAAAATCATTTTTTCGTTATATAATTTTTAATTATTGTCGGGGCAATAATTAACTTAAGTAATTTTTGTAATAAAGTATTATTTAAGGCCAAATGAAAAAATAAACGCCAACCGTAAAATTTTCAACCGAGATTCATTTATAACGCCCTTATAAATTAAAGCATACCAAACATTTCACATTATTTAACCGGTTCTATTATCAAAATATAAGAAATTGTAAATTCAATTTCAACATTTTTGAATTAACTTCAATGGTCTCATTGAGAAAATGAAACAAATATTCAATTTATGTTAATAATTTCTGTTTTTCATTATATTTCTTCAAACTTCTAGATAAAATCAGATTTATTACTTTTATTCTTTCTGAATATAATATCGGAACTGTCACTTTCTTATATTTTGATAATACTTGCACTCCACTGCCACGATCAATGCGTATCTTGCAAAAAAGTGTGGACAAATTGCAAAACCACACCCTTCATTTATTATTTAAATTCTTTGTTTTTTTAAGGATTTTAAAATAGTTTTTTAACCTTAAAACAAATTGATAAATCATTAATCAATAATTATAACGATTCTAAAACAAATTAAATCAAATGATTCTAAAAATATAAAGAATTTAAATAATAAATGAAGGGTGTGGTTTTGCAATTTGTCCACACTTTTTGTGCAATATACACATTGTTCGTGGCAGTGAAGTGTACTTGTATTGCACATTTATATTAGAAGTCAACTTTCACGTAATTTAATCAGATTTACTCCAAAAACTTACACGAAACGAGCATTAAAATCTCAACTAAATATTATCTTACAGCGGTTTTATGAAGTCCTATTCTTATAATTGAATTTGGCGTGTTAAAGGGATGCTGGTCTAGGATATTTCTGATATATGCTTCATATTAAACATTAAATTTCATCGGAATTAGCATGTAAAGACTTCGCACCAATTGCAGGAGCACTACATTTTTCATTTACTATTGAACAGGAATATTAGTTGAAGTGTCATATATTGTTCTGAGAAATATTATGTACATATTATCAAAATATAAGAAATTGAATATTCAATTTAAACATTTTTGATTTATTTTCAATGGTCTCAATGAGAACATGAAACAAATATTCAATTTATGTAAATAATTTCTCTATTTTTCATTATATTTTTGGAATTGGAGTGGAATTGAACATTTCTTTAATTTTGTTAATATATTGTCTTTTTCCGAGATCGGTGCCTAATGAAAGAGGAAAAAAATTAGGATGGAATGAGGTTCTCGTTTGGACGGCCACTTCAATGTAAGTTGTCTCAAAAAAAAAAGGGTAGCACACATTGAAGAGGAATAGACGAAAAAGTCGTTCGTGGCCGTCTGACAGTCTTTCTGAGGCTATCATTTTTCTTCTTCTTTTTCTGCTCTTAAATTAGGCACCAATCGGAAAAGGAAAATATCTGCATATAATAGTTTTTTTATACTGTTTGCGTTTTGTTTAAAGGTACACGTTCTCTTAAAAATTAAAAAAATCTTTGTACTATTTTAAGTAAAAAAACGACAGAGCAGAAAATGAGGAAATGATTGTTACCTGTTTCGTAAAAATTGAAGAGTAAAATTGAAATTTTAAGTAACATTTTTTGTACGAACTGGAAGGATTTTTTAATATATTCAAGACAGCGTGTACGCTTAAAAATGGAAAGAGCATAAAAACTATTATATTTTTTTCAGAACAATATATAACACTTAAACTAATTTTTCATTTAAAAAAATTAAAAGGTAGTGTTCCTGCAACTTTTTCAATGCGACGCGGTTTCGAGGCGTAGAATACTAGAATACCTAGAATATTTCATTTGGCATGAACAAGTTAAACTTAAACGAAACTTCTAAACATAGTGCACATAATGAATATTACGTAAATATTCATTAAAGGATATTCTACTCAGATATTGACAAAATTCCGGAATTCCAATGACGATTCCAATTTAAAACAAAGTTCATTTTAGATGGGAGTGGGACTAATGTTTCATACACATTTAACACATTCCCTCATCCATCATAAATCAAAGGCTCTCACCGAAGCTGAGCTGTTTTTAAATTTATTGACTAGTTAATGATAATCTATTACATAAATGACAGCTCAATCAAAATAAATAATACAAGTTTTGTAATGTACAACAACTTGTCTAAACATTACACACTCCGAGTAACACACGATTTATGTGAGCTCGCAACAGCTGCAAAGTTCACCATCCAAAAAACATCAGGCACTCCTTAAAACAAAAAGTGTAAAGACGTTTGCTTTTCAGCAATCAAGATCAACTTCCGCACAAATGAGGTAGTTCGCCCAGTTCTGCAGGACTTGTTCGCTTCACAAGCTGACCCGGAATCTCCCGTCCTACAGTATCCTGTAATTTTGCACGCAAATGTATTCAGATCACCAAGAAGTGTCGAAGTAAATACCTAATTAGCCACATTTGCAAACTTTTTTGGTTTAATAGGTGCCTATTGATCCATCAACATTTGTTGAGAAGACGAAAACCCTTTTCCCTGATGCCACACTCTCACTGGGCTGGACGAAACAATCTAATTTTGCTCATCTTCATTCCAAGTTCAAAAAACTTTCCTGGCGGCAATTATTTCATATACTGGAATATATTACCAAACTCGATCAACCTGTCATGCTTTCTTTAAGATTATCTGTGGTCAGCTAAGATTACAATTGCCTAATCGGGTTAAATCTTTTTTCCAGGCTGCACATTCCAAAGAGCAACTTTTATGGCTGCTAGGAATGGATCAATCAATATCTTTATTACTTTGGAGTGACACTGATGATCATGTAATATAGAAGATTACATTCAATTTTTAATATAAATCATTTTAGATAGTTAATTGGGATCCCATAATTGAATTGAGACGGTCTATTACAAAGAATCGAATTTTGTATGATCTCGATCCAAAGCATCGCAAGCAACTCCAAAACATGATGAACGAACCTCTAAGTGACAGTCAATCATCATCTTATGATTCAAATACAGCCAAATCATTTGATTTAAACAAATGGAGGGCCGTTGAATTCTCATCAAGATCGGATCTCTTCTCCGCTGTGGTACGCAGCGAGAAAGGCGCTGCTTTCATTGGCGAGCCAACGTCTATGCTCATTTCGGAAGTGGTTCCACCAAACTTCCCAACAGTTCAATCAATCAAAGGCCGAGTTCATTTCCTGCCAAAATCGATTATCAAATCGATTGAAGTTGATGAGGATACTGGTTTGTCCATATATCTAATGGATCGAGTACAATCAATTGACTCGCCCGTTATTAAGAAACACGCAATAGAGGTTTGTTTTATTATTCTCTGCACTTTCTGCTGGGCGCTTCCTTGAATGTGTTTTGCCCGAAAACTGCTCCTGTTAGGACGCTAGGTGCTTTTTGCATGAAAACAGACTCATCCTGTTATATAGCGTAAACACGTCATCAATCTTTGTTAAAATTTGATGTTGTTTTTTGGAGTGAGGACGCTTCGTGTAATTTTGATGAAACTTTGGTTACTTTTTCGGTTTGAATTGAATGTTCTGGCGGCAGTTTTGCACGTGTTTTGATAACAATTTCGTGCAAAATACAGTCAAGCCACCGCCAAGCACAAAGTGCAGAGTTTATAAGAAATCTTCAAATTTGATTTTAAGATATTTATTGGATACGACGGAAAGTTATTCATAGAGAACAATGGTCCCAAATATATGAGCTATTTCGATAAAAAGTCCAGTGGACAATTACCAATCAGTCGTTGCTATGAGTTTGAAGGTAAGAGTGAATTGATTATATGGTGCTAATAGAGCTTAGTCGTGATTAGATGAAACAAAGAGTTTTAATTTAGTAAAATTTCTATAAAAATATTCGCTATGTTTAAGTTATATTGACATAAGTGTTACTTGAATTATACCTTAAAATATTCTGTTTTAAAGGCTTTAAATAATAATAGCGAGCGATTTATAAGAATAATTTTTTCATTTGGTGCTTAACTATAAATAGGAACAATATTTCGGGGATGTTATTAAATCTAGGAAAAGCGGAAATTGCTCCCGTCGGAAAATAAAATCCATTTCCGCAAAAGAAATCACGGATTATTACACCATCTCATTTTAAATTTCGATTTTTTTTCATTGTTATAAAAAAGACTAAAAAATCAAAGATCTCAAAGGAATCGAACCAACATATATTCTCTGTGAATCAAAACCTCTACCAGTTATGCTACGCATCCTCTTTTTTTTGAATTAATTAATCCGTTGAAGTTTGAAGAAGAATTTTAAATTGTATGGTGTAATAATCCGTGATTTTTGCAGATATGCATTTTATTTTCCGACGGTAGCAATTTCCGATTTTCCTAGATTTAATAACATCCATATTTCGGCATGCTGCCGGTATATCTTCTTACAATTGGGAATAGAGTTCTCAAATTGCTCTTTAAAATACCTGAAAGATAATTTTAAAACTTTTTTAACTAGACAATAATTAGGTTTTAAATTTACTTTAACTTTCATACGGCTCTTTTAATTAAACATCTAAAATCAAAACGAATACGAGTTTTATTTAAACAACATTTTTTAAGAACAATTGCATATTACCCTTTCTCTTTACCGAATCAGAAAATACCAAACTCTTTAAAAAATATCAAAAAATAATTTCTTTCCTATTTCAGTGATCGATCTCGGTTGGAAAGTAGTTTCAAATATTTGGACTGTAGAATGTCATCATAGCACACACAAAAAGAGGTCAAAACCTCATAACATTCAATTGGAACTAGACGTACCATTTAAGAAGTAAGAAACCTTTCAAAATCATAAATAAATTATTTAATTATTCCAGAAATCGATCTCTACGAAATGTCGTTGTTGCCAAGAAGGGAGACGGCGCTGTCGACTTTTTGTTGGAAGAACTCCATCATTCTTCTTCAAACAAATCTTCCTTGGTTTTAACTATTCTAGCCTCGTTTATTGTTCTCTACAATTTATTAAATAACTAACTACACTTTTTCTTATTCCAAAAATCAATATACGGGGTATTCTAGTTGAAATTGATACACGATTCTCCAATAGTTTACTAGAATTGTCACTATTTGTATTGTTTATTTTTCACAAACAAGCCTGATCATTGGTGCTCTATTAGCATTTTCCCAGAAAAAATGACTTTGTATACATTCTCTAACTACATTCGTTACCTGTGATAATAAGTGTTTCATGAATGTTTTACTTGTAATTGTTTTAATCAAAAAATCAATTCATATGAATCATAATTGAAATAAATGTTACAACAATTTCTTCTTTAACAAAAAAAGGTATTGAGAATGATATGATAAGGTGAATATAAGGAACAATGAAATCAGTTTACTGTTTCCAAATTTCATAGACACCTATTTGTTTTCTAAATGTTACGCAGGAATACTATCCTATTAACAATATTATTCTTTGGGAGTAGTTATGGTTTACTAGGATTTTTCGAGAAAAAAACCACGACGAAACCGGTACGTCTCTTTTTATTTAGTTTTATTATTACTGGGCTAGAATTATCCCAGGAGTGTGTTTAAATTCATTTTAAATACTGTTTTACGTGAAAAACATGGGAAACATAAAAAAACACAAACTATCTAGCTTTCTACCAGATATGGGTGGAGTTATGAATTTCCGGGCAATTTTTGATTCTCCCGTTTCGGATTTTTCAAATGTGACTCAGAGTTCCGGATTCCCTAATACCCCATTTCACCCATCTCTGCTCTCCACAGTGGAGCAAATTTCACAAAACGCTGGGAAGCAATGAACATCGCAATGCTAAATGATTTTGTTCACAAAAATTGTTTTTAGACTTTCCATTTTGATGTAAATTTATGATTTTTTTTTGGCGTATTTATTCAATCAGACAAGATTTCTTTCTTATACATCATACTATACATTTTTTTCGTATAATTAATTACATTCTCGTAAATAGAAAAATGACATATCACGCTGTTCCCCGTGCAATTAAGAATGAAAAAGAGTGACTCCGAGTTTAAAATTATACCGTAGAACCGACGGATATGTTGAATGTTTGAAAATTGACTCTTGAACTGATTGATTGAAACTGATTTTTATTTTGATTTTTTTTTAAATTCCGACTCCGCGGCCTATCGTTGAATAAAAGTAATAGCAAAATTATAAAGTAAAAGTTTAGAATTATTCCACTTTTTAATAATAAAATAACTTACTTTTAACTGGTCTCATAGAAGAATCGGTACAGCCCAAAAATAGAATTGAATGATAAAAACTTGTTTTATATAACGGATTATGTTAGGTTCACGTGCACGAAAAATTGCGGATAATTAAATAATTTTAATTCTTTTTGAGGTTATAAAATTAAATGGAATGTTAAATGTGTTGTTCACATTAATGACAAATTTTGAAATATTTAAACGCATTTTAAAAATTTTCACGTGGAAACTACAAGCAAATTTTCTCGGAAATTTTAAAGGGTTTCCCTCAAAAAGTCTCTGGCGCTTGAAAATAGAAATTTTGCAACTTTCACGGTCTCTGCACCTCTGTTTATCATTATAGGCGTTCTCTCTAAGCAGTGTCTGGCCCATTTGAGAAAATGTTCATCCTCGACTATCAAAAATAATTGTTATTTGATTCTATGAATGATTTTTAAATTATTACTATTTGCACAGAACCAATTTTTCTTGCAATGTAACGTTATATATATATATATATATATCACGGTTGCACGGAAATCAGTTTTTTCAAACGGAATTTTCAATGTCCTATATTTTGATAATATTGTACTTTTCAAAGACCGGTGCCTAATAGAAGAGGAAAAAATTAGGATGGAATATGGTTCTCGTCTGGACGGCCTCTGTTTTCGGACGGCCATTCTTTTTTACGAAATTATGGGCAGCACAGAATGAAGAGGAATTGACGAAAAAGTCGTTTATGGCCGCGTGGCAGTCCATCATTTTTTCTTCTCCTTTGCTCTTCATTAGGCACCGATCTCTGAAAAGGACAATATAAAACTTTAAGTTTTATTTAAACCAATACGTTTTCTCTAGTCGGTCAGAAGCTCAGAAAAGTTATTTAAACATAACATTTCTTATAAATTCTAGGTTCCAGAGACATTTTAAAGAAATTCTGTAAAACTGTTGTGAAAATTAGTTTTCAACTAATTTGTAAAAAGCTTTAAAATATTGAAAAGAAAAAATATATATGTCATTTTATTTTTTCGAGTATGATTTGTTATAATTCGTCAGTAAAATTCAAAATTGTTCAAATTAGACTTTATGCACGTATTGTATTGACGTTAATAATGCTGTCAATTTGTTAATATGGTAATATATGAATTGTTTAATTAGAAATATGCATAATTAACTTGAAAACTATTTAAAATTTCATATTTCGGGCCGTATTTATGGGAAAGGGATTGAGTATATTAAAAAAATAACAAAAACAATTCAGGATTATAAATAATATTGAAGCACTGAATTCAAATCAAATCCTTATGAATTCAAATAAAACAGTGATGAATGGATTATTCTTTCAATCAAGCTTACATTTTGTATATTGTGAGCCAGAAATGAGTGGGAGTTTTCAATGTCAAAATCCGAAATAAAAATTATAATCACGGCGTTCAAAATTCTGAATCGAAAAATGATCGGAATCCAGAAGTTTTCTTCAAAGTCTATATGCAAAATGAATTTTCGAAACGTTATCTGCGATTCAGAATCTAAAAACGGCCAGGATCAAACCATCGCAATTTCGCAGCCTTTTGAAATTCTAACAGATCAATTCATGACAATTTTCTCTCATTAAACCAGCATAACTAAAAAATAAACAAACTTTTGAACATTCTCATTTATAATCTCTTATGCTCCAATCTTACAGACAACAACTACAACTCCACATCCCTTTCAAAAAGATCTTGGATCTGCAGTATTCGTGCCACATACAGATGAAAATGATCAAGGAATTATCGAAATTCCCAGGAATCATCCAACAACTAGCCAAACTACAACTAGTAAAATACAAACAACAACTACAATACATTTCACCCTGAGCCCAACGAACGATGGATTAGAGAAACAAAAAACTACACAGGTTTGATTAAATATAATTTTTAATTATAAGGTAGATTCATTTTAGGATGTTCGTTCATTCACGACCCGTCTTCCATCAACCACAATCTCTCCCAAGTTCACAATCCCTACAAAGTTAAATACAACAAGCTATTATCATTCAATACTCGTTACAGGATTTTGCCATCATCTGACCGTCAAGGAAGTAAATGTCCAAATCAAATTGATGCTTTCACGTTTGGTCCAGATGACAGCTATGCATTCCACGATTCGACTGTTTACATTATTCGAAATGACCACGTTGCTGACACAAAACCCCTCCAAGAGCTCTTCAATGAATTCAAAGGAGCCAAAGTCAACAGCGCTTTGTATGACATTGAGAGACAAGTCATGTTTCTCCTCGAAGAACGAGAAGTTTTCGGATTCAAAAGAGATGCACAAGGTCAATGGAAACTTCAATCGGTCTATCCAAAGGTTTCAACACATTCAAAATGGTTCAAAACATTCTAAATATTTCAGACTCTTCCGTCATCTGTTGGTTTCACACCAGAAGCTGCTGTTCGATGGCATAACAAACACCAAGTTCTTTTATCGGTTTAAAATATTTTATAGCAATAATATAATTAAAAAAAACTTTAGAATGGTGGAAAGTTCGCATTATATGATGAATATTGGAACAAGTCTCTTCTAAGTGGTCGAACTCAACAATACTTTGAGGTTTGAAATTTCATTAAATCTATGTTTCTAAAAACACTTTTGAGAACCTACCAGATCATGTTCGCGGAATAAGTGAATGGCTGCTCGGTCGTGCTCATATATTTACGCGCTCATTGGTATTCGAGTATGATGCCGATAACAAGTCTGTTGTTGGCGAGGGAAAACCGATAACTGATTTCTGGAGATGCTAAAACACTTGTTTCAATAAAATTGAAAAAAATATTTATTCTATAAACTGTTACACATTTGTAATTAGACCATATTTTTTGTTAACCGATAAACCATGTACCGATAAAATAGGCTTGGTAAGGGTAATGACAGAAGGTTCCGGGTTCAAATCATTGGTATCCAGTGAGAATTTCAAATCTCCTTTCAAAACACCAGCAGCAAATTCGCGTCCTTGTGTATAATCATTTCTTCTAAAGAGCAACAATGATATTCAGTCAAACAATAAATATTTCAAATGCAAGTGATTGAGTTATTTTGTTCTAAAGGGGCGTAAGGTTTTTGTGAGCTTAGAATAAGTTCTGTTCATTTTAATTTTCCATTTTTTGTTATTTCTTTTATCTTTTTTGAGTCATTTCGCACTCTGAAGGTAGACATGGAGGTGGAGATTCGCCTTCACATATAGGCTATTTCTAAATTTTTGATGGCGCATTACCAACCGTTCCGCAGCAAGATACAAAAAACAACTTTCTTTTTTTTTATAATTTTTGTAATGCGCCGCCAAAAATTGAAATAGTCTATTGTCGTGGTGTAGGTTGATGAAAAATTAGGGGTAAAGGAGCATACCGAAAAAAAAGATGGTCTCGCTTGGGCTGGTGTAGATTTAATTTGCAATTTGTTTATTATTTCGCTTTTTTTTATCACAATTTTGTTTTCTCTTACTAAATTTTTTGTTAAATCAACATAATAATTATTATAATAAAAATTTTAGGTATAATTTATTATATTTAGGGTCGAAATAATAAACAAATTGCAAATTAAATCTACACCAGCCCAAGCAAAGACCATTTTTTTTCGGTATGCTCCTTTACCCCTAATTTTTCATCAACCTACACCACGACAATACACGTTTTCAACAAATTTATTCTTTTCTGTTATTTTTATAAAACAGTTTTTACACTATTTTAGAAAAACAAGTGACTTTGAAAGATAGAAATGAGATATAGAAAATATTATTCTGTTCCTTGCGAAACTTTTATTTTTTTAAATTGAAACATGACGTGGTTACGGTAATTAAGGATTACTGTATTGATAGTTTAAACAAGTCATTACATTGCTCAGAAGAATCTATAGGCTATCTAAAATATTTATATCTTTCCAAAAAATCTACATGTGAGTACCAGGTTTGCACGGAAATTTTTTTTCAAACGGAAGACGGAAATGGAAATTGAAAAAGGAAGATGGAATTCCGTGAAAAAGACTTAAGTACTGAGATGGAATGAAGCTTTTTTTTATTATTAGGTCTAAAAATTAATTTCCGCGTTTTTTTTTGTTGTTGATATTTTGTCAAAATCAAATTTTTTATATAACGAATTTTATGTTTTAATATTGATACTATCAGATTCCTACTTATATATTACGTACTTTATAAAATCATTATCTTGGAATTAGAATACGTCCACCTTTGTTCAGGAAAACGTTTTTTGCGGAAAGCTCTTCTTTTCCTTTTCAACTCAAGAAAGCCACTGACGCGCACCAAATGCTTGTCCAAGCTTACGGCGATTCTGCACCATCCATAGGAACCTGCCAAGAATGGTTTCAGCGTTTCAAATCGGGAGATTTTAACGTCATTGACAAAGATCAATCACGACAGCCAAAAAATATGAAGATGAATAACTTCAGGCTTTGTTGGGTGAAGATTCGGCTCAAACACAGGACCAACTCGCGGCATCTCTCGGCGTCACGCAAAAACCAATTTCTCATCGATTGAAAGCAATGGGGAAGATACAAAATGAAGGAAAATGCTCTATGAGCTCTCAAAACGAAACAAAAGCAGAGAAAACAACTTCACAAATCTCGTTGGAAAGATTTCAAAGAAAGTTTTTTTTTACACCGCGTCATAACTGGCGATGAAAAGTGGGTGTACTACGACAATCCGAAGCGAAGAAGATCGTGGGTTAATCCCGGTGAACCGACAACTTCGATCACAAAACCCAACATCCACGTGAAGAAGGTCTTACTGTGTATATGGTGGGAAATTCTGTGCTCCGAACTTCTCCATCCTGGCGAAACAATCAATGCGAATCGCTATCAACATCAACTAGTGCAGCTGCGGCATGAAATCGCAGTAAAAAGACCGGAATGGACGGGTCGACACGAAAAGGTCATATTGCTTCATGACAACGCAAGGACGCATGTTGCTCAAGTAGTGAAGGATACGCTGAATGAGTTCAAATGGGAAGTCTTACCACACCCGCAGTACTCTCCGGACATTGCCCTATCGGATTATCTTCTTTTCCGATCAATGGCTCATGGTCTGGCTGAGCAGCGCTTTCGAGATCATCAAGACGTCAAAAAATGGCTAGATGAATGAACTGCGGCCAAACGAGAAAAATTATATAATAATGGAATCCATAAGTTTCCCAAACTATGGGAAAATGTTATTAATGACGGAAATTATTTTGAATAAAAGTTTTGCTTAAGTATGTCCAGTTTTTTATAGTTTGTAATGCGTAAAAAAACGCGGAAAATAATTTCTAGACTTAATAGTTCGATAACACGCGAATTGAAATGTTCAATTCAGGAATGTTTTTTAATTTTTTTTTTGTCTCTTTCACATACACAACACTTGGCAACTCCGTTTTTGTAATTTTATAATTTTTGCATGTATTCAATTGCTTACAACTGAAAAAAAAGTGTGTGGAATCTCGCAAGATTGTTTCTAATTGGATTGGTTCCTTTCAAAGTGCATTGCACATTTCACATACCGAGCGGGGAATACACGGAAATCAATTTTTTTTAACGGACGGCGGAAAACGGAAAATGGAAGATGGAATTCCGTGCAACCCTGGTGAGTACGTTTACTGAGTTCATCCTATTACTATACCAGGTTCGCTTACCTTGCCCCAAACTTCATATACCTTTAAGTCAAATTTCTCAATCACCTACATATTGACAATATTTGAAACCATAATCCCTTCTATTTAAATATACTTTAAAAATAGTACTAACATAGCACTCTCGAAATCATTTCGAGTTATAATCGTATTAATCAGCTGGCCATTAATTCGTGTACACTTTCCCCTAAAAACCAATTAAAGTTCTTAAATCCGTTCAATAACTACGTGAAAAGCTGATCGAAGAATGGATGCTTCAGTAATTTGGGACCGTGTAATCGTTCACGCGGCCTATATCGTAGTATTTCCGCCAAGAAATCACACCAATCCTTTTTCGCATTGGTGAGGACTCCGTGAATGCCAATAGGTTTTTTCGAAACCCCAGCTTCCTCGCATATCCGTTGTCGGCATTTCATATAATCATGATCCCGCTTAGTCGGATATCCCAAACATCGCACGATGAGTTTTAACATCCTCTTCGTCGTTGTTCCAGGAAACACCACAGAACCTGTCATCATTTCGCCTACGCAGCACCCAGCTGACCACACATCTGAACGTTACTCGGTATTTTAAAACTTTTAGTAGCCTGCCTATCATCCAGTAGTAATCACGAGATTCTAGTAATAGTTCTGGAGCTCTGTAAAATCTAGTAACCTGTATCAATTTCGACTTATGATATCAGAAGACTAACTTGATAAGCCGTAGATGGCAAGCCTCTTTTGACAAGCTTGGCGTTTCCAAAATCACCAATCTTCAATATACCTTTACCGTGATCTACGAGTAAGTTCACTGGCTTGATATCTCTATGGACAATAGTGTGCTTAAAATAAATATTGTGAAGAGTAAGATAAAGTTAATTACGGCTTGAAGATATCGCAATCCTTCGAACAATTGCCATGTATACATCTTAATGTCAACTTCATCTAGGCGGCCAGCTCGCAGAACGGTTGAAAGTGTATCAGGAAGAAACGAAAAAACGTATGATTCACAAACCTAAATGAACTAGAGTATCCGTTTAAGTATCCGTCAACAGAACAAACAGAAAAACAATCTATAAAATATAGTGTACGAATAGGGAAAATAATGAAATTGACCAATTTAAAGAGCAAAGAATGCACATTGCATTTTCTAAAATCTTCTCTCTGTTCTTGCTCTCAACTAAATTATCGGTGATCGGATGGGTTTCCATAAAAATTGATAGATCCAACCTGTTCAATCGCCAGTTCATAGCCAGTAAATTAAGGAAGTCGTAGAATAAAAGCTGTACTTCAAATGAAAATAACTTTAAAATGTACTTAAAAAAATGTTGTTTACCCCAGTTTGTCAGTTTATTAAAATATTCACGATATATTAAATTTGAGAACGTTGTCTGAGCTTCTTTTATGAGAATTTCAGCTTATGTGTAGCTGAGAGAGACATTAAAATAACAAAATCTTACTCGATTTGAGAAAATCTGACATTTAATTAGGTAAGAAACGTCTTCATGTAGATCGTACTTCTTGAGTGGAACCACCTGATTTTCCTCCTTCCCTTCAGCCCAGAAAATTCTTCGATAAGATTCAAGATCGGGTCGCAAACATCATTATCGGGAATTTTAAACTAGTTCATGACGGTTCCAGAATAAAATTAACATTTTAGAGAGACATGCAATGTTTTTTTTCAGTACTCTCTGTTCATACGAATAGTACAGGTTTCATTTCGAATATGTCTTCTCTTTAGTGCTCGTTGAAAACATCTCCGAAACACGAGAAGTTTTCTAGAAAGTTTCAATATGCAGAATATTCAGAAGTCACTTTGAACATGAAAGATGGTTCACTGGTTCGGTAGACAGTCAGGAAACTTGTAGAAACATTACATTAAGACTATTATTTATAGAATTAAAGATTTCGCACACTCGCACATCGCTCCATAAACTACCTATTACACAAATATACCGGGTGATTTTAAAAATAACAAAACAAGTCAACGAAAACTTGTAAAGTTTTTCTGAAATAATTTCACGTCTATATGATTTCATTTTTAAAGATTTCCTTTAACCTATTGTCGGGCTTGGAACTGACGATTGAGCATTATATATATATATATAGGGCTGAGGTTCGTAGAGTTTTTATATTATCTTTTGTTTCACAACAATTTTCTTGATGTTTGACAAAGTATATATATATATATTTATCTGATAGCGCTTTTTGGCTCTACAAAACTGTGTTTCAGTTTGTCTATGTTGGCCAGCCGGGCCGCGTAAAGGAGGATATTTGACTGAAAAGACCCGATCCACAACTGGCTCAACACCGGTCAACTTTTTGCAGAACGGCATCAAGAAATTGATAGAGAGAGAGCTGGGAGAGCTCTACGCTGGGAGAGCAAAACTCTACGAACTTACATTATTTGCCAATCCAATATATCATTTTGATAATATTGGGTAAGAGTTATAAAACCTATCTATCTGTGTCTAGAATTCCGATGAACATTTAAGTAACTTGTGACAAAATATGGGTTTTCAGAAATAATTATAATTAATATTTAATTTTTAATAGTTACCGATGGTTTAATATCAGGATGTTGTGGATTGTTCGTACAGCGTGAGAAGGCAAACATCATTTGCACAATATTTTTATGAGACTGCCTTCCAATTCCAGAAAGAAACAAAAGCTCAAAGTTTCGGTCGTTGGTTCGTGGCCATGTCTTCTTGATAGCAATTTCTTGCTCAGGTCCCGGTGATACTAACGTTCCCCTGCAAAACAATTACTAAAATTGTCGTCCAAATACATATTTCCATAACAATTGTACTAAAAATATTTTCTTGAAAATATGTGATTTGTGCCATATTAATGTGTATACATAGGTGCTCGTTTCATCTTCCCGCTGCACGCCAAATGAAATGACAAAAAAGAGATCTCAGAAAATAGTTTTTAATTTCACATTTAAGCATCATATTGGCTTGGACATAATTGTCGAGAAATTTGAAAAATGTAACGTATGCAACGGCCACGTAAGAATTCGAAAATTAAGTTTAAAATTTGTAAAATTACTATTTCCATTTGGTGTGCCGCTGATCTTTGTACAAAACATGTACGTAATTGTGCATACACACAACCTTCGCATTTTTTAAAAATTTATAAACACAGAAAGTTTAGCTACTATTTGAAAGAACCTGTAAACGTTACTGAATACGCCCCATGCGTGTAGTCGTAGGTTGGCAAACCTCATCCCAACTTGAATCTTTGTTGGCATTTCATATCCAATCTGTAATTTTTTAAAACTTACGAAACATATTAATATTTAAATAAATTAAATCTATAGTGGAAAAAGTATGCGAAAACCTTTTACAGTGCACACGAGTAATTAAAAAGATTTTTTATTTTTCCACGTAGTAACAAGAAATACGTTTTACGAAAATCTAATAAACCTGTTTTAAATATTTTAAAACCTTAAAACTGAAATAGAAAATTTTCTTAGAATACACGTAAACGACTTTGGGATTTCAATAGTGCAGCTGGCGTGCAGCACAAGTTTACTTCAAATTTATTCCTATTTGGTAAAATATTTTCACTCTTTCAGGATAACGAGTTGTTTATATGAAATGTGAGTTACATTATTTTTTTCCTCGTGTTCCAATTGAGAGCTTTTTTGTGCAATAAAACAGAGTTACGACAACAAAAGTTTTCAAGAGATAAAAGCAACCAATTGATGTGTCAAATTTAGTATACCTAGGTGTTGCTTGGATTTTTAGATATTTTAAGAAAATTCCATCAACTTGATAATAAACAGGCTTTAAAAATGATACGCGGAAAATTAAAATCGACGTTTAAAAAAGGAAAATCGTCATTTTCAATTGTTCTGGAATAGTTTAAAAGTTAAAAAAAAGTTTTTTGTCACGTTATCCTTGTCGGAATAAGGATAAAACTGTATTTAAAGAATGACGAATTTTTTTTACAGCCGTGTATGTATTTGTGCATTTCCTAATTTATCGATTTGAACTTGGATCTCATGCAGGATCATTTGTTCAACTTAATTATTTGTTATCCATTATTTTTTTGGTATTGTGCTATGGTGAATGACTCCATTCTAAACCCAAGTAGCGCAAACATGATTAATTTTGCATATGCGATTCTTGGCTGCTTTCGGCGTGCTTATGAGACGTTTTAGAATTTCAGTCAGCGTGACATTTAGAGGTAATTAATAAATTTATCGAAAAAGCTTTTTAAAACTAACGTGAAACACAAATCCTTTATTATCATCGTTGTTCATACTTCAGCAAGTAAATTCGAAAAATTTTAAAAATGAGTTTTGAAAAGCGAAATCCCACATATGCGTGAATTTAGCAACGGTCGAATTTCATCCACTTATTTTTGTTCAAAATCAAAGTATTATTCACGTATCACGTTAGACATATTATATATAATTTCCAATTATTAATGTAAATTATCTGATTTTTTTGTTAGTACTCGAATTTCTTATTGATTATGAAAATTCAATGATTATGATATTTGTCGAGGCCATGATAACACGTAAATATTGCGAACCAAAGGTAACGGTGTTCACGTTGGCTAATTCTTCCTAGTACATTTCAAAAAAAATTTGCCCCCGTTTTAGCTGGAATGCCTTAAAGATCTCATATTTTCAATAACTCTTACATTAGGTTAAAGTGAATTATTTAGTGTTCTATTTTAACAACTTAATTTGGCGTGTATTCGTTAAAAAATGTAACGTACATGACCAATGAAAATTACAATTTCAAATTTCAAACGAATTTTTATTATTATCCGCGTGCAAATTAAAAATATAATTTAACATAAATTTTACAGTCTTTCCTTGAAATAGCTCTACGCATTAAATTTTTTCGTAATGTTAGAATTAAGTGACTAGGTCTGTTTTGCGAATTCATTTGGCGTGAACGTGTAACATGTAGAATTGAAAAATTGTATCTTGAACGCACGTTTTAATCTCGTAAAAATATAGAATGAAAAATCTATAATATTTTCAATTGGAATGTTAAAGTTAACAGCATTAAAGAAAAATTTTTATGAGTTTTTGAAAAAATTTAATAAAAACATAAAAAATATATTAGTGCTTTTCACAGTGAGCACGCTCACAGAAGAAAAGTTATGAAGGTGCAATTCGAATAGTTTCCAACCAACTACGACAAATAGTACGAATCGAGCAAAAACGAGAAAATCATTGTTTTGAGTTACCATCGAATAACCAATTTTAGAAAACCGTACGTTGCCGTGATAAAAGTTTAAACATTCTTAATAATGATGGGATGGTTTTTTTAAGTTACAGAACCTTTAAAAGTAGAAGATATAAAAATGCGGGACGCGGGACCCCTTATTACATGGAGGAGGAAGGGGTATTTTCTTTCCTTTCAATCTCTGCTTTCCAGCTAGCATTCACGACAAATACCCGTTTTGCTTATTTAATCTCTATCGGAATACTTCGCAATTTTCGAAAATAGACTCACCTTATAAGTCAATTTGGCATTTTGGCCACCATCTCCGTTACTTACCAACGTGAAGTATTTGAGGTATTTGAGGACGAAATTTGCTTATAAATTCCTTATGATACGACTAGTTTACTGACAAAATATTAAGAAGCAAAAAATGATTTAAGTTGGAAAAGTTAGTCTAAAACCCAAAAAATCGCGATTTTCAAACACAAATGTTATATAGTTAATGCTAATCAATCCCGTTTAAAATTTTAAGGGCACTATTATCTTATTAAAAACTATCGTTTTATTATATTTTTATGTCCTCTTTTTCAGTGCCCCGTCGTCCTGCCATTGCGCGGTTTCCCTCGATGATTCTGTGGTCAAAAAACCTTACCTATAGAAAGAAAATTTCACGTAAAAATTTAACAAAATATGTAGTCAGTGCCAAATACGATTAACAACGCTATGGTGGCGCACGTTTTTAAATATTGTTTTAATATTATTCATTTCAGAGATAGATGCCTAATGGAAGAGCAAAAAATTAGGGGCGGCACACCAATTTACCTCATGTGTAAAACATAGGAGCGCAGTCGTGACTCTGATTCCGCTCGTTACGACAGCCCTGTGTTTAGCAGATGAGTTTTCTGCTTTTTAAAAAAATATTTTTTAAATTGATATTTAATACTTTTCGTATCCAATTTAATTCGTAAACGATAGAATATGATGGATCAATTAATAATATAGGTTGTTTTCATTAATTTTAATAAAACTCGAATTTTTACAGCCATTTCTATTTTTGTTGATTTTATAAAAATCATCGTCATTCAAAAAAAATATTTGAAATCATCCTTCATAAAATTATATGTTATGTACCAATACCATCTCATCATTTTAAACCTAATTTCACTATATGGTTTGGGACCCAGTTTTTCGTTATGATCAGTTTTATGTTCGTATTACTCAGTTAATTTTATATTTCATTTTTAAACTCTTTTTCAATATTAAATCTTTATGATCTTTTCATATTCTATCAATTTAATAAAATTATCAAAAGTTATATTCATTCGGAATGTTTGGTTTAATGAAAATATTTATTTCGGATCGATTTTTAAGTAATAATAACATTACATGTTGTATTTGTCCAGTTTATAATTTTATCTTTAAACATGAAGAGTTGTACAAATAAATGGATTAAATAATTAAATAAATCGAAAAATAAAAATTAAGGGTTAAAGAATAAAGAATATTATAAAGAAGGGACTTGGATTGATGAAAAGAATGGACATGGGAACAAGGAGATTATGAATGTAATGAAGGAATGTAAATGGGAAATGGAAAAGAATAAAAACTTCAATGAAATCTATTTTTATTTTAAGATCAGGAAGTCACGCTGAACAAATAATATTGTGATCCGTCTTGGAATATCGCTGATTTGCTCAGAAACTGATTATCTGAGTCAACCACATTAGCTTTAGCTTTAGTTAAAGCTAGAGTACAAAGGATTATAATTTATGCAGACATTTTTGCGTTTTTCTAATATGCAATCATATTAACAATTTAATATATCCTACGAAAAACCCATGACAATATTTTTAAGCTAGTAAAGTTGTAATAAAATATTTAATAGATGAACGACAACCATTGTGGTATAAGTTTTCTAAACAATATTGGAACGTTCTTCGAAAAACATATCGTTACAAATAATTTATTGAGTTATATATAAAGAAGAACCGTTCTTCATCAAATATGAAGACATTCGATGAAGTCAACCAATTCTAGTTGTTCCATGAGCTTTTTCTATGAGTGAATCCAACACCTGCACTCAACCGACTAAACGTATAGTGGCGGACCTAATAATGTTTAGAGTTTTTCCAATCTCGTGTTATTATATTAATTATGATGATTCTATCATTTTTCAATATATGATATGCTTTTTTACCATTCCCAGTTCCTTTAACCATTCAAATTCCAATTCCATACACAATCTCCTTGTTCCCATTTTCATTGTTTTCATCAATCCAAGTCCCTTCTTTATAATAATCTTTATTCTTTAACCCTTAATTTTTATTTTTCGATTTATTTAATTATTTAATCCATTTATTTGTACAACTCTTCATGTTTAAAGATAAAATTATAAACTGGACAAATACAACATGTAATGTTATTATTACTTAAAAATCGATCCGAAATAAATATTTTCATTAAACCAAACATTCTGAATGAATATACTTTTGATAATTTTATTAAATTGATAGAATATGAAAAGATCATAAAGATTTAATATTGAAAAAGAGTTTAAAAATGAAATATTAAATTAACTGAGTAATACGAACATAAAACTGATCATAACGAAAAACTGGGTCCCAAACCATATAGTGAAATTAGGTTTAAAATGATGAGATGGTATTGGTACATAACATATAATTTTATGAAGGATGATTTCAAATATTTTTTTTGAATGACGATGATTTTTATAAAATCAACAAAAATAGAAATGGCTGTAAAAATTCGAGTTTTATTAAAATTAATGAAAACAACCTATATTATTAATTGATCCATCATATTCTATTGTTTACGAATTAAATTGGATACGAAAAGTATTAAATATCAATTTAAACAATATTTTTTTAAAAAGCAGAAAACTCATCACAGGGCTGTCGTGACGAGCGGAATCAGAGTCACGACTGCAAGTGGATTTTTAATTGGTGTGGGGGCGGAGAAAAGGTCTTGTTTAGGCAGCCACACGGCCATTAAGGCCATCACGTCTCTTCGTCTTTTGTTTGTCATCAATATTTTCATTTCATCCATTTTCATTTTTAAATTAAACTTTTCATTTCTTGTCATCAAAAAATAAACAAAAAATAGATAGCAAAAATTGATGAGAAACAAAAGAGAAAGAGACGTGATGGCCTTCGTGGCCGTGTGGCTGTCTAAACAAGACCTTTTCTCCGCCCCTAATTTTTTGCTCTTCCATTAGGCATCGATCTCTGAAATGAATAATATTTTTTGAAAAACATTATTATTTTCCACATTTATTCTACGATTGAAACAGCAACTTAAAATATTCTTCAATTTATTTAAGAAAAAACTGTGACTCAATTGCGGTGGTATTCGCATTTGGGATCTACTTTAATAAAACGATAGTTTTAAATAAGGTAATATAGACTTTAAAATACAAACGGGGTTGATTAACATTAATTACATAGAATTAATGTTTTTGAAAACAGATTTTTTGTGTTTGAAAAAACATAACTTTGGGTTTTAGAGCCAATTTTTACCCACTTAAACCATTTTGTGGCTCCTAATATTTTGTTAGTATACTATTAAAGCCATACGGAATCTATACTATCTGCAAATTTTTATCAAAATCTGAATGAGAAGACGACCTAAAACACTTTACGGAAAGCTTGGCGAAAATTCCTCAACCTCTAGTTGCGAACAGCTTTGATTCCATTCCTCGCATGACCAAACTACCGTTTCGCTACCGGACGTTGTTACTTAATAACTACGATTCCATCAGGAGATATCCAACCGATATTGTTCTCAGTATGATGACAAGCACACTTATCACATCAAGGTAATCATCTCAATCACGCACCAATTACGTGAAGCTTCATGGTTCTGAATGAACGATGAAAATTCTGCTCCCTTCTTGTGATTTTCCTCCGGGTATTCAAGAGTGTCTTTGTGATGAAAGATAAATTTGGAAAGTACATACTCTTTGGACAGCAGAGTAACACATAGGTAGTTTTTCATCCATGTTTAGGTGTAAACAAACAATTTATTAAATGTTTTATTGTTTCTTTTTTACTTGAAAGTTTTATTGGTAGATTAATATCAACCTATCATAAAGTAAAATCTAATTTCCTCTTCTTCTCAATTATTTAAAATTTTTGATTTTTTTCGGAAATGAACACAAATATCATGCGTACGCTTACTACTCCCTTATTTCCTTTAATTTTTAATATCTTGTTAGAATGGTGAAATTCGATTCTTTCAGTCACGCGGCACAGCTTTCGAAATGCACATGCTAAAACCAATTTGTAATGAAGCGGGTATTCGATGAAAAAAGAATAAATTTCTCTAATTAACATTCTGAATTAGCTTGTTACCAATTTGAAAACCCATTAAATGCGTCTTTTCTGGGTAATATTTCTGGGTAATTTATAACTTCTGAAGGAATATTTTTGCACACATGATTGATCCGATTTGGTATTTTTTCAGACGAATGAATTCGATATTAATAATTTATTAATTGCCCTTTTCCTAGAAAATCTCTCATTGTTTTTGGCTTTTATGCTTACAGCCTGGATTCGTTCTTTTTGTATTTCCTTTATAAATTTGTATAAGATTCTATAATGTTTTTTTTTAAAGTAACAATTTTTCTGTATTATCTGTATACAGGTCAGTTTGCTTATTTGCGTAAATATAGTCAAATAGTTATTACATTTGAACACCAAAAGGAAAATAGTAAATTTCTTGTTTTTACGCGTGTCTTAAAAATTTTACATATACTTTATATAATAATTGTCAACGGCATTTTGTAAGCTTTTCTTTAAACTCTATAGATATAATAACATCTTTACAAAATTTTAGATTTGAGAAGATTTTCTGAACTCGGTTTTTAGCCTTCAATTTTAGTCCGTGTGCATTTATAAACTTCTATAAATACTTAGAACTACAACTGTACCTAATTATAGTAAACATTATGCATATTCTCATTTTAAGAAAACTTCGAAGATATAAATTAACGTTCTATAGTGATAAATTCGCTATAGACCTGCTTAAAATTTTATAACCAACATACACCAAAGTAAAATACTAAATTTTAGAATATTCTAACATCTTACAACATCTTCATCTTGTTCATGTTGTTAACATCTTGTTAGGGTCATAAATAATGATCACTTATTCTAATATTTATATGAGTATATTTATCAGACAAAATATTCAAGATTTCTCTATTTCTTATAAATATTTCCGTGCTGCTAGAAATTTAACAAAGATACAAATCTGACAAGGGAAGTGTTTTAGGTCGGGCTCTCAGATTTTGATAAAACTTTGCAGATAGATTCCTTATGATCCATTTCTTATGTGAGATCTTTATTTGCAATTATATTGTTGTCGTTGTTCATGTTTCCCTCTGACTGTAGTTCTGTAGAATTCCAATTATTTCTGTCTTATTTCTGTAGTTCTGTAGAATTCCAACAAGAATTCCAAACATACATTTTCGAATTTTTGTTGTGATGAGATGTACATAATAATTTTAATATTTTTATAAGTGTTGCAGTGTTTGTAGAGACACGTTAAATTTAGATAAACGGAATTAAATTCAGGTGGATTATAAAACCCTAAATTTGATAATCTCGATTTAACTTCTACCCAAGGACCTCGTTTATACTGGCAACTAATAATAATAATCAAGAAATATTTATAAAACCTTTATTTATATATTGCCCTTTTCAGAGAAAGGTGCCTAATGGAGAGGCAAAAAAAGAAGAGCAAAATAATGGTCTCGTTTTCGCGCTCTCTTGTCTCATTAAGGTGAATTTTTACAAAAAAATAAAAAACACACATTGGAGAGTCCAAACGAGAACATTATTCTATTTATTTTTATCTCTAAAAAGTACTATATATTACCGTTTTCATAGTCTCTCAAATGTGCTGAGTGTCGTACTGACATGAATCTAACAATTTAAAACAGTTTTCAATCAATGTGCATAGGTCTATAGAAGAGAAAAATCATTATTCCGAAAACTGTTCCACAATTCAGATATATAACAATTATGAGACAAAAAGAAATATAGTGTGTCCATCCAAACGAGACCATTTTTCCTTATCCATTATACATCGTTGTTTGAAATGAACAATATATACATGGAGAAAAATAATTTCATAAAAAACACTAAAAATAAATATAGGTGTCGAGATTTAGTAGTTCATTTTATATTGTAAATAAAACTATTGGCGTTTTAAGAGATTGGTGAGAACCTCATTCCATCCTAATTTTTTCCTCTTCCATTAGGCACCGATCTCTGAAAGGGAAAATATACGAAAAATATCATCGATCCCATTTTGAAGAGTGAAATTAAAATTCGGATGTAAAAAATGTCAGGTTGTGAGAATGCGTTCAGTATTCAAGCGCGTCATCCAAAATACTAGTGCGGATGGAATATATTTTTTAAATTTATTTTCTTAATAAAAAATTCTCTTAATTAAATTCGGAAAAGTTTAATTGTACTTAAGTTTTGTTAGTATTTGGTTGATTTTTGGGAGGTTCCTACGACTTGAGTAATATGCGGTCTGGCGTTGTCGTGGAGAACGATGACTTGGCCTTGTCGATCATATCATTTCTGTCTAACAATCTCATTTACGCGGCGCAGCTGGTACTTGTTGCGGTCGAGAATTTCCCGGCGCCTTCTCTTCGTCTAATTCTGCAGGTCGTCTGCTTCGAGGCGTGTCTTCCAGAATAATGCCGGCATTTTAAAATTTTCGAACGATTTTTGTGCAGATTTTTGTGCACCTGCTCCATATACACTGCACATTTCACGTTTCTAAACCAACCTGAAAAAATGATGAAAATTTACATTTCAGAACAAACTAAAATCACAGTTTTGTAGAGAAGAAAAAGCGCTATCAGATCAGAATATATACAGTTTGCCAAGTAACAAGAAAGTTGTTGTGAAACAAAAGATAATATAACAACTCTACGAAATTATTCCTCAACCCAATAATACTGTATGAAACGGGAAGCCGCATATGATGATATTCGCATTATTTTATTTCAATATCATGTTATATTATCAATATCAGCACGGAATAATATGTTGAATGCGCTTTTAAACCGCCTGCACTTCCGCGGCCTGACATTTTTTACATCCAAATTATAATTTATAAAAATAATTTTATATTTTGAATAGTGTTAAATTAAATGTTTTAAATTTTGCTCATCAATAGTTAGAAAACAAAATTCAACCCAGTAGACTTTGGAGTTAAGGTGAACTTCTTATAAATGATGATATTAATGATTAACATATTTATTATCAAAATATAAGAAATTGATAATTCATTTTCAACATTTTTGAATTATTTTCAATGGTCTCAAAGAGATCATGAAACAAATATTCAATTTATGTTAATAATTTCTCTGTTTTTCATTATATTTCTTCAAAATTTCTAGGTCAAATCAGATTTATTACTTTTATTTTTTATGAAAATAAAAGTGGAATTGTCAATATCTTATGTTTTGATAATACCAATTATATCTCTTTTCAAGCAAAGTAACCCAACCAAAACTTAATTTTCTGCATCTCATGTTATGATCAATAATCCACAGTTAATTTCATTTATAAATTTCTATTGAACACCATTTTCTAAAAACTAATTTTGTTAATTTTCACCTAAAATTTAAGTATATTTTTCACTATACATAAACCATTATTTGCTCGAATTACACAAGTTAATTTTATAAATTACTTTAAAACTCCAGTTTTGGATAATGATGTTTGGCTATGGTACACCTGACCACATGTTTCATGATCCATGACGCATTTCCAGGGTTGTTTATAACAAAACATTTTTCATCCCTTAGTAAATATATGCTAAACAAATAAACAAGAAAAAATGCCTTACACTCATTTGAATAATTAAAGCTTATATAAAGTTTGATCATTGATTGAAGCCATAAGCATTCATTGGTATACCAATTTTATATTATTGTGACTACTATATTGCTTAATTGATGTTATTGTAATTTTAATATATTAGGTATTGACAAATATACCCTATTTTACCGTTTTATTGGATTTCGTTCGTACACTATTTCGAATGTGGTGGGAGGTGGTGGGGGGAGAGATAGGTTTCTCTCATTTCGTGTCTAATGTCTCCACACACTCGTCTGTCATCAGAATATTTAATGAAAACAATTCTACTCAAAATTAAAATTGAAATTGTTTATTGACTAATCGATAACAAATTTATGGATACATTAACTATCATAACAATTAAAACCTATAACAATAAAATGCATATATATCTAACAAGGTTAGCACATTAAAGACATTTGAATCTATCACATAAAAATTCCATAACACTATCATAATCTTGGCTTAAAGATCTTCTAAATCCGTTCAAAATAACATCATTCGAAATGCTATAAAAACTGTTAGATACCCAATTTGTTGTTGCGTACGACGGTCTCTTTCGGTTCCCATTTCTAGTGAAAGTTGCTTGGCTCAAATCGGCCATCCAAGATTCCCAGCAGCTCCTTAATCTATCCTTAAATGGTTTGTTCACAGAAACGTCCAATGGTTGAAGATACTTAGTCAGTCCACCCGGTATAACTGCTAACATGCACAGCTGATTAAGCTCCTCAGTACTGTCGGTTCTAGATGACAACGATCCGAATCCAATAGAAAAATCAATTTTTTAGGGTCAGGATTTTTAGAATAAATGTCATCGATCCTATGGTCTCCAAATGTTATCGATCCCATCCCTTAGGCAAAGTAGAGTGGTGTCAGATAAGCATGCTCCATATTTGTCATCCTTACGTTTTCCTAACACATTTTATGGGCCCGGCACTTTTCATGTGCCTATATTGGTTTTATCAGTTCACTGATCGTAAATCTCTTTGTTAAGTTTTAATAAGATATCTCATCTTTATTCATCCCTCAAGTTGTTTATCTACTTTACTAACAAGAGTGTTTCATTTCATTTTCATTATCACTTCATTAGTTTAAAATTTATCTTTAAATGTAGCCATATATTCATTTTTTAATTCTTATATTCCTTGTATACTGATAAACATAAGAGCAACAACAACAAACAACCATTCCCCTCCCCCTTCTCCCATCGGAGGAGGAGAAATTCTTCACTACTTTTGTGCATAACAAATTCTGTTATATTTTCTTTTTTGATCGAAATGATCGAAACATAACCATCTGCGTCGAGGAATCCAATGAAACGGTAAAATAGGGTAAATGATATAATTCAAAATCACTTGAAAATTTAGCAACCCAATTGACAAGCGGGTGTACCCAAATTCGCACTCCTCCTTCGTTCTCAAATTTTATTGTGGCTTTCATTTATGCAATGTCTATATTCCTTCTTGTTTATTACATGTTATATTTGTTTTCTTTTTTTTTAATCATGAATTGGCTACACGGTGAATACTCGCATAATAATTTGTGTTTCGTTATAAATTTCATTTATTATTTTGAAACTTTTAGATTTAATATTCAACAATGCAATCCTTTTTAAGATACATTTGTCAAATTCTATCTCCATTCACTTCAGGTATGTACGGAACAATTTAATGGCTATTGACTTTTGAGCTAATTTAGCTAAGTGTTTAATTTGATATTTATAAATTCTTCTAAAAACCTTTAATCTCTTGCTACATTTTTTCATTGTTTGAGAAAAAAAGTCACCTTGACTACTGTCCCATGATCATATTCCAGGAGTAGTCTTAGTACCAAATGATAGAAAATGATGGAGATCACAGAAGCAAGAAATATAAAATGTTCTGATTCTGCCATCTAAAACAGCAATGGTATGGTAATAAAATGAGCTCAGTAAACGTGCTCAAATCTTACTTTTTATCATGATATTAACAATTTTATTTTAATGAACACCTAGTTCTGCATAAAATTATTTATTGAGAAAACGGAACAATTTCCAGACCTTCTCAAAATCGGAATATTGCTATTTCCAGATGGCGTTTTGACTTTTATAAAATAATCATCTGACATAACTTTAAGACATATCTCTTTCACACGATTTAACCTAACAAGTTACATGAGTTGAAAAAAGTGGAGAAGTTGATCAAATTACCTGCATAAATTAATCAATTTTTAATGTTATTTTACAAATTTTTCCACCAATTCCATCAATTTCCGCCAACTGGTAAACTATAAATAGTAGTTCAGTAAAGCCTAATATTTCCCAAAGACAGTAATAGCCAGAGGTACTTTAAGATGAGCCAGCTAAAGTCACGTGAAAACTAGATTCTATATTACCCGTCGTACCCCAAATTGAATGGTTGGGTGCTAAGAAAATATGGCAAGAAGAGAATTTTTTAGGTAGTTTAAAACAGGCTAGAAAAACTTACGTAGTAAGTTTTATGACAATACTACGTGTAAATTAGTAAGACACGTTTAAATATTGAAAAATATTCATTTCGATTTGGCGTGCACGTCGAATTTTGAAAGACACGTTTAGATATTGTGAAATTGTAATTTGCCTTTGACGTGCATTACTAATAATTCCAATTTAACCACTTTGTATATTTAAATTTGGTGTTCTGACGTCACGCCGCCTATAATACACAAAAGCTGTTTTGCTATAGACTTGACTGATCAGAAATTGATCAGCTATAATTAATGTAATTCAATAAATTGCAGTAAGTGCACAGTGCGTGGTTTTATATGTATTGATTTATTTGGTACCACTATTAAATGAATTATTTTAAGGGCATTTGTCACCAGGTTTAACAAAAAATAATTTGTTGAAAGTAATAAATTTAAGTTCATTAGAAAAATATAAATAAACAATTAAACTACACTTTTCAGAATTTGTTCGAAAAGTTATTTCGAATGAAAATTTGTGCGGAAAACAATTGTGGTATTTAGGACGTTATAAGAAACTGATGATTTTCAAATATTTAAACATGTACACCAGGTAATGGGAGGCACCGGGTTTTTGGAATTTCCGACAGGCGGAACCATAAAAAAATTGAAAGTTTCAAAAACCCGGGATTTCCCTTTTTCCCTGCCCGGGACACGGGATCGGGAGACGACTTTAGTTTTCTCTATCCGAGTCACGGGACTTCAGTTTTAATACCCGGGATCTCTTTTTTCAGAAAATACCCGTGCGGATGGGGCCATGGGAGAGAGAGAGAGAGAGAGTCCCTCCCATCACTAATGTACACCAAAAGGGTAACGTTCGATTTCTAAAATTTTGACAACGTCTTCTAGAATTCTACGAGAACATTCCGATGGAAGAAACTTCTTTAATATAAATTATCTAACAGAAACTGTCTAGACCACTAAAAAACATATGTATAAAGCTTTAATTCTTAAGGGCGCCTTAAATATAAATGAAGCTTCACGATAATATTTAAAATTTCCGTTGAGGAAAAGTGAATACATCCGTCTAACAATCTTACGAAATTAAAATTGATGTTATAAATTTAAGTTCCTAGGAACATAACTAACAACTGTAAGAATCCATTTTACCTAGGAACATAACTGTAAGTATCCATTTTCATCACTGCATTTGGCGTATATTTTGATAATCCAAACACCATTACAAGCCAAATCCAACAAACAATTTTGCGTTATTTAAACGTGTATAGAAATTTTTACGTATTTTTAACAAAAATGTTTTTTCTAAAACTTAATTAAGCATGTCTTGAACTATCTTAAAATATTAGTATCTTTCTGAAAAGTTAAATTTGAGCATGCTTACTGAGCTCATTCTATTACCATACAAGTTGGGGTGCCATCATTCAAGCACCGCTTCAATTAATTTATTACTAACAAGGGAAGTCACTTTAGCGTCCCTTTGAGAATTTGCTGAAACTTGGACCATTGATAGATTCAGATGCGCTGATTCCAAATCCGTTTTCAAAAACGGCGCAATATTTCTCGGAGCCGAGATATAAGCCGTCAAAGTCCATTTTTTGATGTGCTCATTTCTGTGCATAAACCACAAAATGTCCGACACAAGCAATAACTTAATTATATAAACCGAGCAATTAGCAGGAGAAGTGTGGCAGCAGCAGCGAGTGGACGGAGCAATTGGAACGGTATAGTGATCATGGTTGGTTATTGCATTGTGTGTACAGTATTGTTAATGTTTCTAGTTGCTATGCAAGTTGAAAACTTATTTATTTCGTACTTTGAAAATTTTTCCAGTTATTGCATATTTTTGAAAAAATTTTATTCTGTTCCACAGTTTAAAATAACTCAAAATAAAATTTAACAAAATTAACTTTTAATAGAAAAACTTTAAAACATTTTTTTAGCATCACATATGAACATCAACTACAAAAAGATTATATCTAAAAACTTCTACAATACAAACATTAAGTAAAATATAGTATATATAAAAGCGAAATCAGGAAGAAAAAATAATTTTTCCGATTTTTAAAATTTTTCTGGTCGTTGTACATTGAACCGATCTCATGGCCATGGTGAAGGTGAAAAATTTGCCACCATACATGTTAAGGCGTTTAGCATGATGATCAAATTTTTTCACCAAATTTTTTTTCATAAATAGCTTGAAATATTGGTCCCTTACGTTGATTTACCTCGTATCAACACACTTTCGCACCTTCCTATGTTGCCCGCTCAACACTTATCAAGGTATGCCAGCCATAAATCTTGTCAAGCATATTTCTGCTACAAAATGTACCATTTTTTCTATTACAAATTTATGGAACTGAAGACGGAAAATGTTTATGGATTTACGTGATTCAGTTGAAAACGGAACATATGTAGCTGATTTCCAAAAAATAAATGGCTGACTTTGTGTATGAGGACATAGGAAGACGTGCAAAATTTGTTTATACGAGGTAGCTCAATCGTTATGAATCACTCTACCATGTTTACTGAATATTGAAGAGTCAAATGAATCAGGCAGTCAGCACTACCTGAGGTATTTCTTTTTTGAAGGATTAAAAATTGTCAAAAAGTTACGGAGACAGTTATAATGCCCGACTTCATAAGTTACCTTTAAAATATTGGTCCCGCGAGCTAATTTAATCAGCGTGATCCAATTTTCAATTTTTACTTTTTTCAACATTTTTGCAATTCGACAGAATTCAATTTTTAATTCCATAAATTTTTAATAGAAAAAATACCACATCTTGTCGCAATTTATGGCTGGCATACCTTGATAAGGGTTGAGCGGGCAACATAGGAAGGTGCGAAAGTGAGTTGATACGAGGTAAATCAACGTAAGGGACCAATATTTCAAGCTATTTATGAAAAAAAATTTTGGTAAAAATTTTATCATCATGCTAAAAGCCTTAACATGTATGGTGGCAAATTTTTCACCTTCACCATGGCCATGAGATCGGTTCAATGTACAACGACCAGAAAAATTTAAAGAATCGGAAAAATTATTTTTTCTTCATGATTTCGCTTTTATATATACTATATTTTACTTAATGTTTGTATTGTAGAAGTTTTTAGATATAATCTTTTTGTAGTTGATGTTCATATGTGATGCTAAAAAAAATGTTTTAAAGTTTTTCTATTAAAAGTTAATTTTGTTAAATTTTATTTTGAGTTATTTTAAACTGTGGAACAGAATAAATTTTTTTCAAAAATATGCAATAACTGAAAAAATTTTCAAAATACGAAATAAATAAGTTTTCAACTTGCATAGCAACTAGAAACATTAACAATACTGTACACACAATGCAATAACCAACCATGATCACTATACCGTTCCAATTGCTCCGTCCACTCGCTGCTGCTGCCACACTTCTCCTGCTAATTGCTCGTCTTATATAATTAAGCTATTGCTTGTGTCGGACATTTTGTGGTTTATGCACAGAAATGAGCACATCAAAAAATGGACTTTGACGGCTTATATCTCGGCTCAGAGAAATATTGCGCCGTTTTTGAAAACGGATTTGGAATCAGCGCATCTGAATCTATCAATGGTCCAAGTTTCAGCAAATTCTCAAAGGGACGCTAAAGTGACTTCCCTTGTAAAATAATAAACAAGCTCAGAAAACGTGGTCAGGTCTAACAACTTCTGAAGATTTTTATATTTTTAAAGAGTTTAAGGGAAAACTGACAAACTGGCATAGACAAGATTTGTGTTAAGTATACGTGAAAGTTGTAAGACAAGCGTAAAAATAAGAAAATCTATATTTTCATTTGGCGTGCTAAAAATGTTCAGATTGTCAAACATTCAGATCTCACTTATAAATGTATGCCGAGTTCGATTTTTTTAATAAAAAGGTTCCCAGTTTCATGATAATTCTAAAATGTGAAAATCGTCGTAATGCTACTGTATTCAAAGAATAAATTTTCTCTTTGAAAATCAATCATTATGATAAATTAAATTCTTATTGAAGCTTACTATATTTACAAATGGTTTATTAGCTCTCACCTGACAATTTTAAAATTATTTTGTCTTCAATTCCGCTGACTTATTCGAAATCATCTGAAACCCTTAAATTTTTCCTGAAGTTGGATAGCTTACAAGGGGCTTATCCGAACTTTTGTTTTTCGAGTTCAGTCTAATGAAAATTGAAGTTTTACCATATTTGAAAGTGTCATAATTTAAAAATTATTTTCTTGTCAAATATGTAAACCTTTTTTTAAATCATCTGACAAACTTTATTTCGTTCTGTTCTCACATTTTAGAACCGAGGAGTTTCTGTTTTTTCAAGCTCAATGAGTTACATAATTAAAAGAAACTACGACCAACTATGTCAACCTCATAATCTCGTCGTTTTAATAAGTTAATTGAGAATTGAGTTTGCGAAACTCTGAAGAATAGTTTCATTTTCTCAAACATATTACATTAAATATTGTCGTGGTGTAGGTTGATGAAAAATTAGGAGTAAAGGAGCATACCCCAAAAAAAGATGGTCTCGCTTGGGCTGGTGTAGATTTAATTTGCAATTTGTTTATTATTTCGCTTTTTTTTCATCACAATTTTGTTTTCTCTTACTAAATTGGTTGTTAAATCAACATAATATATATTATAATAAAAATTTTAGGTATAATTTATTATATTTAGGGTCGAAATAATAAACAAATTGCAAATTAAATCTACACAAGCCCAAGCGAGACCATATTTTTTTTCGGTATGCTCCTTTACCCCTAATTTTTCATCAACCTACACCACGACAATAGATATTGAAAACGTAGTACATAAAACTCTTTTATAGATTATAAATTCTCACATTTTTTAATTCATTGAAACTATTAATAGCTACCACTATGTATATTTTGTTTTATAAATTATTGAAAACTATCTAGTATAACAGGTGATTTGTTAATTTTAGTTTATGTGTGTTTATATAATTAAGACCATAATTAGATTGAGCTATAAATTATATTACGTCCACTTTACCATTACAACTAAACTTGTTTCTATTATTACTATTTTTATTTGGGTGTAACAATATATTTGTTTTTTTTCAATTGTTAAAACGAGATAGTTTTACATGAATTCACATATCAATTGGCAATTAATGGCACATTGTAGTCTTTAAATTTTCTTAACGGAGGGATATGAGAAAAAATAAGCAATTTTTTTATTATTTAACATAACTGGAAATATGCCAACTACAGAGTTATAACTGCAAACTTGTTTAAAGGTTTCTAAGAAGATTTTTTGTTTCACTTTAAGATTTTTAAATATCTTAATACAAGTCTATTAAACGTATATAGCTTTTTTGTTATTACCACTTGGAAATTCAAAAATCACTCTTAAAAATGCGAAACAAGTATTATCAGATTATAAGAAATTGACGATAGTTTTCTTTGACGTGTGGGAGTATAATAGTCTTGAACCTATGAAAATAATAAGTTATATTAATAATTTAATATTGGTTATTTTATAAGAGTGCTTGGAAACGTGCCAAACATAACCTTGCAGAGTATCTTTCCTGGAAAAAACGCAAACATTTCCGTATCTCATACTTTTGTTTTCAATTATTTATTTTTCAAGATGTACTATTTTGTTTTTATAACAAGTACAACTATTCTTACATTTGAAAAACAGATTAAATTAGAATAAATAGCTCACTTGATTAATTTCAAAAATATTGCAAGTTTTCCTGGGAACCACTATTAAATTCGCATATGTTTATGCAATATATCATGAAAATTAATTTGAACATTACACATTAACAAAAAGCAATGATACTTCAAATTATTGAAACAATTCTTACAAAAAAAAACGATTTTTATCCCTATCAAGAATTATTTGCATTCATTCATAATATTTTTTCCTTCTTTGTAACAAACTTATTTATATATTAGAAAATATATAATAAATAGTTTATAAACGTTGTTAAATTGAATAAAGAACAGTTAGATAACTAGAATCTTGATATCAAGTAAAGAATTACATATATTTTATTCATAAATATTATCAAAATTTAAAAATTTAAAATTCAATTTCAACATTTTTGAATGATTTTCAAATGGTCTCAAAGAGATTATGAAACAAATATTCAATTTATGTTAATAATTTCTCTGTTTTTAATTATATTTCTTCAAAATTTCTAGATCAAATCAGATTTAAGGATTTTATTTTTTATGAAAATAAAATTGGAATTGTCAATTTCTTATATTTTGATAATAGTTATTTACTTACTCACCGGTATTTAATACTCCTAAAGAAGTACAGGTTTTGTTATGATGCTTCATATTAGCCTATTCCAATGTACTTATTGTAGTCTAAGTAACCACATCCATTTGGGAATCATAGATTGTATTATAGGCGGAGAAAAGGACATGAGTTATGATGTTTTCTATTACCGTATTTTTAAATGCACGCCAAATGAAAATCTGTATTTTACGATATCTAAACAGTTCTGCCAATATGTAGGAGTGTCGTTTAAACTAAATGTGCCGACACTTTAGGTAATATAGGTTTTCTGATCGCCTAGCTTTAAACGGCGTGCAAAGGTAAAACAAATTATTAATTTAAATCGAGAAATTGATAATCTGAATGAAGACACACCAAGTTGAATGGCTAATTTGGAGGCTCAGAAATTATGCTCATTTTGCAAATTTCGGAAAGAAGCGCATGTTTTCAGATAGCTGAAGGCGGGCTAATAACAATGACGTGTAAAATTATATGAAAATAATACGTGTGATTTAGCAATACACGTTTAAATATTGAAAAATATTCATTTCGATTTGGCGTGCAGATAATGAAAAACAGAAAAATTATTAACATAAATTGAATATTTTTTAATGTTCATATTGATACTATTTGAACACTCCACTGCCATGATTGCATTGCAAAAGAATACCTTTTAATTTATTAATTTTTATTTTCGAGATTTTACTTATCAGTTAACGTTTCATTCTGCAGAAATCCGGATGAATTAATGCAAAGAAATTCTTAGTACCTCGATTAATGAACCAAAAGAGTCTTCATCGTCAATATAAGTGACTTGTAAATATTGAAAATATTGAAAATAAAAATAATAAATTAAAGGTCGAGTTTGCAATTGGTGCGAAGTCCTTTGCACTGCGGCGCGGTTCCGTGGCAGTGGAGTGTTTGAGAAAAATTTTAAAAAAATGTTGAAAATTACTTATCAATTTCTTATATTTTGATAATAAATCAATAAAAATAAATAAATAAAAAATTTTATAAAAAAGTTATCCTTTTCAGAGATTGGCGCCTAATGGAAGAGGAAAAATAATAACAAATTGAGATTCTCGTGAGAAAATTAGTTCAGTAAGAGTGCTCAAATAAAATTTTGCGGCAAGATAATAATGCTTTCAGGTAGTTTAAGAAGAACTTGTATAAATTGTCGAGATGAGTGTTTTCTAGAAAGGCCAAAAACTTTAACACTCTCTTAAAAAACGAAAAATCACTCTTTCAACTTGGCGCGCCTCATAGAACCCCTTGTGGTCGTATGGTCGTCCATATGAGACTTTCATTTTATTATTATTATTATTCGTTTCTGAGCTCACCATATATAGGTTTCATTTAGCGTGCTTCGGATTCCGGAATTCGAAAAAAATATAAATAACTCATATAAGCGCAATTCCGGACTGGAATTCCTTTTTCCAGTTTCCGGACATACAGTATCGATTTCGAAGTTCTTAAATTATAATAGAGATATTCAAGAAACACATTTTAAATTTAGTCAGTGTAAATAAGCATTTTTCTAAATATTGGTGAACTCCACTTCCACGAATTGCAAAAAACTTCGCACCAATTACAAACTGAAACTTTTAATTTATTATTTTCATTTTTTTTTTGCAATGCGGCGCGGTTTCTAGGCAGTGGAGTGTTGGTGAATAAAAATTATCAATTATAGATTGTTTCCTGTCTGATTTTGTTAATTCACCTTTTTTATAATAAACCGAATTATAAATTCCTAAAAAATAATTGATATATCAACTTTGGTCTTATTGACTTCTCCTAACTATTTTTCGGTTCATAATAAGGTTTGTATTTTCTCATAAAAGAAAAAAGCTGTTACAAATGTTGTTCGAAAGTTTTATTAATGCCAAATCATTTCCAGACAAGTACATGAACACACTCGATTGTATATTTGTTATTGTTGTTACAAGTTTAGCTGTAATTGGCTTCATTCTCAATGCATTACTGTTTTATTTAATAATATTCCGAAGCCCTCCGACTTTATCTCCATATCGAATCTTTCTCGGAAACACTTCATTAACTCAATTATTAATGACAATCTCGATTCTTTTATCGCAGCCAAGGTTTTCAATATGAATCATGGATAATACGTTGGATAAACAAATATTACAGGGTTATTTCTTTAAAATCGTACACCGTTGTTATATATATGGGTCCAGTACAGGAGTTTGGTATTTGGGTGACATATATGAGCTACGTGTTTGTGCGTGAGTTACCATAAAGACAAAATGTTATTAATGGAAATAATTATTTCTAGTTCATTTGTCTTTAAACTCTTTCATATCACTGATGTTGTCGATGGTTTATCGTTACAATTCGGTTAAATTAAAACGCTTCACTTCATTAAAATCATTTCTAATATGCCTAATGGGATATCTGTTTTGCTTTTCCCTCTGGGTACACCTTACACATTATAAAGTTCTATAAACATGGTTTCAGGCATCGTGCTCGGCTATAAGCGTTTCAGCAGATCAAGACATAAATGAGGGAATCTTGAACGGAACCGTGCCAGACTTTCGTTCATATAAAATGGTGATATCGACAAATATCCGACAAGCTCCTTTAATGGTACTCGTATTTATGGTTTCCATTGGCTTATTACCAATATATTTTATTATGTACTGGTGTAGATTTAAAATATATCAAGCACTGAAATATTCCACCAGTATCCATAGCACATCAACGCGGGTGAATGTTCGACGGCTTGTAAAAGTAATATAAATTTCTTTGATTCTACGAGATCAATACATATTAAGGCTCTTACCATTCAGTCAATAATACCAGTGGTTTCAATATTTCCAGCATCTATATTATATTCAATGTCTCAATTGGATATGATTCAAACAGCATTATATAGTTATTTTATTGTTCCATGCATAACAATAAGTGAGGAATCGTTAAATAATAATATGAATAAACTCATTACAGTAACAATAGTCGACCCATTGGTGACAATACAATGTGTGTTACCATACAGGCGGTTTATTATGAAGCTTTGTAATATTCCAGTAGGGGAAATAACGACATCATACGATAGATCAGTGGATCGGATGAGCAAATTTTCAAAAAAAACGTATCAACATTCGAAAATTTAATTGTGTTATTTTTAAATCGTCTTTGTTTTAAAAGTGCAATATTTGATTATTCTTCATAAATCCTTAATAGCAAACATTTGGTTCAAGCAATTATGTAAATCAAAAGTATTTCAAGAAAGAGCTTGGTGGAACTCGAAAAAAATAAATTTCGTATTTCTATTGCTTATAACAATGGAAGTGTTTTGAGTCGAACTCTCAGAGTTTTTTTGAGTTTTTTAAACTTTGCAGGTAGATTCCTCATGTCGAAAATATTATGCACACAAATTTAAAAAAAAACGGTTTAAGGTGTTAAAAATGACGAAAGAAAATCCCAGAATTCCAGAATTTCTCAATATAATGATCAAAACATGTTTTCGTTTAAAGAAGCAAACGTTTCGTGCTCTAAATCCACGAAGAATACGTTAGTTTTTAATTAAAACAAGCGGATCTAACTTGTATTGAATTGTATATTTTAAATATAATCGCCACTATTTCTGCACTCCAACTGAAATGTTCGAATTTGGAAGGTTATAAAACTTTGGAGAAGTCTCATGATGATCCGAATCATACAACCTAAGTTAGGGTCATAATAGTGAACATTTAAGTAATTAAATTAAAGTAGATTTTTTCAATAATTTAAAATTTTAAAATAAATAATAACTAATTTCTTCGTATAACGTTAAATAATCTTAAATTTTGCTAAATCATGCTTTAAACTCAGTAATGGTTTTTTTTTATCGTCGCGCTGTTAGTCTCTAGACATGATCACATTCGTAGTAAGCTCGAAAAAATAAGACAGAATAAAATTTGGCCACGATAGAAAATTTACAGCATTTCATGAAGACACACTTAAAAATTTTTTATATTTACGGAATATATTCTTCATGAAAAAAACAGGTGATGATCCGGGTTCTAGACAGCAGAGATGGGGGGAATGAGAGTTTTTCAATTTTGGAATACGGTATTCGGAATTAAAAATTATCAGAATCCGAAATTTCGTATATTTCTGATGTTAATGTCCCCATGAAAAGCGAATTTTCGAAATTATTGCATTGAAATAACGATTTTACAATTTTTAAGAGTGTGTTAAAATTCTTATGGCCTTTCTAGAAAACATTTTTCTCGACAATTTAGATAAGTAATTCGTAAACTATCTAAAAATATTAAGATATTGTTACAAAGTTAGATTTGAGAACATTTATTGAGCTCATTTTATAACCATACAATTCGGCGTGATTATTGTATAAAATTCCGGAATTAACGAATCCGAAATTCCGACCATCTCTGTTAGAGAACATCTACAAAGTTATGCCAATTAAACCAACTTTGTTTTTCCCATCGTACAAGCTCAGTGAATCACATAGCTAAATTCGTTTTATTAAGTTATATCATAAATGTGTCATCGTCAAAACCGTGGGAAGTTCTTTAAAGAGCAGACAGATCAAATTTAAGGTTATTTGTGTTGTGATACCTTTATTTAAAATACAAATCCCTGAAACACTTTATGAGAAAGTATTAATAATTATTTTGTTAATTTACAACATTAAAATAATACCGTAATAATTTAGTTTTAAAATAATTCAAATTTAAATGAACAAAATTGCTATTTAATTTCTACTGCTCTTGAAGTTATTATCAAATTAGTTGAATTACATGTCGGTCAAGATATATAACAAGCATGCTCATTGAAAATTATCTTTAAAATGTTTGATTCAGAAATGACAAAAGCATGAATATTTTCATGAAATTATTATTTATTTCAAGAAAGTTTATAAAGTTATGTATAGTCGTCGCCAAATGCGATTACCGCCGCAAAGTGTGGCGCACTTTTTTAAATATTATTTGTTCATTTAATTTTTATGATTTTTATTATTTTCCACATTTATTCCACAATTGAAACAACATCTAAAACATATTCTTCAATTTATTTAAGCAAAAACCGTATAGACTGTATAGTAACATAAACAAGAAAATAATTATAAAAATTAAATGAAAAAATAATATTTCATTTTAAAAGTGCGCAACATTATGCGGTGGTAATCGCATTTGGCGACGACTATATAATGAGTAAATTTCATTGATTAATTTGACAGTGTTAACAATGATTTTTCCAATTTCTTTTGACGGATTTATGCTGGATACTAATTATTTAATGTATGATGCTTTTGAATTTTTAAATGATTTGGGTTTTAACTGTCTTCCGATGTAATGAGATTCTTGAAGAAAATCAGTTCTTAAATAAAACTGTATCTATAAATACTTTTTGTGTTTAAATATTTTATAGAGCAAATTGTGAAGTAATTAAGTTATTAAAGAAACGCTTGAAGAACGTTACAAACTTTTTAATGAACTTTTCAAAATAATGATTTTTTATAATGCTCATATTATGCTAATGTATGTATATTACATAGGTTAAAATAATCTTTAAATGGCATACTACGATTGTATTTCAAATATAGACCCTAATGTAAAAAAAAGTAAATTAATCACACATTGAACTAATTTTTATCATATTAAGCATTGAAGTTTGCTCATTAATACATAATTTAATCAAAATCTTTTAAATAAAATATCATTCAATTATTGTCCTTTTCAGAGATCGGTGCCAAATGGAAGAGAAAAATGAAAAAAAAGATGTTTTCTCCTCTTCCATTAGACACCGATCTCTGAAATGTACAATAAACATTCGCATTTTGGTCATTTCTGAATGAAACATGTTAAAATTGTTCCCAATCGAGAACGTCAAAAGAAAATGACGATTTTGCAATATTTAAGCGTATTTTATTAAAAACCACCTAAAAGTAAAAAACTAAGTTTTACGTCAATATTACAGGGTTCTTATAAAATATCTTCAGTGCTTTAAATTTTTACGATATTATAGGTTTCAATCACTTTTCTGATCTTTTTTTGAACTTGTTACTAATTAGTAAAGATAGTTATAAAAAATCTTTAAACAACAAATATTGTACATTTCAGAGGTCTCCTAATGGATGAACAAAAATAAATAAAATAGTCTCTCTTGGACGGCCACACGGCCACAAAGGACGTATTCATCTTTTCCTCTTCAATGGGTGTTGTCTATCTTTTTGAGACAAAACACAATGTTGAGATAGAAGAGAGTGGCCGTATAAATGAGAACCTCATTTTATTCTAATTTTTTACTCTTCCAATGGGCACCGATTTCTGAAAACGACAATAAATAACTTTGAGTCTGAAATACTCGGAAATCGCATCGTTTCTATTTCCAATTCAAGAAGAAATCCTGTAACTCTCGACACCTATCGACCATATTTATTGAGAAACCGACATTTTAGCAAAATATTGAGTAAATTTGTTGAGCTGATAAAATACGCTAAAAAAGTGATTTGTGTGCTCTCATGCGCATGTAATCTACTATATCTTTAGATGATAATTAATAGTTTAAGTTTTTTAGAAAGGTTTTTTTCTTAAACTTATGCTATTTAAACATGGTTATTAACGGTTTTTGACAATGATAAGATATTGAACACTATTATTATTTGATCGTTCACTTTTATCAGAGCAAATTTTGCACGGTTTTTTTTAAATCTCCAAACTTATTTTTACACAAAAGTTAAAGTAATCTCATAGATTGTTTCACAGATACTGCCAGACAAGATTACTGTAATATAATATCTTCTTTGTACTTTTTTAGAGTTTTTTAAGGTTAAAATTAAAAATCTCTCTAAAGGGCTCATCTGACATTTTTCCCACTTCAAATCCCAGGAAAATATAAATGAATTAACTTTGTGATATTTATTTCTTTGTTGTTCACACATTTTCTCTTTCTTCTTTCCCATTTTGAAAAAGTTAAAAAAACAGGGTTGCACTGAACTCGATTTTTTTTCAAACGGACGACGGAAAACGGAAATGGAACTCGAAAAACAACGGAAACGGAAAACGGAAAATGGAATTCCGTGAAGAAGATTCAACTACTGGAAATGGAATGAAGCTTTTTTGCTGATGATGAGCGTGTCTCTATTATTTGAATTCCCACGCACGCATTCAAACCGATTTTGACGGGAAGAATAATACCAGAAGATTGGAAAATTGCCAAAGTGAGCCTCATAACAAAGAGGAAGGATGGTCTAGAAGAATGCATTTTCGACAACTCATTGAAAGATGTAATGAACTCAAATTTCTTCTGGAACCTCTAACCAGCTTATCGTCTGATTTTTTCAGAATAATGGAACAAACTACATTCCGTTAAAAATAGTAATGTATCAAGGTGACTCGGCATCACCACCTTCGTTCGCCTTTGCTCTCGAAATGATTGTCGATGAATCAAGGAGAGTGTGGGAGAAGCTGAAGATATCTGTGTTGATGGAAAGTTTTTGAAACCACTCGAATTCTGGTGCTAATCCGAAGTTCCTCAGAAGAAATAAGCCGGGTCTAAATCTATTCAATGTAAAACCTCGAAACATGGTACCTATCTCAGGAAATTCTCCAACGTCACCAAAGGACTCTCGAAATAATCTACTTTCACGCCAAGCTCCATGACTCAATTTCCATTGATTTGTTAGTTACAAGGACTCATTTAGGTAGGAAATTGACCGACACTTGAAGCACAAAGCCGAACACCTTGGAGAGCTGGTCCGCATCTCGACGTACTCGCGCACTCAGAATGACGACCGACAATTAAGTAATCAAGTAATCAAGTAGTCAAGTTTGGAACTGAAGAAAAAGTGTCTGGAAACTCACAAGATTATTCCCCATCGCATTGGTTTCTGTCGGAGTCGTGGCATTGCACATTTTACATACTGAGCAGGAGAGGTTGCACGGAAATCAGTTTTTTCAGATGGACGACGTAAAACTGAAATGGTTTTTTTTTTAATGGAAGGCGGAATTCCGTGCAACCCTGATAAATAAACATTAACGTGTCTTGAATGAAACAATTTGTTTATAATTAAACTTGAAAACTATTATGTAAGAGCAATAAAATATTCAAGAATACATTTCAAAGATCTTTTTAATTGCTTTGAGTTTATGTAAGTATAATTGCATACACGTATTTTATAGACATCCCCTAATATAAATTCCATTTTAAATCGGGTTTATAAAACTCACCATAATTTAGAACATTGACAAATAAAACATTTTAGACTTTTTCATATGTAAGTGAGGTTAGATATTCAAATGAGCTATTGGTAGTCTCTTTTACTCAGCATTAGCAATCCTTGATTATAAGGCTATTTTAATATTTTTGCACTGAATTCGTTTATCTACTAATATTTTTTGTTTCGAGATGTATTAGCTATGTATGAATATTTTGTTTATCAACTTTTGTTAACTTTGTTGAAAACTTTATTTCGTATGAATAACTGTATATATTTATAGTAATTTACTATGGAATTTTTATTTTTTGATAGTTTGTTTGAAAGATTTTTTTATTACATGGTATATGCACAATTATATTATGCCTAAATTTTAATTGTCGGATATGTAATGAAAAACAACATTTGGTCCAATATATCTTTTCAGCTTTCATTTTTCGAATGATAATGACATTTGAAATGAACGAATTGAACTATTACTTTAAAAAAAAACTTTAAAAATTACCAATAGAATAGATATTGACGACATGAAAACTTTAATTAAACTTTGCAATTAAGATTTCATTAAACACCAACATCACCAAAAAACAATAATTAGTAGACTAGAGGAATAATTTTGTGATTCAGCAAAAAAATAAGAAAAGTATAGCTATAGTAGATTATAGTAACAAAACACGAAACCTAGAATTCCAGAAGAGCAAAATTAATTTCTTTTCTCTACTAGAAAAAATTTATTATTTTTTATTCTTCAATTGTTTCTTCTTCTTCTTGTTTTTATCTTAATTTTTGTTCCATTAAAATTCCTAATAATACATTTTGTCAAAAATTCGAATTGCGTTTTATGAACGCCACGTTACTTAATTATTCATTTATTCACACGGAATATTTACATTTACAATAATAATGATACTACCGAATTTTTCTCAAAATATTCCTATGCTATTTTATTTTTAAAATCATCAATGTTACTACAATTTGCTTAATGTTTTTGTAAACATATATCGAAAAATGGGTATATTTAAATTCCCAGACAAAAGAATTTCCGCTTAAAATGCCTAATTATAACTTCTTAATTTATTGCGTCAGATTTTTGAACATTTAGCTACTGTTTTCCTATATTTTCACATTAAAATGAAATAAATACAGATGAAGTTTACAAATATGTTATTTATTATCTGCTTGTTTAATTGATTTTGTTTTTTTGTTGATTATGTTTTATTTACTAAAAATAAAAATATTATTGAGCTGTTAATTAATAAGATAAATTACTTAAAGGATCATAACGAATGAAGTTGTGGTCCCCATTGGGGCAAAGTGACTATTTCGCTTAGCTTTTGTCATTTTTTTGTCAAAATGATTAATTATTAAATTAAAAACCTACGTATTTAGAAAACAAACAAAATAAGTCGGAAAATAAATCGACCCTCTGTCTCTTTGTATCCAAGACATATCACTACTTCCATCATTAAGAGAGATGAGAGTAATTCCCTTCAGCTCCCCCGTGTTTTTTTCTTAAAAATGATCATGGATTGTGAAAAATGGAAGTCCTAATGTTTAATTTATTTTTAAGGTCCACCCCGCTCATTAAAATCCAAGAACGTGGAAATGAAATGTATTCATAATTTTTACCTGAAAGTTTTTTAACTACAATTTAATTAAACCTATCTTAAACCATCTAAAAAAGTTTGTTTTAAGCACGTTTACTGAGCTTTTCTTACCATACCAGTTGGCGTGTAGTTTTTTCAGTTCTTTTCAAGTTTCACGGAATTCCATTTCCATTTGCCGTTTGAACAAATATTTTCATTTCCATCTGAACAAAATTATGAAAAAGTATTGTTCTTTTCAGAGATCGATGCCTAAGAGGAAAAAATTAGGATGAAATGAGGTTCTCGTTTGGACAGTCTCTCTTTTTGGACGGCCATTCTTTTTTACGAAACTATTGGCAGCACCCATTTAAGAGGAACTGACGAAAAAGTTGTTTGGGTCGTGTGGCCGCCCATAATTTTCTTTTATTTCAATAGCAACAAATCCGATGAGGTATCATCTAAACGAGATTCCATAGAATCCCTGCCGTTACTTCGTAAAATATTTTACGATTTTTATGCAAACATGGTGCTTATGTTACCTTATGTTATGTCCTTATGTTGTTAAAGTTTTCCGTTTTTTTTTTTTTGATTTACGGAATCTTCCTTTGAAATCCTAATTACTAGTTCACGACAAATTCAATTATAAAAATAGGACTTCAAAACCGCTGTAAGATAATATTTAGTAGAGATTATAATTCTCTGCGATAGTTAGGAGTAAATCTGATAAAATTACGTGAAAATTGACTTCTAATTTAGATGTTCAATACAACTAGAAGCGGTTAAATAATGTAAGTTCATTTCAATTTGGTGTGCTAGTTTTTCCCAATTCAGTTATATTTTAAATCAAGTTTTGGTATCCAACAGGGTCGCTCCATCTTCCGATTTCCGTCGTTTTTTCAGTTTCATTTCCATTTTCGGTCTTCCGTTTGAAAAAATGCATTTCCATTTCCGTTTTCCGTTTGTAAGAAAACGATTTCCGTGCAGCGCTGGTATTCAAAATATGGTACATGAAAAATGATAACGTATTTGTTTATAGTAGAACGTTTATGTTTCCAACGAATTAAAAAATTCAAATTTAAATTAACAAGCAGAGAAACGTTGTGAGAGCCAATACAATTATTTTCGAATCATTTGATTAAATCACTTATTATCAAAATATAAGAAATTGACAATTCCAATTCTATTTTCATTACAAGTAAAAGTAATAAATCTGATTTTATCTTGAAATTTTGACGAAATATAATTAAAACAGTGAAATTATTAACATAAATTGAACATTTGTTTCGTTACATTTTACGCCTTAACCCCCACTCTTCTTATAATATGGCGACCCGAAGAGTACTGTAAGGAGTTGAAATACCTGTAAACTACTTAAAACCTGCAAGAGGGCTTACCATAACTGGTTCGATAACACTTAGTCTCATAATAATATTTATTAGAAAATATAATAAATACAGAATAGAGAATACACGAGAATAGATGAACTAGGGAGAATAGGAATTGCCACATCTGGACTAGGCTCAGTGACCACAGAGGGTAACCACCGACCCGTAACCCTGCTGAGTAGACGACTGACTAGAATCAAGGGAAGGAGACGGGACCCCAAGAGGTACTGTTCCATAGTCACGTGTCTCGTCTTTTTTGCGCATGTCGTGTCCATGGTTGTAACAGTTTCATGTTCACATTTGAGACAATTTGAGAATAATGAATTTTCAATTTCTTATATTTTGATAATCGTTTTTTTAATCCCATAGATGGGATGGTTTTTTAACTTTAAAAAGTGTAGAAGACTATCAAAATGCACTGAATTCATTCAATTTGAAATAACTACACTACTAAACTTATCAACATACTTTTCTCTTCTCTTCTATAATTCATTTGAGAATACTGTAACACGTAAGCTAAAAACTATTTACCTCAAATTAGATATTCTTCTGCACAACCCTAGCGTTATGTAATTATTAGTTTATTACGATATCATATTATAAAAAATTAGTCATTTGCATCGTAAAGTTTTAACCGTTCGATAAACAATTATACGATATGCTGCTTATTGATGTGCAAATTTATTAGTAACTCAAGTATCAACAAATCATATTTAGAAGATTATTTACATAGTATTTCAGATATAATATATTGTCTTATTTATCTTCTTACCTTTAAGAGTATTGTTTAAATGATCAACCCGTATTAATAAATACATGATTAATTGTTTAACTCTAAGATTTATTCATTAATGGGATTATTTAATGATATTAATTTTGGGATCAAGTCTTAAAGATTAATCACTTGTAGTCTTATTGGTTTTAAAACTAATTGTAAGATAATCAAAAACATTTACGTCTGTGGGTTTATTTTAATAATAGAAAAGCCTTATTTATTATTATTATTATTCATCACTTAATCCTAATTTCTATTTACATCAAATAACTACGGTATAAAACAATTTTCTGCAAGTTAATCAGTTTTTTTGTGAAAATATTTCATACATTTGTATAATGAAATATTTTACTGTTCTATGGTTAAAAATTATTTTAAAATGTTGTATTGTTTATGTTTATGACAATTCTAATTTTTATTGTTATGCCATTTTATTTTGTTAAGTAATATAATAAAAATAAGGTAATATAGGCTAATGAAAATGTGATTGAGTGGGGTTTTATGAAATCAAATTTCTTAGAATTTATAAATAAACCTCAATTTTATTACAAATGTTTATAAATTTTGGTAAACTCAAATGGTTTCTATTTCTCTAACTAGGGAATGGTCAGCATAGTGTTTGGAGTTACAGGATGTGACATATATCATTAGAAAGAGAAAAAAATCTACTTTCTAAATATAAAAAGAGTTTCTGCAACGGACACCGCTATCTCGAGAAAATTGCGTCTGAAAATTTACTACGAAAAGGGCACTGAAATCCCCGCGTCGCAGCCACGAGGAGGTCAGTTTCATATACGCAAAGTTGAGGGGATGATTTCAATGGCAGCGTAGTGTAGGCGGTAAGAGGGATGGGCGCGGAGTGTAGGCGGGAAGAGAGATGGGCGCGGAGTGTATGCGGCGGAAGAGGGATGGGCGAGGAACCGTGACTCTCTGGTTCGAACCCACCCTGCGAAGACTATTTTTTGTTTTTTTTTTTGCTTTTTTTCGATCGATCATAACAGGTCGTGGATCAAGTTTCAGACATCGTCCATGTGATATCTGCATTAGAAACACTAGAATTCTGTGATATTCAACGTTTTTCGGGAACAAAAGTTTGACGAAAAATCTTGTTTTTCACATGGAGTATGACTCTAATTTTTCAGATTTTTTAAAACAATCAACATAATTTATCAAGAGCAACTATGAGGATCTACACAAATGTTTCTCTTCTACAATAAAATGATTGAAACAAATAAAGTCCGTTTGTCACCCCGTCCGAATTCTGCTTCGGACAAGTTGGCGAGGAGAATTGTTTCCGAAACTGCAATCAATTGGCTTTCATTAAATGCGCAAGATGCAAATACTTTATTTGTTTCAATCATTTTATTGTAGAAGAGAAACATTTGTGTAGATCCTCATAGTTGCTCTTGATAAATTATGTTGATTGTTTTAAAAAATCTGAAAAATTAGAGCCATACTCCATGTGAAAAACAAGATTTTTCGTCAAACTTTTGTTCCCGAAAAACGTTGAATATCACAGAATTCTAGTGTTTCTAATGCAGATATCACATGGACGATGTCTGAAACTTGATCCACGACCTGTTATGATCGATCGAAAAAAAGCAAAAAAAAAAACAAAAAATAGTCTTCGCAGGGTGGGTTCGAACCAGAGAGTCACGGTTCCTCGCCCATCCCTCTTCCGCCGCATACACTCCGCGCCCATCTCTCTTCCCGCCTACACTCCGCGCCCATCCCTCTTACCGCCTACACTACGCTGCCATTGAAATCATCCCCTCAACTTTGCGTATATGAAACTGACCTCCTCGTGGCTGCGACGCGGGGATTTCAGTGCCCTTTTCGTAGTAAATTTTCAGACGCAATTTTCTCGAGATAGCGGTGTCCGTTGCAGAAACTCTTTTTATATTTAGAAAGTAGATTTTTTTCTCTTTCTAATGATATATGTCACATCCTGTAACTCCAAACACTATGCTGACCATTCCCTAGTAAGATTTGTGTTTAAAATATATTCAATAAGTATCTGCTTAATTGAGTATCTGCTTATTTCACATCATTTAATGGTTACTTTTTAATTTTTATCTAGAGTAGAATTGAATTGCTCAAATTTGGTTTTGCATCGTCTCAAATCCCAATTATTATAATTTAATGATTTCATAAGGAATATTAAAACATTAAGTTTTTTCTGATGTCATAAATCATTTTAGAAAATTAGTTGAATATGAAATTGATTGGGTAATGTGGTAGAAACTGAAATCATAAATTATTAATTTTTATCTTTGAAAAGAATTTTCATTCGTACATTACACGGCTTTAATACGAACATTTTTATACATTTTATTTTATAATTAAAGTTAACAAGATTTTTACGCTTTTAACTGTTTACAATATATAATTATTGGAATCTATGATTTGATATTTTGCCTTTGGGCTGGATTTTGAAAATTTGTTTCGTCCTTGTTAGACTAAGATACCTTTCTGGAGAAGGAAAAATGATATTTCGAATTGTGTGCCTCGCTAATGTCATAAATCAGATTTTTGTCTATCAGCTCCCCAGTTATCAGTGTTCAAAAAATTTAATAACATAGATTGATATCAGTTAAGTTCAGTTAAGTCTTAAAATATGGTCAAAAAAGGTTTAAAGCTCTTGCAATGGCCAGATTGTAAATTTATCATTTTTTAACGTATTTAATCAAATATGTAAAGAAACTTTATTATTGCAAACAGATAACTAGGCGCCTCTAGCTAGGCCACGGTGCATTGTATAACGCGCCGCTGCCTCTCGTCCTCTTTACCATTCTCAGTTTGCCCCGCGACACCTCACCAAACGGTTCGTGCTCACGATAAACTGAGTGATTTACACACTGTGTTGATGTGATAGAAAAGAAAAGTCCAAATGAGACCATCAACTTTTTTTATTTTTTCTTCTCCAAATCGGCAACGTGGACTTGACTAGAAGACTATTATATTTACATTAATTGAAACTGTTTTGATTTTTTATATAATTTGCAAAGTTGCCGAATTGGAGAAGAAAAAATAAGAAAAGTTGATGGTCTCGTTTGGACTGACACGCCAAATGGAAAAAATTCTTATTATTTCGTTTGTTTTACAACCAAACATTATCTACGCCATTTTAACAGTTATTTTTTAAAATTTTTAAAAATACTAAAAAACCACAAAATATTTGATTTCAAAACATTTTCTAAGCTGGTCTTAATAGTCTTCCATTTCGCATGTACTTCTTATTCATAACTTATTCAATAATTTTCCATAGACGTTTAACGAATAACTTTTTAAATTCAGCTTTAGAAGTATCATGAAATTAAAGATATTCTAATAGTAAAATAATTGAATAAAAAATAAGCCAATAATTATGGTTTATTGTGAGCTTTTTCCAAAATGCTCATTTTCTCAACTCAAAATTAAATATTAAAAAACCATAAAAGAAACGGATATAATAATGATTGTGATGCTAATTAAAATAGAAAATATATCTTTGAAAGAAAATAGTGAAAATGTTTCTAAAGCTAAAACTCATTGGAGAAAGAATTAGCATGGTGGGATTATCATATGGAGAGTAAAGAAGTTCATTTTCAAAAAATTTTATTTTTAGTTTGTTTGTGACAGTTTAAGTTGGTTAACTATAATTTGGTATTTAAATAGCCCTCGTGAAGTTTATAATATTTGAATCGTTCTTTATTTTCTTCTGTTTGGCTCGCCTCCTGAAATTGTGAAATTGGTGTTTTCTAGAATTTATTTTTTAACTTAAAGAATCAAAGTTTTTTGAGAAAAGTTTACAATCGGAACTTTGTCTGACTATTTTTGTCTCATTTTAGTAGCGCGAAAAAATAATAAGTCTGAATAAAAAATATATTCGGTGCGCAAATAGGTTTCGGCCGTTTCTGTATTTGATGTATTACACATAACTAAATAATTTTAATGTATTGAAGTTGTTTGCATCGTTCTCTACGTTAAACATGCGATCTATTCATATTTTATTCTTCCTGTACAACCTTATAGAAGATCCAAATTTAAGCTTACCAGATGCCACCTTTCGTGCTTCAAAGACGTCGTCTGCGGGAAGCGTTATTTTTCCTATTTCATCTGAAGAAAATAGCTTTTAATGCGCACCAAATGTTTGTAGAAGCTTATGACAACAGTGCTTGATATGAAAGAAATTGCCGCTAATGTTTTCAGTTCTTCAAAAAAAATATCGGGTAATTTTGACGTCGACGAAAAGAATCGAGAAGGAATCCCAAAAAGTTTAAAAACCAAAAACTTCAGGATCTGCTGGATGAAAACACAAAAACAGCCAACCGTTTCCCTAAACATTACTAGGAAAGCTGTTTCAGATCGTCTGAACGTCATGGGGAAGATTCAGAAGGAAGGGAAAGTATCAGATCCTATTTGAACGTATTCAAGTAAAGTCTTTTAGGCTTTAGTCATAGTATTGTTGAGAGAAATGGCTTTTCTTCGGCAATCCGGAGAAGATATGGTCTTGTTTAGTCGACAACATCGACGGCAGAGCCAAATATCCTCGGGAAAAGGTCTTAACTCTGTATTTAATGGGACCAACGCGAGATACTGTATTACGAGCTTCTGCAACGCGGTGACACGGTCACGGCCAATCGCTATGAACAAGAAATAGTTCAGTTACGTAACAAAATCGCGCCAAAAGAGGATAACGCAACGCCGCATGTCGGGTAATCAGTTGAAATCACCCTAAAGGATTTAAAATGGGAAGCGTCACCGCATGTCCCCTCCAACACGGTAAAACTACAATGTTTCCAGTAATTATTTGAGGAACACGTCTAAATATAACGAAGATATCACAGTCAAGAAGTCTGAAAAGCAAATCATCGATTTCCATCTTCTAATAATTCCATCTTCCGCTTCCGTTTGAAAAAATCAATTTCCGTACAACTCATAAATTGATCTAAATACTCATACAGTTTTCTTTAAGAGCTTATTTTCTTTAAGAATTTAATTACATCGGAAAACGGTGAAAACCCAGAAAACCCGATTTAAATTTTGTTTACTACTCATATTACCGTTTTCCATTATCAAACCACAAAATGATAATATTACTCAGAGTAATATTAATATGTTAAAATCAATTTGAAAACCAATTATTGTAAATTTAAGATATCGGTGTCTAATGGAAGAGCAAAAAAAAGAAGAAAATCAAAATCTCTTTTGGTCAGTAACACGGCCACAAAGGACTTTTCCATCTATTCCTCTTCAATGGAGTTACCCATTTTTTTGAGAAAACATATTTTGATGAGATAGAAAATAGTGGCTGTCTATACGTGAACCTCATTTTGTTCTAATTTGTTTCCTATATCATTAGGCACCGATCTCTGAAAAGGACACACGAATTTGAGTCAGTAGAAAAACGTTTGATAGGTCAGACAGCGGGGCGACGGACATTCTGCCCTTCTAAAAGGAAAATATTTATGTATAACAAAATATAACAAGAAATTACGTGAAAAAAGCAAAATTAAAAATAACAAATTGAAATAGCGCCATTTTCCAATTTTGAATTATTTCTTGTAAATATCCATTCTAATGTTTTAATATGAATTTTCCCTGAAATTTACAGCTTTGCCTAAACGTATCTTGAAATCGACTTGTGCATCTAAAATATTAAGGTTTAAGCAAATTGTTGGAGCTTTGATTATTATGATTTCAATATGTGTGTCTTCATATATTTTATATTAAAACAGTAGAGTGAAATTTTTTCATTGCAAGTGGAAGAAGCCTCGAAAATAGATAGCTCCGGAATTATTACTTGTCACAAACATATATTCTTGCTAATTTTTTTAAAATTTTGAACAATTTCTTCTAATTTCTTTATAAACTCAACCAACAAAAATTAGAATTATCATTCGATTCTGGATTCCGTTTTCCTAGTGATTTCCGGACTTTTTTTTGGAAAATATTTATACCCTCTTTGGTGTCTGAATGGAGTTATAGTTCATTATTATTTTGTCTTTCAGTAATTTCAATTGAAAAAAATTATGCTGGAAAGTTTTCGGTGTCCAGATTCTTACATATAACATTCCGAAATATTTGGTTTAATTTACAATCTAATCTTTCCAGTTTTTAATTGAATTTTTCAATTTTCCATATAATTTGTTTTTGGCATTACTATTACAAAATTAAAGTATATGAGTTTATATTTAATCTTTTAATTTATTTTAGTTCAGATATGAAGAAAAAACATTTAAAAAATAATTAAGCTTAAAAGTAAAAGTCAAATAGTTTTGTCACTTTTAAGGAGATGAACTATTCCAATTTATTTGTAAAAATCGGTTAGTTATCCATCACTAAAATATGTATTCTACGTAAACAAAGTAATTGACAATCTGTTTTTTTCTGAAAATTAATTTTGAACAAATAAGAATAATTTGTTCCGTAAATCAAAGTTCAACAAAACCTTAAACCCATAAAACGTACTTTTTTGGAAAAAAACAAGTTATTTTATAAATTGAAATATTATACGTATGCTAATGAGTTGGAAATTGTTTACAAATATTTAAGAATCATAAAAATATGATAATAATTATTCGAATGATTAAATGAATCATCGAACAGTTCTAGAATAAGATTTAATTGGAAATCTTGCGTGTTTTCTTCCAACAGTTCTACCAATTTTACAATAAAAAGGATAATTTCATGTTGGTTTTGAATTTTTCATATATATTTTCTTTCCAAAAGTTAAGTTCATTTGTATCCATTTAATATTTCTTATAATAATTGTGAATATACAAAGATAAATCCTACAAAGTTTCGAAATTCCAGAAAAGACATGAACAGCAGCTCGATGAATTTCTATACCAACTTCCTATCCAACCACATATTCCGTAATCGCAGGCCTTATATAAGCATTAAATACTTCTTTACAGATACTTATTTGACAGATAACGACGCAATATTTGTAACATGTATTACATGCGTTTCAATATGTGGATTTGGTTTAAATGTGTTTTTGCTTTATCTCATTTTATATCGAAGTCCATCTACATTGACACCTTACCGTATCTTCTTGGGGAACACTACCGTCACACAGATTGCATTGTCATTTGGTTGCTTTCTGTGCCAACCGAGGTTCATTGGATTCAATAATTGATTTAATTCTTACTTTAAGGGTCCTTCCAATAAAAGGTCATACGGTAGTCATCTACTTTGGTCCTATTCAGTTCCTAGGGGACTGGTGTAGTTTTATGTCATATATGTTTGCTTGTGAGTTTTTTGTATTAGATTTCAGAATGTTGAAATTATAGAATGAAAATATTTTTTTCTAAAATTAAGCTCACGTCAACTGGTTTAGTAATAAAATGAGCTTAAGATTTTTTAGGTCACAATCTCAGATTTTGACAAAAATTTGAAGATATACAGTACTGGTCAAAAGGTTGTAAACGATGGGTACTTCGAGCATAACTGGTTTTCGAGAGTCGGTATTGAGCCGAAATTTTTACCAGTTGTTTCTGAAAACGTTAGAAAGTTTGAGGACAAGTGCCATACGAAAATAAGAAAAAAATAAAATAAAGTATTCGTTGAGTTATGCTCGAAACAACCCGCGTTTACAACTTTTTGACAGGTACTGTATTTCTTATGGCTCTGAAAAAGAGTTAGAATAAACTATAGACAACAACTTCACGGCTTAATAGTATATCCATTAAAATATAGATGACAGTACTAACAGTACTATATAAAACTTGTGTTTCAAAATTGGAGTGTTCGGCTCATTTTTGGATTTTCGATCCATTTTTTACTCACTTAAATTATGTGAGACCTAATTTTTTGTCAGTAAACTAATTGGATCATAAGGAACCTATCTGCACAGTTCCATATTAGATGGCGACCTAAACCCCTTCGCTTGTTCTAAAACGCGCTCAAATCTAAATTAAAAAAAAATAATACTTTTAGATATTTAAAGACAAGTATAGTTAAATTGTGGTGAAAATTGTTTTGATTAAATGCCGTAAAACTTGTCAGAAATCCTCAATAATTACAAAATTGTTATGTACATTTGGTGTTCAAGTTTCCCGGCTTTTAGTTTGTTGCATGCCAAAGGAATTGGCGAAAGTAGGACCGACTTTTGGAATTTTACATTATTAAAGAGGAATAATGTTTGCGAGATAATGTTGAAATAGTTCTTTGGGGGACATTTAAGATCAGTAATAAGCTAATTATTTTAAATTTAACGTTAATAACCAACCAAATATATTCCGTAATGCAGTTTTTTGATACGCGATGAAAAAAAAATTGTAAATTAAACAAAGTAAAAGTTGACTTTTCGAATCATATTCCTGCAGAAATGAATCGCAGTATCCATATTTTTTTTTTACTATTTTAAAAGTAATTTTTAAATTTTAGTGCATTTATCTATTAACTCATTCATATCATTAATGCTGTCTATGTTATATCGGTATAACTCAATTCGGTTAAAATCGTTCAGTGCAGAAAAGTGCTTCGTTTTATGTTTTATCGGCTACGGTTACTGTTTCATTATATTCGTAAGATTCATATTGGATAAAAATCGAAAAACCAATATTTTCAGTTTTGTTGCGGTTTCATGGTTATTACACACGATTACGACGAAAACCATAGATTGATTGGCTCCATCATTCCAGACGTTCGCAAATATCCAATGCTAATATCAGCCAATATCAATCAATTCTCGATTTACATTATAATTTTTGCCGTTTCGATTGGATTAGTTCCTATTTATTTTGTTATGTATTGGTGTCGTCATCAAATTTTAAAAAGATTGGAATCGGCAACTAATCAATATAGTACAACCACTCGTGATAATGTTCGGCGACTTGTTACGGTAATTTTTGTTTACTTCGTAATTTTAAGGGCACACCTAGTACATCATAAAAGCACAGAATACGTTTCTAAGAAAATGTAAACAAGTGCACTGCACTGCCACGAAGTATGCAGCATGTTGCAAAAGTTCACGCACCAATTGAATTTTTAAAAAATGAAAACACGCCCTTTTTTTTACTTAATTTTTTTGGTTCTAAAACATTTTGAGGAGCCTAAAACAAACTTAATACAATTAATAAATTATTATAAACGATTCTAAGCAAGAAAGTACATCAAATTTAATAAAGATACGCTGTAATTAAAAAAGTTTAAATACTGGAAATTAATAAATGAAGGGCGTGTTTTCATTTTTTAAAAATTCAATTGGTGCGTGAACTTTTGCAACATGCTGCATACTTCGTGGCAGTGCAGTGCAAGTGTATTTAAGAATTAGTATTGAAATCACTAAATTCATTAAATATTTATATAATTTAGTGGAAAATTAATTTATAAATGATTTTCCATCACTGTTTACGGATAAATATTTTCTTGCATACAGTATTAATGTATGTATAAATGTTTTGAATTAATGATATCATAAAAAATGGAAGCTCATTGAGTCTTCAAAAAAAACGGCCTTAGCAGTTTTAAACACGATAAAGGTTTGATTAGATAACGATTCAAATATTTAAAAGTCTGACGTGCTAATGAAGACAAAATCTGTTGATTGTTGGAAACTATAATACAGGGTAGTTGTATAAGGGAATAATGTACGGTAGCCAGAGTCGACTATGATAAACAGTAGTTGTATAAGGTTATATAGGGTAGTTGAATAATATTATTTTATATGGTTAAACATGGCTAAAATGATGTAATTAGGTGTGCACAAAATAGTCCCTAACATAGGATGGAAGAGAGTTTCGGAATCCGGAATCGAAAAAAACTTGTGACGCGGAATACGGAATTCGGAGTCACATTTGAAGATACGGAATCCGGAATTCGGCATCTCTGATACATAGAGAAAAGAGAATGTTTAGTTGAATTATAAAAGAAGAAATATTTTTTATTTTGCATCTCGCTCGAGGGTGGGCGACTCACTTGTTGATCACTCTTTCAACAAGATTTGACCCCGGGGAGCGAGTTGTAAATGGATTATGGTATACGGTAGTTTAATTAGATTATATGGTAGCACGCTAATTGTTATATAAATAAGCTCAGTAAACGTGCAAAAATTTAAGGATTTGGGAAGAAATTAACAATTGTAGATAGTTTAAGACAAGCCTAATAGAATTGTAATTAAAACGTTTCTGTTAAATAGATTGAAAAATTTTCAGACACATTTCAAAACCGTGATTTTGTCGTCTGCTAGTTTTATAAGATTATGGTATACGGCTTCCGCACGTTGGTTGAAAACAATGTTAAAACGTTTGATTCAGAAATGATCATTCAGAAATGAGCTGAAATGACCAAGAATATTTTCGATGAATGATTTTTAACTTCAAGGAAGTTCATCAAATAGTGTATTAATGAGCAAATTTCAATGCTTAATTTGGCAATGTTAACAATTATTTTTTGAAAATGTTTTGACGGATTCATGCTGGATACATAATTATTTAGTGCATGATCCTTTTGAATTTTGACATTATCTGGGTTTTCACCGTTTTCCGGTGTAATTAATTTCTTCAAAAAAAGCAGCTCTTAAAAAAAGTATTTATGAATATTTATATTTTTGGTATTGGAATATGTTGTAGAGTAAGTTATGACGATTCCAATGGTTCGTACCTTTTGTTTGTAGTTAAAAAAACGTTTCAAGGTAATAATGCTAATATAAGATACATTTTATGGTCTTATATGGGACATATATGCGTTTAAATTATCTTAAAATGGCATATCTGACCAGGAATGTAAATTTGATGTAGCTCCTATCAGAAAACAAAAACGTAGTCACAAATTCATGTAATTTTGAGAATTGAGGCTCGATAAGGTGCGTTTCCTAAAACAAGAATATCTCAAAAATGTTTAACTACAGACTTTGTTGTTTAAATATGCAATGATTTAACTCCCTGATTTCTTAAAAATTATTTTATTCTTACTTTCGCTAAAATTGTTAGAAATGATATATCAATTACTAGTAGTAAATTTGCACTTTATTTCTGAAAAATGACATAAAACTTGAAAACTTTGGACTAGTAATTTTTTCATGTTTTATCGTGTTCCTACAACTTTGGCTGAAAACAAAATTTCAAAAAAAATTAGCACAAGATATTAAAAGTTAATAAAAAATTAAATATTCACAATAAGTATAGCCTGTTTAGCCCTGTTTTTACTCTCACAATCACTCTAAACTTGTCTTTCAGCGTTTTAACTTTGAATTTTTTTTTTAACTTTGAATATTCTATATTCAAAGTTTAATACTAAAAATGATTATTATTATTTCAGGCAATTACAATTCAATCAATTATCCCAATGATCTCAATTGTCCCTGCTTCTTCTATGTACTGTCTTTCTCAATTCAATATGATAAACTCAAACGCATACAGCTATTTCATAGTGTGCTGCATTTCATTGTGTAAGTCAAATATTTAACCGATTTGAAAGAAAGAATTGTCTCTTTTCACTGTACGATTTACTATTTTTTATTTAATTACATATTTAAATTAATTTTTAAATACTATTTAAACATATATTTTTACATTAAATTTATAATTTTCAGCAACCATAGCAGACCCGATAGTTACAATCTATTGCGTATTACCTTATAGAAAATGGTTCTTACGCAAATTCTACAACAAAATTGGTGTCAGCTACGAAGTTTCCGATAATATGTCCAAAGTGTATAAAATCAGTGGTAATAGTAAAACATTCCTATAATATTGAATTTGTAATGTTTTTTTACCATTTATTGTCCATATTTCAATTTAGCTTGTTATTTCCTTTAAAACAAGGAATCTGTGATATGATAACAGTAATCGATAAATCGAATAGAAACTATGTATAACATAAACGCACTATCAAACTAGAAATATCATTTAATGATCTTGATTGTAACTGAACTATAAAATTTGATGATATATGAATTCACTGAATTTAAATATCTACAATATCACAGAAGACGTAACTAAACATTAAAAAATTCTCTGCTGATGACGTGTAAACAATAGATTCAGCTTTCAGATGAAAAAATACATTCAAAATGTATATATTTTGCGTCATCCTTTTTATAAAACTTACCGGACATTGTTATGATTTAGCTTCTTTAATTTTTCTAAATATTAATACCTTAATTTTATAATTAACCAAAGACCCATTTATTGTTACATGCCTACCTTTAAACCACATATGTTTTTGCTAAAAACTTATCTGTAACACATTTTGAGAAATCACATTCGTTGCCAGTATCTGAATTTTCAATTACTCTCTCAAATAACTTCCCTTGTAATTTATTGTGAGTAGAATTCTCAACATTAAATAAAAGATTTTTATCTTTTTTTTCTCCTGTTTACCTGTTCGATATAAATCTTCGGTCAATCGTGAAAGAAGAAATGGAAATCCTCGGATTTCAATAGAATTGTTAAACAAAGAATATGATCAAGAATTAATGATTTTTGCAAAAATCGTTAAAATTGTGTTGAGGAACAAGTTCGTAGAGTTTTTATATTATCTTTGGTACAATTTTCTTGTTGTTTGGTTTATCTTATAGCGCTTTTTCAGGTCTACAAAACTGTGTTCTTGGTTTGTTCTGAAATTTTTAAAATTTCATCACTCTTAGAAATGAGCTATCCGGGAGAATTCGCATTTTCGACATCTGCTCTTCTTCGCTTTTCATCGAAAGCAAAAATCAGCCGAAACCGCGCGGGAAATATGTAGTGTGTATGAAGATGGTGTGTTAGACGTGACAAATGGGGACTTTAATCTTGAAGACACGCCTCGAAGCGGACGAAATTAGACGAAAAAAATCTGAAGGCACTATTGAAGGTCGCAAAACAAGTCCTGGATTGGCCGAACAATGAACTGTAATTGTTGTGTGCGGACAAATATGTTAACGACGACGACCAGCGAACACGCAGCCTTTCCGCCTGGCCACTCTCGAATTATATTACATTGTCATCACACGTAATTATGTCTGACGGTTTGTATTGTTTTAGTTTCTCTCCCCTTGATGTGTGTGTTTTTCCTAGCCTATTATATCCCAATATATTCCGTTTTGTTGTATTTGATTTCTTTGAGTAATTTCTAATAAAGTTCCAAAAAGTAATTCATTGCCAAAGAACATAACAGTAATCAAAAGACAATCCTTAACCATCTTCATTCGAAGATATTTGCCGAGAAACTCGGGGCCTGGTTCAACTAACAAAACAAAGAAAATCCCCTTCAATCTTCTTCAGTCATAAACAGCGATCTTTATACTCACGAGAGATAAAAAATGTTGTATACGTCTACCTAATACAAAGAAAGGAGTGGGTGGCCCCACGAGAGACCATGATCTGAATAGAATACATTTCTAGAGAATACAGAGATAGATCCGATCACCTCGAAGGATGATTAAGTCTGAAAAAGAATTATGGGGGAAGCGAATTGCTTAAAAAAGGACAGATTCTCTTATTGTCAGCGAAAGCATTGTTAAATTCTTTTATGTTTCGGCAGCTTAAACTGAAAGTCTGACATAGTAAAAATCATGAAAGCACTTTTACCTGTAACACATCAACCGAAAATGAGAATTTTCTAATTTTTAATCTAAATTTGTGAATTCTCACGACATAATTAAATGTAAATTTTCACATCAGTGTATTGCACATGTCTTTAAATATCTAGAAATATGACATTCTTGCTTGAGTATTATTTTTGAACATTTCTTTTGATATATATTATCAAGTTATGAGAAATTGATAATTTTCGGTATAATTACCCAAGTTTGATCGCAGTACCCTTCGGCCACCAACGATCTTCACGTTGATCCGATTCGAAAGTTATGTTGCTTTAGGACACGGGATTTTTTATTGATTCGCCCGCCTGCACCAAATCAGAGCATGGGAAGGCTGTTAACGCTGCTCAACCTATAAGATATCTCATGGTGGGGATCATTCCGTTTGATGAAGGAGTTAGACAGTTTGGTGTTTCCGATCTTTATAAGGAGGAAATAATTTGAATGTATGAGATCTTGATTTGGTATGGATTGAATGGTGTTCGTCCGATTTGATGTTTTTTAAATATATTTCTTTCAGGATCTCTTTTTACTATTTCAATTTGGCCTGCTTCAAAATGTTGTGTTGTCGTTGCGCGGTCCGTGTTGCTCAAGTCAAATTTTGACGTAATTTATGACATAATAGAATAATGGCTATACAATTCTCTGATCATCTCATGAACATTTTCTTAATAATGAAATTCATTTATACAATTTCATGGTATAAACACATAACAAAAACAATTTTAGCCCTCTTAACTTCTTCCTTTGAATATGGTTTCAAAGGAATATGGTTTTTTTAATATACGAGCATATAATCTTCGATCCCAATCTTGTGATCGACATTCTTTTCAATTAATTTTGTTGCAACTTTTTTCAGCTCTTCTTCAGAATCAACACCAAATGTAACTTTATGCATTGAATCCAGATTTTGAGTGTAGATTTCGGTATTCTTGTCATTCTTAAGAATCAACATGACCGCATTAGGAGCATGAGTGGCTTGTGTGCACACAGCTCCAAATGGGAATTTCAAACTCGTTCTCTAATCACGCTAAAGTATCAAGGAAATCAAATAACTTGTTGGATTCGCAGATATTTCGAACATGGGTAATTAAACCAAAAAATGGGTAATTAAAAAAACGTTATTTTTGTCCAATTGAATATGAACACGGAAAATTCCAAAATGTGCAATTTTTGGAGCTTAGAGCGATTTTATTTTATGTTTTCTAAAACAATTTTAAGTGAAGTTCTTTTAATGTTACAAATATCATTGTATCTCTATAAAAAATGTTTATTTATGAAAAAAAAACACGACAAGCTACAACAAAAATGTATATTTGTGCACCTAGCTTTCCCTATTATCTTGACAAAAATCATATTATTTATAAAATCCGGAAAAACATAATTTATCAGGAACGAAGTCTAGTCCAATAATTTGCGAATATACTCGTTAGATAAACATCTAGTCATTACAAAAAAGTCACCTTTCTGGACTCAATTTGAGTACAATTTGAGGACGAATAATTCTGAAAAAATAGATATGAATCATTTTTATTTTTTTAATCATTTTTTATAGAAAGCATTTTATCCCTCTAAAATGACACGATCGATCGCTCATTAAAACAAGAATAGGAACAAAGTGGGATCAAAAAAATTATGCTTGAATATTAACAATAAAATTTACCTGTTTTACGGAAATTGGGTGTTGCTTTCCTTATCTGATAAATTTGATTTGGGCGCATCTTATTTAATTATAAGTAATATATATTTGGTCTGACATATTTAAGAAATTAAATAAAACTTACATGAAAATACAGCAATGTGTAAATTTCCTTTAACGCTATAAATAAAGTAGGCCAGGCTGATAAAATGTTTTTTTTTAAAGTTTTACAGTTTACTTAAAAGTATGTATGTAATCGCAAAAAAGCTCTAATGAGCGATTAATTTTTTAAAAATTCAATTTTCTTTTGTTTTTGATAAAGCTACATATCATTTTTTACGCGTAATTTACGTAATTTACATAAATTTACGTATTACAATAACTTTGCAATATAACTCACATATTTTACTGAAAAGATAAATTTCAATAAAATTATTATATTTGTTGTTTTATTTTGACTTTTTCCGGCAAACTTTATAATTAATTTTGCCAGTGTGTCAGGAAAATTGAAATTCTTTATAAATTTTCTTAAACAGTAGCGGTAAATAATAAGCGTAAAAAAAACTCAAATAAGACATTATAGGATAAAAACGTGATGTCCTGTTTAAATTATTACAATCTATAAAAAAATTCGAATCGTATTAATATCTGAACCCTTTGAATGGAACATGAATTTTCATGTATCACGAGAGCTCCTCCCACAAAGTGCTACATACAGATTTTATCTGATATACAATTATCTGTTCGATAGGAATCTTCGGTCTATTGCGTATCAATAAAATTGAAATCCCTCAGGTTTCAATCCATTTTTAATCCAATACTCTTTGTTCAAAATTTACCTCTATAGTCTTGGGAGTTTCTAGGCATAATTTAATTCACTCTTTACTAATGCAGTTATTTGTTTTAATTCAGTTTCCGTAATCATTAGTTAGTAATTTATCAGTTTTATGAATAGCGCAGAAGTTTGAAGTAAGAAATCTAAACCGAATTCGAATAGACTTTAACGGTATTTTTTTTAATTTATCGAAAAAACTATTGAGTTTGGCATTATTTTACTAAACTATTTTTTGAAAAATATAACTATTTTAGCTTAAAGATTAGCTTCGTTGATGTATTAGTTTCACTTGGGTGATTGTTTTTCTTAAAAAAATTGTTGCTATTAATTACCGATGTATAAATTATATTCTTTCTTAATTTGACAAACAAAAGGTTTAAAATTAAATTAACATCTAAGACAGTCTCACTTTAGCCTTTAAACTAAACTTAGCTACCATCTTGACCATGATATTTATTAATTAGCATTCTATGTTTAAAATCTCCAAACTTAATAATGGAAATAAATAACCTACGGAACGCCATTTGCAGATGTCTTTAGAAAATTTAATCTGATTTCTGATTAAGCTATGTGGAAAACATTTTAGAATTAGCGCGTTAGAATTTTAATACAAATTGAAAATGGTAAAATCACAATTTTCATTTGACCTGTACATTGATAAATGAATCCGTAATTTCATTATAAATGTTGGCGTGCTACGTTAAATCTAATTATTCACATGAATAGATGTTTAAAAAAATCCAAAATCAATAAATTTCTAGCTTCAAGTAAATTGCAAAAAAAAATAAACTACCATACTACGAATATATACTTAACATTGTCTCAATTCCACCAAAATGAGCTATTCTGAGTTAAAACCAGATCTGTTAATGAAATTTGAAGCGCCATGGACAGTTGTTTCTTGGACTTTATTAACACTTTTTTCGATTGTGGTTCCTGTATTGCTCAAATATTTTTCTTAAAACCGTTGAGTGTTACTATCCTATAGTGTTGGATTTGTTAAACAATTGCTCTTTCATCCTTCGTTTATCTTTAATTTGTGATCTAATAAGTTATAAAACTTCTGTTAGATTGTGACTTGCCGTCCTTATTATCTTAGGAATATATTAGACAATTAACAAATGATACAGTAATTGCTGTATCACTTTTTACACTAGGAACAACAGAATTATTTTTTTATTCACTTTCAAAACGCCAATATTAAAACCACAAAGGATTATAAAACATACTAGGTCTGTGAAAAGGGAGCTTGTGTTCAATACGTCAATTATTTGATTGTGATTGTGAAATAGGTTTATGGTAGGTGCGAATATAAGTTTGCAGTTTCGCTGGGTTCGTAATACAGTATGAGATAAGTTAAGTTAAGTTAAGTTAGAGGTCCCTCCCAATACAGAGTAAGACCTGCTTCCCGTGGATGTTTGGCTGTACGGTCGATGTTGTCGGCTCATCCGGACTCACCCAAGTGTCTCGAATTGTCGAAGTAAAGCATTTATCATAAAAAATTACATTACAATGAAAAAAATACTTCCTTTGAAAACGTTCCAACATGATCTCGTTTTTCGTTCGTTTCCGTTAAATTATAAGGCACCCAAGAGTAAAAGCTGACAAACACGAGTTGACAATTTTTGAGCGAATTACACGTGAATGTTGTAAGAAAATTTTAAAAATAAGTTTTAAACATTTCATTATTTATATTTGACGTTGTTTTGGTATTTCATATGAATTCAAGGAAAGTTGGAACTAACATCCCCAAGTTTATTTATATATGAAGCCAATGCCACTTTAGAAGCAGCTTTTTTTCTGAAATTAGACTTTTGAAAATATTAATATCGAAAACTCTTCATCCAACTTATTCATAAACATTATATAACATTTAGGACATTAGTTTCCGTTATTCCATGTTCATATTAATTGAGCTTTTTCTAAATGAAGAAATATAACAAGATAAACACATTATTTCTTGTGCTTGTATGCTCTATAATGGTACGTCAAATTAAATTTTCGATTTCTGAAACTTTGTCAGCGTATTCTAGCATTGCACGTAAATATTCGGATAGATATTGATATCTAATAAAATATAAATATAAGAAACTACCTAGCCCATCAAAAGTACTACTTTAATTCATTCATTACATACAATACATCTCGACTGAAACTTTTGAAGTTGGCGTGTAAGAGTATTTTTAGTATTTATTGTCGTTTTCAGAGATCGGCGGAGAAGGCCGTCCAAACGAGACTAGCATTTTTTTGCTCTTCCATTAGGCACCAATCTCTCAAATGTACAATAGTTATTTCGTTGTCAGGAAAAACGGAAAAATATTGCCAATATACGCCATTTAATACGCCAAATGAATTCATAAAAGCAGACCCTCAGAAACGTCACTTATTTCTAACATTTCGTCAAAATTTAGAGCGGTGGAGATATTTTAAGAGAAGCCTGATAAATTGACGTGAAAATTAGTTTTTAACTTTCACATGTAGGTTAGTAAAATTCTTTAAACATAAGAAAATCGTCGTTTTCTTTTGGCGTCTATGCAAAGATCCTTTATTAAATTAAATTTTTAAAATGAACCCAAAATAATTTCATTCTTTAAATTTTAAGTAGTTTATTTCCAAAAAGGACAATTCGGTCAGGGAGAGATATTCAGTTGATATCTGCACCATTCGTGGGAGCTGGCATCTACATTGGCAGACATTGGAACACTTCTCTACATATGTCGGAACGGAATTTGTAACCCCGAAAAAATGTATTCTAAAAACGTAATTTTTTAATATTAAGCATTCGGAGTCTTGAAAATTTTACAATTTCCCAATAATTAGGGGAAAATTTAAGATTTCAAGAGATGCCAATACGGCATCCGAAATCCGCAATTCCGAGTTACGACCTTCACTTCTGTATATTTTTTATTGTCTTCTTCTATATATATATATATATTTAGAATAATAAGAATAATTGAAGCTAAAAATCAAACAAATCCTCCTCATATTTCTGCCATTCCCAGTACAAAACAATCTAACAACATGTTGATTTTAGCAAAGATATTAGTTACATTTTAATTGCAAGATTAAATCAAGAACATATTAACTAATATGGATCTAGTTATTCTTGATCTTGAGTAAAGTTGTCCAACCCAACAATGCCAAAAATGCATATTTATTACCAAATCGAATATCGTTTGTTTCATTTCTGCTCGAAAGATGTATCATCCTAATTCTCATATTAGATATCAACTATTATTCAGAAAAATGAAGAATTACTGGAAATTGTTAGCTACAGTAGCACTTATCATTGTATTCTTCGCTTATATAGTATTCCTGACAGATCCTAAAGAAGTAAGAATTTGGTTAACTAATATGAAGATTTTTCTAAATATGCAGGAAAGCCAAAGTACTTCAGCTGATGGCTACTATGAAGTTGAAGAAGGCACTCCTATGAATAAAGCTGCAAAGGATTTGCTGTTCGAGAAATGGAACGCATGCGTTAAGAAGTTGATGAATAATGTTAACGACCATGATAATGTAAACATTTAATGTTTTTTTACAATTTGAAAATAACTGCAATTAATTGCAGTTTTGGGAATCTTTCGAAAAACGATCGAAGCAATGCGAAGCTTACGTTAAGCTTGATGAGACGATGAATCTTGTTTCTCTTAAGAATCTCGATGAAATCAAATACGCTTTGACTCCAGTGCAGGTTTGAAAATAGATATTTTGGCTCTTAATATTAATTTTTCAGGCTCAAGATGAAAAGGAACCAACAACCTTGCTTACCCTAGGAATTGGACGAGACACTCGCTCGGAAGTCACATTCAAAAACGTACGTTTAGGCTATATAACTTGCCCATATATATCAAAAGATTAGATGATGAATACAAATGGATATAATATCACATTCTTCGGAGCCGATCCTATCATTGAAGGGAATCGTGACCTTTACTCGGAAATTGGTGAATTCTTTCCATTTGCCGTTGGTGGAGATGCTGGAATTTCCACAGCTAGTGTGTTAATCGGAAGTAAGTGAGAAATAGTCATTTAGCAGTAAAGATATTTAACAGAAAAATACCGTCGATCCAATGTTATTCACGTTGATATAAATTATTTTGTGGAAAAGATCCTTAAAGTCAAGGTAAAACTTTTAAAACGTAATCTTCTGGATATTTTATAATTTGCAGACATTCGATTACATTTGGTTCGATGCTGAAGGTGCAGAATACGACTTGCTTGATATTTTCTACAGAGATGGGAGATTTGACAGAAGCGATATTCAATTTTGCCAGATCAATATTGAAGTATTTATCAATTAAATTAGTAATTCTAACAATTTGATTTAGTTCCACTTGCCGAGAGAAGAACGACGCGAGATTTTCATGAAGTTTATAAAGCGGATAATAGCTGAACAACGATTCGGATTCTTCAAAGCCAAGCTTGTTGGACATTTGCGATTATTCTTATACAATTTTGAGAACGAGTACTGCACTAAAACGTTTTTTGCTGAGTAGAAAATCAAGAAACGTGTACAATTTTGAATTTATTTATTAATATTTACAAATACTATAAGTCATTGGCGTGTAATACTGTTAATAAATGTTTTAGAAATATTAATAACCCGCTAAATGCGTGCTGTAATCATTCATTGTCCTCTTCATCGACACGGCAGAGTTATATACAAACAACGATGAATTAATTAGAGAAGAATCGAAATTTCGGTTAGTAAACGATCGAATAAGATGAATCATAGATATCATATCACTGCCTCCGCTTATTAAAAATATCTGAACGAGAAATACACCACATTTCATATTAAATGTATCACTTACCGAGTTGTTCTTAATTAGTAGTATTGGAAAATAAATAGTTGTCGGAGAATCAGATGCATTTGCTGAATTTATGTCGTAATAGTCGACAAGGTTGTTCCAGTAAAAGCCCAATTTTGATAGAATTTTGTTTCCAAATCTGACCATTTAATAATTATAAAGTTGATAACCCGATTTTGACACAAACTACTAGGTAGATTACTAAGGAAACTAAACACAGGTTTAAATTGTATTAAACATGTCATATATTATTTTAAAACAAGGAGACAAGTGAACTTTCCAGAAATTGACGCAACTCGGCACGCCAAATCGAAATGAATATTTTTCAATATTTAAACGTGTATTACTAATTTACACGTATTATTTTCATATAGCTGGACACCTCATTGTTACTAGCCCGTCTTAAACTATCTAAAACATGCGCTTCTTTAACGAAATTTGCAAAATGAGCATCTTTTCTGAGCCCTTAACGATTCAATTTGGTGTGGACTCGGTGTTTTCAATCTTACGCATGCTGACGTACTTACTTAGGATACTTAGGAGTCTGTTGTCATTCTCTAATAGAGAAGCGGACCAGCTCTCTCCAATCATCGCGGCTACGCCTCGCAATGGTGGCCAGGCAACCTTCTTCTCCAGGATTCCGATTCGCCTTCTTGGGTTTCTGGAGGTGGACTTCTCGTGCACATAATTTGAGACCCAGAGTTTAATTGAGTCTTGCCATCTTGCTTTCGGTCTTCCTTTTTGTTGTGTCCAACCTCGAGGAACCCATTCCGTCAATTGTTTCGTCCACCGGTCACTTGGCAATCGAGCACAGTGCCCACTTCACTATCCTTCGTGTTATTTGACGATGGACGTCTATACGATCGCTACCTTCGTGGTGACAAATTGTGTTCATACACCTCTGCAGTCGGCTAGAATTTTCTGTCGTCAACGTCCATGTTTCCGCGCCGTACAGTAGAGCCGGGAGCACATTCTGGAAGAGGCGAAACAACGGTACCATTACAATGTAGTGAAATCACCAAAGTCCTTTGTTAGGAGGGAGTAGTATCTACAAGGCACAGATTCTCACGCTGTATAAAAACAATAACAGATGCTCAACACAATGTTTTTACTGTAACCAAAAAAAAACTTCACTAAAAATACTAGTCTTTCTTCAACTTTCATCAATACCAAGCAGAAGGAATCTGGTTTTCTGGTCCTGTCATCCTTTCATTGAATAAGCTCGTTATATCACAGGTGGGTTCTGCATTGAGTTCTGTCAATTCCAGCTAAGAAACTCGTAGGAGTTGTGCCACAATTTATGTTTAGTGACATATTAGAAGGTTCTATATCGCATCAAATGATTGAATATGCCTTTGAGATATTAATAAATATATTTTTGTAATGTGTATTATATAGGATATTTCAAATATTTTGACGACGCATTGCTAACCACTGTGCAGCAAAGACAAGACTATAAACAGAGGGACACAAAATACAACTCTCTCTTTTTATAATTGTCCCAATGCGCAGAGGTTTGCACTCCAACATGTATGGTAATAGAATGAGCTCAGTAAGCATGCTCAAATCTATTTTTCTAGAAAGATATTAATATTTTAGATAGCTTAAGAAAAGCTTAATTAAATTGTAGTAAACAAATTTTCCTTATAGAGGCGTAAAAATTACCACAAGCGTTTAAAAATCGCAAAAGCGGGGTTTCGATTTGGCGTCGGTTTGTAATACAAGAGAAAAAAGGGAGATATTTTTTAGCATTTTATCAATTGTAGGAAAAGCGGAAATTGCCTCCCGATGTGAAATAAAATGCAATCCCGCAAAAAATCACGGAATATTACATCATCCAATTTGAATTTGAAGTTCTTCCCCGCTTCAGCACGTCAACTGGTATGGTTATAAAATAAGCTCATTGAACGTTCTAAAATTGAAGTTTTCAGAAAGGTATTAACATGTTTAGATAGTTTAAGACAAGTCTAATAAAATTATAGTAATTGTTGCGGCTGTGACCGCAATAATTTGAAATGCCGCCAACACACGCGCCATTGAAAGGATTCGCAGGTCATCCACAGTGGGATACTAAATGTCCCTTTAAATCTAGTTATTTGGGCCCATTCGATATATATATTCATATATAATTAATTGTTATTGTTTATCTGTTACATCATTGATTGTTTTATGTTTATTTTTTATGTTAATTTAATAAATTGGTTTAATTACCCAAGTTTGAGGTCTACAACAGTAATCATATTTTTGTTAAAAAGACGCAAAAATATCAAAAAACGCTTAAACATCGGAAAATCGTAATTTCCAGTTGAAGTGCTTCAGTGAATGAAAACTTCCGTTCGCACTACCATTCCGTTAATCAATAAATTCTTAAAGGTCTTAAATCGATATGTTGTATAAAAATAGCAAGTTTGAAATTAAAAATATTGTTTCCTGAATTTCAGTTGGAATTCAAATCTTAATTACCTGGCCCCCATTGACATTGTAAGGACAACTTTCATTCCGTTCTCATCAACCACAATTACACTAGTTGATCCATTTTCGGCTTTATTCTTCTAAAAATTAATGTTTTTCAATCTTATTGCAACATAATACCATATTAGAATAGTTCAAGATTGTTTTGTTTCGAGGAGTGTCTCCAATGCTTTCAAATAAAGCATCTGATGGAATGTTCCAAGTTTTTTCGATTTGTTCATTTAACTTCTCTAGCTTTGTTTCGCCTAAATATTTTATTACATATTAGTATAACAGAATGAGTGTCCCTGACTCTTAGTTAGTTTATAATTAAAAACAACCAACTGAAATAATGAATCAGTTGTCGGTCCACATATTTCAGTATTTTTATCAATTTTTAAGCAATTCGCTTGTGCAAGGTGGGAGCCGTAGAATTTCAAATCGTTGATTGTTAGTAATCCACCTAAGTAAATATAAATTATTGTTGATATATGCTTCTTTCAAATATTTCTTCAATTTTCTTAAATTTTCTGGAATTATGGTCTTTGTGATAATCGGGAATATAATTAGTTCAATCCTTTAAAAACAGATGATTGAATTAATACATAGAAGAAAGTCGAGATTAATGCGTTCTAGAAACAAAAGTAGCCAAAATCCCTCTAACTGAGTTTAAAAAACAAAAAACTCTAACCTAATTCGATGACAATTCTTTCTCCAATGCTTCCATTATAGAAACCTTCCAGTGGATTATCATATTCTGAGAGCTCCGATAAACAGTTTGCAAACTCCATACACTTAAACTTGTCAGAAACGTCTATGATATCTCCCTCAGAATTGAAAAACATTTTCCTAGACATGTTTGATGAGTTTATAAGTGGAATATTCTCAATAATATCCTTCCTTAATTCTTCTATCATTGGGAAACCCTGAAAATTATTGTTTAATCTGTGATGAACTTATTTGCTTTCTTACCTTATGACATTGTTGAATAGTAGGCATTAATAAGTGCCGCCAATCTAATTGATTTGATCGAAATTTTAAAAATGACGAGAACAAGCCATTCAGTACTCCAGGAACCGTTGATGATAATGGACCTAAAAAGATTATACCGAATTATTATTATTACTTTTTAAACATAATAATAAGGTACATGGTCCTCGAAAGATTATTAATCGTTACAAAGCTATTGAACAGGTTTCTGATAGAATTATTAGAGTGAAGCTATCTATAATTTGAATAATGTATACAGCTCATCTCGTGTTTTTTCCCAAGTAACTCATTTCATCTTTTCTCATCACGTGATCAGTCTTTTTTTTCAAGAAAATAACGAAAAAGTCGTAATCGATTTATCATTATAAATGAGTGATAACCCGTGTCATCTGGGTCTCTCCACCAAACCATGAAACACGCTACTATAAAAAGGCATTTGGAATCAAGTGCTCCAGTAGAAAAACGAGTTCACCATGATGACCGACGAAACTTCTTGAAAAAATTACATTCAACTGAATGTCACTTCGGGATTAACTTTAACGGTTTACGCTTGTCTTCACTCCGATTTTATGATGATATTGGTTTTATAAGCAAAGCAGAAGCAGGCCAAATTGAAATAGTGATTTTCAGATTTTTAAGAGTTTGTTAAAGATTTTAAGTTCATTCTAGAAAACACTGATCTCTACAATTTAGACAAGTTATTGTTAAACTACCTAACAATAGTAATAACTTTCTGCAAAGTTAGATTTGAACACGTTTACTGAGTTCATTTTATAGCCATGCGTGCAGAATAAGCGATCGAGATGGTAATGCCAGTAAAACAAAGATTTATGAATTACCGTTTGGGGGAACTTTTTATTATACAAAATACTTGGTTTTATAAATGAAAGTATAATATACAGGCAATTTAAAACAACCTAAATCATATTAACTATAATTAAGAAGTTTTACTAATTCAATACTCACAAGGGAAGTATAAAAGGTCAACATCTCAGACTTTGATGAAACTTTGCAAAAACATTCGTTTTGGGTCAAAACGTATGCACAAAAAATTTCAGTTCGCCAAAAACATTTTAAGGTTCTTAAAAATGGGTTTGAAATCTGAAAACCCCTCTGATTATTATTTTTCTTCTCCGACAATCAGATTTCTTCTGCGACCATTAGTTTTCGTTTAAAAAACCGTGAATCACAGCAACGATGGCACAGTGGCAAATGGATGGGACTCTGCACTTTGTGCTGGGCGGTGGCTTGACTGTGTTTTGCACGAAATTGTTATCAAAACATGTGCAAAACTGCCGCCGGAACATTCAATTCAAACCGAAAAGTAAACAAAGTTTCATCAAAATTACACGAAGCATCCTGACTCCAAAAAACAACATCAAATTTAAACAAAGATTGATAACGTGTTTACGCTATATAACAGGATGAGGCTGTTTTCATGCAAAAAGCATCTCGGGAGCACTCCTAACAGGAGCACTTTTCGTGCAAAACACAGTCACGGAAGCGCCCAGCAGAAAGTGCAGAGGATGCAAAGCAAAACGACTTGGGTTCAATTCTTTCTTGGTACGATTCTTTATTTCTTATGCCAATCGTTGTTCGGACTTGTAATTAATTTGATATTCTTGTTTCACTTTTGTTTTTTTTGTATATTATACATAATCTCGTATACATCTATTTTTTGAATTAGAAGTAGTTTTATGGTTATCAATAATCATATGACGAAACAAACAAAAACGTTGTAATTTAAAAAAAAAAAGGATTTATGACAGTTATTTCTGATCATCCACTCATAGGTTGGATGGAAACATATACTGACAAAAATATAATAACTTTCCTTACAATCCTTGTTAGCGAAGATTCTACATTGGCTGAAATACAGTTAGTTCACTAGTGTACATAATATGGATAAGCCTTGAGCCTTCGAAACTCCAACGCAGCTTCTCTTTCCAAGGGACATACAAAAATGATGTTATGTTTTCCCATGCATATTGTGAAATTTTTTGCATACCCACTATTGTTTTCCCACTACCATACTGATACATCCCATAGGAATTTGTAGTCTCATAATTTTATTTTCGTCATTTCGTTGGTCATTATATCTTTCCATCCAACCCATGATTGGATCTTCAACAATAATTGTCAGAAATCCATTTTTTGGAAATGAAATTTTTTATGCTTTTTATACCTTTTATACTTCCCTTGTCAGATAAAATTAAACAAATAGATGATAGCATAAACTACAAAAATGTTTTTTGCCACACATTTTTATTTAAATCTGAATATATACTTAAAACAGTTGCACACCAAATCAAAATAGTTGAAATGTGTTCGATTCAATGAGTATCGCGGCATTGCGAGAGGGGTGTGGCTTTTTTCGTCCAATAAATTTCTATGATTTTTATTTAATTTTTTTTGTTAATTAAAAAATTAACTTATTCCGTTTTAATTTTTTCTTGTTACCATTATATAGAGTAAATCATGGAGAATTTTTTGATATATGATTCAATATATACAATTGTCTTCAAGTCTTGTTATTTATTATGCAAAAAATTATAAAAACATTCAAATATTGGATTTCAGGGCTTTAATTTTTTTCTGAAACTTAGTGCATGTTGTTAAGCATAAAATTACGAATGTTTTGATACCCATATCATTACTATACTCTCGACCATTTTTACACAATAACGACTTTCCTATAGGCTGATTTCCTCGTGCTCTGTGTTTCATTGATACTCTTTGTGCCCTCTCCTTGGTGTTATTGATTTATTTAGATCGAAAATAGGCAATGAGACAATCAACCAATGTATCTTCGCACATCCAAGAACATTTTATTCATTATTATTATTATTATACGACGATATATTTTTCTGCTAAAATAAAATATAATATTCAGAGAACGTTTAAATGATAATGATATTATCTGATATTGCTTTGAACGACTAACTTCAATCTCCAACCCGTAATTCAGTTACATCGATTTGTATGGAACATGTTGCATTTACTAAAGTAAGTCAGTTTTTATTAATTCTTTACTCACCCTATCAGTGTCATCATTTGATTCGTCTGAAATTATTTCAAGAAGAGCCTTCATGAAGAATTCCCGCTTGGAGTCGGAAGCTTCAATATTTCCTATTAGATATCTTCCGCCATATAACATAATGGATTGAAAGAGGGTCAGCATTATAGAAGATGCTTATTTTATTTCCAGTTCTTTCTCGTTCCCATCATATGCTGAAACCGTCAAAAATCATTGTGCGGATTGTACTGTGGCAATGTTATTTGCAATGAAAAATTCAAACTATCCCATGAAGATCCAATGTCGCCTCCTCCATCTCCGGTAAATCAATTGATTCGGGTATGCCATTCCATACTGATCTTGAAATATGCAGAATGTAATCGTCGAGGCAATCTTTATATTCACAATAAATACAAGATTTTCACCAGTATAAATATTGGTGCTGGTCAGGTTTGCTCTTATACAATATTCATCGGCCCTGATAAACTGCTGATAAACTTGGCAACTGGGATCTCTGACACTTATTTATTGTTCGAATTCCCTTGAAATGCCTATCCGTCAGAGTTAGGTTGTTTCCATGAGTACACGACTGAACACTAACACAATCGGCTCGAGACAACAGATTTCATTTGCTTCGTTGAGATAGTGATTTCAACTAACCAAAAGCTGTAAAGCTTGGTTTCAATCCCATAACCCGAAACCATTCGCTTATATTTTGTTCTTAATAAAGATATATTATTCCAACAAGATATAAAACCTTCGTTCATCTGAGCTATGTTGTTATTATTATCGAAAAGAAATTGAGTATTGATGTCATATTTCAAATTCATATTTTCTAAAGGGTAATCATTTTTTAAAAATAAAAATCAATGTTAAACCGTCGATCAGCCTGTCATTTTTCTTGTTCATCTCACACGAACCATCTATAACCCCGTTTAATAATTCTCTTTATGTAATTTGATGTTTATAACTTAATTGTTATTTATCCATATATTGAATAAATTTATTTTAACTATTTATTATATGAACTTAAATATTTTTAAACCGACGGCCTTCAGGCTTTCATTTTTATCCTGCAACAACGCGATTTCACTCTTCAACCGTGTTCTTCAAATAAATCTTTATTAATTAGGTCATAATTATTAAAAAACAAAACAATTACGCCAATGTGTGAGCATGTCGTTTGCCGTCACTTCTTTTATCATTCGTCCTGTCTCCATTTTTCAATACGAATTTCATTTATATTGAGAACGGATTCCTAAATAAAAAGTTAAAGTGCAAAATCTGTTTAAAATGATACCTTCTGAACATGGCTACTTGTTCTTTTCTGGCTGCAGATCTGTCACACGTGGTCTCAATTCGTTAATATTGTTCATTGTTATCCTGAATAAATAAAATATTTAAAAACAAATGTAGAGAGACGATTAATAAGTCAAGAAAAACGAGGAAAATAGCCTAAAAGAAAGTCGTTATTGTGAAAAAATGGTCGAGAGTATAGTAATGATATGGGTATTAAAACATTCGTAATTTTATGCCTAACAAACTGAAATGTGTTTAAATAAAAAAACAAAGCCCTTTAAAAAAATATTTAGGAATTTCGATATTTTTTAAAATTAAATAAAAACAATTGTTATTTACAATGATATATATTGAATCATATATTAAAAAATTCTCCATTTTTTGCTCTATATGATTATAACAATAAAAATTTAAAACGCTCTAAGTTTATTGTTTAATTAATAAGAAAAAATTAAATTAAAATAAAATTAAAAAAAAGGCCACGCCCCTCGGCAGTTAATACGCGATCGCATTGAATCGAACACATAATTTGGAGTGCAGTTGAAACAAACCTATCGAAGTTTCTTGGCCATTTTGAAAATCAACCATATTTCTCTTCAACTTGATAGGCAATACCCCTCTAATAAACGTTTCAACAAATTATGAACACTTAAAAAATTTACCTTGAACTGATCGAAGTAACCTTGTGATCATTGCTAGAAACGAGCATATCCATTGACGATGTTAAGGAAACCCTACTCGGTATTGCAGCCATTAAACAAAATGCTGATCCAATGGCTGCCTCGACTGCATTGCCACCCCTTACCAAAATCGACTTGCCAATTTCGGAGCACGTTGGAACGATCGTCATAACTCCAGCCCTAACACTCTCCGATTCAATTCCTTCTTCACTTTCAGATGATATCACCGTGTTCTTGGCAACACTATCTGAAATCTATCTTTTAGTTAGAACTGTAGAGAAGCGTACTATCAACGTTCTCCGCAACATTTACAGAATCGGAGGAGAAGTCAATATTAATCGATAATGGAGGTCGTCTGGTGGTTGATGTTTGGTAATTCTGTGAAAAAGTAGGCTTCAATCTTCGTCGCATTGAAGAGCCAGTTGGGTCCATCGTTTGAAGTTGAAATGTCTCGTAAACTTTCGTTGTTGGAAGGAGTTCCTGAGTCTAAAAAGGTGTAAAAGTTGAAAGCCTCATAGTTACCTCCTCTCCGCGGCTTAGAAAATATAGTAATCCTGATGTAAGCAATCCAAATATTATAATAAACTGAAGAACAATTATAATAAATGAAACATCAAATTGGGTAAATCTGTAAATAAAAATGTTCTATTAAACTTAAATTAAATTTTATTTACAATTTAGACAACTTGTACTTGATAGACTCATTCTTGAATCCTGTGGTCCCATCCAAGTTCATATTGGTACTCACGTGAGCAGTCCTGCAGTGCTTGAGCATCACGACATCAACTTTCCTATAATAATTGTTTATTGTCCTATATGAATTCATGTTCCATACACACAATGAAATCAAAAAACAATAGGGAACAACAATTCCCTTAAAAAAATAATATCTACTATAAAAACATGTATTTGCTTATGAGATTAATTTAGTGAGAGTTACCTAAACAAATCGTGAACATCCAATTCTGTAAAACAATTCTTTAAATTGGGTGAGACTGTTTTGACACAAATAAGCTAAGCTTAACTAGTATTCAAAATAGGTAATACATAATTAGGTAAATTTGGTATTTATTGTTGATGATAATAAACAAACATAAAGGGTCTCAATAACAGTGTTGAATATTGATGATCCCATAATAGCTGTATAAACACTAATCAAGTGGCTCGTGTGAATTCATAAGCACTAATAAGTACAAACAAACAATGGATATCATATATATCGCTTAATGAGTTAATAATAATAATAATTCTAACAACAGTAGTAATAACTGCAATTTTGTTCACAAAAATGGAAGCTGGGAATTTCTTAAAGAAGTAAATTTCATTGTATAATTATATTATCAAATTATCATATCAGGAATAATCATTTTACCGCTTTTTTAAATTTCAATGTGTCTTACTAATTTAATACTCTTTACTTGATTACTTGATTGTCCTTCCGACTGCATCGAAATGCGCACCAACTCTCTCCAGATAGTTCGGCTTCGCCTTGCCAATGTTGACCAATGCGTCTTCTCCTCGAGTATACCGTTTCTTCTCCGTGTTGTCCTGCTTGTAGACTTCTCGTGGACGAATTTCGAGACTCAGAGCTTCACTGTGTTCGACCACCTTCCCTTGGGTCTCCCTCTTGCACTTGACCAGCCTCGTGGATCCCATTCTGAAAGAATTCTGCTCCACCTTGTGTACGGCAGCCTTGCAACATGTCCAAACCAACTGAGCAGCTTCCTCCGAAAATCAAATCATCCGAAATGAACTTTACTATAACCTAATTATTACTGACCCGTCTTAAACTAACTTAAAATTTGCAACGGAGGGATTCCGAAGGAGCGATCATGAACAATGCGAACGGCTGGTTAGTCCAGCTTGAGGTTGAGAAAATGGTAACGAGGGATGCCTTACCTCTTTGCGTATTCTCTGCAAAGAAACCTCGACAACGTCATCAGGAGATCTCACGCATTCAACGAAGACGGAATACTGCTCAACGGGAGAACGCTAAAACGACTCGAAATTGGAAGAAATTACTGGAGGAATTCAGTCTAATCAGCTTGGAAATTAAATCGTATTTCCGAGAATGAATCCCCCTTTGACTTCAATAAAGTGTCAAGAGGAAAATTTCAGTTCAACAAGGGGGCTTCAATACATAGTAGGCTGGAACTGCATCTACAGCTCGCAAGACGACGTAATAAAACGCAGCATCCACACTCAAGCTAACTGGAAATTACGATTTTCGGATTTTTAAGCTTGTCTGAAAAATTTGTCGTATTTTTAACACATAAGCTTTTACTAAAATTTTATTAAGCTTGTCTTAAACTATCTAAAAATATTATTACCTTTCTGGACGGTTAGATTTGAGCAGGTTTACTGAGCTCATTTTATTATCATACCAGTTGGCGTGCACACCACCCGCAATAGTAAATTGACGAAAACATTTAAGCCTTTAGATCATGATTTAGTAATGTAACTTGATGTTATATACGTTTTCTGTCATTAATTTTCTACAGTTCACTTAAAATATACAAAAAAGTTCATGTGAAAATCTGTGCTACGCGATTAAACTTTACAAAAAGCCATTTGAGGGTAAGGATCAACTCTGCTTGATAAGCGTTCTCAAAATATAAACCACTGCTCCCGATACTTGACAGTAGAAATAAAAGGAAGATGATCTCACAGAATGTTCTACCCATCCTGCTATATGGATGCGAAACATGTCCCAACTTAATCATTTCGTTTTGTTAGGTTTAAATTACCCGGAAAAGTAAGATCTTAATAATTTAATACTAAAATTTTCCATGAAGAGCACAATAGAAAAATTGTGGGGAATTTGAAGCCGTTCAACAATTAAAAATTTTACGCAAATTCATTAACCGCAAGCACGCCAATAGTAATACCTAAACGAATTTCAGTAAATGTGCTCACATCAAACGTTTTTGAAATATATTAATATTTATTGATAGTTTAAAAAACGCCTAGTAAAATTGATGTAGACAATGTTTTATTGAAAGGAGGTAACACGTTTCAGACAAACTTATAAATCAAAAAAACCTTATTTTCATTTGGCAATCACAAGATACTCAACGTCAAAGGGAAACGCCAGGAATAACAATTACAGTGTACATCACAATTTACATCATTCGAGCTATGGATAGGAAAAATGTAAATTTTGTGGAGATATAATTATGGTGAGGGTTTCATATCGTCCATCGATTATCAATCACGTCAATAGAAGGAAGAACTATACTTTTAAAAATCCTATTGCCCTTTTTAGAGATCAGTGCCTAATGGAAGAGGAAAAAATTAGGATAGAATGAGGTTCTCGTTTGGACGGCCAATCTTTTTTTCAAAAAATGAGCAGCATTCATTGAAGAGGAATAGACGAAATAGTCGTTTGTGGCCATGACATCATTTTTTTCTTTTTTTGCTCTTCCATTAGGCACCGATCTCTGAAAAGGACAATAATTTAAATTAAAATTTGGTATTCGAGCGAACTGTAAAACATAATCAATCAGAAACTTTCAAAAACATTTAAATTTTGACCTAAAATTTCTAATAAACATAATTAAGCATCTACAGTAGTACCATTGATTTCAGTGATCCATAAAATCGTTAAACTTTTAATGAATTTTCAATAAAATACTTTACAAGCATATTTGATCCCTTAAGACTTGAAGCTAAGTTTCTAAACGACACTCTAAACTAAACTTACGAATTACTTTAAAATTGTGCTAAAGTTTATATCAAAAATTATTTTAAGCGTTGTACAACCCAAATGAAAACAGTGATTTTCCATTTTTAAGTTTTTTAAAGTTTATAAAACCTATCTAGAAAATATTTCTCTCGACAATTTAGACAAATTATTGTTAAACTACCTAACATTATTAATATCTTGCAGTAAAGTTAGATTTGAGCAAGTTTACTTTGCTCATTTTATAACCACACAATTTGGCGTGCATTGTTGTGAAGTCAATGAGCGTTACATTATATATGATAGGTAATAATAATAATTAAATAATGATAATTAAATTAATAATAATACCTCAGGTCACTATTATCATAGTGACAATCAATAAATGGTTCATAAGAAGAATTTCAAAATTATTTCCATTTATTAAAAATTTTAAACCGTTATGAAGACTTCAAATGGTAGCTTGATTGCGTTCGTTAATAAATTCCGACGATTATGAAAGAACACAATTTCAGCTATATGAATGAGTTAATCGTAGAATTGCAACAATTAGTCGATGGACCGGCTGAATTCAAATATGCACAGGTTTCATATTCTCGAAATAGTTTTCCAAAAATAATTCATTCAGATATGTTTATCGCATGAAATTTCCAGAGTTTGGAATGAATATCAAAAATCTTCTCTCAGTTCTTCAACTTCCCCTTCCCCTCCGACGAAAAGACGCCTCAATTTTGGAAATGTTTTCTTTTAATTATTTTATTGATGCTTCATTATCTGTGTGTTTCAGTTGTCAGTCAGTGAAATGTCATCTTGCTCTCCATCCCTTGAGCATCCATCTTATTCACTACCAACTTCTTTCACGCCGTTAAAGCCTGTCAAAGGTGACAGTAGAATAGCCGTAACCCCAATGAGAAACGATGAAGAATGGATGATTAATGATAGCAAGGATCCGGTTGTCATTCTGCAGACCAAAGTGTATATCCCTGATCCACCAGCAGCAGTAAACGGAAGACCTGTGTATTTAAAAAGAAAATCTATAAATTATGATTTCTAGTTTATTCCAGTAAATGTAGCTACATTGGACGTATATTAGGCCCATCAGGAATGTCCGCTAAAATGCTTGAAAGGCAGTTCGATGTGACATTGTTAATCAGAGGACGAGGATCGGTTAGAGATTCTAAGCGAGAACAAGAATTAATTGGCAAAAAAGGTTTTGAACATCTTGACGAGCCGTTACACGTTTTGCTTATTGCGAAACATCAAGACAAACAAAAGTTTGATTAAATGTGAAAATTAGTGCACAAACATTTCATTCAGATGCGAAGACACATTGGAGAAAGCCGCGCAAAAGGTGGAAAGCTTGTTGACACCGGTGCACGATGACTTAAAAAAAGACCAATTGCTCAGATTAGCGGTTATGAATGGAACATACGTTCAAAGGGTTTTTATTTTTTCTTAAAATTCTTTAATTAATTTTCAAATTTAGTCGCCAAGATCAATGATGGCAGGAATATCATCATCTCCAGATTCTATTTATTATGCTTAATATGTTTTTTTAGTTGTGAACATTTTTATTTGATTAAAGCTTTTTATTTTTTTAATAGTTTTTGGATGTTTTAAAATATGAATTCTAATATACTTTTCCAGCACATACATTTTCCTTATGTAGCCAGCAATCTAAATTTTCTATGTGGAACCTTAATATTAATTAAAAAAGAGGTTATCAATAAATTCGAGAATAACCATAATTAATATGACAAAATTGTTTCAATTTGTGGGCTTTATTAAGAGAGACACTCTAAAACTTATAGCGGTTGTCGAGCAAATGTTCTGTAAAAACGGATTTATCAATAATTTTTAACAAATAAAAATATCTATCTGTGTTTATGCAAAAGCCATCACCTTCAAAAAAAAAATTCCAGACAAACCTAATTTTTAAAATTATGTGAATTTAAGTAGGGTCGGATTACTGGCCAACCAGTCATGGTTTTGGCATGCTTACTGAGCTTATTCTATTACCATACAAGTGAGCTTGGAGTGACCTCACTGCTTAAATCAATTGACGTGAAATGGCTGCTCTCGAGAGAGTTGATGTAGAAAAAACTGTAAGTTTAACTTAAATTTAGATTTTTATGAAATTGAATTATTTAGATAATTGTGTAGAGATAATGTGAAGACATACTGAACTATATTTTTTCAGGTGCATAGAGAAGAATGATCTGTGAAAAACAAGCAGAGCGTTATAGTTTCAGCTTCAAATATTGTTATATGGGCTTTCTCAAATGTTTCATCGAATAATGCGCATCTAATATAGTTGTCGACCAAATTACTGTGTCATTATTTACTTGAATTTTATGGTTTTTCAAGGAAGGCGATTACCCGTCAGGAAAGTCCCTCTTATAAGTGGTTTCAGAATATGGTTTTGCTCAATAAATTAATATGAATGATGAGCCGAATAAAATTTAATTGCAAATATGTGGGCTATACTTACACAAAGTTTACTGATGAATCAGTAAAGCACTTGGAACAAAATGTTTGATAAAGCAGATAGATAATCTTTCAAAAACTTGTCAAATGTCATCTTCACATTAGCTCAGAGTAATTAATTTTCCTTTATAAAAAGCGTTCCGTAACAATTTTCCCAGATGATCCAGTCATACGCCATGAAAAAATATGAATATTCGGTTGATTTGTGGATTATTTTTCTTTATTTTTTAAAAATTTTTTTGTTTATCAAAATGTATCCATTTTATTTAAAAAAAACGATGCACACCAACTGTGTTAGTTAGAAACGTAATTCAATTTAGACCACCCAGATGAATTAATGACCCGAATAGTTTCTAATATATCCTTAAGCTAAACAAATTATCCAAACGGCACTCTAAATCGAAATAGAGATTTTACGATTTTTAAACATGCGTGGAAATTTTTACGGTTTTATAAGAAAAAAGTTTTTACTACAATTTAATTAAGCTAAAATTATGTAAAAATATGAATATCTTTCTAAAGTTTTATTTGAGCATGCTTAATGAGGGGGCGATACAGTGTTCTCACGTGGAATGCTGTAATATAATCTAACAAAAAATTGTAGAACTTTTAATGCGTGCAGATTCGAGCAAATTGTAGAACTTGAAATTCGAAAGTTTTCGTTGTTGCCTTTCGAGCAAAATTCCCGTCGTTTTCTCTTTCTTTTTTAACTGTTTCTTTATGCGTGTGTTTTTTTTTTAATTTTTAAACTTGAATCGAGTCTCTTTAACTTCTGCGAAAAGGTTTTTATGAACTTTTTTTTATAAAATCAATATTATCAAGTTATGAGAAATTGATAATTCCCATTTTAATTTCATAAAAAATAATCAATAGGACATGAACTATAAATTTTGACGATATATAACAAAAAATAATGAAATCATTAACATAACGCAGGCAAAATGAGGACGGTCCGTTAGCCGGCGTATGGCCGGTTTTACATCGGTTTTGTTCCGGTTAGGACTACGTTTTACTAGAAACCTGAGTGCAACCGACGACGAGAGTGATTTGCTACAAAAACAACATGTTTCTCGCTTCGGTTTCTCGCTCAAAATGCGAGACAGTAATGCGAGGCAGAGAGCGCATACGCTCTTCGCATTATCTTTCGCGAAAAGCTTTCGATACAAAAACAACAACACACAACAATGTCTGTTGTTTTAACAGTCGGTAAACCGATCGGTTTCACTTCAGTTTACCGGTCGGTTCCAGTTCGGTTAACGGACCGTCCCCAGTTTGCCTGTGTAAATTGGAAATTTGTTTCACGTTCTCATTGAGACCATTTGAAATTAATTCAAACATGTTGAAAATGATTGATCAATTTCTTAAATTTTGATACTATATATTTAAAAGTACACTCTAAAAAATAGGAAAGTTTATTTATAAACCTACTTCCATACTTGTGCATTACTACTTTTTCCAATCACACATTTGAAATATATTAGGTAGTTTTCCATAGTTAATGTTACATTTGCTGTTTATGGTTTCATTCGACTAATTGTATCTTTCGATTTATCTTTTTTTAGTTTTTTCTTTGAAGAATTTGCTAAATGTGTGTTTGATAAGAATATAAACGATATTTGAATTTGGATCAGTTGATATTATCAATGATTTATTATAAAATTGAGTGTTCAAAGATGATTACGTCACTTTTATTTAATTGCTAAGGATATATATATATCAACTATCTAGTTGCAAAATTGTTTTAAATAACATCCACATAGAGATATAGCACGCAAAATAAAATATTCGATTTGCAACATTTTGGAAGCGTGTTGTACTATTACGCGTAAATATTTGTATATATATATATAATAATAATAATAATAATATACCTAGAAAGTTAAAAATAATAGAGGTGTTTTAAATGCATCTCGGCGGTTAATTTTTCAGTTGGAGTACAGGTATATAGAAAGGAAAATATTATAAAAATTATAGGCAGAAATTTTAGTGTTTATTATTTTTTAATTTGAAGTTTTTTGATATTTTTAATAAAAAATATAAACTTTGTGTAAACATTTATGTAAATTCAGAAAACTGTGCTTAAATATTCCATCCCTGACCTTCTCAACATCTTCATGATGGATTGTTTTTCGCCCAAAACAGCACTTTGCCGTAGAGCTTCTAAATGCCAAGGACGTCAGAGTTCTGCCAATGATTGTAATGGTTGTTGTTATTGTTTCAGCCAATTGTAGTCCCTCTTGTGCTGTCCAGACCATTGTCGACAATGCCGACGTCCATGGTGATTCACGGGCTCTAACCAAATTAGAGCATTTTAACAATTGTCTTAAATATTCAACGATGCTGATTTAAATCAGAACAATGTGCAGAAAATCCGCTGAAATCTGCAAAACAATATCGAATGGAATGAATTGCACCCTTTGGTGAAAACTCGCAGAATAGAGGCAGTTCATGAATATTATTATTATTATTATTACTACTACTATTAAATTGACATGATATTCAGTTCATAATTAAAAGAATAATCGAATTGACGTTCTTCGAAAAGAAAGATAAAAATAAGTTCTCGGAGGATGTAAAAAAACAGGTGGCACGAAGCTCGAATCCAGGAACATTGTAAAATTGAAAAGCGACGAGATGGAAAACATCTATCAAGAACGGAAAAGTGACAGTAAATTATCAGCGACAAGATCATCTAGCAATGCGGGAAATATCATATACACTTTCACACCATTCGGGATTGTAAAATGGTCTCTCATTTAATAATTTTAATCGACGTTTACCCATATAATTCGATGATATATGAAATGTTTGACTTTAAAAAAACTACACATTTTTTGAAATCTACACGTAAGTCTGTAAAATAGGCGTTTGAGGTAGTGTGTGTTAAATAAGTTCTTACAAGTTACGATTATACTCAAATCTTTCAACTGGACAATTTATGTTAATACATCTTACAATAATTGTAAGTAACCTATATTTGGAAAAAAAAACTATTCTTGAAAACTATTAGATTTACTAGATTGACTAGAAAAGTACGTTATTTACAAATCGAATGGTTGGGGGCTCAGAGAAGATGCTCATGTTTAAAATGTCGGTAAGAGGTGCAGGTTTATAGATATTTTGAGACGAGCTAGTACCAATAAGATGTAGTCATATAAAAATAATACGTGTAAATTAGTAATAAACGTTTAAATATTAAACAATAGTCATTTTCAATTTGGCGTGCTATTTACCATCCCCACATAAATGTCATTTCTATATAAGGTGTAAATGTTTTCACGTCTTGTTTACAAAGCTGTTATTCCAGCTTAACATTCGACCATTTAGGTACTCGGAAATAGTAAATTAAATCGCGGAAGTCATCAAAAGAATTAATTGTAGTGTTATATGTTGTGTTATGTGTGAGTTTTACTGATTGCTAGGAGTTGGAATAGTAACATTAGTTAAACATTTCTAGAAAAGCTAATTATGTCAGCCTTGAAATTGTTTTACCCCCACTTGTTGTATAATATTGTAGAAATAAAACTTTGAAATTTATATTGTGATGATAGCAAATCTTTTGCTTCCTTTGCTAAATAACTTACTTTAATTTTTTCTCTATTTTTGTAAACAAATGTCAAATGAAAGGTTCGATTTCTATAATTTTGTCAGGGTATAGAATATTTTGATTGAATTAGATATTTAATTTGAAATATAAATCCACTCCAAATGGAAATGATTTACTCTTGGCTGACAAATTTCACGTGTACTTTAAAAACATATTGTCTCTCCAAGTTTTTCAACTTTTTTATAAACCCACTATAAATATTAAATCTTCACAAAATATTAGACTTGAGCACGTTTTCTGAGCTTGTTTTATAGCTTATGGGCGGATTTAATGCATCTCTATTGCGCTTTTACAGTTTTCGTTTACATTTATTTGCAAAAAAGTTTTCTTTGAGGTTATTACGGAAACCGTAAACGATTTAACAACTTTGATTATGGTCGTGGAAAGTTTGAGGGAAGAATTGGAATATCGATGCATAATATTAGGTGTCCCGAAGTCTACCTCTGCAGGTTTATCGATTCCCGCGAATATTCGAAACTGAAAACAATTATAAGTGTGCACATGGCATTCGACGTAAAATTAGCACCTTAACAGGAAATTCGTAATAAGACTTTTGATAGTAATACCGGCTGGTCACGGTGAAAGAAGAACGACGAAATGGTTAAGAGAAAATTAATTTCAACCTTAATGTCAACATTTCCTAATGCCTTACTCCAATAATTGAGTTTAAAGTAAATTTACGGAAAACTAAATGATATTACGCTGTATCGGGAGTATATAATTCAGCATTAATCAAGTAAAACTGTTCAAAGATCTAGCTGTGTTCATTATTTGAAGGAACCCATTTGCTACCAAACCTCAAAATTAAATGAGTCTCATATCCTTATCAGATCGCTAATCTCCAGATCGACATAATGTGTTATCGATTGATAGTTCAAATCTATTCAAAGCACACACAACTTTCGTTATTTATTGTCTTCAAAGATGATATCATTTCGATTGACCCAGAACGGAAACAACGGAAATGGATTTCCCGGCGATTAAACACAATGATGATCAGGATGACAACCGACAATCCTTTTTGATTGTGTTTCATGTTCATCCTGTTTATTATTTTTGTTTATTGCCGCCGTTTTTGGTTATTTTTTGTTCCTCATTCTAAATATGTAATTATACTGAATTGTTTTCTTTCATTAAAAAACAATAAATATTTATCTTAAAATCTACTTAAAGTTCAAAAAAGTTATTTTCAATTTAAAAAATAATCTTTTAAAAAATTGGGAGACGTTGAATCCTTGAGTTTCCCTTAAGATGCATAATTCCTGTAACCCCAATTCATATTTAAGTTCTGAACTTGAACCAATCTCTTGTGAGAATTTGGTAATAAAAATTTAATTAATATTTTGCTTAAATCTATTATTACCATAAATATTTATTTTAAATTAACTAAACTCACAAACTCACTCTCAGGTATACTCAGTTATATACTAATCTGCTTTAAATATAAACTTTTTCCGTCGCTATATATATTTTTAAAATTTGTATTACGTGGTAAATATATAATTAAATAAACGATCCAATTAAAAACGGATTAAATATTTTAATTATTTAGTCTCAACTATGCTTATCCCACGAGACTTTACACCTCTATCATGCGAGACATGTATTTTCTTAATTTTATATATCTTTAAATGATAATAGTAATTCGATTTCTAAGGACAATTCGCCTAATTATCTATGACTTATCTGTTTTGTTTATTTAAATGCCTCGGGTTTTTATCCATAAAATTAGTATGGTTTGGGATTACCTGAAATATAATGCTCACAATTATTATTATTTTGTTGGCAAGTAATTAAAAACGTGAAGTGACGCGGATTAATGCCTCAAAACATATAATAACAATAATAATGTTATTTAACATTTCGTTGGCTTGTAGTCTGTCGATTTTACTTTCTATTAAGTATACTTTCACTATTAAAATAAAGTGATTTTTTGGTTTCTCGTTTCTAGTTTAATATTTTTACTTTACGATGCCATCTTTTAAGTAAATTTAAATATGGTAATTTTGACTATGTTTTAAAATATTCAGTGTAAATTAAACTTTAGGTTGTGGCGGTAAACTCCGCTATGCGTGTCGGGGCCTATCCCTGAGTGCCGCATAGCATATGGAGGAACTTTCCTGTAAGAGTTTTGTAAGGAATGGCAGCTTTTGGGCGTTACGGTTCTCCTATACCACTAGTTCAGGTTCCCACCGTTCAAGGAACCAAAGGGGGATAATCGTAGTAACAGTGCCTGCGCCTGTCAGCAGAGCAGCTCTTTTGTGAGCATAAACTCAATTACCTTTCCTAATCATGCTCTCTAACCTAGTCGGTCATCGTCAGAGGTGATTGGACTGATCTTGGAGTATGCAGACTCGCCACTAACTTCATTCATTTCCGTTATACGTAATCTTTGAATTAGTCAGAAGCTAACTGCGAAATACTCTCATTATAGATTTGAAGAGAATTACTACACTTGTAACTGGTTTAAAGAAAGGGTAATAATAAAAGACATAATAGAAATACTAGACTAAACGAGATCTCGTTTTAATTGTTACCATATTTCTGGAAAATATGTATTAAAATGTAGTTTTTTGAATTTTTAAACATGTTCTGTAAACCTTTAAATTTCCGCATAGGAATGATACACGATTATTCACTCGTATTTTTTGTAGATTCGATTTTATTTAACCCTAGGAGTCAAAAAAATGGTAGTACTGAGTCCGTATGCAATAAATGATTTATCCGTTAAATGGTGATGGAAAATCATTGATAGTTTAACTTTTCCAGTAAATTATATACATTTTTAAAATTAATCTGGTGAATTTTTCCTAATTTACACTTATTTACATTTTCTTAGAAACGTTTATCAATGATTTTCCATAGACGTTTAACGGATAAATAATTTCTTGCATACGCCCTCTGATCTCCCATTGTTACTGTTTCATTTACTGTCTCAAAGCAAACAAGTACTGCGACATTTTTATTGGAACTTATTTTTCGAATAAAACAATTCATTGTGATCATTGGATGATCATGGTTGACTTGTTTCCATCGAATTGGGAGAGCCCTATATAACGTATGATGCGAAATGAAAACTTGACATACAATAAAAAAGCTCTTCAATTGAAAATTATCACTTTCATGAAAATTTACCTGTTATAGCACACCCAATTATTCTGAATTGTGTCGTGGCCTTTTAATTTTCAAAATATTCGATTTATGTTTGTGGCCTCGTTAATATTTAATTAACGAAAATTATAGAAATGGAAAACATTATAGAAAAATAGAAAGAAAGTTAACGAATAAATAATTAAAAGAGAGCTGTAAAGCATAGATAGGCAGAGATGATGATGATCTTTGGTACAGTCCAATCGAGACCATAATTTTTTTCCCATTAATTTTCCTGAATACGGGGAAATAAGGATTTTCTTTTATTTAAGCTGGTCCAATTACTTTCACGTTTACGATACTTAGATATTGTCTAAAACAACTTGCCAGATTTTTCTTAAACCATCTAAAAATATTAAAATCTTTAGATAATATTAGATTTAAACACATTTTGCGCACACAATTTGAATGGTTAAGTTGGGGGCTCAGAAAAATTTATCATTTTACAAATTGTTGTAAATGAGGCGTCAAGCTACAGTGCCGGTCAAAGTTGTTTCTGAAAGCGTTAGAAAATTTGTAGACAAGTGCCATATGAAAATAAGAACAAATAAAATTTTTAGGAGAAAAAATTGAATTTTCAAAAAATCAAATTTCGACTTTATTTTTTCAAAAAATCATAATTAAGGAGTTATGCTCAAAAAAACCTGTGTTTACAACCTTTTGACCGGTACTGTATATAAAAATAAGACGTTTAAATTATGAAAATTTTAAACATGGAAAAATAGGGATTTCCATTTGGCGAGCATCTTGTGATCTCATTCTATTAAAAGAGTTTTAAGAGAGTCTGAAGTTTAATATTTCCAACAAACTTGGGTCTTTTCTTAAAATAAACTTTCAAACAATCTTTTTACATGATTTAGAATAGAAAATTTCGCGTCTCTCGTGCTCCGGCTGCTGATTCTCATTGTTAGCGTATCACTCAACGATATATTAGATAGTATAATTTGAGTCTTAAATTAAGGAGTCAGGTTACTCTTTAGGAATCACAGATTTGAACTTTCAAGGAGCCAATGAGAGCGATAAAAACTGTATTCCTCTATTTTCTGGATACCCAGAACTAGGTATGAGTGCATCGACAGTAAAAGTTTTATATTGAATCGAAAAGTATTTGAATAGAAGAGCCAAAGTTAATTTCACATTGAATTTTTAGCTTGCTACTTTAGTTAATTTTAACTTTCAATTCTTGATAATTAGTTACGATTAAAATAAAATATATTTATAACACTATTTCGCATATTTTTATGTAAATGAGACTAAATTGTCCTTTTCAGAGATCGGTCACTAAATAATGGTCTCGTTTTGTCCTCACTCTTTCGTATCTCATCATTGTGTGTTGTCTCAAAAAGATAAACAACACACATTGAAGAGAAAAAGGGAAACCCTCCAAATGAGACCATTTATTATAGTATTTTTACCTTTTCCATTATCCACCGATCTCTGAGAAGTACAATAATGAAATCAGTAGAATCGCGTGTTAACCGCACCCGCCCCCCCAATTTCAATTGAGCCTCACTAACTTCCTTTTTGTTTTATTACATTTTATATTGAAAATTTTGATTAAATGTCACAAACAATGTTATGGAAATTGCAAGATTGTAGCTTAGTCAATTAAAGATATAATTTGCTATGATTAGAGTTTACTACAAAAAATTTTTAATATACTATACCGCAGTTTTAATCCGTAAGATAAATTGAAATTGTATCAAGACATATTGTCGTTTTCAAAGATAAGATCGGTGTCTAATGAGAAAGGAAAAAAATAGGAAAAAATAATGGTCTCGTTTGGTGTTGAAAAATTTCCTTTTGATCTAATCAATTCACCCTAAATTTAGCCAGATATTTTGGAATAACTTTTTCTTCTTCCATTCGCCCTCGATTTTTGAAAAAAAGTTATATAAATGTAACAAGGACTGAAAATCAAATCAACCCAAAACGTTCATACGAGGAAGTTAAACGTAAGATTTCGGGACCATGTATCTTCATAAATAATTAATATCATAAAACCAAATACCGACAAAGTACATTTACTGAAAAGAAGGCAAGACGACCTTGAGGTTAAATTGTCGACATCACCTTTCCTCATTAAATCGTCCATCGTTTATCTATTTTTGTTTTCTTAAATACGCCCACTTGGTTATTTTAAAATTACGTGTATTTTCATGAAAATTCTTTCAATATTCTACTAAATTATTCATAATGTTTTGTAGAACTCATGTTTTTATTTGTGTGTTTTAAGCTTTAATAATTGATATTGTTGTTTTAATACGTTCCATGAGATAGTAATTTTGATGGATGGATGGATAAGTCCTTTAGAATTCGAAAAATGTTGTTTAAAAATAACTTATATTTATGGCGCTTGTTTGTTACATACATATTAATATTTCATATATTTTTAATGATTGGATAGTTCACTTAATTCTATTGAAAATTGTTTAAATTATTTATTATTTTTCGACTGAAAAGGTTTATAATTATGTTTTTTATACAAACAAGTTTGTTGATGGATTAGCATTCCGATTTTTGCTTTATCTGCTTAAATGTAATATCATCATTCTGTCCTGTTTTTTTATTTGGAAATATTAGTAATGTTGAAAATCACGTTCTTTACACTTTGAACTTGTTTTATTTTTGATTAAATCGTTAACAATTGCAACTCATTAAATTGTATTATTTAATTATCCTCTATTCAATGATAATCAACAACATTTTAAAAATACATTTCGAATGTCCAGGTGACTCTGTTTACGGTGCCAATGAATTGAAAGTAAACAAGTAAAGAATGACAAAAAGAAGAAAGAACTGAAAGTGAAAAGCTTCAGACACATTTCCCGTCCCGTCCCAATACTATGATCAATACTAGATATTATTTCGATATTTTCTTAGCTTACAAATGTTTTATATTTTGTTATTTAATGAACAACTGGGAACCCTATTAAATTTCTGTTAAAATAATTGGTTGCATTGCTTCTAAATTATGTTTTGAAATATGTTCAACAATTGTTTTTATTTATTTTTCTTCAAAAAATTGTTGCTTATTAATGTGGAGTAGCTCGAAAATGAGCTTTCTTATTTCTTAAAATATAATAAATAAGTTTAATTCGACGGTTTTTCTTTATCGTTATATTTTCGGTGTTGACAATTAAATGTTGAAATGTCTAAAAATGTTGAGCAACAAACAATATATATTAACTCTGAGTGGGTTCAGGACTCTAAAAATTGTATTTAGTATGCGTAAACTCTGAACAATTTCTGCTACGAATAAATGAAAATAATAATAGAAAAATAACATAAATTATTGTAGTTTTCATAATTTATATGTTTATAATTGCCAATATTAATTAATTTTAAGATTGAACTTGCATTAAAAATTAGAATTTCTTACTTTTGCATTAAAATCAGAACATCTAGATTACTTAATTAATTTCTAAAATTCTAAAAAACGTTCGAGTTTTTAGCAAGAAATGCAAAATTTGATCGGGGTATCGCAAAATATTCCAGAATTGTTTATAATATATTCCAGATTAAAGCGACGATTTAATATGTTATCAAAACATAAGAAAGTGATAGTTCAACATTTGTGAGTTAACTTCAAATGGTCTCAATGAGAACGTGAAGCAAATCTTCAGTTTAATCTAGTAATTTCTGTTTCATTATTGCTGTAATATTTCATCGAAATTTCTAGTTAACGTCGGATTGGTTATTTTGATTTTTTAATAATATTTAAAGTGAAATTATCAATTTTCATATTGACCTTTTGCCTAATGGAAGAGGAAAAAAATTAGAATTGAATGAGGTTCTCATTTGGACCGTCCCGTCCCTCTGAGGCTATCATTTTTTCTTCTTTTTTTTCTCTTCTATTAGGAACCTCCCTCTAAAAAGTAAAATGACTTTATAATAGTTAGAAGCACGCCAAAAGAAAATATCGATTTTCCCATTTTCAAATGTATCTTACAAGGGAAGTCACTTTAGCGTCCCTTTGAGAATTTGCTGAAACTTGGACCATTGATAGATTCAGGTGCGCTGATTCCAAATCCGTTTTCAAAATCGGCGCAATATTTCTCTGAGCCGAGATATAAGCCGTCAAAGTCCATTTTTTGATGTGCTCATTGATGTGCATTAACCACAAAATGTCCGACACAAGTAATAGCTTAATTATATAAGACGAGCAATTAGCATGAGAAGTGTGGCAGCAGCAGCGAGTGGACGGAGCAAATGGAACGGTATAGTGATCATGGTTGGTTATTGCAGTGTGTGTACAGTATTTTTAATGTTTCTAGTTACTTGCAAGTTGAAAACTTATGTAATTCGTATTTTGAAAATTTTTCAATTGTTGCAAATTTTTGGAAAAATTTTTATTCTGTTCAATAGTTTAAAATAACAGAAAATAAAATTTAACAAAATTAACTTTCAATAGAAAAATTCAAAATTTTTTTTGGCATCACTTATGAACATCAACTACAAAAAGATTATAGCTAAAAACTTCTACAATTCAGACATGAAATAAAAGATAGTATCTATATATATATATAAGCGAAATCAGGAAGAAACAAGAATTGTGCCGATTCTTTAAATTTTTATGGTCGTTGTACATTGAACCGATCTCATGGCCATGGTGAAGGTGAAAAATTTTCCACCATACATGTGAATGTCTTTAGTATGATGATAATCACCAAAATTTTTTTCATGAATTAATTTTAAAATATTGGTCCCGGTAGCTAATTTAAGCGGTGATGTAACCCTTACCTTGAGCTACAAAGTAGAAATATATTTGAACGGCTTCCTATGTTGCTAGCTCAATTCCATAAATTTTTACTAGAAAAAATGGTACATCTTGTATCACAGATATGTTTGAGAAAATGTATGGCTGACATCCCTTGATATGGGTAGAGCGGGCAACAAAGGAAGGCGTGCAAATGTGTTTATACGGGGTAGCTCAAGGTAAGGGTTGCATCACCGCTTAAATTAGCTACCGGGACCAATATTTTAAAATTAATTCATGAAAAAAATTTTGGTGATTATCATCATACTAAAGACATTCACATGTATGGTGGAAAATTTTTCACCTTCACCATGGCCATGAGATCGGTTCAATGTACAACGACCATAAAAATTTAAAGAATCGGCACAATTCTTGTTTCTTCCTGATTTCGCTTATATATATATATATAGATACTATCTTTTATTTCATGTCTGAATTGTAGAAGTTTTTAGCTATAATCTTTTTGTAGTTGATGTTCATAAGTGATGCCAAAAAAAATTTTGAATTTTTCTATTGAAAGTTAATTTTGTTAAATTTTATTTTCTGTTATTTTAAACTATTGAACAGAATAAAAATTTTTCCAAAAATTTGCAACAATTGAAAAATTTTCAAAATACGAATTACATAAGTTTTCAACTTGCATAGTAACTAGAAACATTAAAAATACTGTACACACACTGCAATAACCAACCATGATCACTATACCGTTCCATTTGCTCCGTCCACTCGCTGCTGCTGCCACACTTCTCATGCTAATTGCTCGTCTTATATAATTAAGCTATTACTTGTGTCGGACATTTTGTGGTTAATGCACATCAATGAGCACATCAAAAAATGGACTTTGACGGCTTATATCTCGGCTCAGAGAAATATTGCACCGATTTTGAAAACGGATTTGGAATCAGCGCACCTGAATCTATCAATGGTCCAAGTATCAGCAAATTCTCAAAGGGACGCTAAAGTGACTTCCCTTGTTACAAAGTTGCACGTAACTCTTTAAGAATGGATTTCAGATTTACGTTAATTCAGAATTTTTTGTCCGAAATCTTCTCAAAATAGAAAATTTCTGATATTTTTGCTTTTATTTTTTTCTCATTTCATTTGGCGTGTTAAAAGAATTTTTATTGAGATCGATGCCTAATGGAAGAGAAAAATTTTAGGGACGGAGAAAAGGTCTTGTTTAGACAGCCACACGGCCACTAAGGCCAATCGGTGCTCAGAAAATATTCTCATGTTTCATATTTTTTGATAGTTTAAGACCGGCTAGAAAAAATGACATATCAAGTAATATGAAAATAAAACGTGTAAATCAGTGAGACACGTTTAAATATTGAAAAATATTCATTTTCATTTGATGTGTCGGAATGTTAGATTCAATATACTTTTCTGAGCTGTTGTAACAACAATTTTTTTCACGCCACCCAGAATAATAAAATGAAGGTCTCTTTCAACAATTTAAATCACTTTTTACCGATAATATTTAATGATATATGGTTTTTTGTCTTAAAATAGTCAAAATTCAAATCAAAACTTAACTATTTTTTTTTAAAGTTCACGTAGAAATTAGCATTACTTAATTAAACTTCGTAAAATTGACAGTTGTGGTTGGTGTGCCCTTGGCATGTAGAACACTTTTTTCGGAATTCCATTCATCCCTGGAATGAACTATAGATCTAACACAAACCAGTTGGATTTGCAAAGATTAGACCATCATGTTTATTTGTACCTTAAAAACCAAAAGTCTATTAAAGTTCTAATCAGCATATAATTCTGTGGCTTACAATCTGATTTGCCGTTTAAAGTTTCCATAAAAAACCTTGCCAAATAAAAAGTAGAAAAATGTTATGTTCAGTCGGAAAATTTGAATCATGCTTAAGGAACAAATTTATGTCCTTATGGAAAAGGCCTGCAATCAGTTTAGGTTCGAATTTTTCTTCTTGCCACTCTTAAACTTGTCTGAAAATTTTTATGTTTTTTTTAACAATATGTTTTTCGCGATAATCTAATTAGGCTTTTCTTACACTATTTAAAAATATTAATATCTTCCAATAAAGTTAGATTTCAGCACCTTTTAAAGCCCACTGTCGTGTGCTTAAATGTTTCTCACTATTTTAAGCTATATTGGATTTGCAATTTGATATATATATATATATATTCTTCAATGTCAGATTATTTAACAAAAAAAACCACTTGTATTAAAGGAAATTAATTAATTACTATCTGTTCTAGTAATTAATTTACTAAAATGAATCTGAATACTCTAGGCCATATCTGCGGCCAGTTTGGTTCGCGTGTACTTCAGTTAATTTCGTAACATTTGCTAGAATATTTCAAACTCCATTGAGTTTAAAAATAGTATTATTATAATATAATAAATATAGAATATTGTCCATTACTGAATTATACTTCTAATAATTTAATTTAGAACCAGTCGACGGCGCATAAAGCCAGTTTGAAATAACTAATAAAATGAAGCTGTTTTTTTTTGGCAGTCTTGTTTATTAAAAACAGCCACAAAAAGTATAGGTTGCACGGATATAAACTAAATTAGCTTTTACTATGGTCAACAATATTGATAATTTATCATGTTCACATCACTTTTTATTAATAATCACTATTATTTAGCTAACTATAGCATAAAATTATTTGTATAAATGCTGCCTATATTTATTTATAAACATTATACTGACAAATTGTTCAAAGAAACTAATTAATCAAAATGATAATTAACTTCGATTTGATATCCGAAGGACACATTTTATAAATTGGACACAAACAAGTTGTTTTGCCTTCTGTTTCAATTTTTGATTTCGAAATCAATTTCCTCTTGTTCATCTAAATATTTTTAAGATAATTTTAACAACAACTAATTTTTATCGAATAATTAAAGTATGCCTCCAGTCAGTAAGACGTAATTTAACTTATCATTTCCTCGTTTTTAATATTTCTTCCAGTTTAAAGTCTTTTTATCATAAATAAATTATTTTTCTCTTCTAAATACGTTTTGAAGTGCGTAAATTATTTATATTTATATTCCAGATTATCTAGAAAATTTGTATCATTTAGAGATTAACACGTTTTATAAATAAAATTATGGTATAACACCAAATAATGTTTTAAGAAAATGTTGTAATATTTTCTTGTTATATCAGTTATTTTAATTTTTAAGAAGACATCATTCCCAATTTATTTAGTTGATAGAAAAATGTGTACAATGATTTAAAGTCTTAATATTTTAATTATATTTCACTCCTAGCAATAAATTTAAGGCCTGAAGCATTTACAAGTTCAAAAAAATATATGATATGTACTGCACGTTACCCGCAAATTTAATTTTTTTAAGTTTAATCACGTATTATTGACAGTTAAAATTTTTATAATTAAAAACAATCTTGCCGAGGCAGCCGCGATAGGCTGTGAGATTAAACATTTATATATAATTTTCTTTGTGTTGAGCTGTCTAGGATGACTCAAAATTCAACAAACACCAAATGGAAATGATGATTTTTGAATATTTAAACCTATATATTGCCCTTTTCAGAGATCGGTACCTAATGGAAGAGCAAAAAAAGAAGAAAAAATTATGAACGGCCACACGGCCACAAACGACTTTTTCGTCAATTCCTCTTCAATATGTTCTGACCATTATTTCGAAAAAAGATTGGCCGTCCAAAATGGGAGGCCGTCCAAACGAGAACCTCATTCTATCCTAATTTGTTTCCTTTTCCATTAGGCACCGATCTCTGACTGAAAAAGACAATAATAAAAGTTCACGGGAATGTTTTTGACGAAAACTGAAAAACTTTGCCTCAAATTCTTTCAAAATTACAAAATTTCTCAAAAATTTAAGCTTCTATGATTCTAACTGAGCATCTATTTTTATCATTGCAATTAATAATACAAACCACACACCTACATCTACATAAAACTCATCGAAAAATGGAAAATTGGGTTATTTAACAGTAAAATGTTTATCGATGAGAGACTGGTGAATATTGGAATTTACCGAAGTATTTTTGCAGCTCGCTTTCGATTAGAGCTGTAAATTTTATTTTAAATATAGTAGTCGCCAAACGGCGAAATGTGGTGCAATTTTCCATATTATTTTTTCATTTAATTTTTATGATTATTATTATTATTTTTGGCGACGACCGCATTTGGCGACAACTATAGCTGTTCTGTGTCGCAACTTTTTTCGTAACAGAACTTGCCCATTTGGCTCTACGTACCCCAAAGTCCGCAAACACTATAGCTCGTGAAATTCACTTAAATCTAGTGTTTTGTAAATATTTAAGCGTCTATTTTAAGAGTCACTTGCAAGATTGTTAGTTTTTTTTATTTTTTTTTTACATGAAAATTAATTAATGGTGTTTAAAAATAGCAAAATCCGTATTTTAATAATGAATGACAGTCCTCCATAGATAAAAATAGAAAATAAGAAAAAGACAATAAAAGGGCACGCCAAATTAAAAGTACGATTTTACTAAATTTAGACATTTTTTCTAACTACCACGTGTAAATTACAGATTGTTTTCAATGTTTCTTTATTAGTGCTATACCAAACTATGATATACTATATCTGTTAGATTATGACAGTGCTACCTACCAGGGTTGCACGGAATTCCATCTTCCATTTTGCGTTTTCCGTTTTCCGTCGTTTTTTGACTTCCATTTCCGTTTTCCGTCGTCCGTTTGAAAAAAATAGCTTCCATTTCCGTTTTCCGTTGTCCGTTTGAAAAAAAAACGGATTTCCGTGCAACCCTGCTACCTACTGATCTCTCTTTTTCTATGATTTCTTTTCAATGGATACACTGATTCACCTAACTTATTTCTTATAATTTAGAGAGAATGTTTGTCAAAGACAATCACTTTGTGTCAAGAAAATTCAGGTGCAACTCTATTATTTAAACATTTTTAAATTATAATTTTCCATCGTTGTGTATTCTCTTTTAATCGTTTTACAGCTAGAATCTTAATTTTCGATTATTGTCTTTTCCTGATATATGTGGTCTTCTCCTGATGATTATCGTCTTCTCCTGATAATTTTGACAATAGCCTTGTAAGGGCAAAAAAATATATAAACATCTATATTTCATTTGTGCTCTATTTTTACTTTATTTTAAACAAAGAGAAACCAAAAAATGAATAATTCAATTTATTATTGAATTATTAGGTGGACATCATTGTCATCATTGTTTCTATTGTCTTACAAAATGAAGCTTATCAATTCATTATCAATTGCTAAAACAGATTTCTAAAGATTGTTCATATGTATTGTTATAATTTAACCAATTATGTGAAACATGTTTTCTGTCCATAATCGAATCATATTTCTGGACACTTTGTCTATCCTTTTCAACTGATTTGCTTATAATCCTTTTTATTTTTAAAACAAACTATATACTATAATTCTAACTTATAGTAATTGTTTACATGCCATTATTGATATCAAACTTCACAAATTCAGCTAATTGACAGCAAAACTTTTAATATATATTGCATACATTGATTATTTTTATTTACAGTTTGCTGGAAAATGACATCACAGAGTGTGAATCATTTGTTAGAAAACTTGTTGGAAACGACAAAGCCTTTGGTTTTATTTGAATAAGTGGCGATGGGTTATGTTATTATCTATGTCTTCTGTATGTTTGTATTACATTTAGTTTTTTTATTTATCAGAAAAATCTTGAAAATTGTGATTTATTATTGATAATGATTTATTAAAACCCCAACTTGTATGGTAATTTTATGCGCTCAGTAATCATGCTCAAATATAACTTTTTGAAATGATAATAATGCTTTTAGATAGTTTAAGACAAGAATAATTAAGTTGTAGTAAAAACTTTTTTGTTATAAAGACGTAAAAATTTCTATACACGAATCTCAAAATCGCAATTCCGATTTGGCGTGATTAAAGTTTTAGGAGTTTTAGTACTCTCATGTTTTATTTAGTTTTAAAAATAGTAAAATAAAAAGTAGCACACTTTAAATCAAATTACTATTTGGTATCATATAAACAACTTTCAAATATATCATTTTTGAAATTCACTTTTTTTATTTTATATAGCTTAAATGCAAAAATAATTCTGATCAGTAGCTTAGTAAAAAAAATTTGTGTTTTTAAGCTTAGAAAATAGACCTTCGAAGGACTGCAGTATGCTTCGCAATGACTCGCGTTTCCGATATTCTGGAAATAGGTTTATTTCTGCTGTCCTGATCTCGTAACATATGTAATGAACACATAAAATTATTACGTCTTAAAGAAATCCAATAGTTTGCATTTTATTCTATATTAAACGATTTTCAATTTTTTTACTCATATATCATTATTATACTAAAATTAAGTTATCCACTAATGATTTTTCCACGCCAATTTTAAATTATTCTGTTTTTTTCCACGTCAATTTAGGTGTAAATTGTTACAGATTATCCTACATGTAGCGCTAGTATACATTTCCCCAGCGTTTTTCATGATTTTATGTTTTAAAGTTATTTTTTAATAATTAAAACCAATATTTATTGATTGTGAAAGTTTAATAAACCACCCACAACTTCAATTTCATAATCAAATTTTTCATTTAATTAATTATTTCAGTTATTATATTTCCCTAAACATTTTAATAAAATTTATTTCTATAAACATAAGCCACAATGATAATTTAACTGAAAAAGAGAAATCAACTTCAAATAAAGAGCTTTCAAATTTGTGCGTTTAGCAGATTCCGGGTTTCACATCAAATTAGTTATTTTTACCATTTTTACCATGTTAATATTTAAGTTTAAGGTCAAGCGTTAATTTTCAGGGCTTTTTAATGTAAGTTTGTTAGTAAAATATTAGCGAGAACTTTGACGTTAATTTATGAACGGATCAATATGTTTTAATCAAGAAGCAACTCGTGAACAAGTATGAAGGGGACTAAAATTTACTATACCACGACACAATTCAGATTAATTTGATGTGAATATTCCCATTTTGATCAAAGAAAATTGCAGTTTCCCGGTTTTGAATGATGAATTTGAAAGTTTTTGAATTCCTTCTATTAAATTGTGCATTATTTCAGGAACAGGTATGATAATAAAATGAGCTCAATAAACGTGCTCAAATCTAATTTTTAGTAATATATTTAAATTTTTAGATAGTTTAGTTAAATTTTCATGAAAATTTTTTTGTTAAAATTACCTAAAACTTGACAGACACACTCAAAAATTGCAACATAGTTTTTTTCCATTTGGCGTTCTCCCGCAAATGTGGATTTTCTAAAGTTCATCACCTTTTGTTAATTGTCACGTGCTCTCTCGCTAAATAAATTATAATTTAGATTATTTAAACGCCTTGTGGTCTACACTGTCACGATTAAGGCGCAGCTTGCAAACAAGTGTGGACAAACTGCAAAAACCACGCCCTTCACTTTTTACTCTTTAAACACCCCAACATTCCAACTTGTATGGTTATAAAATGAGCGTGCTATAGTATTTGAAAAAACCGTTTTTTTTAATCTTACAACAAATTAAACCCGATTATTCAAAACCACAAAGATAATCAAACTCGAAGAAGTTACGCTCTAAAAAATAAACAATTTAAATAAAAAGTGATGGGGATGGAATTTTCCGCCCTTTTTGTACAAGATGCGCAGTAGTCGTAAAAGTGAAGCGCGTCTTTTCAATTCTTATACGTTTTGTTTACTTCCTACTTATCACATAATTTTAAAAGGGTCATCTTAAAATTTAAAACTATATATTTAAGGAAAATTCGATTTAAGACGCTATACTGAGCTACTATAAATTTTACTTCTGTCAAAATTTGAAGTTGGTGGTGTTTTTAATCGTGCGCTTAATTTTTAAAAATTTTGTTAGGAAAAGAGCCTAAGTTAGTCACTTTTTACTTCTTATTCACGATAGCGCACCCTAGGATTTTCAAGCGAGTCTAAAAATTTTTGCGTCTTTTTAGCAAAAAAGGTTTTACAACAATTTGTTTATGCTTGTCTTAAACTATCTAAAAATGTTAATAGCTTTGTGAAAAGTTAGATTTAAGCACGTTTACTGAACTCATTTCACTACCATACAAGTTTGCGTGCGATAGAGTGAAAATTTGTTCCATATACCGTGAAAGTAAATTCTTATAAGATTTAAATTGTTGCTGTTATGTGTTGAAATAAACTCAGTAGGTATTTATACATTAAACTAGGCTAATTAAAACTTCTCCAGAAATGTTAGATTTTCTAACATTTCTGAATAAATTTATTAACATATTTCACTAATAATTTTCTACCATAACATACTTTGTTTTTTTTATCAAACTGGTCGAGAAACAAGACAGTTTTCAAAAAAAATAAATAACTTACAATAAACCGGAAAATTATCCATCTTCCATAAATCGCAATCCATTTGCCTTTATCTACATAATTCGTATCTTATTTCGCGCATCACTAAACATTACCATCACGTATTTAAGCTTCATTGATTACACATTGTCAGCAAAGTCAATGTTTATATATTAACGTCACTTTTTTATGTGTGAGGTAGTTTTTATTATTTGTTCTGATGGAAAATTATCAAGCAGCGGAAATGTTGTTGTGGAATCTATCAGTAGAGTATAATCAAAGCAATTAACGAATAATAATAATTTCAAAACTTTTCTTATTTATTATTGGGTATATTACTATTTTTGATATTCGTGGTTAATTGAGCCAATTTTGTTTATTTGTTTTAAAACTTTCACTACTTGCAGAATAATATAAGTAAATCAATTGGACGAACGAGCACCGAAATCGGCATGATAGATATTCCACCAATAAACGGTTAGTTCCCATCTTATTTGATTTTTTATATTTGAACTGTGGAATGTTTCAAATTGTTTACATGTAATATTATTATTGTTATCTTCATTTTAAATCGTTGTTGTTGACTAAAAAATTGACTAAAATGTCATTCTGTGTAATTACAAACAGTTCATTTTCTCCTTTTTAGTGCCAGTTGTAAAAATACTTTTAAGCTTCCCTTCTTATTGTGTTATTTTAAGTTTTTACCTATTTTAAACAGTTTGTTTTGGAGATTTATGATAGTGAAAAATGCTTTATATTTAAGATTAATGAATGTCGGGGGAATAGAGGAAACTACACTTAATGTCTCAATATAAATATTCTTTTCTATAATACTTTTGAATATTATTTTGTCTTATCGAGCAATTTTTAAATACCCATGTTATTGATTATAAAATATGTTTCTAATACTTAATAGCTGTGTTTTTATGAGTATTTCTTGTCTAATTAAACATGTTCACGAAAATTTTGAAACTTTCGATTTACTTAGCTAGCCCTATCTATAGCAAGAAATATAGCAAGAATCCTAGGAGTCTAGATAGAAATAACGATTTTAAAACAACTTTATAAGATTCTTCTCTAGCCAAGTAAAGCTTATTGTTAAGTATTTACATGAAAGTTGATAATGGCTAAAGATTTGGGAGTATTATTTTGAATGGAAAAAGCGAAAAATGTCACGGAATGATACACCATTTCACTCCAAATTATTTGTTGGATTCAATAAATGAAAAAATGATTGTTAATATTTTCTGATCAAAAAATAGTTAAATTTTAACAGATTTTCTGTCGTTTATTAAAAAATTACCTTATACAGTTTCACTCCAACTTGTATGGTTATAAAATGAAGTCAGTAGGCATGCTCAAATTGAACTTTTAGGGAAGATATTAATATTTTTACATAGTTTAAGACAAGCTTAATTAAATTGAAATAAAAACTTTTTTGTTATAAACACGTAACTTTTTTTTCCACACACGTTTAAATATCGCAAAATTTTTATTTCGATTCGGCGTGCCCCAACTTTTATGGTAATAGAACGAGCTCAGTAATCATGCTCAGATATACATTTTTAGAAAAATATTAACATTTTTAGATAGTTTAAGACAAGCTTAATTAAATTGCAATAAAAATATTTTTGTTATAAACACGTAAAATTTTCCACACACGTTTAAAAATAGCTAAATTGTTATTTTGATTTGGCGTGCCGTTTTAAATTTTCTTGTCATCATCACAAATGGTAAAAACCGGAGAGTTTTTCATGTAAGATTTAATATGTATATATTGTCCTATTCAGAGATCGGTGCCTAATGGAAGAGGAAAAAAATTAGGATGGAATGAGGTTCTCGTTTGGACGGCCATTCTTTTTTACGGAATTATGGGCAGCACACATTGAACAGAAATTGACGAAAAAGTTGTTTGTGGCCGTGTGGCCGTCCATCATTTTCTCTTCTTTTTTTGCTCTTCCATTAGGCACCGATCTCCGAAAAGGACAATTATTTTCTATAAGTCTTGTTATTCATCATGGAAAAATTTATATAAAAACCCAAATAATTCTTGACAGGGATTTAACTTAGTTCTGAAACTTTTTGCATATTTTTAAGCATAAAATTACGAATATTTTTATATTCAAATCATTACTATACTTTTGTGCAATTATTGTTTTTATATAAGATTTTTACCTCGTGTTTCTTTGCTTATTAAGAGTTTTTCTTTGCTGTTTTTTGTATATTTGATATATTCAAATCTAAATCTGATGAAATTTAACTATTTTTTGATCAAAAAAATTAACAATCATTTCCTCATTTAGGGAATCGAACACATTCTAACTAATTCGTTTGGAGTGTTATTCAGTTTAAATTCCTTCCTAAAAATTTCTTCCTCTCGTCTTCCGCTATTTAATAATGCTCAGGCATGCCAATTGAAAAATGATCATTTTTGAATATTTAAACTAATATAATGGCGCTGAACATGAATATTTCTGATTTCGGTTGACGCAAAGTGACTAGATTTGTCTGAAATTCTGTCTAACTTATAAAAATCCTCTGAAGTTTAAGCTCTTTACATTATAACTGAGCTTCCATTTCTTTAAATTAGCGTGCCCAGCAGATTACAAACTCACACAGAGTTTCAGTTCAAACAATAAATGTTGGTGTGTGCTTAAAATAATCTAAAGAAATAAAAATAATTTTTTGAGATCTCCTTTGAGGTTTGTTAAAGGTTAAAGGTTAAACTTTTTCGCTCTTTTCATCTAAAATTGTAATTTATATAAGGAGAATTAGTTTTTTTCTTCGTTATAGAATAGTATTATCCTTTTCAGAGATCGGTGCCTAAAGGAAGAGGAAAAAATTAGAACAAAATTAGGTTCTCGTTTGGACGGCCACATCAATGTGTGTTGTCCCAAAATGGACAGCACACATTGTAGTGGAATAGACGAAAAAGTCGTTTTTGGTCGTGTTTCCGTCCATCTGAGGCTATCATTCTATGAAAAGGACAATAGCAACATTTTCATAAAATATATTTCCAAATATTTTAGGTATATTTTAAGTGTCTGATTATATTAATAACACATTTAAACTTTTGACAAAAAAGAGCAGACTTTAAATAAGATTATATATCTTTCTTTGCACTGCATTTATTTATTTAATTATCACTATAAAACTTTCCCAAAATATCATTTAAATGAGATTAATGTAATCAAGTTTGTTTTTTTAAAGGTATTCTAAACTTCTTATAGCAAAGTTTACTGCCACAACTACTGTGTATCTTGCAAAAAAAGGCGTGGAGAAATTTCAGAAAGCACGTCCTTAACATTTATTTTTATTCTCTATTTTTTATGCGTAACATTTTTATTTACTTTTTTGTTTAGAAGCGTTTAGAATAATTAATTAATTGTGTTTCATTTGGTTTAGGTTCAAAAAAGATTTTAGAAAGCTTCACAAGAAGAATTTAATTAAAAAGTGACGGGTTTGGTTTTTGCAATTTGTCCACACTTTTTTGCAAGAAGCGCAATAGTCGTGGCAGTGGAGTACATACGTGAAACTTTATTTGAAAGATGAGAAATTTAGAAAAATAAGCGCAATAATAAATACGAGTCTCGCGCTTCAGAAATTTTATCATAACAATATTATTATTTCGTTTTGACTCAAATATTATCAAGCCAAGCAGTTGCTTTTTGGATTAAGTTAAAATTTAGAATCGTATATATCAAAGTCATATATTTAAACTTATTCCCAAACCTGGTCTACGAAACTTTTGAGACGAAATGACATAATTAATAGGCAAAACTCGGATTTCTTATTTCGACCGTTCTACATTATGAATCCTTTTAAAAATTATTTTAAATAATTTGAATATTGGAAATTGAATTCCGAAATTGTAAGATTTGCAACCAGTCGAACCCATTTTTGTTTATTTCAAGTTGGATACAAAGTTTTTGTTTTAATTTTAAAAATTCATTCCGGGTTCCAGGTTCTAAATCTTTCATTTCTGTTTCGTATTACGAATTCCGAATTCGACAATTCTCCATTCCGGCCAATACTCGTTTTCTGTGTTCTAAAATATGCTAGAAAGCTCTATTAATCAACAAATAAACTGAGCCATTATTGCATTACACCATTTTCATCAAAACATTTTTTTCGAAATTACACATACAATTCCAGGAAGCTTAATTTACATAAATGCTTTAAAGAGAAAACATTTTCAGTCCCAAGCGAATTTATATGTATAAAATGCACTATTTCTTCTTCCGTTTCCATCAACTTATTTATTTAAAAACGTTCCGAGATAAGAGATTTGAACAAACAGCACATCTAAAAACAACAATAACATCTAAAAGCTAGAATGATTCTGTATTTCATTATTTGTTGGTTCGGTGGAATAACCAGTTCATTTCTAATATCCCTTATTCGAATCGTTATATATATATATATCGTCATCAACAAAGTTGACGTTGTTTTGGAATTCGCCTTATTCGTTTTGATAGATATTTATTAGTTGTTTTATCAATCACTTTTTCGACGTATTATGTGTTAATTGTTATTAAGATTTAGAAGTTATACTTTATTGATATTCTACCTTTATTTGTTTGTTATTTTGATGTGTTAAGGATTTTCTAGGTAATTGTTGTCATCATTTCAATGAATTGTTAATACTTCAACTGAAATCGGTAATTCTATTCGTTTTTTCTTATTTAATACATAAAATAGATACCAAAAACATAAATTATTATTCCAATCAAGTTTACCACAATTTAAGAATTATTTTTTTAACATTTTTGAATGTTTCTTGCACGCCCAATGAATATCATATAAAGGATCTCAGAAGTTTAACTTAAATCTAATATTTTGTAAAAATTTAAAGCCAGATATATTTCAAGGAAAGTCTGTAAGAATGAGTTTTTGAATTCAAAATTTATTTTAAAATTTATTTTAAAGTTTTAATCTAGTATTTCGTTTGTTTGTTTATTTTATACTATAATTGCAGGATTTCAGCTAAGATTTTAGAATTTTAGATAGGTTAAGGCAAACCCAGTTAAATAGGGGTGGAAAAATAGTAAAAGCATTCAAAAATTGAAAAATCGTTAGTCTCATTTTGTGAGTTTCACTATTGCCCACGCCTGTTTCTGGTTACGGTATAAACGCGTCAGGATTTTACTTATAAACAATGATAAATTTATAAATTAAACAAAGGTGTCTTAACCTTGTCATTAACTATTTCACACGTTTAAGCTTCTGTAAGAATGTTTCATTTAAACTCATGTTTTCACAAATCAAACAAAACTTCTACACACTAAATTGTATGATTAATTTGAGGGCTCAGAAAATATGCTAATAATGTAAATTTCAGCAAAACGCGTATGTTTTTACATAGATTAAGACGGGCTAGTAAATATTGCGTGTCCAATTATATGAAAATAATATGTGCAAATTAATCAGACAAGTTTAAATATTGAAACATACTCATTTCGATTGGCGTGCTTTTATATATAAATTTTTGAAATGATTAATAATTACCAGAGAAAACTGCGGAATGGCAGTTTTGGAATTTCGGAATCCTGAATCCGAAATTCAAAATAATATTTGAAATACCTAATACGGAATCCGGAATTCCGCCCATCTCTGGTAACTCGTTTAAGTTAAGAAAAATATAATTTCTCTCCAACACTCCAAAGGAAAAATATAATTTGTTGCGCACTTAAGCTTCACGTGAACATTGTGGATTTTCATTGTCATAAAGTTTCTAGATATTTTAAAAACTCTAATTACATTGAGTATAAGCGGTTCCGAGCATTCCGAGCGAGTTATTTCAATTGGAGTGCTTCATTGTTTTCACGTGTTACTTCACCAAATTTGCGAGTGAAAATATTTATCAATAAGGAAACATTTTTGTAAATTAAGGTTAGTTCAATGTCTAAAAAAAGGTATTAATGATCGGAATGATCGGAATGACACTGTTCACTTAATTGAAATTGGAGGAAGGCTGTAATTCTCATAATAGAGTTTTTAATTAGTTGTTGTTTTATTTTAATTATTTAATATATCACGGAAGTATCTCGAATTTGATTGTCATATGATCGCAGTGCATTTTCGAAGATGTGTTGTGTCCATTTAACATAACAAAAATATTGTTCTGGCTAATTTATCAAAAAATGACAAATCGCACGCTACCCGCAAACCTCGATTTATTCAGAAAATTGCATTGTTAATTTTATTTTAAGTCAAACAATCCATTTATCCTCAAATTATATGGATAAATGTAGATTTTAAATTTTGAATGAGACCTCTACTTAACCAATGTCATTATCCCGGGAAGCGTGTAACTCGTTAATACAAGTTTTAAAAAGGCAAATAGGCAATAAATATATTGAAACTGTTCAAGTTATTATATTCTATAAGCAAACTTCCATTTTCCTTACTATTCTGTTTTTAAATTATGTCTTTCTAGATACAAAAAACCAATTATAATTGTAAGGTTCCACGTATAATTTATAATATTCGTTAGATATCGTTCCTTGCGAACAGTTTTGATTGAGTAAGTGGTAATGGTTCCGTGTGCTTCGTCTCATGGCCTTCGCTACTCGGAAATACTCTTGACGACGCAAACCAGACTGGTATTTGGGATTCTACTTCCTTCCTTCCTCATTCTTATTTACGACCAGCATAACGATAGCTTAATTCCTAATCCACGTGAGGAATTTTTTATTTCTACTTATTTACCGATTATTAAGAGTTTGTTAAAAGTTTTTACGGTTTTTTAAGAAGACACTCTTCTTGACAATTTAGATAAGTTATTCTTAAATTAGTCTTGCCGCAAAGTTAGATTTGAGCACGTTTACTGAGCTCATTTTACTGTCATACCAGTTGGTTTACAAGATTTCTTTTATTTTTACAATAAAATAAATATGACTATTTCAATTAATTAGTATTATAGTCATTTAATTAGTCAATGTTGCGTTTAATTAGCTTTTAATTATACCTTAATATCGCTGGTGTTACAATTATGATATACGAGGAAGTTTAAAGATTGAAGAATTATTATTCCATAAACAAACTTTAAATTTAAAGTTATTTTGTAAAATACCTTTTGTTTTGCTTGATCATTGATTTGTCTAAATTCAGTCAGTTGTAGTATTGTTTGATTTTAAGATAATAAACAAAAGGAATTGAAATACTAGACCAATATGTATTCTAGGGTACAATCAATTAAACATTTCGTAGTTGAACAAAAAAATGTAGGTATGGCTTAATTTATAGTGAGTAATTGAGCTTTTTAATCTTGGCGTTATACAAATTATGCCATCATAATTCTTTAAAACTTTCGTTTTTAAGTTAAAATTAGGTCTACAGTACCGATCAAAAGTTTGTAAACGCGGGGTTTTTCGAGCATAACTCTTCGAATACCTTTTTTTTTATTTTCTCTACCAATTTTCCAACGCTTGATAAAAGTTTCGGCTCAATACCGGCTCTCGAAAACCAATTATGCTCAAAAACCGAGAGTTTACAACCTCTTGACCGGTACTGTAATAGTAAGGTACATGTCACTCATTACTAAAATCGTTCCGAAGCTATTTTAACTAATTCATCCCAACTTGTATGGTAAAAGAATGAGCTCAGTAAGCATGCTCAAACTTAACTTTTTGGGAAGCTATTCATATTTTTAGATAGCTTAAGGCATTCTTGATTAAATTGTTGTAAAAACGTTTTCCTTATAAATACGTAAAAATCTCCACACACGTTATTTCGATTTCTTTGAAAAGAAATCAATGAGCAAAAATTTACCTATGTTATTTCAGCTTGGAAGTTTAAAAATGTTTTATAGATTACTTTTCATCTCATTTAAAGATTTCAACTGCCAAAACTAGCAAACAATTTCCCTAATCTCAATTATATTGCGCAATACGAACGCTAGGTTTTTAATTGCTGGAATATTATTTATAAAACTAATGCTTGTTTTATAATTGGTCATGTAATGTTTCACTTGACTTTTTTTTTCATTTTTTTTTGAATAATTACTCTATAATACCTGGATAATGTATAAATCTTCCAAGGAAAGGTGTCTTCATGATGTTTTGTTCTTTTTTTTCTATCTAAACACTAAAATTCAATCAAATACAAGCATTAATCATTCCTAAACGGAAATAATTTAATTAAATGTTTGATTCATTAAAAAAACCGTTTCATTTCATCAAAAAAGTTAATTAAATTCCAATTCCCGTTTATTTTTAATCCACTAGTTTTCTACATTTCTATCAAAAATAATATTATTATTCTTAAATATTTTCTTCCTGATATTTTTTATGGTACAATCATCGCATGTTTTCCTTGCTCGTCACATGTCTATGGGAATTTGAATATAATCGAGTACAAAATTATGCAAAACATTGACTCTCTATAGCAAAGTTGTTCTTTTAAATTTTTCTGATTGTGATATTGATATGAATTTGACTCATCCTTAATCAATTTTAAATGAGCCATGTTCTATTTTGATAAACCATAAACATTTTATGATCGGCGAAAGTTATGAATAAATGTATCTCGCTTAAAAGAAGTTTCACTGTTTTAATTGGTATTATTAACACGACACATTTTGTATAAAAACTAATTATATTATAATAAATATAATAAAACAGCTTTATGAACCATAATATTAGTAAAATTCAGGTTTTAGTGAAAGACAGTGATAAGTCGTTAAATAACCTATTTGATGATGATAAAGTATACAAATAAGTGAAAGTTCTTTAAAATAAGGCATGTAATCATATTCTTGTTTTTTTTTCAGTGATACCACCATTTGTTTAGAATTGTTGTTGTCTATAATCTTCTTTAATGCATTTTCCCAATATTATATTAAAGGATTCTTTATAATTTTTATTTGTTCATAATAATATTTAAATGACAAATTTAAGTAAAACCATTTAAAAAAAAGTTCGATAGATATATGATAAACATAGCTCAGAATTTTAGTATTTACCATTTTTTAATCACTATTAACCAAATTTTTTACTTCTCAATGTTTTTCGCAAGATATTTTAAATTTATCGTTTAGTTATAGTATTTTTCCTGAATATTACTTTATAATAATAATAATAATAATAATAATAATAATAATAATAATAATAATAATAATAATAATAATAATAATAATAATAATAATAATAATAATAATAATAATAATAATAATAATAATAATAATAATAATAATAATAATAATAATAATAATAATAATAATAATAATAATAATAATAATAATAATAATAATAATAATAATAATAATAATAATAATAATAATAATAATAATAATAATAATAATAATAATAATAATAATAATAATAATAATAATAATAATAATAATAATAATAATAATAATAATAATAATAATAATAATAATAATAATAATAATAATAATAATAGAATTTAATAATAAGCCTTTATAGTCATTCAAATATATACAAAGGATTTGTTCTGGAATGGCAAATGTATTCTAAATAATGTTAAATTAAAAAGATTTACCACTAACACACCAAACGAATCGTTTAAAGAAAGAGCTCAAAAAAGCTGCTCAAATAATGTTATACGGTAACATTATCTTATAGTTTAAAATATACGTGTCCAGTCAGTTTTATATATAACAAGAATAGTTAGAATAGAGAAATCGTCGATTTCATTTACCATTCCCTATTATCAAAAATGAAATATTAAAGCTGGATTGAAAATTTAAAGCGTTTATTGACGAAAATGTCGGATTTTAAGTAGATATAAAGCTCAATATTATTAAGAAGTTTGCGGATAATTTATAGAAGACCAAAAACACGAGTTTATTAGGCAAAAGGGTTAAGTTGATTTTCTGACTTCACTATATAAATTAATACTTTATTCATTCACCATAGCGAAATTAATGGAGACCGTATAAGGGAACAACTGTTACCGGAAGCACGCTTAAGAAAAGTTATTTAATTCTAGTATTTGATAAAAATTTAAATTGAAAAAGAAATATTAAGAGATGTCTTCAATATCGACGTAAAAATTGGTATTGCGTTTACACGTGGAATGTGTCAGTTTCATTTGGAGTTCGCAAGTAATCTAATTGTAACTGGTTTTCGAGAGCCGGTAGTAATGCTCGAAAAACCCCGCGTTTACAACCTTTTGACCGGTACTGTATATAAAATTTACGATCTTATGAATTTAATTTAATATCAGAAAATTGATGGAGACACTGTTCCAGAGAGAAAAGTTCGATATAAAAAATTATTACAAACTTTTTTGTGTTTGTTTGCTTTAACTTTAATGTGTTACGTATTTAAGAAAATAAATAATTTCATTTTTCATTAAATGATGAGAAATGATAATGTCTGACGATAGCTATAGTTTACTTAGCCCGTAGGAGTTGTAAGGTTACATTCAGACCTTGCGTGAATAAAATTGTACGAAGTTTTCAAGAATATTTGGGGTTTCTAGATGGATATTCGAATTAGTTCTAACATAGCAATTCAATAATTTACGCTATATTTTATTTTAAAAAACCAACATGGAAATTTGAAAAAGTGCAATGAAATATCGACACTTCGGAACTCAAATTCTACAAAACTGCGCCGCTTTGCAAAAGACTTCGCACCAATTGCACGAACACTACTTTATTTTTTTTTATTTTTTAACCGAATGGTTAGCTTAATTCTTATGTTTTGTTTGGGAAATTGTAGTAGATACAATAATTTTGTTTATACCCTGCATTTTCATAAACGTTCCATTTAATTTCAAAAAATCATAAAATTTAAAGGTAGTGTTCGCGCAATTGGTACAAGGTATTTTGCAATATTGCACGGAGTGTTTCGTAATTTGAAAATGTCGCGTATAAGTTTAATTCCACGTAATCTTTTCCATTGCGTGTGAATTATCTGAAAAATAGTTTGTTTTCAAGTTTCAAGTTATAATAGTTTCAGTTGATTAATTGTAAGTTAGATTAAAATCAAAAATATTTTAATCCGAAATGCCCACATGATAAAATTATCATTAAAAATTTTCATATAAGACCACTTTGCATGAACTCGTGTAGGTTGTTTATCATTAGGTAGTTTGTCTTTTTTTCGGGGGGGGGACGTCAATCATCGAATTTATTAAATAATCTAAATTAAAATTGTCTTCTATTTGCAGGATAATATTAATACCCCAATTTCATTTTGTTTAATTTATAATTCTAATAAATCGAGTTTAAAAATACAAAAATAATCCTCAATATTTCTATTGCTATTGTTTCATTTATCAGATTATTATTATTAATACAAATGCTCCAATAATAACAAAAACAATACAAAACGTCAATATTAACCCGATTATAATATTGTCTCGATTGTTATTGTTAAATACCAGCAATTAAGTCATCAAACAAGTTCATGAATTTTCATTCTTTAACTAGCTCGACGTTTTCTTGTTTTATTGATAATTCACTGATAAGTTTGGTATGATTGATGACGTTGTTTTACTGAAAACTAATACTCGTTTTCATTTGCGATTTCTGCCTCAGTTCGGCGAATATTTTTGCTTTTTTTTAATTGTTATAATTAATTTTATAACAAATCGTGTTTCTCTTGAAATGTAAACAAATCAAATTTGTTTCCTCGAGCACTTTGAAATACCTATTTTCAAAATTGTTTTAATTAAGAATTAGATAATTAAATTTTTAAAGGAAATTTAAAACTATTAGATAGATATTAAGCTTAGTTTTTAATACTTTAATTATGTCATAACAATTGACATTTAATGAAAATAATCAGTATAAGTGTATTTTAATTTGTTATTGCACTTACCTTTCCACATGTTGTGAAATTCATTAGTTCTCTTATCGCTACTAATATTTTACACGAAACTGTTCTCAGTGTACTTTCTCGTAAATATCTATTTGCTGTGTCCTAAATAGTTAAATAAAATAAATGTATTTAAATAATAAAAAATTGTTGAAAAATGTATTATAAACGTCCAAACTTCAGAAACTCGAATGGGCCCAGCGAGCACAATTTCCAGTGGAACATCAACTTCATATGCAGACGAGTACGATGAGAAAACAGGAGCCAGCTTCTCATGGCCACCAGGGCAGGCTTTTCAATTCGAGCCGTTGCCACCGTATCCGGCTGGACCAAACCTATCCAAAATACGTTACCCCAAGGAAGTCACTTGTCCGAGATATCAATGCCCACATTGTGATGAGCATTTTTTGGTAAATAAATGCACGTAGTTTTCAAATTTTGAATTGTTTTCTAGTTTCACTCATTGAATGGATTAGTGACATGTCCGTTTTGCTACACGAGCATTGCCATTGGAGAATATGTAAGTTTATCAAGATTATAGATGAACTTTTAAGTTCTATAGGGGAGTTAGAACCTCGCCTGGTATAATTTTAAAATGAGCTCAGTAAACGTGCTCAAATCTAACTTGTTTTCTAGAAAAACTGTAAATATTTAACGCACTTTTAAAATCACTATTCACTGGTGAATGAGCTCATCGTGTTAATATCAGCGAGACGATTAGTGACACGTGGACGGCCAATGTGAAAATTTACTAGCTGAGATCCTTGGCTCTTCCAACGTCTCAAAAAATTATCCTATGCACGGTTTTCCTACGCCAAACTGGGAAGCAAGATCTCCCAGAGATGCACCACGTTGGTGTCCCCTAAAACTGGCCTTTTACATCGTCAAGTTACGATTTTCACCAGCTCTAGGCATACCTGAAAACTGAAAGCTACAAAAAACACAAGAAATATTGATAATTTTAAAACAAATATTTGAAAAAAAAAAAATGCAAAAAACCCATTTTTCGAAAAATCTGCAGAAATACGTCAGAGTGTTTGCGTGCGGTTTGTTTACTGTTTCGATATTTTACAAATTGCCTCTGTAGTGACCAAAAAAATCATGGCAATAGGTTAGGTATTCGTAGAGTTATGCTCGAAAAACCCCGCGTTTACAACCTTTTGACCGGCACTGTATTTACGCATATCTTACAACTTTAACGTGTACTTTATACAAATATAGTCTCTTAAAATATTAAAATCAATAAGTTATTAGTGTTGAGCACATTTTTTGAGCTTGTTTCAATAGCGTTCAGGTTGGATTGAACTGGTATTCAAATTTAAATGAATAGAAAATTGTAAAATCATGTTTGGAACTTTACGAATTTTGGTACGTTACTGTTGTTAACAAATATCACCTAACTTTAAAAAAATAAATAAATAAATTTAATATAATGTTTTTATTGATAGTACCTATACTCAGTTGCGTATGATAAATCCTAATTATTTTTATGATCATTGTTAGGATCAATCCTTCTTGCACTATGTAATTGAACAGGAATAATGATATTTGCACGCCAACTTGAATGGTAAAAGAGTGAGCTCGGCAAAACATGCTTAACTTTTTAGAAAGGTATTAATGTTTTTAGAAGAAAAGTCTAATTTAATTGTAGTAAAAACTTTTTTGTTAAAAAGACGTAAAAGTTCCTACACACTTTTGAAAATAGCAAAATTGTTATTTCGATTTGGCGGGTATTTGAGAACTTTATTGTAAAATTAAAATTACTCAATGATCATGGATATGTAATAAATTAGGAACACTGATAAGCACGAAGTGATCAATAAAAAATTATATATAAAGGACTTTTTTTTAACTCGTTGCATCTAAATTTACGTAACTGATTCAGATTTCTCTTAAACTACCTAAAATGCTCGTTATTTCTCTTAAATTATAAATTTTAAACGCTTTTTCGGATCTGAATAAAGCTTCAGAAATATAATACATTCAGTTTACTTTAGGGTATTGGCATAGTTTAAGACAAAGACGATAATCTCTAGCAAAACAGCTGACAAAATTTATAGGAAGAGTTTCAAAATAACTTTAAAATTGTTAATCAACAGATTTATTTGGAAATTTGGGAAAAAAATATTTTGCTTCTCTATGAGAGACTATGAGATTGGTATATATATATATATAATATATAATATATTATGAATTTAATATATAATATATAATATATAAATAATATTTTTAAAATGTACAATTTTCAGAATCGCAAGCAAATGATTATACACTTCATATTTGCTATCATCCTTCTCCTTGTTTCCATAACAGTTACCGTACTAGTGGTAACAATTCTCAACAATCAACTATTCTTATGCATTCCAGGTACAATTTTAAGTCTACCAAAAAAATTAAAAATAATACAATTTAGCGATTCTCTTGTTCTTCTCTTCCATTATCTTCTTCACCAAAGCTCTTCAATCACGTGATTCTTACGAAGAAGCCAAAATTCTTATCGAAGATTGCGATTTGGCATAATTGTTTGCGCCATTTCTTAAACCCTTAGCTAATCAGTTAATTTATAATTAATTTTATTGTTATGACTTCAAGTTTATATTATTTGAAGTTTTTGTTAAATTTTGAATGCACAAATTGTGCTTTACATGATCTCACTTTTCTTCACTATTATTGCCTTGAAATTAATGCTACATTATAAGATTTTGAATTGTATTTTTCAATCGTTTTGTTTATGCTCATTTGAAAATGTATATAATCTAGAAATTGTATGCCTTCCTATAATCCGTGTGATTCATTCATTCCAAGATAGCAGAAATGGTGCTCGAGCAACAGTTATTCCATTCATATCAACTATAAAAATGCTCATGTAATTTATAAATAGTTCTCGAATGTATTAATAATAATTTAAAATGTTATAAATGTTATGAACATGGCTTCTTCTTCTCACAAGATACAATACCTGACACGTCCACGAGGATTGTAGAGTTCTGAAATTTCACAATGAAAGTAAAATAATTTTTGTACATCAAACATCGCCAATAGACAACTCAGAAACGCTTGAACGGATTGTTTGTTGACTCACTTCCAGCTGGATTGGTTGTGCACATAATTCGTCTCTACGATAATACCCATAAATCTGCAGATTAATTGTAGAATGGCTATTATAGAAAACTAATCAAAACCTTGTCGGTGAGCAGGATTTTCAAAACTCTTCGAATTTCACGAATTAAGTCTCCCAATGATCCATCTTTCGCAAAATCAAAAGACATTATATTTTCTTCGTCGTCGCAGTGACAAGTCTACAAATTATTGTTTAATGATAATAACCAAGATTAGTTTTACTTTTATGGTAATTTTCTCCGTAAACCTTCCAAATGAATCAGGACCCATGATTTCCTTAAAAATGTAAGATTTACTGTTCTTTCTTTGAAAAATAATTGTGTGATTGAGTTTTAAAATACAACGGCACACATTACTCTCAATATGAGTCAATAGGTGAGAAAACAAAATAGAAAATCTATTTTATTTCCAGCCAGTCCTCAGACGAGTCTCTTAAATATGAAATTTCGTAAATTTAAAGCGCAAGGGATACTTTAGGGAATTCATGCTGGAAATAGCGGTTCCCAATTCTTAAACGTGTCTGAAAACTGTTAGGTATTTTGAATAAAACATACGACAAATTAACTAGGCTTGTCTAATCTAATCTAAAAATCTAAAATCTAATCCATCTAAAAAATATTATTTCTATAATCCTATTTAAGATCTACTTAAATTTGAGCAAGTTTACGTGTATGCGTGTCACACTTGCGTGGAAATTGATTTTTACTTTTACGGATGAATCATTATATATTACAATATTACTTATTAATATAACATGCACATAAATACGAGAAAAAATGGTACTTTCAATTTGACGTTTCCAGATTTTTTCACTAAAAATCTGCTCAGTTCTGGCTTCCCCTTTTAGGACTTCCTACACAATTTTGTCATATTTTAATATTCAGAATTTCTACCTACTTGAACATTTTAAGAACACTTTGATTGAACCCGCTCATATTAATAATACCGGCGACTATTTAAGAAATATATCGTGATAGAGTATTAAGGTGTAATTAATCAAATATTATTGGGTTGAGGAATAAGGTCGTTTTTGTTTGTATTTTCTTATCTTTTGTTTATGAGTTTAAGAGTCTTTTGTTTCCAACAATTTTCTTATTGTTTGGCAAGGTTAATGTTTAGCTGGTAGCGCTTTTTCTGCTCTACAAAACTGTCTTTTTAGTTTTTGCTGAAATAATGAATTTTTATCATTTTTCAGGTTTAGAAATTATTTATCCAGGAGGCTAAAATCAGAATTCTTAGCTCGCTTTTCATCGAAAGCAAAAAGCAACCGAAGCCGCCTGGGAAATATGCATTGTGTATTCAGAAGGTCTTAGGCGTGTCTACTGCACAAAAATGATTCCCAAAGTTCAAAAATTGCGAATTTAATTTTGAAGACACGCCTCGAAAAGAGCATCTGAAAGCACAAATGAAGGAGCATGAAACAATCTGAAGCAAAGAAAGGAGCGGCTGGGTCCAGGAGATACGCCAAAGCCGAGTCAAGCAAGATCTTCACCCAAAAAGACGTTTGGTGAAACTGGGAGGACATGCTGAACTGGGAAATGCTCGAAAGAAACGCTACGGTCAATAAAAAGCTTTGTTGCCCAAGATCGTCAGCATTCCCCGTACTCTCCAGGCCTTGCTCCATCCGATTATAACCTTTTTCGCTCCCAGTCAAACCAAATAAGAGGTGTTACCTTCAATGACGAAGAGGACCTTTTAAATTGTTAGAAACCTAATCACACATCGTCTGATATTCGTAGAAAAAACTATAAACTAAACTATAACTATTTGATTCCTAAAATTGTTTCAACATTTCTAAAAGTATCTTAGTGAGTAGCTTTTAATTATCCTTGCAAAGATAACTTACGGCAATTGTATCATCTTTTAGAACTTGCATTGAAAAATGAACCGACAGTGAAAACTTCGAGAAGAAACTTTCCCTTTCGGGTAATAATGCTTTCAAAGCTAGCACTGAATCGCATCGGTAGGGAATGTTGCAGTTCTTTTGAGGACAGTGCGGTGACTTTCCTCAAATATACTCTTTTAATTCAATTAATCATTTATTTTACCTTCTTTTTCGCAAATATCAAGCATTGCTGACACGCAGGACAAACACACGTCATGATCACATTCGAACTCAGACGGGAAGTTTCTCAATGTCTCGCCTTCGCAGTTTGCAGCGCCTTGACATTGTAGTTTTACCTGAAGGGAGCTAAGGTTTATTAAGACAATTGTAAGTGACACAAACCACGGCTTCATTTGCCTTTTTCTTACCGCTGCATTTTATTATGCAACGGCCCTTTTTACAGAAATCGGAACCTTCAGTATTCTTTTGAAAACATGTTGGACACAGTCGCGCCTAGAAATAATTTGAAAGTAAAGAATTATCGCAAGTTGCCAACAACATACTCCACAGCAAGGGGTCATTGTTGCTTTATCATAAGGGAGCATTTGTTTACAAGGGCCATCACAACAGAGCTCTTCATCTTCAAGCATTGTTTCACCACAGCCATTGACAGGACATTGAAGTCGATCCCTTTAAATTATCTATTTTCATCGTCTTAAATGTAAAATTCCTAAAACCGTCTAATAGCTGAATCGAGACAAAACTGACATAAGTCGTGATGACAAATGGTACGAGTTGTTTCACTGCCCACCGCGATTTTCCGCAGACATCTTTCCGACTAAACATACAATAGAAAAATGATACGATAGAAATATGTTACATCGCATGGACTTATAAAGTTATCAGGTGGAGTTAACAAGGAATAACAATGTGGAGCTGGACAAACTTTCATAATCTTACTCACATCAGTGAGACATTGATTGCAAAATGTATGCAAGCAAGGAATTAACTGGAATTTGTGATTATTTGAAAGAAACAGATAATGTGCATTACTTGAGTTGCATTAGAAACAGGTTTTAAATCACAACACACTTGACACCAAATTGACATTGATATGATTAGAAAAATAAATAATAATGAGTTAAGGTTGAGTTTGTACTTATTTATATAATTGTACGGCGAATTAAAGGTTTTCACGGATTACACGCTCACAAGTTTTCTACAAATTAAATAAAATTAAACACGCTCATAAGAACGCAAAATTCAGAATGCAGAATGTCGCAAATTTAATGTCAAACACACAACTTTCAATTCGCTATCAGAAGCCGGAGATCCTTCTGGTCTCGTGGAAGGAGGAGAAATACAACTTGTTATCCACGATGAAACAATCTTCATTGCAACGAGGTGTTCTCTAAGGGGACTCCCCATCTCCTACGGTAATTGGATTTGCCTTGCAGCTTTAAGCTAAGTGTCGATTCTCAGCAAAAATTAGAAGAAACGCCACTGGAGGAATGCAAAGGTAAACTGTAGGTGCACCAAATTGAACCAGTCCGATTCAATTGATATAATGCGGCATGGTTTTTTATTGGAGTGTTCTAACATTCACTAAATATTTGTTATTCATACCTTTTTTTTAACAAATGGGTTTTTTATTGTTTTTTTAATAAACAGTTTTTAATTTTTATTGTTATAATAATATGGAGAAAAATACAACTGTATGGAATAAATATTGACGGGAAAATGCTGAAGAGACTTGAGTTTGCTGACGATGTTGCGAACGATGTGGAAGAAATGGAACAGATAATTTCGATTTTAGCACGGCTGGTGAAGGAACTTGTACCTCGAAATTAATCCTGCGAAAACAATTATCATAAAAAACATCTTTGCTTCGGGCTCGGAAATCGAGCTCACCGGAATTGTAAGTTCTTTCCAAGAAGGAGCTTGATATCTAGGAAGTCATATTTGGATTGATGGGGATTTAGCAGAAGAAGTTTCAAAAGCGAACGAAAGTGGTATGGGTATCATATAGGAAATTTAAACACCTCTTTATACACATGGACAGTAAGGAACAGAGCAGTGATGGGGGGACTCCCGCCCGGTCCCCCGACCCGGGTGTTTTCTCCTAAAACAAAGAGATCCCGGTCCGGGTCTCGGGTATTGAAAAAAGTAAATTCTGTGCATATTGAAATAGTGCTGTTTTTTGATACATATTGTTACATAAATTAAACGAGAAAGGTTTGTGCGTCTCGGGTTCTCGCTCTACCTCCTCTATAATTGTCCCTATTAACGTTCAGTAATGGGAGAGACCACCCCGGTCCCCCGTATTTTCCTAAAAAAAAAAGGGACGGCCCCGTCCCAGATATTGAAAGAGGGAGGTCCCGGTACCGGGCCCGGACCCCGGGTTTTGAAATTTTCAATTTTTTAAGGTCCCGCCAGGAATTCCAAAAAGCGGTGTCCCTCCCATCACTGTAACAAAGGTAACATATGATGGAAATCGTTATTCCTGTCCTACTATTCGGTTCCAGACATGGCTACTCCTTGCTGAGCACGATTGTCTGCTAATCGGACGCTTCATATTTCCAGGACGCCGGGGGACCTTTGGTGCAAACGTCTAACAGAATGGGACCCCAAAGAATAAACTAGACCAAATGGTTCCATACCTTCCTGCACAGCCAGACCAAAAAAGCCGCTCTGGACTGAGCCGTTAAACTCTGGATCTCAAATTCCACCCATGAATGCTACACGACAAGATTCACTAGAAGATGGATAGAAATCGTGGAGATGAGATCACTCCAAATGGAAGTAACGATTTTCCGTTTTTTAAGCCTGATTTTGCCTATTTTTAACTAAAATGTTTTACTAAAAATCAACTAGGCGTGTCTTAATCTTTCTAAAAATACTATTATCTTTTAAAAAATGAGATTTGAGGACGTTTTCTGGGCTTATTTCATTATCATACAATTTGGCGTACGACATCTGCTTGGTCGACAGTGTTGGATAATGTTAGCCCGCTTCTCATTACGAGAATGATTCGGACTCCAAAGTTTCCAAAGTAAGTAAACACGGATTACACGTTCATGAGTTTTTTAAAAAGGATTTATTTGTGTTTGTTGTAAGTGAATTTTGAATATTTTAAACCTATTATTGTCCTTTTCAGAGATCGGTGACTAATGGAAACGGAACAAAATTTTTCTAGTTTCGAAGGCCGCATGTGTTGTCTCAAAAAAATGGGCAGCCCACATTGAAGACGAATAAACGAAAAAGTCGTTTGTGATCGTGTGGCCGTCCATCCGAAACTATTATTTTTTCTTCTTTTTTTGTTCTTCCATTAGGCACCGATCTCTGAAAAGGATATTAACATAATAGTTGTGATTTTCTATGGAAAATTGAAATTCAAAAGCCGGAAATAAGACAATGATTCGATTACCATTTTGGAGCTCAAAAAAGTTATATTGTTAAATTTCTACAGAGATATTTTAAGACCGGCTAGTAACTATGACCTGTCAAATTATATAAAAATAATACGTGTAAATTAGTAATACACGTTTAAATATTGAAAAATATTCATTTTCATTTAAAGTGCATAGTTGGTTTTGCTCTAAAAGAATAACCTAAATTGCAAAAACAATTGTGCAGCATTTATGAGAAAGATTGCCCAGACGGTTTTACTGGAATTTTGTTTTTTTTAATAGTTGCTACAATTTTATGTTTTTATATAATTCTTGCCAATATTTATTTCATAATTCAGCATTCTACAAAAATTTTTAGTCGATTAGCATTATTACAGTGATCAAGCTTTCTGCATGATTCCCAATGATCTTGCAATGCTCTCAAGTATGTTTTTTGTTTCGTCTTCCTCGGCGGATTTCACTGGTTTTAATGTAACGCGTTTCAAGCTCTGAAAATAATGATAATATTTCATTCAAAATTTAAATCGCACTTGTTGTACTTGAGAGCTTCCTTCCGCGATTTGTAGAGGATTCTTTTCTATTTTCCCGGCAATTTCATCTTCAATTTTGAATACTCTATCTTTGTCGGATATGTTTTTTACCGGAGCTCTTGCCTATACATATATATATATAAACTTTACAGTATTAAAATAATATATTACCAAATGCTTCTTATTGACTCTCTTTACGCGCACAATTCTTCGCACTTTTTGCTTTTTCGTATCGCCTTCATTTCTTCTCTTGCTGTGAACCTCATCGGATTCTTTTTTCTTGCTGACTCCACTTCTCTGTGTAACCGATGATACAAACTTTGCAGCATGCAATCGGTTGCTCTCCAGAAATCCTTGTTTACCAGATTTATGTTTCTTGTGATGCTTCAGTAACCGATGTCCTTGGTTCAGGGGAATGAATTTTTCAGAATTTTTCGATGCTTCACCGTTTTCCAACATCTCTGCGATTTTGGTAATTTCTGGGTCTGCGGAATCAGCAAACTTAAAATAAACTATGTGTGTGGTCTAAGTGGTAACGGACCTGTGCTTGATGATTCACATTATTGTTTCTTTCTTCGTTGGTTTTTTTACTTGGGTCTACGGCAAATTTATCAACGTTATCGTCGGATTGACCTTCTAATTGTACAGCAAACTCTTCATCTTTTTTCAATTCTGGTAGCCTATCGACCGACGACGGCTTTTGGGTGGTCACCGGAAACCTTTAAAGAATAAGATAAACAAAAATTATATTGTTTCTTTAGTAATATTTGTTGAAAAATTGAAATAACAGATACAGTAATAGAACCTTTATTAATTATTCGAGAGGGGTATTAAATTAACATTTTCGTTAAATGAATTAAATTCTTTAATAATACTTATCCGTCAAAAATTGTCATTGGGGTATGGTAATAATTTTAATAAAATTCGAAGATTGAATCTAATAGGTTACGAATTTGCTATTTCTTAAATTGACAATAGAGTCACTATGCTAAATACGATCAAGCTTACGGAATACAAAATCAATTCCATAATTCTGTTCAAGAACTATTCCTTTACCTCATTTAATAATATCATTTTTTAACAAGAAGTATTCCTTTACCTCAATTAATATAGTTAATGTTTGCAAGCATTATTTTAATTTTGAGTTCATAGAAATTCATTTTTGTAAAGCATGAGAAATCCTTTGTTATTCTTCAGTAAGACTTAAACATTTGTTCAGTTTACTTTTGCTTTAAACAGCTAATATTTCCTACCTTCTAATTTCTGAAGATACGACCGGTAATTTATCAATATTTTGGGCTTGCTCTTCTACTGCAATGTAAGCCGAGTTCTCAGCAACTTCTATGGCTTTTGCCATCATTTCCGCGCATTTACAGTTCTAAAATTATTTTTTTAACAACTGAAATTTCTATTAAAGACATACCCCTTTCGTTCCTTTTACACCAATTACTCCATAGTCTCCTCTAGTTCCTCTTTGGCCTGGCGCGCCTGGAAGTCCTGGTCTACCCGCAACTCCTGACAGTCCCATGGGTCCAAGATTATAATTATTGGAGCCATCTTCTCCACTCTGTCCCGGTGGTCCCATTTTGCCAGGCTCTCCTTGCGGACCTTTTGTAGACAAGCACTTTATACCATCCATTCCAGGTTGTCCTACATCTCCTCGAATACCGACATTTCCTTGTTTTCCTGGAACCCCAGTTGGACCAGGAGAACCGGGCTGTCCATGCTTTCCACTAGCACCAGGTGCTCCCGGTGGGCCAACAAGTCCTGGATGGCCAATGGGTCCATCGGTTCCTGGTTTTCCGTCTGGTCCTGGTGGGCATGTCACGCAATAAGATGGGAAATGAACCAATAGTTCATCAACTGCGTCTAGACCGGGAGCTCCATCGGTTCCATCGGAGCCCTGCATGCCTGGTGATCCGCGATTTCCTGGTGGACCAGCTGGTCCGGGTGGGCATTTGTTTTGTTCTTGTGGGCACACTATAATTGATTAAATACGAGATTCAATAAGTGATAAGAGTTACCAGGAAGATTGTTGATGGTCATTTCGAATTTTCGCTTTCTCTTTGGTGGAGAAGTTGAACCCACATTGCGCAAAGTATTCTTCTTAACGATTGGAGTAGTTTTTGATGTTGTTGATGAGGGCTTATGTGTAGTTGAAGTGACTGCATCCTCATAATCATCATTATATTCCATATAATCTTCGGCATTGCCTATCAAGCGTTGAAAGATTTTCTTAAAGCCCGTGGATAATTTATCACTATCAACATTTGGAAGAACATCATGAGATCCGGAATGTAATCGATTGAAGTTATGCGAAGAAGCTTGGTCCACTACTCTAAAATAAAAACTTAAGGTGCTTTTAAGCACAAACTAACCGAGCTGCAGAATTTCTAACATCTCTCTTCCTGACAACTGGCATCTGTGATATTGCTTGATAGGAATCCTTGAACATGGAAAATGCCACTTCCATTTCAGTATCAAACTCTTGTTGAATTTCTGTTAGTTGTGCCAGTAAGAATGGTATCATGATGATTTGAACACATATGACAATAGAAGATAAGACGATGCCAAGGGTAATATAATTTTCCACAGCTAACGGTGTTAGTTGTTTCTTCATTATTGGGAAAAATTGTAATTAATGAGTTTAAACTTCATGCTTTTATAATGGTTTGGATATTCCGGAAATAGATATTCATCTTATTTACTTTTACTATATTAACTTTCACCGTCCTAGATTTCAAGAGAAAACGGAGAACATGTGTTGATTACGTTTTCGATAAAAAACATATGCAATAATTTGATTGTAATCGGTTAGTAAGAGCACGAAAAGAATCATATTTTTACAATTTAATAAAACAAAAGATCTTGCACGCCAAAGAGCAATAAGATTTGTCACAATTTTAAGCGCCTCTGAAATTTTTTTATGTTTAAACAAAAAATTTAACGACAATCTAGGCAAGTTCTTAATTTATCTAAAAATGTTAATATCTTCCTAAAAAATTTGATTTTACTGAGCTTACTTTGTTACTGTAATATACTATATGTTCTAAATGTTAGTCATTTTAATATATAGCAAAAAATCATTTAAGACTTTATAGCTCGGCATAACAAAGAAAACAAATAAGCTTACTAGTTAAAATAAGTGTAAATGATATGCAAAAAAGTTGTAAGAGAATATTCAGTAAATATATTCACCGATCCTCGTTATCTTTCTTACAAGGGAAGTGTTTTTAGTCGAACTCTCAGAATTTGTTTAAACTTTGTAGGTAGATTCCTCATGTCGAAAATAGTATGCACACAAATTTTTAGAAAAATAAAAACGGTTTAAGGTGTTAAAAATGGCGAAAGAAAATCCCAGGTGCCGTCACGTACGTTATTTATATCTGATTCCATTTCAATAACTTAACAACATCAAAATTTGTTGAAGCAGGGCAACGGATAGTGCAGTGGCAAACAACGGGACGACAAGGAGTAGGATCAGGGTTCGAATCTATGCTGGTGGTTATTCTTTCGATTGTTATTGTTATTCCATATTGTCGGTAATTATGCAACATTAAAAATTTCACGTTTTGATTTTTCATAAAGCTATTTTCGCAACTTTGAATATTTTTAAAACTAACCACCGTTGAAATGAATAATATCATATGAGGGAAACTTATAAATTTTTTCACAATTTAAGCAAAGATACATGATTTATTGTTAGAGTCTGCTATTGTGCCTTTTATGAATATTTCTTTGGAAACAACGAATTCTTTGGAGTTTTAATGCTCGTAGGACATACCAGTACACCCAGTGGGACTTTTCATGGTCGTTTTCGAGTTACCTTCATTTTGATGAGATTGAGCGTCTGTCTATCCATTCCACGAACCGATGATTACTACAGAAAATTTTTCAAGGTTCACTATTCGCTTTGTCTCTACACACCCAAGCTTGTTGATGCGATTTCACACTAGTTACAACATAAAAAACACTAATGAAATAATTTTTGAATGAGATAATGTTTGATGAGTGTGTTCCGATTAATTCTTTAGTAATCATCGATTCGCGAAGTGGATGGACAGACGCAATCTCATCAGTGCTTTGGAGTTTCAAAGCTCGTAGGACGGCACAGAAACCAGTACACCCATTGGGATTTTCCATGGTCGTTCTCGAGTTATCGCCATTTTCATGAGATTGTGATATCCATTCACTCGGAAAATCAATGATTAGTCAAGAATTCATCGGAACACACTCATCAAACTTTATCTCATCAAAAAATTCTTCATTAGTGAATTTTTCACGAACAAGTATGACATCGAATTACCAAGTTCAGCTGTGAAGACACAAATCGAATAGGGATCCTTTAAAAAATTTTCTTTACTAAATCATCAATCATCAATCAATCAACAATCAATAAATCATCGATTATTGGAATGGATGGACAGACGAATCTCGTCATCATGGCGATAACTCGACAACGACCATGATAGGCCCCACTGGGTGTACTGGTATGTGTGCCGTCCTACGAGTTTTGAAACTCCAAATCAGTCGTTGTTTCCAAAGGAAATCCCCAAAAAACCACAATAGCAGACTGTAATAATACATAATTTATTTTTGCTTAAATTGTGAAAAAATTGTTAGTTTCCCACATAATCATTTCAACAGTTAGTTTTTAAAATATTCAAAGTTGCGAAAATAACTTTATGAAAAATCAAAACGTGAAATTATTCGAGATGTATAACTACCGACAATATAGAATAACAATAACAATCGAAGGAATAACCACCAGCATGGCTTCGAACCCTGATCCTTTTCCTCGTCGTCCCGTTGTTTGCCACTGCGCTATCCGTTGCCCTGCTTCAACAATTTTTGCTGCTGTTAAGTTATTGAAATGAAATCAGATATAAATGACGTACGTGACGGCACCTGGGATTTTCTTTCGTCATTTTTAACACCTTAAACCGTTTTTATTTTTCTAAAAATTTGTGTGCATACTATTTTCGACATGAGGAATCTACCTACAAAGTTTAAAAAAATTCTGAGAGTTCGACTAAAAACACTCCCCTTGTTAGGCAGAGCGCTTGAAGCTTTTCAATTTAGAAACTTTATCTAAGAGACGAGAAGATTTGGATTACAAGTTCCTATCAAAAATCCTGTTGGGTAGGGCTCAAGTTAATTGGAGAAAACTATTCTCGATTAATGATTCTACCAATATTAGTGGTATTAATTTAACGTTTAAGCCTCCGTTGAAATCAATTCGTATCAAGTTTTTTGTGCCACGTTCTGTGCGTTTATTCAATGAAAAATGTAAGAGTTTGTCGAAGATTTTGAAACGAAAGCTTCAATTGGTGATTCTGGGGAGTCTTTTATTTTTTGTTGGACAGCTGTTGCATTTACTGTTTCATCGGGTGTGCGCCAATATAATTTCATTCAACTTACTTACTTACTTACTTAGGATACTTAGGAGTCCGTTATCAATCTCATCTCTGAAGCGGAGACGCGGACCAGCTCTCTCCAATCTTCGCGGCTGCGTCGCGCCAATGTTTGAAAGGAATCATTGTTTTCCAGGATTCAGATTCACCTTCTTGAGTTTCTGGAGATGGATTTCACGTGTACATAATTTGAGACCCAAAAAATCTAATTACCATCTTGCTTATGGTGCAAGCTCGAAGATCCCATTTCGTCAAACGTTTTGCTCACCTGTCGCCAAGGTAATCTAGAAGAGTGGCCAGTCCACTTCAGTATCCCTCGTTTCATTTTATCATGGAGTATATTTTGTTGCTTATTTCTCGATAGATTTTCTTGCAATCACCCACTGCTGTCGGTTATAATTTTCTGTCGTCAACGTCTATGTTTCTGCACCATACAGTAGAGCCGGGAGTACATCTTGGAAGAGGAAATTTCTATTTGTCCAGACCTTTTTTGATTTTGGGTTTTGGTATTAACCTATGTCAGTATCCTAAAATATTCCCAAAAGGTTTAATTTGAACAGCTCTTTTACTATATCATCCGATCAATATGTTTGCGTTCAAGTTGGTGGTATGTTGGCGTTACTGGAGACAACTATAAATATAAACTAGTCAAAAATTCCATTTATAGTTTGCAATATTTGATTGAGATGAGTTTTTTGAGCATCGCCTTAATTGGCAATGTTACATCAAGCACAAAGAATGCACAGGCCGGAGACACGCAAGCATACATTATTGAATAGGAGCAGTTGGTGTTTTTCCCTTGTTATAGTCAGTCTTCTACTCATCGAGAAATTGATATTCCCCTAGTTCATTATATATATATATATACCTTGCTGGTTTTAAGCAGTTTACACTGTCTGAGCTCCAAACACTACTCTTCTTGTCGCCATACAATAAGGAGAGTAAGTGCTGGGGAGAACAATGTACCGACAATTTTCAACCAATGATATGAAAAATATCTCTTTCAAATCAAATTTTAAAAAATTAATTAATCTAAACCTGTTCCTATTCTGATTTAAAATTACCAACGTGCAAATATTTCAAAAACAAAACCATTTTAAAAATTTTGCATTGAATAGGCCCCGTCTAACTTATCATAATCATTTCTGAATTTTGTTTGAAGAAGTAATTGTCATATGTTGCCTTTAATTCTTACGCTTGCTTCATTATATTTTATTGCATTATGCTCGAGTTCCTCACGAGAACGGGTAGGATTTGTTGTTTTGTTTTTGACGTAAATTTCAAACAATCCATTTTAGGAGCGCAAAAGTGAAAAGAAGAGCAGCAGGAGAGGAAAGTCAAGTAAGGTATGGATCTGTACTTTTTTGTTGTTTTTCCAATTAATTTGTTTAGAGCTCGAAATCATCGAAATCGAAATCCAAGTCCAAGTCCAAGTCCAAGTCCAAGTCCAAGTCCAAGTCGAAATCAAAATCGAAATCTAGAAAATCTAAGAAAAACAAGAAGTAAGACAATTTTTGCATTTTTTCATTTATCTGTTAAATGGCGCTGGAAAATTATTGTTAAACTACCTTAATAAGAAAATTTAAGTAAGTGTGTATAAGAAATAATATTTAAATACAAAAGATTGGAAAATATTTACAATTTTCTGTAAAGGGCAATTAATCATTGATTTTCCATCACCATTTAACGGATAAATACGTTCTTGCATACCACCTCTTATTATATTTTTTAAATGAAAAATACCAGCAATTGCCAAATTTTCATAAATAAAATAGTACATAGAAATAATCATCTTACAATATATTTCAGGGAAAAAAGTTCAAATCGCGGAGTTGTACTTATGAAGTCCAATGTTAGACCAAAGCGGTCCAATATTATTTCGAATGTAAGTTTAGTATACACTAAATTTCTTTAGCCCATAAAAGTGTTTTATTTTCAAAATAAGAGAGATTATGGGAGTTTAGTTGTTTGTATTGTCCTTTTCAGAGATCGATGCCTAATGGAAGAGCAAAAAACTAGGGGCACAGAAAAGGTCTTGTTTAGACAGCCACACGGCCACTAAGGCCATCGAATCTCTTCCACTTTTGTTTCTCATCAATTTTTGTTATCAATTTTTTGTTTATTATTTGATGAAAAAAATGAAAAGTTTAATTTAAAAATGAAAATGGATGAAATAAAAATATTGATGAGAAACATAAGAGGAAGAGATTCGATGGCCTTGGTGGCCGTGTGGCTGTCTAAACAAGACCTTTTCTCCGCCCATAATTTTTTGCTCTTCCATTAGACACCGATCTCTGAAATGAATAATAGATTTTATGAATTTTACGATCTTCTAATAATACCGTTTTTTTATCTTCCTGGTGGTATGTACCTCGATTCAATTAGAAATTTTTTTTTCGCGTTTTTAAAGACATTTTTTTAAAGATATTTTTCAAAATTTGTATGCTTTATTCCAAAAACAGAAAAGCTTCCATGACGAACTTTTTAAACCATTTAAACCATCTGCATTATTTACGTGCAACGTGTCACGGACCGCCCAAAACAGAAAATAAAACGATAACTGAGTGAAATTTAACAAGTGTATTTCAGGGAACTTCAGCGAATCCTCCTGTAAAACCTGCCGATGAAACAAAGTTTGCTCAATTATCTTTTTTGTAACTTTTTAAATACGATTACAGGAAAGAAAACGAGGAACCATCGATTCTTCAAGATATTCCAAATGCATCACATTATTCATTTTCAAATCGTCAACCTTCACCAACGGCTAATAAAGCGCTTAAAATTAATCGAGGAGTTCAGAAAATGAATGAAACTTCTTCTAACGGTTTCTTTAATAATTCGCAACAAGAATTTATTAATAGATTAAAGCTAAACCTTCCGAGCTGATAGCAAAACCATCGAAATTACCATTTGAGCCATGTGGAGGAATTCAAACGATTAGTATTCTTAATAAATCAAACGAGCGACAAGCATTTAAGGTATTTTTGATAGCTTTTTTTGGAAATTATATGAAACTGATTAGAATTTTAATTATGAAACAATATCTAGCAACTGGAACGTGTTTATAGATTTTTTATTAGAAACATAGTTAAAGGCGTATATCTTTAAAGTCTTTAAAGAAATAAACCGTAGAATAAGATTTACAAGGCCTCAACACAGTATAGAATAACTTTGTGTGATTCTCTATGTTATTATTTTATTTTAATGCGTCGCCAATAACTACAGTACTTTACTGAAATAGTTTTTAGAGCTATTCCAAGACTAAAATATAAAAATATAAAATCACTTTAATATCATTCCGATGGAAATTTTTAGGTCAAATGCTCTGATAATATGTTGTATCGGGTTAGCCCGGTTTATGGAATTATTGACGGCAACAGTTCATCAAAGATAAGTGTTCTTCGCCACAATGGTGAAGTCAAAATGGATAAATTAGTTTTATTAACGACATCATTGGAAAAGGGTGACGACGACGCAAAATCCCAATTTGTAAACCTTAATCAAAATAATGCTGAATTGGAAATGGTTGTTGTACCTTTAGTTGTATCGTAAGATTTTGATTAAAATAAAAGTATTATTTTATTTCCGCTCTTCAAGCAATTGTATTATGAAACAGTAAAAGCAGAATAAAGGTAATTAACAATGTCAAAATGGGTGAGATGTTAGCTCCTATTCTAGCTCCCTATTAACTATATTCATACTATTGTATTATTATGTGGAGACAAATAAATTTTATTAAAGAGCTAGATGTTCTGTGTTCTTGGTAGTGTCCGCCAGGTAAGCCATTTATTGGGCATTTTAGTATTAAGATTACATCGGATCCTCACACCAACTAATACTCTTCGGGTCGCTAAGAAGTAGGGGAGTAGGTGGGGGGAGACGTATTGTAACGATTTCATAGAAATGGATTTTGTTTCTGATTACTTGTTAACATACAATTTTTTGATAAATGACAATTTTAAATTCACCATAGCAGTCTTGGTTTCTAAATTTACCCAAGCAGAGCTTTTAGATAAGTTATGGAGCATGTAAAATTTGCACTCCAAATTATGTGTTCGATTCAATGCGATCGCGTATTAACTGCTGAGGGGCGTGGCCTTTTTTTAAATTTTATTTTAATTTAATTTTTTCTTATTAATTAAACAATCAACTTAGTATGTTTTAAATTTTTATTGTTATAATCATATAGAGAAAAAATGGAGAATTTTTTAATATATGATTCAATATATATTATTGTAAATAACAATTGTTTTTATTTGATTTTAAAAATTATGGAAATTCCTAAATATTTTTTTAAAGGGCTTTAATTTTTTATTTAAACACATTTCAGTTTGTTAAGCATAAAATTACGAATGTTTTGATACCCATATCATTACTCTACTCTCGACCATTTTTACACAATAACGACTTTCCTATAGGTCATTCCCTTTCTTGATGAACTTTGCTCCCATCCAATTATAATATTTTAAACGTTATTTCTACAAAAATATAACCTTTACACTATTATTAAAATCTGAAAATAAAATCGGGAAAAGTATGCAAAGTTTGCCATATAACATGCATCTGACCATTTTTCAACAATATCAAAAATTCAACAACTTCTTGACGCATTAACATGGATCTCATTGAATTTCAGCTCAGCCAAATGAAGTCAAATAACCAATAGACAGAACAAATAGTTGGCATATGTTTTGTGGGAAAATATTTCGAATGACCTACAATTTGGGAAGTCCTACTCTTCAAAACAACTGCTGCTCAACTCTGTTATACCGTTGAAACAATTCCGATTATATCTTCGAGACTCTCATAATCCGTGCCTCACACAAACGGTGTTTTGTAGTAAAGTTTAGTTCTCTCTCTCCCTCTTGAAAAACAAAATCTTAATTTTACTTGTTTTACAAGTCGCCAGTCGCCTAAATTCATGTCCTTATGTTACCTATGAATCAGAAAAAACTAGAAAATAAATAAGTTTTATTTCAAGATAAGTTTTAATCGTTGTTTCATTTTATCACTATATACACTAGGCAATATTTTTTCATCAGATGAGCCCAACAAATCATCAAGACAGCGCTAATAATGAGAATCAAAGTAGAGTAACAGTTCGACACTACCATCGCAAAGAAATTGATGAATTCCGAGCGCGTTTTCGCACATAACCAGCTATTAATTATTTTCTTGATTGTCTCAACTTTCTTTAACCTTCACTAATATATTTTTAATGATTATTTTAACGTAATCTTCATTATAATTACAAAGAAAACTGTATAATGCGTTCGTGTCACGTATGTTAGCCAACAACTTCCTGCCAATGTATTTAAATAACTTTTTCGTTTTCATGAACCAAAGTGAGAGATTGACGAAAGTAAATTCATAAAATAAAACGAACAACGATTACTGGTTTGATATTCATTTCGAATTGAATACGTTTTGAACACGTTGAATCAACTCACTCGGAAATATAAAACTAATCGTCGCTTACGATTTTTATTATATATTATGAATCTATTATTTCCTATATTATTCGTATTAATTTCAATTACGAAGGGTAAGTCTCTCAGTATATTAAAGTATAGTGATTTTGTGCGGAAATATATTTATTATTGCGTTTTAATTTTCTTTTTATGATAATTTTAATTCAAACTTACTTAATAGGTATGAATTGTTAGTTTCTTAACAGTTTCTTTCGAATATGTCTTATTAGTTTCTTGACAAGCTAATTTTGAAATCCTATAGCTAGTTTTGCCAAATACTATAAATTATCAAGAACATTTTATATTTTCAAATTTTTGAAACTTACATAATTTCATAAACAACAGAAAATAGTTAAGACGTATTGTCGTGGAGCAGGTTATTGAAAAAGAAGGTTTCAAGAATCATTCCGAATAATAAAATGGTCTCGCTTGAGGCAGGTGTAGATTTATTTTGCAATTTATTATTTCGCTTTTCTTTTTTTGGTTTTTTTCTCTTAAAAAATTCGCTGCTACATTAATAATTCTTATAATAACAAAACTCTACACCAGGCTCTAGCGAGACCATTTTATTATTCGGAATGCTCCTTTAAACCGGTTTTTTTCAATAACCTTCACCACGACAATATTTCTTTTATTAGTGTATCAAAATTTGTATTAAAAGGCGCGTCAATTTAATCCATTTTTTGTGTAAATAAAAATCTGAGTTTTTTTTGAAATCTAACGAAATCCAACGTGGTTACGGTAATTGATACCGTATAATCGAATGAATGTTTATACTTCAGAAATAAAAGCGATGACCAATAATATTCAAATAAATTATTGTAAACCGTTGTGTCCTCTCTTAATAAACTCTTAATCTCAAAAATATCAAGTTGAGTTTTTCGATTATAAATATAAATTGAAAGGGTCGCGATTAAATATAGATGCTAACATTAATTATTGGGTTAAGGAATAAGTTCGTAGAGTTTTTTTCCCAAAGATTTATTCGAACAAAAAACAATAATTAGAATAATAAATTAATCCTTATTGTTTACCATGGCGTTTCTTTCGAGCACCTCTCATTTGGTACTACAGAGAGCGGAAAAGCTGATAATCGGATGGCGCAAGGTCTGGAGAGTACGGTGGATGCTGACGATGTTGGGCAACATAGAGTTACATAGAGTAGCCGTGACGTTCCTTTCGAGCATTTTCCAGTGCAGCATGTCCTCCCAGCTCCACCAAACGCAGATCATTGTCCTCTGTGGGTGAAGATCTTGATTGACTCTCGGCTTTGGCGTATCTCCTGTCACCCACACCTTTATTTGCTTCAGAATGTTTGGCGGCCATGTTCCTTAAATTGTGCTTTCAGATGATCTTCGTCTAATTCTGCCGGTCGTTCGCTTCAAGGCGTGTCTTCAAGATTAAAGTCGCCATTTTGAACTTTGCGTACCATTTTTGTGCAGTAGTCACGCCTAACACACCTTCTCCATACTCACTGCATATTACCCAAGCGGCTTCGGCTGCTTTTTACTTTCAAACGCTATCAGATAAATATAAATACTTTGTCAAATAACAAGAAAATTGTTGTGAAACTAAATATAATATAAAAACTCTACTAAATTATTACTCAACCCAATATATTTTACTTCTAGAGTTTTTTTTTTTAAATAATTAAAGAAGAAACATAACATGTTTAAATATTATAATCATATTGTTTAGCTTCATTCTTTCATCGCCAAGGACCACCATTCTTCTTCGTGGTTGATTATCAAGCAGAGGCGTTTGAAATTTCTGATAGCGGTGATCTGATGTATCCGTAAGAGAAATTACATCTCTATCTATATCTTTTTATATATAATTTTATAACCTTTAATACTTGCATGATATTCTTTCATATATAAATAAAGAATCACAATAATAAATCGCTACACTGTTGTTTTATTCGTTTCCTAGGCAACAATGCATATAATAATCCAATAAACCAAAAAAATATAAAACACTTACAATCTCAATTTTGATTTTTCAAATGCTACGTCGATTATCATTTAAAAGTGATTCAAATCAACGAAAACCAAAAGGTAATTATGAAAAACTGTTGGCTGACTTTCTTGAGTTCATTGCCTCACCAATATGGTCGATACCAATTTCAACATTTATCGAGCAACAATCAGTAGGTATATATGACAAATTAACTTATTTCAACATAATTTCAAATTAAATATTATAGTGTTTGATCGACAACAAATGGTTACCGATGTTTATGAGAATATTCATAAAGAATATCGCAAACTTATTGACACATTGGTAATTAGGAATTAATACTGGTCAATATATTTAAATTATTTATTTTCAGATAGAGTGTTTTTGTGATGATGTTCAAAAATCGACTCAGGATTTAACGGAAGCAATAAAACTACTAAAAGACTATCAGCTAGATGTTAAGCAAAGGGTAACAAAGATAAACTTAAAAAAAAAACATTCCCAACCACGTCGAATTATTAGCTTTCTGCAAATTAAGAAATGGTATTGTCATTTTCAGAGAGATGACGAATTGAAGAGGAAAAAATGATGGTCTCGTTTGGCTTAAGCTGGGAATTTTTTCATTTCATCTCATCAATTCATGTTTTTAATATTTTCTTCTTCCATTCGGGATGCTTTCTAGAAAGGAACAATAGAGTATCTATTACATTAGTAAAATTTGGTAATTTCCAACTATTAAATGGTGACAAATAATAGGATAATATTTGTAATTACCACAAAAATTATCCCATTCCAGACGCCACGGGACGCCATATCATTTGTACGCTTTTCTATTATATATCACCAATTTCAAACAATTCCATTTGGTTTTTTCCATGGAACAGATTTAAAAAATAAGCGGTGATGGATAATAATTTCAACTATTTCATTCTATCATCTCACTCATAGCCAAGCAAGGTTTCCTGAGATATACCATCCTTCAATATCCTAAAAATTCTATTTTATTTCATTAAACCGGATCATAGCTCATAATTAATTTTAATTTGGTTTCAAGTTTTAGATTTATTTTTCTTCTAAATTTAAATGAATCTATCAATCGGCGAAGAGAGCAGGTGAAATATTGGGGAGACTGGAAATTATAAATAATAATTGCGTTCTAATATAATTAAAAACAAAAATATTTATTGAAATAAATTACAAAATTCAATCAATTAACTATTTATCCACTTTGTCCTTTTCAGCTCTCAATCTATTTAAAAAAATTGTTGAAAATCTACAAAACCATCATACCGTTTCGCTTTTTCTGGACACTTCTTCCTGTGCTTTCGGCAATGATGATGCCTCAAATGATGCTTACACCTGGACACCTTTGGCAAACTCATCTCCTTTTCTTCCGTTTTTCTATAATAAACTTTAAGAATAACATGAAACTCCGTCTAGAACCTGTCTTCCTTCGTCTGCGAAGCTTCCCTTTCCTGCCTCCTCCATTCATCCTCCTCTTCCATTATTTGTTTTTTCCTCTCAGTAAATTTCTCATCAATTGTTTTCTAAATAGTGATAATTTACAAATCTAATTAATGCTCAATTCACCCTTGTATACCTGGATAGGAACCGGTATTCGCGGAAATATAGTTCCATACCAATCGAGTTTGTTAAGCATTGAACGAACCATTTGTCCAAATGTCATTAAATCACCGCCTCCACTTCTTGGATCGATTTCTCTATCGTCATCCTAAATTTAGAGATTATATATGTGTGAAAATAAGACAACGTTTTTACCAAATATGGCTCAAACCAATACCATAAATCGGAGGGTGGTTGACAAAATCGTACATACATAAAACCTATACCTCTAATATAAGCCGATTGTTTACTATTTAGCATACTAATAAGCTGTTTTCTACAAAGAAAATTATATAATGCTGGAATTAAATTGAACTATTACTTCGTTATTCTTAGGTTAAACAATCTATATAAAATACAGAACGCTGAACTAACAACACCACCCGCACCAACTCCACGAACCTAAATTTTAAAAAAACACATAAAACTATTTCAGATGAACTACTTACCCCACCGCACATTCCCGTCATTCCCTGCGTTCTTCTAGTGCCCTTTTCCCATGGCTCCAAATGTTTTACCTAAAACCTTCAATTATATCCCATCAATTATCAATCACATTACCTGGTAAAATATCTGTTCGACAAGTGCTTGAAAATTATCAATTTCCATTAAATTATTCTTATAATAGTAGCTTTCACGAATATTCTCCAATACTAAATTATTTAGATTCATTGTAACTTGATTACCCCAAATAGGTAAAATATTTCCACGTCTTCCTTTCTAAAAAAAATACATCATAGTTATCATATAAAGAGTGGAAAAAATACGGTAGTTTCTTCTTCTTCATCTTCATCTCCATAATTTATAGTTTCTGGGATCGTATTTTGTAAAAATGTCCCGGCATTGATCTGTTGTTGTATGATTGCTTGAACTGGATCCATCTGGACAAGAAGCAAAACTGACTATCAAAATTAAATCACTAAATATGTGATATTGTGCAAAACAATAGTTCTTGAAATATAACAAAGATCAGTGGAAAAAACTTTATTAAGATAGTTGAGATTAAGGATTTATTTCCTCTATTGATTTCTTCGTTGGACCCATTGATGTTTCAGAAACACATATATTTACGAATATATTGATTTGGTGTTGTTATCTGAAACAGGAAATATTATATTTCAGCTATCATTGGAGCCACTAGCGGCGGCACAGGACTACAATGTTTTCGTTCCAATGATGATGAGAAGGAATGTCGAGTTACAATTACAAGCTCTCCAGATGATAGAGGTAATTTTAAAAAAACGAGAAATTAAGTTAGAAAACTAGTTCAAATCCACATATAATAATTTTTAATACAAATTTATGAACATTCTTACAGATTATGTGTGGTTTAATCCCAGCTGTGCTACAACTCGAAGACGGAGAAACTCTTAAAAATAAAAAGAAATTGTCACCTGAAGATACAGAACGCTACGTTCTTATATCCGTTTTACGGCAAAGTAAAGAGGAGTTCGACATGATTCAAAAAAATCAACTACACTTACAACTCAGAGAAGATTATAACCACGAAGGAATTCAAGAGCGGAATCGATTAGAAATGGAAATAAAAAATGAGAATGATCTTATGAGAAAAGCTTTAGCGGAAAATAGTGTTGCCACGAATTCACAAAACAATCAAAGTAGTTCATCTACTGTAGAAACTCCATTAACTGTTGCAACGGTATTCATTTCCCAAATATTGAATAATTCGGCAAACCAAAACAGTTCAAGCAATATAAACAATACTCCTTCAAAATCAAACAAGCAAACCGATAATCAACAAGGTGAAGAAGCACAAATAAAATCAAATATTTCCAAAAGCTCATCTCGAGCAAAGAGTGCAACCCGTAAAATAAGTGACAATGAGAAACCAAAAATTGAGAAAAGTCAAGAAGAGGATTCACAAAGCGATAATAGTAAACAGAACAAGAATTCAGATGATAAAAGTAAAACTCGAAGATATTCCATGATAGAAACTGAAAATAAATCGCAACCGGACAGGTAATTTTATCCTTACTATTTGTTAAATAATTTTTCCAGGCGTGCAAGCGTTGATAAAATACATCAGAAAACAAAAGAAAAGCCTCCAAAGTCTGCCACAAAAAGAACGGATGACAAAGTAAATAATACTTTAAAACGTAACAAATTTAAAATTTTCAGCCTCCTCGAAATTTAGGAGACGTGAAGGGACCTAGATTCCCATCAAATCCGAAAAATACAGAGAGGGCTCCCAGTCCCGGAATGGAGCACGGACCTCGAAAGAAAAACCTTGATGATGTTAACGTAAACTATATTTAATATTTAAAATAACTTATATGTTAAATTCTTAGAAACACTTAGTCGATGCAAAACGCATAAACTCGTCTGATATACGTGCTAGAGCTGAATATCTCAAGGAACAAAGAGACAAATTGCTACAAATGAAACAACTTGAACGGATGAAGCAAATGAACGTTTGAAATTTTATAAATTCTTAATATTTAAAATTGTTTAGGGTATGATCGGAACAACAGAAAGACCAAAAACAGCAAAAGCAGCTAAAGACATTATGGATAACAATAATGGAAATAACGACATTAAGAAAGAGATAAATGAAAAAATTAAAACGGAAATATTAACAATTGATTGAATTCTGTCATTAATACTATTTAATAAACAAATATTATTATTTTCAATATTTATTACCTTACGCCTCCAAAAAATTAATTAATAAAAAACAAATGACGAAGAAAAGCGATTGCAGGTCATATAATTTAAGTTTAACCTATTTTAGGTAGCTGTACTAAATAATTGTAATGTCTTCATTATACGTCAAAATCGATAATTTTTCTGATGACCCCGCGCTAAACTTTTTGACAAGCTCTCGTAAGCTTTATAACAGATAAATAAGAATATAAATTAATTAATTGTGTAACTCATATAGAGAAATAAGCTAAGTTTCAAAAATATAGTCATTTTTGCAACAATTAAAAGCCGGAAGCAGTTCTATCAAATTTACAAACACAAAATATAGAATATGACAAAGTAAAAACCCATATATTGAAAAAGAAAACATACCGTGTTAAAACTATGATGATGGTAATTGCTCAATTGGAGTGGCAAATTTAAAGTCTTCAGGGAACAATTTTGCAGCCTTCGGTAGTAATAACTTATAAGTGGCTTTAATTGTGATTTCAGCGGACCCAGCCACTTCTCCGATTTCTATATACGTTCATACACAACAAATTTAATACAATTAATAAACCTTTCGCAGTTTTCTTATCTGCAGATGCCTGTGATGCCATATAAATAGCTGCTGCAGATATTGAAATTGGCGTTCTTCTAAAAAACCATACTGAAATATACTCAAAGACTAAGAAAAACGCTAACCCTGCTACTAAATCCAAATCCACAGCTCTTTTGGCAATACGTGTTGCTGCTGCTTGAATATAATTTGGCAAACCAAGATTACCGCAGAATCGAGACATGAAATCGGCAGATGTAATTTGCTCCAAATTCGTTTCCAGATTTCGCACTATAATCTTGAAACATCGTCCAATCTCCTTCTTTGGAACTCGAGATACGGCGCAAATTTCTTTAAATGTTCTTGGTACTCCATCTTTACGACACGCAATATACAAACAAGCAGCAGCTTGAGCTTCATTATTTTTTCCGCGTAATGCTTTACTATCTAGTACATCTTTGAATATCTTGCAAGCGTTGTCCTGAATATTCCTTGTTAGATGAATGCGTTCGCTCATCTCTCGAATTAAAGTCATGGCAAGAGTCATTTGTCTATCAGTATTGTTTATTGATTTTCTTTGTGCGTTCGCAAGACTAAATTTATATAGATGATTTAATATCATTTATGAAACAAACGTTACCTATTATCACTATCAGATCCGTTAAAACCAACAGCAATCGTCGTACTTAAATCACCACCACTCAACAATGGATTTTCGGGTGCACCAACACGAGATGGATCGTTTCCACTTCGTTCATTAGAAAACGATCGCCACTCTGTTCCTACATCGACTAACCTAAAATAACATATTTTTAAACAAAATTATCACCTTTAAAATTATAGATCGCTAAACAGGAAACAATTTCTAAACTTATAGTAAATTTTACTAATATTTTCATTGTCATGCATAAAATTTTCTGACCGCTTCGGTCGAATGCAAAACGCGTTTCATTAACCAAATAGGAAGAAGTTGATGAAATTACACACTGTAGAATTAACAATTTCGTAATTATAATAAAAATATACTCTTTTGGAAAACTTTAGATTTCCTAATTTGCTTTACCTGACAATGATAATACTATTATAAATTGTCTTTGTCAAACTATCATATCTTTTCGATATTATTTCAAATTTGTACCTCGTTTTGTTAAAAGAATTTTGTGTCTACCATCTATCTTGTTATAAAAAAATATAACATAAATATTTCCTATTTTCTTCTCCAAAAAACCTTTTAGTCTGACGAATATAATAAAGTAATAATAGACAAAAAATAATTTATAAATATTTACCTATCGCCAACAACGAGTCCGCAAGCTGGACATACCAAATCTCCGGCACGATGATCTTCTACTAAATGAACGTTAGGATGAGTCGGGCATTGAACAGGAGCCGACATTTTTTCTAAAATCAAACTGTTTTTTAACATAATGTTTATTATAAGTATGCTTGTAAAAAATAATAATGTTAAGCATTTCTTCTACATCCATAATCATTTATGTCTAATTTAATAAAAAGTATATTTTTAAACACCAATTTTTCTCTTTTTAAGGCTTACTCACGAGAAAAATACTGGTTTCGATAAAAAAAATTAATTGAAAAAAAATAAATGCTATTCGTGGTGTAGTTATTCGTCAATTATGAAAAGTAATATTTGACGACTAATTGCATACAACGCCAGTCCGATTGTCTGTGCACAGTGTCTGCGCGTGTGCATTCAATTGACGTGTAATAAGAAATGCACATTTGTACTGTTCTTCATAACTTGCCTAGAAATAAAGAAAAATGTGAAAAAAGTATTTGATCACCAACCAAAAAAAATTATAGAAATTTAAATTTTCTTTCCCGGTGAAATAAAATATATTATTTAGAACTATTTAGAATATTTAGAACTAAATTGCAGCTCTAATTTTATTAAAGTTAAAATATACGCAGGATATATAAACGAAAAAATATAAGCAAGCATATATATGCTTATAAGCATATATAATCGAAACTTTCATTAGATCGCTAAATTAAATTAAAAACCCCAACTTGTATGGTAATAGAATGAACTCAGTAAGCATGCTCAAATCTAACTTTATAGAAAGATATTAATATTTTTAGATAGTTTAAGAAATGCTTAATTTAATTGTAATAAAAACTTTTCTGTTATAAAGACTTAAACATTTCCACGCACGTTTAAAATCGAATAATATTTATTTCAATATGGTGAGCTGAAAATCTTATTTTGATTTATTTTTAAAAAGTTCTGATGCCTTTTTCAGAGTTTCATTTATTTTTAAAAAGTACAGATATTACTTTTCACGTAGCATGCTTCTGAAAACGTAAAAGTGATATTTTTAAAATCGATCTCGGGAACGAAGTTACCGTTCGGATTCCCCAATGAGAAGCTTATTTTCTAATATTTCTGATACGTAAATTTACGTTTTAATTTGTTTTATTTTATTCGGTTTTTAACATAATATCAAACTCAACCTTTTTCAGTTTTTTAAAGTTAAATTAGCCAATATATCCTCTGGCTTATTAAAGAAATTTGGACTGGAAAAAAATGACGACGGAAGTCTTGGCAAAACGACGGTTAAAAAGTACTTGGAGTAATCGGTCTTCAGCAGAGATGGGCGGAATGGGATTTTCTCAAATTCAGAGTTCGGAATAAAATTAAAATTTCGGAATTCAGAGTAAAAACTGGAATTTCGAAATCCAAAACTAGGAATGACAGCGAAGTGAAGTTATTGAAACTTCTACTGCGACTAGCTGGCACGCACCTGAAACGAATTACGCTAAATGTAAAACTTTAAGACTGACAAAATAACAATTGGATAAACTTATGAATAAGAAGTTTACTTGTATAGTCGCACAACAAATAAAGTGCATGAGAAAAACTAATCTATATGAAAAGTGATTTTTCGGAATTCAGAATAAAAAATATAAAATTCCGGAATCTGGATATCGGAATGAAAATTGAAATTTCGGAATCGAAAAACGGCTCCATTTCTGATCTTCAGCTAACATAGAATAATTTGTGACGCCTGGAGTTCCTAATTCCCATCCTTTTTTCATTTCGAATTCTTGATTATACGAGATTTTCACAAAAATATCACGCCACCTGCAAATGTAGATTATGCAAGATCCCATAACGATTTATAGAACTTTTAAGACAAATTTCAAGTTGATTGTGGTTATAATTTCAATCTTTCGTTATAATATGGTTATTTGAAGCCAAACAATTGATATATCACCCAATTTCAAAGTTAAATAAAAGTCTAGATTATCAAATAAGTCAGTTATTCTAATAACCCAGGTGGCGCATGATCTATAATATGTTATTACAAGTTTTAAACTTAAAAATCAAATTTTTCGACTTTATTACAAAATGTAGCTTTAAATTTTTTTTCATCCTTCTAAATACTTATTTCTCTCTTTTCGGATAACGGTTTTCGTATGTCTTTTTAAAAAATTACCAATTCTATCTAAATTTAAATTATTTCTGCAAAACTTTAAAACCATTATTGAAATTCGGAAAAGATTTTAATTTTTTAAGATAGTTTAAGTAAAAGCTTACAAACTGTTGTAGACAATATTTGTGTAAACTACACGCGAAAGCTGTAACTCAAGCGTAAATTAAGTAAATAATTATTTCCATTTGGTGTGTTGGCTTTAATATAATCTCAAACTTTTAAGAATAAAATATTTCCTTTGGTGTTCGGATAGTTTAAGAATAATCTTGTATATTGACGGTAATTTTTTTTCATAAATTGTAAATCAAAAGACGCGTTTGAATATTATACAAACGTCAGTTTCAGTTGGCGTCATATGCATATGGGAACTTTTATCGGCTTCCATTGTTCTTTTAAAATTTCAATTCATTTCATTTTCATAAAAGTTTTAAGTAATTTTGCAAAACAGCGGTACCTTTGTATTAAATGAGTAATAGTTCCCCTTCAGTCCTAATAACAGTGTCAAGAACTCTTAGTTAACTAGGTTAACCAAACAATTAAACACATTATTAATCTTAACATAAATACTATCAGAATATACAATGTGTATCCGGTTTAGCATATCGATAAACATCGCTCGATTAAATGTCCTACATTTATCCAATACAAAACAATGATTCAAAAGATAACCGGTAAAAAAGTAGACTGTGAATAGACTCATCCGTCATCAAATAAACAGCAAAAAGCTTTATCTCGCGATAAACACAAATAAAAACATTTGTACCCGCTGATGGAGGACATTATAAAAGGTGGTTGGTCAGAGTAGATGATCATGTTAGCCTAAAAGGTAGTAAAAGCTTCTTCTTCTTCTTCTTCTTCTTCTTCTTCTTCTTCTTTTTCTTCCTTTTTCTTGATTGCAGAAATCTATCATTAACGTATATAATAATTACATTATTTTGAAAGAATCCTTCGCTTGTAATATTCGATTGTTACTATTGTAATATAATCTATTAATTTTGAAACCTTGTTTATTCTTGTTATTAACAATGATAAACATTAACATAATTTTAATTTATATGTAGCACGTAGATGCTACCATTTAGAAAAAATAACTGTTTTGGGACTGTGCGCTTATCTATTTAACCATTTGATAACTTATTCTTGTAACCCTAATAATTATTTGATATAAAGATATCCCGTGAATAGAGCGGAAAAAGTAGCCGTAAGCAAAAATCTGTTACTCGTGTCTTGTTGTCGATTTCAGGTTTGGTCTCGGCTCACATGTATGTTTATAACAATCTGCTGTAACGATGGTTAAATACGAGTTACGGTAAAACTACAGTATTTCATTTCGACTATTTTTTGGTGGAGGAATTGACAAACAACCGAAATGCATTTCAAGTCAACTAATAAATTTTATTCTTAAAAATGTTTTAATATGAATCAACAAGCGCGCGACTCAAGCAGATCAGTATTCAGCCTTCTATATCAACAGTTCGAATTGTTGACATAGAAGGGAGTTTAAACTGCAATAAAGAAACTGCAGTTCCTTTATTTTTATTTTAGAAACTTTGACACTTGAAATACCAGTTGCACGCCAAATCGAAATGAATATTTTTCAATATTTAAGCAGGTCTTTTAACCCTTAAATTTAGGGTGCAAATCAATTGACGTAACTCAACGTAAAGTTAACCACCATTCAAAATAATTAACCAAAAACTTTTTCATTCAAGAATTATGGTTAAAAAAGACGATGGGGGAAATTCTATCGGGGAAAGCGATTTTGTTAGGATTTCGCATAACTCGAGTCAGATAACTTTAATTGCGAATGATTCCAATAAACACTTTCCCCATTACGATTACCCGGTATATTTTCTTGCAATTGGCTCGAGTGATTGCAAGAACTTGTTTAATTCGATTTAGTTTACATCGTTTTAAATTTAATTGATATAAAAATATATTCTGAACCAAAATTTCTGTTTCTGCATGCACGCACCGCTTAAATTATAATCTAACTCTAACAGTAAAATGCATCGTTTCGGCAAGCGGAATACGCCTGCTTACAAGCACAGCACCACAAAGGTATCTGTTTCAACCCATCCGAAGTTTAAATATTTTTCAATATTTAAGCTTATGTTTTAATATTCAATCATGACATCTGTAGCAGTTTTTTAAAGTTTGATGCATCAATTGAAGTATTACATCTTTCTCAAATTACGATTGTAGGAGTGGTGGACACGACATATGTCCACCACACCTACAATCGTCCGGTTCCTGTCCACCTTCATCACCGGCAACTTTGTATCCTCATTGAATCCCTCTGAATCAAAACCAATCTTCAGTTTCTCAAACATCACCCACCTAATCTGCACTTTGCTCGCCATTCGGCTATCGTCATACGCGTGTCCGTGAACTGTCTTCCGGCAAATGTGAGCAGCAGACGGATGATTTCAGCTCTTCCACGGCCCGGAAGAGATATGAGCTCGATTCCAATAAAAACGAATTTATCCACCTTAACGGAACACCGACGTCAAGAACTCCGGGTGGCGTACTAAATAATTAAATATTTAAGCTATCTGATCCAAAATTCTACGAAAATGACCAAGAAAGTAAAATTCTGAAAAATTATAGTTTCTTAAATCAATTGTAAAACTTTGATTAATACAAACTTTATTCTAAGAATCTCAGCCTCCTTGAAGTCCTCCATTTAATATTTTAAAAGTTCTGAAATATCAATTTTAATGACAGACTTCGAGTTCATATTTTATAAAAGATTTCATTAAATGTCTCATGGGATATTCTACGGCATTTTCTGTCTAATATATATAATTCTGTCTAATATATATATATATATATAATTAATTGTCTAATATATATAATTAATTGGTTAATATCGACTATTAATGTTTTTAAAAATTCTGTTGTCGAACTTTAACCGAAATGAGTTGTTTACTTTATTTATAATTCACTGTACGTACTCCCATTTAATTATTATCGCATGTGAACACTTTATGATCTCTAATGAATTAGAAATCTTGTTCAAGCCTTCTTGTACGCCAAAGTTTAGAAAGTTTCTAAATAATAATATTTATATTAAGTCAATCGATTATTTACGTGATCTTGTTTTATATCTACTTATACAAACTTCACACATTTAAAATTTTATTAATTTAAAGTTTTTACAATGCGGGTATTGGTTCTATCTCTTCTGGCAATACTCTGCTTTATATATGCCGAGTCGAAGGTTATATCTCCTAACGAGCTAACCATCAGTAAAATCGGCGAAGAATTGAATAACGAACGTTACAAGCGGTTTAAACGTTTAGCGACATTGGTTGGTTCTTTAATATTGTGAAAATAAATTAATGCACAAATTTAGCAAAGAACCAAAAGAGAGGAAGTTGAGGTAACTGGTGATGACAAGAAGGCAGATAAGCCATCTGAAATTGAAGAAAAGAAGGTACGCTTTGTTTATTTAAATTAGTCTAATATGGGGAATATCAATATCAACATTGTTCATTATATTAAATGATTTAGGAATCCAAGGTTGATGCCAAACAAGAAGTGAAGTCAAATGTCGAGAAACCTGTTGAAAAAGCTGAAGATCTTAAGAAAGAATCGGATCAAGTTGCTCAAAAGAAGAAAGTTAATAAGAAACGCAGAAATAATAAGAACAAGGTTTGCTTTTGTATATTAAAATAATAGATCCTGTTAACATAAGGGACGTGAATTTAAAATTATATCATTCATGTGGTAGAATAACACATTTACTAAAATTTAAATTTTCAAGTCCTGTGTCAGAGATCGGAGCCTAATGAAAGAGGAAAAATTAGGATGGAATAAGGTTCTCATTTGGACGGCCACTCTTTTGTATCTCATCAATATGTGTTGTCTCAAAAAAGGGCAGCCCACATTGAAGAGGAATAAATGAAAAAAGTCGTTTGTGACCGTATGACCGTCCATCTGAGACTATCATTTTTCTTCTCTTTTACCTCTTCCATTAGGCACCGATCTTTGAAAAGGACAATAGATAATTTGTTTGTATTGTATGCCCATTTGAAATATTTAAACGGATATTGAACTTTTGTACGTTTAATCCATGGAAAAATACCAAAGCCACCTGCTTTGAAGATCGCAGAAATAGCTTCAACAGATTCTAACGAAACAGTAGGATGACTGAATTTCTACGATTAATTTTTATTTTCTTTATTAAATGTTCTTAATGTAACTTTAAATGTAACTGTTAAAACTTTATGTTCACAAAACTTGGTACTCCATATCCGTCATAATGGTTGAAGTTTAGAAAAGAAACCAGAAGAAACACAAGGGAAAGAACCAGAAGGGAAAAAAGGTTGTTCTGATAATTACACAAAAATTAAAGTTGTCAATTTCAGAGAAACTCTAAAAGAAACAACAAACACAAGGGAAAGAAGCATTAATTATTTTCAAATTGGTAGAAACAAATAATAATTTAAAATTCTTTTATAATGAAAATGTAATAAATTATTTTTTATGAACACTTACAGATGTTAACAGATACTTAATGGTTTAAACTCATCAGTATTGTTTGATGCCACCCCTCAAAATAAGCTGGGATTACGGTAGAAGCAAGTTATTTGGGAAGCATTGAATTCGCAATCATTGAAAACACTATAAAACTAACATTTTATGATGATTTTCTGATAAGCGTCTAAAAACCTGTGGTCCCACTAAATGCTTCATTTTTTTGGTAGGTTAATATTTACTAGTGGCATCATTTTTTATTAATGACCTTATGTAATTTATTCTCATTCTCTCCGCGATCAATGATTTCATTTTCGAGCTCGGCGACAGAGTTTAATCGCTAATGCTAAACACCATGGCAAAAAAATCCATGGGTGTAATGTTTTGAATCTTTAATCACGCCAACCTTGACGCTCTGACGCAAGGTCTTGCTGAAAATTTCACCCATAAGTAGGTATAATCATTTAGACCTTTTCAGAAAAGTTCAGAAAAGCTCGAAGCAAGTGATGTCTCTCCTTTTTATTATTGTTGCATGAATCTGTTATTTGAAGAATCCAGCTTCCCGGATTCCATTTTTCAGCCGACGTCATCGAATTTAAAACCTCACAAGAAATTAAAAAAATATTTCCCGGTTGGATAAGAACTTCTACAATCTGAAAACTGTTTTTCTTTCATAACCAACACAATAGTCGAGATATTGATTAAGAGCTCATTCTGAGTAGCCCAGATTCTATTTTTAATATACCACTGACTTCAAAAACAAAGTTTTATCATACTGTTATAAATATTTATTTGTTAAACAGTTTAAAAAATATACTTTCTACAAAAATATTGACTTTATTTTTAATGTTGGTCGTCTAAAATGATTCCCGGGTTAAACTTTTGGCTTGTGAGTTCACATAGCTCCCACATAGAATTTCAGAACTATGCTAAATTAACAAAAAAAATTATAAATATCGCAACAATAATGACTGCCTTTCTCAGGTATAGGCGTAAACTATGTCAGTTTTGTTGTTGTTGTTGTTGGTTGATAATCTTACAAGTATAAGTTATGAACCCGATTGATTCTTGAGCTTACAACTTATTAACATTAAAACAGTGTTTTTTGCGGATATTATAAAATTGTAACTATACTAAATAATAAACAACCATCAGAATTGTGTGAACCGTTAAAACTATAACTCCACGTTCCTATGATATTTCAAATGGGAAGCCTTACCACACCTGCCGTATTCTTCGGACATTGCCCCGTCGTATTATCATCTTTTCCGGTCAATGGCTCATGGTCTGGAGGAGCAGCGCTTACGAGATCATCAAAACGTCAAAAAATAGCAAGTTGAATGGACTTAGTCCAAACTAGAAATATTATATATATATACAGATTGTTATTAATGACGGTAAATATTTTGAATAAAAGTTTTGTTTACATTTGTCCAGTTTTTTATAGTTTCATATGCGTATTGTCTTTTTCAGAGATCGGTGCCTAATGGAAGAGGAAAAAAATTAGGATGGAATGAGGTTCTCGTTTGGACGGCCTCCCATTTTAGACGGCCATTCTTTTTTACGAAATTATGGGCAGCACACATTGAACAGAAATTGACGAAAAAGTTGTTTGTGGCCGTGTGGCCGCCCATCGTTTTCTCTTCTTTTATTCCATTAGGCACCGATCTCTGAAAAGGACAATAAAAAACGCGTAAATTAATTTCTAAACCTAATATATTCCATTTTAGCACAATTTATAAAACTTGAATAGTTATGGATAAAATAGTGAAATTGTATATTTTATGAGTGGTACATTCAAAAGAAACTGTAAGAAGAATGCATAGAATGTGGATCAATATTTTATTTTTACAGAATATCACCATCACGCGAAAATTAATTTCTAGTTTCGTTCACAAGTCTATGCGGCAATGCAAAATGCGGCCAACGTTAAATATCTGTAAAGTAATTTATAAGATATAAGTAATTATTATAACTCTTATTATCATGATTATCAAAATAAATGTATTATTGTCATTTAATATATATATATATAATACCTTATTCATACGGGTATGAATTATATTGGGTTAAGGAATAAGTTCGTAGAGTTCATTTCGCAGATTTTTAAATAAAAAAGTTATTATAATAATCAATTAATCAATTATGTATTCTCCGTTACTGTTTACGACTTCCTCGCACCTCTAGATCAATTTGTTGATGCCGCTATGCCAAAAATTGCCTGGTCTGGTGTCGAAGAAGTCGTTATGCCAGTTTTTGAAGCCCTCAAAGCTAACTATCCTCATTTGGCTTGACAGAGAGCGGAAAAGGTGATAATCGGATGGCGCAAGGTCTGGAGAGTACGGTGGATGCAGAAGAACATCTCATTCGAGCTCTTTGAAGGCGGTTTTGACGACTTGTTAAACATGCGGCCAGGTATTGTCGTGGAGCAAGATGACTTGGCCTCGTTTCATTCAAGCATTTCCCAGACGCAGCATGCCCTCCCAGTTCCACTAAACGCGGATCATGGTCTTTTTTATGCTATTTTTAGGTCTTCAAGATTAAAGTCGCCATTTTTTAACTTTGCGAACCATTTTTTTTGTGCAGTAGACACTCCTAAGACACCTTCTCCATACACACTGCATATTTCCCGAGAGGCTTCGGCTGCTTTTTGCTTTCAATGAAAAGCTTAAAATTTCAGATCAAACTAAAAACATAGTAATGAGCCTTACCAAACGACAATTGTACTTATCAAAATGAAAACAAAGCTGTAAACATCTGCTCCATCTTGAACTTCTAGAATAATTGAATATTTTAAGATAATTTAATTCCAATCTGCTTCATTCACAGAAAATTCATATTTAAATATTTATAAGTTAATTATAACATTATATTAATTTATCACATGGTCTCTTGCGGATATTTTCAACCAAACAAGTCTAATAGCCACAAGTTCTAAAAGAAGATTAAGATGTTAAACAATACATTCATTTTAAAATAGCGGCTTACGTGAAATAACAATCTCAATATGACAGCAAATTGTTAAACTTGACACCTTATAATGATATTCTTGCTTTGGTTTCAATGAGGAAATTTTTCAAATAATGCTAAAAGGGAAAGTTATTCCACTCATCGTATTTTATAAAATTGATGTTGATTTAGAATCTCATATATTGATATCCGTTCTATTTTTTTTAGACAAAAACTTTCTATATAATCTGCTTGAATGAACGTACTTAAAAAACGGTTTGGCCTAGTTTCAATTTCATACCATAAAAAACGTAGATAACAGATAGAAAAGGTAAATAAAATACAATAACCTGAATTAGAAAGCCTGTCGTCGAATATAAAGTTTTATCTATAAAAACTCTAGCACTAATCGTTCGCGGATACTATAAAAGACAATTTCTTTGGAGAAAGAATCATATTAAACAATTGTTTCAAATCATTTCTAATCTTGACTTTGTTTTCAGAGAAAACATGAGAGTATTCATCTTGGCATTCTTGGCTATTCTCTGCCTTATTGCATACACCGAATCAAGAGTTATTGCTTCAAATGATGTTGAATTGGTTTCACTTCTCTAATATTTCAAATATAGTTTGAATTATGTTTAGGCCAGAGTTAAAAGAAGCTCAACAGAAGTTCAAGTAACCGATGAAGCTACAAATGATTTGGCAAACGCTCAAGGTAACGCCGATGGAGAGAAACCAACCGAAAAGAATAAGAAGAACAAGAATAAGAAAAATAAGAATAAGAGAAACAAGAATAAGGTGCGGTATTAATAATCGTCTATATATAGCAGAAATAAATTTTTCAGAAGGGAAAGCAACACAAGAACAAGGGAAAACACCCAAAGGGAGCTAAGGTCTGTTAGAGAGTATTTTTGGATAATCAATAAATAATTTTCAGAAAGCTGCCGAAGCAAACCCAGCCGAGGATATCAAGAAGCAATAAGATTTCGGTGATGAATCGCTAACCTTTCTTAAATTATTAATATTTATATTTATAAAATATGCTACTCAATAATAAAAATTAGTTACATTTGACTATAGTAAATAAAAGAATAGTTCATCCAAATGACGAAATAAATTCCAATTTATAGTATTAAAGACATGAAGGCCATACTTGGAAAATTTTGGCAAAAATTTTATTCATTCGCAGGTGAACTGGAAACAACTCTCTTTAGTACCCTTGTCGGTCTAGTGAAACCTATACCAAACTGGTGTCAATCCGACGTAAAGCCATAAATAGGCTGAGCCCGAGTGTCGAAAAGAAGAAAGATTTTACACTGCATTCGGTAGGACCAGCGCGACATACTATATTACGATCTTCTCCAACCCGGCGAAACGATCACGGCCAAACAACAAATTGTCCAGTTACGGAACAACGTCGGAGCAAAATAGATATCGACATTATAAACTTCACAACAACGCAAGGTGGTAATAGGATAAATACACCCTAAATGATTACAAATGGAAATTCTTACAGCACCCATCATATTCTTCAGACATCGATCATCAGATTATCACCTTTTCCGGTCAATGGTAAACGTTTTGCAAAGCAACACTTTTAAAACTGCCAAAAAGTCCAGACCGGATCCTGTTTTTTACAATGCGATCCTTTAATTGATTAGTTTTTGAGAAAATGTTGTATTAAATGATGGACGCTATTTATAATAAAGATTTATTGTCCTTTTCAGAGATCGATGCCTAATGGAAGAGCAAAAAAATAGGGGCGGAGAAAAGGTCTTGTTTAGGCAGCCACACGGCCACTAAAGCCATCGAATCTCTTCCTCTTTTGTTTGTCATCAATATTTTTATTTCATCCATTTTCATTTTTAAATTAAACTTTTCATTTCTTTTCATCAAATAATAAACAAAAAATAGATAACAAAAATTGATGAGAAACAAAAGAGGAAGAGATTCGGTGGCCGTGTGGCTGTCTAAACAAGACCTTTTCTCCGCCCCTAATTTTTTGCTCTTCCATTAGGCATCGATCTCTGAAAAGGACAATAACTTTAAAATAAATATACTATTAAAAAAACTTCATTTCTCAAAAAACGGCCGTAATCAATAATCTTTTAAAAAACTAATAATCCTAATAAATAAAAGGAAATTGGAAATGATATCGGCAATATTGGAATATTTCCTGATATCATTGGTTTTAAAGCAAACCATGATATACGCGCGTCATATAAATTTTACGTGTAAATTACAATAAAAAACTTAAACTACCGAAAAATTTAATATCTTTCCACTATTTTAGATTTCAGTACCTTTTCTGTGCTCGTATTCGAATTGGCATGCGGCCGAAACTTATTTGATCCCATAGTTTATAATGCATTATAATTTTGAAGCACAACGGATTTCTGACGGCACACCAACTGGGATGATAATAAAATGAGCTCAGGTAACGTGCTCAAATCTAACTTTTTGGAAAGATATTAATATTTTTAGGAAGTTTAAGACAAGCCTAGTTAAATTGTGGTAAATAATATTTTATTAAAAACACCTAAAAAATTTTCAGACGCTCTTAAAAATTGCAAATTCGTTATTTCCATTTGGCGTGTGACGGATAAGAAAAATCCCAAATGTATTAACAAAATAATAAGCTCATAAATGTAATTCAAACCTAATATATCGTGAAAATCTTGGAGATACCCTAATGGTGTCTGCTTTAACAATTAGTTTTTAACTTTTACGTTGATTTTAATAAAATTCTCAGCTCAAATTCTTTGCTCGGTGGCTTCTATTTACTCTTGTTTCCGTCGTTCTGAACATTTTCGGTTGGATTGTGTAAGGATATTGAGGTGTACAATCCAAAACGTTCACGTAATTACGATAACAGAAATTTTCACAGGCATGTGTTTAAGATTCTTATCTTTTGGAATCAAAAAATAATATTATAATAAAATAAGGAACAATAAAGGCACACACCGAAGGGTGCCATAAAAATAACGAAAAATAACAAATTTGTTGAAAATGTGGTCATTTTCGTTGATCTTCTTTCTTTGCTGTTCTCAGTTTGCGTGTCGTCATGTTAACTGTATGGTGTTTGGAAATTACAGTTATTCGGCTTTTCTCTAACTCGCTATTGTCGAGAGAGATGAATGTCGAATTGTCGTCACGTGTGAATTAGTACGCACGCCAAGTGAAAATTGAAATTTTCACAACATTTAAACGTGTATTATTAAATTCTACGCATAACTTACAATTCCCTTTTTAGGACACTTTTGAAGATTTCAATAAAAATAACAGGAAAGATTACAATCTTTAAAAGTATTAGATTATAGCGGATTTATGATCATCCATCAGTTGGCGCGAATACGTCGGAGCACAAAAAACACTTTACTTACTTTATATCGAGTACAATATTTTTAAGGTTACTATTCAAATATTCTCATTTTACTCGCACAGTTTTTTTTAGATTAAACTGTTGTATTTCATATATTATAATTTTACTACAAAATGTTTACATTTTATTAAGTTTAAACCGTTAAAGCCAGAATAAAACAATCATAAATGTAAAACAATAACATGTCTAGTTAAGCAAATGATCATCCAAGTTCTTGCACTTCCGCATTTTCAAAAAATCGCCGACTTGTTGTCGAATGTCCGGATTGCAGTACGCGTAAATTAATATTCGCACCGCGGATGACGTCATATAAAGAATACTGACAACATCACCAAAAATTGTATATATCGTTGAGGCCTTGTATGGATCATTCTCACTATAAAAGAATACATATTATTTAAAATTATTAAAAAAAATAAATAAAACAATAACATTTTCATAAGAATTCTTCAATCAAAAAGGAATTATTCATAGATTTTATGTAATAATATTTGATTTGAGTCATTAATGTAATATAAATGAAGAATGTTGTGAAATAAGCATTCTTTGAAAATTTCAAAGAGTAACTCATATTTTTATTTTTTAAATTTTATTTTTCAACGTTGCCTAACTTTGTAGTTTAATATTTATTGTCCTGGTGCAGGTTATTGAAAAAATCGGTTTAAAGGAGCATTCCGAATAATAAAATGATCTCGCTTGAGAAAGGTTTAGATGTGTGGTCGGTGTACAAAAGCATTTGATATATTATTGCGTACTGATAATTGCAGATTAAAAGATATTATCCTTTTCAGAGATCGGTGCCTAATGAAGAGGAAAAAGTTAGAATGGAATGAGGTTCTCGTTTGGACGGCGATCTTCTCATCTCTCATCAATGTGTATTGTTTCAAAAAAATGGATAATACACATGGAAGAGAAATAGATGGAAAAGTCGTTTGCGGCCGTGTGTCCGTCCAAACGAGACTATCATTTTGTTCTCATTTTTCTGCTCTTCCATTAGGCATCGATATCTGAAATGTACAATAATTAACTAAAATAATACGAATATCACAATATACGGTTCGTTTCATCCTGTATTACTAAAACAATTCAAGTTTTGTTAAACCTTTTCCGAAATAAATAAAGGGCATCATTCATTAAGAACGGAAAATAAAAATATTCCATCAGCAATAGTGCGCCAATTGAAGATAACAATTTTCTGCGTTTTACACGCATCATATAAGTTTTACGTGTACATTACAAAAACCTAGTTGAGGCCAGTTTGTAATTTATTTCTTAAATTATTGAATAATATCAATATCTTCCGGAAATGTTTTGTTTTAGCACGTTTTGTCAACTCGTTTTATAAGCATTCCAATTGGAGTGTGTGTCGTAGATGTACACCGACTAAATTTTTGATGGACTGGCATTTTTTTACATCCGAACTTTGATTGAACTCAAATAATTATAGTTTTCATACATTATTTTTGTTATATATATACACTAGCTGACAAAAGTTTTGTCACGAATGTTTTTTCGGGTTTAACTTTTTTGTGACTTGAGCAAATTGGCTGATGTTTTGATATGATAGATTCATATGGTTGTAGATTATTTTACAAATCCCCGCTTGTGATTACGATGATCCGTTTTACAGTGACAAGCGTTTATCGTAAAACGCGTAGATCAAAGATATTACGCACTTTTCTTGCACTGCATTTTTTAATAATTTTTAAAGTTCAATTTTAATTTTTTTTAATTTATTGAAAATAGCAGTAATTGGCAACATTTTAGAGATGACTCCACGTAAAGAAACACCAATTGCCACCCGGCAAGCTGTTATCAATATGAGGGAAAACTGAATGCGTCGTACCGAAATTGCCATGGTAATTTAAACCAAATTTTGCTACTATAACATTTTAAACACTGATTAACATAAAATATCAAAAAATCAGCCAATTTGGTCAAGTCACAAAAAAGTTAAACCCGAAAAAACATTTGTGACAAAACTTTTGTCAGCTAGTATATATATTATATTCATATTTACAAACTGATTTTAGTATAACTATATTCCTGCGTACGCCAACTGGAAACAACCATTTTCCAATACTTAAGCATTTCTGATAATTGCTACGTTAGATTTTAGCACGTTTACTGAGCTTATTCTATTAACATACCAGTTGCCGTGCTTCCGTAGTAACATTATATATTCTTGCTTGGTAATATGTCATTTCTACTCTTCAATGTGACCATTTCAAATAAATGGATTGCATATTATCTTTCTTGTAAAACTAATAAAACTCACAAAAAAGTGTGAAGATAAAACAATAATAAAAATAATTATTAGCTTAACTTCTCTTCATTCTGATCATAAAAAACGAGTCATTAAACATTATGAAGCTGTAAATTTTACTTTAATCATTTTATTATCACTTTAACTATGCAAATAAAACCACACATTTGAGAAGTTCTCCCGAAAGAAAGCGTTTGATCAAGCCGAACTCTATTGTTGTTAAGATTAATGAAGATAAACGATTGGATCAGAGACCGCATGATATATCCCACGCAAAAATGTTTCAAGTTTATCGAGGTTTTAGAAGTTATAAAGTTGAAAGTTCGTTGTTGTTTGCTGATACTATTAATATCAAAACTGTCTATGTCAATGTTTCCCACAATATAAACAATGTTGAAGACATTCTTGATATTAATATCATGGGAAGATCTATCATTGAACGTAATTAAAAGTAAATATTAAGTTGTCTGAATTAAATTCAAAATCATTGAAAACAAACAAATGAGTAATTAGAAAGTTGTAATCCTTTGATTACTTAGGAGTTGTTCTAATCATATCAACTAAAGTGATCACAGTTTAAGATATTTAAATATTTTTGTTGTAATTCGCAGAATTTTCGCGCTTCGAGTTAATTCCCGGAAAAAAGGTGTTTTGTCTTATCGGATAATAAAATTGCACAAATATTCATAGTAAAAAAGTTGGTCGTTCGGTGAGCTGTGAATTGACTTTACCATCCCTTTGAGATTTTGTTAATACTTTCACTATTTATAGGTTGCAATCAACGCATCAAAATCTATAAATAGTGAAAGTATCTCAGATGCGGTATGCAGGAACGTATTTATCCGTTAAATGGTCATGGAAAATCATTGGTTAATTGCCCTTTACAGAAAATTGTAAATATTTTACAATCTGTTTAGTATTAAAATATTATTTCTTGCATATACTTGCTTAATTTTCCTATAAAATTAGTTTAACAATAATTTTCCCTCGCCATTTAACAAGAGAAAATTGCACAAACACTTTTCCAGAATTAACACTTTAAAATAAATTTGCGCTTTCTATTCGTTTCAAATTTTAAAATACAACTACAATGATATTGTTTGTTGTTTCGTTTAAATTAGCTCGAATTTTTTTAATGGGCGAATTTTGTGTTATAAAAAACTATAAGATAGACAATTTTCAATTTTACACAATATTTTTTCATCCCATTTTTTGCTCGATTCAATTTTCTGTCAAAATTTGAAGATAATCTTCTTTAGTGTTCTTGCAAAACCAGTTTGCACGAGATTAGTTCATGTTGCTAATTTTCTTTTCAGTTTAACAAAAAATGAATTGTGAAATGAGAACTTTGAAAATGAAGTAAACAATAAAATAGTACTAGTCATCGCATTTTGATTAAAGTTTGAAGATACATGCCAGCTTTAACCTCTAGTTTTCGGTTATATTTAAGGGTCTAGATTGTTAATAACCTAAAGAAAATTATATTAAATTAATTATATTTTGAAAAATCTATATTTTTAAATATCGATATTTTAAGAAGATTTTAAAGATGTGACTGAATTGCTTAAAAGTGTATTAGCAGTTATGCTAAAGGCGTAAATAATTGTAATTAGCATATATTACCATGTTGAATCATGTGTCAACTTCCAAATAAATAAAATAGACTAATTTTCACGTCGAATTCCTAAATTTGCCCAATATTATCTTTTAAAGATAATTTTTTTCTACAATAGTAGCAAGCCAAGTTCATTGTAAAAAAACAGAAGCTCAGAAAAGTCATTTAAATTTAAAATTTTGAGATATTTAAATTTTATGTGATATTTTATTGTAAGGTCTAGAATGTTGCCGTACAGATTAGTCGTTATCTCTCACGTGGATTTTAAAATAATTCGTTTAAAAATTTAAAAATTAATATTTTCAATTGGCGTGTAGTAGTATTTGGAACTTGAATTGAGGTATTTGGCAGTTTCAATTGGCGTGCAAAACTCTTTCAAACTTTTCCAGATATTTATTTAAGGTATAAAGTAATTTTTAATTAATAACAGAAACTCTTATAAAATTTATCTAACAATCATTTCTTCATTTATTGAATCGAACAATTAGTTTGATGTTATTTGAATGAGCACTCCACTGGCAAGAAAGCGCGCCGCATTGCAAAAGAATTCGCACCAATTGCAAACACTACCATTTAATTTATTATTTTTATTTCCAATATTTTATTTATCAGTTAACGTTTCGTTCTGCAGAAATTCTGATGTATTAATGAAAAGAAATTCTTAGTACCTCAATTAATGGACCAGAAGAGTCTTCATCGTCAATATAAGTGACTTGTAAATATTGTAAAAATAGAAAACAAAAATACTAAATTGAAAGGTTGAATTTGCAACTTTTTGCAACTCTTTTGCAATGCGGCGCGGTTTCGTGACAGTGGAGTGAATGAGTATTACAAGTTTACATTGTTTATTTTCAACAATTTAACACGAACAATTTAAAACATATAAAAGACCTGTTCTATTACCAAATAACACTATTTGAGAGTAATTTCTGAGCTGCCACTTTTCCAATTAAATTTGGCGGGAGAAGAAGAAGTAGAAATTGAAATTATAAAATTATTAGCTACTATCAAAGCTGATTTCTTCCAAAAGAGCTTTGAGCGGCTTTTAGATTTTCTGAAACCAAGATATGGAAAGTTCAAAGTTTTCCCGACAATTTAATTTTCTTTTATTAATTTATCGCTATAGAATTCTCGCGATGAAATGTGAATTAAATCTCAAATTTTATCTTTCACGCGTCTGCACCAGATGTAGATTGTCCATGATTCAATAATGCTTTACTAAATTCTGTGTAGGCACTTATGAAGAATTTCACTGATTGTGAATATTTTAATTCAAACAATCCACACATTATCCTATTTAAGGGGTAAACTAAAGTCTATAACATTAAATAGGACTTTAATTTTATTGAAGTGCTTTTTTTTTAATAATAAAAAACCACAATTGGAAATAAAACATTAGAGTTTTCGACTTTCGTATATTGTTTCATTTACTTTTGAAATGCATAAAATGAAATTATTAAAAAAAAATTAACTCACTCTATAAGTATAGATGATTTTGTGACTTCAAGAAGAGTTAATATAATATGCAATGTATTTGAAATTAAATAAGTGCTAACAATAACAACCTGTACTTACTATTCTATTAAATATAATATAATTAGAAAACTAACCATCGAGTATATTGCATTTTTAACAGGGGCTGCTAGTTTTTGTATCCGTAATGCTGCAATCACATTCGATCGTTTACGCGTTATTTCAGTTTTTACCTAAATTTTAATTATAAGGAATTAGATGGAAACTATTGTTGTAACCAGTTCATTGTTTCGTGATATCGTATTTATTTTTGCTAATTTTTTCACAATTACCACGTTGAGAATCATTAATGAAATGAATGGGCAGAATGTTTGAAGATAAGCTATACCGTAAACATCATATATCATGTATAATGTGCTCGTCTGAAAAATATAATTAATAACTGAAAATAGAATATAATAAGGTTGTATGAAGTTTAATAAAACTGGGACTTATTTTAGACAATCCAGGTTAATTATACCGTCGACATTATTGTAGATTGTAATATTTGATATACATTTAAGCATGCCACCAAAGAAAATTGGTATTTTCATCTGGAGAACTGTAATACTTCTCAAAACTAAAAGCACACCAAATCCAAATAGCGTTTTTGAGATTTTTAAACGTGTGTGGAAATTTTTAAGCAAAAAGAAAAAAAAGTTTTTACTGAAATTTAATTAATCTTGTCTTAAACTATCTAAAATATTAATATTTTTCTAGAATGATTACTGAGCTCATTCTATAACCATACAAGTTGGTGTGCTCCAAGTGACTGCAAAGTCGAATAGTTAAAGTCTATTAAGATTTAATTTTCTTCGAAACAAAATTCTTTGAAATTGTTATTAACAGCGTTACAACGTCTCTTAATGAAATCTATTTTTTTGTCGAGTTATAGGACATAGGGAAAACAAGGTTTTTTTAGAAGAATGTGAAGCGTGCGATGAGTCATATAAATATTCATCAAAACTGGCGGATCTAATTAATGGAATAAATTATTTATAGATTATCTGTTTAAAATCTTTTATCCGTTTATTGTCTTTTTCAGAGGTCGCTGCCTAATGGAAGAGGAAAAAACGTTGTATAGAATGAGGTTCTCGTTTTGACGGCCACTCTTTTTTCAAAAAAAATGGGCAGCAAACATTGAAGAGGAATAGACGAAATAGTCGATTTTGGCCGTGTGACCGTCCATCCGAAACTATCATTTTTTCTTCTGTTTTTTCTCTTCCATTAGGCACCGATCTCTGAAAATGACAATAATAGAAAATAAAATCGTTTCCATAAAACTGTTCCACGCCAAATTAAAATGACGATTTTACAATATTTTAACTCATTTAATTAATTTCTACGTAAAATGTAAAAACTAACTTTTACGTCTATTGTACACTTCTTTGAAATATCTCTGGCGCTTCAAACTTTTACGACACTTTGGATTTAAGAGACTCTCCTGAAGACTTGTTTTTTTAAAATTAATTTGGCGTACTGTTTTGCTTAACGAACATTGTATTTATTAATTTTTATTTTAAAATCCTGATTAACGTTCTATACTTACAATTTTTGGTTTATACTACCCATTTTTATTCCTAAACTTCTTCTGTTTACTCGAATTATTGTTTTAACATTACATTCTTGAAACGTGTATATTTTCCAGAAATATATACCTTTCAAGAATACACAAGCGTTATGTTAAACAATTTTTCCCCTTGCTGCTATTACGATTCAGTTTGATTTGAAAATAGTTAAAATTATAATAGTTAAGCTAATAAGCGCCAAGCATAGAAAAAAACTATTTTGCTTGAATTGTAATGCCGATTTTCAGCAGTAGAGCACGTCTCTCAATTCCTTCACCAATTTTCCAAAAATGCAAACTTAAATCTAAAAAAATCTTCCGAAAAACTTAACTTCATCGTCAACTTCACTCAAATCAACAATCAATATTCAATATTATTTAGTTTCCGTGTGCTCCATCTGATCAATCTTATGATATCACGAGTATTCATCATACGGCTCCTGTGAATCACAATCCAACAACTTTTTCCGTGTTTTTATTTAATTTCAAATGCACCGAAAAGCATATGACGCAGATGTTAGGATCAAATAAATAAGTCGCCTACACATTCCAGCATGTCGTCAATATAATCCTCTGACAATGGGCGGGAGCGCCAATAACGCTCCGCCATACTTTTCTTCATTTCATTTGTTGTTAGTTCAACTAAATGCCCTTTTAGCAGGTGTTCCATTCGAACAGATATTTTATTTATTTTTTGCAAGCTGTTTCGAAATGTGATTTTAGGTTCTTTTCACACATTTTCTTTGCTTACAAGTTAAAACTTCATTGTAAATTAAAACACTATTTTGAATAATTTAAATAGAATAAATAAATTCCAGGTTTTTGCTGGCATTAATGTCTATAAACTAATTTGAAAGCCCCTATAGCCTAATTTCATTCATATATGAACAGCAACTTCTTCTAACTATATACAGTATATTTTAAAGAATGTCATTTTTCTAATTGTGAGTACTTAATTTCAAAGCTTGTTCCTTATTAATAGTCGATATATTGGGGTTTATGGCAGGCCAAATGAAAATTACAATTTTTCTAGATTTAAAAGTGTTTTATTAATTTCCACGTGTAGTTTAAAATTATTTTTTACCTTAGTTTGACAAGCTTGCCTTGAAATATCGCTGCTTGTACACGTCAAATGGAAATTAATCTTTTTCAATATTTAAACGTGTCTTATTAATTTACACGTATTATTTTCATATAACTTATCACGTAATTTTCACTAACCCTTCTTAAACTATCTAAAAACATGCCCCTCCTATCGAAATTTGCAAAATGAGCATCTTTTCCGAGCCCCCAACTTAACCATACAATTTGGGGTGCTTGTACTTTTACAAAATTCTGTGTCAAATTGATTCTTATGAGAGTTTGTTTTTAAGAAATCATTTGGCGTGCCGTCATATTCAATTACAGGAAAATGTAATCTCATAGCACTCGACTGCCACGAAACGCCGCCGCATTTCAAAAGACTTCGCACCAATTGCACAAAAACTACCTTTTCATTAACTTTTATATCAATTGTATTGCTCTTTTCAGAGATCGGTGCCTAATGGAAGATGAAAAATTAGGGTGGAATGCGGTTCTCGTTTGGACGGCCAATCTTTAGACGGCCATTCTTTTTTATGAAATAATGGGCAGCACACATTGAAGAGAAATTGACGAAAAAGTTGTTTGTGGCCATGTGGCCGCCCATCATTTTCTCTTCTTTTTTTCCTCTTCCATTAGGCATTGATCTCTGAAAAGGACAATATTTGTTGATTGTTGTTTAACAGAAGAGTATAAACCAAACTATTATATATATATATATATATATATATATAATATTTTCAGAACAAAGTATAAAATTTTAACGAATTCATCTGTTAAATAATAAAAGTAATAAATAAAATATTTGTAAAAAATTAAAAGATCATGCAATTGGTGCGATGTCTTTTGCAATGAGGCGCAATTTCGTGGCATTGGAGTGCTATGAGATTACATTTTCCGGAAATTGAATATAACAGCACGCCAAATGAATTCTTAAAAACAGACTTTCAAAAGAATAAAAGCTTGCACCCCCCATTGATATCTTAAAAAAAGGAATTCGGAAAAGTTATTAAAATCAAACGTATCGTGAAAATTTTAAGCGCAATAGATATTTTAAAAGAAGACTGTAATATTGACGTACAATCTGGTCTTAACGTTACACTGAGAAATTAACTATGCGCGTTTAAAATTGGTAAAATTGTCATTTTCATTTGGGGTGAGCGTGTATAAAATGTTCATTTTTCTAACCACTACTGCTCGCCAATTGAATTTATAAACATAGTAGTTCAGAAAAGTTGTTAAAACCAAACATTTCGCGAGAATTTGTAGCATCTGAGATGCTTTAAAGAATGTCTTTAAAAGTAACGTAAAGGTTATGTTTTGACTTGCACGTGAAAATTAATTGAATGCGTTGCAAAATCGTTAATTTCGTTTGGTCTCTTGTAAAACACTTTAACGAAGCCGATACATAGTCTCTCTTTAAATCTTACGATGTTATATTTTTTGCTAAGTGTACATAAACTTTAGAAATGCGTTATTTCAGAGAATCTATTTCAGAAATATACTAATCAAGATCTGGGTAATCTTAAATAAATCTGAAACTGCTAAGGTCGACTGAAAAATAAAGAATAGAAAAATTTATGGTTATAATTTGACCAAAAACGTGAATATTCCAAAATTGCTGTCATGATTAAAAAATTACGTTTTGCTTTATTGAGTGGTTCTACAGGTTCTCAAGGAAATAAAGTCTTAATAGACATTTAGAGTTGTTCGTTGCTCTCATTTCATTGCATATAACAACTTTCTGCAAAACCCACAGTTCTTTAAAAAAACTAATTTCCGGTCCTAGTTTTCATGCGCTGCGCCAGTCGGAAACAAATATGACTTTTTAATCATTTGTCTCTGCATTTTGTCAACTCGACAACAAATCATTAAAATAACCACCCATAATAAAAAAAACCGAACTGATCTCTTGTGTTCGCAAACAACGAAGACACTTGAAACAGTTTCGTTAAAGTTTCTCACTAACTTGCTCAATAAATCATTTTATTGCGCTTTATCTATTTGCTAATATCAGACGCTTCTTAAACTGATCCATGTGATCAAACAATCGACTCATATGATTATTTGTATCATATGGTTCCTTTAACAAACGTGACATTCAATGCAATTTGAATGGGCAAGTTATTTAAAGATTCGTCAGTTATTAACCATGTCAATTTTAATTAAAACTGATAAGTTTTTATGATCCTCATTTTCCCGTAACAATTATCATTATACATTCCTCGCTGCATTTCATATTTTTTGCTTGAAATTTTTCTGTCAATACCTTTCAGATCATGTTTGTTGCGAAATGACAGTTGATTTACGGAAAAAAACTGATTTATTTATCTCCGCCTCTCCCATTTGAATATATATATATATAACATGGAATCATTTTGCAGATAGAACTACTCCTTAATACAGTTAAAAATAAAACATGTCAGTTGAACAGGTACGCCGCTAAATCTCAGCACTATAAATATGTAATATTCAGGTTGAAGCCGCAACTATTGAGTTAACTGAAGAATTAAAAGAAGCATTCAAGAAGATTGATGAATCCACTACTTTAACAGGTACTTTATTGTGTTTAGTTCATTTATTTCAAAAAATTCAGATGAGCAAAAAGCAGAAGAAAAGAAAAAGCTGCTGAAAGCAGCACAAGATAAGAAAAATGCAGCTTCAACAACTTCAACAGAAGAAAAGAATGAAGAAGCTGCACCTGCTCCAGTTGAAGAGAAGAAAGAGGAAGCTGCTCCAGCTCCAGCCGAAGATAAGAAGGAAGAAGCTGCTCCAGCTCCAGTGGAAGAGAAGAAGGAAGAAGCTGCTCCAGCTCCAGCCGAAGAAAAGAAGGAAGAAGCTGCTCCAGCTCCAGCCGAAGAAAAGAAGGAAGAAGCTGCTCCAGCTCCAGCCGAAGAAAAGAAGGAAGAAGCTGCTCCAGCTCCAGTGGAAGAGAAGAAGGAAGAAGCTGCTCCAGCTCCAGCCGAAGAAAAGAAGGAAGAAGCTGCTCCAGCTCCAGCCGAAGAAAAGAAGGAAGAAGCTGCTCCAGCTCCAGCCGAAGAAAAGAAGGATGTAGCTGCTCCAGCTCCAGCCGAAGATAAGAAGGAAGAAGCTGCTCCAGCTCCAGCCGAAGATAAGAAGGAAGAATCTGCTCCAGCTCCAGTGGAAGAGAAGAAGGAAGAAGCTGCTCCAGCTCCAGCTCCAGTTGAAGAGAAGAAAGAAGAAGCTGCTCCAGTCGAAGAAAAGAAGGAAGAAGCTGCTCCAGCTCCAGCCGAAGAAAAGAAGGATGAAGCTGCTCCAGCTCCAGCCGAAGATAAGAAGGAAGAAGCTGCTCCAGCTCCAGCCGAAGATAAGAAGGAAGAATCTGCACCCGCTCCAGTTGAAGAAAAGAAGGATGAAGCTGCTCCAGCTCCAGCTGAAGAGAAGAAAGAGGAATCTGCTCCGGCTCCGGTAGAAGAGAAAAAGGAAGAAGCAGTTCCTGTCGAAGAAAAGAAGGAAGAAGCTGCTCCAGTCAAAGAGAAGAAGGAGGAAGCTGCTCCAGTTCCGGTAGAAGAGAAGAAAGAGGAAGCTGCTCCAGCCGAAGACAAGAAGGAAGAAGCTGCTCCAGCTCCAGTGGAAGAGAAGAAAGAGGAATCTGCTCCGGCTCCGGTAGAAGAGAAAAAGGAAGAAGCAGCTCCTGTCGAAGAAAAGAAGGAAGAAGCTGCTCCAGTCAAAGAGAAGAAGGAGGAAGCTGCTCCAGTTCCGGTAGAAGAGAAGAAAGAGGAAGCTGCTCCAGCCGAAGACAAGAAGGAAGAAGCTGCTCCAGCTCCAGTGGAAGAGAAGAAAGAGGAATCTGCTCCGGCTCCGGTAGAAGAGAAAAAGGAAGAAGCAGCTCCTGTCGAAGAAAAGAAGGAAGAAGCTGCTCCAGTCGAAGAGAAGAAGAAAGAAGCTGCACCTGCTCCAGTTGAAGAAAAGAAGGATGAGGCTGCTCCAGCTCCAGTGGAAGAGAAGAAGGATGAAGCTGCTCCAGCTCCAGTGGAAGAGAAGAAGGATGAAGCTGCTCCAGTTGAAGAGAAGAAGGAGGAAGCAGCTCCAGCTCCAGCTGAAGAGAAGAAAGAGGAAGTTGTCCCAGCTCCAGTGGAAGAGAAGAAGGATGAATCTGCTCCAGCTGAAGAGAAGAAGGAAGAAGCTGCACCTGCTCCAGTTGAAGAAAAGAAGGATGAAGCTGCTCCAGCTCCAGTGGAAGAGAAGAAGGATGAAGCTGCTCCAGCCGAAGACAAGAAGGAAGAAGCTGCTCCAGCTCCGGTAGAAGAGAAGAAAGAAGAAGCCGCTCCAGCTCCAGCTGAAGAGAAGAAAGAAGAAGCTGCTCCAGCCGAAGAAAAGAAGGAAGAAGTTGCTCCAGCTCCGGTAGAAGAGAAGAAGGAAGAAACAGCTCCTGCCGAAGAGAAGAAGGATGAAGCTGCTCCAGCTCCAGTAGAAGAGAAAAAGGAAGAAGCTGCTCCGGCTCCAGTAGAAGAAAAGAAGGATAAAGCTGCTCCAGCTCCAGTGGAAGAGAAGAAGGAAGAAGCTGCTCCAGCCGAAGAAAAGAAAGAGGAAGCTGCTCCAGCTCCAGCGGAAGAGAAGAAAGAAGAAGCTGCTCCAGCTCTAGCCGAAGATAAGAAGGAAGAATCTGCTCCAGCTCCAGTGGAAGAGAAGAAGGAAGAAGCAGCTCCAGCTCCAGTGGAAGAGAAGAAGGAAGAAGCTGCTCCAGCTCCAGTGGAAGAGAAGAAGGAAGAAGCTGCTCCAGCTCCAGTTGAAGAGAAGAAAGAGGAAGCTGCTCCAGCTCCAGCCGAAGAGAAGAAAGAGGAAGCTGCTCCAGCTCCAGTGGAAGAGAAGAAAGAGGAAGCTGCTCCAGCTCCAGTTGAAGAGAAGAAAGAGGAAGCTGCTGCAGCTCCAGCCGAAGAGAAGAAAGAGGAAGCTGCTCCAGCTCCAGCCGAAGAGAAGAAAGAGGAAGCTGCTCCAGCTCCAGTGGAAGAGAAGAAAGAAGAAGCTGCTCCAGCTCCCGAAGAAGAGAAGACTGAAGAAGTTATGGCTCCATTAACTACGGAAGGCGAAAAAAAACAAGAAATTTCTCCTTCCGCAGTTGTAGCATAATTTAATAATTTTAAATGAATTTGTTATATAACTGTACATGAAATTGCAAACATTGTTTTGTTCAACAAAACTATAGCTCCAAGTGTAAATTGATATCATGAATATATTCATCAATTGATATATTATTATTTGCCTTATTACAATATTAATAAGCTCATGTTCATTTGTCATTTTCCATTTAAACTTTCCGGTTCATCAATAAATAATCATGTTTAAAAAGTTTTTTGTCTCTAAATGAAGTTGATTAACATACCTGAGCCCATTGTTTCATGTCGACAGCAAGCGTTCTGAAGAAGTCGGGGCACTCAGAAAACTCGGTAACAGTTAATGCTAAGGCACATGGAATACGAATAGTTATTGCTACCATGATGAGTATAATAACAATTTTTGTCCGATAATTGGAACTGTTTGTAATATTTAATCGTTTCCTAAATCAAAGGCATTTTTTGACTGTTTTAAATTTCAATAACTTTGTATTGTCAATCCACGTGTACCTCTCAAATGTAGCCAAAATGAGCATATACGGAATTAAAAATTGTATAACTTTTGCACAGAAAAATGTGAAAATTATATAATGATGGAATAAAACAAACAACCACTGAAAAAATAGTATTATATTTATCTAACAAAGAACTATAAATAATATAAATCGTAATTGTTTTATTGAAATTTGAAATTAGGTTTCAGACAAAAAATTAGTATTTTCAAATTTATGTAAAGAACTGGGATTGTTTTCGACTACTACAACGCTTTTTGAAATTCCAATAACTTTTAAAGGAAATTAACATTAATGAGAAGATAATCAATTGATTTTATTAATAGTATGATTTAATAGTAATCAATAATAGAAATTAATAGTAACTCTTTTCCAAATTAATCCTACTGTATTATTCTAATTATAAATTTAATGACTCTTTACAGAAATCTTCCTTTATTATTTATTTTTCATGGTATAGGCCTCATCACGACAATAATCAAACCTCAATTTTGTTATAAATCATAGTAACGTCGACAACAAATATCATAAGAAAGGATAAGCATAGAAGCGCATCTAGAAGTGCCAATATTGCGGGATACAGCTGTGGTGGTGTATTCCTTATTTGACGAAATATGAATAAGTAGGCCAGTATAAAATTGTTAATAAATCCTGAAATATTAATAAAATAGAATGCTTATGATTTGTCGCATATGAATATATACGTATAACAACGCAATTTACTAGGTTGAGGAATAATCTCGTAGATTTTTTCACAAAGGTTTATTTGAACAAAAAATAATATTCAATTATGTAATCGCCGTTACTGTTTACGACTTCTTCGCATCTCTCGATTAATTTCCTAATGCCGTTCCGCTAAAAATCGCCCGCCCGGTCTGGTGTCGGTTTTTGAAGTCCTCTGCTCTTCGCCATCGAGGGAGTTCCTCATTTGGTTTGACAGAGAACCGAAAAAGTGATAAACGGATGACCCAAGGTCTGGAGAAAACGATGGAAGCTGAAGAACAACCCATTCGAGCTCTTGGAGGGCGTTTTGACGACTAGAGCAACAAGCAGCCGTTGTCGTGGAGCAAATTGTCTTGGCCTGGTAGATCGGGTCTTTTCAGTCGAATAACCATATTACGCGGGACAGCTGGACAACATAGAGCTCCTTGTTGACCGTGGCGTTTCTTTCGAGCAATTCCCAGTGCAGCATCCCTTCTCAGCTCTACCAAACGCAGATCAGGATCTTTTTTGGATGAAGCTCTCGCTTGGATATCTTCTGGAACCACACACTCCTACCTTTGCTTCAGATTGACATAGAGGCACCATTTTTTATCTCCCGATTCGATTCGATACAAAACTCGTTTTTTATATGAACGCGTGTTGCTCGATGATGAGCGAGATGTTGAGCTGCGATTTGAAGACTATTTTCTTTATTTTGTTCGTTGAGCTCATGAGGGCCTCGAGTTTTTCGGCAAATCCAATCGAACAAAGATGATTAAGCATTGTTTTTGGATCGCAGTTCAATTTTTCGGTTGATTCATGACTTGTTTGGCGACCATCTTACTTCAATACTGCCTTCAGTTGCTATTCGTCTAATTCTGCTAGTCGTCCGCTTCGAGGCGTGCCTTCAAGATAAAAGTCTCCATTTTCGAACTTTGCGAACCATTTTTTGGAGTTGACAAGACATCTTTACAAAAGACAACTTTCTTCATACAAACTGAATATTTCCCGAGCGGCTTCGGCTGCTTGTCTTTCGATGAAAAGTGAAGAAGAGCAGATGTCGAAATTGCGCCTCCTGGATAGTCCATTTCTAAGCCTGAAAAATGATGAAAATTCAATATTTCAGAACAAACTAAAATCACAGTTTTATAAAGCAGAAAAAGCGCTATCAGATAAATATATAAACTTTGCCAAACAGCAAGAAAATTGTTGTGAAGCAAAAGATAATACAAAAACTCTACGAGCTTATTACTCTTTTAATAATTATAAGAAGAATATTGTCTTATAACTCCTTTAAATGATCCCTAATTTTTGAGAGAGTTCATGTCATTCTCAACCCAATAATTTAAAAAATCATTAACAAGTGATATTTTGTTGCCTACCAAATTCTTTATAAATTAATTGGAATCTGTTTAAAGAAATTTTGTTTTTACATTTGCACACCAACCGGAAATGTCAATTTGAAACAATTTAATCGCGTTTTATTAACTTCCACGATGATCTTTGAAAATAGTTTCAATTAAATTTACTGGTTTGAGTTTAACTCGAATAATTCTTACAAGGGAAGTCACTTTAGCGTCCGCTTGAGGGTTTAATGAGAGATAACCGCACCATTGATATATTCGGATGCGCTGATTCCAAATCCATTTTCGCAATATTTCTCTGAGCCGAGATATGAGCCGCCAAAGTTTATTTTTGGCAGATTTATTGACCTGCTTGTTATAGAATCACAGTCCAAATCTAAGTTAATATGAAACCCATAAATGTCATAGTTATTTTACTAGAGCGGGTGATGTACATGTGCAAACAAAACTAATTTTGTTTTTACTATCGACCTTTGATTAATTTAATTCTATCTTCAGCTGGAATAGTCTGATCAGAAAAATTGGCACATGAGTGTCTAACACGACAAGAATGAGTCCTTTGGGAATTTCTAATGCAAAATTCATCCGAGAATGATAACATTAATTGTATTGCTTTAAGCCCATATAACTTATTCAGCGCTATCCAACAATTCTTCAAAAAACTTTCGTACATATTTATCGAATTAAGCATAGTAGTTGGGTACAAACTATACGTGTCTTTCCCCAACATTATAAAAAATGCAAATAATACTGACTACATTAAAATTCCTTACCAATTAATGCAATTGAGCCGCCAATGGATATATATGCAAATCGAAAAGCCGTTACTTCCTCTGTATATCCACAAATGATGTCACCATTTGTGTCCATTTGAAATGAATAACTTCTTAAGCACCTAACTATTCACTTAAAATAAGTAAGTGTTTTGCAGAAATAAGAATATGTCGACAAACTGATGAGTTATTCTGCAAAAATAACAATAATATTTAGAATAACAACAAATTAACCAATAAATAAATAACAAATTGTCGAAACATAAAAAATATCTTTTCACACATAAATCTAATCTCATTTTGAATTATAGAAAAATCGTTTCGAGGCGAAATCCCATAAGAGCATTATAAGTTCCAAATAGAAATCTTTAATTGAATATAGTCATGAACAATGTTTATAGTTTATATGTAAGAGTTTTATGAATTATATCAAAGAAGAGCAGATGTTGTTGATTTTGCGTCATTAGATATATGCAAAAGGAATGAAAACTTTGGCTGGCCAATGGAAGATTTAAAGGACACTTTTAAGAACATTAATAATGTGAAATATAATAAAATACTTAACAGAAAGAAGATGATGTGAAGCTTTGCTTTAAACTTATAAAAAAATATAATTAGGAAAATGAAAATTTATACATTTTCTTCCACTGGTGAATCCGAACGCGTCTTCCGCGAGCTAAACACTCTTGGTTCACGAGAGAAATCTTAAAAACATCGATTTTAAGTATTCTAAAGAACTGTATAAAAAAATAGTTGAGGAATGTAAACCTACCGCACCCCAATACCATGAAACCGCGCCGCATTGCAAAACACTTCGCAGAAATTGTACACAAGTTGCTTTAATTAGTTTTTTTTAAACAGAAACATTAGCTTAATTGTTATATGTTGTTTCGAAAACATCCCAACTTGTATGGCAATAAAATGGGATAATTAAGAATGCTCAAAAATAAGTTTTAGAGAAGATATTAATATTTAAAGATAGTTCGTATCATTCTTTATTTTTTCTAAAAACGTTTTTATTATAAAGACGTAATAATTTCCATACACGTTTAAAAATTGCAAAATCGCTATTTCGATTTGGCATGCGAAAGTTATAGTAGATATAATCATTTTGCTTATATCCTGCACACGCCAAATGGAAATAATGATTTTTAACCTTATACTACAGCTTTTACGTGTACATTTGTGTTTTAATAAAAATAATAAAAGCTTCACAAAGTAGATTTAAGCATATTTTCTGAGCTATGTTTCATAGCCGTTCAGTTGGCGTGCCCTGCATTTTCTTAAACGTACATGTTCCCTTCAAATATAAAAAATCCTTAAATTTAAAGTTGTTCGCACAATTGGTGTGAGGTATTTTGCAACACGACGCGGTTTTCTGGCATTAGAGTGCTACCGTAAATGTTTTTTTAATCCAAAATTGATTTAAAAATCCAATTATTTCAATTTTAATTTATTTTAGTGATCTTTGCTCTAATGAAATTGAAGAAAGTTATTTTTTTATGTCACAGTTCTATTTTATTTTTTTTTGAATTTTGTTGTCGCGATGAAACCCTGACTGCGAAAATTTGAATAATCCTTATTAAAAGCTTTTTCTTACGTCGTCGAAGCTCGTTTTGTTCTCGACAGACGCGTTCGGATTCAGCAGTGTTCCAAATGTTTTATAACTTTTAAAGCAGCGATCCACTAAAACAAGATATTAAATTTAAGAAAATTATTTAAATCTAAATTTATTTTATTTTATAAATAATAATAAACTTTACTCTAATTTGAAAACAAAGCCCCGTATTTACTAAATCAATCTATTTTCTGAACGTAAATGTCCCAATCCATAAAATTGCAAATACTATTGATGATATTCCTAAATCTTTGCTGTACTAATATGCATTATTTTTATACCTCTGGATATATGCGTATTTCCTAATTTATTGATTTGAACTTGGATCTCTTGCGGGATCAGTTGTTCATCTTAATTATTTGTTCTCCTGTTTTTTTGTATTTTATATGGTGAATGAATAAAGTATTAAACATAAGAAAAATTGGTACTTGAGAAAATTACTTTATGAACCTTTATAATCAAAAAGTCTAAAAATAAAACTTGTTGCATTCTGCACATCTAAATGTATTCAAATTGTTATTTGTGTTGCATTTCAATTGAGTAAAATAGTACCAAATTTTCAAATATTTTGCAGGAACAAACAAACTCTATAAAGTGTAAAATAATGAAAATTCTATCACAAATACAAATCTATAACTTTTGTATTATCAAAATCTAAGAATATGAAAGGTTTGATTTGATCATTTCTGAATTATTTTCAATGGTCTCAAAGAGATCATGAAACAAATATTCAATTTATGTTAATAATTTCTCTGTTTTTCATTATATTTCTTCAAAATTTCTAGATCAAATCAGATTTATTACTTTTATTTTTTGTAAAAATAAAATTTGAATTGTCAATTTCTCAGATTTTAATAATAAAATTATTCCCACTTAAAATGTTAATTTATAAAATAAGAACAGTTATATACAAAGTGCAATATTACTAATGACTGATATTTAATGAAATCTTCTCTCATAATTATTTATAATTTATGGAAATAATTTAATTTTCATGAAAGTTCATCAAAATGTTGTTAAATATTTAATGGTGGCAAAAATTATATTTTTCTACACTAATTCTTTTCTCTCTCAATTTTTTATTTACATATTATCAAAATCTGAGGAATTGAATATTCCCATTTTATTTTTATAAAAAATAAAAGTAATAAATCTGACGTGTTCTAGAAATTTTGAAGAAATATAATGAAAAATAGAGAAATTTTTAAAATAAATTGAATATTTATTCACGTTCTCATTAAGACAATTGAAAATAATTCAAAAATGATAAAATCAAACTATTCATATTCTTAGATTTTGATAATACCAAATGATATATTAAAAGTTGATGTCCATAATGCTGAAATAATCTGAAATTTTGTAAAGATTTTAATGTTTCTGAATAGGTTAATGTGACATAAAAATTTGATTTCAATTTTCACGAACACGTCAAATTTAAATGCCGATTTTCTAATTTTTACGCATTTCTTACCACTTTCACGTGTACTTTACGCAAATATTTTCTAAGCAAGTTTATCAGTTTTTTTCTTAAACTCTCTTAAAATTTTTCCAAAATGTTACATTTTATTTGCGTTCAAGTTGTATGAATTAATAAAAAGCGTTTAAATAATTTTGCAAAAGCTTTCAACGCCAAATCAAAATTGCGATTTTTAAACGTGTGCCGAAATTTTTACGTCTTTGTAACAAAAAAGTTTTTACTACAATTTAATTAAGCATGTCTTAAACTATCTAAAAACATTAGCATCTTTCTAGAAAGCTATATTTTAGTATGATTACTGAGCTCATTCTATTATCATACAAGTTGGGGTGGCTTTGTAAAACATGCCAATTAACTTTTTAGTATGAATACAATGGAAACAGAAAAACTATACATCATTTAAACCCATATTATCAAGTTATGAGAAATTGACAATAGAAATTGACAGAGAAATTATTAACATAAATTAAATAGTTAGAAGAAATTTAAAAAATTAGATGTTGTTAACTTATCTTACTGTGAGTGTTCTTATTTTACAAAATCCACAGATCGCTCTTGAAATTTCGCATATTTATTAAAACCTATTTAATTTTTACTAACTCATATCTACAACTAAATTATCGTAAATGCAAAAACTAAAGGTATTTCTACTAAATTCAACATTTTTGCAATCAAACATTTAATAATGCAAATCGAGTTTGTTAAATTAATTAAAAACAAATTAAGCAAAAAAACCAATTGACTACGTGATTTTAATGGAAAGAATTAAAATTACTTTCAAAAGTGTGCATTTAAATTCACAAATGATGTGAAGATGTGAAAGGATATTCAATGTGCTCATTATTATCTCTCAAACAAAGTTTTGCATCTAGTTAAGTTCAGAATTATGTAATATATTTAGAACATTGAATAATTTCTTTGTGATGTTTCTTCAAATAATTAAGTTTAATAGTTTCGGATTATAAAATGAAGAATGGAAACATTTTGGGAATTTTTCATAGGACTCTTAGAAATGGACTTGTTTGCTATTTTTACGTATAAATTCCGAATGCACGCTAAAAAATGTGAAAAATGGTTTTTTGTATGTGGGGTAATTGGGTTTTTATCACTCATCTTTTTAAATTGAGTTAGCCGTAATGGTAAGGAATACAAGTTGCTAGTCTCTTTTCAACTTGTGGAGTGTACTTAAGTACACTCCACTACCACAAAGTACGCTTAACTTGCAAAAGACCGAGAGCCGATTGCGCAGAACGCACCTTTCGAATCAATTGTTAAAAAACTTTTATTAATTAATTTAACATAAACATTCGTTGAAATGTTGTATAGTATTATTGTCCTTTTCAGAGACGGTGCCTAATGGAAGAGTAAAAAATTAAGATGGAATGAGGTTCTCGTTTGAACGGGCTCTCTTTTTAACGAAATTATGGGCAGCACATATTTAAGAGGAATTGACGAAAAAGTTGTTTGTGGCCGTTTGACCGCTCATTATTTTCTCTTCTTTTAATGCTCTTCCATTAGGCACCGATCTCTGAAAAGGACAATATAATTCTATAGAGAGTTCTGCCTTATTCCGATAAGGAAAGTATAAAAGGTCAACATCTCAGATTTTGATGAAACTTCGCAAAAACATTCGTTTTGGGTCAAAGCGTATGCACAAAAAATTTCAGCTCGCCAAAAATATTTTAAGGTACTTAAAAATGGGTTTAATATCTGAAACCTCTGATAATTATTTTTCTTCTCCGACAATTTTTCTTCTGCGATCATTAGTTTACAGTTAAACACATCAAAGATAAGTAAATATTCCGAATAATAAAAATGGTCTCGCTTGGACAGGTGTAGATTTAATTTGCAATTTGTTTCTTATTTTGATCCTAAATAATAAATTAGGATAGATAAATTATACAAAAAATTTTATAATAATTATTATTATGTTGATTTAACAACCAATTTAGTAAGAGAAAACAAAATGAAACAAAATTGTGATGAAAAAAAGCGAAATAATAAACAAATTGCAAATTAAATCTACACCTGTCCAAGCGAGTCCATTTTATTATTCGGAATGCTCCTTTAACCCTGATTTTTCATTAACCTACACCACGACAATAAATATTCTAAAATGTTAAAGAAAACGATGGAATATGAGCTAAAACCGTAGAATAAGAAAATCATTAATTTTGAAATATTCTAAAACATTAAGTAATTTTGAAATATTCCATTTCCTAAGAAGAAAATGAGAAAAAAGTTATTTTAATTCCAAAGTTCAAAATCTACATTTAGTCTATAAATTAAATTATCATTTGCATGTCACATGCAGTCACGGTCGCAAGACAGGATTTAAAAAAATTATAGAATCGGACTTTAATAAAATTTTGATACATTTCATCTACGAACCTTGACAACTCGTTGGCAACTTAATCTTTGATAAAATATGTTAAGTCTTATTACAAAAATATTCAGAGATTAAAAACCGCGATTTTCTTGAGTCTTATTTATAAGTATAAAACATGACCTCAAAGGATAATTCCGAAAATTTATGAATAAGTAATGGTAATTAAAAAGCTCCCAAAGGCATAACTTGTAAAACATGAGGGACCAGTTCTTTTTTGGAAAAAATAGGAATTTTAACGAATATGTAAAAAATAATACAAATAACAAATCTTAGAGATCTTTTCTTAAGCTAAAAAAAAAGAATTTATAGGAACTTAAGTATTGTTTTTCTGTTTATTTCCGGTTCATTCGATAATTAGTCATTCATTCTATATATTATAAGAATACTTTTCATTTAGAAAAAATATTAATAGCAACAATATAAAAGAATAAATTAGTTTTGTTTTTAAAGTTTATTGTGGTTAATAACACGCTTATAACAAGAGATATGACCTGTATTGGTTGATAATTTCTATGAATTGATGTGAATTAAACAATAATAATAAATTATTTATATAATTGTGTTTTTATTTTAATATTATTTAATAATCATGTTATTTAATGTAACGCCAATTTGGTGGTTTTCTTTGTATTGTGCATCATGACAATTGTAAGCATCGAGTAGTATTGATCTTTCAGAGATCGGTGGGTAATTGAATATACTTAGGATACTTAGGAGTCCATAGTCATTCTCTTATTGATCAGACCAAATCTTTGCTGCTGTGCCTCACAATAGTGGTCCAGGCAACCTTCTTCTCGAGGATTCCGATTCGCCTTCTTGAGTTTCTGGAGGAGGACTTCTCGTGCACATAATTTGATACCAAAAGTTTAATTGGGTCTTGCCATCTTGCATTCGGTTTTGTCGGGTTCATCCTCGAGGAACTCATTCCATCAATCTTTTCGTCCACCGGTCACCTGGCAATCGAGCACATTGGCCAGCCCACTTCAGTATCCTTCGTGTTATTTAAGGATTGACGTCTATTCGATCGCTTCCTGTGTGGTGACAAATTGTGTTCATACATGCTAGAATTTTCTCTCGTCAGATCCGACGGTTTTTTATCTCGCTCAAACAGATCTAATGCATTTCATCGACTAACACGATTGGAATTCGCGGACGATTTGGTGTTTATTGGTGTAAGCTCAATGGAAATTCGTCTTATCTATAAAGTGGCAAAAACCAGCTCTAATTTTAACAAATTAAAAAAAATCAGATAAGTACCTAAGTAATTAGGTGTTTAAAACAATGAAAATGTTAAACGTTCATACCAGTGATAACAGAAAACAATTTTTTCGGAACCGGGTTTTTTATTTCGATTAATAAGGTTTTGATAATGCTGAGATCTGAGATATACACAAAGGGACGGTTAAAATCGGAAACTTTATACTGAATGACCTAATAATAATATTTTATTTTCAAATTTATCTTTAACAACTTTATGATAATAAACGAACACTTTCAATCCGAACTAAACATGCTTTGTTCACGGTAGAAATTTTAAAAACATATACTTTGAGTATTCAGTAATCAGGCTACGAGAGAAGCAATGCATTTCCTGTATACAAAAATCATACTTAAACGTACTTTAATTTTTTTTAAATAATTTCACAATTTATATAAAAATCCTATTATTTCAATTTTAATTTGTATAAATAACCGGTTCTTTAACGATATTGAAAATTTTATAATGTAATTGTACTTTAATTTAGTTCTATATTATATTTCAATTGTCGCGTGAAAACCTGGACTATCAAAATTTGAGTAAAGCTTATTAAAAGCTTTTTCGTCCATGGCACAAGCGCGTTTGTACTCAACCGACGCGTTAGGATTTACCAGTGCGAATTTAATCATTATTCTGCTTAAAGTTTATACTTAAAGTTTTTTATGTTTAATTTTTAGAGTAACAGACAGTATTATTGGAATGCTAGTAATAAGTATATATTTTGAACATGGAATGACATATTTACAAATATTTTCATGAAATCATTTTTATTTCACGGAAATTGATCAAATTATGTATTAATAAGCAAATTCCATTGCTTAATATAATTAATTAATTTTAAAGTGTTAACAATGTTTTTTTTTTCAAACGTTTGAATTTTTTAAATTATTTAGGTTCATTGTTGAACATCTCTTTCAATTCTTTCAGACAAAAATCAACTAATTCAATTTGATGTGCAAAATAAACAATTTTATGCTAATTTCAACAAATTGATACTTAAGATATAATATTTTTAACGTAAATATTTATTTTGATCCGGTGATATTTAAAAATTAATCGTTATAATATTAACATATTTAATTTAACGCGCAAATACACAAGTACGCATTCGCCCCTTATCGATGAATTTATTTCACGAAATAAAATAAAACATTTTTCCAATTTTATTCAGCTCTTATACGGATATCTTTGTTGTAAGAACAGACAATATCCGTTCTACGAAATTTATGACGGATCAGTTTTCTGCTGCTTTTGCAAATCCTGAAAAAAGGGTACCTGATAGCGATTATTTGGCTTCTCTTGGTTTGTAAAGGTTTTTATTTTAAATTAAATTATTTTTACAGAGAAGCGATTGAAATCAATAAAGGATAAGAAAAAAATAACATCGAAAAGTGTGTTGGAAGATATACAATCATTGAAAAACGATCAATTATTTAAATTTTTGACGTCTGATCAGGAAAAGACTTCAGAGGAATTAAAGTTTGAGGTTGTAATTTATTAAATAAAGTAAAATATTATTTAAAGTTTAGGACGATTTCGTAAAAATAGACAAAAACATTGAACCGAATCTTCTGAGGAAAAAAATCGCTCCTCAAACGTGTGCCATTAATAAATCGGAAATTGCATCAATAGTTAAATACGATCTGACGCAAAAACTTCACGAATTCTATTCTCAACTTGACGAAACGGCTGAAGATCGGCTTGAGTCTCATCAATTACTACAAGTTTTTAGTTTTATTAAAACTGAATATTATTTTATGTCTTAGGAGCTTCAAGAATTAAGCAAGGAACTGGAAAATGATTCATTATCCATTGAAACCCAAAATCAAACGGACGGCGAAAACGATAAAGAGGAATCAAAAGACGAATAAACTTTTAAATATATTGAAAAACGCTCACATTCAAAATAACACTAATTTCCATACAATTCAATCAAAATATCTCCAAAAATCCATAAGAATGCATGTTTTGCCATCTTCAATTATTGAAAGATCATGGGAAAAACAAGATTATGCGTCAACATCGTTTTTTAGTTCTATCATTACTTTTGACGGAATCATAGCAATGTCAAATTCAAGGTTTGATAGTTGTAATTGTTAACTACATTATTTTATATTTTTAGGAAACGAAAAACTTGGGAAATACGAGATCTAACAAAGCTTTTAACAATTGAACCATCCGAACGTGCCAATTTATTTGAATGCTGTACGTCTGATGCTTGTTTAGACATTGACTGTCTTGCTATTGTAGCTGTATTGTAATAGAACACATTGAGAGTCAAACTAACTAAATTTTTTGAGTTGGGTGGAGATGAACCAATCGAATCGCCCATTAAAATGCTTTGGAACAGTTTTCCGCGTTACGAGTTCCTTGGAAATTAGTTTAATTAAAATGGTAAGAAGACTATAATGTTTTATATATAAAAATAATTCAGATCGAATGTCCATCAATGGTTGGTTACTGCCGTCTAACTGTAAGATCAACTAGCGCCGGAAATCAGCATTGTCTTCTCGTTTTTCCAAAAGGAAATGAAGTTGCTGCATATAAGGTGGATTCGATGAACATTGAAAAAATCGAAGACGTTTTCGAATGGTTCCCATCATTAGCACTTACTAAATTGCCTGGTGGTGCATTACGAACATCATGCATTATAAGTGGTGAATACCGATTTAGCGCCGTTGGATTGGATAATGGGGCACTTATTGTATCAGTCAGTCTTGTACAAGGAAATGTTATATTACGAAGGTGTGTAGATTTTCGAATTATTTAAGAATGTGAAATGATAAAACTTATTCGTACCGTCCATACATTTTTAATTTTTTTTCAGCATCAAACTGAAATTCGCTACTCCAGTTACTATTGTCGAATTCTTGCCTGATGTTTCTGAAACAATTAAAAGAATATTGGTATCATCTTATCTCGGTCCCGCGGCTATTTGGAGAATTCACTTTGTCGACGATCAAATGCAATGGGAATTTGAATCGATTTTAGAAGAATCACAAAATTATGATGCAGTTCTATGCTCATGTGTATATCGGTTTTATCATGGATGTCCTCCATGGATTCTTTTGGGTACCTACTCAGGAATGATTTTGCGATATGAGTTACCAACACCAACCACTCATGTAAGGCGAAGGACTAAAAGTATAAAAATGATTGGAGATCCGCTCACCGAGTTGAAAAATAAACCAATATATTCTATTAAACAATCAGGAATTAATGAAATATGCGCTGTAACGCCGTTTGGAATGCGTATACTTGTGGAAGACGTGTTTGGAAAGAAATTGGTGAATCGGTATAAGTGGATTCTAGAAAATTACCAACTTCAAAAGCTTTGGAGAGAAAAGTGGCGGAAGGTTGATTTTTGTGCAACTGCTATACAACGTGCATCTATCGAGTCGGATTCACCAGAATGCAGACAGCGAAGTTTGTCGATAATTATCTTATTTTCGTCGTTGGGTAAAGCTTCCTTTCATTTTTGTGGAAATACGACACAAAAATCTTTGGAATTTTTTTCCTTTTCCCGAAAGGAACCTTTACCCCGTGGCGATATTTAGTTTTATTTTAATTTTTTGTTTTTAGCTGGATCAACTCTATCAAATTTTACAAATAGAACGACCGAAGATGAAATTGGTGGACGAAGAAGAATGACAATGCCAACATACCCAAATGGAAAACCGCCATTTATAGCAACCAGTAATTCCTCATCAAAATTAAAGCATCTGGATTTGAATACAAGTACTTATTTGTACTCGGACACACCGCCGGAGTCTCAAATCGAGATTAAGAGCCCAAATAAGGTTCAAGCGGCATCTCCTCGAATGGGTCCTATTCAGGAAATTAGTCCACCGACACAAGTGGACCGCAAAGCAAATCGTTTTGTTACTAAGAAATCCTTAAGTCATTCCGATCAACCAATGGGTCGGTTCTTTAAGTGACATATTTTTAAATGTATATATTTGTTAATTATTATTAATCAATTTTAATTCTAAAATAAACCCTCCTACAATATTTGTTTTATTTTTTCTACTTTTCTATAAATAAATTTATGTCGATCAGTATCAGAGGGAGGTCATCTTTCTTGGTTCTTCTCGTCCGTAATTTAAATATTAACTGTAATTTAACTATTATTTTATTTAACACACAACAATTACAAGTATTTACTAAGAAATGCAAAAATATTTTTTAACAGTCCCATCGCCCCTTCGCTTTCATCGTATTCTCGGTTTCTATCACAACCAGCGCGACCATATTGGCTTACCTAAATCATAATTAGAAACATTTTTTCATTACGTATGCATTACCATAAAATTAAAATATTTTCGATGATCTGTTAATGCCTTTGATATGTTCTCAAACTGAAATACCAAACTGTTCGAGCAGGAATGCTCTTCTCCGCGAGGAAGGCCGTCACAGACTATATATGGTGATCCTTCAGACATTCCATCAGGATACCAAACTTCTGTCATGTGATGATAAGCCGAGGTATAATCTTTGTTGTCACAAGGTAGAATTGAGCTTGGCAAGTATCGATAATCTTTATGGCAAGGTGGAATATGAATAATAACATCTGCTGAATTAACAACACGGAAACTGCAAACAGCAAACATTTTGAAAAGATACGAATTCAATCAAACCTATACTTAACAAGTGCGTCGAAATAAGTAGCAAACTCTAGATCACCAACTCTAGGCTCTCCGAAAGTGATTACTTTAACTTGGTTAGACGAACGCAATCCCATAACAATTGTCCGAAATGCTGAAAGACTTGCCATTGCACCACCTAACGAGTGCCCGGTAAATATGACATCGTAGTCCTGAATATTCCGTTTTTAGAATTAAATTAGTTATGTTATTAGCTCTCGAAATTTGATATATATATATAAAAGGATAGGTTTATTAGGATTATTTGCAATATTTCAACAGTAGCCACTTGCATGCACGGTGATTTAAATGCGTAATTATTTGGCTAGGTTAATATATGTAATTTGGCTAGGTTAATATATGTAATTATTTGGCTAGGTTAATATCGAAAACATTGTTCTGAAAGATGATCCCAGTAATTAGTGAAGTCTGTTGAAATTTCATAAGACCACCATTTTCGAGTGGCTATCTAACTTACTGTTCTCTTTAAAATCTAATGCCAGTTTTACCGAAACTAAAGATTTGTGGTTCAAAATAAGATATTGAACAACTATCTTATATTTTTTTTTAGAATGAATGCTCGTATTTTGATAAGTTAATACTTACTTTAAATTCAGGACTATGTAGAATACTCTCAATTTTTGGCCACATAGTATTCATAGCTTTAAAGAAATAATAATTAACGGATCCTCGATTGTGAATCAGCTGATATGGTAACAAGAAAGATATTGACTCCGAGAAAAATTGCGTCTGAATGTTTTAAATTTCTATTGTTGTTAATTTAATAGGACAAACCATGGTTTTCGTTCCACGGAATGACACTGTTATTAATTTAAGAGAATCGGTTGCCGCAACGAATCCGATACATTTACTACCAAGAACATCACAACTTTCCTTTATTTCGGTTAAAATTCTAGCCTTGTGAGTTGAGGAGTTGTATACACTGAAAAAATCTATTTGAATTTTTTTTAGGAGCATGATCTGACCCTTGATCTGATTTATAAAATTTATTGCAGTTCTCTAAATTTTTACCATAATTTAAATTTACTTTAAACGTATATTTTCACATTAAAGCTCATTTTCTCTATTCTACGTGTTAAAATATTTCTTTAAAAAACAAACTTCCCATAATTTGACTTCCACAATTAGAATGGCCTTCAAATTTTAAACAATTGATTTATAGTTCAGTTTTCCAGTCTTGATTCTAATTCCGTTATTTTTAAATTTGAACTCACTTTTGTAGACAGAGATTGGGATCTTCTGCGGAGGCAGCGGCAGCAAAGTCGAACACTATTCGAGCTTCTGTTTCGTTATAGTTCAAATCATTTCTCCCAAATATTGCAAAAATCGTTGGAAAAGTGAATAATGCATAATATATACAAGTCGATATGCTCTTCATCACATTGATATTTGTTTCAGTTTAAGATGCGTTGAATTGTATGATTAATCATTAAGGTATCAAGCTAAGAAGCCTAATTAAATAGAAATGATTCGTATCGGGAACTATCACTTCTATAACTCTCACGTTTAATTAATTATGGTTTTAAGGGAGTTTTATTATTTTTATCCTTGTTATAATTTCCCTTTGGAACGAGTTTTGTCAACTGAATTCATAGCAATTAACGTTTCATTAAGTTATTTGAGGGATTCTTAGTATTGCTTATCGTTAATGTAAAAAATAAATTTCCAATTACTCGAAAAAAAGTATTGAAAAATGCTCAGCACCTTTCTTAGCCCAAGGTGCCATAAACATATCGCGCCAAATGGTAATTGTCGAACATTTAAATGAGAATTACAGAATAATTTTCACGTATTTTTGTTAGACATGTTCTTCACTATATAGGGTACTGCTTCTCTTTCCGCAGAACTAAATCTGATTTTGAGTATGTTTTCTGAACTTTCAATTCATACGCTTAATGAGTGTCATTTTATCTATTACTGATAATTACAATAATGTCAATTTTTACAGAAAATGTAATTTTACAGAAAATGAACAGTTTCTATGTTTAAGTAAATCTTAAAAGTTAGTACGTATTAATTAAATAATACTCGTATTTTGACAGTTCCCTAACATATATACCAATAATAATAATAAATTCTTTCTGAAATACTATAATACCCCAGTTGAAAATAAGGATTTCCTGCTTTTTATCTTATAAATTTTACGTGTACATTACAAAAACCAAGTTTATGCCAGTGTGTCAATTATTTATTAAATTTTATGAGCATTCGAATTGGCGTGCTCTATTTTAGAACCGTTTCTTAGTTCTCACACTAATCGCTCCATTTCATGAGAGAAGGCTATGACCAGGTTTCATCATGATTCACTCCTTGACCCTGGGAAACTGGGAATGAACAGTTAATTAACGTTTTCCCGTTTTTACACAAGTTTCACGTAAAACCAACGGCGAGAGTGATTTTCACAAAAACAACATTCCTTCCATTTATCATCGTTTTTCATAATTTTTAAGTTTTTCGTTTCAATTAATTTAGCGTTAAGATTTAAAGTTGTAATAATCAAGTCAAACAATATATTTACTATAGATTAAATATATATTGATTTTTACCCCGGACCGAAAAACAAACCGATAAGTGTTAAAGATAAGGTAAAAAGCTCTGCACTTTCTGCTGGGCGCTTCCTTGACTGTGTTTTGCACGAAAAGTGCTCCTGTTAGGACGCGAGGTGCTTTTTGCATGAAAACAGACTTATCCTGTTCTGTAGCGTAAACACGTCATCAATCCTTGTTAAAATTTGATGTTGTTTTTTGGAGTGATGACGCTTCGTGTAATTTTGATGAAACCTTGGTTACTTTTTCGCTTTGAATTGAATGTTCTGGCGGCAGTTTTGCACGTGTTTTGATAACAATTTCGTGCAAAACACAGTTAATCCACCGCCCAGCACAAAGTGCAGAGATATGATACAGGTCTATTCAGAATAAAAAAGGAATATAAACAAAATTGTTGAGGCACCTCCTCCATGCGCTTTCACTTAAGAATTCACACGGTAATTTAAACGACTCAAACATTCTAGCGTGGTTAATGACAGCAATCCGCTTGTTAACCAGCGAACAACCAGTACTCACGCAGCAAACCCTGCCTGGTGGGAATCGAACTCCAGCAGTGTTCGCTCGCTTGCAATTTCAAAGACACAACCATTGCACTATGCCCCCTCTTGCTAATTGGCGATTCATAGGACATCACATGATAAATCTTTTATAAAACTATACGATATATCGGTAATAGTTAGATAATATCTTTGCCGGAAATAAGCATTCGGAATTTTTCCATGTTTATTTATTTAAAAAATACACTTCAGGAAAAAAGTGCTTTAGTGAAATAAAAAGGCGTCCCCAAGCTGTGCTCTCGGTTGCAAATTGCCCGCGGTTTTGCTGCGTAATTTTTATTTCAAATTTTTTCATTATTTTTGAGATGCGCCATTTATTTCATTCGTTAGTTGTAAGATTAATTTTATTGTATCAATAAGGTTTAAAAATTATTAAAATTGGTGTAAAGTAAAATTACGCGAAGATATTTTTAATGCATGACAAATTTAAAATTCTGAATAACATTTTTTTGCAAATGGAAACAAATCGAAATTGGTACTAACAGAAAGAGAAAAAATTTTTGGTCATTCACTTGATGTGTATGAATTTCAGCAAAGCACACCTTTAGAAGGGTTATTGTGCATTAAAAATGTTCATTCAATAAAACACAAAATTTTTTTCTTAGTTTTGCTCCATACCAAATCTAATAAATGTTTTTTAAACATTATGGTTTCAAAAAACTAACCTTCACGCTACATGTATTGTTTTAATTAGGAATTATTTTGCAGCACGCCATCCGAATATTTCTATTTCGCAAAATTCAAGATAATTTCAATTTTCAGAACATAAAAAGCAAAACTTTTATTCAAAATAATTGCGTTGTCATGAAGCAATATGGCCTTTTCGTGTGGACCCGCCCATTCTGGTCTTTTTACTGCGATTTCATGCCGCAACTGCACTGGTTGATGTTGATAGCGATTCGCAGTGATTGTTTAGCCGGGTTGGAGCAGTTCAGAGTACAGAATTCCTTGTTGCTATATGCAGAGTAAGACCATCTTCACGCGGATGTTGGGTTTTGTGGTCGAAGTTGTCGGTTCAACGGGACTAACCCACAATGTTCTTTACTTCGGATTGTCGTCGTACATTCACTTTTCTTCTTCAGTTATTATGAGGTGTAAAAAAGACTTTCTTTGAAATCTATAAAAAAAATAAAAAATAAAATTGAAAATAAAATAAATAAAAAATAAAATTAACATTTGTAATAAAATAAATAAATAATAAAATAATAAAATAAAAAAATAATTTGAAAATAAAATAAATAAAAAATAAAATTAACATTTGTGAAAGATATGCAGAGTTTGCAAAAGAGACGGGAGGAATGGAAGTTTTTGGATTTTGGAATCGGAAGCTAAAGAGTCGGAACAACATTTTAAAATGCGTAATCCGGAATACAGAATTCCGCTCATCTCTGCTTTGCCATATAACATGCATCTATTGATAGATAAACTTGTCACGCCCTTATTTTTTATTTTCAAAAAGTGGATCACCATTTTCTATTACTTTGTCCTGATTACTCACTACGTTTTCACTTGAGGTTAACCAAATCAATGCCGTTCATACACAACGAAGAGATTAAATTAAACACACGAAAACTCTTTTTTCAATACAAATCCCAAGTTTCTCCAAATTAGAATTAGTACAATCATTGAATGGGAAATTTGGAAGCTTACGATTCTTAATCATAATTCTCTAAAAGGAATAGACAATTAGTGCTTTATATTTAGCTTATTTTATCTTTAAAAATTATTTTCCACATAATAATAGTCTTCGCGTATAAAAATTCCAACTTTGTACTGCAAAAACATCATTTTCTGGAATGATTTTATCTGGTTAAAAGTGTGTAAAACGAGTTGACCTTGCATTTGAACCGTATATTGGAATGGAGCACATAAAATTACTCAATAAAATAATAATTTGCAGCAAAAGTTAACAGTAAAATTAGAGAGATGCGGTTCAATATAGAATAATAAATATCCTTTAACATACCACCGCTTTACAAGATTAAATTTTAAATATTTTCTCCATAATCGCATTTAATTTTTGAACAAACTAGCCCAAATATTAAATCATTCTCCTTTATTTATTGTGCTATTGAAATTTTATTTACTATGAGTGATATCTTTTGAATGTAATAACTTTTACTTTATGATTTTTATCGACTTAAAATTATATATATTATTTTTATATAACTAAATTCATATTCAATAGAGAGCATAAATCATTTATTTGAATATTGTGAAATAAAAAAAAATAATTTTATGGCAATAATATAATTCAATACAAAATCTAATTGAATCTAATTGATATTTTTCTTATTAATAAGGAGTGTTCCATTGAGTTTATTTTTACCTAATCTTTTTACTCCAAATACTCATTGATATCTAATTTTCCTTGTTTTTGTTTATATCCGCATATTTTCAAATAAATGCATAATAAATGAAATTGCAAATTTCCATTTGTTTTTTGGTGTCACTGTATTTTGTTTTTATGTTTATTGATAATGTATATAAGGAATTATCGATTTAATTTGCTTTCAGTCCCAATGAGCAGAGGTTAATGAAGAAGCTGAACGCTTTCATTTTGTTTCAATTATCTTTGCAGTTATATGGATTAATAGTTAATTGTTTTAAGAGATGATACTCACTTTTATGAATAACTAATCTTACCAAATGATAATTCCTTTGAACTCTCGTAATTAATTACGTATGTAAAATAAGGTTTGATCTCATTTGCTTTTAAATTTATTGATACCCACCTTATGGATTAATTATAATAAAATATTAATTGTTGTTAGTAAACTGAATTTAATTTATGCAAAATTCTAACGGTTAATTAAGCAAGCTAAAGAAAATATTAATAATAAACTTATTAAAAATGTGTTTTTATGCAAACAAAGTAAATTATTTATTATTTAATGGCTGCGACACGCCAACGGCAAACAGCCTTCACATAGAAAAAATGATCAACGAAATTGATGACGCGTTCAACAAATTTATTCTTTTTTGTTCTTTTTTGTAAAACAGTATTTTGGCTATAATAGGAGAACTAGTGATTTTTATGAAACGTAAGATATATCATTCTGTAGCTCGTAAAATTTTGAATTTTTTGAAATGCAACATGACGTGGTTACGGTAATTTACGTGTATTTTACAGTCGATTGAAATTTTAAATTTTAAAAAATCATAACTTTGCTTAAACGACGAATCTAATTTAGAGACAAGTATATTATTGCTCATCGTTATGTCCTCTATCAATAAAGTCTTAATCTCAAAAACTTAAAATAAAATTTTCGAGATATTCGAACTTAAAGTTTTGCACGTTATAGTACATTAATTTGATAAAAATGAGTAATTTTGTGAGTTTTCATGATTTCTGGCATGAAGATTGGTTAAAAGAAGCAAACTAAAATCCATATTATCGAAGATTTTTCAAAAATCGGATTATCCAACCCTAATTTCCTTAAAATCATTTTTCACAAAGAACTCAGAATCTTCCTCGTTTTCTGAGCCCTGAAATAACAGAAATACGGAAATCGTTTGAATATTGGTAAATAAGATTGAACTAATTATAGAAAACTAAAAATATATTATTTTTGGTAAAATTGTGCACAGAATTGGCGCTGCTCTGTAACCGTGGAGCACCTTATTTGATAATTTTTTAGAATGGGTCTGATTTGAGATGTTACGAAGCCTGATGTCAAGAGCATATTTTGCACAACAATTTAACACTAAAAGTTAGCAAATTATGGTTGATTGGTGCTTATAGGAACATTTTTAAGTAAAAATCATATATGGCTCATTTAAGTGGCCATTTTTTGAATTTCATGTTTCTGTACTGACTATAGTCTTTACAAACATTTATTCTAGGAGATAAACTTAATAAAGTTAAAAGGTTTTACGTTTTAAGTACTTTAAGGCCATTATAAGGTGCAAAATTTTAGAATCAAATAATTTGAAAACGCTCTTTTAATTTTTTGATATTAAGACTTTATTGGTAGAGACCACAACGGCGAACAATAATATACTTGTCTCTAAATTAGATTCGTCGTTTAAGCAAAGTTATGATTTTTTAAAGTTTAAAATTTCAATCGACTGTAAAATACACGTAAATTACCGTAACCACGTGATGTTGCATTTCAAAAAATTCAGAATTTTACGAGCAACAGAATGATATATCTTACGTTTCATAAAAATCACTAGTTCTCCTATTATAGCCAAAATACTGTTTTACAAAAAAGAACAAAAAAGAATAAATTTGTTGAACGCGTGATCAAATTCGTTGATGTTTCTTTCTATGTGAAAGCGATTTTGCTATTGGCTGCCCTCGGCGTGCTGCGACTTTTCAAAAATGAGAATTTGTAACGTTTAATATTTAAAACTTTAAAGTTTTAATTTCAATTTATTGTACTTTTCAGAGATCGATGCCTAATGGAAGAGCAAAAAATTAGGGCCGGAGAAAAGGTCTTGTTTAGACAGCCACACGGCCACTAAGACCATCGAATCTCTTCCTCTTTTGTTTCTCATCAATTTTTGTTATCTATTTTGTGATTATTATTTGATGACAAGAAATGAAAAGTTTAATTTAAAAATGAAAATGGATGAAATAAAAATATTGATGACAAACAAAAGAGGAAGAGACGTGATGGCCTTAGTGGCCGTGTGGCTGTCTAAACAAGATCTTTTCTCCGCCCCTAATTTTTTGCTCTTCCATTAGGCATCGATCTTTGAAATGAATAATACATATACGGGAATTCAATATATTATCATTTAAAAATAGACCATCTAAAATAGTTCGGGCGAAATTCAAAAAAGGCAGCACTCTGATTCCAATAATTATTGGAAAATTCTGATTATAATGATGCTCAAAGCAGTAAACATACATCTTCCTATATTTACTCACTATTCAGATGTAAAAATGAAATTTTCAATTTCTCATAATTTGGTAATCATTATTATCATAAATTGAAATTTAAGCAAATATATTTATTGAATCATTGAAGAATCACAGATATGGGCGGTGTTCCGGATTCCGGATCCTGGAATTTTATAGTCGTCGCCAAATTCGATTACCACCGCAAAATGTGGCGCACTTTTTTAAATATTATTTTTTCATTTAATTTTCATGATTATTTTCTTGTTTAGGCTCGTTCTATACCGCTTTTGGTTAAATAAATTGAAGAACATATTTTAGATGTTGTTTCAATAGTGGAATAAATGTGGAAAATAATAAAAATCATAAAAATTAAATGAACAAATAATATTTAAAAAAGTGCGCTACACTTTGCGGCTGTAATCGCATTTGGCGACGACTATATATTTTTTATTCCGAATTACGAAAAATCAATTTTCATATCGTTTAATTTTTTCCCATGAACTTTTTTTTAAAGAAAATGAGAAACGTAGTGGAATACGAAATTCGAAATTCTGTGAAATCACTGAACAAACATGTGTCTAACTAATTTACACGTATTGTTTTCATATAAATTGACACGTAATTTTTACTAGATTGCCTTAAACTATCTAACAATAGGCGCTTTTTACTGAAATTTGAAGTTTGAGCATCTTTTTGAACTCAGCACATAACTATGTATCTTGGGATACAGAAAATAAATTTACCAATTTTAAAAAGCTAGTTTTAAATAAATATTTATGATAGTATTCTGTGAAGTTTCATTTATGCAATTGACATAGAAACATAAACATACATAATAAGGTGCTTAAATATAGACTAGCTGACAAAAGTTTTGTCACAAATGTTTTTTCGGGTTTAACTTTTTTGTGACTTGACCAAATTGGCTGATTTTTTGATATTTTATGTGAATCAGTGTTTAAAATGTTATAGTAGCAAAATTTGGTTTAAATTACCATGGCAATTACGGTACCACGCATTCCGTTTTCCCTCATATTGATAACAGCTTGCCGGGTGGCAATTGGAGTTTCTTTACGTGGAGTCATCTCTAAAATGTTGCCAATTACTGCTATTTTCAATAAATTATGAAAAAAATATAATTGAACTTTAAAAATTATTAAAAAATGCAGTGCAAGAAAAGTGCGTAATATCTTTGAGCTACGCGTTTTACGATAAACGCTTGTCACTGTAAAACGGATCATCGTAATCACAAGCGGGAATTTGTAAAATAATCTACAACCATATGAATCTATCATATAAAAAATCAGCGAATTTGGTCAAGTCACAAAAAAGTTAAACCCGAAAAAACATTTGTGACAAAACTTTTGTCAGCTAGTGTATTTAATGATTTTGGCTCCCGGAATCGGAGAGGTATATGTTGTTGTTGTTCGTTTTTCCTTTTATTGCTCTAATCCATCAATCATAAACATAGGAAAACCGAAGTAGATTATTTTGAGTACCTGGAATTGATGTTTACCGGTCGTTTTATGATAAAAAATTTTTAACCTATTGTCCTTTTCAGAGATTGGTGCCTAATATAAGAGGAAAAAATAGCTTGGAAGGCCACAACAATGTGTTGTCTTCTTTAAAAAAATGGACAACACACATTGAAGTGGAATAGACGAAAAAGTCCTTTGTGGCCGTGAGGCCGTCCATCTGAGGCAATCATTTTTTCTTCTTTTTTGTTCTTCCATTAGGAACCGATCTCTGAAAAGGACAATACAGGAAATATAGTCTTTAGCAGTGATCTGTACAACTTTAGTGATAACTTAATTGCAGCGAAAGCAGCCTAGAAAGTAAGAAAAAAGATTGATCACAAACTGAAGTTGTTTTTAAATTGCGAAAATCACTCTTACCCACTTTTTCACTTCGGTTTCTAATGAAACTAATCTAAAAGCGGCAAACCACCGGTCAACGCCTCGTCCCGGTTTTCCTGTGTCGACTTTTAACTCAAAATGTGATTTTATAATAGATACAGTTGACACAAAAAATGGACATCAATTGCCGTAACCAGGGCATAATGTACCACTCAAAAGTATCCAAACAACTTTTTTACAAAATAAACAAATACATTTTTCTTTTCACTTTTTCTTTCTTTTTTTTTCTATCAAACATTTACCCAAATTTATTTTATATTTCAAGAATGTTGTTCAAACTAAACGTGCAAAATTTGGCTATAATTTTTAGAGCATTTTTTACGGTTCCGTGCATAAATATTTAATTTAATACTAAAAAAGTTATCTTTTTTTACTTATTTAAAATATTCATAATTCTAAAAGTAAAGAATACTTATACGGTTAATTTTTTTAATTTCCACAATATTAATCATATTTGTTAACATATTTTCTTTTTGTTTTTGCAATTTTCAGAAGTTAATAGAAAACATAGAACGAACAAATGCGCTACAAATTTCTATAAATTTGGGATTAGCCTTTATAGCAACCGAAAACAATATGAAAAAAAAAACTACTCTTTATCGTCCGAAATGAGTATCTAATATATAAAACTGCAATAAAATGATAATATTTTTCTTCAAATTTATTTTATGGAGAATATAACGAGCTATTTTTTCATTGAAATATTCACTTTGCACTTTTTTGTTGGGAAAATATTTTTAATAATTGTGTATCATAAACTTTTGATTTATTTAAATTTTGAAGGGACTCGATTTGGCCACGCGGTCGTGGCTGTGGTGCGTAACACTGGATAATTTTTTGTGATGGGGATTGTTGCATTCTCACATACTTGGTTTTATTCTCGGCAAATCTTACATCCTCACTGTTCTTGTTCTCTATTTCTCATTATTGACGTGATCTCCATTTTTTGATATGTCCCTTTGAGAATAATATATTCCCCCGCCCACAGGCTTGTGACTATCCAAAAATTCCAATCCAACAATAATTTTCTTGAAACGCTTCAAATTGTTAAGTTTAATGGTTCTTTCATTTTCTCTATTTAAATTTTTTTAGACATTATGCAACACAGTCCCGGGACTATAGAGAAAAATTATTTTTTGTGACTAATACGTTCAGATAATTATTCTAATACTTCTAATACAAATACAAACTTTATTAAGCATATATTCACCAAGAAATCAAAATATTTTACAAAATAAAAATAAAGATGACAACAATTGTGCCTGCATTGAAAAAAGCGTCAATACTTATGCTGTTGACGCCGGGTTCAAAGCGGTCCCGTTTTTGGACCTGATGTGCATTTTTGGACCTGATCCTATTTAATATTCTGAATAGTGTAAGTTAATAAAATCGTTCCAAGAACGCCACCATAATTAAGTATTATTCTACTATACTTTTTAATAATTTGCTTGTCTTCCCTTGATGCCACAATATTATCCATCAGGTGCCATCAAGTCGAAATAGAGATTATCGATTTTCTTGCAACTGATCGAATAGAAATGGGAAAGGTCTTCAGGATGACTATGGCAATCTCTCCAACTCCCTCTTTCTCTCTCCAACTTAAGTATAACCTGAATATAGTGGTGTCTTAACGAGGCATGTCACGCTAGGTGAATGTTTACTATTAATTTTTTAAGAACATTAAAAATTGCCAGGAGATCAATGGAGAGGGTGGAGTCGCTCCCATTTCTGTGACACGCCAAATTAAATGGTTCTATTGGAGGATCAAAAAATATGCTCAAATTGCTCGTTTCTCTGAAAATAAATCATATTTTTAGTGTTGAGGTTGTAATGAACACCAAACGTGAACAAACGGTTTAATTCAAAGGCAATATTTACATTTTTCCTTTCTTCTGCTCGCTGTTGCCTCTTGATTGGGTGGTTCAGTGGTGATGAGATTGTGACCAAAAATTTATTCAATCGGCGTTTTAGATAGTTTAAGACGAGCTAGTAAAAATTACGTTAAAAGCTAATAAAACGGGATCGCTAGACGTTATCAAATCTAATGTTTTGTGAGGATTTTAATATTTTGAGAGATATTTTGAGAGTCTTGTAATCAAGCCGTGATATATTAGGATCAGGGTTGAACGGAATTCCATCATCCGTTTTCCCTTTGGAATAAAAAATTTCCGTGCAATCATGCTCAGTATGTAAAAGGTGAATTGCAACCGGCTTCAAGAGCAACCAATTCGTTGAGGAAACATCTTGCCGGGTTCCAAACAAATTATTTAAAAAGGTATATCATAGAGTAAAGTGATAATACTTTATTCATTCACCATATATAATACAAAAAACAGGAGAACAAATAATTAAGATGAACAATTCTTCCCGCAAGAGATCCAAGTTCAAATCAATAAATTAGGAAATGCATACATATCCAGAGGTATAAAAAATGCATATTAGTACAGCAAAGTTTTAGGAATATCATCAATATTTACAATTTTATGGATTGGAACACTTACGTTCAGAAAATAAATTGATACACGATTCCATGGAGGCAAGATAGCTATAAATAAGTTATTGCAAGAATTTATAAGATTTGTTTGCTTTAAGTAGTAGCGGGTTACACGGAGAATGACCGAAAAGGACATACTCTTTAAATGAAGGACAATGATAATGGTTGACAATTATTTTATAATAATGTGATGATAGGATATAAATAAAGTATAATTGCCTTATTTCTTCAGTAGGAAGGAATTGAAAAGGAGCAGAAACTTAAAAATACAGCACCCCAAATTGAATGTTGATGTTGGTGGCTCAGAAAAGATTCCTCATGTTGAAAATTACGGCAAGAAGACAATGTTTTTAGATAGTTGAAGACCTGCTCGAAACAATAACCTATTAAGTTATATGGAGAAAACACGTGTAAATTAGTAAGACACGGTTAAAAATTGAAAAATTTTCAATTCCATTTGGTGTGATACAGTATTGGCAAGAGTTGCGCACATCAGGACAATAACATTGAAATAGAAGAAACACATCTAGTGTTGGCTATTTGCCAAATAAGTTTGTCTTTTATTTATACATGTTGCGCACTTCACTGCCACGAACAATGCGTATACTGCAAAAAAGTGTGGACAAATTGCAAAACCACACCCTTCGCTTTTTAATTAAATTCTTTATATTTTTAGAATCATAACTTCTTCGAATTTGATTTAATTTGTTTTAGAATCGTCTAGAGTTATTGATTAATGATTTATTAATTTGTTTTAAGTTTCAAAAATGATTTTTAAGTCCTTGAAAAAACAAAGAATTTAAATAAATGGTGAAGGGCGTGGTTTGGCAATTTGTCCACACTTTTTTGCAAGATACGCATTGATCGTGGCTGTGGAGTGTGTTGCGTTTTATTATCCATTTATTATACAAGACTAGGCAGCTATAATAATTAGTAATAAAATAGTGACTGCACGTCAAATGAAAATGTCTATCAATATTTAAACGTTTATTACTAATTTATACGTATTATTTTCATATAACTTGACACAAAAATTTCTCTAAAAACATGCGCTTCTTACAGAAATTTCCCACATGAGCATATTTTTCGAGCCCTTCAATTTGGAAGTGACTGGGTTCAAAAACGAATCGAGGAAAATAAGATGGAACTAAATAATAAAAACAAAAATAACACAACAAAACGTGCGAAGCCAAGTTATAGGATCGCGCTCAAAAGCAGCAAGAAAAGCTGTCATCTTTCGTTTGCCGATTTTTTTCGAGTTGTATTTCCGTTTTCCGTGCAAACCTGATAAATATTTATATAAATTTCAAAAAAAAAGTCGTGAAAATAAAATTAATTAGACATGTAAAATTTGGGAATTTCAAATTAAAAATTAGTTATATAAATATTCGTGTTGATTTGAATAATCGGAAACAAAATGAAAAAAAAATCTGCAAAATTAACAAGGGATTAGGAACAGAGCTGTTAGATGACTCAAATTCTTTGTGCCTTTTGTTTCTTTTAAATTAACATTTTAAGACGATGTACTTTTCTTTACCACGGGTCTGTTGTATTTTATAAATTTCAACTTAATTACTTTTAACTTTATTTCTTTTCAAAACATTAGTGTTTGTTTTCTAAAATATCCAGGCAAAAATATTATTTTTAAAGATTTTTTGTGTAAACTTTTTTTTCATCTTATATTTTCAGATAATGAAAATATTAAATTCGGATACGTAACTTTCTCCAAACAATAGTTTTCTCTTGATGGCGACCAATCATCAAAATCCACAATAATTTTAAACACAAATATTTATAAATATATGTATTACATCTACCTATCAAATTACGTTAATATCATCTATTGACAATATTGTTGATTGATGTGCTCAGTAGTTGTGTATAACACCATGGGAATCAAATTAATATTTAAATTTATTGTTATGTTACAATTTATTGATACTCCTCCCATTAACCAGTTATTTTTGTTACTTTTCTGTTTTTATATTGCTCTATTCATATGCCTTGAGTTCGAACGGGTGAAAAAGTCGGCAAAACTACTGTAATTTGTTAATATGATACCTTGTTATGATACAGTAAGTAAGATATATATTAGAGGTAAACCTGGCTAATCTAGCGTAAAATGTTTTAAAAATAGACGTAAAAATTTTAAGCTTGTCGGGAACATCATTTCCAATTATAACTAGTATAAAGAATAACATATTCATATTTAACTTTTACGATATTTAATCACACAACAACTTTTATGCACACTAATTGAAATAATAAAAATAGGGAGGTTCAATTTAAGATCTGGAAGCTAAAATTAAGAGATACAGTACCGCTCAAAGGATTATCAACTTTTGGTTTACACGCCGAAGGGATAAGACCTTCACAAAGACTGACAGGGACGTGCGATGGAGCGCGCTACCATTTAAACCAATAATTTAATATATTTTTAACGTTTTAGTTAATGCTTAAGATTTCTACATTATCCGTATATTTATGTTTCAGGACATATATCACAACAATTCTAATAAAAATGCGCCCTTTCTGATATACTTGGTTTGACTATAATTGTTCATTAATTATGTGGTTTTAACCGTTGAACACTATTTTTTTTAAATTTATAACTTTTTATATAGGAGGTTGGAGCCTTTCCACTACGCCTCATATTGTTCTTTGGGTCTTCCTCTATCCACAGAGCCCATAAAACAAAAATTTTCAAAGAAATTTTTTTTGTTATAGCTCTTCTACTAGGATGCACCTTATTTTTATCATTTTTCTTATTGTTCGAACGTTTTTATGTTTGTTAACAAACGGTTTTAATTCAGACAATGTACAAAAAGGATCAATAAAGTCATACAAACCTAAATGGGGTCGTATATATATATATATAAGATATTCTTTTAACGCATTCTTGAGCAACTAATCTGTACCAGACAGTATGTATATCTTAATACATTACGCTTTAGTCTGAAAACACTATAACGCATTTTAGCAGTTCTTAAATTTTTCAATTTTTCAATATTTTTCAATTTTTTATAATGAAATGTTAATTTATTATATTTTTATACATGGTACGGCATACTGGAAGCTGTAACATGACAGTTTCTGAACAGCAAGCTATTTACAATGACATAATAAATTGACTGAAGATGAATGATCTTCCACAACACTTCAATGTCACAAAATCAGCGGATTTTAAACTTTACAAACGTTGGAAGACTGAAAGCGGGAAATCAGTGTAGCGACGCGATTAATAGAACTGTCTTTATTAGGCCCAGTGGTAGAATCTCAATATTACAATTGTCGCTGGGGTATTTATAGTGAACAACATCTGGTACATATGGTAACTGTCAAAACTTGGTACAGTAGAAACAATACAGCTAATGAGCATCGGTGTCCTTGGTCGCGACCATATTTTAGGAACAATATAGCTAATTAGTGATGGGGTCGCGACAATCAGTCATCTATCGTATTGGAAAGCCTCTTATCCCCGTCAAAACCGCTGATAGAAACATTTTGATGTGGCCAAGATGAAATCCGCGACTCACGGCACCATCAATTCGTTGCCAAGTACTCCTGAATTCGCCAATATCTTCGCCATTAAGAAGCGTTTAGCGACTACAGAACTGAAAGGAACGTCTCGTGAGGAAACCGGGAAGCTGGAATGAGCAGATGAACATCTGAACTGGAGCCATCAAGTCTGGGATAATTTCGATGTAGCCGGATAAGAGAATGTGCTGCTCGGTAGTGACGAAGGTCAAAGGATTGGTAGACCAGTCAGCACTAGACAAACCGTCAAGCCTGTCATGGGAAGCTGCATGGTTTGGGATGTATTCTCCGTAAAAGGAACTGGACCAATTTGTTCTCCTTTTTTTCTGAAATTCTGGAATCTCAAATGCTCCAAGTTTGTAAACGATGGGATGTTAAAGCATTTTCCAGCTTATGAAGTACCCAAATCAGTCTCCAGACCTGAACCCTATTGAACATCTATAGGAAGAACTTGAGACTTGAGAGACTAAGAAGTCAAAAATGCAGACGAAAAGTTTTGAACAATTGGAGTCGGTAGGGAAGAAGATCCCAATGGCCACCACACGGCAACTTGCTCAACCGCAACGTAGATGCAAAACTGTCATCGATGCAAATGTTTTTGTTACAAAGTACTAAACCCGCAAGGTAGCTTCCATATAAGTTCCAGTTAATAAAATGGATGTTATTATATCTCGGAAAAGGGAAAATGCCCCCTGGCGTGAAATAAAATGTATTTACGCAAAAAAAAATTACGGAATATTACACCATATAATTTTTAACTCTTCCTCAATCCAGGTGGATAATTTGATTCACTTAAAATCTATGCTGGTTCGATTCTTCTGAAATTTTCTAAAAATGAAAAGAATCGAAATTTAAAATGAGATGGTGTAATAATCCGTGTATTTTTTAAATTTTCCGATGGGTAGCAATTTCCGCTTATTCTAGATTTAATAACATCCAATAAAATTGGTTTCTGTTGATTTTAAATTTTTCTTTCAACTTTCGAAATTTAATTTTTTGGAACTTTTCTTCATTAAAATATTAATTTTATAGATATCGATCTGGGAATTGGTCAAAATGAGTGTAGAACTATAACAAAATTTTTTAAAGACAAACTTGGACTGATAGCTAGCCACAAAAAAGGTTTTCCTCAAAAAAAAAACAGAAGTTGGTAACCTTTTGAGTGGTACTGCATTTATAAAAAGTAACGATCCAATGTCAATTCTATCATGCACATCAGATCAGATATCATGCACATCTTTGGACCAATTCTATCATGATGAGCTCATGTTTACTGTTTACTTTCCGGCGAAAATGTTTAAAATTATTAGACTGCAATTTAACTTGATATTTAATGATTATTTTTAAATTGAAAGTATGCCAATTTTAATTTCTTTACTATTCACATTCTGGTGTTAACAGAAAACTTGACAAACAACCAGACGTGTTAAATGACCAATGTCCACAGAAAAGTTTAAAAGTGAGACATTTTCTAAATAATTGTTGAATGTTTAATTAATATAAATACATATATGGTTTAAAGTGAAGCCCTAGAGGCAAATTATTTGTGCAATTCCCACAATGGATTTGAGGAAAAATAGGCAACAAAAATAAATTTTTTGAAAAAAATTATTTTGGATCTTCTTGTTGTTTTTGTGTTTTTTTTTCCATGTGTGCAAGCTTGGGCACAGAAGATGCTATATAAAGTTGGGCACAGAGGAGACAAGAATAAAGGAAGAAGGTTAAGCACAATAAAATGCAAATCAAATTGACTATGGTCGAGAATGCTGGAGCATCAACTCAGTTTTATCGTAAATGAATTCTCTTTTGTTTAATATTTCTATACATTTAGTTAGCAAGATGGTTTTATTTGATTGCTTAGAATTATTATTTTTGTAGTTCCTCACTAATATTAAAGAGGTAGTTTATAACGAAATTTGCATAAATTATTAGAGCACATTATCTGAATCATAGTGTACGGTTAAACATTCTCTACGTTATTTTTTTCAATATTTTTATGAAGCAATTTTTTAAAATTTTCTACCTCTAATTATTCTGTCATTATTGTCGAGAAACTGTTTAAATTAAAACATTAAGATAATTTTAAAGTTGTTTCCTGGATATTTAAACCGAGCCTATTATCTATTATGTATTTTGTAACCTTATTATTTGTTTTATAATTTTTATTAGCCAAGCCAGTGAATGATTTAGTTTCTTCTGGCTTTTCCATAAACCAATCACTTCAAATTGTCTGGATAAGTGTATATATTAGATTGTTCTTCTTTAAGAATAATGGTTTTTTATTAATGCATTGTTTATAAAACATGTCCACGACATAATAAAGAATAATTAATTCTGTAGTATACACGCCTATTGAAAATGACGATTTTCCAACTTCTTGAAGGAATTTTATTAAATTATACGTGAAATTCAAAAAGTATTTTTGCGTTAATTTTACAACCTTTCTTTAAAATTTCTCTAGCTCTCTGAATCTTTACGAAATTTTAGATTTAAATGAGTCTTCTGAGGTCCTGTTTTTACCAATGCAGTTGACGTGAGTGCGTATTCCTTTCTTGGTTTATCGTCCCTTAATAAAATTAGTTTTACTTAATTTTTATTGTGATTTTCAATTTGATGTTGAAACAGTCTAGAGTATTTATAATCAGAGCCTATTCCGTTTAATTTTATTCAAGATTTTTTAGATTGTCATTTAACTATCAAATTTGATGATATATAGATCGACTAAATTTAAATGCATACAATATCTCATAACGAAGCAAAGAAGTCCGCGTGAAAACTAGTAATATGTGATTAAACTTCACAAAATTGGCACTTGTGGGTGGCGTGCTAGTGTGACATTTGTCGCGCGTTGCATATATGTAATGCTAATGAAAACTGGTGATTTTTGTTGATGACCATATCCTCGGTATTACTTGTGTGTTTTGTTGAAGCGGGATATTGAGCAGTACAACAACCCCAGTTGACACCTCAAACTTTACATTAAGCTTTATTATTAATTATTATCAAGTTGTGATAAATTGATAATTCCATAATTATTTTCATAAAAAATCCAGTTCCATTATACCTTTTGAGAAGGGGTTGAGCAGGGTTAGAGACAGATATTGAGCAATAAAAACAAAAATTGATCTAAATGACATTTTGAAGGAAGTACCTAGTTGAGTTGAACTCGTGTCAAAGTACGTTTGGTGATAATGTGCACTCATACAAATGACGTAAAACACAAATAGAGGAAATTATAATATAGTCGTCGCCAAATGCGATTACCAGCGCAAAATGTGGCGCACTTTTTTAAATATTATTTTATCATTTAATTTTTCTGATTATTATTATTTTCCACATTTATTCCACGACTGGAAAAACATCTAAAACATATTCCTCAATTTACTTAAGAAAAAACGGTATAAAATGAGCATAAAAAATAATCATAAAAATTAAATGTTAAAATAGTATTATTCATTTCAGAGATCGATGCCTAATGGAAGAGCAAAAAATTAGGGGCGGAAAAAAGGTCTTGTTTAGACAACCATACGGCCACTAAGGCCATCTAATCTCTTCCTCTTTTGTTTCTCATCAATTATTATTTCATCCATTTTCATTTTTAAATAAAACTTTTCATTTCTTGTCATCAAATAATAAACAAAAAAAAGATAACAGAAATTTGATGAGAAACGAAAGAGGAAGAGATTCGATGGCCTTAATGGCCGTGTGGCTGTCTAAACAAGACCTTTTCTCCGTCCCTAATTTTTTGCTCTTTCATTAGGCATCGATCTCTGAAAAGGACAATAAGCGCGCCACATTTTGCGGTGGTAATCGAATTTGGCAACGACTATACCATATTTTAGTTTGTCTGTCCGCCCGAGAAACATCTAATTGTTAAAATGGAAAAAGTAAATAAATTATGAATTAGTTTCTTAATCTGAAATTTGTAATAAAAGTAAAACATATGGATCGCGATCGCGAATTTGGGCTCACGTTGGTGAAACTACACTTAATAAAAATAATTTTTCCTTATAAGGAATTATATCGAATAAGAAAGCCAACTAAAATATTCCATTTATTGGAACTTTTAGATAATATTACAGTACCACATTGGAGTATACCAATTTGATTTTTTATTAAGCTTAAATTCACACCAACTGAAGTCAATGTTCTTCATTTATGCCACCCAAAATTATAAAGACGGGATATATTTCTTTCTATAGGTTCTTTCTATAGGATTTTCTCATGTATTTTTACGATCGGTAAAAAGGAGAATCTGTGTTTTGCTCTATAGTACCATAATATGCCTTCAAATATTTGGAAATCAAACATTTAAATAGACGTGTTCAATGTATATCACAAGTTGAATTACTTGATAGATGGGTGACACATAATTTCTCAATTTAATCTCACGCACTTTTTTCTTTCCAATTTCGACTATAAATTAAAGAGTGAAAAATTCACGTACGCCACCAAATAAATAGTAAAGTTTCTATATTATTTCACGTTGTATATCTTCATGTTCATTAACTCACATAGTTTTTTTATATGGATTGTTTGAATCAAAGTATCTATAACTCACTTAAAGATTTTTAAAGATTTTATATTATTTACCTTGGAGTGTAATAGTTTTTATATCAAATATTTCTCGAGTATAATGACGTCATTTATCAAATTATTTTTGAATAATCAAAAAGTGGGTTTTTCATCATTCTATTGAAAACAAATCCAACAAGGTTATTTTTAATCAACCAACGGAACATTAGAATAAACATCATCCCATTATAGAATTTATTTATAACCGAACCAATCTCAAAAAAAGCTCATTGGTTTTATCGTCGAAAAAAGTTCCAGGTTCTTTATCTTAATTGACTAACATGACCAAGATTGCTCTTTTTATTTGTTTATCTGAAGGACATTCGTGCATCTGAGTATAATCTTCAAACTCTCAAGAGGAATACGAATTCATCAATCCAATAGACAAATTCTCACTAAAAAAATAGACGAAACGCATTGTTGTTTGAAACACCATTCGAGCTGGAGAGTTTTTGTTTATTTCTTCTTATTTTATTATTAATATAAAAAAATCAAGTTGAAGCCTTGATATTTAAATTGTTACGTTCTATAACGTACTGTACATAAGTACGTGAGTTTAGAGCTGAATAGTTCAATTAACTTTCCCCGATTACTTCCTGGTACATAAAGGAGGTGTATACAAACTATTGAATTCAATAATAAATAATATTTAAATATAATAATAAATAAAATATTGACGAATCTGAAAAAAAGCTTTTCAATATAGTCGTCGCCATATGCGATTACCGCAAAATTTGGCGCACTTTTTAAAATATTTTTTCATTTAATTTTCATTATTATTTTCTTTTTTATGCTCGTTCTATACTTCCTTTGCTTAAATAAATTGAAGAATAAGTTTTAGGTATTGATTCAATCTTATATATTTGATTCAATTTTTTTTCAATTTTTTCAATTTTTCAATCTATTGATTTCAAATTTCAAATGTGCCACATTTTGCAGTTTTGGGGACGACTATATCTTATAAAACAATATTTAAATTTAGTAAAAGAAATATCACATAAAAATGTGCCAAATTCATTCAATTCATTCAAGACAGATCTTCAATTTTTTTTCCTTTAGAGACGTGGTCATTATTATAATTTATAACAAGGTTACTTCTATATACCAATGCTATTTTAATAATGTTTTAATTTTAAAAATTAATTGTCAAAGTATAATTTACTGGAAAATACTGGTAATTTATCAATCCCATTTTTTAACGAATAACGGCCTTACGGTCTCAAATTATAAATTATCAATTTTGCACAGTTTCCTTATAAATTTATTGCAATAATTAATAACAATAAAAATATGCGAACCCTAATTTTCAATTGAACTCCAAAAATGAGCAAAAATGAATAACTAATAACACGCCAAATCGAAATTAATATTATTCAATATTTAAACGTGTCTTACTAATTTACACGTATTACTTTCTATATAATTTGACACGTTATAGTTACTAGCCCGTCTTAAACTATCTAAAAACATGCGCTTCTTGCCGAAATTTGCAAAATGAGCATCATTCCTGGCCCCGCAATTAACCATTCAATTTGGTGTGCTAATAATTAATATAATGCTTAAATGGTTGCTACAAAGATTTTTCGAATTATATTTTTGCTAATTTTTGTAGCATAGATTTGTAATTGAATGCCTTTCATTTATAAAAGTGTCACGATACAAGGTTTATATTAAATAATTGTTTATACTTTAATAGGCACACTTGAAGAAGTAATCAGTCCTTTTAAGCGTTTAATTAGCTTTCAAAACTTTCTTAATTATTTTTAAACAATTTCCATTCTCATTTGTGCTTTTCTAAAATATTTCTTTAAAACTTATTCTCTCGAATTCTATTTATCTATTATCTAATTATAAGTAATTGACAATTCCCTTGCAACCTTTTTTAAATTGTCTCACTGAGAACGTAAAACACAGATTCAATTTGTATCTTCTATGAATATCGATAAAGTATTCAAAATATTTCAAAAAAAGTAGACACGAAAATTAATAAACTGTAATCAAATTTCGCGGAATTTCATTTACGTAAAGCTGTTTTTTCCAATTATAATTGATTCTTTTACTAATTACTGTGAGTATGAATCACAGGCCGATTGCAAGAACGATGTGGAAAGCGTTCCCTTTAGAAAATCTATTGGGGAAAGTATAAATTGTGATCCGATAAAACATAAGGTAAATATAATAGGGAATTAAACCTAATGAAACCTTCCTCCATAACGACTCCCAAGATAGATTTTCATAGAATCGAGGTTTATAAAAATCAAAAATATACAATTTACTACCTATTTAGGGTAATTTTTTGCTATCCTTTAAATAAATAATATCCTTGAAGATTTAAGGATATCTGGGATAACACTCTCTCTATAAATTCATCATCTTCTTCTTTCAGATTTTCCTCAACTTGTATGATACTCCGAATAATCAATAATGACATGATTTTGTGATTATTTCGTGTCCTGTAAAGCAACAATTTCTGGAGACGTTAGGAATTGCGTTCAGAACCACTTCTTTGCTCTCTTAAATTCTTTATAGAGGCTATTTATATTAGTGCATCAATCAATGCCACGCGAACTGTGAGAATTTTAAGCGGATTTATTTTAGGCCACCTAAAGAATTATTTCGGCGATATTATTGCTAAATAGCAGCGACAGGCGTAATGACAATTTTTGAATTTCAGAATCTGCAATTCGGAATCAAAATTGAAATTCCGGAATTCGGAATGACATTTGGACATTCGATAAGTGGAATTCAGAATTCCGGTGTTAAAGTTTACATGAACAGTGAATTTTCGAAATTCTGAATTAAAATATAAAATTTCGGTATCTGTAATCCGGTATTCAGAATGGTAAAATGGCTAGAATACGGAATCCAGAATTCCGCCCATCTCTGCTAAATAATGATGATTTAGAATTGACAAAAACCCGACAACATTCACAATTCAAAGGTTTCAGTTGAGAAGGTGTTTGTATAATTGAATTCTGACATCCTAAGACAGTACATTTAAATTTAACAACAAGACTATTGAAATCAGAAACCAGAAAATTAAACTTTATAAATTACTTATTTTAATTTAAAAAGTTTAAAAAGTAACAAGATATAAGATAATTATCATTCTAATACTACGTGCACACCAGTGAGCGGAGGGATCCCGTTTTATGGAATTCCGGACAAGCCCTTAAAAAGAACCTTAATGTCAGGACCTTAAAAAATTGAAAGTTTCAATACCCGGGACCCCTTTTTTAGGAATATACCCGGGGGACAGGGTGGAGTCTCTCCAGAACTGGTATGTTTTTTCATTTGGTATGTGTCAGTGCTGGGAGGGACCCCGCTTTTTGAAATTCCGGGCGGGCAGGACCTTAAATTGAAAATTTCAAAATTCCCTGTGATCATTCAAATAATGTGTTATTTCTTGATTTAAAGATATATTTATCCGTTCATAAATTAACGTCAGAATGATCGCCACTTTTTAACTAACAAAAATAATTTAGAAAAATCTATAAATAAACTCATGGACTTAATTTTAGAGACTAACACCTCGATCGTAGAAACAAGTTTAATTTGGTGTTCTTATGTGAAATTTCTTATAGTGTTTTCTAAAGAGTCTGTATGATATTTTTAATTTATTTTGAACCACCATTTAATAGGAAATTTACATGTAAGTTTTTAGTTTCAACTTCGTATAGCCTTTATTATACATTTATAATGAATTAATCAAACATATTGTTGTGTTTTTTGTTAATTTTTCGATTTTTCGAGAGCATGTATAAATAATGAATTAACACGCTTTTTATACGTTTAGAATAGACATCATTAAATATTTGCTACAATCGGGATTTTATTTTCAAATCTTCTATTTATTTCAAATGTCTATTGTTGTTTTAAAATTAACGTCACTGTTTCTTAACGCTGATTTCAATTTTCTTCAATGATTTTAGTATTTTTAGTTTGCTTGAATTTTGTATGGGGTTCAGTTTTATATTCTTGACTTCGAATTAATGAGCTCTGCCCTGATAGGCCACTCAAAAATATCAATTTTTCCAATATTTAAGCACACAGATGTACTTTAAGTTGATTGTTTTTATATTAAGTCAGATAGCATAAATAGCAATTGGTTCTTTGGCTAAACGAAGATCTAAACGGATAAATTTGTCAGTCAGTTCATTATTGCCGCGGTGTGTCCAAGGTTTTTAAAATATTTTTAGTTTCGTAGGTCAGCTGTTCCGCTCATAACCTTCTGCACTCCACTGCCACGAAGTATGCTCCATATTGCAAAAAGACTGCGCATCAATTGAAGGGAAACACGCCCTTCACTTTTTATTATTCTTTATTTAAACTTTTTTTATTAAAGCGTATCTTCATAGAATTTGAACAATTGATCATACTTCGTGGCAGTGGTGTGCTTCTGCAATAATAACTACTATTTATAAAGTTAATTTTTAACAATCTTTTAGGAGATGTGCAGGACACAATCTTCCTTCATTATTTTATACATATAAGTTATGGTATAATTATTTAAAAATTAATTTCAAAAAGATACTTAACAGTAGTAGATAGGAAAAATTGTACAATCTCGAATTATTCTATTTTTTTGTAATTTAGACTTGCGATCCCCAGATAAAACTCAAATGAATAATTAATGAAATTCACTTTTATAGTGTTTCTTTTTCTTAAATTAATTATTCTTTTCATTTTTAAGACAATAGATGTATTTTGCAGGGTTCAATGTCACTAGATTTTAGTACGTCGCTGTCTTCTTTTTCTTGGAAGAATCAGTTCGGTTATTTTTTATATGTTTTTATTCCGACACACACACACAAACAAATATATTATCTTTGTTACATCCTTATTTATTTCAGTGAATATGTTTAGATAATTAAGTAATAGACTTTATTAAAATAAGAAATAGTAGTTGCTCTAAACTTTTGAACTTTTTGGTCTCGATGGACTGTAAAGCTCTTTTTTTCCTATTTTCCTTATCATGCTAACATAGGTTTTTTGCCAAGAAATAATGTTTTTCCAAAATAAGTGCCTCGTTTTGCCGCATCATCGATTCTTTGTCATCACTGGTTAGAAAAACTACGAACATTAATTTTTGAGATAGGAAATGAAAAATTTCCAGGGTTCCCAGGGTTCCGAATTCCATAGGAATTAAAATGCTGATATTAGGTCTAGCACGCCAATTGAAACTCCAAATGACTATTTAGAAAAATTCGCAAGAGAAAGGTCATTGCTGATTTTACTAATATTTTCGTACTCATTGTCCCGTGATTTTAGCGAGCTCGTCTTAAACTAAATATTAATTATGTCATGGTTCCAAAATAATAGATTAGTGAACATTTTCTGAGCTCCTGGTCTTTTGATTTCAATTAACATTGTCTAGGCACGCCAAATTGAAATAACTATTTTGCGATTTTCCAACGTGTGTGGAAATTTTTCCGTCTTTAAAACATAAAACGTTTTACTATAATTTAATTAAGCTTGTCTTAAAATATCTAAAATATTAATATCGTTCTAAAAAGTTATTTTTGAGCAAGTTTACTGAGCTTGGTCTATTATGCACAACATGGAGTGTGTAAGTATTTTCTTATTGTCCTTTTCGGAGATCGGTGACTAAGGGAAGAGAAATAAACAAAAAAGAGAAAATGATGGACGGTCACACGGTCACAAACAACTTTTTCGTCAATTCCTCTTAAATATGTGTTGCCCATAATTTCGTAAAAAAGAGTGGCCGTCCAAACTAGAACCTTATTCCATCCTAATTTTTTCCTCTTCCATTAGGCACCGATCTCTGAAAAAGGACAATATATATGCTTTCTATTAATTTGTTTAATAATTTTTGTGATTTTTTCCATCAAAATATTCACGTGAAATACTAGAATAGGCTGTCAAAAAATTATTTCATTTGGCTAGATAAAGGCAGTAGTTCCTTATATATAAAAGCCTGGAAATCCAATCATGTTTTGATAATCATCCGTTGTTGTTGAATCTCATGCTGTATATATTATTGGTAATTCAAAGTTTCCGGTATTAAATTTGACTTATTTATTGATTTCAATTGACGTGAAACTCGCAAGGTTTTTTCACGTTTTAGAGTTTTTTCATTTAAAAAAACTACATTTTTATTTTAATTTTCAGAGATTTGTGCCTATTGTAAGATTTAAAAAGTAAGAAAAAATGATGGTCTCGTTTGGAAGGTCCCTCTTTTGTATTTTATTAATGCGTGTTGTCTCAAAAAATGGATAAAACATATCGAAAAGGAAAAGTCATTTGTGGCCGTGTGGCCGTCTAAACGAGACTATCAATTATTCCTATAATAAAAAATTAGAAAAAATGTGGTTCTCGTTTTGATAATTTTTTTCATTCGTTCTATAATTTCTATTGCTTTTGTCGTTTGAAAGCACTTATAGAACGTTGATAAGAGAACGAGAACTTCTTTCAGATTATATTTAAATACTTCGAGGCAATGTTTATCCTCATATATCCATCATATATATTTCCTGGTCCGATAAGCATTAAATCCAAGATTAAACAACAAAGTGATCAATTTTCCCTTTTGAAAGCTATCTCATCTCTTTCGTATTTTGATCATTCTCCTTCAGGTTTGAGCTATTTAAAAAACACGAAAGTGCTCTGTTACTCCCAAAGGAATATTATTATAATTTTATTGTCAAACAATCAACACTCGATCCATCGTTTCTTTGTGATTTCAAGAAGTATACAGCTTGAGTGGCATATTTATCACAACAGCGATAAAAAAGTTGCTCAAGATAATATTAATCTGATTTAATTCAACTAATGTCGGTTTGTTTTTCTTTGCCTAGTTTAAAAAGTTAGGGTGCATACAAACAAATAACAAATGGAATCAATGGCATAGAAATGTATAAGTGAGAGGAGCATGGCTAATCCCAGATTTTGTTTGAATTACTATTTTTTTTTGTTTTTTTTGACATCTTGAAACACAAATAACAACAAAAACAAAAGATGAAGAATACGATTTATTTATATTAGCATAAAGTAATGACTAGAACATAGGGTAGAAAACAATTGAAACAAGAATGGTTATTTTTGAGAATAATCTTCAAATTAAAGTTATTGTTTATAGGTACTTTGATGAATCAAATGTTTTGAATTTTAAATAATAAATTGTAATGTTTTTGATTAATATCCTTATCATTATTATTATTATTATTATTATTTGAATTTCAAAATAACAATATATGGTTTCAAATTTTAAAATCAACAATAATTTTTAAAGTCATTTCTCTTTATATCCAACAATTATAGTAGAACATAAAAATTTTATAATTATTGCCTTCTACTACTTTTCATTTCTTGAATTAATTAATTAATAGAACAGTGTATGTTTTAGTTCATTGCGGAGTCGGTCTAATTAACATTACAAGAGGCCTGCAATATAAATTACAAATAACAGTTTAAACTTATTAAAAGTTGAGCAAGTGATCTCACAAGGGAAGTGTTTTAGGTCTCCATCTCAGATTTTGATAAAACTTTGCAGATAGATTCCTTATGGCTTGATTAGTATACTGTCAAAAAATTAGGACCTACAAAATGGTTTAAGTGGGTAAAAAATGGGTCTAAAACCCAAAAAATCGCGATTTTCAAACGCAAATTTTATATAGTTAATGTTAATCAATCCGGTTCATATTTTAAGGGGTATACTATCTTATTAAAAACTATCGTTTTATTATATTTTTTTTAAATTTTCACGTGTTTTACGTGAACCTGTTTTTAATAAATAATGGTTTTATTGACCACCGAAACATCGGGGCAACAGCGCAGTGGCAAGACGACGGGACATGGAACAGCAGGGCGAGGGTTCGATTCTCATTGGGGGTGGTATGTTTCTATTATTATTAATAATCATTCTATATTCGAATATCTCTGTGGCGCTTTTTTATTTTTACTTTTCAAGATTTATATGATAACCTTTAAATGTATTATTTATTAAATCAACAATTATAATGATTCTCAACAATCATATGTTGAAAGCATAAAAATTTTTCACAATAAAGACAACGTATAAAAGATACATTTTTACAGTTACTTATCTCACAGCCGTTGGGGATCTCTTTTGGGAATAATAGTTGCTTCGGTGTATAAAAAGATCCTGGACGGTCGACTTTATATCCACTAGCAAACCAACTGTACTTTACCCAACTGTGGAGTTTCGGTGAACAAAGCTGACGGTAAATTAAAGACAAAACCTATGAACATATTATAATCAAGCATCTAAAAGTTAGTTACCTGAAGTGTGGAAGACCTTTGATGTATTTGAAAGCTTGGTTCACATAACCGTGCATACTCCGTGATGATTTTTATAACACTCTTGAATCCTCCAAAGACACCGACATCCAAGGGTTGAATCATACCTGTACAACCAGCAGGAATTTGCAGTGTTTTTAATTTATTATCTTCATTATTTGGGTCCGAATAACCGTTTGCATCTTTCCATCCGTTCCATGAATCGATAATAAGCAACGAGCTAGCCGGAACCCATTCATCGAAAATTACTGTGTTCAAAAATTCCTTCATCAACGGTTTTGTCATAATGTGGCTCGTATGACAGCGAACAACCAAGTTGGAAAAAGAACTTCGAAAATTTCTTGGAAATCTTCCGTTGTTTTCTTTCAGAACTACGAAAAGACGAGGATGTAGTTTTCCTTCTGCAGATATTACAGGAAGCACTGTGTAGCTGTGAGTAGTGGAACTCACAGTGTTCACAGTGCATTCAACTGTTTTTGTGCCTGTGTACGTCAATGTTCTCGCAGTGTTCATTTCCAATTGAAAACCACTTTGATCTGCATTAAAGATCCTTCTAGGTGAAAATGCTTCCAACTCCTGATTTGCCACAACCAAAAAGTTTTCTGCACTGGCCAATAGTTCATCTCTTTTCTTATGTCGTATCACAGACACAAACTTCGTGATCTTGCGGGAAGAAATTCCATGTGCACGCTTCCAAGAATTGATCCAAGAATTAGAACACGGAAAGGCCATATCAATTTCGTTATCTTTCATAATTTTTCCTATCATATACCGCAAGGTAGAATCATGAAGGATATGACCTTTATCTATGCTCTCCTGCACCATTTCGAATAGCATCTGCGATATTGTGGAATAATTATTCCGGCGATCTGTCACTACTCCACCTTTAATAGTATGATTGAAATTTAACTAATACAGAAAATACCATTTTTTTCGTATTCACGGAGCTTTTTAACATGGTGCTCATTAGAAATGAAAGAATAGCGGTTATTAAGAGATTCCAACGAAGGCCTTTTCTTTCCATTCCTGTATCGTTTTTTGGAAGAGCCAAAGTACTTTTGTTGTTTCCACGAGCTGTTCACCAAAACGAACGAGATCACAACTGCAACCATTTAGTAAACATGGTTCAGCGCAGTCCCAATCTATAATTAAGTGTTATTTTCATTTGAAATATCGGTTTATACCTTCATCAACATCGTCGTCGTTCGGAATCAGATGATAGTCCTCTTCAATTTCCAGAAAACCGCTGTCAGCTTGTTCCAATATAGAAAAAATTGACTGTGCAATTTTTAGATGTTCTCGTGAAAGACTGGGAACGTTTTGAAGGTTTTTATGCTTTGCATAAATGTATTCCACAATCAAATCAGAAGAACTCATTGAAATTTATAATTTATAATATAATGAAAATTTATAAAAAAAAATAGCCGCTTAAATACAGTATCGAAAAAAGGAACATCATATCCTTTTTCGAATGTATAAAATGTCGATTATCTGGTAAATATTATAAATCGAGCAACTAGTCTAAAAACATCCTCAAAGCTGTGACAACGTTGTCTTTATATTGAAATTTTTTTCAAAAGCTTCAATATATGATTTTGATAATAATTATAATTGTTGATTTAATAAATAATAGATTTCATTATCATTATAATCTTGAAAAGTAAAAAAACGGCCCAGAGCTATTCGACTAGTAATAGAAATAGAAACATATCACCCCCAAGAAGAATCGAACCCTCGCCCTGCTGTTCCGCTCTGCACTTTGCGCGTGACGGTGGCGTGACTGTGTTTTGCACGAAAAGGGCTCCGTTTAGGACGCGAGGTGCTTTTTCCATGAAAACACACTCATCCTGTTATATAGCGTAAACACAAAGAACAATTCGAGTGAACAGTCAACATTCTTGTTATATTTTCATGTTGTTTTTTGGATTTAGGACGCATCGCTTAATTGTAATCAAACTTCGGTTATTCGGTTTGGGTGGACTTGTTTTTTTGATCACGAGCTCAATAACAATCGATGACATTGTTTATGAGTTATAGTTGTTATTGTTTTGACTTGTTATTGTTTTTATTGAATTGTTTTTCTTTTCATTTCATTCTTAACTTATAAGTCCTGAAGACTTATAACATATTCGAATACTATATATATAAACCTATATCGATAGGTTTGGCTGAAAGGACAGGCTGAAAAGTAAGTCTACAATTAATATTTAAGGATATATCCATTTTAGATTTTACCAACAACTATCAATATGGAGATTAACAACTTAATACAACTTCAATATAAATGGGAAGAATGTTCAGATTAGTGCTCACAAATTGTAAGTTTTGTAAAGGCGAACTAATATATATTGGATAATTTTAGGAGCACATATTTCAAGACTAGGACAACCGTCATCCGAATCAAGGCACATTTGATACATAGGTAAATAATTCGGGGTTGGCTAAATTTTATTTTTATTTTTATTTATGTTATATCAGTTTAAATTAATAATGTGCTCTTTCTTTTTCATTAGACGTGATTTAAATTCGTTTCTTTGGATGCAAAATACCAAAAATTTATACGTCTAAACAAATGAAAGAGTATAATTTTAATTTTCAACTGACTTAGCATATTTTAAAAAAATAGGTTTAAAATATCTAGAATGATTTTCATATATATCAGTGATGGGAGGGACAACGTTTTTTCGAATTCCGGGATGTTGATACCTTAAAAAATTGAAAATTAGTAGACCCGGGAGTGGAACTTCCCTTTTCCCCTACCCGGTATTCCACTTTTCCCTACCGGGACTTCAATGTGTTTATTACAATCTTAATTTTTCAGCAAACGACATTTACGCATTCCTACCCGTTTCGCAGTGCTAGTCTAAATGAAGATCGAAACACTACAATGGAGCTATCTGAATCGATACAAGAAGCTCAATTAAATTAATTATTTTTTGTTATTTAATTGTTATTTATATAAATAAATAAGTGAATAAATAATATATTGTTATGTCTAACGTATAGGATATAAACCAATATTAACACGACGTGAAATAACCCAAAAGCTGTGAGCAAAATTCCACAAAAATGACAGGACTCTGTTCGATGGCTTTTCGCAAAGTTCCAACAAACTGTTAGGACGCTCTCCGATAGCTTTTCGCAAAGTTCCAACAAACTGTTAGGACGCTCTCCGATAGCTTTTCGCAAAGTTCCAACAAACTGTTAGGACGCTGTGCGGTGGAAGACTGTTCTGGCGGCTGTTTTGCGCGTGTTTTCATAACAATTTCGTGCAAAACACAGTCACGCCACCGTCAAGCGCAAAGTGCAGAGCGTGTCCCGTCGTTTTGCCACTGCGCTGTTGCCCCGATGCTTCAGTGGTTTTTAAATCATTATTTATGAAAACGCACAATTTAAAATAAAATTCATTAGCTTTATTCCATTATTGTGGGTAAACGGGATATTTCTGAATTTCAAACCGATTTTTCACCTACTTAAACCGTTTTGTAGGTCCTAATTTTTTGACAGTATACTAATCAAGCCATAAGGAATCTATCTGCAAAGTTTTATCAAAATCTGAGATGGAGACCTAAAACACTTCCCTTGTCAGCTTTAACATAAATAATGCATAATTCTTGTTACGCATATATATAGTGCGTTTCGATAGTTCAATTATGTTAAATTTGGTAATTCTTCATAATATAACAATATTTTCTAGCTTTATTGACCTTCTTTCTATTTTAATTTGTGATAATGTCTATTAATGAGAAAAATGGCTTAAAGGATGCTGTCTCGGTTTTGCTTGGGAGAAAGACGGTTAATTATGGAATTATTATTTCGTTTTTCTTTTATCACTTTCAAACCTTAATACAGTAATATATTACAGAAAGTTATATTATTAGTAAAAATATGACTTGAAAAGGCTTGAAAAGAAAAACACAATATCTAATAAATAAAGTGAAATTTAAATCGACAGCTTTGTTTCTTTTCCCAAACGAGACCAAAAAAGCCACAATTTATGCTCCGTTATTTAATGTAACTTACACCTTGAAAATATAATTCCATTTATAATGTTGTTTGAATAGTTCTTTATAAAGGGCACAGTATCCGCAAGTTATATTTTTACGATATTCGATTACTTTTCCACGCAAAAAAAATTTTGTAGCAATATCATCTTGTTTAACCGTTTATTATTCATTTCAGAGATCGATGCCTAATGGAAGAGCAAACAAATAGTCTGAAGATGTAAATTTTTTACGAACTTTTGTATTTAGGTTTCTTTTCTGAAGGCCTGTTGTTTTCGAATTCATTTGGTGTGTCCTTTTCAGAGATCGTGGCCTAATGAAAGAGAAAAAAGTTAGGGGCAGAGAAAAGGTCTTGTATAGATAGCCACATGACCACTAAGGCCATATAATCTCTTCCTATTTTGTTTCTCATCAATTATTATTTCATCCATTCTCATTTTTAAATTAAACTTTTCATTTCTTGTCATCAAATAATAAACAAAAAATAGATAACAAAAATTGATGACAAATAAAAGAGGAAGAGATTCGATGGCCTTAATGGCCGTGTGGCTGTCTAAACAAGACCTTTTCTCCGCCCCTAATTTTTTGCTCTTCCATTAGGCATGGATCTCTGAAATGAATAATATAATAAATTTCCATGTAAAAATTTTTAATGTAACTTCCTAGATTTGTCCAAAGTTATATATTAAACATTAATCTAGTTTATTTAAGGAAAATGATTTTCTGTTCAACTGTAACTTTGTTTAAATATTTTCTGTTTGATATTAAATAACTTTTTAGCATAAACTAACAAGAGAAAACCTCATATATCCTTATTTTTAAGTAAAGCTGCCAACTTAACCTAATTATTATTATTATTATTATTACTCTTAATAGTCTTAATAATTAGGCTCGTGTTAAATGGGTATTGTATCATAACATGTATTCTCTTAAAATTGCAATAAATTAATAAAAATAAAGTTCCGATATTATTCCAACTGACACGGCCCAATATTTAAAATTAAAATTAAACGTCTGAATTTCAGAAAGGACAATGGGCAAAGTTCTCTTGAAATAGTTTTTATATTATACTTTTAATCTCAAATCGCTATGAATAAGAATTAAATATTACGCAAACATGTCAAATTTAATTTAACTTATTTATCAATATTTAAAACTGTCTTACAAATTTACACGCATTATTAAATACCATTTACCTTGACACATTATTATTACTATTCCTTCTTTAATTATCTAAAAACTCACGCTTCCTAAAGAAATATTGCAAAATTTGCATTTTTTGAGCCTCCCAACATAGCCATTTCATTTAGCCTCTTAATTTGTATACGCTGAAATCTATTCAGTCCCACAGAAACAATAGCACTGTCAAACCATGAAATCGTTCAATTCAAGCAAACTTTTATATTGACAACAAAAAATAACTGTTGGTTTAGGTAACTATCTAGTTGTTCACATAATTAATTTATTTCCCCAGATTTGCTTATTTGCTGATACTTAAAATGCACTATTTCATTAATGAAAAACAATATAAAAAATTGAATAGAGGAAGTGCCCTTCTAGTTTGTTATAGGACATTACCTAATACTTTCTTTGTCAAATTGCCGCCAATATATATGATATAACTGTGGGACCAGCTCATAAATAATCTATTTCCTTTCGTACAATTTATAAAAATTATGGTCAATCTACTTTTTAACCGAATGATCTTGTTTATAAAACGATAGAAGAGTATATACACTCTTTTACGAATATAAACGTTTAATATTGCAATTAGTGCACTCCAAATAAAAATTACGATTTTTTCTTTTTTGTTTCTTTTCAATTTTTGAACACATTTTATTAATTTTCACGTCAATTTTATCCACTTGCCTTAAAATAATCCTGAAGATCTAAAATTTTTAAACTTTTGGATTTAGGTTACTTTTTCTGAAGGCCTGTTTTTTCGAATTTTATTTGGCGTGTTCTTTTCAGAGAAAGCGGAAAAGAATAAGAAAAAATGAGGTTCTTGTTTTGCCGGCCACTCTTTTGAATCTCAAGTGAGTGTGTGTGTCGAAGGAATAGATGGAAAAGTCCTTTTTGGCCGTGTGTCCTTCCAAACGAGAGCATAATTTTTTTCTGATTTTTTTCCTCTTCCATTAGTCACCGATCTCTGAGAATTACAATAAAAATGTTAGTATTTTTTCTATTTTAAACTTCTATTTTATTAAATATCTGAATATTTATATTGAAATCTTCATTGTTCATAACACACTTCTATTTTAAAGTTCAACGATGGCGACAATACAGGTGACATGCGCTTTCAAAATACAATTACAATTTGAATAATTAAATTTTATAAAAACAAGTTGTTTTTAATGCCAATATTATTTATGCGGAAGCTCAAAGCCAATGTCAACATATAATGTGATTTTCAAACAAAATTTCCGTTTATCGTAAAACTAAAAATAGTTTTTTGGGTTTTTATTATATTGAGTTGCTCAATGTACCTTCTTATGCACGCGGAATGAAAGACTTAAACGGACAGCTGTGTAATAGAATCCTCTGATATTGCTCGGGTTGACATATTTTACTTACTTTTTTACTTACTTGCTTGATTAGTTAATTGTCCGTCGTCATTCCGACCAACTCTCTCCAGAATATTTGGCTTCGCCTTGTCAATGTTGACCAATCCGTCTTCTCCTCGAGAATACCGATTCTTCTCCGTGGTGGTTCGCCAACTTCGTTCGGGGCGCATCTGCTGTGACGATTGTGGTTTCAAAGGGTCTGAGTCCCGAAGTGTTCTTTGCTTGTATTTTTTCTTCTCTTGAGGGTAATAATAGTTTCCCTGAATCCATGGAAATGGCTTATCAAGCTTTCCAGGACCACAAAATGCACATGTATCTGCCGCTACTACACGCGTGTGAGGGACGATTCTTGTCCTCCGAATGGTGGCAAGACTTCATTGAGTTTGTCGTAGGAAAGTTTCCCTTCTTCACCACGAGGAGGTTAGAATCATGAAGAAAATCCGTAACGATAAAGTATGGAATAAGTTAATACACTTTCATGTGTGTCCGTGTGGAGTTAAAAACCATATAGAATCATGAAGAGAGGAATCAGAGTCTGTCGGTTCTCTACATTTAGTGACCCTTCTAAGGTTCTGTTTTCAAAAAATCATTTGACGTCCGTCAGCACTATTTAATATTTAAACTTAAAATTTACCAACCATGAATGTTTGTTTTAAATCAAAACTAGCGCAACCTCATTCTTATCATCAACGATCCATCACGTCACAATGTTTGGCTCGGTCTCCCCAAATGTAACCGCAGGCCATTCATTGTGAAGCATATAGACAATTACAATAAACAGGCTAAATATAATGTGAATGCTGGAAGACATATATCCACTATTGCCTCTTACTTACCCTGCCCGAAAAAAATGCCCAAAAATGGGGTGAATAAAATTAAATTTACTTTCATTCATTTATTCATTCATTTGTTCTTCTAACTAGCTAGTCCTCGATGAACCAACACTTGTCCAATATTATTTGAATACAAGCCTTGTTTTTTATTCTAAACGAAACCAAGTGCAATTATTTCGATTAATTCGATTAATTAATGTTGTTTCTATATTCATTTATTATATAACTACTGTATGTTTATTCTTTTTCAAAATTATATCAGTCTTTTTCTATGTTTTTTTGTTTATTTTTTAAATTTATTGACTGAACTTTCTTTTAAACCGGGATATTTCTAAATTTTATTATTCTTCTTATTATTTGAATTTTTAAAATTGTTCGGTTCGAAAATTTTTGTTTTGGCTTTTATTTATGACTTCAATTGAAATTTAAATGACTCATTCCTCCCACTAGAAAGCCCATCTTAATAATTTTGTTCAATTCTGACAAATCTTATTATCAAATTATGAGAAATTTTTAATTCCAATTTTATTTTCCTAAAAAATAAAAGTAATAAATCTGATTTGATCTAGAAATTTTGAAATAATATAATGAAAAACAGAGAAATTATTAAATTCAATTGAATATTTGTTTTATGATCTCTTTGAGACCATTGAAAATAATTCAAAAATATTGAAATTGAATTTTCAATTTCTTATATTTTGATAATATCAAAAAATCATATTTCCAATAATATATTTTCGAAGACAATAAGGTTTCGTACTTAATTTTTTGCCTGAAAATATGAGAAGAAAAAGAAGGAGGTGCGAAAAAGGAAAATGACGATTTTGGAACATTTAAAGGAATTTTATTTATTTCTACGTGCACACCTCCCGCAAAAGTCCTCTTTTTTGGACTTTAATCGCGTATTACTAATTTCATCGTCAACAAGTAAGAAGTTTTTTTCATTGTTTTTGACTATTTGAAGTCAATAAATCCATATCACACATATGGATACATAGTGATGTAAATAGGTAAATGATACCACCAGTTTACTATTACAGGTGGCGTGTTACGTGAAACATAAAAACTACTTTTCACGTAATTTCCTTTAAAATATTTTAAACGAAATGTCAGAGACTTAAGCGTCAGATTTAAACTCTTTAAAAAATTTAAAAAATAAACACAAAATCTCAAAGCTTCGCTTATTACCAATACCATTTTTTGTGAGAAGGAAATCCGAAAGGGTGGAATATAATTGTTACAACACTAAAACATACAATCATTGAAAAAGTATTTACTCAAAATTTGCAAATTAATAATATTTCATAGTTTTAAATTAGCTAAAGCAATATGTGTATCTTATACAAATAAAACAAAATGGAAAAGTTCCTAAAAGTTGCCCATTAAAATTGTATTTTTCATTAAAATTATGTCGGAAGATCCTAAGACAATTTTATGAAATCTTGTCTATAAGAACATTTCTAGGGTAGTATTAATTATGGGGTTTTCTTAATGTCGAATAACTAACGGAAAAATCTACGAAATTTCTTGTTAGATGTTCTCCATTTCAGTTTTAACATTAAAATGTCTTTCCCATTGCAGATTCAGGATTTTATTTTTGAATAATTTCTAGTTACAGTAGCATTTTGCATAGCATTTTGCAGTAGCACGCAGAGCAGTCTGCGAATTTTGCAAATAATGCGACCAAAATGCAAAACCATGCCCGTCCATTTTTATTTAATTCTTTTTAAGAGTAAGACAAATTAATAAATTATTTTAAACGCTTTTAATCAAAAAGGTAAATCAAATTGGAAAAGGTTACGCTTTTAAAAATCTAAAGAAATTTAACAAAAATGAAAGACGCGGTATTTGCAATTTGCCCACGATATTTTGCAAGATGCGCAGTAGTCGTGGCAGTGGAGTGCGTAGCGAATTTTTTCAATTTCTTTATGAGAGTTTCATTGATTTTTATTACTGTTTATTTTACGAAAGACTTGTCAGTAAATGAACAAATCTAAAAAATGACTAAAACAATGGGAGTAATTTACAAATAATGTAAAACAAAAACAATTCAATTAAAGGCAATATAGTTTTTTTAATTGTGACATTTATGTTCAAATGTTTATAGTTTTTTTCAATAAATAAAAATACAAGAGAGTTCAATTAAATCTATAAATCTTCCCAAACGGATTGAGCACCTCATATAATTTATTCCAAATTATGTTTATTGCGCGTAGTGTTAGCTCTCTTTGTTAAGGAATTTCACCCCAAATGGTAAAATTTAGTTGTGGGATTCAAAAAAAATGTTCATGTTAAAATTTTAAAAAAAAATATTTTTAGATATTTTAAGACGGGCTAGTAAAACTGACGTCTCAAGTTATATGAAAATAATACGTGTAACTAAGTAAGACATGTTTAAAGAATAGAAAAGTGTTCATTTACATTTGGCGAGCACTTTTTCTCTGTTTTAAACGTCTAATGGCGTAAATAAATTTATAGGTCGAATTTTCTTTGAAAAACTCGACAGCTATGTAAGTTCAATCGGTTCCTTAAGTGCATATTTTTCCGACGACAATAATAAACATGCATTAAAAAATAAGAAGAATAAGATATTTAATGAAACTTTCTTAAATTACTTGTCTACATTTTGTTCAATGATTTCATATGATTACATCGTGTAATAAAATACTCTTGGCATTTGTTCCCATGGGTTAAAAAAAACCAATAATAATAATAAATCTTGCTTATTTTTTATTTTGTTTTGTTTATTTTATTTAATCAACATTTGTTTCATTAAATGTTCTTTTGCAAAGTATAACGCCTGATCGCTTATCTTGAACAGCCACGCGATCATTCAGAATCATGTGAAATCATAGAAATCAATCAAAACTCTGCAACGATTTCTCTCACTATTAGCGTTGTAAAAATCAATTGCTCATTGTTAATTTCCGTTTCCTTTCATTGATTAAACTGAAAATTTTATTTAGGGATGCTATGGAATGCCCTCAAGATGCTCAGTTGTTCGACACGACTAAAAACTCGACGGCTGAACTTCTCGAAAGTCTCGATAGTTTTAGACGGTTTGATCCTTTGTTGGTTAATCTCAATTTTTAAATATATATATTACAGCTGGTACCAACCAATTCATGGCTATGTATGCGTGATTATTTGCGTATTTGGTATCTTTACTAATTTAGTTCATGTGGCTGTTCTATCAAGGCCGAATATGCGGAACTCGGCTGTTAATTGCATATTAACAGCAATTGCCATATGTGATATAGGTACAATGGCTTCATATCTAATTTATATTGTTCATTTTGTGCTAACTAGGGAAAGCCCTTGGTAAGTTTGTTGGATAATATCTTATTCGAATTATTCATTTTAAAGTCATCCAACGTTTACCCATTCATGGTTGCAATTTTTGTTGTGGCATGTGGTGTTAAGTATAACATTGCACACAACAAGTTTGTGGTTGGCAGTGGCGATGGCTTTCATAAGAAGGATGACATTAAGAATCACAGCACTTAATAGGTAAACAAGGATCTTATCTTATTTATTTCTTAAAACTCGAAAGAACTTTAGTATATGATTAAGGTTTCTAGGTACTTAATTTTTAAATTTCGTGTTTTGTTTTAAACCGGCACGTCACATAAATCATTTAAAAATGGATATCATAACCGCTGCTCAAATAGTTATATTCGGTAAGAGAAGCGGTTGAGAATATAATTTGAAAAATGCGTGAAAAACAGATAGTAATATCCATTTAAATATGGAGAAACGGTAATTTTCATTTAGCCTGCACTCCAAATAAAAACTAAATTTTTAGAATTTTTAAGCGTGATTTCTAAATTTCAAGGTTTATTAAGCTTTTCTTAAAAGCGCAGGTTTATTAAGCTTTTCTTAAAATTGAATTAGACAATGCTCTTAGTAACCCTTAAATGAGCTTGCCTGTCTATTTGGACAATTGGCGTGAGCGTGCACGTGCAAAGGAATGCAATTAAAAATATTTAAAAGCGCAAGTAATTTTTAAAAATATAAATCCGGAATAGAATGTAAAAATGAAGGATCTTGAATTCTTAATGAAATTTAAGATGTTTTTTTCCAAAATTCGGAATAACAATTCACAAAGATTGGCATGGTTGATTATGTCAACTTTTTTGACAGCGCATTGCGAACCGCTGCCCCGCAAGACTATTAAAGAGAGCGACACAAAATACAATTATCTTTTTTATACGGAGAGAATTGTCTTGAAATATTAAATCGAATATTAATAACGAAACATTAAAAACAAAATGGAAGCCAAACTAAAAAATACCATAAAACACAGTCAAAACCACCTATAAACAACAGACACTGTTGCACACCAAATTAACTTGGAGGCTCAGAAAATATGCTCATTTTTCAAAGTTCGGCAAGAATCGCATGTTTTTAGAGAGTTTAAGACGATTTAGTAACAATGACTTATCAAGTTATATGAAAATAATAAGTATAAATCAGTAATGCACGTTTAAATATTGAACAATATTCATTTCGATTTGGCGTGCGTTGTTTGTTGTTTTTGTAACGAAAGCTTTTCGCGAAAGATAATTCGAGGATCGTATACGCTCTCTGACTCACATTACTGTCTCTAATTTTGAGCGAGAAACCGAGGCTCACCCGGGAATGGTCAGCAAAACACATATCCTTTTTGGTCAAATCATTCTCAGTGCCGGTTTCTCTCAGGTTTCTAGTGCAACGTATTCCTAACCGGGTGAAAACCGATGTAAAACCGGCTATACGCCGGTTAACGGACCGTCCCCATTTTGCCTGTGAGAGGTTTGCAATATGTTGTCAATAATATTTGATATAACTCTTGTTAATATCAATTTCGATTGTTTCCATTTGTAACCAAAAAAAGTTATGGAGCATTAGACTTTTTTTCCTTAATCTATAATGATATAAAACTTTTTAAAAGATCCCACGTTTCAATTTTTATTATTACAGTCAATGGCAAAAACCACGATTTGCCTGGAAGTTGTGTTTATCTATTTACCTGATCGTATTCTTGCTGTGCATTCCGAGCATGTTGGTACATGAAATCGCTATAGTGGAAGGTTGGTTTTTATAAAAAATATTTTTTACTATAAATTATTTCCAATATAAATATTGTCGTGGTGCAGCAGGTTTAAAGGAGCATTCCGAATAATACAATTAATTGAGCACTAGAAAATCGTAGCACTAGAAAATCTAGAAAGATTTAAGTTTATTATAAAAACTTGAAGGAGAATATTGGAAACCGTCATCTTTATGTTCGGGTTATGATAAAAACCACAACGAGCCAATATATACGTTTATGGTTAGTCGAGCTGCAACCGACAGCAATTGTCGACTTTTTAAGTTGAATATATGGATGATCGGTATAGTGTTTAAGGTATGCATGAACATTTTAAACTTTTCGTATGTTCCACTTAAGGTGATTCCTTGTATTCTACTTGGTATTTTGTCCGTTGGCTTGGTTACAAAGATCAGAGATGCTGAAAGACATCGACGAAAGCTTACCAGTGTTACTTCCAATACATCAACGGACGTAAAACCTTTGCGGAAGTATGTTTAAGATAAAAGAATATTTATTTTCTACAATTGTGAAGAAAATCCAACTCAATTCCTGACCGTACAACATTAATGCTCGTTGCCATTCTCATTGTCTTCCTTATTACGGAGCTTCCACAAGGCATCATTTCTATTCTCTGCGCAATATTCACTACAGATGTTCATCGGTATTTTATAATTCGAATTCTAATGGAAGACAAATGAATTGTAGGTTTTTATATTTTTACATTGGTGATATACTGGATTTGCTGTCTCTTTTGAATTCATGTGTGAATTTTGTTCTTTACTGCGTTATGTCGTCCAGGTATCGGCAAACGTTTTGGGAAGTAATTATACCGTCACAAGTTTATGCGTAAGTTTGAGTAACGATGAGAATTAGACGTAGCGAGAATTTTTTAAGGATTATTTTGAAATATCGCACAGCGACACCAACCAATTTGTCGCAAGTTCAGATGAATCACAGTCTAGCAACCGGCAGGTTTGTTTTGAAAAAGTTATGCTTATATTGCCACGCTTAATATATATATATATATATATGGATAGTCTAGAAAAAACAACACCTGAAAATGGTTTAAGTATTAATCAGTATTCATTCAAAAAGTAATGAACTTGTTTTGTGTTTCACAACGTGATTCAAAAAAAATAGTTTCTTAGAATGACGATGATTTTTATAAAATCAACCAAAATAGAAATGGCTATAAAAATTCGAGTTTTATTAAAATCAATGAAAACAACCTATATTATTAATTGATCCATCATATTCTATCGTTTACGAATTAAATTAGACACGAACAGCACACCAAATTATTTTTATTTCATTTCTCCTGCAGTTAATTTGCATAACTGCATGCGGCAATTTGCCAGCCAATTGTCGTATTTGGCAAAACTTTAAGCATTTTTAACAGCTCAAATGAAATGGTATTTAACATTTTTCCATCATATACACAAAGAACAGATGCTTAAATACTAAATAATCATAAACTTGTTTAAAAATAAACCACTTACAATGGTTCCCAAGCGGGAAAAAGTTCAACAAAATCAACACATCTTCATGGATAAATAACTTTATTCAATAACATGCGATTTTTTTCTAACCTATATCATTCGAATCCTTGGATCATTCTGATTCTAATGATACCAAAAACTTAAACATTTACAACTTAATTATCGAGTAACATTCAACTTTCCGCGGCACCCTGCATGAACTCCATTCTCTAGTCGATCTTGTTCAATCCAATACTTGATCCTATCGACTTGTAGCTTAACTAGACATGAATTATTGATGAATTCACGAATTGGTGACTATGAACACTAACATATCTAACAAATAATGGGTAGAGTTATAAATAGAGATTAACAAAATAAATAAGAGAAGATGGGACTTTTATTATGTCATATCATTAACTTAACTTCTAACTTAAATATTAAATTTAATAATTTATACTTTATAAGGTTTCAGATCACAGAATAATGACATTATTTTTTTGTTCTAAACACATTATCTTATATATTACAGAAATACGTCAAACTTTAAACGTCAAAGCTACACACCTTTAGCTACGGAACCTGAAAATGAACGGGATGATAGTATGGATATGTCCGCAACTGATAAGGAAAGCTCATTTCAAGAACATCGGCTTTAATTTAAAATGTTCACTTTAAAATTAGTTCGTTTTGTTGTTCTAGTCATTTTTTTTAAAGTAACCGTTTTTTCTTAATTTTACTATTCCAGATCTCTGTGATATTATAATTACATTTTTGTGTAACTATTGATATTTATTGATTTTATATCATTGTTTGTTTTATTCCATTTTTGTGGCATTATGAAATTGATTTCCGTCCTATTGATCTTGAGAATATTTTATTTCATTTAATTCAGGTATCGATTTTTATCCTATTTTTTTCTTGTTTCTTTAAGTGAAACACACTTGTTATAATACGGTTATTACTATTTGAATTTTAGTGCGCTTTGAAATTAATAAATTTTGTTTCTGTGTTTTTTTCTTTTAAAACAAGATACCTTGTAATGAAAAATACTACAATTTTGGATTTTTAAATTTGTATTCTATATATTTTGACGGACTCTCTCTCGTATCACAAAACATACAATTAATATAATACAAGATATTTAATTTAGGATAGTTTGGATAAATTAAGCGTTGATCGGAATATATGATATGCTAAATTCAGAATAATAACCACATTAGTAGCGCAATAAATGAATGACTAAGCCATTAACAACAACAACAAAAATAAGATTTCCATAGTGCTGAACCAGAATTTTCAGGTTATAACTTCTAAATTAATTGTAACTGACGGATTTTAAAAATGAAAAACTATAAATAATTCTAATAAGTGAATTCCCACTGTGGGAGCAAATTTATATTACAATACGAAATTTCTAAGCTTTTATTAAATAATTTTATTCTTTCGAATTTTTTAAACATAAACATCATTCAAAACAAAGAACAAGTTATCAACATTGGCATTTGACATTTTTTTAAGAAATTCATCCATCTCTGCTCATTTTTCACTTATTCATGTTTTACAGAGCACTTGGGAAATCCCATGTGCCATCGATCTAATCAAATGATAATCCGACATGACCTTGGGATGTGAATAAGTAATTTATTTCGGCTTTTTGATTTTAAAAAAAATCGTCGTAAATAATAGTGTTTTTATTTTTTAAGAACACCGCAATTTTTCGTGCACTTTTAAAAACTGATTCGCAACATTTTCAAGTAGTTTTTACCGTTAGGCCACAAATTCAAGGCCACGCGTTTATTTACCTCATCTTTCTAATCAGTTTTTGTTACTTAAATATTGGTGAGCATTTTGACGTTAATTTATGAACGGATAAATACCTTTAAATCAAGAAAAAACTCGTGAACACGTCGTAAATTCGAAGTAAAAACGTGTAAAAGATTTACAAGGCCACGACCCAATTAAAAATAAAAAAAATAACAAGCAATTTCGGCAAACAAAGACAATTTTTTTTATTATGATAACGATTTACTATTTTTGCGGGTTTCTGAAAATTTGTGCACCATTTTAACAAAAAGTTTTAACTACAATTTAACTAGGCTTTTCTTAAACTGTCAAAACTATTAATATTGCTCCAAAAAATTTAGTTTTGAGATCGTTACCTGAACTAATTTTATTAACATACCAGATGGCGTCTGGCCGCGAAACAGAAATGTTCCAGAAATAATTTCAGAATATAATGTTGTCTATTCTTAAGGAATTCTTTATTATTATAGTTTTTGTTCTTATTCTGCAATGTATTCCTATCATTTCAATACATTGCGAAATAAATTTAATGACAAAGGAAAATTGTAGTTTTTCAATATTAAAAAACATTAATTTTGAGCAAATAGTTTTACTGATCTTGCGCTTCTTACCAAATATTCTTAACATGAGAATGTTTCCAAAACGATTCTAACCCAACAATCCTTTTTGTAAAAAGATAGTTTTAACAATTGCAGAAATTTATTATTTCATGCACATAGTCGAGATAATTTATATACAGTAACCTGCAATAAGATATACAATTTCACTTTTTCTCCTAACTCAGGTTCTAGGATTCGGATCATTATGAAATTTCAACAAAGTTTTCAGAAGGATAATTTAAAACTAAAAACATATTTAACCTAGTTTACACAGAAAGGAGTGGTGTTGTTGGTTTAAAAAACCCGAGTGTATCGGAATATGTTCGGATGTCATCTGGCCGTTCCTGATTTTCGTTAAGTTTTTTTTGTTTAAAATTTGATACAAAAATTGTTGAGGGTCCTGATTTCAGAATTAAATTGTGCGGAAGGCTATAAATCCTTAGGAAATATTTTAAATTTATCTTAATTTTTTCAAACTAAATTTTTCTCCCAAACAGATTTGAAATTTTTTAAGAATCAGCTGAAATTAAAATTATAACTTCGCAATATTTAAAAAATATTTTCTAAAATCGATGTTTAAACTTTATACTAATTTTTACGTCAATATGAAAGACTTTTATTAATATATCACTTTCTCTTTAAATTTTTTGCGAAGTTTTAGGTTTAAATTTGTTTTCTGAAACCCTGTTCTTATGGCATAAATCAGTAATTAAGTGAAACTAAACCCTGCATTAATGATTAAATACATCTAAAAAATAATACAATTAAATAAATAACGTGCGTTCAGATTGGAATATCAAGCATTCTCTTGAAAGTTATTTTTTTTTCTTGTATTCAATATGGTTGTAAAATAAATCATTTTAAAACGATTTTTAAATTAAACTTTAATTTTTAAAAAATATGGAAGGAAATACAAAAATCCAAACACCCTGACAAATTTAATATTTTTCATAAATTAAAAGGTATCAATTTTAACTATTCAGCAACAAAAATGTTAGTCTCTTTCGTTTTTATTTTTTCAATTCGTGTATCGTCGTGGTGTAGGTTATTGAATCGATTTAAAGGAGCACTCCGAATAATAAAATTGTCTCGATTGAGAAAAGTGTAGATTTAATTTTCAATTTATTTATTATTTCGCTTTTCTTTTTTTTATCACATTTTTGCTTCATTTTGTTTTCTCTTAATAAATTGGTTTTTACATTAATAATAATTATAATAACGAACTTTAATGTGCGATTAAATATATATATATATATATATATTTAGGATCGATATTCAAAGAAAAGCGAAATAAAAACTTAATTGCAAATTAAATCTACACTTGTCTCAAGCGAGACCATTTTATTATTCGGAATGATCCTTTAAATTGACTTTCAATAACCTACACCACGACAATATATGCCCCCTGTTATGCCATGACGTAAATAAACTAAAGTTGTCAGTAAAAAAACTTACTGACGTAAATAAATTATACAAGACAATATATTCTCATTAAATATTAATCCAAAAGAATAAACTATATTTTTACCTATGTACGTGACTTAACGCATTATTATCCTAGAATCGAAACTTTAAGAAAAGCCTCTTTTCATTTTTGTATTATTTTAAGTAACAGTCACTGAAGGAACTAACCTCTTACACTATCATATAAAAATGTCAACAAAGAATGATGACTTAAAAAAAACAGAAGATAATGAAGATCTTCCTGAACCGGTTGTCGGTTTCACAAGATTTCACGTAAGACCTTCAAGGCAATATTCGTCAGTTCTAAATATTTAAGAATGATTTTATTCAATTTCTTCATGCTGATCATGGCGAGTTTTACAACAAAAATGTGAAACAGTTGGAGACAGTTAGTTTCTTCTGCACGGATAAGTTATAATGATTGATTTTTATACTACATCGGTTAAACGAGAGCAATTGGCTTATGCAATAATAGCCCTAAATTGTATTTATATGATAATTGGTAGTTGGGCAGAATTTTTGTGCAATATGATAGGAGTTGCTTATCCGGCTTACGTTTCTGTGAAGGCAAGTATCAGTTTTCATAAAATCATTATCATACAGTTCAGGCAATTCGCACGGTTGATACATCTGATGATACGCAATGGCTAACTTATTGGGCGGTCTTTGCCACTTTTTCAATCGTCGATTTCTTTGCAAGCTGCATTATGAGCGTTTTCCCGATTTATTGGGTTCTAAAAGTATGAATAACCATGACTCTCCATTTAAAACTTCTTCATTAGGCGGCTTTTCTCGTTTACTTGTATTTGCCGCAGACACACGGAGCCAAAGTGCTATACGTCAAATGTGTTGATCCATTGGTAACCTGGATAGATAAGATGCTTGAACCAAAAAAACTTCCACAAAAAACTGAATAAATATAATTTATTGTAACATTATCTTATCTTATCAAATTGATTGGGGTCTCTTGAGAGCTTGAGCCAACTTGGCTCATATCATTTTTTTTATTGTTATCATGAACGTTTTATTGTTTTGTCTGCTATTTATTCTTAAATATGTTTATTTGATTGATCCTGAATGTTATTGGACAACGGCAAGTTTTGACAATTAGGTGGAAGGTTTAGATTTCCATATGTCATTTTCAGCCAGAGATTGGTAAATATTTTCAATATAAAGCCGAGAATCATATTGTTCGAACAGCTGATGATTATATACTGGAAGTTCATAGGTTTCCATGCAAGAGATATGGTTAGTGTATTGATTCGTTCATTAAAATATGTTTTAGTTGAGGTTATTTTGTTTAAAATTTTCCATTTGCAACACGTTTTGAAACGAACAGTAAATTTTTACATTAATCCCAGGGTTATATGATATGGGAAGAACAATAAGACCAACCATAAAATGTTTTAATATTGAATAAATAGATAAATGTTTAACATAACCAATTCTGAACTTAACACGCCAAATGAAGAATATTGTTTTCATTAGTTAAAAGCGTCTGATTATTTACAACGTACAGATTAGGAGCCACTTTTCATTTAACGTTTCTGAAACTATTCGGGCACCCTGAAATTTTTAATAAATATTAGTTTACAGCGAATTTAAAACCTATTTTCTATTATTTCATTTGACGGTGCATATAATAAATTATCACTTTCAATAATTTGAATTTGTCTACGGTTTAGTTACCCAAATTTGAGAAATGGCTGCGCCTAGACTTGGAATCTTTGAAAATATAGCTAAAAACTTCGGTGCTATTTACCGTTATCAAGCAGCCTGTTTGTTGCTAAACATGAGCTTGAACCGCCAAAGCAAGCTGATATTCCAGCTATCAAAGCAGATTGGAAGAAGATCACAAGTTTTATTCAAAATGGACAATACAAAAACATCACCGTCAGCAAAGAAATGGTTTACACCGATGTAGCTATGGAAATTATCTTCTGGTTCTTTGTTGGTCGCTGTTACATATTAGGATATCTTGCTGATGATTATAGTACACTATATCGTAATTTGATTTTAATACCTCGTCTAGGTATACTAAACGATCTTTTCATCTGCAAATGAGACTATTCTCTTAACTTCAATCAGCGGGTTTAGCATTTACAGTGCAAATACCTCGCATTTTAAACTATTTTGAGGTTTTATATTTTCGCGGCTTTGCAATTATTGATTAGGAAAAAAATATATTATTTGACTACCGTGGCCCCAGGTCGCCGAGAGTTGAAGTTTTTCCTGTCCAATTTTTTTGAAAACGATTAAATGGTAATGAAAAATATTGTATCGACGCAACAAAACTGCGTCAGCATGGTACGCGATCGCGGCAATCTTTTGTTCGGATAATTATGCGCAACCCTGATTAAGAAAGTTTAGAGATAGCTTCCTCGAATAGCAGACTGACAACAAGTTAGAAACCACGAAGTGTGGGGTTATTGTTTACTTTTCGTAAAATTCTCCATCTACACTCCAACAAATGTAATTTTCAAAAACAAAAATAAAATTTTTCTTTAACTAATTATAATTGGTAGCATCAGCTCTAATTTCAGTTCTCCTCTCGCTCTTTTGTGTACTGTGTACTCTAAAAAACTCTAAAACTTGTGTACTCTAAAAAACTTGTAAATGAAATACAAACGTAGAAGATTTTCATGGAAGTCTGTCTAAAAAATTCAAAAAATCTTGAAAAATGAGAAACATTGAAAAAATACGAAGAAATGCATCATAATTCGAATCCATTTCGTTGTACCGATTCCTACGACATGTACTCAAAAATTTAAATTTCTAATAAGTGGTACAAAGTACTTCGAAATTGATCGAAAATATAGGATATTGCTATTTAGAAAAATCACTGTTATTTTTAACTGATTGGGCTGTTCATAAATTGCAATTCAACAAAGTAACAGTAATGGTTAAGTTGGCTGCTCAGAAAACATGATAATTTTGCTAATTTTGGGAAGAAGCGCATATTTAAGACGCGATCTTAACCGTGAAGTGTTAAATTATAGCAAAATAATACGTATAAATAAGTAATATACGTTTAAATATTGAAATATATTCATTTCGATTTGGCGTGAAATTGTATTGTGCACATTCGCTGGAAATGATAAAATGAGACACAAATGAAAGTTATTAGATTTAACTACTAAACAAAATCACTGTGGCCAACTTTACCATAAATTTTTATGAAAGTTACCAAATTTAAAATCGAAAATATTGCCATAATACAAACTATAAATAATATCTAATATACAACTTATTGTAGAAGATTGCATAACGACAAAAAAACGGCCGATTGTCCTTCTTCAGCATGGCCTTCTCTCCGATGGTTTCTGCTGGATCCCCAATATGCCATCTCAATCTCCTGGATTTGTTTTTGCTGACGCAGGATTTGATGTATGGATATCGAATAGCCGTGGAACGCCACCATCGCAGAAGCATGTCGGATTTGGAACTGACGATGTCCGTTTCTGGAACTTCACCTGGCAACAAATGTCGGAATTTGATTTAACCAATACTGTTGATTATATACTTGAAAAAACTGGACAGGTATCATCAAGTTCATTGTTAAGATGATTTAGATTAAAGTTCAGGATTTTCTTTATTATATTGGACATTCACAAGGAACAATGATAATGTTTGCACGATTGGCAGAAGATACGAAATTCGCGGGAAAGGTATATATTACATTTTGACAAAAATTGTAATTAAACTTTTAACAGATTCGCCAATTTCACGCATTGGCTCCAGTCGCATCAGTTTCACACATTGGTGGACTATTTAGAATATTTGGACGAAAACTTCTTACAATTGTTGACTTGCTTCTTAAACGCCTTCCTTATACACCATTAACCATTCCAAAACCTATTCAGAAATTAATTGGATACTTCTGCAGGTTTATTAATAATATTTATATTTTCCGAGATCGGTGCCTAATGAAAGAAGAAAGAATTAGAAGAACATGAGGTTCTCGTTCCTATTCCTTTTTAATGTGTGTAATCCATTTTGGAGACAACAAATATTGATGAGATGGAAAAGAGTGGCCGTCCAAAAGAGAACCTTATTTTTTCTTATTTTTAGCCACCGATCTCTAAAAAGAGAAATAATTAACTCAAAACAAGTTTTATATTTAGTCATTCATTTGTTTCCAATATCTGCACTCTTGACATTGGGTTTATTGATGGAAATGAGAAAATGTTTAATCAGGTAAATTTTAAACTAATAGGCAAAAGTGATTTTTAACATTTCAGTCAAGGATTGGTGTTTATCTGTGCCATACACCAGCGGCAACTTCTTTAAAAGACCTACAACATTGGATTCAAGTGAGATATAGTGGTTCTAATCCGTTTATGTAATCTTAAAAAATTAAAGCTCGTTCAATCACAAAAGGTGCAAAAGTTTGATTATGGAAAAGAAGGAAATATGTTGGAATACGGGCAAGAAGATCCACCATTATATAATTTATCAAAAATTAACACTCCAACATTCCTTTACTGGAGTAAAGATGATATTTTAGCTGATACGGACGACATAAGGTATGTTAGTTATGAGTTGGAGCATATAAACATTGCGTGTGCAAGATGGGGGAGGGAGGAGGGCGAGGAATTCCTATTCCAAATTCTAGATTTCACAATTCAAAAGCCCATCCTATAGCGATGGTAGAATGGTAGAATAGCAAATTGATAGTTGTTGAAATCGAATTATAAATTTTTTGTTTTTCCCAGAAAATTTCTAGGACTCAAACTAGGAAAAATTTAAATTTGGATACCAGAGGCCTTATGCAAGAACTTAACGTACACTAGCTGACAAAAGTTTTGTCACAAATGTTTTAACTTTTTTGTGACTTGACCAAATTGGCTGATTTTTTTGATATTTTATGTGAATCAGTGTTTAAAATGTTATAGTAGCAAAATTTGGTTTAAATTACCATGGCAATTTCGGTACTACGCATTCCTTTTTCCCTCATTCATTGATAACAGCTTGCCGGGTGGCAATTGGAGTTTCTTTAAGTGGAGTCATCTCTAAAATGTTGCCAATTACTGCTATTTTCAATAAATTATGAAAAAAATATAATTGAACTTTAAAAATTATTAAAAAATGCTGTGCAAGAAAAGTGCGTAATATCTTTGAGCTACGCGTTTTACGATAAACGCTTGTCACTGTAAAACGGATCATCGTAATCACAAGCGGGAATTTGTAAAATAATCTACAACCATATGAATCTATCATATCAAAAAATCAGTCTATTTGGTCAAGTCACAAAAAAGTTAAAATCGAAAAAACATTTGTGACAAAACTTTTGTCAGCTAGTGTATTTATCTGTTAAACGGCGATGGAAAATCATTGATAAACTACGTTTCGGGGAAAATATAAATAAGTTTATACAAGAAATAATATTTTAATGAAAAAATTGATTGAAAACCTATACAATTTACTCCATGATTTTCCAAACGTTCATACTACTCTTGCATAATTTCTCAGAATTGTTCATTCCAATCATTGTATATGACTATTGCTTCGTAATTTTCCCGAGCCGTTTCCACTCTAATTTTTCACATAAGTTTGTATTATTTATCCTTGTTGTGTGGTGGCCTTGTAAATTTAATTCCACGTTTTTGTTTCGAATTTACCGGGTGATCATATATTGTTATTGGTTTAATCATATTTATTCTATAATTATTTGATGTCACAATGTTCATCACTATACATGATAACCAATTTACATTTGCTATTACATTAGAAAGTACATCAATATAATATCATTATGATAAAAACAGTTTTAATCTGAATATTTTTAATCCAATATGCACTTGGATTTCGGTCAGTCCAATAGAATGGCTGCCGTATTTACCTGATTGTATTCTAAAGATAGAAATAAGTTGTTTCTTCCAATATGGTGTAAAGATTTAAACTTCAAACTATCGTGAAAATATTTTTCGAAATAATTCGCTGAAAACTCGGTTTAAAGGAGCATTCCGAATAATAAAATGGTCTCTCTGGAGACAGGTGTAGATTTAATTTGCAATTAATTTATTATTTCGCTTTTACTTGAATATCGATCCTAAATATAATAAATTACACAAAAATATTGTTATTATAATTATTATTAATGTAACAATCCATTTATTAAGAGAAAACAAAGTGAAAAAAACGAAATACAAAAAAATTAAATAAATTGCAAATTAAATCGACATAACTCCAATCGGGACCATTTTATTATTCGGAAGGCTCCTTTAAACCCGCTTTTTCAATAACCACGACAATAATTGAATCAGTGAACTCCAAAATCATAATTTTAGGGTTTTTGTGGGTTTGCAAATGAATAAAAATAATATTTAAAATAAAACATTATTTCAGGGAGACTATAATGAAGAACATGAATCACACAATCGCTGGAACTTTCGAGTTACTACATTACACACACATGGATTTCATTTTTGGAATGAATGCATCAAAAGAACTTTACCCAAAAGTTATCGGTATAATTGAAGACGATTTTCAAGAATGGCGAGAAACTCGATTCCGTACTCGATTGTCGGAAACAATAAACAAATTATCAACCCAATGATCATAACTACATTGTATCTCTATTGCCTGATAATCAATTGATAATACAAATAAACGCTGATTAATTTATTTTTTGTTTTGAGTTTTAATATGGACAAAAACGTGCCAGCGGAAGTCAAGGATTATTTGGTGGGAGCCTATCAGAAAGCGTTACAGGTGTGTTATTTAATTTATTCAAATAAACGAAAATTTATTTTTGAAAAAAAGGAAGGTTTTTCCTTTGTGTCTCTCTGAATATATTTGCGCTATCACACCATTCCACCCTTAGAAAGCAAAGTCCGGCCATGTTGTGAATTGTCCAGCAGGAAAGTCGTTTACTTTTTAAATTATTTACAATAGCACTCCACTGGCACGAAGTAGGCGCAAAGTGCAAAATACCGCGCACGAATTCCGCAAAACACATTCCGTACTCGATTGTCCTTTTCAATATTTAAAGAGCTATACTGTTTTTCATTTTTTAAAGGATTAGAAAATACGTTCAAAATATGAAAATAGTATAAACAAAACTATCATTTTCTGAAGACGATATAACATTTAAAATAATTATTAAGGATAATAATTATTTTTCCATTTAAAACCTCTGAAAAGTACAATAATTAAACAATAATAATAATAATAAATTGAAAGTGCGTGTTTTGCGCAATTCGCGCAAAGATTTATGCATTTTTGAATTATTTTCAATGGTCTCAAAGAGATCATGAAACAAATATTCAATTTATGTTAAAAAATTTCTCTGTTTTTGATTATATTTCTTCAAAATTTTCAGATTAAATCAGATTTATTACTTTTATTTTTTAAGAAAATAAAATTGAAATTGTCAATTTCTTATATTTTGATTATATATAGGAGTATTTTGTAAGTCAATTTAGTAGCTCTAAATTGCGAAAAAAAATCGAACTTCGTTTACGCCAGTTGGTCAGACTTTCTTCAAACTCCCGAAAAATATTAAAATCTTCACAAAATATTAGATTTGAGCACGTTTTTTGAACTCGTTTTATTAGCGTTCCAGTTGGCGTGTAAAATACCATCACACTGTTGATCTATTAAATACCAAGGTCGTTGGTCTTATGCCAGTGATAGTAAACATTCTCGTTGTTGGTGTTTCAGCCAAAGCGGTACTTCTCGTGCCGTCGGCTTTCAACCACGTTGTCCGGCACGACACAATGATTCGATTCGCAACATCGAAATTAGGTTAAAGAATGTAAAGATTGGTGGAAATGGTGGAATCCAAAAGACCTCACATACTTAACGTGGCTTTATTCATGCAGTATTTTAAATAATGTCCAACGCAAAAATGTTAGGTAACGTATTAGACATCCCTCGGCGACAAATTTCAAATTGATTGCATGTCAGATTCCGAAGGAAAGACTAGAACAACCACATAAAATAGAAAAACGGAGCTGAGAACTCACTCATACATAGTGATTCGGAAAGATTAAAGTTTTCCTATATATTTTAGAGGTGCCTGACAAGTTTACGTTAAAAGTATTCTGTAGTTAATGTATGCATGCTTATAATACTCATTTGAACAATTAGATTTAATTTTGCGAACGGCGACAGTATACTAACTCAATTATTTCACATTGTTTGAAGACAACTCTAGAGATGTGAAAGAAGTGTGTGTGTGCCTAACCTTCCCAATTCATCTCGAACAATGCTTAATCATATTATCTCCTTTTTAGGTCGATGTCACATATAATTTCCGAGCACATATTTTGTATACACGCCAAATTGAAATACTAATTTTCCGATGTTTCATAGTGTTTTAAATTTTTTCGGTCTTTCTAGAAAACATTGTACACAAGAATTTTTTTAAATTTTTAAAGTACCTAACATTACTAATTTCTTGCCGAAAAGTGAAATTTGAGTATGTTTATTGAGCTCATTTTATAACCATACAATTTGCGTGCGTACGTTTTTCCTAAATGCCGAATTATTCGGGATTACTTATAAAATCAAAATTATGTTTTCGTAAATTTATTGCGTTATTTATTCACTTGCCAGGATTGGTGGTATTCCCGATAATACAAAACTTGGGTAGTTAAACTTTATTCCCTTCAAACAATAAGCAAAGGAATACATACATACAGTAACAATAATATTGCCCTTTTCAGAGATAGGTACCTAATAGAAGAGCTAAAAACAAAGAGTTTCTCGTCTTGCCGGCCTCTCTTTTGCATCTCTCATAAATGTATGTTTTCTCAAAAAATAGATAACACATATTGAAGAGGAATAGACGAAAAAGTCGTTTGTGGCCGTATCAAAACGAGACTATATTTTTCTCTTATTTTTTGTTCTTCCATTAGGCGCTTATCTCTGAAAAGTACAATAAAATCAAATTTAACATACGTAAAATATAAAAATATAATTATAAACCATTCAAATTTTTATTTTCAAAATGGGGTCAATTATATATTTCAGTGGAGCCTTCCTGGAAATCGCGGATGTCACCAAACAGCAACGCCTCTTACCTTGAACACCGTAGCAGTCATTGGCGGAGGTTTGTAACACAATAGAGAGCTAGAAGTCGATTATATCCTTTAAGGAACCATGGGTAGAGGAATAGCTATATCTACATGCTTGGCCGGATATAAAACTATAATTATTGAACAAAATGACAAGGTTTTAACATTTTAATGCACACGAATATTTATTTAATTTGTAGACAAAAGAATGGTGCAGAAATGAGCTCGAAACAACATATAAGAGGGAAAAGCAGTTTAATCGTCTAAACGATGAAAAAATCAATAAACTTCGTTCATCCCTCAGTATATGCACTTCTTTAAATGATTGTAGCAACTGTGACTTGGTGGTTGAAGCTGTTTTTGAGAATATGAATCTTAAGAAGGATTTATGGACAAAATTGGACAAGATATGCAAGGAATCGTGTATTTTTGGAACAAATACTTCTAGTTTAGACATTGATGAGGTATTTTTTATACTTTTGGTTACGGTATTTTGTAGAAAAATAGATAATCACTTTCTATGCCAAGTACCTTTCTTTCGAATCTGCGGAAAAGAGATTTTTAAAGGTGTTAGTTAATAAACACTCGAATTTCAAAAAAATTCTAAACGTTTTATACTATTGGGTTGAAGAATAAGTACCTAGAGTTTGTATATTATATTTTGTTTCACAACAATTTTCTTGTTTTTTGGAAAAGTGCTTATATTTATCTGGTAGCGCTTTTTGTTCTCTATAAAACTATGCTTTAGTTTTTTCTGAAATTTTAAAATTTCATCATTTTTCAGGCTTAGAAATGGACTATCCAGGAGGCGCAATTTCGACATCTGTTCTTCTTCACTTTTCATCGAAAGAAAAAAGCAGCCAAAGTCGCGCGGGAAATATGCCGTATGTATGGAGAAGATGTCTTAAGCGTGTCTACTACACAAAAATGGTTCACAAAGTTCAAAAATGGCGATGTTAATCTTGAAGACACGCCTCCAAGCGGACGACCTGCGAAGAGCATCTGAAGGCACTGGGAAAGAATCGCCACGGTTAGCAAGGAGATCTATGTTAACGTCATGCGCCGCTTAAATGAATCTATTCGACAAAAAATACCCGATTGACAAGGCCAAATCATCTTGCACCACGATAAGAGCTCGAATGGGAGGTTCTTCAGCATCCACCGTACTCTCCAGACCTTGCGCCATCCGATTATCAGACTTCCCGCTTTCTGTCAAACCAAATGAGTGGTTTTACCTTCGATGGCGAAGAGGACTTCAAAAACTGGCTCAAAAACTTCTTCGATACCAGACCGGGCGATTTTTGGCGGAGCGGCATCAACAAATTGATCGAGAGGTGGGGGGGGGGGGGGAAGCCGTAACCGAAACCGTAAAAAGTAACGGCGAATATTTAATAGAGTAATTTATTATAATTATTGTTTTTCTGCAAATAAATCTTTGTGAAAAAATCTACGAACTTATTCCTCAACCCAATAGTTAACTGTCTATTTAGCCAAAATTCAAAAGAGATTCATTTCAAGAAAATTTCAAAAAATTGCAGATGAGCTCAGTTCTTAATAAAAAAGATCGCCTAGTGGGAATTCATTTCTTCAACCCCGCTAATATTATCAAAATGGTCGAAATCGTTTATGGAAATTATACAAATTCGACAACAATTGCCACTGCCTTCGAATATTGCAAATCTATGAAGAAACTGCCAGTACTTGTTGGAAACTGCCCTGCCTTTGTATTCAACCGACTTCTAGCTGTATATTTGCTACAAACTCAAAAGCTTTTATACCAATATGGTTTATTCCCGCATCATGTTGACAAAACTGTAACCAGCTTTGGTTTTCTTATGGGACCGCTGACAATGGCGGATATGAATGGTCTGGACGTATTTGAAAAACTGAAAAATGAGCACAATTGGCCATTAACAGTTCTGGAAACTGAATTATTGACAAAGAGAAAGCGTTATGGACGAAAGAATTGTATGAGAAATGAATAATTTTCATGAAATTTCAATTTTTTAGACAAAGGTTTCTACAAGTACGACAAAGTTTCCAAAAAGAAGGAAAATGATATGGAAGTAGAACAAATCATTACAGAGCTATCATCTGGTCAAAATGTCAATATCCAATTAATATGCGACCAGGTATAGCTAACAATCGTTGTATATCTAAGCAACTACTTATAGGACTTAATTAACTTTTTGCTTTATCCAATGATTAATGAAGGATATCGATGTATCGAAGAGGGAATGATTCATGATGAGTCACTTATTGATATAATGTTGTAAGTTTATTTACACATTTAGTAAAACGAACACTTGATACTTAAATATCGAGTGCTTCTTTTAATGTTGACAAACATTTTAAATAGTACTATCTTTCAGTATGCTCGGTTTCGGCTGGCCGGCGCGTCACGGGGGTCCAATGAGATATGGAAGACTTCAAAATATTGGAAAGGTGGCAAATACCATCGAGCTTTGGAATTCGTTAGGTAAACTTATAACTATGAAACGTTTAATTATTTTTATTCAGAACCTGAGGATCGTGCCTATCACGTATCAAAAACATTAAAGAATGAAGCAAACAAATTAATGAAATCAAAAATGTAATATTGTGAATTTATTATATATAAAGTCTTGCAAAATAAAATGATCACTTTAATTATTGTAGTAGAAATTAAAAATTCATTTTAAACATTTTTGAATTATTGTACTTTTCGGAGCCTATTGGAAGACCAAAAAACTAAGAAAAAAATATAGTCTTGTTTGGACGGCCACACGGCCACCAAGTACGTTTCGATCTCTGAAAAGTACAGTAACTCCAAATAACCGGACTATGACTTTGAATTAAATGTGACACAAATAATTTATTCATTTTTAAAATTTATCTTTATTTCATTATTTCCGTTTTATTTTGACTAAATGTTCACAAACCCGAGTCCCAAAGGAAATTTCCATAAGGATATACGGAAACCGGAATTGAATAAACTGGAAAAGCAAAAAAGAAAAGATCTGAATTGAAATATTTCATAGAGATTTTTACAAGATTTAAACGTATTTTATTAAAATCCCGTAAAAGTTAACAACTAATTTTTACAGCTACATTAAAAGCTTCACTTGAAACATCTTCTAGATTTTCACGATATATTGCTCGATATATGCTTAAATTAATTTTCTGAGCTTCTAGTTTAACGAATTCATTTGGCGTACACGTGAATGTGTACAAATACATTAAACATTTAGACAATCATCATCTTTATTTGACGACGCTTTAAAATTCAATTGAAATATTAGGTGCGCAACAGTGATGGGAGGGACCCTTGTCCCTCACGGACCCGGGTATTTTCCTAAAAAAATGGGGTCCGTGATTTTGAAAAACTGAAGCCACGGTTAAGGCCTCGCCCGTCCGGTATTTCAAAAAAAAACGGGGTCCCTCCCATCAGTGGTGCGGCGCAAATAAGTTTTCGCAGTTTTTCTTAATGTGTTGAGCATAAATAAATAAATTTTTATGTATTGAAATTGTTTGGATCGTTTTAAACGTTAAAAATGTCATCTATTCATATTTTTTCCTGTATAGCCTTATGGAACAGCCAAATTTAAAGTTTGAAGATTCCACCATTCATGCTTCAAAAACGTCTACAGGGATCCTAACTTTTGCTATTTGGAAATAAGAAAAGCTTCGATTATATGCTAATGGCGCGAATGGTTTCTTCAAATCGAGTGATTTCGACTTCAACGATAAGAATCGATAAGGAGTTCAAAGAAATTGAAGACCAAGATATTCTGGATCTGGTAGATGTCTTACAGCATCCGCCATACTCTCTAGACATCGCTCCATTAGATTATCACCTTTCTCATTCAACGAATTGGCAGAACAGCGCTTTCAAAATCAGCAACAAGTCCAAGGATGAATGGATAACTTCGAAACCGACAAATTTCTTACAACGGGATTCATAAGTGGGAATCAATGCATATCGTTAACAAAAGAACAAGGTAATTTATGAAAATTTAATTGTTTATTATGTCAAACAGGTTTTTATTAAGGATAATTGATGTCCATAAAAATATAAAGCATCCATGATGCCGAAATCCAGATATCAATTGCTCGACTACCACCACGAAATGAATGGCTCTTTGTACGAAGATTACATGAAAAGTGTGATTCCACTTTTCGCGCAAGAAGCCAAAAAGTATGATAGGCCGGCCGTTATGATAATAGATAATGCGCCGTACCACTCCCGTTCTCTGTATAAGGTAAATATTATCAAAATCTAAGAATATGAATAGTTTGATTTTATAATTTTTGAATTATTTTCAATGGTCTCAATGAGAACGTGAATAAATATACAATTTATTTTAAAAATTTCTCTGTTTTTCATTATATTTCTTCAAAATTTCTAGATCACGTCAGATTTATTACTTTTATTTTTATAAAAATACAATTTGAATTGTCAATTTCTCAGATTTTGATAATAAAAAATTTTAAAAAATAATTCATTAGTTACTTTAAGTCCCCAACGTCAACCTCGTCGAAGTCGGACATGATTGATTTCCTACGCAGTTGCGGGGTCGCGGTGGAAAACCATGCATTACGAAATGATGTATATAAAATATGCAAAAACTATATTGCATCTCAAGGCGGCCGACGAAGAATGACTAAATATGCTCTAGATGAATGGGCACGGGAAGAACATGGTGTGGTGCTACTTCGTTTACCGCCCTACCATTGTTTCTATTCACCCATTGAACTTCTATGGGCGTAACTGAAGAAATATTTAAGAAATTACGGTTATGAAAAACTGAAGGAGGTAGCGCAAATAATATCAAAGGTTATATTCACTATTAAACTTAAGATACGTTTGCGAACTCTTGATTGGCTGAAAAAGTTTCCCGGTGAAGAAGCTGAAAAACTTTTCCGGAATTGCGAAGATCTCGAGAAGCAGTCAAGTGTTTACACATCGCGAACCGTTCAAAAATGGTCCACGACTGAGCTGATTGAAGATGATTTGCGCGATCAATCAATGGACACGGACTATGAAGAGGAAGTATTCCAAGCATCTTCAAGTTGATCGGCCGAAAAAGATTAATTGAGTTTATAGTAGGATTATTAAGATTACTTTAATTTTTTAAACGAACAGAAGTGTTTTAGATAATTTATTTAAAACCACAATCAATAAATAAATTTATACCAGTCATTTAGCGAAAGCGATAGCACTAGCTTTCATATACATCAGAAATCGATAATCATTGACTACTAATATCCTGATGACGAAACAAAGCTCATTTTGTATAAATTAATTTCCCATCTAAGATCATTCATATTGACGTCTCAATCAACTAAAATGAGTAAAGGCTCACCAACAAAAATCTATATTTCGGCTGTTCCATCATTCAGTCATGGATCGTACCATTATATCTGGATTTCGGCATCATGGATGCTTTATATTTTTATGGACATCAATTATCCTTAATAAAAACCTGTTTGACATAATAAACAATTAAATTTTCATAAATTACCTTGTTCTTTTGTTAACGATATGCATTGATTCCCACATTTGTCAGCGAATTGTATGTGAGCAAATTGATGAGCAAATTCATCGAATTAAGTAAATTAACAATTCATGAGAACCTAAATTAACAACTGAAACACTGGAACGAACCCAATAACTCAACAAACCTTATGGTTCGAGGAACCATTGTATATGTGAACATTGCATGGAATGTGTATGAACAGAATTGATCGATAACCTTAAATAAAAACATATTGAGTGACAATTATAACGAAACACGAGCAAGTTATTACGAAAACAATAAAAATAATTTAAAAAGAATAAACGAAATAATAAACAAATTCAAATAATAAATCGACAACTATTTCTCTCTGCACCGCGAGAATGGTACGACAGAATGCAGAGCGATTTTAATGAAAATTTTCTTAAACCTAGATTTTGATAATAGTTAGCTAATTAAATGACCGCTCAGAAAGCTAGTTGCTGCAGAAATACTCAAGGTATTTTAGAGTTGGATCTGTTAGCATCATAACGGCAATGCAAACAACGAGGTCGTTGTTTTATTTCTCTGGTGTGTTGGACAAGTGATGGTTTATGACAACCAATATATGTGACAATCGGTGATTATTTTTATACGAATTATTATAGACTATTTCAAGTTTTTTTGCCAACACATTGCAAAAATCTTCGCGTTGCGACAATTATAAAAAGAGATAGTTGTCTTTTGTGCCTCTCTATGTTCTTACTGCGCAACGGCTCGCAACGCTCCGTCAAAAATTTGAAATAGCCTATATTAACTCTGATTGTTCAACAGCCAGAAATCTCGATAAACAAAGAAACACCGAATTAATTCACATGGGTGGTCAAACAAATCAATACAAACTATAAATAAGAATATATTATGGGAGTTTATTGGAAATTATACTTATGCATAAGAAGATATAACTTCTATGCACGCCAAATGAAATATACGATTTCTAACATTTCGACAGTGTTTTCTAGTTTTCCACGTGAACATTCAAAAAAATTAAATATTCATTATTAAATGCATATCAGCAACTGTCTTTATCATAAAAAATATCAACGATTTAGTTCATATGGGCTAAAAATTTTTCAATTGGGGTGTTCTGTGATAATATGTTTAATGAATATATGGACATTTCTTAAATTAAAAAAACTAATTTATAGCCTCCTTATTATTCTGAATAATCAAATCCACTCCAATTCATTAAAAACGTGAAACATAATACTTATCAAGCAAAAAGCAAACAAACATGTTTTACCTTCTCCAAACTCATCCATGTTTACATAAAGAAGCAGAGCTAATCTTCTTGACTCGCCCCAGCGCCGAAATACTTTCTACCAATATCAATCATTCGCACTGTTTAAAATTTTTATTGTTTTTATTTACTCTTGTAAGATTCTTTCAATATAATTATACATTTTCAGTCAAACTGCATTTTTAATTTAAGGAACATAATAATGGCAATCGGATGGAAAAAGTTTACTGGGAAATCACAATATCCGGAGTTATCATCGAATAACCAAGGCTCGGCATTCACTTATGGATCCAAAAGAGATCGGAATTTTAGAATGGGATGGGTAAAAAATAACGTATTTTGCAATCATGCATTTATTATTTTATAGATCCAAGGAAAACGAAATGGGGAAATGGAAAAAGAAATTCTTGAATGGATTAGTTTCATAACAGCAGAATTTATCAATTCAATTGAGGATTTAAATGACGGAAAAATACTCTGCAAGTATGTCCTGTTTAAGAAAATATCTCGTTGAGAGGAAACTAGGAATTATGACATTTTTAAAGACCATTATTATAGGATCAAGAACAAAATGTTCAAATTATCATAATTAATTATTCATAATTCTACTATTACTTCCAAAGATTATTTTAAATTACCGTTAATTAACTATTTTAAGATTATTATCTCGAATCAATGCAAACATATTAATCCGTCCAATCAACGAAAAACCGCCATTGTTCTCTGCGACGGAAAATGTTGAAACGTTTCTAGAAACCTTAAGAAAATGTGGATTCCAGTAAGCAAGTTTGTATAATAACGACACATTTCAGAAATAAATTTCAGAGACGACGAATTATTTTCAGCCAACCTACTCGTGGAGCAGCGAGATTTAAATAAAGTATGCGACACGTTAATTCTTCTAAAAGACAGATCTCCTCAAATCCAAACAATGTAATAAATATATGGGTTTACAATAATTAAAAAAGTAAATAAAACATATTAGTAAATGTGTTTATATCGTTTAACGTCAATGTTGTGAACGCAGAATCATCCACATCTATAATGTCGTCATTAACAACTTTGTCTTTTCATTACTGATGGAATTCATTCCCGATCAGAGTCGTCATTCGCGATTCGTTGCAGTCGAAGACTATCACAATGGATACGAAAATATCAGAAACTAATAAAAAATCTTAAGTCAAAAATAAAACGAACCTTGGTCACCATTTTCATTCTGGCAATTTAAAAAATTAAATAAAAAATGATATTTAAAAAAGTGCGCCACATTTTGCGGTGGTAATCGCATTTGGCGACGAATATAATTATATTTAAACAATAAAATCTATAGAAATTGGAGACGAACTAGGTAGTATATTAATTGGGATAGATAAGCCTACGTTTAATGAATCGCGAAGCAGTTATTCTCCGCAAAAAATAAGCCTTTACGTCCTCTGCGTAGAATGACTAAAGACGTAGAATGACTAAAGATCATCTCAAGTGAACAGAACTATTTCTATCAAAGTTGTCGCATGAAGGATACTTAACTGGGCTGGACGCACGGTTGCCGATTGAGCAAACGAGTAAGTTAATATCAAAGTGGGTTCTACACGGATGGCCGCAAGAGCGAGAATCGCAGGCAAGGCATTGGGTAGTTAACTATCACCAGGGCAAGTCGAAAACAAGATCTACTCGGAAAAGAATCGACATTCTCAAAGAATAAAACGGTTTGACCTGCACGCATTTTCACCATTGAATGATGTATAGCAGAGATGGGCGGAATTCCAGATTCCGCATTCAAGATTCCGAAATTTCCCTTTCCATGTAGACATTCCTTTTTCTTCCTTATAGACCGATAAAAATCAACGATACTGATTACATTATCAAGAGTGAATTTTTGTAACAGTTTTCAGACTATTTTAGGAAAATTAGTGATTTTTATAAAACACGAGTTATATCATTTCTGAAATTCTGCATTTTTTGAAATGGAGAATGGTGTGGTGAACAATAAGTAATGTCTTCTCAATAAACGGTCAAAGGTGTGTTTTAATTTCTGAAACATCAATATTTTGGTGGGTTACTAGAGACTTTTCACAAGAAATATCATCATTTATAATCGAAAATAATTACACTGTATAGAAATTTCATTCAAATTAAGCTTGCATTTATAAAACAAGGTTAAATAATCGCCTAATTGTAAAAATTATATCAAATTTCCACATGCAAAAATCTTGACCATACAGGCTTCTCTTCGGATTATCGTTGCGCAAAACCAATTTATACAGTAAAATTCTATCACTTATTTGTTTTATAATTTGAATCAAGAAAAAACTATCCTCAGCCAAAACATATCAATATGATTGTGAGATCAAAAGCTCGTGATGATCGAAGTGCAAACAAATCACCGAAATATCCTATTGTTTTTGCATTTAATCAAATCATATATACGTATTCTATTTATTCTACCAAACCAAAAACTGTTTCGAATCGACAGCCGCTTTACGCCGAATGAAAAATCCGCGATTTTGACATGATTTGGTTCGTGTTTACACTCAGTTTTCATCCCCACTCATAACCAATCATTCCGAAATCCAATAACCTGCTGATTATCACTTGTTTCGCAATTCTAAAATTGAGAACAACATCCAATACTGCCCGACAAACCACGATGTAAGTCTTAAAGCAAACTAAACAACAATATATATCTTATTTATTGCTTAGCAAGAAATGGCGAGTGTCCCATTACTCTGCATATTATCCCTTCTATCATCTCGTGTTCTCGGATATCTACCCGGCGAAGATCTAACTAACTCCATAATTGGACCGTTTCCCCCGGATCTAACAGTGATACCCTCCGGAATTGGTATTGTAAACTTAATACTTAATAATAATATTTTTTAGAATCGTCACAAGAAGAGGTAATAGACGAACAAGTTCCCGAAGATTCCATTTATAAAAAGAAACCATTAACATTCCGTCGCAGAAATATAAATGGTCCTACGGGCGGGTAAAAACGGTCATATTAGCCAAACCATGCATATAATTATAGGCGGATACCATTCAGCAGAATGTCATACAAGTCTGGATATGGAAGCAATCGTTTTACATCTCGCCCTATGACTCAAACGATTCGAGACCGTAACCCCTATGGAACAGTAACAATTGGAGCTCCATATGAAGGGCGTCCAAGTAGGTACAACAAATATTTCGTCGTACATTTCTGGCTTTAGATGATCCGTACAATCTTCGTCCAAGACCACCATACTCTGGACTAATTGGTGGAAGTCGCAATGCCTTTGTAGGGAGCATGATGAATAGTCAACGAGGTCGGCCAGGAAGTTTAACAACTAAATTAGCAATACACATTTTGTTTATTTAGAGCACGAAAACGAATTAATAAACAGTTTTGGAAGATCAGCTCCAACTCAGCAAGAATTAGCAACATATGCTTCAAGATATGGACCATCTTATATAAGAGGTGGAAGTTTTCCACCATGGGATACGAAAAATGGTGCCATAAACAGAATACCATCAGATTACAGCAAGAACATTGCAACTAATTTATGGAATCTTCCCATTGAAAATACGAATAGAGAATCTGTTTTTGATTCGTACTTACACGACACAAATGATACGAAAAAAGAGTTAAGTAAGAAAAATAAGGATTGATTGATTTCGGATAAATATTATATATGTACAGAATATAATAAATGTGAAAATAAAGATTTGGTTATTACACGTTTATTAAATTGCATGAATAATTATGGGTAAACTCGTATTGTACATACTCTAGCTGAGACTGTACATTAATTCCAGGACACAAGCCTGAAATCGCATCAAATAAGTTAAATGAGCACTAAACTCAAAAAGCAATAAACATCAAATATTACACTGTATAACTGTATAATGATAAACATATTGAACAATTTTCTTAGTTTGTTGCGGCCGGAGCAGCAAACGTCTTAGTTTTTTCTTTAGACTCCTTTGCGGGAATGCAAATCCTCGGTTTTACAGCCGACGAAGTACGGTTTGACGAGTCCTTATGAACCTCATATCTAAACCAAATAATTTTTACTTAATCAACAAACAATATATACCGGAGAACTTCCGAATCCGGAATATTCAATTTTCCTTTCAATACTTTTCCGATGCGATAATTGATATCATCACAAGACGCATCACGAGTCCAAAGGGAAACCTTTTGATGCAGCATTATTTCAGAACGGAAAATCATATATTACCTTATCTCCTTTTTGACGAACATTAACAACCGCGCCGCAAATATATTCTCCTAAATCTTCAAACTGTTCTCCAACAATAGCCATAAGAAGCTCAAGCCAATAATGATCCAAAAGCTGGGATCTTCTCTATAAATTATAAATAATTCAATGTTTCAGCAGTTTTTAATTTACCTGTTTATCAACTACAACAAGCCATCTACCACCTTCAACATTATTTACATCCTCCCACATTGGCTTTATTCCCTTAAAATATTCCATTTAATAAAGAAATAATTAACTAAAAACCTCTTTGAAGAGATAATAGTCCGAACCGAAATCGAGACCACCAGCAGTTTGAATATGATTGTAAAGAGCCCAAAAATCTTCAACGGTGTCGAACAAGGAGACCATCTAAAAATATTTTATTTTGCTATATATATATATATCGATAATTATTTAAATAATTAAATCATTTGTTCATAGAAATCCCATAAACCCCATAGACCCACCACAACCTAAAATTTCACGGCGAAATAGTTTGGTTAAATTGAAAATGTTGGGAAAGTTATTACAAAATGCACAATTGACTAAAAATTTATTAAAAACTTTATTTTCCAAATTTTAGGACAAACTATGACAACGCTATATCGGGAGAAAACCCATTTTTATAAATACATGTTCTTGCAGATGATAAGATAAAAAGGCCACTTTCTAATGAATGCTTTAAAAATTCTATAGAAAATTGACAGCAAAAATATATGAAGTACCTTTAAATGCAAATTTGCATCAGTAATGATCATGCATATAAACATTTTTTTAATATGATATATGAGGCAAAAATTAATCAGTTTTGTAATGTTTAATAAGTATTATTTGTCTCTTATCTTTAAGAATTTCAAAATTAACCACAGAAAATTCTGAAATAGTCTATATGTGATTGGATAAATAATATAGTGATTAAATGCTAGAGTTGAATCATTGTCGTAGAGTATATTTATTGGTAAAGCATCGGTATGTTGGACTATAATCACTTGAACGTTTCACGTAATGGAATTTTACCGTTACCGACTATATAAAAAAGAAAATTGTTTTTGGTCTCTTTCATAATTTTTTAAGGAACGAAAAAAATCATCAAATATAAATTGGCAATATGAAGGAGCAAAAAATAATACACTCAAAATCGAAATAAAGATTTTGCGATTTTTAAACGTGTGTGGAAATTTTTACGTAAAAAAAGTATCTTTATAACAAAAGTTTTTACTACAATTTAGTTAAGCTTATCTTAAGCTATCTAAAAATTTATATTTGAGCATGATTACTGAACTCATTCTATTAGTTGGGGTGAATAATATTTTCCTAATCATTTAAAATAGGACCAACATTTTTTCATAATTATTTTCCAGAAAGCCTGGCGACGATAATAATTAAGATTAAAGATCCTTATAAAAATAAATAATGATATAGCTTTAAATTATTAAGTATACGTAATACATTCATTTCGGATATTTATTTGGATATATTTACTATATACCTCGTGAACTTGGAAGCAATTAAAAATCAAACTTTGCGTTTTTCGGTTATTGCGTAAAATAAAATGCGAAAGTTCAAAATCTTGTCGTAATATCACGACCAATGATAAAATTTGAATAGTAATTGATCTCATCTAATCATCAATCTAATTTACATATTCAAATGTGGTTTGATGGCTGAGTGGTAGTGATATGGAATCGGAATTGAAACTATGGAAGTTCTACCCTCGGAAGCGCTGAAAAGTTTTTCATATTTTGGATTTTTTTTCTAATTATTTTCCTGATTAAAAAATTTTAGCTTTATATTAAGCTCTTAAAATCTATAACCATTACTTATGTTGTAGAGTTATCTTAATTGATTAATAAAGTCCTTTTTACCATTTTATCATATTCAATTTAAAAGTAATACAATTAATAATCCGCATATATGCACAAAGTACGCAGATAACATCTAATGGATTTTATTTTACGCAATAACCAAAAAACGCAAAGTTTGATTTTTAATTGCTTCCGTGAATTTTCTCAAAAATTTTAATGGATGAAAAAATTAATAACATAAACACATTGACAACTTTCATAACAACGTTCAGAAAATAATTTTCTTTACCAAAAGGGCATCTTTGCCTGACGAGGAATATATGACTGAAAAAACATCTTCAGAAATTACCATTAAGCAACGAACAAAAAAACAAAAACGTCCGCTATCGCATAATTTTTTTTTATTTTAAAATGAAATTAATTGATTTAATTAACATAAAAGTAATCAAGAATGCTTAATTTTTACTTTAAATACCTAATCACATTAAAAATAAATATAAAAACCTTTAAACAATCTTCCCATTCCTTATTACGATCGTTTTTCAAATACCACAGAGCCCATCTATTTTGAAGTGGATGTCTCGTGAGTAAATGTGGAGGAATCTCAGTGTTATCAGATGTTTCATTGGTAGCTTCTTGCTTGCTCTAAATAATAAAGATAATAAAATAATCAGGTAATCATTGATACCTCTAATGGCTGCTCCGTAGCCGTATCCGACATAATTTCTAAAGAATCAATATTTAATATAACTTATGCTCACTTAAAGCTGAAAATCGTTTGCGCTGTAAAATTTAAACTTCAGTTTTTAAATAAAAAAAGAGGGCACAGCTGAATGTTAGTTACCGTACATTTTCGTAGTGGGAGGCAGCTCGATAAAAAGAGAATGTGCCTTTAAAAATTTTAGTGGAATTTGCACAGAAAAATTTTTAAAAATTAATACTAAAACTGTTATTATCACTTTTTCGTAAAATTTAATTGCGCTAGTTCAAATAGATGGGTGAAATATCCCACGAACTTCGATTTCAATAGAAATATTCAATTCAGGAATAAAATATGATAAAACGATATAATTGCAAACACATTGAAAACTGCGGTCACACCCGGACGAAAAAAGGGACCGCTTCGAAACCGGCGTCAACAGCATAAGTATTGACGCTTTTTTTTCAATGCGGGCACAATTGTTGTCATATTTTTTTTATTTTGTAAAATATACTGATTTCACGGCGAATACATGCTTAATAAAGTTTTTATTTGTATTAGAATAATTAGGATAATTATCTGAACGTATTGGTGACAAAAAATAATGATTCTCTATAGTTTTATTTTTTGCTCTGTCATTAATTTGATTATAAATAATTATTGTGCTCGGCTTTTTTTTTAAAAAGCATTTCATCTGAATCAGCATTAAATACTCTATAAGATGATATGTTACTTGTCGCTGAACTTTCCAATAAACATTTTTTATAACCGTTTTTATACATGATTTGGATGTAAAAATATCTGGCGTGATAGTGCAAATGTTTTTATTGGAACTTAAGCGACAAGTAACATATCATCTTATAGAGAATTTAATGCTGATTCCGATGAAATGAATCTTAAAACAAAATACTTGCAAAATTATTTGTAATATTCAATTTCAAAAAAAATTGTCCTGTTAATGAAACTACATTGTTTTTAGTGAATAAAAAATTTGAAAGCTGAATTACAGCGAAAAGTAAAATATCATCTTACAGAGAATTTAATGCTGATTCAGGTGAAATACTTTTTAAAACAAAATACTTGTAAAATAATTTGTAATATTCAATTTCAAACAAAAATTGTTCTGTTAATAAAAATACACGGGTTTTAGAGAATAAAAAATTTTTATTGGAAACTTAAGCGACAAGTAACATATCTTCTGATACAGAATTTAATGCTGAATCAGATGATATGCTTTTTCAAAAAAAAACCGAGCACAATAATTTTTTATATTCATATTTAACTAAAAATTTCTATGTAGCAAAAAACATTAAAAATGATTATTATTTGTTTTAAAATTATTTTAATACATTCAGATAATTTTTCCCAGTTGTTTAATATACAAATAATTAACTTACCTTATTTAGAATCCGAATACTAACGCTTTGAAAAATAGCTAAAAATAAAAGACGAACTTTTAGTGCCTAACATTTTTCTCTTCCCCCCTCTTTTGGCAAATAGCCAACAAAAATGTGTTTCCTCTATTTCAATGTTATTGTCCGGGTGTGCTGCGGTATTATTGAAATGAATAATCCCTTGATGAACGGGCGTCCTTAACAATTAAGCAATTTTTTCGGACGTGACATTGAAAAATATTATCAAGTTGTGTGAAATTGATAATTCTAATTTTCATTTTATACAAAAATAAAAATAACGTGAACTATAAATTTTGACGAAATATAACAAAAAATGATGAAATAAAGCAACATTATTTAAATAAATTGGAAATTTGCTTCACGTTCTTATTGAAGATCCGAATGCGTTGGTTGAGTATAAAACGTTCCTTCTGCCAGGGACAATATTCTTTTAATAAGAACCATTCAAATTTTGGCGGTCCATGGTTCCTAACGACAATTGAAATAAAATATAGAAATAAATTAAAGTATAATGTCATATAAACGCAACTTTTCAAGCTCATTAGAGCTAAGGTCATTAAAAGAAATTAACATTTAAATAGAAGGATTTTTAAATAAATTTTTGGAATCATCTATTAAGGTGAACCAAAACTTTTTTCTGATTTTTTATTAAAAATTTAAACATAATTTTACAACACATGAAAAAGAACTAGGTTTCTAAGTAAAAACCATTTGACTCTATGGCTTGAACCCATTTATCGGCAAGTTGTTCGATCCCGCAGCGGTACCACTTAGAGGCGAAAAACTCGCGGAACCCGTTTTCGACATCGGCCAGGTCATTGAAGCTACGACCACGAAGAAAGTGTGCAATGGATCGGAAAAGGTGATAATCAGATAGCGCAAGGTTCGGACTATAAGCTGGATGTGGAAGAAGTTCAATGGCGTCGAGATTTCTGATCTTTTCCTTCATTTATCTGGCGGTGTGCGGTTTTGCATTGTCTTTGAAGGAGTTTCCGCTTCCGATTGATCTATGCTGGATATTTCTCGCCAAGTGCCGCATACTTTCGATCAACTTGGGCGCAATAGAGGTCTGCGTGGATGGTCCAACCATTTGGAACTAGCCCGAAGTAAATTACGCCTTCGGAATTCTGCCAAACACAGAGAAGTGACTTCTTTGAGAAATTTTCTACCGGTTCAGCCGTTTGACCGGGTTCCAATCATTGATTTTGTTTGTCCGGATTACTGAAGAAGACCCACTTTTCATTAAAGTTACAATTCTAAAACGATAATCTTGTCGATTTTCGAGCAGTTTTAGACAGGTCTCGGCACGTTTTTGAGCTTGAATTTAAGTCAAAGAATAAGGTACTTCTCGGCTGCGTCTATTGACTTTCCCAAGGACGTGAAGATGTCGTATAACTGATGTTTTAGGAATATCGAGCTCGGCGGAAAGGGCGAGTACTTAAAAAAAACTATTCTGCAAACAGTAAACATATTTCTTATCCCTTAGCCTGCTCCTGAATACTTAAAATCGATGTTTTTAAAGATTTCTCTCGTGAACGAAGGCGGACGCGTTCGGATTGACCAGTCTTAGGGAAACTACATTTCATAAACTATGAATAATTTTCATAAGGTGTGTTATTACAAATTTGAAACTTTAACACAATTATTTCAAATTTCCGGAATCATCATTGTTCGACCTCTTCAGTTATCAAGGAATTGGAGCCATAATTGGCCCATCATTTTGCTATCATAAGCACAAGGTAATCCTTACTTGGAGTTTCAAAAAATGTAACGTCGCAAAGAGTTCCACCATTTTCGTCGCAATTCAGAATAATTTCGTGTGCGAGTGCTTTAAGAATACTAATTTTACTAAATATTCTTTTTCAGAGTTGTAAGTTAATGCACTCCCGCCCGCCACCCAGTTTAGTAAAATGGTAGACACTTGATTATCTTCATTTAAACCTTCATTTATCTTTGGAAATTGATGATATATGGATTGTTGGACTTGAAACAAAAACAATAACATTAAAAAAGCTATCTTAAAAGTTCATGTAGAATTCTATAAAAGGTAATTGAATGTTGCAAAATCGACATTTGCGGGTAGTGTGAGCTCACGCTGTTGGTGCAAATTGGTGTTTAATAAAACTTAAGTAGAATGAAGTATATGTAGCTGTCATTGGATATATTATAACAATACATAATACCACTATGGAATCTGCCAATTTTTACGTACTTTCGTCAAATAAAGTATTATCTTGGAATCGTGTAAAATGCCATTTTAGTTGATGGCACGCCAAATCGAAATAACGATTTTGCGATTTTAAACATTCGTGGAAATTTTCCGTCTTTTTAATAAAAATGTTTTTTCTACAATTTAATTAAGCATGTCTTAAACTATCTAAAAATATTAATATCTTTCGAACAAGTTATATTTGAGCATGCTTACTGAGCTCATTTTGTCACCATACAATTTGTGGTGTTGACGGCAGTGCAGAAATTTGGTAGTATTAACATTTCTTACTTCCATCGTAGCACAATTTGTCGGTAAATTTATGAATCCGACGGTGGACTGTGGTAAAATAACACGAGGACAAGTAGAACTTTCTTCCGTTTATTGTTTTGTTAAACACGCAAAATCACTAGAACTCGACTCTACTAGACACTATATATAACCATTGTCGTAAAGAGGATAAAGTTGGTCAATACTGTTGCGGTGAGCCAATATCGCCACCATTCTCATTCTCATCAGAAGTTGCAGCAGCAACTCCAGCCCTTAAAAAGACACCGAATCGAATCGATTTTTCCTTCAGGCTGTCGCTCTCTTCATCGTCTTATTTTTATTCTATGCTATGCTATGTATATATGATGTATGTGTGTGTGCGCGTATATATGTATGTCAGTCGGCTGGCTGGCTGTTCTCCCAAATGTATATTTGCTGCGCAACTCGTCCATGCCATTTATCCATGCCGTTTTTTGCATCTCGTTCCACTTGCATTCTCATCACGTCACGTCTTCTTTCAATTTGTCTTGTTCTATCTTCAGATTCCGACGATTTGACTCTTTTCAAGACGCCGAGGCCAGTTCAGCTTTTTTGTGGTTGTTGTTTTTTTGTGGTTCGATCGTGTCCCGATGCTCGTTTTATGGCTCTCTCATCTGATTCTCTCGATCTCTAGCCATTTCTTGGTACTCGGTTACATATCAATTCGCCATTTTTTCGTTCCCAATATTCTATTGATATTGATGTTATTGTTTTCTCTAATAGGGCAAGGTTATTGTATTCTAAATATAATTTTTGTCAAGAAAGAACTCGACAATTTTCAATAAAAGCCCCGAGAATGGAGTTTATATTTGGTATTTTGGCGCCGTAGAACATATTAAACGTGGTAATAGAAAATGTTCTAGAATCAAATGCTATCCCTTCTAGAATAAAATGCTATAGATATGAAAAGAAATAGAAATCTCAAAACGGTTTACTCAAAGCTACAGTAATTGTTAATTTATACCTTTATTACAAAGGCTCTTATTATTTAGTATTTGTTAGTCCCCGAAAGCATCTACCCTCTATTAATTATTCTATATTTCCGCCTTCATTAATTCATTGATTATGGTTATTTTATTTGGATATAGTCGAAATCATGGTACACTTTTCTATTTAAGACACTGGTATTTGAATGATCAATACAAATCACTAAAATAAATATGAATAGATTTATTATTTCGTTAAAAAGACAAAATGCATTTGTACCAACTCAAGTAAATATTAGTAAAACTGTAATTTTAAGAGAAACCTTATGAGTTAAAAATACATATAAACTATTTATTTGATGTGAGAAGATGATTAGAATTATACCATTTGGTTGTTATTATATGAACCTAATTCATGAATAATAAATTTTGGAAAACAATGATAAACTACTCGATGTTTAACTGATAACGTTCACATCAAAATATTCCGCAGTTTCTGATTTTGTGTTGTTTTACATTTTATCTAAAAACCTTTTAAGGTTGCAACAATTTTAATGCAAATATTTATCTCATGCTCATTCTATAATAGATATTCCCCAGAGAATTAGTGAAAATGTAACTTTTTTATTTTTATAATTGTAATTCAACCAATATGTACAATAAGTTATTTAAGATAGCCTAAATTTGTTCTATTCATAAATTAAAATTTTATTATTTGTTCCCAGCTATAATGGCAAATGCCAATTAATGTCTATTTATGTGTACTTGCCATACCTTTCAACTTCTAATATTAGAAGGATAATATTCTTTTCACCTATGATTATTGGGTTTTGACAACCCATTGAACATTTCGAGGTTAATATTGGTGTTTTGAGACTAGCTTAAAAGAACAATTAATAAAGGATCACATTGACAAGATTTGAGGTCTTTGATCATTATATCATTTCAATTTATCCTATAGTCTATTTGGTTAGATTTTGCAAATTTCAGCAACCCGCGTTAACAATGATAATTATGATAACATTTTTTGACATTGAAGAAATATAAAACCTTGACATTTTCTAGTTTCGACGTACTATTAATCGAACAAAACTTTAAATTATTATTATCAAAATATAAGAAATTGACAATTCCAATTTTATTTTCATAAAAAATAAAAGTAATAAATCTGATTTGATCTAGAAATTTTGAAATAATATAATGAAAAACAGAGAACTTATTAACATAAATTGAATATTTGTTTCATGTTCTCATTGAGACCATTGAAAATAACTCAAAAATGTTGAAATTGAATTTTCAATTTCTTATATTTTGATAACACTATCCCATAAAGATTTTTTAATAAAAAAACCAATAGAAATATTATTTTAAAAATATTAATATCAAACATATTATGAAACCATAACACGCCAATTGCTTGAATGAATTCAGGAAATCAGAAAAACCCTATAGAATCTAATATTTAAGCCAATTAAAAAGATTTATAGATAGTTTAAGACGGATATTAATAAGCTACATTAACAACATATTATAACGTATACGCTAGAACGCATAATACCCAATTTAATATAGTAAAGTCACGATTTTCATTTGGTGTGTTCATATGAAACAAAGTATATGTTACCCAGTGATGGAAAATCATTTATAAATTATGTTTCTTATAAAAAGTAAACATTTGTATGAAGTAAATAATATTTTATTATCATTTTCAGAGATCGGTACCTAATGGAAGAGGAAAGAATTAGGATGGAATGAGGTTCTCGTTTGGACGGCCATATTCTCATTTCTCATCAATGTGTGTTGTCTCAAAAAATGAATAAAGCACATTGAAGAGGAATAGACGGAAAACTCCTTTGCGGCCGTGTATTTCTTACTTTTATGTTCTCTCATTAGGCACCGATCTGTGAAACGTACAATAGTTTATCAACAACATATAAATAATCACGGATATCCCTCTGTTCGGCACATAGAGTTTTGAAATATAATGAAATTAGACAACGAGACAAAATTTGGTTTCCATTAAAAAAAAAATTTGGTTTCCATTTCACATAAGGAATGATATTTTATTAATTATATTAATCTATACCTGTTCACGCCGAATTGTAATAAAGATTTTGCGATTTTTAAACGTGTGTGGAAATTTTTACGCCTTTTTAACACAAACTTTGTTACTACAATATTATTAAGCTTGTCTTTAACTATCTAAAAATATTAATATCTTCCGAAAAAGTTAAATTTTAGCATGCCTACTGAGCTCATTTTATAACTCTACAAGCTGGAGTGCATGTTTCCTTATAATGTTAACACTTCTTGAATACAGACTCATAAATAAAGTTTAGTTGGAATCATTAAAGCAAAAATATCAATCTTTTTCTCCTTTTTCCAGTGATTTGTTTACTTTTCTATTAATTATACAACCATTTTTACGAATAACCCTTCCGAATGACATTTTTCTATATTAGACTTTGTCTCGGTCTCTTAATAAGAATACGCAAATTTAGTGAAGCTGGAATTAATGTATTAAAAACAAAAACAATAATCCGCCATTGCGGAATGTCATACCAAAACAAAGCAGATAATGACGAATCGTGAGGGTTCAAATATTCTTGATTTATTAAAATTGCTTCAAACTTATAGTATATTGTATTGTACCTGCGCTTAACTTGAATTTTTAAATATTCAATTTAAGCTTAAATTGAATTTTTAAATATATTATAAGATAGTGATGATTCTACTGGTATAATCTTAAACTGCTATTTATTGTGTTATTTATTGTAATATACTTCCGTTATGAAAGGAAGATAAACATATTATTTATTAACTATACACTACAAGAAACCATTTAAGTGCGCGCGACTGACAGGATTCTTTTTGAAAAATGCGTTAAATGAAGAAACACAGCATTAAGTTTTAAGACATAACATTTAGGAATAATATAATAGAATACTAACTTTCAGCACGATTTTGGAAATTTTCATATTTATTAGAAACGTAGATGAAAAGTTTAAAAATTATTAACAATCAATTTCGTTTGATTGGAAAAAAACTTAATCTCTGGATATAGCCAATGAGAAGAGTTTTTTGTTTTTGCAAGTTTTATAATTTCCGAAACTTCACGACAAAAAATAATAATAGGAAAAAATGTAGCCTTTCAAATTTAAAATTTCAATAATATTTTTAATCATTGTAATAATGATAACCCAGCGTACTCAACGCGGGTAATAGGTTGTAATATCCACGTGGCAATTTAAAGGAAAATTATAAAAACAACATTTCAATTTGGCGTTTGTCGTGAAACTGTATTAGACAAATTAGGATGGAATGAGCTTCATGTTTGGACGGCCACATCAAAGCTGTCTTTATCGTCGTTTGATTAGTCTATAAATTTATGACCACGCTTATGTGTATATCTTTTTCTAAAATATTATTGCTAGTTAAATATTTGCAACCATTTTAACGTTAAGCTGATAAATATACTTAAATCAAGAAAAGGCAGGATCACGTCGTAAATTCGAAGTAAACACGTGGATTAAGATTTACAAGACCACGAATAATTTAGTGCGAAAGTTTACGTGAAAAATATTGCTCTGTGAATATCCATAAACATAATTTTGCATTTCGCATGGGGGTAATTAATGATAAAATATTGACCTTTTCAGAGATCTGGGCCTAATGGATGAGCAAAAAAGAAGAAGAAACAATGATAGCCTCACATGGACGTTCAGACGGCCACTAACGACTTTTTCGTCTATTCCTCTTTAATGTGTGCTGCCCATTTTTTTGAGACAACACACATTGATGAGAAATGAGAAGATGGCCGTCCAAACGAGAACCTCATTCCATCCTAATTTTTCCTCTTCCATTAGGCACCGATCTATGAGAAGGACAATAATTTTAAAATGTATCTTCAACAAATATTCCGGAAAAAATTTTATTGACGATTTCACTACGTTTATTTTGTTTTAATTAGGTTCAATTAATTTAACTCGATCTATTCAAACTTAAGTTATTTTAATTTCCGTTTTTTGTCGAAACAATTACGATGTTCGATGTTTACAAGTTTTTATTTTATTTTACAGCGCTCAGCGTGAGTCTTTGTTGTATTGGAAAAGAATATCTAATCATAAAAAAATAGCACCTGCATGCCACCCGCACTACCCAATTCGTGTGATCATTGAAAGAATTAGATCGTCACTTAGCTATAAAAACAATATCTCAAAACTAAACACAAACGTTGACGTGGAAATTAGTAATTAGCGGTGGCGTTCACCTGCACATGTGCACAGCTTACCTTAGCGAACTAAAATGAATCAGAGAATGAACTCATGACAGTCATGCTTGAACAATTCTATCTTAAAAATCAAATAGAATTTTTGTATTTATAATTTTTATTTTCAGTTTTTGTGCTTAATCGTTGCCTATAACAATAACAAATTCAAATATCATTTGTATTCCTTTCACAATTTTAATATCATTCATTGATATTTATTATCATTTTTGTTTTTCAATTTAGTTAATCTCGCGCTTAGATATAAACATATAAAATTTTGAATAACACAGAGTTGTAGTTCGACACACGTACAAGTCCATAAGAATCGAAAACAAAACATTGTTTTGCTTACAAAATATTTCAAAAACTGTGTAAATCTATAATCGGCTTTACATGCTCGATTCCCATCACGAACATTGTTGATCCATTTAAATCAATATTAAATTTTATTTTATTTTCACCATAATAATATTCCGGCTATTATCAATGTTCTATTCCTCTATAAATAAATTACTTTCTGTTGCTTTGCCGCACATTATCTTGATTATTATTTTGTTACCAATTTTCACTTCTCATTTATTATTCCATTTTTGGGGTTTTAGTTGTTTACTCATTTTGATGTTTCTAAAAATGGTCTCTCGAATGTAAAAAGTAATTTGGTTTTTTCCTAACCGTTGATATCATCTATAACATTAATAATAAGAACAACATTTAATAGAACTTAAAGAGTAAGTTATTTATCGATATTTTAGATCTATACATGGTACATTTCAGAGATTCGTGCCTAATGGAAGGGCAAAACAATAAGAAAAAAATGATAGACTTGTTAACACGGCCATATGGCCACAAAGGATTTTTCCGTCTATTCCTCTCCAATGTGCGTTGTCCATTTTTTTCTTGAGAGAACACAAATTGATGAGATAGTGGCCGTCTAAACGAGAACCTAATTTTTGTCTAATTTTTTCCTCTTCCATTAGGCACGGAGCTCTGAAAAGGACAATATACAAGAATTATTTAATATACTGTCCAGCTTCATAATAAAAAAAAACTATTAAATTTTCCCCGCTACTAACAATGATAGATGTCATAATTGAACGTTTTATACATTTCCTGATAATTTATATTTATTTATATTCAGGTATATTTCGTCAAAATTTGCAATATGGCCAATTGTGATTAGTGAAATTCTTAAGTTGTTTTTTTCGGTCTCAATTCTTTTAGAAACCAACAGTACACCACCCGATATTTGAAAACGGTGGTCTCATTTAACCGTGTAGCTCACCGCACGCCAACTGGAAATAACGATTTTCCGGTTTTTAAACGTGTCTGAAAATTGTTACGTCTTTTCAATAAAACATTGTCTATGAAAAATTAACTAGGCGCTCCGTAAACTACATAAACATATTAATATCTTTCCAAAAAGTTAGATTTGAGCACGTTTACTGAGTGCATATTATTACCATATCATTTGGCGTGATCACTGATTATCCAGAGTGTTTTTTGAATTAAAATAACTAACATGGAAAATTTAACCCAAGATCGGGTTAACTATTCTAAAATCGATTTTGTTGTTGTTTGAAATCATTAAACCAATAGACAAATTTTAGCACTTTAATCAAGCAGATACTTTTAGAAGCCTTAAACGACCAACAATTGAAGGAAGTATTAGTCACAGTTTTACGCTACTGGTAACAAAAATAACGACGTGCTCAATTTCATAAAAAATAAGATAATAATTTATCAATAGATATTACAATTGAGCAGAAAGAAACACGTGATTTGAGTACGTGATTGAGTTTCCCAAAACTGCCATTTGCGGGTGGCGTGCTACTGTTTTAATTATTTAATTTGGCCTGATATCTAAATTTTTATACACTTTGAACCGTTAAGTTGCACCACTGCTCATTATTTTATTAACGAATTATGCTTTAATTAAGGAATTTTCTCTTGCGTTTTAATTCGTTGAAATTTAAAATTGGAATAGGGAGCCGATATTGAAAATCAAGGAAATAGTTAGTTATATTCTTCAATACAAATAGTTTTGATAGTTACTGTCTTTTTCCTTTTCCCAATGTTAGAGGTACTCAATGTAAGAGGAAAAAATAAGAAAAAAAATTATGTTTTGTATCTCAAAAATAGGATAGCATACATTTCAGAGGAATAGATGGAAACAACCTTTGTGACCGTGTGACATTCCAAACGAGACTATAAATTTCTTATTTCTTTTGTTCTTTCATTAGACACCGATCTTTGAAATTTATAATACTTTGTTAAAATATTTACAAAAGTTTGGGTATAAATCATAACTTCACGGTTCGGGAGAATTACGTGGTGTGCGCAAGAATCTAAATTTGCAAAAATCTATGAAAAAATATTTTATATAAAAAAAGAAGACTATAATAATGTGAATTTAGAAGATTGCTAATAAAAATCTGATTCTAAGAAGGGAAGTGTTTCGCTATTCAGATTTTGATAAAAATTGCTGAAATATACCTTATGACTATACTGAAATATTAAGAGCCAAAGGTAGTAGGTTAAAAATCTGATTGAAATCCAAAAATATCCCGTTTATCCACAATAATGTTATTAAGTTATTTAATTTTTAATAACATAATATAGCCCTTAAAATATAAACTGGATTGATTAACATTAACTATATAAAATTTGTCTTTGAAAATCGCTTTTTTTGGGTTTTAGACCCATTTTTACCCAATTAAACCATTTTGTGGCTCCTATTTTTTTGTCAGTATGCTATTTGGATCATAAGAAATCTATCGGTAAATCGTTTTATCAAAATCTGAGATGACGACATAAAATACTCCCCCTGATATTTATGTTTAGTTTGACGTGGATCTTTTCTTTATGTTTAATGTCGTTCTCCGTTCATCTGCATTAATAGTTTTCCTAATTATTAGTACAGTTATAACACGTTGGGTTATTGTTTTTAACGGCAAGGATTGTTGTAAAAAATTATGGTGGAAAAGATTCACCACGTACATGAATCATCAATAAATTTTCTGCTTGATTATCCAATTTTTATTTACTGTTGATTGGACGATCGCAAACGGAAAATGTCGCGGCTCCTAATATTTTGTCAGTATACTTTGTGATCCATAAGAAAGCTATCTGCAAACTTTTATCAAATTCTGACTTGGCGACCTAAATAACTTCCCTTGTAAGGATTATTGCGAGTAAACTATATTCATTAATAAATTTTAAATAGCCAATATTAACGATTTTGACTTAATTTTCTGTTTTTAAGTATGCCCGTTCAGCTCAGATTATTCAGCTCATCGTATTAATTAACATTAAGGAAGGATTAAAACTGCTAAAAAAGAATTATTTCATTATGATATAACAATTTGGCGAAATAACTGTGAACGCTTTTCAAAAAATGTTTTAATTTCCTTTTCAGAGATCGGTGCCTAATGGAAGAGGAAAAAATAAGAAAAATGAGGTTCTTATACGGCCACTAGTTGCATTCTATTGTTATTATTGTCAAGATATTACTATTTTGGTAAATAAAAGACAGTTTTGAAACAACAAAAATTGATGAGAAACCAATGTCCAAACGAGACCATAATTTTTTTCATGTTTTTTCCACCAGATTCTATTTAATCGTAAATAATTTTTTGCGCAAATTGGGTCACGTTTAAAAAAAGTATGTTTATATTCTTTTCCACGCTAATTTAAATATGTCTACGCTTCCTATATGCCTAGATCTAGGCACATATCAATTTGAATATATAAAATGTGAATTTGTTTAAAATGAAATCTTTATAATTGTTATCTTAAGGTTTTTTTAAACATTTACGTGGAAATTAGGATAAATTGAAGTGTAATTGAAGTCTAAAGAATTATCTCATCTAATTTTTATTACGTCTTTGAAAAAATGAAACCGCTAAGCTACTATATTAGAATTAATTGAATTTCCAAAAAAGTAAACATTAAAAGATCAATCAAATTGGTTCCAGCGATATTTTTGCAGCCATGACAGCCGCACACATTCATATTTCAGGCGATTTCAATCCAATACTATCCCTCGTGCTCTTGCCAATTCTCTTTATTTCTACTATTCGTGTGCACATTTCCCTTCGGAAAACAGCGACCCACTTTGTCTGCTCACTTCCGGAACACTCATCCCTTTCATGCCTTGCCTTCTTTATTTGTTGTTTTTCTTGTTGCTGTTGTTGTTGTTCTGCATTGAATCTTGCCGGCTCGGGTGCCTCCAGTTATTTTTTCCAGCTATTCTATGTCTCATTTCTCCACTCATCATTATCATCATCATTCAGGTTCATTCACAAGCGCGAGCTTCAATTATATTTGGTACAGATGCACACATAAAAAATTGGGCACATGAAATAAAGAGTAAGAGCGCTGAAAGGACAGGAATTCTTCATCTTCATCTTCTTATTCATCTTCTTCTTCTTCTCGAATTTTGCGGTGCAGCTAAACCTGGTTTTCCAACCAACCAGCCTCCCCCACCCTCTTTTTTCGGAAGGACGAGAAGGATAATGGATCTATACATATGCTATAGATGTACCTTCTGAAATTGTTTTTACGGCCTGGATTTTTTCGGCTCTTCATATTTTTTGATTCTAATTTACAAATGACTTCAATTTCACTGTTAGATAACCTGTTCCTTACATAATTGATTCTTCCAATTTTGTTTTTTTATAGAATTGAATATTATATTTCATTATATTGCCTGAAATCATCAGCATTATCTCATATTTTTCCGAATTATTTGAAAGGAATTTTATTTTATTAAATTTGAGTGCATGCCTATTTTTAATACTCATCATGAGGAGATCTATGTGTTAAGAAGTTTTTAAGTTAAATTTTTAATGTAGCGCTTGTACATCCCAAATGGAAATAATCGGTAGGAAGCACATATTCTTAGATAGTTCAAGCCTTGAGAGTAAAAATGATGTGTCTAGTTATATGAAAATAATACGTGTAACTTAATAAGGCATGTTTAGATGTAATGGAAATGAACATTTACATTATTTAATCACTTTTTATTATATTGCACGCCCACGCCAATTGAAAATAGCACGCCAACTTGTATGGTAATAGAATGAGCTCAGTAAGCATGCTCAAATCTAACTTTTTCGAGAGATATTAAAACTTTTAGATAGTTTAAGACAAGCTTAATTAAATTTTAGTAAAAACTTTTATGTTATAAATGCGCAAAAATTTCCACGCACGTTTAAAAATCGCAAAATCACCTTCGATTTGGTGTGCAAATACCAATAAGGTTAAAAACTGCCTCGCTAATTTCCACCTATACAATATTGCATGATTTTCACGTTAATTTTCTAGACCTGTCCAAAATTATATTTAAAGTATAATATTGTTTTGTAAGAATAGTATTGAGCGGTTTAACTGAGCTCCTCTTATTCTCATTTCAATTGGCGTGCACGTCTTTTTCTTACAGCGGCTTTATGAGCTCCTATTATTATAATTACATTTGGCATGTATATTATATGTAAGTAAGAGTAATTTAATTCATAAAATTTAATTATTCGTAGATTGTTTCAAGTTATTTTATAATTTTTAAAAAATTTTTAACGTCGTCATTGATAAAACTAGCCGAATTTATTAATAACTCTTGTTCGAGAAAACAACAAAATTTAATACCTTGCAAATTAAGTCGCATTAGCACCTTATTATCGTCATAAATTAATAGAATAGATTAATAGAATAGATTGGCAACTTTCCTAATTATTAAGCCCAGCACATGCCAATGCTCAGAGAACGTGCTCAATTTTAACATGTTTTGAATATTATAATATTCTTAGCGAGTTTAACGAAATACTGATAAATTAGCTATAAGAATATTATTAGGAAATACACGTAAAAAGTTATAAGCCAAGCGTAAACATAAGAAAATAATTGTTTCCATTTGGCGTGCCAATATTTTTGACACAACTTTTTATGTTCCAGCTAGAAATCTATGCCGGAAAACCATCATAAGCAATTTAAAAGTTTCGAACCAGTCGGATTAGTTCATTAAATTCATTAAAACTACAACTTTTTTTATTGAGGAATTTTCTAACCAGAAAGAGCTTCATTTACTCTTTGTTTATGAACATCACTTCCCAAAAGTTTTGCTTTTGATCATAATTATTGTCAAGATATAACTAAATTTGTAAAAAAACAGTTTCGAATATATGGCACGCCACCCGCAACTTTAAATGTTGGTGTTGTTGGCCAAGTGAATTGTTCAAACTGGGAGGTCAGCAAATATACTCAGATATAGTTAACATTTAATTGAAGCTGTTTCCATAGTTTAGAGTGTGCTTGTCAAAAATGAATTCATGTTATTCTGAAATTAGCAGGTTAACCGTTTAATACTCATTTATATCTTTTAAAATGTTCATTTTCATTTTGCCTGAGCGTTGCAAATCCTTATAGAGAAAAGTGACTGAAGCAGTTTTGGTCTCGTCAAAGATCGACTAGTGTCGATTTAATTTTCTATTTTACTTTTCAGAGATTGAAAAAAAAGAAAAAAAAGAGGTTCTCGTTTAGACGGCCACAAAAGACTTTTCCATCTATTCCTCTTCAATGTGTTTTATCCATTTTTTTGAGACAACACACATTGATGAGAGAGAAAAGATTGGCCGGAAAAACGAGACCATTATTTTTTCCTTTAGGCACCGATCTCTGAAAAGGACAATATGTTTTAATTAATATTATAATACGTTTTTTTTTAAATAGATTCGCAGTATAGTTCACTTAGCCAATCGCTATATGAGTTATATTTAATGACAGATCTTGCAAGAATAGAATCCGAGTTGCTCTTCAAGCACGTAAGATAGTTTTTGATAGTTTTTTAATCGCAACCTTAATTAAAATTCAAAATTAATATTATTCCAATAGCAAAACAACTATAACAAACGTGTTATTTTCGATTCACCATATTCTTACAAGCAAACATATTCATATTTAGCATTATTAAACATATTTAGCATAATTAATTTCAGTTTTTTTTAAATAATAAATATGCTGCATTGGTTAATTAAAATATTTTGAAAAAGTTTATACATCAAAAATATGTAAAAATTAGATAATAGCTAATTTTCTACTCAATTGGCTCACCCCCGTTTTTAAAACGTGTATTCTTCATTTTTATTCTTTCCTCGTTGTCAAGAACATTGCATAACAAATTAGTTTTGTTTTATCTTAAAGCACACTTTTTCAAATCTCAACACCTTTTGCTAAATTTAAATTTGTAATTAAAAAAAATGTTTTTAAAAACTTGGTTTCAATTTAAATTTTTTTTGTAAATGTTTTGGAATTAATTTAACGTCTTAATTTTAGTACATAAAATTATAACATCGTCTTAAAAAAACTATAAACCATACATTCTTGCGAATATCCTTCATGACTGTGCTCTCACTTGTCTCTTATGGTTGGCGTGTTCCCGTGAAATAATAAAAGTTTTTTATTGGACGTGTGGTAGATAGATTTCTTATTAGGAGAAGATGTAGATGTATGAACCATCACTCCAGGACAAAACGTCTCCAAAATAATAATTAGGAGGCGGAGCCAAGAAGGATATTAGAAGGACACAATTGATAAAATCAAGGCACTTTTTTGCCAAAACGCAAGCCTTCTTGCCTCCACATGAAAATTGCGTTTTTCAAATTTTGGACATACACTAGCTGACAAAAGTTTTGTCACAAATGTTTTTTCGGGTTTAACTTTTTTGTGACTTGACCAAATTGGCTGATTTTTTGATATTTTATGTGAATCAGTGTACAGTTCATATACAGTTTGTTTATTGATTTTGAGGACCTTTTCAATTTCGGTACCACGAATTCCGTTTTCCCTCATATTGATAACAGCTTGCCGGGTGGCAATTGGAGTTTCTTTACGTGGAGTCATCTCTAAAATGTTGCCAATTACTGCTATTGTCAATAAATTATGAAAAAAATATAATTGAACTTTAAAAATTATTTAAAAATGCAGTGCAAGAAAAATGCGTAATATCTTTGAGCTACGCGTTTTACGATAAACGCCTGTCACTGTAAAACGGATCATCGTAATCACAAGCGGGAATTTGTAAAATAATCTACAACCGTATTAATCTATCATATAAAAAATCAGCCAATTTGGTCAAGTCACAAAAAATTAAAACCCGAAACAACATTTGTGACAAAACTTTTGTCAGCTAGTGTAGTTTTCTATTGTTTTGTCCTAGAGTGTACCAGTGAAGGGAGGGACTCCCCCGCGGTTCCGGCTCCGGGTTTCGAAATTTTCCATTTTTTCAATTCCTCCAAGGAGATATTTGTCAGGAGATATTACTTAAGTTCAGTTCTTATATTATGTGACTGTATTCCTGACGGAATTCTAACATAAAACCCATACTCAAATATAAAACAAACCAAAATTTAATGAATACCTCATATCATGAAATAGACGAAAGCAACAACTATTGAGCTTCACAACCTTTGTTTGATCTCTGATCATTTTTTGCATGTCACATTTAATTTCGAGCAATGTAAAAATAATCATATTTATATATCATTTCCTAATGTGGCACCAAATTAAAGCTTATATCCGACTTCACCGGAAGTATCTTAATTCCACACAATTATCAAATCGCTTTTCAATTGCGTTACCGGAAATATGACCAGGGTTCACATTTAATAAATCTTCTTTCCATCTTTTTCGTTGAACTTAAGACGAATCTATTCGACTTGTCTTTATTGTTGTTTTGTTGTTGTTGTCATTGCCCTTTTTAGACGAAGATGATGTTCAACCAAGTATTTCCCAATCCTCTTCGATTCGCATGTTTCTTATTCTGTCCGTTCGGGCTATGTGAGAGTCAATCTGTTATGTGCTCAATTCTCTTTTTTGGTGCATTTTTTTTTTCGAAGCTGGTGCGTGAAATTAAGCTCAGTTCTTGTTTGAGAGTTTTGAGAATCACTTAAATCAAATTCATCGAATATTTCAGCACTTATTTAATGTTCAATTATCTTATTTGGAATACTATGTGATGCATTTTAAAGTATTTACAAAGTGAAATTTAGTAACCGATACCTTTAAAATTAAAATCAATTTTTCAACTGACAAAATAATGAAAATTTGTCTGGCTCTTATTAATTATTTCGATTTTTAAAATTTTGGAATATTCAAAAGTGGAGGCGATAGAAACAGATGAAATTCGATATACTCATGACGAAATCGTGCAAAATGGACAAACCATGAATGCTTTCTTTCATTAATTATAATAAGTTTCGTAATCAAAAATCTTTCTTTCGTTTTAATTGTCTTCTTCTTACTATTTTTGAAAATATAATAAAATATACTCATTAATAATTTCAATTTCAGATACTTTGGAATCGCCAATAACAGTTCAGTCGAAATGTTTCAGATATGTTTAATTTATATTTAATAATCTCCTTGCTGCCACGAAGTACGCGCAAATAGCAAACGATCGCGCACCAATTAAATGCTTCCTTTAAAAATTACAAAAATCCTTGTAGTTCTTTCAAAAAAATATTTTTACTATTATTAGTAATGCGAATAGACAAAGTTGAAAAGGGGGATTTTATAACGCGTTTGTAAAAATTAACCAATAATTTTTCGAGAAATCAGAAAATTTTTAAAAAAATCTTCGAGGAAATTTATGATTTTTATTACTCTTTAGTTTTAGCTCATATTCTTCGTATTCTTTGTCATTTTAGAATACTTACTAACTGCAGAACGTGTAGAACCTCTCCAAAGCATATCATAAAAAAATGAAACCATTCAGAGATGGACGGAATTCTGCATTCCGTATTTCGAAATTTTATATTTTAATTCCGAATTTATTATATATTATAGTCGTCGCCAAATTCGATTACCACCGCAAAATGTGGCGCACTTTTTTAAATATTTTTTTTCAATTAATTGTTATGATTTTTATTATTTTCCACATTTATTCCACGATGGAAACAACATCTAAAACATATTCTTCAATTTATTTAAGCAAAAACAGTATAGAACGATCATAAACATGAAAATAATCAAAAGTTAAATTGAAAAATAATATTTAAAAAGTGCGCGACATTTTGCGGTGGTAATCACATTTGGCGACGACTATATATTTTTTATATTTTAATTTCGCCGCATTGCAAAAGACTTCGCACCAATTGCAAACTCAACCTTTTAATTTATTATTTCTATTTTCCATTATTCACAAGTCACTTATATTAACGAGGAAGCCTCTTCTGGTCCATTAATTGAGGTACTAAGGATTTCTTATAATTATTTCGTCAGGATTTCTGCGGAATGAAACGTTAACTGATAATATAAATATTGAAAATGAAAATAATAAATTAAAAGGTACTGTTGGCAGTTGGTGCGAAGCCTTTTGCAATGCGGCGCGGTTTCTTGGCAGTGGAGTGCGGATTGCAGATCCCGGATTCTGTCAGTTTTTCGATTTCGAATTCCGGATTCCAGAATTTCAATTTTCATTCCGGATTCTGGGTTGCAAAATTCAAAACAGCTATTCCGCCCATCTCTGAAACCAATGCTTCTGTTAACAATAATTAATAAATTAACTTTTTTATTAATTAAATGGAAGGGCTTATTTGGCGAAACCGGTGCGCGGTCTTTTGCAATTTGCTGGCACCTGGTGGCAGTGGAGTCTTTGTTACTGTGTTAATCCGTATAATTTATATTTTATTAAATAATAAGCCATTAACGAAATTCATAAAAAGTAGGAAAAGCTATCTATGAAGCCAAGTCATATAAATAATTCTAAAATCAACTTTTGACGAGATCAGTAAGGGACGAAATTCATCTTTTTTGATTTCCGATTACGTGAACAATTTATCTTGAAGTTTTTGAAGTTATCTTGAAGTAACGTTTTATCTATCTTGAATCTTCAAGGTTTCTCTAATGAATTAATTCATATAAGCTATTTATTTATTTATATTATTATTATTTTATCGTTATATAAAACTCTGGCATATTACTTCTTTTATCTACACACCGTCTGGCTCCCGATTATTCAATTTAGCTCTTTAACTTCCTTAACTTATTCTTTTATCTTTCTCTATTGCCCTACATTTCTATTTTTATTTTTAACTTTATAGTTTATTTTATTCTCGGTTTGTTTTTGAAATTTATTGTTTCAGTGTGTATTATATTCCAGCACATATAGTACAAAATACTTAATTCGAACTATGTTGAAACTCCTCTATGTATGCCTTAATTAATCATTTGCAGCATATTGAAAAAAGTTCACATCAAAATTAATTGGTCATTCTCAAACTTTGATTATTCTCATTTATCTGTTCTCGCTCTCTTCTGCGGAACCAGCAGTTGCTTAGAAATTCTCTTCAATGATAAATATTATTTTGCTAACAGCACAAATCCAATTTTGTTACATTCCAGTCGATTGCTCTTTTTGCCAAAGTTATAATTGCTTTGTTTGTGCCGTTAATAACTTGTCATTGCTAATTGAATTCTCTTTTGATAACCATTGACATCAAATTCAATTATAGCAAATGGCGACTGATTTTTCATCGCCTTTTTCTCATTTAATTGTTTGTGGAAAATAATCCATTATCTTTCCCAAAAAAAGTATTTTTTGAAGGTTTCTTCTTTATATTCTTTTTATTGCTCCGGAAATTATTCTAAATGCATTTTGCTCATTTGGAAACTTTATTTGGATTTTACCTTCTTCTCTCTTCTTTACTGGAAATAAAATGAACAAAGTAATTGGGTGCACTCGGATTGAAAAATTGTTCTGTTCCATTATGACAACTGTGACATTATTTTATAGCCAACAATAATGTCAGTGAGTTGAATATAAGAGCTTTTTAAGTTTTGTTTCAATATTTCTTCAATATCTAAATTAGTTTTCAATCTTTGTATTTGATTAATCACTTATTTTAAACACCAGTTCTTTTTTGTGAAATAAGATAATCTTATTAAACTCTATTTTTAAATAATACAAACTATAATGTGAATTGGTACTAATTATAATATACAATTGTTGTGATAATCCCTAATATTAATGTTTATGGTTCATTTAGTTCAATTCTGGGTAACTAAAAAGATTTTTTGAGAAGTGCATTGAAACACGCCGCGAGTTTGTAATTATTTCAAGTTTTTTTTGCAGCTGCACGTCTGAAAAGTATAAACTTGTCCGATGTGGTTTAATTTTCAAAAATTGAATGTTTCAGAAGTTGCAGCTGTAATAGTCATAGGGTTTTGTTGAAGCTCCGAAATTTACTTAATATAGAAATTAATGATTATATTTTTATTTATTTAAAATTTTAAACTTTCGTCTTGATGAATTTTACCGGTGCGATTTTTATTAGTTTAGATATATTGTCCTTTTCAGAGATTGGTACCTAATAGAAGAACAAAAAAAGAAGAAAAAATGATAGCCTCAGGTGGACGGCCTCACGGCCACAAACGACTTTTTCGTCTATTCCTCTGTATGTGCGGTCCATTTTTGTGCGGCCCATTTTTTGAGACAACACACATTGATGTGGCCGCCCAAACCGGGAACCTCACAGATCTCTGAAAAGGACAATACCTTTTTATAAAAGATTATTCTCTTAAACGTTGCTTTTCTGTGTCATTACATTTTTTAAAGTATATTTGAACTCTGTGTTTTGGATTATGTCTATTTTTGCGTGACGATGTATGCAGACAAAACAAAAAATTACAAAAATATTTTTACTTACTTACTTTGGATACTTTGAAGTCCCGAATCATTCTCTCAATGAGAAGCGGACTAACTCTCTCTCTCTATTTCGAGCGACTGTGCTGTGCCAGTGTCGACAATGTACCTCTCGTCTCAAATATTCCTATCCGTCCCTTCGTGGATATTGTCGTGGACCGTTCATGAACAAATTTTGAGATCCATTTTCACGGCATAAGTTATAGAAACCATTGAACTTCAATGCTACGAAACCGCGCGGCATTGCAAAAGTCTTTTGCCCCAATTGCACGAAAACTACATTTTATTTTTTTTGTTAAATATTTGATTTATTAAATATTTTTTAACCGAATGGATAGTTTTATTGTTATATATTGTTTCGAAAGTTATAGGAGATATAATAATTTTGTTTATACTGTGCGTTTCTTAAACCTACTCGTTCCTTCAAACAGTAAAAATTCCTTAAATTTAAAGGTTGTTTTCGCGCAATTGGTGCGAGGTCTTTTGCAATGCGGTGCGGTTTCCTGGCATTCGAGTACCATTGTTTACATATAAATTACACATTAAACATTGGCCAAAGACAAAGTACGGAAACGTTGGTACGGAAACGAATGTTTTGATGCCGTCAGCGTTGCGTTCGCGTTGCGGTCGTCAAATGCCGGGTACACCTTGATTAGCTGTCTGTGTCTCTACATACACTAAAGGAAGGACAAAAAGCTAGGCCGTATTTTTAGAAGGGATATTTTGAAATATTCCGATATTTTATGGAGATGGGGATGAGGTTATCTTAGACTGTTTCGAATAATATGCAGGGAAAGGTTGAAATATTTATTTAGAATAATTAAATAACAAGGATATTGTAGTATAAAGCTGAAAAAACAGCTACCACAGCAAATAAGGCTTAGGTACCTAAGCCTAAGCCTTTCATCTGAAAATGAACTTCCATCCAAATACTATTATATTATTATCATATTTATTTGTATTGTATTTATAATTATCTCAATATAAATAGTTTCCAACATTAATGGCCTAATATTCAAAACTATTCGCGTCCACTCTCTCGCTTTCGTGTACCCGGCATTTGACGACCGCAACGCGAACGCAACGCTGACGGCATCAAAACATTCGTTTCCGTACCAACGTTTCCGTACTTTGTCTTTGGCCTAAACATTATACTTGCTTTACTTTGGATACTTTGGAGTTCGTATCGTCAGCAGGAGCCAACGTGAACTATCTCCCGCCATTTGAGTCGACAAGCCCGCGTCATTGTTAAGCAGAAGTCTACGAATTTCACAGCCTCCTTAACTGCTGTTGACTATCTTTCTCTCGGCCGTCCTTTTCGTCTTCTAAAGCACCTTGGTTTCCATTCGGTCATGATCCTTCTCCATCTTGTGGGTGGTAAACGAGGGAAATGACCTGCCCATCACAGCTTCTTCATTTTCGTAATTATGCGGATATTGATGTGAGTCTAATGTTTACATATAAGTTACCCATTACTAGTTATACACATTGTACATAACTTTATCTTCGCAAAAGTTGAAAAAAAGATTTAAAAAATTACTTGTCCGCAATGTTTCATTGACGCGAACTTACACATAATCCGTTTTATAAAATAAGAGCTATTTTTTCCAAGTACGGATTAGCAATTGGACTACACGATTTTTTATGACTTAAGGAAGTTATTTTATTATGACAGTTGAAATATCATTTAGGTTTCTTTGTCCAAACGAGACCAAAATATCCTAACTTCTTCATACACTTTAAAGCAAAAGTTCACATTGACTGGACACAGTAAACAAAAAAAGCAACCTGATTGCACATTTGAAAAGTTGGCACAATGGAGTCATATCTTTTTTACAAGATCGCCTTGTTTCTCAATTATTTATTATCATGGGTCAATATAAACCAATAATGCTCATACTTTTATTTTTCCAAAATTGATTTAACATATTCAATTTCAAAAATTTCATCCGCTGAGTTTAAGCCGCCCATAGGAATTTTAGTGTTGATATTTTTTATGATCTAGATAGCTTCCGCGCATGCTGAATAAGTGATTTCACCAGAATGTTCACGTGTAATACTAAAATACGCTGTCGAATTATTATAAATCGTTTCATTTGATGTTCATATTCGTATGTTTATTTGAATGAAGCTGTTTTGGTAAACATAATTATTATTCATTTCAGAGATCGATGCCTAATGGAAGAGGAAAATTTTAAGGGCGGGGCAAAGGTCTTGTTTAGGCATCCACACGGCCATTAAGGCCATCACGTCTCTTCCTCATTTGTTTGTCATCAATTTCTGTTATCTATTTTTTGATGACAAGAAATGAAAAGTTTAATTTAAAAATGAAAATGGATGAAATAAAAATATTGATGACAAACAAAAGAGGAAGAGACGTGATGGCCTCAGTGGCCGTGTGGCTGCCTAAACAAGACCTTTCCTCTTCCATTAGGCATCGATCTCTGAAATGAATAATACAGAAATAATTAATTTATAAAAATGAGAGTTATTTTTGATTAAGATATTTTTAACTTCATTTTGATGTAACAAAAACACATATAATATATTATACGAATTTATTGAACATTTGTATAGTCATTATTTCTGCAGAAAAAATCAGATTTTTAGATATTTCAAGGCAAACCTGAATACTTTTAATACTAAATTAAGTTTTGTAAAATCACTATTCTCATTAGGATAATTGAAAACTGAGTTTTTGATTGTGTCTATTTTCGCGTGAAGATGTTGGCAGTTTTTTTTGTAAATTAATGATTACTGAAAAAATGTTGACTTCGCAACAGCAACGCCTATTTTTACAACCACAAAAAGTAAATAATCACAAATTACTGCTCTTTTCAGAGAAATAGAAAAAATTAGGCTCTCGTTTAGACTACTACTCTTTTCTATCTCAACAATGTGTGTTGTTTAAAAAAACAGATAACATACATCATCCCAACTTGTATGGTAATAAAATGAGCTCAGTAAGCATGCTCAAATATAACTTTCTGGACAGATATTAATAATTTTAGATAGTTTAAGACATTCTTAATTAAATTTCAGTAAAAACTTATTTGTTATAAAGACGTAACATTTTCCACACACGCTTAAAATTCACAAAATCGCTATTTCGATTCGGCGTGCATACATTAAAGGGGAATACATGGAAAAAGTTCTTTGTGGCCGAGTGGTCATATAAATGAGACCATTTTTTGTTTCGTATTTTTCTCCTCTTCCATTTTTTTGCAGTGATCTCTGAATTTTACAATAATAAAATGACCGCAATGTTGCGTTTACGTGTAATACATACAACCTGTTTTATAAAATTGAAGCTTTTAAAGAATTTTTATTACTTTAGCATTGGAATAGGGTGACGCGAAATTTTCTATTATACAAGAAAATGGAACAGCAAGTTATTTTTATTATACCAAGAAAAAACCTTTCAATGTGTATATTTAAGTTTAACGTTGCGTCAGTTGTGAACACCATTTTAACCTCGTTAATTTATGTTGTTATCCAAAATAAATTAACTTTTCCAATTCCTTTACTAAATCCTTTTTGAGTAAAAATCTTCCGCTTCCATAATTTTCTCATCTTATGAAAATATCAATGCAGTTAATTTCAAAATACACTTTATCACAATGCGAAACACCACTCAATTAATATTCATTGATTGTCACTTATCGATTTTCACGGTACTGTTTATTTATTCACAAAAAAGCAAGAAATGCATATTTTTGTTTGTTATCATGTCATGTTTGCGGATGAAATCGATTCCGGAATGACAGTTGTCCGCACCGATTTGTTTATTCATTTGTCTCCAAACAGTTTAACGTGTTTTTATCGACCCAAAATAAGCAAAACGCTTGTATCTTTTTTGTTTAATAATTCATAATTGTATTAAAGAATTATCATTAAATTCCTTCTTCTTATCAATTATAGCCTTAAACCAATAAAATAGAGATTATTATATTATTTTTTAAATATATGTTTTTTTGTTGTTAAATATTTATAAATATATATAAACAATTATCAATTTATGAATGGCGTTTTCTTCCTTTTAGCATTTTCCTTACATTTTAATTATAAATTCCAATTTATCGATTCGTCAATAAAAGTGAACATTTTCCAACGATTGCCATTTTATTGATCCTGCAGCATCTTGTCATTAATTTATCAATGTTGTGATTTCTTGTCTATGAATAACATTTTCTATTGAGTTCGATTAATCTTAGTAAGTGTAAAAGCCAACAGATATTTTAAAATGAAAGCTCCTTAAGGGTTCCTACTAGAGTCTTCTCATTTCAATTTAAGGATATTTTAACGAGCGTCTATTAAACTTTTGTAGAAACTTATTTTGTATAGCTACGTTGAAATCTTAAAATCACACTTAAAAATGCGAATAAATAGTTATCTATCATTTGGCGTGTAAGTTTAAATAAACATTTGCAGGCCATTTGGTATGGTGACAAACTGAGCTCGGTATACGTGCTCAAATACAACTTTTTGGAAAGTTGTTAATAATTTTAGATAGTTTAAGATATGCTTAATTAAATTGTAGGAAAAACTTTTATTTAAAAATACGCAAAAATTTTCAGGCACTCTTGAAAATATACCGTAATTTTCATTTGTCGTGCATTTCATACGACCATGCAAATCGAAATAGCGATTTTGCAATTTTTAAACGTGTGTGGAAATATTTACATCTTTATAACAAAAAAGTTTTTACTATAATTTCATTAAGCTTGTCTTAAACTATCTAAAAATATAAGTTTCTTTCTAAAAGTTTTATTTGAGCATGATTGCTGAGCTCATTCTATTACCACTCCACGCCAAATCGAAATAGCGATTTTGCGGTTTTCAAACGTGTGTAGAACTTTTTACGTTTTTTCAACAAAACAGTTTTTACTACCATTTAATTAAGCATGTCTTAAACTTTCTATAAGTATTAATTTATTTCTAAAAAATTGGATTTGAGCATGCTTACTGAGCTCATTTTATGACCATACAAGTTGGAGTGCCACTCTTACCTATTACCATATATGACTATTACTGTATTAAGGATAATGATGAGTTATGAGCGAAATAATCCGAACTCCCACTAAAATGACGAATATTTTCGCAACAAATAATAGCTTGAAGAATATTAATTTTCCATAAGTTTTTGAAATTTTCTGTTTCCTGCTAATATGGAACTCACTAAGCCACAATATTTGAGAGAGATAGTTTACAGATTTTTCTAATTTCTTTTATGGTCTTGATTTTCATGAAGGGTTTCTAGTTTTACTAGGAGAGAATTCGAAAAACTGTTCACACCGCAATTTGAACCGCTTCATTTCCCTGCTTGAACCACGCTTATCTAGCTTGATTTGTTATGACGTCATTGAAAACAAAATCCCTTAAATTAAAAAAATGCTTAAAGTCATTTGAAGGATTCTATTTATAGAAGAATTAATAAAGTACCTTGATTTCGAATCAGATTGGCGGGCTGACCAGAAAACAAGAAAGTGTGAAAGTAAGGAAAAATTTTGGCACAAACTTACCGATTTGCTAAACTCTTGCGGCATTGAAATTTTGGATTCTCTCAGAGAGAAACGGACCAAAGGAAGTTTAAAATATGACGTTGGACAATTTGATAGATGGTTTAATTATTTTCCTCTTATTAATTCAATTTTCGCATAAATTTTACTTTTTTATAAAATAATGTACTTTAGCTCTCTTAGTGAATTACTCTAGAATTATTAGTAATACCATAACTGCTGTGATTTTTCATTTTTTTTTTATGAGCTTATAGTTTTTTTTGATAGTTCAGGAAAAAACTTTTGTAAATAAACCTGAAAATCGTAAAGTCTGTGTCAATCATGAGAGACAGAGAAGCAGAACTGCGAGATCAAGAGAGACACGAAGTTTTTATCTATCAAATGAACTAACAAAAATTTAATTTCCATAATAAATAATAAATATTCAAATTATTTTATTAAAATTTTATATTATACACCATTGACATAGATCTAAAAGGTTATCGTCGTCGTGGGAAGAATGAATAATTGCGAAACCATTGAAGTTCTGCCAACTATGCGTCATGTTGTTTTCCAACAAAAAAAACTGATGCACTCCAAATGAATTCATAAAAACAAGATAAAACTCAGAAAGTTTCAACATAGGATATTTTACGAGAAGCCTTATAAAATTATGTCAAAATGTAATAAAATGCGTTCAAATATTTTAAATCTCGTCATTTTCATTTGGTGTGCTGATGTTTTAATCTATCTTATGAGCTCTGATGTTTTCCAGTTCGTCAAGTTAACGGAAGGAACTGGAGGAAATGGAATATAACATGAACTTTGGTGCGTTTAATTGGTTCCAAGTTCATTTTTATATTTAGATTTAAAATTATACTTTCGATAAATAAAATTTAACGTCTTTAAAATGCACACGAGAGCCAGACTATGAAAAAACCCTTTATGAGAATTGAAAATGCGCTCCATTGAACGTACTGAAATATTTTTAGCTGTTAGAATTGAATGCCTTAAGGAATCATTCATCGAACACAATAGATAAGCTTTGAAAGTAAATAATATAGATTATAATTAGACAATCTAATTGATGTTCAAGAGCAGCTGATCTTAATAAATCAAATGTTCAAAGAAGACCATGTCTCAAGACAATAATAATTTAAATATTAATCTGTTGGTCTCTTATATGAATTTAGGCATTATTTTAAACATTCCTTCCTCTGAATTTTAAGCATATATTACATTATTTGAAAGCCGATTTTATTCACGTATCTCAATCAATCAATCGATAATTGAATATTCTCACATTTGTTTATCGGAAGGAATGCATTGTTTTCAATTTCGCGATAAATCTCATTCTTAATGCTTCTGCTTGATTTATTTTATTATTATTTTTTATTGATGTTATTTTGTTTTTTTATTACCATTTTATTGTTGAGGCTGTTTATCATTGTGTAACAATATTTGAAAATGAATAAAACTTTAGATGGTTTTTTTATTTCCAATATATTATTTTTCCATATTATCAAGATTATGAATATTGAATAAGACGAACTAGAAAAATTTAAATGCATTTTATTTTTTTACGTGCTTTCCTTATAAATCTCTGGTTCTCTGAATTTTACACGAAATTTTAGATTTAAGTAACTTTTCTGAGATCTTGCTTATTAGCACTGTTTTTTAGTTCAGAATGTGCCGGATAAATTAAAAATTGATTTAAATTAATAAATGTATGTTTATTATACTCATATTATAAACAGCTCTTTGGCGCGAAAATGGAATATTATTTAGAAGAATTTTAGAATGTTAAACTCAAGCGCAGACTTTTAAACTCAAAGCTTTTAGCTTTCTTATATTTTCTGGCTCATTAAAATGCCTCTACCTTTATAGAACTAATTTTTTATTGGTAGTTATATTGTGGCGAGTAATCCGAGCTTACTTTATAAACGGAAGATATCTTGAAATCCAGAAACAACACGTGATCACGTAGTTAATTATAAACAAAACTGCGGACTAAAATTAAAAAGTGCTTCTATCGGTCATAAAGTTATAAAACAAAGGCAACCCTATCCTCTTTTCTCACCGCGCAGCTGCTCGTGATTGCGGCAACACAAATTTTTGCTATAACTTTTTTAATGGGTCGTTTGAAACATAAAATTTTGCGAATTTCGTGATCTCGCTGCTTTACATTATTGTTGTTACTTCTAACAAGGAAAGTGTTTTAGACCATCATCACAGATTTTTATCAAAAAATTGTGGACAGGTACCTTATGATCGAAATAGAACGCCGACTGAAAACAACGCTTTTCCGATTTTTAAGCGTGCCTGAAAGTTTTTGCGTCTTTTCAACAAAAAATTTTTCATTACAATTTAACTAAACTTGTCTTAAACTATCTAAAAATATTAATAAATTTCCAAGAATTTAAATTTGTGCCTTTACTTAGCTCATTTCATTACTATACCAGTTGGCGTTCGAATAATATGCTGAAAAAAAATTAGGAGCCACAAAATGGTCTAAGTAAATGGAACCTAAAACCCAAAAAAGCATGATTTTTAAATAAAACTTTAATACAGTTATTGTTAATCAATCCATCCCCTTTTTTGTGCGATGTGCTCTGTGTTTATGAGGAAAATATGTTTTCCCTAGTCTATCAAAACACATAAACCTACACTAGAATTGTATAATCAGTAGAGTTTTCTAGCTTATATCATTAAAAAATGTGAACATTTTAATTTAATTATCTTATTAGTCTACAATCCACGCTTACTGCGCATTTTGCAAAAAAATTGTGGGCAAATTGCAAAAACCACACCCTTAAATTCATAACTTAAATAAATAGTAAAGAGCGTGGTTTTGGAAGTTTTTCAAGTGTTTTTTCAAGACTCACAGTAATCGAACATTGGAGTGAGCCGGAGTATATCTGTCCACGCTAATTGAAATGATAACTATTTTATAATGAACCGAGCTCTAATTTCAGACACTTTTGCATAATTTAGAGAAAATTTCAGAAAAATATAGTCATTTTGATTCAATATAAATCAGAACTATTAGCGTGAATCTTCATTTTATACATTTAAATATCAAATAATCATAATTTTCAATTAGCGTGCACCGTTAAGAAATAATGCGTCGATATGCGTTAACTGCATGTAATTGTAAGGCAAAAATGTTATTTCTTAATGACAGCGACATTTATTGGTGTGCAAGAGTGCGTCGTTTTGGAAGCTTATGCGCAGGCGGAATACTTGAGGCCGAAACGACGAATTTTAGAGTAGAGAGCTGAAATTTGGTTTATGGGGTAACAAAATACGAGGGATTCACCTCGCGAAATATTAGCTTCGTACGATTTCAGCATCATGCTGAAAAAGAGGGCTGAAAATCGACCTTTAGGCTTAGGGCGAATATTATTGCGCACGCCAACTTGCATGGTAATAATGAACTCGGTAAAGATGGTCAACCCTAACAATGGGGCGAGTTATTCATACTTAAAAGCCGTTTAAGAATAACTCGTCTACACTGACGATAACACTGTTTTCTGGAAAGACGGTAAAAATTTTAAAACGCACATCACACCAAATCGAATTGACTATTTTTCAATATTTAAACGTGTATTACTAATTTACACTAATTGTTTTCATATAACTTGACACGTAATATTTACTTGTCCGTGTTAAACTATCTAAAAACATGCGCTTCTTGTTAAAATTTGTATAATGAGCATCTTTTCTGAGCCCCCGACTTAACCATTCAGTTTGGGGTGTGCACCTAAAAATCGAAAAATCGCTATTTCAATTTGGCGTGATTGCATATCCCTCAATATTTTTCTGCTGCAATTTTTGAAATAAGGATTGCGTAAAAATCGTTTTAAATTATAATACGAATTTTAAGAACACTTTGAAGTTTTTATGATTTAGTTATTTTGTTCGGGGAAATTTTGTAGGAAATCAAGACTGTTTTGAAGATTAACGGTCGAAAAAATTTGATTTAAAAAAAGCACACATAGTGGCAAAAAATCAAATGTTGTTATATTACTCCGTAACTGTTAAACTACTAGGCCTCATTTAATTGGAAAAACATATACTTAATCACTAAAATTTTTTATTCTTTTTAAATCTGTTTCACCGCTATGCTTTTTGCAAATCTTGCTCTATAAATAATTAAAAAGTTCCATTTATTTCACTTAATTTGTTCTCTTCTTTAGTCTTTGTTTACTACTAAACTTCAATAAAAATAAGGGTTTCAATCATTATTGATTTGATATTGTATCTATTACTGCCAATACTTTTTTCGCATTGATAAAAAACTACTTTGCCTTCCATATAACCGCAATGATAAATTATTTACAAATATATTTAATCATTACAGGCTCTTCAAAAACACCATCATTCATACCAGAATATTCAAATACGGCATTCATCGTCACGGTTGCCGGAATATCAGTGACACACCGCAACACCATCACCGCCGTTATGCTCCGAAACGGCGAGTGAGACGAGCAGCTCGAACAAGTCAACAATCGAAGCGACGAATTCCTTGCCAAACATTTCGTTATAACTCCGTTTGAAGAAGGCATACAGTTTGTCATCGTCATACAAAAAAACGTCGCCTTGCTGGCTCCGCCCACGTTTTATCTCTCAGGAAACTTCGCGTCGTCTCTCTCAATTGTTTCTCATTGTTCCTTAGGTTAGTTTTTTTTTGCAAAATTTCTTATTAATTATTTAATTATTTTGTTTGTTATGTATGAACAGAAGATCATTGCATGATAATTATTACATAGTTTTTAATAGTTTTCTTATATATGTTTTAGAAGAACTTCAAGTATTCGTCTAATATTCTTATTTTAAGTTATTGTCTCATGTAACTTTACAAAAAATTGAAACAGATTCATAGTTTCTCTTTGTGTACTCATTCCAAAGTAACAGTTGATTTTTGAAAATCATAATAATATGATGGGTGGAATGGGCATTTCTCAATTCCAGAATCGTGAATGGAAAAATGACCCCGGAATTCCGCTTATCTTGGGCCGAAACCTTTCAAACCATTGCAGTTTGTGCGCAAACGAAATATATATTTGAAAGAAGAAATACATTTGTTCTAAAATGGTTATAAATAAAATATAGGCTATTTCAAAGTTTTTGACGGCGCGTTGCGAACCGCTGCGCAGCAAGACCATTATAAATAGAGCGACATTAAAGACAATTTTCTTTATTCTTTATAGAAACAAATTTTTTGATGGCGCAGTTGCGAACCGCTGCGCTGCAAAACAGTAATATCCCTCTCTCTCTCTCTTTATAATTGTCTCATCGCGCAGCAACCATCAAAAGATTTAATACAGGTTATACGTAGTCATCACACACGTTGCGTACACGTGGTTTTGTTTTTTAAAGTGTAATTTGTTTAACAATTGACGATACTTCGCTTCTTGTTTTTTTAAATAAGGTATTGTCGTATTTTCTTTTGTTGATACTTTTTTTTTAGTTCCCAGGCACCTCGTTTTCCTTTTTAAGTCTCAATCGTCTGATTTAATTATTGATTTGTTGAAAATTGTTTTTAGAACTTTTGCAACATTATTTTATGAATTTTATTTCCACATCACGTTTTATATGTTCTGCAAAAATAATTGGAACGCCACGTTTTTGATTGACTATTATTTTTAATATTTAAAAGTGAATATTTTTCTGATAAAAGTGGAATTGTAATTATGCGTTCTTAAAGTATATATTCTCCTTTTTAAAGATGGGTGCCTAATGGAAGAGGAAGAAATTATGATGGAATGAGTTTCTCGTTAGGAAGGACATCTTCTCATCTCTCATAAATGTGTTTTGTCCAAAAAAAAATGAGCATCCCACATTGAAGAGGAATAGACGAAAAAGTCGCCTGTGGCCGTCTGACCGTCCATCCGAAACTATAATTTTTTTTGGTTCATCCATTAGGCACCGTTCTCTGAAAAGGACAATAAACGATGTTCTATATCTTCCTTATTTAATTTCCTGTGAATTATAATTTAACAGCATGTTGACGTTTTAAAAATTAATTTCCGTGCCAATTGACTTTTTTCGTTCTTTGTAATTGTCTCTATGACCAACTCTGTTCTATTAAGACCCTGCTACCAGGGTATACAAAATGAAGATCAGTTATATTAGACAGACATCGGGATAAAATTGTGAAAAATTTGACGATACTTACGTACTATAGCCAAATAAAGTGTTGCCTTTTTTTTTATTTTTCTAAAAGACTTATTTGTACCATTTTATTTGATGACAGTACAGAAGTTTCGTCATAAAGCTTCATTCTGGTTCTATGTGCTGGTATAATAACACTGATTTACACCCTGCACGCCACATTCGCTATATTTTAATGTGTATTACAAGATTATAATTGTTATTCCTAGAAATCTATTGTTGCACGGAGTCTTGACATATATTTTAAACTATATGGAAAACAAATTCTCTTACTTAGTTTCAGTATTTGAGCAGCTTTTCTGAGATTCATTTTTAAATCATAGGACGTGCATCATGCATACCCTGATTCATGTATTGCCTTATTAGAACATATTTAGCCATATAGGAAATTACAGGGAGCATGAAAAGTCAATTGTCACGGAAATTCTTTTTTTTTAATGTCAACAGTCCAAGTACGGGCAAATGGAAATCGATCGCGCGGCAAACGATTTAAAGTTCTCTTGAATAATTACAAAAATTCTTTCAAAAAATTATCTGTACTATTTTAAGCAATTTGAATAGACAGAGCAGAAAATTAGGAATTTTTTAAAACCTGTTCCGTAAAATATATTTTCGAGAATCATCATTTTTATATTTTTTAAATGAATCGTCGGTTCTAACTCATATTCATTGTAATTTTAAAAAGTTTAGTGATTGTACTTTGTGGAACTGGAATGCTTCAATATATTGTAAGAGGAAGACGGAGAAGATCCTTTAAGACTTTCTCATAATAATTAAAAAGTTTAAATGGACACCGATGCATCACGCAAAATTGATTTTCTTAATTTTACTCTTATCATACAGCTTCCACATTCTCTACGACAGTTTGTCAGATTTTTCTTAAACTCTCTCACGCCAACAGGTTTGGTAATACAAGGATCTCAGTAAATGTGCTCAAATCTAACTTTTCGGAAAGATATTAATACTTGTAGATAGTTTGAGACAAGTCTAGTCAAATTATTGTAATTAACGGTTCATTGAAAAGACGATACAATTTACAGATACGGTTAAAAATCAGAACATTGCTATTTCCAGTTGGCGTGCTGTCTAAAAATAATAAAATGTTCACAAAATATTAGATTTTAGCACGTTTTCTTTTCTCAAGCGAGACCAAAACAGTATCAGTTTTTGGAGTTTTTCAATTAATTCCCACTTTGACAATGGAAAAAATCAATAAATTTTAAGATGTGTTTCTTCTTCTTCCACAAATGGTTAGTAGAGACATGTTAAATTTTAAAACAATAGCACGCAAACTAGTATGCAATTAAAATTGGCTAATTAAGTGTGCTAAAATCTAACCATTTGGGAAGATATTTATAATTTCATATAACTTAAGAAAACATTCAATTTTCTATTAAACAAAAACACACGTAAGAATTAGAAGACATGTGCACGTGTAAAGATAAAAAATCGTTCTGATTTGTCGTGAAATAGCACATCACCCGCATTATTAATATTTAGATCTCATTTAATCCATGTGGTCTTCAATTAGTCATAGGACTCAATGTTATATAGATTGTCGGATTGAAAATAACCACAAATCACTTAAAACTATTGAGAGTTTTTCACGTGGTGAATAGTTATACGGTATAAAAGTTTGAAAACTCGACATAAGCTTGTTGCCATTCAATAGCACTATTGTCATGGTTATTGCCTGGCTAATTTCTACCTAAATGATCTAAAATTAGTTTTTCCACAATTATGTTATAATAAATTAATCCTGGAATAATAGTATTGAGCAGTTTAGTTGAACTGCAATTTCCCTTTACCAATTGACGCGCGATTGATTATTGAAATTGATTTAATAATAATTAGTTCAGATACATCATAGTAAACAAAATATTAACAAAATACCATAGATCATGTACGAACAAGGCTCTCCTTTGAGCATTAAAGTTTTGAGTACGGATCTTGAGAGATAAATGAAAGATTGGAATGATAAAATACATCGTATTTAATACAACATTTTATTAATACAATTTGAAGTATTTCATATCCGAAAGGAGCTAAAATAATCAGTATAAAACATTTCATAGTCATTCTTTTAAAATGAAAAAATCAATAAAAATTGCAGATCAATCATTCAAGTTCCAATCGAAAAGGCGTGCTCATTATACAATCAGCGCTTGATTGGATCCCCCTAAGACCTAGAATTCGATGGCGAAGGAGTTTCAATTTCATTGGAAGACCACTATCCCACCATTGCTGCTCCAAGGATCCGTATTCGATCGCTATGATGATGTAAGTTCGAATTATTTATTTTGAAAACGCTACTGAAATGATATTCTTGATAATTGATTTACCACTTATCACCTTTTCCTTCATATTTTATCAATTAAGCTCCCTCCGTTTAATTATCATTGAAAATTGATTATAGTGAGGTTACTAATTAATTAGGACCTTTCATAACTTGTGTTGCATTCTCATTTAGTTCCAATATAGGTGTCTTTATAAAAACAATAGGTAATCGATAAAACTTTGCGTTTTCATTGTGTGGGCAATGGTTTACGAGCATATTTGAAATTACTCTTTTTTCTTACAAAATATGCCGACGATCATAAATGAATTGACTGGCTAAATATGATAATAGAACAATAATCAGTTGATATGATTGTTTTATAGCTTTATTTGTATATTTTGGACGGAAATTATATGAAAAATAAAATAGTTTAATGGATTAGAGAGAGGAGAAAATATTTATCTCACGTATAATTAGGTACCAGCTTGGTTTAGCTCCAAATTGGGCATACAAAAATGTTAGTCGTCATCGCAAAATTTCTCTTTTAAACTGTCTTGATTGGGTTTATTGTGTGTATGTAGTTTGAAATTTAAGTGTGTAATTTTGTAGACGAACAATGAGCTAATTTAATTTTTTAAAAAATCAATAAAATCTTCTGCTTCGATATAATATAAGAGTAGAATTATTAGCTTAGCTGTAACCCATGGGTAGGTTCAAAACAAATAATAATGTTAATTTCGTTCGTGTTAATCGTAAAACGTAAATCCAGCCCAAACCAAAGTAGCACAGAGCTACGCTTGTCTTTAAGTTGTTCTTTTTTTAAATTTTCGATTTCAATGGAAAATTAATCAAATGTTCAAGTTTTCACGACGGTCTTCACTTTTTTCACTTTGAGTTTTCTATGACTCTTGTTCCAGTTGTTTTACGGCTCAGAACTTTTTATAATTTAACTTACTAGTTAAATGTAAAATGTTATTTGCTCTTAATAATAACTAGTTGGCTCACTTTCAGATTTGTTTTCAATGTTCATAAGATTTCGCCTATAAAATTTAGGCTCATATAAAATTATTCATTTTCTATCTTTCTTTATGATTTGTAAGATTTCTGTAAGAGCCAACAAGTTGACTACTTCAATTTCAATTGATCAATATTAAATTTTACAAATTTTTTAAAGTTTTCACGTAAAGGTTTTTACGCCCAACTTATAATTTTTTGTGGTTTTTTAAATTTTGTGATTTAAAAAATTAAACAAAAAGAATAATAATAATAATAAAACTATAATATTTTTTATCAGTCTAATTAATAAAAGTTATATTGATTTCAACAACTTCCAAATTTAATAATAAATGTGGCGTGATTAGAAATGTTTGGCTAGCTGAATATCAATAGCAAACTAAAAATGAAAACTGTGCCTTTATTAAGAAGAAAATTAATTTTTCCGGATTAAGTGCCCAGCAGCCAGTTATTTGAATTTTACGAAATTTTACCATGTTTTATTAATTTTTACAAGACTTTTTTGACAAGTGGACTGTTTTAAACCTTTGGTTAAGGGTATAAAAACAAATTTATGTTTCAATAAACAGTTCTAAACAATTCCCGACGTGCAGCTAACAAGACAGCTGATAATCAGAGCAATTGGCAATTGGTAATGTAAATTTTTAAGTATTATAATGAGTCATACAAGTTGATGATTGTTAACTTCAGAATAACTGTCTCGTCAATTGTATAGAAATGTCTTAAAATATACAAGTACCCGCTTTTCTGATCGAAAAACTATATCTGAGCATATTTCCTGACCTCACCATTTAAAGACGTGTGTTTGACGTGTGCACATAAATATGACTAAAACCGGTAAAATTTACTAAAAAATCTTTTCAGAGATTTGTTGAGTTTAAGTTTTTTTTAAAATAACAACTCAACAATTGGATAGGATAAACAAATTTGGTAAAAAAAAATGAGCTAAGTAAACGTGCTCAAATCAAACTTTGCCAAAGATTTATATACTACTAGGTTGTTTAAGTATAACTGGTCCAAATTGTCGAGAACGTGAAAAATTACAACATTATTCAATTTTCATTAAAAATAGAAGATAACGTAAGGTGTATAATTAATTATTCACACATGTAAATTCCGAGAAAAAAGGTTCTGAAAATCTAATAATCTAAAAATTGATTATAGCGGGTATTAATTCACAAATAAAGAAATGAATGTAATTCAATGGGAGTACAGTAACTCCAGAACATTCCATGTCATGGATTTATATCTTTCATTGTAGATATTCTCTATCCATCATTATTTTCAGGAAAGTACATGCCTTGAGTTAAATGCTCATGTTCGAGTAGATGAATATGGTTTTTTTCTCTACTGGCTAATAGAAGGCAAAGATGCTGTGGTTCTTGATATGGGACAGGTAGGTGTGAAACCAAATAATTCGTCTAAATGCTTATATATTATTATTAATTGTTTCTTTTTCCTGGAACCTTTTGACTTAATTACTGAATTTCCATGAATTAAAAATAATATAAAAGTAATTAATAGAAATTATTGATACTAGAAAGTTGAGGAAAACCTTCACACCAGAAATGTTATTCCGGATTCCGGACTCTGAATTTTTTAATTTGGAATTCCAGATCCCGAAATTTTTTGATTCCGAATTCCGCATTCCGCATTCCGAAATTTTATATTGTAACCCCGAATTTCGCAAATTCACTTTTCATAATAACGTTACCATCAGATAAGTTCAAACTTCCGGATTCCGTCCATTTTTCGATTCCGAGTTCCGGATTCCGATTTTCGGAATTCCAATTTTCATTCCGACCTCCAGATTCCGGATACCTAAATTCAAAAACTGCCATTCCACCCATTTCTGCTGCACACAAAAGTTCTAATTTTGAATAAACTGAATCTCTAAAAATCATTTTCACATGTAATTTACTTGTTAGATATGGGAGGCACGACCAGCTGGAACCCCAAAAGACGGTCGAATCGTGTTTGAATTGGAGCAACGCGGTGCTCGTGAAACGATAGAGGAGCGAACCATCTGGATAACACATGGGCAAGATTTAGTGAGTGTTCAGTCATTCTACTTAGTTGCTGAAACGGTGGAAATTGCGAGGGTATGGTTTAACTGCATTATCATGGTATATCATCTGTTCAGACATGGCGTAATGGTATAAATGAGATTTTGAAAAACTCGAAAATCCGTCACGTTTGTCCAACGACACAATTGCTCAAATAGTAAGCGACATTATTAAAAATTTGTCAAAACCTAATTTATATCAAATTAAGTTGGAAATGGTTGACTTTGAATGTGAACGAACGCCGAAAGATTCCGATTAAAATTATCATTAAAACATTTTCGTCCGGAAAGCCCGAAAAAATGGTTCAAAAGTGTTTGAACGATCTTGGGCTGGGTGGCGACAAAGTAAGTATTTTCTTTAATTTATATCCCCGGAATGCTGATTGTTGTGATGAGTCGTTTTTGATATTGAATTCGTCGTGCGAGCGAGTTGTATTTACCTTATTTACTGTGATTGTGATTGTGTTCGTTTATTTATTATAGTACATGCCAGTCAGAGCTATCAATCGATCGATGGGCAAGAAGATACGAAGTTTCTACAAATGCAGTAGAGGACGGAAACGAAAGGTTACTATTTTATTACTTTTAGGAGGCAATTTAAGAGTTTTGGAATAAAATAAAACCTGAAGCACGTTTATTGGTTAGCATGTTTTTCTTTGTCGTAATGATATAGTAAACTATTCTTAAAGTTAAGTTGGAAAATATCAAATAATATAATTCAGGAGCGAGAAGAACTAGATGTAGAGATTCTAACATTTGAGAAATTCCTACGCTTGTACAATAAAATATGTCCTCGAACAGAAGTTCAAGAACTTTTTGTCAAATTGTAAGCGCCTCAAAGGGTAGATAGACAATGGACAATTTTCAGAAGCGGACAAAAAGAATATTTAACAAAGGACCGGATTATCAACTTCTTAAATGAAGAGCAGCGTGATCCACGCCTCAACGAAATTCTATTCCCGTTCTTTGACAACAACCGCGTCCAGAACTTGATAAGCAAATACGAAAGTGACAACAACTACATTGAGAATGGGAAAATGTCCGGCGACGCGTTCCTTCGATTTCTCATGTCCGACGAGAATCCACCAGTGTTCTTGGATCGCATAGAACTCTACCAGGACATGGAGCAGCCATTGTGCCATTATTATATCAATAGGTTAGTGAGAAAATAGGAATGATTTAAATATTTTCTTAACAGCTCACACAATACATATTTGACGGGTCGACAATATGGCGGTAAATCATCGTCGGAAATATATCGGCAGGTTTGATAATTGTTTTGTGAAATTGAAAATATTGGATTAAGGAATAAGTTTGTAGAGTTGTATTTGAAAAAATTATAATTATAATAATCAATTAATCAATTATGTATTCGCCGTTGCTACTTACGACTTCCTCTTGACTTTCGATCAATTTGTTGATGGCGTTCCGCCAAAAATGCGCCTCCTCGAGAGCTCATTTCTAAGCCTAAAATTGATATAGAGTTTTTGAACAAAGATTTGTTTGAACAAAAAATAATAATAAATTAATCATCCCCTACTGTTTACGACTTTCTCTCACCTCTCGATCAATTATATGATGACGTTCCCGGTGTGGTGTCGAAGAAGTAATTGAGCCAGTTTTTAAGGTTCTCTTCGCCACTGAAGGTAGTACCCATCATTTGGTTTGACAGAGAGCGGAAAACGTGATAATGTAATGGTGCAAAATCCGCTGAGAATGCTGGAAGCAGAATAACCTCTCATTCGAGCTCTTGAAGGGCGGTTTTGACGATTTGTGGCGTTGTCGTGGAGCAAGATGACGATTTCTTTCAGTCGAATAGCCTCTTTTACGCGGCGCAGCTGGGCAAAATAGAGCTCCTTGTTGATTTTTTGGCGGAAATCTTCAACAGTGCCTTCATATGTTCTTCCTCTAAATCTGCAGGTCGTCCGCTTCGAGGCGTGTCTTCAAGTTTAAAGTCGACGTTTTTGAACTTTGAGAACCATTTTTGTGTAGTAGACACGCTTAAGACACACTGCATACTTCCCGAGCGACATTGGCTGCTTTTTGCTTTCGATGAAAAGGGAAAGATAGCAGTTCATTACTAAGCCTGAAAAATGATAAAATTTTAAAATTTCAGAAAAAAAACTAAAGCATAGTTTTATAGAGCAGAAAACGCGCTATAAGTTAAATATATACATATTTCCCGAGCGGCTTCGGCTGCTTCTCGCTTTTGAAGAAAAACGAAGAAGAGCATATGTCGAAAATGCTTATTTTTACCTTTCTGGATACTTCATTTCTAAGCCTGAAAATGATTAAAATGCAAAATTTCAGAACAAACTAACAACACAGTTTTGTAGAGCAGAAAAAACGCTACGAGATAAATATAAACTTTGTCAAACAATAAAAAGATTGTTGTTAAAACAAAAGATAATATAAAAACTCTACGAACTTACTCCTAAACCCCATATTAAAATTTATTAATTGTAGGTGCTACTTAGTGGTTGTCGATGCATTGAGCTGGATTGTTGGGATGGTACGGGTGACAATAAGGGAGAGCCTATTATTACTCATGGTAAAGCCATGTGCACCGATGTGTTTTTCAAGGTTTAACATTACCTCTTTTCTAAGACGTAAAATTTACTTTTTAGGATGTATTACTTCAAATTCGAGACACTGCATTTGCAAGATCTGACTTCCCCGTAATATTATCGTTCGAAAACCATTGTTGCAAGTCGAATCAACTAAAAATGGCAAAATATTGTATGGAAATATTTGGAGATATGCTCCTTTCTAAACCATTTGACGATTTTCCGGTTGGTCAATGAACATTTAAATCGTTTGGATTGTGTTTACTTTCAGCTTGAACCCGGTGTACCTTTACCATCGCCGAATCGATTAAAACGAAAAATATTAATCAAGAATAAACGCCTAAAATCCGACATTGAGAGACATCAACTGGATCAATTCCTACGAGAGGGAAAATTAGATGAAGAAGACGAACTTATTGAAACACCCGAAGTCACTGGCGAGGATGCTGCTGAGCCACGTGAGAATATTTTATATATTCATTTATGTTTTGCTTGTCGCTTCTCTCTTTCTCTTTTCCTTTTTGAATGTCTTGGGAATGTTCCGACTAACTTTTAACCTTTAATCTTTAAATTATTTTTGAATGCTACTAACATTGCAACTGGTGTGATTGTCAGGAAGACGTAAGAACAATTGGATTCGACGAAGTTTCGTCAATAGACGCAAGGCCACACAACGATCGACATCGGTCGTTGTGAAAATCAATAAAACTGAGCCGTCCGATGGTTCGGACACGGACGGAGACGAAGATGAGGAAGAAGAAGACGATGATCCAACGATCCAATCATCCAACAACGTTGATTCATTTCAACGGCCAAGGATAGGTATTTTTTGCACGATCGGTCACGTTTCTTGGTTTACCCCGCATGCATTTAGAGCATCAACGTAAAAATATTAGATTGTTAATTTTTTTATTCTAGTGCGGGATCAATTACGCGATCAGCGGGCGCATCCGGAAACTGAAAATCCCTCAACTTCGACGACACTGCCGGTAGCATCTACATCAGGAAATGTCGCATCGTCTTCTGCTGTAGCAACCGCTTCAACAACGTCAGTGAAAGCAACAGGTTAGATTGAATTTTCAGAACTTATGTAGATTTTATAAGTGTAATCTTTCTTAATTTTTGGGAGGCTGGATTGCAAAATCTGTGGTTCTCTATAATTCGAATTTTAATGTCGCTTTTTGACAAGAAAAGTCACTTTAGCGTCCCTTTTGATGAAACTTGCACCGTTTATAGACAAGGATGCGCTGATTCTAAACCAGCACGGCAAATCGAAATCGAGATTTTAAAATATTTAAAAGATCCTCACTATCCCATTATCACGCCTTTAGAATTGTTTTCCTTAAGCTATTTAGTTACCATAAAATCTTTACAAAACTATATGTTCCCTCTCTATATGCGGTCCCATTTTTAGTACTCCAATTGATATGAATCAGTTTTTAAAATTGGCACAATTGAGCCGAGACATGAGCCGAGCCGGTACAAGGTTCATCAAAATCTCAAAAGGACGCTATATTTTGTCGATGTTTAAAAGTTATGGAAACATTGGTTAAAGATTATTGTAATGCCGCCAATTCTACAAACGAAAAATTTCAGACACGCCGAAGGATGAAACAAATGAAGCTCATCCCGAACTAAAACAAAATTTCATTGCAAAAAATCTGAAAGGTTTCGGATTTACAAAAAAACAGGTAAGCTATAGTCTCCCTTTTCTCATTATTGTTTTTTAAATATTGTTTTTGGCTTTGCCTATATACTGCCAGCATTAATCTATTTTTCAGAAAATTTCATATTTTATTGATTTGTATTAGTTAATAACTCTAAGAATTATTAGAAACCTTAACTTACACAAATCTCTTGAATGTGTTTAATCTGTCCTTCTTCTCTTTTCAAAATGATTGATTCTATTAATTTGTTCGATTCGTTTTTTATTAACATCAAAGTAATTATAACATGCATTTGAATAACACACGTGTTAAAAACCAAATTTAACAACATCTAACAGCAGTCAGACGGAGCGAGCAACAGCCTTCAACCGACGTCGATGATCGCACACCAATTGCACATTGGTTCCGGCGGTGGATTCATTGAAAGGACGCGGAGCGAGAAGCGCTCGTTCCGTGATCGCAAGAAGTGCGGCGGACATAACGCGTCGAATGACGACACGATGCACTCGGACTCGGCGGCTCTCATCGATTTCATGCGAACGGCTTCAAGCAGGAAAAAGAAGGTTCGCAAAACATGATTATTAATATTATTTTAATTATGAGCTCATTTCAAATTCGGTTTTCACATATACACTCACATTTGAATTATTTGTCTGCACCGTTTTTAGTGAAGTTAACACGGTCGTTTTTTGTTTGAATGTCGCTGTCTTTTGTTTTTTTCTTTTTTCTTTTTGAAATGGCTATGTTTGGAACAATCTTGACTCATTTAAAATGTTTTAATAGTCTATTACTGTAGAAATTTCACAGGAGTGATTACTGCAGATAATACCAACTGAAAAATTTTTATCACGTTTTGCTGTTTATTCGATTTTTTGTAATTTATCATTGTAAATATCAGAGATCTGTGCCTAATGGAAGATCAAAAAAAGAAGAAAAATGATAGTTTCGAATGAACGGCCCCACGGCCACAAACGACTTTTTCGTCAATTCCTCTTCAATGTGGGCTGCCCATTTTTTTTGAGATTGAGCAGAGATGAGAAGATGACCGTACAAACGAGAACCTCAGTGCATCCTAATTTTTCCTTTTCCATTAGGCACCGATTTCTGAAAAGGACTATATCAAGTTACGAGAAATTGACAATTCCAATTTTATTTTCATAAAAAATAAAAGTAATAAATTTGCTTTTATCTAGAAATTTTGAAGAAATATAATGAAAAACAGAGAAATTATTAACATAAATTGCGTATTTGTTTCATGATCTCTTTGAGACCATTGAAAATAATTCAAAAATGTTGAAATAGAATTATCAATTTCTTATATTTTGATAATAAAAGTCTTTAATTACCTAAATAACAGTTGTTTTCTATTAATTTCTTACTTTCCGTTTAAAGTTTCGCTCGGCTAAATGATTCTAAACCTGCCACGATTTCTGTTCTTGGAAAAAAGTGTGGACAAATTGCAAAACCACACCGTTCACTTTATATATAAAGCATTCTAAAACCGTTTTTAAACCTTATAAAAAGTTAAGCACGATTAATCAAGAATTCGAAAAATGTAAGTCAAATTCAAAGATGTTACCCTTAAAAAATAAATAATTTAAATAAAAAATTAAGAGCGTATTTTCTGAAATTTGTGCATCCTTTTTTGCAAGATGTCATAACAGTGGATTTCATTCGTTTCAAAAAAACGTCAAAGCAATATAATTTTTTTTAATAATAAGTTTTATCTGATATTGAGCAATTTACAGTAATTTGTGTATTCTTCAATATGCCTAATTGACCAGCATTTTTGATTGTATATTTTTCATGTAAAGTTACGAAATTGATTTTTAAATTACAACAACATTTTATCCACAAATAAATCAATTTATTTACAAGAGAAATCAATAATGGTGAGGCGTTTTAATTTCAAACAAGATTAATTTTTAACAAGACTTATCTAGTTTTTGAAATATGCGATTCATAATAAGGTATTGTCCTTTTCCGAGATCGGTGCCTAATGGAAGAGTAATAAAAGAAGAGAAAATGATTTGAGCGGCCACGCGGCCACAAACAACTTTTTCGTCAATTTCTCTTCAATGTGTGCTGCCAATAATTTCGTAAAAAAAAGAATGGCCGTCCAAACGAGAACCTCATTCCATCCTAATTTTTCCTCTTCCATTAGGCACCGATCTCTAAAAAGGACAATATATTAAATAACGACAGAAACAAAAAAGTTCTAATAGATTAGAATTTATGTATATGAAAGATTATATTAAAATAATTTTGTGTAGATTTGGAATGCGTTTTCCTACTAATTGCCTGCAAGTTTAGTTTATTCTATTGCATGAAGTCATTTAATCCCACAAGTCTAACCATTTTAAATCCTAATATGCTTTAATATACTCCTTATCCATTTCAACTTCTTATAATGTCTCTTATTGTCTTCTTTTCAATTTGATCACATTGATCCTCTATATTTCCTCTTAATGTCATCTGTATTTATCCTCCAGCTTGTTCCCATTATTTTAAATGTTGTGTTCCAGCTTATGTTGATTCCACAAATGAAGCTTTCGCAGTTCGCATATTGGCTTTTGTGATGTTGTAGGATAATGTTGATGAAGGGTAAAGGTTTGGTGTGCATCAAATTGTATGGAATATTCTTTTGCGAATGATAACTGTTATTAAAAGTTTAGATATTGTTTCAAGTAAAATACCTTTAAGTTTTTTTTCAGGAGAAATGGGATTGCTTAATTATTTTTCTTTTAAATTAAAGTTACAAAACAGTTCGGTTTGAACTGTGTTTGAAATTTACCATTTCGAAGAAAAACAACTGATTTCATAGTTACACGTCACCCGAAAAATCGATTTAACGCACTTTAATCCTTGCTGCCTTCCTTATGATCTTTTTAGTAGAGTTTTAGGGGAATTATTGATATTTTGAGACAGAAACCCTATGAAATTTAACTTATAAACAGTATGTTAAGATAATTACCACTCAACTGTTCCAGAATGATGATGTGCGAGAAATGGAAACAGCCTTTTCCAATAATTTGTATTTCAAAAGAAACCTATTATACTTATTTTATCAATGGTCCTAGTAAACTATTAAAATCCTCAGCTATCGGTTGAATGTTATGTTATGTGGATAGATTGAATTTAATCAACTAAAATTCAATTAAAATTTTCCTGAAAAGTTTGAAAAGAAGTTAGTAAATTGCAGTTAAATTGTGCTAAATCTAATTTTTGGCATGCTCGATCAATTAGATCAATCAGAAACCATCATTTGAATATAAATTCCACATTTCACAGTAAAATCGCAAAAATAGAAATAATGACAAAAAATTAATAAAATTATACAATGATTGACTTTTCCGCAATGTTACGTTCACAAATGTTACGTTTTATACATAATCCATTTTATAAAATAAGAAATATTTTATATTTTATCTGTTTAAAGAAAAATACATTCAGCAAATTACATAATTTACAATAAAAATTACTGTTTACAACAGAGATGAGGGAATTCCGGTTTCCGAAATTCACTTTTCCTAAAAACGTTAACACCGGATACGTTTCAAATTCGGGATTCCACCCATTTTTCGATTCCTTATTCCGCATTCCTAAACTCAAAAGCTGTCATTCCGTCCATCACTGGTTTACAAAAAACAGACGTTCAGCATATTTTGGTTTCTATGCAGCCAAGATATGTTTCCTAATTTAGAAGTTTCTAATATAATTTTGACGTCAGATACTTTATGACGGCAACTATACCGTTTTAAAGTTTTTAAACATTAAATTTAACGTGTTTCTAAAAAAATAGTATTTAACGCCTGGCATCACTATAAGAAAGCACACTTATTTTAATAATTTTAAAATGCATTTTCCATGACTACTCCACTGCCACAATTATTGCGTATCTTTCAAAAATGGCGTGGACAAATTGCAAAAACGACTCTCTTCATTTTTAAATATTCTAGAAACGTTTTGAACTTTAAAAATTTAAAAATGATATTTATAAACTGCTCTAAATAAAAAAGTGAATCAATTTCGATGAAATCACCATTTAAAAAATACAAAAAAATTAAATAAAAAGGGCGCGGTTTTTGCATGTTTCCACGTTATTCTTGAAGGATTCGAAATGGCTTTGGCAGTGAAGTGCATGTACTATTTGATGCACACTGAATTCTTTTCGGGCCCCCCTTGTTGTTAAATATCGCTTTTACCGTTTGATATTACCACCAATCATCAAACTTTATGTTGCTCATGAGAATCAACAATTAATTTTTCAATAATCAATAATTCAAATTAACATTAATTTTTAGCCGATTCTCACGAAAGAAGAAGAAGAGCGAATAATTGCTGAATATCATTACACTGGCGCCACAACAAATATTCATCCACTTTTATCATCACTTATCAATTATACACATCCTGTGAAATTTTCCGGTTTCGACGTGGCTGAAAGTGAGAACGCGCTCTTTTTATTATAACTTTGCCTATAATTTAAGGTAATAACCTTCACTTTCACATGTCATCGTTCTCTGAATCAACGGGTCTCGGCTATCTAAAACAGTCGGCACCGGAATTTGTCAATTACAATAAACGTCAATTGAGTCGAATTTATCCAAAAGGAGCTCGAGTGGATTCGAGTAACTTTCTACCGCAGATCTTCTGGAACGCTGGCTGTCAAATGGTTTCGCTCAACTTTCAGACACCAGATGTATATATGCAATTGAATATGGGAAAATTTGAATACAACGGTGGATCAGGGTAAGTATTGAAATGCTTCGATTTTATTTTATTTTAATTAAACAGGTTCCTGTTAAAACCAGATTTCTTGCGGCGACCAGATCGAACATTCGATCCATTTTCAGAGTCTCCTGTGGACGGTGTCATCGCTGCTCATTGCAGTGTTAGGGTAATTCAATTATTGTTTTGTTCTTATTTATAAATTTGTATTCTTCAGGTCATATCCGGTCAGTTTCTCTGCGATCGCAAAATTGGAACGTATGTCGAAGTGGAAATGTACGGATTGCCAACAGATACCATCCGAAAAGAGCATAAGACAAAAGTCGTGCCAGCGAATGGTCTCAATCCCGTTTATAATGAGGATCCATTTGTGTTCCGTAAAGTGGTTCTACCGGAGCTAGCGGTGCTGAGATTCGCCGTCTACGACGAGAATGGAAAACAACTCGGTCAGAGGATATTGCCATTGGATGGTCTACAGGCTGGCTATCGTCATATATCGCTGAGATCAGACACCAATCAGAGCTTCATTCTGTCGCCGGTGTTGTTTGTGCAAATTGTGATTAAGACGTATGTACCGGATGAATTAAGCGGTGAGTTATAGATTAAATCATCCAAATTTTAAAGTTATTTTTTTATAACAAAGTTTGTCAAACTGGCCAATAAATATTAATTTCAAAGAAATGCTTATAGATTTCGTTACGATAGATTAAATTTTCGATGGCGTTACTCAAAAAAAAAACTTAAATTAAGCCCAAACCCAAGTAACGTAGAACTACCTACGACATTATGGATTATCTCCGATACCGAATGATAATATTTGCCTAAAAGACTTTCGAAATTGTAAAGTCTCGGAAATTGAATCTTCTACTATCATAACAGAGCATTTGAATTGATGGAAACTTTTTGTATTATCAAAATATATGAAATTGAAAAATATTTTTGTTTCGTGATCTCTTTGAGACCATTAAAAATAATTCAAAAACGTTGAAATTGAATTTTCAATTTCTTATATTTTGTTAATACATATAATCGGAATATTTCATGAGAAAAGTTAACCCAATTAGATCTGATTTTACCTTTACCCCTTGAGCTCACAGTTGAAACAGATTAAGGCGATCCTTTTGAAATTGAATCTTACATTAATTGGTTTTTATTTTAAGATTGTAAAATCTTTTTTGACTATTATTTATAACAAATACAACATTTAAACAATATACATCATCGTAATCACAAGCGGGAATTTGTAAAATAATCTACAACCATATGAATCTATCATATCAAAAAATCAGCCAATTTGGTCAAGTCACAAAAAAGTTAAACCGGAAAAAACATTTGTGACAAACCTTTTGTCAGCTAGTGTATGTTGTAAATATATGACTCCGGCAGAAGTCGGTCGCCCAAACATAGACAATTATATATAGTGGGTTAAGGAATAAGTTCGTAGAGTTTTTGAACAAAGATTTATTTGAAAAAAAAAAGAATTAATCAATTATTTATTCGCCGTTACTGTTTACGACTTCCTCGAACCTCTCGATCAATTGGTTGTTCCGCCAAAAATCGCCCGGTCTGGTGGGGAATAAGTTTTTGAGCCAATTTTTAAGGTTCTCTTCGCCACTGAAGGTAGTATCCTTCATTTGGTTTGACATAGAGCGGAAAACGTGATAATTTGATGATGCAAGGTCTGGAGAGAACGGTGGAAGCAGAAGAACCTCTCATTCGAGCTCTTGGAGGGCGGTTTTGACGATTTGTGGCGTTGTCGTGGAACAAGATGACTCGTTTTCTTTCAATCGAATAGCCTCTTTTACGCGGCGCAGCTGGGCAACATAGAGATCCTTGTTAATTTTTTGGCGACAATCTTTCTTCAACAGTGCCTTCAGATTCTCTTCTTCTAATTCTGCAGGTCGTCCGCTTCGAGGCGTGTCTTCAAGTTTAAAGTCGTCATTTTGGAACTTTGTGAACCATTTTTGTGTAGTAGACACTTAAGACACACTGCATATTTCCCGTGCGACGTTGGCTGCTTTTTGCTTTCGATGAAAAGCAAAGAAGAGCAGAGGTCGAAAATGCTGATTCCGGACAGTTCCTCTCTTAGATAGTCCACTTCTAAGCCGGAAAAATGATGAAAATATAAAATTTCAGAAGAAACTAAAACACAGTTTTGTAGAGCAGAAAAATCGCTATCAAATAGATATATACACTTTGCCAAACAATATGAAAATTTTTGTAAAACAAAAGATCCTAGGACTTGTTCCTCAACCCTATATATATATATATATAACAATAAGTTAGAGTAATATAGTTCATAAACACATTATATAACAATTAGTAATGGATTTTGAGAGGAATATATTCAACAATAACATTTAAGTTAGTCAAATTAATTGAATTGAAGAAGATATTAGAATACCCGATTCCATAAAGACAGATATGAAATTAAAAAAAAGTATTATTATAAGTAGAAACAGGAGGTTTAGCCATAACGCGTAGTGGAAACCTCGACAACATTAAATGTTTTGTCACTTCGCTAGAAAAAGGAAGAAATAATGAAAAGAGCTTTAGTTCTTACCTATTTTTAAAACTTGTCGCTGATATACAAAAACGTTCCGCCATAAATCACTTTTCCTGTTTTCCTTTTCTCGAGAAAATAACACCTATCTAACCTTATTATAGGCGGCTTTTGGGCGTTACCGTTATCGTACACCCCTAGTTCAGGTTCCCACCTTTCAAGGAACCAAAGGGGATAATCGTCGTAACAGTGCCTGCGCCCGGGGGCTGAACTGTCAGCAGCGAGTAAGCAGCTCTTTTGTGAGCACAAACTCAATTCCCTTTCCTCATCATTCTCTCCTGACTCGGATAGTCGGTCATCGTCAGAGATGATTGGACTCATCTTTGAGTGTGCAGGCTCGCTAGTATCTTACTATGACAGTGGCGTGTTGTCAATAATTAGTGCCAACTAATGGTTAAACCTTGTCAAAGCTATCACATATAAATTTTTTAATTCTATAAACAATTATAAAGAATGCATTACTAGGAGACATAGGGTGCTCCGCGTTACCCCTTGGGTAAATTATAATAACTCCTAACAATATTTTGTTCACTATTGGAAATGTATCCACATTTGACTAAACACACTTATATTCTCTTCATAATCTTTGTTTTGCTAAACAACTAAAACAATTAGTTCAATGAAACAATTATCAACCTAATTGATGACGTTAATTATTCGATTTCTTCAGGTCTTGTCGACGCGTTAGCCGACCCACGTGCTTATTTCTCTGAGCAAAAGAAGCGACAAGAAGCGCTGGCTCACATGGGTGTCGATGATAGCGATATCGTCGAGGTACTGATTCATTACCTGCATGTCCCGAGGGGATTTTAATTTGCTTATAATGATGTCATATTAGTCAGGCATTATGGCAAAATACGAAATTTTTATTCAGCTTTCATCAAAAACACATCATTTATTATTTTAGGTTCCGAGCTCGAAAAACGCTACTTCAAAAGCTGTTAAGCAACCACCACGACCAAACGGAAGCGCCGCTGACTTACTTACGTTCGTTTTCCTACATGTTGGAATAGACTATTATATAAATATTCAGGAATAATTCAGCACCTACGACGGCGAGAAGTGATCAAACTGTGAGTATGTCGAGCGCATCGCGGGCTCCCACAGAGCAATCAACATCAGTTGCCGTGGATAAGTTTAAGGTGGGTTGGGAAGCTCTAGACGTTTTATTGCTTCTAACAGACTATTGCTAATTTGACTCGAACTTTGACACGAAAAGTTCCACCATCTGGTGATGGGACTCATCGAATAAATGCCGCTGGAACATCGACGGCAGGCGAGCGCCTACAGGTTGTATGAAGAACCTAGTAGAGCATGAGATTGTTTTTTTAAAATCTTATCCTGTCATGCGTGAATACCCCCAACATTCCCATAAAGTTTTATTTAGAGAATCGAGTTTTTATTATTTCCAGGTGGATCCAATCGACGTCGAAGATTTGAAAAGGGACAAAGCCTTTGCGAAGCTGTTGAAACGTTTCCAAAAAGATATCGAGGATTTGAGGAAAAAGCATCAGAAACAGCGGGACAGTATTCAGAAGCAGCAGGTATGAATGACGTGTTGTGACTGGAGAATGCTTTTCATACTCATCAAATCTCCGCGCTACCTTTGTTCGCTTTACATTTTCATTTTCCGCCTGTTTTTGAAATTTCCGTTTTCTTAAAATTTTATTGGTTTAGCCAACAAAACAACGACGTAATTCATCGATTGTTTGGATTGTAAGTTTATAATGTTCTAAAATTGTTATTTTATTTGTTTTGTTGATTTCATAAGATAAATGTGCTTGATTGCTCTTATGAAGTTAAGTAAAAACGGAATAAAGTCAGACTTGGGAAATTAGGTGTTTATTAATTTTTCGAAATCGAAAGAACTTTGATTGAAAAACTTTTAGTCGTTTAGTTATATTAATTTTAATATAACTCAAATTTAGATTTGGAATTTCATTTATTGAAAATTTTGCCAGGTTCTCTGCTTTTTCCTAACACGGTATAGGCAGCCGCCTGCGCTATACTTGGGTTGATCTAAAAATTATATTTACCCCACGTCGTCTCATTTTCCTAATTAAACGTTTTCACGTCAAATAAACCCATAAATATCATTGCTAAGAAAAGTAATTTACACATAACGTGCACCCCAAATTATACGATAATAAAATGAGCTCAGTAAACGTTCTCAATTCTTACTTTTCAGAAATATATTAACATTTTTAGATAGTTTAAGACGAGCGTAGTAAAAGTTGAGTAACCAATGATTTGTGTTAAAGACGGAAAAGTTTCTACACACGTAAAAAATCGCAATTTCGAATTGACGTGTATCTTGTCTTAAGAGTTGACAAGAGATGTTTCAAGAGAAACATCTAATGTTAACGTGAAAATTAGTTTTTAACTTACACGTGCATTCTAATAAAAATCGTTCAAAGATTACATCATTTTCATTTGGCCTGCGTTTTCTATATCAAAGTATAGCGTATGTCAAAATAGTTGACGACGCAACCACGCTGCAAATGCGGCATACTAATTCAAATTCATTTTCAAATCGATTATTTTAATAATTTTTAATTAATAAACGTTCAATATAAGCAATAACAATTAAAAAATGTCACAAAAATTATTAAAATAATCGATTTGAAAATGAATTTGAATTAGTATGCCGTATATTTTACAAGGAGATGATTTATGTATGTATTATATCAGTTATTGAGCGATTCATAAAACTTTCCCAAGTCTGACTAAAATAAAATCAGAGTATTATTTTTATGTTTTTTGTTAACCGTTTTATTGGCTAATCACTAACCGTTGTATTCTTTGGTTGTTATAGGAACCTGAAAGGCTGAAAATTATATTTTCCCCTGCGCTTGGAATTTTATTTATGCTGCTTTAAATAGGGATAGAATTTAAGTTAATTTTTTAAAAAATAATTTTAAATTTTTTCTAAACATTATTCAAAAAAGTATATCGCGAGTCTTAAAATCTTTTTTGAAATTGATCTTTTAGACTTACGGTGATTGTCCTTTGATGATGAATTAGTTGTTGTTTAAAATAATATTAATTTGTTTATGAAAAAATATTCATTTTCATTTCATCCTGGGGGTTTTTGCGGTTGTTGTCCTTGGAAAAACAATTTTATCCCATTTCCTATAACTTTTTAATGCAATAGAAAAATATTTATCGAATTTTTAGTGTTAAAAGTACGCTATCCATAGGATTTTTCGTATTACTCCTTTCAAAAATCAAAGTTTAAAATATTATAACCAATTAGGGTCAACGTTGTATTAAGAAAATACATACACACTCAAAATTGAAATAGTGATTTTCCTATTTTTGAAGAGTGTGTTAAAGTGTTTGCGGAATTTTCTAGAAAACAAAGTTCTTGACAATTTTGGTAGGTTGTTATTAACCTACATAAAAATATTAAAATCGTTCTTAAATGTTAGATTTGAGCACCTTTATTGAGAATATTTTATTACCATACAAGTTGGCGTGCATACACTAAAGGAGTTCAGATAATGTGCTCAAATCTAATATTTTGTGAAAATTTTTATTATTTTTAAAAATTTTAAGGAAACTCTGACTAATTGGAGTAAATAAATTTCTTGTAAAGTCCACATGAAAATTGAAAGAAAAGCGTAAATATAAGACAATCATTATTTCCACCACTTATGGTCTGCACGCCAGCCGCCAAAGTGAAATTACTCTCCAATTTGATGGTTTTAATCTTAATTAATTCAGAGAAAGTTATGTTTTGTGGATTTTTTGTATTAAAATATACAAAATTTACTTGATTATTTTATGAAAAGTCCGCGCAGAAATTAGAAAAATGCGATAAAATTAGAATTTGCGGGTGGTTGTACGTGTTTTTAGTTTTAAAATACAAGTAAAAAATCGAAATAGCAATTTTGCGATTTTTAAATGCGTCTGGAAATTTTTACGTGTTTATAAGAAAAAAGTTTTTACTACAAGTTAATTAAGCTTAATTAAGTTAATTAATTAATTAATTAAGAATATTTTGCAATATTATGTGTCGCTTTAAAACAGTTGTTTTCAAATGGTCTCGTTAATAATTCGTCCAAAACCTTGTCTTCAAACAAATGTCCATGTTTATCACTTCTAAATCATAAATTAAGAATATAATTTGTTGACTTTAGCAAACTAATGTCGACAAGCTCATAACAAATAACCGGCGGTCGACGAAGAAGGATAAAGGCTCGCGAAGGTCACTCACGGCTTCAGTGTCGAGCGGCTGCGGGGGCTCGTCATCGACCGGGTCTCCATTGGGAACGACTGGAATGGTGAACACAGGTAGCGGTGGCACACTATGCAATTCTGATGGAACACCATCGCCAGCAAACGCTGGAAGTCCAGTTCAAGCCGATATCATTAATAATGATAGGGTATAACTTGCTCTTATGATTTCTGTAGAAATTTGTGCGTTTAGGTGAGATCTTTGGTTAATAGTCAAACGGATGAGTGGTCGGCTATGATTAGAAAACACGATCGTGAAGAGTTTGAGCATAGAAAAGCTCATTTGAAGGAACAGTACGAGTTGCTTAGGTAAGCATTTTTGAAATTTAGATTCTAAACAGAGTAAAGCATTAACAATGTTTACAATTTAGAAAGCTGATGATTGAAGCGCAAAAGAATCAAATGCAAGCATTAAAACTTCGTCTAGAAGCGGAAGGAAAAGATCTCAAGCAAACTCAAACGAAAAAAAGCATGGAAGATGCCAAAGCAATTCAAATCGTACTAAATTATAACTCTTCAATTTATCACTTAAATTATATAATTAAGGACAAGGGAATAAAGACAAAAGCCGAGCGAGATAGACGAGTGAAAGAATTAAATGAGAAGAATTTGAAGATGTTCGTTGAAGAGAGAAAGCGATTAGCAATGAAGTTCGCAAATTTAGAAAAATGACCTATTAAAACAATGTTTTAGAGCACAAAAACACGAGGAGCAATTAGCGAAACGACACGTGGATCAATTGGAGCAGTTGGAAAAGGACGCTCTGAAGGCTCTTGAGCAAGAAGAAGCTAATTACAAGGAAGAGCAACTGGCAGCTCAACCATCATCTATTGTCTAGATTGATTATTCACTAAAGTTCACGTTTATTTTTGAATTTGTAGATGGTTTTAGGGGAGAGGTATGTGCATTGTAAATTAGAATCCTCGGAAGTTAGTACCCTGAATTCATTAAAATGTTCTCTAATGAGCACTCAGGTTCAACCTAGACATTCTATCCTTTCGCGCGGTTTTTAGTAATTGAGCGCTTATATGTATTTTTCTATTTATTCACTAGGTAGAGCTTAGATTTATACATGATAATCATTTTTTCTATTAAAATTCTAACCCAAAATGTGCTCAAACAAAAAAACTGCAAAAAACAAATATTCTTGTCCAATGTTTGATATCATATTTAATTACTCTTATTTCTTACATGTTCAATTGCCAAGACGTTAAAATTAAAAGAGACATTCCGTTCAATATCAATTATACAAACAATTTCTTCCCAGCACCGGTGGCATATTATTTTATTTTATTTTACAAGAGATTTTTATTTTGAAATTCTGTTGTTTACTGTTGTGGATAAATTTGATTCATTTCCATTTCCGTAGTTTAATATTGGTGATAATTCGATTAGATTTATTGTTCCCTACAGTTGCCTCATTTTTTTGTTTATTTATTGATTCCTATTTGGTCTGATTTTATATTTATCAGCTTTATTTAACATTCCGTTTAGATGTGATTCAAAATGTATTTTTCTTGTTTTTTTTTGAAATTCAGATTTTGATGTTTTTTGTGTTTATTAAGTATATTGTCTGATTTTATATTGTTTTTATATGAAAAAATAAGGAAATTTTATATTTATAAACTTTTGAAGAATCTATGAAATCTGTTATATTACAATAAACTGAAACAAATAAGAAATATCTCAATCTAATTGAAAGGAGGAGCTTTTTTTAAATTACAGTACCGGTCAAAAGGTTGTAAACTCTGGGTTTATTGTATTGAGCCGAAATTTTTACCAGTTGTTTCTGAAATGGATAGAAAGTTTGTGGACAAGTGTCATACGAAAATAGGAAAAATAAAATATTTAAGGAAAAAAATTGAATTTTCGAAAAAATCAAAATTTGGCTTTAATTTTTCAAAAAATCATAATTTCCAAAAAACACGTTTATTCAACACATTACATATAAAAAACTAACAAATTGTGTCTAATACTTTGTTGAAAAGCCACGAGAGTCAATGACAGCCTGGAATCTGCGCTTCATGGAGTTGAGCAAAGTTTCGATTACGGACAGTGTGATATTCTTCCATTCATCTACTAGTTGTTGGTACTTCTCTTCCGCATTTTTCGCTATTTTCTCTTCTTCCCACAAATTCTCAATTGGATTCAAGTCAGGGTCAGGACTGACTTGGCCAGTCCATAAAGCGAATTCTACGGCTCGAGAACCAATCGTAAACTCCAAAATTTTTGAGAAAATTAAAATCTATTGTACGTTTACAAATTTGGAAGTGCGTTTTCGATCATTGCCCTGTTTAAAAATGATTCCACGACCGATGGCTTTGTAATGTGACAGTATCCCACACCATACAACTTCCTCCACCGTGGTAACTGGTATCTGGGATCATACTGGGAGACAACTGAACGCCGTACCCATTGAATTACGTCCCTTCCAAAAAGCAGGAGCTTGCTTTCGTTCCAACTTGATGAGTCTAATTTATGTGCTGCTTCGCCCAGGCAACTCTATTCTTCTCCGAAATGAAAGGCTTCTTTACTGGACGTCTCCCCATGATTCCAGCTGATATCAAACTACGTTGTACGGTCGAGGTCGATGGGGAAACCGGACAATTCATGAAAACGTCTCTTCGAATCGCAGGCGTCGTCATCCTGGTATTGCTTCTCGAGACGCGCACGATGTTAATATCAGCGAGCCGATTAGCCGATCACGTGGACGGCCAATGTGAAAATTTACTGGCTGGCATCCTTGGCTCTTCCAACGACTCAAAATTCTACAGATGCATGGTTTTCCTACGCCAAACTGACAAGGGAAGTGTTTTAGGTCTCCATCTCAGATTTTGATAAAAATTTGCAGATAGATTCCTTATGATCCAAATAGTATACTGACAAAAAATTAGGACCTACAAAACGGTTTAAGTGGGTAAAAAATGGGTCTAAAACCCAAAAAATCGCGATTTTCAAACGCAAATTTTATATAGTTAATGTTAATCAATCCGGTTCATATTTTAAGGGATATATTATCTTATTAAAAACTATCGTTTTATCATATTTTTTTCAAGTTTCACGTGGTTTACGTGAAACTATTTTCAATAAATACTGATTTTCAAAAGCCGAAAGCATCGGGGCAACAGCGCAGTGGCAAAACGACAGGACACGGAACAGCAGGGTGAGGGTTCGATTCTTCTTGAGGGTGGTATGTTTCGGTTAGTGATGCTATTCGAAATTTCTCTCTGTCGATTTTCGTTTTTTTGATTTTCAATGTTTTATTTGAAAATCTTTAAATTAATGATTTGTTAAAGCAATGAGTAGAATTTTTATGCAATAATCATATAACGAAAGAATAATAATTTTTCACATTAAATATGAAAAGTTCCCGAATGGTCGAACTTATATTCACTCGCAAGTCAACTATTCTTCACCCAATCGTTGATTACGTTATGTAATTCCGTTGAATGGAGAAAAAGCTTGGTTCGCATAGTCGAGCAGACTCTGTGATGCTCTTTATAGCTACTTTGAATTTCGATATCCAAGAGTTGAATCGTTTTAGTTGTGAAACTATCAAGAATAGTCTGTAGTCTGTCGGCAATGAAGCAGTGGACGACTTCCAGCAAGGCTTCGATGTTACAGTTAAAACTGTATTCTGCACTGTCACACCAGGGTTTAAAAATATCGTTGATAAATGAAACTTTGAATACAGTCTAGTCAGTGAATGAATTCGTTCTCGCTCGTAGATTATTATCGATGCATGGAACGTCTAGGTATAGGAACGAGCATCACGGAAATAGTTTTCAAACAATTCCCAAGGATTGAACCTATGTCATGTGTAACCAGCAGGAATTTTCACTGTTTTATATTATTTCCTTTTTTTGGGTGCGAATAACCATTTGAATCGTTCCATTTGATCCATTCAGAAATAACAAGAAACGAGGTAGACCGGACTCACTCACTGAATATAACTGTATCAAATATTTCCATATGCAACTATTATATCATAAGCCCCAACTGAATAGCACATTCCTTTTTGGTTCACAAAACATGATTCATTTCTTGTAATTCGGCATGAATGGATAATTCAAAGACCTGCAATGGAGTTATAAAAATCATCACAGAGAGTGACAGATTTATTGAGTCAATTACATCAAAAATATTAAATTCTTCGAGTAACAATTTTAAGTTCCTTTAGACTATGGTGATAGGTTCTGCATGAAATATATAAATATGTTCGTCAAAACTCAAACATAGAGTCAGGCGCAGTTGGCTTGCGATAGGATATAAGTTAGACCATCAGCTTTTCATATTTAATGTGAAAAATCTTTATTCTTTCATTATATAATTATCAAATAATAATTCTACTCATTGATTTAATAAATTATAAATTTAAAGATTTTCATATAAAATCTTTACAATCAAAAAATTCAAAAGCGATAGAGATATTTCGAGTAGAAATCAATAATAGAAATATATCACCCCCAAGAAGAATCGAACCCTCGCCCTGCCGTTCCGTGTCCTGTCGTTTTGCCACTGCGCTGTTGCCCCGCCTTTTTTTTTTTTTTTCACCTACTTAAACCGTTTTGTAGGTCCTAATTTTTTGACAGTATACTAATCAAGCCATAAGGAATCTATCTGCAAAGTTTTATCAAAATCTGAGATGGAGACCTAAAACACTTCCCTTGTGAGACGAAAGATCTCCCATATATGCACCAAGTTGGTGAAAACTAAAGCTACAGAAAATACTGGAAACACTGATAATTTTAAAACAAATTTAAGTTTGAAAAAAATATGCAAAAAACTCAGTTTTCGAAAAAGTCGCAAAAATCGCAGAAATGCGGCAGAAAGTTTGCGTACGGTTTGTGTATTGTTTCGATAATTTACTGATTTCCTCTGTGGTGACCAGAAAAAATCATGGGATTCGGTTACGTGTTCGTAGAGTTATGCTCGAAAAACCCCGCGTTTACAACCTTTTGACCTGTACTGTATTTTTATATTATGTCTATAAATTAATTTCCGCGTTTTTTACCCATATTAAACTATAAAAAACCGGACAAACTGAAACAAAACATTTATTCAAAATGCTCTCCGTCATCAATAACAACATTTTCCCAAAGTTTGGGCAACTTATGGATTTCATCATAATAGAATTTTTCTGGTTTGGCCGCAGTCCATTCATCTAGCCATTTTTTGAAGTCTTGATGATCTCGAAAGCGCTGCTCCGCCATTTGACCGGAAAAGATGATAATATGACGAAGAAATGTCCTGAGAGTACTGCGGGTGCGGTAAGACTGCCCATTTGAACTCTTTGAGCGTATCCTTCCCCGCTCGAGCAACATGCGGCCTTGCGTTGTCATGAAGCAATATGACCTTTTCGTGTCGACCAGAGATGGGAAACGAACGAAATTTTCGTTTAAACGAAACGAAAAACGAAAACGAAACGCGAAACGAAACGACAAAAACGAAAACGAAATTTTTTGGGCCTGGCGGACTCAATCGCTTCTCTCTGAGATATGCGACAATTTCAGTTCGCATCGGAGTTGCATCTTGTTCTTGAGACCAGATTTTTTTGAGGGCTGCAGTAGAGCTGGCACAGTTTGTGTCAGAGATTCGCGAAAAGGAGGATGGCGTTGAATTTTGAATTTGAGTGCTTGCCACTGACATCTCTACGGCGTGTCGTACTTCACTCCAGACATCGCCGTCGTAAAGTTCCTTCCTTCCAACAAAGCGCGGATCGAAGAATGCAGTTTTGCGGAGGAGATCGCAGTCGTCGTATTCTTGTCTTTGGTCATCATAATAAAGCTTCGACCCAACGCGGATTCAACTGGAATAAAATATAAGAAAAAAATGAATATATGGCTACATTTAAAGATAAATTTTAAACTAATGGAGTGGTAATGAAAATGAAACACTCGGATGAATAAAGATGAGATATCTTATTAAAACTTCATAGGGAGATTTACGATCAGTAAACTGACAAAACCAATATAGGCACATCAAAAGTGCCGGGCCCATTAAATGTGTTAGGAAAAACAGAAGGATGAAAAAGCATGCTTATCTGACACCACTCTACTTTGCCTAAAGGATGGTTTCGATAACATTTGGAGACCAATTTTTCCTAAAAATCCGTTAGCAGTTATACCGGGTGGACTGACTAAGTATCTTTAACCATTGGACGTTGCTGTGAACAAACCATTTAAGGATAGATTAAGGATCTGCTGGGAATCTTGGATGGCCGATTTGAGCCAAGCAACTTTCACTAGAAGTGGGAACCGAAAGAGACTGTCGTGCGCAACATTGGCTACCGTAGGCTACCGTATCTTTATGACACTTTAAAGGTCATTCCGTTTTTCGTTTCGTTTAAACGAAAACGAAAATTTCGTGTAAACGAAACGAAAAAACGAAAACGGTATCGAAAAAACGAAAACGAGGGGTCCAAAAACGAAAGCGAAAAACGAAAACGACATCTCTGGTGTCGACCTGCACATTCTGGTTTTTTTACTGCGATTTCACGCCGCAGCGCAGTTGATGTTGATAGCGATTCGCAGTTATTGTTTCGCCAGGTTGGAGAGCAAGATCTTTTGCAATGCGGCTCGATTTCATGGCAGTGGAGTGCGATTGGTTATTTTTACTTTTTATTAAACTTAAAATTAAAATTATCAATTTCTCATAATTTTACAATAAATTTTCTTAAAATCAGTTTCATCGAATTCTAAGTTTAAGGTAAAAAAAAGTGGTTCTAACCAAATTTTGGAATTTAATTATACTTGGATGTTTTCTTCCAGTTCAACTTGCTAATTCTAGAACTTAATCAAGTAATCATAACGTTTTTCTTCACTCACGTGGTTGAGGAAATCCTGGTCGAAATTTAGCCGTATACAAGTAATTGAAAGTGCAACCAGTGACAAGTAGTATAGAGCAGTGCCATTTTTCGATAAAGAATTCCGGATTGCGACATTAAAATTCCCCTTTGGTCCATCTCGGATGCTCGCCAACTGGTATGGTTTTGAAATGAGCTCAGTAAACCCGATCAAATCGAACATTTTTAGGAAGTTTAAGATAAGCCTAGTAAAATTATAGTGAAACATTTTTTTGTTACAAAGGTGTACAAATTTTCATACCCTCAGTGTCCAGTTTCCAGTTCTTTTGTTTCTTTTTTTCACAGTGTCCAGTTTCCCGTTCTGCAGACTAAGACAGTATCCGTTACCGTAGTCCATGAGACTATGGACGGATCGAGGTCTCACGCCAAATGAACATGACAAATTTCCTATCTTCTAATGCATTAGCTAATGACTCTTGCTAATCTCTACGTGTAAATGTGATATGAATTATCAAGTTACTAGCTTAAGCTTTTCATCCACTAATTTGAAACTCTTGACAAAATATTAAACGTAAGCACAATTTCTGGAGCTCAGGCTAATGTATCCCATTTGGGAGGCGAGTTTTAAATGACGCTAGTACTCTAATAAATATATTAACCACTGAAAGACCTTTAGAGGACGCTCATATTCTTCTTCTATGGATTTCAAAACAGAAGAAAGCAAAGCAGCTCACAATGTTTCGAATACCTTTATTAGTGGAAAGATAGCCGAAAATAAATGTCTAAACGTTGATAAACAATATATTTACGCACAAATGTTGAAATGTTCAATTCAGAAATGACCATTAAAGATAATTGTTACCACAGCAATATTAAGCATTGAAATTTGCTTATTAATACATAATTTTATCAATTTCCTTCAAATAAAAAATCATTTCATGGAAATATTTGTACTTTTGTCATTTTTGAATCGAACTTTTCATTTGGCTTGTTTACGCCTAATGGAAATAACATATTTCTTGTTTTTAAGCATGTCTTTAAGTTTTAACGACTTTTTTAGAAAAACAAATTTTTATCAATGTTGACTAGTTTTTCTTAAACTAACCCAAAAGTCTTTTAACAAATTCATCAAATTCATCATACAAATAGTTCCTATTATTTCAATCTAGGACAAACTAAAAGATTCATAAAAGAACTCGAATTTTTTTACAAAGAACAAATTTATATAACTCATGTAACTATAATGAAAATTATTCCTTAAAATACCCGGAAACTATTTAATGGATGGTTTTATTGAAAGATAAATCACAGCCTCCATAATACAAAAAAGTCTGTAAAATTTTCTTTTTCTTACGTTTTTTTTTTAAATTCAAAGTACATGTAAACATTTTAAAGTTTCTATCAAAATAATAATTTAGTCATTATTGAAATTTTTTATATAATAATAATTTCACAATTTTCAATATAATTAGTATACAATTGATTATTAAACTTAAAGAGATTATAATTATTTTAAAAATATGGTTTTTTTCGCTTGAAGCAACGTTCTCCCATCAACCTGAAAAAATTTTGCACTTATTCAAAATTAGTTTAATAACTGACTTAATCTCTTACAGGTCCCATTATCGGTACATTCGAATCCTGCAGGGCAACAATGTGATGTGTTTGGACAGCATATTCCTCCAGGAAAAGGACAGCATCCTAAAGTTTACAGATTACGATATGAATATTTCTTTTTCTAACAAGTCTTTTTCTATTACAATAAATTTATTTTATCATGATAGTTTGAAAATTTAGAAACTTTGAAGATCATGGAATATAATGCAACATTATCAAGTGAGGAGAAATTAACAATTCAAATTTTAATTTCAATAAGAAAAAAGAAGAAATCGGGCGTGAATTAGAAATTTTGAAGAAATATATAGTCGTCGCCAAATGCGATTACCACCGCAAAGTGAGGCCAACTTTTTCAAATATTATTTTTTCATTTAATTTTTATGAATATAATTGTTTTCCACATTTATTCCACATCTAGTAAAACATATTCTTCACTTTATTTAAGCAAAAACAGTATAGAATTTTTTTTCATAAATTTCATAAATCATAAATTAGAAAATAATTATAAAATTTAAATGAAAAAATATGATTTTAAAACATGCGCCATAATAACGGTGGTAATCGTATATGGCATAGACTATGACAGAAAAAATGAAATAAAGACAAATTATTACAATAAATTGAATAACTTTTCATTAAGACCATTTGAAATTAATTCAAAAAAGTTGAAAATTAATTATCATTTTTTTAATAATTTGATAAGTTTAAAGTTTAGATAAGTTTAAATTAAAATCGTCGCAAATTATATTAATTCTGTAGATTTATGGTCTCGTAACGCCGATTTCGTAAAAAAAAATTGTTAAAGTTTTTTATTGATAATTATCAGACAGACAGAACGTTGAAGTCATGCCAGTCAGTCATGCTATATTATAGTCTCATTTAACAGTGTAGCTCCTTGCGATTATTCAGCAAAAATTTTAAATTTCATGTATTGTTACTTTCAAATAAACGGAATACAGTTAAAATAATTCTTGAATCCCTTCCATCACTGAACGGTATTAGTGAAAATTAGAGAAGAGGAAGAGCGAGAACTCGAGACTCACGAACGTTTATCTCTTAAATTAGGTAACAATATATATCAAACACAGCACGATGAAAATATACACAGACTTCATTTTTTTCCATCCCGGGACTTCTCTTTTTCTCTACCCGGGAGCCCTTATCGGGACCTCTTTTTTTAGGAAAATATCCGTGTCGGGGGGAGTCCCCCTGTTAGAGTTCTTTTGTGAAACGTATGATTAAAAAGTGGTTCGAAGTTATTAGTTAAAAAATTTTTTCGCCTTTTCTGTCTTCACTTCTTATTCTTATATAGAGACGGTTTTCTAAAAATCCATTTATCGTGACTATTTGTAGGCTGTAATTCGTTAATTTCATAATTTAGACGTACATAATCGTTAAAATACTATATGTTATATAAAAAATGGAATTCTTCTAGATTTCCGGCCATTTTCAATACCGAATTTTCAAACTTTGTTCAGAATTGCGGATTTTGAAATTGAGAAAACCCATTTAGCTCGTATCTGACGTGGCATAAATTATTATGGAAATAGGTTACTGTCTAAAGGAAAGATCTTTAAACATAAGTTACCCATTTTTCTTCATATCAGTTCTTTAGCTGGAAATATCAAACATTCACGTGAGAGTTTGAAAAAGAGATTAAAATGCGTCAAATCTATGTTTTCGGGAGGTGTACATCTGAGATAGGCGGAATTTCGGATTCTGCACGAAACATGAAAATAACTATTTTCTGATTTTTACTCGCGTCATGCTATGTTTACGTGTACCTTACAAAACATAATTTACATCAGCTGGTCAGCTTTTTCATAAACTATCGAATAATATTAAAATCTTCACGTAATCCTAGGTTTCTGCACGTTTTCTGAGCTCTTTTTATATGCATTCGATTTGGAGTGGATTCTGTATTCCGGATTTCGTATTTTACAATGTTATTCCGAATTACAGAATCCGGATTTTCATATTTCGAAAATTAACTTTCCATAAAATAGTTTAACCGGATATGGTCGAAATTGCGGATTTTGCGTTCCAGAATACGGATTCCATTCATTTTCCAATCCGAATTCCGAATGTTTGAAACTGACATTCCGTCCATCTCTAGTGTACATATCTTCTATAAATAGTAGCTCAGTAAAACCTCTCTAATTTAATATTTCACATCATCTAGACAGGAGTACTTAAAGACGAGCCTGCTAATGTCACGGAAAATATTAGCTTGCGATTTACAGGTTCAAAAAATACCAGTTTTGCAATATTTAAAAGAATTTTTATTAATTTATACGTAAACTTAAGTAACTAATTTTTACGTAAATTTTAATGGCTTCTTGAAAATGGTAGAATTTAGAAAGAAACGCGTATTGTAGTGGTGTAGGTATAAAATGAATAATAAAATGGTCTCGCTTCAGACAGGTTTATATTTAATTTTCAATTAATTTCGCTTTTTTTTTGAATATCGATCCTAAATATAATAAATTACACATAAAATTTTGTTATTATAATTATTCTTAATGTAACAACCAATTTATTAAGAGAAAACAAGATGAAACAAAAAAAAATTAAAAAATTGCAAATTAAAGCTACACCTGTCTCAAGCGAGACCATTTTATTATTCGGAATGTTCCTTCTACTTTCATTAAGCTACCCCACGACAATAAATATTATAAAATTGCTATTATTTTGCAAAATCATTAAAACAAACCATATTGTCCTTTTCCTAAATCACAACAAACTGCATAATTATCGCATTGTGTCGTGCGCTTCTTATCACAAATATTCGGCTCAAGTTCAGCACTTAAAAAACCTTCAAATATAAATATTCAACTAAATAACCAATTTTCAAATAATTTATATTGGATTATAAAATTAATAAAAACCAACCAATAAGGATGAAAATATACAAATGAGAAATAACCATATGACACCGGTTCGCTAATTAACTCGTTGATAATTATTATAGTTTTCTAACTACCCTATCGATTATTTTAAAATATTTCATTATCAGTTAGAGTGTGCATGCTTCATTCGCAATTGATTCTTTGTGTCATCTGGACGGATCAATCATGTCGAATTTCGGACGAAACATCTGTCAATGTTATAAATTTTGCGCATAAATGGTCTCAACAAACCAATAAATAAACATTGATTTAGACATATAAATGATACTCAATTCCCATTTGAATAAGTATATCTATATAAAATCTACCATTATTCCGTTCTTACTTAAATTCATTGTTAAATTGTAATAAGATGAGATTGAGAACAAGAAATGTATTTAGCCTCCGGTCACATCCATTAATCAAACATCATTTGTTCCGCTTATTCAGATCTTTTGTTCTAACTCCCACCAAATTTAATGTTTTTTGTTGTTGTACCTGATCGAATGTTTCTTGATTAGTTTTTTTGTTAGGCTCATTGGAATTGTTGGTTTCCTGTTGTGTTTGATTGATATTTGATCAATCTTAGCCATCAACAATTGTCCTTGCTCTTTTTATTGTTTTCTTCAATGTTTTTGAGGAGATACCTAATTATTTTATTAATAAAGAGATAATATGTTATCCATTGAACTGAAACCGCGGCTTATCCTTAACTTTTTGTTCTCTACATTTGTTGGTAATTCAAAATGAAGTCATTTCATTTAGTTGTTTAAATTCTGATTAGTTTGTACGTGACCACCTCACGTGTGAATCTTTTCATGTTTTCCGGTGGATTCCAATAGCATATTATTGTCGCTTGTTCTGAGCTAAAATGAAAGATTGCGTTCGACCAGGGGCTGAAGATGCCAGAGGAGTGGAAGCAGCTTTTTTGTGAGCTCAAACTACTTACTGGGATATTCGATTATCGTTAGAAGTAATTGAAAATATCACTAATAGGGCAGAAACTGTCACTTCCCTAGGAACTCACACAACCCACAGTACAATTTCAACCTTCTCATGTTTTATATGTAAGTGTTCATCAACGAGTTCTGGTATAATAAACTATCTATAAGCTATAACTTGTTATGAATGTTTTTTAATGATCCTATTAACCGACTAATGACTCTCATTTGTCATTTGGCATGTGCCGATTTTATCACATGTTACCTTTTATAGAAATATCTTGCATATAAACTATAACAAGCATTTTTACGTAACTTTTCAAGTATACTTAAACTATCTGAAAATCATATTTGTTACACATAATGTGAGTTTTTATTGTCGTCGCTGAAATTGTATATTAACGAATACAATAGGCGTGAAAACTAATTATTAAAAAAATATTTTTGTTCAAAAAGACTGTTTTCTTAATTTAGTATTGTCCTTTTTAGAGATGGATGCCTAATGGGAGAGCAAAAAAAGAAGAAAAAATGATGGACGGCAACACGGCCATAAACGACTTTTTCGTCAATTTCTCTTAAATGTGTGCTGTCAATTATTTCGAAAAAAATAGTGGCTGTCCAAACGAGAACCTCATTATATTCTAATTTGTTCCTCTTCCATGAGACATATATCTCTGAAAAGGACAATAGTTTTTTTTCAAAGTCTCTTCCGAAAAATATTCTTTGAAATAAAATACTTTACCCACTCTAATTCATTAATGAGGAGATATATATATATATAAATTTCTCAAATACTATCCTCCAAACCAGAGATGGAATTCCGCATTTTGCACCCCAAATTGAATTGTTAGGTTGGGGGCTCAGAAAAGATGCTCATTTTGCAAATTTCGGTAAGAAGCGCATGTTTTTAGATAAGTTAAGGCGGGCTAGTAAAAATGAAGCTTCAAGTTGTTTGAAAATAATACGTGAAAATTAGTAATACACGTATAAATACCGTGAAGTATTAATTTCAATTTGGCGTGCATTTTGTATTCTGTATCCTGGCCAGTTTTCCAATTCGAATTCCGGATTCCGGTTTCCGAAATTGTCATTCCGCATATCATATCATTTACATTCCTTATCTCTGCTCCATACCAAAATCAGTTTTTTATTGAACAACTCAAAATATTTATTAAATATTTTTAATCGGTTAATTTACAAGGAAAAAAACAAATTACTAAGAAAAAACAACAAATTACGCTTAAACTAATATTAAGTACAAGGAGAAACATGAAAAGGTAAATATGTCTTTTGCCGTTTCCATCCAAATTCATTTAAGATGTTTACAGGATTTAAAACGGTAATATTTTCGATAGTCTGGAAGATTTCTGACATATAATTCATATTTAAAATTTGTTCCCTTCGAAATATTCACGTGGAATACTAGAATACGCTGTCAACATTTTAGTAATCAAATATTTCATTTGGTGTGCTTTATACCATCAAGAAACAACCATTTTTTCCGCATTTATTCATTTGTTAAATCTAATTTTTTGAAATTTTTCTTTCTCCAAGACCCCTACAGATTTTTTATTTTTTCGAAAACTTGTTTATGCTATCGATAATTATCCAATCAACTACTAGCTAGATTAACTTTGAGCACGCTTAAGGAAAATGGAAATTATCCAATATTTAATCGTGTATTATTAGTTTCTACATGTAAGTTACTATCCAGTTTTGACTTAAATTTTGTAGGTTTTAAATAAAGTGTCAGGAACATATTAATATTTAAAAAATATTAAATTATAGCTGCGATCGCTTTATTTTAATGGAACGAACCAACTTTCAAGAAAATTCAAGCTGTAGAACTCGGAATAACTCTTAAAGTTTATTGTATTTTCAATAGTTTTTCACGTTATAAAAGTTGTTCAAGTTTAAAAATGTTTTTTGCGATTTAAAAAGAAAAAATAAAAGAACGATGGTACAGTTTGACAAATTGGATTAGGAAAAATATTAATATCAAATACGGGATTTCAAATCCGATATTCTGCATTTTGTCAATGAGAAAGACCCACTTACGGAGCTTTTGCTAAATTGGCTGATTAAGTCATTTTCTGAAAGATATATAATTCATATTGTAAGTTTAACAAATGGCTACATCATGTCCACGTCGAAAGTAGTGGAATTTGACTAAAAAACGAAGATCCCAGATGGCTTTCATGAAAGAGCTTAAAAAATCACCTAGTAAGCAGGAAAAAGCCGTTAAACTACTTCTACAGCTGTATGTGCAGCAATGATTTAATTAAAATTAATTAAACATAAAAAATGGAATCATTATTATATCAAGAAAAACGATATCGTTCAATAAAAGAACAACCGTTGAAATTGACTATTTGATGAGCTATTCTTACTTTATTTTACATATTTAACTATTTGAATTTTAACAGTTTCTATATTATCATTTGAAGCGAATCAAAGTTGAATGCATTTCCCATAACTTTTTTTCCACAAATAATCTCATCATTCTATTCTTCCCTACTTGATTAATCGAAATTTATTGCGATTATCATTTCTTTCTTCTGCTCAATTGCACATTCCTCAATACTTTTTTTCAATTTCAATTCATAATAATTTATTGGCTTACTTCGTTTCAACGACCTTTATATCTAAATAAATAACAAAGAGTTAAATGCCAAAGATTTTGTCGAAATAAAGAATTTGATTTATAAAAAATTATGACGAATGAATTTATGAATAAATGAAAATGAACATAGAAAGATGAATATTGATATTCATATATCTATTGAAATTTTTAGATTTTATTTATCATTAAAATATTATCAAATATAACAATTTCTAAAGTATGGAACTCATATTCTATAAATATCATCTCTGTAAAGCCTCTATCCTAATATTTCTCAAGGTCATTAATATCACATCAGATGCACGTCGAAGGCAGCAAGTGGAAAAATCGCCTTCACGTAGAAAGAAAGATCAACGAATTTGATCAAGTCTTAAAAAATTATTATTTTTGTTATATTTTGTAAAACTTTATTTAAACTATTTTAGAAGTACGAGAGACTTTTATGAAACGTGATTCACATGTTCCTCGTAAAATCCTGAATTTTTACATTGTTTTTTACTATCATTAAAGAAGTTTAATATTCCTATTTCGCGTTTAAAAAATCCACCATCCACAATTTTTATAATCAAGTCGCGAAATGAATTCGGCTTACGGAAATACGGTTAGCATACGTGAACGACAAAACTTAATACAAACTGTAGTTAATATTTCTCTGACAATATCTAAATTTTGTAATTATCTGATTGTAGTTTGAACTCTGAAATTTTAAAAGTTATGTGAAGCCTGTTGTCGAAAAAATGTTTAAAATGGTGTTTGATTTCCTAATTAACTCAAGCGAATACGAACCGTTTAAATACCACAAAAATTATTTAGTTTATTTAAAAAGTACTTAATAGTTGAGATTATTTTAGTATATTTTTGATTTGAAAAATTGATCTTAAATAATATAAAATATAGTCGTCGCCAAATGCGATTACCACCGCAAAATGTGGCGCACTTTTTTTAAATATATTTTTTAATTTAATTTTTATGATTATTTCCTTGTTTATGCTCGTTCGAAACTGTTTTTGCTTAAATAAATAGAAGAATATATTTTAGATGGTGTTTCAATCGTGGAATAAATGTGGAAAATAATAAAAATCATAAAAATTAAATGAAAAAATAATATTTAAAAAAGTGCGCCACAATTTGCGGTGGTAATCGCATTTGGCGACGACTATACAAAAATCTATTCTAAGAGATCTTCTTAAACAAATTAGACCGATCCGGTATTTTTTGTGATGAATATATTGCCCTTTTCTGAGATCGGTTCCTAATGGAAGAGCAAAAAACCAGAACAAAGTATGTTCTTGTTTAGACGGCCACTCTTTTTTACCTAATCAATGTTTTTTGACTAAAAAATGGATAATACACATTGAAGAGGAAGAGATGGAAAAGTCCTTTGTGGTCGTGTGGCCGTCCAAACGAGACTATCATTTCTTTGCTCTTCCATTAGGCACCGATCTCCGAAAAGTACAATACTTTTTCACGAAAACTAGTATTATAATACAATGAGCTCAGTAAACGTGATCAAATATAACTTTTTAGAAAGATATTAATATTTTTAGATAGTTTAAGCAAAACATAGTTAACAATGCTTTTTGGTAAACAATATTTTATTGAAAAGACTTAAAAACATTCTCACATGTCTTAAAAAGAAAATTTCAAAACCCGGGAACCTGGAGTACATCCTACCTCTGATAGATATTTTTGGCATTCATTTTGAATTGATGAGAAAAATCTTTTCCCAGATTTTGGTCAACTTGTGAATTCCATCATAATAGAATCTGCCTGGTTTAGCCGCTGTCCAGTCATCTAGCCATGTTGTCTACCTTTCTTTGAATGCTAATTATATTTAATACGTTTAATTTTTAAAAAATAATTCCACGTCTTCTCTGGAATTCGTCTATTCTGTCATGAATAATAATAATAATTATTATAGCCATTTTCAAAGATCTATGCGGAATTGAAGTGGAAAAATTAATGGTCTCGTTTAGACTGTCCTAAGGACGTTTTTCATCATCTGTCTTTTGTATATAATTAATTTATTTTGCTCACAATTTAGTTTTCAAATTGTCTACAATTTTTTTCAAATATACTCATGCGAAATTCGGAATATTTACAAAACATCGTTGGAGCATTTTTCATTTTCTGTTGAAATTACTATATTACAATTGGTTGTTGGTCATTATCAAAAGTTCAGAAAGCATCTCTGATTTACAATTTGAAATGTCAGTCAACTTTCAAGAATTACATTCACACCAAATCAACGATCTGTGATATCATTTGCGACAAAAAACGGCTGTGTGACAAGTTTCAATCATTCAATAGTTGTCATTCGTTGATTATTTACTATTTATCAATTTCCGGTGACACCTTTGTAATAAAATCAGTTTTCCTCAAGTTTAGTTTGTTTTGTAAATAAAATACCCAGCCTTTTGATTTTTTTTAAACTAATGTAAAATAAATTGTGTTTAACGATATTTAATAGCTTTAAATTTTACGCGCTTTTTTGAGATTTAAAAAAAAAAAAGAAATATATTAGTGATAATTTTGACTTAAAGGCGAATCAAGCTAGACTGTTTAGGTCTCGTTTGAATAAAGAGACAGTAATTCCCAAAAAATTATCCATTTGTTTATTATTTATTGTTTCATTTTATTTTCCTTAATAAATTGATTGTTAACTTGGAATTAATTATAATAATAAAACTCTCTTTGAACGAGAATGGTAAAAAAGTTAGCGAAGTGAACTAATTTTAAAATAAATCTGCGCCGCTGTCCCTTGGCCTAAATGAGACCAAAAAAGTTTCACCTTACATTAAATCCTACAAATTGACGAAAACCTTCATGCAAGCAAAATGGAAATAATAATTTTCATATTTTTACGCTTGTCTTTAACACACAAATATATTGTCTATGACAGTTTTTCAGCTTTTCCTTAAACTCTCTACAAATATTAAAATTTTTCACAAAATGTTAGATCTGAGCCAGTTTTCTGAGCTTGTTTTATTAGTTTTCCAGTTGGCGTGAAGTACAAATTTAAGCCATTAATAATAATTCAAGGACTTAATGTTATTTTAAAATTATTAGAATATTATTTATTTGTATCTACAGTCACGTACTTTTCCGCTTTAACCAGTTTTGGTTCCCTTTAATTTGTTTATTCTTAAACTTTCCGATATTCTAATATTTTATTCCTAAATATTTTAAACCTGTTTCTTATAAAATTCATTCCAATTAAAAAAAAAGTATTTTTGAAGATGTTGTGGCAAAATTGTTAATGCCACATAATAGGTCACCTTCCCAGATATTTTACTATCAATATGTAGCCCAACCAGTCAATATCGAATCTATTCCTTACTACTTGTACCTGTTGTTACAATAAATATATTATTCATCCAATGTCATCAACTTCGTAACACAAGAAATTATTGACCTTAAATAATTTATAACGATTCCTCCTGACTACGATAGACAGTCATCCTCAGAGGTTATTAGAATACTCTTTAAGCCTTCCGGCTCTCTGTCACCGAATAAGTTTGGATACTATGACTGTTATAGTCTAAAAGGTTTCACAAGTGATATCGTCTGAAAATAATAATAAAGACGTACTTATTTTTCTTATACAAAAACAATTCTTTTGAAAATCATCTGATTTACTAATACTCTATCTAGTTTTCGGGTTATTTATGTATCAGTCATAAACAAAAAAACATCAAAAAAGTAGTTTTGGAATATTTGCCCTTGACTTTTGTATTGGCACTCAGTTACACCAGAACAACAATTAACAGAGAGGAATTGATTTTCCATATGAAAATTAGGGGTATTCATAATTGCCTGTTAGTATAAAAGTCGCATAAAGGATCCAATTCGTGTTATATATTTTTATTTGTTACTATTTATAAACTGCCCTGTATGAAGGAAAACTATTATGGTTCTTTCAATAAAAAATTCAATAAAATTTGGATTTCTATACTTTAGAGTTAATAAATATTTTATTGTAATAAGTTAGAGCTATGGAGACTTAGAATGCGCAAGTGAATTGAAAAATATGTACCTTAACTTATATGGTTATAAAATGAGCTCAGTAAGAATTCACAAATCTAACTTTTTAGAAAGATATTAACATATTTTAGATAGTTTAAGACAAGAATAGTTAAATTGTAGTAATAACTTTCGTATTAAAAACACCTAAAAATTTCCACCTACGTTTAAAAAACCCAAAATCGCTGTTTCGATTTGGCGTGAATATGTAATTATAGGATCACTGAAGACATTCTAAATTTGTACATCTTTATTTTTGAGCTTCAATCGAGAAATAACGGAAAGTTTGTGCAAAGCATTGACAATTTTGTATTCCAAACGTGGAATTTAGCATAAATTGAAGGTTAGCGAATTATTTAGAGCAGTGTAGTTGTATCGTTAATGATAAAGAATTATGTCTAATGCTAAATTGTATAGTAATAAAATGAGCTTAGTAAATGTGCTCAAATCTAACTTTGCAAAACTTTAAAAATATTTTTAGATAGTTTAAAAATAACTTGTCTAAATTGTCAAGAACATTGTCTTCTAGATAGGCCGTAGAAACATTAACACGTTCTTTAAAATCGGAAAACCACTATTTCAATTTGGCGTGATTAAGAAAGTAATGATTTCCATTTGCCGTGGCACGCCAACTGCTCCGATAATAAAATGAGCTCAGTAAACTTGTTTAAATCATTCTTTTTGGCAAGATATTAATGTTTACGGAAAGCCTAGTTAAATTGTCGTAATCAATGCTTTAATGAAAAGACAAAATTTTCGTGACAATTTTTAGTCACTCTTAAGTCTCTGAAAATCGTCATTTTCAGTTGACGTGCCGTGGTTGGAAGTTTAGAAGATGTCACAACATTTTTCCATTCATTTTATATTGCAAACTTTTATTTATGCCAAGTTAAATGGGACAAAATTTTTCACAAAATTTGATATTTTATATTCTTTTATTGTTCGTCAAATGGAACACTTATCTGTTTTAAATCTACGTAATTATTTTTATGTTCATTGTCCCCATTGATTCAAAAAAATCAACCTTTTTATAAAATATTTTCTCAAAGGGAAATAAAACGAGATGAAAAATTATTTTGAATTTTTTCGTGGGCTTTAAATTTTTAGTCTGCGGTTTTGCTTCGAATTTACTAGGTGTTCACTTTTTTTTTTTGATTTCACCATATTTTTCCGCTTGTAAAATAATGTCAGATTACGTTCCACTAATTAGAAAAAGATCTGGAAATAAATGTGTAGCATAAAATGTTGAGACTAACACCCGGACGGTTAATTTGTTGTGAAAAAGGTCATAAGAACACTAATATTGATTCAGAATTTTTCTAAAAATCAGCTTATCTCACTAAGCTTTAAATAGATGGTTTCAGATTGTTCCGAATTGCTTGATTTATTAATTAAAAATATTATACTCATTGAAACATTTAATTGACACACACTCGCAAGATATGTCTCTCTTCATACTATTACGATAAATATTCAAAGGCTAATACTATAAGTACTATTTTTTTTAGATATTCAAGTAATTTCACAATAAACGATTCAGCCTAAAAAAAAGTCACATAAACAAGCAATTAATCCGGCTAGCGAGTGTTTGATGTCACAAATATCTGTTCCATTTTACATGCAACCGTATTTTATTAGTGAACATCAAATCAAACCCGCTTAGTTTAATTCTTATACGATCATTTTTAATGAACAAAATTAACATATGCAGATTTTTCAATGTTCTATTTGGATTTTATGGTTTTTTTCGAATAGGATTATTCAGCAGCAAAAATGAGATGCAATTGTTAATAAGTTTTGCACTTTTAAGCTTTGGAATATTATCCACACCTACATTAAGGAACAAATAATCTTTTATCTCGTCTGAGCCTTGCGGTAATGGAAATTTAATTAATATTTAATTGAATAGTTTGATATTATGTTTATCTAATATTTAATCCAATGATATTCTCGAAAAAAATTTTTTTGAGAATTGAGGCACCGCATTTTTACTATTGATTTCGTATTGTAATTTTTTGTTTCATTTAGGATGAAAGTCGAGAATACCAATTTAAAATAAAAAAATAGGTTCCAGAATATACATTACTGGTCAAAAAGTTTTAAACGCGGGGTTTTTCGAGCATAACTCTACGAATACTTTATTTTATTTTTTCCTATTTTCGTATGGCACTTGTCCTCAAACTTTCTAACGCTTTCAGAAACAACTGGTAAAATTTCGGCTCAATACCTCTCGAAAAATAGTTACGCTCGAAAAATCCAGGGTTTACAACCTTTTGACCGGTACTGTAGTTTCTAAAGTTTTTATATATGATTTCGAACACCGGTTGTGACAGATTTTCTTTCCATAAATGTTTTGGAAGTAAGAATATTTCTCTGACACTTATTGTAGCTTTGAAAAGCTCATCCGGGTTTTTCCTAAAAAAGGATCCCGGATTTTTGAATTTTGAATTTTTTAATCTTCTCGCCCTGAATATAAAAAACGGGGTCAGTCACATCACAGAAGCTTCTGTAACATAGAAGAAAACACACAAGAAGCAAAAATATTAAGAATCAATAAAATATAAAATATAATATATAATATAATATAATATAATATAATATAATATAATATAATATAATATAATATAATATAATATAATATAATATAATATAATATAATATAATATAATATAATATAATATAATATAATATAATATAATATAATATAATATAATATAATATAATATAATATAATATAATATAATATAATATAATATAATATAATATAATATAATATAATATAATATAATATAATATAATATAATATAATATAATATAATATAATATAATATATATAAAATTCTTTTCATCAACACTAATTGGCACAAAAATATTGTAATGATCTTCTTATGCTCACCAGTTGAAAATTACTATTTTCAATGTTTTTGTTCATTGATATATGCAATTTAAAAATTAATATTTTCGTCAATTTTAAACTTGCCCTGATTTATCTTTGATGCTTTAAAGTTTTACAAAATTTCTTTCGAAAGCACAAATCCCCTCCACTTCCACGGTCATTTAGTTTCTTACAAAAATAGTGTGGACAAATTGGAAAACCTTCTCGTTTTTTTTAAACTCTTTGTTTTCAAAATTCTAAAATAGTTTTGAACCTTAAAACAAATTATTTTTTATCTCATGTGTTGTGTCCCAAAAATGGATAATACACAGTCATTTGTGGCCGATTAAAGAATACCATTGTTTTTTTGTATTTCTTCATCTCCCATGAGGCCAATATCTCAAAATTACAAAAGAATAGTATCATTTTCTGTTTAATTTTATTGTTTTTTTTTAAATTGTTAATAGAAACAATTTTGCGAAATAATAAAAACAATCAAACTCTTTGTCCCAAGCGAGACCACGATTTCCTTCTTTATGTTACTTTAAGCAACTTTTCTCATTAATCTACACCACAAGAAAAACATTTCCAGTCGTTTCTTTGCTAACCTTGATGCCTTATTAGGTGCCTAACAAAGATGCGACTTCCATGACTTGTAAGGCAAAGATGTGACTTAGAGAGAATTTTCACATGAGTCCATTATTTAAAAATTAAATTTGTATGTTTCAAGCCAATCAACTAAAATGATCATATGGTAATTTTGAAAACATGTTTAAAAAAGTATGTGTTTCAATTTATTCCTTTAAATTAAATTGTTTAATTTTATAAATAATGAAATAGAACCTCAAGATCTATCAATGTATGATTAAGATAAATTTTAATTTAAAATCATTGGAATCTTGTTTAGATGCTAATCCCGATTTTTGCAAGAAGATGCGAATGGATTATAAACATTTCAATGGGCGCGTCTCGTGACGACACAAGAATGTTTAAAATGTTTGAGTACAAATATTGTAATACACCCTTGTAGAATTTATTTTAATCAGTGTATTTCTCATTAAGGCTTTCGGTTTATTTTCTTTTCAGATTTTTTAATTAAGAAAATATTTTTGTGACAGTAGGAGATAACAAAATTCACAATTATTATTTATTTTTACTTTTTCATTAATTATGATTTCTTCTTATTATGACGCAATATTCGTAGCCAACTATCAAATGAAGTTATGCAGATGACAATATTTATCATAACTCTTTGACACACATTGAATGGCAATTTAATTTCCTGGAAATAACTGGAAAATAACAAGAAACCCACAACAAATATTTGTTCCTTATTCCAAAATAAGCATAATGCGATTGGATTTAACAAATATATTGAGGAAGCATTCGGATTGTTTATTCAGTTAACTAATTAAGCCTTTATTTCCAGGGAAATAGTTTTAGTTGTTTACATTGTTTTCATTTCATTTTTTATTATGTCATGTTGGCTAATCTGCACTTTACTTGTTAATTGCGCACTATTGTTTAGAAAATACAATTTTGGAATTATTTATTGTTCTTGGTCAATTTGTGTGGGCTTAAGTATATTTATCCAATTTTTGTTTGGATTTAAAATTATGTATATATATGAAATGACTTCTTTCAACTCAATTTATTTTTTTCATATACTCTTCATCATATTCAACATGTTTTTTGATTTTCTATTTTATTGTTAGCCGTTCTAACTATAGTTGGGATACATTTGCTTTGTAAACTATTATGAAAATATAAGAAATTGAAAATTCAATTTCAACATTTTTGAATTATTTTCAATGGTCTCAAAGAGATCATGAAACAAATATTCAATTTATGTTAATGATTTCTCTGTTTTCATTATATTTCTTCAAAGTTTCTAGATCAAATCAGATTTATTACTTTTATTTTTCATTGGAATTGTCAATTTCTTATATTTTGATTTTAAAATAAAACGAAAGAGAAAATAAGATATATCAAATTAAAAATTACGAAATATTACAGTATCGATTTTTTAAAATTTAGTACAGTATTCCAGCACAAAACGTGTCCAAAAACCTTTTGTATTCGCATAAAAAGTGTGACTTGATGTTCTAAATTTGTTGCAAGAAATATTGTATTTGCTATTATACTTACAGTGAGGTAATAATAGTTTCGAGAAACATTAATTAGTAATGTGGTGTAACTATGTTTATCAAAGTTGATTATTTCATAGAATTTTAAATAAAAATCTTTTTAATTGCGACGATGTTCCGGGATAATAGGCGGATATGTACACTTTATTTTCCAACTTGAGTAATTTTCGAATTTTCGGATGTTATTATATCTAGAAAAATCGGAAATTGCTCCCGAAGTAAAATAAAATGCATTTCCTCGAAAAAATTACGGAATATTACACTATCTAATTTAAAATTCTTCCTCAAACTTCAATAAATTAATTAATTAGAATGAAGCAAGATAAGCAGCATAATTGGTAGAGAAATGTATTTTATTTTCCGACGGGAGCAATTTCCGCTTTTTCTAGATTTAAAAACACTTATGAAACAACAACTGTAATATAAAATTCTAATTTTAGGCAAAATTCCTCTGAAGCTTACACGCCAATTGAAATCATAAGAATTAATGCTCAATAAAGACAAGAGGAACTAAAATTATATTGAGTTTGTATAATTTAGAGAGAATTTTAAACAAATTTAGTCACTTTTCGTCATCGGAAGTCATACATATTCACGCGAAGATTCATTATATCAGTTTAAAAATCACATCAAATATGATTTCTGTCAGGATGGAAGACTTATTCTAGAGTTATGCAGAATTGTTCTTAACAATATATCGGAATTATAAGGGAAAATAGTCGCTAACCTTAATTTTTTCGAAGACATTACTTTCGTTACACGGATCGTATACATCAAAATTCATTATGGGCACTCGTAAATTTAAACAATTACGTTTAAAAAGAGAAAGTAGAACTTAAAAATTAAAATAAATTCCGAATTGTAAAAAAAAACCACACTTTATGAGATTTGAAGAGTCACAATTACCTAATGTATTTTTTCGCGTTCCTTCGGGGAATTTAGACTATTTCTTATAACTCCCTTACTTATCTTTTTTATAATATTAAACATTATACTAACAGTAGAACATTAGGGAAAATACTGTCTACTTACCATACGCTTTCTATTTCTTTTGCAGATCTTGCAGATCTTGTAAGGATTATTTGATTAACGCTACTGTCCTTTTCAGAGATTGGTGCCTAATGGAAGAGGAAAAACATTGGGATGGAATGAGTTTCTCGTTTGGACGGCCATCTTCTCATCTCTCATCAATGTGTGTTGTCTCTAAAAAATGGGCCGAACACATTGAAGAGAAATAGACGAAAAAAATCGTTTGTGGCCGGGTGGCCGTCCATCTGAGGCTATTTTTTCTTCTTTGAAAAGGACAATATATATAATTCACTAAAATGATTTTATAATTTGCACCCGAAAAAGTGATGATATTTCTTAAAATCGAGTGTAGCGTGTCCATTATTACAATCATTTATGGTTTCAATTTCTGTGAAATTCCATGAGCGTCTATTAGCATTATTAGATAACACTGCCACTACAAATATTTTATTAAATATGAAACCAAAATTAAGGAAAAATACATGAATTTTACTATTCAAAATGCATCGTTTATTAGTCTCATTTTTATTCTATTTCATAATAGATACCACACTTTAGTTTGTATTATTTATTAGTTATTGTAAATGTAAATTGTGAAAAATAAATTGTTTTGGTGTTTTTGAAATATTTTACTTCTTTCTTGATGCGAATTAAAAGAAGTTTTTGAAATATTGTGTATTTTTTTTATTTTTCAGATTATGATAGTTCCAGTTTTATAAACAGCAGGCAACAAAAACATAATTTAATTGATAGGTTTAATTCTGTTTTCCACAGGAAACTTGAAGTTAGCAACGTTGAACCTTTTTTCTAACTCCACTTAAACCCCCGGTGTAAATTTTTGCTAATAAAATGTCCTAAGCATAAGCATCATAATGTAGCACGAATCCTTTTGGATCTAAAAATGACCTCTTTAGTGTGTAGTTATGTAGTTTGGGAATAGTTGATTACTGAAATTTCAGATGAAGGGAGCCTGCATTAATTCTAAAAATGCACTAATATATATATATATATCCTTCAGCTTCTATTCAAACCGAAATATGTCATTTGATTGCTTCTATTTTAGAGTTTACTTTAATCAACGTACAAGAAAGCCTTTAAAAAATTAGACTAAAGAAGACTTCAGATTTTTCATTTACTGATTAAGTTGTTTTTTTATTGTGAATACAGAAATCTGTATTTAACATTTTATTCCCTAAGGCCTGGATTAGGTATAGCACTCAAATTGGAATATTTAAGTTGGGGGCTCAGAAAAGATGCTCATGTTGCAAATTTCGGAAAGAAGCGTCGATTTTTAGATAGTTTAAGACGGGCTTGTAAATGTGAAAACATTATATGATACTCATAAACGTGTAAATGAGTAATAAATGTGCATTCAAAATTCACGTTAGAATAGTTTTTTAAGAGTAAAAAAATTCGGATATAAAAATTGTCAGGCCGTGAAAGTGCGGCCGGTGTACAAACGAATCATCCAATATTCTATTGAGGATGACAGATATTATTTCTTTTCTTAATAAAAATTATGGTTTAAATTATGAATGATAGTCCGGTCCGCAATAATGGATAATGCGTTTATACACCGACCGCACTTTCACGTCCGGACATTTTTCCTTCGGATTGTCTTCGGATTTCAAGTTTTGTACTCAAAATTATTTGTTCGATTTAATAGGTTCACGCCAGAATAGAGAACTTCCAGAGAAGACGTGGAATAATTTTTTGTAATTAAATGCTATATTAAACATCTTTAGTTTTCACAGAGATTTCATAGACAAAAATAGCTATATGAATGGACGGCGGCTAAACCAGGCAGATTCTCTTATGATGGAATCCACAATTTTCCTAAACTCTGTAAAAAATGACGAAAATTATTTCCTCGAAATTCCAAAATCAGATTGCTTTATTTACTTTCTTATATGCAAACTATTATTAAGGTATTTCGGGTTAAATTTTTGGGAATTGAACATAATAATATAAAAAAGTTAATCAATTTATAGAGCTGATAAACAATAATAGTTTTGATAAAACTTACGGTAACGGAAATCCATCATTTGAAATTTAAATTTTTTCTCGTTTTTGCTTCAATAATACATTTAAAATTTTGCAATAATAATAACATTTCATTAGTTTCCACATCCAAATTAAAAACTACTTCACTTTCATTAATTTATCTCCGACGGTTTAGATTTTCCCAAAACACCCAACTGCCACGGAACGGAATTGGCACCAATTCAGAAAGACTCCGAACCAATTGCGCATAACATGCCCTTGCAATTTATGATCATATTTAATAGAAAAGTCGGTTCAAATTATGTATGGTGTTCAGAAAAATATAATTTTTGTTTAAACTCGTCCCTTTTTTTTAAATCTACATGTTCGTTTCCATGTAGCTCCTTCAAAACTTAAAGGTCGTGTTTTGCGCTTACTTCGTGTCAGTACTCCACAATATCAGATTTTCGTGACTTTTCTGAGATCCTATTTTCACGCTTCAATTTGCTGGCTTTCATGATTCATACATGTGTTGAATATATTACCTAAGGCGTTTATGCCTAACAATTTTTTGAAAAACATGTTATTAATTTAGGTTATTTTGTTTTGTCGTCATTGTATTTACTCTTTTTCAAATACGAACCGTAATCCTTTAATTAAATTACCCATAACTTTGTTTCACCATTCGTTCTTGTTTCTGTTTTAACCAATTTACGTAATTTCATCGAATATGGTTTGTTTTCGTTTCCAATCCATTGTAAGAGCCAACAAACATAAGTTTCCAGCTGCTCACATTTTGCACTCAGTAATTGAAGCGTGGGAGTTTTCCGTTTACATTTGGAATTTTTGGTGCTTCTCCCCCTCGTTTTAAATTTGACTATTCTGATTAAAGTTGCACATTTCTTCTTCAGTCTTTTGCATAAACTCATTTCAATTCAAAGTAATTGTTCATCATTTCAGCGCGGTTATTTATGTCTTCAACACGATCATGATTGGATTGACAGCTGTCGAGGTTCTAGCAGTTTGCCTTGGCTTCGGACTGGTATTAGCAGTTTTAATAGTTGTTTGTAACTGTTTAACAACATGCTGGGATATGATTTCCCATAAAAGGTAGAAATTAATGATTACATTTTTTTATTGATACACTCAGGAAAAAGCAAAAAGTGGAGAAATTACCTGACCATTATGTTGACGAGATTCATCGATTGCTGCATCAAAATCAAAAATCTCGGGAATATTCATGTGTTTTTGTGGAATCATGCAGGTCATCGCCACATTTAGAAGTAAGAATTGGTTTATAATCGGAAATAATCAGTCTTATGCAATAAGTTATTTTCCAGCGTTTTTTTTCTAAAAGATAGTAAATTCCTAAAGAATTTTAAATTTGTTTGTTGCCCCAAAAAACGTCAGTTAAGGTTCTCTCAGAGAAGTTAAGGTTTCCCTTTCTCGTCAGTTAAGGTTCTCTCAGGGTTCTAATTAATTTCAAATTTTCTGAAAATTAATCTTGTTTGTTTACTTTTTGAATATCTTTTTATTCTACCAATGCTGAGAAAAGCCTGGCGAAGCTAGATATTATATTTATAGTTATTTATAAAATTTTGTTTTTAATTTCACATAAGTTAAACTTTTTGTTTCGGAGCTACGTACCAGTGATGGACAGAATTCCGTATTCCCTGTTCTGCGTAACGTATTCCGGAAAATGAAATTTCATTCCGTATTCCGAAATTGAAAATTTCTATTCCGTACGTATAAGTATAAAAAAGTAGTAATTATGGTTCACTCTACGCGCCAAATGGAAATGAACATTTAATATTATTTAACTGTAAACGCCAAGTGAAATGTTTGATTTCAAAAATGTTGACAGCGTATTTAACATAAAGTATTATTCATTTCAGAGATCGATGCCTAATGGAACAGCAAAAAATGAGGGGCGGAGAAAAGGTCTTGTTTAGACAGCCACACGGCCACTAAGGCCATCACGTCTCTTCCTCTTTTGTTTGTCATCAATATTTTTATTTCATCCATTTTCATTTTTAAATTAAACTTTTCATTTCTTGTCATCAAATAATAAACAAAAAATAGATAACAAAAATTGATGAGAAACAAAAGTGGAAGAGATTCGATGGCCTTAGTGGCCGTGTGGCTGTCTAAACAAGACCTTTTCTTCGCCCCTAATTTTTTGCTCTTCCATTAGGGATCGATCTCAGAAAAGGACAATATATATTAGAAACTATCTAGATCATCAAAAATATTGCAGCTTTAATATATGTGGAAGCCTTAAATGGACTTCTGCTGAAACTTTTTCAGTTGGCGTGACTGGGTCTTATTATATTGCACGTCTAAATTATAAGTCAATTTTCACATAACGCAATATGATTTACTATAAAATGTCCGACAATATCTTTTACTTACACCGAAATTATGAGCGTCAATTTTTATGATCGTTTTTGGCGTGCGCTCTGTATAAATAAATATCCAATCGAAAATAATTATTTTCCTATTTTTACGCTTGTCTTACAACTTTCACGTCTACTTTAGACAAACAATGTCTACGACAGTTTATCAGGCTTTTCTAAAAACTCTCTAAAGATATTAAAATCTTCACAAAATACTAGACTTGAGCATGTTTTCTGAGCTCCTTATATTAGCGTTCCATTTGGAGTGCATTACAAATGCCACTATGATAAACGTCTTTCCATTATTTTATGCGATCCTTAATTTTTCTATAACACTTGATTCTATGCGGAATATTTAGCTTAAAATGACAATAATCCACTTGAGACGACTATGTAACAAAGTTCAGGCGAAAAAAATAATAAAACCTGATCACATTTTTATGAGCCTAATATATAACAACCAAACTGTAGAGCTAAAGTTAACAATTTTAAATCCTAAGGTCCCTGAAACTTATGAGCGTACGCATTTCTTTCCCTATCCCGGAGTTTGTAAAAATTGATTTCTATATTAGATGCCTATTGAAAACTCAATTTTTGCTAGATTTCCACGTAATGCAAAATATTTTTCTACGCATGTGTGATAAACTTGTCTTAAAATAGAACAAGAAAAATCAGTTAGAGTTCTTGTAGTGAAGTTGGCTTGCTATAAATACTTTGTAAGACACCACAAATTATTTTATGGAAATATTTTTTAATAATAGAAATTACGAAATTCAATGAATTTCCATTTGATGGAATTCCATCGACCGTTTTTGGTGTTTTCTTCCCCAAACACACAGCAAATGATTAATGACACAATATTGTTTAATGATATTTTATAGTTTGGCTATTGTACAACAGTATCAAAATTGTCTAGAATGAAGTTTGAAGTTTTCATTTACTAAAGTTCAAATTATCAAGGAATGATACATTATTCTTTTTTGTTAAAGGTCAGTTTTTCGAGACTATTATGTTGTTTGTAACAATTTAAACATCTCTTTGAAAAAATTATTAAATAATTTAATGCAAAAAGTCTATACATATTTTTTTTGTTTTTCGCTACCACTCAGACATGGTGATTTTTTTGAAATTCAGTGCATAACAAAAAACAAATGACATTTCGAGATGTCGGGGTAGAATATATGCTTCTACGATTATGGATCCATTCTCAGTTTTCCAATTTATTTTTCAAAGAACAATCATCAATGAGAAGAATGTATTAAGATTTTTGGCACCCCAAATGTAGAATAACATTTTTTAATATTTAAAGGAATCTAGAGGTTTGAAACATTTTAATTGCAGTCAACATTTCAAGCACGTCAAATAAGAATGACGTTTTTGCAATATTTAAAATGTTTTTGTTACTTTCTGCACAGAAGTTTTAAAACTATATTTACGTCAGATTCACAGGATTTCTATAAATTATCTCTTAAACTTTACATTTTTAGGAAATTTCAGATTTAAAAGACTCTTCTGAGGCCCTGTTTTTGCTAATTCATTTGGCGTGCTTCAAGTAATTTTGAAAAGCAGGTCTTAAATTATACAAGAAAATAACTTCCTTATAGAAGAATTAAATTTGATTATTGACCATTTTCTGACTTTCTGAGGTAGTTTGAAAATAAACAATCGATATATTCGAATCGATATAATCGATAAATGAAATCGACCATTTATTCAAATTTAAACGATTATTATATGATAAACTTATTAATTATTCTAGAATAGCTTTCACGTAAACTTGACACGAATATTATAAATTGTAAGAGAAGTAGATCGTCTTACCGAATAGTACAATCTGAGAATCTTTTCTGAGCTCCAACTTGAAACGATTCATTTTGCGTGCCGTAAAGTGGTTGTTATGTCGTTAAAATTTCGATTTTCGAATTTTAAACGTGTTTTCCGAAAATGTTCTCCACCGTTATGCTTGTCAACGAATCAAGTTACTTGTAAAATCTCTGCTTGAAACAAATTGAGCAAATAATTAATAGTTTACGCCTTTCGGCTGATATTGCACGCCAACTTATATGGTTATAAAATCAGCTCGATAAACGTGCTCAAATCTAACTTTATTAAAAGATATTATTATTTTTAGATAGTTTAAGACAAGCCTTTTTTGCTACAATTAAATTGTAGCAAAAACTTTTTTGTTATAAACACGTAAAAAACTTTCACACACGTTTAAAAATTTCAAAATTTTTATTTCGAATTGATGTGATACTGTAACATTTGTTAAACAAACTTCATTCACTTCTACCAAAATTGTTTATCTAGCTCATAATAAGAGTTGAAAATATATACTGAGAGAAATAAAGGTTAAAATGAACATTTAACCACTCAAAAGATCGCTAGCTCAAATATACTGTATTAAGTACACCCATAATAAATAAATCATAAAAATAAATTTATGAATAAATAATTGAATAATAAACATAACTTATAATCGATATACCTATGTATTATTGCTGAGTACTGAAATTTAAATTAAAGGATTCCATCATACAAAGCAACCAACCTCTACGGCACTTCAACCGATATGGTAAAAAACAACGAGCTCAATTCACGTGCTCACATCATACTTTTTGAAAAGATATATGGATTTTTATATAGTTTAAAAACTAAACTTATCGACTGACATGTACATTTTCTTGTAAAGTAGACGTAAAAACTGTAAGACCTTCTTAAAATTTGTATATTATTCATTTCCATTTGGCGTGGTAGTGTTATAAAATGAGCTCAGTAAACGAGCTAAAACCCAACTTTTTGAAAATATATTAAACATTTTAGACAGTTTAAGAATAACTTGTCAAAATTGTCGACAACATTGTTTTCTAGACAAGCCGTACAATTTTTAAAACAGACTTAAAAATTGGAAAATTACTTTTTTAATTTGGCGTGCAATATTATTTTATATTAAATAATATTTCTTATCCTTTCCAAAATTACAATAAATTCCCATAATTATTTTATTACAAAGAGCGTATTTATGAACTAATACAACCTACTTTTATATTTAAATTAATATAAATACGAAAACAACTGACAAAATAAATACTTTATTAATTCAGTATTTAAACGAATCACGACTGTTATCTCCACCAATTGTCCATCCACGACAAAAACAAATCAACAAAATGGCAAAAATGGTTCACATGAGTGAAGTAAAAAAAATCACTTGACGTATATGACCAAAAAATCTATTTCCAGGACAGCCAAGAAACAAAAACCACCGACGATTCATTAAAAGATGAAGAATATTCGGAAGATACATCAAAACGACGCACATGGAACGGCTTAACAGATCCAATGTTTGACACTCTTCCCATGCCTTCGTGTAATACTAATATATGTGTTATTAACGAAGAAGATGCTCGAATAAGGTATTTATTGCATTATTAGATATATTATTAAGGCCATGTACAAATTATTTACAACTTTTGTTTAAAATTTTGGTAAAATTAACGCCTCCGATGCGTGAATCGAAGGGGTCGAGTAATTCTATCATGCAATGTGTTGTGATCAATTTGATATTGGTCGAAATTGCGTGGAAGAGGTGACATTAAGTGTGAGAATTCGGGAAATATACTGAAATCATATTTTTGTTAAATTATGATGAACTTTTGCGGTTCATACCACACTGATATAATGATTAGTGATGATAATAATGTGATGATTGACAGGAAACGCATTTTGTTAATTATCTGTAAGTAAACAATATTAATTGCCTTTATCAAATATATAAATAAGAATTGAGAAGTTATTTACTTCATTAACCTACTCAAGCTTGAAATATTTTCGATGTATGATACTTTTTATTAAAATAATGACCAACATTGTCTAAACGAATTAAAAAAACTTTTTTTGGTTACACTTAAATATAGGTAGATTTAAAACCTAATTTTTGAGGGTTTGGTGTAAATGGTTTCGAACTTGAAATCAAACAAAATTGAGTTACTAAAATTGATAGACGCAAATAATTAAAAGAATTGACATGTTTTCGATAAGTTATGTAGATGAGTTTTAAAATAAAGTTTCTTAAAACAATTAGATTTAAAATATTTTGTGCTTTAGACGGAAGTCGATCAATCGGCATCAGTAGAACCTGTCACAGGAAAATCGCACTAGATATATAGTGATTTACTTAAACGTTACGAGAATCTGTGTTCTTATAGTGTTTAAAATCAACTAAATATTATATGAATTCTACAGTTTAAAGACTGCTTTATAGGGTTTGTTTAAAATACATTTTTTTACAAATTTGAAGGATTTAATAAACTTTGTTTAAATAATTACAATTTTGCATTACTTCATTCTGTAATTAAGAATTTAAAAACTTAACATATAAACTATATTTCAAATTGTTTGTTGTTATGGCGGCTATTTCCGAAGAGCGACAAATTTCAAAGAAATTTTTGAGGGTCGTCGACGACGTTCACTTCTTCTCGGCCACATGCCAAATCGAAATAATGTTTTTGCGGTTTTTAAACCTATGTGGAAATTTTTACCCGTTTATAACAAAAAAGTTATTACTACAATTTAATTAATTTGGTCTTAAACTATCTAAAAATCTTAAGATCTTTCTATAAAGTTCTATTTGAGAATTCTTTCTGAGCTCATTTAATTACCATACAAGTTGGGGTGCGGCCACTGTTTTAGATATGCACACCAAATCTAAATGAATTTTTTCAATATTTAAAAGTGTATTACTAATTTACACATATTATTTTCACCTAACTTGACACGTTATTTTAACAATCCCGTCTTTAACTATCTAAAACGCCACGCTTCTTAGCGAAATATGTAAAATGAGTCTACTTTCTGAGCTGCGAACTTAACCATTCAATTTTGTGGGGATATGTAATTTCCGAGTTATAGTAAACTTGCACGAATGACGATGATCGAACTGTGGCGTAGTAGACGTGACTGTGTTTACGTATTGTCGTAAAATGAAAAGCTCACTTATTTAATAATGTTTCGAAATATTTTTAAAACTTTTAAATGAGGTATCTCGTAACATTGATAAAATGAATTTTTATTTGATGATCAACTGGACAATTAATCGCTACAAATTATAAATAAGATAAATAGTTGGAAGCAATACAAAATAAGTAAACATTTTATTTTACGACAATACGTAAACACAGTAACGTCTACGCTACAGTTTGATCTTCGTCATTCGTGTGAGTTTAATATCACTCGTAATTTCCCAAATTTTGCTGGGCTTTTTTAGCATTAAAATGCGTCTATTTTTGAATAAGATTTTGGTACAAATAGAATAAACATTATTTCTTCTAAGAAACCAATATCCAAAAAGAAATTTAATAAAATAATTTGATTAGGATAAATTTAGAAAAAGTACCCAGGAAACTTGTCAATGGAAATAACGATTTCTCAATAATTGAAAACTACTATATATATATATATATATAAGAAAATACCTATTTAGGTGAAAACTTAACCGGAAATAAATAAAAAAATTAACTACAACAATTTGATTCTTACGATAAAACTAATGATTATAAGAAAAATAGGCAAAATTATAAACAATTATTATCAATTGTGTTTATTTAATAGAATTCAAAAAGGGGCGTATTCGCCAACTACTATTACAGTTTTTATATCTCAAAAACGTCTTTCGTCAATTCTTTATCACACCTCTTGATATATTTTCAGGTAATTTTACATATCAGTGAGTATAATTACATTTCAAGTATAATGTTATTGACAAATATGACGTTTTTTTGCAAGGTCTGATGATAATCGATTGATAATATTTGAGTTTGTTGTTTTGAAAAATTGTCATTTTTTGTTTCTTAATAGTTTTTGTCCTTTTTGATAAAATAATATCAGTAAACAAGAGATATGACTGCGATCTAAATGTTATAATATTATATAGTGAACGTATTATATTAATGTTCGCACGTCAACTGATGTGGTAATACCTGAGCAAACTAAACGTTCTCAAATCTAACTTTATGGGAATACATTAATACTTTATAGACATTTTAATAAAAACGTAGTAAATTTATTTTCTCCTCAAAATTCAGACACACTCGGAAAACCGTTATTCCCTTAGGCGTCTGCTCATTTTCAAGTATATTTCCAGATATTTTCCTTTATTGTTTCATTTGCACGTTTTATTTACAGTTAAATCTGCCCATAATTTAGACAAAAATGTTTTAAATTATACTACAAACCAACTCCCTTACGCAAGAAATATTTTTTAGCATATTTTCTGAGTTCAGAAAAAATTGTCAATTAAAAAACCACAAGCCTTGATAATCTTTCAACAATAAAATTTCATCTTCGTGACACCGAGAATGTCAATTTTACGTGATTTGGGTGATTAAGTTTTTATTAAACTTTTCATAAACTTTTCAGACTATTTTTAAGCCGAATGTGTTTATTATAAGTCAAACAATTAATATATAATTGAGTAAATGTAGGTATAGAATATTAAGTATTGTAAAACTGCGGTTTCCCGAAGACTGAAGTCCCGATCCCGGTCTCGCTAGGGAAAAGCGGAGTCCCGGGTATACAAAAAGTAAAGTTCCGATCTCGGTGTTGGGTCCCGCGTTTCGAAATCTTCAAATTTTTATGGTCACGCCGCCCGGAATTCTAAAAAACGGGGTTCCTCTCATCACTGATGTGCACCTCAATTCATATCTAACATGATTTTCAAAATACACTCAGGGTGTGCCCATCGAATTATAAAAATGTAATATTTAACGTCAATTTTACTTGATGTTTTCAAATTATACTAATGTCCCTCTTTCTTATGTATTAAAATGAACGCGTTAGAAATATCTAAATAAACCCTATTACAATAATCCATAATAAAACATATCACATGTTATGAAATTGGATAAATTTCTTTGACATTTATTTATTATCATCATTACCAAAATGTCAATATTATTCATAAATAATCGTCAATAATTTACAGCTCAAAATCAAGTGATAAACAAATGTTCGGAATGAAAATCGAAACGACTGTATGAACGAAAACGAAGCTAAAGGATGTATTTAATTTTGATTATATAATTACTGTTTAATAAGAAATCTCAATTATTTTTGATTCATCACAGGTGATCTCACTTAACTCAATTATTATTATTATTATTTCTATGTATTTTGTGTTATGTATTTGTATTATAAATGATTTATTCTGTTTATTATGAATGATTTTGCTGACAATCATATAAAAATTAGGTAATTGATTTTATACGTTGTCCAGGAATTTCCTTGAATTAATGGGAAAATGAGATTTGAGACTATTGTGGTCTAATTTGGACAAAGAGACAACTGTGTAGATTCAAAATTATATTGGTTTATTATTTTGCTGCTATTTCTTACATATTCAAAATTACGAATTGACGATTTTCAATTAAAAGGTCGATGAAGAAAATTAGAATAAAAACTTAAACTTAATGTAAGAAAAAAATTGGAGACATATTTTTAAAAAAATGTGTGAAAAAAACTTTTAATTTTCTCGATTAACTTTTTGACGGTTATTTCGGAGCTATATCTGAAATCTAGATTTGAAAAAAAGTTTATTTCAGATCTATCCATGGTTGTATGAATAATTTGTTTACTTATCGGGTCAAAAGATGCTTTCGTTTCGAGAGTCTTCTTTGTTTGTTGAAATCCGACAAAATAGCAGTTTTCTGACACAGTAAAGAGTCATGTTGAGATTACTTTGGACCACTCTTTTAAATGATCTCCAGCTCATTTTCTTGACATTAACCATCTATCTCATGCTCCGATGTGTTGAGCATCTTCAACACGGCAAGAGGTAATCAAAGAAGTTTGTCTTCCTGGTCCAGTGCGTTCATTGACTGTACCAAGCTCCTGGTAATGGTTGATGGTATCTTATATGGTACTACGCGATATTACGAGACGGTCACTGATGCTTCTAGGAGTCACATTTTGCTTAAACAGTGCGGTAATCGAAGAGCAATGGATTGTAGCATTCAGCTTAAAACCTTAAAACAGAACAGATTGGGATGAATCTTAAAAAATGAATAGATGATAGTTTAATGACTAAAAATGTAAATATTGTATTGGCGCTACAAAGGTGCAGCAGCATGGTGCGCCATAGCGCCAAACTTTTGTTCAGAACTATGGGCCACCCTGTATATATATAAGCATATGATGAACTTGCCTGCCCCATGAGCCTGCGAAAATCGGAAGCAAATTGTAAGTGAATCGAAATGTAATATAAGGAAATTCAATCCTTAGCTACAGTGAGCTTAGCCGGTCTGCAAACCATGCCATCAGTTAGTCATTACAGAAACGTAGGCGTTAAGGTACACATCCAGCGGGACCATAGTTGAGTTAACTGAGCGATTATGTGTTTTACTCAGCGATAATGCCGGAGGATACAATAATTTAAAGTGTGCTAGTAATTCTAAACATATACAAAAACCGGTACATGCCAAATGAATTGATAAAAAAGGGAAAAGCTTCACACAGAAATATGATTAATGAAATTGATCACACATGCAACATGACGTGATTACAGTATTTAATGTGTACTTTATACTCAATTAAAATTTGAAACTTTAAAAATCACAGCTTTGCTTAGAAGAAGTATCAAATTGAAAATCAAATATATTATTGGTTTTCAGAAAAGGACCACTTAAATCAGCCGTGTATGGTTTTTACTTCTCTCAGCACCAATTAAGCCAAATTTGCTAACTATTGATGGAAATTTGTTTTTAAAAATACGCTTTTAAATAATTCGCTTCGTAATATTTCAAATAAAGCCCATTCTACACAATTTGGTTCTTGTAATTTTTAATATTCAAATTGAAACAAACACGTCTATATATAGTCAAAAACATTAAAAATAATTATTATTATTTCTTTTAAAATTATTTTATTGCAGTGAGATGAATTTTTTACGAGTTGTTGCGTACATAAATAATTAACTTGTTCACTCCAGGACAAAACGTGTCCAAATTTCAATTTGGAGACGGAGTCAAGAAAGATATTAGAAGGATAAAATTGATAAAATCAAGACAGTTTTTTGCCAAAACGCAAGCCTTCTTGGCTCTACCTGAAAATTGCGTTTTTCAGATTTTGGACAGTTTTATATTGTTTTTTCCTGGAGTGCTTTAATTTTACCTTAATTTGAATTAGAACATTAAATTTTTCGACATTCTTTTCATTAGATAATCAGGGTTTCTGAAAAATGAAACGTTAAGGGATAAATAAAATATTGAAAATAAAAATAATAGGTAGTATTTGCAATTGGTGCGAAGTCTTTTGCAATGCGGCGAGGTTGCTTGCCAGTGGAGTGCACTTGAGTTATTAATAATTTGCGTCGTGTGTTTTTTACATGTGGATTTCAATAAAATGTACATTAAAAGTGAGAAAGCGTCCTTTTAATTTGGCTGTGAATTTTACTATTATTTCTCCATGCATTTATTAATTAAGTTTTTGGTTGTGCAGGTGGTGCACCTGAGTTATTAATTATCTGCGGCAATGTAGAAAAAAAACCAATAGTTTCTTCCAAACTTGATAACATCAAAAAAACATTGCAAACCGCTATAATTTAGAAATTTAGAGTTATATAATTATATAAATTATCTGCTCATTATGAATCCGTCATTCACACGGTCAAATGAAGTGTTTTATAGTCTTTTAAGGCACATTAATTCCTAATAAAAGTTATGAGTAAAGTTCCATTAAAAATGTTTAAGAAATTAAAAAAGAAGCGGATAAGAAGAAAATCAACCGTTGACTATTATTTTTAAAATCAAAGACGGAAATGTGAAATTTCTAGTCAAGTAATACTTTGAGTTTTAAGGCGCCATATTAGGCATTTTATTTTATATATTATTTGATTTGTCTAAACGAGATCCAAAAAATCATAAATTCCGAAAATTATATATTTCATTTTATAATAATTAGTTCTTACTCAATTTCCCCTCACCATTGTTTGCTTATCCGGAGGCGACAATAAAAGTTCCGAAAATATATTTTAGCTTCCGGGTCAATATAATCAGAATTGATTAAAATTGTGCCTGTTATTAAACCAAAATGTGATTTTGCTCAGATTTCCTTGATGTTCATCGAAATGGGTTTTTCTTAATTCTTGAATAGCTTAGGCTGATATCACAAAGTTAATGAGTGTGACCATACGCCGCTGAAATATAAAATGTAGTTTAAAATAGCGAGCATTTTTTTGGACATTTAAATATAATTTCGCTTTACCTAATATACTATTTTTTAATCATTGTTTATTTGTTGTTAACACATTATAGAATTCTTTCGTAATTCAACTTATTATGATAAAATATTCAGTTTCCGTAGCAACGACGTTTATAAAAAAATTGTCACATAAACATTGATATAAAATTCAGGAAGAATACATTTAGAAAGCCAATGAAAAGACATTCACATTCTGTGTCCTCATGTGATGCTCTTTGTGTGTTTATTCCACTCTTTGCAGCTTTTCGTCATGTTTCTCCACAAACGTTTCTATCGCTGGCTCACATCTGCTCTCCTTTTTTGCTATTGATTACGGTGCGCAGATGAAGGGTCCGCAACAAACAAAACTGGCGAAGTATTGCACTTTGAGTTTTCCTTTTATTTTTTAATTTAAAAAACCTAAATTAAATCTTGTTATACCTTGATATTTATTAAAACAATTCTCCTATATAACAGTGGTATTTTACTGATAATATTTGCTTTAAAAATAACTTTGATTAAACTATAAATATATTCTTAATCTGTTTATTTTATTTATTAATTGTTTAATATATATGAACTATCGTTTTTCTATTGTTCTATCACATTAATTATTGTTTACCTAAAATTGAATTGCTCTTCGAACATCGCTGGTCAAGAGATTTTTTTTCAATTAAATTTTTTGTTTATTTATATAACAGTTGAAATGCAGCCAAATGTAAATATTGAACTGAATTATTATAAGCTTTTTATCCTATATATGATGGTTTTTATTTTATTTTTAAGTTAATACACACTGAAAACGTTAATGAAACTTAAAAATATGATTAGAGCATTAATTAAGCACGCCAAACTGATATTACGTTTATACGATTTTTAAACGTGTATGGAAAATTTTACGTCTTTATTACAAAAAATTTTAAGATAATTAAAATAGGCATGTCGTAGACTATCTAAAAATATTAATATCTTTCTAAATTTTAGCTTGGGTACTGAGCTCATTATCATACCATACAAGTTGGGATATTAAGTATTATAATTATTTCATTAAGAACATTGTTACCATATTTTAATTCCTCTACTTCCCCGACATTCGGTTTTTTATTGATAATTTAATATTGAAGATTGTTATAGCCTATTTCAAAATAGTTGACGACGTAATCACGCTGCAAATGCGGCATACTAATTAAAATTAATTTTCAAATCGATTATTTTATTTTATTTTTGTGACATTTTTAAAATTTTTATTGCTTATATTGAACGTTTATTAATTAGAAATTATTAAAATAATTGATTTGAAAATGAATTTTAATTAGTATGCCGCATTTGCAGCGTGATTGCGTCGTCAAATATTTTGACATACGCTATATAATTTAATATTTCATTAGTAAAAAATTAAAAATTTTAAAATACAGTTTGCACGCCAAATGGCAATAATGATTTTCTTTATTTTCCCATGTCATTTTTCACGTAAAATATTTTTTATGCTAGCTACTATAGTGTATTTCAAAATAGTTGACGACGTAATCACGCTGCAAATACGGCATACTAATTCAAAATCATTTTCAAATCGATTATTTTATTTTATTTTTGTGACATTTTTTAATTGTTATTGCTTATATTGCACGTTTATTAATTAAAAATTATTAAAATAATCGATTTGAAAATGAATTTTAATTAGTATGCCGCATTTGCAGCGTGATTGCGTCGTCAACTATTTTGACATACGCTATATCAAAAATAAAATCTTTTCAAAATATTAGATTTCCGCACGTTTTCTGAATACATTTTATTTGAATTGGAGTTTCCGTGCAGTTCGATAATATTTCTTTTCCAATAAACCGCATTCGAAAGTAATTTAGCAGAAAGAATAAAAAAAAACTATTAACCAACTTAACAAAACCAACCATCTGGCATAACTAAACAATACACAAATAGCAAACAAACGATAAATTTAATATTCAGTTTACTTTTAAAATCCTTTTAAAATTATTTTTCTTTCAAAGCTCGTCATTTCAAGTTCGTTAACTAGTCTGAAAAAGTAAAATATTTCGTTATTGTGCTCGCCAAATGTTTGCATTTTTCAATAAGTAACTGGCTCTGTTTGTAATCTGCAAGTAAGAATTTTAAACAATTTTTTACGTCATCTTGACAGTTTTGCCTTCGATAGTGTTTTAATATGATTTTCATTGCGAAATGATAGCTTGTTATTTTGTTGTGAGCTCTCTACTTAAGCATTACATTTGGCGTTCTCTGTGTGCTTGATTATAATATTGTTACTTTTTAAAATCAAAATAATTCGTTGTGCTTCGTTTATAACTAACTAGGGAGGTCATTTTTGGATCCAAAAGGTTTCGGGCTGAAACTTTGCAGGGTGATAGCTGAGAAAATTTTATTAGTGCACACAAAAAATTGTCCTGCACTGGGGGGTTTAAGTGGGTTAAAAAAAGGTTCAAAGTTACCAAACTCAAAATTCCTGTAGAAAACAGTAAAAAACCATCAAATTTTGCTGTCGGCTACTTATTCGATCATAATGAAAGCAGTGGCAAGCATCGGTGGTCAAGTGGTTGAGCGGTTCGTCATTCAACAAAAAGGTATCAAGTTCAATTCCTCACGTCGGCATTTAATTTATTTCATTTGTTCATTTCGATTCATAAATTTATTGAAAAAATTTACAAGTTTTTTTTCGATATTTTGGCCTTATGATGATAACATCCAAAAAAGAGTTAAAATTTTTAAAAATTTCATTTTAAGAGACTGAATAGTGTATTTACCAAAAAATTACATTTTCGGTCCTCTGGACTTTCCGCTGTTTGATGGCTGGAATCGTCAGGCGGCTGGTTTTCATGTGTTTTCATAACAATTTCGTACAAAATATGTGCAGTTATCGATACAGCGACATATCGACACAGCTATCGAACAGATTCCTAACAATTTTCAAAAACTTTTCGAAAACTCACACACCGTCCAAACATCAACCCTAAGACCTGACATTGGACCTGACATTGACTTGGACTTTGACAACCCAAACATTTTTTTTTATTTTTTAAATTTTATTTTAACAGATTGAATAGCAATTTCAGCATTATAGTAAGCGATTTAAATTGTCCATGAGACTCTGCACATCCTTCGTGACGTTTGTGACTATGCCTCGCAGGAAAGGTGTACCTGCTAGGACGATGTGTGGTTTTTTCGTGAATTTTCTGTAAAATGTTAGAACTATGTTCAATGACTTGATTACCGCACTGATCAGCACTGATATTGTTCAAAATTGTTATGAAAACACATGCAAACCCGCAGCCATACCATTCCAGCCTTCCAACAGCCTTCTAACAGCGGAAAGTCCAGAGGACCGAAAAAATGTAAAATACACTATTCAGTCTCTTAAAATGAAAATTTAAAAATTTTAACTCTATTTTGGATGTTATCATCATAAGGCAAAAAGACCGAAAAAAACTTGTAAATTTTTTCAATAAATTTGTGAATCGAAATGAACAAATGAAATAAATTAAATGCCGACGTGAGGAATTGAACTTGATACCTTTTTGTTGAATGACGAACCGCTTAACCACTTGACCACCGATGCTTGCCACTGCTTTCATTATGATCGAATAAGTAGCCGACAGCAAAATTTGATGGTTTTTTACTGTTTTCTACAGGAATTTTGAGTTTGGTAACTTTGAACCTTTTTTTAACCCACTTAAACCCCCCAGTGCAGGACAATTTTTTGTGTGCACTAATAAAATTTTCTCAGCTATCACCCTGCAAAGTTTCAGCCCGAAACCTTTTGGATCCAAAAATGACCTCCCTAGTAAGGCTTTAATAATTTGACAAACATTAGCGGCTCTCGGTTAAACATTATTTTATTCTGAATAAGATAAAAATTCTGATTATTTTTATTATAATGATTTTTTTTAACGTTTTTTTTTTAAATATAAATTAAATGGAAAGATGACCTTCTGGAAAAGAAAAAATATTAAAAATTATGTTCTTTAAATACTAAAATTGTAAAAATTACCTTTTAGTACCATTTCATGAAATTATACCTTTATAAAATTTTTTGTCAATACCGCTTCGCAAATAATCGTCTGTACGCGGAGCGTTTCGCAATGTGTTTATATGTTATAATTTACATCATACATCAAAATCCGCAACTTTATTTTGAACAAGTTAATAGATTTCTATATATGAAAGTTGGACGGAATTCTGAATTTCTTGAAACATTTACGTATTTTGAATTCCGTTTTTTAAACATGTTGCTCCCGTTTTGCGGATTTGAATTCTAAAACTGTAATCTGTCGATCACCCTTCCTAAAAATTCCATAACATTGAATTACGGATTCACAATCTGTACCATCTGCCCAGTTTAAAATTCTTCAATTCGTCGAAAGATTTCGCTATTCCTCGCTTAAAATTAGGGAAAAGGGGAGATAGTAAGAAGCACCCTTTTCGGTAAACATAAAATCCTTTTTTTAAATATGAAACATACAAATCACTGTCAAAAATTAATGAAAATTTCGATACGTTACATGAGTAAATTTGAATACTTCTAAACCATATATTTATTCTCTATGTATATTACTAATTAACACATTTACGTGGAGATTTTCTCAAAATTTTGTGTGTTAATTTTAAATCTACAAATAATTCATTTATATAATACCATTCAATTAAAAATAACCATGCTTAAATTCGAGCATTAATCTTCGGATGGTTTAGTAAATTATCTTAATTAATGTTTCAATCAATTTCATTTATCTATTATTTTAACTGTTAAATTAAGGTATATAAAAACCAATTGTGCAATCAAGAAAATTAGAAAATAGAGGTTCACAATATTTAAAGAATGATAACAACTATACCGGGAGATTTAGGTAAGTTGTTTCAATAAAATATTCCCTTATTTATCTTTATTTGTTTTTTCTAAGCACGACAAGTTAATTAATAAAAACAAAACCCTAGAAATGTCACTTATCTCTAAAATTTCATAAACTTTGTAGCGGCAGAGTTATTTTAGGAGAAGCCTGATAAATATACGGGAAAAAGTTGTGAAAAAGTTGTTCCACCTGTAACTTAATAAAATGCGTTTTCATTTCATTTCCATGCTAAAATTTATTAAGTTGAATTTGTGTGATTTCTCTTAGACTTATCACCTTCAAATTTTTCATTTTACAAGATTAAATTATTTTTTTACTAATATCCGCATGAGTTCATGAATATATTGTACTGATAATAGATGAATCCCTAAATGGAATAGGAGAAATTATGTTCTCTTTCTGACAGCCACAAAGAAAATGACATTTCCATCTCTCCTTCTCCAATGCACTCCAAATGAAATGGTTAAATTGGAGGGATAGAAAATGTGTTCAAATTTCTAGTTTTGATAAGAAGCGTAGGTTTTTAGATATTTTAGGAGATTACCAATCAAATTTAGCTGATGTTAAAGACTGTGTGCATTAGTGAATATTTTTTACGTCATTTTTGCAGGTTTTATATATATATATATAATCTCTGGAACTTTACATTTATACGAAAGTTCAGATTTTAGTGATTTTTCTGAGGTTATGTTTTTTCTAATTAATATGGCTTGCAGGAACACTATCTTTTAATTTTTTTCACTATTTTATTATCTAAATATTGTTCTGAAAATTAATATATATATATATATATATATTCCTTTTCAGAGATCGATACCTAATGGAAGAGCAAAAAAAGAAGAAAAAATGATGAACGGCCACACGGCCACAAACAACTTTTTCTCCAATTCCTCTTCAATGTGTACTGCCCATTATTTCGAAAAAAAGAGTGGCCATCCAAAGGAGAATCTCATTCCATCCTAATTGTTTTCCTCTTCCATTAGACATCTATCTCTTAAAAGGAAAATATTAATTAATAAAATATTGAAAAAATAATTTTAATGATAGTGTTCGTGCAATTGGTGCGAAATCTTTTGCAATGCGGCGCGGCTTCGTGGCAGTGGAGTGCAATTTTGGGGCCAACATGTGTCAACTGAGTTTTGCTCTGACTTGTGAGATAAAACCCTTTGAAATGATACAATAGTGACCAGAGTGACCGTCCAAACGAGACCATCACCTTTTTCCGATTTTTCCTCGGCCACCGATCTTTGAAAAGCAAAGTAATTTGCTCGTTTAGATTAGTTATGTTGGGAATACTTATTGTTAAATAAAATTCTAAAGTCTGTAGTAGGGCAGTAAATTTACGATTGCAGATGATTTACAAGTCAAAATATGAAAAAGAAAATACTCAGTTTGAAATAATCATAAAACCACACGCTGTGGTTATTCCGTTCTTGTTTCTTTCGTTTAATACAAAAGGCAATCATATTACCTTCCTCTGCAACTTCCTAATGAAATATCGGAATATTTCAACGTCATGTTTATTCATGCGATATTCTTGATGATTTGAAATCATATCCAGATGGAATAGTTTCCATAATCTTCGACGATATTTGATTACTCTTCGGAACCTTTTCATAGTAAATCACTTTTATTTTGATTGACGTTTTTAATTAAGGCGTAAAATAAAGTCAATTCTTTTTTGTAAAGCTTATAAACAATATTATATTGTGCTTAATCAAATTTGTTTATCGAAATTTTTCCCATATAAAGTTATTCGGATCCGTCAAATTCCATTATTTCTTTTTTTATTTAGTATTTATTCATTTACTCAATGTCATTCCCATATAAACTTATTTTATAATGTTGAGAGAATGGAAAAATTACATTGTTATTGAATGGAATATTATCGTGAATGTTATTTTAAACTATCAATATTTTATTCTACCAACTATTAATAGGTCTATTTTATTGATTCGTCATTATTTTAATTCGTGGAACACCAAATTTGAGAAAACGGCATTTGGTTTTACCCTCAAGACCTTGAGTGATGAAAATATTTCAACAAAAATAACAATTGACGCCTATTTCTTTAGATTTTAATTGATAACAAAAATGAAACCTACCGATATAGTTAAAAGAAATTTGACAATGTTTTTATAAGATTTTCATCTTTGATTTCGGCACATTTGGACAACTATTTTCAGCTGTCTCTAAGATTGTACCAAAGTGTCTCTAATGTCTTATAAATGTCTATTATAAAGTGCCAGTATTGGAATTTCATTTGAAATATCATTTTGCACTATTTGCAAAGTTACAAGGAATGTTATAAAATATTTTGTTTTAAAATGTTTTTTTTTCACAATAATATTTCCAATATAATTTTAAACTAAGGGCGGGTCGGGAAAAAATGTTTAAAATTGTAAACCAATCGTTGCTCATTTTGCGTCCGAATCGCAATTTGTCAACGTTGATGCCGAAACTCTCCAGAAGATTTATAAATTTCTTCCGCATTGAAGGTAAGAAGTTTCTCAAACTGACAAGAAATATGAGTTTCCGTGCAATAATTTCGAATTTCATTGACAACTACTTGAAGCAACAGTTGGTCATCATTTTTTTATGAAATTTAATGCTTAATCATTACACAGCGAACCTGAAATGACATTTTTTATTGAGCTAAACGTGAGCTGTTTAAAATAAAGGGGTCTGTAGGTCATTTATCTATCATTAAATTTTGTTGTATTCATTTCTAATTTAATGAAGGTTATATTTGTAATCCTTTGTGGGAAGGTGCTATAATGGTTTCTCGATATTTATTTCCCATTAAACGATTTTTATCACCGCTCTTTCTACTTGAAACCAGTATCCGAAAATTGAGAATGAAGAATACGAATTTATTAATTTTTTTTAGAAACTTCGTTGGTTCCACAAGGCGAATCGATGGTAAACGAGGAGGAGTTGAAAATTAAAACTCGAGTTAGTGTTATACCGTTTTTTATAAAATGATACTGTAACTCAGGACTTACATGATCGCGCATTCCACTGCAATTCCAATGAATTATCAAGTCCAAATTGTGAAAAGAAGGTTAGTTGTAGATTTTTAAATCAGAATAATAAGCTAAAACCGTGTCATTTTTGCAATTAAAATTAAAGTCGCAAGAAAATCATTAGTTATTATAGAAACGCAGAGGTAGAATGGTTTTAAGTAAGAAATTGTTAGAAAAAACTCGAATGTAGGTGCTCTCTGCGTATTTTTGTCGTACAGCCAAATTATCTTTGATATGATGTGCGATCCATAAAGGAATTTTTATAATGAAAAACTTCAAAATTTAATTAAAATTATTAAATTAAAACTCTTTTTGTATCTCGGCGGCTACGCCTCACACGCCTGTTGAATTAAGAAAAACGAGAGCACAGTTAAAGTTATTAATATCATATTAATATCAATTATTAATGTTAAATATTATACTTAAAATATAATTGTTCAATGATCTGGGAAATTGACATTAAAATCAGTTGACGTGGAAATTAGTGAGACGCCATTGAAGATAGATAATGATTCTATTTTCCATTAGCGTGCGCCTTGGCCCCACCTATAGGTTTTATTGAGTAAGAGCTGGACTTCTCGTGCACATAATTAGTGACTAAAAGTTTGATTGTGTTTTGCCTTCGGTCTCCCTTTTTTGTCACTTCAAGGAACTCATCCCGTCATTTCATTTAAGTGTGGTCTTGTCCACTTCAATATCCTTCGCTTTATTTTGTACACGGTAGGAATTCTGGATAATTTCAATATGTTATTTTCAAGTGTGATTTTTTTGGTTTAAAGGGACGTGCAAGAAAAAAAAACACGCCAAATTGTATGGTAATAAAATGATCTCGGTAAACGTGCTCAAATCTAACTTTTCGGTGATACATTTTCTCTTCTTCTTAAAAATCACACGTTCTTAAAAAACGGAAAACCACTATTCCAATTTGGCGTGATTAAGAAAGTAATTATTTCCATTTGGGGTGGTATTGCAAGTTTAGAAGACGTGCACAACATTTTCCCATCATTTTGTATATAACTTTTGGGAAAGATTTTAATATTTCTTGGTAGTTTTAAGAATATCTTGTCTAAACTGTCGAGAAAAGTGTTTTCTAGAAACACAATAAAAACTTTATCACACTCTTAAAATCACTATTTCAATTTTCCGTGTGCAAGCAATTATGATATTTTGGTTTCGTTGGTCGTGAGAGACATAGGTGTCGATTTAATTTTAAATTTGTTCATTATTTTGTCTTTTCATTCTTTATTGTTCTATTTTATGTCAATAAAAGAAGAAATTACTTTAAAAAATGAATATTAAATCACAACACCGATACCCAAACGAGACCAATGTATCCTCACTTTATGCACCTTTAAGACAAGTAGTTAATTGAATATTTTCTTGATGAGAAGTCCTGTCAAAACCAGTTGGTTAATGGGTATTTCAGAATATTAGGGATTACGAAAAATTTTAACACAAAGTTTTTTTTCAATATTCGATACCATACGATATCAAGGTCCCTCTGATATTAAATTTATTCGATTTTTATTGTCCTTTTCTGAGATCGACACTTAATGGAAGAGCAAAAAAGAAGAAAAAGTGATAGTTTCGGATGGACGTCCGCACGACTTTTTCGTCTATTCCTCTTCAATGTGTGCTGCTCCTTTTTTTTATTTATTTATTTATTTATTAGACAACACACATTGATGAGAGATTAGAAGATGGCTGTCCATACGAGAACCTCACTTAATTCTAATTTTTCCTATTCCTTTAGGCACCAATCTCTGAAAAGGACAATATAATATTAATTTGTTTTAATTTTGCGTTTTTTTGAATAATAAAAATATCAAGGATATTTATTTACCGAAATTTTCATTATCCTAAGAATATTGAAGCTTATAAGGAAATTCTATTATTTAATATATGAAATATTTTCCTTTCTCAATGTCTTCTTTGCCGAAAGTTTTTGATTTTCACTAACCAAGGAAGAATATAGAACGTAGTTGAAGGATATTTGAAGCCAATTTTTTTCTAGGAATAATAAAATTACTTACTGTTTACTGTTTTCATAGAAAGTTATTGTTAGTTAGAAAGAAAGTTAGAAAGCCAAAAATTACAACAAAGGATCACATGGCTCTTCTCTTTATTTTATAAAACGTATCAGACACGTTAACGCACATTACGGACATAATTAAATCATTTTATTATTTTATTTTTTCTTTGTCATTATTTCAATTTTTGCGATTATAATGTTATAATGTCAAAGTGTAAGAAATTGATAATTCATTTTCAATATTTTTGAATTAATTTCAAATTGTCTCAATGAGAACGTAAGCAAATTTCCAATTTATTTGAATAATTTCTCTTTATTTCATTATTTTTTGTTATATTTTGTCAAAATTTATAGTTCACATCCTATTGGTGGTTTCTATTATTTAATTTCTCGAAAAAACGACGGTAAAAAATATTTTTTTGTATTGTTTGCATACATCGCCACCCAAAAATAAACATAATCCAAAACGGAGAGTTCAAATATCCTTTAAGAAATGCAATAAAATCGAATAATATTCAACATAAAATTTTGTTGATCCCAAGATTATTACAACCATTATCAACTAATTAAATTAATTTTTAATTTCATAGTTATTTTGGTAAACAATGAAACATAATCGCGTAGGTTTTTAAAATCAATTTTAGCGAAAATAATTGAATTTCCCCCATTTTTTGAATTAAAAACATTTTTAATTAGGTAAATTTTCCAATTAATGTTTGTTTTATTTGCTGATAATAACAGCTGATACTCAATTCAAAACAATACAATTTGTGATAAAAAAAAGCACCCGACAATGAGTTTTTTAGACGCTTTGCCTGAGGAAGTTTTGGGTGTAAATTGTTTTCTTGTTTTTTAGTTGTTATTTTCTGCTTGTGATTGATATTCTGATGGAATTTGTCTTATAATACTTTGATCTTAAGGCATTATTTTCGGATGTTAATCAAATAATCTATCATTTTGGTTTGGTGTTGTTCATTTTGCAAGTTATAAATTTGTTGTTGGTTGGTTTCAGTGAGATTAGATTAATCGTTGACTAATCATTCCATCCATGATAGTTGCTATAATTATCTTGTAATGATTTAAATCACTTGTTATGTTGAGTTATAACAGTAATCTGAAAAAACGAAAAGAAACGTACAGAAATAAATCCCACCGAAATGAGGTGTCATTTGACCCAAAGGTTCCAAAAGCAAAAATACTAGGAAGCAATTAAAAATCAAACTTTGTTTTTTGGTTATTGCGTAAAATAAAATCCATTAGATTTTATCTGCGTACTTTGTGCATATATGCGGTTTATTAATTGTATTACTTTTAAATGGAATATGATAAAATGGAAAAAATAAATTTATTAATCAATTAAGATAACTCGATAACATACGTAATGGTAATAGATTTGAAGAGCTTAATTTTAAGCTAAAATTTTTAATGAGGACAATAATTAGAAAAAATCGAAAATGTGAAAAACTGATGAACTCTGGCGATTCTAGAACTTCTATAGATTCTAATCAGATTCCACATCACTACCACCCGGTCGTCAAACCATATTTAAATATGCAAGTTAGATTCATGAGATGAGAGCAATTAATATTCAAATTAAATAATACGTGATATTAGGACAAGATTTTGAACTTTCGCATTTTATTTTACGCAATAATCAAAAAACTCAAATTTTTGGACAGTAGCAAGAATATTATTTTCAATTATTGTCCTTTTCAGAGATCGGTGCCTAATGGAAGAGCAATAAAAGAAGAGAAAATGATGGACGGCCTCACGGCCACAAGCAACTTTTTCGTCTATTCCTCTTCAATGTGTGCTGCCCATAAGTTCGGAAAAAAGAGTGACCGTCCAAACGAGGACCTCATTCCATCCTAATTTTTTCCTCTTCCATTAGGCACCGATCTCTGAAAAGGACAATATTATTGTATAAATTGAAGAATCACGAATATTATAAATAAGCATTAATTGGTTCTAGTAGCGAAAACCTCCTTTGAAGGAATATTTTCTCTAATTGCACCCGAGAGTTTATGGAGTTTGGTCGGAATTCTCAATTCCGGATTTCCGATTTTCAGAAAATTTAATTCTAAATTATGCTGACGCACGCATATTTATTAATATGTGATTGAGTGACGTGAACTATATGAAACGTATATTAGGAGGTTATATTTCATTGTTCATTATGTTTATTTTATTGTTTTTGTTATTTTATTTAATAAATGATTTAATTACCAAAGTTTGAGGTCCAAATCACAAGGACGCCGTTCTTTTTATTCGTTCACGCCAACTGTAACACTTAAAACTTTGATTCATTTTAGACCATCCATATAAAATATACGTATCAATTAATTGAAGTTGCTGAATAGTTTTTGATATAAACTTAAGTTGAGCAAATAATCCAATTGGTATATTCACTGGGAGTACTGTAGTGTGGCTGAAAACATTCTCAAAAAGGACATCTTATGTTACAAGTCACTTTAGCGTCCGCTTGAGATTTTGATGAGACTTGCACCATTGATAGAATCGGATGCGCTGATTCCAAATCCGTTTTCAAAAACGGCGCAATTTTTCTCTGAGCCGAGATATGTGTCGCCAAAGTTTATTTTTGACAGCTTTATTGACGTGCATAAACCATAAAATATCCGACATAAGGAATAACTTAATTAAATAAGAAAATTATTTTGCGTGAAAGTTGTGGCAGCAGCGAGTGGATGGATCAACTGTAATGGAATAATTATTATGGGTGGTTATTTCGACGTGTTTTAAATATTGATAATGTTTATTTCGATTTGCTATGCAATTTGCAAGGTTATGATATTTGTATTTTAATAATTTCTTCAATTAATTATTGCGCCGATTTTGAAAACGGATTTGGAATCAGCGAAAAATGGTGCAAGTCTCATCAAAATCTCAAAGGGACGCTAAAGTGACTTCCTTTGTTAGTTGGCATGGCTGCTTTTTGGATTAGGAAATTAAATTTTTCGATCAGATTTTGACCATTTTCAAATTAACAATTGAAATTAAGAAAACATTAGAATCTGATAATAAATTATGGATTCTCGAATCGATTCTGGATTTTAGGCATAAAGAATTTGGTCAGAAACCAGATCACGCCGTTGAAAATTTGTCATTTCGGACATCCCTTTTTATCTGGCTTATATCCCAAATTTTATCCAATTGCCCAGATTCTTGTTAACGCGACTGATTGTAATTAGAAAATGAAATTATAGATTTGTTACGGAGGTAGCTTTACAATTAATTTTCCTTAATGTATATTTAGCCGCACATAAATAAAAATTAATATCGAAACATAATTTATTTGTTGCAATCTATTTCCACTACACTTATGATGTACAGAAGCTATTAATTGTTTTATGATAAGACAAAAAAAAACTGATTTTTTCGTCGATGCAGAATGTTTGATATTTTCAATATTTGATAAGTTTTTGCGAAAGACAATGAAGTTTAAACGAATCAGAATGATTATTGAAATTCGAGGGAGGCGAACCAATCAGTTTAGGTGTGAGAATTCACAAGGACGACGACGACTATGTTCACAACCCATCAGTGGGTTTTTTTTGTTTCGTTTTTGATATCAATTATATATAATAGTGTGAAAATGACCGTGGTCAATTTTATCAATCTTATTTTACTTATCTGGCCTGGTACTGATTGCCGCAAAACGGTAGTCAGGTTTGGTCAAATAATCATTTAATCACGTGCTCCATCGCTTTAAATTAGGTTAATTTTATTAGTTATATAACTTTCCGTTTTAGTGAAAGCAATAATAGTATTGATGATTTCACTTGTTTAATTTATATCACTTGATTGCTGAGTTTATTTGCTTAAGAAGTTGCACATATGTATTTGTTATTAGCTAGGGTTATCAAATTGCTTTGTTCTGTTATTTGGTTGAAATGGAGGTACGTGTAGCTCAGCTAGATAGTTTCAGACACACATTTCACATGCGAAACTAAGCTTTTAATCGGAGAGCTCAAAAAATACTCACATATAGATCAGGCGTAACAGAAGCGATATGGCTGAGAAGAGTATAAGAAAACTTGTCTGGAATTAACACATATAAGCTTAGAATATTCATTCTAAATAGTAGAAAATGTTAATTTTCATTTCGCGTATTTGACTATTTAATTTCAGCGGAATATTCAAATGTAGATTTTCCGAGATTCAAATAGGTTTTACGATACTTTGCGTGGACTTTTAAAATAGTTTTGAAGTCTGTTGTAATTATTTGTAGTCAAAATATCATAACATTTCAGGGATAAATGAACGCATAGAATAATAAATTGACAGTGATTTTACTAGAAATAGAATATGATGTAAAATTTACAAATTTCATTTGGTGTGTATATGGGAATGCACTCTACTGCCACGAAACCGCGCCCCATTGCAAAATACTTCGCACCAAATGCACCCACAACCTTTTAATTTATTATTTTTATTTTCAATATTTACAAGTCACTTATGTAGACGATGAAGAGTCTTCTGATCCATTAATTGAGGTACTAAAAATTTCTTTTCATTAATTCATCGGGATTTCTGAAGAATGAAACGTTAACTGATAAATAAAATAATGAAAATGAAAATAAAAATAATAAATTAAAAGATTGAGTTTGCAATTGGTGCGAAGTCTTTTGAAATGCGGCCCGGTTTCTTGGCAGTGGAGTGGGAATGTTTTAACATAATTTTTCTTTGGGGTTTATATGGCACAAATTTAGTGAATATTTGACGGGTTTTGTTTCATCATAATATAATGATAGTTGGATTTTTGTAAGCACTCCACCTGCGATAAAAAAAATGAGTGTCTCATTCTGATAGATTTAATTGATATTTTAAATTAATTGATATTTTGGCTTAAAATATAAAATCATCATTATACACGCCAACTGAAATTTTTATGATTTCAGATCATATGACTGTACTCCACGTAAGAATATCGATTTGATTTTTTGTTCAGCTTTAGAAACTACCCAGGCCATCAAAAATATCGATGGCATAATTAATCTGTCTCTGTTTAAAAATTTTTGTGGAGCATGATGTCCTTGTTATTTGAATTCACACGTTTTGTTGAACTTCTTGCTGTTTCAATATTCAGTTTGAGTTCTAGATGATTATTGAGATTCCATAAATAGATTTTTGGACCCACATCTTGCCTTCTTAACTGTCTTACGAATAACGATTCCAATTGTTAATGTTGGCCTTCTTAATATTATTCTGAAAATCTACGCGGAAATTATTATTAAAAAGATTGTATCTTTACAAAAAATACTAATCTAAATCCTTCATTCAAATTAAATTTTTTCATTTAATCCTAATGGATTATCAATTTCAAAGATTATCACATTCTAGAGATTCAATTAGTTTATAGCCTCGATGTGACTCATTTTGTTTTTTACTCTGTGATTTAAAATTTGTTTTTTATTAACTCGGTCATATGAGCCCTGGTTTTGTCTTTGGTTAAATGTTTGAAAATAATTGGTACGTTCTTTTCCGAAGTATGAACTATTCTAGATTGTTTTAATATCTTGATATGTGTACTATTTTGAAAAAACAACAACATTTTGGGTACTTTGTAGCACACCCTTGAGTTATAACAACATTAATATTTGGATAATTTTATTGACTTTGAAAAACTACCCATCAGAGGCATATTTATTAATAAATCCAAAAAATACTCTTCTTTAAGATTCTCTTTTGTACTCTAAAACCCCCTTTGTTAATAATGTTTAAAAATCATGGTTAAATCTATGGGATATATGGTTGAAATATTGAAAATAGTTTATTTAATTATCTTAATTTAAATCAATATTGAATATTTAGATAATTTGATTTCTTAATGGAAAATAGTAGCTCAAAGATTGATTGCTGTGTTTTCATAAAGTGATATATTAACTTGATAGAGTTCAATTCACTGATATCAAAACACATTTATTGAGAAAGTCATTCACTTGTTTCGAGAAAGAAATTTGTATTGTTACGTAAAAGAAGAATTTTCGATTTTCTATTTTAATTTTTTATATAAAAAACGACTCAGCTCAAGTAAAAAAATATATTAATATACGTGTATTTAAGCGCTTATTTATGTCATCTACAAGTCTTTCTGACTCCTCCCGTTTCGCTAGAAAATGTGCTTCTACCTAACTAGTTTTTCGACGGCTTGATTATCCCTATCATCATTTAATTTTCATGCTCCACTCTAGAAACGGACAATTTTCTTTTTACAAATTTTAATGTTTGGTTTCATGAATTGTTGTCGAATGGTTTCCCATTGATAAGTTTTTTTATAAAGTTACAGTGATTTATTAACAAACCGTGTTTGATACCTATTTTTCTATGTAGGAGGAAGAAAGGAAGTTAACCGTTGCACCACACGTGGTTTTCTCAAATGATCTTTGACTGAACCATTCAAATATTTATCATTTTGCTAATATTAATTCTCAATTGATGGAAGTTGATTTTATGCGTTCAAACTACGTCATCCATTATTTTTCATCGTCGATTTTCATTAGATTCCAACCCAACCCTCTTAACAGCTGTTGGTTGTTGTTTCTTCGATTCTACAATCACTTGTTTCATTTCAATCGCTTATAATCTTATTTTTCTAACGAGTAATCAGTGCTTAATCCGTTTTATTTGAAACCGTTTTTTTGTGTCTTAAATGCCTTATAAGTGCCCAGTTTTCGCAGACATGCCACCTGGGCGAATCGCCTGCCATGATTCGGTTATGCAATCGGTGGTCTCGCCACAACTGGGGAAGCTGAGGGTTCAGCTCGAGCGTCGACCATACAGTCCACCGTCTAGAATTCGTCGGTCGACAAGAAAAAGCATTTCAAGTGAAACTTGCCGAAATGTGGTCGATAAAAGAAAGGTATTCATAGAAATTGTTAATTTTATTTTGTCTCTTTATTGTTTTTGAGTAATTGTTCTTGATTTTCTACAATAATCTTTACTATTGTTAGACAAGCAGAAAATTTCTGCAAATTTCTTAAAAAATTTAACAAAAAAAACTTAATCACCCCAAATGTTATGTTTAAGTTAGTGGCTCAGAAAAGATGCTCATGTTGCAAATTTCGGTAAGAAGCGCATATTCTAGATAGTTTAAGATGGGTAATAAAACGGACGTGTTAAGTTTGATGAAAATAATACGTGTAATTTAGTAATACACGCTTAAGTATTGAAAAATATTCATTTTGATTAGATTTGCTTAATTATGTTTATGGCTTTTTCTTCACACGTACTTAATTGCTCTGTTTCTATTTAGAGAGAAGGCTCTGTAATGTTATTCTTCAATTAACAAATTGTTTGAATTTATTGTTTTGTTACGAAATGAAAATCAAATTTTAATTACTGTAGTTTTATATATTTTTGAAGTATTTTCTGATTATTTCTTTTCTCTTGAATCCATCCTGATAATATATTATTTAAGGGATCGTTAAATACACAAATATCGTTAATTTAAAGTAATTAAAAAATAAACGATTCTACAACTTTTATATCACCCGTGCGCATCAAATTAAAATTTTTTATACCGTGGCACGCTAATTGACATGGTAATAGTTTGAGTTCAGTAAACGTGCTGAAATATAACTTTGTGGCAAGATATTCATAGTTTTTGATAGTTTAATAGAAACCGGATAATATTATAAAAATAACTTTAAAAAAAGTTCAATACAAGTTCAATACAACATCAACACGTGTGAAGAAAAAGCCATAAACATAATTAAGCACACCTAATCGAAATGAATATTCTTCAATATTTAAACGTGTCTTACTAATTTACACGTATTATTTTCATATAACTGTATACGGTATTTTTTCAACCCGTCTGGAACTATCTAAAAATTATGCGCTTCTTGTCGAAATTTACAACCTGAGCATGTTTTCTTATCACCCAACTTAATCATTCAATTTGAGATGAAGTCATAAAACTTTAAGACACGCTTAAAAGCGAAAAATTACCATATCCATTTGGCGTGCCGTGGAGGGGGCCATATAAAATAAATTGTAATGAAAGTCCATCGTTTATTTACACCTATTTCTAACCTCTCTCTTTCTAATGTATTTTTATTTGGTGAGCATTTTGACGTTAATTTATGAACTTATCAATATCATTAAATGTAGAAACAACATGTGAATAAGTTATAAATTGAACTGCAATTTACCAGAACACGGCAATTCAAAATAATCCGAATTTGAGCTCTAAGTATTTTCCAATAGAACACGAAAAACCATAAGGGTTTCTTAAATCGAACATTATTAAAATAAATAAGTTGGAATTATATCGAACACTAGGTTTTGACTAGATTGCTCTCACATCTCACTCGATTTTGTGAACGAATTTTCATGTAAATATTGTTTACACTAAATGTTAAGCGTTAATTATTTACTTTACAATGACGGCATTGTTGTACAGTAAACAATTATTGCTCTCTGTTCAATTTTTCTGAGGTCAAATTGTTTTAGATGCTCAGTATTCTGTGTTTTAATTATTTCGTTATAATTAAGAAGTAACTAATTTTTTAAAATATGGCGGTTGTCACAATAAAATAGAAAAATTGCGAGAACAAAAAGGCTAATTTTCACATGTTTCAGGTATATAAAATTGTGCTAACTGGAGGGCCATGTGGTGGTAAAACAACTGCTCAGGTTTGAAAGAGCATGGGCACTCGGTTTACCTATCAATCACGTTGTAGGTGCGATTGGCGACGTTTTTTGAAAATCTTGGATGGAAAGTGTTCACGGTTCCTGAAACGGCTACCATTCTCCTTGGTGGTCGCGTCAAGTTCTCCGAGCTCAATGAGCAACAAGCGTACATCTTCCAGCGCGATTTGTTGGCAACAATGAAGCAAATTGAAGACGTATTGTGGAAAATTTATGATGATAATTGAAATTCTTTGTTCAGACATTTTTCAATCAAGCTCATGCCATTAAAGATAAAAATGTGCTCGTTATTTGTGACCGCGGATGCATGGATCCGTCAGCTTATTCATCACCGGTATGTTGGGGTGTGATTTTAAAAGGAATGAAGATAATCGTAGGAGGATTGGAAGAAAATGTTGAACGAACTAGGATATGACGAGTTTGATTTGAGATGCAGCCGTTATGATCAGATTGCGCATTTGGTGACAGCGGCAGATGGAGCTGAGAAGTATTATACGTTGTCGAATAATAATGCAAGAAGTGAAGGAATTGGAATGGCATTGGAACTTGACGAGAAAACGAGATCAGTGAGTAGCTCAGTTAGCTTAATTTTAGATATGTTTGGGTTTTCTTATAGGTTTGGATTGGACATCCTTATATGGATATAATTGATAACAAATTCACGACTCGGTTTGAAGATAAAGTTAACAAACTGATACAAGTAGTTTGTGACCGCACTGGTGTACGTTCGGGTGATCGCCTTGACAAGAATTCAAAGTACTGGATGCCAATTATCATATATATTGTACACTAATGATTTACAGGAAGCGAAAGTGGCTCGTGTCGGCTGTTGATTTTGACAATTTTGGAAAATTCGAAGAATTTGATCTTGAACACTATTATCTGCTCTCCGATGACCCGAAATATCAAGTGCGATTACGTCGACGAGCGCAAAACAATCGGTCAACGTATACACTCACCAACCGAGAACACTTTAAAGAGAGCGGTGACTCGGTGGAGACGCGTATGCAAATCACCGAAAGAGATTACAACTCCTATCTGGCGTTAAAAGATAAGAACAGAGCAAAACTGTTCAAGACACGTCGTTGCTTTATGTTTGGCAATCAGGTAGATCATATGATTGGTATAATCGCATTAAATTTTCTGTTGTTTACAGTATTACAATCTTGATATTTACAAGGAACCATTGCCACCACAAGCAAATGGAAAGTATTTAATGTTTTTGGAAACGTATACAACTGTTCCTGTTGGAACTCCATTGCCGGAGGGCTCGATGCCATCATTCTTGACCATTGAAAAGGTTTAGATATGGTTTTAGGGTATATTTATCTATACAATTGTTTAGGAGATCACTGGGGATAGTAAATACTCAATGTACTCATTGGCGAGATATGAATCTAATGCAGCCAAGCCGGAATTTGCGGGTGCTGAAGACTTTAAAGATGATTAATGGATTGTTGTTATTTTTTCTGTTATCGATTTGGGAATAGTTTAGATTTAATTTGCTTCTGATTTCATGCATATTGGTATTTCTTTAATAACTGTTGAATAATAATCGTAGTATTATGCTCATTGCCTCAAATCCATATCATTTGATTTATAGAATGCACATCCCTAGATTATCCCCACGATTATCCTGCCAAATATGTTGTCGAATTATCGGTGTTAGGTGCTTTAAGATCATTATTTTTTAGTTACATATATAATGTGTTATGTCTAATTTTCCTTCTAAACAAATCTGTTGAATAATTGAACAAACTTTCATTTAAATTTTATTCTGCGCATTCACTTACTTTTACTTCACTTTGTCTTTTTTCTTATAATAAAATATTTTTTAAATTTAGTTTGTAAAATAAGAATATATATTATCAAGAAGATCTGTAGTACTTTCAGAAGATAAGGTTTAAATTATTAATACAAGCCGAGGGCGTTCAAATCGTCTCTACAAGCACGCCAAATGAAAATTATGATTTTACTATATTAAATTGATAATTATAAATTCTAGCGTGTTAATTATATAATATTATCAAAATCTAAGAATATGAATAGTTTGATTTTATCATTTTTGAATTATTTTCAATGGTCTTAATGAGAACGTGAATAAATATTCCATTTATTTTAAAAATTTCTCTGTTTTTCATTATATTTCTTCAAAATTTCTAGATCACGTCAGATTTATTACTTTTATTTTTTATAAAAATAAAATTTGAATTGTCAATTTCTCAGATTTTGATAATAATTATCACGTAAATTATTCAGATGTGTCATGAACTGATGGGAGGGGCACCATTTTTTATAATTCCTTGCGGGCGGAACCTTAAACAAATTTTTTAAATTCAACATTTCTCAGTACTAACCGTAACCATTATACCAAAAATATCCGTATTCTTGTATTCCACGTGAATATTCTGATGAAACAAATATTTAATATGAAGATATTAGAAACTATCGAGACCATCAGAAATATAATCGTTTTGTCTTTTTTCTTACAATAAAATTTTTAGTAGTACTTTCTTACAAGGGAAGTGTTTTAGGTCGGGCTCTCAGATTTTGATAAAACTTCGCAGATAGATTCGCCATGGCTTTATTAGTATACTGACAAAATATTAGGACCCACAAAACGGTTTAAGTAGGTAAAAAATGGGTTTGAAATCCAAAAAATCGCGATCATTCGATAAATAATGATTTTTTGACCATCGAAACAGTGGGACAACAGCGCAGTGGTAGAACGATGAGACACGGAACAAAATGGTGAGGGTTCGATTCTTATGGGGGGTGGTATATTTGTATTAGTGATGCTAGTTGAATATTTCTATGTCGCTTTTTCCTATTTTACTTTTAAAGATTTTAATGAATATTATATTATTATTTATTTGTAAATTTATTATTTATTAAATCAACATATATAATGATTCTCAACAATCATATGTTGAAACATAAAAATTTTTTTGTTATTATTTGTTCCTTACAGTTGCTTCGGTGTAAAAAATGATCCCGGACGATCGATTTTATATCCACTCGCAAACCAGCTGTATTTTACCCAATTGTGGAGTTTCGGCGAACAAAGACGGTAAATTACAGACAAAACCTATGAACATATTATAACCAAGAATCTAAAAATTAGTTACCTGAAGGATTGAAGATCTTTGATGTATTTGAAAGCTTGGCTCACATAGCCGTGCATACTCCGTGCTAATTTTTATATCACACTTGAAGCCACCAAACACGCCAACATCCAAGGGTTGAATCATACCTGTACAACCAGCAGGAATTTGCAGTGTTTTTAATTTATTATCATCATTATATGAATCCGAATAACCGTTTGCATTTTTTCATCCGTTCCATGAATCAATAATAAGGAACAAATAATAACAAAAAAATTTTTATGTTTCAACATATGATTGTTGAGAATCATTATATATGTTGATTTAATAAATAATAAATTTACAAATAAATAATAATAATATATTCATTAAAATCTTTAAAAGTAAAATAGGAAAAAGCGACATAGAAATATTCAACTAGCATCACTAATACAAATATACCACCCCCCATAAGAATCGAACCCTTACCATTTTGTTCCGTGTCTCATCGTTCTACCACTGCGCTGTTGTCCCACTGTTTCGATGGTCAAAAAATCATTATTTATCGAATGATCGCGATTTTTTGGATTTCAAACCCATTTTTTACCTACTTAAACCGTTTTGTGGGTCCTAATATTTTGTCAGTATACTAATAAAGCCATGACGAATCTATCTGCGAAGTTTTATCCAAATCTGAGAGCCCGACCTAAAACACTTCCCTTGTTAGTACTTTCCGAAAATCATGTTTCAAATCTTCATACAAGCCGAAGGCAGCAACACACATGGATAAGAGACATAAGAGTCGCCGTCCAAACGAGAATTTGAATGAATTTCAAAAATATTTATAGTCGTCGCCAAATTCGATTACCTCCGCAAAATGTGGCGCTTTTTATAATTTTATAATTTTTTAAAAATTTTTATTATTTTCCACAATTATTCCACTATTTAAACAACATCTAAACATAGTTTTCAATTTATTTAAACTATAACAGTATAGAACCAGAATAAACAAGGAAATAATCATAAAAATTAAAAGAAAAAACACTATTTAAAAATAGTGCGTCACATTTTGCAGTGGTAATCGTATTTGGCGACGACTATAAATATTGGAAATTTTCTTCACGTTCTCATTGAGACCTGTTGAAATGTTGAAATTCGAAAATGTTGAAAATGAATTATAAATTTCTTACACTTTGACAATATTTCTTACTCATTCACACGTATTTTTTCCATATAACTTAATACGTCATTGTTTCTAGCCCGTCTTAACCTGTCTAAAAATATACGCTTCTTACTTAAATATGTAGCATGATCATTTTTTTCATTGAATTCGTCGAAGAGAGCACAAGAACTTGGACAAGACACCGTTGTTACGGCATATACACCAATTTGTAGAAAATACAAAGATCGCGCCATATTTTACACCAAACAATTGTGCCACAAATAACCTTTTAACATAAGCTATGAAGGTTTGAATTCGAAATTCAAAACATGTCAATAGACTGAATAACACTGTGGATACCAATATTTTTGCACTAGATGTTTCTGAGCTAAGAAATACGACAGAAAAACTTCCAACATCAAATTATGCTCTTCCGGCTAACAAAGAAGAACATTTGCTTCAATTTCAATGCTACGTGTAAAACCACTCACATTAAATGTATATTAAATTATAAAATAACAAGATTTTATTGAATTAATATATTTGCGAAGTTTGTAATCAATGGAAGTTAGGAGAACGATATTTAATCTTTAATACAAGTAATAAAGCATTAAAAATGAGATTATAAACTGATTAGGATGGCAAATGAGATTCATAATTTTGATGATATTCATATATATGTTATTGTGCCTTTTTAATTGATGCTATTTTATCATTTTCTCTAATGGTTATAGAAAATTTGTTTCTCATCATTAACCATGCAATGAACATGCCTGCAAAGGCACAAATAGCAAGTCCCACATCAATCATGTGTACAATTTCCATTGGATGGTAGAAATGAGCGGAATCGACAAAGTTCGGTGGGTTTTCAACAGCAAACGTTTGATTGATAGTCAAGACCAAAAGCTCTTCTGCATTCTTCTTTGACATTTTCATATTATCTGATATCATATCCAGTTTTTGTCTTTCGCTATAAAGTAAAAGTAGTAGTAAGGAATTAGAAAAAAACAAACGTACTTTTTGCTGAGATTAAGTCTACTTTTAATAGCAGCAACAATTTTTTTCGAATCCCTAAGATCTGTTTTCTGTAAAAACGCGGCTAATCCCATATCTGTCACCATTGCCGCATTCCTATACACGATTAACATTGAATCTTAATAACCCATTTACCTGTGTTGGTCACCAAATAGTGGCACAAATATTGTACTCACACCACTTTGAAATGATTCCAGCAGACTATTCTGTCCACCATGAGAAATGAATAAAGAGACTCTTCCACTATCTGCAATTTGAGAGTGGAAATTATGAAATACGGTCTTTTAGTACTCAGAAGATCAATCTGTGGCATAAATTTTCGAAAAACGACGTTGGAAATATTTTGTCGAGAAAATTCATCATCCTTTTCATATTTCCAAATGAAAAATACATCAGGCAGAGATGTAATGGCTTCGATCATTGCTTTTTTCATAGGAGCTGGCATCTTGAATGAAGGTGCTGCGGTTCCGAATGAAATGAGAACAACATTCTTCTTGTCCTTCAGAAATTCTTGGTATTTCTGAACGTATTTTCAATTTAGCTTGTTTGTGAGTCACTTATGCAAAATATATTATAATTAATATTAGTTTTAGGACGGTTGAACAAGTTAAGGAACAGTCTATAACCATATTTGGGAAAGGCCGGCCCTGGTAAAAAATAAATCAAGAATTTGATAGAACGTTACACTTTTTTGAGAACAAACACTTAAATAATAACCTCAAAGTTCAAAGAGTATCCAAACTTAATTTAATTCAAAACTTTTTTTCGTGCATTCCTTCCGAGACCGTTTGCGAAACCACGTTATCGAAAATGTCTTATATGTTGGATGAAAGGAGAACTCGATTAATTAATTCAAATGTGAAACATATAGTTTTGTGCTCTCAAATTCTTGATTTATTTCCTGATATATTAAATATTAAAATAAATATTTTAAAAATTAATTTTCTTTGAATAAATTATGTTGCCAACTTTTCCGGGCCGGACCGACATTAAATTTCTAAAGTATGTCTATATGTGTTATAAATTCTAACGTGTTTTACGTGTTAACAATAACATATTTTACGCTAACCTTATTCTGGTTTGTCTTGAAAAACTTAAACATCTGATTTGATGTTTAAATGATAGATTTTAGATGATTTTTTAAGTATTTAGTGTTATTTCGCTTGGCCACTGCGCTGTTGCCGTGATGTCTCTCGGATTTTTAAATCATTATTTATGAAAACACACATTTTCACATAAAATACATTAATTTCATTCCATTATTGTGGATAAACGGGATATTTTTGGATTTTTTAAACCGATTTTTACCTACTAAAACCTTTTTGTGGCTCCTAATATTTTGTCAGTGTACTATTTAAGCCATAAGGAATCTATCAGAAAACTTTTATCACAATCCGAGATGGAGACCTAAAACCCTTCCCTTTAAGGTAATTTATTTACATCGTTATTTGGTGCGTTAGAGCAAACAAGAAATGTATATCATATAATTTTTAGAATTACGAAGTCAAAAAATACAATTTCTTACTTTCTGCAGTCTAGTTGAACAGACATATGGAAGGAACTGGGTAAACGAGGATCAATGGAAAAATGAAAACAAGTACGTACATGTACAAGCATAGAAATCTCAAACACTCAACCCACGATTAAGAACTGAGAAGCAATCTTCGAAAATAATTCTTATAGGTACATTTTGTAAGAAGTATTTTGCAGAAATGGCGCCCTCACACTGACATCAATCTGTGGTTTTAGGCAGATACTTTCTATAGTAGAGATAGACCGAATGACAACTTTTGAATTTCAGAATCCAGAATTCAATATCACAATTGGAATTCCGAAATTCAGAATTCGGTATTGAAAAATGACCGGAATCCGGAATTCGGTATGTATCTGGTGTTAACGTTAATATAAAAAGTGGATTTTTTAATTTCGAATTATTAAAATATAAAATATCGGAATAAAATTTGAAAATACGGAATCCGGAATGGAAAAATGGCCGGAATACTGAGTCCGGAATTCAGTCCATTTCGCGTTTTTTTTTTAGTAATGAAGTATTATGGACCACTTTTTTAAAATAAAGATTATATAGGTAAGTGTAATAGATGCGCTGTTCTAAAGTTACATAGAAAGTTGTCTCTTAATTTATTATACTGGAATAGGTAATTCTACTACACTCCACTGCCACGAAACCGCGACGACTCTTCTGGTCAAATAATTGAGTTACTAAGAATTTATTTTCATTAATTATTCAGGAAATAAAATATTGAAAATAAAAATAATAAATTAAAGCAAACAATTGGTGCGAAGTCTTTTGCCATACGGCGTGGTTATTTGACAATGTAGTGTTATTACACTTCTACTATAATTCTATTATACTATTAATTCTACTAAAATAGTTCTTCATAGAACGTCAACATAGTCAATAAATTTTACGAAATTTTTTCTCAAAAGTTACACCTAAAAACAATTTTCCGATCTGGCTTTTATCTTATTCTATAATCCAACTATCTTTAAGAACTTTTTTGTAAACCTTATTAAGTGGTTTTGGTTTTCTAAATGCAATTCCACCAATTTCAAACATTTGTCTCGTCCAATCCCTTTGGCCATCGCATAAGTGATGCGAGTTCATGTACAACAAGTTTGTCTCCCTCATTACTTCCTGAAACACGTTTTAATCATATGTGACAACGTTTTTTGGCTTTACCGTGCTTGGTCGATTAATAGAATACTTTGTGCGCATCACATCTTCCATAGGTTTGCGCTGGATTTCAAAGAAATTAATCATTCCATCCTGAAATTGAAGACTTCTGCGTGCCTCCAACAATGGTAATTTGTTTCCGTAGTCGGATAGAATCGCTAAAATGGTTCTATTTCATATTTGATGGTATTAGTCAGACTTACATATGTATTTTAGAGGGTGCGTAATTCCAAGATATTGGTTTACAGCATCCATGATAACCGTTGAAGAAACGATAACTGATTTTTTCAGTCCAAGAGCGTCAACAATTCCTAAGTTATGTCTCATTATAGTCTGCTGATTTTGTGACTGCCCACAATTTTGATCCGCTACCGTACGTTACTTTATAATTTTTCTTTAGAAATTAATTATGTAGTTTTGTTAATAACTTGGTACAAAGTAGAGTTCATAAGCTAACATTTATCAAAAATAGTAAAAACAAAATGTTTTTCGTGATTTATCAGATTAATATTGACATGACCTCTCATTATATGTTTCTTCCGGACGATCGATCCATGTTTGACTTAAAATTTACCTTCACTTTGATTTTAAACGAAACTTTTTAAAATCATTTTATAGTAAAAGTACAGTTAGTTCTCATAATTTTTCCCGTTCAATTCAAAAACTTACCTAGACCACATACATCAAACACTTCATGAATAACAAAATCAAATTTCGGCATTCCTTTCAATGTTTCTATTATATTGGTGTTGTTTAACATATGAACACATTGCACTTTATGAATATTACCCAAGCCTTCCATTAACTAAATTTTGGAAAATACAAGATTTCAGTTAAAGAGCTCACCATTTTCTGATCACTTGGCTGAGTGGTTGATTTCCATAAAACATCAGGAAGAATATTTGTTTCCAGCATGTTCGTTACATCCGGTGATGGTTCGACGGTTAATATTTGTTGAACATCATCTGATAACGAATTGCTAATGTCATAGCGAAATACATTATCAATTACTGTCTGAAATACAATTATTAAATAAATCATTGTTATCAGTTTTAGAGTTTTTATTTTAGCTTAACCAGTTTCTAACATATGCAGATTTAACATAGATTTGTTATTGTCCTTTTCAGAGATCGATGCCTAATGGAAGAGCAAAAAATTAGGGGCGGAGAAAAGGTCTTGTTTAGACAGCCACACGGCCACTAAGGTCATCGAATCTCTTCCTCTTTTGTTTCTCATCAATTTTTGTTATCTATTTTCTGTTTATTATTTGATGACAAGAAATGAAAAGTTTAATTTAAAAATGAAAATGGATAAAATAAAAATATTGATGACAAACAAAAGAGGAAGAGACGTGATGGCCTCAGTGGCCGTGTGGCTGCATAAACAAGACCTTTTCTCAGCCCATAATTTTTTGCTCTTCCATTAGGCATCGATCTCTGAAATGAATAATAGAATTGTTTAATATTTTTGAAACGGTCTACTGTACTTTCTCACTTTTTCTATGCAATAGTTTAAAAAAAGAAGATCAAAACTTCTTATTTCTTTACTTTTATTTTTTTTTAATATGTAAAATATAATATCACAGGCAACAAGTGAAACTGTTAAAACATGGAAAAAATTTTAGCAGAAAGAAAAATAAATTTTTGTATAAAATAAATACTGAGTCGAATAAATGTATAAGAAAAAGGTAAAATAAAATAGTTCAGAAAGGGGAAAATTTTGTGAAGACATAGGAGATATCAAAGAAAATCAGGGAAACCTTAAGACATTCAATTACCCGTTTAACTGTAAATCTAAGGAAATTAAAATAATAAATATGCTAGAGGAAGGAAAAGTTTTTTTTTTTAAATAAAACTAGTATACTTTGAATTAACATATAAGAGCAACCAATCAAAATTAGGTACTGATAATATATTAATTAGAGGAAATTTTTGAGACTTCACCGAATTGACCGAAAAAGCCTCTCTTTCATGGTGGAAGAAAGTTTCTTACACCTCTCTCTGAATACTTGAATTGTTCTTGAAATGAAAAATTTTATACGAATTTCTCATTTGGGAGACTTAAAAGTTAAATTAAATTCACTAGGTTAGTTGTGGGTTTAATTGAGAATAATTTTGACCAATTTACTTGTACTTTACCCAACAAAAGTTTAGATAAATAACTTCTGATTCAATGATTCTCTTCTTTTAGACAAACATTTTAGGTTAAAATATTCCAAACGCTCGTCATATGAGATCATTAAAAGATATGATCTTACGATTGATCATTGAATACAGTTTTTACGTGAATCTTCTCTCTGCACATTTTCAATCATAGTTGCATCACGAACTTTTGTTGGAAACGATACCTGAGTACCGTATTCAATCAAAGATCGAACATGCTATTTATAAAGCATTAGATTGTCTTTTGGTTTTACTGAGGAGAAGAATTTGAAAATCAAGAAAACCATACGGTTAGCACGATTGAAAAAGTTTTTCCAATGAGCTGAAAAGTCAAGGTTTTCAGACCCAATAAACCCTTAATTTCTAGCCTGGGAAACCCGACTAATCTCGATATTGTCAGAATAGTAATTATGCACTATTGGTTATTTGCTTATTACTCTATCTTGCTGCATAAATATCTTTAAATGTTCAAGAAAACTTATTAATTAAAAAAAAAACAGTATAAAAATTTTTGAAAACTATAGAATATTTATAATTGTTTCGTTTCATTTGGAACTTCAATTTAAACTTCCACTTTTTGATCCTACTACTTTCCAAAAGACATTGTCTAGGAGGCTGACCGATCTAAACAATGGTGACTTCTATGAAAGCAAATAATTTTAAAAACTTTATGAAAATAATTTGGATAATGAATTTATAAGGTATGTACACGATTCATTTGGCAAGAGTTGGGACTTGATTTATGCAACGCCAGAATCGAATCCAATTATTAAGCGCAAGATGGAATCTAGGACGTGACTACCTTCGAACAGGATAAAGATTCAAAGAACAATTGTAGAGTCCGGAAATATTAGACGGTTTCGATTCCGGTGACCATCGTGACCAAGAATATCACAGATCCACGATGTTGATCTACAACTTCACCGGTCTACTTTCAGAATTCTCTCTGTAATTCTAGATGAGTCGACGACCAATTAACCGACAACATAAAAGCCACGCCCACCTCCGATCGAATTGAAGGAGAACCACTGAACCACCCAGAGGCAACAGCGAGCAGATGAAAAGCATTAATCAAAGAAAGTTATTACTGTTTAAATAAAGTTTTTATTTCCTCTTGCTGTACATCACAGACGAATTCTAGATGTACATTTTAACGTTTGCTTTCGTTTTCTGTCATTTACCATATTTAAAACGTGGAAATCGTGTAAAGGAGGGTTATGCATCAAAAGAGAAAAGTTATTTTCCTTATTCGTGTATGGAAGGATATAAAAATGTATATGGAACAATATAAAAATGAAGAATCTTAATTTTGAACTATAAATAAATAATTTAAAATTTTTTAAATACTTTAAGGTACGCCAATTTGAATGCTAATAAAACAAGCTCAGAAAACAGCCTCAAATCTAGTACTATTTGAAGATTTTACTATTATCTGAGAATATAAGTAAAAGCTGACTAACTGGCGCAAAATACGTTTTTGTAGCTCCCACGTAAAAATTGTATGACGCGTATAAAATTGAGCAAATCCTTATTTCCATTTGGAGGGATACCGTAATATAACCTTCTAACTAATGCACCAAATGGAAATTTTTCGAAGTTTAATAGTTTATTACCAAGCTGGTCTGATAACTTAAAGCTTTAGCAAACCAAATTGAATGATTAAATTTGAGGCTCAGAAATTATGCTTATGTTGCAAATTTTGGAAAAAAGCGTATGTTTTTAGATAGTTTAAGACGGGCTAGTGACAATGACGTGTAAAATTATATGAAAATAATACGTGTGATTTAGTAATACATGTTTAAATATTGAAAAATGTTCATTTCGATTTGGCGTGCTTTAGATCGTCAATTAACTATAAAATCGATAGTATATGGACAGAATGAATTTAAATACTTACAATATCTCAAAAAGATACAGAAATGTCCACGTTAAAATCAGTAGTACGTGATTAACCTCAACAAAATTGACATTTGCGGGTGGCGTGTTACTAATTTCTATGGTAATTGTAGGAAATTAAGAGGGAAATTAAAAATCGGAGGTAAAAAACGTTCGGTGTACAAGCGCATCCAACACATTGTTGCAAATGGATATTCATAATTTGGGATTAATGGAATAAAAATATAATAATAATAGAAAAATGATAAACATGAATTTAATGTATTCAATTATTAACTAAATTTTAGGTTGTTTGGTTTTCAAAATGTCTAATTCGCAAGTGTCCTGAACATTGTGACTATGTAAATGTCAGAAAATTTCGATAGCCCAAATACCATAAGTGTGACAAATTTAAGACGGCAAAATTTGTCAAAGAATTGTGGTGTGCAAAAACGGATCAAAATTCATATTCACATAATTACAACCAGATGGACGTAAGAGTTAAGCACTCAGAGATATAAATGTTTGTTTAAAACGCCGCACTTTCACGGTCAGAAGTTTTTTTAAATTCGATTTATAATATTACTCGGAAATTAATAATAGAAAATCCATAAAATATTAAGTTCTATTATTATCATCAAAATATAAGAAAAATGAAAACCTGAAGTTCAATTTTTTAAATAATTTTTCTTCATTTCATTAATTTTCTTATGTTTATTCAAAATTTCTACGTTAGGTTGCATGTGTTATTCTTATTTTTTAATGAAATTAAAAATGCACTAATAAATTTCTTATAAATTGACAATACTAAATGGTATAATGACTTAAGTGAGCAAGCTAATTTGTCTAATGAATATTGATCCAACTAGATAAATATATATATATATATATAAAACCCTACCACATTGTGACCATTTCGAGCCAAAACATTTGCCATTTCAGCCACATAGTTAACATGACTTTGCATCATTCTTGGAGAATATATAAGGATACGATAGCATGCAGCCAAATGTGCAAGATATATTACGTTGATAATTACTTGCATGTCTGGCATGTCTGGCAATGGCTGCAAGTTTGTTAGTTTCTAATCAAATGAAGTGAAAATTTGTTTGACTAAATTTAGCTCGCTTATTTTAACGGTTATATCTGAAAATTACCACCCATTTTTGGAGAAACGCCCACTGAAGAGAAGCATTGGAGTTAAATTGATAAAAAGTTAAGACCGAGTTCACAGCAATGATTGTGTTAATTTGTTGACCTAAACCTAACTGAAACAATGTTATTTTTTTGTTATTTTGTTGTGATAGAAAATTTGCGTACAAATTGAGTAAACAAATAACAACGCGTGTGTTAATAACGCTTGATTTGGCGATCAGAAAATCAACAGGAATGTTATAAACGGTCTAACAAGATTTAATAGTTAAGTGCTATATATTATGTTATATTGTTTAGGTCGGAAGATAAACAACAACAAAATACAAAATTATTGAGATTGTGTTTTGTAGGTTTGTTTTGGATGAAGTGTCTCGGCATAATAAAGAGAGAAACGTCTACACGCCAAATGAAAATGGCGATTTAAACAAATTTAATCAGTTTATACGTGAAATTTATCAACTAATTTTTACGCCAATTTTACAGGCTTTTCTTAAAATATTTCTGACACTTTAAGTTTAAAAAAAAAGTTTTAGATTTCAGTCACTTTCTGATGTTCAATTTTTAAATATTAATTCGGCGTGGCTCCCTAGGATATAATAAAAACTAGCTTGTTATGAAGAACATATTTTTTGAAATGAATTCTGGGCATTAAAATGGAAGCATGGATGACGAGAAGAACTGAATTCAGCCTATCAGCCTAGGTAATTCAACCGATCTTGTTTAATATATCATTCATTAATCAGTTAACCTAAAACCTTGACCACAAGAAAGAAATTCAGAATATAAACGAAATGCAAGCATTGATGTTTATATTTAATAAAAAAATTGATGTTTATATTTAATACTACCTAAATAAAGGGGGACACCAGGAATGAGGAACTTCGAGGTTTCTCTGATTTTATTTTTCCCTTTGTTTCACGCTTAATTGATAGATATAGGAAATATCAAAAAATAAACATGAAAATATGACAGTTTGTTATCAATTTGTTTTGTGCCAGTAATGGCAAAAATTATCAGCATAGGTTCATTGTTCCGAAACTTAAATCTTGACAGTTTCATTTAAATGTTTTAATATTGTACATTAAGAGATCAGTGCCTAATGGAAGAGCAAAAAAATAAGAAAACTTACAGTCTTGTTTAGACGGCCACATGAGCACAGATTTCGTTTCCATCTTTTCCTCTCCAACTTTTTTCTCTTTTTTTGAGACAACAAATAAGGTAGAAAATAGTGGCCGTCCAAACGAGACCATTATTTTCTTCTTGTTTTTTCCTATTATCTCTGAAAAGGATAAAACTTTTGTTTATTCCAAGAAAATTGTTTAATAAGTATTTTGTGCAGCCGGAAGGTTAAAATTAAAATGTGTTTATTAATTATTACTTGAAAGCTACTAACATCATAAATGACGGCACAATGGTGTTTCTTTCGTCATTTTTAACATCTTAAAACGTTTTTATTTTTTTCAAAATTACTATTTTTTTTTGACATGAGTGCATACTATTTTTGACATGAGGAATCTACCTGCAAAATTTTAAAAAATGCTGAGAGTTCGACTCAAAACACTTCCCTTGTAAGAATAATTTATTTTAATTATTATTGACCAATAGAACAAATATTTTCCATTTATAACTGTAAAACTTATTCGAACAAAACAACATACACATTTTTTTCATATCTTTAAATCTATAATTACTGTCGATACGCTAATATACTATACTTTTTATTCTATAAAATCAAAGTTTTCAAAAATTTTTTTTGGAGAACACTTTAACATAGTATTTCACGTCGCATCAAGACAATATGTTGGAGTGATTTGCCGTATCGCAAGTGCTATAATAGGAGCAGATAAATGCACTAAAAACGTTATCAGTGAGTATCAGTGAGCACTCAATTGAATATAAATGGACCAGACTTGCGACGACTAATAAACCATCTAGTTGTGTTTCCCGCAATTGGTTCAAACTCTTTTGAAATGCGGCGCGGATTCGTGTGAGTCGATGTCGCAAGTTTAATAATATTGTATTAAAATAAATTTTTTTGGATTTTTAAGAGTGAAGTTGTCGTGCTCCTCTACCTTAAACAACTGGTATGGAATCCCCGTCGTTCTTGGTTTGGGCAAACTTTTGATTTACATTTCGAGTTTTTTATCTCTAGTTCCTTTTCCAATCATTCTCAAAATGTTCTTAGTATATTTTCTGGTCGGTAATCTAGCTCGAAATTTTCCATGAGAGTCATATGACTGGGTTTCTACCATGAGACTATGTGGGCCGAATTCTGTCTTCTTTTAGAATACCTTAAAAAAAAATCGCTTCACAACAGACTATGGCTTATTACATTCAAAATCGTCTGAACACTATTTAATCCACGAATAAGATTTTCTCGTGTATATGGGAGAACACCAAGTAAAATGTAAAAAATTAAATCTCTGTTATCAGATTGAACGTGACTTTTGATAGAATCTCTACGATCTAGAGAAAAATTTAGACAAACCTAGTCATTTTTCATAGAGAAATATCAGAAATTTTCATTATAAACGTTTAACTAATCAATTATAGACATTATAATTTGGAATTTGGAGGGCATATGATTTGTCATAAAATTCCTGTCTTGTTCTGTAGTCAATATCCCATCAATTCGTCAACAGGATACCAACGCCAGTTTTGGAAATTTAACCCACATACCATACCAATGTTTCGTTCAAGCTTCTTGTGACAAAACTCTCAGATCCTCAAAATTTAAGGACCATTGTCTAAAACTGACAGTTTTCTTATTTATGGATAATCAATATCAAAATTTTTTCATAATTAACTTGCATAGTTTTTTTTTATTTTTCAAAAGACTTTAGGAAGACAATAACTGTTCTCTACGAATTCTTTGGAAAGGAAATTTTTCGTCTTCACGCCAAACTAATTCGTAAGAGCACCAACTCTAAAAAAGTAGATTAATTATAAAATTTAGCCCGGTAATGATTTTGCAATATTTAAACAAATTTTATCAATTTCCACGTACAAATTAAATACTAATTTTTGACGTAAATTTTAAATTCTTTCCTTCAAATAACTCTAACGTTTTAAATTTTGAAGAAATTTCAGATTTAAGTGAATTTCCTTTTTTTACGAATTCATTTTGCCTGCATTTTGTAAAAAGTTAAAGCATCGGACATACTTTAAAGAATTTTTGTAAAGTTAACAATGAAATTATTTGGAACTTTACACGTGGAGATTAATTAAATGATTTAAAATAGTCTTGGTCTTTTGCCGGTGACATCGTTTGAGGAAGTTGGTTTTCTAAAAATATAATTTTCATCACGTGATTCAACATCTTTTGGTTGTTTAATTAGGAATTTTTTAATATCATCTGTAAAAATAAAAATTACTATGCGAAATCGAGAGAGATCAGATGGGTGAGACAATAAAAAATTCACGAAAATATTTTTTATTTCATTTTTTTTGTATCAAGCTGTTCTATTTTTGTATGTTCCTATCACTAAACGGTGGAATGATGTGCATCACTTTTTTCACACCTTTAAGTATCTCTTTACGTCCAATGACTTAGCCTTGAAAGAATATTTGTAAATTTCATTTTTGAATTGAAGAAAAAATAATGTTAAAAATTGCTAAATAGAGAGTCTAACTTAACAGTTTAACTCTAAATTGGTTCATGAAAGGGAATGTTATTTGTCTGACTGGTAAAAATGATTTAAACACCTCGAAATAGATTTATCTTTCTAAAAAGTTGTATTTGAGTATTCCTACTAAGCTCATTCTTTAGCCATAGAGGTTTGGATGCTTAAAACTAATCTGAAATTTTCACGTAGAAATTAGACTTCTTTTTAAGAAACTAACACACTATGATTGCTACTATGCCTCCTTCACTGAATTAATCAATTTCAGTTAAGTTTTCATCTAAAAGAATATATGTATTCAAATAAATACAAATAATAGTCCACATAAAATTTCTGCTTTATTAAACCCATTTTTTATAAATAAAATATCTTTAAATGCAAAAAATAAATTAATAACAATATTTTTCGTCAGACCCGTCAGCACAATCCAATTCTCCATTGCACCACTGTAGCTTTGTTACTGATTGCTTCTGATTTTCGCATAACAAATACTTAACTTTATCCATTTGCTCTAAAAACAAAACCAATTTTCATTTAATATTTATACATTAAAGTCATACTGCAATTCATTTCATCTTCGCCTGATAAACAGTCAGAAGTTCCATCACAATGATTTTCCCAGTCAATACATGTGACGCCACCACGAGATTGATCACACATGAACTTTCCAATACAAGCTGTAATTATGAATTTCGAACTATTCCAACGATCAATTCTCTCTATTTTAATTAATTTGTAATTCTCACTTGTATTTTTACTACAACCGATTTCATCCAAGTTTGATCCATCCCCACAATCATCAGCAACTCCGTCGCATCGTTTATTCGCTGGAATACATTCTCCACTCTTGACACAAGCGTATTCATCCTTAGCGCAAGAAGCTAAACATGTTTTCTTAACGATGCAAGCTATTTTGAAAACATACGACAATTATTTTCATCTTCGCCGTCGGCACAATCAGAGTGCCCATCACATCTTTTGCTCATATGTATGCACATTTGAGGTGATGCGCAACATGCATACTCATTAGCCGTACAAGTTTCCTTAATCGCTGAAAGTTTGAAATATCTTGATTATATGATCATTTAACATTTTGCGCATCATTGGGTTTTACCTTAAACTCTGGTTAATTAATTTTTATTTTTAATCAATGAGTAATTTTCGTTCTCAAAAAATCTAACAACCTAATTAGCACAAATGTATTATAGTTTTTAACCACCACTTACATAGAATGTAACATTTCGGTTTCATTGTATTAAATAACACAATTGTACATTTTGATCGGTTTTTGTAGTACTGAAAAAATCGCGAAACGAAAATAGAGTTTTAATATTGGCCTGTTTCTAATTAAATTCTACCAAAAAATTGTGTTTTTGTATGTAATATTAAAAAAGATCTAAAAGATTTAAAATTTAATATAAATAATTAATAATTTGATGTCGTCCATCATGATTTAGTGTCTCAGCCTCGAATAGAAAATTATAAACACAAAATTAGAAAATAATTCTGTATACACGCTATACAAGATTTTAACCACATTTTACACAAAATACATAACCCCTAAATTCACAGGCAAATCGGGAACGAATCATTCACCGCCGTTTTGCCGGTTTCACAAGAAATCACAGTGAAAAAAATCTCTCTCTCTCTCTCTCTCATGAGCACACCTTCCCAGGTTTGCCTGGGAGTTTTATTTAATTTTGATTCCATAAAATTTGCGTACACACTAGCTGAAATCGTTGAATCAAAATGTCAGTAACAATGCTGTGATCGTTCATTTTTAGAAGGAAAGTTAGTTCAGTGTCCGATTGAGATTTTGCTCAAACTCAAATGGTTCAAAAAATTGCGTCGATTTTGAAAACGGATTTGGAATCTATCAATGATGCAAGTTCCATCAAAGTCTCAAGCGGATGCTAAAGTGACGTTCCTTGTCATATTTTTAAAAGTCAATTCAAAAAGGGAAGTAAATTTAGAGTCCGCTTGAGATTTTGCTCAAACTCAATCGGCTTAAAAAATTGTGTCAATTTTGAATCATCCGAAATATATCAATATTGCAAGTCTCATCAAAATATCAAGAGGATGCTAAAGTGAGTTGCCTTGTAAGTTTAAGTTAAACATTATAAATATACGATAAACATTGTATGAAATTTACATGTGATTTAAACTTAGTAGAACACGTACGAAAGCTCCGAATTATTTTCAGATAGAAAGCCAAATGACCCAACGTTTTGTTGTGTTTCTACTAATTTTATCAGTTTGTACGTGAAATTTAAAAACCAACGTGGACGCCAAATCAAATCAACGGTTTTGCGATTTTTAATGTGTGTGGAAATTTTTACGTGATTATAACAAAACATTTTTTATTACAATTTAATTAAGCATACCTTAAACTATCTATAAATATTAATATCTTTCGCCGCAAAGTTATATTTGAGAATGTTTACTGAGCTCATTCTTTTACCATACAAGCTGGGGTGCAATGTGATTATTTGATAGCTACAGGTTTTCCTTGAATTACGTGGGACGCTTTAAATTTTTACTGAAGTTTTAGATTAATTGACAAAAATGAACTTCATATTTTTACTAATTCATTTGGTTTGGATGCTCATTGACTGGTCGCTAATAACAGGTCGATATTGAGTAAGAAAAACACTTAAAATTATATGAGCCAAAAATACGTTTAAAACTCTCGTATATAACGGATAAGACTTATTTAAATACTATAAAATATTTATTTTCATATGGAATATTCATTGATATATTTTGAAATAAAATATGCTTAAAGACGTCAAGTGGAAATAAAGGTTTTCTAATTAATTGCCGCTTCATACAATTTTACGTGTATTTTACAAAAACGTAGTTTACGCTAGTTTGTAAGATTTTTCTTAAAGTATATAATATCATTAATATCTTCACAACTTATTGGATTTGAGCACGTTTTTTAAGCTAGTATTCTTCTTCGTTATTCTCCTGTCATTCTAGTTGGGGTGCTTACTCATTAAAACTCAGTTTTAATTGACATACAGTGAAGCCTTATTTCAAGAATTTCTGGAAGAATTAGAGGAGGAGAATGATTTCTAAACAATTAAACAAATTAATTTCTATTGCAGGTCCATACGCCAACAGCAACAATTAAAATATTATTTATTTTACACAAATCCTTATTAATTATACCGAAATTATCTTTGTTTATAAGGACTATACATATATATATATATATACCATTGATGGAAGGAATATAATTTTTCAATTTCGGAATACGGAATACGGAATAAAATTTCATTTTACGTACTACGGAACGCCGAACACGGAATGCAATTTAATTCTCGGAATACAGAAAACGGTAGTCTGTCCATGACACACTCAAATTTAATACTGTAATATGTTTTAAAACAATCAAAAAGAGTACATATCAGTTGACGTTAGTTCGAGAAGACACTTATTTACAAAAAAAAATTTTTTTCATATGTGAGTTACAAGAAATCTTGTACAGTCATTTTGTGGATCAAATACTGTTAGCCTGGACTTTGTCACTGTAAGGATGAACTTTCGTGGGTATCAACAAATTCTGACACAGAATTTGTTGATTTGGACGTCGGTCTGGAATTTTACGTTGATCGTAGTGACTCGGATTGCGTAGAAACTGGTTGATGCAGTCCGGAGATCTGTTTAATTGCCGCGCGATGCCCGTATTCGAGTGAACAGTTTGAGGGCCGTTATTTGACATTGCTCAACTTATGACAAATGTGCTCCTCGCGCCATGGTTTGAGCAGCTTATTTCCAGCAATCAGCAGATGACTTGATGTAGATTTAGTCATTATCACTTGCACTCCTATATCCAAAATTTTCACGCCAAAAAAACACCAAAAAGTTGAAAAAACCCCGGGTGAACCTAAGATATTGAAACGGCGCAATGTTCATGTTTTTGACTTTTTCTTGTATATTTATCCTCATAACACATAATTTTTTTTTCAAACTTACGTAAGTGATGTATTTTTTTGAGCTCTATAAAACACTGTAACTCTTATTATTGAATAACTCAATAGTGAATAGAAAATGTGAAAGAATCAAGTGAACCTAAGATATTGAAACGGACTGTATTATCTTTTTTCTTTATTTTGCTAAAACTATTTTGTTATAGTAAAATGTTAGATTCATGTATACATGTATTTCAGATTCACGCCAACTGGTATTGTTTAAAATGAGCTCAGTAAACGTCCTTAAATCGAACTTTTTGGAAAGATATAAATATTGTTCGGTAGTTTATGAATGACTTGCCTAAATTGTCCAGAACAGTTTTTCTAGAAAGCCGATAAAATGTTTCTTTAAATTGTAATAAAACATTAAATTTGATTTGCTTTTCTTTTGCACAGGACGCTTAAAAACGTGTTCAGAAAACGTTCTCAAATCTAATATTTTGTGAAGATTTATATTTTTTTTAAAAGTTTGACAAAAAATATGACAAACTGGAGCTGACAATAGTTTTGTAAAGATCACGTGAGCGTTTTAAGACAATCGTAAACATTAGAAATACATTATCTCCATGCGACATGTATTTTTAGGATGTGGATATTTTGTCATTTGTTTTGTTTTGTCAATATGGATATTTTTAGTCAATTAATCCATAGATCATCAAAGGTAATTGGTAAAGTAAGCCCGTTCTCTAATTCGTGTGGTATGCAAGTGTTAGTTAAAAACAGCTCTCCCGTCAGTTTCGCAGATTTTTTTGGGTAATTTTTGTTGTGCTTTAAAGTTTAGATTTAAGTGGCTATTGTGTGCTCCTGCTTTAACGAATTTTTCTTTAACGAAGACTAATTTGTTAATTACTAAGATATGGAGATATAAGTTTAAAAAATTTAACAGAAGTACACGTATTTGAGTAATAAAAATGGGACTACATAAAAGATTTGAAGGTTGCCAGATAGTTTAAGGATAAAATTCTAAAGACGTGAAAATGGCATTTTAACTTTTGCGTGGAAATGAATTAGCAGCATTTAGCTATTGTAAAATTTAAATTATGATTTGGCGTGCAGAAGTTTCAGTTGAAATACAGATTCCAAAATTAAATCACGTCTCTGATGGTCTCACAGTTCTGCTTAATTTTTTCTCATTATTTCAGTTGTTTCTAACATCTACTCTTACCCTTTGTTGAAAATATTTTCTCTCGAATATCAAAAAATCCATAAAACTTACTACAATGAAGGACATGATCGTATTCGGGACATATTTTAATAGCATTTCGAAAGTTGCAATTCTCTGTAGCTTTATCAAAAGCTTGATCAGCCGAGGTACATTGCAATAAAAATGTTTGTCCAATTGAGCACTGGAAAATGGCTTCTTCCCTTACACATTACGTAATTAGTTTACTTGAAAAAAGATATGTGAACATGAGGTATTATAGATAAAGTAGTTGACCCTTTCAAGACCGTATTGTGCCAATGTTTCATCGGAAAATTCCGTCTAAAACATTTTTACCCTTTCTTACTTATTCAACATTAGTAACCTTATCGCAATAATTGATAGCGTAAGAATTGTCAGGCTTCTCCGTTGCAGCAGGTTCCGGTGGTGGTGGAATTTCTCCAGGCTGTGGTTGTTCTATAACAGGAGATGGCGGAATCGTAAGAGGTCGGTTTGTGTTGGGGAACATTGGCTGCACTACTCGAAATTCCGGTTGGATATTTTCATCGTCTTCGTCTTCGTCTTCTTCTTCAAATAGATCAAAACCTTCAGAGTCAACACTTTTCACCTTTAATTTTAAAATTAGCTTTCCACTAAATTTTATAATCAAACTGTTGCGAATGGCCGCACATATCCGTTTCCTGATGATGCTCGTGGCTGCTGAACGGATGGATATGGATAAGGCTGCTATAAACAATTAATTATCTATTTCAATATTAATTTCCTTGTATTTCCGCAAATAATTATTTGTACTGGGTATTCCTTCGAGAAATGTTTTTATTTCAATATAAAAGTACAAGCAATTAAGGCGTAATTATTTTTGAAAATAAAAATATATAGAAAAAGGGACCCCACCTGAGCTTTGCGATATTCGGTAAAAGATAAAACAATGAGAATAAATAGAATACAAGTAATTCTCATATCCGAATAAAATACTTAAGAAACTTTCGTTGCAAGAATGATTGCGGAAAATAAAAATCGGCTTCTAATATTGCAAATATTGAGCCAAATGTTAACGCGATCAACAACAAGCAAAAACAACAACAACCAACACCAACCTGCTCAAAAGCGCCAAACGAAAAAAAACCGGAGCTATCTATAGAACGGTTGAAATAATCCAAGAAAATAATAATGAAAAAGCTTTTGCGCATTTCTCTGTTGATGCGCGCACTTATTGTTTTTGTCTAACGGTCATTTTCGGTTACCGGCTCATTGAATAGAAGCAACTAAAGCAAATAACCTTTTTATTTGTATTTAATTCATTTACAAATGTTCGCGACATAATATTTGAGATTAAGTGCGATGGGTCATAAGTCGCTGTTTCTGGTTTCGAACGAATAAAGGAAAACGAAATTTAAAATTAAACCTTAAAGTGTACTTTAAATTGCATTACATTGGGATTTAATATTAGGCCAAAGACAAAGTACAGCAACGTTGGGACACAAACGAATTTTTATATGACACGAACGGTGTCCGTGTTTCAGAATATGAAGGGGAAGGTTGCAACATTTATGTAGAATAATTTAATACATAGCAGTATGTAGCTGAAACAACCGCTATCACAGCGAATTAGGCTTAGGTACATAAGCCTAAGCCTTTCATCTGAAGATGTTTCGTGTCCCAACGTTCGTGTACTTTGTCTATGCCCTAATATTACGCTTTTCGAAGAAATTTTATTCGTTAAAAAATGTGTATAATAACATAACAAAAATTGTTGTTTTAAATATTTTTAAGCATCTGGGCTGAAATTTTAAGCGAAAATAATGTTCGGCTCATCTTAAAAAGTATTAATCGCGTAACGCCATTTGAAATGACGACAATGGAAGCTCATTTCTGATCCAAGGCCCTTAAACGGTATGCTAGATTCTTTTATAATTCTTCTTCTTTTTTCTTATATTTTTTAGATATATTTTTAGACAAATCTAGTCACTTTGCGTCAATATGTTTAAATATTCAAAATCATCATTTTCAATTGACGTGCTGCTTCGTTTGAACGCTCAAATTCTTGAATCATACAAGTTGTTTATAAAGAATACTATTATACTAAAAACAATAAAACTATGTTTCTGCATGGTATAAGATTTACGTCCAACCAAAATATTCAAGACAGGACATATTTAATCTTCAATATCTTTAATTCCGTTTTAGTATTAGTATTAGCGTAATATTATCTAGTCCGTCTTAGTAACTTAAAGTATTAGCATCTTTAAAACTAAGCCAAATGAAAAATTCTACATTAGATCAGAATATTCGTCGTCTCCTTCGCATAACTTGATAAATCATTGATACATCAATATACAATCAAAGTGGCGCATAATCAGCCTGACAAAAGTTTGGAGATGTGACGCACTATGCTCAATCAATTTCATAGCGTCGATTAAATAATTTTTTAGCATTAAATTATCATTTATTCGTTTTTTAAAATCTGTTTTAAGGTTTTAAGCTAAATTCTACACCATGGTTCTTCGATTATCTCGCTGTTTAACAAAATGTGACTCCTAGAAGAATCAATGAGCTTCTCGGAGAGCTCCGTGATACCGTATATGATGCCATGAAGAGCTTGGTACAGTGAATGAACGGTCTGGACAAGAAAAACCAACTTCTATGATTACAACTCGTAATGTTGAAGTTGTTGAACACATCAGAATATGATAAAGATGGCTACTGACATGAAAATGAGTCGGAGATCGATGGAAAGGGTTTTCAAAAGTGAGCTCAACATGACCCTTTATCGTGTCACAAAAGCTGGTATGTCAGATTCCAACAAACAAAGAAGACTCGATAAAGGAAAACATTTTCTGACCTGTACGCAATAGGTAGACTTTGATGACCGAGTACTCCAAATTGAGAGGTTAAGTTGAGGGCTCATAAAAGATGCTTATGTTGCAAATTTTGGTAAGAAGCGCATATTATCAGATAATTTAACATGAGCTAGTAAAAATGGTGTGTCAAGTTATATGAAAATGATACGTGTAAATTAGTAATACACGCTAAAATATTGAAAAACATTAATTTCCATTTGGTGTGACCGTAATTTCTGACGAGAAGATGTTCATAGTAGAAACCGAATTCAAACCGAGTGCTTGCCACGGCAAAAAAGCTTCTGAATTGGTCAAATGCCGTATACGTTATGGTGTTCTGATCCATCTCCTGCGACAACTAAACACTTAATGCGACCACTTTAAGATCAACAAATAAATGTAGATCAACGACATTCTGCATAAGCATTTGGTCCCTAGGGCCAGGAAACAATTCGATGAAAACAATTGAGTGTTTAATAGGAAACAATTGAGTGTTTAATATTTTTAACTGCGCATACCACCAAGATAACTCACCGCTTGTGCGAAACACACATTCCAAGACTCGTCAAGTCGATCAAATGATCTGCTTCCCCGCCGAACCTGAATCCGCTCGACATTTTGTGTAGAGAACCTAGCCGTCGAGGGTCAATGCTAAAAAATGCCAAATGTCGAATCATTAAAGAATACTCTGGTTAAGGAACGGGACGATTTGTTCTACTACTACGAAGCTTCTCCCACCCCTCATGGTTGAACGAGGTGCTCCGGGTTGAACAGAAATAGTTTAAACAATAATTTTTCATTGCATCAATAAAACATTGTTGAATCTCAACTCATTCTGATTTGGTTTCATGAGTTTCATGCTCTCAAAGTTTTCCGCTTAATTATGCTGTAGTCGCTGAAAGGATAATAAAACTATGATATTGAAACGTATAAATGTAAAATTCAAATTTCCAAAAAGAAATTAATTTTATTGGGTATTAATTTTATTGGGATCACAGAAACATATTAAACATTCAATTACCGCATAAACCGGGAGACCGGCTACTTAAACCGGCTACATAGATGAGATTTCCGACATAGTTTATGAATTTTGGTTTATAATTACATACGCTCTTTATAGGGACTCTAGAGTCTAAAGTTCTTTGGATAAGCATACAATTCAACGTTTTTAGTTTAAGCTATATGGGATGCAGGGCAGAGATGGTTACGGATCCTCTCATCATCTTCCACTCGCTAGGGTTTTTTTTTTGCTAAAAAGGGGTCCCGGGTCTTTGTGAGATTTTCCTTTTTTTTACCTCTTCTATCACTGTTGTATACGGAATAATTTACCAAATTGCCATTTGTGGTTGCGGAAGCAAATTATCAGACAACATAACTTATCCCTTATATACAAAGGTGTTGTGACGGAAGGTTAAGCTGAGAGCCAAAGCGCACTTCCTAGTCACTCTTGACATTCCCGTCAACGTTAATTATATATTTAATTATATTTATTAATATTTGTTGTCACGTTACTTGTGCCCTAGTTTTGTTATCGACTTATCTAATCGTGTTTTATTGTTGTTCATTCCTAATTTCCGAGCGAGCAATAAAGGTTAGCCGCGAATCCACCTGTCCTCTTGGATCACAACAGTGGCGATCAGGATGAGGTGAAAGGCCAGTTGAATGGCAGGGACGTATCTTTTCAGATAGATACAGGAGCCGACATATCCTTGATGGGAATGGAATCGTGGAAACGAATAGGATGCCCGCACTTGGAGAAAGCACCGCTAGACGTGACGTGTGCTAATGGATCAAGGCTGAAATTGAAAGGAGGTTTCGTGGCTGAAATGAAACTTAAAGGGCAGACCATACAAGGATGGATATATGTGAGAGCTGGTGGAAATTTATTGGGACTCGATTGGATCATGAAGTGTGACGGAATGAGGAAACACTTCGAGACAATGGTCAGCGAGGCGAAGCAGGTGAATGTCCCAAGGGAACCAAGTGAAAGGTTCAAGCGAGTATATTCGAAAGGACTCGGAAGATGGACGAAGGAGAATGCCGAAGGATCCTCTCAGCAGGTGCAAATTGGTGACCCGGTAATCGTTAAAATCCACATGGCGAGCTCCTGGATATGGAAGACAGGCATAGTCAGAAGAAAAGTGAGCAGCAGCATATACATGGTGGAGGTGGATGGACGCATGAAGAAGTTTCATGCGAATCAAATGACTAAGATGTCAAAGTCTTGGAACCCGGCACTAAGAGAAGTTTCCCATTTTCCTCAAAATTTTAATTTTTCAGATAGCTACAGTAAGGTTTATGGCGATGGAGTTGAGAGTTCACTTTCCATAGAAGGTTCATCAAAGCTAAGTGGTTACCCGGCGCATGGAAGTAGTTCAAGAGATGAAAATGTTAATGTCAATGCAACGGATGAGGAAGCCCCAAACAAGGCAAATGTTGCGGTAAACACTAACGAAAAGGAAGTCTTGGATGCTGGACAACCGTATGTATCCAAAGGAGAAGCCGACGTTGTAGCAGAGGAAGTTCGAGAAGAGCAGTTGGTTCCATTAAATGTTGTTTGTAACCCCCATATGTGTCACATGCCTGTTAATATTAGTCCCCATGATTTTTGTGCCCCCCGCATTAAATTTGATGATTATTCCTTGAATTCCATTGTAAATTTGGACCGGGAAGTGTGTGTGGAGGCAGGAGGTGAGACTGGAAGGAGCAATGGTGAACGTGGAACAGTCAACGACACAAGGGAAGCGGAGGATGTGCAACTAAGAAGAAGCACACGAGTTAGGAAGTCAGTTGTTAGATACCCGGCGATACAGCTTATAAGTCATCGATGCTGTGGAAACTCGAATCTTCGCTATCAGGAAGAACCGCTGAGTACGAGTAACTTTAATTGCTGCGGAGACACGCATTATCAGGAAGAGCACACATGTAACTATATACGCTGTGGAAATAAGTGTTACCAAGAAGAGCCACAGAAGTGCGTACACAGAAGACATTCGTGTTGCGGAGCCACAGTTTGTTACGAGGCGCCGCTGATGAGAAGGCATCAAGTTGGACGTGAAGACTATTCAACACGGGAGGTGTTGTGACGGAAGGTTAAGCTGAGAGCCAAAGCGCACTTCCTAGTCACTCTTGACATTCCCGTCAACGTTAATTATATATTTAATTATATTTATTAATATTTGTTGTCACGTTACTTGTGCCCTAGTTTTGTTATCGACTTATCTAATCGTGTTTTATTGTTGTTCATTCCTAATTTCCGAGCGAGCAATAAAGGTTAGCCGCGAATCCACCTGTCCTCTTGGATCACAACAAAAGGAAAATTTACTATTTATTAAAACCTTTAAACGTATAAATGTAACTACTTTATTAGAATGCCTCCTAAAACAATTTATTTTTATGAAATATTGTATCATATCAATCAAGAAGTGCTCGCTTTCGACTGACTTTTCGACTAATTTAATTTTACATGTAAATATAATCGGAACGAGACAATCCAAATTGCCATTTATCTTCTAGACATCTTCCCAATTCTTTGTCTCATTCTGTTAGCATTAAAAAACAATAAAGACATAGATTGAATTATTAAATAATATTAAAATAAAAGCTAAGAAAAGGAGTTTTGAATAAATAAAATCAACCTTTTTTCTCTGTAGGGAAATTTATTTTGAGTTTTTGCTATTTGAGAATTTGAGGATAGAAGATAAGTGAATGTTTGTGTGTTCTTCTGACTTATCGACCAAACACTCGCTTTTGAGCATGAATGTTTTACAAGTGCTTTTCATGTAATAGTTCTAGATTCTTGTTTGTACTTTTTAAAAATATTTAATTTATCTTTTAATTTTTAGTGCGGTTTGTTAGAATTCTTATTAACATTTTTTTGGCATTTTACTTGTATCTTTTTAAAGTTCTAATTATATTTAACAATTATATTCTCGTTGGCTAGAGGAGGGCTTGTTCATTACAGGATAATGTTCATACTTTTATCGTAATTATAACTATACTAAAGAAATTTAAAATTTTTAAATGTTTTGTCCTTTTCAGAGATCGATGCCTAATGGAAGAGCAAAAAATTAGGGGCGGAGAAAAGGTCTTGTTTAGACAACCACACGGCCATTAAGGCCATCGAATCTCTTCATCTTTTGTTTCTCATCAATTTTTGTTATCAATTTTTTGTTTATTATTTGATGACAAGAAATGAAAAGTTTAATTTAGAAATGAGAATGGATGAAATAAAAATATTAATGACAAACAAAAGAGGAAGAGACGTGATGGCCTTCATGGCAGTGGCAGTCTAAACCAGACCTTTTCCCGCCCATAATTTTTTGCTCTTCCATTAGATATCGATCTCTGAAATGAATAATACAATGAAATTATTTTTGATATTTTCTTTTCCATAATTGTATCAAACTAACCAATGTCGCACGTTGAAAATTGATTCGGCCGGTTAAATATTATTTAGACAGAGATATTTTATGAAAAGCACTAGAACCGCAATACTATTCGTAAAACATAAGTCAGAATATTGAAATAGGATTAAGAAGTTATAAAAATAAACCTAAAATAAGTAATTTCGTTTTCGTTAGCCCACCGAGCTCCATAAGCTCGACGTTTTCCATCTCGCGCCACCAGCAGAACGAATAGCCTATACAATAGCAAATAATAAAGCAGTAACACGCCAACCGAAAATGTGTTAATTTTGTGAAGTTTAATAGCGCATTACTAACGTGGATTATCTGTAGTCTTCAGTTATCGTAATTATTAAAATTCCGCAACGTCAGCTTGAACGCCAATTAAAATAGCTCAGAAAACGGGTTGAAGTCTAAAATTTTGTGAAGATATCAATATTTTTCGAGAGCTTAAAAATAAGATGAAAAACTGAGATAGACGAAATTATTTAAAACACGTGAATATTTTAAGACAATTGTTAAAATGAGAAAACAATTATTTGGAATTTGGTGTGTCAAAAACAGGAATTTAACCAGGGTAGTTATTCTTATCAATCGAAATATGTGAATTGAAATAACCATGCTCAAATATTGTACTCTAAAACCATGGCTAATTTAAGATTTTATTATTCAGTACACGTAAAATTGCATGACGCGCTTAAAAATCAGAACATTTTTTTCCATTCGGCGCGATTCTCTCAATCCATATTCGGTCAAATTTTTAGTTGAGGATTTGAACCAAAAAATGATAATGCCAATTTGGTAATGCGCATGGTAGTATTCATCCTTATTAGGAATTTTCAATAATCAATGACAGGTTTCAAATGCTTCCGTGAAATTTTGTTGAAAGGGTTTTATGGTATTTTTGCTCAATTATCTTAAATAATACATTCAAGCATTTCATTAATATTCTTTAAAGGAACATTTATTATTATGAATGCATTTGACGTGCGCGGGACATATTGAGAGAATAGTTTACATACTTAAAAAATAAGAAAGTTTATTTATACAAACGTTTGATATTTAAATTAATGAATTGAAAACATTTAAGCATGCCAAATGAATTCGTAAATACAGGAACCGCAGTGTCTCTTTAATCTAAATTTTTGTTAAAATTTAAAGCACCAAATTTAGTTTGACAAAATCTTGCTAAATTTACGATGCAATTAATTTATAAATTGCACGTTAGTAAAATGTCTTTTAAACATTTCGAAATCGTTATTTTCATTTGGCGTGATTTAAGTGAAAGATATTTCAAGGTGCTATAGTTAGTTAAGCCGTCTTTGTTTCGTTTGCACCCAAGATGAAATTCTCGATTTATAAAATTTTTGCCAGCGCATTGTAGTCTTCCACGTAAAAACCTATATTTAATATAATATCAGAAACTATCTAGGCAATCAAAAATATTAACGATATGTGTTATATGGACGACTTAAAGTTTCAGAAGGAGTCCTTTTACCTAATTTTTATTATTTCCCTTCAAATTTTGATCGAGAAACTGATAACTTTCCTAAAAGTTTCACATATTGAACGTGATTATGACGTTTGTGTGATATGATATAATATATCAGTGTGTTCAATAATAAAACAGTTGTATTTGACAACACATCACTATTTTGTCACAAAACTTTTTCACTTATTACTGGAAGCTAACAATTATTATTTTGTTCTGCTTAATCTCTCTCACACTTCATGATATATGATATATGATTGGTTTAAAGTTAGGATTTTATTGTTATTATGTAAATCGAACATGATTATTACCCAGTTTATTACAATTTGGATAAAGTTTCATTTATTGTACACTATTCTTGTATTTATTTACACGACAATCTAGCTATATCTATTTTTAAAGTATAAATAGAGTAGAATGACATAGTTGACATCATATAATTGATAAATAAATATCATTGCAAAATTTATTGTTTACATTACACTATCTTTTTCATGACGAATTATGTGCTTGTTTAAAAGGGATATTTAAGGTTATCCAATTTTGTTCAATAATGCTGTTTAATAGTTTTAACAGCTCAACATATTAAATGTTAAGTCTTAAAATCTGTAGAGTCAAGGGAAAACTGAATCGGTCTTGAATGGAGCAGAAACCTTATCAGTTCGAGGCCAAACGAGAGAGAAACAAAATAAAATAATGGTCGCGTAAATATAATACGCATACAGTAAGATTTTTGACGAGCCTATGATGCGTACTCAAGTTGATTTTTTTCATGAGCTGTTTGAAAAGTTAGAAAATGAATAAAAATCTAAATTACATATTGGGAGACACTGAGATGAGCCTAATTTTATAATGTTCTCCACTTTATCCACTTCTTTTAGTCAATTTATACTATTCACTTCCTTTAAGTACTTTAAGTCATATTTTTAATTTTAAGCAAAAGAAAAAAGTTCAATTTTTGTCTCATAATTACTATATCTGTAGGCATTATTAACATACTTGGGAAAGGCCGCATTTTCGATTTTGCGGCCCTGGCCCGGGGCCGGCCCTAAAATAAAACAAAATTTTAGTTTTTTTTCATTATTTCTTAATTATTGATATGTTTCTTAAAATATCGTGTGTACGTTTGTCCTCAACTGAATTAGTAGATATTTGAGAAGTTTAGGGCCGATCTTCAATGTCAAATTTCCCAAATAAATTATTTCAACCAAAAATTAAATGCTTTAAAATATTTATTTTAACATAAAATGTCATCAAATAAAAAATTTTAATAGATCCTTACACTTTTTTAAGAACCGACACTTAAATATTAACCTCAAAATCCGAATTAATACCTAACACTACATCAGAAGTTATTTTTGCAATTTTTCAAGTAAACTAATATCTGATTCCATAAAATCAACAGGGTGACAATTTAGCGGATTGACAACCCTTTCAGATACGATGTTCAAGCTTACATAGTTGTCGTAATGAGCAGAAAATGCTGATAAAGCACCATCAGCTGTGCTCTCAATTTCTTTATTTATATCCTGATATTTTATGCTAAAATAAATATTTACAAAAATTATATTTCGTTTGAATAAATTATGTTGCCAAATTTTCCGGGCCGGAGGGCCGGGCCAGGGCCCAGGCATTGAGGGCCGAAAACATCGAAAATCTCTGGCCCAAATTTCCCAAGTATGATTATTAATATTTTATCATCCGTTTTCCGTTTTCCATCGGTTTTTGAAGTTCCATTTACGTTTTGCGCCTTACGTTTGAAACAAAAAAAATAATTTCCGTGCAGCCCTGGTACCAATTTTTAAAAAAATTTAACTCACGAGGTTACATCAAAATATAAACTTATCAAATGCGATACTACCAGTTAATGAATAATTTATATACTTCAGAATATTTCCTTTTCCTCTAAGCCATTCATAAATATTTTATACGAATTTTAAATTTTATGCATTTATTTGTTTGTATCAATTCCAATTAGAACAAACTTTTGAAGTTATTTATTTTATAGAATTGTTAAACACTTATATTAGTTCATAAATAAATAACTTTTTGTTTGTTTTTGTTTCGTTAAACTAGATCTTCTCAGTTTTCAAAATCGAATTTTGTTTGCAGCGCATTTTTTTCGAAAATACCTGGCTAATATAGTAATATCTTACTATTTTAAGAAGTCCAATATTATTTTTTATTATTTACAAGAATGGGTTTATGCTCTTATACAGATAAACCCATTTCAAATGAAAATAACAAAGTCGCAATACAAAAAGCATTATATAAATTTTATGTGCAAGTTAAAAACTGATATTTTACAGGAATTCCATAAGTTATTCCTTGAGCTTTAAATTTTAACAAGATTATACATTTAAGTAACTCTTCTGTTCTCGCCATTTCATTTGGCGTCATTTCAAAACTGCCAATGTAATTTTTAGCTCAATGTTATTCTTCAATTTTTATAATTTAAACTTCTCTTTAGCTTAAAAGTTTCGAAAATATCTGTTAGCTCAGCGCACAAGCCAAATGTTATAAAGTTTGAGTAGAAATAAATTATCAATGTGATAGGAACTTTTGCTGTTTTAATAAAAATAAATAAGATTGTTGTTTTTTGTCACTTTGGTCTTGAAAGTTTCACACCGAAATACCTAAAGAAGTCAGTTTGTTAAATTAATCCTACTTTAGCTTGTAAGCCCTATTGACATTGTTAAACAAAATGGACAAACAAACAATTCAACAAGGAACTATCCCGTTTATATTTACCCATATTTCGAAACTCTTTCTAACATTTCTAACAACTAAAATTGAACATCTAAAATAACAAACCAAGCGGAAATATTCCGAATCGGTTGCGCTTGCTTTATTTATTTGATATATGAGTGAGTCATAAGAAATAATTGTAACCTTTTAGTATAAACACTACTATGCTTAAAATATACACATTTTTAAAAGAATTTTACGGGTATCACAGTACACTTGTAAATTGCAATATCTTACCATTTTCAACAAATGTTAATTGAGACCGTTGGACACATTTGGATTTTACGTATTGAATAATCTTTAAAACCAATAAGGTCTTGAATTTTATTTAATTGATTCCTATTTAATTGAAAACGGGAAATAATAAAAAATAAATTATTAGATGTGAGACAGCATCCCAACTGTTTCGAAATGTGAACCACTTATGAGCGGCTTCTTCTCACCATTATTGACCAAATCGTTTGTTTTCTAAATACTGCCGAATCGTCTGAAACGATATCCGGATCTTCCTCCAACATGTCTATGTTGTGAGGATGGGGACAACTCAGAAGTTGAGTCCCGGACTGTTTCCATCTATTTATTCTTTGTTTTTTTTTTGAAACATAAGGTTATTCCCTAAGCCCACGTGGATATTTTATGTGTATTTCTCACTAATTCACTGGTGCAGTTTTCGAAAAATTGAACGTACGTCAGTTGATCTTGTAAAATGATTCTATTGTTGAACTTATAAGATCTTAATTTACATCGAGAATTCTAGGTTAATTGGACTATTCGGCATAATATATTCAAAATGTAAATGAAACTATTTAAAACCGACCAAAAAGGAAATTAATAAAACTTGACTGGATTTTGAAAAACAAGAATTTGTTGGTGGCTTTGCTTTTTTTTTTCCAATTTGAATCTGCGTAGATATCAGGGAGGAGATAATAACTTATTCATATGCAGAGAAATGAAAGTGTAATCAAAAAGCAGTGCAATAGTTAAATTTACTAAGCTGATATTTTAAAGAACGAACTGATAAGTTAAAGTAAGCACTCCAAATGAAATGTTTTATTTTTAAAAATTTGAGAATATGTTACAGTACTCCAAGTGATTATAACTATTACAACTTCTGTCTAGGCGTATCAAAAACTATCCATTAATTATTAAATATTCTATTATCAAAATCTAAGAATATGAATAGTTTGATTTTATCATTTTTGAATTTCAATGGTCTTAATGAGAACGTGAAAAATATTCAATTTATTTTAAAAATTTCTCTGTTTTTCATTATATTTCTTCAAAATTTCTAGATCAAATCAGATTTATTACTTTTATTTTTTATAAAAATAAAATTTGAATTGTCAATTTCTCAGATTTTGATAATAGTATTAATTAAATTAAATATTGCTCGTGTAATTAATCAGGGTGATCTTACAAGGGAAGTCACTTTAGCGTCCGCTTGAGATTTTGATGAGACTTGCACCATTGATAGATTCGGATGCGCTGATTCCAAATCCGTTTTCAAAAACGGCGCAATTTTTCTCTGAGCCGAGATATGAGCCGCCAAAGTTTATTTTTGACAGATTATTTTTGACAGTTTGATGTGCATAAACCATAAAATGTCCGACATAAGGAATAACTTAATTAAATAAGAAAATTATTTTGCGTGAGAAATGTGGCAGCAGCGAGTGGATGGATCAAGTGGAATGGTATAGTTATTATGGGTGGTTATTTCGATGGGTTTTAAATATTGATAATGTTTCTTTCGATTTGCTATGCAATTTTCAACTTTAATAACTTTAATCATTCCTTCAATTAATTATTGCAAGTTGGTGAAAAACATTTCATTCTTTTTTAAAAGTTAAGGATTAAATAGCCAACAAAATTAATTTTCATTGGTAAAGTTCCAAGCAACATTTTTGAAAATCAACTACAAAATGTACCTTGAACTTATACATTGGAACGTGTCAATGGTGTCAGTGAAGATTGACAATGTGGAGTGTGGAGTTTGGGAACGTGGAGTTTTTGAATTTCTGAATTCGGAATTGCTTCGGAAAATCCGGAATATCTGGTGTTAAAGTTTATTTAAAAAAATTTTTGCTATGCTAGTTGCAAAATTATGAAATTTTTATTTCCAAAATTTATTTAATTATTGCATGTTGTTGAAAAACATTTTATTCTGTTTTAAAGATTAAAATTGCAGAAAATAAAATTTAACAAAATTTACTGTCAAAATGCTCGAAACAATTAAAAATTCTACAATACAGACATGAAATAGAAAAGGTTTGTTTGTACATGAAATCAGGAAGAAACAATAATAGTTTCGATGCTTTAAATTTTTCTTGGTCCTACAGCAGAGATAGGCGGAATTCCAGTTTCCGTATTTTTTAAATTTATTCCTAATTCTGCATTGCGAAAATTCACTTTTCATTTTAACTTTAACATCAAATACCAGAGGAATCCGAAATTCCGACCATTTTTCTATTTTCAATTTTCGGCTCACAATGTTCTGACTGATTGACTTGAACTTTTCGGGATCTACTGAATCATGAAAATTGTAGACTGTTTCACAACGCTGATACTACTTCCTTACACAAATTATCTCATCCAAGATTTTTTAGTTATATGTGTACCTTTTTCATCAGAATCACATATTTCCAAAAAAATTTCTGTTTTCAATTCAATAAATTTTTTCCGAAGCTTCAAATTTGATTCCGAATTCAGAAATTCAAAAACTCCACGTTCTCAAACTCCACACTCCACATTGTCAATCTTCACTGACACCATTGACACGTTCCAATGTATAAGTTCAAGGTACATTTTGTAGTTGATTTTCAAAAATGTTGCTTGGACATATTTTAACTTTACCAATGAAAATTAATTTTGTTGGCTATTTAACCATTAACTTTTTAAAAAAGGATGAAATATTTTTCAACAACTTGCAATAATTAATTGAAGGAATGATTAAAGTTATTAAAGTTGTAAATTGCATAGAAAATCGAAAGAAACATTATCAATATTTAAAACCCATCGAAATAACCACCCATAATAACTATACCATTCCATTTGATCCATCGACTCGCTGCTTCCACATTTCTCACGCAAAATAATTTTCTTATTTAATTAAGTTATTCCTTATGTCGGACATTTTATGGTTTATGCACATCAAGCTATCAAAAATAATCTGTCAAAAATAAACTTTGGCGGCTCATATCTCGGCTCAGAGAAAAATTGCGCCGTTTTTGAAAACGGATTTGGAATCAGCGCATCCGAATCTATCAATGGTGCAAGTCTCATCAAAATCTCAAGCGGACGCTAAAGTGACTTCCCTTGTTAAATGGACGGTAGTAGTTAAAACCTTCTTTCTTACCGTTAGTAGAGTGAAAAGAAGTTAGATAATTTGAATTAATAATAAAATTTATTAAAAAAAAAGAAAATCTCTGTTTCAATGTTTTAATTAAGAATATTGTCCTTTTCAGAGATCGGTGCTTAATGAAAGAGGAAAAAATTAGGATGGAATGAGGTTCTCGTTTAGACGGCCTCTCTTTTGTATCTCATCAATGTGTGCTGGCTACGAAAAAGGGCAGCCCACATTGAAGAGGAATAGACGAAAAAGTCGTTTGTGGTCGTCCATGGGAGACTTGCCTTATTTCTTATTTTTGGCTCTTCCATTAGACACCAACCTCTGAAAAGAACAATACAATTAAAAAAGAATTTTAAATATTTAGACCACATATCGCATTGAATCATCCTGCAAATAACACACATATTCCTTAAATGTTCCTGAAATATTCCTGAAGTGTTAAAGATTTAATGATTATGTTCTCCAATACTATTAAAAAATATATATTACAAATTGCTGTGTTTATCGTATTTTGGCTCAAAATAAGTTTGTCAAACTTCTAGGATGTATGTAATCACCAGTTTATCAAACATTGCAATATAGCTTTTTCAAAAATTATATAATACTATAAAGGAATTAATTTGTGTGAATGTAAGCTATATGCATTATTCAAACAAGACGTTTTACTTTTTTATATTTTTCTATCTATCATTTGAGTAAAATAATTGAATTTTTCATGGAAACTATACAAAAAAAATTCACGCAGAAATCAGTAAGGCGTGATTAAACCTTGCCAAATTGCCACAGGTGAATCCGAGCGCGTCGGTTGAGAACAAAACGCGCTTCGGCGACGGACGAATAAGATTTTAATAAGAATTATTCAAATTTTGGCAGTCCAGGTTTCGTCTCGAAAATTGAAATAAAATATAGAACTAAATTAAAATCGAATGATATTAAAACGAAACCTTTTGCAAGCTCATTAGAGCCAAGATCATTCAAATAAATTAAAATTGAAATAATAGGATTTTTTAAATCAATTTTGGAATTAAAAAAAAAACATTTACGGCAGGATTAAATGTTTCAACTATTTAGTATATAGTAAACATATTTATTATCTCTTATCTTGCTTCTGAATACTTAAAATCGATGTTTTTAAGATTTCTCTCGTGAACGAAGCGTCTGTAGGTGATGTGATAAAATACCGTATCATATATACCCATGCGTCATTTTGAAATGTTTAATATTGTGATTTCAGTTTTCCTCATCATTCACCATTTTAGATAAACAGTTCTAGAGCTCTTGCTAACATTTCAAATACCGATTGTTTACCATTCACAATTATATTAAACTAATAAACAAAACAAAAATTTCTTGGCAAACAAAAAATATATTTTTCAAATACCCGAATTATTTATATTGCAGATTACAGACGTTTACCTTTTTATTATTCATATTGTTATTAATCATTCATCATGTGTACTTGAAACATCTCTTCAGAAATAAAAATTCAAATTTCGCCAAAAACGATTAGTCAGCAAATTAAAAATTCAAAAATTAATTTTCTAAACCCATTTCAATGGCAAATGTAAACATTCAAGTGATTCTATTTTTCTTTTAATATCAAATGTTTTAGCGATAAAAGTAAATGATTTGAGATGAAAGGTGAGCAAATAAAAAACTCGCAGTGTCCTTCATTCTTCAAACAACTATTTGTATGTCTGTGCCAATTTCAGCTCCACCCATTCATACTTTCGAGAATTTATTTGACAAAATCATTCTTGGTTGTATATAATACTTGTTTCAAAATATATTTTAAAAGTAAAGTTTTAGAATAAATCATGAAGACTATTTTATTCGCTGTCACTATTGTCACCTTATATCAGTTTTCTGACGCACTCAGATGCTATGATTATACAAGGACAAGTTTGGTCAAGAATAATATGAAAACATGGGTAATTCAAACTAAATAATAGTGTAAATTCAATTAATAATTTTATAGATCGACTGTCCTGTAAACACTATGTTCTGCTATAAAAGTTATTTAGAAACTCGTGATTTCAATAACGATAAGACTTTGGTGGAAGGAAGAGCCTGCGGTACACCAGAGCTCTGTGTGGTAAGCTTTTAATAGTTTATAAAATAGTTTATTTATTTTTATCAATATTACTTTATCAAGGAGATACCAGAATAAATGTTAAAAATGGATATTAAAATTTTTTATTATGAAATTCATAATCCTTGGGTAAATTTTAAATTCATGATACATTCTTAGATTCTAAAAATGATATCTGTGGGTGTTTAAATTGATCGACGGATCAACAATATAAAACTTTATTGTTTATAACAGTAAATGGGAAAAATCAAAAATTTCAATTTTTAAATACGGTGTCATTAAAAACCATTGTACAGTACACATTTTTAAAACCATTGAAGTTTAAGATATAACTATATCCTACAGATCCCCCGTGGATATTTTAGTTAACCTTTTAGAGAAGTAATTTCTTTAGAACTCTGCAAATTTTTATTTTTATTCCCAATGGAACTTTAAAAATTGAACCCAGAAATTGTTTAATGTTTCGAAGATAAGTTTTATGACGAGTTTGACGAGTTTGACCAACAGACGTGACAATTTAAACCTGACGTAAAAAAAACCCTGCAAAGTCATTAGGAGATTGAGTTCATTGTCATTATACGTGCTCTATTTGGTACGAATCTTCTTTTACATCTAACCTCCAGGACTTTTAGTTTTAATTATTAATTCAAAACACGTGTAACAGGTACGTGAATTAGGGAATGAAAATATCAAACAGAGTAAGTGGAGAACAGAAAACTGAGGCATTCCAATAATTAAATAAAAAACATTCCAGAGAAAGGAAAATTGTAAAATAAAAATAGAATTCATAGAGTTTACATATAAGACCAACCAAGCAAAATTAGGTGCTTTATGATATACTAGAAGAAATTTCGAGCTTTCCTAGAATCGACTAAAAAGAATCTTTATAGTGAAAGAAAGTTTCTTACACCTCTCTTGAGGTAAAAAAATCTACAAATTGTTCTTTTGGAAGACTTGAAAAGTAATTAATCCATTGATTATCTGAAGATTGAATTGAGAAAAACTATCTCCAATTTTCTATAGTTTTTTCATAATTTTCAAAAGGAAATTGCGGACTTTATCATCTTTTGAATAAAAAGTATCTGTTGTGTTGTATTCAAAAATGAGAAACAGAAAATCAGTTTTTTCTTGAACCCAAGTATTAAAAATTTTGGAAATATCCCGTTGACGACTGTTTTTATAACTATAACAGTTCAAAAAATACTGGAAATTAATGTAAACTATTTCAGAGAGATACCTGTGTTGGGCAAAAAACCGATCGAGTATGCTGTTGTACCGGTGATCTTTGCAATAGTTCATCGATGGGAAAAGTATTTGTTGCCGTTATATCCCTAATCACAATTTACTTGTTAAAATAATCACTTTCATGTCTATTTTAATATTCTTCGACATTATTATCTTTGACAAGTGCACTTATTTTTGTTTTGTTAACTGTTTTGAAAATAGCTTGTACATATTTTATTATTTATGCATGAATAAATCATAATGACCTTCTTTAATGCAGTTATTTTAATTTAAATTAAACTTTCGCGTGGAAAATCATTATTAAGGATTCAATAGTGAAGATTGCGTGATTGCACACCATTTCAAATAATATGGAGAAAATCTTTCGGAAATAATTAGCGGATGCAATTATTCTTTGCGTTCATTGATGATGTTAAAAGCGGGGGCACAAAATAGAAAAATTACAATACGGATTCTAAATTGTAAATTATTCCTATGTGGAAAATAGGAAATTTTTGTTAAATTTCGTAAATAATTGCTGACAAAAATGAACAAATTGAATAAATAATTCTTAGTTATAACTATAACTATAACTAGGAATAATTTGAAATTCATAGAGAAAACCGATTTTATGGAATTTAGACCTGAATAATCCGTTTTTTTCGTAAAAGCTTTTATACTGAGGAATAATGTTAGCTTTTTTTTATAAAATCGCACACCAAATTATTTTATTTTATTTCTTCTGCAGTTAAATTGCATGCGGCAGTTTGCCTTCCCATTGTCGTATTTTTTAAAACCATTTTTAACGACTCGAATGAAATGATTTTTAACATTTTTCATCATAACTTTTTTATGCACTTATAAGTTTTAATATAATTAATATAATTAATATATTTAATGCATGTAGCGTAAAATGTATCACGCGCATTATTTCACGGGGCTTATAGTGATAACTTTACATCCTATAATATGATAAAAATATTCACAACACACATTCTCAATTGGATTTAAATCGGGAGAATGTGCACGCCAATCGAGTAAGCGAATATTCTTAGCGTGGAACAAATTATGGTTAGATTCACGTGAACGCTGGAACTGGTGTCTCGAATGTCGTCTTCCTTCAAAAAAAGTCAACAAATTCTGTGTCAGAACTGCTTGACAGCCTTGAGAGTTCATCCTGTCACAAAATATTCCCCAGACCATAACACGGTCGCCTCCGAAGTTTCGTCGCGACATTTGCCCACGTTCCTTTCACAGATCATGCTAGTAGTAAATGTATCCATTAGGGCCATCCAAATTCATTTTTTTTATCTGACTGAGAACACCACTTAAGACATTTTATTTAACAGTTATCTAAGTCTAGAAATTAATTTTAGTGTTTTTTGTTGTTGATATTTTGTTAAAATAAAATTATTTTTATATAACGAATTTTATGTTATAATATTCCCTGTATTCTACTTGTATATAAACTTTCTTCACATACTTTATAAAAAAATATTATTTTGGGTTCAGAATATGTCCACCTTTTTGTCAGGAAAACGTCATTTGCTAGAAGCTCTTCTTTTCCTTTTCCAACTCAAGAAGAAACGCAGAAGCAACTCGCGGCACTCAAGCAAAATGCAATTTCTCATCGATTGAAAGAAATGGGGATGATCAGGTCTAGTTTTTTAGTTAAATTTGCGTAAAAACGACGGAAAAATAAATATATATCAACTAATCGATTAATTTATAAAGTTGATTCGATTGCACGTGGTCAAATTTTCATTCCGAATTCCGCATTTCAGATTCAGAAATTTAAAAAGTGTCATTCCTCCCATCTCTGTTACACACCATAAAGTATGTAGAGATGTCTCTTGTGAGAGGCTCCCGGAACATCATCAATTGCGGGCATAATTAGTATCAAAATTGTTTTGTAAAGATTTTGTTAAACATCTGTTAATGTACTATAAAGTACACATAAATGACGTAACCGTATCAGGTTACATTTACGAGAAAGGCTACCCAAGAAAAAAAAGGCTACCCAAGAAAAAAAGGCTACCCAAGAAAAAAAAGGCTACCCAAGAAAAAAAGGCTACCCAAGAAAAAAAAAGGCTACCCAAGAAAAAAAGGCTACCCAAGAAAAAAAAAAGAATAAATTTGTTGAGAATGTGATCAAATTCGTTGATCTTTTTTGTACGTGAAGTTTTTTAATGTGAAGTACGTTTGTAAATTAGGATATTCAAAGAAATTCTAAACGTTATCGGCTGATAAATACAAACTTTAGGTTGTAATTGAGTCTAATGGTCTTACCTGTAAAAAATTGAAAACAGTTTTTAGCTACATCAGTGATGGTAGGAATTCGGTTTGTTGGAATTCCGCGCGGGATGGAACATCAAAAATTTCAAAAATTCAAAAACCGCGACCACTTTTTCTTTAGAAAAATACCCGGGCCGCGTGGATCGTGGGTGTTATGAGAGGGGTTACCCCTTGAAATATGATTTCCAAACCTAATCTGAAATGCTAGTTGATTGAAAATTTGCGTTTCCATGTGTTGCTAAGTAGTTTAATACATCTCATCAAAATAATTTCTCATAAAATTGTGACGCTTCCAAATGAATTTTTAATCCAAGTCCTTTATGTTCTTCATTTTCTGATGTTTAATTGAGCAGTTATTGTCCATTAAATGGATCTCATTTTAAATAAAACTTTTACAGTAGGAGCTATATTAAACTAGAAATTGAATATATGAATTTTCGAAAGGAAATTTGCCTGTAAAATAAGAATCTGAAAAATTACAAAACTGTCGTTGTCCGTTTTTATAAAAAAAAACCGTATTCAGCTAAAGACACATTTCTGAAAAAATTCCACTAAAATCAGGTGTTTTTCGTTCGTGCGCTTAGCCGAAGCTGTGCCATATTTGCTAACATTATTGAAACACTGACAAACAACTCATGACTTGAACCATGCGAATTTAAAATTGAAAAAGTACTATAGAAACCCGTAAAATCTCTCTGACACTATTAATCCTAACATCATCAAGAAAGTATTCGTAAAAAACTTGTTTTATGCAAAGATATCATTTTCTTCTTTGATCAATTCAAAGGAAGTTTATTAATTTAAATTCAAAAAATTAAAAAAAAAACTCCCGTGAGTGTTTATGTCAAGAGCGAAACTATAAAACTAGATATTTTAAAACATTATCTGAATTTTTAGGATTATAGATTTATTGAGAATTTCTATAAATTCTTACGATGAACAATGAGGCAACTCACGTTCATATAAATATTATAATTTTCAGAGATCGGTAAAATAAGAAAAAAAAATAATGGTCCCCTTTTGTCGGCCACTCTTTTTTATCTCATAGATGTGTGCTGTCTTAAAAACACTGATAACCCACATTGAAGGGGAAGAGACAGAAGAGTCCTTTGTGGTCGTGTGGCCTTCTAAACGAGACCATAATCTTTTTTATAGTTTTCCTCTTTCATTAGCCATCGCCGCAATAGTGTGTGCGGATAATATAATGTGACCACGAACCAGTTAGCCCTAAACGAAACATTTAATTATTTTATTTTGTTTGTGCCAGAGGATATTTTCTGGTTTTTTCAAGTTATGCGGCAAAAATTGCAATGCACACTGTTTTTTTGTAATTTATCAATACTTCGGTGGAGAGTACTTTAAGCCTACAGCTGTATATTTGTTCAAGATTGAATCAATGATTTATTAGAAGTCTATATAAATCATAAAGAAGGAGATGGGCGGAGTATTAGAGCTCAATTTAGTTTTTTTGTGGAACGTTTCAAAACAGGTGGTCCTTATTTTCATTTCAATTTATATTAAAATTAGCTTGGCATGATTTACTCAAAAGTTGTTCTTTTTATAATAATAATATATGTTAATTTTATTATGGCGAATGAGGTTTGTATTACAATATAAATCATAATAATAATGTATTTTAACACAGATTGATGGATTCATGGATTATAGTCCATACTACACAAAAGAGTTCTTTTACGAGATAGAACTTTTTCGAACTGATAAAGAGAATTACGTAATAGTCTAAAAATATAGACATCTATAATTAACAAGTACATTTAGGAAACCATTTTTGTAAAGAAAGACGACGGAAATAATCCCTATGGATGGGCAAGAATTTGCTTCATAGAATGCATTAATCGAAACCATGATATAATTGTTTTTATAATGAAAAAAGACAAGGTTTTGAACTCGAAAACACACGTTATACTTAATTTATGTTTACAGATATTCTGTGAAACTCGTAAACACGTGAAGGTAATAAAGAAGCAATCTGTAGATTACAGTTATAGTCAGATGTTGCGAGTATATTCTCGACAGAACTATTGCGATGAGGGAAACATAGATGATCACATGTAGTAAAAACTGAAGAATTTCTTCATAATTTCCATAAAATAATTTTAATTACCTGTATAATATTGACTGGTGTGAGATAGTTGACCTATTGTTGAAATAGTAACTTTTGCACGCGTTGTCTATATGATAAAAACCATTTTTTATAACATTGTTACATATTTATTAAACGAATTTATTAAATAATACAAATTAATATTTATAATGCTGCAAAAGCATTTATCAATTAACACCTATCGGTGACTTTGCAGTAAATGGCTGATACATATCTGTAAAATGTATATACACTGGTGTCCAAAAGTTTGCTACATCCCCGATAATCATCTGTTTCGTATATTACTGCAGAACTACAGTTAAAATGAGTGGTACCAGAGGATTCCCCCTCATGAAAAAATATTTTCATAAAACTTCATTAAAATCGGGTTTATTACCGCTTCGCTACAGTACATTTTCCACAAACAGAGGTAGTCACAACGATGAGACATCCTTCTATTTCTCATCATTAAATCTCCATTTGGCGCGAAAAATTTAAGTTTTTTTTTAAATAATCAAGAGTATAACAGGTCTAAAAACAAGCCTCGAACATGATATCACGAAATGGGCAGCCGATGTCGTTTTTTCTCTCCAGGAATGGAAAATCGCTGCGCATCTGAACCGATCATGTTCGTCAAAAACTAAAGCTCACATATTGAGACGTGTTGGGTTCGCTCGCCGGTTCGCTCGCTTTAGTTCCATTTCTGGCATATTGCTTTCACATTTCAACAAGACAACGCCGCCATTCATTCTAGTGCTTCAACGATCACTGTCATGGACTGTCCAACGTGTTCTTCCGATCTCAATTCAATTGAGAATGTTCAAGACATGTAAATATAAATTATACTCTTGATTATTTGAAAAAACTTCCATTTTTGCGCCAAATGGAGACTTCATGGTCAGAAATAGAAGTCTCATCGCTGTGACCACCACTGTTTGTGGAAAATGTACTGTAGCGTAGCGGTAATAAAACCGATTTCAATGAAATTTTATGGAAATAGGTTTTTCATGACGGGGAATCCACTGGTACCACTCATTTCAACTGTAGTCCTGTAGTAATATATGAAATAGCTAGTTAGTGGAGGTGTCGCAAACTTTTGGACAACTATATTGTTTAGATAATTAGTTTATAATGTTTAGAACAATAATAAACGTTCAAATGCTCATAAGTTGTAAAAAAAATAAACCGTTGAAAGTATTTTTTTTTAATTTTCTGTGTATTTGTTTCTAATCGAACAAATAAAAATAGATTTCATAGATTCCAAATTAACAGGGTCTCTACTACTGTAACCGGATCCATAAAATTCGTCGAAATGTTTAAGCGAAATTGATCTGCCCGTTTTAGACTAAAATTTCAGAAGGGTAGTAATGATGATAATCGTTAGATATATTACATTACGAGATATGTTCCTCTAATAATAAGAAAAAATAAGAAAAAAATTAGTCTCGGATAGACGGTCACACGGTAACAAAGAACTTTTTCATCAATTCCTCTTCAATGTGTGTTATCCATTTTTTATACAACACACATTTATGAGATACAAAAGAGTGACTGTCTAAACGATAAGCTCATTTTTTTATTGACCTTTTCAGAGATCAAGTTAATAAGAAAAAAATGAGGTTCTCGTTTGGACGACCACTCTTTTCTATCTCCTCAATGTTTGTTGTCTCAAAAAATAGACAAAACACGTTGAAGAGGAATAGACGACAAAGAATCACTGAAAAATATTTCAATTTTTCATCGTCTCGTGTTTTTCTATTTTTTATCTTGTCTCCGGTGAAATAATGAGCACTATTGACATGAAATGTCAAGAAGTTATACTACGAGAATATAATATAAAAACATGTTTACAAACATACTTTTTTTCAAATTCATCTGCATTCCAAGTCCCATCGGAATCGCAAAAAAATCGACGTCCAGCACTAAATCCTCTTAAACCGAGATCATATTCGCCATTTGCATAAACATAATATAATTCATTTGAGCATTCTGTTGATTCGTTGCAAATAATTATAACGGCAGTGCAACCATCATCGGTTGTTTCAAGTTCGCTATAAAAAATAAAAAATAATCCTTTGATGATAAAACTCCGTTATACTAATTTACATTAATCACTCTAGTTATATCGTTTGAGATCAATTGTTTCACGTTCTCATTGAAAAAATTACAAAAACAAACTTACTTGAAACCGTATTTATATAATTTCAAATGGTAACATTCATAGCACTGCACTGCCACGAAGTATGCAGCATGTTGCAAAAGTTCACGCACCAATTGAATTTTTAAAAAATGAAAACACGCCCTTCATTTATTAATTTCCATTATTTAAACTTTTTTAATTACAGCGTATCTTTATAAAATTTGATGTACTTTCTTGCTTAGAATCGTTTATAATAATTTATTAATTGTATTAAGTTTGTTTTAGGCTCCCCAAAATGTTTTAGAACCAAAAAAATTTAAAAAATGTGAATATCTTTTTGGAAACATTAAATGTGGTATTAAAACCATTACCAACACCTAGAGGAGTATGAGAGGAACATTTTGATCTATAATTTATAACAAATTATCCAGGATGTTTTTAGTAGTTAATCAATTAATCATCAACTTTTTTCCCCAATAATACTTGTCCGTTTTGCTCTTCCACGCTTTACTCTTGCTCATTTCCATATAATTATAGTTTTCAGATTGATGACTGGTCCACATAACGCATCTGCAGAGCTTTCCCGACACGAAGGAGCCTCAAATTCGGTTTGAAAACAATCAGTAGAACATATTAATTTAAATTTTTCATTTTTAGAATGCTGTAATCAATGATACGGAACGATGTCTATAGGAGATTTGAAGGAAGCAACCAGCAAACAGATATCGGACATTCACACGCGGCGCAGCAATTTAAAGGTATATTTTTTTTAAAACATATATCAGGACTTTGAGTAAAGAATAAGTCAAAGCCATTATATTCCAATGATGATCGGATTCATTGATATAGATTATTCATTGATAAATTTTATTTAAAAGCGCGAAAGTTTACCACGACTGAAAATTAGTTTCCTTCGCCATAGCTCTCACTTTTCCCACTAAAGTCCTGATATTTGTAAAATTTGTGATTTTTAATGATCATGGTTTACAGAAATTGAAGTTGACGTCTGGAAGGTTCCAATTAATTGATGATTCCATGGAAGTAAACTATCAAAATCGAAAACATCGTTTTCAATTGATGGTTTCTATCATCTATGTGAAAATGGTATCAAATTCTTTTTTGAAATAATATTTTAACCACATATTAGTCAGAAGGAATCCATAACGGTACACCGACAACACAAACTATGGAATAACATCAATATCATCGTGGATTATTCTGTGAAAAGTGTAATTTGTTCTTTAATAAATAATATCTATTCTATAATAAAATTTATTCAATGTTAATAAAAATATAAACTATTTGTTAGTTACGTCACTTTGCTTAATCATTCCGTCCATCTACTTCGCATATAATTCGATTTGTTAGTTTGATCGATAGTAGAAGATCGACATTACGAGACGTCGAATAATTTATCTGTAATCCATAATGATTAAAAACCACAAAACAAATTTTACAAATATCAGGACTTTGGTTGGGAAAGTTAGAGCTATGACGACGGAAACTTGCGAGTAAAAAAACGAGCATCATTAAATCCAATTTTTGCGGTTTTAAACAAAAAATCCTATCTATATCAATGAATCCGATCATCATTGGAATATAATGGATTTGACTTATTTTTTACTCAAAGTCCTAATACATGTTTAAAAAAAATATACCTTTAAATTGCTGCGCCGCGTGTGAATGTCCGATATCTGTTTGCTGGTTGCTTCCTTCAAATCTCCTATAGACATCGTTCCGTATCATTGATTACAGCATTCTAAAAATGAAAAATTTAATTTAATATGTTCTAGTGATTGTTTTCAAACCGAACTTGAGGCTCCTTCGTGTCGGGAAAGCTCTGCAGATGCGTTATGTGGACCAGTCATCAATCTGAAAACTATAATTATATGGAAATGAGCAAGAGTAAAGCGTGGAAGAGCAAAACGGACAAGTATTATTGGGGAAAAAAGTTGATGATTAATTGATTAACTACTAAAAACATCCTGGATAATTTGTTATAAATTATAGATCAAAACGTTCCTCTCATACTCCTCTAGGTGTTGGTAATGGTTTTAATACCACATTTAATGTTTCCAAAAAGATATTCACATTTTTTAAATTTTTTTGGTTCTAAAACATTTTGGGGAGCCTAAAACAAACTTAATACAATTAATAAATTATTATAAACGATTCTAAGCAAGAAAGTACATCAAATTTTATAAAGATACGCTGTAATTAAAAAAAAGTTTAAATAATGGAAATTAATAAATGAAGGGCGTGTTTTCATTTTTTAAAAATTCAATTGGTGCGTGAACTTTTGCAACATGCTGCATACTTCGTGGCAGTGCAGTGTTCATAGTGTTGAGAAGATCATTTAGCGTGATTACAATAGTTCTAATATTTCTTAATGCTAGATATGTTTATTATAGTTTCGTTCAAGATATTGAGTGATTGTTTTGATTTTTGATGGTTTATACTTTCCACGAATTAATTTTCTAACGGTTACTTAATAGCGCACGGAAATTGAAAGAAATAAAAATTAGTACTCGGTTAAGATGCTATAATCTGAAATTTTAATTGAAAAATAACTTTAGATAATTGAAAAATAACTTTAGACAAATAAACATTCGAAAATCAGAATTTTATTTCGGCGCGATTGAGTTTATTTGGGTATTAAAACATTACCAACCGTTCAATTACTTTTTCTAATAGAATAACGTCAATTTTATAGAAATTTAGTCTTTACTATTAATATAAAAATTAAAATAATAGTTTACCCGATTTCCGTTGGTAGAGAATATCCTTCTTTTGGATTTTTGTCTAAATCATCTACTTTACATTGCAAACACTCTAAATACAATGTTAAGATGGAGGTTAAACATTACAAACTTTTTTCGGGAGTTGTTGTTGTTATGGTAGAACTTTTTGCTTGCGTTGTAAATTGTTTCGTAGTTGTTGGACCTACTGTTGTAGTTACTTGTGATGGTGTTGTGATCTTTTTAAATATAATTTGTATTTAAAATCAGTATAAATGTTACCTTTGATTGACCGTTCGGTTTTTTTGACGGAATATGAACATTCTCGCCAGGTTTGGTAGGAATACAACATTTAACATTAACAAAACATAAATTCAGAATTAAAAAATTAATAGTAAATATGTAGATAACATATATTTTTTGACAACGGTATACCATGGTGAAATTAATTATAATATGCCCATCTTTAGATATTTCAATATAAACCGAAAAATCCAGTTCTGGATTTTCGTTGTGTGTTTTTATATATTAACAGTTTTATAATAGATAATGATTCATTTATCAATTAAAGTTTTTTTAGTTTATAAGCTTAAGGTATTGATAACAAATATATTTTACAAGGGAGGTCGCTTTAGCGTCCTCTTGAGATTTTGATGAGGCTTGCACCATTTATAGATTCAAATGCGCTGAATCCGTTTGCAAAATCGGCTGAGCCGAAAAATGAGCCACCAAAGGTCAACCCATAGATTTACGTAAGCTACGTAATGCCCGAATGGTTCGATTACAGGACACATTACGGATTTCATTCATGATTTCACTCTCAGAATTTAAAAATATAACTGCAGATTCCAAAATTCAATAATTTTCGATTCTGAAAAAATTTGAAAATTGATAATCATCATTATATTTTTTTGCTGAATTACTTTTATCATATTACCCCGCAAGCTAATATAATAGACGAATATTCCTGCATAAATTTTTTACAACTCTTTTTAATCCGGGAAAATTCTTACGTCATCTAACTTTAACTTTTCAGTACAGATCCGTTTTCAAAAAAAAAAAATTAATATTTTTTTTAAATATTGATAATGTATATTTCGATTTGCTATGCAATGTGCAACTTTAAAAACTTTAATCATTTCTCCAATTAATTATTTCAATTTGTTGAAAAACATTTAATTACTTTTTAAGAAGTTAAGGGTTAAACAGAAAACAAATTAACTTTGATTGCCAAAATTAATTTATATTTTAGCCATATTTTGGAAAAAAACTACAAAATGCACATTGAACTTGTTCATTGGAACGAATCCAGTGAAGATTTGCAAAGTTGCCACCAGAAATGAGATGGAGTTTTTGAATTTCTGGATTCGGAATCAAATTTGAAACTTCGGAAACCAGAATCCGGAATTTCGCCCGTATCCAGTGTTAACGTTTATTTGGAAAACTTTATGCTATGCAAGTTGCAAAATTATGAAATGTTTATTTCAAAAATTTCTTTAATTATTGCTTGTAAGTTTTATTTTTTATTCCATATTTTTATGAGTTTTACTTATTGATCTTTCATGCTGTATATTTATTATTTTTTTAGCTCGTTGTGATTTAACTATTCTATTGTGTTTTTGATGCTCACAATGAACGATTTTTGACTATAATGTCAGCAAATAAATTTTTATATGTCTCATTATATTTCAAATTATTAATGGATTGCATCTAAAATATGAAGATGTAGCTAAGCGACCCCGAAATCATGAAAACAATTAACTGACATTAAATTTCCAATTGAGATTTTAAAATTAAAAACAAATTATATTTTTTAGCTCTGCCCATAAACGCCGCTATAAAGCTATAAAATAACACTCCTAAATCTGATATTCTTATTTAATTTTTTCATGATGAGAGTTCACATTTTCTGGCTGTTTCTACTTTTTCTCAAGTTCCCGGAATCATTTTGTAATGAAAAGGATTGGCAGGTTCGTAAAATTAACATGTTTGAACAGAAGAAATTATTAGGGTGAACCAAAATTTTTTTCCGATTTTTTGCTAAAAATTTAAACATAATTTTACAACACATAAAAAACAATTCGGTTTCAAAGTAAAGACCATTGGACTCTATGGCTTGAATCCATCTATCGGCAAGTTGTTCGATCCCGCTGCGGTACCATTCCTTGTTTTTAGAGGCGAAAAACTCGCGTCACCCGCTTTCGACATCGGCCAAGTCATTGAGGCTACGACCGCGAAGAAAGTGTGCCATGGATCGGAAAAGGTGATAATCAGATAGCGCAAGGTTCGGACTATAAGCTGGATGTGGAAGGAATTCAACGGCGTCGAGACTCTTGATCTTTTCCTTCATTTGTCTGGCGATGTGCTGTTTTTGTTGAAGGAGTATCCGCTTCCGATTGATCAATGCTGGATATTTCTCGCCAAGTGCCGCATACATTCCATCAAGTTGGGCGCAATAGAGGCCTGTGTCGATGATCCGACCATTTGGAACTAGATCGAAGTAAATTACGCCTTCGAAATTCCACCAAATACACAGAAGTGCGTTCTTTGAGAAACAATCACATTTTTCTACCGGTTCGGCCGTTTGACCGGGTTACAACTATTGATTTTGTCTGTCCGGATTATTGAAGGATTCCCACTTTTCATCACAAGTTGCAATTCTACGAATAAAACTGTAATCTTGTGGATTTTCGAGCAGTTTTCCGCAAGTCTCGACACGTTTTTGAGCTTGAATTCCAGTAAATGCATGAGGTACTTCTCGGCAGCGTCTATTGACATTCCCAAGGACGTGAAGATGTCGTGCAACTGATGTTTGAGGAATATCGAGCTCGGTCGACAATCTGCGAGTACTTATTGATGGATTGGTCTCCACAGCTTCACGGATTGCTTCAGTCGTAGGTCGGCCTGAGTGTGTCTTGTCCTCGAGATCAGTGTCGCCGTCGTTAAATCTTTTGAACTATATTTGCAGAGTACGATCCGAGACCATATTGTCGCCTTCAACTTGGCATATCTTATTTGCTGCAACAGTGGCGTTGAAGACTTTTTTCTAGTAATGGCGTGAAATAACACGAAATTCGGATTTTTACATGTTTCTTCTACTAGTTCAAACTGTTTTAAATAAAAGATGAATTAAAAATTTTAGTAAATATTATGATAGAGCTGTTCAAGAGCTTTAAAAATATATATAACACATGTATATAAAAATCTTTATTTGGCAAAAAAAAACAATTAGACAAAAAGATATAGGAAATCGGAAAAAATTTGGTTCACCCTAATATATAAAGAAAACAACAATTGAATTAAATTGAATTTTGGTTTTATCCTCTTATGAGTGTTTCTAGAAAATATTACAGTAAACCAAAGATGAGCGATATAATAGTTTTTGGATTTTGGAATCCTGAATCAGAATGGAAATTCCGGAATTCGGAATCCTGAGTTAAGAATAAAATTGGAATTTTGGAAACCGGATGTTAACGTTTATATGAAAATCGAATTTTTGAAACTTGGTATTATAATACAAAATTTCGGAAAAAGAAACTCGAAATCAAATGTGGATATAGGGAATTCGGAATCGAAAAATGACCGGAATCCGGTATCGGGAAAATCTCTGAAGTAATCATATCGTAATTATAAAAAATGAATAAGTCAAGTAAAAACCGAAAATGTTATGGTTCAGATTCTTTAGAAATTTTGTGGATTAGAAAGTTCAAAAATAAAAAATAAAAACATTGAACTTTAAAATATAATTACAGGTAAAGCCTCCCAGAAGCTTTAATTGGTCTGCACCTTGCGTGAAAAAAATCAAAACTACTGCCCCAACAGACACTACATTATTACCGACTCCTCTACCGTCCTCTGATACTACGGTAATTAACAAATAAGTTCAATCTGAAAAAATTTAAAAAAAAAAGAAGACAATTAAACAAACAAATCAATTAAAAATACGAAAAAATAATCAAAATTGTCGATAGATATATTATAGTCTTCCCCAAATGGGATTACCACCGCAAAATGTGGCGCACTATTTTAAATATTATTTTTTCATTTAACTTTTATGATTATTATTACTTTCCATATTTATACGACGATTGGCTTGGGTGAACATGATGATTCTGCGGCATGTGCTTTCTTTTGGTGGCGAACGGCATTCACGTCGGTTCTGGCAGACATGAACTCGGCGTCAGTTTGGATGGCGGAGATGGCGTCCAGCTTGTCGGTGAACTGCGTCAGGGTGATCGTCGGGTTGTCTTCCATCTAAATAAGTGTGCGAAATCGAATGTCCAAGTGAGCGTCAGAGTGTAGTCCAATAATCCAAAGTAGACATTGGGCCTGGTCTGTGGTTATCTCGCTCCATCTTGCTGCTTCAAACTTTTCCTTAACTGCGCATATGTACTCCTTGCTGTTTCCACCATTAAACTTGACTGCGTCGAATTGTCGTCGTGTCAATGACTTCATCTCGTTGAACCTCGTGTCGGCAAACGATACATCTGATGGCTTTTGCGCCAAAATGTGATTTCTGAAGAGAGAAGATTCATTTTGATCTAACTTACTAGGGAATGGTCAGCATAGTGCTTGGAGTTACAGGATGTGACATATATCATTAGAAAGAGAAAAAAATCTACTTTCTAAATATAAAAAGAGTTTCTGCAACGGACACCGCTATCTCGAGAAAATTGCGTCTGAAAATTTACTACTAAAAGGGCACTGAAATCCCCCGCATCGCAGCCACGAGGAGGTCAGTTTCATATACGCGAAGTTGAGGGGAAGATTTCGATGGCAGCGTAGTGTAGGCGGTAAGAGGGATGAGCGCGGAGTGAGGGCGGTAAGAGAGATGGGCGCGGAGTGTAGGCGGCGGAAGAGGGATGGGCGAGGAACCGTGACTCTCTGGTTCGAACCCACCCTGCGAAGACTATTTTTTGTTTTTTTTTTTGCTTTTTTTCGATCGATCATAACAGGTCGTGGAGCAAGTTTCAGACATCGTCCATGTGATATCTGCATTAGAAACACTAGAATTCTGTGATATTCAACGTTTTTCGGGAAAAAAAAAGTTGGACGAAAAATCTTGTTTTTCACATGGAGTATGGCTCTAATTTTTCATAAAAAATAAATTTTCATAAATTTTCATAAATTTCATGGAAGGGACAATGGGAAAGAAGGCTTTCATGGTTTTATCTGAACCAACCGGAGCCTTCCCTCCGTCGCACTATATCATTGCACAGCTCAATAATGCAATCTTGATGATTTCTCTATTGTATCACCAGTTTTCGGCAAAGGAATTTCAGCCGTTCTTTCAATATCATGGAAGAAGACTGGATACCTCGATTCATACACTCCGTTTGTCACCCCGTCCGAATTCTGCTTCGGACAAGTTGGCGAGTAGAATAGTTTCCGGAAAAACTGGTGATACAATAGAGAAACCATCCAGATTGCATTATTGCGCTGTGCAATGATATAGTCCGAGTGGAAGATCAAACAATGAGTCGTGAACTTTTTGATGAAGCTCTGAAAACAATGGAGTGGTGTCACAGAGCATGAGTGACAAACTTACTTTCCATGCCCATTCCAGTATGCGTCCAGAGGCTGAATCATCCCGGTGGTGTGCGGGGGAATATTCTTGATGGTGACATCAAATCCTCTTGGAACGCATTTCTTGATGGTGTTGTGATCCTTGAAGCATGGCCAGCTGTCGACAAGCATATAGAGTTTCCGAGGGTTGGATGCATTGAAGACACAGCTTCGAAGCCAATCGCACATCAACTCTTTGGTCATGTTGTGATTCTTGCCACATCTGACCTCCAAGTTCGGACAGTTGGGTATTGGGCGCGACGGAGGGAAGGCTCCGGTTGGTTCTGATAAAACCATGAAAGCCTTCTTTCCCATTGTCCCATCCATGAACAACATCGGAAGGAACGTGAACGAGTGAGTGAGAGAAGACTTCGCTTGAACCAATCTTTCGACGACCTTTTCACCGAGAAACGCTAGTTATGAAATTTATGAAAAAAAAATTTTTATTTTTTATGAAAAATTAGAGCCATACTCCATGTGAAAAACAAGATTTTTCGTCCAACTTTTTTTTCCCCGAAAAACGTTGAATATCACAGAATTGTAGTGTTCCTAATGCAGATATCACATGGACGATGTCTGAAACTTGCTCCACGACCTGTTATGATCAATCGAAAAAAAAGCAAAAAAAAAAACAAAAAATAGTCTTCGCAGGGTGGGTTCGAACCACAGAGTCACGGTTCCTCGCCCATCCCTCTTCCGCCGCCTACACTCCGCGCCCATCTCTCTTACCGCCCTCACTCCGCGCTCATCCCTCTTACCGCCTACACTACGCTGCCATCGAAATCTTCCCCTCAACTTCGCGTATATGAAACTGACCTCCTCGTGGCTGCGATGCGGGGGATTTCAGTGCCCTTTTAGTAGTAAATTTTCAGACGCAATTTTCTCGAGATAGCGGTGTCCGTTGCAGAAACTCTTTTTATATTTAGAAAGTAGATTTTTTTCTCTTTCTAATGATATATGTCACATCCTGTAACTCCAAGCACTATGCTGACCATTCCCTAGTTAGAGGTAATGATTCGGACACGAGCTGCATCATCTATGATTTGTCAAAAGTGTCTTCGGCGTCTGGATCATATCGGAACATTGACATCCAATTTCTGATGGAGTTGATGACCGCGGTGATGTCTACGGTCGATTCCCTCCGGAGTAAAGCAATTTTCTCGAGAAATTGCTTCTCTGAGTCTCCATGAACTGCTGTTGTTGAAGCTGCAGTTGTGCGAAGACGGCTTGAAGTTGACCCATGTTGTAAGGTCGATAAAAGTCCTGATCGCCAATTGTTATATTTCAGATTAACGATTTATTTGTTGATTCGAATAAGATAACTTTACAATTTAAACGGACTATTTATACTCCAATGCCACGTCATCTGGGTCACGTTTTATATAAATATCAACACACGACAAGATCTGGGTTGTGATAACAACGTGGTGATATCACCCGATACGTAACAAACAGCATCTAAAATAAATTCTTCAATTTATTAAAGCAAAAACAGTATAGAACGAGCATAAACAAGAAAATAATCATAAAAATTAAATGAAAAAATAATATTTAAAAAAGTGCGCCAAATTTTGCGATGGTAATCCCATTTGGCGACGACTATATTTTCCTTTATTCTTTTCAAAAATACTTTGTAATATTTTAAGACTTTTTCGGCAAGGAGTTGCATCATTTTGTTCGTACTATTTTAATTGACTTTGTTACTGGAGATATTGTAATTTAAATCTACTGTATAGTCGATAGAAAGCTAGAACTTTAAAAAAATAAAAAAAGACGAATGTAAGTCAAGCCTTATATTGATTTCCATTGTGGCCTCTATCAACACAACTTTAACTTCAAAATGGCAAATAGAGCTTAGAGTGACAAAATTAAAATAGGTAATTTTCAGAATTTTTAAGAGATTCAATAAAAGAATTTGCATAGTGAAGCGCAATATTATCAACATACTTTCTAGGAAAGTTTTCCATCCAATATGGGAAAAATAAGTACACTTTTTGCTTATAGAATTATTTCTAATTGTAAGTAAAACCTGTCTGAGTTAAGTGGAAGGGTTTTTGAAAATAGTTTTTTTGAAGTGACTATAGTATTTATAAATATTTATTATATTGCCAAAATTTGTTAGTAGATTAGTATTTTAAATAAAAAAAAACCATAAGATCCAAAAGTTTAAAACCAAATAATTTAAAAACTCGTTTTGGAATTATTGAACTTTATTAATAATATACTATTACTATTTTTGACTTTAATAATCATTATTTTAAGCAAAGATTTTTTTCAAAATGTAACCAACGATTCAGAAGAATCACTCGTTTTCTTAAAAGAGTATAACAATAGTTTTTTTTTAGTATAAAAAATAATAAACTTCTTGAAAACGTTTTCAATGATTTTTCCTCGATGGTGAAGGCTACATGGAGGAGTTTAGATTAATTGAATTTATGAATACCTTGAACACACCGTTGTTCATGTAGATTTAATTTTAAAAAAAGCACAGCTTCACAGCGTATAGTCAATATAAAGCAGTCGATTCTCTCATTTTATTACTTCTAATTAAGGAAATAACCACAATCTCAACAACGGACGTGGAAACTACAAGTGATGAAACTTCAATTTCTCCCACAACAGAAACTCATGCGAACCTAGAATCATCAAAAGTTGAAACATCGACGGAATCATTAACGTTGGATATCGGTACAAATAGCCCAATTGATGAATATACGACAACTAAAGATGAAGAAATGCTTAAATCAACTTTAACTCAATTAGATACAACATCGGTGCAATTAGACACAACAAATCTTATGCAATCGACTACCCTCACGAAGTTTAATACAGAAACTGAGAAGGAGACTACCAAAACAGAACAAGACACTGATGACAAAGTATATACGGAAACTATGTTAATTACAACAATGACTGATATTGATGTCATGGAAACTGATATTATGAAAACTACTGGTTCGGTTGATTATTTATCCACAACTTCGCTCCCAAAAAAATACGAAAAAACTACAACCGAAGAAGAAAGCACATATAAAACTTCCACTGATGCAACAAGAGATATTCAAACTACTGAAGCAGATACTACCAAGAACACAATTATTAATATTAAGGAGGATTCTACAGCGAGCACCACGACTATGAAAGGCATTGTGACATTTGATAATACGGCTAACGAATCAACACTTGATAAAGAAATCACGAAATCGTCAAAAGTACGAGATGGATCTACCGTGAAAACAGGAAATTTGGACAAATGGGAATTTACACATCAACAAACTTCTAGTAGCACAATCCAGAACAAAGATTTACCAACAACAACCAATAAAAAAACAAAAACAGAATTAACAAGTGAAAATGATGATGAAATTACTACGCCATTGTCTAATGCAAAATCTACACAAACAGTAACGATTTCTTCGCCTGGATACGTAACAACAACAACGAGAACAACAACATCAGCAGAATTTCTACAAACGACGAACGGTTCTTCAACTTCACCTTCGAAGAATACGCTGGAAACGTCTCCCAGTTTTACAATCGATGATAAAATCGGTACAACATCAAGTGTTCAGGAATATGAATCTTCCACTATCCCTACGGGCACGACATCTACAAGAATTTCTCCGGAGACTTCGTCGACATCAAAAAGGGATTTAAAAAATACTCAATCTACTACTCCTTCAAGTGTTTCAACGATAAAAATTTCAAAATCTGATTTGTCACAACGAACTAAATCAGAAATAACACAGATTTCGTCCAAAATTATACCCACAAGTGCATCTGAAGAAACCTCACATCTTCCTAACCCAACGACAGCGACGAAAACCACTACTTCAAAGATTACTCAAAGTCAACAACCATCAAAAATACATTCGGCACCGAAAACGCGTCCCATTACGAGTAGTAAATCAATTACTACACATCAAAATAAAAAGACATCACGACAAGAACAGAAAACACCACAGCAAACTGAGATAAAAACTGAGACAACGCCGATATCCGTAACTCTTCTTGATCGAAAGACACGTAAGCCAGTTGAAGTCAACTTTTTATTGACGACACCAATTCTGAAAGAAATGATGACTGATAGTCCCCCTGAATGTCCTAATGGAATGGTTGCTGGAAACTATTTCTGTTATGGAATTACACCAAGGTTTACTCTTATATTATTATTATTATTCTATAGTTAGGTATATATATATATATTCAGAAATACAACCTTCATGGAACAGATGTTTGGATGCAAACTACAGTACGGTAAGAAGGCCCAGCTTGTACCAGAGTACGCTTTATACGACTATAATGACCAGCAAATTATTCTTAATATGATGTAAGTTTCACAAAATTCTTATTTATTATTTGCGTACCTAACATTAATAAAAATAAGAGCTGCTAATTTCCATTTTTATAGGACGGGAGGGGGTGAGCTTAAATATTATATATGGAATATGAATTTACCTTTACAACTATACCAAATCAAAAAAACAATTAGGAAAAGACTTAATAACAAATAAACTAACTTTACACATAGTACTCATCCAATTGTCTCGTTGAACTTTGAGATATGTTTTGTTTACAGTGAAAAGTTTGGAACAACACAAATCTTAGTTGATCCGGAAGGAGGTCCGTTACTTAGAGATAATAAACTGGTAATATAAGCATTATGAATATAATTACTAATGAAATAATATTTAGGCGGTTGTTAGAGATCTGAACGAATTTCCATGGAGAAATGTTTATTCGGAGCACCCTAAAAAACTTGTTGGGTTACAAGAATCATTGAAAAGTGTTGCAAACATTTGTAGATTGCCAAGTTTATAGCTAATTTAATACTTTTTAAAATGATATTTAGAACATAACGGATTTCCCGATTGTTCAACCGGATCGCTTTTTACCGTGTTTGGTCTAAATAATGTTGTGAAGATGCCGAAGAAAAACAACACAATGTATAAAACTGGATCGACGTTATCGTGAGTATTCCGCACTTGAAACATATAATAGATTTTTAGACAATTTTGTTGTAGCTTCACATGCTGCAATTATAAATTATCATTAGTTTATTATAAAACACAATATATTTAAGAAAGAGGGTTGTAAGAGATCTATAAAATAACAATATATAAATGTCGATACATAAGGGTAGTTATTATCAAAATATAAGAAATTGAAAATTCAATTTCAAGATTTTTGAATTATTTTCATTGGTCTCAAAGAGATCATGAAACAAACATTCAATCTATGTTAATAACTTCTCTGTTTTTCATTATATTTCTTCAAAATTTCTAGATCAAATCAGATTTATTAGTTTTATTTTTTAGGAAAATAAAATTGGAATTTTCAATTTCTTATATTTTGATAATAGATAATAATAGTCCAATAGAAATAATATATTGTCCTTCTCAGAGATCGATGCCTAATGGAAGAGCAAAAAATTAGGGGCGGAGAAAAAAAAATATTGATGAGAAACAAAAGAGGAAGAGATTCGATGGCCTTAGTGGCCGTGTGGCTGTCTAAACAAGACCTTTACTCCTCCTCTAATTTTTTCTCTTCCATTAGGCATCGATCTCTGAAATGAATAACAGAAATAATATAAAATTTCGCAATCTTCGATTCGTATTCGTGGAATGCGAAAGCCCATGTATAGTTTTCAAGAATGTTATGTATATCTCTTACTTATCGTATATCTTATCATTCGGAGTAACTTATTATAAATCGGTAAATTAATTATTTAATCATGAATACAAACTGTTTTTGTCTTTTACATTTAAGAAACTTTTATCCCTATAAGGTAAGTACATTTCTTTAGACTTTGGTTAATATCTATTTTATTTTTGTGTTTTTTACATCATTTTATTCGACAATGTGAGTAGATTAATACCTACCAGTATAATTAAAACATTATTTAGCTTATTACGGATAATTGAGTTAGAAGTTAAGTAGAATATCACTTTTGCGACATTGATTTCTTTGTCATCCTTGTTGATAAACACACTGCCACGAAAACGCGCAGAATTGCAAAAGACTGCGCAGAAATTGCGAAAAATCAATTAATTATCAAAAATCTTGATTTATTAATTATTGTAAACAGAAACATTCGTTTAAATATTTTATGGTATTATAATGTTTTGGTGAGTTCCCTTCGCGGTGTTCTGCACTTAGTAAATACTATTCTAAAATACACAAGAAAACGACGGAATATGAGCTAAAACCGATTATTAATAAATACCATAAAATGATGATCCTCTCGAAAATGTATTGATTTATTTTTACGAAATAAGTATTTAAAAATTCCTCATATTAAGCTTTTTCTATTCGTATAACATTAAAATAACCCAAATAACTTTTTGAAAGAGTTATAAGGATTTTTGAAATATTTTAAGGAAGCATGAAATTTGTGCGCGATCGTTTGCAATTTGGAATATAAAAATTAATTGAAAAATAATATCGTATTTTTTAGAGATCGGTGCATAATGAAAGAAAAAAAGGAAAAAGATAAATGATAGTCTCAGATGGACAAACATTAATAATTTCAATTTAGCATTCATTGTAAAAACCCATCTACCTATGTTCCCGTATGGAATTTAAAGTGCATGGCGGGATGGTGGAGTCCTTCACCAGAAGAAATACAATGCAAAATAAAAAGTGAGGAATATACCTAAAATGAATATAATTTCTTGAAATTAAATTCAGGAGGAACACCATATGAACCAAAACCATCAGGTTTTTATCAGCCCTATGTTAAGGACTGTAGTATTTGCTGGGAAACTGGAACTGAAAGCTGTATTAAAATTGAAAAAGAAAAAGGAAAGTACAAGTGCATCTGTAAAAAAGGATACGAAGGGTTTCATTGCGAAGGTGTCCCACAATATTGCGGAAATGATAAACAGGCTGCGGATTTCTGTAATAGACATGGGTACTAAGCATAATATTTAATATATTAAATAAAAAATTTAAGTAAATGCTACAATAATATTACGGGACCAGTATGTGAGTGTCATTATGGTTGGGGTGATTCTCATTGTACATTTGACCGACGAAAATTTGAGTGGAATCGGGTATGTTTCCTCATTAGCTTCAATTATTTTTTATTATATTCGCCGTAATCATCTTATAAACTGTACGTTCATTAATTTTCAGTATGGATACTACTCAGGTACCCAGATTTCAAGCACTCTGGAAAGTATAGCCTTGTACATCTACGTTATCTACAGAATTATCGATACTAAACTCAACCACGAAGATGTTAGTTTAGTTTCATATAAATTATATATGAAAAATATTAAGACTCGAATGGGAACTATAAAAACAGCGCGAACATGGGCAGAACTAGCATATATAATTGTGTTTTCAATGCATAGGAAACCACAAATATTAGGTCTCAGCAATGCCACATGTGACCTGTTTTACACTTTGACTCATGGGTTCGCTATGACTGGTTGGCGAGCTTGATCCAAATAAGTAATATAAAATTTACTTTAGTTCAACTTTACTACGTATTCGAATGCCTCACATATATGGGTGTTAAAATGTGTTGGCATCGCAATGTTTGGTCCAATTGGGATGATCGTGATTTAAATTCACACCGTGCAAGAAACGTTATAGTAAGCTTTAAAAGTTTGACATGAATTACGTAGATGCGAAATCCTTCTTCTATATATATATATATCAGGGATGCGGAATTACATTTTCTTCAAACTTCAAATTCCATTTTCCGTCTTCCGTTTGAAAGAAAAATCGATTTCCGTTCAATCTGATATTATTTATTTTCAAAACGTAAATTGTATGAAGGAACATTATTATCCGTTGAGTGGACTTGAAACTGTTGTTTTGACTCCCCTAGATTCCTACCACCTTGTACATGGGAGTATAAATTTTTTTGCTCGATAATCCATCACACAAGGGAAGACTCTAAAATCAGTATCGTTTTGACGTTTCCACTGCCGTGTTTGAAGATTGAGACTTTTAACTTTTGTCAGATTTTCGAAGAGTGGTGCCTTTTTCCATGGGTTAATGTATATAATTTCAAGTTAAGCTACAAAGCAGAAGCAAATCTTCAGAGATCGGTGCCTAATGGTCAGAGATCGGTGCCTAATGGAAGAGTAATAAAAGAAGAGAAAATGATGGGGCCACAAAAAACATTTTTCTCAATTCCTCTTAAATATGTGCTGCCCATAATTCCGTAAAAAAATAATGGTCGTCTAAAAAGAGAGGCCGTCCAAACGAGAACCTCATTCCATCCTAATTTTTTTCCTCTTCCATTAGGCACCGATCTCTGAAAAGGACAATATTTACATAATCTTGAATGGTACTGCCTATATATCAGGTCTAGAGATTAATTTCCGCGTTTTTTACGCATCTGAAACTATAAAAACTGGACTATACTAAACACAACTTTAATTCAAAATAGTTTCCGTTATTAATAATAAAATTTTCCGAGAGTTTGGGCAACGACAACAATTTAGTGCACATCAGTGGCTTTCTTCTTGAGTTAAAAACAAAAAGAAGAGCTTCTAAATAACGTTTGCCTGGCACAAAAGTCGTCATATTGTAAACTCAAAATAACGATTTTTATAAAGTTCGTGAAGAAAGTTAGAAGTAAGTAGATAGCTGATAACACAGAAAACATTATAACAGAAAATTAGTTATATAAAAATAATTTTATTTTGACATATTATCAACAAAAAAAAACGCAGAAATTAATTTCGAGACTTAATATAATAGTTCATGTTTTTTTGCATTACGGTCAACACCATTCTATAGGATCAGTAATGATAAAAACTATTAATTAACTTTATTTATTTTTTAAGAGAAACTATAGAATAACTAATTTTGTAATTACCACTATCACATGAAAAAAACTACTACTTAACTAACAGAGAAAATAAATAACAAATAGGAACTAAAAAAATTACTAAACAAAATCCTGAAAGAAAATAAAAAAAATAAAAACACCTGTAACCAATTGATTACGATATCAAACGTTAAAATGTGTCAGAGCAGTGAGACGCACACTGTAAGTGGTTAGTCGCCAAAAGTATGGATTGTATGGTATTGATCCATCTCGAATAAACCCCTCTTCTCAACAATTACACTTTTAACTTTTAATAAGTTATTTCATTCATTTTTTTTTTAAATTTTCCTGTAACTAATTAACCAAACAGATGCTCTCTCCAAACCTCCCAACGGATGAATAAACATGTTACGGTACAACCTCCTCCAGTATCAATTTTATAACCGAATATTGTCGCCAGATTGTTTCCATTCATCAATAATTCTTAAAGAAAGAGACAATTATTAAAATGAAAATATTTATCAAAGTATCTTAATTTCAGATTTATCTTGGGATACCCTTTTATGTTGGTTTGCTCACACCGTTCTTCATAACTTTGCATATTGCGGGCGATTATGTATTCACAAATAATAAATGTGTCTAATTGTATCACTTCAGTCATTAGCCGAGGATTGGAGTTGTGTAGGAAGATTGGAGAACGTACACTCAAGACCAGTTTTAGCAATTTTGGTGTCTGGAGGAATCTACATGATCATAGCTTCGTTTATAATGTGGTCCACCGATAATTTTGAGTTAATTGGCTAATCAGTTAACAATATATTATTTTTTTAATTAAGGAGAGAATCAGATTCAAATACATTGAAACGGCACACCTGGTTTATTCACTTTGCTCCTTTGGAAGTTGAATTCACGCAGAAAATCACTAGACAGTCGTTTCCTCTGAAATGGTTACCGAAACTGTTCTTTGCTCAATATTTGACCGGAATTTTGGCGGTTACATATCCTGAATGGATTGGTATCGATCTGTAAGATTCTGAGAAAAAATATATGACCTTTTAATTATTACTTGAGAACTTATGTTACTATCAGCTTTACTTACTTCCTCGTTTACACGTATCATTCACTTCAAAGTGATTCAAGGGTGATTCCGATATGAAGAAATAATAATACTTTTATTAATACAGAGATGGAAGTGGCTTTGCACTTGGCTAATGATTAAACTTCCGAAAAGATTTTCACCAAAGTTTAATCCTATGACATTCATGACTCGTGAAGAAACACTTGCGTGGAAAAAACCAGATCTATTCTGGAAAGAAATAAGAGAAGAAGTCATTAAGGAGGTGGAAGAGGAAGAGAAAGAAAGGAAAAAACTTCTCGAAAAACGGAACAGGTTGATTCAAAACTATCCAGATCTGCCCGCAAACTTATTGCCACATATTCCTGAACAGTTTGACGATAAAGTTTCAACTCTAGAAGAAAAGATAAAAGCAAGAGCAGACGAAAAGCTCAAGTACAGGCCATTTAATATTAAACATTTTAATGAGTTTTTCCCAATGTATTTACAAGAAGTGATTCAGTTAAATATAATTAAAAATTATGTGGGTGATAGAATGAAACGAAAGGGTTCAATGAGTGTAATGGATACGGTAGTGGTATGACAATTATATTATTTCCGACGGCTGATTAATTTCATTTAGCATTTTGGTCTTATTGAATATGACTATTGGAAGAATTTATATGTTCATTATGAAGACGGGAATCGTAGTAGAGTAGCGCTTGAGCAATTAACGGCGATTGTGGGTGAAACAATTATGGAAGTCGTAAAAAACGACTGGAACAGGTATCGCCGCGAACATTCCAATAACGTGAAGAAAGATAAAGAGCTCCGACAGGTTATTTCAATTACTTTTTGAATAAGTAGCATAAGACATTTGCAGAAAAACCCAGGGTTGTATCATTATTTAAAGGGGAAAAAATTCGTTAAACCCTGGTTTCCAGATGAAATCGCTATTGATGACCGGGCAGATGTACTATTTCTAATTTTCGGTATATTTGATCAATGATTTTAGGATTTGTATAAGAAGATAATGGAACAAATAAGCTATCGGCAATGTCAAGGAATGCCACATGCTTGCGAATACGGTAATATGATGCAGAGATTCGCCAACATCGAAAGAGCACGTCAAAGCGTTTATATAACTCGATTCCCCTACATTAGATCCCTCCGAACGGTACCAAGGAACGTGCTCTTGAAATACAATACATAATATTTAAGTGGAATGAACGCCTTCATTTGCAAAAAGTGGCTGACGAAGATACTAATACAAACTGGGAAAAAGTATACGAAAACGATACTTGGTTCGAAAATTTGACGGATTATCAGAAAGACGCACTGAGAAGTGAATATGTAATTTATTAATAAACAAGCTTATCAAGTGGTAATTCTTTAATTTCAGAAGATACATAAACCTGACAAGAAAGGTGAATATATGAACCCACGGAAACTTGACCAGAATCAGTTATTTGATAGTTTCTGGGAATGGCGGAAACCAACGTAATTTTTTTATTCATATAACCTTCCTTTGCTAAATATTAGATTTATATTTCCTTTGGATTAAGTGATAATTTACTATCTTAAAGTTTTTCCTTGTCTCAATACATTAATAAGAGTTTTCTCTATTAATTATTGTGCAGGAATTAATGAGAAAATTGCTTAAACGTGAATATCATTTGGTCTGTTAATTGTAGAGTGATTGAATATTTTCAAATCACAAAAAAGATCGCTAATATCAGTCAAATAGAATCTGCATGTTCATAATTTTAAATCAAACTTCTCTATAAAATTTTCAGGTTCATTGGTCCGCGTGAGAAAAAATGTTATACTTATCCAGAACTAGGACACCCCTTGTGTTCTCACGCAAAACGATGGTGTGAGGTAACTATTTATTTTGTACTATATGATATGGAAAATACTAAAAAAATAACAACCACCTATCAATAGTGTCCTTAATAAAGATAGTATAACTTCAAAATTATGATTAACATTAACATTTAAGGAAGCAGACGAATTTGAGTTTACAAACTATATAGAAACACAACAAGCTCCATTTGAAGAGGCACGAGCTGATGGACAATCATACGTTGATTACGAAGAAGCTGTAAGTGTTAGAAAACATAAGTTTATATAATTTAATTTAGAATCGGCGTGAGGAAATGCACATTCCGAATCCAGGTGATCATGGAATTTCTCCGCCAGAATGGGCTCTGAAGTACATTAAGAAAAGGACTAGAAGCCCAAATAGATTTCATTAATCTCAATACAAATATATTCATAAATAGATTAACTGAATAAATATATTTTTGGATATATACAGAAAATAAAATTTTAAATCTTATCATGCCCATGAATACTCTGCGACACTCCTTCCCTGCTCCCTGAAAAACAACGATTTCTATATTTTGCGGTTGAAAAAATGATCCAAAACATAGAAAATTCGATTCAGGTCGACATGAATCCAACATTTTAGGAGCATTTATCGAAAAAATGCTGCGTCATAACTAAACGACGCCTCCTAAATAATGTCGTTTACATTAATTTTTATTAGTTAATAATTAGTAGAGCTATGAATAGATATAACGTCAAATATTATGGTTGGTATGCTTTAGATTAGCTTATAAAGTAAGGTTTGCTCAAGGTTTGGCCATCAAATTTTCGTGCGAGATTAGACCAAATGTTCTCATTTCAATATAGATTCCATCCGTTAAATTCCTGTCACCATGAAAGACAAATAAAGTGTTTTGCTTGAACCTAAAGAATGACCGTTCCACCAAAAATGGTCGTTTGCGGGAAATACTAACAAGCTCCAGCAGAAAATCGCGCACAAGATGATGATTCCATCCATCAGATCAAGATTGAATTTTTTCTCGTCTGAAATATAAAGTGTGGGAATTCTAAGCGTATTATTAGAGTCATACGCTTTTTTCAGTCCGTAAGCATGCTCTGCATTAGGAATTCTGTCCTTCCTAGTTTATCGTGCGGTCAGGGCTGACGACTTTTTTTTCGAGCATGGCTTAATAATTCTGCTCACATTCTGTTTTGGAAATACGCGTTTTCGACCTCATGTCTTCTGTTTTCCATAGTTCGAATAATTCTTTCAGATAATTTGAAATGACGCGTCACGTTCAACCAAGTTATAGCGTATGTCAAAATAGTTGACGACGCAATCACGCTGCAAATGCGGCATACTAATTAAAATTCATTTTCAAATCGATTATTTTAATAATTTTTAACTAATAAACGTTCAATATAAGCAATAAAAACTAAAAAAAAACGTCACAGAAATAAAATAAAATAATCGTTTTGAAAATGAATTTGAATTAGTATGCCGTATATGCAGCGTGATTGCGTCGTGAACTATTTTGAAATAGGCTATACGTGGAGATATTTTTAAGGGAAACTACACAATAATTCGGAAGAAAAATCTGTGAATTTTTAAAAATTTAACTTTTTATTTTAAAGTTTTCGTCGTAATCGAGGGACTGGTGTATAGTTATGACGTGGCGTTTTTTTTTGAGAAGTGATCCAAAATCTGTAGGACTGTTGTCGATTTTGATTAAAATGGGTTTTTTCATGATCCTGATGATCTCATTTTTGGATTATTTGCACGATCGGAACATACAGAGAAAACTGGAAAAACAAACACCAATCTTATATTTTATATAATTGTACGAAAGGTTATTATTAAAGTTTAAACATAAAAAATTAAATTCAAATGACGTGGTGAAATCCGAATGCGTCGGTTGAGAACAAAACGTGCTTCGGTGACGGACGAAAAAGATTTTAATAAGAATCATTCAAATCTTGGCAGTCCAGGTTTCCGCGCGAAAATTGAAATAAAAGATAGAGCTAAGTTAAAGTCTAATGATATAAAAGCGAAACTTTTTTCAAGCTCATTAGAGCCAAGGTTATTAAAATAAATTAAAATTGAAATAAAAGATTTTTAAATCAATTTTGGAATTTAAAAAAACATTTACGGTAGGCTTAAATGTTTTAACTATTTTGTATTCAGTAAACATATTGCTTCTCTCTTAGCCTGCTTCTGAATACTTAAAATCGATGTTTTTAAAATTTCTCTCGTGAGCGAAGCGGTTCGCGGCGGACGCGTTCGGATTCACCAGTGGTACCAAATAATTTTTTATTCTGCGCTCATGCTTTGAAACATTATTTTGGCTTCCATTTCTTTTAATGAAAATCGCCTTCCAATCCATAATTTATTTCAAAAATACAAAAATAATATCGACACTGATTTTTGCAACAATGAAAGACAAACAATTACAGTAATCGTTTACTATTTTCCATTCTTTTTTTCTCCTTTTCTACAAAATGACCGTATTGTTGGTACCATAGCCTCTGTTGCCGCCAGAGCCATATTGCAATGCTTTCTCTTTGATGGATGGTAAATACTGATCCTTCAAACCTCGTTATCGGTACAAGTTTAGTCTTATTAAATGCCCGTGACACAATTGCAAATATCTATAAATTGGAGAATATAACGTTTTAGTTATAATAAAAACGCACCTTCAAATGGAGCCGATCATGTAGATTCATGCTTTCTTTGTCAGCGTTGTCGTCTGAGTAACCATCTGATACAAGACATAGAACCTAATCAAATATTGTGGACTTCATAAATTCTAATTTTTTACCTGAGGCCTATCGTGTTTGGGCGTAGGCATATATTGATGCCGTTTTATTGTCTTTTTCATATTTTGTTCATGATACATAATCCCTCCAGCAAATGCCAGTGCCTTGGATAACATCGTTGATCCACCAGTGTATGATAGTCTCATTACGCCTTCTGTACGTAAAAATTTTAAATATATTCAAAAAACGGATGAGCCTTACTTTTAACACTTTCATATGTGTAAAACTGATCAAAGCTGAAAACAACACTAGGTTCTTGCGCATACTGGATCAAAGCGATTCTACTACGGCCAGCACCGATGTCAATATCTTTCAAGATTTCACAAATGAAGTTTTTCAACTGCAAATGATGTGGGCTAGGTTATTCGAATTTTAGACCAATAAAGTCATTTTTGTGATATATTGTAGAAATTATGGATTTTTAATTATCTTCGTGCTTGGATAGTTTATTTTAAAGGTGGATAAATTATATAAACGGGGTGCTAAATAAACAAAATTATTTAGAAAAGATTATTAATCTAACATACTGCACACAAAACATGCCGAATGACGATATGTTGCTAATGATGGTGGCACACAAAGTGAATTGCTAATAACTGGAGTTCAGAAATATAATTTAAACCTAATGCTTATTACAAATTTAAATTTAAAGAGAGATAATGATAATTAAATACTAAGAGAATCCTTGAACACTAGTGTTTAACTTACAGTTAAAAAAAGCTTTGTTTAAATATAGCAAAATTGTTATTTTCATTTGGCGTGCAGTGGCGTGCTTTCAGTAATTTTGCTAGAAGCCGGTTTTTTATTAAATGGACTCACATTTTCAATGATAATTAAATAAAATGAGAACGTTTTGAAGAAGAATCCTAATTTAGAATTTTTTGGGGAGAAAATGTTATTTTTTGGCGAAAGACATTTTTCTAGCTTCAGTTTCTACTATTTCACTTTAATTATATTAACAAAAAACAATCTGTTTTAAATCGACAGTGTTTTAAATTAAAATTACAAATTATTAAAATCTTGAAATAGTGTGATACCCAATGGAGTGATATTAAAATTCGGATTTAAAAAATAGCTGGTCGTGAAACTGCGGCCGGTGTACAAGCGCATAATTCAACACTGTATTTTGCGGATGGAATATATATTTTTATTTTCTTTTCTTAATAAAATGTCGTTAATTAATTTCAGAATAAGTTTAACAGAACTTGAATTGTTTTAGTATTGTATCGGGAAATATGCGACGGCTCGTCAATAATTGCTTGATATTGGTTTTTTATTTAAAAACATGTAAAACACGCCAAAGGTAAATGAGCTGTTTTTACTTTTATTCATTCACCATATCATAATACATTAAGAGAACAGGAGAACAAATAATTAAGATGAACAACTGATCCCGCAAGAGATCCAAGTTCAAATTTTCAATAATTAAGCGGTTATTAGAATAAAAAATGTACAAATTTAAATTTTATTTTCGTGTGCTCTTGTGTGCACTACTATCTAATGACGATTATTGCTCTAGATTTCATATAATTTAAATTATGAAGATCGGTCCGCAATAATGTTGGATGCGCTTGTACTCCGACCGCACTTTCATGGCCTGACATATTTTACCTCCGAATTCTAAGTCTACCCAGTGTAAGCGGAAGTTAGGTTTTGATTACCAATTTAATTAATCAAAGTTGAAAAACATTTTAAGAATATAAAAAATTGTGGAAAAATACGAAAAGTAAAATTTACTATTTCAAAGTTGTTGTTTCCAATGCTGCTTGATGTATCAACTAAAACCATTAGATCAATTGGAGGTAACTGGAGTGCAGGATGATCAGGAGGAAGGTGCGTTTTTCCTTGTGGTCTTGTTAACCCCGGCGAAGTTGAGATGGTAACAAGGCTTCCTGATGATGTCGATTCAATGTCATTCTCGTTTTCATAATTTTTCTCCTCTTTCGCATCATCATTTTCAATACTTTCTTCAACATTCTCCACAACATCTGTTTGAATACCTTCCTCTTTAAAATCAGTCTTCACTTCGTGCTCTTCTGAAATCCCGGAGTCCCTTCTTTCTTTCATTTCTATAATTGTATTATATTCATTTAAGTATTTCCATGTAAAATTCCTGAATTGTTCGGGTGAACTGAATTGGGTTGCATAATGTGATATTTTCCTGCTTGCTGATAAGCAGCCTCTAATTGGCGATCTAATTGGTTCTAAAATAAATTATTATTATTAGTATTTTAAGATAAACAAAACCTGCATTATTTCCTGTTGCTTTCTTATCTCTTCGGCGTATTTCTCCCCGGTTTCTATTTGCTTCTCCATTTGAGAGTGGAGCTGTGCGGTAAAATATTCGTTCTGTTTTCGAAGTGCTTTCTCGTTTTCCGATAGTCGATATCGTAAACGACGATCTGGAAGAATCTAGTTAATAGGGTTGTATGATGATTTTGATTTACTTTCTTCTTTGTAGTGAAATAAAGCGTATAGGAATGATATACAGATTAGAATGAACAATATGATCATTGATCCGATTATTATCCAGCAAAATGGTCCAAATCTCGTTGGTGATGAACCTTTAATTGATTTATTCTTAAATACAAGTTAAGAGTTTTGTAACTGAATTAAAATAGTAAATTACACCAATGCAATGAGTTTTGTTTGTTATTATTTTATATTGCGATTTAAATTAACCTTTCAAAAGAAATTCAAACTTCAAAGCATGACAATTGTTACACTTACATGGAACTGTCCAAAAAACCGAGCTATCGCTAGTTTTTCTATGACAACTTGTTGAATTCCAATTAAGAAAATTCCACCAAGAAATATCAGCAATAATTTTACTCATTCATACAAATAATACGATAGATGTGCACGAATTTTTGTCAAATAATTTTGTTTAGCTTGTCGTAGATGGACATAAACCATAACCATGACAACATCGCATCTCTTGCATGAAATATTTCATAAACAATAATAATCGTACCTTTCAAGTATCCTTGAACGCTTTGACACAAAGGTTCTACCAATTTGGGAAGGTTTTCGAAATCAACAACCTTTAAGCCAACCGTATGAGCTGATGGTTCGAATCTCTTAATGTTCATATTCGAACCCACAGCTATGTAAAAAACATGCAATGGTGAAATAGGTGATATTAATGGCTCATTTAAAAGCTTGAACGAGGATAAATTTAACAGAAGTATTTAATTTTAAGAATACCACTTCTTTTAATGGTTGATAACTGTTTGAAACAACAACAATGATATCGGCGGTTTCCTTTCGGTTCATTGATGTTAACGTTGATTTTGCAAGATGATTAATGCTTGTTTCTTCGCATTGCTCTTTCTGGCAAGGAACATATGATAAACCCTATAAAAAAGTATCATAAATGATTTAAATTATATAAGCATAGAATACATTAATCGATTTTGATGAATTTAAAAGCGTCGCTTCAACTCTAGCGGATGGCGTAAATTGTGCAAATGATATCTTTGAGTTGGGATGTTGATATTTTAACACCTGAAACTTTCACCATAAACTTGAAGCTTGTCAGTTTAGATTAGTCAAGACACTAGAATAAATCATATAAATAGAAAAAAATGTTTCAATAATCCAATCTTTTAAGTCTGGAATTATCATACTAACAAGATAGATGTTCTGTGAGGCTCTATATCTTATAGATATTCTATAGATACACAAGCAAGATATTCTGGGAGATATTCTTATAAAGTGTCATCTGCAATTGTGATTTTAATGGTTTTAAAATAAGTTGTTTAGTTATTATAATTAAATTGTGATAAAATCCTAGAAGATATACATGAAATACAGCAAAAAAGTTATTTATAACCAACAATTTGATCGTACGTTTTCAAAATCGAAGAAAATCACAGAAAAGTGTAAGCTAGAGTCCCCCTTCTTTTCCAATCCAGTACCAATGTGAAATTTTCACTTCAGCCTGCTTCGATACCTGAGCAGCTTTATCTTCATCGATGGCTCGCTTGATGACGAAATAAAACAGATGATTAAGTCTCATTATGCTTGATAGCGGCAAAAAAAGGAAGCTGATAACTCAGAATGTGCTACCCGCCATGTTCTACTGCTCCGACACATGGACTCCTCAATCGAACGGTTCAATCTTTCGACTCAAACGTTACCTGAGTGCAATCAATTTCCACACCAGCTACAACCATTGTCGAACACAGGAAGTTACAGTGGACCGATCATGCTGATTGACTGTTGCGATGGAGGAGGATTTCCACGGAATGGACTCCGAGGGTTGTCCAACGATCGAGGGGCAGATGAGACAAGCGTGTAAAAGAGCGGGAATCAAAGACAGCCAGACCCGGAAGAAAAAGATTGAGAATGCTCCAAAAGAAAATGACGTGGTTTTCTAGGACGAGATGCAATTGTTGGAGATGGTGGGAAATAGTTCGATTCAACTGCTTCGAGTTTTTAAGTACACTAGCTGAAAAAAGTTTTGTCACAAATGTTTTTTCGGGTTTAACTTTTTTGTGACTTGACCAAATTGGCTGATTTTTTGATATGATAGATTCATATGGTTGTAGATTATTTTACAAATTCCCGCTTGTGATTACGATGATCCGTTTTACAGTGACAAGCGTTTATCGTAAAACGCGTAGCTCAAAGATATTACGCACTTTTCTTGCACTGCATTTTTTAATAATTTTTAAAGTTCAATTATACTTTTTTTCATAATTTATTGAAAATAGCAGTAATTGGCAACATTTTAGAGATGACTCCACTTAAAGAAACTCCAATTGCCACCCGGCAAGCTGTTATCAATGAATGAGGGAAAAAGGAATGCGTAGTACCGAAATTGCCATTGTAATTTAAAACAAATTTTGCTACTATAACATTTTAAACACTGATTCACATAAAATATCAAAAAATCAGCCAATTTGGTCAAGTCACAAAAAAGTTAAACCCGAAAAAAACATTTGTGACAAAACTTTTGTCAGCTAGTGTATCCTAAGAAAGTAGGCTTGAATCAGCTAAAGCAACTGAATGAAATTGAATATAAAACACATTTTGCACAATTTTACAATGTATTCTGGCTTTTGCTAATGTATTTATATACCTGTCCTATCATTTGTATTAATTCTGAACTAGCATAAAAGCATACTGTCACCGTTCGTTAGAGTAGGTTACGATAGCTATAATTCACTCGTTTATACACATATTACACTCACATTCCTATCAAATATCCGCGTTTGTTTGACAAAATTTTTTATCGTACCATATAAGCTCAATGTGACATCAGCGTAAGAGAAGAAAACTATAATTATGTAAAATTCCACCTCTTTCTTTATGTAGCAAATAATTTTGTCTACAGTTACGTGTGCGAGCGGAAGACGATTGTGGCTTAATGATATGGGAAACATTATAGACTAAAAATCTTTCAAGACATAGAAAATACAAATTTATATCAACTACAAACTAGGACTCGTTTTTCTAATGTATCACATGAACTAATGAATGAATTCTATCATGGTTTATCGCACAAAAATTTATTAGGTAGATTAATTTGTGTCTTGTTAGCGATATCGGTGCCTAATGGAAGAACAAAAAGAAGAGAAAATGATGGACGGCAATACGGCCACAGACGACTTTTTCGTCAAGTTTTATTCAATTTGTGCTGCCCATAATTTCGTAAAAAAGAATGGCCATCTAAAAAGAGGGACCGTCCAAACGAGAACCTTATTCCATCCTAATTTTTTTCCTCTTTCATTAGGCACTGATCTCTGAAAAAGACAATATATATTATTGTTTTTTATTATTTCATTAGTACGACCTTATATCAGTAATTTTTTCGTGATCTAGGTGATTACACTAGGAATATTAATTACTATTACTTTCTTCAGAATAACGACGAATTGGTAGATATTTAGGAGAAAAGTATCTGAGCTTATAAATCAGTATGTAAACCGTAAAACTAAATTAATTATCTTACTATATTATCATGTCGTTCCACTTTTACCCATAGAATTTTGTTTCACTTAATATTTTAAACTGAACATAGCCCAAACGCAACAACCAAATAATGTTTCGAGCAACCCACATGGAAATTATTAGGATGTTGTTAAATTATATTTCAACGAGATTGGCTTTTATAGAAATAGTAAAACTCTTAGTGTTCGATATAACTTAATCCAATAATGTGGGTAGTATGATAAATTAATTGTAGAATTTGTAAGCCAAAAAGTTTGCAATCACGTTACAAAAATGAAATGCGTATACACTCCACTGCCATGAAACTTTAAAAAAGACTTCGCACCAATTGAAAACACATCCTTTTAATTTATTATTATAAATATTTTCAATCCTTATCCAATTCCTTTGTTGGAATATTGAGCACAGACTTACTGATCCGTATAAGGATAACTGGTCTTAAAAATAAAATTTTTTAGTACATTTCTAAATTTAAAATTTCCTATTCATCAAATTTTTATTATGAAATCCTTATTTTGAAATGTTTAATTTTTCAAAATATCTCTCACTGTTAACCTTTTTTATGATTGATATATTCCAGACCCTTGATTAATTAATATGAGATAAATATCAACAAACCTCTCTATAGAATTCAATTTGTTTCTGATGATCAAACGACGTCACAAATTGGGTAGAATCGATAATAAACAATCCATCGATCAAAGGCCATTTGCATGAATTTAATAGTTTAGATTTTAATACTACTAATATTAATTTCAACACGAGCATAAATTGTTTATTAATGTTTTATCCAATTTAGCTTGAAGGCTTTTTTCTTTAGTATTGTTTTGACCACATATGTATCTGTTTCAGCCAATTTTGTTGCCAAGCAAAAAATCATAACATTAAAGGACATATAAGAAAGCGTTTTTTGTAGCTTTTTTGTTTTTTCGTGTATATCGTTGAATGAGTTTTAAACGCTTAAATATTTAATACTTTCGTATAGCATGTATATTGTTTCTAATGAATAATATATTAAGGAAGCATTTAGTTTAATGGAATTATTCGTAACTTTAAATCCAAGATGCCGTATAAATAAACATTTTCCATGTAATATTGGGCAAATATAACTGACAAAAAACTTGTAAGATTAAGAATTTATTAAAAGAAATCATAGCGCAGTTAGTCGATAATTATTTTGGTTAACCACAGCCACGTTTAATTTTGGTTCCGTGGTGCTTCTCATTATAAAATTGTATGTGAACTTCCGATAAGGGGAATTAATAAGAACTATTCCCATTCCAGATAATAAGCCATAGTTTGTAATTGCTAGCACGCAAAAATTATTCAATGCTGAAACATGTGATGAATTTTGGAAATTTTTTAATGGATTCGTAGCAATACGTAACTGTTTAATTTATGTCCACTTTGAATTTTAAAATTTGTTATTTTCTCTCGAATGTGTCCATCGTCACTTTTTTTAACTCCCCGACAAATTAAAATTTACATTTCCCTATATTTAAATAAGAATTCAAGTTTACAATCTTGAATTCCAGATTATTTTACAACTTCAGACGCCGTATGCAAGAACGTACTTAGCCGTAAAACAGTGATGGAAAATTAATTTAAAAAATCGATTAATTAACTTTTAAAGTAAATTATATACATTTTTAATTAATTTTGGATTTCAATACGAATTATTACATACACTTATTTACATTTTATTAGAAACGTAGTTTATCAATGATTTTCTATCACCGTTTAGCGGATGAATAATTTCTTGCATACGGCTTCAGATTATTTTAACGTAATAAGCATATATTCACGCCAAATTGAAATAACGAATTTTCGAATTTTGAGCAGGTCTGATAATTTTTACATCTTGATAACAAAATATTTTCCAAGAAAATTTAACTAGACTTATCCTAAACTGTCTAAAAAATATTAATTTCTTTCTAAAAAGTTATATTTGAGTACGTTTACTGGGCTCATTTTAATACCATACAAGTTGGTGTGCATAGTTATATATATATATATATAGTCCTTTTCAGAGATCGGTGCATAATGGAAGAGCAATAAAAGAAGAAAAAATGATGGGCGGCCACACGGCCACAAACAACTTTTTCGTCAATTCCTCTTCAATGTGTGCTGCCCATAATTTCTTAAAAAAGAGTGTTCGGCCAAACGAGAACCTCACTCCATCCTAATTTTTTTCTCATCCATTAGGCACCGATTTCTGAAAAGGACAATATATAAACTGCTTCTCATACCGAATAAGACTAACTAGAGCACTCTTTATAATCTCCATCATTAAACCTTAAATTAGGCGTATTTTAAAGTTAAAATTATTATCGAGATATGTCTATTTTATAAAACAACGCTTAAAATTACTTTTTGAATAGATCTTTATTTTTGAATAAAAGTTATTTCAGAAGGTTAGCTTTTTGTCAAATATGTAATTTAAATAAAACTCTTGAACAGCATTATTTCGATAACGATAGCGCACCAATTGCACGTTTTCTTCAATAATTAAAAAGAAACTTTTAGCACTTTTAAAAAATTATGTGAACTATTTTAAGTACTGGGAAAAAATAAATTTTTCCATAGCTTGTTCGTAAAAATAAACCAATGCATTTTCAAGAAATCATCCTTTTCATTGACCAAACTTTCGTTAACTATGGTTTTGTAAATTTTTCCCTTTCAGAGATCGGTGCTTAATGAAAGAGGAAAAAAAGAGAAATGTTCTCGTTTGGACGGTCATTCTTTTTTATGAAATAATGGGCTGTACACATTGAAGATGAATTGACGAAAAAGTCGTTTGTGGCCGTGTGGCCGTCCATCATTTTCTTTTCTTTTTTATCTTCCATTAGGAACCGATCTCTGATAAGGACAATGCATTGTATATAATCAAAAAATCGTTATTTTAATTTGACGTGATTGAATTTTATCAAAAACCAAAATAACCTTACTTTGATTCATAATTTCCTTAACAAAAATAATAACAATAATAATAATCGGTGACAATAATGCCGCAATTGGAATCAATGCATTAATGGATAAGTTGATAAAGGTCTTCCTTTGTAAATGTTTTGTAAGTGGTGATAAGTGTAATTTGTTTATCTCGTATATTAAATAATAAATACAACGGAAAAAATAAAATATAGCTTGGACTGTAACAATAGAAATAAAAAATAACGTGGAAATGACGAGATCCAGTTTGGTGTCGGCAAAATAATAGTTGTTTTCCATAAAGAATTCTTGAGGCGGACATGGGTGTTTTTGAAGAAAATCGTATTTTCCTTTGTTCTGGTATACTTTCATGAAATAGCTGGGAAGGAAGAAATTTGTTGCAATTATTGTATTTGCAAGAATGTAAGCTTTTCTTGTCCGCTTGCTTGTGATTTTATATTTTGTTTGGATTAATGCCGAGTATCTATTTTCAAATATTATCACTATTGAAACACCCATACCTGAAAAATAAGTATATTTACGCACACCATTCCACCCTTAGAAAGCAAAGTCCGGCCATGTTGTGAATCCTAGTCCTCGGCCAATTTTTTTATTTTTTATAATTTTTTTATATTCTATAAAACGACTTAAAGGTAAGTATATAATAAAATATTGCTTTTATTTAATTGTTTTAGTGTTTCGTAACAAGTAGAACCTTATGCCACGTTCTTGTCAACAATGATGACGAAGAAATCAAGGTGCTGTTCGACATAACTTCAAACGTAATTATCTTTGAAAATCGTAATAATCTTTAAATTAAACTTGCAGGTATTAATCTACTCATGATGACGATTCAAATGATGCAAAAAAACGTTATAAAAAAATGTTTTAGCAAAAGTTACACGGGTCGAAAGAAAATTGAATACTTTATAGGTAAACACAGGTCTGAATTTACTTTTTTTCATTTTTTGAGAAGAAAAATCGTATTATAGGCTATGAGTTACCTATGCAGTGCCGAAGAAACGTTGTAACAGATTAAATATAAAAGTTACGAGGTTGTTTATGGTCATCCAATAGGTAAACTTAATTTTTCTTAAAAATTAATATAAATAATTAATTTAGAGTTGGATAATGAGTTGTTCCATATGATAAGGAGTCCGTAGATATGCAGATCATATCAAATAACATATTTTGGAGCTACGAAATACGTGACGTCGGTCTATCAAACTATGATTAGTTGTGGTTCGTTTGTTTTTATGAATTAAATTGGTTAGAAATTAATTTTTATAGGAGAAACTATGATGGCATGATTATTACTCAATTGCTGAGTTAATAAATAATCGAAATGGATATTCAAGTGCAATTTTTGCACAAAGATGTCTTAGAACGGATCTATAGGATTGTTAGAACTTCATATTGTTAGGTATGACATTTATTTAATCTATTAAAACATTTCGATTGCTTTACAGGTTATGTCAAAGCAATGTGACTGTTTCATATCAATTGTATGCATTATTTAAAGAAGATACGCAAATCATAGTGATTTGCGGGATCTCATTATAGGTAAAATTAAATTTTCTTTATAGTTATATGAATATTAATGTTTAGATGGTGATTATGAGCTTCCCTGCTGCACGACACGTTGTCTGATAGTTGAAATAATTAGACTTCACTGGATTCGATTTGAAATTGGGAAGGATTTGTATATTATTGATCATGCATAAAGTAAGTTGTGTTGATTTGACAAATTTTCGACTGGTAATTTATATATATATTTTATTTTAGGTATCAACATGGGACAGAAGAAGATGTTAGACTTATTATTGACAATTGTTTCACTTGTATAATTATTATTTCTTGATATATGTCGTTATTATTTTATAAAGTTGTTTCTTTTAATTTAATAGTTTTAAATGAACTATTATTGTATATTGAGTTAATGGTGATCGACATTTTCATAATGGCTATTATATAGTTTCCTAATATTTCAATTTAAAATGTATCAGCTAACCAAAATATAAAATACTATCTTATTATTGCAATTTATTGCACCTAAAATATTTATTCTGCCAGAATGAGCATAACAAAATGTTTGCGGTCCGATCTAATTATGATTCGAATAGTATTATGTTAGTTTATAAGCCTTGTTGTTGTTTAATTAGGAAAACATTAATATCAACTGCAAAAAGTTGAAATGATTATTCGAAATCGAGAGAGATCAGATAGGTCAGATAATAAAATTCGAAAAATTCACGAATTTATTGTTTTTTATTTCAATTTTTTGTATCATCGTCTCGTGCTGTTCTATTTTTTTATGTTCCCATCACTAACCAGTGTAATGGTGTGTTTACGGGTTTGATTATTGCGTTTTTTGTTAGTAATCAATATATTAATAATTTCATTCAAGTATTTTCTAAAAATTGTCGAAATTTCGAATCCATGACAAAGTTGTCAAAATCATTTTTTTGTAGCACGCCACGGTCAAAAATCTGCGCGTGAATGCAAATGCTGCGTGATCGTCATAATTTTTTATTACACATTAAATAAAAAACAACGTTTTTGAGTGCTTAAAGTAAAAAATGGTTAAATTCCTTTATTATATAATAAATACCCGTATCGATATTGTATATGAAAATAAAAATCGATATATAAAATGAGAATAATATCTTTATTTTTGATGATAAAAAAAATAAGAAAATAAAAATTCCTTATATCTTTTGAAATTCTCTACAGATCTATTCCATTTTTATATCAATCGATAGAGCACATTTTTCTGATTCTATTGATACTAAACACTAATTGCTTGCAGTTGTCAAAGTTGCAGAATCTTTAAAATATTCTTCCTTAATACAATTTATGTCTGAAAATCAGTTATTTCGATGAAATATTTAATATATGAGAGGAACAATTGCAAGTTTACAGCGAGAAAATCTAGAAAATATAAATATGATAATATCCATAAATATAAATTTTAATAACAAACAAAGACAGTTAAATATAACAGAGAATACTTTTTGACTTATTAATTTCAAAAATTAGTCTTATCTTTATTTAAAGGTGCAGGTTATACCTATAAGGAATCCATATTTTTAAAAACTTTGCCATAAAAACAATATTATTGTCATGCAAATAACAGCACTCACAGCCAATTCCTATAAAATCCTATGATATAGGATTCATTATTCATTAGTATACGTTCGAAATATTTCCAATTTCTAGATCCAAGATCTTATCCAGTATGGCTATTATAAATGGTGGAGATGACGGAAGAAACATTAAAAGCGGTTCGACTAACTATATAATTATTTGTAGCGACGGACATTTCCAACATACAATAAAAATCGTATACAAAAAAATCGTTTTGGTCCCATAGGCTTGCGAATATCATGCACAACATCAATTGATTGTTGCCTAAAACCGTTTTTTTCAGAAAATTACCGATATTGCAACTTTGACAACTGCAAACAATTAGTGTTTAGTATCAATAGAATCAGAAAAATGTGCTCTATCGATTGATATAAAAATGGAAAAGATCTGTAGAGAATTTCAAAAGATATAACGAATTTTTATTTTTCTTATTTTTTTAATCATCAAAATAAAGGTATTATTCTCATTTTATACATTGATTTTTATTTTCATATACAATATCGATACGGGTATTTATTATATAATAAAGGAATTTTACCATTTTTTACTTTAAACACTCAAAAACGTTGTTTTTTATTTAATGTGTAATAAAAAATTATGACGGTCACGCAGCATTTGCATTCACGCGCAGATTTTTGACCGTGGCGTGTTTGTAGTATAAAATCTTTTAAATATTAATTATTAACGGGTAAATATTGGCAAAACAGACTCTCCACTTCACGTATTCTGATAAATAAAGACTAATACTATATTCATTTTTGCCGTTTTCGACAAGCTCTATACACGCTGAAACAACAATAGAATAGAATGAGCTTTTCACGCAACACAATCCTACTCTGTGTGAAATTGTCTAGGAAAATGAAGAGAAAATAATAATTATTGTAGATTTTACAGTGTAGGTGACAACAAAACAAGAATATCTTGGTTCTAACAACACCAGCCTGCATAAAGACGCAAAAGTGATGCGCAACGCACATGCTAAGAGTTATCAAGTCTTCAGATTTCCATGCTTAATTTCCTAATTTGAATCCTCACGCCTACTTTGATCATTATTACAGGAGAAGGTCAACGCGAAACTCCAGTCAAGTCTGGAGACATAAAAGAACACTTTGTTTTTAGAATGGGACAACTTGTCACTTCATTACCAGCGTGACACAGTCGAAGCCAATCCGCGATGTCTTTGCGCCGTGATTCCTGAGAAACATATGTTTGTGATTTATTTATGCACAATATAGGCTGGTTTAAATTTTTGACGGCTCGTTGCGCAGCAAGAACATTATACATGGAAATACACAAAAGAAAACTCTCTATTTTCATAATTTTAGCAACGAAGAAACATTGAGATCAGAGATGGGCAGAACTCTAAAAATTCTTTAATTCCGAATAGCGAAAGTTCACTTTTCATACAAATGTTAAAAGCAACTATGGGTGGAACGCAATAACTCCCATTCCAGCCATCCCTAATTGACACTTACCGCCAAAACTGGTCCAATCAAGATAAATTTTCTAGTGATCTTCAATATGGCTCCAAAACTACTCTGAGCGAGGTATTCTCTTAGAGAGTAAAATGTGCGGGAAATTAACGATTTTAAGAGCACGTATGGCCAGATTTACATAAATTGTACACGCCTACGTTATTTTCGATGCGATGATCTTTCAGATCTCCGATTACAGTGAAATGAATATCTGGCTGAGAACTGACAATTAAATGGGTGAACTTATTAATATGTTACGCACTGTGAATCTCATTGTGAATCTCATTTGAAGTACATTTTAACCAAATTCAATCTTACAATTTTTAGTTTACTAAATTCAACAAATATTGATTTCGATAAAAATTATTGCAAAACAAAAGTTGTCATACAATTCTAGAGCGTTTGGATTTAATAACTTACCCCCAAATAACATTTGTAATGTATATACTTGAAATACTGTTGGTATACCGAGCATTGATAAAAATCCCATCGATATTCCGCACATGCATGGAAATATAACATAGGGTGACACTAGGATCGTCAAAAAAACGTCAACTAGAAAGTTGAACGTATGTAAGATAACAAGTGGATTTTTAATTTGGCGCATTCTCGTAGGAGTTTTTTTGAGAATGCAAAAGTAACAATAAACTCCAATAGGAATAGAAAAGAATCCAATAATATTTAAAGAATATGACATAAACCTCCAGCTGCTCAAGAAATTGTTCGTTTGATTGCAGTTTTTGTATTCATTCGAATAATAATTTAACAATTTAATCTGAAATTTTTGCAATGAGGAAATTAATGAAGTTATTAAATAATTCCGAACGAGAACATCATTTTATTAATTTTTGCATTTGTCTTTCGTGATTCAATCAATTTGCTGTTATATGACATTGGAATAGTTTGGTTCATTTAGCGCGGGGTTCGTCAAGGAGACTCAGCATCTCCGACCTTGTTTGCCATAACACTGCAGATGATGTTGGACAGGGTCGATCTGATACAAATGGCGCAGCCGAATGAGTTTGGAATCCGTCTGGATGGCGAAAGGTTGCATCGATTGGAATTTGCCGATGACGTCGTCTTGATTGGCCTTTCATCGGAAGAGATTGAAAGACGCCTCAACATCCTGGTCGCGGAAAGCAAGAAAATTGGACTAGAAATCAACGCTTCGAAAACTGTGATCTTGCACAACTCATACATTCAGCCGGGACTCATCGAAGTTGACGGAGCACAATGTCCAACTGCATCTCACACGAAGTACCTGGGAAGCACGATAGCGATTGACGGTTCACTGGATGAAGAAATTTCAAAAAGAATCAGAGCTGGATGGGCTGCGTACACGAAATGCAAAGATTTGTTTCCTCTTCTTGATCAAGAAGGGAGACACAAGCTCATCATGCAGAACATTATTCCAGCACTGCTATACGCCGCGGAAACCTGGACTCTTCTCTCGGAACATGTCAACCGACTACAAAGGATGATCAACGCCATCTTATCACGAACAGCTTGCTCAACACACATCGACATCCGCGTAATTGCGAAAATGAAGAAGCTGAGATGGGCAGGTCATGTGGCTCGTTTACCACCCACAAGATGGACGAGGATCGTGACAGAATGGGATCCAAGGTGCTTTAGACGACGAAGAGGACGGCCGAGAGAAAGATGGACAACAGCAGTCAAGGAGGCGGTGGTTAAATTCGTAGACCTGGAATCAAGAAACTCCGAAACCGGAAGAAGGCGCATCGGGATCTTGCGGAAGAAGACGGTCTGGTCAACAATGGCGCGGGCTTGTCGACTCAAATGGCGAGAGATAGTTCGCGTTGGCAGCTGCTGACGATACGAACTCCAAAGTATCCAAAGTATCGTAGGAGTTTTTTTGAGAATGCAAAAGTAACAATAAACTCCAATAGGAATAGAAAAGAATCCAATAATATTTAAAGAATATGACATAAACCTCCAGCTGCTCAAGAAATTGTTCGTTTGATTGCAGTTTTTGTATTCATTCGAATAATAATTTAACAATTTAATCTGAAATTTTTGCAATGAGGAAATTAATGAAGTTATTAAATAATTCCGAACGAGAACATCATTTTATTAATTTTTGCATTTGTCTTTCGTGATTCAATCAATTTGCTGTTATATGACATTGGAATAGTTTGGTTCATTTAAAAACACAAATAAGATTTTTTAAACCGAGTTATTACTAACGAAATATTAATTTTCATTCTAAATTATCTGTTCAACGCCGTTTTTCCTTTATATAGAAATTAATCGCTTCCCTATAGTTTTCTAAAATTGGAATCTTTTCAAAGATATCTAGCAAAGATAGAGGGAACTGTACGGTTTTGAATTTCGAAATCCTGAATCTGAAATTCCGAATAGAAAAGTGATCAGATTATGGGATTCAGAATGGAAAAATGGGCGAAATTAGTAATCACGAACGCAGAATCAGGATCCTTGTTTTACATTTATATGAAGATTTTATTTTTGAAATTCGTAAATAAAGTACACTAGCTGACAAAAGTTTTGTCACAAATGTTTTTTCGGGTTTAACTTTTTTGTGACTTGACCAAATTGGCTGATTTTTTGATATGATAGATTCATATGGTTGTAGATTATTTTACAAATTCCCGCTTGTGATTACGATGATCCGTTTTACAGTGACAAGCGTTTATCGTAAAACGCGTAGCTCAGAGATATTACGCACTTTTCTTGCACTGCATTTTTTAATAATTTTTAAAGATCAATTAAATTTTCTTATTAATTTATTGAAAATAGCAGTAATTGGCAACATTTTAGATATGACTCCACGTAAAGAAACTCCAATTGCCACCCGGCAAGCTGTTATCAATATGAGGGAAAACGGAATGCGTGGTACCGAAATTGCCATGGTAGTTTAATCCAAATTTTGCTACTATAACATTTTAAACACTGATTCACATAAAATATTAAAAAATCAGCCAATTTGGTCAAGTCACAAAAAAGTTAAACCCGAAAAAACATTTGTGACAAAACTTTTGTCAGCTAGTGTATATAATTTCGGAATCCGGAATTTGGAATCACATTTGAAAATACGAATTACAGAATTTCTCCAATTTCTGACATCTTGATTTATTCTAATTAGAGTCAGTCCATTTAATCATAAATCTGAATTTGAAAATAAAAAATTCTAACTTACCTTGTATTCATCATCATTCATTACTACCAATCTACCAGTACTTTAAACCAGAGGGAATGCACTTATTATAATCTGCTTATTACGTATAAATATATAGAAATATATAATCGTATTAAAAATAGAATCCAATATTTGCTGAAAATGAGTAGTTTCAGTTCGTTTTGTTTTTACATGCTTTAAACGTAAACAAAGAAATTTTGATTATGACAAATCTATAATTATAAGTTACTCTTTAAAATATTCTTGTTTTTTTTTTAACTTTTCTAAATCTAGTAAATTAATTTTAAAAATCTATTTTCACTGTTGGTGATTTAATATGTGGTTCTTACATATTTATACAGTACACTAAACAAAAGTGCTGCTTTTCTTCAGAATTTTTAGCAAAAATACGTAAAGAAACAAAAAACGTTGCTCTTTTGGAATGGCCGAGTCAGAACCTCTCGACTGGAATTCCATCCTAGTCTTGCGAAAAAAAAGTGTGGACTCCAATGCCAAGAAACCGCGCCGCATTGCAAAAGACTTCGCACCAATTGCAAACTCAACCTTTTAATATTTTTATTTTTATTTTCAATATTTTATTTATCAGTTAACATTTCATTTTGCAGAAATCCTGATGAATTAATGAAAAGAAATTCTTAGTACCTCAATTAATGGGCCAGAAGAGTCTTCATTGTCAATATAAGTGACTTGTAAATATTGAAAATAAAAATAATAAGTTAAAAGCTTGAATTTGCAATTGGTGCGCAGTGTGATTGCACACCAACTGATATATGAAATTTTGAATAATCACAAAACTAAATTTTTAAAACAAAAATGTTAATTTCATTGAGAGTTTGATGCAGTGCACACCAACTGAAACGCTAATAACATGAGCTCAGAAAACGTGCTTCCTAGTGAGGTCATTTTTGGATCCAAAAGGTTTCCGCCTGAAATTTTACATGGTGATAGCTGAGCAAATTGTATTAGTACACAAAAAAATTGTCCTGCACTGGGGGGTTTAAGTGGGTTAAAAAACGGTTCAAAGTTACCAACCTCAAAATTCCTGTAGAAAACAGTATAAAACCATCAAATTTTGCTGTCGACAATTTATTTGAACATAACGAAAGCAGCGGCAAGGGTCAAGTGGGTAAAATTTTTTGTGTGCACTAATAAGATTTCCTCAGCTATCACCATGTAAAGTTTCAGCCCGAAACCTTATGCATCCAAAAATGACCTCACTAGTTAAATCTATTATTTTCTGAAGAATTTTATATTTTTAAAAAGTTTAAGAAATCGCTGACAAATTAATGTAGAGAGATTTTTAATCAAAAAAATGTTTTTAAACATTTTTATAAAATAATATTCCTTGGACATTATTTTATCAATATGCCTTTTTACACCTCTGTATATGTGTGCACTCGAATTCTACGAAACTGCGCCTCATTGCAAAAAAAATTATTTAAAAAATTAATAAATAAAATAGTGAGCAGAATAATAAAAAAGTGTAGTTCTCGAGCAATTAGTTGAAAGGTTTTTTTGCAATCAGGCGCAGCTTCGTGGCATTAGAGTGTGTCCGTTTTTTTCTAGATCCATTTTTCATCTTAATTATTTATTCTCCATTATTATTTTATATTGCTATAGTGAATGAATAAAGTATTAAAAATTAACATTTTTGTAAAAAAGTACATGTGAAACTTGTAAGACAATCGTAAAAATAAGAAAATAATGGCTTCCGACTGAAAACAAAACCAATTAAAAAAATTATATGAACAGTTTTCTCAAATTTGGAAAGAATTGTAATCCCGTTCTTCTTTCCAGTGGGGTTGGTATTCAATTTCATAATATCTAATTTTTTGTGCATTTAAAAAGAAAATTATTTAAAATCAACGATCAACAACAATTATATCAAATATACGACTGTATACATCACAATATTTTCAATATAAAAACAAAGAAGCAAATTTAAAACACATAACGACAAAAAGAATTTAAATTTTGCATAAATCTAAACATATATAATTACAAAAAGAATTTATAACAAGTAAATTAAGTAGAAAACTGTAGGCGTTTCCACGAATTATCATTGTTCGGCTTGATTAAAGCTTGTGCAAGTTTTATATGATTTCCTTCCTCAATTTGGTCATGCTTCCCGAGTTTATAATTTTTTCAATAAACTTAAAATGGAAAAAAATAAATTAGAATAGATAATTTAAGGAAATTTTAATTCTAAATAATCGAATTAAATCTTTGTAAACAATTTAAATTTTTGTGCACCCCTTTTTGTTTTTCGTTTGTTTATATTTATGGTTCAATTGTGAATTTTATTCACATTTGTAAATAAATAAATAATTCAGTTCGTATGAATTTTTATTGGAAATATATTAAAATTTACATCATCTGTAACATTTTATAATTTAGCTGAAAATGTAAAATCGATTTTGCAAGCAAATAAGCAAGTTACTTTCTTAATGACATTTATAAAATTGAAAACAATTTTTTTAATGATAGAAAAATTTTTTAAAGTTTCCTTGAACGATATTTTTCTCATTTTCAACACCAGGTTTCAGTTGATTCAGATAAATTAAACGAACTTACAAGTTATCAAAAAAGAGTCGTTCGGCTATCAAAAAACAATTAGGGATGCGCATTCACTTAACTGCCGACACAAATTATTATTTCTTGATACCGTTGGTATTATATATTATAACAGGAAAGGAAAACGTGAGAAGATATTAAGAAGGAAGGCGAAACCGAACACTCTGGAGAGAGTTGGTCCGCATCTCGACGCAGTCGGAATGACGTCGGACAATCAAGTACCTAAGTAAAATGTTTTGAGGAATTCTACATGTCATTTGAATTAAAAGATATAAGTTATTAACTAAATTTTAAATATAAAAGAGAGTAAAATTGCAAAATAATAAAACAAGAGCCCTTCATGCGACACAGAAATATAGAGCTTGATAAATTCAAAAAAAAATAATTTTTTGATTCTTTTTGAGCTCGATTTGGGTTATTTAAAGACTATATTACCAATTTATACCGATAAATTAGTCGAGAACATTAAATGAGGCAGTCGTTTTACAGATCGGGTCGAAATGTCCTTAAATTGTAGTAGATAAATATTCGCGTAAATTAGTAAAACATAAAAATTACACAAAGAGGAAAATATAGAATTTATGAATATATCAAAATAATCGTTATATTTGGTAGTTCTTCCATCATCACAAATTGCAATTCTCTAGAATTTTCAAATAAACACCTATTTTGGATATATAATTAACGATCAAGCACTTTGGTTTGATTGATGCTTCTGAAAACGATTATTATGTGTAGACACGATTCCAATTATTTAACAATAATAATAGAGAGATAGGATTGTTATTAATCAGGTCCTACAATTTCTATTGTAAAACTATTTGAAATGTTTTTTTTGCGACGGACAGTGACGCTGAGAGTTAAAGGGCACATTTTACTAGTTACTCTTAAATATTCCCGTAATTGTTGAATTTATATATTTCTGATTATTCGTAGATAAGATCATCTCCTAGTTATTTTCAACCTATTGTCCTTTTGCAGAAATCTATGCCTGATGGAAGAGCAAAAAATTAGGGGAGGAAAAAAGGTCTTGTTTAGACAGCCACACGGTCACTAAGGCCATCGAATCTCTTCCTCTTTTGTTTCTAAACAAGACCTTTTCTCCACCCCTAAATTTTTGCTCTTCCATTAGGCATCAATCTCTGAAATGAATAATATATATATATATATATATATTGTTATTAGTGTTAGTGTTATTCAAGCCTATAAAATGCTAAAATAAACGCCAACCACCAGCAGTCTGAGAAATCTTTTCTTCGGCTTACAAAGTTAGATTCTAAATTAGCTAAACTGCATTGTTTCTGAAAGTATTTGATTAAATCCAGAGCTGCATCTAGTCTCCTGTTTTATTACCAATGGATGGGCATAATCTATCTTCCATCGTTCTTCTACATTACATAATTGATGTTTGGCGTGATCTACGTAGACAATGTCTGGTTCCAATTGGTGTCTTTTGAACCTAGCTGTTGTTTAAGTTATAATTGCTATTGTATTCTCGTCACCATGTTCCCCATGCTATATATAATATCATAAACTGAGCTTGGGCGGCTCGACGAGGAAGACATTTCGTGGACTAAATAGTCCTGTGGGTGAATATGTAGCAGTGATGGGAGAAAAAACATCCTATATATTGCCAATTTCTTATATTTTTATAATAAAAATTGATTAGAATTCCGGCCCTAAAAATTGAAATTTCCACTCTCGAAACGCAATGAAAATATACACAATAAAGATATTTGGATTAATTTATAGTTTTAATCGACATTTCAATAATCATATTTGCCCTCACAGAATATGTTTCCATCTTTGGTATAATAACAAGGTTCTCTCAGGTTTGTCTGTCATTTTCAAAAATAAATAAATAAATGTTACGACATGAAACTGATTTACGATTAATGTGAAATCAGAATATCAGTCCGCAATTATATGTTGGATGTGCTTGTACACCGGTCGAACTTTCACGGCCTGACGTTTTTAACATCCGATTTTTAATTTCACTCAAAAATTTAAAAATCCTCAGAATTTATCTGTAGCAGGGTTGCACAGAACTCCATCTTCCATTTCCGTCTTCCGTCGTCCGTTTGAAAAAAAAAGATTTCCTTGCAACACTGAGGTATTTTATTATACTGTAGGTATTTTATAGCTTTTACGTGTTTATTTTAAATAAAAGAGAAACATAAAATATTAGTAGTGATTATTTTATTTGAATAATTTTATACAATTTGTCTCTTCTGTAGTAAATCAATATAGTTGTTAATAATTTGTATATGAATTAATTATAGAACCTGGACATGTATATATAATAGGTCTGAACAATAACTTACGCGTTTTTTTGCTGGTGATATTTTGTCAAAATAAAACTATTTTTATAACGACTTTTCTGCTGTAATTCTCCACATACGTTCTATTTATATGTAACTTTATTCATATACCTAATAAAAATCATTATTTGAGGCTTAGAATATGTCCACCTTGTGCACTGAAAACGTTTTTTGCGGGAAGCTCTTCTTTTAACTCACTAATAAAGCAACCGACGATCACCATCGGCTTGCCCAAGCTTACGGCAATTCTTCACCATCCATAAGAACCTGCGGGGAATGGTTTCAGTTTTTCAAATCGGAAGATTTTGACGTCAACAACAAAGACGAATCTAAATAAGAAAAGATGAAGAACTTCAGGATTTGATTTGGCGGTTGAAGATTCGGCTCAAATACAAGAGCATCGCTTTCAGTTTTTTAAAAATTTATTATCTAATTTTGAAGGAATTGGGGATTCAATAGGAAGGAATAAAGAAACTGTTATATCCTCAGGTAACAAACAGAAGAGAAAAACTACTGCCCCAAACTTTTTGGACTAATTTCAAAGAGAGTATTTTTTATACCGCATCATAAATGTGCAAAGAACTATATTAACAATATTTTTATTTATAATTCAGAAAACATGTTATTTCACTTTAACAATAAGAAACTTCATTTTTACAAATAACAATTCCATACACATCAGACCTTGACGACCATTTTTTCGTGGATATCCAGATTTCCAACAACCTGTAATAGCTTCAATTATATTGAGGCCAGTATATTCAATAATATTTGTTTGAAAACTATATACGTATATATAGCGGATAGTTTCAAATACTTTTTTCGTGGAAATAATACTATTATATTTATTTCTCTGCTTTTCTTCAAAACTTAAATTGATACACTCCTGATGAACAGGTCCTGAGTCACTTTAAAACACAATTTCGTATAAAGGAAAATCGCCAGATATATTATAAGAAATGCTTGCAAAATTGACGTGAAAAAATTAGTCTATAACTTCTATCTGGAAATAAATAAAGACGTTTAAATTTAGAAAATCTGTAATTTTCATTTCGCGTTTTAGGAATAAAATATTTCATTTATTTTGGTTTAAATAATGGAAAAAATTTCAATCTTAACAAAAACCTTTTCTTATTAACTTATAATTATTAGAAACTATAATGTGATTATTCTACTTTACGAGTTTTAATACAACAAGATAGACGTATCATCCAGATCATCCACTTTCACATGATTCAATTACCTTTTTTAAATGTAAATGAAACCATCCAGAACTTTTTCCACACACTCTTTGTTAGACAACAACTTCACAAGCAAAATATTTTATTATTTTAAAAAATATCTAATAAAAAAATTAAATAAACAATGGAAGTGTGCATGCACAAAAAATTTTTCGTCGAAAAATGTGTATAATGATATTTAACATATGATGACTAGTAAATTTAAATTATTGAAAATATTTACATAATATAATATATTTTGCTGGATCAACCTGTTCATAAATCCGGAATGATACTATATAGTACGGTGCAGCAGGTTGTTCCAGTCTATAAATATGTATGGCCGAAAGAAAAACAACTTTTTTATTATTATTATTTTATTTTTGGGGTTGAAAAGTATGAAATCTTCCTTTTTATTACTCAAAATATAAAAAAAACTATTATTATTATAAGAGAATAGATGTTTTTCCGATTGGCTCATAGATTTTTTTATAATTTTTATCCTAACCAATATAGACAATAAGAAGCGTGTATAATAATAAGGGAAGTAAATTTGAATAATTATTACAGTACAAACACAATTGAAATCGAATATTTTAAATATTCTCGAGAACCATCTTCTTATGCACTTCAGTATGTTCGACAACCTATAAAAATCACAACAGCACATGATTATTAAATAGTTAATTGCAAAAGCATGTTAGCATTAAATACTGTGTTTTATAAAACAAAAACATGCCATTTTTAATTTAAAAAAAACTTACATCGCAAAATTCTTGGAACGAGATCTTTCCATCGCCATCCTTGTCGTGGAATAATATTGTCTTGTCAACAATTTGTTGCAGCTGGGAATCTTTGAGATTGTTTCCGACCATCATTTTGAGAACCTTCATAATAAAATAATAAATATTAGGGGTCAACTCTGGAAGATGAAACCTGGAATAATTCGCCGTTTGAGATGAAACCGTCTCTGTCCATATCATAGATTCGAAATGCGACTGAAAAAAGTGTTTTTATGTGATTTATAGATTTCTATAAAGGTTTTTTTTATTAAAAAAAAACTCTATTTCTTATAGCCTTACAAATTTTATACAATCACTTAACTGTCACGAAGTATGCCGCATATTGCAAAAGACCGCACATCAATTGCGCAAAGTATGCTCTTTCATATAATTGTACCATCTGGCATTGCCAAGTCCCGCCCCAAGGAGAAACATATAAAAGAGATCTTTACTTATCAATAAATGCTTATTTATAAAAAAACCTATTTATTAATAATTGTTAAAGGAAAAATTCGTTTAAATATTGTATGGTTTGTTTTGGAGCATCAGCTTCATAATAGTAAGTATTCTAAATGACAAAGAAAACGACGGAATATGAGTTAAAACCGAAGAGTAACAAAAAACTTTAAAAACTCATTTCGCGAAAATGTATAGTACAATTAATTTTTTGTAGTTTTTAAAGGAAACGTGCAATTGGTGCGCAATGGTTTGCAACTTTCGCGTACTTCGTGGTGGTGGAGTGTAAAGGTATTATAAAATTCCAGTTTATAAATTAGTATAATAACTTTTACTATACTTTCAGGCACGCTTAAAAACTGAAAATCATTATTTCGTATATATACATATACACTAGCTGAAAAAAGTTTTGTCACAAATGTTTTTTCGGGTTTAACTTTTTTGTGACTTGACCAAATTGGCTGATTCTTTGATATTATAGAATCATATGGTTGTAGATTATTTTACAAATTCCCGCTTGTGATTACGATGATCCGTTTTACAGTGACAAGCGTTTATCGTAAAACGCGTAGCTCAAAGATATTACGCACTTTTCTTGCACTGTTTTTTTTAAAATAAATTTTAAAGTTCACTTATATTCTTTTCATAATTTATTGAAAATAGCAGTAATTGGCAACATTTTAGAGATGACTCCACGGAAAGAAACTCCAATTGCCACCCGGCAAGCTGTTATCAATATGAGGGAAAACGGAATGCGTGGTACCGAAATTGCCATGGTAATTTAAACCAAATGTTGCTACTATAACATTTTAAACATTGATTCACATAAAATATCAAAAAATCAGCTAATTTGGTCAAGTCACAAAAAAGTTAAACCCGAAAAAACATTTGTGACAAAACTTTTGTCGTCTAGTGTATATAATGATTTGAACTTTCCGGCTTTTAGACAAATTATATTAAATCCTGATAGATTTTTTAATTTTATGGATTTTTATAAAATTCTTTTTTTTATAAAACATTTTTTAATTATTCTCGAATCGTATCAATGAAAACATGAAGCAAATATTCAATTAATGTTAATAATTTCTCTGTTTTCCATTATATTTCTTTAAAATCAATTTCCTATATTTTGATAATAAACAAATTGAAAGATTACAAAATCCGAAAAAATCGGCGAAAATTATCAAATTTTTCATTTCAATAAAAATTATTGTCCTTTTCAGAGATCGGTGACTAATGGAAGAGCAAAAAAGAAGAAAAATGATTGCCTCAGATGGACGGCCAGACGGCCACAAAGTACTTTTTCGTCAATTCCTCTTGTGTGCTGCCCATTTTTTGAGACAACACACATTGAAGAGATAGAAAAGTGTGGCCGACTAATCGAGAACCTCATTATTCCTTTTTTTTCCTCTTCCATTAGGCACCGATCTCTGAAAAGGATCATACAATTTTTATATTTTTTAGATATTTTAACACAAGTTTATTAATTTCATGGTTCTTACGACATGGATATTCAAAAATCACGCTTAAAAATGCAAAAAATGTACTTCAAAATGGATCGCACAAAATGTTTCAGCTCGTAAAAATTATTAAGAGATACGGAGAAAAAATGGTTTAGAAATCTGAAAAATAGTTATCCTTTGAATCGCGGCATGGTTGCGGTGCATCGCTCGGTAATTTTCAGAGTAGAAAACTAACAGTCGAAGATTTTTTCAGTACTTTGAAATATTTTTTAAATATGTTACGATACGAATATTTTCCATCAAAATCTCAGATTTTGACCAAAATAAAACATTTTCCATGTTATGCGATCGATAAAGTTTCATATATTTCTAGAATCGTGAAACCCCACACACGTATTTTGAGCAAGCTCTTAATTTATACCTTAAGCTAATGTGATATGGTAGGCAAATAAGTAAGAACTTACAACGCAATTTAGTATTTTTATCTCCTTTGACACTAAACTGTGATATTCCTTGAATAAACTCTAAATATGAACATAATATTTCCCTGAAACTACTGAACAACTAACCTCTAAAATCAACTTCCCCATTTCCATCTTCATCAAATATGTCAATTACTCTTTGCACCAATGGGTTTTGTTGTAATTCAGGAAGCGACATAAACTCCTAAATATAGTTTCATTCTGTTGTTGGGTTGATGTGACATCAAATGGTTACTTCTACTGAGAGCGATCCTGAACCATCTACATCAAGTTTTTTGAATCTTCTCGTTAACCTCCGCAACTCGTAAGCATCAACTGGAAAAAAGAGTATGCCATTATCAATAATTTGATTTATTTATTTTTTTAATTTTTGTATGATAATTAGGCGGATCTTTGAAAACTTTAAAAACCTCTTGTTTTAAATGTTTCAAAAGGTAAAACATATTTTTAATTCGGCCACCTAAATGAAAATAGTTTTCCCTTTATAAACATATCTTATTAAGTTCCACGGATATATTTAAATGTAACTTTTACATAAATGTATCAAAACTGTTTCAAAATTAATATTATTTGTTTAATAATAGAAAGTGAGAGGAAATTATTTCAGCCTCTCATGGGAGCTCCTACATTTATGATTTCATGTAGCGTGTTAATAGACAGTTCATATAATCATATATTGATAGATTTTATAATTCCGGAAGAAAATAACACGAATTTGTCAAAAACTGCAAACCAAATCGAAATAGTGGTCTTTCGATTTTTAAACGTGTATCGTAATTTTTAGGTCTTTGTAACAAAAATGTTTATACTACAATTAAATTAAGTTTGCGTTAAACTATCTAAAAGTGATAATAACTTTCTAAAAACTTATATTTGAGCATTCTTTCTGAGCTCATTTTAGTACCACGCGAGTTGGGGTGAAACTGTAAAACTTAGTTTAATATTTCCAATTCTTGTATATTTTAAATTTGCTACTAGGAAATATACACCTCCTTGTCAGTTCATACCCAAGACAACTCATGTTTGGACCGCTATCCCTTGGGTACTCCACAACATCATGACTACACCTATGAAGACAAGACTCCGCCTCTATGGATCGATGAACAGTCAGTTGCTCACTCGAGAGGTATGCGGGAAGGTAGCTTCTACTTGGGAAGAAGCGCACCGACCGTGGGTGAGATGTTATCTCGTACTCTAGCTCTTTCAATAGTTACTATTGCATTCTTATATGGAGTCGAATAAAGCTTTACGGCGTTCTTTGTTCATTGTAGTGCCCGGCAGGTAAGCCATAGATTTGGGGTTATTTGCCTCACACCAGCTACTACTCTTCGAGAAGAATTTGTCTAGGTCGGGGATACGCGATTCTAACGATGGCTTTCGAGATAATTAACTTTAATATAAACTAAAGTTAACATATAAGTATTATATTAGTAAATTATTTACTATTTAAGGTCGAAAGAAACTAACATCACAAAATAACAAACCAAGGACAACAAATAAGACTTACAATTGCTGCATAATTCCATTGGAAGTGACGCGTCAGCTCCCTGCAATATATCATTATTTATAATTAGCTGTAAATAATTTTTGTATATAAAATTTTAATATAAATGCAAATTGGTTTCATTTATACAATACATACATTATTTGCGCTACTTCGCTATTCGATTCTGTTTTATTGATTTTCACATTGAAACATTTATATTTATACAAATAACAATTATAATGTCTGGCGAACCCCATTAGGGTGTTTCACTCGAAATTATTCTGGATTTCAATTGCGTATTTTCTATATTAAAATCTTTTTGTTTTTATTTTGATTTTAATATGTTAAGGCAAGTGATGTTTAAATCAATTGTAACTAGGTTCACATAATCGGTAAAGGTTAAATAAAATGTATGTGAAGGAATAAATCCTTCAGTAGCTAACAAGGGAAGTGTTTTAGGTCTCCATCTCAGATTTTGATAAAACTTTGCAAATAGATTCCTTATGGCTTGATTAGTATACTGTCAAAAAATTAGGACCTACAAAACGGTTTAAGTAGGTGAAAAATCGGTTTGAAATTCAGAAATATCCCGTTTACCCACAATAATGGAATAAAGCTAATGAATTTTATTTTAAATTGTGCGTTTTCATAAATAATGATTTAAAAACCGCTGAAGCATCGGGGCAACAGCGCAGTGGCAAAACGACGGGACACGGAACAGCAGGGCGAGGGTTCGATTCTTCTTGGGGGTGATATGTTTCTATTTCTATTACTAGTCGAATAGCTCTGGGCCGCTTTTTTACTTTTCAAGATTATAATGATAATTTACCAGATAATCGACATTTTATACATTCGAAAAAGGATATGATGTTCCTTTTTTCGATACTGTATTTAAGCGGCTATTTTTTTTTATAAATTTTCATTATATTATAAATTATAAATTTCAATGAGCTCTTCTGATTTGATTGTGGAATACATTTATGCAAAACTTTGGCTCTTCCAAAAAACGATACAGGAATGGAAAGAAAAGGCCTTCGTTGGAATCTCTTAATAACCGCTATTCTTTCATTTCTAATGAGCACCATGTTAAAAAGCTCCGTGAATACGAAAAAAATGGTATTTTCTGTATTAGTTAAATTTCAATCATACTATTAAAGGTGGAGTAGTGACAGATCGCCGGAATAATTATTCCACAATATCGCAGATGCTATTCGAAATGGTGCAGGAGAGCATAGATAAAGGTCATATCCTTCATGATTCTACCTTGCGGTATATGATAGGAAAAATTATGAAAGATAACGAAATTGATATGGCCTTTCCGTGTTCTAATTCTTGGATCAATTCTTGGAAGCGTGCACATGGAATTTCTTCCCGCAAGATCACGAAGTTTGTGTCTGTGATACGACATAAGAAAAGAGATGAACTATTGGCCAGTGCAGAAAACTTTTTGGTTGTGGCAAATCAGGAGTTGGAAGCATTTTCACCTAGAAGGATCTTTAATGCAGATCAAAGTGGTTTTCAATTGGAAATGAACACTGCGAGAACATTGACGTACACAGGCACAAAAACAGTTGAATGCACTGTGAACACTGTGAGTTCCACTACTCACAGCTACACAGTGCTTCCTGTAATATCTGCAGAAGGAAAACTACATCCTCGTCTTTTCGTAGTTCTGAAAGAAAACAACGGAAGATTTCCAAGAAATTTTCGAAGTTCTTTTTCCAACTTGGTTGTTCGCTGTCATACGAGCCACATTATGACAAAACCGTTGATGAAGGAATTTTTGAACACAGTAATTTTCGATGAATGGGTTCCGGCTAGCTCGTTGCTTATTATCGATTCATGGAACGGATGGAAAGATGCAAACGGTTATTCGGACCCAAATAATGAAGATAATAAATTAAAAACACTGCAAATTCCTGCTGGTTGTACAGGTATGATTCAACCCTTGGATGTCGGTGTCTTTGGAGGATTCAAGAGTGTTATAAAAATCATCACGGAGTATGCACGGTTATGTGAACCAAGCTTTCAAATACATCAAAGGTCTTCCACACTTCAGGTAACTAACTTTTAGATGCTTGATTATAATATGTTCATAGGTTTTGTCTTTAATTTACCGTCAGCTTTGTTCACCGAAACTCCACAGTTGGGTAAAGTACAGTTGGTTTGCTAGTGGATATAAAGTCGACCGTCCAGGATCTTTTTATACACCGAAGCAACTATTATTCCCAAAAGAGATCCCCAACGGCTGTGAGATAAGTAACTGTAAAAATGTATCTTTTATACGTTGTCTTTATTGTGAAAAATTTTTATGCTTTCAACATATGATTGTTGAGAATCATTATAATTGTTGATTTAATAAATAATACATTTAAAGGTTATCATATAAATCTTGAAAAGTAAAAATAAAAAAGCGCCACAGAGATATTCGAATATAGAATGATTATTAATAATAATAGAAACATACCACCCCCAATGAGAATCGAACCCTCGCCCTGCTGTTCCATGTCCCGTCGTCTTGCCACTGCGCTGTTGCCCCGATGTTTCGGTGGTCAATAAAACCATTATTTATTAAAAACAGGTTCACGTAAAACACGTGAAAATTAAAAAAAAATATAATAAAACGATAGTTTTTAATAAGATAGTATACCCCTTAAAATATGAACCGGATTGATTAACATTAACTATATAAAATTTGCGTTTGAAAATCGCGATTTTTTTGGGTTTTAGACCCATTTTTCACCTACTTAAACCGTTTTGTAGGTCCTAATTTTTTGACAGTATACTAATCAAGCCATAAGGAATCTATCTGCAAAGTTTTATCAAAATCTGAGATGGAGACCTAAAACACTTCCCTTGTAAGAATAAGAAATGCATTTAGTCATTTGATATTTTTCAATATAAGTTCACTTTAAAACTTTTAAAACTTTTATCATTCTGCGCGGAATTTCATTACGGGTTATTACTATGTTAGAGATGGACGGAATTCCGGTTTCCGCATTCCGAAATTTTGTTTTTGACTCCGAATTACGTAAAACTGTCATTCCGCCCATCTCTGCCATGTTGCTTGACATTTATAAATCAACACGACGATTGAAAATACAATTTTTTTAATAGTCAAACATGTCTAGCTTATTTTACGTAAATAACAACCAACCATTTAACATCATTCTGAATAATTTATTAAAATACTATTTTAAAAAGCTATCCTTTCCGATAATATTAAAATCTAGAACGTTCTCGCCAAATGAAATAACAAATCCATGACTTCAGAAAAGTCATTTAAATCTAAACTTTCGTAAAAATTTAAAGCGAAAGAGATATTTCAAAGAAAGTTTGTAAAATGAACGTAGAAATTAGTTTTTAACTTTCATGTAGACATTAATAAAATTAATATTTTTCAATATTGCAAAATCGTCATCTTTTGGCTATGATATAGCCTTCATTTATGTAATTTAATTTGGCATTCATCAATATATTTCTATTGTCCTTTTCAAAGATCGGTACCTAATGGAAGAGGAGGAAAAATTCGGATCGAATGAGTTTCTCGTTTAGACGACCACTTTCTGATCTCTCATCAATGTTGTCTCAAAAATATGGGCAGCCGACATTGAAGAGGAAGTTTTTGCCGTTTATTTCATTTAAACGGAAAAAAAACTTTCCACGTATACGGTTGGCACTCCAGGACGAAGCAATACAAAATTATGTCCCAAATTTGAAAAACGCAATTTTCAGATTGTAAATTGTATCCTTCTAGTATCTTTCTTGGCTCCGCCTTCAAATGGGTCTTTGGACACGATTTGTCCTGGGATGCGGTTGGATATTCTTTTCATGAAAATTAAAAATACTTATGATAAAACATACTTACTACACCGTACTAATGCAAATCTTGCAAGAAAAGGGTGGACAAATTGCAAAAAAGCAGAATTAACTTTTCATTTGCATTCTTAATTTTTTAGTAGAAGATATCTACATTCATCGATATGATAATTTTAATAATTACGATGAAATCATAACGAGCAAAGTGTAGAAGATCAAAACTAACATTAAGACAATAATGTGGATGCTTACTCAAAAGGATCAGTCTCCAGGATCAGTTGTCTAAATTATATATCAAAATGATTATCTCATACACCTTTAGCTAATGGTAGGGTTTTGGATACCGCAGTTGTACCTTTTTAAAATATATAAATCGTTTATTTTTTTCCGTTCTTTTGCAATTTATCGAGGCTTTTTTGCAATATGTGTAGTAGTCGTGGTAGTAAAGTATTTTCTATCTTCAAAAGTTTTTTATTATCACAGTATTTAGTAGATCTTCCTTGTTCATTATCATCTTTTTCCGTTTCATATGGTTGATAGTTATCTGTTCCAGACAGATATTTTTTGATTTGATTTGAAAAGGAAAACATCTATGTAGGGTTAGAGTGTGTGATTTATGCTAAAATATGCTTAATTTCTTTTACAGTTAAATAATTTTCTTAATTAATGGAAACCGAAAAAGAATCATAGCGAATAACTTTTGAAATTCACTGAGTGTGTAGCTTCAAGAAAAATGGGCTAAATATGGGATGCTATTCCGATTTTAGATTCAAAGTTTTAACCGGCCATTTGAGATGCCAAATTCCATATTTCGCCCCATTTTTTTTAGGTTTCCAAAACTTTAAGTTTGATTATGTATTGTGTTTTTTTTATAATTTTAATTCCACACATGACTCCTATCTATATATATATACATATTAGGGTTGCACGAAAATCAAATTTTACGGCGGAAAACGGAAATGGAATTTTTTTTTCAAACAGACGACTATAAACGGAAACGGAACTCAAAAAACGACGGAAAACGAAAAACCCCGTGCAACCCATATATATATATATATATATATAGTTGTAATGTAAATTTATGAGAAAACTGACTTAAAGGACCATGAATAAGACTTTTTGGTCTCCACAGGCAAACCGTGACCCTTTAGCGATCCGTTAACCGAAGGTTTGTTGGTTGTACGTCGGTATCACTAGAAACCGAAGTGAAGAGGACGAGAATTTTGTGACAGTAAAACTTCGGTTTGCCTGTCGGTTCCAATATCGTTTTTCTTTATGTGGAAAATAATCATAAAATTATAAAAATTAAATGAAAAATCGTATTTCAAAAAGTTTGCCTCAATTGCGTCGGTACGACAACGGAAAATGACGATTTTGATTTTACGGCATTTTAAAACGACAATTTAACTATGCCTGTCTTCAACTACCTAAAAACATTTTTTAAAAATTTTAAAAAGTAAGGTTTGAGCACGTTTAGTGAGATCATTTTAATAGAATACCAGTTGCCGTGCGGCGGTCGCATTTGGCATAGATTATATTATTGATATTATCTTATACTATTTTAAAGTTATGATGTGAAGAATAACTAAATAACAAGAATATCCCAAAATAAATTGACATCTCTGTCTGTTTTTCCAATCGAGACCAAACCCGTCTCACTTTAAGATCCTTTAAGTCAGAGTGCATCACCATATGAAATAAAAAATGTCAGGTAGTTTTATTTATTTATTTATTTATTTAGACTACGTGTGCTAGACACGTGATTAAAATTTAAATTAAATGAAAATATAAATAAATGAAAAACTGACCATAAAATAATACTAATTAAAAATCTAAAGAAGGAACAAAATAAACTAGGTAACAGTTAAGAAAAAAAAAAAGATAGCAACATAAAAAAAAAACTAATGTAACAAAAACGTAGGGTGGGGGGAGGGTGATAACTAATACGCCAGAGTTTTTTTTGTCAAAAATAAATGTTTTCAAATAAACATGAAACTACTAAATAAGGCTAACGTTGTATTTGTCTATTTGATAAATCACATTAATTAGGGGAAACTTCAAGACTCCCCAGAATCGCCAAATGTAGCTTACGTTTTAAATTCTCCGACAATTTCTTACATCTTTCATTGAATAATTGCACAGAACGTGCCACAAAAAACTTTCTACGAATTGATTTCAATGGAGGCTTAAACGTTAATCTAATACCACTACGATTTGTAGAAGGATTAATAGAGAAAAGTTTTCTCCAATTAACTTGAGCCCTACCCAACAGTATTTTTGATAGGAACTTGTAATCCAAATCTTCTCGTCTCTTAGATAAAGTTTCTAAATTGAAAAGCTTCAAACGCTCTGCATAAGAAATGTAATCAGGATCGTTGAAAGAAATATACTTACGATTGATTCTACAATAAAGCTTCCTAGTGAATCGCTTCTGGACATTCTCAATCAAGTTAACATCAGCAACTTTGGTCGGAAATGATACTTGCGTACCATACTCAAGGAGAGACCGTACATGTGATTTATACAACAATAAATAGAAATGTGGCTTTAGTGAGGAAAAGCATTTGAAAATCATGTAGACCATACGGTTTGCACGATTAATGAAACTTTTCCAATGTGAAGAAAAGTCAAGTTTCTCAGAAACGATGAAACCCAAGTCTCGAATCTCTGATACCCTATTAATCTTAACATCTCCAGCAAAGTAATCATATAGGACTGGTTTTTTATGCAAAGATATTATTTTATTCTTTGAGCAATTTAATGGAAGTTTATTCGCTTCCGCCCAGTTTAAGACATCACAAATAGCAGACTGTAGTTCTAAATGATTTGAATTTATAATTTTCGAATAAAGCTTAACATCATCGGCGTATTGAGAAATTGATACAGATGGTGAAATGATAGCCGACGGAAGATCATTAACATAAATACTAAACAGTAAAGGACTGAGTACCCCTCCCTGAGGCACACCAGATGTTATCGGATGTGCATCAGAGAAAGATCCCTGAATTTTAACCATAAAAGAACGTTCTATCAAGAAATTTCTTAACCAAATAAGAAGAGTCTTATTTAGATTTATTTTAACTAACTTATTCAAAAGAATTTCGTGATTTACTTTGTCAAATGCCTTCGAAAAATCAAAATAAATAACATCCGTTTGAATGTTTTCATCCAAAGCTAAAGTCCAGTCATTTAAACAGTCGACCATTTGTGTTGTGGTTGACCGGCGGGGTCGAAAACCATGTTGTGAATGACAAAAAAAGTTAATACTATCCAAGTAAGCAATAAGCTTGCTTTTCAGGAATCTCTCATAAATTCTACAAATTTGAGACGTAATTGATATCGGACGATAGTCTGCACATATTTTAGGAGACGTGCATTTTGGAATCGGAGTTATATACGATAGTTTCCATTGACTCGGAATTGAGCCATGCATCATAGATAAATTAAAAATATAAGACAGAGGCTGAACCAACCATTCAGATATTGCCTTTAAGAAAGCAAAAGGCAGGCCATCTGGTGTAACGGTGAAGTTCGACCGTGTCTTGTTAAATAATTTTAAGAGGTCAGATGCGTAACACCAAGGGAGTTCCATACCCTCAACGTTAACATTTGACGAGAAAAAGTCAATGTCCTTTAACTGAGATTTTTTATCATAAACTGAAGCAAAAAATTCAGCAAATTTATTTGATATTAACAGTGTATCAGAGATTGAGCAGTTTGAAGATTCACAGAATAAACTAACACAGTGTTGAGTGTCTTTAATTCTAGTATTTATATATTTAAAGAATTTTTTAGAACCAAGGTATGAAGTTATCTTTTCTTCAACCGAGCGGTTATACTTTTTTAACTTCTTAGTAAATTTCTTATGATAAATCGAAAAATTGTAAAAATCAGAAGATGATTTAGAAGAACACGCTACATCCCAGAGGTAATTTTTATAGTTATATAACTTCACTAAATAAGTGGGAAGTGTTAAATGTCCTGCCACCTTTTTCTTAAAAGGTACCGATTTGTGAAAAATGAAATCTAAGAAGTCAAGCAATTCTTGGTAAAGAATGCTGGCGTCAGTAGAATAGCTGAACATTGAGACCCAATCGTAAGTAAATAATTCCAAGACTAACTGTTTTTTTATATCCTTTGATATAACTGGAAAATAAATCTCTTCCTCATTAACTTGTGACTTAACATTAAAGTTAAATGTGATGCTAAGTGTGTTGTGGTCAGAATTACCTATAGGAGGGCTAATTTTAACTGAACACATTGGAAAATTAACAAAAAGCAGATCAAGAATATTTGCTTTACGAGTTCCATCAGAAACAATTTGAGTCAGATTATGGGAATCAGAGAAATTCAAAAGTAAGCTACCAGAAACATTATCAGAAGAAAGTGACATCCAATCAATTCCGGGAAGGTTAAAGTCCCCACCAATAACGCAATTAACATCAGATGAGCAAAGGTCCGATAATATTTCAATAAATAATTTAAAATCACTAAGCGGACAGGCCGGACGAAGATAAACGCATATCAGACGCAAAATGCCAGAAGGGGAAGAAACATCAACAGCAATAATATCAAAAGAATTAGAATGCGAATAATTCTTAACCAGATTAGGCGAAAGCAGAGAGTTGCAAATGATTGCAACCCCGCCACCTCTAGTAAGTAACCTATCGCATCGAAAAACCAAAAATTGTGATAAATCATATAAAAATAAAGAATTAGGTTTCTCAGAGGACAACCAAGTCTCCGTAAGAAACATGATTGTCGGCTGGTCAACCCTCAGAAATGAATTTAGAAATTTTGCGTTTTTAACAACCGAACGAATGTTAGAAACGTATAATTTTGCTAGCAAATTACAAACAAAAGATATCTCATTGTTTATTTGCTGGATGTTCTGGCTTTTTTTCGCCGAAAAGACTGCGAAACCCCGGGATTTTGAGTAGGCACATGTTCAGCAGTGTTTTTCTCCGAAGAGACCACAACTGAATACGGCTTCCTCTCTTTCCTCAAGTTTCGCCATCTCTCTTCCCTTTCCGCTTTACTCATAGATGGCCTTATGTATAGGTTTTTTTGCGGAAAGCGGGAGAGCCAATGAACCCGTTTTAATATGAGTTGTTGGTAATATGAAGAAGGCATTACCACCTTAACCTTCCTGGGGAAGTGGTTACCCATACGGTAGACCGCAGTGGGGATGCACTCAACATCCAGGAAGTTAAGGAGGTAAGATACCCTCCAACGATCCTCATAAGCTCTCCCCTGTGCCGACTGATTACTCGACTCTGGCATATTAATTATCACGAGGGAACGAGCTTTCTCTTTCTCCTCGAAACAATTAATTTTAACATTATTCTTATTCAACTGGGGGCACGTAGAACTTAAATTCAAGGGTTTCCCTAATGAATTTTCTAGTTTCACGGACAAATTATTTAATAACTTAAGGAGGTTGTTATAATTATCACCTAACTTCTTTATGTCCTCCTCGAGCGCTTTGTTTTTGCTGAGAAGCTCGGTCACCATCTGCGACAAATTCTTCCTTCCCTGTGCGACGTCAGCAGATCTGCGCTTCGTCGGTGGTCTTCCACGAGCAGTACGGCTCCTCTTGGCAGGTGGGGAGCAGGTTGAAGTGTTGATAACATCCTCTTTATCGTTCTCCGTGACCATTATTCTTAATGCGACCAGAACAGCAGAATAAAAATTAAAAATACACACCTCCTGAGGTGCCACAATATGATGGTTTAGTAAAAAACCTTAGTTTGTCCCCGTGACACTAGGAACGAGCGGATTCAATCGATTGGAAGCAGCAGAAAAAAAAATACCAGACAGAATAACAGAGAACTTCCAAGAAATTTCAAGATCGAATGAGAAATTTCAAGATCGAATGAAATTTCAAGATCGAATGAGAAATTTCAAGATCGAATGAAATTTCAAGATCGAATGAAATTTCAAGATCGAATGAGAAATTTCAAGATCGAATGACTTCAAGATCGAACACTTTATTATTTATTTATTTATTTATTTATATTTTATTATTATTTATTTATTATTATTATTTATTTATTTATTTATTTATTTATTATTATCGTATAATTTCTTCTACTTTTAATTAAAACTTTATTAGATAATTCAATATTAATTATTTTAAAAAAACTAACCATGATTTAAAGATATCCGGATAAATTAAAACCAAAAAGACAAGAAGAATCGACGGTGTCCAACCTTACCTTATCTTAAAATCAATAATTAAAGTGGAACAAAAACAATAAAACAATAATCTAACAAGTTAATTATACACTATTGCTAATTAAATAAATAAAAGTGTATAAAATGTGAATAATCAACATGTGCAATAAAGTTTACATATTGAGCACATTTAACATACGCAGAATGATGAGATGTGAAGTGTAAGACAATATGAAATGAAAATGGTTAGGCAGTATGTAATATAAAGAAGCTTAGCTTTTGCTGTCAGAAGAATAATCAATACGATGCTAACCATAGAGACACGGCACAGACGAAGAGGCATGCAAAAGCTGAAGAAGAAATATGCATTTTTTTTTATTTTGAAGAAGAAGAAGAAGCTGGTATCTCGTGTTGCTCGAGAATTAATCGATGATTTCTTTGAGATTAAAGGATATAAAAATATTATAAGAAATAAGCCATATGAAACTAATCAATTGTTAAATTAAGCTCTATTTTATTAAAATCTGATGTCAACAATCACAACTAATCGTAAAGCTAAATTCTGTTTGAAATAAACACCAAAACTTAAATACATGAGTCAACTAGATTAGCTCGAACCGCGATCCGTTTAAGCCGCCCAGATTAATTACACCAAAGATATTTTTTCTGAAATTGATGTTTCCTGATATCGATATTGTAAAATATTTTCAAACTTTCAAAAGTCTGTCAGTAAAATATTAGGGTGAACCAAAATTTTTTCCGATTTCCTATATCTTTTTGTCTAATTGTTTTTTTGTACCAAATAAAGATTTTTATATACATGTGTTATAGATATTTTTAAAGCTCTTGAACAGCTCTATCATAATATATACTAATTTTTTTTTAATTCGTCTTTTATTTAAACCTTTTTAGCTTGTGGAAGAAACACGGAAAAATCCGAAATTCGTGTTATTTTACGCCATTACTGGAAACAAAGCTTCAACGCAGCTGGAGAAGCTAAAAAGATATTTTAAGTTGGAGGCGACAATATGGTCTCGGATCGTACTGCGCAAAATTGGTTCAAAAGATTTAACGACGGCGACACTGATCTCGAGGACAAGACACACTCAGACCGACCTACGAGACCTTTATTGAGCCCAACTTGATCGAATGCATGCGGCACTTGGCGAGAAATATCCAGCATTGATAAATCGGAAGCGGATAATCCTTCAACAAGACAGTGCACACCACCAGAAAACGAAGGAAAATATAAAAAATCTCGACGCCATTGAACTTCTTCCACATCCCGCTTCTTTATATAGTCCGGACGTTGCGCCACCTGATGATCACCTTTTCCGATCCATGGCACGCTTTCTTCGTGGTCGTAGCTTCAATGACCTGGCCATTGTCGAAAACGGGTGCCGCGAGTTTTTCGCCTCTAAGAACAAGGAGTGGTACCGCACCGGGATCGAACAACTATAGATGGGTTCAAGATGGGTTCAAGCCATAGAGTAGATGGGTTCAAGCCATAGAGTCAAATGGTCTTTACTTTGAAACCTAATTGTTTTTTCATGAGCTGTAAAATTATGCTGAAATTGTTAACAAAAAATCGGAAAAAAATTGTGGTTCACCCTAATATATTATCTCTTTATCTTTGTATTGCCTATAAATTTCTATCTTCCTATCTTCAATTCAAAACTTCTATAACTGTACAAATCATTGAGCACCTTTGGGTGAATCTGATATTCTTGACAGAACCGGAGAGACATTAATCTTGCCAAATGCAAAGTAAGATTTTATAATAATTAAGCGCGCCTTAAGTGTAAATATGAAAGAATTTCTCACGTCACTTTATTAAATTTTCTCTAAACTATCCGAGAACCTCAATATCTTTACTGATTATTTATTTACAGCGGCTTAATTAGATAATATTTTTAGAATTTATCGGAATTAGTTAATAGAAACGATTTACCCAAGTTCGCTGCTGAAACAAGAAAGTGTGTGCTCTTTGAAACCCACAGGAAAGCGTGTATTCAGAATCTATAATTATTTGAGGAATGGATGAGATAAAATGGAATTTTATGCAAGTTTTATGAGTTTACTATCAGACGCTCATTAAAGTTTTATCTTTAATTATCTAAAAGAAGAATTGACTTGCGACCATTAATATACTGTAACTACAGTAAACAAAGGTCAATATTACCTAATCCACTATTTAATCGCAAAAGAGTCGAGAGAAACGGACTGGTTTGGTATCAAAGAAGAAAAAGAACTTATACCCGTATCCGTATTCTTGCTGTGGGTTTCGGCTTTCACCAATTCCATCAACAGTACGTATTGGATTTCCCTCACTCTTAACTTCCACGGATCGTTTCGATTTTTTTTTTTCAAACGGAAGGCAGAAAACGGAAATGGAAATAAATATATTCAAATGAACAACGGAAAACTAAACTGAAGCTCAAAAAACGATGGAAAAGGGAAAATGAAAGATGAGGTTCTGAGCATCCCTGCAATGTGTACCAAGGTTTCATGGAATTCCAACTTCCATCTTCCGTTTTCCATCGTTTTTGTGTTCCATTTCTATTTTCTTTATTCTGATTTAAAGAAATCCCCGCTCAGAATGTAAAATCAACGGGAATCAAATCGAGTAGTCTCGCCTGGGAGAAACTAGAGGTATAAATTTAATTTGTTAATGATTTCCCTTACCTACTATTTTCGAACATAAGAACAATAAAATGAAACAGGTACCGCTATTATCAGAACTATTATTAATTAATTATTGTCCTTTTCAGAGATCGGTGCCTGATGGAAGAAGAAAAAAATTAGAATGGAATGAGGTTCTCGTTTGGACGGACGCTCTTCTCTGCACTTTGCGCTTGACGGTGGCGTGACTGTGTTTTGCACGAAAAGGGCTCCGTTTAGGACGCGAGGTGCTTTTTCCATGAAAACACACTCATCGTGTTAGATAGCGTAAACACAAAGAACAAATCGAGTGAACAGTCAACATTCTTGTTATATTTTCATGTTGTTTTTTGGAGTGAGGACGCATCGTCTAATTGTAATCAACTTCGGTTTATTCGATTTGGATGCACGCCAACTGGTTTGGATGATTCATCAACACGAAAACCGTAAACAACTTTAGTGCGTTTTTTTGAAAAACATTGACTTTTTACTTTCTTTTTCTCGATTTTTTCGAGATTTTTACATTTTTTGATTTTTCAAGCTTAAATTTAATGATTTTTCACCCGGATTTTTTGATGACCTAGTAAATTGTCTTGCGGTTTTGATGATATAATGTTTGATGCACTAGGACAAATATTCTTTGAGATATAGATGATTTTAACATAATTTTTCATTTTTTAATATGAAAACTATGGGAAAAATGGAAAATATTTTGTTCGTAGCATCTACAGTTGATATAGATTATACTAAAAGTAATTCGGAAAAAATCCTATTGTACAATGTAGAAATATTTTGATTTTTCTATTTCTCATCTTTTCCATGTTTTATTATTTAGTTTATTATTGATTATTACTATAAGAAAGAAATGTTTCGTTTAAAATTCGGTTTCTCTAAAACTAAACAGAGTTTTGAAATATCTTTGGATTTTTCAGCCACCAAATCCTTTAAAAATTATAGATAACAATTGAAACTAAATTAACGTAAGGAATTTTTGTCTGAAAATCAGTAGCAAATTATGCTAAAATCACGCTGAATACCTTCATTTCTTGTCGTGTTCAAATAATGTGGATCAACATTTTTGGATGTCACAGTGCGACATAAAAAATTTTTATACAAGCTCTGTATAATATAGTAAAATGAAATTTTTAGAATCGATGACTTTAATTAAGCACAATGAGGAGATTATATGCAACAATTTACAATTGGAAGAATTAACGGAAGGTTTTTATAGAAAAGGTGAATATAAAAATCGAGGTCTCTAACAAGGCAAGAAAATCATTAAAATTTGGTGCCTAACTATAAAATTGGAAGTTGGAACAAATTATATATTTATTCCTATTTAGTGTGATGGAAAGGACTATTTATAATTCAAGCAGGGGATATTGTGATATAAGAATATGCTATTAACTTTTGATCTCATGATTAATATTGTACTTTCTTTCAATTCGCGGATTTCTGTTAGCCAATTGTACTGAAAATCATTTTTTATGCGTTGTATTGAATGATGGAAGTTGAAGGTAAAGAACAATGAAGTTGAATATGACAAAAATCGTTCGTCTTCGTTTGCTTCTTAATTATTAAAAACATGGAAAAGATGAAAAAAAGAAAAATCAAAATATTTCTACATTGTACAATAGGATTTTCTCCGAATTACTTTTAGTATAATCTATATCAACTGTAGATGCTACGGACAAAATATTTTCCATTTTTTGCATTGTTTTCATATTAAAAAATGAAAAATTATGTTAAAATCATCTATATCTCAAAGAATATTTGTCCTAGTGCATCAAATATTATATCATCAAAACCGCAAGACAATTTACTATGTCATCAAAAAAATCCGCATGAAAAATCATTAAGTTTAAGCTTGAAAAATCAAAAAATGTAAAAATCTCGAAAAAATAAAGAAAAAGAAAGTAAAAAGTCAATGTTTTTCAAAAAAACGCACTAAAGTTGTTTACGGTTTTCGTGTTATTGAATCATCCATTTTCTGTTGTGACCAGTTGGCGTGTGGATGGAATGGTTGTTTTGATTTGATGTTTTGATCACGAGCTCAATAACAATCGATGGAATTGTTTATGATTTATAGTTGTTATTGTTTTTATTGAATTGTTTTTCTTTTCATTTCATTCTTAACTTATAAGTCCTGAAGACATATAATATTCTAATATATATTATCTCTACGGATGGGATCAATTCTAAAGGATCAATACGTGGAGGTTTGATTTACTATCACAGGTAAGCAAGAACATTAATTAGGAATTATATTAATTTCAATATTTCAGACTACAATGCTAATTGGAATGAATGGTCCGATCAAGGATGGATTCAATACTGTAAGGCGTTCCGAAGGACTGGCTGGAAAGTAAGTCTACAATTAATATTTAAGGATATATCCATTTTAGATTTTACCAACAACTATCAATATGGAGATTAACAACATAATACAATTTCAATATAAATAGGAAGAATGCCCAGATTAGTGGTCACAAATTGTAAGTTTTGTAAAGGCGAACTAATATATATTGGATAATTTTAGGAGTACATATTTCAAGACTAGGACAACCGTCATCCGAATCAATGCACATTTGAGACAAAGGTAAATAATTCAGGGTTGGCTAGATTTTATTATTATTTTTTATTTATGTTATTTCAGTTGAAATTAATAATGTGCTCTTTCTTTTTCATTAGACGTGATTTAAATTCGTTTCATTGGAAGCATATTATAAAAAATAGACGTCTAAACAAATGAATGAGTATAATTTTACCTTTCAACTGACTTAGCATATTTAAAAAATAGGTTTAAAAGATCTAGAAGCCCTCGAATGATTTTCATACATATCAGTAATGGGAGGGACAACGTTTTTTCGAATTCCGGGCTGTCGGGAGCTTAAAAAATTGAAAATTAATAGACCCGTGACCCGGGAGTGGAACTTCCCGTTTCCCCTACCCGGGACTCGGGACCGGGACTCCACTTTTCCATACCGGGACTTCAATTTCTTTGTAACAATCTTATTTTTTTAGAAAACGACATTTGCGCATTCCTACCCGTTTCGAAGTGGTAATCTATATAGTACGTCGTGCCAAGGAAGATTGAAACACTACAATGGAGCTATCTGAATCGATACAAGGAGCTCAATTAAATGCATTAATTATTGTTTGCTATTTAGTTGTTATTTATATTAATAAATAAGTGAATAAATATTATATTGTTATGTCTAACGTATAGGATATAAACCAATATTAAAACGAGGTGAAATAATCCAAAAGCTGTGAGCAAAATTCCACAAAAATGACAGGACTCTGTCCGATGGCTTTTCGCAAAGTTCCAACAAACTGTTAGGACGCTCTCCGATAGCTTTTCGCAAAGTTGCAGCAAACTGTTAGGACGCTGTGCGGTGACTGACTGTTCTGGCGGCAGTTTTGCGCGTGTTTTCATAACAATTTCGTGCAAAACACAGTCACGCCACCGTCAAGCGCAAAGTGCAGAGTTTTTTACGAAATAATGGGTAGCAAACATTGAAGAGAAATTGACGAATAAGTTGTTTGTGGCCGAGTGGCCGCCATTAGGCACCGATCTCTGAAAAGGACAATACCAATTTATAAAGAAAACAACAAAAAATAAAACAATAAATGACGTGTATATGACTTGGAATGAATAGGCAAATATAGACTATTTCAAATTTTTTGACGACGCATTTCAAAGATCTGTGCGTTGCGAAAATTTTAAAAAAATTGAGATTTGTCTTTTGTATCTCTCTATTTATAATGATCTGGCTGCGCAGCGGTTCGCAACTCGCCGTCAAAAAAATTGAAGTAGCCTATAATAAAAAATTGAAAATTAAATCGACAAATGTTTCTATTCCCTCCAGGCGAGACCAGAAATAATTTTGAAACTAAAATTGTTAAATAGATTTAAGCCAATATTTATTCGTATAATTTTTTAACCAAGTGTATTCATTGCTTAAAAACCTAACGAAAGTAAGAGGAAATATATATTTATTGTACAATGATATACAAATTTAATATTGTTTGTTCAAAAACATTAGCAGCAAATGCTGATTTTTTTACATAAACTTCAGTTCAATAATAACAACGCCAATACAGTGTATTTCGTAAACATAATGGATTAGACAGTTGAACTTGATGTTGCGTAAATTTTAAGAGCCCATTGTTTATGCTCATATTTGCAAAAAACAGCTTCGCGTACTAATAGCTATGCAAAATAAATTGAAATCCAATTCAAAATGTAATAATTTTTAGTTCAAGTATTTACAATAATTATGCAACTGTATCCCTAAACTTTAACGTCATACATTATTTTTTTCTTTTCTGAGACCAAATCAGAAAAAAGATTAAAAAAAAAAACTCCAATTTTATAAGCCTGATTATTTGTAAATTCAAAATATTGCGGACCAGTAAATTATTATATTTTCTTGTTGTTAGTTCAATTATGCGATGATAAAGTTATATTTAATGTGTAATGTGTAATTTATATGTAAGCAGGGGTTTCTATTATTTACACGCTATAACTATCCGTACAAATGTTTGACGCACCTTTTCCATTGGTACAATGTTTTTATACCATTTATGAGATCTTCAAGTTTCATCCCAATTAAGATAATGATGAAGGCTACAGTCAATCTTTTTTCGATTCTCGAGCTGTTTAAGAAAATGTATCTCCTAGAAGCATCTCTGTGCGTCTCGGAGTGTATATATATATATATACATATGACCATCAAAAGTTACCGGGAGCTTGGTACAATCGATGATAATTCATAGAACAACAAGCACAATAGCTAGCGTATTGTTGAACACGGGAAGGTCACTGGCTCGTACGCAAACAGTAGAGTATTTGGTGTCGGTGTTTTCTGACGAGAAGCTCATTACTGTAGAGACAGAAATAAAATCTCAGAATCATCGAGTGGCTATTCTGTTTGAGGAATATTACAAGAGAAGGTCAACGCCAATCCAACGCTAGCTTATAGACATTAAAGAAGACTCTGGTCAAGAATCTGGAAAATCTGTTTGACGACTATCTGCGTACAGCCATCGACACCTATCCGAAGTGTCTCCCAGCTCTCAAAAAATTGTTCAACTTTAATTTTAATTGTATCAATAAAAATTGTTTGAATCTCATCTCATTCTGACTTTTTGAATTATGCGCTATACTGTAATTGCTGGAAGAATAATAAAACTATGTTATTGAGTGTGTAAAATTAAATATTTTCCAATAGGGGGAATATTGGGATCATATTATCAAAATATAAGAAATTGAAAATTAAATTTCAACATTTTTGAATTATTTTCAATGGTCTCAAAGAGATCATGAAACAAATATTCAATTTATGTTAATGATTTCTCTGTTTTTCATTATATTTCTTCAAAATTTCTAGTTCAAATCAGATTTATTACTTTTATTTTTTATGAAAATTAAATTGGAATTGTAAATTTCTTATATTTTGATTATAGAAACCTATTAAACATTGAACTACCGGTTTTAACTGTGAACCTTAGGAAATTATATCGCCTTATTTTCTTTTCGTTGCGCAAAACCAATATTTACAGTATACTTATTAAATTGTCTTACTTTTTTCTCACTCATAGAGATTTAAATCTTTTTTTAAATCTCTGATTACTTCCAATTTTTTATGGAGTTCACTTGTTTCTGAAAACTCCTTGATACCTAAAGATGTAATTTTTATAATTACAACACACAAACATTTTAAAGTAAAATCAAAACCTTAAAATACATTATAATTATATTAAAAAAGTGTGATCATAATTAGACACCTAACAACATTTTTTCAATAGTGTTTGCTACACTCGGTTTTGCTAAGCTCAATTTGATCAATTTATTACTTTTATTATGGATGACTTAGATTTCAAGGTAATCCATTCGAAGTTCATATTTTTATAAAAATTCTTAAAGGAGCATTTACAAACATACTACAAACTTGAATATCAGCTAAAATGTAGCTCAGTCAATAACTTATTAACAAGTTTGCATTTTATGTCCTATTCTTTATATGGAGTAGGGCTCATTTCAATTCCAATTGGAGTTTATTGCTTTTACTGCATTATTTTCCAAACACCGAATAAAATTAGACACATTAAAAAACCATTACTGATATTGCACACGTTCAACTTCAGCTTAACTCTATGTTTTAGCGTATTTGTTATTCCATACGTTATGTTTCCATGCATGTGTGGTATATCTTCCGGATTATTTACATTAATTGGGATGTCGTATCCTATGCAAACTTATATTGTTCAAATGCTCTATGGAGGTAATTATGAAAAAAATGATTGAAAATTTTAGCAGTTACTTGAATATAAATAATGTAAGGAAATTCAGGAATTGGTGTATCATTGGTTCTTATATTTGAAAACCGATATTCCGCGTTAGTTGTGACCAAATACAAAATTACACGAAAATGGACACGACGTATTTATATATTTATCAATTCGTTCATTTCTACCAATTATTTTCTTCCCAGTTATTTTAGTGACATTAATCAATACAAGGGAAAATTCGAATTCATTCAAAACACCCCATGCCCACCTCAAGAATTTTTTCTCGACAGCAACTATTACTTTGCCGACGATTCATCCGGGATCATGGTTTCTACGTTAGCATTTGTTTGTGTCGTCACCTTACAATCATTGTTTTATGTTAGCAGATGTATATATTATATATCATTCGAAATGAATAAGCTGCATTTGTCGCTTTTGACGAAACAATTGCAGCATAAAGCTTTTATTAACCTGACAATTAATGCGATGATACCAATTGCAGCTCTCTTAATACCAATTGTGATTGTTATAACTATATTTAGCGCTGAAATAATGAACCAAGGTTTTTAATTATATTCTTCAATGTTATTAACATTTCTTCAGTTTTGAACAACTTTTGCATTTTTGCATTATCATTTTATGGTTTATTATCAGGACTTGGTATAATAATGGTCAACTCTCCGTATCGAAAGTTTACGGCAGATATTTTTATAAGAATGGTGACAAAGAGGAAATTAAATTCTGCAGCTATTAACACGGTTGCTCATCGGTTTTTAGTTGTGTAGATTGTATTTATGTTACAATAAAATTATTATTTTGATTCAAGTTTACTGGCTTTCGTCATTTTGGAACTAGGTGCGTATTCAAAAAACCGTCGTCGAGCTATGGTACATTCAATGACCATACAGGAAGAGGAATACTCAATATTTCTGATGTTGTAAAATCATCATTTTGTGGGTGAAGTGCGAATTGTACACATTTTTCCTCAATTCCGAAGATTACTTACTGATTAGAGATGAACAGAATTCCGGCCAATCGTCCATTCCGCATATTTCATCTGGACCTTACTAGGGAGGTCATTTTTGGATCCAAAAGGTTTCGGGCTGAAACTTTGCAGGGTCATAGCTGAGGAAATTTTATTAGTGCACACAAAAAATTGTCCTGCACTGGGGGGTTTAAGTGGGTTATAAAACGGTTCAAAGTTACCAACCTCAAAATTCCTGTAGAAAACAGTAAAAAACAATAAAATTTTGCTGTCGACAATCTATTCGATTATAATGAAAGCATCGGCAAGCATCGGTGGTCAAGTGGGTAAGCGGTTCGTCGTTCAACAAAAATGTATCAGTTAATACCAAAAACTTCTGGATTTCAAAATTGAAAAAAGAACGGATAAATACTTTCAAAAAATTGAAGGAAAACCATTGGGATTTTTCTCGCGTGAGTTCGAATCTCATTTCGATCGCGACTGTTATGATTATGATTAAGTGATGTACTATATGGCAAAATTAGGAAGAATTATATTTAAGAACTTTATTATTAGAGTGAACCCAACCTTTTTTCCGATTTCCTGTATCTTTTTGACTATTTTTTTTAACAAATAAAGATTTTATATACATGTGTTATATATAGTTTTAAAGCTCTTGAACAGTTATATCATAAAATATATTTTAGTTTTTAATTGGTCGTTTATTTAAAATGTTTCTAACCTCCAAAATTCGTGTTCTTTACGCTATTAATGGAAACAAGGCTTCAACACAACTGCAGCAGCAAAAAAGATGTGCGAAGTTGAAGGTGACAATACGGTCTAGGATCGTACTGCGGGAAATTGGTCCAAAAGATTTAACGACCGCGACACGGATCTCGAGTTCAAGACACATTCAGGCCGAAGTACGACAGTGGATTCTGAAGCAATTCGTGAAGCTCTTGAGACCAATCCATCAATAAGTATTCGCAGATTGTCGGCCGAGCTCGATATTCCTAAACAAAGAGCTCGATATTCCTTACTTTGTGGTCGAAGCTTCAATGACCTGGCCGATGTCGAAAACGGGTGCCGCGAGGTCTTCGCCTCTAAGAACGAGGAGTGGTACCGCAGCGGGATCGAACAACTTGCCGATAGATGGGTTCAAGCCATAGAGTCAAATGGTCTTTACTTTGAAACCTAATTGTTTTTCATGAGTTGTAAAATTATGTTCAAATTTTTATAAAAAATTCGGAAAAAATTTTTAATTCACCCTAATATATACACTTTGCCAAACAATAAGAAAATTGTTGTGAAACAAAAGATAATATAAAACTCTACGAACCTATTCCTCAACCCAATAGTTGATGCGGCTGGGACCGTAATTATTAGATTAGGCGCCTACCCGTACGCGCTATTTGGTAGAATCGCAGGTCTAAAGAATATTTTACACCAAAAATAATGACTTAATGGTTGACGTTTTTTTGGAGTTTTAGATAATTTTTCTGTGCTGATCATTGAATTGAAAAAATACAAAAATAAGGTAATTATTTTGTAAGACAACTTTAATATGTATAAAATTCTCATAAAGATCAGTTATTATAGTCCAAAATCAGATTTTTCTGCTTTCTTTTTAATTTTTTGAGGCTAATAAAAATTTTTAACTTTGGTTTGTTTAAAATCTGATTAAAATTTTCTAAGTAGCTTAAATTTTCTAATCCTTTGGTTTATATCAATCTTTCTAATTAAAAAAAATTTTTTAGGAATCAACACGCCAAATAAAATCATCAAAATGGAGGCTTAACGCTCATAAAGAAATATTACGTGGAAGTTTATACCACCCGATTAAAAAGGCGAAAAACTCAATTTTCATTTGGTGTGAAACAGTTAAAATGTTTGACAGTGAATATTTTGATAACTATGGATTTCTTCTCAAGGATTCCTATTCTTCTTCTTCCATTAATTCGGCTGGTGGAGGTTTCGTGCACATAGTCCGATACCCATTTGCGAATCGCGTCTGCCCAGCGCTCCTTCGGTATTCCTTTGTTTCTAACGCCACATCGAGGGTCCTATTCCGTAATAATTTTACACCATCTTTGTGCTGGCATCCTCTTTGGGGTGGTTTGGTGTGAAACAGTTTTAAAAAGTTTGACAGTTAATATGCTTATTTAGTAGAGTATTGCTACTTTAGTTTAGATACACTTGATGGGGGTAAGGTAAAACTAATGTAAGTGGGTGTCCAATATGTTTGTTACCACAGAAATATATTGTCGTGGTGTAGGTTGATGAAAAATTAGGGGTAAAGGAGCATACCGAAAAAAATATGGTCTCGCTTGGGCAGGTGTAGATTTAATTTGCAATTTGTTTATTATTTCAATCCTAAATATAATAAATTATACCTAAAATTTTTATTATAATAATTATTATGTTGATTTAACAACCAATTTAGTAAGCGAAAACAAAATTGTGATGAAAAAAAGCGAAATAATAAACAAATTGCAAATTAAATCTACACCAGCCCAAGCGAGACCATCTTTTTTTGGGGTATGCTCCTTTACCACTAATTTTTCATCAACCTACACCACGACAATAGTTGTTTCCACGTGACAGCGACAAAAAAGCTTTTACTGGTTTCATATAAAATATAAATCGTCCAGAAACTTTTTTAAAATAATATATTAAAATTAAGGCTAATTTTATTAATTAAACACTTAGAAAACTATAAAATCCACTAAACATAATTTACATCACAAATAAAAACAGAATAATTTATTATGAAATAATGGCACCGTATTTAATTTCCTTGTAATAGCTTAAACATTTTTTTCGATTTTTTTGGCGTTGCTTTGGCAAACTTCTCCCTGCACTTGAACAGAAGTCTAATTCCTTGACATCTAATATTTTGAAAATGTATAAATTCTTAATTTAATCGAAATTACCTTCCATATATAAATGGGTTAATCACACTGTTTAGAACAACAAGTGAATTTAATATATAATTTGAGTCGAGATTTTCCTTGTAGGAATCAAAACTAAACACCATCCACCTGAAAATAAACTTTGATATTGTCATTATAATGTGACAAACCAGGACAGAAGATTATATGGAAACCATGTTACCACATAGCTAAGTATCAATAACAATGTGATTCGAAGGCTACGAACTTTAGCACGACGGAATTTTTCCTGTCCCCTTACGGTTCTCGTTTGCACTGTAACTATTATTACGCATTTATAAAAGTAAATTACATATCAACGAGTACCAATACTTTCTCGATCTGACATCTTTTTCACAGCTCCATTTTTTGTGTAATTATTGTTGTTATAGTAATAATTGGCAGTTTGTACTTTGCTTGACGAGTTTCGACTCATTTCAGAAAAATACATGCCAGATGAACATTCAACATCGGTATTTAGTGTTTTATATATATCCTGAAAGCATTTATATTCAATTAGTCATTACATTAAAGAAGTAACCTTTAATATGAGAACGTAACAGGCAATGAGAACTAGTAAAGGTACATAGAATATGATTATCGTGTTTTGTATTGAATATAATTTCATATTCCATAACTGCTCATCTGTAAGTTGTTGTCCTTTGTTGATCATTTCGGTCCAAATTGTAACACATTGAGTAATCTGACCAAACTTCACCTATAATTATATATTTAGAGTTATGATTATAATTAATCTCATCTAATTATGTTTTAAAATGGAAGCCAGAAATAAATTTATATCAAATTTTTCAGGTAAATTTATAAGTGATCGGGTTGATCTCTGAATCACAATTAGAAGCGAAATAAATTATTTTAATTAATGCATTAATAGTGTATACATTATTAATGTTAAATTATAAATATATTAATTTATTGCAGAGCTTTTGCCTATTGCAATTGGGTTCGTTTTAAGTACACAAAAAACGTGTTTCCTGCATAGGCATACATGGTTATGGAAAAATTACTTTCTGAAATTGAGAAAATAAAATTATCTAAATTACAGAAACATTTTAATTCGAACGGACGACGACAATGACACGCCAACTAGTCTCAGTAAACGCGCCCCGATATATTTGTTTTCCTCAATTTGTCACGCATATCTTAAAATATACATAAAATAGGTTTTATACTGACGAGCTATATCTGGACACTTCGTCGATCTTAAATTTTAAACGTGACGAGCTACACTAGCTGACAAAAGTTTTGTCACAAATGTTTTTTCGGGTTTAACTTTTTTGTGACTTGACCAAATTGGCTGATTTTTTGATATGATAGATTCATATGGTTTTAGATTATTTTACAAATTCCCGCTTGTGATTACGATGATCCGTTTTACAGTGACAAGCGTTTATCGTAAAACGCGTAGCTCAAAGATATTACGCGCTTTTCTTGCACCGCTTTTTTTTAATAATTTTTAAAGTTCAATTATATTTTTTTCATAATTTATTGAAAATAGCAGTAATTGGCAACATTTTAAAGATGACTCCACGTAAAGAAACTCCAATTTCCACCCGGCAAGCTGTTATCAATATGAGGGAAAACGGAATGCGTGGTACCGAAATTGCCATGGTAATTTAAAACAAATTTTGCTACTGTAACATTTTAAACACTGATTCACATAAAATATTAAAAAATCAGCAATTTGGTCAAGTCACAAAAAAGTTAAACACGAAAAAACATTTGTGACAAAACTTTTGTCAGCTAGTGTATATTATTTTATTTGAGAGCTTTTGTCTATTGCAAGTTCTCTGGGTTCGTTTTAAGTACACAAAAACGTCTTTTCTACATAGGCATACATGGTTATAGAAAATGACTTTCTGAAATTGAGAAAATAAAATTTTCTAAATTACAGCAACATTTTAATTCGAACGGACAACGACAACGACGTTCCCCGATATATTTGCACGCCAAGTTGAACGTGAAAAACACAAGCTCAGAAAACGTGCTCAAGTCTAATAATTTGTGAAGATGTTAATATTTTAAAACAGTTTAAGGAAAAGCTGATAAATTGGGGTAGAAAATATTTTTATAAAGTTCACGTGACCGTTTTAAAACCACGATAAAAACAAGAAAATCATTATTTGCACTTGGCGTGTATTTGTTTTCTTCAATTTGTCACGCATATCTTAAAATATACATCAAATAGGTTTCATACTGACGAGCTATATCTGTACCCTTCGTCGATCTTAAATTTTAAACGTTGGAATTGGCGCAGTTCCTCAAATTCTTAATGTTTGTTTTTTTCCATATTAACAAATTATGTGGGGGTATTAATATTTGCTATTAGAATATTTAAATTAAATAATCCTTTTTTAAATAAATAAAAGGAAATTGAAAATGATGTCGGCAATATTGGGAATATTTCCCGACATCATTGTTTTAAAGCAAACCATGATATACGCGCGTCGTACAAATTTTACGTGTACATTACGATAAAAACTTAAACTATCGAAAATAATAAGAACATCTTTCCACAATTCTTGATTTCAGCACGTTTTCTGACTCCGTTTATGAGCATTCCAATTCTCGTTTTAAAGTATATTAGAATAAATCTGAGACAATGCTAAGAGGATGAACAATTTACACCCAATTAATTCGAATATCATAAATCTAAAAATCAAATCGCATTAATCCTACTTGAACAGATTTTAAAAATTAAAGTACTCAAAGATTAAATTTCTGATAATTTAGTCATCCCCCGTCATGGAATAAATTTGAAGGCTTTCATACAAATTTATTTCAAATTAGTCACAATTTCTATGCAAAATAAAATTTTACAAAGTGATTGCTGTCGATTTATAATTTCCCTAAGGTCTAATTTCGACGAATTTAAGCAAAATTATAAGCATAACTAAAATAAATACCACGCAAGTTGGAAAAATTTTAATTGAAAACAAACTTTAATTTGCATGGAGAATTAAAAGATTCAAAAATCAATCAAGCAAGTAACAAATAATAGTTTCTTCCAAAAATTTTGAATTAAATAATAAAGTGCACATTAACACTTGTTCTATCCGAACTTTAATTTTTTATTTTGTTATTGTCAAGGAAACCATTTTTTTCTTAAAATTGTTCTATGTATTAAATAAATACCACATTATCTGTTATATTATAAATACGGAATAAAGAATAAAAAACATAAAAATAATAAATAAAGGCTTCTAGATTGATTAAAGGGCGAATGTTTATTTCCATTAATAAGTGAAAGTTAAAATGTCTCTAATAAAATGTAATTTAATATAATCTCGGTTAATATAAAACTTTTTAAAAAGGTTTGTGGTTAACTTCGAAACTCAGAAAATACTTCTTTTTTAAATATTGTCCTTTTCAAAGATCGGTGCTTAATGGAAGAGGAAAAAAATTAGGATGGAATTAGGTTCTCGTTTTGCACGGACACTCCTTTTTCGAAATAATGGGCAGCACACATTGAAGAGGAATTGACGGAAAAGTTGTTTGTGGACGTGTGGCCGTCCATCATTTTTTCTTCTTTATTTGCTCTTCCATAAGAAAAGGATAATAGTATTTTCATAGACATTTTTTATTTCAAGGAAGAAAAAATTTATGAATTAACGAGCAAAAAAAATCAAATTTTGAATTAATGAGCAAATTTCAATACTTAATTTGACAGTGTTAGCAATGATTTTTCCAAATTTTTGACGAATATGATATACAGCAAATTATGACGATTCGAATGGTGTCTATTATGTATTCGTAGTTTTAAAAAAAACTATTCAAGATAATATTGTTTATATAAGACATATATTATGTTCCTATCATTACATAAATTAAAACTATCTTAAAATGACATCTTCTGATATAGCACCTATTCGAAAACACAAAAACAACCAATTCAAGTAGCTTTGATCGTTTAGGGACTATAAAGTATGTTTTATAAAAACAGGAATATCTCGAAAAGTTTTATTACTACAGACAGAAGCTAGGTATCATTCGATTCATCATATTTTGCTCTATAACATGTCCCAATACAAAAAATATTCATCGACAAAGTTTTCTTTAAGAGCTTATTTTCTTCAATAACTTAATTCACCCCAAATTGAATGATTAAGTTAGGCACTAAGAAAATATGCTCATTTTGGAAATTTCAGCAAGAAACACATATTTATAAATAGTTCAAGAGTGAATAGAAAAAATGACGTGTCAAGTGATATGAAAATTAAAAGTTAAATTAGTAAGACACGCTTAAATATTGAAAAAGTATTCATTTCGATTTGGCGTGCTTAATTAAATCGGAAAACAGTTAAAAACCATATAATTTAAAAATTGAAAAGGATCATGTATTAAATAATTATGTTTCCAGTTAAATGTTAACACCAACTAATTTAAGCATTGAAATTTGCTCATTAATACATAATTAGATCAACTTCCTTCAAATAAAAAATCTTTCATCGAAAGTATTCGTACTTTGTTCATTTCTGAATCGAACATTTCCGTTGGCGTGCATGAGAATATTTATCTAAATTGGAATAAATTATTCTTCCATTCTGCTTAATTTTTCTTGAAAAGGACAATAAATAATTTTCATAATTATTAGATAACTTTTATTATTATTATTATGCGAATTTCACATTATTAGAATTATCCCATATTCCAGAGATTACATATGTTATTGGATGTGATATTTTGATAAATAATTAATAACCTCGTGCCATACAAAGACCTGCGGTAGCATAGATGCAATAGCAACGATCCATGCGATCCAAAGCATCCTAGGTACTCTTGAATGTCCAACAGCAGACACCCATAACGGATATCTGAGCGCCGATAGACGATAAAGGGCAATGCATACCATTATATTCGAGCTATAAAATTTCGACATTTGGATGTTTGATCGTCTATTAAACCTAATAGCGAATACGAATGCATCAACGAATCGCATGATTTTGCATAATAATGCACCAGCCTTCCATTCCAATGTCACTAACCAACCAACAAGTCCTGGAACGTACAATCCAAGAACCTTAAATAAGAACTAATTTAAGAGGATGTTTAGATAATCTTACTAGAATATCAGATATGTTAAGATTAATGTGAAGCAAGAGTAGAAATGACTTGGCATGTCTATATCGTTTTAGCATATAGATTAAGGTTGATATATTAACCGGTAATCCAATGATTATAAATATTCCATAGATAAGCATCTGTACATAATCGGACGTTTCGTATGAAAGACCATTTTCTTCAGAATGTGTGACTAATTGTTTTGTCGAACTGTTCATGTGCTGAAAATATAATTTTATAACTTTTCCCATGAAAATATTTTGTGTTTAGAAATATTGTAAGGATATAATTTTATATTTGTAAATAATAATCAGTGACGAAAGATAAATCATAGTACGAAAAAAATGTATATATATATATATATTAGAAATAAATACATATAATTTAGACAGAAACGTCTACTTAATATTTAAACAATAAGAATATTAAAACACAAATATAATAGATGCTCTTATAAGAATAGAAAATAGATAAGAGAAGTAAATAATAATTAAGCAGAAAAACTAAATCCCATGTTGGATTCATATTACTTTTCAAAATATTACTCACATCATGCTACAGAATTATTTCAACAAATCAAACAATAGGGGTTTATATCTCTATTTTCTGAAATTAGCTCTTCGGGGAAAATATAATTTATTTATTTATTAAGAGAAAGTTAAAAAAATATAAATAAGAAATCAAAAGTGTTCCATAACAACAGATTAAATTCCAAATAGATATTTATTATTAGGAATTAGTAGAATAATTTATTTACAACATAAAATGAAAACTGAATTAATAATATTAATATAAAGGTTTCAATTCATGCTGATTGAGATATAAATGGAGCATATGAGACATGATGTGCTCAAAAGTAATAAATTGTCATTAAATGTGATACCGATGAATAGTGTAATTACTCAAATTTCAGACTGAAAGACAAACGTGCAAGTTGAAATTCATTAAATTCTTTCGTGTTCAAGGAAAGATAACAATATCAAATGAGGTCTCTTCTCTTACCACCAAATAGTCTCCACCCAAAATTGCTCTTCTAAAATTTTACATCATCATCAAACAAATAGTTGATGCTATAAATCAGATATGAATATTTTTGATTATTCTCTTATAATATGAATATTCTGACGTCCAAAGTTTTAAATTTTATATTAATATGAGCTATGTTTAGGCTTATTAAATATACTAATTATAAGTATATTTCAAAACTATTAATTAAAGTTATGTTAATGGTGTATATCCTGGTACATCTATTGAATGCCAACTGGCATGAAAAATAAAATGAGCTCAGGAAACGTGCTCAAATTTAAATTTTTGGGAATTTATTAATATTTTTAGATATTTGGAGACAGGTTTAATTAAATTACCCTAATCAATGTTTTCTTGAAACGACGTAAAAATTTTCGGAGACACCTAAAAATTGGAAAATCGTTATTTCCAGTTGGCGTGTTATTGTATTCACAGCTAAGGTTTTGCTATAGTAGAATTATTAAATCTTCCAATTTAAAAGTAACGGCAATTGGAATTAATTAAATAATGAACGAAAAAACGAGCTCAGAAAACGTGCTTAATTCTAACATTTTATTATTTTTAGACAGACACAACGTGTGATAGACACGTGAATAAAATATAATGTATGTTGTGATCCAAGAGGACTGCTGGATTCGCGGCTAATTCTTTATTGGCTCGGATATTAGGAATGAACAATAATATGACAACACGATTATATAAGTTGATAACAAAACTAGGGCACAAGTAACGTGACAACAATTATTAATAAATATAATTAAATATATAATTAACGTTGACAGGAATGTCAAGAGTGACTAGGGAGTGTGCGCTTTGGCTCTCAGCTTAACCTTCCGTCACAACAATGTATATAAACGGTTGACCCATAAATTAAAACAAAGTAAAAGACTAAAAAACAAAATAAACTAGGTGACCGTTAGTTAGCTTTAATTTTTCCAACCCTCGTTTATATGCGAAATTATTTAATTGTTATGTCAGACCCATTTTAGAATATGGATGCGATGTTTTCCATCCAAAATCCCCAAAAATGCTTGAAAAACCACTCTCGATTCAACTCTCGCAAGGTTTGTCAAAGATGTAACATTAAGTATAACTTCTGTAGCGATAGCCTGAGTAAAATAGACTGCGAATCTATTAAAATAAGGCGAATTACGGTAATAATAAAATCATTATAAAATAATTGCCAACCATTATCATTGTTCTTCATTTAAAGAGTTGTCCGCTTCGGTCATTCTCCCCGTAAAACGACGAAATAAGGCAAACAGCTGAATTTGTCTATTTGATAAGTTTAATAATTAGGGGAAACTTCAAGATTCTCCAGAATTGCCAACTGAAGCTTTATTTTCAGATTCTTCGACAAACTCGTAAATCTTTCATTGAATAATCGCACCGAACCTGCCACTAAAAACTTTCTCCGAATTGATTTAAATAGAGGCTTAAACTTTAAATTAATACCACTACGATTTGTAAAAGCATTAACCGAATATAATTTTCTCCAAAATATGTGTAAAATACACGTGAAAGTTAGAAGACAAACGTAAAAATAAGTTCTATGTTTCAAGTTGTTGTGATAATAGTGTGACACGAGTCCGCTTCCTGTTCCTGGATATATTATAAATCTGCAATGTTAATTGATTAGTTTTTATCAAAAGAGTATTATTTTGTACTACATATGAACTGGAATTGTTCGCATTGTCATTGGAAAATAAGAACATCAATTGAAATGGATTATGATGCAAGGAGCTTAAATTCGAAACATTTTTATAAACCCGGGTAGAGAAAATGTTAAATTTAGACAAATCTGCGTCAAAGGAAATTAGTTTTATTTGTGTGAATCATCATTATATACGTTTAAATATCTAATAAGTATCCTTTTAAAAGGACCTGAATATTTATTTGAAATTGCGTTACAATGTTTCTTGTGTATTCGAAGCGGTCCCGTTTTCGGTCCGGGTGTGATCCACGCTTTTTTCCCGCATAAGCGCGCGCCAACTGCAACAGCTTATACCGTTACTTATGGTAGATCACCTACATGATTTATATCGGTGATACTTTTGTTTATCGGTAAAATATCTATAATACCCTTAATTTGGACCAAAGATCCAATAAATTCACGTGGAGTATGTTGCCCAAACTCTCATAAATCGAAAAGTTCAGTTGGCATTTATATGTAAGTTTAAATGAGTGAGCTCAGAAAAAAACCCAATTAACGTTATTTGGTAAGAGGAAGTTTGTTTTAAATTTAAAAAAATACTAGGAGAAAATGCTAAAATTAAAAAAAACTTTAAACTTTTAATATTGTCTTTTTCAGAGATCGCAAAATTAAAAATTAGGATGGAATGAGGTTGTTGTTTGGACGGACTCTTTTTTTTACGAAATAATGGGCAGCACACATTGAAGACGAATTGACGAAAAAGTTTTTGTGGCCGCCCATCATTTTTCCTTCTTTTTTGCTCTTCCATTAGGAACCGATATCTGAAAAGGACAATACTAATTTAAAGGTTGAGAAATCTTTATTTTACTTTGAAGGAACTTAAAGAAAATATTAAAATTAAGTTTCCAAAAATGCATTGATGAATATTTCACACACGTGACGTGTTTGGCTTGAAATTATGGAATGAACAAGGCCGTAACTCTCTCTCTCTCTCTCTCTCTCAGGAAAGTTTTTACGAAAAACAAACCCTCAAACACCTAATAAAAACAAAAACTGTCAGAAATGCATCGTAATATCTTTACGCAGATAAGTTATTCACGATATATTTAAATATATAGATGGCTAGCTAGTTTACTAGTAAAATTAAGAAGCTTAAATTTTATAACAAGTGCACGCCAAATGTAAGGTTTAAATTGAGAAACATGAAAAATGATTCCAGATGGAGATAAAAATAGGTTATTGATACAAAGTTTAAAACGTGTCTGACTTAATTAAGAACTGAACTGAAAGTTTGTAAGATTTACTTTAAAAATGGCAAATATTAATTTTCATTTGGGTCTCTCTTTCTAACGCTTTCAAACTCAATTGAATGAATAAGTAAAGTGGAGATTAGTTAATTGAGATTAGCTCAATGAACTATAATCAATTGTTCTTATTAAGTTAGATTAAAGTTACAAGTAGAGGAAAGCATCATTGTCACGTGAAAACAGGCATGTAATATTTCAATAAAACAACCAACATATATCACTGATCAGAAAAAAAATTCCGATAGATTAAAACGATGAATTGTAAAAATTCAGCGATCTTCCAAAATCCGGCAATATAATTTGTCAAACCTGAAATATTAATTATAGGTCTCATTCTGACATTATTGCACATAAAGTTTGATAGAAGCAATCAATCCATCTTTTAACCCTTTAGGAAATAGTTATTTGAGAGCTGACATTATGCATTGCCCTTATTTATCGAATATGAAAAACTATATAAGTAATATCTCTCGAACAATTGACATATAGGCTTATAAATATTTTGTATTAATGAGTATGTCACATATTTATTCATTTTCCAATACAAAATTTGTCATGTTCACGAAGACGACAAAATTATTTGAGCATGTTTCACCACATAAAGACGAAACATCAAATCTTTGGTAAAGATTAGAACACAAAACTAAAAAGAATAGCATATTTATTTAATAAATTGTGAGAAAATAATTATTAAAAGTTTTTTAACAATTAATGAGAAATTCTATATGTAGTTAGGCTATTTGTCTTATTAAAAAAATTATAGACAATGGTACATTTAAATACGTTTCAGAGATAATTCGGTATAATCCTTTCTAATCTTTGTAGCCTCTTTAAGATTAAAACAATTGATTTGTTAAAGTCTGTTAAGTTGCTTGTTCTTTGACATGTAACATTTTAAATAAAAAAGGAAATAAAAGAAGCACGCTAATTGAAATTGTAAATACAGGAGCTAAAATTTAATTAATCAGATCTTAAACTATTTAAAAATTATTAACTTACCATACAAGTTGCACCCCAAATTGAATGGTTAAGTTGGTGGCTCAGCAAAGGTGCTCATATTGCAAATTTCAGAAAGGAGCGCATGTTTTCAGATATTTTAAGACGAGCTAGTAAAAATGACGTTTGAAGTTATATGAAAATAATACGTGTAAATTAGTAATAAAGGTTTAAATATTTAGAAATAGTAATTTTTAGCGTGCAAATTGGGATGTAAGAGAAATTTGAAATTACATAAAAACACGTTTATTATAAAAACTTTAATATTCGAAAATAACCATTTTCATTAGGCTTGTACAAAACTTTAAATATCTTCCACAAGCCGCTCGAAAATATCGATTTTACAAGATCCAATTAAGTTTCATAGAATTCTGCGTACCCCTTTAAAATATATTTAAAGCTGACTGTAGTGTTTTAAAGACTAAAAAATGGTATATATATATATATATATATAAATAAATTTTAGTTATAAATGAAGCAATAGATTAGCAAGTGATTCTGTCATTCTATTAGATCGGGTGGTATGCTTTGTAGTACCAATATATGCTCATATATCGGCTCAGAGAAAAATTGCGCCGATTTTGAAAACGGTTTTGGGATTTGCCCATCCGAATCTATAAATGGTGCAGCTTCATCAAGTTCTCAAAGGAACGCTAAAGTGACTTCCCTTATAAGATTACTATATTTTATATTATGCATAAACACGCAAAACCAAAATGACAATTTTTCAATATTTTAGGATATTTTATTGTCGCCCACGCACGCCAACTGGTATGGTAAAGAAATGAGCTCAATAAACGTGCTCAAATCTAACTATTTGACAAGATATTTGAATTTTTAGATAGTTTAAAGCAAGGATAGTTAAATTGTAATAATCAATGTTTTATTGAACAAAACGTAATAATTTTCAGAAGCGCTCAAAATTGAGACATCGTTTTTTTTCAGTTGGCGTGCCCACGCCAAGATAAAATCTAATTTCACGTACAATCCTTCCTTAAAAAAAAAGTCAGGTTGTCAGTCAGGGAGAAGTGACTTTCTGAGCTCACATGTTTAGGAGCTTGTTCATAAGGCCCAATTACTTGTTTGTCTCTACTCTGCACGCTGATATAATAATGGAATGAGCGCTTTAAACGTGCTCCGATCTAACTTTGTGGAAAGTTATTAATATTTTAGATAGTTTAAGGAGCGCATGATTAAATTGTCGTGAACAATGTTTTCTTGAAAAGACATAAGAATTTTCAGACACGCTTAAAAATCGAAAATTTGTTATTCGCAATTTGCGTTCTAATGATACACGCCAAATAAAAATGATTGGTTTTCTGACATTTAAACTGTCTTTTTAAACTTTCAATTAAATGTTATCATTTAAATATAGAAATTGGATATTCAAAAGGTTTATTAGATCAGCGAATATGGGAAAGTTAGAGTCCATAAAATAAATATATAGATTCGGAAGAAATATAAATATTATAGATCGGGATATACGTCTGGAAACAAAGTAGAACTGAAACAATTGACCCAAGAAAATACAACAAAATGTGTGATACCAAATAATAAAGACAATCTTCACAACAATACAATTGATTATCTTAAACTGCATAATAAAAAATTCTAAAAATTTCAACGAAATCTTACAATTTCACGTCAAATTGAAATAATGACTTTCTTATTTTAAATTGTTTTGTCTTACAAGTTTTACGTGTACTTTACACAAATATTGTCTACGCCAGTTTGTCAGTTTTTTCTTAAACTCTCTAAAAATATTAAAATTTACATAAAAGATTAGATTTGAGCACGTTTTCTGAGTTCGTTTTTTTAATACACAATGCATTTGTTGAATAATAAAAAAGTAAAACATAAATATGTTAGTACAAACTATTATTGAAAATAAACAAACGTATTAATACAGCAGTCTTTACTCAATATGGAAAATTATTTACACAAAAATTGTTAACCTATAATAATCCCCTTCTTAATCGGCTATCAGTAGTCATTCGAAAATTGTTAAATATCTCAAACACACAATTTACATTTTAACGATTACAACTTTTTGTATTTCACGATTTTTAGGCAAACCGGTCTTAAATGTATTCTAGTTTTTCTGAATATATTTAGAATATTTAGGAATTTTTAAAATTTTATAATGAACTGCAATATTCACGATTTAAAAGTACTGAAAGTGCGTGAGAATCTCTGCACTCCATCCGCAATAATAAACTCAATTTCCCATTTAACCTTTGTATAAAATTTAAAAAATATAAGCAAAAGGTTATTAAATTTCATAAAATCGATGCTGGATGAAATTAATAAGAGCTTAGGGGATTCTGGTCTTACAAACGGGAATATTGAATTTGCTAAAGTACATCTCTAGAACATTATGATTCCATTATATAAGCTGGATGTGTTCTGCTCTTAATTATTAGGTCTATTTGAAGGGTTATTACATAAAGAAGCACTGGTAGAAACGTTTATCACTTTGCCTAAATTGCGTAAATTCATTGAAACAAAAAAATAATAGTCAACTGAGTTCCTCTTTATCTCATTTCAATTATTAAGGTAATGCTCTTTCTAATAGCAGTGTTAGAAAAAATAGAAAATTGTTAAAGAGAAACCTGTAACTTTGTTTTAAATTTTAAAATATTTCTAATCGAGAAATTGATGTAACAATGTTAAATCCAGAATCAAGCATTTTGATTTTTAAGCGAAAATTAATCTCAAAATGGTTTCCGCCCATCACTACTACGTGCCAAATAGTGATGTTGCTATAGTAAATTTCGTATTATAAATTATAACGAGTTAATTACAAAATAATTTTCACTTAGCTTGTTAAGGCTTATCTTAAACTATCCAAAAAACTGATTAGGTGTTTTCTATCATAGATTCGAATGGATTTTCTAATATACTGTATTTACAAATCCAATTGGCGTGCTACTATCAAGGGATACACTAAAACAGGAATGAGCTCAATAAATGTAAAGTGACATTCAATACTCAACTGTATTTTGATCAGAATCTGACTCAATCGAATTCAATTCGTTTCAAATTGGTACAATTTTATTGTAAATTCAAAATAGCTCAAAATAGAAAATTAATGGTAAAGTTTTATTCAAAGTTTTTTTTCTGAATTTTTCGAAAATGTCTGGAAAAAATTTAATTATAAGTTTACAGTTTTTATATATAGTCGTCGCCAAATGCGATTACCGCCGCAAAGTGTGGCGCACTTTTTAAATATTATTTTTTCATTTAATTTTCATGATTATTTTCTTGTTTAGGCTCGTTCTATACTGTTTTTTCTTAAATAAATTGAAGAATATGTTTTAGATGTTGTTTCAATCGTGGCATAAATGTGGAAAATAATACAAATCATAAAAATTAAATGAAAAAATAATATTTAAAAAAGTGCGCCACACTTTGCGGCGGTAATCGAATTTGGCGACGACTATAAATGAAAACAGCTTTATAACAGAAAAGCTTCAGTTTTGAAATCCAAAACATTCAAAGTCAAACGGTAATATAAAAACCAATATTACTTTTTAGAGTATTTTTTTGACTACATGCACTATTCCTTCGAAATTTCATGTTTCCTATTATAATATAGAAAATGATATCCCAAGACACAGTTATATACTGCAGCCCGTTTGAGGTTTGAGTTTACCGTTGAGGTGTTAGTCCCTTTTTCGTCGAGGTGTTAGTCCCCACGCGTTCATTTATTCTTTCTTAACTTATTTTGTTTGTTTAATAGTGTCGATCATGCTGACGTTAAAGCTGCCGATGTCCTAATTCAAATACGTGAGAACGCAGCAAATTCGAAGCAAAACGTGGACTAAAATTCACCTCGTCACGACACAATTCACAATAATTTGGTGTGTATACTGTAATATTTACAAGCTAGCTACGCAAAAGATAAATAAATGTCAAATGTAATGTAGGCAGAATTTTCAGAATAAATATTTGAATATGATTAGCAATGCACATTTGTAGGCAGCAATAAACAACTTTATAAAATATATATTGGAATAATGATAGAGGAAAAATAATTTTTTGTAGATATACATTTATTCCTATAAAACCTAGAAATAATTTATTCATGTATATAACATGTGATATGTACATGTAATTTGGAATTCAATAAAAATGTCATTATTATTAATTAATGAATTGACGTTAATAATTATTAAACTCCGTTTTATTTATGGCCTCGTCGTCGGGAAATATTTTCTGGAAGTTTCAATGAAATTAAACCAAAAAAAAGCTATCGCACTGCACTGCCACGAAGTATGCAGCATGTTGCAAAAGTTCACGCACCAATTGAATTTTTAAAAAATGAAAACATGTCCTTTTTTACTTAAATTTTTTGGTTCTAAAACATTTTGAGGAGCCTAAAACAAACTTAATACAATTAATAAATTATTATAAACGATTCTAAGCAAGAAAGTACATCAAATTTAATAAAGATAGGCTGTAATTAAAAAAGTTTAAATACTGGAAATTAATAAATGAAGGGCGTGTTTTCGTTTTTTTTTTTAAATTCAATTGGTGCGTGAACTTTTGCAACATGCTGCATACTTCGTGGCAGTGCAGTGCTATCGCAAAATAAAAAAATTCACTTTATGATATTATTTTGGAATAAGGACAAACAAAACAACCACATCGACCTTTAGATTATTTCTGATTAAGACGAATGACGATTGTCAAATTCCAAAAATATATTAATAATCATATTCTGTTTATTGGTTTTCGCACGGCGAGTATCTCTTTCTTTGGATTCCTATTATGTTTTCGAAAAATTACGATTAAACTATCTCTGTTAATAATTATAGGTAAAAAAGATACCGAAACTTTACTGAAAATTTTTAAAAATGTTAATCTAATTATAAAGTATTATTATCGGTAAATTATAATTAAGTTCAATTAAATATTATCAAAACTTCGATATCGCGAATATTTTAAGAGAATTAAATCATAGAACCTGTAATAAATCGAATACATTTTTGTAGAGTGCAGTCAACTTCACACTAGATGGAAATAATTATTTTCTTATTTTAACGCTTATCATAAAACTTTTTTTCTGAGATAGTTTCATTAGCCTTCCGGTTGGTGTCCAACTGAAATGTTCGATTAGTAAAAGTTACAGTTCATTGATATCTGCATGAATATAGGTATTCCTCAATATATTTATTAATACTATGTTATTTAGCAAAAATATCGCCCATATTCTTGCTTAGGATACTTAGGAGTCCGTTGTCATTCTCTTATAGAGAAGCGGACCAGCTCTCTCCAATTAATAGTGGACCAGGCAACCTTCTTCCCCAGGATTCCAATTCGGCTTCTTGAGTTTCTGGAGGTGGACTTCTCGTACATATAATTTGACATTAAGAAATTAGAATTGACATTTGACATTTTTACATTAAGAAAAATCCCCTCCCTTAACATTTCTCTAATTCTTAAATTCATGTTGCATGCCAATTTTAACAGTTTAAGTGCGTTTTTCAATTCCAACAACATTTCTCTAGTAAAAATGAAATTGGCACATTGTAATATGACTTAAACCGTTAAAAAGCGAACGATGAATTACATTTAAAAATAGATATTTATACATAAACACGCATTTATCTACGATATCGTTTAAACAGATTAATAAGCGAGCAATCAGTGGACTTTTTTAATAGCTCTAACGAATTATAGATAGCATATATATAAGTCAACATGTTCATACAGTATAATTTTCTATGAGTAAATGAGGTCCTAATGTATTAAATTAGGCAGCTATTTTGAAATACATGAAAAACTTAGTATACCCAGATAATTAAAGGTTAAAATTACATAATTATATGATACAAGTTATGTGTGTAAACAAAAAATTATTAAAATTTCATATATAATTTTATATGTTTTAATTGTTCATTAAAAATATAGGGAAACGATGATCGAGCTGCTTTTCTTTAAAATATCTATAAAAATTTAACTTTAAATTATGAGAACAATTTCATTTTCAAAAATGTTATAATTAGAGCAAGTCTAAATGATAATATTGAACTTGAACGTTAAAAAAAATATCATAAAATCTAAAAGAAGTACGAAAGCTTTTATGTTAACTACATGAAATTATTGGACATAATTAATAGATTATATAAAATTTAATTTAAATAGATGATGAAAAATCACTGGTAAATTACGTTTTGAAGTAAATATAAAAATTGTACTTTCAAGGATCGAGGAAACGGCGTTTCCATCTCTTCCTCCTTAATGAGTGTTGTCCAATTTTTAAGCTAACACAAAATATAAGATACAAAAGAGTGGCTGTTCAAACGAGAGAATCATGCTTTTCTAATTTTCTCGTCTTTATTTAGGCACCGATCTCTGACAAGGGCAATAAGTATATACTGAGAATAATATTTAAATTTAAGAACACGATGCCTCTGATTTCCTTAAATAACTTGACTGATAAATGCTTATTATAACATTTTCAAAAATTAAACTAAATTATTAAACCCATTTTCACTAATTTTCAAATTGAATGTGAACTAAATAAACAAAAAGCCTAACTAATATGGATATAAAGAAAGTAAATGACTGAAAGATATAAATCTGTTTATCCATTTCCCAATCATATTATGTATGGGAAATGGTATAAAGGCGGAGATATCACCTTATTATTATAAGGTTTTTCAAATGATACATTGTCACGAAACAAATAATACTCAAATTCATTGGAATTAATTAATTATTTAATGAGCTATTATCACGATTGGTATTTGAAAAAGAACCAAAAGTTATATTAGTTTTTTTAATGTCTGGAACTCATTGGATTTTGATCGTTTGATTGTTTTGTTTAGAAATTTTCATGGAAAAACTATTTAAATGAATAAAAATAATAATTATTATTGTTAATCATTAATTCTATTCACGTCAAATAAATTCGTCAAAAGTGAAAATGAGAAAAGTCATTTAAACCTAACATATCGTAAAATTTAAAGCGCAGATGATATTTTAAATAATGCCCGCAATTTTGACGTAAATAATCTTTTTTTTTAAATTACACATGAATTTTAAAAAATCGTCACTTCAATTTTTGCATCAAATGAATAATTCTATCACCATTTACAGGTTTTAACTATCGAATAAGAAAAGTTTGAAGTCAAAATATGTAAACAAATTAAATTCTTAATTATATTTATTTTAGCTTACTGATGAGTCAACTTTACTATTCAAAACCTTGAATAGTAGTAGAGAAATTGTACGCAAAATGTTATATTGTCAAAAAAAATTCGAATTAACAAATTTTGTAACGCTTTTTTCTTTTTTTATTGACGCTTACGAGAAATTAACCATTCGGATGCTGAGGATTGAGAATTCGAAGCCATTTTAATGGTCGATAGAGACGAAGTTGGTAAGTTTGTTTTAACTTCTTATACTTAAAATATAATACGGTCTGAAAGTGAATGTCTAATGAACCTAAAACATATCTCAATAATTATTTATTGTCCTTTTCAGAGATCCGTGCCAAATGGAAGAAGGAAAGAATAGGAAAAAAGATACTGGTAAATTATAGACGGCCACTTTTTCCTAAATCTTCAATGTGTGTAAGCTCAAAAAATGGTTAACGCAAATTGAAGAAGAAGAAGAGTTGAAACGTCCTTTGTGATCGTGTGGCCCTCCAAACAAAATATTTTTGTGTTACTTTTTTCCCTTCCCTTAGGCACCGATCTCTGAAAAGTACAATGCAATTAGATAAATAAGGAAATGAAATCAGACACCAAGGAGACGACATTAAGCGAACTAACTTTTTTTACTTTTACTATCTCTTCAAATTGCTACGCACAATTGATACTTTAGGTATAAAATTTCCTAACGCAATTTATTTTTAGAAAAGGTTTGGAATTTTTAAGACAATATCCACGTCAAATTGAACGCTAATAAAACAAGCTCAAATCTAATATTTTGTGAAGATTTTATTATTTTTAGAGAGTTTAAGAAATATCTAACAAACTTTAGTAGAGAATATTTGTGTAAAGTACACGTGGAAGCTGTATGATAAGATTAAAATTAAGAAAATCATTGTTTTAATTTGGCGTGCAATATCTAAACTTATATTGTTTTTTTCAGAGATCGGTGCCTAGTGGAAGAGGAAAAAATAATAAAAAAAACGATAGTCTCGTTTAGACGGCCACACAGCGACAAAGGACTTTTTCATCTATTCCTCTTAAATTTGTGCTGCTCATTCTTTTTAGACAACACACATTGAAGAGATACAAAAGAGTGGTCGGCAAAATTGAGAATATAATTTTTCATTGTTTTGAAATGTACAATACTATCTTGTTCCATATTTTGTAAATAATTCCGAGGAAGTGTTATATCAGTGTTTTTCACTTCCGAGAGAATTTAATAATCACTTTTAATTTTTAAAGAAAACTTCTATTTATATATTGTGAAAGTGACAATTACTGAGAAAAAATTGTGGTCTTACTTGGGGAACACTTTTCAAAAAAAAAAAAAAAAAGAAAAGTGTTCCCCAAGTAAGACCACAATTTTTTCTCAGTAATTGTCACTTTCACAATATATAGATAGAAGTTTTTAAATAGAAGCAAAAGGGACAGAGGTGTTGATTTAAATTTCAACTTGTCACGCATTTTCTTGTGTTATTCGGTTATTTTAATAGTTATTTGGTATTTTCATAAAAATGATAGTATTATCATTTTCTGTGTAATTGTATTGTTCTTATTTGTTAGATTGTTAGTTGTTAATTGTTGTTAGATATTGTTAGATTCGAAAATGGCAAAAGTTTAAGAAAATATTGTCATTTTCAGAGATTGATGCCTATTGGAAGAGGAAAAAAATTACGATGGAATGAGGTTCTAGTTTGAACGGTCACATCAATGTGTGTTTTCTCAAAGAATGGGCTGCCCACATTAAAGAGGAATAGACGATAAAGTCGTATGTGGCCGTGTGGCCGTCCATACGAAGCTATCATTTTTTCTTCCTTTTTTTGTTCTTTCATTAGGCACCGATCTCTGAAAAGAACAATATATATTTATTATCAAAATATAAGTAATTGACAATTCCAATTTTACAAAAAGGTTGTTATGACAAATTACACCGGGAATTCAAGTGCTCAACTTCTCTAATGTATAGCAAAGGTTCTTCAAATATTATCAAAATATAAGAAATTGACAATTCCAATTTCATTTTCATAAAAAATAAAAGTAATAAATCTGATTTGATCTAGAAAGTTTGAAGAAATATAATGAAAAACAGAGAAATTATTAACATAAATTGAATATTTGTTTCATGATCTCTTTGAGACCATTGAAAATAATTCAAAAATGTTGAAATTAAATTTTCAATTTCTTATATTTTGATAATACTTATTTATAAATTTATATATATAATGGATTCTCAATTAAAATAATTTATATATAGCCAATGTTATTACTCATTTCATCAATTAAATAAACAATAGAATTAGGATTACTCAGAGAACATGAATTTCAAATTAAAACTAATTTTTTTTGTAAAATAAATAGAACGGTCTATCAAAAGAAATAAATCCCATTTCACAATTCAATATAAATAATGTGTAGGAATAAATAGAATTTCCTGGAATGATACATGTTTTCATTGAGATTAAAATTTCAACTTCTACGTAGATAGTACATTTTAAGAAGGATATTGCATAAATATTTGGGGTATTCGCGGGGAAAATAATATTTTCCAGAAAGGGACGCAGCTGATCTTAAAAGAGAAGTATGTTAGGTCAACATTTCCGATTTTTATGAAACTTTGCAAAAAAATTCGACTTCAAAGGTTAGAAATTGAAAGCAAATCAGCTTACACAAAGGTTTATTTTTCAAAATAACTATAGTTATAATGCTTGATAAGAATTCAATTTATATTTAGAACCGTTTAGAATTTTTAAAAGTAAAGCTTCGTTATATAAATAATCCTGTTATTGGATATATTGTAAAAGGATTCTTCTGAAATAAAAAAGAATGTAAATTAAAATGAGAGCTCAAACACTATTATACATGTAAACCAATTATAGGTTGCCGCTAGTCTTCAAGTGCTCTCAATGTAGACTCTCACTAATGTCGCCGGGAAAAACTTGGATATAAACATTTGATATAATATAATTATTTTTAATAATTAAACTTCCTTTTCTTCAATAATTGTGTCGCGCTGGTTAAGCCTAAATTAGAAAATATGAATCGTTTTAAAAAAGTTTCTTAGCGAGGATATTTTAAATTAGTTGGTTTTAATTAGTTTTTAATTGCCTTGCACATAAGAAAGCACTCGAATAATACGCTTATGCGATCACTGTGATCAGCAATATTTTTTGCAAGCATTTAAGGCAGTGTTTAAAACGTTGATTAAAAAATAATTTTCAAGACGTTTTGAAATGGCAGTTGCTAATTAAATTTGTAGAAACGGGAACTCTAATAAGGCAGAAAAGTATATTATATTCTAGAAAACAAAACTTATTATTAAATATTGGAACGCATTCTCTATATAATAAAATAAATTTAAGTTTGAAATTTGCACGGATGAATCATTGCATCTTTAAAAATTCAAAAGTTCTTCACAACGTATAATTGGATTAGTACATTATCACAAGTGATGATTTTGCAATGTTTCAAAGATTTTATTAATTTCCATCTGAAAGTCAAAAAATAATTTATATTGGAGTTTTAAAGGCTTCCCATGCACGCTAAATGAATCAGCTTGAATCACGATTCATTTAAGATCATCCAGTTTAATAATACCAGAGATATTTTTGATGCACTAGATATTTCCTGATAGTCTCGACCAGATGACCAGTATTTTTCAGTTACGTAGAACACGTAGATTGAAAAAGATGTTAAAATATTCGATTCAGAAATGACAAAAGTACGCATAGAATCGATGAATTGTTTTTTTTATTTCAAGGAAGTTGATCAAATTATGTATTAATGAGCAAATGTCAATGCTTAAATTGACAGTGTTAACATTGATTTTTACAAATTTTTTTGACTGATTCATGATAGATACATAATTATTTAATGCATGAATCCATTGAATTTTGAAATTATCTGGGTTTTCACCGTTTTCCGATACCAGTGATTAGAGGGACCCCGTTTTTTGTAATTCCGGGCGGGCGGGACCTTAAAAAAATGAAAATTTCAAAGGGGCCCGGGACCGGGAGTTCCCTTTTTTTAGGAAAATACACACACAACGGGGGAATCCCTCCCATCACTGGTGTAGACGTTGTGTTTGTAGTTAAAAAGTATTCAAGATAATGCTGAAAACCCATACACACCAATTAGAAATAACGATTCACGTGTAAACTTTAAATCAATTTTATTGACAATTTGTTGTTATTTTCTTAAAATCTTTAAAATACCGAATTCCTCATTAGTAAAATACGTTTGAGCTTCTTAAATGAGTAACTGTTTCTACAAATGCAGTTGGCGTGCCCATATTATGCTCCCTTATCATTATATACGTTAAAATTCTCTTAAAATAATATATCTGACAATAACTGTAATTCTTATATAGCTCCTAGATGTGTAGAGACGCGTAGAGTGATGTGTGATATTCTCAACCTTTAAATCAAACGATTCAGTTGGTGTGGTTTTTAATAATCTATGATTCTGTGAATGTTTACGAAATTAAGATGAATTAATATAAGAATTCATTCGATGTTTGTAAAGTAATACATTTGCACTCCAATGCCACGAAACCGCTAATTATAATTAATAAATAAAGTTTAACTGAATAATTAGTTTGAATTTTATATTTTGTTCTGAAAAATATTATATATATAGTCCTTTTCAGAGATCGGTGCCTAATGGAAGAGTAAAAAAAGAAGACAAAATCACGGCCACAAACAACAACTTTTTCATCAATTCCTCTTCAATGTGTGTAGTCCATTATTTCGTAAAAAAGAGTGGCCGTCCAAACGAGAATTTTTTTTTCCTAATTTTTTCCTCTTCCATTAGGCACCGATCTCTGAAAAGGACAATACATATATTAGTTTGTTTATACTCTTCTGTTAAATAATAATTAATAAATAAAATATAGAAAATAATAAATTAAAAGTAAGCGTTCGTGCAATTGGTGCAAAGTCTTTTGCAACAGTTTCATGGCATTTTAGCGCATTTAATAGCTTTCCAGCTGGAAATAAAGATTTTCCAATTTTTAAGCGCGCCTGAAAACTGTTACCTCTTTTCAATAAACATTGTTTAGGGAAAATTAACAAGGAAAAAATATTAATATATTTCCAAAAACATTGAGAACGTTTACTGAAGTCATTTTATAATCATATTTGTTTGGTCAATTAAAATGCTCCAAGGTTTTGTTATGGACATTTGATAAAATGTATTATTCAGGATTTTATAAAGCAAGATATAGACTATAACAAATTATTTTGATGACGCATTGCAAACCTCTACGAGGTGATTATAGAAATAGAGAATTGTCTTTTGTATTTCTTTGTTTATTCTTGCTGCACAGCGGATCGCAATGCGTCGTGTAAAAATATGATATAGCTTTTAGCTATTTTTTAATCACATTTTCCTTCTAATATTAAACCTGTTGTGACGGAAGGTTAAGCTGAGAGCCAAAGCGCATACTTTACTAGTCACTCTTGAAATTCCCGTTAACGTTAATTATATATTTAATTCTATATATTTATGAATATTAGTTGTCACGTCACTTGTCATGCCCTAGTTTTGTTATCATCATATCTAGTTGTCATTTTATATTATTTCATTCTCACGTTTGAGCCAATAAATAATTATCCGAGTCCCATCTGTCCTCTTGGATTACAACAAAACCTAAAAACAAGAAAATTGAATAATTATAATTATTTTATTGTGCTTTTCAGAGATCGCTGCTTAACCGAAGAACAAAATAAATTATCGTCTCGTTCGGACGGCCACACGACCACAAAAAAGTTTCCATCTCTTCGTCATCAAAGTATAAAGTCTATTTTTATTGATGTGAGACAAGATTAGATACAAAAGAGCGGCAGTCCAAACGAGAGCCTCATATTTTCCTATTATTTCTTCCATTATGCACCGATCTTCGAAAAATGCAATAATTAAAAACCAGATAATCAAAAATTAAACCAAATAACACAGAATTTTAAGATTAAATCGACACCGATCCCTCTTTTCCCAAACCAAATAAATATAGCATTAAAACTATCATACACCTTTAAACCATTTTCTCAATAACTTAAAACTTGACAATAATTTTCAAAAATTACAGATTTCTCATTTTATTGAGAGTCTTCAAAAATAGAAAGAATAAAACTAGAATTTTTAAATATAATATGGAAAAATAAACATAACTATTTACCAAATATGCCAAATGAGCAACCTTTGCTCTTCATCAAATGTGATATATCATTTGGACTAAACATAAATAAATCATTTTACTGAATAAATGGTATTGAAGTTTTCAGTAAAATTTATAAATAACTTGAAACATTTTTGAAAACTTGTTTATCATCATTTTAAATGAGCAAAAAGATATATTTCTCGGCACCACCACTTTGGAGTTTCAACTCAATAAACTTTAAGAGCGTTCAAATTTTGATGAAAAGCATACATTTAGCTCATCTCAATTTCGAACACAAAATGTAATGTTGAAAGTAAAAAATGACATAAAGAGTCCTGTTAGTGGCAGAATTCCATATTATTAACTCCTCTCGTTAGCGTTTAGATGTAAAAAAAACTGAATATAATTTATTTCTTCACTACCACTGTACCTCTTTTGAATATTAAAGTAGTAGCGAGATCCACATTCTTGGCTTTGGATTGTAAATCCACCCTAAAGTTCATGTAGCATGATTAGCGAGCATTTTATTTTCCTCGCTTTAAAAAACATTATAATATTATTATTCATTTCAGAGATCGATGCCTAATGGAAGAGGAAAATTTTAGGGGCGGGGCAAAGGTCTTGTTTAGGCAGCCACACGACCACTAAGGCCATCACGTCTCTTCCTCTTTTGTTTTTCATGAATTTTTGTTATCTATTTTTTGTTTATTTTTTGATGACAAGAAATGAAAAGTTTAATTTAAAAATGAAAATAGATGAAATAAAAATATTGATGACAAACAAAAGAGGAAGAGACGTGATGTCCTCAGTGGCCGTGTGGCTGCCTAAACAAGACCTTTACCCCGCCCCTAAAATTTTCCTCTTCCATTAGGCATCGATCTTTGAAATGAATAATATCAAAATCTAAGAATATGAAAGGTTTGATTTAATCATTTGTGAATTATTTTCAATGGTCTCATGTCATAGTCTCATGGCCACATTTCAATGTCATAGAGATCATGAAACAAATATTCAATTTATGTGAATAACTTCTCTGTTTTTCATTATATTTCTTCAAAATTTCTAGATCACGTCAGATTTATTACTTTTATTTTTTATAAAAATAAAATTGGAATTGTCAATTTCTCAGTTTTTGATAATATAAATTTGAAAACAGCATTGTTAGTGTACTATTAAAACAAATAAAATGCGAAATAAAAAGATTCCGTTTTTATTTTTAATCCGGATTTCGTTTTTGAAGATTTGTCATTCCGCTCATAAATTATGCATACTATTGTCCTTCCTCTTTTTATATCAATTTTCTCATTCATAACTTTAAATATCCCCGAGAAAACAAGACAAAACTAATCGAAAAAAAAGTTACTATTTAAAAAGATTATAATATCATAAAAATTGTTATTTGATTACTTTTTAACTGTAGGTTAGATAATCTTTTGCACTGTTCGATTGTTTTTTATTTTGTTTTACTCTTTAATTATTTCCCACACACATATAATAAATGACGTTTTATGAAATTATAAGAAAATCATTTTAAATATTTTACTTTTAAAATAAGAACTAAAATACGAAGAAAACGATTGTCCATTCAAAATGTATTTTGTTTCAATGATATATTGTTAATAAAATAAATAACTAAATGTAGTGCACTTCATAGGGAGCTACAGTAGAATATTTATTTAAAAAAAAATTTTCTCATGGACGCGACTAGTAACAATCTTAGGAGCTTAAATTTCATAGAACTTTCGTAATTTAGAGAGAATTTTTGACAAATTTCGTCATTGTGCGTCAACGAAAATTGAAACTATTCCTGTGAAGTTGTATTATATGCCTCTAAATATCCAATGACCATCATTTTCATATGTAGTACAATAGAAGTGCAAAAACTTTAGAATACAAACTGATGTGATATCGTAAAAACAGAAGTAGAGTATAGATGTAGCGGATGAGTAGTTTGTAGCAGTGATGGGAGGGACTACTGCGGTCCCCACGGCCCGGCTATCTTCCTAAAAGAAAAGGGCCACAGGTATTCAAAAACTGAAGTTCTGGTCCCGTGTTCCGGGCAGGGAAAAAGGGATGTCCCGGATTAGTTTTTTTTTCATTGTTTTTTTTCAACTAGTTTCAAGTTTTTTTTTCAACTAGTTTCAATAGTTTCTCTTGAACAGCTCTATCATAATATAGATTAAAATTTTTAATTGGTCTTTTATTTAAAATTTTTTTTAACTTGTAGAATAAACATGGAAAAATCCGAAATTCGTGTTCTTTTACGCCATTACTGGAAACAAGGCTTCAACGCAACTGCAGCAGCAAAAAAGATATGCGAAGTTGAAGGCGACAATATGGTCTCGGATCGTACTGCGAGAAATTGGTTCAAAAGATTTAACGACGGCGACACTGAACTCGAGGACAAGACACATTCAGGCCGACCTACGACAGTGGATTCTGAAGCAATCCGTGAAGCTATGGAGACCAATCCATCAATAAGTACTCGCAGATTGTCGGCCGAGCTCGATATTCCTCAAACATCAGTTGTACGACATCTTCACGCCCTTGGGAAGGTCAATAGACGCTGCCGAGAAGTACCTCATGCATTGACTGAAATTCAAGCTAGAAAACGTGTCGAGACTTACCGAAAACTGCTCGAAAATCCACAAGATTACCGTTTTATTCGTAGAATTGTAACTTGTGATGAAAAGTGGGTCTACTTCAGTAATCCGGACAGACAAAATCAATGGTTGGAACCCGGTCAAACGGCGGAACCGGTAGCAAAACGTGATCGTTTCTCAAAGAAGGCAATTCTGTGTGTTTGGTGGAATTTCGAAGGCGTAATTTACTTCGAGCTAGTTCCAAATGGTCGGACCATCGACGCAGACCTCTATTGCACCCAACTTGATCGAATGTATGCGGCACTTGGCGAGAAATATCCAGCATTGATCAATCGGAAGCGGATACTCCTTCAACAAGACAATGCAAAACCGCACACCGCCAGACAGACAAAGGAAAACATCAAAAATCTCGACGCCATTGAACTTCTTCCACACCCAGCTTATAGTCCGGACCTTGCGCCATCTGATTATCACCTTTTCCGATCCATGGCACACTTTCTTCGTGGTCGTAGCTTCAATGAGCTGGCCGATGTCGAAAACGGGTGCCGCGAGTTTTTCGCCTCTAAGAACAAGGAGTGGTACCGCAGCGGGATCGAACAACTTGCCGATAGATGGGTTCAAGCCATAGAGTCAAATGGTCTTTACTTTGAAACCTAATTGTTTTTCATGTGTTGTAAAATTATGTTTAAATTTTTAATAAAAAATCGGAAATAAATTTTGGTTCACCCTAATAGTTTACTAATTTTAATAAAACATTATTAGTTTGTCACAATTGTCGCTGTATATTTATTTAACTGTTTATTTAAGTTACGAGATTATAAAAATTAAGGCCAAATTCATTTATAGGATTAATGAAATATCTAAATCTGCGAATTTTTACTATAAAGATTACGACGCGTAGGAATGCGGAAAGCCCGTTTGCTGAAAAATTAAGAGTGGAACAAAACAATTAATCTCCCGGTGCTCGGTCCCAAGTCCCGGGAAGGGAAAAAAGAATTCCTGGTCCCGCATACCGTCTTTTGAAATTTTCAATTTTTTGTAGATTCCGACCGCCCGGAATTCCACAAAACAGGGTGCCTCCCATCACTGGTATGTAGATAAGTAGTGATGCACATATTTAATATTTTAAGAACATACAAACACTTTAAGGAAGTTCAAGAAAAGTTTGTGCAAAAACATGACATTATTTTCTAATTTAGACGTAGATATAAATAATATGGATATTGTAAAAAATATAAGACAAGATGGATATTGGAAAATCTTCGTTTGGTGTGCCATATCTTAGTAACAAACTGTTGGTCTCTGTCAAAATTCGGAAAAAAGTTTAAATGGTACCATTTATACCATTTATATATTTCACCTTCTGTTGAAAACAAATGCTGTTCCTTGAGTCAACGAATATGGAAAATCATTTATAAATTATTGTATTTTTCAACGATCGGTGTCTATTGGAAGAGCATAAAAATGATGATGGTCTAGTTTGAACGGTCACTTAGGGCGTTTCCATCAGTGATGGGAGGGACTCCCCCCGGTCCCCCGACCATGGTATTTTCCTAAAAAAAGGGATCCCAGTCCCTATCCCGGGCCCCGGGTTTTGAAATGTTCAATTTTTTAAGGTCCCGTCCGGCCGGAATTCCAAAAAAACGGAGTCCCTCCCTAAACTGGTTTCCATCTGTTTCTGTTCAATGCGTTTTTTTAAAACAACACACCAATTGAAACGAGAAAAAAAGGAGCTCAGTTAAAGTGCTCAACACTATTTTCCCAGAAAACTATTATACTTAAAATATAATTTTGAATAAGTCTAGAAAAGTGACGTGAAAATCTTTCTTTATTTTTCACGTGTAAATTAGTGAGACACGATTAAATATTTTCTTTAAATATTTAATTTTAAATAAATATTTAATTTAATAAAATATTTAGAAATAATATTAATATTTTCAATTGGCGTGCATTGAGGAGATATAAAAGATACAGAGAAGAAAACGGTATTTGTGGCCTTCTAACCAGATCATCATTTTTTTTCCTCTTTTACCGATCGTTGGAAAGTACAATGTGTTTGTATGGTCTCATTGAGAACGTGAAACAAATATTCAATTTATTTTAATAATTTCCTTTTATTTTATTATATGCGTTATATTTCTTCAAAATTTCTAATTCACAATGGTTATTTAAATTTTTTATAAAGTTTAAATGAAAATTATCCATTTGTTACAATTTCTTCATATAATACTGTAGTTTCATAGATCAATGCCTAATGAAGAGGAACACAATTAGAACAAGTTAGGTTCTCGTTTGGACGGTCACTCTTTTGTATCTCATCAATGTTTGTTGTATCAAAAAAATGGAAACACACATTGAAGAGGAATAGATGGAACCTTCCTTGGTGCCTTGTGGTGCCCGTCCATCCGAGACTATAATTTTATCTTCTTTTTCCTCTTCTATTTTGCAACAATCTCTTAAATGTTTATATATGTGCTTTAAAATTAATCTAATCACTTATTCCATATCTCTACTGACATATACTCAATGAAAAAGAAAGTATTGGTTGCACATTGGTTGACAACAGAGATGACCGGAATGACAGTTTTTGAATTTCGGAATCCGGAATCCGGAACTCGGAATGAAAGCTGGAATTTCGGAAGGCGGAATCCGGAATTTCGAACATACTTTCGAACATTAACGTTTTTATGAAAGTGAATTTTTGAATTCGGAATGAAAATGTTAAATTTCGGAAACAGGAATCCAGAATTCGGGATAAAAAATACGGAATCCTGAATTCGGTATTCCGCCCATCTCTAGTAGACAAGGAAAACTCCTAAATAATAAAATTATAGCCAACATTATTGGTATTAATGTTTGAACAAAAATGTTTGTATGAAATACTTTAAATAATGAATGAGAATTCTTTAAAATTAACTGGCTTCAAATTGTAACGCCGTTAATCCTTGAAAAATTTTGTGGAAAACTTAAAAATGTCTATTATTTGTCAATATTTTATTTATCTCAAAATGTCCGATTCAGAATTGTTTTCTCATCTATAGTATATTATATAGTGCACAAATGCATCAATGAACGTTTTTTCTAATATAAATATTGACAAATATTATACTTTTTATAAATGAGCAGAATCTCACTTCCTCGTTCAAAACTATTTTTCTAAAATGGGTGAATATTGTTCGTATGATTAATTGTGCTAATTTTTGAAAGGCAAACGAAAAAATTAATCTTAAAAATATGCATAAATTCTTAATGTGAAAAAATCGCATACAAACGTTGGGATAAAAATTATAAAAAAAATTTTTACATTGTAATGGAAGAGCAAAAAAAAGGAAGAAAAAATGATAGCCTAAGATGGACGGTCACACGGCCACATCCATGATTCCTGTGTTTACATATGCACATACCTAATTGTTTTTATAACATCACAAATTATGTATTACTTTAGTCGCTGTTTATTTATTTATTTATTTATTTAAAATACGTGTACTAGACACGTGAAGAAAAGTAATGTTAAAATACCACAAAAAACAAACAAAAAAGAAACCGTAGGGGTTTGTTTAAAAAAAGTAACAAAAACAGACAATTAAAAAAAAAAGAAAAAGTTAGGCAAAATTTAAATAATGTATAGTCGTCGCCAAATTCGATTACCACCGCAAAATGTGGCGCACTTTTTTAAATATTATTTTTTCATTTAATTTTTATGATTATAATGATTTTCCACAATTATTCCACTATTTAAACAACATCTATAACATATTCTTCTATTTATTTAAGCTATAACAGTATAGAACGAGCATAAACAAGGAAATAATCTTAAAAATTTAAAGAAAAAGTAATATTTGAAAAGTGCGCCACATTTTGCGGTGGTAATCGCATTTGGCGACGACTATATATAAAGTTAAATTAAATAGTTCAAAGAAGGGAAAACTGGTGGGAATAAGAAAGGGGATAGGGAAATATTTAAAACAATCAATTACCCGATTAAGTGGGAACCTAAGGAAGTTATAATAAATATGCCAGAGGAAGGAAAATTTTGAATAAAAATTTTTTTCTTATGTTTTTCTTATTTAAAATATGAGCTCAATATCTCGAGATTATCGCGAGCATTTTAAAATGTATTATTTAAATTTTTCTTTCAACTATATTCTCTGATTCGGATAAATTTCAAAAAATTGTAGACCTAATTAAAGGAAAAACTAATATCATTTTTACAGAATCTGCTCAGAATTAATTAAAGCATACATTCTTGTAAGAATGGCAAGAAAAAGCAGTCAGTGGTATTAACAAAGGTTATAAGAAAGCAATTAAGAATTAACAAAGGTTATAAGAAAGCAATTAAGAATCCTGTGATCATTCACTAGAAAACAATTAATTGTATCATTTCAAGAAATTTATATATAGACATCTTTGAATTGAATTAAAGCTTATTGGTATACGAATACAAATTGGTATTCAAAAATTAATTTAACCGTTATTGAAATAAACCTTATTCACCAAATACAAACAAACTAATTTCAAGGACTTAACAATTGAATATAATATTTATGAGATAATTGCGTTCGAAAAATGATGACTTCTAATTTTTTTTTATGATAATACACATTCCGTTGTTGGTATTTGAGAAAAAATATATTGATTTCCGTGGGATCATAGATAAGAGGAATGGTAATTTTTGAAGTTCTGAATTCGGAATCACAGTTGAAAATTCGGAAAACAGAATCCTGAAGTGCTAACGTTAATAAAGTATAAATTCTCGGAATCCGGAGTTAAAAACAAAACTCTAAAATGCGGCATTCCACCCGCCTATGCGTGAGATTCTAGTATATACCGTGATGACCATAAAGATATGAACAAATGGTTTTTTGAACATAATTTTTTCATATTCATCCGATCAGTCTGCAAATTTCACTGTAAATGCATTACAATGTTACGCAATAATGCAAAAAAAGCAAATTTCATCATCATTATTTTTTTTTGAACTTTTTAGTTATTTTTTCAAAAATGAGTGAAATTAATATTCGGATGTAAAAAATGTCAGGCCGTGAAAATGCGATCAGTGCACAAGCGCATCCAACAAATTATTGCGGACTGATATTGATAATTTGTAATTACAAGATAATGAAATAAAATAATGCGAATATCATCATATGCGGCTTCCAGTTTCACTATTATTACTAAAACAAATCAAGTTCTGTTAAACTATTTCCCAAATTAATTAATGGAATTTTTATTAAGAAAATGAAATAAAAATATATATTCCATCCGCAAAAGTGTGTTGGATGATGCGCTTGTACACCGCTCGCATTTTCACGGCCTGACATTTTTTACATCCGAATTTTAATTTCATTCTTCAAAAATTAAGTTTTTGACCATTTTCGGAATTTCCTTTCTGAAAGATGAACGATTCAATTTCGCGTATATATCAAATAACTTACGTAAATATCAGCTGCTGATGTGATTAAGCGATCAGTTCAGCGCCGATGATCGTTCTAGTTGCTCTCAGAACGATATACAAATAGATTCCGGTTATATATAAAATGAGGTTATTGGAAGCTCTAAAAATATCCCAGTGAAACTTGTCTAATCCCAGTGAATAAGCAAGCAAGTTAGCTAACGTTAAAGAAAACTGGCATATTTTTATATTTTTGGCATTTCAATTCTATTTTTGATAAACGTGTTCACTGCATCTTTTTTCTCCACTAAATCGTCGATCATTTAGAGAGCATGTTATTCCAACGCATGAAATTTTTAAAAATATTTTATACATCGCGATGTATACATCGTTACAATCTCGTACCATCACTTACTACCTTTTTGCAAAATAGAAGCGACCTTCCCACAGCCATCTCGAGTTAGTAACCGACTGTCCTTTGATCCATAGAGGCGGAGTCTTGTCTTTCATGTGTGTACTACTACTGTATGATGTGTACTACTGTATGATGTTGTGGAGTACCGCTAGTTCGACGGCACTGCAGTCCACGCATGCATGCATGTGTGAAAATGTGTCGATTGGGATATGTCAAAACATAATTTACACCATTTTTGACAAAAAAATTTAGCTACAGGAATCTGTAAAATAGCAACGCACAATTTTCCCCTTCTGTTAATCAGCAAAGTATCATTTTCACGGAATCTCGAATACGGAAGAGAAAAAACCGCGGAATACGGAATTCTTTCCTTTACTGGTACTTTTTACTTGCTTGATTACTTGATTGCATATCGTCATTCCGACTGCGTCGAGATGTGGACCAACTCTCTTCAGAGTATTCGCCTTCGCCTTGCCAATGTTGACCATGCCGTCTTCTCCTCGAGAATACCGATTCTTCTCTGTGTTGCCCTGGTTGTAGACTTCTCGTGGACGAATTTAGCGACCCAGAGCTTGACTGTGTCCTACCACCTTCCCTTGGGTCTCCCTCTCGCTTTCGACCAACCTCATGGATCCCATTCTGAAAGAATTCTACTCCACCTCCTATCCGGCAGCCTTGTGACATGTCCAGCCCAACTGAGCAGCTTCCTCCGAACTAGCAAATCAACCGAAATATAACCTTCGACCTTGTCGTGAAAGCAGATAATGTCCAGAATCCTTTGGAGCCGTTGGAGAGTTTCCTTAGAAGGGCACCAAGTTTAGCAACCGTAGAGCAAAGCCGGAACGATGTTCTGTTGTACTAGCTCTCTTTTTCCTTTTGCTGGGATGCGAGGAAATATAGGCTTGCATTTGTAGAATGCCGCCCAAGCTGCCTTGAAAACACTTGATGCTCAAATGTGCACATGAGGATATTACTCCGCACTTGACACACGAAATCAACACGATTTTGACAGGAAGAATAATACCAGAAAATTGGAAAATCGCTAAAATGGCCCTCCTTCCAAAAAAGAAGGACGCGGACAAGATATCACAATATCGTCCAATATCCCTGCTCTCAGTCGTTTCCAAGATATACACAAAGATTGAAAAGAGAAAAAACCGCGGAATACGGCATTCTTTCCCTCACTGTCACTTATTCATAATTTCCAACAAATCTATTTTAATCATATAAAAACATAGGGACTAACAAAAGTTTTGCGCTATGGGGCGTCCAGACATCAATGGAAAGAGTGGTCAAAAGTAAGATCAACATGATCCTTATCGTGTCAGAAAAGTTGTTATTTTGTTGGATACTGACAAAGGAGATTCGATTAAGGAAAAAATCGTTTGGTCCTTACGCAAACGGGAGAATTTGGTGGCCGTGATTTCTGACGAGAAGCTGTTTACGGTAGATGTCTGGCTTTTGGTTCTTGAGTTTCATGCTCTCAAAGTTGTCCGGGTAATAATTCACGACCCCGTATAGAAGATGTTGTTCCTCCAGTAATTATTATTTAAATCTGGGATTTAGTTTCGATAAAATGGTTCATCCTAATTTGTAAGTAAACCATATAATATAAAGCAAATTACTTTCCACGACAGCATAAATTACAGATTTATTGCGATTGCATATTTCGCCTTTGGGGACTTAACGAAAATGGAAAACTCCAAGTAATTTTCGTAAATGTATAAATGTATTAATTTAAAAATATAAAAACATCACAATCACTAAATCAAAATAAAATTCTATATTCAATTCAATTAAATAAAATATGTAGCGATTACAACAAAATCACAATTTCGGAGCTGAATTATGCGAAAAGGCTAATATTAAAACATAAACCGCATTATTGGTGGGTGCAAACCTCACGGACACTGAATACTCTATAACCAGCCTAAGCAAAAACAATAAATAAACAAACTCAAGATAACATATTTAATTTCAATGTAAGTTTGTAAGTGAATGAAAATTTGGATAAAATACATTCGATAAAAACAGACTAAATGTTTGAAGTTATTAAATAGGTAATAAGACCAGAATATTTTAACATTTTTGCTTTAGTTTATTCGTCATCTCCTAATGTTGGGTACACAGCATCCTGCTTTTCCCTCTTTGACGGTGGCACCAAATGTTTCGGCAGCTCTGTTGGAATCTCGTGTCCTGTACAAATAAATTATTAAATTGTTTCATTTATATTTCAAATTACACAAACCTTCTAATTTCAAATTAATTAAATAATTGGCAAGCGCAAATTCGTCAGCATCCAATTGTCCATCTTTGTCAATATCCGCCAACTTCCAAATTTTTCCAAGAACAGAATTTGGCAATTTGGATTTGACCATATGCTCCTTGGCAACACGTCCTTAACATAATTTTTTAAGCATAATATTAAGATAATGTTATTTTTATATTTTGTAATTAGCTAAAAAGTGTAAAATTAAAGAATAATTTTGAATTTTTTTCATTAAAAATTACTACACTTCGATTTTATTTTCAGAACCACGCCATTTTCCTTAATTATGTATTTTTGTGTGGCATCGAAAATAGAAGATACAATATTGTTTGATAATCATAAAAACTAATTTAATATTAATTAGTTCCATGATATTCCGGCATATTTTAATACTTTTCACATTATAAAAAACTAAACATACCACTGATATATCCATCAACCGGCCCGAGACTATCGAAAGTGACATCCGCTGTCGTTCGTTCTCTGCTAACAATCCATTCACTCTCATCGGCTCCCTTATCAAATCCTTCTCCCTAAAAACAATTGTTGAACTTTGATAATGTTCTGGCACAGGTAAAATTATGTTACAGAGTCTCAGTCATTGAACAATCAAAACGTCAACAAAATACTTAACAAACAAGGGGAGAACAAACAAGTCAAACCAGAGTTTAGCAACATTTTCTTTAGAAAAGTGAATAAATTCGCCTTACCCATTGCCTATTAAACTATAATGAAAAATCAAAAGAATTAAAAATGATAGCATAATAGGATAAATTAACTTACACGTCCAAACCCGAATGGAGTTTCAGCTTCAGTGGTTTGTGAAAACGCTCCACCTTTAACTGCAGGTTCATTAGTTTGGGCTCCATTGGTTGTTTGCTCTTCCTTTGGAATCTGCGCCATAAGTCTAGCTTCAAATAAACAAATTAATAAGTAATCCACAAATCTAAACCCTACCAATATCAGTAGCAAGCATTCCATCAACAACTTCCAACAACTTTGGCTTTATTGGACTGAACTTGGTAAAGTCTTGATTCTGCAACTTTTCCCTCATCTTGTGAACATCCGGGAAATCTCCTGGTGAGATATTGTGTTCGCGTTGGAGCTGTTCATAAATTTTATCAAGGTTTTGAATTAGCTCCTTCTTCTTCTTCTCCTTTCCAATCATTGCAGGCATCTGTTTCCTCAATTCCGCCATAATGTAAGCGTGTACTTTAGCCAAACGAGCGCGCTTGATTAAATCGTTCAACTTTCGGAGAGCTGCGTTACGCGGCAAAGCTTGCAGATCTTGGAACAAATCATGTTGCTCATCTTGGAACAAACGTCTGAATGCAATACTATAAGACAATACATATTAATAGTTCCAACCTATTTATGTCATAATGAAGAGGATGATCCCAGAAAGATCCCAAGTAAACGCGGGAAACTTCCGGGGTCTTGAAAACTTTTCCAAGAGACCACATAAGAGCACCATAAACTCGCATAAGTTGTTGATGATCGACCATGTCACTTTTGTTCAAAACAATACGAATTTTATCCTCATTTCCTAAAAATCTTGTTACTTTATAAACTAATGTGACATTGGAATGTACCTGAAAGTGCTTCAATACATCTCTTGAATTCATCGGAGATATCAAGTTTGTGGGCATCGAAAAGCAGAATGATACGATCGACACGCTCAGCGAACCATTCTAAGACACCAGTAAAATCATAACCGCGATCGATTCTAAAACAATTTGAAACTTTAAATAATACCATTGCCCATTTTATCTTTTATATTAACCGCAAATAATATACAGTTTTATCATTATCAGATACTATCAACACTGTGAATTTAAAACTACCGCGTTCAATAATTTTTTTAATTTCCTTGAAGTTTAATCTCTTTCAAATATCCTCTATGAACACAAAACATAATACCAACCAGTCAATCGAATTAACAAACTTTCCATTTTTGACCTCTTTTCCATCGGATTAAAAAGTCAAACATCTCATATAGATAGTAAACCAAAAAACGAATTAAATCATTCACCTCTGTTTTTCGCCGGACAATATTCCAGGAGTATCAACAATGGTAACACTTTCCAAAACTTGATTATTCATAACCGAACATTGGAAGCGATTAAGAAAAGCATTTCCAAAACTAAAATTAATAAATGATATATTATTTGAAATATTTTCAAGAAAACAAACCCTGATAAGGCCCTAAATTGTTTCTTTGCATCCACAACCAATGCATTTCCCGGAATAATTCCTTCCTCCTCTCCGTGCATTACAGCAATAAATCTATCCGTTGTTGGTTCTGGTCCAATTCTAATACCAGGGAAATCCTTAAAAAATAATTCAGCTTAACGCATACAATTGAAATTATCTATACAGATTCGAGGAGATAACGGATAAAGGTTGTTTTTCCTGTAGAGTATTGACCAACGAGCAAGATCATAGGCTTTGCATCAAAATCAGGATCATCTGAAATTAATTTCACTCAAAAATAAATATCAGGATCGAGATCTACCTAAAGCTGGACTATGGAAATCGTGGAATTTGTGATACTCTTCAAGAGGGAATAGTTTTTGTTTGTAAATCTTTCTAAGTCCATCGCTAACGCTTTCAAGAACCTCCTTGTTCTTCTTCTTAGAGTTATCACCACCGAGCCAACTGAACATTCCTTTAAATTTGCCCTTGCGTTTCTCCTCTGCAATATGAAATTATTTATAAACAATGCTGGACTGATGATCAATATCAAATCAATATAAATAGAGAATATAATATTATATATCTATAAAAAACTGCTGTCGTCTCTCATGATGATGGGGAATTAATTGATGGCTGTATTTTTATTGTACAGAATAATCCAATTTCATAAGAACAAAAAACCTTTAATAGCAAAGTCAACCTATTATTTTGCGTATCACAATAATTATATTGCAATAAATCACAGTTTGATTACAAACTTTAAAATAGTTCATAATTCTAATTTATTAGTTGTAAAAATTCTTATAATTAAATTACGCATATTAAACTGTATACAGCTGTAGAAAGGTTAAAAACAAAATGACGGTATTATAATAAATAAAAAGAACGATAATTTGATTTAGAAATTATTAAAAACTTTTTGAATGTCTGATTACTGTATTACGCCAAACGATTTGATAAAATAGGAGCGCACAAGTGTCACATAAATCTAGAATTTCATAAAATTTAAAACGAGAGATATATTTTACGCCATTTAGCCTGTAAATTAACCTGAAATTTAATTTTTATTTGCCGGTGGAAGTTAAAAAATGCTTTTAAATATGGCTCAATCGTCATTTTAATTTGTCGTGATGTATGATGGAATAGACAGTATCAATATAATATTAATTTCAAAATAACATAAAATTTAATTTCAGACTAATTATTCATTTTTTTCAACCTTTATTTGAATATTCTTATTTATCCCGATTTATTACTTCTCATATTTGTTTATTACACGGAACTCCTATTATAAATAATCAAACAACGCATTGTAATAAACAATAAATTATTGTGAATCAACAAATAAATACACAATTTCGTGATGAAATTCTATTCTAGTTGCATGTTTAACTAAATGTGATTTCGTAAATATATCAGGATTCAACTTAACATTTAGTACAAGATTTAAAGCTGATAATGTTTGAAGGGATTAAAAATTGAAAAGCCTATTTTAATTCGAATATTATGAATCAACTTTTTACAGCTACAGTTAAATGCTTTATGGATTAATAAAAATTTTAAGCAGAGGGTGATTGAAAAACGCTGGGTAAAACATTGCCCATTAAAAAATCTATTGGGAAAAGTTAAATTTAATAAGGTAAAAAATAAGGTTAATTTAATAGGAAATGAACTTAATTAATAAATACTGTATTTTAAGGAAAAATCACCACGGTTGAAAAATCTAGATAATCCAGAAATAGAATAGATTAAAATAGAAGTTTAAATTAATGCAAAATATTTATAGAAAAATGGATGAAATATAACATATTCAAGTTTTAACCTAAGTATCCAACGTAAGTTTGTAAAAATGAGTTTATAACAATTTTGTATATTATATAAATAGGAGGAGGGCCGAAACGACTTAAAATAATAAAAAAACATATTAAATAAAAGACTATTGCGAAACATTATTTGATGCTGAACACAGAAAAAAATGAGTCAGCCAGTCATCCGACCAGCACAACAACAGAAGTGGCAACCAGCGGCAGAAAGGAACAGCCCGACGAGGCATACCAGCAGAATATTGAAGAATAACAGACAACTAGAGAGGATGAATATATATATATAAATTGAAGTATTGGAATCAATGTCTTGTTTGGTCATGGTTTAAGAAAGGTTAGGTCAATTTTGTCAACATTTATCTATGTCTATGTATATACCATTGATAAAACACATTAATCACGACAATTATCCTTCTTTATTATTAATACTACCAGCAATTTATTGATTTACAGTTGTCATCAAATTCCTTTCATCGTTTGATAAAACGTTTTTTGACATTTCAATAAACTTACTGATTGAATGCCCTCTTAACACTCGAAAAAATCAAAAATCATTTTTTATAACAATGCAAACCAATAAAAAACAATTTAAAATTTGAATAGTAGTTAGAACAATTATGTTGCAAAATAAACCATTTTCAATAATCCTAATGATAGGAGATCATGAAATGTTGAGTTCGATTATTTCAATCACGTTTTGAAAATTTCATTGAGCATTTTTTAAGAATCAGAATTCTATGAAGTTATTTTTTAGATATTCGCAGTGAAATAGTTCATACAAAATAAAGTTTATAAATTAAGGTCTAATGCCTTAAATTAGGCTATAAATTTACCACTTTCGATGACTTACCAATTTGAAAAATATTTTCCCATCACTCTTGTAGCATATAATTACGTTGTATCACTGTTTAAAATTGTATTGGTGCAAAAAGGATGAAATTAATTAATTAAAAAATGCAGGTGAAGGTAATTAACGATAACATATAATTTTTGTGAAAACGAAAAAGAAAAAATTAAACGGATAACTATGAGGTAATGAAAATTCAAAACGACTATAGCTAAGCTTCTAATTCGTGATGGTCAGTTGTAAACGCGACTCACAAACGCAATTAAATCAAATTGTTCATGACGTCCATGCCAACTATTTCCTCGTTAAAGTTTAAATAGATTTAAAATAGGCGGATGAAAGTATATATTCTATATATTGTGGTGCATACATATTATCAGAATATGATTAATTAAAACTTTTAATCCCAATAAATTTTTTAGTTTATGGAAAACAATTAATTGATTTACTTGAATTCCAACGCCACAAACAGGAAAATTCAAAAAGCAAAAAAGTCCGCTTTTAACAAAAACACAAAAACTATCAATAAAATATATATTGACTAGATACATCGTAAATTAATAATATATAGCTATTACCCCCCGTACAGCATATTAAAGACAAATGAAAAACTACAAATAATTTAAAAAAAAACACTAAATTTACTAATGTTTCATATTTTTAGGCTTCCCTCGTAATTAGATTTTTTTGCCATTTATAATACCGCGAGATTACTCTTATCATAATAATCATATACTTCATAGAAAAGTCGAAACACAGAATAGAACATTTTTTTGAACAAAGTGCAGAAAATGAAAGAAACTTTGTATCAAATGATGTAAACATCAGAAGCCAGCTGTTCCAACAAGCTATTATCCATAACATGAAAAAAAAATCATGATTTAACATACCTTTATCAATCATTCAGATATAATGATTATAAATTGAACACTAATAATAAAAAATATTGAAACAGGGTAATTGGTCGAAGGAATCGTGCAACAAGCTGAGCTGGTTGAAGAGAGAATGTCAATAAAATATTAGTTCAAAGAGACTACGCAATATTTGTATAAATAAAATTGTTTTCACTAAAGGCGGTGGGACAGTTTAGTTATCAAGAGTTAGAACGGTTTATGAACAATGCATATGAATATTAATTAGAAAATGAATCCTAAAAATGATTGTTTTAAAACTATAATTTATAGACTATTTCAAATTTTTGACGACGCAATGCCTAAATCTGCGCGTAGCAACAATTATAAAAATAGAGTTTTCTCTTGTGAATCGCTATTTATAACTGTCTTGCTGCGCAGCGGTTCACAACGTGTCGTCAAAAAATGTGAAATAGCCTATATTTATATTTTGGAGACCAACTAATAGCGAAAATTAATGACATCGTAGGCTATTAAATTTTCGTACATAAGTACAGACAAACTGTAATAAAATTATTAAAAAAAAATAACCATCGTTATAGCTATAACTATTGCCACTAACCATGGGATAATGGTGGATGCACAGGTTGGTATCCATTATATAGGAAACAAAATCTATAAATTAAATAATATCATAATCGCCCACATTTGCACATTTTATCTTATTACAACAAGGGAATTGCAAAAATCTCTATGTTCAATAATAGATAAGAAATGAAAATAAAACTAAAATGTTATTAAAAATTCAGCGAAAATTATTGAAACAAAAAACAAAAACATTAAACTTGAAAAATCGTCTAACATTTTTATATTCTCCATTTTATTATAAATATCCTCACCTTTACATGTTGAGAGTAGTTTATAAAACTTTTTCATAGAAAACTGTAAGATTTAAATAATATTCTTACTTTTTTCTACAAAAATTCGATTATCCAAGCATTCAGAAAATAATAATAGATTATACAAATAAATGTTGTCCGTCAAAGAAATTCAATATTTTAGATATAATTTACAGTAGCCCAATGAATATATAATGTGTTATGCGCCGTCATCAGTGATACTGTAGTTTATATTATTAAATTTTACTATTGTCCTTTTCAGAGATCGGTGCCTAACGGAAGAGGAAAAAATTAGGATGGAATGAGGTTCTCGTTTGGACGGTCTCTCTTTTGGACGGTCATTCTTTTTTAAGAAATTATGTGAAGCACACATTTAAGAGAAATTGACGAAAAAGTTGTTTGTGGCCGTGTGGACGCCATCATTTTCTCTTCTTTTATTGCTCTTCCATTAGGCACTGATCTCTGAAAAGGACAATACTTTTGGTGCCTAATTGAAGAGCAAAAAGTAAGAAAAAAGGTAGTTTCGTTTGTACGGACACACCGCCACAAAGCACTCCATCTATTCCTCTTCAATGTGTGTTATCCAATTTTTTGAGACAACACACCTTGATGACATAGAAAAGAGTGGAAGTCCAAACGAGAACCTTATTTTTTCCTTTTCCATTAGGCTCCGATCTCTGAAAAGGACAACCTATTTGTTTGAGATTTACACATACCTAATGCAAAAAGTAAGATTATTTCAATTATTAAAAAATTTAAAAAGTGGAAAAGAAGTGGAAAGAAAAATATAAATATAAAACCTATTCACACCAAATGAACACAATGATTTTCTTTTTAATTTTTTTAGAACTGTCACGTCAAAATCACGCAAGTATTGTCTATGCCAGTTTGTCAGCTATTCCCTAAGCTCTCTAAGAACATTAAAATCCTCACAAAATATTAGATTTGAGCACGTTTTCTGAGCTTGTTTGTTATCGTTCAATTTGGCGTTCCAATTTTGGCTCTTCTAAAGTGTATCTGCCAAATCTGGGACAACATGATAAAAAGCTATATAGGAAATTGCTTGCCTTACAGAGTAACACTATTTGAGCACATTTTCTCAGCTCCCTATTTAAACGTTACATTTTGCATATTCATAATTTTGGTTTAATGGTAAACTTTCTTGTTTCCGGCTTATGAGTAACATACAAACTGTAGCTCGTGAAAGTGTTGGTGTTTTCCGAAGTTTGAACCGGACGTGTATTCTTTTATTTACGTTACCGTCTTTTAGCAGTGTTTTCTAATTTTCTATGCTTTATGCGTAATTAATTGATAGAGAAAACAGACAAAAATGGAAATTCAGAAAATAAAGAATAATCAAGTTTTTTTTTCAATAACTGAATGTCCCGGAAAGTTGAGGCAGAAAAATTCAAGGAAAAATTTCCAGAAGTTTAACATTTATCCTCTCTTTAAATGAAAATATTATCAAGTACAATAGAATAAAACTTTCCATCGCGGAAATTAAAATTAAATTTAAAAGACCGATTCCAAAACTTTAAAAAAATCGAAAAAAAGAATGAAGAATCCAGAATCACTGGTCTATTTAAAAATCGTGATTTTTGAGTTTTAAGCAAGTAATACTGATATGAAGAGTTCGACAAAGTTAAGATTTCTAAATGAATAAGTCAAATTTCTTTATCCCCTTTTACAGTTCTATTCAATTTTATAGGCTCACTCAATTTACTTGATTTGAATTTTAAAATTATAAATTCAATTCCAATATGATTAGAAAGGCAACAAAATAAAGTGATATCGAGGAAAAGTGATTGTCCAAAAGTAATTTATTCATATTTCAAATGTACGTGCGAAACTCGTAAATTGAGTAAAAATAATTATTATTGCTTATTAGACAATTATGATATGGTATATTGTCTAGCAACCAATGATGGGCGTAGTTCTGACTACTAAGTTCCAATTCGGACCATGGAGAACGGTAAGATATCTGTTTGTGAGACTATTAAATGAAAAGATGTAAAATAAGGTCCTCACAAGTTTTGTTCGGCCACATCTCTCAAACACAATACAACATATAAATAAGAATGCTCAAACCTTTAATGAAAAATTACACGTAATACTAGTTCCTATTAACTGCCACGAAGTACGAGCCGCATCGCAAAAGACCGCGCACCAATTTCGCAAAATACGTCCTTTTATTTAATTATTAGAAAAATTAATTTATTATTATTCAACAGAAACACCCCAAATTGAATTATAAAATTGGGGGTTCAAAAAAGATACTCATTTTACAAATTTCAAATTTCATGTTTTAGATAGTTTAAGACTGGCTAGTAACAATTACGTGTCAAATTATATGAAAATAATACGTGTAAATTAGTAATACACGTTTAAATATTGAAAATTAGTCATTTTAATTTGGCGTGCAGAAATATAAGTTCAAATTTTTTAATAGTATTATAATGACTTGGAGAGTCCCTACACATTCTGCTAAGAAAGAAAACGACGGTATAGGTGCTTAAATCGAAAGATATGAAAAAAATACATAATGATTTCTCGAAAATATATTTGTTTATTTTTACGAAAAAGATATTAAAAAATTCCTGGCTTTCTGCTCTGTCTATATGCACAACTTAAAATAGTACAAATAATTTTATGCATAAGCTATAAGGATTTTTTGTAATTTTTGAAGGGAACGTGCAATTGGTACGCAATCATTGGCAATTTTCGCATAATTCTTGGCAGTAAAGTGTCTCATGTTTGTAACGTTTTCATGGATTTTAAATGTTAAGCATTAAAAATAATGTCTAAAGTATATATTTAGTATATAACACGGGAGATAGTACAATTAATGACATAATTACACACAATAGAAGACTTCATAATAATATAAAACCAACCTTTAACAGTAGAGAGCCTCGGAAACGAAAGCTTACTTGCTCTTCTCGGAACAATCGGTGGTAAACTATTCGAATTCGACATGGAAATAACCGACATTCTTCTTGGTCGGCTTGGTGCTATCGGATCGAGTGTACGAGCCTTTGAACCATTTCGTAATTTTACCTCATTGAGGGTTGCTGCTCTGTTTTCTTCAGAGGTTTGCAATTGGATGGAGCTTGAAGATTTTGTCAACATTTCAACAGTCTCGAGGTTTTGTTCTGTTGAGTCTTTATTGTCTTCAATTATTTTATCGCTGCTGTCGTTTTCGTCTTGAGGCTCTTCGTCAGAAAGCTCGAGTTGTTTTTGTTGTTCTTCGACTTCTGATTGTTGTGGCTGGTTTGACAAACTCGAAACAGATGTTGTACGTTGACTGTTTGATAATTCAAAATTCTCCAATTTTGTTGACGAATTTGATGATATTTTTTCAAATTCTTCTTCTCCTTCTTCTTTTTGCTCCTCTTTGCTTTCTTTTTCAGCAAACTGAGATTTCTCCCGTTTTTCCTAAATTATCAATTAAAATTTCAAACGGAACAAAATAGAACTCACCTCTTGAAGCTCTTCCCTTCCTTGTGCAGCTTCTTTATCGTTATCGATAACTAAAACTGTTGAATCGTGTTCGGGTAGAGCTTGATTATGTCCGTGACTCGTTGTTGATATAATTGAGAACTGTTCTTCATTCACCATCACATTCGATTTCAATGAGTCACTCATTATTGTGTAATCGTGATGGTTTTGATAATAAATCGCTCGCCTCGAATAATAGTAGAGCACTAACCGGGATCGATGCGATGTGAATGGATCGTTGGCTAGAATAGCGATAAGCTTCTATCTTTGCTTGATCAATATTATGTTTATGTGCTTTTGTATGGTTTTGTTATGTTAATCAATGGCTTTTTGAAATATGTTTGTGTTCAATTGAATCGCTTGGTCGACAGTGGAGGAAATTATGAAATAAATGAAATATTCGAACACATGAAGCCTGGTCTTATCAATTGATGTTTCATATTTAGACATTTTTACCCGATAATAATTCTTTATAATTTTTTGAATAAAGAAAACTAATTTTAAGAATAATTAGAAATTTAATAATTGACATTTTTATTTTATCATGACATTTCGGAAAATGGAAGAGTTATGACAAATTTCTTATCACATTGTTGCTAAAACAATACATAAAATGAATAAGAAATTTAAATTTTTAAAAATTCAATTTTAAGAAAACATTATGACATTAATAATTCAATGTGAGGGTGATCGAAGAAGTATAACAATCAATATTACTCAAGTTTTCATAAAAGTAAGTAAAAATCTAATATTATCATGTTGACTTTAGCTATCTGACCATAGAGGATTTATGACAAAATAAAATGTGGTTTTATTGTCCAATACTTGTTGTTGTAAAACTAATTATAATATTCCTTCTAGCCGTCATCGGCAAACTAAAATCACAACTACGCCACCGTAATCCTTCACCATGAGAAGAATAGAGTCAAAGTCTTTTTTCATTTACTCGTAAGAAAATTATAAACAGAAGAAATATGTACCATATTTAGAACTGCAATTGCCTTACCGGGAGCATACAAAGTAGAAAAACTTCAAAGTTAAGGACAACAATAAAGTCGTCTACTGAATCAGAAGAAAACATTTAAAATCTAATCAATACAAGTATTGTAGAAAAAATAGAATTGAAAAAGAGAAATACTAAATAATATTATTAGCAGTATATTGAATCATTATAGTACATACCTGGGAAAGGGCGGCACTAAATTTCCAAGTATGTTATAGTAAAACACCAAATGTAACGATATAATTGAGAACTCAAAAATATATTTTTATTATGGGAATCGGTTTCACGTATAATACAAGATATGTTTGACAAAATGACGAGCAAGGAGTAATAGTGACAGAAGGGACTCCCCCAGGCCCCCCCCCCCCCGACCCGGGTATTTTTCTAAAAAAAAGGGTTCCCGGTCCCGGGACCTGGGCAGAGAAAAATGGAGGTCCGGGTCCCGTGCCCCGGACTTTGAAGTTTTAAATTTTTAAGGTCCCGCGCGTCCGAAGGATGTCTATTTATAAAACTTGTAATATATATACACTAGCTGACAAAAGTTTTGTCACAAATGATTTAACTATTTGTGACTTGACCAAATTGGCTGATTTTTTGATATTTTATGTGAATCAGTGTTTAAAATGTTATAGTAGCAAAATTTGGTTTAAATTACCATGGCAGTTTCGGTACCACGCATTCCGTTTTCCCTCATATTGATAACAGCTTGCCGGGTGGCAATTGGAGTTTCTTTACGTGGAGTCATCTCTAAAATGTTGCCAATTACTGCTATTTTCAATAAATTATGAAAAAAATATAATTGAACTTTAAGAAATTATTAAAAACGCAGTGCAAGAAAAGCGCGTAATATCTTTGAGCTACGCATTTTACGATAAACGCTTGTTACTGTAAAACGGATCATCGTATTTACAAGCGGGAGTTTGTAAAATAATCTACAACCATATGAATCTATCATATCAAAAAATCAGCCAATTTGGTCAAGTCACAAAAAAGTTAAACCCGAAAAAACATTTGTGACAAAACTTTTGTCAGCTAGTGTATATCAATATTTAAAAAAAGCTCATATGAAATTGGCGTACTATAGTATATTAAAATTTAAAAAAAATAAGCATATTTACTTGGTAAAATTACAGGTGAAAATAAGCATTGTCTTGTTAAAATTATTGTTGTGTATCTTTTATTGATAGCTCGTTTAAAAAAGTCAATGCGCCTATTAAGGTTTCACGATTATAATTCATAATTACTTTCATTGTCCTTAAAAATATTTAAATGTTTCCCACATTACTATTAAGAAGCACTCCATTGACACGAATAGTGAGCATCTTGCAAAAAAGTGTGTGCAAATTGCAAAATTACATCCTTCACTTTTTAGTAAAAATATTTATTTTCTTATTCTAAAACAAACAGTTTAACCTTAACACAGGTTAAACACGAAATATAGTAATACTAAACTGTTCTAATCAACAAAGTAAATCAAATTCGAAGATGGTTACGCTTTAAAAACTTGAGAATTTAAATTAACTGTGAAGGGCGTGGTTTTTGCAATTTGTCCACGTTTTTGTGCAAGTAGGAGTGGAGTATAAGTAAAATTATTAAATATTTAGTATAATGTGTTTTAGTAGCTCACCCATATTACTCTTTTTAGAAAGAATTCTGGTCAGTTCATCGAGCAAAATAAAAGATTTTCAGAAATATTTTTAAAATAAATTACAGATATTGTGTTGTTTACGATTTTTTTTGATAGTCGAGGGGACAACATATTTTTTCTCAAAGTTATACTTCGGGTAATCCCTAAAACAAATTTTTCCCCTTCTTAAGCTTAGCAATATCACAGAACGAACAGTTATATTTCACTTGATATAATACTTATTTTTACTTGATATAATTTGTTTATCACTCAAATAAACGTTATATACATCCAATACATATTTAAAACCAACATCCACTCCCCCGCCATGAACGTGATAATAAAATGAGCTCAGTAAACGTGCTCAAATCTAACTTTTGTGAAAAATTTTAATATTTTTAGATAGTTTAAGTAAACACGGGATACCAACCAAATGCATTACATTACAACACACCAAATGAATTCTTATGTTTTTTCCCCAGTTAAATTGTCGTGAAAACTGTTTTGTTAAAATTACGTAAAATTTTTCAGACACGCTTAAAAATCTGAAAATCGTTATTTCCATTTAGTGTGTCCATGATGACACTGTGAATGAAGAAGAACGTAATTTCAAACAAAAGTATTCATAGATGAGAAAAAGCTAAAAATTATTTCGGAAAATGATTCTTTTGAATTTATATCACAGCAAAGGAACCATTCAGAAGAGCAAAAGGCGACAAAAATACTAAATAAAAAAATACGACGAATGAAATCTTACCTGTATCAATAACTTCAATAGAAACGACTCCTGATTGCTCAATAACAGCCGGTTTACAAGGCTGGCAGCCCATTCATTTAAATCGTTTTATTTTTCGCTATATTAAACCTCGTGTGCGGACTAGGATTAAAATAAATAAAAGCACAATTGACAAATATGTTGTCCTTTTTTCAATTGTATTTTTGCCTTGTTTTGTAAATATTTCTTCACTGTTAATTGTTAGACATACCAAATTGAAGGCATTATTAGAATTATGAATAATAAATGTTGATAATTCTATTGATTTTTTGACAATAAAAACATTTTGAAAGCGATTCAAAACTTGGTTTATTGAAAAATCTCAAGAACAAAAACAGGTACTATATATATATATATAGTATAAAGAGAGTACAAGAGTAAATTGTTAGAATATATGGATATTATTTTATATAATGTAAGATATTTTTCTTAGAAAAATATACTGAGTGTCTATTCGAACGGAAATTTTTTTAGTCTTCGCTTTTTATAATACGTCATACAATGAAATCTATGCGTAAGTGCTTAATATGAAACTTGCAGATTATATAATGCAATGATAGAGATGTTATTTGATGCAATTTATGATTCCGCACAAGATATGGACATATTGACAGTTTTTGAATTTCGGAATCCGGAATAATATGAGAAAAGTTTAATAAAGTTATGTGATGAAATACTTTTCAAGGAAAAAAATGACTATATTAATATAGCTAAATTAGGTATTACTTCTTCATAGGTAATTGAAGGAGAAATTTGAAGGAGAACAAAGAACAAGTAGAAGAAAATGAGATTAATAAGAAGGAGGAAGAAGAAGAAGAAGAGGATAAAGAAAGTTAAACGAAAATAAATGAGACCATAAAAACGTTTTCTTTAGAATATACATAACTTGTTCCGATCACTGGCTAGCTCGCGGATTGAAGGAATAAGCTTGTCAAATCTAAGTTTAAGGATATGGGAAATATATAAGCAAAATTCAAACATCTCACAATTAGCCAACCCGCATATTGCCTTAACATTTTTAATTTTAAATCTCACTCAATTATAGAAGTTTTTCTCCCGTTTTTCTATACAAATTGAATAATTATAGATAAAATAAGTATAATAATTTAATGATTACAATATAGTGTCGTTAAAAATAGTAAGTAGTTTATCAGCAGGGTGAACGCTATAACATTCTTTACTTCATGTCAATTAAAAGAATATAAAAATTGATTTTGAAGAATTAGTAGCAGAGATGGGCAGTTTCGCAATTTTGGAATCCGGAATTCGGGATCAAAAAAATAGTGGGAATACGAAATTCGGAAATTGAACATATCCTTTTTTAACATTATTATGTACAGTGAATTTTCGAAATAAGGAATTACACTATAAAATTTCGGAAACTGGAGCTCGGAATCCGTTATACGAAATTCGGAATAAAAAAGTGGTCGTAAAACAGAATCCAGAATTCAGCTCATCTCTGGTGAGTAGGCATATTTTTAAGTAGCCCTCTACCGCAATTTACAGCCTGGGTCTAACTATTTAGATGAATAAAGATGTCAATATAACAAATACTGTATATGATATCTAGAAAATAACTTTAGGCATTGTTACAACCATGGATACGACATGCGGAAAGAAGACAGAGACTGGAGACATGCGAGAATACCAGTGATAGTAGGCACTCCCCCCGGTCCTTCCCCCCACCCGGGTATTTTCCTAAAAAAAATGGTCCCGATCCCCGAGTCCCGGGTTGAGAAAAGAGAAGTCCCGTTCCCGGGTTGGGAAAAAGGGAAGTCCCGGGACTCGCGTTTTGAAATTTTCAAGTTTTTAAGGTCCCGCCCGCTCAGAATTCCAAAAAACGGGGTCCCACCCATCACTGGAGCCTACACTATGGAACAGGAGCTCTTGGGGTCTCGCCTCCTTTCCTTGATGCTATAGTGAGTCGTCTACTCAGCAGGGTTACGGGTCGGTGGCTACCCTCGGTGGTCACCGAGCCGAGTCGAGATGTGGGCAATTCCTATTTCTCTTTTAAACTGTTTTATGTATTATCAAAATATAAGAAATTGAAAATTCAATTTCAAAATTTTTGAATTATTTTCAATGGTCTCAAAGAGATCATGAAACAAATATTCAATTTATGTTAATAACTTCTCTGTTTTTCATTATATTTCGTCAAAATTTCTAGATCAAATCAGATTTATTACTTTTATTTTTTATGAAAATAAAATTGGAATTGTCAATTTCTTATGTTTTGATAATTTTTTTAATCATATTTTACTAATGAATATTATTATTAGATTGAGTGCTTTCGAACCAGTCATGGTAAACCCTCTTGCTGGTTTTATGTATTTACATGCGTGTCAACTCCAAACACTACACTTCGGGTCGCCGTGTTATAAGGATACTTGGAGTTGGGGTGTAAAATGTAACGGTATTGAGAAATAAATTTTGAGGATTGGAGTCATTTCAAAGCGGAGATGCTAATTGTACCTCCTTGCAAAGTATTAAATATTATAAAAATTTGAATTCATAAAGTCGATGTAAGAGATATAGTAAAGATATAAATGTTGTTGAATGATTATAGTATAAATGTTGTTGAATGGTTATTAGATTATTAGAGATATTTACATCTTACTATTTCCAACTGGAATTCAACGATATTCCATTGATCAATCAAACATTCTCAACGTCTACGTTTCAGTTTAAATCCACTACCTTTATGTTTTTCCTAATATTTAGTAACGAGATCATAATTATTGAAATCTCATGCTATTTAATAAATATTAATCTGGAAACGCAAATAGTAATTACAAAAGAGAAAATTTTCAGAACCAATGCGGTTTTTTTCACTTAATATTATATTATTTTTCTTCACTTCAATCAAAGCTCAAAAATAAGACTTACTTAACTAAACAAAAAAATAAAAATAACTTACTTCTTGACGGGAATGGCTGGTCTTCTTGTAGAACTTCGACATCTTCTTCCGAATTAACGGTAACTTTATGCAATCTTTGACGCATATTTTGGCGAAAGCAACCACAACCCTCTGCCAGCTTGTTCAATTATATAAAATAGAACAAACTATGAAATGATAGTTTATTTAAAATGTTAGTCATGTTTTAACGGAATTATAAATTCAAATGTGCTGAAATATGTAAATCGGGTTCTCCTTATTTGTTTTTTTTCATGAAAATGATGAAGTTGGTTTCTAACTGATAGAGAATGTACATTGATGTATTCGTTGTTAATATTGCAAAACAAATGATACTTAAAAACGAAACATTCTATTGAACATTTATTTTATCTTTAATCATATGAGTTTAGTGATTGTAAATGCAGTTTCTCCGAGATGACAATTATTAAAGATATGCCCAGATTAAAGTAATTAACTCTAATATAATCTAAAAGATTTTTTTAATGGAAGAGGGAAAACGGAAGACGGAAAACGGAAGATGTAATTTCGCGCAACCCGCCAAATGAAAATGATTTTGCATAATTTAAAAATATTATGTTTATTTCTACGTATTTTTGCATAAATTTTACAGGCTTTCTTTAAGATATCTCTGTCACTATATTTAACCTTTATATTTGAATATTTTTTCGCTTACTTAAACCTTATAGAGCTAATTAAACACTTTACAAGAAAAAAGAGGATAGAATAAATAAGTTTATTTGTGAAACATGTGAAACAAACTAAAACAAACTCTAAAACTAATAGCTTTTAGTATAGGCTGATATTTATACAAATAGGGCGTGCTCCGCAACAGACTACTGGAAAAGCCGATAAAATAATTTATACTAAATTCCAATATTTCGTACGCAATCAGCAGGAATGTGTGATGAAGAGGATTCCCGCACTCTAAAGTTTTTAGTGTGCGTTTTGAAAAGGTTTTTCTCATTTTTTACATTTAGCACACCCGGACCAAAAACGGGACCGCTTTGAACCCGGCGTCAACAGCATAAGTATTGACGCTTTTTTTCAATGCGGGCACAATTGTTGTCATCTTTTTTTTATTTTGTAAAATATTTTGATTTCTTGGTGAACACATGCTTAATAAAGTTTTTATTTGTATTAGAAGTATTAGAATAATTATCTGAACGTATTGGTGACAAAAAATAATGATTCTCTATAGTTTTATTTTTTGCTCTGCCATTAATTTGATTATTAAAAAAAATTGTATTGTTCATTTTTTTAAAGAAGCATTTCATCTGAATCAGCATTAAATTCTCTATAAGATGATATTTTACTTTTCGCTGTAATTCAACATTCAAATTTTTTATAACTGTTTTTATACATTATTTGGATGTAAAAATATCAAGCGTGATAGTGCAGTTCTAACAAGGGAAGTGTTTTAGGTCTCCATCTCAGATTTTGATAAAACTTTGCAGATAGATTCCTTATGGCTTGATTAGTATACTGTCAAAAAATTAGGACCTACAAAACGGTTTAAGTAGGTGAAAAATCGGTTTGAAATCCAAAAAAAACGCAATCATTCTATAAATAATGATTTCATTGGCTTTGGATGCAGTAGGACGACAGCGCAGTGGTAAAACGATAGGACACGGAACAGGATGGTGAGGGTTCGATTCTAATGGGGGTTGTAATATTTGTATTAGTTATGCTAGTTTAATATCTCTAGGTTGCTTTTTCCTTTTTTACTTTTAAAGATGTTTATGAATTTTATAATATTATTTATTTTTGAATTTATTATTTATTATTTCAGCATATATAATGATTCTCAACAATCATATGTTGAAAGCATAAAAATTTTTTACAATAGACAGGATGATTTTTAAACTAGTTGCTCGGTTTATAATATTTCCTAGATAATCGACATTTATCCACCCGAAAAAAGATATGTTGTTCCTTTTTTCGATACTGTATTTAAGTGGCTTATTATTTTTTTTTAATTTTTTTCTCACTTCTATATTTATAATTTACAATGAGTTCTTCTGATTTGATTGTGGAATATACTACCTTGCGGTATATGATAGGAAAAATTATGAAAGATAACGAAATCGATATGGCCTTTCCGTGTTCTAACTCGTGGATTAACTCTTGGAAGCGTGCACACGGAATTTCTTCTCGCAAGATCACGAAGTTTGTGTCTGTGATACGGCATAAGAAAAAAGATGAACTATTGGCCAGTGCAGAAAACTTTTTGGTTGTGGCAAATCAGGAGTTGGAAGCATTTTCACCTAGAAGGATCTTTAATGCCGATCAAAGTGGTTTTCAATTTGAAATGAACACTGCGAGAACACTAACGTACACAGGCACAAAAACAGTTGAATGCACTGTGAACACTGTGAGTTCCACTACTCACAGCTACACAGTGCTTCCTGTAATATCTGCAGAAGGAAAACTACATCCTCGTTTGTTTGTAGTTTTGAAAGAAATCAACGGAAGATTTCCAAGAAGTTTTCGAAGTTCTTTTTCCAACTTGGTTGTTCGCTGTCATACGAGCCACATTATGACAAAACCGTGAAATAAGTATGTGAAATAGGATGTGAAAAGGATGTGAAATAAGTAACTGTAAAAATGTATCTTTTATCCGCTGTCTTTATTGTGACAAATTTGTATGTTTCAACATATAATTTTTGAGAATCATTATATATGTTGATTTAATAAATAATATTATAAAATTCATAAACATCTTTAAAAGTAAAAAAGGAAAAAGCAACCTAGAGATATTAAACTAGCATCACTAATACAAATATTACAACCCCCATGAGAATCGAACCCTCACCATCCTGTTCCGTGTCCTATCGTTTTACCACTGCGCTGTCGTCCCACTGCATCCAAAGCCAATGAAATCATTATTTATAGAATGATTGCGTTTTTTTTGGATTTCAAACCCATTTTTCACCTACTTAAACCGTTTTGTAGGTCCTAATTTTTTGACAGTATACTAATCAAGCCATAAGGAATCTATCTGCAAAGTTTTATCAAAATCTGAGATGGAGACCTAAAACACTTCCCTTGTAAGAAAAATATTATAATAATTTTGAATCAACAAATTATATAAATGCATTTAGTATTTCAAATTGAAGATAACGAATAATACGATCCATTAGCAATGTAACGTAAAGAAGTGAGGATTTATGAGTTTCGGCGGTTCAGCTGTAATGTTGAGCAGAAAGTAAATAATAAAACTCTCGCGAGAGCTCTCGGCACAAGATTGAGTTGAAGCCATTGAAAACGAAATGAACAGAAAACTGTGCTTAAATAGTACCATTTGTGGCATTTCAAAATGAGCCTTTTTCGGAACAACGAACATCATCTGGTTCTGTTCTTTTGGCTGCTGATGTCTCCACATTTCTACATAGGAAACAAAAACTTTATAAAAAATCATTATTTTGGGTTCAGAATATATCCACCTTTGCGCCAGGAAAACGTCATTTGCGGGAAGCTCTTCTTTTCCTTTCCCAATTCAAGACGCCACTGACGCGCACAAAATGCTTGCCCAAGCTTACGGAAATGCTGCACCATCCATAAGAACCTGCCAAGAATGGTTTCAGTGTTTCAAATCGGGAGATTTTGACGTCAACGACAAAGACCCATCAGGACAGCCAAAATAATTTGAAGACGAAGAACTTCCGGCTTTTTTTGATGAAGATTCGGCTCAAACACAGCAGCACCTCGCGGCGTCACACAAACAGCAATCTCTCATCGATTGAAAGCAATGGGGAAGATTCAAAAGGAAGGAAAATGGATGCCCTATGAGCTCTCAGAACGCAACAAAGAACAGAGTAAAACAACTTCACAAATCTTGTTGGACATATTTCAGAGAGTCTTTTTTACACCGCATCATAACTGGTGGGTGTACTACGACAATCCGAAGCGAAGAAAATCGTGGGTTAGTCCCGGTGAACCGACAACTTCGACCGCCAAACCCAACATCCACGAGAAGAAGGTCTTACTGTGCATATGGTGGGACCAACAAGGAATTCTGTACTCTGAACTGCTCCAACCTGGCGAAACAATCACTGCGAATCGCTATCAACATCAACTAGTGCAGTTGCGGCATGAAATCGCAGTAAAAAGACCAGAATGGGCGGGTCGACACGAAAAGGCCATATTGCTTCATGACACGCAAGGCCGCATGTTGCTCGAGCGGGAAGGATACGCTGAAAGAGTTCAAATGGGAAGTCTACCGCACCCGCCGTACTCTCCGGACATTGCCCCGTCGGATTATCATCTTTTCCGGTCAATGGCTCATGGTCTGACGGAGCAGCGCTTTCGAGATCATCAAGACGTCAAAAAATGGCTAGATGAATGGACTGCGGGCAAACCAGAAAAATTCTGTTATGATGGAATCCATAAGTTGCACAAACTCTGGGAAAATGTTGTTATTAATGACGGAAATTATTTTGAGTTTTGTTTAAGCTTGTCCAGTTTTTATAGTTTAATATGCGTAAAAAACGCGGAAACTAATTTCTAGACCTAATAAATGTTAAAGTGTAGCTTCATTGTCAATGTTTATATCTACAAAATTAGTAATTTGTAAGATTTCATTGATTTTCATCACACTTTTTGTTGTTAATTGCTAAGTTTTTAAATCCTAATTTAACTGATAATGTATATTTATATATATATATATATATTATTTATTTATGACAATTATTCGACCCAATACAATTTACCATTCTTGCTTCAACAGTGTGAAGTAATCATTCTGAGTAGGCATGTGAATAAAGTTCTTCCCATTCGTTGTTGTAAAATTAACTATGGTTGCTTCTTGGGAAACCTGATTAACTCTGCAATTCTAAAAATTTCAAATTTATATTTCATTATTATTTATTAGTAATACTTTTAAAAATTTATCTCCTATAATAGATTTTAACTTTTTCTTTAATAACCGATGACTGAATAAAATAATCCAAGGGTATAACGCCGATTCTGTATTCAAACCAATATTCAATAATGAATAATATTTTGGAAGATCGATTTTTAATGTTATTTTTCCGAGAATGAGCCCCAAAAATGTGCCTCCGCTGATTAATTGAACAGTAGCTGTCACGATTGAAGCCAATGATACGCATTTCGTGTAATCCAATGTTGTCGACAATTCATATCTTCTATCAATTGTTGTCTTGCCAAGTGTCTTTTTATACATTCTTTGTGATATTTTGTAATCAATTATGTCAAACTAAAGGAAATAAATTAAAATTTAAAATAAAACTAAGATTGATTACAAGTAAGGATAGTAAATTAAGTATTGTAGATGATATTAAAGTAGACATTTGAATTATTTCAGTAGAGTGATCTGAAATTTTGTTTACACATTTTATTAGAAACGAGCTCAAAAAATAATATTACCATCAACCCAATTGCCGTTTAAATCATACAAAATACTATAAATAATTGAGACCAATTGAGTGAATATTATTACCGATATTAGGCATATTCTGTATACTTTCCCACGATAGAAGGTTATTTGTGTTAAATTTATAAAGCGGTCTGTTAATGTGATGGTTTATTGCTATCAAGTGTTTGATTAGAATTAAGAAGATATTTGCTTTACTTTCAACAAATTATTCAACAACTTAATTGGATATAGTTCTAGTTTTCCTTTCTGTGAATCATAAAGATGTCGGAAACAAATTACAATATTCCTTTCAAAATCTGTCACAATAATTTTAATATTTTTAAAAGTTCCCGACTGACAAATTTAAGCTAACGAGGAAAATTACTTAAAGGAGCATTAGGAAATAATTTGTAGTTTCGCTTGGAGCAAAGAGAGGTGAAATGACAGGGAATGAAAAGCTAATTAGCACCAGTTGAAAATAGCACGCCAAATGTAAGTAACATTTTATCAATATTTAAACATGTCTCACTAACTTGCACGTATTAATTTTTTTCTTATAACTTGACACGCCATTAGCCCTCACCTTAGTCATTTCATTTCGTTTGAAAATAGCAATCATTCAGGCACGCCAAATGGAAATGATCGTTTTACATTATCTAACCGCTTCTTATTATATTGCACGTCTAAATTAGAAGTCAATTTTCACGTAACTTTATCAGATATACTCTAAACTATCCGAGAACATTTCTATCTTTACTATGTATTCTCTTAGAGTGGCTTTATGCTTATATTTTTCTATTTTGTTAATTGCAATAACTTACCGGCACTGTAAATAACATGTGAATACACTCCAATAAATTCGGCATATCGATGGAATCGTAGAAATATTTTTTTATAAACTGAAAACTTGTTATTTAGCTAATATATTTTAGTAATAATGAACTTTCTCTATTTCAAAACTAGAACTAGGTAAAAAATTTTAAATTTATTATTCATTTCAGAGATCGATGCCTAATGGAAGAGGAAAATTTTAGGGGCGGGGCAAAGGTCTTGTTTAGGCAGCCACACGGCCACTAAGGCCATCACGTCTCTTCCTCTTTTGTTTGTCATCAATTTTTGTTATCTATTTTTTGATGACAAGAAATGAAAAGTTTAATTTAAAATGAAAATGGATGAAATAAAAATATTGATGACAAACAAAAGAGGAAGAGATTCGATGGCCTTGGTGGCCGTGTGGCTGCCTAAACAAGACCTTTGCCCCGCCCCTAAAATTTTCCTCTTCCATTAGGCATCGATCTCTGAAATGAATAATATGTATGTATAACGAAATTGTACGGCAATGAAAAGTTTTGAGTTTTAGCATATATTTTTAAAATTTAAACTAAAGTAAGCTTTATATATATATATATATAATGAAATTAGTACTGAAATTATAATAGGAAATACGATGAAAAACTTCTAATTTGATGTATATAGCTAACTAACTTATTCCTTAATACGTAAAGTTAAAACTGTCACATTATTACGTTTCACGATTTCTTTTAAAGTTTCCCTCATTTTGAATTGATTTGCTATGTTTTAAGAAGTATATATATATATATATACTATTACGCCAATATAACTCGAAGGAACGAAAAGGTGAAATTATACCTTTACAGATGGGCGGACTGGGAGTTTTTGAATATTTTTTTGAAGAATCCGGAATCCGGAGTCGAAAATGGCCGGAGTCCGGAATTTCGACCGTATCCGGTGTTAACATTTAAATGAAAAGTGCACTTTTAAAAGTGTATTTTCGAAAGTCGGAATTACAATATAAAATTTGGCAACCGTGAATCCGGACTCGGAATCACTTTTGAAAAAAAAAACGGAAAAAACGGAGCCAAAGTCGTACCAATGATTTCAGCACGCTGAAAGACAAATACATTCACATGGGTGTAAGATGTAACGCGCTATCATGTAACTTTATTTTTTTTTAAATTTAAATTTCTTAGTTCTTTGAAACGTTATCTGAAAGTGTTGTGGTGGTGAGCACATGATTACTTTCATACTTTGCATCTTCAAAAGTGTTACAGATCTATTATTAATATTGTACCCTTCCCAAACGTGAGCCCAGAAATCAAAGTAAAAACCTTGAGTCTAGAACCCTTCACGAAATATCGGATTCTAAAACGTTATTTTTAAGTTTTAACACCTTGGTCGACGGATTCAATTACAACAATAAACTAAGGATCGAAATTCAGAATATTGCCGCTTCATTTGAATGGACAATAAAGACATAACCTGATTTTGAGCAAATCTCATTTTCATAGATAGTACCATTCAATAGACAAGCAATCATTTCTGTCATGTAAGATATGAGTAGTGTCACTTTACCAATTGATATTATGAACAAAATAGTTCTACAATTTATGAAAAATAGGTTTATTTTACGATATTTACCGGCTGTAGACATGAATAGCTCTTGAACATATTGCGAACTTGATAAATAGGAAATGTCCAATACATCCGATAATTATTATGATAAAGTTAATAAATAATAAGAGATGCCACAAGAGGAACATTTTCAGACGGAATATTTAGGTATGAAGACAACTTTGTATTATGAACAAATAATTAGTAAAGATATCAATAGTGTTTTTATGTTCTTGTTTTCATAATTAAACTTGATTAATATTGAGCTGTTTTCATGAAAATACTTTGTTATCGTATATGTTAAAAATATTTTCTTTGTAAAAATTATATTTACTAAAAAATCATTTTACTAAAAAAATATATATAATGAAAGAATACAGTCCGTTTCAATATCTTAGGTTCACTTAGTTCTTTCACATTTTCTATTCACTATTGAGTTATTCAATAATAAGAGTTGCAGTGTTTTATAGAGCTTAAAAAATACATCACTTACGTAAATTTGAAAAAAAAATTAATATGAGGATAAATATACAAGAAAAAGTAAAAAAAAAAGAACATTGCGCCGTTTCAATATCTTAGGTTCACCCGGGCTTTTTTCACCTTTTTGGTGTTTTTTTGGCGCGAAAATTTTGGATATATAAGAGCAAGTGATGGTGACTAAATCTACATCAATTCATCTGCTGATTGCTGGAAATAAGCAGCTGAATCAATGCCGCGAGGAACACATTTGTCGTAAGTGGAAGAAGGTCAAATAGCGGCCCTCAAACAAGCTGGTCTCTCGACTAGGGGCACCACGCGGCAATTAAACCGCTTTCCGAACTGCATCAACCAGTTTCTACGCAATCCGAGTCACTACGATCAACGTAAAACTCCAGGCCGTCGTCCAATAATACTCTAGGTCGACGTCCAAATCAACAAATTCTGTGTCAGAATTTGTTGATACCCTTGAGAGTTCATCCTTCCAGTGACAAAGTCAAGGCTAACAGTATTTGATCCACAAAATGATCCCCAGGCCATAACACTGCCTCCGAAGTTCCGTCGCGACATTGTTCTGCGCTCCTTTCTCAGATCATGGCAATAGTAGTCCATCATGGCCATCCAAATTAAATTTTTTTCATCTGAGAACACCACCTTTTTCAAACTTACGTAAGTGATGTATTTTTTTGAGCTCTATAAAACACTGTAACTCTTATTATTGAATAACTCAATAGTGAATAGAAAATGTGAAAGAACCAAGTGAACCTAAGATATTGAAACAGTCTGTATGATGAAATTGGTTAACTACAATTAAGCTCTTTTGGGAAATTATGGAAAAATAAATGGTATATAACAATAAATAATTTAAAGATCATATTGATTCTTTTACAAATTTTTGAATTTTATAAAACTGCGAAAATTGCTCCCATCTGAGAATGCTTTTTCCTAGAATTAATACAACTTTCTTTATTTGTATCATTAGCCTCTCCTACTTAATTCTTGTTGTGCCGATAAAGGCGTAAATGTCTATGTATTGTTACACGTACGTCGCCGGTATCAACTTTGAAGGAATACTGAACGAGTTTCAGTAACTACACAGAAACCCGAGCCATAGACATAATAAGCCGATTACTACGTGTTGTAGACCTCAAACTTGGTAATTAAACCATTTATTATATTAAAATAAATATAGTCGTCGCCAAATGTCGCCAGTATATATTATCAAAATATAAGAAATTGACAATTCCAATTTTATTTTCATAAAAAAATAAAAGTAATAAATCTGATTTGATCTTGAAATTTTGAAGAAATATAATGAAAAACAGAGAAATTATTAACATCAACTGAATATTTGTTTCATGATCTCTTTGAGACCATTGAAAATAATTCAAAAATGTTGAAATTGAATTTTCAATTTCTTATATTTTGATAATAGTTTTCTTTTGTCAAAATTTACTTAAAAAACGCGGCAGTAACTTTCTCGGCCTAATGCAGCGCGCGTCAAAACTGTTTTATATATTAAGCTATGAAAATTTTATTAAAGCTATATAAATCATGTCCTTCATGTAAAAGAACATAGAATTCTGAATCTTTTGAATTTTTCTTCTCATAAATATTTTTGAGTTTTACAACATTCGAGACAACAATTTTTCTTAATTTTCAATCATCGTTTCAATATGTTTTAAATATCTTTCGTTTAAACCAGCTAACCGTCACGGTAACCCTGAAACGTTATTATAAAATTTAGAAAAAAATTAATATTTGAAATATCATATCCGGTTTGGCTGATATAATAATATGTTTATTAACACAGCAAATAATAAGGCAACAACAATTACAATTTATTATTTATGCAGATACTGGAGTTGATGATCCTGATGCGTAGAGATATAATAGTACAATAGCACGAAAGAACGAAGGGCACGTAGACACGTGAGGCGCACCCTCAGAGAGGCCAATTACATAAGGGCTTAAATACTATGTATTACGAGCGTGGTCAATGTGCGTTCACGATTGATGTTATTTATTGTCGTCTAGGTAGAGCAAATGATTTCGTGGTGATTAATTATAGTTTTAACAATTAAAATGTATTTTACAGCGGTTATGCTGTAAAGTTTGAAGTTGGGATTTGTTGGACCGTTTGCAACGCGTCAGCAACATCCGGTTATTTCTCAGCTTTTAATGACATTATAGTTCCTTTCAAGAAAGTAAACATAATTCATCGTGATGTTTTGATAGTCGCGGAAAAAATATTTTACATGAAGGGACTGATCTTTTTACTGTTATAAGCTGTTAGACATAGCTTCAATTACGAGAAACAGAGAAGCAGTATAGCAGGACCAGAAGAATGCGCATATCTTTCAAATGAACTATCAATAAAACATATTTTCATAATATTATCAAAATATAAGAAATTGAAAATTCAATTTCAACATTTTTGACTTATTTTCAATGGTCTCAAAGAGATCATGAAACAAATATTCAATTTATGTTAATGATTTCTCTGTTTTTCATTATATTTCTTCAAAATTTCTCGATCAAATCAGATTTATTACTTTTATTTTTTATGAAAAGAAAATTGGAATTGTCAATTTCTTATGTTTTGATAATAGTTAATTATTATTTTTTCCTGCAATAATTGAAGTCAAAAGAAATAGGTCCAAATAATTTATTAAAAATTAAAAACAACAAATTAAAAGAATAGAAACCCTACAATAATTGATGATTTATATTCTACCAATCGGCCTGTAGCTGATTGAAATAATCATTCTGCGTTGGAACCTGCTTTATTTCCGTTCCATCCAATGTTTTAATTGTTCGATTATGAGCATCTTTAATACGGTTTTTGACGACACTCTGCAATAAAATAAATGAAATGTTACCACTTTCGTTACTAATAGAGAAAGTATTACTTTCCGGAATACCTGAGGCAACAAAGATATAATAAATTTGCGAATTTTGGCTTTATGCATTCGATGTTTATATAAAATAATACATGGCCATAATGTGGCCTCCATATTAAAGCATAAGTTAATAAGTGTAAATGCTCGATGCATGATAACAATTTCATCGAAAAATCCCGTAATTAATAATAAAAATCCTATTATCATGGTCATATCGATAGCCGTTGAGCAAGTTGAAGCACTTGCAAGGCATTGTGAATATTCGAATGATGTGGATAATTCGTAGCGACGGGATATGGAAGCGTTTCCACGAGTTGTACGGTAAAGTTTTTTTGAGAGGTGAGTATCGATGAGCTCGATCTGCAAAACAATTGACAATTATGGAATGTGATGTGATGGATGTGATGGAATTATGAAAAACTTATTCGGATTTTATTGTATTTTAATCATTTTGTTGAAGATATCCCCATTAGCCTACAGAAAAGCCATCAGTATCATATTATTTGATGAACTCTTATGGACAGTCCACCCCAAATGAAACAGGAAAACACAAACTCCATAATGCTTTTCTAATTTAATATTCCCAGAATATTTTGTGGTGGTCAGAGATACGCGGAATGTATGTTTTTCACTTTCGCAATCTGGAATTGAAATTCCGCCCATCTCTACTGGTGTGTGCTGAATTCACGCAACAAGCAGCACCGATATTGACTGTAAAAATTAGTAAAACACGATTAAATATCGCAAAATCATCAATTTCACTTCTGGTGGATAGTGATTGGAATTTGTAAACATAGGTAAGAACAATTATTTGGATGGGTTATGGTTACATAAAAAATGAATTGAAATGGTTCGAATAGTTTTCTACGTTAAAAATGCGATCTATTCATATTTTTTCTTCCTGTACGATCTTATAGAAGAAGAAGAAAAGAGCTTTAAAGATGCCACCTTTCTTGCCTCAAAAACGTCATCTGCAGGAAACGTTACTTTTAGAAGACCAAGACCTTCAAAATCTGCTGGACGAAGATGCGACACAGAAACAAAAGTAGTTGGAAGTTTAGGTAAGCTGTGTCACATCGTCTGATCGTAATGATGAAGGAAAATGGTATCTTATGCAGGCCAACTGGATAAGATTGAACAGCGATCCGTTTAAGAGCAACCAGATTTATTAAAACGGGCAATATTTTGTTAAAATAAATAGTTCTTTATATAGCCATAGTTTAGACAAAAGGTCTAATCATTATAATCACGTGGATTACTGTATCACCTTCTAAAACTTGTTTCTTGAGACAGAGAGACTTGAAAATTGAAACTTGAAAACAGAAAGAGACTTGAAAACAAGTTTTCAATTGGGGTGGCTCATGAATTAACGGAAACGAACAAAGAACAACGAAAAATGACGTGTGAGATCATGTTTGAACGTTTTCAATGAAAGTATTTTTCATCGTATTGTGCCTGGTGATGAGAAATAGTTTATGGTTCTAATAGCAACGAAATGGTTCCAATCGCTACGAACAACAACTTGTCCAGATACGCAACATAGTCGGAGGAATCGACATGATAGTGATACAGCTTCATGACAACGCAAGCAATTTTTATTTAATAATAGTATTTTGCAAAGACTTCATTCCTCAAAAAACCACCAACTTTCTTGCGAACCTAATATAAAAATATTCTTAACAACATCCAAAAGTTTTGTTATTTACAGTTTTGTTATATCTGTTATTTATTTACATGATACTATCCCCCTATTCGACAAATGCACATCTTGCAAAAAAACACGTGGAAAAGCTGCGCCTTTCCTTTTTTCCCTTAATTTATTTTATTTCGCGCGCATTTCGCCTATAAGGCAACCTGTCCCATCTCTTGGAATAGCACGAATAGATAATGCAAAAATGAAATGCAAAAAGCAATATAAAACAATGAGTCGTAACAGTTTTTCGCTATTTAAGTGATCGGACATCCGATCGATGATCGCCCACTTTACTGGTAACTTGGTTCAATTGGCTCGGCAATTACTGTTACCAAATATTACGCTTAAGGCGTACAGTAAGCTCAATTCGTCCAACGAGATCAAGGCGCACAACAAGCCGTTTCACCCTTTCAACCCCAACTTCCAAAACAGTTAACTCTGTTAACTCAATAAATCCTTTAAACACAACTTAACCACCACAAAAAGAGGACTACCGCATCATCTTACATGTTCCCGTTATCTTTGAGTGTTGGTGGTTCAGTGGTGTGAATATAGCTTTATTTGCACAAGGCAGATTGAACTTAGCGCCACTTCTGATTGGAGCGGCTCTGCTGACGACTTGAGCGAGTCGTAGATGGCTTCGTGTATAGTTGTGCTCGTTGTACGGCTGCCCTGTTGAATGATCAGCAGTGACAATGGTGCGTAACGGCGACGTGTGAAGTGTGGTGTGCGGTGGGCTGAACAGAACCGAGCAGTGAACAATGAATTTCAGCTGAAGTTGAACGAAGTAATCGAAAGTATGATCACTTAAATAGCGAAAAAGTGTTACGATACGTCGCGTAATATTTTATAACACGTCGCTTTGTGCATTTCATTTCTTTCTTGCGTCGTGGTCATTCCAAGGGATGGGCTAAGTTGCCGTATAGGCGACAAAGTTTAAGGTTCAATATGGGTTTAAAATTATTTTAAAAAGTTAAAAATTTAATAAAACGTGAAGGGAGTGGTTTTGTCTACGTTTTAAGTATTTATGTTTACCAATAATTTTTTACAATTAGGTAATAAAAATATAATCGATTTCTTGTTTCCAAACTGGAATAATTTTTCTCTTGAAATTCTTCTCCGGGAGTATATGTTAAGGATTTTTCTATTTGAATAGTATGTCTACTAATATTCATAATTAATATTTGAAAATTTCACTTTTTATATGTTATATAATTTAAACGAAAAAGGAGGCTAATAGAGGTTTCACCAGGTGAAACATGAGGTTAATCAAAATTTAAACATTCTGATTTATTTCTTCTAAAAGAATTGAATTAAACCGTTATGTCAACTAGGTTGTGTTTCGCAGAGATAATGAAGTTTCCATTCAATGTTTTTTCAATTATCCAAAATGCAGTAGCGTGCCAAATAGAAATGAGCATTTCAAGATAACACTTTTTAACTACAGTATGTTTTAAAGCAATCTTATCCTGCAGGTTTTAAAAGGTATAGAAAGCAGCTCCTATTGTAAATTAAAACAAGTTGAGCATTCTTTATTAGTATTTCTAAACGGGGGAAATAATTTGAAATCAGATCTGGGAAGCGGTTGTGAGTGACTTTGTTGATTTAATAATACATTAAAGATGTCAAGCTGTTATCTATTTTATTGTCAGTCAATTAAAAAGCAATATATTGCCATATTTAAACGCGTCTTATGTTATAAGCCTCAATATGTTCATTTTAAAATTATTTTCTCCTCAATTTTACACATTTGTCCTACACTTTCAGAATTCGTAAAAATTATTCTGATATTCTAAAGCAGATGGGCTTAACCGAATTATTTTTTTCGAGTAAAGCTGGGGCCGACAGAATATCTAACAACATATTGCTTTTCAATAATAATAAAAAATTGGTTATAGATCCACTCCTAAACAGCGAATAAAAGTTGCCCGAACAGGATTTTAATTAATTTTACTAAATGTTCTAGGTCTTCTTAAATAACGATACGTACAAAAAAAAAGTGATATTTAATTGACCGTCCTTTATTGGTGCTACAATACTATTGTTGGATAGACTAAAAACATGCATACCAGTTATGGGAGGGACTCCCACCCCCTCGGTCTCCCCCGACCCGGGTATTTTCCTAAAAAAAGGAATCCCGGTCCCTGGTCCCGGCTTAAAAAAAGAAGTCCCGGTCCCGATCCCTGGTCCCGGGTATTGAAAAAATGAATTCCCGGTCAAAAAACGTGGTCCCTCCCATCACTGATGCATACGTCAACTGAAAGGAGAAAAAGAATAGCTTACTTACTTTTAGTTAGTTAGTTAAATTCCCAAACACTATTGTTGCAGAAAACTATTATAGTTGAAAGATAATTTTGGATTGATCTGGTAAGCTGCCGTGAAAATTGTTTCAGATTGTTCAAGTGGAAATTATATAAATATAATTAAACTTGGTAGCACGCCAACTGCACTCTTACAAATGCAAACTCTTTTGAGGGTTAAAAAAATTTTTTTTGGTAAATTTTCAAGTCTTTTTTTAAAACAAGTTTATTAATTTTGCGTAAAAACTTATTTGTTATTTCTATGTGCATATTCAAAAATCACGGTTAAAAATGCGAAAATGTATTGTTTTCTGTTGGAGTGCATCGATTCTCTACCTTATAACGACTCTACTAATACCTACGTGAAAATTAGATACGAATTGTCTCGTCATTTGATCAAACTTGCCTCTCAATGATCTAAAATATGATCATCATATATTCTGGACTTATTGTTAAAGTATCACCCAATTTAAACATCTGATCTTTGTATTACCTTGATATTTTTGACAATAATATTTACAAAATAAGTATTTAATGGTTCGTAAACTTCATTAAATATTAATGAGGTACAAAGTTTATTGAATTCAAAGCAATAAAAACAATTTCCGCCATAATACTTTTACCAATTAACTTCTTATTTAACCCGAAATAAAAATATCAATTTGGTTGTAAGCATAATAAGTAAACTACGTTCGTTCATAAAATTAACTTACTATTAGAGCTAAAGCAGATATAAAGACGGTGAGAATAACACAAACAACGCGGAAGGTTTGGGTAGAATGATCTGAATTATTAAGGAAACCATTGTGGTAAAAGTAATTAATTATAAATAAATATAATTGTAACAGTTAAGTTTGTAAGTTTAAAATTTTTTAATTGTTCAATCGCCAAATCGCTAAGCTTCTGACACTAATTGAAATGAAAAAAATGGATGGCCAGTTATGTTTCTTTTCTTAACCTAGAAAGAGTTTTAGACAAATTTAGTCTTTATGTCAACGGAAATCAAAAATATCACGTGCACGTCAACTGGAACTACTATTTTCCGATTTTAAAGTATATCTGAAAGTTACTGCGTCGTTTCAATAAAAAATTGATTACGGCAATTTAACTAGGCTTATCTTAAACTATATAAAATACTAATATCTTTCCAAAAAATTCGATTTGAGCATGTTTACGGAGCTAATTTTATTACAATACCAGTTGGCGAGTAACTGGTATGGTTGTATAATGCTCAAATTTAACTTTGTAGGAATGAAATTAATACTTTTAGATAGTTTAAGACAAGCCTAGTTAAATTGTCTTGAAACAATTTGTGTTAAAAGAAATCGTTATTTCCATTTGGCGTGCACGTCAAGCTTCATTATATTCGTTAACAGGCCAATTGACAATATCAATTATATCGTGTTTAGCCACATCAATCTCCACATCAATAATTTAGACTGATTTGCACGTAAATTTACAAGATCTGTCCAAAATTATATTCTAATTATAATGTTTTTTGAAGTAATACAAGCTTAACTGATTTCCTCTTTTTCTCATTTCAATTAACCTGCTCTCTTTTGGTTTAAATAAAAGAGACCATTGAAACGATAAAAATATGTATATTTTATATATATATATATATTTAAAAATTATAATATACAAACAAACCATACCAAATTTAGCCGAATAAAACAATGCTAATACTTGAATAAAAATAAAAGCCGTAAAGAAAATGGTGCCATATTTCTTCGATTTATAAAACTTATCATTAACAATGCTCACAAATCGGTCTAAATGAATTTAGAGTTTATTGCCGAAATTAAACACAAACCAGAGCTAAAAAGAAGCTGATTGAGAAAACTGGAATATTCACTGTAACGGTGAATATGCAGCCATACGTGCTTCCAATCTAAATTTGATTAAATTCAAGGGGAAAAAATGTATAATTAATGATTTGTTAGAGATTTGTTTAGAAAGTAGGTTCAAAAATTTAATTTATTACAATATCGAAACAAAAAATGAAATAACTAAACCCCGGCACAAATTTAAGAATTATAGCTTTCCAGTTATCCTTAATACACGTGTAATTTGCTTAAATTTATCGGTATCTTACATTGTTTTATCGTAAATATGTTAAAATCCCTATTTAATCAATGTAATTATTTGGTCTAATCTAGATCCCATATTAGCTTATAAATAGTTCAATTTGAACACATTATATCAGCTTCAAAAATGATAATAATAATAATAATCAGAAGAGCTCTAAACTCACACAAGCTTTCACAATAATCATCTTCAAATATTGTTCCATGGGATATACAAATAGCCATTTCTACAACATATGAAAATAATACGAGGAACTTTTCGATGGATATAAACAATAACGTTATTCTATAATCTGCTAATTGTCCGCTAGCCACAATTAATTAACCAACCTGCTATATAAATTTAAAACATGTGGTATAATTGATAATTTTATGAATGTTAAATGTGCAATCAATCCTATTGCAATTATAAAAAATTGAATATAAAGCAATAATGCCCAGAGCCACATCATCTTGGTTCATCAAATAGTAGAAGTGTATATTGAAAAATCTGAAAAAGTGTGTATATAGTAGTAATAACTTTTATAATGGCTTGATTGTGTATTTTTTATTTTATAAAGCCAGTTACAGCAATAATAATAATGTTTTAATGAAATGTGTTTTGTTTACTCGTTGTTAAATTCTTATACTTTTGATCAGAATAGTTTTCAGCTGAAATTTTACAAATTTACATATGCATGTTATAAGAAACCTTGGTTTTTTATGTTTACGAATACACGTTTAGAATTGGAAATAGTGAATTTCTGATTTTTTAGAGTGTCTCTTACACGTTCTACATTTTTATTTAGAAAACACTAATATATGATATTGTCGTTGTCAGAGCCTTTCAAGCGAGAACCTCATTCCATCCTAATTTTTTTCCTCTTCCTTTAGACACCGATCTCTGAAAAGGACAATAGTACTGTCTAAACTATTTAAAAATATGACATCTTATCGAAAAGTTATACTTAAGCACGTTTTCTGAGCTATTTTTCTAATTTTATAATCATAATTCGTTTGAATCGTTCTCGATAAAGCTAATAAAAACATTAACTCCCTTTTTCTAAATAATTCTGGTTCCTTCCGCTTAATAAACAAAAAAATTTTTCTCTGTGATGTTATTGAGATAATCTGATAACATTTCCTATAGAAAATTAGTTTTTATAAGTAACCAAATTAGATTTATTACTATAAATCATAAAATAAAGCTGATCGGATCCATCGAGCATGCTCTGCTCTCGTTTCTACAGATTTACATTTCTGCTGCATAATATAACTCGAGAACTTTTATTTAAAAAAAAAAAAACTTGTAAAACTCCACAGCGCTTTGAAATGCAAATTATAGAATTAGAATCTCATATAGTTGTTTTTATATCCCATAATCTTGTAAATAATTTTTAGAATTATTTTATGGTGAATAAAGATTATCAAAATATAAGAAATTGAAAATACATTTTCAACATTTTTGAATTATTTTCAATGGTCTCAAAGAGATCATGAAACAAATATTCAGTTTATGTTAATAAATTCTCTGTTTTTCATTATATTTCTTCAAAATTTCTAGATCAAATCAGATTTATTACTTTTATTTTTTATAAAAATAAAATTTGAATTGTCAATTTCTTATGTTTTGATAATATGTTATTATAAAGTCGCTCTAATTAAATAATTAATAAATATATTGAAATTCTCGGAAAGTTTAGAAAAATTTATTCAGTTACGTTATAACTACGAGTGTAATTAAAATTCAGATGTACAAAATGTCAGACCGTGAAAATGCGGCCGGTGTACAAGCGCATCATCCAGCACATTGCGAAAGTAATCTATTTTTTATTTTTATTTCCTTTTCTTAATAATAACTGCTCCTAATTAATTTTGAACAAAGTTTAACAGAACTTGAAGTGTTTTAGTAATATCGGAAGAAGCGGGAAGCAGATATTCGCATTATTTTATTTTAGTACACAATAATATGTTGGATACGATTGTACACCGATCACACTTTCACAGCCTGACATTTTTTACATCTGAATTTTAATTTAAATCGAGAACTACTTCCTTATTTAGACGTAGAAATGAAGAAAAAGATGAAGGATTAGAATGTAAATGTAATTAAATTTAATGTAAAATTTCCTTTTGTATTTGGTGTGGTTTGCAGTATTTTATTAATTCTTTTATAATTTTTGATTTAAATTTAAGGATTTAATATGATAACATATAACCCTGAAATATAAAATGATATTTGAAATTAAAAAATACTGATTTTTCCGAAATAAAAATGAAGTTTTTTTAATGCCTAATAGAACTATGGTATATTGAGGAAATGAAAACCAATGATATGTAACAAAGTACATGATAAATTTGTTATTATCAAAATAATGATTCAGTTGGATTTTATTTATATTTAAAACAAATGTCTACATTATAAATTACTGGTTGGCATGCTAGAATTATATTTAAAAAACGAAATTATTATTATAAATATACAAACGATCAGCAAGTTTCATACTCGAGATTTTTTAGTAGTTCATGATACTGATGTGTTGATTCAAAACTCGTCCATCCCTTTCATATACGTTATAAAAACCATACTTGGGAAATTTAGGGCCGGGCCACAGATTTTTCATTTTTTCGGCCCTGGCCCGGCCCTCCGGCCCGGAAAAGTTGGCAACATCAAATATTCAAACAAAACCTAATTTTTTAAAATATTTATTTTAACATAAAATATCAGGAAATAAATCAAGAAATTGAGAGCACAAAACTATATTTTCAATATTTTCATAACTTAATAGAGTTATTTTATCCAACATCTAGGACATTTTCAAGAACGTGGTTTCGAAAACGCTCTCGGAAGGAATTTTTTGAGGAATTGAATAGGTGAGTATATTCTTTTTTCTACTCCAGTAGCCGCCATGCAGAGAGGGATAAAGTGAACCGGAAACAGCGGAGAATATTAAAAAAAACGTATTGAATTTGGATATGATGAGGAAGCGTTGAAGAGGACACCGATAACAGCTGATGGTGTATTATCAGAATTTTCAGCGCATTTCGACAACTATGTAAGCTTGAACTTCGTATCTGAAAAGGTTGTCAATCCACTAAATCGCCACCCTGCTGATTTCATGGAATCTAAAAATATTAGTCTACTTGAAAAATTTCAAAAAATAATTTCTGATGTAGCGTTAGGTATTAATTCGGATTTTGAGGTTAATATTTAAGTGTCGGTTCTAAAAAAAGTGTAAGGCTCTATCAAATTTTTTTATTTGGTGATATTTTATGTTAAAATAAATATTTTACAACATTGAATTTATGTTTGAAATAATTTGTTTGACAAATTTGACATTGAAGATCGGCCCTAAATTTCTCAAATATCGACTAATCCAGTTGAGGAACAAACGTATACACGATATTTTAAGAAACATATCAATAATTGAGAACAAATGAAAAAAACTAAAATTTTGTTTTATTTTAGGGCCGGCCTCGGGTCGGCCCGTTTTAACCCGGGCCGGGCCAGGGCCGCAAAATCGAAAATGCGGGCCGGCCCGACTCCAATCGGGCCGCCCTTTCCCAAGTATGATAAAAACTGATATTCAGTGCAGAAGCTTAATATGCTACTGAGATATAGCCGTTTTAGGCTACTTGCTATTTTAGTCTTCTATTTTCTGTTCTTGTCCCGATCATTTCGATTATTTATAATAAACATTTTTAATATACGATACACAACACTTAATAACGCTAAATTGGCTTGGATGTAAAAATGATGTAAAAAAATGTAAAAAATCGCTTCAGGCTTTTATAGCTACGATCAAAGATCGGAGCTGTGAAGGCCTGGTCGAACCTGATAAGGTGTGCATGAGTTCGGCTCTTAAGTACACCCTGTCTCTTCTCGGCCTCCTAGTGCTCTCCCACATATCACGGAGTAAGCCTAGGGTACGGTGGCTTCCGGCCAACGTGTTGGGCAGGGCCTTAAGTGACCAGTCTGCGGCTAATGATTTCCTCTTGTGGACAAACCATCAGCTCCCGCTCTCTCATCATTCACCCTTAGCTTGGTCCAACTGGACTTTAAGCACCAGGCGCGATACCAAGTAAGGAATAAATTGTCGGAAAACTTAAAAGAAACCGCAATCAAAAAAGGGTGCGCTCCACTGCCACGAAACCGCGCCGCATTGTAAAAGACTTTGCACCAATTGCAAACTCAACCTTTTAATTTATTATTTTTATTTTCAATATTTTTTAAATATTTACAAGTCACTTATATGGACGATGAAGACTCTTCTGGTTCATTAAATAAGGTACTAAGAATTTCTTTTCATTAATTCATCAAGATTTCTGCTGAATGAAACGTTAACTGATAAATAAAATATTTAAAATAAAAATAATAAATTAAAAGGTAGTGTTTGCAATTGGTGCGAAGTCTTAGGCAATGCGGCGCGGTTTGTTGGTAGTAGAGTGAAGGTGTAATACATAATCCGGTATTACGACAACCACTGGTTCTAATACAATATAATGTTACTTAAAATGTTTATTCTACTCAGGATTACTTCACAATTTTTTACTTTTTTAATATTATAGCTCTTCTTCTTGTACGCTACCCGCAAATCTCTAAATAAATAACTTATTAATTACCGCGTGCTCTCGCTACAAATTAATTATGGATATATTTATCTGAAAAATTCATATAAAAATTTCTAGAAGAACATTAAGATTTAATAATTTAAACAATAAAGTTGGTTTTCTATAGCGCTTGTGAAATTATATTTTACAGCTATCGGTTATTTAAAAAATATACAAATTTAAAGAATTATAAAACACTTAAAATTATGAAAATTAATTTCAACCTGTCAAAAATTATATTAAAATACTCAAGATTATGTAAAAATAACTTTAACAGAAAAACTTTATCATACTATTTATTACGGGAACCAAATGTTTCTGGTCAACTTTAAATATCTAATTTTCAAACTTATGTTAATTTCTAAAACAATGATTACCTCTGATTAAAGATAATTTTTGTTTTTACTATAACAAGATAAAACAAGATTAATTACTTCTAAATCCCCACAAGTGTTGGTATCAATACGACACTTTTTAAACCAATTGATTGAATATTAAAAACTTTCTCGCAATAATATTTTTTCCGTTAAATTGTGAATTGACCAGTATGTGCCCTACCCCGTACTGAATTCATGCACCAAATTAGAACTTGCAGGTGATTTTAGGTGGTTCGATGTCAGTTCTTTGTTTACAATTTCACTTTTTAATTAGCATATTCATTAAAAATGATTCAAATAGTCTAACAAGAGGAAGTTTTTGATACTTAAAAACCACATATTTATATAGGATACAAAATATTTCACATATTTCCGTGAAAAGAAAGAAAAGTTGAGCTCAAGTCCAAATAGTACAGTTTAATCAAGTAGTGGCAGTGTTATTACGAATTTTTTCGAAATTTTCCCAGACATTCCCATCGAAACTACTCTATTTTTTAAAGAATTTGTCTAGAAACTGGCTTGCACTTTCTCTAAATTTTTACTTATACTTGTTTACTAAAACAACGGCTTAGAATTTTATTTAAAGTGTATAAGGAACATCAGTGTATAAGGAACATTTAAAGTGTATAAGGAACAATGCGTCAACTATGAAAAGAATGTCTTCTATAAATGCCTGATTCTTCTGATAATGAGCAATAATATAATTCTTGCCATTTCCGTTGCACCGCATATTAATAGAATTGACTTTTGACAAAGACACTAAAATAGAGTAGTTCATAGAGATTTTAATTAAATCACCTATTTACCAACTGCTCACCAAAAAATATTTTTATCAAATCTCTTAAAGGATGTTTGCAGTTATCACGCTAAGTTCAGTAAGGTGTGACGGCACATTTTATACTACAACGCATTAAGTATATTAAATATACTAAAACGTATAAAAATATTGAAACAATAAAATAAGTATATAAAATAACTTTTAATAATAAATAAATGTCATGACCACCAATTGTTATTTCTGCTATGAAAGTGTTCAGTTTGATAAATGGCCAGCGCTAAATGGACCCTCGGATCACCGGGCAAACTATTTTTTTTATAAACACCAGAATGATCAGAATGATCAGCTTAAATATACCAATTGCGATATATTTTTAAATGCATTTTAAACATCCTTAAAAACCTATGAAATTACAAATTTGGAAAATATGAACATATCATACTGAAAAACTAAATAACAAATTATAGACCTCATGTATACATTAAATACTAAAATATATTGTTTTTAGTAAGGAATAATGTTTAACTAGAAAACCTCACGCCAAATTAAAATGACAATTTTACTACCTCAAACATATTTTTCTAAATTCCACGTGTAATTTAAAAATTTTTTCAATGTTATTTTTTCATCATTGTACTGATCTCCACGCCAAATCGAAATAACGATTTTGCGATTTTTTATTGCGAAACGTGTGTGGAAATTTTGACGTGTTTATAACAAAAACATTTTTATCACAATTTAATTAAGCGTGTCTTAAACTATCTAAAAATATTAATATCTTGCCACAAAGTTAGATCACGTTTCCTGAGTTCATTCTTTTACCATACAAGTTCGGATGTAATCTGTCAGATAATTTTGAAATTCAACGGAAATGTTAGATTATAACAGTGTTACCGAGCTCTTGATTCTACTATTTCAGTTGTTTTGGTATCGATTATTTAATCGTTAATTACGAAGTTGAGAGCGAATTTTTGCAACTTTCTTGAACGTATAATTTCTAGATTTTTCTAAAATTATTTTTAAATTATAAAAAGCTTCTGAAATTTAAGTTTCTAGTATCCTAAGTGAGGCCACAGTGATTGACACCATTTCAAATTACATATCATACATTATGAATTCTGTAGAAGATGGCATGTCTATACAGCAGAGGCTGATTGAATAAAAAAATATCGGGGAATTGTAATAGGGAAAGGTTTTCTTAGAGTTCATTCCTTATTAAACTTTTAACTGATTTTTAAATGTTTTCTTGAAATTTTTCGAAACCCTAACATCGTTTTAGCTTTCCGGTTAGCTGATATTTATGGTTTAAAATTTAAAGGCGCAGGAGGAGCTGTTGTGATCCTTTTTTGGTGTCGCGGTACCGAATTAATTATCAATTTAACCTATTTCAGCGTATTTTTTAATGTATGATAATAAACTATTTATAGAGAAACAGACATTGAAAAAAATCAGGAAAATAAAGAAACACATTGGGAATACAATATACTGAGATTCACGATTATTTGTGATTAAGGAGAAATCTATGTATAAAACCTACAAAAATTCCCATTAAAATATTGAAATAGTTAACAAACATAGTCTCTACAGCAGTATTTATTTTTGCAAAACGGCATCAATGATTGAAGTAATTTGGGTGCAACTGGAAAAGGAAGTAAAGTGCATAAAAATTAAATGAAATGTGATATATACTTTTCGTGTAAATAGTAAGAACATTATAAAACCTTTAGTTGATTCCCCTAACACGAAAATGGAAATAAAAATTATGGTTCTATACGAAAAGAGATGCTAAATTGACTTAACAACAATTGTTTTTATTCATCTTAATGTTTGCTAGCACATATTCTATCTTTTCGAAAATTGGAATAATCAGGAGCCACAGTTCATTTTATCCGCAAATGCCGCCACGCGAAAATAAACGTAATCTAGCACGCAGAGTTCAGATATCCTTAAAATCTTAAAAATTACATTAATAATTTAATGATGACAACAATCTAGAGACCATAATTGTTTTGCATAAAAAACCAGGCGAACTCGTTTAATGGATTCCAATCTAATACGTTCTTCAAAAAAATCGTTTTTTTTCAAAAAGGATTCCAATCTTATTCGGAAAAAAATAAATTAAGCAATAATTAGCTTTTAATCAAAATAATAAATATCAACCTAATTTGATTGTAAATATAAGAAAGTTTTGATATAAATTTGTTATTCAAAGTTATAGGCATATTTAATTATTTTTCTTAATAGTAATGACTTTTATCAAATTCCATATTATGGCTATAAATAAAATAAAAAAATAAACATCAGTAGAAGAAAATGAGAATAAATGAAAAGGTGGACCTAATATGAACTAATAAAAATTAATAAGATTATTATATTACCTACCATTTTTTTTAAATTCCGATGTTAATATTGACAAAATAATTGTTATGATATATATTTAAGTCGTGTTTGTAAATAATTAACTAAGCTCACATATAAGTAAAAGTAACCTTTTTGTTATTACGTAAGAATTTTGAAATAGACTTATTATTGACATTGTGGAATAAATCATTATTATTAATTTCTAAATTACCAATTTCCTTTTATTAGACAATTCAAACATAATGTAATCACTTGAATTACAATTTGTAATATCTTATTCATAAGAAAACTATTCAAATAAAAAGTTTTATTTATGATAAAACTATTAAAAGAAATACAACATAGTTTTAAAAATATTCAGACGTGCGTTTATTTTTTAAGCGTTTGGAAAAAAATAAAAGGTATTGATGTGGAATACTTATGTATATTCGAATTAATAACATCATTTGTACAATAAAAATAATAAAAAATAGGCGTGAAAGAGAGAATAATAACTAACCAACAGTTCTAAACCTAGATATCAGGGTTGCACGGAAATCGATTTTTTTTCAAACGGACGACGGAAAACGGAAATGGAAATTAAAAATTTCAAACGGACGATGGAAAACGGAAATGGAAATTATTTTTTTTCAAACGGACGACGAAAAACGGAAATGGAAATTATTTTTTTCAAACGGACGACGGAAAACGGAAATGGAACTCGAAAAACGACGGAAAACGGAAAACGGAAGATGGAAGATGGAATTTCGTGAAGAAGATTAAACTACTGGGAATAGAATTTAGATTTTTTGCTGCTAGTAGAGCGTGTATCTATTATTTGCCTTCGCATGCGCCCATTGAACATGATTTTGACGGGAAGAAGAATACCAGAAGATTGGAAAATCGCCAAAGTGAATCTCCTACGAAAGGGGAAGGATGGTCTAGATGATCATCGACAATATCCATTCTGTTCGAAAATTCATTGAAAAATGTAATGAATTCAAATTTCCTCTAGAACTAGCTCTAGTCGACTTTTCGGATTCTTTTTTCAGATATCAGAATCCATGGATCAACAATCAATATTCCTTTAAGAGATTGGTGAGTCAAGTTGACTCGACGTCACCATTTCTATTCGCATTTGCTCTCCAAATGATTCTCGATGAATCGATAAGGAGAGTGTGGGAGAAGCTGAAAACATCTGTGTTGATGGAACATTTTTGAAACAATTCGAATTCGCTGACGATCTGGTGCTAATTGGAAGTTCCTCAGAAGAAATAAGCCGGCGTCTAAATCAACGGCTAGAAATCACGGTCTAGAAATCAACACAACAAAGACGATGATCGTACTCATGCTACTGAGGACTCCATATTTAGCATTCTACAAATGCAATCTTTTACTTCCTCACATGCTAATACATCTTTAAGTTGTTGGCTCTCAGGATAAATATAAATTTATTTGAGTTAGAATTAATACAATGGAATATACAACAATATATCGTAATGTCAGTACAATTAATATCGGTGGTTCAGTGGTTTCAGCAAGCAATAGATAGTTCGAAATACGACCGTGAGCAATTTATTCCTCTGCTTCAACTTGTGCTTCTTCTTGACTGAGCCGAAACTGTGCTTAAATACTCCATCCGTGACTCTCTCAACATCTGGTCACCATGTGGGTTTATTGTTCTCCGAAAACAGCCATTGCCATACGGTTTTCAAATGCCCAGGACGTCTGCATTTTTCCCATGGTTGTAAGCAGAATTGTTATTGTTTCGACCAATGAAGTTTCTCTCATTTGGGTTGCACATTGGTCAACACTTGAAAGATAAATCCTAACACTTTGGAGAGAGATGGTCCGCATCTTGATCCCCCATCGGATCGGTTTCTCTCAGAACCGTGACATTGCACATTTTAAATACAGTCGGGGGTTGCACGGAAATCAGTTTTTTCTGACGGACGACGGAAAATGGAAATGGAAATTAATTTTTTCAAGCGGACGACGGAAAACGGAAATGGAAATTAATTTTTTCAAACGGACAACGGAAAACGGAAATGGAACTCAAAAAACGACGGAAAACGGAAAATGGAAGATGGAATTCCGTGCAACCCTGCTAGATATGTTTTATTAGGTTATATTATCTATGTTTTTTTTGTTAATTTACAAGTTTAAAAGCAGCTGTATTAATCCAAAAGAAAACTCATAACAAGGCTTTAATATTTTTAGATAGCAGAGTTAGGCGGAGTTCCGAATTCCATATTCCGGCCATTTTTCCATTCCGAATTCCGGAGTCCGTATTTTCAAATTTTATTTCGAATTTTGGATTCCGAAAATAAAAAATTGTAATTTGGCAAATCTCTGGTAGAGTTTAAGGAAAAACAGACACTCTGGTGCAGACAATATTTGTATAAAATACATGTTAAACTTGTGGGACAAACGTAAAAATAAGAAAATAATTATTTCCATTTGGGTTATTGGAGCATTTTTCCTTCTGAACGTTGTTGAGTTGATTGAAAAAGTGGTAAATGGGAGATCTTGAAGAGTGTAAGAAGCAGACTCTCGTTCTCAAGATATTCGGCTTCTTGGTTAGTCATATTGAAAACGATAACCGGACCAAACGATGACCGGACCTCTGTTGCCAGTGAGGTTGTCTTCATCGTCTACTACTTAAAGGAAACTACGCTCAACGAGAAATTCCCGGAGCTTTTGTCTAAATGGTTAGTGATTATCTCACGGAAGAGTTGAACAAGCTGCTTTTTGGGGGTGCTCTTCCTCACCTTCAAGCCGTCTTATTTCCAAAAAAAACTGTTGCTTATAGCGATTAGAACAACAATCTTATCATTACAACCAAAGCCAACAATTCTCGTTAGAACCACGATAGTTGTGAAAAAAATTGTCAAAAAAAACGTAAAATATTAACATATATATTTTCTATCAGGAAACAAATAAAAAATGCTCTATTTCTAGATATATAATTTAATATATTAATCCAATTAAACGTTGAAAGGTGAATAATATAGAATTTATTGGTATAATGATAGGCTGAGCTGATCTGGTCTAGTTGAGTATTGGGATATTACATATTTATAGTAAATTAACTGGGTAGTGTGGCATACTTATGAGTTATAAACGTTTTTTTCACACCATGCTGACGAACCTTTATGGTGTCGATACAATATTTTTTATCATTAGATTACCATTTATTCGTTTTTTTTAAGTTTCATCCCAATCTCTTCTGTTTTAGTGTAATGGTTAAGAGTAAAGTCTTTCGCTCTTCCATTATCCAGCTGTTTAAGCAAAATTTGACTCTTAGATGCATCCGTGATCAACATGATGGCCTATCGTGTCAGAAAAGGTGCTATATTGTCAGATTCCAACAAACAACGAAGACTCGCGAAAGGAAAACAGCTTCTGGCCCGTACGCAAACGGGAGAGAATTTGGTGACTGTCGACGATAGTCGAGAAAAAGTTGGAAAGTGACCAGTACAAGATGGATTACACTGGCTGAAACAATAACAATTTTGTTTACAACCATTGGCAAAAGACTGACATCCTTGACATTTAGAAGCTCTACGGCAAAGTGCTGTTTTTGGAGAAAACAAACCAACATGATGATCAGATGTTGAGAAGTATTTAAGCACAGTTTCTGCTCATTCAAAAAGTTCAAGTGCTCAGAGTCTGGTGTCAATTGATGTACTGTCAACCGTTCAACTGACCCACCAAAAATAAGTCTAAATGTATTGCGATATTTGTTATTGGATATTCTATTGTATTAATTGTTAATTTGTAATAAATATATATAAACTGAGAATCACAATCTCAAAGTGAACTTTTCTGACGAGATGCTCTTCACGGTAGAAACCCAACACAAAGTGTGCTGAACGTACGTGACAAAATTTATCAAGGTATTCCGAGTAATATTCACACCAAATGGAAAGTAAATTATTCGCATTATTAAGCTTGATTTTTGAATTTCAACATAGTAATAACAAATAGGTTTTTTTACGCAGAATTAATAAACTTGTCTTAAAATATCTAAAAACATAAAAATGGTACCAGAAAATTTTCTTTTTAACCTATTGTACATTAACTGGATCCCATGACATACGTGTTTATTAATTTATTTATTTACGCTACGTGTGCTAGACAGGTGAATATAATATAATGTACATAAACAATTGACCCATAAATTAAAACAAAATAGAAAGCTAATCAAAAACAAAATAAAAATAAATAATAACAATATAAAATGTGGTAGGTAACAAGAAAGATAGATAACTAATATGCCAGCACTCCACTGCCAAGAAACCGCGCCGCATTTCAAAAGACTTCGCACCAATTGCAAAAACCTTGCCTTTTAATTTATTATTTGTATTTTAAATATTTTATTTTTTTAATGAAAAGAAATTCTTAGTACCTCAATTAATGGATCAGAATATTCACTGTTAATATAAGTGACTTCTAAATATTGAAAATATTGAAAATGAAAAGGTTGAGTTTGCAATTGGTGCGAAGTCTTTTGCAAGGCGGCGCGGTTTCGTGGCAGTGGAGTGTACCAGAGTTTCTGCAAAGAAAAAATAATTGCATAAAACATAAAACGACTAATTAAGGCTAACAGGGGAAACTTCAAGACTCTCCAGAAACGGCAAGTGAAGCCTTCTTTTCAAATTCTCCGACAAACTCTTATCCGTATCTGTTATGGAAAGTTATATTAAACATGAATTAAATGTTAAAAAAGATAGAAAAATGTTAATTAGATTAAGAATCGCTCACCGACAAATATATCGTTTCATCCTGTCAAGATTAATTTCTCACTATTAAATGATGAATTTCTTTTCAAAAATTAAGCTTTCAGAATCTTCTCAGTGATTTTCCCATTAACGATACAGTCAAACAATTTAAAGTGTCACTATAAATCGCAATAATTAGAAAATAGCGATTGTATTAGGCAACAGTTCATTGTGTGTTGAAGCACGCATATTATTTAATTTAGTGACCTGAACTAAATGAGTGCGTATAAAGGGTGAATTCATTTATTTTATTGTATGGTATTGTCCTTTTCAGAGATCGGTGCCTAATGGAAGAGTAAAAAAAGAAGAAAAAATGATGGACGGCCACAAACATCTTTTTTTCTCGTAGTTAGCGATTTCAAAAAGCAAAAAACGACGTGGCAGGCTGGCTGGATCGTTTGGACAGCAGAATCGTGTGGACCGCTGGATCGTACCTCAAACCTGGGATAATAGGATATAGTCACGCTTGGATAGAGCGATATGGGTCGTTGTTCGATTATTGCCTTGGAGAGTACAACGTATATCAAGAAAGTTGGTTTCACAACGATGCCGGTAGGTCATTATAGTGGGTTAAGCTAAAATTCCATTGTTAGATCTGAGTTCTATGTATAGGATTTGGTTGTCAATTGTTCAAGGACCCGGGAGTGTGCTGCAGCACGCATATTATTTAATTTAGTGACGTGAACTAAATGAGTGCGTATAAAGGGTGAATTCATTTATTTTATTGAAGTGTCCTTTTCAAAGATCGGTGCCTTATGGAAGATCAAAAAAAGAAGAAAAAATGATGGGCGGCCACACGGCCATAAACAACTTTTTCGTCAATTCCTCTTCAATGTGTGATACCCATTATTTCGAAAAAAGCGTGGCCGTCAAAACGAGAACCTCATTCCATCCTAATTTTTTTGCTCTTCCATTAGGCACCGATCTCTGAAAAGGATAATATTCAATTTATATTTATATTTATTGTTTGTTATTGATTGTTTTAATGAATAAACGGCTTAATTACTCAAGTTTGAGGTACTATACATAAGACACCGTCCATTGTGTGTAGAGTGAAGTTATAAATTTGTTTAGAATTAATTAATGAGAATGATGTCTCGGAAAATAACACTGAAATTAAACTATCCAAATAATTGTTTTTATTAAAAACTAAAAATGGATTCAAGATTCAACATTTTTTATTCCGGATACTTCTTTTCGTCTCGGGTTTTTTTGTCTGAGCTTGAAACGTCCGAAAGATCAACGAATCAACTTTTATTTTAATACTAATAAATTATGTCACATATTTGTTTATTAAGATATAAACAAGTGAACAATAGAAAACCAACTGTTAGCGATCAGGAAGAATTCCATCATCAGACCGAAATCATCATTATCACACGTTGACACTTTTACCTCTCTTCAGTTCAAATCATCCCTCGAATTGTAAATTTTGCTCAATGGAAACATTCGACTCTAGCATCTCTTTGATCCAGATTATTTTTTGATACTAAATTTTATTCTTATCAACATGATGGATCACCCTCAAATTTAATCTTTAAATCACATTCCAAACTAACCGCTGTTTGGATATCATCTTCTCTCATCATTATTGTTATTATCATTTTATTGCATTTCAATTTGTTATTGTTTTTTATTAGCATTTTGATTGCTTTCCAATTCGAATTTACTGAATTGTATTTTTTGAAGAAAAAAAAAGATTCTTGCAAAATTAATGGTTTTATTGCAAAATGAGAGAGTTATAAATTCAAGCATAGGGTTTATTTATTGTCTTTCTAAAATTATTGCTATTCACTTATTTACAAATAGGCTTTCTTTTACAAAAGGTATTATTAAAAAATGCATTTTTGAACGAACCGAGTGCTTTGACAGCCATAAAACAGCGTTTCACGACCACTTGACAACTAAATCTCAAGTGTCATGTAAACTGTTACAAATAACACAAGCATAGATTTCCAAACCATTTAGCTCAATGTTTTCTCATTAAATGTGTTTGTTATCATACATTTCACATAAATTTGAATATGGCATTTGTAATAATTTGGCTTTGAATGCTTAAATTTCATCCAGATGTGCGATCCGCTTATTACCCTTTTTATTTACTGGTTGTTTATCATGATATTGCTTCTTAAAATTATTTAATTAAGTTTTTCTTTATTTTTTTAATGAAGTAAATATAGCATCTCAAATGGTAACAACGATTGCCATTTATTTACGCTTGTCTTAAAACTTTCACGTGTATTTTACACAAATATTGTCTGCACCAGAGTCTCTGCTTTTCCTTAAACCCTACAATAAATGTCAACTTTTGAATTTCGGAATATTCAACTCCCAACCACATTTGAAAAGTCGGAAACCGGAATCCGGAAAACAGAATTCTGGAATTCCGTCCGTTTCTGGTGTTAACATTTTTATGAAAAAGAACTTTTGAAATTCGGAACTGAAATATAAAATTGCGGAATTCGAAAATAGGGAACCCAGAATTCGTAATGGCCGGAGTACGAAATTGCTCCCAGCTCGGCTCTCTGCAAATATAAAAATCATTACAAAATGTTATATTTGAACGCATCTTCTGAGCTAACTGTATCAACCTTCCAATTGGAGTGTTTTCCAACACAAGATGATTTACACAATTGATAACAAGTTTTCAATTCTTATCAATAAGCTTATTATTACAGTAATAACCTTTCAATTGAGTTTAAAATATAATAAATATTTTAAATATTATAACACCTCAATGCTAAAACTTTCAAAATAGCTTATCTTTAGTATTCATCGATAGAAACACTCTGCAATATTGTTTAGCAGAGATGCGCGGAATAGGAGTTTTTCAATTACGGAATCCGGGATTACAACAATCTCTTGTATTGATTTCTGCATGAAATGGGATTATCTGGAGTTCGGAATTAAAATATGAAATTTTGGAAACCCGAATACGGAATTTGGAGATTTGAAAATTCGCCTCGAAAAAAATCCCGGAATCGAAAAATTAGTTAAAATTTAGCTTTTCCTGCTTTACATTGAGTCAAATTTTGAATCAGAAAGCAAATTTAAAATAGTTGTGAATGTGATTGGTACTGAATGATTTTTAAATATGCTATTTATCCAAAAAACACCGTTTCCAATGCACCCGTGGCATCAAAGAGTCTCTTAACCTTTGGCGACTTGTTCATCCATGTTCGTTTCAGAAAGAATAACAATCTTATTGTATTAATTTTTATGTTTGCTTCTGCTGACGTTTAATTATTGATGTACCCAGTACGCTCTATCATTTTCCTAAAAGGATGGAATAACAATGAAAACTCATTAACATCAAAGCGCGCCACACGAGAATTCCAGTAACCTTGGTGCTTGTATGGTGCTTGTATCTTGTATATAGAACAGTGGATAACTTTTCACTTTTTTGATCCATTTTTGGTATTCCGATCGGTGCTGTTTTCATTATATATAAATACATACACCTTTCAGTAAAATAATATATTTTTACATGAGATAAACAAACCTAAAAAGTTACTAATCATAATAACATAAATTAGAAAAATTTTAAATGTTAATTATACATCAATAAAAGGAAAAACAAATTAAAAAATAATAATAATAAACATGAAAAATAAACAACAGTCTTGTGACCACAATATTGTCTTTGTTTACGCTGCATCACGTTAAGCAGGCCTGAATGACCGACAAAGCGATTCTCAATCGGGAAAGATCGCAAACCTACGTTGTTATTATGAAAATAAGTATTTTCAACGGTTTCGTCGACTTCGGTTTCGAAACCAGCGCCTAATCGGTGTCAAATCGATTTAAAACCATCATCATGTCGGTTAACGGGTCGACCCCGGTTTACCTGTATTTGCAATAATACTTTCATCAAACTTTTCCCGTTACGAGTGTCACAAATAAGTATCGTACCATTTGGGACAGAATAATAAAAAGTATTACGAAAATTCCGAAAATTTCTGCGGATAAAGATATATTTTTGTTGACAACCTAATCCGTTAAATGTTTAATTGTTGTGTAAAGAAAATGTTAAAATCTCACAAAAAATGCTCAGATAACCTAGAGCGCCAAGTGGTATGATAACAAAATGGGCTCAGTAAATGGGTTAAAATCTAATTTTTTGGAAATACATTACTATTTTTTTATTATCAAATTATAAGAAATTGAAAATTAAATTTCAACATTTTTTAAATTATTTTCAATGGTCTCAAAGAGACCATGAAACAAATATTCAATTTATGTTAATAATTTCTCTGTTTTTCATTATATTTCTTCACAATTTCTAGGTCAAATCAGAATTATGTCGTAAACAATATTTTATTGAAAAGACGTAACAATTTTCAGATGCACTAAAAATCGGAAAATCTTTATTTCCGGTATATGGAAATATAATGGAAATAAAAAATCTGACAAAATTGTGAAATGTGAAATAATTGAAATGTGAATGTGAATTGTGAAATAATTCCGGATGCCGAAACATGTTAATGCAACATTAATGTTATTAGTTGCGAATAGTATTTAAACTAAATGGTAATCAAGCAATCAATATTAGAAGGAAGTAAACGAGCAAAATTGGATCTTTATTTACATTTTTTATAATATTCTAAAACGTTATTTTTTTAGAAAATAAGTTATTGTTCATTTGATGTTCGATCATATCGTATTCATTTAAAAAATAATCTTTAAGCTATTATTTCATTCATTTCTACTTTAAAGTTTTTGTTTTTTGTATTCTGTGTTCAGAAGTTAGAGCAAAGTATAGGTTCGCACTTTGAGAATTTCACATTTTTTTAGAATAATGGGTTTTTTTTACAACAATGTGAATGGGATCAAACTAGTATATATTTAGAGTTGAATATTATATACCTAATATTTTTGTGCAAACTTTTTGTTTAACAAATATTCCCTTAAATTTATTCACAGGGTCTTTTAAAGTTATATATGAAACTTTTAGGCTCTGTGGAAGATTTCGAGTTTCGTTTTTTTAAATTGTGTATAGTTAAAAACAACCTAGTATTTTTTCCGAAAAATTATTTAATGTTCGCCTCATTTATAGAATTATATTATAATTATTCTTTGAATTCTTGAAGAGATTTGAGAATTCCTCTTAAATTCACAGACACACGGTCTTTAATCTCGGCTAAACTTGATTAGTAATCTCGAATTGAATTTTTCGATTTATAAACAAACTCAAGCAAGTGCCAAGTAATTTGTTGTGTTTCGATATAAATTCAAATCCAATTTTGAATGTTTCTGGCATCCACAAACAGTTCTAGGATGGCTAAAAATATTCGAATTATTAATTTTTTTGGTAAAAGTTCTGTTATCTATTTTTAATTTCGAATTCTGGTGTTTTAAAGTGGACGCATGGAGTTGACATCCTGGAGCTGATAAGAAACGGTTTACTTCGTTATAATCGCTTAACTGAATAAAGGGATGAAAAATTTTATTTGAACTGTATTAGAATCTTAAAAACAAAACGTATAGACAAAATAACATACCGATACTTCATTTGTTATAGAATTTAATCAATAGAAATCTAAATGTTAATTTATTCAGGCTCAAGTCAACTGTTTTCTTATAAATAAAAAGTTCAAAAAAGACACTCTAATCTAATATTTAAAGAATTTCTAAAGTTTTATATATAGTTTGAGACGATGTAATTAAAATAACGTGAGAAATATCTCGCAATTTACAGATAGAAATAGATCAAACAAGCGTAAATATTGTAAAATTTGCAATTGGATTTGTCGGGCATGCTAAATTAATTCTTAAAGAAAAAGATGCCCAGAAAAGTAACTTTAACCTGAAAATTCTTAAACTAACAACAGTTGGTGATATCTTAAGGGAAACCTATAGAATTGACGGCATAGATAGTATGTAAAACACACGTAGAAACTTTAAAAAATGTGTTTAAGTATTGTAAAATCCTTATTTTCAATTTACCTGCTTATTTATTTTATAAAACCAAAATATAGTACTGTCCTTTTCAGAGATCGGTGCCTAATATCTGCAATGCTACATCTGCAATGCTATTAAAAACGTATCTTTCGTTGTGTACATCAAAATCCATCAAACTTAATAAGTATTCGAATAAAAGACCGTCAATCGAGGTTTTCAATTCTAAAGTAGTAAATTAGGAGGTTTTAAATAAACATTTAATTAGTAAGTACTAAACTTTTTGAAACTCAAATTGTATGTTAACCTCAATTTCGTACCAATTTCCTATAACTGAAAAAACAGCTATAAGAGATTAAATAATCAATCCGTTCCGAGTGTCAGATATTGTGGATACCGAACCATGACAGCAGCGTGTTTTTTTTAAATAAACAAAATGTTTTTGTATTAATCAAGAATAAGGGATCAACAATTGATTTTTGAGACCTATATAAAAGCCATTTCAATTTACTTTCCCTCAAAAACAATTGGTTATAAAACCGTATCAATTTGAGCCAGATACTTATTTGATAATTAACAATCTTAGTATACTAACAAAAGCTAAAAGTCGATATGGTATGTTTGCTTTATTAAACTCATTAATCGAAAGCTGTCAAAATGCGCAAAATGATGAAATATATCCAAGCCATTTTAATGAAAAAATTATTGTCATAAATCGATATTATTCCATCATCTATATATTCATAATGGTGCGTTTCTTCAGCTCCCGAATTGCTAAAAATATGGTAAGACATTTAAATGAAAATATTTTCACTGAAATATGAGAAGAAGAGGTTAATATGATATAATGACGAATGACAAATGTGCTTAAACGCCTTGTTGTTCTCATAACGGCCAGGGGTTGTTTTCCATCATCCGATTGTTATCCCTATTTCTTTAGTGGCTCTTAAACAATAATCAAGTTCAGATTTGAAAAAGTGTCAAATTACAAAGGGACAGAGGTTTTTTTGTCGACTTTAGCTTTCTGCATTCCTTTGGAAATTTTTGTTGGAATGTGACTCAATTACACTATTGGTTTTGTTTTTTGTCGCTTAAATTATTTTTCTTAGCTATTTTAAAGCAAAACCTCGCATTTTTTTGCTCGTTATTTATAAAAATGTGCTAGAAAATTATAGAAAAAATTTAAAAAAAGGATTTTCTAAACACGGAACCCTCAAATTTGAAATTTTAGTGGACGTTTCTGTTTCGCTTTAAGCAAAATTTTATGAGATTCAATTCAGGGAATCCTTATAACATCAAGTAGCTAAATGACTAAATAGTAGCTAAAGTAGCTAGTAGCTAAATGACTATCAAAAACCTTAAATGAACCCGTAATCTTGTTATTGCGAGTGGCTTGTCTATTTCAAAGTAGCGATGTAGCGAATTCTCCTTATGGAAACTTGTAGCCAATTATCCTTAATTACCAAGTAATAGTTAATGATAATTGCATGCCAAATGGAAATAATGATTTTCTTCTATCTACTCCGGTCATACAATTTTTACGTGTACTTTAAAAAAACCTTGATTACTCCATTTGGTCAGATTATTCTTAAACTATCGAAAAATATATATCGTTAGTTTAACACTCCAGTTGGCGTGCAATTGATAACCAAAATATTTTTTTTTATTTTTAAAACTTGAATATAGACCTAACACATATTTTGAGAAGTTACAGTAGGCATTAGGATGTTACCACTTTATGAGCAACCTAACTTAAAGGCTATGTTATTTAGCAAAATTGCATTAATTCGTGATAAAATTTTAACTATCAAGCGCCATCTATTTGAAGTTTCATACCAATATATTCCCCCAAATGGAGAGTTTAAACTGAGAGCCCTGAAAACGCATTCAAAGATAGTAATTCGGTAAGAAAAGAGGTATTTTATATAGTTTAGAATGTGCCTAATAAGTTTAAGTGAAAAGTGCTTAGAAGTTAATACGTGTATCCTTATAATACTCGTTTAAATATTAGAAAATTTTAATTTTCATTTTGCGTGCCAATAGTACATTTAAAAAGAAATTTTAAAGTTCGCTAAACTATTAAACTATATTTTAACTCTGCATTCTGGATTATGTTTATTTTTAGGTGAGAATGTACGCAGACTATTTTTTTTTTGAGAAATTAATTAATAGAAATAAATTTTTTCACATCTAAAAACGTTATTTAGAATTTTTATTATCAAAATCTGAGAAATTGACAATTCCAATTTTATTTTTATAAAAAATAAAATAATAAATCTGACGTGATCTAGAAATTTTGAAGAAATATAATGAAAAACAGAGAAATTTTTTAAAATAAATTGAATATTTATTCACGTTCTCATTAAGACCATTGAAAATAATTCAAAAATGATAAAATCAAACCTTTCATATTCCTAGATTTTGATAATATATCAATTAAAACTTTTATTATCGTTAAAACTTCTTCCAATCTTTATAATTAAATAATAGAAAATGAAAAACTAAATAAAAACTAATTGACTCCTTCAGAATAAGAAAATAATGAGGTTCTCGTTTGGACGGCCATTCTTTTGTCTCTCATCAATTTGTGTTGTCTCAAAAATGGATATCACACATTGAAGAGGAAGCGATGGAAAAGTCGTTTGTGGTCGTGTGGCCGTCCATCCGAGTCTACCATTTTTTTTTGTTCTTCCAGCATCAATTCCTGAAATATATATTTATATATAATAACTTAAACAATAGGGCCATTTTACTAGCTTGTGGGAGATTAAGCGTAACTTGTAAAATATTTTTAGCGTTACAAGTCATTTTAAACACAACAAAAAAAATATATTTAAATTTGTTACTCTAGAGTTCATTGTCTGGGCTTTAAACATCCTTTAAGAAATTATGAAATTTGAAGTTTTAATTGTGATTTTAAAAAAGCAAACATTTATAATTCTGATCACACCTAATGAGAAAATGTTTCGTATGAGAGGAAGACTGAGCTGCTAATTATCATATTTTAATTCCGCTCCACTGAATAGTTTGTGTTTATAAAATTCGACAACAAATCAAAATATTTAAAATTTGATTCATTTTCATTATTTTCATAGAGGCTTCCAAATTGAATGTCGTTGACCGTACTGGTTATTTTCATTTAAACATAGAATTATTTCATTTATAGTTTGAAATATTTAGAACTTATTTCTAATTTATCAAAACCCACTATTTTTCGCACATTTTTGTGATGATAGTTCTCATAATTGATGAGCTTTAAAATCACTTAAGAATTTAAAATCAAATTAATCAAGTGCGATACACTTTACTACAGATTAATGAGATTAATGGTTGTGCTAAGTATCTCAGAATTTCTTATCCATCACTCAAAGTACGTTGAAATATTTTGAATAGGAAATATAAAGAAAACGGTGTCTACTATATATTTAATGAAAAAAACACGAGGAAAATTGCAATAACCAATATTTGAATGACGACTAATTGTAGATTAACTGGAATTGTTACTATTTTTATAAGTTCCGGGTTACCCTTTAAGTACGTCATTGTTAAAGTCTATTTCTAAAAATATGCAAACAACAATGAACTCTAGAGTAACATAAATTTAAATATAGATTTAGATTTTTTGTGTTTCAAAATAACTTGTAATGCTACATATATTTTACAAGTTACGCTTAATCTCCCAAAAGCTAGTAAAATGACCCTATTGATTAAGTTATTATATATATATATATATATTTCAAAAATCGGTGCTGGAAGAAGAAAAAAAATGGTAGACTCGGATGGACGACCACAAACGACTTTTCCATCTCTTTCTCTTCAATGTGTGATATCCATTTTTGAGACAACAAACATTGATGAGATAGAAAAGAATAGCCGTCCAAACGGGACCATTGTCTTTTCTTGTTTTTTCCACTTGATTTAGACATCGTTCTTTGAAAAGTACCATAAAAATATATAATTTTAGAACTATTGGAATTGTTACGCTAGTTTAATATAAATATATTACTAAAAAAGTTTTTCACCTGTAGTTTCACACTAAATGTTCCACAACATTGCACAAACTAAATGTTGGCGGCTCTAATTTTGTATATTTCGGTAAGAATTGGAACTTTCTAAAAAAAATGTAGATAGTGCAAAAAGGGCTAGTAAAATTGCGCGTAAAATTATATGAAATTAGTACGTAAAAATTTAACGAGAACCTCATTTTGCTCTAATTTTTCCTCCTCCATTAGGCACCAATCTCCGAGAAGGACAATATTTACATTTTTTCAGAGATTTTGATATTATCTACATTTTTTGGTCTTATTCATCCAGAATTCATTACGAAGTGTTTAAAGTAGACTATGATAAAAGTAATAAATTATGATAAAATCTCGAAAAATCAACATTTGCGAGAGCCCAGAATATCTAGAACATGATCGGATGAAATAGATTTGAAGGCACCAAATTGGTCCGGCTATAAATTGAGGTCAGTAAACCTGCTCAAAAATAAAAATATATTAATAATTATAAGTAATTTAAGAATAAGTTGCTTTAATGGTTTACAAAGCCGTTTTCATTCTCATATACTAAAACCAGTCGTCCTATGTGATAGGTTCTCGTTTTTAAAGCGTTTTAAGGAAAACGGAAAAATAATTTTTTGGTAAATTAATCTAGAAAAATTTTGTTTGACTGAGTACAAAACTTAAAAGGACCTATGTAACGAGAAAATATAATTTTCCATTTAAATTTAAAATAATCTATTCACACCAAATTAATCTGAATTCTGTCTCAAAAATGGATATCACACATTGAAGAGGAAGAGATGGAAAAGTCATTTGTGGTCCTGTGGCCGTTCATCCGAGTACCATTTTTTCTTTTTTTTTTTTATTTTCATTAGGCACAGATCTTTGAAAATGACAATAATTACTATGAAAATAACCACCAGTTTATAAAGAATTTTAAAAATCAGGATTTAAAAAATTAAAGCAAATTGTTTTTTTTTTTTAAATTACAATTATATCAGCTCTGTTACCTCCTCGTCCTAGTAATTTGTTCTACTTCAAACTTATTTTTCCTTGTTAAGCTTTACTATAAAATTCCTGTTATTAGAACTCAGTTTAGGTAAATACGTTCTCAAAATTCCTTTGAATATTGTGAATATTTACGAAAATAAAAATAGAAGAATAGGTTCTAAATGATTTCATTCATTTGTTATGAATTAATCCAATTTATTATTTAACACCAAAATTAAATTATCCCAAAGAAATTCGCACAAATAATATCTTTCTCATATATTACAAAGTCGACTTTTCCATATTAGCACTTGTTCCTGCACTAGGTCTCCAAACATTACTCGTTCAAAAACATGCGTGTGTAAACTTTAGAAAAAATGATGTCAAGCAACCGCAATTTGAAAAAAGAGAAAACATTCCAGCACGCTCATTATTGTTAAAGATTTGCTGATATCCAAATCAACGTCACACACATTTTTTTGTCAACTTGCAATCTTCGAATTCCAATGTCTCCCATTGTTTTTGCGGCTGTTGAGTTTATCCCTCCCTTCTTACAATTAGTTTGGTCGCAGTCTCATTGAGCATGAGCAATGCACGTTTTCTCATTGATTTCAGAGATATTTCTAGTCATCACCAATAATGATTTTTCGAGTTTTATGTTCGAAACGGTTTATCAGCTGCATTTTTCAAATATTGTTGTTTTTATTGTCCTATGGTTTTAATTGTTTTCTTTAGTCTAGTATGCATTTTTATTTGTTCGATTTATACAGTATTAGAAATGTTTCATAATACTTATGTTACATATGAGCTTACAAGGGAAATGTTTTTTTCCAATCTAAATCTAATATTTTGATGAAAATTAAGGAAAATTGTTTTCAGTCTAATAGTATTCACAAGCTCACCAAAAACATGTTTTTAGATTCAGATTTCAATCCAGTTTTACTGTTGCTTAAAACATTTCTGGCGAGCTGAAATTTGTTGTGCATACTGTTAGACACAAAACACATATTTCATAAAAATCTGTAAGAGATTGGTCTAGAACATTTTCCTTGTTAGACAACTAAAGCGAACGAGTGATTCAGACAGTGACAATTTTTTAGTTGTGATTTCTTATTTTTTTAACATGGATTTATAGATCTTGTTGTCAGCTTCCTCGAATTGAGTTCATATCTGATAAAATAATTATATATAAGTATATTTTAGAGATAGGCGCCTAATGGAAGAACAAAAAAGAAGAAAAAATGATAGCCTCAGATGGACGGCCACAAACGACTTTTTCGTCTATTCCTCTTCAATGAGGGCTGCCCATTTTTTTGAGACAACACACATTGATGTGGCCGTCTAAACGAGAACCTCATCTTCCATTAGGCACCAATTTCTGAAAAGGACTATATAAAAATATATAAATATAACCAAAACTTTTTTTCCCTGAATATTAATTAAAATTACGTAAAGTTGTATTTATGGGAAATTTAGGTATTTAAAATGTATTAATTTATATAAATATAACTTTAAATATTGGATTTCGTAATGAAACTTATTTATTCTTAATAAGTAGGTAGGTAATTTCCTTCATCCCACACATCCCTTATAATAGGATTCAACAGAATTTCCATATACTATTTCAGAAAAATAATTTAAAATTATTCTTATTACGGTTTCAGTTGGAGTTACTGTAAGACATTTTAATAATTATCTATTTAAGAATACAATTATCCATTTTTCTAGTTGAATGCACGTCAATTGAAACGAGAAAAACATATCTCATTTAACGTTAAAAACACTGTTGACCAAGTAAACTATGATATTATAAAAATTAAAGAGATTGACAATTATACTTTTAATTTCATAAAAAATAAAAGTAATAAATCTGACGTGATCTAGAAATTTTGAAGAAATATAATGAAAAACAGAGAAATTATTAACATAAATTGAATATTTGTTTCATGATCTCTTTGAGACCATTGAAATAATTCAAAAATCTTGAAATTGAATTTTCAATTTCTTATATTTTCATAATAGTTATATTAAACTTTTTGTGAATTTTTAATTTATGAAAAGATGATTTAAAAATTTAAGCAGAAATGTTTCTTTAACAAAATTATCGTTCCTTTTACTAATTTTTATGTGGTCCTCTCACTATTTAAGTATTTTAAATGACCTAGGATTAAGCAAACCATTCATAGAACATCAAAACTCTATCAGTTAATATAGATATAACAAAGTTTAATCGGGGCTTCATTATATAGATAAATACTAGACATAATGTTGAATTAATCATTTAATATTGGTCACAAATTATGGTCTCGTTTGGACGGCCACTCTTTTGTATCTCATCAATGTGTGTTGTCTCAAAAAATGGATATCACACATTGAAGAGGAATAGACGAAAAAAGTTCTCTGTGGCCGCATATCAAAATAATAGATTACATATTGAAGAGATGAAAACTTCCTATGTAGCCATCCAAATGAGACTATAATTTTCTTAGAAACAGGCCTCGTCTTTAAGAGATAATTTGTAAAACTTTAAACTGCCTTGAATACTTTAAGGAAAACCTTAAAAATTGGCGTCAAAGGTAGTGTCTAACTTCCACGTGGAAATTAGTAAAACGCGTTTAAATCTAGAAAAATCGTAATTTTCATTGTGCGTGCGATAATCTCAGTGTTTTTCATGAAGAATAAAAGCGTGCTAGTTTTACGTTTTTTGTGGTGATCTTAATTATTTGCTCTCCATTATTTTTTATGCCCATGGAATTCTTAAAAACAGGCCTCATCTTTAAGACACGATTTTCAACTCTTTAAACCTGAGATAAATTAAGGAAAACCTGAAAATTTGGCTTTAAAAGTAGTGTTCAACTTCTACGTGGAAATCAAGAAAACGCGGAAAACGCGTATCTAGAAAAATCGTAATTTTCATTGGGCGTGGCATAATCTCAGTACATTTCATGAAGAAGGAAAAGTGTTCAAGTTTTAGGTTTTGCGGTAAAAATCCTTTTTATATTATGTTTTTTTAAAATAAAGCTTATGTTAATTTATTTAACGGAATAAACTTAAAGCTCTGTCAATTTAACGGCCTTCTTATAGTATATAGTTGACCACAAAACTGGTTAGAATCATCACTATTAAAAAGAAAAACTAATAATTGATTAAATAAACAAACTGAAACCCAGAAAAATATCAACATCAAAACTACCATGCATTCTTAAATATCCATGAGTACATGTCAGAAAATATTTCGAAACTTTTTTAATTATATAATCTACAAGTTGCCCTCTAAATACCATCTATATTGCTATTATGGATAACTACGTTTGAATTCTGAAAGCAAATAAACAACTTTTCCATTAATAATGCTTGAATATAAATTTTTTATCCAAAAAAGTCGAACAATTCATATATAAAGATAGGAAGAAGGAGAAAATCATTAAAAGTTCTTTAAAAAATGTTTTATAAAAATTTTCCCATAAATAAATATCTGTGGTAGTTATTTTGTTTATTTCAACAATCTTTACACTAAACTAACCGAACAAATAAAATCAGAATATTAAATATAAATGATGTTACGAAAAGCTTGCACTATTTGTTGTCTATTTTTCGGAACTTGAAATCAAAAACATTTTCAATTTAAACACGGATATTATAGACGAAAATAAAGTGACATTTGAGAAATTGTTTATTTTTAAACACCTTTAAACTTTACCTGAACTTAACAAAACCCACAGTTTATAAGGGATAACTTCCAGGCAGTTCGAGCACAAAGTATGGCGATACCTTCAAATTTAATGCAATTTTCTGAAGATATTATCAAACAGGTAATATTATGGGTATAATAGTAAAACTAATAAGTAATTACTTCTAGTTGACACCGGAAGAAATTGACGAATTCCGTGAAGCTTTCATGATGTTCGACAAAGATGGCAATGGTACGATATCGACCAAGGAATTGGGAATAGCCATGAGAAGTTTGGGCCAAAATCCAACGGAACAGGTAAAGTTGAGCTAGTGCAGTATAATATATATTTTATAATTGTAGGAGATTCTTGAAATGATTAATGAAGTTGATATTGATGGCAATGGGCAAATTGAATTTCCAGAGTTTTGCGTAATGATGAAGAGAATGATGAAGGTTTGTTTTTCCTACATTTGGGGATATACTATTATATATTAATTAATACTCTCATAAGGAAAATATTCTGAAGTATATATTTCCCTGTTAGGTTATAGTAAAAACAAGATGTCAGAAAGAAATCTTAAATCTAAAATTTTGTGTAAGTTTAGAGCGTCAGAAATGCTTTACATGAAGCCGGTAAGACTAACGTAAAATTTATATTTTACCTTGAACGTAGAAATTAATAAAATGCGTTGTCTAAACATTTCAAAATTACCATTTTTCATTTCCGTGCTTTTCCAAAAAGGTTATTTAAACTATAAATCTGAAAAAATTCATAAAAATTCAATTATCTCGATGAGCTAATTGAAAAAATATTAATTAAAAAATAAAATTAAGAGAAATGATGATATATCATACAAACAAACAATACTAGAGGTACATAAACAAATCTAATTGTAATATACGTCTGCACTCCACACCCAAGAAACCGCGCCACATTGCGAAAAATTTAAGGATGTTTTAATGCACGCCAACTGCAAACAGCCTTCACATAGAAAAAATGATCAACGAAATTGACCAAGCGTTCAACAAATTTATTCTTTTTTGTTCTTTTTTGTAAAACAGTATTTTGGCTATAATAGGAGAACTAGTGATTTTTATGAAACGTAAGATATATCATTCTGTTGCTCGTAAAATTCTGAATTTTTTGAAATGCAACATGACGTGGTTACGGTAATTAACGTGTATTTTACAGTCGATTGAAATGTTAAACTTTAAAAAATCATAACTTTGCTTAAACGACGAATCTAGTTTAGAGACAAGTATATTATTGCTCATGGTTATGTCCTCTATCAATAAAGTCTTACTCTCAAAAATTTAAAATAGAGTTTTCGAGATATTCGATCTTAAAGTTTAGCTCTTTACAATATATTAATCTGATAAAAATGAGTAATTTTGTGAGTTTTCATTTTTTCTAGCATGAAGATTGGATAAAAGAAGCAAACTAAAATCCATATTATCGAAGATTTTTCAAAAATCGGATTATCCAGCCCTAATTTCCTTAAAATCATTTTTCACAAAGAACTCAGAATCTTCCTCGTTTTCTGAGCCCTGAAATAACAGAAATACGGAAATCGTTTGAAAAATGATAAATAAGCTTGAAATAATTATAAAAAAACTAAAAAGATATTATTTTTGGTAAAATTGTGCACCAAATTGGCGTAACCGTGGAGCACCTTATTTGATAATTTTGTAGAATAGGTCTGATTTGAGATGTTACGAAGCCTGATGTCAAGAGCATATTTTGCACAACAATTTAACACTAAAAGTTAGCAAATTATGGTTGATTGCTGCTTATAGGAACATTTTTAAGTAAAAATCATATATGGCTCATTTAAGTGGCCATTTTTTGAATTTCATTTTTCTGTACTGACTATAGTCTTTACAAACATTTCTTCTACGAGATAAACTTAATAAAGTTAAAAGGTTTTACGTTTTAAGTACTTTAAGGCCATTATAAGGTGCCAAATTTTAGAATCAAATAATTTGAAAACGCTCTTTTAAATTTTTGAGATTAAGACTTTATTGATAGAGACCACAACGGCGAACAATAATATACTTGTCTCTAAATTAGATTCGTCGTTTAAGCAAAGTTATGATTTTTTAAAGTTTAAAATTTCAATCGACTGTAAAATACACGTAAATTACCGTAACCACGTCACGTTGAATTTCAAAAAATTCAGAATTTTACGAGCAACAGAATGATATATCTTACGTTTCATAAAAATCACTAGTTCTCCTATTATAGTCAAAATACTGTTTTACAAAAAAGAACGAAAAAGAATAAATTTGTTGAACGCGTGGTCAATTTCGTTGATCATTCTTTCTATGTGAAGACGATTTTTCTATTGGCTGCCCTCGGCGTGTTAATGTGTGAAGGAACGAGTAGGTTTAAGAAAATGCACAGTATAGACAAAATTATTATATCTACTATAACTTTCGAAACAACATTTAACAATTAAACCATCGATTCAGAAAAAAATAATTAATAAATGAAATATTTAACAAAAAATATATATAAGATAGTGTTCGTGCAATTGGTGTCTTTTGGGGCGGTTTCGTGGCATTAGAGTGCGTAAATTTTTTCTAAATAATTTTAGTAACTATTCTAATTTCTGCACAATATTGTGTTAAAAATTTTTAATACGCAAGACAAATGAAAAATTAGATTTGAAAAGGTTTTAGATCAATTTAGAGTATTATATTTTATTTAGAGTATTATCAACATTTTTGAATTATTTTCAATGGTCTCAAAGAGATCTTGAAAAAAAAATTCAATTTATGTTAATAATTTCTCTGTTTTTCATTATATTTCTTCAAAATTTCTAGATTCAAACAAATGTATTACTTTTATTTTTTATGATAATAAAGTTTGAATTTTCAATTTCTTATATTTTGATAATTAATGAAGAGAATTTTGATCTGTGTGGCTGTGTTCTAACTTCATTTTAAAGCATAGACTTAGAGCTACAAAAATAACACCCTTCTCGTAAAATTTTTTGCTGAAACTATACTTCGAATATTAGAAAATAAGCAAAGCTAAAATTTATATTTATAATAGCATTTAAAATTAAAAATACTGATAATATTTAACGCCTTCTTAAATGCTAATAAACTAAGCTTGGAAAACTTGTTCAAAAGTAATATTTTTTGAAAATTTATATTTTTTTTTGAGAGTTTAAGGAAAAAAACTGACAAACTGGGGCATTCCTGTAACAATAAACGTGAATGTTTAAAGACAAGCGTAAAAATAAGAAAATCATGCCTTTAATTTCGTTTTCCTTATGGAAAATCAGTATAAATCAAAAGCTCACTTAACAAATTTATAAGAAAAGAAGCTAAGAAGATTCGCTTAAATCTACCATGGCGAAATATATAATAATTACGATTTTTCTTTATTTAAAATCGTTTTTTAATTTCCACGTTAAAATTAAAAGATAATTTTCTCGTTAGTTTTGCGAGCTTTTCTTAAAATATATCTGATGCTTTATGTTTTTAGAAAATTTAGTGCTAAAGTGACTCTCTTGACAGCATGTTCATTTCCGAATTAATTTGGCATCTATTTGAATAAGTTCATTATAAAAATTAAATTATTATTTAACTTGGTTTTATATAGCTTTCAAAAATTAGAATAAGCGATTTTTTGTACCTAATCAATGTCTGTTGTCTCGAAAAAAATTTGACAACAGTAATTGAAGAGGAAAAGATGGAAACTCCTTCCAATCGAGACCATAATTTTTGTCTTATTTCTTTCCTTTTCCATTAGGCACTGAAAAGAACAATAACTACTCATAATTTAATAAATCCTATCAAAATCTTACGGTCTTACTTTTTTAATTTTGAAAAAAAAATTACCAAGTTTTTTCAGGAAACAGATTCTGAAATGATTCGTGAAGCATTTCGCGTATTCGACAAAGATGGAAACGGTGTGATAACAGCTCAAGAATTTCGATACTTTATGGTAATTAATAGCAATAGTTAGATTCCAGATTAAATAAATGTTTGAATTTAGGTACACATGGGAATGCAATTTTCAGAAGAAGAAGTTGACGAAATGATCAAAGAAGTGGACGTTGATGGTGATGGTGAAATCGATTATGAAGAATTTGTCAAAATGATGTCAAACCAATAAGAATTAGCGGAAGTTGTAACAATTAACTCATCAAACCAGCTTTTCAATGATTCTCATCTGTTCAATGCACTTACACATCGTCACAGGTCTATATATTAATTATATTTGCGAAATTATTTGATAACTGCTGTTTGAGCTTTTCTCAAATCATTCCCATGTACATATTGTGTTAAATTTTATTTACAAGACTGAAAATAAAATTGTTTGATCTTAAATGTCAATAATACAAATATATACAAACAACTGAGCAAATTAATTGTCTATTTGGCTATCTATATCCACGGTGAGACAAATGTCTGCAAGTTTTGGCAATAGTTCCCGGAAACCAAGTTCGATGCACATGTTGTTAAGAACGTTTACGTATTTTAGTGCATATTCATACTAAATATTACAATTTGAAATAATGAAGCATTTTAATTGATCAACTCACCTTATTTAAATCAATACAATACTTCTTAAATGCATTAACGATAATATGGTGACATTCGACATCTAATACGGGCCGTTTTGCTGTCAACATTCTGAAGATCAAGTCTTCGCTTTCATTCGGAAACACCTTGTTGACTATGGTATGAACAGCTTGTTTAATAGCGTGTCTTGTTTGACGGATTCTTCGAATTTCGCGATGATAATGCATTTTTTCATGAGCACTGTTTGATTTGTGATGCATGGATAGCAAATAATTAAGCTCGATGTCACGGGAAGGCCAATTAACAGAAGATGCAGCCCTCGGTGCCGAATCGTCTAAATATTCAAGTCCATCTTCCTCTCCTTGGAACAATCCAACAGCAAGATCCGACATCGATTCATCTCCAAACTGCATAACATGAGACATATTGGTTTTCCTTTTGACGAGTTTGTATTGATATTGTAATGTTTCGGTTGCAATGTCTTCGGTATCGCTGTCAGTCATCCAGTTAACACTAAACAAATCGCCCAAGCACGGAAGATTCATGTCGTTCTCACAGAATGTTCCCCAGGAGCTTTCGTGACTGTTTGCGGCAGTGATTGCATAAACTGAAAACAAATTGAATAGTTATTGAAATATTTGTTATATTTTTAGTGAAACTAGTGTTTGGTATTTGTCTATTATAAGAAGTTTAAATAAATAAAGTATGGAAAACATAATATGGTGAAGTTAAAAACCCGAAAAGCAGAAAACCTTTTTTTAATTTTTACAGTCGCACCTCACATTCTTGCAAAAATATAAATAATTATTGTCCGTTTCAGAGATCGATGCCTAATGGAAGAGCAAAAAATTAGGGGCGGAGATAAGGTCTTGTTTAGACAGCCACTAAGGCCATCGAATCTCTTCCTCTTTTGTTTCTCATCAATTTTTGTTATCTATTTTTTGTTTATCATTTGATGACAAGAAATGAAAAGTTTAATTTAAAAATGAAAATGGATGAAATAAAAATATTGATGAGAAACAAATTCGATGGCCTTAGTGGCCGTGTGGCTGTCTAAACAAGACCTTTTCTCCGCCCCTAATTTTTTGCTCTTCCATTAGGCATCGATCTCTGAAATGAATAATACATAAAATAAATAATAATTAAGGTATATAGTCGTCGCTAAATGCGATAACATAAATATATTGCTAGAAAAGTTGTTCACCTATAGTTTATCACTAAATGCTCAACAAAATTGCACAAATTAAATGTTGGCTCCAATTTTGTATATTTCGGCAAGAATTTGAACTTTTTAGATAGTGCAACAAGGAATAGTAAAAATGTCGCGTAAATTTATATGAAATTAGTACGTAAAAATTTGTGAGCAACGTTGTACCATGTAACAAAAAAAACTTTTAATTGTGTTGTATTTTTCAGAGATCGTTGCCTACAGGAAATTATAGTCTTGTTAGATGGTCACACGGCCACAAAGACACGTCAACTGGTATGGTAACTAATTCAGGAAACGTGCTTAAATCTAACTTTTTCGAAAAATATTGATGTTTTATTATCGAAATCTAAGAAATTGAAAGGTCTATTTGATCATTTTTGAATTATTTTCAATGGTCTCAAAGAGATCATGAAACAAATATTCAATTTATGTGAATAATTTCTCTGTTTTCATTATATTTCTTCAAAATTTCTAGATCAAATCAGATTTATTACTTTTATTTTTTATGAAAAGAAAATTGGAATTGTCAATTTCTTAGATTTTGATAATAGATAGTTTAAGAAAAGCCTAGTAGATTTGTGTTAAACAATGCTTTATTGAAAAGACGCGACAATTTTCAGAAACACTTAAAAATCGTAAAATCGTAACTTCCAATTGGTGTGCAAAGGACTTTTTCAACTCTTCAATATGTGTTATCCATTTTTGAGACAACTCACATTAAAGAGATACAAAAGAATGACCGTCCAAACGAGAACCTCATTTCGTTCTACTTTTTTCCTTTTCCATTAATTTGAATTTCCTTTTGGTGTTTTTGTTTTTTTTTGGGCCATTATATTAATTTTTATTGTTCACATGTACACGCCAAATGGAAATAGCGGTTTTTCAATTTTTAAACCTGTGCTCAAATTTTTACGTCATTACGATACAAAGGTTTTTGCTACAATCTAATTTACCTTGTCTTAAACTATCTAGAAATATTAATATCTTTCTAAAAAATTATATTTGAACATGCTTACTGAGCTCATTCTATTACCACACTAGTTGGGGTGCATGTAAATTAATGAGAAAATGTGCTTACAGGATCATAAGGAAAGTTCTGTATAATTTATTGTATTTAAGCTCGCAAGTGGTAAAAGACAACTGAAATAATATAAAAATTGGAAATTCGTCTCTTTGCCCCCAAGCGAGACCAAGATAAACTTGATTATGCTACATTAAGTCATATTTCTCATTAATGTACACTTTAACAATATTTAATGACTTTAATTTTAACTGGTAATGTTGTGAAGAAAAACTTTCCCCATCCTATCTTGTAAAAAAACTTACTGTCCATATCATCCCGAAGAACCTTTTCAAACATGCTACCAGATTCGCACGCTTCTAAATAAAACACTAGCTGATTATATTTACGATTCTTATGCATCCACGTCAATCCTTCATTTAATTGCTTCACAGTGAGCTGAAAATAGTAACTATAATTATTTATTTTCTAAACTAATTTATTTACCATTTCTTCTGGGAAAGATATCAATCCCACAGCTCCATGGTCCGTGAAATAAATAAAGATGCGATCGTCTTCATTGCTAGAAATTTAAACCTTCTATTCACGAAAAAAACCTGGGCAACTTACGTTTCCAAAACTCGACCATTTCCACCTCGAATTCCACTACTATTACCCTTCAATACATTCAAAAAGTTTTCCGGTGTTACTGATTCCCCGGTGTAGTCAATCTTCAACCCTTGATATACATTATTTCCATGCGGTCTGTTGAAGAGCTTCCCCTTGTATGGGTTTCGTTTGTGATTGGCTATATCGTCGTACATCATAGTGATGATGTTTTCTTCTGGAACTCCGTGATTGCGAATCGTGTGATACGCGTGAGCTACATCTGCTTGGTGTCGATAATTGAACCAGCCGTTAGAACCAGCGACAAGAACGACGTATGGATCGACGTAGTTTTCGCGGAGTCTTTGATGCCGAGCTGCATATCCCTTTCGAGGCCTTATTCGCCTTGATTCGATTATGCCAATAACGAAAAGTGTGAAGATGAACACTCGGTTGAATATGTTCATTTTACCTGAAACACAATTTTTACAATCAATTAACTAATAACAATATTATAAGTGTACTTCAACTTGTTAAACACAAATGAAAAATAATATCAAATAGTGGTAAATTAACAGTTAGTTCTTATCTGTCATTTTATAAGCTTTTATTGATAAGATGGGTGGTGCTTAGGTGATTATCAGCTGACCAATATATTTTAGTTGACCTGTCAATTAGAATAATTATTATCGTTTTAATAAACATTCAAATTTAAAACGAGAATCAATAGAGTGAAATACTTTTTTGTATAGTCGAATGTGGAATAAATCCAAATTTCCCGTAATGCATGTTGAGCAGTACCGAAATGAACATAGATAAGATTTATTACTAACTAGAATGTAGCAATCAATCACTATTCGAGAACGACGGGATTTTTTTGTAGGCTACAGAATCATTGTAATTAATAGTATGCTAATTAAGTAATAATACGGAATATCCCTTTGAGAACTTGGCAATACTCAGAGCAGTAAAAGATAGTGATTGTAAATTCGTTTTCAATTACAAATTAAGCCGAGGTACGCCAACTGGTAAGCAAATAAAATGAGACCCTTAAACGTGCTCTAATCTAATATTTTGGAAAGGTATTAATAGTTTTAGATAGATTAAGACAAGCCTAGTTAAATTGCAAGAGAAAATTGTTTGTTAAGAAGACGAAAAAATATTCAGACACTCTTAAAAATTGGAAAATCGTTATTTCCAGTTGGCGTGCCGAGGTTTGGTGTGTGCAAACATGTCTGCATAAAATAATTACACACCAAAGGAAAATCGCAGTTTTAAATTTAAAACTCACGTGAACGTTAACAACTAATTGTTTCGTCAAAATTAAATGCTTTTCTCACACCAAATAAAATAGTAAAAACAGGAGCTAAGTAGAGATATTCAAGTTAACCAATTTAGGAATATTTTAGAATACTGACATAGATGAACAACAAAACTCTAAAGTCACGTGAAAAAATTTGATTAAGATTTTTACGTGGCTTTTTGAAATACACGTTTGAAAATTGCAAAATCATAATTATCATTTGGTGTGCTTTTCTTAAAACATACCCTATATGTTTAACTTAAATGACTTTTTATAAGGTTATGTTCTTACTAATCCATTTGTAATTTTATTTTACTCAACAAACTTGTTTGTATTATTATTTTTTTTATTATTTATAGTATTTTTATATACTATCCAGGCACGCCTATTGCAAAAATAGCTGCTTAATTAAGGTGCTCTAAGGTTAAATCAGACAAACTGTTTAAATTTAGTAAATATAAATTCAAATCCAAAAAATTGACATAAAATTCTGCCTCGATTATATACGTTTGAGTTTACACGAAAATAGTCATTTTCAAAAGACGGCGAAAAATGTTTAATATCGATGTCCAAACTTTAATATACATTATTTATATCAAACTTATTGTAATAATATAAATATTGCTGACAAAATTATTTTATGTTAATACGATATTTTTTTAAATTCCGCATGCACGCTAAGTGGTACTGTAATAAAATGAGCGCAAACGTGTACCTTTTGGAAATATATTAGTAATTTTAGATAGTTTAAGAGAAGCCTGGTTAAATTGCCGTAATCAATTTTTTATTGAAAAAAAGCAACAATTTACAGACACGCTTTAAAATCGGAAAATCGTAGTTTCCAGTTGGCGTGCGCATGCAAAAAAATGAACATTTAAAGGTAAATTATTTAAAGCAAGAGATCAGAAAAGTTACTTAAATCTAGAAATTCCTAACAATTTAGAGGTTGAGAGATTAGATTTTTTAAAGATACGCCGCTAAACTTCACGTTAAAATTAGGTTTTAACATACATTTACAGATTAAAAAATCGTTTTAAATATTGAAAAGTTATAATTTACAGTTGGAGCGCAAATTTCCGGATGAAAAATATTCAAAGTGGAGATGGAGTTCAATTCCCAAAATGGGATAACTTGTTACTTGATTACCTACGTGCCACAATCGACGTCTTCGCCCCGTAATTTCTGAGAAAGGCGGCCGTGCCAAATAAAAATAGGAATACATTAATTTTAATGCAATTGATAAGCTTTGTTCTTAATTTCGCATAAGTTTGACTTTTTATCTTGGAGCTACTGTCTCAGTAATACCATGGTGTGTATGGTATGTGTCAGGAATGCTCAAGAAATTTATTTAACAATGAAATTTTGTGATATGTAAGTCTTAGTAAGTCTTAAATATCCACCCAGAATTATGTAAAACGTAATTTAAGCTTGTAAAATTATATCTATGGGTTTACTCAAAGTACTGTAGAAAATGTGAGAAAAGACTAAATAAATAATTACATTATTGTAATATTGTGATAAAAAATGGTTTCTATATTTCAGTAAAAATTATCAGCTTCAATCTGGCATACACACAGAGGAAGAAGCACTTTGGGATGAGAAATTGTTTAGAGAAGACGCCGAAGTTGATTCCCAACATCATCGTCTAGTTGATCAAACATTTTAAATCACTATGTTTCCGGAGGATTACGCAACCGCTCATAAAGTGGCAAAGACACAACAGTGGTACCGGATGCATATAACCCAATTAATCAAGGCATCGGATTGGCGTGCCTTGGGAATATTGTAGTAATTAGCCCTCAATCCAGTTGGTAGACATTTCAACAATTTTCAGGATTTATTTGCAGGTGGCGTCTTCAGGTCGTCACTTCGGAAAGGGGTGACCGGTTCGAGCAAGAATACGAATAAATTAATTTGTATGTTATTCATAATATGTTTTTAATTTTGTTTCATTCTGACAATCAAACTTATATCTACAATTCAGATGCACTCTTACGGCTTGGATATTCTGTGCAATTGGTGTGCATCATATTTTTACGCGACATTTCAAATCGCCAGCCAGCTAGCAAACAAGTTTATTATTTTTAATTGTTAATTTTATTTGTGTGCTTAATTTCTCTAATGTATACCAAAGGTTTTTCAAATAGCTTTAAAAACTCCATTTCACCCTCTTCATTTGCAATGAAAAGCAAAAATTAAATTATGTTTTTCTTAAACCCCTCTTTTCCTAAAACACTAAATGTCGAATTTAATTTAAAACAGTTTTAACATAAAATAAAATCCATTTCAACAAAACTGTTAACCTAACTCCTTTAGAATTATTTTCAGAATATATTTTATAACAAAGATCAAATATTTTTATTATTTACTTAAAATGATAAGTAATTGATAACGTCAAATTTCGATGGTACGTATCATAAGATCAAAAATCAAATAGCAAAGTTGAGAATTTATATAACGTAAGATTAATATTAATGAAACTTTTAGAGGTCATGATTTTATTAGTCACGTGTGCTTATCTAACAAATATTCTGGCTTGAACAAATACTAAAAGTATTAATTTTGTTGCCTTCAAGATATGAAGAGATACATAGACAAATCAGAATTAATAGAGGTACATATACCTTACGAAATGTTTTGTTACAGACTGAATTGGAAAATAAATTTCTTATAAACACTAATATACGCCAAATTGATACAGTGATTTTCCGATTTTTAAGAGATGATCTTTCTAGAAAACACTGTTTTCGATAATTTTGATAAGTCATTCTTAAACTAAGTATATTAATATCTTTCTGCACTTTTAGATTTGAGCACATATACTGTGAGTTCATTTTAAAACCATACTATTTGACGTGCTGATACGTCAATTGAAGTTTACGACATCGAACATATAATCTTATCCAGTAAAACTCAACTGCTCACCAACCGAAGTTGTTTAAACCAGATTGAATATGCCGTGAACATTTATTAGATTCGAAATGCTTTTGATATACATTTAAACAACAGATCAAATTGGTAAAAAACTGTAAAATGTTCTCAAAATTAAAAGAGGGAACATTTCTGTTGGCATGCTGTGTATATATTTAAACCCATTTAAATCAGTTTAACCATTTAATTATTCGTCTTAAGCTCTGAGATGGGGACTATCTTGATATAAAATATAAGAATAATAACATCACCATTATTAATTGTATTTGTTAGACTAGCCCTTCTATCCGGCAAAAAGGGATAATGTAAATGAAAAAATGTTGTAAAATGAAGAGGTCCTGGCCAAGAAGTGGGACACTCTTTCGGACGAATGTACGGAATTCCGTGTTACGTGTTTCGCGTTCCGTTTTCCGCATTCCGTTAGAAAAAATTCTCGGTATTTAAAATGTGTAATGGCACGGTGTAGGCCTCGAAAGAAACCAATCTGATGAGGAATCATCTTGGGAGATTCCTCACAGATGAATAATCAAAACAAAACTAATGCAACAAAGCGTGAGAAGCCAAGTAATAAGATCACACTCCAAAGAAGAAAGATAAAGCTTCATCCTACTCTCTATAGTTAAATCTTCTTCATGCGAATTTCATATTCCACCTTCCATTTTCCATCGTCCGTTTAAAAAATTATTTTCCATTTCCGTTTTCCGTTTGAAAAAAATCGAATAATAAAATTCCGTGTTCCGCGTTCCGAAAACTGAAATTTGGTTCCATATTCCGTATATCGAAATTGAAATCTTCTATTCCGTCTATCACTGATATCAGAAACCATCCAGTTAGGTCGCTGCTATAATTAATATGGATGGTATTAAATGGATTGAGAGTCAAACTGATCCAGTTAGTGTGCCTACACTATTTGTCAATTATTATTTACACGAAAAATGTATTTATTAGGTGTAATGTTATCAACTCTCAACTCTATCAACATTGTCTGATCGTACTATCTACAGATCATTCCCCATGTGAAATAATTCAGTTTTAGCTTATTTAAGATATTTTATTGATATTGTTTTTTTTTATTTTAACACAAAACTGGTACAAAAAAATTAAAAAAAAACGGCTTGTTATTTACACGTGAATATTTAAAAAACATGTTTATCTTAAAAAAATTGATTTGTCATTAGCCATCCATTCACTTTTTTGATTGAATATGGAATACAAATTTAAGGTTTTTAATTTTTTCATTTCTGGATTTTCCAATGGAAGAGAGGGATGCTGGCCCCCTCATATTATTATATATAATTATGGTATTTCTACACACATTACAAAACTTTTTTCCTATCGGTTGATCACAAAATTTTTCAGGTTGAAGCTGTTACATGGTAATAACAGGAATTTTTGGTAGAGGATTAAGTTGGTTAAAAAAATAGTTTTGAAAAATTTTTAGCCGAATGTCGAAAGGACCGATGCCTCCCATTCTCAATCAATTTGTCAGGTGCATTCTTAATATCCACAAAATTTCCCAATAATTTAAATATATGTAAAATTCTAGAAAGAATCAAAAAAGCTTATTAACAGCGAATGATCGAATGATGTCTATGAATGCTCTCGAATTTGAAGATATTTGCGGTCATAGTAAATATTCGTACAAACGATGGAGACAACATAACAGTACTATTTCGCTATTGTACATAGAAAATTTAACATGTTTATGTGTTTAGTGTATATGCCCTCTTATCCCGCTGATGACGATGATAAAGGCTATATCGGCACTTGTCAAATGAGCAACATTTCATTTACGCTTATGTAGATTAATTGTGTAAACCATATTGTTACAATTCGAACAATGTCAATAGATAATTACGTAAGTTTGCAATTTATTTTTTCTTTCGAAATTTTATTGATAATATCTGTAATGTGATAATGATGGTTTTAAGTAATAGTTTATAGTAAATTCCTCTTCGCTTCCGTAAATTCCAGTTTCCAGTAAATTCTAAATTCCTCTTCTCCATTCCTCAAATTCCATTTTTTTACAAAAAACTAACCAAAATAATAAATAAAAAAACATTTCAAACTTAAAATAATGTTTTTGAGTGTGAGTTTTATGCAATTTCAATAACAGTTAAATTTATTAAACAAAATTGTAAATTTTGTCTAATAAATTACGATTTTTAGCTTTTATATTGATCGCGGGTTCAAATACCCATTCGGTTCCGATATCCAGCATCTGTTTGTATTATTTTTACTATAAGATTATAAATCGCGTTTGAATATTACTGTCCGGTTATAGATTACAATTTTTGTGTTTTTTTTCCTTTTTTTTTGATTTCAAAATTTTAATTTTTTGAAAAAATTTTCCATGCCCTACATGACGGCTCACTTCATTCATTCGTTACAATATAAATATAATAAGTTAAAAAATACAAATTCATCCCAAGAATTATGCGCAAATTGCAAAAGATATGGCAAACACGCCCTATCAGATTATTATGCTCTTCTTTTAGTTGAATCAAGGCTGAAAACTGCTCTGATAACTGCTGCACGTCAACTGGAAACAAAGATTTTCCTATATTTAAGCGTCTCTGGAAATTGTTACAGCTTTTTAATAAAACATTGGCTACGAAAAATTAACTAGGCTTTCCTTAAACTATTAAAAACTACTAATATCTTGTCAAAAAGTTAGATTTGAGATCGTTTATTGAACTCATTTTATAACCATACCAGTTGGCGTGCTGTTTTGTCATCTTGCGGTTATCATCGATTTGTGCTCTAAGAAGTTTTAGGACTTCTGTTAGACTGTCGCCCTCCATCTTGTTACCTAGGATAATATTAGACGAAGGAACAAGAGATACAAAACAACCGAATTAATTGAGTTCAATAAAAATCAGTACCTGATCGTCAATGTTGTGTTTCTTCCGTTACCGGTCAACACATTTATAAGATCAGCAATTAGTAATTTGTTTATTAAACTAAGAAACTAATACTACAATAATAACACTATTAACACACGTATTAAAGGGAACTATAACTGAACTAACGGAGAATTAACTAACATAAAAGGAAAAGCAAAATTTGGCTCACACACCCCAACAGAAAAAGTTTCAGCCTACATGCATTTATGCCGCCCATATAAATTAAAGCGCTAAAATCTTCGATCCTCTTTATACTTAATATTAAATATCTAATACCATCAGAATACTCATATAGAATCCTTGAATACACTGTCAAAATTGGAGAAATCGATAATTTCAGTTGGCGTGCTTACATAGAAAATCCTAAAAAATAAAATAAAGTTTTCATTTTATGTTTCTGCTAATACTTGTGAACAAAAATAATCAAACACCAGATGTAAAAAATAATAAATTGAAAGAGCGTGTTTCGTAAAATTGGTCCGCGGCATTTTGCAACTTCTGCATACTTTTTGGCAGTGGAGTTCATATGTAAAAGTTATTTGATAAGTTTTCTATGAACTTTACAGTCGTTTTTTTGCCCTTTGTCCACATGTTTTAAATAAATATTGTCCTTTTAGGTGATCGGCGCCTAACGGGAGAGTAAAAAAATAAGAACAAAATGAGATTCTCGTTTGGACGGCCACTCTTTTCTATCTCATCAATGTATGTCTGAAAAAATGGATAATACACATTAAATCGGAAGAGATGAAAACATCATGTGTGGCCGCGTGGCCCTTCAAACGACACCATCACTTTTTTCTTATTGCTTCTACTTTCTCTAGGCACGGATCTCTGAAATGTACTATAAATTATATATTATAATATAGTAGAAACACCTTTAGATTACTGTAGTTAATATGTTGGAACTAATTTCGGCGCAGTCAGTGTGAGTCTGGTGACATTTATGTGTCTAAGTATTTAAGATTTAAAGATAAAAATTTGAAAAACTAGTGCTCTTAATTTTTTATACAATTTCTTTTATTTTGAAGTCAACTCCTTGAAATCAAGCCAAATTAACACAAAAATCTAAAGTTTCAGCAATCAATTCGACGGATCAAAACAGTTTTGCCTTATATAAACTTTAAACTAAAAATTTTCCATATTTAAAAGTTACTTTTACCATATTAATTAAAAGGATGAATGAGACGAAATAACCGAAATAAATTAGTATGGACTTTATTTAATGAGTTCGAAACATTGTGTGGTCTCTCAAGTGTTCCAATAAGTATCATCACTTATCACCTCCCATTTGATGCAATTGATCTTTTATAAAGTAGTCTAATCTAAAGATCAATTGAAAGGTTCAATTATTAATTATTTATTATAAATTTAATTACCAATGGAATATGGTAACAACAATAATTACAACTATGCGGTTAATTTCCGGAACATATCGAAAGAAGAGGTATATTTTTGCTAGTAAGGATTTAGATGTTTTTATTATTTTGTCATTGAGTTAAAAGCGGAAAATTTCCGCGAAATTTGAATAGTAGAGGAAGATTGGCAGACTTTAAAAAATGTGTTTTAAGAAGATCTATAAGCGACTGCAAATATTTTGACCAAGCTGCCTAAGTTACTACAAATGAGCAAAGCAAGCTAGATTAGAAGTTCGTAAAGCATAAGTTACTCTAACTTACTCTAACAGAAAACGTGATCAAATCTAATATTGTATAAATATTTAAATGATTTTAGAGAATGGAAGAAAAACAGAACAAAGCGGCGTAAACAATATACATGTAAAGTACACGTGAAATTCGAAAGACAAGCGTAAAGATAAGAATATCGTGATTTCAATTAGGAGTACAGATTTAATTTGTTCGTACGAATTTGAACCCCAACGGAGATATTTTAAAAGAATAAAAAAGATTGTAAGTTTATTTGAAAATAACTTGCTCGTTGAAACAGATGAATAAAAATAGATGAAATAAATGAAATAGATTACACATTTAAAGTAAGAGAATTTCAATACACAGAAACTCGAGAAAATGGGAAGTTTGACTGACTGTAAGAGAACGAATGAGGTCTCAGTTAGGGCAGACACATCAAAAATATTTGCAAGAAACTATGCTTTATAGATAACTTAAGATATGTATTCTAAATATTGGGTATAGTATACATTGAAGATAGTATACAAGTAGAAGTATGTGCAACCTTATAATATACGTTTAAAAGTTACAATATCTAGCCAAAAAACTGTGATCTAAATTGTGCTTAAAATACAAACGTCTATATTTCAATTAACGTTTAACATTTAATTTCAAATTTCCTTTTCAAAGAGAAAAGGCTTCGAAAAAGAAATACAACTTTTTTTATTTACAGGCTATTGACATTGAGATCGAAGATGATAACTACGATATCGAAGCAGGGATTTCATCGTCGAGGTTTATTACATCATACTATAATTGAAAATATGATTAAATCAGATGCCGTCTTATGCATAACTTTGAAGAAGAACGACCGAAAAGCATTATCTCATCAATACATGATAGTGCTCGAGTCTCTATACGAAAAGCGTTTGCATATCTTTAACAACACATTAAACCTGTTTTTTATATTTTTAGATCTTATTATTGCTCATATATAACGAAACCATTAAAGATATTTCTATCGACATTCAAGTTGCTAATGATTATTGCTGTTTATTCGTTTTTAGGCGCACATTTGTTTATGTGGTTGGAGGTAAGTCGACTTTTTATTTCATATGACGAAGATTTTAAATATTTTTTAATAATTATTCTAATGATAAACGTGACGATGAACTTAGTTGTGTTTAATCATTACTCTAAAATAATGTGTTTATTGTCTTTTTTCCGATATCGGTAAAAAATGGAGGAGCATAAAATAAGAAAAAAAGTTTCTCGTTTAAGCGGCCACACGGTCTTTCCTCTTCAATGACTGTTGCCCATTTTTTTTAGACAACACACATTGAGGAGTGGCCGTCCAAACGAGAACCTACTTTTTTTCTTATGTTTTTCCTCTTCCATTAGGGACAAGTAATGTGAGGGATCCCATTTTTTTTGGATTTCCGCGCGGGCCGGACCTATAAAAATATGAAAATTTCAAAACCCGAGCTCGGGACTTTTGTTTTCTACACTACCCGGAGCCGGGATTCCACTTTTCCCTACAAGGACCCAGGACCGATTTTTGTTCCAGTCTCAACTTTTCAGAAAAAACCTTTCCGCATTCTTACCCGTTTTTCTATCGTAATCTTTTTTTTAATTCGCAGATTTAAATATTTGATTCATCCTATGAATAAATAAAATTTTCCTTCATTTCTTTTTCACGTTTATTCACTATCCTGTCAAGTATCATGTCATCCAAGATGCTCAATAACTCATATACAGTCAATAAATTTAAGAATTAAGATTGCGAAAAAAATGTTTTACGATATTAAAGTCATTATATACATTATTGACAAGTGTTTTTGAACAATTATTATATAACGAAAAAACTAGACACCATTCGATTTTCGCATTTCCAAATTATGGAAGGAAGTTTACAGCAAATAAGTTCTTTCTTGATAAAAGTAAATTATAATAATTTATAAAACTTACATGCTTTACGCTGTCAATGATTGATATTATTTAATTCTATATAATATCATGCAAATCGTAACACAGATATTAAATTAGTTATTCCCTAAATTCCATTTTAATTTTTTCCTGATTTCGATTGCAGCGAATTTGATTTTTATGGCAAAGTAACATTGACGGAATATCCTATTAAACCATTAAAATTATATATTGCCCTTTTCAGAGTCTAATGGACGAGGAAAAAAGTATGCGGTTCTCGTTTGGACGGCCATCTTCTCATCTCCCATAAATGGGTGTTGTCTCAAAAAATGTGCAGCCCACATTGAAGAGGATTAGACGAGTTTTTGCGGCCGTGTGGCCGTCCAACCGATACTATAATTTTTTATTTTTTTTTTGCTCTCCCATTAGGCACCGATCTCTGAAAATGATACTAATTATTAATTATTTACAATTCGCAAATAACGATGTTCATGTTTGATTCTTAATTTCGGGTTTTATACTGACCTTAAAGCTTACAAAATTAGGAAATTTCGGAATTCTCCAGTTGAAATTTAATAGAGCACGTGATTCTTGAATTGGAATTGAAAAATTTGTTCATCACTTTGTAAAATGGAATATGATTGAACCTATATCCGGAAAATTAGTTTTTTTTAAATAAGTTTTTCAGGTACCTACCGATATTGACGGGAAGGAAACGGCGTACCACAAGAGAAAAATTGCGAGAGAAGTTATGATACTAAAGTAAGTAGAAAATAAATTGGTTGGTTAACCATAACACGCCAAATATAACGTTTCAACTGACATGAGAAAATAAAAAAAACTTATTCAGATATACTTCAGCAATAAAATTAGCGTGTTCCTATAGAATTTAGTATATATCTGTCAAAATTACGCGAGAAGTATTTTTTACGGCTTTTCTAGAAAATAGTTTTACTGATAACGTAGACAAGTAAAAACGCAATATGTCCTTAAGTTATATAAGTCTTCTGTTATTATAGCTTTTAGTTCATTAGCTGAGCAAACACGCATGCACGCAAACTAGTATGGTAATAAAATCAGCTCAGTAAACCTGTTCAAATCAAAATTTTTGGAAATACATTAATGTTTATAGATAGTTTAAGACAAGCCTAGTTAAATTGGCGTAAAAATACATTATTGATAAGACGTAACAATTTTCAGAAACCCTTAAAATTCTAAAAATCGTTATTTTCAGTTGGTGTGCATATGCATGTAAATACTATATATATATATATATATGTTTATATATACACTAGCTGACAAAAGTTTTGTCACAAATGTTTTTTCGGGTTTAACTTTTTTGTGACTTGACCAAATTGGCTGATTTTTTGATATTTTATGTGAATCAGTGTTTAAAATGTTATAGTAGCAAGATTTGGTTTAAATTACCATGGCAATTTCGGTTAAAAAATGCAGTGCAAGAAAAGTGCGTAATATCTTTGAGCTACGCGTTTTACGATAAACGCTTGTCACTGTAAAACGGATCATCGTAATCACAAGCGGGAATTTGTAAAATAATCTAAAACCATATGAATCTATCATATCAAAAAATCAACCAATTTGGTCAAGTCACAAAAAAGTTAAACCCGAAAAAACATTTGTGACAAAACTTTTGTCAGCTAGTGTATATATATATATATGCAAATAGTTTCAAAAAAGCCATATATTTATTAATACAAAAAATTTAGTTTGCGCGCAATATTTTACGAAAATCGAGACGATCGAGAAGAGCGATGGAAAGACGCAATCGTTAAATTTGAAGAAGATTTGGAATTAGAAGAACCAAATATAGATTCTGATTGGACGTTTTGGATGTCTTTTCTCTATGCAGGAACCATTTTTACAACTATTGGTTTGTTTTAATTTTAAAGGAGATAATGGTTACTTATTAACAGGTTACGGTAATATTGCCTGCAAGACAAAGGCAGGTCAAATTGCAACCATGCTTTATGCATTCTGCGGCATTCCAATCATGTTGGTTATGCTCAACTCCTTAAACAATTTTTTATTAAAGTGGATCAAAATAATTGCCAACGGCTCATCTGACATAATACTTTACATAGGTATGCTATACTATTTGACTTCATCAAGATTCGAATATCTCGTTTCTACATTCGTTAAAGCTTTACTTCACAAAAGCGTCAAATATAAACTAATCGATTTAATGCGTATTTCATTTATTCTTCCAGTATCCGATTGTCCAGTTTAATTGCCTTAATATTTTAGGTGTAAGGATAGGATTTATAGCGATTAGACAAGATGAAGTTCAGAAGAGACTTCGATATTCACAGTTTGCGAAAAGCTTACAAAGATGGGGATTAGCAAGCAATAGACAAGTTTATAAATCAATTTCCTATAACTATTTAGTGTTTAATTAAAGATAAGTAATTCTGTTGAAGATCAACTTGGAAAGAACGATGATGAAAATGATGTCAATGAAGACTCTGAAGAATTTGAAGAAGACCCACCAGTGTATTCAACTCTCTTTGGTGTGAAATAAAAATAATATAAAACGATTCTTATTTTAATTCTAGCAACGATCGCATGGATCATGCTCTCGGCTGCTGTTTTTTGTATGTTTGAGGATTGGACGTACTTTACAAGCTTTTATTTCTGTTTCATTTCACTTACGACAATAGGTTAGTTCTAATGGTTTTATTTAGACGTTTTTTTCTGTGTTTTATTGGTAGAAAACTTTCTTCTTACAACTTACAACTTACATGCTAGTTTGGTATTTTAAACCTTTGTTTAAAGTTCGTTGACCATTCCCCTCCAATCCTGAAAGAGCAGGTCAGATTGATAATTGGGAATCTCAAAAATGACACTACCGAGATAACTCTATCATTTCTGAAAGAAAAGCAACTGACAAGGGAAGTCACTTTAGCGTCCGCTTGAGATTTTGATGAGACTTGCACCATTGATAGATTCGGATGCGCTGATTCCAAATCCGTTTTCAAAAACGGCGCAATTTTTCTCTGAGCCGAGATATGAGCCGCCAAAGTTTATTTTTGACAGCTTATTTTTGATAGTTTGATGTGCATAAACCATAAAATGTCCGACATAAGGAATAACTTAATTAAATAAGAAAATTATTTTGCGTGAGAAATGTGGAAGCAGCGAGTCGATGGATCAAATGGAATGGTATAGTTATTATGGGTGGTTATTTCGATGGGTTTTAAATATTGATAATGTTTGTTTCGATTTTCTATGCAATTTACAACTTTAATAACTTTAATCATTCCTTCAATTAATTATTGCAAGTTGTTGAAAAATATTTCATTATTTTTTAAAAAGTTAATGGTTAAATAGCAAACAAAATTAACTTTCATTGGTAAAGTTAAATTATATTTTATCAACATTTATGAAAAGAAACAATAATTATGCCGGTGGTTTAAATTTTTCTGGTCGTTGTATATTGAACCGGGACCATGAACCGGGACCACATTTTTTCATAAAATACTTTTGAAATTTTGTTTCATGAGTTTGTCGACATGGAACTGACAAATAATAGAACTGACGATTTTCCGTATTTTTTTTTTTTTAATTAGTGGAATATTCATACGTCGCGATGTGCTGGCTGACTCCCCTGAACTTTCATAAATCTTGGTAGTCTTTCATAACGGTGATGCTACCCCGATTATCACCTTTCCTGCCCTCTGTCAAATCAAATGAGGGGTGTTTTCTTCAATGGCGAAGAGGATCTCAAAAACTGTCTCAACAACTTCTTCAACAGACGAAGAAAATTTTTTTTGTTCAAATTAATCTTTGTGAAAACTCTATGAACTTATTTTTCAACCCAATACCTTGTATAAGCATATTTTCATTCCTTCCTATGGTGTTGCATCTACCCTTATACACAAAGTGAGCCGTAAATTCTTTTGATAATAAACTTTTTTAACTGAATCACTTGTTTCCAAAAACATTGTAGGTCTTCAGTTCCATAAAATTTCTGATAGAAATCATGGTACATCTTGTATCACAAATATGCTTGAGAAGATAAGACTGACATATTCTGTGTATAAGGGTAAAACGGGAAACATAGCAAACATTTTTATACGAAGTAGGTTAAGATAAGGTAGCATAAACGTTGTGAAAGACTATACCAAGATTTATAATTCAGTAGTTCCTAAAAAGTTCCGGGCAGTCAGCCAGCACATTGTGGCCTATGAATATTCCACCAATTAAAAAAACGGAAAATCGTCAGTTCTATTGTTTGTCAGTTCTATGTCGATAAATTCATGAAACAATATTTCAAAAGTAATTTATGAAAAAAATTTTGGCGATTATCATCATGCCAAACGCTTTCACAGACACTCGCTGGTACCATGGTCCCGGTTCAATATACAACGACCAGAAAAATTTAAACCACCGGCATAATTATTGTTTCTTTTCATAAATGTTGATAAAATATAATTTAACTTTACCAATGAAAGTTAATTTTGTTTGCTATTTAACCATTAACTTTTTAAAAAGAATGAAATATTTTTCAACAACTTGCAATAATTAATTGAAGAAATGATTAAAGTTATTAAAGTTGTAAATTGCATAGAAAATCGAAACAAACATTATCAATTTTTAAAACCCATCGAAATAACCACCCATAATAACTATACCATTCCATTTGATCCATCGACTCGCTGCTTCCACATTTCTCACGCAAAATAATTTTCTTATTTAATTAAGTTATTCCTTATGTCGGACATTTTATGGTTTATGCACGTCAATGAAGCTGTCAAAAATAAACTTTGGCGGCTCATATCTCGGCTCAGAGAAAAATTGCGCCGTTTTTGAAAACGGATTTGGAATCAGCGCATCCGAATCTATCAATGGTGCAAGTCTCATCAAAATCTCAAGCGGACGCTAAAGTGACTTCCCTTGTGAGTTTATTTCACCACTGTCCACCAATCGAATTATTGCGACAAGATACCATTCACAAACCTGGGATACATATATACCAGTGATGACTTTAAAAAATTGAAAATTTCAAAACGGGACTTCTCTTTTCCCTACCAGGGACCCGGGGCCGGGACTTCCCTTTTTTAAGAAAATACCCGGGTCGGGGAGACCGGGGGGATTCCCTTCCATCACTGGTACATACTCAATTTTCTACCGAAAAGGAAAGACCCGACACTCCCAAAAGTATTACAGGCCGGTTGGGGAAACGCTTCCCGAACCCGAAAATTCTCACTAATCGACTCTATCCATATGGGAAAAATGTATTTAGAGGAGCCACAAGGATACCGACAGTTGAACGGCAACTGACATTAATTTCCGAGTCCGATTTCCCAAGATCGATTGAGCTTGAACATTAAGAGCTCTCTACCTTGATCTATGAACAAAATCAAAGTGGAAGAAAGATAAAAAGTTTTACCTACTTTTACTCATTACTTCTCAACTTCCCAACCCCATAGAAGAAGAGTTTGAATTTTCGAAGGAAAAAGCCGTTCGAGAAGGAAGGAGATAGACCACTGCTCCACTGGAGAATGAGTCAGACTGCAAAGCATCCAAAGAAAAGAATATCCACGATATGTCTTCAATTTAGATAATTTAATGAGAGACCTACAAGTTTCGATTAAATTCGATTGTATGATTGTGCAAATTTGTACCAAGGAATACGTATACATAACGTAAAAACTTGACGTGAACCGTTTTATAACATTCGAATGGAAATTGTTGTTATTATTGTCGTTTAAGAGATCGCTGCCTAATGGAAGAGTAAATAAGAAGAAAAAATGATAGTCTCGGATGGACGGCCACATGAACGAATTTTACATCTATCCCTCTTCGATGTGTGTTGTCTATTTTTTTTTAGACAAAACAAATTGATGAGATACAAAAGGATGGCACATCCAAACGAGAAATTCTAAAACATTTCATTCTAATTTTTCCACTTCCATTAAGCACCGATCTCTGAAAAAGACAATACCTGTAAAAAAAACTATAAAATGCAGACGAAATTTAGATCATATTACAGTACTCCGCGGGAATATATCAATTTTTGTCCCGGATAAAAAAATGTAAAAAACAGTAAAAACAAACAACTTACTCTCTCGGGATTTCACCTCATACGTTCAGAATAAATCATTCTAAAATGAAGACTAAATGAAAATTTCACGATATTTAAGCACATTTTATACGAAACAACGTGTAAATTAAATGTTTGTTTTTACGTCAAGATAGTCTTAAGAAATAATTCTTGTTTTAAAATACCTCTGCCTTTACAACTTAAAATTACCTGTGTAATTTTACAATCTCTGTGGTTATACTTTTCTAGTTTTTACTAATTCAGTTGACGCCTTCTTTTAAGGTCTTGGCGATGTGACTCCAGCTAATCCAGAATATATGATCGCAACATTTGGAGTTGTGATTATTGGGTTATCAATGCTTACAGTTTGCATAGATGTCATAAAAGAGAAAATCGCAATAATGTACATGAGATTACTTCAGAAACTTCTTAAGGTATTTATCAAATCAACAAAAATAGTAAAAACTTTCTCATCATTTAGGATTATTTAGAAGCTGTTAAAAATGGTGATCCGAATGCTGCCTCTCTAATGATGGCTGGATTTCAAGGGAAGGCAAAATTTTTAATGCCATTAATAAGGTACTGAATATAAAGTGTTTAGAATTCTATAAAATGTTTTAAAGTAAAAATGAAGGAGCAAAAGTTATGAATAAATTCAAGCAGGATTGTAGTAAGAAAGGGATCGAGCCACCATCCGTGCTTACTGATATTAACTTGGAAACGGGAATGCCAAACTTTGCCAATGCATCACGAGACGACTATAATGATTATATTTTAGTGGTAAGGTTTTATATTAAGACACAATACGTGTAAAAGTACTCATACTTCAATTGAAAATTTGCGATTTAAATAATCATTTCATGTAATATTTATATTATATTCTAAGGCCGAAGAAAAAGCGAATCAACTGCAATTACAAAATCAAAGGGATAATGAAGATTCTAAAAGATCATCATTGCAAATTAACAAACCACGGTCCAAATCGGTTACTGCTCAAGTTGGTAATGCATGGAGCTGCATGCTAAATTCCGAATGTCAAACCATTCGTCTATTAGGTCATGAAGTATATTGCCAAACTGACCTAATTGAAGAAGTAAAAGTATTTATTGTACTAACGAAAGTTTTTAAATCAATCTTTTAGGTAAATCGGATTTCACTTGGAACACAATTTGAAAAATTTAAACAAACTGATCAAGAAGTTCAACATAATATTGAGTATATATTAACGAATAATAGATTATAAATATATATTTCTCCAGATACAAAACCATTGGAATCCAACCAGAGTTCTCTTCCATTTATATTGGGTCTGTCGATGATAACGATTCTCCAAAAATTGATGAAATGTTATTGTGCAATCGTTCGGAGGAGGATAGAGAGGATGAATCGATTGAAAAGGCAAAGATGTGCAATTTGAGATTTATGAGATCAGTTTCGAACCAAACACAAATCGCAACTTGCGACAGTACAACGCAAGATGATATCCCATCGGTTAATACAATAGCGACCCAATATGAAGGAATTGAGTTAAGGAATGAAAAATGTCAAACTAAATTATCAAGGTAAGAGACAGCTATTTATTAAATTATACTAATATAACTATTTCACGCCAAATCGAAATAGCGATTTTGCAATTTTAAAACCTGTGTGGAAATTTTGACGTTTTTATATCAAACAAGTTTTTACTAGAACTTAATTAAGCTTGTCTTAAACTATCTAAAAGTGTAAATATCTTTCGAAAAAGTTTTATTTGAGCATTCTTACTGAGCTCATTCTATTACCATATGAGATTAGTCTTAAAGAAAAAATTTTTATAGATTCTATTGACATTATATTTACATACCAAATGAAGATGAACATTTTCTAATATTTAAATAGCACATTATAAGGTTAAATTCAAAATTCGTTTCCTGTAAACTTGTCAGTCATATTCTCAACTACACTAGCTGACAAAAGTTTTGTCACTAATGTTTTTTTCGGGTTTAACTTTTTTGTGACTTGAACAAATTGGCTGATTTTTTGATATTTTATGCGAATCAGTGTTTAACATGTTATAGTAGCAAAATTTGGTTTAAATTACCATGGCAATTTCGGTACCACGCATTCCGTTCTCACTCATATTGATAACAGCTTGCCGGGTGGCAATTGGAGTTTCTTTACGTGGAGTCATCTCTAAAATGTTGCCAATTACTTCTATTTTCAATAAATTATGAAAGAAATATAATTTAACTTTAAATATTATTAAAAAATGCAGTGCAAGAAAAGTGCGTAATATCTTTGAGCTACGCGTTTTAAGATAAACGCTTGCCACTGTAAAACGGATCATCGTAATCACAAGCGGGAATTTGTAAAATAATCTACAACCATATGAATCTATCATATCAAAAAATTAGCCAATTTTTTCAAGTCACAAAAAAGTTAAACCCGAATAAACATTTGTGACAAAACTTTTGTCAGCTAGTGTATATATGACATTGTTTCTTGTACCGTATAACTGTATCTGAGTACATTTTCTGAGCTTTCTGTTGAAACACAAAATTTGGCGTGCATTTATAATCTCAAAAAGTGTAGATTTAAAGTTTAAAAATCTTTATTTCACATTCAGATTCTTAAATTCTTTATTCAAGAAGCATTCGTTAATTATTTTCTTAATTTTCTTTAAAACAGAGAAGTTTCAACAACCAAATGGTTTCTTAAAATTAAAAATACTTGAAATAAACAGCATTAGAAAAAGAGCTTTATTATGAAATACGCCAATTTAAAGGAAAATATGATAATATTTGTAGATTTCTTTAGACGATTGCTGTACATTACTGTAAAATTCCTCTAGATGTGTTAAACTATGGTAAATAGTTTTTTTTTGTCGTTTGGAGTATTACATCAGGATGGAAACTAATAAAATGAGCTCAGCAAAAGTGTGCAATTCCAATATTTTGTAAAGATTTGTTAGTGTTAGATAGTTTAAGATAAATCTGGTATATACATTTTTTTTGAAAGTACACGTGAAAGTTTTTAAAACGGCGTAAAAATAAGATAGTCATTACATTCTTTTGATTTTCATCCGTTGAATTAATGATGTAATTTTAATATTCACGTAAAATGCGAATGACAATTTGGTCATTTGAGTTTATTAGACATTAGCCGGAACTCCGAATTTCTTATACCGTATTCGGAATTTTTAAATTTCAAATTCCAAATATCATTTCACGTCAATTGAATGATTACAGTAAACGTGCTCAAATACAACTTTTTGAAAAAAAAAATACTTTTAGCAAGTTTAAGACGAATGTCGTTAATTTTCCGTGAAAAACACACTCCAAATTTTTTTAAACCAATATTTCCATTTGGTGCGCCATATTTTGAAATTAAAAAGTTCATTCCAGATACAATTTTTGAAATAGGATTTGTTGGTTTCGTTTTTAAAATATTAAATTTTCCTGCATGCCACATTGAAATAACGACTTTGCACTTTTTAAACGTGGAAATTTTAACGCCTTGTTAACAAAATATTTGTTACGTCAATATAATAGGGTCTTAAACTATCTAAAAATTTAAATAAATTTCTAAAAAGTTAGATTTGAGCCTGCTTACGGAGTTTATTCTTTTACCATACAAATTGGGGTGTTTATGTTATATGAATAATAAAATATTTTAATACAAATATTCACTGAAAATAATTAATGCACGTTAAAATTATAGTATTAGCCGTGATCAATTAAATGGACTACGGGAGTCGCTAAGAAGAAAGAAGAAGAAACTATCAAAAGAAGAAAACAAGAAGGATTCGGATTTTGGCCAAAGTAACATATCAGAGGTAAATACTAAATTAAAACATCACGTTAGAATATGCTTTTAGGTTAATTTAGATGTAGCTATTGTTGCGTGCGGGGTAGATGAAGACGGACATCTAGTAGATTCACCGCCAAACATTTCCAAGAATTCTGGCGTTCTTAATGAAAATGTTAACAACGAAGAAGATGATAATAAATTAGAAGACAATGCAGGGAAAATGATATTAGAGGAAGAAGATAAAGGAATGACAGCTGATTTTGGGCAAGCTTGTCACTCAAGAGAAACTGAATCTTTGCTAGAAAAGGTATATACCGAACCCAAAGATGGTGAAGATATGATAGAAGAATCATCGACTCTTTCGAGTTATTCGGATGATCAATACGGGATGATGGATGAAGAAGTACTTAATTAATGATTTAGTGTTGATGGAGAAAAGTTTACAGGACCTGTCTTATATCGAAATATTTAGTAATGAAGCATCCGTCCAGACAGAGGAGCAGCCAAAATACGATCAACAGGTTTGTAACATCTTTTTGATTTAGGTAATAGTATTTTTCGAAATATTATTGTTTATGGAACCGTACAAGAGCTCCGTAATATTAGGTGGAACCGCTTTTAACTAAACTCCAGCTGTTTTTCCTTAAAGGGCTAATATTTTATAAGCGCAATTAAAACTACACAATGTACCTAATTACACCTATATTAGAAACTATCAGGAATAAGTTTTTACGCAAGTTTAATGAACCTGTGTTAAAATATTTAAAAAACCTTACATTAGAATGAAAATCGGGTTTCTTTCGTCATTTTTAACACTTTAAACCGTTTATATTTTTTCAAAGTTTGTGCGCATACTATTTTCGACATTTAAAGTTTAAAGAAATTCTGAGAGTTAGACTTAAAATGGTTCTCTTGTTAGAAAACTTCAAAGGAGCTTGCATTTCTAAAAGGTGAAGTAGAAGTGTTGATTGACTTACATTAAGTAAATTTTTGTTCTCGCAATGGGGTTTTAGTAAAGTTTTTGTTTAACAAATATTGTTAATTTATCATTATAAATATTATGAAACTTTAGACATGCGCAAACCCCACAATATTAAGTATCATTGATGATGCTTCAACTCAGACAAGGATTTGGTAATATCACCTAAGTAATTGCAAATGCAAAATTTTTTTTAGCTCATTCCGTCAAAAAAGAAGTGAAATGAGCAATTCTAAAGAATGTTCTTCAAGTGGACATGTACTGAACACTGACGGTGACGAAAACAATTCTCGACCCACGGTTAATACCAGCGATCATGAATTAGACGATACAACAATGGATATCAATTTAACTCATCCAGTCGATATATCGACACAGGCATTTCATCAATAAAAACATTCACTAATAGATATTTTAGACTCAACAGTTAATCATGAAATCTGCATCAACATCACTTGATCATTCCAATTATTCTAAACACTCTGAATGCCAAACAATAAAGGAAGACCTGGAAGACCAGAATTGCCAGACAGATGCTAATTTTAAAGTTATTATGGTGGTATTGAAATATAAATGGTATTGCATTGAATAACATGATTTAGGATGATCACATTAATTCTTCTACACAAACAATGAAAAGAGAATGTGAAAATAAGGAAACTCAGGAATATGTAAGATTTTTTAATGAGACTAGAAAATAGTTTTTGACACGGTAATGACACCGTAATTTTTTTTCGTTTTTATTAATTATTCCTAATTACTACCGAAAAACAATGTCTTATGGAAATAGAAAAAGTTTCAAAAATTAGATAAATCTGTGAGCACGCCAACTGGAAATACGATTTTTAAGCGTATCTGAAAATTGTTACGTCTTTTTATTTATTACGAAGTTTTTAAATTTCCTTAAACTCTCTAAAAACAACAATATATTTCCAAAAAATTAGTTTACTGAGATAATTTACTGCCATACCAGTTGGCGTACTGTGAGAAATCTGAAATGTATTACATTGGTGTTAATAAGTAAAAATATAGCACATATGATTGGAAACTATTAATAATCGTTATTTGAAATTTAGCTAATCACAAATAAATCAAAAAAGAAAATTTAGATAAACAATGATTCTGAATATTGCCAAACCGATGACACCTCAAATGCTGTTAAAGAAGTCAAAACCATGGAATGTCAAACTGATTCTGTAGGTAATCATCATGACATTATTATCAGGATCCTTTAGTTGCTCTTTAATAACGCAGCAACACAACATGCAATTGATATTTGCCATGAAGAAATTCAAGCAACAGCTACAATGGATGATCAGGAAACTGAAACCATACAGGAACAAATTGCGGAAATGATGGATGACTGCACGCAAACTCAAGAAGATCGTAATTTATTAAAGAATGAGCCTGAGAGAAGTTCAATGGAATTCATTGATGTTTTATGTCAAACTGATCTAATAAGTCATAATAGTGCTTCAATTCAATGTCATTCGAGTTTGGAGGAATGTTCGACACAGGTAAGGAAACTAGAAAAGCTTTAGAATTATTGAAATATCTCAATGCAAACATTGAAAGTTCTCATAATTAGAAAATTTACATTATTAGATTTACTCTATAAACTTTTTTAATAGTTCATATTTTCCCGAACAGTTAATATTATAAATATTACAAATAGAAAACGGCAAAATTCTTATACATACAATCCAGTTTTACGCGCCAACTCGTACGTTAAGAAAGTTAGCCCAGTTAACGTGCTCAGATGGCACATCATTGCCAAGATATTAATATTTTAGATAGTTTATGAAAAACCTAGTTAAACTGTCGCACTACACTGCAACGAAGTACGCGCAATTTGCAAACAATCACGCACCAATTGAACGTTTCCTTCAAAAATTATAAAAAAACTTGTAGCTCATTCAAAAAATTATTTGTACTATTTTCAGAACTGTAAATAGACAGAGGAGAAAATTAGGAATGTTTTAATACCTGTTTCGTAAAAATAAATTCTCTTATACTCTGTCGTTTTCTTTTTATTTAGAATGTCAATGAACTCTCCAAAGCATTCAAATACTATAAAACGTTTAAACTAATGATTCTGTTAAACAATAATCATGTCACGGTTAAAAATCTGTGCGTCAATGCAAATGCGGCATGGTCGCCAAAATGTTTTATTCAACATAACACAATTTACTACGTTTTTCAGTGCTTAAAATTTAAAAAAAAATGGTAAAATTTGTTTATTATATAATAAATACTGATAATAAAGGAAATATACAAAATGAGAATAATACCTTTATTTTGATAATCAGACAAATAAGAAAAATAAAAATTCTTTATATCTTTTGAAATATAGTACATATCTTTTCCATTTTATAGCAATCGATAGAGCACATTTTTCTGGTTCGATTGATATTAAAAACTATTTGTTTGCTATTTTCAAATTTGCAGTTTTTAAAAAATTAATTGAAAGGGCGTATTTTGCGCAATTGTTGCACGGTTGCTCGTACTTCGTGGCAGTGGAGTGCTGTCGTAAAAAGTGATATGTTACCAAATGTGAACGCGCTCAAAAAGCACAAAATTGCTATTTATATTTCCCGAATTGGCAATATAGAAAACTTTTGTCACTTGGGTACACTAGAAAACATCGCTTTCAACTCTAACAACTCAGGATTATTGAAAAAAAATGTTCTACCTAGAAACAGTCAACTTTTTTAGCCATTCAATCACATGTCAACGGTAATAGAATAATGCCACATGCCACATTTTATAAAATGAACATCTTATTTTGTTCATAGAAAAATTATAGATCTAGATAATTTAGGATGGCAGGAAAAAAATTGAAAATTTCAAAACCCGGTACCGGGAATCCTTTTTTTAGGAAAATACCCGGATCTGGGACGACTGGAGGGGAGAGGGGAGTCTCTTTCATCGGGGGAAGGTTGTAGTTAAAAATTTTGGTTAAGAACAAAGTAAAAAGTTTCAGGCACGCTCAAACATCGCAAATTCATATTTCGGATTTTGCGTGAAAAAATAGTAAATTTCAGACAAACCTCGAAGAAAATTCTGATGCTGCCACTCAAACAATCATTGACAAATCGACTTCATATGTACAAGCTTCTATAGGACTCGATACTAAAGAATCGCAAACTAATGAGAAAAAAGTGAAAAATAAAAAAAGCCAGGTGAAATCAATTGCCATATTCTCCCTTAAAAATTTTTTTCTTTTTTCCTTACTAATAAGAATTTAGATATGTTATGATACAACAACCATTTGTTTGTCACCAATTTTCTTATCCGAAATGGGAGGTACCTCTGATTCGCATTGCCAAACATCTAGTAGTAGCTATGTATCTCGTGGTTGTCAGGTGGATAATCCAGAAATATCACAAGGATCAAGTGGACCACTTTGGAGTGACTTTGATTATGTCCCCACTATTGATTACACAACTATTGATGATGAAACTCAAACGTTGAATAGTGAACCAGCTTGTGTTGACTTAGAAATCGGAAAAGAAGACAGATGTTGTCAGGTTGCACCCGAACGAAACGATGCCAAGATACAGACTGTAAAGTTTAAAAAAAGACGAAGTGATAAGGATGTTGAATGTCGTGTGGAAATGGAAACAAGAGAAGTGCAAGCCACTGTAGATATGAACGAAATGGCATCGGGAGCTGGTAACGATGACAATTGGCTGCAGGTTCGTTAGGAATCCCTGAGCGAGCTTCTACACTACGATTTACTATTTGATTTTTCTTTCAGACTTCTCTTCTATACGGCATCTGTTTAATATTTCATTTAACATCTAACTATAAAGTTTCTCGCATTAATTGCATGCAAGGCTTTGATTGTAATTCTGTTTAAATTATTTATTTCAAGGTTTATGTGAATGAACTGGATGAGGAACGACGTAATAATATGTCTGACATTGGCATTCAAGTAACAAAGTTTTCTTAATAAATGTGTGGAAATGAATTATTTTAGACTGGTGTACTTGCAAGAGTTCAACATATGTATACAAGACCAATGACGGAAGATACAGTAATTTTTATGATTTTATAGAGATGATACAGCTATAGAGAAAAACTGGGTAAAAAAAACTGTTGTTCTATATAGAAAAAGTTAACTTTTTTAGCCATACAATCACATGTAAACGGTGATAGAATAATGCCACATTTTATAAAATGAACATCTTATTTTGTTCACAGAAAAATCTGTAGATCTAGATAATTTAGGATGACAGGGGCCCGATTTTTGAAATTTCGGGCGGGAGGGGCCTAAAAAATTTAAAATTTCAAAACCCGGGAGCCCTTCTTAGAAAAATAACCGGGAGCCTTTTTTAGAAAACCGGGATCCCTTTTTAGGAAAATACCCGGGACCGGGATCGGAGGCCGATTGCAAAGGGAAGACGTTACCCATTAATAAATCTCTAGGGGAAAGCATAACTCGATTGCAAGAAAACTGTTACCCGATAAAATATAAGGTAAATTTAATAGGAAATGAACCCTGACAAAACCAAAAAATGATACCCAGGGGACCGGGAACCCTTTTTAGGAAAGTACCGAGGGGGGGGGGGAGTCCCCTCTCTAACAGTGGCACGAGTATTTTCCTAAAAAAAGGGGTCCCGTGTCTCACGTATTGAAATACTGAAGTGCCAATCCTGGCTCCGGGTTTTGAAATTTGCAGTTTTTTAAAGGTCGCGCCCGTGTGGAATTCCAAAAAAACGAGGCCCATCACTATTGTGCACACTGCTGTGTGAGCTTATTCCGCTTATTCCTAAATTGCATACTGTTCTGAATGAGTTACTCAAATCATATTGAAGTAAATCTAAATCATTTTAAATAGAACTGTGACTGATTGCCAGAAAATTCATCGGAAAGTCGTAATGGGGAAAGCTTTTGTCAGGGTTCATTTCCTATAAAATTTACCTTATATTTTATCGGGTAACAGTTTTCTTGCAATCGAGTTATGCTATTACCTAGACATTTTTTAATGGTCTTCCTTTTGTAATCGGCCTCTGATGTCCCTCTAAAACCTTATCATCTGAAACATTTTAAACTATTAATTTCCGTGATCTATAAAGGTTTCGGATACCTTCCCTGCGATAATTGAAATGGTAATGTTCAGATGCAGGAGCTTAAGTTTGAGGTACTTTTCAAAACATAGTGAACGTTTTAGAGAAATCTAGTCATCTTACAGGAAGAAGAAGAAATCAGACTATTTCCCCGAAGCTTTAATGTTTTATACCAGGGTTTCCCGGAATTCCATCTTCCATTTCCGTTTTCCGTTTGAAAAAATCGATTTCCGTGTAACCCTCTTTTATACGTTTAAATATTTAAAAAAAAAAATGAAAACGATGATTTTCCTATTTTTAAGCATAACTCAAAGTTTTTACCTTTTTGATGTTGTTTTGTTGAAAAATGGTTTCGGATACCTGCCACGCGGTAATTGAAACTATAATGATAAATTATGATGCAAGAAGCTTAAGCACACCAAATGGAAATGACGATTTGCGGATTTTTAAGCGTGTCTAAAACTTTTTGCGTCTTTTGAACAAAAAAGGTTTTACTACAATCTGATTATGCTTGTCTTAAATAAACTAAAAATATTAATACCTTTCTGAAAAGTTAGGTTTAAACACGTATACTGAGCTCATTTTAATACCTTACCGGTTGGCGTGTTTAAGGTACTTTTCAAAACATGTTCAACATTGTAGAGAAATCTAGTCATCTTACAAAAAATTGTATGATTATAAAATGAGCTTACTAAACGTGCTCAGATCTAACTTTGCGGAAAGATATTAATATTGTTAGGTAGTTTAAGAATTATTTGTCTTAATAGTCGTTAACAGTGTTTTCTGGAGAATCCATAAACACTTTAACAAACTATTTTGAAAATCACTATAGGTAAAATCACTACTCTATTTTTTAATAAATTTGGCTGGTTTTTATTAAACGACGAATATGTTGCTACAAAGTTACATTTGAATACGGTTACTAAACTTATGTAATTGGTTTTAGACTTCTGCTGCTCCAATAACACTTCGCAAGCTGTCAGATTCATCAGATAATTTATCGGTAAAACATGGCAAAACTGGGTTAGTTTTTAATTATGAAAATATATTAGAGAATTACTAATATTTTAGTAGCAGCGAATCGTTAGCACCTTCGACATCGAACTCAATAACGGAATCAATAGATGATCGATTATCAGTTGAAAGAACGAGTCCTTTCTCTTCTCGACCACCGTCAATTAAGCGTCCAAAATCCAGGCATGTGCAAGATGTTGAGCGAAAAATCGACAAAACAAATTTGGTAGTATCAAATTGTAAAACAAAGTTTATTAATTTAATTAAAGGTTCTCGATTTACGAGCCAGATTTGAAGGAGGAAATTCTGCGAAACCAAGTAACGATGCTCCAAGTGGTTCAAGCAAAAAATAATAAATAGATATATTGTTGCATTTATAATGTCCTTTTAAAATAAACATACAATTGGAACACTTTTAATTGATAAAATGTATATGATAAGACGTGAACCGATTCGAAGTGGTTGCCTAAGTCGCTTCGTTTGGATTTTCTTGTTATTTTTGCATGGTAAATAAGCTAATTCAAAACAACAAGCAATGGTTGATGAAAAGTATTAAATTTTTAAACTATGGAAGGTTAAATCGATCTCAAAATTAAGCTTGCGCTTTGCATCTCCAGTGAGTACAGTGAAACAGAAAAAAGTCAACACAAAAGCAAGTGTTGGAGTGATAACCAGTGGTGGCGATTCTCAAGGTTTTAATTTGGACAAAATTTCTTGAAATTAACAGTTCAATATAGGAATGAATGGGGCCATTCGCGCAATTGTGAGAGAAGTTTTACAAAGAGGATATCAATGCTACTTGATACGAGAAGGATTTTCGGGATTGATTACGGGAAATATTGATATTGCCAGTTGGGGGACCGTATCGAATGTTACGCATTTGGGCGGTAGTATGATTGGAAGTTCAAGGTGTCATGAGTTTAGGACTTATGAGGGAAGAAAATCGGTCAGTTAGTTTTTAAATTGTTAAACTTCTTGTGGTCAGTTATAAATGGCTCTAGTTTCTGCTTTGCTAAATTTCAAATGTTCATATTTAAGCGCATTTATAATAACACCGTATTCTCATAATACTGTACCTTCATAGATATAGAATCTATAGAATCTTGGATTGAAGGAGCGATTCTCTTGACTAATCTCAACCAATCAGACGTTTTTAGGGTTTAGAATTCTCTACAACTTTGGATGATTTTAGTCTAAATTCTAGCTTTCGGGTGGGGCTCTATTTACTAGATTTCTAATTTGTTCTTGTATTTCTCCCCGTGTTACCTGAATATAGCAACCTTCCCTAAAAATGTCAGACGATTAAACAACTTCAGAACTTGCTCATCCTTCAGAACTCAACCTTTAGTGGCCGTTAACATCTATATAAAAATTTTTATAGGAATTATTTCAATAGATTCTTTAATTGCTTTTTTCCAAAGATTTTCACCAAACAGTACATGATTACTTTCCTATTTTATTAATGAGCACCTTATATGAAAATGACTATTTCGAAATGTTAATATTATACACGTGAAAGTTAAAAACTAATTTTCACGTAAATTTATCAGGCTACTCTTAAAATATGCGTTTTAAAAATTCATTAAAGGTTAGAAGTATATGGCGTTTCTGTCAGGTTCTTTTTTTAAGAATTTTTTTTTAATCGGAAAAATCTCATTTTTCAGCTTTTCAGTTTGTTTTTCTGGTCTTCTATTTAAAAATAAAAATGGAACTGCGGAACACCAATTAAAAATATTTTAGCGTTGGATACAAGCTTTCTGATCTACGCCGCGACTTTTCAGAGATCGGTAGGCAATTTAAGATACTTAGGATACTTAGGAGTTCATTGTCATTTTCTTATAGAGAATCAGACCAGATCTCTCCAATCTTCGCGGCTGCGCCTCGCAGTACTGGGCCAGGCAATATTCTTCTCCAAGATAATGATTCGCCTTCTGGAGTTTCTGGAGGTGGAATTCCCATGCCCAACGTTTTATTAGGTGTTGCCAATTTACTTTAGGTTTTCCTTTTTGTCATGTTCATTTATTTATTTTACCTTCACTTTTGGCCTGGCAATCGAGCACATTGGTCATTCCACATCAGCATCCTTCGTTTTTATTCCTTCGTCCTTCGTTACCTTCATTTGCTTCTTGTGTGGTAACAAATTGTGTTCATATACTGCTGTTCTAGAATTTTATATTGTTACCATCCATGGTAGAGCTGGGAGCACGTTCTGGAAAAGGAGGTTCTTAGGTGTGGTTTGATCTTGATGAACGGACTCGCTTTCTAGTTTGAACAGTATTTCATGTAGTCCATCTGCGTGGCATCTTCGGAAGCCTGGGCAGGCCTTAAAAAATTGAAAATTTCAAAACCGAGACAGGGACTTTCCTTTCTCCCAACCCGGGACCGAGACCGCGACTTCCCTTGTGTTTTAAGAACATACGCGGGTCGGGGGGACCAAGAGGAAGTCCTCCCATCACTGATATGTAAGAAAAGATGCTCAGTTATGCTACTTTAAAGTTTAAAGAGAACGTTTAAGTCGGTCTAGCTTTAAAATTTTCTTACAAATTTCAAAATTGTATCGAAACTGAAAAATGACAATTTTTTAGGCGGCGAAGAACATGTTTTTGCGACGGATGAATCATTTAATAGTAATAGGAGGAGAGGGATCACTTACAGCAGCCCAAACATTAAAAGAAGAATGGCCGAAAATTGGCGGTACTACTTTCTTATTTGTGTACAATAGAAACTTTAAATTTCAGAGGAGTTGTATGCTGACGGTTCCATAAGTGAAGAAATAGCAAACGCTTGTCGTGAACTACGACTAGTTGGTATAATCGGTTCGATTGACAATGATTGTCTGGAAACGGATAAATCAATTGGCTCCGATACAGCACTACATCGTATTGTTGAAGCAATTGATGGTCTCGTTATGACGGCGCAATCGCACCAGCGAGTTTTTGTTGTTGAAATTATGGGACGTCATTGTGGCTATCTTGCCATTACCGCCGCACTAGCAGTGGAAGCCGACTATGTGTTTTATCCGGAAATGCCGCCGGCTGATAATTGGCCGGAGGAAATGTGCAATTTACTCGAAACAGTGCGAAAATTAGGAAAGCGGCAGAATATTGTGATTTTGAGTGAGGGAGCAGTGTCGAAGAATGGTCAAAAGATTGAAGCAAAAACGGTGAAGAATGAAATCGAAACGAGATTGAGTATAGAAGTTCGAATAGCTACCTTGGGTCATTTGCAAAGAGGTGGAAATCCTTCGTTTATGGATCGTTTGTTGGGACTTCGCATGGGATATGAAGCCGTACGCGAGGTGCTGCGTATTGGAAAAGATGGAAACAATGTTGCAAGGGTCATGGTCCTGAAAGGTCATTGCATGGCTAGCCAAGATTTATCAAAAGTCCTCAAGAAAACACAAAACGTGAATGATGAAGCGAAACAGCGGAACTTTGATTTGGCCATGAAACTACGAGGAGCCGGTTTTCTGCAAAAGACGAGTATATTGAAATATGTATCACAGCCACTGAAGGAAACAATTGATTCGGCTTCGAAGATTTTTGGAGTGATTCATGTGGGAACACCTTGCGCAGGAATGAATTCGGCTACTTTTGCGTTCACACGAATGGCCAATCACTCGAACATTGCTGTGATTGGTATTCGTGACGGTTGGGAAGGATTGAAGAACATGGATTATACGGTTATTTCAATTTATAATATTAAAACTAATGCACGCCAAATGGAAATGACTATTTTTCAATATTGAAACGTGTATTACTAATTTACACGTATTATTTTCATATAACTTGAGACGTTATTTTAACTAACTCGTCTTAAACTATCTGAAAACATGCGTTTCTTAACGAAATTTTCAATATGAGAATCTTTTCTGAGCCAATAACTTAACCATTCAATTTGGAGTGCTAATGTGTCTTAAACTTTTTTCTAGTTTCAATATTAAAATTAAAGTGTCTTAAACTTCTTACTAGCTTCAATATTAAAATTAAAGTTCTTAAACTTCCTACTAGCTTCAACGATCATAGCCTTACAAAGCCAAAATATATTTCAACGAAACTTTGTTAATCAATGCGTGCCCAAACGGTTAATTTACTGTTTATAATGTCATTATACCGAGTGGATTTTCGGCCCAAACCTATGTATGTATTCGAAACTGCCCCAATTCATAAAACCGGTCGCCGGTATAATTCATTTGGAAGCTCTAAAATGCATCGTTTTTTGAGATTTCATATTTTTGCGTGTAATTTGACATGATTAAAACGCATTGATTCCTTGTTACGTTTAAATATATTTTGGTTTAAGCAATAATCAAAATTTAAAAAAAAGAATACCATAAAAATAACTTTTAAATACTAATAATAAACAAGTGTTCCTTCAATGATTATTCGTTTTAGTTTTTAAATTGGCGAAACGTTGAAGGATGGTCTCAAAAAGGCGGAAGCATGCTGGGAACAAGACGTCAAATTCCCACCGAGCTGGATAAAATTGCTCAGTCATTAAACGAACTGAAAATCGACGGATTGGCGATTGTTGGAGGATTTGATGTTCGCTAATTAGTAGCTTTTAAAATTTATTAGACTTGTTTTAGGCATACTTATCAACGCTCATATTAGTTGAGAATCGTTGCGACTATCAAGCATTTAACATTCCTATGGTGTTGATTCCAGCAACAATATCAAACAATTGTCCGGGAACGTGCACATCATTGGGCTCTGATACTGCTCTAAATGAAATTTGCCGACAAGTGGATAACTTGAGGCAAGGTGCCATTGGTAGCAATAACAAGTACGTTTATACTTAATGAAGAATGTAAAATGTGTTGTAGGATTATGGTTATTGAAACTGGTGGTTCGCGGTGTGGCTTCCTTACGACTATGGCGGCTCTGGCTACTGGCTCTGATGCGGCCCTTATTAATCAAATCCCACATACTGCTGAAGATGTCAGTCGGATGGCAATGGTTTTTAATAATATTTAAAATATTAAAGTTTTTTGATTGTATTAAGGAAGCAAAAAGGAAATTGGGAAAAGGTAAAAACGAATCATATATGGTTATCCGATCGGAAGATGCACATGAAGATATTAAAACAAGTCATTTAAAAAAAGCTTTTGACAATGTCTTCAAAGGAGAGGTTTCTTCCAATGTTACAGAGAATTGAAAAACGGAAACTATTTAGTTCTTATGTCGGGTCACAGCACTAGGCTACGGTCAATTAGGCGGACATCCAACCATATTTGATCGACAAATGGGGATTCGCATGGGAATTCGTGCTTTTGAAGGAATTGTCAATCCTATGAAGATGGGAAAACGTGATTGCTGTATAATTGGTAAGGCATATTATCGTTTCAAATGAAAATTTCATTTTAGGTCTTCGAGGTAATCGACTTAAATATGTGCCCGTGAGCGGTTTACGTAAAAAGATTTGCATGTCACATAGGCTACCACTTAAATTATGGTGGTTGGATATTCACACATTAGTGCGGCGGTTATCGACACCTGACGAATCTAAAGCAGATGTGACGAGTAGCGATGATGTATCGTCATCTTCTTCGAGGAGCACTACAAGTAGTGTCCGTACAACATCATCGAAAAAGACACCTTCGAGCAGTAGTGTGTCCTCGTCGGTGAAGAGTCCTGCCAATCCTGCACCGACGGTTACTCCAAAGGCTTAAACCTTAATATAATAAATGTTATTTTTTAAAATTTATATGTATATATAATCGTAAATTACGATTATTTTGGTAGTATTTTATATTACTATACTGAAACTGATTTTTTAACAAAATATGAGATTTGACAAATTTTCCTTTAGCAAAAAACCAAGCAAAAGAAAACTCGGAAAATACTATTTCTACTGTTGCAGTGAAGTTTTTTGATACACGACGAATTCCACCTTCCATCTTCCGTTCGTCTTTTTTCGAGTTAAATTTCCATTTGAAAAAAATCTTCTATAACATATTTCTAAATAGTTACCTGTTGCAATGCCAAAATTAAGCAAATTAAGCTTCAATTGCATAATTTTCACGGGCATTAAGCAGAAAAAGTTTATAGTCATAAAAATATTTTCTATATTTAAGGTTCAAATTCAAAGAAAATATGAAAACCTCAAAAATTAAAAGGCTTCCGATCAGGATACTCCCAAAATAACCTTGTTTACCCCAAATAACCTTGACTTATAATGTTAAAATGTTTTTTTACGTAAATATTGTCTACGTCAGTTTATCAGTTTTATCTTAAACTCTAAAAATTAAAATTTGTCACAAAGTAATATATTCTAGCACGATTTCTGAGCTTGTTTTATTAGCGTTTTATTTGGCGTGAGGATGCAATTTGTAAATGTAATGTCAGTCATTGAAGTTATGAATTTTTCTCGAAACATTCGCAGACACCCCCTCAAGATGTTCTGTTCAACGACGAGAAGCGTCAGCGTGGAACGATTTACTCCCAACTACAACGTTCAGATTCAAAATACCATGGAATAACGTTTATAATAGTACGACGCAATTCAGAATAATTTGGTGTGCATTTACAATTAGTCGAGACCTATTTATTCCTATGAAATAAACTGCAATTCTAGCAATTCTATGTTTCATTTGGTATTTTCCAGATTAAAAGATATATTTGAAAAATATATTTATTTTTCCATGTTTTACTCAAAGCAAGAAAAATTATTTGTTTTAGGATACTCTACAAAGCTGAGATAAAAAATAATAATTTTACAAGTCTTAAAATACAACTGATATGATAAAATCTCTAGAGAAAAAAGTTTTCTAACCTTTATTTTGTATAAATCATTTTTATTCAGAAAATTATAAATTTTTTATTTCTTGTGCATGTCTTATATAGTGACAAGGTTACTACACGCCAACTGTATTCGACTAAATAAGAGCTCAGGTTATCTAAACTTATAATTTGTAAAATCTGTAAGATATTTAGAAAATTTACGAAATGTTAAACAATTTCACACTAACATTGTCTTCCATGGTAAATTTGGGCACCCTTGACATCTCTTGTAAGGCACTCTTGACCGAAAAAGTATTATTTTGTTTGGCGTGTATCTATACGTATCAGTGATGGGAGGGACTCCCCCCCGGTCCCCCCCGACCCGGGTATTTCTCTAAAAAAAGGGGATCCCGGTCCCGGTCCCGGTCCCCGGTCATTGAAAAGGGAAGTCCCGGTCCCGGGCACCGGGTATTGAAAAACGGAAGTCCCGGTCCCGGTCCCGGTCCCCGGTCATTGAAAAAGGGATGTCCCGGTCCCGGTACCCGGGTTTTGAAATTTTCAATTTTTTTAAAGTCCCGCCCGCCCGAAATTCCAAAAAACGGGGCCCCTCCCATCACTGATACGTATATATATATATATAATATACTTGTTTTGTTAGTCACTTTTGTCAAAAAACCTATAATTTGTCTACTTCATGGAGTCTTATAATTGCATATGTTTGAGTTTCACTAATTCAAAATATCGAGATGTTTATTTATATGTGAAATAATTATATACATATTTGATATGATTCACTACATGATTACTTTTTGTATTAGAATAAAGGTTTTCAAGAAGCACTCATAGCTTGATCAGCGTTTTGTCAAATAAATGGAAATAAGAATCAGGAATCAGCTGATATTATTTAAAAAAAAAAACTTAGAATTTTTATACGGTAACCCTCCAATGCCACGAAACCGCGGCGCAATGCAAAATACCTTACCTTTAAATTTAAGGATTTTTTTATGTTTGAAGGGTTTAAAAAGCGTTTAAGAAAATTCCGAGGCTATCACTTTTTCTTCTTTTTTGTTCTTCCATTAGGCACCGATCTCTGAAAAGGACAATAAATTGTATTAACAAAAAATAATAAATTCAAAGGTAGTGTTCGTGAAACTAGTGAGAAGTCTTTTGCAGGGCGGCGCGGTTTCGTGGCGCTAACATTTCATGGTTGATTTATTAATTGTAAAAAAATATATTTTTTTAAAGTACATCTTAATTAGGGAGATCCAGAAACATAAGGGAAAATTTAAACGAGTCAATATAACTATTGTCGAGAAACGGAAATATGAAGTTTTTAGACTAGAAATCATTGAAATAGAACAATTGAAAACGATTTTTTATAAATTTTTAAACCCCTTCTGTACATTTTTACGTGTTATGTTCAAATCAATTCTGTCTTCAACTTATTTATCTTCTCTTAAATTATCTTGAAGAATGCCTAACTCCTAATTAGATTAATTAATTGATGAGTTTTAAATGAGCACCGGCAATCCAGGACAAAACAATAGAAACGTATGTCCCAAATGTGAACAACGCAACTTTAAGATGGAGCCAAGAAGACTTGCCTTTTGGCAAAAAAGGGTGCCTTGATTTTATCAATTGTTTCCTTCTAGTATCCTTCTTGCCTCCGCCTCAAAATGGGTTGTTGGACACGCTTTGTCCTGGAGTGGCACCGGTTTTTACAAGTTAATGTAACATTAAACTAACATCAGAGATGGGTGGAATAGGAAATGGAATTAATGTTTCGGAATGCCGACATCGAAATCTGGAATTCTGACCATCTATGGTGATACCTTCAAAGAATTCTCGACATAATCTGCTTTCACGCCAAGCTCGATGCCACGATTTGCTTTGATTTGTTAGTTACGAGGAAGCTGCTCAGTGGACAAAATTGAAAGACGAAACCAGAGGCTCTGGAGATATCTGGTTCTCTTCTCGACGCACTCAGAATGACGACCGACAATCAAGTAATCAAGTAGTCAAGTTTGGAACTGAAGACTCGCAAGATTATTTCCCATCGGATTGGTTTCTCTCGAAACCGTGGCATTCCACATTTTAAATACATACCGGGGTTGCACGGAAATCAATTATTTTTTAGACGGAAAGGGAAATGATTTTTTTGAAACGGACAAGTCAAGTTTGGAACTGAAGAAAAAAGTGTGTAAAATTTCGCAAGATGATTCCCAATCGGATTGGTTTCTCTCAGAACAGTGGCATTGCACATTTTACATACCGAAATTTTTTCTAACGGAAAACGCTAACCGGAAAATTGAAGATGGAATACCGTTCAACCCTGATACATAGTCTTCATTGCTTATGCGCCTTTTTTGGTACACCTTTTTGAAAGATTCTACCTCAGAAATCTAAGCGGATTTGTTACATTGAAATTTTTCCAAGCATATTAGTTAAAGACTAATTTAATGATTCATTAAATTATTTTTTGTTTGTGAACATATATTTTACTTTATTTTTTATTTTTTTATAAACCTTTTGAAGAAGTGTTTAAGCTATAAATTAAAATTCAACAATATCTCAAACAAAGAAATCAATTTGCATTTGATATAAAAAATTTCTCTCAAATTCATTGTCCCGTTTGAGCTGTAATTACATAAGATTGGGAATATTATAAATATGAAATGACGAAGACTCCACCTATATGATAATTTTCTCACACCCCTTGATTAATTGGCATTATTTATTTATTACATAAGGTTTTAGATAAATATCATTTGAAATATATCATTTATCTCATTTTCGAAGAAATTCTTAATATGTCTTTTTTAAAATATTGTTTTTGAATTGATTTAGTTAAGCTTTGCTCATTCAATCATCCCATTCATTGGGCGGAGCATGCACCAATTTTAGAAAGAAAATGAGCACTTGAATTTATTTCTAATTTCACACTTCCACTATTATAAATTGAATATATTTGTTCATTAATAAGAAAAGGTTGACGAATCCTCTTTGTGAAATCCTTTGTGCACTATAATTGTATTTATATTTTTCCAGAATCCTTGTGGTTAATTTTTGAATAGTCTTTCGGATGTTTTCTTATGCAGATAGTCAACAACAACAACAACTGAAAACAAGATGATATTATAAAGACATTTTTCCCATTATAATGTATCAAGTTACGATTAGGAAATATTTATTATTTATATTATCATAGTTTATTCTTCGCTTCATTTTGCTATTCTGGAATATTCTAAGAAAATCATTAGTTTAATGAAATGGTCATCCCTCCTCTTTTCAATTATAATTGCTATTCATACAAATGTTTAAAAATAGAATATACTCCTTTAAGAATATTCCACTTTTGTTGCAATTATATAGATATTTTTAGGTAAACAGAAACAAATCACCAAATGTCAATTGTCAAATGCATGGTGGCTTTAAGTATCTTAATGGTTCTCGTTTCAGCATACGGCCGTCTTGAATTAGAGTAAAACAATATTAGAAGAAAAGCCAATCCAATTATTTTTTTAAGGGATCGAATGCAGTTTTCGCGGTTCCATGAGCCTTTAAAAGGATCATCTGGTAATTCAGCAGAGTATGTAAATTAAATGTGAAAAGTTAATGTAATTGAATCTATTTCAGTGATGCTTATTTACGATATTTGAGCGAATATTTTGGACGCCCAGCACAACGAAGAGCTGTAAATTATTGAAACGGATATCTTTATAATACAAATAATAGTTAATGATTATATCGGACGACGGTATCACAGTGGCGAATTATAATAAAGTTAATTATTGTTTTTATTCTGTTATTATTGTGCAAAAATAATTATTTTTATATTATTTCTTGCTCGACTCGATGATCTATAAGAGCATATATTGAAGATAACTGTTTTTATAAATCATTGTATGATTTCGATATACTTAAAGTTAAGGTTCTGTTATTGTTTTTTGTGACGTAGGTACGCCAACTGGTACGGTAAGAAAATGAGCTCAATAAGTGTGTTCAAATTTAACTTACTGTAAAAGTATTAATATTTTTACAAGGGAAGTCACTTTAGCGTCCGCTTGAGATTTTGATGAGACTTGCACCATTGATAGATTCGGATGCGCTGATTCCAAATCCGTTTTCAAAAACGGCGCAATTTTTCTCTGAGCCGAGATATGAGCCGCCAAAGTTTATTTTTGACAGCTTATTTTTGATAGTTTTATGTGCATAAACCATAAAATGTCCGACATAAGGAATAACTTAATTAAATAAGAAAATTATTTTGCGTGAGAAATATGGAAGCAGCGAGTCGATGGATCAAATGGAATGGTATAGTTATTATGGGTGGTTATTTCGATGGGTTTTAAATATTGATAATGTTTGTTTCGATTTTCTATGTCAACTTTAATAACTTTAATCATTCCTTCAATTAATTATTGCAAGTTGTTGAAAAATATTTCATTCTTTTTTAAAAAGTTAATGGTTAAATAGCAAACAAAATTAACTTTCATTGGTAAAGTTAAATTATATTTTATCAACATTTATGAAAAGAAACAATAATTATGCCGGTGGTTTAAATTTTTCTGGTCGTTGTATATTGAACCGGGACCATGAACCGGGACCACATTTTTTCATAAAATACTTTTGAAATTTTGTTTCATGAGTTTGTCGACATGGAACTGACAAATAATAGAACTGACAAATAATAGAACTGACGATTTTCCGTAATTTTTTTTTAATTAGTGGAATATTCATACGTCGCGATGTGCTGGCTGACTTCCCTGAACTTTTCAGGAACTACCGAATCATAAATCTTGGTAGTCTTTCATAACGGTGATGCTACCCCGATTATCACCTTTCCTGCCCTCTGTCAAACCAAATGAGGGGTGTTTTCTTCAATGGCGAAGAGGATCTCAAAAACTGTCTCAACAACTTCTTCAACAGACGAAGAAAAATTTTTTTGTTCAAATAAATCTTTGTGAAAACTCTATGAACTTATTTTTCAACCCAATACCTTGTATAAGCATATTTTCATTCCTTCCTATGGTGTTGCCTCTACCCTTATACACAAAGTGAGCCGTAAATTCTTTTGATAATAAACTTTTTTAACTGAATCACTTGTTTCCAAAAACATTGTAGGTCTTCAGTTCCATAAAATTTCTGATAGAAATCATGGTACATCTTGTATCACAAATATGCTTGAGAAGATAAGACTGACATATTCTGTGTATAAGGGTAAAGCGGGAAACATAGCAAACACTTTTATACGAAGTAGGTTAAGATAAGGTAGCATAAACGTTGTGAAAGACTATACCAAGATTTATAACTCAGTAGTTCCTAAAAAGTTCCGGGCAGTCAGCCAGCACATTGTGGCCTATGAATATTCCACCAATTAAAAAAAAAATACGGAAAATCGTCAGTTCTATTGTTTGTCAGTTCTATGTCGATAAATTCATGGAACAATATTTCAAAAGTAATTTATGAAAAAAATTTTGGCGATTATCATCATGCCAAACGCTTTCACAGACATGGTGGCAACTTTTTTCATACTCGCTGGTACCATGGTCCCGGTTCAATATACAACGACCAGAAAAATTTAAACCACCGGCATAATTATTGTTTCTTTTCATAAATGTTGATAAAATATAATTTAACTTTACCAATGAAAGTTAATTTTGTTTGCTATTTAACCATTAACTTTTTAAAAAAGAATGAAATATTTTTCAACAACTTGCAATAATTAATTGAAGGAATGATTAAAGTTATTAAAGTTGACATAGAAAATCGAAACAAACATTATCAATATTTAAAACCCATCGAAATAACCACCCATAATAACTATACCATTCCATTTGATCCATCGACTCGCTGCTTCCATATTTCTCACGCAAAATAATTTTCTTATTTAATTAAGTTATTCCTTATGTCGGACATTTTATGGTTTATGCACATAAAACTATCAAAAATAAGCTGTCAAAAATAAACTTTGGCGGCTCATATCTCGGCTCAGAGAAAAATTGCGCCGTTTTTGAAAACGGATTTGGAATCAGCGCATCCGAATCTATCAATGGTTCAAGTCTCATCAAAATCTCAAGCGGACGCTAAAGTGACTTCCCTTGTTAGATAGTTTAAGACAAGCCTAATTAAGTTATAGCTATAATAAACGTTATAGTGAAACATTTTTTGTTAAAAAGATGAAAACATTTTCAGACACGCTTAAAAATCGAAAGATCGTTATTTCCAGTTGGCGTGCGTAGCGGAAACGAATTTCTAGTAAATGTCTTGATTTGGTACCTTGAATCGCATCTGGCACCAGAGTCCAGATGATATCATTAGTGACGAACATGTTAAAACTGCATTCAACGTCTTTCATTCAATCCAATTTGTATCAAAATACCACTGGCCTCGGTTCAGAAGAATTTACGATTGATGTGATCTTTTCTATGCAATACAACTTTATATAAAATATTTTATAATCGTAAAAAAAGTAAAACCAAGTACACCAATTGGGCCTTTCAAAAATTGGAGCAACTTTTACTTACTCAAATGTAATAACATAATATAATTTTAGAAACTTTAGATATCTTAAGAAAAACTCATTTACTTTTACAAATGATACACAGAAATTTAAAATAGATTTTTAAAAATATAAAAATCGTCATTTTTATATTATAATCAAGCAAATTTGATTTCTAAACTACTACTAGTTTTATTTCAAAATTTTTCGCTACTCTGGTATATTTATAATATTATTATTGGGTTGAGGAATAAGTTCGTAGAGTTTTTTCGCAAATATTTATTTGAACAAAAAACAATAATTATAACAATAAATTAATCAATTATGTATTCGCCGTTACTGCTTACGACTTCCTTCCACCTCACGATCAATTTGTTGATGCCGTTTCGCCAAAAATCGCCCGGTCTGGTGTCGAAGAAGTTAATGAGCCAGTTTTTGAGGTCCTCTCCGCCATCGAAGGTAACACCCCTTATTTGGTTTCACATAGAGCGGAAAATGTGATAAACGGATGGCGCAAGGTCTGGAGAGTAGGGTGGATGCTGAAGAACCTCCCATTCGAGCTCTTGGAGGACGGTTTTGACGACTTGTGAAACATGCGGCCTGGCGCTGTCGTAGAGCAAGATGACTTGACCTTGTCGATCGGGTCTTTTCAGTCGAATATCCTCATTTACGCGGCGCAGCTGGGCAATATACAGCTCCTTATTGACCATGACGTTTCTTGCGAGCATTTCCCAGTGCAGCATGCCCTCCCAGTTCCACCAAACGCAGATCATGGTCTTTTTGGGTAAAGATCTTGCAGGACTCTCTGCTTTGGCATATCTTCTGGAGCCACCCACTTCTTTCTTTGCTTCAGATTGACGTACGGGCCCATTTTTCATCTCCCGTGACGGTATAAAAATCGCTGTTAATGACTGCGTGTTTCTCGATGTTGCTCGATAGATTGAGCTGAGATATGAAGACGATTTTCTTTGTTTTGTTCGTTGAGTTTGTGAGGTAACCAGGTACCGAGTTTTCGGCAAATCCCATCGAATGAAAATGAATAAGAATTGATTCTCTTCGTCTAATTCTGCAGGTCGTTCGCTCTTCAAGATTAAAGTCGCCATTTTTGAGCTTTGCGAACCATTTTTGTGCAGTAGACACGTCTAAAACAACAAACTTATTTCTTAACCCAATATAATTTCCTTAGGTTCTTATGATCATGTTCTTTCAGTTTCGGTAATATCGACACCGAGTAGAGATGATATCACTCGTATATCACTCGTATCACTTTGTATTCATTTATTAAAAAATTCTAAGAAATTAATAATTCATTTTAAGAATTTTTACAAGGGAAGTCACTTTAGCGTCCGCTTGAGATTTGATGAGACTTGCACCATTGATAGATTCGGATGCGCTGATTCCAAATCCGTTTTCAAAAACGGCGCAATTTTTCTCTGAGCCGAGATATGAGCCGCCAAAGTTTATTTTTGACAGCTTATTTTTGATAGTTTGATGTGCATAAACCATAAAATGTCCGACATAAGGAATAACTTAATTAAATAAGAAAATTATTTTGCGTGAGAAATGTGGAAGCAACGAGTCGATGGATCAAATGGAATGGTATAGTTATTATGGGTGGTTATTTCGATGGGTTTTAAATATTGATAATGTTTCTTTCGATTTTCTATGCAATTTACAACTTTAATAACTTTAATCATTTCTTCAATTAATTATTGCAAGTTGTTGAAAAATATTTCATTCTTTTTTAAAAAGTTAATGGTTAAATAGCAAACAAAATTAACTTTCATTGGTAAAGTTAAATTATATTTTATCAACATTTATGAAAAGAAACAATAATTATGCCAGTGGTTTAAATTTTTCTGGTCGTTGTATATTGAACCGGGACCATGTTACCAGCGAGTATGAAAAAAGTTGCCACCATGTCTGTGAAAGCGTTTGGCATGATGATAATCGCCAAATTTTTTTTCATAAATTACTTTTGAAATATTGTTCCATGAATTTATCGACATAGAACTGACAAACAATAGAACTGACGATTTTCCGTATTTTTTTTTTAATTGGTGGAATATTCATAGGCCACAATGTGCTGGCTGACTGCCCGGAACTTTTTAGGAACTACTGAGTTATAAATCTTGGTATAGTCTTTCACAACGTTTATGCTACCTTATCTTAACCTACTTCGTATAAAAGTGTTTGCTATGTTTCCCGCTTTACCCTTATACACAGAATATGTCAGTCTTATCTTCTCAAGCATATTTGTGATACAAGATGTACCATGATTTCTATCAGAAATTTTATGGAACTGAAGACCTACAATGTTTTTGGAAACAAGTGATTCAGTTAAAAAAGTTTATTATCAAAAGAATTTACGGCTCACTTTGTGTATAAGGGTAGAGGCAACACCATAGGAAGGAATGAAAATATGCTTATACAAGGTATTGGGTTGAAAAATAAGTTCATAGAGTTTTCACAAAGATTTAATTGAACAAAAATTTTTCTTCATCTGTTGAAGAAGTTGTTGAGACAGTTTTTGAGATCCTCTTCGCCATTGAAGAAAACACCCCTCATTTGGTTTGACAGAGGGCAGGAAAGGTGATAATCGGGGTAGCATCACCGTTATGAAAGACTACCAAGATTTATGATTCAGTAGTTCCTGAAAAGTTCAGGGGAGTCAGCCAGCACATCGCGACGTATGAATATTCCACTAATTAAAAAAAAATTACGGAAAATCGTCAGTTCTATTATTTGTCAGTTCCATGTCGACAAACTCATGAAACAAAATTTCAAAAGTATTTTATGAAAAAATGTGGTCCCGGTTCATGGTCCCGGTTCAATATACAACGACCAGAAAAATTTAAACCACCGGCATAATTATTGTTTCTTTTCATAAATGTTGATAAAATATAATTTAACTTTACCAATGAAAGTTAATTTTGCTTGCTATTTAACCATTAACTTTTTAAAAAAGGATGAAATATTTTTCAACAACTTGCAATAATTAATTGAAGGAATGATTAAAGTTATTAAAGTTGTAAATTGCATAGAAAATCGAAAGAAACATTATCAATATTTAAAACCCATCGAAATAACCACCCATAATAACTATACCATTCCATTTGATCCATCGACTCGCTGCTTCCACATTTCTCACGCAAAATAATTTTCTTATTTAATTAAGTTATTCCTTATGTCGGACATTTTATGGTTTATGCACATCAAACTATCAAAAATAAGCTGTCAAAAATAAACTTTGGCGGCTCATATCTCGGCTCAGAGAAAAATTGCGCCGTTTTTGAAAACGGATTTGGAATCAGCGCATCCGAATCTATCAATGGTGCAAGTCTCATCAAAATCTCAAGCGGACGCTAAAGTGACTTCCCTTGTTATATTAAAAATGGTCTCAATGCAACAAATATTCAATATAGTTTAAAAGCTTATTAATAATGACAAATAAACAAAATACAATATAAATTTGAGGGAAATCGTGATAACAGATCTAGGTGGATGAGGTACAATAATAACGGTCTTGAAACTATATATTTTGAACAGTCGAAACGCACGGGCTAAGTTAGACGCGCAGTATGAAAGTGGCGGAAATTGAAAATGGCTACACATAACACCATCCTGATCGAGCCGCGATAAAACACTTTTTGTGAAAAATAATTTTAACTTTTTTATCTGCGAGCCGTAGAAAATAGTCAAATGAGTTCGAAGAAACAAGATCTCAGAAAAGTCATTTAAAAAGATCTCAGAATGATCGTTTTTAAACCTGCGCATTTTAAGGGAAGCTTGTAAAAATTCCGAAGAGAATTTGCTTTCAACTTGCATGTGGAAATTAATAAAAAACGTTTAATTATTGAAAAAACATTTGCATTTTGCGTGTATAGGTTAATTTCAAATTGTTTAACGACGCATTTCGAACCGCTGCACCGCAAGACTATTATAAACACAAGAGATACAAAAGACAATGAAACAAATTTGTAGGGAAAATGCGCATGTTACAATTAGAAATTTCGGAAGATTTGAATCTATGAAACTGCTGTCATACGACTTATTATTGACATACAGTTCTGATGGTTTATATTAAATTTACTTATTCCTACCAATATTGTTTTAAAATTTCAAAATATTCTTCTTGTGTTAATTTATGCTGAATCAGGCTACCATCGATTGTAGTAATACTATTATCATATGATTTTAGGTTATTGTGTTTTCCGTGCATAATGTTTTTGCGAGTCTTCCAATGTGAGATAACAGACGTCCATGCAAACAAAATAGCAACACAATTGTAATACTGAAAATATTCAATTAAATATCGAATTAGCAATTTAAGTATAAATGTTGGTATCGGCACCAAATCGCATATTTCACACGGAGTTAGTTATGCAAAATAACTGCATATGAAGCCAAAAAACCACAATAATTTGGTTGATATCCATTACAGATAACATAAAATATAAATTTAAATTAAACCAAACACAAACCATAATTACCACAACTTCAAATAGTTTCTTCTCTACCAGTTTCTTCATATGGGAAAAACAGGTTAAAGTTACAATCATTCCGACTACTTGAAACACTGTGTTAACAAATGACGAAGCCACGAATGTTCTCGAAGTATTATAGGAGATAGATATCTGGAAATAATAGTAACAGTATAAGCTTGTATTTCCTGAATATTATGTGAATGTAAGTTATACTAAAAGCACGCCGAATGAAAATGTGGATTTTTATTATTTAAATAATTTTTACAAATTAATACGTAATAGTTATAGAATATTTCTCACGTCATCTTCTGTTAATTGCCTTAAGTTATCTTTAAATTTTTTGTATCGATCTTACTTACTAGGGAGGTCATTTTTGGATCCAAAAATGACTTCCCTAGTTAGTTTGAACACCTTTTCTTAGCTTACTGATTAATTATTTCATTTGGTATACTACAATTATATTGGCTTCTTTTTGCATTTTTGATGATAATCAGACTATTAATAGAGTTCGACTCTATGATTCCAATTGAGTTCAAATCGGCGGACTCGGTTCCCTACTTAGCCTATTTTAACATATTGTCCTTTTCAGAGATTTCTGCCTAATGGAAGAAGAAAAAAATTAGAATGAAATGAGGCTCTCGTTTGGATGACTACTCTTTTATATCTCATCAATGTCTGTTTTCTCGATAAAAGAACAGCACACATTTAAGAGGAATAGACGAAAAAGTCTTTTGTGGCCGTGCGGCCGTCCATCCGTAAGTAGCCATTTAGATCGTGTACAATTATCAGCTAACAGAAAATTTGTATTAACATTGCGTAGTACACACAAAATAAAATGAAGATTTTTCTCAATTTATATTGTCGTGGTGTAGGTTATTGAAAGTCGATTTAAAGGAGCATTCCGAATAATAAAATGGTCTCGCTTGGGGTCATGTCGATTTAATTTGCAATTTGTTTATTATTTCGTTTTCTTTTTTTTCATAAAATTTTTGTTTCATTTTGTTTTCTCTTAATAAATTGGTTGTTACATTAATTATAATTATAATAACAAAATTTTATGTTTAATTTATTATATTTAGGATCGATATTCAAAGAAAAGCGAAAAAAAAAAAATTAATTGAAAATTAAATCTACACCTGTTTCAAGCGAGACCATTTTATTAGGTCTAGAAATTAATTTCCGCGTTTTTTACGCATATTAAACTATAAAAAACTGGACAAACTTAAACAAAACTTTTATTCAAAATAATTTCCGTCATTAATAACAACATTTTCCCAGAGTTTGGGCAACTTATGGATTCCATCATAATAGAATTTTTCTGGTTTGGCCGCAGTCCATTCATCTAGCCATTTTTTGACTTCTTGATGATCTCGAAAGCGCTGCTCCGCCAGACTATGAGCCATTGACCGGAAAAAAAGATGATAATCCGACGGGGCAATGTCCGGAGAGTACGGCGGGTGCGGTAAGACTTCCCATTTGAACTCTTTCAGCGTTTCCTTCACCGCTTGAGCAACATGCGGCCTTGCGTTGTCATGAAGCAATATGACCTTTTCGTGTCGACCCGCCCATTCTGGTCTTTTTACTGCGATTTCATGTTGCAGCTGCACTAGTTGATGTTGATAGCGATTCGCAGTGATTGTTTCGCCAGGTTGGAGCAGTTCAGAGTACAGAATTCCTTGTTGGTCCCGCCATATGCACAGTAAGACCTTCTTCCCGTGGATGTTGGGTTTTGCGGTCGAAGTTGTCGGTTCACCGGGACTAACCCACGATTTTCTTCGCTTCGGATTGTCGTAGTACACCCACTTTTCATCGTCAGTAAAAAATACTTTCTTTGAAATCTGTCCAACAAGATTAGTGAAGTTGTTTTTCTCTGCTCTTTGTTGCGTTCTGAGAGCTCATAGGGCATACATTTTCCTTCCTTTTGAATCTTCCCCATTGCTTTCAATCGATGAGAAATTGCTTTTTTGCGTGACGCCGAGAGATGCCGCGAGTTGCTGCTGTGTTTAAGCCGAATCTTCATCTAATAAAGCCTGAAGTTCTTTGTCTTCAAATTATTTTGGCTGTCCTGATGGGTCTTTGTCGTTGACGTCAAAATCTCCCGATTTGAAACACTGAAACCATTCTTGGCAGGTTCTTATGGATGGTGCAGCATTTCCGTAAGCTTGGGCAAGCATTTGGTGCGCGTCAGTGGCTTTCTTCTTGAGTTGGAAAAGGAAAACAAGAGCTTCCCGCAAATGACGTTTTCCTGGCACAAAGGTAGACATATTATGAACCCAAAATAATGATTTTTTATAAAATACGTGAAGAAAGTTATATATAAGTAGAAAGCTGATAATACAGAGAACATTTTAACATAAAATTCGTTATATAAAAATCATTTTATTTTGACAAAATATCAACAACAAAAAAAAACGCGGAAATCAATTTCTAGACCTAATATTATTCGTAATGCTCCTTTAAATCGACTTTCAATAACCTACACCACGACAATACGTGTTTTTCTAATTTCCACGTACAAATGACAAATTGCTTATTAATAAGCTTATTCATCATCGTTTTATTAATCTATGACATGATCTTAAAATTAACCCCAAATTTTAAAATTTAACAGTGTTACTGAGATCTTGATTCTCCGATTTCAATTGACGTGCGTAGTATTAATAAAATTATTGACGTGTTTGCGTTACAATCATCAACGTGAGCTGCGAACCAGCATACTTACGCCGGTTTTGAAAACTCACTTGGAATCAGACCGCTTCTTTTTAGACTCTGAGGATGCGTAAAGCATGCCAATTGAAACGAAAAAATAAACCCGTTGTGGCGTTACAATACGCATCCCTTCACATACTCCCCTTCTTCTTGGCGACCCGAAGAGTAGTACCTAGTTGGTGTGAGGATTCGATGTAATATTACAGTTACTACTAAACGCCCAATAAATGCCTTACTTGGCGGAGACTAACAAGAACACAGAACACTTAGCTCTTAATATAACTTTATTCTCACTCGACACGGCTAGATCTTTAACTAACTATATTCATCTATTGTATTCTTTTAACAGTTAGTATGAATACTATTTATTTCACAGTTAATAGTAAGATTATTTGGTAGGATATTGTCACGTTGGTTTAGAGACACTTGATATGGGGCCTTTAATACTATAATTTGCCTTTAATACTATAATTTGTAGCGACAATTCTCATGTGGAGCCGAATAAATTTTTATTAAGAGCTAGGTGTTCTGTGTTCTCGGTAGTGTCCTCCCGGTAAGCCATACATTGGGAGTAGTAACTGTAAGATTACATCGGATCCTCGCACCAACTACTACTCTTACTACTCTTCTACTCTTCGGGTCGTCAAGAAGAAGGGGAGTAGGTGACGGGATGCGTACTGTAACGGTGGTATTCACGTGGGTAGCATGAATAAATTATCTACATATTCGTTTCAATTTACTGTTAATTTGTTACAATTGACGCAATTTTTACAATTGAATGTTATCTCTGAATAATTATATTTTACCTCATATCTTCGTTTCAATGTTTGTTTTCCAATGTTATCCTTATAGAATTTTTTCGATAGCTTCAAGGTTATAAATTCAACCTGGATATGTGTAGCAATAGTATTAAAATAAATAATAAAGTCATTGTAGCCTTACACTCAAATCGTACCCATTTTACTATATTTTTTCACGTTAAATGATTAATTCGTTAAAGACATCGCTCAGAAAAGGAAAAACGAAAATTAGCAAAAATGATTCCGAGATTTTGGCTACAAGGCTGCAACAACGGTGAAATAACCGTACTGTCATTGTAATAACCATTATTGTTAGAAAAAGGTAGAGGGACGTATTCCACGCTATAAAGGAAATAGGTCCTTTTTGAAAGGTTTCCATTTTTATATTGTTGATATTCCACATAGAATTGTAATAGCTTAATGTAGAAACAACGGCAAGCATAATTCCAAGTGAAATAAAATACAATTTAGATTTGAGAAGTTTTGCGTACAACAACGTTAATAACCGATCTTTCAATTTAAATATGTTTTGTTGAAATGTACACTAGATATAAAAAAATACCTATACTACAAATCATTCGAACGAGCTCGTACATTTCTCCGCCAATTAAATAAGTTAAATAAAATGTATCCAGTGCTCCTAAAATTACTCTTTCAAGATTATACAATTATGACAATAGAGGTCGACAAGAATTTTTATACGAAACTTGATACACCAAGTTAAAGTTGGTTTTACGGTTGAAATGTTAGTCTCTGTAAGTTTAACTCCATCCGTTTATTTAAAGCTCTTATGTTTTTAAGTTATTTAGTGGTGAAAATTTTAGTGGTTAATCACCCACTCTAAACGAAACCCCCCCCCCCCCCCCCAAAACTTTAATGAGGTAATTTAGTTCAGTAAGTTTTTACTTACTTAAAAGTTTGTAAACTATTTTGCATTTATTAAATCATTTTTTTACGAAACATCGAAATAAAATACTTTTGCATTTTTTTCATTATTTTCGAGTGTTTGGAAAGTTTTGTGAATAAATCAATAAATACCTAAACAACCCTAGACTGAGCGAAAGTAAATTTACACATTTTTGGCGTTTAGGGACTACTTAGATGACTCATTTTTTCTATGAAGTTATGAAATCTAGTACAATTTTTATGGTACTGTTGAAGCTTTTTTGGTCGATCCGTTATGTTCCAGATATAGAGTACTGTCCAGAAGGAAATAATATTTATTCTTTTCACATTTAACCATTCACCGAGACCAGTAATGAGTGTTGGGATAATTCCAAACTTTTCCTAATATATCCTAACATTCATTGCTTCAACTTTTTGTTGTAGAAAAAAGAATACATTAATAAAAATTCTCAGCTAAAGTTTTAGAAACGCTGATCAACCTTCTAGGCTCTTCTTATCTATATGCTATGATCGATAGATGCTATGATATGATCCCCAAAGCCGTACACGGTCAAAACCCCCTAGTGCTAGCTAATATGCACACACGACACTCCCCCATTTGGTGGGGCACTCGCAAGCATGCGCGCCTCTGGTGCCCTGTGCTTGCTTGCCGCAGATAGGAAGGCGGCAGCCGCGAGGTTGTGGCGGGAAACTCCGCTATGCGTGTCTGGACCTAACCCAGAGTGCCGCATAGCATATGGAGGAAATTACCTGTAAGAGTTTTGTAAGGAATGGCGGCTTTTGGGCGTTACCGTTGTCCTACACCCCTAGTTCAGGTTCCCACCGATCAAGGAACCAAAGGGGGACAATCGTAGTAACAGTGCCTGCGCCCGGGTCAGCAGAGTGTAAGCAGCTCTTTTGTGAGTACAAACTCAATTCCCTTTCCTCATCGTTCTCTCCTGACTCGGATAGTCGGTCATCGTCAGAGGTGATTGGACTAATCTTTGAGTATGAAGGCTCGCCACAGTGCCTGCGCCCGGGGGGCTGACCTGTCATCAGAGTGTAAGCAGCTCTTTTGTGAGCACAAACTCAATTCCCTTTCCTCATTATTCTCTCCTGACTCGGATAGTCGGTCATCGTCAGAGGTGATTGGACTAATCTTTGAGTATGCAGGCTCGCCACAGTGCCTGCGCCCGGGGGGGCTGGCCTGTCATCAGAGTGTAAGCAGCTCTTTTGTGAGCACAAACTCAATTCCCTTTCCTCATCATTCTCTCCTGACTCGGATAGTCGGTCAACGTCAGAGGTGATTGGACTAATCTTTGAGTATGAAGGCTCGCCACAGTGCCTGCGCCCGGGGGGCTGACGTGTCATCAGAGTGTAAGCAGCTCTTTTGTGAGCACAAACTCAATTCCCTTTCCTCATTATTCTCTCCTGACTCGGATAGTCGGTCAACGTCAGAGGTGATTGGACTAATCTTTGAGTATGCAGGCTCGCCACAGTGCCTGCGCCCGGGGGGGCTGGCCTGTCATCAGAGTGTAAGCAGCTCTTTTGTGAGCACAAACTCAATTCCCTTTCCTCATTATTCTCTCCTGACTCGGATAGTCGGTCAACGTCAGAGGTGATTGGACTAATCTTTGAGTATGCAGGCTCGCCACAGTGCCTGCGCCCGGGGGGGCTGGCCTGTCATCAGAGTGTAAGCAGCTCTTTTGTGAGCACAAACTCAATTCCCTTTCCTCATCATTCTCTCCTGACTCGGATAGTCGGTCAACGTCAGAGGTGATTGGACTAATCTTTGAGTATGCAGGCTCGCCACAATGCCTGCGCCCGGGGGGGCTGGCCTGTCATCAGAGTGTAAGCAGCTCTTTTGTGAGCACAAACTCAATTCCCTTTCCTCATCATTCTCTCCTGACTCGGATAGTCGGTCAACGTCAGAGGTGATTGGACTAATCTTTGAGTATGAAGGCTCGCCACAGTGCCTGCGCCCGGGGGGGCTGGCCTGTCATCAGAGTGTAAGCAGCTCTTTTGTGAGCACAAACTCAATTCCCTTTCCTCATCATTCTCTCCTGACTCGGATAGTCGGTCAACGTCAGAGGTGATTGGACTAATCTTTGAGTATGCAGGCTCGCCACAGTGCCTGCGCCCGGGGGGGCTGGCCTGTCATCAGAGTGTAAGCAGCTCTTTTGTGAGCACAAACTCAATTCCCTTTCCTCATCATTCTCTCCTGACTCGGATAGTCGGTCAACGTCAGAGGTGATTGGACTAATCTTTGAGTATGAAGGCTCGCCACAGTGCCTGCGCCCGGGGGGCTGACCTGTCATCAGAGTGTAAGCAGCTCTTTTGTGAGCACAAACTCAATTCCCTTTCCTCATTATTCTCTCCTGACTCGGATAGTCGGTCAACGTCAGAGGTGATTGGACTAATCTTTGAGTATGAAGGCTCGCCACAGTGCCTGCGCCCGGGGAGCTGACCTGTCATCAGAGTGTAAGCAGCTCTTTTGTGAGCACAAACTCAATTCCCTTTCCTCATTATTCTCTCCTGACTCGGATAGTCGGTCAACGTCAGAGGTGATTGGACTAATCTTTGAGTATGCAGGCTCGCCACAGTGCCTGCGCCCGGGGGGGCTGGCCTGTCATCAGAGTGTAAGCAGCTCTTTTGTGAGCACAAACTCAATTCCCTTTCCTCATCATTCTCTCCTGACTCGGATAGTCGGTCAACGTCAGAGGTGATTGGACTAATCTTTGAGTATGAAGGCTCGCCACAGTGCCTGCGCCCGGGGGGCTGACCTGTCATCAGAGTGTAAGCAGCTCTTTTGTGAGCACAAACTCAATTCCCTTTCCTCATTATTCTCTCCTGACTCGGATAGTCGGTCAACGTCAGAGGTGATTGGACTAATCTTTGAGTATGCAGGCTCGCCACAGTGCCTGCGCCCGGGGGGGCTGGCCTGTCATCAGAGTGTAAGCAGCTCTTTTGTGAGCACAAACTCAATTCCCTTTCCTCATTATTCTCTCCTGACTCGGATAGTCGGTCAACGTCAGAGGTGATTGGACTAATCTTTGAGTATGCAGGCTCGCCACAGTGCCTGCGCCCGGGGGGGCTGGCCTGTCATCAGAGTGTAAGCAGCTCTTTTGTGAGCACAAACTCAATTCCCTTTCCTCATTATTCTCTCCTGACTCGGATAGTCGGTCAACGTCAGAGGTGATTGGACTAATCTTTGAGTATGCAGGCTCGCCACAGTGCCTGCGCCCGGGGGGGCTGGCCTGTCATCAGAGTGTAAGCAGCTCTTTTGTGAGCACAAACTCAATTCCCTTTCCTCATTATTCTCTCCTGACTCGGATAGTCGGTCAACGTCAGAGGTGATTGGACTAATCTTTGAGTATGCAGGCTCGCCACAGTGCCTGCGCCCGGGGGGGCTGGCCTGTCATCAGAGTGTAAGCAGCTCTTTTGTGAGCACAAACTCAATTCCCTTTCCTCATCATTCTCTCCTGACTCGGATAGTCGGTCAACGTCAGAGGTGATTGGACTAATCTTTGAGTATGCAGGCTCGCCACAGTGCCTGCGCCCGGGGGGCTGGCCTGTCATCAGAGTGTAAGCAGCTCTTTTGTGAGCACAAACTCAATTCCCTTTCCTCATCATTCTCTCCTGACTCGGATAGTCGGTCAACGTCAGAGGTGATTGGACTAATCTTTGAGTATGCAGGCTCGCCACAGTGCCTGCGCCCGGGGGGGCTGGCCTGTCATCAGAGTGTAAGCAGCTCTTTTGTGAGCACAAACTCAATTCCCTTTCCTCATCATTCTCTCCTGACTCGGATAGTCGGTCAACGTCAGAGGTGATTGGACTAATCTTTGAGTATGCAGGCTCGCCACAGTGCCTGCGCCCGGGGGGGCTGGCCTGTCATCAGAGTGTAAGCAGCTCTTTTGTGAGCACAAACTCAATTCCCTTTCCTCATTATTCTCTCCTGACTCGGATAGTCGGTCAACGTCAGAGGTGATTGGACTAATCTTTGAGTATGCAGGCTCGCCACAGTGCCTGCGCCCGGGGGGCTGGCCTGTCATCAGAGTGTAAGCAGCTCTTTTGTGAGCACAAACTCAATTCCCTTTCCTCATCATTCTCTCCTGACTCGGATAGTCGGTCAACGTCAGAGGTGATTGGACTAATCTTTGAGTATGCAGGCTCGCCACAGTGCCTGCGCCCGGGGGGGCTGGCCTGTCATCAGAGTGTAAGCAGCTCTTTTGTGAGCACAAACTCAATTCCCTTTCCTCATCATTCTCTCCTGACTCGGATAGTCGGTCAACGTCAGAGGTGATTGGACTAATCTTTGAGTATGCAGGCTCGCCACAGTGCCTGCGCCCGGGGGGCTGGCCTGTCATCAGAGTGTAAGCAGCTCTTTTGTGAGCACAAACTCAATTCCCTTTCCTCATCATTCTCTCCTGACTCGGATAGTCGGTCAACGTCAGAGGTGATTGGACTAATCTTTGAGTATGCAGGCTCGCCACAGTGCCTGCGCCCGGGGGGGCTGGCCTGTCATCAGAGTGTAAGCAGCTCTTTTGTGAGCACAAACTCAATTCCCTTTCCTCATCATTCTCTCCTGACTCGGATAGTCGGTCAACGTCAGAGGTGATTGGACTAATCTTTGAGTATGCAGGCTCGCCACAGTGCCTGCGCCCGGGGGGGCTGGCCTGTCATCAGAGTGTAAGCAGCTCTTTTGTGAGCACAAACTCAATTCCCTTTCCTCATTATTCTCTCCTGACTCGGATAGTCGGTCAACGTCAGAGGTGATTGGACTAATCTTTGAGTATGCAGGCTCGCCACAGTGCCTGCGCCCGGGGGGGGGCTGGCCTGTCATCAGAGTGTAAGCAGCTCTTTTGTGAGCACAAACTCAATTCCCTTTCCTCATCATTCTCTCCTGACTCGGATAGTCGGTCAACGTCAGAGGTGATTGGACTAATCTTTGAGTATGCAGGCTCGCCACAGTGCCTGCGCCCGGGGGGGCTGGCCTGTCATCAGAGTGTAAGCAGCTCTTTTGTGAGCACAAACTCAATTCCCTTTCCTCATCATTCTCTCCTGACTCGGATAGTCGGTCAACGTCAGAGGTGATTGGACTAATCTTTGAGTATGCAGGCTCGCCACAGTGCCTGCGCCCGGGGGGGCTGGCCTGTCATCAGAGTGTAAGCAGCTCTTTTGTGAGCACAAACTCAATTCCCTTTCCTCATTATTCTCTCCTGACTCGGATAGTCGGTCAACGTCAGAGGTGATTGGACTAATCTTTGAGTATGCAGGCTCGCCACAGTGCCTGCGCCCGGGGGGGCTGGCCTGTCATCAGAGTGTAAGCAGCTCTTTTGTGAGCACAAACTCAATTCCCTTTCCTCATTATTCTCTCCTGACTCGGATAGTCGGTCAACGTCAGAGGTGATTGGACTAATCTTTGAGTATGCAGGCTCGCCACAATGCCTGCGCCCGGGGGGGCTGGCCTGTCATCAGAGTGTAAGCAGCTCTTTTGTGAGCACAAACTCAATTCCCTTTCCTCATCATTCTCTCCTGACTCGGATAGTCGGTCAACGTCAGAGGTGATTGGACTAATCTTTGAGTATGCAGGCTCGCCACAGTGCCTGCGCCCGGGGGGGCTGGCCTGTCATCAGAGTGTAAGCAGCTCTTTTGTGAGCACAAACTCAATTCCCTTTCCTCATTATTCTCTCCTGACTCGGATAGTCGGTCAACGTCAGAGGTGATTGGACTAATCTTTGAGTATGCAGGCTCGCCACAGTGCCTGCGCCCGGGGGGCTGGCCTGTCATCAGAGTGTAAGCAGCTCTTTTGTGAGCACAAACTCAATTCCCTTTCCTCATCATTCTCTCCTGACTCGGATAGTCGGTCAACGTCAGAGGTGATTGGACTAATCTTTGAGTATGCAGGCTCGCCACAGTGCCTGCGCCCGGGGGGGCTGGCCTGTCATCAGAGTGTAAGCAGCTCTTTTGTGAGCACAAACTCAATTCCCTTTCCTCATCATTCTCTCCTGACTCGGATAGTCGGTCAACGTCAGAGGTGATTGGACTAATCTTTGAGTATGCAGGCTCGCCACAGTGCCTGCGCCCGGGGGGCTGGCCTGTCATCAGAGTGTAAGCAGCTCTTTTGTGAGCACAAACTCAATTCCCTTTCCTCATCATTCTCTCCTGACTCGGATAGTCGGTCAACGTCAGAGGTGATTGGACTAATCTTTGAGTATGCAGGCTCGCCACAGTGCCTGCGCCCGGGGGGGCTGGCCTGTCATCAGAGTGTAAGCAGCTCTTTTGTGAGCACAAACTCAATTCCCTTTCCTCATCATTCTCTCCTGACTCGGATAGTCGGTCAACGTCAGAGGTGATTGGACTAATCTTTGAGTATGCAGGCTCGCCACAGTGCCTGCGCCCGGGGGGGCTGGCCTGTCATCAGAGTGTAAGCAGCTCTTTTGTGAGCACAAACTCAATTCCCTTTCCTCATTATTCTCTCCTGACTCGGATAGTCGGTCAACGTCAGAGGTGATTGGACTAATCTTTGAGTATGCAGGCTCGCCACAGTGCCTGCGCCCGGGGGGGCTGGCCTGTCATCAGAGTGTAAGCAGCTCTTTTGTGAGCACAAACTCAATTCCCTTTCCTCATTATTCTCTCCTGACTCGGATAGTCGGTCAACGTCAGAGGTGATTGGACTAATCTTTGAGTATGCAGGCTCGCCACAGTGCCTGCGCCCGGGGGGCTGGCCTGTCATCAGAGTGTAAGCAGCTCTTTTGTGAGCACAAACTCAATTCCCTTTCCTCATCATTCTCTCCTGACTCGGATAGTCGGTCAACGTCAGAGGTGATTGGACTAATCTTTGAGTATGCAGGCTCGCCACAGTGCCTGCGCCCGGGGGGGCTGGCCTGTCATCAGAGTGTAAGCAGCTCTTTTGTGAGCACAAACTCAATTCCCTTTCCTCATCATTCTCTCCTGACTCGGATAGTCGGTCATCGTCAGAGGTGATTGGACTAATCTTTGAGTATGCAGGCTCGCCACAGTGCCTGCGCCCGGGGGGGCTGGCCTGTCATCAGAGTGTAAGCAGCTCTTTTGTGAGCACAAACTCAATTCCCTTTCCTCATCATTCTCTCCTGACTCGGATAGTCGGTCAACGTCAGAGGTGATTGGACTAATCTTTGAGTATGCAGGCTCGCCACAGTGCCTGCGCCCGGGGGGGCTGGCCTGTCATCAGAGTGTAAGCAGCTCTTTTGTGAGCACAAACTCAATTCCCTTTCCTCATTATTCTCTCCTGACTCGGATAGTCGGTCAACGTCAGAGGTGATTGGACTAATCTTTGAGTATGCAGGCTCGCCACAGTGCCTGCGCCCGGGGGGGCTGGCCTGTCATCAGAGTGTAAGCAGCTCTTTTGTGAGCACAAACTCAATTCCCTTTCCTCATCATTCTCTCCTGACTCGGATAGTCGGTCATCGTCAGAGGTGATTGGACTAATCTTTGAGTATGCAGGCTCGCCACAGTGCCTGCGCCCGGGGGGGCTGGCCTGTCATCAGAGTGTAAGCAGCTCTTTTGTGAGCACAAACTCAATTCCCTTTCCTCATTATTCTCTCCTGACTCGGATAGTCGGTCAACGTCAGAGGTGATTGGACTAATCTTTGAGTATGCAGGCTCGCCACAGTGCCTGCGCCCGGGGGGGCTGGCCTGTCATCAGAGTGTAAGCAGCTCTTTTGTGAGCACAAACTCAATTCCCTTTCCTCATTATTCTCTCCTGACTCGGATAGTCGGTCAACGTCAGAGGTGATTGGACTAATCTTTGAGTATGCAGGCTCGCCACAATGCCTGCGCCCGGGGGGGCTGGCCTGTCATCAGAGTGTAAGCAGCTCTTTTGTGAGCACAAACTCAATTCCCTTTCCTCATCATTCTCTCCTGACTCGGATAGTCGGTCAACGTCAGAGGTGATTGGACTAATCTTTGAGTATGCAGGCTCGCCACAGTGCCTGCGCCCGGGGGGGCTGGCCTGTCATCAGAGTGTAAGCAGCTCTTTTGTGAGCACAAACTCAATTCCCTTTCCTCATTATTCTCTCCTGACTCGGATAGTCGGTCAACGTCAGAGGTGATTGGACTAATCTTTGAGTATGCAGGCTCGCCACAGTGCCTGCGCCCGGGGGGCTGGCCTGTCATCAGAGTGTAAGCAGCTCTTTTGTGAGCACAAACTCAATTCCCTTTCCTCATCATTCTCTCCTGACTCGGATAGTCGGTCAACGTCAGAGGTGATTGGACTAATCTTTGAGTATGCAGGCTCGCCACAGTGCCTGCGCCCGGGGGGGCTGGCCTGTCATCAGAGTGTAAGCAGCTCTTTTGTGAGCACAAACTCAATTCCCTTTCCTCATCATTCTCTCCTGACTCGGATAGTCGGTCAACGTCAGAGGTGATTGGACTAATCTTTGAGTATGCAGGCTCGCCACAGTGCCTGCGCCCGGGGGGCTGGCCTGTCATCAGAGTGTAAGCAGCTCTTTTGTGAGCACAAACTCAATTCCCTTTCCTCATCATTCTCTCCTGACTCGGATAGTCGGTCAACGTCAGAGGTGATTGGACTAATCTTTGAGTATGCAGGCTCGCCACAGTGCCTGCGCCCGGGGGGGCTGGCCTGTCATCAGAGTGTAAGCAGCTCTTTTGTGAGCACAAACTCAATTCCCTTTCCTCATTATTCTCTCCTGACTCGGATAGTCGGTCAACGTCAGAGGTGATTGGACTAATCTTTGAGTATGCAGGCTCGCCACAGTGCCTGCGCCCGGGGGGGCTGGCCTGTCATCAGAGTGTAAGCAGCTCTTTTGTGAGCACAAACTCAATTCCCTTTCCTCATTATTCTCTCCTGACTCGGATAGTCGGTCAACGTCAGAGGTGATTGGACTAATCTTTGAGTATGCAGGCTCGCCACAGTGCCTGCGCCCGGGGGGCTGGCCTGTCATCAGAGTGTAAGCAGCTCTTTTGTGAGCACAAACTCAATTCCCTTTCCTCATCATTCTCTCCTGACTCGGATAGTCGGTCAACGTCAGAGGTGATTGGACTAATCTTTGAGTATGCAGGCTCGCCACAGTGCCTGCGCCCGGGGGGGCTGGCCTGTCATCAGAGTGTAAGCAGCTCTTTTGTGAGCACAAACTCAATTCCCTTTCCTCATCATTCTCTCCTGACTCGGATAGTCGGTCAACGTCAGAGGTGATTGGACTAATCTTTGAGTATGCAGGCTCGCCACAGTGCCTGCGCCCGGGGGGCTGGCCTGTCATCAGAGTGTAAGCAGCTCTTTTGTGAGCACAAACTCAATTCCCTTTCCTCATCATTCTCTCCTGACTCGGATAGTCGGTCAACGTCAGAGGTGATTGGACTAATCTTTGAGTATGCAGGCTCGCCACAGTGCCTGCGCCCGGGGGGGCTGGCCTGTCATCAGAGTGTAAGCAGCTCTTTTGTGAGCACAAACTCAATTCCCTTTCCTCATTATTCTCTCCTGACTCGGATAGTCGGTCAACGTCAGAGGTGATTGGACTAATCTTTGAGTATGCAGGCTCGCCACAGTGCCTGCGCCCGGGGGGGCTGGCCTGTCATCAGAGTGTAAGCAGCTCTTTTGTGAGCACAAACTCAATTCCCTTTCCTCATTATTCTCTCCTGACTCGGATAGTCGGTCAACGTCAGAGGTGATTGGACTAATCTTTGAGTATGCAGGCTCGCCACAGTGCCTGCGCCCGGGGGGCTGGCCTGTCATCAGAGTGTAAGCAGCTCTTTTGTGAGCACAAACTCAATTCCCTTTCCTCATCATTCTCTCCTGACTCGGATAGTCGGTCAACGTCAGAGGTGATTGGACTAATCTTTGAGTATGCAGGCTCGCCACAGTGCCTGCGCCCGGGGGGGCTGGCCTGTCATCAGAGTGTAAGCAGCTCTTTTGTGAGCACAAACTCAATTCCCTTTCCTCATCATTCTCTCCTGACTCGGATAGTCGGTCATCGTCAGAGGTGATTGGACTAATCTTTGAGTATGCAGGCTCGCCACAGTGCCTGCGCCCGGGGGGCTGGCCTGTCATCAGAGTGTAAGCAGCTCTTTTGTGAGCACAAACTCAATTCCCTTTCCTCATCATTCTCTCCTGACTCGGATAGTCGGTCAACGTCAGAGGTGATTGGACTAATCTTTGAGTATGCAGGCTCGCCACAGTGCCTGCGCCCGGGGGGGCTGGCCTGTCATCAGAGTGTAAGCAGCTCTTTTGTGAGCACAAACTCAATTCCCTTTCCTCATTATTCTCTCCTGACTCGGATAGTCGGTCAACGTCAGAGGTGATTGGACTAATCTTTGAGTATGCAGGCTCGCCACAGTGCCTGCGCCCGGGGGGGCTGGCCTGTCATCAGAGTGTAAGCAGCTCTTTTGTGAGCACAAACTCAATTCCCTTTCCTCATCATTCTCTCCTGACTCGGATAGTCGGTCATCGTCAGAGGTGATTGGACTAATCTTTGAGTATGCAGGCTCGCCTACTTCAAAATAATGGTAAATAACGGGGGTTGTCCGAAATCATTTTATTAAAAGAAGGACAGAAAACGGAGTTGACAATTTTTTTTAAACATTTTACAAACTTTTTTCGAAGACAGATGACGGAAGATTGAATTCAGTGCAACACTAGTAAATATCCTTTGGTGGTGCCTAAATTCTCGAGATATTTGTCAAAAAAAACGTCTATCTTTTTGGTGGAGGTAGTTTGAGGGTATGAGGTTGCAGAAAAAAGAAAACTGATCCTCTTTATCAATAAAAATATTAAATTACAGAAGAAAATCAAAGTATTTTTGGGTTTCAAACACATCTTTTACGCATTTAAATCGTTTTGTGGCTCCTAGTTTTTTGTCAGCATACTATTCGAACCATAAATTTTCTTAATCAAAAGCTAAGATGACATTTCCTTGTATGAAAACAACGATAAAAAGTTTTTCATTGGATATTTCACATATTTTGAAAATATTAAAAATTACTTAAACAGGATTTAAATTGACTGTAATATTAATAAATATTTAGCATTTACTGATTTAAATTTAGTAGTTAGCCAAATTTTCAATATCGCTGTTCACTGAATTTCTTTAATAATATGAATTATCAAACTTCCCATGATGTTCGTTTGCACATCCAGGATTTCTGTATAGTGAACCATATGGTGGACAAAAAAATACGAGCAATGCATGAGCTAACAACATAGAAATCTCGCAAAACGCAAATACCGTTATTAGAAATCTATAAATCAGAATTATTATTTTGAATAAATTTTCCTTTGAAGCACAGGAATATTACCATACCTACAATGCGGACTAAGGTTATTTGGATATACAATCACCTTCAATAATATAAAATACGAAAACACCCCAGTGGCAACAAGAAAATATTGAACAGCTTCAATAATGTTTTCCATGTTAATTAGTAATTGTTTGGTTGTTGTTGAATATAAATTAGATAAAATTGACAAATATCCGTTTCATGAAAATTTAATATAGTGGGTGTTGCTCAAATTATTTATTAAATTGTGAAAATATCAGTCGATGTCGATGGGGATTAATTAATTTTTAAAACTGAACTTATGGTCAAATTACTGTTATTTATCTAATAAACACAATAAATTCCGAAAATTCCGAAAAATTAACTTGAAGTAAAAAAAACATGTCTTGTTTGAACTGAAATATAATTGGAACTATTACAATAGTAGTAATGCAAGTGTGGTCAGTCGCAACCCAAATATAGCTCAGGCGAATACGCCTGCGCATAAGCTTTATAACCTGAGTTCTTCCATATATACTTATTTTTGTTTCGAATTCCCTACTTGTTCACGTGTTGTTTCTTGATTTAATCATATCGATGAGCTTATGAATTGTCAAAATTTTCGCCAACTAGCAAAAATACAATATAAAGATCCTATAAATAAACGCGTGGACTTAAATTTAGGGACTAAAAACACGACGCACCCATTCCACCGGTTAGTGATAGCAACATAGAACAACACGAGACGATGATACAAAAAATTGAAATTTAAAAAATAAAAATCAAGTTCTAACCTATTTAATGCATAAAAACAAACGAACCACAACTAATCATAGTTTGATACATCGATATCACGTATTTCTAAGCTCCAACATATGTTATTTGACATGATCTGCATATCTATAGACTCCTATGTATATATGGAGCAACTCATTATCCACCTCTAAATTAATTAATTGTAGCATTTTTGATAAAAAATACGTTTATCTATTTCATGACCATAAACTAACTCGTAACTTTTATATTTAATCAATTACAACGTTTCTTCCCCGAGTGTCCGTAAATAACAATAAATGCGCTGAGTCGAACAGTGGCGGTGTTTATGTATTGTCGTAAAATAAAATGTTCGCTTGTTTATTATTGACATAAACAAGCGAACATTTTAAACAAGCAATCATTTTATTTTACGACAGTACGTAAACACCGCCACAGTTCGACTCAGCGCATTTATTGTTATTTACGGACACTCTTCTTCCCCACTGTATGAAAATGGCCGAGGACTAGAATTCACACAAAATTTCTTAAGCCAAGCCAAACATTATGTACTCCATCAAAATTTGTTTTAAATCGATACATAGAATTTGGTGTGAATAACATGGTATCAATCAAAAAATCGCGCTATTTCCCTTTTAGTTAAACCGTTACCTTTGAGTTTTAAATGAAAAATAGACTCAATTCAATGAAATATTAGAATGAAGTATAATATATACACTGATGTCCAAAAGGTTGAGACCACCCCCTAAAATCAGCTGTTTAGAGATTACAGTGGCTATACAGTATGGAAGGAATATGGTTGATTCAGTAACATATGGAACCATTATCATCAGGGTGTATTATCGTAGTCTTGAAGTAATAATGTAGTAGTAGTAGTAGCTAAGTCTAAGCCAAAGGTAGCTAATCCTAAGCCTAAAGTAGGTGAGCCTAAGCCTAAGGTAGCTTCATTGATGCGAGCTCCTCCGACCATCCAATTTGTTTCTTTTCATATAGCAAGATTAAGTTTATTTCCCATATTTTGAGCAGAAAAGTAAAGACACTTAAGCGCAGCTGTAGCTCTGCGCAACTTCGGTTTAAGCTGAAACTACGTGAAGCATGCGATCAGGAATCAGACGAGGACCCACTTTCGGTTTATGCCGTACTGATACTGATTTCTGAATCAATTTCTGATCAACTTCAGCTAGTATGAGGCTTTCCTGACAATTACGCGGTCTTTCCGAATGAATAAGAGCCTTTATGTCAAACTAACAGGATTGACAAGATATTGCGTTTACCGTGGAAGTTTATTGCGGCTTCATAGCATTGATTTGTAGACTCATGACGTGTAGGCGGGTAAGCCGCTTCCCGTTTTAATCAAAGTTCACTTTTCAAAGTGTGTAACCAGAAAGATTTTTCAAAAACTAACAAGAGCAATGGTCACTAACATTTGAACACCCGCTTTTTAACGATTTATTTCTGTAAAATCGCGGCTTGTTGTCCCAGCGACAACGAAGTCCAGCGAGAGCGACAGCGACAACTCATTTGAGCTCATTTGATCACATGTAGTCTATGTGACTTCACTTTTATCACTATAGCCTATGTCAGTTGACGACGCTATCACGCTGCAAATGCGGCATACTAATTCAAATGTTTTTTCAAATCGATTATTTGATTTTATTGTCGTGGTGTAGGTTGATGAAAAATTAGGGGTAAAGGAGCATACCCCAAAAAAAGATGGTCTCGCTTGGGCTGGTGTAGATTTAATTTGCAATTTGTTTATTATTTCGCTTTTTTTCATCACAATTTTGTTTCTCTTACTAAATTGGTTGTTAAATCTACATAATAATAATTATTATAACAATTTTTGTATGATTTATTATATTTAGGATCGAAATAATAAACAAATTGCAAATTAAATCTACACCTGCCCAAGCGAGACCATCTTTTTTTTCGGTATGCTCCTTTACCCCTAATTTTTCATCAACCTACACCACGACAATATTTTTGTGACATTTTTTTTAGTTGTTATTGTATTGAACGTTTATTGATGTTTTTCTTGTTCATAAATGGTTCATAATGCTCATAGAATATTTTGTCTTGTATTTAAATGTTTTACTTTGTGATATACGTTTCGCTTCTTCAATATTAAATTTTCTTGCTCTCTCAGCTCTTTTATTTTAATAATAAATTAACAAAATCAGACAATTAAAAAAAAAGAAAAAGTTTGGCAAAATTTAAATAATTTAGATAAAGTTAAATTAAATAGTACACAGTAGGGAAAACTGAAGGGGATAATAAAGGGGATAGGGAAATATTTAAAACAATCAAATTACCCGATTAAGTGGGATCCTAAGGAAGTCATAATAAATATGCCAGAGGAACGAAAATTTTGAATAAAAACTAGATACATAGAATTTACATATAAGAGCTACTAAACAAAATAAAATTAGGTACTTAATAATAAATTAATTAGAGGAAATTTCGAGACTTCCCCGAATCGACTGAAAAAGCCTCTATTTCATGGTCGAAGAAAGTTTCTTACACCTGTCTCTGAATGCTGGAATTGTTCTTGAGATGAAAAACTTTCTACGAATTGCTCTTTTAGGAGGCATAAAAGTCAAATTAAATCCACTACGATTAGTTGAAGATTTAATTGAGAATAATTTTTTGTAATATATGTGAATCAGTCAGCTATGAGCATGTGCTATGAATTTAGAAGCTGTAGTGACTCTTATAACACCGAAAACCATAACTCATGACGGATGTTTATTGTTTGAGCGCATATTAATGCAATTAACAAGGGAAGTGTTTTAGGTCTCCATCTCAGATTTTGATAAAACTTTGCAGATAGATTCCTTATGGCTTGATTAGTATACTGTCAAAAAATTAGGACCTACAAAACGGTTTAAGTAGGTGAAAAATGGGTTTGAAATCCAAAAAAAACGCAATCATTCTATAAATAATGATTTCATTGGCTTTGGATGCAGTGGGACGACAGCGCAGTGGTAAAACGATAGGACACGGAACAGGATGGTGAGGGTTCGATTCTAATGGGGGTTGTAATATTTGTATTAGTTATGCTAGTTTCTCAGTGTCTGGCGGATGGCGCTAGGTTGGAGGTAGGGCGTCCCCGCTGCGGAGGCAACTATTTACTCCATCCTAGCTTCCGCGGACACTGGTTTGTGGACACAAAGATGACGCTAGGTTGTCCAGCGCGACAGCATCTATTCATCATCCTAGCACCTGCTGACACTACTTTGTGGGTGTAAAGAGGGCACTAGTCGTATTTCATTATATTATAAAACAACAGTAATTATAATACAATGTTTATTGAAAACAAGTAAAACAATTATATTTCCATTGTTGCTACTTGAACTTGCTTGGCACGACGTATTCATCCATGTATGACCATCATTTGAGGGCATCTAGATTTTAAAAATTAGTTTTTAGATATGTTAAGTGAGTTGAAAATTAGTATTATACTCTTCATTTTTCTGTAGACATGTATACGTATTATTTATATTAATTTTCTTCAATATTTTCACATTAAAATGATGTTAAAAGTTAATTTCTAAAGTTTAAAAACAAGCTAACGAACCACTCTTGCGTATATCAAAAAATATTTTGACCTGTGAGCCGAAAAAAGACCACTTAAAACAAAGTTTTGAACATATCGTAAAAATTCAAAAATGAATTTGTGGATTATTAATCACTTAAAGTTACTTTTCTCGACACTTGGCTTAGCGTGATAACTTTAAACATCCTTTAAATAACTTTTGTTTTTAAAATTTAAATCACGTAACAAAAAAAGAAAGAGCATATTATTAATTTGAACTTATTCAACGGAAACAGTTAAAAATCAAACTTTGAGTTGTTGGTTGCTGTGTATAATATAATTCGTACGTAATAAAAGGAGTCGTACAATTAATAATTCGAACATATGCACAAAGTACGGAAATGGCATCTGATGAATTTTATTTTAAGCAACAAAACGCAGTTTGATTTTTAATGGCTTCATAAATAAAAAGAATAACAAACCCGGAATGCTTCACATGATGAATGTCGTTGTCATGGATGGTGGTAGCTTGTCCTCGTGTCGATGTCCGTGGTCCTAAAACTATCCAATAATCATTAGTTAACTTTCCAAAACTTACAATAGCTTGTCAATTGTAATCAAGAAATTCCTGCAATTTAAATGGAAATTTTCTGTATACCATGATTTCCTTGTCAACCTCCATTTTGGCAAAGTCATCATTCACATTCGAGCCTGAAATATTTAAAATTATACAATTTCCAATTTAATTTCTTGATTATTAGTAATACCTATGATAGCAAAACAAACCATTAATCCGGTTGAATTGATCCAATCCGTTGGAATAATCTAATAGATAAACCTATATATAGGAATATAGGTTTATATGGCTCCGAGTATGTACAAGTCATCAGAACTTGTAAGTTAAGAATGAAATAAAAACATAAAACTGTTCAATAAAAACAATAAAAAACAATAACAAGACAAAAAAATAATGACGATAACTCATAAACGATGTCGTCTATTGTTGAAATGCACTTTAAGGTTGCACTATACTCGTAGCAGATCCGCACTGACAACCAAAACCATTCATCGAGTCGTTGTTTGTCTGCCTTTCTCCAGAAACGTAAAATCGAGTCGTTGTTGGTCTACTGTTCTGTATTGACCATAAACATAAACATGAGAGATAGATTTATTTTGCTTAGCGGGACAACTATACACCTGAAACTCGTTGTTGTTCGTCCTAGCTCCGTCCGCCAAACACTGAGTTAATATCTCTAGGTTGCTTTTTCCTTTTTTACTTTTAAAGATGTTTATGAATTTTATAATATTATTTATTTTTGAATTTATTATTTATTAAATCAGCATATATAATGATTCTCAACAATCATATGTTGAAAGCATAAAAATTTTTTACAATAGACAGGATGATTTTTAAACTAGTTGCTCGGTTTATAATATTTCCTAGATAATCGACATTTATCCACCCGAAAAAAGATATGTTGTTCCTTTTTTCGATACTGTATTTAAGTGGCTTATTATTTTTTTGTTATTTTTTTCTCACTTCTATATTTATAATTTACAATGAGTTCTTCTGATTTGATTGTGGAATATACTACCTTGCGGTATATGATAGGAAAAATTATGAAAGATAACGAAATCGATATGGCCTTTCCGTGTTCTAACTCGTGGATTAACTCTTGGAAGCGTGCACACGGAATTTCTTCTCGCAAGATCACGAAGTTTGTGTCTGTGATACGGCATAAGAAAAAAGATGAACTATTGGCCAGTGCAGAAAACTTTTTGGTTGTGGCTAATCAGGAGTTGGAAGCATTTTCACCCAGAAGGATCTTTAATGCCGATCAAAGTGGTTTTCAATTGGAAATGAACACTGCGAGAACATTGACGTACACAGGCACAAAAACAGTTGAATGCACTGTGAACACTGTGAGTTCCACTACTCACAGCTACACAGTGCTTCCTGTAATATCTGCAGAAGGAAAACTACATCCTCGTTTGTTTGTAGTTTTGAAAGAAATCAACGGAAGATTTCCAAGAAGTTTTCGAAGTTCTTTTTCCAACTTGGTTGTACGTTGTCATACTAGCCACATTATGACAAAACCGTTGATGAAGGAATTTTTGAACACAGTGATTTTCGATGAATGGGTTCCGCCTAGCTCGTTGCTTATTATTGATTCGTGGAACGGATGGAAAGATGCAAACGGTTATTCGGACCCCAATAATGATGATAATAAGTTAAAAACACTTCAAATTCCTGCTGGTTGTACAGGTATGATTCAACCCTTGGATGTTGGCGTCTTTGGTGGATTCAAGAGTGTTATAAAAATTGTCACGGAGTATGCACGGCTATGTGAACCAAGCTTTCAAATACATCAAAGATCTTCAATCCTTCAGGTAACTTATTTTTAAATGCTTGGTTATAATATGTTCATAGGTTTTGTCTGTAATGTACCGTCAGCTTTGTTCGCCGAAACTCCACAATTGGGTAAAATACAGCTGGTTTGCGAGTGGATATAAAATCGATCGTCCGGGATCATTTTTTACACCGAAGCAACTGTTATTCCCAAAAGTGATCTCCAAAGGATGTGAAATAAGTAACTGTAAAAATGTATCTTTTATCCGCTGTCTTTATTGTGACAAATTTGTATGTTTCAACATATAATTTTTGAGAATCATTATATATGTTGATTTAATAAATAATATTATAAAATTCATAAACATCTTTAAAAGTAAAAAAGGAAAAAGCAACCTAGAGATATTAAACTAGCATCACTAATACAAATATTACAACCCCCATGAGAATCGAACCCTCACCATCCTGTTCCGTGTCCTATCGTTTTACCACTGCGCTGTCGTCCCACTGCATCCAAAGCCAATGAAATCATTATTTATAGAATGATTGCGTTTTTTTTGGATTTCAAACCCATTTTTCACCTACTTAAACCGTTTTGTAGGTCCTAATTTTTTGACAGTATACTAATCAAGCCATAAGGAATCTATCTGCAAAGTTTTATCAAAATCTGAGATGGAGACCTAAAACACTTCCCTTGTAAGGTTTGATTTTTGTTTATTGTATGTAATTTTTATGTCTGCACTTGTAGGATGCTTGCTGACATTGACCTCGATCAGTTTTATGCTTTTGAGACTAGAATTGGTCATTTACCTTTCATCATGTTACCTTCGATTGTTGTCGTTGATAAATAATTACGTATGGTTTGAAGTTCTTATTTTACAACTAATTCTTTCTTTTTAGACAGATTGTCTATATCGACAGCGTTAGAAGATTAACGGAGCTGTAACTGATTTGACAGATATTGACTCTACATGGAAATTGGTGAAAAACTATTTATGTGACAATTTCCGGTATATTAATTGAATTAAGTTTCATCTGTGTTATATTTAATAAATTCTTATTCACTATTGTTTATGGAATTATTAAAAGTGCAAGACACCTTATATGTGGATCCAGAATTATAATAATATAAGTTTATTATCAGAGTTGAATACAGGAGACATTGTCCTCAAAACATGGGTTTGTATTACTACATGATGATTACAAATATAATAATGTCAATTATTGTAGACATGATAGAAATGGTATGGAATTGCTTAATTCCTGCAATATAATCTATACAACAGAAAGCTTAAAGAAACATTTTTTTTTAACATTTGACCACAGAATCACTGATGGACAGAATAATTTCTACTTTACTCCCCTATATCTTATATTCCTTTTCTATTAGAGAAAAGAGCTGATTTGGGGTGTGGCCTCATACGTTTTTACATCAATGAAGGAATATTTGGTTTATATAATGCAAATGCCTCAAAATAACTAACAAGAATAAGAGTTTTTACATTTTTTCACATTTTTACAAGAACCAGAAAAATTGTTACAAGCGCTGTAAGAAACATTTTGAGCATATTTTTACACGCCACCCGCATTCCGAAATTTGAGCACGTTTTATTAATTGCCACGTGAACTTAGTTTCAGAGCTTCAAGTAAATTATTTATATTCTTAGTCAGATGATCCATTGACCATTAAATTCTATAAAATAATTAAGATCTACTAACTAAATTAAACGAGAGAGTTATTTTTCTATAACGTGTGGCGTGATTTTTTATATTATTAAGAATACAAGTTAACTACAATTATAATTATTTTAGTCGAACGGTTTACTGAACAAACATGGTAAAAAAGTAACAACACAAGTCAATTAAATATTTATTAATAATAGTAAAGAAATTTAAAAATGGCTTTATCCAAACTTCCATAGCACATTTAACTGGTTGAAGTAATCATTCTGTGTCGGATTCTGCTGAATACAATTGCCATCAATAGTCTTTATATTTTTCAATTTTGGTGCTGTTCTATTATTAAACCCTTTAAATATCATCTTACGATAATTCGAATTGGATATAACTGTGGTCCAAATAAATATTATCGCAACAATGTTATAGTACTGAAAATTAAAAATGAAACGGAGCATTTATTATGAAAAATAAAATTAAATAATATATATAGGACTTGTTATTTGAATTAAAACGATATCACCAACGTTTCCATTTTATTCTACACGAGATAAGTATAACTAAATTCTTACCATAAGTAAATAAAATGCAAAAATCCTTTCGGATTCCTTATTAAATTTTTGATGTAAATATAAATAATATGAAGTGACACCAACAATCTGAAGAATTATTTTTACTACAGTAGATAATGCAAAACTATATATTAAGTTGTATGACATTGATATCTATAATTATATCAAACGGTAAGATTATTGAAAATAATACAAATATTGAAACCAACTTCATATCGCACATCAAGCTGAACGATTCCTGTTGTTCTGCGATAAACCTTGCGAGCCTTTGTTAGTGTATATAACTCGATCTTTAATTCACTTCATAATATTAATAATTTAATGTTTTACCAAGTTTTACCAAGAAAATAATAAATAATACAAATAAATATTGCGGGAGATTCTCATTAAGATTAATATTAGAATATTCCATCATCGTACAGTGCATAGTTTTGAATTTCCAATACTGTGAATATCCTTTGATATATGCTAATATCAAAAATAGTGTTAGGAAAAAATAATACAAAATATTGTAATAGCATGATTTGCTAATATTATGATTTTTAAGAATAATTATTCGATCTATAAAACATAAATCAGATATCATCAGCTGATAACGAAATCGATATAATTTTTTTTAAATTTTTCATTTATGGGTCCCCGAAGCGTTTCGAAAAAGTGGTCATTCTTTGTGAGTGCCTATCTCCGCTCCCATTGAACCAAATGAAAAATATTTACACGTTATTATCAGTCTCGCTCCGGAAATCCGCAATTTTTCATGATCGGGTTTTTAGAGAACTCTTCAATTTTCTGTATGCTGATTAAGATTGCTTCTACCGCCAGAACAAACAAAAGTTTAGATTCCCTATGTTGAACTCTATCATAATATCGACTTTCCCAAATGGTGCACAGAAAACTGGTAATGTATTCAGATGAAAAACTCTTCAAATCCACTAAGTGCATTTTAGTATATGGTTCAATTACACACCAAATTGAAATTAATATTATAAAATAGTTAACTTCTCCTCATTAATTTCCACGTGAATTCAAATTTTATGTAAAATTTGCCTTAAAATATTTAAAAAATGTTAAGGTACAAGTACTTTTTGTGCCCCCATTTTTATTACTCGAATTTTGTGTGAAATTGTGTATAATATTTACGTGTCTAGCACGCATAGCTAAACAAATTAATATCAATTAACTAAACTAAACAAATTAACCACTGTTGTGGCAGAGCCACATAAATTTGAATTAGCGCCAGACTTAGATTTACAGACAACACGCATACACACCGGGCACTGCGGGTAAAATGACATGTTCCGGGATCAGCACAAACAGTCTGCTGACGCATTTTTTCAGCTATTGACGCATTTCGCGTTTAACTTTTAAAATTAAAAAAAAAAATTAAATATTTTGGTTGAACAACCAATAAGTAAAACATGTTTCATACTATTATGGAATTAAAAATACAGATAATATATTATCAAAATCTGAGAAATTGAAAATTCCAATTTTCTTTTCATAAAAAATAAAAGTAATAAATCTGATTTGATCTAGAAATTTTGAAGAAATATAATGAAAAGCAAAGAAATTATTAACATAAATTGAATATTTGTTTCATGTTATCTATGAGACCATTGAAAATAATTCAAAAATGATCAAATCAAACTTTTCATATTCTTATATTTTGATAATATTATATTATAATTTAATATTTTAACAGCTATTAATGAACATACCAGTGATGCGAGACTCCCACCGGTTCCCACCCCACCGCCCAGTTAGGAAAAAGGGTCCCGGGTTTTGAAATTTTCAATTTTTTAAGGTCCCGTTTCCAAGGTCCCGTTTTTTTAAGGTCCCGTTTTCCGGAATTCCAAAAAATAGGGTCTTCTCCCACCACTGGAACATACCCAAACTAAAAAGAAGTTGTGATGAGTTGTAAATAAAGCTTAATGATATTTGACTGAAATACAAATATTCAAATAAACCTTAAAAGCCTCTATTTCATTCGTTTATTTATTAAAGCTTACTTTTACTGCATTTAGAGTAATCATCGATAAATCCACGTGTAGAGCATATGTAATAGGATACGCCTTGGGCAATTAATGTCATTAGTTTAGCTGATCCCATAAAAAAGAATGATATTCTAAATGCATTTGTAGAATATATTTTAAATATTTGAACCTTGTATGAGTATTATGCAATGACTGATAAACTATAAGATAGAGAAATAAATTATACGTAATTACTCCAATGATTATTACAAGATATTGAAATATGTATGAAATATCCATTTAAATTGCGAATGTTCCCTGTTTTTTTGTAATTAACAATTGATTAATATGAAGAAAGAGGTTAAAAAAAGTAAATTAAATTAATGAATTACATTTTTTATTAAGGTAGCTAACGCCAATTGAAAATTAAGAATTAGAAAACTTTAAAAAAAAAGTATTGTCTCGTGATTTAAGCGAGCTTGCCTCAAACTAAATACGTGTCATAGTTCCAAAATAATATATTAGCGCACATTTTCTGAGCTCCTGAGTGTTCGGTTTGAATTGGCGTGCGTAGTTAATAATGTAACACAATTTGCAATATTTTAAACGTTGGCTAGATGGGCTTTGAAGCTGAGACGCCTGAGCATGTTTAAATGTACCAAAAGCGTCTACAGTAGCTAGTTACAGCTAGATTATTTGAGCTTATCACTTAACCAGAAGTGTTTATAGTTTTACTATTTTTTTCAGAAACAAAAAAAGAAATGCAGAACCGTCAGACCATCACACGGCACACGGTAAAAACACGCTTAATTTTTAAAAATTTTGTTTGTTTTTTCTTAAATCATGCTCTAATTTGAAAAATATATGACTTAATATATCATCTTCCATGAAGGAGAATAGCATCGTATTCCTTCAACAAGTCATTATAAATGGTTACAAATCTGGGTCTTTCCTAATTATTAAAAAAACTATATCATTAAATTGACATTAGAAATTGATAAAGTACCGTTTCGTGATACGATAATACGTAAATAATCCATTACTGACAATTTCCCTAACAAGATTTTTGTTCCTTCATGAAAGATTCGTTTTTCCTTAAACAATAAAAATTGTTTTAAACCCACATTAGATGCTATCGACTGTTTAATGAGTGAATTTTTTATTTACAATGGAACGGAAGTTTTACAAATACAGTAGCGGGCAGTTAAATATCCATTATTAGTATTTTTGCATCGAAAGTGCATAGAAAGCCAAAATGTGTTATGATAATGAAAATGGACACGTAATTATTCTACACACCGCGAAAAAAACATAACATTAATATTTTAGTTCTTTCGCAATTTTTTCGATCTTTTTTATCTTTTTTTTTGAACGGTTATTCCCTTATGAGATGGTCTAGTAGTCTGAACCCAATCGAATGCAAGAACATCTATGGGGGGAGAGATCCCTGGGACAGACCTCTTTTTCAATCCATTCTGGGAATTTCTTTCGTATTTCGACGAAATATGGTGGGCTGTCTATTTCTGACACCATGCTTTTCAGGCTGGCTATAGTGATGGCGCAGCTATTCAATATGTCCCGGTTTTATTTGATCTAACGCTCTGCAGCTATTTCTGAGAGCTGCGAATTTTAAGAGTTTTGGTATCTCTTCTTTTGATGAATTTCATTGGTCGCTAATAATTTCTGGCCACCGATACACTTTAAGCATTTAAATAACTATGATAAGTGATTTTAAGAGAACACAAAAAACAGAAATAATATCTTACTGCCACGAAAAGGCGCCGCATTGAACATGACCTTTCAATTGATTATTTTTTAATGATTTTTTAAATGATACATTAGGTTTACAGGTAAGTTAATAAAGTTTAAACTTAATAAAAGTCATTTATGACATTTATTGTTTAAAAAGGTGTGTTTGTGTAAAATTACCACGTCGTTATAAAGACTAAATTTTTATATATATATATATATATATACAAGCACTAATAGACCTTGGAAACATACAAAGTGATAATGAGTCTTCAAACAATTTCAACAAAACTTTTCAAACAATACAATTCCATTATTAACTAATTTTAATGGCAGACAGATAAAGGAGAATTAACTTTAATATAATGAACAATTATAATTTATTTTAAAATAATTTTATTATTGGGTTAGGGATCATGTAGTTAACATAACAATAAACGAAATATTTTCGAAACCTATGTTATTAATCTTTAAAAAATTAATTAAATTCTGAATTTTTAAATTTTCATGAATCCCATAGGATATTAATGGCACGTGACGCATAAGTTCTGTTTTTGAATATGTTAAATCGTATCGAAAACATCAGTCAACTTAACTCATATTGAGATAGAGATTCGTCGGTATGAGCTATGATATGTTCGGTCTCCTTTAATATTAATTTAAACAAAATAACTGTCAATTTCCTTGGTAATATTGAAAACAATAGTTTAATATAAAATCCAAAAAGTAATATAGCGAGTTCACTGGTTAATAAAAAGTACTACGCGAATATGGACTAGGTCCACGTAGTTAAAAGTTCCTTACCCCAATACTAAAACGGTCTATCTCTTCATTGGTTTTTGAATACCTGATTCAAGAAAGGACAGCACTAGGTAGGTATATCTAAATTTTATGATGATCGTGATTTTACCACAGAATGGCTTCAGCTTAAATGAGACAGTTATTTTACTACTTCTGAAGGAGTAAGTAAACCCAAATTTAAAATTTAACAAAAGGAAAAAAATAATCTAGAAGAAATAATTACCGCTCATTATTACTAAAAGAACGCTAAATAAATTCCATAGCTACACATGTAATTACAAAAAAGTTATAATTACATATTAACGAAAAGTTCGCCACAAAATGAGACTTTAGAATCAATCCACATGTTTTGATTATTAACAATTAAAATTATTCATTACATTTTCATCATTAATGATATTTCATACAATTAATATTTCAATGATCACTGCGTAATTTCAATAAACTTATTTTTAAGGTTTTTTAAAAGCTAAAAAACGAGATGTGTATTTTATAAAAACTTATATTTGTGAACTTTGGAAAAAATTTAAGAAGAATAACGTCAGTTTTGAAAGAGAAAAAAAATAGTCACGATTTCGGAAGAGATTTAAACTTAAGCATTCAGATTTAAAAAATTGAACTATGGTTTTCACAAAATATCTAAAAATATTAATATCTCCCAGAAAGTTAATTATTCTCGCTATTAAAGGATTTAAACGGTACTAAAACATGTTGCTTAAAGTTTCATTTATTCAACAGAAAGACTAATAAAATTGAGCTTTAAGTGTTTTAAAAAATTGGATATAATGAAATATGTCAGTTGAAAAGTCATAGCAGAAGTAATAGCGAGTTAGTACTTGCTAGGATCAATTAGAGCTGATAATTTAATTAGTTGTTTGGTTTTTTGAGTTTTAAAAACAATAATTAATCAAAGTATTTCTCTCTCAGATAGAGTGATTCATAACTTCAGAGTGTTCACCAAATCTACATGAAAGTAATTACATTTTTTTCATTTACAATTTAAATATTGTATTTTTGCACGTCAACTAGTGCAGTTATAAAATGAGTTCAGTAAACATGAGATGCCGAAAAAATTTTTAAAAATTTCAATGCTATCGACGGTTTCAAAACTCTACACGAGGCTTCTGACAACAAGGTTAAACCCATATGTGGAGTCATACATTGAAGATACTCAGCACGGAATCCTAGCTGGTCGATCATGTGTTGATAATATCCATTCGGCGAGGCAGCTTATCGAAGAAACGAACGAATACCAAATCCCGTTGGTGGTAGCGTTCATAGAATTTTCCAATGCGTTCGACAAAATACATCATAAGACTATTCAGCTTGCATTAGAGGCCTCTATAGTACCAACTGCATTGAGGCAGATGATAGATCGAGCGATTAAAGGTTGTTCCGCAACGTTACCTATTCATTGAGAAGAAATCAATGAGAGGAGTCATTGATTGCTTAAGCGAGGAGTTCGTCAAGACGATACTGCTCCGCCAACCTTATTCACGTTCGGATTGCAATACATTCTGGATAAAGTTGATGGAAACTTCAAGACGAATCAAGGCTGCGTGGAGTGCTTTCACCAAGATCAAACCACTTGACAAAGAGAAAACTAAGGACCTTCTCTTCCAGAATGTGCTCCCGGCTCTACTGTACGGCGCGGAAACATGGACGTTGACGAGAGAAAATCCTAGCCGATTCCAGAGGTGTATGAACACAATTTGTAACCACGCAGGTAGCGATCAAATATACGTCCATTGTCAAATAACACGAAGGATACTGAAGTAGGCTGGCCGCTGTGATTGCCAAGTGACCGGTGGACGAAACGATTGACGGAATGGGTTCCTCGAGGTTGGACACGACAAAAAGGAAGACCGAAAGCAAGAAGACCCAAATAAACTCTGGGTCTCAAATTATGTGCATGAGAAGTCCACTTCCAGAAACTCAAGAAGGCGAATCGGAATCCTGGAGAAGAAGGTTGCCTGGCCCACTATTGTGAGGCGCAGCCGCGAAGATTTGAGAGATCTGGTCCGCTTCACTATAGGAGAATGACAACGAACTCCTAAGTATCCTAAATAAGTTATTATTATTTTAAAGTAGTTCAAGGATAAATTGTCCAAATTGTCGTGAATATTGTTTTCTAGAAATTCCGAAAAAGTTAACACATTCTTAAAAAGGCGGAAAATCAATATTTCACATTTTCGTGTTGTCGGTTGTGTCGCCGATCATCGAGAATCGGGTTACAGTTGCAGGGACGAGTAGGAATACTTTGGCTGAAACAATGACAGTTACAAATAATTGACACATGATGATCAGAGGAGAAAAACAAAACCACACGATGTTAAGATGTATCAATTCTTGGCATCTAAAAGTTCCACAACAAAATGTTTGAGAAACAAAACTAAAAATGTTTCAAGAAACTAACGGAATGTATTATTAAAGGACGGTTTACCTGCTCATATCGTCTTCAAGCGCTAATTCCCGACTCCATCACACTCTGCTGCGGAGAGCGTTATTTTTTCCTAAAAATATATAAATCCTAACTTCATTAGTTTATAATGTCATTTGATATTATATTATATTGTATTATGCATTACTTTGGAATTAATATATAAACTGAATAGTGAGAAGCATCATCTCAATCGTTGTATTTAGTACTTCATCATTCGTGTCCAATGCAGCAGAGTTCCGCAACTAATGATTTTACGAAATTAAGCCACAAAAAAAGGAATTTTTTATAATTTTTAAATTTATTTTGGCTATTTTAAGTCCAACAATCCAATTATTCTGTGAAGTCTTAAATTGTTAAATGAGACCGTCGATTTAGCATAACAGGTGTCGTTTTAATTTTAATTTTTTAATTATTTCTCCTAGCTTTTGTCACTTTTAAACCTAAAAACAATAAAATGACAAATAAAATTATATCCTTTTTGAGATCGGTGCGTAATGGAAGAGCAAAAAATAAGAAAAAATTATGATCTCTTAAAACGACAACATTAACATTTATTTTCCTTCCTTTTCAATTTCAATCGCTATGAAATTGATTTTTCAGTGACACTAAGAGATGCCACGAGTTATTCTTGTGTTTGAGCCGAATCTTCATTCAACAATTCCTGAAGCTTCTGAAATCTTTTGGCTGTTCTAAACAATCGTTGTCCTTGACGTCAAAGTCACTCGATTTGGAACGCTGCAACCATTCTTGGTAGGTTATGGATGGCGGAGCATTGTCGTGAGATTGTGCAAGATTATGGTCCCCATCGGTGTTCTTTTATTGAGTTGGAAAAACAAGACCATGACCTCAAATGACTGTTTCCCGGCGCAAAGGTGATTCAGAATATAAAATAATAATTTTATATAAGGTGAACGCCAAATTAAAATAGAGAATTTCCCATTTTATGAGTTTGTCAAAGTTTTTACGTAATTTCTAGAAAACAATATATATCCAAGTTATTCTTAAACTAACTAAAAATAATTATATGTTTTTGAAAAGTTAGATTTTAGCATGTTCATTTTATAACCATACAATTTGGCTTGTAAGTTGGGTGAAAAATGTATAAATAAGTAGAAAGCTAATAATACAGGAAACATTATAAAATAAAATTCTTTATAGAAATAATGTATCATCAACAGTAGCCAACGCGAACTATCTCTCGGCATTTGAGTTGAAATGCTCATATTAGAGACTGCACGCCAGCAGGTCCGATAATAAAATGAGCTCAGTAAACTTGCTCAAATCATACTTGTTTGCAAGATATAAATGTTTTCAGATAGTTTAAGCCTAATTAAATTTCCTTATTCAATGTTTTATTGAAAAGACGTAACAATTTTCAGAAACTCTTAAATATCTAAAAATCGTCATTTCTAGTTGGCGAACAGACTGCCTCCTCCCGCAAAATCCCGATGCGCCAGGCTGTTTTTATAATTTTTTTCGTTAGAGAGAATCAGTTTTCCTCTGGAGTTCTTGAGGTTGAGCGTACCAAGCTTCCCAGGATCGAAACCAAGGTTAGAATCTTTCTGCAACCTTTGCGACGAGGGCAGTAATTCTTTTGCCCTGCGCCATCGGAGATACCCAATGCCACCGATTTTGTTGTATCACAGTTGACGTCCTTCGCTACGTGGAGGCAATTAATGTTATATTTAACTGTTTTAAATAAAATTAATGTCTAGTCCAAATACTATTTTATTGGATTCTCGTAAGATTTTCCCGTATATTCTGGATTATGCCGGTAATAGTTATCACAATCATAAATGACAATTATAGTTTTGCTTCTTAAATGGACTCTAACAAATTGGAAGTATGTAACAAAGTTGCCAGCGTTTTAGGTGTATATATATATAAATCATTCATATGATCTTTCCACCCGCAATCACTACCTAATTCCATCAAGTATTGCATGATCTTCATTAAACCCATCAAATGGACTATAGCAGTCTTCAACAGTGACCAATCAAGTTGAACCTGATTGTTTCCATTTAAGCGATAAATATTTTTTGTTTCATTCAATTTTTAGTTGTTTTTATTATTCAAAATGTGTATGTTAAGACGAACACATTTCATTTTTTGTCTATCTCTTATCTCACCGGGATACCGATTAGCATTAACGATAAAAATCGCTTACGAAACAAAGCTTGTCGTCATTTTTTTTGTTTCAATTTAGATTAAATAATAATTATTATAACTACTATAATAATAATGCATCGAAATTTTAATGAGATTTGAAACTAATGTCGTAATCCTCGTCTTATTCTACTTTATTACGTTACATTCTTTCTTTTATGTTGGTTTAGTCCAACTTTATTTAACTATTTTTTAATGCATATCAAAAATTAATTTTTTTAGGCACTAAAATTGATTTATTAATGTTTTTTTAAAATTTAATTATCTACTATGTTAATTATCTGTCATTATCTTCAATAATAATTAGTTAGTGTTTTTTTTAATATTTATGTTTCTATATAATGATTCACGTGGCACAAAAATGATTGTATTCGATACAATTGGAGATTAATATGAAAGCTGAAGGCCATCCTACCTTTATAATTGATCTTTCTTCAAAGCTTTATTTGTTAAAGTTTCTTTTTGTAAATTCCATCGGTGCTATATTTTTTGAACAAGTTCTTGTTTAAGCTTTAAAGAATAATACAAACTTTTAATTTTTAACTACTTTCTATAATTACTCCTCTTTAAAAAACTGGCATGGTAACAGAATGAGATCAGTAAACTTCTTAAATATAACTTTTTAGGAAGATATTATTCCTTATAGATAGTTATAGATAGATACTATAATACTATTTAAATGCTTGGTAGACGTAAAAATTGCCATACACGTTGAAAAATCGAGAAATTGTTACTTCCACTTTGCATCTGAAAAAAAGGAAACCAAAGGAATTAACAAAAACCTCCGGCTTCTTCCGTCAACTTTTTGGCACGTCAAATGATGATTTTATTCTTTAAAGTGTATAATTACATTAACTTAACGAACTTTGCAATTGTTTTATTTTTAATAGTAACGTTTTAATTTTAAAGAAGATATGTCATTATTTTGCAAATAACACCGCGCCAACTGCAAACGTTTCAACCGATATACATGATGGTATAAATAGTTTCTTATATAAATTTAATATTGAATATTTAATTTCATTAACCAGTCATATGGAAATAATGATGTTCTTAAGTTTACGCTTCCACTCCACTGCCACGAAACCGCGCCGCACTGCAAAAGACTTCGCACCAATTGCAAACTCAACCTTTTAATTTATTATTTTTATTTTCAATATTTTCCAATATTTACAACCTATATTGACGATGAAGAAAATTTTTTTTCATTAATTCATCAGAATTTCTGTAGAATGAATAAATAACTACTTATAAATAAAATATTGAAAATAAAAATAATAAATTAAAAGGAAGTATTTGCAATCGGTGCGAAGTCTTTTGCAATGCGGCGCGGTTTCGTGGCAATGGGGTGCGCTTCTCATCCAACTTACATGTACTTTACGAAAATTTTGTCAGCTTTTTTATAAACTGTCTAAAAATACTTAAATAATCATGAAATATTAAATTGGACGAAGTTTCGTGAGCTTGTTGTGTGCATTAGCAAGCTATAAAAGTTTTAGAAATAGAACGTTTCATTTAGCGTAGAACCGGAAATCTTAAAGGAGGAGACTCGAACTTTTACTTATGCTTTGTCAAAAAGACACGAAAAACGTAAATGCAAGGGTTCTATCAATAGTTGTTTCTTTTTATTGGAAATATTCAGACGGAAGGAAAATAGGTGGCGTTTAAAGTAACGGAAAGGAACAACGAACAATGAACAACGACGTGCGAGATCGTGTTTGGACGTGTTCAAAGGAAGATTTTTCTTAATCGTATTGTGAAATGACTTTACGTCGACAATCCGATGAGGATAAGCTCTTGGGTGAGCCCGGGTAAGCTGACAATATCGACCGCAGAGCACAATATGCACGGGAAGAGGGGGCTAGCATACTGTATTACGAGCTTTTACAATCCATCGAAACGGTACAATCCATCGAAAAACCAAATCGAAGCGAAGGTACCGAAGGAAGTGATACTACTGATAACGCAAGGTCGCATGTTGTTGTTATTAAAGACTCCCTAAACGATTTCAAATGGGAAGTGTCTTACCGTCCCCGTCATACTCTCCTGACATTGCTTCATCAGATTATCACCTTTTTCCGGTCAATGGGAGACGGTTTGGTAGAGCAGCGCTCTCAAAATCGCAAAAAAGTCCAAGAATGTGTCGATGAATTGAATTCGAAACCATATCCCATTTTTACAATGGGATCCATAAATTGCCTTATATTGGGCACGTAATATTTACCATTACTTACTTGAATATATTTATCTCGGACTTCTTCTTATATATTATTTAAAAATAACGGCAAAAGATTAATTTATTCTCAAGGTCAAATTAAAATTAAAGAGGAACAATGATATTCTAAGGCAAACAATAAGGTTTATTATCATCTGAATTAAGTGTGATAATTATTACAGTTGTGAAACATGATATTCAAATGATTCAATCTCTTTACTATTGACAATCGCATTAAATCGAATTGTTTTTTGACATATTACCTAGCGGTTGATGTTCTTTACAAATGTCTCATTCGTTTTTTTTCGCTTTCAGTATCATGCGCTTCTTTGACACTACATTATTGGAAAATTGTTCAATTCTATTTTGTTCCTATTCGAATTTTTTTCAGAAATGCTCAAAAAACTAATTTTCGTATTTGGGTTATTAACAAAATCTCTCGATGCTTGTTTTTGTCTGTAAGTTAAAATTTGTCTGTAAATTAGAATTTGTCTGAAAATTTGATTTCAGACCTCTAATGTCGACATGTGGATGTTCTTCAGGCGGAGGTGGTTATCAAAATTACGGTTATTCAAATGGAGCACAGCAGGGTTATGCTGTATTCTATCGTGATTTGACGCCATTCCGTCAACCGGCCGGTTATCAATCCTATCGGCCGGCCGCCCCATCCCAATCATCGCAATACTTACCGCCAATGTACCCATTGCCAAATCCCAAATATATTAGGCCTTATAATGCGAGACCATATTATCCACCCGCACAAACGGCTCCACAACAAGGATTTGTTCAGAAACAATCACCACCAGCACCACCACCTCCACAAGATTATACACCACAACAAAATTCGGCAGAGTCGCCAGTGTTGGTACCAAAGAATTATAATCAACCGCCAGCACAGGTCGAGCCATTGAGGCATTGTGAGTTTTACTTAATTATTTTTAATATTTTAAATATTTTAATTTCGAAAAGATAAATAGTTACTTATACATACATAAAAGCAAAATGAAAAGCGGGTCTGATTTTTTTATTTATTGACATAAAATGTGATTTGTTCTTTTGTTTAATCGTTTATTATAAACCACGCAATGATATAATCTGTGTTTGAATAGAATTTAATTGTTTATTTTAACTAATAAGTTTAATTAAATAGATATAGGTTAAATATGAAAGTATAGACACTGAAACAAACTAAATCATGTCTTGGTGTTAAAAAATGGTTTTAAATTATCTAAAGCAAACCCAAATTCTAAATTCTGCAACCCTAGTTTATGATTCGAAGATTATGCGTTTTTTTCTATTTTAAAACTCAAAATTGATGTTTTAAAAAATTTTTTTCTTGCTTAATTTACGACAAACAAATTTGTTCTTCAAAATTGAAATTGAAATGGTGATATTATAACTTTTACGCATTTACCACAGCTTTCACGTATATTTTACACAGTTACTACCTACTCCAGTTTGTCAGCTTTTCCTTAAACTGTCTAAAAATATTAAAATCTTTCACAAAATTACTAGATTTGAGCAGGTTTTCTGAGCTCGTTTTATTAGCATTCAATTTGGTGTGCCACCAGCAATTGTCGATTTTCCGAAGTTTAATCACGTATTACTAACTTCTTCGTATACTATTCATAACATTTTTTTAACAGTATTTTTACTATTTTTAGTAAAACAATCCATTTATGTGTCAGCATATGTCATATCTCGTCGCATATTGTATATCTTGTGTCTACACCCTCTCTAATAAAATGACTGTCTTAATTAGTTTTCTCAACCGTTATTAACACTAGATTTTAAGGGAATATAGGTTTTTTATCTTAAAATAGTCCTATTCGTCTTTTACTACTACTATATATAATCTGTTTTGTTAAAAAGCAAATAAATCAAACGTATTTATCCGTTAAACGGTAATCGAGAATTATTGATTAACTACTTTTGTAAGTTCATGCAGAGATGTATGTATTGTCCTTTTCAGAGATCGGTGCCTAATGGAAGAGGAAAAAATTAGGTGGAATGAGGTTCTCGTTTGGACGGCTTCTCTTTTTCGACGGCCATTCTTTTTACGAAATTATAGGCAGAACATATTTAAGAGGAATTGAGAAAAATGTTGTTTGTGGCCGCATCATTTCCTCTTCTTTTATTAATATCTTTTCTAAAAATCTAAAAAAAAATTTCTAAAAAGAGAAGTACCGGGACCCTGGTGAAGATAGCTAAAGTACTAGTCCCGGGTAATAAAATGGAACTCCTGGTCCCCGTCCCGTGTCCCGGGTAATGCTAACCGGAAGAGTTAAATTAGGAGAGCTCTTATTAGCTCTTGATCTGACAACAAAACCAGAAAACGTGCTCATATCTAATTTTTTCCGAAAGATATTAATATTCTTGTTTAATTTAAGAATTAGTTGACAAACTGTCGTAGAATATAATATTTTTTTTTGTAAATTAGAAGTGAAAATTGTTTGACGCACCTAAATATCATAGAATAATAATTTCCATTTGGATTGTTATGAAAATAGTATTATCGCGAGATATTATATAATGCTAAGAACCTATTTAACATTATAGCAAAGAGAAATCCCATTATAAGATGAATTTGAAAAAGGGGAAGAAACCTGAGATTTTTTCATTAAAATAAGTAAGACAGAAATCTGTAATTCAAATTAGCGTACTATGGTATCGAATTTTAGAAATTCTTCTCATTTAATTTACTTCAGATCCAATCCGTTCTAACTTGTTATATAAAAACTCATTACTATTTTTCTTCAGATACTTACACAGCAACGGAAGCACCACGGGTTGCGATCCACGACAATGAGTACACTCCTGATAATATCCCAGCAACAGTTATGTCGGATGCATCCATTACAACCACATTCGCCCCAGCTGCTAGTGAATATGATCAACAACAATCTACCATGGTGGATGAAGATGTTCCTGAGGTTGAGAACACAGCGGTGGCACAGTCATCAACCCAAACGAAAAAGACTGATGAGTTCTACTACGCGTATTATGACGACAACGGCAAGAAAGTCGGAGATTCAAGAAGTGGTTCAACCTTTGCTCCTTCTCAAATCATTGATGATGTGACGGCACCGCCAGCACAAGTCTATCGCACTACAATTGCTCCACGAAAAGCATTATTCGATGAAGTTAATGATAGTAAATCTTCAAAAGAGAGAGACGTCGAAGAACAGTCTGCCACGATTCAAATTCCTGATGAAACCCAAGCACAACCAAAAGAGGAAGACGAAGATTCAATAATAGCTGAATCTGTTTTGACAAGCACTACCGAAAAGCCAGGAGATGGTAAGCTATATAATCATTTCTATTGAATATGTTCAGTGTTTCAGTGGTTTATGAGGACGACGTTGAATATCAAGACGACAGTAAGGAAGTTTCCGTTAAAAATGACTTAAAAAGAGGCCTCAAAGAGCCAAATCAAATATTTGTGAATGCTGCTCCCGAAAATAGCGAATCGGCCAATGAAATTGGATATAAGAGAATTGCAGCAGCAAGAGGAGTCAAAATTGTGCAAAAGAAGATCAACGGGAGATCACTTCATAGCAACTAAACAATAATAATTTGTGTATTTTGAATGTGTTTGTATTATTCGATCGCATTATTAGGCGATACTTTAATTATTCACTGTTTTATAAATATCAGGGTGTCCATTACTTGCTCTTCATATCATACCTACGTGAGAATAAAATGTTTTTTGTGTTGTTTAAAGATGTTGCTAGAGATCTCAATAAGGAGGTGGAATATAAGCATGCCAACGGCAAATAGCCTTCACACAGAAATAAAGATCAACGAATTTGATCACACTTTCAACAAATTTCTTTTAGACTATTTTAGAACAACGAGTAATTCTTACGAGACGTAAGTTACATAATTTTGTTGCTCGTAAAATTCTGAGTTTTGCCAAATGAAACATGATGTGGAATCGGTAATTGAAGTGCAACTTATAGTCGATTGAAAATTTATACTTTGAAAATTCATAACTCTGCTTAGAATTTAGAGCTAATTAAAGACAAATATATTATTACTCGCCGTTGTATCAATAAACTCTAAATCTCAAAAATTCAGAACAACGATTTCGAGTAGTTCAAAAAAACCCAAAGACAGGTGGAACAAGTGGGTCAAGGAGCTGGTCGCCGAATGTGTGGACCCTGAATCGAGGACAGGTAACTCTGAAAGAAATAGATTGAGAATGCTCCAGAAGAAAACGACGTGTTCTACTTTGGCGACTCGTTTGAGATGGAGGGTGATAGTTCACAACGGCTTAGGCGGTTGATTCGAACTCCAAAGTATCAAAAGTTAGTAAAGCATCTGTTAAGTTTTTCTTATATAATAAATGTTTGGAAAGACTATAGCCTGCGCAGAAATATGAATTTCAATAAATGACCACCTAAATGAGCCATATAAGGTTTTTACTTGCTCAATGAACACACATTAATCTGATTTGCTAACTTTTTATTGGAATTTGGTGTACAAAGTTTTCTCTTAACAATTCTCTTTAAAATTTTTCAAATCAGATCCATTCTGCAGAATTATCAAGTTAGATGCTCCATGCCTACCGAGCAATGTCAATTTAGTGTTCAGTTTTATCCAAAACAATCTTTTAGTAGTTTAATATAATTATGTAAATCATATTTATTGTTTTGTATAAATTATTTCCTTTTTTTGACATTCGAGGGATCATAACAAATCAAATGTCATTCTCAAAATCATGAAAATCACAAAATTACTTAATTTTATCAGATTAACGTTCTATAAGGAGGAAAACTTTAAAATCGAATCACTTGAAAACTTACTTTCATCTTAATTTTTGAGATTAAGAGTTTATTGGTAGAGGACACAGCGGTGAGTAATAATATACTTGACTTTTAAAATTTTATTAAATTTCTAAACAAAGTTATGATTTTTGAGTATAAACTTTCAATAGACTAAAAATACATGTAAATCACCGTAATCATGTCATATTTTATTCCTCAAAATTCCGAATTTTACGAGGAACAAAATGATGGTACTCATGTTTTATAAAAATCACTGTTTCTCTTGAAACAGTCTCAATAATGTTTTACAAAAAAATAAATTTATTGAAGCCGTGATCAAATTCGTTGATGGACGATTTTTCCACTGGCTTCCTTCGGCGTGTCCGGAGCATTATTCGTTATTATTACGGTTAAGTAAATTAAGTCAGATAAAAACTATTTAAATAATTCATAAAAAAATATAATTAAGTACGTTAATTGTTTTTTGGGGATGTTGATCATTGTTTTCAAAAGCTTCAACGGGATACATATTGCCAATTAAACTTGCTAATTAAATTATATCATTCAAAGTTCAACCCGATTTAATTAAAAAATTCGTCAAGGGAAAATAAAATATTATTTTCAAATTATAAGCATTGTATTTTTACAATAAAAATATGTATAATTAATTAACACAGCTGTCTGCTCCAACCTTATTGATCATCATAATACATTAATAAATTTTATTATTTACTAAAATTTATATTCTTTATAACTTTAATCAATTTATTAAAAATATAATGGAACGCTTCATCCTTCAAAATGTGCAATATATTCTTGCCATTACCGGAATTGCATCCTATGTTGTATTTTTGAAAGTTGTGGATTGTTCGAATAATCTCAGCATGTATGGCAGGTATGTGATTGGAGCAATAAAATCAAACTCATCAAATATTTGCAGATCATTAATTATATTATTCGCTAGTTCGGAAATTGTAATGCTCGCCTCACGCTCATTTCTAGTACTGTTTTGTCCACCATATGGTGCTATTTATAGGACGCCTGGATGTACAAAGAACGAATTTAGTAATATCAAACATTTTTATTTTTTAAATTAGTTGGAAACCATTTTCATACGGAAACAAGATTCTGTAATGTAATAACATCCATATAAAATTAATTTAGAATTATATTGTTTTAGAGAAAGTATTTGAGTTTGAGAAAAGAGAAGCAGTCAGTTAAACTGATCAGCGTTAGCTATCTTCTATTCCAGAAAAACATTATAGTTATTTGATGTTAAAAATATAGACTATTTACTGGAAAATAGCCAGGCGCCAAGAAACACGCGAATATTTCTATTTTTAATTAGCGTTCATCCGGAATGAAAATCACATTTTTCGCATTTCTAAGCCTGGTTTTCCAATTTCCACGTAGTAACCATATATACTGACTTCGAATGACACCCGTCTGACGTGAGCTCAAATTGGAGCTCTGAATTCCATGCTCCGTTTTTTATTGTTGAGAAAAATCGATTTGGTAGATTTACGTTCAACCCTGGTATATCCTCTAGGATGCCCGCCAAAGGCAAATGAACATTTTCTAATATTCAATTAAAACTTATGAATAAATGTAAATGAAAGTTTTACACGTCATTTACATTTATTTAGTACTTGCCAATTTCTGAAACACGTTTTAAAATTTACAAACAACCGATTCCCTTACTGAAGAACTATTTTTTAGCCTATTTTCTGACAAAATTATATCGTTAAATTTGGCAAGTAAGATGCTTAATCCAATTTAATGTTTCGAAAAAAATAGGAAAAGTGTATGTTATATTCTACTTCCTTCAGTGAATTGAAGAATATAAAATAATTGCAAATTATATTTTAGATGGTCTCGATGCAATTTATATCATTTTCATTTTTGGTGGAACAATGCACGAAGTATCTCAATTCATGATTGCTATAGGTAATCTATACCCATTTTTTTAAATTTGTTAAAATTATAAATGAAAATAATTATAAATGAATAACTGCAGATCTCATGATTGCACTAAATTGGAAAAAATTTCAAAGATCCAAAATATGCAGTGCTTGTTATGTATTTTTAATTACATTGACAGCAATTATAATTTTTTATTATTCGCAATGGAGCATTGATAATATTAAAAAATATGTTTTTCTTAAGGACATTATAATATTAGATTGTCTTATTAAACCGGTTTTGTTTTCAATCATGTTAATGTTAACAACAACTATGGTGAAAAGAGTTTCGATATTTTTAATATTTTTTTAATTTTAGCTTCAAGCGGTTAACATAAAATTAGCCAGGAAAAAATACAAAGGAACAGTTGGTAAAGTATCACTGGAACGGAGATATGAGGTAAATTCAAGAAATATTTTTACCTAGAATATTTGACAAAACCCGAGGTACATCGAGATATGCTACAAATTTATTAGCTAATACCATAATAGCTTTAAATTAAGTAAAATTATGTTCGATTTGTCACATAATTATTGCCTTCAAACTAAATTAAGGTTTAAAAATTTATTTCTCAATAAGTTAGGAAAAATGGAAAATATTGATTTTCTTATCTACAGGCTTGTTTTACGGTACAACTTTCACATGTTTTGTGTAGGAGAAATTGTAAGCTTTCCTCTTTAAAAAAATGTCTTCAAAAAATATTAAATTTGATAACATTTTCTGAATAGTTTTTATTAGCCTTCCAGTTGGCGTTTAAGCGAAAACTTTAAGGGATTTAATTTATTTTCTAAAGTATTGGGTTGAGTAATAATTTCGTAGAGGTTTTATATAATCTTTTCTTTCACAGAAATTTTCTTGTTGTTTGGCACGCCGAGGGCAGCCAATAGAAAAATCGTCTTCACATAAAAAGAATGATCAACGAAATTGACCACGCGTTCAATAAATTTATTCTTTTTTGTTCTTTTTTGTAAAACAGTATTTTGGCTATAATAGGAGAACTAGTGATTTTTATGAAACGTAAGATATATCATTCTGTTGCTCGTAAAATTCTGAATTTTTTGAAATGCAACATGACGTGGTTACGGTAATTTACGTGTATTTTACAGTCGATTGAAATTTTAAACTTTAAAAAATCATAACTTTGTTTAAACTACGAATCTAGTTTAGAGACAAGTATATTATTGTTCGCCGTTGTGGTCTCTACCAATAAAGTCTTAATATCAACAAATTAAAAGAGCGTTTTCAAATTATTTGATTCTAAAATTTTGCACCTTATAATGGCCTTAAAGTACTTAAAACGTAAAACCTTTTAACTTTATTAAGTTTATCTCCTAGAATAAATGTTTGTAAAGACTATAGTCAGTACAGAAACATGAAATTCAAAAAATGGCCACTTAAATGAGCCATATATGATTTTTACTTAAAAATGTTCCTATAAGCAGCAATCAACCATAATTTGCTAACTTTTAGTGTTAAATTGTTGTGCAAAATATGCTCTTGACATCAGGCTTCGTAACATCTCAAATCAGACCCATTCTAAAAAATTATCAAATAAGGTGCTCCACGGTTACAGAGCAGCGCCAATTCTGTGCACAATTTTACCAAAAATAATATATTTTTAGTTTTCTATAATTAGTTCAATCTTATTTACCAATATTCAAACGATTTCCGTATTTCTGTTATTTCAGGGCTCAGAAAACGAGGAAGATTCTGAGTTCTTTGTGAAAAATGATTTTAAGGAAATTAGGGCTGGATAATCCGATTTTTGAAAAATCTTCGATAATATGGATTTTAGTTTGCTTCTTTTAACCAATCTTCATGCCAGAAATCATGAAAACTCACAAAATTACTCATTTTTATCAAATTAATGTACTATAACGTGCAAAACTTTAAGTTCGAATATCTCGAAAATTTTATTTTAAGTTTTTGAGATTAAGACTTTATTGATAGAGGACATAACGATGAGCAATAATATACTTGTCTCTAAATTAGATTCGTCGTTTAAGCAAAGTTATGATTTTTTAAAATTTAAAATTTCAATCGACTGTAAAATACACGTAAATTACCGTAACCACGTCATGTTGCATTTCAAAAAATTCAGAATTTTACGAGCAACAGAATGATATATCTTACGTTTCATAAAAATCACTAGTTCTCCTATTATAGCCAAAATACTGTTTTACAAAAAAGAACAAAAAAGAATAAATTTGTTGAACGCGTCATCAATTTCGTTGATCATTTTTTCTATGTGAAGGCTGTTTGCCGTTGGCGTGGTTTGGTATATATTTATCTGATAGAGATTTTTTTGCTCTACAGAACTGTGTTTTTATCAATTTTCAGGCTTAGAAATGAACTATCCAGGAGACCAAAACAGCATTTTCCACATTTGTTCTTCTTCGCTTTTCATCGAAAACAAAAAGCATTCGCTCGGAAAATATGCTGTGTGTATGGAGAAGGTGTCATAGGCGTGTCTACTGCACAAAAATAGTTTGCAAAGTTCAAAAATGGCGACTTTAATCTAGAAGACACGCCTCGAAGCGGACGACCTGCAGAATTAGATGAAGAGCATCTGAAGATCACTATTGAAGGAAAATTGTCTCCAAACAAGTCGTTAATGGGCCGGAAAAATGAACTGTAATTAAAAGACCCTATCATCTTCATTCGATGGAATTTGCTGCCTGGATACCGCATAGCCTGGATACCTCATGAGCTCAACGAACAAAACAAAGAAAATCTCCTCGCAGCTCAACATCTCGCTCGCCATCGAGCTACACGCGGTCATAAACAGCGATTTTGTACCGAATCGTCACGGGAGATGAAAAATGGTGCCCGTACGTCAATTTTAAGCAAAGAAAGGAGTGGGTGGCTCCAGGAGATACGGAAAAGCAGAGAGTCAAGCAAGATCTTCACCCAAAAAAGACCACGATCTTTGGTGGATCTGAGTGGGCATGATGCACTGGGGAATGCTCGAAAGGAACGCCATGGTCAACAAGAAGCTCTATGTTGCCCAGCTGCACCGCGTAAATAAGACTATTCTACTGAAAAGAGTCGATCGACAAGGCCAAGTCATCTTGCTCCACGACAACGCGAGGCCGCATATTGCACAAGTCGTCAAAACCTTCCTCAAAGAGCTCGTTCTTCAGCATCCACCGTACTCTCCAGACCTTGCGCCATCTACCACCTTTTCCTCTGTCTGTCAAACCAAATGAGGGTGTTACCTTCGATGGCGAAGAGGACCTCAAAAACTGGCTCAACAAGTTCTTCGAAACCAGACCGGACGATTTTTGGCGGAACGGAATCAACAAATTGATTGAGAGGTGGGAGGAAGTCGTAAACATTAATAAATTATATATATACATATATAATTTATTAATTTATTATTGTAATTATTGTTTTTTTTTTGTGCAAATAAATCTTTATGACAACACTCGAACTTATTCCTCAGCCCCATAAAAAAAGATTATCGCTCTTTTAAACAAAACTAGAATTTTCAAAGCTCAACATTTGAATAGATTATTAACATTTTCAATCATTTAAATCAACATTTCAATCGAGTACTAGAAGTTCGTCTGAATGATCAAATTTCTTAGCTCTCCTGTGGCTGATTGCAAGAATGTATTTATTTTTTAAACGATGATGGAAAATCCTTGATAAATTACATTTCGAAGAAAACATATTCTCCCTCGTTATATAATTATAACTGTTATTACGTGGTAAATAAACAATTATTCTCCAAAAATAATGTTTTAATAAAAAATTGATTGCAAAAGAAAATTATGTACCGGAAATTACAATTTCTCAATGATTTTCCATCACCGTTTAATGAGTAAATACCAGGGTTGCACGGAAACCGATTTTTTTTCAAACGGACAACGGAAAACGGAAATGGAAATTATTTTTTTCAAACGGACGACGGAAAACGGAAATGGAAATTAATTTTTTCAAATGGACGACGGAAAACGGAAATGGAAATTATTTTTTTCAAATGGACGACGGAAAACGGAAATGGAAATTATTTTTTTCAAATGGACGACGGAAAACGGAAATGGAAATTAATTTTTTCAAACGGACGACGGAAAACGGAAATGGAAATTATTTTTTCAAACGGACGACGGAAAACGGAAATGGAACTCAAAAAACGACGGAAAACGGAAAACGGAAAATGGAAGATGGAATTCCGTGCAACCCTGGTAAATACGTTATTACGTTGAATACGGTCTCTATGTTCTGATGATTGCTTTCTCATTATTGACGCTTTCATTGACGTAGTTCTTTTGAGATGTTGCTTCTCAGTTTATATATATTTATTCCAAATTAACGATTAATACAATAGAATATTCAATAACTAATATCGTAATACAGATAGAATTTAATTTTGGTGGTTCATTTGTACGGTTGGCAGTAAAGCAATCGGCATCAGACTCTCAGCACTTGAACTAGAACTTCAACTTGTTGAATGAGCAGAAAACGGTGCTTAAATAGTCCATCCGTGACTTTCTCAACATCAGATCATCATGCGGGTTTGTTTTTCTCTGAAAACAGCACTTTGCCGCGGAGCTTCTAAATGCCAAGGATTTCAGTCTTTTACCAATGGTTGTAAACAAAATTATTATTGTTTCAGCCAATGTAATCCATCTTTTACTGGCGACTGTTCAACTATTTCTCGACTATCGTGATAGCTATCGTCGACAATTCTGTTCTGTCACTTGACTACTGTATTTCAAACCACTAAGAATTTAATAGTGACGAAATGTGGAAAGTCAAACTCATTTTGTTAATCTTTCTTCAATTGTAAAAGCGATTTTGTTTTCAACAGTCAAAACATTTCAACAGAAGCACAGATGGAAACGTCCTTAGTGACCGTCCAAAAGAGACCATAATTTTTTTCTTATTTATTTCCTCTTCCATTAAGCATCGATCATTTAAAACAAAACTACTAATATGTATAACAATATAAATATATAAATATAAATAATTATTTTCAGATATCAATTTCATACAATATATCACGAGCGTTTCTTGCCTCGTCTTTGGTTAACATATTATTTTACACAATCGGGATAATTCTCATCTTTGCTTTTTATAGCTTCATCAAGGAATTGGCGGAAAACCGAGTATTAGAAGTGTTTTTTATAACGGTATGTGTACTTTATTTAGGAATACTAAAATGAAATTATTAAAAATTTCAAGAAATTACCCGATTCCTAAATTTAAAGTTTTCTTAGGAAGGAGAATATAAATTTGTATGGTCTTTATACATTCTCTATAATTTTCTATTTGAATAACATACTTGGGAAAGGCCGGCCCGATTGGAGTCGGGCCGGCCCGCATTTTCGATTTTGCGGCCCTGGCCCGGCCCGGGGCCGGCCCTAAAATTAAACAACTTTAAAGTTTTTTTCCTTATTTTTTAATTATTGATTTTTTTAAATATTATTGTCGTGGTGTAGGTTGATGAAAAATTAGGGGTAAAGGAGCATACCGAAAGAAAAGATGGTCTCGCTTGGGCTGGTGTAAATTTAATTTGCAATTTTTTTACTATTTTGATCCTAAATGTAATAAATTATACAAAAAATTTTATTATAATAATTATTATGTTGATTTCACAACCAATTTAGTAAGAGAAAACAATATAAAACAAAAAATGTGATGAAAGAAAGCGATATAATAAACAAATTGCAAATTAAATCTACACCAGCCCAAGCGAGACCATCTTTTTTTGGGGTATGCTCCTTTACCCCTAATTTTTCATCAACCTACACCACGACAATATGTGTTTTTCAATTTTGTAAAAATATTTATTGTAATATAAAATATCAGCAAATAAACCAAGAATTTTATATTATTTTACATTTTTTTCTTAAACCAAACATACTTAAAACCTCAATTCTAGATGCTTTCCCAAAACGAATATCATTGACTTCACAATTTTTAATTGGGAAGATGTTAGCCTATCTAATGCTGATCTGGCGGAAGGAGAGAAAAGATGCATGTGTAAAATTAATTCATCTCTCATTGAATCGATTTCAATAACCGCTCGTAAGGATGACATCCATCGAGTTTCAACGGGCATTGATGGAAGTTTTGCAAGATTGTTGCAAATCTTAAAATACTTAATTTCTTAAAACTTTACACTTAAATATTAACCCCAAAATATATAGTTTTGTGCTCTCAAATTCTTGATTTATTTCCTGATATTTTATGTTAAAATAAACATTTTTAAAAATTACTGTTTAAAAAAAAATTATGTTGCCAACTTTACCGGGCCGGAGGGCCGGGCCAGGGCCGAGGGATCACGGGCCGGCCCGGCCCGCGGGCCGATAAAATTAAAAATTTGCCCGGGCCGGCCCCAAATTTCCCAAGTATGTTGAATAATGTAATTTTTAAGCTAACTTTACAGTTAACCAAAATTATATTCTGGTACTAAGAGTTAATAATTTTTAAATTAAAACACTTATTTAAGTATCACAACATAGTTGCCATATTATTTGCCTGGGCAGCAATATTATCAAACTGGAAGTATCGAGAAAAGGTGATAGGTCGAAGTGTAAAGAAATCGATACCATATGAATCTACAACTATTAAAACAATTGATGGAGATAGTATAAATCAGAATATAACTCAAAACGAATACTTTGAAATGCTCAAACAACGTTGGTGAGATGCAACTATCCTCGAGATTCAACTTTTTATTTTTATTTTTATCGTAATATTAATTTAACATAGTATGTTTATTTTATTTTCAATTATGTAACCCATTTTTTAGTTCAATGAGACACTCTTTTTTGAAATAAATGAAAAGTATTAAGGGTTCTTTGATAAATTAAAAATCTTACAAAAGAGCTTGTTAGATATGAATGATATAACTTAATAACAAATCAACGTGCCAATGCAAAATGCGGCATTGTCGACGAAATGTTTTATTGTACATAAAAACGTTTTCCGATGCTTAAAGTTTGTTATATAGTTGATATCCATATTGAAAATTTATATGAAATTAATAATCAATATATAAAATGAGAAAAATACCTTTATTTCGATAATTAAAAATGCTTTATATCTTTTTAAATCCCTTTCAGGGTTTTTTGTTATTTATATCAATCGATAGAACTAACTGTATGTTATTGTTTAAGTTGCAAAATCAATGAAAACAAAATCAAAATTTAAAAAAATTGAATTGTTTATGCCGTATTTTGCATCGACGCTTAGAGTTGGGACGTGCTATGATTAAATATCTATTTTATGTTATTGACAAACTTTATATTCTCATTTTTAATAACTGAAATACCTCATTCATATTTATTATATGTACAAGTATATATTCGTTTTACTTATAATTATTTCGTTAATAAACTTTTTTCAATTTTATGGTTATACAAGGGTTCAGGAAATTCTCTTCAAAAACGCAAAGGACTCTCAACATAATCTACTTTCAGACCAATCTTGATGGCTCGATTTCCTTTGATTTGTTAGCTACGAAGCTGCTCCGTTGGGTTGGACATTGGTCAGCACTTGAAAGACGAAGCCAGACACTCTGAAGATAGCTGGTCCGCATCTCGACGCACTCGGAATGACGACCGACAATCAAGGAATCAAGTAGTCGAACTGAAGAAAAAGTGCACATTTTACATACCGAGGGGGTTGCACGGAAATCAATTTTTTCTAACAGAAGGCGGAAAACGGAAATTGAACTCAAAAAACGACGGAAAATGGAAGATCGAATTCCGTGCAACCCTGTTAAAATCCTTTTAAAAAAAGATTTTTTGCCGAGGAGTAAAAACAAAATAGAAATTAGAAATCGTTGTTTATTAAAGTCGATAAATACATTTTAACGTTATATACAAACAAAAATTAAAATATTAAAATAATATAACTGGTATGAGAATAATTCGCTTCTAAACTTTAGCAGAAGCTTTACCTAAATTCTCAGTGGTGATTTTGCGCTCCATTCTTCGGGTGCTTCTGGCCACAGGAACAAATAATGCAACAGATATTATTCCAATAATTGGTAATCCAATCGTATAAAAATAAATATTTAGTAGAGGACTAACAAAGAATACGATGCATGAGCCAAATGCCTGCAAATTTATGGAATTAACAATATTTCATTTTGGTTTACTTGATAAAGTTTGGAAACAGAAAATGCTTGTGCTCTTGTTTTTGGCATAGCAAGTGTGCAAATCACTCCACGAACACTGTTAACACAACAGTCGGTTAAACCAACGATAAATGATAGTATGAGAACGAACGGCTCACTATAACAATTATGATTAAGATATTGGGAGAAAAAATAAAACGTACGAATGACCGAAAAGAAGAGGTTCGTCATCGGTTGGTTGCATGGGCGCAATAGCAGGCGTTGATAGAAGAACAAGTACACATGTTGTTATTAATCCACAAATTCCAATGATCAACGTTGGCAAAAGAGCAAAATCACGAATCCTTTTGCTTAGAAAGGAAATAGCAAGTCCCACTGAAAACCATCCTTTCAGAAGATTAATTTAATTGTAGTGAACTTAGAATTTCACCGGCTCCTGCTCCAAAACTATAAATGGCTGGAATATAGATCATATGTGCATTTGCCTTGGTAAATGTCATTGAAGTTGGAACTATGGACATCCAAAATGAGGTATAAGATCCACACAAGAAGAACAACGGAAACAATTTGAGCATCTTTCCGCTTTTTAGAGTTGAGCATGTCAGTTCTTAAAAAACATGCAAAAGGTATTTTCTATGGTTCGTGATATTACTAAAATCTTCGAAGAATGAGCCTTTCTTCTGTCCACTTTCAATACAGCCGTCGACATCCCGCGATGGAAGGAGAACGAAAGTCAAAATTCCTAATGCAGAAACTGTTGTTAATGCGGCAAAAAGAAGTCTTCTGAAAACATTCGAATTAATTTTTCATCCTTTTGTAATATTAACATTTCATTGTCGCTGAAACTTCGCGCGACTTCGTTTTCATTTCCGCCCAAAGAATCATCAATCACTGCCTGTTCTTGCTGTGACGTCATTGTTATGATAATTGTCATGATACCACTCCCAATCACCATGCTGTAATAGTAAATCAACCCCCGTTCAAAATGTTCATTCCACTCAACCAGAAGCACCCGATAGACCAAGACATTGATACGTTTGATTCGATGGTTGTTCGAGTTGAATGCGATGTCAGATAAACGCCTTGGCCTTGATAGAAAACTAAACGATTCATTTCGATTGGTTGTTTGTAGAAACGTTCATATTACGGGCAAATCCGATACCAAGAAAAGCACTCGAAATATAGTAATAATATTTGTTGGTGAAAAAGAATCCAATTGGAAATGAAGTGAAACAGATCGCAGCTGTTAGAAGAACAGTTTTTGATCCAGTTACATTTATGATGGATGAGGATATTAGACAAGTGAGCATGAAGGCAAAATAGCAAACCGCTTGTCTGAAAAGTTTTATTGAGAAATATGTTTCGCACTCTATGAGGACTACCCATAGTATCCCGCCAGTGCCGATATACGCTCCGGATCACGTTCATGTATCGAGTGAATTACGGATTCAAGAAGAAACGTCTAAATTTCTATTAGTTATTTTGTTTATATATGAATGTGGACATGAAACATTTTTATTTCATTACCACCCCAACTTGTATGCTAATAGAAGTAAACATGCTCAAATATACTTTTTTCAAAAGATATTATTATTTTTAGATAGTTAAAGAAAAGCTTAAATAAATTTTAGTAACAAAAAAAGACGTAAAACTTTACATATACGTTTAAAAATTGAAAATAAGCTATTTCGATTTTGGAAAAACATACCAAAATCAAAGTTTACTAAAAGAAATAATTAAAACAGATTAAATAAATGAATAATTAACTAACCTCTGAGTCGAAGCCGGTCATGATCCATAGCTGTCCGAATCCGAGCATAACAGCGCACAAGAGCTCATAACGACGCGTCGTTTGAGTTGTTTCGGTGGACAACGACTTCATGGATAGCTTCGTTTCAGTAACGCTCTGAAGTGTTCGCCCAAATTCTGCCTTTGATATAGGGTCATTTCTCTGCAATTTCAATATCAGTTCAGCCCCAAAATTTGCAAGTCGATCGGTTGAAAGAACGAATTTTTGTGTAAATAAAAAATGCAAAACAATAACAGTGATGACCTGGTTGTTTGTGAAATTGTTGTACTCCAGTTCGTGCGAACTCTGAAATTGTTATGGTAATGATGGAGCTATTTCACCAAAATAATATAATCTATAACAATATATATGCTATTTGTTTGCAGAATAATAATAATAATTTCTTTCAGATTAGTTTTGAAATTGAGTGCATTAATTTATTTATTTATTTATTATTTATTTACACTACGTGTGCTAGACACGTGATTAAAATTAAAATTAAATGAAAATAGAAATAAATGAAAAACTGACTCATAAAATAAAACTAATTAAAAATCTAAAGAAGGAACGAAATAAACTAGGTAACAGGTTTAACAGGTCCAGTTTAAGACATCACAAATTGCTGACTGAAGTTCTAAATGATTCGAATTTATAATTTTCGAGTAAAGCTTAACATCATCACCCCAATTTGTATGGTAATAGAATATGCTCATTAATCATGCTCAAATCAAACTTTTTAGAAAGATATTAACATTTTTAGATAGTTTAAGACAACCACAATTAAATAGTAGTAAAAATCTTCTTGTTATAAAGACGTACAATTTTCCACACACGTTTAAAAATCGCAAAATCGTCATTTCGATTTGGCGTGCATCATCGGCGTATTGAGAAATTGATACAGATGGTGAAATGATAGCCGACGGAAGATCATTAACATAAATACTAAACAGTAAAGGACTGAGTACCCCTCCCTGAGGCACACCAGATGTTATCGGATGTGAATCAGAGAAAGATCCCTGAATTTTTACCATAAAAGAGCGTTCTAACAAGAAATTTATTAACCAAATAAGATGATTCTTATTTAGATTTATTTTAACTAACTTATTCGAAAGAATTTCGTGGTTTACTTTGTCAAATGCCTTCGAAAAATCAAAATAAATTTTATTATATTGTCAATGTTTGCATTAATCAGTAAAATTTACGACTAAAAATCGCGAAATGGTTATTTCCTTTATCGTGATTTTGCCGTATTTTTGTGAGGAATATTTCCCAAGAAACCGCGCCGCATTGCAAAAGACTTCGCACCATTTGCAAATACAACCATTTAATTTATTATATTTATTTTCAATATTTTATCAGTTAACATTTCATTCTGCAGAAATCCTGATGAACTAATGAAAAGAAATTCTTAGTACCTCAATTAATGAACAGAAAAGTTTTCATCGTCAATATAAGGGGCTTGTAAATATTGAAAATATTGAAAATAATAAATTAAAAGTTTGAGTTTGTAATTGGTGCGAAGTCTTTTGCAATGTGGCGCTGTTTCGTGGCAGTGAAGTGTCTATGTATATAGGTTATTGCTTCTCTTACGTCTGAACTAAACCTCAAACTATTCTTGATTTTAAAATGTATTAAGATAGTGTTGCGGCTGTGACCGCAATAATTTGAACTGGCGCCAAACACACGCGCCATTGAAAGGATTCGCAGGTCATCCACAGTGGGATACTACATGTCCCTTTAAATTAAGTTTTATTTGGGCCCATTCTATTATATATTTTCATATGTAATTATTGTTATTTGTTATCGATTATTTACTTTGTTGTTTTATGTTAATTTTTATATTAAATTAATAAATCGGTTTAATTACCCAAGTTTGAGGTCTACAACAACTGGCGATAAAGTATTTATTAAAAATATATTAGAAAGAACATCAGTAAATATACGAGTGGCTTTACATTTTCTAGACTAACACCACGGCGGTAAAAAACAGCTTTAATTTGGTGTGTGAACTAATTTTGAGCGTGTTTTGTGAGCTATCGGTTAAAATATATTTGGCGTGAAAATTTCCTTCAATTTCAAAAACATGGAATCTTTAACGCAAGTTATTCTAGTCTCAAACAAACAAATCGCCTTTTTCATCTTTTTATAATTCCTATGGATTTAGGATTTTTGCAATACAAAGTTTTAGTACTTAATTTGATGTTATTGATATAAAAAATATTATCAGAATAATTATGTTACATCAACCAATGATTTAAAACGATTAACCTTCCTTTTGGCAAAATGATTTTGATTTGTTTAATGTCAAAAACGGCCTGTGCTCGATTCTCCGTAAATTGTATGAACACGGATAACTTCCCGGTTTGGTTTTATTTAAATTAAACCCTGATTGATCCTATTATCACAATGTACACAACATTGTTCCCTTTCTACAACTGACTCCCGTTTCATCAATTTATTATTCAAATACATTGAATACCAATATTAAAAAAAAAAACAAAGATATGTGTCTGTCAATTGAATTGAACTTGCAAAGATCATGCAATCTAACATAATTATTTACCTCCTGGTACCTTCTAAAGGACTCAAAGCGCAAATCAACCACCATAAAACAAGTTGGGCTCCAAACTTGTTCCAGCACAACTGATAATTCGCAGGCAACACAATCATGAACACGACAATTGAAAATAACAATATGATCATGTCTAACCGTACCTCTCTAATTTCCAGGTAAATAGGTATAATTTTCACATCTAATTCCTAGATCTGTGCAAAATACAATTGGCGTGCATGAAAGATATGCTAACGAGAAATGGAAGAAATCGTTGGATAGACAAGACTATGAATTACGAAATTGATAAAAATGCCGAAAGGTGCCGAATTAGACTTGATTAGTTTTTTATTGCGCGCACAACTAATTTTCTCGAGTCACGTGGTAATTATTTCTTTCAAAACCATGTTAAATCATTGACTTTGAGATTGAGTAATAACATCCAGCACGCCAACTGGTATGGTAATAAAATAAGTTCAGTAAACCTGCTCAGATCTAACTTTCCGGAAAGAGATTAACATTTTTAGACAGTTTAAGACACGCCTAGTTAAATTGTCGTAAACAATATTTAACTGAAAAGACGGAAAATTTTTCAGAGACGCTTAAAAATCGCAAAATCATTATTTCCAGTTGGCGTGCATCCAGTAATAAAATTTTCTGTTCCAATTCCCTTAGGACACCACTGCGCGGCAAGATAATCATAAATAAATACAGTGCAATTTTAATCTTATAATTGCTTTGGAGCTGCAGCAGCAAACAATTTTCTATTTAAAATTAATATTTAAAAACTTTACAGATCGAGATAGATTTAAATTAATAGAATATGAGTAAACACACACGGTCTTTTTTAGAACTTTAGACCAACCCACCCATTTTACATTAACGAAAATCAGAAATGTTCACGTGAAGCTTCGTTATATAAACTTTAATATTAAAAAATTATCCTTTTAAATAGACGTGGATTTGTTTTCTCGAATAAATCGTACGGGTTCAACTTAATTTATTTAAAAATTCAACAAAAAAGTTGAAAAGAATCGAACCTAGTTATAAAAATGAAGAAAAGTGAGGGCTTAAGCGGTCTCAGTAGGTGTCCCTTAACGCATTTTTCTTTTAAAAATAACACTAATATTATAATATTAATTATATTTAGCACGTCAACTGGTATGGTAATAAAATGAGCTCAGAAAACGTGCCTAAGTGTCACCTTTTAGAAAGATATTATTATTTATAAATAGTTTAAGACAAGTTAGCGGTGTAAGACAAGTATAGCCTATTTGCACTGTCTTAAACCATTATTTTTTATAAAAACGTATAAATTTTCAAAAACGCACTAAAATTGCGATATCCTTATTTCCATTTGGCGTGAATTTAGTTATATCCTAATTAAAAAATATATAGTAATACAGTTCCATGCGACATTAGAATTAACATTTTATAAAATTCAATAGTTGTTGAAGTTTAAAGATGTTTATTCTGGAATATTTTCCTAGAAACTTTGAAATTAACAGGTATTTTATAAAGTTTTTATAAATTATTTTTTAATCAAATAACTATATATCATAAATTTCACATTACATCGCTTAAGCGTTTTGTTTGACGTGTTTGACGCATTACAATTTGCTTTTAAACTGATTTTCAGGCAACTACAATCTGGAAACATTTCCTTCTCATTGATGTGATGAGCCGACATTCTTCCTTCATTAGAGGCCGATAGAAAGACGCCTCAGCATCCTGGTCGCGGAAAGCAAGAAATTTAGACTAGAAATCGTTTCAAACGCTTCGAAAATTGTGATCTTGCACAGCCTACATGTTCAGAGCATCGAACCTGGAAAGTACGATTGCGATTGACGGTTCACGGGATTTTCATTTCAAAAAAAAAATTCAAAAAGAAGAAGAGCTGGATGGGCTGCGTATACGAAATGCAAAGATCTGTTTCCTGTTCTCGATCAAGAGAGAATAGAGAGACACAAGCTCATCATGCAGAACGTTATTCCAGCACTGCTATACGCCGCAGAAACCTGGACTCTTCTCTCATAACATGTCAATCGATTACAAAGAATGATCGACGCCATCTTGTCACGGACAGCAGTTTCAGCTGACATCGACATCCGAAATTGCGAAAATGAAGAAGCTGAGATGGGCAGTTCGTGTCTCTTGTCTAACACCGACAAGATGGACAAGGACCGTTGAATCCAAGATGCTTTAGAAGACGAAGAGGACAGCCGAGAGAAAGATGGCCAATAACAGTTAAGGAGAGCGTGGTGAAATTTGGAGACTTGGAATCAAGAAACTTCGAAACCGGAAGAAGGCGCATCGGGATCTTGCGGAAGGAGACGGTCTGGTCAACAATGGCACAGAATGTCGACTCAAATGGCGAAAGATAGTTTGTTTGGCTTTAGCTGTCGATAATAGCTCCAAAGTATCCTAAGTATTGCGAATTTGGAAATGTTTCCATCTCATTGATGTGATGAGCCGACAGTTTTATTTCATCAGAGGTCGATTGAAAAAATGTCCCCAATAAAAAATTTTCCAACCCGATAAAAAATAACGTAAATTTAATAAGGGATGAACCCTAATAAAACATTTGCCCATTACGACTCCTCGATAGATTTTCTTGCCACCGACCACAGATGTCCGTGAAGAGCAAATATTTTGTACGCCCACGTGAACGGTTATAAAACGAGCCTAGAAAACTTGCTAAAATCTATTATGACGTGAAGAATTTTTTATATTTTCGTTGAGTTTGAGAAAAATCTGACAAATTGGAGTTGACAAGAAATAAGTAAATCATTATTTCCATTTGAAATGGTTTTGGTATAAACAGTTAAATTAAACAAGTTTATGACAAAAATATCGGCATAACCAAATTGATTCCCTTTCTAGATACAAATCATAATGGTTTGAATGGTTCAATACATTAGCTTTACAAACAATAAAACTTGAAAAACATCGTCAAAAACAATGACCTCGTCAAAATATCCAATAAACTATTATGATAATAATAATTATTATGCTATTGTTTAAAATATTTAAATAAAATGCTATAGGGTATACTTAAATAATTCCAGAAACAATATGAGTTAATTACCCGTGTGTTTTATAATATAATATGATGAAATATGATATAATGTGGTTAATTGTGGGATCATACAAAATTAAAATATAAACATTTAGAACTTTTCGTATTGAGAAATTTTCTTTTCTTGCTGCTCTTGTTCCATTTCCATCGTCATTGCACCTTCGAGCAACTTGATTCGCGCTGTTTCACGATAGAAGCAAATGCTTGCAACCAATGCTATGACAGGAATACCAATGGTGTAATAATAAACATTGAGCATTGGACTCAAAAAGAACATGACACAAGTTCCGATTGACTGAAATAAAGAAAATTATAGAAATTAACCAATTATAATAACAAACCTGATAGAACTTTGATACAGAATAGGCTTGATCGCGTCGATTTGGCATGTTGATTGCACATATAATACTTCGAACACTACACAAACAGCAATCACTCATTCCACCAAGGATAGCAATGATGAGAACAACTGTTTGGCTGAAATATATACAACTTTTTAGGAAATTACGAATGAACGATACGTTGGTTGAAAGAGCAACGGTTCGTCACTCGTTGGAGCCATTGTCGAGTTAGGTGGAGTTGTTAGAAGAATCAAAAAGCAAAAGATACTAGCAAGGAAACAGCCAATAAACATTGCTGGACGAAGACCAAAGTTTTTTATACGACGGCTGAGTTGAGCAATAATGGTACCCACTGAAAAAAATGGTTTAATTTTGTTTTTAATTTCTTGTATCAATTATTTTGTGAGAAAACGTTAACATAATACTCATTACTGTTCTTCCAATAACACTTTTGAAATACATTACTTTTGAATTCACCTAATAAATAGAATGAAAGTACCTAGACTAGATTTCAGATACGAGGAGAATTGAATTTTTCAATTTTGGAATCCGGAATTCGGAATCGAATAATTGCCGGAATTCCACCCATCTTTGGTGGATTTTAATTTTTTCGAATTGATCTTAACGTGATGTCTGTAATTGTTGGTTTTAGTTTTTGATCTTAACATGATAATTAATTTTAAAGTTCCCTTGAGAATTTGATGACTAACAATATTAATAGACTGCGAATTTGAATATAAATATGAATTCGAAATTCATGAAATAGTTCGGGGAAACTAAAGATCTTTCGTATTATGTAGGAGAATGTATTTCATCGCAATTTTCATACTTAATTTGTTTGTGAGTTACAACATAGAACGATACTATATAAATTGTTTACAAATATATAAATTATGGAAATATCAGTATTTATATTATTCCTTTCAGAGATCGATGCCTAATGGAAGAGCAAAAAATTAGGGGCGGAGAAAAGGTCTTGTTTAGGCAGCCACACGGCCATTAAGGTCATCACGTCTCTTCCTCATTTGTTTCTCATCAATTTCTGTTATCTATTTTTTGATGACAAGAAATGAAAAGTTTAATTTAAAAATGAAAATGGATGAAATAAAAAATATTGATGACAAACAAAAGACGAAGAGACGTGATGGCCTTAATGGCCGTGTGGATGCCTAAACAAGACCTTTTCTCCGCCCCTAATTTTTTGCTCTTCCATTAGGCATCGATCTCTGAAATGAATAATAGTTCATTTAAAAGTTCAATTTTTGCGCTTCTAGTACAACTGCGGTACCCATTATTTGCATAGTCTCTGGTATATTTTGTGGCTCCTTTGAGAGGACCAAAATATATTTCGACTATAAAAATTCAAATCACAATAAAACTCTTTGAGAACAAATAAAAAATTAAGAAATTGTTTGCGAATAGTTGAAAAGCGAAAAAACTTATCTACAATTCAAATTTGTCCCATTTCTAGTAAAATTACAACCTCATTTAACAAGCAATCGTTATTTACTATTAAAATTGTATAGTATATATAGATAGATTGATCGATTTTTTGTCTTAAAATAATCACAACCATTTTAAAATGTATGGTAAATGCGCGCAGAATTCTGCTACTACGATATTAACGGTTGGCGTGTGAGGAAGAGCGGAATTCAAAAGAATTTCAATAAAAGTTTGTATTATTTTTGCACGCCACTTGTGCTCCCAATTTGACTTGATCATTTAAGATAGTAGATCCTCACTTAGCTATAAAATTGATTGTATTTTAATACCTACAATATCTCAAAACAACAAAGAAATGCCCATGTGCACCCAAACTTATATGGTAAGAGAATGAGCTCAGTTGGCATGCTCAAATATAACTTCTTAGAAAGATTTTAATATTTTTAGATAGTTTAGGACTTGCTTAATAAAATAGTAGTAAAAGCTCTTTGGTTATAAAGACGCAAAAGTTCCACAGATGTTTAAAAATCGAAAAATCGCTATTTCGATTTGGGGTACATGTGGAAATTAGTAAATTAACAAAATTAAAATTTCTGCGGGTCGTGTGTTTGGCTTATAACTCAAGGTATTTTAAATTTTGCTTGTTGTCTGTCGACTTTTTAAGATAATGACACTTCTCCATGCACGCACATACCACTACAGAATTTTATTTTTTGCGAGATCTGAAACAAATTTACAGGTACACGGCAATTGGTACTACAATAAATAATCAGTAAACGCGCTCAAATCTAACTTTTTAGAGAGATATTAATATTTTTAGATTCTTTAAGACATGCCTAGTTGAATTATCGTGAAAAACGACCTGTTGAAATGTCGTAAGTTCTGAGACACGCTCAAATATTGCAAAATCGTTGTTCCCATTTGGTGTGGATATAGATAATAATAAAAAATATGGGTTAACTAATAAATTTAATTAAGTTTTTTCTATAATTTATTTTTGTTTATTTTTATAGATACTGAAATTGAAACATTTGTATCATATGGGCCAGGAAATATTTTATATCGAAGAAGGAGTATTCGAGAATAAACGAAATTGCTTGTTATAATAATTCTGGAATACCTTGAAGACCTTCTTACAAGTTTGAACGTATGAATAATTCCATTATTTCTTGTATACCTGTTTTTACAGAAATAAGGTTAATAAATTATCGTAGTGCAGTTTTTTGACACTTCATTTAAAATTAAAAAAATTCGCGCCAATCGTGGTCTCGCTGTGTTTCTTCGCTCTCTGGTTCGATTTTTTGCGTTGTCTCGAAAAGTGTTAAATCTCTTTGAGATTAATATGATTTTGTCTCGTGTATCAAAAAACTGCACTACGAAAATAAGCTATGTTACATTTTTTGTCGACGCATTGCGAATCACTGCATATCAAGACAAAATATAACTCTGTATTTTTAAAATTGTTTCATAATTGGTAATTTTTTGAATGATTTTTTTAAACTCACCGAGCTCATTTTGTAAAATCTTTTTTATTACTATATTGAGCAATTTTAAATTTATAACATTTTAAGAGCACATCGTATTACGTGCTCTTAGAGCCGAGAAACTTATCAAAAATATAATTGATAAGGTTTTAAACTGTGCAATTTTGATTTATGTTATTCTCTACTAAAAAGGGATACCAAACCGTGGTCACACATAAAAATATAGTAAAAGTAAACTGCTCTTTGTCGCCAAATGAAGCTATATTACGATTCTTCTCTATTAGTTAAAAGTTTAACAAAACCTTAAATTTTGCGGAAATTTTTAGATGATCGCGGATTTTTGAGTACCTTTTTTAGATGTTGCAGATTTGGTATATAAAACACAGATCACAAAATAGGATCTACGCCATTCTACTAAAATACGATATTTCGTTATACTCTGTTAAATTCCCCATAACCATAAAACAATCTTCACAATCAAAATACAGTTTTCTAATCATTTGCTCTCGTATTCCCTCAACGTGGGTCTAAAAAACACTAAATATCGAAATCAAAAATATTGGTTGTTTATCAATTGTAATTGATACAAGGATCTCCACTTTTGATAAAATATTGTTTGTACTGACAAGAATTTTTGAAATGAAAACAAACTTACTTATTGTTTCGCCAATACCAATTCCTAAGCTATAAATAGCTGGAAGGTAAATGAGCGAGGCGTTGTATCGATTGAAGGTTAGTGAAGTCGGGTACACAGAAATCCACAGTGATGTATGAACGCCAGTAAGAAGGAACATTGGTACCAAGATGAACATTTTTGGTGAACGCATCGCTCGGTACATCAGTTCTGAAAGTTATTTAATAAATAGTTAATACTATATTTTTATCCTAGATTTTTAGTTGCGAAATATTGGTTTTTTAATGATTATATTTATATCGGTTAAGTAAGGCTTGAAGCTTGTTATTATAAACTATTACATCATATAACATTTAAGCGTGTTTATTGCTCCCTGGTCTTAAAATTATCAAATCTCTCTAATTTGTTTTCACTTTTATTAAAGATATAGCTATTTCAAAGCCCATTTTATTAAAGATTGGGCTATCAAGAAAAACGGAATAAATCGAAAACTACTTCTTCTCCTATTTAAACCAGATTATTTGATATACCAAAGCAACTAGATTCCAACAATTCACGGACGACACTTTTTGGAAACACTACCATTGCAAAAGACTTCGCACTAATTGCAAACACTACTTTTAAATTTTACAATAAAATTTTCATTTTCAATGTTTTAAATCTTTCGCAATGCGGCGCGGTTTCATGGCAGTGGAGTGTGGAATATATTACTAATATTAGTTTGTTTAATAAAATCCTAATTAAATTTCCGTAATCAATGATTTATTGAAAAGGCGCCAACTGGTATGGTAATAAAATGAGCCCAGTAAACGTTCTCAAATCGACCATTTTGGAAAAATATTAATAATTTTAGATAGTTTAAGACATTTCTTAGTTAAATTGCGGTAAAATTGTTTTGTTAACAAGACGTAACAACTTTCAGAAACGTTTGAAAATCGTTATTTCCAGTTATCGTGTTAACGTATCAATTAATTCGAGTATTTTTTAAAATAATGTTATAGTAATTTACAGTTAAACCAGTAGAAAGTAGAAAAATATCTGCATAACATTTGCAGAAAAAATATGAAAGGTTCCAATAGAAATGTATAATCAAAACACGTACCAAAAGCTCAAGAAAGCTCAAGAATGAGGTAATAAGTTTACTTATTACATCGATTTTTTAGATTACCAGATTTCGTGTCAGGAAATTTGAGTTATTTATAAGAGATCCGGATTCTTCCTACCAAAATTGATGATTTTTCTGCCCATCATGCTTACAATTATATTATTTTTTTAAAGACTCGATAGAATTGTTTCCTATTAGTTTATCTCTTCGTTCTGGATTCCAAAATATAAAGATTATTTTTTAATCTTCTTTTTTTAATAATCCACTACTTGCAAAATTAAATGTTCGATTTCTAATATTTTTAGACTGCATTCTGGATATTCTATTGAAATTAATTATAAAGTGTATATAAGAAATTATCTACACCTTCAGGGGTATCTGAGCTTTAATTCGTACTAATGAGTCTTTTCATATTTTAGCTCGCGAATTTATTAAGTAATAGATTGCAAGAAACAGTCTTCAACTTCGCTAGAGTAAAATTTCTACTTTAGTGTTTTGTTTATTTTTAAATGATAACATACTACCGTAGACAAACTAATCGTAAAAACTTGATAAACTTTCAAATAACAAACTTTCAAAATATTTTAGATACTGTAATTGTCGCAAAATAGACCAACTAATTTTAATCAAAGCAATTTTACTCGGACTTACTGATTCCATCGGCAAATGCAACGGTTTTATGACTGCTCTCAATACAATTCTCACTATCTCTTTTTGGAATACACAGGAATGCAATATTTCCGATCACCGATATTGCCACAAAAACAGAGAAGAGCATAAAGCTGTAAATAAACATTGCTTGTAAGAATATCGCAAGAAACTTACATTTCATTTTCACTGAAACGACGCTCGAATGGCTCATTTGTTACAGTCGAATTAATCATGTTTACCGCTACATCTGCCACAGCATTTGCTTTTGAAGATGTTATGTATGTAATAATTGCAATAATAATTGATCCGCAAAGCATGCTGGAAATGTGAGGTTTAGATGGAACCAAAACTATATTCAAACATACCAGCTGGATCCAATTGCCCATGAGATAGAAGCATTGGATTCGATGGTCTTTCTACTGGAGTGAGATGTTAGATATCCACCATTACCCGTATAATATACTTAAATAAATTGTTATTATTTAATTTTGTGCTATATATCATACATGCAAATCCAAATCCATTTAATGCGGCGGAAAAATAAAAATAGTATTTGTTCGTAAAAAGGAATCCGAGTGGAAATGAGGTGAAGCATACGGATGAGACGAAAAGTGTCACCTTGGCACTCGTGGCATATAAAAATGATGGTGAGAAAAGGCAAGTGAACAGAAATGTGAAATATAAAACGGCCAGCCTGAATTTGACAAGACTTTTATATTTAAAAGAGATTGTTCTGTACCCGTAGTATCCCGCATGTGCATCAATCCGGTCTGGCTCTCTTTCATTTATAGAATGAATAACCGATTCCAAGATAAATGTCTGCACGAAACATTATCATAAGATGATTCGAGATAAAACCTACCATTGAATCACAACCTGTCATGATGCATAAATGACCAAAACCAAGCAAAGAAACGCAAAGTAGCTCGAACTTGCGAGCCGATAGCTTGAGCTCAGGCATTCTTGCTCACGATTGTTTTGAAATGTATATAACTGAAAGCAATTATAATAAGAACAGAGACGTCTTTTAAATTAAGAAAAAACTACATAAGAAATTCAATTAGGACTAAATGAATTTTATAAATAAGATCTTGATCTTTAAACAATTATTTTAGTTGTGATGAATGTGATTGAATGATAACACATGAATTATGGTATCTAGAGTTTAATATTGTTTTTTTTTGTTTTGTGTAATATTAATTGTTTTTATAGTTTTGTTTGGAAAACGCTTGAGAATAGTCATATCGGGTGTTTTTTTAATAATAAATAAATAAATAAACAGTTGGGCAGGTGAACCAGAGATGAGCGAAATTCCGGATGCCGGTCGAATTTGGAAAGTTTTAGATAATATTACAGCACTTTCTGTGAATATACAGATTCTATGTTTTGTTAATTTGATTGATATATTAGAAATTATCTAAATAAACAGAAAATCTTCCATATAATTAACCTAGGTTGTCTAAAATTAATCGCGAGTTATGCTGTGCCAGTTGGCGTGCGAAAAAATTAATCCAATTTTTTTCTTCAGAAAATAAATGAGGATCAGTTCCCCATTAGCCTGAATTATAGTAATTCCCCAAAAGTCAAGAATAACAAGGGGATGTGGAAATAGACTTCTTTCGTATTTTAATATTGTAGAGTAATTGTAAGATATTTTAAATTAAGCGAATATATCCTTAAAAACTGTATATCTTGCCATTATCGTTCACTTTTCATTTATAGCCGATTAGCCTTATGAATAAATTAATTAATCGATTAAAATATGTTTTAATATAGCGTTTTAAATTATATTTATTTTTTCGTGATGATGTATTGTCGCAGCTCACAAGGAGAATGTTTTAGGTCTCCATCATTGTCAGATTCAGACAGATTCGGATTCATTCGGATTCGGATTCAGATTCGGATGTCAGATTCGATGTCAGACATCCGTTGTCAGATTTTGATAAAAGTTTGCTGATAGATTCCTTATTACTTTAACATACTGAAAACATATTAGGGCTCGAATCAGTATAGATTTTTTTTTCTAACGCATCCTAATTAGTTAATGAAATGAAGTTTGAGGAATTTAAAATGATATGGTGTAACATTCCGTGATTATTTTACGGAAAGGCAATTTACATTGGGAGAAATTTCCGTTTTTCCTATATTTAATAGCATCCTTTACAAGCCATGTTATCCTTTTTTTTAATTTTTGGGCTACACTAGAAAAATTATAACTATTATTTTGAGCATACTGTACGTTAATTCATAAACTCCCTAATAATTTATAAAACGTAACAAAGTATACTTACACCTTATATGATTTTTTCAATATGAGCCCCAAATGAAAAATACATTTTACGTAATTTTAAGCGTAATTTTTGAATTTCCACAAAGTGAAATAAATCAAATAAGTTTAATTAACAAATAAATAAATAAATCTAATAAAACCTAAAAATTAAAAACTCTTTAGAACCTTGCGATCGACCTTGCGATCTGAAAGCGGACGACGGAAAAGGAAGATGGATGATGGAATTCGCTGACGAAGATTTAACTCGGAATCACTATCTCTGTTCACAATTTCTCTCCAAATGATTCTCGATGAACCCGACAAGCACTACGGGTGAACTCAGTGGAAAAGGCAAAACAAAAAATGTTTTGACAAACAAAAAAGTTCGGTCACTAAACAAGTGGGAGTGTCCTCAAAAGCGACGCTCTGCGGTGATGTAGAGGTGGACATAGTGTTTTTTTCGATTATTTTATTTATTATTCCATTATTTATCACTGTTTATTCTTGGATATCGCAGGTAATTCTTAATTATTAAACGAAATTAAATTCATTAATGGTTTCATAAAAATTATCCAATCGGTTTGATGTAAAAAAACACATTTTTATAGATTTTTTTGAATTTCGGAGTTATAACATATATTACGAAATTCCATCAAAACAAGTAAATGAATTTTTTTTGTTTTATACACCATTCGAAAGCTTATAATATGGTGATTAATATAATATGTAAACCGTTATATGTTTCGAGTCAAAATCACCTAAAAATTTAGTTTTTCTATATTTTCCATGTTTGTTATATATTTTGATTATTTAGGTTGGTATGGCGAGGTCAATATGCATACAAGTCATCGATGATTGACATAAGGTGACATAAGATCATTATTAGGCATTATATGCAGTTGATTTATATATATCAACTTCATTTTTGCCTACTTTTGATTAAATTCATCACTTTCGCATGGTCGTGTCGAGGATAACGTTAAGGAGATAAGAAACAAGGTATTAATTATACATTTATTGAGAAAATACTTGATTCAGATGTCGAATAATATGTTCTAAGATTGTGGAAATTTTTAAGTAAATACAAGAGGTAAATACCGGACAGTGAAAATGATTGTCATTCAATGTTGACGAAGGAATCATCTACTACGGCTGATCAGCTGATCCATCGATTGCTTTGGTTTAGTTAAAAGGTATTATTTTCTATCTTTTATGATAAATATTAATTCCAGGGGTTAATATATACCATATATTTGCCAATCAGCTGATGGGAACGAGGACTCGTACTATATCATGAAGATGGATCGGATATGATTTACTGTGCAAATGCATTTAGCATTTGATTTGAAGCTGCAAATTGCTTCATTTCGTATAAAGCGACATGGAGATTATTTCCGACATATCCGGATGGAAGAATTGATAATAATATATTTGTTATGGTTATGTTCTCATTTTATTTTTTTAATTTTATTAATGTGAGATTTTCACTATGAAAAGTGTGTTTATATATTACCTAATAAATGAATAAGCAGTAATGGTGTTAGTGCTAAATAATTTAGATGACGATTCAAATAAATACGTCAAAGAAATCAATATAAACTTAAATTATGCTGGAAAACCTATTTTCTCACAAAAGATTGTTAAGTATGTTTATAAATAAAACTTTTTTATTAATATCGTTTTCTGCATGTTCAACATTGTATATCCATGCTATTATACCTAAATTTCGCGAATTCGTTAAATAAGAACCTAAATACGCAAAATATATAACAAAAATGGACAATTTAGAAAAAACGAAATGTGTAAGTTATTTTGACTCGAAACATATAACGATTTACATATTATATTAATCGTCATGTTATAAGCTTTCGAATGATGTATAAAACAAAAAATTTCATTTACAATTTTTGATGGAATTTTGTAATATATGTTGTAATACCGAAATTCAAAAAAATCGATTAAAAAAGTGTTTTTGTTTAAATTAAGCCGATTGGATAATTTTTATGAAACTATTAATGAATTTCTTTTCGTATATCTATGACGACTTTCCAATAAACCAATTTTAAGAGTACTGAAAACATTATGAAAATTAATTTATATTCCAAAAAATTCTTTGCCGCGCTTGCACTTAGACACGCGCCATGTTCACACTCTACCACGCCTATTCTATCGCGGACTAGTTTTTTGAATTTAAATTTTTATTTTTCATTCTATTTTCACCCGGAGTGCGACAAGGAAATTGTGGAAAAAGGTCGATGGCTCGATTTCGGTTGATTTTCTAGTTAGGAGGAAACTGCTCAGTTGTTCTGGACAAGTCGCAAGAAAAACATTACCACTTTTTTGGTTAAAAAATTGATTCTAATTTCGGGGGATTTATAATTAAGAACTTCAATTCATTGATTTAAGTGTGAAAATTTTATTCAATCAGTATAAGTCTACTGTTAATTTAAACCTCTCTACACTGTATTTTATGTCAATATAATAACGGGTCTTCATCTGAAATGAATAACAGATTAATTATCGATAGAGTATGCTTAAAGAATCAGAAATTTAAAAAATAGGTTCAAAACGAACATTATGCTCAACTATTTTATTGTTGTAGTGCAGTTTTTTAATTCTTCATTTATAAGGGAAAATTTCACGTCTCACGCACGTCAACTGGAAATACCGATTTTCCGATTTTTAATCATGTCTGCAAGCTGTTACGTATTTTTAATAAAACGTTGTTCATGTCAATTTAACAGTGATTACTTTTTTGAAAGCCCTTTTAACGATTTAACGATTTTTAAACGTGTGTGGAAATTTTTACGTATTTATAACAAACAACTTTTTACTCCAATTTAATTATGTGTGTCTTATGTGTGTGTCTTAAACTATCTAAAAATATTAAAATCTTTCTAAAGCGATATAAATCAACATGCTTACTGGGCTAATTTTAATTGCCATACCAGCTGGCGTGCTCACGTTTTCTCGTTCACTATTAACATTGTCTCGAAGATTTATTTTTCCCTTTGATAAAAATATATTTTTGCTTTGTTATCAAAAAAACTTTAAAAAACCAAAGGAAAATAATGTGAATATTTATGATATTTTATTAGCGCCAAATGACTAGGTTAATCTAACATTCTCTTAATTCTTTAAAAAGTTTCTGAAACTCCTAGAATCATAACTGAGATTCATTAATCACATTTCAATTTTCGTTTAAAAGCAAACAACGTTTATCATTCATTTAGAAGTAATTTCTGACCAAATGACATTGATAGCAACTGTTAAATAAACTGTATTTCAATCAAAATTATTTTTATTATTACTTGCCTGCCATAAGGTGATAAGCATTTTTTTGGAAATTATGTGAAATTATATGGACAACCTCTATTACAATAATGATAAGAAGCTCATTTATTCGGTCAAACCATGAAACGAATCATTTGGTGCATACTAATAATTGCAGTTGCTTGTAAAGATGAAGATCCGGAAATCCATATGACAACGGTTAGTTAGTGTGAACTAGTAATAATCATTTTTGCATTAAAGCCTCAAATGATTGAGCGATGGGGTTATCCGGCCAAAATATATCATGTCACCACAGCTGATGGTTACATCTTGGAGCTTCACCGAATACCATTTGGAAAACGTTTGTTCCCGAGTTCCTTCGGATGAATATTTAGGGGTTTAGGTAATGTGACTTGGCCGGATGGCAAGAAAAAGCCAGTGATTTTCATGCAACATGGTCTTTTGTGCTGCAGCAGTGATTGGGCGGATAATCTACCCCACGAAAGCGCTGCATTTCTTTTTGCCGATGCTGGCTTTGACGTTTGGATGGGAAACATGCGTGGAAACACTTATAGTTTGAAACACAAATCTTTAAAGCCTTCGCATTCGTCTTTCTGGAAGTTTAGGTTTATTCTTTTCTATATATTTTAGGTAGTCTGATTAAGAAACGTAGAGCATGTCTACAGAGAAAAATGGAAATTAAAAAAAACCTATAGTTAAATTATAGAACCCGTTGATAATTATAACTAAAGAATGGAGTCAATTCAATGCCAAATCAGCTACAAACTGATATAAAAACCACCAAAAGAACCTGACAACTGTCAAATTACAGTTTATGGCCCCTAGTGAAAATGAAAATGAATATATGTTACAGTATTCCAATAGCTTCTAATGATTGGCACATAAAACGTGTATGCAAATATTCAAGGAATTATGGAATATCTAGAAAATTTATGATTTAAAATTAGTTAATTAGTATATTGCTTTGATTTTCCTTGTATTAATCATGATTAATTTATATAGAACTTGACTGTCAAGTAAAATTTTAATTTTCACGCCAACTGGATAATAAACAAGCTCAAAAAACTTGCTCAAAGCTAATATTTTGTGACATTTTTGATATTTTTATAGAGTTTAAGAAAAAAAGTGACAAACTGGGAAATATCATAATTGTGTAAATTACAGATTAAAGTTGTAAGACACGAGTAAAGTTTATAAAATCGTTAATTCCATTTGGCGTGCATTTAAATGACGCTCATATTGCTTTTTTTATTATTGGTAAAATGGTATTACGAAATTTACGCTGTGGAACTATTAAATTTATTTTCACTCCATACTAACGCCAAAAGAATTAGTAAATACGCGCTCAGAAAAACCATTTAAAATTAAAATTTCGAAAAACTTTACACCGCAGGGACCCCAAATGAGGCCGTATGCAAGAAAATATTTATCCGTTAAACGGTGATGGAAAATTTTTTGATAAACTACGATTTTGAGAAAATGTAAATTACTGTATATAAGAATTCGGATTGAAATCGTAAAACTAATTAAACATTTGTATAATTTATAGGAAAAAGTTAATTTATCAATGATTTTCCATCACCGTTTTACGGATAAATACGTTCTTGCATTCGGCCTTTGGTATTCTAACAAAATGAGCTTATTAAACTTGCTCAAATATAACTTTCCGAGAAGTTATTAAGGGTTTTACCAAGTTTAAGAAATGTCTAGTTAAATTCTCGTGAACAATAATTTATTGAAAAGACGTAACAATTTTTAGACACTCTTAAAATTCTGAAAATCGTAATTTACAGGTGGCGTGTCATATTGACGAGAAAATTAATTTTTAGGTTACAGTTGAATTTTAATAAAACTCGTTCAAATATTAGACAAAGGAGTAGATTTTCTAATTTTTCAACGCAGATTCCTTTGATATTTTAAAATAAATTATCCTTACAGTTGGGACGAGATGGCAAACTATGATCTTGACGCAATGATTAACTACGTTCTACAAGAAACTGGACATGAAAATCTCTACTATATGGGACACTCTCAAGGCACCTTAACCATGTTTTCCCGCCTATCTAAAGATAATGGAGGCGACTTCTCAAAAAAGATTAAAAAGTTCTTTGCGTTGGCTCCAGTGGGAGCTGTAAAGCATATCAAAGGATTTTTGTCATTCTTCGCCCATGATCTCAGATTTGGATTTGATGTGAGCATTTTCTCAAAGCTATTTAAACATTCGATTCGGTAATCTGTTTAGACTTGGTTTGATATCTTTGGCTCGGGCAAATTCCTGCCGAATAGTTGGGCGCTAGATTTAGCAGCTGAGACAATATGCAGTGGAGCTAAGATTGAATCGGAATTGTGCGATAATATTTTGTTCTTGATTGGAGGACCAGAAAGTAATCAATGGAATTCGGTAGGTGAAGGATTCAAATTGTTGTGGCTGAAGGAATAAAGAATTGATGAAATATTAACAATGATAGTAATTTTAGTATCAAGAAGATTGAAAAACAATTTATTTGTGTCTATATTATTGATAACTTGCTGAAATTTTTAACAAAATTCGTTGTAAACATAAAGAGCGCCTAATGACTTACAACTTTAGTGTTTTCTTTATAAAAGCATTGTTCACATTAGTCGGTTGGAAAATTATTAATCTACAAAATATTGGATTTCAGCACATTTGCTAGCCTCGTTTAAGCGTTGGAGTAAATATTTACAACAATTTTTTCTTTAGCAGATTTTCTGGAATCGGGAACCTATTGTTATCCTTCAAAAGATTATTCCAATTTTATTGATGGAAGAGAGCAAAGATAAGAAAACAAATGATAGTCTCGTTTGGACGGCCATAAAGGACTTTTTCATCTATTCCTCTTCAATGTGTGTTACCTACATTTTTTTTAGATAACCCACATTGACGAGAGACAACAGAGTGGTCGTCTAAACGAGAACCTTATGTTTTTCTAATTTTTTCCTCAAAGGGCAATACTATTTATTTCAAAAACAAATCCAACTTTTTTTCAATATAGATTAGAGATCGAAAATTTAAGACTAGAGTCCCAGTGTATACAACACACGATCCAGCTGGAACATCAACCCAAAATATAGTTCACTGGATGCAAATGGTGCGCAATGGAGGAGTGCCGGCTTATGATTGGGGAAAGAAAACCAACAAGAAGAAATATGGAAGTGTAAGTCATTAATTATCAAAAGAGCATGATAAGCATTCACGTGGACGAATTGATAAGAAGAAATTTTTGCAGGAAAAACCACCAATGTATGATTTCTCGAACATCAAGGGAACTGATATTTATTTATATTGGAGCGATGCCGATTGGCTCGCAGATCCATCGGATATCAATGAGCTATTGTTGAGTAAATTGAATCCCAATGTTATTGCGGTTTGTAGTGAGCAACTTGGATTATTCAATAATTAAGTTTAGGAGAATAACCATATTCCCGGATTTAATCATCTGGACTTTACTTGGGGCCTTAATGCAACGGAATATATATACAATCCAGCAATTCAAATATCTACAAAAGATTATTTGGATAATTAACTGTTATAATTTTATAAATTGTCTATACCATGAGACATCATGTTGAAATCAAAAAATAATATTATAAATTATAAAAAGCGTGTGTAGCAATGGATAGGCTTTAATAATATTTATTTAATAAAATATTGATATATATATTGATATGTTCTATATTAGTTATTACCAAAATATAAGAAACTGAAAATTCAATATCAACATTTTTCAATTATTTTCAATGGTCTCAAAGAGATCATGAAACAAATATTCAATTTATGTTAATAATTTCTCTGTTTTTCATTATATTTCTTCAAAATTTCTAGATCAAATCAGATTTATTACTTTTATTTTTAATTAAAATAAAATTGGAATTGTCAATTTCTTATATTTATATATATATATATATATATATATATATATATATATATATATATATATATATATATGCTTAGAATGACTACTATTTACATTCTTATAAATACGCTGTGAATCGTTTTATGATCATATGATCAGATGAATGTACATTTATTGTTTGTAACTAATTACAATCAACCGTGGTCTGTTTAGATGGACTTGTTTAGCAAATAATCACTGGACAATGCTAAAGTTCAAGGACTTTTTTCAAAATTTATATTGTTTTACCTAAAAGAGGATATTTTGATAATTTGAATGAATACCAGCAGCGATGATGATAATAGTAAAATGTGGGAACATATCAAAGATCAGAGTCTATACGATTATTATGAAAATATTATCAAGTTATTGTCCTCTTCAGAAATCCGTACCTAATGGAAGAGGAAAAAAATTAGGATGAAATGAGGTTTTCGTTTAGACGGGCACTCTTTTCTATCTCATCAATGTTTGTTGTCTCAAAAAATAGATAAAACACATTGAAGATGAATAGACGAAAAAGTCGTTTGTAGCCGTGTGGCTGTCAAAACGAGATAATCATTTAACTGATTTTTGCTCTTCCACTAGGCACCAATCTCTGAAATGTACAATATAAAAAATTGATAACTCATTTTCAATATTTTTGGATTATTTTCAGATTGTCTCGATGAAAATCTGAAACAAATCTTCAACTTTTTTAATGAATTTCTCTTTTTTTTTCAAATTTCCCATCGGATTATTTTATAAAATTAAAATTGAAATGATTTATTTCTCCTAAATTAATAATGAAACTTCAGAAAATTCTAAAAGTTAACCAACCAATTAAGGCTCTACTGCTCAATTCTTTTATTATAGCGAAGTATGCGCAAATAGCATAAGCCCGCACACTAATTGCGCCAAACACGCCCTTTCCATTTATTATTATACTTTTTAAAATTTCATTTATTAATCCCCTTTTGAGAGATCGGTGACTAAATGAAGAGAAAAAATAAAAACAAATTAAGCTAATTTTAAGCTGAATTATGCTATTTTTCTGTTAAACAATTATTAATAAATAAAATATTTGAAAATATAAGAAATTGAAATGGCGTATATTCGGCAATTTGCGCGTAGTTGTTGGCAGTGGGATGCTTTTAATTTTATTAATATATTTACTAGCTCAAGCCAAATTGAATTCTGAAACAGAGAGCTCACTAAACTTCACTCAGAAAAACTTCTTTATTTAAAATGATATTAGAATTCAATTGAAGACTTGGATCTCTTGCGGGATCAGTTGTTCATCTTAATTATTTGTTCTCCTGGTTTTTGTATTATATATGGTGAATTAATAAAGTATTAAAACAGAAGAAAAATCTACGACACAATTAGTCTAAAAGAAAGAATAAAAAGTACCCAAGTAAATATTTAAAAATATATTTTACATTTTCATTAGGCGTGCAAGCTAATTTTTATTTAGATAAATCGTTACTTTCATAACTTCGTTTTTTTTTTTATAATTTGTTTGAATGATATCAACTTGAACGCTGTAAGATGTTTATTTGTTAATTACAGAAATTTAAGTGTTTTTTATGGCGATAAATAAGTGTAATGATATGTTCTCTGCTGTCAATTCATGTTAATATAGACAAAATGAATTGCAAAAGAACTTATTCGAATAATAAACCAATTTTCCTTAATGTTTTAAAGTCCCATATAAAATAATGGATATGTTATATCACGATAAAATCAAACTGTATGTGAGATGATCATAAATTGTGATTGATAATAATAGAATCTTCCAGATACCAATTAAGTTTTCGTTATGTTAATGAACATTCGATTTTCCTATCGTATTATTTTGAGTTTTTTTGGTAATTATATAGTTCAGTCATAAATGTTATCATACAACATATAGTTAAACCTTATCTTGAAGCGAGTTAAAAAGCACAAAAACAAAATTAACAAAGAGGGGAATTCAACAAATATTTGAAAAGAATGAAAACAAAAATTGAAGATGCGCGAACAGTTGACAGAACGCATTGAACGCAATTATTGTTCTCAATCTCTTCTTCATCAACAAACGTGAAAAATGGAATTCAGAATTGAAACGCCCACAAATAGCATATCATTATCAATTACTTTATAATCAACCGCCTTCTTCTAATTTCTTTTCATCGTCGTCGTCATCATCGTCATCTTTTTTGAAAAGCCGACACGCTGGGGGAGGTCGATTCGAAATTTTTAACATCCACTGTTTGATCTTGCAATTCAATTTGGCAAACAGATTAGGGAATGGAATTGATTGAATGTTTCAATAGAATTGATATGAAATGGATATCAACGATGACAGTAAATGATGAACACTTCTAATTGATAGCAACCTACTAAACTATTTTTTCTCTCATTCGTTTTCTACAAAAATTAATTGCACCGCACACAATAATGTAATACTGTACTAGAGTTTGTTCCATTTAATCGTCACAAGTTCACAAGTATTTTAATAATAGAAGATTTCTTCTAAACTTTCATTATTTAATGTTTTTAGCTCTAAATAGAAAAGTAAATGTTATAAGGTTATGTAAGGTTTAATCATCAAAACTATCTAAAACTTGATCACTCCAACTTGTATGATTATAAAATGAGCTCAGTAAACGTGCTCAAGTCTAACTTTTTGGGAATATATTAATATTTTTAAATAGTTTAAGACAAGCTTAATTAAATTGTGACAAAAACGTTTTTCTTATAAACACCTCAAAAATTCGAAAAAAATTGTTATTTCGATTGTGCGTGCTTGTTTAATAGGAGCTTAAACTAAACACACAATCCAAAATTTACGTAACAACGCTTTTCGAAGGTTTACCTGCGATTATTGAATTCCCTTGTAGTTATACCAAATAAGTTTTAGTGCAAATTTCATAAAGTTGTTTTAAAATACTTAAAAAGATTAATATTTTGCTAGAAACTATCAAACAAGGTTGAATTTCTAATACTGCGGTTGGGGTGGAAGTTTTCAATCCGAAATTCGCAATTAAAGTAAAATATAGAGTGAATCAATTGGGTTGAGGAATAAGTTCATAGGATAGTTTCACAAAGATTTATTAAAACTATATATATATATATCAATTATGCATTCGCCGTTACTGAGCGTTACTTGAGCCAATTTTTGGGGTCCTCTTGGCCATCGAAGCTAACATTCCTAATGTGGTTTGACAGAGAGTAGAAAAGTGATAATCGGATGGCGCAAGGCACTCTAGAGGATGCTGAAGACCCTCCCATTCGAGCTCTTGGAGGGCGGCTTTGGTGACTTGTGCAACATGCGGCCTGGCGCTGTCGTGGAGCAAGATGACTTGGCCTGTCGATCGAATCTTTTCAGTCGAATAACCTCATTTACGCGGCACAGAGAGCAACATAGAGCTCCTTGTTGGCTGCGGCGTTTCTTGCGAGCATTTCAAAGTGCAGCATGCCCTCCCAGTTCCACCAAACACACATCATAGTTTTTTTGGATGAATAGATTAAGACAGCCATTTTTGAATTGAACTTTGCGAACCATTTTTGCGCCGCAGACACGCCTAAGACCCCTTCTCCATACGCACCGCATTTTTCCGAGCGGTTTCGGCTGCTTTTGGCTTACGATGAAAAGCGAAGAAGAGCAGATGTCGAAAATGCTGATTTTTGCCTCCTGAATAGTTCATTTCTAAGTCTGAAAAATAATGAAAATTTAACATTTTAGAATGAATTTTAAAAAAGTTTTGTAGAGCAGAAAAAGCACTATCAGATAAATATATACACCCAATAAGAAAATTGTTGTGAAACAACAAATAATATAAAAGCTCTACGAGCCTATTCCTCAACCCAATAGTGTTAAAATAAAAGTTACGAATCTAAAATTCGTGATAATTTTGAAATTCTAACAATGCGTTAATATTTTATTTTTTACAAAATATTTTAATTAAGTATTGGAAACTTTACAATTTTGTAGTAATGACTTTAAAAACGACTTAATGACTTTATTTTTACGCTTCTCTTAAAAGTTTCACGCGTACTTTTAACAAATATTGTCTACGCCAGTTTATCTGCTTTTTCTTGAAATCTGTACAAAATATTAGACATTTTCTGAGCTCGTTTTATTTGCCTTCCAATTGACGTGTATGATTTAACGCAGTTTTCTCATAAAAATTTTCAATGTAACAAGGGTAGTCACTTTAGTATTCGCTTGAGATTTTGATGATACCTTGCACCATTGATAGATTCGGAAGCGCTGATTCCAAATCTATTGGCACAATTTTTCTCTGAGCCGAGATATGAGCCGCCAAAAATTTTTTGATAGGTTTATTGATGAACTTGATGATAGAAAAGTCAATAGCCGCTCTGTACAATGAATTGACTAAAATTCGAGCTCAAAAACGTGTCGAGGCTTGCCGAAAACTGCTCGAAAATCCACAAGATGGTCGGCGCCCAACTTGATCGAATGTATTCGGTACTTGCCAAGAAATATCCGGATACACCTTCAACAAGACAAAGCAAAACCAACAAACGAAGGAAAATATCAAAATTGAACTTCTTCCACATCCAGCTTCGAGTTCGGACCTTGCGCCAACTGATCATCAGCCATGGCGCACCCTCTTCGTGGTCGTAGCTTCAGTGACCTGGCCGATGGCGAAAACGGGTGCCGCGAGTTTTTCGCCTCTGAGAACAAGGAGTGGTACCGCAGCGGGATCGAACAACTTGCCGATAGATGGGTTCAAGCCTTAGATTCAAATGGTCTTTACTTTGAAACCTAATTGTTTTTCATGTGTTTTAAACTTATGTTTAAATTTTTAATTAGGTTCATCCTAATAGATTGATATAACTCACGTGCCGTAAAATCATGTTCCAACTGAACATACAAAAGTAATAAATTCATATTTGATAAAACAATAAGATTTGTTTAATCTGAAAAACATTTTAATAACTTGGTCTCATGATTTCAGCAAACAGTTTATTGATAAGAGTTTAGATTTATTTCTTATTACCCTATTATATTATTTCCTCATTCGCTATCTTTTTCCAGTGTCTGAACGGCGATCGTCAACAGGTTTTCGGTGAATTGAAAATATATATTTCAAACAAAAAACAACAAAACAAGTCAAATTGAAATTGGCAAAATACGGTTTTTCGGAGATTGATATGATACTGAATGATTTGTTTATTAGTTGTTTTGGCAGAGAAGGTCGTTTTCATTGAATAGGGTCATTAATGTTTTAAGTTCAATTGTGGGTTGATAAAGAGTTTTGGTTTTTGTGCTAGTTTGTGGTATGTCAACAAGTATTATATCGTACAGGTTTTAGCTATGGAAATAATTGTATTTTTCAATTTTCAGGAACAAAAAATAAAGAAAATGGTTTTAATGACAATTAATTTTCTGAAATAAGTGAAAATTTAGAGTTTAAGTTTTGATTAAGACCCAAATAGACTAAAATAATTTTAAAGAAAGGTGTGAAAGACATATTTTAACATATTTCTACAAAGTTTTTTAACGTGCATAAACCATTTCCGCATTTCAGTAAAAATTGATTCGTTACAATAGGATACTGGCGTGGGCACACTTGACCAAGCTTCATCTCTAAACAGACTTCGAAACGCAAAGCTGAATTACTAGATTCCATGGAAAATGGAGGTCTCGTGAAAATTCAGTAGATGTTCTGGATAATACATTTTATTTCAGAATAAAAGGCTTTCATCAATAACAATAAATTTATTGTTTTCTTAAGAGAAATAAGTGACAATTATTATCTTAATCGTGATTTCGTCATTAGCCGATTGAAGCGACGGATCAGTCAGTATAAGGTAGGACCAATGATATGGATCCTTATTAAAATAGTTCAATTTACCCGACGCAAAAAGGATTTCTCACGCAAACGCAAGAAAAACATTTTTATTTTTGGAAAGTTAAAAAAATTGTAAGAACAATCAAGATGCGGAGATTAATATACATAAATTAGACTAATCATTTTAAAATTCAGATTGTAATAATCTTAATATGGATAGGTAAGAATTTCTTTACAATTCATATTAACTAAATTTCACCAACTAAAGTTAAAACTAAATTGAAAATCATACACAATATATCACAATGAGTTAAATTCACAGAATAATTGTTTTATTGTGTAATAGATGTTTGAAAACTAATCATTCAATTATGCTTATTAGTTTTGACAGTTTTATTTAGAGCGTCCAACTAATAAGACCAGAATGTTATAGTTTAGAAGAAGCAGGGATCAAATTTAAAAAAAAAGCTACTAACGAAATCTAAAAATACCAATTGAAAAATTACATTCCAATATGAGAAAATCGTCATTTTCGCTAGGTTTATTATGCATTAAATGAATATATTATCAATATGTAAGACATTGATATTTCCTTCTCAATATTTTTGAATGAATTCCAAATGGTCTCAATGAGAACGTGAAGCAAATTTCCAATTTATTTAAATCCATATTAAGATTATCTATAGTCGTCGCCAAATTCGATTACCACCGCAAAATGTGGCGCACTTTTTTAAATATTATTTTTTCATTTAATTTTTATGATTATAATTATTTTCCACAATTATTCCACTATTTAAACAACATCTATAACATATTCTTCAGTGTATTTAAGCTATAACAGTATAGAACGAGCATAAACAAGGAAATAATCTTAAAAATTTAAAAAAAAATAATAATATTCAAAAAGTGCGCCACATTTTGCGGTGGTAATCGCATTTGGCGACGACTATAAATTTTAAAATGATGTTTTTACAATGGGAATTTTAAAATGATTAGTCCAATTTATTATGCCGCATATTTCTTTAATTATTGTCCTTTTCAGATATCGCTGCCTAATGGAAGAACAAAAAAGAAGAGAAAATGATGGACGGCCACACGGCCATAAACAACTTTTTCGTCAGTTCCTCTTCAATGCGAGCTGTCCATTATTTCGTAAAAAAGAGTAGCCGTCCAAACGAGAACCTCCTTCCATCTTAATTTTTTCCTCTTCCATTAGGCACCGATCTCTGAAAACGACAATACTTCGACGTAGTATTTTCGCTCATTCTAAAAGACCCAAATATTATAAAGTAAATAAATTACATTTTAAAAATCGTGAAAATCAGTAAAAATTCATTCTTAATGTTTTGTGGAAAATTTTCTCGGTGCATTTATCTAGTTTGGCTACTTTTCTTATCAGATTTCTTCTTATTTTCAGCTCATATTCTATATAAGTTATGAAACATAACATAAGACGTTAGAAAACATTCTGTATTTGAGTTCCACTTCCGTTTTCCGTTTTAAAAAATAATGTCCATTTCCAGTTTCCGTCTTCTGTTTGAAAAAATTACATTCCATTTCCGTTATAAAAATTGATTGGCGAAAAACCCCTCTCGGTATGTAACATTTGCAATGCCGCATTGACGGTTTCGAGAGGAACTAATCCGAAGAGGAATAATCTTTCGAGATTCCACACAATTTTCTTCAGTTGTAAGCGATTTAATATCTGAAAACAATCATAAATTTACAAATTAGGAGTTTTCAAGTGTTGTGTATTATTATCGAACTATTATAACATGAGACAGTCAGCGAATATAATAAGAACTAATATTGTGACTGGTTCCAAAAAAATCTATTAGGTAGGGAGGGATCTCTATTTGGGTATAAACTAGAACTTCAAAATCTAAAAAATATAATAGAACAAAACGTGCAAAGCCAAATATTAGGATCAAGCTACACAGAAGCTAAAAAAGCCTCATTCCATACCAGGAGTTAAATATATTTCGCGGAATTCCATTTTGTATTTTCCGTCGTCAATTTAGAAAAATAAATTTCCGTTTTCCGTTTGAAAAATTGAAAATTCAAACATGGAATTTTAATCAATATTTTTAATTATAAACAATTCTTTAAAATTTTCGTAAAATATACTATTTAAAAAAAAACATTATAATAAACATAATAGTTCCAAATTAAAAATTTATTGAAATTTAGTAATAGCTATATAGTGTATTTCAAAATAGTTGACGACGCAATCACGCTGCAAATACGGCATACTAATTCAAAATCATTTTCAAATCGATTATTTTATTTTATTTTTGTGACATTTTTTAATTGTTATTGCTTATATTGAATGTTTATTAATTATATTATTAATATAGCTATAAAAATTACCTAAACAAACTTAATTAACTGTACCTGACAACCAGAATAGCCCTCACAAATTTTAAACTACCGCCACTATAAACAAAATACGCGCCAATACGAAAAACATTTTGTTTATTTTTATGGGCCAAACACAAAGTACGGAAACGTTGGTACGGAAACGAATGTTTTGATGCCGTCAGCGTTGCGTTCGCGTTGCGGTCGTCAAATGCCGGGTACACCTTGATTAGCTGTCTGTGTCTCTACATACACTAAAGGAAGGACAAAAAGCTAGGCCGTATTTTTAGAAGGGTTATTTTGAAATATTCCGATATTTTATGGAGATGGGGATGAGGTTATCTTAGACTGTTTCGAATGATATGCAGGGAAAGGTTGAAATATTTTTTTAGAATAATTAAATAACAAGGATATTGTAGTATAAAGCTGAAAAAACTACCACAGCAAATAAGGCTTAGGTAGCTAAGCCTAAGCCTTTCATCTGAAAATGAACTTCCACCCAAATACTATTATATTATTATCATATTTATTTGTATTGTATTTATAATTATCTCAATATAAATAATTTCCAACAATAATGGCCTAATATTCTAATGATTCACTATTCGCGTCCACTCTCTCGCTTTCGTGTACCCGGCATTTGACGACCGCAACGCGAACGCAACGCTGACGGCATCAAAACATTCGTTTCCGTACCAACGTTTCCGCACTTTGTGTTTGGCCTTTTTATGAAATTTATTTTATATTGATTCTTGCATGATGAATATATAAAAACAATAGTTAATATAATAAAATTATGAGAAATTGATAATAACTATAGTCGTCGCCAAATGCGATTACCACCGCAAAATGTGGCGCACTTTTTTAAATATTATTTTTTCATTTAATTTTTATGATTATAATTATTTTCCACAATTATTCCACTATTTAAACAACATCTATAACGTATTCTTCTATTTATTTAAGCTATGACAGTATAGAACTAGCATAAACAAGGAAATAATCATAAAAATTTAAAGAAAAAATAATATTTGAAAAGTGCGCCACATTTTGCGGTGGTAATCGAATTTGGCGACGACTATATTTTATTTTCATAAAATATAAAAGTAATAAATCTGATTTAGATTTTTTAACATTTAGATTTTTCCCAAATTTGATGTCTTCAAATAATGCTGATATTTGCTACACGAATGATACAAGCACACTAGTCGAAGATTGGCAAACATACCATGATGGAGCAATTCTTCGTTTGGCGTTTTACAATTTTCTGTAATTAACAATTAAGTTCATACGAAATATTTTAGCTTCAGAACCTATGAATCAGTAGTTTGTCATCCTGGCAGATATTTGAACTTAATAATTGGTCATAATGGGAGCGGGAAAAGTTCCATTATCTGTGGAATTTGTCTCGTTTTTGGCGGAAGTACAAAGGTTAGTTTTTCATTATTAATTTAATGAGAAATATATTTTAAGAATCTTGGGAGGTCGGAGAAGCTTAATGATTACATTAGGAATGGTTGTACCGAAGGTTTTGTGGAAGCTGTGGTGTAAGATTACATTAAAAAAAATAATATTAATAATTTTTAGAGCTGATAGGAACTTAGGGCCACAAATATTCAAAATAAATTTATCAATAAACAAGCATGAATTCTATCATAATAATATCAAAATGACTCAAGCAGCAATTAAAAATCTGACGTTAAAATATAATATTCAGGTACATGTTCTTATGGATCCCTCAAATTGTTAAAGTTTTAGATTAATAACCCTTGTGCGTTTTTAGCCCAAGATAAAGTTAAAAGTTTTTCGGAACAAAGCGCTGTTGATTTGTTATATAATACAGAAAAGGCAGCTTCGTCTGAGCTGTATGAAGCTCATCAAGCTTTAATTAAGAAACGACAGAGCAGTCAAACAATCGAAGCACAATATGAAAGCACTTGTGATGCAATTAATCAAATCCAAGGAGATATTGATCGTCTTATACCAAGAGTCGAAAATTATCACAAAAAAAATCGCCTGGAGTCGAAATTGAAGCTTTTGATACAAAAATCAAAAATTCTCAACTTTAAAAATGCGTCCGAGAAACTTGATAACTATAGATCAGAGGAAAACAAAATTAAAAAGCAGATCAACGAGTCGAAATTGAAAGTAAAAGAATTGGAAGACAAGCAAGCATCCGTTTTTAATAATTGCGAATTTTACAAGAAAAATGTGACTGAATTAGTGAGTTGAAGCTTTATTTTTTTAAATAATATATGTTTGTAGAAAAAAGCATGTAAAAACTACTTGAAAGAAATTGAAGAGACAATTGATTTGAGTGCATTGGAATCCGAGGTATCTGAAATATTAATTCTTTAGCGTTTAATGGTTTTTTAAGCTTGAATTAATCAAACGTGAATTTTATAATAAGGAGGATTTATCGAGACGTCAAAATGAAGAAAGGGGAAAAATTTTAATTGATATTAAAAATTTGGAAAACAAGTTTGAAGAAGTCAAGAATTCTCTGGAGAACTACGACGTGAGTTTTCTGTATTATATACTTCCATAATGGAACATTCCTCTATTTTCTCAAATAATATGATATTTGGTTGTCTAAACAAATTGATTTTATTTTAATAATCGATTATAAAAAAATTTAGGAATTGATGGCCGAAATAAACGAGGAAGATAAGAGTTTAGAAGAACGGGTTGTATCTATACGAAGTAAAGAGGATGATTTGGCAAGAAAGAATTATACTCTGAAAAATGAAAGAAATGGTATGAGTTGTTATTTTATAATATATTTTGCTGTACAATTACAGAGAAAGATAAGCTGAAACGGAAATATGAATCAATAAGAAATAAAAGAATGGAAAAGCTCGAAACATTTTCGGGTGATGCAGCAAGAGCATGGAGATTTTATGAAGAACATAAGAGGGATTTTATAGCTCCCATCTATATTCCATTTCTGCATGTAATTACTATTTGCGAATTAAGCATTTCAATTTTTAGACGGTTTTTAGTAAAAAAAAAATTCGAATAGAATATATTTTTAATACCGCTAAGGACTACAAATTCTAATTGAATAGATCTATATATATAGAAGTTTTATATGATGTTGTTCTCTACTGAAAATGCCGTATTGATTATGCTTAATGGTGGATATGATGTTTTTGAACTCTTAATTATAGATTTTTATGAAAAACTCGAATGCTGCATCGTATTTCGAAAATTGTGTTAGTAATCGCGATTGGTGTATGTTCATTTGTTCAAATAAGGTACCGTTTTAAAATTAAGATATTTTGAATTCATTATAAATTATTAATTAGGATGACGAAAAACGAATAAATGATCAAAGTAGAGGATGGAGGATTAATTCAACTGTAATTCGTCCGGAGATGGTTTGTATAATATTTGATAGTTTGTATTTTGTTGTAAATTTAGATAGTTCCTGACCGAATTCATTCAAAAATACCAGTTGATCTGCAAGAATTGGGTTTTAAAAATTTTGTTTCTGAGTTGATTGATGGTCCTGATCCTGTAAAACAATATTTATGCAATGTATATGCTGTAAGTTTCTGTATAATCATTATTTTTATATTTGTCTTATTCAAGCTCGATAAAATTCCGGTTGGTGGGTCGGAGGTCGACAGAAATTTGACCAAGATTATCCCAAAATTGGCCAATACACGGTACAAGTACTTTATGACGAACAATATTAAAGTAAGAATGTTTCATTTTATTAATATAATTACTACTTTTAAATTTAGAACCAAATATCGATTTCCCGGTACTCGGGAGAAGTAATTCAGTCTCAATCACAGATGCGAACTGCTTCGCATTGGAATGAAGAACACTTTCAGGGTGATCTGATGAAAATTTATAATCGAATTCACGAAGTCAAAGAAGATTTCCGTTGTTTGGTTTTTTTTGTTAATATGATATAAATAATTAAATGAATTCAGGAAAATGAAATTATCGAGGAAAACAAAAATTTAGACGAAATGAAAAAATCGTTACAGAGGGATAAGGATCTTATACGACAAAAACGAAGTAAGCTAAAGGATAGGAAAAATACTGTAGATGCAACGAGAGCCATTTTGGAGAAAGAAAAAGAAAAGTATTTTCCAAAATTTGAAAAGTTGAATGACATTTAAATTTTAGGTTACGGATAGTTGACAGACAAAAAATTGATTTGGATGAATTAAAAAAGGTGTTTGATGAAAAAAAGAGTAAATTATATAAAGCCGCTTATGAAAAGATTGACAAGTCAATTGCCTTGCAGGTTCACCTATCATTAATTATTCCAATATAGCTTTAAAATTTCAGACTCAATATCAAAAGTCTTATTTAAAACTAGGAAAATCTTTAGTTATGATAAGAAAAGTAGCTGAAACGCAAAATATTGGAACCAGTCAAATTGAAGATATTAAGCTGAAATTGGGAGAGTTATCTGTAAGTTACTTTAACAAAATTTAGTTTTCTTTAAAAATTACAAATATATATTACAGAACTTGCTAGATAATCTTAAAAATGAAGCCGAAGAATCTATATTAAATTTGAAAAAGGCCGTGGTGGAACTCCGAAATCAATGTGGCTTAGATGATTTGGATTCTGCAAAGATGAGCAAAGACCAGAAGCTTATCCTCAAAAAGTTAAATGAGGTATGGAATAGCTTAAATTTAAGAATTATTTAAGCTTTTCGGTTAACATTTCACATTGAAAACAAATTATAAAAGTTTCTGTAACTTTTAAATATTATATGGTTGATTCTTGCAAGTTGTAATTAATACATTTCTGAAGCCTTTAATAATAATTAAATTAACCATTTCGATCGTCTAACAGGAAATGTTAAAAAGCATAAGTTAATATATTTAAGGAATTCGCACGAAATGAAGTTCCTGATGAATCAAATGAGCTACAAAATGCAATTTGGGCTGAGGAAGCAAAGTTAGAAGCTTTGACGCATGGTAACGAAGGAAGCATAGATGTTTTTTTTAGTATTTAATACATTTTATATATAAGTCCTTTGTAGGATAAAAACATGCTTGATCGATTGCGCGAAAAACTTCAGGAAAAGAATGTACAACGAGATGAACTCGAATCAGCGAAATCGGAAGTTCATGGAAATTTACTTAATGAAATATCCCTTTGGAGAAACGATGTTCTTAAAATGATCTCTAAAATAAATGAAAATTACCAGAAGTCTTTCTCTGAATTGGGATGTATGGGTGAAGTTAGTTTGAAGCCACCTGATAACGAAGTATGTCTCCTAAATTTTACCTTTTAATATTTTAAGTTTAAGCTTGACATTGATAATTATGGAATTATGATTGAAGTATCATTTCGGGAAGGCGAGAAGTTAAAAAGACTTGACCAAAGGGTTCAATCTGGTGGTGAAAGAAGTGTAGCTACAATGATTTACTTATTATCGCTCCAACATTTGTGTCATGTTCCATTCCGATGCGTAGATGAAATTAATCAAGGTGGAAAACAACTTACAACGTTTTTTTAAGTTTTAATTTAAAGGTATGGACCCAACTAACGAGAAGAAAGTCTTTGATATGATGGTCAATTCTTGGTATCGTGAGGGTAGTGCATTGGCAGATACTCAATATTTCCTGTTGGTTTTGCTTTATTATTTTCATTCAAAATATGTTTAAAATGGATTAGAAGATATTTTTAGGCTTACTCCAAAACTTTTACATGGATTAAATATGAACGAACGTGTTAGTCTATTAACAGTTCACAGTTATGTACTAAACGATTTTAAGGTTTTTGTTTTCAATATTTAACATAAAGTCAAGGTATAATTATTTAGGAATGGAATATGGATCTACCAAGAAGTGCAATTAAATCGTATTAAATTATACAACTTCCGATTCGGTCTCAATAATATTGTGAATAATTAAAATTTATGAATTTTCAATAAATTTACTGTATAATAAAACGATATATTTAATTATATATATAATAGAAACTCATAAAACATCTATTGATTTTTATAATGTGAAATGTGTTTGTATGGTCCATATAAGTTTGATGTATCAAACTTATAGTTGATGTTTAATAATATTGACGCTATGGATGTATCATCATTTATCGAGAACAAACATAAAACATACTATTTTATTTCGCTAAAAATAACAGAACAATTTAAATTTTTGAAGTAGTACCTAATTGAAATACTAATTATCGCCTTTTCAAACCGAGCATCCTGTTTTTACATAATTTCTGGCCAGTGTACTTAAAAATTATAAATTTATCCTACATATTTAGAACAACCTTACCTCATCGTCGAGATTCTCGATCATGGGACATTGCACGTATTGTTCAATAAATTCCATCTAAATGAATTATATTTTCTTATTTTTCTTAAATTATTTCTAAATTATCTATACAATCTTGAAATATTTAAAGTTCAAGAAATCAAATATACATCCAAAATTTAATTTAAATTCTAAGTTTTTAACATACCGATTGCTGATTAAGGAACTCTTTCTCTCTAAGTAATGATAGTATTAATGTAATTTTTGACCTTCTCCGTAAGTCTTGATAATAGCCGAGCTCTTCATTTGTAATTAGAACATTTGATAATTGTCTACAATTACTCGAATTGTTTTTGGTATTTGTAATGAAATATTAACGAACTTCAATATAAGGTAACTACCAACCGAAAAGCATAAAAACGTAAAATTTTTGAGCCATAAAACTGCTTCTACAACGTACAGTTGTTCTACGATTTGCTGAATAAGAAGATCTGGGAGATCTGAATTAAACATTGTTCATTGATCAATGTAAGTTTCAGCATACATATATACTTTCGAATAGTTATCAGTCTTGCGTGACAAAGTGTCAAGAAGCAAATTGAAGCGAATATGATAGAAACGACGCCAAATAATTGCTAAAAATTTTGATATTTTAAAGTTGAAAACAGTTAAAACTTACGTATATAACATCGTAAGTAAATGATACTTTATTATACTTTTTGATACGCACGGGAGGAATATCTTTCTGGAATTGCATCTGCAATGAAAAATTATAGAATAACATTTTTCTTAATTTTGTTATAGAACGTACGTTTTTATTAAGAAAATAACGATTTATTTTAAGCGTGTCTGAAATTTTGAAAGTCTTTTTGACAAAAAAATTTCCACTATAGTTTAACTAACTAGCCGTTTGTAATCTTTCCATAAATTAGATTTGAAAACCTTGTTAATTTTGAAATTATTGGAATTTTCACCGCGCTTTTCCAATGTAATTTCTTGAAGAAAAATAACTCATAAAGAAAACTGTATCTATGAATACTTTTGGTATACGTCTCTTTAATTCGACCAAAATGGAACTTTGTCTAATCGCGGGCATTCAAAAATTGTCAGTGGAGCGCACTATCAAATTCGCTATTTTTTTTAAATTAATTTTTTTTTCTTTAAAATATAATGAATTTACAGAGGATATTGACATTTTTTATAGCATTGTAACTGCCGTGAGCACAGATTATACTATTTCCGAGGTTAAGTTTATCCGGAAATGATGTGAATGTGATGAATTCATACTTAATGGTAAGAATTGTTTCGTTATGTTTCAAATTTGATATTTTTAGATCTATGGCGATCGTCGTTATAACAGAAACAACATTATATGATATCAAAGCATGGACTTTGCTTAATAGAGAAGATTTAATATCTGAAGGTATATGTTTTTAGCGTTTGTTATTATTTTTATACCAATTGGCTCATTAGACAATATTTAAACTAAAAATAACCTAAAGTTAAAATAAGTGGTTTTTTTTCTAGATATTATCTTTGTGAGTCTAACATTAAAGAAAAATTGTTTGTATAAAAATATAAAATATTTGTCTTGTTAAAAGAATTTGTTCATATAGATGAATTATACCAATACTTAAAAAATTTTATGGCTTAAGAAAGGTTGCTAGCATGTTGAAGATAATAAACTTAAATTATTTTTGCGATTAAGGAGTTTGTCCAGCATGTAAGGAAAATTATTTTTCTTTAGCTATTTTAGTCTTTTCCATTCCACCGACCGGTTTTATATATCAAAATGTTTTTTAATGAGCCAACAATGTGTTTTCTTTCAGAATATTATGTAAGGTTGCAAGTTTATGGAATATTTTTAATCTTGATTTTTGAATTCACAACGGGCTTCTAAAGGTGACAAATAAATTAGATAACTAGATAAAGGTAAATGTATATTTTTATCAAATATTAAATACCTTATTTCAGCATTATTATCAAACAGATTTTCAAACAAGTAACTGTCAGTGTGGATACGAAAATGGATGGGTCTAATTGTTCATTATAAAACATTTTTTTTAATTTGTAAATAAAGAATATTATATATATAATTTATTAAAAAATATATTATATTAATCAAATGTCATTTGTGAGGTAACTATCAGGGTTGCGCAGAATTACATCTTCCATCTTCCGTTTTCCGTCGTCCGTTTGAAAAAATCATTTCCATTCCATTGAGTAAAACTTCAGATTTTTTTCTTAATAACGAGAACGAAAGTTTCCATCTTGTAAAAATTTGATTATACACATTATTTTCAAGTAAAGTCTTTATTATAAGTTTATAATAAATAATTTCAATTTAATTTAGTCTCCTTCTTTTTATAACTTGGGACTTCTGAAAGTAAATAAAACATTACATGCGCGCATGCATAGGCATATTTCCTAACCGATAACAATTTTTGGACGCCATATTCTCGAGCAGGTGCGTGAGTGGAGCATGTGCATTTGAATCGATATGGACAACTTTGGCAAATTTGGCAATGCACATTGTTCTAAAAACACTAAAACACTCTAAATAAACTTCATATACTCACATTTTCATCGCATCTGCATGGTCCGTTATCCGTAATTGTATGGTGAATATCACGATTGGACGTCGATGGAACGAACCACTCGTTATCAATTTTCGATATTGGTGGCGGACTGTCTCCGGCAAATTCTACTGCAGAGCGATGGGTCTGATGAGTCTTTGATCGTCGACTGCTACCTGCTGCGAGCTTCCGTTTCCTCTGTAATGAAAAAAAATTCTCGCAGTAAAGTATTTCACTTACGTAAACTAAATTAGACGTAGCAATGTCGCTTATCGCGGTATACAGTGTGTGCAAAAGCGTATCTATTCGGATATTTTCCTTCTTTGCCAGCATTCGAATCTGAAAATATAGAACAAAACTATGGACCACGAAATAATATATTTAGCATATATTGTACATATGCAATGATATCACATGGTACCTTAAGTCTGCAGTGCCATGATTCCGCCAACATACTCGTATGTACTGGCGAATACCTATGATCCTGGGAGTTGCTCCATTGCTGCATTTTGGCTATAAATTATAATCTACAGAGTAATTAAAAAATAATTACTTAAATAATATGTCTCCATATACTCCATGAATTTGCCGGCATCCTCATTGTTTTCTACCATGAGCATTCTTTTAACAAGACAAATATTTTATATTTTTATACAAACAATTTTTCTTTAATGTTAGACTCACAAAGATAATATCTAGAAAAAAAACCACTTATTTTAACTCTAGGTTATTTTTAGTTTAAATATTGTCTAATGAGCCAATTGGTATAAAAATAATAACAAGCGCTAAAAACATATACCTTCAGATATTAAATCTTCTCTATTAAGCAAAGTCCATGCTTTGATATCATATAATGTTGTTTCTGTTATAACGACGATCGCCATAGATCTAAAAATATCAAATTTGAAACATAACGAAACAATTCTTACCATTAAGTATGAATTCATCCCATTCACATCATTTCCGGATAAACTTAACCTCGGAAATAGTATAATCTGTGCTCACGGCAGTTACAATGCTATAAAAACTGTCAATATCCTCTGTAAATTCATTATATTTTAAAGAAAAAAAAATTAATTAAAAAAAAATAGCGAATTTGATAGTGCGCTCCAATGACAATTTTTGAATGCCCGCGATTAGACAAAGTTCCATTTTGGTCGAATTAAAGAGACGTTTTTGGTATTTGGATATGTTATAGAGCAAATTAAGACGATTCGATTGACGTTGTGTTTGTAGTTTAAAAATTTTTCAAGCTAATTCATTTCTTGTACGACGCATATTTTGTTCCTATATGTGCCTTATGGATGTTAAAATTATCTTTAAAATACATATATGACCAGGACCGTATTTCTAATATAGCTCCTATTCGAGAACAAAAAAAAAGGATATCAAAATTTCAAGGAATTTTTTTTAATTTCAAGAAAGTATGTTTTATAAAAACCGGAATATCTCGACTCGAAAAGTTGTTTAACTTCAAACATCAGAGTTGCACGGAAATCAACTTTTTTCAAACGGAAATTGACTTGATTACTTGATCAAGAATTTTAACCTGTTTGATAGTTATAGACAGCACTGGTGAATCCCAACGCGTCGGTTGCGGTTATAATGCGCTTCGGCCACGAAAACAGCAAAAATCGAGAAAAAAACAATCATTTGCGACTGTCGGAAGCGCCCTTCGGTCGCGAATTTGACCAATGTACGAAAATAATACGTAAACAAATATTTCGTAATAATTGTTTTTTTTTTTCATTTTATTATTTTTTTCATTTTCTAAGCTTTATAAATATTAATTATTGGTTTTATGAATTAATAATAAACTCATTATATCTAATAGTTTTTATTATTAGTTTATTTTAAAATGCAATAATGAAATCTTCAATCAATTCCAATGTTTTTTCTTAACTTTTACTTCTCATCTTATCCTGATTATTTTCGTTTTCTATGAAATTGGAATACATTAATTTATCACAATTGCAATATAATCTATTACTCTGCCTTTGTTTCACCTTTGTTTTCCTTAATATCACCAAATTTAGAGTTATGCCACGCGCAACACATAGTATGCATAGTATGTTCGGTACGTGCTGCCCTGTGCGACAAGAAAATCGAGACGGACGATTCGATACTAATGGATAAAATATTGCTAATTAAGCAATTTCTTGGGTTCATCTTTATGGAATAAAGGTATTATCATTATATTAATACATTTAACTACGTTCAGAATGAAATAAGGCAGATTATCGAAAAAGATTAATTATAAAGAATTTGTTTTTGCCACGATAATTGAAACGTTCGATTCAAGGTATGACCAACCTATGAATATTTTCATTAAATTATTTATTATTCACCAAATTTAAATGCTTCATTTGGCAGTATTAACAATAATTGTAATATTTCTTGACGGATTCCTAGTCAATACCAAATGATTCAATTCACGGTGAAAACCAAGATAATTTAAAAATTCAAAGGGATCATGTATTAAAGGAAGTTTGAAGTCCAAACTCTATGCCCAACATTGTGAAATAATCCATAAACCCCACATATTACCCTTTACCCTAAAAATCAAATTATTTGGCATTTTTTCTATAGTTGTTTTTTTTTTGGTCAAAAAAGTTAAATTTTGTCAGAGTTTCTGCGATTAAATTAGCTGAAGCCGCTTTTTAGAGTAAAGCACGGAGCATTTTTCGATATATGATTTAATATAGAAAATTGTCTATAATTCTTGTTATTTACCATGAAAAATTAATATAAAAATCCACATATTTCTTTAATGTTGTTCTGAAACGTAGTTCAAATTATTAAGCTCATAATTAAAAATAATATTTTGATACCCAAATCAATTTTTTTAAATTTTTGGGTTTTTATATAAATTTTTTCATGATTAATAATAAGACTTACTAATAAGACTTACAATTTTATATATTAAATTATATATCAAAAAATTCTCCGTGTTTTTTCTACACGAAGTTAACAAGAAAAATTTAAAACGGTATAAGGTAATTTTTTTAATTAATAACAGAAAATATGATGAAATTTAACGATTTTTTGACCAAAAAAATTAACATTCTTTTCTTCATTTATTGAATCGAACAAATAATTTGGAGTGAGTTTTTTTTTTAAATAAACACTAGAGAAAACTCTAATGATTGCGATTAATTTGTAAAATTGACTTCAAACACTATTTAAATAATATGTATCCAACTTCAATACATCAAAAGTTTAAAAAAATCACTGTTAACACTGTCAAATTAAGAATGGAAATCGGCTCAATAATATATAATTTGATCAAAATCTTTGAATAAAAACATTCAGATAAAATATTCGTACTTTGGACATTTCTGATTTTTTTAACCGTGTTGCAGGAAAATTTATAATAACAACGTCAGTGCTCTATGCATTGAAACTGAATCATTCATTGGCGTAAGCTTACAAGTTGTTAGTGGTTAAAATCAAAAGTTCATGTATCGCTGATTTGATGATGTTGTCGCAGAAGTTGTTAGGCACATAATGGAGACGGTGATCTATTCTACTGATTAATTCTAATTAAATAATTATTTCAAGTTTTATGTTGCTCCATATGCTGGAAAAGATCAAGCTGATGCCAATAATATCCATATCGACAATTATTTGTAAGAATTTAACAAAAGAATTATACCGTTGAAATGTTTAGAGATCGATTCCGGCAAACATAGAATGAAAGGTTCATGAAGGATTATTCGAAGAAAATGCTAATTGGTTCAAAGCTGAGTTAAATATTGAAATGAGTGCATATGCGAGGCAAGAAGCTGATGATATAAATATTGAAGACGGTACAATCAGTGTAAGAAATTATTATGGTTTTTATTTTTCAATGAGAGTGACTTAGAATAAAATTAAATATCAAAGTTAATACGACAGTTTGTACTCTCATATAGTCTTTGTGATATGTATTAAAAATTGCCGGTAATATTTTTTCACAATGTCGTTCAATTACCTTTGACATTTGATTGTATTCCTAACAAGATAAGTGTTTTAGTCAAGGCAATTTTATGAATCCTAATATACATCAATTGTTAAATCTTGATAAGCATAATAAGTATCTACGTTCTTTTCATGCTCACTGGAACGCTGAAGCGTAAAATGGGAAGAAAAACGGGAAAACTTATTTTCATGAATTATGTGAGCGAGAATAAATAAGACCATCGTGAAATAAGATATTGGCCAATGCTCGTATTATTATAGAAATACTTCGAAGAAGTCATGAAAATAAATTTTTACTGTTTTTTCTCCTTCATACCTCAGGAAAACATTCTTCATAAACATATGTCACATTCTTATTATGCCCAGCATGAATTATAATAGATTGATACTTGTTAAGTTTCATAAAATTACCTTAACTAAATACTTTCATTTTAAGACAACTGGAATTCAATTATTTATAAGAAGTCACTGATTGTACAAATAAGTTAATTTTATTGTTTCATTTTCATAATTATCTGTTTTATATTTATATTGTTGTTTGCTTGTATTTATGTTTTTTGTATTTATTTGTTTAATCAATAAAGAATTCTGAATAATAAAATAAAACAATCCCAGAAATTAGTGAACGAAGCGTAAAATAGCCGATCTCATGACGTTGGTGTGCGAACGTCGTTTTAACTCGTCGGCCACCGACGTCGGTGTGCGAGTGCCAATTTTACAGTCGCGCACTTACATCGGTGGCCGAAGCGTGTTTTGTTCCTATGCGCTCTGTTTTTTCTTCGGTGACCGAAGCGTTGGGATTCACCAGTGCAGTATCATCAGATTCCAATCAATTTTTAAAAATTTGAACTTCTTACGCATAATGAAAAGCCTACATCTAATGTAACATACCTCCGCCTTCATGTCAAATCGAAAAAATTGTATAGAAGAATAGAAATAGAGAGTAAAATTCTAGAAAATAAATTAACTAATAATGGAATTTAGGTAATTGGGACAGTGCTCTATTTATTTTTGTTTTATAATAAGTTCATTGATAATTATAAACCATTTCTAATGTTGCTATGGTAAACAACACAACCAATATAACTTCATGTTCTGGAGAAAATATGTAAATTTGTTTTGGATGTTGAAATTAATAGGTTTTATGATAGTACTCTCTCAACTAGGTTCTTCAAAGGTATCTTTCAATTCTTGTTCCATTAGCTCAATTTAATCAACATTGCGACTGAATTGTTATCTTCTACTCCACGGAATAAAAAGTGAACCGCAAAAATAAAATACAAATACCAAAATCGATTGCGTTGTAAAATATAGTACTGCGCCATTTATGAACATTCCTCGTCACTTCTGGACACTCAACTGACACGAAGTATGCGAACAGATTTCGCAAAACTCGCCCTTTCAATTTATCAGTTTGTTAATATTTTATTTATCATCATTTTAATTTTTCAATTCTTCGCATACCAATAACAAAAGTTGTTTTTACCGTCGTGTTGTTATTCCCTAAATTTGAGTCCACAAGTTTATTTATAGGGCGATACATTTTACGCCTTAACCCCTACCTTATATTAGAGCGACCCGAAGAGTATATGTTAGGAGTTGAGACGGATGTAAACCACTTTAATCCAGAATGAGGCTTACCATGACTGGTTCGATAGCACTCAATCTAATACTAGGTGAATAGGAATTGCTCACATCTCGATTCGTGTCGGTGACCACCGAGGCACTCGGGGTCAGAATAATAGAAAAATGATGTACACGTTTTGAAATGAGAGGGAGGAGTCGGGGACGAGATGTAATGTTCGGCCACAATTAATTATTCTCTTCTATTTTGCTAATTAATACTTATGGCACTTAAAACAAGGTTTGTGGTAATTTATATTACTTTATATATAGTTCAAAAAATTCAGCAATTAATGCTGATACTTTTTATAGGTATTTCCCGTCTTAATTGCAAAAAAAAATTTTAGGTCCAAATGGGAAAATCGCTCATAAAAATTGATGGAATCGAGCATTTTGTTTGGTTCCAACATATGTTGTAGCCCATAAAATTCTGCATCTATTGATGTAGGCCTCATGTGGCTAAGAAATATTACAAGGTCCAAAAAAAATTAAGTTTTATCGGATGTGTCCATAGAGCACAATTATTTTTAATCGAAAAAACGTATTAATTGGTAAGTTATGGTTTCCAGGTATTGTTTAAATTATTATATTGTCCATTATCTATAATATATTTCATTTTAGGCTCTCTGGACAACATAGTAGTTGGTTTACACTATGCCTGATCAAGTTTTAAACGCAACAAGCTGATTATCGATTAGAAGAGGCTTTAAACCATGTAAGTATTTTTATATTTACCGGAAAACAATTTAATATCGTTCAGAGAGCAACGAATAACCATGTAAGTTGATTAATATTTAACAGGAAACGCATTGGATATCGTTCGTAGAGCAAGGCGAACGATAATAGATGCTGAATCGAGCGCTTACTTGAGTCATGATGGTATAACAACGTAAGTATTTTTATATTTTACCGGATATCAATCTTTTATCGTTCAGAGAGCAAGAACAACGATCATAGATGATGAATCGTTCAATTAATGGCATCAGGAACGAATAACCATGTAAGTTGATTAATATTTAACAGGAAACGCATTGGATATCGTTCGTAGAGCAAGGCGAACGATAATAGATGCTGAATCGAGCGCTTACTTGAGTCATGATGGTATAACAACGTAAGTATTTTTATATTTTACCGGATATCAATCTTTTATCGTTCAGAGAGCAAGAACAACGATCATAGATGATGAATCGTTCAATTAATGGCATCAGGAACGAATAACCATGTAAGTTGATTAATATTTAACAGGAAACGCATTGGATATCGTTCGTAGAGCAAGGAGTACGATCATAGATGCTGAATCGAGCGCTTACTCGAGTCATGATGGTATAACAACGTAAGTATTTTTATATTTTACCGGATATCAATCTTTTATCGTTCAGAGAGCAAGAACAACGATCATAGATGCTGAATTGATCGGTAAATGGCATCAGAAGCAATATATTCTTTCGCTATCGATGGGAAAATCCAGTCGTAGTTGCACAAAACTTGTTCAAGTCTATAAATAATCCATGTTTTGTTTGTAACTTTTTGTTTCATAAATGACTTGAAGTTTACGTCTTGGAAATATTTTTTCGATAAATCTACTTCCATGAATCAGTGTTTTTATTCTTCATAAAGTTACAATGTCGTCCTCCGATGTGAATGCTGAAGTTGTTGACGTTCCATCGTTCCATCAACTCTAATTCCAAAATGAAAAAAACAGCCAGTAAGAAAAGAACAATTAATTTGTACCTCGCAGGGTTGAACGGAAATCAGTTTTTTCAAACGGACGACTGAAAACGGAACTCAAAAAACGACGGAAAACGGAAAATGGAAGAATTCTGTGCAACTCTAGTACCTAGTAATAAATATTTAGAACCTCCATGCACCCAATAAGTTCAACGAGTCGCGAAAAATGCCAGACAGATAATTGGGCAAGCAATGCTTGTTCGGAATGGATTAAATTACGAATTACATTTGTTTTTTTTTTAAATATTTGTTGACGGGTTTTATGTCAGGTTGTTTTATGCTTTTTTACAATTATACTTTTAATAGTTTTATTTATTCTCAATAAATACAAATAATTTTTTACACATAGAAATATGCTCTCGAACTCTCATCGATGATTGTTCCAGTTGATATCTAAACGATAAAAGCCTCAAATCTGGTAAAATATTAAAATACTTACGTCTCAATACCGTTCTGATTCCATCAAACGCTCGATTCAGCATCAATGATCGTTCTCCTTGCTCTACGAACGATATCCAATGCGTTTCCTGTTAAATATTAATCAACTTACATGGTTATTCGTTCCTGATGCCATTAATTGAACGATTCATCATTAATGATAGTTGTTCTTGCTCTCTGAACGATAAAAGATTGATATCCGGTAAAATATAAAAATACTTACGTTGTTATACCATCATGACTCAAGCAAGCGCTCGATTCAGCATCTATTATCGTTCTCCTTGCTCTACGAACGATATCCAATGCGTTTCCTGTTAAATAATAATCAACTTACATGGTTATTCGTTCCCGATGCCATTAATTGAACGATTCATCATCAATGATCGTTGTTCTTGCTCTCTGAACGATATTAAATTGTTTTCCGGTAAATATAAAAATACTTACATGGTTTAAAGCCTCTTCTAATCGATAATCAGCTTGTTGCGTCTAAAACTTGATCAGGCATAGTGTAAACCAACTACTATGTTGTCCAGAGAGCCTAAAATGAAATATATTATAGATAATGGACAATATAATAATTTAAACAATACCTGGAAACCATAACTTACCAATTAATACGTTTTTTCGATTAAAAATAATTGTGCTCTATGGACACATCCGATAAAACTTTATTTTTTTTGGACCTTGTAATATTTCTTAGCCACATGAGGCCTACATCAATAGATGCAGAATTTTATGGGCTACAACATATGTTGGAACCAAACAAAATGCTCGATTCCATCAATTTTTATGAGCGATTTTCCCATTTGGACCTAAAATTTTTTTTTGCAATTAAGACGGGAAATACCTATAAAAAGTATCAGCATTAATTGCTGAATTTTTTGAACTATATATAAAGTAATATAAATTACCACAAACCTTGTTTTAAGCAATAACAATAGCATCGCTAAAATGGAAGAAAAAATTAAATCGAGAAATGTGTGCGTGTTCTTGCTTTTGCACGTTGCATTTTTCTCACGCCTTTTTTTCATTGTCATTTCTTTCGTCCCCAAGTGCCGAGGGTAACCCTGCTGAGCGCCTATCGTATCCATGGTTGTAACAAGGGGGTTGCTCTTCGGTTTAGTTCATAGTCTATAATTCTCTTTAGCCATTCTATAATATTTACTAATTGTGAAACTCAGAGGAACTCTTCGTCGCATTATAATACCACATTTAAACTAAAGTTTCTGTTAATTTCTTTTAAACTTTAATCAGTCGAAAGGGCATGTTTCGGAAATTAGTGCGCTGTTTTTGTAATTTCGCGTAGTTCGTGGCAGGTGAGTACACTGAAATACCAATAATTTCTAGTGTTAATCCATGAAATTCAAATGAATACATAAGAAGAATGATCAACCGTTCATCGAGTATTTTATAAATGCGGTTTTCTGATGTTTACAACCTTAACAAGATTGTGAAGAACGATAATTATTATAAGTCGAACTTAGCTTATGTTTTAAGATTAATTTAATAACACCTATATATCAGAGTTGCACGGAAATCGGTTTTTTCAAACGGAAAACGGAAGTTGGAAGATGGAATTCCGTGCAACCCTGCTATTTATATATAGATATATAGGTCATTTCAGAGATGTGTGCCTAATGGAAGAGAAAAAATGAGGTTCTCGTTTGGGCGGCCCCTCTTTTGTATCGCACGCAATGTATTTTGCCTCAAAACATGGATAAAACACATTAAGAGGAAGATATGGAAAAGTCCTTTGTCCGTGTGGCCGTCCAAACAAGACTATCCCGGTCCCGGGTCCCGGATATTGAAAAACTGACGCCCTGGTCCCGCCCACCCGGTCCCGGGTTTTGAAATTTGAATTTTTTAAGGTCCCGCCCGCCCGGTCTTCCAAAAAACGGGTCCCTCCCACCACTGATATATACATATGACTACTTAAATCATCATTAGCCTAATTTATAGAAATCTGAAATATATTACAGAAGAGAAATTGTGTTTGAACAGCCTTTAACATGGTTTTTTATTGGATGCTGTTTGCTACTGTGGTTCACTTTACTTGTCAATATTATGACTTATCAAACTTCAAAGAAAATTATAAAAATGCTTAACAAAAACTCATGGATTGTAAGTTTGTTTTTTTCAAAAAGTCACCTCCCTGTCTCAAGACCATTGTAAACTATAAGAGTTGTGTATTGTCTATCTGTACTGCACACCAATTGCACTCTTGGAAATTCATTATCGTTTCAGGGATTTTAATTAAATTTTCTTGTTCACTTATAAGGTATTTTAATATGTTAAGGCATGTTTTTTAAACTCGCGTAGAAGCTCATTTGATATTACTATCTTACAATTCAAAAATCGTCCTTAAAATTCTAAAAAGCAGCAGACGTATGGGCTCAGCAGCTTACGTTCTGCTATGCTCAATTTGGAGACGTATTTTCCATGTCACATCAAATTTGATATTTGAATTAACGTTTTGTTTTTGCAAATATTTTTTTAAGATTTTAAGACAGCTGATGCCTTAAGAGACTTCCAAATCCTGCCGCCTTAAGGAATTTTCATTTTTCTCTTATATTGGCGGGATTCTGAGTTAATTTTACTTTTCTACTTTTCTCAACTTTTAAAACGGGATTCCGAATTTAAATTCTCTTAAAACATCGTTATGTTATCTCAAACTTAAATTAGGTATAATTAAAATTTCATCTATATATTACGAGTATAATTTAATGAATCAAAGAAAAAATTTTTAATTTGAATAGATATAATTATTAAAAAGAAATTACATTTTACGTTTGCCAGATTGAAACATTAACGAATAGACTAAGACAACAAGAGCCGAATTCTTATTTTATAGAACAGGTTTGTTTTTCATCATTAAAAAAATAACGATTTAATTAAGGTTGCTAAAAAATTCCAACAACATTTAAAAGAAGAAAGTAATTTTGGACAAATTTCTATTGGAACAAATGGTTTGAATCTGCTACTTTTAGTATCGAATACAACTTTTGTGTTCTATTAAAGATACGAATCATATCAGCGCTTATATTCAACATCAGAAAGCGGCGGATGAACAGAAGACGTTAAATGCATCAAAAATTGATATTGGGTAATCAAAGTAAGATTACAATTTCTAAGGAATAACAATATTTTTAAGGAACTTGTCGAAATTGTCCCAAATCGATTGATTATCAGAATAGTAGCTAATTTTTCATATTTTTGTTTTTTACATTATCTAAAATGCATATATTAGAATATTAAGTGTTTTTTTTTTGATTTGTTTTACTTTTCGATGGCCTGATTAAAAAATTAAGACAGACAAGCCTAACATCATTGCACTCTATTTGTACCGGTTATCAATGAAAATGTCATTTGTATGTAATCAAATAAAGTTGCATATATTATTTTAATCAGTTGGAAAATATATATTAGGTACTATCGACATTTTTCATAGACAGACACGGAATAGACAGACAATTTCGAAATACAGAATACGGAACAAAATTTCAATTTTTCCAGAATTTGGAACACGGAATACGGAATTCCGTCCATATGCACACAGTGAGTTAGCACACATTTTTAGTTGAGAATTACGGAACTGAGATATAAATTGATATAACCATATAACTTGAATATTTTTAAATAGTTTGGTACACTTCTTGGACGTGGCTATTGTTTTAAGAAGGTTATGGTTTCTTTTGATGACCAGATTCTAGTTTCCGCAAAGTTTATTGAACAAAATGATTGATATAATGTCCATTTTATTTTGTGCAAAGTATTATTTTCCTTGTTGATATCGAAAATATGCTCAATCAAATATTTTTCGATTGTTTTCTCAATTTTTCGCTTCTTTTGAACATTTTATTCAGATATATAAACAAAAATACAAATTGTCTGAAAAAAAAATCCGCTACAGTTTACGTCAGGTCAGTCAGTAATCCGTATTCCAATTTTTTCCAATTCTATGTAAGATAATCTGTAAAATACGGTCCAGTTGATCTCCACGACCAAGGTCAGGCCAGCCAACGTGATCTGCAGTGGCGAGTCGCAGTATCTGTTGATTGGTACAGATGGTATTTCACATTTGAGGCGTCCCTTGGGCAAATGGTTGGAACCAACCGGCTCCAAGCTGTCAACCACGGTGGTGGAAACGTCATGTTGCGAAGATTTTTCAGTGACAATGGGTTGATCCTCCGCTACCGTCTCGAAGAAATTATGAATCGATGCATGTATACGAATATTCCGAAAGAGCTTCTGCGTTCGTGCTCCAAAACGCAATTCCCGAGACATTCAAGAATCATTTCAACAACGTCGTGTGCTTGTTATGTGAATAGCCTTGACCAATGCCCGGGCAGATCGAGAAAGATCTGCAGGTTTGAAAAGTGGTTTCCAAGAGAAAATTATTTTTGTCTTGTTAAATTTGATCTAGAACAATTAAAATCTAAAGTGAACAAACAAAAAAGGTGGAAATGTGCCGGCACGCCAACGGCAAACAGCCTTCACATAGAAAAAATGATCAACAAATTTGATGACGCGTTCAATAAATTTATTCTTTTTTGTTCTTTTTTGTAAAACAGTATTTTGGCTATAATAGGAGAACTAGTGATTTTTTATGAAACGTAAGATATATCATTCTGTTGCTCGTAAAATTCTGAATTTTGTGAAATGCAACATGACGTGGTTACGGTAATTTACGTGTATTTTACGGTCGATTGAAATTTTAAACTTTAAAAAATCATAACTTCGCTTAAACGACGAATCTAATTTAGATACAAGTATATTATTGTTCGCCGTTGTGGTCTCTATCAATAAAGTCTTAATATAAAAAATTAAAAATAGCGTTTTCAAATTATTTGATTCTAAAATTTTGCACCTTATAATGGCCTTAAAGTACTTAAAACGTAAAACCTTTAAACTTTATTAAGTTTATCTCCTACAATAAATGTTTGTAAAGACTACAGTCAGTACAGAAACATAATTTTCAAAAAATGACCACTTAAATCAGCCATATATGATTTTTACTTAAAAATGTTCCTATAAGCACCAATCAACCATAATTTTCTAATTACTCATTTTTATCAGATTAATGTATTGTAAAGAGCTAAATTTTAAGATCGAATATCTCGAAAGCTCTATTTTAAATTTTTGAGATTAAGACTATTGATAGAGGACATAACGGCGAACAATAATATACTTGTATCTAATTGCAAATTAGATTCGTCGTTTAAGCAAAGTTATGATTTTTTAAAGTTTAAAATTTCAATCGACTGTAAAATACACGTTAATTACCGTAACCACGTCATGTTGCATTTCAAAAAATTCAGAATTTTACGAGCAACAGAATGATTTATCTTACGTTTCATAAAAATCATTAGTTCTCCTATTATAGCCAAAATACTTTTTTACAAAAAAGAACAAAAAAGAATAAATTTATTGAACGCATCATGAAATTCGTTGATCATTCTTTCTATGTGAAGACGATTTTTCTATTGGCTGGGGGTGTGCCGGTATCATTTTCATTTAAGCCACTGAAGTTTTCCTAGTCCATATGTCCCCTATTGTATCTGTTATATGCTTACGCAGACATTTTTAAAAATGTTAAAGCTTTTTATTAATTTTACGATATTTAAGGTCTATTTGGTAATTATCAGATCCTGTTTTTGGAATGAGGTATATATATATTGTCACAAGTGTCACGCAAACCAACTGAAGCAACTCGCAAGAGAAGGACGTTGATTTGACGTTATGATTGATATCTTTATAATTGAGGCATTCAGAGTTTCCTTTACTGGAATTTAATACGCTTCAGAATCAATCAAGGGGTACAGGAAATTCACAACAAAGTACGAGCAATCAACGTAGGAAATTGAGAACGCTAAAGGAGCTTAATAAACTGTTGAGTGAGCTATTCAAAAGAATCGAAGAGTTTGGATTTCGTGTTCTATTGGAAAATTATTCGTTCGCAAAAGAAGAGATTGAGCTCGCTTTTATTCGGCATCCTCGTGGCGATTGCTGGGAAACGCCGAGCTTATGGAGCTCGATAGGCTAATGAATACGAGATTACTTGTTTTAATACTGTTGATTAAAATAGTATTCCAAGAAAAATTTTTGACTACGACATTTATGAAGTCCTGACATAATGATTGCTGTAAGACAAAGCTTCTAGTGCTTCTCCTGCAATCTCTGTTTTCTGCAATTTTTAACAGACCGAATCAGTTGACAACAATGTTATGAAGAGGTCAGTAATAATTTTAAACATAAAAGTATTATATGAGTATTTGATCAACAAAAATGGAAGAAGACGAATGTGGAAGAAACGTCAGCGATTCGTAAGATACCAGCCCGAAGAGCAAAAAGGAGCTACAAGCTTTTTTGGGGATGATCACCTATTATGCACCGTTCATACCAAAACTAAAAAAAACTTGCTTGGGCCATTGGATAAACTGCTGAAGAAAGATGTACGTTTCGATTGGAATGGATTAAGGGATGTTCCCGCGTGAGTTCGAATCTCATCGCCAAATACACAACATATTAAATGAGCTTATTCCAAAACCTAGAGATTGTCTAGAGATTGGAATTAGGAATGAATAAAAGAAATACAATAAATGTGGGACGACAATAAATTGCCCTCCACAATATGTTCAATAGTGTACACTTCAGAGGTAGAGGAAAAATGAGAAAATAATGGACTCGCTTGGACGGCTACAAAGAAGTTTCCATCTATTCCTCTTCAATGAGTTTTATCCATTTTTTGAGACAACAAAGTTACAAAAAAGCGGCCGTCCAAACGAGAACCTCATTTCATTCTAATTTTTTTCCTCTTCCATTAAGCACCGATCTCTGAAAAGGACAATATATATATGTAATTATTTTTAACAATATATCTCCTCTCAATGAAATTGGTACTCCAATAAAATAAAATATTTCTTTAGACGGTCTAAATAATTCAAGTTGATCATAAAAATTAACTATCAAAAATCAACTAAATATTGAAATACAAGTGACTAGTGACAAAAAAATAATATTAAAATATAATCAATGTTTAGAAAGTTGTTTGATAAGTTCTATAGAAATGCGTTTATACACTTTTAAACGACCTTTAATATTTTTCTTCATATTGGCTTTCACTGTATTTACATTTTATCACGAGTAAGTTGATTATATTTCAAAACAAATTTTAAATAGAAAAACGGTAGTAAACATAATTCTTAAACAATACGATTTCAGAATATATTTTGTGCAGATTCAGTTTCCATTCTGTAATTGTTCTCAATCTCTAGTGAAATAGAGTTAAACTATATTTAAATTATATTTGAATTTAAATATATTCTTGAAACATATTATCTTTTTTCAATTTTTTAGGAGGAATTTATAGATAATCTTGCATCTAAAAACGCATCTTTGAAGTAGTGTGCCAATAAAAGTGTTTATTGAACAGAAAAGGCATCAATTTACATTTTGATAAAACCCTCTCAGTATTATTTTTTTAAAAACTTGTTTAATCACGGACTAGTAACTAATAAGCACGCCAAATCGAAATGAATATTGTTCAATATTTAAACGTGTGTTAATAATTTACACGTATTATTTTCATAAAATTTGACACGAGATATTTTCTAGCCCGTCTTGAACTATCTAACAACATGCACTTCTTGCGGAACATTGCAAAATGAGCATCTTTTCTAAGCTGAACCATTCAACTTGGGGTGAACTACTTTTGTAAAGTAGTTTTTTGGATAATATAACTTCTTACCTAGGCTTATAGTATTTAAAAAACTTATTTGTTCATATGTCATCTTCATATTCTGTTAGATGTGGTAAACATAGCTTAACAATTGAAAGCAGCCAAACCGGGGACGAACCGTTAACCGATGATTTGCTGTTTTTAAATCGGTTTGTCCAAAATATCTTTGTTGAAATTAATTTATCGTTAAAATTTAAGGTTATATTATATAATCTTATTCAATATTTTCTCGGTCGATATTCATTTTTACCGGCAAATTACCGACAAACCAACCAATTCAATGTAAAACGGGTCGTCCCTTCTTTTTCTGTGTATAATAAGCTCTTTTCCATATTCTAAAGGCGGAAAGTAATTTATTATGTTCATTAGGAATTGGAAAAATATAAAAATATGAATATTTTTAATTTTAAATTAACTCAAAACTTCATTTCGATTTAAATATATTATCAAAATATAAGAAATTGAAAATTCAATTTCAACATTTTTGAATTGATTTCAATGGTCTCAAAGAGATTATGAAACAAATATTCAATTTATGTTAATAATTTCTCTGTTTTTAATTATATTTCTTCAAAATTTCTAGATAAAATGAGATTTATTACTTTTTATTTTGATGAAAATAAATTTGGAATTGTCAATTTCTTATATTTTGGTAATAGCTCAATTTAATCAAGATTTTTATATATTTTGACTATATATATATATATACATTAGATCTTCTTTGTCAAACGATGAGGAATCAATAGGGCAATGGAATGCACTTACATATAATAAGGATTTGGAGTTTTATAACATCACGGAAGATGATTATATCGTTAATGCTTTTCTTGATGAGAGAAATGGTAACAAGGGCTATCGATATGTACGAATGCTGGTTTGTTTTCTTTAAGTTTGTTATAGTGAAAATGTACTTAAACGTAATAAACAACCACTTATTTATTTGTTTTATTTATTATATATAGTTAGAGTACTGGTCAAAAGGTGGTAAACGCTACGTTTTTCGAGCATAACTCGTTTTCGATAGTCGGTATTGAGCCGAAATTTTTACCAGTTGTTTCTGAAAGCGTTAAAAAGTTTATAGACAAATGAATAGAAAAAATAAAATTTTTAGGGAAAAAATTGAATTTTGCGACACTTTGCTCGACTCCATGAAGCGCAGGGTGTCATTGGCTCACATGACTTCGCTACAAAGTATTAGACCCAATTTGTTTTTGGAAGTTATGATTAAAAAAAATAAGGTCGAAATTTAATCTTTTCGAAAATTCAATTTTTTCCCTACAATTTTATTTTTTTAAATTTTCGTGTATTTCGTGTACAACAAACTTTCTAACGCTTTCAGAAAAAAACTGGTAATAGTTTCGACTTAATACCGGCTTTTTTAAAAACCAGTTAAGCTCGAAAAACCCGGAGTTTACAACCTTTTGACCGGTACTGTATGTAATAATTTGCTGAACTGTTTTACTATATTCTTTTTAACGTTTATTTTTAGTAATTGAGAAGTAACCACACTGAATCACTAAAAATATAAATTCTTGCTTGACGTAAATAAGTGGTCGTTTATGACTTTTACGTAGGTGTATTGGACAGTACTGTATGTTTATTTATTTAAAATACGTGTACTAGACACGTATAGAAAATTATTGTTAAAATACCACAGAAACATACAAAAAAGAAACAGTAGGGATTTGTTAAAAAAAAATAATAATAAACAAATAAATATGGCAGAGGAAGGAACATTTTGAATAAAAAGTAGATTAATAGAATTTACATATAAGAGCTACTAAACAAAATAAAATTAGGTACTTAATAATATTATATTAATTAGAGGAAATTTCGAGACTTTCCCGAATTGATTGAAAAGCCTTTCTGTCATGGTAGAAGAAAGTTTATTATAACTGTCTTTTTGCTTATTTAAATTAATCCATTCATTATTCATTATTTTTATTTTTCATTTTTACTAACACAACTTACGTATGAATAATTTTCCTGTGTAGTATATGGAAATTTTTAAATGAAGATTTAAAAAACCTAATAATTTCATCTTCTAGTTCACTTTCGGATAGGTTATGTTTTTACCAACAACCAATAAGAATTATAGGCTGTCCTGAAATCAACAAATGATTTTGAATGCAAGATCGATGGAAAGTCGGCACCTGAAATTAAGCTGTATGAGTTATCCGAAAATCATCGAATGAAATTCAAAGTCTTCATTGTCAGCTGTAAAGTGCCAACGAATGTCAATTTCCACAATGTTTCGTTCGTAGAAGTAAGTATCTCTACTAATTCTTCCTCAAATATAATTACCAACATTTCCCAGATCGCGAAAAAAGGTGGTCAATATAAAAATGTCCCAATTGAATATTACATAAGAAAGGAAAGTTCATATAGAACCTATAAATATAAAATGAGCACATGCGTTCCAGTATTATTTGGTAAAAAATATGATTATAAACGATTCATCGAGGTTTTATGGAGGAACTTTTAACTGTATTTTAAAATATTTACAGTTTGTCGAACTGAATAGACTACAAGGAATTGAAAAAATATTCATTTACTATGAACCAGATTCAATGAATGAAGATTTAATCAAGGTTTTCAATTATTATAAAAATATAAGGTTTGTCTACTTTTATAGTTAGCAATACATAAATTACGAAATTCTATAAAATGCTTGCTTTTGATTCTCCACAATATGTTTTAAAAGTTTTTGTCAAATTCTTTCTATTAAGTGTGTAATAGAATTAACCCACAACTATATTTTTCACTTCATTAGATCATGGTCTTTTTTGTGTGAAGATCTTGCTTGACTCTCGGCTTTGGCGTATCTCATAGAGCCACCCACTCCCTTTTTTTTGCTTCAGATTGATGCACAGGCATCATTGTTCATTTCCCGTGACGATTCGGTACAGAAGTCGTTGGCGAGAGAGATGTTGAGCTGCGATTTGAACGCGATTTTCTTTGTTTTGTTGGGCAAGTTCATGAAGATTCGCACGTTTCACATTCGAAAGCAGATGGTGCAAATTGCTGAAGGCTCTCTCCGGTTCGGATGAGCTCGCAGGAAGTCAGCAGAGGATAGCCACTGTCGTTGTCCTTCGCCGCCCAATACTGCAAAACCTCTTCACGGTTGTCAGCAGCCGGCCCTGGTTGACTCAAGCGCTTCTTTCCGAGATATGCGGGAGTTTCAGTGCGCATCGGAGTTGCATGTTTTTCTTGATACCAGATTTTCGGCTTTAGTGCTGCAGTAGAGCTGGTACAGTGCGTATCAGAGCTTCGCGGAGAGGAGGATGGCGTTGAATCTTGAGTTTGAGTGCTTGCCACTGACATCTCTACAGCGTGTCGTACTTCATTCCAGACATCGACGTCGTACAGTTCCTTCCTTCCAACAAAGCGCGGATCGAAGAATGCAGCTTTTCGCAGGAGATCGAAGCCGTCGGTCGTATCTTTTCTTCGGTCATCCATTGCGGAGACGAACGCGGATACTGGCTCCCCGCAGAATGAATCAATGCGGCGCAGTAAGAACGGTATCAGAGCTTCAGACGAGCGGGTTGAATCATCAGGCCTCAGTGTGAAGTCCTCCAAAAGACGCTGCTTCTTGCAAGAAGGCTTGCCGTTAGCTTCAATTTTCTTCTCGCAGAGCTTCTTGTGGTTCAAAAAGGGTCCGGTTGACTTATCGGAACGTTTCTCGATCTTCGTACCACATCGTTTGCAAGTCAGCTTGCCTAGCTCGTCACTTTCCTGATAATGCTGGTAAATATCGGTCCGCATTGTACACGTTTAAAAACGGTAAAACAAGGAAACTGCGTTGGCAGAAGATGCTACCGTATCGATACGGCCGTATCTTTAGTACACTTTAACGTCATTCCGTGCGAGTCCGAGCCTCAATTTGTTTTTTGTTTTTTTTTGTCACCCACGTTGTCTTTAAATGTGACGTTACGGCCAGAAAACAATACCCCAATTGGTTTATTTTAATATTTCAAAATCTTCTCGATCTTAGCCGGCCTATTTGCAGAAACCCTTTACGAAATATTTTTATAGAAACGCGAAGATCTTCAGGAAAGAAGAACTTCAAGTTAGACATCCAACAAGCCATTTTAAATTAGTAAATTTCCCGCTTATTATGTTAGTTCCACAGTTCTCGTAGAACTTATATGTCGATTTTGAAATAAGTGATATTTTTAGGACTGTTTTCTAGTACCGTGTGAAGTTGATTTAAAAGACAGCCTACAAAAATCCTCATAAAACCAGGAGATAGTCATTTGTCCTCTTTCAAGTGATCTTAAAAGAACCTTAATGCTTGTCCTAAAAGAACCTTAATGCTTGTATGTAAGAAATTCAAACAATAAACCGTTTCTAACTTGAGTTAGTGGCTACGAAAATAGACTAATGACATTTGGAGCAATGAAAGTGGTTGTATTACCCGGACGTGTTTTGCGTGGCAGCTACAAACGAGCTAAAACCGAACCAAAACGCAAAATGTGCTCAGCTCGAAGCTGGAAAGAAAAATTATAAGTTTCTATTTAACTTTGAATCATTACCGCGGCTAAATATCATAACTAAACTCACCCCAAATTGTATGGTAATAAAATGAGCTCAGAAAGCGTGCTCAAATTTAACTTTTTAGAAAGATATTAGTATTTTTCCATAGTTTAAGATAAGACTAGTTCAATTATAGTAAATATTTTTTTTTTAAACGTAAAAATTTCCACCAATGTTTAAAAATCGCAAATTCGCTATATCGATTTGGCAGCGTGCTACTTGCTGGCTAACCAATTTAAAAACTTATAATTTAGCTGTCGATTTAGTAAGATTCAAGTTCCGCTAAGAAAACGTATCGGTTGCTCTGTTGAGAACTTATCTAATGTAAAATTGGAAGTTTCTTCCTTTAAAACGCATGTGTAATGATTTCACTGTTAAATTTAATTATTATAGTTTTAAGACACTAGGTAACAAATGGAAATGAAAAAATCACATTTTTCCAGCGTTTCTCATTATTTACAACGTCTAAAGAAGCCAATTTTCACAAAACTTTGATTCTTAAATTTCTTTTTTCTTAAAAACTTTATTTCCTGCACGTAAAATGAATTAGCCTCAACAGGACCACAGAAAAGTCAGATAAAAGTAAAAAGTTTTTAAATGTTAAGCGTCATAGATACTTTAAAGGAAACCTGAAAAAATTGACATAAAAACGAATTTTTAAATTACACGTAGAAATTAATAAAATAATCTTAAATATTCAAAAATAGACATTTTTATTTGACGTGTTTCCTGTAAATATTCGAGAACTTTTATGTCTTTAAATTTACGGAAACACGCTTATTTAATTAAATCGACTTTTTGAACTTCTATTTTTAAAATTTCATTTGTCGTGTGTACCAATTTGTTAAATACTGTCAAATAAACATTTTCAGCATACTGCATCCAATTGAGTTCAATCTACCATTTGATAAGCAAAAGATTTGGTATCACGGACAGTTAATAGCTATAACAGGTAAAATATTTTAACATTGAAATCAATAAATCTAAAAATACTGAATAACGATAAGCTTATCGCCTTTCGAAAAAAGTTTTAAAGAATCATATTAAACGCAAGATTTAACTCTCGTCAGTTGAGATTCGTTTTAAAATGAAATGCGTTAAATATTCAACTCTTCATAGGAATTTTATAAAATAATTAAAATTATTATTCATTTCAGAGATCGATGCCTAATGAAAGAGTAATAAAAGAAGAGAAAATGATGGGGCCACAAAAAACATTTTTCTCAATTCCTCTTAAATATGTGTTGCCCATAATTTCGTAAAAAAGAATGGCCGCCTAAAAAGAGAGGCCGTCCAAACGAGAACATCAGTCCATTCTAATATTTTTCCTCTTCCATTAGGCACCGATCTCTGAAAAGGACAATAAAATAATAATAATGTAAAGGATAATCATCATAAATTATTGTTTTTGTTTATAATTCTTTGTTTCACTCCAGTAAATATTACCAAAATAATTTTACTTTAGCGTCAACAATTTTACAGTATTTGAAACTGTAATAGAACTGTGTTGATTCAAAATAGGCGCAATAGGTCGTTGAGCCGAATTATGAGCTGCTGTTTTGATCGGTTCAATTCATGTTTACGAAATTCAATAAACAGATCAAAACTTTGGCAGGCGGCAAGGTCCTATTGGCTCAATTTTGAAGCAGCCCTTTTGTAATATTTTTTTTCAATGTAAAGATTTTCATAGGAGAAATGTAAAACTGTCAATTTTAACTTATCTCTTACTTTACAGTTTGCTCGCCAATTCGATTTAATCAGCTCAGTAAACGTGTTCAAATTTAACTTTTTAGGAAAGATATTAATATGTTATAAGCCTGTTTAAACTGCAGTAAAACTTTTTTTAAAGAGACGTAAAAGATTTCAGGCGCACTTAAATTCCGATAATCGTTTATTCCAGTTGGGGAGCATTATTACATAGTTTTTATTATAAAACATTTTATTGTTAAACTTACATTCTACATAAGTTATGAGTTCATAATTAGCTTGAAAACTTTATTTCAGATTGCTTACTAAAAAATACAGGCGTATCGAAATACACATTTTTCAATGACTTGGATGAGTTCTTCGTTCCTACAAATATTCAAATGAGTTTACTGGAAACTATGGAATCGATATTCTCAAATAAGCTAATTGGGTCTCAAAGAGTTCCAACAAGATATGTTAATATTAAGTAAGTTCTCATTAAACCCAATTATATTTGAAACAATTTTAGAAACTCGAAATTGCCGATAACACTGCATAATAGCATTTCTTCTCCAGATTTAGAAACACGTTTTACTAAGTGTGTTGTCCGCCCGGAAATGGTATATGAACAGGTTCAGCATATCCATTACAACGTTTTAATCTTATTTTAACTGTTTTAGGGAATACATCACACGAGCTCCGTTATTCAGGATAATTATATAACAAATAATCATAATGGATCATTGGTGCAATTATTCCATTTTAAGGAAAAGAAATATTGTTGTAAAAATGAATCGACTTTAATCTTGAGATATTCGAAAGAGTTAAAAAGTTCTTATGAAAATGTTCTTAAATTATTTAAATAAAGTTAATAATATGGGTAAAAGGTGATAGCTCAAGGTCTGGAATAGTACGGTGAACACTGAAAAACCTCCCATTTCATTTCTTGGAGGGCGGCTTTGATGACTTGTGCAACATGCGGCCTGTCGTTGTCGTGGAGCAAGATGACTTGGCTTTATCTATCGGATGTTTCAGTGGAATAGCCTCATTTACGTGGCGCAGCTGAGATACATAGAGCTCCTTGTTTTCGAGTTTTCCCAGTGCAACATGCTCTCCCAGTTCCATCAAACCCACATCATGGTCTTTTTTTGGGTAAAGATATTGCTTGACTCTCGGCTTTGGCGTTTCTCCTGAATCCACCCAATCCTTTCTTTGTTTCAGATTGACGTACAGGTACCATTTTTCATCACCCGTGACGATTAGTTATGTTAAAACCATGGATACCACATACGCAAAGAAGACACAGACCGGAGACACGCGAGCATACATTATGGAACAGGACCTCTTGTGGTCCCGCCTCCTTCCCTTGATGCTTTAGTCAGTCGTCTACTCAGCAGGGTTACGGGTCGGTGGCTACCCTTGGTGGTCACCGAGCCGAGTCAAGATGTGAGTAATTCCTATTCCCCTAGTTCATCTATTCTCGTGTATTTTTGTATGATATATTATGTATTCTATTATATTGTACTAATAAATATTACTATTAGATTGAGTGCTATTGAACCAGTCATGGTAAGCCCTCTTGCTGGTTCCAATTAGTTTACACGCGTCTTATCTCCTAACTTACACTCTTCGGGTCGCTCCAGTATAAGGAGAGTAGGGGGTAAGGCGAAGATTGTAACGGTTACAAATCGCTGGTTATGATCTGGTGGCGAGCGATATAGCTGCGATTTCTTTTTAGGGAAATGTTGCATTTCCCCTGAATTGTCTCAACCTGACCACACGGCGCCCTCTCTAAGAAAATGACTCTTTAGATTCACGTACTGAACCTTATGTTACTGACACTGGTGAATCCGAACGCGACGGTTGAGAACAAAACGCAATACCGCGACGAAAGAAAAAGAAAGAATTTTTTAAAGAAGAATTATTCAAATTCTGGCAGTAGAGGTTGCCGCACAATTGACACAAAATATAGATTTAAATTAAAGTTTAAAGATATAAAAACGAAATGTTTTTAGAGCTCATTAGATTATTTTTAAAAATAAAATTAAAATAAACGGTTTTTAAATCAATTTTGTAATTTTTAAAAAAACATTTACGGTAAGCTTAAATGTTTCAACTATTTTGTATACCGTAAACATATTTCTTCTCCCTTTCTCTCTTGTTAGACTAATTCTGAATACTTAAAATCGATTTTTTTTAAAATTTCTCTCGTAAACGAAGGGTGCGTTCGGATTTACCAGTAATCTTCTAAATCGGCTTGAGCTCCTTTTGGTGGTGAATTTCATTGATTTACCAATCTTTAATAAAATGAGATAACAATCTTAAACATCCCACACCTTAAGATTATTATTATTTGTTTTTTAAAGTCAATCTTGCACGTTTACACGTATTCATTAAAAAAAAACTTGTCACGTTTTTTTTGATAGGGAAACCCTAAACTATCGAGCATATTTTTGAGCACTATATTTGAGCTTATTTGCTTAAGAGTTTAAATGTTCAATTTTTTCAAAAATGAATCTCATCTTTGTTAAATTTTTAAGTGTGTGTATTACAATAAATTTATCGAATCGATTCTCGTATCTCGATATCGTATCGAATATCGAATAAACTTTATTAATAAAAGAAAATTGACTATATTTCATTAGCTAATTAGCACCACTGCCACGAAACCGTGCTACGTTGCAAAGGACTTCGCACCAATTGCAAAACCAGCTTTTTAATTTATTATTTTTATTTTCGATATTTTCAATATTTACAAGTCACTTATATTGACGATGAAGACTCTTCTGGTCAATTAATGGAGGTACTGAGAATTCATTTTCAACTGATAAATAAAATATTGAAAATAAAAATAATAAATTAGTATTTGCAAAGGATGCGAAGTCTTTTGCAATGCGGCGCGGATTCTTGGCATTGGAGTGTGACTGTATTTCATTAGAATATTAGTTAATTAATAAAAAAACCGATTCTAATTTAATAATGAAAGAAAAAAATCTTGTAAATAAACAACATTCATTTTCACAAAACAACGTTTTAAAAAAAAAGTTCAACAACAAATGTGGACATTATCAATAACATTTAGCTAGTATGCTTCATACAATTACAAAAATCGCGGAGAAATGTATAATAACCACAAGAATAGTTGTGCTCCAATATTTTCGGATGATAAACGATTCGAATTGATGGCTTTTTTGTGTTTCTATTCACTCTGAACTTTATTAATGTTTTGATATTGTGGTTGTTTGATGTCGCAATTGAACATTTGATGTATTTATAGTAAATTTGATAATTTAATCTATGCCGTTTCTCTTCTATATCGGATTGTTGCATTTTTCGTCTCGATGATAACTGTACTTGATCGTTTGGCATGTAAATGAGATGGTTTCCCTGAAAAAAGTTTTAAAACAATTTTGCCAAACATTGCCTAAAAAATCAAATGTACTATTAGGACAGGGTACAAAAAATGATTGTAAAATGAAATTAGCAAGAATGGAATTCTGAAAATTCGTGATTGAGCACAGATTACTTCAATAGGACTGTGGAAAGTTTACGTGAAAAGTATTATTAACTTAATGCAAAAAAGCTTATAACATCCATTTAAATATAAGAAAATGCTAATTTCCGTTTGGCATGCAGTCACCGTTTAAAAATCTATCGGGTAATGCAATTTTGTTTGGATTTAGGATAACTCATATGCAGTTACAGGATAAAATATCAAGTAAGTTCAACATATTCCCCCGTACGTTAAAGGGAATCCTAAAGACAGGACCTCAGAAACGGCACTTCAATCTAAAACATATTATAAATTTGAAAGAACAGAAGTATATTAAGGGAAGCCTGTAAAAGTTACGTTAAAATCAGTTATAACATGGACGTGAAAGTTAACGAACCCAACTTTTTTCTTGCACCTCAAATGTAAGTTGGAGGCGGAAAAAAGGCTCAGAAAAGTTGCTTATGTTGCATATTTCAGTATAAAACGCCTATTTTAGATAGTTTAAGAAGAACTAGTAAAAATGACCTGAAAAATTTTATGAAAATAATATTGCCGTGGTGTAGTTTCGCTTGGTTACTTTTGCGACGTCACGCAGTCCTAGTTAATTTACTATAAACATGTACCAGAGTACAGTCAATATTAACTTATTCTTTACCTATATATTTGTCCCTGTTTACTAATAAATCTATTATTCCACCGTTATTCTTCTCTAACTTTGTCCATCGTCATCTCCACAACGAAAACTGTTCTTACGGGATATTTTAGGGGAAGAAGTTATATTTGTGTGAATTATTTCGTTTAGTTTAATATAAAGTTTGAATTTTTTAAATGCCTTTTGGCATGGTTACGGTAATATGTCGACTCTATAAACGATGAAATGCTGGTTCTCGATGATTTAAGATTGCGGGATGGTCGAGTTGTTAACGCGCTTCATCTGTACGTTTCTTGATTCTGGCTAAGTTTTATTTACAAAATTTTACAAAAAAAAATCATAAATTTGGGGGAAATTAAATTCTCAAAGAAAACATTACTTACCTTAATATTACATTGTAGATTTTCTGTTTTTATGCAGCTCGTAAGATTGTATTCTTTCAGATATTTAGTTATTTGTTCAATATAATCACTATATGGTAAATTGTCATCTAAATATTTTTCTGTTAAACAATATAATACTGCAATGCAACGACAAACCATCCTCTCGCTTTTTTTCTTCCATACAAAGACAAAAGTTCTTACTAACATTATTTTCAGAGCAAGTTTTTCCTATTTCGTGCGGCTCAAATAGTGTTTTCCCTAAAGAAGTTACTAATAATTGTTCCGAATTAATAGTGTAACCCCGTTTTGGTTTGCTCCTTTCTGTAATATTCAGCATATTCAATATTGTTTCATGAAGATCAAAGTTGCTGAAACAGAACTTTTGAAGATTGAGCAAGTTTGCATAATTACGATATAAAAGTTTGAGCGTTGTCCTGCAGATTTTTGTAATTTTCTGGAAAAGATAATCTGTACTTATTAGGGACATAAATGCTTAACAACGGTGCTCTTTCTTCTAAAGAAAATAATTTCAATAATTTTAAAAATTCTATCTTGCTCACCAATTTTACCAGCAAATGTATATTTGTGCAATGGATGGATCCGATTTCCATGATCACCTTGAATTATTAAAAACGTGTTCTCTAAATTTCCATTAACCTGTTATCGAAATATAATTAAAATCATTTCTTGTAGACAATTTCAACGAACCCTTAAATTGTTAAGCCTCTCATATAGCGTTTCATCGAGTAGATTAAGATTATTGGGATTGTCGTGAGTTAAACTATATTGTTTTTAATGATTCAATTGGGTACGAAAAACTAATACCTGGAAATGAATGTAAGACCAAAGTGAGGAACATGACTGAAAATCTTTTCGAATCGAAACCAACTATCTAGGAAATCAATAGCAAGAAGTTTGTTGTCATAACAGATCTTCCAGAAGTTGTTAAAACTCTTATATAGATAAATGTAAAATGGGCGAAAATAATAATTTGCAGGGGCCTTGTAAAATCCTAAAATATGTTTATTATTCTTTTGCAGATTTTTTTTGTTGTGGAGCGTGATTCCTATATTTTTTGTGTGTTCAATTCTAGTTTATTTCCCAATAAAAATCCACTTTAATCCTTATTCCTATTTATATTAGCTTCCCATTGCTTGTTGATGTAACATAAATAGCATAAATAAGTAATAGAGCTATATTAATACAACAATTTTCATCGTTCTTCGCAAATTGCAATGATTCCAGGCCAAAAAAGTAGATTTATTTTTAAGCTCTCATATATATTGAAATCAATAATTTTGTTGATCAATGGAAGTAACAAAAGAACAAAAGAATTTTTAATAAAATCCCGAGTATTATCAGCTATAGGGAAAAACCTAACAGAAAACGAACACAGAAAATGAAATTAGTTGCTCTGTTTCAACCATTGGAATGAGAACAAAACTTCAAGCTCAACTGGAGAACCGTAGAACATCGCCGCAGATCACCACGAAGATACACTGAGACTAGAGTATATTCAACGTTTACTTCACATTCAATAATTTTTGTTACAAACCAATTATCTAATAATTTGTTATTATTTAATTCTTTTAACAAACGTTCCCTTCTAGTAACGAGAACCTATAACTATTACTCATTTCTATCATTAACATTATCTCATTGACTTTTATGCAAATTTTGTGCTCACATTAAGCCTCCACCGTAAACCTTAACATCTACTCGAACAACACACAAAAGCATCGAGAAGGGAATTTGAATCGCGTCAATTGATGGGGAACTGGACAATCTCAGCAACAAAACGTTTCTATTAGGATGAACCAAAATTTTTTCCGATTTTTTTTCAATTTTTTTAGGCGAAAAACTCGCGGCACTCGTTTTCGACATCGGCCAGGTCATTGAAGCTACGACCACGAAGAAAGTGTGCCATTGATAGGAAAAGGTGATAATCAGACGGTTTTGAAGTGCCTTGTTGAAGGAGTATCCGCTTCCGATTGATCAATGCTGGATATTTCTCGCCAAGTGGCGCATACATTCGATCAAATTTGGCTCAATAAAGGTCTGCGAGTACTTATTGATGGATTGGTCTCCACAGCTTCGCGGATGGCTTCAGAATCCACTGTCGTAGGTTGGTCTGAGTGTCCTCGAGATCAGTGTCGCCGTCGCTAAATCTTTTGAACAAATTTCGCGCAGTACGATCCGAGACCATATTGTCGCCTTCAACTTCGAATATCTTTTTAGCTTCTCCAGCTGCGTTGAAGCTTTGTTTCCAGTAATGGCGTAAAATAACACGAATTTCTGATTTTTCCATGTTCCTTCTACAAGTTTAAAAATTTTAAATAAAAGACGAATTAAAAATTTTAGTATATATTATGATAGAGCTGTTCAAGAGCTTTAAAAATATATATAACACATGTATATAAATATCATTATTTGGCAAAAAAACAATACGACAAAAAGATATAGGCAATCGGAAAAAAATTTTGGTTCACATTAATACTTGGATCACAGACATCAGAGACGGTCATTCATTACAATCCCTGGAACAAATATCTCTGAAAGCGCCGTGCTATATCATTATCTCGTCTTCTATATTTTCTTTAAATATAGAATTGAGCGAGGACGCTAAAACTCACGGGATTAGGGCCCACCTCCTTTCCTTGATGTTATAGCTACAGTCGTCTACTCAGCAGGGTTACCTACCCTCGGTAGTCACTGAGCCGAATCGAGATGTTAGCAATTCCTATTCGCGTAGTATTAGATTGAGTTCTACCGAGCCAGTCATGGTAAGCTCTCGGGCTGGTTTTAAGTAATTTATATGCGCATCAACTCCAAAAACTACTCATCGGGTCGCTTTAATATAAGGGTAGGGATTAAACCGTAAAATGTAACGGCTTTAACTCACTCATTTTTATAATTTGGTGGTTCTTTGAATGCTGTGACAAAAGGTGTACTAACTAAATTGATTAAACATGTGGATTTAATCAAAATTGATCGCTGTTATCCGATGTAAACTTGCACTTCTTGAAAAGGTTTTGGTTTATTTTGGTTATTTTTAGCCAACAAATACATATAAACTCAAAGTATATCAGTAACATAAGGCTCAGTTCGGGAATCTAGAGAGCCATTTTCTTAGAGCGGGAGGCGTGTGGTCAGGTTGAGCCAAGTCAGGCAAAATGCAACATTTCCCTTCCTAATTTCCTAATTTAACAACTTTCACGCCAACTTCTCTATTATGTTAGAAATGTAAGGCTCATTTGCCGAAAAAACTTTCAACTGATTCGTATTCATTATTGCATTCACAATATTGAGGTAATTCCGAAGATATGACGGATTAAGATATGTAAATTGAACATAATAGAATTTAGTAAAAGACACACAGTTTTTAAGCAGGTTTCTATTTTTTTTAAATATTTTTAAACCTTCCATTTTACCAAAATGAAAAGAGGCAATTTCGCATTTTTCAAACGAATTTTGAATTTTAATAAAATCCACGTATAAAAACTCCAACCATCTACATTATCAGATTCTTTTAATTTATCTGTTACACTTAATTTGTACGTTATTGATGATTGATGAGACAACATGAACCCCATACAAAACTATTCAAACCTTTTTCAAAATTTTGAGGCGGATAATGAAATAAACCACGATATGTGTGCATTATATCATCATTGAACATTGTCTTATAAAATTTAGGTAGCTTTTTCCACACCCACTGAATGTTTTCAGGGTTCAATGTCTTATACGGCAGTATTTTAGCAATATTAATATCTGACACATTGTCCAGCAATGGATACTCTCTTGTTTCTTCTAATTGTTCGGCCAATATTGGAAGCATGTTTACTGCACTATTGTCGCCTACCTGAATTGACATTCAATTGCTAATATTTTTAACTTTGATTTACTTTATTATATGCTTGAAAAGTTACAAAACCCATATCTTTCATCAGATCCTTTGTCTTTTTCATGTGTCTTTGATATTGAGCGCGCGATGTTGAATCGAGCACAAGCATAGACAGAGAATATTTTTCATTTTCTAATTTTGTTGCTTCAATTTTAGGTAGTTTACCTAAAATATTTGTGTTCATTTATTAGAAGCACTCCACTGCCAAGAAACCGCGCCGCATTGCAAAAGACTTCGCACCAATTGCAGAAATCCTGATGAATTAATGAAAAGAAATTCTTAGTACCAAATAATAAATTAAAAGGTTGAGCTCGCAATTGGTGCGAAGTCTTTTGCATTGCGGCGAGGTTTCGTGGCAGTGGAATGTAGAAGAAATATAAAAGACTGATTAGACTATTCCACGCCAGCGGCAAAACGAATTTAATTTTTCGTCCGGCCAATTCAAATACTCATAATTCACAGGGAAATTAATTAAACGGAAAATTATTCAATTATGAATTTTTGCATGGATTTCTAGCGAATTTCCAACAAAATATATTATCCCTGTTTTTCTGAATAAAGGTTTAGCGCTACAAAATTGTTTCGATTTCAATAATTTCAAAGAAAATTACCATATTGCAAAATTTTTGAAGAAGATAATAATTTGAAACCCATAAATCCATTTTTGTACATTGTATGATTGCTCGAATCGTAGCATTTTATGATAAAGTTGTTGGCATTGATCCAAAACTTGTCACCAAAATTAAAATTTACCTATATTTAACTATTATTTATAGAATTTTACAAACAAACGAGTACCTTTAATGCAGACTTAACTTTAAAATCTGAAGTTTTTGGACGTAAACTTCCACCAATCTCGTTGATGACGCATCTTGTGGAGGTTTTTTCAATAAATGTAAATATGCCAGTGTCTGGAGCCCTCTTGAATAGATTTGGATTCACTGTTTCACACGAAACTTTTTTCTTGAATGTTAATTTACTCTGCAAGAGAATTTAGATATTTAAGTCGATGTATGTTTTCTTGTAAAGTTAGTCATGGAGTTCTAGCTGAGAATTTTTTAAAATGTTCCTACAGGTATTAGAGCCTATTATCGGTGCTCTATTATTCAAGTATTAAAGTGACGTACCAGGTGTCTTGAAAGGTAACAGAGAGTTATGAGAAGTGATGATGAACGGAATTTAGAACGTTTGTTATAATCCGCGTGTTACTATAAATGAAAGCAAATTCTTACGTAAATTTTACTATCTTCCTTTAAAATAACCTCAACCACTTCAAATTTTTACGAAATTGAAGGATCCAGTTAATTTTCTGATCTGATGTTTTTAAGATTACATTTCCCATGCTGCAGGTTTCATACAGTACCCTCGAAATAGATATATTAATAAGTCTCGGCCGTTTTTATTTGATGTACAACGCCAACTGGTATGATAATAAAATGAGCTCAGTAAATAAGCTCAAATCTAAATTTTTAAGAAGATATTAACACTTTTAGATAGTTTAAGACAAGCCTAATTAGATTGATGTTAAAAAATCTTTCGTTAAAAAGACGTAAAAAATGTCAAACACGATTAAAAATTGCAAAACTGTTATTTCAATTTGATGTGATGTATTAAGCATGACATTAATAAGTAATACATAAATTTTTATGTATTGAAATTGATTACATCGTTTTCTGCGTTAAAATTTCGATCTATTTATAATTTATTCATCCTGTACTATCGTATTAAAGATCCAAATATTAGCTTTAAACATTCCACCTTTCATTTCTCAGAAGCGTCATCAGGGTTACCTTCAGGATCATGGATTCCCTAAATATCTCTAGGAAAAATTCAATTTCAACATTTTTGAATCATTTCCAATGGTCTCAAAGAGATCATGAAACAAATATTCAATTTATGTTAATAATTTCTCTGTTTTTCATTATATTTCTTCAAAATTTCTAGATCAAATCAGATTTATTACTTTTATTTTTTATGAAAATTAAATTGGAATTGTCAATTTCTTATATTTTGATAATAGCTATTTCATATAGTCTGAACAGAGAAAACACGCTACTCTACAATTAGTGGGACCAGTGCGGCATACTGTATTACGAGCTTTAACAAAAATGTGAGTTCATCTGGAGTTCTGATTGCATATGGCCGGAATATTGGGCATTCTGTTACGGAGCTGCTAGCTGTTCCAGGTGTCAAATTGGCATAAAGCTTCTTTGAAAACCAAGAACCAACGAGTCCTACTACATTAATTAGGGACAGAAAGAAATTTTTTATCTTATTGGATGGTACTGTATATTAAAAAATGGAAAGGATGTGTAATTGTTAACGAAACCATTTTAACTATGGAGTTTTGATAGTTCCTTCTTTCTAATAGTCATTTTTAACATAACTTATTTCAGAGATCGGTGCCTAATGGAATAGGGAAAAGTTAGGATGGAATGAGATTCTCGTTTGAACGGCCTCTCTTTTTGGACGGTCAGTCTTTTTAACGTGTAACAGACACGTGAGGAAAAGAATATAAAATTATCTCACACAAAAACAGAGACTGGGAAACTTGGATGTAAAAAAACGTAAGGGTTGGTTAAAAAAACTAACAAAACCCAAAAAAAATTTAGTAGAAATTAAATGAAATAGGTAAATTTAAATAGTTCAAAAAGGGGAAAATGTTGTGAAAACATAGGAGATATAAAAGGGATCAGGGAAACCTTAAAACACTGGGAACGGAAATTATAATAATAAATATGCCAGAGGAAGGAACATTTTTAACTAAATCCAGTATAAATAGAAGTTACATATAAGAGCGACAAAGAAATTTAGGTACTTAATTAGGTACATAATCGAAGGACATTTCGAGACTTCACCGAATCGACTACAAAATGGTGGAAGAAAGTTTCTTACACATTGGAATTGTTCATATACTGGAATTGTTCGAATTTCTCTTTTGGAGGCATAAAAGTTAAATTAAATCCACTAACCTTAGCTGAAGATTTAACTGAGAATAGCTTTCTCCAATTTACTTCTGATTGTCCCAACAAAACTTCAGATAAAAACTTCTGATCAAATGATTCTCTTCTTTTAGACAAATATTATAAGTTGAAAAATTCTAAACGTTCGTCATAAGAGAGATAGTTAGGTTCCTAAAAGATTTACGGTTTTCGGTGGATATTTTCAATCATAGTTGCATCACGAACTTTAGTTGGAAACGATACCTGAGTGTTAGATAGAATTTTGGTTCTACACATTTGAAAGTCAAGAAAACCATACTGTAATCAAGATAAACATACGGTAAATCAAGAACATCATACGGTTATATAAATTAAATGACAGTAATCCGGATATCTTTTGGAAAATTTTCACATTTTGCTTATCATCAACAGCTCTACTCAATAATTATTCCCAATTTTTCATTATTTATGTTTATGTGCTTTTCCTAGACTGTCAAAAATAACAATTCGACTGTACCTTCTTAAAAAGCGTTTATTAGTGAACATATACGTCTGATAAAAGATATTCAGACTGTTAAGGTCTTGAAAACATACCATACAAGGTATTGCTGCAAATAGAATTCTTAATGTATAGTTTTAACTTTAAATTCAATATATGTATAGTCTTCGCCAAATTCGATTACCTCCGCAAATTGTGGCGCAGTTTTTAAATATTATTTTTGCATTCAATTTTTATGATTATTTTCTTGTTTATGCTTGTTTCCATACTGTTTTTGCTTAAATAAATTGAAGAATATGCTTTATTTGTTGTTTCAATCGTAGAATAAATGCGGAAATTAATAGGACTTATAAAAATTAAATTAAAAAATAATATTTTTAAAAAGTGCGCCACATTTTGCGGTTGTAATCGCATTTGGCGACGACTAGATATGTATTAATTTAATTATATTTAGTAGATTTCTGGTAGCCTACTCTAAATTTAAGTATTTTCTGCATGATATTATACACCAACTACTCTTTTTTTGTAAAATTTTTTTATTTTTCTCTTAAATAACTTACTTCCCTGTTTGTGTTCCTTTGAACTTTCTTAAATTCATCGAAACTATTAATTGTATTGATGATCAGTCAGAAAGTTACCACAAAAGGCATCAATCAGAAAAGACACGATATTATTTGGTTTTTTTTAAATCATATGCATTTTTAATCAGAAATTGTCTATAACAGTTTCTCCTTCAACTTGGCTATACGTATAGAGATACATCAAAATATATTCTTGAAAAGTTCTTAAATTTCTGATAGTTAATGGCCATAGTTTGTATCCTTATCTATGTGACCAAACGAACTATAAACCATTTGGAGTTTTATATTTACATATGTCTAATATTATTAGACATATTAACAAATAAGGTAATATGATAAGAATAATTAATAATGACATGGATCGAATATAAACATGAAAAATCATTTTATCATGCTATTTTCATACGTTCTATGGAGCTGAAATCGATTTCATGATAGTTGTGAACTGTTTTATTGAACTGCTTTTTTGATTTTTGAACACGAAAAATCAAAAACAACCTTTAAAGTAGTATCAAACGGTTCCGTCCAAACGAATTTGCATAAGTTGTCGAACAAATGTGGCTGACGTTGCGCACTATAATCATTGGTATTCTCATCATATGATAATGAAACTATTATCATATAAAAGCAAATAACCAAACATATTGTTAACTGAAAATTGATTTACTTTTACATTCCAGAGTCTTTGATTTTTTCAATTATTTTTATAATTTATTGTCATTTTGTGAATCTATATTGTTAAATTGGCTTTCCGCTTTACATACTTGATTTTAGGTATCTCCACGTAAAACAAAAATAGAAACTTTTGTAAATTTAGACGTGCATTTCTCATTTTACGGTGGAAACCACAAACTATATTGTACTTCATTTTATCATGTTTCTCTTAAAATATATTTATATTCCTTATATGTTTACTTAAAGATGTTTTGATAATCTTTTATTTTTAAAATTTTCTCTAAACACTACTGCCATTAATGAAACTCACTCATTTTTTGGGAAATGATTGAACATTCTCGAGCTTTAATGGGTCTATAAAGTATTTTCCACAGCGAGCTATCGTTTTCTTTTTGGGTTATATCAATGTATTATTTATTTATAGAGAGAGAGAGAAAGAGAAGTAAATTTTACGAGTTTTTCGAAATTGAACGCATATGGCGAGATTTCTCATGGAAATTAAAAACTGAGTCAATCAAAAACGTTTATCATAAATTACCAAATTTAAAAATTGTTCAATTTGAGCATTTTTCTGATGCCAAACTGTATGCCAAACTATTGCTTCATATTAAATCTTAATTTCCTTCTATATTTGATGCTATATGGCTTGTTCGGTAAAAAATACTCATAATTAATTCTAAACTAATCAAAAGAGAGTACACGGAAATTAATAAAACGTGTTTAAATTTTTAAAAGTTGGCATTTGCGGGTTTCCTGTTGGCGTAAAATGTTTTGTGTGCATTTGATTTTTAGAGTATTTTGCTTGTAATCTGTCATTATTTCGCGTTCAATATATAGGAACAGATGATTAGGTGTTTGTTAATTTCAAAGCAATTTAAATAATCTTTACTTGGTCTTTCGAATATAACATTTCTAAAAATTGAGTTGACGAGGATGAGAGCGACGCCACTCCCATTCGACCCAGGTTTTGAAATTTTTTAAGCTTCCACAGAAATAAAAAAACGGGTTGCCAAAGTTAAACACTAAAATTATAGTAAATTGCCTAATTCACATCTAATGGAATGGTTAACTTGGGGACTCTGAAATGATGCTTGTATTGTTAAATTCGGCAAGAAGCACATTTTTTTAGATAGTTTAAGACAGGCTAGTAATAATGACGTGTCAAATTATATGAAAATAATACGTGGAAATTAGTAATACACGTCTAAATATTGAAAAATATTAATTTCGATTTGGCGTGTCAAATTTAATGGAATTCGGAATTATAACAACATGCCAAATGGTATACTTTTAAAATGAGCTCAATAAACGTCCTCAAATCTTACTTTTTGAAAATGTTTAAATGTTTTTAGATAGTTTATGAAAATTCTAGTTCTATAGTTATATGAACTTTTTTGTTAAAAAACCGTATAAATTTTCGGACACGCTCGAAAATTGCAAAATCGTTATTTTCAGTTGGCGTGTAACAACTATTGGCATAAATAAATTTAAAGGCACATAAGACTTACCTTAATAAACCGATTCAATTTAAAAATCCTATGCATGGCAGAGATTGGCAACATGTAAATAAAACGAATACCATCCTCTTTCTATATCCGACTATAGTTTAATCCATTAATCCCTCAAAAGGGTAAAGACCGATACCAGTATTAACATTGACACATTTCGGTTTATTTTATGTTTTGATACAAAAATTTGAACACAATTGCCATGTGTTTCCCATTTAATTTAAATTTTCTCATCTTATCATTTTACAATAATATTAATAATATTAGCATGGGTCATATAACATTTGTTGAATTCTGAATCATAATACTGTTTATCAACAATGTTATTGTTTTTAATTTTGAATTATTTTCTATTTGTTGGCAGAATAGATAACAGTAGTGCATTGGATTTGGTGATTTATTTGAGCTGAGCTCGAGCAAGCTCGAGAGATTATATTGTGATACTAAAAATTGGCGAAAAATTGTTTGAACCGTAGAAAATAGTAATTGAACCAGAGATGATCTGTAATCTATTACCTCGTGCCAAATGAACATGGTAATTTTAATATATTAAATTGCGTATTATATGTTTTCATTGTAAAACATTTTTCACGAAGCTTATTAAGGTTTGTCTTGAACTATCAAAAAATCTGATTAGGTTTTTTCTCTGACAGATTCGAGAGACTTGTCTGAGCTACAGCGCGCCAACTGCTACTAAAAAAAAATAAATAAAATAAGCTCGGTAAACGTGCTCAAATCTAATTCTTTGTTATGATGTTCATATTATTAGCAGTTTGAGTGAAACTAGTCTAATTTGATAATAAAAATGTTTCCTAAAAAAGAGGTGAAAACTTTAAGAACCGCTTAAAATCGGAAAAAAACAAATTTCCAATTGGCGTGCAACACTATACTCAAGCTTAATTTATTTTTATTTTGCCGATTGAATTTTACCTAAAAATAATAAGAAAGAATTTACATCACCGACTCTAGATTTAGCATTTTTCATTACCGACTCTAGATTTAGCATTTATGCAAGCCTTTTTTCATCTATGATTTAGAGAATATAAAGTGCTTTTGAGATAGTTAAATACAAACAAGACAATATGAAATGACAAATAGCTTGTTGATTTTACGTAAAAATTATAAAAAAGCTTCCACAGTTTCAAAAATTAGCTATTTTAATTTGGTGTACATTTTTACTCTCGATTGTCGGTTGAAATTTTCCAATTGAAAAGAAAGTTTTAGCTGATAACCAGATTAAACCAGGTGAATATGCCAATCGGATTTTTTCCCGCTATAAATGTGGTAAACAATTTATCACGGCTTAAGATTTTACATACAAAAAGATAACTTGGGCTATTCACCTGATTGTGCATAACTATTTATTCGACGTAGCGTTTATTCCAGATTGGGATGTACTTTCTAACAGTTTTCCATTCGCAGAAGTAGATAGCCACCGTAAGCTCCCATAGGATTTGATGTAGTTTTGGTTGGTGAAGACGTTCTTCAAGAAACGAGCTGGCTTCATGTACATAACGGTTAACACTTGAGTAACTGGGTTATTAACCATTTGCCTTGCGTTTTTTCTGCGTGGGCCATTATGATTTTAATTCGAAGCAATCCTTTTTCTGTAAATATTTGTTCTAACAGTAATCCAAGCGAATGAATGATACCATCATTTCAGTATTTCAGATAGAATTTAACATATTCTAGCACATATTTCTAATGTTCATATAAATGTGTAAAAATACTAGTTGTTATTATACTTCCTATTATGTTTAATAAACAAAGAAAACTAATATGATTCGTGTTAATTGATATCGTTAAACATATTAAATAAACTACCCTTTCACATTTATGTGCTTATATACTATATTTATTTATTATTTCTCATATAATATTTTAATATGTGTTCTATTTTTCAATGTTTCCAAATTCATTGAATTTACATATATGATAGCTTATAAGGGATTCAAAGCTCCAAATCATAAAATGTATTTTTCACTATTCATCCAAACTCTCAATAATTAGTTTAATTATTCTGAATTTTATCGTGGCCTTGTGAGTTCTAGTCTACGTTGTGGTTTCGAATTTACTGAGTCATCACGTTTTTTTCTTGATTAAATGATATTAATTCGCTATTGAATTATCTTCATGGTGCTCATCACTACTTAACTACCATTAATACATTGGAAAAACGCTGTAAGCTAATTAAAGCGTGGTCTAATGGACTAACACCTAAAAACAAAAATTGGTGTGCCCACCACTATTAATTTTCAAAAATATCCTGCCCATGGAGGAAGCAAGAAATGACTACACTCCAGTGCCATGAAACCGTGCCGCATTGCAAAAGACTTCGCACCAATTGCAAAACCAACCTTTTTGATTATTTTTATTTTCAATATTTACAAGTATCTTCTATTGACGATGAAGACTCTTCTGATCTGTTAATTGAGGTACAAAGAATTTCTTTTCATAAATTCATCAGGATTTCTGCAGAATGGAACGTTAACTGATAAATAAAAGATTGAAAATAAAAATAATAAATTAAAAGTTCGTATTTGTCTATAGGTCATATACGGCAGTATATTTTTATTTTTTGGCGAGCTTGCACACTCAAAGATTAGTCCGATCACCTCTGGCGATGACCGACAATCCGAGTCAGGAGAGAATGATGAGGAAAGGGAATTGAGTTTGTGCTCACAAAAGAGCTGCTTACTCGCTCCTGACAGGTCAGCCCCCGGGCGCAGGCACTGTTACGACGATTATCCTCTTTGGTTCCTTGAATGGTGGGACTGTCTCATCATCATAACTGTCTAAGTTAATTTAAAAAAATTTTCAATTAAATTGGAACGCCAACCGCAAACGTCGACTTTTCATCACGTTTTTCTAATTGTTCTCAAGATTAATGGATAAGTTAACATAGAAGACCTTACACTGTATGGTAATTCCACGGGGGCGTGATGGCATATGTCACCAAAAACAACGTTTAATGTTAAATTTTTCGTTACTAATCCGCCAGACTATATAATCTGTAAAAAGGATTTGTAATGTTCAATAACGGAAAATCATGTAGAATGTTATAGAAAACACCGGGTAGGTAGACGGTGCATAGTGTAGAGGGATACTGATGAAGACTTATCCAACATTTTTTGTTTCATCCTCGACCAAAGGGAAATGAATGAACTTGATCATTTCCAATTTTGTGGGCAGAAACCGAAAAATAATAATAGTTATTGTTTTTGCTAACATAACAACTATGTCTGACCCAATCTTTGAAACATTTAAACCATTATAGTTAAAATAAAGAGTCCAACTGCCGAACCTTTTACTCTGAAAATTGTTAAGTCTGTCTTTTCAATAAAACGTTAATTGTTTGCGTCAATTTAACTAGGATTTCCTTAAACTATCTAAAATATTAATATTGTAGTGGCTAAGACAGTAGAATCAAGCCACGCCCCCTTTTAGAAAAGGTATATAAGTAATTGTAATGTTTCAATAAATAGTTCAATCTCTGTCTTGGACTCAACGTGTAGCTAACGAGGCATGACAGCTGAAGTTCAGAGCGATGCAGTCATGTAGCTTATTACAATATCTTTCAAAAAAGTTCGATTTGAGCACGTTCATAAAGATTCTTTCGTAACCATACCAGTTGGAGTGAGAGTGTCTATAACTGCTAATATTATTGGTTAACAGCATTAAAAAAAGAAAATAGTGAGCAGTAGACATCCGATGAGCGAATAGATTTTATTTGTGGGCGGCTAAATTAGCATTTACATTATTTTAAACATCTGAGAGTTTATTTCGATTTATGCGCGTTATTTGTTTTAGCTTTTCTGGTGAATAACAAATATCTTTCCCATTATTCGGGAATTCTATTTTTAACAATGTTAATTGGTAGTTTTTTTTCTTATTTTAACTGAATTTTTGAAAATTTATAAAATACGTAATTCACATCAAATATGTTCCGAATTTTCTCATGGCCTTGTAAATTTTAGTTCATTTTGTTGTTTCGAGCTTACTGCGTATTGTGTCTTAAGTTAATTATATTAATTCCCTCATAAAGTTAATGTCAATATTTGCACGCGAATATTTAACTCAGAAAGTTATAAATTAAAGCGACGCCTTAAATTTATAGACTAGCACCACGACGGCAAAAACAACTTTAATTTGGTGCGTAGAATATTCCCTTAAAATACACAAAAGCAAAGTAATTGAAATTAGAAAACAGGAACTCACTTCAGCTAAAGTTCTTAAAACTATCTTTCTACAGATTTTACACTTGACAGAGCTTTTTGGACAAATCTAGGAAACTAACGTAAAAATTAGTCAAGATTGTTTACGTGGAAACTAGAGATTTACGATTAAACTTGTTAATATAGCTATTTTCAATTGGTTTTAGCTAAAGTTTAACAAGCTCGATACAATTATATAATTTTAATTAAGTGAAATTGAATATTCACGAAAAATAGAAGCTCAGAAGTATTATTGCAGGCAAATATTATATTTTAAGATAGTTTTGGGTAGATCTAGGAAATTGACGACGATTCTACATATTGTCCTTATCAGAGATCGGTGCCTAATGGAAGATGAAAAAAATCGAATGGAATAATGTTCTCGTTCGGACGGTCACTCTTTTTTCGAAATAATGGGCAGCACACATTGAAGAGGAATAGACGAAAAAGTTACTTGTGGCCGTCCATCATTTTTCTTTTTTTATCTGCTCTTCCATTAGGCACCTATCTCTGAAAGGGGCAATAAGTTACTTTTAAATTAGCGAGACACTATTAAATATGCCAATATTTATGTTTTCAATTGGCGTGAATTTATAATTGAACCAGACTGTTTTATAAGAAAACAACAATCATATTTCAGACGATAAGATTTGTAGTATTAAGCATTATTTATAAACTTATTATTTTATTTTTAAATCTTTTTTTGCAATTTATTTTATTTGTTTAATTTGAATGATTCCAAGTACATTAGATTATTGGAAATCATTTCCTCGAGTGGTATTTATTCGCACGTTATTTGCACTTGCTCATATCCGCTAAATAAACAAAAAATTTTAATTATTTTAACACTTTTATTAGAGCTGTCTTTCTAAAATTATTATTTGAGAATGCTTATCTCGTTTCTGTGATTTCGAATTGCTTTATTTGTTAGCTATTTGAACATCTGTTTTAAAGAAAATTTTCAATTTTTATGTAAACTGAGATACAATTAATGACGTATTTATTTGTTAATGAAATGACGCAAATGGCAGACATATTTCAGATATGCTTTGTGTTTATTTTTCAAAACAAAAGAAAGAAAACACATGGGGTGAATAACATCATAAAGACTAAAAAATCAGAATTTCTGAAATTGTGTAGGTTCTTCAACAAAATGTTCAACATTTTTACGATAATCACTCTATGAAAATCTTTAAAAACAGCATCCGAAGATCCCACCATCAATTGTATATATCTTCCTGTTCTATTCTGTTTATTATCAGTGGTTTATATATATCCATTAGTCTTTTGCACTTTCTTAAAGACTATTTTATTATACAAAATAGATTATAATCACAGGCGATTAGTCTCGGCGAGTAAACTGAGACGATGCGCTGAACCTGTTTATGCGAACCAGATGAAATAAACCACGTGAAAGCTTTGAATTGTGTGTCATGTGAAATTAAATCAATCACATGAAGGAATGGAATGGAATGAATAAACATCTTGATGTGAAATATAAATATAATTGCAATTTTTTATCTTGCTTTCTTCCAAATATTTAAGAAAAACATTTCATTTTAAAGGCTTAAATTAGACCAAGTTGTCACAAATTAGTATAATTCTATAAAATTGAAACTATAAGTGATATTTATAATATTTCTAAACAAAAACATTTCTTCATTTCTAATCTTTTCCACAAATACATCAGGATAACCTAAAGTATGTGCACCCCAGGACCAAAAGTTCCAAAAACTGATTTGGAGGCGGAGAAAGACAAGGCTTGCTTTACGCAAAAAAAGTGTGTCATGATTTGATCTATTATTCAGGCAATATTTAATGATTTATAATTACACGCTCGAACAGAGGTTAGTTTTTACAGTAATAAATTTATACATATTGAAACTAATTCAAATTTACCAATTATTAGCCGTTTCCATCATTGTAGACCGAAGGTGGGCGGAATGGCAGTTTTTGAATTTCGGAATCCGGAATCCGGAAGTCAGTACGCGGAACGCGGAATTTCGAATGTAACTGGTTAACGTTTTTTAATAAAAACTAAGCTTTCGAAATTCGGAGTTAAAATAACAAATTTCGGAATTCGGGTTCCGGTATGCGGAATTCGGAGTGGAAAGATGAACGGAATACCAAATCCGGAATTCCGCTTATCTATGTGTTTTCCGTAATTGACTATAATTATATAGCTATAAATAACACATAATATAATAAAAACAAAATAAAACAAGGCACAGTTGTTTTGCCAAAACAAATGCAAGCTTAGGCAATCGAATGCGTTTTTGCTCCGCCAACAAATTTTGTTTTTTCAAAGTTTGGGACACTGTTTTCCATTTTTCTGTTCTGGTGTGTTTGTGTCTTATTGTAGATAAGTTTTTCAATTTAGAATTATCGAGAAGGAGCCTAAATATGAAAAGTCAAGTTAATGTCCACCTTTTAAAGCATTCAATAACTTTTACATTAAATTTGTCAAAATATCTTTCGCCTGAAAAATTTTATGATAAAGATGGTTTTCCGTTAAAAGCGATAATTTCACTAGTTACGGTAATAATGTTACCGTAACCTTGGAAAATAAACGCCTTAACGAATACATTCCCACAATTACAAATTATGTCAATCAAATTGGAATTTTAGAAAAATTAACGGTCTCTATTAAAATTTAAGATTTAAGAAATGGATAATATATGGAATGTATGCATTGAATTACCAAAAATTATATTAAAAACAATACAAAAAAACTTCACGTATAACATTTTCAAGGACGCGTTGAAATTATAATTTACTATTGAAATTTCACAATAAATGTTTAGTATTAGAGCTCTTTTAGAAATTCATTTACCATTCTACAATCTCCTAGTCGAAAATTTTCAAACATATCAAAAGAATTCAAATACATAAAAGGCCACATGCATCTCGAAGCCACACTAGAGCTAGGTTGTGCGTTTGACAACATTTACTGCAAATATTCAATTAGTAAAGTGTACGCTTTTAATTCGACTATATAACCTATTCTAGAATCAACCAGTTGAAAACAGGTACACACCAGTGATGGGAGGGGCCCCGTTTTTTGGAATTCCGGGCGGGCCTTAAAAAAAAATTGAAAATTTCAAAACCCGGGTCCCGGGACCGGGACTTCAATTTTTCCCTACCCGGGACCCGGGACGGGGACCGGGACTTCAACTTTTCCCTACCCGGGACACGGGACCGGGAACGGGACTTCCTTTTTTCTCTAACCGGGACACCGGACCGGGACCGGGATCCCCTTTTTTTAGAAAAAATATCCGGGTGGGGGGGGGGACCGGGGGGGAGTCCCTCCCATCACTGGTACACACCAATTGAAATGATAAATATGGTAGCTCAGTTAAGATGCTAAAAGCCGAAATTTGAGTGCCTTTTTATAATTTCCAGAGAATTTTAGACAAATCGAATCATTTTCCGTAAACATAAATCAGAAATATATCATTGATAAACTACCTTTTCCAGTAACCTCTATCATTTTCAATGTAACGTCTAAATAGTCAAACTATTTACTTTCTGATATGACATTCGACAACTAAACGGAAACAATAATTCTGAGTAATGGAGACAAAAGCGACGAGGCTGTAGGATTAGCCTCGAACAACGGTGTAAAAAAATGATTTCCGATCGCGTATTTGACGAATTTACGATCGTCGCTGATGACCTTTGATTAAAAAAATATTTGTTAGTACCGACCGTGAAACGAAGCTTAATGCGAGTGTCAGTAAATAACAATAAATGCGCTGAGTCGAACAGTGGCGGTGTTTATGTCCTGTCGTAAAATAAAATGTTCGCTTGTTTATTATTAATATAAACAAGCGAACATTTTAAACAAGCGACGATTTTATTTTACGACAGTACGTAAACACCGCCACAGTTCGACTCAGCGCATTTATTGTTATTTACTGACACTCGCTTAATGCAACATATAAATATTGGTCAGTTGCCAAAATATTTGATGTCAACATTAAACGAGTCATTCTTATTTATTTGTTTTTCTGACTTATTTACAAGTTTAAATCAGAGCTTCTTAGTCATAAAGCGAAATTATGATTACTTAAGTATTGCAACAAAAAAGTTATGTATTAAGAAAAGAACATTTTCATCATTTGATTTGATTTAATATGAAATTCATATTTTTAAACTCAAATAAATTCAAGGAACAAGCCTGCAAATGACGAAAAAATTAAATTTCAAATAAAGACCTAAGAGCTAATAAGACACGTGTAACTATTGTAAAACTTCAATTTTCATTTGGCATGTATAAGCATCAGAGATGGGTGGAATACGGGATTCTGGAAAATCAATTTAAATTCCGAATTTCGTAAGTGTTGTATCCGAATTGTGAAAGGCTATATCCTTTCATCACTCAAGGTTCAAACTGGTGTTTCTTATATTTCCAATAGAGGGGTCAGGAATCGAGCTAAAAGATGGAATATCTGAGTTAAGGATACCGCATAAAGAAGAGTCAATGTTATCTTTCGTTTCATCGATTATTCTGTGAATGTAACCTGTTAACTCGCTTATAATGATAAATGAAAGCCAACTGCTCTCTTAGAAATGCAAGCTCGTTCGACGTTTTCTAAGAAGATTTTGTAGTTTCATTTTAAGGAATTTAAATGTTTTAAGTTTAAGTTTAAGTGGCAAGTTTATTAAAATTTCGTATAGACTGTACAAAATTTTTTGACAACGCATTGCATACAGCTGCACATGCAAGAAACAACTCTCAAAAAGGACAACTCTCTCTTTTTATAATTATCAAGGATTGCAATCCCTCATCAAAAAATTTGATACACTCTATAAAAACTAACTTGTTATTACTACGTGGAAATTCAAAAAAATGATTTTCTAATGTTACGCATGTCTTACAACTTTCACGTCACTTTACACACATATTTTCTACGTCACTTTGTCAGCTGTACCTTCAACTCTAAAAAAACTATTAAAATCTTCACAAAACATTAGCTGCCACGCAACTGCATTGCAAAAAAGTTCGTTGAACGAACATTACCTTTTAATTTGGTGTTTTATTTGTTAATTATATTGTCCTTTTCAGAGATCGGTGCCTAATGGAAGAGGAAAAAATTAGAATGGAATGAGGTTCTCGTTAGGACGGCCACTCACTTTTTTTCGAAATAATGAGCATCACACATTGAAGATAAATTGACGAAAAAGTCGTTTGTGGCCGTGTTTCCGTCCATCATTTTTTCTTATTTTTTGCTCTTCCATTAGGCACCGATCAAACGACTTTTTAATTATTACTCCATTGCCACAAAACCGCGCCGCATTGCAAAATACTTCGCAATAATTTCAAACTCAACCTTTTAATTTATATTTTTATTTTCGATATTTTCAATATTTACAAGACACTTATATTGAGGATGAAGACTCTCCTGGTCCAATTTTTGAGGTACTAAAATTTCTTTTCATTAATTCATCAGGATTTCTGCAGAATGAAACGTCAATTGATCAATAAAATATTGAAAATAAAAATAATAAATTTAAAAAAGTAGTGTTTACAATTGGTGCGAGGTCTTTTGCAATGTGGCGCGGTTTCTTGGCAGTGGAGTTCTTCTGTTAAATAACAATTAATAAACAAAATATAAACAAATTAAAAGGTTCGTGCAATTTGTGCGAAATGTTTTGCAATGCGGCACAGTTTCGTGGCAATGGAGTGCATTAGATTTGACCCAAGGTTACTAAACTCATTTTATTAGTTGGCGTGATGTAGCGTGTTGTAGCGTGTTTTCATTTATAGTCATCCGAAATAGTATTAAACTATTTATTCTCACTCCAAGTCAGCCCAAATGATGATTCTTAATATTCCAACTTGTTTGGCGTACTCGACGTAACTAAGAGCCGAATAATTTGTCTGAAAGTATCTTAAAATCGCCATATTATGTTTGTTAATTCATTTCACGTGCAGACTTGTAATAGTTCTCATTCATGTTTGGATAATAGGCTTTATTGGTGCGCATCATTATCCCGATATTTAATCCGCATGATAGTTAATATCTTGTCGTTAAAGCTAATATTCCCCTGTCTTCATTTTTGGCGACTACCTCATATGATCAACCAAATGATTAATTATAAGGAGGCACTCGATCGCACGCTCTCTCGCGACCTTTACGGTATAATCACATGAAGTAGTATGATATTGGTGTTAGTCGGTGCCTAGGCACCTCCTGACCTCTTAGCAATCGTTGATCGAACGCAAAGATTAACTGTATTTGTCTAATAATCTAGTAGTGACTCGCGCGTCGTTCTTCGCATTCCACAAGACATCGCGCACCTCCTCCTTGAACCGACCAACACCACCACTCACGCTCATCTGGTTTGTCTAGTACTTGCATCGTGGTCGCATCGAAGTCTCATTCCTGTTTAGCTGTCTGCTGTAATGGGAATGCTATGCTCTTTTTGTTTGTTTATTTATCCGTTTTGCTCGTCTTCCTCATCTAAAGGATAAATGCTCGCTATGATCAGCACACAATCGCGCACTACACTATTATTGGACATCGTAGCCGTCTAAAAGCGAAGTAGAGTACACACCAGTCTTGTTTTTTTTCTCCCTCGTTTTCGTTCATATAACGTCATTCCTTATTGCTTTTATTTCTCTATTATGTAGTTTTAGTCATCAATGTTTTCTCGTTTGTCGTCAGCTGTGTGTTTCTCACTTAAACCTCTTTTTTTGTGACGAAAAAGACTATAATGATGTGTTTTTTCAAATTATTCTATTTAAATGTTTGTCATTGCGAAATATTTCGAAATGTTTGGAATTCTGCTATTTTTCTATTAATTTTTAATGGATTCTTTATTTTTATTGTTGTCAGTTTCCGGAATGACGCCAGAATGTCGTGTCGCCCACGAATTATTAACATTTCGTATAACACTTTGTATTTGCATTGTTATTAAAGTTTTCTATAATCTATTGATTATCAATATGTTTTATACGATGTCATGTTTGATTTTTAAAAATCTGGTTCTGTTTTGAAATTGTACTTTACTCTACAATCATGCGGTTTTCTCAATTTAATATTGAAGCCATATCATTTTATGATTATTAAACATTGGGGGTATTTCGTTTCTACCGCAGCTGGCTTCTGTTACCTTTGGCAACTTGCCATTATCACATTTCTTTCTGCTTTAAACTTTGCTCATCCAAACGAGCTGACGCCACATTTATTTATCAATGATCGTTTATACATATTTTGGCAAATAATTTATTGTTTCGTGTCTTTATAATAATACAACTGATAATTATCAGCTGATAAAGATACATACGATCATTTATTTATCTTGTTTTTTCTTTATATATATATATATATATATATATTGTCTGTTATTATTAATGTAGTGTACCTGGAGATAAATTCTAGAATATATGAAACAAACTGTTAAATAATAAATAATCATGTAGGCACGCCAACAGATATGACAACTCAGTAAACTTGTTCAAAACTAAATTTTTGGGATTATATTAATATTTTTAGATAGTTGAAGGAACACCTAGTCAATTTCCCCTTAACAAAGTTTTATTGAAATAAATTCAGACGCGCTTAAAATTCGGAAAATGGTTATTCCCTGTTAGCGCGTGAAAGTAGAAAAAATAGTTAAATAATATGCGCTTTAAAATTACTGTATTTTCCCTTATTTTTCAATCCAAAATGTTTCCGACTGAAAATTTACAAGGCGATAGATAAGCTTCTCAAATATTTCTTTTTCAAATAATATTTAATGAATCATATATATTGAATCACTTTAAACTTTTTGTTCGAAAAGATATATCATGTGCTCTTGGATTTTCACATGGCTTTTCATTATATCATGTTGAATGTACGTTTTGAGTGCGTTCTTTTATTAGTTTCATACATAAGTTTTAATGCATTTGAAAACATTAATCAATCATAAATTTTTATAAGATCGTTTTCAATCGTTGACATTTTGGGTCTTTATTCTTAATTTTATCTTTATTCATTATATATTTTATCTAAAGTCTGTCTATATAACGAAACTTTTTCAAGCTAATAATAGAAAATTATGAAAAGAGATGCTTAATTATGATAAAAGGAGCTTAAATTTCAGATGGATCTTGTCAATTTTCATAACTGAAAATTAGAAATATAGGTTTAAATATTCAAAAATCATCATAATTTTTAATTGACATGAGAGAAAAAAAATTTTTTAGTACGTTGTATTATACCTTTAAAAAGTCGTGAGAAATAGGCGATAAGTATTTATTTCTCATAGTATTTAGTGCAGAGAATGTTATTTCTCATAGTATTTATACAGTTTTCCTATGGTTTAAATTGACGAGTACAGGTTTTAGAGCCAATCGATGATTAGTAGCAGAGATCCGCCCATTTCTGATTTTAAGCTAGAGATGTTTAAAAATGGTACACAAATTTAAATTACAAACTTAAATTGTAGACTGACCTTACCATTATTTTCTTAATGGAAACAAACAATACATTTAAACTAGAAAATAATTAATATTGGTGCTTGCATGCCAAATGGAAATTACGATTTTTCGATTGTCGAACGTGACAGGTTTTTCTATTTTTTAGCATCCATCGATCGGCAATGGTGGTTTTTGGGCGTTACCGTTCTCCTATACCCCTAGTTCAGGTTCCCACCGTTCAAGGAGCCAAAGGGGGATAATAGTATTCCGCCCGGGGGCTGACCTGTCAGCAGAGAGTAAGCAGCTCTTTTTTGAGCACAAACTCAATTCCCTTTCCTCATCATTTTCTCCTAACTCTGATAGTCAGATCATCGTCAGAGGTGATTGAACCAATCTTTGAGTATTCAGGCTCGCCGCAGAGATCCGCCCATTTCTGATTTTAAGCAAAAGATGTTTAAAAATGGTACACAAATTAAAATTACGAATTTAAATTGTAGACTGACCTTACTATTTTTTTTTTAATGAAAACACTAGAAAATAATTAATTTTGGAGCTTTCACGCTAAAGGGAAATTACAATTTTCCGATTTTTAAACGTGTCTGAAAAATTTTGCGTCGTTTTATCATTAAGTTTTTACTATAATTTAATTAAGCTTGTCTTAAACTGTCTAAAATGATTTATCTCTTTAAAAAAACTTAAATTTGAACACGTTTTCTGAGCTCATTTTATTACCATACAAGTTGGCATGGACTTTTACATTTTGTTCATATTTATCTACTTATTACAAATTTATAATTATACTAATTAAAATTAATTAGACTACTTTTATTGTCGATTCCCATGGGAATTAAGAAACTGGTATCCATTTCTTTCCGAGGACCCATTAAAATGAAGAAAATACGCAACAAGCAGCCATTGCTCGACGTATAATTATCCGAAAGTTTCACTGAACACATGTTCTTCTTAATAGTTTTCCAACGCATGAACAAATAATGTAAAGCAAAGTGCAATTTCTATAAATATCTTTAGTTTTATTTGTTTTATCAGTTCAGCTGGTATTTAGATAGTAAAGATCGGTGAACTATTTGTTTTATTTTAATTAATTTCATATGATTTGACTGTTCGTACTCTTATTATTTATATAGGATTCGTCTGAAGAATGGATATTTTCGAATATTTATAGTTTTTTTTTGTTAATTAATTAATTCACATGAGAGTGGGATTTTATTCTTAGGATTATTGGATTTGTTGTTTACCATGGATTTGTTAATTTATAGAGGGGAAAAAGAGATATATTTATTATATTCGTTTAGTTATCTTTTCAATAGTTATATTCATATTCGTTTCGAATTCTATAGGACAGAGGTCTGGAGACGTTTTTAATATTTTAGGCAATGATATTTTACTATTTTTAGTACATATATTTTATAACGCGGATAATTTAAGCACGTTAAATTAGAATTTTAATATTTAAACCAGTGATGAGCGGAAAACGGAATCCGGAATTCCGTCCATCTATGATTTCAAAGCGTTTTATTATTTTCCACTTTCATTAAAAAGTCTCTGTTGCTTAAAATTTTGCAAAATATTAGATATAAGCGACTTTTATGAGGTTTTGTTTTTGAAAACTGATTGTTTAGGATAAAAAATATTACCCTTATTAGCAAAAGTTGGGATAAAATTCAAATTTATTAGGGAACTAAGCACGCCACCGGCTTAAGACTGCCTTCTTTCAACTCTCTGTTTCTTATTCGCTTTGATTTCTATCTATTTTTTGACTAAAAATTTTGATAATTCACTTAAAATAGTAATATATTTTTTATATTTTTTGGAAAACAGAAAACCCTGATTATATTTTACAAAATCGACATTTGTGGGTGTCTTGCAAAACTTTAACGAACTTTCAAAACCGAATTTTGGAAAACGGGTATAACTTGATTAAGTTTGTTTATATATGTGGAAAGATAGCAACCTAAATATCAACATAATATAATCTTATCAATATAATAAATTACAATTCAACAGTGAAAACAAATAATTTTACACTTATTTATACGCTAAATATACAAGCGTTTCAAATAATCGTTAAATTTATTTTCTTTCGAGATGATTTATTAGATATTTCAGAACATTAAAATTTTACGATTTTTCAATCTATACTTACTTAGGATACTTAGGAAACCTAATAAAAAATATAAAGTGTATATAGCAGGGTTGCACGGAAATCCATGTTCCATTTTCCGTTTCAAAAAAAATCGATTTCAGTGCAACCTTGGTACACTAGCTGACAAAAGTTTTGTCACAAATGTTTTTTCGGGTTTAACTTTTTTGTGACTTGACCAAATTGGCTGATTTTTTGATATTTTATGTGAATCAGTGTTTCAAATGTTTTAGTAGCAAAATTTGGTTTAAATTACGATGGCAGTTTCGGTACCACGCATTCCGTTTTCCCTCATATTGATAACAGCTTGCCGGGTGGCAATTGGAGTTTCTTTACGTGGAGTCATCTCTAAAATGTTGCCAATTACTGCTATTTTCAATAAATTATGAAAAATATATAATTGAACTTTAAAAAATTATTAAAAAAATGCAGTGCAAGAAAAGTGCGTAATATCTTTGAGCTACGCGTTTTACGATAAACGCTTGTCACTGGAAAACGGATCATCGTAATCACAAGCGGGAATTTGTAAAATAATCTACAATCATATGAATCTATCATATCAAAAAATCAGCCAATTTGGTCAAGTCACAAAAAAGTTAAACCCGAAAAAATATTTGTGACAAATATTTTTTCTGTCAGCTAGTGTTTATAGTTTAAGATTAATGCGAAATTTATAAGATTTGAATGGAATATCGTAAAATTTATTTTCAGTCCAGTTACAATCATTCTTCTACATATACTATTAAATAATTAACAACGTGTTGCTCTTAATTACGAACATCTCTTTCTATATAATCGCATGCAAGTATTTCTCAATTATATTTTATCCCAAAATGATCAAGCTTTAAGCAGTCTTGCTAAGAACTCAAAAAGTTCTAGCGGGTTTTGGATCTGAAGCGATTATAATTGAGGTAATACAAATATTTGTCCACCATAATTTTAATCAAACGAGCCATTGGAAATGAGCCAATGTTTACCAAAAAAGAGTACATCATTATTTGATAAAGTACAAAGGACATCTATCTAATCGATTTGAATGAAGGTGAACATAATATTCCACCACTAAAGAATTTATATTCGCATTATAAATTGTCGCTATTTAATGATATTGGTTTTGGATGGTCGCCAACATTAGAGGAAGTTCCTATTCCGCCCGCGCATGACTCATGTGACGACAACAATGCAAAATATTTGCGAATCAACATTGATTTTCTTTGACGGTTTTCATGTCGCTTTTGTGATTATTGTCGTTATTTATAATACGTCATTGTTGTGGAATTTGTGACTTGTATGTGGTTTTAAAGTGATCCAATTCGACATATTACCGTGCGCTCGCTTGTATTTTCCCCGCAATCGAGTATTGTCAGGCACGGTACTCGTTTATGCTAATGTTGTTTAATCATGTAAGGTATGTGGGAGATTAGAGGCAATAGATCAAATGTACTGAAAGATCATTTGTATTAAAAGATCATTTGGCTACTTAATTGGATTAGTGTCCGTATACACCTAGTTTTCTAAATATGCGGCTGTGATTAATTCTCCAATTTTTATTTGTTCGCTAAATTGTTTAATTGTATTCATTGAATAATTGGCATCATAAATAATAAACCCTAAAGATATTTTATTTTTAATTTAGTTCCTCAATTTTTCTGTTAACAAAATAATAAATAAATAACCTTTGTTTTCATTTTAAAGATAAATTTATATTATTTATTAAAAAGTTACCCAAAGATTTTGGGTATCTTTTTATTTAAACAAAAATATTATTGCAGCTTTTATTGTTAGATTCCCTCTTGATTTTCACTTTGTAAAACTAGGATTACACTATAAAATATTTATAGCATTTGTTTATTTATTGTTGATAACAATAATATATTGGCGGAGCTAATATTTGAACTATGGGCTTTGCGATTTCCACTTACCTATAATCTCAGCAGAACGCTGGCGCCAATGATGCATAGAATATTGGCGCCGCGGTATGGTGCCAACGCAAGACGTGGAATTAGACACGCATTGTTATCAGCAAACGATTTGGTTTGAAACTCATCATATGATCATTTCTCGCTCATTATATATTACTTATCACATATGTGTAATAGGGAAATGTGACGAAACTGCCTAATATTTAGATTTACGATCATTGTTGAAATTGTCTATTCATTATTTTTAGATCCTTAAAATAACCTATCACTTTCTTTCATCTGGTACGAAATGTTGCTAACAAGTCACCGATCAGATTCTTTGTTTAAAATTTGAGAACGGATGGGCATTGTGCCGGCTCGCCGCGCACGTTTCGAAAATGTGAACCTGTTGTCTGTTTTTGTTTATGTGAACTTTAAAAGTGCAAATTGCGTTTCTGTAAAAGAAAGTTTTTGTCTTCACACCGTTTGCACTTTTCGTGGTCTTACATTATAACGTTTTCATTTTAGTTGTGTGCTCCAAGGTCTCAAAAATTGTTTTTCTCAAGTCAAGTAGAATTTTTTGTTTTGCTATTCAACTTCCGCTATACATATTAGTCTGGTTAAAATCTTATTTTTGTTATATATATATATATATATATATATATATATTTAACCTTATATAATGCATTATACTATTATGAATGATAAGCCTTAATTAAGAGCATAATCTAGAATTTTCTTGGCATAAGTCTACATTAATTTTGTTATAAAATGATTCCCGTGGAAGTCGTATTCCTTGTTAGTGTTACCATATTCTAAAATTCTCTAATTTCAGAATTAAATTTTATGTGAAAAAGAACAACCAACAACTAGCAGCTATGAGTTTTCTGCATTCGCGAAACAATTCAACCAACCGTAATATTCAACTATTTGATCTTCCTGAAGACAACATCAAACGAATTTTATCATTGTAAGTTGCTTTTTGCAATAAATGTCTCTTCTTGGCATTCATTAGAAATGCAAACTGTGGTGCAGTTTTATCAGTCGATAAGAAATGAGCACAGTTAAATCATTTTTTTCCTCATTAGATGATGCATGATACAATTTTTCCAGTTGCAATATGGTTGATTTGTCGAGATGTTCACTTGTATCAAAGCGATTCCGAGAATTAATCGAAGATATGGAGGATGAGCAGGAAACATCGATTCGTTGCACCAAAAGTGCTCGCATTTTTATTTGCGATCGTAGACGGTTGGTTTGACTTGCACTAATTATTTTTAAAAAAAGCAGTTGGTTGTTTTAGAGCCATCCTGGAAGGAATGTCGACATTTGTTCCAAAAAGACTTCCTCGTAAAACTGACAAAGTTCAAAGAACGAGGAGATCCAAGTATCCCATCAATGGAACACGAGGACCGAGGCTAGATAGTACTACCACCCAGTCATCTGCAACAGTATGTTGTTTGACAACTACTCGACTTTTATTTTATTGCTTTAGACCGGTACTGATAACACAAATGCTCCATCGTCATCAAATGTTCTTCCATTCATCGACGATCAATATGCAGACAATTCCAAATCCAACTGGGCTTTTACATTCGACTTTGAGCCGTGGTTGAGCACGCACCAAGTGCGCGAAGTTTACTTTAAAAACTTTTGCTCGTTTATCGATCGTGAAAAATCTGGAATCGAAATGAATTATAAAGGAAGTAACACAATTTCACCACTGATTATGGATAACAATCGCTCTTTTGATAAAATTCCACACCAGCATACTATTAATGAATCAATGATTGTTAATTTGAAACACAAGGTATGTTGGCGGGAGATGTATGATCAAATGAACATTTTTTTCTAGGATATTGACATTCTTAAAAGAATATCGGCCGGAAGAGTCGAAAGGCTTGCAAAAAATTTGGAAAACGTTCAGAATGCTCATTTTGTATTTAAAGATTTTTGCTGTTATAGTACGAGACCACCAGCACTCATTTTTTGGTTTATTTCACTGTAAGTATAAAATCATGTCAATATGAATTAAATGTTTTTTTTAGACTTCGGCGAAACATTTCTAGCATCACCTTGGATCGCGTTCAATCGCCAGTCCCTGTTGAACTTCACGAAGTGATGTCTTTGTCGAATATCAAAAAGCTGCACATTGTTCAACACGAATCGAAACCTGCGATGCTTGTACGATCCCAATTCTTATTAAATTGGCTTCGATTGCCGAACCAGATTCGAAAGAAGGTCTCCATTCATTTAACTGGATGTCGGGAAATCACACCAAAAGGTCTTGCTGCGTTTGCCTGCGCCTGGAAATCGAAAGCAGAACCGGCGGTGTTTGAGCAAATTTCTATTGATGGAAATTCGTACAAGTTTGTTGCATTTATCAACGAACTGGAGAATCTTCAAGAAGAAAGTGAACGCGAACCTCCAGGGAGCCCGAGTCCGCACAGTTTGTGCGATGAGAATGTGCACGATGTTGTATTGGAGAAATGTGTTGAATTGAAGCATCTTAAGAACGCTTCGCATTTTCTTCGCTTCCGTTACTGTAAGCCGTCGAGGAGGATGGTTCTAACTTGCGAATATGATGACCGAATTGTGAAGACAGTATCACCGACGACTTTATCTTTCTCAAGGCTCAGTCTCTCTAGGCCGAGTTCGAAGCAGATCTTAACAGATTTGAAAACGGTGCAATCGTCAGCTGATATAAGAGGTGAGAATTTTAGTGTAAATTATAATATTAATTTGTATATTTTTAAGGTATCAGCGGTGGTGTTAGTATCAATGGATGTCATAATTCAGACAATACTGAAGAACCGTCATTTGTGAATCGTATGTTAAGATTACTGGCTTAAATGTAATTATCAATGGCCAAGTTGTTTAAAGTGTATATAGTGTACAACTATTTATTATCCCTCACGATTATAATATGCTCATTATTGAATAGAAAAACAATGTAAATATAGGTTTATTGATATGTAATATCAGCATTTCTTTATTGCATGAAATGTAACCTTTTATACAATTTCAATTGTTTTTCTTTAGTATGTTCTTGATCGATTCTCAAATATTATCATATATCATCACATATCACTTGTTGTTTTTATTGTTTGGAAATATGTATATTAATTATTAGCTATTTATTTTTTGGAAATTATTCTCATGTTTCTAGCGGTGAAATATAATTAACAATTGCTCAAAACAGGAGATTTGTGTGAATATGATTTGCTCGAAATTTACTACTGATTTCATTATTTCCTTTAACCGATTGCTATCGTTTTTATTATTAAACTGTAAAATAATTATTGTATATATTCTGTACTACATGATGATTTTTAAATATTACTTCAAAATCTTATCAAATAAATATTTAAACTTTATTTGTTATTGTGACTTACTTTACACATTAGAAGTTGTTAGTTCGATAGGTGTAAGAAAATTGGGAAAAAAGAGAACATGTACCTTGTTGAAGAAAACCTGCTCTCTCTTGGGAAACTTGTTTAAAAAGTTGGCATGTTGCACGTAACCGGCTGAAGTGCGGAAGACGCACAAGGAATAAAGAATACGGTGGAAGAAACTTGTATTTCGGCTATTGAAAAATCTTATAGCGTCTTGATGTATCAAACAGATTTCTTTAATATTGCAGGCTAAACACTTGTGTCCGAAAATATGGATGTTATTAAATCTAGGAAAAGCGGAAATTGCTCCCGTCGGAAAATAAAATTCATTTCTGCAAAAATCACGGATTATTACACCATTTCATTTTAAATTTCGATTTTTTTTCATTTTTATAAAAAAAGACTAAAAAATCAAAGATCTCAAAGGACGGCAACACGGCCACAAACGACTTTTTCGTCAATTCCTCTTAAATGTGTGCTGCCCATAATTTCGTAAAAAAAGAATGGCCGTCAAAACGAGAACCACATTTATCCTAATTTTTTAAAACTCTTCCATTAGGCACCGAACTATGAAAAGTACAATAAACATCACCCCAGGACAAAACCTATCCAAAAACCCATTTGGAGGCGGAGCCAAGAAGGATACTAAATTGGATTCAATTAATAAAATCAAGACACCATTTTTTCCAAAGCGGAAGCCTTCTTGGATCCATCTTAAAATTCCGTTTTTTTCAAACTTGTGATCTAGTTTTCGATTGACTTGTCGGGAAATGAACAATGATTATGTATTGTATACTTTGAATTGTTTTGAAACCTATTGTTTCTAATACAGTTTCTAAAATATAGTTCATATTTACTATTCAATTCCAGAAGATTACATTCGCTGCTAAACTATTATGAATCGAACATTTAATTTGCAAACCAAATCCAAACGAACATTAGGATGTTAAATCTAGAAAAAGCGGAAATTGCTCCCGACGTAAAATAAAATGCATTTTCGCAAAAAAATCCCGGAATATTACACCATCTAGTTTAAAATTCTTCCTTAAACTTCTATGCATTAATTAATAAGGATAATAGTGGATACGTATCATACTTGGTAGTCACGAAAATCTAGGTTGATCTTTGAGAACTTTTTTTTATAAAAATTAATCTAAATTTAAAACTAGATGGTGTAGTAATCCGTGATTTCTTTTGCGGAAATGGATTTTATATTCCGACGGGAGCAATTTCCGATTTTCCTAGATTTAATAACATCCGAAAATATGAGGCCATTGTTTTTGAATTACGGTAGTGATACAGTTGGAACCACCATTTTCTATACAGTAACAATTCGAAAAGAAATGTTAAAGAAGAAATCAATGTTGTTTAGCCATCCTCAAAATAATTTTTATTCTACATAGCAGGGTTGCACGGAAATCAGGTTTCATAATCAGGAAATCAGAAACGGACAACGGAAAACGGAAAATGGAAAACGGAAGATGGAAGGAGGAAGTCCGTGAAGAAGATAAAACTACTGGGAATGGAGATTTTTTGTTGCTTTAGAGCGTGTTTCTGTTATTTGGCTTCGCACGCACGCATTTAACACGCTTTTGACGGACGGAGAATACCAGAAGATTGGAAAATCGCCAAAGTGAGTCTCCTACGAAAGGGGAAGGATGGTCTATAAGATCATGCATCGACAATATCCATTCTGTTAGACTACTCATCAAAAATGTAATGAATTAAAATTCCCTCTGGAACCATCTCTAATCGACTTTTCGTCTGCTTTTTCAGAAATCAGAATCCATGGAATCAATATTCCGTTCAAGAGATTGGTGCGTCAAGTTGACTCGGTATCACCGCCTCTGTTCACATTTTTTCTCCAAATTATTCTCGATGAATCCGACAAGGAGAGGGTGGGAGATTTTGTTTTAAATTGGAAAATTATTTTACCTTTTTTATTTTAAGATGCATTCCATCTGAATCAGCATTAAATTCTCTATAAGATTATGACTCCATTACATTACTAAATTTTATGTTACAATTTCCAGTCCGTTACTATGATTGTCGAGCATGTCTCATGGCCCGGAATCTTGTAATCAGAAGTTGGGCGAGGACAGATTTTTGATTTTTGACGTGTGAATCAAAAAAAAATGGTTTGAAGACGAAAACAATGGTTTGAAGATAAATGGTTTGAAGACGAAAACCCCTATTTACTGGCTAATAGTTAGAATCAAACTTGAACTCATTCGAAAAACTAATCGGTTTTTCCTACTGTGTAAAAGCTTCCGGTTTGCCAACCTTTTGTAATGAAACAATTTTGATCATCTCTGGGCTACAAGAGACCTGTTTTACCAGAATGTGGACGAAATTATTAATTACATCGGACCTACTTTTTTCAGAAACTTTCTTCCACAATTCGGTCTTTCTCAAAGTTTGACATTTCTACGTCGTTATTGCAAATCAGAGCTTAACGTTTATCTACACGTTTATATTGCCCAATTGCAAGATACATAACAGAAAAAAACAACCGCGGGAAAGTGAGTTTTTATGGTTGTATACCAGTTTATTATTGTTGAATTTACTTGAATATTCGGTAAAGAATTGTTGAAATAAAATGCGTAATTATTTTAGTTCGCTTTTTTAAAATTTGCCCTTCCGCTCATCACTTTTGTCATTGGTATCAGATATCTCATTTCAACAGCCAATTCCAGAATAAGGTATACTATTGAAAAATATACAGTGCCGGTTGTAAACGCTGGGTTTTCGAGCATAACTGGTAATGGTTCGAGAGCCGTTATTGAGCCGAAATTTTTACCAGCTGTTTCTGAAAGCGTTAGAAAGTTTGTGCACAAGAGCCATACGAAAATAATAAATAGGAAAAATAAAATTTTTAGGGAAAAAATTGAATTTTGGAAAAAATCAAATTCCGGCCTTAATTTTTCAAAAAATCATAATTTCCAAAAATCACGTTTATTTAACACATTAAATATAAAAACTATCCAATTGGGTCTAATACTTTGTTGAAAAGCCACGAGAGTCAATCTGGCATCTGCGCTTCATGGAGCCGAGCAAGAGCAAAGTGTCGATTACTGAGAGTGGGATCTTCTTCCATTCGTCTACCAGTTTCTGGTACTTCTCTTCCGAATTTTTCCTGCCTATCGTCTGTCCTAATCTTCCCACAAATTCTCAATTGGATTCAAGTCAGGGGACTTGCTCGGCTAGTCCATAACGCGAATTCTGCGGCACGAAAACCAATTGTGAACTCCAAATTATTTGAGAAAATTAAAATCTATTGTGCCTTTACAAACTTGGAAGTGTGTGTTTGGATCATTGTCCTGTTGGAAAATGATCCCACGACCCATTGTTTTGTAATGTGGCAGCATTTTGGATTCTAGGATATCCTTGTAGACGTGGCGATTCATGATGGTCGTTCCTTTTCCGGAGAAGGAACCCCACACCATACAACATCCTCCACCGTGCTTAACGGTGGATAACTGGTATCTGGGATCATACCGGGAGCCAACTGGACGCCGTACCCATTGAATTCCGCCGCTTCCGAAAAGCAGGAACTTGCTTTCGTCCGACCATAAAATTTGATTCCAATCTTGACGAGTCCAATTCAGGTGCTCCTTCAACCAGGCAACTCTGTTCTTCTCCGAAATGAATGTCTTCTTTACTGGACGTCTTCCCATGACTCCAGCTGCTCTCGAACGACGTTGGACGGTCGAGTTCGATGGGGAAACCGGACATTTCATGAAAACGTCTCTTCGAATCGCAGCCGCCGTCAGCCTGGGATTGAGACGACGGACACTGTGAAATTTTACTGGGTGACATCCTTAGCTCTTCCAACGTCTTAAAAATCTTCAGATGCACGGTTTTCCAACGCCAAACTAAGAATCAAGATCTCTCAGAGATGCACCAAGTTGGAATCCCCGAAAAATGGATTTTTGCTCTTCAACTCCTCAATCGTCAAGTCACGATTTTTACCAGCTCTAGAAGACTAAAAGCTACAAAAAGACCGGAAACATTGATGATTTTAAAACAAATGCAAGTTTAAAAAAAATATGCAAAAAGACCCATTTTTCGAAAAAGTCGCAAAATTCGCAGAAATGCGTCAGAGTGTTTGCGTACGGTTTGTTTTCTGTTTCGAAATTTTACAAATTGCCTCTTTAGTGACCAAAATAAATCATGGGAATCGGTTAGGTATTTGTAGAGTTATGCTAGAAATTCCCCGCGTTTACAACCTTTTGGCCGCTACTGTAAATTAAAATAAATACCCAGAAGTACATAAGTGTTAATAAGTTGTTTAACTTATTGTCTCTTGCCTTGATTAGTTTACATATTTTGAGATGACGGAAAGGATAATTAGATTGTAATTTTCTTCTCGAATTTGATGGTATCGAGATTCTTTGATTTAGTATATCCACCATTAATTTGAAAATATTCAGGAAACCTCGTGGAAATTAATAAAATTTGATCAAATTTCGTAAAAGCCACATTTCACGGTGGCGTGCCCCTATATAAAACGAAAAACTTATAAAGCACGTAAGAAAGTTATTCAAATGTTCACAAATTCAAATAGAAACAACAAATTCAACAATTAAATCTTGAAAGGTCTCATCAAACGATTCCCGTGACATTAATTGAGTTGTAACATTGCCAATAATAACATTTTCATCAACGTTCGTTAAATTTTTAAAATGGTATTCCAAATGATCCGAACCATAATTATTAAATGATGAAATTAATAGTCGAAGTTTATCCTCCTAAAGTATTAATGATATACATGTTGAAAATTCGAATAATTACCTTTTTATCAAACGTGGAATATCGTAGGGTTTTTAAGCATATTTTCCCATCATTTTTTACAAAAAGATTAGTTTTAGAAGATCTATCGTCTATTGAATTCAGAATTAATGTATCCGGTATCCACGGAGATAATTTTGAAGGAATCTGTAAATAAGTAAGTCTGTAGATTTAAAGTCCCAATAAATTCTTCCAAAAAAATTTGCAAGCGCTAAAAATCATTTTGGCTTTTCGAACAGCGCAAAGTTGTCGTTTTTCATCATTCATCTTCCATGAAATGTCATTGCAGAAACAAAAATTGATGAATGACTATTCAAAAATAAGGTTCGGATTGTTTTTCAAGCTGCGACTTTTTAAATGAACAATTCACTTACAAGGTAAATGCAAATGAACATTTTCCTTATTTAAACGTATCTTAATAACATTCGCGTTATTATTTCATAAAATTGACAGGTTACTATTTATATATTTTCAAAATCTAAGAAATTGACAATTCCAATTTTCTTTTCATAAAAAATAAAAGTAATATATCTGATTTGATCTAGAAATTTTGAAGAAATATAATGAAAAACAGAGAAACTATTAACTTAAATTGAATATTTGTTTCGTGATCTCTTTGAGACCATTGAAAATAATTCAAAAATGATCAAATAGACCTTTCAATTTCTTAGATTTTGATATTAGCTGTCTTAAACTAGTAAATAATATGCACTTGTTATATGAGCACAATTTCTGAGCCCCAGCTTAATCATTCCATTTGGAGTGCACGTACCTGTACTTTTGTTGGATGCTCAATATGCAGTCGTTTATCCTTCCAGCATTCCAATGTTTCCATTTTTATTAAAGCTAACTTCGAAGTAGGAAAGGAAAATTTCAGGATAGATATCGAGACATCGATCTGAAAACGTTTTATAAGTAAAAGATTATCCACAATGCGGAAAAGTAAAAAACAATTATCGGTGAATTTTCAAGCTTACATTAATTTAATCAATTTCTTTTCAATTATCTAGGAATTTTACTTTCAGAATAATTCGGAAAGTAACACGCTAACTTGTTCTATTATAAAATGAGCTCAGTTAACGGGCTCAAATCTAACTTTGCAGAAAGATATTTATATTGATAAGTAATTTAAGGACTTGCCTAAATTGTGGTGAATATTGTTTTATGGAAACAGCCGGAAAAAAAGACAATTTGTTTTTATTGCTAAAATAATGAAATTACGGGTAAAGACCTAAGTTAAAAATATTTGAAACTCTCTAACAAATCGTTTAATATCTTAAAATTACGTAAACTTTATCAAATATGCGACGAGAAAGAAAAATAAATCTGATTTTATCTAGAAATTTTGAAGAAATATAATGAAAAACAGAGAAATTATTAACATAAATTGAATATTTGTTTCATGATCTCTTTGAGACCATTGAAAATAATTCAAAAACGTTGTAATTCAATTTTCAATTTCTTATATTTTGATAAAAATTTTCTTTTAATCTTTAAGTGGATGCAGAATATTTGAAGAAAAGGCAAAATCTTTCCAAAGTCATGTTAGCTAATTTAAGTAGAAAATTATTGATGGTAGAAGCTCATTATATATTATAACTGCTTTTAACTAATAAAAATCTTCTAGTCCTAGTCTACTAAACTTAATAGAAACTTTACAAAGTTTTTGTGGTATACATGTTTTAGTACATTTGTAATCTATACGAGAAAATCTAAAAGAAACTCTAATATACTCCAAAAATATCTAAAAAAAGAAAATGTTTTAGGTGGCGAGTCAGATTTGCAAATAAGTAAGGCGTGGCGATTTTCAAATTAAAAGAAAACCATATTATTTTGTAAAATTTGTGGAAAATTGGGATATTTTTGGGATTTTTGGGACTCTGTAACGTAAAGCGTTTGATCCCTACGTTGTTATCGCAACTGAGATCTTAAAGTGTATATAGCATTAATAGACTATTTCAAATTTTTTGACGGCGCTTTGCGAACCGCTGCGCAGCAAGACCATTTTTTTGAAACGCGCAGATTTATGCCATGCGTCGTCAACAAATTTGAAACATTTTTTAATTAGCTAGCTAGCTGTTTTTGCTAAATAAATATATTCCTTCTTCGCATCTACAACAGATTTCAAACCCATTGTTTACCTACTTACACCGTTTTATGGCTCCTATGTTTTGTGGGTATTCGAGCCATAAGGATAATGACGCCTCCCTCTGTAAATCCCTTGTAAATTTATTGGATAGTATGTGAATGTTTTACTCACATTTTTTCTGTTTAGAATATAAAGGACTTTAGATCCAAAATCTTCTTCATCTTTTACTTTTCAGAATTATCTTTAAGATGGTGAAGCAATTGTTATAAAAATGAATTCTCTACATTACTAACGTACTATTTTCTTAAGTGAGACGACGATTTCTAACCTGTTGCTTCTGTCGATTTGGAGCATAATATTTGTCGTATTCCATGAAAAGGTCATCCCATTCAATAACTGGACGTCTTTCAATAACCAAATCTTCAAAGCTGTGAACCTGCACAACAGTTATGATGAACAGGATATCCATGTGCATATTTACTGTAATAAAAGGAACAAATGTTAAGAAATATAAACGTTTCAATGTTATACAAAACAAACGGAAACATATTTGCAAACTTTAACGACCAACAAAGAATGAGTCCCAAAAGAGGAATGAAGCTTATTGAAATATTCTTTTCAGCTATTTTTGTTTTTTTTTAGTGTTTTTGAAGTAATATCAAACGGGAAGTGTCAACGATATATTTTTGAATATTTGAAATATATATCTATGAAAATTTATTAAACTTTAGTAAAACATATATTATTCGTTTGAGACAAATAAATTTATATCAACATTTTCCGGTTGAAAAAAAGGATATGTATATTTGTAAATTAGATTTGAGCATCCAACAATGGCAATTACATATGTTTGGTGCTTATGAAAAACTCTATTCACATCGTTTATTAAAAATTGAGTATTTGGTAGAAAAGAAACTAGAAGGAATGTTGAAAATAAATAAATAATCTTGTAATTTTTAATTCAACCGAAGTGGGATGATTGATGTTGTGTTTTCAAATATTTTGATATTTTGTTATTAAAAGGTTCAAAGTTTCGTTATATTTAAATTAAATGGTTTAGGCGATAGCCGTAAAAAACGAGTGTCATTCTCATTCCCATTCATTCTCAAAACGAGTCTTTAAAGAGTCATTGTTTAAAAGTTATTCTGTACAAACCTTCCGTTTTAATTAGATACCAAGGGATGAGAAGCATATGAATATTGGTAACAAAATGTCAAAAACACAATAACCGACTTTTTCTATGCACGACAACTGAAAGGTTCGATTTTTGGAACTATGATGTCAAATTACAGTAGTACGCCAAGTGGAAATGAGCATTTTCTAATATTATTAATAAGCTTTCCCGTATTAACTTCAGAATACTATTCATGTAAATTTGTTATGCACATTCTAAACTATATTGAAAACTGATTCTATGAACGTAAGACTATGTCTGAGTATGTTTTCTGAGTTTTCAGTTTAAATGCTCAATTTGGCGTGCAGTAGTCTAGGTAAATATAACAATTTTGTCTGTTGCCAAGCTTAAATGTATACTACAAACTATTCGACGGTATATTTAAACTGGGTAATCTAAAATATGTTCCGGTTTGAACATATTCAGTTGGCGTGAAGCAGGAAAGAACATAAAACCGGCAACTGCAAACGTTTTAGCGGGGATGCATTTATTCTTTCCATATAAATTAAAGCGGCAATATTTTTGATGGTCTAGATAGTTTCGGATATATCCTTAGTTTCATCAGAATATTTATGTTGAATACCAGAATACGCTATCAAAATTTTAGAAATCGAACATTATTTTTGGCGTTCATGAGAATGTGCCAAGTAACTTTTTACGTAAAATATAAGCGGTTCAGACGCGGTCATCGATCAACAAAACCCTTAGGAATCAAAGTTAAGTTTCACAAATGAATTTTAAGCAATGATACAGAAAACAGCGAGTACCGTAATCATAAAAAAATCTAAATTTTACGAGTAGAAAAAAGATATCTACGAAATTCGTGTTCTTTTACGCCATTACTGGAAACAAGGCTTCAACGCAACTGCAGCAGCAAAAAAGATATGCGAAGTTTAAGGCGACAATATGGTCTCGAATCCTACTGCGCGAAATTGGTTCCAAAGATTTAACGACGGCAACACTGATCTCGAGGAAAAGACAAATTCAGACCGACATATGACAGTGGATTCTGAAGCAATCCGTGAAGCTGTAGAGACCAATCCATGAATAAGTACTCAAAGATTGTCGGCCGACCTCGATATTCCTCAAACATCAGTTGTCCGACATCTTCACGCCCTTGGAAAACTCAATAGACGCTGCCGACATTGACTGAAATTCAAGCTCAAAAACGTGTAGAGACTTGCCGAAAACTGCTCGAAAATCCACAAGATTACCGTTTTATTCGTAGAATTCGTAGAAGTGGGTCTATTTAAGTAATCGGAACAGCCAAAATCAATGGTTGGAACCCGGTAAAACGGTGGAACCGGTAGCAAAATGTGATCGTTTCTCAAAGAAGGCACTTTTTCTGTGTTTGGTGGAATTTCGAAGGTGTAATTTACTTCAAGGTAGTTCCAAATGGTCGGACCATCGACGCAAGCCTCTATTGTCCCCAAATTGATCGAATGTATGCGGCACTTTGTGAGAAATATCCAGCATTGATCAATAGGAAGCGGATACTTCAACAAGACAATGCAAAACCGCACACCGCCAGACAAACGAAGGAAAAGATAAAAAATCTCGACGCCATTGAACTTCTTCCGCATCCAGCTTACAGTCCCGTCCTTGCGCCATCTGATCATGACCGTTTCCGATTCAAGGCACACTTCGTAGCTTCAGGGGATCGAACAACTTGCCGATAGGTGGGTTCAAGCCATAGAGTCAAATGGTCTTTACTTTGAAACCGAATTGTTTTCAGGTGTTGTAAAATTATGTTTAAATTACTAATAAAAAAATTTTGGTCCACTCTAATAAAATGTTCGATTCAGAAATGACCAAAGTACAAATATTTCCTCTAAATTATTTTTTATTTAAAGGAATTTGATCAAATTATGTATTAATGAGCAAATTTCAATGCTGAATTTGGCAGTGTTAACAATTATTTTTTCAAAATTGTTTGACTGATTTATTCTGGATACACAAGTGATCCTTTCGAATTTTTAAATTTCCTGAATTTTAATTGTTTTCCGATGTATTTAAACTCTTAAAGAAAGCTTTTTAGATTTAAGGAAACTGTATATATGAATATTTTTGGTATATGCTATAGGAATAAGAAATTTCGAATGATGTATATCTTCTGTTTGTAGTAAAAAATGACATATCTACCAAGGATTCTACCAGTATTGCTAATATAACTCCTATCTGAAAGAACCAAGAAAATCATAAATTCAAGTAATTTTGAGTATTTAGGGTACATAAAGTATGTTTTAGACAAACAAGATTATTTCGAAAAGTTTTTTTACGATAGACAGATGCTATATACTTTTCGAATCGAATAATTTGTCCTATAACATATCCCAATACAAAAAATATTCATTGATACAGTTTTCTTTTAAGTAGTACTTTTCTTTAAGAAATTAATTAAATCGGAAAAAGTTATATAATTGTAATTTCAAAATTCAAAAGAGCATGCTCTAAATGATTAAGTATCCATCATGAAATATTGAAAATATTATTAACAATTTCAAATTAAGAATTGAAATTTGCTCATAAATTCCTAATTTGATCAATTTCCTTGAAATAAAAAATGATTTCATGAAGATATTAATACTTTGGTTAATTTTTGAATCGAATCATTCAGTTGGCGTGCTCTTGGAATGAGTCATGGCTCTCAAGAATTGCAAAAAATAGCTTTAAAGGTTACCTAGTTTCACCTTAACAGCGTTTTCTTTATGAATTATGATTTACGAAAAATCTGACAGTTCTACAAACTCTTTGTATATTTCTCATGGTGAAAAAAAGACTGGAGACTGAGCAATGATATTGAGAAGAAAGTATCCAGATTACTGTAATCTGGATACATTCAAAGGACCATCAAAGGTCCATCAATATAGATAAGAAACAAATTATATGGCAAAAAGTTCCGCGAAAAGGTCCCGGATTTTCTTCTCTCGGACGACTCTATCCACGTCACCATGTATGATAATAAAATGAGCTCAATAAACGTGCTCAAATTTAACCATTTTGGAGAGACATAATTATTTTTAAATAGTTTGAGACAACCCTTGTTGAATTGTCGTAATTAATGTTTTATTAAAAAAAGTAACTATTTCTCTTAAAATTCATACAATCGCTGTTCCCAGTTGGGGTGCTCAATCTATTGTAGATCTCTTAATATAAGAAATAAACATAAATTTTTAGAATATTATTAAATGAATAATGCATTATGAAAAAAGTCGTTAATACCCTAAATTATCCACTAGTCTTCTCTATATTTCGTCAATATTTTCTCTTCTGATATCCTAGGAGAAAAGAATCCATGAGCTGTATTTAAAAGTTAAGTAGAACACGATTATTTAAGAATTAATATTAAAGTTAATATTTAGTATAATCATTTATACATCATAGAAGAGGTTTAAATTAAATATAGTGAAAGAATTCTGTTATTTGTTAGCTAATTTAAGTAGAAAATTCTTGATGGTAGAAGCTCATTATATATTATAACTGCTTTTAACTAATGTAATACAAATTGGTTTTTTGTTGTCTTGTTTTCTAAATTTTTATATAACATACAAAATGAGCTATAAATAATTTAATAAATAAGAAGAACAATCATAAACAAAAAGCATTTAGAACTGAAAAAAGTGTTTAAGCGAATAATTTTGGTTATAAATCATATGAATGCCGTCGAAAACGCAATGTAACTAAAAACATAAAATAAATGTCTTAGAGGTGGAGTGTATACTTTCATATGCTAATATTGTCTTTTCTTTGGAAAAATAAACAAGAGTTCTTGAAAAATCATTAATATTTAAGAAAAATAAGAACAATCTGAAAATTTTTTGAGATGATATTAATGGTTTAAGGAATGTCAAATTATTCGCATCTTCTTGAGAACCAAAGAATCATGAATATTCGCGTGAATGGGAAAATCCAAAGAAGCGAAATTCTATTAAAGAAGTTAGTGAAGCTGAAATGATTCTTTTGTCTCATTTTACCGAGAAAAATATGTTTCAGCTCATTGTGTAAGTGTGTAAACAAAAAGACTTTAGAAGCAATAAGTAGAAATGTACCGTGAAAAATTAATTAAGAAAGTAGGTGTTTTAGGTCGCAATCTCAGATTCAAAAAAATTGATTTTTTGAATATTTGAATATATATATATATATAATAAAGTTATACGTAAATCTTTCCGATTTCTCTCGACGCACAAATAACTAGATTTATCTCCACTTCCCTCTAAATTATAGAAACTCACTGAAATGCAAGCTCATATAATCATAACTGAACATCTCTTTGGCTTGAAGATTTTTCTAAAAAATGGTGATCAGTTTCTTAAGCCACGAAGTTAGGATCCAAAATGTATGGGTAAAAATTGGCATTGAGCCCCAATAATTATTATGTATTCCTTCAATTTCACGGGCTCTATACATGAATATATAGTTATTAAATACAGTACTGCCAATAACTTATACTACAGTACACGCTGGGTCAGAGCAATAGAAAAAATGAAATACAGGGAGGAGTCGGGGACAAGATTTAATGTTCGGCCACAATTAATTATTCTCTTCTATTTTCATATTTATCTTAAAATAAGGTTTGTTATGAATTAAAATACTTTATATATAGTTCAAAAAATTCAGCATTTAAAGTTTTCCAGCTATATTCAGTCTTAATGGAAGAAATGTTTAGTTCAAAATGGCAAAATAGATTATAAAAGTTTATCGTATCCAGAATTTCTTTTGTTTCCAATAAACATTGTGGCCCATAAAATTCTGCATCGAATTATGCAGGTATCATGTCGCTAAAAAGTTGTCAAGGCTCAAAAAATTGTGTTTCATCGGATTTGTCCGTAGAGCACGATTATTTTTAATCGAAAAAAACGTATTAATTGGTAAGTGATGGTTTCCAGGTATTGTTTAAATTATTATGTTTTTAATTATCTACAATATATTTCAGAAGTTGGTTTACATCATGCATGATCAAGTTTTCACGGAACAAGTTTATTATCGATTAGCAGAGCCGTAAATCATGTATGTCGTTTAACATATGATTGGAATACAATCGTTTATTGTTCGTAGAGCAAAGATAACTATCATAAATGTTGAATCGTTCGGTTAATGGCATCAGGAACGTATAAGCACATAAGTATTTTAATATTTTATCGGATACTATATTATTTCACTATAACAGTATATTTATTATTGTACTATTATCAAAATCTAGGAATATGAAAGGTTTGATTTGATCATTTTTGAATTAATTTCAATGGTCTCAAAGAGACCATGAAACAAATATCCAATTTATGTTAATAATTTTTCTGTTTTTCATTATATTTATTCAAAATTTCTAGATCAAATCAGATTTATTACTTTTATTTTTTATGAAAATAAAATTCGAATTGGCAATTTCTCAGATTTTGATAATACTTTGGCTATAATAACCTTCATGGCACATCTTGAGATTAAACTTAACAAGTATACTCATTACATTAAAAACCATAATGAGTTGGAGCAGAAAGGGTGGAAAGACAATTTTGAATGTTGGAATCCGCAATTTGGAATTACATTTGAAAATCTGGAATACGGATTCCGGGTTTCCTCCCATCTCTAATGTGTTCGATTCCAATCTACCCTATTTTACCGTTTCATTGGATTCCTCGACGCAGATGGTTATGTTTTCATCATTTCGATCAAAAAAGAAAATATAACAGAAGTTGTTATGCACAAAAGTAGTGAAGAATTTTTCCTCCTCCGATGGGAGAAGGGGGGGGGGGTGGTTGTTTGTTGTTGTTGTTGTTGCTTTTATGTTTATCATTATACAAGGAATATAAGAATTAAAAAATGAATATATGGCTACATTTAAAGATAAATTTTAAACTAATGAAATGGTAATGAAAATGAAACACTCTTGATGGTATAGTAGATAAACAACTTGAGGGATGAATAAAGATGAGATATCTTATTAAAACTTCATAGGGAGATTTACGATCAGTGAACTGACAAAACCAATATAGGCACATGAAAAGTGCCGGGCCCATAAAATGTGTTAGGAAAACGTAAGGATGACAAATATGGAGCATGCTTATCTGACACCACTCTACTTTGCCTAAGGGATTGGATCGATAACATTTGGAGACAAATTTTTTCTAAAAATCCTGACCCTAAAAAATAGATTTTTATAATGGATTCGGCTCGTTGTCATCTAGAACCGACAGTACTAGAGGAGCTTAATCAGCAGTGCACATTAGCAGTTATACTGGGTGGATTTACTAAGTATCTTCAACCATTGGACGTTGCTGCGAGCAAACCATTTAAGGATAGATTAAGGAGCTGCTGGGAATCTTGGATGGCCGATTTGAGCCAGAAACTTTCACTAGAAATGGGAACCGAAAGAGACCGTCGTACGCAACAGTGACAAATTGGGTATCCAACAGTTTTTATAGCATTTCGGATAATGTTATTTTTAACGGATTTAGAAGATCTTTAAGCCAAGATTATGATAGTGTTATGGAAGTTTTATGTGATAGATTCAAATGTCTTTAATGTGCTAACCTTGTTAGACATATATGCTTTTTATTGTTATAGATTTTGATTGTTTTGTTAGTTAATGTATCCAAAAATTTGTTATCGATTAGTCAATAAACAATTCCAACTTTCATTTTGAGTAGAACTGTTTTCATTAAATATTCTGATGACAGACGAGTGTGTGGAGACATTAGACACAAAATGAGAGAAATCTATCTCTCCCCCCACCACCCCCCACCACCTTCGAAATAGTGTACGAACGAAATCCAATAAAACGGTAAAATAGGGTAAGTGGATATTAGAAGAATTAAATTTTTATTTGTCATTCGTGCGATTGTTTTGAAATGATTTACAGCTGCAGCTGTTTAAAAAAGAGTAGAATTTTTTAACATTCTGGCTAATGTTCGATGACGTGGTAATAGAACTCACTCAGTTCGTATTTTTATATTGTTTTTTTAAAATAAATTTATAGAATAATACAGTAATCACTTGTAGATTAATTTTGCTTCATTTTTCTAATAGTCTTGACAGTCGAAATACGAAATTGATATCTTCCTTTTTTACGTTATAAAAATTTTTTTTTAATTTCAGAATCCGGGATGCGGAATGGAAAAATGGCCGGTATAGGGAATCGGGAATTCCGCCCATCTCTGGTGTATTGTTTATGGGTCCCGGAAGATTGTTGCTTGTCTTTATTATCTCAAACTTGGTTAATTAAATTAATTATTTAAATTTAACAAACAACAATTCAATAAAAACATAATAACAATTCAATAAAATAATACTGTATAAATATTAAATTTTGAGAAAACAAAACTTTTCTCAAAACCCGTCTGAAATATTTTGTTTCTAAATATTGTCGTGGTGTAGGTTGATGAAAAATTAGGGGTAAAGGAGCATACCGAAAAAAAATATGGTCTCGCCTGGGCTGGTGTAGATTTAATTTGCAATTTGTTTATTATTTCGATCCTAAATATAATAAATTATACCTAAAATTTTTATAATAATAATTATTATGTTGATTTAACAACCAATTTAGTAAGAGAAAACAAAATGAAACAAAATTGTGAGGAAAAAAAGCGAAATAATAAACAAATTGCAAATTAAATCTACATCAGCCCAAGCGAGACCATCTTTTTTTGGGGTATGCTCCTTTACTTCTAATTTTTCATCAACCTACACCACGACAATAACTTTATAGATTTTCACTAATTAAATTAAAACTGTAAACGTATATTCCATTTACGTATGAGTATAAGTAACATTTTAAGATGTTTTACAGTCGGATTTTTACTGTAAATACATTATTAAGATCGTTGGCCAAGAAATTTAAATTCTTTAAAAAAACGTTGGGTTCTATTTCATCTCTGTCAAAAAACTACGAATTATAAACTAATCTTTTATAAAAAGTATAAATAATTAAAAACTAAAACACTAACTAAAATGTTTCAAGTAAGACTCCTTTCGTTATCTATTTCCCCTTTAGCAGCAGTCAACTTAATTAAAATTAGAATACGAAACAAAAAAAAAAGAATTGTATGTGTGTTTTTTTTAATTACTTTAGCTTCTTTTAAATTTAATTCATGTATTTGATCAACAGTATTCTTTAAGAAAAAAAATTAATAATTTTATGTTACATCAGTTTCTGTATTACCTTATTTAATGTCGTATTCCTCCAAAGGAATAAACCGGAAGAAATAAATCTGAATCAACTCGAAGAAAAGGCTAGAAGCCATGGTCTAGAAGTCAACCCTACGAAGACGATGATCCTACACAACGACTACGCTACCGAAGACCCCATATTTTTCGGTGGTTCTGTTTTCTGGTGCCAAATACTTGGGTAGTTTCATTGCGATCGACGGTTCGTTGAATGAGGAGGTTTCCCGAAGAATCAAGGCAGCTTGGGCGGCATTCTAAAAATGCAAGCCTCTATTTCCTCACATTCCAGCAAAGGAAAAAAGAGAGCTAGTTCACCAGAACATCGTTCCGGCCTTGCTCTACGGTTGCGAAACTTGGTGCCCTTCTAAAGAAACTGTCCAACGACTTCAAAGAACTCTGTACATTATCTGCTTTCACGCCAATGGCGAAGGATCCATTTCGGTTGATTTGCTAGTTTGGAGGAAGCTGCTCAGTTGGGCTGGACGTGTCGCAAGGCTGCCGGACACGAGGTGGAGCAGAATTCTTTTAGAATGGGAACCACGAAGCTGGTTAAGAGCACACAGTTAAGCTCTAGGTCGCGAAATTCGTCAACATTGGCAAGGTGAAGCCGAACACTCTGGAGAGAGTTGGTCCGCATCTCGACGAAGTTAATGACGACGGAGAATCATGTAATCAAGTAAAGTAAAGTAATCAGCTTCTGTAATACCTTATTTAATGTGGTATCATAAGGTCCTCCTGTATTTAAGATATTTTTGAGACTCTTATAGTCTCCCCAAATCATTTTTCAAAAAAATTGTGAAAGCTATAGTCGTCGCGCGATTACCATCGCAAAATGTGGCGCACCTTTTTAAATATTATTTTTTCATTTAATTTTTATGCACGCCAAATGAAAATGGCGATTTTGCTATATTTAAATGGATTTTATTAATTTCTACGTTTTATCAAAATCTGAGAAATTGACAATTCCAATTTTATTTTCATAAAAAATAAAAGTAATAAATCTGATTTGATCTAGAAATTTTGAAGAAATATAATGAAAAACAGAGAAATTTTTAAAATAAATTGAATATTTATTCACGTTCTCATTAAGACCACTTGAAATAGTTTAAAAATGATAAAATCAAACTATTCATATTCTTAGATTTTGATAATACATGTTAACAATTAATTTTTACGTCAATATTGCATGTTTGCCTTGAAATATCTCTGGCGCTTAAAATTTTTACAATATTTGAGGTTTAAATGTCATTTCTGAGCTCCTGTTTATATCAATTCATTTGGCGTGTTTATGTTTATAATTATTTTCCACAATTTAAACAACATCTATAACATATTCTTCTAATTACTTAAGCTATAACGATATAGAACGAGCATAAACAAGGAAATAATCTTAAAAATTTAAAGAAAAAATAATATTTGAAAAGTGCGCCACATTTTGCGGTGGTAATTGGCGACGACCATACAAAAAAAAACGAGAAAAAACCTGCAGGCGAAAAATAATTGAACACTATTTTTTTCGCTTTTATTATCTTGGGAGCCTCTGTTAAAACTTTGCAGCTTTCAAATCGCATATGAAATATCAAGTGTATTAAAGAAAAATTAAACTTTATTATTGATTTTTGAATACAATTTATTAAACGATTGTAACATTTATTATCAGGTTGTATATGATAATAAACAATTTCGTCCTGAATTTGAAATACAAAGATTACTAATCAAATATGATAAAAATAGAAAATGTATTAATGAGCAGCATTGGTGGCTGGCTCTGTATCAGGTATTGGATTTGCGTTATTTTCTGGAGCGATTGGGCTTTCTGCGTCTTGTTGAATTCCTTCGGCGGCAAGCGCAGCCTCTGCGGCAGCGAGTTCTTGTCTTAATTGTTCGACGTACTAAATTATATATATATATATATATATATAATAATTAATTAGAAAATGTTAACCTCTGAGGCTTGAATGGCATCGCGTTGGCGTTTACATTCCATCTTGCATTGTTCATATGCACTGAGAACCTGAAACAATACTGTGTTAAAATCGTTTATGTTAAAATTTTGAAATTACCTTTAAAGATTTTGGTGGGGTAATAATTGGACGTGTCTTTGGTTCTTCAACAATTTCTTCTGGGACTTGCTCCGCAACTGGCTCTTCAACTACAACAGCCTTTTGTACTTCAACAACTTCGACCGGCTTTTCGACAATAACTTGCTTTTCCTTCTTTACTTTTGGCTCCCTTGATTAAAGAATTATTAAAGAAATATATTTAAAACAACGCTTTACTTCACTTTCTTAGCATCCTTAACTTTTTTGCAATCAATGGCAGAAATCAGCAACAATGAGCATAATGCTAGCACAACAACCTTTTTATACATTCTGAAATAAGAAACTAAAAATAGCGAATAAATTAACATCGGAAATGAATTCAATTATAATTGTGTTTTACCTTATCAGTAATTGTTTGCTCGAAGTGTATCAATATTTATATCGGCAGCCTTCGAAATGTTAGATTACGCTCGTGCGTCAAATTTTCATCGATATTTTACGTCATCATCTTGAATCTAGGCTGTTAGTCGACGTAGACTTGTCAATATCAGTGAAATCAATTGTTTTTTGAAGTTTATTAATTTATTAATAGTTTACAATGTGACTGATTAGGCTTATTTTTGACATGCACTTTGAGGTAATACGTACAAAAGTTGGTATTGTTTACAAATAATGGTGAATGTGTAGCTTATCCTAACTTAATTAAAATAGATCTTTATCAATATTGGATATCCTAGTATAAGATATATATGAGCACGCCAACTGGAATTTAAGTGTGTCTGAAACTTTTTGCGGTATTTTTAACGAAAAATGTTTCAGTACAATATAACTAGGTTCTTCATCTTAAACTATCTAAAAAATTATATCTTAAAATATTAATACCCTCCTAAAAAGTTAGATTTTAGCACGTTTACTAGGCTTATTTGATTATCATACAAGTTGGCGTGCATGAGAACCTCTTATAATAGAATGGACAACTATGAAATTAACATATTCATAGTTTTCAAACCGGTTTTACAGTAAATGAGCTGTGCCAAAATATTAATTACCTGAAAAAATATCTGTAAATAAATTCTGTTAAAAAATAAATATTGGGTGAGGAATAAGTTCGTTTTCAAAAAGATTTATTTGAACAAAAAACAATAATTATAATAATAAACTAGTCAATTATTTATTCGCCGTTACTGTTTACGGATTCCTACCACCTCTCGATCAATTTCTTGATGCCGTTCCGCCAAAAATCGCCAGGTCTGGTGTCGAAGAAGTTGATGTGCCAATTTTTGGGGTCCTTTTTGAGGTCCATCGAAGGAAACACACCCTCATTGGTTTAACAGAGAGCGGAAAAGGTTATAATCAGATGGCGCAAGGTCTGGAGAGTACGGTGGATGTTGAAGAACCTGCCATTCGAGCTCTTGGAGAGCGGGTTGTTGTGGCAAAATTGTTAATGCCACATAATAGGTCACCTTTCTACGAGTGACCTCTTAACTTTTTAATAATAGTTACGTATGCCACGTCACGCATGACCCAGATATTTTACTATAAATATGTAGCCCAACCAGTCAATATAAAATCCATTCCTTACTACCTGTACCTGTATAATAAATCTATTATTCATCAACTGTCGTCAACTCCGTAACAGACGACTTGTGCAACGTTCGGCCTGGCGTGGAGAAAGATGAAACAAGATGACTTGGCCTTATCGATCGCGTCTGTTCAGTCGAATAGCCGCATTCACGCGGCGCAGCTGGACAGCATAGAGCTCCTTTTTGACTGTAGCGTTTGTTTCGAGCATTTCCCGCTACCTGCAGATACTCTTCGTCTAATTCTGCAGGTCTTCACATCGAGGCGTGTCTTCAAGATTAAAGTCGCCATTTGGAACTTGGGGGAACCACATTTCTGCAGTAGAAACGCCTAAGACATCTTCTCTATACACAATGAATATCTTCCAAGCGGCTTCGGCTAAAAAGCAAAGAAGAGCAGATGTGCAAAAATGATTTTTGCCTCCTCATTACTAAACCTGAAAAAAGAAATGAAAATTTAAAATTTCAGAACAAACTTGAAATACAGTTTTGTAGAGAGAGAAGAAGTGCTATACGATAAATATATAAACTTTACCAAACAACAAGAAAATTTTTGTGAAACAAAAGATAATTTTAAAACTCTACAAAAACTGTATTTAATAAAAATTAACTAAAGTAATTATCACGCTGATGTAACAGATAAACTGAATTAAACAAAAAAAAAAAACGAAACACATGGAAAAACAGTGATTGAAAATCATTACACTAGCTGACAAAAGTTTTGTCACAAATGTTTTTCGGGTTTAACTTTTTTGTTGGCTGATTTTTCGATATGATAGATTCATATGGTTGTACCCTATTTTACCGTTTTATTGGATTTCGTTCGTACACTATTTCGAATGTGGTGCGGGAGATAGGTTTCTCTCATTTCGTGTCTAATGTCTCCACACACTCGTCTGTCATCATAATATTTAATGAAAACAGTTCTACTCAACATAAAAATTGAAATTATTTATTGACTAATCCATAACAACATTTTGGATACATTAACTTTCAAAACAATCAAAACCTATAACAATAAAAAGCATATATATCTAACAAGGTTAGTTAAAGACATTTAAATCTATCACATAAAAATTCCATAACACTATCATAATCTTGGCTTAAAGCTCTTCTAAATCCGTTGAAAATAACATCATCCGAAATGCTATAAAAACTGTTGGATACCCAATTTGTCACTGTTGCGTACGACGGTCTCTTTCGGTTCCCATTTGTAGTGAAAGTTGCTTGGCTCAAATCGGCCATCCAAGATTCCCAGCAGCTCCTTAATCTATCCTTAAATGGTTTGTTCACAGCAACGTCCAATGGTTGAAGATACTTAGTCAGTCCACCCGGTATAACTGCTAACGGATTTTTAGAAAAAATTGGTCTCCAAATGTTATGGATCCAATCCCTTAGGCAAAGTAGAGTGTTGTCAAATAAGCATGCTCCATATTTGTCATCCTTCCCTTTTCCTAACACATTTTATGGGCCCGGCACTTTTCATGTGCCTATATTGGTTTTGTCAGTTCACTGATCGTAAATCTCCCATTAGGATGAACCAAATTTTTTTCCGATTTCCTATATCCTTTTGTCTAATTGTTTTTTTTACCAAATAAAGATTTTTATATACAAGTGTTATATGTATTTTTAAAGCTCTTGAACAGCTCTATCATAAAATGTACTAAAATTTTTAATTCGTCTTTTATTTAAAATTTTTAAACTTGTAGAAGAAGTCGTGTTATTTTACGCCATTACTTAAAACAAAGCTTCTACGCAGTTGCACAAGCTAAGATATTCGAAGAGGAAGGCGACAATATGGTCTCGGACGAAATTGGTTCAAAAGATTTAGCGACGGCGGCATTGATCTCGAGGAAAAGACACATTCAGGCCAACCTACGACATATGGATTCTGACGCAATTACCATTTTATTCGTAGAATTGTAACTTGTGATGATACTCCTTCAACAAGACAATTCAAAACCGAAAACCTCCAGACAAACGAAGGAAAACATCAAAAATCTCGACGCCATTGAACTTCTTCCACATCCAGCTTATAGTCTGGACCTTGCGCCATCTGATTATCACCTTTTCCTATCCATGTCACACTTTCTTCGTGGTCATAGCTTCAATGACCTGGTCGATGTGGAATACGGGTGCCGCGAGTTTTTCGCCTCTAAGAACCAGGAGTGGTACCGCAGCGGGATCGAACAACTTGCCGATAGATGGGTTCAAGCCATAGAGTCAAATGGTCTTTACTTTGAAACCTAATTGTTTTTCATGTGTTGTAAAATTATTTTTAAATTTTTAATAAAAAAAATCGGAAAAAATTTTGGTTCACCCTAATAAAATACAACTGCGACCACGATTTTTTTTCAATCAAACGACTACAAATGGGTAAATGGAACGATTATTGATGTAAACGCTTTTGAATATACCACAATGCAACGTTATGGTTCCATCGCTTCATTGTTTAATTGAACCCAAATGGATTATTCGACTAGGTTTTAACAGAGACTGAAGAGCAATCCAATTGGAAATAATGATTGACTGAATTTTACAAGCATCATACAATTTTTATTTGTATTGTACAAGAACTAATGCACGCAGTTTATGAGCATTTTCCTAGATTTTCGAAAAATAATAAAACCTTAACAAAACATTAGACGTTTACCGAAAAGGAAAAAATTAATCAACTCAACGTTTTCCTTCGCGTTACTCAAAAAACTAAATCCAGTTGAAACCCAAATACCACAGAGCTGCTGTTCTTAATTAACTCATTTTTAATGTACTATATTGAAAATAAGTCATTTCATTATAGTTTTTCACAATTAAATCAAGCACCAATGTCGTTAGATAACGAATGTTTTCACGGAAAAAGAGGAAACGTTTTATAAATAGTTTAAATCGACAACTATTACTTGTTTGGGTTCTGTGAAGATGGCTTGCTTGATGAAGGCTTGCTTGATATAATTAAAATTATGGTCTACTTCAAGTTTTACTATAAATTGGATTAAACTTGTGGCCAAACCTCAGCCTGAATTTCCAAATATAAATATTAACTTAATATAGACATCGACACAACTGAAAATGACGATTTACCATATTTTATATGCTTATTTTAAATCTTGAAACCAAAGATGGACGAAATAACAATTTTGGAACTTCGGAATCAGGAATTTGGAAGCGAAAAATGACCGGAATCTGGAATTGTGGCCTTATCTGGTGTTAACGCTTATATGAAAAGTGAATTTTTGAAATTCAGGATTAAACTATAAAATTTCGGAACCCAGAATTGGAAATCAAAAACACAATTCCGAAATACGGAATCCGAAATTCCGCCCATCTCTACTTCACACCAACATTTAAATATAAGTTTAACGTGAAGATTGCATACTTGCCTGATATCAATTTAAAATCAATATATGCTTCCCAAATATTAAGGTAAAGCTCATTGTTTCAGATCCTATTTGCATGATTTCAATTTTTGTGCATCGGAACATCCTCCTCGGTTTATATTCCAATTTTCCTCAATCGAGCTTCTTCCTTCGCGACTTCTTCGACATAAATGAAAAATAAAGTTTTACGATGTTTACGGGTGTTTTACAATTTTAAAGACTTTTTAACAAAACCATTTTCACAAGAAATTAACTCGTTGCCTAAAACAATATTAATATCTTTCCAAAAAGTTAGATTTGAGCACGTTTACTCATTTTATTATCATACTATTGTCCTTTTTAGAGATCGGTGCCTAATAGAAGAGCAAAAGAATAAGAAAAATTGATAGACTAGGGTGAAACGACTTTAAAACGACTTTTTCGTTTATTCCTCATCAATTTGCCTTATCCATTTATTTGAGAGAACACACATTGATGTGGTCGTCCAAACAAAAACCTCATTTCACTCTAATTTATTTTCCTCTTTCATTAGGCACCGATCTCTGAAAAGGGCAATAGTAGATGTTAATTTTTAATAAAGTTTTGGTTAATTTTTTATTATAATTGTTGTATAAAGTAATAGCATATTAAATACTTTCAATTTCTGTTCGTCTAGATTTGATATAACTTGATATCCTAATCTTTAAAGATGTTATTATTTGAAAACAAGATTCTCAGGGTAACAATAACAATAAATTTAGTTTAAAACAAAACTAAAACGAAAGTTGAAACCTTAATGAACACAAAAACAGTTTTAAGTAAGTTAAGTTTTTATGAACAACAATCCTATTTTTTGTCGTCTATTCAATTTGCGTTCATCAACACTTTAACGAGCTCTTTAATAGATTAAACGGCTTTTCTTGTAGAAATATTTGTTTGTTATAGGAATAGAAATTTAATTATTTTTTCAACGTTTTTCTTTTGAGATTACAATTTTTTAGTGTTTTTATGTATTATCATGTGATAAATAGATTGTAACATTAAACTTTTTTCACTCTAACTTGATCGAATATTAAAAAAAGCTCAATAATATATTTGAGACCATAAAATTGAAAGAAATTACCAATTAATGGGATATCAATATCATTGATCGAATGAAAGTAGTTTTATAAAAGATGTTTTAATGGCGTTGATGTGTTTTATCATGTTTTCTTTTTCTTTTTTTTTAAAATTTTAACTTTGCTGTTCAGCTAATTTTTAAATATTTCATTGTTTTGGAAATGGCTAATTCGAAGAATTTCAAATCAATATCTAAATTAAAGTGGAATTATATTAGGTATTTATAAAAATGATCGTTGTGATTGCAATATTTGATTGAAAGCACATTCAGGAGAATCGCATACAGTATAGTCCTTTATTCGAAGAAATAAGGGAAAATAAATGTGGGCTTCATTGTACTTTTCACTAAATTTATGAAAAATGAGAATTCACAATTCAATATTGCATAGTTATCAATTAGTACAATCCATCTAATAAAAATATAAAAAGCGTGTTTTCTACGATGCACCTGAAGCAAAAAAACTTTCTCGTAAACTATTTTATTACAGTAATTCTTAATGGTTACGGTATCAGGAAATGTTGAATTATCCATCTTGTTTCTGTACCTTAAAATAACATTTGTTAAATAATTTTGATATTTTAAATAACTCTAATATTATTTACCAAACGTTCACTTCCATTCAATTTTTACTAATAGTTACAACAATTTAATGGAAGAGTTCAGAAAAACGACCATGTATTACGCTGGATATTTAATCAGGTTTTCCGTAAACAAAATTTTAATCGAACATCTAATATCAAACTTATAAAAACTAAAAACATTTTATTTGTTCTGTATTGCTTCAAACTTATCTCAAAGTTTTTATAGGTTTTAAATTAAATTGTGTTATTTTTTAAATGTGAAAGTTGCGCGAGAAAAACCAAAGTTAAGCTGAGTTTTCTGAGCTCACTCCATTGGTAAAATTGCATAAGACCGCGTACCAGTTACGCGAAACATGCCCTTTCAATTTATTAATTTTTAAAATTATTTTAAATTGTCTTTTCAGAAATCGGTGTGTAATGGAAGATGAAGAAAATTAGAATGAAATTAGGTTTCTTTTTATTGGCCACTCTTTTGTAACACATCAATCTATGTCTCAAAATAAAAGACAACTCACATTGAAGAGGAAACGTTCTTTGTGGCCGTCCAAACGAGTCCTTTGCTTTTCGGATTTCTTTCCCCTTCGATTAGGCACCGATTTCTTGCTTAAACTTGCTTAAAAAAGTTAAAGCTACAGATAAGGATCAAGCACTGATCCTAAATTGACACCTCTGCAGAGGTGTCAATTTAGGTGTAAAGATATTTATTATTTATGACCATTATCATTTCGCTTTACGTTCCAAGTTACTCCATACCATTATTCGTTTTATTTTGTATTATAATAATACACCAGCACACCAAATAAAAATGACGATCTAGCCACATTTAAACCCCTTTTATTAATCTCAAGGTGCCTTTTGAAAACTGAGTTTTACGTTAATTTTACACGCCTCCGAAAAAATGCTTCTGATGATTTAAATTTGTAGACAATGTAATAGTTAGGTGGTTTTTTTGATGTCTCGTTATTAGGGTGAACCAAAATTTTTTATTAAAAATTTAAACATAACCTTACAACAAATGAAAAACAATTAGGTTTCAAAATAAAGAAAATTTGACTATATGGCTGGAACCCATCTATCGGCAAGTTGTTTGGTCCCGCTGCGGTGCCACTCCTTGTTCTTAGAGGCGAAAAACTCGCGGAACCCGTTTACGACATCGGTCAGGTAATTGAAGCTACGACCGCGAAGAAAGTGTGCCATGGATCGAAAAAGGTGATAATCAGAAGGAGCAAGGACCGGACTGTAAGCTGGATGTGGAAGAAGTTCATTTCGAACTAGCTCGAAGTAAATTACGTTTTGGAAATTCCACCAAACACACAGAAGTCTTCTTTAAGAAACTATCAAATTTTGCTAGCGGTTAGACCCCCTAGTAGACCTACTTTTCATCACAAGTTATAGTTCTACGAATAAATCGGTAATCTAGTGGATTTTCGAGCAGTTTTCGGGAAGTCTCGACACGTATTTGAGCTTGAATTTCCTGCTGGAAGTTCATTGCCTCCTGTTTTGAAATGTTTATTTTTCAGATGCATTTTCAGGTATTTCATAAATTCTCCCATAAATATTACATATCAATCCCCTCAATGTCGAATTATTTTTTGTGATAATTAATGCAGATTATTTGGAAATATTTACCGTATCAATACACGTAACTCTTCTAACATATGGATGTCAAAAGTTTTTGCGTGAAAGATCAAAAATCCTCATTAAATTTTCTTTAAAATTTAATTTATCATAATTGACTTTGTCTTAAAATAGAAGATGTCTAATTTTAAAATTATTCGAGCGACTAGAAAGTGTTCTGTTCTTTGAGCTTTTAAACTAACTTTGTTATTATTCTGCTCCAAATGTATTTAAACCTAGAAAAACAAAATATAGGTTAAAATACTTGGTTTAGCTCAATTGAAATAGTAAATAAAATAAATTAATTTTAAAGTTTGTTACTTTAAAAATTAAAAAAAAACGTGTAATTACAGCTAAAAGAGTTAGTTATTTTTCGTCGCAATAATTGGAAGCTTCAGGAATGACTTATTTAATTGCAAGCATGCCATAAATAATTAAATGTCTTGAATCATAATTCATGTGGAATGTATATCATGCAATTTTTTAAATAATGCATAGGAATTTTTCGGAATAGAACGTTTATATTAGCAGAAATATGTTTCCTGCAAATGTTTCAAAAGCCTAATGGTTTAGTAATTATTTTCTTTTTTTTCTTGGTGCTCTGTTTCGTTTACATTCATCCAGTAAATAGAGAAATTCACAATTTTTAAAATCCTTCTCAATCAGTTATTGTCCTTTACAGAGATCTGTGACTAATGGAAGAGCAAAACAAGAAGAAAAAAATGATGTACGGCAACTCGGCCACAAACGAGTTTTTCATCAATTCCTCTTAAATATGTGCTGCCCATAATTTCGTAAAAAAAGAATGATCGTCTAAAAATAGTGGCCGTCAAAACGAGAACCACATTTATCCTAATTTTTTTACTCTTCCATTAGGCATAGAACTATGAAAAGTACAATAAACAGCACCCCAGGACAAAACCTATCCAAAAACCCATTTGGAGGCGGAGCCGAGAAGGATACTAAATTGGATTCAATTAATAAAATCAAGACACCATTTTTTCCAAAGCGGAAGCCTTCTTGGATCCATCTTAAAATTCCGTTTTTTTCAAACTTGTGATCTAGTTTTCGATTGACTTGTCCGGAAATGAACAATGATTATGTATTGTATATTTTGAATTGTTTTGAAACCTATTGTTTCTAATACAGTTTCTAAAATATAGTTCATATTTACTATTCAATTCCAGAAGATTACATTCGCTGCCAAAATATCATGAATCGAACATTTAATTTGCAAACCAAACCCAAACGAACATTGGGATGTTATTAAATCTAGAATAAGCGGAAATTGCTCCCGACGTAAAATAAAATGCATTTTCGCAAAAAAATCCCGGAATATTACACCATCTAATTTAAAATTCTTCCTTAAACTTCTATGTATTAATTAATTAGGATAAAAGTGGATGCCTATCATACTTGGTAGAGAATTTGATTCATGAAAATCTAGGTTGATTCCTTTGAGAACTTTTTTTTTTGTAAAAATTAATCTAAATTTAAAATTAGATGGTGTAATAATCCGTCATTTTTTGCGGAAATGCTTTTTATTTTCCGACGAGAGAAAATTTCGCACTTTTCTAGATGTAATATAGGCTATTCACATTTTTTGACGGCGCGTTGCGATCCGCTGCGCATAAAGATAATTATAGAGAGACACAAAAGACAACTCTCTATTTTTATAATTGTCTCGACCAGCAGAAGATTTCAATTCGTCGTCAAAAAATTTGAAATCGTCTATAATATCCTTCATTTATATTTAAATGAGCATTTTACCTTTATTCTTTTCACTTCCCCGGTAATTTTTGAAGTAATATTATCCCGCTGATTTTAAAATATATAGAAAACAGCTTATATTGCATGATAAACTAGTTGAGCTTCATATTTTACCTGCCATTGTAATATTTAGATTGATTTGTCCAATTTAACCATATTAATCTTAAAATAACTAAGGATTTTATAGAACATCTTATTCTAAAGAAATCCCAATAAAAAGTGTTTCATAATCGACAAGAGCACATGATTTCCTCTATCCAATAGTTTGTTATAGAAAACAAATTAACCATTATAATAGTGTTTCAAGATGTTTCTCAGGTGATAAACCTATTCAAACAAAAATAATATGAAACACTATTTTTCATTTCATTGTATTTTGTTTATTTTATGAATAGATTTAATTAGTATTTTGTTTCTATCAAATTTTATTCAAACCAAAAAAGATATTAAAGAATAATATTACTCAAGTGCAAATAATACAAACTAATAAAAATCTATTGGAACCGAAGAATAATTATTATTTCATAATTTGAGATGAAATCGGATTTGACGGAAAAGGTGCATTGCGTTTGTATTTAAATGCATGTGGTTCCATATTTTATTATTTGACAAAATCTTTAAATTTTTCTTGTTTTGTGTTGTGTTGTTCGTTTAATTGAATTTAATTCCTTTATAAATAGATTAAAACGAATTTATCTAAAATTCATTCTTAGCGATTTTTGATTAAATCTCATTTTTTACACTTATCATCAAATGTCAAATAATTTATGAGTGTAATTAGCGATGGCATTGAGCCAATTGTTCTTTTTGATTTAATGAAAATCTTTTTTTTCTTTCGATAATTGACCATCATTCTTTTCTCGATAAAATTTTTCTTTCAAATCTTTAAAATTGTGTCGAGCAATGTTTAAAAGCGTGTTCGAAAACAAACCACAGTATTTCCTACTCCAGGAGCAACGCTTGACACCAACTTTTAACCATGGTTCGTCAGTTTTGAAAACGTTGTTATTTCTCTTACCCGTTTAAATAAGCATTTTTCTTATAGTAAATTTGATTTTAAAGCATCAGTTAATGTCATTGTTCTAAAATTAAAAGAAAACCAGTGAAAATAATAGAGCAGCTGAAGTTATGTACAGAAGAGTTTAAGTTTTACCAAATAATCTATTTTTCATAGGATGATAGTTGAATAAATCAAGACGGAGCACAAACTTACCTATGGCTGATTTATTAACAGTTGATCGTAATTTTCAAATTTTCAGAAGTTCTGTCGGAAATTGTTCATTTAGAAAAGCACTAACTATGTTTTAAAGTTTTAAACATTTTAAACATAGTAAGTTTTAAACATATTAAACGAGAGTAGCTATTTTCAAATCGCACTCGGGTCTAGTTACATTAACTACAACAAAGATATTTTCATGTCATTTCCAATAAACAGTAAGGCTAACAATCAGCCGTTTATAAATATTAGGAAATATTGCTGAATTCTATAGATTTTCATTAATCATCGAACTCCGCAAAATCATAACAGATGCAATTTAAATATTAGAAAGTGCTCATTTTCCATTCGGAGTACGATAGCAATATTTAAGAATAGAAATTTGCAAATCACTGTGCTATTAAAAAATAATTTTGCAAAATAACCTATAATTTTCATATACATTTTGAAGAAAATATACAATTAAAGTACCATATATATATATATATATATCAAAGATAACATTCAGTTAAATACATCATTTCACTAAAACCAACAATTTTGAATAATCTATGAATAGGTCTTTCGTTGATTTTAAGTGTTTATATTTTTTCAATTCGTCTATTTGGGCAAATTTCTCTGAAGTTTATGCTAAAATGTTTTACAAAACTATTATTCATTTCAGAGATCGATGCCTAATAGAAGAGGAAAAATTAGGGGCGGAGAAAAGGTCTTGTTTCGACAGCCACACGGCCACTAAGGTCATCGAATTTCTTCCCCTTTTGTTTCTCATCAATATTTTTATTTCATCCATTCTCATTGTTAAATTAAACTTTTCATTTCTTGTCATCAAATAATAAAAAAAATAGATAACAAAAATTGATGAGAAACAAAAGAGGAAGAAATTCGATGTCCTTAGTGGCCGTGTGGCTGTCTAAACAAGACCTTTTCTCCGCCCCTAATTTTTTGCTCTTCCATTAGGCATCGATCTCTGAAAAGGACAACAGTTGCAAATATATATTTGTAAAACATATTTTTAGTGTTACAATTTGCAAATACAAGCGCTAAAAAAATAGGTATTTGAGTAACTATTTCACCGCTACCGAAAATTTTACGTGTTTCTAACAATATTTTTAAGACAATTTCATTAAGATTTTATTAAACTTTCTAAAATCATTACAACAAGTTAGATTTGAGCACGTTTTCTTAGCTAATTCTATTATCATATCAGTTGGCTTGCAAGCTCTAACGATATTTGATAATATCCCAGTGACTTCTCGTTTCAGCGTGGTTCGAGGTATCTTTCCCATATCGTGCTGAACGATTCAAGATAATATTAATATTATCAAAATCTAAGAAATTGAAAGGTTTGATTTGATCATTTTTGAATTATTTTCAATGGTCTCAAAGATAACATGAAACAAATATTCAATTTACGTGAATAATTTCTCTGTTTTTCATTATATTTCTTCAAAATTTCTAGATCACCTCAGATTTATTACTTTTATTTTTTATAAAAATAAAATTGGAATTGTCAATTTCTCAGATTTTGATAATAACAATATTTTATACAAATCCAGTTTTAATGAAAATAAACTACGATTTTATATTCAAATAACCACACAAATATACTTCCCTAGAAGTTTTGTATTTTACTTTTCAGAGATCGGTGCCTTATAGAAGATGAAAAAAGTTATAAAAAATGAGTTTCTCGTTTGGACACCCATTCTTTTGTAACGCTGTTGTGCAGGTTATTGAAAAAGCAAAAAAAAAGATTTGCGATTTGTTTATTATATCATCTATTTTTCCTAAACATAATAAATTATGCAGAAAATGTTATTATTTTAATAATTATATTAATGAAACACCCATGTTATTATGAGAAAACAATATCAAACAAAAAATGTCTTGAAACAAGGAAAATGGGGGCCGTGTGACCGTCCAAACATTTTTTTTCCTCTTCCGTTAGGCACCGATCTCTGAAATCTGCAATACAATTTTTTTTGTTAAAGTACAAAAAACCATTTATTCGGTTTTCTATCTGAACAATATTATTGACCGTATCACCCCAGTGAAATGGAAAAATTAGATTCTCAGTTAAGACACTAAGCAAGCCACCCGCTATATGAAAAAAATCTCATTTAACAGTGTAGCCAGATATTTTTTAAATAGATTTTCTGACTTAAATTAACCAATATACAGTTGTACTCCACTGCCACGAAACCGGGCCTCATTGCAAAAGACTTCGCACCAATTGCGCGAAACACATCTAAATGGAGTTTGATCGTCGTCGCAAGTCTGATCCATCTTCATTCAGTTGAGTGCTCACTGATACTCACTAATAACGTTTTTTAGTGCCTCCTTCTGCTCATATTCTAGCTCTTGCGCTACGGCAAATTACTCCAGTCTCTGTAATTTGTCCAGGATTGGTTTGTATGCAGTGTCTGTCACTGCTGGAATCAACTTTTTTTAGGAACAACCTTCGAGTGCTACCATCCTAAGAGGGTAGAATATTGATGACATGTAAACTAAAGTTTCGGTTAAAAATAATTAATAAATTGAATATTTTACAAAATAATAAATTTTGAATTCGCGCAAGTGGTACGTAGTGTTTTGGAAAGCGGCGCGATTTCATGGCAGTGGAGTGCAGTTGAAATTGTTCTAAAATTTCTAAGAATTTCAGACAATTTTTTTTTGAAATAAGCTAGTTGTGTTGTATTTATATCAGAAATATTGTCATAAATCTTCATTTTACCGGTCACAATCAGAATTTTCGTTTGGCTTTGCGTACGCACGCCAGTCGTTTTTTTATAAACGTCCCCTGAACCGTTTCACATGTAAACTTTAAATCAATTTCTTCTTTAACATATCTGGAATACCTGATTCCTTATTAGAATAATTAAAAATTCCTTATTCCTTATTAGAATAATAATAAAGAAACTGCTCAAATGAGACACCGATTTTAGAAATTCAGTCAGCCTCATTGCGTATATCAACTCTTAACTATTTTAATGGCCCTTTAGATGTTAGAGATATATTAGTAGTCTGCGCCAGATCACTGGCAGTTTGACGTGACGTCAGCTTGCTAAAGTCCAAATTCAATTCAATTTTACGTTTAATTTTGTGAAAATAAGAATATATTAAGAAAATAAATGTTTAATAAATTTAATAGTATACCAGACGCCGAAAATGATAAACGGAAGCATTTTAAACATTTCAATGAGAGCGATCAAAAAAAATCTATTTTTATTATAGAGCTGGTCTCAGTGGTTCTGTTGTAATTGTACGACGACAACCGAGCCACCAGCCGACCCGAAATTATTATTTAGCTCCTATCAATATCTTTTATTTCAACACATTGCGATCGAATGGATCATTTGAACCTATAGTGTAACGATCACTATTCAATTGTTTATTCTCTTTGTCAGATGTTCGAGAGTTTTTTTTTTCTAGTTTTGTTTGTTTCGTTGTTTAATTTTTTGCAGCGACTCTGTTCGATTAAATTTTAATTAGTTTATTTGAAAATTTCGATCCTGAATTGTGCGTCTTTTTGGTTTTTAATTAATTATAATTGTTATTCTTATCTTATTTAAAATGATATTACAATCTCATACGTTTCAATTGTTGTGGTAAATTGATTGATAGGAGATGGAGCCGATTAATTGAAGATATCAGGTTATCTCATTATATATATACATATAATATAAAAATAATAAAATAATTTCGGTGTACTTTTTTTAATGTTTTTAGGTTTGATAATGAAAAAGAAAAACGAAATAATAAACTAATTGAAAATTAAATAGACACCACTGCACGGCAAATGGGAATAAGGATTTTTCCGATATTTAAGCGTACTTGAAAATTTTTACGTCTTTTCAATAAAAAAATTGTTCACGAAAATTTAACTAGGCTTTTCTTAAAATATCTGTAAATATTAATATCTTCCTAAGAAGTTATGTTTGTGCACGTTTATAGAGCTTACTTTTATACCATACCAGATGGCGTGTCACTGTCTTTTTATCCAAACGAGACCGAAACAGCTTAATCCCAAGTTCATGGCACTCGAAATTTAATCAAGTATTTCTAATTTCTGCGTGAACTCTCCAGAAATTGACTATTTTAAGTGAATCAATCCATATATCATCCAATTATATTGAATTATAGGAATTTACTTACTAGGGAATGGTCAGCATAGTGGTTGGAGTTACAGGATGTGACATATATCATTAGAAAGAGAAAAAAATCTACTTTCTAAATATAAAAAGAGTTTCTGCAACGGACACAGCTATCTCGAGAAAATTGCGTCTGAAAATTTACTACGAAAAGCGCACTGAAATCCCCTCGTCGCAGCCACGAGGAGGTCAGTTTCATATACGCGAAGTTGAGGGGAAGATATCGATGGCAGCGTAGTGTAGGCGGTAAGAGGGATGGGCGCGGAGTGAGGGCGGTAAGAGGGATGGGCGCGGAGTGTAGGCGGCGGAAGAGGGATGGGCGAGGAACTGTGACTCTCTGGTTCGAACCCACCCTGCGAAGACTATTTTTTGTTTTTTTTTTTTTGCTTTTTTTCGATCGATCATAACAGGCCGTGGAGCAAGTTTCAGACATCGTCCATGTGATATCTGCATTAGAAACACTACAATTCTGCGATATTCAACGTTTTTCGGGAAAAAAAAGTTGGACGAAAATCTTGTTTTTCACATGGAGTATGGCTCTAATTTTTCATAAAAAATAAATTTTCATAAATGTTCATAAATTTCATAACTAGCGTTTCTCGGTGAAAAGGTCGTCGAAAGATTGGTTCAAGCGAAGTCTTCTCTCACTCACTCGTTCACGTTCCTTCCGATGTTGTTCATGGATGGGACAATGGGAAAGAAGGCTTTCATGGTTTTATCAGAACCAACCGGAGCCTTCCCTCCGTCGCACTATATCATTACACAGCGCAATAATGCAATCTTGATGATTTCTCTATTGTATCACCAGTTTTCGGCAAAGGAATTTCAGCCGTTCTTTCAATACTCATGGAAGAATACTGGATACCTCGATTCATACACTCCGTTTGTCACCCCGTCCGAATTCTGCTTCGGACAAGTTTCCGAGGGTTGGATGCATTGAAGACACAGCTTCGAAGCCAATCGCACATCAACTCTTTGGTCATGATGTGATTCTTGCCACATCTGACCTCCAAGTTCGGACAGTTGGGTATTGGGCGCGACGGAGGGAAGGCTCCGGTTGGTTCTGATAAAACCATGAAAGCCTTCTTTCCCATTGTCCCATCCATGAACAACACCTTTTCACCGAGAAACGCTAGTTATGAAATTTATGAAAATTTATGAAAATTTATTTTTTATGAAAAATTAGAGCCATACTCCATGTGAAAAACAAGATTTTTCGTCCAACTTTTTTTTCCCGAAAAACGTTGAATATCACAGAATTGTAGTGTTTCTAATGCAGATATCACATGGACGATGTCTGAAACTTGCTCCACGACCTGTTATGATCGATCGAAAAAAAGCAAAAAAAAAACAAAAAATAGTCTTCGCAGGGTGGGTTCGAACCAGAGAGTCACAGTTCCTCGCTCATCCCTCTTCCGCCGCCTACACTCCGCGCCCATCCCTCTTACCGCCCTCACTCCGCGCCCATCCCTCTTACCGCCTACACTACGCTGCCATCGAAATCTTCCCCTCAACTTCGCGTATATGAAACTGACCTCCTCGTGGCTGCGACGAGGGGATTTCAGTGCGCTTTTCGTAGTAAATTTTCAGACGCAATTTTCTCGAGATAGCTGTGTCCGTTGCAGAAACTCTTTTTATATTTAGAAAGTAGATTTTTTCTCTTTCTAATGATATATGTCACATCCTGTAACTCCAACCACTATGCTGACCATTCCCTAGTTAGTCAATTGATCTATGTCGTGTTTTCCGATGGAGTACATGTGTACTCCACTGCCACGAAATGCGCCGAATTGCAAAAGACTTCGCACCAATTGCGCGAAGCACAACTTTCAGATCATTATTTATTTATTTATTTTAACTACGTGTGCTAGACAACTGATTATAATATAATGTAAATAAAAAACTGACAAATAAATTAAAACTAAATATTGTCCTTTCAGAGGTCGGTGCCTAATGGAAGAGGAACAAAATTAGGATGGAATGAGTTTTTTGTGGCCGTGTTGTTTGTGGCCGTGTGGCCCATAATTTTCTCTTCTTTTATTGCTCTTCCACTATGCACCGATCTCTGAAAAGGACAATAAAAACCTAAAAAAAAACAAAGTAAACTAGGTAACGGATAATAAAACAATAAATAATATAAACATAAAAATAGGGTTGGGGGAGGGTATATAACTAATATTCCAGATATTTTTGTAAGAAATAAATGTTTTCATATAAACATAAAACCACTAAATAAGGATAACAGTTATATTTGTGTATTTGATAAATTTAATTAATTAGTGGAAACTTCAAGACTCCCCGGAATCGCCAACTGAAACTTTCGTTGCAAATTATTATTATTTTTTTTAATCTTTTATTTATTAATTAACAAAACATTAGTTTAAAGGCTGTTTGGTTTTCAGAAAGATATTATAGTTTTGTTTATATTCTTTTGATTTTAAACCGGCACATTTCCTTCAAAATAAAAAATCTACATAGCTCTTTCAAAAAAAGTTTTATAGTATTTTTAGTAATTTTAATGGACAGAGAATAAAAAGTGTTTCTGATAACTAATAATTAACAAATAAAAGGTTTTGAAAAAATAATAATAAATTTAAAGTTGTGTTTCGCGCAATTAGTGCGAAGTCTTTTGCTTTGCGGCGCGATATCGTGGCAGTCTTTAATTTTGATATTAACAATTTCAGAATCAAATAGAACGATATTTATACTCTGCTCATTATAATTTTATCATGCGACACAAAATTTAGAAATTATAATGCCAAATTTTGAAATATAAAATTGTCCTAACAATGAAAGTGTTTTAACCCAAGAGAGATTTCGGAGCCTCGTTATAATCAATCTTCAAAATAATTTGGTCTCAAAACTTTTAGTATTTTTGAGCCATAATGGACCCTCTAGATTATAGCTTCCATGTTTTGTTCAACTCAAAATATTTGGGTGTAAAGACATCCCTTGTAAGACCGCATGAAGTATATTCACTTAAATTGGAAGAAAGTTTATTAAATTTTAAATAATGCTGTCAGTCACTCATAGAGTTTCTTGACCAATAGAAAATATTTTGTAAACAACTAGCTACTATAATAATACGTCTACCAAATACTCTAAATAATTTATGAAACTTAAAGAGTGTTCTTAAACGATTGTTAAATTATTATAATACAAATAAGCTTTTCAAAAATAACTTATTGCGAAACTTGTCTCGTTACACATTCATTCATTTTTATTATTGGTCGATGAGTTCTTCACTGTTCCCTCTTTAATTTTGCTGCGTGATTTGAGAAACTGTAAAGAGTCACATTTCTGAAAATAAAATGTTGCATAATTAGCGTTCGAAAAACGATTAAGCTGAAAGGTGTTATGTTGCATATAAAATTGAGGCAATTACTATTTATTAATATTAAACAGATTTATTTTGTGTCATTTATGAGCTCATATATTTGGGGAAATTTTCTAAATAATTGCTTTGTTCTTAGGTATTATCAGCTTGTATCTTAAAATATTTTAATCAAATATACCTTTAAATATTTGATTTAGAAGGAACATAGTTTTTTTCTGTAAAACCAGGATCACGCTAAATTAAGCGTTGAGCTCAAAAAACATTCTCAGAGATTTATTCTGCAAGAGAAGCGTTATCTTATGTTTTTTGGAATGATTATTTCGTGATAAGTATTCTGGAACTCTTACGGCTAAACTCATAAAGCTAAATTCAAAATTAAAAAATGTTCATTTTTAGTTAACGAGCAGGATAATTTCAAAATTGTTAGTTCAATATCATTATGAATTATATGATGATCGTGTCTCTTATCCCACCAATGTAAGATTGTTTGATTTTCACTCATTGAGACACCTTTATCAATTGGTCTTTATCTGAGCACAACCATCTGTTCTCGTTAGATAGATAATGGTGAATTCTTGGATCAGAACTTTTTTGTGAGTTTGGATTAATTTTTTATTTGTCTGAATATCAGTTTCGTTGTGTTCTTACTAGTTAGCCCAGAAAATATTCCTTAAATAAATATTCCTTAATAGTAAGACATCCCGCAAATGCTGTTTAGTCGTCTACTCTATTTTGAAAGTTTCGTGTCAGCGCCCATTTTGAGAATGTTTAAATCGTTAAACGTTACATTTTTAATATCCATCCCTGGTGGGAGGTATCCTTACTAATGAAATATAAAAACTTATGATGACTTGAGTCAAATAAGATTGTTCACGCTATACTGAAATACTCACCCATTTCGAAAAATCTGAAGTATGTGATTGCAATTTCAAACAGGAAAGAATTCTGGGTGTCATATTGGAAACAAGGAAATATACTAAGGAGCAACTTTAATGGGTACTTTACAAAAATGTTATATACCCCATTTGTCATCGTATTCCTAAATTCTCTTTTTTCAAATATTAAAATCTTCACATAATATTAGATTTAAGCACGTTTTCTGATATCGTTTTATTAGTGTTCTGGCGTCTATATGTAACTGTAGAAGAAGCTCCGCCCCAAGGAGAAACGCCACGATGTTGATCTACACCTCCACCGATCTACTTCCAGAATTCTATCTGGAATTCTGGAAGATTCAATGACCAGTGATCAGCCAACAACATCAAGCCACGCCCACCGCCGATTGCATAAAAGTAGCGGATTTGGTCACAATCACATCATCCCACTGAACCACCCGATACAGAGGAAAAGGCGAGCAGAAGACGAATAATAAGTATTAACTATTGACTGTTACAATAAAGTACTTGATTATTCCTTCCTTACCTATCACAACCTCACCACTTATTATGTCTCAGGCCCTGGTCTCCGTGTAGTGACTTACAGACGTCCGTCACAATATTAGTTCAGAGTAGAATAATGGACAGCACGCCTGTTACATGACTAAACATAATAAAATAATATTAATCTTCTTAAAAAATCTAAATTTGCGGGTTCCTTAGTTATCTCCATATTCCCATTATGACGGTCTGAATTATTTCCTATTTGGAATTGCTTTTGAATACTTCCGATTTTTTGAACTGGATGAGTATTTGATATTCTGTGAGTATTGCGTGAAAGACAGTTTGTACACGTTGAAGATGAAGATGTGTAAAAGTTCTTTGTGGCCATCTAAACGAGACTATCATATTTTTCCTCATCCAGTAGGCACAGATCTCTGAAAAGTACAGTATGTATATTTCAAATAAAATATTTCCCTTTTAAAATAACAATTATATATTTTAAATAAAACTTTAGTGATGGTCATTCTCAAAGTTTTAGCTAAGATTGTGAATTTCTCCAAATAAATGTTCAGGCCAATTGAAATGATACAAATATGTTCTCAGTTAGTACTAGATGTACTAGAATATGAAAATATAGTAGAGGTCTTATAATTACGATACAACTTTTATACCATCTATTATCAAAATATAAGAAATTGACAATTCCAATTTTGTTTTCTTAAAAAATTTGAAAATGTTGAAATTGACCCTTCAATTTCTTGTATTTTGATAATAGCTATTTTCCGTATATTCATATGTAGCTTCATTTTAAACGGTTAAATATTAAAAATTCATACATTTGACGTGAATGATCACCGATGACGCGCTCTTTTGAAAATGAAGAATTATTGAATATTGAATTCAATACTTTTTATTTCTGTTCTGGAAACAAGGCTAAACCGTTTCATTAAATACAATTCTATAGTGTTTTTAAACTCCTAAATTTGCTATCGCGGGGATCATTAACCTCTTTTCCTAGCACGAAACAGTCATATTTGATAAATTTACTAAAGCTCAATGTATACTTTTAAGAACGCATATTTTTATAATAAAATTAATAAAGAAAACGTTCTTTACAATTTAGAACGTTTGGGGAAAGTGCTGATTTAAAGTAAATTTTAAAGGGTCCTGTTAAGATTTCAAAGAGACTTGTGAAATCTTTCGAAATTATTATTTGAACACGCCGAAGGCGCTCAGTTGAAAATTCCCCATCACATAGACTGACAGGGATGTGCGATGGGGCGCGCTAACATTTAAACGAATAATTTAATTTATTTTAAAATTTTCAGTTTTAGCATAAAATTTCTATATTATCCGTATATTTGTATTTTATTTCCTATATCACAACAATTCTAATAAAATTGCGCACTTTCTGATATACTTGGTTTGACTATAATTGTTCATTAATGATGTGATTTTAACCGTTGAAAATTATTTTTTTAAAAATTTATAACTTTTGATATAGGGGCTTAGAGCCTTTCTACTATGGCTCATATTGTTCTTTGGGTCTTCGTCTATCCATAGAGCCCATAAAACAAAAATTTTCAAATAAAATTTTTTTGCTATAGCCTTTCTACTAGGATGCACCTTATTTTATCATTTTCTTATTTTTCGAACGTTTTTATATTTGTTCACAAATGGTTTTAGTTCAGATAATGTAAAACAAGGATCAATAAAATAATGCAAACCTAAATCGGATCGTTGAGCCTGTTTCACCGTTGTCAATTCCACTGTTTGTGGTCGAAAATTTTTTAAACATTTTAATTACAGTTTTTTATAATGAAGAATCTAATAAAATATTGTTCTGCATATATAGAAGCAATAATTAAAACATAAAACATATTTATAAAGCAAAAATACTATCAACTACCAGCAGAAAACACATTAAATATAATAAAGCATGCATACAACTCGTCCTTATACACTACTCCTTAGCTCATCATGTCAGGGTTTTTGTAATTCCCACAGGCATCCGAGCCTGAATGAGTGCATCCTTGATGGAGATTAATTAAAAACAAGAAAAATTGGACACATCATGGCAACATCACACTTCCCAGTCAGTCTTTATTCTGTCATACGCACTGTGAGGTGATACCTAATTCTATCGATTTCATGGTCGCTAAGTATTGGTATTTCAAGCACCGAAATGTTATTCTCCACCAGACATTGGTAAAGTTTATCTTCTCTTTATTCAGAAGTGGTGATGAGAACTCCCTTGCTGTGTTGGTAAATCCTTCTTCCGCTATTTATGCTGTTTTTGACTTTAAAGCAATACAAATTTTATCATGATGGATTTATTCTACTTTATAAATAAATAAATACAGGTTATTAAACATTATCTCATCAAGTAGTGTATAATGGAGCATGACATTCGTGTCTGATCGACATGACATTGCAATAGATCAAAATGTAGTCGGCGAAACGGTGAAACGGGCTCAACGATCCGATTTAGGTTTGCATTATTTTATTGATCCTTGTTTTACATTATCTGAACTAAAACCATTTGTGAACAAATATAAAAACGTTCGAAAAATAAGAAAATGATAAAATAAGGTGCATCCTAGTAGAAAGGCTATAGCAAAAAAATTTTATTTGAAAATTTTTGTTTTATGGGCTCTATGGATAGACGAAGACCCAAAGAACAATATGAGCCATAGTAGAAAGGCTCTAAGCCCCTATATCAAAAGTTATAAATTTTTTAAAAAATAACTTTCAACGGTTAAAATCACATCATTAATGAACAATTATAGTCAAACCAAGTATATCAGAAAGTGCGCAATTTTATTAGAATTGTTGTGATATAGGAAATAAAATACAAATATACGGATAATATAGAAATTTTAAGCTAAAACTGAAAATTTTAAAATAAATTAAATTATTCGTTTAAATGTTAGCACGCCCCATCGCACATCCCTGTCAGTCTATGTGAAGGCCCTCTCCCTTCGGCGTGTTTGAACTTTTGACACTGAACATGTCGCAATATAAATATATATGAACATTTTTGCGAATATATTGCTTTTCATTGATGTGTGTTTTATTCTGTAAATTAATTAATAACGCATAAATAGCTTTAAAATAACAAATATTGGCAAATATTAAAAAATGTTCCCATAAATAAAGATACGACAGCTCCACAATACACCGGAAAACACAATATAGTAAACCTTTCACAACTAGTACGACGAATATGTTTTTTCTTAAGTAGAAAGTAATGAATCGATCCAAATTATAGGATATATTATATATTTGTAAACATCGAACCCTCAGAATTTTTAAAACTTTGCAGGTAGATTTGTTATGCTGAAAATAGTATGCACACAAAATAAATAAAAATAAAGACTGTGTAATGTGTTAGAGCTGTTAAGGAACACATGACGGCACATCGGATATTTTTTCGTTATTTTAACATCTTAAACCGGTTTTTTCAATTTGTGTGCATACTAGTTTTGGCATAAGGAATCTACTTATTGTCCTTTTCTGAGATCGGTGCCTAATGGAAGAGCAATAAAAGAATAGAAAATGATGGGCGGCCACCCGGCCACAAAACGACTGTTTCGTCTATTCCTCTTCAATGTGTGCTGCCCATTATTTCGAAAAAAGAATGGCCGTCCAAGAAGAGATGCCGTCCAAACGAGTACCTCATTCCATCCTAATTTTTTTCCTGTTACATTACCGATCTCTGAAAAGGAAAATACAAAGTTTCAAAAAGATAGTTTCAATGAAAACATTTCCCTAGTTAGTTATGCTCCATTAATGAACTGTTTCGTTCGAATCATTATCATAAATCTTATTCAGAATTAATTCTTCGCATCATTACATTATATAGAAAGATATTCTAACTATTCGTGTACTAATAACTAATTCTGCGGGATGCATGATATTATAATTAATATTATGCTAACATAGAAAATTGTTTCTTTGCTTCTGATAGATAATTGAAGATAAGATATTTTTGAACCATCTATAAAGATAATCTTTGATTACTTCCCTGCGGTTAGCTTAAAATTTATTACACACGAACTGTCATTTAACAACTTTAGCAGATTGAGCAGACTTGTTTTATTTGAGTTTAACAAATTATTGCTGTCTAATAGATATTGTCAAAACTTTTGGAATGCCAAGTTTTTATAGCTCTTATAGTTTTGAACGAATATATGAATTAAAATAATATAAGTAATACTCTCGATTTAATATATTTTTCTATTTAGAGTTTACCGTTTTTACTTTGACATAAATTCTCTTTCCAAATCCTTATTTTCAAATGCTTAAGATGTTCATTTTCCATAGAAGTTAATATTGTATTGCTTTAATTAAACTATTCTTAAATTTTCCACGTTTTAAATTTTTTTAAAGATGGGTTTTTTCATAGCTATTAAAATTTTGGACGAATGTATGAATTAAAATTATGTAAGGAATATTGTCGATTTAAGATTTACTACATTTGTCTTTTTTATAACTTACCGTTTTTACTTTGACATAAATTCTCTTTACAAATTCTTCTTTCCAAAAGCCTACTTCGAAAATTAAGAAAAGTAATTTGGTTTACTATTTACTATATTTGTATTTTTTATAACTTACCGTTTTTAATTTGACGTCAATAATTAGTTCTCATTGGAAGATATTGGATTTGGGTCAGTTTCTCAAAATTTTACTCACAGTTCTGACTAGGGAGGTCATTTTTGGATCCAAAAGGTTTCGGGCTGAAACTTTGCAGGATGATAGCTGAGGAAATTTTATTAGTGCACACAAAAAATTGTCCTGCACTGGGGGGTTTAAGTGGGTTAAAAAAGGTTCAAAGTTACCAACCTCAAAATTCCTGTAGAAAACAGTAAAAAACCATCGAATTTTCCTGTCGGCAATTTATTCGATTATAATGAAAGCAGTGGCAAGCATCGGTGATCAAGTGGGTAAGCGGTTCGTCATTCAACAAAATGGTATCAAGTCCAATTCCTCACGTCGGCATTAAATTTATTTCATTTGTTCATTTCGATTCATAAATTTATTGAAAAAATTTACAAGTTTTTTTTCGGTCTTTTGGTCCTATGATGATAACATCCAAAAAAGAGTTAAAATTTTTAAATTTTCATTTTAAGAGACTGAATAGTGTATTTACCAAAAAATTACATTTTTTCGGTCCTCTGGACTTTCTGCAGTTGGGATGCTGTTTACTGGCTGAAATGGTCTGGAGGCGGGTTTTAATGTGTTTTCATAACAATTTTTAACAATATCAATGCTGATCAATGCGGTAATCAACATATTCAATGAGCATAGTTCTAACATTTTACAGAAAATTCACGAAAAAACCACACATCGTCCTAGCAGGTTTCCTGCAAGGCATAGTCACAAGTATCGTCACGTAGGATGTGCAGAGTCACATGAACAATTTAAATCGCTTACTATAACGTTGACAATGCTATTCAGTCTCTTAAAATAAAATTTAAAAATTTAAAAAAAAATTTGGGTTGTCAAAGTCCAAGTCAATGTCCAAGGGTTAGGGTTGATGTTTGGACGGTGGGTGAGTTTTCGAAAAGTTTCTGAAAACTGTTAGGAATCTGTTCGATAGCTGTGTCGATATGTCGCTGTATCGATAACTGCACTGATTTTGTACGAAATTGTTATGAAAACACATACAAACCCACCGCCAGAAAATAAAATGAAAATTTAAAAATTTTAACTCTTTTTTGGATGTTACCATCATAGGACCAAAAGACCGAAAAAAAACTTGTAATTTTTTTCAATAAATTTGCGAATCGAAATGAACAAATGAAATAAATTAGATGCCGACGTGAGGAATTGAACTTGATACCTTTTTGTTGAATGACGAACCGTTTACCCACTTGACCACCGATGCTTGCTGCTGCTTTCATTATAATCGAATAAATTGCCGACAGGAAAATTCGATGGTTTTTTACTGTTTTCTACAGGAATATTGAGGTTGGTAACTTTGAACCTTTTTTAACCCACTTAAACCCGCAGGACAATTTTTTGTGTGCAATAATACAATTTTCTCAGCTATCACCCTGCAAAGTTTCAGCCCGAAACCTTTTGGATCTAAAAATGACCTCCCTAGTGAGATATTTCGCGTATTAGAAGAGTACTGAGTGAAAGAGGACGATTCTCCATACTTTGTTCCAAAAGCGTTCTTGGAAAATAAAGGAAAATCTTAAAGGTGTCAGAAGAAAAAAACTCAATTTCCTCATAAGATAATGTTATATTTCTTTAGATAAACTATTCTAAAAATTCCCTCGATTTAAATTTTGTAAAACTGACGTTTATAGATGTTCCGATGCAAATAAACTAAAACTTTAACACCAATTCGCCAAAACTTTTATTGTTTGTTGAATAGTTAATTAATAACTTACCAATATTGAAATTCTAAAATTAGCTACTTTCGAGATACTTTAAAAGTACACCCGACAAAGTGGTGAATAATTTGTTGAAGCAGGATTATATAGATTACCAGAAATGTTGACGCTTTTTGTCATTTCAAAAGTTTATCTTGTAGGTCATTGCTGTTTTTTTACTCGTAAAAAATTATTTTAGTTCTGTGACGTTATATTAAGGTTTTAATGGGTTTCTTTTCTTATTTATTTATTTCATGTGTGCTATCTAAAGTAATAATTTTAGTTTTTATATTTCAGATTAGCTCTGTATGTAGAAAAGTTGTTATCGACACAGTTTAATAATATATCATCAACAGGTCAGACTTTAAACGCTGCAGAAAAACGTTTAAAATGTAAGTTTTCAAAGTTTTGAAGGGAAATATTATCAAAATTTAAGTGTAACTAAATAGAAAGAAATAATATTATTCATTTATCTGAAATAATGAAATAACTCCAGATGAAAATGAACATTTCTCTATATTTTAACTAGTAATACAAGTATACACCATTTTAATTTCAATATTTACTAGACATAACCTTAAAATCTTTAATTTATTTAGAAAATCGCTTCTCTTACCCCCATTTGAGTATCTTTCACAAGCTCAATTATTTCATGTTCCTTTGGGGTTTGAAAATACATTATATACTGTATCTTTCGCTGATACTGCAGCATCTATCGCTCTGTTTTCTTTTGAGGAAAACAACTGTTGAGCAAAACCATGAATCTTCAGTTCATTAATTCGGCCATTCTAAATAGATCTCTGTTGCGGAACTGGCAAGTGAACTCTAACAATCGGTCATCCCTGATCTTAAAAGTATCATAGATCTCGAAAAATTGAAAACTTTAAAAATTCGAGTAACTGAAAATGTCTGTTATGGTATATGCGGATGGTAATATATGTTCACAAACCTTCTATTTATCTTCCCTGGAAGTTACAAATAAATTGCTCAAGTATACTCCACAATAAACTAAAAGTTGATAACATTTTGAGCGGCTGTTTTTCACGCTGAGATTACATTTCTAAAGTTCTCTCTCTAGGTTCGCGTAAATTACAAGTAAAATTATATGACGCGTATAAAGTTAGGAAAATCATTATTTCCATTTGGCGGGATCAATTATTGGGTTGAGGAATAAGTTAGTATAGTTTTTATATTATTTAGCGCTTGTTCTTATCTACAAGACTATGTTTTTAGTTTGTTCTAAATTGCACATTTGCATAGTTTTAAGGCTTAGAAATGAATTACCCAGAAAGTCGAAAATAAGAATTTTCTAAATCTGCTCTTTTCCGCTTTTCATCGAAAGCAAAAAGCAGTCGAAGCCGCGCTCTGGAAATATGCAGTATTTATGGAGAAGGTGTCTTAGGCGTGTCTACGGATTCGCAAAGTTCAAAATGGCGACTTTAATCTTGGAGAAACGCCTCGAAGCGGACGAGATCTTTATTCGATGGGCATTTCCGAAAAACTCAGGGCCTGAGCTGAACGAACAAAACAAAGAAAATGTCTTCAAATCCCAGCTCGCCCGCCATCGAGCAACAAGCGGTCATAAAAAGCGATTTTTGTACCGAATCGTCATGGGAGATGAAAAATAGTACATGTACGACAATCTTAAGCAAAGAAAGGAGTGTGTGACTCCAGGGGATACGCCAAAACCGAGATTCAAGCAAGATCTTCATCTAAAAAAGACCATGATCTGTGTTTGATGGAGCTAGAAGGGCGCACTGCCATGGGAAATACTCGAAAGAAACGCCAGGGCCAACAAAGAGCTTTATGTTGCCTAGCTGCACCGCGTAAATAAGGTCATTCGACTGAAAAAAACAAGATAGACAAGGCCAAGCCATCTCGCTCCACGACAACGCCAGGCCGCATTGCACAAGTCTTGAAAACCGACCTCCAAGAACTCGATGGGGAGGTTCTTCAGCATCCACCGTACTCTCCAGTCCTTGCGCTATCCGTTTATCACATTTTCCGCTCTCTGTCAAACCAAATGAGGGGTGTTACCTTCGATGGCGGTCAGGACCTCAAAAACTCGCTCAAAAACTTCTACCAGTTTTTTTTTTGGGGGGGGGTCTATCAATTTTTGGAGTCTACAAATAGATCCAGAGTTGGGAGGAAGTCGTAAACAGCAACGGCGAATACCTAATTGATTAATTTATTGTCATAATTACTGTTTTTGTTCAAATAAAATTTTATGAAAAAAACTCTACGAACTTATTCCTCAGCTCAATATGGAAACATACGGAGGTCTACATTGTTTAATTAGACTGTTATTTTACGATTACTGGTGGTGTGCATCAGTGGCGAGCGACTTAATTTTTTCAAGGTCCGGGAATTCCAAAAAACGGGGTCTTTCCCATCACTGGTTTGCATGTGGCCTGCTGGTAAAGTATTCCTATGAACGCAAAATGTAATTACCGCCGTAAGAGAATATTTAGGAAAGTTATTCATATTATTGGATAGTTTAATTAAAGTGTGATAAAAAATTAGGATGGAATGAGGTTCTCGTTTGGACGGTCACTCCTTTTTTTTTTAATTTGTCTTCAAATTTAAACGTGTATTAAAACAAGAAGCTGTTAACTAATATAAAATGATCATTTTAATTTGGCGTACCTAAATTTGTTTGAGGATACCTTATAGCCATTAATGTATAAATTTTCTTGATAATATATTTCGATTAAATTCAAAATATTCTCCTTTTAAAAGATTGGTAGAGCAAGAAAGAAGAAAAAAAGAAGAGCAAAAAAGGAAGAGCAAAAAAGAAGAAAAATCATAGTTTCGGATGGAGGTCTATTCCTCTTCAATGTGTTTTATCCATTTTTTGAGACATCACACATTGATGAGAGACAAAAGAGTGGACGTCCAAACGGGAACCTCATTTTATTCAATTTTTTTTGCTCTTCCATTAGGCACCGATGTCTAAACGGACCATATTTGAAAACCTTTATTAAGGATTACATCATAAAACAGACTTACAATTTGCATATATAATTATTTTTATAATAAATATCTATAGACACCTTGATTATATTAATCATTAGTGCATTATTAATTGCAAATGAATGATTTCACTGGAATAATTAATCAAGCATGTGTTTATCTATATATATATATATATAAATTGTGTGAATAAAGAATACGAAGAACCACGATAAATGGAAAAATGACAAATGGGATTGAATATTTCAATTAGCTCAACAAATTCTTTCTAGAATTTTTAGACTATCTATTTAGTTTAAAATTTGCAGTATAATGCTTTCAATCTATTTTTTTCTTAATTTTGCAAATAAATTGTCCTTTAATGTAAACAAAATAATCTTGAAATGTAGCTTAAGCTTCCATGATTTTTTTGGGGCTAAAATGCCATCCAGCAATGTTTTTGTTCTAAACAAATATTAGGAAATGTAAGATTAAAGCACAAGAATTTCTAGATAATTCAAAGACTTGATTCAGATGTTTTTCAAACAGTTTAAATGGTTCTATCAACGACTTCACGTGAGCGCTTGGATGCCATGTATCACACTAATTGCATACACCGTATTTGGAGGATTCATTTTCCGTTTAATAGAGAGGAATCCTGATATTCAACGACGAATGGATTATAGGAATCGAACTAATTTTGCATTAGAGCAGGTTTCATTGATTAATTTTTAATTTGCTTGTCAAAACACATTTGTAGATTGTTGAACGAATGTTAGAGGTCAAGTGTCATGATGCTTTATCCAGAAGTGATATTCAGCTTCAGGTATGTATACGGAAAATTCCGCATGTCCCAGACTCCCTGAGTTTGTAGATAGATTATATGGGTATCTGAGTGAATATTTGAGTGCTGAATACAATAATTGACTGAGTAGTCAGAACGTTATGATAGTCAACCCAAAACACAACATCGCAACCAATTTCTGACTTTAACCCGTTTCAGGTTATTAACCGTTTAACTGGATAACATTGTCTTTCCAAATTAGAAAATTCTCAATGACTCATTATCATCATATTCATGGTATTCTAATTTTGCACGCTATCCATATTTTCCAATCATTTCCTACGAAACGATGTGTCTTACCTTTATTGTATTTGGTACAGCTATAATCTTCTTTCCGGCTCATTTTCATGTCAGTAGCCATCTCTCTCATGCTCAGATTTGTATCCTTTTTGATTGAACAGTTTCAACACGGCGATTAGTAATCACAGAACTTGGTCTTCCATGTCCAGTGCGGTCATTGGCTGTACCAAGCTCCCGGTAACGTTTTATGGTATCATATACGGTACCACGGGGCACTCCGAGACGCTCATTGATTCTTCTAGGAGTCAAATTTTGCTTAAACAGCTCCATAATCGAAGAGCCATGAACCTTAGCATTCACCTTGAAACCTTAAAACAGAACAGATTGGGATAAAACTTTAAAAAAACTATTAAATGATTTTAAAAAAGAATGTGGTGTAGACGCAGCAAAAGTGCGTGAGCAGGGCGGGCCAAAGTGTGAAACTTTAAAATATAATATTTTAAAACTCGCTTCGGGAACACAGTTCACACGATCATCCAGCTTACTTTTACAGCGAGATGTTGGACGCAGAAGTTTAATTTCAAACAAATCGGCGTTGATTGCGTCAAAATTTGAAGTCAAGAGTGTTTAGTTTTTTTTAATAGTCGGAGATAGAAATAGGCCATGTCGACGATAAATTGGAAATGCCAGAGTTCTCTTGACTGTATATTTGTTTTGCAGATACCCTCCAAGCGCTCACTGCAAATGATCGCGCTTGAACAGTTCATGTAAAATAAAAAAAAACCTTATACAGAAATTATCTTTTTTTAATACTTTCTGGTTTTCGCTATTATTCCTTGGATTTCTTTGTCGTTTTATATTAGAATACTTAATAATTATACAACTCAGCAAAGTATTATAACATCACATAACATTTAAACTAATATTTCTACTATTAACAGTGCTTAATAAATAAAAGATTTTAAAAAATTGAAAAGCGTATTTTGCGCAATTGGTGCGAAGTCTTCTGAAATTCGTCGTTTTAATTAAACAATTATTTTTAAAAATCTAGGCACTAAAAAATTCTTATAATGAGATTAAAACTTTCCAAATCTTTTTTGAGAAAATTATATTTTTCGTGCTTGTCAGCAAGAGGAAATCAACCCTTTATTTAAGTAGTAATACATTTCACAGATTAATGCTTCTGCTCGCTGTTGCCTCTTTATCGGGTTATTCAGTGGTTGATGATGGTGACTAAACCCGTTCCTTTTATGAGATCGGCGGTGGACGTCGCTTTGATAGAATTCATCGAATTCTGGAAGTAGACCAGCTTTGCACTTTTTGCTGGGCGGTGGCTTGACTGTGTTTTGTACGAAATTTTTATCAAAACACGCGCAAAACTGACGCCAGAACATTCAATTCAAACCGAAAAAGTAACCAAAGTTTCATCAAAATTACACGAAGCGTCCTCACTCCAAAAAACAACATCAAATTTTAACAAAGATTGATGACGTGTTTACGCTATATCTGTTTTTTTTTTTTGTCTGTTTTCATCACCTCGCGTCCTAACAGGAGCACTTTTCGTGCAAAACACAGTCAAGGAAGCGCCCAGCAGAAAGTGCAGAGAGTGAAGCAGATCAACATCATGGTATTGTTATATCCTTGGTCACGATGATCGCAGAATGCGACAGTGCTTAAATATCAACGATACTATCCGATAATCTATTCAACTCTTAACACATTTTACCTTCCAAGTCCCATTTTCCGGGTTTAACAAATAAAAATTACCGAAAGTCTATTCCAGTCTCTAAATGTGAAAATTCAGGAAAAGCATGTCAAAGAAGCAATTTTCTGGTTTCTCGATCATTTAAATTTGACGAGCGTGATTGAGGAAAACACCGATGATACTCCATGGACGTGGATTGGTGCAATGTTTTATGCGGGTCAACTTTACACTACAATCGGCTACGGCGTACCGACGACAAAAACGCTTGGAGGAAGAATTGCGACTATATTTTACATTCTGATTGGAATTCCAATTTTCCTAATAATATTAAAGGTTTTTATAAGAAAGTTGCACTTAAAGAGGTTATTTAGGACATGGGCCGCGTGTTATCTAGAACACTGCGTAAGATATATAAACGAACACTAAGCTCTAAGCGGAAAATAGCAAACTCGACGTCGTTAAACAAGATTCCGTTTGGAATGAATAGTTTTAAGAATAGTTCAAAGGGTGAAAATAAATGTTTTGGTGATATTGAATCATCTATGAAGCTAAACGATGGACAATCGTTGTATGAAACACAGCTTAAAAGTAAAAAGGTTTGGCTCGATTAGAGTTGTTACACCTAATTATTAACGTACAGTTATGCACGCCTCGCGAATCATCATTCCCGATATCGATCGCGTTGACAATTCTCATTTTCTGGATTTTATTTTCCGCGTCATTGTTCTGTATTTGGGAGCGAGAATGGGGATTTGTTACTTCTGTTTACTTTTTCTTTGTTTCGATCAGGTTTGCTGATAAACAACTAGAGGAACAATATATATTTATATTTTTTTAGTACGGTTGGACTCGGAGATATCGTTTTCTCAAATCCTGAAATGATGATATATAACTTTGGATTAATCCTAGTCGGCCTCGCTTTACTTTCAATGTGTTTTAATTTAATACAAAATGCACTAGAAAGAATGCTTGATCGACTATTGGACGAATATATTGAAGAAATTGAAAAAATGGCTGAAATTGCTCACAATGACGAGGATACAAAAGAAGCGATGCCATTGGAACTGAAAATGGCAGGTAAGTAACGGAAATATTCAGTATTTGGTGTGTCTCCTATTTATAAGTTATGGTTATAGTAGCTATATAGTAGCTATAAACAGAAAAGTGATACTGCAAAATATTTATTTTAAATTTTTAAAATATTGTGTTGGCTCCAATGTCTTTGGTTTTAACTATGCCTCCAGTTGATTGCCATTCTACACTAGCTGACAAAAGTTTTGTCACAAATGTGTGACAAAAGTTTTGTCACAAAAATAAAAAAAATAATTCGGTACCACGCATTCCGTTTTCCCTCATATTGATAAAAGCTTGCCGGGTGGCAATTGGAGTTTTTTTACGTGGAGTCATCTCTAAAATGTTGCCAATTACTGCTATTTTCAATAAATTATGAAAAAAATATAATTGAACTTTAAAAATTATTTAAAAATGCAGTGCAAGAAAAGTGCGTAATATCTTTGAGCTACGCGTTTTACGATAAACGCTTGTCACTGTAAAACGGATCATCGTAATCACAAGCGGGAATTTGTAAAATAATCTACAACCATATGAATCTATCATATCAAAAAATCAGCCAATTTGGTCAAGTCACAAAAAAGTTAAACCCGAAAAAAACATTTGTGACAAAACTTTTGTCAGCTAGTGTATAGTCCATCTCTGTATTAAACGCAGTATTAGGTACTTGTTTCAAAAATAACAATAATTCAGAATAAATGAATAAACGTAAATACTTTTCTCATTTCTTCAGGAGGACTTCTCAGTTTGCCGATGAAGAAGGTTACAAGTGATAGTGGATTTTTCTTCAACGCCAAGGGATGGGTTGCTGAAAGGTTTATATTATAACAAGCGATAGTCTTTCTCGTAATTTTGGTGTTCAAAAGTTTAAGATAATTATCAAAATTAAAAAAAAAATAGATTTTTTTGTAACTACGGTATTCCTACAAAAATGTTTTATAAATGTTTTTCTTAATTTATGGTCGGGTGTTATTTTAGTATTGTCCTTTTCAGAGATCGGTGCCTAATGGAAAATCAAAAAATAAGAAGAAATGATAGGCGGCCACAAACGACTTTTTCGTCAATTTCTCTTCAATGAGTGTTGTCCATTATTTCGTAAAAAATAGTGGCCGTCTAAACGAGAACCTTATTCCATCCTAATTTTTTAATTTTTTTCCTCTTTCATTCGGCACCGATCTCTGAAAAGGACAATATTATAAATTGCGAATAATATTTTCAGCTTTACTAATCTTTTGTCGATTTCTTCAAATAGTTTTTCGCATTTTCATGAAACACGCCTAATAAAAATTACTAGATTTTTAATATATATATATATATAGAATTTTAAATAATAATTTCACATCAAATTATTCTGAATTGTGTCGTAGCCGTGTCTACGTTTTCTTTTCGAATTTTCTGCTTGAATATGTGTTTTTTGACTTGTTAATTATATTTTTGCTCATTAAATTAATTCCAAAATGCTCGCCCATATTTAAGTAACAAGTATACATTAAATTGAGTTCCAAGTGAACGCGTAGCTTTAAAGTTTAGGTACAAACACCTCGACCATCTTTAATTTTAATGTGAATTTAGCAGGCTCTCCTTCTAGCCTATCTATGAGCTTGGCTTTCCAGCGCCTTAAAATTTCTGATTAGATTTAAGTGACATTTCTGAGATCCTGTTTTTACGAATACATTTAACGTGTATGAAGCATAATGTACTGCTGCATCGAAATTTATTTTCTCTCTTCTGGATCTTACCGAAATGATACGAAACTGTTAGACCAATTTCATCATTCTTACTCCTGTATGTAGTACCGGTCAAAAGGTTGTAAACGCTAGGCTTTTCGAGCATAACTGGTTTCCGAGAGACGGTATTGAGTCGGAATTGTTACCAGTTGTTTCTAAAAGTACGAAAATACGAAAATAATAAAAAATAAAGTATTCGTAGAGTTACGCTCGAAAAACCCCGCGTCTACAACCTTTTGATCAGTACTGTATGTTCATATTCATCTAGGGCCGGTAATATGATTTAATGCTCGTGCAGAACTAATTATCCAACAGTTTGACATGTTATAATTATAGTACCTTTTGGTATTTCGTGTATTGGCCGATTATTTTCCATAACGGAACCTGGAATGAAATTTTAATCTTTAGAACATTTCGTAATTAGTTAAAATTATTGTCCTTTTCAGAGATCGGTGCCTCATGGAAGAGGAAAAAAATTAGAAAAAAAAATGGTCGCGGCCATTATTTTATATCTCATCAACGTGTGTTATCTCAACGAAACGGATAACACACATTGATGAGAAATAGAAGGAAAAGTCCTTTGTGGCCAATATTATTATGAGCGAAATATTCTGAGATTTTTACGCTCTCGAGTTTATTATGAGCGAAATATTCTGCGAATTTAATGCTCTCGACTTTATTATGAGCAGAATATTCTGAGACTTTTACGCTCTCGATTTTATTATGAGCGAAATATTCTGCGAATTTAATGCTCTCGACTTTATTATGAGCATAGTTTTATGCGAATTTTACGCTTACGATTTTATTATGAAAAGAGACCATCATTTTTTTCATATTTTTGCTACCATTAGGCACCGTTCTCTGAAAAGTACAATGTTTTAAACACCGATTCATTCCAATTTATTTTTAAATTCAATAAAATATTGATGGTTCAGCCTCAATTTTTACATTTTTTAGAAATATACTGAAAATGTGAGATATTATGGTGAATCTGTAAGAAAATAGAGAAACATACGGCGAATTTTTTGGTATATAAAACAATATTAATCCCATAATTTAAAAACTGAAGCCACCACATCATATTCTATCGGATAAAATTAATTGGAAAAAATTGGAGTGCTCATTGAAATTAAAATTATGGGCTGAAGCACGTACGGTATGTAATAAAATGATTTTTATGATAGATATGTTTAAGATGTGTTTTACGAGAAAGAACATAAAACCATCACTTTAACAATAAAACTAATTTTTAGAATTGCAAACAATTTAATTGAATCCCGGCTTGCAAATGCTCACGACAGTGATTCTGAAGATGAACAGGAAGAAGAAGAAAAGGAAAAAAACCAAAATGAATCAATAGCTGGAGATACTTACGAACAGCGAAAAAAATCGAGTTTAACATGTAACATACAACAAAATTAATTTAACCCACAATTTATTTATTCAGCACATCATGGACCATTGAAAAATTACAATAGAAGATTGTTCAACACAATCCGAACACTGGAAAAAATACGACCGAAGAATGAAAATTTCAAGTTTTCATTCAAACACAATTGCTTATCAAATATTGAATATTTACAGGTCGGTAATATTTTCAAAATTTGTGCAATCGGACAAACTCAACAATTTGATGGAGGACGAAGAATCAAATTCCCAAAAATATGTCACAAGCTCCTGTCAAACGGACCCAGTTTATGAGCCGAGAAAACCATCAATGTATAATAGAAGATGCCGGCAAAAAAGGATTGATTCCAACTCATCTTATTCAACAATCCACACCAACTCGGCTCTATTTCCCGATGATGACTCAATTATGTCCACGGCTTTTTGTGATTTGAAGTTTGATTATAGTTCCGATACTGGATGTGCATCATTGTACAAGAACTCGTCGCATTCAATGTTTAAAGTAAGCAGTTTGAGATATATTTTGAATTGATGGAGCATTTTACAGTTGGATGATGATTATTTATTGGCAACTCCGCAGAGAATACAAAAGATTTATGATTCAAAGCTATCAGAACTTCCGGAAGATTTGCAGAAAAAGATTATCGTGAGTAGTTTTTGAATTAAAAAAAATAATAATTGTTTTTTGTGTGGCCGCCCATCATTTTCTCTTCTTTTATTGCTCTTCATTAGGCACCGATCTCTGAAAAGGATATTATTATAAAAATATAAGAAATTGACAATTCCCATTTTATTTTCATACAAAAAATAAAAGTAAGAAATCTGATTTGATCTAGAAATTTTGAAGAAATATAATGAAAACCAGAGAAATTATTAACATCAATTGAATATTTATCTCTCTTTGAGACCATTGAAAATAATTCAAAATTGTTGAAATTTAATTTTCAATTTCTTATATTTTGATAATAATAATAATAAAATAAACAAATAAATATAAATTTAAAAATTAATAAGAAAAAAAAATAATAATTTTTAATGGTATCGTACCATATTCACGTAAGAAACGGTAACATTTTTACCACGGCAAATGAAACTATAAAAGTAGGAGTTCATAAAGTTTTAATTTAGTTCAGTAAGCATATTAAAGATCCTTGATGGCTTAAAGAGAATCCTATAGTTAAGTCAAACTGACTCCTAATTTAGACATGGACAATAAGAGGTGTTGAAATATTTTTAACAGTTAATTTTCATTTGGAGTGTCGAAAAATCTGGACTAGCTTTGTATTAATTAGAGTATGGTTCATTTAAAAGGATAAAAAAAAATAATCACAAAATACGGAAACCCTGTTTATAACCAAAATATCCATAAACTTTATGTAGAATTTGTTTCGGCGGAATTTTTAATGAATATTTATTATCAAAATATAAAAAATTTAAAATTCAATTTCAATATTTTTGAATTATTTTCAATGGTCTTAAATAGATCATGAAACAAATATTCAATTTATGTTAATAATTTCTCTGTTTTTCATTATATTTATTCAAAATTTCTAGATAAAATCAGATTTATTATTTTTATTTTTTAGGAAAATAAAATAGAAATAGTCAATTTCTTATATTTTGATAATACAAAAAATCTTTTTTTACAATGTTTTTAGCAAAACAAAAATCCATTGTTCCGGTAATCTGTATAGTTAATAGAAATTGAGCATTACATATCATAAATATTGTCCTTTTCAGAGATCGGTGCCTAATGGAAGAGAAATAAAAGAAGAGACAATAATTGGCGGCCACACGGCCATAAACAACTTTTTCGTCAATTCCTCTTAAATGTGTGCTGGCCACTATTTCCTAAAAAAGAATGGCCGTCCAAACGAGAACCTCATTCCATCCTAATTGTTTTCCTCTTCCATTAGGCACCGATCTCTGAAAAGGACAATACCTAACTATTATTTCTTTCTCTGGTTCACAAAAAATAAAACAAGTTTTTTTCATTATATTTTTTTGTTTTGGTGCACTAATATTTATATTCAATCAATCACTACCATATATTCTTAATTATTATAAACATTTATTTAGGTTATGTTAAAAACAACAGATGAGGAAAGAGAACTGATACTCAAGCCAAGACGACTTGCTTCATTATCAGCTATTGAGTAAGTTATTATTATTACAATAAACTTTAAAATATTAAATTCGAAAAAACTTCATTGATCCCTATTATTCTTGAGATCTTATAAATTTGATATAAACAAATAAATTCTAACATATGAAAAGAATAATACATATTTCAGCCAACATCGAATACGAAAACAATCCACAACAGAGGTCAGAAATGCTCGAAATATGTGCGGATTATTACCACAAGATTTTCATTCGCCCGAATGACATAAATCGAAAACTTTTAAATGAACTCAGGTTATCTTAAAAATGTCCAAATTTCATTAATTATTGGTTATACAATGATTAAAACGGGAATATTTGAATATTGTTAATAGTTTAATTGTTAGAAAAAATTCGTATTTGATCGGTTTAACACAGTTATACATTGATTTCACTTATTAAGCTTTTTTTATATAATTAATAGCGGATTATTTTTTCTGTACATGTTTTTTGAATGATTCTGAATTCTACGGTAAATTATGTTATAATCTCGGTTAGATGTAACTATTATCTTTTGAAGTTCTTATGTACTTTTGATATTTATATTTTCAAAATAAACGATTCAAATTTCTATTTTTTCACGTTTATGTTATTAAGGTAACAATCAATATGTAGTGCCCATAAAGTCAGTCAAAGCACACAAAGGAGAAATTTTTCACTGAAAGAAGACGAGTTTAAAAGTATGGATGCATGTTACTATTCATTTTCTCGAGCTCGAAAACTTATAGGCACTAGTTATAAATATTGTCCTAATAGGGCTGCTTCTATGACGTTTTTTTTTAAAGGAAAGCCCACATATTATTTTATTTATATAAAGTTTTTATATTGCAACATATTAGTAGTGAGCATCTAATATTTTCCGCGAAAAGAAAATATAAGAATTAAATTACTTGGAAGAGAACCGAAATATTAAAAAATATACCACTGTCAATAAATGATTTTCCCATTTTACTGTGATCTTACAAGTTTCACGTGTGCTTTACAGAAATATTGTCTACGTCAGTTTGTCGACTTCTCTTTAAACTCTCTCAAAGTAGAAATAACGTTTTTGAGTTCGTTTTGTTAACCTTGGCACGTGCTTTCATCATTAATAAATATTTCAAGATATATCAATTTTAAAAATAACTCATAGCGTAGCAAACCAGTTATTTGTAAGGAGAATAACCTAAAAATACAAACACACGCTAATTGAAATAAAAATTTTCTAATATTTAATTTCATAAAATTCAATTCAGATTGTCTTATTTTAATGTGTCGATGTCTAATTTCACTTCATTTCAGAATAAATTTCAGGTAGATTTGTTTTATCTTAAAATAAACAAGTAGCAACTTTTCTGATCGATAAAGTATATTTGAGCATGATTTCTAAGCTCAACAATCAAGGGCTACATTTGGCGTGCATTCAAGACGTGAACACATCTTACATTATAGAGCGGAATAAATGTATGAAGAAAATAATTTATTTGTAAAATACAAGATATTATTATTATTATTTATTTTTGTGGTTGTGTTATGATATACAGTCGTGTCCAAATGTTTGCGACACTCCCATTAATAAGCTGTTTCGCATATTACTGTAGGACAACAGTTAAAATGAGTGCTACCAGTGGATTCCCCGACATGAAAAACCTATTTACATAAAATTTTATTAAAATTGTTTTTATTACCGCTACGCTACCGTCATTTTCCACAATCAGTGGTGGTCACAGCGATGAGACATCATTTTAAACTAGGAAATAACACTAAAATTAGCGGCATTTAACGATTAATTTCATTATTTAATACTTTCTTGCTGCTCCATTGATCCGAATAACCTCATTAATTCGGTTTTTTAATTCGGTTTTGTGGATTTCAGATCCCCTACAGTGTTGAATTGACGTCCTTGATGGTAAAATCTTCTAGCAAGGACGGACCAGAGATTCTCCATTATACTGAGATCGAGAGAACACACTGGCCAGTCCATAACAGTGATATTGTTTGTCCTCAACCACGTCGTCGTTGAAGCACTAACATGAATGGTCTTGTTGAAATGTGAAGGCAATATGCCAGAATTGGATCTAAACGTTTCTCCAGGACATCTTGATAGTTTACAGATGCCATTCGAGGCGAAATGGATTCCAAATAAGAGTTACAGTTGACGAGAAGGCTTCTCACACAATGCACTTTCCACCTCCAAAGTTTCTATTGGAAAATGTCAATGGATCCTTCCTCAAATAACGCCAATAAGAATTCCAGCCGTTCGGTCCGTCACGATGAAACTTCTTTTCATCAGAAAAAATTATCTGAACATGTTTGAATTGACAATTAAAAAAATTGGACTCGCTCTTTTCCAATCTGTGACCAAGTTTCGGCGATCTAAATTGGTTTTTAACGAACAACAATTTAGCTCCGACGCAGAAATCAATAAATTGTTTGTCTCGAGGTCGAAACTCCAGCTTCACGGCCAATTTGTCTAGCCGACTTCATCGAATTTGAAGCTTTCCGCGCAATTGTTCGATCATATCTGCTCTATAGAATCCTTGGACGTCCCGGAATTGGTGTCTTTCCGTAGCCAAAAAGGTCCTTCAATGAATTATTGTGATCGGTTCAGATACGCAGCGATTTTCACGATTGACAATCCGAGTCGGCGTATGGCTTCAATTTTTGCACATTCCTGGGGAGAAAAACGACATCGGCTGCCCATTTCGCGATATCATGTTCAAGACATGTTTTCAGACCTTTTATACTCTAATCATTTGAAAGAACTTCCATTTTTTGCGCCAAATGGAGATTTAATGATCAGAAATAGAAGGATGTCTCATCTCTGTGACCATCACTGTTTGTGGAAAATGTACTGTAGCGTAGCGGTAATAAAAGCGATTTTAATGAAATTTTCTGGAAATAGGTTTTTCATGACGGGGAATTCATTGGTCCTACTCATTTCAACTGTAGTCCTGTAGTAATATACGAAACAGCTAGTTAGTGGGGGTGTCGCAAACTTTTGGACACCAGTGTATAAGATTTGGAAAGACTATATAACTGCTAAATAGTACAAGGCTTTTAAATGACTTTATTAAGCTTTAATACGATAATCTAAACACAGTTAACAAAGGTTCGAGAGAATTGCACTTTGCAAAGTGTATTTTATAATTTTTCTTTGATAAGAAGTCATTTGTCTAATGTTCAAGAATGCTTTATTGGATTGAATTTTAAACATTTATCATTTTTTTTAATAGTTATTATCGTATCTGAGAGACAAATTTCCTTTATTTGCCTAATAGTATTAAATTACTTGATCGAACTTTATGACCTTTATTAACACGAGAATCATGAAACAGTATACAAATAATAGATTGGATAACATAGTATATCTGGTTGTGTTTAGATTTGTCTAATTATATTTTGCGTTGATAGTACTGTAATAACAAATAACTCGCTGAAGAAACAAATATAAGCACTATTTGCGTTAAAATTCGACGTAAACTGACTCGTGTGTTGAAATCACAAGCCGCCAAATGGGTGATTGATTAAGGTCTAAAAACGGAAGTCGCCGGGAAGCTTATAGGTGTACATTTGTTTATTTGGTAGTCTCTCATCGGTTTCATTTTATCTTTGTTTGGATAAGCGCAATAAAAACAGGATTGTGATGAGCATTATATCGTGTTGTTATCTTTATTTTGGCGCACCCTTTGGTAATGATTAATGAGCAAATTATGTTTACTGTTTGTGGATTGTTTGATGTTTTTAGCGGCGGAGAAAATTAAAAAAGATTGCACAAAAGTTTTCTTTTATTATTTACAGGTAGTAGTAGTGTTTTACTACTGTATTTACATAAAATGAAATTTAGAGTATTAAAAATTCATGACAACTGCAGTCTTAGAAATGTAAGCTCGTGTGAGGGTTATAATAAAATGTTTAGTTAAAAGATTTTTTGCCATTTTAAGGCAACTGGCGTTGAAAAATATTGGATATAACGATTAAAATTCGAAAAGTGTATAATATGTTGCTTATATAACTTCAGAGAAACGCTGTTATTTGTTCGGGATAATTTGCGTGTACTATTCGAATAGATACGTCGATTCAAATAACTCAAGTATAACATAGAAACATCTTATTGAAACCTAAAATTTATCAAGATTCGTATCGTCTAATCGTCAAATAATTAATCACGTCAATTTTACTCCAAGAAAATTTCTTTTAAAGTATCTAAATATTTCATCTGCAAACAAACTGAAAAACCTTATTGGATGGACTAATAAATGATATATAAATTAAACTTATAGTCATTAAATTGATGTTGTATACTTTTTCATAAAGTATACAATATATCTTATCCCGTAGTATTGCTTCGATGTGGCGCAAAATATAAAGTGTCTTTCTTCTCATTATGTTCTCTACACTTACTAAAATCGCAAAAGACGGTCTATTTAAGCTCCTTTGTCTGTCTTTTACGTAGAAAAGATAAAAGATGTCTAAACACATTTTGAGAGAACGTAATGTTTAAGAAAAATACGTATATGTTCTAATAAAAATAGTTTTAAATAAACATACGTCGTGTCTCTCGATACTATCTCTGAAAACGACAACAACAAAGTTACGCAAAAATTTATTACTCTCTCAATTAATATTGAAATTTATTACACTCTTAATAATGATAATAAAATACGTTGAAGTCTGGGCCTAAAACCTTTTTTATTGACCATTGGCGACAAAAACCTTTTAACTTCCTGATTTTAACTCTCTGAAATACCCTGTTTGAAAATTGCTATATCTGCTGGTTGTCAGAGCTTTATCTAGATCTATTTTTTATTTATTAAAATCATAGAAATCGATAGAAATTGAAACTGGATTGGAAAATTATGAATAACTAGCCTACTTCAAGTGGAAGCATTGAATTTAAAGGGCATCTAAGAACTTCTCCGTCTCCTTATCAAAATACTGTTCAGGAATGTTTAGCCAGAATTATCATAGCTAACGAAATAAATTGAAATCTTTCGAAACTTATCGATTTGAGAACGTTTATTGAGCTAGTTTTAGTTACATACTGGTTGGAGAGCAAAGAAAGAGACTAATCAGCAAGGATATTTCTAAATTATCTTTAAATTCAGCATTTACGGAAATATTCAAGAGTGACAAGTTATGTGTACTCTGTAGTTTTCAGTTTTACTTTTCGTCACTACAGAAATAGCGGGTTTTTCTATATTTCAACCTGATATGTATAATCCTCCGTGTTATTTAGAAAACATCAGCACGCCAAATTGAAATAATTTTCTAATTTCTACGCTTATCTTACAATTTTCACGTGTACTTTATGCCAATATTGTCAACGCCAGTTTGTCAGCTTTTTCTTGAACTCTCTAAAAAAATAAAATATTCCCAATATATTAGATTTGAGCACGTTTTCTAAGCTCGTTTTATTAGCGTTCAAGTTGGTGAACATTAGTTCTATCAATTTTAGTTTTTAATAATGTTTAGTTTATTGTCAGTTGAATTTAATCGTTTTTAGATTCGATAATAAAAAATATATTCATGAAATAAGAAAGATAATGGATATTACTTTGGCAGCGCTATAAATTTGACCAAACGGGACAAACTCAGGGTAAATTTGTGTGAAATTAAACGTTTATAGAAATGTTTACGCTTTTTTAACAAAACAATTAAAAAAGCTCCTCTTAAATTATTTAAATATATTAATATCTTCCTAAAAAATGGCGAATTGAGCTTTGAGCACGTTTACTGGCCTCATTTTATTTATCATTTGGGCTCATTTAGTTAGGCTCATTTTTTATCAAGAAGTTAAGTTTTTAAAAATCAAACTGCGCATTTTGGGTTATTGCGTGAAATATGTATGCGGATTATTAATTGTATTAATTTTAAATGCAATATGATAAAAATATTGTTCTTTTCGAAGAGGAAAAAAGTAGGATGGAATGAGGACATCGTTTGGACGTTCTCTCTTTTTTTCGAATAATGGGCAGTACAAATTGAAGAGAAATTAACGAAAAAGTTGTTTGTGGCCGTCCATTATTTTTTCTTCGTTTTTGCTCTTCCATTAGGCAGCGATCTCTGAAAAGGACAATAACTTTTAAAATCAATTAAGACCGCATTAGAAATTGTATAGACCTTAAGAAAATAAGTTAAAAGCTAAACTCAGTCGAGGCTAAAACTTTCATAGTTTCCATCCACAAAGCCTGTGTTATTAAATTTTATTAAATCTAGGAAAAACGGAAATAGCTCCCGACGTAAAATAAAATGCATTTTCGCAAAAAATCACGGATTATAACACCATCCATTTTAAAACGTATTCGTTTAAGATCTTTAGTTTCTTATGGTTTTTCTTATAAAAATGAAAAGAATCGAAATTATTATATATTCCTTGACTTTTTGCAGAGAGGCATTTTATTTTACGACGGGAGCAGTTTCCGCCTTTCCTAGGTTTAATAATACCCACAAAACATCATTAAAATATTTGAATTAGATAAATGATTAGATTAGATAAATTAATATTCAGTTTTTATCATTTGCCGCGGTATTGCGACCAGATTTTGGACATCGCATGCATTTTATTTTACGCAAAACAAACAAAGTGCTTATTTTTAATTCCTAAATTTTTAACAAAATCGTTACATATTTTAAACATTTTCCATCGCTCAAACCATTACTATACCATGCCCCAAATGAGAATTTTCGAAGTTTAGTCATGTATTTTTAGTTTCCACGTGGGCTTTTCTGTGAGATATTGTAGCTATTTGTCAATCCATATACCAACAAATCATATAGCTGATTGACAATCTAAAGTCTAAAATTATCAACGCCAAATTGTTAGTGTACTATATGTATAGAATTTTTGTCTAACTATTTGTATATTTAAGTTGTGTAGACATAAAAATTGGCTCGCAATCAACCCGAAGCACTAGAGATTATCTATTACTAGAGAAAATCAAGATATTTTGAGAGAACTGCTTCCACACTCCAAATAGAAATGATTAATTTGGGTGCTCAGAAAAGATGTTCAAATTCCATGTTTTGATATGATACGACTATTTTTTAGATAGTTGAAGACTGGCTTGAAAAAATGACGTATCACATTATATGACAAAAATACGTTTAAATTAGTTAGATACGTTTAAATCTTGAAAAATCTTATTTCGATTTGATGTGCTTCCGACAGTATAATGGGTTTACTCTATATACTCTAAATATCTTACCAATTTATTTTATTTTTTATTTCACATTTCAAGACTCTTTAAATGTATTTCTATTTTGCATCAATTTTTGTTTAAAAAATATTCGCCCAAACGAATAAATAAGTTGAAGTGTAAAAAACCAATAGTCATTTATTTCCTTATTTGATAAATTTGTTTTATCATTAATTACTTTTAAACAGATATATAAAGAGATATGAAAGAACGCACATAGCTTCGCAATGATCACAAATAGAGCACACGCGCAGTTGGTGCGCTTATACACGCTCATAAGTGGCTCTCAAGTCGAACCGACAGATAAACACGACTAGCAAAACATACACAGCGATAGACGACGGTCGCGATTACCGTAAACTGTAGGCGGAGTAGAAGAAGATGCAGCAGAAAATGTATGGCTAATGTATGGCTAATCAACCGACGATACAATAAACTGCCGGTTGTCAATTGCACTCGAGATTTTGAGAGGCTCTGCTCGAGTGATGTTCAACGTATCAGCTTTAGCAACCTCCACATCAGGTTTTCCAACGTCGTCGACGGTATCCACAACAACATCGGCATCCACAGCTGATGTTGAACAATTTGCTACATCAACTGTTAATTCAAGTAATGGCACATCGACAGAACCCGGTGAGACAATTGTTAGTGTGGCTTTGAACAATAAGTAAGTTTTACTTAAGCTATTAGATTGTGTTATATAATTTTATAATCCATTTAAGACTTGATCAAAAATGTGGGAGCATTAATGAACCAAGTGGCATTCAATGTTCACCCTGGACGGACCATTTACCATTATTAGCAGGTGAGCCGGGTAAATGATGTATAAATCTAGTATTATTACAATCAATAACATTTATATGCATAAAAGTGTTATTTTATTAGTCTTCCGCTGTACCTTATTCCACCAAATTAGTGTTTGTGATAATTATCGTTTTATAAACATCGCTTATTGCAGGCTCATAACACTTTGAAACTCTCTATAGCCTACTTTAAATTTCAAATAAGTTGTTAAACTAATAAAAACTAGATAAGCCATGTAAAATTATTTTAAAGGGAGATTTTGAAGACCATTTTACCATATTACATTTCGAATAAAAACTTTATTAGCTAAATTCTGGTCACATTTATAAAAATCTAGAAAACTGAGTTAATCTAATAATTTTATTAACAGTTATTATACATTTAGTGATTTTATTGACTGGTATATTTCTGGATATTTATATTTTCTAATCCTCAAGTCTTTCAAGTCTTGTACTATTTTTCGATTGAGTTGAACTAGGGTTTATAAATTGAAAAGGAATTCTAATAAAATGGTGTTTTCATCTTGAATTTCGACATTTTTGGAAATGAATGATAGCTTCCTCTTCTTTTTAAGAAACTCAGTTTATACTGGTATTCATCTATTGTTCTTTTCAGAGGTCGATGGAAGAATAAAAAATAAGAAAAAATGAGATGTGGACGTCAAAACGGGAGTTTGGTTCCTTTGTATTGTCTCTGTATCCTTACACGGACGGCCATTCTTTTATAAAAAGTTATGGGCCGCACACATTGAAGAGAAATTGACGAAAAAGTCGTTTGTGGCCGTGTGGCCGCCCATCATTTTCTCTTCTTTTTGCTCTTCCATTAGACACCGATCTCTGAAAAAATACAATACTGTTCTTTAAATCTTAAGATAACCAAATATAATATTTTACAGATATTTAATTGTTTATATTTTATATTAATATTATTTTTCATTAATAATAAATATAAAGAATATTTACACAATCGGGTTATCTATAACTTTATTTTCAAAGATACATATACATATGAGTCATTAGGAATTTTGTCACAAAATCTACAATCTTACAATTAAATAATCTAAAAGTCTTTATTAAAAACAATAAAAAATATTTGTTATAAAATGAAAACTTGTTATCCTTCCTTCAAATAATTTAAAGCTCTGAAGTTATTCAAATTGAACTTGATTGATATTCTAAATTTTGATTCTTTATAAATTCTAAACTATTTTTATTTTGTATTATTTGAAATTGATCAGGGTGTAAAATTTAAATAAGAAAATTGAAATTTTAAATAACGAAAAAATTTATAGAAAATTTTAAGTCAAGTGTTATAAATTGGCGCCAAAACCATTTTATAATTTACACGTGTAAATTAACAAGACGTCTGAGAAAACTGTACCAACATCATTTTAAGATAGCGTGTAATATTAATATGAAATAATTTCTAGAAACAAAAAAATAATTTAAATCCAGTGCTTTTCACATTTTAGTTTGGCTAATTTAAAATATTACATATAAAATAAATAGCATTTTATATTATCGCCAATAGAAGGTTATTGGGATTTAAAAAAAATTGTAAGGTACTTTTCAAAATGTTTCGAGGGCCGCTTTCTTGTTTTAAATTAACCAAAATTGTTAATCGGTTTCTAGCGGTTTTATATTATATTATTGAAACTTAAGTAATTGGTTTGGGCTACAAAACAATGATGTTGATTAAATGTTTTTATTATTTCTCTTATCTTTTTCAAGTAATTTCTTAATTGGTTGTTACATTATTAATGTATTTATTATGATATAATTTTCAGCGTAATTCTATAGTTTCGACAATGAAAAAAGATAATCTTATTAAAAAACAAATTGAATCAGCATCACTATATCTTTTCTTAATCGAAATCAAAATATGTTATATTCTTGAGCCTTTAATCTAAAAGTGTGAATTATTTACATTTTGACAGTAGATCAGCGGATTTAAAAAAACCTAGGAAAAGCGGAAATTGCTACCGACAGAACAGAAAATGCATTTCCGCAAAAAGTCACGGATTATTACTCCAACTCCTTTTAAACTTCGATTCTTTGCATTTTTATAAAAACTAAAAATCTCAAAAGAACCGAACCTGTATAGATTCTCTGTACTTTGTGCTTGGCGTGTTTACGCTATATAATTGATGGCGTGTTTACGCTATATAACAGGATGAGTCTGTTTTCATGCAAAAAGCACCTCGCGTCCTAACAGGAGCACTTTTCGTGCAAAACACAGTCACGGAAGCGCCCAGCAGAAAGTGCAGAGTTTTTCGTGAATCAAATTCTCTACCAGGTATGCTACGCAACCACTATTATCCTAATTAATTGATGCATTGAAGTTTGAGGAAGAATTTTAAATTAGAAGATGTAATATAACGTGATTTTTTGCGGAGGTGCATTTTATTTTACATCGGGAACAATTTCCGCTTATCCTAGATCAGCATACCAGATTTCAAAAATTCATATAAATTTGTCATCGCTTTAATTCGGACAGATATTGTGAAAATTATTTTCAGAGCCTTTTGAATTGCATAATTAAAATATGATAAATGGGAGATTATATAGTATCATATAACAATGAACGTTTGTTGATAATTAAAGAATTAAAGAGATTGAATAGTAATCTACTATCAAAATAAAAGAAACTGAAAATTCAATATCAACATTTTTGAATTATTTTCAATGGTTTCAAAGAGATCATGAAACAAATATTCAATTTATGTTAATAACTTCTCTGTTTTTCATTATATTTCTTCAAAATTTCTGGATCAAATCAGATTTATTACTTTTATTTTTTATGAAAATAAAATTGGAATTGCCAATTTCTTATATTTTGATAATAAAATTGTTGAAAATTATTTTAAATAATAATTATTTCAAACTAACAAATTTAAAACGAAGCTTCCTAATTTGATACATAATATTATCTTAAATTAAGAATATATCGTATTGTTTGTCTATTTGACTATAGATTGTAAATGAAATTATAATCCATTTCAACGATTACGATTGTTTGTATCATTTATGAAAAGTTGTAACCGAATATTCGATTCAATAATAGGAAACCGTTTTTGGTTACAGTACACATATACACGCATACAATGCAAACTCTTTCACGTGCACACATTTATGAGCTAGCCGCTTTTCCCCTCTCTCGTAGTTTGGATTGAAGAGATAATAAAGAAAAAGAAAGAATAATAAGATATAGTATATCCGTGTGTTGTGTTTTCCATCATTATTTGTCTTGTATTGAAGAGCATCGTGGACAAATAAAGAAGAATTAGAGTTTACTCATACTTTACAAAGGGGATTAAAATATTAAGAAAATCTAAGGGATATTTAATGTAAACGAAATAATTATAAAATGTCTTGCAGGATATTCGTCGAATACAGCATTTCCATTTGATCAATGTGGTTATGCAGGATATGATGCGAACACGGCGTATTTTACAGGTTTGTTGCGGAAACTATAGGAAGTAAATTATAGGAATTAAATTTAGGATCTATGTACACAATACCTACAGGAGATCCGTTGCAGAGGCATAATAATGATTTGATAGATATTACAAGTCAACAGGAGACGTCGAAAAATAAGACGAGCGCAAAAGCCGAGGAGGAAGAATACATTGAAGAGATAGACGAAGATATTGATGATGAAGACGATGGAAGTGGAAAACGCAAGAAACGGAAGAGACGAGTACTATTCACAAAAGCACAAACTTATGAGCTCGAAAGACGGTTTCGGATACAGAAATATTTAAGTGCGCCCGAAAGAGAGCAATTGGCGATGCAGATTCGATTGACGCCAACGCAAGTCAAGATTTGGTTTCAAAATCATCGGTATGCTTTGAATATTTGTTATTGTTGTTTTTAACAGATTTGTCAGCATTGTTTTGTTTATTTATTTGCACTACGTGTGCTAGCCACGTGATGATAATATAATGTATATGAAAAAGTGGCACATAAATTAAAACAAAATAAACTAGGTAATGGATAATAAACCAATAAATAATAGCAACATAAAAATAACATAAAAATAGTGTAGAATATAGAATTAATAATAGACTTTATTTATTGCACTTAGAATAGTATACCGTTCAGGATCATACACAGCTCCTCGATTCAGATGAATCGAGGGTTTTATAACAATATTATAATAACATTACAATGTGATATGATGTTTTAATCAATTAAATAACATTCAATAATTATTGAATTAAAAATAATACAACGAATATGTGTATTTCATCAGCAGAATTAAATTATTGAACGTAAAGAATCCAGTACCCAGTCTTTACAGATTTTTGTTTTTTTTAATTAACTTCTTTCTTTTAAGATTGTGCTACAACTAGTAACTACAGTACCTGTCAAAAGGTTGTAAGCGCGGGTTTTTCGAGCATAACTCTACGAATAATTTGTTTTATTTTTTCTTCTTTTCGTATGGCTCTTGTCCACAAACTTTCTAACGCTTTCAGAAACAGCTGGCAAAAATTTCGGCTCAATAACCAATTGTGATGGAAAAACCGCGCTCTTACAAACTTTTGACCGGTACTGTAGAACAAAAATATAAAATAATAGAAAATTTACCATACAGATTAGAAACCAAAAAAATGCACGGCAATTGGAAACTCTGCACTTTGTGCTGGGAGGTGGCTTGACTGTATTTTGCACGAAATTTTTATCAAAACACATTCAAAACTGCCGCCAGAACATTCAATTCAAACCGAAAAAGTAACCAAAGTTTCATCAAAATTACACGAAGCGTCCTCACTCCAAGAAACAACATCAAATTTTAACAAAGATTGATGACGTGTTTACGCTATATAACAGGATGAGTCTGTTTTCATACAAAAAGCATCTCGCGTCCTAACAGGATCACTTTTCGTGAAAAACACAGTCACGGAAGCGCCCAGCAGAAAGTGCAGAGAATTGGGTTTTTTCCGATTTTTAATTGTCTCTTAAAATTTTCACGTCTTTTTTAGGAAACATTGTTATTGACAATTTAGACTAGTTTTGCTTAAACTATGAAAAGTATGAATATCTTAATAAATAATTAAATTGGTGCACGTTTACCGAGCTCATAATATATCGTAGCAGACACAATAATTTATTCATTAGGCACAATATATTAAAATGTTTATCTACATTGATCGGGCGGGAGAAGTTTTTTAAGGTTAATTACTGGCTTCAATTTTTTAGTCTAGTTTAAAATTGACTCAAAGCGCATACAAGTTTTGTCCAATCAAAATAATTCAAACAGGAAATCTTTCAAATTGAAGTTACGGTAAAAATATCTAGTAAAGCGTGTTACAATTATCAGGAAAAACTTAACTAGTTTCAGTGTACGTCGATTTGCTTTTCCCGAAATGGATATTCGTTTAATTTTGGAAAACAAATTCCAATTATTTTGTTATTGTCCTTTTCAGAGATCGGTGCCTAATGTAAGAGGAAAAAGGATGGAATGAAGGATTCTCGTTTGGACGGCCACTCTTTTTTACGAAATAATGGACAGCACACATTGAAGAGAAATTGACGAAAATGTTGTTTATGGCCGTGTGACCGCACATCATTTTTTCTTCTTTTTTTGCTCTTCCAGTTGGCACCGATCTCTGAAAAGGACAATAAAATAATATAATATAAATTCAACAAAACATATTAGATATTGCCTGTTTTTGTTTTTAGGTTTTTGCTTCAATTAACAAGAAGAGTTAATTTCTTGCTCACGTCAACCCTTCTAGAGAAATGACAGCGGTGATGGAAAGTCATTGTAAACTACCTTTTTCAGTAAATTAAATATATATTTCAACCAATTTTCCAATTTAAATATTATTTCTTCGATAAACTTATTTAAACTTTATAGTCGTTTACTGGATAAATTCGTTCTTGCATACGTCCTCTGACCTTTCATTTACCATTTAAATTTTATGATATAATAAAAATGGACTTTAAATGCATTATTAATGTTATCTGAGAATTAGGTATGTAAAACGTACTTAATTGAATATGGTAAAATCGACTTTCGACGGGTGGCTTGTACGCGCCTTTTAGGAGAAACAAAAACTTCAGAGCTCCAATGAAATAAGATGTTTTATAAAAATTAGGTTCCCATAGAATATTTCAGTCTGATTCAATGAAAAAGAACAAAAAAAAACGTTAAATCAATTCTCGTTGAGCTCGATATTTACTCGAAATTAATTGATAAATTCTTTTAAGAAATGTGCAAAAATGTTTTGCAGATTGTTGTCATTATTGTAGGTGTGAAATATTTCGCTTAAAACCTTTTACTCTCTTGTGAAGTTCAATTAATTGAAATTTTATGGATGTTTCAACCCAACTAATAAGATTTATAGAATTATTGTCCTTTTCAGAGATCGGCGCCTAATGGAACAGTAAAAAAAGAACAAAAAATGATGGGCGGTCACACGGCCATAAACAACTTTTCGTCAATTTCTCTTCAAAGTGGGTTGACCATTTTTCAAAAATGAGTGGCCGTCCAAACGAGAACCTCATTCCATCCTAATTTTTTTCCTCTTCCATTAGGCACCGATCTCTGAAAAGGACAATATGGAATAATAAACTCAACAGATCTTTTAGACAATATTCTTAATACACAATCTTATATCCTCATTTTACAGATACAAGACAAAGAAAAGCAATCAAGACAAACCAATCAGCTCCTCAATATTATCTTCAATGCCAAACGCATTCTCAAACCAAACCAATTCAACAAGCTTTCCATCTCGATCGTAAGTCATTATACAGCATAAATTGTATATAAAATATTTAATATCTAGAATGCCTCTTCAAATGCTTGTTCGAGACACAAAACAATGCCAAAATGATTTATCATCCACAACTCCTTATCAAACCACAACGGTCGCATTCGGAGCATCTAACGCCGGATATTTATCCGCGCCAACGGCTTATCTTCCATCAAACACTGGCTACTTCTCAACGACGCCGTCAAATCCATCGTATATGGGAAACACAACACAGTGGTGGACATAAGTCGATTTTATGCTCCGTGAATGTTTTATTTATGATTATTATTTTTGCTCAAAAATGTAATTTTTATGAATGTGTTTGTTCAACAATATGCCGTGTTCAACTGTAATTATGATTGGTATTCTGTATCAGATAAAAAACTTTAAGATGCAATTCTTTTTAACTTAAAATAAGATACAAAGAGCTCTAGGACAAAAAGGAACGGAATAAAATGTAATATAGGATGTAATTAAATATCCAGACGATCCAGAAATGCATTTCCACAACAAATCACAGAATATTACACCTTCTAATTTAATTGTTACTTATGTCATTCGATTATTGGATTAAAGGAACCTTTCAGTAAATATGTTTGTTATTTTCCAAACATTTTAAATCTAAACTCCATGATGTAACATTTAAAAATATAATTACCGCATGTTTCACATAATTATGCGGTAATTAAAATCAGGAAAATGGTATTTCAGTCCAAGAAAATTATTTTTTATTAATTTTGGTAATATCTACGAAATTTAAGTGGAAACCATTAAAGATTATTTAAGTGGAATTTAACAGGATACGATTAGACAATAAAATTTCTCTATTTTCAATTGGCTTGCGTTTTATCATTGACACAGCGTAAGAAAACAAAGTATTCAAATAAAATATCGTAACATAAACAGTTTTAGGAGTTACATAGGTTTCCATTGACATTCTCGAACTCTCCACGGCTGGGCCAGGATACCTTCATCGAATGGATTGCGGACTATTCGTGCACATAATTTAAGACCCAAAGTTTAATTGGGTCTTGCTATTCGCACAGGCAGCACATACCGAATATCATTTCCATCCTAATTTTTTCCTCTTCGATTAGGCACCGAAAGGACAATAACGAAATGTTCCAATTTGATTCGTATTATTTCGGAGTGTATGCACATTTAATTACGGTAATTTAAATATAGCAATTTAAATAGAATATGGTTTTGCAATTTATCCACTTTTTTTGCAAAATGCATCGTGGCAATTATAAAATAGTGTTAATTATCTTATTATGCGTATTGTTGTAACTATTAGAGATCTATTAGAGATTACCTAATATGTTTGAAATTTAATACCTCAATAAATTAAATAACTGGAAATGTGGGTCGTTACCAGGGTTTCACGGAATTCCATCTTCCATTTTCCGTTCGTAGGAGATTCACTTTGGCGATTTTCCAATCATCTGGTATTCTTCTTCCCGTCAAAATCATGTTCAATGGGCGCGTGCGAAGGCAAATAATAGATACGCGCTCTACTAGCAGCAAAAAAAAATCTAAATTCTATTCCCAGTAGTTTAATCTTCTTCACGAAATTCCATCTTCCATCTTCCGTTTTCCGTTTTCCGTCGTTTTTCGAGTTCCATTTCCGTTTTCCATCGTCCGTTTGATAAAAAATAATTTCCATTTCCGTTTTCCGTCGTCCGTCTGAAAAAAATTGATTCCATTTCCGTTTTCCGTTGTCCGTTTGAAAAAATTCCGTGCAACCCTGGTCGTTACGTCTTTCAAAAAGACTACGACCCAAAGCACACATCTCTCCATGTGCGCAATTAGTTCCAATGTCGTCGTGTGGATGTGCTCGATTGGCCCAGTCAGTATCCCGACCTGAATCTGATCGAGCACATGTGGGAGGAAACGGAAAGAAACCAAAGGTCACCGGGCTTCGAACGTCGACAAGAAATTTGCTCCGTTGGAAGCTGCATGGAAGTCGATTCCACTTTCGGTTGCGCACAACCTTTTTGATTCGATGCCAAGAAGATGTTTTTCATACTCTCAAATTTAAGAATTTGGCATGTTTCCTTCTGTTCTTTATAATTACTGGCTTTTGCGATTTTCGGGTTTTCCGAATAAATTGTTATTTTTAATCAATTTTGGAAACGATTGTCTAATTTTTTGCCAGAACAATCACAATTACCGTTAAAACAGTTTGACAAAATTTCAAATTAATCGGAATACCTAATATGAAAAAGTTATGCTCAAAAAACCATTTGAATAAACTGCATGCATGAATGGTATAAAGTCAGTTGTAAAAATATTGTTTAATTTATTATATTTTTTATTTCATATTATCACACTAAATCAGAATGAGGCATTTTTAAATTTTAAACGTATTTTAATAAAATCGATTATAACTAACTTTTACGGTCACATTACAAGCTTCTTTGAAAACCACCACTCCTAGACTTTAGATTTTTACAATATCACAAATGAAAATTAATATTTTCTTATATTTAAACAAGTATTACAAATTTATCAATAATAATTTTATAGGAAACCACTTCTTAACGAATAACACGACTTAAGCACATATTTCTGATCTCACTGTTTAAATACTACAGTTGATGTTTAATATCCAAGTTTGAGGCGTCCAATTGGGTACTTTTTAGACATGTTACACCAGCACAACTTCAATCAACCACTGAAGGCTCTTCTGAGCTTTCAATTCATTTTGCGTGTTACTCTATAACAGTGATGTCCAGAATTCCGGATTCAGTTTTCCAATTCGAACTGTGCAGTCTTTTTTGAATTTTTATTTCGAATTCGAACCAGTTTTATATTACAAATATATTTTAGAATATTTTTAAAATTTTTCTAACGACCAATTATGCTCAAAATGTGCATAAATATGCTCAAAATGTCAACAAATATAATAATTGATGCAATAATATAGTCTTCCGGAGAAATATTATGACGTTTTCCTCCCATTACCATCTAAAATCAATAGATTGAATTACTCGATAAAATTTTTCATACCTGTATATTGATTGTTAAGCTCAGCATTAGTACAACAACAGCAATAGCGCTATAAACTATACTTAATATTCGAACTTTCATAAAAAATGATAAAATAAACACGATTAATCCAAATAAAGCAAGTCCACAACCCGCAATAATAAGAATCCAGCGTAGCCTAATAAAAATAAAATTTAAAAAGAAAGACATGGAACACAGAACTTCGTAAAATCTATACTCGTTGTGCATGCAAAAATCACAATTAAAAAGGTGATACCACAGGTTACGCCAAAAGCTAACATCACAGACTCTGTTTCATAGCGAGCAGTGAAAAACATTGACATTAAAGATGCAGTGAAAATCTGAGTTCTATGAATTAAATTGATGCGGTTTTTGATAACTTACAAATATAGATAAAGCTATAAGGTTGCATGGAAAATTGCGAATGCAAGAAACACAACACGAAATGCAACAATATACAAATGAAAATGCTAATCTGTATAAATTAGGTTGTAGAAATAGAACAAATTTTTTGACGACGCAATGCAAACCGCTGCGCATAAATATTATTATAAATCGAGAGATAGAAAAGAGGAATCTCTCATTTTGTAATTGTCTCGACGCGCAGAGGATTGCAATGCGTCGACAAAAAATTTGATACAGACTAGGGGCAGCAGGAAAATAGAATTGAAATAGAGGAATCACATTTAGTGTTGGCTATTTGCCAAAAGGGTGGGGGACGAGAAACATGTTGACCACTAAAATCTCGTATTTTTAATTGCCTTTTATGAAGCTTTATTATTCTGATTCTAATTAAGTTAAGTTAATTATTTATATATGAAACAACTCTAAAAAATATCAGACTGTATTGAAATAATTTTTTAACAAATGATCTATATAATGGTTTTTGCTATATAGGAGTTTTATACGGTTATAAATTTTTTTGGAAATAACATCGAAAATTAACATATCATCTTATAGAGAATTTAATGCTGTTTTTTGGTTTTTTACTTTTATTTTTTGCTGTTTCATAAGTTTGAATACACTGGTGTCCAAAAGTTTGCGACACTTTCGAATATTACTGTAGGACAACAGTTGAAATAAGTGGTAGCAGTGGATTCTCCGTCATGAAAACCTATTTCCATAAATTTTCATTAAAATAGATTTTATTAGCGCTACGCTACAGTACATTTTCCACAAACAGTGGTGGTCACAGCAATGAGGCATCCTTCTATTCCTGATCATTAAATCTCCATTTGGCGTGAAAAATGGAAGTTTTTTTCAAATAATTAGAGTATAACAGGTCTAAATACAAGCCTTGAAAATGATATCACGAAATAGCAGTGGATGTCGTCTTTCTCTCCAGGAATGCGAAAAAAATTGAAGCCATACGCCGACTCGGATTATCCATCGTGAAAATCGCTGCGCATCTGAATCGATCACGTTTCGTTGTGAGCAATTATATGAAGAACCCTTTTGGCTACGGAAAGACACCGATTCCGGGACGTCCAAGGATTCTATCGACCAGAGATGATCGAACAATTGCGCGGCAAGCTTCAAATTCGATGCATTCGGCTAGACAAATTGGCCGTGAAGCTGGAGTTTCTACCTTGAGACAAACAATTTATCGATTTCTGCGTCGGAGCGGAATTATTGTTCGTCAAAAGCTCAAAAATGCAACACGTCTGACCCCTGCTCACGAATTGAGACGTGTTGACTTATCTCTCACTTTTATGGTCTGGAAAGCGTGTTCTCCTGATCTCAATGCAATTGAGAGTTTCTTGTCCGTCCTTACGAGAAGATTTTACCATGAAGGACGTCAATTCAACACCGTAGAGGATCTGAAAGTCGACATTCTTCGTCAATGGTCGCTGATCGATACAAATATGATTAGAAGCCTGATTGTAAGCATGCCAAAATCAATGATGTTATTCGGGTCAATGGATCAGCAACAAATTATTAAATAATAAAATTAATCATTAAATGTTGCTAATTTTAGTGTTATTTCCTAGTTTAAACATGATTTCATATCACTGTGACCACCACTGTTTGTGGAAAATGTACTGTATCGTAGCAGTAACAAAATCGATTTTAATGAAATTTTATGGAAATAGGTTTTTCATGATGGGGAATCCATTGGTATCACTCATTTCAATTGTAGTCCTACAGTAATATACGAAACAGCTGCAGCTGGTTAGTAACAGCAAAAAATAAACTATATAGAAAAATTATTTTTTGTGACCAATACGTTCAGATAATTATTATAATACTTCTAACACAAATAAAAACTTTCGTCAGTAGTCATGCTGTTGACGTCGGTATTGACACAGGTCCAGTTTTCGGTCCGGGTGTGGACCAGTGATGGGAGGTAATTTTTTCGATAAATTGAAAAAGAAATCCGGAACAACAGAATTTAGAAAGTACAGCTTTTCAAACAAAATTAGTTCTTCTTCCAAGTTATTTAAAAACTTACACAGAAAATAAACCAAGTATGGAATATTGCTTAAGAAACTGTTTTGTCGGTTTGTGAAATATTGGAACGCAACAGGCCATGCCGACAATTAAACACTGAAAGATATTTTCAATAATATTTTCTTAAACATTTTTTCAACAAACAATTAATATCAGGGATCACACGCCAAATGGAATACAGTGTAAGAGTGATTACAGAAATGGTACTTAATATTTTGACATTAGTTTTACATTATTGGATAGTTGACGACGAGATTGACAAATCGACACGAAAAAAAAACGGAGAAAATGAAAACCTCATTTATACGAACGCACAATGAGAATAATGATTTTTAATTTTTAAACCCATGTTTTGAAATTCCTCATAAATTGTGACCAGATTTTCCACGTGACCACGAGTTTTGTCTCAATGGAAACATGAAACGAATATTCAATTTCAACATTTCTGAGTTATTTCCAATGGTCTCAAAGAGATCATGAAACGAATATTCAATTTATGTTAATAATTTCTCTGTTTTTCATTATATTTCTTCAACATTTCTAAATCAAATCAGATTTATCAGATTGCACACGTAGACACTCCACTGCCACTGCGTATCTTGCAAAAAACTGTGGACATATTGCAAAATCAACCGCTTTACTTTTTATTTAAATGTTTTGTTTATTAAGAATTCTAAAATAGTTTTTGAACCTTTACACAATTTAAACACTGTTAATCAATAATTCTAAACTATTCTAGAAACAAATTGAATCAAATTCGAATAAGTTACGATTTTAAAATATAAAGAATTTAAATAAAAAGGGAACGACGTGGTATTTCAATTTGTCCATACCGTTTTTGCAAATTGCGCAGTAGTCGTGACAGGGTGAGTAGACGAAATTTTCATTTCATTTGGCATTAACACTATTATTCTACTAATTGTGGTATTTAAAAGATAATATTGCCCGAAATTCGGGAAATTGACGTGAAAATCAGTCTAAATTTGTTCCGTGGAAATTAAAAACACACAATTACACTTTATAATATTGATATTTTTAATTGACGTGCCATATCATAAGCACTCCACTCCCACGAAAACAGCGCCACATTGCAAAAGACTTCGCACCAATTGCACGAACACTACCGTTTAATTTTTTTTCAATATTTAATTTATTAATTATTGTCTAACAGAAGAGGATAAACAAAACTATTATATATATTTTATATTTTACAGAAAACATATAACATTTAAACTAATTCTTCTATAATCCATAATTAAGTAATAAATAAAGCATTTTAAAAAATTATAAATTAAATGGTCTGCGATATTTAAACATGGCTGGAAATTTGGACGTCTTCAACAGGAAAAGTTTTTATTGCAATTTAATTAAGCATGTCTTAAACTATCTAAAAATAATAATATCTTTAAAAAAATTAAATTTCTGCATGCTTACTGAGCTCACTCTTTTACCATACAAATTGGAAAGAGAGAGGTCTTTTGCAGCATGGCACGGTTTCGTGGCATTGGAGCGCAAACTCAAAACGGTTTATTTAGCAAATTTCCCAGCTGTTGATAATAAAGAAAGAATACAATGATATAGTATAAGTCCCTTCTACATAAATATCTCCAGGATAATTTCGAGTTTTAATTATTATCAAAAAAACATTCCTCACCATAAAAGTAACAATTGAAAACACTTTAACAATGAATCTTTGTCGAATCGATGCTTCGCTAAATCGTAACGCATACATTCGATTCTGAATTTCTTCCACTCGATCATTTTCTCTCTGCCCATTTTCGTTATCAGGTAATCTTTCCTGCTTAAATTAACTTCTCATCAGTTACAGTTACATTAATACGGTCAGACAAAAACTGGTTGATGATAGTTCTCCAATTTCGACCCGACCATCTCATTTACCTCACATGATATAGTTTTTGATTTCATTAGGATGATAAAAAATATAAAATGGTTGTTAAATAGATTCTTAACGATCATCCAGTTTTACACGTATATTAATAATTATAAATAGTGGAATCATTTTTTATAACGTTATAACTACGTTAACTTCTTTTCTCGGTTCATCCTCGAATGCATTCCGTCTGAGATTTTGTTCACGGATGTATCAGGTTTACGAAGGGCTCTATTGAAAGCAAACTTAACCTGTTCCGAAGCGACGATGTCATGTTAGAGCTTGTGGAAGACACAAGAAACTATGCAAATTACACCATAACGATACATAAACCATTGAGAGTTTGCGTGAAGGCGCGTGTCTCCGGTACGGACTGCTCCCTTTACAATGAGATTCCCTTCAGGCTTTTATAGCTACGATCAAAGATCGGAGCTGTGAAGGCCTGGTCGAACCTGATAAGGTGTGCATGAGTTCGGTTCTTAAGTACACCCTGTCTCTTCTCGGCCTCCTAGTGCTCTCCCACATATCACGGAGTAAGCCTAGGGTACGGTGGCTTCCGGCCAACGAGTTGGGCAGGGCCTTAAGTGACCAGTCTGCGGCTAATGTGGTCATTTTGTTGACAAACCATCAGCTCCCGCTCTCTCATCATTCACCCTTAGCTTGGTCCAACTAGACTTTAAGCACCAAGCGCGATACTTGACAATAGCATACTCCCGTACACCATTGCTAAATTCTCGCGAGGCTGAATGTTACCGAAACATGTCTCAATCTACGTCGAGGAACTGAGGTCCTGGATGAGCACTCGGACATTAATATCATCTAGCACATGTCGGAAGAGAATCCGAAAGAATCCGAGTAACCGCGGTTTAAATAACTATTCAACCATATAAGTCTTTTTAAAATTTATAATCCAGTAAAATAATAATTTGAATAAAAAGGATAGAGAAAGTTAGAGGTTCTAGCAGATTTTGGTCCCAAAATTATAATTTTTATAGGCAACCGCGCATTATTATTTATTATTAATATTTAGCTTGACTTCCCGTTTATAAGACCGTGAAATAATTTCCATGGTGAGTCAGTTTTCAGATTGAACAAGACTAGAATGTTCCAAAGCAAAGTCCAACATTATTTATATAAATATAAATGGTTTTATTGTAATAAAGGTTTAATTACCCAAGGTTGAGGGTGCGTACACGGCGCCCTTTTTATTGAGAGTGTTAGAAAGGACCTAAAAATATTATTTAGGTAAAATTATATTTTTAATGTTTGCAAAATGGGCATTTAAAACTTGAATAAATGGGGAGGGATTAAGTCCAGCATGGAAAATAAGACGGAAAAAGATGGAATCTCACTGGTGTGTTATAACTATCTGACAGCTATCGCAATAATTCACATATTTCAATTCATAAATTAAGCAAATAAGAATCCTTATAATAAATCCACGAAATCAAATTTCCACCCATCTGATAGTACTATTTTCGTAGCTTCAAATATCTAAACTACCAAAATATTACTTACTATTATAATCAGGTATAAAATTCAGGAATTGATAGTAAATATTATGTATTTTTATCAAAAATCAAAATAACAATAAGAAACAATTTATGTTACTTCTAATAAAAGTATTTCTAATATTTCAATTGAAATTGATCCAATCACCAATATTCCTTATTCTTCAAAACGACCGATTTCTCTTTATAAATCAACGATGGGTAAATCCATGGAAATGATTTTGATTTCCTATAATATATGAATAAATTACGAGCAATATGTTAAAACATACTTAATTATATATTTGTGAAACCCGTTAATAAATACCAATGGACGATGAGTAGAAGCAAGTTCTTCGATATCCTTCTTCAATGAATCACCGTACGTCCCCATCAAAAGAAAGTCAAAATTTTTCAAATCTTCGACCTTCATATTTTCCGTTTTATTGTATCTAAATAATATTATAGCTTAAATAATAATATTTCGAAAATGTGATATTTATAAAACTTCTAATATTATAATGTTTTATTATCCTGTTCAGAGATAGTTACCTAATAGAAGAGAAAAAATTAGGATGGAATGATGTTCTCGTTTGGACGGTCATCTTCTGATCTCTCATCAATGCGTGTTGTCTCAAAAAAGGGCAGCCACCATTGAAGAGGAATAGAAGAAAAAGTCGCTTGTGACCGATAGACCGTCCATCCGGAACTATCATTTTTTCTTCTTTATTTTTTCTTCCATTAGGCACCGATGTATGAAAAGGACCATATATGATAGTTCATTTGAAACACGTGTTTGACGTCATCCATCGCGCTATATTACGAAATTTAGTTAATAAAATTACCGCGGGGGTTTTTAAAATAGTATGAAGTCAATCATGAATGTTTTTAGTCAAAAAATCCTCAACTATAAATTCTATTGAAAAGTGAATATTCTAAGCGGGTACAGCAAAATTAACTAATACTAATACTTTAGAATTAAAAGGTTACACTAATATTATTACTTGTACTTAGTACTCGTTGTTACTATTTTAAAGAATGTAATACTTATTTCTACCAGTATCTTCAATTATGTTTCGGTCAAAATAAAAATATTAACTCACGTCCAAGCATCATTTATCTGCAAAAATCTTGATACACCTGTTTGTGCACAAGCATTATCGACATATACGGAAACAGGCTTCAATGCATCGAAACGCATATTTCTCTGTGATACCATTATTCATTGATCCTATCATTTATTGATATACAAATACCTGTAAATAATTAATTGCATCAGCTCCAGGATAATTTCGCGAAGAGGCCATTAGAAGAACGCCGGTCGCTGACAAATTAGCAAACAAATGAGCAACACACCCCGCATAGAGCAAAAATCTCACTACCGATTTTTTGCGATTTAAATACCTAGAATGAACAAACTTAAATCTAGATATACAAAAATTAAATACATTCTTGCACAAAATACAGCGGATGACAACGATATAATAGGAAACCCATATATAATGAATCTGAAACATTGGGTAAAAATTGAAACACTTTGCTTCTGAGCCAATATTTTAATTAATTTCTTTTTAATGACATCTTAAGGTATATTTTACATCGAATATTTTCAATTTAAACAAAAATAACGAAAACGAGCGATATCTTGGTGTTGATGGTTTGAATGAAAAGTTCCAAAAACGGAATCCCGAAAAATAATTGAAATGTGAATATAATTGTTGTGGCAAAATTGTTAATGCCACATAATAGATCACCTTTCTACGAGTGACCTCTTAACTTTTTAATAATAGTTACGTATGCCACGTCACGCATAACCCAGATATTTTACTATAAATATGTAGCCCAACCAGTCAATATCAATCATATTCCTTACTTGTACCTGTTGTATAATAAATCTATTATTCATCAACTGTCGTCAACTCCGTAACAATAATCGGCCAAGAATTTTCGACTTATTATTCATTTCAGAGATCGATGCCTAATGTAAGAGCAAAAAATTAGGGGCGGAGAAAAGGTCTTGTTTAGGCAGCCACACGGCCATTAAGGCCAATCTCTTCCTCTTCTGTTTCTCATCAATTTCTGTTATCTATTTTTTGCTTATTATTTGATGACAAGAAATGAAAAGTTTAATTTAAAAATGAAAATGGATGAAATAAAAATGTTGATGACAAACAAAAGAGGAAGAGACGTGATGGCCTTCGTGGCCGTTTGGCTGCCTAAACAAGACCTTTGCGCCGCCCCTAAAATTTTCCTCTTCCATTAGGCATCGATCTCTGAAATGAATAATATAAAAAAATATATATAATTCGGAATTCCGGCGATCACAGCTTAACACTACTGTGCATCCTTTATTGGATCGGTTTTAACAAATTATAACATTAAATCGTTTCATAAATTTACTGAAACCACACGGTTATGTTTTGGTTTCGAATGTACTGATTTGAGTTCGGATGTGAAAAATGTCAGACCGTGAAAGTGCCCTCTCGGTGTATTAGCGCATTATTGTGGATTATATATTTTTTTTTGTTTTATTTTTTGTATTAAAAAGTTCCTAATTGCCCTAATAAACTACCCTTTAGGCCTAAATTATGTTCTGTAAAAGCTTAATAGAACTAGAATAATAATAGAATTTTTCTTGTCATTACATGACGAAATAAACAAACACCCACGCTACCCTCAAACATTGATTATCCGCATTTAAATCGCGTTTTGAAACTCTCTCATCGACTTTTCAGAAAAGTGTAATGTGAATTTTTGGTATTTCCAGTCAAAAATTTACAGAATATCAATATTAATGAGTAAGTTAAGATTGAAGACCTTTAATTAAGCCGTAATTTTACTATAGAGGGTGGGGTCCTAACTAAAAACTAATTTACCAGTAGTGTGAAAGCGGTATGATGTAGATATTCGAATTATTTTATTTCATTAACTGTTAATCACAAACAATAATATACACGTCGCCAAATGCGATTACCACCGCAAAATGTGGCGCTTTTTTTAAATATTATTATTTCATTCAATTTTTATGATTATTATTATTTTCCACGTTTATTCCACGATTGAAACAACATTTAAAACATATTCTTCAATTTATTTAAGCAAAAACAGTATTGAAAAAGCCTAAACAAGAAAATAATCATAAAAATTAAATGAAAAAATAATATTTAAAAAAAAAAGTGCGCCACATTTTGCGGTGGTAATCGGATTTGGCGACAACTATAGTAGATAATGAATATCAGTCCGCAATAATATGCGGGATGCGTTTGTACGCCGGCCGCACTTTCACGACATGCATTAAAAATTAATTAGGACAGCCCAATAACTTTACTCTATAAAATACAAGTTTAATGTTAAGTAAAAAATGATGAAAGTCAAAAAATTCCTTGGATAAATATTATTTTTAAACTGGCAAAACAAAAGAAACAACGATAAGCTTGATCATTACCGTAAAATCCCACATTGATAAAAATATAATACACCACCTGGTATCTACTTCATATTATAGGTATTGTACTTTTCAGAGATAGGTACCTAATGGAAGTGGGAAAAAAATAATAAAATGTTAGTCTCGTTTAGACGGCCACACGGACACAAAAAAATTTCCATCTCTTCCTCTTCAATGTGCACACTGGGTCACAGAGTGGTAAACCAAAAATGAGCGAACCAAGACGTTGCAAGACGCATATCATGAGACAAGACGCTAATGTGTGAATGCAGTTGTTTTTATTTATTTTTTTAAGTAGGATAACTTGATTTTTATTTCATTTTAATGTTATAGGGATAATATACAAATTGCATGAATTCTGTGTCTAAAATTTTTTTGCGATCCGACAACTTTTTTTTCTTAATCTCATCTTTGGATGGATATAGGATATATTGGCTAATATGCGTGTTGTGTCATAATTAGCTCATATTAAAGAGCATCCAATTTTGTACTAATTGTTAAAATTTTGTTGATTTTCACAGCATCTTCAATTAGTTATCAATGTTTTTGTAGATCACACTTTAATGAGTTTTCATTACAAATTGCTTACTTTTAATTGAATATTAATTTAGATTGGAAGGGAAATTATGACAACGTCCTAGATAGTGGTTGATCACTGGAATTGAAGGAAATATAAACTTCTAGATAGTTAAGGAAGTGATGTAACGATCAGGAATAAAGGAAACGGTATGTGACTGTTAAGAATTAATATAGATTGATTAAATATTAATTTAGGTTGTAAGAGAAGATATGACAACGTCCTAGATAGTGGTTGATCACTGGAATTGAAGGAAATGTAAACCTTTTGTTAAAATATTTTTATTATTCTTTTTGTTAATAAATATTTTTTAAATGTTACTATTTGAATTTGTTGAAATAATATAAGCATAACACATAAGCTTTGCATCCGAATTCTGGAAAAGATTAAATATTTAATGCAACTAGAGTATCCATAAATTTTATGTCAATAAAAGCAAAATGGGAGAATTTTATGAATCATACAAAGGAAGATTTGCGAATTTTTTTGAAGAGAAGGCTAGTAATCACCATTCGTTGGTGATGATGTTTTAATATATTCAGCGAAGTTGTTCGCCCAACTACAGGTTACCAAAAACAATAATTTACGATGAGCCTTGGAAGATCCAATGATGAAAAGGGTTCTACGATAATGACCACATAACACATGATCATGTTTATTTATAGGAATTGAAAAGAAACCACAGAGAAGCGTAAAAATATTTATTAACAAAATGAATAATACAAAAAAATTTAAAAAGCTTATATTCCCGACTATTCCGATGATTATCCACTAACCGGGACGTTGCCACCTCTTCTCTTCCAATCGAAATTAATATTCAATCAATCCACATAATGTTTCCTTTATTCCTGATCGTTACATCACTTCCTTAACTATCTAGAAGTTTATATTTCCGACAATTCCAGTGATCAAACACTATCTAGGACGTTGTCATATATTCTCTTACAACCTAAATTAATATTTAATCAATCTATATTAATTCTTAACAGTCACATACCGTTTCCTTTGTTCCTGATCGTTACATCACTTCCTTAACTATCTAGAAGTTTATATTTCCTTCAATTCCAGTGATCAACCACTATCTAGGACGTTGTCATAATTTCCCTTCCAATCTAAATTAATATTCAATTAAAAGTAAGCAATTTGTAATGAAAACTCATTAAAGTGTGATCTACAAAAACATTGATAACTTATTTCAGATGCAGTGAAAATCAACAAAATTTTAACAATTAGTACAAAATTGGATGCTCTTTAATATGAGCTAATTATGACACAACACGCATATTAGCCAATATATCCTATATCCATCCAAAGATGAGATTAAGAAAAAAAAGTTGTCGGATCGCAAAAAAATTTTAGACACAGAATTCATACATTTTGTATATTATCCCTATAACATTAAAATGAAATAAAAATCATGCTATCATACTTAAAAAATAAATAAAAATTAACTAATTTAACGCGTTTCCGAGTGGTTCGTCAAATGTGCTCTATTGACATGTATGTTATTTGAAAAAAGTGTAACATGATTCTCTGTTGTTCTAACCCAGTGTGAATGTGTGTTGTCTATTTTTTCAGACAACACACATTGACGAGTTACAAAACCGTGGCCGTCCAAACGAGAACCTAATTTTATTCGATTTTTTCTCTTCCATTAGGCACCGATCTTTGAAAAGGACAAAAAGGCAATGTACTTTCATATATATAATTATATATTTATATAAGCAACAAACCTCAATTCCTTATGTGGTAACAAACTATAGAGAGAAATGAAAACAATAACTGGTCCAATAATTTTATATAATCTTCTGTCCAAGAGAACTCCCAAGGGAGCCAAAAATAATGAAAACATCAATCCTCTTGGTAGAGCTGAATAAAAATACCACAAAAACGGTGATGTCTAAAATACATGTACCCTTTAAATTTAAAAAAAAACCGTAATCGTACTCCGTAGTTTCCACTTTTATTTTGAATAATATTGAAATATGCAACTTCATATTCCGGCCAGACCAATTTTCCCCAAAAATATGAATCAATCGGAACGGTTATTGCTTAATGTTAACTGTCAACACATGACCACTATTAAGTAATACCTAGAACTTTAATCAATGTTCGAATACCATTCAATACCGCCCCATCGTGCCCAAAGATCGGTAACCTCCCATTAAAAATAACAATTAGGAATACGGGGGCAAAGAGCAAAATGAGTTCGATCCTGTATATGAATGTTACCGCTGTAGCCCATCGAACAGCAGATTCAACATGATTTGTTAACAACTTCTCATAAACCATTAATACTAAAACACATTTAATTTACACAGGTGGATTTTTCCACTACCGAAAAAAAGTGCAAATGAATTTGGAAGTGGTCTTGATATATAAAACATGAAATGAAATTGTGAGCATAAAATAAGTCTAAGAAATGTTGCAGTCTCTTTTCCAAAAATTTTCTCGATAGCTCTGCCCAGTTTTAACAAAGCAATACAATTTAACACTCCAAGTCCGGCTCTGACTAAAAATTATTAATGTAAATTGTACAATTGACGGAGCAAACCTAAAACCAGCTGCCACATCTTCGGTATACTTATTAATCTTAAAAACAAAGAAATTGGTAGCGTGCATACTGCCAGTATAATCGGACCCATAAAAGTGCGCGGAACAACTCCGGGAAATGTCATATGGTCGAACTGAAATGAAAGAAAAATTTAAAAAACAATAGCGACCAAAAGGTTCAAATTTTTACTTTTTTTGTTTGAACTACAGAATCGAGCAATAAGAAATTTTCATTTCAAACGAAAGAACTATTTAGGACATGTTCGACCAATAAGAAACACATATTCTAGTGCTTCTACCTAGTTTTTCGTCACTTTTAATTTTCAAATTTCTTTCAATCTTCGTTTCTTTTAAAATTTACTTTAAATTATTTTATCTTACAGCTTCGTTTAAAAAAAAAGGCATAAAGGTAGTGTAGAATATCAGAGCACTCCACTGCCAGGAAACCGCGCCGCATTGCAAAATTCTTGGAACCAATTGCACGAGCACTTCCTTACAATTTATTATTGTCCTTTTCAGAGATCGATGTCTAATGGAAGAGAAACAAAGAAGAAAAAATGATGGACGGCCACACGGCCACAAACGACTTTTTCGTCAATTCCTCTTCAATGTGTGCTGCCCATTATTTCGTAAAAAAGAATGGCCGTCCAAACGAGAGCCTCATTCCATCCTATTTTTTTCCTCTTCCATTAGGCACCGATCTCTGAAAAGGACAATATTTTTCTTCAATATTTTATTAATTATTGTATAACAGAAGAGTATAAAAACTATTTTATATTTTGTTCAGAACAATATATAACATTTAAACTAAGTCTTCTGTTAAGCTATAATGATGAATAAATAAAATATTTAAAAAAATAATAAATTAAAAGGTAGTGTTCATGCAATTGTTGCGAAGTCTCTTTTGTCAAATATATTGACAGATCCAAATATTTTTAAATGGAATCAATTTTGTTAAAGTGTTTCACATTGTAAAAAAAAACCTTTCAATAAGAATTACTCAAAATTTGGCAGTCCAGGTTTCCTCGCGATATTTTAAATAAAACATAGAACTAAATTAAAGTATAGTGATATAAAAACGAAACTTTTTTCAAGCTCATTAAAATAAATGAAACTGAAAGTAATAGGAGTTTTAATCCAATTTTGGAATAAAAAAACATTTACGGTACGCTTGAATGTTTAAACTATTCTATATGCAGTAAACATATTTCTTCTCTCTTAGCGTGCTTCTGAATACTTAAAATCGATGTTTTTAACATAAGATTTCTCTCGTGAACGAAGCGTGCTTAGTTCGCGGCGGACGCGTTCAGATTCACCAATGACGCTAGGTCTGAAGGGGTTAAATATATTAATTATAAACCTTCGAACAGTTGATTGCTGTATATTTTCGTTCAATAATCCTTCCTTATCTTGTGGTTATTTTTTTTAATGTTTCACGCTTTTTCTATTATCTGGCTTCAAATTTCAATAATTACTATAAATAGCTGCCAGGGTTGCACGGAATTCCATCTTCCATTTTTCGTTTTCCGTCGTTTTTTGAGTTCCATTTCCGTTTTCCGTTGTCCGTTTGAAAAATTAATTTCTATTTCCGTTTTTTTTCCAAACTTGACTACTTGATTACTTAATTGTCGGTCGTCATTCCGAGTTCGTCGAGATTCGGACCAGCTCTCTCCAGAGTGTTCGCCTTCTTCTTTCAAGTGCTGCCAATGTGCAACCAAAATGAGCAGTTTTCTTGTAACTAACAAATCAAAGGAAATCGAGCCATCGAGCTTGGCGTGAAAGTATATCATGTCGAAAGGGTCATTTGAAGACGTTTATTCAAAAGAATGAGATGAGCATGAGATTCATGAGATGAGCACAAAGTTTCGAGCAAGGCCGGAACGATGATGTATTAGCTCTTTTTTCTTTTGCTGGAAGGTGAGGAAATAGAAGATTGCATTTGTTTAATGATAAATTTGGAGTCCTCAGTAGCATGTGTACGATCATCGTCTTTGTTGTGTTGATTTCTAGCCGTTGATTTAGAAGCCGGCTTATTTCTTCTGAGGAACTTCCAATTAGCACCAGATCGTCAGCGAAATCGAATTTTTTCAAAAACGAAGGCAAATAATAGATACGCGCTCTACTAGCAGCAAAAAAATCTAAATTCTATTCCCAGTAGTTTAATCTTCTTCACGAAATTCCATCTTCCGATTTCCGTTTTCCGTCGCTTTTCGAGTTCCATTTCCGTTTTCCGTTGTCCATTTGAAAAAATTAATTTCCATTTCCGTTTTCCGTTGTCAGTTTGAAAAAAATCGGTTTCCGTGCAACCCTGATATAGACTATTTCAAATTGTTGACGACGCATTGCAAAAAATATAAAGTTGTCTTTTGTGACTCTAGTTGTGTCTTGACTGCTGAGCAGTGGTTCAAAATGCTCCGTCCAAAAATTAGAAATAGCCTATATATACAATAATCAAAATATAAATGAGCAATTGAATCGAACAAATGATGTGGAGCATAATAGTAAAAATATGATTCTACAATCACTTGGAATCCAGAATAAATTTGAAAAAAACTTAAACTGGGATTCGCACGGAATCTAGTTTGGCCATGACCGAAGTACACTAATGACTACATATATTTTACAACTGATTTCGAAATTGAAAAAACCAAAGCGCACAAATCTAAAATATTTAAAGCTGCCATTAAATACCCAGACTCTCCGTCTGCATCAAAATTTCTACTAAATGATTGCCCGTTCAGCCGAAATAACGCCACACTCATAAGAAAATATGAATCAGGGTTGCACGGAAATCGATTTTTTTCAAACGGACGACGGAAAACGGAAATGGAAATTATTTTTTTCAAATGGACGACGGAAAACGATGGAAGATGGAATTTCGTGAAGAAGATTAAACTACTGGGAATAGAATTTAGATTTTTTGCTGCTAGAGGAGCGTATATCTATTATTTGCCTTCGCATCCGCCCATTGAACATGATTTTGACGGGAAGAAGAATACCAGAAGATTGGAAAATTGCCAAGTGAGTCTCCTACGAAAGATTAAGGATGGCCTAGAAGATCATCGACAATATCCATTCTGTTCGAAAATTCATTGAAAAACGTAATGAATTCAAATTTCCTCTGGAACTAGCTCTAGTTGACTTTTCGGATTCTTTTTTCAGATATCAGAATCCATGGATCAACAATCCATATTCCTTTAAGAGATTGGTGAGTGAAGTTGACTCGGCGTCACCATTTCTATTCGCATTTGCTCTCCTAATGATTCTCGATGAATCCGACAAGAATAGTGTGGGAGAAGCTGAAAATATCTGTGTTGATGGGACGTTTTTGAAACAATTCGACTTCGCTGACGATCTGGTGCTAATTGGAAGTTCTTCAGTAGAAATAAGCCGGCGTCTAAATCAACGGCTAGAAATCACGGTCTAGAAATGAACACAAAAAAGACGATGATCGTACACATGCTACTGAGGACTCCATATTTAGCATTCTACAAATGCAATCTTCTATTTCCTCACATTCCAGCAAAAGAAAAAAGAGCTAATACATCACCGTTCTGGCCTTGCTCGAAACTTGGTGCTCATCTCACGAAGTTCTCATCAAAAAACGTCTTCAAATGACCCTTCGAATATACATTCACGCCAAGCTCGATTTCCTTTGACTTTTTATGTTACGAGAAAACTGCTCATTTGGGTTGCACATTGGCCGATACTTGAAAGACGAAGCCGAACACTCTGGAGAGAGCTGGTCCACATCTCGACGCACTTGGGATGGCGACCGACAATTAAGTAATCAAGTAGTCAAGTTTGGAACTAAAGAAAGTGTGTGGAAACTCGCAAGATGATCCCCCATCGGATTGGTTTCTCTCGGAACCGTGGCATTACACATTTTAAATACAGACCGGGGTTGTACGGAAATCAATTTTTTCAGACGGACGACGGAAAACGGAAATGGAAATTTTTTTTCAAACGGACAACGGAAAACGGAAATGGAACTCAAAAAACGACGGAAAATGGAAAATGGAAGATAGAATTCCATGCAACCCTGATATGAATACATAAACTAAAACTTACAGTTGTTAAATTCATAGGATTATTGAATAACAAATCGTGAGTAGCTTGTACATTAAATGACTCCTCCACCTTAGTTGATGGAACCAACAAAATGTGCAGGAAACATGTTAGAAATACCATCCATTCTGAATTTGAATAATCCATGTTCTTAAAAACATTTATTTGTTAGAAAAAAAAGGAGACCAATAGAAAATTTGCATACAACCATCCCTTTATGATTATTATTTCAACATCAATTATTATTGAATAATTTATTAACAAAAATATAACAACAATAACAATTCTAGAAAAAAAAACTACAAATATCTTCCTATAATTACATAACTAAAAATCACGATTGAAGTTTTAACAACTTTTCGATCCTTATTGATTCTTCGCGTGCATTATGAGCCACCTTTCTCGAATTTTCAGCTTTTCTTCTATTTTTCTCTATTGCATTCTTCCTCTAAATTAAAATATTGCAAACAAAATTAATTAATTCAAACCTCATCTTTTTGCGATAGTTTTATGTAAGTTTCGTATTTTTCTAAGTATAGCTTTTCTCTTTTCTTCATGTCATTCAACTGTTTTTGCAAGCATTCAATAAACATGGGTTTCGAATCATTATCGATCCGAATCCAAAGCTTCGCATCGTGTCCAGGAACTGGAATTCCAATCGAATCATTTTGCATTTGTTTATCAATTTTTGGTAAAACATTCTTTAAATATAACTGAGAAATTGATGATACATCTTTCGATAGATTGTAAATAGTTTCATTGAGTTCTGAGTGAATTTCTAGAACTCCCTCGAACTTTATTTTCATTGGCAATTGCAGTTTTTGACGCAACGATCGCATTTCTGCCATAATAGAAGTAACAATTCTCATTGATTTCTCGATATCTTCGTTTTTGTAAAATACAAATAGTGATGGCTTAACAACATCAAAGTTGACCGATCCAAACTCTCTTGAAAATATTTTCTCATATAAATACTCAGAGATGAATGGCATGAAAATTGACAATTGTACGAGAGTTGGCTGCAAAACACGTTGCAGTGTTGTCCGGACCTGTTCGATTCGTTGACTGTTTTCATTCCATAACGCATCTTTGGTGGTTTCCTGAAAAAAGAAAGAGTTAAATTCTTTACATACGAAATATCATTAATACGTCTAATTTTAACATTTAGAGCTTCAAGTAATCCATAATTCATGACAAATGTAGCAAATTGTAAACAAGAAAAATTTATATAAGGCACTAGTTAAAGAATATTTGATAAATTTAATCGCAAATTTTGTCAAAATATTTTTCTTCGAAACTACAATTCTTAAAATTTTAAGTAGCATTTTTCAATTACGATTTATTTATAGTATAAATTCATTTAAAATTTAAAAAAAAACCCCTAAAATGTAAACATACCAGATAAACATCACATATATCGTTTGTGATAAACTTGTGTAGAGTGGATAAAGCTAAATGCAACGAATAATTCCTCATGTGTTCATCAATCTGATACACCGTCGTTGCTAACCGAGCCATTATCCATTCATCCACATACGACTCCGTGTCGATGTCCTTCATTGTCGAGCACTTTTCCGCAACCTTTTCATAATAAGCGCATAAATTCCAAATCTTATTGCAGAATCGTAATCCTTCTCTAGCAAATCCAGTAACATCCAATGGAATATCCGAAGCAAGCACATCGTATTTCAATAAGGCAAACCGTAAAGCATCCGGACCACATCGTTCGATGCCACCAGGAAACCTTTTCTTCAAATCAGCAATGGCGGAGCCTATTTCGTTATCAGGCAAAGAACTTGATTCAAGTCGCTGAATCATTTCTTCTAAGGGTTTTCCATTCAGTACATCGAGTGGATCAATGACATTGCCCAAAGATTTGCTCATTTTTCTTCCTTTGCTATCCCTGACCAGCCCATGTAGCAAAACAGTTGGGAATGGAACTTTACCATTGGATAATCTAAAAAACTTTTATATGAATAAAGTTTTCAGTATATATTAATTTCACATTAAACATTTGTATCATTAAAATCTTTTAATTATATTTGAATGTATTAATTTATACGATTTATATTATGAAAAACTATTGCAATAATAGATAAAACAATTTCTTTAAAAGGTTATTTATAACACTTTTTAAGATTACCTTACGAGATTAAAATTTAAAAAAAGCCGATTATAAACGTCGCAAAAATTATTAAGAGACCTCTGATCCTAATTTATAATTTTAAACAGTTAACTGTTAAATATAACAGTTTCATAACCATCTTGATGGAAACGAATCCCACATTAGTTGGACCAGTTATAAATTTAGTTAAAAATAGTTTAATAAAATGTTAATATTTGATTACAAGTATGCCATTACAATTGTTTACAACTAAAATTAATTTTCATTTAGATATTTTATATTAATAAGTTATAAAACAATAAAACAAACCTAATATTCAAAGCGATCATTCTTGCAACCCAGAAGCCTGATATATCCCATCCAGTTTCCATTAAATTAATAATTTTATTATTATCGTAGTCATTTTTGATCAACGGAACCAGTGAAGAACTAAACTTTATATTTTTAAAACTTTCATTAGCATTAATAACAAACCTAAACCAAGTATCCAACACATCATTGTGCTGCACAATGTTTTCTTGACCAATTAATTGCTTAGCTTTTTCAATAGATGAGCAAACTACCCAATCGCTACTTAAATAAAATTTAAACATAGCATTAAGGGTCAAAAAATAAAACCTTCCTGAAGCCTTATATGCTGGAATGCGGTGACCCCACAATAGTTGTCGGCTTAAGCACCACGGCTCTCGGTTCTCAAACCAATCTAATAATCTATGCTCTTGGTATTCAGGATACACTTTAACCTAAAATGAGTAAATAAATATATTTGTAGTACATGGTGTGATTTTTTCAGAAAAAATATTTCACTAATTGATTACCAACCTTTCCTTGCTTTATACTATCAATGGATTCGTCAAACATTTGTCCACACTCAAGGAACCATTGTTCGGCCAACCGCGGTTCGATAACATCTCCAGTCCTTGAGCAAAGATTAACAAATCCATTTTTGTGAGGCAATATTCCTCCATAACTTCCAATTTCTTTAAGATGCTCGACAACTTTCTCACGAGCGTCAAATCTATTCAATTTTTCGAAATCTTTGGGACAATTGATCATAGTTCCATCAATATCAACACAAGTAGGAATTTCTTTTGTTTCAAAACTATGAGAATTATTTTTCCAAATTTCGTAATCTAACGGATCGTGTGATGGAGTAATTTTAACAACTCCAGTTCCTTTATCCATTTTTACAAGCTCATCAGAAATAACTGGAAGAAGAGTATCAGGTAGAACCGGTGATTTTACATATTTTCCAATAAATTGTGAATATCTCGAATCATTCGGATGAACAGCAAGAGCAACATCCGCAAATAAAGTTTCCGGTCTAGTAGTTCCAACTTCCAAAAAATCAGTACTATCGACAATCGCGTAGCGAACGCGATGCATCTTTCCAAACTGTACTTTTTTATCTCCTATAGTTAATATTCCATCATTTGGTAATTCGGTTCTTACAATTTCCTTAATTATTAATTATCTTATAAAAATAATAAATTAAAACCTGTGAGGAGAGAGTGGATTCCAGCTTAGGGCACCAATGGACTATTCTTTCTCCACGATAGATTAATCCTTCGCTATAAAGAGAACAGAACGTATCAGTTACAGCTTTTGAAAAATGTTTGTCTAGTGTGTAATAGGATTGCGACCAATCAAGAGAAGCACCCATTCGGGATAGTTGGTCTTTTATTTGATCAGAAGATCTAAATTCATTTTATTTTTAATGTTTAACTTTTATTTCTTACGATTCACTCCATTTATGACAAAGATTGATAAATTCAGTTCTTGAAAAATCTTGACGACGTTTCCCTTGCTTCAATAAATTTCTTTCAACAACAGCTTGCGTTGCGATTCCTGCATGATCAAAACCCGGAATCCATTCTACCTATAAAAGATTAAATACATTAGAATTTTGAAAAATTGATGTTCTGAACGAAAAAAAGTTGGTAAAATTCCTAATTATAGCAAAACAAGACCAACATTTTTGTCGTTTTTTCCTGTTGACGATATGTATATCTATAATATACCTTATCTCCTTGAGCTCTACGATGCCGACAAATGGCATCTTCTATTGCCACAGTTAAAGCATGACCAAGATGAAGACGCCCAGTTACATTTGGTGGTGGCAATACCATTCGATATAAATCACCTTTAAAAAGAATTTTATATCAATTTATTTTTAAAAATCATACCATTTTTTCTGTAGTTGGCAGCTGCAAACTCAGTTCTGGTTTCATACTTGTTTATAACAGTATCAATATTAAAGGAACTATTAATTATTGTTTATTTATTATCTATAACTATCAAAAATACCTATTTTGCAAGAATCTTTTTGAATCAAATAATCGGACACTCTTAATTATTTTTCTCCCAAATACATGATTTTTTACCCTTATCATAACAAACTATAATTAATATAGATTATTTAAAAAATTTATAACAATTGTGGCGATGTTAATAAGGTTAGATAAAGCCATTAAAAAACCTAAAAACAATCATAAAAAATAATAAATCAGTGGCTGAATAAATGCATTAATATATGACCGAACATTTGCCCGGCCATTAAGTCGAAGGAAGACACTAGATCCGTGTTATGCCAGAGTTTACGTCAAAGCATATTCTTAATCACGTAAAATTGCTGTCTAATTTAAATAATGATCTCGTCCTTTCTTTGTCCTTCTCGATTCTTGCCTCCACGTAGTGAAGGAGGTTAGTGTGCTACAATAAATCATTGGAAATGGGTACCTCCGATGGGGCAGGCCAAAAGAATCACTGCCCTCGTCTTAAAGGTTGTAATGCCCGATACTGATCGTAGCCTTGGTACGCTTAACCGTAGGGACTCGAGGGCACTACTTTTGCTCTCAAAAGAAAAATATTAATAAAAAAACGCGATGATTCAGTTCAGGAGACAACTCGCGCGTTGCATCGATTCTCGCACGTGGTGAGTCCTGAACGTAGCACTGGGATAATCATGGACACGGAAGATTTAAGCGTGTCAATTTTCGCGAGGAATCCTGGACTGCCAAAATTTGAATGGCTCTTATTAAAAACTTGTTCGGTGATAACCGAAGAGTTCGGATGCACAAATGCAGGTCCCTGGCATACTAGGTAATATAAAATGAACAAGTTTATTAAAATAATAATTTGGTGTGCATGTTTTAAATCAAATTTTCATGTACTTTATGACTTTTGTCTACGATTAGACATTTTATTGAAATAAGTTTGGGCGACTAATAAACCTCCATGTATTAATAGGCAATAAATTCATCTGGTTAATTACATTATTTACATTGAGAACATAGGTATTTGCTACTTACGGATATATAATGATACCCTATTCGATTACAATTAATACATTCAATGATACCGGGTCCCTTTCAAGACGTCCACACTCATTTTTTGTTAAAACAACAATGTAACACAAAGCGGAAATGTTTGCATAACAAATAAACAAGTTGTACAACACGAGTGTCTCAAAGGATACAATAGCCAAAAATGGCACAGATGAAAAGATACCGACAGATGGTTGGTTGGCAGATTATTGTTTTCGGGTGTTCGGTCCTTCAGATCATTGAGAAATCTGATACAGTCGGATTAACATTGCGCATCAATTTTCACAAGAAATGCTAATTGTTACGAATTGAAGACATGAATTGGTAATTTTCGGCTTCTGCAGATGACCGTTGATAAATTACGTTTCTAATGAACAGTAAATAAGGATGTACATGAATTTTCTTGCTAGAAATAATATTTTAATTTATAAAAAAAATGGTTGAAATATATATTTCAATTACTGGAAAGTATAATTTATATAGTCGTCGCCAAATGCGATTACCGCCGCAAAGTGTGGCGCATTTTTTAAATATTATTTTTTCATTTAATTTTTATGATTATAATTATTTCCCACAATTATTCCACTATTTAAACAACATATAAAACATATTATTCAATTTATTTAAGCAAAAACAGTATAGAACGATCATAAACAAGAAAATAACCATTAAAATCTAATTAAAAAATAATATTTAAAAAAGTGCGCCACACTTTGCGGGGGTAATCGCATTTGGCGACGACTATAAATGATTTTTCATCGCCGTTTAACGGCTTTTAACCTGTGACGCCAACTGGAAATAACGATTTTCAGTTTTTAAGATTATCTGTTACGTCTTTTCAATAAAACATTGATTACGATAATTTAACCAGTGCCAGGAATGCCTCAAACTACTTAAAAGACTAATATTTCCCTGGTACCACGAGCACACCAAATTAAATTTGTTTTTCCATCAAGTTGTTAGTCCCTTAAATTATGTCCACACGTATATTTGGAACACAATAATGTGTTTTTGTTAGTTATAAAGTTCCGTATATTCTGTCCTTAATTTATAAACGTTAAAAAATCACAAGTGATAAGTACGAAACAGACACGTGGACTAAACTTTACAAGAACACAACAATATTAGGAATAATTTCACTCCACAGCCACGAAGTGCGCGCACCAATTGCGTAAACGCGCCCCTTTCAATTTATTATTTTTAAATCCTTTATTATTAAAATAAATATAAGAAATTGATCATTCCAACTTTATTTTCATAAAAAATAAAAGTAATAAATCTGATTTGATCTAGAAATTTTAAAGAAATATAATGAAAAACAGAGAAATTATTAACATAAATTGAATATTTGTTTCATGATCTCTTTGAGACCATTGAAAATAATTCAAAAATGTTGAAATTAAATTTTTAATTTCTTATAATTTGATAATATTTATTAATAATTGATTAACAGTATTACTAGAAACAGCAGATTAATATAATATTTAAATAAAAACTAATATATTTTTCTGAACACTATACAACATTTAAACTAGTGTTTCTGTTAAAAACAATAAATTAAAAATTAAAAGAGCGTGTTTCCGCAATTGATGTGCACTCTTTTGCAATTCGGCGCGTACTTCGTGACAGAGCAGTATTCACGTGTTTGGCTAATCTTTTTTAAATTATATTTGATTGAAATTCTATTATACTATTTTTCTCGATAGTATTAACGGTTCTACTTATTGATATCAATATTCATACTTCTTGCCATTTTTAACCAACTCTTATAGATACAGCAACTTTTTAAGGAATTTATTGATTCATTAATTTCTTATAGTCTAGTTATATCACAACAGAGAGAAAATCCGATAAGGGGAGCGTTGGAGAAGCTGAAGATATCAGTGTTGATGGAAAGTTTTTGGAACGACTCGAATTCGCTGACGACCTGGTGCTAATCGGAAGTTCATTAGAAGAATTAAGCCGGCGCCTAAATCGACTCGACAAAAAGGCTAGAAATCAACCCAACGAAGACAATGATCGTACACAATTATTATTCTACGAAAGACTCCATATACAGCATTCTACAAATGGAAGCTTCTATTTCCTCACATTCCAGCAAATGGAAAAGAGGTAATCTCGCTAGATGCTTCCCCATCGGATTGGTTTCTCTCGTAACAGTGTAATTGTACATTTTACATACCGAGTGGAGTTGCAATAAAATAATAGAGGAGGAAAAATATTAGAAAAAATGATAGTCTCGTTTGGACGACCACTCTTTTGTCTCTCATTAATGTGTGTTGTCTCAAAAAGTTGATAACGCACATTGAGGAGGAATAGACGAAAAAGTCGTATGTTCTACTGCAAAAGGTTGAAGAAGCCAATCACGTCAGAACATCACTCCGCACTATGTCCTCACGCGAGGAACCATTAGAGGGTGAATGTCGGAGATCCCGACCCCAAACGCGCCCCAGCGAGAGGGGCGCGACGCCCGAACGATGCAACAGCGGTCAATTTTAGGCCAAAGTTAAATTAATTTATTTTTGTTATCACTATTGTTGTTACTTTTTACCATTATTATTATTATTATTTGATTTATTTATCTATAATTTTATAAGTTTTAATTTAAAAAGTTCTCTAAAAATTGCATTTACGATAGTCTTATACATCACTAAAACATTAATTTCCTATGTTTGAACACACAACATTATTAATAGATTTAGATCATATTTGTCTTTAATGTACTCATCTTTCATTATACCCATGAATTATGCAACACTAAGGTATATCCAATTATAAAAATCTTAATTTTTATTGAAACATGATCCCAATAACCTTTTTAATAGGAACTTTTTAGTATACCATATAACTATAATAGCTAACCTATTTACGCATTATTTATCCTTTGTTTTTTTTACCATCTACGAACTAGCTCGTATTACCAATTGCCAAAATAACTTATCCCTCTTCTAGGTATTGGATGATTTGCCTCATTAATCAACATATTTGTTTTGGTAAATTGAGAGGATTAACTCTGGTTCGCAAATATTTACCCAATTAGGTGTAAGCATTATTGATGATTACCCACCTGCAGCTCTCGTCAAATATTTTGTGTCATTCACACTCACTTCAAGTATCTGATGATTTTAGAGGTTAATTTCGACTGTCAATAAAGCATCCATAAAAATCCCAAATAGGTTTGCAATTGTTTAGTATTATTATTATGATTGTGTCTCGAGAATTAATAGATGTTTTGTCCTTTTTAACCTGTCATTACGAATTAATCGTTTTGAGGCTTCCAGGCTGTCGGTAAATGATCAAAGCCAAGTATCGAATTAAATGTCACGGAATAATCGGATTAGCTGCCTGCTAATACCTTTCAATTGTTGCATATTGTTTTTGATCTTTTATGGTTATTATCTCTTAATATTGGCATAGTTGCGCAATAATCCAATTAAGTGTCAAGATAGTAGCTGATACTCACTAATGCCGCTTTGATAGAACTAAATACATTGTTAAGTAATTATTGTAAATAAGGTTATCACCTTCACTATGACAAATCAGATCTTAAGTGTACAAGCGCGTTTATACTATTAGGTGGGTATAACAATAAGTAAAATAAAATTTATGAACAATTTTTAACAATTTAGTGATTCGTCCAATTGGTTTTGTAATTATTTTACAACTTGACACGCTGGACGCTGAAGTAACAATACATGCTAGAAGCTACAAGTCTATTTAAATTATTCCAAAATTTTGGTCTCGTAATATATATTGTCGTGGTGTAGGTTGATGAAAAATTAGGGGTAAAGGAGCATACCCCAAAAAAGATGGTCTCGCTTGGGCTGGTGTAGATTTAATTTGCAATTTGTTTATTATTTCGCTTTTTATCATCACAATTTTGTTTCATTTTGTTTTCTCTTACTAAATTGGTTGTTAAATCAACATAATAATTATTATTATAATAAAAATTTTAGGTATAATTTATTATATTTAGGATCGAAATAATAAACAAATTGCAAATTAAATCTACACCAGCCCAAGTGAGACCATCTTTTTTTGGGGTATGCTCCTTTACCCCTAATTTTTCATTAACCTACACCACGACAATAGGTTGAACGATAACATAATTACTGTCACTATTTAAAGTTCGCGTAGCCCCCCTAACAGGGGAAGTATAAAAGGTCAACATCTCAGATTTTGATGAAACTTTGCGAAAAGATTCGTTTTGGGTCAAAACCTATGCACAAAAAATTTCAGCAAATATTTAAATACCTTTTTGAAAAGTTTCTTCAAAATCTAAGATGTTGACCTTTTATACTTCCATTGTAAAGCACGCTTTAAAAAATAAAAACAGAAATACCACCAACAAAGAAGAGCTGAGATCGGGGCTAAATTGTATACCCGCTAAACAAGGAGAGTAATTAATATGAGTTTTCTAATAAGAAAAAAGTATTGACATAAAACAAAAAATAAGGCTTACAGTTATGTTTCTCCTTAATTATGGAAAACCTCAAGTCTATCCCGAACCGCTAAATGAATCTTTTTTTCAAATTAACCGGCAAACTCATACATTCTTCGTAGAATAAATGCACAGAACGTGCCACAAAGAATTTTATAAGCTCATATGGCCTTTGGCGTGCTACCGAAATTTCAGAGAAACTTTATCAAAATATGTGTTTAAAGCTAGAGTTAAAAAAACGTTAACATAACGCTAAGTAATCATTTTCTAATGGCTAATGGCACTGCAATGCAACAAAAAAGATGCCAAATGGCAGATAACAAAACATGATTCGAAAAAGTGCATAAATCTAATATTTTTGTGAAGATTTTCGTATTTTCAGAGAGTTTGAAACAAATGAGACACTTTGGTGTAGACAATATTTATGTTAAATACACGTGAAAGTTGAAAGACAAGCGTAAAAATAAGAAAACAAATATTTCCATTTGGCGTCGAACTGAAATGAAAATGCGAAAAAATATTGCAATAAGAGATGGACAGAATGACAGTTTTTGAAATTTGGAATCCGCATATGATAGGATAAGCCTGTACTCGTAGATTACAACGTTCTTGAAACTTATCAAGTATGTTCTTTATGACTCTAATAGTGCTCACAAAATATTTAACCGCCGCCTCTTTGGTTTTTAAGGGGAAAATCCGTAAAATTGCATTTTATTATTATTATTGTCGTGTTCGTATCTAATTAATATTTATTACCAATACAATAACATACGAAATACAATATTTATAACATGAGGACAAAAAAGTAACTCTCGAAAAAAACTAAAAAACAACAACAGTGGCCTAAAACGGCTATACATCAGTAGAAGATTTGGCTTCTGAGCATCATATTATATAGTACAGTGACAGGGAAGGACGAGTTTTGGATCAGCCATCAGTCCATTAATAATAATATGACTTATATTGACTTTTCACAACACCTCCCCCGTTATGATGGATTTAGAGAATAGTAAAAAAGCGAGGGCGAAGACCACAAGCAACATGCTTGTTTGAACGTTGGAATTACATCGATTACTGCCGATTGTTAGAAGATGGTATATACACCGTCCGGGGCGAACATGAACTCATGCTCAGAAACGTGGACTGTAACGTTCGATAGGTTTAAGCCTTTTCGAGCTCCTCCGCGGTACAACCGCTTCCACCATCTCTAACGGCCCCTCCACTATCTCTTGTTCCTTTTCTTGTGGGGTTGGTTGAATTTCTCTCTTGCGAAACTTGTTCTGATGGCTGACTCATAGCTCTTACACCATGATTTAGGGAATGACTGTTAACATTTAAATTAAAATTTTCTTCTGTTCGTTGTTGACAACTTCTTTTGAACCTGCACGTTCTAGAAAGGGATAATCTGAAACACTATCATTTGGATGTTCGACATTAAATTTATCTTTCATTATACTCACCTTTAAAATTTGGTTGGCATGACATATTCTTGTCGAGCCTCGTTCGTCTTCAACGATGAAAACAAAAATCTGATAACTTTCTCCTGGCTTTCTACCAGTGCCATCCATTTGAGCTGAACTTCTTCGCAAGAACCATCTCATTAATTTTTCAATCTGGAATTATAATTAACTTCTCGATAGGGGTGTGGAAAACGTACACTTAGTTCTTAATCTTCGTTTAAAATGACATATAATTCTGAAACGATCCTGTCCTATGCATAGTAGCTTCTGTTGCGGCTGTGACCGCAATAATTTGAAATGGCGCCAACACACGCGTCATTGAAAGGATTCGCAGGTTATCCACAGTGGGATACTACATGTCCCTTTAAATCAAGTTTTTTGGGCCCATTCGATATTTCATTCATATATATTCATTGTTATCGTTTATCGTGTTACACTTTTTTTTGTTTTATGTTAATGTAATAAATTGGTTTAATTACCCAAATTTTAGGTCTACAACAACTGGCGATCAGGACGAGATTCGAACTCATACGGGAAAATCCCAATGGATTATGTATGAAAAATAATAAAACGTCGCTCCAATTGCGATGAAATAGAAAGCGATCATAGCACCGGTAAAATAAAAATTTTTGGAACCGAGGAATCGGTAAATGAATCAATTAATATGATGAAAGAATTTTTAATCGAAAATTTCGGAAAAATCGATATAAGTTTTCCAATGGCTAAACCAAATGATTCGGATCATGACACTTCAACGGATTCAGATTTTTTAAGCGGATTAGCTTAAGTAGCAATGACACCGATTCCTATAATGAGAATACCATTGGCGCATGGTTCGCTCGACATGACAGTAAAAAATTATTAGAAAAAGACGGAAAATTCTTGCAATCAGTTGGAGAAACCATGCGCTGCGGAATTTCTTACTGCGAAGAATCTTCTACGGGCCTGATCTCCTTTTTTAATATCAAAAGGAGAACACCCATTAAATGCCTAGAGACACGGGATTATCTGTGTCGTCTCGTGCATTCTATCGAAGGGAGCTCTTCGGACAGTTCTGTCTTGGCACCACGACTTAAACACGGCAGATTGTGTCGTGAATGCTATAAAATGAGATTTGGATTGCGCACTTCACGTCGACGCAATTCGCGTTTCCGATTTAATAATCGCAAATAGGCCGAAGACAAAAGATAGTTTCAGTTAAACGTTGCCTAGTTGTCTGTGTCTCTACATACACTAAAGGAAGTTGAAAAGGTACGTCGTATTTTTCGAAGGGTTATTTTGAAAAATATTCCGATATTTTATGGAGGTGGGGATTAGGTTATCTTAGACTGTTTCGAATAATAATGCAGGAAAAGGTTGAAACGTTTATTTAGAATAATTAAATAACAAGAGTATTATAGTATGTAGTTGAAAAAACAGCTACCACAGCAAATAAGGGTTATGTACAGGAACCTAAGCCTAAGTCACAATTCGAGTACACTCTCTCGTTTTCGTGTACCCGAAATTATACGAACCGCAATGCTGACACCAATTCGTATCATAAACACATTCGTTCGTATCCTTTGTCTTTGGCCCGCAAATAATCGTTTCTTCCTTTTAAAATGACTAATCTATTATTATCATAAGTTTTAATATGTTTCGAATTTTATTTTATACTGTTCTTGAACGACTATAACTTGGTTAAAATGAAGTATTAGAATTGTAGCATTAGCACTTCGGTCAAAACGAAATTCCACCCTCAGTGTTTGTATCTTTCTCTGCGCGTTGCTTTTTGTGTGTGTTTTTCTATATTCCTCTTCTACAATAGACGATCAATTATTTCAACAAATATAATCTAAATATTTAAATACGCGCAGACAACGATACATAAAATGAAGAGAGATAGCGTTTTTCGTGGTTTTTTGACCGTAGTGCATTAGTATTATATTTTAGTTAAACTAGATGAACGACAAATCCAATCATAATGATCCATATCAATAATATCTCTGTTAAAATGTACTTAGTTGTTTGAATTCGCTATTTTGGTACTAAATACATTAAATTTAAAAAAACGGTGGTCTAAAACGGCAATATCATTAATATTATTTTCAGAGATCGGTTCCTAATGAAAGAGAAAAAATAAGAACAAACGATTGTCTCGGATACATCACCAGAAACGATTTTCCCCATTTTTTTGACACAACAACCATTGACGAGATATAAAACAGTGACCGTCTAAACGAGAACCTCATTGTGTTCTAAGCTTTTCCTCTTCCAGTAGGCAGCGATCTCTGAAATGGATAATAAATAAATATATATAGAAAACATTATCCAATAAAATTCACGTTTTACAAGAATCATTTCTTGATTAATTACCATTGAATTATTAAATTCTTGTAATTTCAGAATCCATATTTCAATATGCCCAGAAGCTTCGGACTCGAAGCTTATCATGAAGACCATGAATATTATGTTAGCGAAACGAGTTGTATGATGTGAACTTTATCATTTTATTTGCAACGAAAAGAAACAAAGCAAAGTTTGTGATTTAATTGGTTCGGTAAGATTTAAAATAATGAATTTTAAAACATTTAAATGGCATACCGACATAAAAAGAATTTATAATCCGAATTATAATAAAAATAGGCACATCAAATGAGTTTTTTGCAATTTTTAGGCATACGTGATAACTTTGACTATTAATATCTTCCTAAAAAGTTATATTTGAGCATTGTAACGAAGCTCTTTTTATTACAATAAATATGGGAAGCAATTAAAAATCAAACTTTGCGTTTTTGGTTATTGCGTAAAATAAAATTCGTTAGTTCAAAATCTTGTCCTAATATGATTTAATTTGAATATTACGACCAATGATTTAATTTGAATATTAGTGATATGGAATCGGAATTGTATATATTGAAGTTCTACCTTCGGCAGCCTTCAACAGTTGTTCACATTTTTTTTCTAATTATTTTCCTGATTAAAAAAATATGCTTTAAATTAAGCACTTAAAATCTATAACCACTACTTATGTTGCAGAGTTATCTTATTTGATAAATAAAGTCCTTTTTACCATTTTATCATATTCAATTTAAAAATAATACAGTTAATAATCAGAATATATGAACAAAGTACGCAGATAACAACTAATGGATTTTATTTTACGCAATAACCAAAAAACGCAAAGTTTGATGTCTAATTTCTTCCGAAATATGCGGTTTAAACAATTTAATAAACATATATTAAGATTATTATTATTTATATATTAACATAATTTTGTTTTATACATATAACAACAACAACAAAATATTAAAAAAATGACAATATAAAGAAAATAATAATTATGATAAATATATATGAATAGGCCTAACACTTAACATTTGATTTAAAGGGACATTGAGTATCCCACTATGTATAACCTGCGAATCCATGCAATAGCGCGTGTGTTGGCGCCATTTCAAATTATTGTGGTCACGACAGCTAAAACGTAAATTTCAATTTGGCAGATATTTTGAAACTCAATTGTGAAAAATGAATCCAGCAAGAGCTCTATTAGCTAAAAGATATATTTCGAACTAGCACGTATTTAGTAATTTACATTTGCATTCTTATATTTATTTATTTTGATTGAATCCCGATTGGAAATGCATATACGCGCTTTATTTATTACTTGATACGCACACCAATTTAAAATCCACTTGCAGTCGTGACTCTGATTCCGCTCGTTACGACAGCCCTGTGTTTAGCAGACGAGTTTTCTGCTTTTAAAAAAAATATTTTTTTAATGAATATTTCATACTTTTCGTGTCTAATTTAATTTGCAAACGATAGAATATGATGGATCAATTAATAATATAGGTTGATTTCATTGATTTTAATTAAACTCTATTTTTTATAGCCATTTTTAGTTTTGTTGATTTTATAAAAATCACCATCATTCAAAAAAAAATATTTGAAATCATCCTTCATAAAATTATATGTTATGTACAAATACCATCTCATCATTTTAAACCTAATTTCACTATATGGTTTGGGACCCAGTTTTTTGTTATGATCAGTTTTATGTTCGTATTACTCTGTTAATTTTATATTTCATTTTTAAACTCTTTTTCAATATTAAATCTTTATGATCTTTTCATATTCTATCAATTTAATAAAATTATCAAAAGTTATATTCATTCAGAAAGCTTGGTTTAATGAAAATATTTATTTTGGATCGATTTTCAAGTAATTATAAAATTAAATGTTATATTTGTCCATTTTATAATTTTATCTTTAAACATGAAGAGTTATACAAATAAATGGATTAAACAATCAAATAAATCGAAAAATACAAATTAAGGGTTAAAGAATAAAGGAATATTAAAAAGAAGGGACTTGGGTTGATGAAAATAATGAAAATGGGAACAAGGAGATTGAGAATGGAATTGGAATTTGAATGTGCTTAAAGGAACTGGGAATGGTATAGAAGCATATCATATATTGAAAATTATAGAATCATCATAATTAATATAATAACACGAGATTGGAAAAACTCAACATTATTACGTGGGCCACTATACGTTTAGTTGAGTGAAGGTGGTGGATTCATTCATAGAAAAAGCTCATGGAACAACTAGAATTGGTTGACTCCATCGAATGTCTAAATATTTTATGAAGAACGGCTCTTCTTTATGTATAACTCAATAAATTATTTGTAACCATATATTTTTCGAAGAACGTTCCAATATTGTTTAGAGAACTTATACCACAATGGTTGTCGTTCATCTATTAAATATTTTTTACAACCAAAGCTTAAACATATTGTCATGGGTTTTTATGAGGATATATTAAATTTTTAATATGATTGCATATTAGCAAAACTCAAAAATGTCTGCAGAAATTAAGATCCTTTGTGCTAAAGCTTTAACTAAAGCTAAAGCCTATGTGGTTGAATCAGATAATCAGTTATCTGAGCAAATCAGCGATATTCCAAGACGGATCACAATATTATTTGTTCCGCGTGACTTCCCGATCTTAAAATAAAGATAGATTTCATTGAAGATTTTATTCTTTTCCATTTCCCATTTACATTCCTTCATTACATTCATAATCTCCTTGTTCCCATGTCCATTCTTTTCATCAACCCAAGTCCCTTCTTTTTAATATTCCTTTATTCTTTAACCCTTAATTTGTATTTTTCGATTTATTTGATTGTTTAATCCATTTATTTGTATATCTCTTCATGTTTAAAGATAAAATTATAAAATGGACAAATATAACATGTAATTTTATTATTACTTGAAAATCGATCCAAAATAAATATTTTCATTAAACCAAGCTTTCTGAATGAATATAACTTTTGATAATTTTATTAAATTGATAGAATATGAAAAGATCATAAAGATTTAATATTGAAAAAGAGTTTAAAAATGAAATATAAAATTAACAGAGTAATACGAACATAAAACTGATCATAACAAAAAACTGGGTCCCAAACCATATAGTGAAATTAGGTTTAAAATGATGAGATGGTATTTGTACATAACATATAATTTTATGAAGGATGATTTCAAATATTTTTTTTTGAATGATGGTGATTTTTATAAAATCAACAAAACTAAAAATGGCTATAAAAAATAGAGTTTAATTAAAATCAATGAAATCAACCTATATTATTAATTGATCCATCATATTCTATCGTTTGCAAATTAAATTAGACACGAAAAGTATGAAATATTCATTAAAAAAATATTTTTTTTAAAAGCAGAAAACTCGTCTGCTAAACACAGGGCTGTCGTAACGAGCGGAATCAGAGTCACGACTGCGCTCCTATGTTTTACACATGAGGCAAATTGGTGTGGATACGTTATTTTTTAGTATTACTTCATGCGTTATTTTTTCTAGCTCGACTTAAACTATCAAATAATATGTGCTTCTTACCGAAATTTGTAACTTGAGTATATTTTCTGAGCCATCAACTTTATCATTAAATTTAGGGTGTGCATTTAGGGTTTTGATTGAAAAATTCATCATTTGGTGAATTTATTCATTAGTTTGTCAAAATAAAAATTCTTTTCAATTGTATGAATTAATATAAACTATTTAATACCGATTGATATTATATCTTATTGTTTTAGGTACATCTTAATTGAGCAGCTGAGATAGCGCATCTAAGGGCGTGTCATAATTGCGCATAACCAAACAACATCAAATTGCAAAGGGAGGTGTGGCTAAATTACGCTGGGTGAAGCCATTTGGTTCCATTTGCACATTCACAAGCGGTTGTAATCTCGAATAATTGTTTGTTGATCTATTACATTGTTTTTATTCGGTTAAATACCAATGGTAAGTTTTTGATCAATTTATATTTTTGCATTTTAACATTTCTGTTTTTGAAATGAGATTATTGACAACAAAAACATGTTTTACCGTAATCGTTTTGTTTTTGTTTGTTTGAAATAATTTATTTAAATAGGATAAAAAATTTAATCATTAATCATTCATCTTTTAACCGATTTTATTTGGAATAATTTCTAGATGTTATTTGCTATTGCTCCATCAACCTCACTGAGCGCTATTAATCCAAGCGCGTTGGCGTGCTCTTATGCATCAATCTACTCGAAAACATCAACAACTTCTCATGAATATTATGAAGCTGATGCAAAACTATTCAATGGTCCTATTGAAGAAGGTTTGTTCGAAGAAAATTAGTTTTAATTATTAATGTTATTGTTCTTAGAAGATACTCATGAACTTGCAAAACGTATCAGCAGTAGATTGATAAATTTATTTGATTCATTCGATAAGGAGCTCGAAGATTGCTTGAAGATCGAAGACTATTCAAGCCCAACATCGACTAGAAATTCACCAGTGGCTTGGATCAATTATTTGCTTCAATTTATGACATATTTATAATGATTTTATAACGATTTTATAACTCATTTATTGATTTTGTATATAATTTCACAGTCCGGTGATATCTAATTATATGTGATTACCAATTGATCTCATTACATTTCTTCATGATTGTGGTTTCAGATCATAGCTTAGCTTTAAGCACACTTTTTTAATTTTGTTGATTTTCAAAATTTTTATTGCATTGTATGCTAATATTGTTAATAAAATGTTATATCAAGTGCGTAGTCTTACAGGAATTATGATCGACGTTTGTTTTTATATATTATCCAATATGCTAGTTTGAAAGCTCCAATGGAAAACAAAAAGTTATTTTTTTTAAACAAAAATGAGCGTTTTGTTGAAATTATTCTAAAACTCCCTTTTGCAAGTTAATAAAGAAACTTGAAATTAATAATAATACTCTAATCTTAATTGGTCATGACGTTCACGCGAAAAGTGTCTGTTTCTTCTTTAAACTTTTATATCTTAAGTTATAGTAGCTTTTGTTAAAATTGCTCGCTCAATTATGATGTATTGTCGTGGTGCAATTTTTGATTCATCATTTAATACGGAACATTTCGCGCCATTTCTTGTCTAATTTGCATTATTAGGGCTATCTAGATGATGTGTTGTACCTCTTCTATAAAATTTTTTTTGCCTCATGAGTCATAAAATTACAACTCGCACGCAAAATCAAAATAACGATCTTTAAACGTGTGTGGAAATTTTTACATATTTATAACAAAAAAGTTTTTACAACAATTTAATTAAGCGTGTCTTGAACTATCTTAAAATATCAGTATCTTTCTAAAAAGTAATATTTGAGCCTCCTCACTGAGCTCGTTTTATTACCATACATATTGGGGTGCAACTCGGCAATAATCAAATAAAATAGTAGAAATTAAAAGTCTGTTTAGAGTGAAAACTCTAAAGTACTTAAAACAATTTGTGTGTGACACAAACAAATGGACAAAAATGAACTTTTTTCCCTGACTATCCGATTCACCCGATTATGAATAACATAAGACAGATCTAGAAATTTAAGGCAAAAATCATTATTTTTTACGTGGAAAATAGCGAGGTATTTTTTTCTGATGTCATTTTTGTCGAGGAAATTCTTAAAGATTATTTTTCTATTAGATATGAATATTTCTCGTTTTTTAACTATTATAATGCACATTATAATGTGAATAGAGGGCTTGGTTATTCCTTCCGTTTGTAGTTAAAGAATTATTGTCCTTTTCAGAGATTGGTGCCTAATGGAAGAGTAACGACTTTTTCATCAGTTCCTCTTCAATGTGTGCTGCCCATTATTTCGTAAAAAAGAGAGGCTGTCGAAACGAGAACCTCATTCCATCCTAATTTTTTCTTCTTCCATTAGGCAACGATCTCTGAAAAGGACAATACTTACGTATGAATATTTAATAAGATGAGTATTCTGTTATATTCTCTTAATGTTCACGCCACGGTCAAAAATCTGCGCGTGAATGCAAATGCTGGAAGAGCAAAAAAGGAGAAAAATGATGGACGGCCATGTTTATTGAAGTTATCTTTAAGTTAAATATCTGACTAGTGGTATGTTTTAGAAATACATCCTAGCTAAAATATAACACTGGGAAATTATGAGATTTCTAGAGTATGAGTGAGTATTTGAATAAGCTAAAATTATTATTCTTTAACTTTATTAATTTCGTTACAATCAATATCAGAAACTGATCTTTTCATTTTTCGTCAGTATTTTAGACAAACGAGAGTTGTTTTAAACCATTGTCTAGTAATTGATAATGAGACTATATTATTTCCAATTTTGTCATGATTACGCTCCGTTCTTGAAAATTTGTCAATACTTCAAGAACTGCACATTGTTGTAGAATTTTCCATTTCAGTTATATCAAAATAAATAATGTTTAATTATTAACAAATAATCTATATATAAACATATACATTCAAATATTTTATAAAACTTTTCCTCTGCGACGGATGGGACCCCGGATTCTATATTCCGCAAATTCAAATGTGATTTCGAGTTCCCCATTCCAGTATCTGAAATTGTTCCGAATTTATTTTAAGCATTGTCACGGTTAATTGGCGTAATTCAAGTATCTCGGCCGTTTTTCGTCTCCGAATTTCGAAACTGAAAACTCTCATCTGCTGTGAACTCATAGAAAAATAGATATAGTCCAATTTCTAATCAGTGTAGCTCAAAAATTAGAAAAAAGGCTTCATCAGCTGAAATTTTATAAAACAATTTATATGCAAGTTCAAGTAAACTTTGCGAGCAAGTAAATCATTTTATTATTTTATTTATCTTTTCTCATTATTTCTATTTTGGCGATTATAAAGTTATAGATAATTTGTAATTTATATGCATATATATATATATATATATGATTTTTTAAAGTTTTAACTGTCAATGGACAGACTATAAAATACACGTAAATTACCGTAACCACGTCATTTTGCATTTCAAAAAAATATCAGAATTTTACGAGGAACAAAATGATCGTATTCGCGTCTCATGAAAATCACTCGTTCTCCTATGATAGTCGAAATACTGTTTTACAAAAAAGAATAAATTTGTTGATTTGTTTGCAGTTGGGATATGTAAACAATATTTTATATTGTTTAATTGTTCGAAAAAAAACGTTAAAAACAGATTTCAAGTATCCCTTAAATCTGGATTAATGTTGATGTTAAATTTTGGATCTTTTTAAATCGAGAAAATTGCTCTTGATGTAAAATAAAATGCACCTCCTCAAAAAACACGGAATATTACACCTTCTAATTTAAAATTCTTCCTCAAACTTCTATGCATCAATTTCTTAGGATTAAGTCTGGTATAGAATTTGATTCACGAAAAATCTAGGCAAGTTTGATTCTTTTGAGAGCTTTTTTTATAAAAATGAATCTAAATTTAAAAAGATATGGTGTAATTATCCGTTATTTTTTGCGGAAATGCATTATATTTTCCAACGGGAGCAAATTTCGCTTTTTCCTAGATTTAATAACATCTTAAGTTTAAACTCGGAAAATTCAGCTGTAAGGGAGGACATTTTGACACTTTTAAATTGTAATAGAAATCCAAATTATTAATTATATTTTATCTTTTCTCCTCGACCACGCGAGGAATAAATGTATTCGTACTGAAGTTTCAGTAACTTATTGGCATCATGATAAGATAATTCCTCGGCCACGTGAACGAGAGATTTACATTGATTTTCTGATAAATTGGCCATCCTCTGCGCAACAAATTAATGTTGTTTTTACCGTCATAAATTTAAGACCATGCGTTTATTTACAACAGGACATTTTAATATTAATTCAAGAGCTCATTCATTTAATTAAATCAAGAAACAACGCGTTAACACGTACTAAAAACGTGGACTAATATTTTACAAGACCACGGCATAATTCAGAATAGTTTGGTGTATGGTTGTACAAGAAACGATTTGGAAAAAATAGAACTTGCTGATTGTCTTCTAAACAGTATTAAATTACAACAGCAATCAGGGACTTTTTTATTTGGAACATATTGTGGTTTTACAGCAAAATGGCATTTGCAGAACGCTTCTGCCAATAAATCATTCAACATCGACCAAGTTCGCAAAATTTGAGCCAATTTGTTGATCGAAATATGATACCAGATTGGTGTTAATTAACATACTTTTCCTCCTACTCGCACACAGATGAACTATGATTAATCTGTGCCATTTATAATTGAAGCAACAGGTGTTAATCGTCAACGGATATTCGATCAACACAAGCCTAAACAAACAAAGTCGAGGGAATAAGTTGTAAATTGGGTTGTTGGCACCAATTTATATATTCTCCAAGTGCTACAGAAAATCATGAATTGAATTTATGTGGCATTGAATCAGTAAGGTCATAAATATCGAGGATAATTGGTGAATGATGGCTCAAGCACTAAACAATTCGTCGGCATCGGCTTTGATGTGTTCTCGTCTCCCGTGAGAATTATTCATGATGTTTGATAGTTTTTTGTCGTTGTTGTTATTGATGTTTTTGTTTAGTGTAAATATGCTTACATAATTGGTTTTCATTGACACCAATTATACCTTTCACAAAGGTCGTATTACGTAAGCTATAGTGTTGACAATAAGCAACGAAAAGTTCATAAATTGGATGTGATTTGCCAAGATGGCTAATTAATTAACATATGAAATGAATTATTAAATACTCGAACAATCTTAATCCACCTAAAATGTTAATAAGGATTAAGTAAATTAGAATGTTGAATCTATTGGAGTTATTCATCCCCAAATCCATTGGAAGACACTTCAATTGCTCTCCAACGTATACTAAGATTGAGCACTATTTTCTAAATACCACTTCAGTATTTCTTCATTAAGCAGGTGCATGTCTAATTGTTCATCATTTACGTATTGTTTGTGCTGTTGTTGTTGTATATCATTCAATAATGTTTATAAATGGATGAATGCGCGAAATTAGTGGAACAAATGTACATCCGGCAGCTTCCTATTTATAAGTTGAGCAGTCATTCACTTCCGCTACCCAATTTTGTTGGTTTAATTGCTAATTCAATTCAATTTTTTCGATGTGTCAATTATGTATATATATATATGCTTATGAATAGAATGAAAAGTTAAGGGAGAATCATTGAATTCAGTTTTGAAACTTTATAGAAAAATAAAGGTGTCCCTGTTTTTGTGACCATAACTTGACTAAGAGTCGCTACCAATGATGAGAGGGACCCGCTTTTTTGAAATTACTGGCGGGCGGGACTTGAAAATATTGAAAATATCAAAATCCGGTACCGGGACATTCCCTTTTCCCTATCCAGGACTCGGGACGAGAACCGGGACCTTCAAATGTGAATACCCGGGACGAGAACCGGAACCTTCAATTTTTAATACCCAGGACCGCGACTTCCCTTTTCCCTATCCAGGACTCGGGACGAGAACCGGGACCTTCAAATTTGAATACCCGGGACGAGAACCGGAACCTTCAATTTTTAATACCCAGGACCGCGACTTCCCTTTTCCCTATCCAGGACTCGGGACGAGAACCGGGACCTTCAAATGTGAATACCCGGGACGAGAACCGGAACCTTCAATTTTTAATACCCAGGACCGCGACTTCCCTTTTTCCCTATCCGTGACTCGGGACGAGAACCGGGACCTTAAAATTTGAATACCCTGGACTTTCCTTTTTCCCTATCCGTGACTCGGGACTTCCCTTTTTCCCTGTCAGGGCCTCGGGACGAGAACTGGTACCTTCGAATTTGACTAACCGGGACGAGAACCGGGACCTTCATATTTTAATATCCGGGAATTTCCTTTTTCCCTATCCGTGACTCGGGACGAGAACCAGGAACTTCAAATTTGAATACCCCGGAATTCCTTTTCCCTATCCGTGACTCGGGACTTCCCTTTTTCCCTGTCAGGGCCTCGGGACGAGAACCGTGACCTTCATATTTTAATATCCGGGAATTTCCTTTTTCCCTATCCGTGACTCGGGACGAGAACCAGGAACTTCAAATTTGAATACCCCGGAATTCCTTTTCCCTATCCGTGACTCGGGACTTCCCTTTTTCCCTGTCAGGGCCTCGGGACGAGAACCGTGACCTTCATATTTTAATATCCGGGAATTTCCTTTTTCCCTATCCGTGACTCGGGACGAGAACCAGGAACTTCAAATTTGAATACCCCGGAATTCCTTTTCCCTATCCGTGACTCGGGACTTCCCTTTTCCCTTCCCTGACCTTCCGCAACTTCCCTGACCGCGACTTACTAGGGACGCGGAACTTGTTAAAACTCTTAATTTTTCAGCTAACGACCTTTCCGCATTTTTATGCATCGTAATCTTTATAGTAAAAATTCGTTTTTCTTTTTCTTCCATTTTCATTACTCGAAAACGAGACTTTGGTTTTCTCCACCTGGGTCCCGGAACCGAAACTTCAATTTTAAAATACTCCGGGTGCCCTTTTTTGAGGGCCGGGGGCAGTCCCTCCCATCACTGGTCGCTACGTTTGAAAATTTAAGCTGCATATGTAAAATATCGTTACGCAAATGTACAATTGAAGCCCATGTCATTAACCAAAATTTTATTTTTTCGATTTTTCATATATTAGCTAACTTTTTTATATTGTTAAAATTATGGCTTAAATTTTAAAAAATTAAAACAGAAAAGCTGTTCGTCATTTAACAAGCTATGTTAAATGATTTCAAAGCTGAGAAATCGAGTGCTTTTCTCACAACTCAGTTCCGGTGTGACATCTATGGGATGGTAATATATTGAAAAATCATCTGCATAACTTCGCAAAATTTCAAAGAAACGGGGAAGAATTATCCCTTCACCAAGATCCTATAAGGATCTGAGCTGATATTCAGGAGCTTGTAGCTTTCCGAATGATCCCACGTCATAAGAAATTAAAAGCAATAAACGACGTGGAATGCTAGAAAACATGATTAATGTGGAAGGTTTTCAGTAAAAAGGCGTAGTTGAACGATTCGAATCGGTACCGCGATAGAAGAATAAACTAAGTTGGATGCGCCGACGAGAGGGAACAGAACACATCAAGTTTGGAGCTACTGGTGGTTTCTCCTGTCTTGGTATAAGTGTTCTTTTACGGCAATAAACAAGGCTTCAACGCAACTGCAGAAGACAAAATATATACGAAGTTTAAGTCGACAATATGGTCTCGGATCGTATTGCCCGAAATTGATTCAAAATATTTAACGACGACGACACTGATCTCGAGGACAAGACACATTCAGACCGACCTACGACAGTGGATTCTGAAGCAATCCGTGAAGTTGTAGAGACCAATCCATCAATAAGTACTCGCAGATTGTCGGCCGTGCTCGATATTCCTCAAACATCAGTTGCAATCTCAAAAACGTGTCGAGACTTACCGAAAACTTCTCGAAAATCGTTTCTCAAAGAAGAAATTTCTGTGTTTGGTGGAATTTCGAAGACGTAATTTACTTCGAGTTTGTTTCAAATGGTTGGACATTCGACGCAGACCTCTATTGCGCCCAAATTGATCGAATGTATGCGGTACTTAGCTAGAAATATTCAGCATTGATCAATCGGAAGTGTATACTCCTTCAACAAGACAATACAAAACCGCACACCACCAGACAAACGAAGGAAAACATAAAAAAACTCGACGCCATGGAACTTCTTCCACATCCAGCTTAAAATAACGCGACAATAATGAAACGAAATAAATAGAATTTTGAAATCTGCTTTAAAAATTCTATATTCCATTTTCCTTCTTCAATTTATATTCCAATTGAGAAATAATTTCCTCCTGTTGTATCTTGTCTGGTAGCAAGAATACGTTCTTTTATAGAAATGAACGATAAGTTTGATTAAATGAAGACCCACAAACTAGAAAAAGATCGGCGAGTATCCTTCCAACCAATTCCAAAAGCAAAAACTAATTTTATACAAGAAATTAGTAGACTTTCCCTATATCCAGCAGTTTTAATATCATTTATCACTTTCTAGGGAAATTTCTCGATGACCCTTTTTACACAAACTTATTTTTCATATCATTTTGAAGGTTATTTACGGATGGCAATAGCCAAGTAATTAATTGATACAAACGGTCAAACGGAAGTGTAATCATTTTGGCTGCTTTAAAACTGGTATTCATTTCCTTAAAACGTTTAAAAGTTCTCTACTGCACAGTGTAAGGTTGTTCGGAATTTTTTCATTTCTTAAATCATGTTTTGTTTGTTATTTATGATTACTCTAACTTGATGATGTTTTTAATTAAGTTACTCAATGTCTTCATCGCCATAACAAAAATGGTTCTGTTTATTTATGGAATTTTTTAACGTGAGAGGAGATAATTTAAAAAAAAGATCAAATATTGCTCTAACACGTAAAAATCGTGATATATTACAGCTATTAAATGTTGAAAAATATAAGAATATTATCGCCCTTTAATAGTTCAGCGAAGGTGCTGCAATATATTATTTTGAATATAAACATTTAGAGATTTTACGAAAATCTGAATAATATTAATTTGTTTTTCGGACGTCGAAATGTAAGCGTTATAAATAAGATAAAAAGCAATTCAGAATCACAAAGAAAGTTAAGTTAATCTTTAAATATCATTAATCGAAAAATTAGCATAACATATTCATATGGATGTTTAAAATAGGAGGCAAATAAGTTGTTTCATTATTAAAATTTTTTTCAAGCCTTAAATTTCCCAAGTATGGTTTAAATATCATGTATTGCTCTGAAAAATATAATATTATATAGTCGTCGCCAAATGCGATTACCACCGCAAAATGTGGCGCACTTTTTTAAATATTATTTTTTCATTCAATTTTTATGATTATTTTCTTGTTTATGCTCGTTCTATACTGTTATAGCTTAAATAAATAGAAGAATATGTTATAGATGTTGTTTCAATCGTGGAATAAATGTGGAAAATAATAATAATAATCATAATAATTAAATGAACAAATAATATTTAAAAAAGTGCGCCACACTTTGCGGCGGTAATCGTATTTGGCGACGACTATATATGAAAAGGAGGAATTGTTTAATTCCAGTTTCGTTAAAATTGATTAATAAATTTTCGTTTTTGAGAAATCATTATTATCACGTTTTTTTTTCGCACTCTGGAAATTAAAATGTAGTGTTTGTGCATTTGGTGCGAAGCCTTTTGAAACTCTGCGCGGCTGTGTGGCAGTGGAGTGCAAAATCATATTTAACGTAATTAACTAATTTAAACAATAATATCGGTTTTCATGGAATGCAAACTATTCACATCAAATTATAGTTGTTTTTAGTGGTGTTAGCCCTAAATTTAAGGCCAATCGCTGATTTACAGCTATTTCAAATTTATTTCAAATGTAGCGAGCATTTTGACGTTAATCCATGAGCGGATCAATAAAATTAAAGAAAAAATTATTCACGCAGTAAATTCGAAAACAAAACCTCGGACTAAAATTTACAAGGCCACACCATCATATTCAGAATATAATGGTGTGTCACTATCTTTATGTTGGCCATACTAAAGTAAAACTAAATAAGCGGGACTATCATACGTAAGACGATAAAATATCTGAAGAAATGCAAGAATTAAATATAGTCGTCGCCAAATGCGATTACCACTGCAAAATGTGGCGCACTTTTCAAATATTATTTTTTCTTTAAATTTTTATGATTATTTTCTTGTTTATGCTCGTTCTATACTGTTATAGCTTAAATAAATTGAAGAATATGTTTTATATGTTGTTTCAATCGTGAAATAAATGTGGAAAATAATAAAAATTAAATGAAAAAATAATATTTAAAAAAGTGCGCCACATTTTGCTGTGGTTATCGCATTTGGCGACGACTATATATTGTGATTTATTTTAATTGAAAACTACAAAATCCCATATTCCAAGCTGATTCCTCTCATATAGGTCACATGGCACAAAATTGCCCCGTTCAAAAAAAGGTCGATTTTCAGCCCTCTTTTTAAGCATGATGCTGAAATCGCACGAAGCTAATATTTCGTGAGGTGAATCCCTCATATTTTGTTACCCCATAAACCAAATTTCAGCTCTCAACTCTTGTTTCTAGTTCGAGCTTTCTTTCCGATACGAGCCGTGAAAACCCCAAATTTGAATGTAGTTTTGGAGAACTTGGTTTGAGGCCGAAACGACGAATTTTAGATAAAACATTCTAATGAAGATAGTGAAGAGCAAAATATAATGAAAGAATCCATTTCGCCCCGTTATTTCAATTTATTTAAAAGGGAATTTTGCCTCTCTACACGTCAAATCGAAATGCATATTTTTCAATATTTAAACTTGTCTGGTTAATTTGCACATATTATTTTCATATAACTTGACACGTTATGGTTACAAAACCGTCTTAAACTATCTAAAAACATGCGCACGCCAAATTGAAATAGTGATTTTCCGATTTTTCAGAGTTTGTTAAGGTTATTACGGTATGTTTAGAAAACACTGTCAATGAAAATTTTAATAAGTGTTACTTAAACTACATAAATATATTAATATCTCGCCGGAAAGTTAGATTTGAGAACGTTCACTGAGCTCATTTTATATTCATACCAGTTGGCATGAAATTTTTTACTAAAATTCTATAAAAATTCAGAAAATATTATTCTAACTCATAAAATCCAAACAGAGAAACTTTATTTTTCTCATACACGCCAAATGAAATTAGAAAATATGAGCTGAAAAAAGCATCTCCAAACTAATTTTTTTAAACACCTTAGGGTTACCGAATACTTGAAAAAGGATCATTACACGTGAAATACGTAAACAAAATAATAAGAAACGCTTCAATATTGAAAACAGAACAATAATTTGCATTTGGCGTGCATGCGCTTCTTCCCGAAATTAAAAATATGAGCATCTTCTCTGAGCCCCCAACTTAACCATTCAATTTGGTGTGCTCTCTTATAGCTATTATCAAAATAAAAGAAACTGAAATTTCAATTTCAACGTTTTTGAATTATTTTCAATGGTCTCAAAGAGATCATGAAAGAAATATTCAATTTATGTTAATAATTTCTCTGTTTTTCATTATATTTCTTCAAAATTTCTAGATCAAATCAGATTTATTACTTTTATTTTTTATGAAACGAAAATTGGAATTGTCAATTTCTTATATTTTATAATAATCTAATTTTAATTATGAAACAGTGTAAAATAAACGGAATACTTTTCACTAGAGATTATAGACTTAACTTATAGAATCGCAGTGTGGCATAAATGAATAACTGTAATTGTTACAATAATAAACTTCCTGAATAGAAATTACACATAAAATTGTGCAATTCATAAAAGGATAATCCATAATTTAACACGTATTAATGAACAGCTTAATTACTCATAAATTACTAATTAATGGGCATTGTGTTGGTTCTCGTATACGGTAATAGGAAATGACATATGCCAACAGGTGTTTAAACGAATGATCATTAAAAACACACGTTTATTATATAATACGTAAATTGAACATTTTCATATTTAACCTTAAAAAATATAAATATCAATTTGCTGAAAAATGTTTCTTCTAATTTCCGTCTTAAATTTACAAAAACCTTGATTAAGATCGTTGCATGAAACGATTAAAAACAGTTTTCAATCAAATTCAAGGTTGTTTTAATATGAGACTTTTTTTCAAAAATTTTATTACACATTTAAACGATTTCAAGTAGTTGAAAAGTGGTAGAAAGGTTCATTCCAAATATATTCTCTTCCTGTTGTGTAGTCATTTTCTTAATATTATTATTATTATTAGTAGTAGTAATAGTATTATTATGGTTTTTATAAATAAACATTCGTTATAAGGTGTTTGTTTGTGTATTAAAACTTAAACCAGATGTTTAAAAACATTGTTGACGGTATTTAAATATGCATTAAGTATCATTTATGGTGGAATTTAGTGATAAGTCTATTCAACTTTTGCCTTCTGTCTGAAATTTTCTCCATTTTTATAGCTGACTAGTATTTTACATATGTAAATCTTTTCAATACAAAAATGTTTGAAACAAATTTTATGGAAAGTATTATATTGGCAATAGATACATTCAAACAGGTTGACATGTCATTAAAGACGATTTTATCTTGAATACGTTTCGCAAAATGTTTTCCTGTTGTTTGGGCTTAAATAGTAATGGCATGGCCAACTTTAATTCATGACTGGATTGTTAGATTATTAAATGGATAGCTAAGCAATTATTTAATTTATCATTCATTATTATCAAGTTCTCATTGAATTCGTATAAAATGAGATTTTATTTTCATTCTATTTTCAATTTTTCAGATGATTTGGTCAATTACGTTTCCTATAATATTGGATTTACTATGCGGTTTTACAACAGCATGGCCCGATGGTGCACCATGTGTTCATGCGGCATTTGAGAGTATGAATCCATTGGAAGCTGTAGAACACCAGGGTGGATTGCAATTATCTAGGCCGCCTTATGAAATTGTTGTTGATCAAAAGTGCTATTGGAGAAATCAGCCGATCGGACGTAAGTTTTTTTTTAATTTGTATTCTTCGAGATACAAAATTTTGAAATCCTTCGAGTTCCGTTCACCATCTACTTTATGGGGTTTTCAATTCTTTCCGGATTCCGTCTTTGGAAATTTTCCATTCCGCTTGCCGCCACTCTAGAATAATCTTAAAACCTTCTGAGTAGGAGAAAGTCACGTGCAAATATATCCATTAACTCGAGATTAAGGACAAAGGCTAAACGTAGCTGGCTTTTTATCTCGAACCGTATGTATTACATTTCTTACTATTGGTGTTGTTTGCAGCATTTTTTGTTTAAAATTTCTCTCTACTGTTTCACAACATCATGCCGATAAAAAGCATGGAACACTCATGTTTAACGCTTATTTTCTTTGTCTGGTTTTATAAGAGATCTTTGAATATCAGTGAAAATCAAACGAAAAAAGTGAAAATCAAGTTTTTCAAAGTGAATTTGTATGATACTGTAAAGCACTCCACTTACGTGAATTACGCGAATATGGAAAACGGTTAACTTTAAAAATTACAAAATCATTTAAAGCTTTTTCAAAAGATTATTTGTACTAAAAAAACCTTTTTCGTAAAAATTATCCAATACATTTTCAAGAAACCATCATTTTTATGTTTTCTTTCGTACTCTTTGGTTTTGGATCCTATTCGGACATTTTCTTTGTTATTTTAGAATTCTTACTAACTGCAGAACGCTTATGAGTGTGCTAAAACATTTCCGTAGATTCAAAATGACACAAATCTCTCTAAAATTCTCATTAAGTCTCTGAAACTGAAGTTCCTAGTATCATAACTTAAAATTCAATTTTACCGTATCTATTGGCTTACTTCGTATTTAAGTAGGCAGTTTTGAAGTTTTCCTAGAAGTAGAAAATATAAATTAATTAGCATATTTTCTATTATTTTCAAAACAAAATCATTCTTTAATACTTATGCATAAATATAAAGTTTATCATTTTCAGTGACGCTTCAAGGAGTTAACGAGTCTGTTTCTTTTAAAGGATTCGTCATTCAACCAAAGAAATGGAATAATGACCAATTAGGCGACAGGTAATTTTTTTGTTTTCTTTATTGCTATTACAATCTATTGTCTGCGAACTTTAAAATTGTACATTTGATACGGTTTATGTCATTAGTCGAAGTTCAAAAGTCACTTATAATTACAATAAGAATTTGATAGATTGTAACAAGTTTCAAAAGGTTCTGTTTTTACAACAAATAAATAAAGACAAATAGAGACTATCTACATTTTCTATTTATGTGAATTCAAATTGAACTTTTTTTCCTGATATTTATTTTAAGAGTTGGGCAGTTGGTCCGCCTCGACGACAATGGATCATGGCAACAACAATGTTTCCGGTATTTTTTTAACATTAATTTATGCTTGAATACAAGGAAATATCATTATAAAGCAAACAACTTTCAACTTAATTCCTTTGATTTCACACAAACGCGAAACACTGCATATCAGTCATGAGCAAACCCTTGTGAGCTGGGAGTTTTGATAACACTGTGAGACGCGCGGCTCCCTAAATCGTTTTAAAGTGTTTTTCAGGTATTATTGTCCTTTTCAGAGATCGGTGCCTAATGGAAGAGGAAAAAATTTGGATGGAATGAGGTTCTCATTTAGACGGCCATTCTTTTTGAAAAAAATGGGCAGCACACATTAAAGATGAATAGGCGAAAAAGTCGTTTGTGGCCGTGTGGCCGTCCATTAGCTTTTTTACTTTTTTGCTCTTCATTAGGCACCGATCTATGAAACGGACAAATAGAATTGATTTTTTACCCGTTCGAGAAAGGAGTAAAATTTATGGATTGCGCTGGTAACGTTCCACAACTACTGTGAGAATCCTGCATCTAGAGTGTACTGAATAATCCTGCTGAGCGGAATCGAAGTAGTTTCATTTATGTTAAAGTGTCTGACACTTGATGGATAAAGTTTTATTTTACCATTTCGACGCTATAACCCTCAAGTAAACGAATCTTACTTTAGTTTTTATTCGTATTACTCTAAAACATAAAAATTAATATTTTCCCGATTAACAAGAATTTTATTAATTCCCAATTGGAAAAGTGGATTTTTAAAATTTTAACGCTTCTCTTACAACTTTCGCGTGGTGCACTTTACAAAAAATTTATCCACTCCATTTTGTCAGTGTTTCCTTAAACTCTCGAAAAAATTTAGACTTGAACACGTTTTCTGAAGTTGTTTTATTAGCGTTTCAGTTGGCGTGCACGTGAGAGTTAAAATGTTATTTTCACATTAATCTTTTACTTGAAATATCTTTGACAAAGTACAGAGAAATATCTTTGACAAAGTGTCATCAGTGAGCATTCACGCCAAATGGAATGTATGACTTTTAATATATATTGTCGTGGTGTAGGTTGATGAAAAATTAGGGGTAAAGGAGCATACCGAAAAAAAAAGATGGTTTCGCTTGGGCTGTTGTAGATTTAATTTGCAATTTGTTTATTATTTCGATCCTAAATATAATAAATTATACCTAAAATTTTTATTATAATATATATTATGTTGATTTAACAACCAATTTAGTAAGAGAAAACAAAATGAAACAAAATTGTGATGAAAAAAAGCGAAATAATAAACAAATTGCAAAACCAGCCCAAGCGAGACCATCTTTTTTTCGGTATGCTCCTTTACCCCTAATTTTTCATCAACCTACACCACGACAATAAACGTTTAGAATGAATCTACATATGAATATACGGAAAATAGCTATTATCAAATATAGTCGTCGCCAAATGCGATTACCACCGCAAAATGTGGCGCACTTTTTAAATATTATTTTTTCATTTAATTTTGCAAATTATTTTCTTATTTATGCTCGTTCGAAACTGTTTTTGCTTAAATAAACTGGAGGATATGTTATAGATGTTGTTTCAATCGTGGCATAAATGTGGAAAATAATAAAAATTAAATGCAAAAATAATATTTAAGAAAGTGCGCCACATTTTGCGGTTGTAATCGTATTTGGCGACGACTATATTTTTTATGAAAATAAAATTGGAATCGGCAATTTCTTATATTTTGATAATAAATATGTGTATTCAATATATATTTGATTTAAATATATCATCAGAAAAAAAGTGATTTTAATTTATTTAGGTTCAAAGATTCCGCAACACATTCTCATGATGAAAAAAAGAAGCATATCAAAATGTGGTGGAAAAATGACGAAGAGGCCGATACTGTCCAATTTGTGTAAGTCTTATTATAATATTGAGAAAATTTGAGAAAATATATTTAAGAACTTTTAGTCAGCGCTGTCAAAGTATGGAATGATGATTCTGAACCGTTAGGACGTGTTTATTTCAGTTTTTATTGAGAATTTAAGCGTTCATATTCTAAAGTGGAAAAATAAAAATATGAAAATGAAGAAATCAACGCAATTTCCTATTTTTGTTTATCTATTTTTAAAGAGACTAAATTTTATGCCACCCAAAAATATTTTACGAAATTTAACCATATCGTGCATATTTTGGAGTGGAGTTTTCAAAATATTTTAGATGAAATTTAAACTTTCTAAGGTCTAACAATACGTAAAACATAAAATTATATGTGTAAATGGGAATGCACATCGTTGACTATTACCAGTTAAGTGGTTTCTACCAATTTTTTAAAGGTTCTATTTAATGGAATATAAACAACACAATCTTCCCCCTATAATTACAAATCATTTCATATTTTATTTCAGACAACTTCATATACTATAAAGCGCACTTCATCCTTTAAAATTTACTATAAAACCATATTACAGAGCCACCGTCGTCAAACATCAAACAATGTTTTGGGTGAAATCTATTAGATCGCGACCAATCCCCCCTTGTCGTTTAAATCGCGATGGATTCCCAGATTATAGCGCACCTATGCCCACAGTACCGCCTCCAGTGAAGCAGTTCAAAATGGAGACATTCCGCGTATTTGACTCAATAGTGCGTAAGAGACCATTCGCTTAATAACACCGTTTTTGCTTCAATTGTTTTTGTTTTTATTGTTTGTGCTACTGTTTGTGCTACTAGCTTAATTTATTTACACTAATAAAATATCCTATTTTAATGAACAAAATGCTTCATTCAATTGTGCTTTCAAGCTTTGTGATTTTTTTTTTGTAAAATTTTAAATGTGATTATTTATTGCAGGGAGCACAAGCCTTGGAGGAAAAAATGCAAGGAGAACAAAAGGTCACTTTTCTTACTTTTTATTTAACTTCTAATACTAATATATATATATATATATATATAGAGACATTGGAACTCAGAATTTTATGAAAAATGTATTCTTCTTGATAATTAAAAATAAGAAATGGTATGTTCAGGAGCTCAGTAGAAGAGTTCTAATAGAAAGTTCTCGCAATGACTTTAAATTTAATCTTCGATTAAAAAAAGTAGTAAACAACAAAAATTTCTAGAGAATAACAATTACACTACCACGATTACTGCGCATCTTTAAAATAGTGTAGACAAAGTGCAAACAATCGAGCACCCCAAATTGACTAGCTAAGTTGACGGCTCAGAAAAGATGCTTATTTTGTATAATTCGGTTTTTAGACAGTTTAAGACAGTTATACGAAAATAATACGTGTAAATTAGTGAAACACATTGAAATTCTGAAAAATATTCATTTCCATATGGCGTGTAACAAGTTTAAATTAAAAAAATGAAGCGGACAGTCTTTTATATTTGCACGTTGAGATTTGTCAGACCTGATTGAAATTAACAGTTATACAATATATAGAAGATCAAACTAGGAAAGTTACTGCATCCGATTAATTCATCGAAAAATCGAAGAAACCATCACAAAATAAGAAATGATAATATAACGTTAACAAGTTATTGGCTTATGCGCAGCCGTATTCCGCCTCCGCTATACTTGCGTTAAGGCTGAAACGATGATTTTTAGATTAATCTTGAATCAATGTCTATGTTTTAAATACAGAACCAAAACACCTCCAGTAAGTGATTTCGATAGTATCGACATCATTGACATTAATAATTCCATAAATAAATTTTTTTAAAAAAACTTTCACGCAAAATGGAAGTCTAGTAAAACAACCTCATAAAACGTGCTGAAATCGACTATTTTGTGAAGATTTTAACATTTTTTAGAAAGTTTCAGAAGAAGCTGTGAAACTGACGTAGAAAACCTTTGTGTAAGGTGCACGTGAAAATTGCGAGACAAGCGTAGAATTTAGTCTAACATAAGTTATTATAACAACTAACAGAAGACTATTATTGAATTCGCCAGTCGAGTCTAGCATGCTTTTTGAAAAGAAAAAATTGATGGTTTCATTTAGACTGAAATGGAAACGTTGCCCAAGTTTTCTTTTATATATATTTAGCTAAATATTTAATTTATTGATACTTCAAATTTAAAGGTACATTAAGTTATGCTTGATACAAAGAGACCTCGAACTATAATAATACCTATTATTAAACTAACTTCTTTTTTAAAACGATTATAAAAGAAGGGTAAAGAAATTTATAATTAAATGGATACTATCGTAATCCTACCCAAAAAATACCAAAGCAGCTTAACGTGTCATTAAACCAGAAGTAAAAACAAAGTACACTTTGTAAGCATGACTTTCAATACTCATTTAGAGCAATGATCTTTTAAAATTGCACCCCAACCGCCTTATAAATTAAAGCGCTAAAATTTTAATGGTATATTTAATTTTAAATATTTAATACCATCATAATATTTGTAGAATTCTAGAATACGCAGACAAAATTTGAGAAATCGTCCATTTCAGTTGGAGTTAAATTGTATTCCTAAAAGAGCAGTTAATAATTAATCTGTGATTGTAATGAACAAAAACTGAATCATTAGGCAATTAATAATACGCTTATTCAGCTTGGACCATCCGCTGTCGCACCTCAAATGACCAAGATCATCGAAGTTCCAGGTATGGAAATAATGCATAGACGTATGTGAAAATTTTCTTAAACACCGAAGCCAATTCCAATTCACTTTTTTATAGACAACCATTGGTTTTTAGATGTATTCACCATTTTGTTCAGCGTTTTTAACATTGCTTTAAATCCGAAATGACTAACATTTGAAATGTTTCACAAAAAGAATCCAGTAATTCAAATTTCAAATGATAAAAGCATGAAGGACATTTCAATACTTCTTTTCTATTTTTGCACATTTCTATGAACATTCACAATAATTTAAAAACTAAAATTGTTTAGATGGATTTAAACAAAAGAGCTCATCCTCGTCCGCGACTGTCGAACAAACGTAATCGAAACTTAATTTATCATAAATAAATATATAATTTTATATTTAGAACCAACGTGGAAACAACAACGCAATTCACGACTCTTGCAACGGTAAGATTTTTATTACCAACTTGAAATTTAGTTGAATTGTATTGAACAGATAGACCTTTCTAAAGTAGTTAAATTTAGAAAACCCCCACAGACCAGTGACAAGAATTTTACCAAGTTTCATTAAATTACGTAAGAAAAAACGTAAACAAAATATTAACATGAAAACATTAAAATACAGAAATTCTTCAGAAAAAAATTTAATTTTATCCTATTTACGGTCTTTCCCAAGTACGGTAGATACCAAATTGGCCCCCCTATAAACGGATGCTGGAAGTCAATAATCGTCGTGGAATTTCGTTGAAGACTTCTTCAAATTTATTATTGTGGAAAATGTTATTAAACTAAATAAAAATCTAAAATGTCAACTCTAAAAATTTAGTTAAATATTGTCTAGTAAAATGCCATCTTTTTAGCATGAAATTAATTAGCTCATTAGGCTAGTTATTTTTAAAGGATGGTATGGATTAGGCCGCTCTTATCTTTCAATTGCGACCAAGTCGTAATATTACTAGAAACATTATGTAAATTCTGTAAAATTTCACATTCCGTCTACCTTTAAAAGTGATTCGTTTTCAGCAAAGAACGCGACAATTTGTAATTTCTAAACAACCGGCCCCAGTGTTCTCAACAAATAATGGTTTCGTTCCAAAACGCCGAGGACAAGTTTGTTTGTAGAGAAATAAATAAATAATGTGTGTAATTAAGAGCACCTTCTCATCAATAAACCGTCAATTTGTACCGAGAGGTTAAAATTATCCTGTCAAATAATCTAAACATATATCTTTCAGTTTGCGTCGATAGGGACCCGCAAGGAAGGTGCCCGCAATGGACTTCATTCTGTCGATCACCCAACCATCAGCGCTACCTTTCATCATATTGCGCGAAGACATGTCAATTTTGTGTTTAATTTTTCATTTGTTTTAGCAGTGCATTTTTTAATAGGATCAATATGACAGAATACGAGGTGGTACATAACTAAAACAATAAATTATTGTTCGAAATTATTTTATTATTGCTACCATTATTACAATAATTTTATCCTAACAACTGATTTTACACAACTCCTAAAATAGTTAAATGGACGATCAATTGAAATATAATTTTTAACGAAACCGAATTTGTCACGAACTATTAATAAAAACAAAACCATTAATAACTATTAAAAATTTTAAACTTCTAAAGCAACATTGTATGAGGTTTCTCAAGGAACTCCTTAAAATGTCTAAGCCAAACTGCCCCAACGGCACCGTCAACAGTTCTATGATCGCATGAAAGGGTAACCTTCATCGTTTTAACCTTTTTATACCTAAAAATTAGCTTGGATTTATGTTTGTATAGATATATATATATACCCATCGTTTTCATCAGGAACTAATTTGTCTGCAGCACCACCAATGGCTAAAATACACGACTGTGGTGGATTTATAATAGCTGTGAAATCAGAAACGCTTCCAAACATTCCCAAATTTGAAACAGTAAAAGTACCCCCCTAAAAAGTCAATAAAAATTTTAATACTATGATAAAATATGAGTGCAATACTTGATATTCATTGGGTTGAAGCTTTCCTTCTTTAGCCTTTTGAGCTAGTTCTTTTACCTCTGATGCTATGGTTGCAAGTCCCTAGACATTATCAATGAAACCTCGTAATATATTTTCATCAAACCTTAGCATGAGCATTAAATATAATTGGAGTTATCAAACCAGTTGGTGTACTAACCGCAACAGAAACGTCAACGTGATGATTTTCTCTAATAAAGTTATCCATCCAGTAACTGTTCGCTTCGGGAACGCGTTTACAAGCCAAAGCCGAAGCCTAAAGTTACATGTTTATATATATACTCATAAAAATAGTGTACTAAACCTTAATAATCATATCATTGATAGATATTTTCGTCGTAGCTTCGGATGTACCCTTTTTGAGCAATTCATTAAGCTTCTCACGCACCCTAAGAAAATTATTATTTCAAAAATGAAGTAAAATTATACTTCATTAAATTGTCCAGTTGGATTTCACTAGTCAGGTAGTAATGAGGTATAGTTGATTTGCTCTCGGAAAGACGCTTAGCAATCGTTTTTCGCATATTCGATAATGGAACATCCTAAAGACATTATTTAGATATTTTATAAAATTATTATCTTTTTTAGATATCGGTATCTCATGAAAAAAGAAAAAATTTAGAAAAAAATGAGGATCCCGTTTGCACGGCCATTCTTTTGTATCTCATCAATGCGTGTTGTCTAAAAAATGAATAACACATTAAATAGGAATAAATTAAGTCCTTTGTGACCGTCCAAACGAGACTATCATTTTTTTCTTATTTTTTGCTCTTCCATTAGGCACCGATCTCTGAAATGTATTATATGTTATAGCCTATTTCAAAATAGTTGACGACGCAATCACGCTGCAAATGCGGCATACTAATTAAAATTCATTTTCAAATCGATTATTTTAATAATTTTTAATTAATAAACGTGAAATATAAGCAATAACAATTAAAAATGTCACAAAAATAAAATAAAATAATCGATTTGAAAATGATTTTGAATTAGTATGCCGTATTTGCAGCGTGATTGCGTCGTCAACTATTTTGACATACACTATAAATTACATATTCCCATTCATGGCCGAGTGGTAGTGATATGGAATCGTAATTGAATCTATGGAAGTTCTACCCTCGGCAGCGCTCAAAATTTATTCATATTTTGGATTTTTTTCTAATTATTTTCGTCATTAAATATTTAAGCTTTAAATTAATCTCTTAAAATCTATAACCACTACTTATGTTGTAGTGTTATCTTATTTGATAAATAAAGTCCTTTTTACCATTTTATCATATTCCATTTAAAAGTAATACAATTAATAATCCGCATATATGCACAAAGTACGCAGATAACAACTAATGGATTTTATTTTACGCAATAACCAAAAAACGCAAAGTTTGATTTTTAATTGCTTCCTGATTGCGTCGTCAACTATTTTGAAATACACTATATATGATTAACTCGTTAATTCGATTTTTAAAAATTTGGAAAACTGACGTAATGATATTTGTCATTTTGTCTCTATAAAAAATCAACAATCTCATATAATTTTTCAGCACAACTTCCACCTATTTCAATATTAAAAAGACAATTATAAACATATCAAATTGTGTTGTATCCCTGTTTATAATTTTCTGTCCACGAAGCAGTTAAGCAGTTCGATAGCAAAAAATTGAAAGTCTGCGATAGCAAAATTTTGAAACAGGCAATTATTTAAGTTCTTTCTGTGATAATATTTATCGGTCGAAAAAAAATATATTGTTTTTTAGCATTACCATGATAAAACAATCTACATTCATATTGAAAATTATCCCTGCACAGTACCCTAAATATGGATAAAATAAAATTTGTAAAACATTAAAATCTATTAGACTTTCCCTTAATTAGAAAAGAGGCAACTTTTCCTGGCAATAATAATAGATTTTAATAACTCTTTCCAACAAATTAATAAGGCGAGGAAGCTTTGTATAGAAATATAAGTTACTGGAAACTTACGGTAAAGGTTTGTTCCGAAGTACCACCGGAGCTTTGGGTCGTCTTTGGTGACGCTTGGGATAAATCGGAAGCGATAATGCGACCTCCTGGACCTGACCCAGATAAAGCCTATAAATAAATCATGAAATATGATGTACCATAATTGATTTCTTACAGAGATATCAAGTCCTTGCTCCGCAGCAATTTTTTTTGCAAACGGAGAAGCTGAAACACGTCCCTGTGATTGCAGTGGAACTGGTGCAGTCGATGGAATGGACGGTGGTTGGTACATAGTTTTCTGTTGTGGTGGGGAGGGTGGTGCTGGGGCAGCTTCAGTTTTAGTCGGCTCTTGTTTCTTTTCGGTCTGTGTAGTCGCATCGTCCTTGAAATCCTTAAAGGCGGCAACGTCGGATTCATTCTCCACAATAACACACAGCAATTTTCCGATAGGTACATCTTTAGATCCTTCGGAGATCAAAATCTTGGCAAGATACCCTTCTTCAGGGGTTTCAAACCCCATTGTTGCCTTGTCGGTCTCGATTTCACACAAAAGATCTCCTTCACTCAATTGATCACCTTCTTTCTGATAATATAACATAGATAAACATTGAAATTATGAATATTTATACCTTTTGCCAGCTAACAACAGTTCCCATTTCCATAGTTGGTGATAGGGCTGGTAAAGCAACTCGCTTATGCGAAGGTAAGTTATTAGTAGAATAGAATCGAACACCTTTAATGTTTGCCAAAGATGATGAGGGATAATTTTTGGAAACATTGTTAACCAATGCAATTCGTCGATTTGAATTTAAAACACAGTTTGGCCGACTACTTTGTGCTACGGATGTCGATAAAGCTGCGACTGAAGAAGTAGTGCGCAACCCACCGATGGTTCTCAAAGGTACAGGAAACTTTGACATTACCTTGAAAAAATTTTTAAATTATAGTCGTCGCCAAATGCGATTACCGCCACAAAGTGTGGCGCACTTTTTTAAATATTATTTTTTCATTTAATTTGTATGATTTTTATTATTTTCCACATTTATTCCACGATTGAAACAACAGTTAAAGCATATTCTTCAATTTATTTAAGCAGAAACAGTATAGAACGAGCCTAAACAAGAAAATAATCATAAAAATAAAATGAAAAATAATATTTAAAAAGTGCGCCACATTTTGCGGTGGTAATCGAATTTGGCGACGACTATAGCATAAATTATCAATATAAATATTTGAACTGTTCTAACGGCGAAAAACTATTTCCATGTGTAAATAACGGGATATAACTAATATAATAACTAATTTCTCTAATAATTATTATGTTATTGCAAATATTCGCTCTAAAATGCTTGATTACACGTGAAAATAGTATTTACTGTGAATGCACATTATTATTAAATTTAAAATCGAAATTAACAGGCTATAAATACGATGCTCCGTATTTACAATGAATGCATTATATCTTTGTAAATTGGATTGATGTAAATTTCGAATTTTTTTAAAAATAAGTTTTAACTTTAATTTTTTTAGGTAAAAAATGGCACTCGGTTACATTATATTTTTGTTATACCTTTAATTTATAGTCAGTATTAAAACTATGTCTGTCATATTTTCAAAAAATGTTGTTTATATCGAGATTGACTATTTTTCTTATTTTTATTATTATTTTCTTGGTTATGCTCGTTCTATACTGTTTTTCTTAAATAAATTGAAGAATATATTTTAGATGTTGTTTAACTCGTGAAATAAATTAAATGAAAAAAATAATATTTAAAAAGTGCGCCACATTTTGCTGTGGTAATCGCATTTGGAGACGACTATAAAAATATTGTCGTGTTGTAGGTTATTGAAAGTCGATGTAAAGGAGCATTACGAATAATAAAACGGTTTCGCTTGAGACAGGTGTAGATTTAATTTTCAATTAATTTATTATTTCGCTTTACTTTGGATATCGATCCTAAATATAATAAATTACACATAAAATTTTGTTATTATAATGTAACAACCAATATACAAATAGAAAACGAAATGAAACAAAAATTTAATGAAAAAAAGAAATAATAAACAATTTGCTAATTAAATCTACACTTGTCTCAAGTGAGACCATTTTATTATTCGGAATGGTCCTTTAAATCGACTTTCAATAACCTACACCACGACAATATAATTTAACGATTAATTGTTAATTTAAAAATAAAAATGTATACTGTTCTATGAACATTTAAATGAGATCTAATAATATTTTGAAATTATGTTTGGTAATCTTGTTTCCGTTAAATGTCTTAACATATCGTATTTTCAATTGACAATTTCATATCATACAATTTTTTTTCAGTTTAAATAAAGAATGACTTTACCATTTCGATCGTTTAACAAAAAATTCGAAAACAATGACGATGGTATGTTCACATATACCAGCACTGAACAGGCATGGATTTTGGTAAAATTCTGTAACTGAATATTGCTTTTAAGAAACGGGTTGAAAAAATGATCTATGATATATACGAAATATTAGTGCTAAATCCGCATACTTCTTCTAATGGAGAAACTATAGAACATATTGAATTGATTCGTCACAAGCACTCCGTATACTTACTAAAATATTTGAGAAATGCGCCAAATAGCTATTCAACCTTGGATGCTAGTCGAGCTTGGATGTGCTATTGGGCTGTTAACGCTTTACGAATATTAGAAATCGAATTACCGGAGGATATTGTTAAATCATTAATCAAATTCTTAAAATCATGTGAACACCCTGATGGTGGTTACGGTGGTGGGCCCGGACAAATGGCCCATCTAGCTCCAACTTATGCTGCTGTAATGTGTTTAGTATCATTGGAGTCTAAAGAAGCACTTAGTTCGATCGATAGAGAGAAACTCTTCAGCTTTCTGAAGAGAATGAAACATGGTTCCGGAGGATTTTTAATGCACGATGGAGGAGAAGTAATTTTCTTAATGCTATTTTTGAGGTTTCTCTTTAAATTAATATAGATTGATATGAGAAGTGCTTATTGTGCTTTATCATGTTGCGAAATTTTGAACCTTCCATTGGATAATATTTCTAATGGTGTCGCAGAATGGATTGTTAGCTGCCAATCATATGAAGGAGGATTTGGAGGGGAACCTTATACCGAGGCTCATGGGGGCTACACTTACTGTGCTGTAGCTTCTTTAATTCTTTTAAATAGGTTTGTTTTAATAACGAAGCATTATGAAGTTTTGTTCATTTGTTTAGATTTTGCCTGGCTGATGCAGAAAGTCTTTTAAGGTGGGCTGTTAGACGGCAAATGAAGTTTGAAGGCGGATTTCAAGGACGCACTAATAAACTCGTAGACGGATGCTATAGTTTTTGGCAAGGCGGATTATTTCCACTCGTTGGTAATGAATTACAAGAAAAGGTAGTCGTTCAGTCGGAACAGTTTTCCGGTCTATATTTTAGATTATATAACATTTAAGAAAATTATAAAATATTTATGGCGGAACTGTGAGCCGCTGCGCGGAAAAATAATTATAAACTCAGAACACAATTCTCTGAGTTTATAGTTTTTTTCGCTCAGTGAACCGCATTGATTCTAGTGGATTTATTTGTTACAAATATTATTCATTTCAGAGATCGATGCCTAATGGAAGAGGAAAATTTTAGGGGCGGGGCAAAGGTCTTGTTTAGGCAGCCACAAGGCCACTAAGGCCATCACGTCTCTTCCTCTTGTTTGTCATCAATTTTTGTTATTATCGTGGCGTAGGTTGATGAAAATTAGGGGTAAAGGAGCATACCTAAAAAAAAAGATGGTCCCGCCCCTAAAATTTTCCTCTTCCATTAGGCATCGATCTCTGAAATGAATAATAGTTTAATATATTAGTTCTGAAAAAGAAAAAAATGATTGCACATTATATACAATATTATTAAGGATAACGGATTGTTCGAGTCGAGAATGTTGGAAGAATACATACTAACAGCCAGTCAAGCTGGAAATGGCGGATTTCGTGACAAACCCGATAAATCAGTAGATTTATATCACACGTGTTATGTCTTAAGTGGTTTATCAATATGCCAGTCATATGCAACTATCCGCGATGAAGATATTCTTGGCGGAGAGTTAAATCGAGTGGTATGATTTTATTGCCTATTGTCAAAAGAGCTTATTTTTGAAGTTAACTTTATATTTTCGTTTTATATCTCACACTCATTGAGTTATTATTATATCCTAAAGTTAAATTTTATAAGAAATTTGTTAAGCGGGAAAAGTTTAATTCAAATCGCTCTATTGATAGAAAACACACCAAATTAAAGTTGTTTTTACCGTCGTTTTGTTAGTCTCTAAATTCAAGGCTACGGTTTTATTTCTTTTTTCTGATATTTTTCTGTTAGTTACATGGTATAGATCATGAACGGATAAACATCATCTAATCAAGAAACAACACGTGAATACGTAATAACTTCGAAAAATAACGTGGACCATGACATGACACAATTCAGAATAATTTGGTGTGTAGCAGAGATGGGCGGAATTCCAGCCACTTTCCATTCCGGTTTCCGTGTTTTAAAATATTATTCCGAAAATTCGCTGTTCACATAAACGTTAACATCAATATACGGTCGGAATTCCAGATTCCGGTTTCCGAATTTTCAAATGTAATACCCAATTCCGAAATTCAAAAACTGTCTTTCCGCTCATCACTGGCATGTAGACAACTAAACAAGTATTAAATTTCATTTACTAGGCTCCAATTAATGCAGTGTTCAATGTGGTCAATTCAGCGGTTCATTTCACTAGGAGTTATTATCTTAATTTATAATAATACTCTATCTGTATATTGTAAATAAAGTGTTTTTGAGTTTTAATTGTTTAATATTTCAGTCATTTTAATGGGCTTCTCACCCATATTATGTCTCAAAAAATTTTACATTTCGATTGTATTTCACTAATTTTAGAATGAAAGTAAAAAAGAACCAAAAGGAAGCTAAAAGAAAAGAGAAAGACGCCAACATAAAAAAAGTTTAATTAAAGTCACTTATCTGTTTTAATACTATTCCTTTAGGTCTCAGATCTGATCGATTCGTTACAAAAAGAACCCAAAAAGGCGTCAATTTCGAAAAATAATGTTAATGATGTAAAATTCGTTCATTATGAATTTTGAGTTTAGAAAATTGATTTAGAACGATGATGATGATGGTTTTAAGCGAACATTAAAAGGAAACCACGGACCATTAGTTAAACATAGAGAGGGCGAAAAATGGTATACTTATCAGGTACTAATGTTAATTATGGATTATAAACTTGTTTCAAACATTTTCGTCTTTCAGATAGAAGAAACGGTTAATAATGAAGATGAATCAAAAAATATGGATTTAAATAAATATCTTAAAGAAGGAGAGGAAATATTATCGGAAGACTCTAAAGCTGCAAGAATAAGTTAGAGTATTGTATTATATTTCTGTAAATTTTTAAACGTTAGAAGATCAACAAAATGGTGCTGAATCGTCTTGGTTGTATTCGGCAATATCAAACGGAACATCAACTGATAAAAGAACAGCAATGCAACTTTTGATGCACAAATCTCCTGTTCATTCTTTGGAATATATTAAAAAATTGCTCGATATTTATAAAAGACAGGGATCAAGGGATATTATGGATGTTCTACGTAATTGAAGCCTTAACTAACGTTTGCAAAAATATTTTTTGTAGCAATTCTCGAAGACGTGTTTGTCAATTACATTTTACCGGAAAACAGAAAATTGTTGCCATTGAGCAAAAGACCACTTCACATGTTGACTAAATTATCATCTGGAAATGAGAGGACAAGGAGGAAAATTTTGATGTTGTGGACATTTGAGCACAATGTAAAGATATTATATCAAAAATTCATCGAGACATCGTCGGTTAGGTTTTTGATTTATATTGTTGCCTTCTATCAATAATTTTTAGGAGATTATCAAGAGACCATTGGAAGAATTATCTCGAAAAGTTTTGAAAACGATATCAATTTGTCTGTCAGAAAGACCGGAGTCGGAACAGGTTAGGTTATATATTTTCTTGACTTTGATTTAAATTATTTCAGCTCTTATTATCAACTCTTGTTAACTCATTTGGGCATCCAAATTATAAAATCGGATCGTTTGTTGTTTATCTAATGGAAGAAATTTCCAGAAAACATCCTGCTATGAGAATTATAATTGTCCAGGAGATTGAGAGACTTGTTTTTAGGTTTCTTATATTTATATATCTATATATATAACAATTTATTCTCAGAAAAAATGTTAACGAAAAAGCTCATGTGTATTCGATAACTTATCTCTCCCAAATTCATTTCTCAAAAAAAGATTCTGAACTGGCGGGTCGACTAATGTCCATTTATGTACCATTGTTTAAGACAATTGTTAACAAAAAGATTCAAGATTCGCGCTTGCTTCCAATCATTTTAGCAGGAGCTAATCGTGCTTTCCCTTTTTCCCAGAACTTGGATTCACTTGTTAATGACATTAATGATGTTTTCTATTTATGTCACAACACGAACTTCCGTGTAGCTATACCTGCTTTGAAATTAATATACCAATTTCATAAATCGAAGTAAGTTGTTGAACATAATTAACTTTCTTAAAATATTAGTTTTTAGTAATTCCTTATCTGATAGATATTACAATGCACTTTATAAGAAACTGCTAGATAATTGTCCGCCAGCTGCCTATGCGCAATTTCTTAAATTGATTTATGAATCGATGAAGGAAGACCCGTCGACACAGCGGGTAAGAGCATTTATTAAGAGATTGCTTCAAATCTGTGTGAACGCGAATCCGGAATACGCAGCAAGCATATTGTTGCTCGTTTCAAGGGTCAAATCTTCACGAAGCAGCGAAAATATAGTAGTATTGTCGAAAAGCGCAAATGTAAGAACATATTGATCGAATGAAAATTTATTGCATTTTAGCCGACAGTTAATATTCAAGACGATGAAGATGATGAACAATATTTTGATCATGATGTTAATGGCGAAGTTATTAACAACGTTGCTAAAATAGAACCGGTAAAGTTTTGTTTTTGGGATGGAATTTTTTAATACACTATTAGTTTTAAACTTAAACTTAGACAAACGTAGAGAAACCAGTACCTTTCAATTAGTTACTTCGCTTACTGAGCAATATTTGTAGAATCGTTCTAAGGAAATGAATTAGTATATATTATGCGGTTAATTTCGAACTCCAAAGTATCTAAAGTAATTAAGTATTAATTACCATAAAATCTATTAAGAAAAGTTAAGAGGAAGCTATGCTATCATTCGAGGCGACATTTATTTAGAAAAAACAGAAAATTTTTAAAAAAAACTGCTGTAAATCGCCCCAACTTTTTTGTACAGTTTCTCTGCAAGTAATTTTCCATAAATTCTCAATCTCGCATGTCACTTGCTTGTCTATAATATTCATCCAATTTTTTATGGGTCCTATCTTAAACGAGCCGCAAGTTATTCTTAAAAATACTATTCTGCATGAAAATTTATACGAGAGTAATTCCGAGTGCACTCCACTGCCAAGAAACCGCGCCTCATTGCAAAAGACTTCGTACCAATTGCAAACACACCTTTTAATTTATTATTTTAATTTTCAATGTTTTATTTATCAGTTAACGTTGCATTCTGCAGAAATCCTGATGAATTAATGAGAAGTCATTCTTTGTACCTCAATTAATGGACTCATCGTCAATTTAATAGGTCGTCGTCAATATAGGTGTCTTGTAAATATTGATAACGAAAATAAGAAATTAAAAGGTTGAGTTTGCAAATCATGCACAGTCTTTTGCAATGCGGCGCGATTTTATGGCAGTGGAGTGCGAGTGTGATTCACATTTGTAAAAAGAGACTTTTAAATGTTCATTTGTATCTTCCTTTCATTGCTTATTTTTCAGAAAGTCGAAACAGACAATGTGAATGAAAATGAAGACACTAAGTCAAATATGGCTAAATCCAATGTCTTTCAAAAAACAGCTGGTTGGGTTCATAGCAAACTTAATCCAATGCGTGCTAAATCTTCTTATGACATGGACGCGCGGAATGCTTTATACGTTAATGCTGATGAAGTTGCTGACAATGAGTTGCATTTATTATCGAAACACTATCATCCATCAGTTGTCGTCTTTGCGCAATCACTTTTAGCAAATCATCCGATTAAATACGATGGAGATTCACTACAAGATTTTTCTTTGATGAACTTTTTGGATAGATTCGCATTTAGGAATCCGAAGGAGGTGTCTAAAACAGATACACGTACTCGTATTACCCGGAAAAAAGTACACGATCCATGGGGTATTAGGAAATTATCAGTAAAATCGAAGGTTTAATACGAATGTAATAAAAAACGACAAATTTAATATTTTATTTTAGGAATACACAAATAAAAAAACTGAGGAGATTCCAGCAGACGAGAGGTTCCTGCACAAATATACATCGACAATGTTGAAAGGCAGCGTGAAACAGGAGGAGAAAGATGAAGATGATGATTGGGAATATGCGGATAGTGTTGCCTCAGATGAATTCGACCAGATTATGGAAAAATTTGAACCTGGAGAGTTGAATGAAGAATTCGACATCGACTATAGTAAAGAATTTTCTTCTGAAAAAGGAAATAGGGTAATTCAGTAAAAATTTAATTATGTTTAATATGAACATTTGGAGAACCAAAAAACAAAGGAAGCCGATCTCGAAGTAGATGAGGATGATTACGATATCGACGAAGATGAAATTGATTATGATAATGAAGAAGAAGATGACGATGATGATGCGGACGACGACGGTAATGATAGTGATGATGAAGATGAGGATTCTGATGATGAAGAAGACGACGATGACGAAGATGATGCTGATGATAGCATGAAAAATGGCTCGAATATGTTTAATGGATATTCCGAGTCCAGCGATGAAGAAAATGATGACTATGAAGTAGCTGGCGATAGATTTGCTGAAATGCTGGAAGATTTTAACGATGAAGATGATTTTAATAAGAAGAAAAATAAGAAAACTGGATCTAAAAGAAAAGGCTCTTCTTATCAACCTAAAAAGGGTGGTAAGAAAAGACGTAATTAATTGTTTTCTTAATTATTTGTTGTTTTTTTTTAAATTTTGTTGTTGTTTTGTTATTCTGTTAATTGTTACAATTAGATCGTTTATAAATTTATTTGGCTCAATAGCACTTTTATATTTTTAGCTATCAAATTAGCAGAGAAATGCGCTATCAAATTATCTTAAATAAGTACACTTCAGCACAGTCTTGAGAATGACATCTGAAAGAGCATCAAATATAGCAAGCGTGCCGGATTTCAGCTGATATTTCAGAATCAACAAATTTAAGGAAATTAAAACCGAATGGTGGAATAGAAAAATATATCGAAAATCTGCTAAAATCGACCTCTCGCTTAATGTAAGACTCATACAATGAAGATTCTCGGGCGCGAGAAAGTTCTTAGCATGCTTAGCCAGCACTCTAAGTCCCGATGTCTTTAACAGATACTGGGCCGGTCTCCGGAAATTACCTCGAAATTTCTCAAAACGCAATTTTGGACGAAGGTCTCTTAATATTCGGGCAGAATTCAGTTTATTAGGAATATGCTCTCTCGTCTTCTTTAACGGTCTCACGAATAGTAACAAAAACACAACATGTTTACCGTAACTCCATCAATTTCCAATTACTTTGCAAGTAAGTAGTTCTTCCCGCAGTGTCCAGTACTTGTAGAGTAATTACAATTATGGAATTCTCGACTGGTCTGGAAATCAGGAATGTTTTTTTATTTACAATGATCTTCTGATTCCGGATCATTCCTAGCTAAGAAATCATTTTTATTACTTACTTATCCGCAATGATACCCACGGCAAAATCGTCCCAATCGGCATAAAAAAACATATAGAGTCTGCACAAAGTTGTAGTCGACCACTTCAGAATGAACCAACCATACAATAGAGGGGGAACGATGTTCTGTAGGATGAGTTCTTTGATTCTTCTTCTGTCCAAATGAGCCAAGAGTAAGAGAAATAAATGACGCCCATGTAGCCTTGCAACGTCTCGTTATTTCTTCATCGATACTGATCCAGCTTCCCAAATTTTGAGTTCCATGCGAGTTCGGACAGTGCCATTCGAGTATATACACTAGCTGACAAAAGCTTTGTCACAAATGTTTTTTCGGGTTTAACTTTTTTGTGACTTGACCAAATTGGCTGATTTTTTGATATGATAGATTCATACGGTTGTAGATTATTTTACAAATTCCCGCTTGTGATTAGGATGATCCGTTTTACAGTGACAAGCGTTTATCGTAAAACGCGTAGCTCAAAGATATTACGCACTTTTCTTGCACTGCATTTTTTAATAATTTTTAAAGTTCAATTATATTTTTTCCATAATTTATTGAAAATATCAGTAATTGGCAACATTTTAGAGATGACTCCACGTAAAGAAACTCCAATTGCCACCCGGCAAGCTGTTATCAGTATTAGGGAAAACGGAATGCGTGGTACCGAAATTGCCATGGTAATTTAAACCAAATTTTGCTACTATAACATTTTAAACACTGATTCACATAAAATATCAAAAAATCAGCCAATTTGGTCAAGTCACAAAAAAGTTAAACCCGAAGAAACATTTGTGACAAAACTTTTGTCAGCTAGTGTATCTCCATGATTTGCATAGATGCTTGTGTTTATTTACTTGTGTTTATCTCTAAGCCATGTCGATTCGAATTTTGTTACGCTGTTCAATTAAGAGATAAATAAAAGCACAAATTATTTCGCACCAATGATACGCGACATGAAATATACGCGACATGGTTGTATTCTTTTGATATGGTATTAGCACAAACTTGTAACTTCATCTACATTTGAGTGGAGCAGAAAATGAAATATGGGTTTTAAAGTTCTATGGTTTCTACAAGGATAGGCATAATTAATGATTAAACTGCAAAATTTGCAGGTAGACCTGGTACGTTCATTACATGGACTGTATTGCGTGTTTCGCATCCATATATGTCATTTGTTGAAACGGAATAGCGTTTCAGGCTGAAACTTTGCATGGTGATAGCTGAGATTATGACGTGGACGTTGGAATGAAGTTTAAGAAAGCATACATTTACATAAAACCGAACCATAGTTTTATTTTATCATATAAGAGATCTTCGTTGTGGCACTATTATTAATAAATTATTATAATATCAAAAATTCCAATTATACTTTAAATTTATTATCAATCATAAGCTGATATATTTCTCGTTTTAAACGTTTTAAAGTTTATTTATGATATTAACTTTGTATGTAAAATATGTGAGAATATTGGTACCTATTAAGCTTACGCTTATGTGTATTTCGAGGATATTAATATTAATATTTATTGAAGAGGAATAATTGATAGCTTTGTGCAAAAATGGTTAAACTTAATAGTAAACAATTAACACTAATACATTATAACATTGTTAGAATGCAAAATATACAACAGTTGTGAAGAGAAGAGCGAAAGTTGATGAGATTAATGATGAGCTTCCATGTGGGACCTTGTTTGGACCAACACAGTTATCGCTGTCGCAACAGCAACCCGACGCCTCTCCTTGCTTAGCACATCCATTATTCAGTCCTTAAATAAATATATATATATATCTTAAATGATTTAAATATTGATTACAAACCTAATTCCGAACAGACTTGAGCTGGAGAACAAGTGTACAAAGTGAGTGTATTATTAACGCCATTGGCTTGCGTATTATAAGAGATGCTGCTGCACTGTCCAAAGCAGGTTCCATAGACTTGGTTTCCAACAACCTTTCCATTCACATAAAGCGATTCGAGGCAAGCAATTGGATCCTTTGAGCTGTCGACGTATTTAATGTCCTTTATATCTTTAGCGTTGCAATTGTTGCCATCAGTACAGCACATGGCATCAACTTGGCGATCCAATGGAAGTCTTCTCCAGGTATTGAACAAACCATTGTTAGTACAGATCGATTTTGGCACGCAATGGTACGATTGAAGACCGTCAGCTTTCAAAGATCCACAATAGCCTTCGCATGGTGTTGATTCTCCAATCGTCTTTGTTTTAGTGCGGTATCCAACGAAACAGTTCTTTGGTCCTGGGAATGTTTTGGTGATTGGGTTGATGCACGCGTCATCATCACAGCAGCACGCATGTACTCCGTCTTCGATTTTGTGGCATCCATTCGTTAAATCTGCAAGAGATTTTTTTATATTTTCCTCTGCATTTAAATTACTTACTGAATGAATTACAGACACGAGTTGGGTCACATGTGTAAAGGGTGGCGCTGTTATTGTTACTAGCAATTGTCATGGATGCGCAATGTCCTTGGCATGAAGACAACCTAAAGTCCCATATATATTATTTGAAAAAATAGTCGACAAACTTGAATGGGGTGTATGCCTTTCCATTTACTTCTAATCCTGTGTAGCATGCAACCGGGAATTCTGGCTTATCGACTGGTCCTGGCGTGATGCTCGGATCTTTGACATTACAATTGTCAATGTTGTTGCAGCAGCAAGCCGTCACTTGACGATCATTATACAAAGTTCTGCACTTATCGTCAAGCTCCAAAGTCTTGCAAATAAGATCGTCGACACAGTTATAAGCTGTCACGTTGTGGTTTCCAATGATTCCATTCAATCTAGCACACTGTCCACTACAGTAAACTTCTCCGCCGATGGAAATATTAGCGGTGTGAGAGGTGTATCCGACATAGCATTTGAGGCTGTCATCAGGACGGCGTTCTGGCTGTACCGTTGGGTCGATGCAGGCATCCGTAGAACAGCAGCAACTTTCCAAACCTTGCTCGAAACTCGTGCAATTGTTTTGAAGTCCCATTTTCCAGCAGGTGCTTGCGGCGTCGCAAGTGTAGAGTGTATAGTTGTCATTATTCGATGTAACTCTGATTGAAGCGCACTCTCCATCGCATGCTTGCCATCCAGTTGAGGCGAGCCGCATGTTGTTTTTGAACAGTCCCGAATAGCAACTGATCGGGAAATCGCGGACTGGACGAGCCTTGTGGGTATCGATTTTACCATCGAGACCAGCTTGATGAACATTGCAGTTGTCGAAGTTATCGCAGCAGCAGCTGTTGATGCTAGTGTTGCCAATAGGGCTGCATTCATCGTAGAGCTCCAACTGATGGCAAACCTGAGGTGGAACGCATGTGAATACAGCCACCTTATCGTTGTTCAAGGTTGTCGTCAATGTTCCGCATTTTCCGTGGCACGCCATCTCACCACCGATGGCTTGTCCTTTGTAATAGATTCCGTTATAGCATGTGCGATATCCAGAAGGTACCGTCAAGTTTTTGCTGGGGTCCAAGCAAAGGTCATTGCTGCAGCAGCATCCTTCGACAGCGGCTCCTTTGACTCTGTTGCAAGAGTTCTTCAGACCAAGCGATTGGCAAGCTCCGGATGGTTCGCAACCATATAGTGTGAGAGCACTGCTGTCAGTCACGTTGATCTCAATTTTAGCGCATTCGCCATCGCAAACGCCCATCGAAACTGGTGTTACTTGCTTGTTATTTAAGAACAATCCAGAGTAACAGACGATTGGGAAGTCGACGCGTTTCGGTCTGACGGATGGTGTATGAATGTTGTTGCAGTTGTCGATATCATTACAGCAAGACATATCCAATCCGTCAACAAGCTTGACGTAGTCGTCATAAAGGTTGAGCGCGCGGCAGACCGACGATGGCACGCATTGATATGTGGTCACGTTGTTGTTGTTGAATGTGCCAGTAATCGTTGAGCACATTCCATCACACTCAATTATAGCTCCAGTTGATTTGTAGGTGAGATTTCCAAAGTTGACACCAGCGTAGCAGAACAGAGTGCCGGGCTTCTTCGGCGGGTTTACCGTTGGGTCGATGCAAGCGTTTGAGCTGCAGCCACACGCGGAAATACCTCCAACGCTTTTGCAAGTGTTAAAGATACCAAGGGAATTGAACAAAGACATGGGGTCACACGTGTAAAGTGAAATGTTTTGGTTCAAACTCATTGAGACGCATTCTCCGCGACACGACACCCATTTGCCAGAAACGATTTGTCCGTTGTAGCCGACTCCGGAGTAGCACGAAATTGGCACCGCAACCGATGGGATTGGAGCGGTTTCGTTCGATCCCGGCTTGTTACAGAAATCTTGGTTATCACAGCAGGTGACATTAGCATTTCCAAATGGTACGGTGTCGTCGTATGCGCCAACAGTCTCGCAAACGGTTTTTGGAACACATCCGTAGACTGTATTGCCGCTCGATGAAATTGCCGCGCATCGTCCGTTGCAGTTCATAGCGACTCCCTTGCTGATGCCTTGCGATTCGAGTCCAACGTAGCAGTTGAGTGGGGGCACCGGTTGCGTCTTGTTGCGAGTCGGGTCGAGGCATTCGTCGGAATCACAGCAACATGCAGTCAATCCGTCAACGTGCACACAAGTATTGAGCATCTTCAATCCACGGCAAATTGTAGACGGATCACACGTGTAAACTGAAGCCTCAATGGACATATTCTTGAAGGTCGGCTTCATATGTAATGCGACGCAATCTCCGGCGCAAACACCCCATCCACCGTCGGATATAGCCGCACCATTGTTGAAAATTCCCGAATAGCACACTTTGTGCTCTTCGATGCGCGGTTTGTCGCCACTTACAACCAATCCCTTGCTTGCGCAGTTATCCTCGTTGTCACAGCACTTCACGTTAATCTCTTGCCACGTGTTCTCGCTGTTATCTAATCCAAGCGAGTTGCATATTTTTCGAGGCGTGCACATGAATGCGTATGTTTCATAATTATTGATCAATCCAGCGACATATGAGCAGTAGCCATCGCATTCCACCTCAGTCGTCCTGTTCACGTAATACTTATCATTATTTTTCGAGTAAATACCGACGGTGCACTTCAATTTGCGGTCTGGGGAACGGTTCTTGGTTGGATCAATGCATTCATCCGAGTCGCAGCTGCAGACATTGACGCCGTCAATGCCGTTCACCTCCTTGCAGCCGTTCCTCACATGAAGAGAGGAAACAGTGCTTGTTGGATCACAAGTGTAAACGGTCACATTGTTGTTTTGATCATCCCGGACTTGGAAGGAGACACAGTCGCCGTGACATGTCCTGTATACATTTGAATTAGCAGCGATCGGATCATTATTGAAGTGGATTGCTTCATAGCACACGATGCGCGGATCGTTATTCGGTTGGGTCTTGTTGGTGAATGGTCCTGGCATGCAATTGTCTCCTTTTTCAGAGATTTTACAGCTGTCTAATGTGAAGCCCAACGTTGAATTATTGACGCTTTGTGTTGAGCAGTAGTAAATTGAAACAGTCGATCCCTTGACCTGTCCGGAAATCTTCGCACAATAGTCATAATCGCAATCGGCTGGTCTTCCATAGGCAGTTCCATTACCTAAGGTTATACCGGAATAACATGTATGCGCTTCCGCTCTGAAATATTATATAATATCGACGCTTTCTAAAAACGTAAAAGCTTACTGGTAGTATGTTGCTATAGCTATAGCAATGAGTGCCACGGTCCCCAAGCGCATCTGTATACAAAAAATATAGATATAATTAAAATTAAAAATTAAAATGTAGAAAAACACTAATTTGAAACTATTGGAATAATAAAAGGAAATGAAACAAAACCTGATAATTAAGTTCAGAAACTACTGTATTTGATTCCAAAAACCTTAAAACCGTTTTGAATAGGGAGGCGGAGCATTATCAACTGATAAATTTTGCTCATTATGTTTGATTACGAAGAGCAACCGAAATTCAGATAGTGTGTGCAAGTGCAGTTAATACATAGTAGCAAATTAAGCGACGAAAGATTGTGCCAACATGATGAATGAAGAATTGTATAGTTTGTTCGTCAACGAAAATCTAACATACATTGGCACTTCCCAAATAAAATATTCGTGTTCCGGGAGCTACTGATAAAGGCAAGCAAAGCCAAGTCATTCGGCTGATGGCAAGGAAAACCTGTAGCAATAAAAACAACTAGTTTCTTTGTTCGACTAATACAGTAGATTTATTGATAAAACTTGAATGACGAAGATTTTTGCTCATTGAATTGTTTTCGAATTTACGAATATCAATGTTATGTAGTTTGTTATGCAGCTTTCACGAAATGAGCTCATAACTGGAGCATCGACCATGTACAAAAAATTACCAAATATTCCACGGCGTGTTTCTCGGCTCTATGAGCACGTAGATCTTTGTGCTCAGAGTATTTAAGACAACTAACATTGCTCAATAAGATAGTGCAAAAGAAATTTTATGTGTGCAATTCCGGATTTCTGAGTTTTAAATTTTAATTATGAAGTCCGAAATTGACATTTCATCGATCCCGCTGCGGTACCACTCCTTGTCCTTAGAGGCGAAAAACTCGCGGCACCCGTTTTCGACAACGGCCAGGTCATTGAAGCTACGACCACGAAGAAAGTGTGCCATGGATCGGAAAAGGTGATAATCAGATAGCGCAAGGTTCGGACTATAAGCTGGATGTGGAAGAAGATCAATGGCGTCGAGATTTTATATCTTTTCCTTCGTTTGTCTTGTGGTGTGCGGTTTTGCTTTGTCTTGGTGAAGCTACCGATTGATCAATGCTGGATGATTCTCGCCAAGTGCCGCATACATTCGATCAAGTTGGGCTCCATAAAGGTCTGCGAGTACTTGTTGATGGATTGGTCTCCACAGCTTCACGAATTGCTTCAGAATCCACTGTCGTAGGTCGGTCTGAGTGTGTCTTGTCCTCGAGATCCGTGTCGCCGTCGTTAAATCTTTTGAACCAATTTTGCGCAGTCCGAGACCATATTGTCGCCTTCAACTTCGAATATTTTTTTAGCTTCTCCAGCTGCGTTGAAGCTTTGTTTCCAGTAATGGCGTAAAATAACACGAATTTCGGATTTTTCCATGTTTCTTCTACAAGTTAAAAAAATTTTAAATAAAAGACCAATTAAAAATTTTAATATATATTATGATAGAGCTGTTCAAGAGCTTTAAAAATTTGTATAACACATGTATATAAAAATCTTTATTTGGTAAAAAAAACAATTAGACAAAAAGATATAGGAAATCGGAAAAAAAATTTTGGTTCACCCTAAAAGACATTAACATCACAGATGGGCGGAATTCCGGATTCCGACCAACTTTGGATTTCGAATTTCGGATTCCTCAACTGAAAAACTTCCATTCCGCTCATCTCTGATATATGGTAAAGTGCCGGTCAAAAGGTTTTAAACGCTAACTAGTTTTCGAGAGCCGGTATTGAGCCGAAATTTTTACCAGTTGTTTCTTAAAGCGTTAGAAAATTTGTGGACAACTGCCATACGAAAATAAGAAAAATAAAATAAATTATTCGTAGAGTTATTCTCGAAAAACCACCGCAAACCTTTTGACCAGTACTGTATTTCACTCACATTATATAATGTGAATTATATAATGTTCTTTATCCACATATTTATGCGGATTTAACAACAAGAAAAAAAAATGTACCGATCTATTAATTATTGACAATTCTCTATTGAAAGCTACGGAGGATATATTTAATGCATTTTCTGTTTCTTAATCTCCCCGTATATTTCAAAAATAATATACGGGTATCTTAAAATTTTACTATCTGCACTTCAGATTGGTCCAAAAACTATTTGGAAGCGGGCCAAAAAAAACGCATGCCCATTTGACAAAACAAATGTGTCTTGATTTATTAATTTTTTAGGCAATATTTTATTGAATATTATTTATATTAAGTCAACTGCAACAGCGGTTAGTTCATACATTAATAAGTTTATTTATATGCATAATATTTAAATTAAATTAAATTAACCAATTATTAGCCGTTTCTGCCATTGTAGACGCTTTTGATACTTTCACGATGTTATTAAAATGGTTTCCAAGGTTTTTGTGGTATATAACATCATTTTTCTGAAATCCACTACAAAATTATATGTAATGTTTCTCAATCATTCTTATTAGACCTACACTAGCTGACAAAAGTTTTGTCACAAATGTTTTTTCGGGTTTAACTTTTTTGTGACTTGACCAAATTGGCTGATTTTTGATATTTTATGTGAATCAGTGTTTAAAATGTTATAGTAGCAAAATTTGGTTTAAATTACCATAGCAATTTCGGTACCACGCATTCCGTTTTCCCTCATATTGATAACAGCTTTCCGGGTGGCAATTGGAGTTTCTTTACGTCGAGTCATCTCTAAAATGTTGCCAATTACTGCTATTTTCAATAAACTATGAAAAAAATATAATTAAACTTTAAAAATGATTAAAAAATGCAGTGCAAGAAAAGTACGTAATATCTTTGAGCTACGCGTTTTATGATAAACGCTTGTCACTGTAAAACGGATCATCGTAATCACAAGCGGAAATTTGTAAAATAATCTACAACCATATGAATCTATCATATCAAAAAATCAGCCAATTTGGTCAAGTCACAAAAAAGTTAAACCCGAAAAAACATTTGTGACAAAACTTTTGTCAGCTAGGGTACATAAAATGAGCCAAAACGGTGCTCAGGGCTGATCGCAAAAAAATACATGTTTTAGAAAAAAAAACTGCAAATATTCACATGAAAACTTGATATAGCTATCTATCTGTGTTAGTTCTTATATATATCGAATTTTAATTTACGAATTGAAGTGCAAATTCCGCTTGCAGTCAGTTATAAATAATAAAAATATACTCGTTTTTTATGATAAACGACACCGTTATAGGAAAGATAATGTCCCCATTTGGCTAATTGTATATATTTTTTTACTATACATATTAAAATTAATATTAAAATTTTGCCTATTATCGACCAATTTTTCTATAAATAAATATGTTTATATTTCGTGGCGTGTAGCAGTTCGCGATTGGGACAGCAGTTTTAATACAAACTTTTTTAAAAATCAATTTCCCGCATCAATTGTTTTTGTTGGAATTTACCTGTTTGTTAATGTGAAATCCTCTGTCAATTGTATGAATTCTTAAAAACAAAAAGGTTAGAAAAATTAAAGGAATCGTAAATTTCGAAAAAATGTAAAGCGGAAGAATTATTTTAAAGGAATATTGGGAATTTTACGTAAGAATTGACTTTCAACTGACACGCGGATTATAACAGAATACGTGTAATTTCCGAGATCGGTGCCTAACGGAAGAGCAAAAAAGAAGAGAAAATGATGGACGGCCACACGGTCACAAACGACTTTTTTGTCTATTACTCTTCAATGTGTGCCATTATTTCGAAAAAATGAGTGGCCGTCCAAACGAGAACCTCATTCCATTCTTCTTTTTTCCTCTTCCATTAGGCACCGATATCTGAAAAGGAGAATACTTTTTTCAACATTTTCTTTGTATAATATTTAAACTAATTTTTTTCTGTTAAACTGAAGCTGGATTAATTAATAAATAAAATATGTTCGTGCAATCGGCAGTTAGGCGCGGTTTCTTGGCATTCGGCATTGAAATCTAAAATTTTGTGAAAATTAAATGCGTCAGGTTGTTTTAAGTAATTCTTTCAAGATTTACCTAAAAATTTATTTCTTAATTCTCACGTCAATATAATATATATATATATATATATATATAGTCGTCGCCAAATGCGATTACCACCGTAAAGTGTGGCACACTTTTTCTAAATATTATTTTTTCATTTAATTTTCATGATTACTTTCTTGTTTAGGCTCGTTATATACTGTTTTGCTTAAATAAATTGAAGAATATGTTTTATATGTTCTTTCAGTCGTGGAATAAATGTGGAAAATAATAATAATCATAAAAATAAAATGAAAAAATAATATTTAAAAAAGTGCGCTACGTTTTGCGGCGGTAATCTCATTTGGCGACGACTATATTGTAAATTAAATTTGTTTAAATTTTAAAATTAAAAAAGGTTTCATTTGGCTTGCAATTGCAATTGGCTTACATCTTTGAGGCGCGAAATTTGATAATTCAAATGAACAACCAAGAATTACAAAAAATAATAATAATAGTTTAAATTTATGGAGTTGATTACGTATAATATTTATTTCAGAAGGTTTTGAAGAGTAGAATATACACTTTGCTTTAAAGAACAGTAAGTCAGGCAGTTTTGGTCTCGTTTTGGCCAAGAGACAGCAGTGTAAGTTTAACTTTCAATTTGTTTATTATTTCCCTCTTTTTTCTACGTCATTTAATTTTTTGTTTTTTCTTAATAAATTGGTTGTTAAATTGATAATAATTATTGTCCTTTTCAGAGATCGGTGCCTAATGGAAGAGAAATAAAAGAAGAGAAAATGATGGGCGGACACAAACAATATTTTTCTCAATTCCTCTTAAATATGTGTTGTCCATAATTTCGTAAAAAAGAATGGCCGTTTAAAAAGAGTGGCCGTCCAAACGAGAATCCTTCATTCCATCCTTTTTCCTCTTCCATTAGGCACCGATCTCTGAAAAGGACAATATAATAATATTATTCTCCAAATAACTTAAATGTGTTTAGATTTTAAAAGGTAAGCGAGAAAATGATCTGTCTCTTTTTCTACAGGCTAGATCACTACAGGCTCTCCTTATGATAGTTTAAGACATTATACTCATTAATAACTATCTTGACAATAACTTTTAAAATTCAGTTGACGTTTGTTTTTATTTCATCAGTTTAAAAACAGTTCCTTTTCAGAGACGGGTGCTTAATGGAAGAGGAAAACAATTAGGCTGGAATGAGGTTCTCGTTTGGACGGCCTATCTTCTTGGACGGCCACACTTTTTCGAAATAATGAGCAGCACACATTGAAGAGGAATTGACGAAAAAGTTGTTTGTGGTCCCATCATTTTCTCTTTTTCTTTTTGCTTTTCCATTGGGCACCGATCTCTGAAAAGGAAAATAAACAATTTTAAATGGTAATATATTAGATTGCCAAATTGATAGTACATTACGAACCGAACTCATAAAATCTGATAATAAACTCGTTAATTTATTATTTTAATATTTAAAGCATACGAATATTGAAATGCTCTATACATTATCTAAAAATTTGCAAGCCCCCTTTTCAGAGTGGTTCTTAATTCTGAGATGATTTATAAGTAAATGTTTCTTAAATAGTATTATTGCTATATAATTGATTGATAAAAGCGTTACTTTTATGACTTAAAAATAGATAATGAATTACACTTGGAATGTTGCCAAGTATGGCTAGACTACTTGATTTTTAAACCATTTTAATTGTGGTATTTTAAAAACATATTTATGGTTGAATTTCTTTTCGAATTACATTGAACACGCCACGGTCAAAAATCTACGCGTGAATGCAAATGCGGCGTGACCGCTATAATTTTTTATTACACATTAAATAAAAAAACGTTTTTCAGAGCTTAAAGTATAAAATGGGAAAATTCCTTTATTATATAATTAATACCCGTATCGATATTGTATATGAAAATAAAAATCAGTAAATAAAATGAGAATAATACCTTTATTTTGATAATCAAAAATAAGAAAAATAAAAATTTTCTTATATCTTTTGAAATATCGCTACCGATATTTCCATATTTATATCAATCGATAGAGCACATTTTTCTGGTTCGATTGATACTAAAAACTATGCATTAAAATTTATTTGGCAGTATATCTTTACGTTTATCGCTCGTCTTCAGAGGATTGCATACGGCCGCAGAAATGTTTTATTACAAAATTTTGATTAATTTTTCTATAATAGTGACTCCAATTTTAATAATACTCATGGAATACTCCTTTGCCACGATGAATAATGTGAAATTTTGTAAAAAAGAAGTGTGGACAAATTGCAAAAAAAATTCCCTTCAGTTTATGATGAAGAGTTACTCAACTCTAAGAGCACATACTACGTCGTGCTCATAATATTTTATACAGCTAATTTTGATCAATACAGTAGGGTAAAAGAGATTTCACAAAATGAGCTCATTCCGCTAAAATGGAGCATCGAAAATGCGCTTCACTGCAATGAACCGTGCAACATTGCAAAGGACTTCGCACAAATTGCAAACTCAAACTTTTGATTTATAATTTTTATTTTCAACGTTTACAAGTCATAATGACGATAAAGTCTCTTCTGGTCCATTAATTGAGGTACTAAGTATTTATTTTCATTAATTCATCAGGATTTCTGTAGAATGAAAGGTTAACTGATAAATAAAATATTGAAAATAAAAATAATAAATTTAAAAAAGTAGTGTTTGCCATTGGTGCGAAGTCTTTTGCAATGCGGCGCGTTTTCTTGGCAGCGGAGTTCGCAAAAAATGAACAACTTTTTCATTTAGTTTATGAAGAGTTCCTCTGCTCTAAGCACGTACTAGCACAATTTATTCTATACAGTAGGACAAAAACATTTAAGGAAAAGTGGAGAGGGTAGTTTTGGTAAGATACACAATAGCCGTGACAGTGGAGTGCATGGTCCTTTGTTATTTTCAAAATATAATATTCTTATTTGATTATTCTGGCAAGGTAAAACAAAAAATGAGGTGCATTGAAGTTATATTTTCAATGTGCATATTGAGAAGAAAATATCTTGAAGGAGCATAAAGAGAGGACGTTGTGGTCTCATTTGAGGCAAAGAGACAGCGGCAAGCCAAATGAAACGTTCAAGTTGAGAGCTCAAAAAACATGCTCATGTATAGTTATGCAGTAAAATAAGCGCTGCTCTCTATAGTTTAGAATGTGCTTAATAATTTTACGTAAAAAGTATTCTGAAATTAATACGTGTAATTCTATAATACTCATTTAAATATTTGAAAATCTTCATTTTCATTTGGGGTGCAGCGGTGTAAATTTAACTTTCAGGTTTAAAAAAACTATTTTTAATTATTTCGAATGTAAAAGTAGAGAACAATTTTTAAATCATAAAAACTTTATTTACAAGTTTTAACCGAAATAAAGCAAATTGCGGAGAGATAAAATCGAATATTGTTTCGTAATACAGGAGCCGGAACTCGGAATTTTAGATAACAGACATATGAAATTTAAAAGTGATTCTTTAAAAAATTCTTAACCATATAACTCGAACATCTAAAAATAAATTGAATTAAAGTTTCACATATTTGGCTCTTCACGATTCTATCATTCACTATATCCATTGAAACAACTCGATTTATCAACATAAACCATAAAACTGTTATAAATCAATCATTTCCTTTATTAGAAAGTGAAATATTAAATACCTCAAGGTACACATTTTAATTGTGTTATAATTCCAACTAATTTTGTTGGAATTTCCACGTGTCATAATGTGTAACATTTATGGCTACTGATATTGTCTTATCAGTTGCTAATTAATTACACAATTTTTGAATTATATGCTTATTAAGGTGCCTATATAAGTTTCATAGAGTAAAGAATAATCAAAAATAATTAACATTTAAATCACAATAACATTAAATAATAAATTAGTCAAGTCATTATTAAAATCCAGTTCGTGTTAGCTTTATTTTGGGTTTGTATTTTAAGCACGGAGCATTTGAGGTATCAAGATTGAATAATTGAGGAGAATCATATATGCTGAACACGCAACGCAGCCGATTACGATCATTAGTCTTCGTGAATTCGTGCGGATAGATTTTTGGATCGTAATAGGGAAGTGGTCCGCCATAAGGAGCTGGTGCACAATCGCAAGCCTGCGAACGCCACATGTTGGACCAGTCGGGATGCCAGGAGTACATGTGTTGAACTGCATCAAAATTGTCGATCATTCCTGAAGATACATTTATACATACAGTACCGGTCAAAAGGTTGTAAACGCTGGGTTTTTCGAGCATAACTGGTTTACGAGAGTCGGTATTGAGCCAAAATTTTTACCAGTTGTTTCTGAAAGCGTTAGAAAGTTTGTGGACAAGAACCACAGGAAAATAAGAAAAAATAAATTTTTAAGGGAAAAATTTAATTTTTCAAAATATCATAATTTCCAAAAAACACGTTTATTCAACACATAACTTATAAAACTAACAATTAATACTTTGTTGCGAAGCCATGAGAGTCATTTTTTGCTTTACATCTGCGCTTCATGGCTTCAAGTATAGATTACTGACAGTGCGATATTCTTCCATTCGTCTACCAGTTTCTGGTACTTTTCTTCCGCATTTTTCACTATTTTTCCTGTCAATAGTTTCTCCAACTCTTCCCACAAATTCTCAATTGGATTCAAGTCAGGGGACTGGCTCGGCCAGTCCATAACGCGAATTCTACGGCTCGAGTACCAATCGTGAACTCCAAAATATATGAGAAAATTAAAATCTATTGTGCCTTTACAAACTTGGAAGTGTGTGTTTGGATCATTGTCCTGTTGGAAAATGATCCCACGACCCATGGCTTTGTAATGTGGTAGCATTTTGGATTCTAGGATATCCTTGTAGACGTGGCGATCCATGATGGTTGTGCCTTTTCCCGAAAAGGAACCCCACACCATGCAACTTCCTCCACCGTGCTTAACGGTGGGTAACTGGTATGTGGGATCATACCGGGAGCCAACTGGACGCCATACCCATTGAATTTCGTCAGTTCCGAAAAGCATGAGCTTGCTTTCGTCCGACCCTAAAATTTGGTTCCAATCTTGACGAGTCCAATTCAGGTGCTCCTTCAACCAGGCAACTCTGGCTTTCCTGTTCTTCTCCGAAATGAAAGTCTTCTTTACTGGACGTGTTCCCATGATTTCAGGTGCTCTCAAACGACGTTGGACGGTTGAGGACGATGTGGAAACCGGATAATTCATGAAAACGTCTCTTTGAATCGCATGGACTGACCCAACGAGTCCACTGACTTGAATCCAATTGAGAATTTGTGGGAAGAGTACGACAGACGATTGGCAGGAAAAAAGCGAAAAATGCGGAAGAGAAGTACCAGAAACTGTTAGACGAATGGATGAAGATCCCACTGTCAGTAATCGACACTTTGCTCGACTCCATGAAGGGCTGACATTGACTCTCGTGGCTTCGTAACAAAGTATTAGACTCCATTTGCTAGTTTTTATATGTTATGTGTTGAATAAACGTGTTTTTTGGAAATTATGTTTTTTTGAAAAATTACGGTCAAAAGTTGATTTTTTCGAAAATTCAATTTTTCTCCTAAAAATGTATTTTTTCTTATTTTTGTATGTCACTTGTCCACAAATTTTCTAACGCTTTAAGACAACTAGTGAAAATTTCGACTCAATAACGGCTCTCGAAAACCATAATGCTCGAAAAAACCCAGCGTTTGCAAAATTTTTTACAAAAATTTATAAATATTATTTTTCTGCTTTAATTTTGTAGTTAATTTGCATGAAATTTCAAGACAAATTGTAAAGGGTGTTTATCCCAATATGTTTATCCCTAATTCCATTCCAAATTGCTGAAATTTGGATATTTGTGTCATAAATGACTCGCTATTTTCAACCTCAACATATTCATTATTCCACCAGGATAATATTTTTTTAAAACCCTTAAAAATGAATTATATTTATGTCCCTGGATAGCTTTTAAATTTTCTTCCACAAGCCAATTGATACTGAAGCTCAGGAGAACCCCTCTAATCTGTCAGTTAATACTCGTAATCGGACAGTTAGGTTTTTAAAGGAATATCTAAATTGTAAATTATTATTATTGTATAATTAACACGTTAAATATTATTATATGCAGATTAATATAGCTATATCTATAGCAGTTATAGCTATACAGAAAATAGTGATTTTAGCATATACTGACCAAAAAGGAGTTTACCCTAGACCGATTGATCCGAAATTTTTAATAAAGCTTTGGCAGGATTAAAAGAAGTTTTTAAATAAAATATTACAACACTTATTACTCATTTTCACGCTGACTGACTTTTTTCATATTTTTTGACTATTTTTAAATTTAATGGGATGATCGACCTGATAATCTAGATTGCTAAAGAGAGGATATTTTTCTACGGTAATCCTCTCATGGGACACCGACGTGGACTCAGGCGTAATTTGTTTCTCCTACCACGTGCAAAATAGTCAGCCATAATTTAATTTGGTTAACGTAACTTAATTCAAAGATGGCGGGTTTGTTAGTTGGGTCTATTTTATTCCTGTGAAGAACACGTTGGAATTGCGAAATTTAATATTTTAATCTCGAATTTCAAGAATTCACTTTTCATATAACGTTAACATTAACCAGATACAACCAATATTCGAGATTCTGGAACTCCGAAATTCAAAAACTGTCATTCCGCCCATCTCTGATGATGGCACAACTTCACGCCAGCTGGCACATTAATAAAATGAGCTCAGTAAGCGTGCTCAAATCTAACTTTCTAGGAAGATATTAATATTTATAGATAGTCTAAGGAAAGCATAGTTAAATTGTCGTTGTCAATGTGAAATTGAAAAGTCGTTATAATTTTACAGACATTTTACAGACACGCTTAAAATTCGGAAAATCATTATTTCCAGTTATCGTGCAACTGTTCCAATCCAAGTTTCAACAAAAGAAGGTGTAAAATATAGCCACCCTTTGGAACCACAGAGTCACAAAAATAAAATAAATATTTCGTCGATAATGCTATCAATAAAATGCTGCTAACCTTTACACGAAAGGGTTCTTTCGACACCAATCGGAACTTTGAAGAATTTGCAAAACCATTTAAACGCTTTAATTCTTCTTGATTCTCCAGGACCTCCTATAACGAATAAATTAATATAAAAAATAATTGTTTCGTCGATGTTAGAAGTTTAGAATTTACATAAAACTAATTAGTTTCTAATTTCACGTAAGTCACAGATTTTAGACTTACGTTAATTTATTTATTAGGGTGAACCAAAATTTTTTTCCGATTTCCTATATCTTTTTGTCTAATTGTTTTTTTTTACCAAATAAAGATTTTTATATACATGTGTTATATATATATTTTTAAAGCTCTTGAACAGCTCTATCATAATATATACTAAAATTTTTAATTCGTCTTTTATTTAAAATTTTTTAACTTGTAGAAGAAACATGGAAAAATCCGAAATTCGTGTTATTTTACGGCATTACTGGAAACAAAGCTTCAACGCAGCTGGAGAAGCTAAAAAGATATTCGAAGTTGAAGGCGACAATATGGTCTCGGATCGTACTGCGCGAAATTGGTTCAAAAGATTTAGCGACGGCGACACTGATCTCGAGGACAAGACACACTCAGACCGACCTACGACAGTGGATTATGAAGCAATTCGTGAAGCTGTGGAGACCAATCCATCAATACTCGTACTCGCAGACCTTTATTGAGCCCAACTTGATCGAATGTATGCGGCACTTGGCGAGAATCATCCAACATTGATCAATCGGAAGCGGATAATCCTTCAACAAGACAGTGCACACCACCAGAAAACGAAGGAAAATATAAAAAATCTCGACGCCATTGAACTTCTCCCACATCCAGCTTATAGTCCGAACCTTGACCTATCTGATTGATTATAGCTTCAATGACCTGGCCGATGTCGAAAACGGGTGCCGCGAGTTTTTCGCCTCTAAGGACAAGGATTGGTTCCGCAGCGGGATCGAACAACTTGCCGATAGATGGGTTCAAGCCATAGAGTCAAATGGTCTTTACTTTGAAACCGAATTGTTTTTCATGTGTTGTAAAATTATATTTAAATTTTTAATAAAAAATCGGAAAAAAATTTTGGGTCACCCTAATATAAAAATTGTTTTTAATCGTCATTAAAACTACTTTAAATTCAAAAGTTCAAATGAATGAAACAAAATATGATTACCTGGTTCTTCCTTATCTTCTCCATTGCATTCATTATTAATGATGAGACTAGTGGGTCCAAATATGGGACCATAATATCCTGCACGACGGTTTTTCGATGATGGCCTCCAATCGCCTGTAATCACTTGATGCATTGAGGGCTTTGGTGGCTGTGGTGTCATATAAAACCAAAGTGATGCGATCATGGCCAAAGGTGGATCCATTTTCGTAATTACCTAAGTAAGAACATTTAATGTTTGATGAATCATTATTTAAACATTCCAGAAATTTTCTACTTATCATTTTTGAAGGAATTCTTTATCCACTTAATTTTTTAAAAATTTGTCATTGCCCTTTTCAGAGATCGGTGCCTAATGGAAGAACAAAAAAAGAAGTAAAATCATAGTCTTGTTTGGGCGGCCACGGCCACAAACGACTTTTTCACCTATTCCTCTTTTATATGTGATATCCATTTTTTTGAGACGACATACATTGATGTGGCCGTCCTAATTTCATTCTAATTGTTTTTCTCACCCATTAGGCACCGATCTCTGAAAAGGACAATATTTTCAGGCGAAGTTTGTTTGAAAATTTTTGGATTAATCGTTTCTTTACCACGCTTTTATTTATTTAAATATTTCTATCAATACTTAGGTAAATGCTCATGTTTTTAGGGTTCTATGCTAAAATTAAACAAGATAGAACAAAAGTTTTGTCACAAATGTTTTTTCGGGTTTAACTTTTTTGTGACTTGACCAAATTGGCTGATTTTTTGATATGATAGATTCATATGGTTGTAGATTATTTTACAAATTCCCGCTTGTGATTACGATGATCCGTTTTACAGTGACAAGCGTTTATCGTAAAACGCGTAGCTCAAAGATATTACGCACTTTTCTTGCACTGCATTTTTAAATAATTTTTAAAGTTCAATTATATTTTTTTCATAATTCATTGAAAATAGCAGTAATTGGCAACATTTTAGAGATGACTTCACGTAAAGAAACTCCAATTGCCACCCGGCAACCGGTTATCAATATGAGGGAAAACGGAATGCGTGGTACCGAAATTGCCATGGTAATTTAAACCAAATTTTGCTACTATAACATTTTAAACACTGATTCACATAAAATATCAAAAAATCAGTCAATTTGGTCAAGTCACAAAAAAGTTAAACACGAAAAAACATTTGTGATCAAACTTTTGTCAGCTAGTGTATTTGAAAAAGTTAAACTTCAAGTTTTTTTCTAAAACTATTGTCGGGGTGTAGGTTGATGAAAAATTAGGGGTAAAGGAGCATACCGAAAAAAAAGATGGTCTCGCTTGGGCTGGTGTAGATTTAATTTGCAGTATGTTTATTATTTCGCTTTTTTTCATCACAATTTTGTTTCATTTTGTTTTCTCTTACTAAATTGGTTGTTAAATCAACATAATAATTATTATTATAAAAATTTTAGGTATAATTTATTACATTTAGGATCGAAATAATAAACAAATTGCAAATTAAATCTACAACCGCCCAAGCGAGACCATATTTTTTTCGGTATGCTCCTTTACCCCTGATTTTTCATTAACCTACACCACGACAATATATATTTCCTTAATATTATTTAGTGTTTTACGATTACTATGTATTTTGCAAAAAAGAGTGGACAACATGTAAAATTCACGCCCATCAGCTTTTATTTAATTTCTCTATTTTTAAAGAATTCTAAAACCTTTTTTAATCTTAAAAAACTAACCATGATCAATAAATTAAAAAAAAAACTTTAAAAGGTTCTCAACAACAATTCACTGGTCAATCCTAACGCGTCCGCCGCGAACTAAACACACTTTGTTCATGATAGAAAGCTTAAAAACATAGATTTGAAGTGTTCTCAAACAGGCTAAGAAAGAATAAATATGTTTACTGTATACAAAATAGTTAAAACATTCAAACCTACCGTAAATTTTTCTTAAAAATTCCAAAATTGATTTAATAATGCTTTTAAAAAGTGAAGGACAAATTTTTGCAATTTTTCTATTCTTTTTTTTTGCTATATGCGCAGCAATCATGGTAGTGGAGTGATCTCGTGTATAAAACCAAAAAAATTACCAAATTTGGATTATTAATTAAATCGACGTGAATATTTCTACTAGACAAAAACTGCTGGAACATTCCGTAATTGTAATTCCAAGATAATTGCAAAGCACCGCGTCCAAAATAGCATCCTTTATGAAACGTTGAACCATCGCTCATATTCTTTCCAGGTACCATTTCAGTGTTACATGGATACCAATAATCCAAAATAGGATCAATTTTACAATATTGACCGTCAGTTACGCAATGATCACCATCTGATGTGTTCAATCCATTACCTTGAAAAATTAAATTAAAGAAGTTTATGTAAAGTAAAAATTTATTTTCCCATTATATATTGTCTTTTTCAGAGATCGGTGCCTAGTAGAAGAGAAAAATAAGAAAAATGATATTCGCGGATGGACGGAAACGCGGCTACAAACTACTTTTTCGTCTATTCCTCTTCAAAGGTGGCTGCCCTTTTTTTTGACAACACACATTGATGAGAGACAGAAGATGGCCGTCCAAATGGGAACCTCATTTCATTCTAATCTTTTTCCTCTTCCACCAATCTCTGAAAAGGACAATATCTTCCTAAACTATTTGAACATCTTAAAAACAATTTCGGACCAGTTTAATAAAAGAATATTTTATGGGCTCTTGTTATTATATTGTTGTAATGCATAGAATAACAAAAAAATTGAATTAGTTCCGTCTCTTTAAAGTTTTCCATTATTTCTATCTACTCCTGATTATGAATTAATAATAATAATAATATTAATAATAATAGCAAACCTGTGTATGGATCGAGAAAATTAGAAATTGGTCCCCTCTCAAACCAATTATAAAATCCGCCTCGATAAAAACACTCATGAGCTTGAGCAACAGTTAAATCACTGTTACTGTAATAATCCATCTAAACGGTCAGTAGAAATATAATTCTCACTTGTACAAACTCAAATCGTTTTCACCAGTTTCTTGCAAAGCATGAGCAAAGAAGGCAGCAACGTCTCGTTTGTGATGTTCATGCGGTTTGAACTTCTTATTCGGATGCGACGTACCAAAAGTTGGAAAATAACGTGCCGCAATTATAAAGGATTCATAAGAATATGGTAAACATTCATGAGCCCCATTTCCGATGTTTGATTTCGGAAATAAATCCTGTAATCACATTTATTTACTCAAATATTTTATTAAGGTGAACTAAAATTTTTCCCCGTTTTCTTATTTCTTTTTGACTAATTGTTTTTTTTTAATGAAATAAAGATTATTATATACATGTGTTAAATCTATTTTTAGATCTCTTGAACAGCTCTATAATTATATATATATATATATAAACATGTTTAATTGATATTTTACTTTAAAATTTTTAAACTTGTAGAAGAAATATTGGAAAATCCCAAATTCGGATTCTTATACGCCATTACGGGAAAAAAGGCTTCAATGAAACTGCAGCAACAAAAGAGATATATATTGAACGCAATAATATGGTCTTAGATCGCACTACGCGAAATTGTTTCAAATGATTTAACGACGACGACACTGATCTCGATGACAAGATACATTCAGGCCGACCTACAACAGTGGATTGTGAAGCAATCCGTTAAGCTGTTGAGACCATTCCAGCAATAAGTACTCGCAGATTGTCGGCGTTAGCTCGATATTCCTCAAACATCAGTTGTTCGACATCTTCACGCCCTTGGGAAAGTCAATAGACGCTTCCGAGAAGTACCACATGAATTGACTGAAATTCAATCTCAAAAACGTGTCGAGACTTGCCGAAAACTGCTTGAAAATCCACAAGATTACCGTTTTATTTGTAGAATTGTAACATGTGATGAAAATTGGGTCAACTTTAGTAATGCGGACAGACAAAATCAATGGTTGGAACCCGATCAAACGGCGGAACCGATAACAAAATGTGATCGTTTCTCAAAGAAGGTACTTCCGTGTGTTAGGTGGAATTTCGAAGGCGTAATTTACTTTGATCTAGTTCCAAATGATCGGACCATCGACGCAGACCCCTATGCGGCACTTGGCGAGAAATATCCAGCATTGATCAATCGGGAGCGGATACTCATTCAACAAGACAATGTATACCCCCAGTCAAACGAAGGAAAAGATAAAAAATCTCGACGCCATTGAACTTTTTCCACATCTAGCGTATAAACTGGTCCTTGCGCCACCTGTTTATCACCTTTTCCGATCCGTGGCACAGTTTCTTTGTGGTCGTAGCTTCAATGACCTGGCAGATGACGAATACGGGTGCCGCGAGCCTACACTCCGCGCCCATACCTCTTACCGCCTACACTACTCAGTGTCTGGCGGATGGCGCTAGGACGAACAACAACGAGTTTCAGGTGTATAGTTGTCCCGCTAAGCAAAATAAATCTATCTCTCATGTTTATGTTTATGGTCAATACAGAACAGTAGACCAACAACGACTCGATTTTACATTTCTGGAGAAAGGCAGACAAACAACGACTCGATGAATGGTTTTGGCTGTCAGTGCGGATCTGCTACGAGTATAGTGCAACCTTAAAGTGCATTTCAACAATAGACGACATTGTTTATGAGTTATCGTCATTATTTTTTTGTCTTGTTATTGTTTTTTATTGTTTTTATTGAACAGTTTTATGTTTTTATTTCATTCTTAACTTACAAGTTCTGATGACTTGTACATATTCGGAGCCATATAAACCTATATTCCTATATATAGGTTTATCTATTAGATTATTCCAACGGATTGGATCAATTCAACCGGATTAATGGTTTGTTTTGCTATCATAGGTATTACTAATAATCAAGAAATTAAATTGGAAATTGTATAATTTTAAATATTTCAGGCTCGAATGTGAATGATGACTTTGCCAAAATGGAGGTTGACAAGGAAATCATGGTATACAGAAAATTTCCATTTAAATTGCAGGAATTTCTTGATTACAATTGACAAGCTATTGTAAGTTTTGGAAAGTTAACTAATGATTATTGGATAGTTTTAGGACCACGGACATCGACACGAGGACAAGCTACCACCATCCATGACAACGACATTCATCATGTGAAGCATTCCGGGTTTGTTATTCTTTTTATTTATGAAGCCATTAAAAATCAAACTGCGTTTTTTGATTGTTGCTTAAAATAAAATTCATCAGATGTCATTTCCGTACTTTGTGCATATGTTCGAATTATTAATTGTACGACTCCTTTTATTACGTACGAATTATATTATACGCAGCAACCAACAACTCAAAGTTTGATTTTTAACTGTTTCCGTTGAATAAGTTCAAATTAATAATATGCTCTTTCTTTTTTTGTTACGTGATTTAAATGTTAAAAACAAAAGTTAGTTAAAGGATGTTTAAAGTTATCACGCTAAGCCAAGTGTCGAGAAAAATAACTTTAAATGATTAATAATCCACAAATTTATTTTTGAATTTTTACGATATGTTTAAAACTTTGTTTTAGGTGGTCTTTTTTGGGCTCACAGGTCAAAATAATTTTTTTATAAACGCAAGAGTGGTTCGTTAGCTTATTTTTAGAATTTAGAAATTAACTTTTAATATCATTTTAATGTGAAAATATTGAAGAAAATTAATATAAATAATGGGTATACATGTCTACAGAAAAATGAAGAGTATAATATTAATTTTCAACTCACTTAATATATCTAAAAACTAATTTTTAAAATCTAGATGTCCTCAAATGATGGTCATACATGGATGAATACATCGTGCCAAGCAAGTTCGAGTAGCAACAATGGAAATATAATTGTTTTACTTGTTTTCAATAAACGTTGTATTATAATTAGTGTTGTTTTATAATATTATGAAATACGACTAGTGCCCTCTTTACACCCACAAAGTAGTGTCAGCAGGTGCTAGGATGATGAATAGATGCTGTCGCGCTGGACAACCTAGCGTCATCTTTGTGCCCACAAACCAGTGTCCGCGGAAGCTAGGATGGAGTAAATAGTTGCCTCCGCAGCGGGGACGCCCTACCTCCAACCTAGCGCCATCCGCCAGACACTGAGCTACGCTGCCATCGAAATCTTCCCCTCAACTTCGCGTATATGAAACTGACCTCCTCGTGGTTGCGACGCGGGGATTTCAGTGCCCTTTTAGTAGTAAATTTTCAGACGCAATTTTCTCGAGATAGCTGTGTCCGTTGCAGAAACTCTTTTTATATTTAGAAAGTAGATTTTTTTCTCTTTCTAATGATATATGTCACATCCTGTAACTCCAAACACTATGCAGACCATTCCCTAGTAAGAACAAGGAGTGGTACCGCAGCGGGATCGAACAACTTGCCGATAGATGGGTTCAAGCCATAGAGTCAAATGTTCTTTACTTTGAAACCTAACTGTTTTTTCATGTGTTGCAAAATTATGTTTAAATTTTTAATAAAAAATCAGAAAAAATTTTGGTACACCCTAATAATACAATTTTCACCTCAAACATTTCCTTGGTAAACCATTTTTCCAAACCGGATTTTTTTAGTTGATTTGGATCTGATGGTGGTTCGCAATTCTCTTCAAGTTTTATTTCAAACTTGGTATATGTTGGGCAGAATTCTGGCAATCCACCTAAAAAAAAATTAAAATTAAATTTAGTGTTTATTAGATCAAATTTTGTATCCCGGATTCTTTGTATCCCAGCCAAGCCGGCGACGATTTTACGTTTTGCCGGTTAATCGTTTTTCTCGGTGGTTTTGATTGCAATTAATTTATCATTAACATTTAAAGTTATCTACTACTACTATTATACAATATATTTTCTGTCGAATGAATATATATATTCATTTTTACCGAGAAACCGAAGCGGGAACAACCGGAAAAAGACTGGTAAAGCGACTAATTCCATGTACTCAAACAAACCGTTTAAGGTTATCATTAGTTCGCCCATTTCTGATTCCAAATTCAGGGCTTAGAATTATGAAACATTAATTTTTTGCTTTTTTTATTACTTAAATACTCAATAACTTATGATCTCTCTCTCTCTCTCTCTCTCTTGAACCTGGAAATAAATAACAAATTCTAGATTTTACATTTTTATAATCGATACCAGATCCCGTTTTTGAAAATCTATCATTTCGCAAATTATTGGTAAAGCCATAAACCCAGCACTTAGGTTTCGCGTATATATAGGCATTTATTATAATAATTATTATTAATTGTTATAAAATCTTAAAACACTTCACTGCCAAGAATTATGCCGCATATTGCAAAAGATCGCGCATCAATTAAAAGAAAACACGCCCACTTTTTATTATTAATTATTTATTATACATTTCAGAGATCTGTGCCTATTGGAAGAGAAAAAGAATAAGAAAAATGATAGTCTCGTTTGGACGGCCACACGACCACACGAATTTTGTTCTAATTTTCTTCCTCTTCCATTAGGGCCTGATCTTTGAAAAAGGACAATAAACTTTTTATATTAAAGCGAATCGCATTTTATTTACTTTGTTGTTTAGTTCAATCCTTAGGTCAAGTTAAATCAGTTTTTCAAATTCGATAAAGATACACTTTAATAAAAAAGTTTATATAAAGAATAATGAAAATTGAAGGACGCGGTTTTTCTTGCAATTGGTGCGCGGTGTTTTACAATATGCGGCTTACTTCGTGCCGGCCTTTCCGAAGTATGGTGACAATGGAGTGGTTAAAAGCTTCTAACTTGTTAAAAGGATATTAGTATTTTTTGACAGTTTTTTTTTAGTTAAAATGTCGTGAACAGTGTTTGTTTTATTGAATAGTCGTACAAATTTTCGGACACGCTTAAATATCGGAAAATCGTTATTTCCAGTTGGCGTGCTTGGAAGCATAAGTGCACCTCATTTTTGTCTAATGGTTCACGGAATTTCAGGAAGTTGCTAATGGAAAAAAGGAAAATGTTGGAATTGTGACAGAAAGTTCGCAATTTTAACTTTTAAGAAATTGATGAAATTTTAAAATTGATGAAAGAGAATTTGATTGAATTGATGTCACCATTCTTCAAATTATATTGTCACGATGAATTTAAATTAAGCAACCCCTCGTATACATCCTAATCGACATCGAAAAAATATATATAGGTGCACGCGTGCCTATAGATGCGTCTGTTTTATGGATGTACTCGTATTATTAATCTCCTACCTAAAATCTCCTTCTTATATCTATAGTGTAATATTCATGTAATGTTTCGGCCTGTTAAAAACAATTACCTTTTGCCTACAGTAACAACGCTATGAATGTTATCTTCCAGCAGGCAATTTTACTTAGCGTAGTCGATATATAATCAGATAGATTGGTAAAATAAAAATTATGTATTAATAACCTTTTAGGAGATGTTTATTATAATTTTTAAGTAGTGTTCCGAAAAGTTGATAAACTGAAATTCTATGGATCATTTGAAATTCGCAATTCTTCGGGAACGAAGCTTCGTGAAATTCATAGCTCGAGGCACCTAGTTAAGTAGAGAATTATAACATAAAATAAAATCGATTTAAGGAAGGAACCCAGAGATGGGCGGAATTCCAGATGTTCAAATTTGATTCCGGCTTCCGAACTTCCAATTTCCTTTCCGAATTCTGGAATTTCAAATTTGATTCCGGATTCCGAAATTGAAAAACAGTCATTCCCCATCTCTGAGGAAAACATATAGGTCTATCATTTTCAAAAATAAATTTTGAGGTTTCTAATTGGTTTAAAGAGCATTCAGCCGTTTGGGGTTTTCTATATGGCCGAGATTCGTGTAGGTATGAATTCCCAGAGCTACCTTCTTGAAAAAATCGAAAAAGCGAGTTATAAATTTTGCATGTTTCAAACATTCCTCTAAAAAGAAAAATCACCAAGCTTATTTCCCGTATACTAGTATATATCTACTTAAAATGGTATGAAAAACGTATAACCAACTTACTTTCCACTTCTAATATTATTGATAATATTAAAATAAAAGTTTCAATTTGCAAGAAGACCATTAAATTTTAATAAACAGCTCGGCTACAAAATCCTTACCGTCAAATGCAAATATTTCGCAGTGGATTGGGTTTATTATTTGCACACTCGCATTCATTAAAGAACTATTTATAAATTTCCATCAAAAGATTATAACAAATAATATGCAAACAAAAACAACATATCAGCAATAATTGGAACAATTGACTACGAGAGTTCAATTTTATATGTGGTCTGATTTATGCCGTATGGATCTGATTGCGTGCAAGCATGATTTCTATAAATTGTATTACAAATTTACTTCATATTAAGCGGCGCCTAAGCAGGACCACTCAAAAACAATTTAACAACAAGATCAACAATAACAACAATAATAACAATAAAAAGTCAACAATCTATAACTTCTTAAATTTTTTCTTCATCTTCCATTTCTTATTAATCACATTAGATATCCTCTCGATTGTTTCAAGTGCTTTTAGTTTTTCATTATCACTATTGCTCATTTTCCCAATAACTTCCAGTTCCGCGATAATTTTCTTCGCGCACAATTTAGCGGATGTATGGAAAGCCAAACAAGCATTTACATTTTTTCCTTTAACACCACGTTGATATTTACGTTCGTTATCAATCAATGAAGCAAAAATTTGTGCAAGAAAGTTTTTTTCCCATTTAGTAAACCGTTTGCTCTGTAATTTTTAACTTAATATTAATATCCACAAAAAAATTACATCAATATTCAGTGCTATCCACATATGAACACCTTCGTTACTTAATAAATCATGAGCAACTGATGGAATAACCACTATGTTTTGTAATGTCTTCAATATCAAAGCCCGTGATTCGCGATTCAACCAAATACTGCTAAATGACGTTAATAGTAAACGAACTCCATTTCTGAAAAAAAAGTATTAATACTATTATAAAATATTATATAACCTGTTTTGTAAAACTTGATAATCTTGTGGTTCCAAAATTCCTTCGGAAATCAATGTTAATATCCATTCTCGTTCTTCATTGTGATGTTCAGGTGAACTCGAATATAATAACTTGAAAAATTCCGGAATATTTTCCAAGTCAAAAATAGGTTTCATTGACAGAAACGCCATTACTTGAGAATACACATTGTTTTCCGGATGTAGAATTAATATAGCGACTCTTGCAAAGAAATGAGTTATTACTGGAATTATTGATAATTAGTCCATGTTCTTTATTAATTTCAGGTATATACAGTACAAGTGAAAAGATTGTAAACGCGGGGTTTTTCGAGCATAACTCTACGAATACTTTCTTCTTTTCGTATGGCACTTGTCCACAAATTTTCTAACGCTTTCAGAAACAACTGGTAACAATGTCGGACCCAGCGTTAACAACATTTTGACAGGTACTGTATATATATATATATATATGTAATTGCGATAAAATAGTTTCTGAAAATTAGATTTGATACTGTATTGAACATATCAAAAATGCAATTCGAACAATAAAAACATTCGCAATTAGATTAAAAATATATTTGACATACTGTTGGATGGTCGGATTAAAGGCTTCTCAAGACTATGTTTAAACATTCGAATTAAATATAAGATTAAGCTCTTCTCGGGAAATACTTCCAGCTTTAACTCTTGTAGTAAATTCGCATATCGTTGAAGGCAAGCATACGCTAAGGAACGTGAGTCAACACAAGATGAAGATGTACATGCGAATAAAAATGACAGACAGTTATGTTCAACAAACAGTTTACAGGATAACTAAATATAAATTTAAATAAAAACTTTTTGTATAAAGGTAACTAACCGATGATCCCGGTTGTAACATCCCGTAAAGAAAACGTAAAATAAATCTTATATCATAGATCTTTTCAGCATTTTCAATATTGACTTCCCTAACATGATATTTAAGAGTGTTCCAAAGAGTGTGGCGGTTAATATAATCTTTTATAGCCTAAAAATGAATTGTATTAACCACAATGACGTGGAATTCTGCGCTTTTTATTATTTAATGGTTGGTCATTCAATGAATTCATCAAATTTTGCGTTCTTTCTCATTGATTAAAACTGGATAATAACCTATTTAGAATCTGTGATTCCGGATGCTCGATTCAAAGATTACCTTCGATATCGGAATCCGTGTGCATATATTCGATAAGAATTTTTTTTATTTTAAGAAAATTTGCATTTTTTTAATTAAAAATCATTCACATAGCTGCTTACAAAAATCTTACATTGTCAGGCGTAGATTTCACATGTAAATTGACACCAAGCTTCTTCAAATTTTCATAGTTCTTTCGTGAACTTTCTCCAAAAACCATTGGATGAAGCGTACTGTAAAACGAAAATTAAAACACAATTCTAACAATCACAGTTAACCTTAAATCATAACCATAATTTTCTAAAAGAGATAAAATGTCGTAAATCAAGCAATCGTTATAAGTTCTGGTGGACTTATAATGAATTAGCAAATTTGATATTTGAGAGAGCTCTATACTTTGCAAGATGTTTTTTGTATCCCCCTAAACGTATATATTTTATTTTAAAATTTTAGATGATACTCACAATGTCTTTTAAGTCATTCAACTGCTGGACAATTTTTTCCAAATAACTCTCGTCATGACAAAGATTTTCATTTTCATCAATATTCTTGAATAATTCGGATAACTCCATAAACTTTTAACAAAATTTCTAGGATAATTATCTAATGAAATTAAGATATAATTGCAAGATTGAACATTTTCAGCCGTCAAATATAATTATAATAAAGCATTCATTCACATTCACAGAAATACAAGTATATTAAAGATTATTGAACATCATATTTAACAAGTAATTAAACATACATTTAAATTAAAATACAACATTTTTCCAGAAATCTTCCTTTTCATCTTCATTGTTGGTTGTATTTTCTTCTACAGATGGTTTTGGTATAGACACATTACCCGTCTGCAAAATTAGATTACCAATATAGCTCGAAAAATACATAATTACAATAATTCCTTTAAATGCAAGTTCCAATTCATCATATTTATTTTCCGGACAAATTTCGGCATTGCTGCAAAATATAATATTATTTACTCTATTGTCACCAACTGAAACCTTAAATTCTCGTAGGAGGCTATTTTGAACATTCATAATCATTTTAAATATGAATCAATGTGCCAAAAAAACAAAAAAATTAAGATTTCAGCTGGAAATAAAAACTAAAACCTCTTTTCATCTTTTAAAGACTCTTGGTGACCCAAATTAATTTGACTAACTATTTTTAAACTATATTTTAATCGAGAAGATGATAAACCCATTTCCCTAAACAACAAAAATATATATTATATTATATTAACAGTACGAATAATTCGAAGATTGTGAATCCTTTTCCTTTAGTTTTTTCGTAAATGCTTCAAATGACGAATTTTTCGAATCACAACTATCATCTAACTCATCTTCTATAAATATAAATTACACATTAACTCTTAATAGCAAAAACCTGAATTAAAGATATCCGGAATTCTTTCCTCGTCTTCGTAAAAATTGCACAAATTTAAAAGCTCATTCATTGATTTAGATTCATTTACATCGTCATCACAATTGCTAAAATGAAATTTCGTGAACCAGTAATCGGATTTACATATATACAAATAAGTAGACAATAACACCCATTTCTTCCCTTGTTGCAATAAATAATCTGATGTTGATTCGGTAAGTTCGCCTAAGTTTTTGGCATTAGGATGAGTATCCTGAATAAATTAGCATCATAAAAATATTGTAAATTTAAAAAATACTTTTCTTTTTTTAGCTGTTTTATGGCAAGCTGTTGCCTGACTCGATGATGCCTTTTCACTTGAATAAAACGACTCTTTTGACTTAATTATATTAAGCATCTAAACACAACAAATAAAAATAATGATAAAAACAAAACAAATACCTTTCTACTTTAATAATACTACTAATAAATGTGTTAAAATACAATGCTGCTGCGCAGTATCACAGACGGATAACTCCTGCAATCATGTTTATGACAAGATGGGAGGCCGTAAGGATTGTTGTCTATAGCTATAGACACGAAACAATTTAGGGTTTATTATGTATTCATATTAAATATATCACTACATGGCTTTAACCATTTCCCAAATGTTCAATTTATTTAAGGGTGCAATTGTAAAACAACGACTAATTTTTGTTTAGTTCACTTGAAAGTATATTCGATTTATTTATCTATATTTCTAACAACCAAATATTTAAAAAATTATTTTTTCAAAGCAGCATCACGGGCAGCTTCTTCGGCTCTCTTGGCATCTCTTGAAGCAATATAATCAGCTTGTTCCTTCTTAATTCCCTCCATCATTGATTTAATGCTTTGTCCCTCAAGTGCAGCTTGAACAGCAGAATCCACCTTAAAATAATTTATTTAATTTTTATTTTCACGATAAAAACCTTTGGGGCCTCAAAACTGGTTGGTAACTTCGAAACAACATCGGCATTGGCAAGTTGAAACTTCGCCGCAAGTCTATTAAGCTCGTCTTGAAGGGCTTTCTTCACGGAAGGATCCGAGTTTGCCAGATTTCCAGCATTTTTGGCGTATTCCTTGATCTTGTTAAGGAAAGCTTGTTGAATAAGGTCCTGATGAGCTACAGTGGAGGTTGAGAAGGATCTGACCGAATTCAAAGCTCTGAACATGCCTGAAACATCAACAATATAAATATTCGAAACTGAAAAACATTAGGAATTTATTTTCAATAATAATAATTTAAATATTATTTCAAGTATTTCACATTTTTTGACGGCGCATTGCGAATGGCTGCGCAGCACGATCATTATAAATATAAAATTAAAAGACAACTCTCTATTTTTATAATTGTCGCAACGCACAGACAAGCAAACTGGAAATAACGATTTTGCGATCTTTAACTGTTCCAGTAAATCTTTTCGTTATTTCAAAAATGTTTCACCGACAATTTAACTATTCTTGTCTTAAACTATCCAAAAATATTACTAATTTTACCCAAAGTTATACGTGAGCCCGTTTTCTGAGCTCAGTTTATTATCATACCAGTTGGAATGTGCAGGTTTTTTCCAATCCGTCGTCAAAAATGTGAAAGTCTATATTTTCTAAATATAATTGTCAAAAGAAATTCATTGAAGAAACAAATCAAGAGTTTTGGTTTCAAAATTCATGTTTAGATTTATTTTAATGCTTATAAAACTCTGAAAATACAGCAAATAAAATAGAAAAAATTAAAATAAAATTTAAAGAAAAAATAAACCTAATTGTGCAATTACTCGTCAGTGTGAACATCGACTGTCCCGTGCAAACACTGCTTTGTGTACCGTAGCATAACAACAAATAGTGTTTTTTAACATTATTCAAGATTAAATCACATAATTAATGCTTAAAACTAAAACGTGCATGGTATTTAGAATTTACTGATACGATAAGGTTTATGAATTAGTATGTTTTACACAAATGTATATGAAAACCAATTTAATTATTTGAGTTACTGCTATTATTATAGTAAATATTAGATCCCTGAAGAAATTATTAAAGTTATTTTTAATATAGTCGTCGCCAAATTCGATTACCACCGCAAAATGTGGCGTACTTTTTTAAATATTATTTTTTCATTTAATTTTTATGATTATAATTATTTTCCACAATTATTCCACTATTTAAACAACATCTATAACATATTCTTCTATTTATTTAAGCTATAACAGTATAGAACGAGCATAAACAAGGAAATAATCTTAAAAATTTAAAGAAAAAATAATATTTGAAAAGTGCGCCACATTTTGCGGAGGTAATCGCATTTGGCGACGACTATATATAAATTACTAGTTAGAAAAGCTTAAAGAAAATAATTTCTGCAAACTTGTAATAATTAAATTTAGGAACTGTTAAACAATATTTTAGCTCTGCTAAAGAAAACGGCTATGAATCATCATAGAAAAGATCCGTGGCGTAGCGAATCTAATTGAAGTCGGTTATAGAATATAAATATAGTCGTCGCCAAATGCGATTACCGCCGCAAAGTGTGGCGCACTTTTTTAAATATTATTTTTTCATTTAATTTTTATGATTTTTAATATTTTCCACATTTATGCCACGGTTGAAACAACATCTAAAACATATTCTTCAATTTATTTAAGCAGAAACAGTATAGAACGAGCCTAAACAAGAAAATAAACATGAAAATTAAATGAAAAAATAATATTTAAAAAGTGCGCCACACTTTGCGGCGGTAATCGCATTTGGCGACGACTATATATAAAATATACTATGAATAATTTAGAAATAGAAAATTTTTTCATAAATCCTTAATCATAATCATCAACCTTTAAATTTATATTTAACTAAACCGTATTAATACCCGTATTTATTCTAATAGTACCTAGTTGTCTTTGTTTAAAACCGAATGTCCGGTTTCTCGACTGCAGCGACTGTAGTCGGCCACAACCTCAATGACCATATTCTTCGTCAATAATTACTTTGTTTGTTATATTAGTTTGATTTTTAGTTTTGTAAAGTCGCGACCTTTTGAATAATTCACTGAAATTCTTGAATGTACTTTGTATTCGAATTTAGAAACTTCCTAACGCGTAATATCACTTTTTTATGGGAAGAACTATTATATATATATACAGGGTGGCTGAAAATTACCCGGACTATATGAAAACCAATGTATTTCAGTGAATAATTGTTCAAACACACTCAAATTTCATATTTAGTTTATTTTTACAATAACAAACATAAATAGATTATCGTTGTTCGATTCGATCTCCGCGGTTTCTGATGACGGCGCGAAGACGCTTCGGATATGCGTCGACCGTGGCGCGCAGGTATTCCACCGACAATTTGTCCCATTCCTCGACCAGCGCTTTCTTTAGAGAGTCCAAATTCGGGTGAGGCCTAGCACAGACCTTACTCTGTAAGACCCCCCATACGGAGTAGTCCAACGGATTAAGGTCAGGAGACGAGGCGGGCCATTCTGTTGACTTGATGAAGGAGGGGAAATTGTTGGCGCACCACTCCTGCGTAAACTTTGCAGTATGAGCTGGCGCCCCGTCCTGCTGGAACACCCATCGTTGTCCACCAAAGTGTTTTTGGGCCCAAGGAAGCAAGTTCTTCTTCAGGATCTCATTGACATAGTAGTCCTTGTCGATTTTGACACCCTTTTCCACGAAAATCAGAGGACATTTGCCATTGGAGCAGATGGCACCGAAGACCATGACGCTGACGGGGTGCGACGTACGATGAATCGTCCGGCCGAGTTCTGAAGCTTCCTCGGACGTTCGGGCAAGCACTCGATGGTTTTGCGAATTGAATTCGGCCTCCACGGTGAACAGCTTCTCGTCCGAAAAGACCGTCGACAGATGTTCCCCAACCCGCGCGCGCGCCAAAAGGAGTTTTGCCTTTTGGTGCCGTTTGAGCTTGTTGGATTGAGAAAGGATGGCCGCTTTTCTGACACGATAAGGAGTCAACTTAAGCTTCTTTTTGACAATGGTTGTCATTGAAGCTCGTGACATATTCAGCGCGGACGCCATCTTTCTGATGCTCTGATGAGCATTTCGTCTGATTCTGTCTCGGACGATCTTGACGTTCGAAGAAGTCGTCACCGCAGTTTTTCTTCCTCTGCCTGCACGGTCCTGGGTTGTGCCAAGATCCTTGAAACGAGAAATTGCATCGTAGACGGTACTTTTCGGAATTCCCAGATGCTTCCAAATTGCATACGTGCTCATTCCGGACTTGTATAATGCGATAATTGCGGGTCGGTTTGCATTTTGCTTTGCCATTTTGCTAAAACCGAACCAATTATCATGAAAATTTGGGAGATAGTAAAAAAAACATTGCTAATTAAAAAAATTAAAAAACATTGCGCTGAAAAAGCGCCAGTGCGCCTCACGAAGGCGCGAAATTTTAGTCCGGGTAATTTTCAGCCACCCTGTATATATATATATATATATCGTATTTCATTAAATTCAATAATATTATACCGGTTTTTCAATATAAAAAATGATTATATTGTTTATCAGTGCTCCTTACAAAATTTCCTGATGTTTATGTATTAATATTTTACACGAATTTTATTTATCCGCTTTGTGTTTATGTTTGCTTTCTGTTCCTATTTATTTATTTATTTGATGTTGACTACATTTATTTAATTTTCTATTGATTTTATAATGTTACTGATTTCTACTTCTTATCAAACATTCCATCACCATTCTTACTACAGTGAAGTCCAGCACCGCCTTGCTTGTATTTTCCTGCCAATTTAATGGCTGGGAATCGGTCAATTCTTATTTATTTTCTATAAATTTGTTTTGTTTATTTGAAACAAATATTTTCAGTTCGAAATGAGTTTCACGGACATTGTTGAGGAACAGAGGAGGTACTTCCGAACGGGAGCAACGAAACCAATAAAATTTCGTAAGCAGCAGCTCAATCAGTTGAAGAGAATGGTGGAAGAAAATCGCGATCAGTTAACAGATGCTGTTTGGCAAGACCTCAGGAGAAGACATGAATCAACAGAAGCTCTAGAAATAGGAATGATAATTCAAGAATGCGAATATTTTTTGAAGAACGTTGATAGCTGGGCCAAACCGACTTATGTGGAAAAAACATTTACGACGGCTCTTGACAAACCAGTTATTGAGAAGGATCCGAAGGGAGTAGTGTTGATTATATCGCCTTGGAATTATCCAATTTCGATGATTTTACTTCCTCTGATCCCAGCTATTTCTGCTGGTAATACTGTTGTAATAAAACCTTCGGAAGTTTCTGAGAACACAGCAAAATGTTTCGCTGAGCTCATTCCAAAATATTTTGAAAAGGTTTTTACTTACTTTTTTCCAACAAAATATTTCATCTTGTAGAATTATATATCAGTCATCACTGGTGGCGTTCAGGAGACAACTGATTTATTGAAAGAACGATTCGATCATATTTTATATACTGGATGTCCACCAGTTGCTAAAATTATTATGACAGCAGCAGCAAAGCATTTAACACCGGTTACATTGGAATTAGGAGGAAAATGTCCAGTTGTTGTTGAAAACGACGCTGACATTGACATCACTGCGAAGCGAGTTGCTTGGGGAAAATGGACCAATTGCGGCCAAACATGTTTAGCACCAGATTATGTTCTTGTAAATAGTTCTGTGAAAGAAAAGGTTACAATATAATTAATAAAGGGACACGTAATAGTCGAAAAATATACAATGAAACAAATTGGGGTAAAATATAATTTTTTGGATATGATGAACCTTAGAAAGTGGACCAAGGATTTTTTTGACAATGAAATGTCCTTCAATTTAGAATTGATCTATATACCACATAGATGATGCGTATGCATATTTAATTGTCACGTCTTTATATAATAGCCTTTTATAAATCTTATTCGTCAACATTTTACGTACCAATAATGGAACATAAATAACATAATTTGTGTTTTAGTCGTAGGTTGATTTATCTTTTTTTAAAACGATGATTATCATTCTGTTGACCAATCAAAAATGTACCCAGTGTAGTTGCATTCTCACATCAAAAGTTTTTGTTTTATGATTTCGACTAATATGATACCCTAATAGAAATTATTTGATTAAATTACTAATTTCAGTTTGTAAATTCCCTTAGAAAATATATTAACGAGTTTTATGAAAACGATCCAAAGGCTAGCAAGGATTACTCGAGAATTATTAATAAACGCCACTACCAGTAATAACTTTTCTATTTAAATTAACTCAATTCTATTCTAGGAGAATATCGAAGCTTTTGGACCAATCTAACGCAAATGTTTTAATTGGTGGAGATCGAGAGGAAAGTGACTTGTACATCGCACCAACTGTTCTTGATGCAGATAAGACTGATGCTTTTATGAACGATGAAATATTTGGACCTGTTTTGCCTGTACTAACTGTTGATAACTTATCTGAGGCAATACAATATATCCAAAACAATGAGAAACCATTAGCTGCCTACATCTTCACGCGAAATGAAGAAAAAGTAAAACGACTATTGACTGAAACAAGTAGCGGTGGCGTGACTGTCAATGATGTTTTGATGCATCTTACAGGTATGTTCTAAATAAAGTTTAAAAATATAGTTTAATCTTTTAGTCGATACCCTTCCATTTGGCGGAGTAGGAACATCAGGAATGGGTAGATATCGTGGAAAATTCGGATTTGATACCTTTACTCACGAAAAAGCAGTTTTGCATCGAGGGTTTTTGGGAGAATCACTTTTATCGTATGTTTTGTGATTTCACAGAAATATATGCCCAATTTATTATTATTATTTTTAGAGCACGATATCCGCCAATGTCTAAACAAAAGCTTGATCAATTGAGGAGATTAACAGGAAAAAGAATATCATTGAATTTACTAAACTGTGTAACGATACCTGCGGTTTTGGTATCATTTCTGTTTGGCATGATTGTACAAGTAAGTATTAAATTTTAGTAGGCTCATAGGTTGATTAAATGTTTCACACCACTTAACTGTATTAAACTCGTGACCATTTTTATTTATTAAACTAAGAAAGTCTAATAACATTTTCAACGTATGATGACCCTACTATAATCCATTAAAACTTAACTGCATGGTAAACATTACAGAAATTTACTAACCAGAACAATAATGGATAGAATACTAACAATAATTTAAATTGATTACTAACTCCTAGAATGCTTTTTTTCCTATGATAATCCTAACAATTAATCTTCGTCTTATCGTTTCCATATTTTCAGTACGTTTATTTCAAGAAAGTTTAAACGCTCAATGGAATTTTTGTTGGTTTATGGCTTACAAACTGGACAAATGATTTTTACCTGTATGTGCATGATTCGTTGTTTATATTATTTGTGTTGCATGACAATTTTATTAAAACCTTATTCTGTAGTTTTAAATGCATCTATTCTAGAAAATAATTAATTCATTTTTCAGAAATATGCGAAGCCTCTTCCCTAATATATCTAATTTATAATAATTGTCAATCATTAAATGTAATAATAAGATACTAATGTGTACATAAATTATAAAATTTATATTAATAAAATAAAAATTTGTACCTTTTTCAAAATCTTTATTTCCTTCTAATGTGTCGTTATTTATATTTCGAATAATAGAGAATCAATCAGTGCAATGTTATGACCCGTATATGTTAAATTTATTGAAATTATATAAATATTTAAGCTTTTATTTAGTTTTGGGCATCTTAAACACTGGCTGTAGTTCTTCTTCATCGTGTTCATCGGTCGATACGTCTTGAAAGATTTTTTTAGGCTGATTCTTTCTATAAGCCTTATCAATATAAAGAGGGTTTTCTTCAGCCTGAATTTTAAGAATAAATGAAGAGCGAATGATATAAACTACCTCTTTCGCATGTTTTAGAATACTTTGTCGGATATCAGTATCGCGTAAGAATTCTGCATTTCTTGCTGTACCAATTTGCTTAGCAAGATAAGAATGGAGACTTCCACCTGTGCCTGGTGCTGCAATTAAAACTGATATTTATATATAAACATGGAATATAAATAACCTTTCCCATTCGTCGGCATTTCAGCAGGTTTCCTGAATTCTGGTCGGAGTTTATTATCTTGCATCTTAAGATATTTTCGCAATCTCCATGCTGTCACTTCCTTTTCTTCTCCTTCTTCTCCCCGTGGTTGGAACATTTCCAAACTTAATGCTGAAAATGTTTCTAATAATAAAATGTGTCAGCTTCTTATAGAAAAATATATCCTATCTAATCATAAAAATTAGAAAAATATCTTTCAAAAAAAAAAAGAAAAGTACGTGATAATATCATGTCCTCTCGAACCACTTCGCTTGATCGATTCCTTTTTACTGGTTTCGCCACACATGTTATGACTCCACGTTGCGACGTATTTTGATCGTAATAAATACGAATAGTACCGTCAGATAAACCAACAATTATTTGATTCAATTTTGCATGCCATTGAATTCTATGGCAGGACTAAATTGTAAGGTATGATAGAGATATATAAAATAGTTTCGTTATACCGTTTCGGGATATTCGATTTTGTAAACCAAATCAAATGTCTGTGGATCGAAAAACATTAAAGCGCCAGGCGTATTTTTATTGGGCGACGATGTTCCCGTGAATACCAATTCTGCTCGGGGTGAAAACCCACACTCCGTGCTAAAGTAATTAATATTAATTAACTAAATTACAAAAAACCTTTTAAATGCATTTTCTAAACCGCTTCGAACAAGGAGTGGTTCCTTTGTATTGTCCATACTCCAGAGTTTCAACGTGTCATCTAATCCACGAGATAACAATTTCTTTGAATCAGGCGAAAATGCGAGTGATGTAATTGGCCCATTGTGGGCTTTTCGAACAAGATAATTTACAGTAACCTAAAAAGTTTTTAGTATAGAAAATTTTGGTTTTATTAATTACATATTGAGAACCATAACGCCATGCTTGTATTGAGCCGTCGTCGCATCCAGACGCTATCCATTTTCCATCCGGTGAAAATGTACAACATTGTGGACTAACTCTTTTTCCATTTGCTCCTTTCGTTTTTATCACTTTTGTGTGCTTATTTATACATTTTGTTATTACTTTATGTTCGTCAAGACTCCACAGACGAACACTTCCATCATCACTACATGACATAAATTCTGTCTTATTAAGTGGATTGAATTCGACACAGTTCACAGTAGCAGTATGACCTTTTGTGATATTTAAGTCTACTAGATATTGATCACCTGAAAATTGTATATATATATATATATACCAAGTGAATATATTCATTTCAGATATATTATTTTAGAACATTTGGTGGTTTTCACATTTAAAAATAAAAAATAATATTAACTAACCTCGAATAGTCTCAGACCATTGCTTTCCCGATCTATCTAATAAACGTATTATAGATTCACCACTTGCCACTACAATGGTCTCTCCATTAGGTGAGAATGCAAGTGAATTAATAACGTGACTTTCAGCAGGTAAAAGTTCTTTATCACATCGTAACGAAATATCCATTTTTTGAAAATCGTAGAGTTTGACATAGTAATCTAAAGCCCCACTAACAAAGCGAACACCTGCTGGTTCAATTTTAAGGGCGGATACCTAAAATATCTAAATAATGAAGAATCCATTGAGATTTTATATATATTCGTCGCCAAATGCGATTACCACCGCAAAATTTGGCGCACTTTTTGAATTTTATGATTTTCCACATTTATTCCACGATTTAAAAAACATCTAAAACATGTTCTTCAATTTATTTAAGCAAAAACAGTATAGAACGAGCATAAACAGGAAAATAATCATGAAAATTAAATGAAAAAATAAAATTATAAAGTGCGCCACATTTTGCGATGGTAATCGCATTTGGCGACGACTATATATAATCAAAATATAAGAAATTATAACTTAAATTATAAAATTTTTGAATTATTTTCAATGGTCTCAAAGAGATCATGAAATAAATATTCAATTTATGTTATTATTCATTTCAGAGATCGATGCCTAATGGAAGAATAATAAAAGAAGAGAAAATGATGGGGCCATAAAAAACATTTTTCTCAATTCCTCTTAAATATGTATTGCCCATAATTTCGTAAAAAAGAATGGCCGTCTAAAAAGAGAGCTCATCCAAACGAGATCATCAGTCCATTCTAATATTTTTCCTCTTCCATTAGGCATCGATCTCTGAAAAGGACAATAATAATTTCTCGGTTTTCATTATATTTCTTCAAAATTTTTAGATCAAATCAGATTGACTTTTATTTTGTATGAAAATAAAATTTTGATAATATATAGAGCGAACAAATGTTTGGTCAAGGTTCCAATTCGGTTCTGGTCTAGAAGCACATTTTTATTAGAAATTAGTGGTGGATATTAAGGACCGGAACGCAGGAAAAACTATTAATCATCGTGTTTCTTTAAAAAAAAATTCCTTCATATTTAAAACAGTTAAACTAACCGCTTGTTTACCGTTATTAATAACTGCCTCACAAGATGTCGGAATCAGTTTAATAATGGGTACCGATTCTGATTCATAAAAATCACTATCGGATAAATCATCATCTGAATCTTTTTTACTAGAAGAAGGTTCATCACTACTATTCTTGAACCCAGGTGGAAGCATTGGTAAAAAATCTAAAGTTTGTGGTATATTTTGTTTAAATGCAAATAAATAAACCGTCATCGTCATCTGTGGTTGATTCTGGTCCCAAATCTGATAATGATTGTATTGATTCCAAATCCTTAGTCTGGTTTGGAGCTTTCTAAAATATTTGCTTTAATAGTTTAATGTTTTCAATAAAAAAAACCTTAATTGCCTCGATCATCATTTCTTGTAAATCAAATTTCCTCGCTTTCTTTTCAGAATTTTTTACCAATTTATCCGACATTTCTGTAATATTTAATATATTAAGCTATACGGAATTTATATAAATTTTTAAAATTATATTAATGGTTAATCTAAAATATCGTATTCGGCGTGGTGACCACATTCTAAAAAGGATTGAATTTATATTACAGATAAAACATAGATCAAGCTTTGCATTATAAATTAAATTTATTCCGAAACCCAGGTAACGAAAATCGTTGAAAACTATGCCTTCTTGCAAGTGCCGCACGATGAATAATTCAAATTTTTGAAAGTACGAACTATGGAAAAATGAAATCGTTGCAAAACCTAATGCCTACCGTAACATTCATATTATTTGTCCACTTTATTCCATTTTCAAATAATTGATTTCAAAAAAATTAGAAAATTATTGAAAAATCGATAACGAATAATTTCTCCTTCGTGTAACACGTTTAACATTATTTTGTTTGTTATTTGTTGTTGGGGACGTTTTATTTTTTTAATGCTATTTGCATGTCTTATTTAAATTTAAAATGTTTTTCGTTAAGGTAACAACTGTCAGTGGACATTATATACCTGCGAAATGAGTGCTCCAGCAGCTGCGGCAGGAAATGTTGGAGATGAATCGGCTGATAGAAATGTTGAAATGTGGAAAATAAAGCGACTTATAAAGAGCTTGGAATTGGCGCGAGGGTATGCTTTCTACTTTGATTATCGACTTTATAGTAAATAATTTAGTAATGGTACCTCAATGATTTCGTTAATTATACCACCGCGAGATCAAATTCCTAGAATCCAAAAAATGCTTGCCGATGAATACGGAACTGCTTCTAACATTAAGTCTAGAGTTAATAGGCTTTCCGTTTTGGGAGCTATTACCTCAGTACAGGGACGCTTAAAGCTTTATAACAAAGGTATTATCTATATAATTTTCATTATTCAAAATTTTAATTGAAGTACCACCTAATGGGCTTGTCGTTTACTGTGGAACAATTATGACTGATGAAGGAAAAGAAAAGAAAGTTAATATTGACTTTGAGCCGTTCAAGCCAATTAACACTTCACTGTATTTATGTGATAATAAATTCCATACAGAAGCTTTACAAGGTAATATTTTTATTATAGTGTATTTCAAAATAGTTGACGACGCAATCACGCTGCAAATACGGCATACTAATTCAAAATCATTTTCAAATCGATTATTTTATTTAATTTTTGTGACATTTTTAATTGTTATTGCTTATATTTCACGTTTATTAATTAAAAATTATTAAAATAATCGATTTGAAAATGAATTTTAATTAGTATGCCGCATTTGCAGCGTGATTGCGTCGTCAACTATTTTGACATACACTATATATTCCATTTGAAATATGATATGTAGGTCTATTGGCTGATGATAATAAATTCGGTTTTATTATTATGGATGGTAATGGATGCCTGTTTGGTACACTCCAGGGAAATGCTCGTGAAGTACTTCATAAATTTACTGTCGATTTGCCTAAAAAGCACGGTAAGTCCGATTTAACATTGATGTCGAATATAATTATTATATCCTGTTCTGAGATAGCGAATTAACAAATTTCATTGGGAAAATTGAGTTTTGTTCTCCGAATCGTTCATTTATAACTTTTTGCCGAAATTTTTTATATAGAATAGTGAAGCATTGATACATACTCAGATTTTAGGGGTTTTAATGAGAATTTCGTAATTTATTTACAATACTTTCAAATTTAACCTTCGACAAATGTATTTCCGAATTTTCATATTTTTTTCAATAATATAGTTCTCCTGTTTTCAATTCAAATTTAGGAAGAGGAGGACAATCTGCTGTTCGTTTTGCTCGTTTAAGAAATGAAAAACGCCACAATTATGTTAGAAAGGTAGCTGAATGTGCAGTGGAGATGTTCATAAAAAATGACAAGGTTTGTTAAATACCACGGTATTAAATATATATTTAATTAAGGTTACTGTTGCGGGATTAATTCTTGCTGGTAGTGCAGACTTTAAAACTGAATTAGGACAGTCAGACATGTTTGACCAACGGCTTCAGGCAAAGATGATCAAAACTGTAGATATTGCTTATGGTGGTGAAAATGGGTTTAACCAAGCTATCGAGTTGGCTGCTGATACTCTTGCTAGTGTTAAATTCATCCAGGAAAAGAAATTGATTGGAGGGTATTTCGATGAAATCAGCCAGGTATGTAAGATGTGGCATTATAAATTGTGTTATTTATTTTATAGGACACTGGAAAATATGTATTCGGTGTTAAGGATACCTTAGCCGCCTTAGAGATGGGAGCAGTTGAGAGTTTGATTTGCTGGGAAAATTTGGATATAGTCAGATATAAACTGAAAAGTTCTTCTGGAGACGAAATTATTTTGAATTTGAGACCTGATGAAGAGAAGGATAAAACTAACTTTACTGATAAAGAAACTGGTCAAGATATGGAAACGGTAGAGACAATGCCCCTCTTGGAATGGTTTGCTAATAATTATAAGGTAAGGTTTGGCTGAATTGAAAAGTAATAAAATACCCAAATTCAACCACAAAAATTTAAATGTTGACCGAAATATACTGAAATGCTAAAAATCCGTATTCGTACCAGATCGTAATTATTAACCTGAATTATTACACTTTTAGTGATCGGTTCCTAATGGAAGATGAACAAATATAGTTTCGTTTTGACGGTACAAAAGAGTGGCCGTCCAAACGAGCACTTCATTTATCTTAATCTTTTCTTCCATTAGGCACCCATATCTGAAAAGGAGAATATAAAGAATTTATTTATGGTAGTCATCAAAAATGGTTAGATTATATATAGTCGATGACAAATGCGATTACCACGGCAAAATGCGGCGATTTTTTAAAAATTTAATTTTTGTTTATACTCTTTTTATACAGTTTTTGCTTAAATAAATTGAATAATGTGTGTTAAAATCCCATTTTGCATCGACTCTATCAATTATTATTTGCTTATATTACTTTTAGTTTAAAAATAGAAGAGCTGTTAACCATAATATTATGCTTAATTGTTGTTTTTAGAGCTTTGGTGCTACTTTGGAAATTGTTACGGATCGATCACAGGAAGGAGCGCAATTCGTACGCGGTTTCGGTGGAATCGGAGGACTTTTGAGATATCGAGTGGACCTTGCTCATGTCGATATAGACGAAGAATTTGACAACATCGACCTTGATGACTATTGACCATGTACGGCGGTGGTAAAGCAAAGGGATTTTTTAAAAGTTTTATTTTCAATTTTTGTTATCGTAAATTTCTTTAAAAAACGGTTTTTCTATTTTATTTTAAATGAAATATTTCTTTTCGTTTCAAAAATTGCGCCCTGTGACTTTACCACTTGCCGTTCACTCATGTTGTCGGTCATTGTTATGATGAACCATTACGAAGAAACAGTTTCTCTGTTTTCCGGTATATGGACTAAACTAAGTTCGGAATTATCCGATGGCTTTCGTCCGGTTTACGGTAAAATTATTAAATGAAAACTTGATCTTTATTTATCGTTGTTTTAGGTAGAGGTACGGGTTGCAAGAAATCAATGTCTAATTCATTTGTTTCGCGTTTATCGACAAACAAATATTGCAATTCTGGACTGTTTAAATTAACTGTTTGGGATGATGTTGTAGTATAAACGTAGCCAATTGAATTATTGAATAAATTAGTTTAAATGTTTCCGATTTTTTAATTATTGGTTAAAAAAACCTCTAATGGGTTATCATTTTCGATTGATAAAATTTTCTAGTGTATTTTATCATTAAATTTATCGATTTGAATTATTTTGTTCTGTCGGTTTCAAAAAGTGAACTTTTCTGTGCTTGTTATTTCTAATTATTTTTAGTTATTGTGTAATTTGTTTATCAATTCGATTGGATTCATTCCATAAAACAATTGTTGTCATACTAACGACAGAAAATATCGTCTGATTACGTTAATTGAAATAATAATAGTGGGAGCTCAGATTTGTTCTCATTAAATGTTTTATTAAATTTAAAATTTATGGCCCTAAAACAGTTTTGCTACGTGAGTGCGAAATCTCAAAATATTTTAAATATTAAAAAAGCGAGATTTGTATGTTTTGTGTATTAATAATTATGATGTGATAGACATGTGATAAACTATATAAATATACAATACATTTTTTTTTAAACACGAAATCAACACGACATTAATGAAGTTTAAGAAACGAAATAATTTCTCTATTTATTTGTGTTATATTTCCTCAAATTTTCTGGTTGACGTCGATTTTTGAATGTTTTATTGAAATTTAATGAATTCCTTAATTCTCATAATTTCACAAATAGCTATATTTTTTTGAATTCTAAAATGTACGATATTTGTACATGGTACCTTGCAAGGTCAATTGCCTTTCGAAATAAATTGAATTAACTTTAGTTAAGTTCCCAATTTGATTTCGCAGCTACCTTTTTTGTATCTCTTATATAAAATATTTTTCTCTATTGTTAAATTTATTATAGTTTAGGTATGGTTGAAACAAGCACATTAGTTATTACAGGAGGTGTTGTAGCCCTTTCAAGCGTTGTGTTAATTGTTTTATTTAAAAAAGGGAATAAATGTATTTTTTCATGTAATAAGGTAAGAAAATTTCACGGAAAGAATTAAAATGGTTTTATAGAAGAAAGTAACTCTGCTTGACGAAACTGTTAAGTATTCTCTTCCATTATGCGAAAAAATTGAAGTTAGTCACGACACTAGAAAATTTCGTTTCAAACTACCTTCCGAGAATCATGTTTTGGGACTTCCAACTGGACAACATGTTTATTTGAGCGCCAAGGTTAATTCTGATTTACTTTCCATATTATATTTATTATTTAGATTGATGGGAAGCTTGTTGTAAGACCATATACCCCTGTATCAAGTGATGAAGATAAAGGTTTTGTTGAGTTAATGGTGAAGGTATGTCATATTTTATAATAACATTTTTTTAAAACAATTTCTAACGACAAACAACTATTTAAAAATAGAAAATTGTTTCGTTTTCTAAATGATAATAAAATCATAAGAAAAAACATTGAAATAATATAATTGACAGTTCAGATGCGCTACAATTGGCTATAGTTCAATAGATAAAACTTAATGTTGTTCGTTTGGGAATTTCTAGTATTGTGGTTTTTTACCTAATATATCCAAATTTTATGCGAAATTATCATAAAATATCCATGCTCATGCAAGCTGCAAATAACCTTTACAGTCAAAGAATGATCAACTAAATTGAACTTGTTTTTTAATGCTTCAAAAAATTGCTGTCAAGTTTTCCTTATAGAATGAATGTTTACAAAGATGTAGTGCAAAAAACGACTTTCAAAAAATTTAATAACATTGCGCTGCGTGATATATGAGGCCAATTCGAAAGAAATATCAATTAAGGTGCTCCACAATTTTATAACTATGCCAAATGTAAACATTCATTAATAATTATTTTCTGAACGTTATCTGCTTAATATTGACGAAATATTATTTTTATTTTTAACGCATGTTAATTTCAGGTTTACTTCAAAAATGTTCATCCCAAATTCCCAGATGGTGGAAAAATGAGTCAGCACCTGGAGTCGTTAAAAATTGGAGATACAGTATTCCGAATCATGAAAATATGGCTATTTTTAATTATTTGAGATTGATTTCCGTGGTCCGAATGGTCTTATTATATATAAGGGTCATGGTGTTTTCAAGGTCTGGGCTAACAAAAAATCAGAGCCACGTCAAATTTCTGTGTCGAAAGTGTCAATGATTGCTGGAGGAACGGGAATAACACCCATGTTACAGGTATAAAAACTTTATGGTTTAGGGAAATATTCGAGACTTTTCAATCCTATAGTTTATAATTTTCTAATTAAAAAACTGTAGAAATTTGAATTTTTTTGGCTATATAAGGTTTTTATAAATATTTATTATGTTTTAGATAATAACTGCAATTCTCCGAGATCCGTCCGATAAGACCAAGATTAAGCTGTTGTTCGCCAACCAAAGTGAAAACGATATTCTATGCAGGTGTGCTATATTTCAATATATAACGAAATAAAAATTGTACAGAAGTGAACTCGAGGCATTGGAAAAGGAGAACCCAGATAGATTCCGTGTATGGTACACGATTGATCGTCCAACTGAATCATGGACATACTCATCAGGATTTATAAATGATGTCATGATTAAAGACCATCTCTATGAACCACTACCGGACAATGTTGTTTTAATGTGCGGACCTCCTCCAATGATTAACATGGCTTGCGTGCCGAATCTTGACAAGCTTGCATATGATCCATCAAATAGACTGACATTCTAAATTTGTTATTAGGGCACATAAAAACTAAACATGTGATAAAATGTTTAATCTTGATTCGTTTAAGTGATAATATATGTTTTTTTCTGATTTTTTAAAAATAGTTTTGATATATAAAATAATTTTTTTAATCTTTAAATTTTATTATTCTATACAAGTACCTTACACCCGCTATCAAATATTAATTCATTTAATTGTTCCAGAATTTTATTAATTTTATTATTGGAGAATTCCTTCCGGCAAAAGACAGTTTTTCTCGTGAGATCTAACCAGGGAGACGGTTTTTATATCATGAAGGTTTCGAAATTAATTTTTTCGCAGCTGCATGTAGGCAAGAAATGTGTGGCTATATGAAATGTTCACCATTCTAGCTCTAAGCCCTGAATGATTTACACGGTGAGAGTATAACATCATTTTGAAGAGGAACTGTAATAACGTGCATTAATTGAGACAATCACATCGATTGGTAGGTTTGCAGGGTTTACGTGTATTCGAACTTCTCAACAAGCTCACACCTCCTTTTCACCAATTAGTTCTTTCATAAACATAATCATGTTCCGAATCGATCCATAAAGCAATAACAGTACATATTGAAAGAATAAATAATGCATGGTAAAAAACATTAGAAAGCTAACGTCATTTTTGACTGTCTAATAATTTAAAGTTTGACATGTGCACATGCATGCTTTTCCTTTCTTTTTTAATGTTCCAAGTTTTTGGATTCCGTTCGACTTCTGCGTTTATACACATTTACAAATTATTTCGAAAATTTCAAGAAGGCGTGTTATTAAAGCTTCTCATTCTCGTACTAAATAAAGCGGTTCAATCAAATCAAGCGTAAAGGCATATATAAGTTTGAGTTATAAGTCAGGCAATTATATTTATACAATGTCTAACTTGCTAACAACTGCTTCTCAGGTTGCCACGTCATTAACTAATTTAAAGTCAAAGTATATTAAATATATTGAAAGCCTCTGCACTGCAAATGGAATTGATATTGGAACTCTTAAGGTATAATTGATTATGATCTATTTTATTTTTACTTCATTTCTTTTTTTTTTACTTCATAAATCCTCAATAGAATATAACAGATTTTACATAACTAATACTGCCGATTTAGCTTTCTATTTTTTAAGTAAGTAAAGTTTAGCTTGTAATAATAACATTGTCGACATGCATCTTGATCTTACAGATATAAACATATGAAAAAGTGATTTAAAGGGGTTTTTTTGGATTAAAAAATGTAATTGCTGTGGATTAAATTAAAGGAATAGCTAAATAATAAACATAATTATGAGATCGTTGTCTCTTTGCCCCAAAACAAGACCAATAAAAGTCCACTTTATGCACGTTTAAGCCGCTTTTCTCATTAATTTACACCATACAAATATTTGAAAGTGTCGCTGCCTTGCAGCAGACATTTCCACAGTCCTGGTATCATATCACAACAAAGGTGATAATCCACCAGACGTTTATATTGTAACCCAATAATCCCACTCATCTGTTACCGACGGGGTCAACCACGCCCCCAAAACGTAGTATAAAAAGCCCCACAAAAGACCCTCAATTGGGTTCGGTTCGGTTCGTACTCTGTGTTCGTAGTATTCGCACTCAGTTATACTTCAAGTCCCAGCCGTTGCTCGCCGTCACTTTCTGTGCTGTTATCGCCGTACTAATAAATAAATAATTGTTTTGCATATTATTGTTGTGTTAATAAAGTCCATAGTTACCAAATTGGTGCATCGGCCGATTTGGTGTTTATTTGTAAAAGACCTAGACAATACTGGAGCTAGGCAAGACAGGCTCTTTCGGGAGTGGCTGCATTTCCTCACCTTTACTATAAAAAGGGCGAAGGAGGATTCCGGTTTCATTACCTCACAGTTTTGAAGCAAGGAATCCGTTTAGACTTTCTTTAAGAAAGTATAAATTACTCCACAACCTTCAAGGTAGTGGAAAACAATAATAAAAACGAGACCTCTTCCAAAGAAGAAGAGAACTACAATAGCATCGGTATCCTCGCGGTATCGAACTATTGACATTAATACAAAGTCCCGCGTGGCAGGAATGAGCAGTGACAACTCGTACCACAGCAGCATGTTACTTGCTGAGGTTAAAATTGAATCGGCAATAAAAACCGCCAAAGAGACAAAAAGTCTCGCTAAAACACAGCAGGACGAAAAATCCTTGCGAAAGAAATCATTACACATACAATTAGCCCGCGAAGAATTAATTAAAGCGGCAGAGTCACTAACACAAGTATGGGAAAAAGAACTAAAAGACCCCGACGTGAAAATCAAACACGACGAGCTTCAGAGAAAGGCCGTCAAAGCAGTGCTTCATCTGAAAAAAACTATGGAATGAACTAAACCTAACATTACAGAAAAAGAACATCACAATAGAAGAGATTGATTTCAAATTAAACAATCTCGAAATAACAGAAGAACCTTCCTCAGAAGAAGAGGAAGATATATTAGAACAGACAATAGTAGAAACGAAACACGAACCACCACAACTCGTACAACCCAATGTGCGAGATATCGAAAATAGTGATAAAAGGTACCACAACGAGATGGACCTTACAAAGTTCATTAGAGGATCAGACCTACTCACGATCCCACAATTTACGGGAGAACAAAGCGAATGGCTGCCATTCTGGGAAAGTTATGAACTATTAGTTCATAACCAAGAGTTACCAAAACTCTTAAAATTCGCAGCCCTCAAGAATAGCTGCAAGGGCAGAGCGTTAGACCAAATAAAACGCTTCCCATTAAACGGCGATCTGTATGACGACGCCGTATTAAGATTAAAAACGATATATGGAACAACGGAAAAACAGTTCAAATCGTTCTGGGACAAACTACAGAAAATCCCAGAAGCAAAGAGCAGCATAAACAGCTGCCGAGACATATTCAATAGCTGCGCCATAACTATAGCCAGCTTAAAGAGCATGGGGGCTGAAATAGACACCCCACCATACTTCGTCGAAGCACGAAAGAAATTCCCAGAATGGATTGAAAAAGAGGTCACCAACAGAGAAAGAAGGTTTAAAAGACCCATAAATAAAATGGACAAGCTTCTAGAAACAATAGAAGATGCCATAGCCCAAATGGAAGAGATTAGACTTCCAGAAATGGAAGAATATGAAATAAGAAACAACTTGGATACCACACGAAACTCGCCCAAGACAAGCGAGAAATCAGAATAGCCAACCAGTAAAAATATGCGCATTCTGCAAAAGAACGAACCATGCGTCGTCAGAGGAATGTAAAACATTCCCAAACCCAGAGAAAATGGCTAAAGAACTCCGAATGAAAGTTATAGATGACGACGTAACATTAAAAATGGGAGTTTTCGGTAAACAGCCAGAAATCAAGAAATGCCAATTAGTCGAGTTCAAGTTAGAACTAGCAAATGGCAAAACAATAACTAAAGTGGCACATACCACAGACGAAATAACAGCACCTATTCGGCTTCCAAAACTAGAAAAAGTCGATATGCGATTTTTAAGAAACATACACCTCGAAATGGTTGACGATTCAAAGAAAATAACAGAAGTAGGAGTCCTAATTGGAGTTGACCTATTCTGGGAATTGATGAAACACGTCTACTAAAAATATCGCAAAAATGGATTATCCTTTCCACAGGTTCATAACTTCCGTTTTCACCAATAATTTCGAATCTTGATTGATGTTTGAGCGCCCTAAGGAATCAGACAGAACGAATAATATTTTTTCAAGATTCAAACTTTACCGTATATCGACGCTCAACAAGTTCTACGTTTAAACCAACGTAGAACTTGTTGATAAACAGAAGAAATTTAGCTTTTTTTCAAATAAAAAACAGTTGATTTTTCTTCAACTATGGGTTAATGGCGTGAGGTCCTGTTCGCCATTGAAGGTAATATATATTTTCCTCCTCATTTGGTTTGACAGAGAGCAGGAAAGGTGAGAATCGAGCGCAAGGACTGGAGAGATCCATGGATGCCGATGAACCTCCAATTCGAGCTCTTGGAGGGCGGCTTTGATGGCTTGTGCAACATGCGGGCTGTCGTTGTCGTGGAGCAAGATGACTTGGCTTTAACGATCAGATCTTTCAGTCGAATAGCCTCATTTACGCGGCGCATCTGGGCAACTTAGAGCTCCTTGTTGACCGTGTTGTTTCTTTCGAGCAATTCCCAGTGGAGCATGCCGTCTCAGTTCCACCAAACGCAGACCATGGTCTTTTAGGGTGAAGATATTGAATCTCGGCTGTGGATTATCTCCCCATTGTTGTGTAGTAGACACGCCTAAGATGCATATTTCCCGAGCGATTTCGGCTGCTTTTCGGTTTCGATGAGACGAGAAGAAGAGATGATGTCGAAAATGCCTAGATAGTTCATTTCCAAGCCTGAAAAATGATGGAAATTTAAAATTTCAGAACAAACTAAAAACACAGTTTTTTAGAGTAGAAAAAGCGCTATCAGATAATTGTATAAACCTTGCCAAACAACAAGAAAATTGTTGTGAATCAAAAAAATAATATAAAAACTCTGCGAACTTATTCCTCAACCCAATAATTAAAATTAAATCTTTAAAACTTTCGCCCAAATAAACTATTTTTTCAAATTATCTAACATAACAATATTATTTAGACAAAGGGGAACAAATATACGAAACTTGAAATGTTTTTCAATGATTTGCCCGTTCTTGTTGGTTTAAAATATTTCACACAATTGACTTGCCTGCGACTTTTTGGCCAAAAAGTGACAAACTTGAAACCACTAATTGAAGTTTCATCTACACTCGAGGAGCTATGGATTTGTGAAGGAACGTTGAAGGTTTGCTGGTATTTTAATGTTTAACCTTTTTTCTCATGCGATTATCCATTTCAATTTCTACGAGGTGAAACAGAAGGCTTCGATTTTTTTTTACATAACTTAAGCAATAGATTTATATATCCTGTCACACTCCACTGCCACGAAACCGCGCCACATGCCAAAATACTTCGCACCGATTGTAATCTCAACCTTTTAATTTATTATTTTTATTTTCAATGTTTTCAATATTTACAAGTCACTTATATTGACGATGAAGACTCTTCTGGTCGATTAATTATGGTACTAACAAGAATTTATTTTTATTAATCCATCAGGATTTATGCAGAATGAAACTTTAACTGATAACTAAAGTATTGCAAGTAAAATTAATAAATTAAAGGGTTGTATTTGCAATTGGTGCGAAGTCTTTTGCAATGCCACGCGGTTTCTTGGCAGTGGAGTGCTGTCATATAACAACTTAAAACGTAAATTCGGTTTATATAGAAAATCTGTATAGCCGAATAAAGTTTAAATATAATTTGTATCGAGTTATTTCAGCTCCGGTAAAAATTGCATCATCAAATTGTTTTGGTTATTTTTTCTAAACTACCAATTACAGGATTTAACAGGAATAGATAGTTGTCTGAAACTGCGCAAACTGTTCCTCTACGACAATTTAATTGAAGAAGCAAGTTGCTTGGAATCAAATATACTTCTTGAAACATTGAATATTTCATCAAATCGATTGAATGATATTAGTGTGAGTAACCTAATATAAATACTATCTGGAATCGGTAATCAAAAGTCATGAAAAAGCTGGGCTAACATCTAAACAAATAAGTTAAATATTAGCTTTTCCAGAGCAAGAAACAAAAAGAGACAGAGTTGAAGTGTAAAATAATTTATTTTCAGTCATTAAATTAAATTAAATTTTACTATACGCAAATAAACAAGACAAATCTGTTTCAAGATAACATTTATTCGACCATAGTGCGTTATTTTATAGTTCGCACGCCAAATGGAAATGACTATTTTTCAATATTTAGACGTGTATTAGTAATTTACATGTATTACTTTCATATAACTTGACACGTCATTGTTACTAGCCCGTCTTAAACTATCTAAAACATGCGCTTCTTACGGAAATCTGCAACATGAGCGTCTTTTCTGACCCCACTTAATCGTCCAATTTGGGGTTAGTTCGATATTGTCTCTTTTTTCTGAAGCCAGTTGTATGTTCTTTAGTGGGTTTTCGTTTTAGTGTCTACCGTATTCCTGAGCGGGATTGCGTGCTCTATTGCAAGAAAAGGTTACCCGATAAAAAATAAGGTAATTTTAATAGGGAATGAACCCCAAGAAAAGCTTGCCCATTACCCTATAGAGTTTCTTGCAATCGTCTTCTGGAAATTTTTCCTTATCGTTTTTTCACGATCGGTTAAAAATTTTTTTTACAACAATACCGAATAATCAAAAAGCTTTTCAGCGACCAGTGTATATTTGTTTGTTGACACTACGTATGCTAGACACGTGAATATAATATACATATAAAATTGACCCATAAATTTAAACAAATAAAAAATTGCTAAAAACCCTAAAAAAAACAAAATAAACTATTGTAGCGGATAATAAAACAATAAATAATAAAAACATAAAAATAACGTAATATAGGTTAGATGGATAGATAGTTAATATTCCAGAGTTTTTTTTTGCTAGTAATAAATAATTTCATATGAACATAAAACAACTAAATAAGGCTAACAGTTATATTTGTCTATTTGATAAATTTAATTATTTAGGGGGAAACTTCGAAAAAAGCGTATATTCAGCTTTTATTCACGAAACACTGTTTCAAATTTCTCTAAAGATAGGGACTTGTTTCTTTTCAAAAGAGATTCATTCCATATGGTTAAGGGGCCTAACAAGGGAAGTATAAAGATTTCGATGAATATAAAGAATCGAACCCGAGTCAATTTGCTTTTCCATTTTACACTGTGCCATCCTTTTTCAAATGAAATAATGATCGGAGGGGTTTTCTATTGTCGTGGTGTAGGTTGTTGAAAAATTAGGGGTAAAGGAGCATACCGAAAAAAAGATGGTCTCGCTTGGGCTGGTGTAGATTTTATTTGCAATTTGTTTATTATTTCGCTTTTTTTCATCACAATTTTGTTTCATTTTGTTTTCTCTTACTAAATTGGTTGTTAAATCAACATAATTATTATTATAATAAAAATTTTAGGTATAATTTATTATATTTAGGATCGAAATAATAAACAAATTGCAAATTAAATCTACATCAGCCCAAGCGAGACCATATTTTTTTTCGGTATGCTCCTTTATGCTCCTTTAAAATTTTTTGTGCCTACTTTTAGAGGCAACACGAATGTCTTTGCAAAGTTTCATCTAAATCTGATATGTTGACCTTTTATACTTCCCTTTGTAAGAAAACTCATATTGCAAAATTCGGTAAGAAGCGGAAGTTTTTAGATAGTTTAAGACGGTCTAGTAACAATGACGGGTTAAGTTATATGAAAATAATGTGTTTAAATTTGTAATACATTGAAAAATAGTCATTTCCATTTGGCGTGTTACATACTAAAATTAAATACTTCCCATGACAATGTAAAATGCAATTTTTCAGTTTGTTCAACATCTTACAGTGCTCACAAAGCTTATCATATCACATAATCTGCTTTCGGATGCCCATCTCTGTGATCTAATATGGCCGAGAAGTATCCTCCATTTGGACGTGTCTTCAAATATCCCATCATCTTATCGAGCATTTTACCCTATCAGTCTTTTGACGTCTCTACGCTCTTTAAGCTTATCAACCAAAACGAAAAATGAACAATTGTCCTTGCAATTATTATTTCAGTGGATCTCGTATTCTTTTCGATATTTAGAATATATAAATTATGATAAGAAGCGCGACGGTTTCTCGTCGGTATACTTGGTATGACATTGAATATTTATTAAAGAATATTACAATTATTTGGTAGCCCTTAGTGGATATCACTATATATGAGAAATTGACTGCTCTTTCAGTTATCGATGAAAATTATTTCAAAGAGATTAAGGTGATGTTTTTATTTGATTCTTAAGTGCCTAAATAATGGTTTAGATTGCAGATAAGCATATATCAAAAATTGAGAATAGATTAATTTGTCTCGCTGATGCCTTGGCTAGTTATGAGGACTCGATTAAAATGAAGGATTCTAAGAAGAACGTTGCCAAACAGTTTTACGAAATATGCATTAACAATGCTAAATCAGTTCGAAATGTTAAAAGTAATATTTAAAGTTGTTTAAGCTAATATCACGCCAAATCGAAATAACCACTTTGCGATTTTTGAAATGGTTATGTTTTTAAAAGAAGTTTTTACTTCAATTTTTTTTACTTGTGTACGTTTACTTTATACAAATGTTGTCTACGTCAATTTGTCAGTTTACCTGAAAATCTCTGAAAATATTAAAGTCTTTACAAAATATTAGACTATTTTAAACCCGTATTATTAGCGTTTAAGTTGGCGTGCTGTTGCACTCCACTCTCAAGAAACCGCGCCGCATTGTAAAAGACTTCGCACCAATTGCAAATAGTACCCTTTAATTTATTATTTTTATTTTCAATATTTTATTTATCAGTTAACGTTTCATTCAGCAGAAATCCTGATGAATTAATGAAAAGAAATTCTTAGTACCTCAATTAATGGACGAAAAGAGGCTTCATCGTCAATATAAGTGACTTGTAAATGATGAAAATAAAAATAATAAATTAAAAGGTTGTGTTTGCAATTGGTGCAAAGTCCTTTGCAATGCGGCGCGGTTTCGTGGCAGCGGGCTGCTGTTTATTGTGTTTAAACATTTTATGGTAAAAATAACCACAAAATTAAAAAATAATAATAAATTCGGAATACGATTTTACTGATGTTAGTTTATTATTTTATTAATTTTCTATCTGTCTTTATTTTACCTTAATGCTTTCCTTCTTTCTTTTTTCAGAAAGTTTCACAAATCTAATGGACTTTAAAAGAACAATGGAAAAACAAAGGATTTATATGGAACTTGAATCCTTCAACAGTTTTATACTTCGAGATGCTACTCAAGATGAACTTGTATTGTTATCACAAATGCTGAACTACAATTGCACAATGAAAAGCACTTATGAGGTATATAAATAGTACAGTAAACTAGGTATTATATACATTTTTCAATCAATATTGTAATTATAATTCTATTTAATTATTATCAAAATATAAGAAGTTGATAATTCAATTTCAACATTTTTGGAATTATTCTCAAATAGTCTCATTGTCAATTTCTTATATTTTGATAATAGGTTTTTAATGATTTTCCTAAAGTAAGTGAGAAGTATATTCAGATTATATTAATTATATTAGGTAACATTAAACGAGAAAGGTCTCGTTCATTCCGTCAGAGTAGAAATTCGGAAGCGCTGAAATTTTTGTGGGTCTTCTTGGCGTCATCTTAAGTATTTCTTGTTCATGCAATAGCAAGAAATGATAATAACCTAGAAACCAGGGTTGCACGGAAATCTATTTTTTTTCAAACGGGAAACGGAAATTAAAATAATATTTTTCAAATGGACGACGAAAAGCGAAAGATGGAAGATGGAATTCCGTGAAGAAGATTAAATTACTGGAATGGAATTAAGATTTTTGCTCCTTTAGAGCGTGTCTCAATTATTTGGCTTCGCACGCACCCATTCAAAATGAATTTGACGGGAAACCAGAAGATTCGAAAATTGCCAAAGTGACTTTTCGCCTGCCTTTTCTGAAATCAGAAATCAGTGGAAGAACAATCAATACCGTTCATGAGATTGGTGAGTCAAGTTGACTTGGTATCACCACCTCTGTTCGCATTTGTTCTCCAAATGATAATCGATGAATCCGACAAAGGGTGTGGGAGAAGATGAAGATATCTGTGTCTATAGAAAGTTTTTGGAACGGCTCGAATTCGCTGACGACATGGTGCTAATTGGAAGTTCCTTAGAAGAAATAAGTCGTCGTCTCAATCAACTCGAAGAAAAGGCAAGAAATCAAAATAACAAAGACGATGATCGTACACAATGACACTGCTACTAAGTACTCCATATTTAGCATTCTACAAATGTAATCTTCTATTTCCTCACATTCCAGCAAAAAGGAAAAACGAACTAATACATCATAAGGCCCTACTCGAAACTTGGTGCCCATCTCAGGAAATTCAAACGGAAGATGGAAAACGAAAAATGGCAAATGGTATTCCGTGCAACCCTTCTAGAAACATTTTAAGATTTAAAAACACTTTCATACCAGTGATGGGAGGGACTCCCCTCCCCCCCCCCCCCCCCCGGTCCCCCCGACCCGGGTATTTTTCTAAAAAAAAGAGATCCTGGTCCCGGGACCCGGGTTTTGAAATTTTCAATTTTTTAAGGTCCTGCCCGCCCGCCCGGAATTCCAAAAAATGGGGTCCCTTCCACCTCTGTTTCATACTTACATTAAATAAATTAACATTTTGTATTGTACGAGTTAAAACTATAATCAATAATAATTCGGAATGGATTTCACACTAATTTTACACAAAAAACGTTAAAATAAAAAAACCTATATTACTTTAGATAATAATAAAATCATGCACAATATTAACTAATAATCCCATAACAAAGTCGGTAACGGATCGAATTTCCATTTTAATCAAAGAAGAAAAGAACCCAACATTTGACATTTACTCATTGTTTCATTTAATGGACCATTACCAGTCATCCGAGTATCATAAAAAACCTGTTCGCATCACTAAAGATTTTGAATACGTGAAGAAACAAATGGATAAGGTAAATTGTGTTAAAGATAATTAGCCATTCGGACACACAAAACGTTTCAGAAGATTATATTTTTCTTGCCAATTGTGGTGGCAGAGGACAAGAAGAGTATTGGTGCTAATAATGATGACAATGATAATATTGGAATGAAGGCAGCAGGTTAGCTGCAGTTTGATTATCTGGAGGGAAACTTATTTTAGGAGTGAGTTCGTCTGATGTGACATGGAACGATTTAACACTAACTGCAATTGTAGCGGTGGAAGTGAGCTCGCATGACAGTTTATCAACTGACCAATTAAGGTTGATATGTTATACAAACTATAAAATCCAAGTGCAGCTTTTAATTGATAATGAGAAGTTTGTGAATATTTGCGTCGTGAGCCTTATCGTTTTATTATTTCCATTAGTCCTTCTAATGACACACCAAAAGGAACTAAAAAAATGCAAGATTATTAAAGCGTGTTTATCCAAACATTTAGAAAATATTAAGAAATTTTGAGATATTTTAAAGAAAAAAATGGTAAAATTAAGTTTAAAATAGCTTTTACTTCTAAAGTTTAAAAAGACATCTATTGCGATCAAGTTGATACTTTGGAGTCCGAATCATTCTCGCAGTGATTAGGGGACTAACTCTCTCCAATTTGAGCTTCTGCGTCGTGCCACTGTCGACTATGCAGCTCTCGTCTCCAGGATTCCTATCCGTCTTCGGGTGGATCTTGTCGTGGACCGTTCGTGGGTGAAGTTTGAGATCCAGAGTTTGATGGCATCAGACCAGCGTGCTTTAGGTCGTCCTTTTGGTCTAGTTGATCATCTGGGGTCCCATTCTGTTACGCGTTTGCACCTACGGCCCACCGGCATTCTGGAAATATGACCTGCCCATTGTAAGATCTTACCGCGGACAATCCTCTCAATGTTGATGGTCTCACAATTGGCATAGAAGCAAATGGTGTCGATTGCTCTTTGCAGACGCGTGATGTACTCAGAAAGGTGTGGCCATGTCTCGGAGCAATATAGGAGGGCAGGAATAACATTTGGCATCATGAGCTTCCTCTTTTCCTTATGGTCAACGTGCATGAAGAGGAGTTTGCATTTCCCGTATGATGCCCACGCAGATTTCGTTCGCTTTGAAATTTCATCTGCTAAACCTCCATCAATCCTGATATGGCTTCCTAGATACCGAGCACCTTCTTGGAAAGGACGGACAACCTCTTCGATCTCAATTTCTGAGCCCGAAGCGAAATTGTTTTCTAATGATAATTGTTTTCGCGGCATTAATTTCGAGTCCGTGTTCCTTCGCCAGTCGTGCCAAAATCGATATTCTTCGTTCCATTTCTTCCGTATCATTCGCAATGATAACAACGTCGTCAGCGAACTCGAGCCTCTTCAGCTGTTTCCCGTCAATAGTTATTCCATACAGTTTATCTCTACGTTCCTCAAGTGCCATTTCTTCAATTTCTACCTTGTTGAGAATATATTGTAAGGCAAATGCAAACAACGTGGGTGACGCGGAGTCACCTTGTCGAACACCTCGAGATGGTTTCATCGTGAATAACAAGTTGCGCTTCTCCTCCTTCGATTGCGCGACGAACAGTTTCCACGAGACTACGAGGAACTCCAGCTTCTGATAGCGAATTGACAATCGTGGATTGCTTGACTTTATCAAATGCGCTCGAAAATTCCACAAACCCTAATACCAATGGTCATTGGAATTCATTAGACTTCACAATCAATTGTCGTATTGTTTGGATGTTGTCCGCCCACGAGCGTGTTTTTCGAAAACCTTGTTGTGTTTCATCCAGGAACAGTTCGGAGAATTTCTGTAGTCTTGATGTTATGATTCTCGTGTAACATTTACCAATTACAGATAGTAATACTATTGGGCGGTAATGGCTTATTGTTTCCGGATCTTTCTTCTTTGGCAACAAGTGAATTTTTGACATTTTCCACGAGTCAGGAAACATTCCATCGAGTTGTATTTCATTGAAAATTTTGTGAGATATGGTGCGATCAGATCACAGCCACATTTCAACACCGATTGAGTTATTTGATCAATCCAAGGTGCTGCGCCGTTTCTTAAACTCATAATGACGTGCTTTACTTCTTCTTCAAGGATTGGAGGAAATGGGAGTTTATCATCGATAGATTCCCGATATCTGCGAGGAGATATTGTAAGGAAAAAAATGGCAAAATTAAGTTTAAAATAGCTTTTACTTCTAAAGTTTAAAAAGACCTCTATTGCGATCAAGTTGATCGAATGATCGATCGAATGATCGGCACTTGGCGAGAAATATCCAGCATTGATTAATCGGAAGCGGATACTCCTTCAACAAGACAATGCAAAACTTCCCACCGCCAGTCAAACCAGCTTATAGTCCGGACGTTGCTCCATCTGATTATCACCTTTTCCGATCCATGACACACGTTCTTCGTGGTCATAGCTTCAATGAGCTGGCCGATGTCGAAAACGGGTGCCGCAAGTTTTTCGCCTCTAAGAACAAGGAGTGGTACCGAAACGGGATCGAACAACTTGCCGATAGATGGGTTCAAGCCATAGAGTCAAATGGTCTTTACTTAAAAACCTAATTGTTTTTCATTTCTTGTAAAATTATGTTTAAATTTTTAATAAAAAATCGGGAAACAATTTTGGTTCACACTAATAATTGGAGGGAGACCTACCGATACCGCGGTAACCACATTGCTTCAGGATAGCGTCCCGCTCACCGACGCGGAGGATGCGCAGCATACCTAGTAGTGATTTGCTAAAAAATATTGCTGGTACATGATCTTTTGCAATTTGCGCGTACTTCGTGGAAGTTGGGTTCGACTATCTAATATGGGCTCTACTACAGTCTCATGATTTTATTCAGCTTCGAACCATTTAATATTTGATTTTTGTTGATTACTCAAAATAAATTAAGAAAGGAAAGAATAAACTGTGAGGTTAAAATATTATCAAGAAGCTTTCTCAAAAAATTATTATGATAAAAATTTGAACATTTATAATACTCCTGAATTGATAACTTTCCAGATACATGGATAAATTTGAAGAATCTTGGAAATATCAAATGGACAAATTAAACGAATTGAACATTAAAATCGATTTAAAGGAAATTTTATTATCCCATTCGCTCACGTGATACGATTTTTAAATTTTAGGATGAACGAAGCAAGAAGAATGAAGATAAGTTGGATTATATTGATGAATCAATTGTGACTATCAATAACTCGTTTGAAATACCATTTACAGTCTTTTGGCTTGAGATTTTACATTTCAGCAGAGTTCCGAGAGAATGGCGGATTAAGGATTTTATTTATTTATTTACATTACGTGTGCTAGACACGTGATTAAAATTAAAATTAAATTAAAATATAATGAAAATGAAAAACTTAAACATAAATTAAAACTAAATCTAAAGGAAGAACACAATAAACAGGTATTGTCGTAGTGTAGGTTAATGAAAAATCAGGGTTAAAGGAGCATTCCGAATAATAAAATGGTCTCGCTTGGACGGGTGTAGATTTAATTAACAATTTGTTTGTTATTTCGCTTTTTTTCATCACAATTTTGTTTCATTTTTTTTTCTCTTACTAAATTGGTTGTTAAACCAACATAATATATATTATAATAAAAATTTTAGGTATAAGTTATTATATTTAGGATCGAAATAATAAACAAATTGCAAATTAAATCTACACCTGTCCAATGGAGACCATTTTATTATTCGGAATGCTCCTTTAACCCTGATTTTTCATTAACCTACACCACGACAATAATAAAATAATAAATAATAGCAACATAAAAAATAACATAAACATAGGGTGGGGGAGGTTGATAACTAATATGCCAGAGATTTTTTTGTAAGAAATAAATGTTTTCAAATAAACATTAAACTACTAAATAAGGCTAAAGTTGTATTTGTCTATTTGATAATAATGTAATTTAGGGGAAACTTCCAGATTTTCAGTTTCCGAAGTGAGATTTTTAAATTTGCGTTTCGAATTAAGTTTGGAAAATTTTTCATTTAGGCCAACATTGATATATATATATATATATATATATATATATATATATATATATATATATATATATATATATATATATATATATTTCTAGACACTTTTTCTTCAGTTCAAACTTGATTACTTGATTATCGGTCGACATTCCAAGTGCGTCGAGATGCGGACCAACTCTCTCCAGAGTATTTGGATTTGTCTTTCAAGTGTTGGCCAATGTCCAACCCAATTGAGCAGTATTCTTGTAACTAACAAATCAAAGGAAATCGAGCCATCGAGTCTGGAGTGAAAGTATATTATGTCGAAGGGTCATTTGAAGACGTTTTTTGATGAGAACTTCCTGAGATGAGCACCAAGTTTCGAGCAAGGTCGGAATGATGATGTATTAGCTGTTTTTCGTTTTCTGGAATGTGAGGAAGTAGAAGATTGCATTTGTAGAATGCTAAATATGGAGTCCTTAGTAACATGGTCATTGTCTACAATCATCGTCTTTGTTGTGTTGATTTCTAGACCGTGATTTCTGATGCCTTTTTGGAGAGCAAATGCAACAGAGATGATGACGTCGATTCAACTTGACTCACCAATCTCTTGAAAGGAATATTGACTGTTGTTCCATGGATTCTGATCTCTGAAAAAAGAAGCCGAAAAATCGATTAGAGCTAGTTCCGGAGGAAATTTTAATTGATTTTTCAAAGAATTTTCGAACAGAATGGATATTGTCGATGATCTTCTAGACCATCCTTCCTCTTTCGTAGGAGACTCACTTTGGCGATTTTCCAATCTTCTGGTATTCTTCTTCCCGTCAAAATCGAGTGGAATGTGTGCATGCGAAGGCAAATAATAGATACACGCTCTACTAGCAACAAAAATCTAAATTTTATTCTCAGTAGTTTAATCTTCTTCACGAAATTCCATCTTCCATTTTCCGTTGTTTTTTGAGTTCCATTTCCGTTTTCCGTCGTCCGTTTGAAAAAATTAATTTCCTTTTCCGTTTTCCGCCTTCCGTTTGAAAAAAAATCGATTTCCGTGCAACCCTGATATATATATATATATATATATATATATATATATATAATCACTTCTCAAGGCACACCAAATTATATTTTTTTCATTTTCCCTGCAGTTAAATTGCATAACTGCATGCGGCAGTTTGCCAGCCAATTGTCGTATTTGGCAAAACTTTAATCATTTTTTACAGCTCGAATGATATCGTTTTTAACATTTTTCCATCATAACTACAAAGAACAGATGCCTAAATACTATATAATCATAAACGCGTTTAAAAATAAACCACCTAAAATGGTTCCCGAGCGGGGCAAAGTTCAACAAAATCAACACATCTTCATAGAGTAATATCTTTATTCAATAACGTGGAATTTTTTTCTAACCTATATCGTTAGAATCCTCGGATCATGCTGATTCTAACGATAACTGAAATCTTAAAAATTGATCACTACATTATTGATTAATCTTTAATTTTCGTCGACACACTATATAAACTCCATCGTATAGTCGATCTTGTTCGATCCAATACTTGAACCTATCGACTTGTAGCTTAACAAGACATCAATTATTGATGAATTCACGAATTGGCGACTATGAATAATCCATTTCTGAAAACATATACATGAAATCTGAATAAATAATGAAAAATGTACTATTACAGACATAATTCCAATTCTGTTGTCAGTTGCTCGTAAAAATTATAGGGAAAATTGAATAGATTTCATAGATTTCGAAATTATTAATTGTATATTAATATTATATAATCAAGGAATTTATATTTCCGTTTATATAAGGATTATCCCTGAAACCATTCCATTTTCACCGTTCCATCTTGAACGATAATGATTACCAAAAATTCTTGGACATACCGAGAAAGCTTTTCCGTTGCTAGAACAAAACAATATAATTAAATAGAAATGGTAGTAACAGTTATTAATAACATATCTGCTGTTTGGCGAACGGCAAAGACCCCTTGGAATCGAATCATCTTTATAAATTCATCGATTAGTAGTGAACCAGGGAAGGAATAACTACATAATAAAATAATAAATTGAAGCTTGAGTACTTCATGAAAAACAAACTTATTGGATTGTTTGGAGTTCAAAATAATAGATATTTAATTTCGGTAAATATTTTGATTCGGTTTATATTTCCCTATAGTTTTCATACGGCAATGACAATCTCCATTCTTCAGTATGTGATAAATATTAAAAAAAAAAATATACCTTTCTATTCCTCGTTTTGAAATCCTTAATAAACTTCTAGTCGTTTTGATTGAGTTGTAGACATATCCGAATAATTATAGTAATATTTAACAGCGAGTAGCGATGGAACTGTTTAATATAAATCGATATGTTCTCACACATAGTTCGTGTGCAGGATCTCGACTGTTAGGCACCATATAGGAAAGAGTATGAGGAATGTAGAGGTGACACTTGTGAGAGGCTCCCAGACTATCATTCTTGTCTGTACTTGATGCATAGACATTATCTGGATGAATGGTCTAGCTTGAAGTTATAACAAGATCGACTAGAGAATGGAGTTCATATAGGGTGTTGAGGAAAATTGAAGATTACTCGATAACGCAGTGATCAATTTTTAAGATTTCAGGTATTATTAGAATCAGAATGATCCAAGGATTCTAATGATATAGGTTTGAAAAAAATCGCACGTTATAGAACAAAGTTATTTATCCATGAAGATGTGTTAATTTTGCTGAACTTTGTCCCGCTTGGGAACCATTGTAAGTTGTTTATTTTTAAACAAGTTTATGATTATATGGTATTTAAGCATCTGTTCTTTGTGTATATGATGGAAAAATGTCAAAACTCATTTCATTCGAGCCGTTAAAAATGCTTAAAGTTTTGCCAAATACGACAATTGGCAGGCAAACTGCCGCATGCAGTTATGCAAATTAACTGCAGGAGAAATGAAAAAAAATAATTTGGTGTGCTCAAGGTAAAATGATAAAAATTCAACTTTTAAAATTATATAGTGTCTTCTGTTGAAATGAACAATCTCTCGCCCAATAGACTATTATATTACATAAAAACCACAAGATAATTTTTTAGAAAAACCAAAAAAGTTTCTGATTTAATACACGAGACGGAACTTTTTAAAAGTAGAATATCTTGTGAAAATGAATGCGATTATGAGTGGTTTTCCATACGAAATTCTATTCAAATATCAATTGCATACTTTGGATTTAAGAACCATATGAATATTAATAATTGTATTCCGGTTAGTTTCTATTATTATTATTAATTCTCTTTTGTAGTAGTTCACGTAAATTGGATACTAGCTATTTGTCTTTTTCCGATATTGGAGCCTAATGGGAGAGGAAACAAAATAGAACAAAATGAGTTTCTCGTTTAGACGGCCACTCTTTTGTTTCTCTTCAATGTGTGTTGTCTCATAAAATGAGCAGCCCACTTTGAAGAGAAATATATGGAAAATTTCTTTGTAGCCGTGTAGCCGTCCAAAAGAGAATATAATTTTTTCTTATTTTTTTTACTTCTCCATTGGGGGCCGATCTCTTAAATGTACAAATTATTCAAATAAAACGCCGAGAAAATAGCTAAAGCACATCAAATAATTCCGAGTATTGTCGTGTTGTTTTAAACTTTAGTCCAAATTTCTGTTTCTCATTTACTACCTACTTTGTATTGTTAATAATATTGATACATCTATAAATTAAGGACTTATTATTTGGAACTGTATATACTGACTAACAAAAAAAACATTAGAATGAGCTACAAATAGACTTGTGGCACTACCACATTGACGGAAAAACCAACGTTAATTTGGTGTTCTAAAGAAATATGCAAGATATTGAGGAATTTAAAATATTAAAAGTTTTATTTTTAAAAATTTCAATTTTTACCGACTTTCAAGCTTTCTATTCATTAATGGCTTCTTTTAGAGAGGAGAAAACAATAACATTTTTCTATAGTTAAAAATGTATTTCCACTTATGCTTTACAAATAATATTTTAAATAAATTAAATGGACTTGCATTAATTAGGACCCTAAAATGTTAATTGATTCTTAAATACTATTTATATGAGTGCATTCCATTCCAATTTTACTATATTAAAGCACGTATATTGATTTCTTCAAACTTTTTTCCAAATACTTTAAAGTTTATTTGTTCTATATTAAGTCAGGTAATCCAAATAGCATCACAAACCAACTTTTCTATATAAATCAAGATATGAAGCGATAAACTTGTACCTCAATTTACTATTGCAGTTGTGCGTGCCTTCAGAATAGAGGATCCCAGTAGATCAAGTGACTTCTGTTATTTTCAGAACGCGATAACCTGCCTTGACCTATCCTACCTAAAATTGACAAGCTTAAGTGGCATCCAAAACTTTGTAAATCTACAAAATTTTTCTTTCCGAAGAAACAAAATATCATCGCTCAATGTAAGTGACTTTTCTAATTAAAAGGAAATCTAATTTATTATTATTGTAGAAGTTGAATTATCTTTCGAATCTGAAAGTGATTGATGGCTCTTCAAATAATATACATAAAATTGATCAGCTACCGAGTACATTGGTCAATGTTAATCTCAGTAGTAATCATCTGAAATCTGTTCAATTTATGAGCAACTTAACGGTATGTTTGGTAGTAATTCAACAAGTTGATTAACTAGAAAATGAGAAAATATAAAACAAATTGTGTGCTATAAAGGATATTTGAACTATGTTTATTTTTGCGTTACGATGTATGCGGGTAATTAGGATACGAAATCTTCTATAATGTAATCTGAACGGTTCACGGTTCGATTGACTGTCATTTGACTTCAGAAACTCAAAAATCATATTTGTTTTAACATATGTTTTTATAGAGTTAGAGACAGCCGGGGTAATTTACATTAGTATCTTCCTATAGAAGAACATAGTTTTAAGAAAGAAAATATGAATATTGTGCTTTTCAGAGATTGGTGCCTAATGTAAGAGGAAAAAAATTAGGATGGAATGAGGTTCCCGTTTGGACGGCATTGAAGAGAAATTGACGAAAAAGTCGTTTGTGGCCGTTTTACCGTCCATAATTTTTTCTTTTTTTTTGCCCTTCCATTAGGCACCAATCTCTGAAAAGGACAATAATAAAATAACATCAAAGAAAAGCCGAAGAAATGAACGGATAATTTTGCTACCAATTCATTTGAAATGTTTTCGATAAATAGTTTAAATATAAAGAATTGTAAGAAGATATAGTTTTCAGTGTCTTAAACACTTACGACTGGAACGTAATCAACTAAAATCATTAAAAGGCCTGGAAAATTGCAATCAATTGGAAACATTTATTGTTTTCGACAACCAGCTGAAAGAAAAATATGAGCTAGAAGTTCTCAAGGTACTGTCGTTATTATATTATGTGACAGAATGAAATTATGAACCTCAGGATGCAACTAAAATGACGTATTTGGATATCAGTTCAAACCCAATAACAGCAGGTGAAGGATATCAGTCAAAAATATTACAGTTTGTACCAACATTAATTTTTCTGGATCGTGTATTGGTTTGTTTTTCAATTAATGGTTTTATGGTAAAATTAGGTATGGTGGAAAGTATATCACATATTTAACAATAGCATTGACTTTGGTGTCTCTTTGAGAATTTGATAGCACCAACTAGAGATGGGCGCACTCCTCTGACACGAAACCGCGCCGCATTGCAAAAGACTTCGCACCAATTGCAATGAAACGTTAACTGATAAATAAAACATTGAAAATTAAAATTTAAAAATTATAAATAGTGTTTGCAATTAGTGCGAAGTCTTTAGCAACGCGGCGCGGTTTCTTGGCAGTGAAGTGTGGGCGGATTTCCGGATTGGGACCATTTTTGATTTTGAATTTCGGATTCAAAAATATTATATTTTAATTACGAAATTTCACTATTAATGAACGCCGAATTAAATTGTAAAAAGAAGATCAGAAACACATCTTCAAAAGGTTTAAACAAGATATTACAGGATTTAAACAGGATATTTAAAAGTATATAATAAGTCCATCTATTTGATTAAATGGTCTAAAAATAAATGTGTAATTTACAGAGAAGAAATAGAAAATTAAGTTTAAAGCTTGTACAATTTATCTTTCCATTTGGCGTTTTAATTTAGGCATTACCTACAGAGATTGGCGTAATTCAAGATTCCGAGTTTCGAATTCGAGCCATTTCCCGATTCCCCTTTATCAAATGAAATTTCGAAGTCCGGATTTCTTAATTGAAAAACTTCCATTTCGCCAATCTCTGGTACTCAAACATCTAGCAGAGGCACGCCACCCGCAATACTAAAATGACTGCTTAATTTAACGTCCTCAATCTTAATTTATCATTTAAATTGGATATTGTTTTAATTATTTAACTGGTACATATTTTATCTACAATACATTTAAGAAAAGTTCGGAAATTTACACTCTGAAATCAGAAAAACTTGTCAGAAATTCGGGAAATCATCATTTCCGAGTGGCGTGCAGAGGCTTCCGGATAAGTTTGTCTCAATTCATCATATGACACGCGAAGTAAAAATGACAATATTGCAAATTTAAAAAAAATTATTTAAAATCCACCAAAAGTTGGTAACTAATTTTACGCCTATATATATATTAAAGACTTCTCTTAAAATATCTCCCACTGGTCAATCCGAACGCCGCGAACAAAACTCGCTTCGTTCACGAGAGAAAACTTAAAAAAATGGATTTTAAGTGTTCAGAAGCAGGCTAAGAGAGAATAAATATGTTTATTGTATACAAAATAGTTGAAACACTTAGGCGTACCCCTAAATTTTTAAAAATAATTCCAAAATTTATTTTAAAAGCCTCATATTTCAATTTTAATTTATTTTAATGACCTTGGCTCTAATGAGATTTTTTATTTGCATTTTTCTTTAATTTTCTGCCGTGAATTATTTCAATTGTCGCAAGGAAGCCTGGACTGCCAAAAATTTGAATAATTTTTATTAAAAACTGTTTCGTCTGTCGCCGATGCTCGTTTTGTTCTCAACCGACGCGTTCGGATTCACCAGTGTCCTGTGCTTTAATTTTTACGATATGTTAGGCTTCATGACTTCAAATAAACATGATAAACATCGAACATACAAAATTTCGGCGTCTCATTTCTCACTTAACGAGCTATTACGCCGACGAATTTGGAATTAGCGGACTGTATCGATGGTCCCATATCGAAGTATAATAAAATTCTCAAATGAACGTTAAAGTTATTTTACTTGTTAAGTGATAAGATTCTTTTAAGTGAACAAGTAAGAAGCAAGTACAAGAAGTATGTTATTAATTTTTTGTCTTCTTCTTCTTCTTCTTCTTCTTCTTCTTCTTCTTCTTCTTCTTCTTCTAAAACAAATTTTCATACTTTTACATCTAACATATATATCACTGGGGACTCACCCAGGTTCCTGGTCCCGGATCCCACGTATTGAAAAAAGGAAGTCCTGGGCCCCGAGTTTTGAAATTTACAATGTTTTAAGGTCTACCCCCTCCCCCGTCCAGGCTTCCAAGAAACAGGCTCCCTCTCAGCACTGATATATACATATGACCACTTAAAGAATCATTAGCCTAATTTATAGAAATCTGAAATATAGTACAGAAGAGAAATTGTGTTTGAATAACCTTTAACATATATATGTTAGTCAGATTGCTCATATAATTACATGATCAGATATAGAGAGGGAATGTTTTATTTCTTATAATTTCTATTTACAGATTCCTGAAAATGAAAGAAATAAAAATGCTATGAAACAATCCTCCCGATGTCTCAGCTTCGAGTTAATAGAAAAGCTGTACCTCCTCAAGTTTTACGTAAAACCCTTCTTAATTAAACTTTTAGATGTGTTGATTGGAAAGAATCTAACAACTTAATCATCAATGAACAGGAAATTGAGCAAATACTATTAGAAAATTCTCAAATTCAAAAGCTATCACATATTAATTATATCAATCTTTCCAATAATAGATTATCTAGTGTCCGTGAGATCAGTGCAACTTACGTGACAGAATTAATATTGGATAATAATATTATAAAATATGTGACTGACATTAATACAAAAATACAGGTAAGGTTTATTTTCTTCGGTTTATTAATAATGTGCAGCCTTTTACAATGCTGGAAAAATTGAGCTTGATGAATAATTCCATAACAAATAATGTATTATCAAAAATGGGTATAAACAACTTGTCAAAGTTAAAATCAATCAATTTGTCATATAATAATCTGACCAAGTTTGAATGTCCTTTGTTCGATATGCCATTTTTAATGTGCATTCAACTTAATAATAATTGCATCAAGGTAAATCTTATTTAAATAAAACTAATTTATAATAAAATCCAGGGAGTATCTAGAAAGATTCTCAAAAGGGTCACACAGTTGTATCTTCAGAATAATAAGCTAACAACATTAGATCCCATTTCAATTCCAAATATTTCCATTCTCAATGTGTCTAATAACAAGTTTATATTGATTCAAAATAAATGCGTAAAATCGAAATTAAGATTATCGTCGTGCGCATCATTAAAACCTCTATGTGAAACAAAACAATTAGAAGAACTTGATTGTCGTGGCAATTCTGTTACAGAACGGAGAGTGTTTATTGAGTTTATATTAGCGCAGGTCGGTTATCTTGAAAGGAATTTTAATAATTGTACCTTGTTAATTATTACAGGCACCATGTTTAAAAATATTGGATGGCGAAGATATGACTTCTCGGAAATCATTAAAAACACCAACAAAATCGAAATCTTCTGGATCAATATCTCCATATAGAAAAAATAGGTATAACAATAATTTCATATTAAATGTACAAGCTTAAAAGTTCGTTTTTATATTAACTAATATTACCATCAAAATCATCATTCCAAGAATCCATCATTAAAAGTTTCCATTATTAAGTATTCTTCATGTCCTTTTATGTTTTATGCAGAACTGCTGGGAAAGTTCATGTACCATCGACCGTAAATCATCTCTTTCAAAGTTTTGTTTTCCAACATGATAAGATGATTTTAAACCTTGTCGAAAAACAATTTCAAGTCCTTCCTTCTGAATCTTTGCCATAACTTGCAATCAATTTGAAAATAGATGAGTGACTCTAAAAAACTAAAAAATAGGAACATCCAATTTTTTCCCTTCAGTAAATCAGAAAAGCTGTGATTTTCGCGGAATAAAATTTTATTTTCCGAAATACGGAATTTCGTCCATCACTGGTCTGTAGTCATGCTGCACAGAGGTTCGCAATTCGCCGTCAAAAATTTTGAAATAGCCTACATTTACAATTTTTAATCAGGATTTTGGGTGTTATTAAGTCTAGGAAGACGCCAAAATTTCTTTGCTCGGTAAATAAATATTTAGTAAAAAATTTTTGCAATGCGTCGTCAAAAAATTTGATATAGTCTATAACAAAATAAAATATTTTTACATTTGCAAAGCGCGGCATAAATGTGGGATAGGCGCTAAGCAGAAAAATTCAAAAATTTTGGTCCATTGTACTCGTGCCGTACCTTATTTGAAGTGAAAACCAGTTATATCTAACAATGTAATATAAAAATTATAAATATTTCGTAAAATTGAGCAACAAACCCAATACCTTGAGAAAAAAATCTAACGAATTATGCTATAATCCAATCATTTAACATTTCCAGTGGCGTCACCTCTTCAATGTTATCATTTTATCATCAGATTGAAGACGAAGTTATCACAAATGATCCTTCAGCAACAGTTCCTTCGTTATTAGACACTAATTATAGACAAAATACGAGTGATGATAGCGGATTCATGATCGTTGGAAAAAAGTATAATCTCTGGAATGTTTTAAGAAAAGAAAAATTAACTTATTTAGGATTTTTAAGATGTAGTTACATTCGTATACTCTGTATTTTCAGATGGGATTATTTTCATTATATGAAGCTGTACAATGAAAAGAGTATAGTAGACACTATATTGATTTAACATGTTTTATCTTGTTTGTTTAACTTTCTAATCGATTGTTATTTTACTTTATTAATAATAATAATCAAATAATATATGCACACCCGTTTTATTTATAACAATGTTGCCAATATGTTCCGGAATATTAACTTGTCTGTATATAAGTTGTTTCTCATATATTATTAAAGTAGAGGTATTTTATATGCGTTCTTAATTTAAATACATAATTGAGTTGCACTTATCACCATAAGCATTGAAATTACACTTAATATTAACACTATTAACACAACATAGCTATTTACACACTAATACATTTAACAATAAATTTAATATTTTAAATATTTAAAAATCACACATTGATTTGAAAAACTTTTACGAACAATGCAGAAGAGCTTTCATGAGCGAATTGGACTACGAAATTCTGTTAACAGACAGCTCTGTTTTATCCAAAATATTCTCGGGGCCTCCACTGAATCGATGCCGTCCAGACCGAGAATTGAAAAAAAATAAAGTCAAGCATCAACAACTCTGAAATTCTACTCTTAGTAAAAATTTAATTCTTATAGCCATAATATTAAGCTTATGGTTACAGAGTATTGCTTGTTAGGTGATACTTGTCAATCCGAACACTTTGGTGGTATCTCAAATGGCTTCGGAAACCGATTAAGAAGCGCTAACTAAAAGTGAATCAGATTAAGATTGTTCAAAAATCCTCGCGATAATATGATTAAAACATGCTGAATTATTTAAAAAAAAAGCTTTGCTGTATGTTTCAATATATGTTTTAGTACTTTTCAATTATTATTATACAGAAAACACATAGCTCAGAATGATTCTTAAAAATAAATTAATTTTGAACAGCCAAATATGTACTCTGTTCAAAAAAAGTAACTTGCGGAATATTTAACCGCTATTTCTTATTATTTATACGCTAATCAATTGATAATTATTTGTTCTCTTAAAAAATGCGTAAAATAATGATATGCTTGCTTATTTCTGTGTTTCTGTTGCATATCTCCTCCCTTATTCATTTTTTATTTCTTTGGATATTTTTTTCAATAAAAAATTTTTAAATGGTTAAAGCAATAGCGACTTAACTACCTTAATAGAAACGGTTAATTTAATAATGCTATAGTTATGAACAACAATAATGCTGATTTTCGATATATAGGCCATGTTTAGAATAGCAATCAATATTGATATATTGTAAATCACTAGTTAATCATCATTCTCGATGCGTTTTAAAAAATGTTCGTCAACTGATTGATTATAGAAATATTAATGATTATATTTAGAATGAAGATATGAAGAAATCTCTAAAGGGCGTTGGATTTGGAATATTAGTGTTCTTATCATCGTTATTGGGCGCAATATTCTTATTATTCCCATTGATTCCATTGGCCTATTTTGCACCAAAATTATGGAGGGTTTGTGCTGACCGGTTGGTTGGATTCTGGCTTACATTCCCATGCTCTTTCATTGAGTGGATAGCTGGTGTCCAGTTCAGAGTGACTGGGGATATTATACATAATGATGAGCCATCAATTATTTTGATGAACCATCGAACAAGGTTGGACTTTTAAATTTTAGTATAGTGCTATATTTTCAGACTAGATTGGCTGTTTTTGTGGAATTGCTTGTATAAAATAGACCCTTGGTTATTAACAACCGAGAAAATATCATTGAAAGCTCCACTGAAGAAGATTCCTGGGGCTGGATGGGCAATGAGTTGTGGAACCTATATATTTTTGGATAGAAATTTTGAGAAGGATAGAACTGTCATTAAAGATATCATAGACTATTATTCAAGTTGTGGCAAGAATTATCAGGTATATACATATATACACCAAAATTACCTCCATTCAGAATTTTTTTTATAGATTCTCCTATTCGCGGAGGGAACTGATAAAGGAAAACGTGCAACAGAATTAAGCGATAAATATGCAGACAAGATGGGATTAGAGAAATATGAATATGTTTTATATCCCAGAACTACAGGGTTCAAATATCTACTTGATCTCATGAAAAATAGTAATTTATCTTTTTTTGAACCTTAGGTTTATTTATTTTTAGAAAATTATATTCAATACGTATATGATCTTACAATTGCTTATGACGAACCCATTGTAGATACGGAATTGAAACTAGTCAAGAATGGTGATTTTCCAAGTGTATGGTTTTGGTTAAATGCGTTGGTTTTTATAATAATATATCATTTCAGAGAGTTCACCTAGATATAAAGAGGTACTCTATCTCTGAAATACCAGCGAAAGAAGAAGAAAAATGGATAAATAAAATATGGCAGGAGAAAGAGAAAAAATTGAAGGATTTTTATGAAGTGACCGGAAAGTTAGAACCAAGCGGTGATAAATACTTATGGAGCGTAAGAAGAACAATTATTTTTAATACAAGAATTCATTAAAATTTTTAGGATACTAACTTGGGATTAGGTTACGTTGTTGCGTTTGCATTTTGGTGTATATATTCCATCTTATCCTTATGGGCTATATACTCGTCATATTTTGTGCAACTTTATTCATTAGCTGCTGTTGTTTTTTATATTTCGGCAATTGTAATTTATAATGGATCAGAGTTTATCTTCCTTAAATGGGCTGTAAATAATTCGAACTATTAATTGTAATAATTAAGTCTATAAATTATTATTATTATAAATAGATCAAAGCTATATACAACTCATTCTTTTTGAGGTGAAATCCAGAGATTTTTATATTTGTGAAAATAAATTACGTTGTATTAAATTATAAATACAGAATGAGCACTGGTGAGCCTCCTGTAATTGGTGGTGGTCAGCCCTTATCTACGAGAATTAAAGGATGGACATTTGGGCTAGCACTATTTTTATCCTCTTTTTTTGGTAAGTATTTGTATTATAATTTTCCGGGATAAGCGACAATAATTAGTCGGATAGATCGATGTATTACATAACTTGACTCAAGTGTTATTTTTACTCAATATTGAACACAATTATAAACTTTAGAACTAAAGAATATCAGAAAGGGTGGCTAAATTTAATTGAAATATTTGAAATTTGAAATGAATCCAAAAAATTAATCAAAATTTGAAATTAGTAATATATTTTTCTAGTTCTGTATTGATAATGTAATGTAGTATATTAGCTGTGTATATTCTATAAATGCAGGTTCAATATATATTGCTTCACCAATTGTATTGTTAATGTTTTTCAACCCACTGTTGTACAGAGATTTATTCGATAAATTGATTGGTGCATGGGTTTTATTCCCGTCGGTTTGTTATTTTATTTTTATTATAGACAGAATTTTTTCAGGGGTTAATAAAAATTTTGTTTGGTGCTAATGTGCAAATTAAAGGACATTTTATTGATTATTCAACTCCAGCTTTAATAATCATGAATCATAGAACAAGGTTACACATTTTTAAAGTTACAAAAGTAATTTAAAGTTGTTAAAGGTTAGATTGGATGTTTTTCTGGACAGCTTTGTATAGAATGGATCCTAAATTATGCACAACTGAGAAAATCTCACTTAAGGGCGTATTGAAATTTGTACCGGGAGCAGGTAACTAAAAAAAATTACATATTTTTAACTACTCCAATCAAGGATGGGCAATGCAAGCCGCTTCTTATATATTCTTGGACCGATCATTTGAAAAAGATGAAAAAAAGATTGACAAAATTTTGAAATATTATGCGGAATCGGGAAATTACCAAGTTTGTTGTTTTTTTTGCAATTGTAGAAAGTTGACTAACTAACATAAAATAAAAGTTTTTTCCACAAAAATAAAAAGTAAGATAAAAGAATAATAACATTTTTATAATCTATTTTGTAACTGTGTATTCATAAGTTTCAAAATTAGATGATATTAATGACCTTACAGCTTCTTCTCTTCCCGGAAGGAACTGATAAATGTCCAAAAGCAACAGAAAGAGGGAAACTTTATGTAGAAAAGAATAATCTACAAATGTATGATTATTGTCTACATCCACGTATTAGAGGTTTCGTTCATATTGTGCAGCAAATGAGAAAAAGTTGAATGTTTAAGTATTTTAATAATATTGTTATTATTTTAAGATAACAATATCAAGTTTTTATATGATGTCACTATTGGTTTTGGTGATGCAATTGTACAATCCGAAGTTGATATTGTCGTTAACGGGGTTTGTCCAAAGGATATTCAGTACCAAGTATGATGCCATTTTTATATTTGTAAGATTATAATTTAAGGTAGTTAAAATCCCGATTGAAGATTTACCAATGGATGACGATGGATTGGGAAAATGGTTGGTGAAACAATGGAAAGAGAAAGAAGAAAAGTTAAAAAGGTTTTTTTTACTGAATATCATTACATTGTATCCACTTATTATGCCATGTTGGATACTATTTTATATTTCTTCTGTTATACAACAATTTATTTACTAATTATTAACGCACAAATTCCAAATGAACAAAAATGTTTGCAGATTTTATAATAAACCAATAGATGAAAGGCAATTCGAAAATGTTCCTAACGGGAATACATATGAATGGGATAATCAGCTTGAGATCACTTTAAATGCAATTGTCGGCATCTGGATATTTGTCACATTATTCTGGATTTATATGTTTTTCGAGGTATTTATTTATATATTGACATTGCCAATATAGGAGCAGGATTTTGGAATTTCGTTTTAAAAAATGTCATTCAGGGTTCGGGATTGAGAATTTGTAAAAATTTTAGATCCGGATCCTTTTTTTGGAAATTTGACATTATTATCATCAGTAATATATATATATATATATATAGACCGAATTCCGTATTCCGCGGTTTTTTCTCTTCCGTATTCCGTGTTCCGAACGGAAAATCAAATTTCATTCCGTATTCCGAATTAGAAAATTTCTATTCCGTCCATCACTGATATATATATATATATATATAAAATCAAAATATAAGAAGTTTAAAATTCAATTTCAACATTTTTGAATTAATTTCAATGGTCTCAATGAGATTAAGAAACAAATATTCAATTTATGTTAATAATTTCTCTCTTTTTCATTATATTTATTTAAAATTTCTAGATAAAAAGGTTTTTGGAATTCCAGGCAGATAATAATGAATTCTGAGTAACCACTATATGACAAAAATTGTAACTTTGCATATATATTTTTAAATTTCAGAGTGCCATAATGTTTTACTACGCAATATTCATATGTATATTTTACATTGGTGTACATAAATTCTACAATGGTCTTGAATTTTTGGCGATTGATGTGTTTAACAAAAAGAAAACTTATACAATTGTGGAGACTGTAAATAATTAATTTATAAACGAGCTGTTTTATGTGTATGTGATACCTATAGATCTTTTATAATTATTTATGCTGTATTCTGCATATTTGTGTGTCAATTATTATTTCTGCTGCAATTTCGATAAGTATTAAGGAATGTATAGGTCTCAATGTAATTAAAAATGTCTAAACGAATAAAATTTTTATTGGAAAAATGTAGTATCACTATATCAACACACACGCAGTAATTCTTGAAGTAAAACTTATTTCTTGGAGAACTATGGACAAGATTTTCAAAATGTTAAAACGGTGCTCAGTGCTGATCTGCAAAAAAATACATGTTTTAGGAATATACTGCTAATATTCGTATGACAACTTGATATGTCATATACATCATTAGAAAGCCCATTTTATGCCGAATCTAAAGATATATAAATCATTTTTCAGTCGAAATGAATTCTGGAATTTTGAAGATTTTAAATAACGAAAATAAATATTGCATGTGATGAGATGGACTGTGAGCCAACTACATCCTCAAGTGGTGCCAATTCCATTGCCAGTATACGAAGTGTAAGTAAATATTATTATTAACTTTTATACCAAATCATATAAGTATCCGAAATTGCTAAAACATGTAATTTTTTTGCGATCAGCATTGAGCACCGTTTTAGCTCATTTTAAGTAGGTCTAATAAGGACGATTTACAAACATTACATATAATTGTGTAGTGGATTTTAGAAAAAACGATATTATATGCCACAAAACCTTTGGAAATTAACAACAAGTTGAAAGAATCAAAAGCATCTTCAATGACAGAAACGGCTAATAATTGGTTAATTTAATTTAATTTAAATATTATACACGTATAAATCAGTCTACAATTTATTAGTAATTAATATTTGGCGATGGGTCTATTTTTAGAGTGAGTGCACGAATGACGACGACTGTGCTTACGCATAATTGTAAAATAAAAAGCTAACTTATTTTTAATGAAAAAATATTATTTAAAAAGTGCGCCACGTTTTGCGGTGGTAATCGCATTTGGCGACGACTATAAAATAAGTGAGCATTTTATTTCACGACAATACGTAAACACCGTCACGTCTACGCTACAGTTTGATCCACGACAACCTGTATTTTTGAGATTCAAAACGGAATTTAATTGAAGATGAAAAAACATCTGGAAAGAAATCATGCCAACAACGACCATAGGTTCTCCATGGGCTCATACATGGGATTAAGATCGGTGTCTGAAACGTCCAAGGAATTGCTCGGATGCTTTAATTGCACTCTCTGAAGGAGATACTACCCAAAAAAGTTCTAATCCTATAAAGGCCGTATATAGTGTCAATTAGTCTTAAAGTAAAATTTTATGAGTTTTTTTCAATCATTTCCAATGCGCTTAACAAGTTTTTAAGTTTTAGACTAACCTACTAGCAGTCTGGATATCAATTATATTGTCCCAGGTAGGACTGTTTGTTTGTCGCTGAAGGAAATCAATCCAACTGGGTCCCTGAGTTCAAGATGACGATATGTGGGAAAATCGATACATGAACGTTTCTTAACCTTTTCTCTAAAATTAAAGATTTACTCGATACCAAAAAAGGAGTGGAAATATTTGCGAACACGTGTTAACTCTTACTGGCTCGACATATCGCCTGAAACATACATCTTAATAAATCCTACGGTTTATTAATTATGAACAAGTTAATATTTTGCTCATTGAACGACTATAGTTCCCTTTAAAAGAATTTCTGGAATGAAGAAATTAAACACTCACCGTTTAACAATACAATTCATAATGATTAGAATTAGTTTTGGACTGAAGTCAAACCAAATTAACTTAAAGTGGTTTTATTGATTTTTGCTAGTGTAATCAATTAATGTTGAACGGCATCGGCAATAATCGAATAATTTTGAAACCTGTAATTGGTTTTGTGTTGGCTAGCTTCAAAATATTTCAATTTTCTGTTTTTTCTTTAGGTAGTTTATGATTGATTTATTAATTTGAATTTATATTTTTTAAAAGTTGGATATCTAATGTGAAATTTTGAGGCTTTAGGTTTAGAACATTAATTTATTACATTAACTAACCATACGAATTTCACTCAAATCCGATTGCGCTCACTTCAAATTCAGGGTTGCAATGAGCTTATCGGGATTCTATTAAGGTTTGAACCACAGTCAATTGCACGGTGAAAATTGAAGCAACGATAGGTTAGATAAATTAAACGTGTATAAATCGTACTTTCCTTAATCCTATAAAACGTGGGTTCATACAATTATAAATATTTTAATGGAGTAAATGGATATATTAGAAGCTAATATTATAATACAACAAGGCGGTGGTAGAGTTAGGTCAAACAGTTCCTAAGTAAGTCCAGCGGTCTGGCATTACTTCCCCTGGAAGCGAAACATTGAAGGATTTTTCGTCCACCATATAGTTCAGATGTGGTTTCACGAAAATGTATACCCGAACAGCTTATTGAAGTTATTCAGTACCGTGCAAAAAAAGATGAAGATTTATGTCGTAATTCGCCCAAGTAGCGCAGAGGTACGCCTGCGCTTTAGCTGAAATTGAGAAGAAATATATAAAGCCACAAGAAAATGACCTTCTAAAACAAGTGGCGTGAAATATAACAATATTTTCGGCTTTTCTGATTTTCATATATATGTACAGTGTTGTCCAAAAGTTTGCGACACCCCCACTAATAAGCTGTTTCGCATATTACTGTAGGACAACAGTTGAAGTGAGTGGTACCAGTGGATTCCCCGTCATGAAAAACTTATTTCCATAAAATTTCATTAAAATCTGTTTTATTACCGCTACGCACCGTTCATTTTCCACAAACAGTGATGGTCACAGCGATGAGACATAATTTTTAAACTAGGAAATAACACTAAAGTTAGCGGCATTTAATGATTAATTTCATTATTTAATACTTTGTTGCTGATCCATTGATTGTTCCGAATAACCTAATTAATTCGGTTTGGCATGCTTGCAATCAGGCTTCCAATTAGATTTGTATCGATCAGCGACCATTGGCGAAGAGTTTCGGCTTTCCGATCCGCTACAGTTTTTAATTGACGTTCTTGATGGTAAAATCTTCTTGCAAGGACGGACCAGAGATTCTCGATTGAATTGAGATCGGGAGAACACGCTGGCCAGTCCATAAAAGTGATATTCTTTGAGCTCAACCACGTCGTCGTTGAAGCACTAGCATGAATGGCGGCGTTGTCTTGTTGAAATGTGAAGGAAATATGCCAGAATTGGATCTAAACGTTTCTCCAGGACATCTTGATAGTCTGTAGATTTCATTCGAGGGGAAATGAATTCCAAATCAAGAGTTCCAGTTAACGAGAAGGCTTCTCAAACAATTCACCTTCCACGTCCACAGTTTCTCTTGGAAAATGTCAATGGATCCTTCCTCAAATCACGCCAATAAGAATTCCAGCCGTCCGGTCCGTCACGATTGAACCTATTTTCATCTCAAAAGATTATCTGAGAATGTTTGAATTGACAATTAAACCGTAAATGGACTCGCTATTTTCCAATCTGTGACCAAGTTTCGGCGAGCAAAGTCAATTGGTGATCAGGGGTCAGACGTGGATTATTTTTTGGTTTTTGACGAACAATAATTCCGCTCCGACACAGAAATCAATAAATTGTTTGTCTCGAGGTCGAAACTCCAGCTTCACGGCCAATTTGTCTAGCCGACACCATCGAATTTTAAGCTCTCCGCAATATTGTTCGATCATCTCTGATCGATAGAATCCTTGGACGTCCCGGAATTGATGTCTTTCCGTAGCCAAAAAGGTCTTTCAATGAATTACTCACAACGCAACGTGATTGGTTCAGATTCGCAGCGATTTTCACGATGGATAATCCGAGTCGGCGTATGGCTTCAATTTTTGCACATTCCTGGGGAGAAAGACGGCATCGGCTGCCCATTTCGTGATATCATGTTCAAGAAATGTTTTCAGACCTGTTATACTCTAATTATTTGAAAGAACTTCCATTTTGTGCGCCAAATTAAGATTTAATGATCAGAAATAGAAGGATGTCTCATGGCTGTGACCACCGCTGTTTGTGGAAAATGTACTGTAGCGTAGCGGTAATAAAACAGATTTTAATGAAATTTTCTGGAAATAGGTTTTTCATGACGGGGAATCCATTGCTACCACTCATTTCAACTGTAGTCCAGTAGTAATATACGAAACATCTAGTCAGTGGGGGTGTCGCAAACTTTTGTACACCAGTGTATATATAATATTTTTCAGAACAATATATAACATTTAAACTAATTCTTTTGTTAAGCAATAATTAATAAATAAAATACTGCAATTGGTTCGAAGTCTTTTGCAATGAGGACGGTTTCTTAGGATTGGTGTTTTTTGTAAAAATTTAAAGAACCAGATTTTTAAGGAATGCGTGGAAATTTGACGTAAAATTAGTTATTGGCTTGAATGTAGAAATTAATAAAATTTGATTGAATATTGCAACACTGTCATTTTGATTTGGCGTGTAATGAGCGATCAATAAAAATTTATATTGCTCCCCATGTGAAGAACGCACAAAAGTACTTTTTACGGCACGGTAACTTTAAAGCTAGGTTCTTACCACTGTTAAATCCGAACGCTTCGTTTACGAGATAAATCATAAAAAATCGATTTAAGTATTCAGAAGAAGGCTAAGAGAGAAGCAATATGTGAGAAGCAGCATTCGAAATAGTGGAAAGATTTAAACCTACCGAAAATGTTTTTTTAATTGCAAAAGGTTCTAATGCGCTTGGAAAAACATTAGTTTTTATATCATCATATTATTCATTTCAGAGATCGATGCCTAATGAAAGATTCTTTGGCCTTTGTGGCCGTGTGGCTGTCTAAACAAGACCTTTTCTCCTCTCCTAATTTTTTGCTCTTCCATTAGGCATCGATCTCTGAAAAGGACAATACTTTAATTTAGTATTATAGTTCATTTCAATTATTGCGAGGAAACCTGGTCTGTCAAAATAATTCTTATTAAAAGCTTGTTCGTCCGTCGCCGAAGCGCCTTTTGTTCTCAACCGACGCGTTCGGATTCAACAGAGTACCAAATAATTTAAGATGATTACCTAGTTACAAGTTGAACAAATAATATGAAAGGTATTGGCACTCAAATACATTCCATTTCACGGGCACACGAAGTTAATTGTTTGAAAAAAGCCGGTAATCGTCAACAGTCCGTATCATCGGTTCTATTTCAAAGAAGATATTCAACCGAAACCGTGATAATATGATATTATAATAATTGTTTGTCTTTCTACCCAAAACGAACAATAATTGTCGTCATGAGTCGTTCGTCGAATTAAAATTATTTGTCAACAATATTATTGCGCAAATTAATCGGTTTCAGTTTAATGCGATAATATTGAATAATGTAGCAATTTTGTCCTTATTCAATGTTTTTTTTTAATTAAATAATACAACTGAAAAATATCTTGATAATCACTCTTCCATATAAAATAACAAGATCTTCAAAAGAATCCTTAATTAATGTTTGAAATCTATTCAAATTTTAATTGTTTACAAAGGAAGAGTAATTAAAGACGTTTTTTGCAATATCATCCGTGTCTACCACCCTCAATACGTAATTGAATTCATTCAGGGAACATATGAAATATTTGATCCTGTTGCCAATACATATGTGAAACGTTTGAGACAGCTGTCTATGATAAGACAATCTTTATTGATCAATTGTGTTGTTTGGTTCTAAAGCTTGTTATCTTTTGTGTTGTATTTTTTGTACTAATTACAACTTTTATTTATATTGTTCGCAGTTTTTTGAAGTTTTTAACATATATTTTATTAAATATACCATTTTCGTTATATGAGTACTATGGTATCACATCAATAAATTATCATCGATTCAATATTTGTTATCAAACATGGTTTTTTGATTGTTTTCTATCCAATTACCCTATATATTTCTTAATTTAATTTCAATCAATAATTGATTTTTCATTATCTGGAAACTGTATTTAACCTGGACGATTTAAAAGATTTTTTATCGTTTATTGGATTATCATAGTTATATAGAAGAGTCTTGGCTCTACGGAATTTTTATTTAAAGTTTTTATATTTGCTTATTTATTAGTTTTAAAATCTTCTTTTATATGCTAGAAAACTAGAAATCAAAAATTTCTGCAATTTTTGCTTTCCACGAAATGTTTTATAAACTTTTAATGAGTTTAAATAATAGTTATTTTACTTTTCCATTTTTAGCGCTGAAACTGGACGGGATTAATCTATAATTTATATATAATCCAGTGTAAATTTTTGAAAGTTTGGACTATTTTTTCGTTAAATTACAGAAGCAAAAATGTATTAATTGCTTCTGTAAATGAACGAAAAAATCTGTGCTTCTGTAATACTATAGATTTTTATTTGATACAAGATCTTCATTTGAAATAGAAATATAACTATTTCACGCCAAATTATATCTTAAAAACAAAGCTTCAAAAGAGCCACTTTAGGACCAAAGTTTGTAAAAGCATAAATCATTACAGATATTATAAGGAAAGCCTGAAAAATTAAAGATAAAAGAGTAGTTTTAAACGTCGACGAAGAAATGAATAAAACGCGTTTAAATCTAGAAAAATTTTTTATTTGGAGTGTTATTTAAATGCTAATGGAAATAATTCTTTCATCATTCCCATTTTGATATTTCTAAAATATAATTTGAGCCCAAGATTTCAATTATAGCACGCTTAATGAATATTTTAGTTTTACCATATTTAAGCGCACGTCAACGATCTTTGAATTCTTCAGATCATATTTCTGTGTTTGACATGAATATACCGATTGTATTTTAATTAAAGATAAAAAATAAATATATCTGAAATGATGGCGATAAATAAAATAATGTCTGATATAAATTATCTGGGTGGTCTAAAATGAATTACGATTGAAACTGATACAGCTCGCGTGATGGCGTGTTATAAGACTTCATATGTTAATATGAAAAAGATTTTCTCTTCAATAATTGTCCTAAACTCTCAGAATACGTTAAAGTTATTTTAAAATTCTAGAGTAGAGACCTATCCGAGTAACTGTTTTATCGAGTATAGTTGGCGTGTTATAGTGCAAAAAAACATCTATAAACATTTTCAATATTTACTAAAAATTCCAGCTGTCAAGAAACCAAAAATTAATTTTTGAGTCAATTTCAATTAGAATTATTCGTCTAATTAGCGCGCCAATTGGTGTGGTTATAATATAAGCTCAGTAAACGTACTCAATTATAACTGTAAGATATATTTTCGGTATATTAAGGATAACTTTAAAATAATTGTCGTGAAATGTGTTTTCTAGATAAACGGAAAGACTTTTAACAGGGTCTTAAAAATCAGAAAATCACTATTTAAATTTGACTTGAAGTAGTCTTAATATATTTTAAGATTATTGTATTAAAGTAATATTTTTGCACTCCACTTCCAAGAAACCGCGCCGCATTGCAAAAGACTTCGCACCAATTGCCTTTTAATTTATTATTTTCATTTTCAATATTTTGTTTATCAGTTAACGTTTTATCCTGTAGAAATCCTGATGAATTAATGAAAATAACATCTTGTTACCTCAATTAATGGATCAGAAGAGTCTTCATCGTGAATATAAGTGACTTGTAAATATGAAACATATTGAAAATCAAAATAATAAAATTAAAAGGTCGATTTTGCAATGCGGCGCGATTTCGTGGCAGTGAAGTATTTTTGATTAAAGATTATTTTATTAATGTAATGATATATAACTTATTGACATATTAGTTTAATAGAAAATCAGCTAGAAAATAAGCTTGTCTGGTATATAGAGAAAAACACAGAAATTAATATAATATATACGACAGCAGACGTTTTTGCCCTGTGAACGAAATAATCTATTTTTTATAACAATTGATCTTTCAATAAATCACATAAACTGATCTTAAATTCGTTCAATTCGTTAAGAATAGTGCTTAAATATGTTAAATTTGACATTTTGGCGTTGTGCTGTGGTCTGGTATTAAAAACGTTTCCCTTATAAACACCTAAAAATTTCCACGCACGTTTAAAAATTGCAAAATAGTTATTTTGACTTGGTGTGCTGTATAATTTAAGTTATTATTTGTATTGTCTGTCTTCGTGAGATACCGTTAAATTTGTAAGAACTTATTTCCAAATGTGTTATTAATATAACTATTTGTACTAACAAGAAAAAAACTTTTTCGATGTACTCTTTTTTAAACGAATATGGCTCCTTTATTGTGGCTCCTTTATTTTCAACGAACTCTAACCAAATAAGTAAAATCAGGAGCTTGAGAAAATGTGTTCTCAACTTATTCTGATTTTGACAGTTAAATAGAAACCAGGAAATGTGAAAACTGTCTTATTTCATATAGCAAAAGTTAACGTAAATATTCTCCCCGCAAGTAGGGTAAAATTTTAATTTGATGTGAAAAAAACATTTTGTAAAGGTTATATAAAACTTACTAGTAATTGTTATATATATATATATATATATATTCAAAATTTAAATATAATATTTTGTCAACAACAATCAAAACAATATGTCACTTGGGCTCTGGACTTTTTATCATTTCGCATCCCTCCGAACTCATTTTGATCGCCCATGTGGACGTCGGTCCGACACCACCCCCACCCGCTGGCAACCTTCCAATGACGCTTCATGTGTCGTTTAAAATGATTTTTCCATCCCTCCATCTATTCATTTCAAATGATTGTTTCTCTTTTACCATTGGAATAATGCCAATTTCGATACAAACACCTGTATGTTGAAAAAATGTTACCATTTGCTATTATTTGTCTTTATATTTACCATTAACAATTTATTATTACTTGTATATTAAAGTACATTACGATGACTTCATTTTTTTGAAATAATATGTGCTATGTAAATAGCTAAATCGGTTTCTTTTTTAATGTAATGTTATTACAATTTAAATTTTGATTGAAACCCGTTGTTTTTTATTTAAATTCTCATCATTTTATTTTGAAACTGTTTAAGATTTCCAAAAAATTAGAATGTGTGAATAAAACTCACTCTAATTTATATGGGCGGTTTGAGAACATAATATCATAATACCAATATTTGTTCACGAAAACGGTTTTTTAAAAACCGATTAACCAAAACTCGAATGGTAATATAATGAGCAGTAAGCATGCTCAAGTTTTACTTTTTAGAAAGATATTAATATTTTTAAATGGTTTAAGGCACGCTTAATTAAATTGCGGTAAAAACTTTCCCCTTATAAACACGTAAAACTTTCCACACGTGGTTAAAAATCGCAAAATCGTTATTTCGATTTGGCGTGACGATTTTCCGTTTTCAGAAGAATTCCAAGAATAATAAAATGATTAAAATATCACAATTGAGAACGCCTTTCAATACACGCAAAATACTTACCCTCGTTTTAGTCTTCAGAATAAACGGTATTATATGCAGTTTTGGCGTGACCGATTCTTATGGTAGAGCTGACTTCAGTTAATCGACGAAAAGCATAAATTTGTTCTCATGATTTTTTCGGTGACACAAGTCTTGCGACCGAAGTTTCAAATTATTTACCTACATGACCAAAAAATAATAAAAATTTATGTTTTTTATCTCGGTGCACTTTGCAAACAGCGACGGAGTGATATTAAATTCACACGAATGACGATGATCGAACTGTGGCGTAGATGTGATTGTGTTTACGTATTAAAATTATCACGTATTTATTACTTAATGGGGAAGAGCAAAAAAAGAAGAAATACTGATGAAAAAAATATTTCGAAACAATAATAAATAGAGGAGCATTTTATTTTACGACAATACGTAAACACCGTCACGTCTACGCCACAGTTTGATACTCGTCATTCGTGTGAGGTTAATATCACTCTTTTCAAACAGCGACGTTATTGATTGATTCTCTCAAAACGATAACAATGGTGACCGTTCATTTTTTCACATCATGTGTATATTTCGTCGGTGACTGACGCATATTTCAATTATCGAAGCGCCCGGAGTCCCCAGACATTCAAAATGAAACTTTCAAAAAAAAAATGAACGACATAAAATTAAACAGCACACGTAACAGATATTCTTTCATGATATCAAAACTTTCTACAACAATTAATTGATAAGAATAGTTATTAGCAATTTTCGAAATTCAAACGTTTCCCTGAAAGACAGTGAAGATTGACAAAATGTGTGCCCTTTTCCAAGACTAGATCCATGATCTTATCCAATATGTGGCTATTATAAATGGATGACGGAAGTAACATTGAAAGCCTTTCGACTAATCTTTGTGACGTCGGGCATTTCCAACGTACTATAAAATATACACAAGAAGAATCGGCGTACGAATATCATATACACACCAGTGATGGGGGAACCCCCCCCCCCGGTCCCCCCGACCCGGGTATTTTTCTAAAAAAAAGGGATCCCGGTCCCGGTCTCGTGTCCCGGGTATTGAAAAAGGGAAGTCCCGGTCCCGGGTCCCGGGTATTGAAAAAGGGAAGTCCCGGGACCCGGGCTTTAAAATTTTCATATTTTTAAGGTCCCGCCCGCCCGGAATTCTAAAAAACGGGGTTCTTTCCATCACTGATACACATACACAATATCAATGGATTTTTGCTTGAAACCGTTTATTTCAGAAAATTAACTATTCTTCAACGTTTTTAGCAAATAATAGTGTTTAGTATCAATCGAACTAGAAAAATGTGCTCTATCGATTGATATAAAATGGAAAAGATCTGTATTGTATTGAAAGATTTAAAGAATTTTTATTTTCTTATTTATTTGGTTATCTAAACCACCGCAAAATGTAGCGCACTTTTTTCATTTAATTTTTCTGATTATTTATTTCCACATTTATTCCACGATTGAAAAAACATCTAAAACATATTCTTCAATTTATTTAAGCAAAAACAGTTTAGAACGAGCCTAAATGAGAAAATAACCATTGAAATCAAATGAAAAAAATAATATTTAACAAGTGCGCCACATTTTGCGGTGGTAATCGCATTTGGCATCGACTATAACAAAACATTTTCATCATTTTAAAATTTACATATTTTTTCCCTTTTGAGTTCCATTATTATTTGTAAAATGATAAATTAATTGAGAGCTTCAAATTGAATTAACGTCTACCAGCACTATCACAACTGTTTAATTTTGATACCCACTTTATTGAATGTTAATAATAGAGGGTTTAGCCGATATCAAATTACTTCTTTCATTCAATGAAATCTAAGATTATCATTTCTTATTGTTTCAATATACACAATACGTCTTGTTAAAGAATTTATATAGTTTAGTTTATTTGTAAGATTAAACAAATTCCATTTTTTGAAAAAAATAATGTGTACTGCTCCAATCTCAAAATGTTCTCATTATTATAAACTTTAAATAAAATTGTTTTGTATATTACATTATAATGAAACATTGAATCATTTCTCCTTAATTTGTTTCTTAATTTAATGTCAATTGTTACACGTAGCTTGGTTTATTTGAATTAAGCATGATTTTTATTTTAAATTATGATATCATTATAGTATTGTTCTAGCAGAAATGCGGATTTCGAAATTGAAAATGGTATGGGATCTGCGTCCATCTAAATTCCTTCATTTATAATTTAAAATAACTTATAATGAAGTTAAACTGTGCATTGGTGGTACCATATTTGAGATTCCTCTCCTTCTTTTTCAACAGGGAACTAATGTAGAAAAATCAATAAGCTGTTTTAGGTAAAAGGGTAACCTCGGGTAATATACGAAATCATTTTTATTAATGATTAAAACAGAAAGACCAAAATTAAAGCTAATATAGTCACCATTTAATCGGGAGACTCCATATATAGTGATGGGAGATACTACCCCCTGTCCCCCGACCAGGGTATTTTCCTAAAAAAAAGGGTCCCGGGTAGAGACAAAGGGAAGTCCCGGGCCGCGGGTTTTGAGATTTTCAATTTTTTAAGGTCTTGGCCGCCCGGAATTCCAAAAAACGGGGTCCATCACTGATATATACCAACGATATTTTTGTTGATCTAGATATATTCTTAAACATTCAATAGCTTGAAAAATTAATTATTAATCGTAATAATATCTGAAACTTTCAAAAAGCGATCATTGGCGGGAACACAAACTGTCAATGGTTTTATTTTTTATTTTTTGCTGCGTGAAAGTTATGAACTCTACGGCTCATGCACTTCCCTGGTACGATTACTGCGCATTTTCCAAAAAAAGTGTGGACCAATTGCAGAAACCGTCCCCTTCTCTTTTTATTTAAACTCTATATTTTTAAGAATTTTAAAGCAGTTTTTGAACCTTATTGTCCTTTTCAGAGATCGGTTCCTCATAGAAGAGCAAAAAAAAGAAGAAAAAATTATGGACGGCAACTCGGCCACAAACGACTTGTTCGCCAATTTCTCTTCAATATATGCTGCCCATTTTTTTTGAGACAACACACATTGATGTGGCCGTCCAAACGAGAACCTCATTTTGTTCTAATTTGTTTCCTCTTCTATTAGGCACCGATCTCTGAAAAGGACAATAAATAAAATAAAACACGTTTAATCAATAATTCTAAATAGTTCTAAACAACTAGGTAAATCAAATTTGAAGATATTACTCTTTAAAAAATAAAAAATTTAAATAACAACTGAAGGCCGTAGTTTTTTTGAAATTCGTTGACACTTTTTTTTAAGATACACAGTAAGCGTGGCAGTGGAGTGCTCATGTATACTAAAAACTATTGGAATTTCCGAGAGGAATAAAACGTTAAAATTAATAAAAATAGAAGTTAAAAATGTAATTTTCGTGTCGCACTTAATTAGAAAATAAGAATTGTTACCGTAATTCACAATGTAATATTGCACACAAATTAATTGTAAAAACCGGAGCTCATTAAAGTAATTTAATCCAAACAAACTTAGAAGATTAAAGCGCATGAGTGATTTTAAGGGAAACTTGGATCATAGACGTAAAAATTAGTTTTTAACTTACACATTTCTTTAAATAAATTGCATTTAAAAATCATCATTTTCATTCTACCTGATATTGTAGTTTATTTTTGTCTTTTTAAGAAATCGGTGTCTGATGGAAGAGGAAAAAATTAGGATAGAATGAGGTTCTCGTTTGGAAGGCCACTTTTTTCTATCTCATTAATGTGTGTTGTCTCAAAAAAATAGAAAACACACATTGAAAAGTAAGAGATGGTAACTTCTTTGCGGGCGTCTAAATGAGACCATAATTTTTTAATTATTTTTCCTTAGGCACCGATTTCTGAAATGTACAACATTTATTTTTTGAGCTATGTAACTATGTAACCAAAGAACGCTAAAAATTAACGTCATCTCTAATCCTGTTCAATTTTATCCGTTATATTGTTAGCCTAGTTTATTTTTCTTTATCTATTTTTAATGACTATTAATGATTGTTTAATGAATGAATTATTTACGACGACATTTTAACAAAACCGTTTTGCTTTAAATTACGTTTAAATCAATCATCATGAAGGTTAAGTCAAATGAGTCTTATTTCATTTTAAACTATTTTTTCATCGAGACGAAAGAAGAAAAAATCGATTAATTTTTAAATACTTATTTAAATAGTTGTTAATTTGTATACTGTACCTGATTTTATCGATTGATTCGGTCATGTCCGTTTTAGACCACGTTTTTTGTTTCGAATTTTAATGTGTGATTATGGGTTCTTGATTCAATGATATTTATGAATTCATCATTTAACGTTCGAATATAACCCAAATTTAGTAAAAATACATTAGAAAGCGCTTTAAATTAACTCCGTTGAGGGGGCTAACATGGTAAAACAACTTTAATTTTGCGTCCAAAATGGTTTTGTATAGGAGAATTCCTTTATGTTTTAAATAAGCTGCTACTTACAATGTAGAATTTGAAACAAATATGCATTTAAAAAACATTTCCACATCAAATTGAATTGTTATGTTGGTGGATTTGAAAATATGCTCTTGTGGCAAATTTCGTTAAGAATCGCATGTTTTTTGGATAGTTCAAGACGATCTAGTAACAATTACGTTTTAAGTTATATAAAAAATAATACGTGTACACTCCACTGTAACGAAATCGCGCCGCATTGCAAAAGATTTTGCACCAATTGCAAACTCAACCTTTTAATTTATTATTTTCAATATTTTCAATATTTATAAGTCACTTTTGCAATGCGGCGCGGTTTCTTGGCAGTGGAGTGCGTGTAAATTAGTAAAACACGTTTAAACAACGTTTAATATTAATTTCGATCCGACGTGCGTTTTTGAAAATAAACCGCGGGATTCCAGAATTTTGGTATGGTGTAGCACCCCAAATGGAATGGTTAATTTGGGGGGCTCAGAAAAGATGCTCATTTTGCAAATTTCTTTAGGAAGCGCATGTTTTTAGATAGTTTAAGACGGGCTAGTAACAATGACGTGTAAATTTATATGAAAAATATACGTGTAAATTAATAAGACACGTTTAAATATTGAAAAAGGGTCATTCCATTTGGCGTGTTGTAGTAAAATTAAAACTAGAATAAGACAATGTTTAATCGATTTTAAGCTTCTAAAGTTTTTTTCCACCATGAAAAAAAGAGGCTTTTTCAGTCGATTCGGGGTGTCTCGAAGTCTCGAAATTTCCTCTATTTAATATTATATTAAGTACCTAATTTTATTTTGTTTGGTGGCGCTTATATGTAAATTCTATGTGTGCTAGTTTTTATTCAAAATTTTCCTTCCTCTGGCACGTTCATTACTATTATTATTTCCTTAGGCTCCCAGTTAAACGGGTGATTGTTTGTTTTAAACTTTTCCTATCCCCTTGTTTATTTCCCTATGATTTGCCAAAATTTTTCCCTCTTTGAACAATTTATTGTCCTTTTCAGAGATCGGCGCCTAATGGAAGAGCAATAAAAGAAGAGAAAATGATGGACGGCCACACGGCCACAAACAACATTTTTCTCAATTCCTCTTAAATATGTGCTGCCCATTATTTCGTAAAAAAGAATGGCCGTCTAAAAGAGAGGCCGTCCAAACGAGAACGTTATTCCATAGTTTTTCCTCTTCTATTAGGTACCGATCTCTGAAAAGGAAAAGATATTATTTAATTTCTGCTAAACATTTTTTCGGTTTTTGTTAAGTACTTTTTCAACTACGGTTTCTTTTCTTTTTTGTATGTCCAATATTTTGTGGTATTTTAATTATGCGCAGGCGTTTTCCGCCTGCGCTATACTTGGGTTGAGGCTGAAACGACGAATTTTAGAGTTGAGAGTTATACTTTTCCTCACGTGTCTGATACACGTATTTTTAAATAAATAAATAAATAAAATAACGTTTCCCAAGTTTATTAAAAAAAACTTCTAACTAGGCACTTGTCTACTGATTCTCTAAAATAAACCTAGCATAGGTTGAGCCCAATCGATAAAAAATAAACAAAAACTAAAATAAAATGATATAATTTCCATAATGTTTATGATATAATTTGCACATCCATTTTATGTGAATCAATATAATGTGCTCCGTCTACACATTTTAAAACTGCTTCTATTAACTTTTTTATTCTTTCCAATTGGTCATTTCGTCATATTTTTTCTTACATTTAACCTATTTGATTATGACAAATATTTCAGATCAAACCAGCCGACCATTAAACGTTAAAATCGCCATTCAATCTTGGCGAGCGATGCTTTGTTGTTGATTTAAGAAGTAATGTTAACAGTATCCCTCGATTGGATACAATTGTGTGTTTCTTGGTCTCATTGACTTTGCATCGTTTTTATATAATGGATAATTCATTCGATATGGATATGGCGAGGAGCCTGAACTGTGAACGACTACAATTGAACGACATAGTAAGTTTGTTTTAATTTGAATTGTGTTATTTCCCATGAATCAATTGCACACTGGGTCACAGAGTTGTACACCAAAAATGAGACGACCAAGACGCATATCATGAGACAAGACGCTAATGTGCGAATGCAGTTATTTTTTATTTATTTTTTAAAGTAGGATAACTTGATTTTTATTTCATTTTAATGTTATAGGGATAATATACAAATTGCATGAATTCTGTGTGTAAAATTTTTTAGCGATCCGACAACTTTTTTTTCTTAATCTCATCTTTGGATGGATATAGGTTATTATTGTTATAAAATTTTTGGTATCATAATGGGCTCATATTAAAGAGCATCCAATTTTGTACTAATTGTGAAATTGTTATTGATGTTTACAATAGTTTTAACGAGTTATCAATGTTTTTGTATATCGCACTTAATGGAGTGTCCATTATAATTTGTTTATTTTTAATTGAATATTAATTTAGATTGGAAGAGAAGAGATGACAACGTCCCTGATAGTCGATGATCACCGGAATACTCAAGTCTAAGCTGTGAGATAGTCAAGGAAGTGATATAATGATCAGTAATAAAGGAAAAAGTATGTGATCATTAAGACTTAATATATATTGATTAAATATTAATTTAGATTGGAAGAGAAGAGATGGCAACGTCCCGGCTAGTGGTGGATCTCCGGAATAGTCGGAAATATAAGACTTTTAAAATTCTTTTTGTTAATAAATTTTTTACGCTTCTCTGTGGTTTCTTTTCAATTACTAAAAATAAGCATGATCATGTGTTATGTGATCATTATGGTAGAACCCTTTTCATCATTGGATCTTCCAAGGCTCATCGTAAATTATTGTTTTTGATAAGCCGTCGTTGGGCGAACAGCTTCGTTGAATATATTAAAACATAATTACCAACGAATTATGATTACTAGCCTTATCTTCAAAAACATTCGCAAATCTTCCTGTGTATGATTCATACAATTCTTCCATTTTGCTTTTATTGACATAAAATTTATGGATACTCTAGTTGCATTAAATATTTAATCTTTTCCAGAATTCGGATGCAAAGCTTATGTGTTATGATTATATTATTTCAACTAATTAAAATAACAGCATTTAAAATTACTTTATTTACAATACGATAAAAATGAATTTAACTTATATATTTCCGACAATTCCAGTGATCATCGACTATAAGGGACGTTGCCATCTCTCTCTTCAATCAATATATATTAAGTCTTAATGATCACATACTTTTTCCTTTATTACTGATCATTATATCACTTCCTTGGCAATCTATCAGTTTATATTTCCGACTATTCCGGAAATCGAACACTAGCCGGGATGTTGCCATCTATTCTTTTCCAATCTAAATTAATATTTAATCAATATATATTAAGTCTTAATGATCACATACTTTTTCCTTTATTACTGATCATTATATCACTTCCTTGACTATCTCACAGCTTAGACTTGAGTATTCCGGTGATCATCGACTATCAGGGACGTTGTCATCTCTTCTCTTCCAATCTAAATTAATATTCAATTAAAAATAAACAAATTATAATGGACACTCCATTAAGTGCGATATACAAAAACATTGATAACTCGTTAAAACTATGGTAAACATCAATAACAATTTCACAATTAGTACAAAATTGGATGCTCTTTAATATGAGCCCATTATGATACCAAAAATTTTATAACAATAATATCCTATATCCATCCAAAGATGAGATTAAGAAAAAAAAGTTGTCGGATCGCTAAAAAATTTTACACACAGAATTCATGCATTTTTTATATTAACCCTATAATATTAAAATGAAATAAAAATCATGTTATCATACTTAAAAAATAAATAAAATATATAACTAATTGAACGTGTTTCCGAGTGGTTCGTCAAATGCGCTCTATTCACATGTGTGTTATTTGAAAAAAGTGTAACATGATTCTCTGTTGTTCTAACCCAGTGTGCAATTGAGTTGTTATTGTAAGTGACCTTGCAATTAACATTAGATGGGTGCAAATGAGAGAATTTCGATTTAAAATGATACAAATAAAATGCTCTAATCAATATGTCGGATCAGCAGGTGTGAAGAATCGGGTGACAAGCCGTTTGATATTTATTTACATTTGAATTATTTTCTTCGAGCCAATTGCGATAGAGCTGATGAAATTCGAATGAAACACTATGATTTGTTTATTTAATGATAATAAACACATAAATCTGTCTTCGGCAAGGTTAGGTAATTAATGAACATTTTTTGTTTACATTGGTGGAAATATTTGAGATAAATATCTGCTAGAATGAGTGAACGAATGGGGGTTTTTTCGAAACGTAAAATAATGTGTAAATAATAATAATCATAATGGAACACTTGTTCGCTTTTTTATGAAATAATCTTTGAGCAAATAATGGAAATAGTTCGCATTTTAAGTTGATTTTTAATAAAATTTGTAATTATTAAAAATTTTTTTCAAAAAAAAAAATCAAAGTGGGGAATATACAGTACCGGTCAAAAGGTTTTAAACGCGGGGAGCATACCTCTTTTTAGAGCATACCTCTACTAATACTTTATTTGTTCTTATTTTCGTATGTCACTTGTCCAAAAATTTTCTAACGCTTTCAGAAACAACTGGTAAAATTTCGGCTCAATACCAGCTCTCGAAAACCAGTTATGCTCGAAAAACCCCGTGTTTTCAACCTTTTTGACCGGTATTGTATATAAATAGTTTTTTTGTGAATAATAATTGAATAAAAGTTCACTATAAACCTATGAAATCTTACGTCAAGAATGTCCTTCAATGATCCTACACTAGCTGACAAAAGTTTTGTCACAAATGTTTTTTCGGGTTTAACTTTTTTGTGACTTGACCAAATTGGCTGATTTTTTGATATTTTATGTGAATCAGTGTTTAAACTGTTATAGTAGCAAAATTTGGTTTAAATTACCATGGCAATTTTGGTACCACGCATTCCGTTTCCCCTCATATTGATAACAGGTTGCCGGGTGGCAATTGGAGTTTCTTTACGTCGAGTCATCTCTAAAATGTTGCCAATTACTGATATTTTCAATAAATTATGAAAAAAGTATAATTGAACTTTAAAAATTATTAAAAAATGCAGTGCAAGAAAAGTGCGTAATATCTTTGAGCTACGCGTTTTACGATAAACGCTTGTCATTGTAAAACGGATCATCGTAATCACAAGCGGAAATTTGTTTTTGTCAGCTAGTGTATATCGAAAATGGTGAAAATCATGAAACAAATTTTCGGGTTTTTTTTGTATAAGAAGAAATCTCCAATAAGTTACTGTTTATGTGAAGTTGTTTAAAGACTGATAGCACTCTAAAGCCATGAAGTTCTTAATCGCAAAAATCCGCGCACCAATTGCGCAGAACAAAACAAAGAAGGATTTCTTTTTCAAGTTTTGAAGGGAATTTATACATTTCAAAGATGTAAAGAGTATAAACCAAACTATTATATCTTTCTGAACACCATACAACATTTAAAATAATGTTTCTGCTCAACAATAATTAATAAATAAAAGTTTAAATAAATAATAAATTGAAAGGCGTGTTTTGTGCAATTGGTGCGCGGTCTTTTTCAAATTCGTGGCAGAGGAGTGGTGATAGTATTAGAGAAAATAATTAAACACGTCAAAAATTGATTTGTTTAACGTTTTTTTTTGTTGACACAAACGTTATAAAAAAAGTTACGTCATTTTTCTAAATTAAATTTTTTTCTAAGGTGTTTTTGTCTTCAAATAACTTAAACATTTATTATAAAAGTGAACGCACACATTAGAGCAAAACTTGCTGTATTAAAATAAAAACACGTTCCCAAATTGTGCGCCCTGTGGCAAATTGTACGCGGTTTTGTTCCATTCTTTATTTTTTGCAATTGTTTAAATATTTTTTACATGTGAAATTTACTTCATCCGTTAGTTTTAAGGTTACTTTTATTGCGTAAATAATGTTTAAAACATATTAATACTGGTGGGAAGTACAATTAAGCCAAAATTTTTTTAATGCAAATTTTAAATGCTCCAAAAATCTTCAATATGTTACTGTTTATGTGAATTTTTTTTAAAACTGATAGCACTCTAATGGTTTCAAATGAGTAGTAACAGTAGCAGAACTTTATGCTCATTCACATGATGTGTATGAATTTCAAAAAAAAATCACATTTTAAATGAGTTATGGAGCATTTAAAATTTTCGATTCTATAAAAAACACATTTTTTCTTAATTTTGCTCTCTATTTTTCTTTAATTTTTTCTGAAACCTTAGTGATGCATAACAAATTAACCTTTACGCTACTTGTAGTGCTGTAATTAAGAATTTATTAATATTAATTAAGAATATCAAAATTTTTTTTTTCATAAAAAAAATAAAAGTAATAAATCTGACGTGATCTAGAAATTTTGAAGAAATATAATGAAAAACAGAGAAGTTATTAACATAAACTGAATATTTGTTTCATGATCTCTTTGAGACCATTGAAAATCAAAAATCTTGAAATTGAATTTTCAATTTCTTATATTCTGATAATAAACTAATGAAAATATTATTAACATCTGGAAAAGTATGCACCGTTTGCAATATAGCATAAATACATTGCTAAACTTGCCACACCCTTATTTTTAATTTTAAAAAAGTGGGACATTATTTTTTATTGTTTTGTCCTGATGCGCATCAGAGATGGGAGGGACCCTGGGTTTTGAACTTTTCAATTATTTTGAGGTGCCGTCCGCCCGGAATTCCAAAAAATGGGGTCCCTCCCATCATGTGCACACAGAATACTATAATAATAGAGTATAGTTCAATGTAAATTTAAGTATTTTTTGCAGATAAATCGTCGAAGCCAAACTGGTTTTCATATTTCCTATTACCGTACTAAAATGGTCATTAGAAATTGATTGGGCAACTTGTATAACTTTTTGATGTCATGATTAAAATGTCGAAAACGCTTGAAACCTATAAAAGCTTTATGATTTCCTGACAAAATCAGCAAAATATTATCGTAAATCAACACATTTGACTAGATTTTATTATTTTAATAATGTCAAAGCAATAAATGTATGGATATTAAGACAATTAATATGTCATATTCGTCAAGAAATTTTGGTTGTTAAGTCAATAAATTGGATCTTAATTTGTTTTCATAGAAACTTTTTAATAATTGATTTTGTTGCGGTATTTATTGTTTTTGTCAGTTAGATATTTGTTCGGACTTTGGTAATCTGTTACTATTTTGAAATAACATTATTCGTTTTAAAAATGTTAGTTTTTATATGATCTTTCCGAGATTTTAATTTGTTTTATGAAAGTTAATTCGATACCGATGTATCTTTTCTAAACAGACTCACTTTATTTGCCTTTAAGCCATATTTCTTAAATGAATTACATATTGGCAAGAAATGGCAAGAAAAATTTTTTATATTCTAAGCAGTATTAGTTATACTATTTATTTACAAATAAACTAAAAAAAGGACAATTAAATAATATAATATTAAGGAGAATTCTGTTAGAATCAAATAAGAATGATTTAAATACCAATTAATTATGACAAATGACCGTTATCATGTTTGTTAACGGTATAATATTAATGAAATATCAGTGACACTTTTGAAGATGCAGATGATTTTACAGTACCGGTCAAAAACGTTGTAAATGCGGGGTTTTTCGAATATAACTCTACGAATACTTTGTTTTATTTTTTCTTATTTTCGTATGAAACTTGTCCACAAATTTTCTAACACTTTCAGAAACAACTTCTAAAAATTTCAGCTCAATACTGGCTCTTCAAAAACCAGTTATGCTCGAAAAACCCAGCGTTTACAAACTTTTGACCGGTACTGTAACAGTGAGTTCAACACATCTGGAAGATTTAAGATTTCTATAGATTATGTTCTTCTTGATTTCAAATTTAGGATAATGATGATTCTTAATTCCGGCTACGGGATTTTGGAATTCTTTCAAATCAAATTTTGCGTTATAAAACTGAAAATGTTTCCAGAACATTAAAAATGAGAAGATTTAGTAAAGCCCTGTTAAAAAACGTTGAAAAGGGGCTTGAAAAAGATTGAACATTTCAGCCAAACTAGTAGTCAGAACTCCCCAACCTTACCAAATTCAAGAAAAATGTTATGTGCTCTGGGTATTTTCCTAAAAAATGGGTCCAGAGTCCCGGGTTTTGAAATAGACAATACACATTGAAGAGAAATAAATGGAAACGTCCAAACGAGACGATAATTTTTTATTTCTTTCCTGTCCCATTAGGAACCAATCTTTAAAAAGGATAATAGTTATTATATCTTTACACATGAAGCATATAACGTTGTAGGCTTAATTTCAAATAGAGAATTTAATTTTTTTAGAACTTGATGATATAATAAATAAGATAAATAATCTATTAAACTACAAACTATTGTCCTTTTCAGATATCGGTGCCTAATGGAAGAGGAAAAAAAATAAAATGTAATGAGGTTCTCGTTTGGACGACCTCTCTTTTTTACGAAATAATGGGATACACACATTGAAGAGGAATTAACGAAAAAGTTGTTTGTGGCGGTGTGGCCGCCCATCATTTTCTCTTCTTTTTTGTTCTTCCATTAGGTACCGGTCTCTGAAAACGAAAATACCTCTAAATGAAAGCGTGACAAATATACTTAAAATTGGTAAATTTAAAAAAAAAGAAAAATGATATCTCGGCCACAAACGACTTTTTCGTCTATTCCTCTTCAATGTGTGCTGCTCATTATTTTGAGACAACATACATTGATGAGAGATGAGAAGATGACCGTCGAAACGAGAACCTCATTCCATCCTATTTTTTCCTCTTCCATTTGGCACAGATCTCTGAAAAGGACAATAAGTGAATAAAATAATGAATAAAAGATATTGGTCGCTGAATTGTTACGACCCCAATACCCAGCCTTATTTTTTGATGACTAAATCATTTTTTAAATGAAGACTACAGTGAACAGTGAGCTTAACTATCGATTGCGATATATTTGTAAAATTGAATTCAAACATCCTTTAAATTACTAATCACTTTTAGAATGAAAATTAAAATCCGACGAATTTCTTTTATCAAAAATACCTTTATGCTGCTACACGCCAAATTGATATAGTGATTTTTCGATTTTTAAGAGCGTATTAAAATTTTTATGGCCTTTCAAGAAAGGAATTTTCTCGACAATTTAGACAAGCTTCTCTTAAACTTCGGAAAAATATTAATATCCTTCTGCAAAGTTAGATTTGAGCTCGTTTTTGAGCAATTTTTACAACCATTCAATTTGGTGTGCTACTATTGTGCAAAAATTACACGATAAATACGCCAATTTGAATCATAAAAGTAGAAGCTAAAATAATGCGATATATATTCATATTCAAGTAAAACTTGATAATTTTCAGACAGTTTTATTGAAATGTTCTGTATTCGCGTAAGATTAATAAATAAAATTTATATGTGGAAGCTCATACGAAACGTTTAAAAATGGGAAAATGTCAATTTTCATTTGGCGTTTAATTATATAGAGAGCGGAGGGATTTCCATTCAAGTATTGTCCTTTTCAGAGATCGTTGCCTAATGAAAGAGCAAAAAAAAATAAGAAAAATGATGGGCGGCCACACGGCCATAAACAACTTTTTCGTCAATTCCTCTTCAATGTGTTTTGTCCATTATTTCGTAAAAAAGAGAGGCCATCCAAACGAGAACCTTATTCCATCCTAATTTTTTCCCTTCCATTAGGCACCAATCTCTGAAAAGGACAATATTTCTCTAAAACGTTTCCTCAAATAAATTAAATGCACTAAACATTGAAATTTACCTAATTACCTATATTTTTATTACTTTAGCAATCTACAAATTACATTGAAAATTGATATTAATTGCTCATATGTAGTTATTATCATTGAGAAATTGTTTTTACTGTAAACCATAAAAATTATCATTTTAACACGATTTGAATAATTATCAACGTTGAAAAACTGGGGGCTATTATAATCAAATATAAACGTTCACATTTAGATTATAATATAAAGAAAATTCTGATGAAATGTATATGAGCTGAATGACTTTAAAGGTATTTCATGAAGCTTTTCATGATTAATATTACTCTCATCAGTTTTAAACTCGCAATGATTTTTGATAAGTGATTTATCCTTGGTATATTGTAATGCATTTTATAATGACAATCAAATTATAATATCGATATATCATGAATTGACATTGCGGTGTGTGACAATGTGTGAAGAACATTTTGACGTTCGGAACGTATCTGTTGCTTGATTGATGAGGGGTCACCAATAAAATGACAAAGATTGAAAGCTTTTGTTGGATTTATACGGTAGGAAAGAGATACAAATTATTGTAATTGCTATTTGATAAATGGTGAGATAAACATTCTTTACAGTAGAACCTAATAATGTTGCATTTGTTGTTTTTCTAAATAAATATTTTGTTCGTTTTGTTTTGATATTTGAATTTGACGAAATAAAAAAACAATGTTTGGAAATTATAGTCTATTTTAATAAGCTGAAATGTTATGTTGATAAGATCAGCTGTTTTTTGAGCATAACCTGACCCATTCGTTAAACTAGGTATTAGTTTGAAATTTTTACAGTGTCTGAACAACGACAATAATAATATAAAGCACACCAAGTGGAAATAACGATTTTCCGGTTTTTAAGCGTTCCCGAAATTTTTTGCGTATTTTTACCGGAAAATGTTTTGCTACAATCTTGCTAGGTTTATCTTAAACTATCCAAATTATTAATATCTTATCAAAAAATTTAATTTAAACACGTTTACTGAGCTCATTTTATTACCCTACCAGTTGGCGTGTATAAAGTGAAACATGACACTATTAAAATTTTAAGTTAAATTTTACGAATTTAAACTACTTCATTCTGACCTAACGTCAAACACACAACAGCTCAAATATAGATTTTGTGGAGTTTAATCACTACTACACTGCACTGCCACGACTACTGTACATTTTGCAAAAAAGGTCAGGAAAAGTTGCAGAACTCACTTTTTATTTCAATTCTTTATATTTTTAAAATCGTAAATTCTTGTGTTTTTAGAACGTTTTTTTTTTTCAATTATTGATTAATAGTGTTTAATTTATGTTAATGCTCAAAAACGATTTTAGAATGCTTAATAAAGGGAGTGGTTTTGCAATTTGTCCAACCTTTTCTGCAAGATACGCAGTGATCGTGGCAGTGGAGTGCTACTAATTTAAGAGTGAACATTTCAGAAACTTTAAAATTGTGTTTTGGCTATTCTAAGTCAAAAAGAGCATGTATCATCAAAAAATTAGCTGTTAAATCATTAAATGATACTGTCATTCTACTATTCAGGGTGTATGTCATGGGAAAAAGACAATTTTGCCTTGATTAAACTCATTTTATTAAATTCTACGAAAAAAATTCGAAACTAATTTTCACGTCAATTTATAGCCTTTCCTTAAATTATCTCCTTCCCTTTAAATTTTTACCATAATTTAGATTTAAGTGGCACTTTTGTGACGTGCAAAGATGAATTGCTAGAACTTCTTAGTAACAGCGATAACCCGGTAGATTTTTCTTGAAATTCATTCTAAATGTCGTATTCTTGTAAATTGACCAATATGCCGAAAAAGCAACTAGTATACTCTGTAAACATATGACGGAAAGGCTTTAAATTCGACTTACAAGATAGCAAATACGCATCTCTGCACGCCACCATCAAATTTCAATTCTTTACAGTTTGCGCTGATTTCCACGTGGAATTTTGTATAGTTTTACGGAAATTGTAGGAAGTCAATGACAGCAATTACATGTTCTGTTACTAAAGAAAGATTTAATGGCTTAAATGAAACCGCCAAGATTATGTGAAAAATATTCTGCAGAAATTACAGAATATATTCTGTAATTATCACGTGTACCCTTGTAATATTCATTTAATAATTTTCTACTTACTCATTTATTTTTCTGAACACCATACGACATTTCAACGAATGTTTTTTCTGTTAAAAAAATGATTAATAAATTGAAAGAGAGTTTTGCGCAACTGGCTCGTAGTCTTTTTCAATTTGTACCAGTGATGAGATGGATCCCGGTCCCAGTCCCGTGTCCCGGGTAGGGAAAAGGGGAAGTCCCGGTCCCGTGTCCCGGCTTTTGAAATTTTCAATTTTTTTAAGGTCCCGTTCGCCCAGAATTCCTAAAAATGGGGTCCCTCCCATCACTGATTTGTACGTACTTCGTGGCAGTGCTGACGTAAAAATATTTGTTAAGTTTCACACACAAATTAATGAAACTCTTTTAAATATTTTACAATCATCATTTTCACTTGGCGGGGAATAGGCTATTTTTGCTGTATTTGGACTATTTCCATAGTAATTTTCAAAATAAGTTGCCTTCCCTGAGTAATTAGAGTATACAATTTTCCAAAAAATTCTAATTTTAAGTTCTCAATATTCATGGGAAGAAAAAATAAGCGGAACAAATATTATCCGATTTATAAAAATGCGTTGATAAATCCATTGAGAATTCATGTTGAGAAATCCACGAATGTTTGGAACATTAGAAGTGTTTCTTTTTTGTTTATCATATCCCCATATGAAAATGGTATCGATTCCGGAAAATGCAAATTAAATTGTAAAAGATTTCTTTGTTCTTGCCGAATTTTGTTAAACATACATATGTTTTAAAGTGTCGTTCGTAACCTTTGCCAGAATTAATTGGCCGATGAATTATATAAATGTTTGTTTAAACAAATGCTTTTTTAAGCAAATTTAAGGAGCAATTTTATCAATGCTTCTTGTAAATAGGAGTTTTTTACGTGAAGATTACATTCTTTCTTGAACCTAACCTAAAATTGTGTTTCTAAAATATTAAGGCGTACCCAGTTAAAAGATAGGCGGAATTCCGGATTCTGGCCATTTTGCAATTCCTAATTTCGAATTGCGATAATCAAAAAAATCCATTCTGGTACTTACTATTATAGATATCATTTTGCCGCCAAAACAACCCTCCAACTAACGTACTTAAAGCGCGAATCATCTTTTCCTTCAAGTGCCATGAATGACCACTAATGAATCATTTGATTTTAATGAGCTTTTAATTGAAGTCTCTTGATGGCTCCGCATTGTTTTTGATGCTTCTTCTTCTTTAATGTTTTGATAATAATAATAATAGTGGTGCTGGTGTGGTTTCAAACATCTTTTGTCTCCATTGACCAGAGCAGAGAAATGTCATTAACACAACAACTGTTTACATTTTTTTTTGTGTGCCTGCAAAGATGTTAAGACGTAATGTTTCGTGTTAATTAATGAGCTGCGGGATGAGCCGTCTAATAGTGGTGTGTTGTTGTTTTGAGCCCGTTATATTGTCATAATAGAGAAATGTTTTGGAATAGAAATTTAATTTAAGCTTTGAGAGAATAATTTGCGATTTTTTGACGAACTTTTGAAACCATTCCTAGAGGAATAATGTTTGAAGGAAATGTGAAACCGAAAGTTCCTAAATTAAGTTTGTTTGAGTTTTGGATTTCTTTTTTCTCCGTTCAATTCAGCTATTCCGATTCTGCATTTTTGTTGAATTCATCATTTGGTCCATTTATTGCTTTGTTAGGAATTAACAAAACTTTTTTTCCTATTTTTAATTTGATTTTACTTATTTTGTGTGTCCGATACCGGTTAATACAGTAGCTGACAAAAGTTTTGTCACAAATGTTTTTTCGGGTTTAACTTTTTTGTGACTTGACCAAATTGGCTGATTTTTTGATATTTTATGTGAATCAGTGTTTGATATTTTATAGTAGCAAAATTTGGTTTAAATTACCATGGCAATTTCGGTACCACGCATTCCGTTTTCCCTCATATTGATAACACCTTGCCGGGTGTCAATTGGAGTTTCTTTACGTGGAGTCATCTCTAAAATGTTGCCAATTACTGCTATTTTCAATAAATTATGAAAAAAATATAATTGAACTTTAAAAATTATTAAAAAATGCAGTGCAAGAAAAGTGCGTAATATCTTTGAGCTACGCGTTTTACGATAAACGCTTGTCACTGTAAAACGGATCATCGTAATCACAAGCGGGAATTCGTAAAATAATCTACAACCATATGAATCTATCATATCAAAAAATCAGTCAATTTGGTCAAGTCGCAAAAAAATTAAACCCGAAAAAACATTTGTGACAAAACTTTTGTCAGCTAGTGGATATCCGTAAACTTTTCAAACCTATAGCTACATATATTTGAAATGATAAGCTATACCTCTACAATTGGAACAAAAGTTGAATAGTCAACTTTTGTAAAAATTGAACCAAAATTCCATCATTGCTTAAAACATTTAAACAAATTTAACATTAAGTGGGAAAACCACTAATGAATTTAAATGTGGAATTGTTCATAACACAATATTTTACACTACAATATTGGTAGTCTATTAAGTCCCTAATTGTTATTATTTAGATAATTTGTTAAAATCTTCCAGCAAAGATATAATAAAAAATGTTTCAGATGACTAATTGTTATAAAAAACGAATGACAAATTGCTATTTATTTGTTTAATTATAAGAATGCGTCTACTGAAAGACCTTCAATTTCAAATTATTGACATGCATATTTAAAAGTTTTTAACTCGTAAAATCATGCGTATTTTGGAGTTTTTATTGCGTTTTAATTGTTATAAAAACCGAAAGCTCTTAATCCCATTATTGCCCTCTGCCGATTATTTAGAGAAGACAGAGAATGTTTAATGCAAAAACATTGTTTGAATTAACAACGTTATTAATGATTTCAATTTTCAGACAACAAATCTGAGTTCGGAAACGGAGAAAGAGTTAAATATATTTCTCGAGAACTGCTCTTTGCTATACAATCTCATTCTTGATACGTTGCACAATTTGACAACAGAGGTGTGTTTATTTATTAATTTCTATGTGTTGGAATATATTTTTTTTGAAATATGAAAAAAGGTCAACTAACATTAAGTGAGAAGAATAACAGCAACCCAAAAGAATTCCAGTTACATACAACTATTGGAACATAAAACTTTAAAAAATAATAACGTTTTTCTTGTTAGGATAGGAAATTCGGATGCTTTAGGATTAAGCTTATTTTCTTAGAACTTTGAATAACTAACTATGAAGTTAGTAAAAGCCTAAGTAATTTTCCTAATTTTCACTTAAAATGTCAGAATATTATATATATATATATAAAATCAAAATGAATATTTTTCAATATTTAAACGTGTATTAGTAATTTACACGTATTATTTTCATATAACTTGTCACGTCATTGTAACTAGCCCGTCTTAAACTATTTAAAAAATCACGCTTCTTACCTAAATTTGCTAAAAGAGCAGCTTTTCTGAGCCGCTAACTTAACCATTCAATTTGGTGTGCATATGTATAGTCGTCGCCAAATGTGGCGCACTTTTTAAAAAATATTATTTTTTCATTTATAGTCGTCGCCAAATGCGATTACCACCGCAAAATGTGGCGCACTTTTTTTAAAAATATTATTTTTTCATTTAATTTTTATGATTATTTTCTTTTTAGGATCGTTCTATACAGTTTTTTCTTAAATAAACTGAAGGATATGTTATAGATGTTGTTTCAATCGTGGAATAAATGTGCAAAATAATAATAATCATAAAAATTAAATGAAAAAATAATATTTATAAAAGTGCAACACACATTTTGCGTTGGTAATCGCATTTGGGGACGACTATAATTTTTATGATTATAAATATTTTCCACATTTATTCCACGATTGAAACAACATCTAAAATATATTCTTCAATTTATTTAAGCATAAACAAAAAAATTTGGAAAGTAATAATCATAAAAATGTAATGAATACATGATATTTAAAAAAGTTCGCCACATGTTGAAGTTCGCCACACCTGGTAATGGAATTAGGTGACTATATATAAATAATATTTTAATATTACTGTTTTTGAAGTTTCATTCCAAATTCCTGGTTTTGTTGTGAAATTAAGTTATGAGTTTTTCTATGATCCGATCAAATTTTACGTCATTTTTTGCTTAACGCTCAATAATAATTTACCAGTTAAAAAACTCGACTTAGAATCTGTTTAGGATTCATCAAGAATTCTCCTTCAAAGTTTTAACATTTATTTCCAACTACCGTATTCTGATTTTTAAAAAATTTCACTTTGAATTACCGATTCCCTTTTTGGAAATATTCCATTCCCTCACTTATCTAGAATCCGTAATTATGAGCCTTTCATTTGGCTGAATATGGAACTAAATGTAAAAATTGAAAATCTAGAACCCCGCCTTCATTCCAATTGAATTTGTTAAAATATGTATGAGATAAAAAGTTTTAATTTAATATTTTAATAAGGACAGATATTTTAAGGGAAGTCCACTAAACTTACGTATAATTTGATTTATGTTTTATCCGTGAAAAAAGTTCGTAGACATTTCAAACACGAAAATTGTCTTCGGCGTTTTTCCGGAAACTGCAAAAGTTGATGCGTTTAAGCCTCCCATACAAATTAAGGCTATTATGATGGTTTAGATAGTTTCTGATATATTTATGCTTAATATTAAATGTTTAATTCCATCAGAATATTAACTTAGAATTCAAGAAAACGCTGTAAAAGTTTGAGAAATCGAGCATTTCATCTGGCGTGTCAGATATAAGCGCTAGTCAGAATTAATACGAAAAATATTGGTGGAATGAAAATTTTGAAAAATTAATATTCAGTAAACGGTATTCAGCAAATCATACGTGTTCTTTATTTTATTTGTAAAAGGCAATTTTTTGCGGAAGTTGTTGAAATCAATTTTCCACAATTATTGTATTTTTAGCCCAGTTTTTGTTTTATGTACATCATCCTTTAATAAATGTTTCCGTTTTTATTTTAAATTAAACACTAAAAAAGGAAATTAGTATATTTTAGTATGACACATATTAGAAATATTTCTGCAAATTTCTAATAACGTTATATTCGATGACAAATATTTTTTGAGACTTCTGTTGACATCATCTTGTTTTCTTTTGATATATAAATGTTGTGCTTTCGATTGTTTTCCTTACTCTTATTTTTGTCATTTTTTTTTTTTAGTTTCTGTGCTGGAGATTAGTTTTCAATTAGTTTTGGAAAATTAATGCTAAATAAATATCCATATTGATGTCGAAACTCGCAATTAGAATCCGGCACACTAAATTAGTGTTGCTTCTAACGTCGTGGTGTTAGTCCCTAAATTGAAATCCACGAGTTTATTTATCATTCTTGCTTTCTATTCTTTCTAATAAAATCTTTATAATGTATTTCTTATAGTTAAATAGTAATAAACAAAAACGTGGACTAAGATTTACAATGCCACGATACAATTCAGAATAATTAGAGTAAGAGTAAACTCACACGAATGACGAGGAGCGAACTGTGCGATACCCCATTCGAATTGTCATAATTTGGCCTATAACCTATCCAAATACCAAAAATATTCATAGATACAGTTTTCTTTAAGAGCTGCTTTTCTTTATTCACTTAATTACATTGGAAAACATTTAAAACCCAGATAATTTCAAAATCAAAAGATGCATGCATTAAATAATTATGTATCTAGCATGAACCCGTGCTTAAACTTAAGCATTATAAGTGCACGTATAATGTTTAAGTTGAAGTTGCAGTTTAAAGCTTAGTTAATAGTTTTTAGTATAAGTTTAACTACTGTTAGAGGTCCCAAACTATCACAATTCTCTGACTAGAAGATACCAGAAAGAAATAAGTCCTTATGTTTTCATTAGTTCAATTTATGTGTGCACATACTTGTTAGCGCTGCAGACAAAAGAGGGGCACTTAATCCCAATCGCCCATTTCGGAACTTTGTGGCATCTGCTATAGAAATTTTATACCATGTTTCTCTTATGTAAGAGTAGTTTCAGATTTCTTTGATATTGAATAAGTAGTTAATCTGAGAAATTACTTGTGAACAGATTTAAACAATCAGTACTTAATACACTCCAACTTGTATGGTTATAGAATGAGCTCAGTACGCATGCTCAAATTTAACTTTTTAGAAAGATATTATCATTTAAAAATATTTTCATAATAAATCGATCTCATCTCCAGAATATCCATATTCCATCTTAATTAATACAATTGAGCCATTAATGGTTGCGGATATTATTATAACTCATAGCATATGACTCATAGACCGGAATAAAAACGTCTGTCCCATAGATCAACTTGACCCCGATTATCATAAAAATAGTGGAATTGTGGAAAATGAGTTTTTTATGATTATTAATTGCATCCACAGTTGATTTTATATATAATTTGAAAAGTTGCCTCGTTCATTGAACATCTTAAATATATTGTTTATATTAAATCCCGGTTGGCTCAAATATTTATGTCATTATAAGTTGTTGTTTATTATTTTTTGAAAGAATTTTTCCATTTTCTCAGAAATAAATGAATTGAAATTAAGTTTCGTTTTTAATTTCTACAGACGGTTTGATATATAGTCGTCGCCAAATGCAAAAATGCAAAATGTGGCGCAGTTTTTTAAATATTATTTTTTCATTCAATTTTTATGATTATTTTCTTGTTTATGCTCGTTTCTATACTGTTTTTGCTTAAATAAATTGAACAATATGTTTAAGATGTTGTTTCAATCGTGGAATAAATGTGGAACATAATAATAATCATAAAAATTGAATGAAAAAATAATATTTAAAAAAGTGCGCCCCATTTTGCGGTGGTAATCGCATATGGCGTCGACTATATTTAATTTTTATTTTTTGTCTAATAGCCTTTATAGTTGCTTCTATTACAATCGCTTCACGCCAATGAAATTATAAAAAGAGAGAATTTTGTTATTTTTTTCACTCGACTACCACGACTATTGCGCCTCTTACAATAAAATGTGAACAAATTGCAGAAACCACGCCCATATTTAAATCATTTATTTGTTTAAGTGCAACTTCTCCGAATTTTATGATTTACCTATTTATTTAGAACTGTCTAGAATTATTGATTAATCGTGTTTAACTTATTTTTTGGCTCGAAAAGAAAAGGTTCTATGGGTTTTATTGTTCTTTTCAGAGATCGTTGTCTATTGGAATAAGGATGGAATGAGGTTCTCGTTTGGACGGCCACTCTTTTCTATCTAGATGGGCAACACACTTAAAGAGGTATAGACGAAAAAGTTTTTTTGTTGTGACCGTGTGGTCGTCCATCATTTCTTCTTCTTCCTTTTTTCCTCTTCCATTAGGCACCGATCTTTGAAAAGGACAATAGAATACTTTAAAAATAAAGATTTTAAATAAAAAGTGAGTTTCGTAGTAGATTGTAGTAGTATATAGCGTGACTTCATACCAGCAAGGGGCGTCATGTTAAACATAAATTGTGTTTATCAGACTTTCATGATTTGAATATTTTAAGGAAAATTTTATTTATAACAGTAATGAAACACGGAAATGTAAATTTCTCGATCAACATGTACGGGCTTCAATCTGTATGTCTTCTAGTTTAAATTAACCCAGACATCATTTTTCAAGCGATTATTATTACATTTCACTTAAAATTTTATAACTAATGTGAACTTAAATTTTACAGATATATCTAGCCCTCTAAATTTTTACGAAATTCTAGATGTACGTGCCTTTTTCAGGGGAACATGTTATTTACGAAATCATTTGGCAAGTTTACCTAAAACTTGACACTATCCCATGCATAGTTTTGTCTTTAAAAATATTTTAAGAAATTACCCAATTTAAAGTATATCCGACTAAACAATAACTAAAAAAAAGTTAAATCTCTGGCCTATAATATATGTTAACTTTTATGTGCACGCCAAATTAAAATAACGATTTTCCGTATTTTAAGCCCATCTAGAAAATTTTTTGCATCTTTTTAACAAAAATGTTTCACTACCATTTAACTAGGCTTTCCTTGAACCATCTAAATTCATTAATATATTTCCAAAAAGTTTGAATATGAGCACGTTTAGTGAGCTCATTTCACTACCATACCAGGTAGCGTGCGTCCGAATATACACTTCCACGCCAACTGGAATAAAACGAGCTCAGAAAACGTGCTCAAATTTAAAATTTTGTGAAGATTTTAATATTTTTAAAGAGATAGAGAAAAACGGAACAAACTGAATTGAAAATGATTATTTTATAATATTTAAATTTATATAATAAATCTTCACGTGAATATTTCTGATTTCCGCTGACGCAAATTGACGAGACTTGTCTAGAATTCTCTCTAAATTATAAATAGCATATAAAATTTTAGTTACTTTCATCATCAATTGGCATCATTTCAGTTGGCGTCTACACGTGAAAATTGTAAAACAAGCGTAAAGTTAAGAAAATAATTGTTTTCATTTGGGGTGCACTTGGATTTCTTTAAATTTCCGGACATCAATCTAAAAATCTTTTCCGGGCTAATGTTACCGCGAGACTTTATCTTCCAGAAGAACGCTTCTTTTGTATATTAGGATCCACAATAGCAAAATTGATCTAATATTTGACCCAACTTTTGAAATGAATCTTACATGGGCTTGATAGATCCAATTATTTAAGACAGAAGAACACCATGGTTCTACACGCCAAATGAAAATTAACATTTACCACATGATTAGACGTGTTAAGTTAGCTCTTTCAAACTACCAATGAATCTGAGCTTTTAGCTTGATATATAACTTTCATTTGGAGATCTTCTGGGAAAATTTTTATTATCGGGGCATTTATGAGAAAATCCAAAATATTATTTTTAGGGTCCGCCTGATCCTATTATTATAATAGTTGAATTATAATTGATATGTAATGGCTATTCGGATTAATTGGCAACATAATCTTTGTTTACAGACTTATTTGCTTTTCTTCTCCCCCCATTGATGATTGTCGCATCTATGTATGGAATAATCTCATTAATTAGGATTTTCTATTGTTTATAAGTGGTCATGTTGTGCGAGGAGGAAGAAGATATGAGCATATGCTCGGTATGAACGCAAAGTGTATATTTGCGTGATTGTTGAAGGAGACAAGCTAAGACATCGAATTGGGATTGTATCGGGTGGAGAAGGTCACAATAGTGAATATTGGAAGTAGGGGGTATTGCTAACAATTTGCAAACATTGCTTGGTGAAATGTATCGAGCTGAGCTTTTGTTGTTTACAATAAATATGACGATTTTTTACTTTTTCACAGTATTTCTTGTTTTCTTATCGAATTCTGTTTTGTTAATGTTTAAAATTTTCTCATTGTTTTCGTTTTTTGGAGCTGGAACGTTTCTCAACAGCCAGTCACCGAACATTATTTTCAATGGAAGCTTATAAATATTTTATTTACAATGAATTTAATGTTTTTTTGTGTTGCTCTTGAATATATGTTTTTTGTGAGCTTATCAATATAATAGTGGTGAGCTCAATATATTGAGAAAATCATCAAGTTTTGTTTTAACAGTTTACAACGTAATTTGTTGGGTGTTTTTCGTTGCAATATCAGGTCAATTTAATTGCTGGATGTTAACGAAGCAAAACATTGTAGCAATGTTTATGTACGCTAGAACTATTGTTGATTTATGTGATATCCGATTGTTCTGTTTCTGATATATCTGTCATTTATTTCATAGTGTTTGACAATAATTTGTAGTGATAGCGTCAAAAGGATTTTACCGCAATTAAGTGGTTTATGAGGGAATTTAGGAGTGGGAGATAATTAGTTATCAATTTATTTAATTGGCTAGTAATTAAACATGCCATAATTGATTGAAATCATTTTTGATTTGGAAAGATGCCCAATTCTTACATTGTAACTTAGGGTATATTTATGTTCTTAAGGGAAAAAAGAAGAATTTAAGAAATAGCAAATGCGCAAAGTAAGTAACATGAAATAAGCATAGATGAACACATGAACTTATAGGGCTAAATCATTGTCTCAATACAAAAATTTTGCGGCTTTTAAACGAGAAATGTTGATGGCGCACTGCAAATTTATCAACAAACCATATCGAAAACCAAATAATTTTAAAAAGAAATTAAAAAAAGAATTATAAAACTATTTTTTTAATTGTGCCTTACAAGAGAAGTGTTTTGAGTCGAACAACGCTATTGGAATTGAATCAGAAACAACGTACGTGACAGTACAACGGATTTTCTTCGTCATTTCTAACACTTTAAATTGTTTTTACTTTTTTTAAAACTTTGTGTGCACACCAGGGTTGTATGGAATTCCATTTTCCGTTTTCCGCCTTCCGTTTGAAAAATTCGGTTTCCGTGCAACCTTGGTGCACACTATTTTCGAGATAAGGAAGCTTCCTTCAAAGTTTAATAAAAATTCTGAGAGTTCGACTCAAAACACTTCCCTTGTTAGTCCACTTAATCCTTTTCAAGTTTATCATTGTAAAATTTTATATAAAAGTTCAAACTAATAAACTGATAACGATTATTGGAATAACTAAGGAAAAATTGAAAATATCAATTTTCCAATTTTAAAAATTTTATCAGATTAATATACTATAAAGAGGAAAAAGAGAGCAATGACTCAACAAATTTATTTTTAATTTTTTAATATTAAGACTATTCATAAAGGGCGCAACGGCGAGAAATAATTCACTTGTCTTTAAATTAGATTCGTCTTTTAAGCAAAGTTATGGTTTTTTAAAGTTTAAACATTCAATCGACTATAAAATACACGTCGATTACCGTAACCACGTCACGTGGCATTTCGAAAAATTCAGAATTTTACGAGCAACAAAATGGTTTAACTCACGTCTCATAAAATAACTCGTTCTCCTAGAATAGTCTAAATACTGTTTTACAAAAAATAATAAATTTGCTAATCTTTATTTCTATGTGAAGGCGATTTTTCTATTGACTGTCTTTTTTTCGTAAATGCTTAAATATGATATTTACGTGAAGCACTCCACTGCCACGAAACTGAGCCGCATTGCAAAAGAGTTTGCACCAATTGCGCGACACAAAACTAAATGGAGTTTCTTCGCCGTCCCAAGTCTGGTAATTGGTCTTCATTCAGTTGAGTGCTCATTGATAGCGTCCTTTACCTCGATCTTCTTCAAAATTGCTCCAGTGTGCGTAATTTTTTCCAGGATTGGTTTGTAGGAAGCGAGCGAACATACTTGCTGGAATCAACTTCTTTAAGAACAATCTGCACTTGTTACCATCTAACAGTGATGAATATTGATGTCATGTAAACTAAAATTTCGGTTAAAATTAATTAATTAATATTTCTTATTTTACAAAATAATAAATCGAAAAGTTGTGTCCTGCGTAATTGGTGCGAAGTCTTTTGCAATGCGGCGCGGCTTCGTGGCAGTGGTGAAGCTAACATTTATAACAGAATTTGTCTTAAATTCACATTCGTCATCTAAAATATTGAGGTAAAGCAATATCTAGTTATTATGTATTTTACTCATCTGGCAAAGACGCTGCCCATCATAGAAACAAAGAAAAATACGGTAAATTAGTATTTTTCGAAAATAAAAATAGTTTCGTTTATAAAATAAGTATAACAGTTTCTCATGTATGGATAGCTTTCTGTAACGCTTTTCATTGTTAAAATAGTCGATTGATAATTGAAACAATTTTATTGGATATCAATTAGTTAGATAATCTTTCCCTCCCATTGCGACGGAACGCGATATGAATCAGAAGCTCATTAATTATCAGTATGGCCGGTGCTAGCTAGCAAAATCTTAACTGATTGGACATTTCTATCCGATGGAGAAATCGAATAGAGAAACGTCCAATTTTAATGTATCTTTATCATTGTTGGTGACAGAGTTCAATAATGTTATAATCGTAATTTTTAATAATTTCTTTTTTAATTGTTATACATTACCTTTTATTATTTCTCTGTTGATTATATCATATTTAAGCCCATATGCTCACGTTTCAAGCAGATCCAGCTGTTTCAATAAATTGTACCAAATGCTAATAGAGATTATTAAAACCTATATTATATTTTTAAAAATAGTAGGAAGCACTCAATATGGAATTCTGATATAAAAACGAGCTTAGAAAACGCGCTGAAATTTAATAATTTTGAATTGTATTACTATTTTTAGAGAGTTTAAGAAAAATCTGAGCAATTGGTGTCAGCAATGTTTTTTTCAAACTATACGTATTCATTGTATGACGCGAGCACACCAAATTGAAATAAATATTTCCGAATATTTAAAAATGCCCTACTAATTTACACGTATTGTTTTCATATATCTTAATACGTCATTGGTACTAGCTTGTCTTAAAACTATTTAAAAACATGCGCTTCTTACCGAAATTTGTAAAATGAGCATCACCCAACTCAACTATTCAGTTTGGAGAGCGCGAGTAAAAGTTTAGAAAATCGTTATTTCAATTTGGTCTGTAAGAATTATATTCATATTATTTTTATAACAAGGGAAGTCACTTTAGCGTCCGCTTGAGATTTTGATGATACTTGTACCATTGATAGATTCGGATGCGCTGATTCCAAATCCGTTTTCAAAACCGGCGCAGTTTTTCTCTGAGCCGCCAAAGTTTATGTTTGACAGCTTTTTTGACGTGCATAAACCATAAAATGTCCGACATAAGGAATAACTTAATTAATTTCATTTTCTTAGCATTACAGCTGCACTCCAAATGAACATGTGAATTTTGAATTATTTAAATGAATCTTACCAACTTGCCCATACTAACTGTAAACTATTTTTCAGGTCAACTTTTCTTAAATTATCTTAACATCTAAATTTATTGATAAAATTTTAGGTTTAAAAATCTTTTTGAGCTCTATAATTAATCATTTCATTTCGAGTGCAGTTGGCCTGGTGTAAGGAATAACTACACAAAATTGTGATTGTAATAGAAATGTAAACTCAGCTTTTCCTAGATTATTTTTTTTAGTGGACTCACAATAGCACGCCAACTGGTATGGTTATAAATTAAGCTAAGTAAACGTGGTCAAATATAACTTATCGGCAAGATATTCTTATATTTAGATAGCTTAAAAAGAACCTAGTCAATTTTTCGTGATAAATTTTTTATAAAAAGACGTAATAGTTTGTAGACACGCTTAAAACTGGAAAATTGTTTATTCCAGTTGGTGTTTAATAGTTTGAGTTATTATAACTGACGTACATTAATTTTTGGAGCGAAAACTGAGAGCCAATAATTATAATAAATACTATTGAATTATCATTTAACGATGACCTTCCATTGATTAATTTTTTTTCGAAAGTTTCGAAGTGAAAATTAAATTTCAACGTTTTTAAATTATTTTCAATGGTCTCAAAGAGATCATGAAACAAATATTCAATTTATGTTAATAACTTCTCTGTTTTTCATTATTTTTCTTCGAAATTTCTAGATCAAATCAGATTTATTACTTTTATTTTTTATGAAAATATAATTAGAACTATCAATTTCTCACAACTTGATAATATTAATTAATAATTTAATTATGGTATCGTGTTGTTTTCCCTAAAGTTGGATAATAAAGTAATGATTATGATATTAATAATCGAACTGACAATATCAATCGCACTATCGGTAGATTTGTATGAGATAAATTTGTTACGTATGTATTCAGAAAAAATGACATATCGGTTCAGCAGTCTTCTCTACCAATTATTATGTCGGTTTTTTGTGCATTCTATAAAAATTTGTTTTAATCGTCTTGATTAATAAAATTTATATATTTTTTATTGTTATAATTTATGCTTATTTCAATGCATACCGGTGAAATAAGTTCTTTACTAAATTTTTATCTTTATCTATTATTCATTTCAGAGATCGATGCCTAATGGAAGAGGAAAATTTTAGGGGCGGGGCAAAGGTCTTGTTTAGGCAGCCACACGGCCACTGAGGCCATCACGTCTCTTCGTCTTTTGTTTCTCATCAATATTTTTATTTCATCCATTCTAATTTTTAAATTAAACTTTTCATTTCTTGTCATCAAAAAATAGATAACAGAAATTGATGAGAAACAAATGAGGAAGAGACGTGATGGCCTTAATGGCCGTGTGGCTGCCTAAACAAGACCTTTGCCCCGCCCCTAAAATTTTCCTCTTCCGTTAGGCATCGATCTCTGAAATGAATAATATCTTATCTTTACTAAATAAGAAAATTATATTTCACCGTGTTTTCCATAAAATATGAAACGTGGATTGAAATGGTTAATAGGTGATGACAGTGTGGCTCATGCGCCTATTTTTATTTTTGCCCACTGTATATCGAATTTCGAGCATCGTATACCTTTCACTTTTTTCTATTTTTGAAATTTTCTTTGCTATTTTCGCATTCTTCTGTTGAAATTCGAGTTCCGTTATATCTTAATTTTGATCCTAATTTCGGGCTCTGGAATATAAAATTGAAAATTTTTCGTTTCGTGTATTACGGTTTGCGTTATCTCTATTTTTCTGTGTTATTTCCGTATTTCGCTATTTTAATGGTGTTTTTTTTTAAATATATTCCTTTTCAGAGATCGGTGCCTAAGAGTGTCAGTAAATAACAACTAATGCGCTGAGTCGAACAGTGGCGGTGTTTATGTACTGTCGTAAAATAAAATGTTCGCTTGTTTATTATTAATATAAACAAGCGAACATTTTATTTTACGTCAGTACGTAAACACCGCCACAGTTCGACTCAGCGCATTAATTGTTATTTACTGACACTCGGTGCCTAATGGAAGATAAAATGATAGACGGCCACAAACAACTTTTTCGTCAATTTATCTTCAATGTGTGCTGTCCATTATTTCCTAAAAAAGAGAGGCCGTCCAAACAAGAACCTCATTCCATCCTAATTTTTTCTCTTCCATTAGGCACCGATCCCTGAAAAGGACAATGATTAATTTATCAATTTTTTCCCCTTTTTCGAAAATTTTTCATTTTGCCCATTAATGTTACATATATACTGTAACATGCCAACTGCAAAACATTTAACCGAAATTAACTTAAGCCTCTTATAGAAATTATAACGCTGAAATTTTTGATGAACTAGATAGTTTCTGATATATTCTTTATCTTGAAGTTGTTATGCGGCGTAGACATAACAAGTGGAGATCAGGAAGCTGAAAAATCTAGTAATTTTGAAGAAATATAATGAAAAACAGAGAAATTATTAACATAAATTGAATATTTGTTTCATGTTCTCTTTGAGACCATTGAAAATAATTCAAAAACGTTGAAATTCCATTTTCAATTTCTTTTATTTTGATAATAACAGAAATGAAATGAAATAATCGAATAAAGTAAATATAAAACCTAATAAATATAAAATTTAGTAGACCAAAGAATGGGAAGATAGTGGAATTCTAGAAAACTATTTAACCTTTAAATTTACGTTCACACAAAGCTCGTTTTATTTTTCTTCCAATTGGAGTGTTATATTTCGAGTCTACGTAGACCACTCTTTCCTAGAGTTTAAATAGCACAATTCTAGTAAAATGACTCGGTTGTTGAACTTTTTAGATCTTGGTTTTCAGCGAGAATATTACCAAACAGAAATTTCGGTTTTTCAATATTTATCCGTGTATTATTAATTTAAACGTTTTATATTCATTTAACTTGGCATGTGATTGTTACTAGCCCGTCTTAAACTATCTAAAAACATACGCTTCTTACCGAAACTTACAGTATGAGCACCTTTTCTGAGCCCCCAACTTAACCATTCAATTTGGCGTGTATAAGTAATATTTGACTTAAAATAGTCACAAAACAATTAAAAACTTTCTGAAACGTCGATGGAGAGCTTAATAATACGTGATTAAAAGCGTGAACTCGAAAATTCGGGTGACGTGCCATAGTCTAAATGTAATTGACGTAAACATTTTCTTTGAATTGCTCTTGGGATGTCTGAAAGTTAAATTAGATTCTACGATTTACGATTAGTTGAAGATTCATTGAGATTAACTTTCTCCAATGAACTTTCACCTTTTTTCCAGCAAAACTTGAGACAAAAGTTCTGATCCAATGGTTCTCTTAATAATTTATTTTATCAATTCAGTTACGTTAAACATGATTAATAGGAAAGAGTTAGTATATTTAACATTTTTATATTTAAAATCGCATTTTTTACATTTTTACTCAAGCTTTAAAAGAAAAAACACGGAAATCCGGCAAATTTTGCGGTTTTCATGCATCTTAAAAGAGTTTCATTAAAAGTTTCATTAAGAAAATATCATCGTACAAAATAAGAATAGATTGTTCACAATGCAATTATTCAAATATCTGTGGCGCTTTTTTTAAATCAAATATCCTTTCAATCATCAAGCATAGTTGGCAGCGTTCTGGTTTAGAAATTAAGCATTTCGTCTGGAATATGTTACAAAACTTGTTTCCGGATGGATTAACACTCGTTTCAATTAGAATTAACAATACGATTTTATCCAACACCCGTTATTTCTTAAATTATCCATGTTTTGAAATTCAATTCAGTCTAGCTTTGGTTTAATCGAAATGAGCACCGCTTGTGTGAAAAAATTGTTAAGCACGCAATTTGTTCATTAAATATTCTAAAGCATCCAGTGGCTATTGGCTACTTCCATGGATCTCTCATTACTTAAACATTTCTATTTTGTGAAGAAGCCAATCCATTTGGAAGAAGCTATTTTATTGTTTTTTCCTGTTCCATATTTATTGGAACATGCATTTACTTGGTTTATATGTACATATTTTTGAACATGTGGGTTGTTATTGTTGTTGTTGACCTTTGTTAGTTATCTAGGATCACTCAATGCTCTGATGTTTTATGTGATATAGTGTTTCAATAAAAAACAAATAAAATAAATAATTTGATTTATTTTTCAGACAATATCATGTAAATGCTTGGAAGAAATGGCGTCGACACTAAATAACTCGGCAATAGATCTTTTGGAAGAATGTCCAGATGCTAGTAGTACGGTGCGTTTGAAAAATGGAAGGCAATTTGAATGGTAATTGTTTAGGTGATTCTAAGATTGAAGACAATATGCTGTGCAATGGAGCAACTTAAAATTCAGCAGAATGATATATACGCGAATCAATCCGAGGCCGATTCTGAAAGTATGGTTTTTTGTATGTAGAACGTTGGATTTGAATTTTCATTATTATATTCATATTATCGTAGTGCAGTTTTTTTTATACGAAATTATATTGAAGAATCATATTGCTCTCAAAAGGACATAACACTTTTTCTAGCAAACGCTAATAAAAAGAATTAGAGAAAAGTAACTGCGAGAACAGGACAGGCGCGAAATTTTCTCCTTTAAATGATGTTACAAAAAAACTGCACCACAATAATAGTTAACTATTGTCCTTTTCAGAGATCGGTGCCTAATGGAGGAGGAAAAAATTAGGATGGAATGAGGTTCTTTTGGACGGCCACATCAATGTGTGTTGCCTCAAAAAAATTAGCATCCCACGGTGAAGGGGAATAGACGAAAAAGTCGTTTGTGGCCGTCCTTCCGAGACTATCATTTTTCTTCTTTTTTTGTTCGTCCATTAGGCACTGGTCTCTGAAAAGGACAATAGTTATATATATATATATATATATATTATGTTTTGGTTTTCTAAATACAGTTTCACGGCGAACCACTGCGTATCAAAAACGTGAAAATGACGTGCATCAATTTAGGCACTTTAAGAAATTTGAAAGTTTAATTAATTTTGTTAAGAACTTATGAAAATCATTAATTATCTTATTTAATCTTAACAAACGGCTGACTTTAAAAATATAACTATTGTAAATTTCAGAAATAGGCGCCTAATGAAAGAGCAAAAAAATAAGAAAGAAATTATAGTTTCATATGGACGGCCACACGACCCACGACTTTTTCATCTATTCCTCTTCAATTTGTGTTATCCATTTTTTTGATATACCACACATTGATGAGAGACAAAAGAGCAGTCGTCCAAACGAGAACCTCATTCCATCCTAATTTTTTATCAAATACTATCTAAAGATTAAAACATTTTACCGAAGTTTTATATTATAGTGCAATTACTTAATAGATGCTTTTGCAATTCCACTTGACGTGAATTTCATTTCTGTTACCTAATATTTATTTTTAAAGAAATTTTGTAACCCCACGTAATTTTCTGGGCAACAGTTGTTGCGTGTGATTTTTTTCGGAAGAGTAAAAAAATAAGAAAAAATTATAGTTTCGAATGGACGGCCAAAAAAGGACTTTTCATATATTCCTCTTTAATGTTCGCCGCCCATTTTTGAGACAAGAATATTATCATATCCTTTTTGGGAATTTAATAGAAACAGCAGGAGCACACTATGTCAAATTTTTAAAGTGAAGATAAAAAATAGAGAATAATTTTTGGATAGATACCCAAATAAGAAAAAGCTACTCATCTTGAAAATTTCGACAAGAAGCTCATATTTTTAAAAAGTTTAAGACAGGCTAGTAAAAACGACTTGCCAATATTTATAAAAATAATAAGTGTAACTTAAAGACACGTTTAAATATTTTAATTTGGCGTGACAACATATTAAACGTGGTTTAAATGGGAACCATTTTATTTGAACCTTTGAACTAATTTCAATTATAAAATTAAATTATTTTTTACTCTATCTTGACATATTTTCCTAAAATACTTCCTTCTAAAATATCCTAAATCCTAACAGAAAAATGTTAGATTCGAGAACTTTTTTAAACTCTTAAATGTTTCATTCGACGTGGTGTGGTCGACATAGATTTTCATAAGAACCCTTTTAGTACTACTAATTTTGGTTAATTACTACTGTTTTCTAGAGTCGTCAAATAGCAATATTAATAATGTTAATTAGATATACATAGAAAAATTCTGCATTAACTGACCAATTATATAGTGTTTTGCTTCCCAACCGCGAACCATAGAGTCCGAAACAGAATTTTTTCGATATACAGTAACATTTAAAATAAAATTCGTAGATTAATTTATTTTGTATGATCTATAAATGGAAGAAACCTTCAATTGTTTTCCATTTTTACTTTAATCTTATTTATTTTTCATCAAATTTCCAATTTCTAATTCAGCATTATTTATCTCTGCCATAGGTTTATAAATCATCACATAGCACACCGAAATTTATTTTAATTATGGAAGGTAATGGGAGTTGAATACGTGACACGTCAAATGAAATTGACAGTCTCGCTATATTTAAATTGTGTTTATTAAATTATACATGGAAAAAAAAAATAATTAATTTTTAGATAAATGTTACAGGTTTTCCTTAGAATATCACTGACGCTTTCAATTTTTACGAAATTCTAGATATAAAGGACAATTTTGAGCTTTTAGTTTAAAGAATTTATTTGGCGGGTTTCTGACATTTGAGATAGTAAAAAGTTATTTATGCTGGCCATAGTCGATTTAAAACACTTTGTAACACGTGCGTCCTCGCTATGTTTTTTACATTTTTTATATTTAAATTTATTATATTCTATATATATATATATAGTCCTTTCCAGAGATCGGTACATAATGGAAGAGAAAATAGAACAAAATGGGGTTCTCGTTTAGACGACCACTCTTTTATCATCAATAAGTGTTGTCTTAAAAAAATGGATAACAAATATTGAAGAGGAATAGATGGAAAATGTGACCGTTCAAATGAGAACATCATTTTTTTCTTATTTTTTTACTCTTCAATTAGGCACCGATCTTTGAAATTTACAATATATATACATATAAATTTAAAAATATATAGTATATTTAAATATCTAAATATATAAATTAACATAGGACCCAATTCTCCGTGTTTAAAATTGTTTTAGTGCGCAGCGGTTCGCGCTTACAACGAAAATGGAAACTACAATAATATTTTTATTAATTTTTTAAAATAATTATATCGAAAAATTGTAATATTTAGGCTCAATGAACACTGACAATTCGAATATAATAATCGAGATGAGGTCTTGGCTTCAGCAGAAAGAACAACAATTGGAACAGAATAACAATATTTTAAAAACGGGATCTAATATTTCAATTCTACTGCTTGATCAACAGGTTTGTGGCAATTAATTCTTAATGATATCATTTATTATACGAATTGATTGACGTTCACACCCAATGGGCGTTATCGAATTCAGTGATAAATGTTTTATAATTAAGGGCTCTAGTATCATTTCATCAGTTTAGTTTATATATATTTTACTTGTAGGATAAAAATTCAAAATTTTTTCTTTTTCTTTAATTATTATTCCATATTTAATTAGAAACCTCTATATTTTTTACAATTTTTATTAAATTGAATTAAAGGCGCATGAAGAGGAGCGGTTGAGGCCTCGTTTGGGTAAAGAGACATACTGTGCCGTTTTAAATTTTGAATTTGATTATCATTTTGTTTTTCTTTTCTTTTTATTTCAAATTTATTTTTTTATTATTTGCATATTGCATAGATCTCTACTCTCTAAGAATCTACTAAGACTCTACTAAGAATAATGATAATACATTTTCTGTGTTATTGTTTTTTAGGTTCGATAAAGAAAAAAATAACCAAATTTAATATAAAACGCTATATGAAAATGATGATTTCAAATTATTTTAGCGCATGTTTATAAAGAAGTTGTTTTCAAGCCACTTCAATATTACAGTTCTTCTTTTAAGAGGCGCTTCAAATTTTTAAAATCTGTTAGGCTTAATAACTTTTCTGAGCTCTAGTTTTTACAAATTCGTTTCGCGAGATTGTTTGTCTTTATCCAAACGATACAAAGACCGAGACTAATCTTTCGGCTCCTTTAACCCATTTTTCTCATGAATTTAAACTTTGAGAATCTTATATTTGGTTTGATTTAGTAATAGCCTAATATTATTGTTCATAAGTCTGTTCAGAGCCAGTATGAAAGAACTTATTTATCCGTTAAATATTGATGGCAAATAATTGTTAAATTTACTAAATACGATTAACGATTATTTTCCTATATCCAACTCGCACTGCCAGCAAGTATGCGCAAATTATAAAGACCGTGCACCAATTGTGCACAAAACGTTCTTTCAATTCATTATTTTCTAAATATTTTATTTATCATTGTTTAACAGAATTGACAAATAATGAAAATAGTATAAAACAAATATAATATTTTTTGAGCAACATTAAAACATTAAAACAAAATTTTTCTGTTAAACTATAATTAATAAAAAATGTAAAAATTGCGCAATTGGTGCGCGTATTTCTTGGCAGTGGTGTGCATCAGTGATGGACGGAATCCTGCATTCCTTGTTCTGCATTCCGTATTCCGTGCTCCTTAAATTGACATTTTATTCTGTATTACGCGTTCGGTATTCCATTCCGAAGTTGAAAAATTGCATTCCGTCCATATTTGGTGTGCATCTTGTCTTATAATTTTTTTTGATTATTCATATTGCCTCTAGATGCACCTAAATTAGACAAATAGATGTTTGCGCACCGATGAACTCCCTAAAGATATTAATAACTTCTTAAAATATTAAATATGGGCATCGATTCTCATCTATGCACAACTCATATGCTGCACCCATACTCTACTTCAGTTTTTACGATTCGATTTGATTTTTTCACTTCTATTTTTACAAGATATGAAAATGATGATTATTCAATATTTAAACGAATATAATAAAACTTAACAGAAATCGATTAAATTTTCCTTGACGCAAGGTGACGAAATTTGCCACAAATTCTGTCTACACTCCATTTCCACGAAACCGCGCCGCATTGCAAAAAACTTCGCACCAATGGCAAACTCAACCTTTTAATTTATTATTTTCAATGTTTAAATGTCACTTATATGGACAATGAAGACTCTTATGGTCCATTATTTGAGGCACTAAAAATTTATTTTCATTAATTTGTCAGGATTTCTGCATAATGAAACGGTTAATGATAAATAAAATATTTAAAATAAAAATAATAATAAATTAATAAGGTAGTGTTTGTAATTGGTGCAAAGTCTTTTGCAATGCGGCGTGGTTTCTTGGCAGTGGAGTGTGTCTAAATTATGAAAAGTATCGGTAAAAGATTTTTACTAGTCGCGTGCATAAGAAAATAGTTTTATTTTTAAATAATTTTTCTAATCTTTGTTTAAGCAAAGGACGTTAAAAGTAATGATTAACTATTATCTGTCTCTTTCTTCTATTTTTTTATTTAGAGAAGTTAATTTTAAAAATCATTTGTTCTGAAAGTATTCTCTGTTGAAATTTCCGAAAGATAAATAAGAAAGTTTTAGTCTCAAAATATTAATATAATAGACTGATTAGGCACATTATTAGAGTTAAATTATTAAGTTGCTTAAAGGACCATAAAGTTATGGTCTCGCTTGGGACAAAGAGACGGGGGAGTCGATTTTATTTTCATTTCGCAAAAAAACTTTGTGTTTTATTTCGCGTTTCTTTCAGTTGTTATTGTTGTTCTGTTAAAACTTTTTGTTAGTTTAATTTCAATTATATTAATTCTGGTGTTATTTTATGGGTTTTAGGTTCGAAAATGCCCAAAGGTAAGCGATATAATGAACAAATTGAAAATTAAATCGACACCTCTGTCTTGTAACCCGCCCCAAACCCCCAAAAATTTTCTTTCTGATGTTCTTTTCAGTTTTTTTTAGAGATATACATTTTAAAAATGGCCTCTTAATGATTTACATTATTCAAATAATTATTTAAAAATTATTTAACTAGGATTTATCCATTTTCAGTGTGAATTAACGCGACACTTTAATTTGTGCGAGAGATTAAGTTATTTGTTTTGGTTCATATCTTGATTTATAAATTTTTTAAATCAATTATGTCTTTTGATTGAGTTTAACGTCATTAGCACTCGTAGCTCTTTGTGAATATTTACACAAACAGTTATCGAAGTGGATGCTTTTGGAGGAATATTTTTTTGTACTTGGCTGCTGCATCCGTTGAAGAGCAGTATAAGCCATATCAATATTTATATAGTATATATATATATATACATTTAGTTTGATTTGCTGCATATCTTGATACATGTTTACCTGTTCGTTTATCTCGGATATGCTGTCATCATGTTATTATTGTATCATAAACATACACAAATTGATGTCAATGTTTATACAAGAACGAAGGGCGGTATAGGAGAAAATAATATTTGATACTACTAATAATATTAACAATAACATTAATACACTTTATTTTGATATGATTATTTGTCTCATTAATCCCTATAATTCAAATATTTCACAATTAGATTAATACTAACCCAACATTATTGTAATTCAAATGATTTTGAGAAGTATCAAATTTCACGACGGTATTTTTTTATTATAGTTTGGACGAGTCACAATGGAATTGACATGCATTGTTTGTTTTAGAAATTAAGTTTCTTGAATGAAGTTTACGTGAATATTAATGTTTGCATTTCCGGAAGGCAAAGGACTCATGCGTCTTCGCAACTGCACAGCTGGTTGTCTTCTTTGCATTCTTGGTTTATTGTCATCAGAATTTACAAAAATTGTTGATAGTATAGTATTAGATTAAGGCATTAGATGAATAATGATATTGGTGGCCTTCACTGATGGTCATAAATATGATGAATAATTAATATTTGAAAATGATGGATTAGAGTCAAACATTGATAATGTTTTATTGCGAATGTGCCCGTGTTAATTTGTATTGATTGAGGTGTAATATGTATTTCTTGTATACGCTTGTGAAATTAAAGACGTAAATTACTTTTTTATAGAATTATTATGTTATTGTCCTTTTTGCTGCCAAGAGATCGCTGTCAATTGGAAGAGCAAAAAATAAGAAAAACGATAGTCGAATGGATCGCCACACGGTCACAAACGAATTTTTCGTCTATTCCTCTTCAATGTGGGCTTCTCATTTTTTGAGATAACACACATTGATGATAGATGAGATGATGGCCGTCCAGATGAGAACCTCATTCCATCCTAATTTTTTCCTCTTCCATTTGGCACAGATCTTTGAGTATTTTTTATTTCGGAATTACGTATATATGAAAAGTTAAATTTGGGAATCCGGAATTCGGGAATCCGGGAAAAAGACAATAGATATTTGTAATTTATTCGTAATTTTTTTGTAAATTTGTTCAGATTAGCTGATGTTGTAAGTCAAGATCCTAATCTGCTAATAGAAGGTCTTGAAATAATGAGCGTAACATAATAAAATAAACAAGTATTAACTTAATTTTCATAATTTTCTTCTCTACCTCTCTGAGCTCACGCTCATGAAACAAAAATTAGTGCGTGTCTTTTCGTAGTCTGCATAAAAATTTGAAAATTTCAAAGCCTTGAACATCAGTTTTTCAATATACGGGACCGGCTCCCTTTTTTTTTAAGAAAATACCCGGGACGAGGGAGAGCTCCCATCACTGGAGATTACCGTCTATGGATACGTGAATTCGTTGATAGCAGGAATGGGCGTTACAGAGCCGACAATTTTTCGATTTCAAATTTCTAAATTCCTGATTCCGAAATTTAACTTTTCATTTAGATGGTTACACCAGATATGGGCGTAATTCCGAAATAAATAAAAAACCCCATCCTGCCCATTTTTGCCTCGGGTTCGAATAATTTTTTTCATAGGTACTTTTGTAGGCTCACGGGTATTATTTTTTATACATATTAGATAAATAATTTTCATTAAAATTGAATCGTCGAATTCCTCATGAAACATTCTTTTAGCTTATTCTTTTTACTTTTATCTTTTATTATAACTTATTATTATGTTAAGGATATTCCTAATTTAACAGTTTCCCATCAGTATAAATGAAATCCATCTAACTATCGTTTTATCGTTTTACATTTTTTCTTAGAGAGAAGGCACAAGTTAAACTTGGCAAAATTGTAGTCTGTAGCTATGTGCACGCCAACTGGAAATAATTATGCTCCCATTATTAAACGTGTGTGTGAAAACTATTTTCACCATAATTTAATTATGCTTTTCTTAAACTATTTAAAATCATTAATATATTTTAAAAAACTTTAATTTGAGCACGTTTAATGAGCTCATTTTGTTAACGTACCAGTTGCGTGACGTTTGTATTTATTGTCCTTTTCAGAGATCGGTGCCTAATGAAAGAGGTAAAACATTAGGATGGAATGAGGTTCTCGTTTGGACGGCCATCTTCTCATCTCTCATCAATGTGTGTTGTATCAAAAATGGATAACACACATTGAAGAGGAATAGACGACAAAGTCGATTATGGTCGTCCTTCCGAGACTATCATTTTTCTTCTTTTTTGTTCGTCCATTAGGCACATCTCTGAAAATGACAATAGTCGAGAGATATAATTTTGGATGTTTTTAAATGTAGGAAAAACGGAAATTTCTCCCGTCGTAATATAAAATGGATTTCCGCAAGAAATCACGTATTATTACATCATAAATCCTAATTAATTAAGGAATTGATGTTTGAGGAAGAGTTTTTAGTTAGATGGTGTAGTATTCCGCGATTTTTTGCGAACGTGCTTTTTATTTTACGTTTGGAGCAATTTCTGATTTTCCTAGATTTAATAAAATCCATATTTTTGATAAAAATTGAAATATTTTTAAGAATAAATTAAAATTATTTATGTTAAATATTTCAAAACAAACTAAATTTTTAGAATTTTTAAGTGTGATTTTTGAATTTCCACGTAACGAAAACAAATAAGATTCTAGACAAGTTTTATAAACTTGTCTTAAAATAGAAAATATTATAAGAAACACTCAAACGAGCTTTCGTACGTTCGTTAAGGAATATTGTCATCTTTGTAGAATCGATTAAAATAATTTATTTCATCCTCTCATACTATCGTAGTCCTTGTTTGCGGACAGTCACCATTTAAATGAATATGCCTTTCAATTTGATTGTTATATTCTTATAAATACAATTTGAATGACATTCCCATGCCAAAGACAACTCTTCATAGTTTTTATTGGAATTCATTTTATCATTATTCTCTTGATTCAAGGATTTTTAAATTAATAATCATTCTAGAATATAATTTGATGCCAACATTTTTCTAAAACGAAAATGTCACTTACAGTATTAAATTAAAACACTGATTCATCGTCATTTCTAAAAACAGGCCGACAAATATATTTTTTATTTTTGATTGGTATGAACAATCATCATTTATAGTCATGAATGCATTTGAAACAAATTTGCACGTATCATTTGAATAAATTGAAGTGTAATAGTATCTAGAATTGCGAAAATCGATAATTTTACAATATTCTGTTATATAACAAATGAATTTGTACTATTTTAGCGCCTCCAGTTGGAAATTCAACGAGACGGACAATTGCTCGTGAATAGTTTGGTGAAGGATTCCAAGTACATTGGATAGTGTTTGTATTCATTTTTATAGTGGTTTTTATTTAGTTCGAGTAGCAAGGTAGTCTACGACGAAAAGAAACGGAAAGAGGCAACGAATATTGAGGTGTTCCGGAAACGATGGCATACACTTTATCTCGATAGTCTGTTGTTGTTGTGCAAGATTGAAGAGTTTTTGAAGAAACAGGTTTGTTGATTGGATTTAAAACCTTTTGTGATGATTAAGGTTTAAAGACTTTTGTAAATTTTGGAGCTTTAGTTATTATAAGCTAACTTTATCAATAATTAGATTAATGTATAGCCATTGAAAAATATTAATTTTCCCAGAAAACGCACAGAATTATATCCGCACCAAAAATTTTTTTCAATTTTTAAGCATGTCTGTAAATTTTTTTCGTCATTGTAACGAAACATTTTTCACCACAATTTAACTAGGGTTTTCTGAAACTTTATAAAATTAGTGATATATTTGAATTTGAGAACGTATCTCATTTTATTACCATAACAATTGACGTGTATCCGTTACTTATTTTTTATGGAGCATATTTGAATGAGTGACCGTAATATAGGACGTAGAACAGTTTTTATTTATGTTCACAGATCATTTATATTTGTTGTTATGACAGTTTACACCCCATTTGAAATGGTATTGGCGTATTTTTTTCTTAATTTTAACCTTTCATTATAAAAAGTATGATTTTGGATAACAAGGTTTATTAGTTCATATTTCACTCATAATTTACTTATCAGTGTACTCTTAAAGACAACTAGAGTCGTACTATAATTTCAACAAAATTCAAGAAATTATTTAAATCTCGTATCATAAAAACTTCCAATATTATATGACAATTTAACCCTCATCGTTTCGTAGTGGATATTGGAAACAGGTGGTCTTGAAGAATCGTGGCGCCATTCAAATCTCTGTCAGTTATGTGTTTCTTTTTTTAAAATGTTTCTTACAGTTATTAACACATTCTGAGTATTATATAGAACTATTAAAGTGTGTAATTGTGATTGTTGGAAGGTTATTGTTTACAGAAAAAAACATCCTCGTAAAATTGACATTTAATAGTTTTGTTTTTTTTAACAATCCGGTTGATTCTGGGTTCAATTGAATTTTATAAACAATTTGAATGCATTTTTTGATATTGTATTTACGGTTTCGCTTTTAATGTTATGGGTGTCTATGTTAATTTTCGACTATTAAATTGAAATTCCTTAACGTTAAATGCAGATGTTTCGATATTTCAAAAAAACACTTTTGATTGTCGACTCGGGAATTGTCATGAGTATTATGATTAAACATCTGTATCTTTATTATATTTTGAATGTTTGACTTGATTTTTTGTTATATATCGGTGATATAGAATTGCTTCAGTTGTTGGTTTTAAGAACAAAAGACTTGACTGAGACGCGCCAAATTAAAAGGACAATTTAGCAATATTTAGACGAGATTTATAAGTTCCTAGGTGCAACAAATTTTCACGTCAATTGCACAGGCTTTTTTTAAATGTATCTGGTGCTTTTAATTTAGAGATTGGAACTTCTTAACAGAACAGGTGAAAGTGATAATTTTGCATTATTCAATTGAATCTTAATATTTTCCAAAAACCACTTTTTACGTGGCTTTAATGTGTTTTACGAAACCTCACCGGGAAACTTAAAATCCTTAAAAATGTAATTGGAAGATTAATAGACGTCACCCGGACGAAAAAAAACGAGGGTTTAATTTAACTTAACGATTTTCATCCATAAATGTGTTTTTATATGAATTGGCTTAAAATAGCCAATTTACAAACAAAGATTTTCTGAGAAGTCCACGCTGACATTAGTAATACGTGATTGAACTCTGTAAAATCGACCTTTTCGGTTGGCCTGCTTATATTGATTGTGCACATTCTAGACAAAATCATGCGAGATCTGTCAAGCAAAACAATAAAAGCGGTGATTTAACATAATTTAAAAACCTTTATCTTCACACCATTATTTTAATAAAATGAGCTCAGTAAAGGTGCTTAAAGGTGATATTAAAATTTATAGACATTTTAAGAGAATAATGTCTAAATTGTCGTGGGAAAATTTGTTAAAGAAGTGTAAATATTTTAATAGCCAAATTATGGAAAATCGCTATTTCCATCTGCCGGGCATCTTATAAGCTAGATGAAAACATTTATTTTTCGGATTTTAAGTCAGTCACATTCTGAATGAGTAGGTCCTTAGATTTCTCTTTTGTCAAGGTGAGCGAGAAGTGGTTTGATTTTGGTGAAATTACTCCACGCTGCCTCGATTCGTCTTGAAGTTTCCTCGCTCAAACAGCCGTCTGATCTAATGTAGCTGTCCAAATATTTAACACCTTGATAGACTTTGCACGAAATTCCCCCACTTGATACCGATTCTAACGACGCAAAATTGTTACGCAGTACGATGGTTTTCGAATATTTTGATTTTTCAGAGTTTAAGTCTGTTATTGTGTTATAAAACATTGTATACGCCAGTTAGGGTTTCTTTTTAATTGCCTAAAAGCCTTAAAATATTCTAAAAACGCTTGATTTGAGAACGTTTATGAAACTCGCTTTATCGTAGTTTATCGCCGTCAACGAGCATCTAATCAATTTTATTGGATGATTTGCAAGTTTTTTGATATAGTCTATATAGTTGTTATGGGCTCCTATTTCATAATTCATTTAGCTTCAGTTAGTTCTTGAACATCAGTAACTGTGAGATCTATACTGTAATTGTATAACTGTTCATTACCTTATATTTTAATGTTAAACATATTTAATGTAAGGGAAATGTTTTCTAAAATACAAATTCTCGAAATATATAATTTCGATAGTAGATGGAGGGAAATGGTTAATTCCGACAAGGTTTTTTTAAATCTAATTTGGGACTCTTTAAGAAACCGGTACAACTATTAGAATATGAAGGAGAGTGGCTAATTGAAATCGTATTAAATATTCCACGATATCCTTAACCAGATCCACCATAATTTTATTAATGATTGGAATTTATAGAAACATATATTTTTTTTTAAATTCAGTTATAAGAAATTAAATATTTTTTAGAAAGTACAGTATGACATATCATTGTTTCTCGCTTTAAATAATTGTTTATATGAAAGTTATAACTGTCATAAAGCAAATTTTGATTTAATCTTTAATTGGTTTTAGTTATAATAAAGGCTATTAGCAAGAGAAGAAAGTAGTTTAGGTAATATTGTTTTCTTTGTTTGTATTTTTTAATTTAAAGAGAGAAAGTCATTAAAATTGTCATTTTTCATGATTTATTTATTCATTAGAATCTGTCAAAAATCTACAAATTCTCTTACTTGAGTACATTTCTGGAGCCGATCGAACAAGTTTTCTTTCAAAGCAAAAATGATATTTCAAGAAGAGACCGAAAAGCTTTGCGGTCAACAATGCGAATTGAAATGAATTTAATGTGTAAAATAGTCGTCGTCGTCATAATTTAATAATGCTAGTAAGCGTCGCCGAAAATCTCACACGATCACAGTTGCTTGGTCGGCGACACGTTGTGAGATGTCACTAAGTGAACATTCAACACTCACTCATTCAGTCAGTCGGTAATAATAATAATAATGACTGTGGTAATATAATTGATATGTTTACGTTGGAATAGTTCTTAATCAATTTTGAATTTATTACTATTGAGTGTTTTGATATTTATTTTATTTATATCTTCAATCATTTCTTGTCTTTTTTCTCTTGCAAAAGCTTTTGATTTTATTTACAAATAGTACTTCAATTAAATGTATATTATATTATTATTTATTTAATTTGATTTTAGGAGTTAAATATGTGTAAATGCTAAAACTTTGATGAACCCTATTTCTACTTTTTGTGCAATTTTATTTTATTTGTATTTATTCCTTAAATTAAAATACAAAATTTTCTAAATATAGGCTATTTAAAATTTTTGACAACGTGTTGCAAACCGCTGCGCAGCAAGAGAATAAAGACAAGTCTCTCTCTTTTCATAATTGTCGCAACGTGCAGATTTTTGCAATACGTCCTCAAAACAATTGAAGTAACCTATATTTCAGCTAGACTAATAAAATCAAAATTTTAGTAAGATGTACTATAATTTTTTTAGGCTTTAAGTCTAAACAATTAAACAATTTATCCTCCTAATGAAACTCGTCAAAATATGGTTTTTAAATAAATAAGCTTTACGCCAACTGAAAATGAACTTTTTTTAAAATTTTAATCAATATTACATGTTGATGCGTGTTAATTTCAAATTAGTTTTATCGTAACTTTGGTTGACACATTTTAAAGTATATTATAAACCGTTTTTCTTATCAATAAAACCATATTTGTGCATCATTTCTGAGCTCACCATTTAATCGTTCCATTTGGCGTTCTAGAATGTTATCTAATGGTTTTCCTTAATAACGAGATACCTAATTTATGTATATTTAAATGTTATGAGATCCATAGGTGTTATTTTAAAACTTAATTTGCATGAAGATCATAAAACATTAATGACGAGTTTCTTTAAGCCAACCCGACCGCGATACATTTAAGTGGTAATAATTATTGGTTGTAATAACAATTTGTGAGTATACCTGTGTAAACAGAGGCATATGAGATCGTCATAATTAGAATGAATAATAAAATGAATAATTAGAATGGACTTTTGAGAGTGCGCCGAATGGATATTGTAGAAAAGGTTGTGTCGATTTCAAGTTGTTTCGTTTGAATTACAATTTTTATATTAAATATCGTGAAAATATTATTGTTCTCTTTTTTTAAATGCAAGTCATCTGAGCTTATAGGCCAGATAAAGTATGTTTGTGAATCTATTAGAATAAAGCATATAATAGTCAATCATATTTAATTTATAGAATATGACCGCTTTTGACATTCTTTCCGTAACCCGCTACTACTTAAAGCAAACAAATCCTATAAATTTTGCAATAACTACTTTATATCTTGTAACTTGCCCCTCTGGAATCGTATCTATTTTCTGGATGTGAATTTTCCTTTGTATAACATTGTAAATATTATTGATAATACCCTTAAGTCATTACGTTATCTACGCAATCTTATTCACAGCGTATCTATGTCAGAGATCGGAGAGACTCAATAGGATGTCCCGGGGTTTAATTTCATTTTAAGGCTCCCATGCGGAATTCCAAGAAACGGAGCTCTCTCCCATTACTATACATTGACAGATTGTAATGAATAAAATGAACTTTGATAATTTTCGAGATTAGTCGTTCATCGTAATTATTGGTAGATAATTACTCTATCATTTTTTTTGCACGGTGCTATAGCGAATGACTAATTTTAAATCCGTAAGCTCACTATAGCTTGCGATTGTTAAGTCAATTGTATTGCCAATATAACATGAAAAAACTAAAAAAAAACGCCAAATTAATCGTTTAAAGTTAAGTTGAAGCTCAGAAAAAAACTGCTCAAATAGCGTTATTCGGTAAGAGAATCGTTTTTCCATGTACCTAGTTTGAAATATGCGTGACAAGTTTACGTGTAAATTATTATAGAATTCATAAGGGTTAAGTTATAATACTTGTTTAAATATTAAGATATGGTCGATTTAATTTTGTTTTTAATTTATATTTAAAAAGTTTAAAGTTTATTTTTAAGTAATATTCTCTAATGATTATTAACCCATGGAGCTCTCTTTGTTATATTACTTATATATTATCGAAAACCTTTGATATAAAGGATAATCCATTGCACATTGAAATCAATTGGTAATTATAAAGATTTTGATAAATGTATTTGCTTTTATGTTTGCTCGATTCTCAAGGGATAATCATTGTCTAAAATGCTCTTGGTTATTTCTTTAGTAGAGTTTATAATTTGAGTTGAATTTAAAACAGAATATAGCAATTCATTGAGTTAGTCTCAAAATTCAACCGGGCTTTTGTTTATTTATAGATCTTTCTAATTTATTTTTGTTAATTGAATAGTGGTTAGAATTTTGACGTGAACTTATGAACATATCAGTATATTTAAATCAAGAAACATTACGTGAACACGCAGAAAAGTCGAAACTAAAACGTAGACGAAAATTAAAAATCCCACGACACAATCCAGAATGATTTGGTGTGATATGCATTATCTTTTTATAGTAAATTTGAGTCAAGAAAAGGTGAGCCAGATGAATTATCAAAGAGGTAAAAATTAGTTTTTAAGTTTCACGCAGAAATTAAAAAAGTCACTTAAATATTGCAAAATTGTCATTTTCATCTGGCATGAATAGGTAACTAAAATTTTGACCCATTAAGAGCTGGATCTTGTTGAAGATTATCCGTGCAATTAACTCTATTACGCAGGTGTTTTACTACTTAGACCCAGCTATATTTATTTCCTTTTTATATATATATATAATTGTTCTAATGATGAATTCAACAATATAGTCGATCTTCTTTCTCAAGTCTGTACGGTCGATATTGTTTCCCAACTTCTTTTATTTCTATTTTTATTAATAGACAGCACACGAAATTATTCTGAATTGCGTCATTGTCTTGTTAATTTTAATCCATGTTTTTGTTTCGAATTAACTGCGTTATGAATTGTTTCTTGATTTTAGGATAGTTATCAGTGATGGGAGTGACCCCGTTTTTTCGAATTCCGGGCGGGCGGGACATTGAAAAAATTGAAATTTTCAAAACCCGAGGACCGGGACTTCCCCTTTTCCCTACCGGAACTCGGGACTTTAGTTTTAATATCCGGGATCACTTTTTTTTTTAGAAAAATACCCGAGTCGGGTGGGGGAGTCCCTCCCATCAGTGATAGCTATCCATTCATGGATTAATGTCAAAATGCTCGTCTCTATTTAACTAACAAAACTACATTAGACAGGGCTGTTAATAAACGGGCGGTCTTAAATTGGCACCCCGACTGGTGTTATTATTAAATGAGCTCAGTGAATGTGCTCAAATCTAACTTTTTGATAAGATATTAATATTTTTAGATTGTTTAAGGAAGGCCTTATTAAATTGTAGTAAGCAATGTTTTATTGAGGAGACGTAAAAATTTGCATACACGGTTAAAAATTGGAAAATCGTTATTTCCAGTTGGCGTGTGACGGTAAATTAATCGTTGGAATATATGTGAGTTCTCTCTACCGAGGGAAAATATATTCAATTTTGTGGAATTTTAAAAGGTTTTATAGATTTTTTAAAACAACTTTTGTCGTTGTTTACACTTAAGGGACAAAAGGAGTATACAGTACCGGTCAAAAGGTTGTAAACGTCCGGTTTTTCCGAGCATAACTCTACAAATACTTTATTTTATTTTTCCTTATTTTTGTATGACCCTTTTCCACAAATTTTCTAACCCCTTCAGAAACAATGCGGCTCAGTACCGGCTCTCCAAAAACCAGCGTTTACAACCTTTTGACCGGTACTGTACCATTCTATTTGGTTCTTGATTTATTATTTTTTCGCAATTTCAAGGTAGCTTTTTAAGGTACCCCTTGTTTAGTTTTATTCAAATTAATTACACACAGAAAATAGAACAAATTTGAATGTGTTATTTCAAGGTTTCATACCTAATTGTTATTGTTGTGAGAACCATCCCACTAATTAATGGTTTGCGCGAAAAATTGCAATTGTATTATGGAGCCATGAAGATGGAAATAGCGCCGTTTGATAACAATTTCAATAAGTTTTTATGAGTGAAATGAATTTCTTTGAGAATATTTACTTGTATCATTGTTTGTAATTGGGATTATTGATGTGCGCTGTTTTAGGCACATTTTGACTAGAGCTAGGTTTATTGAGCAGTTGAGTATATAAACAAGTATTTTGCTTGTCGATTCGAAGTTTATATGATTGTTATGAATTGTAACGATTCAGATGTTGAGCTGTGGTTTTTTTGTTGTAAATGCCGTATTGAAATATTTACAATTGGTTACCAATTGTGCGTTATATTAACATCTGTATTGTTGAATGACATACGATTGATATCACATTTCGTCTCAGTCGAACAAAATATTTTCATATGTACATAATGAGGCAAAAGTATTTGTTAATTTATTTATTTGTTTGCACACCTTTCGTTTTGAACGATGACATTACCTTTCGAACAGAATATTGCATGATGAATCGAATTGAATCGAATCATCCATTTGTTGTTATTATTTTAGACTGCCCTTCAATGACCACCCGAGTTTGTTGAATGTGAATTTTGTGTGAGTGTATTATATTCTATTTGCAATTATCCATGTTTACGCTGATGCTGGATAAATTAGCGATATTCGCATTTAATTACCGGTGTACAGTTGTGTACAGTTGATATATTTATTCAGCGAGTCGATGAATTTTAAAAGACTTTCACTTTGTATGCGATTTATGAAGTTTATATTATGATTAATAGGATTCAGATTTTGTATTAATAAACTTTACTGTATTTTGTTTGTTTGTTAGATTTAAGACAACGGATTTATATCAAAATAAGGTTAAATATTTCAGCCTGCTGAAAGTTAATATTTCGCTGAAAGGAGGGAACCTGCTGAAAGTTAATATTTCGGGAAGGTTTTACTATTTTTCGATAGTTTAAGAAAAAGCTGACCAACTGACGTTAATTGTGTTTCTTTTTAATACACGTATGCCTTGTATGACGCGAGTAGAAATCAGAAAATCGTTTTTTTTTTTCAATTTGGCGTGCTTACCTGCTTGATTACTTGATTGCCTGCCGTCATTCCGACTGCGTCGAGATGCGGACCAACTCTCTCCAGAGTATTCGGCATCCAATGTTGACCAAATCGTCTTCTTCTCGAGAATACCGATTCTTCTCCGTGCTGCCCTGGTGGTAGACTTCTCGTGGGCAAATTTCGCGACGCAGAGCTTGACTCTGTCCGACCACCTTCCCTTGGGTCTCCCTTTCGCTCTTGACCTAATAGGATTCAGATTTTGTATTAATAAACTTTAATATATTTTGTTTGCTTGATAGATTTAAGAAAACGGATTTATATGAAAATTAGGTTAAATATGATGTTTAATCACTTAAAAAAACGATGTTTAATCACTTTCTACTAATTTCTACATAAATTGATTGGAAACCATTCTAAAATTATTAAAAAAAACTTTCTGCATAATAGTTAAATCGATAAATTATATAATTTTTAAGTGTTGATTAAACCGACTAAGCCTGTAGATAGTTCTCTAGCCCCGTTATTAATAAACGAGGTAGAAACTAATATTTTTAGCACGCTAAATCGAAATCACAATTATTGCGATTTTTAAACGTGTGTGAAAATTTTTTACGTTTTTATAACAAACAGGGTTTTACACCAATTTAATTAAGAATGTCTTAAACTATCTAAAAGTATTAATATCTTGCTAAAAAGTTTTATTTAAGCATGCTTACTGAGCTCATTATTTTACCATTCCTGTTGGTGTGGTAATAAATCCGCCTTACGTGGGAAGTTTTATTAAATTAGGCTATTAAAATATAGAGAAAATTTATAAAATATGGATTTCTATAGGCTATTTAAAAATTTAATTTTTCAAATGTTTTAAAAAAGTGGCATTTGATTTAAAACCAAAAAAACTGTTAGCGTATTTGACTGCACTGACACACTCCACTGCCACGAAACCGCGCCGCATTGCAAAAGACTTCGCAACAATTGCACGAATACTAAATTTTAATTTATTATTTTTTCAATATTATATTATTGTTCTTTTCGGAGATGGGTGCCTAATGGAAGAGCAATAAAAGAAGAAAAAATTATGGGCGGCCACACGGCCACAAACAACTTTTTTGTCAATTTCTCTTCAATGTGTACTGCCAATTTTTTTTGAGACAATGCATATTGATGAGAGATGAGAAGATGACCGTCCAACCGAGAATCTCAGTTCATCATCCTAATATGTTTCCTCTTCGGTTAGGCATCGATCTTTGAAGAAGACAATAATTAATTATTGTTTAACAGAAGAATTCGTTAAAATTTTATATATTGTTCGGGAAAATTATATATATATATATATTTATACTCTTCTGTTAAACAATAATTAATAAATAAAATATGGAAAAAATATTAAAACGTAGGGTTCGTGCAATTAGTCCAAAGTCTTTTGCACTGCGGAGCGCTTTCGTGGCATTGGATATTGACTGTATATAGTTTTCACGATTTTCTACTATTAATATACTCTTAATCATGATCAGTTCTAACTTAAAGTAATTTAAGTGTCACGCCAAATCGAAAGGGATATTTTTCAATATTTAAACGTGTATTACTAATTTACACGTATTTTTGTGTAAAAATTTTACACATTAATGTTATTAGCTCGTCTTAAATTACCTAAAAACATGAGATTCTTATCGAAATTTGCAAAATGAACATTTTTCTGAGCTCCCAACTTAACCATTCAATTTGGGGTGAAGCGTTTTAGTAAAAACTGTGAATTAATTGCTTAAAATGTACATTTAATGATTTTCAGACCGAGCAATCAGCTAGTGATAGTGAAAGTGACCCGGATAATTTACCGCCTCCGCTAAAACGAGCCAGAATACATTTAACACCAACGCATAACAAGAAGTCATCTGCATATTCATCGTTATCGGATCAATGCTGCGAAAGTGAATGCGAGAGTACTATGAATGACAGGTAAATTTGGAGACATCTATGGATGCAAAACGAGTGTGCCATATTTAGAACGGAAACCCCATCTTCATCTTTGGTAATGGATGAAATACCAGCTGTCACGAAATGGGACAGTGTGCAACAAGACATTGGCTATTCGAGCGGAGAAAACTCGCAACACGATGTCAAAATGCAACAGCCGATGTAAGTGGTGCAATTTGTGACGAGGGTTTTTTTTAACTTTGATACAAGTGCTTCATCTGGTTTCCATCTGCCAAATGGAAACTGTGAATGATATTTTTATGGTCTCTTTGAAACCGGTCAAAACCAGAGATGAAACGACGAGAGAAATATTGTTTTGAAACAATTTTGATTTTGTCGTCGATGCAAAGCTCTTGGGAAGTCATTTATTTATGGTTTTTGGTTTTGGTTAGCATGGAGGCAAGAATTTTGAGGTTATGTGTCATTTTATACGAGACTTGTTTTGAAGAATAGGTAATAAGAGTTAGATTAAATTCGTCTTTGATATTTGATACTTACAAAGTTTGTAATAAATTTTAGGAGAAAATTAGGATAAACGAGTATTCAATCGACATGTGTTATAGTCTTTAATACTGAGATGATTTAAATTTCAGGAAGAACACGAAAAATGGTTCTGAAATGAAAGCCAAAAGAATCGAATGCTCTCCAGTGAAGGCTTATTATCAGACAACTCAATTGGATGAATTTTCTGATTTGGAAATTGCCAAGGTTTGAGTGTTTTTTTTTTGTATTTTAAATGTTTAATGAAAACGAATTATAGGCAATTAACCACGAAGTTACCGATGATGAGCTTGTTTTGTCCGATTCAATGCTAGTGAATCACGATTTGACAATAGAAAGCGCTGCCAAATATTCCGACGAGCCCATGAAGGAATTTGGTAAAACCAAACCAGTTTGAATTCAATATTGGATTTGTTTCAGATGAAGTTATGGCTTTATATAATAACGGCAACAATGCAATGACAGAGAGTTTCAATACGAAATGGCGTGAAATTTGCGGAATGAAAAGGTCTCCGCGAAAGTTTTTGAGTCGCGAAAATTCCGAGTTGGGAACAAAGAGCTCCCGCGACGCATCATCAGAGGAATCATCGGGAAGTGATTGTGACCATTTGAACAATGAAAGTCCGGAGAAGTTAATGACCATGTAAGTATTATATAAACAGAGCCTGGCATAATATTTTAATCATATCAAAGATGGTCCAACACGGAAAATTTCGTTACGTCGTCACCACTGAAAAGACAACGCTCTAGTCGGGGTGTTCGGTTAATGACTGAATCGCTGTTTGATGACAGTCTAGAAATGGATCAATCGTTTTGCTCGACAAAGTCTGAGCTGCCGCCTTGCAAGACGCGATGGATGAACCGTAGAAAGTTGCGAGTTCGAAGGTTGAACAGATGTATGAGCGATGGGGAGCAACTTAATGTTTTCTCCAGCAAGCATAATGGTAAATTTGAAGAAATTGTTATTTGGTGTGATACTGGATGTTTCAGGATTGTTGACTCCGGAAGTTCGCGTATCACCTCCGTCGATTCAAAATGAATCGATGAAGTTGCTATGCAATCTTCATGCACAGCTAACATCGGAAGCTGAGAGTGATGTACAACATGAGCATAGTGATGTTGAGACATTTGAATGGGATGAATACAATGTGAGTTATAAGAAATTGAAAACAATTTTAAAATGTTGAACTTTAAATTGAAAAAAGTGGAAAAGTTATATTGATGTTTTCTTTTCCATATCATGGATCAAGAATCGTAGGAAACTGACTCGGTCGCCTAAATATTGTACAAGAGAGATATTTCATGAAAGCAATGGAAGCTCAATACTATTCAAAAAAAAACTTATGTTAGAATCTTGAAATAAGTTGAAAAATATAGCCAGAAATTTAAAACAACTTAGTTACTTGATCACTTGATTAGCCCGTATCAATCGTGAAGGTTGCGGATCATCTCTCTCCAGACGTCGCGGCTCTGTCTCGACATTGTCGACCAAGCCACTGCCTTCTCAAGGATTCCTATTCTTCTTCGTCCATTGATTCGGCTGGTGGAGGTTTCATGCACATAATCGGATACCCATTTACGAATCGACTCCGCCCACCGCTCCATCGGCCTTCCTTTGCTTCTACCGCCACCTCGAGGGTTCCATTCTTTAATGGTTTTTCAGCCCATTTCAACTTCTTCTTATCCACAATGCATCCACATAAAAAGTGTATGAAAACCCTAGAAGCTCAATACTATTCAAAAAAACTTGTGTTAGAATCTTGAAATAAGTTGAAAAATAGAGCGAGAAATTTAAAACAAGTAATTTCGTATTTGTCAGCCTACCGAGCTCCATAAGCTTGGATTTTCCCAGCTTGCACAATTTTTAGTAATTTATTAGTAGTAAATTTAATAATGCCGATGAATTTCTTTTCACTTGTAGTTATATAATACTTAACCTGCTGGCACTCCACTGCCACGAAACCGCGCCGCCTTTCAAAAGACTTCGTACCAATTGCGCAAAACACAGCACGCCAAATCGAAATAATGATGTTGCCATATTTATACGTTTGTTGAAATTTTTATGTATTTATAACAAAAAATGTTTATTATACTTGGATTGAACTTCTCTTAAACTATCTAAAAATATTGTTATCTTCCTGATAAGTTAGATTTGAGAATGTTTACTGACCTCATTCGGTTACCATAAAAGTTGGGGTGAACACAGATTTTCAATTTATTATTTATTTAAATATTTTATTTATTAAGAATTTATTTTCATTCAGGATTTCGGCAGAATGAAACGTTAACTGATAAATTAAATATTGAAAATAAAACTAATAAATTAAAATGTAGTGGTGCGATGTCTTTTGCAATGCGGCGCGGTTTCTTAGCAGTGGCTGGTGAGCTGAGCTTTCAAACCCGGGTTCCCATTAGGCTAGGGAAACGCATGACAATTTCAAATTTGATTTTTCCAATATTTAAATGTGGCTTATTTATTTCTACGCATAAATTACAATCCTAATTTTGATACCCTTTATAAGCTTTTCCTCTTTTTTATATTTTCGAATATGCATTTATTGGTAAACAAGAATAGAAGAACGGATATCCTGTCGGCAAACGATACATATGACGGCTTCCGCGCCAAAACGTGGTTTCTGAAGAGGGAAGATTCCTTTTGAGCTAACTTAGAGACAACGAGGCGGACACGAGCTGCATCATCTGATCTTCTTTGGTTAGAATTTCCTCAAACCGGAAGGACCTCAAACTTGTCAAAGGTGTCTTCGGCGTCTGGATCGTATCGGAACGTTGACATCCGATTGCAGATGGAGTTGATGACCGCGGTGCTGTCTACGGTCGCTTCCCTCCGAAGTAAAGGAATTGTTTCGAGACATTGCTTCTGTGCCCAGGAACTGCTTTTGTTGAAGCTGGAGTTGTGCGAGGACGGCTTGCGGTTGATCCATGTCGTGGGGTCGAAAAAAGTCCTGATCGTCAATTGTTGTAGATTTTAGAATATGTATTAATTGGCAGACAAGAACAGAAGATTAGAATAGAATATCATAGACTCGAATAGAATAACTTTACAATTGAAACGGGCTACATAAATACTAAAGAAACGTTATCTGGGTTACGATAACAACGTGGTGATGTCACCCGATACGTAACATCCTTAAAGTATCAGAAAACATTACAATCTTTAAAAAAATTTCTAAATTATACCGAATTATGATTACCCATTGGCGTGGAAACGTATAAACTGCTGAATTGAGAAATGATTGAAAATAATTTGATTGTTTAAAGATGAGAGAAATGTTATTATTCATTTCAGAGATCGATGCCTAATGGAAGAGGAAAATTTTAGGGGCGGGGCAAAGGTCTTGTTTAGGCAGCCACACGGCCACTGAGGCCATCACGTCTCTTCGTCTTTTGTTTGTCATCAATATTTTTATTTCATCCATTTTCATTTTTAAATTAAACTTTTCATTTCTTGTCATCAAAAAATAGATAAAAGAAATTGATGAGAAACAAATGAGGAAGAGACGTGATGGCCTTAATGGCCGTGTGGATGCCTAAACAAGACCTTTGCCCCGCCCCTAAGATTTTCCTCTTCCATTAGGCATCGATCTCTGAAATGAATAATACATTCATCGAAAATCTGGACGAAAAGAAATTTAACGTTTGTGAGAGAGGTTACGGTATTATATCAACTTAAACGGACGTATTTTATGTGAGACCAATCATTTTTAAGGCTATAGTTATCTAAATAAAAGAACAAACTTTTAAGAAAATATAGAAAAACTTAGAAAAATTTGTTTATTTCAGCCTCCAAATAAAGACGAAACCATCGTTGATTCAAATGAGTCTGGTGATGATATTGCAAATCTGTCGCAAAAGTTTTGCAATATTGATGACGATTTCAATGAGCATTTTGGAAGTCATGTATGTCATATTTTAATACATATAGAAATACAATATTATTTAGTACACAATTCGATTTATTGACTACTGCACAATGAACCTTAATATTGCTAAGGAGAACATGGATTCGATAAATGTCAACTCGGCTCAAGCAAAAAACATGGACAAAATTGCGAGAAAGCACTTGAAGGAGATTGGTCATGTATTGACCTCAAAGCCATCATCTTATCGCCTATCTCAACTGGAGCTGGACACGCTTAAAAGTTTGAGAGCTGAGTGGGAGGATGTTCAAGAAAAGATGTGCAATCCGATTGGCTGGATTTCAACGAATATTAGCAAATGGGCGAACAAGTTGAATGATATGGCTATGGTATCGGAAGGCATTGAGATTGGTTCCATCAATGATGTTGCGAAAGCGGTAGACTTGGTATCAATGATTGAAAAGCGTTTGAACTGTGAAAAAGAACAACTTAAGTTTGTATTGCTTCAATTTCAAAAGTTAATTAAATGTTTAGTAATATAATATTCACACAAACGTTCGGGCAAATCGATCAAAATACTTCGATGGCTTTTAATGTTGTTATGGAAAGTTATGAAGAAGCTGCAAAGAAGATTTCCGCGTTTGTAAAAACACTGGAAAGAGTGAAAACCGATTGGGAAGCGTTCACAAGCCAAGGAAATGAAATAAAGTAAAATAACAGTTTTTCGGTAATTTCAGACGAGTTTTTTTGCAGGAATATGATGGCTGATATTGAATCGAAGCTGAACAAGGGAATGAATAGTAATATAATCTCAGATGATATCAATTTATGTCAAGAGCGCATGGATAGTCTTGAGACAAAGTGTAACTATTTGACGGACTCGTTGCGCAACTTGTACAGGAATAATCTGAAGCAGAAAGACATGCCAAATGTGTCAGCTGATTTGAGTATTTACACGAATGCGCTTGCAAAACTTCGAGATAGGTTAGTTTAAAGTTAAAGGTCTAATGGATGTTTCCACTTTAAAGGTGTAATGAAGTTATTAATGAATCTATCATGGATTTACATCCGCAAGAGCCACAACATCGAGTGAATTGTGAAACGCCGGTGTTTAATTGCACCAATGAATCGACGGAGACGTTTGATGACGTGACAGAAGCCGTTAGCATACAGGAAACTGTTCAAGAAACTGTTTCATCATCAAAACTGATTCAAGTATTATTTATATTATCCATTCTGACTGCTATAGCTGCCATTCTTTATTATTATCTCATGACTAATTCATTTGGACCACATTTAACTTATGTTAATGGGCCACCGCCAATGTAATATTGTGTTTATTATATTTTCGAATAATGTATCATTATTGAAAATATTCAATTCCTTTTATTATTTATAGCATGTTGTCTATCAATTAATCAATGTTGTTGAAATTGTTATGGTCTTATCGAAAAATTATGATTCGGGTAGAGGTAATTAATCCAAAACTTCTCAAAAAAAGAATATTTAATCTTTATAGTCTGTTACCACTTACATTTATTATAATGAAAACTTTTTTTATTAAAAAAATGAAAGAAAAGGATTCGTCATTATTAAATAATGTCTCGTGGGCTAGCCTATAGAGAATGTCATAAAATTTTGTTTGAGTTAATATTGCACGCCTTTTTTATTGCCAGTAAATTCTGTTCGCAAAAATAATCAGGAAACTTTGTATTGATTATCTCAAATTTTATATGAATTGTTTGTTGTTAAACGGTGATTTATTGCCCTAATATGTTTGTTGTATCATAATTGATTGGCTAATTCTTGTGAATAAAAATAAATATTTTACATAGTTTTGTTTTATACGTGAACTCTTAAGAAAACTTTAATGGATCCTTGCCTAGAGCCAGCAGTTTAACGTCTCCTTCCTGCTCAGTTCTTTTACATTATAAGCCACCCGGAATAGTAAAATGGAGGTCTCATTTAACTCTGTAAATTCCAATTACACAGCAAATTAAAGGTGTTTTACCGTCGCGGTATTAGTTGAAGTGTAAATTTTAGGCTCCACACTTATTTACAGTTTTTTCTAACTTACAGTACCGCTCACGGAACAAAGATTGGACCATTGTCATTTATTTTGAAAAACGTTTCATTATTCATGTTACTTGCTTGGCTGATGTTATGTTTAAATTGTCTAGTTAAATATATTGAAAATTAATGAAAATATTTAGTTGTACATGTTGCTGCACGCGCGTTGCAAACGGTCCAGCAAATCACGACTTTACAGAATAATTTCTCTAAAGTACACTTAATTAATCACCACGAAATCCTTTGCTCTACCTAGAGGACAATTAAGCACTTCAGTCTGGAACATACTTTTAACCACGCCCCTAATACATAGTATTTAAAGTCCCATGTAACTCCCTCATGGGCGGTCTCTGAGGTCTCCCTTAAGCCATTCTACGTATATTAGTGCTATTGTACTTACATCAGAATAATCAACGCATATATAATTTCATTGTTGTAATCGTATATTGTTTGTTGTTGTTATGAAGTTATTATAGCAGTCAAAGTACAGTCTTAATTATTCTGGTTGTATGCCGAACGATGAACGATTCTATTCCGCTTATATAAATCATAAACATCACGATTGTGAGCAGCACAATCCCATACCGGAATATAACAACAATTTTCGCTCTCCTTGCTCCCTGAACGATAAACAATTCAATTCCTATTAAATTTCAAAATACTAACGTGATTATGATTTGCTGATGTCATTAATTGATCAATTCAGCACCGATCATGGTATTAATGATTGTGAATATCGCTTCCTTAACCATTTAGAAGCTCAGATTTCTAACTATTCCGGTGATCAACCACTAGCTTTAAATTGCAGCTAAAATTAACAAAATCTTAAAAAAACAAATCATCCATAACGAAATGTGATGCAATCCAACTACGATCTGATCATTCGTTTTATACTAAACACGCAAAATAATAAACGAATTGAAAATTAAATCTAAAACTGTCTCTTTGAACCCAACGAGGCCATTTTATTTTTCGGCAGGACCCTTTAAACCGATTTTTTTAAAGTTTTTTTTTAATTTTTAGTTTTTTACGTGTATAAAAAACTGGACGAACTTAAACAAAACTTTTATTAAAAATAATTTTCCGTCATTTATAAGCATATTTTCCCAGAGTTTGGGCAAATTATGGATTCCATCATAATAGAATTTTTCTAGTTTTGGCCGCAGTCCATTCATCTAGCAATTTTTTGACGTCTTGATGATCTCGAAAGCGCTGCTCCGTCAGACCATGAACCAATGACCGGTGCACTAGTTGCTATGTGCAGGGATTGTTTCACCGGATGGAGAAGTTCAGAGTACAGAATTTTCTTCCCGTAGATGTTGGGTTTTGCGGTCGAAATTGTCGGTGCACCGGCACTAACCCACGATTATCTTTGCTTCGGATTGTCGTAGTACATCCACTTTTCATCGCCAGTTATGATGCAGTGTTAAAAAGACTTTCTTTGAAATCTGCGAAGTTGTTTTTCTCTGCTCTTTGTTGTTTTGACATATTCTGAACCCAAAATAATGACTTTTATAAAGTACGTGAATAAAGTTATATATAAGTAGAAAGCTGATAATACAGAGAACATTATAACATAAAGTTCGTTATATAAAATAATTTTATTTTGACAAAATATCAACAACAAAAAACGCGGAAGTTAATTTCTAGACCTAATAGTAATACTTATTAAATTTCTTCTGGTGGTGTAACGTTTTTTTAGATAGCAAAATGAACGCACCAAAGATTCTGAGTAAAAGTCAGACGAGGACCCGGCCTTTCAGACTTGTTCGTAAAAGAATATCTGGTTTTTACCGTAACAAACAATCGTAATTTGGCGTGTCAGCACAACGCAAGCTTTGCTTTTGTGCTCGCCGTTGTTTTGAATATAACAGCCAGTGACTTCACTTTCAAAATTGTTTTAGCACTCTAAATGAAAAATACATTTTTCTCATGTTGAAGCGTAATTTCTGATTTTCCACGTAGTAATTTCTCACGAAAGTTCAATAAAATCGTCTTAAAAATTCTAAAAATCTTAAAATTTAGTTTAAACATTTTATTATAAATCCTCAAAGAGCTTTAATTTCTGAGAGTGCAGTTGAACAGTTATAATATACCATATCCACCGTCTCGAGACTTATCCTTTGGATTATTATTCTATTTCGGACGAGGAAAATGGTATAGCGGATCAGGGCTTTCACCAAGGTATCAGCATAAGGCAGAAAAGTCTAGGTGATTTTGCTATAATCAAAAGAGGTGAACGGGCGTTAAACCAGTAAATATCTATTCTGTGGTATTCATAAGATAGCTAACACCCGGGAAAATATTTATATTTGTTTTTATTGCTCTTTTCAGAGAGAATTATACTATTGTTACAAATATGTTATTGTTTGTCGTTGAGCCCTCTATATCTAAAAAATTAAGAAGAAAATTTTAGAGTTTTTCATTTTTAAAGTGTTTCTCTTTAAAATATTATCGGTCTCAGAGAATGATGCCTGATGAAAAAGGAAAAAATTAGAACAAAATTAGGTCCTCGTTTTGACGGTCACTCTTTTGTCTCTCATTAATGTCTCAAAAAAAGAATAACACACATTGAAGAGGAATAGATGGAAAAGTTCTTTGTAGCCATGTACCCGCCCAAACGAGAATATCATTTTTTGCTTTTCCATTAGGCACCGATCTCTGAAATGTACAATACTACATTACTAAGTACCATTAAAAACCTTTAAAGAAAAAACTTTATTGATTTATTATAATCTATCTCTTCAATATAACAATATATGAAAACAATAACTGCAAAAAAATATTGAAATTAATATTGGGAATACTCTACTGAAATTCTAAATGCTGATCCATTGGAATTCCATGCAAATGTTTATACTCTTCAAATAAATTGTACAACGCCTCGCAATACGTTCTATGGAGTTCATCTATTTGCTCTTGTGTTGGATTTTCAGTTTGGTTCACTCTTTAACAAATTTAATATACATAGCTTATCGATCTACTCAAACCTGATTGGTTTTCCCACAACAGATGTAACCGGTTTCCTATGTGGCATTAATCCAAATATAGACTTGCTGAACAAAGAGCAACCCCTAAGAAGAGGCGGGCAAATTCCCCACACTTTAAGAATCCTTTCTTGAATTTTACGCAAATGAGATCCCTTTGGATTATCATATTGCTCATATAAATCATTTTCTCCAAAATGATAAAGTGGTACCAGGTCGGCGCTAAAAACAAAAATCTCACATTATTAAAGCCTATTGGATTCACCCATGAATTAGTGCGTATTTACAAAATCCTCTACGAGATTTTATAGTTAATATATGTCTATTTGGATGTGCGTCCAAGGACTCCATTGCTCCGCCAATAACAATCCCACATGCATTCCCTTAAAATATATTCTACTTGAATCTTATTGCAAATAAAACCATACCCTTTCCCCGGTTTGTCAATGAATATTGTAACGATTCTTTAGAGCTTTCGGTTCCACCAACAAGTGTGCCAAACTCTCGCCTCAGAGGAAAATAAAACTGTCCGTTAAGTGTTAATATTGTTGGCTTGATCCCAGGGAACTTTTCATGAAATCCGGTGGCATTTGTGCAAAATGTTGTGTAAGCTCCAACCGAAAACACACCATGTGGATGGCTTCTGAAATAATAAAATTTCTGTGTTGTAATTATATTATTTTCCAATTATATAAGAATTGCACGAGTGTAATTTATTTCAAGCATGAATACAGAGGTCGTATGCAAGAACGTATTTATCCGTTAAATGGAGATGGAAAATCATTGATAAACTACGTTTCTTAGAAAATCTAAATAAGTGTATGTAAGAATTAGTATTGAAATCACGTAATTAACTGAAATATTATATAATTTAATGTAAAAGTTAATTAAGTAAGAATTTTCCATCACCTTTTTACAGATAAATACTTTCTTGCACACGGCCTTAAAATAACAAAAATCTGGAATATTAAAAAAAAATTTTCGGGTTTCCCAAATTGTAGTGTGTTTCAAGCTAACGACAATAACGACATTTTTGTCTCGCTTACCGTCTTAGAATATAATTAATTTATTCATAAAAATTAGGAACATAAAAATTTAGGAACTAAATAAAGAACTTTATAGCATAGAACTATACGTTCCACAAACGAATTCTCTTTCTTCCAACATTTCAGACACATTTTATCGAGAACCCGGAATGTTTTCCTAATTTTCTGCGTCAATTTAAATAGGATGTTCTTTTTTCTATGACAAAGTAGCTTTCAACGATTTAAATTACTTCTGGCGTAAAACATTGCGTAAACTAAATTAGGGTTTTCTCCGAACACATGAAATTTTTCTTAAGTTAGGTTGGTAATGCCAATGTGTCTACCAAAGTACTTAAAATACTAAAACAAACACATCAACAATAAAAAAAATACAGGAAAAATTAGAATATTGTTTTATTTTCTGGTCTAGTCGGACTGGTCCTTTGTTAAATAATTTGTTTGACAAATTTGGCATTAAAGATTGGCCCTAAATTTCTCAAATATCTACTAATCTAGTTTAGAAACAAACACACACAATATTTTAAGAATCATATCAACAATTTTAAAAAATAACGAAAAAAACTAAATTTTTTTATTTTAGGACCTGTCCTGAGTCTTTTACCCGGGCCAAGGCCACAAAATCGAAAATGCGGGCCGAACTTTGTATGATATCGAAATAACGATGTTTCGATTTTTAAACGTGTGTGGAAATTTTTACTACAATTTGATTAAGCTTGTCTTAAACAGTCTAAAAATGTTAATAACTTTGTAAAAAAGTTTTATTTTAGCATGCTTACTGAGCTCATTCCATAACCATACCAGTTGGGGTGTAAAAGGTGCTTCTGTTAACTAATAATAAATAAATAAAAGATTTTGAAAAAATAATTAATTGAAAGTTGTGTGTCGCGTAATTGGTGCGAAGTCTTTTGCAATGCGGCGCGGTTTCTTGACAGTGAAGTGTACTAGTTTATTTTTACGAAACAGATATCAAATAATTCCTCACTTTCTGCTCTATCTATTCTCATTACTTAAAACAATACAAATTTTTTTGTACTTTTCAAGGGAACGTGCAATTAGTGCGCAATCGTTTGCAAATTTTGTGTGCTTCGTGGCATTGGAGTGCGAACCGTTAAACCATGTTCACAAAAAGCCGAAGTGTAACTGATGGCGAGAGTGATTTGCACAAAAACAAAATTTCTTTGTAGCTAAATACTTTTTTCTTACTCTAGAGATTGTTTTCATTTTTATCATTATTATTTAAAGTCGTTACAAGCTAACTGGTACGGGAATAAAACGGGATCATTAAACATGCACAAATCTTACTGTTTGGGAAGATATTATATAGTTTATAGTTTTAGTTTGTTATATATTGTCCTTTTCAGAGATCGGTGCATAATGGAAGAGCAAAAAAAGAATAGAAAATGATGGGCGTCCAAACGGCCACAAACAACTTTTTCGTCAATTCCTCTTCAATATGTGCAGTCCATAATTTCGTATGCAGTCCATAATTTCCTCTTCCATTAGGCACAGATCTCTGAAAAGGACAATATTTTAAGAAAAGCCTAGTTAACTTTTCATGAATATTTTGTTAAAAAGATTTTCAGACAATATAAAAAATTCGGAAATAGTTATTTCCATTTGGTGTGCTATATTTTTACTTTTTTTTCAATATACGATTAAAACTCGATTCAGTTTGATGTCATTTTGATAACGATCGTTTATATGAGCAGATGTACCCTTGATTTAAAACTTGTCTACTTTTTTTTTTACTAACCCTATGATATAATTCCTGTCTGGTGACAAATCATAAGTCTTTACAAGACGAAGTGGAAAATAATCGGCAAAATAATTCCAAAGATTGTGTCTTCTAATCCAATCCTATAAGAAGTTCCTATCAATTTCAGGACAAAATTGCTTTATTTTACCATTGGACGTGAGCCAAGCCGGGGTGTCTTAAAATCATAAGCGAACCAAACTAAGTATAAAGGTACGAGAAACCACCATCTGGTGAAAAATAAAACGTACCATGGTGCCTGTAAAAATAACAAAAAACGTACTTTCATCCGACTGTTCTTACCCACAACATGGTTATTGGTAAAATCACCCACATGAATATGAAAAACATTACAGCACCGCATTCAAAATGACTTTTCCAAAAGCCTCCGTCCATCGAAAATAGAATTTTTGGAAAATTCTTTGCAGATGAACTTGATTTACATTGCCATGAGTTTAAGCGAAGTCTCATTACTGAAACCAAGATTAATTGATTAGTAGATATTTGGATAAAAAGGATAATTTGTTTTTTGAAAAAATAAATTAAGATAAAGATTGTACTTTGGTATTTTTTTGGTAAAATTATTTGCAAAATTTTTTGAAATTAAGAAAAATAGATCAACATGATGAGACATGTTTTAATTATTAGTTACAACTAATTAAGCATTTATTTTAGGGTTCAAGTATGTTGTTCATGTTAAATAATTTACAAGTGTTTTTAATTCATAATGTATCCAATAAAAAAAGAACCAGTCGTTTGGTTAAGTTCAGAACTTTCTCTATGAATTAATTTGTAAACGTAGATCGGAAAGCGTAGAAAAAAACACTAAAATGAAAGATTTGAAAGCCCGTGTAACTTAACGAGATTTATAAAAAAACACACACTACTTTAACTTTCAAAAGAAGCTCGTTTAATAAAGTCTATCCAAATAATTAATCGCTTTGTTAAAGTTTTTATTTTATAAAAAGGACTCCACTTTGAAAAGAAAGCTTGCTTTAAAACGTTTGTGGAAAATTAATTCTACGTCCTTTGGTATTCGTATCGTCAGAAGCAGACAACGTGGCCTATTTCTCGCCATTTCTGCCGGCACGCCAAATGGAAATGACCATTTTCTAATATATAAATGTATATTATAACCTTACACGTATTATCTTCAGAGTAATTTTCACGCACACTTGCCATGAACATTCTAAACTATATAGAATATTGCTGCTCTAAACGAACAATTAAATTTTTTCTGAGCTTTCAGTTTGAACGCTCAATTTGGCGTGTGTTGGCATATCCGTTCCATTGTTTGGTCCGCATCTTGACAAAGTCGGAATGACGACGGACAATCAAGTAATCAAGTAAGTAAGTTAGTAATATGCTTGTGTCATCATTGCATTTCGAATAGGCGGCTCATCCAGCATTAATTCTTTTTAAAATTTCTTCATCCAACGAACCGTCAACCCTCAATAGTTCTTCCCACTTCGTATATGCTGCAGTTGGGAATTGTACTCCGTCAAATTCGACATTCGGCTGAGCATGATAGTTGTGCAAGATCACGGTTTTCGAACCGTTAATTTCAAGTACAGTTTTTTGCTTTCCGCGAACAGGAAGTTGAGGCGTCTTTCTATCTCTTCTGATGATCAATACAATGTCATCGGAAAACTTCAATCGATGCAACCTTTCGGCATCGAGTGGATTTCATACTCTTCCAGCTGCGTCATTTGTGACAAATCGACCCTGTCTAACATTATCTGAAGCGTTGTGGCAAACAAAGTTGGAGATCCTGAGTGTTCTTGACGAACTTCTTGCTTAAAGGGAATTTCGATTCGTGTTCCGTGAACTTCGATGAATCCATCCTTCATCATTTCCTTGAAAACGTTGGAGAGATGAGAAGGCACTCGCAGGCTGTCGAGGACTGCTTTATGCGTGACTTTATCGAACGCACTTAAAAAATCGACAAACGCTAAGACTCACGGAAACTAGAATTCGTTAGATTTTTCAATGAGTTGTCTAGCATACTGCAGTGTGCATATTGTATATTGTCGATTCGATAATCTTTTCGTTAGGATTTTCGTATAAAGCTTAGAACCGATTGGTAGAAGTGCCAATTGTAGAGAGCGGAATATATATAATAGATTATTCAGCACGCCAAATGGAAATGAACATATTTCAATATTTAAGCGTGTCTTTCTCATTTATGCGTATTATTTTCGTATAACTTGCTACGTCATTTATTCTAGCCTATCTTAAACTATCTAGAAACATTCGATTCTTCCCAAAATTTGCAAAATGAGCATCTTTTCTGAGCACCTCAAATTAACCATTCAATTTGAGGTGATTCTGTATAATATAAATATTATTAGATAAATAAAGGAATGACTAGGCCATTGACAATAACAAACACAAAACTTGTATAGTACCATCCGCACGTCTCCGGTAAAAAATCTGTGCGGCAATGCAAATGCTGCATGGTCGCCAAAACTTTTTATACCACATAACACGATTAACAACGTTTTTTAGCGCTTAAAGTAAGAAAATGGTAAAATTCCTTTATTATATAACATTGCCGCACAGATCTTTGACCGGAGCGTGCCACCCGTAACCTTCTTTGAACAACTGATCATCACTGTTTTTTTTCCGCTTTTGAGTACATGTCATCGCCGTCGGCCTTGTATCAATGGTCATCTGAAGTGTTGTGGGAAACAAAGCCGGATATGCTGAGTCTCATTGAAGAACTCCTAGCTTAAAGGGAATCCGCCGTCCGCCTTGCGCTAATGATCATAAACGGTCTAGTTGTTTCAGCCTAATAAGTCGACAACAAGTGCGATTGGACGATATTTCTTGATTTTGTTGCGACCTTCGGGAGCAGTGCTATTTTCCATGCAGACGGAGTGCTGTTTTCTGGGATTCTTTTAGCTTCTCTATCAGATACTTTTTGCTAGAAATTCGTTTCACATTTTGGCTGAGAAATTGCAAATGAACCTATCACTATGTCTTTTCTACAATATTACAGACAAATAACTAAATATATGTATGTATTTAATTCTCCATTACTCTTTTAGAAATGCCTAATTTAAGCAAGAAAAAAAAACAAAAATAACAAAAATATGATTACTTTAAAAAATACAAAATAAAAATAAATAAGTATATTAGACGTGAACTTATTCATCAGCTCGGCCAGATAAGTTTTAAAGATAGTTTGAATAGTATTTCTACATAACCACACCGAGCCATTTTAAAATATCGTAATTTGTATTCTATCATAAAATGAGCAGGAATACTAAAGCTTCTGCGTCAAAGAGTAAAATGGGGGAAGCCACCCTGAAGCGTCATAAATTGGCGGCTGCCAAGAATGTAAGTTTTTACTATTGCCATCTAACCAAACATGTCTTGTTACAGAATGCTGAAGGTGAAGCACCAGATGAGGTAGTGTCGCATTTCTCCACAATTCCCAATAAGAATAATATGTACGACTCGTTATCGTCACACGCTAGGATACAAGCAGATGGCTTCATCAAGAATTTTGTTGGTTTTTAAAGGAGTTCTTAATTGTTGCAGCTTTTAGGAGAAAAATATTCGCGCTCCAATTCCAATTCATGAGAAGAGAAGAGCAAAGTTGGATAAGGTAATCGATGTTTTATAAAAAAAAACTGACTTGGCTGTTTCAAACACTAATCTCGTAGATATGATTATTCTAGCTTCCTTGCTAATGGAAAATACTCACCTGTAGAACCTATGAGTTAAATATTCATGTAAGCTACATGTAAGCTAGATAATAAACTAATACATAAATTAATATAGTCTGTTTCAATAACATAGGTTCACTCTAATTTTGATCATAAGTGCTCCAAAAATAATTAACATTTAATAATTACAACACGTATTCCTCTATATGAGATCTAGTATATATCAAATTTTTGTTGAAATTCATTACCAATCAAATAATTTATTGTTAGAAGTATAAAAAATGAGAATTGGAAGCGTTTAAAATTCTTAGCTTTACTCGGATTTCCATGTCACTAAGTTCTTTGCCATTTGCCATACACGATTAGGTACCGAATCAAATATTGCGATTCCAGCAGGTTCCCCACCTAATTGCGTTCCTCAAATCTGCGACAGTATTGAACGTTTTTACAATAGCGCAAAATCCTTCGAGTAAGTGCACCCCACACATTCTCGATTAGATTGAAATCGGGAAAATGTGCAGGCCAATAGAGTAGGCGAATATTCTCAGCGTGGAACCAAGTAGATTGACTCGCGTGAGACGCATTGTTTTGCTGGAACTGGCTTGAACTGGCTGGAACCAATCGAGAATGTGTGTGGTGCACTTACTTTCTTGGAAAAACGACAACAAATTTTGTGACTGAAAGTTTTGATACCCTTGATAGTTCGTCCTTCGAGTAACAAAGTCAAGGCTAAGAGTATTTGATCCACAAAATGATCACCAGACCATAACACTGCCACCTACAAAGTTCCGTCGCGACATTTATCTGCGCTCCTGTCTCAGATCATGCCAATAATAGCTGCATCCATCAGGGCCATCCAAATGTTTTTTTTAATATGAGAACACGTACAGTACTAACAAATAGATATATAGATACATTTTATTTTTTATCTGAGAACACCACCTAAAGAATTTTATAAAGAGATTATCTGATCTTAAAGTTATCTGATTTTTACTGTTTTCCAATTTGTGGCCATATTCAATCCACCCTCTTCTGTTTATGTTGAGCTGTAAGCATCGGTGCAACTGGATGCTAGAGAAATGAAGCTGTTTACGGGTCCTAGGAAACCTGGCTACGTGGAAACATTCGAAAATGAGGCCTGCCCCGATGGGTACAACCCAACATAAACAGAAGAGGCTCGATTGAATATGGCCACGAATTGAAAAACAGTAAAAAATTCAGATAATCAGATAACTCTAAATTCAGATAATATCTTAATAAAATGCTTTAGGTAGTGTTCTCAGATAAAAAAATAAAAAGTATCGATAGATATTTTTTTGTGCCGTACGTGCTATCAAAAGTCACAAATACTTCATCAAAATTTCTGTAAACTTATATGGAGTGATTCCCGCCAAATCGATAGCATACACGTGCAATATTTTAATTAAGAATGTCTACGCAAACGTAATACAGTATCCATCATGAGCCACTGCACCAAAGAAGGCACCAAGCCAAGAATTTTTTATCTTATTGTGGAAACATCACCTAAAGCATTTTATTAATAGATTAATCTGAATTAAAAGTTATCTGATTATCTGAATTTTTACCGTTATCCAATCCGTGGCCATATTCAATCGAGCCTCTTCTGTTTGTGTTGGGTTGTAAGCATCGGTGCAGGACTCATTTTCGAATATTTCCACGTAGCTATGTTTCCTAGGACTAGATATTGTTATACCTTTGTTTGTACTCTGCGTGTTCTCAAATAAAGAAAATAAATTTGGATGGCCCTGATGGATACAGCTATTATTGGCATGATGTCTTTCTCGCCAATAGTCCTTGGTCATACCGCAGCTGATTTACGGTCAGGGAGCTGTTCGAAGCCGCTCTGACAAGGTACTTTTTGAGGCTTAAGAATTGGACGCCTTATTCGCTGATAGTATTGACTCAGATTGCGTAGGAAATGGTTGATACAGTTCGGAAAGCGGTTTAACTGCCGCGTGGTGCCCCTATTTGAGAGACGAGCTTGTTTGAGGGCCGTTATTTGACCTTGTTCCACTTTTGATAAATGTGCTCCTCGTGGCATGGTTTGAGCAGCTTATTCCAGGCAATCTGCAGATGAATTTCTGTAGATTTAGTCACCATTACTTGCTACTATATATTCAAAACTTTGGCGCCAATAAAATACCAAAAAGTTGAAAAAGCCAGACTATTGATATTGAAACGGCGCAATGTTCATTTTTTAAATATTTATCCTTTAATCCCCATAATAGAAATTTTTCTAACTTACGTTCTGATACGTTCAAATATACGTTTAAATTCTGACACAGAATTTGCTGGTGAATAGAAAATTTGAAAGAACCAAGTGAACCAAAGATATTGAAACAGACGGACCATTATTAATTGTGAATTTGTCTTCATTGCCTGATCTTTGTCTTATGCCTCTTGTCTTCTGTTTATCTCAACTCCCAATAATAGTCTATTAACAATAATTTGATATTTTGGTTATCAAATTTCAAAAAACGTTTTCAAGGATGAAGATTATTTACCGGCGCAGTATGTAAAATTGGAGAACTCGGAATACGTGCTGATCCAGGCTCCTGACAAGCAAAACCACCGAGACTTGTGGCGTCTTGTATGGCAAGATCAAATAATCGTGATGGTGTGCATCTGTACCGAAGACCAAATGAGCAATAGTGATGATAAGAAATGTTATCCATACTTTCCAACCGAATCTGGTCAAACATTGGACGTTGAGGTTTTATCCATTTGAAAAAATCAGCAAATTTTATTGTGAATTAAAGATGAAAAAAGGAAAGTTGATTATCAATTGCAAAGGAAAGGAACAAATGGCTGGTCAATTTGTTCGTTATGATTTTGAAGTAACCGGATCAGATTTGGACGAAGAGAAAAAGGAGGATGAAGCAGCGGGTGCTGGAAAAATGCTCGCCGTCACATTTTTCCACGTTACTGGATGGCAACAGAAGCCAGAGAATGCCAAGGAGCCATTTGAGTATGCGCATAGCATTTCCATGTTGTCAAAGGAAGTGTTTAAAGCGGAAATGAATGTTTTGAGACGAAGTATGGAGAACTTTGTACCACCAGTGCTCATTCAAAGTCAAGATGCAATTGGGAGGTTGATTGCTTTACTATATTCACGAATAGTTGAGTTTGTGGTTGTTTAGAGCTGGTGTCCTGTGGGTTGTATTAATGCTCATTAAAGATGTTGAAAAGCGTGAATGCTTTGATGTTCCAGAGCTCATGAAAAAGCTCATGAAAATGCGTCCTGGTTCGATATCCAGCTATTACCACTTTTGTCTCACTTTTGCTGCATCATTTTTTATTGCAAAGGAGGCTAACTGGATAAATGAAGCTGTTTGTTAACTTTTGTTATGAAAAAATTGAGTTTAATATTTAGGAATGCACTTCAAAGATAAACGAGTTGACAAAAGGCTACTTGGAGAGAAAGCTCAATGATAATGGCGTGCCAATATAAGCATTTTGTTTTCATTTAATATTTACAAATTATTTCATTTTTATTTCAATATTAACAACGTATTGATTATTAATAGTGGATTTTTTAATGTAAAAATTTCCGGTTTTATAAATTATTGGCATAATAATTGGTATTTTATTTTAATTGAATAATTCTGCGACTTCATGTAGGCATTGATTGAGTGTGGAGGCAAAGTTACTCGAATCTGTGGAGCTACATGAATGATAACTGCTGATATTGATTAGTATGGAGTGATTCCCGCCAAATCGATAACAGACACCTGCAATATTTTAATTAAACTTGTTTCAACGCATGTAATACCGTATCCATCATGAGCCACAGCACCAAAGCATGCACCAAGCCAAGTATCATCAATGCATTTATCTTCATCTACTTGGTTGGTTACATTTGGAACCTAAAGGATATATTTTTCAAATTTTTGTAAATGGTTCTAACAACTCACATGAGAAGTGCACAGTTTCCATTTTTGTGAGATATACGTTTCCAGGAATTTTGATGTAGTATTTGTGGCTTTTGATAGCACGTAGAGTACGAACAAATGTCTATCGATACCTTTACCAATCATGCATTTCTGAAAGATCCTTTTAAAGTTTTAAAATATACAATTAGAATGTTGCAGATTTTTAATGCGGTTTTTGCGATATTTGTATTAGCACGCCGAAGGCAGTCATTGGAAAACAGCCTTAACATAGAAAGAAAAATCAACAAATTTTCTTACGTTTCCAACAAATTTATAACTTTTTATTGTTCATAAAACAGTATTTCGATTATTATAGGAGAACGAGTGATTTTTTTGAGACGTGAGTTACATCATTTTGTTGCTCGTAAAATTCTGAGATTTTTGAAATGCAACATGACGTGGTTACGGTAATTAACGTGTTTTTTAGTTGTTTAAAAGAGTTTTGCCAAGTTTTGAAAAGAAAATTTTGCCTAGAAGACGAATTATATTTAAAGTCAAGTATATTATTACTGACCTGACCAATAAACCCTTAATCTCAAAAATTAAAAATAGAGCTTTCAAATTAATCAAAACAAAGACAAGTATATTATTTTATAAATATGTTATTGCTTATCTTTGAGCCATCTAGTTCTAAAAAATTAAGAAGAATATGTTCAAGTTATTCATTTTTGAACTGTTTCTCTTTAAAATATTGTCAATTTCAAAGAATGATACCTAATGGAAGAGGAAAAACATTAAAACACAATGAGGCTTTCGTTTGGACGGCCACTATTTTGTCTGTCATCAAAGTATGTTGTCTCACAAAATGGGTAGTCCATATTGCAGAGGAAAAAGTCATTTGCGGCCGTGTGGACGTCTATCCGAGACTATCATTTTTATACTTTTTTTGCTCTTCCATTAGGCACAAATCTCTGAAAAGGATAACGTATTAACAGGATAAAATTAGTAATTATGTGAGTTCTCAATACTTTTTGCATGACGAAAAGCTAAAAGCAGCTAACAAAGTTCCTCAGTATCAAAAATTTTACAAAATTACTCCGAACCTTCCTTGTTTTATGAAACCTGAAATATCAGAAAAAACGAAAATCATTTGAAAAATTATAAATTAGCATGTAATATGTTTTAAAAAAATATCTGTTAGCACACTAATTGCAGTTGTTAGCTCATACGTTAGCTCAGAAAATCCTTTCAGATTATGGTTTAAATCACCAATTTAGGGGAAAATTTGTATTTTTTTTATTAAATTATTATTATTGAATATTGAAAATTTGTAATTTTATTATTGTATAATTAACACGTTACAATTAACACGTTTAATACGCAATTTAACATAGTCAAATCAACATTGTCATTTTTTGTGTGTTGGACATTTTTTTAAAAATGCTTTTAGCTGAAAAAATCTACTTAAATAGAATTTAATGTATCATTATTAATTATATGCTAACGCCTTTATTGATAGAGGGCATAACGGCGAGCAATATAATGTACTTGTCTTTAAATTAGATTCGTCTTTTAAACAAAGTTGTGATTTGCACGGTGATTACCGTAACCACGTCATGATTCATTTCAGAAAATTTAGAATTTTATGAGGAACAAAATGATGGTACTCACGTCTCATAAAAATTACTCGTTCTCCTATAATAGTCGAAATACAGTTTAAAAAAAATAACAAAAAATAATAAGTTTGCTGAACGCGTGATCAAATTCGTTGATATTTCTTTCTATAGTGTATTTCAAAATAGTTGACGACGCAATCTCGCTGCAAATACGGCATACTAATTCAAAATCATTTTCAAATCGATTATTTTATTTTATTTTTGTGACATTTTTTAATTGTTATTGCTTATATTTCACGTTTATTAATTAAAAATTATTAAAATAATCGATTTGAAAATGAATTTGAATTAGTATGCCGTATTTGCAGCGTGATTGCGTCGTCAACTATTTTGACATACACTATATGTGAAGACGATTTTTCTATTGGCTGGCTTCGGCGTGCGAACATACTTAATAATGATACATTAAATGCAAAATGAAAATGGGAATTTTGAAAATTTCAAACGCATTTAATTTAAGCTAATTTTAGGGTAACATTACCGCACGCCAAAGGAAAATTACCATTTTATAATATTTAAGTTAGTATTAAAAGCTTAAACGTGTTAATTTCAGATTACACTTTATCATAACTTTTAGGTAGATTAGAAACGGTATAGGAAACCGCTTCCATTAACGTGGAACTATATCTGAGTATGTTTCTGAACTCCATTTTTGAAACTTTTTATTTGGCGCGTGACAGGCTTCTCTTAAAATACATCCTGGACTTTAGATTTTCATGAGAAGACTGAGCTTCTGTTTTTACCAAATCATTTTTTGTGCAATTTTTATAACGTGTACCTTATTTTTCTCGACATGAGTCTCGCACGCTCTCCTTAATAATTCGATTCGTTTTGCTTTCTGAAAATATCCACTTTTTACAAACATCAGATTATATTGTATACCGATTCATTTTCGTTTAGCATGGCGTATACAAACTCACACGATTGGTCACTAACTGTACGTAATGTTTCTGTACGCGAGTTTGCGAAGAATCTGATAGATGCTGGTTCATATGTTAAGGTAAATTCACCTCTTTCCTTAAATAACAGTTAACAAGGTTATTTTTCATTAATTTTACCTTGTATATCGCTAATTGAAGAACCATTTGAACAAAGGCGTCCGGTGAGCATCCAAACTTTTTAATTTGACCTTTTCCAAAATCTCTAAAAGCCATAGCATGCATGTCCACGTCGTTCTTCGATTCGAGGTGTTTGTTGTAACATCGCTCTATTTCTTGCTCCATCGAAGAATCGCATAACTCAAATTGAATCTTCTCTCCAAATTTCAGCGAATTTCTTTCATTCTCTGATATTTGTGCCAATTGTTTCTGCTCTTCTACTGACTTGTACCTAAATCCGCTGATTAATGTGATCGAAGCCATTAACGCTCGTTACCCAAGAACATTCAAGTCAAAGTAAACAAAGTTTTCCATAATATGATCAAATTCAGCTCCATCAGCTATTGAGTGCTCGGTGGTTCCACCACAGCGAGCATTCTTTGAGCACACGTAGTTTAGCGACTTGTCAGCCCAACGGTTTTTTCCATCACCGGCCAGCATGTTCAAAAGGAAGTTTGATAATATTTTGGGATTTTTCTATAAATATAAAATTCTTTTTTAGGTTCATATTTAATAATAAAAACCTCGTCATAGCCGTAATCTTCGTTTTGATCGAGTGATAGCACGAATATAGCACTCTCAATTACAGATAATGCTTCGGAGTTTTTGCAATTGTTGAGGAAGTATTTTGTTCTGTTGTCATACCATTTGTCTCTTTCGTCGACTGTCAAAGCTGCGATCTTGGCGAGAATACCATCTTCTCTTTCGTTTCTTGTAATTAACTCGTGGAAGATTCTAAAAACAATGTCCGATCAGCAATAGTCTATAAAGCTATTGAATTTTTCTAGAATTTTTCAATTCATAAAGTTGTTCATTTTTCAGTTCATCGAAAATTGCCCACTCATTAATCAGCGTTATCAAAACCCGTCAATAGTTTCAGTGAAATCATTATCAATTTGTTGTATATTATCAACGACGGTGGTATGAATTGTATTTTGTCCTACGATGCCATGTAAATCCCAACAATATTTAGGCTTACTGAAACCATTTAAAAAATACTTTAAGCTTCACCTAATTAAAGTTCGGTTATTAAATTAATCTGACAATTTTTAAACTATTCTTATAAGAAAATTTAAATAAGGATATGTAAGAAATAACATTTTAATACAAAATAGAATATAAAACGTTTATAATTTACTGTAAAAGGCAATTAATCAATGATTTTCCATCACCGTTTAACGGATAAATACGTTCTTGCATATGGCCTCTGGAAGCATTTTTCTTGTGTAATTTATAGACTGGGTCCGCTCAAAAATTTTGGTCTCAATTTCGAAACAGTTAGATCGGTCAATTTTCAAGAGTTATTGAAAGTCAAGTGTAAGACAAAGCCAAGACGGGTCAATAGCAAAATGGTTAATGTCAACTCTGCAGTTTGCGCTTGACGGTAGCGTGACTGTGTTTTGCAGTGCTCCTGTTAGGACACGAGGTGCGTTTTGCATGAAAACAGACTCATCCTGTCATATAGCTTAAACATAAATTTTGTTAAAATTTGATTTTGTTTTTTGAAGTGAGGACGCTTCGTGTAATTTTGATGAAACTTTGGTTACTTTTTCGGTTTGAATTGAATGTTCTGGCGGCAGTTTTGCATGTGTTTTGATAACAATTTCTTGCAAAACGCAGTCAAGCCTCCGCCCAGCACAAAGTGCAGAGAATTTCCTTCGGTCGGTTGTTTAAAAGTTCGATGCTTGTGTTGGTCTATGATGAGATTTTCACGACGGCCTTCCGATAAGGGAAATATAACTGGGGAAATCATTAGGTGAAGCTGAGATCTAAGCTATTATAATTTTCAAAATTCAGCCGGAAAATTTTCTATAATTTCTTATATTAGCTTTTCTAGAAATATTTATTATCATTTGTTTTAGTGACGTCACCTTATTCGGCTCAGACACTGAAATTCATATTGATTTTATTTAATTATTTATTTCCTTTATAATAACTTTATGGTTTTGGGTGTATCCTTTTGACTGAATTTTTGAAAAAATTCTAAACTTTCACGTGGCTAGAACCTTTTACTAAACAAAGCATAAATATTAATATTTATTCTACACGACAGCCAAATTGGAAGTATCATTTTTTTATAAAATAGTGTTTTTTAACAACTTTGACAAGTTTTTCTTCTCAAAATACCTGAAAACATTAGTATCTTGCCAGAAAGTTAAGATTTAACGCCTTTATGAAGCTCAATTTGCTAGTACGGGATATATCAGTGATTATACGGGACCGATTCCGGGTAGTTTTTCAAAACCCCGGTGATCCGCGATTTTATCTTCAAAACCGAAGTTGGATTGGGCCAGTTATTCTATTTTCTCAAAATATGAAATACTCTGGAAAAATTGGCATATTATTTATGTATCCATGACCATATTTTAAATTGTTATTAATTATTTCTAATTTTATTACTATCCGTTACCTTTTTTATATTGATTTTTTTAGGTTTTTTTGTTTTATCTTATGAGTAATTTGATTATTTATATTAAATTATCTTCATGTGTCCACTACACGTAGTGTAAATAAATAAATAAATAATACATGAGCACTCCACTGCCAAGAAACCGCGCCGCATCGCAAAAGACTTCGCACCAATTGCAAACACTATCTTTTAGTTTTTTCTCAATATTTTATTTATCAGTTAACGTTGCATTCTGCATAAATCCTGATGAATTTATGAATAGAAATTACTAGTACCGCAATTAATCGATCAGAAGAGTCTTCATCGTCAATATAATTGACTTGTAAATATTAAAAATAAATATAATAAATTTAAAGGTTTAGTTTGCAGTTGGTGCGAAGTCTTTTGCAATGCGTGGCAGTGGTGTGTATGAGCACAACGAAGTGGATTACTATAAAAACCGGGTGGTGGGGACGCCAGTTCAAGTATAACTGCTCAAAATAACAAACTTTGTCAATTGCTCCAAGTTGAACATCATATTTTTGTCGTCGCATATTTGAACCTTAAAATTATTTACAATTTAAACATATATGTATTCTATTCTAATAAACCTTGTAAAAACATCCACGCAATATCACCACAATATGCTTCTGAATGCCGTGTCTTTTAAGACTATCGCAAGTTTTTCCAGGAACACGTGTTACCGCGTACATTTTCTTATAATGTCTTGTGCAAACTAAACCATCTCCTAACTTTATTTGCGAAATCATTATTAAAATGGCGAGAGGTATAAGCTACCGGTTTATATTGTTGCTTATCAATAGCAAGATGAGATGTTGCTTCAATAAACGTAATTCTTGCGGCGCGATGAGCTTGAGTTGCTTCATTATTTTTGAACAAGTCTACGTGTGCAACACTACTGTTTATCAATAAAGGATATCTGCAAATGAAGTAAGCCAATTTAGGAAATTCGTCTAGTTTTACCTTCCATAAAGATATGCATATTTTTCCCAGAATGGAGTAACATAATTATCGCTAAATAAGGAATAAAGCTGTGCATATTTCTGCAAACGGCTTCCTTCATTGAGTAAAAATAATTTTGCTTGTTGAGATATCTCTTCAAATTCATTCTGAAAGTATAATTATACTATTCCTCTTCATCCCATCATTTGTTATATTTTTAACGGAAGAACGTAAAAATTGCAAAGGGATAAACTAACCTTTGAAAGTATATGCTTCATTGAACTTAAATACTCATCAATGGTGAATTGGAGGCAAGGTACAGGAAGATTTGGTAACAATCTATCGCAAGACTCAAGGCAAATAGGAGATTTTTTCAATATTAAACGAGTGAATCCCCATATCTTTGTCAATAGGGATGGTTTCTTTGGAGATTCAAATAGAAATCCTTTATAAGTAAAATAAGTGTATTTGAGTATAGCCCGTAATGATAAAACTGGAAGATATATTGATAAAAATGATGATAAAGCAAGTTGAATATTCTGAAACAAGCATTGATTTCTATAAATTATTCCTGAGTGTTACCTCAAAATTGTTCAAAAGCAAAAATTTCGAAAACAGATTGTACGAATACTTGTAATGAATCGCTCCGGAAGCAATACATAATGCAGTGAATATACTAGTAGGAATTGGCCATAAACGATTTTGTACCCAGTTCTAAAATTGCTAACGCTTATATTGATAATAATGAAGTCGACGAACATATGATTTGTAATAGATTTGTTCAAGACGATGAGGAAATTTTCTAACTATTGGATATGGCGAATTACGAGATTGTTTTGACATCTGCAATTTTTCATTAGAATGTTAAGTGTCTCGAGAGGATTAAATGATATTAATTCAAGGATTATAGTAATGCAAAAATTGTTATTTTAGTTCATAATTAATTTATACTAATATTATGAACAACATGTGAAGGAAAAATAATAGTTTACATTTAAAATTACGAGGTTAAATTGATTTATTCTAATAAATTAAGTTGTGTAAGTTTGATGGAAGCTATTAAGAATGAATTGACACGTTAAAAAAATTTAGAGATTATAGGAAGTAATCTTATATTAGAAATTATGTTTATCGACCGATTGAATTCATTTTGAATACATTGGGTTGGGGAATAAGTTCGTCGAGTTTTTATATCATCATTTGTTTTTCTTGTTGTTTGGCAAGGTTTATATAATTATCTAATAGCCCTTTTTCTGCTCTACAAAACTGTGCTTTTAGTTGCTCTTCTTAGCTTTTCATCGAAAGCAAAAAGCAAAAGATTTTTGTAGCGCATCGTAATGAGAGAAGAAAAATGGCCCTGTACCAGTGATGGGAAGTACCCCGTTTCTTAGAATTCCGGGCGAGCGGGACCTTAAAAAATTGAAAATTTTAAAGCCGGGTCTCGGAACCGGGACTTCTCTTTTTCTCCTACCTGGGACTCGGGAACGGGACCGGGACTTCTCTTTTTCTCCTACCCGGGACTCGGGACCGGTACTTCCCTTTTTCAATACCCGGGGCCCGGGACCGGGACTCCTTTTTTTTTAAGAAAAATACCCGGGTCGGGGGGAACCGGGAGGAGTCCCTCCCATCAATGCCCTGTACATCAATCTGAAGCAAATAAAAGCGTGGGTCACTCCAGAAGATACGTCAAAACCGAGAGTCAAGTAATATCTTCACCCAAAAAGAGCTGCTGCGCCGCGTAAATGAGGCTATTCGACTGAAAAGACCCGATCGACAAACCAATGCATCGTCCTTCACGACAACGACAGGCCGCATGTTGTACAATTCGTGAAGAACCGTTTAGAATCATTGACTAACTGTGTTAAATTGTTTAAGGATCTAGAATGCGTTAAACAATAATTTAAATAAAAACTAAAGGGGATGAAGGAGAAAACTGAAGCTTTTGCAATTTTTCCACGCTTTTTTTTCAAAGTGCGCAGTAATAGTGGTAGTGGAGTACGCTAATAGGGATAGTATCTTTAATAACGTATATATGTCATACAAATTAATTAATAATTGTTTGAGAATACTTCAAAGAGACCTCAAACTATGGAAAGTCTAGAAATAGAAAATTTGACGTGTCTTTAGGTATGATTTGACACCAATATAAATTATAGAAATAATTTTTTTAAATGTTGAAATTGTTTAGACATTATAATTATAAATTTTAATGTTAGAAAACATGTATTTTTCCTTGGCCTGTATGCGTGTTAATAAATAATTCAAAATATTTCAAATTAAGTCAGGTTCGAGATATATTTTCAATGAAGGATTATTCAACAAGCGTAGCTATAATAAATTGAATGAAATAGCTATAATAAATTGAATCTACACAAACATTCTTTGCTAAAACGAGACTAAAAGAGCTAATTTTTTGTATGTCTTTAGCGCAAGCTTTTCATTAACCTGACAATAACTGATATGCACCAGCACGACAACTCTCTCTGAGAAATTCAAACTCCTTTAAAGGTCTTTAAGGAAATTTTCTAGGTCAACTTAAAGGTTTTTAGATATTTGAAGACAAGTTTATTAAGTTTAGCAAAAAAAAACTTATTTGAGATTACTACGTGAGAATTTAAAAATCGCGCTTAAAAACACGAAAATTTTCGTTTTCAGTTGGAATTTTGAATTTCAGATTACATTATTGAAAATTTTAAAGTTTGTTAAAGTGTAAAAACCACATATCACAGACATTAGTAAAAATTAACAAAAAGACTTTGTAAGAGTGAATAATAGAAACTGTCAAAAAGAGAAAAACAAAATGCAAGTTTTCCAACTATTTAACACTAAAGTAAACTTTGACATTTGTTTATCAAGTACAATTATCTATTTCTTTTTATGCCAATTTAATTATCATTCACTAGTATTTTTATTTGTTTTTTTAGGGAATCGGCAAATAATGTACTCGCTATACGGAAAATTTATCTGCTTATTACACTATCCCATTTTTCAAACATTTTCGTAATTTTTTACTAATCGGTAATGATAAAGTGTTAATAAATTATTACCCTATTTATCCGTTTTATTGGATTTCGTTCGTGCACTATTTCGCATGTGGTGGGGGGTGGTGGGGGGAGAGATAGATTTCTCTCATTTCGTGTCTAATGTCTCCACACACTCGTCTGTCATCAGAATATTTAATGAAAACAGTTCTACTCAAAATAAAAGTTGGAATTGTTTATTGACTAATCGATAACAAATATTTGGATACATTAACTATCAAAACAATCAAAACCTATAACAATAAAAATCATACATATCTAACAAGGTCAGCACATTAAAGACATTTGAATCTATCACATAAAAATTCCATAACACTATCATAATCTTGGCTTAAAGCTCTTCTAAATCCGTTAAAAATAACATCATCCGAAATGCCATAAAAACTGTTGGATACCCAATTTGTCACTGTTGCGTAAGACGGTCTCTTTCGGTTCCCATTTCTAGTGTAAGTTGCTTGGTTCAAATCAGCCATCCAAGATTCCCAGCAGCTCCTTAATCTATCCTTAAATGGTTTGTTCACAGCAACGTCCAATGGTTGAAGATACTTAGTCAGTCCACCCGGTATAACTGCTAACGTGCACAGCTGATTAAGCTCCTCTAGTACTGTCGGTCCTACTTAATCGTATCGCAGAAAATGTTTTACTAAATAAAACTTCAGGAAACATGAATATTTTCCTAATCCACCCTTACTCGTGAGCCCCACCTTTTCTTCCAATAGATTCCCTAAGGCCAAGTAGAGTGGTGTCAGATAAGCATGCTCCATATTTGTCATCCTTCCGTTTTCGTAACACATTTTATGGGCCCGGTACTTTTCATGTGCCTATATTGGTTTTGTCAGTTCACTGATCGTAAATATCCTTGTTAAGTTTTAATAAGACATCGCATCTTTATTCATCCCTTAAGTTGTTTATCTAACATAGTACATATACTATACTATTAAGAGTGTTTCATTTTCATTGCCATATCATTAGTTTAAAATTTATCTTTAAATGTAGCCATATATCCATTTTTAAATTCTTATATTCCTTGTATAATGATAAACATAAGAACAACAAACAACCATTCTCCCCCCTCCCCCCCCCCCTTCTCCCATCGGAGGAGGAAAAGTTCTTCACTACTTTTGTGCATAACAATTTCTCTTATATTTTCTCTTTTGATCGAAATGATGAAAACAAAACCGTCTGCGTCGAGGAATCCAATGAAACGGATAAATAGGGTACTGCAAACCGGTTTCAAAAAATCAAAAAAACCTAAAAGGTTCAGTGATGTTTTCAATGTGCATGTTCGAGAATGTTTGGTTTATTAAACAAAACAACAATATACTCTATAAATACGAATAATGTTTTTCCTATAATAATTTTCAGAGCTCGTTGCCTAATGGAAGAGGAAAAAGAAACAAGACCATTATTTTCTCTCTGAAAATAATGTGAAAATAACAAATATTTAACGAATAAATATTGACCTTTTCAGAGATCGATGCCTAATGGAAGAAGAAAAAATAAGGATGGAATGAGGTTCTCGTTTGGACGACCATTCTTTTTGACGAAATTATGGGCAGCACACATTTAAGAGAAATTGACGAAAAAGTCGTTTGTGGCCGTGTGGCCGTCCATCATTTTCTCTTATTTTATTGCTCTTCCATTAGACAGCGATCTCTGAAAAGGTCAATAATATAATATAATAATTAATGTTCACGCCAACTGCAACAGGTTAAACTTTGCCTCATTTTAGACCACCCAGCTAAGTTATAAAGGCAATATATGTGTTATTTGGGATAGTCAGTACCCAACAGGGAAATCGATTTTTTCAGACGGAAGACGGAAACCGGAAATGGAAATAAATATTTCTACGCGGACACGCGAATAACCGAAAACGGAAATGGAGCTCGAAAAACGACGGAAAAACGAAGATGGAAGATGTAAGACTTCTGTCAACCTGGTACACAATTTCAAAAAAATTTTCAGTTGCCGTGGTCGTGTAAGGTAAAACAATGAATCAATTAATTACACTAATTCCATTTTCTGGGTGGTCAAATTCACACGCCAACTATTATTTTAAAATAAATTGTCATTTATAATACTATGGCACGCATATTGAATTCATAAAGGACCTCAAAATCGAAAATTTTGTAAAAATTTAAAGCGTTGTATGATTTTTTGTAAACAAGACATAAAAATTAGTAATTCAATTGCACGTGGAAAGTAGCAAAATACAATTAAATACTGAAAAGTCATAATGTTCTATTGGTGTTTTATAATTTAGGGAATTTTTAGTAAACTTTAGAAATTTTACGTCAACAAGCAAGATATGTTCGATTTAACAAGAAATTTGGTAACTTTGAACCGCTGTTTAACCACACTAACGCAGGATAATTTTTGTGTGAACGAATAAAATGTCCTCACCCATGCAAAATTTCAGTTCGCAACCGTTTGGCTTGAAAATATTTAAAAAAAAATCCTAGTGAGCTTAATTATATTCAAAAATAATTATTTCATTTGCCGCGCTGACAGTTTTACTATTCCAACTAGTACACTTTTAAGCTTGAATTTAAGAAATCCTAATTAATGTTTAAATTTATACGAAAAGTTTCGTATACCCATATTCCCCGTATTCCTAGTTGCGCAATTGTCGCTATAAATGAACAAAGCTTTATATTTAAAATAACTGGCATTATCATTCTTATTATTAGCAAGTATGGTTTAACATTATTAACTCTAGATTATACTGGATTTAAGAGACTGGGTTATACGGTATTCACCTTGGGTATTAAATATCATTAACAAATTAAATTTCAATTTATATTTAGCCAAATATATTCAAAACTGGAAGGACAAAAGAAGGATTAAATTAATTTTCACTAATTCAAAATTATGGAAAATAATCCTTATATACATTTTTGAGTTTAGCAAACCACTTCAATTGATTTTTTTGTGTTTTAATAATGTTTCGTTTTAATCATTTATGTCAGTTTAGAAGATAACAACAAAATTTATTGAAAAATTAATTAAATTACTAAATTAAAGGAGTATATACTTTTAAGGTCAATTGAATAACAAAATTAAGAGTTTGGACGGATTTTGTGGAATGTAAAGTCAAATCAAATTTGATTATAGTATAAGGTTAAAGAACAAATTTGATTTTGAGTTTTCATAAATATGTTTTATTTTCAAATAACAGAGTCAATTTAAGATAATTATGATCAATCTTGCAAGGGCTGTTGCAAGATATTGGTTATATATATATATATACACTAGCTGACAAAAGTTTTGTCACAAATGTTTTTTTCGGGTTTAACTTTTTTGTGACTTGACCAAATTGGCTGATTTTTTGATATTTTATGTGAATCAGTGTTTAAAATGTTATAGTAGCAAAATTTGGTTTAAATTACCATGACAATTTCGGTACCACGCATTCCGTTTTCCCTCATATTGATAACACCTTGCCGGGTGGCAATTGGAGTTTCTTTACGTGGAGTCATCTCTAAAATGTTGCCAATTACTGCTATTTTCAATAAATTATAAAAAAAATATAATTGAACTTTAAAAATTATTAAAAAATGCAGTGCAAGAAAAGTGCGTAATATCTTTGAGCTACGCGTTTTACGATAAACGCTTATCACTGTAAAACGGATCATCGTAATCACAAGCGGGAATTTGTAAAATAATCTACAACCATACGAATCTATCATATAAAAAAATCAGCCAATTTGGTCAAGTCACAAAAAAGTTAAACCCGAAAAAACATTTGTGACAAAACTTTTGTCAGCTAGTGTATATCCGGGAGCGTCTGTGTGATGATCTGGAAGAGATGGAAAAGAAAATATAACAGACTCATAAATCGATCACACTGATAAATATTTATTTTCTTTTATTATATTCCTAGTTTATAAAACTACTAGAAATGAATAAAGCGAAATTCGTAATTTTCTCAAAAAATGTAAAATAACGTTTCAGTGCTTAAAATAGTTAATAAACAATACGAGTTAAACAACGAAAAAAATTTTATTGTTGGCTTTACTAAAACAAATAAAATAAAATCAATTCCCGGATGAGTGAAAGGAACAGTGGAAACCGAATAAGAAAAAAGTAAAAATATACATCAAAGAGGGAGATATGACAACTGACCTAAATAAAAGGTATACTTTGACCCCACCATCATATAAGACACAAACAAAAAAGTAGGTTCATTTGTTAGGTAATTGGACTCTTGCAATTTGAGGATACCTTCTCGTAATTTTATTTAGATCACCAACAAGTCTATTCGAATCCGAATTAATTCGACAAAAATTTATTTATATTCACTATCCAATCTTCATTATGAGAAGTACTTTTTCATTTAACACATGGTTAGCAAGTAAATAAATTGAGTGGATCACTTGAAAGGAACTATAACATAGAAAGTAAATCTTACAAAAACCAAGATAAACGGAAAATAATTGCGGATAAATAAATACTTTAATTTTCGACACGAATTGATAACGGAAATCGTTAACAAGAAACAATTAGAATTCTTCATGTAATAAATGAGGCCGCGATTAAACGATGTTAACGCATGTGTTCGGACTTGAATCCATTTATGCACGCCAACAGAAATCGTAGAATCAAGATCTCAATAAAAATTGTTATGATCTAACATTTAGCTGAAAAATAAACGTGGAAAACAATCTTTCATTTATACGTGGAAGTTAGAAAAACACGTTTAAATTTCGCAGCGTTTATTACGCAAATAACGTCAGCTAGTGGCACTTTGAATTAGGAATGGCAAAAGGAAATACAATCAATGTGGCAAAATAATAATGTCACACTCCACAATAATTTTCAATTAGTGCGATTTATGCATTCAAATTGGAGTGAGATTAAAATTCGGATGAAGAGAAACCGCGCCGCATTGCAAAAGACTTCGCACCAATTGCAAACACAAACTTTTCATTTATTATTTTAATTTTAAATATTATCAGTGAACGTTTCATTCTACAGAAATCTAGTTGAGAAATTCTTAGTAACTCAATTTATGGACTAGAAGAGTTTTCATCGACAATATAAGTGACTTGTAAATATTGAAAATATTGCAATATTAATATTGAAAACAAAAATAATAAATTAAAAGGTTGAGTTTGCAATGGGTGCGAAGTCTTTGGTAATGCGGCGCGGTTTCGTGGCAGTGGAGTGCGGATGTTAAAAACGTCAGATTCGCATAAGTGCGATCGGTCTTCCAACACTCTATTGCGTATGGAATAATTTTTATTATCTTTTTTTTTAAAAATAAAATACCCTTAATTAATTTCTGAAAAACTTTAAAAGAACATGGATTGTTTTTGTAATACCGGGTGAAAAGGAAATAACTTTCCGCAAAATTTTTTTAAATTTAAAAACATGTGAAAAACGCCAAATGGAAATGATCTGTTTCCAATGTTTAAGCGGTTATTAGAAATATAAATGTACAAATATGCATTTTTTTGTGTAATTTTTTACATAAATATACCAAGAGTAGGCCAGCTCTCTCCAATCTTCGCGGATGCGCTTGCCATCTTGGTCTTCCTTTTTGACGTGTCCAAACTCGAGGAATCCATTCCGTCAATCGTTTCGTCCACCGGTCACTTGTCAATCGAGCACAGAAGCCAGCCCACTTTTTTCAGTTTCCTTCGCTTTATTAGACGATGGACGTAAATTCGGTTGTTTCCAGCGTCGTGAAAATTATATTCTTTCTCTGCAGTCGGCTAGAATTTTCTGTCGTCAACGTCCATGTTTCCATACAGTAGAGTCGTGAGCACATTCTGGAAGAGAAGGTCCTTAAATTTCTCTCTGTCAAGGTGGGCGAGAAGTGGTATGATATTAGCACACCCGGACAATAACATTGAAATAGAGGAAACACATTTTTGTTGGCTATTTGCCAAAGGAGGGGGGGACGAGAAAAATTTTACGCACTAAAAGTTCGTCTTTTATTTTTAGCTATTTTTCGAAGCGTTAGTATTCGGATTCTAAATAAGGTAAGTTAATTATTTGTATATAAAACAACTGGGAAAAATTATCTGAATGTATTAAAATAATTTTAAAACAAATAATAATCATTTTTAATGGTTTTTTTCTACGTCGAAGTTTTTAGTTAAATTTGAATATAAAAAATTGTTGTATTGTTCATTTTTTTTAAAAAGCATATCATCTGAATCAGCATTAAATTCTCTATAAGATGATATTTTTCTTGTCGCTGTAATTCAGCTTTCAAATTTTTTATTCACTAAAAACCATGTATTTGTATTAACAGAACAGTTTTTGCTTTAAATTTAATATTACAAATAATTTTACAAGTATTTTATTTTAAGATGCATTTAATCTGAATCAGCATTAAATTCTCTATAATATGATATTTTAGTTGTAGCTTAAGTTCCAATAAAAGTGTTTTATTCACTGAAAACAATGTATTTTTTCTTTATCGCAGAGCAATTTTATATATATTCGTCTTGGAATCGATTCATTCATCTTCGTTTATCGATCTTATGGATATTCGTCTTGGTCCGGAACATTGTGAAGCAGCAACCTATAATAGAATTTATGAATAAAACGTCTAATTTAAATTAACAAAATACCATTCAACAATTCATCCAAATCATGTATAAAAACAGTTATAAAAAATTTGAAAGCTGAATTACAGCGAAAAGTAAAACATCATCTTATAGAGAATTTTATGCTGATTCAGATGAAATGCTTCTTAAAAAAAATGAACAATACAATTTTTTTTAATAATCAAATTAATGACAGAGCAAAAAATAAAACAATAGAGAATCATTATTTTTTGTCACCAATACGTTCAGATAATTATTCTAATTATTCTAATACAAATAAAAACTTTATTAAGCATGTATTCACCATGAAATCAGTATATTTTACAAAATTAAAAAAATATGACAACAATTGTGCCCGCATTGAAAAAAAAGCGTCAATACTTATGCTGTTGACGCCGGTTTCGAAGCGGTCCCGTTTTTGGTCCGGGTGTGATATTAGTGAAAGCATTTCACTCTGCCTCGATTCGTCTTGTAGATTCCTTACTCAAACAAATATCTGAGCTAATGTAGATTCCAAATATTTGGCTCCTTCACCGGCTTTACATGATAAGTTGCTGTTTGAAATAGATTGATTTTTATGAAGTGTGATCACTTTGCAATCAAGAAATAACAATTTTTGTCATTTTTGTGCCGAAAGAAAATGTAGAATCTGAAATTCCGCTCATTTCTGATGTCTACTATCTACTCGATTGAAAATTTAAAATTCAAAAGGAAAACCTTGCTTAAAACCCGAATCCCATTTTTTTCTCATCTTACATTGTTGCGCATTAAAATGAAGTTAATCTAGGTAATCTAATATTATTTCTTATCCTGCCATTTACAATTTATATTGTTTAAATGCTATATGGGTGAATGAAGAATCAACATTGGAAGGTTTTACTTAAAGGAAATAAGGTTTAGAAACTGTCTAACCACACCAAAAAAGTTAATTTACAAAAAATATCTTAATCTAAATTGCTATGTCTCTTGCATTCAAGAGAAGTATGTTTTGTCAACATCTCAGATTTTGATGGAACTGATGATCCTACCGACACAAATTGGGCTAATTTTTGATGGCAAATGACATAGAAAGTAAGATTTCGCGTTGTATTATGTTCCAAATATGACAAATACTGTAGAATTATCAAGTAATGAGTTCCAAATCTACAGAGAAATATCAATGAAGTGCTCAATTTATACCTTTAAAAATGATTAATCGTTGAAGACAATTTTGGTGCATTTGATTAATCTCAACGAATGGTTCCCAATATTAGTGATTTAACAATATTAATATATAACATGCATGTAAATATACTTATTTTTATATTTATTTATTCTTGTGGTGCAGGTTATTGCAAAAGTCGATTTAAAGGAGCATTCCAAATAATTAAATGGTATCGCTTGAGAGAGGTGTAGATTTAATTTACAAATTGTATATTATTTCGCTTTTATTTTCTAAATATAATAATTTACATATAATATTTTGTTATAATAATTTTTATTAATGTAACATCAATTTATTAATTGAAAACAAAATAAAACAAAAATGTGATGAACAAAAAAGCGAAATAATAAAAAAAAACCAATTAAATCTACACCTGTCTCAACAGAGACCATTTTATTATTCGGAATTTTCCTTTAAATTAGCTTTCAATAACCTGGAATATTAGTTATTGTCCTTTTCAGAGATCGGTGCCTAATGGAAGAGGAAAAAAATTAGGATGGAATGAGGTTCTCGTTTGGACGGCCTCTCTTTTTAGACGGCCATTCTTTTTTACGAAATTATGGACAGCACATATTTAAGAGGAATCAAGAAAAAAATTTTTTGTGGCCCCATCATTTTCTCTTCTTTTATTACTCTTCCATCAGGCACCGATCTCTGAAAAGGACAATAGGTATTATCAAAATCTAAGAATATGAAAGGTTTGATTTGATCATTTTTGAATTATTTTCAATGGTCTCATAGATAAAATGAAACAAATATTCAATTTACGTGAATAATTTCTCTGTTTTTCATTATATTTCTTCAAAATTTCTAGATCACGTCAGATTTATTACTTTTATTTTTTATAAAAATAAAATTGGAATTGTCAATTTCTAAGATTTTGATAATAAAAATAATTTATATAGGTGTTACTGTAAAAATAGTAATCGTTACGTTCGTTACAGTGTCGTTAAGTGTCGTTACAACTTACAGTTAAGTGTCGTTACAACTATGCATCTACACTGCGTTACTGTAGTTTAGTTGCGATAGAATTGATTTATTTGAAAAAATATTTTCTTTTTCAAAAATCTTTTCTTTAACTTTTAAATATTATCATGTAAGTACACTTATTAGAGATGTATAATATACATAGATAATATACATAGGTGTTATTACTCGTATTACTGAAATTATTATTTAGAATCATATCTTCAACTTTTATACTTTCTTTTATTGCTTCACCATCTTAATTTCGTTTATAAGGCTTTTGAATTAAATATATATATTTATTTGTATGATTATTTATAAATATAAATGCACACCAAATTGTATCGTTATAAAATGTGCTCAGTTAACGCACTCAAATCTAACTTTGCAAAAAGATTTTTATATTGTTAGCTAATTTAAGAATAACTTGTCTAAATTATCGAAAAGACTGTTTTCTAGAAAGGAATTAAAAACTTTAACACAAACTTAAAAATCAGAAATACGCTATTTCAATTTGGCGTGAAATGTATTCAGACATTAACGCTTATTTCATTTTCAACAGAAAAAATTTTAGCTATCCATTGTTTGTGAATTCACCATTACATCAGGAGTCTATGTATCAAAGAATCGGAATTATCATCAACATCGTAGAATGCGAAAAAAACCAACGAAAGAAGGTTAATTTTATTTAAAATAGTTAATAATTTAGCAAATAAAGGTTATTGTCATGAGTTTATCCGATAAAACCAAGCAAGTATGTCGCTATAATCAATTCGACATAATCAAGTGCACATATGATAATCCCAGAATTGGTGATAAGGTTCAGATAACTTTTTGCGACACTGAGGAATATATCGAGATTCAGGTTTTTTTTTAAATTTCCAACTTTGAAAGAAAATTTACTTTCATTCTTTGTCAGTTTAGCACCAGAGTAGCTCTGTGCTACTTCTACGTTTTTTCGAGTTACGCGAACGAAATTAACATCAATCGTATAATCCTTTTGAGCAGATTACGGAATTAATTTTAAAAATTTTGTCAACGGTCCCCTAAGGCGCCTTGAAAAAAGTTGATAATTAATTCTATATTGAGAGTAAATTTCAAATCGAATTTATGTATTTAATTTTATACACGAAAACAGTAAATTATAGAGAGTTGACAGAATAATTCATAAGTTCGTCAGAGATATATATTTAGTTAACGAAAAGGACATAGCGGTGAGAAATTAATTTAAAGGCATTATTATATATATTTTTTTTAGATATTTGCCAATGTTAGGATAATTCCAGAAGATATTGGGGTGCCAATCACGCTTGGTGACATCGAATATTATAAACTTCACAACAGTTTGACCGATTTACCTGATGTCTACATACAAAAAAAGATAATATATCGTTTAATTCAAAGATTCAAGAAGGTGGAAAGAGATATCAGCGAAATGATAATACGTCTAGCTTTTATCAGGTAATTATAGCAATTAAAGCAATATCCTTGTTTAAGTGAATTTTCACGGCTTTATATCACGAAAATATTTTGTTGATATTTTTCTAAAAAAAAGTATTTAAAACATGATTTCATCTAAATAATTGCATTGATTTTAATATCAATGGATTATATATAAAATTTTTCCATTTTTAAATTATCCACTTTTTGGAAATTGGGAAACGACACATCAAATTTCAGGCGACATAAAGATCACTTTATGGATGTTTATTGGGAGCATTTTGTACCAATCGTGGGCCAATATGTTTAGGTAAAATTAATTCATATTTAACATAGTTGTTCTAGATTAATGCAATATCTGATAACTACGATGGAATCGATGGTATGGTCATCAGAAATAATGAACATACATCATTGCTTTGGACAACTATGGGTATACTAAATTATATTGATATTGTATATCTATTATTTACTGTAGGTTTGGCCATAGTTCTAAATAAGAGACTTCGGTTAGGTTCGGTACATAGAGGAAGGATCATGTAAGTTTAAAAGTTAATTTTGTATTTTTTATAAAACAATCTAGTAAGCCAGTTGGGCATTCTATTGATATTTCATTTGGTTTTCCCTGTTTTTATCTGTTTGAACCAGTTATGGAAGAGAATTCTTTTGAGAATATGGAAATTGTGGTCGATGAACAACATCAAAACGTTTATGTAAGAAGACATTTATGTAATTAAAAAAATTAAAATTTTATAGATACAATTGTTGTGCAATCTCCGTTATGATGCTTTAAATAGTATTCATTATATCAAATGTACTTTTATTGGTGCCATTATTCGTAATTTCCCAACGTTTATTTCCAAAATATTGATATTTGTAATTTATTAATATTTTAGAGGATGTGATTTTGGGAATACGGAAGTTTCCTGCAGGATTGGTTTCAAAAAAACCGACTATTCTTATATAGAACCTGTTTTTCTTGATGTTCTGACAGTAAGCATAACATCATATCAGAAATGAAATTTCTTTCAGAAAAAAGATAAAAAGGTAAAAAATTGTAAAATTCAAAAATTATCGGAATGTCGAGAATACCTTATAGCAAATGGTGTATGTGCAATAACTGGAGCTACAGTCGTAAGATATATCTTTTCTCTTAATTTTCCGGCGTATTCATGGTTAAATAATATTTTGTATTTAATACAAGAAATACCTTCCTTATCATCATTATTTAATGGTAATAATACGGAAATTAAATTCTATAACATTAAATAATATAGCTTAAGATAGTAATATATTACTTTTACTAATCTGTTTCTAGAATGATATTTTCATACCACATTGGCAATTTTGGTGTTATTTGAAGAAGCATATTGATGATCCTGTTCTTTTTGAATCATTATATGTACTAAAAATCAGGTTATTCCTATTTGAGTACAAAGTAATAGAATTTTTAGGCGGATTGAAAATAAAATTATTAGTGTGGATATTGAAGGGGCAACGAGTATGACGAAAACACCGAAAGAAAAGTGCATTCGAATCTCAAATCACCACATTGATCGAAAACTATCATTTATAAGAAGCTTTAATTATAAAATGGATGAACAACAAGTTTTGAATGACATGCTTTACCCAAAAAGGTAACAGATTCGGTTTAATTTAATACAATAGCTGAGAATTACTATATTATTTTCCAATTTTGTTTTGCAATGTTGCTTGAAGGTATAGAATGCAGAAAATTTTATGCTGACGAAATCTATTCTTATCAAAATTTTGGAAGTATTAATCAGCGTCACTCTTTTCAGGAATATACTGGATTAATTAAATATGCTATATGTATGTTTTTAATTTTAATTTTATTTTAGGGAACCATGTCTGACTTCACCGGGAATACAAAATATCGTGAAATTTTGGTTGAATAATCCTCCAACTGATTTAGCAAATTGTCCAATGACAAAAATCTGTAAAGTGATACCTATCGAAGTTTCGGAATATCCTAAACAAAGAAACTTGAGATACATTGTCAAATGTTATATCGTTGACGGAACGCTTGATGGCAATTTAAAAATTATTATGTTTCCAGCTGGGTAATTTACCAATATATGTAATTTGACAGTTAATTTTTTCAGAGGCTATTTTAGACCATTACCGAAGGGTTTCCAATTAGGATTCAGTTATCAAGCCATTTATCTGAAACATCATAATTGGGTAGATAATTGACGTTTATCAAATATGTTATTAACGATATTTAAATTTTTAGCAAATACCCCAGATCGTTTTAATTGGAAACGATGATTATGGGAGAAGTGATGCGGTGTTGTTCCATAAATATACAGTCAATACATATACAAGAAAATATGTTAACTCTTATGTGTTAAGGGTAACAGTTTAAAGAAACTTGAATATATATATATATATACACATAGGGAGTAGCGAATTGTTACAGACCTGTGGAAGGCGCTACGAAAAATGGATGTATCGAGTACTGGTGGTCTAAAGATTTACTCGGATTAATTGCTGTTGATACAAAGAAAATGGTATAGATCAGAGATAGGAGTTCTTGAATTTTGGAAAGCTATTTTAAAGATATGTCAAACATGTAAAACTACACCATAAACATTGACTTTATCGGAACTTAGTGTTCTGCAAAAATGTCCGAGTTCATTTCTTTGATTCTTGATTCAGTTTTTAAAAATCTTTTATTTCAGATTTATGGAAGTGTATTCTTTACGTGAAAAATTATATTTTTTGTGAATCGATAAAAATATATGGATAAAAAATAAATTGTAGAATATCCTATCCCACATTTGGATACTTAAAAAATTAATTAAAAACTACTTCAGAATTTGGGATGTTTGGATGATCGATACCTTGAATATGAAATGAAATGTGTTATCGAACCGCTTTTCGGGGTACGAGTTACGACTTGACACTTATTATTATAAATTTTTAAGAGATCGTATGATATAAGATATTATTATAAGGACATTCCTTATATGAAGAATGAAGAATTTTTGGTGCACTGGCGTGTTGTAACAGAGTTTGAAGGATGTGAATATTTTCCAATATGTGTATTTGTATGTTTTATATATATATATATATTTTCATCGCTATTTAATTATTCAGAAAAAAGAAAAGCCTGTTGTTGAAATTGAGAAAAAAGAAGAACTTCCAATAGTATACGGACCACCAAACGCGCCGCTAAACAGTCAAATGACATTTTTTAAATTTAAATTGGAAGAGAACGAGGTCAAAGATTCACCTGTTTTTTATTTAATTTTCAATTATTTACAGAAACGCGTCGATAGATTAAGGCAGATTGGCGACAGAAGGGTCCAATATATAGAAGAACCAGCACTGAGTAAAGAATTGGAAAAACGAAAGGTGCGTTATTTTATTTGTTTGCTTTTATTTCTCATATTTAGTTGGATGTTAATTACTGCAAGGATGTTTTGATTAATACACTGCATATTATTTCGGAGAATATTAACGACTTGAAAAGGAATGAGATTTGGTTTTATTTAAAGAAGGAAGAAGTTCTCAATATTATCGAAAAAATAAATTTGCGCGATGATTTAAATGATCGCTGCACGAAAAAAAGGTGGGTAAATGTAACTTTTAAAATAAGAGGAGATTTAACAAATTTGCTATGTATTTATATATATATATATAGTCTAATCTCAAAATATAAAAAATTTTGCAAAACTCAGAATAGAAAAAAAGGTCTGTAAAAAATTATATCAATAACTACCTCCGAACGTTAATAACTAGAATACTTCTTCCTTGGTATATTAATACATCTTGTAATTAGTTTATAAACGATATCTTCTGAATCTTATGTGTTTTGGCTGTTACCAGATTCTTAAATTTTTTTAATTTCAAATCCCGGGGCCCGGGTTATGAAAAAGGGAAATCCCGGGCCAGCAATTCCAAAAACGGGGCCGCTCCCATCACTGCTATATATAGTCGGCACGCATTTTAATCACACAAATATTTTTTACTGTTTTTTTTAGGAGCAACGCTATCGAGATTGGATGTGAATGGATAATTGATATGATGCTGAGTGATAGGAATATAATTGAAAAGTTTACTCAAAAACATTCAACAATTTTGGAAGTTGTGTTAACGGCAATCGCAAAATGTTTGACATTAAATCAATCGTTCATGGATAAGACTGACGAAGCCAATGATCTACTGTATATATTGGAGGAATATTTAGAAAATATTCAATCTGATTAAAACTACTACTGTTCGGTTGCAAATTTTATCTGTAATACTCCTAACTTTATCATTAGTTTTTACTATTTTTTGAAAGCTCACCAGTTTGCAAAAAAATGTGACATAAAATGTCATTCTTTAAGAATGGATTCCCTTAGAAGTTTTGTGAAATCGCCCATATAAAAATGTCATTAAAATTCTAATAAAGTATTCAATTAATTAATATATCTTGATAATATGAATCATTATATAGTCTCTTTGAACATAAAATGCAAATTAAAGTTTCTTATAATTATTTTTAAGCGTTGATATCTTCTAATTAATTGATTCTGTATAAAATTAGCTCCATGTTAATACAAACTGATATAATTCACCAAATCCCCTATTAAAATGATCTTCTTATTCTTGTTTAGTTTGCATGTATTTTTTCATTGTTTAACATCATATAGTTTGAACATGTTCTAAAAAGCAGGATGTATTATATTTCTTTAAGTATATTTTCAACTCAACTGTATGTGTGTAATTTATTATTGTCATGTTTCATTTTTATTGTTTATTTTTTGTTTTGTTACAAAATAATGTATATTATTAACATTTTTTTTAATTAATAAATAAATAAAAAATTTTAGGTTCGATAATTTAAAAAATGTAAGCGATGTAATAAACAAATTGGAAATTAAATTGACATCGAAGTATTTTTCCCAAACGAGTCCAAAACAGCTCTTATTTATGCCCTATTTTTCCCTAGTTGAAAATTTATAATTTCATAATACCGGAGCACGCAAACTGGTACGGTAGTATAATTATATCACTAAACCTGCTCAAATCTAACTTTTTAGGAAGATATTGATGTTTTTCGATAGTTTAAGACAATCGTGTTTAAATTGTTGTGAAAATTTTGTTATAAAGTCTTCAAACAAGTTAAACAAATGTTTGTTGTCATTTGACGTGTCAGAGTAAAATTTAAAAAAAACCAAATCCGCAATTTTACGATGTACTGTGATGTGTTCGTTTGGTCGTTACGGAAAGAAGCCTCTTGCGCATATGATAAAACATCAAAAAGATATTTATTAAACATATATCGCAGAGACACAACATATTTCTATATTTGAGATATCACTCAACTATTGTTGCATAATCATACGAAGTCCTCCAGTCGGAATTTGCATTGAAAACAAAGTCTGTATCAGAAACGGTGAAGTATGGCATTCCGTTAAAGTGACGTCTCTTTAATTCGACCAAAATGGAACTTTGTCTAATCGCGGGCATTCAAAAATTGTCAGTGGAGCGCACTATCAAATTCGCTATTTTTTTTTAATTAATTTTTTTTTCTTTAAAATATAATGAATTTACAGAGGATATTGACATTTTTTATAGCATTGTAACTGCCGTGAGCACAGATTATACTATTTCCGAGGTTAAGTTTATCCGGAAATGATGTGAATGTGATGAATTCATACTTAATGGTAAGAATTGTTTCGTTATGTTTCAAATTTGATATTTTTAGATCTATGGCGATCGTCGTTATAACAGAAACAACATTATATGATATCAAAGCATGGACTTTGCTTAATAGAGAAGATTTAATATCTGAAGGTATATGTTTTTAGCGTTTGTTATTATTTTTATACCAATTGGCTCATTAGACAATATTTAAACTAAAAATAACCTAAAGTTAAAATAAGTTTTTTCAGGGCATTCAAAAACTGTAGATGAAATTGAGCACATTTTAACTTTGTTACTTGAATTAAATTCGAGTAAAAAATTTATTTTAAAAAAAAATAGCGAATTTGATAGTGCGCTCCAATGACAATTTTTGAATGCCCGCGATTAGACAAAGTTCCATTTTGGTCGAATTAAAGAGACGTGTTAAAGTGATATGCTCGGAAACTTTCAGAGACATATTTTACATATCGTTCTTACAAAGAAGTTAATTTGTTAACGTTAAAAAAGTTAAAGTTCCCATGCAAATAAAATGTATAAAATATTTTTATTTTACCACTGCTTAAAACATTTGCACATTTCCTAATTGCCTAATCTCCCTATAGGTTGGCAAAATTTAAATATTTTATTCTTTACGAAACTGGAAACTTTAGCCTGACTCGTAGAACGAAAATATATCATTTAATATATTTTTATTGCTGTGAAAAGCGCAGATTAACGAATTCAGCATGATGAAGCAAGCAGATTATTATCATTAACTAAATTGTTTTGCATAACGGATTAAAAAAAACTTTACTTATTTTTTTCAATGTAAAAAATTTCTAGACAAATATCGCACATAACATAAAAAAATTAGGTATTTAATAAGATTCATAAGTATGAGGGTCGTGAGATGCCTTGCCCGCGGTCGCGCTCGTAAACTGTTTACGTTATGTTGTCAAGAGATTGTAGTATTACCAACCTGTCCATCACAAATTGAACGGTTAAGTAGGGCGCTCAGAAAAGATGCTCATATTGCAAATTTCGTTAAGAAGCTCATGTTTTTAGATAGTGGAAGATGGGCTAGTAACGCGTCAACACGCCAACGGCAAACAGACTTCACATAGAAAAAATTATCAACGAATTTGATGACGCGTTCAACAAATTTATTCTTTTTCGTTCTTTTTTGTAAAACAGTATTTTGGCTAAAATAGGAGAACTAGTGATTTTTGTGAAACGTAAGATATATCATTCTGTTGCTCGTAAAACTCTGAATTTTTTGAAATGCAACATGACGTAGTTACTGTAATTAACGTGTATTTTACAGTCGATTGAAATTTTAAACTTTAAAAAATCATAACTTTGCTTAAACGACGAATATAATTTAGAGACAAGTATATTATTGTTTGCCGTTGTGGTCTCTATCAATAAAGTCTTAATATATATGGTTTTTACTTAAAAATGTTCCTATAAGCACCAATCAAACATAATTTGCTAACTTTTAGTGTTAAATTGTTGTGCAAAATATGCTCTTGACATCGGGCTTCGTAACATCTCAAATCAGGCCCATTCTACAAAATTATCAAATAAGGTGCTCCACGGTTACAGAGCAGCGTCACTTTTGTGGACAATTTTACCAAAAATAATATTTCGGTAGAATATAATTATTTCAAGCTTATTTATCATTTTTCAAACGATTTCCATATTTCTGTTATTTCAGGGCTCAGAAAACGAGGAAGATTCTGAGTTCTTTGTGAAAACTGATTTTAAGGAAATTAGGGTTGGATAATCCGATTTTTGAAAAATCTTCGATAACATGGATTTTAGTTTGCTTCTTTTATCCAATCTTCATGCTAGAAATCATGAAAACTCACAAAATTACTCATTTTTATCAGATTAATGTATTGTAAAGAGCTAAACTTTAAGATCGAATATCTCGAAAACTCTATTTTAAATTTTTGAGATTAAGACTTTATTGATAGAGGACATAACGATGAGCAATAATATACTTGTCTCTAAATTAGATTCGTCGTTTAAGCAAAGTTATGAATTTTTAAAGTTTGACATTTCAATTGACTATAAAATACACGTAAACTACAGTAACCACGTGATGTTGCATTTCAAAAAATTCAGAATTTTACGAGCAACAGAATGATATATCTTACGTTTCATAAAAATCACTAGTTCTCCTATTATAGCCAAAATACTGTTTTACAAAAAAGAACAAAAAAGAATAAATTTGTTGAACGCGTCATCAAATTCGTTGATCATTCTTTCTATGTGAAGACGATTTTTCTATTGGCTGCCCTCGGCGTGCGTCAAGTTATAGGAAAATGACGCGTCAAGTTATAGGAAAATAATACGTGTAAATTACTAATACACGTTTAAATATTGGAAAATTGTTATTTACATTTGGAATGCCTGTGTATTTTTATTGTTATTTATAATTTTTTCCTATTTTTAGGATTTTTAAAACTTTTTGTGCCTAATTAATTTGTTTAATAAAGATTACGGTTCAAACGTGATCAATTGAAGACCACCTAGATGAATTATACCAACACTATTTTTGTCGAACAGGATAGTTCCTGATATATTCATCGTCTGGACAAAATGTATAAAACTCTTTCAGCGATTTCATGCCGCAACTACACTAGTTGATGTTGATAGAGATTCGCATTGATTGTTTAGCCAGGTTGGAGCACTTAAAAGTACAGAAGTCCTTGTTGGTCCCACCATATGCACAGTAAGTGGTGGACGTTGGGTTTTGCGCTGGAAGTTGTCGGTAACCGACGATTTTCTTCGCTTCGGATTGTGGTAGTACATCCACTTTTCATCGCCAGTTATGATAAGACTTTCTTTGAAATCTGTCCAACAAGATTTGTGAAGTTGTTTTTCTCTGCTCTTTGTTGCGTTCTGAGAGCTCATAGGGCATCTATTTCCATTGTTTGCTTTTTGCGTGACGCCAAAAGATCCCGCGAGTTGCTCCTGTGTTTGAGACGAATCAAAGTCTGAAGTTATTCGTCTTCAATTGTTTGGTTGTGCTGATCGATCTTTGTCGTTCACGTCAAAATCTCCCGATTTGAAACGCTGAAACCGTTCTTGGCAGGTTCCTATGGATGGTGCAGCATCGCCGTAAGCTTGGGCAAGAATTTAATGCGCGTCAGTGGCTTTCTTCTTGAGTTGAAAAAGGAAAAGAAGAGCTTCGGCCAGTAACGTTTTCCTGGAACAAAGGCGGACATATTCTGAACCCAAAATAATTATTTTTTATAAAGTACGTGAAGAAAGGTATATATATATATATATATAAGTAGAAAGCTGATAACCCAGAGAACATAATAACATAAAATTCGTTATATAAAAATAATTTTATTTTGACAAAGTATCAACAACAGAAAAAAATTGGAAATTAATTTCTAGACCTAAAACAAGCGATATTTTTGTCGAAATGAATAGTTCCTGACATATTTGCAGTCTGGACAACATGTTTAATCGTTATAATCATATAATAGAATAATAGAATACTGTAGAATATTCACAAATTTTCATAAATCAAATATTTCTAACGCGATGTGCAAAATTATTGTCATTATAATCTTGATGGGTGATCAAAAGTAAAGTTAATGTACACTGGATATCGAAACACGGGTATCGAATTATTCTTTCCCTAAATTGATGTGTAAGCACAAGGCATTGTGGACCTACGATATATTGGAAATAAACATTCTGACGGAAATTTGAAAAAAGTATAACCCTTATTTTGATAGTAAAAATATCCTCGCTTTTATTTTCCTGCTGTTCATTAGAATAAAATATATTATGATTTCATATTTGTATTGAGAATAACTTATGTATCAATTGACGTATTATCAAAATCTAAGAATATGAATAGTTTGATTTTATCATTTTTGAATTATTTTCAATGGTCTTAATGAGAACGTGAATAAATATTCAATTTATTTTAAAAATTTCTCTGTTTTTCATTATATTTCTTCAAAATTTCTAGATCACGTCAGATTTATTACTTTTATTTTTTATAAAAATAAAATGGGAATATTCAATTTCTCAGATTTTGATAATATTTATATTAAAGGTTTAAAATTATTTCTTCTGATTTAATGATAAACTTGAGAGTCTTATCATAAGATAATCCAGAATTCACTGCATATGTTTATTTAAAAAATAAAATTTAATCCACATTCAATATCTCATATTGACCGTTTAAATAGAAAACCCAAATTTAAACTCATTTGCGTTCTAGACAATATAGCAAATTCTTTTTTTTTTGCACACCCACACTCTTGTTTGACATGTAACAATGACAATGACAATGATGATGATAATTCAATTAGCTACTAAATTATTCTATAGCTCCACCCCTTGTGTTATATGGATTTAAGTTTTATTAAAATAGTCGTTAATTTATTATTTTTGCTCTCACCGTATGGACCGAGAGTTTGAAACTTTCTATTTTTTCATTGTAGGCGGAATATATATCTAATAATTCAATTTAATTTTTAAAAATATGTGTGAAAGCTTTGAAAAACAACCAAAAAGGGGTATTTAAACTAAAAAAAAAGAACAAAACTAGATAAATGTTCCGTTTTAATTTTGAAGCTTTTTTATACGCTAGTTTGATCGTTCTTTTATTATTATTTTTTTAAATTTCAGGTTCAATGATCCACTAAATGTTTTGTAAATATAAAAATTAAAATAGAAATTGTGCCAAGAAGAATTTTGCAATGACCAACTTGAATCTCAAATCTAACTGTAATTTATAATTTAGACAACCAATTTGAAAGCTTTAAACGTTTTTTCTTTTCCAAACCAGGCAAAATTTCCAGACATCGATGCCTAATGGAACAGGAAAAAATGAGAATGGGATGAGTATCTCGTTTGGACGGTCACATCAATGTGTGTTGTCTCAATAAAATAAGCATCACATTAAAGGCTAATAGAAGGAAAAGTCGCCGATGGCCGCCTAACCTCTGAGGCTACCATTTTTCTTCTTTTTTTGTTCTTCCATTAGGCAGCGATATCTGAAATGTATAATAAGCCTATTTAAATAATTATGCTCAAAATCAAGAAATTCCTTAATATATCTGAAAATATGCACGCCAAATGCAAATAAAAATGTTTCTAATATTGACATGAATCTTATAGTTTCACGTTTTTATTGTCGTGGTGTAGGTTGGTTGATGAAAAATTAGGGGTAAAGGAGCATACCGGAAAAAAGATGGTCTCGCCTGGGCTGGTGTAGATTTAATTTGCAATTTGTTTATTATTTCGATCCTAAATATAATAAATTATACCTAAAATTTTTATTATAATATATATCATGTTGATTTAACAACCAATTCAGTAAGAGAAAACAAAATTGTGATGAAAAAAGCGAAATAATAAACAAATTGTAAATAAAATCTACACCAGCCCAAGCGAGACCATCTTTTTTTTCGGTATGCTCCTTTACCCCTAATTTTTCATCAAACTACACCACGACAATATTTACAGACAACTTTACTTGATATTTTGAAAAATAAGCTTATTCTTATTCTTATTAATCTATTTTATGACTTATTGATTATTGAAGTATGAAGTATTAAGACTTATTAATAAGTCTTAAATTATATTAAAAAACAATGGAATATTTTCGGAGCTTTTTATTTGACCGTTACACTAGACGTGAATCTCAGTTTTTTTACAAAATGTAAGGAATTTCACGATTTTTATTATCAAAACATATGTAAATTTCTCAACATTGAGGTATTTACCTTCAAATAATCTTTATTTGAAATATCACGATACCTGGTTGAATTTAGTGTTAATACTTTAATGAAAGGCTAATTGTAATTCAAGTAATGTATGCAAATTCAATTAAAAATGACGTTGATGTATTTGAATGTTTCTGGGAAGCTCGATGTGCCAAATTAAAATGAAGATTTTCTCATATTCAAATGAGTATTTGAAAATTACACGCAATAACTTTAGAATAGTTTTTACGTCAATTTGTCAAGCACCAGAGAGGACAGTTATGATAAAAACAAAATTACTGAGAATATTTCCTGAGGTCTCAACGTAAACGCTTCATTTGGCGTATATATGTAAATTTAACTTTAATCTCTTAAAGGAGACTATCCACCCCAAATTGAATGCCTAAGCTGGTGGCTCAGAAAAGATGTTCATGATTTTGGTAAGGAGTGCATCTTTAGATAGTTTAAGACATGCTAGCTACAATGAGATGCCAAGTTATATGTAAATATAACGTGTAAATCAATAATACACGTTTAAATATCGAAAAATAGTCATTTCCATTTGGCGTGGACTCTCACTTATTATTGAAAAGGATTGCTAATCCATTGGGATTTTCCCGCGTGAGTTCGAATCTCATCCTGATCGCCAATTGTTGTATTTGAACGATTTATTGTCGACTCGAATATAGCACGATATATATAATATATATGATAACTTTACAATTGAACGGGCTATTTATACTCTGGGTTGTGATAACAACGTGGTGATGTCACGCGATAGTAACAACTTTTATTATACCTATTAAGGCTTCAGATGCTATGAATTGGGAAATTTCAGTTGCTTAAGATTTTCATATCTTCAGGGAGCGTGTCTCTAAATTTTTTGTGGATAAAACCAAGAAAATCACCAAATAAACAAATGTAATCTCCCTTAAAACATTAAAGTACAAAAGGAAGTTCTTCTAAATATTTTCGGGCATATTTAAATGTCAAATCCTTAAATAAATCTCGCTCTCATATAATTATTTACAAAAGAAAAAACCTATTAAATTTGATGTTTGTTTATTATAACACTAATATAGAGATCGTAGATTTAGTCCAAAAACTTCCATATCACATCAAGACAAATAATAATGAAATCATTTTTGTGTTGTAGTATTCGTAGCACTTTTATAGTTAGAACTTGTGAAAAATAAAAATTCTAAATTTAAGACATATCTGAAAGAGGATTAAAGATGTTCATAAACCTGATTAAAGTCTACTTTATATAGTTTTTCAAATTGATTTAATATATCAGTTGAGGAAAAATTAACCTTTGTGCGTCAAGCATTTTAAATCCTTTTTAATACTTTGAATCATTTAGATCTGGATATTATACAATGTTATTTCTATTATAATTAATTTTATTTATTTTTAAACCGATGAAGTAAGGATAAATATAACACGACTATTATTTTTCTAATTTCCGCAAATATTCATTTAAAAAATGAAATTTAATAAAGTTTAATTCATTCGGCTATTATTTCAGCTTAAGGAATGCCATCATATGTATCCTACCTTGTTTTCGTTCTTCTATCGATTCCACAATCCAATCAATACAGTAAGTGGATATAGGTCTGTCTTCTACAATATTTGTAATTTAGTCTTAAAAATGATGGCTGGCGCAATTTCCGACATGAAACTCTCTAGCGATGATTACTTTACGTTGAACCATATAAATCCCTCTTACATGGGCATAAGTGGAGAAGTGGAGCACGCTTGTCAAACAGTCATCAAACCAAATTTCCGACCGACAGTGGGACACAGTAATACAATTTCATTTAAAACCATTTCCAATAAAATCTATTACAGCTCAAAATGGATCATTTGTGGAAATTCTTCAAGACGAAGCTCATGGATTCTCCATAAATATTGTCGAATGCGATATCAATGATCGCCCATCTTGTCATGGTGTTAATTCGCAAACGTAAAAATCATGCTAATTTGGAGGAATTTAAAGTTTATTATTTTAGGTATTATTCGGAATGTTCGAATGTTTATTCCCACAGGTCTGCGTTTGTTCGAATAGCCGGCTCTGAATCAGAATTCGTGTCATCAACCATTAAAGTAAATTTGAGACAAAACTACCAAGATTTACAATTAATTTCAGATTCCAATTGCTTGTGAGTGCCGTTTGCGAAAAAATAAAAAAGTATCACTTATGAATGTTGTATATAATGATATGGGTTCCATGTTAAAGTAGTATTGTTATTATTTGTTAGAAATTATAAACGCAGCTGAATTTTCATGCAACAGTTCATTTATTATTTGTAACTTTTGGCGTTTGCACAGAGTTTAAACTTTTCCTAATAATTAAATTCAAATTGTCAATAAAAAAACTATTTTCGTCATATTTTTCCAGGAAAAACCAATTGCAAAATTTACATTTGAACTTTGTTCCAGAATGATTCAAATTAATATTCGTGAGCTGATCCATTAAATTCAATTGTGTTTGATGTTATACTCGTGCCAATTTATTTATATTCTTATTTATCGTAAATAGTTGTATTGTATGAATTTAATATTAATAATAAACGATTATAATGACAATAGAGTATTATTAAATTCCAATATTATTTGATTACAAGTATTCCATTGCAAAAATAGACAGTTTCTTAATTATTTTTAACGAGTCCCTTGATTAGATTTTCATCCAACTTTCCGAAGGATATCTCCTTGTTAAGTGGTACATTGCAAAAGTGAAGAATACTGCAAATTGTTTCCGCCGGAGCAAATTGTAAATATTGAACAACCGCCTATAAAATTAACATCATAAAACTATTCCAAAAATATATCTCTCAACTCTAACTCCGCCATAACAAACGAGCTGGTTTTTAATGAGCTTTGAACATGTGCTCTTCTCAAATTCCTGAATTCTCTTGATTCCATTAACAGTCTTCACAACTTTTGCAGTGTTTATGCATGCTTGACACAATGCATTACCAGTCTATGATATCAAAAAACATTTACAAGCAAAAAATAGAATAAAGTTAGCAGACCTGTGCTGTTTCGGAATTAATCACGGTTAGGATCATGAAGAATAACAAACGTAAACACGTTCTACTCATGTTTACTTGTGCCTTCTTTTTTTAATTTAAAGATTTTTCAATACATTTCACATCATTTTTGAATACTTAAATACTTTTTTGTTATTTCTTTATTCAGCTATGTAAATATATTTTAATAACACTAAAACAACTAAAAGAATAATAACAATAATAAACATTTATGATTACCATGTTGTTTTTTTAAATTAAAGGAAACATTATTAAATAATACAATGATGTAAACAAATAACTAATTAATTTGAATCAATAAAAGGATATGACGATTACTATTATTACAGAATGTTTTCAGATCTTGTTGAACAATGTCGATCAACAATAGAAGAATATTGGGCTAGAAATGTGGGCGAAGTTTACGAATTAATTGTTATTTGCACAAACAATGTCTGGTCTATATTAAATTATTATGGTTAAAAATATAATAAAACAAGATAAAGAGGTTCTAGATAAAAAGAGAGAGAATTGTATTAGAATTTTATAGCAATCACTTAACCGAAAAATAACCGTGCATCACCAATTGAGAAAAATTTTTCCCATTTTTTAGCGTGCCTTGTAAATTTCGGCGTATACTTTTAAGCGTATCTTTCGCGTAAATCAAGAATACTTGTCTAAAACTGTCAATAAACCATAGTTTCTTGAACATATTTTTAATGAGCCCGTCATAACTGAGCTCTTTGAACTGTGTGTTTGAACAATGTGACTGTAAGAACTATGTCAGACTTTTCCTCATCTATCTCCACAAAAGTTGTAAAACCCCTTTTATCGCTAAACGAATTCCTAAAAAAAAAAGATCTCAAAAAGTCACATAAATCTAAAATTTCGAAAAAATGTTAAGCACCAGCTGGACCGCCAGAGTTGTTTTAAAGGAAGTTAAGTTGAAGTTGACGCAAAAATTGTATTTTAACTTTTACGTGAACATGATTAAAAACGCGTTTATATATTGAAAAATTGTAAATTTCAGTGGACGTGTAGGCCGTATGCAAGAGCATATTTAACAATAAAATCAGTTGTTAAATGAAGTGTTAAAGCAAAATGTTGTTGTTCAAACAAAAACGGTGAATGCAATAAATTTTATTTAAAAGTTCGTATTTAAAAAAATTTAACTGGTAATATTTAATTTAACTGTTATTTTAATTTAACTGTTAATTATTTACCTGTTAAATACGATTTTATTTTATTTTAGTTTATTTAACATAAAGTTTATTGCATATGACCTCAGATTTTAAATAAGAATTTAAAAACCCTTTTAAATAAAAAAATAACAATACACGTACACACCAATTTGAAGAAAAATAAAACGAGCACAGAAAACGTGTTGAAATCTAATATTCGGTGAAGATTTTAATAGTTTTAGAGATATCTTATCTTAGTTTCTTGTCGGGGCCCGAGCATGAAAATTGTCTGTCTTGTTGCAGACATCTTCGAATGGTTGTCAGGGAACGCATACGCTCAACAGCACTAGATATTAGCTCCGGAATAATTATGCCGTGAAGGTGAGTGTTCCTCCTTGAGGCGCGGCATATCTTTCAATCTAACGGACACTTTCTTGTCCACTGCAGTTGAGGACCATTACTCCGTAAAAACTTTAAAATAATTTAATTCTAAAGTGTTCGAATTTTCTCCCATATGAGAATATGCGAAATCGCGACTTCGTCGCGTCAAAATTCAGCTCCAAGTCTCTTTCTGTGTTTGATAATTGTGGCATCCACGAAGTTTATCAATGGTTGTAGAAAAATTAAGACAAAAAGGATGTAAATACATAGAAAAATTATCATAAAATCCCAGAAAACTGTGAAAACGCTGATTAGGTGGTATTACACCAAGCTCCTTATCCATTTACTTACTTATTTTTTATACTTTGGAATCCATTTTGGAATTCATTCTCGCAATGAGAAGCGAACTAACTCTCTCCAATTCTAGCTGTGCTCGAAAAACTCGACCATGTAGTTCTCGTCACCAGGATCCTATCCGTTTTCTAATGAATCTTTTCGTGTACCTTTCGTGGGCAAATTTGAGTTCCAAAGTTTAACGGCATCGGAATGCGGAAAGCGTAATTCCGCCCATATATAGTTCCCTTGATAAGTATCAGGGTTGCACGGAATTTTATGTTCCATTTTCTATTTTCCGTTTTCCGTCGTATTTTGAGTCCCATTTCGATTTTCCGTTTGAAAAAAATTGATTTCCGTGAAACTCCGCTCTGACGCCGTTCCGAGAGGAACCAATTCGATAGGGAATCATCTTGCGAGATGTCATAAACTTTTTTCTTCAATTCCTAACTTGACTTCTTGATTACTTGATTGTCGCTCTTTCATGATCTCATTGAGACCACTGAAAATAATTCAAAAATGTTGAAAATGAATTAAATTTTGATAATAGGTGGATATACAAAAAATTTATCTAAAATTGTAAGCGATCATGACTTGGATTGAGGATTACAAGGCTAAAAATATTTGCTTGAAACTCAATAAACATGCAATACAGTTTCAGTTTTTAATACAGTTTTCAGGTGCGCTTTTGAATTTTGGATTGTTCGGACACTTTTAAACTAATCCAACAGAAGCAAACAATCGGGAAGACCAACAAATTTTCTTTTTTTTTCTCTTTTTTTTTTTTTTACAAACTTATTTCACCGATCGATTCTCACGAGGAAAAAGAAATCCGCGCCTTATGACTTTTATGAACTGTATTGTATTTACTAGAATATCATATTCATCAATTTATCTTTACTGATCACTTTATGTGCATTTTTAAACACTATTTTTCAGTTTAATAAAAAGAAAAGCTAAATAGTAAACAAAATGAAAATTAAATCGACACCTACCCTCTTCGACCCCAAGTGAGACCATTTTATTTTTCGTTATTTTCCAAATTTCTCTGTATTAAAATTTTTCCATAAATTCGAAATTATCAATAACCTCAATCATTTATAAAAACGACAAATAAAATACTTCTTAATTTTTCAATCGTTTTTGGAAGCTAATAAGAAGAATGGATTCAATTTATTTTTATCACATTTCTTCTCACCGTCTTTGTTTTCGTTCTTATTTTTTTCAATCACCTATACAAAACGAACGGCTCTTATATAAATAAATGACCATACGCTAATGATTTTCGCCTTATTAATAAATTAATCCTCTTCGTTTGCACCCTTCATCTGTTTAATGTGACACCCACGTTTCGAGAATTATCAATTGCACATCAATTGCTTTGTACTGAATATTTTCATTGTCATCAGTGTTACGATGATGCTCAATTTGAAAATATTGACCTTATTATTCCTTATGATGGTAAGGACTAAGTATGATAAATCATAAAACATTTCGTTAAGAATCCGTATTATTGTGCATTAAAGCAACAGACTACAATCGAATGGTGCGAGTATTGGATTCGTCTTGGCAAAAAAGTTTTCATTTGTGTTTATGCTATGAATAATGAACAGTTTTTTAAAGAACTTAAGACCAGAATGCGATGGATATCAATTGCCAGTGAAAAAGCCTTCAGGTATATTTAATTTACTTTAATTATGTTAATTATATAATTTAAGATATTCGATGCCCAATTAATGAAATTTACAATTGTCTGGATTGTGAGCCAACATGTCACAACATGGTTCCAAAATGTCGAAAGGTACCTCATCCGTTGTCATCGATATTCACAATTAAAGGCATTCGAGTACAACGAAGTGTGCAGGTGCCGATTTGTTATAATACTTAGGCACTCCACTGCCACGAAGTATGCCGCATATTGCAAAAGACCGCGCATCAATTGAAAAAACGGATACCTTCCGTTTTTATTATTATTTGTTTAAACTTTTTTAATTAATGCATATCCTCATCGAATTTGAACTAACCAATTGATCTAACCAAAAAATTTAATCAAATTCGATGAACATACGCTTTAATAAAAAAAGTTTAAATAAGGAATAATAAAAACTGAAGGGCGTTTTTATTTCAATGCCATACGCGGTATACTTCGTGGAACGGAAGTACTTAGACGATGTAAGAACGGAGATTAAAAACCGTCATTTTAGCGACTTCCTGAATTCTTAAGCCTTTATCAAAAACTATTAGTAGAGCCGTATTAAAGTTTGATGTTCAATGATGTAAATGATTTCCAATGACACTATTTAAACTCGAAAGAATCATACAAAGATCGTCGTAGACATTATCAAGGATTTTTGTTCGAGAAGATTAATATTAAATGTGATTAATTTATAAAGGTTTATAAATCAATGAATACAAGTATTAATATTCAAAGATTGAAACACACATTGATCTTATTAATCTTGATATATAAATGCGAAAGAAATAATAATCACCTAGCTCATGAGATCTCGGGAGTTTTTTATTGTGTATAATAACATTTAATCCTGCAAAAGACTCTTTATATAATCCAAATTAGTTTTAAGTTCGTTTTGTAAAAATCGGGTTTTGATTTGGGGTAAGTTTTAAAAGAAATTCGAACTCTCCGAACTTTTTTAAAGCGATGTGAGTTTTTTCGGCATAATTTTTTGTAGCCGATTATTCATAAAATTAAACAAAATTTTTTGCCAATTGCACTATTAGAAATGATAGCTCTTTTGAGAGTTTCTAGAAAATAATATAAAAAAATAAAAAGTTTTAAGGAATATTTATTAAACTTGCGTAGAAACTTAATTTTGATTACTACGTGTAAACTTAAAAATCACGCTTAAAATGAGAAAAAAATGTAGTTTTCATTTGATAAACACATAATTATTTCGAGGAGATTTAGATTTTCCTATAATCGAATGAAAAAACCTCTTTTTCATAGTAAAAAAGATTTTCACACTTCTCTTTAAACTCTGGAATTGTCCTCGAGGTTACATTTTTTTGTCAGGCTTAAAAGTTAATTTAGATTCACTGATATTAGTTGAAAATTTAATTGAGAATCACTTTCTTAAGTTTAAATGCTTCTTTCCCAACATAACTTTATTATCAAGTTATGCGAAATTGATAATTCCAATTTTATTTTCATAGAAAAATAATAAATCTGATTTGATCTAGAAATTTTGAAGAAATATAATGAAAAGAAGAGAAATTATTAACATAAATTGAATATTTGTTTCATGATCTCTTTGAGACCATTGAAAATAAATCAATTCAATAATTGAGAATAATTTTAAAATGTTGATAATGAATTATCAATTTCTTATATATTGTAATAGTTAAAAACTTCTACATATATTCTTTTATAAAAATATTTGAACTTTCATTCTAACAGTAAGTTAAACATTTCAAATTATCTTCATAAGTGAGATAGTTAGGATCATTCAAAGAGAGGCGTTTACGATTGATCCTTGAATACACTTTTTGTTTGAATCTTCTCCGCACATTTTCGATCATAGTGAACTTTTATAGGAACCGATACTTTAGTACCGTATTCAAGAAAATATCGAAAACGTAATTTATGAAGCATTAGATAGAATTTAGGTTTTAATGATAAGAATCACTGGAAAGTCAGAGAACCATATGGTTTGCACCAGACATGGGTGAAATGGCAGGCTTTGAATTTTGGAATTCGGTATTCGGGGTTCGAAATTCGGAACCTATAACGGGTAATCCAGAATTTCGAGCTTAAAGTGAAACTTAAAATTAAAAGTGTATTTTCGAAATTAGCAATAAAAATATAAATTTTCGGAATGCGGAATTCGGAATAACATTTGAGAATACGGATTCTGGAATAATGGAAAAATGGACGGAATATGGAATTCGGAATGTAGAATCCGTAATTCCGCTCATCTCTGGTTTACAAAGCTTTTCCAATAAACTAAAAAGTCTAGATTTTCGGATCCAAGAAAATTTAAATCTCTAACATCTGAAACCCGACTAATCTCAAAATGTGATGTCCATATTATTTAAACAACTTTATAATCCCCTGTTAAAGGATATTTGAACTCTGATTGTGACCTTTGAATCAACTTGTCTACTTGCAAACGCATTTTATATCCCTTTTAAATTTTTTATACAGATTGAACTCCACTGCCACAAAGTACGAAAAAAACCAAAATACGCCCTTCCAATTAATTATTTAAAAACATAATTATTCCTCACAAAAAATTCCTCACTTTCTTCTATGTCTATTCGCATATCCTAAAATAGTACAAATGTTTTTTTTTGAAAGAGCTATAAGGATTTGTTGTAATTTTTAAAGGAAACGTGCGAGGACTGATTTAAATAAAAGTCTAACTAAATTTATATCGACAATTTTGCCAAACATACTAATGATCGCGTATTATTTTCAGAAGAAATGTTCACGTGGATGTGTTTGCAAAAACGGATACGCAAGGAACTCTAACAACAAGTGCATATCTTATCGAGAATGTGTCAATCACTATCCCCTTCATACGAACCACCAAAATGAATTAAATAATCCAAACGACAACACTGTGATGACAAGTTCTAACCTTATTCGGTAGATAAACGATAATTCAAACAATTTTCAGCTGTGAAAAAGATGATGCCAGTGATTGTAAACGACATGTGGAAGGCTTTATTCCGAACAATTCAAGATCGCAACTCGGAAAATAGCGTAAAAGTAATTGAATTCAAAAACAATAATCGGAATTCTTTGAACGGGTCGGATCTGATAGAAAATTTTGAAAATACGACGAATGTTGACAGGAGTGAAATATCAACAATTTTGGAAACTAATTTGTTATCCTAACTATTTGTTGCATATATTTTGTTACATCCGTCAACAAACTCAACTGATGGCGTTTATTTTCTCTTTTAAAATAATTAGAATAAATCTTTACATATATTATCGTTGCTAATTTTTTTGAGACTTTGTCTGAAAGAATGGAATTGGGCTCCTCTGATTGTCTCGAAGGTTTAAGGAAAGCTGGAAAAGTTTGAAATTATATTAATTTTAACAGTTTATACTATAATAGTTAAGAAAATGTGGTTATTCCGCGGCTATCAAAAAATCACACCTGCTTCGTAAAATAAACCAACACATTTTCGAGAAATTATCATTTTTATGATTTTCCGTACTAATTGCGAGCTCTCCAATGCATAATACACCATTTAAACTAAAGTTTCTGTTAATAATAATTAATAAATAAAAGATTTTAAAAATAATTAATTGAAAGGGCGGGTTTTGCGTGTTTATTTGCAATTCGCTCGTACTTCGTAGAAGTTAAATGTTTAAGTTAATGTAAATTATATACATACACTAGTTTTGTCACAAATGTTTCTTCGGGTTTAACTTTTTTGTGACTTGACCAAATTGGCTGATTTTTTTATATTTTATGTGAATCAGTGTTTAAAATGTTATAGTAGCAAAATTTGGGTTAAATTACCATAGCAATTTCGGTACCACGCATTCCGTTTTCCCTCATATTGATAACAGCTTGCCGGGTGGCAATTGGAGTTTCTTTACGTGGAGTCATCTCTAAAATGTTGCCAATTACTGATATTTTCAATAAATTATGGAAAAAATATAATTGAACTTTAAAAATTATTAAAAAATGCAGTACAAGAAAAGTGCGTAATATTTTTGAGCTACGCGTTTTACGATAAACGCTTGTCACTGTAAAACGGATCATCGTAATCACAAGCGGGAATTTGTAAAATAATCTACAACCATATGAATCTATCATATCAAAAAATCAGGCAATTTGGTCAAGTCACAAAAAAGTTAAACCCGAAAAAAACATTTGTGACAAAACTTTTGTCAGCTAGTGTATATATATATATATGTGTGACAGATCAGAGAATTTCTTTATCGAGAAGACTTGCAAAAGTATGTTTCTTAAAGTATAGCCCATATTCTGTAAGTCATTCGTAACGTATCCGTTAAACGGTGAAGGAAAAACATTGACACTCCACTGCCAAGAAACCGCGCCGCATTGCAGAATACTTTGCACTAATTGCATTAACACTACCTTTTAACTTATAATTTTCATTTAGTACCTCAATTAATGGGACAGAAGAGTCTTCATCGTCAATATAAGTGACTTGTAAATATTGAAAACATTGAAAACAAAAATAATAAATTAAAAGGTGAGTTTGCAATTGGTGCGAAGTCTTTTGCAATGCGGCGCGTTTTCGTGGCAGTGGAGTGCATTGATAAATTCAAAATATTTTTGCAACCAGTTTTTTTATTAGAATTTTATTTGTTGCATGCGATGCATGCAGATAAGAACTGATCAAGGCAAACCCTAAATTTAACATACAGGTGGGTAAACTTTGTGAACTATGCAAAAAGGCGATCCTATTATTCTCTTTTTGAATAAAAAGCGTTCATCCCACTATTTCCCACCAAACGGAAATAACGATTTTGCAGTTTTCGAGCGTTTATAACAATTTAAGCGTCTTATTAATAAAATGTTTATCACGAAAGTTCAACTAGGATTTCCTATCTAAAAAAAAACGATCTGAAATATTAATATCTTTCGTAAAAGTTGTACATGAGCACGTTTACTGAGCTTATTCTACTACCATAGCAGTTGGCGTGCTATTGCTAGCGCTCAAGGCTTCAGCATCGATGACAATCAAAATTGTCTTGTCTGAAATTGGACCAAGGATCCAGCTTTCCTTAACTTGACACAATGACGTTCTCCGTTCTAAACAAATATTTTGCAAAGATTCTACATTTGATTTAAGCCTGGAGAAAATGCCAACACACACCGTAATGTTATTCGTCATCAACCATACAAATAATATTTTATTATATACTTACCATTAAGTCGTTTTATAAATTATAAAAAAATATAAAAAATAAATAAAATGGCCGGACTGTTCTTTCTAACAAAGTCTGGAATGGTGTGCAGTTGTCGGCAGGTTTTTATGACTTTATATTGTCTTTTTCAGAGATCGGTGCCTAATGCTAGAGGAAAAAAGTTAGGATGGAATTAGGTTCTCGTTTGTACGGTCATCTTCTCATCTATCATCAATGTGTGTTGTCTCAAAAAATTGGACAGTAGACATTGAAGAGGAATTGACGCAAAAAGTCGTTTGTCGCCGACTGACCGTCTATTTGAAGCTATCATTTTTTCTTCATTTTTTTCTTCCATTAGACACCGATCCCTGAAATGTACAATACGTTATGTAAACGATAATCTTGTGAATTTAAGAATCACGACCAAATCCAGTACACAAGACTTAATCTCATTAACGGTCGTTCTCCAAAGTTTATTAATTTTTTCAGTAGTAAGCATCATTCAACATGAACTTTTTCATCTCATCTCGGAATATTGTCCTTTTCAGAGATCGATGTATAATGGAAGAGGAAAAAAATTGGCATGGAATAAAGTTCTCGTTTGGACGGTCACATCAATGTGTTTTGTCTCAAATAATGAGGCAGCTCATATTGAAGAGGAATAGACGAAAAAGTCGTTTGTGTCCGTGTGGCCGTCCAACATTTTCTCTTCTTTATTTTCTCTTCCATTAGGCACCGATCTTTGAGAAGGACAATGATTAATCATCAAAACCTTGTTTCTTACCATTTTAATAATAGATATTATAAAAATAACAATTAACTCGACGTCAAATAATAAATCAGATATTTTATCAGATTATTATTTAGTTCATATATTATTATTTTTATTAAAGATTCAGTTCTTCTTTAATTTATTTTCAATGTTGTGTATTTGAGCAATGGGTATGCATTTTGATAATTTTTTTGTAATTTGCATGTTAATTTTGCTGTTTTATTTCTCTTGTTAGGTTCAATGAGATTATAAATTTGCAAAATAGCAAGGTTAGCATGAAAACAAAACTAATAGTAATTTCTAGATGAAACAAGTAAAATAACTATCATTGTATTGGTTGTTGTATTCGGTATTAGTTTAATTATTGGAATTTTCTCATTGGCATGTTACTTGAAAGTATACATTAAACTTTAAAACAACTCCAAATTTTGTATAATTTAAGAAAAAGAAGAAAAGACAGGCGAACAAGAAAAAGTCAAAGAAGGGAAAGTCTTCAAAGAAGAATAAATCTTCAGTACGGTCGACAAAGTCGAAAAAGTCAACGAGGTCTACAAAATCAACGCGATCGACGAAATCATCAAAATCAACAACCACAAATGCAGCCAACACTTCAACTACCACAACAACGACAGCAAGTCAAACTGCTCCTACACCTCAACCGACAAAAGATGAAAATGCGAATAAACCGAAGACTCCTCCTCGTGAAGAAGACTCGGGATCGGAACTTGATGGACAGAAAAAGGTTGTAAGAGCAGCTACCCCCATTCCCGAAGATGTTCGAAAGGCCATTGAAAAGGAAGAAAAGGAAGAAAAGAAAAATGCAACGGGATTAAAACCGAAGAAGAATAGTAACACTGCCAAAAAGAGCAAAGATGCTACTTCTGTGAATATGGATGATGATGAAGCCATTACTGTTCTTGTTAATTATGGTGGAAAATGGTTGTCGAAAAATGAGGTTTCAGTAAATATTTTGTCTCTTGTATATTTCGATTTTAGGCGCCGAATGACTTCAGTTTCTCCATTGACGAACAAAATCCTTAGGCAGTGTTGGAAATAACTTTTTTCTTGTTTTATTTTTTAATTTACCCTGAAATACATTGTTTTTTTTGATTTAATAAATACATCTAAACGCATATGAACTCGATACTAACTTAATATTTAATTGACAGTTAATCTTTATTTAAAATATTATATTAGATAAAATAAATCAGACTGTGCTAACCGTCATGTTGGACTCCTACCCGCGACCAGATCTGTCGACTCCAACGTTCCTGAATGTAATCCTTTGGGTCACGTTGGCCAACTGCAGCCCAGGTGATGGTCGACTGACTCCGAGAGTTGTCCACCAATCGAAAAAGCGACTCAAACAGATCGAACAAGCGAAGTCACCGAGTGGTTGAACTATGACAGATTCATCTGCAAAGGATTGTGAATGCTCCAGAACAAAACGACGGGGTCTATTATGGTGAAGTGCAGTTAATCGAGATGGAGGAACATAGTTCGCAACCGCTTCAGGCGATTGATTCGAAATCCTCAGTATAATAACTAAGTACATGAACAACTAATTTATGCATTTGACAGTAATGTCTCATTAAACGTTCCTAACTAGATCTGGGATCTGATGCTTCTTTTTGTTCTTGCTAACAGTTTTAGGTTAGTTTCAAAAAAGTTTAAATTACTAACTAGGGAATGGTCAGCATAGAGTTTGGAGTTACAGGATGTGACATATATCATTAGAAAGAGAAAAAAATCTACTTTCTAAATATAAAAAGAGTTTCTGCAACGGACACAGCTATCTCGAGAAAATTGCGTCTGAAAATTTACTACGAAAAGGGCACTGAAATCCCCGCGTCGCAGCCACGAGGAGGTCAGTTTCATATACGCGAAGTTGAGGGGAAGATTTCGATGGCAGCGTAGTGTAGGCGGTAACTCTGCACTTTGCGCTTGACGGTGGCGTGACTGTGTTTTGCACGAAAAGTGCTCCTGTTAGGACGCGAAGTGCTTTTTGCATGAAAACAGACTCATCCTGTTATATAGCGTGAACACGTCATCAATCTTTGTTAAATTTTGATGTTGTTTTTTGGAGTGAGGACGCTTCGTGTAACTTTGATGAAACTTTGGTTATTTTTTCGGTTTGAATTGAATGTTCTGGCAGCAGTTTTGCACGTGTTTTGATAACAATTTCGTGCAAAACACAGTCACGCCACCGTCAAGCGCAAAGTGCAGAGAAGAGGGATGGGCGCGGAGTGAGGGCGGTAAGAGGGATGGGCGCGGAGTGTAGGCGGCGGAAGAGGATGGGCGAGGAACCGTGACTCTCTGGTTCGAACCCACCCTGCGAAGACTATTTTTTGTTTTTTTTTTTTGCTTTTTTTCGATCGATCATAACAGGTCGGGGAGCAAGTTTCAGACATCGTCCATGTGATATCTGCATTAGAAACACTAGAATTCTGTGATATTCAACGTTTTCGGGAAAAAAAAAGTTGGACGAAAAATCTTGTTTTTCACATGGAGTATGGCTCTAATTTTTCATAAAAAATAAATTTTCATAAATTTCATAACTAGCGTTTCTCGGTGAAAAGGTCGTCGAAAGATTGGTTCAAGCGAAGTCTTCTCTCACTCACTCGTTCACGTTCCTTCCGATGTTGTTCATGGATGGGACAATCGGAAAGAAGGCTTTCATGGTTTTGTCAGAACCAACCGGAGCCTTCCCTCCGTCGCACTATATCATTGCACAGCGCAATAATGCAATCTTGATGATTTCTCTATTGTATCACCAGTTTTCGGCAAAGGAATTTCAGCCGTTCTTTCAATACTCATGGAAGAAAACTGGATACCTCGATTCATACACTCCGTTTGTCACCCCGTCCGATTTCTGCTTCGGACAAGTTGGCGAGTAGAATTGTTTCCGGCAAAACTGCAATCAAGTGGCTTTCATTAAATGCGCAAGATGCAAATACTTTATTTGTTTCAATCATTTTATTGTAGAAGAGAAACATTTGTGTAGATCCTCATAGAACGGCTGAAATTACTTTGCCGAAAACTGGTGATACAATAGAGAAATCATCAAGATTGCATTATTGCGCTGTGCAATGATATAGTCCGGGTGGAAGATCAAAGCATGAGTCGTGAACTTTTTGATGAAGCTCTGAAAACAATGGAGTGGTGTCACAGAGCATGAGTGACAAACTTACTTTCCATGGCCCATTCCAGTATGCGTCCAGAGGCTGAATCATCCCGGTGGTGTGCGGGGGAATATTCTTGATGGTGACATAAAATCCTCTTGGAACGCATTTCTTGATGGTGTTGTGATCCTTGAAGCATGGCTGTCGACAAGCATATAGAGTTTCCGAGGGTTGGATGCATTGAAGACACAGCTTCGAAGCCAATCGCACATCAACTCTTTGGTCATGATGTGATTCTTGCCACATCTGACCTACAAGTTCGGACAGTTGGGTATTGGGCGCGACGGAGGGAAGGCTCCGGTTGGTTCTGACAAAACCATGAAAGCCTTCTTTCCGATTGTCCCATCCATGAACAACATCGGAAGGAACGTGAACGAGTGAGTGAGAGAAGACTTCGCTTGAACCAATCTTTCGACGACCTTTTCACCGAGAAACGCTAGTTATGAAATTTATGAAAATTTATTTTTTATGAAAAATTAGAGCCATACTCCATGTGAAAAACAAGATTTTTCGTCCAACTTTTTTTTTCCCGAAAACGTTGAATATCACAGAATTCTAGTGTTTCTAATGCAGATATCACATGGACGATGTCTGAAACTTGCTCCCCGACCTGTTATGATCGATCGAAAAAAAGCAAAAAAAAAAAAAAAACAAAAAATAGTCTTCGCAGGGTGGGTTCGAACCAGAGAGTCACGGTTCCTCGCCCATCCTCTTCCGCCGCCTACACTCCGCGCCCATCCCTCTTACCGCCCTCACTCCGCGCCCATCCCTCTTCTCTGCACTTTGCGCTTGACGGTGGCGTGACTGTGTTTTGCACGAAATTGTTATCAAAACACGTGCAAAACTGCTGCCAGAACATTCAATTCAAACCGAAAAAATAACCAAAGTTTCATCAAAGTTACACGAAGCGTCCTCACTCCAAAAAACAACATCAAAATTTAACAAAGATTGATGACGTGTTCACGCTATATAACAGGATGAGTCTGTTTTCATGCAAAAAGCACTTCGCGTCCTAACAGGAGCACTTTTCGTGCAAAACACAGTCACGCCACCGTCAAGCGCAAAGTGCAGAGTTACCGCCTACACTACGCTGCCATCGAAATCTTCCCCTCAACTTCGCGTATATGAAACTGACCTCCTCGTGGCTGCGACGCGGGGATTTCAGTGCCCTTTTCGTAGTAAATTTTCAGACGCAATTTTCTCGAGATAGCTGTGTCCGTTGCAGAAACTCTTTTTATATTTAGAAAGTAGATTTTTTTCTCTTTCTAATGATATATGTCACATCCTGTAACTCCAAACACTAATGCAGACCATTCCCTAGTAAGCCAAATAAATAATACTACAGTAATTACTGTTTCTCGGTAAGTAGTGAGGTTTTTGAAATGCAGTATGACATTATTTTTGTACTCAAATTAAACTTTATGATCATTTCCATACAATTATTATCAAAATATAAGAAATTGACAATTCCAATTTTATTTTCCTAAAAAATAAAAGTAATAAATCTGATTTGATCTAGAAATTTTGAAGAAATATAATGAAAAACAGAGAAATTATTAACATAAATTGAATATTTGTTTCATGATTTCTTTGAGACCATTGAAAATAATTCAAAAATATTGAAATGAATTGTCAATTTCTTATATTTTGATAATATACAAATAGTAATTGCTCAAAATCCGAATCAGATTTCTAGTTAGCATAGAATTTGTCAGTGCCAGTTTCCCTGTAAAAATCTATTTATTAGTATATAAAGATAATAAATTAACGCTATTGTCATAGTGAAGTTTTTTGATACACGAGGCAAAATCATATTTTTATCTTTTTCGAGACAACGCTAATAATGAGAATCAAAATCAGCGAGATCAAGATAAGCGCGAAATTTTCCACTTTAAACGAGGTATCAAAAACTGCGTTACGACAACATATCTACTTTACAGTGTCTTAAATGCACGTAATTTTTCGTTTCTTTAATATTCGCACATGAAAAATTGAAAACATTCATAAGGAATAACAGATTATAGTTTAAGAAAGGCAAGCCTTATATATGAAATTTATACATGTAAATAGTTAGATTACGGTAATAATAGTATATATACGTCACAGACAAGCCGCGGGGGACGAGCCCTAAACTGACGTTTTGCCGGTTTTACATAGGTTTTATCCTGATTTCAGTAGAAACCAACGACAAGAGTGTTTCGCTCAAAAATTTCCGTTATTTTTGTTTCAATTAATTTATCATTAAAATTAAATGTTATACAATATATTTTCTTTACTATATTATATATTTATATATATTAAGCCTATATATTCATTTATTCCGGAAAATCGAACGGAATTCGAATTATTTACGGTTTTGCGGTGTTATAAGTATAATTGATCGATTAAACGTTTTTCAGAACATATGATCATTCGTATACACGAGTGATGACAGGAGTCCCGGTCCCGGGTTTTGAAATTTTCAATTTTTTAGGTCTTTCCCATCACTGGTATACACCAGAGCACGCCAAATGAATCCGTCGATTTTGCAATTGTTAAAAATGTCTTTTAAATTGCCGCGTATAAGTTAGACACAACAACTTTTTTTATTTCAGTAATATGTACTGAAACTATCACAATTAATCTAATTTTCGGGAAACATTAAAAATACTTTACTGAACTTGGCGTTGCAGAGAGGGGAGGGACTCCTGGGTTGTTTCTGAAAAATGGGTCTCGTGGTTTGTCATAGACAACATTTTTAAGGATCAAATGTTAATAATTGTTGTGGCAAATTGATAATACCCATATTCAGCTTTCCCCGCGTGCACATTAAATAAATTTATAAAAGTTGGCCTTCAAAATAGTGGCTTTAACAAAATACTATTATTCTTCCACTGTCGGCATGTCCACGACAATAATTTAACGCTGAAGACGACTACACCTCACCGTAATATACCACGTTTTTACTTCTGGAGCGTTCTCAATCTTCTCCGAAAGTCTTTGATTCATGCTCCACAATTTCATGCAACCCGCTCCTCGATCCACTTGTCCTAGCTCTCTTTGGATGAAAATTCGTTTCAACGCATGTTTTGAATTAAATAAATTCATTAAGAAAATTACAGGCTATCATTTCTAAAAGTACAACTGGCGTGGAAAAGTATTTTAAAATCTATGTCGATGATTGTTATTGCTCCATTATTTGCTATATAATCGGTTTTTTAACTATCTTTTTCAACATTTCGAAGTATTAAAAATTATAAAATGTTTATAATTAAACTCAAACTTATTTATTGAAATTTAAACTAAATAAATATGAAATTAACCGAAGAAATTGACGGTCTCGTGCCCAATTTAGAAGGTTTCTGCGTAACTAATCGAATTGTATACCTTCGATATGGCTCATTTATAATTATCAATGAGATTGCTGAATAAAATCCATGGTTGGTCACAGCCAAAATGCACAAGTTATTCAAACCTAAAAAAAAACATTCTCCATTTGTTTTCAGCTTTAAAAGTTACTTTGGTCTAAATAATCAAAAATGAATATTAATGCTATCAAAAATCCGGGAAGACAAATTGCAAGTATCGGTATTATGATGCTAATTGATAAATTAATGAATGTTTTCCTTTGCAAAGATTTGGTCGCATCGGAGATTAACGAATGATTAATTTCAAAAATAAGGTAATAACAGCAACGTAGAAAATAAAATGCTATCTGAGAAAGCACAATAAATACAAACAACGGAATAGTATATTCCAGTCCGCATCGTGTTTCGATAAATATATAATTATCCGGCAGGAAAAACTCACGCGGTGGGCAATGATATTTTTGTATATAAGTGAATTTGGCTCGATATTCGTCGACTTCAGCAAAATATGAAGGAAAAAAGAAAATAACTGCGAGAAAATAATTGATAAATATGTACATATTTCTTTTCCAGCGAGTTTTCAATTTGTATTTGGTGTTAACCAAGAAATTGTAGCGGTTTTCGAAGAGTAAAATAAATGAGACACCCATTCCTGAAATTAAAATCATCAGGAGAGGAAAGGAGCCAATTGCAGGGAAAAGGGATTGAATAACTTGGTTCGGAAGAGCTATCGATTGATTTTGTTCTGATCTTGTGTTGGTTCTGTGGTTTAGATGTAGATACTCTTAGGGAATTTTTTTTGAAAGCGTATCTGAGGACGTAAGCAAGAACTTATTTAACAAATGAATAAAATCTGTTAAATGAAATGTTAAAACAAAATGGTGTTGTTTAATCAAAAGCGTATATGTATGCAAGAAATTTTATTTAACACTTCTTAAGGTTAAATCGATTTCTCTAACTCATCTAGTTGTTTTTTTTTCAATTTTTGTCGTAAACGACCATGATAAGCTTATTCTATAATTGATATTGGTAATATTTTGTATGTTCCTTAATGTTATGTTGTAACATTTTCATCCCAGGCTTTTAACAGATATGTTTATATTAAATTTGTATAAGCTTATTCTATAATTGACATTGGTAATATTTTGTATGTTCCTTAATGTTATGTTGTAACATTTTTATCCCACGCTTTAACAGATATGTTTATATTAAAATTGTATAAAAGGACGCTCCTGTCCTTCTAAAGCCCTCTTGACATTCTTGCTCAATATTCTATCATATTCAATAAATAACCTCTTTTACATTCTTGCTCCATATTCTATCATATTCAATAAAATTTTATTATTTCTCAAAATTATACTTATGGAGAAAGGATGAATATTATAGTCAGAGAAATGTTCGAAGGATATTTTCATTAAAATTTAACTGTTAATCTTTTGACTGTTAAAAACTATTTTATTTATAGTGTATGTCAAAATAGTTGACGACGCAATCACGCTGCAAATGCGGCATATTAATTAAAATTCATTTTCAAATCGATTATTTTAATAATTTTTAATTAATAAACGTTCAATATAAGCAATAATAATTAAAAAATGTCACAAAAATAAAATAAAATAATCGATTTGAAAATGATTTTGAATTAGTATGCCGTATTTGCAGCGTGATTGCGTCGTCAACTATTTTTAAATACACTATATAGTGCACACCATGGACAAATAGTAATAAAAAATGTCAAGAGAAAACGTGACAAAAATGTAAGAAGAAACGACTAGGTCGGTCACGTTGTAGATTTACGAGCAATTTATTACATTAATTAATTTAAAACACTGAAAACACATTTTTTGCAATTTATTCGTTGATTCTTAAGGTAATCAAAAAATCTTTTTTACAATAACTAAAATTACATGATTTGGAATGTTTATACACTCGCTTTTTATTTATTAAAGATCGAAGAGCAGCTTTTTTCGCTGTTGAAACTTTAATATTCATTTTTCTCCACAGAAAAGTTGTCAACCAATATTTTTCTCTTCATAATAAGATAGAGAATTTCATGACGATCAAAATGGTATATAGAACTTGTGGTGAAATTGCTTCATTTTTGTATATTTTCACAATTTGTTGAAAACACCAGACAAAAATTACAATTTTATTTTATATTATACATATTATAGGATAACATTAAAATTAGTTACTTATAATCAATCAATTAACATATTTACCTATTCTTCAGCAACATAAATCAATAGTTTAAAAAAAAACTCGTTATATAATAATTATTCCGCAGAAAATTGTTTGATACCTTTACCTTTATTAAAAATATATTTATTGCCGATTTATATTCTTCTTCGGAGCATTTTCTAGTTCAGAATGATTACTAAAACGATACTTGACCTACTACCATCTAGGACAAATGACATATGCCGAAAATCCAAAAGTAATCGAATCTATGTTAACGATGAGAGGTTCCTCGAGCAGAAAATTATTTTACCTGTTTGTTTCATGATAGTTTTTATTGCTTAAATTCTCCAATTTGCAATCAAATTATTTTATATTTATTATTAAACAATAAAGTGAGACATAATAAGCCATTTATTAATAAATTTTTATAAATCTTTTATAACAGTAATTTATAGTAGTATATAATATCAAGATTTGTTGACAATTATGAACCGTCATCGATATTCCATTATCTTGCTCCATGAATTCAGCAATTACATCTTCATGGCTCGAACATTGTTTTGATTGACCTCGACCAGTATAGAACAAATCGTTTCTAAACTATTATATAATAAATTTAAATAAATAAAAGCATATCTCACCCAATAGTGCTCCAATCACGTACGATATGAAACGTTGCCCACGAGAATCATCATCACAACCAATTATGAAGTAGTACTGAATCGGTTAAGGCTGATAACGTCATAACCTTACATGTTCACATGATTTTTGTGCCTACTATGAACCAAATCAATGCATAAACAGCTCCTGAAACAATTGATATTTCTTATAGTACGGAAAAATTTAAACTTACATTTTCACTAGGTGCTTAGCTAGGTGTATTACTGAGTAATACAATCATTGTGATGCACATTCAAGTCATGTTATCCTTGATAGCAGAGATTGTTTGATAGCCATTCATAAAATCCTGCAAAATCAATTATTATTCAGGGTTAAGGCTCGAGAGAGTAAGGGAAACGAGTTCGAGAGAACAATATAAGGATGAAGTACATAATAAGTGGTTTATTTATAAATTTAGAGCACTAAAAAATAATTATTAATTTTTAGAAAGGTTTTTTTCTAATTTTTCAGTAAATTGTGAAAATATGACAAAATAAAGAATTTCAATAACATGTTATTTATATCATTTTGATCGTCATGATCTCATCATTCTATTTATACTAAAAAAAACAAAACTTTGATAACTATTTTCGCAGGAAAAAACTGACTTTCATGGAAAATTCGTTAAAACTTAATCAATATGGATTATCATGACAAAAATAATATATTTATACATTTCATGCATGCGAAAATAACTCATTATCAATAATTTTCTTAAAAAACAATATAATTACCTTGTTTCAGCTTCAAAAACGATGAAAATAAGATTTATAATTAAAAAATAATAAATGCGTTTGCTGGCTGGCGATTTGAAATGCCGCGTAAAAATGTGTGATACACCGATTACCCTCAGAATGTCCAAGGTGTGTATAGTGTATTTAAATTTTTTTTTTCAAATCGATTATTTTATTAATTTTTGTGACATTTTTTAATTGTTATTGCTTATATTTCACGTTTATTAATTAAAAATTATTAAAATAATCGATTTGAAAATGAATTTTAATTAGTATGCCGCATTTGCAGCGTGATTGCGTCGTCAACTATTTTTAAATACACTATATAGTGTATTTAAATTTTTTTTTTTCAAATCGATTATTTTATTAATTTTTGTGACATTTTTTAATTGTTATTGCTTATATTTCACGTTTATTAATTAAAAATTATTAAAATAATCGATTTGAAAATGAATTTTAATTAGTATGCCGCATTTGCAGCGTGATTGCGTCGTCAACTATTTTGACATACACTATAGCATTTAACATTTACTTTCTTGCATACGGCATCTGAATTCATTAGTCTTGTTGTTAATAAGGTTAAACAAGTAGAAACATTTTAATATTAGAAAGAGCTTTAAATAAACAATTTAAAACACTTATAAATGTTGTTTTTGTGGAAAATCACTCTTGTCGGTTGTACGTAGGTTTCTAGTGAAATCTATGCAAAGCTGGTGCAAGTCATCCGCCGGTTAACGGGTCGTCTTAGGTTTTTCTGTGTAAATTTACAAGAGACTATCAGCTCGAGGGTTAATCCTACTTTCGACTTTAGAAAATGTACTTTTCATAAAAACGCTAACATTGGATACGTTCGCACCCCAAATTCGATTTTAATAAAATTAGCTCAGTAAGCATGCTCAAATACAAATTTATAGAAAGATAAAGAGATTTTTCAAAAGTTTAAAACAAGCTTAATTAAATTGTAGTAAAAACTTTTTGCCGCACACGTTTAAAAATCGGAAAATCGTTGTTTAGATTTTGCGTGTGTTCGAAATAGCGGATTTCGTCGATTTTTCGATTCCAAATTATTGTCGTTTTCAGAGATCGGTGCCTAATGGAAGATTAATAAAAGAAGAGATAACCGCGCGACCACAAACAACATTTTTCTCAATTCTTCTTAAACATGTGGTGCCCATAATTTCGTAAAAAAGAATGGCCGTCTAAAAAGAGAGGCCATCCAAACGAGAACCTCATTCTATCCTAATTTTTTTCCTCTTCCATTAGGCACCGATCTATGAAAACGACAATACAAATTTCGGTTTTCGAATTTTCAGATGTGATTCCGCGTTCCTGATTTCGAAGATCAAAAACTTCTTTTGAAGAAAATTTTAAGAAATAAAATGGAAAACAGAGAAATTATTAACATAAATTGAATATTTGTTTCATGATCTCTTTGAGACCATTGAAAATAATTCAAAAATGATCAAATAGACCTTTCAATTTCGTAGATTTTGATAATAGTTAAATGAATTGTTGGAAACTAGAAACTAAGCTGGAAACTGGACTGGAAACTGGAAGTGGAAACTGGAAACGCTACGTTAATTTGTTTCTCTTAAATTTTAAATAATGCAATTATATAATCACGACCATCGTCGTATCTGACCACTAGCAAAACAAATATGTAAAACTTTGAGAATATTTTTTAAGAAAATCCTTTGTCCCCACACTATAACTAACTCCATTACAAGCTTAATATTACCTCCAATTATAATTTGAACTAAATAAATCTGTGCCAACGTAGGAACTCCGATAAACCTTAACAGTCCTAACGGTATACCACACATGCAGGGAAGTATAAGATATGGAGTTGCTAGGAATGTTAAAGCCAAATCTGACAAGATACAGAACGTGTGCATAATTAATATCGGTGGCTTTATCAGCTTCATCCTCATTGGTGTTTGCGAAAAAATACAGTAATAACCAAACATTTCCACTGGGAGAGAAATGAGTCCAATAATATGTGAGGAATATGCCATAAACTGCCATTTACTATAGATTCGTTCATCGGGCTGACATTGGGTGCTATAGTCGGTTAAGAAATATTGAAATACAACTTCCTGAAACTCGAAGATCTTAAGATTTAATTTTTTGCTCTTCAGAACACTTTTATAGTTTTTTTTAAATCAAATTATATAGGTTTTAGTAACTTTGATGCTTCAATCGGCGGATATCTGGTTTTGTCCAGACTCTGTTCAACGACAGGGCTCCCAGTAGTCTCCACAATATAGAAAAGATAAAGAAAAAAAGTAAAGTTTTACCTTATATCGATTTACTTCACCAGTCATGGGATAAATAATATCTAAAATTAAAAAAATTATAAAGTTTTCGACTTGATGTATTCTAATTAAGAAGACTACAATCTTATCAATGACGACTAATAACGTAAAATCTGTTTTCGTAACTATATGTGCATTAACTATTAAATTAATATGATGAAGTTATCAAAACAAGATAATAAACGATAATTGAAGCTTTATTTGATAATGGCTAGAAAGAACATAGTAAGTGCTACCGGAAGCTCAAGTATCATTATTAGAGGCATCAAATCTTGTGACTGTCTGTCGGCTTTCAGGAAATTAGTGAATACGTGCGAAGAATACGTACGAAGCTTCATGGAACACTGATTTATGATAAACTTTATTATTAACAAAATTAAAATTAATTCATCAAAAACATATCTTTATTTCAATCTAAAACCATGTTGGCAACAATGACAGGTGATTTATTAAAATAAAAATCATCAACGTCTGTCTGCACTTCCACTCTTTGGAGTCAAAATTAATTGTTAATAGAAAATACTTGATTTGACTTTATAATCGAGTTTCCATTGTCATTTAAATCCGAAATCCTCTTTTTGATTAGTCCTTGAGTGAATTTCCTGTAGGGATTGTTTATAATAATCAATCCAATTCCAGAGTAAAGACCATGGTGAGTTATGACAAGAATGCAGATGTTGTTCAATTCTGAAAGTTTAAATTTGAACATTTTAAATGATTAATTTTTGAGATTTAAATTTAGCTGTTTAGGTTACATTAAATCATGTTTATTATTATATAATAATTCATGAGAGCTAAAAGCAAACTACAGGAAAATTATAAAAGCAGAGACGATTCAAAACATTTTTTCGTAAAAAGTAATATCTTGACGCGAGAAGCAGGATGGCATAAAAGAGTAAACAAATCCAAAATTGGAAAAATCGCTAAATAAGAATTCCGCTTAAAATATACGAATATAACGTAACCCTCTCGAAGTGTACTTCGGAGACGTTAAAGTTTTCCTTTTTTATTAAAGTCTAAATATGCTAAAATCGACAGACAAGAAACTTCCCGCAGCCAGGACGGGTAATCAGACAAGTTTTTAAAACGAGGAACTCGGACGAACGAAATCAGCCACGGAGGACGCAATGACCTCGAATGCACACCAAATTAAAGTTATTTTTGCCGTCGTGGTGTTAGTCCATAAATTTAAGGCCACAGCTTTTTCAAATTTATTGTGTCTTGTTAATTTACACGTAATAATTAGGCCTAGAAATTAATTTCCTCGTTTTTCAAAGACCGATAAGGACAGCCAAAAAACTTTGAAGATGAAGAACTTCAGGCTTTGTTGGTTGAAGATTCGGTTCAAACACAGGACCAACTCGCGGCATCTCTCGGCGTCACGCAAAAAGCAATTTCTCATCGATTGAAAGCAATGGGGAAGATTCAAAAGGAAGGAAAAGGGATGCCCTATGAGCTCTCAGAACGCAACAAAGAGCAGAGAAAATCAACTTCACAAATCTTGTCGGACAGATTTCAAAGAAAGTCTTTTTTACTGGCGATGAAAAGTGGGTGTACTACGACAATCCGAAGCGAAGAAAATCGTGGGTTAGTCGCGGTGAACCGACAACTTCGACCGCAAAACCCAACATCCACGGGAAGAAGGTCTTACTGTGCATATGGTGGGACCAACAAGGAATTCTGTACTCTGAACTGCTCCAACCTGGCGAAACAATCACTGCGAATCGCTGTCAACATCAACTAGTGCAAAAATCGCAGTAAAAAGACCGGAATGGGCGGGTCAACACGAAAAGGCCATATTGCTTCATGACAACACAAGGCCGCATGTTGCTCAAGCGGTGAAGGATACGCTGAAAGAGTTCAAATGGGAAGTCTTACCGCACCCGCCGTACTCTCCGGACACGTCGGATAATCGTCTTTTCCGGTCAATGGCTCATGGTCTGACGGAGCAGCGCTTTCGAGATCATCAAGACGTCAAAAAGTGGCTAGATGAATGGACTGCGGCCAAACCAGAAAAATTCTATTATGATGGAATCCATAAGTTACACAAACCCTGGGAAAATGTTGTTATTAATGACGGAAATTATTTTGAATAAAAGTTTTGTTTAAGTCTGTCCAGTTATTCATAGTTTAATATGCGTAAAAACACGGAAATTATTTTCTAGACCTAATATATTAACATTCTTACAATTATTAGGGTGAACCAAAATTTTTTTCCGATTTTTTTGTTAAAAATTTAAACATAATTTCACAACACATGAAAAACAATTCGGGTTCAAAGTAAAAACCATTTGACTCTATGGCTTGAGCCCATCTATCGGCAAGTTGTTCGATCCCTCTGCGGTACCACTCCCTGTCCTTAGAGGCGAAAAACTCGCGGCACCCGTTTTCGACATCGGCCAGGTCATTGAAGCTACGACCACGAAGAAAGTGTGTCATGGATCGGAAAAGGTGATAATTAGATAGCGCAAGGTTCGGACTATAAGTTGGATGTGGAAGAAGATCAGTGGCGTCGAGATTTTATATGTTTTCCTTCGTTTGTCTTGTGGTTTGCGGTTTTGCTTTGTCTTGGTGAAGCTTCCAATTGATCAATGCTGGATATTTATCGCCAAGTGCCGCATACATTCGATCAAGTTGGGCTCAATAAAGGTCTGCGAGTACTTATTGATGGATTGGTCTCCACAGCTTCACAAATTGCTTCAGAATCCACTGTCGTAGGTCGGTCTGAGTGTGTCTTGTCCTCGAGATCAGTGTCGCCGTCGCTAAATCTTTTGAACCAATTTCGCGCAGTACGATCCGAGACCATATTGTCGCCTTCAACTTCGAATATCTTTTTAGCTTCTCCAGCTGCGTTGAAGCTTTGTTTCCAGTAATGGCGTAAAATAACACGAATTTCGGATTTTTCCATGTTTCTTCTACAAGTTAAAACTTTTTAAATAAAAGACCAATTAAAAATTTTAGTATATATTATGATAGAGCTGTTCAAGAGCTTTAAAAATATATATAACACATGTATATAAAAATCTTTATTTGGTAAAAAAAAAACAATTAGACAAAAAGATTCGGAAAAAAATTTTGGTTCACCCTAATAGATAGTTTAAGAGAAGCCTGGTTAACTTGCCAAGCTTGCCGTAATCATTTTTTTATTGAAAAGACGCAACAACTTTTAGACACGCTTTAAAAACGCGGAAATTAATTTCTAGACCTAATATTTAAGAATGAATTTTACGTGAATTTTTGTACTTTCATTTGACATGATTCTCATATGCCTCCCCATATTCTCGGAATCTTTATTTATTTCTTTTTTTTAAAATTGTAAAACTCTTCAGGAAAGTTCACTCACAAAAAAACTTTTAAAAATACGATTTGTAGAAGCACGCCAACGGCAAAAAGCCTTCATAAAGATCAACGCATTTGATCACGCTTTCAATAAATTTGTTCTTTTCTGTTATTTTTTATAAAACAGTTTTATACTATTTTAGAAAAACGAGTGACTTTAATGAAACGTAAGTTACATCATTTTGTTCCTCGTAAGATTCTGAATTTTTTAAAGTGCAATATGACGCGTTTACGGTAATTAACGTGTATTTTATAGTCGGTTCAAATTTCAAACATAAAAAATCATAACTTTGCTTAGAAGTCGAATCTAATTTAAAGGGAAATACTCGAAAAACTAATTCGAACTTTTTTCTGAATTTTTGAAAATAAAACATTCAATCATCTGTAAAATACACGTTAATTACCGTAACTACGTCATTTTAAAAAACTCAGAATTTTACGAGGAACAGAATGATGTAACTCACGTTTCATAAAAGTCACTCGTTATCGTAAAACAGTCTTAATAATTTTTTACAAATAAAAAACAAAAATAATAAAGCGTGATCAAATCCGTTGAACTTTATTTTTATGTGTAGGCGATTTTTCCACTGGCTGACTTGTTGAAGTTATAATTGAGGAAAATTTTCTACAATTAACTTGCACTTTACCTAAAAGTATTTTTGACAGAAACCTGTAATCCAAATTGTATTTTATATAAATAGCATTAATTAAAATACTTAAAATGTTCCTCATAATATAAGCCTCTAGTAGGGGCCACGTCAAATGAATTGCTGAAAACAGCACCTTAAAATACGCACTTAAACCTAAAATTTCGTGAAAATTTACAGCTTCAGTGATATTTTAAGGAAGCCTGTAAGATTGACGAATAAATTAGCTATTAGTTGGAACGTGGAAATTTATAAAATGCGTTTAAGGTGCATTTTAGGTATTTTCAGCTATTCTTGGTATTATCAAAATCTGAGAAATTGACAATTCCAATTTTATTTTTATAAAAAATAAAAGTAATAAATCTGACGTGCTCTATAAACTTTGAAGAAATATAATGAAAAACAGAGAAATTATTCACGTAAATTGAATATTTGTTTCATTTTATCTATGAGACCATTGAAAATAATTCAAAATGATCAAATCAAACCTTTCATATTCTTAGATTTTGATAATATTTTTATATAAGAAATATATTTTCACTGACAAGATCTCAATGAACAATTGTGTTGAAATAACAGAAAGCGTTTTCTAATTTCACGGAATAAAACACAATTATTTATGCAAAAAACAGAAAAAAACTTACTCTGATTAATAAACTTTCTAATAAATACCATTGCCTCCACGGAAGCTGGCAAGATTAGAGCTATAATTGGAATTATGACATTAAGCGATATATTCACAAATGTCTTCCTTTGTATTGCCTTCGTTGATTCCGATAAAATCATCTCATTTATTTCATATTTTAAATAATATATACATCGTAGAAAATAGTAATGCAGCTGCAGCGTAATTATCACAATGAATACTAATGTTGTTATTTTGAGATTTTTGCGTCTTTCCACAAACAGATAATTTTCATCCCAGAAAAATTCCTCCGGTGGGCACGGATATCTTTCAACAAATGATAACTTTCCACGGTATTGGTCCACATCATTGAAATATGTTGGGAAAAAGAAGAATATTCCATAGAGATAATTGGCACCTATGTAAATTGCTCGAACCGATTTCCTTGTCATTTTATATCGTGTGACTATTAATATCGAATATCGATTTTCGAATAATAAAACTAATGATACACTCATAACTGAAAAATGTAAACTTTATGTTAGATATTTTATAGTAATATTGTCGTGGTGTAAAGTCGATTTAAAGGAGCATTGCGAATAATAAAAATGGTCTCGCTTGGGGTCATGTCGATTTAATTTGCAATTTGTATTTGTTTATTATTTCGCTTTTCTTTTTTTCATAAAATTTTTGTTTCATTTTGTTTTCTCTTAATAAAATAATAATAATAAAAAAATTTTATGTGTAAAAAAATATTGTCGTGGTGTAGGTTGATGAAAAATCAGGATTAAAGGAGCATTCCGAATAATAAAATGGTCTCGCTTGGACAGGTGTAGATTTAATTTGCAATTTGTTTATTATTTCGATCCTAAATATAATAAATTATACAAAAAATTTTATAATAAATATTATTATGTTGATTTAACAACCAATTTAGTCCAATTTAGTAAGAGAAAACAAAATGAAACAAAATTGTGATGAAAAAAGCGAAATAATAAACAAATTGCAAATTAAATCTACACCAGCCCAAGCGAGACCATCTTTTTTTTCGGTATGCTCCTTTACCCCTAATTTTTCATCAACCTACACCACGACAATAATTAATTGAAAATTAAATCTACACCTGTCTCAAGCGAGACCATTTTATTATTCGGAATGCTCCTTTAAATCGATTTTTCAATAACCTGCACCACGAAAATATTTTAATATACTCCCAAATTATTAGATTTTAGCACGTTTTCTGCGTCCTTTTTTATTAGAATTTCATTTGGCGTAAGCCAGAGATGAGAGGCGCCCCACAGTTGTTACCGATGACCTCGGAAAACTAATTTTTCTGGAAAAAACCGAGCCCGGGAAGGGGATGTTATTTACAAACCGGAGTTGGTTCTTGCCGGGTTTTTCTATGTTCTCAAATAAATTTAGCATGGTTTTTTCAGTTAGATTTCAATAATAGAGATTTTTAAACATTTTTAAGTATATCGAATTATACAATACACGCCTAAATTAATTTTTTTTCAATAATTAAACTTTTTCTGACTATCTTAATATAGCTTAATTTACTAACACACCCCACTACCACGATGTGCGCCCGAGTTGCCAAGGACATCGCCCCAATTGCTCAAGACACGCTCTTTACATTTATTAATTTATTATTAAAATCTTTTATTTATTTATTTTTCTTTAACAGAAATCATATTAATAATATTATACTCGATGCCAAAGATCACCAATTACCACCGCAATTGAGGCACACTTTTTGAAATGTTATTTTTTCCATTTAATTCTTTTGAATATTAATTTTTTTTTCTTTTTAATATACACGACAATATGTACTGTGCTGTACAAGAAAAAATGAAGGAATGTGTTTTGCTTTATGACTTGACTCAAAATAAAGTAAATGAACATAGACCAGAATGGACAGAATGCGAGTTTTTTGAATTTAAAAATCCGGAGTTCGGCATCACACTTGAAACATCCAGAATTTAGAGCTTAAATGAAAAAAAGAATTTTCGAAAAAACACAATTACAATATCAAACTTCACAATCGGGAATCCAGAATTCGGAATCACATTTGAAAAAACGGAATCCGCCCATCTCTGACGTAGACCCTCGGAAATATTAAGAAATATTTAGATGACGGGATTTTAGATTTTTGGATTTACTCTTTAACGGTTTTCTAGGGTCAAATATTCCAAAACTCGCATTAAAACAATTCGAAAAGAGAGACTGATACAAACGAAATTGGACATTTTAGAAATGTCATAATTTTGTAAATTACTGTTGTAATAAACCTTTGTAAATTAATACATGTCCGGTCGTCTCTCTATGGACCGAATAAAAAACTGTTAAAAAAACGAATTAAAAACGTTGGAGCGGTTCCGTGAAGTCATATTTATGAGCTTGAAACCTAGTAAATTGTTTTATGTTGAACGTATTTTAAGGGAGAATTCCAATTGAATGGCTAAAACACAGTTCTGGCCAAAAAATTATATAAAATCGGTTAGACTTGAAAGATTTCCCATGCCATTTTTAAACTGCTTTAATTAAGAAAATAATTTCCGAAAACATTTAAAATTAAAAATTACAATAATTTATTCAAAAAATGAAAAAAAAACAAGAAAGTTATAACCAATTAAAAATGAGGTAGATATGCTTCGATTGGGAAAAAACCGGGAAATGATAAAAATAATTCCATGCTGCCTCCAATTGAGCAAATTTCTGATACGCATTTGTTGCTCTTATCACTTTCAGACGGCGTTCCAGTTTCACTCAAAAGTGTTCGATTAAATTCAAGTCCGACTACGATCGAACCAACACATTTAGATGTGCATTGGATCATTATCCTGCTGGAAAACAAAGGCTCTGTCTACATATCAAAGTTTCCATTTTTCCACAATATTCTCATACCGAAAGTAGTTTCTAATTCCCTGGATACGTTAAAGTGTCTCAATGGAGCATGCCGAGAAGAATCACCGCTAGTTCTTGTCTGGTTTCAATACTTCGACAAATCCCTGTGTTTCCATAACTTCAGAACAAGTTAAACTTATTTTTGTCAGACAAGATATATTTGAGCTTATTAGCACGCCCCAGTATGGGCTCTAGCCTGTTTTTCTATTTGTATCGCTGATGAATTATTTACAAACTGGACGCCTTCCATTAAGTCTGTTAGGCTGTAGTCGCCTTCTTATAGTTCTTGGCGCCACGTTCTTCTCGGCGCCACCTCCCGTGATTCTCGCAGGATGTTGCTATTCATACCACGGCTGGGTTTCTTGGGTCTTTTCGGTCAGTGGATATCGGTTCAATGCAAGTTTTCTATGGATTTTTTTTTAAAACACGTGTTTTTCAATGTGTCATTGCCTTGCATTTTCTGACTATTGCATAGATTTCAAGGAGAGAGCGAGAGATTCTTGCCAAGATCATTGCTGGATAGCCCTTGATCAAAACTTCACAAAATTGCCTTTTTAATGTCTGTCGAGACGCATTTGAAAAAAAAAATTGTTACAAGAAAATTATATAGTAACAGTTTAGCGGTGCTTCTTCAAGAATGAATAACCGAACCATCCAGATTTTAAGATAATCCTATAATTTTACGGGGAAATTACTTTTTATATGCACGTGGACGGTAAAATACGTATATACACCAACTGGAAATAACGATTTTCCGATTTTCAAGCGAGTCTGGAAACTTCTACGTATTTTCAATAAAACCTTTATTAAGACCATATAACTAGGCGATCCTTAAACTATCTAAAATATTAATGTTTTCAAAAAGTTTTATTTTAGCACGTTTACTGAACTCATTTTATTATCATACCAGTTGGCGTGCAAATAAATATTGAATAATCGTCATTTTATTTTGGGATTAAGTGATTTTATGAAACAAAAGGACACGTTTTTTTTTAAACTTTTGTCAGCTAGTGTATATACACTAGCTGACAAAAGTTTTGTCACAAATGTTTTTTCGTGTTTAACTTTTTTGTGACTTGACCAAATTGGCTGATTTTTTGATATTGTATGTGAATCAGTGTTTAAAATGTTATAGTAGCAAAATTTGGTTTAAATTACCATGGCAATTTCGGTACCACGCATTCCGTTTTCCCTCATATTGATAACAGCTTTCCGGGTGGCAATTGGAGTTTCTTTACGTGGAGTCATCTCTAAAATGTTGCCAATTACTGCTATTTTCAATAAATTATGAAAAAAATATAATTGAACTTAAAAAATTATTAAAAAATGCAGTGCAAGAAAAGTGCGTAATATCTTTGAGCTACGCGTTTTACGATAAACGCTTGTCACTGTAAAACGGATCATCGTAATCACAAGCGGGAATTTGTAAAATAATCTACAACCATATGAATCTATCATATCAAAAAATCAGCCAATTTGGTCAAGTCACAAAAAAGTTAAACCCGAAAAAACATTTGTGACAAAACTTTTGTCAGCTAGTGTATATATACTCCTTTTCAGAGATCGGTGCCTAATGGAAGAGAACAAACATAAGCAAAAAGGAGAGTCTCGTTAAACGGTAACACTATACGGTAACAAAATACTTTATTCTATCTCTGATCTCTGGAAAGGGCAATATATAGTTGTTTTCCGAATAACCCTTTTTAAAGTTTAGGAGAGTCGGGTATGATGTAGCAATCATTTTTCTACTGAATCTTCCATTGTAAACACAGGTAAAGCTGAGACGAATCGTCAACCGATGTTTAGCCGGTTCCCCCACAAACCGACGGTGCCAATGATTTGAACAAAAACAATTGACGGTCAATCTTTTTCTTATTTTTGTTTTTGTTGAAATTAATGTATTACTAACATTGAAAATTGTTCTAATTACTGTTATACAATATATTTGTGTAGGTTTCCTATATATACATTTTCACCGAACAGGGAACAACGGGCGGTAAGCCGAAAAACGCCAACTGGAAATTACGATTTTCCGATTTTTAATCGCGTCTGACAAGATTTACATCTTTTTAATAAAACATATTTAACCATAATTTAAATAGTATAATCTTATTATATTTCCAAAACCATAAGTTTGAGAATGTTTACTGAGCTCGTTTTATGATCATATCAGTTGGCGTGCGGAATGTGACAAAATAAAAGTTTAAAAAGTTACCTCCAATAACAACTTGCAGTACATAAATCTGAGCAGTTGTAGGAACATTCAATTTAGCTAATAATCCTAAAGGTATTCCACACGCACATGGAAGAAAGACGTAGGGTGTGATTAGAATTGTTAATAATATATCAAGTAGGAAATTAAAAGTATGCATAATAATCAGTGGTTTGCGTATCTGACTCATCCTTTTAGGTGTTTTTATAAGAATACAGTAATAGCAGAAAATACCAACAGGCAATGATAGCATGCCAACAGAATGTGAAGAATAGGCCAGGAATTGCCAACTACTAACGAATGAATTAGTATTATTACATTTTTTAGGATACTCCATAAGATAGTAGTTCAGCAAGCGGTCCTGAAATAAAATTGATTAATTTTTAAAATTATTAATTTAGAGATTCTAGAGCTAAAATATTGTTTCTAAACTGTTTCATAATCTCAAAAATATAACAATTTGAGTAGGTATTGTATATTATTTCGAATACCTTATATTGTCTATCTTTGTTTTAAAATCGTGGGAAAATGAGTAATATTTAAAACTTATTTTGTCTGATATATTCATAGTACTGTCCAATTGGTTCGCCGCTTTCTCTCGTCCAATATTTGTGAAATAAATTAATACAAACCGTAGTGATAAAATAGTCTCTGTAATAATACAAAACATTAAATATATCAGAAAGAAAATGACATTTATTGAAAATATAATCAAATTATAGTTTATCTGTGAGCTCAAAATGTGTTATGATTGTCTATATGTTTCACTCGTTAAAATGCAATTTTACTGACGAAATAATTGAAATTTATGTGAAAATAAGTTTGTAGACTAATTATATATTGCTATATTGGTAGCATTAATTTCATTAAATTGGCACTTATAGTACGAATGTTATTAAGAAATTTAATTTTAATAAGTTGATCTTTTTGAATTTTCTTAAATAAAGGCTTTAGGAAAACTTCATAGACAACTTTTATACATCTGCTTAACTTGTAATTACATTTATGCTTCATTTAACGTGATAAATGTGTAAATATTTGTATATTCCAATTTTTCCAAATGCATTTTGTCTTATAGTAATATCTCTATAGCGTTGAATTTTCCGTTGGTGTGTTGAACGTGCTGTTTTACTTAATTTAAAATACAAAATTTGGTTTAATTCTGTCAAAGAATCCCCCGGCCCGGGTAATTTTTCAAAAAAAAAAATGGTCTCGAGATTTGAAATGTTTAATTCTTCAATTTTTCTTCAAGGACAGCGTGTGTTTTTTACGATGCGTGAGTAGCAGAAACTTTCTTCTCCTAACTTTCTTAATTTTCTGAATTACGGTAATTTGAGCGTACTGTGTAGTCCTTAAAATTTTTTCAGAAATTAACAATATCTGAAAAATCTATTCATAGTCAAAGAAGATCAATTATATTTATCAGTTGTTTCGCACTTTTATTCTTAGAAAAAATAAAATAACAAAAATGTTTCAAATGAACTATCAATGCTGTATTAGAATTGGATAATATTTGTGATAATGAAAGCCCATACGAAACGAACATTAATATAATGTATCAATCATAGTTGAATACGATTTCTCCTATGTCTACAAACTTTGTCAATTTTTAAAGTTAAATTATTGTCGAAAAGTGTTTATCACAATTTAACTAGACTTAACTTAAACTATATCCAAATATTAATATTTTTCCAAAAACTTAATTTTGAGCACGTTTACTGAGCTCGTTTTATTAAGGTTTGCTTGGTGCGTGCGTGTACTTCTTCAATGCGAACTATTACTATAAAACCATCAATTAAAAATTAAAGAGCAAGCAACCCCTAATTTGTGCTAAATGACAACCAAAATGATTTTGTAACCATGATTATCTTTTTAAAATTATTCTGAAACATGGTTTCTCTTCGTGTCTTGTTGTAAATTGTGTTATAAATAGATGTCACAAAGAAAAATAATAATAAGTTATTATATAGTCGTCGCCAAATGCGATTACCACTGCAAAATGTGGCGCACTTTTCAAATATTATTTGTTCTTTAAATTTTTAAGATTATTTCCTTGTTTATGCTTGTTCTATACTGTTATAGCTTAAATAAATTGAAGAATATGTTATAGATGTTGTTTAAATAGTGGAATAATTGTGGAAAATAATTATAATCATAAAAATTAAATGAAAAAATAATATTTAAAAAAGTGCGCCACATTTTGCGGTGGTAATCGAATTTGGCGACGACTATATATTAACAAAATATAAGAAATTGAAAATTCAATTTCAACATTTTTTAATTATTTTCAATGGTCTCAAAGAGATGATGAAACAAATATTCAATTTATGTTAATAATTTCTCTGTTTTTCATTATATTTCTTCAAAATTTCTAGATCAAATCAGATTTATTACTTTTATTTTTTATGAAAATAAAATTTGAATTGTCAATTTCTTATATTTTGATAATAGATGGTACAAAGAAATGATACTCGTTAATAAAAATCGGAGTTTCGGAATCAAAAAGAAAAGGCGAAAACCGGAATTGGGAATTGAAAACCGAAAATGGCCGGAATCCGGATTTCCGACCGTATTTGGTGTTAACGTTTATATGAAAAGTGAATTTTCGAAATTCGAAAATAAAAAACTAAAAGTTCGGAATTTCCTGAATGCAGAATTCAGAATTCCGCTCATCTCTGGTACCCACTCGATTACCGTAATCCCTCTATGTCGTCACGATGTGAAAAAAATAACAAGATCAATCCGCACAATGCACTTTGACTCGAAAACAGAACATTTGTTTTTCTTTATTTTGTTCAACTTTTAAATATTTTTTTGCTTTTTTGCACATTTTTTTTCAATTTTAATGATTCTAACAAGGGAAGTGTTTTAGGTCGGGCTCTCAGATTTTGATAAAACTTTGCAGATAGATTCCTTATGGCTTTATTAGTATACTGACAAAATATTAGGACCCACAAAACGGTTTAAGTAGGTAAAAAATGTGGCGTGACTGTGTTTTGCACGAAAAGTGCTCCTGTTAGGACGCGAGGTGATGAAAACAGACTCATCCTGTCATATAGCGTAAACACGTCATAAATCTTTGTTAAAATTTGATGTTGTTTTTTGGAGTGAGGACGCTTCGTGTAATTTTGATGAAACTTTGGTTACTTTTTCGGTGTGAATTGAATGTACTGGCGACAGTTTTGCACGTGTTTTGATAATAATTTCGTGCAAAACACAGTCACGCCACCGTCAAGAGCAAAGTGCAGAGTTCAAAAAAATTTTTAAAAGTAAAAAAGAAAAAACGACATAGAGATATTCAACTAGCATTACCAATACAAATATACCACCACCAAGAAGAATCGAACCCTCACCATCTTGTTCCGCGTCCCATCGTTCTACCACTGCGCTGTTGTCCCACTGTTTCGGAAGTCAATAAAATCATTATTTATAGAATGATTGCGATTTTTTGGATTTCAAACCCATTTTTTACCTACTTAAACCGTTTTGTGGGTCCTAATATTTTGCCAGTAAACTAATAAAGGCATAAGGAATCTATCTGAAAAGTTTTATCAAAATCTGAGAGCCCGACCTAAAACACTTCCCTTGTAAGAGGATTTTTGAAAACTCTGATCTGATGGATCTTTAGAATGATATGTTGTCTATGATAATAATCTTTTTTTATAACTGAAAAATACGTATCCAAAGTGATACAGCTCCTTAAAGGCAATCTGTTACAGGAACTTTTTCGCCAAAAAAAAATGTTTTCGGTAATTTTAACTATATATATATAAGTTTTCTATTAATATTAATTTATTAACAATAACAAAAAATATTAAATCAATCACTACAATTACAATCGGATAATTTATTATGAAATGTTAAACTCTTAAAACTCGCACGTATCTTAACTTCTTCTGCCGCGTAGTTTGAAAACGTCGGTTCATACGATTAAGAAACGCATGAAAAGACTCGATTGACTGCTCGGATGTCCACGTTCTGTTTTTTCTTATAAAGGGAGTACCACTAACATATACAGGTGTGACCGATTCTTCTGTCAGAGCTGATTTCAGTTAATCAACGAAACGTGTAATCTCGGCTTCAAGATCTTTTATTTCCTCGTCGGTGATACAAGCCGCCTTCCTAAACTTTTGTATACGTCCCAAGGACAAGGCTGCGTTTTTTAGTGATTTCAATGAAGGCGAAGATGGTAAAATAGAAAAGTACTTTTCAATAGATTCTGGCTTGAGCAATAGTTTTACATGGTTTCCGGTGAAGTTTTGCATCCATGCGCTCCTATCTGCTCCAATTGCTTGCCAACAGTTATCCAGTTTTTGACGAGTTGGGCCGTTGTTAGTGGATAAAATGCCTTCATAATCCTCTTTTCAGGTCTTCAACTTCCTTTTCTTTCAACACTACTGCGGCTTTTGCTTCTTCGATTTCTCTATCGATCTTATGCTGTACTTCAATCGGGGAATGTTTTGACAATTGAAGAATTTAACCGAAACTTCTGGATCTCCTATTAGATTTCGAGCGTCGGTAGACCATAACTCCATGCATATGTCATGAAAAGTATAAGCACACGAATGAAACTGGTAAATAATGTTAGACGATGAGAAACAATGCTCATAATTGAAAAAAATGAAACCTCTGAAAAGAATCTTTTAATAGTTTTAATTATTCTTAATACAGTGCATGCTTAATACTGTGATGACACATAAATAAATCTTTAAATAACTTAAAAAAAGTATTATGTAAACTGAGGAAAACGGCGATCTCATTCAGTTTCGGCGCTGTAAATGCCTTAAAATATACGCTTTTTTTTTACTTAAACGACCAAAAACTAATAAATTATCATAAAATTAATTGTTTTTTTCTGATTACTTTTCAACCAACTTACTTTTCAACCAACGGCGACAACGTGTTATTGATTAACTCAACAAGAAAACTACTGTATACAGAATTTTTAGCTCTACAACATATCATGAGCACAGCCTAGTGGGTGCTCACAGAGCTGAGAAACTGTTCAAAAACTAAATGAAAAAATTTTTCATGGTTTGTGCATTTTCGATGCTCCAGTTTAGCGAAATGAGCTCATTTCGTAAAATTTCTTTTGCACTAACTTATTGAGCAAGAAAACAATAACAATGGAGATCATTTATTTTTTCACACCGTGGTCGTTATTCAAAAAAACTCAGAATCCTACGAGTAAAAAGAATAACCAGCCTGTTGGAAAATGTCTAATACACTAAAAATAATCTAAAAAAGGAAGTGTTTTAGGTCGCCATTTCTGATTTTGATAAAAATTTGTAAATAGATTCCTTGAATAGTATACTGACAAAACATTAAAAGGGGCCTCCGATTAGAAGTCACAAAATGCAAGAAAGATATCTGCAAAGTTTTATTAAAATCTGAGATGACGCCCTAAAATACTTCCCTTGTAAAAATTTTTCACATAAAAGTTTTTTTTTAAATTTCGTTAAAATTCGGAATTTAATATGAGTATGTTTCTCTATTTATACTTAAATTGTTATTAGACATAAATAAATAGTTATAAACTTGTTTGTAAAAATAGTAATCAAGATAAATATACTATATTAATCTAGGCTTCGATAATATTATTGTTACATTAGATTTATTTAATTTCCTTTGTTCATATCCGTTCAATTTTCACCGTGAATTTTAAACAATAATATTATTAGCAAAAATAGATTCTTTCACTTGAAGTAAACAATTCATAATTTAAACTAAAGATAAACTTTAATAGTAAGTACAGTTCTATGGAATATTTCCCCCACTAAAAATACAGTACCGGTCAAAAGGTTGTAAACGCTGGGTTTTTCGAGCATAACTAGTTTTCGAGAGCCGGTATTGAGCCCAAATTTTTACCAGTTGTTTCTGAAAGTGTTAGAAAATTTTTGGACAAGTGCCATACGAAAATAAGAACAAATTTAATAAAGTATCCGTAGAGTTATGCTAGAAAAACCACGCGTTTACAGCCTTTTGACCGGTACTGTATGTTCTTGTAATTGAGATTCAATCGGGTAATTGAAATAGGTAAATGAACCCTAATAAAACGTTTACGATACCCCGATTGTTTCTGGCAATTTACCTGGGAGTGTAAAAATAGGAGCTCATTAAATGTTATTACATAAAATATAGCAAAGAGACTTACAAATTATTATTAGTTTTATAAATTTAACTAATCCGAAATAGTTTCGTTTCTAAAAGAAGCCGCTATTAATAATACATCCCCACACCATTTGAAATGAATATTTTTCAATATTTAAACCTATATTACTAATTTACACGTTTAAAATTCATACAATTTGATACGACACTTTTACTAGATCGTCTTACACTAACATAAAACTTGCGATTCTGATCAAAACATAAGAATATGTTCTGAGCTCCCAAATTAACAATTCCATTTGGAGTGCATCCCAGAAATTTGGAATGATTTCTTTCAAATTTACTTTCAGAACAACATGGATCCAACAATTAAAAACGTAAAAAAATAATCGCAGCCGCATTATGCATTCTTCGATTTAAAAAATGACTAATCTTACCGCTCATTATATGTATGGGATGATCAAAAATGAACTAATATAGGCTCAATTTGAGTGAATTATCAACTATAACACTTAATTATCAACGAATTTCGATTTGGGATGAGAACACACTCGATTATTATCTTTCAGCTGGTTTTTACATTCTCAGTAATGGACTTTGCTCGATTAGTTTCAGTTGTTCATTTCCTATAAAAAATTAATTGTTAAAAAATTGTTTATACTAATCGTTTGAAGTGGGACAAAATCAAGCAATGATAAAATGGAATAACAGTTATCAAAAGCTTAATGTTTTGAGGAGTGTTTCTCTAAATACTAGTTAATTACTTTCTGAGACTTTTAGTAACAAAAAATAATCTCCATGATAATTAGACATTGTTCTTTTATTTGAGTAGTCCTTAGTAAAATGCACTAAAATTGAAGGTACTTCCCCATCGGGTTCAGCTCGGAAGAGCTCCGAAAAATGGGTTGAGGCATTTGTCGAAAATGGGTTGAGGCATTTTGTTGTGAAATACCTTGGCCGAAACAATAACAATCATGTTTACATTCATTGGAACATTATGGTCAGAGGAATCGGAGGAGAGCAACAACACAACACGAATAAGATATTTCGATCCTTGGAATCCAAAACTTCCACAACAAAATGATAATTGGGAAAAGAAACAACTTACTTACTTTGGATACTTTGGAGTTCGAATCAACCGCATAAGCGGTTGCGAACTATCTCCCTCCATCTCGAACGACTGCATGTAGACCACGTCGTTTTCTTCTGGAGCATTCCCAATCTTCTTCTTCCGGATGTCCTTGATTCATGGTCCACAAATTCGGCAACCCGCTTGTCCTTTGGGTCGGCTTTTCGATCGCTAGACACCCCTCGGAGTCCATTCCGTGGCAGTCCTCGTCCATCGCGTGGGCGGCAGTCGAGCGACGTGACCGGCCCACTGTAATTTCCGGTTATCGATAATCGTGGCGATATCGATCGGAACATTGCACTCAACGTGGAAAAGGATTGCATTCAGGGAACGTTGGAGTCGGTGACACACGAGAGTTTCCGGGTTACCAAAGTCGCAGGTGGGAGTCCATGTTTCGGAGCCATATAGCATGACGGGAGCACATTCTGATAAATCAGCTTCTTTTTCTTGTCGCTGTCGACTATCGGGAGCAGTGGTTTGCATTTTGAGAACGCTGACCAAGCAGACTTGAGCCTTCGTTTTATTTCGTCGCCAAGCGAGCCGTCGATGTAGATCCAGCTGTCCAGGTATCGAAGCCCCCGGTTGAAGTGCAAATTTCAACCAGGCACCTGATTGGTGTCGTAGGGGTATAGTCGTTGTGGAGAATGACGGTTTTGCCTGTGTTGATCTCCAAGCCGCAAAGCCTGTTTTCCTCCACGAGAAGATTCAGACGATCCTCGATTTCGTTGCAGCTTTTTTCAATGAGGACGACATCGCCGGCGAACTCGAGACGTTCGAGTCTTCGCTCAGCATTAATTAAGAGCGGTTATTCTGCTCATATGGTCTTCATGCGCTCCAATTGACTTTATAATTATTAATCGTTGAAATAAACAATATATACCAAAATCTTAAAGCAATGTCTTGTTGCGAAACATGATGAGCACGCCAAGCCGGGAACTAAGGAAATAAGCTCAGAACGTGTGTGAGATAGAGCGCGTATAATTATTAGTTTTTATATATAGTCCTTTTCAAAGATCGGTGCCTAATGGAAGAGGAAAAATTAGGATGGTAATGAGGTTCTCGTTTGGACGGCCATCTTCTCATCTCTCATCAATGTGTGTTGTCTCAAAAAAACGAGAAGCCCGCATTGAAGAGGAATAGACGAAAGAGTCGTTTGGCCGTGTGGCCGTCCATCTGAGGCTATCATTTTTCTAATTTTTTCGCTGTTCCATTAGGCACCGATCTCTGAAAAGGACAAAAGTAGAAGGGATTCCTCTCAAAATAATGTTGCAACTGGTCCTTAATAAAACCTTTTAAGCTTAAAACCTTTGAACCTGTATGATTAACTTTAAAAAAAAATAAAATGGTAATTTTAGCATTAATTCTTTCCTTACAAGGGAAGTGTTTTAGGTCTCCATCTCAGATTTTGATAAAACTTTGCAGATAGATTCCTTATGGCTTGATTAGTATACTGTCAAAAAATTAGGACCTACAAAACGGTTTAAGTAGGTGAAAAATGGGTTTGAAATCCAAAAAAAACGCAATCATTCTATAAATAATGATTTCATTGGCTTTGGATGCAGTGGGACGACAGCGCAGTGGTAAAACGATAGGACACGGAACAGGATGGTGAGGGTTCGATTCTCACTCAGTGTCTGGCGGATGGCGCTAGGTTGGAGGTAGGGCGTCCCCGCTGCGGAGGCAACTATTTACTCCATCCTAGCTTCCGCGGACACTGGTTTGTGGACACAAAGATGACGCTAGGTTGTCCAGCGCGACAGCATCTATTCATCATCCTAGCACCTGCTGACACTACTTTGTGGGTGTAAAGAGGGCACTAGTCGTATTTCATTATATTATAAAACAACAGTAATTATAATACAATGTTTATTGAAAACAAGTAAAACAATTATATTTCCATTGTTGCTACTTGAACTTGCTTGGCACGACGTATTCATCCATGTATGACCATCATTTGAGGGCATCTAGATTTTAAAAATTAGTTTTTAGATATGTTAAGTGAGTTGAAAATTAGTATTATACTCTTCATTTTTCTGTAGACATGTATACGTATTATTTATATTAATTTTCTTCAATATTTTCACATTAAAATTATGTTAAAAGTTAATTTCTAAAGTTTAAAAACAAGCTAACGAACCACTCTTGCGTATATCAAAAAATATTTTGACCTGTGAGCCGAAAAAAGACCACTTAAAACAAAGTTTTGAACATATCGTAAAAATTCAAAAATGAATTTGTGGATTATTAATCACTTAAAGTTACTTTTCTCGACACTTGGCTTAGCGTGATAACTTTAAACATCCTTTAAATAACTTTTGTTTTAACATTTAAATCACGTAACAAAAAAAGAAAGAGCATATTATTAATTTGAACTTATTCAACGGAAACAGTTAAAAATCAAACTTTGAGTTGTTGGTTGCTGCGTATAATATAATTCGTACGTAATAAAAGGAGTCGTACAATTAATAATTCGAACATATGCACAAAGTACGGAAATGGCATCTGATGAATTTTATTTTAAGCAACAAAACGCAGTTTGATTTTTAATGGCTTCATAAATAAAAAGAATAACAAACCCGGAATGCTTCACATGATGAATGTCGTTGTCATGGATGGTGGTAGCTTGTCCTCGTGTCGATGTCCGTGGTCCTAAAACTATCCAATAATCATTAGTTAACTTTCCAAAACTTACAATAGCTTGTCAATTGTAATCAAGAAATTCCTGTGATTTAAGTGGAAATTTTCTGTATACCATGATTTCCTTGTTAATATCCATTTTGGCAAAGTCATCATTCACATTCGAGCCTGAAATATTTAAAATTATACAATTTCTAATTTAATTTCTTGATTATTAGTAATACCTATGATAGGAAAACAAACCATTAATCCTGTTGAATTGATCCAATCCGTTGGAATAATCTAATAGATAAACCTATATATAGGAATATAGGTTTATATGGCTTCGAATATGTACAAGTCATCAGAACTTGTAAGTTAAGAATGAAATAAAAACATAAAACTGTTCAATAAAAACAATAAAAAACAATAACAAGACAAAAAAATAATGACGATAACTCATAAACAATGTCGTCTATTGTTGAAATGCACTTTAAGGTTGCACTATACTCGTAGCAGATCCGCACTGACAACCAAAACCATTCATCGAGTCGTTGTTTGTCTGCCTTTCTCCAGAAACGTAAAATCGAGTCGTTGTTGGTCTACTGTTCTGTATTGACCATAAACATAAACATGAGAGATAGATTTATTTTGCTTAGCGGGACAACTATACACCTGAAACTCGTTGTTGTTCGTCCTAGCTCCGTCCGCCAAACACTGAGTAGGTAATATCTCTAGGTTGCTTTTTCCTTTTTTACTTTTAAAGATGTTTATGAATTTTATAATATTATTTATTAAATCAACATATATAATGATTCTCAAAAAATATATGTTGAAACATACAAATTTGTCACAATAAAGACAGCGGATAAAAGATACATTTTTACAGTTACTTATCTCACAGCCGTTGGGGATCTCTTTTGGGAATAATAGTTGCTTCGGTGTAAAAAATGATCCCGGACGATCGATTTTATATCCACTCGCAAACCAGCTGTATTTTACCCAATTGTGGAGTTTCGGCGAACAAAGCTGACGGTACATTACAGACAAAACCTATGAACATATTATAACCAAGCATTTAAAAATAAGTTACCTGAAGGATTGAAGATCTTTGATGTATTTGAAAGCTTGGTTCACATAGCCGTGCATACTCCGTGACAATTTTTATAACACTCTTGAATCCACCAAAGACGCCAACATCCAAGGGTTGAATCATACCTGTACAACCAGCAGGAATTTGAAGTGTTTTTAACTTATTATCATCATTATTGGGGTCCGAATAACCGTTTGCATCTTTCCATCCGTTCCACGAATCAATAATAAGCAACGAGCTAGGCGGAACCCATTCATCGAAAATCACTGTGTTCAAAAATTCCTTCATCAACGGTTTTGTCATAATGTGGCTAGTATGACAACGTACAACCAAGTTTGAAAAAGAACATCGAAAACTTCTGGGAAATCTTCCGTTGATTTCTTTCAAAACTACGAAAAGACGAGGATGTAGTTTTCCTTCTGCAGATATTACAGGAAGCACTGTGTAGCTGTGAGTAGTGGAACTCACAGTGTTCACAGTGCATTCAACTGTTTTTGTGCCTGTGTACGTCAATGTTCTCGCAGTGTTCATTTCCAATTGAAAACCACTTTGATCGGCATTAAAGATCCTTCTGGGTGAAAATGCTTCCAACTCCTGATTAGCCATAACCAAAAAGTTTTCTGCACTGGCCAATAGTTCATCTTTTTTCTTATGCCGTATCACAGACACAAACTTCGTGATCTTGCGAGAAGAAATTCCGTGTGCACGCTTCCAAGAGTTAATCCACGAGTTAGAACACGGAAAGGCCAAATCGATTTCGTTATCTTTCATAATTTTTCCTATCATATACCGCAAGGTAGTATATTCCACAATCAAATCAGAAGAACTCATTGTAAATTATAAATATAGAAGTGAGAAAAAAATTAAAAAAAAAATAATAAGCCACTTAAATACAGTATCGAAAAAAGGAACAACATATCTTTTTTCGGGTGGATAAATGTCGATTATCTAGGAAATATTATAAACCGAGCAACTAGTTTAAAAATCATCCTGTCTATTGTAAAAAATTTTTATGCTTTCAACATATGATTGTTGAGAATCATTATATATTCTGAAATAATAAATAATAAATTCAAAAATAAATAATATTATAAAATTCATAAACATCTTTAAAAGTAAAAAAGGAAAAAGCAACCTAGAGATATTAAACTAGCATAACTAATACAAATATTACAACCCCCATTAGAATCGAACCCTCACCATCCTGTTCCGTGTCCTATCGTTTTACCACTGCGCTGTCGTCCCACTGCATCCAAAGCCAATGAAATCATTATTTATAGAATGATTGCGTTTTTTTTGGATTTCAAACCCATTTTTCACCTACTTAAACCGTTTTGTAGGTCCTAATTTTTTGACAGTATACTAATCAAGCCATAAGGAATCTATCTGCAAAGTTTTATCAAAACACAGGCAAACTGGGGACGGTCCGTTAACCGAACTGGAACCGACCGGTCAACCGAACCGGTAATCCGACTGGCAACCGACCGGTTTCAGTACATGGGACCGGTCGGTTTACCGGTCGTTTACCGACCGGTTCCAGTTCGGTTTACCGGTCGGTTCCAGTTCTGTATACCGGTCGGTTTCGATTAAATTTATTATATGCACTCCATTGCCACGAAACCGCACCGCAATGCAAAAGACTTCACATCAATTGCACGAACACTATCTTTTAATTTTTCAATATTTTATTTATTAACTATTGGTTAACAGGAGAGTATAAAAAATATTATATATACTTTTTCAGAATTATATATATATATATATATTGAAAAAAATAATAAATTAAAAGGTAGTGTTCGTGCAACTGGTGTGAAGTCTTTTGAATAGAGGCGCGGTTTCGTGGCATTGGAGCGTTATATGTGTACACAATATTGAAAAATAATTTATCTTCAAATAAATGAGATATAAAAAAATAATAAAACAGTTGATATAATAATTATAATCGATTCTACAGTAATAAAATAGAATAAAATAAATAGACGGTACATAATAATTAAAGACTAATTCCTTCAAATATTCATAATCATATATAATACAAATTTTGTGAAAGCATCTTATACTAAATAGAAATAAATTGTAAAGATTATTTGGTAACAGTTTAAAAATAATTAATGAGATGTTAAAATTAAATTTTAATCTCTAACACTAGTTAATAGTTTTAAAGATTTTTGTAAAAAGAATCACTGTCCGAGCGATGAAATTACCTAATTTATCATAAAGTCTTTCTATTTTTAACAAAAATTTAAATATTTCTTACTATTTCTTCATCGTAGTTATGATATTTGTTTATTCCGGTAACCATCACTGAAATTATTTATAAAATTTTGAAAACGAATGCAATACTTACGAGTAGTGTTCTCTTTGATAAACTATGCATATGTAGTCTGACTTAAGTTCTGATTCTCCATCTGGGTGTATCCTAATCGAATTCTTTGTCACTGAATACTATCATATGAAACGATTGAAGAACTACTGTTTAAAATCAGTATTTCACTTACCAGCACGCCAAATGTCTCCTGTAGAATAAATATTTTCATTAAAACAAACTTTCTGAATGAAATATCTCTTTGGAAAATTCTATTATAATTAAACATACCAGTTCAAACGATTATGATTTAGATTTCCTTACAAAGATAGGATCTTATCCTTTCCACTTCTACATTTTCGTCTGAGCCATTAAAATCACAGAGCACAATATCTGAATTAAAAACAATTATTATAAATAAACTGACTTTAGTTGATATTACCTGTAACCTTTTATGGACATGAAATGAAAATTGGTTGATATCGGCTAAGTACATAATGACTGCTTGACACCTTGCCTATTGTCGACCTTAATAGATGAATAACACCAACGAGAATGAAGAAGAAGAGCAATGATATAAGTACCACGATCCAAATTGCCTCTAGGAAAATCAGAATTGTACAAAACTTCCTCCTAAATCAAACAAACTATACAGGCATATATAAACGAATTATATATATATATATATATATATATATATATATATATATATAGTTTGTTTGATTTAGGAGGATATATATATATAACAATTTTTAAATACTCAATATATTGGCAATTTAGAGCAAATATAGAATTATTATAAGATAAAATAGTAAAACCTTAAATATTAATAATGAAACATTAAAAAACAAATGAAAAAAAAAAAACAATAAATACAATGAAAAACAGTCAAAACAACACGCGCTGTTGTGTGTTGTTGTTTTTGTATCGAAACCTTTTCGCGAAAGATAATGCGAAGAGTGTATACGATCTCTGCCTCGCATTCCTGTCTCACATTTTGAGCGAGGAACCGAGGCTCAACCGGGAAAGGTCAACAAAAAACATGTTGTTTTTGTGGAAAATCACTCTCGCTGTCGGTTGCACTCAGGTTGCTAGTGAAACGGGGTTCTAACCGGAGCAAAACCGAAGTAAAACCGGCCATACGCCGGTTAACGGACCGTCCGAAATTTGCCTGTGGAAAAGGTATTCCTCGATCATATTATGAGTGTAACTGGGTTTAGCCTAAACCGATAGATCCGAAATTTTTAATAGAGCTCCGAAAGGGTTAAAAGAAGTTTTTAAATGACATATTACTTAGAAGCAACGACCTCTTCAGTATAAAAAATGCAAAATTCGGTTAATGACAGTATATTTTTGGAATGATTCGAAAACACGGAAAAACGGTTTTTTACTCTTTTTTTACTCTCCTCCTTCCCACGGTTTTTTACTCTCCTCCTTCCCTTCCACTTTCCCCCTTTCCTTTATGCATTATCTAAACAGAATATTTTCAGATGGAATTTTATCGACTTTTAGAAATTTGTGCAGAAAACCAAGTACATCACGAGAAAGCTCATATTCGAAACTATAAATGAGAAAATTTAGAAAAAAATTTTGAGATGATGCCTAAACATGGTTCCTTTGTAAGAATTTTTCCGTCTGTGCATTTGTATCTTTTTTTAACTATTTTTTGTTTGTTTATTCACTCATTTTATGAGAGATTCAAAATAAATATGATTATTTTCCTTTTTATGCTCGTTTTATACTGTTTTTGCTTAAATAAATTGAAGAATATGTTTTAGATGTTGCTTCAATCATGGAATAAATGTTGAAAATGATAATAATCATAAAAATTAAATTAAAAAATAATATTTGGAAAAGTCGCCACATTTTGCAATGGCACACCATTCCACCCTTAGAAAGCAAAGTCCGGCCATGTTGTGAATCCTAGTCCTCGGCCAATTTTTGTATTTTTTATAATTTTTTTATATTCTATAAAACGACTTAAAGGTAAGTATATAATTAAATATTGCTTTTATTTAATTGTTTTAGTGTTTCGTAACAAGTAGAACCTTATGCCACGTTCTTATCAACAATGATGACGAAGAAATCAAGGTGCTGTTCGACATAACTTCAAACGTAATTTTCTTTGAAAATCGTAATAATCTTTAAATTAAACTTGCAGGTATTAATCTACTCATGATGACGATTCGAATGATGCAAAAAACCCTAATAAAAAAATGTTTTAGCAAAAGTTACACGGGTCGAAAGAAAAATGAATACTTTATAGGTAAACACAGGTCTGAATTTACTTTTTTTCATCTTTTGAGAAGAAAAATCGTATTTTAGGCTATGAGTTACCTATTCAGTGCCGAATAAACGCTGTAACAGATTAAATATAAAAGTTACGAGGCTGTTAATGCTCACCCAATAGGTAAACTTAATTTTTCTTAAAAATTAATATAAATAATTAATTTAAAGTTGGATAATGTTGCTCCATATGATAAGGAGTCCGTAGATATGCAGATCATATCAAATAACATATTTTGGAGCTACGAAATACGTGACTTCGGTGTATCAAACTATGATTAGTTGTGGTTCGTTTGTTTTTATGAATTAAATTGATTAGAAATTGATTTTTATAGGAGAAACTATGATGGAATAATTATTACTCAATTGCTGAGTTAATAAATAATCGAAATGGATATTCAAGTGCTATTTTTGCACAAAGATGTCTTAGACCGGATCTATAGGATTGTTAGAACTTCATATTGTAAGGTATGACATTTATTTAACCTATTAAAACATTTCGATTGCTTTACAGGTTATGTCAAAGCAATGTGACTGTTTCGTATCAACTGTATGCATTATTTAAAGAAGATACGTAAATCATAGTGATTTGCGGGATCTCATTATAGGTAAAATTAAATTTTCTTTTAGTTATATGAATATTAATGTTTAGATGGTGATTATGAGCTTCCTTGATGTACGACACGTTGTCTGATTGTTGAAATAATTCGATTTCACTGGATTCGATTTGAAATTGGGAAGGATTTGCATATTATTGATCATGCATAAAGTAAGTTGTGTTGATTTGACAAATTTCTACTGGTAATGATTATATATTGCATTTTAGATACGAACATGGGACAGAAGAAGATGTTAGACTTATTATAGACAATTGTTTCACTTGTATAATCATTATTTATAAATATATGTTGTTGTATATTTTATAAAGTTGTTTCTTTGAATTTAATAGTTTTAAATGAACTATTATTGTGTATTGAGTTAATGGTGATCGACATTTTCATAATGGCTATTATATAGTTTCCTAATATTTCAATTAAAATGTTTTAGCTAACCAAAATATAAAATACTATCTTATTATTGCAATTTATTGCACCTAAAATATTTATTCTCCCAGAATGAGAATAACAAAATGTTTGTGGTCCAATCTAGTAAGGATTCGAATAGTATTATGTTAGCTTATAAGCCTTGTGGTTGTTTAATTAGGAAAACATTAATATCAACTGCAAAAAGTTGAAATGATTATTCGAAATCGAGAGAGATCAGATAGGTCAGATAATAAAATTAGAAAAATTCACGAATTTATTGTTTTTTATTTCAATTTTTTGTATCATCGTCTCGTGCTGTACTATTTTTTTATGTTCCCATCACTAACCAGTGTAATGGTGTGCAATGGTAATCGCATTAAAGAAAAAATAAAAATAAAGGAAATATGGAATAAAATGGTTTTTTTTTAATCGCGAGCTGTCGGAATTATACATTTTTGAGCTAGGGTAGTAAGAAACAATATAATTAGTTCTCCAATAAATATTAAAATAACAATAGTTTCCCTTCCATTTATCTTAATTTTCGAAACCCTATAGAATTAAATTAATTAATGATTTCTTAGAAAAAATGATTGTAGAATAATAAATAAAATTCATTCATATTCATTCACTACAACTTTACATTATAACTTAATATTACATTATAACGTTGCATTTCACGCCCAGGTATAAGCTGGAATAGATGAGCAAGGGGAATAGGTGCTGCTTGCCTCTCGACTCAGCTCGTTGACCAAAGACGGTAGCCACCAACCCCTAACCGTGCTGAGTATAGTATAAAGGGAAGGAGGCAGGACATATGCTCCAGGCCAAGTACACACACTTAGGTACATAAGCCTAATTAGCTGTCGTAACTGTTTTTCAGCATTCATGATTTACTAATTTTCATATGGATCAATAACAATCATTTCAAAAATTCATAGTAATGGCTCTTATGCATATTCAGGTAAATCAAAGAGAGTTTAAAGAAATCGCACTAATATGAACAATTTTACATCCTTTTACAATAAAAATACAGTAAATTTAATATTGAAGATGGCGTTCAACCGTGAATCGCGGCATTTTCTCGTTGGATAATGTTCAGAAAGTAATAATTGTTCAGTTAATATTTATCGATTGTTCAAGCTTGGCTGTATTCTGACCAAAAAATTATATTAAAACTTTTGTTTATTTATATTATTAATCAATTGCAATTTATCAAGAAAACATTGTTTCTCCATTCAACAGGTTAACTGCACATTAATATAAAGTGAATCAGTTATTCAGAACAGTAGGCATGCTCCGATTCATTGAATAATCGTTTTTAGAATTGATATTAATTAAAGATAATGAATACATTCTATAAGGCTCATTAAAACTGAGAAGTATGATTGTTGATGCTGCACCATGTGTCATTAAGATTACTGTCATAATATTGTTAAGTTCTGAAAAAATTGAAATGAATATATGTATAATGAATAATCTAACGAGATTTTAAAAAGCTACGATAGACGAGTTCTAGAGTTCTCGTCACAAAAAGCGATTTTTATGATATTGTGTTTTGCTTATATGAAAGATTATGAAAATGCTATTGTTATGACGGAAGGTTAAGCTGAGAGCCAAAGCGCACACTTTACTAGTCACTTTTAAAAGTCCAGTTAACGTTAATCATATATACACTAGCTGACAAAAGTTTTGTCATAAATGTTTTTTCGGGTTTAACTTTTTTGTGACTTGACCAAATTGGCTGATTTTTTGATATGATAGATTCATATGGTTGTAGATTATTTTACAAATTCCCGCTTGTGATTACGATGATCCGTTTTACAGTGACAAGCGTTTATCGTAAAACGCGTAGCTCAAAGATATTACGCACTTTTCTTGCACTGCATTTTTTAATAATTTTTAAAGTTCAATTATATTTTTTTCATAATTTATTGAAAATAGCAGTAATTGGCAACATTTTAGAGATGACTCCACGTAAAGAAACTCCAATTGCCACCCGGCAAGCTGTTATCAATATGAGGGAAAACGGATTGCGTGGTACCGAAATTGCCATGGCAATTTAAACCAAATTTTGCTACTATAACATGTTAAACACTGATTCACAAAAAATATCGAAAAATCAGCCAATTTGGTCAAGTCACAAAAAAGTTGAACCCGAAAAAACATTTGTGACAAAACTTTTGTCAGCTAGTTTATATATATTTATTAGTTGTCCCGTTACTTGTCCAGAGCTGGTTTTGTTATCAGCTTATCTATTTGTGATTTCATATTGAGTCGAGTCACCATTTGAGTCGTGTCACCAACAGTGAGTCGAGTCACCATTTTTCCTCTTGGATCACAACAGCTATCTATACTCCACTAAATAATAGAAAGTTTAAAGAAATCGTGTTAAGGAAAACTATTTTGCAGAGTTAAATAATACAGTAAATGTACAATTTCAGTTACACGGCAAACAATTTTGACTAATCCTTACGTGTTAAAAACAACCAAATTTTGTTCCTTGTTTTAATTTATCTCTCACAATCCCCATATATATATATAGCATTTTTAGTGTTATGTCTTGTTAAGTATGTATTACCAATTAAATAACTCAAGGAATTCAGATTATATATAACATAAGAACAAAAGCGCTAAAAATAAACTAAAAATCATCAGTTGTCTAAAACGGCTATATCTCAGAAGCAGATTTAGTTTCTGAACTGAATATCATATTTTATAGGTAGGTTGAAGCGAATTATTTAATCGTCGCGTGCAGTATAATTAAAGTAAAAAAAACACGCAAAATTTCCAACTGAGATGCATTTTAGCCGCGCATTTGAATTAAATCAGCAGAATATTCACACCGAATACAAGACATTTCAGTATAAAAATTTACCTGGCGTGAAAAAGGGTATTTACGTTATTTTTTTATCAATAAAGAATTTTTGAAAGCAGCTACTCGTCTAAAATCGTTAAAAAACTTTTTTCAAGGGATCTTGTAGCATTTCTACTGAAAAATGGTTGAAGACTTTTTTTCATAAAGCAATCTCTCTCTCTCTCTCTCTCTCTGTATTTTACAAAAAAGGGTAATTCTCAACAATATAATTATACTACTGCTCTACATTTTTCAAAAGCGTGCAGAACAGTGATGGGAGGTTTTTTTAACAACTTTCATTTTTTATTTAAATTTTTTTTATTTTTTAAAGAGTTCGTGTCAGTGGAGTGCAATTACCCTATTTTACCGTTTTATTGGATTTCGTTCGTACACTATTTCGAATGTGGTGGGAGGTGGTGGGAGGAGAGATAGGTTTCTCTCATTTCGTGTCTAATGTCTCCACACACTCGTCTGTCATCAGAATATTTAATGAAAACAGTTCTACTCAAAATAAAAGTTGGAATTGTTTATTGACTAATCCATAACAAAATTTTGGATACATTAACTATAAAAACAATCAAAACCTATAACAATAAAAAGCATATATATCTAACAAGTTTAGCACATTAAAGACTTTTGAATCTATCACATAAAAATTCCATAACACTATCATACTCATGGCTTAAAGCTCTTCTAAATCCGTTGAAAATAACATCATCCGAAATGCTATTAAAACTGTAAGATACCCAATTTGTCACTGTTGCGTACGACGGTCTCTTTCGGTTCCCATTTCTAGTGAAAGCTTGGCTCAAATCGGCCATCCAAGATTCCCAGCAGCTCCTTAATCTATCCTTAAATGGTTTGTTCACAGCAACGTCCAATGGTTGAAGATACTTAGTCAATCCACCCGGTATAACTGCTAATGTGCACAGCTGATTAAGCTCATCTAGTACTGTCGGTTCTAGATGACAACCAGCCGAATTCATTATAAAAATCCATTTTTTAGGGTCAGGATTTTTAAAATAAATGTTATCGATCCTATGATCTCCAAATGTTATCGATCCCATCCCTTAGGCAAAGTAGAGACGTGGCAGATAATCATGCTCCATATTTGTCATCCTTCCCTTTTCCTAACACATTTTATGGGACCGGCACTGGCACTTTTCATGTGCCTATATTGGTTTTGTCAGTTCACTGATCGTAAATCTCCTTGTTAAGGTTTAATAAGATATCTCATCTTTATTCATCCCTCAAGTTGTTTATCTACTATACTATCAAGAGTGTTGAATCTTCATTACCATTTCACTAGTTTAAAATTTATCTTTAAATGTAGCCATATATTCATTTTTAAATTCTTATATTCCTTGTATAATGATAAACATAAGAGCAAACACAACAAACAACCATTCCCCCCCCCCCCCCCTTCTCCCATCGAAGGAGGAAAAATTCTTCACTACTTTTGTGCATAACAACTTCTGTTATATTTTCTTTTTTGATCGAAATGATGAAAACATAACCATCTGCGTCGAGGAATCCAATGAAACGGTAAAATAGGGTAACAAAAGTTTTTCGAATAAATTGTAAAATAATATGCTCACTTGTTTTATATTGTTACCAAATATTTTTCTTATTTCTAATTTGTACAACAATACGCAAACGTCTCGTCTAAAATCACGGTTGATGCTACAGCCCGATCCTAATATAAGAAATTGAAAATTCAATTTCAACATTTTGGAAATTATTTTCAATGGTTTCAAAGAGATCATGAAACAAATATTCAATTTATGTTAATAATTTCTCTGTTTTTCATTATATTTCTTCAAAATTTCTAGATCAAATCAGATTGATTACTTTTATTTTTTATGAAAATAAAGTTCGAATTGTCAATTTCTCATAACTTTCTAATTTGGCTTGAAATATTACATATATCTTAATTCTTTATTTAAAAGATAGCCGCCAATATTTAATTCTATATATTTTGAAAATTTCAATAATTATGACTTACCTTGGCTATAAATTTTATTATAGAAACTAATGAAAAAGCAAATAATTGGTAAGGCAAATGTAAGAAGAGGTATAAGTACCTTTAAATATTACGATTATGTTGTTGTTCCTAAACAACCGTACCGTTAATGATAAACCAATGAATGAATTCTTCTGCATTTTCTTCGTTCGAATCGAAACTGGCGAAACGCGCAAGTCCCTCAGGAAATAATTAAGACACCGAACGAAAAAATAGGAAAAAATTATAACCAAAAATGCCGTATATATCGCAAGAGTATTTACAAATAGCAATAAATGATCGAGAGTGAAAATAAAATTGGATTTATCAAAATACAGTTCATGTGGACATGGAACTATTGTAAGATAGTAGAGTTTTGCTTTCCTCTGCTCCGGAACCTCAAAATATATTGGCAGATACGATAGAAATGTTGCAATGTATAATGTAAATATTATAAATAAGCGGACTTTTTTATTGTCTATTTTAAACTTTGTGTCTACAAGAGTATTGTATCGATTTTCGAGCAGAAGAAGGATTGAGTTTCCCAAGCCTGAAAATTATCACCTGAATCTTATGTACAATGCAATTGTTTTATTCTATTGTCCTTTACAGAGATCGGTGCCTAATGGAAGAGTAATAAAATAAGAGAAAATGATGGGCGGACACGCGGCCACAAACAAAATTTTTCTCAATTCCTCTCCAATGTCCATAATTTCGTAAAAAAGAGAGTCCGTCCAAACGAGAACCTCATTCCATCCTAATTTTTTCCTCTTCCATTAGGCACTGATATCTGAAAAGATCAATATCTTTTTAGAGTTTAAAGGGTAGCTTTAACAGAAAAATATATCCGTGAAGCTTAAATTAAAATCTGTAGATCTTACGAATTATTAATTACTTATTGTGAAGAATAGAAAAAGGCTAGTCAATAATAGATTGATCATGTTTTCCAATGCCGCATCCCGGAACTAATTTACGATTTTACAGAAATGAAATAATGATCAGTCCGCAATAATATGTTCGATGCTTTGTACAGCGAACTCACTTTCCCGCTCTGACGTTTTTTAATCCAATTTTTTATATCACTTGAAAAAAATTATTGATAAGTGTTGTGACGGAAGGTTAAGCTGAGAGCCAAAGCGCACACTTTACTAGTCACTCTTGATAGTCCCGTTAACGTTATTTATATATTTAATTATATTTATTAATATTTGTTGTCACGTTACTTGGGCCCTAGTTTTGTTATCAACTTATCTAATCGTGTTTTCTATTTCTAATTCCTTATATCCCAGCCAATAAAATGTTAGCCCGTGAATCCACCAGCTGTAGAATCATAACAATAAGAATTTTAGTTTTTTATTTAATACTGATTTTGAATAAGGTTTGGTTAAATATTGCTATATCTTATTTGGCATGCATTACTATTACGATTTACTTACCGACACATATAAGTTGCATGATTAAAAAATCGAAAATTTTCGGAATATTCAAATATTTATAAACCCCAGTAATAATATATGCCGGAATTGGATAAAATATATACGGAGAAGTGATGCCCAAAGAAATGTCTAATAAACAGCTCCAAAATTGAACACATACAATATGACTGCGCACTGATTTCATTGTGGCAGGAGTTTTTGCAGATATGCAGTAAAAAGCAAATGTGTTCAATATACTTGATACGATAAGTATGAGATAACCATAAAACTGTGGAAACTCTATTGCTGTTATGAAGGTGTTATGATTGATTCGGCATGAAAATTTGCTGTTAGATGGCATTTTCCTAAATATATGAGGACTATAGTTGTATTTTAATAAAAAAAATATTTTAAGAAATGTTGAAAACATGAACATGGTTTTGCTAACTTTTTCCCAAATTCCCTGACATCCATGAATGTTAGGATTACTTATCCATATTCTAAAATGAGTCGGACATAACAATTAAATAAACTTCGTAAACTTAAAAAGTTTAAAAAATTAAACAAAACCAAATTGATATTGAGAAAAATAAAATGCTTTGGAGTTTTAAAACATTTAATAATTTCTTGATATCAACTTGGATCTCTTGCGGGATCAGTTTTTCATCTCCATTATTTTTTGAATGATATTATGGTGAATGAATAAAGTATTAAAAATAGTAACAAACGGACTTTAAAGCTAAACTCATTAAATAATCTCTTAAGATTGAAATTAATGATTTCGGCTAATCAACTTTCTAAGATAATCTGTTTTCATGTCCCCGTAGCTCATTAGGCTCTCAAATCATTACAATGAAAATAATATTGTTATTTAAATTCGCATAAGATATTATTTTAGTTTTATTAAACAAAATATTTTACAAACAGAGAATTTTCTAAAATCAAACAATAGCGTTGAAAATAAAAACTTACCTTTATATTCGCTCATAGCCGCTTCTGGGATAGGATAAGCTACTTCATTATCATGGTATCGACGCGAACCATGATGCTTTTGCTAAAAATGTGCTTCCGAATAAAACTAATATAGGTTCTAAAGTATAAATAAATATTTAAAATAAGGAAAGTTGGATACATCGGTTAATAATAGAAGAACAAAAAAATAAGGAAAAAAATTATAGTCTCGTTTGGACGGCCACAGGTCACAAATTACTTTTTCATCTATTCCTATTCAATGTGTATTAAGAAATATTTCCAAATCTAAAATATCTATATATATATATATCAGGGTTGCACGGAAATCGATTTTTTTCAAACGGACAACGGAAAACAGAAATGGAATCAATTTTTTTCAGACGGACGACGGACGACGGAAAACGGAAATGGAACTCGAAAAACGACGGAAAACGGAAAACGGAAGATGGAAGATGGAAAACGGAAGATGGAAGAAGAAGATTAAACTACTGGGAATAGAATTTAGATTTTTTGCTGCTAGTAGAGCGTGTATCTATTATTTTCCTTCGCATGCGCCCATTGAGCATGATTTTGACGGGAAGAAGAATACTAGAAGATTGGAAAATCGCCAAAGTGATTCCCCTACGAAAGAGGAAGGATGGTCTAGAAGATCATCGACAATATTCATTCTGTTCGAAAATTCATTGAAAAACGTAATGAATTCAAATTTCCTCTGGAACTAGCTCTAATCGACTTTTCGGATTCTTTTTCAGTTGACTCGAGTCACCATCTCTGTTCGCATTTGCTCTCCAAATGATTCTCGATTAATCAGACAAGGAGAGTGTGGGAGAAGCTGAAGATATTTGTTGATGGGATGTTTTTGAAACAATTCGAATTCGCTGACGACCTGGTGCTAATTGGAAGTTCCTCAGAAGAAATAATGCGGCGTCAGAAATCACGGTCTAGAAATCAACACAATAAAGACGATGATTGTAGACAATGACACTGCTACTAAGTACTCCATATTTAGCATTCTACAAATGCAATCTTCTACTTCCTCACATTCCAAAAAACGAAAAAAGAGCTAATACATCATCATTCCGACCTTGCTCGAAACTTGGTGCTCATCTCAGGAAGTTCTCTTGAATAAACGTCTTCAAATGACTCTTCGACATAATCTACATTATCGCCAAGCTCGATGGCTCGATTTCCTTTGATTTGTTAGTTACGAGGAAACTACTCATTTGGGTTGAACATTGGTCAACACTTGAAAGACGAAGCCGAACACTCTGGAGAGAGCTGGTCCGCATCTCGACGCACTTGGGTCCCCCATCGGATCCCCCATCGGATTGGTTTCTCTCGGAACCTGATATTGCACATTTTAAATACAGACCGGAGTTGCACGGAAATCAGTTTTTTCAGACGGACGACGGAAAACGGAAATGGAAATTTTTTTTCAAACGGACAACGGAAAACGGAAATGGAAATTTTTTTTTCAAACGGACGACGGAAAACGGAAATGGAAATTATTTTTTTCAAACGGACGACGGAAAACGGAAATGGAAATTAATTTTTTCAAACGAACGACGGAAAACGGAAATGGAACTCAAAAAACTACGGAAAACGGAAAACGGAAAATGGAAGATGGAATTCCGTGCAACCCTGATATATATATATCAAAAAATGTTATCGTGCACAATCAATATTAAGTAAATATCCAACAGTTGAGGAGAATAATAAAATATTAAATTTCCTGCCAATTTTGTAATTTTATGTTAGATATCGAACATTTTATATTAATATAACGGCTAATTCATTAAATATGTAAATAAAAGTTTTATTATTTTGACAAACTAAAATTGATAAACATTTTTCGTTAGGAAGCAGATGTTTATATTTATCTTGGTGGAACAACTCATGACGAAAACAACTTGAACGCCAAATGCAAAGTCCGATTCTATCATTGCCGTCTTGAAGGAATATAGGTAAAACAATGTTGTAGGCCTCGATTGGGGCAAAGAGAATGAAAGGTGTCGATTTAATTGTCAATTTGCTTATTATTTATTTTTTAAATTTCCTTATCGGATTGGGAATTTTTTTAATTTTTTAAAATAATGGGTTGAGGAATAAGTTCGTAGATTTTTATTTTATCTTTTTTTTCACAACAATTATCCTACTGTTTTCCAATGTGTATATATTTATCTGATGACGATTTTTATGTTCTACAATAATGTGTTGTTATTTTGTTCTGAAGTTTTAAGTTTTCATCATTTTTCAGGCTTAGAAATGAACTATCAAGAAAGAAAAATCAGAATTTCAGAGCATCTGAAGGCACTATTGAAGGCAAGTCGTGAATTGGCCGAAAAAATGAACTATGATTAAAAGACAATCCTTAATCATTTTCATTCGATGGGGTTTTCCGGAAAACTCGGGCCTGGATACTTCATGAGCTCAACTAACAAAAAAAAGAAAACCGCCTTCAAATCGCAGCTCAACATCTCGCTCGCCATCGAGAAACACACGATCATCAACAGCGATTTTTGTACCGGATCATCACGATAGATGAAAGATGGCACCTGTACGTCAATCTGAAGCAAAAAAAGAAGTGGGTGGCTCCAGAAGATACGCTAATGCCAAGAGTCAAGCAAGATCTTCACCCAAAAAAGACCAAGGGGCTCTGTGTTGCCCAACTACGCCGCGTAAACAAGTCATCTTGCTCCACGGCAGCGCCAGGTCGCATGTTGCACAAGTCGTCAAAACCGCTCTCCAAGAGCTCAAATGGAAGGTTCTTCAGCATCCACCGTACTCTAATCAGATGGCGCAATCAGACCTTGCGCCAACTGATTATCACCTTTTCCGCTCTCTGTCAAACCAAAGGAGTGCTGTTACCTTCGATGGCGAAGAAGACCTCAAAAACTCGCTCAACAACTTCTTCGACACCAGACCGGGCAATTTTTGCCGGAACGGCTGAACAAATTGATTGAGAGGTGGGAGGAAGTCGTAAACAGTAACGACGAACGCATAATTGATTAATTTATTTGTATAATTATTGTTTTTTGTTCGAATAAATATTTGTGAAAAAACTCTACTTATTCCTCAATCCAATACAACGACGGTTTGGCGATAAATTCAATTTCGAGAACATTTGAAGCAAGGTGAAATATTGGTCAACAATGTGCGTTATTTATGTACATTTTGACGCCAAAGGAAAATTACCATTTTGCCATATTTAATATATTATTACAAACTTATCCTTATTAAATCTAGAATAATTTTCACGTAAATTTGACACGAATATTTAAAACTATATAGTGAACCGCTTCTCTTACGGAATAGCACTATTTGAGCAGCTATTTTGAGCTCCATCTTCGAACGATTCATTTGGAGTTTATTTTTTGTTGCATAATTACACTTTTTCACGTAAAGTATTGGTTATAAGAAATGCTGAACGAATATTTGAATGTTCTGAATATAATAACATTTTTTTGGATTAGAAGATTGTAATTTTTGCATTCCGTTTTAGACCCCGAATTCTGTATTTCAAATTAAGTTTCCGAGAAAGGCACTTATTTAAAGACTTTATCAAAGTCCAAAAATTTTATAATTGCGCACAATAACGAAATCAAACAGAAGTTACTATCTACATAAATATCCATAAATGATTTTAATCAGCAAATACATGACATAAACTTTATTAATAAATTAAATAAATTATAACTTGGAAGAGATTCTTGTTTCCCTTCTATTATTTAATATATTATCAAGGAACATTCGTACATTTTCTAAATATTTTTCAGTTTCCTGTCTGAGGTGTTCCACGTGTCTTGTATCCTTGAATCTCGTCTCGATTATTTTTCGACTTCCGCTGTCCTTTCTTTTAGAGCATTTTGTAATAAAGTCGTGAATGTGTCTGAAACTGCAATATTTAAATTTCGAAATTCCCGCTGGAATACTCGGAATTGCATAGTTTATCATTATCACTGTAAACAAATGATATCACTCGAGGTAAGTATTGATGCTGAAGCAAATAGAAATAAGTGGAAATTTGATGTTTCTCCATAAAGTTCCATTTAATAAGGAAGTCGTCCTGAAAATATATGGTACAGTACCGGTCAAAAGGTTGTAAACGCGGGGTTTTTCGAGAATAACTCTACGAATACTTTATTTTTTCTTATTTTCGCATAGCACTTGTCCACAAATTTTCTAACGCTTTCAGAAACAACTGGTAAAAATTTCGGCTCAATACCGGCTCTCGAAAACCAGTTATGCTCGAAAAACCCAGCGTTTACAACCTTTTGACCGGTACTGTAGAAGTGTTTATACGAAATGAATTTTTAATTTCTACTTATTGCTTTTTTTGGTGCTAATGAGTTTATAAAATTTGTTGGTGGATAAGTGTGATCTAATAGAAACGAGTATTGTATGAATTTCTCCTAATGGAAATTTGCTTTTATAATTACTAGTTTTCTTTCTCGATATCGATATGACGAGACATGGCTCACCAAAAGTAATAATACTAATAATTACTCAATTAATCTTATTTAAGATAATTGTTAATAGAAAATAGAAACAATTATAAACACAAAAGTAAACCCTGTGTTTCACTCATCCAACAATTAAAATGGAAAAAAAATAATTGTCACATCAATCGTCTTCTCTTTCTATTGCTTCTGTCGGTTCATAACAGTCATTCTAAAGCTAAAACGATAATACTATATCAACAATTGAGTTAAGTACCTCCCAGGCTTCAAAAAACATGTCTGGCTTTGGATAAAAATTGATTTGCATTGATTACTTAAAACGAAACCACGGATTCAGAAGAAATGCCAGATTCTACTCTAAATATGGCGGTATCCGAACGGATTTCTTTATTAAAAACTGCTCTAATTCGTGGAAGCTTCCGTAGTCTAAATTTATGTTTCATTTTAGAAACCTCGACGAAGAAAAGAATATAGATTTGAACACAAACTGGAAATAACGATTTTCCGATATTTAGGCGTGACTGAAAGATTTTACTTCTTTTCAATAAAACTTTATTTATGATAATCTAACTTGGCGTACCTTAAACTATATAAAATGTGAATATATCTCCGAGAAGTTCGATTTGAACACGTTTACTGCGCTAACTTTATTACAATACAAGTATTACAATAGTAATGCATATTTTTGAATATTTAAACATTTATTACTAATTTACACGTATTATTATTTATATAATTTGACACGTCACTATTATTAGCCAATCTTAAACTCTCTAAAAACATGCGCTTCTTGTCGAAATTTGCAAAATGAGCAATTTTTCTGAACCACAACTTAATCATTCAATTTGGTGTGGGGGAAGCTATTATGGTCAACTAGTTTCTCTGTTTAAAAAAAAAAACTTTCATTCTTGTACACCTAAGAGATAGTTTTGATATTGGTCTAGAATGTATGATAAAAGGGAACATTTATTGATATAATTTTGCGATTGTATACTAGAAATTACTTCCTCTTTCCGATGTTATGTCTTCCAATTTCAGACTTCAATAAATTATCTAATAAAAATTTACCGTAATGTAATGGACAGTAAACTTCATCATGTTACCAAGTAGTTCGATCCGATATTTTAGTCTTTCCAGAACAGACGGGTTATTCACCTGAAAAAAATATTTTGTTGAAACTTTGAAAATAATGTTTTTTTGATAATATAAATTTGTGATTTCCTTCTGAATTAAAATTAAAATTTTAAAAATTAAAGATACTTTTTTTTCGCTTACCTTATCGTCATTTTTAAAACCTAAAAACTATAAAATGTCACAGAAAATGATATTATTTTATTGACTTTTTCTGAGATCGGTACCTATTAGTATAGGAAAAATAAGAATAGAATGAGGTTCTCGTTTAGACGGTTATTCTTTTCTATCTCATCAATGTATGTTGTCTCAAAAAATGGATAACACACATTGAAGAGGAATAGATGAAAAAGTCCTTTGTGACCGTGTGGCCGCCCAAACGAGATTATCATTTTTTTTCTTATTTTTCCTGTTCAATTAGGCATCGATTTCTGAAAATTGCAATAGTTCAACTAATTCTTTTCTTTATACTTTGGTCCACTTTTCAATACTGATTTTAAGCCACTTTCAAGTCAGGCTTAAAGGATAGCCCAATGAGTAATGTTAAAAATACTAAATTTCCATTAGGCACCAATCTCTGAAAGTAAAATAATTATTAAACTAAAAACAATTAATTGAGAAAACAGACAAATAAAACGAGAAACGAACCGAAATGAAAATTAAAATAATAAACAATTTGAAAGTTACATTTTTTGTTAATTTACACATTGACGATATATAAGATTGCTTTGACATGATAATCCATTTAAAATTTCATATATTTCTGTCAAGAAATTTTCTCAACCTAGCAATGACTAATGAAAACCCCGTTTAGAACATTATTTTGAAAAAAATCAAGCAAAAACCTTATCCGCATTCAATATATTCATCAATGTAACAAATTCTGATAAGCGGTCGCTGTTAAATCCGAGCAGATGAATTGGGCAGCTGTAATTACAGATTTTCAATATTTAATAATTTCACTCCAAATGAATTTGCGCCCCTTCTTTCTAATATTTCGTCAAAAGCAAAGTAAGCGGCAAATTTATCTGTTGTATGATGACAATCTTGATGTTGGAGAAGGATGACGATTGAATAATGGTTTTATTAAATAACAGGTATTGTCCTTTTCAGATAATGGTTCCTAATGGAAGAGGAAAAAAATTAGAATGAAATTAGTTTCTCGTTTGGTCGGCCACTCTTTCTCGTCAATGTGTGATCAAAAAATGGATAACACACATTGAAGAGGGATGGATGGAAACCTTTGTGGTCGTCCAAACGAGACTTTTATTTTTTCCTTATTTTCTTTTGTTCTTTCTTTATTCACCGATCTCTGAAATTTACTATATATATATACACACCCGGACGAAAAACGGGACCGCTTCGAAACCGGCGTCAACAGCATAAGTATTGACGCTTTTTTTTCAATGCAGGCACAATTGTTGTCATATTTTTTTTATTTTGTAAAATATACTGATTTCATGGTGAATACATGCTTAATGAAGTTTTTATTTGTATTAGAATAATTAGAATAATTATCTGAACGTATTGGTGACAAAAAATAATGATTCTCTATAGTTTTATTTTTTGCTCTGTCATTAATTTGATTATAAATAATTATTGTGCTCGGCTTTTTTTTAAAAAAGCATTTCATCTGAATCAGCATTAAATTCTCTATAAGATGATATGTTACTTGTCACTGAACTTTCCAGTAAAAATTTTTTATAACCGTTTTTATACATGATTTGGATGTAAAAATATCTGGCATGATAGTGCAAATGTTTTTATTGGAACTTAAGTGACAAGTAACATATCATCTTATAGAGAATTTAATTCTGATTCTGATGAAATGAATCTTAAAACAAAATACTTGTAAAATTATTTGTAAAATTCAATTTCAAAAAAAAATTGTCCTGTTAATGAAACTACATTGTTTTTAGTGAATAAAAAATTTTTATTGGAAAGTTCAGCGACAAGTAACATATCATCTGATACAGAATTTAATGCTGAATCAGATGAAATGCATTTTCAAAAAATAACCGAGCACAATAATTTTTTATATTCATATTTAACTAAAAATTTCAACGTAGCAAAAAACATTAAAAATGATTATTATTTGTTTTAAAATTACTTTAATACATTCAAATAATTTTTCCCAGTTGTTTTATATACAAATAATTAACTTACCTTATTTAGAATCCGAATACTAAAGCTTCAAAAAATAGCTAAAAATAAAAGACGAACTTTTAGTGCCTAACATTTTTCTCTTCCCCCCTCCTTTGGCAAATAGCCAACAAAAATGTGTTTCCTCTATTTCAATGTTATTGTCCGGGTGTGTATATATATATATCAGTGATGGGAGGGACCCCGTGTTTTGGAATTCCGGGCGGGCGGGACCTTAAAAAAATTGAAAATTTCAAAACCCGGGTCCCGGGACCTGGACTTCTCTTTTTCCCTACCCGGGACACGGGACCGGAAACGGGATCCCTTTTTATATATCGGTACTCTCCACTGCCACGAAGTATGAGAAATTTTTAATATACTGCGCACCAATTGCGCAAAACACACCCTTTGTTAAATCTTTTATTTCTTAATTATTTTTAACAGAAACATTAATTTAAATGTTGTATGGTGTTGTTCAGAAAAATAGAATATTTTGCATTAAATTAAGAAGTGAATGCGTGACGTGGCATACGTAACCATCATATAAAGTTCACTCGTCGTATGATGAACATATTACAGTACCGGTCAAAAGGTTGTAAACGCGGGGTTTTTCGAGAATAACTCTACGAATACTTTATTTTTTCTTATTTTCGTATAGCACTTGACCACAAATTTTCTAACTCTTCCAGAAACAACTGGTAAACATTCGGCTCAATACCGGCTCTCGAAAACTAGTTATGCTCGAAAAACCGAGCGTTTACAATCTTTTTACCGGTACTGTATGTGATATTAACAATTTGCCATAACATTATTTGCAGAGAAAACTGATAAATCTACGTGGAAATTAATCGTCACTTTTTATTTCGCATTTAACTGGATGATGCTTTCCCTAGTTACGTTGCTTGGTTTTTTTAGATTCTCAAAAATTGCATAAGGTTGCTTTAAAATTTATTATTTTGTGTAAATCTGGTAATCAGATGAACGTTTTTTGTTTCTTTATTGTGTGTTGGCTTGAAAAAATATTGAGTATACCACGAACTACGAGCAAATTGCAAAAGACTTTGCGCAGAAAATCGTATTTCGTTAATTCTTGTTATCATAAAAATTATTTCGAATATTGTATTCAATGCTTTTTTTGATAGTTCCTCTACATTCTGCAATTAGAAAATATACCATAATGACAAGGAAATGACGGAATATACTAAAAAAAAAGTACACACAATTTTTTTTTTTACATAAATTTGTGAAAAGATATCAATATTTTAGATAGTTTAAGAAAACCCTTGTTCAACTGCCCTAAAGAAATGTTGTTAAACTAACCTAAAAATCTTCAGACTCTCTCAAAAATCGGTAAATCGTTATTTCCAGTTGGTGTGTTTTTTTGTATTTTTTAAAGGAATTTCTTTAGAAGTTTTCGCGTACTTTGTGACAGAGGAATGCATCGTGTAAATTGTGAAAAGATAACTATACGCACGCTAACTGGAAATAACAAATTTTCGATTTTTAGCGTGCCTAAGAATTGTTATGAGTTTTTAATAAAAAATTGATTATGATAATTTAGTCATGATTTTCTTAAATTCTCTAAAATTATTAATATGTTTCTAAAAAGTTACATTTGAGCACGTTTTTGAAGCTTCTTTTATAACCATACCAGATGGCGTGCGATACGTATTAATTTCTGCAATTGAAAACCATTGTGTGCATTTTTACGAAAGCGACAATTTTGCTATATTTTTAAAGAATTTTCTGAACTCTCCATTAAAATAAGATTCTGTGAAACAATGAAATCAAATAAAAACACCAAACGTTCATGGAAATTAGGTTAGAAGTGTCATATTAGGTTAGAAGTGTGTCGCTATGCAGATATAATAAATTATAATTTCCTGTTCCTTGTCAGATAAAATGAAAAGAACTAAAACAATATATCAGTCTTGCCACAAAGCGTTTCTCTGTTGCGAGAACATCAGTTTTCGTGCCATGAATATTACTTGACTTTCATTATTCATGAGCATCCTATCTAACTAATCCTATCTACATACCTGTCAAAAAATATTCCATCCGTCCTTTCAAGAATTGCAAGATTCTGAAACTTAGCATCCAATGCACAAAGTGTATTAAAACCATTCATGCTTATAACATGAAATATAAATCGCATTCCAACTTTTATCCATTTCATCAGCTCCTCAGCTAGCATTGAAACTTCTCGTTCATTCTAAATTAGAATCCAGACTATTTCATAATGACGTTCACAACCTCAATTCCCCAACCGACTGTCTCAGCTTTGCTTGTAAATTGTATGACATTAAAGCTAAAATATTAATTAAAAATGAATAAATAAATCAAGAAATGTCACTTTTGTTTGGAATATATATCCGAAAATTTGTTGACATGTTTATCGGAAGCTCCAGCCCATCCAAGAACGACTATACAGTAATCCTGTCGTGATCCGTGAAATACTTGGCAGTGAACAATATTTTGCATATTTATTTAAATTGAATATATATAGTATATTGACATGATTAGCTTCTTATCATTTAGAGACATACATATGATCAATTGTTTTTTATATAAAAACAAAATTGATATCATTTTATCAATTAAAACAGGTTATTATTTTTTAAAAAATTAATAAAATGTAGAACTATTTGTCCGCTCATAGGTACACTGCTCATAGGTACGATAAAAGTATCAAACCTGTCAAGTCTGTCTGACAGAGATGGGAGTTTTTAGCGAATTTTTTTCTGAATTGGTAATTCCGCCCATCTCTACTGTCTGTTTTTACTAATTAGATATTTTTGTTACACAAGATTAATCGAAATAACCTTTCTTAAAAAACATTCGGCATGCCTTAAATAATTTTATATGAATGAAATTTGATTAGATTTCATATAGAATAACGGAATCAAGCAAATTGAAAATGATGATTTTTGACACTTACTTAAACGTTATAAACGACCATTTATTTACGTCAAGCAGTAGTTGACAGTTTAGTGTTTCTGTGTGGTTACTATTCAATTATTGTCGTGGTGTAGGTTGATGAAAAATTAGGGGTAAAGGAGCATATCGAAAAAAAAGATGGTCTCGCTTGGGCTGGTGTAGATTTAATTTGCAATTTGTTTATTATTTCTATCCTAAATATAATAAATTATACCTAAAATTTTTATAATAATATATATTATGTTGATTTAACAACCAATTTAGTAAGAGAAAACAAAATGAAACATAATTGTGATGAAAAAAAGCGAAATAATAAATAAATTGCAAATTAAATCTACACCAGCCCAAGCGAGACCATCTTTTTTTCGGTATGCTCCTTTACCCCTAATTTTTCATCAACCTACACCACGACAATACTAAAAATAAACGTTAAATAACAATATTAAAGAACTTCAGCAAAGATTGGTGTATACTAGCTTTATTCTCGGGAAGGTGTCTCGTCGTCCTCAAATCTCTCGTTGTTACAATCATAGTAAAAAAATTTTTCGTAAAAATGCGTTACCAAAATCTCGTTTGTTTGTTTCGTATTTCAAAAACAACAGTTGGATCAAAATAGTAAAATGCGCCTGCACGCCAACTGGGAGCTATGATTTTCCGATTTTAAAGCGTGTCTAAAAAATGTTGCGTCTTTCTTTTATTCATGAACAATTTCCGTCATTAATAACAACATTTTCCTAGTTTGGGCAACTTATGGATTCCATCATGATCTGGTTTGGCCACAGTCCATTCATCTAGCCATTTTTTTGACGACTTGATGAACTCGAAAGCGCTGGCCAGCCAGACCATGAGCCATTGACCGGAAAAGATGATAATCCGACGGGGGAATGTCCGGAGATAAGGCGGGGCGGTAAGACTTTCCAGTCGAACTCTTTCAGCGTATCCTTGAGCGTGATCGCTTGAGCAACATGTCATGAAGCAATATGACCTTTTCGTGTCGGCCCGCTCATTCTGGTTTTTTACTGCGATTTCATGCCGCAACTGCACCATTTGATGCTGATAGCGATTCGCATTGATTGCTTCGCCAGGTTGGAGCAGTTCAAAGTACAAAATTCCTTGTATATATGCACGTCATATGCACAGTAAGACCTTCTTCCCGTGGATGTTGGGTTTTGCGGTCGAAGTTGTCGGCTCACCGGGACTAACCCACGATTGTCTTCGTTTCGGTTTATCGTAGTACAGCCAGTTTTCATCGCCAGTTATGTAAAAAGATGTAAAAACGACTTTCTTTGAAATCTGTCCAACAAGATTTGTGAAGTTTTTTTTTTCTCTGATCTTTGTTGTGTTCTGAGAACTCATAGGACATCCATTTTCCTTTCTTTTGAATCTTCCCCATTGCTTTCAATCGATGAGAAGCTGCTTTTTGCGTGACGCCGAGAGACGCCGCGAGTTGCTCCTGTGTTTGAGCCGAATCTTCATCCAACAAAAGTTCTTCGTCTTCAAATTATTTTGACTGTCCTGATGGGTCTTTGCCGTTGACGTCCAAGTCTCGCAATTTGAAACGCTGAAACCATTCTTGGCAGGTTCTTATGGATGGTGCGGCATCGCCGTAAGCTTGGGCAATAATTTGGTGCGCGTCAGTGGCTTTCTTCTTGAGTTGAAATAGGAAAAGAAGAGCTTCCCGCAAATGACGTTTTCCTGGCACAAAGGTGGACATATTCTGAACCCAAAATAATTATTTTTTATAAAGTACGTGAAGAAAGTTATATATAAGTAGAAAGCTGATACTGCAGAGAACATTATAACATAAAATTCGTTATATAAAAATAATTTTATTTTGACAAAATATCAACACTACAAAAATACACAGAAATTATTTTCTATACCAAACACAATAATTTAAACACTCGAAAATAAACAAAAACTATCTAGGTAAATACATTCCTTCTACTATACTAGCTTAAAAAGCCTTTTTAGAATACGGAAGATGATGCTCACGGTTTCTAACAATAACTTGAATACAATTCTTCAAAAACAGGAGAAAAGCCATATTATTCTAAAACATTTATTCAAACATATTTTTCTTATAGTTCCAATTCAATTGTTTATCTCTTAGCTTCTTCGACATTAATCTATAAATACTTTAAGTTATAGTGCATTTGGTTTTAATAATTAACAGGGGCATACCTGAAATATCTAGAGATTAATTAGATCTTAATAAAAATATTTTTGTGCACAGATCCAATAAAGGAAGTTTTAATATATAAAACAGTCAAAATATATTAGAGCAAATATCTATATAACCAGAATGATTTACATACATTGGACTCATTATTATTTACCAAAGGTATTTTGCTTTTTATCGTTTGTTTCTAATTTCTTATTAACCTACCTAATCCAAACATCTTCTAATAAATACATGGGTAATTATAAGAAACTTTTACAATTTTTTGCCATATTTGACATGACATACTCCACCGTCGAAATATTAGTTCCCATTGCCGTGCATACAGCTGGAAGAGCATTTGTTGCATTTTTATCGCATGGTCCATTCTTAATACCAAAACATATCAACATTGGATTGATTGCAATATCAACAAGATGCAGTTTTATATCGCTAAGCTATGGTATCCTGGAAGTTCATTTTATTTATCGCTACCTAGTTTTGTTTAAGTATTTTTTGATTTTTTAATTTTAAGAGAATTTTTATTTAGGTCAGAAACAATACTTACCATTTTTAATCCGTATGGAATTTTTCGAATAACTATTTACCTTTTCCTACATTTTTCAATATGGATGATGGCTTGCTTCATTGTAATCCAACCAACTTTTATAACCGATTCTTATGTAAATTATTATTTTCGATCAACATTTGATGTCGACTCAAAGGATATACCGATGATAGCAGCAGTGTATATAGTAGGTGGATTTGTGCGAACTTAAATTAAATCTATCAATTTAAATATATTTTATTAAATATTTTATTGATTTGTTCCTAAAACTTCATTCATTGTTATATCCAAGCCATGTCAAAGGAATCCCGCCGAATAGAAATAATAATTATTTTGATTTTTACCCACCTTAACCAATTTTGGCGCTTATCACAAGAACCTAGTTTACACCATTTTTTTTTCATAAAACTATATTAATATACTCCCAAATTATTAGAACGCTTTTTGAGCCCTGTTTTATTAGAATTCCAGTAGACGTACATCAGAGATGGGGGCGCCCCACAGTTGTTACCGAAAATATGACCCCGGAAAAGTAATTTTTCTAGAAAAAAACCGAGCCCGGAAGGAGATTTTATTTGCAAAACTGTTGTTGGTTCTCGCCGGTTATTCTATTTTCTCAAATAAATGTGGCGTGGGGTTTTCAGTTAGATTTCAATAATAGAGATTTTGACAATTTCGAATTATAAAATACACGACAATCCTGAATTAATCTTTTTTCTTTATTAATTTACACGTACTATCTTAATATAGCTTAATTTAATAACACATCCCACTACCACAAAATGCGACCGAGCTGCAAAGGTCCTTGCCCCACTTACACAAGAAACGCTCTTTACATTTATTTATTTATAAATATTTTATAGTCGATGCTAAATGCAATTACTACTGTAAAATGTGGCGCGCTTTTTAAATATTATTTTTCATTTAATTTTGATCAAAATTTTCTTGTTTATGCTCATTCTATACTGTTTTTGCTTAAATAAATTGAAGAATATTTTTTAGATGTTGTTCAAACGTAGAATAAATGGGGGAAATATTAGGGTGAGCCAAAATTTTTTTCCGATTTCCTTTATCTTTTTGTCAAATTGTATTTTTTACCAAATAAAGATTTTTATATACATATCTTATATATATTTTTTAAGCTCTTGAACAGCTCTATCATTATTTATATTAAAATTTTTAATTGGTCTTTTATTTAAAATTTTTGAACTTGTAGAAGAAACATGGAAAAATCCGAAATTCATGTTATTTTAGGCCATTACTGGAAACAAGGCTTCAACGCAACTGCAGCAGCAAAAAAGATATGCGAAGTTGAAGGCGACAATATGGTCTCGGATCGTAATGCGCGAAATTGGTTCAAAAGTTTTAACGACGGCGACACTGATCTCGAGGACAAGACACATTCAGGCCGACCTACGACAGTGTATTCTGAAGCAATCCGTGAAGCTGTGAAGACCAATTCATCAATAAGTACTCGCAGATGGTCGGTCGAGCTCGATATTCCTCAAACATCAGTTGTACGACATCTTCACGTCCTTGGGAAAGTCAATAGACGCTGCCGAGAAGCATCCCATGCATTGACTGAAATTCAAGCTCAAAAACGTGTCGAGACTTGCCGAAAACTGCTCGAAAATACACAATATTTCCGTTTTATTCATAAAATTGTAACTTATGATGAAAAGTGGGTCTACGTCAGTAATCCAGACCGACAAAATCACTAGTTGGAACCCGGTCAAACAGCGGAACCGGTACCAAAATGTGATTGTTTCTCACAGAAGGCACTTCTGTGTGTTTGGTGGAATTTCGAAGGCGTAATTTACTTCGAGCAAGTTCCAAATGGTCGGATCATCAACGCAGATCTCTATTGCGCCCAACTTGATTGAATGTATGCGGCACTTGACGAGAAATATCCAGCATTGATCAATCGGAAGCGGATACTCCTTCAACAAGACAATGCAAAACCGCACACCGCCAGACAAACGAAGGAAAATATAAAAAATCTCGACGCCATTGAACTTCTTCCACATTCAGCTTATAGTCCGGACCTTGCGCCATCTGATTATCACCTTTTCCGATCCATGACACACTTTCTTCGTGGTCGTAGCTTCAATGACCTGGCCGATGTCGAAAACGGGTGTCGCGAGTTTTTCGCCTCTAAGAACAAGGAGTGGTACCGCAGCGGGATCGAACAACTTGCCGATAGATGGGTTCAAGCCATAGAAATGGTCTTTACTTTGAAATCTAATTGTTTTTCATGTGTTGTAAAGTTATGTTTAAGTTTTTAATAAAAAATCGGAAAAAAATTTTGGTTCACCCTAATACTTTCAAGTTCCACGTTTTTTTGAAAATCACGTATTCACATTAAAAGTTGGTGAAATTCGGTAAATTCCGAATATCTCAACCCAATATATGTCTGGTTTCAATTGAACCAGAAAAGTGTGCTCTATCGATATAATATGGAAAAGATCGGTAGAGTATTTCAAAAGTTATAAGAAATTTTTATTTTGCTTTTTTTTACTGTAGCGTGCATGCAGTCATTGCTAAACTTGCCACGCCCGTATTATTTATTTTCAAAAAGTGGGACATAATTTTCTATTGTTTTGTTCTGATGTGTTTAGTTATTTTTATGAAATTAAAATTTAAATTTCTCACAATTTCAAAACAATATAAGAAATTGAATTTCATTACTTAAAACATATTTTTAGGATGGCAATACACTGACAAACATTCGTTCATGGACCGGAATTTTAATAGTAACTTTAATATCGTTTTATGCAGTTTGTTTATATATTTATATGGGATACAAAATAATATATGCACTACGAACATTAAACACTTTAAGTAATGTTCGAAAAGCTGTCCATCGACAGTTACTCAAAGCTCTAATTGTACAAACAGCCATTCCAATAACAGTTACTCTAATTCCATGCTTAATTGTCTGGTATTGCCCGATATTTGATATACATATTCCAGTGTAATGAAACAATATTTTTAAAGCTATAAAACATAAATTATTTACAGATATTTAAACAACTTCGCAATTATTGCACTTTCTTCGTTTCCATTCATTGATCCCTTGGCCATTATTGCACTTATTCCTGATTATTACAAAAAGCTTTTATATATTTTACAGTTTTACCAGCCTATGAAACAAGTTAACAATGATATTAATGTTCACTGTATTCATGTTAATAATTAATTGCTAAACACAAAAACTTTGTTATATTTTATTGTTCATTTCAGAGATCGGTGTCTAATGGAAGAACAAGAAAATCAGAAAAAATGATAGTCTCTTTTGGACGGCCATACGGCCACAAAGGATATTTTCATCTATTTCTCTTCTATTGTCATGGTGTAGGTTGATGAAAAATTAGGGGTAAAGGAGCATACCGAAAAAAAAGATGGTCTCGCTTGGGCTGGTGTAGATTTAATTTGCAATTTGTTTATTATTTCGATCCTAAATTTAATAAATTATACCTAAATTTTTTATAATAATTATTATTATGTTGATTTAACAACCAATTTAGTAAGAGAAAAAAAATGAAACAAAATTGTGATGGAAAAAAAAGCGAAATAATAAACAAATTGCAAATTAAATCTACACCAGCCCAAGCGAGACCATTTTATTATTTGGAATGTTCCTTTACTCCTAATTTTTCATCAACCTACACCACTACAATATGTGTTTTGTCTATTTTTATGAGACAAAACACATTGATGAGATACAAAAGAGTGGCCCTCCAAACGAGAACCTCATGTTGTTCTAATTTTTTTCTCTTCCATTAGGCATCGATCTCTGAAAAGGACAATACATTTACATTTATTTTTATATGTTACAATTACGACAGGAAATAAACTATTTAAAAAAGGATAAAATATACTACAAGTGCAAGAACGGAGTATATAGACTTTATTTATAGAAATAAATTAAAAATTATTTACAATAATTAAAGGATATTATTGATTATGTTTATTGTTGTAGTTCTAGGGCAAGGAGTTACTAATGAATACTTTATTCAACTGGACTGGATTCTATATTCATATAAAACTATGAATGACAAGTGTCTAATATAAAAACTGTTATAATGAAAAAAATGAATTTTTAATTCAATTATTGTCCTTTTCAGAGAACGGTGCCTAATGGAAGAGGGAAAAAATAGGATGGAATGAGGTTCTCGTTTGGACGGCCTCTCTTTTTAGACGGTCATTCTTTTTTTCGAAATAATGGGCAGCACACATTGCCGTCCATCATTTTTCTTCTTTTTTTGCTCTTCCATTAGGCACGATCTCTGAAAAGGACAATAAAAATATTATATTGTCCTTTTCAAAGATCGGTGCCTAATGGAAGAGTAATAAAAGAAGAGAAAATGATGGGGCCACAAAAAACATTTTTCTCAATTCCTCTTAAATATGTGCTGCCCATAATTTCGTAAAAAAGAATGGCCGTCTAAAAAGAGAGGCCGTCCAAACGAGAACCGCATTCCATCCTAATTTTTTTCCTCTTCCATTAGGCACCGATCTCTGAAAAGGACAATAACATTTTTAAAAATAAAATAATAAAAACAAGTGCACTTTTGCGTAAACGTGAAATACACACAATCCATTTTTTAAAAATTAATTTTTAAAAGAATTTTTCTAGTTTAGCGTCAGGTAACGCGAATTTTTCTACGAGTTCAGTGAACAGACAGTTATTTTATTATGCCACTAAAAAATAGGGTTCAAATATCACTCAAACTAAAAAAGATCTTCTACAATTTATCAATAAATGGCTTGATCTATAAATATTCAAAATAGTAATAAATATCATCACCATAAACTGGACAGGACGTTCATATCAACAATGTTTTTCTAGATTTTGTTAACAAGTCATCTTTTCAGGTAGAATGCAAAAATGATTTTTGTTGTGCTCCATGGTTAATAGCATTCGAAAAAAGTCGGTAACGGTAGTATAAACATTACATGTATGCATTACAAAAAGCAAACACTATGAATTATCGATTTCCTTTAAAGCATTATGCTTGCCCTCTAGCACTCATACGATACTGTTAGACTATGACTTATTTTTTGGCATCAAAAATAATTTTACATGATGAATGATAAAAAAAAAATTAATGTGGTCATATGAAGCTGTAGAAGTTGAAAAGTCCATTATATTTAGAATTTAATTTAAATATTAGGGTGAACCAAATTTTTTTTCCGATTTTTTATTATAAATTTAAACATAATTTTACAACACATGAAAAACAATTAGGTTTCAAAATAAAGACCATTTGACTTTATGGCTTGAACCCATCTATCGGCAAGTTGTTCGATCCCGCTGCGGTACCACTCCTTGTCCTTAGAGGCGAAAAACTCGCGGCACCCGTTTTCGACAGCGGCCAGGTCATTGAAGCTACGACCACGAAGAAAGTGTGCCATGGATCGGAAAAGGTGATAATCAGATGGCGCAAGGTCCGGACTATAAGCTGGATGTGGAAGACGTTCAATGGCGTCGAGATTTTTGATCTTTTCCTTCGTTTGTCTGGCGGTGTGCGGTTTTGCATTGTCTTGTTGAAGGAGTATCCGCTTCCGATTGATCAATGCTGGATATTTCTCGTCAAGTGCCGCATACATTCAATCAACTTGGGCGCAATAGAGATCTGCGTTGATGATCCGACTATTTGGAACTTGCTCGAAGTAAATTACGCCTTGGAAATTCCACCAAACTCACAGAAGTGTCTTCTTTGAGAAACGATCACATTTTGCTACCGGTTCCGCCGTTTGACCGGGTTCCAACCATTGATTTTGTCTGTCCGGATTACTTAAGTAGACCCACTTTTCATCACAAGTTGTGAATTTTCGAGCAGTTTTCGGAAATTCACGACACGTTTTTGAGTTTGAATTTCAGTCAATGCATGAGGTACTTCTCGGCAGCGTCTATTGACTTTCCCAAGGACGTGAAGATGTCGTACAACTGATGTTTGAGGAATATCGAGTTCGGCCGACAATCTGCGAGTACTTATTGATGGATTGGTCTCCACAGCTTCACGGATTGCATCAGAATCCACTGTCGTAGGTCGGCCTGAATGTGTCTTGTCCTCGAGATCAGTGTCGCATTCGTTAAATATTTTGAACCAATTTCGCGCAGTAGGATTCGAGACGATATAGTCGCCTTCAACTTCGCATATCTTTTTTGCTGCTGCAGTTCCGTTGAAGCCTTGTTTCCAGTAATGGCGTATAAGAACACGAATTTCGGATTTTTCCATGTTTCTTCTACAAGTTCAAAAATTTTAAATAAAAGACCAATTAAAAATTTTAATATATATATTATGATAGAGCTGTTCAAGAGCTTTTAAAAAAAATATATATATAACACATGTATATAAAAATCTTTATTTGGTTAAAAAAACTATTAGACAAAAAGATATAGGAAATCAGAAACAAATTTTGGTTAACCCAAATATAATAGGATCTAATAGTAGATTAAATATTCATATCCTTAGAACTGGTCTAGTAATTGCGTTAAAACTTTGCAAAGTAAATTCTTTGATGTGAAAATTCCTTCACCAATAAGAACTTCTAAAAATTTAAAAAAAAATTTTAACGTCAATAATAAACACTTCTTAATAAATCTCTTTCATTTAAAATGTTTACAAAATATTAGGTTTAAGATACTTTTCTGAACTCCTGTTGTTACTAATTCATTTGGCGTGCACAGCTTTTTACGGTGTTCAAAATTCATAAAGAAAATTGATGAACCAGCATGTATTTGCTGTCCTTGTTATCTATTTAATTTAATTCAATGGTATTCTTATTATTGTAAAGACCGAATGGAGTGAAACAGCGTTTTCAAGCTAATCGTTCTGAATTATTATCATGACCTTAATATCACAAAATAAAAAATCAATTAAATCATATTTCCACGTGTATCATACTTTATTTATGTTAGAATTAATTTGTTAATAATGATTATTGTCAAAGTGTAAGAAATTGACAATTCATTTTCAATATTTTTGAATTCATTTCAAATGGTCTCAATGAGAACGTGAAGCAAATTTCCAATTTATTTAAATAATTTCGCTTTATTTCATCATTTTTTGTTATATTTCGTCAAAATTTATAGTTCACGTCCTATTGGTTATTTTTATTTTTTATGAAATGAAAATTAGAATTATCAATTTCTCACAACTTGATAATAATTATTGTTTTTTTTCTAATAGATGTTCCTACACCCCAAATTGAACGGTTAAGTTGGGGGCTCTGAAAAGATGCTCATTTTGCAAAGAAGCGTTTTTAGATAATTTAAGACGAGCTCTAAAAATGACGTATCACGTTATATGAAAATAATACGTGTAAATTAGTAAAACACATTTAAATATTGAAAATATTCATTTCCATTTGGCGCGCTCCTATTAGCAAATTAAACTAATTAATAAACTTTGTAGAAAATATCTCCAACAGAGTATTCTCATCATCATAGAGAGCAATACTTCCATATTGAAAAAACGCAATAAAAAAATTATTAATCATTTTAAGAACCGCTCTTCCCTTGCCACTGAAACTTCAGAGTTTATATTGTCCTTTTCAGAGATCGGTGCCTAATGGAATAGCAAAAAAAGAAAAAAAAAAAGATATTTTCGGATGGACGGTCACACGGCCACAAACTACTTTTCATCTATTCCTCTTCAATGTGGGCTACCCATTTTTTGAGACAACACACAAAAGAGACAAAAGAGTGGCCGTCTAAACGAGAACCTCATTTCATTCTAATTTTTTTCCTCTTTCATTAGGCACCGATCTCTGAATAGGCCAATATATCAAGTACTTGGCTTCTGTACTGTACCTCTTTTCACAATCGTAAATTATAAAAAGTAAAACGCAAATCAAAATAACAAAAGTTTTATCGGTCATCGATTTGAATATTTTGTTAGATCTATAATTTTAATATATTTAACAAGTACATTTTATAAATGTTGAACGATTGATAATCGTAAACGGACGAGCGGATATAACCATAATTAAGTTATTAATTACTTATTAGGACATAATAATTGTTATTATTAGCATTTTAGACGTACTTAATGAGCCAACATTAAATCTTTTCTATAAGCATTTTCAAAATGTTGACTACTTTTTCATGATAGTTTACTAAAATGTATTTATATTTTAAGAGCGGTGGACAAGTTAGATTAATAAGCATATGTATTCCAATTAATGAAGGTCTTTTTAATATTTCGGGATATAAGAGTGTTTGAAAAGCTTGTTATAGTTTTTTGGTGATATATATATATATATATATTCCTTACCATGTATATATTAGGTCTAGAAATTAATTTCCGCGTTTTTTTTGTTGTTGATATTTTGTCAAAATAAAGTTATTTTTATATAACGAATTTTATGTTATAATGTTCTCTGTATTATCAGAGAATTTGGCGACGACTATAACTTTCTTCACGTACTTTATAAAAAATCATTATTTTGAGTTAAGAATATGTCCACCTTTGTGCCAGGAAAACGTCATTTGCGGGAAGCTCTTGTTTTCCTTTTCCAACTCAAGAAGAAAGCCACTGACGCGCACCAAATGCTTGCCCAAGCTTACGGCGATGCTGCACCATCCATAGGAACCTGCCAAGAATGGTTTCAGCGTTTCAAATCGGGAGATTTTGACGTCAACGACAAAGACCGATCAGGACAGCCAAAAAACTGTGAAGACGAAGAACTTCAACCTTTGTTGGATGAAGATTCGGCTCAAACACAGGACCAACTCGCGGCATCTGTCGGCGTCACGCAAAAAGCAACTTCTCATCGGTTGAAAGCAATGGGGAAGATTCAAAAGGAAGGAAAAGGGATGCGCTATGAGCTCTCAGAACGCAACAAAAAGCAGAGAAAAACAACTTCACAAATCTTGTCGGACAGATTTCAAAGAAAGTCTTTTTTACTGGCGATGAAAAGTGGGTGTACTACGACAATCGGAAGCGAAGAAAATCGTGGGTTAGTCCCGGTGAACCGACAACTTCGACCGCAAAACCCAACATCCACGGGAAGGTCTTACTGTGCATATGATGTGCATATATACAAGGAATTTTGTACTTTGAACTGCTTCAACCTTGCGAAACAATCAATGCGAATCGCTATCAACATCAACTAGTGCAGCTGCGACATGAAATCGCAGTAAAAAGACCAGAATGGGCGGGTCGACACGAAAAGGTCATATTGCTTCATGACAACGCAGGGCCGCATGTTGCTCAAGCGGTGAAGGATACGCTGAAAGAGTTCAAATGGGAAGTCTTACAGTACCCGCCGTACTCTCCGGACATTGCCCCGTCGGATTATCATTTTTTCCGGTCAATGGCTCATGGTCTGGCGGAGCAGCGCTTTCGAGATCATCAAGACGTCAAAAAATGACTAGATGAATAGACTGCGGCCAAACCAGAAAAATTATATTATGATGGAATCCATAAGTTGCCCAAACTCTGGGAAAATGTTGTTATTAATGACGGAAATTTTTTTGAATAAAAGTTGTGTTTAAGTTTGTCCAGTTTTTTATAGTTTAATATGCGTAAAAAAACGCGGAAATTAATTTCTAGACGTAATATATCCGTATCTAATTAAATTTTTTTAAATGCCATACACTTTTGAATATTCAATTATAATACTCTATAGTTTAACTTTACTTCATTTTTTACTCATACGGTATATTGATAGACGAGCTTTCAGGAATGATTTTCATTCATTGGACACATACTTACTTTCCCAGAATATTTGGTGTCTTATCATTTGTTTTCAACTTTTTATTACTATACCTAATCCAAACGTCTTCTAATAAATACATGGGAAACTATAAGCATCTTTTAAAATTTTTTGCTCTATTCGACATGGCATATTCTTCGGTGGAATTATTGGTTCCAGTTGCTGTTCACACTGCGGGAAGAGCATTTGTATTGTTTTTAGCCGATGGTCCCTTTTTAATTCCGGGGCATATCAACATTGGCAGGATTGCAATATCAACAAGATGCAGCTTTATATCGCTAAGCTACGGTATCCTCGAAGTCCATTTTATTTATCGATACCTCGTTTTATACAAGTATTTATTAAACAAAACAAAATATCTGAAATTTGGTTTAGGCCAGATAGAATTCGTATCGTTTTTAAAAAGTACGGCCTTTTTCGAATCGCTGTCTATCTTTTCCTACATTTCTCAATTTGGATGATGGCTTGTTTTATTGTCATTCAGCCGCCATATATAACAGGCCCTTATGTCAACTATTACTTTCGATCAACGTTTGACATTGATTCAGATATGATACCTATGATCGCTGCGGTTTATATTGTAAGTAGATTCACTGCACACCAAATTATTTGAATTGTGTCGTGGCCTTATAAATTGTAGTCCACGTTTTTGTTTCTAATTTTCTGCGTTAACATACGTTGTTTCTTAATTTAAAGATATTGTTACGTTCATAAATTAACGTCAGAATACTCGCCAATATTATTCATAAAAGATATAATAATTATTAAACTTACCTTCTAAAATGATTAAATAAGGTCTTCAAAATAATAAAAATTATAAATAAAAATTATGGACGAGATATTTTACGACCATGGACTCTTCTTCTGTATTCTAGTCCCCATGAGGGAATGGCGTGTCGCCAATGATTAACAAAAATAGGAAGACGCGTGACCTTAAATTTATGGAATAACAGCACGACGATAAAAACAGCTTTAATTTTAATTTGGTTTGTTCACTGTTAACTAACACTGGTCTATTGCAAGAAAATCTATCAGGGAATTGTAATGGGAAAAAGTTTTATTGGGGTTCATTCTCTATTAAATTTACCTTATATTTTATCGCGTAACAATTTTCTTGCTATTGAGTTATGCGTTCCCTAATAGATTTTTAATGGGGAATTCTTTCCGAATAATTCTTGCAATCGGACTCAGATGTTAGCAACGTTTGCATTGTTCTGTCAGTAGCGAGTGCACTATTGAAAACCGAGTTTAATTAAGCTTAATTTTAGGCAATTGTGCATTATGTTATATTCACGTGTCTCGCACGTAGTTCAAAATATATAAATAATATTATCAAATACACTAATTTCACAGAGTTTTCCAATATTTTCTTTAAGCAAAATTCTGTCTTGTTTCTTTTTTTATCTGTCTCTCTTTTGAAGAAGTATTTTATTTTACGCCACTACCTAAATATCACTTAATTTTTCCACGCCTGATTCTTTTTGTAGGTTTAAACTAAATTTTTCTTATACAGTACCGTGGAAGGAAAAAAACCCTGTTTCTTTTATAACTTTAAAAATGAATTTCATCGAAAAAATGTAAAAGAAAAATATTGTACATTTCAGAGATCGGTACCTAATGGAAGAGGAAAAATATGATGGTCTCGTTTGGACGGCCACACGGCCGTTTTTCGTCTATTCGTCTTCAATGTGGACTGCCCATTTTTTTGAGACAACACTCATTGATGAGATACAAAAGAGTGGCCGTCCAAACGAGACCATTATTTTTTAATATTTTTTTCCTATTCCATTAGGCACTGATCACTGAAAAGATCAATACCATTTTAAAAGAATGAGCCAAAAATATAAATGTAAATTACAATTTTTCAATATTTAAACGTATCTTACTACCTAATTAACACGCACAAAGGGTAGTCTTACATCGGCGAAAGTCTTCTTTGCATATTTATTTGCATATTTACTTTGCAACTTTGCATATTTATTATACTAACAGTTGCAATGATTTATAAAATATTGTACAATCATATGAGCACTACAACCCGAAAGCGGTGATGGCCTAACATTTTCATTTTTCTAACGTATTCTTTTTTTCACATTTTCATTTTTAATTTGTGATAAAGATCAACAAAAATTAGAATTATTATATCGAATTTATTGCAAAACGTGATAATTTATTTATTCAATATGAAAGAATGCAATAATAAGAAAAATTATAACAACTAAATTAATATGTTGTGCCCTTATATATACCAATATATATTAAATTTTTCTTTATTTAAAATCATCGGAGACATTCATAAGTGCCATAGAACTATCAAAAATACAAACAAATTTACGAAATATAATTATCTTTGCTATCCTTCTTTACAACATCCAGTGAGAAATTCGCATTATCAATAAACCGTGTTCCATAATATCCGATTTTAATTAGGACTGTCATAAACCTCTGAACGCCAACAGCAGAAACATCGACTGAAAATAGACCAAAAACGTTTTTATTCTGATGTAACACTGGTCAATCCGAAGCGTCCGCTGCGAACGAAACACGCTTCGTTCACAAGAGAAATCTTAAAAACATCGATTTTAAGTATTCAGAAGCGGGCTACGAGAGAAGCAATGTGCTTACTCAATAAAAGATAGTTTAAACACTGAAACGTACCATATTTTTTTTTAATAATTCCAAAATTGATTTAAAAATCCTGTTAATTCAATTTTAATTTATTTTAATGATCTTGGCTCTATTGTGCTTGAAAAATTTCGTCTTTATATCATTAGACTTTAATTTTGTTATATGTTATATCAGGTGTCGCGAGGAAACCTGAACTACAAAGATTTGAATAATCCTTATTAAAAGCTTTTTCTTCCGTCACCGAAGCGCGTTCGGATTCACCAGTGTAAGAGCCTAACTCGTTAAAGAATTATAAAAATGGGTACTTACAAATAGTAAATGGAAATAAAATCGTTGATATGTTAGCCAGGCTAGCTATTCAGATAAAAATTCTCATGTTCTCTTCGAACGCTCACTTCATGTATTTGTATTTCCTCGATTTCCACTAAAATTAATGATAATGAAATAAAACATAAAAATATACCTTTTTCAAACTTGATAGTCCTAGCAGAGAGTGGAAACCTAGGATACGGCATTGTACATCGACTTGACACTTTCAAAATTATTTATTTGAGCCATTTCTTCGAATTCTGCAACAAAAATAATTAAATATGAGCAACGAATAATAAAATCACGATTATAAAAAAACGATCAGTATTTTTAGAAATTTTTGATTCGTAATATAGAAAGACATATATAATAAAGCTATTGGTAAAATAAAAAAACACAAAACTCTTTCGCAAATACCCTATTTTACCGTTTTATTGGATTTCGTTCGTACACTATTTCGAATGTGGTGGGAGGTGGTGGGGGGAGAGATAGGTTTCTCTCATTTCGTGTCTAATGTCTCCACACACTCGTCTGTCATCAGAATATTTATTGAATAAAGTTCTACTCAAAATAAAAGTTAGAATAGTTCATTGACTAATCGATAACAAGTTTTTGGATACATTAGCTATCAAAACAACCAAAATCGATAACAATAAAAAGCATATATATCTAACAAGTTTAGCACATTAAAGACATTTGAATCTATCACACAAAAATTCCATAACACTATCATAATCTTGGCTTAAAGCTCCTATAAATCCGTTAAAACTAACATCATCCGAAATGCTATAAAACTGTTGGATACCCAATTTGTAACTGTTGCGTACGACGGTCTCTTTCGGTTCCCATTTCTAGTGAACTTTTCTTGCCTCAAATCGGCCATTCAAGATTCCCAGCTACTCCTTAATCTATCCTTAAATGGTTTGTTCACAGCAACGTCCAATGGTTGAAGATACTTAGTCAGTCCACCCGGTATAACTGCTAACGTGCACAGCTGATTAAGCTCCCCCAGTAAATAAATGTTTGACTAAGGAAAACTTCAGGAAACAGGCATATTTTTCCTAATCCACCCTTTCTCGTGAGCCCCACCTTTTCTTCCAATATCTTCCCTTGGGCAAAGTAGTGTGTTGTCAGATAAGCATGCTGCATATTTGTCATCCTTCCTTTTTCCTAACACATTTTATGGGTGGATTGATCCGGCACTTTTCTTGTGCCTATATTGGTTTTGTCAGTTCAATTATCTTAATGTAGCCATATATTCGTGTTTAAATTCTTACATTATTGTATAATGATAAACATAAGAGCAACAACAACAAACAACCATTCTCCCCCCCCCCCTTCTCCCATCGGAGGAGGAAAAATTCTTCACTACTTTTGTGCATAACAACTTCTGTTATATTTTCTCTTTTGATCGAAATGATGAAAACATAACCGTCTGCGTCGAGGAATCCAATGAAACGGTAAAATAGGGTAATAAAAAAAACATCATCTTTTCGCAACAAGTTTCGATATTGATTTTTTGTGGTCAATGATGCAATAACAACTTACTTTGCATTCGAAAAATCATATATGTCTTTCTAATCATATTAAAATAAAAATTAAGTGGAAAGCTACAATCACCACTGAAAAATAGGTATAAATTAAACATGCAAAATTAATAATAAAAAATAAACATGGCCGATAAACAACGTGGCCGTCAAAATAGAGGCTGTATCCATTACCGCTTTTAACACTAGTTCGAGTTGAAGTGATATGAGAGAAACTTACAAATTTTTCACAATTTATCGTAGAACGGCACACATACCAGTACACCCAATGGGACTTTTCATGGTCGTTTTCGAGTTATCGCCATGATGATGATGATGAGATTGAGCGTCTGTCCATCCATTCCACTAATCGTTGATTAATAAAGAAAATTTGTTAAAGGTTCCGTTTTCGATTTGTGTTTTTACACCCGAACTTGGTAGTTCGATGTCACACTAGTTCGTGAAAAATTCACTAATAAAGAAATTTTTGATGAGGTAAAGTTTGATGAGTGTGTTTCGATTAGTTCTTTACTAATCATCGATTTGCCGAGTGGATGAATAAACGCACAATCTCATGAAAATGACGATAACTCGAGAATGACCATGGAAAGTCCCACTGGGTGTATTGGTATGTGTGGCGTCCCACGATCTTTGAAACTCCAAAGCAGCTGTTCTTTCCAAAGGAAATACCCAAAAAATCCACAATAGCAGACTGTAATAATACATAATTTATCTTTGATTAAATTGTGAAAAATTTGTAAGTTTCTCTCATATGATTGTATTGTCCTTTTCAGAGATCGGTGCCTAATAGAAGAGGAAAAAATTAGGATGGAATGAGGTTCTCGTTTGGACGGCCATTATTTTTTACGAAATAATGGGCAGCACACATTTAAGAGAAATTCACGAAAAAGTTGTTTGTGGCCGTGTGGCCGCCCATCATTTTCTCTTCTTTTATTGCTCTTCCATTAGGCACCGATCTCTGAAAAGGACAATATTAATCATTTTAATTTTTTGTATTAAAAATATTCAAAGTTGCGAAAATGACTTTATGAAAAAACAAAACGTGAAATTATTAACGAAGCATAACTACCGACAATATGGAAGAACCATAACAATCGAAAGAACAACCACCTGCATGGATTCGAACCCTGATCCTATTCCTCGTCCTGGGATTTCCTTTCGTCATTTTTTTCGTTTTTATTTTTTTTTCAAAATCTGTGTGCATACTATTTTCAACGTGAGGAATCTACCTTAAAAGTTTAAACAAATTCTGAGAGTTCGACTCAAAACACGGATGTTATTAAATCTAGGAAAATCGGAAATTGCTCCCGTCGGAAAATAAAATCCATTTCCGCAAAAGAAATCACGGATTATTACACCATAGAATTTAAAATACTTTCTCAAACTTCAACGGATTAATTAATTAATTCAAAAGAAGATGCGTAGCATACCTGGTAGAGGATTTGATTCACGACAAATCTATGTTGGTTCGATTCTTTTGAGATCTTTGGTTTTTTTATAAAAATGAAAAGAATCGAAATGAGATGGTGTAATAATCCGTGTTTTTTGAAGAAATGCATTTTATTTTCCGACGGGAGCAATTTCCGCTTTTCCTAGATTTAATAACATCCCAAAACACTTCCCTTGTTAGTAGTTCGTGAAAAAAAGATTTGCAAGGCCGTGCAAAAATTAGGCCAGCAACTTTTCGTCTATTAAAAAAAAATGTTTTTAATTTTTGTTATAAAGCTACTCTAAAAGGTACTAGAATTATTTTTTTTGCTAGCAAGCTGCAAAAATACAGAGAATTTAATTATAAAGAAAAGGAAGTAATTTTTGATAATAATATTCGTCGTAAGATTAATTTTACAAAATGTCATCATTGAATGCTTACTGGGGTAAGTTTGTAACATCATTTTACAGAGAATTTTTTTCCGATTAAGAAAATATATTGTCGTGGTGTAGGTTATTGAAAGTCGATTTAAAGGAGCATTCCGAATAATAAAATGGTCTCGCTTGGGGTCGTGTCGATTTAATTTCCAATTTGTTTATTATTTTGCTTTTCTTTTTTTCATAAAAATTTTGTTTCATTTTATTTTCTCTTAATAAATTGTTTGTTACATTAATAATAATTATAATAACAAAATTTTATGTGTAATTTATTATATTTAGTATCGATATTCAAATAAAAGCGAAATAATAAATTAATTGGAAACTAAATCTACGCCTGTCTCAAGCGAGACCATTTTATTATTCGGAATGCTCCTTTAAATCGACTTTCAATAACCTGCACCATGACAATATATCTATTGATTTTTTTTCGAACGGTAAAAAATTTGGTTTTTGTTCAAGAAAAATAAAAACGTTAAAAAATTTTTAATATAAAAATAAAACGCCAAATGAGCCAGCATGCTGGGGTGGTGATACGGTGTCGTGTCATTTTTCCCGCATGGAAAACGTATATATCAAAGGTAAAAATAATAATCATTCAAGCATTTTTCAAACGAACGCAAATTGAAATGACAGTCTTACAATACTCAAACGTGTCTTTCAAAATGCTACGTTTAAACTAGAGGCTTCTTTTACGTAACCTTCGTTATAAGGTACTTTTGAGTATTAATGCCTTTGAGATACATTAGAGAGGTTTTATTGAGCTAATATTTATAATAAATCAGCTGGCGTGAATAATTTGCCTTTTGACTACTTAAGTTTTTATTGACACCGTGTATACAACAAGGTAAATATCTCAGATTTTTTGATGAAACTTTCAAAACAATTCGGTATATAGAATACAAAAGATTATCTACTTTCCCAAAATAATTTTGCAGTATCTTAAAATATTTTTTATTATTAGACCCAAAACTAATCTTTTAAAAAAAATGACAGTTTGAGCTGAAACATTGTCCTTGTAAGGTACACACCAGTGATGGGAGGGATCCCGTTTTTTGGAATTCCGGGCGGAACCTAAAAGATAATTGAAAATTTCCACTAATTCATTTATCGCGTAACTTAAAAATACAATCAGGTATATACACTAGCTGACAAAAGTTTTGTCACAAATGTTTTTTCGGGTTTAACTTTTTTGTGACTTGACCAAATTGGCTGATTTTTTGATATTTTATGTGAATCAGTGTTTAAAATGTTATAGTAGCAAAATTTGGTTTAAATTACCATGGAAATTTCGGTACCACGCATTCCGTTTTCCCTCATATTGATAACAGCTTGCCTGGTGGCAATTGGAGTTTCTTTACGTGGAGTCATCTCTAAAATGTTGCCAATTACTGCTATTTTCAATAAATTATGAAAAAAATATAATTGAACTTTAAAAATTATTAAAAAAATGCAGTGCAAGAAAAGTTCGTAATATCTTTGAGCTACGCGTTTTAGGATAAACGCTTGTCACTGTAAAACGGATCATCGTAATTACAAGAGGGAATTTGTAAAATAATCTACAACCATATGAATCTATCATATCAACAAATCAGCCAATTTGGTCAAGTCACAAAAAAGTTAAACCCGAAAAAACATTTGTGACAAAACTTTTGTCAGCTAGTGTATATACGGCGACAATTGTGAAAAAATAATAATTTATTATTAAAATTGGTAAACTATTTGAAAAAAATATATACTGTTTTTGCTTAAATAAATTGAAGAATATGTTTTAGATGTAGTTTCAATCTTGGAATAAATGTAGAAAATAATAATAATCATAAAAATTAAATGAAAAAAATAATATTTAAAAAAGTGCGCCACATTTTGCGGTGATAATCGCATTTGGCGACGACTATAATAAACAGAACATTTTTTTTCCTTTTCCAAGAACAATATATAAATTAATAATACGTTTTTCGATAAATTTGTGACAGTAAATGAAATCGCAAAATGTCTTATATTCTCTCTTGGGCTGCTGTTATTTATTCAAAACTTCACCCGAAAACTAAAACTTGGACGGCTCACATCTTAACGCCTTCAAGAAATAGACCGATTTAACTTTAAAATCATGAGTATCATAAATTTTCACTATTCTCTCGAATAATATAAACTTTAAATTCAGGAAGGAAACAAATTCATGAATCTTCGTTCGTGGACAGGAATAATAATTGTTACCATCATATCCATTTATGCAGTTTGTTTGTATATATATTTGGGTTGTAAGATTTTGAAACGTCTTCGAACTATAAAGTCCATAAGCAAAGTTCGAAAAGCGATACACAAACAATTGCTCAAAGCTCTTATTGTTCAAACAGCTATTCCAATAATTGTCACTCTAATTCCATGCTTAATTGTCTGGTATTGCCCGATATTTGATATACATATTCCAGTGTAATGATACAAAATTTTTAAAGCTAAAAAACATAAATTATTTGCAGATATTTAAACAACTTTTGTATTATTGCTCTATCTTCATTACCATGCATCGATCCATTAGCTATCATTGGCCTTATTCCAAGCTATTACAATAAACTAGCAATTATTTTTAAATTAGCCCGAAAAAGTGGAGATGAGAAAAATAATGTAAAAGTAAATGTTATATATAATTAATTTATAATAATAAACTTTTTCGAAATAATCGAAAATCGTTACTTTATGGAAACCGAAATCAAAATAAGAATGAAAGCCATAATGAGGTTAAAATGATCTTGAATAATTGAAGAATAAACATTACAAGATTGAGTGTATTGGTTGTTTCGTGCGTTACTTTAGCTTTATTAGCAACAGGTACAAGGTAAGGAATGGCTTGAATATTGACTGGTTGGGCTACATATTTATAGTAAAATATCTGGGTCATGCGTGACGTGGCATACGTAACTATTATTGAAAAGTTAAGAGGTCACTCGTGTCAAAGTATTATGTGACATTAACAATTTTGCCACAACAGGTGGATTCTGGCTAAATTAACTGAACCACCCTGAGAAAACGAGAAGCTCAGTTAAACTACTCAACACTATTATTCCAGAAAAATATTATACTTAAAACATAATTTTGGACAAATTGACGTGCATTTTATTCCAAATTATTTATGTGGAACTTATAATATTGACTATTTTCAATTGACATGCTGAAGTTGAATCTATTATTAGGTCTAGAAATTAATTTCCGCGTTTTTTACGCATATTAAACTACAAAAAACTGGACAAACTTAAACAAAGCTTTTATTCAAAATAATTTCCGTCATTAATAACAACATTTTCCCAGAGTTTGTGTAACTTATGGATTCCATCATAATAGAATTTTTCTGGTTTAGCCGCAGTCCATTAATCTAGCCATTTTTTGACGTCTTGAAGATCTCGAAAGCGCTGCTCCGTCAGACCATGAGCCATTGACCGGAAAAGATGATAATCCGACGGGGCAATGTCCGGAGAGTACGGCGGGTGCGGTAAGACTTCCCATTTGAACTCTTTCAGCGTATCCTTTACCGCTTGAGCAATATGCGGCCTTGCGTTGTCATGAAGCAATATGGCCTTTTCGTGTCGACCCGACCATTCTGGTCTTTTTACTGCGATTTCATGCCGCAGCTGCACTAATTGATGTTGATAGCGATTCGCAGTGATTGTTTCGCCAGGTTGGAGCAGTTCAGAGTACAGAATTCCTTGTTGGTCCCACCTTATGCGCAGTAAGACCTTCTTCCCGTGGATGTTGGGTTTTGCGGTCGAAGTTGTCGGTTCACCGGGACTAACTCACTTTCTTCGCTTCGGATTGTCGTAGTACACCCACTTTTCATCGCCAGTAAAAAAGACTTTCTTTGAAATCTGTCGAACAAGATTTGTGAAGTTGTTTTTCTCTGCTTTTTGTTGCGTTCTGAGAGCTCATAGGGCATCCCTTTTCCTTCCTTTTGAATCTTCCCCATTGCTTTCAATCGATGAGAAATTGCTTTTTGCGTGACGCCGAGAAATGCCGCGAGTTGGTCCTGTGTTTGAGCCGAATCTTCATCCAACAAAGGTTGAAGTTCTTCGTCTTCAAAGTTTTTTGGATGTCCTTATTCGTCTTTGTCGTTGACGTCAAAATCACGGTATATAACCGCCGTATTGATTGCATTTTGCAGATTTAGAATAATAATGATTGCTAGTGTTCTTAATTTAATTTCAGCTTAACGGAATCAATTAGCCGAGTGTCATCAAAGGAACTCTAAAGTCCACTCCGTTGTTAAATTTTCTTAATTTTGATCGATCCATTTAACATAAATATTTAAAATATAGAATATAGAGAATAATTAAATCTTACGTCTAGTTAAAAGATGCTTAAAGCTGTTACGCGAAGCTCAGTGTCGTAAAAAGTGGTAAAATAATAATGAGTTTGACACATTTGACGCTATAAAACATTCATTAAATATATTAAATATATTCAAACGTATATTAATTATATTAAACAGTATAAATCAGGGTTGCACGGAATTCCATCTTCCACTTTCCGTTTTCCGTTATCCGTGGTTTTTTGAGTTCTATTTCCGTTTTCTGTCGTCCGTTTCAAAAAATTATTTCCATTTCCGTTGAGAAACCAATCCGATGGGGAATCATCTTGCGAGATTCCATACACTTCTTCTTCAGTTCCAAACTTGACTACTTGATTACTTGATTGTCGGTCGTCATTCATTTTCAAGATGCGGACCAGCTTTCTCCAGAGTGTCCGGCTTCGTCTTTCAAGTGTTGGCCAATGTCCAACCCAAACTGAGCAGCTTTCTCGTAACTAACAAATCAAAGGAAATCGAGCCATCGAGCTTGGCGTGAAAGCAGATTATGTCGAGAGTCCTTTGAAGACGTTGGAGAATTTCTTGAGGTGGGCACCAAGTTTCGAGAAAGGCCGGAACGATGTTATGATGTAATAGCTATTTTTTCCTTTTGCTCGAATGTGACGAAATATAAGCTTGCATTTGTAGAATTCTAATTATGAAGTCCTTCGTAGCCTAGTCATTGTGTACGATAATCGTATTCGTTGGGCTGATTTCTAGCCATTTCTTCGAGTTGATTTAGAGGCCGGCCCATTTCTTCTAAGGAACTTCCGATTAGCACCAGGTCGTCAGCGAATTCTCATCGTTTCAAAAATCTTCCATCAACACAAATATCTTCAGCTTCTCCCACACATTCCTTGTCGGATTCATCGAGAATAATTTGGAGAGCAAATGTGAACAGAGGTGGTGATGCTCTTGCACGGAATACTAATTGTTGTTCCATGGATTCTCACTTCTGAAAAAAACAGACAAAAAGTTGTTTAGAGCTAGTTCCAGAGGGAATTTTAATTCATTAAATTTTCAATGATTTGTCGAACAGAAACATATTGTCGATTCATGTTCTTCTAGACCATCCTTCCTCTTTGGTAGGAGACTCACTTTGGCAATTTTCCAATATTCTGGTATTCTTTCCGTCTAAATCGTGTTGAATGCGTGCGCGAGAAGCCAAATAATAGAGACACGCTCTAAAGCAGCAAAAAATCTACATTCCATTCTCACTAGTTTAATCTTCTTCAAGGAATTCCATATTCCATCTTCCGTTTTCCGTCTTCCGTCTTCCCTTTGAAAAAATCTCTCTATTTCCGTGCAACCCTGGTATAAATCATATATTCAAACGGCAAAATAAGTGCATAAAATAACTTTAAATATAGTCGATGCCAAATGCGATTACCTCCGCAATTGAGGCACACTTTTTGAAATATGATTGTTTCATTTAATTTTATGATTATTACCTTCCACATTTTCTTGTTTTTACTCGTTCTATACGTTTTTGCTTAAATAAATTGAAGAATATTTTTAGATGTTGTTTCAATCTTGGAATAAGTGTGGAAAATAATAATAATAATCAAAAATTGAATGAAAAAATAATATTTAGAAAAGTGCTCCACCTTTTGCGGTGGGACGCGGAATGAAAATAACTATTTCACAAATTTTAAACGCATTTTATTAAAATCCACGTGAAAGTTCACAACTAATTTTTACGTCAACATTACAGGCTTCTCTTCAAATATGTCCCGAACTTTAGATTTTCAACATTCAGCAAGTTTAAATTACTTTTTGGAGCTCCTATTTTTACAAATTCTTTTGGCGTGCGGTGATAATCGCATTTGGCATCGACTATAATAAATAATAAATAATGGTCGATGAATTATCACGACTCTCACTTTTCATTTCTGCATTTATACGCTAGACTTTTCTCGGCTCGGCTTTAATAAACAAAAATATAATAACAGCTCTACAAATTCACTGGTGAATTCGTACGCGTCCGCCGCGAACTAAACACACTTCGTTCACGAGAGAAATTATAAAAACATAGATGTTTAGTATTCAGAAGCAAGCTAAGAGAGAACAAATATGGTTACTGTATGCCAAATAGTTGAAACATTTAAACGTACCGTAAATGTTTTTTTTTAAATTCCAATATTGATTTAAAAATTCTTGTATTTAATATTAAATTTATTTTAATGACCTTGGCATCTTGAAAAAAGTTTCGTTTTTATATCATTAGACTTTAATTTAGTTCTATATTTTATTTCAATTTTCGCGAGGAAACCTGGACTGCCAAAATTTGAATAATTCTTATTAAAAGCGCGTTTTGTTCTTAATCGACGCGTTCGGATTCACCACTGATTGCTAACTATTTGTAAAATTCCCTTTAAACAGCCTTTAAGTAATCTAATTAAACATTGATGTGGTATGAAGATGAAAGAGAGCAGGAATTAAAATATCAATCCTAATAAGAGATTATGCACCTGTCACTTTTTATAAATTTACAATCAACTTTCCCATATATATCAAAAATATATCCATTAAATTAATAGTAAAATTGCAAACGGCAAAATAAAGAATCAAGGAAAAAGCAATTTTTAAGAAATATGAACCGGTTGTTAGGCATGCAACATAATCACAATGAATAGACTTCCTTATAATACAGCTCTATTTCATGTTTATTTGGAAACAAACACATTAGTTGATCGCGCTTTATAGAGAAATGTCGATTTAATGCACGTTTCAAACGTGAACAAGTCTTTTCTGAACAATTATAATAGGTAAAAACCCAATGAACGATTATCAAATAAATATTTGAACAGTCAATGTGTTTCAATGCTCATTCTATGGAATGAAACAAATTGAGAGGGAATAGAGAATTCAATAAAAATAAGGAATAATCATTAATCATTAAGACATTTAGCAACAAAACTGAACGAAACCGGTTAAAACTGCGTCGAGTTTTTGTGAGCGAAGAAAGTTTCAATGACGAATAATGGCTTTCAAGCACAATAAAAACTTTTTCTATAAATACGGATGGTTGGAGATCGGTAAGTCATCAGTTCAACAACTCGAAAAATGAAACTCAATTCACTGGCTGTTTTATTAATTTCAGCATCTGCTTTAATCGCATCGGTATATTTTAGCGAATAATAATTCAATATTTCATCATTTACAGGCAAGCGTAATTAGAGAAAAGCGTCAGTGTGGCTGCTCTACACCGCAGCAGCCTCAATGCTTCTGTGCTCAAGTTCAACAAACCCAATCATGCTCATGTCAAGCTCCGCAACCACAGAGGGACCCATGTGCATGTGCGCCAACGCAAATGAAAACGGTTCAGGTATTCCGCGGAACTATTTGCAAAGCTAAAGAAGTTTGACGCAGGTTCAATTTACCCAATGTGCTCCAGCTTGTCAGCAAAGCTGCGAACAACAATGTCAAGCTTCGCCGTCAATCCAATGCCAACCACAATGTCAGCAACAATGTCAAATTCAATGCGTGCCGATGTACAATCCACCAACCACGACCACAACCACTACCACTACAACTATGACTCCACCACCTCAATACGACCCAGTTCCATGCCAGCCACAATGCCAACCACAATGTATTCAAATCTGCATCCAACAGCAGTCAATGAGCCAATGTCAACCAATGTGCCAGCAACAGTGCAATTGCCATATGCCACAAATGGAAGCGCCAACTACCACAACCACCACCACCGCGGCTCCTCAAGTCATCCAAATTCAACTTGATGTTCAAGCTCAATGTCAGCCACAATGTCAGCAACAATGCCAGCCGTCCTGCGTAGCACAGCAACAACCAGTTCAACAATGTGATTGCACGGTTCAATGCATTGATATCTGCTTGCAACAACAACAGCAACCAATGTATGATGAGACGACCACAACGACCACTGCGGCCCCGGAGAAACAAATCATCCAAGTTGTTCTTCAGTCGAATGTCGCTAACTCGGAACAATGCCTTCCACAGTGTGAGCAAACTTGTCAACAACAGTGCGTTCAGCAGCAACAACCTTTGGCTGATTGTCAGCCAGCATGCCAGATTTCATGCTCCAACTCGTGCCAACAACAGCAGCCGGCTCAAGTTGCCTGTCAGCCAATGAACAATCAATGCTTCTGTCAGCCGAGTTATTCACCATGCGGAAATGGACAATGCTGTCGTCGCAGAAGATAAAATAAATCTTCATAAATGACTTAATTTTTTTGTATATAATTGGATCTAATAAATCGTTGGCTTTGTTTTCTTGTTTTTTGATCAACAGTTGATTCAACAAAAAGAATTTGCTAAAACGATGGTAATTTATTTTGAGACCCTTCCCAAATTAAATAGCCTCATTTAGAGTAGCTAGCTTATTCTTCATGGTTCTACCTCCACGTGGTGAAGAGTGGTAACTGCTCCTTATTCTTACTCCATCAGGACGGGCGTCAAGGAGCAGGCTAACAGAACCAAACCCCCCAACCGCATGCATAGAAACGGATTGGTCCTCGACGGCCTGGTAAGCCAATCCGAGGAATATCAGGGGACTCTAGTATAGCTACAAATAATTCAAAAAAGAAACCGAAGGATGCTCGGGATAAACCCTCATCGCCGCCAAGATCCCCGCGGAGGAGGGGGACCGGATGTTGTGGAAAGAGGATCACAGGAACGAAACCACCACGAGTACCCGCCTCAATGTCTACTAATACTACGATTAGACGCGACTCAAGGAAAAAGAAGAAGGCTTCCCAGCTTACCCAGACACATGGAACTGCAGATCCATCCAGTTCCAGAGAATGGAAGGACAGAGGGCGAAGGATGCAATTAGTTTCCACGCCAACTGCGACACAATCGACGTGGAACGAGTCATGAAGAAGAAGTTGATGAAATCGGCTGGACATGTTGCCCGGATGCCGTCGGATCCGAGGGGGTGGTCAAGAGCGAAGAGAAGACCGAAAGCGCGCTGGTCAGATCAAGTCAAAGAAATGGTTGCACGTTTCACTCCCCATTGCTCAACTACGCGTACCCTAAGTAAGAAGAAGAATTGGAATCCTTAAAAGAAAAACGGTTTGGTCTACGTTGACAAGGAAGAGCCGTTCGGAACGGAAGGAGTTAGCCCGCTTCTCCTCTGGAGAATGAGACGGGCTCCAAAGTATCCAAAGTAAAAATGGGCAATTCTGTCGTCGCAGGAAACAAAATAAATCTTCATCAATGACTTAAATTTTTGTATATAATTGGATCTAAAAAATCGTTGGCTTTGTTTTCTTGATTTTGTTATAAACAGTTGATTCAACATAGAGAATTTTCTAAAACGATGGTAAATTATTTTGATACCCTTCTCAAATTAAATACCCTCATTTACGCGGAGCAGCTGGGTAACATATATTTCCTTGTTGACCATGGCGTTTCTTGCGAGTCCCCAAATGTCCAGTGCAGATAGCCTAGTTACACCAAGATCATTTTGTTGGTGAAGATCTTGTTTAACTTTCGGCTTTGGTTTATCTGCTGGAGCCACTCGTGACGATTCGGTACAAGAATCGCTGTGTTGCTCTATGGCGATCGAGATTTGAAGACGATTTTCTTTGTTTTGTTAGTCGTGTTATCTAGGCCCGAGTTTTTCGTCGAATCCCGAATGAAGATGATTAATGATTGACTTTTGATCACAGTTTATTTTCGGACAATTCACGACTTGCCTTCAGATGCTCTTCTTTTAATTCTGCAGCTCTTCCGCTTAGAGCTGTGTCTTCAAGATTAAAGCCTCTATTTTTGAAATTTGCGAACCATTCTTGAGCAGTAAACACGCCTAAGACACCATCTCTATACACTCTGAAAACAAGGAAATTGTTGTGAAACGAAATATAATATAAAAACCCTACGAACATATTCCACTACAAAATAGGTTTACTTTTACGAGAGAGTTATTAAACAATTCTTCATTCACTGCAATGCATCAATGAAAATAGTCCTGAGAAGCTGTAAGGATCTAATTTTAGAAGGAAACGTTCAAATGATACGCGATAGTTTGCAATTCTTCGTGACAGTGGAATGCATATGATTTGTCTCATTGATTATAAATGACACCAGTTTGACTGTTAGAAGACTTAATAAAAGTCTCAGAAACATGGCAAATTTTCATAGCCTTAAAACCTTAACTGTGGCGGCTTCGTTGGAACCAAGCATATCAACAGGGGCCAGATATAATCCAAAGTACCAACTCGCTAGCTTCAAACGTGGTGAGTTTTGGTATTTTCTTTGCTTCTTTTCTGACATCGCAATGAGATCACTTCGACGTTTGTTTAGAATATGAATAGGGTTAAGTGTTAATTAAACATGGAGAAAACTACGCGAACTTGGAATTTTGCTAGCTTTTGTATTTCAACTAGAAAATGGCACATATGCGATGTCAGAAATTGGTTTCGATTCGTGAAAGTTCTGGATTATATTCACGTCATCACAATGTGCGGCTATAAAGGATCTAGAATAAGCTCTCGAGATCTAATTATAGATCTCTCGGAGATCTAATTATAGATCTCCGAGCCAAGAATATGAACTTAAAATCAACTACAATTATTTTGTTCAACTCAAAGTCGCCTGAGGAACTATTTTGTAAATACCTACCTTTACCCCAAGCACACCATTACACTGGTTAGTGATGGGAACATAAAAAAATAGAACAGCACGAGACGATGATACAAAAAATTGAAATAAAAAACAATAATTTCGTGAATTTTTCTAATTTTATTATCTGACCTATCTGATCTCTCTCGATTTCGAATAATCATTTCAACTTTTTGCAGTTGATATTAATGTTTTCCTAATTAAACAACCACAAGGCTTATAAACTAACATACTATTATTCGAATCATTAATAGATCGGACCACAAACATTATGTTATGCTCATTCTGGCAGAATAAATATTTTTGGTGCAATAAATTGCAATAATAAGATCTTATTTTATATTTTGGTTAACTAATAAATTTTTAATTGAAATATTAGGAAACTATTGAATAGCCATTATGAAAATGTCGATCACCATTAACTCAATACACCATAATAATTCATTTAAAACTATTAAATTCAAAGAAACAACTTTATAAAATAATAACGACATATATCAAGATATAATAATTATACAAGGAATACATTTGTCTATAAATCGTCTAATATCTTCTTCTGTCCCATGTTGACATCTAAAATACAATATATAATCATTACCAGTCGAAAATTTGTCAAATCAACACAACTTACTTTATGCATGATCAATAATATACAAATCCTTCCCAATTTCAAATCGAATCCGGTGAAATCGAATTATTTCAACTATCAGACAACGTGTCGTGCATCGGGGAAGCTCATAATCACCATCTAAAAATTAAAATTCATATAACTATAAAGAAAATTTAATTTTACCTATAATGAGTTCCCGCAAATCACTATGATTTACGTATATTCTTTAAATAATGCATACAATTGATATGAAACAGTTATATTGCTTTGACATAACCTGTAAAGCAATCGAAATGTTTTAATAGATTAAATAAATGTCATACCTAACAATATGAGGTTCTAACAACCATATAGATTCGGTCTAAGGCATTTTCGTGCAAAAATAGCACTTGAATATCCATTTCGATTATTTATTAACTCAGCAATTGAGTAATAATCATGCCATCATAGTTTCTCCTATAAAAATCAATTTCTAATCAATTTAATTCATAAAAACAAACGAACCACAACTAATCATAGTTTGATACAACGAAGTCACGTATTTCGTAGCTCCAAAATATGTTATTTGATATGATCTGCATATCTAAGGACTCCTTATCATATGGAGAAACTCATTATCCAACTCTAAATTAATTATTTATATTAATTTTTAAGAAAAATTAAGTTTACCTATTGGATGAGCATAAACAGCCTCGTAACTTTAATATTTAATCAGTTACAACCTTTCTCCGGCACTGCATAGGTAACCCATAGCCTATAATACGATTTTTCTTCTCAAAAAATGAAAAAAAGTAAATTCAGACCTGTGTTTACCTATAAAGTATTCATTTTTCTTTCGACCCGTGTAACTTTTGCTAAAACATTTTTTTATAACGTTTTTTTGCATAATTCGAATCGTCATCATGATTAGATTAATAACTGCAAGTTTAATTTAAAGATTATTACGATTTTCAAAGAAAATTACGTTTGAAGTTATGTCGAACAGCACCTTGATTTCTTCGTCATCATGGTTGATAAGAACGTGGCATAAGGTTCTACTTGTTACGAAACACTAAAATAATTAAATAAAAGCAATATTTTATTATATACTTACCTTTAAGTCGTTTTATAGAATATAAAAATATTATAAAAAATAAAAAAATTGGCCGAGGACTAGGATTCACAGCATGGCCGGACTTTGCTTTCTAAGGGTGGAATGGTGTGCCCCAAGTATAGTGGTGCAGTTCTTCAATACGTTCATAAGTGATATACTCAAACCGTTCTGGATTCGATTTCAAAATTATGTCGAATGCATATTTGTTCTAAAGAAGCTGAAATGAAATACTGATATATTGAACTTTATTTTTTCATATTGTCACCAAGGTATTGTCACCATTTCGCCTCAAAAATTGTAAGGATAATAACTAAATTATATCTTTCTCGGCATATTAAATTCTATGCAATTTAAATGAATTTTAAAAAATCTATGTATTATATTCTTATTTTTTTCGATTCATGAAGAAAATATGCCTTCCGTAGGTTTAAGAAAACTCGTCCGGCTTAATATTGTGTCTGAACGTGTAAAAACGTGTTTACTCACAATGTGTCATTAGCGTTATTCACAAATTTAAACACATTGCAATACTAACAGGAAATGCCAGTGAACATAAATTCGCGTAACTCTTGACTTTTTAGTGAAAGACATCTGAGCAAATAATAATGTGTGGGAATTAGTATTAGTAAAAAAAGATATCTAAATCATCTAAAGACCGGTTCTTGTTGGGTTCAAACAGATAATTTGTGACGGCAGTTAAAACTTTTTTATAATTTAATTCCCCGGTATAAATATGAGTCAGTAATGGATGAAAATTATCAGTTAGGACAGTCTAGCAGTTCGGGACATGAGGCTAGCAGCATTTGGCATATTTTTATTCACAACATTGGCTGTTTTCACCTCTGTATGAAATGGGCAATTAATAAGTTTAAAATCATTGATGTCTTAGGGTAGCGTGATTCGAGAAAAACGTCAATGCGGATGTCCACAGCCTCAACAGCCACAATGTTCTTGTGTGCAAGTTCAGCAAAGCCAATCCTGCTCCTGTCTAGCTGCTCCACCTCGACAAGATCCATGTTCATGCGTGTCTCAAGAAAAACAAACTGTTCAAGTATAAATATCAGTTATTTAATTATAGAACACACTTTAAGGTGAAAGTCACTGAATGTGCTCCAGCATGCCAGCAGAGCTGCGAACAAAAATGTCAGGGTTCAGCTTCTGTTAATTGTCAACCAAAGTGTCAGCAACAATGTCAGATTCAATGTATTCATGTATACAATTCACCAAGCACAACTACTACTACAACCATGGCTCCCCAATATGATCCAGTCCCATGCCAGCCACAATGTCAACCACAATGCATTCAAGTCTGTATTCAACAGAAGTCAATGAACCAATGCCAACCACAATGCCAACAACAATGTGCTTGCAACATTCCTCAGATGGATCCAACCACGACTACCACGACGACGACAACCATGGCTCCCCAATACGACCCCGTGCCATGCCAGCCACAATGTCAACCACAATGTATTCAAGTCTGTATTCAACAGAAGTCAATGAACCAGTGTCAACCACAATGCCAACAGCAATGTGCTTGCAACATTCCTCAGATGGATCCAACCACGACTACCACGACGACGACTACAACCATGGCTCCCCAATACGACCCAGTCCCATGCCAGCCACAATGTCAACCACAATGCATTCAAGTCTGTATTCAACAGAAGTCAATGAACCAATGTCAACCACAATGCCAACAACAATGTGCTTGCAACATTCCTCAGATGGATCCAACCACGACTACCACAACGACGACAACCATGGCTCCCCAATACGACCCCGTGCCATGCCAGCCACAATGTCAACCACAATGTATTCAAGTCTGTATTCAACAGAAGTCAATGAACCAGTGTCAACCACAATGCCAACAACAATGTGCTTGCAACATTCCTCAGATGGATCCAACCACGACTACCACAACGACGACAACCATGGCTCCCCAATACGACCCCGTGTCATGCCAGCCACAATGTCAACCACAATGTATTCAAGTCTGTATTCAACAGAAGTCAATGAACCAGTGTCAACCACAATGCCAACAGCAATGTGCTTGCAACATTCCTCAGATGGATCCAACCACGACTACCACGACGACGACTACAACCATGGCTCCCCAATACGACCCAGTGCCATGCCAGCCACAATGTCAACCACAGTGTATTCAAGTCTGTATTCAACAGAAGTCAATGAACCAATGTCAACCACAATGCCAACAACAATGTGCTTGCAACATCCCTCAAATGGATCCAACCACGACTACCACGACGACGACTACAACCATGGCTCCCCAATACGACCCAGTGCCATGCCAGCCACAATGTCAACCACAGTGTATTCAAGTCTGTATTCAACAGAAGTCAATGAACCAATGCCAACCACAATGCCAGCAACAATGTGCTTGCAACATTCCTCAGATGGATCCTACCACGACTACCACGACGACGACTACCATGGCTCCCCAATATGACCCAGTGCCATGCCAGCCACAATGTCAACCACAGTGTATTCAAGTCTGTATTCAACAGAAGTCAATGAACCAATGCCAACCACAATGCCAGCAACAATGTGCTTGCAACATTCCTCAGATGGATCCTACCACGACAACCACTCAAGCACCTCAAGTAATTCAAATACAACTTGATGTGCAGGTACAATGCCAACCACAATGCCAGCAACAATGTCAATCGTCATGTATTGCTGAACAGCAGTCGGTTCAGCAATGCGATCAAGCATGCTCCGTCCAGTGTATCGATTTGTGCCAACAGAAACAACAACCAATGTATGACCCATATGAAACTCAAACTACACAGGAGCCAGAAGTCATTCAAGTTGTTCTTAAAGCGAATGTCGCTAACTCGGAACAATGTGCACCACAATGTGAGCAAACTTGTCAACAACAGTGCGTTCAGCTGCAGCAACCTTTGGCTGATTGTCAGCCAGCATGCCAGATTTCATGCTCCAACTCGTGCCAATCATATCAGCCGGCTCAAGTTGCCTGTCAGCCAATTAACAATCAATGCTTTTGTCAGCCGAATTATTCACCATGCGGAAATGGGCAATGTTGTCGTCGCAGGAAATAAAATGAATCTTCATCAATGACCATTTTTGTATATATTGTGCTCTAATAAATGTTTGGATTTATTCATCGATAAAAATCTCAAAATCAGAGAATCTTTCTGATTTGTTAATATAGATTTCTGAATAATCTCTCTATAAACTGTAAAACGAAGTTTTATCTTGCAAAAAGGGAATAACTTTTGGCGGGCGAATATCAGCAAGTACCCGATGGTCTTACGTGAGTTGTGTTTGCTCAGTCGATTCAATAAAACAACTAAATAAGTTTTACAAAATAAGAAATAAATACGCCATAAAAATACATACAAATCCTGTAATTTTATTTTTTCAAGAGCTATTTTTTTTGGGCTACCGTTAAGGGATTTCTCTAGACGTCTATAATAATTACTGCATAGCATAAGTCAAATAAGTATCTGTTTACATGATTTGGCGACAATCAGATATCAAAATTGTCAACATAAATGGAATTTGAACATTGAAAAAATAAAATAGATTATACAGGATCTAGACTGAATCCTTTTATAGTTTATGATGGCTAAAACTTATAAAATTAAGACCGTAGACGACCGTAATCTGCGTTTTGAAATACCTATTTTCGTGGAGCGCTCCCATTTCGATACAAGCTAATTTTTAAATAAACAATATTTTTACAATTCGATATAATTTTTTCCAATTAATATTATCAACGATTAAAAACAATCAGCTCCGTCATAAATCGTCCACGTTATTGATAACGACTCGAATTGGTGAAACAATGATAATGAGCCATAATCTTCGATTCACTGCAGCCCAATAGATTGATTGACTTCCAGATATTTTAAGTAACATTCATTTTAGATGCTGAGATCCTCGACTACCATATTGTCTTTACTAATAGCATCTGCGGTTGCTAGTCACGTTTGCTTTGATACGCCATGTGCCACATTCGTAAATAATAACATTTTTTACGTTTTCAATTTAATATCCTGCAGAACGTTGAAGCCGATATTGTATTCGTAGTTGATTCATCAAATGCAATTGATTCAAGTTCATTCGAGCAGGTTAATCTTTTTCTGATTTATTCCGTTTCTAGTTTGATCATTTTAGGTTCGATCATTTCTTTATAGTTTTATCAATGGTTTAACTGTATCGACAATTGACACGCAGGTTCCTTTTTCCATAAACAACCAAATTAATTTATCAAACATTAAGGTTTCAATTTATGCATATGGATCAAATGTGCAAAATGTGATTGGATTAGCCGATGGGTCAAATATTGAAAACCTACGTAAATCTATCAATTCAACTCTTAAATATCAGGGACAAGACAATAGAAATTTATACGAGTAACGAAATAAGAGTCATATGGATTTCAATTATTATTATTATTTAGCGCCCTTGTGCAATTGTCAAGAGATGTGAATCCCTCGAATGGCTTAAGACCGTCTTATTATAAAAAAGTTCTTGTTGTTATGTCGGCAGATAGTTGGACTGGAAATGAAGTTATTGGTAGCGCGGTCCTTAGAAAAGTTCAAGGAATGTTTGATGTCATCTTGACCGTTGGCGTTGGTAGTAAATCAGTCAAGAATATGAATCAAAAGCTATCTAGTTTGAGCAAGGTGAAAACGTAAGTATTTTTTGATCATCTGGGAATTTTGAGGGCGTAAGAACAAATTTTCTGGTTAAAAAATATTAATTGAATCATTGTATACCTTGCTTCATAGCTTGACTCATTATAACGTCCTGAAAATTTAAGAAAAAAGAAAATTGTCCTTCAAACAATTACCGTAGACTATTGACAGACTATTTTAGGTCATTAATATCTGAATATTTAATTTGCATTCACGCAAAATTTTAAACTAAAATATTTAATTTCATTATTTCACGCTAAAAGTGAGGTAAAAAGCTTTTTTATTAAAGGATTTTTAATGACAGATAGAAAATACCAGTAATTAGTGCACTTTTAGAAGAAATCGTTCGAAAATTACTGAAAGGTCGCAACTAGCATAGGAACTAGCATAGTCAGATATCTCTGTTGGACGGAAAAACATATTTTGAAAAGCGGAATCCGGAATGAAATTTTAATAAACGATAATTTGAATCAGAATTGGGATATATTTAATTGTATCTTGGCTACTTTTAGACAAACAATATATATACACGCCGAGGGCAGCCAATAGAAAAATCGTCTTCACATAGAAAAAATGATCAACGAATTTGATGACGCGTTCAACAAATTTATTCTTTTTTGTTCTTTTTTGTAAAACAGTATTTTGGCTATAATAGGAGAACTAGTGATTTTTATGAAACGTAAGATATATCATTCTGTTGCTCGTAAAATTCTGAATTTTTTGAAATGCAACATGACGTGGTTACGGTAATTTACGTGTATTTTACAGTCGATTGAAATTTTAAACTTTAAAAATTCATAAAATTGCTGAAACGACGAATCTAATTTAGAGAAAAGTATATTATTGTTCGCCGTTATGTCCTCTATCAATAAAGTCTTAATCTCAAAAATTTAAAATAGAGTTTTCGAGATATTCGATCTTAAATTTAGCTTTTTACAATACATTAATCTGATAAAAATGAGTAATTTTGTGAGTTTTCATTTTTTTTAGCATGAAGATTGGATAAAAGAAGCAAACTAAAATCCATATTATCGAAGATTTTTCAAAAATCGTATTATCCAACCCTAATTTCCTTAAAATTAGTTTTCACAAAGAACTCAGAATCTTCCTCGTTTTCTGAGCCCTGAAATAACAGAAATACGGAAATCGTTTGAAATATGATAAATAAGCTTGAAATAATTATAAAAAAACTAAAAAGATATTATTTTTGATGAAATTGTGCACAAAATTGGCGCTGCTCTGTAACCGTGGAACACTTTATTTTATAATTTTGTAGAATAGGCCTGATTTGAGATGTTACGAAGCCTGATGTCAAGAGCATATTTTGCACAACAATTTGACACTAAAAGTTAGCAAATTATGTTTGATTGGTGCTTATAGGAACATTTTTAAGTATAAACCATATATGGCTCATTTAAGTGGTCATTTTTTGAAAATTATGTTTTTTTACTGACTATAGTCTTTACAAACATTTATTCTAGGAGATAAACTTAATAAAGTTAAGAGGTTTTACGTTTTAAGTACTTTAAGGCATTATAAGGTGCAAAATTTTAGAATCAAATAATTTGAAAACGCTCTTTTAAATTTTTGAGAATAAGACTTTATTGATAGAGGACATAACGGCGAACAATAATATACTTGTCTCTAAATGAGATTCGTCGTTTAAGAAAAGTTATGATTTTTTAAAGTTTAAAATTTCAATCGACTGTAAAATACACGTAAATTACCGTAACCACGTCATGTTGCATTTCAAAAAATTCAGAATTTTACGAGCAACAGAATGATATATCTTACGTTTCATAAAAATCACTAGTTCTCCTATTATAGCCGAAATACTGTTTTACAAAAAAGAACAAAAAAGAATAAATTAATTGAACGCGTCATCAAATTCGTTGATCATTTTTTCTATGTGAAGGCTGTTTGCCGTTGGCGTGTATATATATATATATATCATCAAATTATATCGCTAAATGAGACCATCATGGTGGCGTACTAAATACCTTATCTCCCCAAATGAAATGGTTAAGCTCAGAAAATATGCGCAGTTTTCAAATTTCCATAAGAAGTGCATCTTTTAGATATTTTAAGACGGCCTATTAAATATGAGGTGTCAAGTTATACGAAAAATATCACGTAGTAGTTAGACACGTTTAAATATTGACAAAATGGTAATTTAGCGTACCTTATTTTAGAGAGAGAGAAATAACAAAAAAATTTTTTCGACAAATTTAAAAATTTACAATTTCATATTCCAAACCCGAATTTGAAATAAAATTTCATTTTTCTAAATTCGTTATCCGGAATGGAGTTATTAGAACTTATGATTTTAACCACAAGAATGACGGGTTATCCTCTATTCCTTGGAATAAATAGTTAAATTTCATATAATCCGAAACAATTAAAGAGAAATTATGAAGCAAAACACCAAATGGATTTATTTCTGAAAGCTTTCTGCATTATATTGGAATTTTGAATTATATATAAAATCCGAAAATCAAAATAACCTTGATTCGACGTAATTGATTTCGTAATATGAGTATATCTATAACTTTTTTCAATTTATCTGTACCATGCTAATATATTAAAACTGTAATACGGATTTAGTCTTTTGAAAACTTATCATTATTTCTGCCTGACAAACATAATTCACTTTATTCATTAAAAAATCTATTTCAGAAACACATTCTATGCAACTTCTCTCGATCAATTACCACTGGCATCTGCTTGGATCTCCGGACTGTCATGCCCGTATTTAAGCTCATACGAAAAGCCTAAAAAATTTATTCCAGTGGAATACAAATCACAACAACCGCGCCGATGCCTACGACTGTTCCAACCCAAGCTCCATCTGTTCCTTGTTCACTCAGATCTCTCTCATACAATGTTTATTTGATTGTTGACGTTTCAAACGCAGCCTCTCCGGATCAGTTCTCACAGGTGCGAATATAAGAAAACAAGTAAAATTATCTGAAATTTTAGATGAAACAAACAATTATTAACTATGTATCCGAATTTGACTCTAAAACGCAATTCGCTCTTATCACTACCGGAATGGATTCACAGTTCTATTATACATCTTTCCATTCGGAACAAAAAATGTTTGTTCATTCATCATAGCCCAATAATATACATTACAATTTATAGCTCTGATGTCATTTTCACGATCAAGAATCTCGTTCAAGATGACGTAGCCGGCCAAACTCTCGACATGGCGATCCACGCTATTCAACCTCTTCTAACCCAATATCCAAACACGAATTCATTAATGACATATTTCACAAGCACAACTGCGTATGTTTAAAAATCGTATTAAAACTATCAATATTTTAATTAAAGGTGGGACAAGGATCCATCATCAACATTGAACGAATACAAAAACAAATTTGGTCTCAAATCATTAGCGATCCCTATTAGTTCCAATGCTAACAGTGATAACCTTTCCAAATTATTTGGTAATGGATGTGTGTATGATTCTAATAACTCACAAACATCCGACATTTGGTTGGAGACTAAAATGTGTAGCAACAACTTTTGCTAAATGATATATTAAATAAATTTATTTCAAAGAACAACATTTTTTTATAAAAATTGCTGAATATTAAGAACATTTATATCTACAAAACGAGTCCTAAACAAAACTACAAGAAAACGTGTTTCTTAATGAATCGCATATTTTGGCTCTTCTGCATATGGATTCTCCTTATTAGCCAAAGCGGCCTTCTTTGCCATAGCCATATATCGCGAATTTCTTGAAATGACATTTGTCTGATAATAATCAGCCAATTCCTTAAGTTCTGGCGATACGTCGACGTCGGTCGATCCAGAAGTTTGAGCTAACTCAAATGCTTGCTTTTGGAAGATTGAAGGTTCCATGTCACGGTATCTCAACAGATGTGGAGCAACTTCATTAAGTCTTTGGCGAATTTCCTTGAGGTCGTTGTATGGAAGAGGTTTTCCGGCAACTTCCGACACCGCTCTAATAATCTTCCAGTCAGCGCGCGCTTCTCCCGGTGATGTAACAGCTGGATATCCTCTGAAAATATACATTATGAATTAAATTAAAAAAATTGTATAACCTCTGGGATCTTCCCTCGGTGTTGACATATGTACCATCTTTTTCAGTGTAGGCCGATCCAGGGAAAACAACATCTGCCATTTCAGCACCAACATCACCATGATGCCCTTGGTACACAACGAAGCAAGATGGATCCAAGTTTTGCTTTGTAACCTTTCCTTCATCAGCACCGAGCATATACAAAAACTTTATTGGTGTTTTGCGAAGTGATTCAGTTCCTGCTTTGTATCCAACATCCAAAGCTCCGGTTTGAGCAGCCGTGCGTTGCAAAACGTTGAGAATCTTGTTTGATTTACCACTCGAGACCTTATTTGCCTAAACACAAACCATACTAAACTAATTATATTTAAAAACAACCAATTGTTGCAGCTTTCCTAGGATAGCTTCTCCTTCCTTACCCTTCAGACATTGAGCACCAACAATAATCATAGGGTGTTGAGCATTATTGAAAATCTTAGCAAACTCGCCTTTTCCAGTTAAAATATCATCAATAGCTTTAGCAGATGCACCCAGGTAGTCATACTCATAAGTCAAATCAGATTCGGCTCCAATAACGCCTATTTGGACATCAGTGTACAAGAATCTTTAGAAGGGAGAATAAATTTAATAAAAAGAAAATTATGGAAACTTACGATTTGCGGATACGAGCATTCATGGTTGGGGCTTCATAACGTGGATTAGTTCCCACCAAAAGAATAGCGTCAGCATTTTCTACACTGGCAATTCCATCGTTAAAAACATAATTTGATCTCAAGTCTGTTCCACCGCTCGATTGGGGGAATTCTTCTTCGGTCATTACATTTTCAGAGTTGAATCTATTGAAAAGATCTTTCAGAGCAACAAGTGACTCAACATCGTTTAATCCTCCAGCAACGGCTGCTTTTTGTTCGGCACCGGTCTCACGAAGCTTAGTAGCAACTGTGAAAAGAGCCTCTTCCCATGTCGCTGGCCTGTACAATCGATCATTATCAATCCAAAAAAATATTACTTACTTAAGTTGGCCATCGGTTCCACGGATCATTGGAGTCATTAATCTTTGAACTTTAAGGCCATCGATAGCAAAACGTGACTTGTCTCCGAGCCATTCTTCGTTAATATCCTAAAACTAAAAATAAAGGAAAATAAAAAATTATACTGACATCATTAATCTTTGGAATGACACGCATAAGCTCTCCAGTACGATGTGTGAGCACAATATTCGAACCAGTTGCATCCATAACATCAACGCTTTCAGTTTTTCTGGTTTCCCATGGTCTCGCAACAAAACTTCAAATGATTATATATAGTAATATGCAGGTTTTAAAAATAATTACGCGTATTGGCGACTAGTAAGAGCACCAACTGGACAGATGTCAATAATGTTTCCAGACAATTCTGAGGCGAAAAACTTCTCAACATAAGTACCAATTTGTAGTTCCTCTCCTCTTCCGGTAGTTCCAAAATCAGGGAAAGCGGCAACCTCATTAGCAAAACGAACACATCTAGTACACTGAATGCAGCGAGTCATTACAGTTTTTACCAAAGGTCCAATGTCTTTATCCTCAACAGATCTCAAAAAAACTATTCAAATGATTTTAATAATTCGTTTACCTTTTTCCATCATAAACCGAGTGTTTTCTTCCTCTATCCGAACCAAAGTTCATAGCTTGGTCTTGAAGGTCGCATTCTCCTCCTTGATCGCAAATCGGACAATCAAGTGGATGGTTTTGTAGAAGAAACTCCATAACACCTTCTCGAGCTTTTCGCGCAAAATCAGAGTTAGTCTTAACCTTCATTCCATTCATTACTGGCATGGCACATGATGCAACAGGCTAAAAATCAATCTCATGTGATAATAATAAATTTATCCAACCTTAACGCTCTTTTCTACTTCAACCAAGCACATACGACAGTTACCGGCAATCGACAATCTATCATGATAGCAGAAACGAGGAATATCGACACCTACAAGTGCGCATGCTTGTAGGATAGTCATTCCAGGGTCAACAAGAATTTTTTTGTCATCAATCGTAACTTCAACCTTAAAATTAAAATTAAAAAATATTTAAAAGAAAAACGCTTACCTTTTTTGGGGGAATAGATGATAGATTACGTTTATTGGCATTGGCCACAGATCGAACTAATAATCGATGCATTCTAGTGACCCTTAAACTCTTTGGATTTCATTAGTTATAATATAATTTTTAACAATAATGATAAGGATGGTGGTAACAACCAGGTTAATAACATAACGAAACTTTAAAAAATGAATATTATATTTACATGATATAATAAATTAATATGTTAGCTATATATCCCCGTTATCCGATAATCATAATAATAAACAACCATTAATTTAACCACCATATTACAAAAATTTTCCACATTGCGATATAATAAATACTCCATATTATACTCGAGAATTTTCAGCTGCAACACGAATATTAGGATTCGCTAAAGGATCGAACATTGGGTCATTATCATTAGAAACTCCTGCTCGTTTTAATACAATGATCATCTAAATTGAAAATTAATATATAATAAGGTATCAATAATTATACTTACCGTTATAATGAACATAAACATTAAGAAAATTAAAAACAATAACTTTCTCTTTCCCGAAACTTTATCATTATTGGCAGAGTTTCCATATTTAGCTCTGAACTTATAACATATTTTAATAAATAATATATAAATACCTCCATAATCCACGAAACCACTCCATGACTGGCCTTCTTTTATATTTATTTGCTTCATTATCAACGTCTCGATTATTTTCAATTAAGGGTTTTGTATCAGGATACTGATCGTAACTTTGATACTTCTTTCTAGAAAACGTTGCATCGCTATTAGAAACGGAGTATGAAGCAATGTCATCCATTTCGAGACGTGTAGGTGGTGAAGACACTCTGAATTTTTTACTAACATTATGAATTGGGAGCATTAAAAACCTGTTCGGCTTATTATGATTATTTTCCTGATTCACGTTAGAATGTTGTATATTATTCACAGGCCTAGGTCGGTTAAGTTCTGGTAAAGCAGGTAATCCTAATGCACCCCTCGCCCAATTGCATTGTTTAAGTTGTTCTCGTAGCTTTTCTATTAATGGTGATATTTCATTTATTGGTGGAAAAACATCGCTACTATAATACAGTTATAAAATCTGGCAAAAATTAAATACAAACTTGCAACACGGACAACGATATCCAGCGGGTGCAGTTGTCGGTGGAAATTTGGAGCCCCATTCGTCGAAACAGTTAAAATGCAATATATCTATAAATAGACACTTTTTTTAATACACGAGGTAAATTTTTACGTAGGCAATTCAAACGAATGGTTTCTCCTTCTGATAGAGACTGTTGACAAAGAAAACAATTTGGCTCATAATCAGAATCAGTCAGCCAATTCAAATAACTTTGAACTACACACTAAAATATTCACAATTATTCTAGCAATTATTATTTGGAAATTACATTTGGATGACTATCGACTAGACAGTATTCACAAACGTTCACTCGGTGTTCAAAGCAAAATAGGTTAGTTACTTTTCGTTTGGGACATTTGCATAGACCCATACCAGTCTGTAATCATGATCAATTGATAGATCCACGGGCTGTACAAAAAATATAAATAACTGAATTAATATCAGTATGATTGTACAATATAAGCAATTGCAAATGAATTTTAAATTATTTTTATTAAAAGAAAAATAAAAAAATCGTGGTTCCCATCTTTCAACGTCACTTTTCCTTGCATTGTACGCAATGCGGACTTTCTGATACACCGTAACCTTTCATTTAATGTTGTTTATCAAATTGCACGTTAATAAATAAGATGCTATTTAGATGATCAAGTTTACATCTATCTCTAATTGTATTTGTCCTAAAACACCCCTTTACACATTCGATAGATATCAGTGTTTAAAAGTTTAAAAGTAATATAAACAATAACAAATAACACCGTTTCATTTATATTTTGATTGTTAATGCTATCTTAAAACCATAAAAGTTTAACTTTACTTCATTCAAAACATATATAATTAAGCTCTATATGTGATTTTTTGTATTACAGATGCTCTCGAGGGCTTCTGCGGTTCAGAGAGTTGTTCGAAGTTTTTCTGGGCCACCAACCAAAGGAACGTAAGTGTAGGATTTATAACTAATATACATATATAAAATATATATTATAAAATATTTAATCAAGACTTTTATATACAAATCCCTAAAATTTGGTGAACATATTAAATGATTAAAAACACGAATCACAAACTCTTAAATAATTAGAAATTCCGTTAGAGGGACAATTAATTAATAACAGGATGGATTTTTCCCATGCAAATGTTTAGGAAAATTTAATGTAATTTTATTATCAATTTTGGAACAATTTGTTATTTAATAATTCAAATTTTTATTCGCAAATTAATGGGTGGAGCTTTGATTTATCGGCGCATTGTTTCTGCAACATTGCCGCATGGTTTTAATTATTAAAACTTATCGTCTCTATAATGAATTCCCCGTCATATCCTAGTCTAGATACAGAAAATATCAACATTTGAAATATCTTTACAAAATTTAGGACACTTCCTAAGTATGACCTTGTCATTGTCGGTGGTGGAATCGTTGGATGTGCAACAGCTCGGCAACTTCTTATAGATCGTCCTAATTTAAAAATAGCCCTCATTGAAAAGGAACCATGTCTCGCGAAGCATCAGTCTGGAAACAATAGTGGAGTTCTACATGCTGGAATTTATTATACTCCAGGCAGCTTAAAAGCAAAGTTATGCGTAGAAGGAATCGATTTAGCCTACGAGTTCTTTGATAAGCATAATGTTCCTTATAAGAAAGTCGGAAAACTCATTGTAGCTGTGGAGCAGGATGAACTTCCCAGATTGGATGTATGGTTACGCCAAAATATGTTATGATTCTCAAAAATTGAAGGCTTTATTTGAACGAGCAAAGCAAAACGGTTGTCGGGACATTGAAATGGTTGACGAGAAGCGAATCCGTGAGACTGAACCCCATTGCCGTGGATTGAGAGCAATATGGTCGCCACACACAGGAATTGTTGATTGGGGTTATGTTACAAAGCGATTTGGAGAAGATTTCGAAGAACGCGGAGGAAAGATATTTTTAAATTATCCATTGTTGGATATTGGTGATAACAATAACCCGGATTATCCGATTCGCGTTATGAGCAATCCTGAACTTGTACGTATCTTTATTGTAATTTGTTCGTGTTTGACAATTATGCTAAGCGGCGGTAATCATCTATATCTTTAAGAATTATTTATCCCTTGGTTAAAGTGTAATTATACCGGCCGCGAAGCTGTATTTTGTACCCAAAATAAGTATATATTAATTTTTTAGGCTTATTTGGAAACTAAAAATGTCATAACTTGTGCTGGTTTGCATTCCGATAGGGTGGCTTATCTGTCTGGTGGTTCCGCCGATCCGCGTATTGTACCATTCCGTGGAGAATATTTATTACTTAAACCCGAAAAAAGGCATATAGTTAAAACAAACATATATCCTGTGCCCGATCCAAGATTCCCTTTCTTGGGGGTTCATTTCACACCAAGAATGAATGGTGATATCTGGCTTGGCCCAAACGCTGTGCTGGCTTATAAAAGAGAAGGTTACTCATATTTCAGCATTTCACCAAGAGATCTATTTGAGTCATTATCGTTCAGGTGAAATACGCCGTTTAATGAATTCACAATAATATAATTATTTTTAGTGGTATGAGAAAGCTGGCTCTTAAGTATTTCTCATTTGGAATGAAAGAATTCTATCGCGGAATTTGGATTGCAGCCCAAGTCAAGCAACTGCAAAGGTTTATTCCGGAGCTGAGATTGAGTGATGTTACAAGAGGGCCTGCTGGAGTCCGTGCCCAAGCTATGGATAGTGAGGGTAACCTTGTCGACGATTTCATTTTCGATAGTGGAACTGGAAAAGTATGCATATTGAAATTCACTAATTGTTCTCATTTATTTTTTCTAGCTTTCACCGAGAATTCTTCATGTGCGGAATGCACCATCACCTGCCGCTACCAGTTCTATGGCAATTGCAAAAATGATCAGCAAAGAAGCTATGAATCGTTTCAATTTGTAGAATAATTTATACTTTGTCTAATTTGATGCACATACAACTAATTGATGTTTAAATCGTTTATTAAAATAAAAAATAAACATTGAACAATAGTTTATATACAGTTTGATCCTGATGACGGCGCATATCCACTATCACATTGATTCCGCGCTTGTTTTAAATGACTAATTCGACAGTCTGCCCATGCCACGCCAGCACCTGCCCGAGATTCTTTGATGTCACAAACTGGCATCCATTGATTAACAACTGGATCGTACCGTTCAACCGTATTCAAATATCTAAATATAAATAATGCTTTAATTTGAAAAAAGAACATGAATTAATATGATAAGTAATTTATTTTTTTGCTGATAATTTAATATTAAAGACTTCCATGTAACAAAATTTAATGTTGCGCCAAATGGAAATAGAAATTTTACAATATCTGCAGATCTGCACAATACAACGTCAATGGAACCTTTTTTCCATAGAAATCTTACTAGTTTTATTATAAAATATACTATATCAAACTATTGTCGTAATCTTATCAAATTTAACAAGCGTGCTATGTAACTTGTTAATGGAAATCTTGAATATATAATCAACACAATTCAAATAACCAAAACATTGTTAAAATAAATCAAACCTCGTTCCATCATGCCCTCCAATGGCGTAGACGCAGCCGCCCATCGCGGCAACACCAACACCGCCCCTCGGGTTGTTCATATTCGATATCGGGTGCCAGCAATCTTCTTCAATATTATATTTCTCACATGTCGCCAAAGGAGCATTGTCATCAAATCCTCCAATAGCATACAAGAATCCGTCGAGTACACAGACACCAGCACCAGCCCTGAAAGTAACATTGGATCATAATCAGTCATTCAAAAAGTGTCTTGCAATAATGGTCAATCCAAAACCTTTGGCTTATACCCACTGCACACCCGGACGAAAAACGGGACCGCTTCGAAACCGGCGTCAACAGCATAAGTATTGACGCTTTTTTTTCAATGCGGGCACAATTGTTGTCATATTTTTTTATTTTGTAAAATATACTGATTTCATGGTGAATACATGCTTAATGAAGTTTTTATTTGTATTAGAATAATTAGAATAATTATCTGAACGTATTGGTGACAAAAAATAATGATTCTCTATAGTTTTATTTTTTGCTCTGTCATTAATTTGATTATAAATAATTATTGTGCTCGGCTTTTTTTTTAAAAAGTATTTCATCTGAATCAGCATTAAATTCTCTATAAGATGATATGTTACTTGTCGCTGAACTTTCCAATAAAAATTTTTTATAACCGTTTTTATACATGATTTGGATGTAAAAATATCTGGCATGATAGTGCAAATGTTTTTATTGGAACTTAAGCGACAAGTAACATATCATCTTATAGAGAATTTAATGCTGATTCCGATGAAATGAATCTTAAAACAAAATACTTGTAAAATTATTTGTAATATTCAATTTCAAACAAAAATTGTCCTGTTAATGAAACTACATTGTTTTTAGTGAATAAAAAATTTGAAAGCTGAATTACAGCGAAAAGTAAAATATCATCTTACAGAGAATTTAATGCTGATTCAGATGAAATACTTTTTAAAACAAAATACTTGTAAAATTATTTGTAATATTCAATTTCAAAAAAAATTGTTCTGTTAATAAAAATACACGGGTTTTAGAGAATAAAAAAATTTTTATTAGAAACTTCAGCGACAAGTAACATATCATCTGATACAGAATTTAATGCTGAATCAGATGAAATGCTTTTTCAAAAAAAAAACCGAGCACAATAATTTTTTATATTCATATTTAACTAAAAATTTCGATATTGCAAAAAAACATTAAAAATGATTATTATTTGTTTTAAAATTATTTTAATACATTCAGATAATTTTTCCCAGTTGTTTTATATACAAATAATTAACTTACCTTATTTAGAATCCGAATACTAACGCTTGGAAAAATAGCTAAAAATAAAAGACGAACTTTTAGTGCCTAACATTTTTCTCTTCCACCCTTTTTTGGCAAATAGCCAACAAAAATGTGTTTCCTCTATTTCAATGTTATTGTCCGGGTGTGCCCACTGTTTACAACCATTTTAGAATACTTTTAAACATATCAAAATATTCTAATGATGAATATCTTTCCAGTAAAGATATGGAACAGAAGGTAAAACAAAAAAGCATGGAATGAATAAGATTCGAAATTCAGCGACCACTGTAATTTTAGCATGAACTTTAAAAGATAATTTAAATATATGTCTTTCTATCTATCTCAAATCTAACAGAATAAAACTACTAGCAGAAATTGGAATCGGTTATAGGAAATGGATTGTATAACACCCAAAATGAATTCGTAAAAATAGAACCTCAGCACCCCAACTTGTATGGTAATAGACTGAGCTCAGTAAGCATGCTCAAATCTAACTTTTTAGAAAGATATTACTATTTTTATATAATTTAAGACAAGCTTAATTAGATTTTAGCAAAAACTTTTCTGTAATAATGACGTAAAAATTTCAACACACGTTGAAAAATCGCCAAACTAATATTTCGATTTGGCGTGCCTCAGAAAAATCACTTAAATCTAAATATTTGTAAAAATTTAAAGCACCAAGTATTGTTTAAGATGCGCCTCTAAAATTGACATAAAAATCAAATTTTCATCTGCATGTGGAAATTAATAAAATGCGCTTAAATATTGAAACATCGCTATTTACAATTGCAATTGGCGTGTGTATAATATTTTGTCAAGATGAACTGCCATTTTCGTTTGCTCATACCCAATTCCAGGAACTGCTCATCATCTCTAAGAATCACATATTTAGACAAAACAATATTCCCATGTTAACAAAAACTAATAAACAACTTAATATAATACCTAATTAGTTTATTTCTTGTCATAAAAATGTTTTTTAATACAAGCTTAACAGTCGATATCAAATGGTTAATTATTTCACCTGTCTTTTCATTTTATAAAATCTAGCTGATTATTCACAAATCACATACTTTGCTTGCTTTCATGTGCGAATATTTTTCAATAGCTCATCAGGAAACACCATATTTGGTGGAACTATCCGTGTTGGTAACAATTATTTCTTCGTTCATCAATTTGTTCGCGTTCTATATTATTGAGACGCAATCCAAACGAGAGTCTGTTTTATTCAAAAGAATTCTTTTAGGCGGAAAAGTTTCAATAAACACTTTTTGTGGAGCTTTAAAAGTTTTTTTCAGGTTACATTCTTTCTTGCTCAAGCATGGTGGGGTTTATGTATTATACCTGTTACATTGCTACCATTTCCAGCAATATATAGTAAAGGGATATTGAAAACTAAAATATCAATGTCTACGACGATTGTAAGTATAGAAAAAACAATAAAATATAGTTTGGGTACGCATTTTAAAATTAAAAGTTTGTCTTTGCTCCTTTCTTCTGTAATTTTTAAGTTGAGATTTATTTTATTTTTCAATACACCTGGTGGAGGTTCAATGTGATTATTTGTTCTAGCATGAATCATAGAATTAATTAATTGAACGACATAGCTCTATCTCACTCAAGGATTATAACTTCTTGATCTAAAATAATAGTAATAATAATAATAATTAATCTGTTATGTATTTCCACAGTCCCTATCATAAAAAAGCAAAACTGTCTTTAATTTCTTAAAGGCAAGAATTTTTTGATGATTGTTTTCCACCAGACAAACTTAATTAATAATATTTCTATAATCTTTAATTGTTTATTTCTAAATTATTCTCCCTTCATTAAAATTCTCTAATTATATAGCTATATAAATGTATTTTTCGCAAGATTGTTAAAAAAATAGGTTATTCGTGAAAAAATAAGCTCCAACAGGCTAAAACTATAACGGCTCATTTAAAAACCACATAGCTTTATTGTTTTAAACATTTTGTAGTGGAATTAATAATTTCATAAATCGATTAAAAATGATTCATGAATTCAGCTGCAGCTGAATTCGAAACTAATTTTGTTTGAGCTTGTTTTATACTTTCATCACTACAAAAACAACAACGGATAACTCAAAATAAATCAATCATTTGGCAACTTCAGCTATAATCTCTAACATTTTATCAATCTCATTACTCTTTCCTAACGTTTCCAATAAATATATGTTTAAATTTTTGGACTTGGGCTCGCTACATTTTAGATTCTGGTGCAGTCTTTAAACGCATTCAAAATGAAAATTCCTTCAAACCCTGAGAACGGAATCAGAAGAGAAATGCAATAAAGCATATTGTCGTGCTGATTATTGAATAAACAGGTTTAAAGGAGCATTCCGAATAATAAAAAGGTCATGTCGATTTTATTTAATAAAATAACCCTACACCACGACAATAATAATAAAGTGAGGTGTCTAAAAATTGTGTCAGTTGCCCGCCAACTGGTATTAAAATAAAATGAGCTCAATAAACGTGCTCAAATGAAACTTTTTGGAAAGATATTAATATTTTTAGATAATTTAAGGGAAGACAGGTTAAATTGCCGTAATAAATTTTTTATTGAAAAGACGCAACAACTTTCAGAGACTCTTAAAAATCAAAGAAACGTTATTTCTAGTCGGCGTGCTGTTGAAATCTATGTTTGCCCCTTAAAAGTAAAAATTGTAAAATAAATGCAGTTTGAGCTTGTTTTATACTATACCTTGTAGATTAGGAATTGTATACGCCTACCCGCTAAATAAAGAGTTCAAGCAAAGTGATAAGCAAAAGGTTCTAAAATATTTTTGCGCTAAAAAAAATAGAATTTTATACAGCTTAGAATGTGTTGGACACATTTACATGAAAAGTATTCTGAAATTGGCACGTGTATACCTATACTTCTCATTTAAATATTTAAAAAATGTTAATTTTCATTCGGCGTGCGTCTAGGAAATCGTTATTATCACTTACATCCTTTTGGACATTTATATTATGGAAATATTTATATCAATTTCCTCCATAGGGGAAAGTTTTCCAAAAATAAAAATTAGTTTTCATTTTCATTAATTGTATATTTCAGAGATCGGTGCCTAATTGAAGAGGAGAAAAATTCGAACAAAATGAAGTTCTCGTTTGAACGGTCACTCTTTTCTATCCCAGCAATGTGTGCTGTCTCAATAAATGGATAAAGCACATTGAAGAGAAAGAAATGGAAACTTCTTTGTGGCCGTCCAAACAGGAACCACATTTTGTTCTAATTGTTCTCCTCTTCCATTAGGCACCGATCTCTGAAAACTACAACAATTAAGAAAGTTGCCAATTTTATCTCCCAAATCATAAAAATTCTTAACTTCAGGAAACAAATGGGCGTGGCTAATTTTATACTTATTATCCCATGTGTAATTTAATTGATACCTGAAGGAAATAATATATGATTCTATATAGAAATCATTAACTTTACGCTCTATTTTGAAATGTCTGGCCAATTAGTTCTTCAATCACTCTAATAAGGATCCCTATAACTTTTGACAAGTTTATATAAGGAAAATAAACTTTTACAATCAACAGTTTGCTTGTTTTCAATTTATACAAATATTAATAGACTCCACTGCACGGCTATTTGGTATTGTAGTGGCTGAGGCACTAGCATTAAGCCACGCCCCTTTGAGGAAGACTATAAAAGCAATTCTTATGTTTCAATAAACAGTTCTATCTCTGTCTTGGACTCGATGTGCAGTTAACGAGGCATGACAGCTGAAGTTCAGAGCGATGCAGCCATGTAGCTCGTTACAGTATCTTGCACAAAAAAAATCGTGGACAAATTACAAAAACCACTCCCTTCACTCACGCCAAATCAAAATAATGATCTTGCGATTTTTAAACGTGTGTGGATATTTTTACACCTTTATAACTATTAAGCTTGTCTTTAAATATCTAAAAACGGTAATATCTTTATAAAAAGTTATATTTGAGCAGACTTATTGAGCTCACTAGTGAGTTCATTTTTGGATCCAAACAGTTTCCACTTAAATCCCGCAGTGCAGAACATTTTTTTGTGTGCACTAATAAAATTTCCTCAGCTATCATCATGCAAAGTTTCAGCCCGAAACCTTCTGGATGCAAAAATGGCTTCCTTAGTCAGTCTATTAGGTACGTACAATTCGGGGCGTTCCCTTTTTATTTATGTTATATTCTTTATTTTATTTATGTTATATTCTTTATTATATAACGATTTAGATTTTTTTATTGATGAATCGTGTTTATGTTATTTAAGGTTCAAAAATGGTTTTAGAATTCTTGAAAAAATAAGAATAAAAAATAAAAGGGAAGGCTATGGTCTTTTGCAATTTGTCCACACTTTTTTTGCAAAACGCACAGTAGTCGTGGGAGTGGAGTGATAATATAACTTCATACACTGGTGAATCCAAGCGCGTCGGTTGAGAACAAAACACGCTTCGGTGAGGAACGAAAAAGCTTTTAATAAGAATTATTCAAATTTTGGTAGTCCAGGTTTCCTCGCGACAATATAAATAAAATATAAAACTAAATAAAAGTCTAATGTTATAAAAATAAACTTTTTTTCAAGCTCGTTAGAGCCAAGGTCATTAAAATAAATTAGAATTGATATAAAAGAGTTTTAAATCAATTTAAGAATAAAAAAAAATTCCGGTACGATTAAATGTTTCAACTATTTTGTTATTCTCTCTTAGCCTGCTACTGCATAATTAAAATCGATGTTTTTATGATTTCTCTCATCAATGAAGCGTCTTTAGTCGGACTAGTTCGAATTCACCAGTGTTAACTATCAGCTATCTGAAAGAAATTGCATCACGTACATAAGATCCTAATATCCAAATTTACTTTAAAATATTGCGATAATTAGCTCTTTAATATGGAAATCATAAATTCCAGCACATTTGGTCTCCTCTGTTTGCTTTAACAGGTCTCGCTAATTTACTTATGCTTGTTGTACGATATCGCACAATCGTTCGGCGGAACTCATCGATAAATGTATTTTTATGCAGAAAACCACAATAAAAAACTTTTTTAGATACCAGCCTTTCCTATTGTCTTATTCCTAACATTATTTGTAATAGCCTCATTTATATTGATATCAGTTTTGTGGGAATTTTCAACTGATCCCTTATCAACGACAAATTTTATTTTTACGGTATTAAGTGTTATATTGTATATATATATATATATAAATTTAGAATTATCCAAAATGTACAAATGTCCTGGGTATTACGGGAATAAAAATTATCAATCGTTATGAAATTCTTAAACTTCTCATGATATTTATCGCCGTTATTCCATTATTCTTACTAATAGTAAGTTCATATAAACAGGATATTGAATAATTTTTTTAAATTTTAGTTTTACGGAATTCTTAGCTACCTAATCTTTCGTGAGATTAAAATGCAAGCATCTCGAATGAGTAAATCAGTAGCAAATTATCATCGCAAAGTTGTTAATGACACATCTATACAGTTGCTGGTTAAATTATTCTTCATTGTAATTTGGCCTATAAAGCAAGGAATTCTCTATGTACTTCAACCGTCAACGGACTTTCGGAGTAATCAATTTATCCAACTGGCTAATATAAATGGTTTCAATAATTTTCAGTATTCTCAATATTTGTTGACATTCTATTTGTCGGTGCACCTATACCAACGATAATATTGATGATATATCAAAATGCCGTCTACAAACAATTCACGATTAATCTAATTCATCCTTCAAGGAAGCAGAATCCAACCGTATCAATGATAACACCCGTGTTTCGTCTATGAAACTTTACAATTCTGATATTTGAAAGAATCAAATAGAAAATTTTGCAAAAAGATTACCATTTTAATTATCATAAATCTGCTTACCTTCTATTATGCATTCTGGCAATTGAACGCCATCTATCTAGCAATGGGTCAAATCGTTCGCAAGAATCCAGCGAAGAAGTTCCATCGTTTCCACCGACAGCAAACAGATATTTGCCTAAATAGTCCTTTTAAAAAAGAATTTATATTCTTTCCGTCTACTCTCCGTCTCTTTCTAAAATTTGTAATTAAAGAAAGATACGCCAACTTCATGCTTTTGTTACAATAAAATTATTAGAAATTCAAGCTCGTTTGAGGGTCTCTAAGTAAATTTTCTTGTTAAATTTTAAAGCTTTTAGATAATTTAAGAAAACAGTGTTAAACTTGCATAGAAACTTATTTATTATTACTACGTGGAAATTTAAAAATCACGCTTAAAATGCGAAAAATAGATTTCATTTGGCGTGCTTTAATTTGCGATGAGAAATAAACATATCGAAATATATTATTGAAATGATAGAATTTATATAATTATTCGATGTACACTATGAAACTATTCACTAAATTTTCTTTGATAACATAAGACAAATAGGTTAATATTATGTCGAATGCACGCCAAATTTTTTCTAATATTTATTCTGTTCTTACAACCTTCACATTTAATTTACAGATATTGTCTACCCTAATTTGTCAGCCTTTTCTCAATCTCTATTTAAATATTAATTCTTAACAAAATATTACTATTGAGCATGGTTTTTTAAGGTTGTTGTTTTTTTATGTTTGTTGGCGTGCGTACGTATCAGTGATAGGAGGGACTCCACCGGTCCACCCCGGCCCGGGTATTTTTCTAAAAAAGGGGTCCCAGGTATTGAAAAACTGAAGTCCCGGGTGGGGAAGAAGGGAAGTCCCCGTCCCATGTCCCGGGTAATGAAAATGGAAGTCCCCTCCCCCTACCCGGGACACGGGACTGGTACTTCCTCTCTGGTTCTTTTTTCTGTTATCGTTGTCTTGACAATCACATACACTAGCTGACAAAAGTTTTGTCACAAATGTTTTTTCGGGTTTAACTTTTTTGTGACTTGACCAAATTGACTGATTTTTTGATATGATAGATTCATATGGTTGTAGATTATTTTACAAATTCCCGCTTGTGATTACGATGATCCGTTTTACAGTGACAAGCGTTTATCGTAAAACGCGTAGCTCAAAGATAGTCTGCGAATAAAAAAATCGTGTAGGAATGGGGAAAGGTCGTTTGCTGAAAAATTGAGAGTGGAGCAAAAAATTGAAATCACGGTCCCACACGTGACCCGGGTATTTTCCTTAAAAAAAACGGGGTCCCGTTCCCGGGTTTTGAAATTTTCAATTTTTTAAGGTCCCGCCCATCCGGAATTCCAAAAAACGGGGTCCCTATCATCGCTGATGTGAACGTAAAAAAACTATCATCGAGTAATTTAATTAAACAAATCATCTACAGTATACAATTGAAATGATTAAAAAGTGACTCCAGTCAAGCCACCTAAAGGTAAAATTTTAGAAGATTTTTATAATTTTAAGTTATTCTTGGACAAATCTAGTAACGTTATGGCAAAGAAAATTTGAATATATTAAGAAGTTCGTAATTCACGTTTAAATATGCCAAAGTTTTCATTTACATTTCGTGTGTGAAATATCACACGCCAAATGAAATGTTTAAAAGGAGTGCTCAGAATACTTACTGGGATATAGTTATGTGCTATAGTGAGCGGAATCCTATATAGTTTAGAATAAGTCTGCTAAATTAATGCTAACATCGTTCTCGATATAACATGGGTAAGCTTGTAATACTGTTCGAAACCTTTACTTTCCAGCTGGTGTTTATATCAGTTTACAAATGTAAGCTGTCATACTGAATATCGATTTTAATTTTTAAGTTAAAATTTCCATGTAATAATATCATTTGTGCACTGAAAACGTCATTTTAAGACTCAATCTTATGACGCAAGTAGGTGAAAAGTTGAAATATGATATAACTTATTTGATAGCTTAAATCTCATTAAAAATTATTTATGTTAATTCTATATACACCGCTAAGTTAGAGTGTTTATAACTACTATTCCAGTAAAATATTCCAAGATAATTTGAGATAAAAGTAGAAAACAGATGTGAAAATCAAGTATAGATTATATACGAGGACATTAGTAAGACAAAACCATCTTCAACTAATATTTCAATGGTTAATTTAGAATAATACTTACCCATTGCTGCTACTCCAACGCCGCCTCGTTGTATTGTCATATCCGAGACTTGTGACCATTCGTTAAGTTCAATATCATATCGCTCAACTGTCTTTATAACAAATGCAATTAATATTTAATAAATTATCTTTATACCTTAAAACACCTGGAATCATCGAGACCACCAACAGCATAAATTGCCGCGTCCAGGGTCGCCACAGCTATTCCCCTCCTAGCTGATGCCATAGGTGATATCCTGCGCCACACACCGGTTGCTGGGTTGTAAACCTCCGCCGATGACAAATGCGTGACTCCGTCATGGCCTCCAATCGCGTACAACTCCCCGAGAGCACTAACGACACCAACATGTCTGCGCTGAACTGTCATATCGGCTATCGAGAACCAGCTGTTCGTGCGCCAATCATATGCTTCAACACTTCGGAATGGATCTCCGAGCGTTCCTCGACCGCCCGCGCAGAAAATCACACCAGCTACCGATTTTCTAGGTCTCGTGGTTTTCATGTTGCACGCGTTCAAACTTGAAGCAAGGTTTAGTGAGTTCTAAAGCTTAATGCACGGGATGACCATGAAAATGTGCATACCTCCGAAGTCGTCATTGATGACGCAGCGTACTGTCCACAACCAATGTCATTGATCCCACTCGATGTGCTCTTCTCTGGCGATGATGGTGTTGATGATTTTTGTGGCACCAAAAGCTGGAGTAAGGCTTCAGACACCATGTCGCGACATTTTGGATTACACTGAATTATCTGAACATTCCAAAAAACAGTTTTTTTGGAAAATACCTTAATATATCGGTTATGGTTGACAATCTGCACAAGAAATGTGCATCCTAGTAATGGTAGTCGAATGACTTTGAAGAGTTCGGTTAAGTTTTGGATTCTATTTGGTTCGTCGTAGCTTATCCAATCCATGACTGCTTCAAATACTTCTTTTTCTTCATTCACATTAAGGTCGTCTCGCCATAGTAATGATTCCAATTGTGATAATGGGATAAGATAGAAGTCTTCACGTTTCCGAAGAGCCTAGAAAGTATAATTAATATCTATTGAGCGGCTATTTTTTCTGTTATACAAGTAATTCAAATAATTAAAAGATTATTAAATAAATATTCATCTCTATGAGATCTAGTATACATCAAAATTTTGTTGAATTTCGGTAACAATCAAATCATTTATTGATAGAAGTGCAAAAAATGAGAATTAGAAGCGTTTTAAATTCTTAGGTTCACTAGGATTTCCATGTCACTTTTTCACGGTTTCAATAATTCGTTGATCCTTCGTTCTTTTCAGCTGTCTCGAATACACGATTAGGCATCGAATCAACCAGTTTTTTTCCAATATTGCGAATCCAGCTGATTCCACGCATGTCCTTGAGTTCTTCAAATCTACGAAAGTGTTGAACGTTTTTCCATTGGCGAAAATCCCTCGAGCAAGTTCAGCCCACAAATTCTCAATTGGATTTGAACCGGGAGAATTTGTACTCTTGAGATACTCTTGAGAGTTCATCCTTAAACAAAGTCAAGGCTAACGGTAGTTGATTCACAAAATGATCCCCAGACCATAATACTGCCACCTCCGAAGTTCCGTCGCGACATTGTTCTGCGCTCCTTTCGCAGATCATGCCAATAGTCTTGCTCGTCAATGGCCCTTGGTCCTTCAGCAGTTGATTTACGGTCAGGGAGCTGTTCGAAGCGGCTCTGACAAGGGTACGACGCTGTCGTTCATTAAGAATTGGACGTTGTTTTTCGTTGATCGTAGTGACTCGGATTGCGTATAAACTGGTTGATGCAGTTCAAAGAGTGGTTTAATTGCCGCTCGGTGCCTCTATTCGAGAGACCATCTTGTTTGAGAACCAAGTGAACCGAAGGTATTGAAACAGACTGTATTCCCAAAAATTTGGCCATTTATAAGAAAACGGCACGTAAATATTAGTCGTAACTTATCTCTTAATCTCCATTTAATAATTCAAAATTCTGGACTTTTTCACGAGGTATTAAAATTACGATTTCTTTTGCACACAAATTGTTCTCGTAATTTCAAATCTCAGTACCGAGGTTCCACGGAAATCGTTTTGTTTTCAAACGGAAATGGAACTCAAAGAACTACGGAAAACGGAAAATGCAAGATGGACTTCCGTGCAACCTTACTCAGTACCATCTATTTACATAACTTCCTAATGACTTACAGAAAAATTATCCACAGCGAAATCCTCGGTGGCATTTATTAATTGGGTGCAATTATATATTTCCGCAAATTGGCGGAGTGCCAGACAGCTGCTAACGGTGATCGTTTTTCTTAAGAAGTCTTGGCATGCTTCAACTATATTATCCATCTTCATATGAGACAATTAATACTGATTCATAATTTTTTTTAAAACTAACCTGTAATATAGACGCAGCAAATAAAAGGTTTTGTACATTTTCAGAAGTTACCGTTATTTCGTTTGAGTAAATGTAATCAATGAGCATTTTCATTGATTCTTTAGTGATGTCCTATAATAGTAATAATAATTAATTATATAGTGCGATTATCATCGCAAAATGTGCGCACTTTTTTGAATATTATTTTTTCATTTAATTTTTATGATTATTTTCTTGTTTATGCTCGTTATCTACAGTTTTTGCTTAAATAAAGTAAAGAATATGTTTCAGATGTTGTTTCAATCGTAGAATAAATTTGGAAAATGATAATAATCATAAAAATTAAATGAAAAAAATAATATTTAAAAAAGTGCGCTTTTTTCACACCAAATTATCTGTTTGATCCGGTAAAAGAATGAGAGCTTTTTTCACAATTTTTAAACATTTATTTAATTTTTGCTGAATACATAACAACATAGAATTTATAAATCTTGAAACGATATAATTCATTCTATCACTTAATATTAATACAAGAAAAATTACCGTGAAAAATCAAATTTCCCGCAAAATTGCACGCCAAATCGAAATAGCGATTTTTAAACGTGCGTGGAAACTTTTACATTTTTGTAAGGAAAAAAGTTTTACTACAATTTAATTAAACTTCTTTTACCATACAAGTTGGGTGAAATTTTATTATTCATGTCATAAAATAAAAAAAAATTAGTTAAACTCCATACGGTATTGCTTGGATTTACAATATAAATAAGAATAGTTTTAATCGTCTTCTCAACTGCTAATATTCCTGATTCCGGTGTTATATTTATAATTTTAAAAATGATGATCAAACTAATGTATCGTAGAGAGGATAACGACTATGTCCGCAATTTATCACCGCAATTTAAATTATTGGCTTATATAATTTTTTTCTAAACTTTGTTTCATTCACATTCACAATATTCACATACATTTAAACTGAAAACTAAATCCCGAACGTATAATCCTTAATTTAATACACAAAAATTTAAAGACATTACATTCCACGACAAAACAATAGAAAACTATGTCCCAAATTTAAAAAAAACGGGACTTAATATAAATAATTAAATAAAAACTTGACTGAAAAAATTGATGAAATCAATGCACCCTTTTTTGCCAAAACGCAAGCCTTCTTGGCTACGCCTCCATATGGGTTTTTGGACCCGTTCTCTCCTGGGGTGGACATTACTAACAAACTTCCTACATCCTGTATTCCAATATATTTACGTTGCACTCCACTGCCACGAAATACGCGCGAGATGCAAAAGAACACGCCCTTTCAATTAATTATTTTTAAAAAGAAACATTAGTTTTTATTTTGTATGATTTTCATAAAAATATAATAGTTTTGATGATAATCAATTTAAGAAATGCGGAAATTGCTCCCGTCGTAAAATAAAATGGATATCCGCTAAGAATCAAGGAACATTAAATCATCTAATTTAAAATTCTTCCTCAAACTTCAACGGATTATTTAATTAGGATAAGATGGTGTAATGATCCGTGATTTTTTGCGGAAATGCATTTTATTTTCCGACGTGAGCAATTTCCCCTTTTCCTAGATTTAATAACATTCAATAGTTTAGTTTGTTTTATTGTCTTTTTCAGAGATCGGTGCCTAATGGAAGATCAAAAAAAAAATGATGGACGGTAACACAATCGACTTTTTCGTAAATTCCTCTTCAATGTGTGCTTTCCATTATTTCGAAAAAGAGAGAGGCCGTCCAAACGAGAACCTCATTCCATTCTAATTTCTTTCCTCTTTCATTAGGCACCGATCTCTGAAAAGGACTACTGTTATATTTTTAAAAAAATGGATATGACGTGTTTTGTGCAATTCGTGCGTAGTCTTTGGCAATTAGCGCATACTTTGTGACAGTTGTGTGCGGTGATTATCAGTGACGGGAGGGAAATTTACGGTGCATAATTCAAGCTCGAAGTATGATGTAGTGCGACTTTTTGAAAGCAGAAGTACGCCAATATGTGTTTGAAAGACAATAGTTATGCACCAGTAATGGGAAGGACTCCCCTCGGTCCCCCGCCCCGGGTATTTTTCTAAAAAAAAAAGAAAAAAAGAAGTCCCGGGTAGGGAAAAAGAAAATTCACGGTCCCGGGCCCCGGGTTTTGAAATTTGAAATTTTTAAAAAGTCCCGCCCACTCGGAATTCCCAAAAACGGGGTTCCTCCCATCACTGGTAATGATATGGCACCAAAAACAGTTTCACTTTCTATTTTCAAACCAATAATCACGAACATTCAGCTTTATCCTATCTTTCTTCATTTCAATCATCCCATTGGTAAACATTGCTCGAAAGTACGGACTCGATGCGGCTAATATACATCGATGCGCTTTGATAATTTCATCTCCAACTTCCAGCTCAACATCACATAAAAGATCAGCGTTACGAAATTCGCCAATGAACTTCATTATTTGCAATGGTTGCTCATTGTTGATCACTTCTACTTGGTTTTTCATATTTCCAATTATGATGAATGGATCTATAAAATAAATTTATATCATATAAGTAGAGGAGCTTTATATTGGTTAGTTACTATCGATATCATCAAAATTATCACCGATTCGGACTTCGCTTACGTGCAAATTTGATTTGGAACAGCTTGGAGATTCATCTGAAATATAAATATTAATTAAGCAAATTTAATAATAAATGTGTAATGAAGTTCGTGATTTCATTCTCGTTAATTAAAAAGAATTAAATACTCTAAACCAGTAGTATAATAGTTTCATTTAGTTAGAAACGAGAAAATTCTTACAGAGGATATTCTTATAGAAACTTCTTATAGAAAATTCTCATATATAAAATTCAACAGATAAAATAGGTATTTCTACAAAAATCGAAAGATTTTTTTTGAGTTTGCCATCCCAACACTTGTTTAAGTAAATTTGATTAATGTTATACGAAATTCTTCCACTCATCTAGTACTTCTTGTGAAGGCCTGCTACATTTTGGGGAACTGAGGATTAACATATTTATGCAACCGCAGTTTTTTAAAATTTTTAAAAATATATTTTACGCACGCAAGTCCGAATTTTAAAACGATGGACTCATTTCAAAATAAAGGTTGAATTGGCTTTTAGCTTTCGACTTTTTCGAAATCGACTATACAACATATATCTCTTCCCAAAAATAGTTCAAGGAACATTTAAAAACTCAGATTGTCCCTAGGAGCAAAATATAACACGCGGCTCACTCCACTGCCACAAAGTACGTTGCAAAAGACCAGAGATGGGAAACGAACGAAATCTTCGTTTAAACGAAACAAAAAAACGAAAACAGTATCGAAAAAGCGAAAACGAGGGGTCCAAAAAACGAAAACGAAAAACGAAAACGACATCTCTGCAAAAGACCGCCCCGCAATTGTCACATGCCTTTCTATTTTTATTAGTCTTTAATTTTTTAACGTAACTTCTTGGAATTTGATTTACTTTGTCAGGCTAAATGAAATGATCGTTTTACTATATTTAATCGCATTTTGTTAAGAATTACGTGAAAATCAATAAATAATTTTAACGTCAATCTTACAGGATTTCCTTTAAATATATCTGACGCTTTAAAATTTTAAGACGTTTTATATTTAAGTGGCACTTCTGTGTTCTTCTTTTTATCAAATAATTTGGCGTGATTTGTTTGTTGTTTTGAAATGTTTAGAATTATTCAATTCGAAAACGCTACATTTAAAAAAATTAAATAAAAAGGAATAAGAGGTTAAAGCTGTCGCAATTGGTGCGCGGTTTCTTCCAATTTGCGGCGTACTTCATGGCGGTGGAGTGCGCGGCGTAATATTGGCTTTGTCTATAGTCTACCGCACGCCAAATTATGTTATAAAAATAGGAGCTGAGAAAGCCGCTTGGATAAAATGTTTAATAAAGATATTAAGTTTCTCCAATAGTTTAGAGAAAATATGATAAAGTGACGTGAAAATTAGCTCTTATTTTATATCTGGAAGGCAATTGGACGCGTTTAGACAACGTAAAATTGCGTACTACTCTTCTATAAAAAAAATAATATTTTCCTTTTCAGAGATCGGTGCCTAATGGAAGAGCAATAAAAGAAGAGAAAATTATGGGCGGCCACACGGCCACAAACATCTTTTTCGTCAATTCCTCTTCAATGTGTGCTGCCCATTATTTCGTAAAAAGGAATGTCCGTCTAAAAAGAGAGGCCGTCCAAACGAGAACCTCATTCCATCCTAATTTTTTTCCTCTTCCATTAGGTACCGATCTCTGAAAAGGACAATAACTTTATTAAAAAACATGATCAATTTGATCTTTCTTTGATTGTGAAGGTAGTTTGTAGCTGCACGAAAATGAGGTTTTTGCAAGTTTTAAAAAGATTTTATTAAAATCCACGTGAAAGTTACCAACAAATTTTTACAACACCATTAAAAGCTTGACTTGAAACATTTTCTTAGCGTTACATTTTCACAATATACTAGACATAAATGAATTTTCTGAGCTTCTGGTTTCACGAATTCATTTGGGATGCAGCTGGCATGATTAACCAAATTTTGCGCAACATTTTTAATTAATAGTGTAGATTGAATGAGTTTTTTAGACCAATATGTCAGATTTATTTTAAATAAAATTGATCATACTGAATTCTCCACCACCTATCAAAATCTCAAAAAAATGTACAAACCATTATGCTGCATAACTGCTGTATGAATTTTCACAGTTTGAATTGTTGGAAGATTGCCAAAAATTGCTTTTCCATAAACTGGCAATTGATAACTAGTTTCCGATTCCTGAAATTAACGGCCTATTAAATTCAATATTATGTTGTTCAGAAATATTAGTTTACAGGAATATATAAATAATAAAAGACACATATTATGTTTCTTCATTTAGGTGTTAAAGTAAACTTCTTCTAATACTATTGTTGTAATTATATTTGAGAAATAATTGTCAATATATGCTTGAATAAGAATCAAGGTTAATTCATTAGAATTATAAATATAGACACGATAAATGATTGAATTATAAAATAGGAAAATAATTGTGTTTTTGTTTATAGGAGTCTCCCAGGTTAAATATTAAAAAAAAAAAAACAATTTTGAGCGTGATAGCAACGAAATGAAACAAACATTATTAAAATTTGACAATCCATTAAATGGCAACCTCAAATCGAAATAACTATTTTCTTTTTTTTTCTTGCCTTACAATGTTTGCTTTGCCAGTTTGTCAACCTTTTTTTAAACGGTCTAAAATATGAATATCTTCAACAAAATATTAGATTTAATTTTAAGAGTTTATCTGAAATATCACGGTATTAACTAGTTAAAAGTAAATTTAAAAGCACAGTGTGCCTAATATGACGTATATTAAAGAATTTCATTAAAAAAATTAGAAACTTTTTAAAATTTGTTTTAATAAAACTTAATAACAATAGCTATTCTACAACAGTTTATAGCTACAAAAGTTTACTATAATTATTTTAAGCGATGAATAAAATCGTTGCATATGCTATATAAGATTTTAAAATCACAATCATCAGCTTGATTCCACAATAAAGATAAATAGTTATCCAACGAGGCTGTCGATATAATTGGAGGTTCGTTATACGAGAGACTTTACGGTAATTCTTTTTTTTTCAAGTTTAATAACGTATAACCGATTTCCACGTGAACTATTTGTATAATTTTAAGGGAATTTAAGGTGATTGACAGAAAATACAAATAGCATCAAGTTCTCTGATTAAATGAAGTGTGGCATACGGGTATTGAGTGTAGCATACGGTATAAAACATAACTATAAGCCAATTTTAATACGCAAATTTATTTATTTGTTTAAAATACGTGTACTAGATACGTGAAGAAAAGTAATGTAACATACCACAAAAAAAAAGAAAAAAGAAACCGTAGGGTTTGTAAAAAAAAAACTAACAAAAACAGACAATTAAAAAAAAGAAAAAGTTTGTCAAAATTTAAATAATTTAGATAAAGTTAAATTAAATAGTTCACAGTAGGGAAAACTGATGGGAATAATAAAGGGGATAGGGAAATATTTAAAACAATCAATTACTCGATTAAGTGGGAACCTAAGGAAGGGAAAAAAATTGGGTTTTTTATTCATCAAGGAGCCCTGAAAGCATTTTGTTAAATACAGGAAAAAGCGAAATTTGCTCCCGTCGGAAAATTAAATTTATTTCCGCAAAAAAATCACGGATTATTACACTATACAATTTTAAATCTCAATTTTATTTTAATAAAAAAACGAAAAAACAAAAGTTCTCAAAAGAATCAAACCAGCCTCGATTTTTCGTGAATCAAATTCTCTATCAGATATGCTACAGTGATGGAAGGGACCCCGTTTTTTTTGAATTCCGGCCGGGCGGGACCGGTACAGGGACTTCAGTTTTTTAATACCGAGACAATACCGAGACCGGGTACCGAGACCCTTTTTTTTTAGAAAAATACCCGGTCCGGGGGGAGGGAAGCATTACAATTATAAATAATATATTGGATCATAATAATATTTTAAAATTTTTAGTCAAAAAATAATCTATTCAATTTAAATGAAATTTCTTGATTTGTTTTTATTGGCCTTTTCAGAGATCGGTGCCGAATGGAAGAGCAAAAAAATATAAGAAAAAAAATGATAGCCTCGTTTGGACCGCCACACGGTCACAAAGGACTTTTCCATCTATCCCTCTTAAATGTGCGATATTTTTTGAGGCAACAAATATTGATGAGAAACAAAAGAGTGTCCAAACGAGAACCTCATTCAATCTAATTTCTTTTTTCTTTCATTAGGAACAGATCTCTGAAAAGACAATACTATTTGTTTACTGTGATATTAAAAAAATAAATGGATAAGACATTTTTATAAATAAGAAATCCAGAATTATGGGTAAAAATCCAAATATCTATTTAGACAGAGAAGAACAGTGCTGAGTGGAATAAAAAATTTTAATTGCAGAATTCGGAATCACAATTCAGAAAGTTTGCAAAAATAAATAACGAGAATCACTTAATTGTAAAAATAAACAAAACTGTCTCAAATGATCTCAATTAAAACGGAAAACATCAAATAGAAACAATAAACAATAAAAAGCACACCAAAAATTGAAAACGAAATTACAACCTTGAACGTGCAAAACGTGGTCTGAGGCGCGTTTTTGGGCGATGACCAGTTTTGGGTAATTCAATGTTCGATTGTCTACCAGCTAACAAAACATTAATCGACAATTTTCACGAGTACCTGACACATGTTCTCTATTTCTCATTCTATTTAGGCTTCGTGTGCGCGACAACAATAAAAATTTAATCATGGAGTGTCGCGCCATAATTGTACTAATAGGTAAATTATAAATCGGAGTATAATAGAACACTAATTGTCTGAAACAGTTAAAATTATTATTTTCGAGAGAAACTCATGATTCAATTTGTCAGCTGTTTCATTTAAAGGAAAAGTGTTTAGTAGAAATCTAATTAAATACAAACTAAATCGAAAGCCACACATTGCACACCAAATGGAAATAACGATTTTGCAATTTTTACGTACTTTTAACAAAACATTTTCACAAAAATTTAAATAAGCATGTCTTAAATTATGTAAAAGTATTAATATTTTCTTAAAAATTAGATTTGATTTTGTTTACGTATAGCGTATGTCAAAATAGTTGACGACGCAATCACGCTGCAAATACGGCATACTAATTCAAATTCATTTTCAAATCGATTATTTTAATAATTTTTGTGACATTTTTTAATTGTTATTGCTTATATTTCACGTTTATTAATTAAAAATTATTAAAATAATCGATTTGAAAATGAATTTGAATTAGTATGCCGCATTTGCAGCGTGATTGCGTCGTCAACTATTTTGACATACGCTATAGTTCATTTTATTATCATACCAGCTGGCGTGCACATTTCAATTATTCTATAATATCCTTTGAAAACAGAAAGTGTTCGTATGGCTATTAATAAATGTTAATTAAATTTTAATTAAAATTTTTCTATCGTTTAGGAAAGTAAACGAAATTCTCGAATCAGGAATAAGGAAACCCGAATTCCGGCTATCTCTGGTACCAATTTTTTTCATTTTTTTTCGATTTTTTAAAAATTAAAAACAACTTTAAATTTGTTTCGATTTTTTAAATTCCCGGGAAGCATAAAAATAAATGTTAATTAAAACTCTAAGCGAATGATCGAATAAGGCTAGTCATTTTTGAAAATCATGGTGGGCGTGTCTCGGGTTAAGAAAATCTATTTTCTGAACTAAAAATTAAGTAAAACTATTACCGATAGAGGCACAAACAAGGGAAATTGTTCAGGGAGCGCCTGGAGGTATCTAATCCATTTCTCATGAATAGCATACATTATATATAAATAAATACGATCTTTATGCCTTCAAGCTAACTAGACTTCACCTCTTAATAAAGGTTTAATCCCCTACGGATACCCCGAAAAACAGATATTCACTCGAGCGGACTTGGGAAACGTTTTTACCGTTTTTACTGCTACATCATTGCTTGGAAAGTGTTAGCTCCTTTTCTAATTACAATAAACGAATACTATATGGAATTATTAATTAAGCTCATTGTTGAGTTAAGCCTTACGACACTGTTAATAGGGTGAGCTCATATTTCAAATAATAGCAAGGCATTTAATTCTAATAAAGACAATTGATTAACTTTTTCTTCCGTAAACAATTATATTTTCCGCAGATAGCAATTTTCGAATTAACTCGCGAGTTTAATAAAATTCATTTAAAAACATTGACTCACGTGTAAAAACCGTAGCCGGATTACTTTACGACTAAAAAACTCGATTTTTATAAACTTACTACATAAGTATAATTATTCATGTGAGAATACTGCTTGCACACCAATTTTTTTTGAATACTGATTTCAAGGCGAATCGTTGAATTTCCCATGGCTTTCCATTATTAGCATAATAAAATAATTGTTATTAAGGATATGCCTGATATAATAGTTCCCCATCTGTATAAATCAATCTAGTTCTTATCCATTAATAGACACTAAAACCTTGCATGGATTATCTGCACAGTTTGAGCTTATAGTAGAAAAAATACCCCCGGTATAATAAATCTATACACGTAAAAGTTGTATCTAGGAAAAACGGAAATTGCTCCCCCCATATAATTTTTTTGGAATGAGAGTATTTTCCCATCGTCTTTGCAATCGGCCTCGGGTGTCTATGGGCGGAATTCTGGATTCCGTTTTCTGGCCATTTTTCGTTTTATATTATAATTCCGGAAATTCTCTTTTCATATATTGTCCTTTTCAGAGATCGGTGCCTAATGGAAGAGTAATAAAAGAAGAGAAAATGATGCGGCCACAAACAACATTTTTCTCAATTCCTCTTAAATATGTGCTGCCCATAATTTCGTAAAAAAAGAATGGCCGTCTAAAAAGAGGGACCGTCCAAACGAGAATCTCATTCTATCCTAATTTTTTTCCTCTTCCATTAGGCACCGATCTCTGAAAAGGACAATAAACGTTACCATCAGATACGGTCAGAATTGCGTATTCCGTGTTCCTGATTCCTAACATTTTTCGATTCCGAATTTTAAAATGTGCCTCTGATTTTCGGATTCCGGTATTTCAGTTTTGATTCCGAATTCTGGTTTCCGTAATTCAAAGATTTTCATTCCATCAATCTTTGGTGTATAATGTACATTCCTTATATACGAATTTAATGAAAACTTATTATATTAATATAGAATATAATTATAAAGTTAAATACAATAAACTACTTTTTCAAAATTATACTATAGTCGTCGCCAAAGGATGATTATACATATTGTCGTGGTGTAGGTTGATGAAAAATTAGGGGTAAAGGAGCATACCGAAAAAAAAGATGGTCTCGCTTGGGCTGGTGTAGATTTAATTTGCAATTTGTTTATTATTTCGCGTTTTTTCATCACAATTTTGTTTCATTTTGTTTTCTCTTACTAAATTGGTTGTTAAATCAACATTATAATTATTATAATAAAAATTTTAGGTATAATTTATTAAATTTAGGATCGAAATAATAAACAAATTGCAAATTAAATCTACACCAGCCCAAGCGAGACCATATTTTTTTCAGTATGCTCCTTTACCCCTAATTTTTCATTAACCTACACCACGACAATAATTGAATATTTAAAATATAAAGGAACAGATTTATGTAATTTTAAAATGTTTATTTTTTTGCACTTTCTATAGCGGAACTAAATTTCATTTTTGAGCACAAAATAAGAACATATTTAAAATTTTATTATAGATAAACAGCTAACAAAACAATATCAAATGTATCAGATTCTAGAAAGAAATAGTTACACAATTATAACACAATTGAATTTAATCATTTAAAGAATCGAAACAAAATAAATAAATAAGAAAAAAGCCTAAAATAAAATAAAAACCAATGTAGAAAAGAATGCATAAATACACACAACATAGAAAAGCATACATATACTCTCTTTCAAAACGACATTGAGCTACATAGGCTTCTGCAAAATTGCTATTTGAGGAAGAAATAGAAGAGCTCATGAAGATAGGAGGCAACAGAAAATCATCCAAAAAGCTACCAACAATTGTCATATGTCTCGACTACAATTCAAGTCAATTCATCAAAGTCGTTAACTTGGGCTTTAATGCCAAATTCGTCTATTTTATCTGATGGTTCGCTTTATTGAATTCAAAGTCAATTGTGTTCATTTAATTAGTCATCGTAAACAATAGTAATAACAAAAGTCATTTGGTACAAAAAAATAGAAGCAGTTTTATTGATAATAGAAATTAGTTATTATTATTATTATTGACAAACTATTGCTTTTATTTTTTATTATGAAATATTACGTTTGATAAGATATTTTTACTGGCTGCTAAATGTTTATCAAAAAGCTTAACAGTAATAGAAGAAATTATTGCTGCAAATAATACGGGAAATGTTTTTTTCCAATGATAACTGAAAGTAATGTAAACAATAAATAAAATCACTGATGAAAAATATGAAAGAAATTACTTATCTCTTAATAAACAATTAGGTTATTATGACCAAATCACAAAGAGCATGGTTCCTTTCTTCTGAAATCTTCTGAAATTGTGGACAAATTTCAAAACAAAAAAATTTGTTTTTAGAATCGTTTAGAATATTTTACTAATGGTTTTTAACGTGTTCTAACTATTTTAGAATTCTTTAAAAACCAAAGAATTTAAATAAACATTGAAGGGCGCGGTTTTGCAATTTGTCCACTGTTTTTTGCAAGATTCTGAGTGATGGTGACAGTGAAGTGTCTAGAATACAATAATTTGCGGTAGAAAAAAGTCCGAATAGATACTATATAACGAATTTATCTTACGAAATCCCACAAATTAAAAAAATGGTACAAATTAACTTCTCAGTTTTACCTCTATTATCACTTTAAAATATCTGACAAAGCCAAAAGTGAACGTACATTTGGCCCTTTCATTTATCTCGAATTTATTAGCTTTGAAACATCGCTTCATGCCCAAGATGCATAACAGTGATGGGAGGGATTCCGGGCGGGCGTGACCTTAAAAAAATGAAAATTTCAAAACCCGGAGACCGGGACCGGGGCTTCTCTTTACCCCTACGCGGCACTCGGCCACGGGACTTCCGTTTTTTAATACTCAGGATCCCTTTTTTTAGAAAAATACCCGGGGGGAGTCCCTCCCGTTACTCGTGCATAACTATTGTCTTTCAAACAAACATGTGCGTACTTCTGCTTTCAAAAGTCGCACTACATCGTACTTCAAGCTTGAAGATTATGCCCCGTAAATTTCGGTCTCTTTTAACCTTTTGTTTCTTCTCATCTAATGTTGCCTTTTGTTTCATCTAAATTTTTTAGAATTAAATATTATAAAAATATAAGAAATTGGCAATTCCAATTATATTTTCATAAAAATTAAAAGTAATCAATCTGATTTGTTCTAGAAATTTTGAAGAAATATAATGAAAAACAGAGAAATGATTAACATAAATTGAATATTTGTTTCATGATCTCTTTGAGACCATTGAAAATAATTCAAAAATGTTGAAATTGAATTTTCAATTTATTATAGTCGTCGCCAAATGCGATTACCACCGCAAAATGTGGCGCACTTTTTAAATATTATTTTTTCATTTAATTTGTATGATTATATTCTTGTTTATGCTCGTTCTATACTGTTATAGCTTAAATAAATTGAAGAATATGTTATAGATGTTGTTTAAATAGTGGAATAATTGTGGAAAGTAATAATAATCCTAAAAATTAAATAAAAAAATAATATTTAAAAAAGTGCGCCACATTTTGCTGTGGTAATCGAATTTGGCGATGACTATATTTTTTGATAATATATATACTTCAAAACTTCGAAAATCGACATAACAGGGTGATGAGCTGGTGATAAAATTTAAACGAAATATATCACGTACAGCACGGCAATTTAAAATATAATTTTTCATATCTTTAAACGTATTCACTGAAATTTCAAGTATGGTTTTACGTAAAGTTAATAGATATGACTGAAAAATCTTAAATAGTCATTCGTGATCTATGTATGAAAGATGAAGCACGTTATTTAAGATTCTATTTTTACAATTTCAATTGGCGTGCGTATAGTATATATATATATATATAATAATATTATGCCGAACAACTCTCTCCAATTTTTTTGTACAATAGAAGTGATATACCTTTAAGCTTGACAATTAAGAAAAAAAAGAAATTTGGTTTATTCACCTGGAGAAATATTACTTTCAATAATTTAACATTTCAGTTGCATTCGTAATTTACGTATAATACATATCACAAAGGTTTACTTCTAATGTTTTTTTTTTATTTTATGTTAAAAGGAAATCTGAAGATTACTTGATTAAAAATCTAATAGGAGAAGAAAGATTCTTACACCTTTCTGTAACGAAAATTTAAAAAAAAAACTTTTAAACACTACGAGTTTTAAACGAAAAAGGCAAGTTGACAAACATACAATTTTGTAATCCAAAACTTTGAATTCAAAATCAAAATCCGGAATACGGAATTCCGGATTTTGATTCCGAATTGATGGTACTGGATCATGAAATTGTACATTTTTAATTAAGCCGGTCTATTCTTACGTTATTTCTTGCTTAAAACTGAAAATAACACTTTATAACCTAAAAATACATTCCGAATTATAGATTATGATGCGTGGCCTTAAATTTATGGACTAACGCACGAGAGTGATATTAAACTCAGTCACACGAATGACGAGGACTGAACTGTGGCGTATCCGTGACTGTGTTTACGTATTGTCGTACAATAAAATGCTCATTTATTTTATATATTGTTGTCGCCAAATGCGATTACCACCGCAAAATGTGGCGAATTTTTTTAAATATTATTTTTTCATTTCATTTTATGATTATTTTCTTGTTTATGCACGTTCTATAGTGTTTTTGCTTAAATACATGGAAGAATATGTTTTAGATGTTGTTTCAATCGTGGAATAAATGTGGAAAATAATAATAATCATAAAAATTAAATTAAAAAATAATATTTAAAAAAGTGCGCCACATTTTGCGGTGGAAATCGCAGTTTGCGACGACTATATATTGTTTCGAATTATTTTTTAAATTTTAAATTATTGTCGTGGTGTAGGTGAATGAAAAATCAGGGTTAAAGGAGCATTTCGAATAATAAAATGGTCTCGCTTGAGACAGGTGTAGATTTAATTTGCAATTTGTTTATTATTTCGCTTTTTTTCATCACAATTTTATTATTCGGAATGCTCCTTTAACCCTGATTTTTCATTAACCTACACCACGACAATAAGTATCTCGTAATATTGATAAAATTAATTTATTTGATGATCAACTGGACAGTTAATCGCTACAAATTAAAAATAATAAAAATATTTCGAAACAATAATAAATAAGGGAGCATTTTATTTTACGTAAATACGTAAACACAGTCACATCTACGACAAAGTTCGTTCCTCATCATTCGTGTGAGTTAAATATCACTCAAAACAATTTTAATGCGGTGTGAATTATGAATCCATGAGGAATTGTAAAAAAAAACATTAATTGAAGGAGGATGAATACAAATAAAAACGGACACACTGTCACTCCAAATGGAATAGTAAGTCTGGGGGTCAGAAATGTTGCAAATTTCGGTAAGAAGTCATAGTGCTTTAATAGTTTAAGGCAGCTATATAAATGGCGACGTGTCAATTTTATGGGAAAGTTAGTAAGACACGTTTAAATAAGGAAAATGTTCATTTGCATTTGGCGTGTACTACCTAACATTAAAATTCAAGGTTTCTAGCGTCGATGAATTCGTGTACGCACGCTAACTCCACACTTTTAAATGCAAGCTCATTTGAAATAAGACGAAACAATTTTCTAGTTCAATTTCAGGATTGTAAATATTTGAAGACAAGTTTATTAAATTTTCGCAAAAACGTATTATTTATTATTACGTGGAAATTCAAAAATCCTGCTTAAAAATGCGTAAAATGAGATTTCCTTTGGCGTGCGTACGCTCCAAGATTTTCTATCTTATAATATTATTTAAAACAACAATGAAGATAAGAATACAAATAAAAAGTTCTCAAACTAATTAATTCTCCTTAAACATAATGCATTATGTATAATGTGAAGTAATTTTAAAATATAGCTATATTGAGAGATGTAAGTAATGCTCGTTCTTGGAGATATGTAAGTAATTTAAAGGAATCTCAATGATCAGAATATTAGAAGAGATGTCTATCCTTATAAAAAAAAACACCTAAATAAGTGGATAAAAGTAAAAGCGCCCTTCACAAAGCGGAAACATAAAAACCCTAATAATAATAATCGAATTTCTCCTCATCTCGCATAATGATGATTCTCAAGATATGTGAAAGCGACATCATATGAATGATGAAGATGATTAGCATTATTATGCAAGAACTGGAATAAATAGATTAATGTAATCATCTGACAAATATATGTATTGCTAGATTCGATTTACTTCCAAAAGCAAATTAATGTTATAATTCTTTTGCGTGGTAATCGATAACGGAAGTGTTTGACTCTGCTCGACGAGGATTTTGCAAGTTTGCACATGTGTCAATGATCAATATATACCTATATTGTATTGTTTGTATAACGAGTCATGTCATCAATGACTCAATCCAGTTTAAAAGTCAAACAATTATATAGAAATAACGAATATATAATTTAAATGAAAATTTTAGAATTAAATAACAATTTATTTAACAATTTCCAACTTTAACAGATCGAGTACTGAATTTCCTTCGTTTATAAAATTGCCGACAAGTTCCTATCATCATCGTTGTCCGAGATATTTGTATATAAAACGTTATGTCAGCATCTAAAATAAATTCAAATAAGAAAATTCTATTAATAATATAATTGGGAAGATTTATAATATTAAGTATAATACATTATACAAACAAAAGAAACCGTTATTTTCAACATTACCAAAATGTAAAAAATTGATAATTAATTTTCAAAATTTTTGAATTAATTTCAAATGGTCTCAATGAGAACGTGAAGCAAATTTCCAATTTTTTAAATAATTTTTATTTATTTCTGCAATTTTTCTTCAAAATTTCTAATTCATCTCTGATTGGGTTTTTAAAACATTTTTTATAAAATAAAATAAAATAATCAATATCTTAAATTTTCATAATATTAATAATTTTTTGCTTTAAAGAATAAACCGTTAGAGAAATATAGAATCTATCAAAAGTAGAATAAACCCATAAACCTTCCCAAATTACAAATTAAAACTAACTACTTAAATTGGCCTTGGCGAGAGGTGCTGTGACACGTAATGCATCATCCACCATTTCTAATACGTGAGACTTCGATATACTATCATTATTCCTAGCTTTAAATTCAATAGAATAAGTTGGCAATGATCCATCATCCCTTGCTTTCATATTTTCCGTAATAACTTGCATTATAATGTCGTTCAATTTACTCAAATCTACCGACTCTGTATGCTCCACTGGTAATACTCTCTAACAATCAAAAAATACAATAGGTTTTTTTTTTAAATTTTGTGAACCTGCAAGAATCTGCATCGAGGGGATTCTTGTGTCAAATCTGCGATAATTTCTGCTAGTTTTGAAATATTTGCATCTTTCACACTTATGAAAATACAATTTTTAACGCCGGTAGGACGTTGAATGCATCGACGCTGCTTTGTTGGTTTTTCATTCCGCTCAGAATCACACGCCTTAAAATGGAAAGAATATGTGATAATATTTGTTAAAAATACTTTTTTTAGGGCGTCTGCTAAATCTTCTTCCGATTCGTTACCGTTATCCTCTGTTTTATCTTCCGTTTTAATGGAAACTAAAATTAAAACACATACTTTTAACAAGAAATCGTAACACTCAGTAAATCATGTCGAAACCTATATCATTTACAATTTTTTCTAATTTTATTTATTTTATACATTGATTAGTAAATAGAAATAAATTATACAGCATAAACTTTTTGAATAGATCTACTGAGGGTTACAAATTATATTTTTTAGAAAATATCTAAATACCTTCTGCATATTTTTCGAGCACTTCATCAATAAGACTATAAGCTTCATTGAGTGCTTGTTTTTCATGTCCTTCGCAAGTAAAAAATAGTCCTGTAACTCCTGGTTCAACAGACTTCTGCCGAACTCTTAAAAATATTCAACGTGATTTATTTCATTTTTATTACTTTGGATTCCAACGTCCGTGTTTTCGCTTACGATTCGAGTCACCCATTGCTAAAATTAAGAAAAATATATTTACATTTCTATACACATTTTTGAGTATAACTAGCCAATATATTATTCATTTCAGAGATCGATGCCTAATGGAAGAATAATAAAAGAAGAGAAAATGATGGGGCCATAAAAAACATTTTTCTCAATTCCTCTTAAATATGTATTGCCCATAATTTCGTAAAAAAGAATGGCCGTCTAAAAAGAGAGCTCATCCAAACGAGATCATCAGTCCATTCTAATATTTTTCCTCTTCCATTAGGCATCGATCTCTGAAAAGGACAATAAATGAAAAATAAAAAAAAAAATAATTCAAATAATATTAATGGAAGAGGAAAGAAAGGGAAGTCCACGGTCACGAATATTTCTCACGATCGCGGCCGTCTTTTCTTATTGAGCTCAACAATAGTTTTGAGATATTTAAATTAATAAAAGTATTCACGTTTAAAGTGATTCTTTTATGAATATGAGAACAAGAAATATTCTTATAAAATACCGCATTTATTATACAATGAATCTTTTGTAGCTACGATTATATATCGCAACCCTTCAGCTAAAGTTTCAGCATACTTAAACTGTGTCGATTGTTAGAAACATTTAATGAGAAAATATTATAATTTATATTAATTAAATATATAAAGTACAAAATATTCTTATTGTGTGATATAATGTTTAGTCAAATTGGTGGATTGGTGGGGCCAATAATGGAGGGATTATTGATCAGAAAGCTTGAAATAAATAATTACTTGCCAAATAACATAATTAGAATGTTCTATGTTAACTGGCTCTTCTAATTTTTGATGCTCGGGAAAATAGATCACCTAGAGCCCAAAATGGATGCATCTGGAAGTCGTTGACAATATAGCTTTCTTCCGTTACGTGACTAGATATCAACGCTGACTCCATTTCTGAATCAGCAGCTATAAGCGGAGTTTAGAATTCTCGACATAATTAAATAAACGGCTTCGTATTCGATCATAAAAACCTAATATTCCATAACTCTAATCTGGTAGATGGAAAGTTTTTTTGTCCCCAATAATAATTGTTCAAAAGTCGTAAGTCTCCTTTTTCAGGTCGTAATAGCAATGAATGAAAACCGTTAACAAATAAAGAAGGCAAAATGTAAGACATAAATATCTTAATAAGTTATTAATTATAATTAAACGGTTACACAATAATTACTGGCTAAATAAAATTCATATAAAACATTACAAACAAACAAGAACTACCCATCACAATTCATTAGGTATGAATAATGAAAAGTGAATCTAGCAAGGTTGTCTATGGCAGAATAACAAGAAAACATCATTTTGAAGTTGAACTTAAACTTTTTAAATAATAGTTTAAGTTACACACTTTCAGATTGGCTTACAATAACAGTTCAATGTAAGAATTCGAGCAACACGCCAAATTAATGTTTAATCAATTGTCATTTACAATTAATTTATTAAAGCTTTAAAAATGTTAAAGTTTTCTATTTATCTAATAGTCGTCACAAAAACGATTACCACCGCAAAATGTGGCGCACTTTTTTTAAATATTATTTTTTCGTGTAATTTTTATCATTATTTTCTTGCTTATACTCGTTTTTTACTGTTTTTGCTTAAATAAATTGAAGAATATGTTTTAGATGTTGTTTCAATCGTGGAATAAATGTGGAAAATAATAATAATCATAAAAATTAAATGAAAAAATAATATTTAAAAAATTCCGCCACATTTTGCTGTGGTAATCGAATTTGGCGACGACTATAGATTACATTAAAAGGTTTACGTTAGCACTCCATTGAAATTGATATTTAAAACGGATTTTATTATAATCCACGTTGAAATGAGCAATTATATTTTACGGCAACCTTACAGACATCCCTTAAAAAATCTCTTGGACCTTAAATTTCCCGGATATTTTAAGTTTAAATTGTTTTTATGAGATTACCAATTCTTTTGGCGTGCGTTATCTTGACTTCTTGATCGATATAGTAAGTGACATCACAAAAAAAAGCGAATGAGAAAATACAATAAAAAATACAGAAGATTTCTATTTGTAATCCAGCCAAAGGAAAATGATGATTTTAGGATATTATTAAATCTAGGAAAAGCGAAAATTTCTTCTATCGGAAATTAAAATGCATTTCCGCAAAAAAATCAAAAAAAACTTAAACCATATCATTTTAAATGTCGATTCTTTTAATTTTTAGTAAAAAAACTTTTTTTTCAGAGATCGGTGCCTAATGGAAGAGAAAAAAAGAAAAAATGATAGTTTCAGATGGAAGGACCACAAACGACTTTTTATTCTATTCCTCTTGAATATGGGCTGCACATTTTTTTAGAGACAACACACACTGATGAGAGATGAGAAGATGGTCTAAACGAGAACCTCATTCCATCCTCTTCCATTATGCACCGATCTGTGAAAAGGACATTCAAAAAATCAAAAGACCTCAAAAGAATCGAGCCAGGATAATTTTAGTTTGATTGTCGAAAAATCAAACTCATCCTCGTATATCCTATTTAATTAATCCATTAAAGTTGAAGGAAGGATTTGAAATTAGATAGTTTAATATTCCGTGATTTTTAAGTTCATTTTACACGCCAAATGGAAATGAGAATTTTCTGATATTTGAATGTATTTTATAAGCATTTACGTAATAACTTCTGAATACTTGTCACGAAAACTTGTCACGAACATTCTAAACTATATACAATTCTGCAATATTAGAGCATATTTTCTGAGCTTTCAGTTTAAACGCTCCATTTGGCATGATTTTATAAAATCCACATTCAAATTAACTTTGAAACTAATTTTTATATTAATATTACGAGATTCTTTTTAAATATCCCTGGAAATTTAAATTTTCAGGTTATGTAAGGTCTTAATGACTCTTCTGGGTTTTTACTTTTACGAACTCATTTGGCTTGTAATCGTTATTATATGAGACGTGAGTAACACTAAATCGAGAGCCAAAGAGCCAACGTGATGCCAAATGAAAATGGATATCTTCAAATTTTAAAAATGAAACTAGACAGTGTCAAAATATTTCTAAAGTAACTTAGTTACATTACCAAAATATATTAAACAGAAGATCTGGAACGATAATAATTGTTGATACTAAATCCTTTTGCCATTCTTACAGTTAGCAGTTGCAGCTTGATATTGCTTTATGGAGGGTTGAATCAATAAAATAAACATGAATGAATAAATTAAGCACTTTGTTCAGTAAAATCTGTTTTTATCGTATTTTAAATTATATCAGAATTTAAATGCGACAATATTTTCCAAAAAAAAAAATACTAAAACTAACCCTATCTCCTTCCATTGACAGCAAACTTAATCGAAGTCTCTTGGAAGAAGGCCAGTTATCTTCCACATTCCTCATAATGGCTTGACTTTTTGAAAAACTACTAACCTAAACATTTTATTTGAAAACTCATCGAATAAATAAACGGAGAAATATAATTGTATTGTCTATAAAATCATATTGCTTCTCCAAATAGACATGAAGTTTATGTATGCAGTTAATAATCAACGCCCTTTCTCCTTATAATACAAGACAACGTCTCATTGATGTAACCAATTACATCTGGTTGCATTGATTTCAAGCTTCACCCTTTCTTTGCATAAGAGTCAATTATTTAAATCAATCTATTTACATAAACGCTTCACATCGGCATGTTTATTAAATACTTGAATGATTATTGATAAAATTTAAAATCTCTGCTTTTATTTTGGTTGAATTTGATTGAAGAAAAGTGAAATTGATAGCTTCTGTCTTATTTTTGGAATTAACCTTTTTTTCCTTTTCATTTGAATAAACATTGGATGTTTGACATTGAAGTCGCTTTCTATTTTTTTGGTGATAATAATTGACGATTATTTATATTCCAATATTCTCAATTTATGGTGTTTGAAATTATTATCGAAATAATAGAAAACGTTCTTTAAAACTATACAAATAATGAAGAAGAATAAAATATCTAATAATGTAAATAATTTAAGAAGTTTGATTTAAGTAATTTAATGAGAAAATCCGTCAATATCTGGTTGCGTGTTGAGTATCTTGATGTATTCACACGAGTTAAATAAAATCATGTTTCTCTTATCCTGGTTTCTTTAAAAAAAATTATAATACGGTTTTTAAATGTGTTTTCGCATTTCTGAAAGAAGTCTGTAAAAAATCGGAAATTTTCATGGAGAAATGCATTTGTAAATGTTTAGTAGCGAGTTGATGGAAAGATTTTGAAACGACTCGAATTTGCTGACGACCTGTTGCTAATCGGAAGTTCCTTATAAAAGTGTGAATCAACTCGTCTAGACATCACGGTCTCGTTGAAGGAGGAGGTTTCCAGATGAATCAACGAAGCATGTGCGGCATTCTACAAATGGGAGCCTCTATTTCCTCACAATCCAACAAAAAAAAAGAGAGCTAACAGATAATATCGTTCCGCCGTTGCTCTAGGGTTGCGAAACATGATGCCTTTCTAAGGAAACTCTCCAACGGCTCCAAAGAACTCTGAACATTTTTTTCACGCAAAGGTCGACGTTTTTATTGTGGTCGCCACCGCGGTGGCTCTACTATTGGGTCTAGAAATTAATTTCCTCGTTTTTTTACGCACTTTTTTGCGTTTTGAGAGCTCATAGGGTACCCATTTTCTTCGATTTGAATCTTCCCCATTGCTTTGGCTTTCTTCTTGAGTTGTAAAAGGAAAAGAAGATGACGTTGACGTTTTCCTGACACAAAGGTGGGCATATTCTGAAGCCAAAATAATGATTTTTTATAAAGTACGTGAATAAAGTAATATGCAAGTAGAAAGCTGATAATACGGAGAACAGTATAACATTAAATTCGTTATATAAAAATAATTTTATTTTGAAAAAATATGCGGATATTAATTTCTATACGTAATATATATTCACCGGTTTGCTCAAGAGTTGTCCATCCCACCTTTAGTCAATTCTGATCTCCTTCAGAGACTGAAACTGACGTTCATCTTTATAAACGCGGAGCTTCAGAACAGACCAAAGGTTCTCGATTTGATTGACATCCGGTGAGAATGCCGAAAATTGCAAAACGTCAAGTTCATTCGCTCAAACCAGCGTTTCGTCGATCCACTGGAGTTAATCGCATTATTTTTTCGCTGAAAGATACATTTCGTGGCTCAAGAACGTCTTAGAGCAAGTATTTCATTAAGACAGTCTGATAATCATCAAATCCATTGTTGGCGAAATAAAGGAAAAATCCAGCGTTCCGCTTCAATAAAAGTCGCCCATATTATGCTAGTTCCACCAAAGTTCCTCTTCGAGAAAAACTTTGGCTCCAGCAGCAAATCGCGCCAAGAAAAGTTGCATCAATCAGATTCATCAAGAATGAATTTTTTAGCGCCGTAATTTAAAAAATTGCAATTTTAAGTGTGTTATTAGAGTCTTCAATCCATAGACATGTTCTACCTTACGAATTCAACGGTTCGGAGCTCACCTTGCACGGTTCCTGGCGCACATTTAACTTTTTTGCGTACGATATTTTTCGAAAGATGGTGGAGCTAGATGCCGTAACATCAACGTCTTGTCCAATGAGCTTCGACGAATTCGAAGCTCTTCTAACAATTCTGCTGTTCCCCTGTCTCGAAAATACGCTTTTAGTTAGGACTATCGTCTTTTTCGCTCACTAGTTTGAAGAATTTAGCAATAATTTTCCATCACCGTCTTACGGATAAATACGTTCTTGCCTACGGTATCTGATAAAATATCGCAAATATAAAAACCACGCCAAGTGGAATTCATTAACAGCGAGCCTCAGAAAATGTGCTCACGTTTAATATTTTGACAATAATTTTACATTATTGTATAGTTGACGGCAAGTTTGGTCAACTTAATTATCAATTGAAACCTTATTTTAATGTGAAAATTAGCAAAATTCATTATTATTTCTAACCTTTAAACCATAACCATTTTTAACCATTTATAACCATATTTCTAACTTGTACCCTCAATAATGCCATCGAGTGTACTTCTCCATAAATCTATTTAAAAAATCGTCATAATTCTAGATTTCATTCGCCGAAATATAGTTTTCTCTATCATATAACCCACCCCTCTTTTGCAAATACATCTTTACCCATTTTAAGCTGAACAATGATGACGAATTCTTCATTCTCAAATATTTTATTGACCAATACAAAAGAAGCAAACAAACAAGATGCACAATTCGGTCCCTTTATATGTGTGGCATTTTTGTTTTTTTTTAGATATGTATAGATTTGTTTGTTGTGTTGAGAGTCATTCTATTCTTTCATCTTTTCTTAAAATCAATATATATATTCATGGTTGTTTTCCAAGATTTTTAAAACTCTAATTCAAACAGAAAATATAACACGTCGAGAATATTTGGAAGAAATCGGTTTTATTGTTAGAATGAGTCTCTGGGCAATTTATTTATTAGTTTATTATACATACCAGACGATTTTTCTTGTTTTGATTTTAAGAAAATGACAATCTGCTAATGTTTAATATATTTTTTATTGACAAGGATAAACAAAAACAATATTTTTCTTGTAAGTATTAAAAATAAAATTAAAAGTGATAAAAAGGTGAAAAATGCAGAAATTATTCAAAATTTACTAACTGGGGGATCTCCTACAATTGCATAATTTACATAAAAAAGGGAATGATGCAGTACTAAATAGTTTCATTTATTTTTTGTAATAATTCAAGATAAATGGAACAATTCATCTTAAAGCGAAAGGCTTTAATACGCAAACAATTAAAATATTAAATATCTTGAAGGGTTGTTTTTTCAAAAAAATAATTATTATTTTGAGCACCTTTATCATTTAAATGATTATGAAGGCATATTCGATGTTGGCGAGCATGATGGTCCCTGTTGTCCAACATGGAAATTGGTTCGAACTGCGTTGGAGAATGATGGGAGATTACCAGTTAAAAAACTCTTCGGTCCCTTTTGGTTTACCTGAAATTTATAATTTCATTTCTGAATATGAATGGTTTCCACAATATTTAGGTGGTATATCGTTTGACTAAAAGTTTGTGTGTGAACTAATAGAACAGAAAACACGTGGAAGGCAAAGTAATAACTGTAAACAAATTAAAGATAGACAACACGTAGAAGAGCCAAACTTAAAGAAAACAAACTTAAAATATTAACAGCGCTGTTTCAAGGCGCCCCAGAATATCATAGTTTTTAATGTGCACCCAGTTAATTAATTCATTGGACGTTTTATTAAAAGTTTCATTTACTGATATTAATTTAGGCTGATATCATTTAATTGTTTTATTGCCCTTTTCAGAGACAAAATAAGAAAAAATGATAATCTCGGTTGGACGGCCACAAACAACTTTTTCGTCTATTCCTCTTCAATGTCCACGCCAAATCAAAATGAATATTTTTCAATATTTAAACGTGTATTACTAATGTACATGTATTATTTTCATCTAATTTGACACGTCATTGTTATTAGCCCGTCTTAAACTATCTAAAAACATGCGCTTTTTATTGAAATATGTCATATGAGCATCTTTTCTGAGCCCTCAACTTAATCATTCAATTTGGAGTGCTATGCGTGTTACCCATTTTTTATGAGAAAAATTCAAGCAAAAATAGCATGCTCTCTTTTAATATTTTATCATGAAATTTTTATTTTAAAAGATTTTAGGCAAATATTCTAAATTCACGTAAAATCTATTCTTAAAAATTTACGTGAAGAAATGATAGCCTCAGATGGACGGGACGCTCCAACCGAGAACCTCATTCCATCCTAATCTCTGAAAAGGACAATATTTGGATTTTAATTTTCATCATCGAATCTAAAAACACAATTAACAAAGGCACGCCAACTGCTATGGTAATAAAATGGGCTCAGAAAAAATGCTCAAATATAACTTTTTGGAATTTTATTGATATTTTTAGATAGTTTAAGGAAAGCATAGTTAAACTGTTGTAAACAATGATTTATTGCAATAACGTAAAGATTTTCAGACACGTCTAAAAAGCGGAGTATCGTTATTGCCAGTCGTATTCTTCTTTTATTGTAAGAATTTTATTATTGATGATTTACCATTAGAATACTATGTTATAAACGCTATAAATAACAATCTCCGCAAGCACGTCACATGTAACTGTCAAATTCAGAGCTCAGAAAATATTCCTCAACAATATTTTTTCACTAAGGGAATCGATTGTTTGTATAAGTTAAGACCTGTTTGTCAAAGTTCTGACTACATTTTTCTGTAAATAAAAGGTGTAAAAATTTAAGATGCATTTCTATAATAAAACATTTTCATTTGCATTTGGCGTGACCAAGTTTTTATTTAACAACTATGCTCAATTTATATGACTTATAAATATAAAACTTCTATTATTCGTGTTTTTTATCATTGCTTATTTACTAGGTTAAAGAATATATAACTTTTTCAGTTAATTACCTTTATGTATTCTAATATTAATTTGTTTCAGGAAATGAATTCAATATCAATTTTATAATTAAATTGGACAAATAATAGACGAATAAACGGAAGACTAATTATATAACAGCAAAATAACAACTAGTGGTGTTCGAAATAGGATAAATTAAAGATTTCTAGAAATAAAAATAAATTTATCATAACAAACACACTCCACTTCCAAGAAACTGCGCCGCATTGCATAAGACTTCGCGTCAATTGCACTTTTAATTTATTATTTTTTTCAATATTTTATTTAGTAATTATTGTTTAACATGAGAGTAAAAAAAACTATAGTCGTCGCCAAATGCGACTACCACCGCAAAATGTGGCGAACTTTTTAAATATTATTTTTTAATTTAATTTTTATGATTATTTTCTTGTTTATGCTCATTCTATACTGTTTTTGCTTAAATAAATAGAAGAATATGTTTTAGATGTTGTTTCGATCGTGGAAGAAACGTGGAAAATAATAATAATAATCATAAAAATTAAATGAAGAAATAATATTTAAGAAAGTGCGACACATTTTGCGGTGGTAATCGCATTTGGCGACGACTATATTATAAATTATAAAAAAAAAACAAACTATAAATCATATCTCAGAGAAAAATTGCGCCGATTTTGAAAACGGATTTGGAATCAGCGCATCCGAATCTATCAATGGTCCAAGTCTCATCAAAATCTCAAGTGGACGCTAAAGTGACTTCCCTTGTAACTAAATTAAAATTTTAACTTTTTTTTTTAAAGAAACTAATAGTTTTCTCAAAAACACGCCAAATGGAACGTTCAAAAAACGAGCTCAAAATCGTACTCAAATTTAATATTTTGTGAAGATTATGATATTTTTAGAAAGTTTAAGGAAATACTGACAGACTGGTGTAGACAATATTTTTTCAAAGTACACGTAAATGTTTTAAGACAAAAATAACATGAAGAAAATGATTATTTCCACTTACCGTGCAATCGGTTCCAGTTTGAGTCAAAAAATTCTAACTAGGAATTAATAATTAAATTGATTAAAAAGTATTGTACTTTTCAGAGATCGGTGCCTAATGGAAGAGCAAAAAAAGAAGAAAAAATTATGGACGGCCACACGGCCACAAACAACTTTTTCGTCATATTCTCTTCAATATGTGCTGCTTTTTTTAAGATAACCCAAAAAAGTGGCCTTTTAAAAATACTTCCTCAAACTTTAACGGATTAATTAATTAAGACATAAGAGGATGCGTATCATACCATGTAGAGGATTTGATTCCCGATAAACCTATGTTTGTTCGATTTTTTTGAGATCGAAGTTTAAAATGAGATGCTGTAATAACGCGTGATTTTTGCAGATATGCATTTTATTTTCCGATGGAGCAATTTCCGCTTTTCCTAGATTTAATAACATCGAGAAATTGATAATTCATTTTTAAATTATTTTCAAATAGTCGCAATGAGAATATGAAACAAATTATGCAATTTATGTTAATAATTTCTCTTTTTTTCATTATATTTCTTCAAAATTTCGACTTAAAATCAGATTGATTACTTTTATTTTTTATGAAAATAAAATAGGAATTATCTATTTCTTATATTTTGATAATAAAAACATACGCTTCTATAAACTTTAATTATCACAATATGTTAATTACAATTTAAAACAGTTTTTATTATGAAAGAACAGCTAAACTTGCGCTCCGTCGTTCAATAAATGTTAGCTTAACCCAAATATTCGAAGCAATCTTTTAAATTAACTATTTAGTGCACATAAAGAACTAAAAATAAAATAATAAATAAATCATTCCATGCACATTCATGTAAACAATTTATATTCCGGAGACGCATTAAATTGAACATACAGTTGCGATGAGGAGCTCGGTAGCAAATTCGTCGTACTTGTTGGTGTCGACGGTGACAATAAAAAGTTGGACGAGGACGATCCGAGAGTCTTGTTCCTCGAAATCATCGATGAGCCAATTCGACGCGATGCTTTTCGCGCAATTAGCGACGTGAACGTCGTCTAAACATTAGTCGCTTTAAGATAGAAAACGCGACTATTCTTTATCTCAAATTTAGACGTTATCAAAATAAAAATATAAAAGGGAAAATAAATAAACCGTTCAAAATCGGGTTAAGGCATTTTCAAATCAGTGCTATAACATGCGTGTTATGAATGTTGTTATTATGTTAAATTAAAATATAGTTGGTACTGATACTATTTAAGAGCATTCAAAGCCAAACATCCCAAATCGAAAATTGTTTGAAAATGTTCAAACAAAGAAATTTTTATAAAATATGAAAACAAAACAATTACTAACCTTTTTCCGTGATTGTGCTAAAAGATCCTTATAGATTTCACTGCGAAGAAATCGTTGATAACTATCATTTTTCATTAAGCAATAAATGTGGTCCTTTAATTAAACAATAATAGGCACGTTATCTATACAGTTATACCGCTGCTTCATCAAAACTCCAACGATTCGGATTTTTCAAATTCTCCTCAGTTATATCCATCACTTTACAATCCACATTTACAGGCGATGTTGCGGCATTCGTATCAATGAACTCATTGTAGATTTCAGTAACCATGACGGGCACCATCCTTGAGTTGCACTTGCGTAGTCTTTGAACCTTTATATATCAAATTGTTAGTGTTAGAATATCTTGTTGTCAAACCAACCTCCCACCAGAAGCGAAGATTTTCACCGGAATACTCTTTATCCAAGAACTTTTGAAGCGTTTCACGACCAAGTGGATCGGCCAGTAATTCTTCGAAGCATTCCTCCCAAAGTTTTAATCTTCTTGTTTGGATTTCACCAGTTCTAAAAATAGAATTGTTGATTTGTGCATTGTTAATCGTTAATTTTCTAATGGTTTATGGGAGAATGGATAATTAGACACTGGAAAGTATACAATTTCTTGGAATCTGGAAACAATAAGGTCTGAAATTGAAAGTAAAAATAGGTGAATTTGGTATATTATTTTCAAGATTTTCAAAAAAGCCCGGCAAATATAAATGAACATTTTGTCAAAATATAAACATGGATAACATATTTACACATATGTAGTTTCATATAACATAACACGTCAGTTTTACTAGCCCGTCTTAAGCCATCTAAAAATTCACACTTTTTACCAAAATATTATATGAGCAGCCCAACTCTTTTGGTGCGAAAAAAGCGAAAAAAAATTAAAATTTTCCTTGAAGTCTATTTATAAAATTTTGTGTAACATTTAGGAAGCATAATATTGCAAAACTCAAGAAGAAATCAGTAAAATGAGCATCAAAACAAGGTGATGTTCTATGCTCATTCAACTTCTGAAATTAATCTTTCAACAAGATAATGCTCTGATTCACTCCAGTGGATCGACGCTGGTTTCAGCTAAATAAACTTGACGTTTTGCAATTTCCTGCGTGCTCAAATGAAGTCAATCAACTTTAGTTTCGTCTCCTACGGCATGTTTACAAAAGTAGATCTCATTTTCAATTTGTGGAGGACCTTAAAATTAACATGGTCAAATCTTAAGCAAATCTTACTTCATAAGCTAATCGCTAGTATACCAACCATAATATTTTATGTAATATCTATTCACGTTAGCTCTACTAATTATTCATGTAATTTTGATCAATAAATATGCATAAAAACGGAATTTTGTGAAGGATTTCGTATAGTTATGACGGTGCGTTTTTTCTATAAATGCTCCTAGCAATGTGGCACTTTTGTAGATTTTGATGAAAGGTGGTATCCAAGGTGTTTTCATGATTCTGAATCCAATGATCTTAGTTTTGGACCATTTCCTCAACCGTAAGATATAGAAATAGTTTTTTTGGGGTTGTCGTATAGTTTTTACGCTCAGTATATATCAATATTATCTTCTAATACTCTTCTAGATGTTGGTATGATTGGCATGATGTTCGGATGGTCAAATTTTGAGCAAATCCTACTTTATAAACTAATCGCGAGCATACCGACCATAATATTTTATGTGATATCTAATCACAGGTAGCAATGAGTTTTTCATGATAATGTATACAAGGATATCATCATTTATGCTTAATTCTGAATCCAATGATCTCAGTTTTGGACCATTTCCTCAACCGTGACATATAGAAATAGTTGTTTTTGGGAGGTGTCGTATGATTTAGAGTATACGCGTAGAGTATATTTAAAAAAGACCTACAGTTTATCGTGTTGCCAGAAGTCTACAGTATCATTGATCCATGGATTTGGATGTGATTGGAATGGATCGTTCGACGATCCGGGTTGTGTCAAAAATGGATCAAATATCTTCCTCTGGTCGAAATATGACAAATAGCTGAAGAATAAAGAATAAAAGTCATAAACAAATTAAAAACCAACTTTTCCACAACTTTTGAAGTCCGTAAAACATTCTTATTAAGACGATTATTAAGTTGATTTATCTTGAATAATATAATATTTTCAATTTTATCCTATTCTTGATTACCTCTAATTTTAGCGTATCTTGTACTTGAGTGCATCGCCGAAGCCCCGGACGTGCATAATAATTATTACGAAATGATCCACTGTTACCTGATGTGTTTTTAGAACCCCTTCAATAACTTGTTATAATCATGGAGTTTTATGAAGCAACTAACGTTGAAACAGCCGAAACTGTGACTGTCGTTGTTGATGTTGAAGGAGTAGCTGTTGAATCGCCTTGTTGTGGTGTAGTTTTTCCATTCGATGTAGATGGTAAGCTGGCATAAGCGTGGGCCGCAGCAGCGCTTGTTGAAAATGGACTGCATCCTAAATACAAATTTAAAATAGTGGTTTTTTTATGATACAATTGAATACCAGACGAGGCAGCCGCGTTAAGAGCAGCATGGCCCCCACTACTGTATTTGGGTCGGCCCGATCGTGAGAGTTTTCGAAAGTCGACCTATATAAAGTATAAACTTTTTTTCTGTTTTATTTTGTAACCTCCGTAGTGTTGACACATCCTGGAACTGGACGATGCACATCCCAAAATGCTCGCTCTTGGCTATCAAGAATTTGTCGCTCTAATCGGTCACGCTTTTTGTCGACTCTAAATATTTTGAAATTTAGTCGAATGTGACTAGAAATACATTAATAAATTATATGTGAATATTTAAAAGAGTTCTTTGTTCATATTACAAGTTGTGAGAAATTGACAATTCTCATTTCCATTTCATAAAAATAAAAATAATCAACAGGACGTGAACTATAAATTTTGACGAAATATAACAAAAAATTATGAAAAAAGCGAAATTATTTATATAAATTAGAAATTTGCTTCACGTTCTCAATGAGAAGTTCTCATTGAGACCATTTGAAATTAATTCAAAAATATTGAAAATTAATTGTCAATTTCTTACACTTTGACAATATTAAGTATGCATACACGCCACCCAATCTAGTAAAATGACAAGCTCATTTGATGATCTAAACCTTAATTTATCTTTAAAATTTGACGATATATGGACTGTTTGTATATATATATATATATGATAATACTAGTATAAACCACGTACGCGCGCCAATAGAAATGATGAAAATGAATGCTCACTAATGAGCTTGAATTTTAGACACTTTAAAAAAATTTAAATTAAAAATTAGAGAAAACTACTCTCTACGCACGCCGACTGGTATGATAATAAAATGAGCTCCGTAAACGTTCTCAAATATAACTTTTTGACAAGAAATTAGTATATTTAGATAGTTTATGGAACGCCTAGTTAATTAGCGGTAACCAATGTTTTATTAAAAAGTTGTAACAATTTTCAGACACTCTTAAATATTGGAAAATTGATGTTTCCAGTTGGCGTGTCTACGTATCAATGGAAAATGGCACATCTTTATTATTCAGTATCGGTTAAAAATTTCTAAACGCATGGGCTTTTCGAGCATAACTGGTTTACGAGATCCGGTATTGAGCCGAAATTTTTACCAGTTGCACACCAACTGGTATGATCATACAATGATCTCAGAAATCGTGCTCAAATATAAATTTCTGGAAGGATGTTAATGTTTTTAGATATTTAAGACAAGCCTAGTTAATTTGTCAATATCAATGTTTTATTAAAAAGTTGTAACAATTTTCAGACACTCTTAAATATTGGAAAATTGATGTTTCCAGTTGGCGTGTCTACGTATCAATGGAAAATGGCACATCTTTATTATTCAGTATCGGTTAAAAATTTCTAAACGCATGGGCTTTTCGAGCATAACTGGTTTACGAGATCCGGTATTGAGCCGAAATTTTTACCAGTTGCACACCAACTGGTATGATCATACAATGATCTCAGAAATCGTGCTCAAATATAAATTTCTGGAAGGATGTTAATGTTTTTAGATATTTAAGACAAGCCTAGTTAATTTGTCAATATCAATGTTCTATTGAAAAGGCGTAACAATTTTCAGAAACACTTAAAAATTGGAAAATTGTAATTTTCAGTTGGCAGTTGTGTCTGGAAGGGTTAGAAACTTTGTGGACAAGTGTCATACGAAAATAAGAAAAATAAAATAAAGTATTCGTAGAGTTATGCTCGAAAACCCCCGTTTACAATCTTTTGACCGGTACTGTATAGGTTTAAATATTCAAAATTCATCACTTTCGTACGCACGTCTACTGAAATCCTCGATGTTTGACACTTTTAGATCATATTACACGGTTCTACGTGAATATATCAATTTGCTTTTTTTCCCATCTTAAATGTTTATCACATAACTAATCCAATCTACAAAACGGCAATGTTTAATTAACCTGGGTGGTCTAAAATGTGTCCCGGGTTAAACACTCAATGTTATTTTATTGTTTATTTTTGATTGCTTTTATAAATAACTTTAATATATATTTTAAAAATCATATTTTAATTAGATTTCAACAATAAACTTGTCAATTACTTTAAGAAGCTTATATAGTACACATTATTATCTTAGCCCTTTATATCGTTTTAAATTTGGACTATTAGTGCCGACCATAAATCTTATAATAAAATAACTAACTTGTATTGAGCTTCAGCTTGCATAAAAACAAACTCCCATTTTCTTGAAAACATCTTTTGAAGTTTAGCGAGATTCTCTGCTTCAAAATCCTCGAGCTCAAGATGAGCTTTATTTTGCATTGTTCTCTTGCACAAGTAAACAGCTGAAAAGGGCCAACTATAAAAGACACAAAGAGACCTTAACTAACCATAATCGGTATTCTCCGGTTCCCAACAATTGGACGGCCAGAAATATGGTGTTTGAAACCGATAAAAAGTTCCATCATTTTTGACAGTGAGCACATGGTCGTCAATTTGAAATAAATAGCCATGAGATGCAATTAAATGTGCTAAGTGCAGAGCATCCGCTAGAAATAAATTATTTTATGTTTTTTCATTGGTATCAACTATTTCTTACAGAGATCTGACATCTCGAGATTCTTCATTATCCATGCTATCAAGTCTTGGCCAGTGAACACAGATGGAACTTTTGAGAGAAAGCTTTTCACTGTTTTTATTGGCACTCCATTGTCGGGATCGAGCATTTGCTGGACTAGATGCTCCATTCGATGGTATACCATATTGTTTGGATGGACTAGACGTTCCTCAGAATTGGCATTTAATCTGAAAGTATTATTTAATGTATAAGAATGTGTTTTTTAAATTTTAATAGGATTATATTTCAGTAAAGGGAATATTTTAAATTTTCGTGAAGGAATAAATGGAAGAGCTGTTTGTGGCCGTCCAAACGATAACCCAATTTTGTTATATTTTTTGCTACCAATCACTGAAAAGGACAACTTTCTTAAATATCAAACTTGTATCTTTGAATAGATCAGTTTTAATGTATTTTAATTAGTACTATCCAAGATTATATGGTCATATGTGTATTCGAATGCAGTTTTCTAGATTAATATCGACTAACATATAAGCTTCATTACTCGTATCAAAATGCAGAAATGATATCATTTTTAGCTATAGTAATACTTTGTTAATTATAAATTACAAATTTGTATAAATTATATTAACATGATTTCTTTAAACTATAAACTAATGAACGCCAAATTAGCATTATGATTTTGCAATATTTCAAGCTTAATTAATTATTAACTTCTAAGTAAGTTAAAAACTGATTTACATCTCAACTTAACAGGATTTCCTTAAAATATCATTAAAATATAAACTGAAAAAATAAAATATCATTTATTGTCCGTTTCAGAGATCGGTGCCGAATGGAAGAGGAAAAAATTAGGATGGAATGAGGTTCTCGTTTGGACGGCCACACTTTTGTATCTCATCAATGTGTGTTGTCTCAAAAACGTCAGTACACTTTGAAGAGGAATAGACGAAAAAGTTGTTTGTGGCCGTGTGGCCGTCCATCTAAGACATTTTTCTTATTTTTTTGATCTTTCATTAGGCACCGATCTCTGAAAAGGAAAATTTAAAAAATTTCGAGTGACTCTTTTAAATTTGATTGATCTGTTAATTCATTCATAAATCTTGATTTCTATCCTACGATTTACCGTATAAGTTTGAGTTAGTTTTACCAGTGATTGCATCTCATGTGCACGTTTGACTAAATACTGTCTAGATTTGTGAGGGAAAATTTTTATATTTATTTCGGGTATTTTAATTCAAAGAATAAATTCATCATTAAATCATAACGGTAAATAGGGATTTAGATAGTTACATGAGACTTCCATTTTATTTTTGCAGGTGGCGTGTATTCGAGTTTTATTTTTTGAAAAATATATTGTGTGGATTTATTGATTTTTATAGTAATAAGAAGCTTTATCTCTGTCAAAGCCAATTGTTTACAGAAACGCGAAGGCACGCCAACTGGAAAAATAAAATGGAAGTCTAATTTAACTATTTAAATCCTAAATATCTTATTATCTTGTCTGGAAAAGTCCAGACAGAAATTATTAACACGTGATTAAATTCCAATTGAATGGTCAATTGCGGGTAGAGTTAAGAGATTATTCAACGTGTATAAATATTTTTACGACTATTCAATAAAACGTTGTTTACGAAAATTTAACTATGCGGTTCTTAAACTATCTATTGTCCTTTTCAGAGATCGGTGCGTAATGGAAGAGCAATAAAAGAAGAGAAAATTATGGGCGGTCACACGGCCACAAAAAACTTTTTCGTCAATTCCTCTTAAATGTGTGTCTGCCCATTATTTCGAAAAAAAGAATGACCGTCTAAACGAGAACCTCATTCCATCCTAATTTTTTCCCCTTTCATGAGGCACCCATCTCTTAAAAGGACAATAAAATATTAATACATTTGCATAAAGGAAGATTTAAGCACATTTACTGCGTTAATTTTATTAAAATAGCAGTTGGCGTGCGTTGGCCAGGAGTATTATGAACGCAGAAGCACGCCACCCGCTCTAGTAAGTAATTTCTATCTTATTTAATGTTCTGTGATTTTATTTACCTATAAATAGGAATTTTTGACTTGAAATAATATTAATCTGATTGAAAATAACTTTAAAATACCAAAAATGTTTATTAAAACGTAATTGAATATCGCAGAAATTTCTGGGAGTCATGCAGAATTCAAGATAGCCCCCTTTCTTTCACCGCATCGATTTTGGTAAATGTTAAGTTTTATTATACCAATTATTTATAGAAGAATGAATCTTAAAGAAAGTATATTCAGAATTAAAAATAATAAGAATAGGACATAAATTAAATTATACAGATCATATTTAACTATTGTCCTTTTCAGAGATCGGTGCCTAATGGAAGAGCAATAAAAGAAGAGAAAGCCAAACGGCCACAAACAAAATTTTTCTCAATTCCTCTTAAATATGTGTTGCCCATAATTTCGTAAAAAAGAATGGCCGTCTAAAAAGAGAGGCCGTCCAAACGAGAACCTCATTCCATCCTAATTGTTTTCCTCTTCCATTAGGCACCGATCTCTGAAAAGGACAATATAGTCATTGCCAAATGCGATTACCACCGCAAAATGTGGCGCACTTTTTTAAATATTATTTTTCATTTAATTTTTATGATTATTTTCTTGTTTATGCTCGTTCTATACTGTTTTTGCTTAAATAAAATGAAGAATATGTTTTAGTTGCTGTTTCAATCGTGGAATAAATGTGGAAAACCATACAAATTAAATGAAAAAATAATATTTAAAAAAGTTGGCGACGACGCATTTCGCGACGACTATATTTTAATGAAATAACACGTTACGTGAAAAAGGAGAAGTTCTACCAAATGTGCAACATAAACCCAGTTTTAAAATTAGCATAGACAGTAAATTAAAATAGTTTTCTGTTATTATGTTACTTTATGAACGGTTTAGTCAAATAATTATAGTAATAGGACACTTTCTTTATTGAAACTAAAATATAACTAATTAAGATAAATAGTTAATTGTTGATTTCTATACAAAATGTGTGTTTTATCTATTCTAACTACAAGAAAAACAATAAGAATTTACAAAATATAAGAAACGCAGAAATATGGAGAATAACTTTATAGAAAATAGAGCATATAGAAGGAAATATTCAATATAAAGCTATAAACTAAAAGCAACTCCCTTCCGCTAAGACATTTACCAAAAAAAACACTTTTTATGCCCCGAATAGCCCGCGTTAAAAAGATTAAATGGGGGACAAACAATGAATTGGGTTATAAAATATAAAATTATCTTAAAGTAAACGTGAAATTTATGTAAACTTACAAATTCTGAAATTATCTTTAATTTAACATATGTCGAATGTGAACTTTTATTTTTTGCACTATAATTAAATTTTTCATTTGGAATTTAATTGTGTCAGGTTAATGATTTAACTTATTAATTAATTAATTAATAGTCTTTAAACATCTTTTTAAGAAAAACAAATATAATTTTTGGAAAAATCCAAACTCAAACTAAGACATTTACCAAAAAAACACATTTTATGCTCTGAATAGCCCGCGCTAAAAGATTAAATGAGGCAAACAATGAACTATAAAATATAAAATTATCTTGAGGTAAACGTGTAATTTAAGTTAACTTTTCTTGTTTTATCTCAATCCGATTTGACGAATAAGATTTTCCTCGAATCAAGCATATTTCAATTTTGCGAATAAACGTTTATTATCAATAAATCTATATCGTGGTGTTGGTTAATAAAAAATCAGGGTTAAAGGAGCATTCCGAATAATAAAATGGTCTCTCTCTCTCTTGGGGTCTTGTCGATTTAAATTCCAATTTGTTTATTATTTCGTTTTCTTTTTTCATATTCTTAACAATTATATCAATGTAACAAACAATTAGTTGAGATCAAAAATATAAAACAAAAAATTTCATGAAAAATCGAAATAATTTTGACCCCAAGCGAGACCATTTTATTATTCGGAATTCTCCTTTAAACCTGTTTTTGGAATATCATTTATAAACTACGTTGCTAAGAAACTTTAAATCATTTTATGCACGAAGGTTTAACAAAATTAACTGAAAATTTATATTATTTGCATCAACGTTTTACGGATGAATACGTACTTGCTATATAGCCTCTGAATTCGTAAAAAATGTTCTACAATTTTTGTTTATTCTGTTTATTTTCTAAAAATATATAGTCGTCGCCAAATGCGATTACCGCCGCAAAGTGTGGCGCACTTTTTTCAATATTATTTTTTCATTTAATTTTCATGATTATTTTCTTGTTTATGCTCGTTTTATACTGTTTTTGCTTAAATAAATTGAAGAATATTTTTAGATGTTGTTTCAATCGTGGAATAAATGTGGAAAATAATAATAATCATAAAAATTAAATGAAAAAATAATATTTAAAAAACTGCGCCACACTTTGCGGTGGTAATTGCATTTGGCGACGACTATATATTATCAAGTTGTGAGAAATTGATAATTCTAATTTTCATTTCATAAAGCGAAATTATTTAAATAAATTAGAAATTTGCATCACGTTCTCATTGAGACCATTTGAAATTAATTCAAAATATTGAGAATGAACTATCAACTTTTTACACTTTGACAATAGTTTATTTCAAACTTGTTGGCGAGGCAATGCAAAAATTTGCGCTTTGCAACAATTATAAAAAGATAGAGTTGTATTTTGTATCTTGTTGCGCAGCGATGCGCCGTCAAAAAATTTGAAATAGTCTGTAGTCTGTGAAAATATAATCGTAGTATAGTTTTTTTCTAGACGCGACAGAAACATATTTTATCAAAGGGACACACACATTTTTGAGACTACACAAATAATGAGAATTAGAGAAGAAAAACAGCGAAACCGTGAGAAGCGCGAAATTTTATCTTTTAAATTACGCTGGTGAATCCGAACCCGACGGTTGAGAACAAAACACGTTTCGGCGACAGGCGGAAAAGATTTTAATAAAAATTATTCAAAGCTTGGCTATCTAGGTTTTCTCGCGACAATTGAAAAAATATAGAACTAAATTAAAGTCTAATGTTATAAAAACGAAACATTTTTCAAGGTCATTAAAATAAATTAAAATTTAAATAATAAGATTTTTAACTCAATTTTGGGATTTTTAAATAACATTTATGGTAGGCTCAAATATTTCAACTATACAGTAAACATATTTCTTCTCTCTTAGCCTTCTCTGAATACATAAGATCGAAGTTTTTAAAACTTTTCTCGTGAACGAAGGATTTTTAGTCCGCAGCGGGCGCGTTTGGATTGACCAGTGTTATGTATCAAAAACTTTACTATGACAATATAAAATTTTAATACTCTCGAATCTCGAATCTCGTATTTTTTCTGTTTTTATTCTATCTGCTTCTTTGTTTCTCATTATTGATGTTTTCTATAAATATTTCTTCGAAACTAAAATAATCCAAAATCCTCAATACATTGTTTTACTATTATTTATAGAGATTATAAAACATATATGCAAATTCTTTTTATGTTATTAAATTATATTGAATTCGTCTTTTGCAAATGATATATTTGGCTGAAACTATTTTGATACTTGATAATAAATTTACATCTTTTAAATCTAAAATTTATTATTATTATCAAGTTATGAGAAATTGACAATTCCAATCTTATTTTCATAAAAAATAAAAGTAATAAATCTGATTTTGACAAAATATAACTCATATAATGAAAATTATTGTCCATTTCAGAGATCGGTGCCTAATGGAAGAGCAATAAAGGAAGAGAAAATAATTGGCGGCCACACGGCCACAAACAACTTTTTCGTCAATTCCTCTTAAATGTGTACTGCCCATAATTTCGTAAAAAAGAATGGCCGTCTAAGAAGAGAGGCCGTCCAAACGAGAACCTCTTCCATCCTAATTTTTTCCTCTTCCATTAGGCTCCGATCTCTGAAAAGGACAATATTTAAATAAATTGGAAATTTGCTTCACGTTCTAAAATATTGAAAATCAATTATCAATTTCTTATATTTTTATAATAGGTTTTTTATCAATATTAATTATATGATAATTAGTGTGAAAGCAAACTTGTAGGAATTCGATCCCGAAAAGAAAAGTGGAATTCTCGAAAAAATAAAATAAAAAGTACAAATTAATGGTTTAAAAACTGTTCCGATATATTTCACCTGATTGAAATTCTTCGCAATTTTTCAAAACGTTATTAGCTTTGAGAGCCAACAGCAATTAACAGATTCAAATAAGTTTTGTTATTGATTTACTCTATTTTATACATCAATGCTATCAAGGATATCAAAAATAGTATTGCTAATTTATGTCTCTAGAACTTAGTTTATAAGAAGCTATATATTTTTACAAAATTATAGAAACAAATATAACAGGATGAAATCTAGCAAAATAACAATAGCTTTTAACAAATACCTGAGCCTTGGAATCGCCATAACTTCGATATAACTTCTTCACTTCCTTCAGCTTCAGCAAAATTTCAATGATAACAAAATCAATTTTCGGTCTCGAAATTTGGATAAAATTATAAATCCAAGCAATATAGACAATAATGAAGTTAATCCCTTCTGCTTATATCTCTGTTCCCATTTCTCCAATTGATTCTATGTCAACTACACGTTGGCGTCGAAATATTTTGTCGAAAAATGTTCGAAAAATCGACAACAATATTTATCTGAAACAACAATTATTGTATAGATTAAACCCAATGAAAGCAGCATAAAACCCAAAAAAAGAAAAGAAAATCGAGCCGTTTGGAAAAGTAACGAAATAGACGGCAATGAATATAATAACGATGATGAGAATGATGCCTAGGAATAAGAAAAGAAGCCGTTTAAGATGTAGATGGAATAAGAAGAAGAATAAGAAGAAGAAGAAGCCACTATTTTCCTTCATCTTGTTAAAAAAAACCCAATGAAGAACAGAAATTTAAGACAGCATACAGCCTCTATCGCTGAGCTGCGACTATGGATTGACAAAAAAATATGCACACATAATAAGATGGGTGGTGAGTGACAGAGAGTCTGAATAACAACAACAACGACGACGACGACGGCGTCGTCGTCACTAGAATATTTTTTTTCGTGTGCGTCGTTGGCGGCATTAAAAGCACATAAATACACCATTGTGATGAATAGTGTACGGAATCTGAGGCACACCAGATAGAGATGCATCGAGAATTGCAAAGGAAAATGCGCATGATGATGAGGATGATGATGAACAATGAATGAACGAATGCATGAACCAGTAGATAAAGTTTATAGAGGAAAGAATTGAGTATAAACTATAAAGCTTAACTTAATCATATAAAAAATGACGATTGGAGGGATCGATGGATATATATATATATATACTTGAGCATGCCGCCGGCAAATCGCCTTTTGGAAGAGAAACAATTTAGAGTTTAATCAACAAAGGGCATAAAGCAATACTGGAACGGTTTTATAATGTTTTTTTAAATATTAATTTTAATATCATGTTTATATGGATTGGTTTGTTTGCATTGCTAAAACACTCCATCGAAACAAAACTGCGCCGCATTGCAAAAGACTTAATAAGTCAAGGAACACGAGGTAAATGGCTTTTATAAAAATAATTATTTCACAAAAATGATTGAGAGTATGGTAATGATTTGGATATCAAAATAGCCGTAATTTTATGCTTAAAAATATGCACTAACACGCCAAATCGAAATTGCGATTTTGTGATTTTTAAACGCGCGTGGAAATTTTTACGTCTTTATAACAAAAAAGTTTTTATTACAATTTAATTAAGCTTGTCTTAAACTATCTAAAAATGTTAATATCCTTACAAAAAGTTATATTTAAGCATGCTTACTGAGCTCATTCTATTACCATACAAGTTGGGGTGCACTAAGTGCACAGAGACAATAATTTTCTAATTTTGCACTCACTGCCACGAAACCGCGCCGCATTGCAAAAGACTTCGCACCAATTGAAAACTCAACCTTTTAATTTATTATTTTTATTTTCAATATTTTCAATATTTACAAGTCACTTATATTGACGATGAAGACTCTTCTGATCCATTAATTGAGGTACTAAGAATTTCTTTTCATTAATTCATCAGGATTTATACAGAATGAAACGTTAACTGATAAATAAAATATTGAAAATAAAAATAATAAATTAAAAGGTCGTGTTTGCAATCGATGAAAAGTCTTTTGCAATGCGGCGCGGTTTCTTGGAAGTGGAGTGCTAAAACAATATTGTTTAATAATAAGTAGTGCAAGCTGTCCTTATCGGCGTCCTTTTAATTATAAAAAGTTGTAAAAATTGTTACTTTTGTCTTTTAAGATAAAGCTACTGTACAACAGGACAAAACACCATCACAAAAATCGAAGAAGAACGTGAACAATTTAAAATTCTAACCTGCACGAGATTTATTAACGGCTGAAACCATTTTCATTATTTTTTAGTTGTCTGTAATAATAGCTTAAATTTCAGATAAACTTCACGAAAACCATTTTTTCTTCATTATGGATTCAACCAATTGGTCAATATAAAATCTTAAAATAAACAAAAACCGGCCTTATTTACAAATAAAGCACTCATCCATTACTAAACCAGCCACATCCTTCGTTGTAATTTGCACGCACGCCAATTGTTTGAATATTTAAACGCATAAAATGAAGCTTGACGTGAAAATTTCTTCTTTCCATTGATAACTATTAATAATATAACTACATTTATCTCTAAACTATAAAGGTCTCTGAATAGTAAACTCCTAGCATTATAACTGGGCATCCCTTTTCTATCATTTCAATTGGTGTGTGCACGACATAGGTCATTTTTTGTCATTAATGGAACCTGTGAATTTTAACCTAGGTGCTTTCCGAATACATATTATCAAAATATAAGAAATTGACAATTCCAATTTTATTTTCATAAAAATAAAGTAATAAATCTGATTTGATCTAGAAATTTTGAAGAAATAAAATGAAAAACAGAGAAATTATTAACATAAATTGAATATTTGTTTCATGATCTCTTGGAGACCATTGAAAATAATTCAAAAATGCGGAAATTGAATTTTCAATTTCTTATATTTTGATAATATTTATAGCAAAAATATAATTTTTTGAAAATTTGTTTTAGAAGTGCACGCCAACTGAAATGTTTGATTTTTCCATATGTTAAAGAACTCCATCTGATTCTAACTATTAGAAATTTGTGTCTAGACTTGGAATATATCCTGTTCGACAAAATATCGTTGCTATAATTAATCTGGTTGGTCTTTAATACTGATCCAATTGGTGTGGAAGTTCTATTCATGTTTTAATTGATACTCACTCAAAGTCTCTCAAAATTGATTTTGCAATATAGTTAACAATTATTACGTGATTATTGATCCCCATATACCCTTTAATTATGAATAGTTTGGCCATTTGAACCAAAAATCTAGGACTGTATTTTAATTCTTGAAACCATGGATTTTTTTTAAAGAATTTTGTATACAAGCTCCCCAACTTATATGGTAATAAAATGAGCTCAGTAAACGTGCCCAAATCTAACTTTTTAGAAAGATATTGATATTTTTAGAAATTTTAAAAAAAGCAAAATTAAATTATTGTAAAAAAAAGTTTTGTTAAAAAGACGTAAAGTTTCTATAAAAGTTTAAAAATCACGAAATTGTAATTACCATTTGGTTTTCAAATACGTAGTTCTGAATTCCGAATTTGAAAACTTGCCACTGGTGGTCACATTCACCAAATTCTAATGTCGTTTATACAAATTTTAATCATGTTTTACTAATTTCTGTGTGAACATTCAGCACGCCAACTGAAAATAACGATTTTCTGAATTTTAAGAGTGTCGGAAAACTTGTTCATCTTTTTAACAAAAATGTTTCACTACAATTTAACTAAGCTTGTCTTAACCCATCTAAAATCATTAATATCTTTCCAAAAAATTAAATTTGAGCACGTTTACTGAGCTTATTGCTTTACCATACCATCTCACTCAGTATATACATACCTCCAGTTAAAAAAACCCGCTTATTTTACCAAGAAATAGTTAATTTTTACCCAGCAGAAATATTACCAGTTCCTTTTTAATAGAAAATACTAAGAGCACGCCACTGCCACGACTAAAGCGCATCTTGCAAAAAACAGACCTTTCACTTTTTATTTATTTCCTTTATTTTTAAGACGTAACTTCTTGAAATTTGATTTACTTTTTCACACCAAATTGAATGGTTAGGTTGGGGGCTCAGAAAAGTTGCTCATTTTGCAAAGTTCGGCAAGAAGCGTATGTTGTTAGATAGTTTAAGACGGGCTAGTAACAATGAAGTGTCAAGTTATATGAAACTAATACGTGTAAATTACTAATAAACTTTTAAATATTGAAAAATATTCATTTCGAGTTGGCGTGATTTTTTGGACCGTTAAAAATCATTGATTAATGGTGTTCAATATGGTTTTGACTATGTCGCCGCCACATCTGGCACGACACATTGACTGTATTATTCCTATTATACTAGTTGTATATCTGTCGGCCTTCTACCATATTTACCATATTTTCATTAATATATAATCAGTCAAACTACTATTGTAATAATTCCTTGTTAATCTACAACTACACTCCACTCCGCTGCCAAGAAAACGCGCCGCATTGCAAAAGACTTCGCACCAATTGCAAAAACTATCCCTTAATTTATTATTTTTATTTTCAATATTTTATTTATCAGTTAACGTTTCATTCTGCAGAAATCCTGATGAATTAATGAAAAGAAATTCTTAGTACCTCAATTAATGGACCAGAAGAGTCTTCATCGTCAATATAAGTGACTTGTAAATATTGAAAATAAAAATTATAAATTAAAAGGCTGATTTTGCAATTGGTGCGAAGCCTTTTGCAATGCGGCGCGGTTTCGTGGCAGTGGAGTGACACTGAATAAAGTATAAAATACTCTTAAGCTGTTACAGGCTCTAAAAACTGTCTTAAACAAAATATTTGTTTAAATCTTGTATATCATTCGGGAGGGTACAGATGTAGTATTAAAAACAAAACCAAGTTTAAGTCGAGTATGAAAGGATTATTTTGATATATAATTTATATTAATGGATCCTGGAAATTTTGAGTAATCGGTATTTTCTCAATGTTAACTGTTGTTTTTGCTCTTTTACGAAAAAAATAAAACCCGGTTAGTCAATAATTTCGAACGGTTCGGTTCTAAATAAAAAAAAGATAATTCTAAGAAGTTACGCTTAAAAAAATAAAGTTTAAATAAAAACTGAAAGGCTTGGTTTTTGTAATTTTTCCACACTTGTTTTGAAAAATTAACAGTAGGTGTGGCAGTGAAGTTCTAAAAGCTCTACAACGGATATTTCGAATTAATGCAATCTAGTCCGAGTAATTAACGATGTTCTTACTCTTAATTAAAAGTAATATAATAATTATATATTGTTTGACAATTGATTGGTTATAGAAAAGTTGAATAAAACATTGAGTATAATTGTAACAATTTTTCTTATTTGAAATACTTTTAGGCTTTTACATTCAATGTTTAGGGTTCCATTTAATTTAGTTTTGATTATATCACATTTGAATTATGATTATTGTAGTTTTCAGAGATCGGTACCTAATGGAAGAGAAAAAAAATTGATGATCTCGTTTTCCCGGCCACTCTTTTGTATCCCCTCAATGTGGGTTGTCTCAATAAAATAGACAAAACAGATCAAAGAGGACGAGATGGAAACTCCTTTGTGGCCGTTTAAACGAGAACCTCATTTTTCCTCTTCCACCGATCTATGAAAAGTGAAATATATAATGGAATAATATCTTAACTGGTGTTTAAAATAAACTATAGTTAAAAATCCCACAATAAAAATTATAAGTTTTATTAAATTCAAGCAGTGCTGTTCAAAGCTCACGGGATAGTACGTGAGTTTTGAAGTGTCATATACAACCACATTTGTGTTAAATGTTCAGTAGATCTCTTCATACTTCCCGCAGTATTAAAAATTCAGTTATATTGCCGGCACGCCAAGTTGAAATAGTGATTTTCCGAAGAGTGTGTTAAAGTTTTTACGGCCTTTTTGGAAACCATTGCTATTTACGGATGGCTTTACGGTTATCATGATTTAAACGTCTATTTTGTTATAATATTTATCATAAGGTATTTTCAAATATTATAAAATTAGAAAATACGTTGAAATCCTATCGAAAATAAAAAGCAAAAAAACGCATACTTACAAAGCGCACCGCAGGGAATGACAGAATCGGCCTTACGAGATAGGTTATATGAATATTTTAAATGAATATAAAAATCACAAAGATTTATATATATACGTATTTGTGGATATATATATATATATAATAAATAAATACCGATTGGTGTAAGGAATACTAAACCATATCGCATATTTTTACCCATACTTAATTAGCGAAAGGTTGAAGGAGATAGAATTATATAATTTAACAATATCAACAATAATATAAGGAAACCAGTGAAATATAATCACAGAAAATAATAAGACCCGTTCCGTTTCGCAGCCTCATATTTGTTTTTTCCGCTTATTTTTCAGAGTGGTTTGTGGTTATGACATTATATACTATAAACAAAAAAAGAATATTGAGAAGGGGTTGTCGGAAGAATCATTATTAAAAAAGGAAATAAATCTCGTGTTAATTTATTGAAGGATTAGAACTTTTGATCGAATTTGGATTATTGAATATTATTATTTGCTCGTACTTAAATTTTTGAGCTAATTTAAAGAGTTTAATGTGGTCAACAAAGTATTAAGTTTTAATTAGGTTTAATTAGTGTATTGTCGTTTTAAGAGATCAGCGTCAAATGGAAGAACAATAAAAGAAGAAAAATGATAGTCTCGTCAGGACGGCCACACGACCCACAAACGACTTTTTTTTCGTTTATTCCTCTTCAATGTATGTGATCCATTTTTTGAGTCAATACATATTTATGTGGCCGTCCAAACGAGAACCTCAGTCCATCCTAATTTTTATTGCTTTATTTAGATTATAACTTAATTAGGACCAGCGATTGAGAGGAATCAGATAGAGAATTCAAAAAAAAAATCAATAAAACCAGTTGAAAAATGTACTTTTTGAGCATCTCTACTTGTTCGTTCTTTTTGTCTTCAGATGTCATTTTAGATCTGACTATATCAAATATACAAAAAAGCAAAGAAAGACTATTAATTAGTCAAGAAACACGAGGTAAAAAACGTAAATAAAAATAATAATTGCGCAAAAATGGTCAAGAGTACAGTAATGATTTGAATATATATCAAAATATTCGTAATTTTATGCTTAACAATATGCACTAATTGCACAGAGACAATAATTTTGTAATTTTTACGCGTGTCTTACAACCTTAACATTTACTCTGCACGTCAGTGTGTCATCGTATTCTTAAACTCTCTAAAAATATTAAAATCTTCACTAATTATTAGATTTGAAGTTCTCTGAGCGTTCCATCCAGTTGGCGTGTAAAATTAATTTTCACGAATTTTGTAAACATTGTAGTCACATAAATAAATATTATGGATGATAATTTATAATATGTGATAAGAGCATTACTATAACATTTTTAAGATGTAAATTGAAGAGAATGGAGCATAAAGCTGTTTTGGTCTTGTTTGGGCGGACACAGCCGTGTCGATTTAATTTTCATTTTTCATTATTATTTCACTTATCATTATCAAACCGTGGTATTGAATAAAATGCGTTTAACTATTTCAAAAATCGTATTCATTTGGCGCGAAGAGAATAATATTATTATATTGTTCTTTTCGGTGCCTAATGGAAGAGCAAAAAAAGAAGAAAAAATGATAGTATCAGATGGGCGGCCACACGGCCACAAACGACTTTTTTTCGTTTATTCCTCTTCAATGTATGTGATCCATTTTTTTGAGTCAATACATATTTATGTGGCCGTCCAAACGAGAACCTCAGTCCATCCAATCTCTGAAAAGGACAATAGGTATTAACAATTTTTTTTTAAATCGACCAGGCGCTTTTCCACAAGCCACGTTAAGTACCTTTAACCCTTTTTTTATTATTTATATAAGAAATTAATTTTATTAAAAATTTAAGGTAAAAAAAAATAATTAGAATATCAAATGAATTGAATATTTTGAACATTAAGCAAAGTATTCAAACACGATTTCTTTCAATTTTGTCAAATTAAACATTGATTTAGTTTGAAATGATATCACAAGGGAGTAACAATTCGAATATGAGCCATCATCCATCAAAAGCCGCCAGATAACAACAAAAAATCTGAATTCTCCAAGGATTAACTTAATTCCGAAAAAGCCACTGTTGTAAAAAAATAAATAAAAATGAACACAACAAAACATAAATTACTAGAATAATACGAATTATAATATAGAAACAGGTAAAAACAAAAATATGTAATGCCAAACAAGTATTTTGAATATTGTTTGAAATCTACACCAGCAGAAAATAGCAGCAGCTCCTTCAATCAACGGCAAAAGTGGAATTGGAGGCAGCAGCGGCGGCGCGACAATCGAAAAAGGGTCAGAAAATAAGCATGAGACAAGAGCAAGAGAGACATTAAGGGAACTTGCAGAGAGCGTGTTCCTTCAAGAATATTGAAATGCGAATCTGGAGAACGTCAGAGCAGCAATTTCCCATTGATTTTACGAGAAGATTGGCTGTTTCTTCACCTCGCCGCTTCAATCATTCCATGGTCTCTGGTGTCTTGTGTTCTCTTTCTCGTGCTCGTGCTCGGCTAAAAAAAACGGTTCGTCCATTTGTGCCTCCCTGTTTTTTCTTGCGCGGCCAATGCTGCAGTTTCTCATCCCACTTGTGTCTCTTTGTTCTAACTCTAGTTGCTGGATATTTCGATGAAACTTGTTGTCGTTGTTGTTGTTGTTGATCGCTAGCTATTACCTAACGCCTGAAGCGTTGAAGAGCACATCGTGTCTTTGCCACTGGCCCATCTGTGATTGTCAATGATTCCGGCGCGATGAATGCTCTTTCGACGTTCATGCAAATTTCGTCGTGTCTCTTCGCAAACTACTAGTGTTTCCACTTTTCGCTGTCTCTTCGGTGATTCGTTTCGCTTTTTTGACATAGGTGTCTTCCGTATGTTATGTATGTGAAATTGGTTAAAATGTAATCAAACACACACATACATAGTTAGACACTCACTCGCTCCTCGTTTTCTCTTCAGGTATGCGTTGTCCACTTTTTATGTCCGACAATATTATTAATGGGCCTTCGTGTTCATCGATTTTCGTTACCTATTCCTTGACTTTTTTTTAGTTAATTTTTAATTCAATTAAAAATTGTAATATTATTATTTTTAATTTCTAATCCGTTAATTAATGTGATATATATCTCTGAACCATGTTAACCATACCCTATGAAACACCCAGCCATGTAACACCTAATAGCGACCCTCAAATTAATCCACCAAATAAGAAAAATATTTTTTTCTCATACGAACCCGCTGGTACGCTAAAAATAGAAGCATTGGATAATTATTTCACCTTGCATCGAGTCCGTTGCCAACAAATATGGACTATTTTAATTTTTTCTAGAACAGTAGAAATATATTTCATTTCTAACCAATATATTCAGATCATTTGGGTTTCGGAATCAGGTAGCATTTATAACCTCTATGAATTTATATCCCATAAACATGCTGACGTATAGAAAATCACGCCTACTGAAATCATAAAAAATGGATGCAGAGTTATACTACTAGGAGCTTAAATATTGGAGATTTGTTATAATTTAGAGATACTTTTAGACAAATCTAGTTATTTCGCATCAACGTAAATCATAAATATTCACGCGAAGCTTCATTATATACGTTAAAATATTTTTTTAAAAATCATAATTTTCATTTGGCGTGTTTATGTATTAATTTTTATGGACGATCATTTTCTCTTTTTTCTGCTTCTCTGTTTCTTATTATTGACGTTGTCTTTAAGATGAGTTGTACCTCTTTGCAAGCCATATGGAAATTCCAATATTACACAAATTAATAATCATTATTCTAATTTACACGAGGACTATTAATCATAGTTTGACACGTGAATTTTGTGTGTTTTAAGTCGAATAATTCATATAACATCATGGTCCACTTCCGGGTTCCGTATTCCGGCCATTTTTCGGTTCGGAATTCTGGATTCCGATATTTTATATTTTAATTCCGACTTCACAGAATTCACTTTTCATATAAACGTTTAAAAATTCAACATTCCGGACTCCTGCCATTTTTATTCCAAAATTCGGAAATCTAAAAACTCACATTTCGCTCATCTCTGGTCCACAGATAAATGAAGAATGACTACATCATAAAATGGTGTAGTCATTACACTAGAGCGGGTGGCGTGCCTTGGAGAAAAATTATTTTACCCTCACTGGTGAAAACGGGTTGGTTGGTTGGTTGAGTACAAAACACGCTTAGGCCATGGCTTTTAATAAGCTCCATTCAAATTTTGGGAGTCCATGTTTCACAATTGAAATAAATATATTACTAAATTACAGTATATTTATATAAAAACAAAGCTTTTTTCAAGGTCATTAAAATAAATTAAAATTCAACTAAAAAGAATTTAATAGAAACTTTGGAATAAATTTTAAAAACATTTACGGTAAGCTTAAATTTTTCAACTATTTTGTATACAGTGAACATATTTATTCTCTCTTAGCCTGCTTTTGAATACTTAAAATCGATGTTTTTAAGATTTCCCACGTGAACGAAGCGTGTTTAGTTCGCCGCCGACGCGTTTGGATTGACCAGCGCCTTAAACTGTGGAAAAATCACATGTTTTAAATACAACTTGAACATTCCTTAAATGTTATTTTCTTCAGAAAATGTTAATAATAATAATGAGAAAAATTAAATGAGAAAAGATAATGCAACTATTGCATTTTTTCTGCAACATGACCGAAATAATATCTAAATATTGTCCTTTTCAGAGATCGGTGCCTAATGGAAGAGCAAAAAAAGAAGATAAACTGATGGGCGGCCACACGGCCACAAACGACTTTTTCGTGAATTTCTCTTAAATGTGTGTTGCCCATAATTTCTTGAAAAAGAGTGGCCGTCCAAACGAGAACCTCATTCCATCCTAATTTCTTTCCTCTTCCATTAGGCACTGATCTCTGAAAAGGACAGTAAAATCTGCAAATTAAGAATCGAGACTAAAAGATATTAGATAATATATATTCTTTATTGTTCCTATGTATCTTTTTTTTATTATACTTTAAATATGATTTAAATTTTCCAAGATGTTTTCCCCTGTTCATAGACCATCATAGTTATATTTGCGCTTAATTTTCTTTTCATATAATTTACCTTCAATATACTACATTTCGGTATTCTATTGTTTTTTGAATCAAGAAGCAACGCATTTTGTAAAAAAGAACGGAGCACTCCGCAGTGAGATGAAACTCATACAAATGGCGAGGATCGAAATCTGGCTTAGACGTGACTGTGTTTACGCATTGCCGTAAAATAAAATGCGAACTTATTTATTATTGTTTCGAAATATTTTTCTTATCACGATACAATTCAGAATAATTTAGTATCTAAACGCATTTCTAGGGAAAAATTGGTGTAACGTGCTAATTTATCCTTAAGATTGAAAATAAATTTGACTATTGTCGTAACCTTCATTGTAACTGAAAATTGTCAATGCATTTATTTTTTGTTAGTATTTCTTATCTTAAACATAATAAACCCAAAAAATGAAGTTACTTATTATTGATAATGTAAACTAGTTCTCAAATCATTTTATTTGTGTTTAACCTTTCGAGCATGTTGTATTTTATATTATTGTCAGATTAATAATCGATTAATAATTATTATTCATTTCAGAGATCGATGCCTAATGGAAGAGCAAAAATTTATGGGCGGAGAAAAGGTCTTGTTTAGACAGCCACACGGCCACGAAGGCCATCGCGTCTCTTCCTCTTTTGTTTGTCATCAATATTTTTATTTCATCCATTTTCATTTTTAAATTAAACTTTTCATTTCTTGTCATCAAAAAATAGATAACAAAAATTGATGAGAAAGAAAAGAGGAAGAGATTCGATGGCCTTAATGGCCGTGTGGCTGTCTAAACAAGACCTTTTCTCCGCCCCTAATTTTTTGCTCTACCATTAGGCATCGATCTCTGAAAAGGACAATAGATTATGAAAAATATTTAATATTTTTTTAATTATTCGACCTAAAATCAAATTGGCTGGTGGTTGAAAATAACAACAATGCTTTATAAAACATCTTTATATTGTCCTTTTCAGAGATCGGTGCCTAATGGAAGAGGAAAAAATTAGGATGAAATGAGGTTCTCGTTTGTACGGCCTCACTTTTTAGACGGCCATTCTTTTCTACGAAATTATGAGCAGCACATATTTAAGAGGAATTGACGAAAAAGTCGTTTGTGGCCGTGTTGCCGTCCATCATTACTTCTTTTTTTTTGCTCTTCCATTAGGCACCGTTCTCTAAAAAAAGGACAATATAGATAAATTAATATTATTATTTAATTTCATCACTCTCCTGATCGCCCTTTTCTGCTTCTCTGTTTTTCATTGTATGCGCTGTCCCTAATAAGTAAGACCTGCCGTGTCCCTATATAAAAATATGTTTTGGCTTCAGATATCAATAAATCCTATACACGCAATAATTTCGCAAAATTGCATTGATAAATATATAATTAAAATATTCAAAATTGAGCAAATGTAGAAAATAACCATGGGGTTTTTATTAATTTTGGTATGTGATGACGCGAAATCATTTTTTCCCGATTGAAGTAAATTCCTAGTTTGGCATTACTGATCATTCCTCTAGATAAAATAACATTGTGCCACACCAATTAAAAATCCACACGTCTCTTTAATTCGACCAAAATGGAACTTTGTCTAATCGCGGGCATTCAAAAATTGTCAGTGGAGCGCACTATCAAATTCGCTATTTTTTTTTAATTAATTTTTTTTTCTTTAAAATATAATGAATTTACAGAGGATATTGACATTTTTTATAGCATTGTAACTGCCGTGAGCACAGATTATACTATTTCCGAGGTTAAGTTTATCCGGAAATGATGTGAATGTGATGAATTCATACTTAATGGTAAGAATTGTTTCGTTATGTTTCAAATTTGATATTTTTAGATCTATGGCGATCGTCGTTATAACAGAAACAACATTATATGATATCAAAGCATGGACTTTGCTTAATAGAGAAGATTTAATATCTGAAGGTATATGTTTTTAGCGTTTGTTATTATTTTTATACCAATTGGCTCATTAGACAATATTTAAACTAAAAATAACCTAAAGTTAAAATAAGTGGTTTTTTTTCTAGATATTATCTTTGTGAGTCTAACATTAAAGAAAAATTGTTTGTATAAAAATATAAAATATTTGTCTTGTTAAAAGAATTTGTTCATATAGATGAATTATACCAATACTTAAAAAATTTTATGGCTTAAGAAAGGTTGCTAGCATGTTGAAGATAATAAACTTAAATTATTTTTGCGATTAAGGAGTTTGTCCAGCATGTAAGGAAAATTATTTTTCTTTAGCTATTTTAGTCTTTTCCATTCCACCGACCGGTTTTATATATCAAAATGTTTTTTAATGAGCCAACAATGTGTTTTCTTTCAGAATATTATGTAAGGTTGCAAGTTTATGGAATATTTTTAATCTTGATTTTTGAATTCACAACGGGCTTCTAAAGGTGACAAATAAATTAGATAACTAGATAAAGGTAAATGTATATTTTTATCAAATATTAAATACCTTATTTCAGCATTATTATCAAACAGATTTTCAAACAAGTAACTGTCAGTGTGGATACGAAAATGGATGGGTCTAATTGTTCATTATAAAACATTTTTTTTAATTTGTAAATAAAGAATATTATATATATAATTTATTAAAAAATATATTATATTAATCAAATGTCATTTGTGAGGTAACTATCAGGGTTGCGTAGAATTACATCTTCCATCTTCCGTTTTCCGTCGTCCGTTTGAAAAAATCATTTCCATTCCATTGAGTAAAACTTCAGATTTTTTTCTTAATAACGAGAACGAAAGTTTCCATCTTGTAAAAATTTGATTATACACATTATTTTCAAGTAAAGTCTTTATTATAAGTTTATAATAAATAATTTCAATTTAATTTAGTCTCCTTCTTTTTATAACTTGGGACTTCTGAAAGTAAATAAAACATTACATGCGCGCATGCATAGGCATATTTCCTAACCGATAACAATTTTTGGACGCCATATTCTCGAGCAGGTGCGTGAGTGATCGTCATTTTCAATGTTCAATATCGATTCTTCGACATTATTATTTGGGTCCAAATCTGTAAAACATAATTATAAAATCAAATATTTATCTGTAAGAACCTCCATATAGCGATATTAAATGCATATGTATACAACAAACTCCAGATCGTTGGTCCAAGCATGTGCATTTGAATCGATATATTTAGCATATATTTTACATATGCAATGATATCACATGGTACCTTAAGTCTGCAGTGCCATGATTCCGCCAACATACTCGTATGTACTGGCGAATACCTATGATCCTGGGAGTTGCTCCATTGCTGCATTTTGGCTATAAATTATAATCTACAGAGTAATTAAAAAATCATTACTTAAATAATATGTCTCCATATACTCCATGAATTTGCTGGCATCCTCATTGTTTTCTACCATGAGCATGTCAGACATACTTTGCCACATCCTGTCTACTTCCTGCTGTAATGGTTCTTTTAGTATAACATTCAAGACTTTCAAACAGTTGTCCAGTAAGTCACCCTAAATATAGTACAAATAAGAATATTTAATAACCAATACAAACCTTTAAATGTTGTTTAGCCTTTTTTTTCCACGCCCTAAAAACGTGCCATCGGCATAACAATTTTTTGGTAATATTTTGGTTTTCTGGGAATACCTTAAAAATCTGTTTAAAAGAAATATTTATTTACTGACCTGAATGTACCCATTCCAAAACGCTGATGCTTCATCAGACATAAATGTTTTCGGGCAGAATGTCGGCATTAATTTTTTTATACATCCAAAAAGCGTTGATATATCATTTGATCGAGATGTGTGGGACAGAAGAAATGCTAAGGTTTATTAAATTAATGGATTTTTACAATTAACTACCTATAGGGACGCCTTTGTCGAACTCGTTCATTGCTAAAACTGTAGTTAACTTTAAATTATACCTTGTAATATTATGGGTATCGTCTATAGTAATACCACGACCAGAGTAATCTTTCATCCATTGAAGTTGCTGTGGGGTGATTATCACTGAAATCCCACGGAATATATATATATATATATAATCAAAATCTAAGAATATGAAAGGTTTGATTTGATCATTTTTGAATTATTTTCAATGGTCTCAAATATAAAATGAAACAAATATTCAATTTATGTTAATAATTTCTCATTTTTTCATTATATTTCTTCAAAATTTCTAGATCAAATCAGATTTATTACTTTTATTTTTTATGAAAATAAAATTGGAAATGTCAATTTCTTAGATTTTCATAATATATCAATAAATAAACAAATGATAAATGTATAACCTAATTTAAATTCGCTGCCAGTTGTATCTTTCGGTGGCACATAAAGTTGAAAGCCATCGTTGACGTCTCCGTTATCGATTCTAGTTAATAATGAATTTAAATCATTCTCGTGTAGACGTCCTGGGATATAATTCATTTTATGGCGGAAATTCCTTAAATAATATTTTTGTTAAACTTATTAGGCTTAGTATAAAATACCACAAATCTTGAGTAGTGACATAGAATAGCCTATTCGTATGTGGATAATTTTCCCTTAATTTCAAAATAATCTGCATGTTGGTCATGCCGTCTCGAAGTAATCTGAATTAAAAATTTTAACTTTGTTACTTGAATTAAATTCGAGTAAAAAATTTATTAAAAAAAAAAATAGCGAATTTGATAGTGCGCTCCAATGACAATTTTTGAATGCCCGCGATTAGACAAAGTTCCATTTTGGTCGAATTAAAGAGACGTAAAATCCACTTGCAGTCGTGACTCTGATTCCGCTCGTTACGACAGCCCTGTGTTTAGCAGATGAGTTTTCTGCTTTTTAAAAAAATATTTTTTAAATTGATATTTAATACTTTTCGTATCCAATTTAATTCGTAAACGATAGAATATGATGGATCAATTAATAATATAGGTTGTTTTCATTAATTTTAATAAAACTCGAATTTTTACAGCCATTTCTATTTTTGTTGATTTTATAAAAATCATCGTCATTCAAAAAAAATATTTGAAATCATCCTTCATAAAATTATATGTTATGTACCAATACCATCTCATCATTTTAAACCTAATTTCACTATATGGTTTGGGACCCAGTTTTTCGTTATGATCAGTTTTATGTTCGTATTACTCAGTTAATTTTATATTTCATTTTTAAACTCTTTTTCAATATTAAATCTTTATGATCTTTTCATATTCTATCAATTTAATAAAATTATCAAAAGTTATATTCATTCGGAATGTTTGGTTTAATGAAAATATTTATTTCGGATCGATTTTTAAGTAATAATAAAATTACATGTTGTATTTGTCCAGTTTATAATTTTATCTTTAAACATGAAGAGTTGTACAAATAAATGGATTAAATAATTAAATAAATCGAAAAATAAAAATTAAGGGTTAAAGAATAAAGGAATATTATAAAGAAGGGACTTGGATTGATGAAAACAATGAAAATGGGAACAAGGAGATTATGAATGTAATGAAGGAATGTAAATGGGAAATGGAAAAGAATAAAAACTTCAATGAAATCAATTTTTATTTTAAGATCAGGAAGTCACGCTGAACAAATAATATTGTGATCCATCTTGGAATATCGCTGATTTTCTCAGAAACTGATTATCTGAGTCAACCACATTACCTTTAGCTTTAGTTAAAGCTAGAGTACAAAGGATTATAATTTATGCAGACATTTTTGCGTTTTGCTAATATGCAATCATATTAACAATTTAATATATCCTACGAAAAACCCATGACAATATTTTTAAGCTAGTAAAGTTGTAAGAAAATATTTAATAGATGAACGACAACCATTGTGGTAGAAGTTTTCTAAACAATATTGGAACGTTCTTCGAAAAACATATCGTTACAAATAATTTATTGAGTTATATATAAAGAAGAACCGTTCTTCATCAAATATGAAGACATTCGATGAAGTCAACCAATTCTAGTTGTTCCATGAGCTTTTTCTATGAGTGAATCCACCACCTTCACTCAACCGACTAAACGTATAGTGGCGCACGTAATAATGTTTAGAGTTTTTCCAATCTCATGTTATTATATTAATTATGATGATTCTATTATTTCCAATATATGATATGCTTCTTTACCATTCCCAGTTCCTTTAAGCATTCAAATTCCAATTCCATACACAATCTCCTTGTTCCCATTTTCATTGTTTTCATCAATCCAAGTCCCTTCTTTATAATATTCCTTTATTCTTTAACCCTTAATTTTTATTTTTCGATTTATTTAATTATTTAATCCATTTATTTGTACAACTCTTCATGTTTAAAGATAAAATTATAAACTGGACAAATACAACATGTAATTTTATTATTACTTAAAAATCGATCAGAAATAAATATTTTCATTAAACCAAACATTCCGAATGAATATAACTTTTGATAATTTTATTAAATTGATAGAATATGAAAAGATCATAAAGATTTAATATTGAAAAAGAGTTAAAAAATGAAATATAAAATTAACTGAGTAATACGAACATAAAACTGATCATAACGAAAAACTGGGTCCCAAACCATATAGTGAAATTAGGTTTAAAATGATGAGATGGTATTGGTACATAACATATAATTTTATGAAGGATGATTTCAAATATTTTTTTTGAATGACGATGATTTTTATAAAATCAACAAAAATAGAAATGGCTGTAAAAATTCGAGTTTTATTAAAATTAATGAAAACAACCTATATTATTAATTGATCCATCATATTCTATCGTTTACGAATTAAATTGGATACGAAAAGTATTAAATATCAATTTAAAAAATATTTCTTTAAAAAGCAGAAAACTCATCTGCTAAACACAGGGCTGTCGTAACGAGCGGAATCAGAGTCACGACTGCGCTCCTATGTTTTACACATGATGTAAATTGGTGTGCATTGTGTAAAAAATCTATTTCGTCACATAAAATTTTGTATTTTAATTAATTCTCTTCTTAAAGAAAATATACCGAATGGCCATTCGCGAATGGAATAAGCAAATATTATTCCAAAATGTGTGCCACAATAGAGATAAATATTAAAACATAAATTGACGAGTTTAAAAGAAACAAATTGCAACTTCCCAAACGAGACCATTATTTTTCGTATTTTTCCTCTTCTATTCGGCTTCAATATTTGATAACGACAATAATTTTTGTAATGGCATTTTAATTGGCGACAGTTCGTTATTTCGTAACGTCATTTTACAGTTAGACATTCTTTCTTTTTGTTCTTTTTGTTTATTAAAAATATTGATATTAGGTAAGCTTACGGCCTTATACCCTAAGCTTACGGTATAAGAAATATTTTTTTAGTTATTAAATCTTTTTCTACAAAATGTAATGTTGTCGCTACTTGCATAAACCATAATTTTATGTAACACCTAACTATTTGGAACCATTTTTGTTGTGTTTTCATCTTTAATATTAATAAGTACGTTTTTCTATTCAAACAAAAGTTTAAAGCACATGCAATATTCGATATCAAGTTTTCTTATCATGTTATGATTTCTGGACATTAGTGTTATCGAATTAAAAAAATGTCTTCAGTAATATTTCTTGTATATTTTTAGTTTAATATTTTCAGATTATGAAACCCTAATATATTAAAAAAGGATTGTTCAAAATGTCGATGAAGTTTTTTACGGGACTGCAAGATTTATTAGGATTATATGAAAATGGAACTTCATCCTCATCGCCAGCATCGCCAATTCCACCAACAATGTATTCACAATCCCACTCAGCTGCAAACACGGTTCGGAAAAAAGTTTCGGATGCCAATAAAGAAACAAAGGGTTTTGTAATTGAGATATGGTTTTTGTTCAATATTTGGATTTAGAAGAACGAATACGACATTGTTCCCACAATCGAAATGTTACATTCCCTGAAGATGACAGTATTATAACAGGATATCATGAACCACAGATATCAAAATTCCATTCCGGAGAGTTTGGTAAGTAATTATTCCAAAAATAATGAATATAGATTCAATATTAAGAACAATTTGTCAACATTGATAAGATTGGGGAAGATTATCGCGATGCATGCAAACGCCGAAATTGTTATCCGAGTGTGAATGTTGAAAAACAAATTAAGGTATTGATGCACCAAGTCAAATCGATTGTTTTTTATTTTTATTTTAGTGTTTCCACAAATGCCCACAAACAAGACAAGAAATATTATCATTGAAAGGTGAACGGGTATCACATTCACAGATGGAAGCTCTTGAGGAAATTTTCAAATCGGTACAATTCAACATGGTGGATTTCGAGTACACTTTCCTTGACGATGATGGTGCTATAACATTAGCAGAAATTATTGAGTATTACGATTCGTGCGTTCGATTGAATCTTTCTTTTAATAAACAGATTGATGTGAGAGGGTGGACGGCAATATTTCGAGCTGTGAAAAATGTAGGAATAATAATATAGGATAAAATATTTTTTCTTCTTTAAGAGCACATCATTGCAAATGCTTAATTTGAGATACACAACTCTTTCGGATAAATCATTACCAGCTTTATGTAAAACACTTCGAGCTAAACCTGCAACAACTCTACGTTATCTACATTTGGAAAATACAGACATGTCTGGAAAGAATTTGCTTATACTAATTTCCGCTTTGAAATCAAATACGGGAATCAAAGTTGGTTTTTTTCATTTAATTTTTTAACATTATATCTTAAGGAACTTTACCTTGGTGATAATGGTTTACATGGAACAGACGGGGCCCATCTATTTCAATTGATACAACACAACAAAGGAATACAATTACTTGATTTAAGGAATAATCATTTAGGTGTAAGTTAGTGTTATATAAATTTTGTATATCTATTGTTTAAAAAGGCTGTAATTAATTATTTTTCAAAGAGCTCTGAATATCTTCTGATAATATTATGTATTATCAGACTAAAAGAAGTATAGCACAGGCATAATAATCCTGTGCATAATTACCTGTGTTATATTTATATTTGTAGGATTCTGGGCTTCGTCATATTTGTGATGCTCTTAAAAATAGAGAAACACTAGCTAATAGTACCTTGAGCGCTATTGTATTATGGAATAATCGAATAACTGCATCTTCAATGGATTGTCTAGCTGATGCATTGGTATTTTATAAGTATTGCATATGATCAATGATTCCGAGATTTAGCTTGTTAATACAAAAATCGAGACGTTAAATATTGGAAATAATAAAATTGGTCATGAAGGAGTATCAAAGCTTAAGCCAGCAGTAGTATCAAATGAAAACTTACATCGTCTAGGATTACAAAATACCGGGGTTGATTGTCTTAGTGCAATCATACTTGCGGAATGCATTGCGGATAACACAGCTCTTTTACGGGTAGATGTGCGAGATAATCCCATAGGTTGTTAATTCTAATTTTAAACTCAATAAAAATATGTTTTTTAGCTTTGGCCGGTCTTCTTGCATTACATTCGGCTATGAAAATGAACAAATCCATAACATTATTTGATATCGATTCGAATTGTGTGAAATTAAGTACAGAGAAGGTATTTTTCCTTGTTGAGTTTTTTGCATGAAAATTTTATTTATATTCAACTTTATTGAATGAAAAACATTTAAAAATTCATTTTTTGTATTGTGTGATGTGCTTTCCTTGATGGCAATATATAGGTTCCCGAATATCAGGACGAGTTCGAAAGATACTTCAAGGAGATTCGTGGATATTGTGAACGGAATAAACAGGACATGATGAATAAAATGAAAGTTACGTTGGAAGATCAACGAGACGAGCAAACCAAAGCAGAAGACAATAAATCAGAAAATAAGATACCTACGATTAAGAAAGGTTTGAAATTAATAAAAAATAAAAAATATATTATTTTAGAAGATGAGAAACAATCAGTAAAGGTCGACCCAACACTAACGCCCAACAATGAAAATGTATCAGCAACTGTAATAAGCTTTGATAATGAGAAAAGGTTTCGCTCTAAATCATGTGGAACACCAGAGAAGCATCATCAGAAGTTTACAAGGAGCTCATCATTAACATGCAGTGAAACAGTTCATGATATTAATGTACGTTTTTAGTAACTAGTTTGAATCTGTAGAAGGAAGTATTTTGAAAATTTAATATTTTTCAAATATTATTTAATTAAAATTTCATATGAAAATGAATAGTTTTTGAAACAGAAAAACGAAGCTTAAATTGCTATTAATTGTTATGATCACTAAAATATATAAAACAATGCTGCTATGTTTTATTAATCATAGTATTTTATAGGATCGAATCAGAGAAATGTCAGGATCTACTCATTCGCTGGATGCGGCCACTGGTAAAACGTTGTCATCGTCTCCACTTGATGCAAACAGAAATTTGAAACCGAAAAAAAGCTTTTCGGTGACAAAATTAGCTGGAAATAATTTGTGTAAGTAAAAAATCGTATGCTTTAAATTTTAACAATTTTCAGCCGAATGGGGTTCACTTCCTGTCATTCCGAACGCCAGCCCTAATTCTACTTCGTCTGTTAGAAAGCTACGCCGATTTTCAGTCTCGCCGTCATCATCAATTGTTGATGTGAATGTGGAATGTACTCATTATGAAAATAAGTTAATTACGGAATGTATTCCTGAGGTAGCTGGTTACTCTAAAAAGGTAATTCATTTTGTGCGTGTTCACACGCGTATATATATATATATATATATATATATATATATATATATAGGTGATTTAAATCACTAATTATAAGATTAAAGAGAAATTAATTCAAGAATATTTTTGTGCTTTCACAAACAAAACACTTATTTGCGTTAATAGAAGTTTTAAATTTTCACTTCTATATATATATATATATTATCAAAATCTGAGAAATTGACAATTCCAATTTTCTTTTCATAAAAAATAAAAGTAATAAATCTGATTTGATCTAGAAATTTTGAAGAAATATAATGAAAAACAGAGAAATTATTCACGTAAATTGAATATTTGTTTCATTTTATCTATGAGACCATTGAAAATAATTCAAAATGATCAAATCAAACCTTTCATATTCTTAGATTTTGATAATATATTTATAAAAGAGGGATAATACTATTTTCAATTTTAATTAGAAGGAAAATGCATCGCCAAATAGACCAAAGTCTCTTGCAATAGGAAACCCATTACGACCTGCTGAGGCTGGAACATCAGAAATTTCAAACATCCCTAAACCAGCCATTTTAACTCCAACTAGAGCGGATTATTTGAAAATGAATTTGGAAAATGTCACGACTCCGGTATCTTCAGTGAACCCTTCAGTAGAAAACATTGATAACATTTGTAAATCTGTTATTAATGATTTATTGAATTATGTGGTCAGTTTGAAAGTAAACATTGAATTATTTTTTTTAACTCAGGAATATGAAGAGAAATCACGGATTGAAAGAAAAGCATCAATTTTACTATCAAACCCGTTTATTGGGAAATTTGATGGCGAAAAAACAGGAATGAGGCACTCGGCAAGTTCACCGGCGTTGAGAGATCCATCGACGCCATCAAGGTAATCCCCTTATAAAATATTTCTACCTTCATATTCTGTATTATATTCAACCACGGTTGCAACCGTTTGATAGATTTTTTAAAGATAAAAATTATACCACCGCGTTATCACAATATATTATATATTATTTTAGAGTTCTTGAAATATCGGAAGAACTTGAGAGTGGCTTATCTGATGCTGAAATTGTTTCATCTGTTGTTCGTGGACTAGTTCGTGATGTTTTGCAATTCGAAAAGCATCAATTGAGAAGCACACTGGAAAGAAGACGACGGAATAAAACGAGCGCGCGGAATTCGCCGGTTTGATATGATTAGGTAGAGAATAATTTCGATGTAATGGTTGCGATTTTTGGTGAATTTGATGTAACGATGAGTTTAACCCGGTGTCTTTAATTGTTATATGGATATTTAATATAAGTTACGGTTATTGATGGTCACATAAAATAAGCTCTTCATTATATCCTTACTATAATTGTGCAATTAAGAAATTATTTAATGCTGTGGCCGTTACACCCCTTATGTTTAAGTCAGTGAATCATCCAAAAATCCAAAGCCAAATTACCTCAGAAAATAAAATTAATAAGCATGTATTCGTATTGAAAATTATCTATTAATTTAATGCATGCTCTCATTGATTTAGGCATGATCTCTATTTTTATCAACATTTTAACCAAAAGGCTTTAATTAAACTAAAAATTGTTGTATAAATGTGTATAGTTTGATTTCCGTAGAGTTATAGTAGAAAAAATTATTCCACTAGACATTGTAAATGAGAGCTGTTTAAAAATCTAGCATTTTATACTCACTCTTCCTTTTTTTAAATTTTAGTAATGAAAATGTTAAATATAGTTGACATCGGAGTATATAAATAATTTTAAATCTCTCTTCATTGAAATTTACAATGTACGGTAATAATTTCTTGTTATCATTTTTGTCCAAATCTTATTATACCCCATATTTCCGTTACGCTATTTTAATAATATCAATCCTATCTTGATTATTGTGAAATTTAGTTTTAGGAAAACCCTATTATGAATTATTTGCAAGCCATAGAAATATGGAATGTGAAGTCACTATTTTATTTAAATGTAATATTAACGTTGTAAATACTTTAATATTACTTATTGTATATCTGTTTCCTATTGTGAATATTTATGTTTTTTTTCACTTAATTGTTGTACATTGTTTCTCGTGAATCATAAAATATTTTAATATGAAATAAATTTTCAAAAATAATAGTTTTATTAAATAATTTTATATTTTACAGGTATTTATTTTTTGCAAATAAACAAGCGATAAACAATTTGAAAGAATTCGTAATTGACAAGAGATTATATATATGCATATATGTATATACTTTCTATTTATGTATATAAGAGATCAGTTAGTGCGGTGACGGATACAAAATTGAGTAACCAACATGAAATCGATGAAATTCTACGATTCACAGAAAAATTATGGATAATACACGTTTCATTGAGATGGTAATGATAAATAAGCATAAAATAATTGTATTGCCTAAGGGTAGAAGCTGTCTGATGATGGCGTGTCGGAGTGCCCATTGAGCAAACATATATCACAGGTATCGGTTGTTTTGTGGTTCGATGATAAGGAATGCGATTTGACGACAATTACTCTGAAATTATTGTTTGCTTAATATCACAATGAAAATTCGCAGACTTGGAAAAAATGGAATTAAAAGAAGGAAATGTATTAGAATAAAATAAAATATTTTGAAATTAATAATTGCTTTTTAGTTTTTTTTTCGGCTCCATTCTGATTCTAGATTATCTTTCTATAAAAATTTTCCGCACGACAAATGAATTCATGAAAACATGAGTTTAGAAAAGAAAAAAGGTTTTCGAAAAGTCACTTGAAACTAATATAACCAAAAATTTAAAGCGTCAGAGATATTTTAAGCGAAGCCTGATACATTTCTTAAAAAATAGTTTTTAGCCTTCACCTGTAAAAAAATACGTTTAAATATAACAAATCTTCATTATCATGCGGCGTGTATTCCTCATTCCAATTTTGGAAATTTTTATTACGCACTGATTCATTAATGATTCATAGTTTAAAATTATAAAGTTCAAGTCAGGAATCCATTTTCAAAGATTTCAGATTCCGGTAAAATTAAAACCAATATAGAAACAATATTTCATAAAATAAATAAATGAGAAAACTCACCGGTCATCCCCAATAACCCTATACAATTTCGAAACATCACAGAGATCTTGTGTATTTACATTTGTTGTTATGTCTCTTCCCTTAAAAACATTATCCGTCTTAATATAATTCATTGACTCACTTGAACTCCATTGGCATAAAACGCCAAAACATTATTATCGGAAAAGTGCAAGTATTCAATATGGAAATTAAAGGCAAAAACGGATGGTTTAGTCTTTTCGTATCCGTTAAAATCCGTTAGTACCACTTTATTTCGATAAGCAAAGCATAAAGTATCGCGGTCAATCTGGTGCATCTGACATACTTCCAGCAGTTCATCATCTGCCAAATTGGTAAAAGAGTCAACATCTTTCTCTTCAATTTTTTGACGCTGGCAAAAATTAATAAGATCGAATTTGTATTCAGATGATGATGCTATTCGACCAACGCCTATACATAACAGCGGAAAGTCTGATGATCGCGTATTAACCAGCTAAAATATGAGTATTTATTAATTTTTAAAGTATTAAATAGTACCGAGAAAGGACGAATGGGAAATCGTATATCAGGGCGGAAAGCTACTGTTCGCATTAACACAAATTGTTGCATTGGCTTATACCTTAAAATAAATATCAAGTAAAGTTCTAAAAATTGGAAAAAGATTTACCATTGAAATAGATGAACTGAACTTGGAACGGCACAAGCCAAAAATAGCGAATTTGACTGGGCACCTTCGCCTCTTTTTACTGTACATTGAATTGCACCTCGCGTTTCCGGCATCCTAACAGTTATCGCCAATCGTTTAGGTACGTACTTCTCCGGAATTTTATTCAAATTTTTGCTCATTTTTAATGTCAAATTTTTCTGGGTTAATGCAATCAAATCATGCCGATACAAATAAGGCGTATTTCCCTGGATTGCAGTCAATCGGTCAGAATAGACAAACATCCACGAACACCGTCGATGATGAATTCTTGTCAAATTTCCATCGCTAGTACCAGTATCAAATGAATAAATTCCCTGTTCGGTTCCGAAAAGCAATAAATGTGCTCCAGACAAGGGATGTATCCAGGAGGCCGAGCAATTCACGTTCAGGTCCGTTCCGTCAATAACTTTGGTATAACATGCTCCCATTGGAACTTTCGGCAAAATGGGCATCCCAAAAAATGTTTTCGGTTCGTCGTCTGGTGATGTAGATATTAAATTAGTAATGTTTTTATTAAACTCCGATGCTTTTTGTGCAGCTTTCAATGCCCTTGGGGGTGGTAGTGGCGCTTTAATCGTTTCTTCATCATTTATTACACCGTCACCTCCCAAAAGTAAAGCATCGCCACCAACAACATCCGGTAGTGGTTGCATTTCCTTCACAGGGAGTGTCCTATCAGTATGGTAAGGTTTTCTGTCCGATGATTGGGGAGACGAATCAAACTGATCCAAACACTTTGAATCTAATCGTAGGCCATTGAGGTGGGCTGGTAGTCCTATTCGGATCGGCGCATCGTCAGGGGTCTTTGGCATCGGTGTGGTTTCATCCAAATCACTTTCTTCCTCGGTTAAATCATCGGACGCCTTTGAAATTCTGTCATAAACATTGAAAGAAGAGCCATTGACCTTGTCCAGCAAATCTCGCGTCATTCGTGATGATAGTGAGCCAAGAACAAAGGGATGTGATGTGAGCAATTTTTGGGGAGATGGCCGTTTTTTAGGATTCTTTGTCAAGCATTGCCGAACAAAGTCATGGAATAGAGGCGACCTTAAATTAAACATATTTAATGTACTTTAGAGAAAATTAACCATCGATGCTTGTCTTTCAGATGAGGCGGTTTGTAGTTGCTTTTTGTCATTTGATATAATACCTAAAACACGGTTCTGAAGTGGAATAAAATGTATGGCAAGATAAACCTGCATTGGATGGAATTCAAACAAAGGTGGCTGACATTCCCCAAGCTCTATGGCAGTGATGCCTGTCGCCCACACATCGCATAACATACCATATCCACCTTGCTTCTCCACACATGCAACTTCTGGCGCCATCCTAATTAAACAATTATATTATTAAAGTTTGGGTAAAAAGAATAACCAATAAGGTGTTCCAATAAATGATTTTCGCTTCCCAATTGTCGCGGTAATCTGTGCAGCCACGCCAAAGTCAGCAAGTTTTACGTCTCCACAAGAGGATAACAATATATTTGCACCCTTGATGTCTCTATGGATTTTTCCAAGATTATGAAGATAGTCAAGACCACGCAATGTTTCACGACATACAAAAGCTATTTGGAGCTCAGATAAGGGTCCAGTTACTAAAATAATAATGTATTATTGTTTCTTATATAAAACTAACAGTGGTAGATATCCTGCAAGCTTCCCCCACCGCAATACTCCATAACAATCCATAACCGGTCCCTGTAAAATGTAAAATTGAGAAATTACATTTCAAGCTACTCAAAATTTTTAATATATTTATTTCTACCACATATTTGTTTAAATATTTTCGCTCAGACTATAATATATTTGGTACAAAATAATGGAGGAAATAACTGAGAAGTACTACCTAATGCACCATGCTCTTGGCTTTCCGATAAATTTTACAGACGAAAGTACGAGAACCGCAAAAACAATACATTGATTATTGTATAACGTTCGTAAATCACATATTTCGCTTCAAAATACTGTTTATTAACCATTCAAACAACAACTATTAACTCCCAGTACATTTTTCGTATCATTTTTTCAGTAAAAAGGACGTTAATTTTTAGTAGAAATAAAAAATATTATAAAATAATGAGAATATAGTTCGAACCTTCTAATATAACTCCCGTAATATGCTATAATATTTGGATGAGAGCACTCTCGTATAACCATAATTTCTTGTTGAATTATAGCAAAATTGTCACCTGCTTCCAATTTTACAACTTTAACTGCTGCTAGCTGATGTGACCTTAAATAAACGGCATAGTCTATCCAACTAGGCATTAATCGTCGCTTAACCTTGTTAATCATTACTATGCGAGCGAATTAATGTCTAGGAGAATATCTTATCTACACATTCTAAATAAAAATAATTGACCAACCTAATATCTCGTGCTTTGTATACTTCGCCATAAGTTCCAGAGCCCACACGTTGCAGAAGCTCATAATCATCTGCCGGATTTGTTCGTTTAATTACATCAGCACTCATCAACCTGTAAAAATGAATGTTTGTCTAGATGTAACATATGCATAAACCTAGGAGCAACGAATTAACAAAAAAACAAGTAATGCTTGGTAAGTAAACAATCAATATATAGCAAAATTGAAGAGACAAGTTTGCTCTATACATTATTGTTTGTAATTTGGGTTCAGAAAAATTTGGGTTCAATTTTTATTTCGGGAAAATAAGAAGAACTGAGTGAGAGCTTTCGTTGAAACATTCATACAATTATATTGAGTGCAACCTTTGTTCTGTGAGTGGGTTGTATAAATATAAATACATATCGACCGGAATCGGTTGCCAGTGAATACCATTAAGTATTACTTTTTGTGGGAAATGATCAATCAATGTAGTTGTATACCTAGTTGTTAAATTACTGAATAAAAATATTTTAAGCGATAAATAACAGGAATAATTAATTTCTCAAAGAAGTTGTTTTTGTTATAAGAAATGACAGCTATTTCTTTAAATTGCAAATTTTATATGACGTTGACTCTTCCATTAAGCGTATGGTTAACAGTAAACAATTGGCAAATTGCAATTGTTTTCAATATTAAAAATGTTTATATAAATTTTCATTGTTTAATGAGATAGATAAAAAAGTTATGACATTTAATTTTTAGTCTTAAGTGAAATTGTTTCTGTTGTTACCGCGAACCGCTACAAACCTAGAGATAAATATAAAATTCTCTGTTTAAAACTGGTACGCTGTTCAGCTTCTCGCGGTTGCGACAGGATACATTTTGAGATATGCTATATTTGTCAGATTCACCTAGTAATGAAATGATCTTCCACAAAAAATACTGTAAGCACGAGATCAGAAAACATGCCCAAGTAGAATATTTGGTGAAGATAATAATGTGCATTATAATGTGTTTAGAGAGTTTAAGAAAAACCTGACAAATTGGCGTAGACAATATTTCGGTAAAGTACACTTGAAAGTTGTCAGAAACGCGTAGATGTATTGTCGTGGTGTAGGTTAATGAAAAATCAAGATTAAAAGAGCATTCCGAATAATAAAATGGTCTCCCTTGGACAGGTGTAGATTTAATTTGCAATTTGTTTATTATTTCGATCCTAAATATAATAAATTATACAAATTTTTTTTAAGTAAATCGTTATTTCCATTTGGCGTTTGAAAGAAAATAAAAATAAAACCTTTTTTGTTTATTTCGTAAAATATAACCAATCAGCTGGTGCTCGCGTATTTTGTGCATATATACGGTTTATTAATTGCATTATTTTTAAATGGAATGTTATCATATGATACGATAAAAAAGAAAATTTGCCAAGAGCTTGAGATAATTTTACAACATAATTAATGGTTATATATTTTAAGTAGTAAATAAGTAAGTAAATTAAAAAATAATAGTCTCGTTTGTACTGACCTGGGAACGTTGCAAATTTTTTATTTCCTTTAAAATTATGATTAAACATATTTTAACACGAACTCAAATTGATGAAATGGGAAAAATTAATATAGTGTATTTCAAAATAGTTGACGACGCAATCACGCTGCAAATACGGCATACTAATTCAAATTCATTTTCAAATCGATTATTTTATTAATTTTTGTGAAATTTTTTAGTTGTTATTGCTTATATTTCACGTTTATTAATTAAAAATTGTTAAAATAATCGATTTGAAAATGAATTTTAATTAGTATGCCGCATTTGCAGCGTGATTGCGTCGTCAACTATTTTGAAATGGACTATATTCTAAATTTATCCGCGGACGTGATATTCCATATAAAAGAATTCGGACAATTTCTACAAAACGTTATTGAATATAAACTGCTTCATGTAATCTTTTCAATTTATTACTTTATTTACAAACGCAAAAAATTGAATAAACACAATAAAATCGAATGAATCAGTTTCTTTTCGATTTATGTCACAATTCAGTCAATTGGATTTGCAAGCAGCCCATACTAATTCAAAACGGAAAAAAATCAATAACGAACATTTAGTAGAAAATATAATAAACATATATCGATATTCAAAATAATTGCTTACAATTAAGTAAACAAAATAAATTGAACAATAAAAATTTTAATGTTCTTTAGCGAGGTAATTTGTTGGTTTCTGTGGAATATTTTTATTCAAAGTTGAAAAAAACGAAAACAAATGCAATTTTCAGTATTGTAATTTTCCCGACATTTTTTTTTTAAATTTTAACTATTATCAAAATCTGAGAAATTGACAATTCCAATTTTATTTTTATAAAAAATAAAAGTAATAAATCTGACGTGATCTAGAAATTTTGAAGAAATATAATGAAAAACAGAGAAATTATTCACGTAAATTGAATATTTGTTTCATGATCCCTTTGAGACCATTGAAAATAATTCAAAAATGATAAAATCAAACCTTTCATATTCTTAGATTTTGATAATACCTTAAGCTTAAGTTTAATATTAAAAATCAAAAAAATATATTGTACATTTCAAAGAAAATTACGGTCTCATTTAGACGGGCACTAAGAACGTTTCCATCTCTGCCTCTTTTGTATCTCATCAATGTGTATTATCTCAATAAAATTGATAACACACATTAAAGAGGAAGAGATGAAAACCTTTGTGGCCGTCCAAACGAGGCCATCCATTATTTTCCCAATCTTTGAAAAGTACAATAAGAGTTAAACTAGATTAAGTTGAAAACAAAATATCCAATCGTAAAATAACGTGACGAAATTATGTTCATTTTGCATGTTTTTATCATCTAATCGCGATGTGCCAAGAGTGATTGAGATTAAAACGACAAAAATAAACAAAGTCCAATCAAAAATAACGTGATCATTGTACGCACTATTAGATCATGATTTAAAATCACGATGGTTCGAGATTGGCACAAATCAAGATGATTTAAATGCTAGAAATGATTGATGTGAAAGAGTGAGTATAAACACAGTTTCCTCAAATTTACAATTTCTCTTCAAATATACACTATTTATTATAAAATATTGTCTCTATAAACATCAAATATGGTGCATGCATGATTTTTCAATGTTATGATTTTTAAATATTCCTGTTTATACGTGCATGATTATTGAACAATAAAGAATTCATAAATATTGATTCAGAATATGATGATCGCTTTAAAAATATTTCGCTTCCGGATGTTTTAAAAGTATCCAAAAGCAGATTAATTTATGAAAAAACGTAATAAAAATAAAATATAACTAAAACATAATATTGTTATTGTTTTTTTAATTGTTGTACGATTGAGGAAAAAGAGTAAACTGAAGCTTCTCGCTCGTTTCCCTTGCCGGCAAGCATGCCTCTTCCACACATTAAACTAACCGTCTACCCTCTCCTGCAATGTCGCCGCTATTTTCTCTCATCACAGGATTGACCAGTTGACCATTCATTCCAATCCAATTGGAGTGTCCGGTTATTTCGGCTGATTTATAAAAACTCGTGTGTTGTCACCTTAAGTTATTCGGGGGAGAATAGCTCAGAAAAAATACGGGCAGTGGTAAACAATTTCTTCTTTGAATTTTAGTAAAGTCAATTGTTGTCAGATTACGAAATTACATCCGGACTATTTATAATGAGGTTCTAATGTCTACGTGCTCAGAAATATTTAAAGTAGTCAAGTTACCACTTTTATTGATTGGCTTTTGTTTCGCCGGTGGCAGAAGCACTCCAGGACAAAACTGTGCAAAAATTTATCCCAAATATTGAAAAAAGACAGTTTGAAGGCGGCGAAAAAATCGAATGCGCGTTAATGCGTTTTGGCAAAAAAGTGTGCCTTGATTTTATTTTTTTTTTCGGACAATATTTTATTTTGTATTATCAAGCCACAATTTTTTCGCCATAACGCAATCCTCTTGCATCCGACTTCAAATGGGTTTTTGAACACGTTTTGTCCTGGAGTGCAGAAGCATTATTTGATAACTAGGATTAATACGATAAAACTCCACTGCCACAAAAACTGCGCATCTTGCAAATAGTTGGGACAAATTGCATAACCACGCTCTTTTATTTACATTATCAATTTTTAAAAACATTGAAAAGTATTTTTGAATCGTTAAACAATCTAAAGACGATTAATAAATTATTAGAAAAAACAATAAAATAAATCAAATTCGAATAATTTACGCTTAAAAAATAAATAATTTATTGCGTTTACAGTGATCGGTGCCTAATGGAAGAGGAAAAATTAGAACAAAACGAGGTTTAAAAAAGGATAACACATTTTGAAGAGGAATAGATGAAAAATCCTTTGTGGCCGTGTAGTAGACCAAATGAGAAGATCATTATTTCTTATTTTTTGCTCCTCCATTAGGCACCCATCACTAAAATTTACAATAAATAAAAAGTGAACGGTGTGAAATTTGTCCACGCTTTTTTCAAGGCGCGCAGTAGTCGTGATACAGGAGTTAGATAGTATTTCGGATTTTATAGGTTAATTTTTATATTTTCACACTGTTTGCTTAAACGTCCTGAAATTGAATTCCGCGTGCTTGAATATAATTCATCTCGGCCAGCTGTATTAACTCTGGTTTAATGCTCTCGCTGCGAGCTCGTCGTATTTGACAGGTAATGTCTGAAAAGAATAACGAGCAATTTCTTAATTGACATTATTGTCCTTTTCAGGGATCGGTGCCTAATGGAAGAGCAATAAAAGAAGAGAAAATGATGGGCGGCCACACGGCCACAAACAACTTTTTTGTCAATTCCTCTTAAGGGTGTGCTGCCCATTATTTCTAAAAAAAAAAGAGAGGCCGTCCCAACGAGAACCTCATTCCATCATAATTTTTTCCTCTTCCATTAGGCACCAATATCTGAAAGGGACAATAAAATAAAATAAATTAATTAACAAAGACAAACCGAGGACGTCCCGTGTTTTCCCATTTTACATTGTGCGTCATATTCTTTCTAAAACCGATTTTAGTTAGCGGAAAACTGAATCAGCGGAGGAACCACGTCATACATGGCTAAAAGAATGACGGAAATAACATACTTTTATATCATACTACTACCTAAATTTCTGAAAATATTCCTAATTCAGGGAATTAATCTATTTTTATCAATTGGATCCAGATATAGAATTAGGTATTTCTTCCATGTGAAAATGGAAATAATGGGAATAGGAACATATATTTGTAATAAGACAAAATACGATTATTTGATATTATGATGACTTGTCTATTGCTTTGTAGCATGTCTATATAGTTTTAGCTTTATCTTTCTGAATTGAATCGCACATTTTGCAACTTAATCGTATGCACTTATTAGATTTATATTGAAACAAATCAACATTAATTAACAAAAATTCGAACGGAAACTGTTGCATTTTTGGTCAGCAAGTTGTGTTAAATATTTAAATATTGTGTTTTTCAGAGATCGATGCCTAATGGAAGAGCAAAAAAATAAGAAAGAATGATAATCACTGATGGACACACAAGCGACACATATTGATGTGGCCGTCCAAATCAGAACCTCATTCCATCCTAATTTTTCCTCTTCCATTAGCACGCCAATTGGAAATTACGATTTTCTGATTTTTAACAGTGTCCAAAATGTGTTACGTCTTTTCAATGAAACATTTCTTAAGTCAATTTAACTAGGCTTGTCTCAAACTATCTAAAAAAAATAATATCTTGCCATAAAGTTATATTTTAACACGTTTATCTAGCTCATTTTATTACAATACCAAGAGGCGCGTAGAAGCGATTTAACCAATTTAAAGTATATTCGACTAAATAATAACTATTTAAGAAAGTTAATTCTCTGGTCTATAATATAAGTTAACTTTTTATCTTCACGACAAATTGAAAGATTAACGAATTTTTGAAATGCAGCATGACGTGGTTAAGGTAATCGACGTGTATTTTATAGTCGATTGAAAGATTTCTTTAAAACTTTAAAAAATCATAAATTTTCTTAGAACTCGAATCAAAAATCATTTTTAAGTAAAAACCATATATGTCTGATTTAAGTTATCATTTTTAGAAAATCATGTTTCTGCGCTGACTATAGTCGTTCCAAACATTTATTCTGTGATGGAAACTTAACGGGTCTACTATCTTATATTTTTGAAGTGTTTTAAGAACAGTATAGGGTAAAAAATTCTAGAACCGAAAACTGTTTTTAATTTTTGAGATTAAGAGCACCCCAAATTGTATGGTTATAAAATTCGTTCAGTAAACGTGCTAAATTATAACTTTTTAGAAAAATATAAACATTTTTAGATAGTTTAAGACAAACGTAATAATCTTGTAATAGTTTTGTTTTAAAGACGTAAAATTTCTACACACGTTCAAAAATCGCAAAATCGCTATTTCCATTTGGCGTGTTAAGAGTTTATGTTTATGGCAAAAACGCCGAAAAATAATATACTTGACTTTAAATTTTCTAAGCAAACTTATGATTTTTTAAAGTTTTAAAGAAACCTTTCAATCTACTATAAAATTACCGTAACCAAGTCATGTTTCATTTCAAAAAAATCAGAATTTTACGAGGAATAGAGTTATGTAACTCACGTCTTATAGAAATTACTTCTTCTCTTAAAGTAGTCTAAAAACTGTGTTACAAAAAACCTTTCGGCGTGCGGTCATTCTTTTGTATCTCAAAATAAGAGACAACGCACATTGAAGAGGAAGATATGTAAATTTCCCTCCGTGGAAGTCTAAACGAGACCACAATTTTTTCCTATCTAGCTTTTTCCTCTCCCATTAGGCACCTAAAATAGTCTAAAGCTGTATTACAAAAAATAATAAATCGTTATCATATTCGTTGATTTTTTTCTTTGCGAAGGCTGTTTACCGTTGGCGTGTATGAGTATATACCAGGGTTGCACGGAAATCGATTTTTTTTCAAACAGAAGAAGGAAAACGGAAATAAAACTCAAAAAACGACAAAAAACGGAAAACGGAAGATGGAAGATAGAATTCCGTGGAACTCTGTTATATCCCAATCCAACTATTTAATTCATCACAAATTATTTCCAATACATCTGCCATTTTTTATTAAGCACTAGACTAGATAGAAGTAATGATTAACACCTGTTTCATTTATTGTCCAAGTGCAAATTAATGAAAAAAATGGCTTCAAGGAACATAAGGAAGGAAGTTTTGGTCTCGGCTTGGGAGCAAAGAGAACGAGGTGTTGATTTAGTTTTCAATTTGTTTATTATTTCACTTGACTTTTTCTTTTTTAAAATAAACGAAATAGAAAAGGAATTTATTATAATTATAATCAAACAAACAACCAATTTGTTAAGACACAATTTTTGCTGATTTTCTGTTTTAGTGCTCAACAAAATATATCCACATCAGAACCTATATATTCACATTTATGAAAACTTAATGCCTTTCTAGAATAGTTATATAAATAAATATAAAATTAATGTATTCATATGTTATTGATATGAACTTACAATTTATTATTATTTTTATTATTTTCAGCATATATCAACAAATACACATTTGACATAATTTTCATTTATTATGTTATAATATTATTTTTCAATTTGCTCTGTAACTCGAATCAGAAAGACCAACAATGCATTTTGATCTGTAAGTTTAATAAAGTACTGTTTCACTTATCAAAAATATGGTATCAGATGAGAAATTCTGCCTTAAAATGGAATCTTAAGGAATATAAATAATAATAAAGAGAGATGTCCTATATAAATTGTACAGTTGAATAAGACAGACGTGGTTAATTGAAGTGTTAATGAAATATTTTGAAGGTTTAGAAATAATAATCAATTGGGTTTTAATTTTGTTTATTTTATGAAATTCCTTGCTATTTTATGGTATTTTTACTCTTCTGGTCCCGCTTGCTGGCTGAACACGAACTAAACCAATTCCACTTGTTTTTATAAATCAATTAAGGGTTATAAATAATCGTTTTAAGTATGGATTGATGTGGTTCATGTGAAAATTAATATGACAGTGTTAAAGATGATTTTTAAAATTTATTAAAAGGTATTCTTGAATAATACATAATCACGCCAAATTAAACATTTGATTTTTCTTGTTTTCCTCTTTTGAGAGTTAGGCTGAATCCCTGGAATTCTCCCTTCGAGAGAAGGTCGCATGTATGGACATTACTGCTGAGTTCTGGGGGTGTTCTTTTAGCCTGCTCCGACTGAGAGTCTCCAAACGGTATTTTGAAGCAGTTACCACTCTTCACGTGGAAGTAAGAAAAATGAAGAGCGTTCTGCCTTACACCTTTTACGTGTACTTTAAACAAATATTGTCTATACCAGCTTGTTGTCCGTTTTCCTTAAACTCTCTGAAAATATAAAAACCTTCATAAAATATTACATTTGATACTTACTTACTTAGGATACTTAGGAGTCCGTTGTCATTCTCTTATAGTGAAGCGGACCAGCTCTCTCCAATCTTTGCGGCTGCCCCTCGCAATAGTGTGCCAGGCAATCTTCTCCTCCAGGATTTCGATTCACCTTCTTGAGTTTCTGGAGGTGGACTTCTCGTGCACATAATTTGAGAACCAGAGTTTAATTGGGTCTTGCCATCTCTTCCCTTTTGTCGTGTCCAACCTCGAGGAACCCATTCCGTCAATCGTTTAGTCCACCGGTCACTTGGCAATCGAGCACAGTGGCCAGCCCACTTCAGTATCCTTCGTATTATTTGACGACGTCTATTCGATCGCTACCTGCGTGGAGACAAATTGTGTTCATACACCTCTGAAGTCGGCTAGAATTTTCTGTCGTCAACGTCCATGTTTCCCCGCCGTAGAGTAGAGCCGGGAGCACATTCTGGAAGAGGAGGTCCTTAGTTTTCTCTTTGTGAAGGTGGGCGAGAATTGGTTTGATCTTGGTATAAGCACTCCACGCAGCCTTGATTCGTCTTGAAGTTTCCTGGCTCAAACAGCCGTCGGATCTAATGTACCAAATGTTTTACTCCTTCTTCGAATTTTCACGAAATTCCTCTGCTTGATACCGATTCTGACGACGCAAACTTGTTTCGAAACACGATGGTTTTCGTTGGCTTAATAGCTAGACCGTGTTAGCCGGCTACTAATTCCAGAGCCGATAATCTTCTTTCAATTTTCTTTGAACTTCCGCCAATCAATACCAAATGGACCGAGAATTCCAATCGTGTGAGCCGCTTTCCATCGATCAGTATCCCTAAATCCGCGGGCTGTTCGTGAAGTATTTCATCAACTTTATCCAAAATGTATTGCAGTCCGAACGCGAATAAGGTTGGCGAGGCAGTATCGCCTTGACGAGCTCCTCGCTTAAGCTGCACATTGATTTCTTCTCCATGAATAGAGAACGTTGCGGAACAATCTTTAATCGTTCGATCTATCTTCTGCCTCAATGAAGTTGGGAATAGAGCGTCTCCCAATGCAAGCTGTATAGTCTTATGATGTATCTTATCGAACGCGTTGGAAAAGTCTATGAACGCTAAAACCAGCGGGATTTGGTATTCTTTCGTTTTTCGATAAGTCACCGAGTGGATATTATCAACACATGATCGACCATCAAATCTTCATAAAATATTATATTTGAGCTCGTTTTATTAGGGTTCCAGTTGAATATTATATTTTTAAAGAATATTTGGATTATATATTGACGTGTTGGGACGCTGGAACTATTAATATTATGAGGGATAGCCTACTGACCATCTAGTAAATATAAGAAAATCCACCGGCACTGAATAATAATAATGAAACAAGAAGTATTCATTCCTACACACCATATTTCCCTGAACTTTTGTTATTTAAAATTGAGCTGGAGCTTGTTGAGGAATCATTTATCGTTGTTATGGTAAAAATTTATTAAAAAAAGATATATAGTCGTCGCCAAATGCGATTACCACCGCAAAATGTGGCGCACTTTTTTAAATATTATTTTTTCATTTAATTTTTATGATTATTTTCTTGTTTATGCGCGTTCTATACTGTTTTTGCTTAAATAAATTGAAGAATATGTTTTAGATGTTGTTTCAATCGTGGAATAAATGTGGAAAATAATAATAATCATAAAAATTAAATTAAAAAATAATATTTAAAAAACTGCGCCACATTTTGCGGTGGTAATCGCATTTGGCGACGACTATAGTTTATATAGTTTTTATAGGCCGTTAAAGCGCGGCCGGTGTACAAGCGCATCCAACATATTATTGCGGACTGATAATCATTTCATTTCTAATTTGTGATTACAATATAGATAATGAAATAAAAAATACGAATATTTTCATATATAATCACATTAATCGTAAATTAGTTTTAGGTAGTAATATTTATGGAAAAATCTTTTTAGAGCACATTGTTACCAAAGATGGAAAAAAGTTCTGCGAGGGAAAATAAGATTATTGAAAACTGCTCCATAATGTCTTTATTTTTGTATATATTCGTTTATATATTACATCCACAATAATATGTTGGATGCACTTGTACACCGGCCGCACTTTAACGGTCTGACGTTTTTTACAACCGTATTTTAAATTAACTCGACTCATTTTATTCTAATCAGACTAATTAAGGTCATATTATTTACTGAATTGAGCATTACTATGTCAACATCCCGTATAGCCACTTTAAATCATCTATTAAGGGTTCAAATTATAAATTTGGAATTCGAAAAGGAATACGAAATCCCAATAAATATTAGACATTCTTAAAGGGAAATCCAATGTAATAATATTTCGACAATCAACAATTATTACTTCTGCCCTTTACAGCAACACAAGTGATCCAAAAAAAATTCAGACGGACAGAGTTCATAATAAATTTTAGACATTTGATTCTGAATAATTGTGCACATTTTTTCCTTGTCTGAATAGAATAAAAACAAACGTAATCAGAAGCAGATTAATATATCAAATTAGATATATATATATATATATATATCTAGAAATATTTAAAAACAAGCAATAAACCCCAAATAAAAATCACATTTATATCGCCATTCTCAAAAATAAATTTTTCATATATATTCGTCTATGAACCATTTTCAAATTTTGAAATATTTCAGAATGCCATATGATTTCGACAAAAAGGTGCTTGCTGTTTATTTGGAAGAGCGTACTGTTCTAGCCGGGACAGTCGAGAAAATATGTTTTCTAATTGCATTATTCATTACATCTTTATATGTTATAGCTTCAATATTGTTTACGTTGAAATCATCGTAAGTAAACAATGGATTATTGTAAACAATACCTAATACCTATTTAGTTTCTATCACAGAAATTTGAAGATCCTTTATATTTGCCAACAAGCATCTTGGTTCGAAATTGAAACAAGCAAGATATTAGTGCTTCTATTTCAAAATGAGCCAGCACAAATAGCAAGCAAGTTTATTTATATGGGATTAAATCAATTTACTCAACTATTATACTAGCACGCCACTCGCTGTAATAAAATGACAATATCGTTTAGCTTATTTTTTAAATTTTTCCCTAGAATTTAATGGTCGACTGATTATTTGACTTAAAATATCAATAATTTATTTGGAACTCTGAAACCAAGTTCAAGCGGCAATTATAACAACGTGTTAAAATTGCGGGTGGCGTGCTCAGAGATATAGTCCGAGATATCCCAATTTCAAAAGTTTTCAAAAGGATCTACGGAATGCATAATAAAGTATTATAGTTCAAATTTACAACGTAAAGTAAATATTCAAAAGCTTTTCTCGAAACGTAATTAGAAATATTATAAATTTAAAAAAACAAAAGAGCAGTCAGTTAAATAGTAAATCGTTAAAAAAGAGAATAATTTAAATGAAGAAACTCGATAGAATATAACCCGAATTTTAATGTCCTCCTCTGCGTTCTGAAATTAGTAAATATACTAAAATGACTAATGTAAAAACAATACAATGAAATATGAACAAAAACCACATATTATAGAAAACTTAAAAATGATGATTTCTCGAATTTTTGGTTTAGTTTACGAAGTAGGTATTCAAAATTGTCTCATCTTCTGATCTGCCTATTCGAAAAAATTAAAATATTAGGTCTATAAATTAATTTCCGCGTTTTGTTGTTGTTGTTGTTGTTGATATTTTGTCAAAAAAATTTTTTATATAACGAGTTTTATGTTATAATGTTCTCTGTATTATCAGCTTTCTACTTATATATAAATTTCTTCACGTACTTTATAAAAATCATTATTTTCGGTTCAGAATATGTCCACCTTTGTTCCAGGAAAACGTCATTTGCGGGAAGCTCTTCTTTTCCTTTTCCAATTCAAGAAGAAAGCCACTGACGCGCACCAAATGCTTGCACAAGCTTACGGCAATGCTGTACCATCCATAAGAACCTGCCAAGAATGGTTCCAGCGTTTCAAGTCGGGATATTTTGACATCAAGGACAAAGACCCTTAAGGACAGTCAAAAAAATTTGAAGAAGAAAAACGTCAGGCTTTGTTGGATGAAGATTCGGTTCAAACACAGGAGAAACTCGAGGCAGCTCTCGGCGACACGCAAAAAGCAATTTCTCATCGATTGAAAGCAATGGAGAAGATTCAAAAGGAAGGAAAATGGATGCCTTATGAGCTATCAGAACGCAACAAAGAACAAGGAAAAACAACTTCACAAATCTTGTTGGACAGATTTCAAAGAAAGTCTTTTTTACTGGCGATGAAAAGTGGGTGTACTACGACAATCCGAAGCGAAGAAAATCGTGGGTTAGTCGCGGTGAACCGACAACTTCGACCGCAAAACCCAACACACCACGGGAAGAAGGTCTTACTGTGCATATGGTGGGACCAACAAGGAATTCTGTACTCTGAACTGCTCCAACCTGGTGAAACAATCACTGTGAATCTCTATCAATATCAAATGGTGCAGTTTCGGAATGAAATCGCAGTAAAAAGACCAGAAGGGGCGGGTCGACACGAAAAGGTCATAATGTTGCTCAAGCGGTGAAGGAAACGATATGTCGCCTATATGGAAACTTGGCCCATTCCTTGGAATGGCCAAGACACAAATGAGAATTTAAATACACGCAACGACGTGTTATGAAAGACTTAGCGAGTGTCATGACACATTAATCAACTCGTCGTAACACTTATTCGTTATTTAAATGATCGGACTTCCGATCACTTCAGAGTTCATTGCACAAGGAAGATAAGTCTGTTTCACAAAGAGGTAATTGCAAAACATCATAATCAATTTCCGGAAGATTACCTGCCGCACACCCGCTGAAGACACAGCCGAACAACCGCCGCAGGTCCACGACCAGTTCAAGCCACTCAGCAAGACCAGGGACATTTAGAGCAACGAGCCAGAAGAGGCCGAACTAGTTAATATCTTCTGAATAAAGATCGCACGTTGCCACTGAACCACCAATGGTGCAGCGACCTCCTTACACGATAAAAGAGTTCAAATGTGAAGTCTTACCCCACACGCCGTAAATGGCTAGATGAATGGACTGCGGCCAAACCAGAAAAAATGTATTTTGATGGAATCCATAAGTGCATTTTCTTTCGATCTTGAAATCTCTTGGAAGTTCAACTAATATTCTGACTATTATATTTTCCATATGTTGCCCAAACTCTGGGAAAATGTTGTTATTAATGACGGAAATTATTTTGAATTAAAGTTTTGTTTAAGTTTGTCCAGTTTTTTATAGTTTAATATGGGAAAAAGGCGGAAATTAATTTCTAGACCTAATACTACAAATTATTTTTGAAATACATGTTAGGATTTTTGTAATTTTTGAATAAAACGTGTCATAAGTGTGCGTTCATTAGAAATTTGCGCGTACTTCGTAGCAGTGGGGTGTTACTGTATTTGAATGGATTGCCCAATAAGGCTTTGAGTTGTCTACTATGTATATTTGTTGAGATATTATTTAGTTTAAAACAAAATGGGACACTCCGTAGTATAAATATAACAAAATTAAATCAAAATAGCTTTATTTCAGTAAAAGAAGGCCGATATACACTTGAGAATGAAGACGTTCCAATCTTAAAAGCGAGTGCATTTCTTCGTTACCACTACATGGCTTGGTTCATCGGCTCCTGTATCATCATGATAATGGAAAGAGCATTTGCCTCATATTATATTGTGTATGCATAAGCTAACTAATATTGAATTTTTATTGATTTCAGCGATTATGAGAAAAAGAAACGATTATGGATTGCCGTAATATTAATAATTGGAAACATGTTTTTTGCATTTGTTACAGCTATTTTGATATTGTTTGGTATAATGTCAATGAAAGAAATGATTGCAGCTTTAGTTGTACTATTTTCAATCATCGTCTTTGTAAGTTCTAAATAATTATTAAAAAATTTTCTGCGAGTTTTTTAAGGGTTACGCTGTGCTAATAAAGTTCAATCAAAACAGATACAGTTTAATTGAAAAAGATCATCGTAATACAGTATATACATTATCAATCAAATATCAATTGCGCGAGAATATAACAATGCTAAACTCTTTAATGAGATTAGCATTAGGAATAGTTGCCATTTCATGCCTACTTACACTTGGACTAATTGTTCCGACAATTCTACAAATTCCGCCGCAAAACATCATATTTCTTCATATTTTTATTGACTTCGCCTATCATTGGTAAACACGTTTTAAATAATTATTTCAATATTTTGTTTTAGCAATCCATTGTTTCTTATAACTTTGACATTGCTGATTGTACCTCAGAATAGGCAGCTGCTTGAGCGATATTTGTCGAAGCATTTCAATATATCACGGAAAAAACCAAAAACAGAAGTGATCGCCAATGAGGGTGACATATATTTTCAGATGTTTTCTAAAACTGTAAATGATAGCAAGGTGTAAGAAGAGGACTAATATTCTTATTGTTATACTATTTATTTAATATGTGTCATGTTCTTTGCTTAAATTTTATTTTTGATTTGCAAATGTATGTACGGTTATATTGAATAATTGCTATCCTAAAAACACGATTTAAAGAAATACCAGACGCAGACGATTTTAGTTGAGACTAGTTGGGACTACATTAGTTGAAATTTTTCACGTTTCATGATTCTTGATTCACGCCAATTGAAATTTTCTTAATATTTAAAAGTCTGTTAGTAATTTCTACGTGTAAATTAGGCTCCACGGATTTCTCAAGTTTAGTAGGTTTTAATTAAACTGTCAGGATATATATTAAAAGCCTTACGTAATGTTAGATTATACCCGATTTTTAATATTTCATTTGGCGTGAGGTAGTATGGATAGGATAAGATTATCCGGATAAGTAAAAACAATTCCTTTTGAAACACATTGAGAACGGTTCAATAAGCCTCACTTTATTTTAATTGTTAACCTTGGTAATGTTTATTATTTCAATAAAAATAAGTTTGAATTGTTGTGTTTTTGAGTGTCGGCGTTTTTATTTAACTATCGACTATTTTAAATTTTTTTGACGGCGCGTTGCGAACCGCTGCGCAGTAAGACCATAATAAATAGAGAGACAGAAAAGACAACTCTCTTTTTATGATTGTTCCAATGCGCAGGTTTTAGCATTGCGTCGTCCATATTATTATGAAATTATAAGGAAATGGTCATTCCATTTTCAATAGATTCTCAACCCACGTTGTCAACCTTTTAAAAATCCTATGATTAAATTAAAAAGTCATTTAAAAAATCACCCTTTCTATTCAAATGATATGTCGAAATTGTAATTAAAAAATTTAAGAAATAGATAAAATTGAAGAATCTAAGGAATAGGTAAAGGTCTAGAATAAAATTTTTAATCTACATTTATATAGTGAAATGATCTTAAAATGAATATAACAAAATTTTGTTTTTGCCTGTTGTTTTTACGATTATATGTCTGAAATATTTAACTTAATTTTTCCAATTTTTCAAAAACTGTGGATATTAGCTTAACAATTATAATTATATGATTTTTTTCATTAACCTACACCACGACAATAATTATTGCTGTTTTTTATTACTGTAGCATTTATTATTATTACTATATGCGATCGAACTATGGATTCACCTCATTTTGATTCGTGTTAAGAACTTGGGTTGATGGGAAACTTTCCATAAAATGTTTCGAGAAAGAGTTTCACGGCTTTTCATATTTTAGGCGGTTTCGGCGGTTTCACAGCTTGTATATTTTTCAGGTGGTTTCACGGCTTTTTGAGCGCTTTCACGTCTTGTATAGTACTCAGGCGGTTTCAGGTCTTGTGGGGGTCTTGAGGCGGTTTCACGGCTTGTGTGGTTTCAAGCGCTTTCAGGTCTTGTATAGTTTTCAGGCGGCTTCACGGCTTTTATATTTTACAAACGGTTTCACAGCTTGTATGCTTTTCAGCTAGTTTCACGGCTTTTACAGTTTACAAGCGGTTTCACGGTCTCTGCAGTTTCAAGCGCTTTCACGTCTTGTATAGTTTTCAGGCAGTTTGGACCGAAGCTTTTCAAGGGAACAAGTTCGACCTGAAAAAATATTCAGAGAAGGCTGTGTGACCAATCTTGCGAAAATCATTTAAATGATACACAAAACAAATTTAAAAAACATGAAAAAATGATTTTTTGATGTATGGTTTTTTTTCTTTTTTGATGTATGTATGGATTTTTGTTTGCTCGTATCATAGGAGATTGCTAATCTAACTTCCGAATTGTGTATTTTTAGAACTCGCGATGTTTGATGTAGAATTCTTCAAGCAAGCGTACGACCGTTCTTCAAATTTTCTATCTGAATTTTAAGTTAGGCATGACTTGAAAGATACTTGAAAAGACTTGAAAGATGACTTGAAAGAACTTCTTCGAGATAATACGTATAATGCACGCCAAAAATCTGCTCGTGAATGCAAATGCTGCGTGACCGTCATAATTTTTTATTACACATTAAATAAAAAACAAAAAAACAATTCCTTTATTATAAAGATAATAGCCGTATCGATATTGAATATGAAAATAAAAATCAGTAAATAAAATGAGAATAATAGCTTTATTTTGATGATTAAAAAAATAAGCAAAATAAAAATTCCTTATATCTTTTGAAATTCTCTACAGATCTTTTCCATTTGTATATCAATCGATAGAGCACATTTTTCTGATTCTATTGATACTAAACACTAATTGTTTGCAGTGGTCAAAGTTGCAGAATCTTTAAAAAATTCTTCCTTAATACAATTTATGTCTGAAAATCAGTTATTTCGATGAAATATTTAATATATGAGAGGAATAATTTCAAGTTTACAGCGAGAAAATCTAGAAAATATAAATATGATAATATCCATAAATATAAATTTTAATAACAAACAAAGACAGTTCAATACAACAGAGAATACTTTTTGACTTATTAATTTCAAAAATTATTCTTATCTTTATTTAAAGGTGCACGTTATACCTATAAGGAATCCATATTTTTAAAAAAGTTGCCATGAAAACAATATTATTGTCATGCAAATAACAGCACTCACAGCCAATTCCTATGATATAGGATTCATTATGATATAGGATTCATTATTCATTAGTATACGTTCGAAATATTTCAAATTTCTAGATCCAAGATCTTATCCAGTATGGCTATTATAAATGGTGGAGATGACGGAAGAAACATTAAAAGCGGTTCGACTAACTATATAATTATTTGTAGCGACGGACATTTCCAACATACAATAAAAATCGTATACAATAAGAGTTTTGGTCCCATCGGCTTGCGAATATCATACACAACATCAATGGATTGTTGCTTAAAACCGTTTGTTTCAGAAAATTAACGATATTGCAACTTTTACAACTGCAAACAATTAGTGTTTAGTATCAATAGAATCAGAAAAATGTGCTCTATCGATTGATATACAAATGGAAAAGATCTGTAGAGAATTTCAAAAGATATAAGGAATTTTTATTTTGCTTATTTTTTTAGTCATCAAAATAAAGGTATTATTCTCATTTTATACATTGATTTTTATTTTCATATACAATATCGATACGGGTATTTATTATATAATAAAGGAATTTTACCATCTTTTTACTTTAAGCACTCAAAAATGTTGTTTTTTATTTAATGTGTAATAAAAATTATGACGGTCACGCAGCATTTGCATTCACGCGCAGAATTTTGACCGTGGCGTGAATTATCATAATGCTTTCAAAACTGAATTTGTGTTGTTATCTGGAAATTTATAAAATGTTGTTCAGCTTATAGAATTTGAAGACGGCTTTGGAATCAGCGCACCCGAATCTATCAATGGTGCAAGTCTCATCAAAATCTCAAGCGGAGACTACAGTGACTTACCTTGTAATATTGATCATAATTCAATGAAAAATGTACGATCATATCTTTATGTTAATTAATTCAATAAAAAAAAAGAATTCAAGTATTACTATTATTAAACTTTAATCTTTATTTTAATTCATATTTTTATATATTTAATTATTAGAGGCTACCCGCTTAATATCACATAAAGTTTAATTGAATTTAAGCCTCAATAAAAATTTAAGTTTGCAATATTCTCATTTCGTCTGAGTAATTTCAACTCACGAGGCTATTATTACATTAGCAATAATAATTTTATAAGATTATGACGGGGAAATCAAATCTAATAAGAACAGCATGTTATTTTAATATACTATGTTTTACAATTTTCAATGATTTACATTACGTCTTTTCTGAAATATACATACATTTATTTTTTACAAAAAAACTCTGGCATATTAGTTATCATCCCCACCCTTTGTTTATGTTATTTTTTTATGTTGCTATTATTTATTGTTTTATTACCTGTTACCTAGTTTATTTTGTTCTTCTTTAGATTTTTATTTAGTTATAATTTATGTTTAAGTTTTTCATTTATATTATATTTTAATTTAATTGTAGTTTTAATCACGTGTTTAGCACACGTAGTGTAAATAAATAAATAAATAATATAAGTTTTTTTTTTCAGTTTTGTACTAAATAGCGGAGATGGGAGTAATTTCGGGTTCCGGATTCCGTCCATTTTTCCAATCCGTATTCCGGATTCAGTATTTTCAAATGTTATTACGAATTCCGGATTTGGATATTTTATATTTTAATTCCGAAGTTCGGAAATTCACTTTTCATAAAAAGGAAAAAGTTCGAAATTACGAATTCCGGGTTCTGAAATTCAAAAACTGTCATGCCGCTCATCTCTGGTTAAGACGAAGATAACCTAAATATTTATATATAGGATTCCATGACTGGGTTTTAATTTAAGGTGTTGAGTAGAATAATTTAAGAACAAATCATATTTACTATTTTATAATACATAATTTTAGTTAATCTAACTAATAGTCTATATATCTATTATAAAAATTAAAAGAAATTTATAGTTTATTTTCAACCTATTTGGATTATTTTAAAATAGTATATATCCAAATAATCTCGAATAGCTTAAATCTCAAATATATGCTCTATTTTGTTCAACTAGGTTGCCTTTTAATTAATTCACACCAAAAACCACTTGAAAACTCTTCAAAAAGAAAAATACTTATTCCATTAGCCTTTCTTCTATTTAATTTTGACATTGCTTATGTTTACACAGTTCATTTAAAGCACAGTTATTATATAAGACTTTTAAAGTCAAATTACACATCTCGTGTAAATTTAATGAAATATACGTATCTCTGTTATACAAACAACATAGATTCTCAACTATAAATACATGTACCTAACATTTTTTTCGAAAACATATGAATCCTTTTATAATGAAAATGAAAATATCAATTAAGTATATTTTACTTTACATTTTATGAATGGAGTTCTCATTATTTTTCCATTACTAGAATGTTTTAGAGACATATCTTTTGCAAAAATATTTTTATTTCACTAAAATTTTATTAATAATATTGTTATGATTGTTATTGGTTAGTAAAAACAAAAATAAATTGTATTCAACTACGTTTGGAAGTGAAGGAAATAATTATATGGATTGTGTTAATTCGATATTCCGATCTCTCTGAAATTACTAATATAATTATTTTCTGAAATTGCTTATCTATTGTATTGAACACAAATTATCGTATATTCACTCTTTTCTTTATTAAATTATACTGTTTATAGCACTCCGAATCGAATTAATTGAAATGTGTTCTATTCAATAAATGAAGAAATGATTGTTAACTTTTTTTGGTCAAAAATCGTTAAATTTTATCAGAGCCCGTATGCAAGAATGTATTTATCTGTTAAATAGGGACCGAAAGTTAATGTTGAACTGCTTTTATGAGATAATTTTAATAAGTGTATGTAGGAAATAATATTTTAATACAGAATAGATTGTAAATATTTTAAATTTACTGTAAAGGACAATTAATCAATGATTTTCTATCATAGTTTAACGGATAAATACGTTCTTGCATACCGCTTCAGATTTTCCGTTATTAATTAAAAATTCCCTTATACCTTTTTAAATTTTTCTTGTTATCCTCATGTAGACTAAAAATGGAGAATTTTTTGATATACGATTTAATATAAGAAATTGTTTTTAAGACTTAATATTCATCATGAAAATCAATTATATAAAAACCCAAACACGGCTTTAATTTTGTTAGGAAACTTAGTGCATATTGTTAAGCTTAAAGTTACAAATATTTTGATATCCAAATCAGTCGATTTTTTTAAAAGACCTGCGGGGGTCTACATGAGCATCCACACTTAAAAGTCTTGCCCCCTTGCATGCTCTTTAAGAAAAGCGTACGTTTCGCTATTATAATAATAATATCTTTATTGCAACAAATAATATAAAAACAACAATAAATTTATTAGTTTATTAATCTGAGGCGATATGCAAGAACGCATTTATCCGTTAAACCCTAATGGAAAATCACTGATTAATTACGTTTATAAGTAAATGAAAATAAGTTCATGCAAGAAATAATATTTAAATTACAAAATAGATTAGGAAAATATATTTAATTTACTAGAAAGGTAATTTATCAATGATTTTTCACATTACCGTTTTTCGGATAAATATGTTCTTGCATATGGCCTCTGGGTTGTGATGCCGAATAACAGTATAATAGTACGAGAATAAGTTGAATAGCTTAAGGGAGACCCAATTTATGGGAAACATGCGTGGTTTATATATAATGTTACGTGAGCGTGTCTGATTGTCTGATAATGCAGCTCTATTGTTCTCGTGTACAATAAATTTCTTATCAGCTGATATGTGGGAGCAACAGTACGATATTTACTGGGCCAAATAATAAGAGCACAGATTTACCTTATCCAAGAGCTCGGAATTATGAACAAAAGAATGCAATCAACAAAGAACGATAACGATACGCACGCAGACTAGGAGAAACACTTAATCACAAATACTGGAACGAAGAAAACTCTGCCGAAAGTGCTTAAAACCAAACGCCGCAAGCTGTCACTACTGCAAGATGTATCGAATAAATGAACGAGATATCAATAATCATTCAAGTATCTGTCAAGTTAATCAACAGTAAATCATAGGCCAGGCGGGAGTGTAAAGAAATCGAATCGAAACCGGATAAAGAATCGACTGACCTATTGATGCTTGATCCGGGTTCGATTCGATTCACAATGTTTGTTTTCAGAATATTTACTTTTTTAAATTAAATAGTTTCAAGGACACAAATGAACCGAAGTTTTTATAATAAATAACATAATAATAACATTACGATGTAATTTGACATTTAATAATATAAAATTTTAAACAATTTAAACATATTCGATAAAAATTGAATTAAAAATATACAAAAAAAAGATGTTTTTATCAGAAGAATAAAACGTAAAGAATCCCAGTCTTTACAATAAGGTTGTAATCCGTCGATTAAATTCGAGGATCTCTTCTACTTGACACTCGAAAACAATCAAAAAGAACATTTTTATAATCAAATGAATTCTTAAAAATAGACCTTCAATATAGTCACTTTAATGAAAATTTGAAAGATAGTTTTGGGATTGCCAGTGACTTAAAAAACGACATAAAAAATAGTTTATAACTTCCACGTTTTAAATGTGCATAATAGATTCCAGATACTAAACTTTCGGATCGATTTCCGACTCTTGGTTCAGTCAATTTTTGTTATCCCTTTTTATTTTTTATTCAGAATATGTATGAAATTTTAGCATGATGACTTTCAGCCCAAAAATCACGATTTTCACGTTTTTTTGTGATAAATTTCATTGAACTATGCTAATCTTCGGTCAACGTTTTAAACGACAAACTAGGATAAGATCTTTAACATGCGTTCGTTTAAATCGTCGAATACTAAATTTATTTCTTCAATTTGTTAGAGTGAACACCAGGACCATGATATTTTGATACAAGTTCACGCCAAATCGAAATGAATATTTTGTCAATATTTAAACGTGTATTACTAATTTACACGTATTATTTTCATATAATTTGACACGTCATTGTAACTATCCCGTCTTAAACTATCTAAAAACATGTGTTTCTTAACGAAATTTACAAAATGAGCATATTTTCTGAACCCCCAACTTAACCATCCAATTTGGTGTGCAAGTTCTTTTTTGTTATATTAAATTGCAATTAATTTGTTAAAAGTTTAATAAAACCAATAAGTAATAGAAATATATTTTTATATTATATTTTTATATTTTTACATTGAAATATATATTTTTTTAAAATATTTATTTATGTTTTCTTTTTTATATTTATACACAAGATTTTAGTTTTGTTAATTAGTTTTGTTGGAAAGTTCATCTTTTTTTTTCAGCGATCAATTATTCCCAGGCTGTCATATGCTAAATAAAATGAATAGTGAATATGAACTATACACTAAAAAACTTATTAGAAATATCCAAAGAGAACTCTCCAACGGGTACACTGTTGTTAACAAATACATAAACAACACATCACTTCCTCCTCAAATTTTCCTACTATTCTAATTGATGCAAAATACCATAATTTATCAATTTCTACTATAAATGTTCTCTAATTTTAGAAATTAAACGTATTAATTCACATTTCATGTAACATAAGTAAATGCTTAAGCAATTATTTAGTTATCAGTTATCACACTTAAAAGTGCGATTTTGTTTTTTTTTCATTTACTATATTAATTAGGAGATAATTTTTATCACGGAAATTTAACTGAAATTTATTATCATGAATCTATTCTTGAACTACACTTTCAATTAGGTTTATAATCCTGTAAAACCTAATAATGTCTCGATTTGAGTTTTTAGTTACATAGCGACATTATTCATTCAAATTGATATTAGGATAGTGACATATATTAACACAAAATCTCTAAAGCCACGTGAAATAATTCGATAAAAATTTACATTTGGAATTTAAAAATATATTCTTAAAAAGGCGAAATCATCATTTTCAATTGGCGTGCATCTATCATTGCAGCGTTTGCATAGGTGGTTTAATTTTTTAGTTATAATTAATCTTTGTTTATCTTTTCAGTCGTTAATAATATTATTTTGAGCAAAAAATGATTTCACTTTGATCATATGATGTTAGACTGAGTTAGTTATCAAAAAAAAACAATATAGTTCTCATCTTTGACTATGACTGACTATCTGAGTTAGGAGAGAATGATTAGCATACGGTAAAGAGTTTGCGCTCACAAAAGAGCTTATTAAACTCTTTTGACAGATCAGTCCCGGGCTCATACTTTTTAATAAAAAATAATTATGTATAGGGTACGAAGAATAATGAAAGTAAATTTCCATTTAAACTCGATTTCCACGAAGTACGCGCAATTTGCAAAATACCGCGCACCGATTGTGCCGGACACACCCCTTTTAACTTATTATTTTTTAAACTTTATTATTTATTAATTATTGCTATTGTCCTTGTCAGAGAACGGTGCCTAATGGAAGAGGAAAAAATTAGGATGGAATGAGGTTCTCGTTTGGACGGACTCTCTTTTTTACGAAATAATGGGCAGCACACATTGAAGAGAAATTGACTCTTCCATTAGGCAGCGATCTCTGAAAAGGACAATAAATACAATTAACAGAAACAGAAAATGAAAGTAGTATAAAAATCTATTATATTTTCTGAACACCAAACCAAATTTAAACTAATGTTTCTGTTAAAAATCAGCGCTTCCGAATCAATCAATGGTGCAAGTCTCATCAAAATCTCAAGCGGACGCTAAAGTGACGTGTGATTTTGCGGTGTATTTTACAAGAAGTGTTATTGGTCATCGCAGATTTTAATTTAAAAAATTGGAGATAGATTCCTTATGGCTTGTATAGTATACTTTTGTTCCGCGCTTTGCTCGTGATTTTTCAATCTTTTTAAATCGTTAATTATGGAAACACGGTTTCACGTAAACCACGAAAAAATCAAAAACAATATAATACAACGATAGTTTTTAATAAGATAATTTTTCTCTCTTCCTCTTCAATGTATGCTGTCTGTTTATTTTAAGAAAACACAAACTCATGAGATACAAAATAGTTGCCGGCTTTCTTATTTTTTCCTCTTCCATTAAGCACCGATCTCTGAAAAGGACAATATATAAAATTGGTTTTTTTCTTTTGAAAATCGCGGTTTTTGGGGTTTAGACTCATTTTTTACCCACTTAAAACATTTTGTGGTTCCTAATTCTTTTGTTAGAATACTACTCAAATCAAAAGAAATTATTTTATCTGCAAGTTTTATTAAAGTCTGATATGTCGACGTAAAATCCTTCCATTGTTACTTAAAAATTTACATAAGGAATCGATATCTTGGAATTTTTCAGAAAATATTATTTACAAGATAACAATTACATAAAATTTAATAGACATTTTGAAAATTGCGAAACCCGGGACTTGAATGCGAATTTATAATTTTAAAGTCAGGACACATGCACTCATAACGTGCTCAACTCTAACTTTTTGGAAAGATATTAATATTTTTAGATAGTTTAAGAAACGCCTAGTTAATGTGTCCTGACAGATGTTTTATTGAAAATACGTACCAATTTTTAGACTCTCTTAAATGCCGCGAAACTGTAATTGCCAGTTGGCGTGCGTACTTATATATACACTAGCTGACAAAAGTTTTGTCACAAATGTTTTTTCGGGTTTAACTTTTTTGTGACTTGACCAAATTGGCTGATTTTTTGATATTTTATGTGAATCAGTGTTTAAAATGTTATAGTAGCAAAATTTGGTTTAAATTACCATGGCAATTTCGGTACCACGCATTCCGTTTTCCCTCATATTGATAACAGCTTGCCGGGTGGCAATTGGAGTTTCTTTACGTGGAGTCATCTCTAAAATGTTGCCAATTACTGCTATTTTCAATAAGTTATGAAAAAAATATAGTTGAACTTTAAAAATTGTTAAAAAATGCAGTGCAAGAAAAGTGCGTAATATCTTTGAGCTACGCGTTTTACGATAAACGCTTGTCACTGTAAAACGGATCATCGTAATCACAAGCGGGAATTTGTAAAATAATCTACAACCATATGAATCTATCATATCAAAAAATCAGCCAATTTGGTCAAGTCACAAAAAAGTTAAACCCGAAAAAACAATTGTGACAAAACTTTTGTCAGCTAGTGTATGACAATTCCTATCATACCAAAATCCCAATGAAGGAAAGTTTTACATTTTCCAAGACTCAGCTTCTAAAAAACTTAATGCATGACTATTTCTTAATCATAATTATTTGCCCCCACATTTCTGAAAAGAACATTTTTTACTAACTAGTAAGTATTATTATTTCTTATTAGAGACCAATGTGAACAAAAAATCGGCTTTTATTTTTCTTAATTAAGAACTCTCTAAAGAACAATCATAAGTTTTAATTGAGAATACATTGTAAGAATTATATTAATAATGTGATATTCAATAATAATAATAATTCTCCTGAGGCGAGTAAAGTCTTTCTTACACCTACGAAAAATATAATCGAACGCCAAAAGAAAATAAAGATTTTTCTATTTTTACGCTAGTCTTACAACTTTCACGTATACTCTACATTAAGATTGCCTACGCCAGTTTATAATGTTTTCCCTAAACTAACTAAAATAATCAATTATTTACAAAATATGAGATTTAAGAAAAGTTTCTTATGTTGTGTTATTATCCTTCCAGTTGTTGTGATTTGCATAGAGCTGACCCTGGGAGGCCCCTTTTCGAATGTCAACGATGAATGTATTTCAAATATAATAAAATATTGTGTTTTGAACTTGATATATAATTAGCTTATAATGTTAATCAAGCTTAAATTAAGACATTATTAGAGAGTCTTAGCAGAGGCGGGATATACAAAGGATTTAATAAGGAAATGGATAAATATGGATTCGAATTTTTAATCGGTAACTAATCAACATAATCTCATATTTCAGAACGTAAATATAATGACAAACTATATATATATATATAGTAACTTGATGGAAGCAATTAAAAATCAAACTTTGCGTTTTTTTTTGGTTATTGCGTAAAATAAAATGCTAAAGTTCAAAATCTTGTATAATACAATTAATAATCCGCATATATGCACATAGTACGCAGATAACATTTAATGGATTTTACGCAATAACCAAAAAACGCAAAGTTTGATTTTTAATTGATTCCAACTTGATTAATTAGTAAAACTAAATATTTCATAAACGATTTAAATTCTATAACGATCAATTTTGTAGTTATAAAACAATAATAATATATTCTTACAGAATGCCCAATTAAAAGGAACATTTCTAATTGTTCAAACCGATGTTATTCATTTATATAATGAAAGTGACGCTCTGTACATTTATTGACACGTCCGTTATGAATTTATATGTGAATATTTTACTTAAAATTAATAGAATGAAAATAGTAAATGCTTAAAGGTATATAATGCAGCATAACGTGAACATTTCTGATTTATGTTGATGCAAAATGACAATATGCGTCTAAAAGTCATGACTTAGGATTCATTTTTACATTTCAATTATTATGAAATTAAAAACTAATTTTCATGTAAATTTATTGGACTTTTCTTAAAATATCTCAGCCGTTTTAAATTTTGACGGAATGGTGCATATAAGTGATGTTTCTCATACTTGGGAAAGGCTGGCCCGATTGGAGTCATTTTCGATTTTGCGATCTTACACTTTTTGAGAACCGACACTTAAATATTAACCTCAAAATCCGAATTAATACCTAACGTTTTCGATCAGAAATAATTTTTTGCAATTTTTTCGTAAAGTCAGCAGGGTGGCGATTTAGTGGATTGACCTTTTCAGATACGAAGTTCCAGCTTACATACTTTTCGAAATGCTCTGAAAATGCTGATAAAGCGCCATCAGCTATTCTCGGTGTCCTCTTCAACGTTTCCTCATCATATCCAAATTCAATAAGTTTTTTTTTAAATTGTTAAAAACCGCTGTCTCCGCTCCACTTTATCCCTCTCTTCATGTTTTCTACTAAAGTAGAAATCAGAATGTACTCACATATTTCAATTCCTCAAAAAATTTTTCGTGCATTCCTTCCGAGAGCGTTTTCGAAACCACGTTCTCGAAAATGTCATATTTATGGAAAAAAGAACTCTATTAAATTATGAAAATATGGAACATATAGTTTTGTGCTATAAATTTCTTGATTTTTTAAAATTTTCCGGGCCGGAGGGCCGGCTCTAAATTTCCCAAGTATGATGTTTCTGAAGATATGCTTTTACGATTTAATTTGGCGTATTGCAGAGTTAGTAACAACTGTATGTTTTGAAATTAAACTAAATGGATTTCATTGTACTTTTCAGAGATAGGTGCCTAATGGAAGAATAACAATTAGAATGAAATGAGGTTCTTGTTTGGACGCCACTCTTTTGAATCTCATCAATGTGCGATGTACAAGAAACTCTGATAAAATATTCTAGAAGAACATGTTTTCGTAACTTTTCACTAAACTTTGTTAGTAATCTCTTTCCTCGATGTTAGCTATGAAACCAGAAATTCAAGAATGAAAACCAAATATAAAACAAATTAAATTAGCACGCCATCCGCAATTTTAGGAAACATATTTTCGTTTTACTCATTTCCACGTGGACGTGGATAAGTTTGGACTAATTTAAAACTCTCATATAAAACTAACAAGGTAATTATTTTAGATAGGCCTCTCAGATTTTGATGATGATATTTTGTCGATAGATTCCTTATGATCCAAATAGTAAACTGACAATATATTAGGAGCCATAAAATTGTTTAAGTTGGGTCTAAAGCCCAAAAAATCTATATAATACATCAAATAAAAAATAAAACCGGCGGAAACTTATTTGCGCATCTAATAGTTCACACAGAGACATAGTTTTTAAATTTCAGAATCCGGAATCAAAAAATGACTGGAATACCGAATCCGGAATTCCGTCCATCTATGGCTCACACCACCCGCTATCATAAAACCATTCGTTATTTTAACGCTTCAGAAATTTATTTGATCATTGATCTTACGAGTTTTCGTGTTTTAGTGTGAAGCAGAGATGGTCGGAATTCCGAATTCCGTATTCCCGCCATTTTTGACTCCCAATTTCGGATTGCAAAGATCAAAAACTCTCATTTCGCTAAATTGTCAAAATTGAACCACGATTATTTCTTAGTGATGTTTTTCTGCACTCCAAAAATTGTTCAAACTGGGAGGTTAGCAAATGTACTCAGATATAGTTGACATTTAATTGAAGCTGTTTACTATATAGTTTAGAGTGTGCTTGCCAAAATTGAATCCAAGGTATTCCGGAATTAGCACGTTTAATCGTTTAATGCTCATTTATATCTTTTAAAATGTTCATTTTCATTTGGCGTGTTTCTGTTTTTTTTAATGATATCTATCTAACACGCCGACTTATAATAGTGATGATAAGGTTTATAAGAGTGTGTTATAGTTTTTATAGCCTTTGTATAAAACATAGTTTTCGACAATTTAAACACTTATAATTAAACTACCTAAAATATTAATATCTATCCACAAAGTCCGATTTCACAATTTTTAATTAGCTCATTTTATTACCATATTAGTTAGCATGATTAAAGAATAAGGAATTTTACCAAATCCATGACATTTAGATTACATATCAGCGTATATTCAACAAAACTTAATCTTTCTAATGCCATATATAAACCAAAAACGTATAATTAATGCTCTCTAAGCTATATATAACGATTACGTGTCTCAGAAACTTTTATCAAAAAAGAGGCTGAAACTATGTAATGCGTTTAAAATTCTGATAAGTGCTATCTTTTATTTATTTATTTATAAACATAATCTCTACTGGATTTAATGTTCAGCTAAAGAGGGTTGAACAAGAGAATTAATGAAAACGCTAATTAGTTAATATGCTCACTAGAGTCCTTATCATTATTAATTCATTCTATAATAGAAATAGAGGCGAGTAAAGTGAGCGTTAATTTGAAATAATAATATTCGATTCTGTTTATAATTAATATTAATATGTTTTTCAGTATTTCTACTAATAATAGGTAAGATTAAACTTTTTGTATCGTTTTAAGATATTGACACGTTTTTAAAAATGTCTATTCTAATTTTATGTATAATTAGAATAGTTGCTCAAATTATATACTTATCTAACAAACTTTATTCCATGATCTTTTTATAATTCAATGATTTAACTATTAGTTTGCGGGTTAAAAATTTAAATAGAAAACTATTAATTTTTTATTTGTTCGTGATAAAATCCTATAATTTATGATAACCTATGATGCTAAAAACCGCATTTCTCTGCACGTCACTCGAAATAGTAAAATGATTGTCGTTTTTTTTCGCTTTTTCTCTCAATTTCATAGGTTTAAAAATATTTGCATCATTTGAGTTAAGTGTCATTAGGCCCTATTCCCTTGAAATTAATAAAACGTGATTAAAATTTGAGATCTGTGGGTGTATCTTCAATGGAAAATGTGCTATTTTGAGAATCAGTACAGCTTTCTTTATTTTTACTATTAGATGTTCCTGTTGACAACAAAATTTTTAGGCTTTTTATAACAAATATTGAATAAATATGATAATAGAGCGTATCTTACAAAATCTCTTGGAATTAATAAAAACACAATTTTACTCATATAAAGAATTCACTTTTAAAATTAATTTGGGTTGAGGCAGAAACGACGATTTTTATAGAATTTCAGCTTAATTTGGTATAGGCATCATGCTGAAAAATAGGGCTGAAAATCGTTTTTTAACGGGACAATTTGGTGCCATGTAACCTATATCTATATATATATATACCTATATAAGAGTAATCAGGGCTTTCAAATAATCCAAGATAATTTTTGGTTGAAACACAAAAAGCGGAAATGTTCGGATTTTTTTGTAATTCGTCGCTATCACTAAAACAATTTTGAAAACGGATTATTAATTAGCACAAAAATGAGTTTCGAATGGTTTATTTTTAGTAGGATGGGGATGTTTCGTATACTATATAGAAATTAAAGAATTCTTTTGGCAATGTTAAAAATACTGAAAACTTGTTTTTTCACGTTCTATAATTGTTTTATTTCCAAATGTATATTCTGATAATTCTGACTAATAAAATATTACTAATTTCCTAAATTGTATTAATCACAGTTACATAGTAGTAGTAATTTCCTAATAGGAAATTTTTCTATAAAAATGTATTCTAGAAATGATTTTATTGGCTCGTTTTAGCTTGATCTTTCTATTGTGAATCGCGTGGCACCTTCACAAAAGGTAATTAATATGTTTCTTCGCGTGTCTGTAATTAACTACATCAAGTATTTTGTGCCTATTCAAATAATGTTTTTCTTTTATTTATTTGTCTATCAATAAATGGAAATAACGATTTTTCGATTTTTAAGCATGTAAAATATTTCTCACGACATCTTAACTAGTCTTGTCGTAAACTATATAAAAGTATTAATATTCTTTCTAAAATTTAAATTTGAGAGCGTTTACTGAGCTCATTTTATTATCAAGTCAGTTGGCGTGTGCTTCCAGTAAAACTCAAGCAGATTCTTCAAGCATACTTAGGATACTTAGGAGTCAGTTGTCATTCTCTTATAGCTATCTTCAATCTTCGCGGATGTGTCTTGAAATAGTGGGCCAGGCAACCTTCTCCTCCAGGATTCCGATTCGCCTTCTGGAGTTTCTGGAGGTGGACTTCTCGTGCACATAATTTGAGACCCAAAATTTAATTGGGTCTTGCCATATTGCTTTCGGTTTACTTTTTGTCGTGCCCAACCTCGAGGAACCCATTCCGTCAATCGTTTCGATCCACCAGTCACCTGACAATCTTGCAGAGTAACCCACTTCAGTATCCGTCGTGTTATTTGACGATTTACGTCTATTCGATCGCTACCTGCGTGGTGACAAATTGTGTTCATTCACCTCTGCAGTCGGCTAGAGTTTTCTGACGTCAACGTCCTTGTTTCCGCGCCGCACAGTAGAGCCGGGAGCACATTCTGGAAGAGAAGTGACCAAATATTTGACTTCTTCATCGACTTTGCTCGAAATTCCTTCACTTGATACCGATTCTAACGACGCAAACTTGTAACGCAGTACGATGGTTTTCGTCGGATTAATAGTCTCATCCTGAGCCCCAGCTTTTTTTTTGCAGCACGCGGATATTGAGAGATATTTTTGGATAGACTGATTAATAAAACAAAAACACATAATTTAAAAGGTGTTATTAAATATAGGAAAATGCGAAAATTGCTCACGTCTGAAAATAAAATACATTTCCGCAAAAAACCACAGATTACCACATCTTCAAATATAAAATTATTCATCAAACTGTAATGTACTAATTAAATAAGGCATAAGTGGATGTATAGAATACCTATTAGAAAATTTGATTCACAAAAAAATTATGCCGACTCTATTCTTTGGAGATTTTTTTGCAATGAAAAGAATCGAACTTGTTCGACTTCTTCGAGAAACCAAAGGTTTGCCAGAATGACACGAACCCACTGATATCTAAATTATACCTAAATCCGTTGAAGTTTGAGGAAAAATTTTAAATTAGATGATGTAATAATCCGTGATTTTTTTGCGGAAAATGTAGTCACGCCAAATTATTCTTAATTGTGTCGTGCATTGTAAGTTTTATTCCACGTTTTTGTTTCGAATTTACTATGTGTTCACGTTTTTTCTTTATTTAGTTATAGTGTATTTCAAAATAGTTGACGACGCAATCACGCTGCAAATGCTGCATACTAATTAAAATGCATTTTCAAATCGATTATTTTAATAATTTTTAATTAATAAACGTGAAATATAAGCAATAACAATTAAAAAATGTCACAAAAATACAATAAAATAATCGATTTGAAAATGAATTTTAATTAGTATGCAGCATTTGCAGCGTGATTGCGTCGTCAACTATTTTGAAATACACTATATATTGATACACTCTTGAATTAATGTAACTACTTACCGAACAAATCTAAATTAGAAAGAGCTGCAAATAAATGCGTGGTCTTAAATTTATGGACTAAAACCTCCACGGTAAAAATTTTAATTTTGGTGTGTGGAAAGGTTCTTTTTCGTTTTTTTCCTATTTTTTAGAAAATAAAATTCAATTTGGATAGGCACAAATTATGACACGTAACTACACGCAACGATACATTAAATAATTATTTTGTCAAGATGCCTCGTCATTCTCAATACTTTTTACAATTACCACAGAAATATGCATAAAACTAATGTTTTCAAATCATATTTCACTTAAAACTAACAAAATAACTTAAAATTCGATTTAGAACCATGGAGAAAGATTGCGATTTAATGGATGAGCTTGCGCAATCATACGCCTTACGAGCATCACTAATTATCAACTTAATCATTTCATTATGTGCTGTTCCAATTTTAACAAAAGCATATTCTTTCATATCCAGGAGGAAGCTATTCCACCATAATACTAGAATTCAAATCAAACTTCATCTAATTGCCATTTTGATTCATATCACAGGACGGTAATTATTTTCAACCTTCTAACATAAATCCAGTCGTTTTGAGATGTTTCCAACATATAATGGATCTAGGGAATTATCTAAGTAACTATAAGAGTGGCTGTGAAGCGATGCCAAACTTTTATAGGTTTGTTAATCAAAATTTAAAAATTATTATTAAGTTAATTGTAAAAATTAATTTTGTAGATGCTTAATTAGTCGAGGTCTGTACAATATTGGCATTGCACTCTGTCCTATGGCTTCAATAGTACTTGTAATTGAACGTCTATTGGCAACAACATTTACACGATCATATGAAAACTGTCCGAAAAAAGTTGGCTATTTCTTAGCTGCGATACAAATACTTTTTTGTTTTTTATTTCTTCTAAAGCTATACTACAATGCACCATTTACAGCAGGAACTGTTGTTCTATATTATTGTCAGGTTAGGGGAAAAATAGTAAAGCAACTGTTTTATTAAGACATTTGCTTCCGTATCATATTCACCATGGGCGATTAATGCTCCGTTATATACTGTAATGGTATCACAAGTGGTGGCAAGAATATTGTTTCAAGTTATTTTGAATAAGAATCAGGTTAGTATTAAATAATTGAGAAAATAAATAAGGAAGGGATCAAACGTTTCATCAAAATAACTCGTTCTCTTACAGTAACGGTCAAAAGGTTGTAAACGCTGGGTTTTTCGAGAGCCGGTACTGAGCCGAAATTTTTACCAGTTGTTTCTGAAAGCGTTAGAAAATTTGTGGACGAGTGCCATACTAAAATAAGATAAAATAAGATAAAGTATTCGTAGAGTTATGCTCGAAAAACCCCGCGTTTACAACCTTTTGACCGGTACTGTAAAGAATAAATACTGTTTATCAAAAAATTAGATATTTGATTTACACTATAAATAAATTTGGCCTTAAATTATTTATCGCGTTTAACTTTAAAAAAATAAAGTAAAGGTAGAGCCACAATTGTGAAAAACTAATCTTGTCCTTTTAAGAGGTCGGTGCCTAATGGAAGAGGAAAAAATTAGGATGGAATGAGGTTCTCGTTTGGACGGCCATTCTTTTTTATGAAATTATGGGCAGTACACATTTAAGAGGAATTGACGAAAAAGTCCTTTGTAACCCGTAGATCCGAGACTATAATTTTTCTTTATTTATTGCTCTTCCATTAGGCACCGATCTCTGAAAAGGACAATAATTAATTATGAAAATTAGTAAACTATTTGCTAAGCCGTTTCTGGACTTCAATTATTCATTGCTCGGGACCCGGACCGGGAGCCCTTTTTACCGGGGACGAGGGGTGAAATTTTGATTCATGAAAAAAAAAAAGATTCATGATTCGATTCTTCTTTAGAGATCTTTCGTTTTTTAGATTTTCTATAAAAAATGAAAAGAATCGAGCTTGTTTAGATGGTATAATTATCCGTGATTTTTTGCGGAAATGTATTTTGTATTTAATTTTCCGACGGGAAATTCGCTTTTTCCTATATTTCATGACATCCGTTCGTATCGGGTTTTGGTATGATATTTTGAAACTTTATTACAAAATTACAAGTATATAACAAATTATGGATGGAATAATAATAGTATACTAGCAGCACAAATATAGAGTCCAGTCTTGCTCGCGACGATTGAAATAAAATATAGAACTAAATTAAAGTCTAATAATACAAAACCGAAACTTTTTTTAAAATTGAAATTAAAGGATTTTAAAATCAATTTTGGAATTTAAAAAAAAACATTTACGGTACGCTTAAATTTTTCAACTATTTTGTATACACTAAACATATTTCTTCTCTCGTAGCCTGCTTCTGAATACTTAAAATCGATGTTTTTAAGATTTCTCTCGTAAACGAAGCGTCTTTAGTTCGCGGAGGACTAGTTTGAATTCACCAGTGTGAGTAATATAACTTGAAGAAAGATCCTACTTACTCAAATTATGGCGAAATCTGGAATATACAACGTTGCTATTACAACTCTAAAAATTATGACAAAAACCTTTAGGAAGCTTTGTTTGACGTAATAGGCAGAAAATAAATTTACGAATTTTTGCAATGATGTCTACTGATTAATTTGTTAATAATTGACGCTGGGTAAAAATAAATGTTAAAAACAAATTTTCTCTTAAATTTATCAGCCACTTAATTGAAAATGATGCTTTGTACATACATGTGTATTATGAATCTCCACGTGAGAGTTTCACAGTCATATTTTCTGAGTTTATCGCACAGGAAAACTGGGAAAGGCACCGAAGTGAAACCTTTAGCAATCGTTTACCTATCGATTGCCGTTCGGTTAACGGGCCTTCCCCAGTTAGCCTGTGTCAGGTCATAAATAAACAACTCAGAAGAGATGACCATATTTCAGATTTCGGTAAGAAGCGTGAGTTTTTAGATACGTTAAGAGAGGCTAGTAAAAATTACGTTTGAAATTATATGAAATGAATACGTATAAATTAGTAATACACATTTAAATATTGAAAAATAGTAAATTCCATTTGGCGTGCTAAATATTCTACTTTAGAAAAAAAACTATAAATAAACTTCAATTTAGAGACTAAAATATCGACAGAACAAACCAACTTTAATACATTAATATTGCACAAGTTTCAGAAAATGCGAAGCAATCTCTTGTTTTCAACACTCAGTTCTCGCTACAATCTGGAGCAAAGCATTCGGTAATTATGAAGTTTTTCTAGGATATAATTAGTATTTCAGTTGTGTTCGAATACTTAAAGTATTTGTAAATATCACATCATGTACATTTTTCTTCTTCTCTGTAATCAGCACTACGCTACATTTTAATGTCAGCCGTTTATCAAAACCAAACTATTTTGCAGTTGTTGAAGGTAAATTTTAATATTGAGGATGCTCTCATCATCATTTCCTTTTTATTAGTTCTACAATGCGTCCCACTGTATGGTATTATCTTATGTTATATTTGTTATAGGTCGCTGAATAAGGTATTCATTTTTTATTGTTAAATCAATTCGATTTGTTTAGTAGTTACTATTTTTTGAATTCATTGAAGTGTATTAAAACCAAAGGTTTTTTAAAGTTCAAGTACCATATAACACGAAACACACAATATTTGATATTTCTATAAATACTGTTAGCCATTAATTACACCCCACCCAATATAGTAAAATGGCGGTCTCATTAAACCATGTCAATTTACTTGCTCATTTACTTGGATGTTATTTGGACTGTTTGATTTAAAATAGCCAAAATAATTCTTTAAATTTTATTAAAAGTTCATGCAGCTCAATTTAATTCCGTAAAATTGACACCTGCTGGTGAGGTGCAGTTACCCAAGAGAGGTACTTTATTCGTAATACAATCAACCTTGTTTCTTCTCTTCATAACCAACCTTATAATGTTTCTATACCGAATTTTACCCATGTATACATGAACAATAAAATACATACAAGTTTCAATGAAGAAGGAATCCTAATGGAAATATTGAAACTTCGGAGCATTCATGTTCAAGACAACCGGCCGATTGCAAGAAAAACTATTGGAAAGTCGTAATGGGGAAATGGTTTTATTAGGGTTCATCCCCTATTAAATTTACCTTAATTTTTAACGGGTAACATTATTGTTTAAATTTAGTTATGGTTTCATTAATAGGTTTATTAATGGGGAATGTTTTTTCTGTTTTTCTTGCAATCAGCCACAGATTGTCGTATTCTGCTGGAAGATCCAACAAAGGCCTAGACTTTGTTGTTCTTAACGAACTTTTGCATAATCAATATTATTTTTACCCGTAATAACCGCAGATTCGTTTTTTTATCTGAAATCATCTAAATATTCTTGTTTGACAGGAAGAATCGGTGAAAAATATTGTCATCGTTCATAATTGGCATCAACACTCTACTGCCACGATTACTGCGCATCTTGCAAAATAATGTAGGCAAACTACAATGAATTTAAATAAATGTGAAGCTCATAGTTTTTGCAATTTACGCAGTATGCCGGGCAGTGAACTGCGTCAATTTTTTACAACGCTCATTTTCATAACTTATAACTTTCAGGTCGACGAAAAGTTGAGAAACTCCTTAAATTATAAAATGACAGTTAGCACGGAATTTTATTTTCAGCAGTTCAACAATCAATTAAATAAATGATATTCTGTATTTGTTGTTTTGTTATTTTTAATTTATGAACTAATAAACATTCAATAATATTTTGCTAATTATATTTTATAAAACAATGCATTATCAGTTTTAACTGAATATTTAAAAAAATTCGGGAACCTTATATATAAATGAAGCATTTAATGAGAGCATATTTTCAACGCCCTCTTCATACGACTTTAATTTGCGTAAAACTGTAAAATCAGAAGTTCAAATATTGAACTTCACTTTAATAGTTTAAAAGGTGATGTCTGTTTTAAACTATAAGAGCGAACACGATTTTTTATATCTGAAGTGCTTGAGTTTCAGCACTTTTACGATGGTCATATCATTTTGTGGTTTTGTTATTTTTAATTTATGAACTAATGAACATTCAATGAGATTTTGCTAATTATATTTTATAATTCAATGTATTATAGTCGATTAGTTTTAATTAAATATAATCATTGTTTTATACGGTATATCTCAAGGGATTGTAACGTAAAACTCAACCTCATAAACAAATAATGCAACTTGTGACTTCATCAATAATGTGACAATTTGGTGAAACAACGTCAGCGGTTAAAAATACTATTTTAGGCTCGTAAAAACGTATATATTACAATTAGTTATTTCATATGTATTATGTATGTATGGTGGATCAAAAAACATTAAAATTCAGTCACGCCCTCTTGCGACAGGGTATATAAGTAATTGTTATGTTTCAAATAAAATAGTTCAGTCTCTGTCTTGGACTCAATGTGTAGCTAAGGAGGCATGACAGCTGAAATTCAGAGCGTAGCTCGTTACACAGGAATGAAAATTTTAAAAATACGAAAGTTCGAAAATCGGAATCCGTCATAAGAAAGGGGAAGGAAAACAATATTCATATACCGAAATGGAGTATAAAGCTTTGAGCAGATAGGCTCCTTATGATCCGAATAGTATACGGACCAAAAATTGGTAGCTACCGGCTACTAAGGCCATCGAATCTCTTACTCTTTTGTTTCTCATCAATTTTTGTTATCTATTTTTTTGTTTATTATTTGATGAAAAGAAATGAAAAGTTTAATTTAAAAATGAGAATGGATTAAATAAAAATATTGATGAAAAGAAATGAAAAGTTTAATTTAAAAATGAGAATGGATTAAATAAAAATATTGATGACAAGCAAAAGAGGAAGAGACGTGATGGCCTTAGTGGCCGTGTGGCTGTCTAAACAAGACCTTTTCTCCGGCCCTAATTTTATTTTTTTATTTTCAGAGATATTTCAGACTTTTTATGCTTGTTTTACATATTGTCCTTTTCAGAGATCGAATCCTAATGGAAGAGGAAAACAATTAGGAAAAATTGAGGTCCATCTTCTCATCTCTCATCAATGTGTGTTCTTTCAAAAAATAGACAATACACATTAAAGAGGAATAGATGAAAATCCTTTGTGGCAGTGTGACCGTCCAAATGAGAATATTTTGTTCTAATTTTGTTGCTCTTTCATTAGTCCCCAATCTTTTAAAAGTACAATAAATGGTTAATAATTAAACTGACTTTAAACTAACTTCTCTGTTATTAATTGCTTTTAGATATTGGTAGATTTCATGAAGCTTCCAGCACTTTAATTGAACACATATTTTAATCATTTCAGTTTAGTATTTTATTGAGTATATTTTGTGTATTTTCAGATCCGGATCAATCTCTACGTTGTATTTGAAATTTAGGCGAGAAATAAAAAAATTGAAAAAATATACAATGAAATTATAAGTAATCAGGGTAAAACTATTGTCTTTTTCAGAGATCCGTGCAAAATTAAAGAAGGAAATAAAAACAAAAAATAATGGTCTATTTTGTATCTCATCAATATGTATTGTCTTTAAAAAATGGAAAACACACATTGAAGAGAAATAGACGATAAAGTCCTTTGTGGATGTGAGGCCGTCCAGCTGAGGCTATCATATTTTCTTATTTTTTTGTTCTTCCATTAGAAATCTTCTCTTAAAAGTACAATTATTATTGCACATTGATTTAACGGAATAATATCGAAATTAAAATGAAATGGAAAGATAATTAAATGTGCCTGAATTATTGTGAATAAGTGAATGAATAAATGATAAATTCTTTAATAAATGTTTAAAAAATCAGAATCCATTTTCACGCAAAATTAAAATAGTGGTTTTCCGATTTTTAATAGTTTGGTAAAGTTTTTACGTCAACTCTAGACAACACTTTTCACGGCAATTTAAACAAGTTATTCTTACATTACCTAAAAACATTAATAACTCTCCGAAAAGTTAGATTTGAGCACGTTTACCGAGAAAATTTTATAACCATACAAGTTGACGTGCATTTTAATATTTTAAACTGTTTAATTATGGAATTAGACCTATCATCGATATGTTTATGAATTGCACAAGTTTAATCAAGATTCTTTATTGAAATTGAAAATATAAATTATTATTATTATTACATTTTAATTTTTCTGAACTTCCACTTATTGTGCGTTACAAACGACCACGTCCGCACGAGCTTCTTATCAACAAGCTCATTCCAACATTTCGTTGGAAGACCGTGCCGATATCGTGTCCATCTTATTTTATCGCAAGTTTCTTCCTTTACATCATAAATATAATTGACTCTTTGAACAACCTTCAAATCAACGTATTCATGTTAAAATATTATAAATTATAACTAACTAACATTGTTCGTGAGTTGGCTGATTATTTCCGACGGATAATTTTTAATTTTCGTAAAGCTGTTGGCGTTATGAACAGCTTTATATGTATTCAAAATAATCTCACTGGAATTGCTAAATTTTGTGTTGTTTGGTTCCTGAAATAATAATATAATACATATGAGTCAAATTGTATTATGCATCTGAACCCAGATTAGAATAATTGAGAGAGAATCTGTGAATTGAATTTTGACAGGAAATAGCGAAATGTTTCGATGCCTAATGGAAGAGCAAATAGTCTTGGCTGAACGGTCACACGGCCACATACGACTTTTTCGGCTATTCCATTTCAATGCGTGTTTTATATTTTTTGAGACAACACACATTGATGAGATAGAAAAGAGTGGGCCGTCTAAACGAGAACCTCATTGTGTTCTAATTTTTCCTCTTCCATTAGGCACCCATCTCTGAAAAAGGACAATAGAATCTTATAATTTCAAAATTCTAAATCCTTCTTTTTATTGAAAATGTTCCGCACGTCAAATGAAAATCCCCATTAATGGAAAGTTAAAAGATCTCCACAGACGTCAAGCTTACTAGGGAACCATGTTTAGGCATCATCTCTCTTTTTCTAAATTTGCTCATTTATAGTTCCGAATACGGGCTTTCTCGTGGTGTACTTGATTTTCTACACAAATTTCTAGAAGTCGATAAAATTCAATCTGAAAATATGCTGTGTTTTGCTCTCCTAGAAAGTTAAAAACCATCCGTTACGTCAAGCTAATCATCGTTTTTTTAATATTTCGAAAACCTAATATATTATTGAAAAATTTAATGAGAGCATATTTCCAAAGCTCTTCTTCATACGACTTAAATTTCCGTAAAACTGTAACATCAGAAGCTCAAATAATGAGGTTTTTCTTAATATTTTAAAAAGTTTATACCTGTTTCAAGCTAGCACGCCAAATAAAAATTACGATTATTCTAGATATTAAAGCGTTTAATTAATGTCCACGTAGAAGTTTAACACTACATTTTTCGTAAATTTCCCCGCTTTCCTTAAAATACCGCTTCACACCAAATCGAACGGCTAAGTTGGGCAGAGATGAAGCAGAGATGATGCTCATCTTGCAAATTTCGGTATGAAGCGCATGTTTTTAGATAGTTTAAGACAGGATAAAAAATATGACGTATAAAGTTATATGAAAATAAAACGTGGAAATTAGTAATAAACTTTTAAATGTTGAAAAATATTCATTTCGATTTGGTGGACCGCTTACACTTTCAATTTTTACGAAATTTTGTCTTAAAGTGGCTCTTTAGAAGGACAGTATTTATGAATTCATTTGGCGTGTACTAGTAACAGGTGGAACTAAATTTTTAGTTGAAATATTACAATAAGAATGATTCATATCTGACTTGCTTGAATTTCAGCACTTTTAACAATGGAAAGTTTCGTCGTCCTAATTCATAAAATGTTTTGTTATTTTTCATTTTAACCACTGAATATTTAACCACTGAATATGGGATTTTGAATCATTACTCCAAACTTTAGATTGGCAATTCACCTGCACGCCAAATAAAAACAGCGATTTTTCGATTTTCAAACGTGTCAGAAAATGTTTGCGTCTTTTTAGCAAAAAAGTGTTTATCACAATTTAATTATGCGGGTCTTAAACTACCTAAAAATAATAATTTCTTTCCAAAAAGTTAAATTTAAGCACGCTTACTGATCTCATTTCATTACCATATCAGTTGGCGTGCAAATTATTGCAAATTTGTCATCATACTCATTAATGAAACATACCATGTTTGTCTGAATAATGACACTGTTCGTATCATAGAGTTTTCCATTTGTTGTTATACAAGCAGGTAGTCGCATTTCACCAAACGTCTGAATAAACAAATCAGTATTAAACTGTAATTTCCTATAAATAATAGTCATACCATGTCATCACTAATATAGATTGAAACGAATTCGGAAACACTGCAGTTAAACAACTGCGCTTTCATTTCAAACTTGGAAATGTCTTGTGACTTTGTTAGAACCGATTTCAGCGGATTCGGGTTTTCCCACGTTACTTCCGCAAATTCGCTGAAATCTACAATAGCTGTCCATTTGGAAACATTGATATTTCGTAATTGGCAGTCCTAAAGTTCCGTTTGTTCTCGTAAATAATTTTTCATACATTGAAAAAGAATCCAGAGGATGGAATTGAGTCGGGCATGATTCGAATTGTTTCTAATTCACCAGTTCGCATGTAATCGTCATATAAGAATCGATCATACGAGCTTACATTTCCAATGTAAAAGGTAAAAAAGGAAGCACCCTGAAAAACGGAGTAAATTTTAAATTAAACATTTCAGAAAAATATGTTAGATTTTCACAGAAAGAGAGACAATTGAATATAAAATAACTTAAAAACTTAAAGCAATAGCACACCAACTGGTGTTGTAAAGGAAGGATCCAGTGGAATTTTCCAAGAGAAACTATGGAGGTAGAATGTGCATGGTTTGGGGAGCCTTTTAGTCAACTGTAACTCTAGATTTGGAATTCATTTCGCCTCGAATGAGGTCTGCGGACTATCAAGATGTCCTGGAGAAACGTTTCGTTCCATTTTTTAGGTTGTTGCCTGGACATTTCAACAAGACAAAGCCGCCATTCATGCTAGTGCTTCAACGACGGCGTGGTTGCGATCAAAGAATATAACTGTTATGGAGTGGGTAACGTTTTCTCCCGATCTCCATCCAATTGAGAATCTCTGGTCCGTCCTTTCTAGAAGATTTTTCCATCAAGGACGTCAATGCAACACTGTAGCGGATCTGACAGCCGAAATTCTACTTCAATGGTCACAAATCTCAGGTGAAGCCTAATTGCAAGCATGCCAAACCAATTCTATGAGGCTATGCGGGTAAATTCAGCAGCAAAAGGTAGAAAATAAATGTTGCTAATCTAAGTGTCATTTCCTAGTTTCGTCATATCAGTGACCACCTCCGTTTCCGTGACCACCTCCGTTTGTGGAAAATGTACTGTAGCGTAGCGGTAATAAAACCGATTTTAATGAAATTTTATGGAAATAGGTTTCATGACGGGGAATCCAATGGTACCTCTCCTTTCAACTGTAGTCCTACAGTAATATACGAAACAGCTAGTTCGTTGGGGTATCACAAACTTTTGGAGACCAGTGTATATACATATTGTCCTTTTCAGAGATCGGTGCCCAATGGAAGAGGAAAAAAAAGATGTAAGGACGGCCACTCTTTTTTTTCGAAATAATAGACAACACACATTGAAGAGGAATTGACGAAAAAGTCGTTTGTGGCTGTGGGCCGTCCATCATTTTCTCTTCTTTTTTTTGCTCTTCCATTAGGCACCGATCTCTGAAAAGAACAATACAACTATATTAAATACAAAAATAAAGTCTTACCTGTAATCTGTAATATTCAATGAATTCCGCGACATATAAAAAGTGTCGCTTACTATTCATTATTTCTTTAACGCACACCGATAGGTAATTGTATTTTTTCTCTGAAATTTATATTTTTATTTGTTTTTGAGAAAACACAATATTGTATGGTATTGTACAATTTTAATTTTTAAGAAGCGTGTATAATTACAAGCATCATTGAAAATATTTTCAAAATGTCTTAAAACAATTAAAAACGTTACTCCCTTTGTGTAATATTATTGTCGTAGTGCAATTTTTAAAGATCAGTGCCTGATGGAAGAGGAAAATAGAAAAATGATAGTCTCGTTAGGACTTTTTCATCTATTTCTCTTAAATGTGTCCTATCCATTTTTTGAGACAACACACATTGATGAGAGATAAGAAGATGACCGTCTAAACGAAAACCTCATTTAATTCTAATTTCTTTCCTCTTTCATTAGGCACCGATATCTGAAAAGGACAATATTTTAAAAATACCTTTCAAAGACATTTGTTCGTTCATTATTTCGCATGGTGGATTATATTTTCTTTTATGATCGAAACAAAACCGTCCGCGTCCGGTATATTTATAGTAATTTAAAAAGTAAAATTTCGCGCTTCTCGAGTCCTTGCTGTTCCTCTTCTCTGATTCACATTATTAGCATTGTCTCGAATATGTTTTTTCCTTTGATGATATAATATCGCCTCTTGTTTCAAAAAAAATCAAAAATACAGATAGAATTTTTCATCTAACATGTAAAATTTGAATAAAAAATTGTGTCAAAATTCACGTAATTTTTTTAAATGTAATTTATGCGGAAAAATCATTCAAAAAAAGAAAAATTCCCAATATATTGAAAAAAAAATTGAAAAATTTGTTTTGTAACTGGAAAAAATTCCGATCCCTGTGGCACCCGTGGACCCAATTTTTCAGAAAAAAATGACTAAACAATAGGTCTTTATAAAATTATTTGAACAACATTAGCTTTAATTTTTTTGTCTTAAAGTAGGAAGAAGCCTAAACAAGGATTAATTTTAAAAACGCACTTCTACAACTTTTTTCAGGAGATTTCAAAAATATTTCTTTATAAATAAAAGGATTATAATTTTTGTATATATAAATGTCTAATTTCACAAGGATTATTCTCTTAGAGACAAAATTCCAAACAATTCCATCTGAAAACATCTAAAAACAACTCTCCGAATACTGCTCAATCAATCACAATGTATTTTTAAATAAAAGTTTTACTTTCTGTTCTATTCTGAATTGGTATCATTTTCACCAATGGTTCCGTAACATTTACACTCTCGGAAAGAGCTATAAAATGTGCTCCATATCTTCGCGGACAGATCGCAACGTATTCCTTCGAAATTATTGTCAAGGACGGCTTATTAATCAGTGTTCTACGGCAATCGAAATATTGACAATAAACTTTCTTCCTAAAAATTGAAGAAATATTATTATTTATATTTAAATATTATCAAAATATAAGAAATTGACAATTCCAATTTTATTTTCATGAAAATAAAAGTAATAAATCTGATTTGATCTAGAAATTTTGAAGAAATATAATGAAAAACAGAGAGATTATTAACATAAATTGAATATTTGTTTCATGATCTCTTTGAGACCATTGAAATTAATTCAAAAATCTTGAAAATGAATTATCAATCTCTTATATTTTGATAATATATAAGAAAAATGTAAGTAATTGATCAATTTGTTTTAAAGGGGTATAGACTGTTTTGGTCTCGTTTCGACAAAGAGATGGTATTATCGATTTAGTTTTCCAATAGTTTATTATTGTTATTTTTATTACAACTTGTGTTTTGTTTTGCTTTTCATAAGAAATTAATTGTTATTATTGTCCTTTTAAGAGATCGGTGCATAATGGAAGATCTTTTTTACGAAATTATGGGCAGCACACATTAAAGAGGAATTGACGAAAAAGTTGCTTCTGGCCGTGTGACCGCCCATCATTTTCTCTTCTTTTATTGCTCTTCCATTAGGCGCCGATCTCTGAAAAGGACAATACTTAAAAAATTATAATAATACTATGCTATCACCATGCAAAGTTTTATCCCGAAACATTGTTAATTGAAAACAATGCTAAGCTTTTTTCTTCAAGAATTTAATTAGATCGGAAAACGATGAAAACGCAGATAATTTCAAAACTCAAAAGCATCATGCATTAAATAATTATGTATCCAGCACGAATCCGTCAAAAATGAAATCATGAAAATATTTGTACTTTTGTCATTTCTGAATTGAACATTTCAGTTGGCGTGCTTTGGATCGAAAAATGCTTCTTAGTCAGCTATTGCTTTTATATTCGATAAGAAATAAGAGCACGCCAAATGGAAATTACGATTTTTCTAAATTTAAACGCGTAAATTCCACATAGAAGATTTAAAATAATTTTAACGAATAATAAATACCTCTTACACTTTAAGTGTTTATATAATTTGTCTTAAATTGGATAATCTGAAGGTTTGTTTTAATTAATTCATTTGGTGTGTAAGAGAGAATGAAAAGAAAAAAGTAAAAAATTGAAAACTAATTTCACACGACCTCCTAACGAGACCAAAACAGTCAACCGTCATGCGTCAAATTTCTCATTCACTTACACATCGCCAATAAAAAAAACAATTAACACACCCGAAGTATGAATCAGCTGCTGTAAATGTAACCGTAATATTTCTATCAAATGCATATGCTCCAATTAAAGTAGGTGCAACTACATACGTATTATTTCCCGTACTATTCAATGAAATATCATCAAATAGTTTAATAGATGGTTCTGTCTCTACTTTATTCCATTCTTCCACAAAACATGATTTGCTAAAATATCGAATTCTTGTTATTTTTAAATAAAAATTACCTATTTATGTTATGAAAGTAATCTGTATTCTCAGCATTTAATGTTTTAGAATGGTCCAATAATAATATTAGAAAAACAATGTATATAAACATTTAATGGAACTAATTGGAATAAATATTTAGAGCGAATAAGATTTTTTTGTTTTTTGTTATCGACCCACCAAAAATAAGATAACGGTTCTATTCATTGCATCCGTTTAAATAGTTACTGTGATTCTTATCGATGTCGAAGTTAATTTCTCTTTCATTGCGCATATATAAAAATGAGGTTTAATTATATTTTTAAATGCAAATCTGAGTTTGTCGGTTCTCTGGTATATTCTAATTGACTAGTTGTAAACAAAGGATACCAGGCAATGCCAATTGAAAATAACGATTTACCTATTCCTCGCTAATTCTCAGAACGATTTTTACGTTTTAATTTCCTGGATCTGCCCAAAGTTACCTTTCAAGTACAGTATATAATAGTGTTAAGCAAGAGAATCTGTATTCTCAGCAAGTCACTGATTTTCTTATTTTAATCGTGTTAGTGATTTAGTGATACTTTATTTTTGTTTTTTGTGCCTCCACCTCAATACTATAATAGTATTCAATACTATATATACTTATATGTGAAAATACGCTCCGAATTCATAAACTACTTTTCGCTGGTGAACGTTTTTTGTTGTAAACCGAACATGTTCGATCCGATCAATTTATTGATGCCGTTCCAAAAAAATCGCCCCGTCTCGTGACGAAGAAGTTATTGAGCCAGTTTTTGAGGTCCTCTTCGCCATCGAAGGTAATACCTCTCATTTGGTTTGTCAGAGAGCGGAGAAGGTGTCACTCTGGAGAGTCCGGTGAATACTAATGAACCTCCCATTCGAGCTCTTGGAGGGCGGAATTGACGACTTTTGCAACATGCGGCTTTGCGTTGTCGCGGAGAAAGATTACTTGACCTTGTCGATCGGGTCTTTTCAGTCAAATACCCTCATTTGCGCAGCACATCTGGGCAATATATAGCTCCTTGTTGACGGTGGACAAAATCAATGCTTTTCGTGCTTTCGTGCTTTCGCAGTGCCTTCAGATGGTCTTCGTCTAATTCCGCCTAATTCTGCGTCTGCTTCGAGGCGTGTCTTCAAGATAAAAGTCGCAATTCTTCAGTTTTGCGAAACATGTTTGTGCAGTAGACACGCATACGACACCTTCTACATACACACTGCATATTTCCCGACCGGCTTCGACTGCTTTTTGCTTTCGATGAAAAGCGAAGAAGAGCAGATGTCGAAAATTCTGATTTTTGTCTGCCGAGAGATCATTTTTAGCCTGAAAAATGATGAAAATTCAAAATTTCAAAACAATCTAGAAACTGCAGTTTTACACCAAATTATTTTATTTCATCAAATTATTTTTATTTTATAGTTAGTCAATTTAAATGCATGCGGCAGTTTGTCAGCCCATTATCGTTTTTAACGGCTCTAATGAAATGTTTTTTAACATCATAAACACAAAGAGCAGATGCTTAAATACTATACTGTGTTTTGTAGAGCAGAAAAAGCGCTATCTGATAAATATATACCAGGATTGCACGGAATTCCATTTTCCGTTTTCGCACGTTTTTGAGTTCTATTTCCGTTTTCCGTCGTCCGTTTGAAAAAATCGCTTTCCGTGCAACCCTGATATACTTTGCCAAATATCACAAAAATTGTCGTGAAACAAAAGATAATATTAAAACACTACGAACTTATACCTCAATCCAATATTTTGTGGTCTAATGAAATTAAGTATAGAAATTACAGACAATTTATGAAATACACGATTTTTATATTAAATGTTAAGAACATTAAAAAATGTATATTCAATACATTGTATTTATTAAATTAAAATCAAAGAAAAATATTAATATACAAGTGAGTTTCTTATAAATCTTATAGAAGAATCGATCGATGGTTGAAATACTTCGTCTTCAATCAATATTTTAAGATCTTCCGCATCGTTAAATTTTTGAACAATAGTCTCTGTAAATTTAAATTACAAATTCTTATTACCTAGTATATTCTGTCAAGGAAAGCAGTTCAATTAAAATATGATAAACTACATTTGTTGGAAGAATTAGGTATTTTTTCCAATTATTATCAAAATATAAGAAATCGAAAATTCAATTTCAACGTTTTTGAATTATTCTCAATGGACGATATTATTATTATTATTATTTACAATATTATCTACTATCCCCGCAAGATAAATCAATTTGACAGTCGGCATCCTTCAAAAAAAACAAATAGAACATTATACCTTCTAATCCACTGTAAATTATTCTCACGTTTGCTTTTTTCGCGTCGACGTAAACCTGTAATAATAGTAAAATCGTATATAAGTAGAGAACAACAAGTTCTTTGTCCATTTAAACATCACTTTTTAAAATATATTTTTAAAGAATGTTTTATAAATATACTGAAAATTTGAATTAATATGGTTAGTAAAAGAATCTAGGTAAATGGTTTAATTTCTATTATATATTTTCCCGAAATTTAGATTTTCACGATATTTTAGGTTTAAATGACTTTCCTAAGCTTCTGTGTCGCTACCAATTCATGAGTTTAATTTACATTAGATAATATAAGAATCATTATTCTATATTTAAATAGTTTTCTGTAAAAAATCGTTTACCTCCTTGAAAGCTTCAATTCCCATTATATCCAAATATGAAATTGCTCGACAGTCAACAATAACGACCCGTTTTTCCAATGCGTCCTTTATTTTAACAACTTAATTTATTTCGTAAAAATGAGAAACCTCGCTTTCACGATTGACAACCTTCAGCAAGTTGTCCGAAAATGAAACGACATTTGTGAAATTTACGGAAGATTCATAGCGCACAATTTCCACGAATGAAGGTTTATCTTGTCGCGAACATAAATCCTCATTCGCTGATATCGTACAAAAGTTTGGCCTTAAAATAATGTAAGAATCAATCAAATTAATATATTAAAGACCCGACCATTGTTGTCTAAAAACAATTGAAAATAATGAAAACACCAAAGCCATCAATAATCCCGTAGTAGCGTCGGTAAATATCGTCGCCATGCAGGCAACTATCCAAATGTAAAAATCTGTTTTACTTAGTTTCCATAATCTTGGTAGTTCCACGACTTGCATAAAAACATTTTTTAAGCTTACAATCACAATGGCAGCTAGTATACACTGAAAAACATATCAAATCTATTTTATATGTTGTCTAAGTGCAGTTTCTTGATCCATCATTTAAAAGAGAAAGTTTCGTGCATCTCGTGTGCTCACAGAACCACAAATTGAATGGTTAAGTTGGGGGCTCAGAATAATTACTCATTATGCAAATTTCAGAAAGAAGCTCATATTTTTAGACAATTTAAGATGGTCTAGTAAAAGTGACTTTTGAAGTGATATGAAAATAATACGTGTAAATTAGTATTACACGTTTAAATACTGAAAATTAGTTATTTCCATTTGGCGTGCTCATAGTTACTCATCTCTGATTCTCATCGCGTTTTCTAGAACATCTGTTGTGTCCTTTTGATAGTCAGTGTACAAGCGTATACAATATTATTACGAACTGATATTCATCATTTAAATTACAATTTATGATTACAAGGTATCTAGAGCAAGAATCGCCATTAGGTACCAGTGATGGGAGGACCCCGTTGAAAAAATTTTTTTTTAATTGAAAATATTGATTGAAAATTTCAAAACCCCGGACACGGGACCGGGAAGTTCCTTTTTCAATACCCGGGACTTCAATTTTTCCCTACCCGGGTCCCGGGACGGGACCGGGATCCCGGTTTTTTAAGAAAAATACCCGGGTCGGGGGGGGGGGGACCGGGGGTAGTCCCCCATCACTTAACGGTAATAGTGACAATTAAAGAGGAGGAAGAGCGAGAACAACCGACGAGCGAACCTTTCTCTTATAAATTATGTAACAATTTGTATCAAAAAACACCACTTTGTCAATATAAACAGACTTCCCTTTTCCCAACCCGGGACCGGGACTTCCCTTTTTTCAATGACCGGGGACCGGGACCGGGGGAGTCCCTCCCATCACTGTTAGGTACAGTACCAGTCAAAAGGGGGGTTTTTCTAGCACAACTCTACAAGCACAACTGTACACTACAGAGGCTATTTGTAAAATATCGAAACAGTAAACAAACCATACGCAAACACTCTGACGTATTTCTGCAGATTTTACGAGTTTTTCGAAAAATGGGTTTTTCGCATACTTTTTTGCATTCTAACTTATAATTGATTTTAAATTATCAATGTTTCCAGTGTTTTTGTAACTTGCAGTTTGCCTAGAGATGGTAAAAATCGCAACTTGACGATAGAGGAGCAAAAAGCCATTTTTCGAACTTGGTGGATCTCTGAGAGATCCTGCTACTCAGTTTGGCGTAGGAAAACCGTGAGCCTGTAGATTTTTGAGATGTTGGAAGAGCCAAGGATGTAAGCCAGTAAAGTTTCACATTGGTCGTTTGTGGAAAGAATTGGAGAGAGGATTGACAAGAAAAAAGCGAAACAGCGGAAGAGAAGCAACTGTTAGACGAATGGAAGAAGATCCCACTGTCAGTAATCGACACTTTGCTCGACTCCATGAAGCGCAGATGCCAGGCCGTCATTGATTCTAGTGGCTTCGCTACAAAGTATTAGACCCAATTTGTTAGTTTTTATATGTTCAATAAACGTGTTTTTTTTGAAAATTATGATTTTATGGATTTTTAACGCTTTAAGATTCAGCTGGTAATCAATACCGGCTCTCGAAAACCATTTATGCTCGAAAACCCCAGCGTTTACTACCTTTTGACTGGTAAGGTATATAAATATATATCGTGTATCAAAAAACTGCACACGATATATATATCAGTAATGGTCGGAATAGAAGATTTCAATTGCGGAATACGTAACACGGAAAGAAACTTCATTTTCCGGAATACGGAACTCGGAATACGGATGAGAAAAAACCGCGGAATACGGAATACGGAATTCCGTCCATCACTGATATATATATATATAAACTTATACCATAGGCAAGGGCTCAAGAAATGGTCCAAGAAACAATATAACTGTTAGCAGCAAAGTCGATGAGAAAATAGTGTACAGCAACGTGTTAACACCAGACATTTCGCATACAGAAGATCGAGCTAACGAGGCACCAACAGGAAATACCGGAAATATGGACGATAATGTGCTGAATATTCCAATAGCGTACATTTCCTAAAAAAATTTTACCCCATAATATATATATATATATATATATGATATTACCTGTCCAGCGTCAGTCTTATACTTGTGCTTCTTTGCAAATAATTTACCCATTGATATTAAAAACATGTAAGAGACAATAGCAATTGAAATGGCATCGGGTAATAACGCTGGAATTATATCGAGACGTGGAATAGCAGCCGTAGGAAAACCACGTGGAATTGTATGCACTGTTTTTACATCGAATTCTGTGTCTAATTTGAAGACTATTGATATAATAACTCCGATTATAACCTTAAAATGGATAATGCAATTGTAAGTGCACTGCACTGCCACGAAGTATGCAGCATGTTGCAAAAGTTCACGCACCAATTGAATTTTTAAAAAATGAAAACACGCCCTTTTTTTTACTTAATTTTTTGGTTCTAAAACATTTTGAGGAGCCTAAAACAAACTTAATACAATTAATAAATTATTATAAACCATTCTAAGCAAGAAAGTACATCAAATTTAATAAAGATAAGCTGTAATTAAAATAGTTTAAATACTGGAAATAAATAAATGAAGGGTGTGTTTTCATTTTTTTAAAATTCAATTGGTGCGTGAACTTTTGCAACATGCTGCATACTTCGTGGCAGTGCAGTGTAAGTGCTTCATTTTTGTCTGTTAAAGGAATCGGTAAAAGCAGCAGCCAAGAAATGTCACTAGAACCTAGTAATTTAAAGCGAGATATATATTTTAAGGGAATCATGTAAAATTGAAAACAAAAATTAGGTTTATACATGAACGTCAAAATTGATAAAATGCATTATGGCGTGATACAGTTAAAGAAATAAAACTCTATATAAATAATGGAACAGGAGTTTGTCACACCTCGACAACTTCCTATGGATCATTGATGTGAAGGACTTCACCACTAACGAAAAGGATCCCGGTAGGAAATAAAGAGAAGCCTGGTTTGAGAGACCTGGGAAAGAACCACTTTTTTGGAATTCCGGGCGGGAAACCTCAAAAAATTAAAAATTTCAAAAACCCTGGACGCGGGACAGTGACCATTTTTTAGAATTTTACCTGGTGTCTCTAATCTACTGCTACGGATGCGATAGCATTCCATTTCTGCGGAGATTCAAAAGACCAATTTCCACGTCCACGTATTTCATTTTTTATTACTCTTTTTTTAAACGCACACTACCCGAAAATGATAATTCTTCAGTTTTTAATCACTAATCACGGGTTACTGATTTCCACATTAACTTTTGTTTATAATTTTAAGGGAAAACGTGGTAAATTAATTTCAGACAATCCCTTTAACAGCATTAAATGAAGATCAAAATGAGCCCGTCAGTTTTCTATTGTAACTTCTTCTTATTTGATTTACTTTGTTTGTTGTTCCTTTAAAAATGTTAATTCAAAGAAGTTAGGTTTTAAAAAATAGAGAGTAATAAAAATTGAAAGGCGTGGTTATCGCAATTGATGCGCGGTCTTTTGCAATTCGGATCAAACTTCTTGGCATTGGAGCGCGATAGTTCGTCATTCAAGATGATCCCCTTATATTTATTTTGTTATATTTAATATTATCATTATTAGATAACGCTCAGCGGAATATATTTCACCTCGAATCGCAGTTCACGTAGAGAAGTTGTCTCATTGAAATACTTTATAACACTTACGATTTTAACATATTTTTTCTCAATCATTCTTATTATTATTATTTGTAATTGTTGTGACGGAAGGTTAAGCTGAGAGCCAAAGCGCACACTTTACTAGTCACTCTTGACATTCCCGTCAACGTTAATTATATATTTAATTATAATTGTTAATATTTGTTGTCACGTTACTCGTGCCCTAGTTTTGTTATCAACTTATATAATCGTGTTGTCATACGTTTTTGTTATTCCAATATCCGACTGAATAAAGGTTAGCCGCGAATCCACCTGTCCTCTTGGATCATAACAGTAATTATCAAAATTCAAGTTTCTAATCTTTGATGTTATCAATTGAGAATCTAGAAATCTATCAAAAACCGCTATATAAAAATATATTTTCAACAATTCTCTATTATTTGTATTTTATTTTTAATAGCAAAAGAAACAAACCAAAATTAATTCCAACGGCGGTGGTATAGATGAATACTTTTTAATAAGTGGATTAACATAGGTCCTTGTTAAATATAGAAATAAAATTCCACAAGAGCTTATAAAAAACACAACATGATTAATTTTTCCGTCATAGAGTGAAATTACTACGTCTCGTATCATCTGTAATTTTTTTCTAAATCTTGATCAGATTTATAATCGCTAAACTTTCACAATCATTCCAACTCCTTCGTGTCTTGGCATTGAAACGCCAAAAATCTTATTCAGTTGTGAGGTGAAAACGTGAACAGCCGAGCCTGTGGTGAAACCAGCCACCAGAGGATCGGAAAGATATGTGGTCAAGAAGCTCAGCTTCAAAACTGCCATTATTAGTTGTATGCATCCAACGATCAATGTAAGTGAGCTGGTGAATTCAGCCGGCGTCACGTATTCGCCAAGAGGATAGTCCGAAGAAGTTGAATTTGATATATAATCAGGTGCAAGTCGTAAGCGAGCAGTGCCAATCATCATTGATCCAACAGCAATTACACCTGATTTATAAATAATTTAAAAATGCTAAATGATTAACATGCAAATGGTGCTCATAAGGATCAATGCTTCAAAAAATATTACCGATTGAAATGTGACGAGCGGTGCCAAAAAACATATAAATTGAGCTAGCAAAGAAGGACGAATACATTCCCATAACAGGAGGAACACAAGCCAGCGTAGCATATGCCATTCCTTGTGGAACATGCATGATACCGACGGTGAGTCCAGCAATCAAGTCGCCATGAAAATCTTCTTTCCATTTGTAACTAAAAATAATTAGACAAATCGAAAATTCGAAAATTAAATAAAAGGAAGAAATTTATTAAATATTTTTGGCAGATTTCAGCGCAAATGTTGAATTTACCATATTCAGTTACGTATTACTTAATACCGGAGAAGGGCGGAATGGGAGTTTTTCGGAATCAAACTTGGAATTTCGGAATCACATTTAATAACTCTGAACCGGGAATCCGGAATTTCGGCCGTATTTGGTGTTAACGTTTATATGAAAAGTGTATTTTAAGAATTCGCAATTAAAATATAAAATTTCGAAATCTGGATTTTGGATGTTGGAATCAAAAACAAAATTACAGAATCAGACATGCAGAGTTCGGAATAAAATTTGAAAATACGGAAACCGGAATCCGCAACTGCGCCCGTCTCTGCTGAATACTGCTCGGTCTTTTAACATTAATTTTGAGAAGTTTGTAATTCTTTGAAATGAAATAATTCTTGAACTTCACACACAAAACCGCGCCGCATTGCAAAATACTTCGCACCAATTGCAAACTCAACCTTTTAATTGGCGATGAAGACCCTTCAGGATTTCTGCAGAATGAAACGTTACTAATAAATAAAATATTGAAAATAAAAATCTCACCATAGCACTCCAGAAAAAAAACTGAAGAAAACTATGTCCAAAATTTGAAAAATAAAAAAAAATTTTCAAGTGGAGCCAAGAAGACTTGCGTCTTTGCAAAATAAGTGCCTTAATTTTAGCAAATTTATCCTTCTAGTTACCTTCTTCGCTCCGCCTCTAAATTGGTATTTAGACACATTTTGTTCTGGGGTGCCATAGTATAAGTAGAGTAGGGGTTGGAGTCGTAAAATGTAACGATTCTAATAGCTCTTTCGAAATTTTTTACTATTTGAAAGTTAGGCGAATAGACAGAGAAGAAAGTGAGGAGCTTTTTGATACCTGTTGCGTAACAACAAATCAATCCATTTTCGAAAAATTATCATTTTTATTGTTTTTTTTTTAATTTTCTGTTTTAGCTTTTTTTCTTTGTAGAATACGGAGAAACTCCCCGAAGCATTAAAATACAAAAAAATTTAAATTAATGTTTCTGTTAACAAAACTTAATAGATAAAAGCGTTCTAATAATTATTTGAATGTGAGTATTTTGAGCAATTGGTGCGCGGTCTTATTACTTGGTGGTAGTGGAGTGGATATTTAAAAACTATTTGTTCAATTACATGAGCACATCAATTATCTGTGCGCTTCTACTCTCGGATGGAAAATTTGTTACAAACGTGCTTCATCACACTATCAAAGTGTATGAGATATTCACGACATGTTTTTCATCATTTCTGATTATTAATTTTGTAATGTTTGTTATATTATTTAATAAATTATACAAAATTTCGTTAAAAATAGCAGAAATTTTTGAAAACTTTAAAATTAAAAAAATGCACTTGGATAGACTTACTTTGGTAGCCATGTCAGAATTGGCATAAAAGCAAATAACTTCGATGTTAAACTAAATTTTTTCTTATTTTTCTTCTCCTTGCTTGATATATTATCATCTGGATTGTCTAAAGCACATGACACATACTCCTGTAAGCGTTCGAAGTTAATATACACTAGCTGACAAAAGTTTTGTCACAAATGTTTTTTTCGGGTTTAACTTTTTTGTGACTTGACCAAATTGGCTGATTTTTTGATATGATAGATTCCTATGGTTGTATATTATTTTACAAATTCCCGATTGTGATTACGATGATCCGTTTTACAGTGACAAGCGTTTATCGTAAAACGCATAGCTCAAAGATATTACGCACTTTTCTTGCACTGCATTTTTTAATAATTTTTAAAGTTCAGTTATATTTTCTTCATAATTTTTTGAAAATAGCAGTAATTGGCAACATTTTAGAGATGACTCCACGTAAAAAAACTCCAATTGCCACCAATCAAGCTGTTATCAATATGAGGGAAAACGGAATGTGTGGTACCGAAATTGCCATGGTAATTTAAACCAAATTTTGCTACTATAACATTTTAAACACTGACTCACATAAAATATCAAAAAATCAGCCAATTTGGTCAAGTCACAAAAAAGTTAAACACGAAAAAACATTTGTGACAAAACTTTTGTCAGCTGTTGTAGCTATAGGCTGTATCAAATTGTATGATGACGCATGGCGAACCGCTGCGCAACGAGACAATTATATTAAAAAAAAAACAGAGAGCTTTCTCTTGTGTCTCTCAGTTGATAATTGCGTAGCTGCTCAGCGGTTCGCAATGTGTCGTCAAAAATATTTGATACAGGTCTTTATTTGTAATAAACTTACATTTTTCATTGCAAATGCTGCAAGAATCAAACAGTTAATAAATGATTTGACTTGAGATACTGATAGGTTATGATATGAAACAGTCTGTTTCAAATTTAACCAAAGAATAATGCAATGAAGGGAGTTTTTGATGTATCGATGCTATTGATATCACTTCTATTAATGTTACAATAAAATATTGTCGACTTATTGAATAAAAACTAATTATTAATAAAATTTTAATTTTCACTGATCTTTTATACAATTTTACTTAAATACGGTACAAACGAAAAATTATTTATCAGCATACTTGGCCGGCCCGGATGTTAGATTTTGCCGCCCTGGCCCGGTCCTACAAAGTTTTAATTTTTTTTCATTATTTCTTAATTATTGATATGTTTCTTAAAATATGGATTTCTGGATTAGTAGATGTTTGAAAAATTTAGGGCAGATCTTCAATATCAAATTTGTCAAACAAATAATTTTAAACAAAAATTCAGTGTTTTAAAGTATTTATTTTAACGTAAAATTTAAAAAAAATTGATACACCCTTACACTTTTTTGAGAACCGAAACTTAAATATTAACCTCAAAATCCGAATTAATACCTAAAGCTACATCAGAAATTTTTTTGTAATTTTTCAAGTGAACTAATAGTTTTAGATTCCATAAAATCAGCAGGGTAACAATTTAGTGGATTGACAAGCCTTTCAAATACGAAGTCATAGCTTACATAGTTGTCGAAATGCGCTGGAAATTCTGATATAGGTGTTGATAACTTTTGCTCCGGGCCGTGGCCAAGGCATTTAGGGCCGAAAAAATTAAAAACATCTGGCGCGGCCTGGCCCGGGAAATTTCGCAAGTATGTTTATCGGTAATATTGTACAGTAGCGGACAGATTACATCCTTAATCCATCTGACCATCTGAATATTCAGTTTTTCAACCGTAAGGGATTTTTTAGAGAAAACATGGAGATCTTCATTGGCACAAAGAACACTCAGATTGCAAATAATCGCGCACCAATTGCAAATATCCTTCAAAAATTACAAAAAAAATATAAAAATATTTTTGCTATATTAACAATAAGTTGTGCGAAAAAATGAGACGACCAAGACGCATTTCGCGAGACAAGACGTTTATTTCATTTAAATGTTATATTATCAAAATCTAAGAATTTGACAATTCCAATTTTCTTTTCATAAAAATAAAAGTAATAAATCTGATTTGATCTTATATTTTGATAATATATAGTCGTCGCCAAATTCGATTACCACCGCAAAATGTGGCGCACTTTTTTAAATATTATTTTTTCATTTAATTTTTAAGATTGTTATTATTTTCCACAATTATTACACGATTGAAACAACATCTATAGCATATTCTTCTATTTATTTAAGCTATGAAAGTATAGAACGAGCATAAACAAGGAAATAATCTTAAAAATTTAAAGAAAAAATAATATTTGAAAAGTGCGCCACATTTTGCGGTGGTAATCGCATTTGGCGACGACTATATAAATTTAAAAAAAAATTGTGTGTAAAATTTTTTGCGATCCGACAACTTTTTTTTCTTAATCTCATCTTTGGATGGATATAGCATTTTTTTGGCTATAAAATTCGTGGTATCATAATGGGCTCATATTGAAGAGCATCCAAAATTTTTATTGTTTTTTACCAGATTTTTACCATATTTTACCAGTTATCAATATGTTTTATATCACACTTTCACCCCAACTTGTATGGTAATAGAATGAGCCCAGTAAGAATGCTCAAATATAACTTTTTAGAAAGATTTTAATACTTTTAGATATTTTAAGACAAGCTTAATTAAATTGTAGTAAAAACATTTTGTTATAAGGACGTAAAATTTTCCAAACACGTTTAAATTTGGTAAAATCGCAATTTCGATTTGGTGTGCACTGTAATGAGTTTTCATTATAAATGGTTTATTTTTAATTGAATATTAAATTAGATTGGAAGGGAAGATATGACAACGTCCTGAATAGTATTATGAATAGTATATATATTTTTTTTTAGATAGTTTAAATAAAGCCTAGTTAAATTTTCGTGAATTTATGTCCTTTTTCACAGATCGGTGCCTAATGGAAGAGAAAATAAATTAGGATGGAATGAGGTTCTCGTTTGGACGGCCTCTCCTTTTGACGAAATAATGGGCAGCACAAATTGAAGAGAAATTGACGAAAAAGTCGTTTGTGGCCGTGTGGCCGCCCATCATTTCTTCATTTGTTTTTATTCTTCCATTAGGCACCGATCTCTGAAAAGGACAATATTTGTTACTGAAAATAAGTCAGAAAATCGTAAAAATCTTGAAGATCGTAAAATCGTTATTTCCAATTTGCATGAAATAGTTTTCCATAATTAATTGTATTTGGTCTTTTGTTATAGATATGTATAGCAAGTTTTATTTTGAAAAAACTCCTATATTTAAAAATATACAATAAATTTACAAAATTGATTTCGAAATAGTTCGATTCATCATTGGATCACATTCACTATTATAATTGTCATTATTATTAATATTACAATTATTTTTCTGTGAATTCACTTGTTGGCGGACATTCTGTTTCTGAGTAATCCCATTCGCCAAATGATTTTCTGACTTCTCATTATTATTCGAATTATTGTTATTGCAACCCGATATCTTTTGACGGGATCTGTGGTCCGACATATTTGTCATGTTCAAGGCAAATCGAAGTTCATACAATAATTCATCCATGAAAGGTTTCTGAAAAACATTAATATTTAACAATTATGATAATCGAATCACATACTCCCTCTTTTTTCGAAATATGATGGCATCGGTATATTAATTCAAATATCACAACAATAACCGCCATAGCAATTCCAACAGCGAGAGTTACGAACAATCCGGCAACATTGTGCATATTTAGGGCAAATCTTTCTTGTTTTACAGAAGAAGCGATACTAGCACACGTTGCTCCCCTGAAAAGTTTATCCTTATTCAATAGAAACTGAAATATAATATTTAAAATGTATGAAAATCCTCGCATTTTTGTGTCCGGCTAAAACTTTTATATATAATATGAGTAGTACATACACTCAATTATTTTTTTGTTATATGTTTCGCTTATGCACTATATTTACAATATTTACAATACAGTTTAAAAGCTTGTTTTGAAGAAATATAATGAAAAACAGAGAAATTATTAACATAAATTGAATATTTGTTTCATGATCTCTTTGAGACCATTAAAAATAATCCAAAAAGTTGACATTTAATTTTAAATTTCTTATGTTTTGATAATAAATATTTTTAAAAATCCAAATTTGTCAATAATTTTTCAGAATTCGTAAATATACATGAGTAGATAAATTAGATACACTAAAATGTCAAATTAATTCTTCAAAACTGGAGCTAACAAGAAAAAACTAACTTAAACCTTAAATATCGTACACATTTGAATCGCAGGTGATATTTTAAGCCTAAGCTTGTAAAATTCACGTATATTTTTTTAACTAGCACGTGTTTTTCTTAAATAAAATATGTTCAAATATTGCAAAATCTTTATATTCATTTGAAAATACTTAAATTGTACCCTTTTCATGGATCTATAGCACCCCGGCCCAGGTATTTTCCAAAAGGGGGGTCCCGGGTATTGAAAAACGGAAGTCCCGGATCCGGATGGAGAAAACTAAAGTTCCGGTCCCGATTGAGGTTCCCGGGTAGGGAAAAAGAGAAGTCCCGGGTTTTGAAACTTTCTATTTCTTTAAGGTCCCGCCCGGCCGGGAATTCCAAAAAAACGGATCCCGTCCCATTATTGATGCATAAGCGGCATAGGTTCGTAGGTATAAAAATAATCTTACTTGCTTCTCCACCACTTGGTTTTCTTCATTTCGATGATACCCATTTTTGCGTATAATAGTATTTGCCGGGATATTCTATCCGTCCATTCAGATTCTGAAAACAGGGAATATTGCATATACGTGCTAATTTTATAATTTGCTACCGGGAAAGGGGCATCCCTTATGATCAGCGGGTTTCAAAACGAAAATAATTTCATACAATCAAATCTTAAAAGTATATCAAACGGGAAGGTTTCTTCTATTTTGGAGGAAGCGCACCGATCGTGGGTAAGGTGTTAATTCCTACTCTAGCTCATTCACTAGCTATGTGCCACTTATATTAGGTTGAATAAAGCTGCAGGGAGTTCTATGTTCATGGTAGTCTCCGCAAGATTAGGTGTTATTAGTAAGATTACATCGGATCCCCTATTACTCTTCGAGTTGACAAGGAGAAGGGGAGTAGTTGGTATGATTTTAATGTACAAAATCAAGTATGCCTGTAATATCACACATTCCTGTACCACGTACCACGTCACATATGAATTTTTGCTTTTTCTAATGATTATTAAAACCACTAACTTTTGGCCAAAGCTATTCCATATCCTTTAGAGCCAAGCACCCCGCCAATTTGGGTTAAATTGCAGTTCTGCTGAACCTCGTACTCCAACGATGTCGATTCCATCAGATACGCATAATTCGATGTTAGTGCTCTTTCCACGCCTTTCTTATTACTCCTAACAAATACATCCTTGTTTTTCATATTCTGCCACATTTTCACATGACTTGCAATTCGCGACTCCTTTAAACAAACGTGGATCAATCTCTAGTTAACTTTGAATTGGATACCTGGAAAAACTGCATAGTACTCCCGCCTTTAATTGATCCATAAGATATTTCTGTTTGGTTGGCAAGATCATCAAGGTTTTTAATTGGTATAAAAGGCCTCGAAACAGTAAGAACGGCGGCAAGATTAGCGGTGTAAGCGGATATGATGACAAGGTAAAATACCCACCAGGTGCCTCCGAGTAATCTAGTGGAAACGGCTCGAGGACCGAAATCGCAACCGCCTTTGAGCATTGTACTCAAAACGTACCAAACCTATAAATAGTGAAGATTTCTGAAATTGTCTAGATTTAAATGATACTGTGTTCCAGAAGCTGTAGTTATTCGACATTTGAATTGGAGCTTCATTACCAGTGGAAAATAATGCAGCGGGATGTGGTTCGTGTGCGGTACAACAAGAGAAGTTCAAATTCCATTCGTATGGAGTAACATTCGCGACAAAATACATTCCAAGTGTTACGGTTACTGTAAATTTGTTTCTATCAATTAGTATATATATTTTTTAATTATATCGGTACCTAATGGAAGAACAAAAAAACGAAGAAAAAATTATATTTCCGGATGGACAGTCAGACGGCCACAAACGACTTTTTCGTCTATTCCTCTTCAATGGTGGCTGCCCTTTTTTGAGACAACACACATTGATGAGAGATGAGAAGATGACCCTCCAAACGAGAACTTCATTCCATCCTAATTTTTTCCTCTTCCATTAGGCACCGATCTCTGAAAAGGATAATATTTACATAAGTACTATTTAAATGATTTATTAGAATTTACAATTCTGCAAATTTCTTAAACAGTATAATTATTTATCAAAATAGCCGGAAAAATGAGCTCTACCGATTAATATATCGAGAACCTATTGAAAAATGTGCTATATCGATATATATCCATCACGGATTTCAAAATATATAAGGAATTTTTATATTGCTTATCTTTTAATTATAAAAATAAAGCAGCTCATATCTCGGCTCAGAGGAAAATTGCGCCGATTTTGAAAACGGATTTGGAATCATTTGGAATCCGCTATTAATTATATAATCAAGGAATTTAATTTTTTTTCTTTAAGAACTGAAAACCGTTGGTTTTTTTAAATGTGCAAGTAAACATTTTGGGGTGCATACCGCATTTTGAATTTTCACTGGTCAACCCGAACGCGTCCCACGCAAACTAAAAACGTTTCGTTCATGAGAGAAATCTTAATCACATCGATTTCAAGTATTCAGAAGCAGGTTAAGAAAGAAGAAATATGTTTACGGTATACAAAATGTTGAAACAGCGTAACGCACACCAGGACCATAACATTAAAATAGAGGAAACACTTTTTGCGAGAGAAAAAGGAATGAACACACACGAATGACGAGGATCGAACTTTGGCGTTGACGTGACTATTTATACGTATTGTCGTAAAATAAAATGCTAACTTATTTTGTATTTTTTCGAACTATTTTTCTTATTTCTAATTAATTGTCCAGTTGATCATCAAATAAATTAATTTTATCCATATTACGAGATACTTCATTTAAAAATTTTAACAATATTAAGAAAAATAAGAAAAAAATATTGCGAAACAATATAAAATAATTTAGCATTTTATATTACGACAATACGTATACACAGTCACGTCTACGCTACAGTTCGATCCTCGTCATTCGTGTGTGTTTACTCTCACTCGAGAAAAAGATGAGAGGGGTCTCTTAGGAAGAAGGTCTTAGAGTGCATATGGTGGGACCAACAAGTAATTTTGTACTCTGAACTACTCCAACCTGGCGAAACAATCACTGCGAATCGCTATTAACATCAACTAGTGCTGCGGCATGAAATCGCAGTAAAAAGACCAGAATGGGCGGGTCGACACGAAACGGTCATACTACTTCATGACAACACAAGGCCGCATGTTGCTCGAGCGGGGAAGGATACGCTGAAAGAGTTCAAATGGGAAGTCTTACCGCACCCGCCGTACTCTCCGGGCATTGCCCCGTCGGATTATCATCTTTCAATGGCTTATGGTCTGGCGCAGCAGCGCTTTCGAGATCACCAAGACGTCAAAAAATGGCTAGATAAATGGACTGCGGCCAAACCAGAAAAATGCTATTATGATGGAATTCATAAGTTGCCCAAACTCTGGGAAAATGTTGTTATTAATGACGGAAATTATTTTGAATAAAAGTTTTGTTTAAGCTTGTCCAGTTTTTTATAGTTTAATATGCGTAAAAAACGCGTTCTTTTTAAATTTTTTGCGACATAAAAGTTTTCTATATATAGTTATAAAAATTTTTATTGGAAATTACACGGAATACTAAAATGTCATCTTATAGAGAATTTAATGCTGATTCAGAGGCGGTATGCAAGAACGTATTTATCCGTTAAATCGTGATGGAAAATCATTGGTTAACTGCCCTTTACCGTAAATTGTAAATATTTTACAATCTGTTTCGTATTAAAATATTATTTCTGACATACACTTACTTAAATTTTCTTATAAAAGTAGTTTAACAATAATTTTTCCATCGTCATTTAACAGATTATTTTTTTTATTTTTGCATATGGGCTCATATATGAAACACATCTTAAAATAAATGACTAATAAGATAATTTTTTGTATCAAAATTAATGAAACCACATAAAATGAAACTATACAGAAATATTATTTTTTGTGACCGAATGAATGACATGGCTCTAATGAGCTTGAAAACAGTTTCGTTTTTATGCCATTTACTTTACTTTAATTCTATATTTTATTTCAATTGTCGCGAGGAAATCTAGATAGCCAAAATTTGAATAATTCTTATTAAAAGCTTTTTCGTTCGTGGCAGAAGCGCGTTTTGTATTCAACCGACGCATTCGTATTCACCAGTGTTCCGCGTGGTATTTAGGCGGTTCTTTTATTCCATTTTAACTTAAAAATTATAAAAGTTGAAAACATGGATAATATCTAATACCATAACTCTAATATGAACTATCACGCAATAACAACACCCTGAAATACTACGCAAAATTTAGAATAGTAGAAAACTGCATTAACGTTTCATTGTCTCTCGTTTAACGATTTTGTATACCTATCCCAGTCACCCCGTAATCCATTATTGTTGAAAGTTAAACCTGGTATTAAGCATTGCGATAATTTCTTTGTAAATAATATTTCCCTTTGGAACCGCCACACCAAATTATTTTTATTTCATTTTGCATGCAGTTAAATTGCATAACTGCATGCGGCAGTTTGCCAGCTCATTGTCGTATTTGACAAAACTTTAAGCATTTTTAACGGCTCGAATGAAATAGTATTTAACATTTTTCCATCATATACACAAAGAACATATGCTTAAATACTATATAATCATAAACTTGTTAAAAATAAACCACTTACAATGGTTCCCAAGCGGGACAAAGTTCAACAAAATCAACACATCTTCATGGATAAATAACTTTATTCAATAACATGCGATTTTTTTCTAACCTATATCATTAGAATCCTTGGATCATTCTGATTCTAATGATACCTGAAATCATTAACATTTATCACTTCATTATCGAGTAATCTTCAATTTTCGTCGACACACTATATAAACTCCATCGTCTAGTCGACCTTGCTCTATCCAATACTTGATCCTATCGACTTGTAGCTTAACAAGACATCAATTATTGATGAATTCACGAATTGGCAACTATGAACAATCCATTTCTGAAAACATATACTGGAAATCTGAATAAATAATAAACAAATGTACTATTACAGGCATAATTCCAATTCTGTTGTCAGTTGCTCGAAAAAATTATAGGGAAAATTGAATAGATTTCATAGATTTCGAAATTATTAATTGTATATTAATATTATATAATCAAGGAATTTATATTTCCGTTTATATAAGGATTATCCCTGAAACCATTCCATGTTCACCGCTCCATCTTGAACGATAATGATTACCGAAAATTCTTGGATCTACCGAGAGAGCTTTGCCATTGCTAGAACAAAACAATATAATTAAATAGAAATGCTATTAACAGTTATTAATAACATATCTGCTGTTTGGCGAACGGCAAAGACACCTTGGAATCGAATCATCTTTATAAATTCATCGATTAGTAGTGAACAAGGGATAGAAGAACTATGTAGCTTATTATAATAAATTGAAGCTTGAGTACTTCATGAATCACAAACTTATTGGATTTTTTGGAATTAAAAATAAAATATATTTACTTTCTGTAAATATTTTGATTCGGTTTAATATTTCCCTCTAGTTTTATACGGCAATGACAATCTCCATTCTTCAGTATGTGATAAATATAATAAAATATACCTTTACAATCCTCGTTTTGGAATCCTTAATAAACTTCTAGTCATTTTGATTGAGTTGTAGTCATATCCGAATAATTATAATTAGCAGCAGCAACTATTTGGCAGCGAGTAGCGATGGAACTGCACCCCAAATTGAATGATTAATTTAGTGGCTCAGAAAGTATGTACACATTACATATTTCAAGAAAAAACGCATATTTTTGGATAGTTAAAGACGAGCTATAAAAAATGACGTATCAAGTTATATGAAAATAATACGTGTAAATTAGTAAGACACGTTTAAATATTGAAAAATAGTCATTTCGATTTGGCGTGGAACTGTTTTATATAAATCGATATGTTCTCGCACATAGTTCGTGTGCAGGATCTTGACTGTTAGGCACCATATAGGAAAGAGTATGAGGAATGTAGAGGTGACACTTGTGAGAGGCTCCCAGACTATCATTCTAGAATGCATTCTTGTCTGTACTTGATGCATAGACATTATCTGGATGAATGGTCTAGCTTGAAGTTATAACAAGATCGACTAGAGAATGGAGTTCATATAGGGTGTCGAGGAAAATTGAAGATTACTCGATAATAAAGTAATAAATGTTCATGATTTCAGGTATCATTAGAATCAGAATGATCCAAGGATTCTAATGATATAGGTTAGAAAAAATTGCATGTTATTGAATAAAGATATTTCTCCATGAAGATGTGTTGATTTTGTTGAACTTTGTCCCGCTTGGGAACCATTGTAGGTGGTTTATTTTTAAACAAGTTTATGATTATATAGTATTTAAGCATCTGTTCTTTGTGGATATGATGGAAAAATGTTACAAATAATTTCATTCGAGCCGTTAAAAATGCTTAAAGTTTTGGCAAATACGACAATGGGCTGGCAAACTGCCGCATGCAGTTATGCACTTTAACTGCAGCAGGAATGAAATAAAAATAATTTAGTGTGGAACTGTGTTTGTAAATATTTTATAGTTTTAATTTATTGGAATGTCATGTGAATAATATTGTAAATTCCATACCTTGTGAATATTTATACTAACTTGTGCCATTTGAACGACCGACCTCGTGAGGGGTCAACAGTTCATCTTAATTTTATTCCCCATTTTCTTGTAAATAATTTGTTATAATTATTTTATGGTGAATAAATATTATTTCATTCATCAAACCTAACACACCAGAATTGATAAATAAAATTGGTAAAACTAACAAATCGATGTTCCAATAGCTGCCCAAATTTGCCAGGACAACGGATTCATGAATGAAAATAAATCCGGTTGATGATCATCAGGAACTTTATAAAGTATACTGATCCCCAATGACAAAAACGGTTTTGTGAAATCGACGACCTCGGTTCTCTTAAAGTTGGCGGTCAACGGTGCGACAGCCATCTCTGCTTCGCCACGAAGTATCTCGCCAATCATCCCATCCCAGCTCCCATTTCCATGTACATCATTTCCATACTTTCCATCTTTAACAGCATGTATAGTGTAGGTGAATCCGAGATCTTTGGAAAGTTCGGCAAGCAAATCAATGCAGAACCCTTCAAACTTTGAGTTGGCGTCAAGTTCGTAGTGGTTTTTTTTAAGCATCACGTATGGTCTTTCCTAAATTGATTTTATAGCGAGTATAAGAAAAAAGTAAAATTACTAAAATTGTCGTAACGCGGAAATGCGGTTTCAATTCATCCGACACTTGGACATTTCGCTGTAGCTGCGCTTTAGAATCTCCGGTCATATTGACATGCACATTTGTAGCGGGCTCCCAGAAGCCAATCTTTAAGAAATAAAATTGTATGGCTTTATTATTAACGTTTTTACTTTTAAATAATGCGTTGGAATTTTGGTGTATACAAGAGATGGGCGGGATGAAAATTGTTGAATTTCCGAAACCGGAATCCGGAATTCCGGCCGTATATGTTAAGGTTTATATGAAAAATGAATTTTTGAAATTAGGAAGTAAAATATAAATATTCGGAATAACAAAAAAATACGGACTACGAAATCCGGAATGAACAATGGCGGAAATACAGAATCCAAAATTCCGGCAATCTCAGGTATATATCATTTATGAGCGGAACAATTAAATTAAAAAAGACATTTAGAATAAACATTAAAACCAAAAAATTAGTTTAGAGGAATAGAATATAAAAATATACAGTCTGTTATCTCTGCAATGTCAAAAAAAGGAAATAGAGCTCATAAAGCTCCAGTGAATTAATGTTCTCGGCTATTTTATTGTAAATCTGTTAAAGTTAAATTCACTATTAATTTAGACGTGGAATATAAAAAGAAGAGATTAAATAATCTAAAATTCTCATTGGCGTGTATATATTTTTAAAACCACCTTTGCCACTAAAAATGTTTTTATTTAATTTTTCTAATTTGCGCCGCGCAATTGCAATTTTTCTAATTCCCTATATTTTCTGGTAGTTTTTTTCTTAACTGGTGTAATGTGTGAGCTAAGAGACACTTTTATTACAAATAAAATTATCAGAAGACAGGAAAAATGTAAAAGTAAAAGTAAAAGAATGTCGCAAAACAAAATTTTTCAGTGAAGGGCGTGGTTTGTGCAATTCTTCCACACTTTTCTTTGAAGATGTGCTGCTATTATGTCAGTGAGACAGATTATATTTTGGAATATAAATAGTCTAAACAATATAAACTCACATCATCCAACTTGCCACTGTAGCCCAATAAATGTATCCTCATTGAAAAGTTGCTCTTCATTGGATTCGCGTTTAACCTTCTCAGGTCACCACTTAAGCCATGTAAATCCTTAAGAAAAGTTTTCTTAAAAAGCAAACTCTTTTCAGAATGTGTACATTATCCTTAATCGATTCTATAAGTTTCTGTCCGTGTTGATACTTTCTAGCCGCTCTTGTTGGTTTACGACACAATGTATATGGTTTCTCGTCGTTTATGTTTAGGAAATCTTTAATGTTCAATTCATTAGCAGTATTTGCCAAAGAATAAACCGCATCAAATGTGAAAACAGCTTCCATCTATAAGAATATTATTTTATAGCCATTATAAAATACGATCATTTATTTTAGTTGATATTTTGGTTTTATTTTAATATTTGAATACATATTCACGCCAAAAGAATTAGTAAAAACAGAAAAAAAAAACATCATAAAAGTTCCTTAAGTCTCAATTGTCGTTAAATTTGAATGTTAATAACACACGTTGCCCGCCAAATTGAAATAGTTATTTTCCGATTTTTAAGAGTATGTATTGTCCTTTTCAGTGATCGGTGCCTAATGGAAGAGGAAAAAAATTCGGATGGAATGAGGTTCTAGTTTGGACGGCCTCTCTTTGTAGACGGCCATTCTTTTTTACGAAATTATGGGCAACACATATTTAAGAGAAATTGAGAAAAATGTTGTTTGTGGCCGTGTGGCCGCCCATCATTTTCTCTTCTTTTATTGATCTTTCATTAGGCACCGATCTCTGAAAAGGACAATAATAGTTTTATAGCATTTCTAGAAAACGCTGTTCTCGATAATTTTGACAAGTTATTTTTAGTCTACCTTACAATGTTAATATCATTCTGAAAAGTTCGTTTTTAGCACGTCTACTGAACTCATTTCAGAATAATACAATTTGGCGTACATATTGAATAGAATGACATGAAAACGTCCTTTGGGACCGCCTTAACTGTTAAATAACATACCATTTTAATATTCTTACTGGTCTTTGTTTGCAAGGACCACTTATCATTAACATGTTCTTTGAAATGACTAAAGTTGAAAGCATCACGGTTTTCAGTGAGGAACACTGAATCCACAGGATAAGGTGAAATGAATCTTGCATGATTATATCGGAATAATTCCATGTCCATTGTAGAGAGTTCCTAAAACTTTTTTAACTGATTAGTCAAATTGTTTAGTTTCTACCATATTTGTTAACAAGAACCAATGTTTCAAATCAATTAATCCCATTTGAAGAGCTGCTAATAAAAAGTTGTTGGTTTGTTCTGGATCCATATCCAGCAATACTCGGCTAAACTCGGAGCAATCCTTCTTATGAAGGAAACGACATTCTTCTAATTGTTTTACTTTTCGTGCTGCTTGTAAGTAGTTTCCATTCTGTACTTGAATTAAGTAGAATCGTATATTCGAGTATTCATCGCTTTCGATTAAATGTTCAAGGCGATGGATTCCTAGGATCTGTATTTATTTTAACATCGAATTGTTGTTTTATACTTTCATCGTCTTCGTATACAAGAACAACTCGGTTCCATTTCCAATGCGTGAATAAATCAACAACAGCTTCGAATAAATGGGTACGCGGCCAAAAGTCTATCTTCGACCAGCCCATGTTAATTTTAAAATCGTCATTAGCTGTAAGTAGAGGAATATCCACCTAAAAACTAGAAAATTGTTACACCTGCTGAATAAAAAAATAATAATATGGATAGTTTTTCTAAAGGTTTTGGTTTTCGGTTTATATATTGGGTTAAGGAATAACTTCAGTCGAGTTTTTTTCACAAAGATTTATTTGAACAAAAAACAATAATTAATCGAAGGAGTTGATGAGCCAGTTTTTGGGGTTCTTTTTGAGGCCCATCGAAGGAAGAACGCCCTCATTTGGTTTGACAGAGAGCGTAAAAGGTGATAATTGGATGGTGCAAGGAATGGAGAGTACGGTGGATACTGAAGAATCTTCTCTTGTATGGCGGTTTTGAAGACTTGTGCAACATGAGACTTGCTCTTGTAGAATAGCCTTATTTATGCAGGGCTGCTAGGCATCATAGAGATTCGGCTCTCTCGGATTTGGCGTATCTCCTGGAGCCACCCACTTCTTTCTTTGCTCCAGATTGCCGTACGGGCAACAATTTTCATCTCCTGGGACGATTCGGTACAAAAATCGCTCTTTATGACTGTGGCTTGCTTGATGGCGAGCGATATGTTGAGCTGCGATTTTTAAGGTTTTCATTGAGCTGAAGCGGTACCCAGCAGTAATGGGAGGGACCTCATTTTCTGGAATTCCGGGCTGGCGGGACCTTAAAAAATGGAAACTTTCAAAACCCGGGGCCCGGGCCTTCCCTTTTCCTATACCCGGGACTCGGGACCCGGACCTGGGACTTCTCTTTTTCTCTCCACGGGATTTTCATCTAAAAAAATACTCGGGTCCGGGGTGGGGGGGGGGGGGGTATCGGTTAGAGTCCCTCCCATCACTGGCACCCAGGTCCCGAGAATCCGATCGAATTAAGATGATTAAGGATAACAGTTTGTTCAATTTCTGGTCAATTCACGACATGTTTGACGACCATCTTCTTTCAATAGTGCCTTCAGATACTCTTCGTCTAATTCTGCAGATCGACCGCTTCGAGGCGTGTCTTCAATATTAAAGTCGTCTTTTTTAACTTTGCGAATCATATTTGTACAGTAGACACGCCTAAGACACCTTCTCTATACACACTGCATATTTCCATATCGGCTTCGGTTGCTTTTTTATTTCGATGAAAAGCAAAGAAGTGCAGATGTCGAAAATGCTGATTTTTGCCTCCTGATTAGCTCATTTTTAAGCTTGAAAAATGATGTACAAAAATTTTAAAATTTCAGAACAAACTAAAAACGCAATTTTGTAGAGCAGAAAAAGCACTTTCTGATAAATATATACATTTTGCCAAACAACTAGAAAATTGTTGTGAAACAAAAGATAATATAAAAACTCTATCTACGAAACTATTCCGCACCCCAATATATGGTGCTTTCCGTATAATTGCTTTGCTTTCAAATATTTTCCTTTTCAGAGATCGGTACCTAATGGAAAAGGAAAAATAATAAAAACTGAGAGACTGATTTGCACGATCACAAAGTTTTTTTTCATTCTCCATCTATTCCTCGTCAATGTTCGTTGACTATTATTTTGAATGCACAGATTGATGAGATACAAAAGAGTAGCTGTCAGGACCACCTTTTTCTTACTTTTCCTCTTCCATTAGGCACCGATCTTACTAGGGAATGGTCAGCATAGTGTTTGGAGTTACAGGATGTGACATATATCATTAGAAAGAGAAAAAAATCTACTTTCTAAATATAAAAAGAGTTTCTGCAACGGACACAGCTATCTCGAGAAAATTGCGTCTGAAAATTTACTACGAAAAGGACACTGAAATCCCCGCGTCGCAGCCACGAGGAGGTCAGTTTCATATACGCGAAGTTGAGGGGAAGATTTCGATGGCAGAAGGCTTTCATGGTTTTGTCGGAACCAACCGGAGCCTTCCCTCCGTCGCACTATATCATTGCACAGCGCAATAATGCAATCTTGATGATCAGCCGTTCTTTCAATACTCATGGAAGAAGACTGGATACCTCGATTCATACACTCCGTTTGTCACCCCGTCCGAATTCTGCTTCGGACAAGTTGGCGAGTAGAATTGTTTCCGGCAAAACTGCAATCAAGTGGCTTTCATTAAATGCGCAAGATGCAAATACTTTATTTGTTTCAATCATTTTATTGTAGAAGAGAAACATTTGTGTAGATCCTCATAGAACGGCTGAAATTACTTTGCCGAAAACTGGTGATACAATAGAGAAATCATCCAGATTGCATTATTGCGCTGTGCAATGATATAGTCCGGGCGGAAGATCAAAGCATGAGTCGTGAACTTTTTGATGAAGCTCTGAAAACAATGGAGTGGTGTCACAGAGCATGAGTGACAAACTTACTTTCCATGGCCCATTCCAGTATGCGTCCAGAGGCTGAATCATCCCGGTGGTGTGCGGGGGAATATTCTTGATGGTGACATCAAATCCTCTTGGAACGCATTTCTTGATGGTGTTGTGATCCTTGAAGCATGGCCAGCTGTCGACAAGCATATAGAGTTTCCGAGGGTTGGATGCATTGAAGACACAGCTTCGAAGCCAATCGCACATCAACTCTTTGGTCATGATGTGATTCTTGCCACATCTGACCTCCAAGTTCGGACAGTTGGGTATTGGGCGCGACGGAGGGAAGGCTCCGGTTGGTTCTGACAAAACCATGAAAGCCTTCTTTCCCATTGTCCCATCCATGAACAACATCGGAAGGAACGTGAACGAGTGAGTGAGAGAAGACTTCGCTTGAACCAATCTTTCGACGACCTTTTCACCGAGAAACGCTAGTTATGAAATTTATGAAAATTTATGAAAATTTATTTTTTATGAAAAATTAGAGCCATACTCCATGTGAAAAACAAGATTTTTCGTCCAACTTTTTTTTTCCCGAAAAACGTTGAATATCACAGAATTCTAGTGTTTCTAATGCAGATATCACATGGACGATGTCTGAAACTTGCTCCACGACCTGTTATGATCGATCGAAAAAAAGCAAAAAAAAAACAAAAAATAGTCTTCGCAGGATGGGTTCGAACCAGAGAGTCACGGTCCCTCGCCCATCCCTCTTCCGCCGCCTACACTCCGCGCCCATCCCTCTTACCGCCCTCACTCCGCGCCCATCCCTCTTACCGCCTACACTACGCTGCCATCGAAATCTTCCCCTCAACTTCGCGTATATGAAACTGACCTCCTCGTGGCTGCGACGCGGGGATTTCAGTGCCCTTTTCGTAGTAAATTTTCAGACGCAATTTTCTCGAGATAGCTGTGTCCGTTGCAGAAACTCTTTTTATATTTAGAAAGTAGATTTTTTTCTCTTTCTAATGATATATGTCACATCCTGTAACTCCAAACACTATGCTGACCATTCCCTAGTTAGAAGAAGAAAAGAACAATAACTTTTTAAATTTACAACAAACTATTATAATCAGTTATATAGCCCGAATACTATTGTCCTTTTCAGAGCCTAACTTAAGATCAAAAAACATAGGATCGAATGAGGTTCTCGTTTGGACGGCCACTCTTTTTTACGAAATAATGGGCAGCACATATTGAAGAAAAATTGACGAAAAATTCGTTCTCTTCTTTTTGTGCTCTTTCGATCTCTCAAAAGGGCAATACTAATAGGAACTTCAATTAACTCCATGAATTTATTGACGCTTACTTGATCAGTAATTCTAGCGATTTGTTCGTTCAAAGGGCCATTGGAACCTCCTATAATAGCAACAACTCGATCCCTTTCTATTATCTTGCATGCTTTCTTAATTGCACCATAGTGATCCAATCCATTAATGTACTCGATGACAATATCAATGTCACCATATATTCCTCGTTGTGTTAGCCACTCAACGGTATATCTTAAAGAAGCTTCTATGTGAGCATCTTCTTTTTCGCGAAAAATTGCACCTTAAATCAACAAAATAATAATAATAAAATTAATAAAATCTTACCAATTTTGTAACTAGCCACAGATGATATGAACAGTAAGTTTAATAAAAACAAGTTCATTCAAATAAAATAATCTGAAAGAACAATAAACTATGAGAAAATTCTAATTTAAATATGTCATATTCACACATTGGAATGAGTGAATAAAACAGCATAGACATTCTAATTTAATTCTTCGCTTAATTTCATACAACACACGAACACGAATAGCTAAAATATGAATACAAATTAAGAGAGATCTTCAAAATCTATCTTCTGCTTTTTCATATTGTGCTTTGTTTGAAAAAATAAATGAAAGAGAAGAAATAGAGGAAATGGAAATTAGGAGCACACCAAAATAATATTGAAAATGAGAAAACATTCATTTGTGGTTGAGCAGTTTCGAATAATATGAAGAGAGGTGCTTATTCTGGTCTTCGTTAAAAAAGTGTTTATTATGAGGTTGGAGATTTTTTTGAGAATATGCCGGTTTGAACTTATATTAAATTTACTTGTATACCAAGTTTAAAGAGTGGAATTTAATGAAAAATAAAATTTTATTTCTTACTTATAATTCTTAATATGAAAGGTTATAAAACCGCTATAATAGAATATTCGCTGTAGAGATATTAATAATCTTGGATAGTGTAGAGTACTTCTGAGCTACGTAAAAATTGATATTCAATTTAAAGGTTTAAATAATGTAAAATTTATTTGGCGTTCTTATATAAATGTTCTATAATAATCTAAAAAGTAGAAAAATAAAATTTTTGAAAATTCGGTAAAACAACTTTTGAGAACAAATACTTGCACGCCAATTGAAAATGCTGATTATTCAGATATCGTTACTTTAAGTTTAAAGCGAATACGTCTGATTTAGATTGATGCGAAATTATTAGATTTGTCTGACGATTCCTCGGAATTATAAAAGTTTCTGAAATATAAGCTCCATTAAATCATTTAAATTGATATATACTTATCTCTTACTTTCTAGAATCAAATTTTAATTTATAAAATCAAAGAAAAATCAATATAAAGAACTCTCAGCGTCTGCTAAACTTATCTGAGCAATTTTCGAATGCATAGATTTTAAATTGAATTTGTTACTCGACAAAATAACAAATTTGATTTCATATTCAATTACCATGGCTCATCCCTTCTCGAATAGATTGCACACTTCATTAATTATACAAATTGAAATCTGGGAAAATGATTTCTTGGAAATGAAATGTTGTAAAAAACCTTCCGTTCTGCATGAACATAATAACACTCCGTTTTCATGTCATTCTGGCCGAGTGGTCTAAGGCGCTGCGTTCAGGTCGCAGTCCTCTCCGGAGGGCGCAGGTTCGAATCCTGCGGATGACAAACTTTTTGATTATATTTCTGAATTTTAAAATAATTTAATCATGTGTGTGAAAAAGGAATATCAATTATTTCTATAATTTTCACTCGTCACTCCAGTAGTTATTTCAAAGTTTCATAATAAAACGAATAATATTAAAAATACATGAACATAATAACCCTTCGTTTTCATGTCATTCTGGCCGAGTGGTCTAAGGCGCTGCGTTCAGGTCGCAGTCCTCTCCGGAGGGCGCAGGTTCGAATCCTGCGGATGACAAACTTTTTGATTATATTTCTGAATTTTAAAATAATTTAATCATGTGTGTGAAAAAGGAATATCAATTATTTCTATAATTTTCACTCGTCACTCCAGTAGTTATTTCAAAGTTTCATAATAAAACGAATAATATTAAAAATACATGAACATAATAACCCTTCGTTTTCATGTCATTCTGGCCGAGTGGTCTAAGGCGCTGCGTTCAGGTCGCAGTCCTCTCCGGAGGGCGCAGGTTCGAATCCTGCGGATGACAATCTTTTTGATTATATTTCTGAATTTTAAAATAATTTAATCATGTGTGTGAAAAAAGAATATCAATTATTTCTATAATTTTCACTCGTCACTCCAGTAGTTATTTCAAAGTTTCATAATAAAACGAATAATATTAAAAATACATGAACATAATAACCCTTTCATGTCATTCTGGCCGAGTGGTCTAAGGCGCTGCGTTCAGGTCGCAGTCCTCTCCGGAGGGCGCAGGTTCGAATCCTGCGGATGACAAACTTTTTGATTATATTTCTGAATTTTAAAATAATTTAATCATGTGTGTGAAAAAAGAATATCAATTATTTCTATAATTTTCACTCGTCACTCCAGTAGTTATTTCAAAGTTTCATAATAAAACGAATAATATTAAAAATACATGAACATAATAACCCTCCGTTTTCATGTCATTCTGGCCGAGTGGTCTAAGGCGCTGCGTTCAGGTCGCAGTCCTCTCCGGAGGGCGCAGGTTCGAATCCTGCGGATGACAAACTTTTTGATTATATTTCTGAATTTTAAAATAATTTAATCATGTGTGTGAAAAAAGAATATCAATTATTTCTATAATTTTCACTCGTCACTCCATTAGTTATTTCAAAGTTTCATAATAAAACGAATAATATTAAAAATACATGAACATAATAACCCTCCGTTTTCATGTCATTCTGGCCGAGTGGTCTAAGGCGCTGCGTTCAGGTCGCAGTCCTCTCCGGAGGGCGCAGGTTCGAATCCTGCGGATGACAAACTTTTTGATTATATTTCTGAATTTTAAAATAATTTAATCATGTGTGTGAAAAAGGAATATCAATTATTTCTATAATTTTCACTCGTCACTCCAGTAGTTATTTCAAAGTTTCATAATAAAACGAATAATATTAAAAATACATGAACATAATAACCCTTCGTTTTCATGTCATTCTGGCCGAGTGGTCTAAGGCGCTGCGTTCAGGTCGCAGTCCTCTCCGGAGGGCGCAGGTTCGAATCCTGCGGATGACAAACTTTTTGATTATATTTCTGAATTTTAAAATAATTTAATCATGTGTGTGAAAAAAGAATATCAATTATTTCTATAATTTTCACTCGTCACTCCATTAGTTATTTCAAAGTTTCATAATAAAACGAATAATATTAAAAATACATGAACATAATAACCCTCCGTTTTCATGTCATTCTGGCCGAGTGGTCTAAGGCGCTGCGTTCAGGTCGCAGTCCTCTCCGGAGGGCGCAGGTTCGAATCCTGCGGATGACAAACTTTTTGATTATATTTCTGAATTTTAAAATAATTTAATCATGTGTGTGAAAAAGGAATATCAATTATTTCTATAATTTTCACTCGTCACTCCAGTAGTTATTTCAAAGTTTCATAATAAAACGAATAATATTAAAAATACATGAACATAATAACCCTTCGTTTTCATGTCATTCTGGCCGAGTGGTCTAAGGCGCTGCGTTCAGGTCGCAGTCCTCTCCGGAGGGCGCAGGTTCGAATCCTGCGGATGACAAACTTTTTGATTATATTTCTGAATTTTAAAATAATTTAATCATGTGTGTGAAAAAGGAATATCAATTATTTCTATAATTTTCACTCGTCACTCCAGTAGTTATTTCAAAGTTTCATAATAAAACGAATAATATTAAAAATACATGAACATAATAACACTCCGTTTTCATGTCATTCTGGCCGAGTGGTCTAAGGCGCTGCGTTCAGGTCGCAGTCCTCTCCGGAGGGCGCAGGTTCGAATCCTGCGGATGACAAACTTTTTGATTATATTTCTGAATTTTAAAATAATTTAATCATGTGTGTGAAAAAAGAATATCAATTATTTCTATAATTTTCACTCGTCACTTCAGTAGTTATTTCAAAGTTTCATAATAAAACGAATAATATTAAAAATACATGAACATAATAACCCTCCGTTTTCATGTCATTCTGGCCGAGTGGTCTAAGGCGCTGCGTTCTCGTCACTCCAGTAGTTATTTCAAAGTTTCATAATAAAACGAATAATATTAAAAATACATGAACATAATAACCCTTCGTTTTCATGTCATTCTGGCCGAGTGGTCTAAGGCGCTGCGTTCAGGTCGCAGTCCTCTCCGGAGGGCGCAGGTTCGAATCCTGCGGATGACAAACTTTTTGATTATATTTCTGAATTTTAAAATAATTTAATCATGTGTGTGAAAAAGGAATATCAATTATTTCTATAATTTTCACTCGTCACTCCAGTAGTTATTTCAAAGTTTCATAATAAAACGAATAATATTAAAAATACATGAACATAATAACCCTTCGTTTTCATGTCATTCTGGCCGAGTGGTCTAAGGCGCTGCGTTCAGGTCGCAGTCCTCTCCGGAGGGCGCAGGTTCGAATCCTGCGGATGACAATCTTTTTGATTATATTTCTGAATTTTAAAATAATTTAATCATGTGTGTGAAAAAAGAATATCAATTATTTCTATAATTTTCACTCGTCACTCCAGTAGTTATTTCAAAGTTTCATAATAAAACGAATAATATTAAAAATACATGAACATAATAACCCTCCGTTTTCATGTCATTCTGGCCGAGTGGTCTAAGGCGCTGCGTTCAGGTCGCAGTCCTCTCCGGAGGGCGCAGGTTCGAATCCTGCGGATGACAAACTCTTTGATTATATTTCTGAATTTTAAAATAATTTAATCATGTGTGTGAAAAAAGAATATCAATTATTTCTATAATTTTCACTCGTCACTCCAGTAGCACTTGGGGACGAAAGAAATGACAATGAAAAAAAGGCGTGAGAAAAATGCAACGTGCAAAAGCAAGAACACGCACACATTTCTCGATTTAATTTTTTCTTCCATTTTAGCGATGCTATTGTTATTGCTTAAAACAAGGTTTGTGGTAATTTATATTACTTTATATATAGTTCAAAAAATTCAGCAATTAATGCTGATACTTTTTATAGGTATTTCCCGTCTTAATTGCAAAAAAAAATTTTAGGTCCAAATGGGAAAATCGCTCATAAAAATTGATGGAATCGAGCATTTTGTTTGGTTCCAACATATGTTGTAGCCCATAAAATTCTGCATCTATTGATGTAGGCCTCATGTGGCTAAGAAATATTACAAGGTCCAAAAAAAATTAAGTTTTATCGGATGTGTCCATAGAGCACAATTATTTTTAATCGAAAAAACGTATTAATTGGTAAGTTATGGTTTCCAGGTATTGTTTAAATTATTATATTGTCCATTATCTATAATATATTTCATTTTAGGCTCTCTGGACAACATAGTAGTTGGTTTACACTATGCCTGATCAAGTTTTAGACGCAACAAGCTGATTATCGATTAGAAGAGGCTTTAAACCATGTAAGTATTTTTATATTTACCGGAAAACAATTTAATATCGTTCAGAGAGCAAGAACAACGATCATTGATGATGAATCGTTCAATTAATGGCATCGGGAACGAATAACCATGTAAGTTGATTATTATTTAACAGGAAACGCATTGGATATCGTTCGTAGAGCAAGGAGAACGATAATAGATGCTGAATCGAGCGCTTGCTTGAGTCATGATGGTATAACAACGTAAGTATTTTTATATTTTACCGGATATCAATCTTTTATCGTTCAGAGAGCAAGAACAACTATCATTAATGATGAATCGTTCAATTAATGGCATCAGGAACGAATAACCATGTAAGTTGATTAATATTTAACAGGAAACGCATTGGATATCGTTCGTAGAGCAAGGAGAACGATCATTGATGCTGAATCGAGCGTTTGATGGAATCAGAACGGTATTGAGACGTAAGTATTTTAATATTTTACCAGATTTGAGGCTTTTATCGTTTAGATATCAACTGGAACAATCATCGATGAGAGTTCGAGAGCATATTTCTATGTGTAAAAAATTATTTGTATTTATTGAGAATAAATAAAACTATTAAAAGTATAATTGTAAAAAAGCATAAAACAACCTGACATAAAACCCGTCAACAAATATTTAAAAAAAAAACAAATGTAATTCGTAATTTAATCCATTCCGAACAAGCATTGCTTGCCCAATTATCTGTCTGGCATTTTTCGCGACTCGTTGAACTTATTGGCTGCATGGAGGTTCTAAATATTTATTACTAGGTACTAGAGTTGCACAGAATTCTTCCATTTTCCGTTTTCCGTCGTTTTTTGAGTTCCGTTTTCAGTCGTCCGTTTGAAAAAACTGATTTCCGTTCAACCCTGCGAGGTACAAATTAATTGTTCTTTTCTTACTGGCTGTTTGTTTCATTTTGGAATTAGAGTTGATGGAACGATGGAACGTCAACAACTTCAGCATTCACATCGGAGGACGACATTGTAACTTTATGAAGAATAAAAACACTGATTCATGGAAGTAGATTTATCGAAAAAATATTTCCAAGACGTAAACTTCAAGTCATTTATGAAACAAAAAGTTACAAACAAAACATGGATTATTTATAGACTTGAACAAGTTTTGTGCAACTACGACTGGATTTTCCCATCGATAGCGAAAGAATATATTGCTTCTGATGCCATTTACCGATCAATTCAGCATCTATGATCGTTGTTCTTGCTCTCTGAACGATAAAAGATTGATATCCGGTAAAATATAAAAATACTTACGTTGTTATACCATCATGACTCGAGTAAGCGCTCGATTCAGCATCTATGATCGTACTCCTTGCTCTACGAACGATATCCAATGCGTTTCCTGTTAAATATTAATCAACTTACATGGTTATTCGTTCCTGATGCCATTAATTGAACGATTCATCATCTATGATCGTTGTTCTTGCTCTCTGAACGATAAAAGATTGATATCCGGTAAAATATAAAAATACTTACGTTGTTATACCATCATGACTCAAGTAAGCGCTCGATTCATCATCTATTATCGTTCGCCTTGCTCTACGAACGATATCCAATGCGTTTCCTGTTAAATATTAATCAACTTACATGGTTATTCGTTCCTGATGCCATTAATTGAACGATTCATCATCTATGATCGTTGTTCTTGCTCTCTGAACGATAAAAGATTGATATCCGGTAAAATATAAAAATACTTACGTTGTTATACCATCATGACTCAAGCAAGCGCTCGATTCAGCATCTATTATCGTTCTCCTTGCTCTACGAACGATATCCAATGCGTTTCCTGTTAAATAATAATCAACTTACATGGTTATTCGTTCCCGATGCCATTAATTGAACGATTCATCATCAATGATCGTTGTTCTTGCTCTCTGAACGATATTAAATTGTTTTCCGGTAAATATAAAAATACTTACATGGTTTAAAGCCTCTTCTAATCGATAATCAGCTTGTTGCGTCTAAAACTTGATCAGGCATAGTGTAAACCAACTACTATGTTGTCCAGAGAGCCTAAAATGAAATATATTATAGATAATGGACAATATAATAATTTAAACAATACCTGGAAACCATAACTTACCAATTAATACGTTTTTTCGATTAAAAATAATTGTGCTCTATGGACACATCCGATAAAACTTAATTTTTTTTGGACCTTGTAATATTTCTTAGCCACATGAGGCCTACATCAATAGATGCAGAATTTTATGGGCTACAACATATGTTGGAACCAAACAAAATGCTCGATTCCATCAATTTTTATGAGCGATTTTCCCATTTTGACCTAAAATTTTTTTTTGCAATTAAGACGGGAAATACCTATAAAAAGTATCAGCATTAATTGCTGAATTTTTTGAACTATATATAAAGTAATATAAATTACCACAAACCTTGTTTTAAGTGCCATAAGTATTAATTAGCAAAATAGAAGAGAATAATTAATTGTGGCCGAACATTACATCTCGTCCCCGACTCCTCCCTCTCATTTCAAAACGTGTACATCATTTTTCTATTATTCTGACCCCGAGTGCCGTTTGCGTGCATTTGAATTTTCTAGTGAATTAATACGGAAAAGGCCACGTTACAAGGATTCACCATTTAAATAAAGTTACAGTACGCGTGACATCCCCCACGTACTTATCGCAACCTAGATCTTGACATGTATTTAGTATTTAAAGCCTGTTTTCTGTTGTATAAAAATATTATTAGATATTCATCCACTATTCTGTTTTATTAAAAAAAAAAGACATTCACTCCGGCTCCACAACAGTAGCGATCACGATTAGAAATCAATTGGGAGTTTCCCGCTCTAACCTGATCGCCACTGTTGTGGATGCGGAGAAATGTCTTCATGTTCTTGCTTTTCAATAAAATGATGACTTTACTCCGGAACCACAACACTGGACAAATATTGTCCTGGTGTAGGGTGATGAAAAAGGGGGGGGGGTTAAAGGCGCATACCCCGAAACAGATGGTCTTGCTTGGGCTGGTGTAGATTTAATTTGCAATTTGTTTATTATTTCGCATTTCTTTTTTTCATCACATTTTTTGTTTTATATTGTTTTCTCTTACTAAATTGGTTGTTACATCAACATAATAATTATTATAATAAAAGTTTTTGTATAATTTATTATATTTAGGATCGATATTCATTGTTTGCAACATTGGCAGCCAACAGATCAATAATTTCGTTAAGTTTAATTGCAATTGTTGCTTTTAATGAAAACGAATGATCGGTTTGTGGTCGGACCCCTCTTCATCTCGTTATGAATGGTTTGTTTTCTAATACTTTATAAATTTTAGATGCAATTTGAAGATAGTGGTTGATCGCCGGAATAACTAACAATCTGAGCTGCTAAATGGTTAAGAAATCGATATCACAGTTATGAAGAATATCATCGGATTGATTACTGGGATCATCAGCTTATAATCAAGTAAGTATTTTGATATTTAGCCAAATATATATTATTTATTGTTCAGAGAGCATGGAGAACGATAATCAGTGCTCAATTGATCGATTAATGGCATCATCATATTATAATCAAGTAAGTATTTTGATATTTAGCCAGATCTATATTATTTATTGTTCAGAAATGAAGGAGAACAAAAATTATTGCATAAATAATCCGGTATGTAGTGATCCAGCTCTCAAACTTGATCTTTATGGAATGCAAGAAATGATATGGAACATTGTTCAAGAGCCAATGGTATTTTTCAACAATTTCATTAACAAGAACATTGGAGTTTCGTTTGGTTTATCGATAATCATGGGCTATCAAGGTTATGTTAGTTAATCTTTTTAATTTGAATAAAATTATTAATTCTAGATATACTAGATCGATTTCATACCACTGGCCATTCAATACATTTCGTCCGATACACGGAACAAATATTGGATCATTTTCATTTATTTTAAAAACGTTTCATTTGTCATGGTAATTGCTTATTTGATGTTATGCATATATTGTATCTTTAAATCTTTGTATTGACAATTATATAAAGAAAATATTTATTTTATTATTTAAATTAGAGAGAACATATAGAATTTTACAACAAAAATCTAAATTTATTACGTATTCTTGAATGAATCATTCTCTTACAGCGACGCATCCAATGTTCCTTCTGCTGAACGTCTTTATACATCAATCATTATTCTGGCTGCAATGATTTTGAATAGAACTACCACATATCGGATTATTTATGCAATAATATTCGTTCTCCATGCTTTCTGAACAATAAATAATATAGATCTGGCTAATCAAAATACTTACTTGATTATAAGCTGATGATCCCAGTAATCAATCCGATGATATTCTTCATAACTGTGATATCGATTTCTTAACCATTTAGCAGCTTAGATTGCTAGTTATTCCGGCGATCAACCACTATCTTCAAATTGCATCTAAAATTTATAAAGTATTAGAAAACAAACCATTCATAACGAGATGAAGAGGGGTCCGACCACAAACCGATCATTCGTTTTCATTAAAAGCAACAATTGCAATTAAACTTAACGAAATTATTGATCTGTTGGCTGCCAATGTTGCAAACAATGAATATCGATCCTAAATATAATAAATTATACAAAAACTTTTATTATAATAATTATTATGTTGATGTAACAACCAATTTAGTAAGAGAAAACAATATAAAACAAAAAATGTGATGAAAAAAAGAAATGCGAAATAATAAACAAATTGCAAATTAAATCTACACCAGCCCAAGCAAGACCATCTGTTTCGGGGTATGCGCCTTTAACCCCCCCCCCCCTTTTTCATCACCCTACACCAGGACAATAACAATAAAGAAGAATTACCTAACCATTTTTTCAAAATAAGTTTTATTTACATTTTTTGAAACATTTTGCGGTTGTAATCGCATTTGGCGACGACTATAAATGAATTCATCCTTCTTTCGTACTGTTTTAGTTCACGTTAATAAATTAAATAAATTGGCGTCGTTTTGGAACCATGTTTCTCCATCTACTTTGTTCTCTCCAAGGCAATGCTCGAACAATGAAATTTCTCTTTCCATACGTAACAGCAGTCCACACGATTCTTCTGTCCAAACGATCCAGCAAATATCAGTCTGCCTCGCGACTTTTTGCTCTTCGAGTTCGATAACTATGAACCGATGCACCAATTAAATGAACGGTGCCTCTTGATCGTACCTCAAACTTGGGTAGTTAAACCTCCTATTCATTAATACAATCAATGAAAAACTATTAAAATTGTAAATATAATATTGTCCTTATATAACAAGGGAGGTCACTTTACCGTCCGAAATAGTATATTGTTATGTCTAACGTATAGCATATAAACCAATATTAAAACGAGGTGAAATAACCCAAAAGCTGTGAGCAAAATTCCACAGAAATGACAGGACTCTGTCCGATGGCTTTTCGCAAAGCTGCAAGAAACTGTTAGGACGATGCGCGATGGCTGGAATGTTCTGGCGGCAGTGTTGCACGTGTTTTGATAACAATTTCGTGCAAAACACAGTCGCACCACCGTCCAGCGCAAAGTGCAGAGATCAAAACATGTGTCATCCGCAGGATTCGAACCTGTGATCCATTTTATACATTTTGTATGAGACTTTAAAATAACTACTGGAGTGACGAGGGAAAATTATAGAAAGCATTGATAATCTTTAATCACACACAAGATTAAATTATGTTAAAATTCAGAAATATAATCCTCTGCACTTTGTGCTGGGCGGTTGCTTGACTGCGTTTTGCACGAAATTGTTATCAAAACACGTGCAAAACTGCCGCCAGAACATTCAATACGCTATATAACAGGATGAGTCTGTTTTCATGCGCCCTAACAAGAGCGCTTTTCGTGAAAAACACAGTAACTGAAGCACCCAGCAGAATGTGCAGAGTAAACATTATCAATATTTAAAGCACATCGAAATAATATAATAACTATTCCATTCCATCAACTCGCTGCTGCCACAATTCCACGCAAAATTATTTTCTTATTTAAATAAATTATTCCTTGTCGGACATTTTATGGTTTATGCACGTCAATGAAGCTGTCACAAATAAACTTTGGCGGCTCATATCTCGGCTCAGAGAAAAATTGCGCCGATTTTGAAAACAGATTTGGAATCAGGGCACCGAAACTATCAATGGTGCAAGTCTCATCAAAAGCTCAAGCGGACGCTAAAGTGACCTCCCTTGTTATATAAGGACAATTTATTCACTTATTTATTTATATAAATAACAATTAATAATTAAATAATTAATATAATTGAGCGTATCGATTCAGATAGCTAGTGTTTCGATCTTCCTTGGCACGACGTACTATATAGATCAAGACAACGAAACGGGTAGGAATGCGGAAAGGTCGTTTGCTGAAAAATTAAGATTGTAACAAACAAATTGAAGTACCGGTAGGGAAAAGTGGAGTTCCGAGTAGGGGAAAAGGGAAGTTCCACAGATTGTTTTTAATCAAAACCTATCAATGATGTGATTTTTATGAATTTTATTAAAAAATTAAAAATAGGCTAAATAAAATTCCTTTGCTTTAAAATTGGTATTACGTATTCTGCTTTGTTTTTCTATACATATTTTTATTTAAAATTCTATAAGTTATCTATATATATATATATATCAACAAGAAGAAATTATGCGAGCAAAAATTCCTTAAAAATACAAATTAATGAATTACGAATAGAAAACCGGAAAATATAATTAATCGCTTAAATAAATATAACAGGATGTGAAGAGCATTCATCTTATAGTTTGTCTATATCTAAATTCATTTTTAATTTTCTTGAAAAATTATTAAATGAATGTTTGATTAAGGTAACAAGCAGTGGGTGTGTCTTCTAACCAAAAACATTCGACATTATTTTATGTTTTCTTCTTCTTCTTCGAGGATTGCCGAGCTCTGATAGTTTCTAAAATAAGCACTTTCGCACACAAAGTATGAATAAAATAATAATTCTGGTGCGTTTACCATATTTTTTATTTTAATTTTCATTGAACTTTCAGGTTTTGCTCTCCTTTTATTTCTTTGTTCCTTTTGTACATACCCAATTTGACAGCGATGAATCTATATTTTTGCGATTACGTAAGTTGTGATTTAACAATGTTCGCACTATTAAGGAATCAATGATTCCGCTACAATTAATGAATATAGTATTTTTGTAAATATTGTATAATAATATAGTTTAGGCTTCGATAAGCGATACAAGAACATCGTATATTCTTTTTTATTTGTGAGATTGTATTGTCTCAAACTAGTTTTAAGAAAATCTATAATTTAAATAAAAGTTAGGTTGCAAAACAAGACTTTATTTGTTTCTATTTTGTTATTTCTTTTTAACTATATTCTAATTTTTATAATACTATTTTCAATAAAAATCCTTTCAAAGAAATTTTTAAGAAAATCTCTTTTTAGAATAACTACGTCGATTTGAAATAGGGAAGTTATCATAAATAATCACATACTATGGTACCTGAACTGACAAGAATGAGAGCTAAATCGGATAAGAAATACGATTTAAAATTTTATATTAAAAAATAAATACACTAGAAACACTTAACTTGCCTTATTACAATAGAAAATTTATCTCATCCCCATTAACGTTATTTCATATATTCATTATAGTTTTCTGTGTTTTTATAATTTTAAAAGACTTAAATATGTCGTACAATTAACTTTCAGATCAATTATCCAACATAAAATGTAAAATAATCTTAAAATATTTTTCGAGTGAGTATTCAATCTATCAATCCTTTTATCCACGAATTCCAAAATTAAAAGAAAACTTTATTTTTATTAAGTAAATGTAAAAATTAAATTACGGTATATCGTATAACATTAATGAAATACAGTCATTAGATTGAAATCTCTGCTATCTAGGGAATATTTTATTGACTATTGGATAATATAATAATTATTATTCTTAAATCCTTCTAATTTAATTTATTTCAGAAAAATCTGGAAGCAAGCCCATGTTATCATCATTTTTGAATCGCTTTCCGTATCATAATCCAGTTTTCAAGTTACGAGCTGATGGTGGCCGACAACGACCGTTTTCTGGATTCTAATTTATCTGAACGCCTATTTAAATCTGTGTGATATTATTTAATTTGATATAATGGCGAGTGGGGAATGATTATTATGTCCATTCTAATATTGGGAAATAAAAATTCGTACAGTTTCTTTTTCAAAATTTACTTTTAAGGAAGATAAAAAAGAAAAATGAAAAAAGCGACAAGATGAAGGATAGCCATAGCCAAGACTAATTCTAGCCTAGAAGTGAATGTTTTAACTTCCTTTCAAAATATTGATTGGTGATTTAATTGGTCAATGGTAGAAACACCAATTCATAGATGTTTTAATAAAGTAGAACTATTTGAATGGAAGATCTTCATATATGCTAAAACATAATTTTCACTTAATTAAACGTAATCATAAGAACACGGCAAATAAAAATGGGAATTTTGCTATGCTAAATAATACTAGTATATTATAATGTATATTATAAATTCTAACGGACTCCACGGCCACGAAACCGCGCCGCATTGCAACAGACTTTGCACCAATTGCAAACTCATCCTTTTAATTTATTATTTTTATTTTCAATATTTACTAGTCATTTATATTGACGATGAAGACTCTTCTGGTCCATAATTTGAGGTAGTAAGAATTTATTTTCATTAATTCATCACGATTTATGCAAATTGAAACGTTAACTGGTAAATAAAATAATAAATTAAAAGGTAGTGTTTGCAATTGGTGCGAAGCCATTTGCAATGCGGCGCGGTTTCTTGGGAATGGAGTGCTAACATATAAATTATAATATGTTTTTTTCACAAAACAGATTCATTTTTGTCCTATACTCTCTAAAATACAGTTAACACGTCAAATTTATATAACGATTTTGCAATATATAAACGTGTGTACAAATTTTCACGTCTTTATAACGAAAAAGTTTTTGTTACAATTTAATTAGGCTTGTCTTGAACTATCTAAAACTGTTAATATCTTTCTAAAAAGTTGGAATTGAGCACATTTACTGAGCTCATTCTATGACCGTACAAGTTGGGATGCAGTTAATTGTCTTTTTAATGTGAAAGAATTTTCTGAGCTCCTGTAATAACAAAACCAACTGGCATTTGAAAAAGTATTTTCTTGTGTCCGAAAGCTGCACGACAAATGAAAACTGATTTTACAATTTTTATATTGTCGTGGTGTAGGTTGATGGAAAATTAGGGGTAAAGGAGCATACCGAAAAAAAAGATGGTCTCGCTTGGGCTGGTGTAGATTTAATTTGCAATTTGTTTATTATTTCGCATTTCTTTTTTCATTACATTTTTTGTTTTATATTGTTTTCTCTTACTAAATTGGTTATTACATCAACATAATAATTATTATAATAAAATTTGCGAAATAATAAACAAATTGCAAATTAAATCTACACCAGCCCAAGCGAGACCATCTTTTTTTTCGGTATGCTCCTTTAACCCTAATTTTTCATCAACCTACACCACGACAATACAAGTTTAATTAAAATCCCTTTGTAAATTAAAAATTAATTTTTACTTCAATCACACAGACTTCTCTTAAAGTACTGCGAAGGTTTCACGATTAGTTTCTCAATAACTATCTGAGCTCCATTTTGGACGAATTCATTTGGCGTGCAACCGGATAGCACTGACGGAAACGTCTGGCGTCACCAGACTGGATGGAAAATTAATGGAAAGAACATCAGCAACATGGAATATTTTAATGTAGTAATTTATAATTTACAATTAAAAAACGAAGTTCCAGAAACATAATTGGTTATCGCTTTTCTTACTTTTAAAGAAACTTTTTGCCAACAAGGTCGTTCCTTTCCGCAATATAATTATTCCCCGGTCCATATAACTTTTGACCGACCACTGTAGAGAAATCTACTATTGTGATTCTATGCAAAATTAATTTTACCATGATGAACTTTCTTCCAAACATTTCAGATTCTTTCAGCTTCACAGCTACTACGTGAGCTTTCACCATTTTCCGATGTTTTTATGTTTTTGTATAGTCGTCGCCAAATGCGATTACCACCGCAAAATGTGGCGCACTTTTTAAATAATATTTTTTCATTTAATTTTTATGATTATTTTCTTGTTTATCCTCGTTCTATACTGTTTTTGCTTAAATAAATAGAAGAATATGTTATATATGTTGTTTAAATAGTGGAATAATTGTGGAAAATAGTTATAATCATAAAAATTAAATGAAAAAATTATATTGAAAAAAGTGCCCCACTTTTTGCGGCGGTAATCGAATTTGGCGACGACTATATAAAATCAAATTTTAAATTAAATTGTATTTATTTTTTAATATAACAATATTTAACCTTTTAATTTGTCTGTCTATAATTTTATTCTTAAATAACTTTGTTTTCCATTACGGTAAATGCATTTTATTCAAAAGTTCGTACTCCTCAAAAAAGAACACTTAATCACAAAACGACAGGTTTTTAAAATAATTTATCCAAACAAAAATTAAAATTATTTATTGCATCAGGCTGACATATTTTTTCTCAATATTTAAATTGAATCGTTTATTTATCACGAATAATTTTTAACACTACTAGCAAAATAATTAATAATTTATTTCTTTTAATTTCATCATATTCAACTATTTTCAATTAATATTATAAGAGTACACTTTTCAAGATGTCGTGGTAAAATGAACAAATTAATTAGGTATAACATTCACATGACTAAACGGTTTATTGAATAAAATATTAATAATAATAACAACAAAGAATCAATCCCTCATAGCTATAATAAAGTGTTGGGATATTACGAAAGAAAGATTTATTATGTTGAAATTTGTTTTTTAAATACATATTATAAATTTCAATGATCGGTGCCTAATGGAAGAGCAAAAAAAAATGATAGTCTCCGATGGACGACCATACGACCACAAAGGACCTTTTCATCTATTCCTTTTCAATGTCTTATTACAAATTTATAATTCATTTTCAACACTTTTGGATTATTTAAAAATGATATCAATGAGAACTTGAAACAAATTGTAGCAAGAGCAGAGTATGTGTCGGCTCCAACATTGTTTGGTGATTAAATAATATTTTGATGTAGGGAGGTCGCTGCTTCCTCCTGCTTCTGGTGGTTCAGTGGATAATTATGTTTTTATTAAATGGCAACGATTTTAGCTTCTTGAGCTGAGCTTGCACCCTCGGTGTGCGGATTGTCTGCCTGCGGGTCTTCAGAAGATGTGCGGCAGGGGTTGACGTTAGCGCGTGAGCGTGTATAAGTTATGACCTCACAAATGATATAGTTTTTCTAGTGATATAGTTTTTTGGTAACAAAATTGGTTTGTTTTACAACTTAAAATATTCATGTTAAAGTTTAAAAAAGTGTTCTGCCTTTAACTCGCATCAAGAGGTAAGACTCATTTAAATAATATGAAATAACCATTTTCATTTTGCGTGCGTGATGCGCTCAAAATTAATATTTTATATTATCCTTTTCAGAGATCGGTGCCTAATGGAAGAGAAAATAATATCCTCCGATGAACGGCCAGACGACCATAGGCGCCTTTTTTGTCTATTCCTTGAAAAAAGAGAGAGTTTAAAGCTGAAAAGGATGGAAAAATTTTATGTAAAGAACACGTAAGACAATCGTAAAAATCAGAAAATCGTGATTTCTCTTTTGCGTTTTATTGTTTTTCTACAAAGAAGCGATATTTAATCATTTTAAAAGGTATTTGGAAAAAAGTAAAATTAAAAATTATTTTATTATAAGTTAGCTTCAGTTGAAGAAAGATCCCAACATGTTTTGCGGTATTCAACATCTTTCGTGATAAAATAATTTTATAATCTGAAATGTGTTTATAAACAATATGGGAATTAACGAGTTCTTTAAACGAATTTTTAACGAATTATCGAGTCCTCTTCAAATATCGTTTTCCTAGATCCCGGTTAGAATTTAAGAAAACATTTAAGTAAATTATATATACTTTAGTCAAAAAAACTATAAAAATGTACCCCGAAAACAATGTTTTTCTATACATTAATGTTTCCTTACGGTAAGACTTGTTTAGATATGAGGAATTTATCGTCTTGCAAGTATTATGATGGGCTAAGAATATGCTAAGAAAACAGACAGCAACACAATTCAAAGTTTTGTTGTTCACTTGTATATTGTTCTTTGAGTGTTCTTTAGCCGTAGTGATAATATAAAACCGACAAAACTTCTACTAAAATACTGAACGTCGAATGTTTTTACAACAACACATCACATCTTGCCAAGATTTTTGCTTCATTACTATTATTGCTTTTAATCACTCAGAAAGAAACCGGAAGTATGTTTTTTAAGAATAATACTAGACATTATGAATATTGTAAAAAACAATTTTTATAATCCATTAAAATGTGTATTTTTAAGTGATAATGTAAACTGAAATAATTTTTCAAATTTCAAACATCGAGCGACAAAATTATATTTATGATCGGTTAGAACATAGAAAAACATTGTTACTGTACTTAAACAACAACAAAAAGACCCCGACTTATGTATTTTTTCACGGTGAGAGTAAAATCAATTTTGCATTTTAAAACAGAAAAATTATTTTGTGCATTAAAATCAATTCAACATAATTCTTCACGGGAAACATTATAAGATTGTTTCTTTATTACATGAAATATACCACAATTTACAAGAGACATTAATAGTCAAAAATTAATGGAGAATGGCATGTACAGACTATATCATTAAAAATATATTTGAATTTTTTTTTTATTTTTCAAATTACGCGCCAATTTAAATGATAAAATATAGGAGCTCAAAAAAGGCACTCTAAACTCAAATTGTGTGCCACCAATGAGGTTTTTAGGTGATTTGAGGCACTTCTTAAAAGAGACGTTAAAATCTTCTTTTAATTTATGCTGGGGAACTTGATAAAATCGTTCTTATCAGTTAGTGTGCAAATAGTTGCACAGAGTTCTACATTTGATAAACCAAAACAATTGAACGTAAAAGTTAATTTTTGAAAAAAAGGGAAAACTGAAGCTTTTTAACAATTAATGTCACAGATGTTACTTCGACAATTCCCAAGTTTTAAAAAATATAATTTTTATTTATTCAAAAATGGAGACAAATATGCTCTGTTACCAAAGAAAAGATATTCTAAATGTGTTCATAGCAGAAATGGGAAGGACTCAACACGGTTTTTTTCCGAACAAAAAAATTAGTTGGGTCCCGGTACTGTTGCCTAGTTTTTCAGATAAATAACATAAATTGATGAGATTAAAAAAAACTTTTTAAATGCTCCGCGTAACCCACTACTACTTAAAAAAGCAAACAAATGTTATAAATTCTGCAATAACTTCTTTATAGCTAACTTGCCTCTATGGAATCGTGTATCAATCTATTTTCTGAACGTAAATGTCCCAATCCATAAAATTGTAAATATTATTTATGATATTCCGAAGTCGTTACTGTACTAATATGCCATCTTTACATCTCTGTATATGTATGAATTTCCTAATTTATTGATTTGAACTTGGATCTCTTGCGGGATCAGTTGTTCATCTTAATTATTTGTTCTCCTGTTTTTTTTTTGTTGTATTATATATGGTGAATGAATAAAGTATTATAATACTCAAAAATGACAACGTTCCAAATAAAATTGCATGCATCTGCACTCAAATATTTTTATATTGTTTTTGTTGCACCTCAAATATAAATAACGCAATTTTGAGCGTGTCTGTAAGCTTTTACGCCATTTCAACAAAAGTTTTTCCACGACAATTTGACTACGCTTGTCTCAAACTATCTGAAATTATTAATATCTTCACAAAAAGTTAGATTTGAGGAGGTTTACTGAGCTCATTTTATTACCATACCAGTTGGCGTGTTGAAGACGGAAAAATAAACATTTTATTCGGTATACCCTTAAGCTCACTACAAATATTAAAATATTCACGAAGTATTATCGTTTAAGCTCGTTATTAACGTTCCAGTCGGCGTGCTTATAAAAATCAAATGACAACATACGTTTAGAGTACGCTAAATGAACTCGCTAAAACTGACGTTAAGAAAATTCATTAAAACCTTAAATATCGCATTATTGTGAAGCGAAGGAAATATTTTAAGTGTTGTTGCCATCCGTCATTTTTCATTTTTTGCTCTTCCATTAGGCATCAATTTCTGAAAAGAACAATAACTAATGGTTTTAAACAAAGTGCGTTGAAATATTGAAAAGCATTTATTTGCATTTGACGTACTTGTAGACTACAAAATTAAGGAACTGATTTCTTTATTTATTAATTTTAGAATAATTCTCATTTTATGCTTTTTTGATGACTTTTCCCTTTTACGCGTTAACTCGAGTATTACGAAATTCGACGTTTCATCAACGAAATAGTGGGCTGTTTTAAAGATAAACCATATAATTATCACAATGGGTTCAATTTTAATTTATAGATGAATATATTTAAAGATAAATCAGAATCTATTGTAGCCAACTTCTAGCTTTTTATAGAGCTTAGAAACGTGTTACTAACGTTTTCATGAAGTCAACATTCAATCAATTATTTAAACAAAGAAAATCTATCGGAAATTTTGTCTCCAATGCATCATCAAGTGTCGGTTCATAATGTTCCTATCTTTCGCCCGATTATCACTTCACAATCATTTGTTTGTTGTTCTGTTTCTTTTTAAATATATGTCCGACTTGTTGACATTCTGAGTACTATTAGACATATCGTTTTACTATAATATTTTCTTATAATGATATGAATTACTTTTCCATAAATGCTAGGAATTTTCATAAAGCATAATCCATATCCATATCCAGCTTCTACAAATTTGTTTTGATCATAAACCAGTTGTTTTAGCCGAAAATAAACAATCAATTGAACAAATGATAAAAAACGATTTCTGATATTATTTAATGAACTTTGGACCTGTTAAAGTAGTAGTTCTTGAATATGGCTTGTTAATGACTACATTATTATTTTTTTAATTGTATTGTTTTTGTATTGTTTTTATTATTTTAATAACCTTATCGGGATACTCATTAACTGATCATTTAATGTCACTTTGTACACTTTGTCTCCTTGTTTTCTTTTCAATTTTATCATACAGTATTACTTTTATTTGCATCTAAACACCCGAGAAAATCGAAAGATTCTGGATGTTATTAAATCTAGGAAAAGCGGAAATTGCTCCCGTCGGAAAATAAAATACATTTCTGCAAAAATCACGGATTATTACACCATTTCATTTTAAATTTCGATTTTTTTCATTTTTATAAAAAAAGACTAAAAAATCAAAGAAAGGAATCGAACCAACATATATTTATCATGAATCAAATCCTCTACCAGGTATGCTACGCATCCTCATTCGTTTTAATTAATTAATCCGTTGAAGTTTGAAGAAGTATTTTAATGTCAATGGTGTAATAATCCGTGATTTCTTTTGCGGAAATGGATTTTATTTTCCGACGGGAGCAAGTTCCGATTTTCCTAGATTTAATAACATCCAAGATTCTTCCGTTTGGTTTTGAGAAAATCTAGAACTAAATGTCACGTTTTTTTTAGAATTTAAATTGTTAGATATGTTATTATAATAGCTAGATTTGTACACTCCACTGCCACAGGTACTGCGCTTCTTGCAAGAAAGCGTGAAAAACCGCACACTCCCCTTTTTATTTATAGTCGTTGCCAAATGCGATTACCACCGCAAAATGTGGCGCACTTTTTCAAATATTATTTAGTTTAATTATTATTTTTATATTCCACATTTCTTCCACGATTGAAACAGAATCTAAAACATATTCTTCAATTTATTTAAGCAAAAAACAGTATAGAACGAGTATAAACAAGGAAATAATCACAAAAATTAAATGAAAAAATAATATTTAAAAAGCGCGCCACATTGGTAATCGCATTTGACGACGACTATAAATTATTTACTTTACAAATAATTCAAAAAACCTTTTTTTAATTTAAAACAAAATGAACAGACTCAAAAATTCAATAAGGTATATCAATTTCAAAGAAGTTACGCTTTAAAAAATAAAACATTTAAATAAGGGCGTGGTTTCGGCAGCTTGTCCACTCTTTTTTGCAAAAATGCGCATGGTTTTTGTTGTAGGGTGTTTGTTCTATTTTTTCTGTTGCTTATGTTGTTGCTTACGTAGTTCTTACACATATTTTTGCTTTCATAACTTTCACAATTTTAACTGAACTGGGGTATAACATCCTGAAAAGTAACTGCACTCCAATGCTACAAAACCGCGCCGCGTTGCAAATGACTTTGAACCAATTGCACGAACACAATCGTTAAATTTATTTTTTTGTTAAATATGTAATTTATTAATTACCTTTTAACAGAATCGTCAGATTAATTGTTATATATTGTTTCGAAAGTTATAGTAGATATAATCATTTTGTTTATTCTCTGCATTTTCTTAAACGTACACGTTCCCTTCAATTCTTAAAAAAAATCCTTAAGTTGAAAGGTAGCATTGATGGGAGGTGTTTTGTAATGCGGCGCTGTTTCGTGGCATTGGAATGTAACTGTTTTCATTTTACTAACTAGTAAGTCAATGAGAAATACGAATTCAATGCACCCCAACTTGTATGGTAATAGAATGAACTCAGTAAGCATGCGAAAATTTAACTTTTTAGAAAGATATTTATATTTTTTAGATAGTTTAAGACATTCTTAGTTTAACTGTAATAAAAAATTTTCTGTTATAAAGACTTAAACATTTCCACGCACGTTTAAAAATCGAATAATTGTTATTTCGATTTGGCGTGTCAATGTAAAAGAGAAGCATATTGAAAATTTTACAAAAATGTTTTCCTTTTCAGAGATCGGTGCCTAATGGAAGAGCAATAAAAGAAGAGAAAACCACACGGCCACAAACAACATTTTTCTCAATTCCTCTTAAATATGTGCTGCCCATAATTTCGTAAAAAATAATGGACGTCTAAAAAGAGAAGCCGTCCAAACGAGAACCTCATTCCATCCTAATTTTTCTCCTCTTCCATTAGGCACCGATCTCTGAAAACGACAATATATAAATTAAACATTTTTAATATATAAATAAATAAGTGAATTAATTAATTAATTAAAGCGGCAGTGCTCTCTCTGTCAAAGCTAGACTAAAACAGGCTCACTGTATGCTTCGTTAAGTCATTTTTCTCATTGATTGGTATTGAAAATTACTATTTTGAATGTTTAAAAGTTTATAATAAAGTTTAACGTGAATTATTCTGATTCCTGTTAACGATAAGGGATCAGATTTGTCTATAATTATCTCTAAATTATAAAAAGTGTCTGAAATCCAAGCTCTTTGAGCATAAATTTTCATAATTTCAATTAGTTATATTGTCCTTTTCAGAGATCGATGCCTAATGGAAGAACAAAAAAGAAGAAAAAATGATAGTTTCGGATGGACCACAGGCGGCTTTTTCGTCTATTCCTCTTCAATGTGTGCTCTCCATTTTTTTAAACAGCACACATTGATGTGGCCGTCCAAACGAGAACTTCACTCCATCCTAATTTTTTTCTCTTCCATTAGACACCGATATCTGAAAAGAACAATAGGATTTAACCCACTTACGATGTTCTAGCGCTGTGTTAGTCATGCTTTGACGAATCTGCAATTAATCATATTGTTTTTATTGAAATTTTTGTTGTAAGTAATTGCTCATCTAGATGATAAATTAAATTTTAAGCAAACTTTCAGTTAATACGATTTTTCCCACTGGAAACTTCATAACTTCAATATAAATTTATCTTTTCCTGATAACAATAAAATTAACTTATCAATTTTTCAAAAAACTATTCTGATTGTCCCAAGATAGTTTTGCAAAGTGTTCAACTAAAACAATTCTAGTTTAACAATGACTGCAAACATATTGCACCTTCAATTAAAGAGTTTCTAATCAATATGGTTCATCTTTAAAAAAATCGCATCATTACACTTTATTATAAAAAAACAATTGCGTCTGACTGATATCACTCATTTCAATGCAATTTTTATCAATGACCCACGTGTTATTATCAGGTACCCACGTGAGGTGACATTGAACATTTGCAAAAAGAACTCATTTTGAACAGACGCAGGCTTCTATATCATTTTTATCGCATTGTGGAATAGATGAGAACGTGTTGAAACGATTGCGGAAAAAGAAAAAAGAGATTGAAAATGAAACTTTTATTATTGTCGTGGTTATATGACATTAATTCATTCTATTTTCGGATTCTACTTTACTAATTATTTTTGGCCAAGACGAATATGATTTTTGTAAGGTTTTGAATTAATACTATGTTCTATGAAATAATTAACTATAATTAATGCAACTACAAATGAAATGGTTAAGTGGGGACTCGGAAAATATACTCACTCATATTTCAGCTTTTGATACGAATCGCAGCTGTTTAGTTATTTTAAGACGGGCTAGTATAATGACATGACAAGTCATATAAAAATAATACGTTTAAGCTAGTTAGACACGTCTAAATAATGACAAAATAGAGTGGAGTGCACTGAAAACCATAAAAGAAAGCTCAGAAAAGAGGCTAAATTATAGAATTCCGGTATTATATTTTCAGTTTATTGCACACAAATCTAGCAAGACTACACGAATAGAAAATTTTAATTTGTACTCTCTTCCTTTCTGGTGTATACTGTAATGTCAGGAATCTCATGAAAAATTATATCAGAAATCACTGATAAAGTGATAAAGGTTTTCTATATTTATGACAATAAAAAGTTAGTGGAGATATTTTGAGGCGCCTTTCACTTGAAATCGACAAAGAAACAATGTATAATGTGACTTTCTAGATGTCAGGAGACCGCGTTTTTTAACATTTTTAGCGCCAAAACATGATTCTTATTAGTCTATTTATTGTCTTTTTTTGAGATCGGTGCCTAATGAAAGATAATAAAAATTAGGATGGAGTGAGGTTCTCGTTTGGCCCCCACTCTTTTGTATCTCATCAATGTGTGTTGTCTAAAAAAATGGAGAGGAATAGACGAAAAAGTCGTTTGTGGCCATGTGGCCGTCCATCTGAGACTATCATTTTTCTTCTTTTCTTACTCTTCCATTAGACACCGATCTCTGAAAAGAACAATAAACCCTTATAACACAATCATTCACTTCCCTAGAGTGGCCCTGACTGTGATCCTGAGTGTACTTTGACCACGACTACTGCACATTTTGCAAAAATGCGCGTACCAATTGCAATAACCCCGCCCTTTCATTTTTATTTGAATTCTTTATTTTTTAAAGCGTAACTTTGACGTATTTTGTGATTTCAAGAAAGAATATTTACCTGACGACAGCATGTCAAATGTAACGGAGGCACTCCAAATTATGTGTTCGATTCAATGCGATCGCGTATTAACTGCTGAGGGGCGTGGCCTTTTTTTAAATTTTATTTTAATTTAATTTTTTCTTATTAATTAAACAATCAACTTAGAGCGTTTTAAATTTTTATTGTTATAATCATATAGAGCAAAAAAAAATGATATGGGTATCAAAACATTCGTAATTTTATGCTTAACAACATGCACTAAGTTTCAGAAAAAAATTAAAGCCCTGAAATCCAATATTTGAATGTTTTTATAATTTTTTGCATAATAAATAACAAGACTTGAAGACAATTGTATATATTGAATCATATATCAAAAAATTCTCCATGATTTACTCTATATAATGGTAACAAGAAAAAATTAAAACGGAATAAGTTAATTTTTTAATTAAAAAAAAATTAAATAAAAATCATAGAAATTTATTGGACGAAAAAAGCCACACCCCTCTCGCAATGCCGCGATACTCATTGAATCGAACACATTTCAACTATTTTGATTTGGTGTGCGGAGGTAGCTCAGAAAAGGCTGATTTCCATATAATTTAAAAAATTTTTTGATGTTTGCAATTTAAAAAATGTGGGCACTCCTACCGCGAAACCGCGCCGCACTACGGGTGAACTCAGTAGAAAAGGCAAAACAAAAAATGTTTTGACAAACAAAAAAGTTCGGTCACTAAACAAGTGGGAGTGTCCTCAAAAGAGACGCTCTGCGGTGATGTAGAGGTGGACATAGTGTTTTTTTCGATTATTTTATTTATTATTCCATTATTTATCACTGTTTATTCTTGGATATCGCAGGTAATTCTTAATTATTAAACGAAATTAAATTCATTAATGGTTTCATAAAAATTATCCAATCGGTTTGATGTAAAAAAACACATTTTTTATAGATTTTTTTAAATTTCGGAGTTATAACATATATTACGAAATTCCATCAAAACAAGTAAATGAATTTTTTTGTTTTATACACCATTCGAAAGCTTATAATATGGTGATTAATATAATATGTAAACCGTTATATGTTTCGAGTCAAAATCACCTAAAAACTTAGTTTTTCTATATTTTCCATGTTTGTTATATATTTTGATTATTTAGGTTGGTATGGCGAGGTCAATATGCATACAAGTCATCGATGATTGACATAAGGTGATATAAGATCATTATTAGGCATTATATGCAGTTGATTTATATATATCAACTTCATTTTTGCCTACTTTTGATTAAATTCATCACTTTCGCATGGTCGTGTAGAGGATAACGTTAAGGAGATAAGAAACAAGGTATTAATTATACATTTATTGAGAAAATACTTTATTCAGATGTCGAATAATATGTTCTAAGATTGTGGAAATTTTTAAGGAAATACAAGAGGTAAATACCGGACAGTGAAAATGATTGTCATTCAATGTTGACGAAGGAATCATCTACTACGGCTGATCAGCTGATCCATCGATTGCTTTGGTTTAGTTAAAAGGTATTATGTTCTATCTTTTATGATAAATATTAATTCCAGGGGTTAATATATACCATATATTTGCCAATCAGCTGATGGGAACGAGGACTCGTACTATATCATGAAGATGGATCGGATATGATTTACTGTGCAAATGCATTTAGCATTTGATTTGAAGCTGCAAATTGCTTCATTTCGTATAAAGCGACATGGAGATTGTTTCCGGCATATCCGGATGGAAGAATTGATAATAATAGATTTGTTATGGTTATGTTTCACTTTTATTTTTTTAATTTTATTAATGTGAGATTTTCACTATGAAAAGTGTGTTTATATATTACCGAATAAATGAATAAACAGTAATGGTGTTAGTGCTAAATAATTTAGATAATGATTCAAATAAATACGTCAAAGAAATCAATATAAATTTAAATTATGCTGGAAAACCTATTTTCTCACAAAAGATTGTCAAGTATGTTTATAAATAACTTTTTTATTAATATTGTTTTCTGCATGTTCAACATTGTATATCCATGCTATTGTACCATAAATTTCGCGAATTCGTTAAATATGAACCTAAATACGCAAAATATATAACAAAAATGGACAATTTAGAAAAAACGAAATGTGTAAGTTATTTTGACTCGAAACATATAACGATTTACATATTATATTAATCGTCATGTTATAAGCTTTCGAATGATGTATAAAACAAAAAATTTCATTTACAATTTTTGATGGAATTTTGTAATATATGTTGTAATACCGAAATTCAAAAAAATCGATTAAAAAAGTGTTTTTGTTTAAATTAAGCCGATTGGATAATTTTTATGAAACTATTAATGAATTTCTTTTCGTATATCTATGACGACTTTTCAATAAACCAATTTTAAGAGTACTGAAAACATTATGAAAATTAATTTATATTCCAAAAAATTCTTTGCCGCGCTTGCACTTAGACACGCGCCATGTTCACACTCTACCACGCCTATTCTATCGCGGACTAGTTTTTTGAATTTAAATTTTTATTTTTCATTCTATTTTCACCCGGAGTGCGCGCCGCATTGCAAACTCAACCTTTTAACACTGATCAATCCGGACGCGTCCGCCGCGAACAAGATACGCTTCGTTCACGAAAGAAATCTTTAAAACATCGATTTTAAGTGTTCAGAAACAGGCTAAGAGAGAAGAAATATGTTTACTGTATACTATTTTGTATACAGTAAACATATTTTTTAGTATACAGTCATACTTGGGAAAGGCCGGCCCGATTGGAGTCGGGCCGGCCCGCATTTTCGATTTTGCGGCCCTGGCCCGGCCCGGCCCGGGTCGGCCCTAAAAGTTTTTTTCCTTATTTTTTAATTATTGATTTTTTTAAATATTATGTGTGTTTTTCAATTTTGTAAAAATATTTATTGTAATATAAAATATCAGCAAATAAACCAAGAATTTTATATTATTTTACATTTTTTTCTTAAACCAAACATACTTAAAACCTCAATTCTAGAAGCTTTCCCAAAACGAATATCATTGACTTCACAATTTTTAATTGGGAAGATGTTAGCCTATCTAATGCTGATCTGGCGGAAGGAGAGAAAAGATGCATGTGTAAAATTAATTCATCTCTCATTGAATCGATTTCAATAACCGCTCGTAAGGATGACATCCATCGAGTTTCAACGGGCATTGATGGAAGTTTTGCAAGATTGTTGCAAATCTTAAAATACTTTATTTCTTAAAACTTTACACTTAAATATTAACCCCAAAATATATAGTTTTGTGCTCTCAAATTCTTGATTTATTTCCTGATATTTTATGTTAAAATAAACATTTTAAAAAATTACTGTTTAAAAAAAAATTATGTTGCCAACTTTACCGGGCCGGAGGGCCGGGCCAGGGCCGAGGGATCACGGGCCGGCCCGGCCCGCGGGCCGATAAAATTAAAAATTTCCCAAGTATGTATACAGTAAACATAAGCCTACCGAAAATGTTATTAAAAATTCCAAAATTGATTTAAAAATCATATGATTTCAATTTTAAATGATCTTGGCTCTAATGAGCTCGAAAAATGTTTCGTTTTTATTTCATTTTAGACTTTAATATAGCTCTATAGCGGCGAGCCTGCATACTCAAAGATTAGTCCAATCACCTCTGACGATGACCGACTATCCGAGTTAGGAGAGAATGATGAGGAAAGGGAATTGAGTTTGTGCTCACAAAAGAGCTGCTTACTCGCTGCTGACAGGTCAGCCCCCGGGCGCAGACACTGTTACGACGATTATCCCCCTTTGGTTCCTTGAACGGTGGGAACCTGAACTATGGGTGTAGGATAACGGTAACGCCCAAAAGCCGCCATTCGTCGCGAAGAAATAACAAGGAAAGAACACACTGCCAAAATTTGAAAAATTCGTATTAAAAGCTTTTTCTTCCGTCGTGTCTTAAACTACCTAAACATACTAATATCTTTTGAGAAAGTTAAATTTGAGAATGTTTACTGAGATCATTTTGTAACCATACCAGTTGACGTGCTACACGCCAAATCCAATTGCCAAGTTTACAATATGAATGGTTGTCTAGTCATTCTCTACGTGTAAATTGTATGATACTTTTCAAGTAATCTCCTAGTAGAGTTGTCTCAAACTATATATTAAAAAATGACATTTTGAACTCATAAGGAAGACGTGATTCGGTAACCAAATTAATTACTTTCCTCCAATTCAATACCAAGAATCTAATCATATAAATCATAGCTGTAAATATTTCTTTCGATCATCAATTTATATTTTCCTAAAAATAAATTTAAAAAACAAGCAAAAACAATTGAATTTGAATTGAAATTTTATCTAGTGCCATTTAAAGTTTTCAACACTAAAACATTATTCTTTAAATTCTTATCATAATCGATTTGCAGAAAAGGATGCCAAGGCAGAGACGTCAGGGAATCGTCTACAATATACAAGAAAATGGAATTGCTCGATTAATATTTGATGAGGAGCGTTCAAAGTTCCACGGAATGCTGGAAACGATTTCGGGGGAAACAATGTTGGTTAGCGGAAAGGTTGTGAATGAACTCTCAACTGCTGGAACCTCTGATGATGTGTGCACCTTTATGAGCATTGATATTGGTTTGACAAAATTAAATTTTACAAAAAACTATTCAATTTAGTCGACGGCGAAGAAGGATCAGTATTTCACATTGAAAGTGTCAAAGTGTGCGTAGATAGCCAGAGCGCTTTAATCGAATCTCCATCGGTTAGATTCATTTCGAATAATCGGATGATTGGAATGAAGTATACATTACAATTTCCTTTATGGATTAAATATTTCTAATTTAGAGCATCTGTTGAGATTCAACAGCATATGAGTCCAGAAATGGCTGAAATGTCCAGTGAGGTTTTTGTTGGTGATATGCAAGTAAAATCGGCAAATTTTGGGCACAAAATATAAATATTGAAATTTAGATTCATCTTCTAGCTTCACATCGACCAAGTCCATCAATACGACGTGAATCAATCTGTGATCAAAACAATGATATCAAAATATTAGAAGTTTCCGATGACTTTTTGGCTTAATTTTATTAAGATATGTCTTTCAATTCCTTAAGGGTTAAAGAATAACATTGTAAATATATTATAGTAGTTTTATTTTCGAAAAAATGTATATTTTAAATTATTTTATACCATAAGTATAATATATCTGCACACCCCGTTTTGAATATTAAAAGTAAATAACCTTATTTTATATTGATTTTATGCCAAGAATGTTACAATTTTGTTTTGTGCAACTATTCAATTTTGCAGACACTTTTTTCAAAATTTTGGAGTTTGGCATAATCCTAATTCAATATTCAAAATAGAGGTTTTGATGTATTTAATTTTTACCGTATATTGTATGCTTTAATAAGTTTTACGTGGAGAAATTCATGTGTTTTTGTTAAGACTTATACGGCTATTGGGTTTTTAATGTTTTATATTTTATTATTTTGCCTAATAAATAATGGCAACGGAATTTTCGTGTAACAGGTGCAAAATAGTAACAGGCTATGTGAATGGTGTCGAATTTACAAGAGCGGAATATTTAATGTAGTTTATTCAGAATAATAGCAACATAAGTAGCATAATATAGGAATGATTAAGCCATTAACAATAACAAACACAAAGTTTATATAGTGATTACCATGAGGTCACATCCGCTACATGTGGTCAAATAGTCTCAAATTAGCTCTTTGTTGTCGTGGGGCGACATTCACGCCGCAAGAAAGTTTCTGAATTTCTTGTTATCATTGATCATCTCCAATCAATTATTGTTGAATCCTGTTACCACAGTTTAACCAGATTTTGTTGCCATTAAAGTTTTGAACTATTTGTCACTATAGTTCCTAAAGATTTATCTACCACTGTCGAACCGTTCGACGTCCTCGGTAACTTGAGTTCTTCTCTGCTGCTTTAACATTTTCTTCGTTGATTAATTGGCGAGTCTTCTTTGTCGCCATTTCCTTCAATGCCTTGAATATATGTCGGACTTTTTCCATATCCGCTTTTCCTCTGTGGCTCTTTAAAATCTGGTGGGTCTTAGTCAATCGAAGTCCTCTGTAAATTCCTGATATTTAACTGATTTATTCCATTCACCTTGTCAGCTTCTAATCGGTGGTTCAGTGTTTCTCCATTTGGTCGATGCACCATGTCGACTTTACAAGAGCGGAATATTTAATGTAGTTTATTCAGAATAATAGCAACATAAGTAGCAGAATATAGGAATGACTAAGCCATTAACAATAACAAGCATAAAGTTTATAGTGATGACCATGAGGTCACATCTGCTACATGTGGTCAAATAGTCTCAAATTAGCTCTTTGTTGTCGCTGGGACGACAAATGGCTGCACTGGGCTACATATTGATACGTAATTAACAAGCAAATGCGTGACGGGGCATACTTAACTATTATAAAAAGTGAACGGCTCATGCGTTGCTGGATTTTCTGGCTTTTTTCGTCGAAAAGACTGCGAACCCCCAGGCTTTTGAGTAGGCACATGTTCAGGACTGTTTTTCTCCGAAGAGACCACAGCTGAACACGGCTTCCACTCTTCCTGAAGTTACGCCATTACTCATAGATGGTCTTATGTATAGATTTTTTGCGAAAAGTGGGAGAGCCAATGAACCCGTTTTAAAATAAGTTTTTGGTGATAAGATGGAGGCATTATCACACTAACATTCCTGGAGAAGTGGTTACCAGTGATGGGAAGGCCACCCAATCGCGGGCCCCGGGTTTTGAAATTTTCAATTTTTTAATGCCCCGCCCGCCCGGAATTCCAAAAAACGGGGTCCCATACGGTAGACCGCAGTGGAAATACACTCTGCATCAAGGAACTTATGGATGTAAGATATCCATCAACGATCCTCATAAATTACTGCAACAAGCGCAAATTTTTGATAGTTCAAGACTGGCTAGAAAAAATCATGTATCTAAGAAGATAAAACGTGTAAATTAGTGAGACAAGTTTAAATATTGAAAAATATTCAATTCCATTTGGAGTGTGTGTAGTTGTGATTGTCCTTATGTTAAACAGTTCAAATAGGACCAATATAACTCCATTAGACCGGCTCCGCTCTTCCATGTTATCCATGTAGCAGTTGTTTGACGTAGTGTGACCAAAATTGTTCATTGGTCGTCTTCAACTGAAATAAGACGCTTCCTTTTCTTTGATGACGATGGATGCAGGAATCTTCCCTCTGTAGTCTCTAATGTGTACACCAGTGATGGGAAGGAATCCCCTCCCCGGCCTCCCGGGCCCCGGATTTTGAAATTTTCAATTTTTTAAAGATACCGCCCGTCCGGAATTCCAAAAAAACGGGGTCCCTCCCATCACTGGTATACACGTCTTGTCGCTCTTCTTCTTTCTCCATGTCTGACATGAGGTGTCTGATGGCCAGAGTTGGGCGGAATGAGAGTTTTTGAATTACAGAATCTGAAAATCGGAATCAAAATTGGAATTTCTGAATCGAAAAATGGCCGGGACCAGCGAATTCTACTAGTGCTTTTTCGTAGATATATCAGACGCGTCAGAGACGTTAATGTCCGGTATTGACACAACATTGCTATATATCGATTAATCAGATGCTGAAATGATCGTGAGGAATGAACAATCTCTCACATTCTTTCGAGTTGTTGAGTATCTTGGCCAGATGAAAGTGATTATCTCCAGTGGGAAGCACCCTACAACCTGTCTCATGTTTTCGAATACCATCAAATCAATTTTAATCTGATTTTCATTTCAACTACTCAAGAATGTAGTTAACCGTCGATGTACCAGCATGCTCGGTTCTAGCCGCCGGAGGAAGCTCCACTCATAAGCTCCAAAACCCATGAACTGACAAGCTCATGTTGAAAATCAAGTAGTCATACTACGATCCCTACCGCACTCCCAATGAAAATGTTAAGTTGAGGGCTCAGAAAATATGCTCATAATCAATTTATCGATATGAAGCGCAGATTTTTTTCGGATTCGTCGACCCATCTGGATCCAAGGACGTCGTCATCACTCGTACTGCCTAACCACCCGCTTGTCGTTCACTTTGCCCCAGCTCAAGCTGATGCCACTGAGGCTCAAGCATCCTTCGCTTCGGGTACTCCAGCTAATCTAAGAATGTTACCATTTCCACGCTCGGCGACTTCTTAAAATGGGATTGTGATTGAATTGTACGAGTGAAGATTCTTATTGTGCTGGTAGTGAAGCAAGTGCAGGAGTTGAATAGAATGGCGAAATTCTTATTACGAAAAACGGAATGACATTTATATTTTAATTCCGAAAATTCACTTTTCATTCGAACATTAGCACCAGAATTTGGGAGGTATTCCGAATTCCAGGTTTTCGAATGTGACGAAAAGAAATGCGATTACACGAGCAGCTTGACAATTATTCGATCCAAATTCAGAGTCGATACAACAATCCATCCGTTACAATCGCGTAGCCCCCACCTCTCCTTCTTCTTGGCGACCCTTGAGCACAGCACCGCTCAATTCAACTCCACATAAGAATACAATGGTGAATATAGCTAGTCATTAAGATAGAGCAGGAGCTAGTATCTCATCCACGGTCGTGGCGTTTCCCCCCCAAAAAAAGCGACCTTCTGGCAGCGTTGTCGAGGAGCAACTATCTAACTCTCCTTCGTTCCATATAGGCGGAGTCTTTTCTGCACATATGTACCCTAAAATTCCATAGATAAGAGCGGTTCATAGATAAGAGCGATTTGTGTAGAAAATGAAAATTAACGTTTGTATACGGCTCACGGTGTGAAAAAATAACAAGATCAATCCGCAAAATGCACTTTGACCCGAAAGCAGAACATTTGTTTTTCTTGGTTTTGTTCAACTTTTTGATATTTTTTTTTGCTTTTTTTGCACATTTTTTTCAATTTTAATGATTCTAAGAGGATTTTTGAAAACTCTTGTCTGATGTATCTTTAGAATGATATGTTGACTATGATAATATTCCTTTTTATAACTGAAAACACGTATCAAAAGTGACACAGCTCCTTAAAAGAAATCTGTAACAAGAACTTTTTTCACACACAATTTTTTTCGGATTTTTTATAGAAATGCATGTTTATAAGGTTTTCTATCCTCTTTTAATCCTGTATGACCTGGTGTTTTTTTTAGAAGAAACGTCGTAAATCGTATACAGCAGCTTTCAAGCTAGACGCCGTCAACTATCGTGATTTGCATGGAACCTTGACAGCGGCTAATCATTTTGAAGTCACTGAAGCAATGATAAGAAAGTGGGTTGTTGGATGACAAAATCTTCAAGAGATGCCAGCAACGAAGAGAGCCCGACGATATAGAAAACCAAGCATTGCAGAAGTCGAAGATTTTATCTACAATTGGGTTGTCAAAAAGCGGGAAGAAAATAGAGCTGTCACGGTGAAAGAAATAAGGACCAAAGCAAAGGAGTTATCAGAAGAGCATGGTCACCAAAATTTTAAAGCATCTTCGCGTTGGTGCAGTCTGTTTATGGCGCGAAAAAAGCTCTCTTTACGAAGAAGAACAAGTGTCGGTCAACCATTACCGCCTGACTATCTACAGAAATGCTCGGATTTTTGGAAGTTCGTTGCAGCTGAAGCCTTGTACACTCCGGTCAAAAATCCACGAAAAACGCTATCTATCTTCATTTTATGTATCGTTGTCTGCGCGTTAAATTATTTTAAATTATATTTGTTGAAATAAATGATCGTCTATTGTAGAAGAGGAATATAGAAAAACGCAACACATCACAAAAGGCAACGCGCAGAGAAAAATACAAACTCTGAGGGTGTAATTTCGTTTTGACCGAAGTGCTTGTATGTATCCCCTTTCAACTTGGGAAATATTGATGAAGTTCCAGTCCCCTTTGATATCGTGTATGAACGGACTGTTGATGTGAAGGGACGGGAAACCTTAAAATTGATTCTACCGGCCATGAGAAATCTAACTTTACTGTTGTGTTGGGAGTGACTGCTGCTGGAGAGAAACTTAAACTAATGCTAATTTTTAAGAAGAAGTTGATGCCAAAAGGACAATTTCCTCCCGCTCTTTGATTGATATTTGATTCTGCTTGTTGCCACATAACTGATGAAGTGAAACAATTTTGTCAACAGCATAGCAAAATTGCCATAATACCAGGAGGATTGACTAAAATATTGCAACCCTTAGACGTCGGCATCAACAAACCTTTTAAAGACATCTTGAAAGATGGCTGGGAAAAATGGATGAGAAATGAAGCCAAAGCAACTTACACAAAAATGGAATAAGGAGAAGAATGAGCTTCGAAGAAGCTGCATTTTTGGTTAGCGAAAGTTTCCGAACCATTTCATCTGATGTTATTCAACATGGCTTTGAAAAAGCATTGTGTGATGTTGAAAATCTCAAAAACGATTTTGCTATGATGAATATAAACGATGATGACGAAGTAGAAATTGAAAAAGTTTAATGTTATGTTTATGTTGGATGTCTTGTTATTGTTTACTTAATAAAAGTTTAATAAAAATTTAAAAAAAATAATTTTTTATCGGTAAAATTAAACCGCTCTTATCTATGGAATTTTAGGGTTGTACTGTATGATGTTGTGGATCTCGACGGCATAGCGGTCCACACATGTGTCGTCCAGGATATTTAACGCATCCATTTCGAGGAATATCCCATGGTAAGAGAAGGCCACAATGAACGACTCATTACTTATCAAACATTCTTGATAGAGGCGGGAATTTTATAATCCTTATCCTAGAACAGTTTGAGTTATTGTATGATTGTAATAACATGGATGTTTTTTCTAATTTTTATTCATGCTATTTCACGAAAAAACATAAATAAGATTTTATTAATTTTGCCAATCGTTAGAATTTAACTTTATAAAAAAACAATACAATTTATTAATTCGATTTACAAAAAATACCAGAAACACAATATTCTCACAATCAATTAAAACAAGTTATATATATATATATATATATATATAAATGTCACATAGTGATATTAATATTTAAATAACGAGGAGATTAGAATAAATTATTTAACAAAATAATAGGACACTTCATATAAAAAAGAACAACAATAATATCCGTTATTTTATGTAAAACCTATATATTTCTATATTTACAAATTTTCGTAACCTTCTGAAGACCAAAAATGACATAGTTAACTTCTTAGTTTTAAATCACCATAAAATGTCTTCCAAAACGAACAGGAACTGGAACCCGAGACAGTTGTGTCCGGTAAAATACCCGAAACAAAATAACACTGACAATGAGTATTACAACATGTCTAACAAAGAACATGGGTTAAAAATCCAGTATATCCTGTATTAGTAGAAGCATAGGAATCCATTTTATGGTTTACTTGCACAAAAATGAATAAAATCAATATTTAGTCTGTCAGAAAGTGTTTTTTAATCTAACCATTACGAATTATATAAAATAACGGAATATCAAAACAACGGATCAATGAAATGAACATTTCAACAAGAAACTTGAGAAAAATAATAATTCAGAAGAAATGAAATCAAAGTACAAAAATAACCAGTAATAGATAAAACAAAAAACGACATATGTAAAAATCTTAATGGCTAAATGCTTCTTTTGGAACATTATCTTTAATTTCGATGAACTTCTTGCACGCAGCCTAAAATTTCATTTATGATATACGTTTGAACTACTGTACATACATCATAATCCCATGAAAAGTCTGCTAAACATTTGGAACTCCATATTGGAATCATCCCACTGAATTGGCAAAATGCCTCTATCATTTTATCTCGAATTTCACGAGCAGGCTCCCCATTAAAACCTAACCCATCAACAGCCTAAACAAAAATAGTTTAACGAGGCAAACATAACACATAACTAACAATTGCTGCCTGATTAACCTGATCGATCGGCTTAGCTGCGCCATTTTTCGATGCCGTTTCTAGCAAATTTTTGTATCTTTCTAAACGATCCGTTGCTGCCGAGCTTATGAATAGTAAATCAGATATAACAGCAACTCGTCTGAATATCACGAATTTATTTATCATGAAAACCAGTAAAGCGCACCCTCCATCTCTTGGCGCTACAGTAAAAGTGCGTTGGAAAAAATTCAGTTCAGGAACTTCCCCTTCTGCAGACAAAATACCATCTTCAAAAAGCCCTTGAACTGTAAATCCCAAAAGCTCGTTCTAAAAAATAAATAACAACAATTTTAAAAACTTAATTACATACTGTAACTAAAAACACGTCCACTATAAACGTATCTTGAACATGCTTCGTAGTCGGCAATTTCGCAAGTGCCACTGCGATTTCCATGGAGCCTCTCACAACTCTCGAACTTCTATTCTTGCAAAACTTTTCTTCTGTTAGAACATTATGAGACTGGCGAATATAAATATCATAGCATTCACTAAAAACATAAATAGTGGGATATTAAACAGACAACATACTCGACGGGGTATCGCTTGTAGGAGCAGCCTCGCAGATTTTGAATTGATAGCGTGAATGTTGACTATATCAAAATATATTAAAGAATAAAATTGTTGACTTACATTATTCTCATCATAAGCTTCGAAAAGATTTTTACGCGTCCTTCCACCATCTGGGCCATCGTATAGTTGTAAATAAGCGATGAGGAAGTTCTCCACAAGTGCCCGAATTTCATCATTTCCATAATATCCCGCCTAAATATAAAAACTCAAAAGGATAAAAAACTAACCAGATACCAAAAATGGAGCTACATCAGACTCATTCACTTCCGGTCCTTCTATTAGTGGTTTTACTTCGACTCCGTCCTTAAAAAAGACTATGATAATAATCACCCACTATATTTCAATACCAGCAATGCGCATCTCGGAAATGTTTTTTGGACAAAGCTAAATAACAATAATTTAAATGTAACCTACATACTGCCGATAAATATAAATAAAACTTGAAACAAAAATATTATATATAAAAAAACAATCAAGCCTTAAGTATGCACTCGCGGAAGACATAGTTTCATTCACCGGATTTCCATCAAAATAAAATTTGTCAACGGGAAGACCAGAAAACTTTTCTAGTTCCTCTTCGGATGTAACCTAAAATGCTCTATATTGTCGATTTGATACAATTACCAAACCATATTATGGCTCAAGTCAAAGACTTTAACAAATTTTGCTACAGGTACAACAGCTGCTGCATAATCGAGATGTTTAAGACGGTTATTCTTAATTTAAATAGATTACTGTTAAAAAGATTAACTGACTAACCGACAAACTCAGAGCGGTAATGTTACCATATTTTTCATCAATTCTATCGACCACTGCAAGCATAACATTTCCTTTAGTTAAAGTCATCAGCATATCTCTTTTCGTAAACTCTAAAAAATAAATATACTTTTTTTATTCAGATTTCAAAAACCTTCGTCGTTTGCGAAGTTTGATAAATCTAATACTCGATTTTCCGCATTATAACGATTATCAACAACAAGCTGCAAAAATAATATATTTGAATAACATTAAGAATATACTAACATTAATAATATCGATGTCACTCTTTCGAAGCTGCATCCATGGCGCTGGAACCTTTTGAACCTCAAACGTAACACGCGAAGACGTTTCTCGATGAACTATACGTTTACTACACGCTCCAATAGCCATAGCGGTATCTTCGTCCTGAAAACCAATAGTTTAATAATAATTAAACAATTATGATATAGCACTAGACATTAAGTCGCTCGCAAGCATGTCACATTTTCTTAATGATATAATTAAAACGCATTTTTAATTCAACCCTATCTGCATATGTAAATATTAAAAAATATTTAAATCTGTAAAATTTTATTTATCAACAATTTACTGTCCGGCTTCTAAGCGGTTCGCGACTGCCGCAGCAACAGCTTTGATACGAACAGTGCATACGTTATTGTCCTTTTTAAGAAAATATGCCGAATGAAGGAAAAATAATACCACAATGGGTATTGCCATAATTGAGATTCATAACAAAATTTTATATTTAGAAAAATTTCAGTTGAACTTCACCATTTTTTCCGTTTTCAATCGGCATCTATTTTTGAAAACGACAATAAGCTGATTAGACTATTAGATTAGTAACATTAATCAATGCGACTTAATAGTTCAGTACTACTCATCTATTTATATTACTCGAATAAAAAATTCAAGATCCCCTCTGCTGTTGGGAGCCATTAAAATGGGCTTGAAGGTCTCAAGTTTCTGGTTAAGTTGTCTGACAATCCATTTTTGATCGAATTTTCGCGCCCCATGTGGAATCTGAAAAACAACGAATTTTATTAATACAAGTGATTTAACTACTTTTATTTTGTAGGTTATATCAGCATTTTTCACGCCCGTGTTGGCAACATTCTGATTACGACGGAACGGATTGTTTTTTGGGTTATCTCCTTTTTTAACTCGCGCTAAAATTAAAATTACGAAAACAATTGAAAACGAAAATACCAGGAACAGCAATATCATCATCTAAGTCTTCGTATCTTCCCTGTATGTCGGGATCAATTCGAGCAAATCGATTCTTATTTTTTGATAGCTGTTTAGCATCTCTATGACCGCCATTGCGATTATTTCCAAAAGCACGGCGACTCATCTAAAAAATACTTACAATTAAGTTATTATATATGAAAAAATAATTAGAGGTTTTTTATAAGTTTTTTTTTTCGAAATTATTAAAAACAATAAGCGTGGTGTGTGAAATTGTCAAAACGAAATGCAGTTTTCAAGCAATTCTAAAACGTTCTGTTATGGAATTTTAAAAATGAGATAATAGATTTTTATTTGATTTGGATTCTATGTTCAACTATTTCTATTGTAATTTCACGTAACATAGAAATCCTGTAAAAAACTGTTGTCTTCTTCAGACTACCGTGCCTTTTTTGAGAAGAAATATGTTGTCTACAAATATGTCATAATTAGCAGTTGTCAAGCCCTTTCTCATCATAGATTTTTCATCATTTATTAAAAAATTAAATAAAAACATAAATAAAACATTAATTTTATAAATTGATTATAGGAAAGAAGTTCCCAACGTTAATAATTATGACAATTGAAACAGCATTTCTTTCCCATTTTTTCTACAACAATTAGGCAAGTTAGCCTGACGAACACAACATACGTACACCAAATGAAGATATAGTAGAAAATGTTTGATCAGATACCTATAAAATTCCAGTTTACATCGGTTGCACATGTTTTAGCATGCTTATCAATAATTCTAATTATGCAAGATTTTGTGAAATTATTTATGAAAAATTGATAATTCCAATTTTAATTTCATAAAAAATAAAAATAACCAATCCGACGTGAACTATAAATTTTGAAGAAATATATCAGAAATTATGAAATAAAGAAAAATTATTAAAATAAATTTAATATTTTTTTCACGTTATCATTGAGACCATTTGGAAATAACTTTAAAATGTAGAAAACCAATAATCAATTTTTAACAAATTTTTAATAAACACAATTTACAAGTTCATAGAATTAAGATTTTCGAATATGGGCTTAATATATATTAAGTTTATCCATATCGACACAATTATCACAAATATTCTTGGACAATACGATATTCGATAAATAATTATTTAAATGTTAAGTAAAAAAAAAGTTAAAATATTAAGTAAGAATCAGGTGATGCTTTGTACAAGAAATGTGCCAGTGAACGTTATTGGTGAACATTTCAACATCGCATTTACAACAACGTCAAATTATGAGGTACAAGAGAAGCAGGCATAGATGCCTTCATAGGCACATCTGCGCAAATGAGCTGCGAATTTGACTTTCATTTCTTATATACTTTAATTAAATAAATTAATTAAATCTTTAATCCGAAACAAATTAAATTTGTTAACAAATACTACAAATTCGAATATATAAAATTTTTAAGATATTGCCAATTTCAGAAAAGCTCATTTCAAAAGTTATGCTTGAAAAAAATTAAAATTTTAATTTTTTATGGAAAAAGTTATTGTCCTTTTCAGAGATCGGTGCCTAATGGAAGAGGATGGATGGACTGAAGTTCTCGTTTGGACGGCCTCTCTTTTTAGGCGGCCATTCTTTTTTACGAAATTATGGGCAGCACATATTTAAGAGGAATTAAGAAAAAAAATTTTTTGGTCCCATCATTTTCTCTTCTTTTATTACTCTTCCATTAGGCACCGATCTCTGAAAAGGACAATAGATAAAATATAGTCAATGCCAAATGCGATTACCACCGCAAAACGCGGTTATGTGGTTTTCAATTCATTTAAACAAAAACGGTATAAAACGAGCACAAACAAGAAAATAATCATCAAAATTAAATGAAAAAATAAAATTTTATAGTCGTCGCCAAATGCGATTACCACCGCAAAATGTGGCGCACTTTTTAAATATTATTTTTTCATTTAATTTTCATGATTATTTTCTTGTTTTTGCTCGTTCTATACAGTTTTTGCTTAAATAAATTGAATAATATGTTTTAGCTGTTGTTTCAATCGTGGAATAAAGGTGGAAAATAATAAAAATCATAAAAATTAAATGAAAAAATATTATTTAAAAAAGTGCGCCACACTTTGCGGCGGTAATCGCATTTGGCGACGACTATAAAAAAGTGCGCCACATTTTGCTGTGGATTTGGCATAGTCTACACACCCGGACAATAACATTGAAATAGAGGAAACACATTTTTCTTGGCTATTTGCCAAAGGAGGGGGGGACGAGAAAACGAAAAGTTCGTCTTTTATTTTTAGCTATTTTCGAAGCGTTATTATTCGGATTCTAAATAAGGTAAGTTAATTATTTGTATATAAAATAACTGGGAAAAATTATCTGAATGTATTAAAATAATTTTAAAACAAATAATAATCATTTTTAATGGTTTTTTGCTACGTCGAAATTTTTAGTTAAATCTGAATATAAATAATTAATGTATAATCATTTTTATTTAAGAACCATTTCATCTGAATCAGCATAAAATTCTCTATAAGATGATACTTTACTTTTAAATGTCATTTTACTTTCAAATTTTTTATTCACTGGAAACAATGTAGTTTTATTAACAGAACAATTTTTGCTTTAAATTCAATATAAAAAATTATTTTATCTTTTTTAAGTTTTAAGATACATTTAATCTGAATCAGCATTAATTTCTCTATAAGATGATATTTTAGTTGTAGCTTAAGTTCCAATAAAAGTGTTTTATTCACTGAAAACAATGTATTTTTTCTTTATCGCAGAGCAATTTTTTATTTTTAGATGGACAACCAACCATCATGCAGCAGTGATGTAACAAATGAAAAGGTATATATATATATATATATAAAATATTGATTCAATTAATATAATAATATTTTTCTCAGAAGCCACTTTGGAAGTTTGGTAACGAAGGGAGGAAAAGGAAGTTTGAGGCACGAAAGAGGAAAGGAAGATTGGTAGTTCTTAAGTAGTCGTAGGTAGTTTTTATATCATTTATAAACAAATAAATATTTTTTCTTTTCTGTGTTGTTATATTCTTGCACTTTAATTCGAATTAAAAGAAATGTTTTATTTGATTAATAAATAAAAAAAACAACTCAAAGCGTTAACAATTGTTGATACTCGACTCGATTCCATCATCTTCGTTTATCGATCTTATGGATATTCGTCTTGGTCCGCAACATTGTGAAGCAGCAACCTATAATAGAATTTATGAATAAAACGTCTAATTTAAATTAACAAAATACCATTCAACAATTCCATAGTACATATATTCTTCGATTGACAAATTCGATTGACAAAAACCAATCGTTTCTTTATCTTACGAGTAAACCCAACTTCCAAGTTCTTTTCCATCATAAAAGTTTTTCATCGTCAATGATGATTATACCTTTAAAATCATGATTAAAACTATTAACTACACAAACTCACAATTGCCAGAACGAGTACGAGCACATACTTCTTTCCAACAATTCAGTTTCAGGAAGTTTGTAATGCATTGTAGTTGGTTACGTTCCGCAGTTCATTATTTCCTTTGATATGAAATAAGATTCATCAATTGGACCTGAAATCTAACATTAGATTACTCAATGATATCACTATTATGATGTTGAATGTATCAAATTCACTCTCCAGAAGCCCCGAACGGCTGTGCGGCTAGAAAATTATGAACAAAAATTAGCATTGTCTCTAATAATAATTTTTATAACGACAAAAAACCATACTCTACCTATATCACCTATCCCGTTTATGTAGTAGTAAAATACTTACGATTTTCTTACTGCTTCACATGTACTTACAATTGTTGATGAAAGCGGCATTGGAAAACATGATCAAGCAATGATTGACGAGCCATCGCATATTCCCGTTTCATCTGGCACTACTTCAACAATATTGTTGCAACAATTAAACTCATCTTTTCTGAAATTAATTAAGATAATTTTATTAAAGAAAGGAAATAATAATAATAAAAATATACATCCGCAATAGTGTGTTCAATGATGCACTAGTTCACTGAATGCACTATCACGCCTGATATTTTTACATCCAAATCATGTATAAAAACTGTTATAAAAATTTTGAAAGTAAAATTACGGCGAAAAGTAAAACATCATCTTATAGAGAATTTTATGCTGATTCAGATGAAATGGTTCTTAAATAAAAATGATTATACATTAATTATTTATATTCAAATTAATATCAGAGCAAAAAATAAAACAATAGAGAATCATTATTTTTTGTCACCAATACGTTCAGATAATTATTCGAATTATTCTAATACAAATAAAAACTTTATTAAGTATGTATTCACCATGAAATCAGTATATTTTACAAAATAAAAAAAATATGACAACAATTGTGCCCGCATTGAAAAAAAGGCGTCAATACTTATGCTGTTGACGCCGTTTTCGAAGCGGTCCCTTTTTTCGTCCGGGTGTGTAGTCTATATTATTGTAATGTATTAATTAATACGTATTGTCCTTTTCAGAGATTGGTGCCTGATGGAAGAAGAATATAATTTTTCTTATTCTTTTGCTCTTCCATTAGGAACAGATTTCTGAAATGTGCAATAGCGAAACTGCTATTTTTACGATATTGTTTAGTAAAAATTAAACCAAGTTTCTTTATACCTTCTACATGTTTCTAAAAATTAAGGGAGGCAGTAAATAAACATGGAAGAAAAACACGTCACTAAAATAATCAAAAACAACAACACACATTAAAAATGTTTATTGCGATTTAAAAAATTTTATCACTTACTATCTCAGCGACAAATTATTTCTATTATTTATCATTATTAAATCGAATTAACATGCTTTTAAATTCTTACTCGCAACTTTACACCAGTATTAGGAAAATGGCAGATCAAAGAAATTATATAAAGTCATCTTATTATCACTTAGAACCACAAAGTATGATTGGACGAAACCGACGATCCGTTATACCATGTTATCCAGCGAGATACAAAACTAAAGGGTAAATAATACCAAAAAAAATTAATAAATCATTTTGCTTATTCAGGCGTTTATTGTTTTTGGTATTTTTTGTATCATTCACAACAGGATCAGCAGTAGCTTGGTATGGAGCAAAGACGTTCGATGACTTTAACCTATCTTCACACATACAGGACGAAGAAGCACGTTAAATAATGTGTTTATGGAAAATTATTAACGGGTTATTAGGTAATAAACCAAAAAATTAAGATTATACAATAAAATTAACCGGAAATTTAAAAACGACCCTCAACTAAATGACACATTTCCCCTCAATTATTTTGCCATTACGGTTTGCTCCAAACTATAATTATATAAATCTTCACAAGCTTGCTCATCGCGTGCCAAATCCGATTCAGTAGCCAAGTTGCATTCCCTAAAAACTAACAAACATTATTTTCATTTATTTATTTGATTTTACTTGAAATATTTTCCACTGACACCGTCAACTTTCTTACTAAGGGCGCAGTATAAGCTAGTTTGTGCACCATCCCGTGCTGTTTTCAAGAAGAACCACCTATATCGATAAATAGTTTTAAAAAATTATACTTTCTCCTACCTGAATGGGGCAGTTATCTGTAATATTCCTGGGAGGTGGAAAACCGAAGTTCTCATTAGAGGTGTATTTACCCCACCTGGATGAACTGCATTAATAGTTACGTTATGCGTTCCTTCTTTTCGTAGTCTGTGGGTAAGAGCACGGGCATGCATCACATTTGCCAATTTACTTTGATTATAAGCCTTCATCATTCCAAAGCTCTTCTTATCATCAACTGTTGAGAGATCAATACGCCCACTCTTGGTATGCATTAAGGATGATAGGTTAACAATTCTTCCATAGTTAGATTTTTTAATAGCTGGGAGAAGAAGCTCAGTGAGAAGAAATGGTCCTGCGTTACAGCAATATAGACAAAAATGTACCAGAGCATACCTAAATGATTAACCTGCCATGTACGTTCATGACCATCAACTGTGGTTTGATATTTATTCTGGAACATAATGCCTGCATTGTTAATCAATATATCAATAGTATCCTCTTGTTCCAGCAGCTCCTTCGCCGCCGCTCGAACACTTTCAAAGCTAGAAAGATCACATTGTACAAAAATTAATCGAGTAGCATCGCATCCTATCTAAAGTAAATTTGGATACAAAATTTTTAAAAAGTGATAAACCTTTACTAAGCTTCTTATAGCTTCCCTCGCCGCTTCCTCGCTTCGGCAAAGCATATATACTTTTCCTTTTCGTAAATTCAATTCTCTTGCTGTTTCATACCCAATCCCGCAATTGGATCCAGTAACAACGCACACTAAGTTCTTTGCCGACGCTTTTTCATTGAATTGAGCGCCTTTCAAGAATTTTCTTAAAAATTATACCTTATCATTCATTGTGATTATAATTGAAATACCTCAGCAAAAATAGAAAACCTAAAATAATAAATGACCATAAACATGTCGACAAAAATGTGTTGGATGCTTCAATTTCGTCCTCCGACATTTATGTCCTAATAAAATAAAATTAATTCTAATAATTAAGACGAATCACATAATAGAAATATTCACATAAATGATAACGATGTCAATATCATTATCAAATATATATGTATATATACATACAGCTAAAAAAAGTTAAATATTCATTGTGATACAACAATCACTTAAGCGTCACCGTAGAAAACACATTAAAATAAATAAGGAATAAATAGAGAAAACACAATTATTGAAATTCTTAGTCGCGATTCGCAATTTGATTCAAATGATGCTCAACTTGGTCGTTGGTCAACTTTCTGCAAAATAGTTGTATTTAATTTTTTAACAAAAATCGAACGTTGATAAATGAATAAAAAATATACTCACGTGAATTTGGTATTTGTCTTTGTTACCACAACAACCTCCAAATCTTTGGCTCTTACGTCGATTCCCAAAGCTGCTTGAAGTCCTTCCAAAGCTAATTCAATAGTTTCGGTAGATGACAAATCAGACTTCTTTTTAATTTTCTTCTCAAGAAATGAGGTCGCGGCCACCTACAATATGCATTCGATTGTAAACGTGTCAAAATATTAGCAGTGATTCGATATACAAACACCATTGATAATGCTTTACATAATTAGATATCAAGATTCGTTAACAGATGAAAAAACAGTTGTGAAAATAATTTTGTCATAATATTAAGCATTAGGCATCAATCTTAACATCTGATCTTTTTATACCCCGTCATCTCATATTTATATAACCCTGCAATAGCATCAGAATTCTATGTTTCTAATTACAACAAAAACTTTAAAACGATATCTCAACATATTAATAAAATTTACAATATTATCTCCGTCAGGCTGATCAATGTGGCAAAGAAAACTATGATAAAGTTAACAACTTTCCTGATTATTGTACGTCGAGACAAAAACTTCTGACATTTTTCTTTTTCAAATAGTCATAGTCATGACGAAGGTTATATATATATATATATATACGAGTCGTTATATACAAAATACGCAAATAATATTGAAAAATCCTTACCTGTTTAACACCCACAGAAACAGCTTTCATTCCTCTATAATATCCAGCAGGATCAACTCTGTACACCGCTGGTCCCTCCTCATCATCATACGAAATGAAGATTAGAGCTTAAAATTGCAGTTCAATTTTTCGGTTACATAGAAAACTCACCACATCCAAGACTTCTCATTTCTGCGTTTTGAGTATAATACTGATTTAAGTCAGCCATTTTTTTTGCAAGTAATTCACAGGGCATGTCATATCCATGTTTATATTTCCAGCTGGCGGCTTCAGCTTGAGCACGTTTAACCTTATGAAATTTTTCAACAAAATATATCTGAAATAAATACCTGAAATTTCGCATCTGGTATCATGCCAATTGCGCAGCATCCAACTGTCTCCGATACTTTATAAACAGAAGACACCGATTCCGCAACGATTAAACTATCTGGGACTCTCTTTTGAACTACTATGACTGCTGTGTCTTTCCCCTACACTTTCATTATTGGAAATAATAAAAATATTTTCAACCTTAACAGCAACAGCAGTCAAATTGGTTGAGTTGATAGCCTTGAATGCATATTCGACTTGGTATACCCTTCCCTCTGGAGAGAAAATGGTAATATGACGATCGAATCCAGCACTACTTCCTCTTGACATTCTCTAAACTTACATAAAAACTGGAAACGAACAGTTAAAAGTATATGCAAAGTTTCAAACTTGATATAACACAAAAAATAAAAATTAAAAACAGGTATATTCACAAAATAACAACTAACAAAATTAACAATAAAAACAATAAAAATAAAGATTAGGAGTATTCAATATCTTTCTTTTTGCATTTCAAACAAGTATAAAATACCGTTTGCCCTTCGTCAGCAGATCTCGTTTGCATTGTAGAATACGAAGCTTTTCCATAACCACATCTGTAAACAGCTTTTCAATATCAATAAATGTTAAATAGTTGTATTTTACTTAGAGCAAACGTGATCTACCACTGCATCTGCAGCATCTTCTTGGTCTATTCCATCGGTATCCGCAACAGTTCTTTCGTAAATCTTTTCAACTCGACAAATTATTTTTTCCTGTTTCTCTAAATAGTATTAATTTCTTAAGATAATATTAAATAAAATTGAAACCTTTAACAGCCCACTTAGTTGAACACATTTTGCAAGAAACTGTGGAAGGAGCAGTTATGGGAAGTGAGAGAACAGTGCCGCAGAATCCACAAAAATCACTTTCAATTGATAAAAATTCAGATTCCATTCTAAACAAAAATGAATGTTATTAACGTTATAATCACTTTAAAATATACTTTTAAAAAGATGATAATTTTTAAGTCATCTTGCCATAGGGCGCACTTGCATTTTAACAATGGATAACTTTTTCCAAAATATTAAGCTTAATGTTATAAATATTTTTTACAATTTGCAGTCTTTTGCAATATGCGAAGTGATCGAGATTTTAATAAGAAAATGCATGCATGACATGTTTGAGCTTGTAGCATTTCAAAAATTTGCATTTAAGCACACTTAATTTTTTAAATTTTAAATTTGAAATAAAATAATGTCAAATAAGTAAAATAAATTGTGATAGCTACTATGAATAGAATTAATATATAAAATATAAAGCATGAATTACTTTATGAACAAAAGGATTCGAGACAACACTATTATAACCACTTAATAATAAAAAATCTTAATTTGCGTGCACGTTTAAATTAAGTACATTCGTTTAAATATTGCAAAATTGAAATTTGGCGTGTATATATAAATTGGTAAAAAAATTTTGGTTCCATTATAGAACTTATCAGATGGGTTTTATCTAATTAAAAATATCATTTGTGTAAATAGAATATGCGTGTTTTACGTTCGCTGAAAATCTTGCAGTATTAAATGATAATAAGTGATTCATATAAAAATAAACATTTAATTCGAAAATATAGCTTTACATAACAAAATATTAAACGATTTCTCAATGATCAACAATTTATTAAAAAAAAAACAGAAAAATCAACAATAGAAAAGATTTAACAAATAACAAAACTTATTAATAATAATAAATTTAATTTTTCTTCCCCTTTCCTTTACCGTTAGTCCTTCCCTTCTTTTTGTTGTCCACTTTATTTTTAAACCACTGTTGTCTGTGAATTTGACTCTTCTGTCGAGTTGGCTTATTACTTTTCTTTTTCTCCTTTTTATCGTCACGACTAAAAAAGTTAAATTTTTAAGAATATATCATTATATTTGATACTCCGAAACTGGTCCAGCGACGGCTGAAGCCTTCTCTTCAATGATTTTTGGTTTCTTTGCTTTCATTTTTTGTAAAATTTGAAGTGCTCGTTCCTTCTCGGCAGCAACAGGAGCGACGTTGGATTCAAACTAAAGTGGAATAATGTGAAAATGATGGATATTTATATTACCTTTCTCTTCTTTCCAGTTTTAATATTTACTTTTTCCCCTTTTATTCCTTCTTGGAACTTACCAGCAGAAGCAGTTGACACCTTCGCCCGATCAACAGCAAATCTAACTTGTTGTTTCGTTTTTTCATTAGCATCGACTCCAACTCCTATTGCTTTATCAGTAGATGGTCCCGTTTTCATTGTAGTTTTCATAGCTCTCGCCAGGTTCTTCATTCTCTGCATTTCATTTTTAGCAACTCTTTCTTTCTTCTGCTCCTTTCTTTCAGCAAAATAATCCTTGTAAGGGTCTAATAAAACTGTTTTCGCATAGATTATAAAATATATTACCTGCGTTATCCGGAATTTCGATAATAGGGTCTTTAGTATTATCATAAGCTCTGTATCCATAAGTTGGCCGCCATTCTTTGGTATTCTCATCATATACTTTACTAGCCTTCTTCGTTTTAACAATTCCCTTTTCAGCTGCATATTTCTCCCATTTCGTCATTTCCTTTTTCTCTGGCAACTACAGAAACCATCAATTAATTTTAAAACTTTAAACAAAATATAACCTTCTTCTCTCTAGGAAGACGGTAAGTTGCTTCAGGAAGTTCTACAACAATAGCATCCTCCAAACGTTTCTGCTCTAGCTGCCAAATATTATTAAAAAGAAGTTGTGCATTATTTCGAGCACGACCAATTAAATCCTCTCTGCAAACAATAATATCAATATTGAAAATCTGCAGAACATGAGTACCTTAAATCTTTTTCCAAGGGTTCACGATCGATAAACAATAAATGTCCTAAATCGATGATAGGGTCAACCACCTTTTCAACTGCTGTCGATTTATCCGTCATTCTAAAGTGTATTTAATAATTACTCCTGAGTTAAACAAAAATTGTTACACAATATTAATAATAACTTTATTAATAATAAATGCAAAATAAAATAAAAATAAAAAAACGAATACCGTGGGCGTGGTTTTGCAATATGAGCATAGTAAATTGCAAACATGGTGCACCCGATTTCATTGTTTATTGTGTTTAACAATTGCAATTGTGTGGTTAAATTTGTACAAAAAAGTTTTTGGTAATTCCATACTCTATATATAAAATATATAATAAATAATAATAATATATATATATATACAAACGGCCAAACGTTTGCAAACGGTTTAGCAATCGCTCTTTTCCAGTATATTAGAGAAAAGGTTATTTCAATGGAAGTAAAAAAAATTTAAATAAACGTGTTGTTGAATTATTAATAAAATTGCGGTACCTTGAGGTGTGTTAGTGTACTTTCTATACAGAAAACACATTGCTTCTCTTGTACCGTGCTCCAAAAACTTGAAATCTATTTTATTACAATTTTTCCCGTGAACAAAGTATTCGGATTCATCGGTCTTCAAAAAACTTATTACAGTTTAAATATATTTTAATGACCTTGCCAAAAGTTTCATTTAGGTTATATGCCAATTTAACCTTTAAAAGCATACAAGAAAACTTCATAAAAATAACTTTAAAAATATTAAAAATCATACAATAAATGTCTATAATATGTCATTACACTTTAATTTAGTTCTATATTTTACTCCTGGCGGAATTGGAATGGCTCTCATTTGGTGTTAATTCCGAAATAAGTTTTATACTCAACCGAACCCATAGATTAAGCAATGGTGGACTAAGATGTAGTAGACAATTTGGTAGTTTCGCATTTGATTGATTGACGGGAGACTGGAAACGTCTGGAACGTCTTGAGTTCGCCGCCGATGTCGTCCTCATTGGAAAAAGCTGCAATGAAATCGAGGATCGTCTGAATCTTCTCGCGGAGGAAATCAGCCTTTGCGGCTTGGATATCAACACAGGCAAAACCGTCATTCTCCACAACGACTACGCCCCTTCGATTCCAATCAAGTGCCAGGGTGAAATTTGCACTTCAACCAGGGGGCTTCGATACCTGGACAGCTGGATCTGCATCGACGGCTCGCTTGACGACGAAATAAAACGTAGGATCAAGTCTGCTTGGGCAGCGTTCTCAAAATGCAAACCACTGCTCCCGATGGTCGACATCGACAAGAAGAATGTGTGTCTCAGAATGTGCTGCCCGCACCGCTATATGGCTCCGAAACATGGACTCCCACCTGCGACCAGATCTGCCGACTCCAACGTTCCCTGAATGCAATCCTTTTCCACGTTGAGTGCAAAGTTCCGATCGATATTACCACGATTGTCGATAACCGGAAATTACAGTGGGCCGGATATGTCGTTCGACTGCCGCCCACGGAATGGACTCCGAGGGGTGTCCAGCGATCGAGGGGCCGACCCAAAGACAGGTGGGAAAAGCGGGTCAAGGAGCGGGTTGCCGAATTTTCGGACAACAAATCAAGGAAATGCACATCCGGAAGAAGAAGATTGGGAATGCTCCAGAAGAAAATGATGTGGTCTACATTGGCGAGATGCAGTCGTTCGAGGTGGAGGGAGATTGTTCGCAACCGCTTATGCGGTTGATTCAAACTCCAAAGTATCCAAATTAAGTATCCAGAATTGGAATGGCTCTCATTTGGTGTTAATTCCGAAACAAGTTTTATACTCAACCGAACCCATTGATTCAGCAATGGCGGACTAAGATGTAGTAGAGAATATGGTAGTTTCGCATTTTATTTCAATGGTCACAGGGAAACCTGAAACATAATTTGAATTACAATTTTGGCGTTTTTCTGCCAGTTACGGAAGCGCGTGCTCAAAGTGTGGTACATCAGTTAATCGAAATGACAAATTTTCATTAACCGAATTCGGAAATCGAAGTGAAATTTAAATCATGGAATGTAGTGAATTTCTTATGAGCCTCTTTGGTCAGAGGAAAGTTCGCGTCTACAAAAAGACGGAATTCGCTCCAATTTATGGTATCTTTGACTGAAAAACTGAGTCCACACTTTAAAATAATCTTTACTCTTTGTAATGAAGTATTATTCCCTGAAAAGAGTAATATTATATGAAGTCTGTATGAGTTTTCAGCTAATAAATATTTAATTTCTTAGCAACGTAATTATTTAAAAATATGCTCTTTATTCTTACCGTTTACCATCTGCAATTATCATGTCTATAATAAAATCTTTCTATGTCAATTCAATGAACATTTCAATTCTGACTAGATTTTATCGACATCATTATCCATATATTCATTATATACTTCGGGTCATATTTATATTTACCTTTTCAACTCTTGTGTACTTAATAATACTAAGCCCACATGTTTCAAATTATTCGGAACATCCACATTATATTCATTTAAAGGTATGATATATATAAACAAAATATAAGAAATTGAAAATCCTATAATAGAGCATATTTTAATAAAAAACGTATTAAAGTTCTAGAATCAAACGTATAATTAAAAATTAAATTGATTCAACTGCATTCTAAAATTTTTAACTTCTAATATATAGTATATTCTTCTCTGTAAAACTAAAAGAAACACAAAAAAAATAAAAAATAATAATTAAAATAGAAACTGCAAACTCTCGGTCCATCTATTTGCCAAATACCGCGTTTAAATCCATGGGATCCAACAATTTTATCTTATTATGAGAATCCTGGTCAATACAACTGTAAACAACAACAAGACCAATTAGTGCAAAGCTTTTCGAATGGAATAATACAGGTGACATATTTACACATTAATATGTAATATGTGTATATTAAATATAATAATATTGTTTTATTTTTAGTTTGACAAAACTAAAACAAATGGCGCTGAGTGTGTACAAGTAGAAATATCCCACAATGAAGGGGTTTCTGATTCTGAAGCATATTATGGGAATGAACAGTCATTAGGTAGGTTTTGCTGAATGTGATACTGAAAATATCCTTTCCAGAAAGGTATGGTATGATATGAATATTTTATTATAGAATGATTACATCTTTTTTAATAATTTATAAGTTTACCGTATACACCGCCACGATTAGTGGAAAAAGATGGACAAATTTCAAGCTTTTTATTAAAATTCTTTATTTTTAAAGCATTATAAAATCATATTTGAACCTTACGACTAATTAAAAACAATTAATCAATGATGATAAAATATTCTAAACAACAAAGTAAACGCTTTAAAAAAATAAAGAATTTAAATATAAAGGGAAGGGCTGGATTTTTCCACGCAAATTCGCTGTGATTGTGACATAGGAGAATCGTATATATTATTGTAGAAGACGTAAAAAGTTAATAATTTATATGAATCACCGCGTCTAATCGCACTGCCTTAATCAGGAATGAATTTTACGGGAAGTTTAACTAAAACAACGTATGATTTCTGAAAGTGTTCCTGAATTTTAAGAGGATTTTACAGTAATTTCAAAAAAGTGATTTCCAATGATGCCAAAACGTTTTGGCAAAAACTGAAGCACAGTCGCAGATCTGATCTTTTACTGTTTACATTTGAAAACATTTTTATAAACTTTATAACATTACAATAACATTTGAGAGTCTCGATAATACATAACGTACACTCGTTTTCTATGAGTTTTATGTTTAATTCATTCCAGCAAGAAAATATACCAATTTACAGCGATAATTTCGAGTAATTTAGCCTGTAGCCTTCTCCACAGGATAATTTTATTTAATTTTGCATATATATATATATATCTAGATGATATTTTAAACCAATGCACTAGAATAATTCCGTTTGTGACAAATATATCATTTATATATCTTGAGGACCTTTTTTCATTAAAATAAATATTGTTTGTATGTTATCTTTTGTTTTACAACAATTTTCTCGTTGCTTGAAAAAGTTTGGGGGGGGGGGGGGGAAATGAGCAAATTTGATATCTGTCCTTCTTAGCTTTTCATCGAAAACAAAAAGCAGCCGAAGTCGTTCTAGAAATATGCAGGGTATGGAGAAGGTGTCTGAGACGTGTCTACTGCACAAAAGTGGTTCGCAAAGTTAAAAAAATGCCGACTTTAATCTTAAAGGCACGCCTCGAATTAGATGAAGAGCATCTGAAAGCACCATTGAAGAATGGTGGAGTTTAAAACTGCCAACAAGGAGCTTTATGTTGTCCCAATATGCATTCAAGGCTATCAACTCAACCAATTTGACTGCTGTTGCTGTTAAGGTAGAAAGTATCTATATTATTTCAAATAATGAAAGTGTAGGGAAAAGACACAACAGTCATAGTAGTTCAAAAGAGTGTCCCAGATAGTTTAATCGTTGCGGAATCGGGTTTATGTTGCCCAGAAGACCAAGTCGTCTTGCTCCTCGACAACCCCAGGCCGCATATTGCAAACATCAAAACCGCCGTACAAGAGCTCGAATGGAAGATTCTTCAGCATCCACCGTACTCTCCAGACCTTGCACCATCCGATTATCCTCTTTTCCGCTCTCCGTCAAACCAAATAAGATGTTTTATCTTCCATGGACCTAAAAAAAAATACCTTAAAACTGGCTCAACAACTTCTTCGACACCAGACCGGGCGATTTTTTGCAGAACGTCATCAACAAATTGATCGAGAGGTGGAAAGAAGTCGTAAACAGTAATGGCGAATACATAATTGATTAATATGGAAAGAAGTCGTAAACAGTAATGGCGAATACATAATTGATTAATATGATTATTGTTTTTTGTTCAAATAAATATTTTTGAAAAAAAACTCTACGAACTTATTCCTCAGCCCAATACCACTCTGACAAAAAATTAGGAGCCAAAAAACGATTTAAGTACGTAAAAATTGGTTTGAAATCCAGAAATATCCCGTTTAACCGTCATAATGTAATGAAGTTAATGAATTTCAGATTTAATAGCAAACTCTTCGTTCAAGTTCAACAATGAATTCTTCGAGATCAATTGCGAGTCAACGGGTCCATTTAAACGGCAATTATTTAAATACCACTATGCTCAAGTAATTCCAAAGTTTGTGATATCTATATTTTACATTTTGACCATTTTTTCCGGAATCGCATATGCATTTTTGTTTAATGAGAAAAAGCCTTAAAGGAGAATAAAGAAGGAAATCTCGCATAGAGCAACAACACAACAGCCCCTCTTATTCTCTTTTAAACCATCTTTCTCATTAATTTCTACTTTGATAATATTTATTTTCGCCCTAAAATTGCAATCCGAATTCCGAGTCGCTGTAGAACTATGCTACAATCATATTTAGAATGAATATAAAACCTTCGTCTGCTGACCATCCTTCTGTGATCATTATTGGCATTGATTCTATGTCATCCAGCAATTTTATTCGACAAATGCCAAAAACATACAAATACATGTCTGAAACTGGTTTTATTCAGTTTAGCGGGCACGTGAAAATTCACGACAATACATACGGCAATCTACATGCTATATTAGCAGGCCAACGAGCAGTTAGCGTACATGTACGTCACCTTGATTTTAACGAGAATAATACCAGTTTTACGCTTCCATATGTTTTACTTATAGGAATTCCCGGCTGAAATTGACGAATCATGGAATGTAAATTTCGACAATATCTCATATATATGGAAAGATTTTAAAAACAATGGTTATGCCACGCTATTTGCTGAAGATCGACCAGATATCGGAACATTTAATTATAAGCAAAAGCTTCGAGGATTTCTCCACCAGCCGACAGATCATTACATGAGGTGCGTAGTGATATAGTCTGTTTCTGGATCAAATAGTGGAAATATTATTCGCCTATTATTGAGTCTATAAAGCGTCAAGTGTACATATTCTTGTACTTTTATTCTTGTTCTTGTACATTTCAAAGATCGGTGTCTAATGGAAGAGGAAAAAAGAAGAAAAAAAGTAATGAACTCTTTTTGACGGACACAAAGGTCTTTTCAATATTTTCCTCTTCAATGTACGCCCATTTGAATCGCTTCATTTGTCTGCTTCAGCCACGTCTATCTAGCTTCTACAAGAATCTTTAAAGATTGTTATGAAGGCATTGAAAGCAGAATTCCTTACAAGGGAAGCCACTTTACCGTCCCTTTGAGAATTTGATGAAACTTGGACCATTTTTTTGATTCGGGTGCGCTGATTCCATATCCGTTTTCAAAATCGGCGAAATTCAAAGTTCCCAGTCCTTTCAATGACTATTTTTTAACAGAATTAATAAATTAACTTGATTTCGGATCAGATTGGCGTGCAATGTGTGTTGTTTAATTTGGTCGTCCACAAAAGGCATCTTTGAAATGTACAATACGAAAAAACACACAGAATAGTTTTTAAAATTGATGGACATATATTTAAAATTGATGGACGTATATTTAAAATTGATGGACGTATATTTAAAATTGATGGACGTATATATGGGGTCTTTGGTAGCGTAGTCGTTGTGTAGGATCATCGTCGTCGTTGAGTTGATTTCTAGACCGTGGTTTCTAGCCTTTTCTTCGAGTTGATTCCGATGTTGGTTTATTTCTTCTGTGTTTCCCTAAATCCATGAAGATGACTTACAAAGGCATCCAGGGCATCACACATATGTATTTGCCGCTACTGTACGCGTGACGATTCTATTAGTCCGAATGGTGGCAAGACTGGCGTCCGAATGGTGGCAAGACTCCATTTGGTTTGTCGAAGGACAGTTACCCTTCTTTACCACGAGGAGGTTAGAATCATGAAGAAGCCCAGCGATAACAATAGCTGTCGCCCCAGCGACAACAATGAGCTAATATGAGTCCATTTGACCAATTTTGACCAATTAATAAAATGAGCTCAAATTAGTGCTCAAATCTAATATTCTGTAAAGATTTTATTAGTTTTAGAGAGTTTAAGGAAAAGGTGACAAACTGGCGTAGACACTATTTGGGTAAAGTACACGTGAAAGATGTAAATTTCCATTTGATGTGTGACTTAAACGGTTTTACCCTCTATTTACGTACTCTAAAATTTTTCGCATTAATATTTCTGTAGTGGTATACTAGTATCAAGCCACGCCCCCCTTGAGAAAGGGTTTATAACAGAGATGGGCGGAATTCCGTATTTCGTATTCCGTTCATTTTTCCATTCCGGATTCCAGATTCCGCATTCCGTAATTCCAATTTTCATTCCAAGTTTCGGATTCCGAATTCCGAAATATAAAAAACTGTCATTCCGCCCATCTCTGGTATATAAGTAATTGTTATGTTTCAATAAATAATTCAATCTCTGTCTTGACGAGGCATGGCAGCTGAGGTTCAGAGAGAGACAGCCATGTAGCTCGCTATATTTCAAAGAATGAAACAAAAATTGAAGACTTTAACCATCAAAGAGAAAAACACGTTAAAATGAGAAAATAACCAGCAATAATATAAATCGGTCTAGGCCTTATTGGACATCAATGTTTTGGTCAATGATTGGAAGACGATCGAATCCTGGATGTTATGACACCAAACCGTTGATAGTAATCATGCTGGATTACCTTCAAGAGTTTAATATTACAACTGCACGCCTTCTACGAACTCCAATTATACGAATTTAATAACTTCTTTATTAATTTGAAATTTCATTATATTATAATGGATCTAGTCCTTAAATGAGGAACTAAACTATCGTTGATGGCGTGCAAAAAGAACACGGAATTAAAAATAATTCATTTTATAGATTCATTACAAAATATAAAAACAAAAGAAAGTTCGCATTTTGGTGGACCCAAGATCTGAGTCATGATTACCTCAATCTAATCGGTACATAGGTTAAAAAACATCAATCCTAAATTTTATTTTAGGCAAAGCTGACGATTTGTTTTTAAATTTTCTAAAAAACAACGAGATATATTTAAATGACTCTATTATTATTTTACTTTCGGATCACGGTCACCGTACAGACAGGATAAGGGAAACGGTAAGTTGATAAAATAACTATAGAGCTTTATTTCTTTATAGTATTAACTTGAAACTAATTAATAGAGCAAATTAAAGAATGTCAGATAATATAAAGAATGAGAAAGGGACGGGTGATTTTTTTTTAGGTGTACAAGAAAGAAAGTTAACTCTCACATATTCAATAAATTAACTTTGTTGTTCAATTTTGCTTTTTTCAAACTCTTAGAGTGTTTAATGCGCTATATAACGATATCTGACGAATAAAAAAAATGACTACTATACGCCAACAGAACTGTACGATTTTTGAAAGTTTAAGATTACATTGCAGTACTCCACATGAATTTACCGATTTTATTTGTTGTTCGAGATAAATAGCAACATAAAATATCGCGATAAAACAAATGATCTCCGGTGTAACTCATCCGGGTTGTCTAAAACAAATCACTATTTAAACTGATCCAGTTTGCGTGCTTCGCGTGCACCAAAAAACGGGAAATTGCGGGAGCTTAAAAGTAAACTTCCGTAGAAGCTCATGAAATCGTCCCAGAAGTGTATGATCATTAATGTATGCACCAGGTTTGCACGGAATTCCATCTTCCGTTTTCCGTTTTCCTTTTGAAAAATTATTTCCATTTAACCCAAATACACAATCTTTTCTTCTAACTTGTAGGAGATAGAATAATACTTATTATTCATTTTAGAGATCGATGCCTAATGGAAGAGCAAAAAATTAGGGGCGGAGAAAAGGTCTTGTTTAGGCAGCCACACAGTCACTGAGGCCATCGAATCTCTTCCTCTTTTGGTTCTCATCAATTTTTGTTATCTATTTTTTGTTTATTATTTGATGAAAAGAAATGAAAAGTTTAATTTAAAAATATGACAAGGGAAGTCACTTTAGCGTCCGCTTGAGATTTTGATGAGACTTGCACCATTGATAGATTCGGATGCGCTGATTCCAAATCCGTTTTCAAAAACGGCGCAATTTTTCTCTGAGCCGAGATATGAGCCGCCAAAGTTTATTTTTGACAGATTATTTTTGACAGTTTGATGTGCATAAACCATAAAATGTCCGACATAAGGAATAACTTAATTAAATAAGAAAATTATTTTGCGTGAGAAATGTGGCAGCAGCGAGTGGATGGATCAAATGGAATGGTATAGTTATTATGGGTGGTTATTTCGATGGGTTTTAAATATTGATAATGTTTATTTCGATTTGCTATGCAATTTTCAACTTTAATAACTTTAATCATTCCTTCAATTAATTATTGCAAGTTGGTGAAAAACATTTCATTCTTTTTTAAAAGTTAAGGATTAAATAGCCAACAAAATTAATTTTCATTGGTAAAGTTCCAAGCAACATTTTTGAAAATCAACTACAAAATGTACCTTGAACTTATACATTGGAACGTGTCAATGGTGTCAGTGAAGATTGACAATGTGGAGTGTGGAGTTTGGGAACGTGGAGTTTTTGAATTTCTGAATTCGGAATTGCTTCGGAAAATCCGGAATATCTGGTGTTAAAGTTTATTTAAAAAAATTTTTGCTATGCTAGTTGCAAAATTATGAAATTTTTATTTCCAAAATTTCTTTAATTATTGCATGTTGTTGAAAAACATTTTATTCTGTTTTAAAGATTAAAATTGCAGAAAATAAAATTTAACAAAATTTACTGTCAAAATGCTCGAAACAATTAAAAATTCTACAATACAGACATGAAATAGAAAAGGTTTGTTTGTACATGAAATCAGGAAGAAACAATAATAGTTTCGATGCTTTAAATTTTTCTTGGTCCTACAGCAGAGATAGGCGGAATTCCAGTTTCCGTATTTTTTAAATTTATTCCTAATTCTGCATTGCGAAAATTCACTTTTCATTTTAACTTTAACATCAAATACTAGAGGAATCCGAAATTCCGACCATTTTTCTATTTTCAATTTTCGGCTCACAATGTTCTGACTGATTGACTTGAACTTTTCGGGATCTACTGAATCATGAAAATTGTAAGACTGTTTCACAACGCTGATACTACTTCCTTACACAAATTATCTCATCCAAGATTTTTTAGTTATATGTGTACCTTATTCATCAGAATCACATATTTCCAAAAAAATTTCTGTTTTCAATTCAATAAATTTTTTCCGAAGCTTCAAATTTGATTCCGAATTCAGAAATTCAAAAACTCCACGTTCTCAAACTCCACACTCCACATTGTCAATCTTCACTGACACCATTGACACGTTCCAATGTATAAGTTCAAGGTACATTTTGTAGTTGATTTTCAAAAATGTTGCTTGGACATATTTTAACTTTACCAATGAAAATTAATTTTGTTGGCTGTTTAATCATTAACTTTTTAAAAAGAATGAAATGTTTTTCAACTACTTGCAATAATTAATTGAAGAAATTATTAAAGTTCTCTGCACTTTGTGCTGGACGGTTCCTTGACTGTGTTTTGCACGAAATTGTTATCAAACCACGCGAAGACTGCCGTCAGAACATTCAATCCCAACGAAATAAACAACCGAAATTTGATCAAAAACACGAAGCGTCCTCAAGATTGATGACTGCTCCCTCGAATTGTTCTTTGTGTTTACGCTATATAACAGGATGAGTCTGTTTTCATGCAAAAAGCACCTCGCGTCCTAACAGGAGCACTTTTCGTGCAAAACACAGTCAAGGAACCGTCCAGCAGAAAGTGCAGAGTTATTAAAGTTGAAAATTGCATAGCAAATCGAAATAAACATCAATATTTAACACTCGTTGAAATAACCACCCATAATAAATATTCCATTCCATTTGATCCATCCACTCGCTGCTGCCACATTCCTCACGCAAAATAATTTTCTTATTTAATTAAGTTATTCCTTATGTCGGACATTTTATGGTTTATGCACATCAAACTGTCAAAAATAATCTGTCAAAAATAAACTTTGGCGGCTCATATCTCGGCTCAGAGAAAAATTGCGCCGTTTTTGAAAACGGATTTGGAATCAGCGCATCCGAATCTATCAATGGTGCAAGTCTCATCAAAATCTCAAGCGGACGCTAAAGTGACTTCCCTTGTGAGATTGGATGAAATAATGAGAAACAAATGAAGAAGAGATGGGATGGCCTTACTGGCCGTTTGGCTGTCTAAACAAGAGTTTTGCCCCGCCTCTAAAATTTTCCTCTTCCATTAGGCATCGATCTCTGAAATGAATAATAAGTGGTTATAATAGTGTTGTCTCGAATCCTTTTGTTCATAAAGTAATTCATGAAAAAAAAAATGATCAAATCAAACCTTTCAATTTCTTATATTTTGATAATAACTTGTTATAATTCTACGTAGAATAAAGGCTTATTAACTACTCGACATAAAAATTTAATCCTTTTCCTATTTCTACATTTTTATGGTTCTCTTTAATAATTTATTTTTTTTAGATTGTTGGCCGTTTGGAATCACGCTTACCCCTTCATGCTATTCGCATCCCAGATAACGTCAATAAAAAATATCCATGGATCATTAAAAACCTGGAGGAAAATGCGCAAAAGATCACCACCCATTTTGATGTTCATAAAAGTTTAAAAAAGATTGCCGATGGAAAATTTACAATTCCCCTCAATCAAAGCAAAAAAGCTCGTGCATATTCGTATTTTGATAAAATGCCAAAGAGACTGACGTGTTTTGAAGCAGAAATTCCATCAGATTATTGTCCATGCTATGATGAAATTCAAATCCCAACAAACGATGCTCACGAGGCTGCGGAAAACTTGGTACGAGTAGTGAACTCTTTATTAGAAAGCTCGGAGCAACCTGACGAATACGACGAGAATCAAGTTAAATTCCAAGAAAAGGAAGAGAAAGAATATTATATGTGCTCACCTTTGGAACTCGCTAGCGTCGATTTTGCTGCTGTTCGATTACCAGACAGTGCCTTACTAAATAACACGCATAATCCTGATACGCCTTTAATAACCGCAGAGTTACAGTAAATTGAATGAACCGAATTAGAATATGATTGGTTTAATTTAAGATATCGAGTAGTGATTAAGGCAAAACCAAGTGGTGCGCTTATTGAAGGACTACTATCGTACGATTTGAAACAAAATAAATGGTCGACGAATACAGAAGTAGAGAGAAACAATAGGTATCTGAAGAATAATACTATTCGATTAATTTTAAACAAAATTAAAACTAAAACACCATTACGTCAATTAGAATGCGAATAAAACGAGATCAGAAAACGTAAAAATTTAACGGAAATTTAACGTTTCGGGAAGGTATTTATATCTTTCGACAGTTTAAGAAAAAAATTCAAACTGGACTAGGTTTTCCTAATGTACGTAAAATTTGTAAAACGCCCTCAAAAAGCAGAAAATCGTTATTTCGTGCTTTGGTTATCATTCCAAAAATTTTGTGATTCACGCACACCGATGACAGCCATTAGAAATAAAGATCAACGAATTTGATCACATTTCCAACAAACTTATTCTTTTACGTAAACAGTATTTTGACTATTATTATAGGAGCACCGATGCGCCTTCTATCAATAAACCTTTAATCTCAAAAATTAGTAAGAGCGTTTTCAAATTATTTGATTTTAAAATTTTTCACCTTATAGCGTCCTTAAAATACTTAAAACATGAAATCTTCTAACTCTTCAAGATTTTCTTTGGCGTGTTCACGTATATTTTATAGTTTATCACCATTATTCTATTATTTATGTTAAATATATTTACAGGTATGGTAATTCATCATTTTGTGTCGATAATCCTACATTGAAGAAGATTTGCTATTGTGTACCACGGAGTATTGATCCCGTAACGGCTATATTATAATAATTTTCAACAGTTCTGCTTAAAACAATTTTAGACTTTCTTGTATATTATTTATATAAGTTTTTTGACGGAAAATCAATCTGAGAGCTAAAGCACACTTCACTAGGCACTCTAGAAATTCCCGTGAATGTTAATTATATATATACACTAGCTGACAAAAGTTTTGTCACAAATGTTTTTTCGGGTTTAACTTTTTTGTGACTTGACCAAATTGGCTGATTTTTTGATATGGTAGATTCATATGGTTGTACATAATTTTACAAATTCCCGCTTGTGATTACGATGATCCGTTTTACAGTGACAAGCGTTTATCGTAAAACGCGTAGCTCGAAGATATTACGCACTTTTCTTGCACTGAATTTTTTGATAATTTTTAAAGTTCAATTATATTTTTTTCATAATTTATTGAAAATAGCAGTAATTGGCAACATTTTAGAGAAGACCCCACGTAAAGAAACTCCAATTGCCACTCGGCAAGTTGATATCAATATGAGGGAAAACGGAATGCGTGGTACCGAAATTGCCATGGTAATTTAAACCAAATTTTGCTACTATAACATTTTAAACACTGATTCACATAAAATATCAAAAATCAGCCAATTTGGTCAAGTCACAAAAAAGTTAAACCCGAATAAACATTTGTGACAAAACTTTTGTCAGCTAGTGTATATATTTCTGAATATTTTTTTGTCGCGTTATCCTGTCATACCCTAGTTGTTGTTATCATCATATCTATTATCAAAATATAAGAAACTGACAATTTCAATTTTATTTTTATAAAAAATAAAAGTAATAAATCTGATTTGATCTTTAAATTTTGAAGAAATATAATGAAAAACAGAGAAATTATTAACATAAATTGAATATTTGTTTCATGATCTCTTCGAGACCATTGAAAATAATTCAAAAATGTTGAAATTGTATTTTCAATTTCGTATATTTTGATAATAGTTGTTAAGAGTGTTATTAAAATTCAGATGTAAAAAAATTTCAGTCCGTGAAAGTGCGGCCGGTGTACAGGCGCATCATCGAGCACATTGTTGCAGATGGATATTCATAATTTGGGATTACTAATGCAAAATCAAATATAAAAATCATAGTAAAGACTATATATGGATTTAATTTATTCTTTATAAAATAGTGATTAAATTAGAGATAATTTTTGGTTTTCAAAATGGCTAATTCGCAAATTGAGTGTTCTGAACATTGTGGCTATTCAAAAGTCAGAGAAAATTTTGATAGCCCATTCATACCATAAGTATGATAGGTTTAAGACGGGTGTTGACGTATTTAAGATCAACAATGTGTTGGATGTTGAGATTGTACACGGGCCGCAGTCTCACGGCCTGAAATTTTTGACATCCGAATTTTAATTTCACTCAGTTGTTAATTTCATATTAATTCTTATTGTGAGACACGTAAATAAAGAGTTAATAAGAAAGCCTCTGACCATCAACAGCCTACAAGAATAAGTATCGTGTTTTTTGGGGAAACATAAATATTTTATTCTATATGAGCAGATTCGGATAGCTCAATTCCTCGATTACCTCAAACTTGATTAATTAAACATTTATTAACAAATACAAATATAAAAAACAACAATAAAAACAATACAAACAATAAAAACAACAAAAATTGCTCTCCTTCTGCAAACCAAGACGCAAAGATGATTCACGACAAATGTTCAATTAATTACCATGGTATTGTAATTTTCAGAGATCGGTGCATAATGGAATAGGAAAAATAAGAAAAAATAATGGTCTCGTTTGTTCTTCCATTTCCCCTGTTCTTCCATTAGATACCGATCTCTGAAAAGGTCAATACTACTGGAAATTATTTTCCGGCAATGAAATTAAATCAACAGGTAATCATATTTTTTATTAGGATGACGAAAATTAAATGCTTCACATTTTCACACTTTCTGACCAGAGTTTTCAGTGTATTTCACGGTGTTGTTTTCGCAAAGTTATTTTTTTACCCAATTTTTTCTGGAATAATAAAATAATTTACTGTTCACTTATCTCCTAGAAAATTCCATGTAGCCCAATCGAAAAAAATAAGGATATTTGCAAATATAACAACTCAACGTTTCAAGTTGTTTATTTTTGCGTGTCGATGTATGCGGACAAAACAAAAAATGACGAACATTTCTTTATTTTTTCGATAAATTAAATAATTGAAACCATTTTTTACATATAAATAAAAACACATAAAAAATTACAAAAAAAAACTATCTTGAATAATAGTGATAAACTATTGTCCTTTTCAGAGATCCGTTCATAATGAAAGAGGAAAAAAATTAGAAAAAAATGAGGTTCTCGTTTGGACGGCCTCTCTTTTCTATCTCATCAATGCGTGTTGTCTCAAAAAAATGGAAGAGGAATAGATGGAAAGTTCCTTTGTGGCCGTCCATTCTTTTTCTTCTCTGAAAAGTATAATAAAATGATTTTATTGTCCGCAATGTTGCGCTCATGTGAATTAACACAATCCGTTTTTTTTTAAATTGGAGCTGATAAAGCTTTTTTTCTAATTTTTGGGCTACACTGATTAGCAAAAAATAAGCACGCCAAATGAAAATAACTATTTTTTCTAGATTTAAACGCGTTTTATTAAATTCCAAGTGGAAATTTAAAAACTAATTTTTGCATCAATTTTTCCGAATTTCCTTAAAATATATCTGATGATTTAAGTTTTTATGAAATTTCGTCTTAAAGTTACTCTTTTGAAGACCTGTTTTTAAGATATCATTTGGCGTGAATAAGTTAATTTATTATGCCAAGATAGTGTTCAAATATACTTTAACCTCCAATGAGCATTATTTTATCGGGGAAAAATAAAGATAATTCACACCCGGACCAAAAACGGGACCGCTTCGAAACCGGCGTCAACAGCATAAGTATTGACGCTTTTTTTTCAATGCGGGCGCAATTGTTGTCATCATTTTTTAATTTGTAAAATATTTTGATTTCTTGATGTATACAAGTTTAATTAAGTTTTAATTTGTGTTAGAATAATTAGAATAATTATCTGAACGTATTGGTAACAAAAAATGATGCTTCTCTATAGTTTTATTTTTTGCTGTTTCATTAAATTCAATATAAATAATTAATCTACTGACAGGTTATTTTAAGAAGCATTTCATCTGAATCAGCATAAAATTCTCTATAAGATGATATTTTACTTTTCACTGTCATTTTACTTTCAAATTTTTTATAACAGTTTAAAACTTCTACGTAGCAAAAAAACATTAAAAATGATTATTATTTGTTTTAAAATTACTTTAATACATTCAGATAATTTTCCCAGATGTTTTATATACAAATAATTAACTTACCTTATTTAGAATGAAAGACGAACTTTTAGTGGTCAACATTTTTCTAGTCCCCCCCCCCCCCACCCTTTTGGCAAATAGCCAACAAAAATGTGTTTCCTCTATTTCAATGTTATTGTCCGGGTGTGGATAATAGTTATGATACCGTAACAAAAACAATAAAACAAAAAAGGCCTCACACCAACTGAATTTGTAAAAACCGTTACTCATTTAAGAAGCTTAAATGTCATTTTCTAATGAGGAATTCGGTGTTTCAGCTCATTTAAGAAAAAACAATAAATTGACGAAAAATTGAGATATATAGTTTACACTTGTAAATATGCAGTAGACGTAAAAAAGCTGTGTTATATGACATTCAAAAATGTAAATTATTTATTTAATTGTTAAATTGTTTATTGACAACTTACAGCTCTTTATATCAACTCAAAACGTTTGTGTTTAATGGATGTTGCGTAGAAGACACATATATTACATTTGTTCTAATAATACGATTTGTGAAAAATCCTATATAAAAATTCAGCTTTTTCCGATTAAAAATCAAACCTTTAACATATTCTCGAAAACTTTTTATGAATATGATTGCTATTAGCGGATCCAATGCTGGATATATTGAAACTGTAGGTGTTATAAATGAATATATGTAGATGCTAGGTACATTAAACATTGGGAAAATAAAAGCGCAACTGACTGGTATAAACATACAAACAATAGGAACGAGTGACTGAAAAAGTTTTATTTACTCTCCTCTTCCAATTTTACATAATTTAATCACGTTTTCCTAATTTCGGCGTAGAAATCTGAATATTCGGAGCAATTTTGGAATTTTACAATATAAAAACAACAAAGATATTGTCGTAGTGCAGTTTTTTGATACATCAGACAAAAATACTTTTATCAAAGGGAAATAACACTTCTTTGAAAAAATCCCAATAATGAGAATCCAAGAAGAGGATCAGCGAGAACACAAATTAATCTTTTAAATGATGAACATTCCTACAACAATACAAGCATATTTTTAACAAAAGGTGTTATTAGTTAATTATAATATAATAAAACTTTTCGTTTAAAGGAGCATTATTATCGTAGTGCAGTTTTTTGATACTTTATTTGAAAGAGAACATTTCGCGCCTCTTGTGTTCTCGCTGTGTCTTTTCTCTGATTCTCATTCTTAGAGTTGTGTTTGTGTTCCCTTTATAGATATATGATTTTGACTCGTGTGTCAAAAAACAACCCTACGACAATAAGTCATGCTGTTTGAACCTAGTAGTTGTAGAGGGGGTCGATTTAATTATAAATCCAAGTACAGAGCAGAAACTCCAAGATAGAACGTGTCCAAAACAAATTTGAAGGCGGAGCCAAAAAAATAAATGCGGGCTTACTTTTTGGCAAAAAACGTGCCTTGGTTTTATCAATTTTTTTCAGACAATATTTTATTTTCTATTATTTAGTCACAGTAAAACTTGAAAAATGGTTTTCCATTATTAATTTTATTCATATATTATCAAAATATAAGAAATTGATAATTCATTTTCAACATTTTTAAAATTATTCTCAAATAATCTCAATGAGAACATGAAACAAATATTCAATTTATGTTAATTATTTCTCTGTTTTTCATTATATTTCTTCAAAAATATGAGGCGCACTTTTTTAAATATTATTTTTTCATTTGATTTTTATGATTATTATTATTTTTAACATTTATTCCACAATTGAAACAACATCTAAAACATATTCTTCAATTTATTTAAGCAAAAACAGTATAGAACGAGTCTAAACAAGAAAATAATCATAAAAATTAAATGAAAAAATAATATTTAAAAAGTGCGCCACATTTGGCGACGACTATAATATAATATTGAAATTTATTTTCGTGCCTGCGCATTATTTTCGTGCCTGCGCATTTTTTTTTGTTTTGTTTTATTCAGAACATGTCTCGAAAACGAAATAATAATAAATTGAGAATTAAATCGACACCGCTGTCTCTTTGCACCAATGACATTAAACCAGACCAATTACATGTGTCTTTAAACCAAGAATATCAAAACATCAACAGCTTCAAAATGTAATAATTCTAATTATAAGGATAACAATGACAATTGGTTTTGGAGATATCACAATCTCAGAATATGCAAGTCTTGCGCCAATCGTAAGTTAAAAATAAGTTAAATATTAATTATGAATTACATTTACCTGATATATTAGTGTCTTGAATAATTGACGATTTAGATCAAGAGAATGTGCACTTGCTTTACCAATATACTTGGACGATGTTTTATATGTTTTATATCCACAAAATATGATTATTGACAGTAATATTAACTAAAAAAACATTATTATATAAAATTTCAAACTAAACAAACTATCTGGTAATCAGAGTACTATAAAACTACAAAATTTGGGTTCAGGTTGGATTTACGTTTTTTAATAGTTTGCTTTGTGGCAGTATGCAGGAACGTGTTTATCCTTTAAACGGGAAAATTATTAGTACATGCACTCCACTGCCACGAAACCGCGCCGCATTGCAAAAGATTGCGCACCAATTGCACGAACACTTCCTTTTAATTTATTATTATTTAATTTATTTATTATTGATTAACCAAAGTGTATAAACAAAACTATTATATTTTTCAGAACAATATATAACATTTAAACTAATTCTTCTGTTAAACAATAATTATTAGGGTGAACCAAAATTTTTTTCCGATTTTTTATTAAAAATTTAAACATAATTTTACAACACATGAAAAACAATTAGGTTTCAAAGTAAAGACCATTTGACTCTATGGCTTGAACCCATCCAGTTGTTCGATCCCGCTGCGGTACCACTCCTTGTTCTTAGAGGCGAAAAACTGGCGGTACCCGTTTTCGACATCGACCAGGCCATTGAAGCTACGACCACGAAGAAAGTGTGCCATGGATCGGAAAAGAATGATAATCAGATGACGCAAGGCCCGGACTATAAGCTGGATGTGGAAGAAGTTCAATGGCGTCGAGATTTTTTATATTTTCCTTCGTTTGTCTGGCGGTGTGCGGTTTTGCATTGTCTTGTTGAAGGAGTATCCGCTTCCGATTGATCAATGCTGGATATTTATCGCCAAGTGACGCATACATTCGATTAAGTTGGGCGCAATAGAGGTCTGCGTCGATGGTCCGACCATTTGGAACTAGTAAATTACGCCTTCGATATTCCACCCACAGAAGTGGGTTTCGCCGTTTGACCGGGTTCCAACCATTGATTTTGTCTGTCCGGGTTACTTAACTAGACCCACTTTTCATCACAAGTTACAATTCTACGAATAAAACGGTAATCTTGTGGATTTTCGAGCAGTTTTCGGCAAGTCTCGACCCGTTTTTGAGCTTGAATTTCAGTCAATGCATGAGGTACTTCTCGGCAGCGTCTATTGACCTTCCCAAGGGCGTGAAGTGAAGATGTCGTACAACTGATGTTTGAGGAATATCGAGCTCGGCCGAAAATCTACGAGCCTTGTTTCCAATGGCGGAAAAAACACGAATGTCGGATTTTTCCATATTTCTTCTACAAGTTCAAAAAAATTTTAAATAAAAGATCAATTAAAAATTTTAATATATATTATGATAGAGCGGTTCAAGAGCTTTAAAAATATATATAACACATGTTTATAAAAATCTTTATTTGGTAAAAAAAAACAATTAGACAAAAAGATATAGGAAATCGGAAAAAAAATTTTGGTTCACCCTAATAATACTGTCGTTTTCAGAGATCGGTGCCTAATGGAAGAGGAAAAAATAATAAAAAGTGTTAGTCTCGTTTGGACGGCCACACGACCGCAAAGGACTTTTCCATTTATTCCTCTTCAATGTGGGCCGCCCATTTTTTTGAGACAACACACATTGATGAGATTCAAAAGAGTTGCCGTCCAAACGAGAACCTCATTCCATCCTAATTTTTCCCCTTCCATTAGGCACCGATCTCTGAAAAGTACAATAAATAAAATAAAATAAAAAAAACTAAATTGAAAGGGCGTTTTTTGCGCAATTGGTGCGAAGTATTTTGCAATGCGGCGCGGTTTCGTGGAATGTAATTAAGTGCATGCAATAAATAATTTTTAATAAAATAATGATTTAAAAATATCTGTAATTTACTGGAAAATATAGTTTTATCAATGATTTTCCATAACCAATTAACGGGTAAATACGTTCTTGCATAAATTTTTTCTTGCATAGATGGGATTCGTAAAATATCCGATTGCACACCAAAAGCTTAATCCTTAATTAATTTTAGACCTCCCTTATAAATTAAAGGGGTGGTGTTTTTGGAAAGCAAGTTATAATAGATACAACCAAAAAAATGCAATTGGGTGACATAATAATTAATCGAGCATTTAAGTAGGCGTGTGATTGATACATATTTTCTTTGCACACCAAATTGAACATGATATTTTTCAATATTTAAACGTGTCTCACTAATTTACACGTATTATTTTACTATAATTTGATATGTCATTTTTTCTAGTCAGTCTTAAACTATCTAAAAATATGCGTTTCTTATCAAAAATTTTAATTTGAACATCTTTTCTGAGCACCCAAATTAATCATTCAATTTGGAGTGTCTTTGTATAATGTTTTGATACTTGTTAGTTTGAAAAATAAAATATAAATATATTTTACCCTCGACCATCAAAAAATAACATTAATAAGTTGAAATCTTAAAATAGGTTTATTTTTAATTTATTGTAATCAACATTTCCTATTGTAAAGTTTACTTCAAAATACAATTTCTGTAATTCAAGAAAGCTATAGCTTCTTCTCAAAAAAGTTAATAAAGATAAATTATAGAAAGAAACCAATTATGGTTTGTTTTGGCTCGGTTCTAGGTAACATAGTAACTTTATACTATTTAGTTGGTAAGAAAGAAATTTTGCTCGAAGAAGTTCTTATTGATTACAATAAAATAGGTAATTGAATTAGGTTGAGAGAGAGTTACATTCAAATATCTCTCAATATTCCCTCGATACCTCACAAATTATGAGAAAAAATCGAAAATTATCATGATTTTCTATCGCTTAAAAAATTTACCATCGGGATAATATATGAAGCACTTCCAATATATTGACTTATCATTGTTTTACGTGTCCCATTTATACTAAATTTGTAAGCTACTGTTATATATGTCAACTGTGAAATATCCATATGGTACTGTGTCCATAAATCCTTTCTGTAATAACAAATTTGAGTTATACATATCCTATTAGCCTATTACCTGAACCATTTATCATAATCATCAGTTGGTGTCATTATGAGAAATGTGACAAAGAAAGAAAAACATGTTAATATGATAGGTAAACTAAATAATACACAGATGTTGCTATTTTTACTGTCAAAGGTTCTGAATGTTCTGTAAATGAGCTATATTTTGCAATAAGTTATTAATTTGTTTGAAAAAGAGGCGTTTTGAAACGAAATTTTGCGATTATTTATTATTACATTTTTTAAAATCATTTTTCTAAATTTACCCGTTTAGAATTTCAGTTGCACATCAGGATAAAGCAATAGCTCTCGCAATAGAAAATAATGTACCATTTTTTTGAAGAAAGAGAAAGAAAGAAAGATTGGGTAATAAATGAATTCATGGTATATTGCAAACTGCGCACACATTTCCAGTTTTTTCTTTAAATTTTTAATAATAATAATAATATTGTCCTTTTCAGCGACCGGAGCTCAGTTGAAGAAGGAAATATAAGAAATAATGGTCTCGTTTTGCCGGCCACTATTTTCTATCTCGTGTTGTCCACGCCAAATTGAAATCATTATTATCTTATTCTTACGCTTGTCTTTCCAATTTCACGTGTCTTTTACGCAAATATTGTCTACGCCAGTTTGTTAGGCATTCCTAAAACTCTCTAAAACTATTAAAATCTTTACAATGTGCATGCCAAATTGAGCGTTTAAACTGAAAGATCAGAAAACATATTCAAATACAGTTTTTCGTTAAGAGAAGCAGTATTCAAGACAAGCAGTATTCGATATAGTTTATAATGTGCGTTACACGTTTACGTGAAAAGTACTCTTAAGATAATATGTGAAATGTTATAATATACATTTAAATATTAGAAAATGATCATTTTCATTTGGCGTTCAAAGTTTTTTGAGATGATTTTATCAGCCGTCCAGTTGGAGTATATTGTCTCAGAAAAAATAGATAACAAACATTAAAGTGATGGAAACTCCTTTGTGGCCGTTCAAACGAGAACATAGTTTTTTCCCATTTTTCCTCTTTCATTAAGCATCGAATATACAGTACCGGTCAAAAGGTTGTAAACGCGGGGTTTTTCGAGCATAACTCTACGAATATCTACGAATACCCCGTCATTACAGAGGCAATTTGTAAAATATCAAAACAGTAAACAAATAGTACTCAAATTCAGATTTTTTGCGACTTTTTCGAATAATGGGTTTGTGGAGGTTTGTGATAGACAAGGAAGGAATATTCAAGTCGTTTATTGTTATAAGCAATAATTACACTTAATAATCGTCTTCTGCTCGTCTTTGCCTCTGAGGTGGTTCAGTGGGAACTTGTTGTTGTGACCAAATCCGCTTCTTTTATGCAATCGGCGGTGGGCGTGGCTTGATGTTGTTGGCTGATCATTGGTCGTTGAATCCTCCAGAATTCCAGATGGAATTCTGGAAGTAGATCGATGGCGGTGTAGATCAACATCGTGGCGTGGTGTCATCCATGGTCACGATGGTCGCATGAAGCGACAGGGTTTTTTGCATATTTTTTTTCAAACTTATATTTGTTTTAGATTTATCAATGTTTCCAGTGTTTTTTTGTAGCTTTCAGTTTTCTGGTATGCCTAGAGCTGGTAAAAATCGTCACTTGACGATTGAGGAGCAAAAAGTCATTTTTCGGGGACACCTTGGTGAATCTCTGGGAGATCTTGCTTCTCAGTTTGACGTAGGAAACCCGTGCATCTGTAGATTTTTGAGACGTTGGAAGAGCCAAGGATGTCAGCAAGTAAAGTTTCAAATTGGCCGTCCACTTATCACTAATCGTCTCGCTGATATTAACATCGTGTGTGTCTCCAGAATCAATCCCAGGCTGACGGCGTCTGCGATTCGAAGAGACGTTTTCATGAATTGTTCGGTTTCCCCATTGACCTCGACCGGTCGATGGGGAAATTCAAACTACTTTGAGGGTCCAGTAAAGAAGCCTTTCATTTCGGAGAAGAACAGAAAAGCCAGAGTTCCCAAGGCGAAGGAGCACCTGATTTGGACTCGTCAAGATTGGAACCAAATTTTATGGTCGGGGGAAAGCAAGTTCCTGCTTTTCGGAAGTGACGGAATTCAATGGGTACGGCGTTCAGTTGGCTCCCGGTATGATCCCAGATACTAGTTACCCACCGTTAAGCAAGTTGTATGGTGTGGGGCTCCTTTTCCAGAAAAGGCATGGGTCCAATTCATCGCATCACAGCCATCATGGATTGCCACGTCTACAAGGATATCCTAAAATCTAAAATGCTGCCACATTACAAAACCATGAGTCGTGGGATAATTTTCCAACAGGACAATGATCCAAAACACACTTCCAAGTTTGTAAAGGTACAATAGATTTCATTGACTCTCGTGGCTTTGCAACAAATTATTAGACCCAATTTGTTAGTTTTTTTATGTTATGTGTTGAATAAACGTGTTTTTTGGAAATTATGATTTTTTGAAAAATTAAGGCCAAAATTTAATTTTTTCGAAAATTCAATTTTTTCCCTAAAAATTTTATTTTTTCTTATTTTTGTATGGCACTTGTCTTTCAAATTTCGGCTCAATACCGGCTCTCGAAAACCAGTTATGCTCTAAAAACCCAGCGTTTACAACCTTTTGACTGGTACTGTATGAAAATTACAAGAATTTCAAGAATTTCCTCAAACTTTTGAACATTGTTATATGTACAATTAAATACGAAGCCTTTTTTAAACAAATCTAATTTCTAAACAAGTTTTACCTGCATACAATGACATATCTATAAAAGAACTGAATCGTCAATAATGATAAACAGCATATATACAAAGCACAATAAAGGCATAACAAAGGAATACCAAACTTCCTATAATACTTTATAGAACCGTTCAAAAATAGAATCATAGTTGTTTCTTTTTCATGAACCATCTGATCAAAAATGAAAGTTACTTTTTAATATTTCTAAAACATACCGGTAACGATATCGCTTCGACGAAAGCATAAAAAATCGAAAAAGATGAAAAGCAAGTCATAAGGTATTTGAACTGTCCTAAATACCGAGAAGACTTGCACAAAACTGCTAATAAAATACTGTTGTTGATAATTGCGAAAATAAACGCGATTATCTGTATTATCTTGTTGGCGGATATCATTTAAATTAAAATTCTCAATATTGTTAATTTTAGAATATTCTTTTATACTTACTATCGTTTTACAATATACCCAGGGAATTATGTGCTTAACATACATTTTTATTGTTATTATTATTATTGTAGAGTACATTTAAGAAAGCTTTGCATCATCAGGGAATTAATTAAATAAAGAATATAATTAGTAGATACTTTGAACATTCCCCTTGTTTAAGTTTAGTACTAAATAGGATATGTACTATCCATAAAGTTATTCTCCGATGATTTTTTTCGAGAATAACTTGTCTGCAGCTGTCTGCACAATTGTCTGTAAGAACACCGAACGTGCTTACATTATAAAATATTATGTTTACACGTCTTTGAACATTTAAAACACCATACTTGAATAAATAATTGAGAGAAATAATGACACTGGTGAATCCGAACGCGTCGGTTGAGAACAAATCGCGCTTCGGCGACGGACGACAAAGCTTTTAATAAGAATTATTCAAATTTTGGCAGTCCCGGTTTCCTAATGACACTTGAAATAAAATATAGAACTAAATTAAAGTCTAATGATATAAAAAAGAAACTTTTTCAAGCTCATTAGAGCCAAGGTCATTAAAATAAATAAAAATAAAAATAAATGGATTTTAAAATCAATTTTGGAATTATTTTTAAAAATTTATGATACGTTTCAGTGTTTCAACTATCTTGTATACAGTAAACATATTTCTACTCTCTTAGCCTGCTTCTGAATACTTAAAATCGATGTTTTTAAGATTTCTCTCGTGAACGAAGCGTGTTTAGTTCGCGGCGGACGCGTGCGGATTGACCAGTGTGATTTTTCGAAAATAATATAAAATTTATCACATTAAGCAAAATCGTAAAAATGAGCTGTGAGATATGCAAAAACACTAAAAATAATTTCCAGTCCGCCAAATTAACTCATAAAGACAGAACCTCAGAAAACTCACTCACGTAAAATTGAAATATCGCTTTTCTGATTTTTACACGCACCATACAATTGATACGTGTAATTTACAACAACATAGTTAACGCCAGTTGGACAGATTTTCCTTAAACTATCCGAAAACAGTACTATATTCCCAAAATATTAAGTTTCAGAAAGTTTTCTAAACTATTTGGAATGGTCACTTATTTCTAATATTTCATAAACAATTAACAGAAATCTTTTAAGAGAAGACTGATAAATTTACGTGAAAAATAGTTTTTATGTTTCACGTATAAAATGCGTTTGAACATTAGGAGTTCGCCATTTTCATCAGGAGTGTTTACATTATATCAGTATTCTGTTGTTTATCTTTTTTCATGGATATAAAATTGTTTTCTCCCTAAAATTTTTGTCTCGCATGACTTCTTCCGGAAACTATCCCAATGTTTGATCCAAACGAGTTGGAATCCGAATCCTAGCATGACTACTACCAAAGTTTCAAGCAAGATTCATTTAAGCAGTTCATTAAAGCGCTGAAGATCTAGATAGTTTCTGACATACATTCCATATTTTAAAATTATTTACATTAGAATATTCACGTGAAATACTAGAATCTTCTGTAAAAATATTAGAAATCGAAAATTTAATTTGGCGTGGGTAAGTTCTGTTTCATCTTCCAGTGGCGAATTGTAAGATAATCTATCGGGGGAGCGTGGGAAGGTTTTATTAGGGTTCTTTGTTAATTAAAAATCCTATTGAATATACCTTATCTTTTATCGGGTAACAGTTTTCTTGTAATCGAGTTATGCCCCAATATTTTTCCCCTAATTATTTTTTGTCGTTCTTGCAATCGGCTTCCGATGTGTTTGTCCGTTATAAGATCTCGCAATTCAAAAGATCTTTTCAACACGAAAAGCGAGCTTTTTGATTCAGTTCTCTCAGAAACTGGACACCTTCCATAAAATTCATTATCTATCCTATGAAGAATGGTTTAGGTCGAAATGATAAAATTTATTATAAAAATTGTCAGATAATTACATTAAAATGTTATTAATAGTTTGAAATATTATATTTTTTGTTAATGCTTGAGAATTAAAAATATCCGAAACTCGATACTTGTAAGGAGGTCGCTGTTGCTTCCACCTTTGTTGTGGTGGTTCAGTGGCAATAAATAGGTTTATTTAGACAACAAAAAAAGAAGATTTAATGTCGGCCTCTTCCGGCTCGACACTGCTCCGCGACTGTGGTGTTCCCGGTTACTGATTGGCTTGTACGTCTTCGTTGTCCGGATCCTGAGCCTTCTTAGTGTGGGTTCAGCTCCTGAGGCTGGTTCGACAGCAGGTGTGCGGCAAGGCTTGATTGTGCGTGGCGACTTGTTTGATCCCTAGTGATGATCAAACGGGAGTGTGCGGTTTGGAGTGTGGTTGACCCCAAGTGACTTGTGGAAAAGACTTCTCTTCCTTGTGCAATGACTTCTGAAGTGATCGAAACTCCGATCACTTAAATAGCGAGGAAGTGTTACGACATGTTGATTAATGTGTCACGACACTCGCTAAGTATTTCATAACACGTCGCTGCGTTTATTTCATTCCTCATTTGTTTCTTGGCCATTCCAAGTTGCCGTATAGGCGACAATGCGTTATTTTAACTAGAAAGCCAACGCGTAGAGAAGAAACTTGAAGAATTATAAATCTTTGAAAACAACGTACACCAACATCTGTTAGTTGAAAAAAGACCATAATAGTGTTTAACGAATAACTAAATTGCTGTTTGATTGATACTCAGTTGCCGATTCCTGCGACCATCGAGACTAAGTATGCCTCGACGATGTGGATCTACCTACACTTCCACCGATCTACGTCCAGAACTCTATCGTGAATTCTGGAAGACTCAATGACCAATATTCAACCGATAACATGAAGGCCACACCCACCTCCGATCGCATGAAAGGAGTGGATTTGGTCACTATTATCAACCACTGAAGCACCTGAGACAGAGGCAACAGCGAGTAGAAGAATAATATTAATTATTTGTTATTACTGACCAAATAAAGTGCTTATTTACTACCTGCCCTGACGTTCACACTTCGGCGTCCGTTGTTTAAAAAATTCTTATTACTTCAACCAAAATATTCAAAACACAAGACATACGTGTTTTCCGTTGGAAAATTGATATATTAGAAATACATTAGAAACTTTAGCGGAATTTATTTCATGTTTATAACAACTAAAAAATAAATAAATAAACTGTAAAAAGAATGACGGCAAGAAATTCTGGATAAGTCGATTTATCGATGTTGCATTTATTGGTATTACAACAGCAAGCATGTGATCCAGGGAAGCGTGGTGACAGTAAGCATCCCAACTCCTAAATATTTCAATATTTAAATATCTTTCGAATGGTAATAAATTGTTCTCTGTATAATATGAGAAAAACATGTTTAATTTCTAAAAGAAATTTCATAATTTCAATTTAAGTCTTAAAATGGGACTGATATTTCGGATACTAACATACGCCTTCAACTTCCACGACTACTGCACAACTTGCAAAAAAGGGTTGACAAATTGCAAAACCACGCCCTTCATTATTTTTTAAAATTTCTTTATTTTTTAAAACCGTTTTTGAATTTATAAACTGTTCTAAACAACAAATTAAATGAAATTTGAAAAAGTTACGCTTAAAATAAAGAATATAAATAAAAAGTCCCCGCTGTAAATAAAAAGTCGCGTACTCAAAGTACGAAAAAAGTCTTTTAAAAAAGGCCAACTTGAACCCAGGTAAACTATAGCGGCGATATTTTTGTTTTTTTGCACCTCAATTGGAATTCTTTAACCTCGAGCAGAAATGTGCTTATGACTAATATTTTGACAAAAATTTAAGAAAAAAGTCAACCATAACACGTGATTTTCGCTTCAATTTAATGTCGCATTTTAACAAAAACACGCCAAATGTAACTTTAAATGTGTCAGCAAATGAGTCAGTCAGGTGCTCAAATACTATTATTTGGTAAGAGAATCGTTTGATAAATAGTTTAAAGTAATCGTGTTAAAATTATGCCGAGAACATTCTTGAATTAAAGTGTTTACTAATGCGAATTATAAAATTGATAATGATTCGTTTTTCGATTGAAAAATTCGCATGTAAAAATGTCAGGCCGTGAAAGTGCGGTCGGTGTACAAGCGGATGATATCCAACATATTGTTACAGATATTGCAAACATATTATTGCGGACTGGTGCTCATATTTAAATTATTGTTTGTGTTTAACAGTTAACGAAATAAAATAATACGAATATCTTCATATGATGCTTTGTCACAAATATTAAATTAGTTTTAGTGAGCACACCACCCTCTATAGTAAAATTAGGGTTTAATTAAAGGTCTTCAATATTAACTTGCCCATTAATCATGAAATTCTGTGAATTTTTAGAATTACAAAAACTTCACATAAAACCTTTCAGAAAAGTCGATGGGGGATTTTAAAAAACGCGATTTCTATGCGGAAAGTTGACGTTTGAGGGTAGCGTGAGTTACCAATATTTGTTTGTGTACTCACTTAAATTAAGGAAAAAATATATTATTATATTCGTTCTATTTAAACTTTATTGAAAGTCTTTTCTTTCTGAATTAATTTAGGCGTAAAGGTCTTTTATTAGGGCAATTATTATTTTTTTTTAAGAAAAGGAAATATATATTGTTCTTTTCAGAGATCGGTGCCTAATGGAAGAGGAAAAAAATTAGGACGGAATGAGGTTCTCGTTTGGACGGCCACTCTTTTTTTACGAAATTGAACATCTTCTTCCACAATGGCCAGGTGACATAGTCTTTGTCCTGAACCCAGAAGTGACCCTGATCTTTGTCAATATGATTAGTGAAAGTATGATGCAATTTGTGCGACTTTTGCCATGGAAAATATGGCGAGAAAAGGGGTGAGAATGCAACATGTTCGATAATGTCATTTAGAGTTTGATTGTCAGAAAATGAGCCATGAAGACAGTCATGTCCAAAAACGAACAGGGAAAAGCCAAACACTCCTTTAAAAAAATATGGGCAGCACACATTGAAGAGAAATTGACGAAAAAGTTGTTTGTGGCCGTGTGGCCGCCCATCATTTTCTCTTCTTTTATTGCTCTTCCATTAGGCACCGATCTCTGAAAAGGACTATATATATATATATACATACGCAATATTGCGCATGTACACCGACCGCACTTTCACGATCTGACATTTTTACATTCGAATTTTAATTTCACTCTTCATTTTCATTTTGGCGTGCTACAATTTAAATAATAATTTTAATAATTCAAAATTCTCACTTATATGCATTCATGGATATAATAAATTGGCTAGGGGTTGATATAAATTTGTTAAATATCGTATATCTTCAAATTTCAGTATATTCTGAAGTCCATTTACCTTGGGATTATTTTTCTTACCAGAAGAGTTAGAATACATCATAACCATATGAATAAGAAAAATATGACCACAGGAAATTAACTTATGTTAAATCTATAATTTCTTTAAAATGTCATGACTATTTTATCGAAATTCTGCAAAATTGACTAAATTAGTTTTTAAATTTCACATAGAAAGAATTGCATAAACATAATTTTTATCTGATATTATGATAAACTACTATCACGCAACCGTACGAATTTATACTAAATAAACCCCTGTATAATCAAAAGCCTTATTGCATTCATTAAGAACATCACAATCAAATATGGCGCCACCGGAAAGAAGTACGTATCTGAAAAAATGTATCTAGAAAATAGTATTAATATTTTCATTATTTTTGGATGTACATTAACACAAAAACAGTTTTATGCATGTAATCGAACATATTTCTAGATAAAGTTATTTACTTGACACAAAACGATGAACATTCACGTTCCTTCAAGTTGTATCCACCCGTATTATATGTGCCTGAATAAATTTATTTTCTTTTTAATTAAAATTTATTGAACAACCTTCATAGCATTTTAAGGAAAATGCAGTTGCTAATAAATTAATAGTAATAATAAATAGTAACATTATTTGTGGGGCTGAAAATAACCTTATTAATTTTTATCAAACACGTGCATATAATATAGTCTTTGTTTTCGATGTTTAATAATAATAATATATTGTTTACTTATATAATGATTTTTGGTGGCTAATAAAGGTTTGGGAACGTGGAAGAGAACTAAATCTATAACGAAACTGAAAAATGGAAACATAATTAGGTGTTTGTGATTGTTTATGTGTTATAGAAGAATTTTTATTTCCCTTGTTTCCTCGACTGGTAAATACAGTTTCTACTCTCAATTGAGGAAATTAATAATACATAGTACTTTGAATGTCCTAATACGTAGAAACTTCTACGGGATGCACCATAATTAGAGGGACTCAAGTTTGGCGAATGTTTGGCGAATGGCGAAATGCAATATTTTTTTTTACATTTTTCTCGAAATGTCATTGTTATTCTATGTTTCAAGTTTGAAGTCAATCGGTTACCTTTCAGAAAAATTACTAAGGCTAAGGCTTGTGTGGACCGCGCCTCGATAATTAAACTTAACTAGCAGGATTGCATTGCGAAGGAGAACTTCCAAAACAACAGTGCACAACATAAAAAGAATAAGATCAACTTCCGTCACCAATCCGTAAACTTGTTAAGACCGTTCCAATGAGGATCCGCACCGGTGCACGAGGAAGATGTGAAATGAGATGAAAAGCAGCAACACACAGATGAAACGGATTGTGAAATCAAACTTAGGAATCACCCCCTATCGTGTGCGGAAGGCGGCCATTTTAGCTGAAACGAACAAGACAAAACGACTCCTGGCTGGCACGCGGACAAATGAAGACGGTTCTTTTCGGATGAAAAGATATTCCCGGTGGAGGCAGAATTCACTTTCCAAAACCATCGAGTGGTTGCTACAACACCTGAACAAGCTGCTATAAAGGTGGAACCATTCACAGAGTGTCTTACCCAGAGTCCGTTATGGTTTTTGGAAAGTGTCCACTGGTCTTTTTGGGAAAAGGAGGGAGAAAAGGAAGATGATCGACAAGGAATTGTACATTCGGGACATTTCAGAGAAGCATTTGCGCACTTTGCTGAATTGGATTGAGTGTTTCTGTCGTGTTTCAAGCTCTTGGATTGGGTGTTTCAGAAGATGCGAAAGTGGTGCGCAACGCTCATGCCAAGATTTATCAAAGCTTCAGAATTGGCCTACTTCTTCGCCTGATATTAACCACGTCGACAACCACGTTTGGGAAGTATCACGAGAGATGGTCAACGCGTAACCCCACTCAAGTCTGGAGGAATTATAGATCACTTTTGTGAAGAATTGTAAAAATTGTCACTTGATTACTTGCGTGCCACGACGCCTATCCGCGTCGTCTTCGCGTCATAATTTGTGAGAAAGTCGGTGGCGTCGAACAGAATTAGAAATAAAAAAAATTTGTATGTTATTGATGAGTTTTGTTTTTAATTTCACATAAACTTGACATTTTGTTTTGGAGCTACGTGCACTCAAAGAAGTCCCAGTAATTATTCTTAAAAGCAGGAGCTCATAAATGCCATTAAAAGTTTAAAGATCGTAACAACTTAAAGCAAAGAAGATATTTTAAGATAAGCTTGTAATTTGCAGATAAGCATTGTTTTTATCGTAAACATAATTAGCAGATGCATTTTAATATTGAAAAATTGTAATTTTCATTTGGTGTGCATTGCATTAGCTTGATGTTTAAACGGTATCAAACCATAATTATTTCATCCAAATTAAAAATTAGAGAAAAATTCGAAATCCCGAATCGAATTTAAAATTTTTGCATTCGTTTTCCAGAAAGTTTTGAATTTTAAAAACAGAATTCCAGACAAGTTATATATATATATATATATACATCACCGGTCAAAAGTTTGTAAACGCGGGGTTTTCCGAGCGTAACTCTGCGAGTACTTCCTTTTATTTTTGTATGGCACTTGTCCACAAACTTTCTAACGCTTTCAGAAACAACTGGTAAAAATTTCGGCTCAATACCGGATCTCGAAAACCGGTTATACCCAAAAACTCAGCGTTTACAACCTTTTGACCGGTACTTTATATAGAAAATCGAAATAGCTTTTGTTGGAATTCGAAGAATAGAAGAATCGAGCACGCTAACTGGTGTGATAGTAAAATCTCGGTAAACCTGCTGAAATTTAACTTTTTGGAAAATTATTAATATTTTTAAATAGTTTAAGACAAACCTAGTCAAACTGTAGTAAATACTTTTGTTAAAAAGCCGGAAAAATTTACAGAAACGCTCAAAAATCGAAAAATCGTTAACACCAGAAGAAATTTAAAAAATTTCCCTTTTTAAATTTTTGTTTAGTGTTGTGTGTTTATTTTTTGTATTTCACTGTTTTTATTTGTGTCCTCGATAGTTTCTGATAAATATTGTACTTCTCAGAGATGTGTGACTAATGGAAGAGGAAAAAATAAGAAAAAGTGACAGTATTGTTTGGACGACTCTAAGACTCAAAAGACTCACAAATGACTTTTTCGTCTATTCCTCTTCAATGTGTGTTGTCTATTTTTGAGAAATCATACATTGATAATATACAAAAGAGAGGATACTTATATCCCTCAGAATATTTACGTGGAATACTAGAATATGTTGTTCAAATTTCAGAAATCGAACTATTCATTTAGAGTGCTTCAAAGGGTTTCCATATCTGCAAAATTTTTGTTTTAGGGTTTTTTTCCAATTTTATTATATTTTGAAGAAAATTCAATAGTTTCTTTTTTAAAGACAATTTATAGCAACTTTATTAAATTTAATAACAAATTTATAATTAAAATTATGGATAATTCATTTCGCCAGATGTGTCTTCATAAAGTTAAAATATGTTTCACTGTCGTTTGTCATCGCCTTCTTAAGATTTACCTTCTTCTTTCGATCCAGCTGAAATATATTTACTTTTAATTTAGTATTGTCCTTTTCGGAGATCGATGCCTAATGGAAGAGCAAACAATTAGGGGCGGAGAAAAGGTCTGGTTTAGGAGTGTCCGTAAATAACAATAAATGCGCTGAGTCGAACAGTGGCGGTGTTTATGTATTGTCGTAAAATAAAATGTTCGCTTGTTTATTATTGACATAAACAAGCGAACATTTTAAACAAGCAATCATTTTATTTTACGACAGTACGTAAACACCGCCACAGTTCGACTCAGCGCATTTATTGTTATTTACGGACACTCCTGGTTTAGACAGCCACACGGCCACTAAGGCCATCGAATCTCTTCCTCTTTTGTTTCTCATCAATTTTTGTTATCTATTTTTTGTTTATTATTTGATGAAAAGAAATGCAAAGTTCAATTAAAAATGGGAGAATGGATGAAATAAAAAAATTGATGAGAAACAAAAGAGGAAGAGATTCGATGGCCTTAGTGTCCGTCTAAACGAGACCTTATCTCCGCCTCTAATTTTTTGCTCTTCCATTAGGCATCGATCTCTGAAAGGAATAATAATTGAAAAATAATGTTACAAATTCCATTAAAAAACTCTTTTTCGAATTCACATTTCTTTCGTTTTTTCTTTCTATGAAAAAATCAACGAGAAGATTACGGTATGTTTTATTCTGTGTTGTGCATGTGTTTTCATATATTTTAATTCGTAATTGAAGTATTTAAAATTGAAAACAGAGTTGGATGATACCCATAACATAAAGAAGTAATAAATATCTATGACCATGCGCAAAAAAGGACTTGGCGCGAAGTTGATAAATTTAAATTATAGCATCGGGAAGCGTAACCTGTCTCCTCTCTAGCAAGGTCTCATGGAAAATACATATCAATAGAGAAAATTACACAAATTAGATTTCATTTATTTCACTAACATTTAATGCAAATAATATGAATTTTTGTCATATCTCGGAAATTTCTCCTTTTTTACTTATTTATTTTCTTTAAACAATCTGCACACCAAGACAGAATCGGTCCGAAAATCTATTTGAAGGCGGGGTCATATAACACATGTCCGTTTGGCAAAAGAAGTGTGCCTTGATTTTTTGCGATGTGCGTGGTTTCAAAAATCACAATCAAAAAATAAAATGAAACATTAAACATTACGAAAAACATAGAAAATTTGAAAAATTGTATATTTCTTCACTTATTTGTTTATTTATTTATAGTGCCCTAGTCGTATCCTAGTCAAGTGAATATATTAGTATTTCCTTATCTTCTTCCTTTAATTTTTCCTTATTTTAGTATTTTATAAATAGTTTTCCTTTATCAATTTTCATAATTATATGGTGCTTAAATATATACCATTTTTCGGATTTAAAATGAAAACAACAACACCAGAACTCACCTGTTTAAGCTTCCTGTGGACGAAAAAAAAGACAATGATGAAATACAATGGGAATGCATGAAATACTTAAAACATATTTTTAAATATAATGGAATTCGAATCAAATATATGACTTCACATAAGGAACCGAATTTATAGAAAAAATCGCTAAATCCTTATATTCTCAGTAATCGGGCACAGTAAGCAATTAATTTATTATTTTAAAAAATGCCCATAATTTAATGTACTGTAATGATTAAACATGATATGACATGTTTTTCATCAAAGTTGTTGAAATTGCAATAAGCTTATTGACAAATTATAACCTAGTTACAAATTTGGTTTAAAGTTGCATAAAGAAGAAGCCATTTGGGAAAAGATACATTGATGTCTATCTTATTTTAAATTAGTGCGTTTTTTCATTCTAAAAACAATAAGATTATACAGAAGTATGTTATTACAATTATTAGTAAAGTAGCAACAAATTTATAATGAAACACAAAAAATGACGCGAAAAAGAAAAGCAAAATAATAAACAAGTTAAAAAAAAAAAAAACACTAAATCGGTAATCAAACAATTCCAAATGTGCCTAATTTCATGCGTTCTTAAGCCAAATTCATCAACCTGTCAAAATTATATATATATATATAGTCTTTTTCAGATACCAGTGATGGAAGAGGCAAAAAAATGATTAAAACAATGGTCTCGTTTTGTCGGCGTGCGTCCATACGAGACCATTATTTTCACTTTTGTCCTCTTCCATTAGGCACCGATCTCTGAAATATATATATATATATATAATTTTTAAAATTATACGGCTTTATGGATAAATTTTTACGTGAAGTCATTGATTTGATTAATGACACAATGTGTTTAAAAACTTACATTCCAAATAGGCGACAAATAATGGTCGATCCATTGTATCCAAATAATAATGAAGAATCGACAAGGATATTGTAATAAATAAGAATGAAATAGAAGTTATACTGAAGAATAATTTGAGAACTGATATTGATTTTAAACTTTGGTCCAAATTGAATCTTGTGCTCAATGTGTTTTGATGGTTTTTTCGATGTTTCTGGAAAATTTCAGCGTTATAAATAATTTTTATTAAATTAATTCGCAATACGCCAGGATTCGGGAGTTGAATTTAAAAACTTCCGGTCCGCAATTTATTTGGATTTGTTTTAATAATTTCTCATCATATCATTGTTTCTGGTATATTTCTCAAAATCCACATCGGGTTGGTTAACTTTAATTTTTATGACAAATTAAAACTTTCAATTTATTGCTGCACCCCAATTTGTATGGCTTCGCTCAATAATCATGCTCAAATAAAACTTTTTGGTAAGATATTAACAATTTTAGATAGTTTAAGACAATGTTAATGAAATTTTGTAAAAAATTTTTCTTTATAAAGACGTAAAAATTTCCACACACGTTTAAAACATGCAAAATCATAATTTCGATTTGGCGTGTTGCTGTGTTACGTAAATACTTTAATGTGAATATTTATATAGTCGTCGCCAAATGCGATTACCACGGCAAAACGTGGCGCACTTTTTTAAATATTATTTTTTCATTTAATTTTTATGATTATTATTATTTTCCACGTTTATTCCACGATTGAAACAACATCTAAAACATATTTTTCAATTTATTTAAGCAAAAACAGTATAGAACGAGCATAAACAAGAAAATAATCATAAAAATTAAATGACAAAATAATATTTAAAAAAGTGCGCCACATTTTGCGGTGGTAATCGCATTTGGCGACGACTATATATAGTTTTATAAAAAACTCTTTATTACTGCACAGTGTGCTTGGGCGGAATGACAGTTTTTGAATTTCGGAATCCGGAATCGAAAAATGGTCGTAATCCGGAATCCCGGCCATATTTGGTGTTAATTTTTATATGAAATTGAATTTTCGGAATGCGGAATTAAATGGATAAATCGCCGGAATCCGGAATTCCGCCCATTCTCTGCTTCACACCAAATTAAAGTTGTTTTTTTACTGTCACGGTGTTAGTCTCTAAATTTTAGACCATACATTTATTTAAAGCTCTTTGTGTTATAGGATATATAGGAAGTTATTTAGTGGCGCAGTGTTCTGCGAAATATCATTTAATCAAGAAACAACGCGGAAAGTTGTCATAAAACCAAACAAAACAGCGGCCTAAAATTTACAAGACTGCGACAAAATTTAAAATCATTTGGTGTGCTTACTATGATGTGAAAAAATATCGTGACACGAATTGCATTTATAAAAAAGCAGACTATATATTTGGTTCGGGGTAATAATTTTTTTTTTAATCCCTGGGAAAATCCGGCAGTATTTTTTTCGAAAAAAAGGACCACATAGAAGAGCTGTGTGCAGCTCTAGGAAACTAGTTGTCTTTGGACACCATTAAATATTTCAGCTGTTGGCTTAGTAATAATAACAATTTGTAGAAATATCTGCTACCGTTTCTCTGTCACATTGGCACGGCAACTGGAAATGACGATTTTCCGATTTTTACGCGTGTCTAGAACTTAGCACGTATTTTCAATAAAATATTGTTTACGATAAATAAACTAAGCGCTCCTTAAACTATATAAAAATATTCATAAATTGGCAAAAAGGTAAATTTGAGTCCATTTACTGAGCTAATTTTATTAGCACACCAGTTGGTGTGAATTGGAACGACGTAGAAAATTTCACACGATAACTATTTCAGGAAATTCGAACTGTTTGTCTTCTTTAAGATGGAAACATGAATGAAAAACTTGTCTTCAAACTTTGTAAGTATGTTAAAAAAAGTTGTTAAAAAAGTGGAAAAAACTTTAAACTAAAAACTTTAAATGTGAAAACAAAAAGTCAGGAAAATGAACAGATATAGCAGACCTAGTCAACTAGTTTCGCCTGAATTAGTTTATCTTACAATTAGAAATAAAATAAGAACACTTTCATTGAGATTTCTTAAACGCTGTCAAGTTCCTTATTCTTACCTTATGTATGCACTCAAACAACTCAAAAATGAAACGAGATGAAACTTGCGCAATGGCAGCAATGTACATTGATATAATCATATCATATTTTGATCCTCTTGAAGAAGACATTGCCTTAATTAATTGAATAATTATTTAATCTTAAAAAATATGTGGTATATTTTACCTGACAATAATAAAACGTATATTGCGATGGTTTAAATGCAGTATTTCGATAATAAGTAAACATTAAGCCAAATGCCATTATTAACTGAAGCAAAGCTAATGCAAGACCGTAATAAACTGAACAGTGCTCATATCTTTTGCGAAAAACACTTGCTAGCAATCGTTCAATTGTTATTGATACGACAGAGACGAGGGCCAAACTGACACCATAATTGAACATTATTCGTAAGATTAAGCATCTGAAAGATAGATATTTTTGGAATTCTTTGCTGTAATTTTTTGTAGGGGCTATCTAATAAAACAAAGTCCCGCCAAATGCTATTGAACATATTCTGATATTGAAATAAAGCTTACATTTTTCCACGTTTTACTTAGAGACAACTATACTGTCTGTTCATTTTGATAAACAAATCTTTAATTAGATAAAAAACCTATTCTCTTACTGAAAAATTATTTTTGAGCATATTTTTGGAGCTCTCAATTTGACCGTTAATTTTGGCGTGCAAAAGTAGAGCAGTGATGAGAAAGACCTCACCCCCCCCCCCCCCGATCCCCGCGGTCCAGGTATTGAAAATGGAAGTCCCCCTACCCGCCCGGAACCCGGGACTTCCTCTCTGATCCTCATTATAATCGTTGTCTTGAAGATCAAATTTTTTGTTGAGTTGTGATAAAAAGATTTTAGCCGCGTCTATCAAAAAATGACAACTTGACAATATTTCATCTTCATAATTAGTTCAGTTTCTTCAATGTTGGATTGTTTTCAAATGGTTTCACTAAAAGTTGTAGAAAATAGTTTACTTTTTTAATAATAAATTAAAGTTTATGATAGAGAATAAATGTCTACACGGTTTCATTAAAATTGAAATTATTAGTGTTTTCACAATTGTCGCTGTACTCCACTGCCACGAAGTACGCGCAAATAACAAACGATCGCTTACAAATTGCATGTTTCCTTTGTAACTTACAAAAATATTTATAGCTGTTTTAAAAAATATTTGTACTATTTTACCCCAACTTGCATGGTAATAAAATAAGCTCAATAAGAGTGCTCATATCTAACTTTTGAAAAGATATTAATACACACACAATTGTTTAAGACACGCCTAGTTAAATTTTCGTGAAAAATCCTTTGTTCTAAAGACGTAAAACTTTTCATACACGTTTAAATCCCGCAAAATTGCTATTTCCATTTGGCGTGCTATTTTAACTAACGTAAATAGAGAGGGCAGAAAATGAGGAATTATTTAAAACCTGCTTCGTAAAAATAAACAAATATATTTTCTAGAAATAATCATTTTTATGTCTTCTTTCTAACTACTCGCTAATAGCTCATTGTTTTCTTTGTCATTATAGAATATTGACGAGGTAATTGCAGAACGCGGAGGCAAAACATTAGAATACCATAAAATATAGTCGTCGCCAAATGCGATTACCACCGCAAAATGTGGCGCACTTTCTTAAATATTATTTTTCATTTAATTTTTATGATTATTTTCTTGTTCGTTCTACACTGTTTTTGCTTAAATAAATGGAAGAATACGTTTTAGATGTTGTATCAATCGTGGAATAAATGTAGAAAATAATAATAATCCTAAAAATAAAATTAAAAAATAATATTTAAAAAAGTGCGCCACATTTTGCGGTGGTAATCACATTTGGCGACGACTATATTTAAAATAATGTCTATGTTACCAATAATTATAAAATAAGCGTTTTTTTATAATTAATTGAATTTAGAGATCACAACAGGGAAACGAGAACATGTAGTGAAATTAGTTTAGAATGAGACAAAAAATTTGAAGTCCAGGTCCCAGGTATGGAAAAAGTGAAGTATCTTGTGACTAACTAGTTGTTTCGTATATTACTGTAGGACTACAGTTGAAACGAGTGGTACCAGTGGATTTCACGTCATTAAAAACCTATTCCCATTTCATTAAACCGCTAAGCTACAGTACATTTTCCACAAACAGAGTATACATTGTTGCTGCTCCATTGATCCGAATAACCGTCGAAACTCCAGCTTCACGGCCAATTTGTGTAGCCGACTTCATCTAATTTGAAGCTTTCCGCGCAATTTTTCGATCATCTCTGGTCGATAGAATCCTTGTACGTCCCGGAATTAGTGTCTTTCCGTAGCCAATACGGTCCTTCAAATAATTATTCACAATGCAACGTGATCGGTTCAGATGCGCAGCGATTTTCACGATGGATAATCAGAGTCGGCGTGTGGCTTCAATTTTGGCACATTCCTGGAGAGAAAGACGACTTCCACTCCCCATTTCGTGATATCATGTTTAAGACATGTTCTCAGACCTGTTATACTCTAATTATTTGAAAAAACTTCCATTTTGTGCGCCAAATGAAGATTTAATGATCAGCAATAGAAGGATGTCTCATGGCTGTGACCACCGCTGTTTGTGGAAAATGTACTGTAGCGTAGCGGTAACAAAATAGATTTTAATGAAATTTTATGGAAATAGGTTTTTCATGACGGGGAATCCACTGGTACCGCCATTTCAACTGTTCCCCTACAGTAATATCCGAAACAGCTGGTTAGTGGGAGTGTCGCAAACTTTTGGACACCGTGTATTGTTAACTCCATACTCTGCGAATATTTATACTAACCTGTAACGTTTGAACGAACATTTTTAATTGGAAATTTTAAAACCCAAGACTTCCATTATTCAAAACCCGGGACCCCAGGCCGAGGAAGCGAGCGGAGTCAACCCAATCTCTGATACCTAATGATTCTTTAATATGCGTCTAAAATAGCCGACATACGTAACACAGAACTCTGTGTATAAAGTTACATATATTTTCTATTCAGCTTATTACTTATATCTTTTTTCATTTATCTCCATCAATCTTTAAACTATTTTTAGTGCTTGTTTTTTATTTAAGAAATTTCAAGAAAATTGAACATTTACAGCTCATGTGATTGAGTTGTTGAAAAATAATCAGAAAACAATTCACCTGTAGAAATTGGGTAATATCTCGCAACCAGTCTCCCAATCGCTTAAGTAATTGAATAAATCAATAGAATGCAATATAAATCTTAAAAAAGTAAATCACATGAAACTAAAATTACCGCCGAAGATGCCGAGAAGATTTTTTCTAATTTTATATTATTTTTTAAATCGTACAAAAGTAAGGGAGTTCGTTTGAAAATGTTTAGCTCAATACAAAAAACTGTGCGACATTTTCAGTGGTAAACAAAAATTGATGACTAATTATGAACCTTCCAACTGAATGAATCCATATTGCTAATAAATGAACAAACACTTGAATTCTTGTATTAATATGAAACAACTTTGTTTTAAGAAGATAATATAAAGCAAATGTGTTCAAGGGAATTGAAAATGGAAGGATTAACCAATTAAACATGAGAGAATATCGAAGCGGCTGGGATGAGGCTAAAAGTACCATGCGGTTGCATTCAACTTCTGGATAAGATGTTGTTGTCTGCATATTCTGAATACAATATATTTTCAAATTTTAGCGTCAGAACGGAAAATATTTCATTAAATGAAGTACCAATTACACCAGATAATAAAAAATAAATTGCAAAAATAATATATATATATAGCCGTAATTGTAGATTAAATGATTATTAAGCTCAAAAAAATACAAACAATTATTACGTTTAAACAGTCACAAGGCAATATTAAATTAAATGTTAATTGAATTTGGTAATTTTCTGAAAAATTCAAAATTGTTGTTCACTATAAGACATATTTAATGGAATATATGAATTAAAATCCGAATATTTTATTATTTACATTTTCCGAATTGCATATTTCTACTGAATTTCTTAGAAGCTGTTTTTTATTTAAAGCTGAAAATAGAAATAATTTAAAATGTTTGGAAATTAAGAGGAATTATATTTGTTAAAAAACAGGCAACCACAAATATTTTCAAAATATTTTAATAATTGGGTACTTTCTTATAAATATTGCATAGAAAATGAAAATGAAGATGGTGATTGGGGATCGCATTGGGATCGAAATAGTTAGACCTGCCCAACTTTTTAATTTTTTAATGAGATGGATATTGAAAGTGTTGTGATGAGCACTTGATTACTGTTACACTCTGCATCTTCAAATCAGAAATTAAGAAGAAAGTTGTCAAATTATTTAATTTTAAAATGTTGCACCTTATATTGTCTTTAAATACTTCAATAATATAATCCAACTCTTCTAAGTTTCCCTAATAAATAAGTTTTCACTTCAAAATTATCCTGTGTATGCATTAATTAGAATTTGAAAACCAATAAAATCAGTTTATTTATTAGCCATAATTAGTAACACGTAATTCAAATTCAATAAAATCGTCATTTCTGGCGGTTAATAATTGTAATAATCGATAATTCTGAAATCTAAATAATTTTGAAATCCCTGGTAATTCAACATTTGTGTATTTTCAATGTAACTCCGGCCTGGAAAAGTTGGCAACATCATTTATTCAAAAGAAACAATATTTTTAAAAATATTTATTATTCCTTTCAGAGATCGATGCCTAATGGAAGAGCAAAAAATTAGGGGCGGAGAAAAGGTCTTGTTTAGACAGTCACACGGCCACTAAGGCCATCACATCTCTTCCTCTTTTGTTTGTCATCAATATTTTTATTGGATCCATTTTCATTTTTTAATTAAACTTTTCATTTCTTGTCATCAAATAATTAACAAAAAATAGATAACAAAAATTGATGAGAAACAAAAGAGGAAGAGATTCGATGGCCTTTGTGGCCATGTGGCTGTCTAAACAAGACCTTTTCTCCGCCCCTATTTTTTTGCTCTTCCATTCGGCATCGATCTCTGAAAAGGACAATATTTTAGCATAAAATATCAGGAAATAAATCAAGAAATTGAGAGGACAAAACTATATGTTCCATATTTTCATAACTTAATCGAGTTCAATGTACGAAACATTTTTTGAGGAATTGAAATATGTGAGTATATTCTTTTTTCTACTTCAGTAACTGTCATGCAGAGAGGGACAAAGTGGAGCGGAAACAGAATATTTTATATTATAAAACTTATTGGATATGATGAGGAAACGTTGAAGAGGACACCGAGAATAGCTGATGGTGCTTTATCAGCATTTTCAGCGCATTTTGACATCTATGTAAGCTTAAACTTCGTATCTGAAAAGGTTGTCAATCCAGTAAATCTTCACCCTGCTGATTTTATGGAATCTAAAAAATATCAGTCTACTTGAAAAATTGCAAAAAATAATTTCTGATGCATCATGATCAGATGTAGCGTTAGGTAACAATTCAGATTTAGAGGTTAATATTCAAGTTTAGGCTCTTAAAAAAGTGTAAGCTTTTATTACATTTTATTATTTGATGATATTTTATGTTAAAATAAATGTTTTAAAACATTGAATTTTCGTTTTAAATAACTTGGTTTTTGACGGCTTCGATCAGCCCTAAATTGCTCAAATATCTACTAATCCGAGGATATTTGGGAAAGGCCGGCTCGAATGGAGTCGGGTCTGGCCGTGTTAAAACCGGAAAAAACTACTATACACGCGATGTTTTAAGAAACATATAAATAATTTAAAAATAATGAAAAAAACTAAAATTTTGTTTTATTTTAGTTTTTTCCGGTTTTAACACGGCCAGACCCGACTCCATTCGAGCCGGCCTTTCCCAAATATGATTTTCATGATTTCGCTTCCGGCGGCCATCGTGACCTCCATGCCACGATGTGGATCTACATACAATTCCACCACCTAATTCGAGAAATCTAGCGAACATTTGAACCACCCGAATCGTTATATTCATTATTTTATTTTCTCCCTATTCATGGTAAGAAAAGGATGCAGGAAATATCGACTGTAAAAATCCAAAATAAATAGAATAATAAGATGTCCATTATAAACGGAATTGAAAATTTTGTATTCCAACGATTTCATATAAACTTATGGCCAGTATTCTATACCGATTACTACAAACTAAATGTAAAGGCAACAAGATCTTGTTATTTATTGTTAGTAGAGCACGGAAAGTTTAATTAAAGCGGAACAAAAAATGTTTTAAATTGAATTGCCATTTATTTTGACGGAAATTGCTGAACATGTCAGTTTTATAATTATTATTGTTATTTGAATAATAAACATAAATATTAAAAAGGGGTTGGTAAATACTGTGTTTTTCCCTAGAAATTTTAATTCACAACAGATCTTCGAAAAATTATTTAAAATTAATTGAAAGAGATTATTTCCTAAAATTCTCTCTAATGGGATTTATAATTTCTAGCCAAATAAATATGTTACACACCAGTGATGGGAGGGACTCCCCCCCCCGGTCCCGTGACCCGGGTAGAGAAACGGGCAAGTCCCGGTCCCGGGTATTGAAAAAGGGAATTCCCGGTACCGGTCCCGGATCCCGGATCCTAGTGACAATGACGTTATATGAAAATAATAAGTGTAAATTAGTGAGAAAGGTTTAAATATTGGAAAAGTTTTAATCTTGTCATTTCTCTTGTCAGTTCCATTTGACATGCTATTATTCCAGAAAATATTACCCTTAGAAATAATTTTCAGATCTTTGAAATTGACATAAAAATCATTCTACATTAAATAGGCGAGGCACGATTAATCATGATAATATTTCTATTTTCAATTGGTGTTCATGTTATTATTAATAATGTAAGGATAACAAATTAGGACAATAGAGATACAAATTATAGCCTTTTATTAGAATTAAATGTTATCTTCAGTGTCTCATTAGGGATTTCTCAGCCTTACGATTTAATTTCTTTTTAAATAAATTTTTAATTTTAATTTTTAATCATTTTAATTAAATTGTGAAATGTAGTGTTTATGATATAATAAAAAATAATTGATGAAAAAGGAAAATGAAAGGATATTGAAACCATTTAAAAACAAAGTTCAATTACAGATACGTATAAATCAGTGATGGGAGGGACTCACCCCCTATCTCCCCTCCCGGCCAGGGTATTTTCCTAAAAAAGGGGTCCCCGTTTTGGGTCTCACGTATTGAAAAACTGAAGTTCCGGTCCCGGGACCCGGGTATAGAAAACTAATGTTCCGGTCCCGGGTAATGAAACAGTGAAGTCCCTGGAACGGGATAGGAAAAAGGGAATACCCGGTTCCGTGAGTAATGACAATGGAAGTCTCCCGTACACTATTACTATTAATAAATTAAGACCAAATGTTGTTATAGGATAAATCAAATATTTAAATCTGTGAATTTTCACTATAAAAGGTACGACGGGAAAGGTCGTTTGCTGAAAAATTAGGAGTGTAACAAAAAATGGAAGTCCCGGTCCCAGGTTTTGAAATATTAAACTTTTTAAGGTCCCGCTCGCCCGGAATTACAATAAATGGGGTCCCTCCCAAATATTTTTAAAATCATAGTATTGAAGAGCACTATTTTTCAATATCCCTAGAATTATACTGTTAAAATCACTTTTTTATTATGTACACCAAATTATTGTGAACTGTATATTGGCCTTGAAAGCTTTAGTCCACGTTTTTGTTTCAAATTTACTACGTTTTGACATGTTTTTCTTAATTTAATTATATTGATTCACTCCTGAATTAACGTCAAAAATGGACGCCACTGTTTACCGAAAAAATACATTAAGAAGAGCTTTAAATAATTGCGTGAATTTAAATTTATAGACTAACACCTCGATGGTAAAAACAACTTTAATTTGGTGTGTGATTTTTAATAATTATACCATTGTTTAAAACCGAACAGATGCAATTTAATTAAATAATAAATATAAAGAGATAAAATTATAAATATATTTTTATGAGCAATGCAATATTTGTATGACTTTATATTGTCCTTTTCAGCGATCGGTGCTTAATGGAAGAGGAAAAAAATTAAGATGGAATGAGGTTCTCGTTTGGACGGCCATTCTTTTTTACGGAATTATGGGCAGCACACATTCAAGAGGAATTGACGGAAAAGTTGTTTGTGGCCCTGTTGCCGTCCATCATTTTTTCTTCTTTTTTTTGCTCTTCCATTAGACACCTATCTCTGAAAAGGACAATAATTAATAATGAACGTCTCAAACAATACGTGAAAAGATTAACGAAACATATTGTACATTTCAGAGGTCGGTGCCAAATGGATCCACTCTGCCACAAAGCACTTTTCCATCTATTCCATTTAAATGCGTATTATCCAAATTTTTTTAGACAGCACACATTAATAAAATACAAAAGAAATGTCGTCTAAACGAGAACCTCATTTTGGTCTAAGTTTCCTCTTCCATTAGGCACCGATCTCTGAGAAGGACAATATTTAATATTATAATTTTATATTACACGTTAGTTTATGAATAAATAATAAGCAAAATTTATATCGCCTTTCATAATGTTGGGAAAAGACTGAAAACCAATTTCAAGTCGAATCCAACTCTCATAAATTAATGAGACAATTTTCAATAAAAACCGAGCAGACAGGTGATTAGCAAGTCAATTAAAAAATTGAAAAACAGAAAAGTCTATTAATTTAAACCAATCAAAATGACAACAATACAACTTAATATTTATAGATTACACAATAACAGTCGTCAGAAATAAACTGAGCTAAAAATATAGTGTGGTCACTCAGTAATTATATCAAAGAATACTGTAAAAACATTGCTACAGTATCTATCACAACATATAACTAAATATGAACAAAAAATAGAATGACTTGGTACCTAACTGAAAATGAAGCCAAATATAAATATTAAATAGTAATTAGAAGAGTTCATTAATATTCTAAACGCTTGTTTATTATAACAAACAAAAATAAAATAATGAAAGTTGTTTTGGGCTATTAATGCGGAGATGCACTTTAATATAGCTATACGGAAGTGGATCATCTAAAATTTCGTTCCACAATAAAAAATATGCAAAATAATGAACACAACATCCGAAATTATGGAAATTATATCCATATTTGAGACCTATTTTCTTCGACAACACCATGATTTGCAGATAGAAGGCAAAAAGAAAGTTTATGGGGGAAGCTTGGTTCCTTTTCTCCGTGTTTTATGCACTTTCAAATATAACGACAATGGGATTATATAAATTTTTGTCTCACAAGAATGCCAACAAGAATTAACTCGAGAGCATGGCTACGAGAACTACTAATCGCAACAAACAATGTTCTTTTTCCAATAATTTTATGTGCTAGACAACTAGGGAAGTCATTTTTCGATCCAAAAGATTTTCTACAGGAAACTTGAGGTTGGTAACTTTGAACCGTTTTTAACCCACTTAAACCCCCCACACTTCAGTACCAGAGATGGGCGGAATTCTGAATTCCGGAATTCAAAAACTCCCATTCAGCCCATCTCTGGTGTGTCTCTGGTGTGTCTCTGGTGTGTATCTGGTTCGCTCGTCTCTTGTTCTCGCTCTTCCTCCTCTTTAATTGTCACTATTACCGTTCAGTGATGGGAAGTCCCGGTCCCGAGTCCCGGGTATTGAAAAACTGAAGTCCCGGATCCGGTCACGGGCTCCGAGTGGAGAAAACTAAAGTTCCGGTCCCGGTTGAAGTTTCCCGGTAGGGAAAAAGAGAAGTCCCGGTCCCGGGTTTTGAAATCTTCAATTTTTTAAGGTCCCGCCCGTCCGGAATTCCAAAAAACTGGGTCCCTCCCATCTCTGGTGTGTCTTCAGCGCTATCACATACAAATTTTCAGCCCGAAAAAAAATGGGCAGTCCACATTGAAGAGGAATAGACGAAAAAGTCGTTTCTGGCCGTGTGGCCGTCCATCATTTTTCTTCATTTTTTGCTCTTCCATTAGGCACAGATCTCTAAGAAAGGACAATAACTAAATAAAACATTTCTTGGCTGGACGAAATCCTCCATAAATCAAAGCTTGCCGTAATTAAAGTGTACTGCATGTACTGTATAATTTACTGAACGTTTAAACAACTATAACCTTTCTTGCCTAATCAAATTTTTATTTTACCATACTATCAGCCAAAATGGAAAATTTTCTAAAATTGAATCTTTAATTGGAATAAAATTCTAATAATGGAATCCGCAAATCAAAAAGGGGCGGGCGCATTTAGTCCCGAACATATCACAAAAAGGTCGTTAACTACGTTTGGGAAAAAGACAAAAAAGGAAAATAACTTTGCATTCTGACAATGGTGAAATCAGTAACTTTGAATGTGATGAGATATGGGTGTCCAGCAGAGATGGGCGGAGTTCCGGATCATGCCGGCCATTTTTCAATTCCGGATTTAAAAGGTTCCGGCTATCTTTGGCACGCCAACTGGAAATAACGTTTTAGCTAATTTTCACTCGCGTCATACAATGTATATTCATGTTGATATATCGATTTAATAAACAGCTTTATCCCTCTCAAAGTTAAGGAAATACATGCACGCTAACTGGAAATAACGTTTTTCCAATTTTTAAGCGTGTCTGAAAATTGTTACGTCTTTTTCTCGATGACATTGTAACTAGACAAACTATCTAAAAATATTAATATATTTCCGCAAAGTTAGATTTGAGTACGTTTACTGACCTCTTTTTTACCATACCAGTTGGCATGCTCTGGTGTCCAGATAGTCACAAAAGTGGATTTTAAAAGTTAGAGAGGGTCATAAAACTTCCAATCGGGATTTTCGTGTCCATCGATGATTCTGTGGGGGTAGTGGGTCAGATATGACCTAATAAACTGTCAATTTATGCCAAATAGTTTAAAAGATTTAACAACTTATTTAATTTGAAACAAAATTAGCGAAATATATTTCCATCTTGTTTTCAAATTACGTTTTCTAACGGGGGATGCGGGATGCAATTTTTATTTCGATTATTGAGAAGATATATATTATAACGTCAAATAAACGTTTACTTTATAACGATATAAATTTCGTTGATCTTTATTTTCCTTTGAGGTTTTCTGTAAGTCGGCGCGAATGTATCCACGATTTAAGGCCCATACAGATGCTCAATGAAAAACGGGGTGCGGAACTCGAAATAAAATCTCAAAATACGTTATGAAATTTCAGAAATCGGTAATGAAAGCCGAGAAATGGACCGAATCGGAAATTAAATAATTTATATTCATGAGAAGGCGACAACCACAGCTACTCGAAGGAAAGTCTGGTAATGACAACACGAAGTCGCCGGCTCTGGCCAAAGCTTTGGAGAGAAAATAATGCGCACTTGGCCGCTGTCGTACTTTATACATAGTACCTAAATAGTTTCCATGTACAGAGTAAGATTGTATATACCATCCACATTCACTATATATATATATATATCAGAGTTGCACGGAAATCGATTTTTTTCAAAGGAAGGCGGAAAACGGAAATGGAATCAATTTTTTGAAACGGAAGAAATGGAACTCGAAAAATGACGGAAAACGGAGGATGGAAGATGGAATTTCTTGAAGAAGATTAAACTACTGGGAATAGAATTTAGATTTTTTGCTGCTAGTAGAGCGTGTATCTATTATTTGCCTTCGCATGCACATATTCAACACGATTTTGACGGGAAGAAGAATACCAGAAGATTGGAAAATCGCCAAAGTGAGTCTCCTACGAAAGGGGAAGGATGGTCTAGAAGATCATGAATCGACAATATCCATTCTGTTCGGCTCGACGTCACCATCTCTGTTCGCATTTGCTCTCCAAATGATTCTCGATGAATCCGACAAGGAGAGTGTGGGAGAAGCTGAAGATATCTGTGTTGATGAAAAGTTTTTGAAACAATTCGAATAGACGATGATCGTAGACAGTGACTATGCTACTAAGGACTCCATATTTAGCATTCTACAAATGCAATCTTCTATTTCCTCACATTCCAGCAAACGCAAAAAAGAGCTAATACATCAATTCCCGTATCGGTAATGTATATGATAATAAAAAACAATATGTAAAATGAAAATAATACCTTTATTTTGATAATAAAAAAATAAGCAATATAAAAATAACTTATATCTTTTGAAATGTTGTACAGATCTTTCCCATTTTTATACCAATCGATAGAGCACATTTTTCTGGTTCGATTGATACCAAAAACTAACTGTTTGCAATTGTCAAATTTGCAGTATCGGTATTTTTCTGAAATAAAACGTTTTAAGCAAAAATCCTTTTACTCCGCATTTACTGGTTGACGAAGCCGTGCGCTCAGTACGGGTCCAGATTTGTTGTCCGATCGGCTGACATGACACATGGCGCAGAATTCATTTGAGGCGGAATGGTTATTTAATCGGAGCAGTAGCGGAATGAATTTCAGATCACCAACCGCCAGAATATTCAAAACGAAGGAGTGGTTTCCACAATGATAACGACCTCCATGTGACAGAACTGATTGGAAGAAACGCATCATGCCGTGCTGCATCTAGAATTAAATTCTCCCGTTCAGGCCCTTCGTACGCTGATAGAAGAACAAATCTTCTGGGTGATTGTACGTTGGAAATCCCTGTCACCACAAAGAATCCAATCTTGGTCGAACGACTTCCAATGTTCCCTCCGCCATCTCCACCAATTACAATATCCACCGAAGTTGGTATATCTTGCCATACTCAATAAATAATAAGGTCGTCGAAAATCTTACGAACATGGGAAAAATATACCAATTTTCGACCCTCTGTGTTGGTGGTCACAGTAAATCCAACGTCGGATAAGTAATCCGAAGTCCATCGTTTTAGTGTGCTCAGCGATGGAAGAACATTATATTTTTTGACGATGTTGAAGACAGCGGTATATTGATCGTCGGTGAATTCCATGGCACATTTATAGTTGAATGAATATTATTATTATTATTTTGATCGCGAAGTTTCCGTGTGTGAAGATCTGCAAAAAAATATTGATTCGTGATAGATGAGTACTGCACCTTTAATTAAAAGTTGATTTTGTACTATAATGTCACGCATTCTTCTCTCAGTTATGTCAGACTGTCTCACTTCTGGATAGATATTAACATTTATATTTACGATATTTATCAACACTGACTTTCTATAAGCTCTTCATTCTTTAATAACAGTCTTCCATTCACTTCCTTCTTTTGCTGCCATCTCACAGTCACTATAAACTATAATAATTCCTCTCATATAATAAATATACCAACCTTCTTCCAGCTTTTTCTTCACAATTTTAACCTCTTCTCGCAAATCACGTTCTACAACATTCGCTCGCTCCATATTTGCTTTAAGCTTGGCTAGGTTCATGGCTTGGACTTTTTCCCTCATTGCTCGCTTCTGATCTTGCTTCTTCCTCACGGAAAACATAGACAGCTGATTTGAATTCATCTAAATAACTAATTTTCAGACACGAACTGGATTAATGAAGGATTTCAAGGATACTGCTTGCTTACTTACTTTGGATACATTGGAGTTCGAAACAACCGCTAAAATCTGTGATTAGATTTTTGAAACGTTTGTGCACGAAAAATCCTGTGCCGTGGTCCTTCGTGGTGCGGGATGCGTATAGAAATTGGTGGCCGTAGAAGATGGAGTTATCGCGATCCGTCTCGTGGTGAGTTTCTCATGGTGATTTCAAGGATACTGCAAATTTGACAATTGCAAACAATTATTGTCGTGGTGTAGGTTGATGAAAAATTAGGGGTAAAGGAGCATACCCCGAAAAAAGATGGTCTCGCTTGGACAGGTGTAGATTTAATTTGCAATTTGTTTATTATTTCGCTTTTTTTCATCACAATTTTGTTTTCTCTTACTAAATTGGTTGTTACATCAGCATAATAATTATTATAATAAAAATTTTAGGTATAATTTATTATATTTAGGGTCGAAATAATAAACAAATTGCAAATTAAATCTACACCAGCCCAAGCGAGACCATCTTTTTTTCGGTATGCTCCTTTACCCCTAATTTTTCATCAACCTACACCACGACAATAGTGTTTAGTATCAATAGAATCAGAAAAATGTGCTCTATCGATTGCTAGAAAAATGGAAAAGATCTGTGCAATATTTCAAAAGATATAAGTAATTTTTATATTGCTCTTTTTTTTGATTATCAAAATAAAGGTATTATTTTCATTTTAAATAACGATCCGCATCTCGACGCACTTCGAATAACGTCCGACAATCAAGTAATCAAGTAGTCAACTTTGGAACTAAAGAAAGTGTCTAGAAACTCGCAAGATGATCCCCCATCGGATTGGTTTCTCTCGGAACCGTGGCATTGAACATTTTAAATACAGACCGGGGTTGCACGGAAATCAGTTTTTTTTAATCAGACGGACGACGGAAAACAGAAATGGAAATTGATTTTTTCAAAAGGACGACGGAAAATGGAAATGGAAATTAATTTTTTCAAACGGACGACGGAAAACGGAAATGGAAATTAATTTTTTCAAACGGACAACGGAAAATGGAAATAAAACTCAAAAAACGACGGAAAATGAAAGATGGAATTCCGTGCAACCCTAATATACATATATTTCTATATTGGTTTTAGGAATAAGTGCGTAGTTTTTTATATTATCTTTTGTTTCACAACAATTTTCTTGTTGTTTGGCAAATTGTATATATTCTGATAACGTTTTTTTCTGTTCTATAAAACGCTGTTTTTAATTTGTTCTGAAATTATAAATTTTCATTTTCAGGCTTAGAAATGAACTATCCAGGAGGCAAAAATCAGTACTTTCGACATCTGCTCTTCTTTCTTCGAGTAACACGCGATCATAAACAAGCGATTTTGGTACCGAATCTTCACAGGAGATGAAAATGGGGCATCTACGTAAATCTGAAGCAAAGGAAGGACGGGGTGGCTCCAGAAGATAAGGCCACAGCCGAGAGTCAAGCAAGATCTGCACCGAAAAAGGACCATGATCTGTGTTTGATGGAAGGGGAAGCTCCATGAAAACGATTTACAAATTGATCGAGAGGTGGGATGAAGTCGTAAAAAACGGCGAATACATAATTGATTTATTATAATTATTGTTTTTTGTTCAAATAAATCTTTGCGAAAAAACTACGCACTTATTCCTCAATCGTATATATTTATATACAAGGAAAAATCAATTCCTAAAAAATAGTAAAATATACATTTATTATAACAAATAACTGAATTAAAATTTTCTATTAAAATCACAATCTACCTTAATATCACATTTCATCATTATAATTCTGTATAACCCATTGATCATAACTCAAATTATATTATAAAACAATCTGAAAACTGTAAATACAACAAAACTGTTAGTATAAACTAGACATTATACAAAATTATTATAAGCAATATTACAAAAAATAAATTCTATACACCGTTGCCATCACCAACGTCACTTGTATCATTATCATCTCTTCGTTCTATTTCAGTTGCCTGCAACTAGAAAATTAAAGTTCCATTAACATATTAGTCACAAACAATTGTAGTAGGATTATCATAAAGACTCCAATTTATTCCATGGAAGAATACGTGCATTCGAATAGAGTCCAACGATGGTCGTAAAGCTGGAGTAGGCACAAGAATCCTAAGAAACTAATCAATTTATAAACCATAATGATAACCATACGTCGAGAGTAAATCCATAGCAGCAAATGATATATTTGCCTCTTCTGGAAAGGGAAGTTCTGCATTCCTGTGTACTCCATGGGGCGCTGCGTTCGCCAATGATCTACCACAAATCAACTCAAACATTAACGCTCCGATCGTCCAAATATCAGATTCCGCTGTGGGTGTCCATCCATATTCATAGGCTTCGGGAGCCGAGTAACCATCAAACAACGATTGCGTCTTTTCCGAGTCATACCATTTCCCATAATATGTGATTAATAAGTTACCATCATTGTCAATCAGTAAATTATCCGAATTTACATTTCTAAATTAAACGAAAATTTTAGGAGCCACATTATCCAAAAAAACCCAATATATTCCATATGTTCATGGTGAAGAACATAGAAGAAGGAAACAATCTGAGCACACCAGTGGACAACAAGGCATTCGGGAATGTCATTCTACAAATTATACCAACTTCTATTATACGATTTCTGCTAAACCTGTGTCCACTCCCTGTTCTCGGAGTCTAAACACTTTTTAACATCATCTAATGCCTGCTTCAGACATTGCGAAAAAGACAACTCTGTATTGTCATCAACAGTGCTAGTTGACGTTGTTGGAATTTCATCGTGTTGCAATCGATTTCCACGACAAATCTTTCTCGTACTAAGATTTATTTCAGCGGGTGCCTCTTCTTGGACGTGTATTTCTTCTAAAATATTTCTAAATTAGAAAACAAAATTAAAATATAAATTAACCGTCTTCCCTTTCACGCGAATAACCAACTAAACCGAAATCACCGGCCGGTGCTTGTGCAATACCAGTCGCATCTTCCCCCATAGTGCATATTACTGTTTCCTCAGATGGTGTTTCGCTCTAAATTAAGTAAACATTATCTTTACTTCATTTAATGATCATTCAAAATAAATTTGCATATCCGATACGGTGGAATTGCTGAAAAAGAAAAACATACGCTTGTTGTTTCATCCCTCATCTGAACCACTCTTTCATAATCAATACCAACAGTAAACAACAGTCGCTTCCCTATTCAAAATGATTGAACTTCATAAATAACTAATGAAAACCTCTATATGAATGTGAGTCATTTGGCACATCAATATTAATCTCCGACACTTTTTCTCCATCTCGTACTTCAGGCTTCATGTCAGCTAAATGCATAACATGTTTGGCCTCACATTCATCAAAATAACGGTCCTAAAATTTTAAAAAAATAAATCAATGTATCCTTAAAAATCATACAAGAAAAGTCCATAATCTTCCTGGCTCTATGTGTTCCAACAGCAACACAATATGATTTTCAATTTCAAAGAAATGAATCAATTGAACCATGTGTGGAATATTCGACGGTAAAAATATTCGGCTATTAATATCTGGTGTTCCTTTTTCAATGAGCTTCATAACATATTTTGACCCGGTTTGTCCTTCTTCCACCAATAAAACTTTATTTGAGGCGTTCAATTCGGGTAAAACTCCAATGAAACGGTAGTTCTTCATTATCTTATTAGAACATTGAAAGGCGAGGATGTTCGGATCCTAAATATGCAATTTTTTATTGTTTCCGTAAGAAATATACTCATTTAAGGTGAATTGGCATTATATACTTTATAGAATTATTTCAAAGCACTTTTCCGATGGGTACAACAATTAAAAATGGCGAAATTACCTGCATCGCTGTTGTCAATAAGCTTTCAAAGTTAAAAACAGATCCGTCCAATGATAGATATGTTTTATACAATTTTTCAGCTTTCACTAAATACTTGGCAGTCTTTCTACGAATAACATTTCTTCTAGCTATATCACTTTCAATGTGAGCTCCCTGAAGAAAATCATCAAACAATATTAATGCCAATTGTTTACCTGTATAAGGTTACTTGCAGCATTTTTATAACATTGAAATGCAAGCTCAAAAGCATTTTCTTCTTCAGCACGCTGAGCTGTTGCCACAAGCTGACCTGCCTTTACCAAATAATCCGATTTTCCCGAATCATTCGACGCTAAAAAAACACCGTTCACTTTTAGGATAATTATTCGGTAATTAATAATCAAAATGGAAGAAAATTATTGTAAATAAAAACAAAACCGTTCGCACGCCAGATAAAGAAGTAAACCTTATTTCATAATTAATTTGTCGGTAGTTTTATATGTATCGCAAACTCTACAAAACTTTTCAAAAGAATTTCAATTTGTTTTAATATTTTAAATATTTAACAGCACTCTAATAAAATAGTACTTTTGGAATATGTCTTTTCTTACAATTCAAGTCATAAATCAATATCAAATTATTTTAAAACAACCAAATCAGAAACATAAACTTTTGCTTTTACCAAGTAATAAAAAAATATACTTGATGAATTCGTCGATTTTTTGCGAATTTTAGGCAAAAATCGTTTCATATGAGCAATTTTCTTAATATCCTCGCTGACATTAGCATCAACCCTTCCTGTAAGATAACAATATATAACTGGTTCAAATTATATTGAAAGCTACCAGCTATTTCAATATCCGGGAACTGGAACGCACTATTCGATGTTGTTGTACTCGCCAATTCCTCTGCAGAATATTGAGACTCTTCACAATTCTGCAAATTTCATCACGATTATACTATTCTCACCACTATTTTAAAGCCATAAAGAAACAAGACTTTATTCATTAATATTAATATTATCACAGAGTCTAATCAGAAATTCTTATCATTCTATTTACATATAATATGCCTTCTCCAAATTAATACCAATAACGTATAAATTATGAAACATGACTGACTTGTGATGGCAATTGGACGTCCCGGTGAAAATCTGGATCTCTTTAAATATTTTAATTACTATATTGCTTATTTTAAAAACATACTCTATTGGCAAATCTAAAATATTTTGTGAATTATCAATGGTAATCTCGTTAGGAGTAGCTGGTTGCACGAAATGATATCCTTTCTGTAATTCAATATATTATATTTATTTAATTTTAATAAAATCTTATTGAAACCACAAAGACTCACAACAAATAACAAAGCGAAAACAATGCAAAAGACATACTAAATTTTCGCCGAAAGAATTTATGCTCAATTTATTCTGTCTGTCAGAATGCCAAACAAAACGAGTCTTTTTTACGAGAGTGTGTGTGGAAAAAAACAAAAATGGCCCTCAACAACCATTCCATTCCTTAAACATACGTCAAGAAAATCCTGAAAAATCCTCGCCTTCCGCAGTACTTCACTATCGAAAACAAAATTGAGAACACATTCTATTGCTGCTTTTCGTTCATTTACGACTGTCGGCTCCACTAAAAAGTGCAATATATTTAATTCATTTTATTAATTAAATTACATGAACCAATTAACTTTGCGGCTGGAAATGATGGAAAGTTTCCCCGAAGATAAAGCTAAATAAAAATGAATGTATATATTTACACATTAAAATTGTGAGAATGAATATACTTGTTTATGAAGTTTTGACAATCCAAAATACAGCTTTTGCATTTCTTTGTAGCGAGTAGGGATTATGAACTTCTTATATTCGCGCATAGGATGAACACATGTACACTAAAAATCTTAATAGCATAAAGTTTAACAATCAAAAATACTTCCACTTCAACATTGTAGACTGTGTGAGAACCAGCAAGATGTTTCTCTTCAAATGTTGATTTAATGTAAGCTTTACATTCCCAATCCGTCTAAAAATGAAATATGTTTGATATTTTAAATACTAGAGTTGAAACGCCAACTGAATCAGTATGAGCCACGATCCATTTGAGACCACCCAGACTAATTATACCAGCGATATTTTTCGCACTGGTTAAATTCTGACATAGCCATAAACTTGAACTACTTGCAAGAACTAGTAAGCAATAAATATTCAATTAAGGAATTTTGTCAAAATTCTAATCAAATCCCAACTAGACTCACACTTCAAAACATAAGTGAGGTTAAAAAGTTTACCTTTAATTGAAATGCAATTCGTCCCAAATCACTATTGCAATAACTTTCATCAGGAAATAGTGAGCTCATCTTGCATATTTCTGCAATGTCGACATAACTAATATATAATTAAATCGATTATTTCGTTTTTTTTTCGAAATTCGATATTGTTTGTACCGATTCAAATCATGTTTATTTCTGTTTGAACATAACGCTATTAAGGATTAAAGGAAACAAGCGATACAATTCCCTCGAATATTCAATTTAAACAACGCATTAAAAATATGAAAACAAACATTTATTTGCGAATAATTCAATTGTTCATTATTGACCACAAAATATAAAAGGTTCAAAACCCAAGCAAACAAATAATTATAATATTATAATGCAATAAATATTTATTATATAAATTATCTTCAACTTTACTTAAGACAGAAAAATGATATAGAAGTATCCCGAAATATAATAATAGGAATAATTAAGTGGCATCGAAAAAAGATTGAATTTATTAAAAACAAGAATAACAGATGAATAAACAATCCCACAACGACTAAATAATTTAATATATTAAATTCAAAACCTAAATGATGTAAAAGAAAAGAAAGCGAACAACAAATTATTTTCACAAACAATTCAAAATACAACCTGAGGATACATGAATAATCATCTATTACTTCTTTCCCCAAAACCATCCAGACATCATTCCAGTGAGTCCTTGCTTCTCCTGCTGCTCTGAAGTCTTATTGTCACCCGCAGATCCTTTTTTCTGTTTCTTGGTTGTGGTATTCGTTTCTTTTTCTTCTTGGAGTTTAGCAAGTTTGCTATCCAGATTTGGCATCTAAAAATAAATTTATAATTTATTTTAGATATTTAAAACCGTCAGATGGAAATTAGCCAAATCGAAGAAAATTGGCTTATTTGGCATTGGTATCAATCTAGGTGGCAGACTAGCAACAGGAACCGTTTTCTTCTGATTGATAGTTTCCTTAACGTCCCAATCTCTCCATTCATCGAGTGTTTCAATAAGTGGCTAAATAACTTTATCGAAATGTTTAGGTTTTCTTAGTTCTTACCCTTTCATCTATATTCTTGGCGGTGACCATAGATGAACGTTCTGTTACCGATAATAATTTTGATGCTCTTATAGTTACCTTAGTGGATTCTGCTTCTTCTCTTAATTCTTTCAAGCATTTCTAAATTATACATATTTATAACGTTCTAAATTGCATTCTACCTCCGACTCATTTTTGAGGTACTTATTTTTGTTTAGCTTTTTGATATCATTATCAGCTTGCTTTATTCTTGTCAAAGTCCTATCCAATAGGGCCAATGCTTCAACATGCTTTCCTAGTACTGCATAAGACTGCGCCATGTAGAAACATCTTAGTTAAGAATTATATATATATATATATATATATATATATATATATATATATTATTTTTTAAATACCTAAACGCTTTATAGTACTCCACCTTCATTTGGAATGCTTTAACTAAATCATCATCATATTCAGCGCCAGGTGTTTGGACAACTTCCTTATAAATTTCAATAACGGAATCATACAGTCTAAGCAAATCTTGCGGTTTGTTTTTCTTCTCGGATCTACAAGTGATTGATTACCAATATTTAATAAATAAATATTACTTTGTATTTTCAATAATAGAAAGATAGCGGGCGGCAGTTCCAGACATTTTCAAAAACTCAAGGTATGACTTGATTGATTGTAAAACCGTTGTGTCGCTGTTTTCAGCAGTCTTTCTACGAATAATATCAGACAATTTATCTATGGCATCACGTGTATCAGCTGTTGCCTTCTCATAAAGCGCCATCTAAAAATTATTAAATATATAAATAATAGTATACAATCTCACCTTTTCCTTTGGAGTTTCGCATTGAGACAACTCAGCCTCTGACTGCTGCCATCCTTGAACAACTTGTTTTGCTGATTCGTCTTCAACCGTACTCTTCATACCACCCCATTCAATTGTAACAGTTTCTGCACCAGCGGCACTGGATCTCATTTCCGATATCAATTTCTGAACAAAATAATATACATCAATAGGAATACGAAACAATACATCAACAGAAGAGTCTCCTTCGCCCATTTGCATTCTTAGAACCATCAATTCTGACATGGTTCCAACAGCCTCTGGAGATTCAGCAATATTAAATTCGCACAAACGGAGTTGTGGTTGAATTTCTCGGCACCTTTAAAATTCTAATTCCATGAAACCAATTGAAAATAATACCTCGCTTTATACAAAGTTGACAAAGTTGTATTATTAGTAGCCTCGGCCAACTTATCGTATACATTTCTTGCAACTTTTAAAAATTCACTGGCTTTGTGCCAATCTCTTGATTCAAAACCACACATCCCTCTCATCCAAGCTGCATACGCTTGCGCTTCTAGTTTTGTTGGCGCATCACACTAAATTGTAAGTTATTACAATTAATAACAACTTAATATACCCGAGAGCTATTAACGATAATGGACTCGAGATTATTTGCATGGATCACAGCACGTTTGAGACTTCGAATCATTCCAAATCTCTTTCTTGATTTTTCGGGATTATCTTCTAATGTCATCTATATACTTCATCAAATTTTAACATTATAAAATATTTTATTACCTTTTCCACCATTGCTAAGGCATATCGTCTTTCTGTTTCAAATATTCCCAAGAATAAATGTTTATATTCTGTCAAAGTTTCATCCGTAAGCCATTTCTTCACGAACTTTGCCTTTCTTTTCTTTTGACAGTTATGAGCATTGGTAAATTTCAACGATTTACGCATTCTTTCCAACTTGGCAGCACAGTATTTCCTGTGATTAAGTTGATAAATAAAAAAATTAATAAAAATACAAACCGGTAGCTTGCATAATCGCCATGTCTCAAACCATGCTGTTGCTGAGCATCTTTGATAACCTAAAAATATAATTTTCACGATAATTTGTAAAATAAGTGATAAACCTGTAAGATGTGAAGTGTAGGAAACGGTGCTTCCTGGTTAGCGTCTGTCATTTCTACATCCACCGTCATCCTGAAGTTAATTAATTTTTATTGAAAAAAAAAACAATTTTTAGAACTGCAGAAATCAGACAACTCTATTTTGCAAAAGCGCAAGCATTGAAATTCGCGTCAGCACACATACTGCTGGCGTATAGTCATAACCTTATGCCAATTTTGGGTTTTTATTTAATGAAACAGTAGAAATTAGTAGGTATTTTTATTACCTATTAGGGAGAATATACATGATACCGCTAAATTTAGCTCAAAGTTGAAAGAAATTTCTGAACCCGTTTTTTCTTCTTAGGACAGTCACTCCACCTTAAAATGTCGATGTTTCCAAATAAATCCAAAATTTTCTATTTTCTGCAGGGATTTTAAGGAATATTTCTAATTATATTATGGTTATTTTAAGTGCAACAATCTATATATCATCAAATTATATATTTAAATAGGGATTCAAATCGTTAAATGAGACCACCATTTTACTAATCCGTGTTGCGTGGAGAGTGTTATCCTTAGGCTTAAAATTTTATTTTACCCACATTTTCTTACACCCATTTTCATTTCGTGATTGTTCTCTGGTGAAGAGATGTCGAATTCCAGAAATGATAAGCATATATTATGTCAAAATAAATGTTATAAGGTTGTAACAGCACTATTCACACTCCGAGCCTTCTGAAAAAGATAATGACGAAGTCGTGCATTTTTTTAGGTTTATTTTGTAAAGGCCAATATTTCAGTGATAAGTTGTGTAAATTGCCGCAATATTTTACTGAGAAGATGGAGTGTATTTGTCGCTTCCTGCGACCATGCCACGATGTTAATCTACACTTCTCTCGGTCTACGTACGGCATTCTATATAGAATTACGGAAAATTCAAAAAGCAATGATCAACCAGCAACATCAACGCATCGCCATTTAGTCGCAATCATCACCACTTCAACCAACTAAGAAAGTGGGAAAGGCGAGCAGAAGAAGAATATTAAGTAACTTGTTATTACTGACCAAATAAAGTAATTCTCTAAACTTCCTTATCACTCATATCTCGAAGTTCCCTTCCGTAATCATTTACCCCCTTACTTACTTACTTTGGATACTTTGGAGCCCGACTCATTCTCCATTGGAGAATGCGGACTAACTAATTCCATTCCGAACGGCTCTTCCTTGCCAACGTAGACCAAGCCGTTTTTCCTTCAAGGATTCAAATTCTTCTTCTAGTTAGGGACGGCGTAGTTGAGCAATGGTGAGTGAAGCATGAAACCATGTCTCTGACTTGATCTGACCAGCGCTTTCGGTCTTCCCTTCGCTTTTGTCCACTCCCTCGGATCCCATTCCGTTATTCTTCGGCACCACCTTTCTGCCAGCATCCGGGCAACATCCCCAGCCCATTTCATCAACTTCTTCTTCATGACTCGTTCCACGTCGATTGAGTCACAGTTGGCGTGGAAAATAATTGCATCCATCGCCATCTGTAGCCGTCTCGTTTGATCCGCAAATAGTGGCCACGTTTCGAATGCGTAAAGCAATACAGGTACAACGTTTTGGAAAAGAAGTTGTTTGCTTCGTTTCTTCTCAATGACGTCGATTAACGGTTTCAATTTACCAAAAGCTGACCAGGGTGCCTTGAACCCTTCCAATCGTCTCATCCTCTGTACTACCGTCCATTCTGATACAGCTTCCAAGGTATTTCACACCCTCTTTCGGCGTACTGGTTCCGTCGACTCAAATAGAACGCGAGGAAGTGAATGCGTTGTGCAGAATGACTGCTTTCATTGGATTTATTTCAAGTATTGGATTTAGAATGTTTCCATCTCTTCACAGGTGTGGGTCACTAGGACTACGTCGTCCGCGAATTCCAACCTTTACCAGTTGACTCAGTCGATGTTCCTTGATCGACGCGAGTATGGCTTCGCAGAGTTTTGAAGGGACACCAGCAGCCGCCAGAGAGCTTTGGATGGCCTGATGTTTTGTCTTATCAAACGCACTTGAGAAATCTACAAATCCAAGGACTAGAGGTATTTTGAATTCATTTCACTTGCTGATCAACTGTCGCATGACTTGTATATTGTCTATGCATGAGCAAGATGGTCGGAATCCTTTTTGCTTTCCAGATACATATTGCCGTACGATTGGAGCCGTTTGGTGAAAACTTTAGTAAAGCATTTTCCCAGCACCGATAACAGGGCAATCGGCCTGTAATGCTTTACGGTCTCGGGGTCTTTCTTTTTATGTAAGAGATTGAATTTTGACGTCTTCCATGTTCGAGGATGTTCTCCTGCAGGTGATCTCCTGTTTCTCTAATTTCAAGAATGGAAAAGGGAAAATCGTGAAAAAAATTGAATAAATAGAATATGCAAACTACAAATGCTTTTTTGAAATCAGAACTTGAAATAGTGCTTGAGATAGTTTAAATGGAAATAATAATTTCAGTATTAAATTGCAAAAACACACGATTTAAATTTTAAACGCTTGTTGTGACGTTTATTACTTATCTCATTGCGGTTGGTTTTGTTTTTCGCTCATTTTTCAGCACTCGAATATCAAGTTAGATTGGAAGTTCTTACTTTAATGAAAACTGAATTTTTGGTACAAAGAGAGGGATAATCCATTTATTTAATAATTAATATTGCGCTAACAAGGGAAGTATAAAAGGTCAACATTTCAGATTTTTATGAAACTTGTCAAAAAGTTTTGTTTTGGTGTCAAAAAGTATGCACAAAAAATTTCAGCTAGCCAAAAATACTTTAAGGTACTTAAAAATGGGTTTGAAATCTGAAAACCCCTCAGATAATTATTTTTCTTTTCCGACAATCAGATTTCTTCAGCGACCATTAGTTTTCATTTAAAACTTGAAGATTGATACTCTCTTACAGAATGTAAATTATTACAAAGTTGAACACTTTAAACTTAAGTAGTTGCTCTTTGTAAAAACTGATTGCACATATTGATGTTAGAAAATTATAGATAGAAGGCTCAACTTTGCGCAACAATGAGCTAAAATAAATCGTCAGTATGAATTTTTAAGTGTTATGTTGTTGAGCCAGTTTTTGAGGTCCTATTGGCCATCGAAGGTAACACCCCACATTTGGTTTGACAGAAAAGGCGATAATTGGATGGCGCAAGGTCTGGAGACTACGATGGATGTTGAAGAACCTTCCATTCAATCTCTTGGAGGGCGGTTATGACGGATTGGGCAACATGCTGTCTGGCGTTTTCGTAGAGAATGATGACTTGGCCTTGTATCGACAAGTCTTTTCAGTCGAATAGCCTCATTTACGAGGATGAGACACATAGAGCTCCTTGTTGATCGTGGAGTTTTTTTCGAGCATTTCCCAGTGCCTTCAGATACTCTTCGTCTAATTCTGCAGGTTATCCGCTTTGAGGGATGTCTTCAAGATTAAAGTTGCCATTTTTGAATTTTGCGAACCATTGTTGTGCAGTAGATACGCCTAAGACACCTTCTCCATAGACAGTACATATTTCCGGAGCGGCTTCGGCTGTTTTTTGCTTTCGATGAAAAGCGAAGAAGAGCAGATGTCGAAAATGTTGATTTTTGCCATCTGGATAACTCATTTCTAAGCCTGAAAAATGATGAAAATTCAAAATTTCAGAACAAACTAAAAACAAAGTTTTGTAGAGCAGAAAAAGCGCTACGAGATAAATATAAACAATTTTCCAAACAACAAGAAAATTGTTGCGAAACAATAGATATTATAAAAACTCTACGAACTTATTTCTCAATCCAATAGTAAACTTCATATAGTGTAATTACATCTTTAAGATATAATGCTTAAAAATAATCGTATTAACAAAATTTATTCGAAACGCTTAAAATAACCTAAAAACTTTAACAAAAAATAAATTCTTTAAAAGTGATCAGGCGATTTTTAAACTGAATTTATTTTGAGTTCAGGTGAATTTAATTCTTAATAAGACTATCTTCCGGTTTTTCTTTGAATTTAGCCTGGGTGTTCTTAAATTAATCACGGTATTAACAGTTAAAAGTGACGTGCCAATGTGTTAATACTTTAAATTTAAGTCTCATAATTGATTAATAGATTAGAAACTATCACCATAACAAAAATATCATTTATTAATAATCAATCAAACTTTAAAACAAAAAGTGTTCTGTATCATAAGCTGGGCGTTCACAAATGAAGTTAGCAACCTTCTTAAACTTGTCTTCAATTGCCCATTGGGTCTATAAAAATAAATAATAATTATATTCATAATTCATATTCATACGTTTGAATTAGTAGCCTGAGCGTTAAGGACGGCGACTGTCGCTTGTGGATTAGCTGGAAGACCGAAAATCGGATCAACGAGCTTTATCAACTTTTCGCCTTTCGGCTGCTCCCAGAAGTAATTTCCATCAGAAAAGCTGAGTCCAATGTGATATTCTTCTACATTCAATGATTTGCTGGTATCTAAATTAACAAATTTTATGGGAATATAAGAAGCATATTAAAACTATAATTGAAGTCGTGTTTAAGCATGGTGTATTCAGTAGCCAAATAACCCTTCTTATCGAATGTTTGACAACTAATACGAGCCGTCGCCCAATTTTGCGAAATTCCAGCTACATTAATACAGGTGGCGTATTGTTTGTATTGGTTGAACTTGTTGTAATAATAAAATTGTGTCCATCCCATCGGACAGTAGCAATTGGCGTTGCACATAGCTTGACGTATTTCAGTAGCAATATCCCCATTATCAAAGTTATTGAATGAAGCTCCAGGACTCGCCAAAGCGGCCAACTTTTCAATAGAATCGTCTGCGTTTCTCTCAACATAGGAAATTACAATTAGCTTAATTCCGTTTTGTTTAAGTTCGTCAGCTAATTTATTGATATCTTCGTCGCCATATTGTCTATAAGTTTATATTTTTGTATATAATAACTTTGATGCCATTTGAGAAGCTTTGATAAGAAAACAGTTACACTCCAACATGTATAGTAATAGAATGAGCTCAGTAATAATGCTCAAATCTAACTTTTTAAAAAGATTATAATATTTTTTAGATAGTTTAAGACAAGCTTATTTAAATGATAATAAACACTTTGTTGTTATGAAGACGTACAAATTTCCACACACGTTTAAAATTCGCAAAATCGCTATTTCGATTTGTCGTGCAGTTATTGGGTTTGTTAGGTTTATTGTCCTTTTTAGAGATCGGTGCCTAGTGGAAGAGGAAAAGATTAGAACCAAATGAGGTTCTCGTTTCGACGGTCACTCTTTTTTCTCTCATCAATGTGTGTTGTCTCAAAAAAATGGGCAGCACACCTGAAGAGGAATAGAAAAAAAAGTCGTTTGTGGCCGTGTGGGCAAAAAATCGTTAAATTTTAACAGATATTATTAAATCATATATCAAAATATTATCCGTGTTTTACTCTATATTATGGTAACAGGACAAATTGTTAAACAGTATACGGTAGTTTTTTAAATTAATAACCGAAAATCTGATAAAATTGAACGATTGTTTGATCAAAAATTTAACAATCTTCATTAATTGAATCGAACAAATAATTAGGAGTGTACTCTTTTGATATTTTAAACGTACACATTTCCTTCAAAAATTTTTAAAACTTTTTTCTATAAGGTTTTAAGTAATTTATATAGATAGAACAGAAGAGGAGGAATTGTTTGATACCCGATAAAATATTTTGTAAATTAAATAATAAATTGAAAGTTGTGTTTCGCGCAATTGGTGCAAAGTCTATTGCAATGCGGCGCGATTTCGTGGCAGTGGAGTGCCGCTTATACCCCAGCTGGTTTGATAATAAAATGAGTTCAGTAAACGTGTTCAAATATAACTTTTTAGAAAGATATCAATGTTTTTAGACAAATGAAAACAAGCTAAAACAAAATTTTATTAAAAACTTTTTTATTTTAAACACGTAAAAATTTCTACACACGACGAAAAATCGAAAAATTGCAAATTCGATTTGGCGTGGGGATTGTATTCGGTGAAAACATAGCAGAAGCTAACTACATAGATGAAAAATTTTTTAATTAATAATCTTAAGTGGCACGATTTCAGCTGGTATGCAAAACAACCGCACACCAAATCGAAATAACGATTTTGCGATTTTAAAATGTGCATAGAAATTTTACGTCTTTATAACAAAAAAGTTGTTACTACAATTGGATTGACCTTGTCTCAAACTATCTAAAAATATTAATATCTTTCTAAAAAGTTATATTTGAGCATGCTTACTGAGCTCATTATATCACCATACAAGTTGGTGTGCAACCGAAATAGCATTTCAAATGAAGTGATAATACAACGATCTTAGAAAACCTGCTGAAAGTTAATATTTTCGAAATAGACTACTATTTCTCAATAGTTTAAGAAAAACCTGACCAACTGGCGTTAACCGTGTTTTTGCAAACTACAGGTATATGCGAATAAAAAATAGAAAATATTTATTTCAATTTGGTGTGCATTTGGTAAAGTAAAATGGAATTATCAGCTAGCAATCTAAACCCCTATTTGACGATGTAAGTTAAGATTATATGGATTGTTTTACTTAAAATATACAAAACGCAATTTAAAAATGTTCTGAAAAGTCCACGGCATGTTTTGAAAATGTGATTAAATTTGATAATTTGAGGGTGACGCGGTTGTGCGTATCATATTTTCGTATTGTAGCAGGTTTAAAAGAGATTAAATCGACATGACCCCAAGCAAGACCTTTTTATTATTCGGAATGCTCCTTTAAACAAGCTTATTCAATAACCTACACCACGACAATATCTATATTGTGCCGCATTCTGAACTGTTAAATTTTTAATAGTTAAAACTACTAAAAAACATGTCTTCTTGTAACTAAATCAAACTTTTTTGAATCTTAACATAACTCTTACAAATAAAAACTACCTAAATGCTGAGGCAAAAACGACAATAGTTTGCGGGAAATCTCTACGTTCATTCATTTTTCCCTTTGTCAGCATATCGCTTGCTGCCTTTAATCCCCTGCAAAGTTATTTATCTTTCTGTCACTCTACAAAACTGTGTACTTGAATAAGTCGGATTTTCCACTGTCAGCAATTTGGAGGCGATATACAGCCTGAACCAATTCATCTTTGCTGTTCAAGCTGTCAAGGTCAGCAACCTAAAAATTGGTGTATAATTATAATTTCTTGAATTAAAGTACTACGCTTTTGGAAAGATAGCAATATTTTATATAGTTTAAGAGAAGTCTAGTTAAATAATGGTGAAATATACACTGGTGTCCAAAAGTTTGCGACACCCCCACTAACTAGCTGTTTCGTATATTACTACAGGACTACAGTTGAAATGAGTGGGACCAGTGGATTCCCCGTCATGAAAAACCTAATTCCAGAAAATTTCATTAAAATCTGTTTTATTACCGCTACGCTACAGTACATTTTCCACAAACAGCGGTGGTCACAGCGATGAGACATCCTTCTATTTCTGATCATTAAATCTCCATTTGACGCAAAAAATGGAAGTTTTTTTTTATAATAATTGTATAAAGGTCTGTATAAAAGGTCTGAAAAGATGTCTTAAACATGATATCACGAAATGGGAAGCCGATGTCGTTTCTCTCTCCAGGAATGTGAAAAAATTGAAGCCATTTGCCGACTCGGATTATCCATCGTGAAAATCGCTGCGTATCTGAACCGATCACGTTGCGTTGTGAGTAATTAATTGAAGGACTTTTTTGGCTACAGAAATACACCAATTCCGGGACGTCCAAGGATTCTATCGAGCAGATATGATCGAACAATTGCGCGGAGAGCTTAAAATTAGATGTATCCGGCTAGACAAATTGGCCGTGAAGCTGGAGTTTCAACCTCGAGACAAACAATTTATTGATTTCTGCGTCGGAGCGAAATTATTGTTCGTCAAAAACCAAAAAATGATCCACGTCTGACCCCTGATCACGAATTGAGACGTGTTGACTTTGCTCGCCGAAACTTGGTCACAGATTGGAAAACAGTGAGTCCATTTACGGATTTAATTGTCAATTCAAACATATTCAGAGAATTTTTTCTGATGAAAAGAAGTTTCATCTTGACGGACCGGACGGCTGGAATTCTTATTGGCGTGATTTGAGGAAGAATCCATTGACATTTTCCAAGAGAAACTTTGGAGGTGGAACGTGCATGGTTTGGGGACTCTTCTCGTCAACTGTAACTCTTTATTTGGAATTCATTTCACCTCGAATGAAATCTGCGGACTATCAAGATGTCCTGGAGAAACGTTTAGTTCCATTTCTGGCATATTTCCTTCCCATTTCAACAAGACAACGCCGTCATTCATGCTAGTGCTTCAACGACGACGTGGTTGAGGTCGAAGAATATCACTGTTATGGACTGGCCAGCGTGTTCTCCCGATCTCAATCCAATCGAGAATCTCTGGTCCGTACTTACTAGAAGAGTTTGCCATCAAGGACGTCAATTCAACACTGTAGCGGATCTGAAAGCCAAAATTCTTTGTCAATGGTCGCTGATCGATACAAATCTGATTGAAAGCCTTATTGTAAGCATGCCAAACCGAATTAATGAGGTTATTCGGATCAATGGAGCAGCAACAAAGTATTAAATAATGAAATTAGTCATTAAATGTCGCTAATTTTAGTGTTATTTCCTAGTTTTGAAATGATGTCTCATCGCTGTGACCACCACTGTTTGTGGAAAATGTACTGTAGCGTAGCGGTAATAAAACCGATTTTAATGAAATGTTTTTGGAAATAGGTTTTTCATGACGGGGAAACCACTGGTACCACTCATTTCAACTGTTGTCCTACAGTAATATGTGAAACAGCTTATTAATGGGGGTGTCGCAAACTTTTGGACACCACTGTAATTTGTGCAATAGTCGTAAAAAGTTTCAGACACTTTTAAAAATCGGAGAGTCGTTACCACTTGGTGATATATTATAAACAGTTTTCAGATTGATCTATAGTTAACAAGAAACCTACAACTTCAACATCCTCATTATAAGTAATTACAGCTACTCTTGAACTTCGCGCGTCCGTGTAATTCGTACCAATCCGAACATTACTATATCCGAATACGGTGTTCAGTGTAGATCCAATCTAAATTAGCATTAATAAGCTTAATGTTTTACCCAAACCTCCCATAATGGCGCTTGTTGCATCAACTGAGAATTATCTATCAATAGGACCATTTCCATCCACAAGTTATTAAAAATACATTGGCACTGGGTATCATCGGGGTTCGTTGAATTTACAGCTTAAAACACACAGATTTTCAGTAGAAAAATACGAATTTTACCTGAAATAGCCAACAGGCTCAAAATAATTGAACACAAACTCAACTTCATATTTAGTTTGATAAAATGATATTAATTCTTTATCAATTTTCAATTCCAATATAATCTTTTAAAACACTCCACATTTCGTCTAGATAATTTTGGGTAAAGTACATTCGTATCAAATAAGTATTTATTAATCGCATTTATTAATTATTTAATTGTTTAATCCATATTGAGCTACATGTGGAACTAAGTAAAATATAAATAATATTAACAATGGCGCAATAAAAAATAGGCAAAATAATATTGATATGACGAAGCAGCATCTTGTTATTGTGATGTGTATCTTGTTGGCTTTAGGCGCTGTAAAATTATATTCTTGTTAATAGTATAGGTACTGTATAGATACTGTATTACATTCTCTAATAAATATTTTTTATCCTTTACCTGTTTTTATTTTCCAATACATCTATTTATAAGCCAAAGAGGTTCTCGTTTGGACGGCAACTCTTTTATCTCTCATCAATATGTGCTGTCTCAAAAAAATGGATAACACAATATGAAGAGGAATAGAAGAAACAGTCTTTTATGACCGTCCAAACGAGACCATTACTTTTTTTGTATTTTTTCCTTTTCCATCAGGCACCTCTGAAAAGGACAATATAAGATACTAAACATATCAGAAAGAGTATGTCAAAGTTTTGGCGCCAACTCCAAGTGTGTAGTAGACTACGAAAAGAATTCCTTAAATATGGAATACTTTACTCTACGGCGATATGCGGACAGTTTGCGGGTGCTCCAAACATTTTTGATAAAAGCCTGTGCCATAAAAAATGGTAAACATTGAAATCTGAATTCGTGAGACGACATTTCTTATATGCAAGAAAGAATTCTTCACCAATTTTCTAAATTTTAAACTAAAATTCACATTGAACTTTTGGGAATTTTATGAAAGTAATAGAATCAATGTAAGCTTGTCAATAATTGTGAAGAATAATTGGCTGGCAAACCGACGGTGGTCACTTCGCTCAGAATAATTTTTGAAATTATCGATTTTCTTATTTATAAATTATTCCTATGAATCCTCACGTTAATCTTTAAATATGATAATTACACGATGATTACAGACTGGCTTGGTGTGATTAAAAATTAAAATTTGCTTTTCACAAGGGAAGTAGCGTCCGCTTGAGGGCTTGCACCATTGATAGATTCGTATGCGCTGATTCCAAATTCGTTATCAAAATACGCGCAATTTTTCTCTGAGCCGAGATATACGCCACCAAAGTTTATTTTTGATAGGTTAATTGACGTGCATAAATCATAAAATGTCTAAAATGTTGGTAAAATATAATTTAACTTTACCAATGAAAGGTAATTTTGTTTTCTGTTAATCCTTAACTTTAAAAAATGAAATGCTTTTCAACAACTTGCAATAATTATTTTAAGAAAGGGTTAAAGTTATTAAAGAATCTATCAATGGTGCAAGTCTCATCAAAATCTCCGCTAAAGTGACCTCCCTTGTAATATATAATGTAAAACAAGTTATTTGATTGACGTGAATCCGAAAATAATTTTTTAAATTGTTAACAAATGAAGAATTTTAAAAACTACTAACCGGACCCGGTTAGGTCATAATGCGGGCGCAAGTAAATTATGGTCACCAATGCAAATGATGTAAAATAAATTTGTTTTTTGATTAAAGTAACAATTGCAGCAAATAAAAAGTAGTGGGTTGAGGAATAGGTTCCTACATTTTTTTATATTATCTTTTTTTACAACAATTTTCTAGTTGTTTGGCAAAGTTTATATATTCATCTGATAGAGCTTTTTCTGCTTTACAACAGTGAGTTTTAGTTTGTTCTGAAATTTTTAGATTTTCATCATTTTTCGGGCCTAGAAATTAACTATCCAGGAGGCAATAATCAAAATTTTCGACATCTGCTCTTCTTCCCTTTTCATTTAAAGCAAAAAACAGCCGAGAAGGTGTCTGAGGCGTTTCTACTGAAAAAAACTGCAAAAAAATGGTTTCTACTGCAAAAAAAAGTTCAAAAATGATGACTGTAATATTGAATAAACGCCTCAAAGCGATCCTTAAGCATCAAACCAAGTATAGCGCAGGCGGAATACACATGCGCATAATTATATTCATTCGATGGACCTGGATACCTCATGATCTCAACGAAGAAAACAAAGAAAATCGCCTTCAAATCGCAGATCAACATCTAGCTCGCCATCGAGCAACACGCGGTCATAAACATCGATTTTTGTACTGAATCGTCACCGGAGATGAAAAATGGCACCTGTACGTCAATCTGAAGCAAAGAAAGGAGTGGGTGCCTCCAGGAGATACGCCAAAGCCGAGAGTCAAGCAAGATCTTTATTGCTCGAAAGAAACTCCACGGTCAACAGAGAGCTTTGTGTGGCTTAGCCGCATAAATGAGGCTATTCTACTGAAAAGACCCGACCGTCAAGACCAAGTCATCATGATCCACAACAGCGGCAGACCGTATGCTGCACAAGTCGTCAAATCCGGTCTCCAAGAGCTCGAATGGTGAGGTTCTTCAGCATCCACCGTACTCTCCATACCTTGCGCCATCCAATTACCACCTATTCCGGTCTCGGTTAAATCAAATGAGGGATGTTACCTTCGATGGCGAAGAGGACCTCAAACCTGGCTTAAGAACTTCTTCGACATCATACCGGGCGGTTTTTGGCGGAACGGCATCAACAAATTGCTCGAGAGGTGCGTTGAAGACGTAAACAGTAATGGCGAATACATAATTGATTAGTTGATTATTATAATTATTGTCTTTTGTTCAACTAAATCATTTTGAAAAAAAACTCTACGTACATATTCCTCAACCGAATACTTTTCGAAAATATTTCATATGAAACAAACCTTTAATATCATCTTTCATCTTTTCGGAAGTATATATTGGTGGCGGACTTTGTCGTTTAGCATAATTGGTATGAAACGGTGGAGCTGTTCGATTAAAGAACATTGTCATATCAGGGTCGTGAAGATTTGGATTCAATGATGTGCTAAAATATAAAAACGCTTTTCTCAAATTTAAAGCAAACATAATGATTGTTAGCCCTACGAACTTGAACATTTCTGGTATTTCATTTTCTAAGTCAATCGATGTATAACGTGGAATCGACGGCTTATTCTTTCCCAATGATCGGACAGATTGTCTTTTTTCATCATCTCGATCGGGTTTCTGTTCCTTTTTGTCAGTCATTAATTTACGTACGATTTTCTTGAACTTTCCTAAAAATATAAAATATGTCTATTAATTAAGTGGAACTGATTAAAATAATAAACTAACCAGACATAGTTAAAACGTTATATTATTAACAATGGAATGCTATGAATCAATCGTTTTATTATTATATTCATAACGATTTTTAACAAGAAAATGATCAAGGAAAAATCGAAACTTTTAATATATGCAGAATAATCGACAGTTTCAATATCGTATCGATTAATATAAATAATTACAAATAAAAACAAAAAGGATACATATGACGAAACCTTTCACTTCATTTTGTTAATATTACCTTTTGAAATCCCTGTATTCAGGACTACTTAGCAACATCTCGAATTCTGCCACGTTATCCTCCGTGGAAGAAGCTGAATGTTTTCGTTCACTAAAAGGACAGGAATACGACGATTCCAGATCTTGCTATAATTTGGTAGTTTGAGCATTTGTCTTTAACTGTTCAAACATATTGGTCCTAATCAAGGTTAGTACGGAATTCAATCTTCTACTTTCCGTTATCCGTTAGAAAAAACTATTTCCGTGCAACCCCGCTCGGTATGTAAAATTCCACGGTTGCGAAAGAAACCATTCCAATGGGGGATCATCTTGCGAGATTCCATACGCTTTTTCTTCAGTTCCAAACTTGATTACTTGTCTCGAAACTTGATTACGTCATTTCTTGAAACTTGATGACGTCATTTCGAGTGCGTCGAGATGCGGACCAGCTTTCTCCAGAGTGTTCGGCTTCGTCTTTCAAGTGGTGACCAATGTCCAACCCAACTGAGCTGTTTCCTCGTAACAAACAAATCAAAGAAAATCGAGCCATCGAGCTTGGCGTGAAGCTGTTAATGTCAAGAATCCTTTGGTGAAGTTGGAGAATTTCCTCAGATGGGAACCAGGTTTCGAGCAAGGCCGGAATGATGCTACGATGTATTTGCTCTTTTTCTTTTGCGGAAATGTGAGGAAACAGAATACTGAATTTTTATAATACTAAATATGTCATCCAAATGGCATTATAATCAAATAAGCTCAGTAAAGGTGCTCAAATCTAACCTTTCAGAAAGGTAACAATATTTTTTAGATGTTTTAAGACAAGTTTAATAAAAATATAGTAAAAGTCTATTTGTTAAAAAGAGGAAAAATTTTTCAGCCACGCTTAAAAATCCGAAAATCGTAATTTTCAATTTTCGTGCCTTCGTAGAAGAGCCATTGTGTACAATCATCGTCTTCGTTGGGTGGATTTCTAGACCGTGATTTTCAAGCCTGATGATGTCGAGTCAACCAGACGAACCCATCTTTTGCGCGGAATATAGATTAGCCTTCCATGGAAGCATGACCTTCTAGACCATCCTTCCTCTGGAGACTCACTTTGGCAATTTTCCAATCTTCTGGTATTAAAAATCTTGCTGAATGAGTTCGTGCTCTAAATAAACAAAAAAACGCAATAGTAAATTTCTTATCTTATTAAACGGCAAAGATCTTATTTAAACATATAATTAGTTGTATGTTTGACTTAATACATCTACGATTAATTTAAAAATTATCAGAAAACTCAACGCTGAATCAGTAAAACTTTATTAAATTAAAAAACTGATTATACAATTACATTGTTAGTTCTAAATAATTTAAATAAGATCTGAGAGCTCTCATGGGAGTAAATCGGTTAAGGTAGCAGGATGACTATATATTGTTGAAAATTAGATTTATTTTGTACATTTTTAAATATTAAACTAATTATTGCTGTAAGGAGGTGAAATCTATAATTACTGATAAACAATTTGCTTTTTTTGTTAATTTTTGATCATTAGAAATTGCACCTGCATGTTTTTTTTTCAGTTACAGTAAATTGAGAATGACATTTAATTTATTTTTATGTATATCAGAGATGGAAGGATAAACATATTTTAAAATCGGAATGCGCAATGGAATCAAGACTATAAAGTGAGGGAGAAATTTATCAATACTTTTGGTAACAGTTTTTTCACTTTCATTATGAGAGATTCCAAAGAAGAACATCTTTCCAATAATTTACTAGTCTTATTTTAAATCATCGATTCGAGGGCATTAAATTAAAAATGTTCGCCAATTTTTGCTTCTGCAATTGCATTTTTTTGTGCAAGCCTAGAAGTGTTTTAATATGATTAAATCCTGTTGACTTCTTCTTCTTCTTCTTAGTGATTCTAACATCCCCGTGGTGAAGAAGGGTAACTGTCCTACGACAAACCGAATGGAGTCTTGCCACCATTCTGAGAACAGGCTAATAGAATAATCCCTCACACGCGTGCAGTAGCGGAAAATATATATGTGTGATTTGGTCCTGGATGGGCTTGTAAGTCATCTTCATGGATTTAGAGAAACTACCATTGTCCTCGATATAAGAAATAAAAAAAGCGATGGAAATAGTCCGGAAATCAGCGGCACTAATGTCAGGTAGATGATAATTATCACTAACACAAATGAATGACATTTAAAAATGAATGTGGCTCCTCATAAAATTCAGTTATTTTAAGATTCCGAATAGTTACAAAATATATTATTAGTACTTTGATTAGAAAACAACCGTGAATCGTTGCGCAGCAATGAAGAAAATATAACAATATGAAACAACAAAGAAAAATAAGACATGTCTTCATATAATACTTAAAACCATTAAAAAACTATTTTAATACACGTAAACGTCAAAGCCGTTTTTCCAACGCTTCGCACAGATTACCATTGTTTAAAATTAAATATTAAACAAAGCACAAATTGCGTGATTATTCGAAATTGACAAAAAATGACAGCTGAATAAATTTCAATCATAAAACTCCATTTGTAAACAAACAAAGTATTAGATAATTTACGTGCGAATACTAGTTGAATGTTCACAAACAAGATTTCTCACTTCCGTATCCTTACTAGATTTCATCTATTTTTGGATACAATATATTTTGTGATGTTGTAAAAATCTTGAAATAATTGTAACCCATTTATTTAACAATATAATAATAGTCACACGTAATGAATCTGAAAATAAACAAAAATTCCATTATAAATTAATTAAATACATTAATTAAACGAAAAAAACAATCTATGCTATCCGGCACAGGAGAGCAAAATTTTATACCATCGTCCTGACTTCAAAGAATCGTTTGAGGTAGAAAACTTGTCCTATTGTCATTCCAACTAGAACTATGGCTTCAAATGCAGCCCATAACACCACGCGTGAGTTAGTGTTTTCATTGACTAAAAATTGTTTATAGCCTTATTATTAAATGAGAATTATTACTTGTTCTGTGAACTCGTTCACGGACTTCCATGTACTCCTGTTCGTGTTTTACCGATGTTAAGGCACTCGAAAGCTCACGGACCATCTCGTCTAATTTTTGGTTATCTGCTAAAATGAAATATTAAAATTCTATTGAAAATTATGAAAATTTACTAATAGATGTACGTCATCTGTAAAATTAAAAATACTGATACATAAAGTGAACTTTCAATCTTATTTTATCGATATACGGAAATTTTTAATATTTAAAGCACAAACTCTTAAAATAATTTTGCAAAGCCCACTTATAATTAATAAATCGTGATTAAAACTAATATAAATTTACAGATGATATGTGCACTTTAAATCAACCAAAGAAAACATATACTAGTTTGCGAAATCTAATTGAAGTTTCAGAGTAATTAGCTTCGGATTTTGGAATTTATTGACATTATTTTAGTTTTTTTCCTTGAAATTGAATATCGTATTAGACGAAATCGTTTAAATTTTAATAACTAAACGATACAATTACAATTTTATTTAAAATTGTTCTCAAAATCTATCAATTGTCAGGGAAACCGTTTGGATTCTTAATTAAACATATAATAGTAGATATTTTATCTTATGCTAGGATTTGTTTAACATACCCCTGACGTTAAAGATCCAAAGTTTTTTTTAAATACATACGAATTACTCCGCGGAAAAACTTAAAATAAAATATCTTCGTCAACAGGCAAAATTGATTATCTTGAGAGAAAAATTAGGCAAAAATATCATTCTTGCTTTGTCATAATTAGTAGTTGGTAATATTTTTCTCATCAATTTATTTTATTAAAAAAAGTAAGTCCAGTAAGTTTATTAAAAAACGAATGGAATAGAAGAGAAAAGTTCGAAATTTTCCAAATAATGTCAAAGCGAGACCAAAATTTTGAAATAATTTTTTCCTTTTTGATAAAAAATCCGGATAGCAATAATAATAAATTATCAACCTTTCTAAATCAAGTTTAAAACAGTCAATATATTAACACATTTTTAGATTGAATTTATGCGAATGCGTCATACTAAAACGTTCTTAAATAAAGCAAATTAGTCTTAATCAAAAATAAATTCTCCTATATTTAAAACTAAACTAATAAATTTTCTATTCTCGATTTGAATTTATTAACACATACCGGCATCTTGACTCTCTGCTGCTCCTGGCGCTTGTTGATGTTGTTCGACAATATCAACGGTAAACATAACAGCTTTTGGAGTCATGGTGCTCATCTTGTTTCCAAAGCAATAAGTATAGATTCCATCCATGTGCGCAGCAAATGTGAACTTTCCTGATGATTCTCGTTCACCTTTGTAAATTTCTTTGTTGTCAGGGCCGACAATCTGAATAGTAATTATTGTACAAATTAAGAATTATTTATAAAATATACCTTGACATCAATATCTAGGAATCCACCTTCAGCGACTTCAAACATCAAGCCAAGTTTGTTTCCAGATACCAACCGATCAAAGAAGCACTGCTCTTCATTGGCATCAATATGAATAAAGTAGGAAGAGCAAGAACAGACCAAAAACAGCAAACTTAGTAAAACTTTCATTCCGTGCCTATAAAACAAAATATTTTGTTTTTTCTTAATATCAAAAATATCTCAGTTACAACATCGGGTAAATCAAAGCCAAATTAAAGCGAAAAAATAGTATCAATGGTTTCAACGTGTCTCAGCCAGTACGCAATAAACCGCTAAAACGACAAAGTAGTGTTTGCGGAGAATACACAATTATGTAACGAACAATATTGATCGCTTGATTTTCCAGTTTTCATGAAAGGTTGCTGTATAAATCCCTTAATAAGAGGATTTAAGTTAATATTTTATGATTAATAAATAAAAATAATGCTAATTTGATTATCCGGCCAAAACTATTGTACCCCAACTTGTATGGTAATAGAATGAGCTCAGTAAAATATAACTTTTTATTATCAAAATATGGGAAATTGTCAATTCCAATTTTATTTGCATAAAAAATAAAAGTAAGAAATCTGATTTGATCTAGAAATTTTGAAGAAATATAATGAAAAACAGAGAAATTATTAACATACATTGAATAATTGTTTCATGATCTCTGAGACCATTGAAAATAATTCAAAAATGTTGAAATTGAATTTTCAATTTCTTATATTTTGATAATATAAAGATATTAATATTTTTAGATAGTTTGAGACAAGCTTAATTAAAGTGTAGTAAAAACTTTTTGGTTATAAAGACATAAAAAATTTCCACAAACTTAAAAATCGCAAAATTGGTATTATTCATTTCAGAGATCGATGCCTAATGGAAGAGCAAAAAATTAGGGGCGGAGAAAAGGTCTTGCTTAGACAGCCACACGGCCACTAAGGCCATCTAATCTCTTCCTCTTTTGTTTGTCATCAATATTTTTATTTCATCCATTTTCATTTTTAAATTAAACTTTTCATTTCATCTCATCAAATAATAAACAAAAAAATAGATAACAAAAATTGATGAGAAACAAAAGAGGAAGAGATTCGATGGCCTTAATGGCCGTGTGGCTGCCTAAACAAGACCTTTTCTCCGCCCCTAATTTTTTGCTCTTCCATTAGGCATCGATCTCTGAAAAGGACAATATTTCGATTTGGACTGTTATTGTAATTTATATATAATTCAAGACTAGTCTTGCAAGACTAGATTTTAGCAGGCATACCTAATTTATTATTATTATTATTATTTCATTGGTATAAAAGTTGTCCGAACTTCTTTCTAGTCGACAACTTCATCAGCTTTAAAATCCAATGTTATGCCAATGGGTTTATCGACTCCGGGAAAAACTAGTTGGAAAAAATGATTTGATTCGAATTATTTTTTCATAGTGTTAATTAAAGCGAAATTGAGAAAAGATTTAATATCCGATAAAAAAACTCCAGAAAACACAACACAGAATGTAACTTCAATCCGTGTTCTTCTTCACATCCTTCATATCTCATATATTTTATATATAATATATATATATATATATATATATATATAAATTTATTTCAATATGGAACCCCCAGAATTAGAAATTAAGAACGTCTACAGTTGTTCTTCGTTTCAAATAGTTGTTTGCTCAAATTTTCTTTTATATTCACTTAACAATTGTTGGTCTTTTATCTCCGCTACAATACTAAATCAGAGGTAATTGGTGTTCCTCAATAACTCAACAGTTCCAGAATTAATTTCTCTAACAAATCATTTATAAACACCAAAACACCTATCAATTATTCTAGAAATTGTACCCATTGGTCGATCAACGTCAACAATGTTTTTTTCCATCTTCACTTTATCATTCGTTAGACTATCTTCTTCCGTTTACATAGAAAAGCGGTTAGAACATTACAATCGTTCAATACAACTATTCAAAGAATCCCGCCCTATCATATAAAATAAGGAGAATGAGAAACAAATTATCTTATGTATCTTTTTCTTCAATACTGAATTCACAACGCACCATGATTACACGACGAAACATTACCTCTTTTATTTTATTTTTCTTTTTCTTAAACGGTAACTTTTAATAACTCAGCTTTAATAATTTATAAATTTAGCATCAAATTCCTTAACATTGCAAGAACTAAGCAATGATGAGAATAATTTGGAAAACTTGTATTCCAAGTTGTTAAAAAAACAAGAGACAGCGAAAACTCAGAAAATTGTTGGATATATTAGCAAAGCGGTTCCATATGGGATTGACAAAGCTCTACCAGCACTTGCTGAATATGAGACTTTTAAGTCTGACAAAACTGCCAATTTCCTCAGTGATGGCAACGGTCGCGTGGTGTTTCGCCAATTTCGACGTATTCGCATTTCCGATGTAAGTGTTTAATCCTTATCAATCATCTATTTATAGAACAGTTTTTATTGATATTTCTTTATTTAGGTACTAGGCGCTATCAACAACCGACGATTTCTTATTTAACCATATTCATTTGAATTGGTTTACTCGACATGGAATGATTCAGTTCTATATGTTTTTATTTATTATAGATTACCCTATTAAAAAGACAACGTAAACGCATAACGCTCACTCTTTAAGCCCAACAAATTATTAAATTTTTATTAGATTTCGGAGTTAATAGCTCACGTTTGCGTTTACATTTTTTATTGAATTGGCTATAGACCATCCGACGAGATTATTATTATTAAACCAATAATGACGAATTATATCAACTTATTGTTTTAACCATATCATACCTAAGCACGTGTACATATTTCTGACAATGTGGAACTCCCACAATAATGTGATATTCTGTAAATACGTTACTTGCCTTTATTGAAGTCTAATAAATTATTAAAGACAACTGCAAGTTGAAGATAATAACTTTTTTCTAATTGGTTTTTTTGTTTGTCGTAACAAATTAAATTGTTGTAAATAAATGATTAAACTTGTAGTCACCAATTGTAGTTTATGTTTTAGATATTGATATAACTATTATTGTCTAAATAAAGTTATGGTTTCCTGCTTTAGAACATTGTTAAACCTCTTTAAAGGTTCATACGTGTTTATTTATCAAATTAAAAAAATTGAATATTAAGATTTTTGTGTATCTGTATTATCCATCACAGGAAAAGTAGCTGAAGGGGAGTTGTTCCTATAATTTTTCTATATACGTTACATTAATTACACATGAATCCAAGTGTAGGCGATTGAAACTAGTTTTAAATTAAAATCATAATATCCACTTGGAGTCACAGAAAGTTTACAGAAAATTCGTAAATTTAAGCGATGTCTTATTTAAATGATAATCTTTTAATTAATCCATTACATGATATTATAAAAATGTTCATTTATATCAATTACTCACACATTTTTATGACGTGTCGTCCATGACGAAAAATACGATACTTCAGATTATCTCAACTAACTTTATTATTAAAATATAAGAAATTGACAATTCCAATTTTATTTTCATAAAAAATAAAAGTAATAAATCTGATTTGATCTAGAAATTTTGAAGAAATATAATGAAAAACAGAGAAATTATTAACATAAATTGAATATTTGTTTCATGATCTCATTGAGACCATTGAGAATAATTCAAAAATTTTGAAATTGAATTTTCAATTTCTTATATATTGAAGGATGGGCTTTGTCAAATAAACCATGTAGTAAAATATAATTGTCCAAAATAATAAAGGTTTTAACAAATCATAAACTACTCCACGTGACTATAAAATATCGCTTATTTACAAACTATTATGAAAATGCCATCAGAAAAGACTAAATCACCATCATTTTGTATGACCGCCCTAGTCGCAAATATCATCATTGGCATGTAACAAAGTAAAGTTTTCATTGCTGTGTTTGCTTTCATACATATTGTGATGCAGACATTTTGTGGTTAACGCTTTCCATTGTGACAATGGAGAAGATATTTTTAATTGGTTTTAGGTAGAACCGATTTTATAATAATTATTGTAAAATTAATAAGGAAATTTTTAAACAACCTATTCTAAATTTCCGTTACAGCATTTAAATAGGTTTATAAATTTACAAAAGATATCTAGGCTTAAGTTATGTCCATGCCTAAATTTAAGTAAAACGTTAAAAATGTCAAAAATCACAAATGTTTATGATATTCCTTATATTTTTCCTCGGATTAACTAAATCCGGATATGGAATAAAAATAATGAAAAAAATTTAGAAAATAGGAAGAATAAGCGGAATTAGGAATCCCGAAACGAATGTAAAATTTTGGAGTCTAGAACACTGGTGAATCCGAACGCCTCCGCCGCGAACTAAACACGCTCCGTTCACGGGAGAAATCTTAAAAACATCGATTTTAAGTACTCAGTAGCATGCTAACAGAGAAGAAATATGTTTACTGTATACAAAATAGTTGAAAAATTTAAGTCTACCGAAAATTTTATTAAAAATACCACAATTACTTTAAAAATCCTATTATTTAAGTTTTATTTATTTTAATGACCTTGGCTCTAGTATGCATGAAAACAGTTTCGTTTTTATATCATTAGATTAGAGATTTTAGAATTGTCGCGAGAAATCCTGGACTGCCATGATTCGAATAATTCTTATTAAAAGTTTTTCCGAAGCGCGTTTTGTTCTCAATCGACGCGTTCGGTTTCACCAGTGGAATCCCTTAAGCTTAAGGATTTTCTGTTTCAAAAATTTTATTTCTGATTTCATCAACTTTATTTTTTTCAAAAACTTTATTTCTTTATTAAAAATTTTTATAAACAGAATCTTGAATTCCGCCCGGTTGCTATAATATTCAGAAAGTGGCTCATTTTACGTCTCGAATTTGTGTGAATTGTTGTCTTGAATTTGTGAAGTGAAGTAAGTATTTGGTAATATATAACTTTAAAATGCTTCAAAATTTGCCCATTTATAGAGATTAATAAAGCACAAAAATGGAAAAATTGCTTACCCATAAAATCTATAATTAGGATATCAAAAATGTAATGAGCAACATTTGGTGAGTTCATGTAATATAAGATATGCATATAAATAAGATATATAAAACTATTTTTAAAAAATTACCGTACGTTTCAATATTTCAACTACTGGATCTGACAATTGAAGAGGAAGAATGATGATAATGACGACGCCGGTTGACGTCGTGGAATTGACAATAACTATAGTACTTTTCTAAGAATTAGTTTTAAAAATACGCGAAGGCTCTCTAGGAATCTGTCGTGTCCCAGTCCAATAATGGATTCTATATTATAAGCTATGAACAAAGGTCCGACCGATGAAGAAGTTTAAGTAATGATTTCGAAGCTTCGATGGGAAGATGAAAGAAGCGTATTTGCCCACTTTAATGGGACTAAAGTACTGTAGAGCGGTATATCCAAATTCTAAATGTAATTATCGAGTTTTATAAAGCATGTACGCTATAAAGCATGTTTAGGTTTCATGAAAAAAAATACTTCTCCCCACAATCATTTTGTGGAATCTTGGAGAATAATTTATTTGAAATTGATCTTTGAGTTGATCCCTGGTCCGGATTGATGGAGCTTTTCCAAAAAACAACAACACGCCAAATCGAAATTTTTCAAGATTTAAACATGTCTTACTAATTTACTCGTATTATTTTCATATAACGTGATACGTCATTTTTTATAGCTCGTCTTAAACTAACTAAAAAACTAACTAAAAACGATTTTTATTGAAATATGCAATGTGATCATGCTTTCTGAGCCACAAAATTAACAATTCAATTCAATTGAATGGATCTACTAACAAGTTAAAGGTTCAAAACAACACGTGGCCAAACTTCAACAAACCTTGATAAAAATCTTGCTCAAATTCAGAAATAATGTGATTACAGACTCGAGTACTCTTCTCACCCGAGTTCGACCAATTTTAGGTTTGGCCACTGTTTGTGTCATAATATAAAAGACACTTATTGACACCACGTGAAATCATTGAATCATTATCCTGATCATGATTCGATATAAGTCCTATTTATCTGTATTTTTGTAAATATCATATTACAGAGGCAGATTCCAATTCTTCTACTAATTCAATGATATTAGTGTCAAATACAATTAGTGTATGTTGAGGTTAAAATTGATTTTGCTTTTCACAGACTTACACAAATTTATATAATAATTAGGCAAAAACTAAATATGAAATCCTTGTGGTTTTGCTAAAGCTTTGTATACATTAAATTATTAATATTGATAATTATTTTTATTTTATGATCAAACATTCTAAATCATCAAGCTTGTATTCGATTTTAAAAATATAATCTTAATCATATTGCACAATCCTGAGATATTCTTGCAGAATTGATCTATAATATATTGTGTTATTATATCTAAATAAAAACTTTTCACCGTTTTATAGAGTTGTGCAACTTTCTGATTACATTTCTTCTCAATAGCATGTGTCAAACATTGATCTTGAAGAATTTTGCATTTGTCTCTTGGCGACTGAATACACAATAATATACTACTGACTTAGTAAATAACAAACCTTGGCCGATAATCCAAAGAAATCCATAGAGCATCGAGATTTTTCATTTCTTAAAACTTTGGAGCATGTACCCCAATAATTAGCCATATCAACCACCTTTTTGCATTTGTCAACAATTGGAGCAATTTCCTTTTTATACGACGGGCATTTTATATTATTTGCAATATTCTATAATTATTAATATTGTTTAAATAAAGCTTCACGGAATAGCCATCTACCAAAATGTCATTACATATTTTTCCAGCTTCCGAAACAACAAACGTTTTTTCCAGCTCGAAGTAGTTTTTCTCGTCAGTAAAACTGTCAAAGACTCGCTTTTTCTGTAATTAGGTATATTTTTATAATGTCACTATTATGAGTTATAATGTTCGTGCCAATGATATTCAACGGGTCCGTAAGCGTCTCAAAATGAAAGTATTGGGGCCGAGTTTTCAACAAAAAAATATAATTTAATGCTTCGTATGTGAAGGTTTTTATTTTACCAAAATTTACTATCCGAATGACAATTTTTGAATAATAATTGTCTTAACAAATTTATAAAGAAACTATAATTATTAATTTCGCAAATTCCGAGAAATTTAACATTCTCTAGTCCTAAATTTATGTTCTTGATGGGGACAGTCCAAGGTATATATATATATATAATATTTATTAAACTAAGAATAAGATAGGACAATAACAATATGAAGAGAATAAAAATACCAAAACGGATAACACAACTACTCAAAAGGACATGGTCCCAAAAACAGCAAAGCCAAAATAACAAATGACCGCCCGAGGTCATCCTGCCCGGGACGAGAATGACGTCAATAACTATCTGTGGCACATTTGAAGATGCAGAGTGTAAACAGGATCATGCGTTCACCACAACACCTCCCATGCTGAAAAAGACGCAGGGCCAACGCGGAACGGTGCACCCTTTAGCGGATTCGTGGATCAGGAGACTCGTCCTCATGGCCAACTACCATGTTTAAAGTAGGACTGTAACGTTCCGTAGCTTTTCTACGTCTCGTGCTCCTCCGCAAGATCGGAAAATTCTCTGATGTGTCTTCTCCGTGCACAGTCACATTTGAATTAGATGGTGAAACAAGGGGGGAAGGGGGAACGGGCGCATTTAATAACAAGTTATCTTCTTGGTCCCAACTTGCTGCCTCAACTTCCGTCATGTTGTTTGTTGTATGATCTTCGATAATTGTATCTTCGACATTTTTATCTTTAACAACCGTCTCACTCCCCTCTGCAGAATCTGGAAATTTCGAAAATTTGGGTAACATAAACGCTTCACTCAAAGCTGTGTTACAAAACTCGTGATCCGAAGATCGTCGTATCATTTGATTTTGGTGATACGTCTTTAAACCATTTCGTGATTCAACGAAATAAGTCACGTTTCCGGTGACCTTTTTAACTATACCTGGAACCCAGTTCCAACTGTTTGACTTGTATACCTTAACATAGACCTTATCGCCAACATGGAATTTCGTTTGCCTCTCATTCCTTGATAACGAGTCTGGCTTTCTTGGAATGAGCAATGACATCTTTGTTTTTAGTTTTCGGCCTAAAAACAATTCACTAGGTGACTTATTACCAAGTATTTCCGACGGTGTGGACCTATAAGTAAATAAGAAACTATCTACCATATCTTGGGTAATGTTTGATCCTTGGATCTTCCGCAACCCTCTCTTGATAGTGTCGACAAATCGCTCCGCCTGTCCATTCGACTGGGGATGGAACGCGGGTGAGCGTATATGATCTATACCGAACTCCAACATCAACTTACGAAAATCGTTCGAAGTGAACTGTGTTCCATTGTCTGATACCACGACGTCTGGAATTCCATAACGATAAATGAACTTTCTTACCACTTCACATGTAAATGTTGTAGTGATTGACTTTGTCAGCACAACTTCCGGCCATTTTGTCAGAGCGTCGACCACGACAAACAAAAATTTTCCACTTACCGGTCCCGCAAAATCTACATGAATTCTGCTCCATGCTCTTTCGGGTTTAGGCCACGCACACGGGTCGGCTTTTGGACTTGATTTCCGATTTAGTTCACAACTCACACACCCTCTAACCGTGATAGCCACATCTTTATCAATACCTGGCCAATATGCGCATGTTCGCGCTAACTGTTTCATCCGTTCAATTCCTGGATGATTTTCGTGAAGCTGTTTTAAAACTACCTTCCTTAAGACCTTTGGAATCACAACACGACTGTTCCACATCAAACAACCCTCTAAAACTGTTAACTCGAACTTTTTATCATGGAACGGCTTCTCAAACGCATTTAATCTGTTTTTACCCGGCCAATTTCCTTTTCTAACGTATTCGGATACCTTTCTCAGAAGTTTATCTTCCACTGTAGCTTTACTGACATTTTTTGCCATAATCGGTAACTTACTAAAACTCGATCTTAGATAACTCTCGCCCGAATTTAGTTCCGCAATAACGATGTCTTCATTTATTAAGTTTTGGGACTGCGCAAGTCTCGATAAACCATCCGCATTGCCAAAAGACTTTGTGTTAATGTACTCTATGTCGTAGGAATATCCCATCAACACCGTGGCCCACCTTACCAATCTGTTTTGGGAGTGCACGGGTAAATCCTTTTTACATCCAAAAATTGCCAGTAATGGCTTGTGATCTGTCCTCAGTGTAAAATGTCGTCCAAAAAGGAATTTGTGGAATTTCTTAACTCCAAAAACAATGCCCAATGCCTCTTTCTCGATCTGCGAATAATTCTTTTCGGCTGAATTTAGCGACTTTGCAGCGTGCGCGATTGGTTTTTCAACGCCATTTGGCATAACATGTGCGATAACACAGCCAAGACCATACTCTGACGCATCACTCGCAAGTATAATTTTCAATTGTGGGTTATAATGCGTCAGATTCAAATCGGAACCTAGAATGTCTTTTAATTTCCTGAAACTATCTCTCTCTCGCTTGGACCAACACCATGACGCGTTCTTTTGCAACAAACTGTCCAGCGGACCCCTTAGTGGTTTCATTTGTGGTATAAAAGCGGAATAATACGTGATCATACCTAAAAACGACTGTAGCTCTTTTTTATTACCTGGTTCCTTCATTTTTCTAATAACCTCGGTCTTCTCGGGGTTTGGTCGTCTCCCATTCTTATCAATTATAAAACCTAAAAACTCTATTCTTGGTTGTGCGAACTTACACTTGTACAGTCTGACATGGAACCCATATTTATCAATTCTTTCAAAAAGCAACTTTAACGTATTTAAGTGCGAATTTAAATCATTTCCGACAACGATTACGTCGTCCAAATACGCAGCTACACCTGGTATACCCGATATTAACTTATCCATAATGTCCTGAAAAATAGCTGGAGCAGTTTTGACACCAAACGGCATTCGCTTATATTTAAATAAACCCAAATGTGTGTTTATTACACATAATTCCTGCGCATGTGCATCCAACTCCACCTGCAAATATGCGTCGGCAAAATCGATTTGCGAAAAATATGCTCCACCATTCAACGTAGCGAAAATGTCCTGTGGTGTGGGAAGCGGATGTTTATTATCTTCCAGAGCCGCATTTAGGCCAGTCCTGAAATCTGCGCATAAGCGAGTACTTCCATTCGCTTTCTTAATGTATACAACCGGTGCCGCCCATTTACTATGTTCAACCTTTTCAATAACACCCAAACCGACCAATCGGTTTATTTCCGCCGTTGCGAATTCTATTGCGCCGTAGGGTACCGGTCTTGCCTTTTTAAACACTGGCTTGCTATCCGCAACAACACTCAGGGAAGCCTTCTCGAAATTACATCTCCCCAAGGAACTTTCAAACACCTTACCAAAACTCTTTTTTAACTCTTCGGTGTATATATTTGATGAGACTTCATTAATCACTGGATCACCCATCATACTCAAATGGTGCCGCATACACTTACTCTTACTAATCAGATCCAGTCCCAAAAGGTTACCGTGGTCTCTGACATAGATCCACCCTTTTTCCGAAATCTCCTTAAGCGTGATATCCGCCAAGAATCTGCCCTTTAAACTCAAACTCGAACCATTGGCGCAACTCACCATCATGTTCACGCTCTCTAGTAGTGGACATCCAAGTTTCCTCCACTCTGATTCGCCTATTAACGTGATATCTGCCCCAGTGTCAATTTGAAACGGTATACGAACTCCGTTCAACGTACAGTTTACATACTGCCTCGACACATTTACCGACTGGGCTTTAACATTATTTGAATACAATCTTACCCGGCAGTTCTTTTTCATGTGACCCAGCTTGCCACATCGGAAACACTTGATTCTCTTCTTTTCCTTGTTACTCTTTCCGAAACGTCCGTTTCCATTTCCAAATTTACGGTCCTCTCTTTTAACTTCATTTCCATTTCCAAATTTCCGGTCCTCTCTTTGAACTTCATTTACACGACCGTTGTACGAAGACGGTGCGTCTGTCAACTCCTTTGACTCCTTGGACATACACTCAACCTTGGACCATTCAGCATATAGCTCGTCTATTGTTGATTTACCTGACCTCTCGACAAAATTAATTAGATGGTCTCTCATTTTTTGGTCTCTCACGTCTCTTAGTCCAGTAATGAAGAAAAATACCTTAAATTCTTCCAGCGTCATTTCATTGAATTTCGCGTTCTCTACTAGACGATTTACCTTATTTAAATATTCCAAAACAGACCCATCTTTAATGACCCTGGTGCATGCAAACCGTTTCGATAGCATCGAAACTTGTGTGTTGAACATTTCCTGTAATCTGGAAACAATTTCTGAAAACGATAACTCGATGTGATTCTTCGGAGCGATTCTGTTTGATAGCTGTTCGAATACATTACTCGACAGCTTCGAAACCAACAACTGCCGTTTCCCTCCATCGGATAGTTCGCAACCTTCAACTTCGAAACATCCCTTGTGTTTCTCAAACCAACGATCGAAGGTTAAACCTTCATCGATGTCATATTCGAAGGTGTCCATACGGCTAGCTATAGCACTAATGGTTTCTGCTTCGCTTTTCCTTCCTTCTTTTCTATCAAATCGGTTAATTAGTTCAGCATGCAGCTCGAAATTCTGTTTCTGCGATTCATCTAAACGCGCCGACAGTTTCTCTACCAGTTCAATTAATTTTGCTTCGACAGACATTTTCTAAATTATTTAACAATTAAAGAATTCGAATTTACCTGATCGCCACTTTTATGTTCTTGATGGGGACAGTCCAAGGTATATATATATATATAATATTTATTAAACTAAGAATAAGATAGGACAATAACAATATGAAGAGAATAAAAATACCAAAACGGATAACACAACTACTCAAAAGGACATGGTCCCAAAAACAGCAAAGCCAAAATAACAAATGACCGCCCGAGGTCATCCTGCCCGGGACGAGAATGACGTCAATAACTATCTGTGGCACATTTGAAGATGCAGAGTGTAAACAGGATCATGCGTTCACCACAACAGTTTTCCTCTTTATGTGAAGGCAAAAAGCATTTTAAACGGCTGGAGGTATATATATATATATAGCTGTTTATATCAAATTGAATTTTTGTGAAAATGCTTTAATTATATTAATAAGATTGCACGCAAAAACTTAGAGCACGCGAACAATTTCATATTCATCAGAGATGGATGAAATTCCGAATTAAGTGGTTTGAACTTCGTGTTGCGATTTATAATTGCATTCAAGATTTTGAATGAAGTTTAACTTAAATAAATATTTTCTATTCTCTTGTCACTAACACCAAGAGTTTGAGACCCACTAAATTGGTTCTTTTAGGAGTATTGTAGCGAAATTGTATACCAAAGATTTCGGAAACCGGAATTCGAAAAGGTGTTAATGTTTATATGAAACGTAAATTTTCGAAATTCGTAATTAAAATATAAAATTTCGGAATCCGGAAAAGAGCTGGATTCATCATATTCTATACCCACAGCTGTGGCCACAGAGGCAAACATGCGACGAGTCGTGTGAGGACATGGTATTCGTAGGTTTCCGGTCTTTCAAAAACTGGATATAGAGACAATCGATATAAAAATATTGTATAACATTAGTTAATTAAATTTAAATGTTAATGATAAATTAATTGCAGCAAAAACAACCTAAAAAATCGTTGTTGAAAGTTGTTTTTATGCAAATGACACTAGAAAGTCGGTTTCCTCTCGGTTTCTAATATGGCTTTCTAATAATATTCATTATTTCTAAAAGATTGGAAAATGGGTCGTACCCGGTGTGGAATATATTCAAAATTTCATCAAGCTCATCTATGTTACCGCTATTTTATAGTAAAAACTTGTAAAACAAACCGGCGTCCTAAAGTTAGAGACCACTTAATTATTAATATGTGGTTTTGTTTTATGTGAAAATAGCCTTAAATTAATCTTAACTTTGCGGAAGACTTCGATGACGTTGGAAGAGCCAACTATCCAAAAAAAATGGAGTTTCACATTCGGACAAACAATATATTGCTAGATGGCTCAGTTGACGACGGTCATTGGCTGACTTTGAGCACAATCTTTAGTCCCTTGGCTTTGTTCGGCAAAATGTGGGAACCGGGTGCACACCAACTTGCATACTAATTAAATGATCCCAGTAAACGTGCTAAAATTTAACGTGCGGATGGAAGCGGATTAGTCCAATTGCCGTTTAGAATATTGAACTGACGATGTTTTCCAAAAAAGTATCGTGGGAGATTTTTAAGCTTCCGGAACGGTTGATTCGTGGAGATTCACACGATTAATAAAAAACAAGATGTCTACTAATTTGTCCTCAGGAGACGTATCAATCCATTTAGTGAGCTCTTGCCTATGGTCAGTGTTTGTGTGGAGATTTACAATTTAAACGTTCTTTAAAATTTTAAAATTTTTTAAACTTGTGTATTATTTCAAGAGCTCCGATTTTTGTTTTTTCCGTTTTGGGATTCCTAAATACGGACTTTACTTACCTAATTTTATTCCAGATTCTAAATTAGTTTTTAGTGTATAATGATGGTCGAAATCATATAGTAGATATAGTAGATGCCATATGCGATTAACGTCGCAAAATGTGACGCACTTTCTGAATTTTTATTTTTTTCATTTAATTTTTATGATTATATTCTTGTTTATTCTCTTTCTATACTGTTTTTGCTTAAATAAATTGAAGAATATGCTTTAGATGTTGTTTCAATCGGGGATTAAATGTGGAAAATAATAATAATCATAAAAATTAAATGAAAAAATAATATTTAAGATAGTTCGCCACATTTTGCGGTGTTAATCATTTAGCATCGACTATATTTAAAAAATTAAACCCGGAAATTAAAAAAAAGCTCAGAAAATTACAAAAATTAAAGCTATAACAAAGTCACTCCAAATGAAATCGTGAAAACATACCTTCAAACAGCCACTTTAAGACACAAATTTGTAAAAACGTGTATAACGTATTTTAAGTGGCGCCTGGGAAATTCTCATAAAAATAATTTTAAACTTCTACATGAAAATTAATAAAAAGCGATTAAATCTTGAAAAATCGAAAAAAAATTTTAATATTATTTTCTAAACTAATTGACTTTTCTAAACCTATAAAATTAATGAATTACCGCATGCAACAGCTTGTGTTCATTTACATCCAATAAGCTGCAGTCTTTAGGATATTCCGTCGCCAATCCATTTGCTATAATAAACACGGTTGATAGCAAATATCCAACCTTCATAATATTCGAATCAATAGTAAAATACACAACAAATACTCCCTACTTTTCATTTCATCTTTCCACATGACGCAACAATTGTCCTATTAACTTGATTTATATATAATTGTAAAGAAAAAATAAAATTGTGAAATCCATAATGACGCGATCTAATACCACTAAAACTCCTAATATATGGCTTCTCTTCATTTGCATTAAAATACGTGCCTCCCCAATATACATTTTGAAATAAATATTGCAAAACATCTCAAAGACCATTATCAAGTCTGATAACGATGTTTTACATTCAACGCACTCACTTCGAACCCAGTACAACGACCAATGTCAACATCTTCAATTGTCACTAATCGAATTTTTTATTTATCATCAAATTCAATCTCTCTTCAGATGAATGATCTTGTTAGTTTGAAGTCATATTTCTCTGGAAGATTCTATTCAATATGATATGATTTATGTACTGTTTACATCATACTGTATGAGGAGATGTTTAATCAAAATTGTTGGTAGGCGGCAGGAGACTAGCTTTCTACGACAGTATGGTTTTTTAAATTGTAAAACATATTTTGAAAACTTTAATTAATTTAGAGATAATTCTATGCATGTCGATTTTTTAATTTATATAAAGTAAACTAGTAATATATCAGGGATGACTATTGTCTATTACCGAAATCCAAATTAAAAATAAATATTGCCCTTTTCAGAGATTGGTGCCTAATGGAAGAGCAATAAAAGAAGAGAAAATGATGGGCGGACACACGGCCACAAACAAAATTTTTCTCAATTCCTCTTAAATATGTGCTGCCCATTATTTCGGAAAAAAGAGTGGCCGTCTAAACGAGAACCTCATTCCATCTTAATTTTTTTCCTCTTCCATTAGGCACCGATCTCTGAAAAGGACAATATTAGATTAAAGAAATAGGAAAAATCATACAACCCAGAAAACGTTATTTTTATGTTTAATACTTACTTACTGGAGATACTTAAGAGTTTGAAGGTTCAACTCATTTCGGCGTGGACTCTGTAGTTTTTTAAGTGGATTTTAGGTATTTCAATACATATAATATCAAGTTTTATTGCTAAATGAAGATCTAAAACCTTAAATGAGCTTAACAATCGGTTAGTGAGGGTGGCGTGAAAATTAAATGTACGATTTTTAATACTTCGACGTGCATATTCTGATGGAATCAAATATTCAATATTCAATATATCATAAAATAACCAGACTATCATAAGTATCAGAGAGGTTATTCATATGGGTGGCTTAAATTCATCTCGGCTGAAGCTATTTCAGTTGGCGTGATGTATGCATTTCCCCATCACTGATAGTTTGTTAAGGTAGCACACTCTCCTATAATCTAAAAAAAGTAAATGATAAGGAAAGGCAAATGGATTGACTTAGTCTATAAAATTTCGGTTAGCCAAGAAAAGTACCTAAATATGAAGAGTTATGCCAAAATGGCCAAATGAAAATGAGAATTTTCAATAGCTTAACTTGTTTGTATTTTTACAGTTTTGAGCTTAAAACGCTTATTCGCATAATCTAGGTGAGCTTGTCTTTAATCATATTAACGTCTAAGTTTTGTGTTGATATTAAAGATGTTATCATCTTTCTCTCTTTTTTTTAGAAATCCACTCGTAATAGTACAATGAAAGTCTCATTATTTTCACTTTATTTACACACAGAACTGAAAATATTAATAAAACCTGATTCACGCCACGGTAAAAAATCTACGCGTGAATGCAAATTCAGCGTGATTGCCATAATTTTGTTATTACACATTAAACAAAAAACGTTTTTCAGCGCTTAAAGTAAAAATGCAAAAATTCCTTTATCATATAATTAATACCCGTATCGATATTGTATATGAAAATAAAAATCAATGTATAAAATGAGAAAAATAACATTATTTTAATAATCAAAGAAATAAGCAAAATAAATCAGGCCTTATTTAATAACTTAGAGCTCACATTGGAATAGTAATTTTACGATTAAATGTGATCTATCTATGAGTTGGACTCAAGTATTATACCATTTGTGTGATATTCCATTTTTCTATTTTTTCCAATATTTTTTAAGAACCTCATTGATCATTAGACGATTTTAGTGAAAAAAAGCTTCCATGTTGTGGGGGACGATCCGCCTGTGGCTGGTTTTACACCGAATTGACTCAAGTTTGGTATATTTTCCACTAGAAAACTAATTTAAACGAGAATGATTTGCTACAAAAAAAATTTTTTTGTTGACCTTTCGCGGTTGAGCATCGAGAGTCGTTCCCAGTTTGCATGTGAAAGAAGTAAATTATTGAGAAAAGTAGCGAATGAATGTGAAGCTATTTTGGTCTCATTTGAGAGAAGAGTTATCGGCGTCTATTTAATATTCTATTTTCGTGGTGCAGGTTATTGAAAAAGCAGGTTTAAAGGAGCATTCCGAATAATAAAAAGGTCTCGCTTGGGGTCATGTCGGTTTAATTTCCAATTTGTTTATTATTTCACTTTTTTTTTTACCACATTTTTTGTTTTATATTAATGTAACAACCAATTTATTAAGACAAAACAATATAAAACAAAAAAATGTCATGAAAAAAGTTAATTATTTCGATTTTTTAACAAACTTAAAACAATAAAATATAAGTATTATTAATTTATTTTTATTAAGCAACAAAACAACACGAAATTATTTGATTAATAAAGACAAAATTAAATTGACTACGCCGTTTGTTTATCCCGAAGAGAACCAAAACAGTTTTCTTTATGCACCTTTGAGCCCGTATAAAAATTATTTATATTTTTAAAAATAAATATTAAAAAAAATTGTAAAAAAAATTATTTATATTTTTAAAAGTCTTCATTATATTTGTCCCTTTTTTCGTTTCGGCTCAGATTCTTTGTACACGTAAACGCACGCCACCCGCAAATGACAATTTCACCAAGTTCAATCGTGTTTCTAAATAGCTTTTAATTTTACGTATTTTCAGTAAAACCATCCACTTAACATCAATTGTGGAGGAAAAATTAAGATTTCGCACGTCAAAATTAATTTTTCCTTTTAGTATTTTGCGTGGTGTGGTAAACGTATTTTTAAGCAAATTGCGATACATTTTTAATCTCCTCAATTGAAAAAGATTATATTCGTCGCCAAATGCGATTACCACCGCAAAATATGGCTCACTTTTTTAAATATTATTTTTATATTTAATTTTCATGATTTTTATTATTTTCCACATTTATTCCAAGATTGAAACAACATCTAAAACATATTCTTCAATTTATTTAGGCAAAAGCAGTATAGAACGAGCCTAAACAAGAAAATTATCATAAAAATGAAATGAACAAATAATATTTAAAAAAAGTGCGCCACAGCGGTGGTAATCGCATTTGGCGACGACTATATTATATGTGTATTATCAAAATATAAGAAATTGAAAATTCAATTCCAGCATTTTTGAATTATTTTCAATGGTCTCAAAGAGATCATGAAACAAATATTCAATTTATATTAATAATTTCTCTGTTTTTCATTATATTTCTTCAAAATTTCTAGATCAAATCAGATTTATTACTTTTATTTTTTATGAAAATAAAATTGGAATTGCCAATTTCTTATATTTTGATAATATATACTTATATTTATTTAAAAATTCGACTCATCCTGTAAGACGTTTCGAACAATTGCACTGATGGAAGACATTCATTAAACTACCTATTAACTCAGTACAAAGAAATATGATAAAATATTTTAAAAGACGACATTTTGTCATTAAAAAAACATTATCAAATGCACCCCACCACATTCTCTTCAAAGAGCACGCATAAAATTTTCCAAATATATAATGCTTAACTTAAAAAACTGAATGATAAACAAATTGATAAGAAATAAAAAAATTCAATAAATCGAAAATCGAGAGAAATGTTCTTACCTAATATACGTTTAATTGATACATTGGCGATTAGATATTTTGTCATTGAATTGTTACAGTTTGTTCATCTACCTATTTTGCACCCATTTCTCTCAGTATGTATTTTGAAGTGATAATATGCAACAGAAATCACTCACCCATCTCATATTTATTCTTTCATCTTTGCTGTGCTGTTTATAAATGGTTTAGAGTTATAAATATATTCTTAAAAATAAGGTTTCTAAAAATATGAATGAATTTCGTTATATATTATTGTATTTATAAAATATGTTCTTATAATTCCTTTTATTAATTCAATAATTTATTCTAACTATTTTACAACGTTCCTCGTACACCAAATGTAAGATTTTTTTGGAAATCTGTGTTTAGAAAAGTTGTCTAAAACAGTCTGTCAATAATCATATTTACGTTTTCAATATATTTTGTATGAACCTATACCTTGATCTATAAGTTTCCCCTTCTTAAAAATTAATTTTCTGCAATTGAAAATGTCGTGCAATTTAGTTTTATAATATAAATGTAGTGATCGTATTATTTATATGACAGTTGGAAACAAAGAAAGCTCGGTTTAAAGGAGCATTCCGAATAATAAAATGGTCTCGCTTGGGACAGGAGTAGATTTAACTTTAAATTTGTTTATTACTTCGCTTTTATTTTTCATCAAATTTTTGTTTCAAGATATTCAAAGAAAAGCGAGATAATAAACAAATTGCTAATTAAATGTACACCTGTCTCAAGCGAGATATTTTTTTCAATAACCTGAAACACGAAAATATATACTTGTAATTATCACTTTACTAGTTCATTAAGGTAATTTCACTAGAAATTGTTAAACTATATATACCCTAGCTGACAAAAGTTTTGTCACAAATGTTTTTTCGGGTTTAACTTTTTTGTGACTTGACCAAATTGGCTGATTTTTTGATATTTTATGTGAATCAGTGTTTAAAATGTTATAGTAGCAAAATTTGGTTCAAATTACCATGGCAATTTCGGTACCACGCATTCCGTTTTCCCTCATATTGATAACAGCTTGCCGGATGGCAATTGGAGTTTCTTTACGTGGAGTCTTCTCTAAAATGTTGCCAATTAATGCTATTTTCAATAAATTATGAAAAAAATATAATTGAACTTTAAAAATTATTAAAAAATTCAGTGCAAGAAAAGTGCGTAATATCTTTGAGCTACGCGTTTTACGATAAACGCTTGTCACTGTAAAACGGATCATCGTAATCACAAGCGGGAATTTGTAAAATTATGTACAACCATATGAATCTATCATATCAAAAAATCAGCCAATTTGGTCAAGTCACAAAAAAGTTAAACCCGAAAAAACATTTGTGACAAAACTTTTGTCAGCTAGTGTAGATCTTAATAATTATTAGATAGTATTTTCCTTTTCAGAGATCGGTGCCTAATGTAGAGGAAGAAAGTTAAAACAAAATGATGTTCTCGTTTGGACGGCCACTCTTTTCTATCTCATCAAAAAATACATAACACACATTGAAGAGGAATAGATGAAAAATTCCTTTGTGGAAACGAGACTATCATTTTGTTCAATTTTTAAGCACCGATCTATGATATTTACAATTATTAATTAATTGTCATATTAAAATCGAATTCAGGTTAATTTTTTCGTTTGATAAAACATGCCATTTTTCCTCTTCCATTAGGCACCGATCTCTGAAAAGGACAATATGTATAATTAAATATACAATTAACGTTAACGGGACTTTCAAGAGTGACTAGTAAAGTGTCCGCTTCGGCTCTCAGCTTAACCTTCCGTCACAACAAAAAATAAAATAAAAAATCGAATCTATGGCTTATATCAAATATGTTTGGAAAGTCCGCAAACTGCCCGCATCCCGCCGTAGAGTAAATTATTCCATATTTCAGAATAAGGCAATATTTCTAAATCTAACACTATGTTCTGTGTTTGAGTTAGCGGCAAAACTTTGATATATATTTTTTGATATGTTTAATATGTTATATTGTTTCTTTCAGTGATCGGTGCCTAACTGAAGAGGAAAATAATAATTTTCTCGTTTTCCCGGTCACTGATTTGTATCTCATCATAGTCTGTTGTCTTAAATATACATTGAAGAGGAAGAGATGGAAACTACTTTCATTTTTTTAAATTTTTTCCTTTCCATTTAATGTTATGCTATTTAAAGGTAGGGTATACTATAGATTGACTAAAAGACCTGGACGAAGTGAAATATCTCATCGTTTTCAAACATGCACTTGTACAAGTATCATTCATTGGCGTTTTAAAAGGACAATTTTTTGCAAACAACCAATATTTTTATTAGGAATAAGAACCATTATTAACTAAAACCTTACTCCATTTAGTGAGTTAAATTTTCGAATTCCTTCTCTAAAGAATTTCGGTTGTTTTGATGAAACCATCCGTCTATCCATTTTTGCACTTCTTCAAATTTCGTAAAAAATGATCCTCCAATCCATCGATCGAAACAAATGCTAATCCGAAAAAGCAACATCGGGAAAGTAGGAGGGGGCGGGTGAGACCCATTTCAGACTGTGAATTATTTCTTTGACATTCTTTTTCCAAAATGAAATCAAACATTGTTGTGCAGAGGTTTTTCGTATCTCATGAGCTTTCCTGTCTTTTGATTTCCAGTTCTGTGTTTATCCTACTTAAATATTTCTTTTTTCGTACGACCCATGAGAAAAACCAATTTGAGCACGCCTCGCACACTCCTCCAAGTTTGTCCATTTTTCTAATTTTCGAGATTAGTGTGTGCGCTCATTTTAGATCTGATTTAAAAGACATTGTTCCCTCATTTTAGGCAATTCTATCTTAAACTATCTAAAAAACTAAACTATCACACGCAAACCAGCTCTGTAGAATCCTCCACACCAAATGATAGGTTTGTTTCAGTAAAAATATGCGAGCTTTGCGAAATGTCGCACAGTATTGATTTGTCTTGTATCAATAATTACAAGTTCTAGAATGAATTAAATCGTTTTGTGCTTTATAATCATAATAGGTAACTTCTAAACTAATGTTATGTAATTAGGTTTTATCGTAAAATTTAAAAATACACAAGTTATTCAAGTAAAAATTATTTTATTTAGCATTAAGTATAATGAAATACGCGTTGCACGCCAACTGGTATTCTATTAAAATGAGCACACTAAACGTGCTCAAATCTTACTTTTTGAAAAATTTTAAATTTTTTCAGATAGTTTAAGACAAGCATAGTTGAATTGTCGTAAAAACTGTCGTGTTAAAGGCCGTAAAAATTTTCAGGCACACTCAAAAATTGCAAAGTCGTCATTTCCAGTTGCAACTGCTATATTGTTGCTCAAAAAAAAAAGAGATAGAATGAACAGACGAATCTAAAAATGTGGGAAAATGTCTGTATCAACTCAAAACCATTTATAGATTTAGTAAAATCTCACTGAAACACGTTGAATATTAAACGAAAAGTAGAGTTTCTTCAATTATTCCCAATTATCATTTATATATTATAAAAATTTTGTTTCCTTTCGTAATAATATAAACTTTATTTGATAGACAGACGGGCTTTTTGTCCCCATCTTTCTCTGAATGAATATCATACAAGTTTAATAATCATTGATAAAAACTATCATGACCGCATCACACATGTAAAAAAAAATTGACCGTTGATAAATATTTTTTTATAATCACCGACACAATATAAAACTTAATTGATGTTATCATAAGAATACCATAAGCTAAACATAGTTTAGATTAAATATGATAAAGTTACGTGAAAATTGACTTCTAATTTAGACGTGTAGTATAATAACACGCGGATAAATAATATAAAATGTTCATTTCCATTTGGAGTGCTTTACTTTCGAATGGAGAGAGTTCATCCGCTTCTCATTGCGAGAATGATTCGGACTCCAAAGTATCCAAAGTAAAGTAATATTGTCTATCTAACCATGCCTCATTACTTGTTTATTCGATAATTAAGTGATATTTGAGGTGTAATGTATTCAATGTATTAATTAAGTGAGAAAAATTAATAGAAAATTGTCTTTCAAAATATTAAAAAAACATTTGGTATGAAACGGGATAGCTTCAATTCTCTATTTCGAAGCTTTATCGATAGAGATGCAATAACAGGCTAAAATTGAACCCGATTGGAGTATTAAAAAAAAATTTAAACTTTCAATCGGAACTCATCTATTACCGTAACCTTGTCAAGTTGCATTTCGATAAGCTCATAAATCTGCGCAGAATAAAATGGTTCACGTGCACTCCAAATTAGGTGTTCGATTCAATGCGAACGCGTATTGACTGCTGAGGGGCGTGGCCTATTTTTAAATTTTATTTTAATTTAATTTTTTCTTATTAATTAAACAATCAACTTAAAGCGTTTTAAATTTTTATTGTTATAATCATATAGAGTAATACATGGAGAATTTTTTAATATATGATTCAATATATATAATTGTAAATAACAATTGTTTTTATTTAATTTTAGTTTCAGAAAAAAATTAAAGCCCTGAAATCCAATATTTGAATGTTTTTATAATTTTTTGCATAATAAATACCAAGACTCGAAGACAATTATATATATATTGAATCATATATCAAAAAATTCTCCATGATTTACTCTATATAATGGTAACAAGAAAAATTTAAAACGGAATAAGTTAATTTTTTAATTAACAAAAAAAATTTAATAAAAATCATAGAATTTTATTGGACGAAAAAAGCCACACCCCTCTCGCAATGCCGCGTTACTCATTGAATCGAACACATTTCAACTATTTTGATTTGGTGTGCAGGTGTGTTAAAAATTAATATTGCCATTTTCAGAGATCAGTGCCTAATGGAAGGGGAAAGAAATTAGAATGGAATGAGGTTCTCATTTAGACGGCCACTCTTTTCTATGTCATCACTGTGTGTTGTCTGAATAAAATAGATAACACACATTGAACAGAAACAGATGAAAAAGTCGTTTGTAACCGTGTGGCTATCGAAACGAGTACCTCATTTTTTCTTATTTTTTGCTCTTCCATTAGGCACCAATCTCTGAAATGTACAATAATTTTTAACTTTAAAACTGTTTTATAAAAACTAATAAATTTGTTGATCAATTTGTTTTCGACTATGAGGGTCATTATTCTTACCTAAATCATATTAATTCCATACCCAACTATATTGTCAAATTCCATATTTATTTATTGGAAAATATAAATAAATCATGTAATTAGTCTAGAAACTTCGAGAAATACCACTTCATCATTCATCTAATATAGTGGTAAACAATCAAGATTTCAAAAATTGATAATTATTACCGAAAAACTTATTAACAAGTATAAAAACAACGTTAATTTGGAAAACTTTGTAATCAGATAATCTTTCGAAATAAATCATTAAAAATCATTTTTGGTAAAATTGTTTGTACCTAAATATAGCATGATGTGAACTTATATAATAGTTATAGTTTTATGCATATAAATTAAAACATTGTTGCTGAAAATAAAAAAGTTATAGTCGTCGCCAAATTCAATTACCACCAAAATGTGGCGCACTTTTTTAAATATTATTTTTTCATTTAATTTTTAGGATTATAATTATTTTCCATCATTATTCCACTATTTAAACAACATCTATAACATATTCTTATATTTATTAAAGCTATAACAGTATAGAACGAGAATAAACAAGAAAATAATCATAAAAATTAAATGAAAAAATAATATTTGAAAAGTGCGCCACATTTTGCGGTGGTAATCGCATTTGGCGACGACTATATATATATATATATTAGTGATGAATGGAATTCCGCATTCCGGGTTTTGTATTCCGGCCATATTTCGATTACGAATTCCCAATTCCGAATCTTTATATTCTAATACCGACTTTCAAAAATTCACTTTCATTGTAAATATTACCTCCCTATTCCGAATTTTCAAATGTGATTCCGGATACCCAATTCCGCAATCTGAAATTCAAAAACTCCCATTCCGCCCAAATCTGATATATATATACAAGTCAAATGAAAATGACGATTTCCAAATAGTTAAACTTTTTAATTTTATTTTATTAATTTCCAAAAACTAATTTTCATTGAAATTTATAAGGTTTCTCTTAAATTAGCTCTGCGGCTTAAAATATTATCGAAATGTTATAGTTAAATGATGATAAATATGTCATTGAGTTATTTGTTTACGTAAATTTACTTACACTCTATTGGGTTGTTCGGATGATGTAAGCACTCAAACTTAAAACAACATGTTTACCATTTGTCTATAAATTCACTTCCCTTTGCATACTTTTCAATGTATTGAAATCATCCAACTATACCATTCGATTCCCAACCCGATTTGGGTATTTAACTGAAATCATCAATCTAATCGTACTCTTCGACTTTTTGGATATGTGAAGATTGGTTGTGAAGGATCGTGCTCGCTACACTAATTACTAAAGATTATACTACATTTGTTGGTTGGTTTAATTGATAATATTGGTCTAGTAGACGAATTTTCAGTGGCCAATCCTATAAGTTGTCTCAAATGTTTAACAGAACGAAGCGAGGCGAAGTAAATAGTTTAGTTTTGTACCCTTATCGTTTTGTAACCATGAGGGCACCTTTATTTGATTCCCTGACTGGGTTCCAACGTAGTCTGATTGTGAAATCTTAATTCATGCAATCAATGGGATTGTTATTCGCGGAGTGACATCAAAGCGACGAACCACGAAGGATGAATGAGCTACTCGGAATGGAATATTTAACTTTGATTCATTGATCTACATTATCTGCCTATAAAGTTGCTAATTTTGGTTTATATCATTTCACAATGTTGTTAGAATGTAACACAGATTTACTCCAGGGGTCAAATTCCCTCTGATAGTATACCCCATAAACGAAATTTTATTTATGTATAATTGAATAATTGAATCGAACATTTAATTTGGCTTGAAAGAATTATAATCATCCAAGGTTTCTTCGTTATTTATATGTCAACACGTCCCATCCACATAGGGTTCACATTCACGTTTTCCTATAGGGCGTGGAATTCCAAAAGCGCACATGAAATGCGTCAATCTTTGTTTCATAATTTTTCAAAAATATCATCATTAACGCATTTTGTGTGATTTTTTTTGTTTTATAAACTATTTCAAGTTATGTGATGACGCGATGCGAACCGTTGCTCGTTAGAGATCTCTCTAGAGAGTTGTCTTTTGTGGCTTTATTTTTATAATAGTCTTGCTACGCAGCGGTTCGCAATGTGCCCTCAAACAATTTGAAATATCCTATACAGTTTGTGCCTTTGTGCCTATTAAATTTTGTTTTTTACACTCTAGTTTTTTTTTTGTTTTTTTTTTTTATTTTACAGTTTGTATTCTATTCTTAAACTTTTGTTTTATTTTACGGTATGTGACTATTGTTAAATCGGCGTTCGTCAATATTTGCAAAATTATTTTAAGAAAAATTAACTGAAATATCTATAAATCTTCATATTACCCTGGAAAAAGCATAATTTATAGTACTAACATGGATGTTTTTCGTGACATTGTATTTGAAGTTTTGAAAACATAATTTTTATTTTTGAAATATCAAATTTGCGTGGTTATCAACTCTGTAACATTTAAAGTTTTCGGCAAAATTATACAATTTGCACATTTTATGTAAAATTATATCTAAAATATGAAATATTGATATTAATTGTACAAATATTCATGCCAAATGAATTCGTAAAACCTTTCCGTTAGAAAAGTCACCTAAATTCAAAATTTCGTAAAAATTTAAAGCGATATAGTTGTTTTAAGGAAATCCGGTAGAATCGACGTGAAAATTAGTTTTTAACTTTCACGTGGAAGTTGGAAAAAATCGCTTTTTTAATTTGGCGGTATATCTTGTGAGAAATAGGTTATATAGGCTATTTGAAATACTTTTAAGCAATTTACATCCTGACATTCTTAAAATTAAAGATTCATATAAATAAAATAAATTTAATAATACTTAAAAATAACGAGAGGAACTGTTGATTGAAAACAATTGCAAAACGTTTAATTCAAGAAATTCCAACCTACCAATTTTCTAAAGGTTTTTATTAAAATATTTATTAATGAGAAAGAAATTTTAAATGGGAAATTTGGGTTTGTTAACGATGATATTCTTTATTTTTTGTATAAACCAGGGTTGCACGGAAACCAATTTTTTTTCAAACGGAAAACGGAAATGGAACTCAAAAAACGACGGAAAACGGAAAATGGAAGATGGTATTCCGTGCAACCCTGGTATAAACGTTTTCACACATTTTTCTATAATACTCACATCTTGCATTTGTCGGCACATTATATACTTTAAAATTGTCTTTAAATTACATAACTGCATTTTTTAAAAGGTTCCTAGAGTAAAATAAAGGCATAAACACACATTGAAATAATTCCGAGAGCTTTAGATATAAGTAAAGACTAAAAAGGTAAAAAAAAATCTGCCAAATTAAGAATTTAAAGTGTATATTATTGCAAAATTCGATCATTATCATTATATTATATATATTCACCATTAAATAATAAAATTTTTTTTTATTATTAAAAAAAAATTAATTTGGTTGGTTATGATGATTTGACAACTTAAACCTTTTTCTCTATACAATTTGATGATATTTGGTTTATTTCTCTACAAATATCCACAATCAGCTTAAAATGTATATTATAAGTCCACGCACGATTCTATACAACGAAATTTTTATTTCCTGTAAACAAAATTTGGCGTAGGTTGGTAATTTCTTGAATGGGAAATTTGAATTGTCAAGGACTACCATTTATTTCCTAGGTTATCCCGGAAGCTCCACCGAAACCAGAATTTTGGGTGATTTTCTAGCCACGCCAACTGAAAACTACATTTTTCGCAATTTTCAGCGTGCTTTTTGAATATCCGCGTAGCTTGTTAGTGCAATAACAAATAAGTTTTTACGAAAAATTAATAATCTTGTCTTAAAATATCTAAAAGCCTTAAAATTGTACAAGAAAGTTTTCTTAGAAACCCTTAAACGAGCTTGCATTTCTAAAGAGTGCTTCATTTGGCGTGCTAGCCTTACTTACAACTGAAAAACAAGACAGAAGGGGTTTTCTCCGGAAAATTTCGAAATATCACGTTAATTTAATACCCGATATTAAATATTGTGTTTCCAATTTTGAAAAATTTACTGGCATCAGATTTAAACGATTAGATAGTTATTGGTGTAATCTTATTAATTTTCGACCAGAATTTTTTCGATTCTCTATTCTATTTGCTTAGTTTTAAATTCTATGAATATTGTGTTCCCACATATATTTTAAAACTTAATTACAATGATCAGTATAATAGTATACAATAAAACATAATGTTATATTTGAACGTTCAATCGAATCTTTATTATCAGTGACGTCATATTGTATGGATCAATACTCTAAATGAATGAGAGGGAGTGCAATAACCATTCCGGTTCCACCCAGTCAAAAAATGTTATGTGTATATTCAACCCATAGTGGCGACGTCCTCTTCAAACATTTTTTCGTTTTTGCCTTCGTCCAATTTCTCTTCATAATCATCATCAACAGTTGTTCGATTTGTTGACATTTACGGGGAAATATTTCCTTATTATTTTATCTTTCAAATTTTCGAATTCGATTCATTCTGTTGGATATTTGTTTCACCATTTCTGAATTTTAGTTTAAAAAAAAATGCCGATTCGGTATTAATTTTAACGGGCACTGAATAATCTGTCTATTAACCTTATCCGATTTACAAAACTATTTATTTTTCACTTTTGTTGGGGGAAAAATGTCAAAAAAATTTGGTATTTTCTTCTTATTTGTTATCATTATTCATTTAATTATCTTGATATATGTCTTATAATTCTACGCCAAGGAAGTATTATGAAAACTGTTATTAATTTGATTTTTCAAAAAGCATGGGAAATTTTTGCAGTTTCATTGAGATACAGTTACTTCAATTAAAATGGATAACTAAAATTCATCTATTAAATATAAAAAATTGCAAAAATCCACGTACATTGAGGTTATTGGTTGCAATAAACATTCGTTAACAAAACTCTGATGTGCTAGAGCAACCAATTGAAAATAACTTATTCTCAATATAAAATTGTTTTCTTGTACGCCAATTTGAATACTCGAATTTACCAATTTCTATTCATTATGCACACTTAAACATTCGATAATCACGAATTTCATTTGGCGTGCATTCAGTAATGGGTTTAATAGAAAAATTTCAAAAACGAAATTTCGAATTTAAAAAATCGCGAAGAACGGAGTTCGAAATCTGGAATGAAATGTAAAAAATGTTTAATATTAAATCCTTCATCCTTTTCGGATTCTGCAAATGGTATTTTTTTGTGAGCGAGAAAACTACAAAATTTAATCTACAGATTGAACAACTTTCACCTTGATAAGAAAAAAAAATTTCACGAAAATTTAAATAGGCTTGTCTTACAACTTAAAAAAGCAATAAAATTTAAAAGATGGAATCTGGGTTCAAAATTAAGATTTTGATTCTAGAATCGATCCAGCATTTTCCGACTTACAACTTAATTATCGAAAAATTTACAACTTAATTATCGAAAAACCAGTATCCGATACAAAAATTTAAAAAAAAACTGAAATACTGAATCCAGAATCGAATGTAACAAACAATTAGAACCTGTAAGCATTTTGCACCCCAAATTAAGTGGTTATGTTGGTGGCTCAGAAAATATGCTTAAATTGCAAATTTCGATAAGAAGCGTATATTGTTAGATAGTTTAAGAGGAACTAGTAAAGATGATGTGTCAACTTATATAAAATGAATTAGTGTAAATTAGTAAGACATGGTTAAATATTGAAAAATGTTAATTTTTGTTAGGCGTGTTTTGTAATTCTGAAAATGTTACAACTTTACTGAGCGAAGCGATTGAAAAAAATTTAAAGTTCTTTATCAAAAACCCGTAAATCGGAATAAATCACCAACAAGAAGCGGTTAAATTTTGAAAAATCACCGTTATGAATTTTACGTGCAAGAGACAATAAAAACGCAAAATTTACGTTCCTACTAAACTAGCGAATTGCACGGTAGGAATATTGTCGTTATTAGGATTCTTGGCCTATAAATATTCATATAAGTTGAAAATAACCGATAGGAAACCATAGGGCGATTGCAAGAAGGAAAGCATTGCCCATCAAACATTTATTGGGAAAAACATAACTCTATTGCAAGAAAATAGTAAACCCGATAAAAGATAAGGTAAATTTAATAGGTAATGAACCCTAATGAATCGTTTCCCATTACAACTCCCCGATAGATTTTTTTTGCAATTTTTATATGTCTCATTAAGGAAAATTTTTCCCAATTTTCGTTTTACATCTTGATTCGTTATTTTTTTATTTAAAAAATTGTTGATGGTGTGACAGTTTTTTTTTTAAATTTTAATTAAACTTGAAAAGTCTGTCGCATCTTTGAAATGAATGATTTATATACGATTTTTCTTTTAAAAATCACATTAATGCTTACATTTATACGAAATGCAGGAAGAAAAAGGAAATCCTGATAAATTCCTGATAATTTCTCGCTCGAAATTTCTAGTTACGGATTGAAGATATTTGCAAATTTCAATTAAATAGATGTGTTTTATGGTGAAATATTCCACTGAAGCACGCCGATTTAGCACAATTTTTTTGTTAGAAAAACAAGAAGAGTGTTAAAAGAGCACATTAAACACGTTAAAAATTGTATCATTGACGCATTTAATAATAATAATAATAATAATAAAATACTTTCAAATTTTTATATTGTCTCATTCGCAAAAAATGGAAGAAGAAACATTTTTAAATTGTGTGCCTCGTTATTGCCACAATTGTGATAAATAACATAAATTGATGAGATGAAAAGAAGAAGCTTGCAACTGTCGCAAAATAATTTTTCCTCTTCCATTCGGCATCTATAAAATAATTACTGACGCGTTTCATGCTTTTATTTGTATTCTGCGACGTTCTCTACTAAGTAGCGATTTTGGAAATAGGCGGATTCAGTGTGCTGAAATTATTCATTTGATTGAACTTATGGATCAGGTTAGTTATATATATATATATATATATATTTCTAAATATTGATTTATGTGGCTTATTGTTGTCATGGTCTCCATTTTCTGATGTTATGCATTCTTTTGTTTGAATTGGTTCGAGAGTCCAGAATTTTAAAGGAGCCCACTGCTAGTGATAAGTAGCTTTTGAGTGGTTTACATTCATTAACGATTTAAGGTTAGGAGAATTTCGATATAACCCATTGATGGGTTTAGTGCCTTTTAATGTAAAAGACCTTAATTGATTGATGAATAGTTGATAATATTCTACCACTTATTTTCTAATAGTTTCCAGGAAAAGGGAAACATTTTCTAAGAAAAAATATTTTTATTTCACATCAATAAATCGCGATTTAAAAAAAAACTAATAACTTTTAAAAATTATAGAAAATTAAAAAAATATTTATTCTGAGAAACGAATACCGGAAGAGATCCTAGCTCTAATCAATATTTTAAGATACCCGCCACCGGCGTAAAACTATCTTATTTGGCGTTTTAAATCTTCATTTATCGACAGGATTTGGTGTTTTGTGAATTTCTTGACCTTAAAACCCTATAGTTGTTATGAAATATCCGCTCGGAAAGTTTTATTAAATTTTTACTGTTTATCGACTTTTCTGACCGCCTATTTGTACGAATTCATTTGGCGTACGTGAGTATGAAGTTAATATAGATTGACCATTCGCGACAAATCTACCAAAAATGTATTTGTTTCTGGATATTTTTAAAAATCTTTTAAATGTTCTTTCTTTTCAGACAACGTTTGAAAATCAAACGGTCAGATTAAAAGTTTGAATATTCATTAAAAACGTGTCCTGTATAAACGATTAAAATTAAATCATTGAGTACAATATTGTTTTTTTTTCACTTTGAAAGCATAAAATTTGTCAATTGTCTAATCAAACTTTACTTGTCATTCTAAACCTAGAAAATATTATTTAAAGATTAAAAATATTGGTGATGGGTACCAAATTTTTACATTATATTCCAGAAATATCTCATTACAATCTTAATTTAACAAAAAATAAAATTCTAAGCTTTGTGGAAAGTTTGACTAAAATATCTATAATTACTTATTTCACTCCCAACTTGTATGGTAAAAGAATGAGATCAGTAAGCATGCTCAAACTTAACTTTTTAGAAAGATATTAATATTTTTAGATAGTTTAAGACAAGCTTAATTAAATTGCAATAAATACTTCTTCCTTTTAAACACGTAAAAATTTTCACAAACGTTTAAATATCGCAAAATCGCAATTTCGATTTGGCGTGCTTATTTAAAAATGTCTTTGCTGAAATTAGTAAAACGTGATTAAATTTGGCGGGTGGCGTTTCAGTGTAATACTAAATATATTTTAAGGTTAAAAAATGCTTGTCAGGTTTAAATTTTTACAGGCATGCCTAGACTGAGTTCTTCTGACATATTTCCATTTGCAATTAAAACAGAAATAGCTCAGTTTGCTAAAATAACGAAAATTTCTTCAAACTATAAGTAAAATCCACTAAACTACCCGGGACTTACCTGGGATTATATATATATATATATAGAACTTGTATCTTGTATTCTACTATAGCGATTTATTACAAATGACAAAAAATGTATTAACGTGATAAAATCCCAGCGATTCTGTAGGGTTTTTGTTTAAAATATTGGTGACGGGTACCAAACTTTGCATTATATTCCAGGGTTTTTCGCATTAAAATCTTAATCAACAAAAAACATAATTCTAAGCTTAACTTCGCATCGAATAGGGCATCATCATATTTGCATTTTCTATAAATTACAAATTTCAGTTAACAATTTATGTGATTATATAATATCTCAAAAACCGAAATATTAAAACCGATAGCTAAGAAAAAGTGATCACATTTAAAATTTTGTCAATAATATGAGATTTTAAAGGAGCTAATGATGAAAATTTTAAGATAACGCAAAAAATAGTTGGAAATTTGGATTTACAAATTTCGTGTTGGAATTACAGGCAGATTTTATTAAAATGCAATTTTGACGGAGATAGCTTAAACTGTATAAGAATATGATATTCTAACACAAATTCAATATCTTAAGATCTGTTCTAAGCGCCCAATTTTTGACGTTACATTTTTTCTTCCACGATCAGAAAAACATGATTTAATGTTTTTGTATTTTTTCATTTCTAGTTTTTATTAAAAATGATTTTACCGGATTTCCTCGTTCATATGTAATTTTACAGCAAAAATCTGAGAGAAATCTAATATTGAATACTCGAAATAATATCATAAAATGTAATTTTAGATTTACTCTTATAGTCTATTAAAGTTTCTATTTGTAGATTTCAATAAATAAAAAATTTAAACTTTAGCTTGGAAGAGTGCTCTGCTGGAATTTGAAAACTCACCAAATAGTCTCGTCGTTTGAAATAAGTTATGAAACATTAACACGTCACCCGCAATAGAATAATATCAGCACGCCAACTTGTATGGTAAAAAAGATCTCCGTTAAGTTGCTCAAATTTAACTCTGTGACAAGATATTTATTATTTTTTTTTGGAAGTTCAAGAAAAACTAGTAAACATTGACAAAAACATGATTTTCTAAAAAAGTCGTTAAATTTTAAGCCACACTTAAAATCAGAAAATTGTTACTTGCATTTTCCGCGCAACAGTAATATTTAAGCGTTAAAATCTTAATTTGGTCATTGAATTGCATATTGTTTGAATTTTTGATTAATCCGAAAACATCGATTTTAAGTTTTCAGAAGCAGGCTATGAGAGAAGCAATGCGTTTCCTGAGTACAAAATAGCTGAAACACTAAAACGTACCATAAATTTTATTAATTCCAAAATTAATTCAAAAATCCTTTTATTTCAATTTTAATTTATTTTAATGGCCTTTTCTCTAATGAGCTTGAAAAAAGTTTCGTTTATACATCATTATACTTTAATTTAGTTCTATATTTATTTCAATTGTCGCCAGTAAACCTGGACTGACTAAATTTGAATGGCTCTCATTAGCAGCTTTTTCGTCGGTTTTATACTCGACGCATTCGGATTAACCAGTGGTAGCCGTCCAAACGACACCATAATTTTTTTTTGCTATTTTATTCCTTTTTCATTTTTGTTTTTTAATAATTTATAATATTCACTTTAATTGCATTAGATCGCGCCTTAAATTTTGTTACGAATTTTCTACTTTTTCATCTTCTGTGTAGATATACCATATTTGAAAACGATTTAAAATGTGTATGCGATACAATTTATAGACAGTAATTTTAAAAATTGCATTAAATTTTAATATACTATTTCACGCCAAATGAAATTGCCTTTTTTTTATTCCTTTCAAATATTGAAAAAAATATACGAATTTTCTACTTTTTCATCTTCTGTTTAGATATACGATATTTGAAAACGTATTCGGAAAAATCTAAAACTTGACTGATTTTGGTGAAAATCTCAATTTCCGCCTAAAAACAACTAAAAATATAAAAAAATGATAGTCCGATAACACGCCAAATGAAACGTTTAAGTGTAGAGCTCAGAAAACATGCTCATGTATAGTTATGCATTAAAATAAGCGCTGCTCCCTATAGTTTAGAATGTGTTTAACAATTATATGTAAAAAGTATTCTGAAATTAATGCGTGTAATTTTATAATACTCATTTAAATATTAGAAAATCTTCATTTTCATTTGGCGTGCGATAATATGAATAATAATTTTTATTTTATATAGCCCTGGTCAGGAGAATAAAAAATAGGAAAATAATTGATGGTCTCATTTGAACTGAATTTGGAACGTTTATTTTTTCTTTTCTATCTCATTAATTCATGTTATTAAGCCCGTGAAGTTCTATGAATTCCGTTTTAAGCATAAGGATATCCAATAACATCCAACAATTTTTCCTATAATAACGCCCACAATTATAATAGTTCAGATAAAGTTCTAGAACCCCATAGATAAATAAAAATGTAAGAAGTTTCGCGAACATTCCACTAGCAACAACAACAGCCACAAGAACATGAAAAATACCACTAACATCAACAACAACAAGAACGACAATTAGACTCCAAAGAATTCAATAAATCCCCTTCTCTTTGAAAGTTTCCCTTTCTCTTATCATATTTTAACGAAACACACACACACATCAATTTATGACTCTTTCAGCAAAGATAACAAAACGAAAAGGTCTCGTCGCGAACATTATTGATATAGGAAAAATGTGTGCGAGTGGGTGCATCGAGCACCCATTGTGCACTTAAACTTCACTTATCTGTCTGTTCTATTCCAATATGTGAACAATTTTTTGGCGATTTTTCCGTTTTTCGTTCTCATCTAAAGTGGTCTTTCTTCGCAAAAATTCCTATCTCTCGTTTATTTCTAGCATTTCTTCATTTCTACCAGCGAATGGGGTGCTGTTTTTTAATGGTTTAATTCCTCGTGTGCCACATTTTTAAAAGTATTTATTTTAATAACTATTTTGTATCAATCGATATTAAATTACAACAACCATATGATAATAGGAAATTAATTCATATTTTAATAATTTGCACTTACAAGGGAAGTGTTTTAGGTCTCCATCTCAGATTTTAATAAAAATTTGCAGATAGATTCCTTATGATCCAAATAGTATACTGACAAAAAATTAGGACCCACAAAATATTTTAAGTGGGTAAAAAATGGGTCTAAAACCCAAAAAATCGCGATTTTCAAACGCAAATTTTATATAGTTAACGTTAAGCAATCCCGTTCATATTTTAAGAGATATATTATCTTATTAAAAACTATCGTTTTATCATATTTTTTTCAACTTTCACGTGGTTTACGTGAAACTATTTTCAATAAATACTGATTTTCAAAAGCCGAAAGCATCGGGGCAACAGCGCAGTGGCAAAACGACAGGACACGGAACAGCAGGGTGAGGGTTCGATTCTTCTTGGGGGTGGTATGTTTCGGTTAGTGATGCTATTCGAAATTTCTCTCTGTCAATTTTCGTTTTTTTGATTTTCAATGTTTTATTTGAAAATCTTTAAATTAATGATTTGTTAAAGCAATAAGTAGAATTATTATGCAATAATCATATAACGAAAGAATAATATTTTTTCACATTAAATATGAAAAGTTCCCGAATGGTCGAACTTATATTCACTAGCAAGTCAACTATTCTTCACCCAATCGTTGATTACGTTATGGAATTCCGTTGAATGGAGACAAAGCTTGGTTCGCATAGTCGTGCAGACTCTGTGATGCTCTTTATAGCTACTTTGAATTTCGATATCCAAGAGTTGAATCGTTTGACTTGTGAAACTATCATGAATGTTCAGTGTTTTTATTTTATCATAGTCTGTAGTCTGTCGGCAATGAAGCAGTGGACGACTTCCAGCAAGGCTTCGATGTTACAGTTAAAACTGTATTCTGCACTGTCACACCAGGTTTTGAAAATATCGTTGATAAATGAAACTTTGAATACAGTGTGAATACAGTCTAGTCAGTGAATGAATTCGTTCTCGCTCGTAGATTATTATCGATGCATGGAACGACTAGACATAGGAACGAGCATCACGAATATAATTTTCAAACAATTCCCAAGGATTGAACCTATGTCATGTGTAACCAGCAGGAATTTTCACTGTTTTATATTATTTCCTTTTTTTGGGTGCGAATAACCATTTGAATCGTTCCATTTGTTCCATTCAGAAATAACAAGAAACGAGGTAGACCGGACTCACTCACTGAATATAACTGTATCAAATATTTCCATATGCAACTATTATATCATAAGCCCCAACTGAATAGCACATTTCTTGTAATTCGGCATGAATGGATAATTCAAACAGATTTATTGAGTCAATTACATCAAAAATATTAAATTCTTCGAGTAACAATTTTAAGTTCCTTTAGACTATGGTGATAGGTTCTGCATGAAATATATAAATATGTTCGTCAAAACTCAAACATAGAGTCAGGCGCAGTTGGCTTGCGATAAGATATAAGTTAGACCATCAGCTTTTCATATTTAATGTGAAAAATCTTTATGCTTTAATTATATAATTATCAAATAATAATTCTACTCATTGATTTAATAAATTATAAATTTAAAGATTTTCATATAAAATCTTTACAATCAAAAAATTCAAAAGCGATAGAGATATTTCGAGTAGAAATCAATAATAGAAATATATCACCCCCAAGAAGAATCGAACCCTCGCCCTGCCGTTCCGTGTCCTGTCGATTTGCCACTACGCTGTTGCCCCGATGCTTCAGTGGTTTTTAAATCATTATTTATGAAAACGCAGAGTTTCACATAAAATTCATTAACTTCATTACGTTGTTGTGGATAAACGGGGTATTTTTGGATTTCAAACCAATTTTTTACCTACTTAAACCTTTTTGTGGGTCCTAATTTTTTGTCAGTATACTAATAAAGCCATGACGAATCTACCTGCAAATTTTTATCAAAATCTGAGATGGAGACCTAAAACACTTCCCTTGTTAGATATTACATTATTTTTGATTTTTTGATGAAATTAATTCAAGGTGCCACTTTTTTCATACTTTGATCTCATTGAATATTGACTCATTTCTATTGTTTATTAGCTCATTCGAGTTAGATAAAAATTTTATCCGATTAGCAATAATAATTGTTTATGGAATGAACACTCACATTCCTTTCATTTAATTTTGTAAAAGCGTTTTATTAAAATAGACTTCACCTATAGTCAACAATGTATGAGACATGGAAGTATATGAAAATTTTTTATTTCTATTTTTTTGCAATCTAATTCCTATTACCTCATGAGGTGTTATATTATAAAGTAAAATGAAAATGATGATTTTGCTATTATAAAATTTATAATTTGAAATTCGACATATAAGTTTTCACCAAATTTTTCATGTGACTTTAGAGCTTTGGTGTTAATATATGTCAGTATCCTAAAATATTCCCAAAATTTTCGATCTGAACACCTCTAATAAGATTCTGCTTTTACTATTACATTTGGCGTACTGCCCTATCCAATAATTTCTGTTTAATAAGCTCTTAATTACCTAACTTGTTATAATTTCTATTATTAAAATTATAAAACATCATGTCTTCGTATACGTATACGTAATGTATATAAACATATGTTAAATTTAAACTCTTAAAATTTCAAAATTGCGCTTATATAAAAACAATCTATAAAATAATGAACATATCCGGGATGGGTAGAAATCCTGATTTCTATATTTTTCCTTTTCTTCCTGGATTTTGAATTCAGTTTTTGAAACTTAATTCCTAATTTCGAAAGCAATATATTATTTTATTCGCAGATTCCAACGTCAAGATTCCAACACACAGAAAAATATTATACCTGAAAAGAAATTGACGTAACAATCATTCTAGCACTCCACTGCCACGAAACCGCGCCGCATTGCAAAAGACTTCGCACCAATTGCAAACTCAACCTTTTAATTTATTATTTTCATTTTCAATATTTTCAATATTTAAAAGTCACTTATATTGACGATGAAGACTCTTCTGGTCCATTAATTGAGGTACTAAGAATTTCTTTTCATTAATTCATCAGGATTTCTGCAGAATGAAACTTTAACTGATAAATAACATATTGAAAATAAAAATAATAAATTAAAGGGTAGTATTTGCCATTGGTGCGAAGTCTTTTGCAATGCGGCGCGGTTTCTTGGCAGTGGAGTGTTCTAGATTATTAACGTGCACGCCAGATTGAAATGAATATTTTGCAATATTTAAACGTGTCTTACTAATTTACACGTATTATTTTCATATAACTTGATATGTTTTTTTTAGCCCGTCTGAAACTATCTAAAAATATGCGCTTCTTGTCGAAATTTACAACATGAGCATATTTTCTTAGCAGCCAACTTAATCATTCAATTTGGGGTGCACGTGTTAATTAGAGAGACACCCTAAGCCTGATAATTGACGTGCATCCCGTGAAATTCGCTAAAAAGTTTTCTACGAAGCCCAAGGGAAAGCTATAATAATTTTAGGTGGTTTGCTTCAAAATTCAGACATTGTAAACTATTACAATTAAATACCATATTATTTAGGTATTACTATTGGCATATGAAATCGTAGAGGCGTTAATATAACGGCATATGTACACTTGCTGACTTAGAGAAGTAATAGAACGTCAATTGAAGCTCTTAAAACAAACTCTTATATATATATATATTGTGGTGAGCACTTGATCACTGTTACACTCTGCATCTTCAAAAGTGCCACAGATATTTTATTAATTGTAATATTATTCCTTTCCCAAACGTGATGACCTGGGCAGTCATTTGTCATAATTAAATGGTATTTAAGTCATTCTTATTTTATTATAATAGTTCTTCTCTTATTCTTATCCTTAATATTTATATTGTCCTGTCCTATCCCCACTTTAATAAATAGTATATTTTATACTGTTTAAAACATAAAAGTGGCGATCAGGATGAGAGGGATTTTCCCGCGTGAGTTCGAATCTACCATTTAATTATGACAAATGACTGTCCAGGTCATCACGTTTGGGAAGGGAATAATATTAATAAAATATCTGTGGCACTTTTGAAGATGCAGAGTGTAACAGTGATCAAGTGCTCACCACAACAATATATTTATATATACACTAGCTGACAAAAGTTTTGTCACAAATGTTTTTTCGGGTTTAACTTTTTTGTGACTTGACCAAATTGGCTGATTTTTTGATATTTTATGTGAATCAGTGTACAGTTCATATACAGTTCGTTTATTGATTTTGAGGACCTTGGCAATTACGGTACCACGCATTCCGTTTTCCCTCATATTGATAACAGCTTGCCAGGTGGCAATTGGAGTTTCTTTACCTGGAGTCATCTCTAAAATGTTGCCAATTACTGCTATTTTCAATAAATTATGAAGAAAATATAATTGAACTTTAAAAATTATTAAAAAATGCAGTGCAAGAAAAGTGCGTAATATCTTTGAGCTACGCGTTTTACGATAAACGCTTGTCACTGTAAAACGGATCATCGTAATCACAAGCGGGAATTTGTAAAATAATCTACAACCATATGAATCTATCATATCAAAAAATCAGCCTATCAAAAAAAAATCAGTTAAACCCGAAAAAACATTTGTGACAAAACTTTTGTCAGCTAGTGTATATAAATATCATTGATGAACGAAATGAAAAATCAAAAAATCTCAAATTCTGAAAAATCAAAAAATCTCAAATCAAAAAAATTCTGAAAATGTTTAAAAAACGGAATTCGAAATTTAAAAAATTGGTGTAAGATACCGGGATTTGAAATGGAATCTAAAAAAATTGCAACAAGAATCTTTAATGTTTTTTCAGATCATTTTGAGTTTTATACTAGAAATAAGTGTGAATTTAAAAATTTACAATTTCATTATCCAAAACCCAGAGCATTCAATTTGGAAACAGAAATGAAATTTCAAAAACGGAATGTCGCCCGTCACTGATATATATATATAATCAAAATATAAGAAATTGACAATTCCAATTTTATTTCCATAAAAAATAAAAGTAATAAATCAGATTTGACAACCCGAAATTAAACCAATAAACCCCCAAAATGAAATGCTCTCTATTGAAAACATTCTCCAAAGGGACCAAATAATAGATGATTTGAAAAACCATACTTGGGAAATTTAGGGCCGGCCCTTTTTTAAAAATATTTTAGCATAAAATAAATTTTTTAAATATATATTTTTTAAATTTTAAAAAATATTCATTTTAGCATAAAATATCAGGAAATAAATATGGTGCTTTATCAGCATTTTCAGCTCATTTCGACAACTATGTAAGCTTGAACTTCGTATCTGAAAGGGTTGTCAATCCACTAAATCGTCACCCTGCGGATTTCATGGAATCAGATATTAGTCTACTTGAAAAATTGCAAAAAATAATTTCTAATGTAGCGTTAGGTAGTTATCCGGATTTTTGAGGTTAATATTTAAGTGTCGGTTCTCAAAAAAGTGTCAGGTTCTATCAAATTTTTTATTTTATGTTAAAATAAATATTTTGAAACATTTAATTTTGGTTTGAAATAATTTGTTTGACAAATTTGACATTCAAGATCGGCCCTAAATTTCTCAAATATCGACTAATCCAGTTGAGGAACAAACATACATACGATATTTTAAGAAACATATCAATAATTAAAAAATAATGAAAAAAAACTAAAATTTTGTTTTATTTTAGGGCCAGCCCCGGGTCGGCCCGTTTTAACCCAGCCCGGCCCAGCAAAATCGAAAATGCGGGCCGGCCTTTCCCAAGTATGACGGTAACATTAATTAAAGGTATTTATCTTTACTGGTTTGAGAACATTATGGAATTTTCAGACGAATTTTTTAGAATTTTCAGATGAAATATTTTCATTGTATTCCCAATCGAATACTATATTTACCGTATTTTTGAAATATGTATAATTATGCTAATTTAAAAACAAAAAATTTTCATTTTTAAATGAAGAACTACGCCAATTAGAATATTTCGGGTAGCTAGTGTAGTGTCTTTAGGATAGACTAATCAGAAACGCGGATTTCAATGATACATTTCAGTTCCCATTAACATTCGGTTCTCTTATTTTAACTTGGAAGCGAGAAAAATTTTTAGTTTTTTTGTTAGTGAAGACTTATATATCGTTACATTTTATTCCATTTTTGTTATCATAGGCGCGGATGTCTGGATAAAATTGTAGAAAAAGGCAATTTTTGTGCTTTTCAATCGTACTAAGCGAACAATTGATCTATTATTTATCCTTAAAATGAAAATTAGTATTCTATACACTGGTGTCCAAAAGTTTGCGACACCCCCACTAACCAGCTGTTTCGTATATTACTGTAGGACAACAGTTGAAATGAGTGGTACCGTGGATTGGATTCCCCGTCCGTCATGAAAAACCTATTTCCATAAAATTTCATTAAAATCGGTTTTATTACCGCTACGCTACTGTAAATTTTCCACAAACAGAGGTGGTCACAGCGATGAGACATCATTTTTAAACTAGGAAGTAACACTAAAATTAGCAACATTTATTGATTAATTTTATTATTTAATTCTTCGTTGCTGATTCCTTGATCCGAATAACCTCAATAATTCGGTTTGGCATGCTTGCAATTAAGCTTCTAATCAGATTTGTATCGATCAGCGACCATTGACAAAGAATTTCGGCTTTAAGATCCGCTACAGTGTTGAATTGACGTCCTTGATGGTAAACTCTTCTAGCAAGGCCGGACCAGAGATTCTCGATTGGATTGAGATCAGGAGAACATGCTGCCCAGTCCATAACAGTGATATTCTGTGACCTCAACCACGTCGTCGTTGAAGCACTAGCATGAATGGCGGCGTTGTCTTGTTGAAATGTCCAGGCAATAGCTTGACTGGATGCCAGAAATGGAACTAAACGTTTCTCCAGGACATCTTGATAGTCCGCAGATTTCATTCGAGGCGAAATGAATTCCAAATCAAGAGTTCCAGTTGACGAGAAGGCTCCCCAAACCATGCACGTTCCACCTCCACAGTTTCTCTTTTAACATGTCAATGGATCATCCCTCAAATCACGCCAATAAGAATTCCAGCCGTCCGGTCCGTCAAGATCAAAAGGGTCCTTCAGATAATTACTCACAATCGGTTCAGATGCGCAGCGATTTTCGCGATGGATAGTCCGAGTGGTTTCAATTTTTGCACATTCCTGGAGAGACAGACGACATCCACTGCCCATTTCGTGATCAAGACATGTTTTCATTCCTTTTATAAATTATTTGAAAAAACTTCAATTTTTCGCGCCAAATGGAAATTTAATGATCAGAAATAGAAGGATGTCTCATCACTGTGACCACCACTGTTTGTGGAAAATGTACTGTAGCGTAGCGGTAATAAAACCGTTTTTAATGGGATTTTATGGAAATAGGTTTTCATGACGGGGAATCCACTGGTACCACTCATTTCAACTGTAGTCCTACAGTAATATACGAAACAGCTAGTTAGTGGGGGTGTCGCAAACTTTTGGACACCACTGTATATTAAATTTAGCTAAGTGGTTTAATTTTTTGTTCGGTTATAGGATGCCTACTTATTCGAAAAAATTCAGCCTTTAAAAAGTTTTATCCTCTATAATATATTTAGCTTGTTATGTTCCCAATAAACTTTTTAAGTTCGAAATGAAAATTTCGGAATCCGGAATCAAATTGGAAAATAGGCCAAACAATGTACACGAAACACATCTCTAGATGAAAGGAGGCTTAGGTACCTAAGCCTAATTTGCTGTGGTAGGTGTTTTTTCAGCTTCATACTGCAATGTCATCTTGTTATTAAATTATTATACACAAATTATGCAACCTTTCCCTTCATATTCTGCAACGCGACCACCGTCGAGCACGGGAAAGTGTTTCGTGTACCAACGTTCGTGTACATCGTGTTTGGCCGGGAAATACGGAATCCGGCGATTTCTGATCTATACCAAAATTGATTCATTAAATTACAAGACAAAAAGAATTGATCTAGTGATAAAATATTTTACAGAACCTCTCGAAATTGTTCCTATGGCAGCCGCGAAGGTGTAAAAGAAAATTCTCTCTGTTTACAACAGTATCATTGTACGCACGGCTCGTGGCTGCGGTGGAAACTATTATGATACAGCGCATGTTGTAAAATATAGAAAACTGCGAAAAATACTCCCGTCGGAAAATAAAATGAATATACGCAAAAAATCACGGAATATTACACCATCTGATTTAAAACTCTTCCTCAAACTTGGATGCGTATCATACCTGGTAGAGGATTTGGTGCACGAAAAATCTATGTTGGTTCGATTCTTTTGAGATCTTTGATTTTTTTAAAAGTTTTTTTATAAAAATGAAAAGAATCGAAATTTAAAATGAGATGGTGTAATAATCCGTGATTTTTTGCGGAAATGCATTTTATTTTCCGACGGGAGCAATGTCCGCTTTTCCTAGATTTAATAACATTCGTAATTTTACACCGTATAATTAAAAATTTTTAAATTTATGGACTAACACCACAACTTTAATTTGGTGTGCATGTGCAATTTAGTATTTTTAAAAGAACCCAGGAATTTATACGTTTCATGTAATATTTCAGAAAAAAAGTGATAAATGGGATCAAAATAATTTGAAATTTAACAGCACGCCAAATGAAAATGACAATTCTGCAATATTTAAGGGCATTTTATAACTATTTACGTGCAAGTTAAAAACAAATTTTTACGTCAATTTTACAGGCACCTCTTAAAATATCTCTGTCGCTTTAAATGTTTACAAAATTGTATATTTAAGTAACTTTTATGGGCTTCTGCTTTTACCCATTCATTTGGTGTGGAAAAGTCTTACTTACACGCATTTCATATTTTTCTTACGAAAACGAAATGAAGTTCGTTAACATTTTTCATCAAAATTTCGAAGTAGTAACATGACTGTATCATTTAACTCTATTAGGTCTTCATTTATCCCTATGATGTATTCATAATTTACTTAGAACTGCCAAGTCCAAGCTTAGTCTTCCTCCAAAAATCTTACAAATTATTTTATACCATTCCACATCAAATTAACAATTTCATTTAAAAAATTATGTTTTTTTTTCGTCGTTGAGATTCCATATGTCATTTATCAGATCAATTTTCATTACCTAGTCAAGGACCCAAAACTCCGTCAATTCGGTCAAAACGAAATTCCACCCTCAGTGTTTGTATTTTTCTATGCGCGTTGCCTTTCGTGATGTGTTGCGTTTTTCTATATTCCTCTTCTACAATAAACGATCATTTATTTCAACAAATATAATTTAAAATAATTTAACGCGCAGACAACGATACATAAAATGAAGAGAGATAGCGTTTTTCGTGGTTTTTTGACCGGAGTGCTCCGTTAAATTCAACTTTGTGTTACAGTTATTATTGTTGTCTATTTATTTATCAAAATATGTGCTATTTGGTATTTTATATTAATTTTAATAATAAATGGACTTCAAAATTATGATATAAAAAGTATTTTTTGAAATCATATAGAGTAAGCACATCGATGTCCCCGAATCAAACTTACTAAAACGTAAAATTTTTTTTAAAACATATTTTAGGTGAACGAAGCGTTCCAGAAACTATAGAAGCCATGGGGTACTGGTGTAAGGCCCTGTTTTATCCTTTGCGCCGGAGATAATATGAAATATTAGAATTTAAGTGTTTTTGAATAATCCATAACACTAATCCACACCACATCGACCAATGATTTGCTTATTTTCACGCTTGCCATACAACTTTCACGTATACTTTACACAAATATTGTCTGCGCCAGTTTGTAAGTTGTTCCTTAAGCTCTTTGAAATTATTAAAATCTTCACAAAATATTATATTCTATCACGTTTTCTGATCTCATTTTATTATCCTTCAAATTGGCGTGCTAATCGTTCTCAAAAATTGAGCACAACAACAATAATAATAATAATAATAAACTTGGATGTCAAATTAATATTAAAAAATTGTAAGATTTTGTGCCAGGGCTGGCTCATACATTTTTACATTTTGCAGTTTTCATTTTATGTTCTTTTTTGATTGATAATAAAAAATTTTACTTCCTAATTTTAAATTTTAAATGTTACATTTAGTGTGCTTATAAAAATTCATTTCTACTTTTATATATAGTCGTCGCCAAATTCGATTACCGCCGCAAAATGTGGCGCACTTTTTTCAATATAATTTTTTCATTTAATTTTTATGATTATAATTATTTTCCACAATTATTCCACTATTTAAACAACATCTATAACATATTCTTCTATTTTTTTAAGATATAACAGTATAGAACGAGCATAAACAAGAAAATAATCATAAAAATTAAATGAAAAAATATTAATTGAAAAGTGCGCCACAATTTGCGGTGGTAATCGCATTTGGCGACGACTATATCTTTTTGCATTGTTTTTTTTTCCAGCTTCTTGTATTGTTTATCGGCTTTAAACAAAATTTCTGTTTATTTCCGTTTTATATGCATTTCCAATCATCAATATTATGTTGACTTTTGAAAATTATTTTAAAACACATTTGGGTTTATCTATAATATTTTTGTATAATGATACGTATAAACAATTTTAAATACATATTTTAATGTGTCCCTCAATATCGCTCATCGATGTTTATCATTTATATAAACACACATACATATTTACTTTCGTTCTTTATCATATCTTTATCGTAGTTATCCATTCAATAACTAGTCATTTATGATATGCGATTTTAATAAATGAGCTAACAAATCTCTATGACTACTGTAGTGCAATATATTCTTTCAACGCTATAGAATTATAAGAATAATAATTATTTGAATATCTGACTGAACTTAAAGAACGTTCATTGGACGATTATTTTTACTTTGTTTACTGATACTGTTTAATTTAGTATTGGAATCGTAATTGACAGAGGTCAGTTTGACTTGGTGCTTTCATTAATTTAGGGACAATATGTACTCATTTAGATATTTGTTGAAAATAATTTTAGAGTGAAAAATTTCATTTTGACGAAATATATGAATATTCCTGAAAATATTACACACTCAAAATGAAAATAAAAATCTTAAAACTTAACGTAGACTTTAAATCATTCTTATAATCGATTCAGTAAATTTTTGAACTATATAAAATATTTATATCTTACTTAATTAGTAACTTAACTTGCTGGAGTGCTGGACAATACATTTTTCAAATAACATTGACAAATATCAGTATTTAAAGTGCATATACTGCTATAAAACACTATAAAACATATAAAAACTTGTAAACATCATTAAACTTTGATAATATAATATTAATCTTTTATTTACTTTCTAAAATTTCCTCATTGACCAATATACTAGACATGTTAGCGTGAGAATAAAAAAAAGTCAAACTATGCACATAGAGCACTTTTATATTTAATCAGACAGAGTCGACTAATACGTGATTAGACATAACACTTATTTCTTATAATTATTATCAAAGTACTGCTTATTGAAAAGAAAACAAAAAAGTATATCGGTGTTTACATCATTGAAAAACGAGAATTGTTCTTCCAGGTTCAGCGACAATGCTACCGTAGAGAATATAGAAGTCTTAAATATTTGTTATTGATATGTAACTGAATTTCTCGGAAAATGTGCATATTTTTTTAAAGAAATTTTTTACTTTTAATATCAGCCTATTGTAATTATATGCGATACTATTTTCATTCGCAATTATTGTTTCTGGTTGAATTTATGACAGCAGCAGATTCAAATTCTAAGAATGACAGATGATATTCGACTTTTATTGGTTGCTATGTTGCTGAAACACAGACTAAAATAAACTGAGAAGAGTCACGTATGCACGCCAACAGCAATCTTAGAAATGCAAGTTTACGTGTTTCTAAGAAAATTTTCTAGTTCAACTTTAAGGTTTTGAGATATTTTAAGACAAGTTTATTAAACAAGCATAGAAACTTATTGTCCTTTTCAGAGATAGGTGCCTAACGGAAGAGGAAAAAAATTAGGCTGGAATGAGGTTCTCGTTTGGATAGCCTCTCTTTTTGGCCGGCCTCTCTTTTTTCGAAATAATGGACAGCACACATTGAAGAGAAATTGACGAAAAAGTCGTTTGTGGCCGTGTTGCCGTCCATCATTTTTTCTTCTTTTTTTGCTCTTCCATTAGGCACCGATCTATGAAAAGAACAATATAAGTTATTACTACATGGAAAATCAAAAATCACGCTTAAAATGCGAAAAATGTAGTTTTCATTTGGCGTGAGTATGTTAAATATCAAGGTTTAAATCAAAAGTAGTTTAAAGATTCTCCAAATAGTCTAGTATTCAATTAAAATGATACAATATTAATAAATTGTATACCGGTTAAAATATAATTAAAAAACGGTTTTAAAGGAATAAATTAAATTATGAAAATCTTTCTCCCCTTAATTAAAATGCATTTTAAATTAGTATTGATAATTTACACACATTTTTAAAAATTATATTTAATAATTGAATATACTTTATTCCTTAGTGATACGTCATTAATTATGAAGATTCCGTTGTTTGTTTGTTCTCAGAAAAAAATAAAATTAAATTATTGGAATTTTAGGAAGGAGACGTATCAATAATCGATTTTGCAAGATTCAATTTCGATTTACTAAGTTCTGTAGTACTATTACGATGAATTTTGAGTCGATTGTGATTATTTTAAGCCAGAAAATCCACATAATATTCTATGGGTAAATGGAGGTCTCGAACATTAACTAAGAATGATATTTTACAAGAGCAGTTGGTGTGCTTGCATTCATTTATTCCACTTACCGGGAAAATGTATTGTCGTGGCGCAGGTTATTGAAAAAGTAGATTTAAAGGAGCATTCCGAATAATAAAATGGTCTCGCTTGGGACAGGTGTAGATTTAATTTTCAATTTGTTTATTATTTCGGTTTTCTTTTTCATCAATTTTTTGTTTTTTAATAAATTGGTTTTTACATTAATAATAATTATAATAACAAAATTTTATGTATAATTTATTATATTTAGGATTAAAAGAAAAGCGAAATAATAAACAAATTGCAAATTTAATCTACACATGTTTCAAGCGAGACCATTTTATTATTCGGAATCCTCCTTTAAACCGACTTTATCAATAACCTGCACCACGACCCTAGGTTTCTAATGGTTTCTAAAGCAATTTAACATTTATTAAAAAAAATGAAACCTATAATTTTTCCAGTTGCACGAAAGCTAAAAACAAAATTGTCCCTGTTACACATAAGACATTTTACAATTTCTAATTTTTTTCCTGTTAATGTACGCCAATTACTATGGAAAATTGACGTGGTAAAATATCTTGACAAAATATAAAGTTTGAAAGATAATTTTTGGCAAATCTAGAAATATAAATAGTTATGAAGAACTTCTCGAGACTCTTACATTTCGAAATTTGTTCGTTGGAGCTGGTCCCATTAGTTTTTTAATCTTTTAAATTATTTTTAATTTTTAATTAGGGAGATTTTTTAAGGTAGTTGGAAACAATTCTGCCAAGATTAAGTGAGAAGCAGTTTTATATAATTACATGCAATTTTGTAATAACCATCAAATAATTGGGAACTGATCATTTTTAGTTGTATTATGATAAATTACAGCATACATCTTTATTTTACCTACGCAAACTATTTGCGAATTCATTAAATTGAAGTGACACAACAATCCTAACAAGGGAAGCGTTTTCACTCGAATTCTCAGATTTATTTTAAACTTTGCCGGTAGATTCCTTATTAATTTTTTTTAATTTGTGTGCTTACTATTTTCGGCATAAGAAATCTACCTGAAATGTTTAAAAAAAAGTTCGAGTGAAAACACTTTCCTTGTAAGGAAACCCATATTTTGAAAAATATTTTTTGATTTTAGAAAAGTAGATAATGTTGTAGTTCTGAGCCCTTGAAATTTGTTAAAACTCCCCACTTGAAAATCCCCACAAATGGTATTAAACCTTAACGAGAACAGAAATAATTATATTTTTAAGAATAAGAAAGAAGGGTGAACTGATTTCAAGATATAAATCGAAATTCGACTTTTTAGGATATTCTTTTACTGATTAATTAAAATTGTGCCTGCTGAATTTCAAAATAAAAATATCATAATAATGTTTCCCCATAGAGCACCTGTAATTATATATTATAAAGTTTATTAAATATTGAAGTTTATTAAAAAATATTTATGATAACAATTTAATTGGAATAATATATTTTTAATTAATTACATACTTGCATTTAGATATTTATATTTGATTTTTTTTACTATTACTATTACTAGAAATTTGAGAAAAAAATTAAATTTTTTAAGCTAAAATCGTTAGGATAACGAACACGGACTAGACTGTTCTGTAATAACAGGCCATTCTAATCAGAATTTTGAAGGAAAGGCTTTGGTCGCACTCGGTTGGTTCGAAGCACAAATTATTTATTCCATTATTCATAGTTCACGAGTAACACAAATTTTTTTAAAACTATGCCTCTATTGTGAAAATATTATTTAAAAATTCAGGTTTTAATAATTAAATTTTCATTATTCAATCCGAAACATGCTCAAAAAACAGAAATTTGAAGATTTTGCATTCATCGAATCAAGCCGTCACTTCAATTAGTCATTTTCTTGGAAATGTATGAGTCAATGAGCCAATGAATCATTTCACTCGTTCTTCAATTTTTAGCTTTTAATCACATCTAATTTAACATATTCATAGTTAAATATTAAAACATATTCAATCATTTTATAATTGTAGAAAAAACATCTTCAAGGATTACGACAAATTAAATCATTTCCATCATATTATAAGTTTGATAAACTTAAACTTGATACTAGTTTTAAAATCTAAAATATGTATATATCTTAACACTTCCCGAGAAAATTTCGAAACAATTTACCATAGATTATTTATACTTATATCGGATAACGTTTTTCGTCATTTCTTACAGCTAATCATTGTAATCATTAAACACCAATGATCTTACTAAAAAGTATTTTTGCAATTTGAAACAATTGAAAAGTAATAGTGTTCTTAAGTATTATTTATTACTTTGTTTTCAATTTCACCCGAATTGAACATAGTTGGAACCCATGTAATTCATTATTGTTCCATTGACGTAAGAACTTTAATTTGAGGACATTGCAATACACGTCTTTAAAAGACTAATCGTCAATTCATTTATTTTTTCAATAATACCTATTTTATATCTATTCTATTTTTAAATAATTTTGTATTTTAAACAATATGTACCATATCATAATTTCAGAAATAGGACAACAATATCTTCAATTCTGTAATTTATTTAATAAGTTTAAGAAATCCTTCTAAACAATATTAATTAGGTATTAATTTTTAAATTTTTAAACTTATTAATATGAACATGCCAGTGATAGCTATTTGTAGCACATACGTTGAATTTCTTTACGTTCTAAACAATAAAATATTAATGCTCATCCACGTTAAGTGTAAATGTGGATATTTTGAGTATTTAAACGTATATAATGAATCTTCACGTGAACATTTCTGATTTCCGTTGACATAAAATGACTAGATTTTCATAAAATTCTTGTTTGAAGATGGAGCTTCTAGCATCATAATTGAAGTGAATATCCATTTTTCTCATTTCAATTGGCGTGCTTGCCAGATTCCATCATATTGTTATTTTCCAAATTCTAAGAAACGTAATTTTTCAGTTTAAAACGAGAAATGATTCAAAATTAGAAAATTTTTCAATCTATTAATCCAAAATCCTGAAATAGGAATGACATGTAAAAAAATAGAATTATGTATAAAAAAAAACGTTGAGGTACGAAACCCGTTGGAATTGGAAATTCCGTCCATTACTGATATACTGTTTCGCATATTATTGTAGGACAACAGTTGAAATGAGTGGTACCAGTGGATTCCCCGTCATGAAAAACCTATTTCCATAAATTACTCTAGCAAAAAATCTCACTTAAAAATTCTATATTCGTAACAATATTGATCCACATTTTAACTTTAATTGAGCCCACATTTGAGTATTCCTAGATGTTAAATATTTCATCACCACATAATTTAGGCGCCTGTAGTCGTAATCCACAAGCAATCGACATCGTAGGATATAGTAAAATGCGAGCATATCATTGGTTAAGCTGGTTCTGTCGGTAGTTGAATAAAATTTAAGATATGGGCTAATTGAATTTAAATATAAATATCTAGTAAATTTTGAAAATAGATATCCAAACGTGAATATTTTTCTGTATATTTTACGTTTTGATTTCTCCACTAAGTTAACCACTTCGTATAATTTAAGGCACAACATGGGTTTTGTGTTTTTTTAGTTATTTTAGTTTGAATTATTTATTAATCGAAATAAAATTACAATTTCTTAAAATTTGCGGATTTATTTAGTTTATTCTTTTAAAATTAATGTGTCGGAAACAATGATTACGCTAAATGTTTCCTTTATGTCACACATTTCACGTAAATTGACAAGATTAGCATATATTTGACTAAGCGTGCGATTTTTCTATTACCGGTGATAGTTTATTTGAGAACCAGTTTTTTTATTTTTTTAATTCTATTTTCTAGTATATTATCGGCAACCTTACAATTGTTTATGATAATTATAATAAGCTGCTAAAATAATTTTATTTATAGTCATCGCCAAATGCGATTACCGCCGCAAAGTGTGGCGCAGTTTTTCTAAATATTATTTTTTCATTTAATTTTCATGATTATGTTCTTGTTTAGGCTCGTCCTATACTGTTTTTGCTTAAATAAATTGAAGAATATGTTTTAGATGTTGTTTCAATCGTGGATTAACGTGGAAATAATAAAAATCATAAAAATTAGATGAAAAAATAATATTTAAAAAAGTGCGCCACACTTTGCGGCGGTAATCGCATTTGGCGACGACTATATTTTAAATTGAAATATAAAACGGCCTTAAACAGCCAATGAAAAATCACTAAAAATATGTTATACTAAAATTGTTGGCCTCGTTTTTCCATAATTAGGAAGGTTGATAATTTTTTCTTCCATCTCATTAATGTATTTATGTTAAAAAATGAAATAATAATCACACAATTAACATAAATTACTGGCGAAACGTGATACACAATCTGGCCACCTTATTTCTAGTGGCTAATAGACCGCTGGTTTGTCGACAATGTTAGTAATTTTTATATGTGCTGAAACAGAAAATTATCATTTAAAAATTCAAAAATCAGTTCTACGGCTTAAGGAAGTGAAAAATAATTATTTGGAATATAACAACAAACCCGTATTATTTGTAAAGCGGCTACGTGTGGATGTTATTAAATACAACAAATAAAGACAATCCGTCCTTTCCTGGTTTCAAGTACTTTATTTCACACCTCATTGGATGAATTAATTAATAGGTACTGTGGATGTAGAAACAAGGGAAATCTGCTAATTGACTTTATTTTTAAAAATTAGCGTTAATGTAAACATCAAATTCTTTAGTTTATTGCACTCTCTGAGCAATTAATTTACCCTAAACACTAGACAACAGCTTAATTGCAGTTTTTAATCTTAATAAATATATTAATTTTTAAAAAAGTTTTGCTCTTAATCGGTTTATATATAGGAATAATATACGATAGAATTCTTAATCTCCTGTAACCACACTTTACCGTAGCTTTCAAAAAATAAATTTATTCATAGTATAATTAAAAATTATGTGATTTATTTAATGAACTCAACGTGAATGTTAAGCTCTAAACATGATTCAATTAATTCGTACAATATCATATTAATATTTTATAAAAAAAAATATCTGTTTATTTGTTTGAACAAATAGGGAACATTTTGCTCTATGCTCATCAATATGTTCAATGATAATATCAAATATTTGTTGTCAAGCTCTTTAAAAACAGTTTGCAAAAAATTAGATTACCTGACATACAACTTGTATGTTAATTGTTCATTGTTCGTCAGGTCACTTTTATCAATTTATCACCGTTGCTTAGAAAATTTATTAATAAAAATATTAGCCAATTAACATAGGGGTGGGGAACATATTACAAGGAAGATTCAAGAGATCATAGTCCAAATTGCAAAATTGTTATTATCACTTAATTGATAGTGATTGATGTGATCTTTAAAGATTCGCTTAGAGAGAATGGAACGTGCCGATAGTCGATTCGTATTTTCGAAACGTTCTTCGCTCATGAATATGTCGTCTTTAAAGACTTCATACAAATTGATAAATGTCTTATCCAATATGATTTTTCTCTTTCGCAACCATAATAATAACTGGAAAAATCCATTAGTCTATTTGATTTTATTCGTGTATATTAAAACAGTTATTGGCTTAAATACCAAATTGACGGATTTATATTTTTTACATTTTTGTGAATTTATTTATATCCAAATAATGTGTTCCATTTATACATAATCTTTAATTACAAATTAATCCAAAATATACTAACAAATATTATAAGATGGTGATTTTTTTGTTCTTCAATATTCATGGTCCTTTAATAATAAACCTAAATTAAATGGTATTTGAAAATAAAATTGTGAAATTTTTAAGTTCACTAATTTTCACGTTGAGTTTTCAAAACATTAAATTACTTCAATTAAATAATGGATATTAGAAATAATGAATTTCTGAAGTTTCAGGAGATCCCAAATTTCGTAGAAAATTTTTATTCTGCGAATCCCTAATTTAAAGTTTTATATTTCAAAATTGTCATTCTTCAATAAAATTATTCGGAATATGCTTTTTTGTGCTATACTGTTCATTTAATACCAAATTTGTAGTTTTCCAATAATTAAGCACATCTTTTGTGCTTACGTGTAACCTTTAGAGAACACTGGTTGTACTCCAAACTTGTTGACCAGAAACTACATTAAATCCTCAATTATAATAGTATAAGAATTTAAATTATTGTAAAAGGGCTACACTCAATGTACTTGTTTAAATAAACATCAATTAATTAAAAACATTTCCATTTCTTGTTTTCACTAGAAAAACGATATATTACGTGAATTCCGATAAAATATATAACTACGTTAAAATTAATTGAAAAAAGTTTAGCTATACTTCAAAGGCATAAGGCAAATTAACAATTTTACAAATAAAGGCACGCTGTAATATGTGTGAAGTTTAGTTAGATTAATTTAAATTTAAATTTTACGGATCTCTAAAATAAACTTTATATTTAAATAGTAAATTTTAAAATAATGGTACCTTGTTAAATCCGTTAATTCTATCTCGAAGACAGTGAATTTTAACTCGCGAAATCGAAAACCTGTGTAATTTACCTTTTGTTAAATTATAGAAAATATGTGATTGATTGATATATTAGATTAACAAATTTTCGATACCAATTCCGTTCTGCTATGAGTTTTCATAAATAACCATTCAGACGAATCATATCGGTTTAAAAACTTAAATCGCTTTCAAAGTTCATTCTGCAATGTCCCCTATTTCACAATAAACCGTTAATGATTAATAGATGATATATTAAAAATCATTTTTCTCATATCAAACCAGCAAAAAACAGGAGAATGGTTTTCATGATTGTTGAAATAAAAATTAGTTGACATTGGTTTTCTCTATGATTAACTCGGAAAAATAACATGATAATCAGCAGAATTGAAATGGGAAAGGGCGGCGAACTGAATGATTATTTCTCACAAATAACACGAAATAATCAGCAATTTGAACTGAACCGACTATAACCTTCAAAAATCATTTGATAAAGCGAGTTAGTTTTATGGATGGTCACGTGTGTGCATCACTCATCAGAATATTGATCAATGATAAATTGTTTATTTCTATATTTCTCGACGATTAATTAGTATTCTGGAAATCAGCTATTTTTTATTGTTTTAATATTGTTTACTTTATAGCGAAAGTTCAATTCTCTTGTTTAAACTAATTCTTATCATAATTTATCAAACTGTTTATAATTTCAGGGCAAGCCCTTTTTGGGCACGCTTGCTTGCGTTTGCCGCGCAGCTCCACACAAAAGGGGAATTGACAAACCAGGAATCAAAATATCAATAAAACAAACAACTCAATTATCAGTCGGTTTTCGTCTTCCGGGGAAATGAGGTTATTATGATTTTAAAATATTTACTATTTTTTTGGTCATAAAATTTTTATTTCCCAAAAGCTCCACCCATCATATTTGTCCACACGCCTTTCAAACATACATGTATACTTGGGCGTGTCTACTATAACATTTCCTAAATCTCTGATTTTTTGAATATCCTTCAAGTCTTGTTTTCACTGTGTTTTGAATTTATAAAACAACCTATAGTATTATTCCAGGAAAAAAGTTGTGTTTACCTGCATTGTTACAGTTAGAAAGCTAATTAATTAATTAATTATATATAAATAGATATAATTGCGACCCATATATACACACTATAGAAGAAGTATCCACATTTAGGTAACCGAATGCATCTTTAAAACAAAATTATATTTAATTAATTAATTTTTTGTTTTCAACTTCTGCACGCCAAATGCAATTATAAAAATAGGAGCTTATATATTCGCTGTAAGACAATATTTTGTAAATAATATTGATGTTCTTGAATAGTCTAGAGAAAATACGAGAAATCTACGGTAAAACTGACACTTAATTTAGACGTGAAATATAATTAGACACGGTTAAATAATGTAAACCGATCATTTCCATTTGGCGTGCTTCTGAAACAAAATTCATCTTTTCATCTCTGAATTATTCGCTTTAAAGTTTTTGAATATTCAATTCTGTAATATAAATGGATACGCCTAACCTAAATATACTTTTAGTAAGATCTTCTTTATTAAATGAAATATTATATAAAAACTTATCCAATAACCCATACTTTTAAAATTTAAAATTTATAGTATTTATTGAATTGGTTTCTGTTGGGCGACGTTTTTTCTTATACCGCATTCGTCCGCTTCAATTATCCGCTATCCTTACAAAGTATTATTTTACATTTAGGTTATCACCGCATGGAAATCTGAAACCAAAATAATTAAGACAAAAATAGCAAAAATCAAATGTATATTCAGTTTACTAATCATTATCTAAATTGATGGCCATACTCCGGTCACAAAACCACGAAAAACGCTATTCCTACCCCCTAGAAATTCCGACTATAAAATTTAATTTAGTCTATTTGCGTTACTTAAAAAAACGATTACTATCTCTCCTAGCTTTAATTTTAAGAATGTTACGAACTGTAGATTCCTAATGAATATTGTATAAATTAGCTTGTCTTGTTGTTGCGCTAAGGTTTAATGGGTACATAATTATATCGAATAAAGGGTTTAAATTTTAATTTATTCAAATGTAATTTAAAATTATATTATATAACTCTGATTACTTTAATGGTGTTTTGATATTGAATACAATAGTCATTTTCCGTATTTAATTTAAATATAGGAATTTGGATTTTAAAAAAAGAGGGCAAAACTCCCAATAAAGGAATATCAAAATTATGCATACAATTTCAGTGTTTTAATTACGATAATTATTTATGTTTGCAGTTTTCCATTTTGAGTTTTTGGCGTACCCGTCTTCATATGAAGTAATCCAAAATTCGAAAGCAAGCGAATTCTTAAAATTTTCCAAACTTGGAAACACAAAAATTCTAGTTTTCTAAATTACGGTATCATATGATGGTTTAAAATTTTCTAAAATAGAAGAAGAAATTATATGAGTTACCTGTTGTAGAGTTTCCAGAATCCTTAAAAAAATGATAAGAAATATTAATATTTGATTACTGATATTTCACTGAGCTATAATAAATTTTAGATCTATATATACACGAATGATATAATATCTCGAATTAGTTAAAAATTACGAAATTTAATTATTTAGTACCAGCTATAGGAAAATTACAGACGCTCAATGAAAAAAGGTAATATCATGTTTCTTTTTTTTCTAAAATTTACCATAATACATATTTGTACGATATATTAGCAAAAAAATATATATATTTATTTATTGCAAGAAGTATACTTACGATAAAACAAAGTTTCTGATGAATAGATTACTTTATTGTTGCAGTGACAGTACCCAGATCTAACAAAGATATGATTTTTTGCTTCAAAAAAACTCAATCACAACAAATGTAGTTTTAAAAAAGAAAATTACTTTCTATTACTTACTTATCTTATAATATTAATAATATTAGTCATTTTAAGTTAAGTGATGAAAACCTTAAAAATGTATTTTTCAAATGGGTATCGCATGGATAAATATTTTAAAAATCTGTTTATGTCGCATGTTGTGGTACAACCTAAACTTAAATTAAATGTGAATTTTTCAAAAAAAATGAGCCCGGCGTTATCAGTAATAGTTAGTGTTTTCTGCATGTAATTGCTCTTTATTTTTATTTCAGTATCTTTGGGTAATCTTTTGCTATTTGTTTATTTTCAGTACGGCATGATTTTTCGGACGTTTTTGAATCACTTTTTATTTTTATAATTCACACCAGCAGTCATAGGCCATTAACTTACCTTTAAAGTTAATTATTTAAATTTTTATATTCATTTATTTATATTTTTTTTATTGATTGATCCTTTTTTGTTTCGTTGAGTTTTCATGCGACATCTTGTTTAATATTCTCCATTTATTATTGATGTAAAAACATAGGTACTACTACAGCAAGAACAGCAAGAAATTAATTCCAGAAAGAACAAGTTATGACTTAATCCACAAGAAGAGGGCGAAGCGAACGAAAATAAACATGACTAAAACTTTCAGTATCTTGACCGGTCTGAAGGAAGATATAGATTAATTAACGGAATAAATTATATATTCTTTGTGAGGTCTATCAATATAAATAGGGGAACTCTAACCACACAAACGGATTTTTATTATAAAAATGTAAAGAAAAATTTTTTTTTGAAATTTCGAATTTAAGTTTAGTTTCTGATCCAGAGAATATATAATCTCAACGTTGTAGGTTAATATATTTATAATCTAAGAACGCCGTCGGTATGTAAAACTTTTAGTCTAATTTTAGAAGCTCAAAGTCTACGCAGTTACGAAGAGCTCTTCTATTTTCGTGCTGTTGCTAGAAATTAAAGGTGCCCCCCTAACAAAAAAAATTCCGTTCAAAATTAAAATTAGCTGATGAGTTCTGACGAATCAACCTAACTGTTTATCTATACTATTAACCAGAGATGGGCGGAATGGGAGTTTTTGAATTTCGGAATCTGGAATCTGGAACTCGAAACCACATTTGAAAATACGGAATCGAGAAATGGCCGAAATTCTGTCCATCTCTGATATTAACAGTTGCACTTCAACTCGACCTAGTGTTAAAAGCGATGGCTATAACATCTATCTTGACGGCCACGTTGTTTTATCGGCCATGTTTATTTTTTATTATTAATTTTTCATGTTTAATTTATACATATTTTTCAGTCGTAATTAGAGCTTTTCACTTATTTTTTATTTTAATATGATAAGAAAGACATATGCGATTTTTAGAATGCAAAATAATTTTTTATTTCATCATTGACCACAAAAAATCAATATCGAAACATTTTGTGAAAAAGATGATGTTTTTTATTAGTTGCGAAAAAATTTTGTGTTGTTTTATTTTACCAATAGCTTTATTATACATGTCTTTCTATATCACGAATTAAAAATTTCCAAAAATACAAATCGTTTTTTTATAATCGTGATTTTATTATTCGTTGTTCATATATGAGCTCATATTTAATTATTTTTGTTGCAGAATTCAAAGAAATGGCTCACATAAATAATTTTGAAAGTGTCGAGTCGATGGACAATGCCGTATCCTCCGTTTCCACGGCAAGCTAGGACTAACAAGCTTGAAAAATGTATATTTTTATGTTTTATTTAATTATCATTAATTTTAGTGGAAATTGAGGAAATACAAATACATGAAGTGAGCGTTCGAAGAGATAACGGGAATTTATGCCTGAATAGCTAGCCTGGTTAACATATCAACGATTTTATTTCCATTTTCTATTTGTAAGTACCCATTTTTATAATTCTTTAACGAGTTAGGCTCTTATATCAGAATACAAACGTGTTTGGTCTATCTTCAGTCGATGTTGCTGCTGTTGGCGTTCAAAAGGTTATAATGGGCCTTATTAAATTCGGTTATTATGAAGCACGGTTTATTGATAATACGAACTTCTTACTGGATGTTGATAAAGAAGGATACTAAGGATAATTATATTTGGTAAATTTGTTTGTATTTTTGATAGTTCTATGGCACTTATGAACGTTTTGCAATAAATTCTATATAATAATTCTAATTTTTGTCGATCTTTATCACAAATTAAAAATGAAAATGTGAAAAAAAGAATACGCTAGAAAAATGAAAATGTTAGTGTCAGTTGGCGCCCATTTAAAAATCTTACCTTCGGGTCGGGGAACAGTATAATTTAAAATTCAGGATGAAACCTTGATAACCGTTATTAAATATTTAACTTTAATATATTATTTAGGGATTTAGAAAGAACGTTTTGTAGCAGGCGGTTATGCAATTAAAAAAGCTTACAAAAATACTGAAATTACTGAATTGATCAAATTTAGGCTTTTTAATTTTCGAATTATTATATTCATAATTACCACAGTAACATAGATATCCAGAGAAAACTAATATTTAATGAGAACTGCATATAACTAACCTAAAACTGTTTATCTTTACCGGATAATTATTTCGAAATGTTCGCTACTCCTTTAATTTATAATTAAAACATTAAATGTAGTATGAGATAGCATCATGTATAACAGCAGGAATATTATTTCCTCTCAAACATGATGTATGCGAAGATAAATTGAATTTTATTTTTTAAAATACAGAATTGTATAGTGTACAATGAAATCAACTTAAAATTCCAATTAAACATTTTTATATATCCTATCTTAATATACATGAAGCAGCGTGGAGTCATTTTTGAAGTATTAATTAAAATCGATTTAAAATATTTTACGCATATCAAACAAAATTATATAATTATTTTTAGCGATGCTTCTTAATGTCAGATGGGAAGAAAACGTCTTCACAGAATTTGAATTTTAATGATCTGTGAATATTCGAAGTTGTATTAATCACATATTATTTGGTTATACTGATTAAAATTGGTACTTCAGAAAATGACATCGGTGTATGAATTAATTTTTAAAATTATGTCTCATTATTTTTCTGTATAATCTCAATTTTAAAATTTCGACCAAGTGTTTTAACAACATTTAACGCCAAAAGGAATATTTTAACAGTGAGCCCAACAATTGTGCTTATGTCTAACATTTTGACAAGAATTTCAAATCATTGGTTTATGACGAGTTTGACCAACTCACGAGTCAATTTAAACCTGAATTACACGTAAAAATTAAAAATGTCCAAACCCGTAGCGCTAAGATACGCCTGCGCGTAAGTGGGCTTGGCTTCTTTACATATTTACCCAATATATAACTGATTCCACATGACACTAGCACATATACGATAGGAAGTTTTCAAATAATGCAATAATTTACTCCTCATCCTATGTGTGAATAATAAAGTGTAATATTATTGTAGATTAATTCAATACAATTCCATTCATCGTATAGCATTACCTAAAAATTTCATTATAATTAAATAATAAAATTTTACTCACATTTTAATGCAATTCCCATTAAGCTGTTACATCATTCAGTGTTTTAGATGTTCTTACATTATTTTATAATTAACTTTTAAAAAGAATAATGCAGTTCTCCTAACACATCTTAATATTTCAATAACATGCACATTGTGTGAATCAATAAGTTACGCATTTACTGCATTTTTTTTGGCAAGTGTGTCATAGTTTAATCTATTTAATATATTTGATTTAGTGTATTTGAAATATTCAACAAATACCTGTAGTATAGGTGAAATTGGGGCTTGACTTCTTTACATATTTACCCAATATATAACTGATTCCACGTGACACTAGTACATAGTGTGAAGATATCTTCATAATTTTAAACTATCATAAGTTTCAAAAACAATATATGTTCCCTTAAATTTTATTAAAAATAATAAAACACTTACAATCATTATGTGTATTTATTAAGTTTAATATATAAGAACGAATACCAGACTCGATATACGATAGGAAGTTTACAAATAATAAAATAATTTACTCCTCATCCTATGTGTGAATAATAAAGTCTTATTTTATTGTAGATTAATTCAATACAATTCCATTCATCGTATAGAATTACCTAAAAAAAAGCATTATAATTAAATAATAAAGGTTTACTCACATTTTAATGCAATTCACATTAAACTGTTACATTGAGTGTTTTTAGATGTTCTTACATTATTTTATCATTAACTTTTAAAAAGAATAATGCAGTTCTCCTAACACATCTTAATATTTCATAATAATATTCACATTGTGTGAATCAATAAGTGACGCATTTGCTGCATTTATTTTGGCAAGTCTTTCATAGTTTAATCTTATCCGTTTCAATGTAATCCATATAGTGTATTTATTGGATTTCCAGTATTGAGCAAACCTGGAATTCCTTATGAGACTTATTAATATTGGATCTCAAAGTATATATCCGTTTAGAAAATGATTATGGCTACGAGAAGTACGCAAATAGAAGAATACCATTAAGTTCACAATTGATCGATTCATTCACGTTCGTAGCATAAAATCTATATAAATATATATATCAAAACTCAGGAACATGGATTAGTAAACTATTTCTTGTATGAATATGTCCTATAAACTATGGGTTTAAGTAAGTCGTTTAATCAAATTTAAAAGTTTAAATTATAAATTTTCTTTTAAAATTAAAATGAGTTTAGAAACCAATTTTACAATCCTCTTACGTCTTAATAGTAAACATTATATGTCTTGACGTAAACTGAAATTAAATATAATCTTATAATCATAATTAATTTCTTTCGACTATTATCGTTTCAATTTAGTATATATATATATACTAATTATTATAGTTTAAGCCTTCTTTAATACGCATAATTTAAATGATTGCAGCGAAATTGTTGCCACACTGCCACAGGGTACCCAGGTTGTCGTGGAAGCCAATCTTCTAACGTCGGACGTCGATCATACGATCGAAGAAGTCCGCCAGGAAGTTCAACAGCAGCAAAATGGGGGTCTACCTGGCGTAAGTTAATATTTTTGATTTTATTATCATTTGTGGTAATTCTGAAAGCAAAATAAAACAATTCTTCTTTTCGAAGCCACTATTATTGTAGTGTACCACTCATCTTTTATTTACTCACTCATAACCGTCTAACAATATATGGAATATGTTACATTCTGCTCCGTTTTTTGATGAGAAAACATCTTGACTTGCTGAACTCCCTGTGAATGGAGGTGCGAATAAAACTTGAAGTCGTCTACCATACTGATAGTTACAGTCCAACTTATAATTCCGCACATCGTCTTCTTTTCTTGGATAATGGTCAATTTAAAGCCACACAATTCATCCAGAGGTCTTATTCATCAATCCACTAATGACATATGTCATATATAATGGCAATTCATTTTATAAAAGAGCGCATTTTATATATCAGCATAATTATTTACTTATAGCATCAAATTTTATAGATAATCGATGCTTATTGAAGGAGGGTTTTACATGCTGGATTTTGTTTTTGACACGTGGACACTACCTCGTTTAAGACTTGTTACAAACCTTACCTACGGGTCAAGTATTTATAAAAATTTCTAATTCATGGAATAGCCAATTTTTTACGATCTTTCTGAAACTATTTCGTATCGTTTATGTCGAACACTTCATCGAAGATTTTTATGTTATCCATTTTTCATCTCTTCATGACCAATTTCAGTTTCCAGCTTTGCGGGAGCATGCCTAGAGATAAGAAGAGTTGAGCAAGTGTGTGAAGAAGCAATTTTGTTGAAATCTAGTAATTGGTAAAATTTAAAAGGTTTTGGAATCAGGATGGATGAAGCGTAGACGTGTTAAACCAAATGAGGAAAATTTAAAGCGACCGGATCCTTACGCGATGGAGGATGGAGTTTGGAGTAAATGTTCGACGGAACGATTCCCAGACGGCCTTGAAAAGTTTTACAAGTTCTTAGAACTTGTGTTGACTGAGCCAGGTTGTTTTAACGGGCTTTCTTTGGAAAAAAATGTAAACAGTTTAAGTAGTAGGAAAAATCGATTATCACCGATGATGTAAACAATTTCCTTCTAGAGATGAACAAATACTTGCACTTTAGTTATTCTTTATCCGTTTTGTTGTGTACTGGAATATATTCGGAAGCCATAGTGTTTTCCTCTTATGTGGTTGTCGCATCGCGTAAATAGATGTTTTCTTATGAGGCATTTTGTAGCGTATAAACGTATATTGTTACGGCTTATGGTAACTTTAATTTTTATAATAAAGAAATCATCATAGTTTGTTTAATTTGGGAATATATTTAATTAATAAGTATCAATTTCTTTCAACTAAAGTGATTTTCTGAAGGGCGGTGCGTCGCGATCATCAAATAGGACATTGTTCTGCCGAAAGTGCGAAGGGCATGGTCAGCAAGTTGTTCTAAAAGGCCATGCCAGTCGTTGCCCATATAACAATTGCCAATGTAAAACGGTAAAAACAGATTTCAAAGATATTAATGTTATTTCGAAATGATTAAGTGTACTAATGTAATGTCAATGAGAGCAAATGCAATAATCCGTAGATATCGGACGAGAACTTTAGAAGGTGGTCTAGTGCTAAAACCAGTACATTTCAAAAATGGAAATACAAGACTTCGAGTTTTCCCCAAATATGTAGATGGTATATTGGAAAATTTTATAGTTTTTAAATAATATTATGTTAGACACAGATGCACTCCCAATCCCAACGTCTCAGAGACAAATGTCATCGAAAGGACATATGATGCCAGATCAAGGAATCCTCATCAAACCAATCACCAGTACACCGACTCCTATAACATCGGAACAACAACAGCAGCAGCAACAGCAACGACAACCACAACAGCCACAACAACAAAACCACCAGCAAACTGCGGCTAATTTTGGAACCACGGGATCGCCATCAATGATAATGGCTGATGTTCAGCCAACTTCACAACAAACTCAACAACAACAACAGAACCAACAACCTACTCAACAGGCACCTTTCCCAGTGAAACGAAGCTACTCGGACGAGCTAGTGGAAATGAATAGACTCTCGGGCTCACCAAAAACAAATTCAATGGACCAATCACCGTGCATTGATCCAAATTCATCATCGCAGAACATTCTTAATGGAGTGTCGCTCCCTGTTCTTCAGATGATTGCCAAACAACAAGAAATGTACACAGATCTTCTATCCAGTGGTTTATTATCGATGGTTAATCAATCGACAATGTCAACATTGCCAACAACACCATATGATAATTCCAACATGTTTGGGAGCCTCGTTTTCCCAAATTCTACCTCGTCTATGTCGCAACCAGCATATAATAATCAGGTGTTTACAACGGCTAGCAATGAATTTAATAGTATCAATGAGAATGAAAGAAAAGTAGGATATTTGAAGTGGATTTTTGAAAATGTTGTTTTAGATGTCCGATGCGGCTCTTTTGGGGCCTGCGGCTGCTCAACTAAGCGAGTTGAATATTGGGGTGACTACGAATAGTCCAATTCACCCGATCAATGAAAATGGAACCACAAAGTTGACGCCAAGCATGTTTGAATGTAAGCAATCGCTGTTTGTTATTTTTTTAAATATTCCACTAATATTCTTCCGTTTTTCGAAAAATGATAACTTTAGCCTCTTTAGCCTAATAAATAAATAAATTTGGTCGTCATTTTAGAAGTTATTTCTTGGAACATTCTAAATCTGAAATTCATAGCTATGCAAATTGCAGATTTAGAATGTTCATATAACCGGCCTCCAATGAACATTGTAATGTCCAATCGAGTTTATCTTATTCCCTGCGAGGCCTGAATTTTATGGCTCAAATAATTACATGTTTAAATAAAATCTTTCAAAATTATTATATCTGTCTCATTATAATTTCAAATTTCAGCAAGCAACAACGATTCTATGGGATTGCGATCCGGAATATCAGTTACAAATGATAAGTTACATATTCCTGAGCCGTTCACTTCAAATCTGATGATTGCTCCAACTGCCGATCGTTCTCATCCATTATTTCGCAAGTTTCTGAATACTGTTCGCGAACTTGAAAAACAAATGCTAACAGATTGTGATTAATGTTCTTTTTCTTTAATTCATTTTAATTTATATAATATTTTCCTTCCTTTAATTTGTTTTGTTCATAACCAACATCAAACACTTTATTAATTAATGCTGACGTTTTTAGATTTTGATGACAAAATAAACAAAACGAGGATTCATGTATTATTTTCGGAAATATGTGACACTGTACCAAAAAAAATGTATTGCTTTAAGTATTCTCGTTAATATTTCTAATAGATTCGTGTCGATAAAAACCATTTTGTTTGATGTTGATCTCACTCATTTCATTTAAAATGAAACCTTAAAAGGTTAGGAAGGAAATGTTTGACACATTATAATCAACAACTTATAAAGAATCCACTAGACATTATTTTAAATTATATTGTTAGTTATAAAATAGGAAGTTGGTATAATATTGTTGCCACGGATAATCAGGATTGAATACTAAATAATATCTAGTGGATTAAAGTGATACCCATGTCTATGTAAATTTTTATTCGCACCTTAAATTTCTTACATTAATATTATCCACCTTGTACTGTAATTCGGTTTGTTTTTTTAAATCACATATTTATGCTCTAGAGTTCAATATAATAATTTGTGATTATCGTCAATTAATCGGGTTCTAAATAAATGTTTTCTTTAATTGATTTTTTTCCATATTCCTAAGAAGGAAATCAGAAAAATCATAAAAAGATAAAGGGATCTCAAACAGCTGACGTTGGATATGTGTAAGCAGCTCACCAACTTTATTATTTATTTATTTTTAAACCTTTAAAAGCGGGATAGCTTAAAATAGAAACATACAACAAGTGAATCTGAATGGGGCGGAATTCCGATGTTTTGATTCCGTGTTGGATTATGAAATTGAAATGTTTTAAATTCGTCGGAAACTCAAAGATAACGTATTTATGATGTCCTCTCGTAAGCTTTCCAGCGTGTTGGAAAGGTATGGAACCCAGCGATTCGTAAATGACTTTTTTGTTATGAGTTAAAAAAAATTATTGACATTTTACTTTCGTCGGGCCATACTTGGCTACATCGTGCAAAGCTATTTTTAAACCTCATTACGTAGATCTACTGCCAATTGAAAATGATGATTAACTTTGTCCAGTGTTTTATAGTTTAATATGCGTAAAAAAACGCGGAAATTAATTTCTAGACCTAATAATAATTGCTAAAGATTTGACCATCCGAGCTTTAGGTAATTTTTCAGCTCCTCCACAGAATGAAACTGACGCCCATTTTTGTAAACGCGGCGCGTCAGAACAGAACAAAGGTTCTCGATTGGATTGAGATCCGGTGAGCATGCCAGCCAATCCAAAACGTCTATGTTATTTAGCTCAAACCTGCGTTTCGTCAATCTACTGGAGTAAATCTTGCTGAAAGATCCATTTCTTGGCTTGAAAACGTCTTAGAATTGAGGGAAAGCTTTTTCTTAAAACACTCTGATAAGCCATCGAATCCATTCTTGAGCAAAAAGCCGCCCATATCTGTTCCATCACCAAAGTTCCTTTTCGAGAAAAACTCAGGCTCCAGCCGAAAATCGCGCCAATACGAGTTCCATCCATCATGCCCATCTAGGTAGAATTTTTTTCTCTTCGACGAATTCGAGCCTCGTTTAACAATTATAATCACAACATGTCTCGAAAATACGCGTTTTCGGCCTCCGGTCTCCTCCTGTCGTTTGAAGGATCCTTCAGGTCACTTGAATTGACACACCTCGTTCGACCAAGTTGCGTGTAGTTCTTTTTCACGGAAACTCATAAGGCATTCAGAAGAGAGATCTGAGTTTGTTCGACTGAGTTCACCTCTTGGAATGTTGATTAAAACTAATCACACGGGATTTTACAACACCATTTATATAAATTTTTAGAAAGTTTAACTTTTTGTTTTAGAGTTGGCGTCTAAATCGCGGGGCTGTCGTATAGTTATTATTTTTTCGATAACTGCTCCTAAAAATGTGGGACTTTTGCCGATTTTGATGAAAGCTGGTATCCATGGGTTTTTTCATGATCCTTAATATCAGTTTTGGATCATTTGATCAATAGTAACAAATCGTTTTTTTGGGGGGTGTCGTCATACTTGGGAAATTTTTTATTCAAACGAAATATAATTTTTATAAATATATATTTTAGCATAAAATATCAGGAAATAAATCAAGAAATTGAGAGCACAGCTGATGGTGCTTTATCAGCATTTTCAGCTCATTACGACAACTATGTAAGCTTGAACATCGTATCTGAAAGGGTTGTCAATCCGCTAAATTGTCACCCTGCTGATTGTATGGAATCAGATATTAGTCTACTTGAAAAATTGCAAAAAATAATTTCTGATGTAGCGTTAGGTATTAATTCGGATTTTGAGGTTAATATTTAAGTGTCGGTTCTTAAAAAAGTGTAAGGATCTATTAAAATTTTTTATTTGATGATATTTTATGTTAAAATAAATGTTTTAAAACATTTAATTTTTGTTTGAAATAATTTATTTGACAAATTTGACATTGAAGATCGGCCCTAAACTTCTCAAATATCTACTAATTCAGTTGAGGAACAAACGTACACACGATATTTTAAGAAATATATCAATAATTAAGAAATAATGAAAAAAACTAAAATGTTGTTTTATTTTAGGGCCGGCCCCGGGTCGGCCCGTTTTAACCCGGCCCAGGGCCGCGAAATCGAAAATGCGGGCCACCCCGACTCCAATCGGGCCGGCCTTTCCCAAGTATGGGTGTCGTATAGTTTTGACGCGCGTTAGCACTTTAAATCGTTCTCTGATGGTCGCTTCCGACAATTTACGCAGTGTTCTGGCATTTTCTTATCACTTTGACGATTTTCGAGTACTTCGAAACGCACAAAAATGATCGCGATAATAATGGTCGATAAAGTTGGAGGGAAAACGAAATTATAACATAACATGGCTTCTATTTTTTCTTGGAACGGGTCAATTATCCCGTCGAATTGATTATGATTATTTTCATATTGCAATAATCTTATGCTCCCAAAAAACGTTTTTCCGGCCAATCTTTTGTATCTTATCAATGTTTACTATGCCACCGATTTACAGATGATTCTTCTTCTTCCAACACCAAATTGCAGAGCCATACGACGCTGTTTAGATAAAAACGACGTTCATGTAGACGATCCTTGAAGAAGCCTATGAAGAAGCCTGTTTGGAGTGGCTGATCAAAATACGCGTGAAGCAGTGATGAACGGTATAGAAATGTTCCATTTCGGAATACGGAAAACGGAATGAAATTTGCAGGAATATGGATTATAAAATAATACATATTAATAAAGTTTTATTGTTCATTTCAAAGATCGGTGCCTAATGGAAGAGCAAAAAAATAAGAAAAAAATCATAGTCTCGATTGGACGGATACACGGCCACAAAGGACTTTTTCATCTATTCCTTTTCAATGTGTTTTATCCATATTTTGAGACAACACACATTGATGAGAGACAGAAGAGTGGCCATCCAAACGAGAACCTCATTTTGTTCTGATTTTTTTCCTCTTCCATTAGGCACCGATCTCTGAAAAGGACAATATTTAAAATTAAAGTAATACCACCATTAATTATAACAAAGAAATAAGAAACAAAAGGTTTATTTTATTATGTAGAGAGCTTCTTCAAAAGCGGAAAATCTTCAATTTGTTTCCAAATCGGAGGGTCCGTAGATAATTTTTTTTACTTCCTTTAAAAGATATTCTAAACACAGTTAAGCTGCAGCTTAACACAGGACACAACAGGGAAACAGGAAACAATTGGAAACAAACTAATTTTATGCAATCCTCAGACATTAATTTGTTTAACGATACTTTAGAACTTTTATTTCTAAGAAACTCTTGAAATAAGAAAAAAAATCTGACTTATCTTCAACTGCAGACGACCTAAAAATTGTATATTGATTATAGATTAAAAAAGAAAATATTTAAAAATTAGAATCAATACTCATTGAAATATAGCGCGCCATGTTTTGAATTTGAAAACTTAACTACAATAATATATAAAATAGGAACATAAATTTATTCTCTTTATATTTCCACGGAATAAAAAATGCGGAATATGGATTAAAATTATTTTTCGGAGCACGGAACGCGGAATACGGAACGAAGTTTTCGGAAGCGGAACTGGAAACTCGGAAGAGGAAAAACGCGAAAACGGAATACACATCTTTTTTCCTAAGTTAAATTTTGTTAAGCATGGTGGTAGTTCCTGTATGATTTGGGATGTTTCTCCGACGATGCCATAAGTCAACACGGGCGTGTAATTGGATTCGTAGGTTGTAATACGAGATATTTTGGAAAACGCTATGCGACATTGGCAAACGTTGTTCGTACGTTTTTCAGCAAGATAGCGACCCCGGAGCACACGTCGGTACCAGTGCGGAATTTGTACCAACGTCGCCGGGTGCACGTGACTCTGATCTCTGACAAAAGGTCGAGAATGCGCTTGGAAAATTCGCTCAACTTGAGGTCGCATGGAAAGCTATCCCGTTGTCTGTTATTCATAAAGATGTGAAGCGATGAGATACACACCAAAGCATTAATTGGGTTTTACACTATTTTATGTATCCGGTTTTCGAGTCATTCCAACGACATAGGCACTTTGCTAAATTCTATAAAATTTATAATTTATACCGAAGAGTACCTCCTTATACCTTTTCTTCAAATTATAAATACGAATTTACTATATATATTTTATAAAATATCATAATTTTAAACGGTATTACAATACTGACAAATTTTTAAAAAATTATTAGAGTGAACCAAAAATTTTTTCCGATTTCCTATATCTTTTTGTCTAATTGTTTTTTTTTAACCAAATAAAGATTTTATATAAATGTGTTATATATATTTTAAAGCTCTCGAACAGCTCTATCATAATATATATTAAAATTTTTTTGGTCTTAAATTTTTTTACTTGTAGAAGAAACATGGAAAAATCCGAAATTCGTGTTATTTTACGCCATTACTGGAAACAAGGCTTCAACGTAACTGCAGCAGCAAAAAAGATATTCGAAGTTGAAGGCGACAATTTGGTCTCGGATCGTACTGCGCGAAATTGGTTCAAAAGATTTAACGACAGCGACACTGATCTCGAGGACAAGACACATTCAGGCCGACCTACGACAGTGGATTCTGAAGCAATCCGTGAAGCTGTGGAGACCAATCCATCAATAAGTCCTCGCAGATTGTCGGCCGAGCTCGATATTCCTCAAACAGCATTTGTGCGACATCTTCACGCCCTTGGGAAAGTCAATAGACGCTGCCGAGAAGTACCTCATGCATTGACTGAAATTCAAGCTCAAAAACGTGTCGAGAATTGCCGAAAACTGCTCGAAATCCACAAGATTACGGTATTATTCGTAGAATTGTAACTTGTGATGAAAAGTGGGTCTACTTCAGTAATCCGGACCGACAAAATCACTAGTTGGAACCCGGTCAAACGGCGGAACCGGTGGCAAAATGTGATCGTTTCTCAAAGAAGACGCTTCTGTGTGTAAATTTTTAATAATTTACTTCGAGCTAGTTCCAAATGGGCGGACCATCGACGCAGACCTCTTTTGCGCTCAACTTGATTGAATGTATGCTGCACTTGGCGAGAAATATCCAGCATTGATCAATCGGAAGCGGAAACTCCTTCAACAAGACAATGCAAAACCGCACACCGCCAGACAAACGAAGGAAAAGATCAAAAATCTCGACGCCATTGAACTTCTTCCACAGCCAGCTTATAGTCGCGGACCTTGCGCCATCTGATTATCACGTTTTCCGATCCATGGCACACTTTCTTCGTGGTCGTAGCTTCAATCACCTGGCCGATGTCGAAAACGGGTGCCGCGAGTTTTTCGCCTCTAAGAACAAGGAGTGGTACCGCAGCGGGATCGAACAACTTGCCGATAGATGGGTTCAAGCCATAAAGTCAAATCGTCTTTACTTTGAAACCTAATTGTTTTTCATGTGTTGTAAAATTATGTATAAATTTTTAATAAAAAATCGGAAAAAAATTTTGGTTGACCCTAATAAAATGTCTTCGAACAGAAACTATGCTTGGCTGACAAGGGAAGTGTTTTAGGTCGGGCTCTCAGATTTTGATAAAAATTTTCAGATAAATTCCTTATGCCTTGATTAGTATACTGACAAAATATTAGAAGCCACAAAACGGTTTAAGTAGGTGAAAAATCTGTTTGAAATCCAAACATATCCCGTTTATCCACAATAATGGAATGAAGTTATTGAATTTTATGTGAAACAGTGCGTTTTCATAAATAATGATTTAAAACTTTGGATTTCAACCAGATTTTTTACCTACTTAAACCGTTTTGTGGCTCCTAATATTTTGTCAGTATACTAATCAAGCCATAAGGAATCTATCTGCAAATTTTTATCAAAATCTGAGAGCCCGACCTAAAACCCTTCCCTTGTGAGAAAAAACCACGGTTATACATTATGGGAAAACCAATCCTTGTACCAAATATTATATCAATAATCTTATTATTAATGACAGTACCTTCACCCGTAATCTCGGTATTTATATTGATTCTAAACTAACATTTGCTAAACATATATTTTTTTTATTATGCGTGTAATACATCCCTCATTATATGTCGCCAATTATTAAATATAGTCGTCGCCAAATGCGATTACCGCCGCAAAGTGTGGCGCACTTTTTTAAATATTATTTTTTCATTTAATTTTTATGATTTTTATTATTTTCCACATTTATGCCACGATTGAAACAACATATAAAATATATTCTTCAATTTATTTAAGCAAAAACAGTATAGAACGAGCATAAACAAGAAAATAATCATGAAAATTAAATGAAAAAATTATATTTAAAAAGTGCGCCACACTTTGCGGCGGTAATCGCATTTGGCGACGACTATAGTTTTAATTCATTCAATCCTTTTTTATATGTGAAATTATTTAATTGTTTTGTCAGACCCATTTTAGAATATGAAATTTTCCACCCACAATCCCCAAAAATCTCCGAAGTGCTTGAAAAACCACTCCGATTCTATTCTTGCAAGGTTTGTCAAAGATGTAACATTAAGTACAACTCCTATAGCGATAGGCTGAGTAAACTAGACTGCGAATCTAAAATAAGCCGTATTAAGTTAATAATTAAAACATATAACAAAATAATTTTCAACCATTATCTTTTTCCTTCATTTAAAGAGTATGTCCGCTTCTGTCATTCTCCCCGTAACCCGCTACTAATTAAAGCAAACAAATCTTATAAATTTTGCAATAACTTCTTTATAGCTAACTTTCCGCTATGGAATCGGGTCTCAATCTATTTTCTGAACGTAAATGTCCCTATGCATAAAATTGTAAATATTATTGATGATATTCCGAAGTTGTTACTGTACTAATATGCATTTTTTGACACCTCTTTATATGTTGCATTTCTTAATTTATTGATTTCAACTTGGATCTCTTGCGGGATCAGTTGTTCATCTTAATTATTTGTTCTCCATTTTTTTGTATTGTGATATGGTGAACGAATAAAGTAGGGCATGTGCTCACCAGGATTAAATCTACACCTAAAAATTTCAGCAATTTGGGATTCATATGATAAGAACTAATCAATTTTCTTCTACGAATCTTCATTGAAGCACTCCAATACCACGTACTCACTAATTGCGCAAAACAAGCTCTTTCAATTTATTATTTTCTAATCTTTTATTAATTAATTATTATTTAACAGACAGAAAAAAGTATAAACAAAACTATAGTCGTCGCCAAATGCGATTACCACCGCAAAATGTGGCGCACTTTTTTAAATATTATTTTTTCACTTAATTTTTGTGATCATTTTCTTGTTTATGCTCGTTATATACTGTTTAAACTGAAGGATATGTTATAGATGTTGTTTCAATCGTGGAATAAATGTGGAAAATAATAATAATCATAAAAATTAAATTAAAAAATAATATTTAAACAAGTGCGCCACATTTTGCGGTGGTAATCGCATTTGGCGACGACTATATTATATTTTATTGAACATCATACTACATTTAAACTAATTTTTCTGTTAACATTAATTAACAAATAAATGATTTCAAAAAATATTAAATTGAATGGACGTGTTTTGTGCAATTGGTGCGCAGTCTTTTGCAATTTTCCTGTACTTGGTGGCAGTGGGGTATTGAAGCATAATAATATTTAAATGAGTGGTAAGACCCGCCTCCCCTTCATTTAAAACTTAAAATTATAAAACCATGCAGTGAAAAGTTGAGATACTGAGAAAATTTGTTTAAGCTAAGACAACAACAAATATAATCAGAAAAGACACGCCCACTTCATGCTCAGATTATTATTATTATTATTCGTACTCTATATTAATCTGTTCATAAAATATCTTTGGTATTAATTGAAATGCCTAGCAATGATGACTTCTGATAATAAGGTTTGCTTTATGCTATCATGCGCATCATCATCATTTTTTTCCAGAAAACTGACCTTAAATTTTCTCATAAACCCTTATTCTGCCGAAAATGCGAAGGACATGGCCAACAGGTTGCTCTCAAAGGACATGCTAGCCATTGCGCTTATAATAATTGTCAATGTAAATCGGTAAGTAGACTATTATCAGTAAAATTAAAGATTAATTGAAATATTCAGTGTAAAAATGTAATGTCAATGAGAGCAAGTGCAATCATCCGTAGATATCGCAAAAAAAGATTAGATGAAGGGTTGGTACTCAAACCAGTACATTTCAAAAATGGAAATACAAGACTACGAGTTTTTCCCAAATATTTAGATGGTAAGCTATACAGCATATATGAAAAACGTTGCTTCATTTATTTTTATTAATGTTTTAAGGAAGGAAAACCGTTATTAGTAATGTATATGAAATTTTGCGATTAAATATTTTCGCCATAGCTTAATACAAAAAAAATAATTAAGATGAACAACTGATCCCGATTAAGAGTTCTAATACTATAGTCTCTCAGCTTTACGAATATCTAAGTTCACAAGAAAAAATATTTAACAAAAATCAAAACAATTCTTTATATTATTCCGGATTGAATTGAATTTGAGAAATTGGTCGATTCTAGTTTATGTGATTATATAGAATTAAAAAATATGTTAAATATTGGTAATAAAATTCTATTACCAATCCAGATATCCTTAATTTTACTGCCTACATTTTATGTGAATACTTTATTACTTATTTATACTTCATATGTTAGACACATGAATAAGAACACAATTAAAACCTAAACCGGAAATTGAATTTAAAAATAATAGAAAAGCAGTAAAACAACAATAAAAATTACAACAAAATGAGTAATTGATAATAATAATAACATAATAAATAAAAATAAAATAAATAAACTAAACTAAACGAATGTAGTTTAGCTCCTAAAACGATTTCAACCTGATAATACCTAACACGTTAATATGTTGGAACTAGAATTCGTAAACCCATCAAGAAGAATCTAGGTTCACCAGAGTAATACAATCGAAACAAATTTTAAGACTATTTCCAGATAAACTTTTTTCTTTAGCAGTAAATCTTATTGAAACTCATGCCTCAAATTCCGGAATGAAATTTCGAAAATTGGAAACTGGAATTCGGAAAACGGAATGAAACAAGTGTTGGTGGGATTCGAAAATTTACAAAAACAGAATCAGAAGAATAGCTATTCGAATAGCACGCCAACTGGTAGTAGCGATTTTCCGATTTTTAATAAAAAAAATTTTTTAAGCGTGTCTGAAAATTTTTACGTCTTTTCAACAAAACATTGTTTATGATAACTTAACAATACTTTCCTTAAACTATCTAAAAATATTAAAATCTTTCTAAAAAGTTTGATTTGGGCATGTATTCTGAGCTCATTATATTACAATACCAGTTGGCGCGCGAATAGTAAAATACGACTTCAGCCTTCAGGTGTAAATTGTGAATCTTGAATCCAACAAGCATTTTCATGTATTAAAAATGTGTAATAAAAAGAGATTTATAACAACATTTTGTTAATACAAGTCATGGCGGTAATAGCAAATTTTTAAAAACGGTATCCGGAATTCGTAACTTTGCTCATAACTGCTGAATGTCAAATTTGGAGTGACTGGTACCTGTAAATTACTATTTTCCAATGCTTAAGCGTGCCTGAAAACTTGCGTATTTTTAACAACACAATTTTTCACTACCACGCCAAATGAAAATATTTAATATTTAAAATATTATAAAATTTTTATTTTTCTTATTTTTTTGATTATCAAAATAAAGGTATTCTCATTTTATACATTGATTTTTATTTTCATATACAATATCGATACGGGTATTAATTATATAATAAAGGAATTTTACCATTTTTTACTTTAAGCGCTGAAAAACGTTGTTTTTTGTTTAATGTGTAATAAAAAATTATGGCGGTCACGCCGCATTTGCATTCACGCGTAGATTTTTGAGCATGGCGTGAGCAATCTTTAAACACATCTTTCTCAATTCCACGTGTAAGTTTGACAATAATTTTTACGTCAACATTAAAGACATCTCTTAATGTATCTCTTTCACAATTAAAAAAAAATATTAGGTTTAAGATACTTTTCTGAACTCCTGTTCTTACGAATTCATTTGGCGTGCCAGTGCACTACCATTTTTGTACCAGTTGGAGTGCACTGATATATATATATATATAGTACCGTCGAAAAGGTTATAAAAATTCACTCTTTCACAGACTGAAAACTAATTGTATATATATATATATATATTAACAACCACGTGGACGTTTCATTTTAAAAACACTGTAAAGCGTTTGGTTAAAATTTCAAAGCTCTACATACAGTACCGGTCAAAAGGTTGTAAACGTGGGGTTTTTCGACCATAACTCTACGAATACTTTATTTTATTTTTTCTTATTTTTGTATGGCACTTGTCCACAAACTTTCTAACGCTTTCAGAAACAACTGGTAAAAATTTCGGCTCAATACTGGCTCTCGAAAACCAGTTATACTCAAAAAACCCAGCGCACACCCGGACCAAAAACGGGACCGCTTCGAAACCGGCGTCAACAGCATAAGTATTGACGCTTTTTTTTTCAATGCGGGCACAGTTGTTGTCATATTTTTTTTATTTTGTAAAATATACTGATTTCATGGTGAATACATGCTTAATAAAGTTTTTATTTGTATTAGAATAATTAGAATAATTATCTGAACGTATTGGTGACAAAAAATAATGATTCTCTATAGTTTTATTTTTTGCTCTGTCATTAATTTGATTATAAATAATTATTGTGCTCGGCTTTTTTTTAAAAAGCATTTCATCTGAATCAGCATTAAATTCTCTATAAGATGATATTTCACTTGTCACTGTACTTTTCAATAAAAATTTTTTATAACCGTTTTTATAAATTATTTGGATGTAAAAATATCTGGTTTTTTTATTGGAAAGTTCAGCGACAAGTAACATATCATCTTATACAGAATTTAATGCTGAATCAGATGAAATGCTTTTTAAAACAAAATAGTGGTAAAATTATTTGTAATATTCAATTTAAAACAAAAATTGTTCTGTTAATAAAAATGCATGGGCTTTAGAGAATAAAAAATTTTTATTGGAAAGTTCAGCGACATATCATCTTATACAGAATTTAATGCTGAATCAGATGAAATGCTTTTAAAAAAAAAAGCCGAGCACAATAATTTTTATATTCATATTTAATTAAAAATATCGATATTGCAAAAAAACATTAAAAATGATTTTTATTTGTTTTAAAATTATTTTAATACATTCAGATAATTTTTCCCAGTTGTTTTATATACAAATAATTAACTTACCTTATTTAGAATCCAAATACTAACGCTTCGAAAAACAGCTAAAAATAAAAGACGAACTTTTAGTGCCTAAAATTTTTCTCGTCCCCCCCTTCTTTGGCAAATAGCCAACAAAAACGTGTTTCCTCTATTTCAATGTTATTGTCCGGGTGTGCCCAGCGTTTTAGCGTTTAACCTTTTGATCGGTACTGTATATGTATAATCATTAAAATTGTTAGGATTGATATAATTTCGTCTGTAGAAGGCCAATGTGACATGGCATGCCAAGTGGAAATAGTGATTTTCCGATTTTTAAGCGTCTCTTAAAGTTTTTACGTCTTTTTTAGAAAACTTTGTTACCAATAATTCCGACTAGTGTTGCTTAAACTATTTAAACATATGAATATGTTTATCAAAAATTTAAATTTTAGAACGTTTACTGAGCTTATTTTATTAGTGTACTAGTTGGCATGCACTGGTATATATAGTACCGTCAAAAAGCTTATAAAAATCACTTCTTAAAAAAATATCAGACTGAAAACGAATTGTTCTGTTTTTTTCATTTTTGTTTCCAGTTTGTTTCCATAAATGGTCATTAAAAAATTAATTATTTACCATTTCACAAAACGAATTCTAGTTCTCGAAAGCCTAACATTGAAAACAGAAATCATTAATTCAGAAAAGATTTGTAGTATGCACGCCAATTGAAAACAACAATGTTATTAGTTTAATCATGTCTCTCTAATTTCCACGTAAATAATCTAGAATTATGTGTCACTTCAATTTCCGAAATCTGATCATAATTATATTTAAAGTATTATATAATATTGTTCTGATATGATAGTGTGAAGCGATTCAATTGTGGTCCTCTTTTCCTCATCTCAATTTGCGTAAGTTGGATCGTTATCTTTTTGGAAAACGATGCTATTATCTCTAGCTCTATAATGCGTCAAAATTTTATTTAGAATGGTACCTAGAACCAATGGGACGGCTTAAGTTCCGATTAGGCATGTTTCGTTCCAATAACAAATCAGATCGTTCGGTTCGTTTTTGTTGAGTTACGGCTAAAAACTAAAGAACGCGAAATGGAAATTACGATTTTCAGATTTTTAAGCCTGTCTGAAAATTTTTGCGCTTTTTTAACAAAAAGATTTAACTTCAATTTGATTAGGCTTCTCTTAAACTATCTAATAATATTAATACCTTTGTGAAAAGTTAGATTTGAGCTCATTTTGTTACCATACCAATTGACGTGCTAAATATTCCAGACTTGTACTGTTTAGTCGACTTTACTATATGTATAGTGCAAAAAATAAATATCAAATGTTGACTTTTCATTGCCTCTTCTACTTTAAGAATACACTGTCGCTCAAATAAACTATATGAGACTAAAATAAGATTTTCATTCAGAAAGTGACGCTCTACCTATTCCAACCACATCAAATGATCAAGGAGAAGAGAAAAATCTATTAACGCAGCAGGATGATAGTAGGAGTACAAGTATTAACAATTCATTTGAAACGGAAGGGAATGATTATTCAAAAACAAATTCGTCAACATATTCGTCATCGCCGGCTTTTGATAATAGCTCGAATATCAATGATATATCATCAACACTTATCAATACAATTCTACGACAAAATGCTCTCAATTACGATTTTCGTACAATAATTAATCAGCGGACATTTCAAAATGGTTTATCAAATAACTTAGCGTCTTCTTCTTCAAACATTTTGCATGATACTACAGGACTCTCAGTAAGTTCATTAATAAACGAAATCTTCCATCTCAAACGATTAATTTTAAACTGGCACGCCAGAACATTTTCTAATATTGTCCTTTTCAGAGATCGGTGCCTGATGGAAGAGGAAAAAAATTAGGATGGAATGAGGTTCTTGTTTGGAGGGCCTCTCTTTTAAGACGGCCACTCTTTTTTACGAAATTATGGGCAGCACATATTTAAGAGGAATTGAGAAAAATGTTTTTTGTGGCCCCATCATTTTCTCTTCTTTTATTACTCTTCCATTAGGCCCCGATCTCTGAAAAGGACAATATCTAAAATACGATGACAAGCTGACCCATAATCGTAATATTTTTAACATGAATTTGACAGGCATATTTTAAACTATATGATATGATACCGTTAAGCTTACCGCAGAACTTTAATATATTTGAGCATATTTTCTGAGCTCTCCGTTTTTAACGCTTCCTGTGGCCCTAGTTTTTTTCCGAAAAAGGGGTCTTTACAATATTTTTAAGATCCTCCCGTTTTTCCAAAAAAAACGGGGTTCCTCCCATTTTTCCTATATTTCCAAATAATAACAAAACCGATATGGCTTAAATTTTTACATTATATTTAAAGTTGTAAGACATGTTTAAATATAATAATTGTCCACAGAAATAATTTTTCGAAAAATAATATCCAATTTTTGAAACTTGCCTTTCGAGCTCATTCTAGACATTTTCAATCAGACTTTATGATTGTCGATCTGAAACGGCGACACAAATTTTCGATTTTTTCTGATGTGTTTTGAATAATAGTTTTATTTAAAAACAAAATATCTTCCGACATTAGCCAGTGCAACGGTTTGTTTACTTGGCAAAACAACTCGAAGTCAGTTGAAGTCCTTCTTGAATCTTCAATCTTCTTTAATCTTCCTTCAAATCTTCAAGAACAAATGTTTTTGCGAAACCTTTCAAACGATTTGTCGAATTTGAAACAATGATACCATATAGAACCATATCATAATCAAGCCTAACAAATCATTATCAAATTTGATGGCTTTATATTATTATAACACAGGAAACTTGAGGTTGGAAGCTTTGAACCGTTTTTAACTCACTTAAACCCCAAGTGCAGGACAATTTTTTGTATGTATTGTACTTGCCTAATGGAAGAGGAAAAAAATAATTGTAAAAAATAGATGGTCTCGTTTTGCCGTCCACAAAGGACTTTTCCATCATTATCCATTTTTTTGAGACAACACACATTGATGAGATTCAAAAGAGTGGCCGGCAAAACGAGACCAATATTTTTTCTTATTTTTTCTCTTCCATTAGAAACCAATCTTGGAAAAGGACAATAATTAAATGTCCTCGGCTATCACGATGCAAAGTTTCGGTCCGAAACATTTTGAATCGAAAAATGACCTCCCTAGTTAGATATGTATATTGTACTTTTCAAAGAAAGGTGCCTAATGGAAGAGAAAAAAATAAGAAAAAAATTAGCTTCTCGTTTGAAGAATTGATGGAAAATTCCTTTGTGGTCGTCTAAACAAGACTATCATTTTCTTCATTTTTTTTTTTTGCTCTTCCATTAGGCACCGATTAATATAAATTAAAATAAATTTTTGAAGCAAATTTATGATCAAAAATTGGTAACTACTGTATATTATTTAGTTTAACAATAATAATAATAATAACACTGACAAGTTAAATTTATGAAAGTCGTTCAAGAAATCTTCAATTTTTCCATAAAAATCGTCGAAAACCTAAAATATAATACATTTTTAAAAAATATACGAATAAATAAATTCATAAAGCCCGCCACTGTTGTAATTCTAGTAATGTGGCGCGATTACCTTGATTTGCTTTTTTCTCGATGATGTTCACGAGATGGTTCCTCATATTTTCACCCCTCTTGTCCTTTAGACCTAGTATGAAGTAGAGCGTTTTCCAATCTTCCGTTGTCATTTCATCCAACTTCGCGTGTTCCCCCGTCTTGTTGACCTTCTTGACGTATTCTAGCAACGATACTTCCTTCCTTAGCTTTTGACATGCGACTCTCCTTGAAAGTAGGACACTTTGGTATTGAACATCTCGTTGAGTAGATCAACAGCTTCCTTGTACGAAATCTCTGTATGGCACTTTGGAGCGATCCTTGCTGACAGTTGATTATAACAATCCTTCGACAACTTCGACAACAGAAGTTGACGTTTCCCAGCGTCCGATAGATCTTTCCCCTCAATTTCATGGGTTTGAGAAAACAAATTACAAAAACTGTTAGATATACTTTTTACACAATAAATATCTTAATAAACATAGGAATAAGCATTACAATAATAAGCAAAAGGAGGTTGCATAGGACGCAAAACTTTTTGCAAAACACCGCAGGGAATGGCTGAATCGGACTTTGCATTTGGCGTGCAATAATGAATTGTGAACTTTAAAAAAACGTATCACCAATCCACGTGGAAGAATAAAAACGTGATCTAGATTTGCGAAATTTTTTCAAATAGCGTTCTTTGAAAAGAGACCATGATCGTGTGAGTTCTACACAATTTTCAACCCGGGCTCCACTCTGGAGCGAGTTCTGAAGCCGTCAACGAAAAACGTTGTTCAGGACTGATGAACGGATTATTTTTCAGAACTCATCTCAACATGAGATTGACCGTAATATATGTATAGAATTTTCTTATTGTAGTTGTTTTTGTAGAACAAGAGTTATTGCAGATACAAGTATGAATTCTTTAAAAGATTCACCAGACGTGGCGTGATTTGAGCAGTGATTATTTGCTTGAATGCGTTTGTGTAAAAGCCAATGACGATTTCTAGAAACATGTTTAATTTATAATGATTGTATGCTCTAATTTCGAGTCTCTACCTTTAGTACTTGCCGATTTACGGTGAAATATCAACCCAAAAGACATTTTCCTCCCATATAATTCATAGTTTAGTAGAGAAAAAATGTTTTGTTGGATAGGATATAATAGGTCTAGAAATTAATTTCCGCGTTTTTTTTGTTGTTGATATTTTGTCAAAATAAAATTATTTTTATATAACGAATTTTATGTTATAATGTTCTCTGTATTATCAGCTTTCTACTTATATATAACTTTTTTCACGTACTTTATAAAAAATCATTATTTTGGGTTCAGAATATGTCCACCTTTGTGCCAGCATAACGTCATTTGCGGGAAGCTCTTGTTTTCCTTTTCCAATTCAAGAAGAAAGCCACTGACGCGCACCAAATGCTTGCCCAAGCTTACGGCGATGCTGCGCCATCCATAAGAACCTGCCAAGAATGGTTTCAGCGTTTCAAATCGGGAGATTTTGACGTCAATGACAAAGACCGATCAGGACAGCCAAACAAATTTGAAAACGAAGAACTTTAGGCTTTTTTTGATGAAGATTCGGCTCAAACACAGCAGCAACTCACGGCGTCACGCAAAAAGCAATTTCTCATCGATCGAAAGCAATGGGGAAGATTCAAAATGAAGGAAAATGGATGCTCTATGAGCTCTCAGAACGCAACAAAGAACAGAGAAAAACAACTTCACAAATCTTGTTGGACATATTTCAGAGAGTATTTTTTACACCGCATCATAACTGACGATGAAAAGTGGGTGTACTACGGCAATCCGAAGCGAATAAAATCGTGGGTTAATCCCGGTGAACTGACAACTTCGACCGCAAAACCAAACATCCAAGGGAAGAAGTTCTTACTGTGCATATGGTGGGACCAACAAGGAATTCTGTACTCTGAACTGCTCCAACCTGGCGAAACAATCACTGCGAATCGCTATCAACATCAACTAATGCAGCTGCGGCATGAAATCGCAGTAAAAAGACCAGAATGGGCGGGTCGACACGAAAAAGTCATATTGCTTCATGACAACTCAAGGTCGAATGTTGCTCGAGCGGGGAAGGATACGCTGAAAGAGTTCAAATGGGAAGTCTTACCGCACCCGCCGTACTCTCCGGACACGTCGGATTATCATCTTTTCCGGTCAATGGCTCATGGTCTGGCGGAGCAGCGCTTTCGAGATCATCAAGACGTCAAAAAATGGCTAGATGAATGGACTGCGGCCAAACCGGAAAAATTCTATTATGATGGAATTCATAAGTAGCCCAAACGTTGGGAAAATGTTGTTATAAATGACGGAAATTATTTTGAATAAAAGTTTTGCTTAAGTTGGTCCAGTTTTTTATAGTTTAATATGCGTAAAAAAACGCGGAAACTAATTTCTAGACCTAATAAATGAGGCAAAACATTTAATTTGAGAAAGTATTGCGGCTAAAAAATACGACGTATCTCTTTTCTGGCCGTTGCGGTAGATTTAAACCCCATGTTTCTTTCAAATTTGTATAATATCGTTCTCCTGCCTTCTGGATTAATACGGATTAGGTAAAGAAAGGACCTGTATCGTTGTAAAATTACAGATTTCGTCAATGTTATAAGGGACGTAGGATATAGGTCTGATACACTTTTCACGCCATCTACTGTAGAATCCCGTAATTTACAGCACGATCTACACAATCAAAAAAGAACGAAAATCTCCACCATGTTACTTATGGAGTTTATAGAGTTTATAGTCGGGGTCGGCTATCACTGTCCACCACACAAAAACTAGAAATAACGATTTTCCGATTTTTACCCCGAAATTATCTTTTCAATAAAACCTTGTCAATTTTTTTAAAAATTTTATTTATTTTTTTAAAATTAATTAGCCTTTACATAAACTGTGCAAAAATATTAATTTATTTCCAAAAAGTTCGTTTTGAGCACGTTTACTGAGATTATTTTATTATCATACGTGCCAACAAAGCAAGACTCCCAAAATCTTCCCTTCTATTTCTCTAGAAAGTTTTTTGGTTGAAGCTGAAATTCTCCGATGAGCTGTTCTTATACTGACGTAGATATCCTTTCACTAATGTTGATGGAAATCAATGATTAATTAAAAAATATTTGTTAAGAAGAAAATTATCTTACAAAAAACTAAAAAAAAACCTGATTTATATACGAAACTTTCTCCTCAAATGCCAGCAGAAAAGAATTAATGATCGAAATAGACGCTTTTCACGCATTATTGTGTGGATTTGAAAGAAATAATTATATCATTTTCAGAACACTGAAGAATCATTTTGTTTACAAAATGTCGTTAATGGTTTAGTTTTCAATGGTTACTCTCCGCACATAATAGAAGGTTAGTTAGTTTTTATAAAAACAGTGTAATAAGCGGAATACGCAAAAAAGAAAATAAGTTGTATTTAAACAAACTATCAAAAATTCTAGAACAATAATATTCTCTATAAAGGTATCCATAAGATTCTTGAAATTATTTGTTTTAATTATATTAACACGCCAACTGAAAACATCCATTTTCCGATTTTTAAGAGTGCCAAAAAACTTTTGCGTCTCTTGAAGAAAAATTTGTTTACTATAACTTAACTAGGCTTATATTAAACTATCTAAAGATATTAACTTCATAGAAAATAAAATTTGACCACGTTTACTGAGCTCATTTTATTCCCATCATACCAGTGGGCGTCTATTATTTTTAAAAAATTTAGTTTTTATTTGGCGTGTGCACGCCGAGTGCAGCCGGTTGAAAATCATCTTCGCAGACGAAAAAAAATCAAGATTACTCTTTTTTTGCACAATTTTTAGGTTTTTTGTTCGTGAGTCTGATAGTTTTAATCCTCGTGAAATTCTATTTTGTTTGAAATAGAGAATTCTACGATCGAAATCGACCACTGAATGTTTAAAATTTATAAAATCTTGAGGCGAAAATCTATATATTGCTTATTTTTTCTTTTCTCTTCTACTAAAAATTAAATTCAGGTAACACACTCAACCCAATCGACTATCAAGCAGTTCACCAACTTCCCAATATTACAACTGAGCCAGAAGTATTTACCGTAAATCTAATGATCGCGCCAACTGCTAACCGATTACATCCCATGTTTTACCGATTCCTGGATGCAGTTCGTTCATTAGAGATAAATATGATCAATGAATTTAATACGGAATAATGACGACATAATGGTTCAAGATGGAAATATATTCTAGAATATAATCTTAAGCTTATGTTTAATGGAGAAATTTGATATTTATAATTATGTGAGCACTACCTGGTCCAATGTCATGCTCAGGAAACTATACGTTTATCGATATAAATTCACCTCAATTATCAATGTTATAATTGAAATAAGATATATATTTAATAAAATATATTTATTTAATAAATATTATTTAAAAAAAACATTATGTATACTATTTAAGTTCGGTACACTGTTTAAACCTAATAGACTGTGAAAATCAACATAGGCTGGAGTGCCCGCCTACTATAGAAACTAATTTCCGCGTTTTTACTCCTATTACCACGTTGGTTCGCTGTGACTTCCCATTTGAACTTTTCCGGATTTTCCAGGAAATATGACTTTTTTGAATCGACGCGACACACCAAATTATTCTGAATTGTGTAATGGCTTTGTAAGTTTTAGTCCACGTTTTTGTTTCAAATTTTTTCACGTAAAGAGCTGAACGCGTAACCTTAAATTTATGGACAAACACCAGACAGTAAAAACTACTTTAATTTTTTGTGGCCAGTTTATTCTGCTCTTTTTCTGACAAGGGAAGTGTTTTTAGTCGAACTCTCAGAATTTTTTTAAACTTTGCAGGTAGATTCCTCATGTCGAAAATAGTATGCACACAAATTTTTAGAAAAATAAAAACGGTTTAAGGTGTTAAAAATGACGAAAGAAAATCCCAGGTGCCGTCACGTACGTTATTTATATCTGAATCCATTTCAATAACTTAACAACAACAAAATTTGTTGAAGCAGGGCAACGGATAGCGCAGTGGCAAACAACGGGACGACGAGGAGTAGGATAAGGGTTCGAATCCATGCTGGTGGTTATTCTTTCGATTGATATGGTTTTTCTATATTGTCGGTAGTTATGCATCTTGAATAAGTTCACGTTTTGATTTTTCATAAAGTTATTTTCGCAACTTTAAATATTTATAAAAATAACAGTGGAAATGATTAATAAAATCATATGAGGGAAACTTACAAATATTTCACAATTTAAGCAAAGATAAATGATGTATTATTACAGTCTGATATTTTGGATATTTTGGGTATTTCCTTTGGAAACAGCAACTACTTTGGATTTTCAAAGCTCGTAGGACGGCACCCATACCATTACACCCAATGGGACTGTTCATGGTCCTTATCGAGTTATCGCCATAATGATGAGATTGAGCGTCTGTCCATTCATTCCACTAATCGATGATTAGTGAAGAAAATTTTTTTTTAAAGGTTCCCTATTCGATTCATGTCTTCACACCTGAACTTGGTAATTCGATGTCACACTAATTCGTGAAAAATTCACTAATGAAGAAATTTTTGATGAGATAAAGTTTGATGAGTGTGTTTCAATGAATTCTTTACTAATCATCGATTTGCCGAGTGGATGGACGCGCAATCTCATGGAAATGGCGATAACTCGAGAACGACCATGGTAAATCCCGATGGGTGTGCTGGTTTTTGTGCCGTCCTACGAGCTTTGAAACACCAAAGCAGTTGCTGCTATTATGCCTTTTTTGGGTATTTCCTTTGGAAACGTATTACGGCACACATACTAGTCCATTGGGACTTTTCATGGTCGTTCACGAGTTATCGCCATTTTGATGAGATTTTTTTTTCTTTTTTTCTTCACTAATCATCGATTAGTGGAATGAATGGACAGACGCTCAATCTCATCATTATGGCGATAACTCGATAAGGACCATGAACAGTCCCATTGGGTGTAATTGTATGGGTGCCGTCCTACGAGCTTTGAAAATCCAAAGTAGTTGCTGTTTCCAAAGGAAATACCCAAAATATCCAAAATATCAGACTGTAATAATACATCATTTATCTTTGCTTAAATTGTGAAATATTTGTAAGTTTCCCTCATATGATTTTATTAATCATTTCCACTGTTAGTTTTATAAATATTTAAAGTTGCGAAAATAACTTTATGAAAAATCAAAACGTGAACTTATTCAAGATGCATAACTACCAACAATATAGAATAACAATAACAATTGAAAGAATTACCACCTGCATGGATTCGAACCCTGATCCTACTCGTCGTCGTCCCGTTGTTTGCCACTGCGCTATCCGTTGCCCTGCTTCAACAAATTTTGTTGTTGTTAAGTTATTGAAATGGATTCAGATATAAATAACGTACGTGACGGCACCTGGGATTTTTTTTCGTCATTTTTAACACCTTAAACCGTTTTTATTTTTCTAAAAATCTGTGTATACTATTTTCGACATGAGGAATCCACCTGCAAAGTTTAAAAAAAATTCTGAGAGTTCGACTCAAAACACTTCCCTTGTGAGGCATTGAAAAATTAAGATTACAATGGAATTTGGCCTTCCAAACTCCATTACGAATTCATTGCTAGATGTTCGGTTTTGCGTTCGTTGATTTTTGTATTTTGCTAGTACACCTACATTTCATGGATGGTGCAGAATACAGTACCGGTCAAAAGGTTGTAAATGCGGGGTTTTTCGAGCATAACTCTACGAAGACTTTATTTTATTTTTTCTTATTTTCGTATGGCACTTGTCGACAAATTTTCTAACGCTTTCAGAAACAACTGGTAAAAATTTCGGCTCAATACCGGCTCTCGAAAACCTGTTATCTCGAAAAACCCAGCGTTTACAATCTTTTGGCCTGTACTGTACGTTTGGGACAATTTTTTTGGAAAACACATAGTTCCTTGGAACAGTATGCACTTAGCTTGGATGTTTCAGTAGGATATTGCACCTTCTCAAAAAAGAAAGGCAAAAAATTGGTGAGCAACTCACATGGTGAAACTCTGTAACGCGTCAGAGCGACCTCAACTACTTCTTTTAGGCAACACAATTTCAACACAAAAAATAAACACATGTTTATTTTATCCGACTTATTATTTATTTTTTTGAGGGAAATTCAATATTTATATGAAATTTTGTACACAGGGTAAATTCACAAATATTCACAAAAAAAATATTAACTTATATACTGAAAAATATGAAATCGTAGCTGTACTTATGAAACAGTACATAATATTGTAAAAAAAATATATAGTCGTCGCCAAATGCGATTACCACCGCAAAATGTGGCGCACTTTTTTAAATATTATTTTTTCATTTAATTTTTATGATTATTATTATTTTCCAAATTTATTCCACAACTGAAACAGCATCTAAAACATATTCTGCAATTTATTTAAGCAAAAAGAGTATAAAATGAGCATAAACAAGAAAATAATCATAAAAATTAAATGAAAAAATATTGCCCTTTTCAGAGATCGGTGCCTAATGGAAGAGGAAAAAAATTAGGATGGAATGAGGTTCTCGTTTGGACGACCTCTCTTTTTTTCGAAAAAAAATAATTGAAGAGGAATTGACGAAAAAGTTGTTTGTGGCCGTGTGGGCGCCCATCATTTTCTCTTCTTTTTTGGCTCTTCCATTAGGCACCGATCTCTGGAAAGGACAATAATATTTAAAAAGTGCGCCACATTTTGCGCTGGTAATCGCATTTGGCGACGATATATATATATATATATATATTCATTTATATTATACGAGACCTTTAAAAATAAAAAATTTAAATTTTCAAACTAAACTTCAAATTATTTAATGAAAACTTATCTTAAAATAGGTGAATTGGAATAAAAATTTTTATTTAAGACAAGTAGCACTGCTTTTATAAGGCGTAAAAAAGGAATACACACTTTATCTCAAAATTGAATGACATGAACTAGACCTAACGGATAGGAATTTCAGAAACTCTTAATATTGATACACTTCGGTAAAAGTCGATTGATACTGTGCGCACAATAACACATACTCAATTTCACAATGGTCGAAAAAAGCGAATCTTCCACGACAATTTCAATATCATGGATGTCTAGTCTGACTCTGAGCGAGATTATTCGAATGATTTGTATTTGTTATCATATAATTCTTGTTTATTATTACTTTATTACAACATTATTTATTCATAAATTATTCCAGATAAATAACTAATTATGAACTTATACCATTAAAAAGGTGTTCGACTGATTAAGAATTCGTATAACCGATTAAAACATTAAAAACAATTCGAAGAAATTGTTGATTGTTTTTGATTGCACCAGGTTGGCGATGAGATGAAGGTCCACAACATCATAAGCTTTGAATGACATTCTGCAAATTTAGTAATATTACCCACATGTATGAAAATATTTTATTCACCTCTGAAACGATGTATTCATAAGAAATGTTTTAAAAGTTACCAAAGAAAAATAACATCTTTTAATCGATAATTGTTTATTATCCTATTAAAATTCATCGAAACATATTGATCAATACCTCAATACCATAAAACATACAAAAACTAAAAGTGAACACTTTCCGGCTAAACGGTATTCATTATTTAACGGGCTCTGGTATCATATTTTCATACAAAATGGCTTGAAAGAAATTTGTGGGACGATTAGCAAAAATTATTTTTAATTTTCTAATACAAAAGTCATTAATTCAGCACTTTCCTTTATTAAAGTCTAGTAGAATTTAAAATTTTCTATCAACAGCATTACGATTAAATAAAAATTTTTATATTTATCTATCGCTATATATTAATCTACATACATAAATTGAAACTAACTAACATGCTAATAACAACTCTCTTCTACTGTATCATAAATAATTCTAAACTCAATAGACGCAGAGAAAGCCCGACGAGACAACTAACTACTCAAGCTTCTCTCATTAATTAGCATATCATATAATTAGAATTAAACTACCGTAGAATATGTTTCAACTAATCCGTCGTTGTCATGTGAAATAGAAAAAGGAGCTTTCAATTGAAATTGTTGACTCGTCCGGGGATCGGTACTTCATCGAGGCCTGAAAATAAAAATGTTTAATAATCCACCAAGTGACAATTAAAGCTATTTCATTCAATTAAATATTAATTTTTTATTTACTCGAATGGTTATAAGAATTACAAATATTCAACAAAAAAAATTTTACACCATCTTTTTTCCTTATAAACATGTTCGTCAAAATCGCAGTGCAAAATCTGTTATTATATACAAAACATGTAAACAATTTAAGCGTTCAATGAGCAACACGGTGATTTTTCTGTTAAATAAACTCATGCATTAGCATACCCACAACATAGTTTCATTGTTTATCAGAAACATGATTAATCACTTTTTGCAAAAAAACTAAAAACTAAAAAGAAAATTCGCCGTTTTTGCACATAAAACTCTTTAGTTGTTTACATGTTTACGAATTTACCCTGCCATACCAGTAGACGTGCTGCAGCTGCAGTTCCTCGATTTGTTTTTTTCTGTAGGAATGATCAATACACAAACGACATAACAATTCCGCGGAACGGTTTGCTCGAATGACAATTATGAATGCTCCCTAAAATAAACATTTTTACCATCTACATAGTTTTCGTGATATTTAAATATTAGGTATTTATTTTTTATCAACAATGTTTCTTCCTGAAAGAATTCTGATTTTTAATAATTACTCCATAATTTTTGTTATTTTTGTTTTCTATAGAACGGAAAATGAAAAAATATTAAATTTGCAGCACTATTGCACGCCAACCGCAAATTTCGATTATAAGAGAGTCAATTAAATTTTATAGTATTCTGCGTTGACCTTCAATATGAATTTATAGTCAATCGTGGTTCTTTTAACCCAAATCATTCCACGTATCATACATTTTAAGGGTAATCAAAGATCTAGAATATTAAATTAGACGGTAATTTGCCAAGAACGGGTGACGTGCTATACGATTTTGGATATTAACCGAGTTTTTCTAAATTAAAGCTGGATTTCATGATTAGATATGATCATTAAGACAGTAATTTACAATAATTCGTTTGAATATTCTAAAATAATTTTAAATATTATCACCGTCACAAAACAGAGCAATGAGTACTCATCACAAAATCATCGGTGGTTTCACTTATATTTTTTGATAACGGCGATTTTTCACATTTTATTAAAATCGACGTGAAATGTAAAAACTAATTTTTACGGCAACATGGCAAGCTTTTCTTTAAATATCTCCTAGACTGTACATTTCCACTATTTTTTTAAATTTAAATGTCGTTCCTGAGCCGTTGTTTTCACGAATTCATTTGACGTGCTCAAAATAATTTCTATTTGAAACATTTCTGCGGAATTTTTACTTGAGACGTCTTCATCATTTGAATTGCTCATTTTCCTCAATACGAAAATCAAAAATAATATGCACGTTATATTCTGTTTCGACGTAGAACGTAAATTTTATTTAGCTATTATCAAAATCTAAGAATATGAATAGTTTGATTTTATCATTTTTGAATTATTTTCAATGGTCTTAATGAGAACGTGAATAAATATTCAATTTATGTTAATAATTTCTCTGTTTTTCATTATATTTCTTCAAAATTTCTAGATCACGTCAGATTTATTACTTTTATTTTTTATAAAAATAAAATTTGAATTGTCAATTTCTCAGATTTTGATAATATAGCTTCATAGTAATTTATGAAAGCTTAGTTAATCAAAATCAATCCAATATAAATCCAAAAAAACTCGGTCATTTATTTCTTTAAAATTCATTTAGCGCCTTTCTTTGATTGTATTTAATTTATAATTTAAATTAATTACCTACTATAATCAATAAGTGCATTACCGTAGGTGTCTCCACTAACCGTCGTTGCCAAGTAAAAGACGTAGTGTACATGACGCTGACCAATTGAGCAGCATTTACCCTCATGCTCATTAAACTCAAATTTAGTTTGGTGTCTGCAAATATAAAGTAAAATATAGGATTAGAGAGTTATATCTTACCGGTGACTTGTAAAATTAGTTAAACTATAGTCGTCGCCAAATGCGATTACCGCCGCAAAGTGTGGCGCACTTTTTTAAATATTATTTTTTCATTTAATTTTCATGATTACTTTCTTGTTTAGGCTCGTTAAATACTGTTTTATTGAAGAATATGTTTTAGATGTTGTTTCAATCGTGGAATAAACGTGGAAAATAATAAAAATCATAAAAATTAGATAAAAAATAATATTTAAAAAAGTGCGCCACACTTTGCGGCGGTAATCGCATTTGGCGACGACTATAGATGAAAAAATATTTGAATTTGGAGGGATAAAAGATTTAGGATAAATATAGATTTTCTCAAAATTAAAACCACAATCTTTTAGTGATACAATTTTGAGATATATTCCTGGGGTTGTAGCTATATCAAATAATCGAGCAAAATAGGACCTTTAAAATCAATTTTTCAATAATTGAATTTCCTTTAACTCCGATTTGAAACATTTTCACCAAAATATGAATATTTTCGCGAATAATCTAATGAAATACTGCCCTATTGCAATGTATACTGCGCCACCCACAAATTTCGATTATAAGAGAGTCAATTAAATTTTATAGTATTCTGCGTGGACTTTAATATGAATTTCAAGCCAATCGTAGTTCTTTTAACCAAAACTTCCCACATATCATACATTTCTAAGGGTAATTGAAGGTCTAGAATATTAAATTGGACGGTAATTTTACAAGAACGGGTGACGAGCTTATTGTATGCGATTTTGGATTTACACGAATTTATACGACTTTGGATATTAATCGAGTTTTTTCTAAAAAAAAAAGCTGGATTTCATGATCATATATGTCCATTAAGAAAGTAATTTACGATAATTTGTTTGAATATTCTAAACTAATTTTTTAAAATTTATTCGCGAATAATATAATAAAATTTCCAGATTAAAAGCATTTTTTACTGTAACTGAAACAATTTAATTCCTTAATAAACGCGAGAAAAACTAAAGATCATTTACGTAATATATAAATATATAATTCACTGTGACTGAAAAATGTAATATTTGATTTCTGATTTATTTTTATTTATACTATTTTACGAATTATATGGTAAATATTCTAATAAGATAGCGAGTTCAAAATGTTATGTTTTCAAGGAAATTATATGAATTTGCGAATTAAAAGTTGAGTGATTTTCCTAAATTCAAAGTTGTTCTTAAATCACATAAAATGCTGTATCTAAAAGTAACTATGTTTTTATTGATTTAAAGTTTTTAATAATTAAATTACACACGTAGGAGAGAAATAATAAAACATATCCATGTTGATGGCCGTATGCAAGAAAGTATTTGCCCGTAAGACGTCGTTGGAAAATCATTTTAAAATTACCTTTTCTAGTCAATTGAATATATTTTTCAATCAATATTGCAATTTAAATATTATTTCTAACAACATACACTTATTGTAACATACACTTATTCAAATAAACTTAGAAACGTAATTAATCTATGATTTTAAATTACCGTTTAACGTATAAATACGTTCTTGCATACGGTTTCTGATTAGAATTTCATAGATAGGTAGTTTCTACAAAATTTTTCGCAATTCTGTAATCGTAAAGTTACAAAAATTTAAACTTCTCAATTATTTTTTTACAAATTTTAATTTACACGTTTTTTTAACTTAATTTTACACGTTATTTTAACTAACCCGTCTTAAACTATCTAAAAACATGCGCTTGTTGCCGAAATTTACAATATGAGCATCTTTTCTGAGTCCCCAACTTAACCATTCAATTTGGAGTGCAACATTCAATGTATTTTTCTGTGGATTTTTCAAAAAAAAAACTTAAAATTGGTTTCAAAATTATGCTATTTTACTTGACTTTAATATAAATTTCGAATCGCTCTTGAGAGAGTTCGTAGATGGTCAGAAATTCGGTTACGAGGGTACGCCATCTCTAAATTTCGATTTTAGTTAATTTAATAACGTGTTACTAATTTTATTTCCACGCCAAATGGAAATAACGATTTTTCGAGACTAATTTTATTAATTTTCCACATAAAACTAATTTTTACGTCATTTTTTCAGACTACTTAAAATACCTCTTAGACTTTAAATTTTTACGAAATTTTGTCGCAAAGTGGCTCATTTGAAAACCTCTTTTATTAATTTCTTTGGCGTGTATTTTTCAGAAAAACTGTATGACGCCAAATCGAAATAACAAGTTTGCGATATTTGTAGAAATTTTTACGTCTTTATAAGGAAAAAGTTTTTACTGAAATTTAATCAAGAATGTCTTAAACTATCTAAAAATGTGAATAGCTTCCCAAACAGTTAAATTTCAGCATGCTTACTGAACTCATTCCTTTACCATACAAGTTGGCTGTATAAATGCAAAATTTCCCCTTCAATTAAATAATAGAAATTGTAAGTAATCGTATTGATATATAGAAATTGTAATGTACTATTCCATATTAAATGTGTGGATAATATACAATTCTATATTCCGTTTTTAAAGTCAAAACCGACATAACCCAACTTTTTCGCTGTACCTATTTTTCAGGTTTCTTAAAATATTGTTTTATTGATCATACAGTAGTCATTGGTGTCTTAGACTTGGTAACCATGGACGCAGAGGAAACCACCTTTCATCGAAACAACTCATTGACGCTAAAATATCATAGTTAATTAGCATATTGCTCAATTCTTATTACCGTAGGCTGAGTTCTATTAAGCATTACAAGTCAAAATAATATATAAACCCTAGAAATTGAGTTCAATAAATAAAACTGACAAGTAAGCTATAATTATATGTGATAAATAGTATGATCATTTAAAGATATTGAAATTTCGTAAAAGAACTTTTCCAAATATTACGAAGACTTTAAATCGATTATACTTCATATAATTTTAAACAAATAATTGTTATTGAAATACAAATGCACCACCAGTATGGTAAAAGAATGAGCTCAGTAAGCATGCTCAAATTTAACTGTTTAGAAAGGTATTAATATATTTCGATAGCTCACGACATGCTTAATTAAATTGCAATAAAGACGTTTTCCTTATAAGCATGTAAAAGTTTCCACACACGTTTAAAAATCGCATAATCGTTATTCGATTTGGGGTGCAAATGTTGACTAAGGTTGAGTTACAGTTAATTTGAAGCTTGATATAGTATAGCTCATCTTTTCATATCATTTAAATTAAAATAGAGCTAATTTAGAATCGCCAGGTATCCGTTGTTTTTTCTATTGAAAACTGTAAGAAATAATTACGCCTTTAAAAAAGTTGTGCTGAAATATTCTTACTTCTCGGCAGTAGTTGGTCTAAAAATATTTTCGGGCGTACGTGTTTTGGAGCATATATTTGGTATAGAAATAATTCAAAAAGAAAAAAGAATTGCTCCCATTCGAGCGGTTCATGTTGGCTTCAAGAAAAAGGATTTTATTTAGTGTTTAAATATATTTAAATGTTTTTCTTATATTAATACTGATAGAACACCAACTGGTATGGTAATTAAATGAGCTCGGTAAACCTGCTCAAATTTAATTTTTGGAAAAATATTATATATTTCAGATTTATTAAGATAAGCCTAGTGAAATTGTAGAAATAATTTTTTGTTAAAAAGATGAAAAAATTTTCAGCCACGCTTGAAAATCAAAAATCGTTATTTTTGGCGTGCTAATAGTGTTATAGAATATTCCAGAACCTTCCCCGTCGGAATACTGCTTTGTGGTGTAATTATAGAGAAAGAAGTACTCACCACAGATGGGCGGAACGGGAGTTTTGAATTTCGGAATCCGGAATCAAAATTTGAATTTTGGAAAAAAAAAAGAAAATACCAGGAATCCGGAATTCCGCCCATCTTTGGTACACACTTAGTTTTTCATATTCCTTGCCACGTGAATAAGTTAAACCCATTAACAGTTATAGCATTATTCATTGACAATTATCATATCACAATCATAGCGTATAGACATCTTTTCATACGCCGTCTTCCCAGAGTGTAATTACAAATTCTTAACCATAATATATCGCAGACGGAATACGCAGCTGCAGCTGTAATAGTTGACAATTTAAGACCAAACCAACCTTCGAACAAATTTGCTTAAAATCCTACGAATCTGAAAATAAAATCACCTCAGACATTCATCTTTATGGCACACTATTCTTGACTGTCTCGTAAACAATACGAACAGTCTTGACGAAGATTGGTGTCTGTTACCCAAAACAACACTCAACTGTGATCATTGAAACAGAGGCTAGACAGCCTTTAGACCACACATGTTGTTATTTTGGTCAATACTCAATTAAACCATAATATCTTTGTTAGCACAATTATAGAAATAAGTTTAAAGGTTATTGAATAGCGTCTTTCACGTGATCTTGAATATTCAATCGTGGATTTAATATATTTTCAAGTTATTATTAAAATATAAGAAATTGATAATTCCAATTTTATTTTCATAAAAATTAAAAGTAATAAATCTGATTTGATCTTGAAATTTTGAAGAAATATAATGAAAACATAGAAATTATAGTGTATTTCAAAATAGTTGACGACGCAATCACGCTGCAAATGCGGCATACTAATTAAAATTCATTTTCAAATCGATTATTTTAATAATTTTTGTGACATTTTTTAATTGTTATTGCTTATATTTCACGTTTATTAATTAAAAATTGTTAAAATAATCGATTTGAAAATGAATTTTAATTAGTATGCCGCATTTGCAGCGTGATTGCGTCGTCAACTATTTTGAAATGGACTATATTAACATAAATTGAATATTTGTTTCATGATCTCTTTGAAACCATTTGAAAATAATTGTAAATACTGAGAATAAATTATCAATTGCAATTACTTATATTGTAGATTTCAGAGATCGGTGCCAGATGGAAGAGGAAAAAATAAGAAAAAGTAATGGTCTCGTTTGGACGGCTACTATTTTTTCCATCTCATCAATGTGTAAAAAAATGGATAATACACATTGCAATGCATTGAAGAGGAATAGATGAAAATGTTTCCTGACTCGTGGAAAATATCAAAAATTCACTTGTTGCCAAAGAAGAAAGATCCGGAAACAATAAGCCATTACCGCCCAATAGCACTACTATCTGTGATTGGTAAATGTTACACGAGAATCATAACATCAAGACTACAGCAATTCTCCGAACTATTCCTGGATGAAACACAACAAGGTTTTCGGAAAACACGCTCGTGCGCGGACAACATCCAAACAATACGACAATTGATTGAGAAGTCTAATGAATTCCAACGACCATTGGTATTAGGGTTTGTGGATTTTTCGAGCGCATTTGATAAAGTCAAGCAATCCGCGATTGTCAATTCGCTATCAGAAGCTGGAGTTCCTCGTAGTCTCGTGGAAACTGTTCGTCGCGCAATCGAAGGAGGAGAAGCACAACTTGTTATCCACGATGAAACCATCTCAATTCCATTGCAGTAAGGTGTTCGACAAGGTGACTCCGCGTCACCCACGTTGTTTGCATTTGCCTTACAATCTATCCTCAACAAGGTAGAAATTGAAGAAATGGCACTTGAGGAACGCACAGATAAACTGTATGGAATAACTATTGACGGGAAACAGCTGAAGAGGCTCGAGTTCGCTGACGACGTTGTTATCATTGCGAATGACACGGAAGAAATGGAACGAAGAATATCGAATTTGGCACGACTGGCGAAGGAACACGGACTCGAAATTACTCCCGCGAAAACAATTATCATGAGAAAACAATTTCGCTTCGGGCTCAGAAATCGAGATCGGCGGGGTTGTCAGTCCTTTCCAAGAAGGTGCTCGATATCTAGGAAGCCATATCAGGATTGATGGAGGTTTAGCAGATGAAATTTCAAAGCGAACGAAATCTGCGTGGACATCATACGGGAAATGCAAACTCCTCTTCATGCACATTGACCATAAGGAAAAGAGGAAGCTCATGATGCAAAATGTTATTCCTGCTCTCCTATATCGCTCCGAGACATGGCCACTCCTTTCTGAGCACATCACGCGTCTGCAAAGAGCAATCGACACCATTTGCTTCTATGCCAATTGCGAGACCATCAACATTGAGAGGATTGTCCGCGGTAAGATCTTACAATGGGCAGGTCATATTTCCAGAATGCCGGTGGAACGTTGGTGCAAACGCGTAACAGAATGGGACCCTAGAGAATCAACTAGACCAAAAGGACGACCTAAAGCACGCTGGTGTGATGCCGTCAAAATATGGATCTCAAACTTCACCCACGAACGGTCCACGACAAGATCCACCAGAAGACGGATAGGAATCCTGGAGACGAGAGCTGCATGGTCGACAGTGGCACGGCGCAGTCGCTCGAATTGGAGAGAGTTAGTCCGCTTCTCATTGCGAGAATGATTCGGACTCCAAAGTATCCAAAGTAAGTATAGATGAAAAGTCCTCTGTATGGACTTCCAAACGAGACTATCTTTTTTTTTTCTTATTTTTTGCTGTTCCATTAGGAATCGATCTCTGAAAAGTACAATATAAGAAATTGATAATTCATGTAATAAATTTTAATCCATTTATTTTACAATTGAAATTTCAATTTTATTAGATAATATATTAGGAATATAATAATTTAGTATTTAGCACATAAATGTAAATATAAACATAAATTAATATAGTTTATAAACATAATTTATTATTTTTTCAATTGTCAGTAATTAAATTGTAATTAATTTTCTTTTCTGTTATACTTCAAGTACTAAACTAATATCTACCACTGCGCTGTTGTCCCACTGCTTCGGAAGTCAATAAAATCATTATTTATAGAATGATCGCGATTTTTTGGATTTCAAACCCATTTTTTACCTACTTAAACCGTTTTGTGGGTCCTAATATTTTGTCAGTATACTATTTGGATCATAAGGAATCTATCTGCAAAGTTTTATCAAAATCTGAGAGCCCGACCTAAAGCACTTCCCTTGTAAGTTAGGTGTCTTCAAAATAATCAGAACACGAACCGTAAAAAATGAGATTAAAACGTCAAAAAGAAGAAATATCGAACTGACTATTGGAAGATCTAAGACTCCATAGATTCGTCACAGTAAGACAATTTTTTTACGGTATATTTTTTAATCTAACTTAAAAAATTTAGTCTGGTTTGTTTCGAAAGAGGATTGGTAATTTCTAGATCTAGACTATTATATTTAATTTTCATGATTTTTTGCAGAATGAATTTTATTTTCCGACGACTTTTCATTGACTATATAAAATTTCAAACTTGAACTTTAATATAAAATGAGATAATTTAGCTACTGTCTTCAAATGAAATCATATTTATGTTTCTTTCAAGGATCAGTCTTGTCAAATAATATTTTATTTGATGGCATTGTTTAATTTTATCCCGTTCATTCACTATTCTATTCTGGTTCTTTTTGACTGTATAATCTCACTCAATTATAATGACAATTACTATTAAATAGCTTAGAATACATTACTGTAAGCTTATGCTTCTGAATAATCCGTTTGATATAAATTTAAATTATTTTCTAGTATCTTAATGATATCTACTTGCAATAAATACGATTCCATCATTATAAAAATCGCATTTAATTTATTTGATGATTCCAATCAAATCGTATTATTAAAAAATAAATTTATTTACAATATTAAATCTATCACCCGTAACAAGCAATTATTCAAATATATTATGCATACAATTAATAATTACACAAGGCAAGGTAAGTCAAAGTAAAAATATAACAATAAAAACTATCAAAAATTCTTGAAACTCTCATTATATATATAAATATATCTTGATTTAATTTTGGATAAACATTCTTTGTGAGCATCAATATTAAATCTAGATTTCCGATTTTTTGCAATCGCAAGTACATTTAACCAAACTGAACAACAGACCATATATATATATAGACAATCACAATGAAGTACCCATATGAAAATGTGCTATGATTTGCTACTAATCATTGTGGTTCTCGAATTCAACAAGTCTTTTAAGACTGTATTTTCTTGTTCATCGATTCGTTTTAATGGGTATTTATTCAACTCGCACAGCTTACGATCTCTGAAAATTATAAATGTCAATAAACACGAATACACCACGTCAAGAAGTAAAAATTCAAACCTAATATCTCCCCAGCCACCATTTTCCTTTGATGGTTTTAATGATTTATTAGAGATGTCCGTATGTTTGATACTTTCCGGGAAGAACAATGCACTATTTTCACGGAAGAGCCGTGTAGTAGCATCCAAAGCTTTGTGATGATCACATCTAAAATATATACTGTGAATTACATTTTTTCAAAATACTACCTGTGTGTATGTACTCCACAATCCCCGATGTGGATAACACGGGGGCTTTTAGTGAAAATAACCCGAAAACGTTTCTTCATACATTTCACAGACACCTAAAATAAACAATAAGTTTTTTTTATAAGATTTTTAATTGACCCTCATAAGAGACCAATCCCAGTTATAATCGTCCCATCCGCAAAAAATCTGAAATCATCCTTTAAGAAAATTTTCGTAGTTTAACGAAATTTCTTGTCATATTCAGTTTGAAATCCTAACTATAATTGTAACAATTATAATTAGATGATTGCATGACTAAGTCCGATATTTAACTTCACGAAATTACTATAAAACCTCAGAGCAATCCTTAATCTTTTTCCAGGTATCTAATTGAAGAGCCATTCCCATATTATGTTTGCTGCTATACCAAGGATGAACTCCAAGCTGAAAAATAACCATTATTTTTGTTAAAATTAATAAATTTGCATAATAAAATGTTTTTATAAATTTAATAACCATATTCTCTCTTTAATGTAATATTGTAGACAGGGAAAATATTTTATGTATTATTGCCGTCGATTGTTGTTCTAGACTCTTTAGGAAAGCTGTAAACTTTTTCCCTACCATATAATTAATTTTTGAAATAAAAGTTGATGTGATAACCATACAAAATTAACAAAATATATTGATGTAATGGAAGATAGAAAGTTGGCAACATTCCTAATTATTAAAAGAAATACATTATATTCATAAAAATTGCTCGCAAATTGCTTTGGAAAACTTTTAAAAGGTGTTGTCGTAATTTCAATATTCAAATATAATAAATGTGTCATTAGTGTTATTTATACTCTTTGAATACTTTTGTCGACCTTAAGCATGCTACAGATAGTTTTAAAATTGAGGCAGTAATAACACGGTTCAAATAAGGTTTAACAACATTATATGATTAAATCTTATTTTTAATTCAACTTGATTATTTCTGTGAGCAAATTTTGAAAATGTAATGCTCTTGATAATTCTAATTTTCTTTTCATAAAAAATATAAGTAATAAATCTGATTTGATCTAGAAATTTTGAAGAAATATAATGAAAAACAGAGAAATTATTAACATAAATTGAATATTTGTTTCATGTTATCTTTGAGACCAATGGAAATAATTCAAAAATGTTGTAATTGAATTTTCAATTTCTTGTATTTTGATAATATATATAAATAAACTAACTTTTGCGATGTTGCTTCCATATTGCTTAGTAGATTTTAGATGAAATCCAAGAGATATTATTTCACAAATAGGGCATATTCTAAAAAAACATTTATCCGTTATAATAACGGTAACAAAACTAACGAATTTTTGTTATCAATAATCCTATCAAGGACATATAACGCATCCGGGGCTAATATATGATCCTCTTCAAGTAACAAGACCCATGGATTTTTCAAATTTAGTTTGTCCACAATTCCATCGAATACAAAATTCATCTGAATGGTTTAAACTAATATAAATTCAGACTGATATATCAACTTTCCACCACCAATGATGTTTAATTTGTGTTAATCGGGCTGATCTATAATTTCCATACTTGTCTGGATATTTATGGTTTGTGCAATTTAATTCAGCAGCTCTGGAAAAACCCTTATATATGAAACTATAAATGTCATACTTATTCTTGTCAATTTTCTCCGGGCAATCATTTATACCCGTTCCCGGATAAACCGATGGAAATAATTGAAGGTTGTATGGATAAAATATTTGATAAACCTAAAATAAATATACATAATTTTGTCCGTAAATTAAGAAATTATAATGTATACCATCACAAAATCAATACTCTTTATGAGTTCATTGATTGATAAGATGCTGATGTCATGGGAAAATACTAACAATGCTTTTTCGATTCCTTTTGTTTTACGTAGTGAGTCTATTAGAATTTTCAAATAGTTTAATCTATTGTGCACCTAAATATTGTTTATTTAAATTTATAATTTCATTAATTTACCTGAACAACAATAACAATTTGGGCATTTTCAATAGGTCCAAATTTATCTTGGTTGAGAATTTCAAAATTCTCATTAATAAACTTTATCGATTCAACTATTCTACTACCAGTTATATTTGTATCTTTTACTAAACAATTTCAGGGATGAATAATTTTCTCATCCAATTAACAACCTCCAAGAGTTAGTAAATCCTGAGTAAGATTTTGATTATATTCCGCCTCGATTGTGTTCCATTCAGCAACATTCCTTAAACAAATACGTCACTTTATTGTTAATCAATTTTCTTCACCTTTTATAAGCACTTTCCCGTGATTCATATATTAAACTGCTATCTTCAGAAGGAGCTTTTAAAAATATCAAAAACAAACCGAACTGAAATATTACTCACATAGCACTGTTTAATGAAACATTTTTACCAATGAGCAAATGATAATAGCATTAAGAAATCGATGAACTCGCCTATATACTAACATTCAGTTAATATAAAAATTGTTATTTCGTTTATTGATATTTGTGCTTGTTAACCCGTTGTTTATTATTTATAGAACTTAAAAATTATCTGAAATAAAAATGTATGAACAATTATTTTATTGAACACATTGTTCGTTAGTCAATAAAAGATAATAATTCGGAATGAGTAAATTATAATAACTTTTGTATTTTAAATAATAATTACAATAAACTTGCAAGAACTTGTATATATTTTATTAAACAAGGAATATAAACATCTCTTTAGAAAATGAATAGCTGAGTATATAGAGTAATTTCCATTTTCAAGTAAAGAAAGTATACAAAGTAGAAAAATGAAGAACGAGAGGGTAATTAGGTTCGTTTTCATGAACAATGTTTTTCCAATTCTGCTAGCTAATAAGAATAATTTCGTAAATGCGAAAATTTCAAGTATGCTAATAATAGCACATAATTGGAAACTATTAGTAGGATTAGCCTATATATTTGATTATCAAAAGCTTTTAGTGAAAAAGAAATAAAAGTGACTTTAAACCGACACTAGGATCGAAGTGTGGTGTAGACGTGACTGTGTTTACGTATTGTCGTAAAATAAAATGCTCACTTATTTATTATTGTTTATTATTATTGAAATATATTTTCACGTCAGCGGCAAATGGGCTTCACATAGAAAGAAGATCAACAACATTTATTACGTTTTCAACAAATTTATTATTTTGTTATTATAAATTTAAGAGAAATTGCTACTTGCATTTTTAATTTATTAAAAAAATAAAAATATCCAGTTTTGAACTAGAAATTTTAAAGAAATGTAGTCGTCGCCAAATGCGTTTACCACCGCAAAATGTGGCGCACTTTTTTTAAATATTATTTTTTTCATTTAATTTTTATAATTATTTTCTTGTTTATGCTCGATCTATACTGTTTTTGCTTACTTAGGATACTTAGGAGTCCGTTGTTATAGAGATGTGGACCAGCTCTCTCCAATCATCGCGGCTGCGCCTCGCAATGGTGGGCCAGGCAACCTTCTTCTCCAGGATTCCGATTCGCCTTCTTGAGTTTATGGAGGTGGACTTCTCGTGCACATAATTTGAGACCCAGAGTTTAATTGGGTCTTGCCATCATAATTATGGAAAATAATAATAATTATAAAAATTAAATGGAAAAATAATACTTAATAAAGTGCGCCACATTTTGCGGTGGTAATCGCATTTGGCGACGACTATAGAAATAAAACAGAAATAATAAAATGAAGAGAAATTATTAGCATAAATTGAATATTTGTTTCATGTTCTCTTTGAGACTATTTGAGAATAATTCAAAATGTTGAATATTTTGATAATATTTTTATATTTTGACAATATGTTTTTAAGATTGTTCTTAGAATATTTTTTTATTTAGGCTGCACACCAAATTAGTCTGGTGTGTGTCGTGGCCTTGGAAATGTTAGTCCTTTTGTAAGTATTATTATTTGATTTAAAGCGATTAACCCGTTCATAAATTATCACGACAGAATGCTTGCCAATATTTAACTAACAAAAATACATTAGAAAGACCTATAAATAAACTCGTGGACTTAAATTTGGAGACTAACATCTCGACGGTCAACTTCTTTAATTTGGTGTGTAGGCTATTTCAAATTTTTTGACGGCGCGTTGCGAACCGCTATACAGCAAGATCATTATAATTAGAGAGACAAAGACAACTCTCTTTTTATAATTGTCGCAATGCGTAGATTTTTGCATTGCGTCATCAAAAAATTAGAAATAGTCTATATTAATACACTTTAAGATTCTAATGTGAATATATTGTACACTGAAAAATTAAAATTGATATAAATATAGTGTATTTCAAAATAGTTGACGACGCAATCACGCTGCAAATACGGCATACTAATTCAAATTCATTTTCAAATCGATTATTTTATTAATTTTTGTGAAATTTTTTAGTTGTTATTGCTTATATTTCACGTTTATTAATTAAAAATTGTTAAAATAATCGATTTGAAAATGAATTTTAATTAGTATGCCGCATTTTCAGCGTGATTGCGTCGTCAACTATTTTGAAATGGACTATAGAACAGAATGAAATGAATATCAATAAATTTGTTTATATCAATAAATAATATTGTTGTGTGTATAAACAGTTTATTAATAGTGTGAGAGCTAGGGTCCAACAATATCGATTGGAATCTTAGTCTGTCAATAAAACTAGAATTGAACACAATTGACACAATTGAAAATACAACAAAATGTGGGATTCCAAATAATAAGGTCACGCACCACAACACATATAACTATTAAGCTTCACGTATTTACATTCAGGTCCGTTCCCAAATTGTTCAATTGTTAAAAAATATTTCTCTTACCTGCATGAAAAAATGCAAATATTCAAAACAAACGCTTAAATTGCTTGCCATTCAGGAGTGACATCAAATGGGCTCATCAAAGTGCAGGGTTGCATGGAATTCCATCTTCCATTTTCCGTTTTCCGTCGTCCGTTTGAAAAAAATAATTTCCATTTCCGTTTTCCGTCGTCCGTCTGAAAAAACTGATTTCCGTGGAACCCCGGTCTGTATTTAAAATGTGAAATGCCACGGTTCCGAGAGAAACCAATCCGATGGGGGATCATCTTGCGAGTTTCTAGACACTTTTTATTCAGTTCCAAACTTGACTACTTGATTACTTAATTGTCGGTCGTCATCCCAAGTGCGTCGAGATGCGGACCAGCTCTCTCCAGAGTGTTCGGCTTCCTCTTTCAAGTGTTTCAAGTGTTGTCCAATGTTCAACCCAACTGAGCAGTTTTCTCGTAACTAACAAATCAAAGGAAATTGAGCCATCGAGCTTGGCGTGAAAGTATATTATGTCGAAGGGTCATTTGAAGACGTTTATTCAAGAGAATGAGATGAGCATGAGATTCATGAGATGAGCACCAAGTTTCGAGCAAGGCCGGAACGATGATGTATTAGCTCTTTTCTCTTTTGCTGGAAGGTGAGGAAATAGAAGATTGCATTTGTAGAATGCTAAATATGGAGTCCTGTGGCATGTGTACGATCATCGTCTTTGTTGTGTTGATTTCCAGCCGTTGATTTAGACGCCGGCTTATTTCTTCTGAGGAACTTCCAATTAGCACCAGGTCGTCAGCGAATTCGAATTGTTTCAAAAACGTTCCATCAACACAGATATTTTCAGCTTCTCCCACACTCTCCTTGTCGGATTCATCGATAATCATTTGGAAAGCAAATGCGAACAGAGATGGTGACGTCGAGTCAACTTGACTCACCAATCTCTTGAAAGGAACATTGACTGTTGATCCATGGATTCTGATATCTGAAAAACGAATCCGAAAAGTCGATTAGAGCTAGTTCCAGAGGAAATTTGAATTGATTACATTTTTCAATGAATTTTCGAACAGAATGAATATTGTCGATGATCTTCTAGACCATCTTCTAGACCTTTCGTAGGAGACTCACTTTGGCAATTTTCCAATCTTCCGGCATTCTCCTTCCCGTCAAAATAATGTTCAATGGGCGCATGCGAAGGCAAATAATAGATACACGCTCTACTAGCAGCAACAAATCTAAATTCTATTCCCAGTATTTTAATCTTCTTCACGAAATTCCATCTTCCATCTTCCGTTTTCCGTTTTCCGTCGTTTTTCGAGTTTCATTTCCGTTTTCCGTCGTCCATTTGAAAAAAAAATTCCATTTCCGTTTTCCGTAGTCCGTCTGAAAAAAATTGATTCCATTTCCGTTTTCCGTTTGAAAAAAAATCGGTTTCCGTGCAACCCTGGTGCATACCATTGTTAAAAGTATTTAAGTTTTTAAAACACATGTTCACGTAGTAAATTCAAAACAAAAACGTGGACTAAAATATACTAGACCGCGACACAATTCAGAATAATTTTTTATTGAAAACGCACGCCAATTGAAATGTTCGATTCAGAAATGACCAAAGTATGAATATTTTCTTGAAATTATTTTTTATTTCAAGGAAATTAATCAAATTATGAATTAACGAGCAAATTTCAATGTTTAATTTGACAGTGTTAACAACGATTTTTCCAAAATTTTTTGACGGATTCATGCTGGATTTTTAAATATTATTTAATGCATGATTCTTTTACATTCTGAGATTTTACTGTTTTATTATCAAAATTTAAGAAATCGTAAATTCAATTTCAACATTTTTTGAATTATTTTCAATGGTCTCAAAGAGATCATGAAACAAATATTCAATTTATGTTAATAATTTCTCTGTTTTTCATTATAATTCTTCAAAATTTCTAGATCAAATCAAATTTATTATAGTCGTCGCCAAATGCGTTTACCACCGCAAAATGCTTTTTTTTTTTTTTTTTTTTTTTTTTTTACTTTTTTTAAATATTATTTTTTCATTTAATTTTTATGATTATTTTCTTGTTTGTGCTCATTCTATACTGTTATCGCTTAAATAAATTTAAGAATATATTTTAGATGTTGTTTCAATAGTGGAATAAATGTGGAAATTAATAATAATCATAAAAATGAAATGAAAAATATTATTTAAAAATAGTGCGCCACATTTTGCGGTGGTAATCGCATTTGGCGACGACTATACTTTTATTTTTTATGAAAATAAAATTGGAATTGTCAATTTCTTATATTTTGATAATAACTGTTTTTCAATGTAAATAAGTTCTTGAAGAAAATCAGCTCATATAGCAAACTTTATCTATGACTATTTGTGATATTAGGATATGTTATAGATCAAATTATGACGAGCCGAATGGTGTATAGCTTCTGTCTGTAGTAAAAAAACTTTTCGAGATATTCTTGTTTTTATAAAACATACTTTATGAGCTTTTCAAATAGGAGTTATGCCAGAAATACAATCCTGGTCGTATAGGTCATTTCACGATAAGTTTGACGTTTATAATGAGCATATAGAAACATATTTGTGTCTTATGAAAACAGGAAAATCTCGACAAGTTTTTTTTTCACTATAATTTACTATATAACATATCCAAATACCGAAAATATTCATAGATACAGTTTTCTTTACGAGCTGCTTTTCTTTAAGAAATTATTTACATAGGAAAAAACTTCAATCACGATCGCACGGAGAAGGAGCAAAGAAGTTTTACACGAGGGAAGCAAAACAATTTTTCCCGACGACCATTATCGTCAGAAAATGAAGTTAATCATTCAACTATCAAGAGCATGGAATCCACGAAGACGATGAATGAAGAACTGATAAAGAAACCACCATCTGGATTCATTCCATCTGCGACTACAACAGCATACAATCTCAAAACAAACAATTGGGAAAAGATAAGTGTGATGTTCGACACGGGTGCAGATAACACGTACTGCTCACGACGATTAATGGAAGAATTGAATCTGAAAAAGATTGGAAAAACGTCGATCACTCTCCAAACATTCGGAGAAAAAATTGAAAAAAGCAAATGCGATTTAGTCGAGCTACAATTGAAGACGCAAAATGCAATCGAAATTATAAAATCACTAGTATCAGACAAACTAGTGGGATCAATCAGAAATCCGAAGCTGAACAAAAAGGACGTAGAATTCCTAAAAACTAGGAACAAAGAAGTCATCATAAACCGCGGACAGTCTGTCACGCCAGATATAATAATTGGAACAGACTACATATGCTCACTATGGAAAGGATCCATAACAAGATTACCGTCCGGATTAGGAGTAATCGATAGCGAGCTAGGACCAACTACACTAGGAAAACGAACAGTGGAAGTTGGAGACGACTACATTCCCGACTGCAACAATAATATGAACACGATAGAAACAACCGAGCAGACAATAAAATGGGAAAAAACAGAAAAAGAAGAATTTCAAAATCCGACATACGAATTCACGGGATCAACCAAAGAAGAAAAACAACAAGAAGCAAAATTCATTTGGGATGAATTCAACAAGTCCATTGAAAAACGCGAAGAAGGATACTTTGTGCGATTACCGTTCCGGAAAGAAGCTAGAGATATCCCGTCGAATTACGCAATTGCATATAAGAGATTGCAAAGCACATTAAGAGGAACAAAACCTGATATCCTATCACAAATCGACAACGTATTCAAGGAGCAACTGGAAAAAGGAATTATTGAAAACATCGACGAAGAAGATGATGATAAGAGCGACCGGATAATTCATTATAATCCACATCAAGCGGTCATCACGCCCCACAAAACTACAATCAAATGTCGTGTAGTGGTGGACGGATCCTCTCACTTCCGAAACGAGCAAAGCCTAAACGATGTACTATATCAAGGTCCAGTAATCCTACCCGACTTGAAGCAACTATTAATACGGCTTAGATCAGGCGCAAATATTTCTTCAAGTACATATTCACGAGAACGACCGTGACGCGACACGAGTTCTATGGCTGAAAGATTACAAAAAGCCATTATCGAAGGAAAATTTGCAAATATTGCGATTCCGAAGAGTATTATTCGGACTCACGTGCTCACCGTTCCTATTAGGTGCAACTATCCTATACCACCTAAACAACGACAACGATCCACTGTCAAAAGAAACATCGAAGAATCTATACGTCGACAACCTTATACTAACGACAGATGAAAAGGATCACGAAATACTGAACAAACTATATCAGAAGATAAAAACAAAATTCACGTCTATGAAGATGAATATTCGAGAATTTCAAAGCAATAACGACAAACTACGAGAACACTTCGATGAAAACGATAAATCGAGCGAAGAAGATATCAAGATCCTGGGAATATTATGGAAATCAAAAAGTGATGATTTGGAAATTAAGTTCGACGTCTCACTACCGAAAGTATGGACAAAACGGAACATATCAAGCATCATTGGATCAATCTACGATCCTTGCGGATTTCTTGTCCCTTTAACGTTAACTCTAAAATTGGAACATCAAAAAACGTGGAAAGAACGTTTCGATTGGGATGACAAATTACCCCCAAAGATATGCGACACCTGGCAAAGGTTGCTATCAGAGAGAAACGGATTCACGAAAAATAAAAGAAGAGAAGTAATCGATAAATCTGGTACGAATTCGATAATAACATTTACGGATGCAAGAAATCACGCATCAGCAGCATGTTCATATATAGTTAACCGACTAGGATCAAACTTAATTCACGCAAAGTCGACAATACGACCAGCACAAGAGAGATGGACAATACCGAAATTAGAATTACTCGGTGTAATTAAAGGAATAGAAACAACGTCCACAGCAGTCCAAGCACTGAAAGATGGAAACATTCATGTAGACAAAGTTATAATACTCACCGACAGTGAAATTGTCAAGGCATGGATCAAACAACCACCCAGCAAGGATAAAGGTGGAGTATTCGTAACAAACCGACTCCGCGAAATAAGAAAAAAAACGAATACGAGAACCCATATAATTTCAAAATTCAAAAGGATCATGCATTTAATGATTATGTATCCAGTACGAATTCGTCAAAAAATTTCGGAAAAAATCATTGCTAACAGTGTCAAAAGAACCCAACATTATAACGTTGTTTTCAATCAACGTTAAAACGTCATATCAGAGGAATAGTTCAAGATGCTCAAGTTTGTGCTCCAATTCTACTGTCGGTTACCGTGTCGTCCTTAATTTATCATACATTATCATAGTGTTTAGGCACTTCTGTTTGGATGCAGCCTGTGGCAACTTTAAAATTATATATTGTCCTTTTCAGAGATCGGTGCCTCATGGAAGAGGAAAAAGATTAGGATGGCATGAGGTTCTCGTTTGGACGGCCATTATTTTTTATGAAATGATGGGCAGCACACATTTAAGAGGAATTGACGAAAAAGCATACTTGGGAAAGGCCGGTCCGATTGGAGTCGGGCCGGCCCGCATTTTCGATTTTGCGGCCCTGGCCCGGCCCGGCCTTAAAATAAAACAAAATTTTAGTTTTTGTTTCATTATTTCTTAATTATTGATATGTTTCTTAAAATATCATGTGTACGTTTATTCCTCAACCGAATTAGTAGATATTTGAGAAGTTTAGGGCCGATCTTGAATGTCAAATTTGTCAAATAAATTATTTCAAACGAAAATTCAATGTTTTAAAATATTTATTTTAACATAAAATATCATAAAATAAAAAATTTAATAGATCCTTACACTTTTGTAAGAACCGACACTTAAATATTAACCTCAAAATCCGAATTAACACCTAACGCTACCAACAGAAATTATTTTTTGCAATTTTTCAAGTAAACAAATATCTGATTCCTTAAAATCAGCGGGGTGACAATTTAGCGGATTGACAACCCTTTCAGATACGATGTTCAAGCTTACATAGTAGTCGTAATAAGCTGAAAATTCTGATAAAGCATCATCATCAGACTTGGTTTATTTCCTGATATTTTATGCTAAAACAAATATTTATAAAATTTTTTTTTCCCAAGTATGCGTTTTTTTTTATAAATTTCCCAAGTATGCGAAAAAGTTGTTTGTGGCCGTGTGGCCGCCCATCATTTTCTCTTCTTTTTTTGCTTTGAAAAGGACAATATTTCTTCAAAATATAAGAAATTGATAATTCCAATTTTATTTTCATTAAAAATAAAAGTAATAAATCTCATTTGATGTATAAATTTTAAAGAAATATAATGAAAAACAGAGAAATTATTAACATAAATTGAATATTTGTTTCATTGAGACCATTGAAAATAATTCAAAAATGTTGAAATTGAATTTTCAATTTCTTATATTTTGCTAATATATTAGGTCTAGAAATTAATTTCCTCGTTTTTTTGTTGTTGATATTTTGTCAAAATAAAATTATTTTTATATAACGAATTTTATGTTATAATGTTCTCTGTATTATCAGCTTTCTACTTATATATAAATTTCTTCACGTACTTTATAAAAATCATTATTTTGGGTTCAGAATATGTCCGCCTTTGTCCCAGGAAAATGTCATTTGCGGGAAGCTCTTCTTTTCCTTTTCCAATTCAAGAAGAAAGCCACTGACGCGCACTAAATGCTTGCCCAAGCTTACGGCAATGCTGCACCATCCATAAGAACCAGCCAAGATTGGTTTCAGCGTTTCAAATCGGGAGATTTTGACGTCAACGACAAAGACCCATCAGGACAAACAAAAAATTTGAAAACGAAGAGCTTCAGGCTTTTTTTATGAAGATTCGGCTCAAACACAGCAGCAACTCGCGGCGTCACGCAAAACGGCGTCGCGATTGAAAGCAATGGGGAAGATTCAAAAGGAAGGAAAATGGATTCCCTATGAGCTCTCAGAACGCAACAAAGAACAGAGAAAAGCAACTTCACAAATCTTGTTGGACAGAGTTCAAGGAAAGTCTTTTTTACACCGCATCATAACTGGCGATGAAAAGTGGTGTACTACGACAATCCGAAGCGAAGAAAATCGTGGGTTAATCCAGGTGAACTGACAACTTCGACCGCAAAACCCAACATCCAAGGGAAGAAGGTCTTACTGTGCATATGGTGGGACCAACAAGGAATTCTGTACTCTGAACTGCTCCAACCTGGCGAAACAATAACTGCGAATCGCTATCAACATCAACTAGTGCAGTTGCAGCATGAAATCGCAGTATGAAATCGCGACATGAAAAGGTCATATTGCTTCATGTCAACGCAAGGCCGCATGTTGCTCGAGCGGGGAAGGATACGCTGAAAGAGTTCAAATGGGAAGTCTTACCGCACGCGCCGTACTCTCCGGACATTGCCCCGTCGGATTATCATCTTTTCCGGTCATTGGCTCATGGTCTGACGGAGCAGCGCTTTCGAGATCATCAAGACGTCAAAAAATGGCTAGATGAATGGACTGCGGCCAAACCAGAAAAATTCTATTATGATGGAATCCATAAGTTGCCCAAACTCTGCGAAAATGTTGTTATTAATGACGGAAATTATTTTGAATAAAAGTTTTGTTTAAGTTTGTCCAGTTTTTTTATAGTTTAATATGCGTAAAAAAACGCGGAAACTAATTTCTAGACCTAATAATAACACATAATAACAAATACAATTTATTTATTTAGTTTAAGGTATTAACTGAAAAATTTAACATTTGAACCTCAAATTTAATTGTTGGTTTACTTATTTTTACACTTGCCTTACCAACTTTCACGGGTACTTGAAAACAATGTTGTCTACCACAGTTTGCCAGCCTTTTTTATTAAACTCTCTAAAAATATTTAAATCTTCAAAAAACATTAGATAATAACTCATTTTTTGAGCTTGTTTTATTTGGGGTCTCAATTGTATTCCTCTCTATGCTTTGGAAATATCAGATAAATAAAGAAGCCACATCAATGATTGCATTGATTTATCCAAACGAGCACATTTTCGGACACACTAAATTAAATTATTAAGATTATCGGAAAATATTCTCGTATCATAAATTTGAACAGTAAAATTAGATATAAAAGTTCTTAAAAAAAGACTTCCAAGATTACGCAATGAGAACTTCTAAATTCTTACGTGTAACCATGCAAGACCCATTGAGAAATTGAAAAATGAATGTGTCCAGTTGGCGTGCACACCGATATACATTACCAGCGTTTTTTTAAAAATTTACTTTCATACCGTAAACAAATCCCAATCTCTACAAAATACACTATTAAAATTTCGGAAACTAACATTATATGAATTCATAAAAATATAAATTGCCATCTACACCTGTCTCAAGCGAGACCATTTATTATTCGGAATGCTCCTTTAAATCGACTTTCAATAACCTGCACCACGACAATATAAAATATGTACAATAATGGCAAAAAAATTACAATCGACTACTGCCTGCCCACACCATCCATCCAGGCAACTTCACCCATCTTGGAATAATCTTGGCCGTCTTGGTCCATCCAAAATGATTGAGAACGAAACTGACACTCCTCATATTTGGCGGTCTGGCACCATCAATGTCCACAAATCCGTACTCGCTTCCCAAATCTTCAGTGATCAAGATTTTTCCAGTTTTCTTCATCCTTTTTGTGTCATTTGCTAATCCAACGATAGCTTTTCCGGGGTATTCTACAGTTTCTCCATTTACAAGCATGCCAGATATCTGCCGAAAATATATTTAAAGCCAATTTTGATAAATGATCCAACCTCGGCATTCACCTTCGGTTTACCATTTTCGTCGTTAAACCAGCCGTTTATAAGCTCCGTTCGAACAGCTCCGGGCCAGATGGAGACAACACATACATTCTTGTTCTAAAATATGGGTAATATATTCTGTTTAGTTCATAATTAATTAACCGCTAGCTCGACAGCCATATCAGATGACAAACGGTCGAGTGCCTGCTTTCCAGCTCCATACGCCACATTAAAAAGATATTTCAATCCACCAGCCGAGCTCACATTTACAATCAATCCGTTATTATTCTCCACCATTATTCTCGCCGCATAAACAGAACAATAATAATGATTCCTAAATCCCGAATCGAATGAAATTCATTGATAACGATTCCAACCTCAATCCCACATTATTTACGGTTTCCCAAATTTCCGGCTCTGTTTCATAAAATGGTTTTCCCATATTATCTCCAATGGCCTGTACTGCCGAGAATGCGTTGTTAACCAATATGTCCAATTGTCCATTATGCTCGCGACGCACCATTTCGAAAAGCTCTTTCACTTCATCCATATTCGTGTGATCCACATAATATACAATTCCTCGACCGCCTCTCTTGTTAATATCTGAATAAATTCAATAGGAATTGTGTACTAGATTAAAACAAACCATCGGCTGTCTGATCAAGTCCGGATAATCCAACCTTAGAGTTTAAACTGTTTTCAGGACGACGCCCAGTTATATACACAGTAGCACCAGCTTCACCGAGTTGGAGAGCTATTCCACGACCTATAAAAAAAAAATAATAAATAAAAAGGATTTCTACTGAACATCATATTGAACCATATTAAATAGTTAACTTGGGGGCTCAGAAAAGATTCTCATTTTGCAAATTTAGGTAAGAGGGGCATGTTTTTAGATAGTTTAAGACGAGTTAGTTACAAAGACGTGTCAAGTTACAGTGATTGCAATAAATATTTAAGCCTAACTTTTTCATATTCATCCGATCAGTCCGAAATTTTCACGGTAAATGCATAACACTGCTACGCAATAATAACCACCCACGTCATGGATCGGAATATCATAAGAGCATCCAGAGAGGACCCTTGGAGAAACTCATTGGACACTGTCCAGTTCATTAGTGAGAAATACCGGAAAGCTACAGTAGCATGGGCACGAGCTCATCTCAACTGGAGTCGTCAGGATTGGGAAAAACACATCTGATCTGACGAATCCAAGTTCAACATGTTCGGAACTGATGAATATGTATGGATTCGACGCCCGGTTGGGACCAAGTACTCCCTTCAGTATCAGCTTCCAACCTGCATGGTGTGGGGATGCTTCTCAGCGAAAGCTATGGTACCGCTGAGACGTATTCATGGGATAATGGATCGATTCCAATACGAAGACATTCTGGAGAACACAATGAGACCATGGGCACTGGCAAATGTGGGTCGTGCTTACGTCTTTCAACAAGACAACGACCAAAGCATACATCGCTCTATGTGAGCAATTGGTTCCAACGTCGTCGCTCGATTGGCCAAGTCAATCTCCCGAACTGAATCCGATCAAACCAAAGATCTCCAGGGTTCGAACGCCGACCAGAAATTCGCTCAATTGGAAGCTGCATCGAAGTCAATTTCACTCTCGGTTGTGCACAACTTTCTTGATTCGATGCCGAGAAGATGTCAAGCGGTAATTGATTGATTGAACTTGTTTTTCATTCTCTCACAAATTTAATTTAAGAATTTGTCATGTTTCCTTCTGTTCTTTAGAATGACTGGGTTTTGCGAATAAATTGTATTTTCAAAATGTTTGTCAGAACGATCACAATTACTGTTAAAACAATGTGACAAAATTTCATACTAATCGGATGAATATGAAAAAAGTTATGCTCAAAAAACCATTTGTCCATATCTTTATGGCCATCACTATATATGCAAACAATACGTGTAAATTAGTAATACACGTTTAAAAATTGGAAAATAGTCGATTTGGCGTTCTACTGTTTTGATTTTTGTTTCTCAAAATCAAAAAAATTTTGTTAATGTGATTGCTTTAATTAGGAATTATTTTAAAATCTAAAAATAAAATAAAAATCTGGAAAGGTATTCACAATTTGTAATATAACATGCACCCATTGCTACAACTGTCATTGCCTTATTTTTTATTTTCAAAAAGCGGAACATCATTTTCTATTGTTTTGTTCTGATGTGTAAATATAGACACGAATGAATAAACAGTCCTACCTATTCCACGAGATGCACCAGTTACAATAGCAATCTTTCCAGCAAGAGACATCTTAAATTTGTGAATAAAAATTTAACAAATCACATGTAGAGTTTATATATTATAAAAAGAATGACAAAACAATGATAGCAATCCTGTTTCTTGAACTCCCACAACATCATTTTACTAGGTTAAATTGTAATACCTAATTAATAAATTGAAAAGAATTGTACACAATAAAAGAATCTCAAATTTTGAAATAAATAAACTGATTACTTCTTAAATGATTATAATCAACAACAAATGAAAATCGGATTATCCTGATCGATCACTTTAATGGGTACATTTCTCGATTGAATCGTTGCCAAAAACATAAACAACACACATTTCCCCTCTCCTTACTTATTTCCATTTTAAAGAATAAAAAAAACCAAAACAACCTAAAGCGATTTTAAAATAAAAACACAATTCTATATTTACAAATACTTAAAGTGAAGTCAATTATATAAATAATATTTTAGAGTATAACAGAAAGCAAAGGTATATCTAGTTTTCATAATTTAAAAAATACCGGAATGACAAATTTTAAATACAGATTTGGCATCCGCTTTTGAATTTCAAATGGAGATTTCATTGAGTATTTTCAAATTTTTTATTCTTATTTGGTTTTTTGAAATTTAAGCAAAAATAACGAAAGGTTTGTTCGACATTTAACAGGTTGAATACATACTTGGGCACGCCAACTGAATTGTTTGAGTTTTGAAAGTTTAAGATCATTTTGTAGTACTTGTCTAATTTAATTATATATTAGAAGCTATCCAGATCAGTAGAAATATCTCCGGTATTATTTATCAGGGTGGTCTAAAATGAATCACAGTTTAACCATTCCAGCTGGCGTGCTTGTGAAAGTCCGGCACCGATTGGAGTCGGCCCGACCCTAAAACAAAACATTTTATTTGATACTTTTCTTAAAATATTGTGTATACGTTTGTTCCTCAATAGTATTAGTACATATTTGAGAAATTTAGGGCTGATCGTCAACGTCGAGTTGTCAACCAAATTATTTCATACACAACTCAATGTTTTAAAATATTTCTTTAACATGAAATAAATAAAAAAAAGTTTGATAGAACCATACACTTTTTTGAGATCCTATACTTAAATATTATCAAGAAAATTCGAACAAACAGCTAACGCTACTTGATAAGCATCATAAATTATTTTCTGCACTTTTTCAAGTAGATTAATATCTGATTACATCAAGTCAGCAAGCTGACAATTTAGTTAATTGACAGACAACCCTGTCATATGTTAAGTTGACAAGCTTACAAAGTTGTCTCAATGGGCTGAAAATGCTGATAATGCACCATTAGCTGTTGTCGGTGTCCTGTTCAATGCTTCCTCATTATATCTAAATTCAGTACGTTTTTTTAAAAATATTCTTCGCTGTTTCCGCTCCACTTTATCCCTCTCTGCATCGTAGCTATTGGAGCAGAAAAAAGAATATCCTCACCTATTTCAATTTTTTATTTTAAAACTCGGTTAAGTTGGAACATATAGTTTTCTGCTCACAAATTCTTGATTTATTCACTGATATTTTATGTTAAAATAAGTTGATAACTTCCGATAAAAACGCGCCGATAAAATTAAAAACCGATGGCTAAGTAGGGTTAATTATCATAATCAGCATTACAAAAAATTACGGAATTTTAAGCCCTTTATTTAAAATTTATTCGTTCTCAAACTTCAACAGGCTAATTAATAAAGATAAATGTGGGCAAAACTGCAGGTCATGAAAGATAATTAAATCCTTGGAAATTTGATCGATTGTTTAAAGATATTCAGTCGTAGGGTTTTCTTTAATTCACAAGGGAAGTATAATAGCGAGCTGAATTTTTTTTTCGTGCATTCTTTTTGACCCAAAACGAATTTTTTGCGAACTTTTATCAAAATATGCGATGTTGACTTCATATACTTCCCTTGTAAGAGAATCCAACTTGTTCGCTTTTTTCGAGGAATCAATTCAATATGTTACTGTTCCAACTACATTTACACTACAATGGCACGAAACCGCTCCGCATTGCAAAATACTTCGGACCAATTGCGCGAACACTACCTTTTAATTTATTATTTTTTGTTAAATATTTAATTTATTGCTCATTTTTAACCGAATCGATAGTTTTATTGTTATATTATCAAAAAAAAAGAAATTGAAAATTCAATTTCAACATTTTTTTTAAATTATTTTCAATGGTTCCAAAGAGATAATGAAACAAATATTCAATTTATGTTAATAATTTCTCTGTTTTTCATTATATTTCTTCAAAATTAATAGATCAAATCAGATTTATTACTTTTATTTTTTATGAAAATAAAATTGGAATTGTCAATTTCTTATATTTTGATAATATGTCATTTCGAAAGTTATAGTGGATTTAATTATTTTGCTTTGACTCTTCAAAAATTTTAAACTTTGTGTCCTTTAAGTAAATGGTAGTGCTCGCGCAATTGGTACGAGGTCTTTTGCAATGCGGCGCGGTTTCGTGGCATTGGATTGCATTCATGTTAATAAAAGGTTGAGCAATTATCGAAAAAAAAGGAAACAAACGGAAGCAATTTTAGATTCTTATGTAGCCATGGTGGCTATACACTACATATTTTTACTGGTCGATAAATATAGTTTTAAGTAAAAAATGGTTAGATTATTGGTTAGGTTGCAATTAAACATTTTTGAAATGTTGGGGACAAATATAGTACCTACAAAAGTCTCTGAGACAACTTTTCGGACCTTAACATGCTACTTTTCATTGTTTTTTCTGTTAAAACTAGCCGCTCACTTAATGTAACCAAAATTTTCTTCCGCGATCCGGAAGAATATCGCACGACGAAAATCTCTTGTCGTACTTCTGTTTCTGTTGAGCTAAAAATGCCTCTAATTCTATAAGAGACATTCACTAAAATAAAAAGTTATTTTGATGTTTCTTTCATGCAAAGGATTTCCAGAGATCAGATATACTTTTCATCAGAAGGACTGCCACGATTTCTCAACACACATCGACATCCGCGTAAATGCGAATATGAAGAAGCTGAGATGGGCAGGACATCGCTCGTTTACCACCCACAAGATGGACAAGGATCGTGACATAATGGGATCCAAGGTACTTTAGACGAAGAGGACGACCGAGAGAACGATGGTCAACGGCAGTCAAGGAGGCGGTGGTTAAATTCGTAGACTGGGAATCAAGAAACTCCGAAACCGGAAGAATGCGCATCGGGATCTTGCGGAAGAAGACAGTCTGGTCAATAATGGCGCGGGCTTGTCGACTCAAAGTGTTCGCGTTGGTTGCTGCTGACGATACGAACTCCAAAGTATCCAAAGTAAGTAAGTTCATGCGAAGGACTGCGAGAGATCAGATGGATTAACGTGTATTGCTTTTCCAGGTGAAAGATCGCCTTAAAGTAAAAATAAAGATCACGAAATTGTACAGGTTTTTGTCTTGTTTGTTATTTTTTTTTGTAAAAAAGTTGAACATCTCTGCAAAACGAGTATTTTTTCTTCTTCTATTACCATAACAACAAGCATATTAAAAAGATACATCTATGAGCGCACGAATTCTCCGCACATCGATAAAAATCGTCTCATTAGCTGAGCTGAGTTGCATAAATAGGAAACGATAATGGGAACAAGCATGACCGATCCGTGGATCCGTGATTTGTGCATTCATGCAGCACGGCCACAGTCGGACAAATATACGGACATGATGGATCTCATGCTAGCCACTCCAATGGTTAATCCGAACGCGTTCACCGCGATCTAAACAAGCTTCGTCCACGAGAGAAATCTTAAAATATCGATCTTAAGTATTCAGAAGCAGATTAAGAGAGAATAAATATGTTTACTGTATACAAAATAGTTGAAACATTTTAGTCCACCGTAAATGTTTTTCAAAAATTCCAAAATTGATTTAAAAATCCTCTTATTTCAATTTTAATTTATTTTAATGCTTTTTTTCTAAATTCCGGACGAAAGGTCAACATCTTCAAAAAAACGCATGGCTAGTCTGCGCTATTCTCTTTCGATCTGATTTCAAGATCAATCCGAATTCCACAACATGCTCAGAAGAAAATTGCAACAATTTAATTCTAATTTATCCTGCGAGAAGTGATACTCCTCAAGGTTCCAATATATTGTACACTAACAATTAAAAATATAAATAGAACAAAATAAAATGAACATCAACAAATAATATAATAATTAATCTTCATGTATTTACATTCAGGCCCGTTCCCAACTTGTTCGCAATTGTTCGAAATATTTCTCCTGACTCTTCTCTTCCAAGTTCATTGTTGCGCCAAAAGAATCCTTCAGAGGTGATGTTCGATTCGATGAATCCAAAAATGTCCATCCGTATGATTTAACAGTTATGCTTAATTGCTGACGCCACTTTGAGCAATTAATGAGCATCACGTATAGAAGGAAAATACTATAAACGTTTTATTTAATTAATCACTCAGTGCTATCACCTCTTACCTGTATGAAAAAATGCAAATATTCAAAACAAACGCTGAAATTGCTTGCCATTCAGGAGTGACATCAAATGTGCTCATCAAGGTGCACACCATTGTTAGCGCGTTCATTAAGCCCATGTAGAACATTGTTGCTCGGAGCATCTTAAAAAGTAAATTGTAAGTTTTTGGCAAGTACTACTTTGAATCATTACACTTAATACTTTAATATTTTCCGATATTTGAAACCGTTTTCCAAGTGAATATTGAGAATGCTTATTGTTGTTTATATTAGATTGAGCCTTTTGATATTGGTATTTGTTGTGTGCTTGTAAAAAGAAATTTGTCTAAATAAATTGTCTGTTATGTGATCAAAATAAAAATCCTAATTACAAGTAGGGCGACAAAATTAATTATAAGTACAATAGATATAACAATTGTGGCATAATATTTTGCTGAAATTTTGATATTAATATAGAGAAAGGAAAATTTAAAACCTACATTGATGAAGGAAGAAACAACAAATGAACCCAAAAACGCATTGAATAATAATCAAGATGTAGGATATGTATTTACGTAAGTTCCGCTCGTAGTCATGAATGAAAATAGTCGCAAAGCACCGTTCAGCGACTAATAGTGGAAGTGTGCACATTTCTGGAAAAATATTAGAGTAGAACAATTATTTTGCAAGTCTCTTTGTTTCATAATTCTTTGAAACAATGAACACTCTTGTTGCTGAAAACTCATACATCCCAACTTGAATTATAAAAACTGATCTACAGTAAGTTGCTCTCAAAGCGATAAAATATATTCTATTTATATTCTTATAAGGGAAGTCACCAATTTCGAAAACGGATTTGGAATCAACGCATCCAAATCTATCAATGGCGCAACTATATTATGATAAAATTAAACAATTATTTAAATCACCCTTACCAATTCAAATGATATGTCGAAAAGAAAAATTTAAAAAAAATTAGGAATTATACTGTAGAGATTGATAAAAGAATTGAATAATAAAGATCTACAATCACATTTTTAATCTACATTTTTATGAAAAATAAACAAAACAAAATTTATAGTCGTCGCCAAATGCGATTACCACCGCAAAATGTGGCGCACTTTTCAAATATTATTTTTTCTTTAAATTTTAAAGATTATTTCCTTGTTTATGCTCGTTCTATACTGTTTTTGCTTAAATAAATAGAAGAATATGTTATAGATGTTGTTTAAATAATGGAAGAATTGTGGAAAATAATTATAATCATAAAAATTAAATGAAAACATAATATTTAAAAAGTGCGCCACATTTTGCGGTGGTAATCGAATTTGGCGACGACTATAATTATTATTATCATATACGATCTAACTATGGCTTCACCTAATTTTGATTCGGGTTGACAAATTACATTAGGTTGATGGGCAACTTCCCATAGAAAGTTCCGAGAGAAAGAGTTGTAAGGTTTTCAGGCAGAGTTTTACGGTTTGTATAGTTTTCAGGTAGAGTAACCCAGGTATTCATTTTTCTGATGGACAGAGGCTTTTCGAGAAGTTGATAAAAACATGTTTTTCTAAACTCGTTAAAATTTTTTTCTTACTGTTGTTGGCTAGAATTTGTAAAGAAAAGCGAGTTTAGGAGTAAAATCACTCTTAGAAATCAAATTTCGTCATTTTCCAAAGCAAATGAAACATAGTCGAAAAACGAACTCAATATATATAAACCATTTTCAATAGCAGAAACGTTGGAATAATTTCTTGGAGTACGGTCATTTCGACCATTAAGATGTAATTATTAAGTAATTATGTAACCTATTAAGAAAAAATCTTACACAAGGTTGATAAAATAATTATGGTCGATGCCATATGCAAAATGTGAGCACATTTTTAAATATTTCTTTTTCATTTAATTTTTATGTTCTATACTGTTTTTGCTTAAATAAATTGAATCATATGTTTTAGATGTGGCTTCAATCGTAGAATAAATGTGGAAAACAATAACAATCATAAAAATTAAATGAAAAACATCACATTTTAATAAAGTGCGCATCAGTTGCAGTGGTAATTAAAGTCCCAGAGATATTTTAAGAGTAGCAAAATGTTGCCCCAAAGAATGGTTGCAACCATGGTTGTTTACTTTCACGTGGATCATAATAAAATGCGTTTAAAATGTATAAAATTAGCATTTTCATTTGGTTGCTTAGTAAATAATTCAGTGTTTCGGAGAATTTAAAGTAAGCGCTATAAATTAACATAAAAATTAATTTGCTTTCCTTCACATAAAATTCACAAGATTTGTTTAATTATTGAAAAATTGTCATTTTCAATTGGCGTGCTTGTATTATTTTTGAATTCTATTGTTCTTTTCAGAGATCGGCGCCTAATGGAAGAGGAAAAGAATCAAGATAAGATGAGGTTCTCGTTTGAATGGCCACTCTTTTCTATCTCATCAATGTGTGTTGTCTCAAAAAATGGATAACACACATTGAAGAGGAATAGACTAAAAATTCGTTTGTGACCGTCTAACTGTCCAAACGAGACTATCATTTTTTCTTGTCTTTTTTCTTATTTTTGGTCCTTCCATTAGACTCTCTCTCTAAAATGTACAATACAAGAAAATAATAATTTTAAAAATCGTACCTGCCATAATGAGCATTATCGATATGTTCATAAGCATTCCAAACACAAAGTTATTTTCTGCTGCTTCGTCTAGATATTTATATTTATAACACTAGAATAAACCAAATCTCCTTACCGCTTATAACATCAAAATATAACAAAATTCGAGTAGTGACTATTGTTATATTGTCAACCACATGTGTTGAATAAATAAAAACCATTAGTAAGTTGAAATTAAAGTGAAATTGTCGAGCGTTGCGCATTATTCGAATGAAGAACAAAACGTGAATTGTGCTAAAAATAAAATTGCTGGTTTTCACAAGAAACGATAAGAAGTAATCACGTGTCATTGCCAATAACGGCTGAAATAACACGTTTGAATTTTGGTTACGGTAATTTTGAAGGCTCTCAAAGTTTGTCATCAACAAAATATATTGTAAAATGAGTTTGAAATCAAGTTTATTGTGCTAATAACAAAATAATTCATTTAAACTAATAACTGGCAGCAGTTTAATTTTTCTCTGTACGCTCTTCTATTTTTAGATTTCAATTATATCATTGAAAAATCATCGAAATTCATTATATACAGTTTGAATTGATAGGAACATAGCTTCTATACCTGGAACTCAACCTTTTAGCCATGACATAGCCATATTTTAGATACACTTTTCATCATTTTAATATTACTGAGTTCTACAGGACATTTTTTATGCGACTAGACATCTATTTCATTTTATAATTAGCTTTTTATCGTCTATTGATGAAGGTTTAGAAGAAGAAATTTCAAAGCGAACGAAAGCTGCATGGGCATCATAATTTATGCACATTGAAAATATTGGAAATAAGTGAACTTATGATGCAAAACGTTATTTCTGCTCTCCTATACGGTTTCGAGACATGGCAACTCCTATCTGAGCACATTGCACGTCTCCAAAGAACAATCTAAATAATTTTTTCCTATGACGAACCATCAATATTGAAAGGATTGTCCGCGGAAAGGTTGTAAAATGAGAGGGTCATATTTGCAGAAATCCGGTGGACCGTTGGTGCGGCGGGACCTCAAAAAAATTGAAAAATTCAAAACCCGGGATTTCTATTTTTTGTTTCACTCTGAATTTTCAACGAACTTTCCTCATTCCTATACGTTTCGCTGTCGTAAATTTTTCCCATTTTTCCCTACCCGGGACTTCACTATTTCTCTATTCGCGACACGGGGACGGGACATTAATTTTCTCCACACGGGACCCCCTTTTTTTTTAACAAAATTCCCTCACATCACTGGTACAAACGTCTGATGGAATGGATCCACCACACAAAAAGAACGATCAATGGTCCGATTAAATTAAACTCTGAATCTCCAATTTCACACATGAACGGTCCACGAAAGGATTCACCAAAATAAGGAACGAAAGCTGCATGGGCATTATAATTTATGCACATTGAAAATATTGGAAATAAGTGAACTTATGATGCAAAACGTTATTCTTGCACGGTTCCGAGACATGGCAACTCCTATCTGAGCACATTGCACGCCTCCAGAAAACAATCAAAGCCAGTTGTTTCTATGCCGAATGTGGGACATCAAAAAATTGTAAATTTCAAATCCCCGGGGACCGGGACTTTCAATTCCTGACGGAATGGATCAACCAAACCAAAAGAACGACCAAAAGCTCGCTGGTCCGATGAAATGAAACTCTGAATCTCAAATTTCACACATGATGTGCTAACGCACGCATATTAATTAAATGAGTAACGTGAACTATATTCTATTTGTATGCGACGTATAAATAGTGGACGTGTCAAATATATTTCATTCTATGTTTATTTGGTTATATTTTTTATTCTATAGTCGTCGCCAAATTCGATTACCGCTGCAAATTGTGGCGCACTTTTTACATATTATTTTTTCATTTAATTTTCATGATTATTTTTTGTTTAGGCTCGTTCTATACTGTTTTTGCTTAAATAAATTGAAGAATATGTTTTAGATGTTGTTTCAATCGTAGAATAAATGTGGAAAATAATAAATAATCATGAAAATTAAATGAAAAAATAATATTTAAAAAGTGCGCCACACTTTGCGGCGGTAATCGCATTTGGCGACGACTATATCTTTATTGGTTTATATTGCTTATTGTTTTATCTTAATAAATGGTTTAATTACCCAAGTTTGAGGTACGACCAAAAGGCGCCGCTCTTTTCATTGGTGCATCGGCTCATAGTGTACGAACTCGAAGAGCAAAAAACCGCGTGGCACGCTGAGATTGGCTGAATCGTTTGGACAGCCGGTGGATCGTACCTCAAACCTGGGATAATTGGATCGTTATGTTTGGAAAGAGCAATATGGATCGTCGTTCGAGCATTGCCGCGGAGTGGAACGTTGGAAAGAGCAATATGGATCGTCGTTCGAGCATTGCCGTGGGGAGTACAACGTAGATCGAGAAACTTGGTTTCAAAACGTCGCCGGGAAGCCATTATAATGGACGTCGTTTGTTCTAGGGCCCGGGAGTGTGCTGACGCACGCATATTAATTAAATGAGTAACGTGAACTATATTCTATTTGTATGCGACGTATAAATAGTGACGTGTATATTTCATTCTGGATTTGTTTTTTTGTTTTTTCTGGATTCCAATATATTTCATTCTGGATTTGTTTGGTTATATTTTTATATTCTATTTTCATTGTTTTATATTGTTTATTATTTTATCTTAATAAAGGTTTAATTACCCAAGTTTGAGGTACGACCAAGAGGCACCGCTCTTTTCACATGAACGGTCCACGAAAGAATACAGTGGGACGATTCAGTCGATCGATTTGGAGAGAGTTAGTCCGCTTCTCATTTCGCATTATTCAGACTCCAAAGTAAGTATCTTTTCCTATTAGTCTTTACATGTTTTGATTTCCCGGAATGAAGATTGTATAATATATAATTTTTTAAATCTATTGTACTTTTCAGAGATCCTAATGGAAGATTTAAAAAAAAATAGGAAAAAATGATCGTCTCGGATGCACGGCCACACGACCACAAAGAACTTTTACGTCTATTCCTCTTAAATGCGTGTTATTTATCCATTTTTTTTGAAAGCACACATTGATGAGATACAAAAGGGTGGCCTTCCAAACGAGAACCTCATTCCATCTCTGAAAAGTACAATATATCTTCAAAAATATTTTAAATAGCATATACTCCTAAAAATGTTTGTAGCACATAAACTATAAGTTCGCAAGGTATTTCCTCATAGTAATACCTTAAATTACCGGCACATCTCAAACAATAATAATTAAAATAACTTACTCTATAATGTATAAACATGTTTCAAATAACAAATATATTTGCAAATAATCCCAGTAACTTGTCGATGTTGCAAAATATGTGGCGTTATAGTAGTGAATTAGTAACATTGTGTTGGAAATCTGAGATCGGATAAAATAAGTTACCTTTAAGGCAATATGAAAATATAAATTAGTATAAAAAACCAAGGAATAATAAATAGAATAGATTATAAATTTATGAGTCCACGATCATTATTTAATTTCGAACCATAGTGAGAGAAAAATAATGACTTACTAAACTTGTGTCAAATTTCAAATCTTTATAATTTTAAATTGGAGAGCAAAATTTTATGCCAAAACAATATAAATAAAAATAATAGATGAAGAATTAATTCAAATTGTAGAGTTTCTGACATTGAAAATGGTTTATATATAAATATTAACTACGTTGTGCAGAATAAACTAATAACATCTAATGGAGTCAAATAATTAATTATTTATATATAAGTCTCGTAAATTGACAATTTTTTTTTCAGTTAATATAATGATATGTTTTTTTTTTAAGATAATTGAATTAAGAATTATCATGTTTTTTAAATATCTGCGTAAATGTTAGAAACTATATTCATAATTATGAGAAACTAATATTGCTGATAGTGATAATACTCTTTTTGATTAATATGTAGGTTCTACGCACGCCAAATAAACATGAGAATTGTGAAAATTTTAAACGCACTTCCTTCAAAATGGTAAAAAAACAACTAATTTTTACGCTAACATTATAGGCTTCTTTTAAATTATCTCTGGCACTTTACATTTTGGATATATGTTCAATTTAAAGAACTTTCTGAAACTTCTGTTTTTAACAATTCATTTGGCGTAATTCCATCATTCATTTTTTCGAGCTTCATTTCCGTTCGAGAAAAAATTCAGTAAAAAATGCAAAATGATGTATGCACAATTTTGATTTTTGAAGATAAACATTTAAATGAGTATAAACCTTACAGTTTCTGTAAGCGTACGTTTTGTATACCTTAACACTCCACTGCCACGAAACCGCGCCGCATTGCAAATGACTTCGCACCAATGGCAAACTCAACCTTTTAATTTATTATTTTTATTTTCAATATTTTCAACAATTAAAAGTCACTTAGATTTACGATGAAGAGAAGACTATTCTGTTCCATTAATTGAGGTAGTAAGAATTTATTTTCATTAATTCATCAGGGTTTCTGCAGAATGATAAATTGAAACTGATAAATAAAATATTGAAAATAAAAATAATAAATTAAAAGGTAATGTTTGCAATTGGTGCAAAGTCTCTTGCAATGCGGCGCGGTTTCTTGGCAGTGGGGTGTCTTAATATTATAAATTATTCTACCTGATTAAGATCCGCCACCCGTTCTAGTAAAATGACCGGCTCATTTGGTAATCCTACTTGTAGCTTTATAAGTAGTCGACCTTCTTACAGGTTTGTAAGTTGATGAAAATTGAATTTTTTGTCTTCGAACAATCAAAACAGTTTATTACTTATCATAAATGTATACGCAGAGTTCTATAAAACGTAACGAAATTGTTTTAATCGACTTTTGCGTGTGGCTTTACGTCTATCTAAATAGACTTATCTGTGCTAAAATTTATATATAATCAAAATATAAGAAATTGAAAATTCAATTTCCAAATTTTTGAATTATTTTCAAGTTAATAATTTCTCTGTTTTTCATTATATTTTTTCTACGAACTTCTTCCTTAACCCAATAAATATTTATATTTAATAAATTTCATTTAGAATTTCACAATGATAATATTAGGTCTAGAAATTAATTTCCGCGTTTTTTTGTTGTTGATATTTTGTCAAAATAAAATTATTTTTATATAACGAATTTTATGTTATAATGTTCTCTGTATTATCAGCTTTCTACTTATATATAACTTTCTTCACGTACTTTATAAAAATCATTATTTTGGGTTAAGAATATGTCCACCTATGTGCCAGGAAAACGTCATTTGCGGGAAGCTCTTGTTTTCCTTTTCCAACTCAATAAGAAAGCCACTGACGCACACCAAATGCTTGCCCAAGCTTACGGCGATGCTGCACCATCCATAAGAACCTGCCAAGAATGGTTTCAGCGTTTCAAATCGGGAGATTTTGACGTCAACGACAAAGACCGATCAGGACAGCCAAACAAATTTGAAAACGAAGAGCTTCAGGCTTTTTTTGATGAAGATTCGGCTCAAACACAGCAGCAACTCGCCGCATCTCTCGGCGTCACGCAAAAAATCAATTTCTCATCGATTGAAAGCAATTGGGAAGATTCAAAAGGAAGGAAAATGGAGCAAAGAAAAACAACTTCCCAAATCTTGTTGGACAGATTTCAAAGAAAGTCTTTTTACACCGCATCATAACTGGCGATGAAAAGTGGGTGTACTACGACAATCCGAAGCGAAGAAAATCGTGGGTTAGTCCCGGTGAACCGACAACTTCGACCGCAAAACCCAACATCCACGCGAAGAAGGTCTTATTGTGCATATGGTGGGACCAACAAGGAATTCTGTACTCTGAAATGCTCCAACCTGGCGAAACAATCACTGCGAATAGCTATCAACATCAACTAATGCAGCTGCGACATGAAATCGCAGTATAAAGACCAGAATGGGCGGGTCGACACGAAAAGGTCATATTGCTTCATGACAACGCAAGGTCGCATGTTGCTCAAGCGGTGAAGGATACGCTGAAAGAGTTCAAATGGGAAGTCTTACCGCACCCGCCGTACTCTCCGGACATTGCCCCGTCGGGTTATCATCTTTTCCGGTCAATGGCTCATGGTCTGACGGAGCAGCGCTTTCGAGATCATCAAGACGTCAAAAAATGGCTAGATGAATGGACTGCGGCCAAACCAGAAAAATTCTATTATGATGGAATCCATAAGTTGCCCAAACTCTGGGAAAATGTTTTTATTAATGACGGAAATTATTTTGAATAAAAGTTTTGTTTAAGTTTGTCCAGTTTTTTATAGTTTAATATGCGTAAAAAAAGCGGAAATTAATTTCTAGGCCTAATAGCTAACTAGGGAGGTCATTTTTGAATCCAAAAGGTTTCGGGCTGATACTTTGCATGGTGATAGCTGAGGACATTTTATTAGTTCATACAAAAAGGTATCCTGCACTGGGGATTTAAGTGGGTTAAAAGCGGTTCAAAGTTACCAACCTCAAGTAGTCCATTTTTAAAATTGTAATTTTTTTTTGTATTTTTCATACCTTCCTGTTGAAAGACGAATCTGATGATTTAATACTGTGTTCTACAGGAATTTGGGTGGGTAACTTTGAACCGGTTTTTAAGCCAGTTAAACCCCCAGTGCAGGACAAGTTTTTGTGTGCACTAATAAACTGTGCTAAGCTATCACAATGCCAAGTTTCAGCCCGGAACTATTGGATCCAAAAATGACCTCGCTAGTAAGCTGAGCGCGACATAAATATAATTTTGGTGACTAATCATTTCAGAAATTTTTCCAAATGAAAATTATGATTTTTGAATATTTAAAGATTATTTCAATTTTATTGACGACGCATTGTAAAAATCCGCGCGCTGCGACAATTATAAAAATGGAGAGTTGCCTTTTATGTCTCTCTATTTATAATGGTCTTGTTCTTCATGTAATCTTCATGTGAATATTTCTTATTTCCATCTCTGTAAAATGACTTGGCTGGACTAAAATTTGTTCTAAATTATAGAAATGAACTGCAATTTAAGCTCTGTATAACTGAGCATCCATTTTTATAATTTGAATTGGTGTGTACCGGAAAGAGGAAAAATCATATTATAACATTTTAAAAAGCGTTTTGCTAAAATTTACATTATTTTTGATTATACAGAGTTTTTTTTGAATTCTGCAAACTTTAATTCGAATTTATGGAACAGTTTTGTAAAATCTTCAAACTAAACATAACATTTGTTTAGAAATTCGGATTGAGTTTATCTAGTTGCACGCCAATTGGCAAATTTAGAAAAATTCACACGATCATTTCTCTTAAAAAAAACTAATTGTTCTTTGATTTAGCGAGCTCTTCTTAAACAATATAAGAATCTTGTCATAGTTCTTAAATAATAGATTAAGGTTAATTTACTGAGCAACTACATTGGCGTATAGTTTTATTGTTATTCTTCCAAACACTGGTGAATCCGAACGCGTCGGTTGAGAACAAAACGCGCTTCGGCGACGGAAGAAAAAGCTTTTACTAATATCTAATAAATAAGAATTATTCAAATCTTGGCAGTCCAGGCTTCCTCACGATAATTGAAATAAAATATAGAACTAAATTAAAGTATAATGATATAACAACGAAACTTTTTCCAAGCTCATTAGAGCCAAGGTTATTAAAATAAATTAAAATTGAAATAAAAGGATTTTAAAATCTATTTTGGAATTTGAAAAAAACATTTACGGTACGCTTAAATGTTTAAACTATTTTGTATACAGTAAACATATTTCTTCTCTCTTAGCTTGCTTCTGAATACTTAAAATCTATGTTTTTAAGATTTTTCTCGTGAACGAAGCGTTTTTAGCTTGCGGCGGACGCGTTGGGATTCACGAGCTACAGTCACTAGTTAATCATAACCTATTGTTTCATTTTAAATAAGTATTATTTTTTCGTTTTTCTATGATTCGGAACGTTACCATTTTTTATGCATTTGTTGACGATAATTTCAACCTTTTGTTTTCATACTAAGCTTTTGATATAAAACATATTTAGCGATCAAGCTTTTTTTTTTTACTGACTATATATATATAAACAAAAACACTTTATATAATCATAAAAACACACCAGCACGCCAACTAGTATGATAATAAAATAATCTCAGTAAAAGTGCTAAAATCTGATTTTTTGGAAAAATATTAATATTTAAAAACAGTTTAAGACAAGTCAAGTTAACTTGTCGTAATCAATGTTCTATTGAAAAGACGTAACTTTTCAGACACAATTAAAATCAAAAAATCGTTTTTTCCAGTTGGCGTGCATCAGATGAAAATATGTATAGAATGACAAAAAGATACTGGTAATCAAACAAACAACTAATCGACCACCAAACTCACTCAGTTGGACCGATTGAACCAAGCTCGTGGGAGTGCTTTGACTCATTAAAGTAACAAAGCTAAAAATATAGCAGACTAGGACAATAAAAGTTATTTTTCTTTTATTGCACCAGCAAACACGTAGAGTTTCAGCGTAGAGCAATCTGTGACGCAAATTGGCGCAAGGACGTATCTTTTAAATTAAACAATAAGGGTTAAATTTATATCTTATAGACTAACTATTCTTTAAATCAACCAGACATCCCTAATATGTGAGGATCATCGATAAAATCTGAAATCATATTTTAAACTAACGGTTTAATTTTTAGCTCAAGATGTCAAGATAAACTACAAAGATAATAATACTTTCTAGACAATTCAACTTCTTCACGAGTTTTTAAAAATTGCTACTTGTTATTATTAAATTTAAAGAATTGTTAGTATTGCCTTACCAAAGCATAAAATGCTAAATATTAGCATTTATTAGCATTTTCCCATAATATATAAATTGTACCGGTGATATAGAATAAACATTCAAAATAAATATAGAACTACATGAAACTTATTTTTAAAAACAATTAAGAGAATCTAGTAGCATTAAATAGATAAATGAGATTAACCCATTATCTCATAATTAAAAATAACAATAATGAAAGTACCACTAAATATATTTTTGGGTTTTGTTCTTCTCCATACACATTTTGTAGCTTTATAGCAATTCAGAAGATTAAAAGTTCAAGCTTTATATACTAAAATATATTCTATTTTTTATTGCAATGTCAAAAATGAGTAATAACTTTGAAAGTATTAACAGCTATTAGCAGGAAGTTATTCGATTTTTCAAATAGTAGACGCCGTTTTGCAACGAGAACAATTATTTTTAATGTAAAACAATTGTTTTAATAATTTTGTTGTTTTACAGGTAAACGCCAAATGAAGTTGTAATTACAGACTCTCAGAAAGTCCTCTCGAATCTACCATCTAACAAACCTAATCAGATTTTTGAAATAGTTTAATACAAAATTAAATAAGTTATGTGAAAAATACTTTATAGGTAACACGTTAGAATTTATAGTATGAAATGTATTATAGTACAGTCACAATTTTCATTTGGCGTGCAGATACAGGCTATCACTCAGTTTTGGTTTTACGAAATCTACCAGTAATTACCAAAGTGATGATAGCTATAAATAAGCTATTGGTATTTTCAGAGATCTGTGCCTAATGGAATAGAAAAAAAAAGAAAAAAAATGATATTTTCGGATGGACGGTCCATAAACGACTTTTCCGTCTATTCCCCTTCAATGTGGGCTGCCCATTTTTTTGAGACAACACACATTGATGGGAGATGAGAAGATGGCCGTCCAAACGAGAACCTCATTTCATTCTAATTTTTTTCCTCTTCCTTTAGGCACCGATATTTGAAAAGGACAATACTATATTAATCAGGAAATTGTAGGACTAAATTGATTTAAAAAAAATTTGTATAATACCCTAGAAATGGTAATTTATCAATGATTTTTCATCACCGTTTAACGAATAAATAGGTTCATGCATATGACCTCCCTCTGATATGATTTCTGATCATTGATTAGCGGATAATAGCCCCAGGGAATATTTATGACGTCTGGAAATTCTACAGTAAACTAGTGTTGTGAGTAATAAGTAAAAGTGATATCTATATGGTAAAAATTTGAAATAATGTGCAGTGACATTTATCGAAGGCGTTCCTTAAATTGTTTACAAATAAAACAGTAATATTTTAAAATTTAAATGAATGGCAAACTCATGGGAATTTCAATTTTTAAAATAAAATGAAAATAAAGCATCATTTAACGTAATTTGCGTAATTTTTAAATAACAGAGCAAAGCAAAAATCCAAAGTCCTTGTCCAATGTTCATAGTTCATAAGTTACAGTGTCTAACAGTAGTAGAAGTTTCTAGAAAAACAATTGATATTACCTAACCACATCGATTGAAATGATGATTTTTGAATATTTAAACGTGTATAATGAAGCTTCACGCAAATATTGTGTATTTCAAAATAGTTGACGACGCAATCACACTGCAAATACGGCATACTAATTAAAATTCATTTTCAAATCGATTATTTTATTAATTTTTGTGAAATTTTTTAGTTGTTATTGCTTATATTTCACGTTTATTAATTAAAAATTGTTAAAATAATCGATTTGAAAATGAATTTTAATTAGTATGCCGCATTTGCAGCGTGATTGCGTCGTCAACTATTTTGAAATGGACTATATTTTCGATTCCTAGGTTCGTGGAGTTTTTATATTATTTTTTTTTAATATTAACAATTGTCTTGTTGTTTGGCTAAGTGTATATATTTATCTGATAGCGCTTTTTCTGCTCTACAGAACTGTGTTTTTGGTTTGTTCTAAAGTCTTAAATTTTCATCATTTTTCAGGCTTAGAAATCAACTATCCAGGACAAAAATCAGTATTTTCGATCTCTGCTCTTTTTCGCTTCGAGCAACACGCGATCATAAAAAGATATTTGTGTACCGAATCGTCATGGAAGATGAAAAATGGTGCCTGTACGTCAATCTGAGGCAAAGAAAGGAGCGGGTGGCTCCAGATGATACGCCAAAGCCGAGACTCAAGCAAGATCTTCACCCAAAAAAGACCATGATCTGTGTTTGGTGGAACGGGGAGGGCATGCTGCACTGGAAAATGCTCGAAAGAAACGCAACGATCGACAAGGAGCTCTATGTTGCCCGGCTGCACCGCGTAAATAAGATAACACGATTGACAAGGCCAAGTCATCTTGCTCCACAACTACTCCAGACTGCATATTGCACACATCAAAACCGCTCTGCAAGAGATCGAATGGGAGGTTCTTCAGCAGTCACCATACTCTCCAGACCTTGCGCCATCCTATTATCAGCTTTCCCGCTTTCTGTCAAACCTAATGAGGGATGAGGGATCCTTCGATGGCGAAGAGGACCTCAAAAACTGGCTCAACAACTTCTTCCACACCAGACCGGGACATTTTTGACGGAACAATATCAACAAATTGATCGAGAGGTGTCGTAAACAGTAACGGCGAATACATAATTTAATAATTGATTATTATTATAACCATTGTTTTTTTTTTAAAATAAATTTTTGTGAAAAAAAACTCTACAAACTTATTCCTTAACCCAATATAAAATTATCTCTAAACTTCAAAAAGACTTTGAAATTTAAGCTCCTTGCATCATAACTAGCATCCATTTTTATCATTTCAATTGGGGTGTCTAACAAAAAGGATGCGTGCTCCGCAGTAGTCCGGTTTTGAGAAGCGGCTCATCACAAAATAGTGAAAGAAATCGCGATTATGTAGCCAATAACTTCTTGCGCAATCAGAGAGAATATGTATAAAGAACTGTCCTGTGTCTCCAAATAAGTTTAGAATGTGTGTGCAAAAAAATTTAGTTCTATAAATTTAAGATAATCCTGTTTAAATTGTATGAAACAATTTTTTATTAAAAAGACGCAAAATTTTCAAACACGCTTGAAAATTAGAGAAATTGTTATTTTCATTGGGAGTGCTACCGTATCTTGATGCACCAAGAATAGTGTACTCTTTGATGTGGATTTGCGGAAGTGCTATTATATAGATAATGAGAACATTCATTGAATAAGTTTAGTGACGTATTTTATGACGGCAGTAGAGCTTAAGCTCTAGTTCAATGAATTACTTAGCTTTCGCGTGGGATTTTGTGATTAGAAAAAGTTGAATTTGAACGGCCGGACGGCTTCAAAGAATATTGATTCCGATTTGTAATACATTTTTAGGTTCTAAATATTGTTGCTAAAGCTAGAAAAACGAACCAAAAATCTGATCAGAAGTAAGATTTACAGTGTCATAATACAACTCCAAATGTAAACAGGGATTTTGCTATTTCTACGCATGCCTTACAACTTTCACGTGTAATTTTTTTGTCTATTTGGTCGAATATTAAAATCTTCACAAAATATTAGATTTGAGCACGTTTTCTAAGCTCGTTTTATTAGCGTTCCAGTTGTCGTTGGAAAATCAAAATTCAAATTCCGGAATCCCGAATCTGGAACTGGAAGTTTTGCTCATCACTGGTGAAATGTTTCAGATTGGCTGTTCTGACTTTTCGTTTTAGTTGTAAATGTGCTCAAAATGTGATATTTATGGTGCATCATGTAGCACGCCAACTGGTATGGTTATAAAATGAGCTCAGTAAACGTGCTAAAATCAAACTTTGCGGCAATATATTAATATTTTAAGGTAGTTTAAGAATACCTTGTTTAAACTGTCGAGAACAGTGTTTTCTAGAAACGGCGTAGAAACTTTAACACACTAATAAAAATCGCAAAATCGCTATTTTAATTTGGCGTGCATTTAGCAATTCTGACCAAACCATTACCTTTAATCAAATGACAAAAAAATTATATTAACTAACTGATTAAGAAAATGTAAAAATTTGTTTAGTCCCAGGGATCCGCCTACGAGGTTTTCCTTAGCGTTGCGTAATTAAAACTTTAAATTTTGTCAATCATTGAACCACAACCACAGAACTAAATCAAAAAAAAAAAAAAAAAAATTGTTGGCACTCACAGTAGTACCACAACTAAATATTTCGTGCGTTAAGTGAATAGTAAGTAAATACTTTCTATTTAAACAAGATCTTGGTCCATTTCTGGCTTTATTAAGAAATTACTTGGTATACCCAATTTACGTGAATATAGCCTATAAAAACCAAAAATAAATCGTAATGATAATACAAAATATTAGTTTGGATATAATATTTTGTATTTTATGATGATCAAACTAAAATACGTAATAAAATATTGGCGTTACCCTTTTAGAATAAGAAAAAAACGTGATGGGGAACTTTTAGTTTCATGTGAAGTATCATCATAAATATAAAAAACAGATTTTTTTTAAGATTTAAATTTTTGGAACTTTACCTCCATTTTTTTAATATAACGGATAATGAATATATATTATCAAAATATTGTCCTTTTCAGAGATTGGTGCCTAATGGAAGAGAAATAAAAGAAGAGAAAATGATGGGCGGACACACGGCCACAAACAAAATTTTTCTCAATTCCTGTTAAATATGTGCTGTCCATAATTTCGTAAAAAAGAATGACCGTCTAAAAAGAGAGGCCGTCCAAACGAGAACCTCATTTCTTTCTAATTTTTTTCCTCTTCCATTAGGCACCGATCTCTGAAAAGGACAATACAAGAAATTGACAATTCCAATTTTATTTTCATAAAAAATAAAAGTGATAAATCTGATTTGATCTATAAATTTTGAAGAAATATAATGAAAAACAGAGAAATTATTAACATAAATAGAATATTTGTTTCATGATCTCTTTGAGACCATTTAAAATAATTCAAAAATGCTTAAATTGAATTTTAAATTTCTTATATTTTGATAATAATTAATTCAGGTATAGTCGTCGCCAAATGCGATTACCGCCGCAAATTGTGGCGCACTTTTTTAATTAATATTTTTTCATTTAATTTTTATAATTATAATTATTTTCCACAATTATTCCACTATTTAAACAACATCTATAACATATTCTTCTATTTATTAAAGCTATAACAGTATAGAACGAGCATAAACAAGGAAATAATCATAAAAATTTAAAGAAAAAATAATATTTGAAAAGTGCGCCACATTTTGCGGTGGTAATCGCATTTGGCGACGACTATATAATCTATAATGAAAGAAAAATATACAATTGTTTTTTGGAACAACTACTTAATATATTTTAATGAATTTCTACATTTCCTATTATTGAACTTCCTTGGTAACAATACGCCGGTTATAGAAAAGTTTTGTTGTTTTTTGCTGTTTTTCGTAGTTAGAATAGATTATTTATCATTTGACAAGTCTCAATAATTTTTGTTCTAACCGGGATAGTAGAATATACATTTATAATTTACAAATACAAAGATTGAAATAAAACACATGCCAAATGAATTTCTGAAACCGGAAGCTGAGAAAAGCCATTTGAACATCGAATATCGTGGAACTCTGAAGTCTCGGAAGTATTTTAAGAGAAGCCTGTCATAATTACGTAGAAAATAGTTGCTAACTTTCTCGTGTATATTAATAAAATTTGTAAAATTTGCATTTGGCGTGATAACTTAAACATTACTGAACTCCACTGCCAGGAAATAAGCGCAAATTGCAAGAAAACCGTGCAGAAATTTTGCAAAACACGCTCTTTCAATTTTATAAAGATTTTTTTAAATTTTTGAAAGGAACGAATACGTTTAAAAATGGAAAAATGCGCAAATAGTGCGCGCCATTTTTCAATTTATGCGTATTGCGTATTTCGTGGCAGTGGACTAGTGTACGAATTTTAATCGCAGTATAAAATAAAAGAACTACAAATAAAATTATAGCAAGATTAAAAGTAATCTACAATACAAAGATCTTTATAAAGATTTAAAAATGTTTTAATGATTTATGTTTTCAAATACGTTATTGAAAGATAATTTCTATTCAAATTAAAACACCTACTTAATTAAAACAGTTAAACAAGTTAAAAAACAACTTAGAATCACAAATAATAGGTAAATTGTGAGTATAAAAAACAAATCAAATCCATAGCCAACTCGTTTTGACTTGTTTTAAGTAACATATGACGAACGACTACTAGTTCACAGCTATATATGCTCTTCAAGAGGCATCCCAATTAGCTATTTCCATAATGATAATGTGACGTCATATCTCATGAAAACATTAAATAATAAGGAAAAATATACAAAAATGATGTTTTTCTACGCAATATACACTGAAAGAGCAAAGTGATAGAACACCTCCATTGACAGGTTTAATAGCTGTTAAATTTAAAATTGAGAGCTCCTTATTATTTTTAGTTTCTAATGTTTTTATTAGGTAAAAATATAAAGTATAAATGTTAGTTTGTTTTTTTTTAAATTTTCTCTTGATTTTGCATAAAAAACATTTTGTACAATATTGTTTTGTATGTTGGGTTTAGAGTAATTATTATCAAAATCTAAGAATATGAAAGGTTTGATTTGATCATTTTTGAATTATTTTCAATGGTCTCAAAGAGATCATGAAACAAATATTCAATTTATGTTAATAATTTCTCTGTTTTTCATTATATTTCTTCAAAATTTCAAGATCACGTCAGATTTATTACTTTTATTTTTTATGAAAATAAAATTGGAATTGTCAATTTCTCAGATTTTGATAATAATTAATTTTTTTCAAAATTGAATTATATTTCTACATTTAAAAAACTTTAAATATACTTACTTAATTACAAATAAAAAATATTTTCTACAACTCTTTGATTCTCTTTAATTGGAAATAAGCTGACCATCAAATAATCCCAGAAGTCTATGTTCATGATTCGATTAACGTCAGCACCACGTGGTATGGTAATAAAATGAGCTCAATAAACGTTCTCAAATGTAACTTTGCGGCAAGATATTAAAAAGTTTAGGTAGTTTAAGACGAGCCTAATTAAATTTTAATGGAAATTACTTTGTTAAAGTGACGTAGAAGTTGTTTAGACATTATCAAAAATTGAAGAATCCTTATTTGAATTTGGTGGACGGCAGGATATTTCCAAAGATTAAAAAATTATATAAAATATATCTTGAGAAATTGACTTTAAATGTATTTTGACTTGAGAAACTACCGCGAGAAGCCAAAACAACATTTTGAAAATTATAAATTTCAATATTCACTTAATGAAGATGACTTATTAGGCTTTATTGAGCAAAAAAACATCAAATCGACACGCTACTGGTAACATTCAGAAGGAAGGAGGATGGATAATGTATGAACAACAGCACATAAGTGCCAAATTTTTTCTTGAAAGTAAACAACCAAAATCAATATTGCATTGACTTATCACAGGGGATGAATATGAATTCATTCCGATAACCCAAAACTTGTGGACACACGCCAAATGAAAATGTCAATTTATCCATTTTTAAATGTATATTGTAAGGTTCCACCTATACGTGCATGTGTCATCTTCACATTAAGTTAGAATACTCGTCTTAAACTATCTATAAATCCTCGTTTCTTGTAAATAATTTTTGGTCAGCCTGTCCAAACTGATCTCTCATTGGTCCTTTTACAGTTGGCGTGAGGACACAATCAGGACCAACATTAAAGTCGACACCTGAAACGAGCGGAAATATTATACTTTCCATATGTTGTGAACAGAAGGGTATTTCTTATTGTGACGGGCTTAAACTCGGGAAAATTGTACATCAGATCGTTATTAGGAATAATTAATCAATTGGAGCCGAGAGCTTGCCGCAAAATCACAAGGAATTTGCGTTGAAACACGATTCCCCGATATTGTCCAATGCTGGAAGAAACGTCAAAGATTCCTTGAAAGAGAGGATAAAGTTTAACGCGTCCTTCTATTTACTGGTAAATTCTCCATCAAAAAGAACTCAAAAGAGTTACGAAAAGTAAATTTTCTAATCACAATAAATGAAATTTCATAATTGTTCAGCCGGCGCGCCAAATGGGAATAACGATTTTTAAAATTTAAAGCGTATTTAAAAGAACTTGCGCGCAATCTTGCGTCCTTTTAACAAAAGATTTTTTTACTACACGCCTTTTCTTAAACTATCTAAAAAAGTAATATATTTCCGGAAAGTTAAATTTGAGCACGTTTACTGGGTTCATTTTATTACTTTTTTAAGTGCGCGGTGATAGAAAAAATATAAAATCAGTCTTTGCAATAACACAATTTTAAAAACATATTAAAAAATTAAGTAAATGTTGAAATACGAGCTATATAATAAAAAGAGCACAACTACAACATTCGAGGTACTAGCTTACTATTTATATATCTAAATGGGAAAACAATAAAAAGTGCATATTGTTTATAGCAAATTTAAAATATAGCAAATCCCCATTAACCAATTACTAAATATAATTAATTAATAATTCCCCGAAGAAATGAAATAAATTAAAAAAACACGAAAACATTTTCTAATTTTGTCATTTCCAAGCATTCAAAAAACTTGGCATGTGTATATTGAAGTTGTTAATATATCAGGAAGTTCATCAAGCTAACTCTAAACGTTCAAAATAAAGTATAGAGTATGATCCTAATTATACTGTAGCTTTCAATACAATATACGTCAAATGTTTACGGCACGCCTCCCCGAGATATTTGAACACATTTCTTCAACAAAAGACTGGTTGACTTTGAATAACATCTTTTTATTGGAGTGTCGTTCGGGAATGAATATTAAGGTTCACGTGTAAGTGAAATTCTAATTATCACATCAATGTTGTAGGCTTCACTTAAAATATCATTGACGCTTTAAATTTTAATCTTAATTGATATTTCTGATCTGATGTTTGTATGAATTAATTTTGTCTATTCCCGTATTTAGCACGGCATGCGAGAAAATTCTCAAGCATATGCTTCGGTCAATTTCTCGGTTGCCCTCTTGACGAAGAATCCAGTAGCTATTTGAGCCTATTATTTGGGAGTAGGCCTGCTACCTCTTAGAATAGTTACTAATGTTAACCAGGCATTTCTCTGCACTTTCTGCTGGGCGCTTCCTTGACTGTGTTTTGCACGAAAAGTGCTCCTGTTAGGTCGCGAGGTGCTTTTTGCATGAAAACAGACTCTTCCTGTTATATAGCGTAAACACGTCATCAATCTTTGTTAAAATTTGATGTTGTTTTTTGGAGTGAGGACGCTTCGTGTAATTTTGATGAAACTTTGGTTAATTTTTCGGTTTGAATTGAATGTACTGGCGGCAGTTTTGCACGTGTTCTGATAAAAATTTCGTGCAAAACACAGTCACGCCACCGTCAAGCGCAAAGTGCAGAGTCGCATATAAGCTCTGTATAATGCGTAAATAAGGTTTTTGGATTAGTTTTCCGTTTAAAACCAGAGTTGGCGTGTTCGTTGACTCGCAGTATCTCTACTTATGAGCACATTTTTTTTGTTTTTGAAAGGTTGGTGAATCTATTTATATAAGAAAAATAGTATTAAAGGCATAGGCTGTGCAAAATATGTAAAGACTACATACCTTTAACAAGGTTAGAAGTTATTTAAAGGATTTAAAGATCAATAATATCGATTTAATATATATTTGATATCATGCAAATGAAAATAATATAATTAACCACCTCCGAAAAACTTTAATAATTTGCTACAAAATAATTAAATGCACACATATGTAAACTAATACAAAAATAGTTTGTTAAATTTATATTTTCCTTTTCAGAGATCGGAAGAGCAAAAAAGAGCAAAAAAGAAGGTCACACGACCACAAACGATTTTTTCGTCTATTCCTCTTCAATGTGCGTTATCCATTTTTTAGACAACACACCTTGATGAGATAGAAAAGAGCGTCCGTCCAAACGAGAACCTCATTTTGGTCTAATTTTTTCTCTTCCATTTGGAACCGATCTCTGAAAAGAACAATATTTTAAATAAAACATTGGAAATATAACTAGCAGTCGTTCTCATCATATAATAATACATTACAATATTTAATTATTCAAACACTCGTGGAATATAAATATGATTCTGAGAAAGCTGGCAGTTGTTTTTTTCAGAGAACATCATTTAGGTAAAGTATAAAATGAGGAAGTAAATTGGTAAAAGTAGAGCTTCGTAAGAACGTCAACTGGTATGGTAAAAAAGAGCTCAGTAAACGTGCTCAAATCTAACTTTTTGGAAATATATTCACATTTTTACATAGTTTAAGGATCGCCTAGTTAATTTATCATAAACAAGGCTTCATTGAAAAGACGTAACAATTCTCAGAAGGCACGCTTAAAAATTGGAAAATCGTAATTTCCAGCTGGCATGTGTAAGTACTTTTGGTAAATTCTTTTTTTCATTATAAATAGATTACATTTTAAAAATGGCAAATTATAATTCAAGAAAAAAACCATTACACATTAACTTTACCTAACTAGAAAGGTCATTTTTCGATTCAAAAGATTTGGGGCTGAAACTTTGCATGGTGATAGAGCGGAGGACACACAAGAAATTGAAAGAAATGCAATTTTTACCTAATCGAGGACTGAACTACTTGCTGTAAAAAAACTAGCCCATAGTTTCCTTGAAGCAAAGTAAAACTGTGCACTTTTCATGTGTAGTAAAAAACCACAAAAAATCCTGTACTAAAAATAATCAAATTTCACGTTATTTATTGTTTTACCTAAGGAAATGCAGAAATTGAAATTTTACAACAAGCTAATTCCATCCATAACTGTGTTTCCCGCAGAAAACAGTTAATAATTTCTTAGGCGTGAGTTCTTAAATAATAATTTTTAAGCCTTTTCACGTGCTGCGTAAGGTTATTTAAAAGTGAGTAAAGGAGAATGCGTAATTCTCCCATACAAGGGTCAATGTTCATCCAGATTTGTAACTTCCAGTACACAACAAGGCCCAATCAATCAAAATAAATATCTGAAAATTTAGTCAGATTTCTTTTATTTTCGCTTGGAAAGTATTGTAATTCAACATTAAATTTAGTATTACAAATGCGTCAAAAACCATATTAAATTCATTTATTTTTAGTGTACCGCGTCTATTAAAGTTTTCTATTTTTGAACCCTAACGATTAAAAAACTACTTGCGATTTCATGCCATTCTGCATTTTTATTTTTAAGCTAGAAGTGAACAAAGTAGTTTGGGTAATTAAATTGTAGTGTTTAAAAAATTAAAAAAAAGTGATTATATGCACACCAACTGGTATACTAATAAAATAAGGTCAGTAAATGTTCTAGAATTTAACTTGATATTCATATATTTAAGTAGTGCAAGCAATATTAGTCCAAGCCAACTGATCACCTCTCAATAGTATCTCAGAAAAGCCTCTACAATGTAATATTTCTTAGAGGCATTAATATTCAGAGGTACTTTAAAATGGAATTTCTACAGTGACGTGAAAAATATCTTGTACCTTGCACGTAAAATGTTGTGTGACACGCTTAAATATTAGGGAAAACCGTAATTCGTGTTCTTTTACGCTATTACTGGAAACAAGGCTTCAACGCAACTGCAGCAGCAAAAAATATATGCCAAGTTGACGGCGACAATATCGTCTCGGATCGTACTGCGCGAAATTTGTTCAAAAGATTTAACGACGACGACACTGATCCCTAGGACAAGACACATTCAGGACGACCTACGACAGTGGATTCGGAAGCAATCAGTGAAGCTGAGGAGACCAATCTATCAATAAGCACTCGCAGATTGTCGGCCGAGCTCGATATTCCTCAAACATCCGCTGAACGACATCTTCACGCTGTTGGGAAAGTCAATAGACGCTGCCGAGAAGCATCTCATGCATTGACGGAAATTCAAGCTCAAAACGTATCGAGACTTGTCGAAAACTGCTCGAAAATCCTCAATATTACTGTTTTATACGTAGAACTGTAACTTTTGATGAAAAGTGAGTCTACTTCAGTAATCCGGACAGACAAAATCAATGGTTGGAACCAGGTCAAACGGCGGAACCGGTAGCAAAATGTGATCGTTTCTCAAAGAGGAACCTCTGTGTGTTTGGTGAAATTTCGAAGACGTAACACTTGGCGAGAAATATCCAGCATTGATCAATCGGAAGCGGATACTCCTTCAACAAGAATTGTTTTTCATGTGTTGTAAATTATGTTTAAATTTGTTAAAAAAAAATGTTAAAAAAAAAGTAAAGAGACGCATAAAATCGGAAAATTGCTATTACCACATGTCATGTCAGTTTGTTCTTCTATAGACGGAATTATATAAACATTAACAACTTTAAGGTGTACATAGCGGTAGAGATTTGACACTTTAAGGTTTACATAGAGGTAGAGTTTTTAAAAAACCAAACACTTTACAGTATTGTTTAAATGCAAAGCCCAATATTACATTTTATCAAAAAGTCGGTGGGCTTAGTATGTATACATACCAGGGTTGCAGGATGTTATTAAATCTAGGAAAAGTGGAAATTGCTCCCGTCGGAAAATAAAATGCTAATCTGCAAAAAACACGGATTATTACACCATTTCATTATAAATTTCGATTTTCATTTTTATAAAAAAATCAAAGATCTCAAAAGAATCGAACCAACATAGATTTTTCGTGAATCAAATCCTCTACCAGGTATGCTACGCATCCGCTTATGTATTAATTAATTAATCCGTTGAAGTTTGAGAAAGAATTTTAAAGTCTATGGTGTAATAATCCGTGATTTTTTGCGGAAATGCATTTTATTTTCCGACGGGAGCAATTTCCGCTTTTCCTAGATTTAATAACATCCGGGTTGCACGGAAATCAGTTTTTTCAGACGGACGGCGGAAAACAGAAATGGAAATTATTTTTTTCAAATGGACAACGGAAAACGGAAATGGAAATTATTTTTTCAAACGGACGACGGAAAACGGAAATGGAAATTAATTTTTCAAACGGACGACGGAAAACGGAAATGGAAATTATTTTTTTTCAAACGGACGACGGAAAACGGAAATGGAAATTATTTTTTTTCAAACGGACGACGGAAAACGGAAATGGAACTCAAAAAACGACGGAAAACGGAAAACGGAAAATGGAAGATTGAATTCCGTGCAACCCTGATACATACCTATAAATATACCTACCTATAAGCTCTTTTCGTCAAATTTTAAGTCACAGTAAATACTAAAACATAGAAAAAAGATAAAATTATTCAAAATACAATTCGGCAATAATTCGGAATTGAAGATCATAACTGTGACCTCTCACGCGCCAAATGAACTAATTATTTTTATATATTTACGTTTATCCTACAACTTTCACGTGTACTTTACAAAATTGTTGTCTATCCCAGTTTGTCAGAATCTCAAATTCTCTAAAAAATAGGAAAATTTTCAAACTATTAGACTTTAGAACGTTTTCTTGTCTCATATTATGATTCCAGTTGGCGTGCTGTCATAAAAATTATTCAAATTCATTGATTAGTTAGTTACATTAGAAAAACACGTACAGTACCCGTAAAAAGGTTGTAAACGCTTGGGTTTTCAAGCATAACTGGTTTTCGTGAGCCGGTTTTGAGCCGAAATTTTGACCAGTTGTTTATGAAATCGTTAGAAAGTTTGTGGACAAGCGCCATACAAAAATAACAAAACAATATTAAGTATTCGTAGAGTTATGCTCGAAAAACCCCGCGTTTACAACCTTTTTGACCTGTGATGTAGATGTTAGGAGTGGGTATAATTTTTCCAGTACTGTATGTGTTTGTAAAAACCCGATTTCCAACTTTATTCAGCATAGGTTTAAATAAAATATATAAATTTTTTCTAAATCCTATAAAGCATCAAATATCGTGTGAAAATGAAATACAGAGCTATTAGTAAATATGGCGAGAATTTGTTTAGAATTCTATGAAAAATTAAATTGAAGATTAATTATTATTTAAAAATAGCATATGTGAAACTGTTTGACTATATCCATTATTTATATATATATATATAATGTCTGTAAATTGGCGAACTTTCTGCTAAATAACAATGCTAATTGCATCAATTATTTTCATTTATAAAATACTTTATGAAGTGAACTAATCGAGCAACAATCATTTCCCACATGTCATTAACTGAAGTGAGTTTCAACTTTAAACATTTAATGAGACGTCTGCAATGAATCACTAGCAGATTAAAGAACTTGCACGAGATCTATAAATTAAACGTAATTGTTAATATTAAACATTGAAAAATTCTGGGAATACACTGGAAAAATCGAAAGACAATCTAAACGTGACGAGCTTGAGTAATAATATCCTAGATTTTTAAAAGTCTGTAAAAAGGGGGAATCACTATTTCTCTTCAAAATAGGTTGTTTAGAAAATTATAAATTTTTTAAAGTTTGTTGAAGTAGAGTTAAATGATGTTATTTATGTTTCAAATAATAATTAACTTTTGGTTGAATTTGTTAAAAAGAATCGTTCAGAAACAATCTGAATTGTTATGTTAGGTCCGAAATTAACTAATTCTCACTTTTCAATTTTCGAGAAAGCCGAAAAAATAGAAATCCGACGTGAGAAAACAAAAATTTAGAAGACAGATTCACGTCAAATAACAATGACGATTTCGAATTTTTAAACTCATTTTATTAATTTCCACGCTAAAGTTAAAAACTAATTCTCACGTAAATTTTACAGGATTTCCTTGAAATATCACCACAACTTGTATGGCAACAGAATGGGCTCATTAAGCATGCTCAAATTTAACTTTTTAGAGAGGTATTAATATTAAGTCTAGAAATTAATTTCCGCGTTTTTTGTTGTTGATATTTTGTCAAAATAAAATCATTTTTATATAACTAATTTTATGTTATAATGTTCTCTGTATTATCAGATTTCTACTTATATATATATATATATAACTTTCTTCACGTACAATAATTATTTTGGGTTCAGAATATGTCCACCTTTGTGCCAGGAAAACGTCATTTGCGGTAAGCTCTTCTTTTCCTGCGTTTTCAGCGTTTCAAATCGAGAGATTTTGACGTCAACGACAAATACCGATTAGGACAGCCAAAAAATATGAAGACGAAGAACTTCAGGCTTTGTTGGATGAATATTCGGCTGAAACACAGGAGCATCTCTCGGCGTCACGCAAAAAACAATTTCTCATCGACTGAAAGCAATGGGGAAGATTCAAAAGGAAGGAACATGGATGTCCTATGAGCTCTCAGAACGCAACAAAGAGCAGAGAAAAAAACTTCACAAATCTTGTCGGACAGATTTCAAAGAAAGTCTTTTTTACTGGCGATGAAAAGTGGGTGTACTACGACAATCCGAAGCGACGAAAATCGTGCGTTAGTCCCGGTGAACCGACAACTTCGACCGCAAAACCCAACATCTACGGGAAGAAGGTCTTACTGTGCATATGATGGGACCAACAAGGAATTCTGTACTCTGAACTGCTCCAACCTGGCTGAAACGCTGAAAGAATTCAAATGGGAAGTCTTACCGCACCCGTCGTAATCTCTGGACATTGCCCCGTCGAATTATCATCTTTTCCGGTCAATGGCTCATGGTCTGACGGAGCAGCGCTTTCGAGATCATCAAGACGTCAAAAAATGGCTAGATGAATGGACTGCGGTCAAACCAGAAAAATTCTATTATGATGGAATCCATAAGTTGCCCAAACTCTGGGAAAATGTTGTTATTAATACCGGAAATTATTTTGAATAAAAGTTTTGTGTAAGTTTGTACAGTTTTTTATAGTTTAATATGCGTAAAAAACGCGGAAATTAATTTCTAGATCTAATATTTTGTTATAAACCCGTATAAATTTCCACATGGGTTTAAAATTTGCAAAATCGTTATTTCGATTTGGCGTGCAGTATCTCTGACGCTTTAAACTTTCACAAAATTTTGGATTTTAGTTCTTCTTCTGAAGTACTGTTTTCACCTATTAGTTTAGTGTGCGGGTGCATGATGATAATTTTGAGGTTGTCGCAGATCACCAATCTACAAAACACGCTCCACGCGTGGAAAAGTTACGCCAATGGACAGTTTTAATTATATGTTTATGCTAATTTAGTTAATCGTTCAATTGCTAATTTTTATTGCCTTTTTATTTATTTTCATTATATACTTAAAAAAAAACGTTTAAGTTTGCGGAAATCAAGAGGTAAAAACTCGAAAATAGACATTAAATAGGTCTTTATTTAACAAGATGTGTTAATAATATTTATCAATGAATATTCTACAACATTCAATACTAAAAAGGAGTTAGTTTTCACGAATAGGAACATATTTGTTTTTCTCTTTTCTGTCTCAACATTGACTATTATTAAATGAGATAATAATAAGGAATGAAGACAGAAAAGGCAAATGTGTGAAAACTCGCTCCAATTTCATAAATTTCCTCAACTGGTTAATGTTCTTCTTATAATTTGACAAAGAGGTCACATTTTAAAGCCGACCCCGACAAGGGGAGTTACAAGAGAGATGGAACAAAATTCTACGCATTTTTTAAACTTCCTTGTCGCTCTCGGTTTACCAGAATGGACTTTGATACAGACATTAATGTTAATCTATAAATGTTCACATTTCAGTGAACACAACTTTAAATTAAACTTATAATTTTTTAAAATAAGGTTAAAAATAGTGTCAACCATTAGAGTGTAGTCGAGAGAACAACTACGCATCAATTGACATTACTCAAATACACGCAACCCTGGAATGTCTATTTTACGATGTGTAATCACGTACTGCTAATTTGTGCGTGAACTTTTCAGAATAGCTTTAACTAAAACATGATTATTCAAAGTCCAAAATTTAATTTTAAAACAAGTTATATGGACAAACAAATATCTGAAGCGTTAAATGAGGCACCCATTGCGGGTTGCGTGTCAAATATATTAAGAAGGTTCACAGAGTCGATTAATAAAAACTATTATATTTATAACAAAAGGAATGAAAAGGTAAACTTTAAGTTTGACTTTTTTAACTTGTTTTAAACTTTAAAAACCTATAACTTGTTTTAAATTTTAAGTAAAATTTCTTCTCATGGTAGAGTTTTACCAATTGTTCGTCTCAAAGTATCCATAATTCAATAAAGTACTCTTAAAAGTTCAAAGAAGTGTAGACAAAAAAAGTTAAATTTGTTCCAGCACGAAAATTCAAAATCCAAAACGCAGAGTTCAAATTTTCTTTAATAATAAGTTTCATTTATTTATTTAAAATACGTGTACTAGACACGTGAAGAAAAGTAATGTTAAAACACCACAAAAAACATACAAAAAAGAAACCGTAGGGGTTTGTTTAAAAAAAAAAAGAAAAAGTTTGGCAACATTTAAATAATGTAGATAAAGTTAAGTTAAATAGTTTAAAGAAGGGAAAACTAATGGGAATAAGAAAGGGGATAGGGAAAAATTTAAAACAATCAATTACCCGATTAAGTGGGAACCTAAGGAAGTTATAATAATAAACATGCCAGAGGAAGGAAAATTTTGAATAAAAAAATTTAAAAAAAATAATAAAAAAAGTTTGAATAAAAAAATCATGTGAGCAGAATAGACTTGTCTACAAGTATTGGGGAATAAATTACTGTTTACGGTTTACGACTTCCTCCCACCTCTCTATCAATTTTTTGATGCCGTTCCGCCAAAAATCGCCCGTTCTTGTGTCGAAGAAGTTGCTGAGCCAGTTTTTGAGGTCCTCATCGCCATCGAATGTAACACCCCTCATCTGGTTTGACAGAGAGCGGAAAACGCCTAGAGAGTACGGTGGATGCTGAAGAACCTCACCATTCGAGCTCTTGGAGGGCTGTTTTGACGACTTGTGCAAGATACGGCCGGGCGTTGTAGTGGAGCAAGATGACCTGGTCTTGTCGATCGGGTCTTTTCAGTCGAATAGCCTTATTTACGAGGCGCAGCTGGGTAACATAGAGCTCCTTGTTGAAAGTGGCGTTTCTCTCGAACATTTCCCAGTGCAGCATGTCCTCCCAGTTCCACCAATATATTAAAACTGTTACTTGCTTCGTATATATCAAGATAGAGCACATTATTTCAACTTCCAATTTTATAATTTTATCTGTCGTGGATATCAGTGATGGAAGGAATAGAAATTATCAACTTCGAAATACGGAATAAAGAATAAGGAATAAAATGAACATTTTCCGAATAAGAATAAATTTTTTTCGGACTACGGAAAGCGAAATACGGAACAAAATTTCACTTTCCGGAAGACGGAACGCGGAATACAGAATGAAATTTGCCGTAGCGGAGCTCGGAATACGGAAGAAAAAAATCGAGAAATATGGAACGTGGAACACGGAATAAGGAATTCCGTTTATCACTGATGTACATGATTTATTCTCAAAATACAAGAAATTGATAAATCTTTTTCAGCATTTTTAAAATTATTCTCAAATAATCTCAATGAGAACATGAAACAAATATTCAATTTATGTTAATAATTTCTCTGTTTTTCATTATATTTCTTCAAAATTTCTAGATCAAATCAGATTTATTACTTTTATTTTTTATGAAAATAAAATTGAAATTGTCAATTTCCCATAACTTGATAATATATAAAAAACAAAAAAAGTACTATGACACGCCAACTTGTATTGATGATTTTCCACAATTCCAACGTAGTTTTAGCAGTTATACTATAAAGACTTTATCTTTCCCGCAATATCCATCAAAATATTACTTGAGAATTAACTCAAATTAACTCATCTTCCATTTTTAGAATTTCTATTCTCGTTATATTGTTTGTCGTCATCATTAAACATATAAGTTTAAATAATCACTTTCAGTTGATTTTAATAACTTAAAAGATTTACCTTTAATTAACATTAGAACAGGAATTGAAGCGTGATTTAAATTTTTATTGTATTTCGTAATTTACCTGCTTTACTTTAAACTTTGAATTCTATCGTAATTCTCATTTAATCTTTATTCATTTATTATCAAATTATAAGAAATGTATGGTTAGTTTTCAGAATTTTTGTATATTTCTGGAGTCTCATTGAACACGTAAAACAAATATTCAATAAAAAGTAAATTTTAAGTAAATTAGTTTAAAGTAAGCTTTATTGTGGATTATACTGGCGGATAACTTTAAAGTTTTAAATATTATTAACAAGGACACTACTACCTACTTTGCACTACTTTGCTACTACTTTGCATCTAATTGAATAGTAAGAATTCAAGTACTCTGCAACGAAATTTTGTGAAAATTGTCTCACTTTGTGAACTTCGAAAGTTAAGCTCAAAGTCTACATAGATCACAAATAATGAAAGCATCAAATCTTTCTAGCATTATGTATTTTTATGTTCTGCATGTAGACAGCCGACAAGCAGAAGAACAAGAAGTGTTAAAAATTAAATTGGGCACACATGTATGATGAGTTTCGTATAACAGATATATCTAATTAATCTGTCTACTTAATCGAAGAAATAAATGTTAACAAATAAAACAATAACAATTAATGATGATTGTTTGTGCCTGAATAAGATAAGGGGATGTTTAAATTTTCCTGAAATTATCATTTGAATTATTTTGATTTGTAGAACTTTAATATTACGCTCTAACACTTCTACTGTTTATACAAATATATATATATATATATACACTAGCTGACAAAAGTTTTGTCACAAATGTTTTTTCGGGTTTAACTTTTTTGTGTCTTGACCAAATCGGCTGATTTTTTGATATGATAGATTCATATGGTTGTAGATTATTTTACATATTGCCGCTTGTGATTACGATGATCCGTTTTACAGTGACAAGCGTTTATCGTAAAACGCGTAGCTCAAAGATATTACGCACTTTCCTTCCACTACATTTTTAATATTTTTTAAAGTTCAATTATATTTTTTTTATAATTTATTGAAAATAGCAGTAAAAAAAAAACATTTTAGAGATGTAACCACGTAAAGAAACTCCAATTGCCACCCGGCAAGCTGTTATCAATATGAGGGAAAACGGAATGCGTGGTACCGAAATTGCCAAGGTCCTCAAAATCAATAAACGAACTGTATATAGAATGTTATAGCGTCACGCGATGTCTGGAAGTGTGGAGCGTTCACCGCGGCCAGGAAGACCACGTTCGACAACTCCACGACAAGATATGCGCATTGTTCGAGAATCAAAGGCGAATCCGAATCTGACTTCCGTCGATATTTGCGCCGATTTTCGAAACAGTGATGACCTCAGAGTTAGTCCAAGGACTATTTGTCGTCGACTAGTTGCTGCTGGACTTAATGGACGCCGACCCGCAAAGAAACCATTCATTGGAGGAAAGAATCGTCGGGCAAGAGTTGCCCTTGCGCGAGCCCATCGTCACTGGACAACGGCAGACTGGAGCAAAGTACTTTTCACCGATGAAAGCAAGTTCAATCTGTTTGGAAGTGATGGAATTCTATATGTACGACGACCATCAGGCAGAAGATTCAATTCCAAGTACATTAAACCGACGATAAAGCACGGTGGAGGATCGGTGCAAGTGTATGGTGCGTTCACTCGAAATGGAATGGGTCCAATCATTCTCATTGACGATATTATGACTGGTCAAAGTTATGCAAATATGGTCGTGACCAAGGTGATTCCGTGGGCTAATCAAAATATGCCAAATGGATGGATTCTGCAACAAGATAACGACCCAAAGCACAAATCTCGTGTAGCAAAGGATGCGTTCCGGCATCAAAACGTTCAACTTTTGGAATGGCCAAGTCAATCGCCGGACCTAAACCCGATTGAACACATCTGGGATGAACTTGGGATACGAGTTGCAATGAAAAAATGCAAGAACAAGGCCGAAAAATTTAAGATACTTGCGGATGAATGGTATCGTATCCCACAATCGCGGTTTGAGAAGCTTATCGACTCTATGCAGGATCGATGCGAAGCTGTTATTCGTTCTCGTGGGTTCCTAACGAAGTATCAATATTGATAAATTGTTTTGTACCTCATTCCGTTCGATTTCCTGCTTCATATAAAATAATTTTCTTAAGTTTCTAAATTGACTATTTTAATGGGATTTCAGTACTCGCTCTCATATTTTATTTTCCATGGTAATTTAAACCAAATTTTACTACTATAACATTTTAAACACTGATTCACATAAAATATCAAATAATCAATTTGATCTAGTGACGTTATCTTAAATTAAAGCTCCGATTCACACAGAGTCCGACCGTTTTGACCTTCAAAGACTGCATTCTTAGTAGTTCAGACTTCATTCTTCAAAGACTGCATTCTTAGTAGTTCTGACTTCATTCTTCAAAGGCTGCATCACGCCAAACTGAATAGTTAAGCCAGAAAAGATGCTCATTTTGCAAATTTCAGTAAGAAGCACATGTCTTTATGTAGTTTAAGACGGGCTAGTAACAATGAGGTGTCAATTTATATGAAAATATTACGTGTAAATTAGTAAGACACGTTTAAATATTGAAAAATATTCATTTCCATTTGGCGTGCTGCATTCTTAGTAGTTCAGACTTTATTCTTCCAAGACTGCATTCTTAGTAGAACCTTAGCAGCGTAGTTTAATTGAATATTGAGATTTTGCTGCTATTAGAGAGAACACCTTATTTCTCACAAATGAACACAACGGATCTTACAAGGGAAGTCACTTTAGCGTCCGCTTGAGATTTTGATGAGACTTGCACCATTGATAGATTCGGATGCGCTGATTCCAAATCCGTTTTCAAAAACGGCGCAATTTTTCTCTGAGCCGAGATATGAGCCGCCAAAGTTTATTTTTGACAGCCTTATTTTTGATAGTTTGATGTGCATAAACCATAAAATGTCCGACATAAGGAATAACTTAATTAAATAAGAAAATTATTTTGCGTGAGAAATGTGGCAGCAGCGAGTGGATGGATCAAATGGAATGGGATATTTATTATGGGTGGTTATTTCAACGAGTGTTAAATATTGATAATGTTTATTTCGATTTGCTATGCAATTTTCAACTTTAATAACTTTAATAATTTCTTCAATTAATTATTGCAAGTTGGTGAAAAACATTTCATTCTTTTTTAAAAGTTAAGGATTAAATAGCCAACAAAATTAATTTTCATTGGTAAAGTTAAAATATGTCCAAGCAACATTTTTGAAAATCAACTACAAAATGTACCTTGAACTTATACATTGGAACGTGTCAATGGTGTCAGTGAAGATTGACAATGTGGAGTGTGGAGTTTGGGAACGTCGAGTTTTTGAATTTCTGAATTCGGAATCAAATTTGAAGCTTCGGAAAAAATTTATTGAATTGAAAACAGAAAATTTTTTTGGAAATATGTGATTCTGATGAAAAGGTACACATATAACTACAAAAATCTTGGATACGATAATTTGTGTAAGGAAGTAGTATCAGCGTTGTGAAACAGTCTTACAATTTTTATGATTCAGTAGATCCCGAAAAGTTCAAGTCAATCAGTCAGAACATTGTGAGCCGAAAATTGAAAATAGAAAAATGGTCGGAATTTCGGATTCCTCTGGTATTTGATGTTAAAGTTAAAATGAAAAGTGAATTTTCGCAATGCAGAATTAGGAATAAATTTTAAAAATACGGAAACTGGAATTCCGCCTATCTCTGCTGTAGGACCAAGAAAAATTTAAAGCATCGAAACTATTATTGTTTCTTCCTGATTTCATGTACAAACAAACCTTTTCTATTTCATGTCTGTATTGTAGAATTTTTAATTGTTTCGAGCATTTTGACAGTAAATTTTGTTAAATTTTATTTTCTGCAATTTTAATCTTTAAAACAGAATAAAATGTTTTTCAACAACATGCAATAATTAAAGAAATTTTGGAAATAAAAATTTGATAATTTTGCAAAAAATTTTTCCAAATCAACTTTAATACCAGATATTCCGGATTTTCCGAAGCAATTCCGAATTCAGAAATTCAAAAACTCGACGTTCCCAAACTCCACACTCCACATTGTCAATCTTCACTGACACCATTGACACGTTCCAATGTATAAGTTCAAGGTACATTTTGTAGTTGATTTTCAAAAATGTTGCTTGGACATATTTTAACTTTACCAATGAAAATTAATTTTGTTGGCTATTTAATCCTTAACTTTTAAAAAAGAATGAAATGTTTTTCACCAACTTGCAATAATTAATTGAAGAAATTATTAAAGTTATTAAAGTTGAAAATTGCATAGCAAATCGAAATAAACATTATCAATATTTAACACTCGTTGAAATAACCACCCATAATAAATATCCCATTCCATTTGATCCATCCACTCGCTGCTGCCACATTTCTCACGCAAAATAATTTTCTTATTTAATTAAGTTATTCCTTATGTCGGACATTTTATGGTTTATGCACATCAAACTATCAAAAATAAGCTGTCAAAAATAAACTTTGGCGGCTCATATCTCGGCTCAGAGAAAAATTGCGCCGTTTTTGAAAACGGATTTGGAATCAGCGCATCCGAATCTATCAATGGTGCAAGTCTCATCAAAATCTCAAGCGGACGCTAAAGTGACTTCCCTTGTTATAATCTTGCGATCTTACGACAGATCGATCTTACTTGTTAGAGACATCGTCAATAATGAGACACATCAGGGAAACAACATTAAATTGTAAACAATTTATACTTAATAATATTAGAAAAGGAGTTTCGCATAAATCTTCCACTGTATCCACTTCAGGACTGTTACTAGGGCAGTTACCTGAAGAAGATGGTAATTTATTTTTCGTTTTAGAAACCTCGAAAACGAAGAAAAGCATAAGATATGCATTTGCACGCCAACTGGAAATAACGATTTTTCGTTATTTAGGCGTGACTGAAAATGTTTGCTTCTTTTCAATAAAGCATTATTTATGATAAACTAACTAGGATTTCCTTAAACTATATAAAATGTGAATATATTTCCAAAAAGTTATATTTGAGCACGTTTGCTGAGCTAATTTTATTATGCCATACCAATTGTCGTGCATCCACTTCAGGACTGGTACGAGGCGCAGTTGCCCGAACAGTGAGATGAACCAAAATTTATGTTATATTCCATTTAATATCGTTAGTTCAGTGCAAATGACCTATCCCCTCCCTTTAATAACTTTTAAACTCGCACTAATATTTTATTCATAAACTAAAATCTTATCAGTTATAGTGGACCCAAGTTTCAGTGATATGATTGATTTTTCGATTTTTAAAAACTAATTCTTAGAAACTATGGCGTATCCATATTTAAGTTCTGCGAATCAAAGGAATTATGTGCATTGAACAGAAAAATTAATAGTACAAAATATATAAAAGAATAGAGTACAAAAAATATATACTCTTATAGATAGTTCATAGTCGAAATTGTAACGCCTTCTTATGAAATTATATGTATAATTGGTTCTAATGATTCTTAATAGTTCAATTTAATGATTTGAAATATAAACTATAAATGTTTCGTTATTTTGTATCATCTGAAAATTGTGTTTTTCATTTTTAGTTAATTTAAAGATTATTATAATACTTACTAATCGTTTAATTTTCTGATGAAAACTTCTTATATTCCAGAGAAAGTTAAAAAGAAATCATACTGTTTAATACAATTTTGCTGTTAAATATTTTCGCATTGTCGATGGTAGCACGAAGTCAATCATGATTTTTTATTCATATTTTTATAATTATTATACTATTCATTTCAGAGATCTATGCCTAATGGAAGAGCAAAAAATTAGGGGCGGAGAAAAGGTCTTGAATAGACAGACAAAATTACAGAAGAGTGTGATTGAAAATTGAAAATCATCTTTCCTCGTTCTTTCGTATAGATCAACTTCTAAACTTCTAAATAACTTTTAAAAACTTCTAAAAATTTACTTCCAATTGAGATTCCCCATATATTATACTTATTCAAATTTAAAAATAACAGTTGAATAAATGCCAAATAATTTATTGTACTAATTATTTTTGTGAGATTTATGTGATGTGACATCCTTTTATTTATATGCACATCAAATGAAAAAAAACGATTTTGCACCTTTTTTTTCTTAAAGTTTTCAAGTCTTTATTTTAGAAAATATTGTTACTAAATTTAGTCGTTGCTTAAAATATTTAAAATTGTGAATATCTGACCAAAAAGTCGTCTACTGATATCATGACGGGACTTTAGTTTTTCAATACTCTTGCTGGGACCCTCTTTTTTTAGGAAAATACCTTGACCAGGGGGGAATCCTTCCCATCACTGGTATATTCGTCTTTAAAAAAAAACATTTTACGTTAATCGAACTAGTCTTGTCTTAAACGATCTACCAAAAACCTATATCTTACTAAAAATAGATTTGAGAGCATTTACTGAGCTCAATTTTATTACCATACACCTGTTGATTATTTTCAATGTGAAGTTTCGATGCTCCATTTTAGAGGAATGAGCTCATTTTGGAAAATTTCCTTTACACTACTGTATACAAAAAATTTAGCTCTACAGCATACCATGAGCGCAACGTAGAAGGTGCTCACAGAGCTGAGAAACTCTTCAAAATCTTTATTGAAAATTATTTTCAATGTGAAGTTTCGATGCTCCATTTTAGAGGAATGAGCTCATTTTGGAAAATTTCCTTTACACTACTGTATACAAAAAATTTAGCTCTACAGCATACCATGAGCGCAACGTAGAAGGTGCTCACAGAGCTGAGAAACTCTTCAAAATCTTTATTGAAAATTATTTTCAATGTGAAGTTTCGATGCTCCATTTTAGAGGAATGAGCTCATTTTGGAAAATTTCCTTTACACTACTGTATACAAAAAATTTAGCTCTACAGCATACCATGAGCGCAACGTAGAAGGTGCTCACAGAGCTGAGAAACTCTTCAAAATCTTTATTGAAAATTATTTTCAATGTGAAGTTTCGATGCTCCATTTTAGAGGAATGAGCTCATTTTGGAAAATTTCCTTTACACTACTGTATACAAAAAATTTAGCTCTACAGCATACCATGAGCGCAACGTAGAAGGTGCTCACAGAGCTGAGAAACTCTTCAAAATCTTTATTGAAAATTATTTTCAATGTGAAGTTTCGATGCTCCATTTTAGAGGAATGAGCTCATTTTGGAAAATTTCCTTTACACTACTGTATACAAAAAATTTAGCTCTACAGCATACCATGAGCGCAACGTAGAAGGTGCTCACAGAGCTGAGAAACTCTTCAAAATCTTTATTGAAAATTATTTTCAATGTGAAGTTTCGATGCTCCATTTTAGAGGAATGAGCTCATTTTGGAAAATTTCCTTTACACTACTGTATACAAAAAATTTAGCTCTACAGCATACCATGAGCGCAACGTAGAAGGTGCTCACAGAGCTGAGAAACTCTTCAAAATCTTTATTGAAAATTATTTTCAATGTGAAGTTTCGATGCTCCATTTTAGAGGAATGAGCTCATTTTGGAAAATTTCCTTTACACTACTGTATACAAAAAATTTAGCTCTACAACATACCATGAGCACAACGTAGAATGTGCTCACAGAGCTGAGAAACTCTTCAAAATCTTTATTGAAAATTATTTGCAATGTGAAGTTTCGATGCTCCATTTTAGAGGAATGAGCTCATTTTGGAAAATTTCCTTTACACTACTGTATACAAAAAATTTAGCTCTACAACATACCATGAGCACAACGTAGAATGTGCTCACAGAGCTGAGAAACTCTTCAAAATCTTTATTGAAAATTATTTTCAATGTGAAGTTTCGATGCTCCATTTTAGAGGAATGAGCTCATTTTGGAAAATTTCCTTTACACTACTGTATACAAAAAATTTAGCTCTACAACATACCATGAGCACAACGTAGAATGTGCTCACAGAGCTGAGAAACTCTTCAAAATCTTTATTGAAAATTATTTGCAATGTGAAGTTTCGATGCTCCATTTTAGAGGAATGAGCTCATTTTGGAAAATTTCCTTTACACTACTGTATACAAAAAATTTAGCTCTACAGCATACCATGAGCACAACGTAGAATGTGCTCACAGAGCTGAGAAACTCTTCTTATGTATATTTCGAGAGAGAATGTTCAACGGAACACCAGTGAAGCCAGTGATGGGAGGGATCCCGTCTTTTTGAAATTCTGGACCGTAAAAATTGAAAAAATTTTATTTTTGTTCGATTTACTCGATACACGTAAATTCAGCCAAAACCCAAGTAGAACTGAGCTACGCATCAGTGATGGGAGGGACCGGTTTTGAAATTTTAAATTTTTTTAAGATCGCGCCCGCCCGAAATTTCAAAAAACGGGGTCCCTCCCATCACTGCTACGCATGTACTTCATGATTTTTTAAAATATGATTGAAATATCTATAAAAAATAAATTGCAAACAGCAGAACTAAAAACTTTTATGGAAAAAGTTGACCATAATGTTTAAAAAAAAATCCGAGTATAATTGAATTTTTCAAAAACCAATTAGGTATTATCCAAATATAGGAAATTTATAATAGCAGTGGCTATTTTATATTTTTTATAAAATTAAAACTGAAATTATCAATTTCTCATAACTTTATCATAGATATAAATATTTACTTTGACCAAAAACAAACAGTCAATGTTCTTACTATTTTCAAATGCTTTCAATTAAATGTTTTTTTTTTACATTTGGACTTTCCATTAAGCGCTTCATCAAGCATGAAAAGTCAAAAAACGGATATTTAAATGGCGAAATTCAAAAAAAGCTCCTAACAAGCGTTCAAATGGTAGCAAATTGTTTTTAAAACATATTAACAAAAAATAATAAATATTTTTTGTTATGCTCAGGTTTCGTGCTCTTTTCTCTATTGCTCTACAGAATGAAACAGGATATTAGTTAGTGCTAATTTGTTTAATTAATCAAAAATTAAAAAAAGAAGGTGAAAAATAAAAGACACGTAAAATTATAAAAAGGAAAGAACTAAATAGGAATGACCTGAAAGTTAATTTAGGTTTGCATTAAGCTTAACTGACAGTCACGACATAATAATTACAATTATAACGAACTACTCTACAACAGAGATGGACAGAATGGTAGCTTTTGAAATTAGGAATCAGGAATCCGAAATTCCGCCCATCTCTGCTCTACAACATTGAGGGACGTTTCCAAAAGCATGTCTTAAAAAACTAAATTTCACTGCTAATGCTAAATTTTCTAGAGTGAGAGTTTCTCATTTTCATCAAAAAAACTTAATTTCTTGTAAATGTAGTTGAAAAAAAAATTATTAAGAAGCCAACAATGTATTCGCAAACATGAGCTCTCAATATTATGAATTTGAAGTATAATAAAGATCCTTCCCATAATTTTTAGCGAAGGTTTTTTAAGCTTTGTATCTGTTTTTGTTTAATTCAATTCATAATGCATTACTTTTAAAAAATATCATTTATAAATGCATTTAAACAAAATTATAAACAAATTCGTAAACAAAATTTTAAATGAATATCTAAAAGTTAATATAAATCGAGAGTAAGATAACTGAATGTATTCGGCATATTTTTGTTTTTTATCCGACGGTAACTAAAAATAAAATAGTATAAATATAAAAAAAAAGAAAATATTTTTCATCAATAACCTTCAAGTACAGGTTTCAAACTCATTAATCAGTTGATTTGATATCTTGAAAAATAAAATTATGAAAAGGCTCAGAGAGATCAAGAAAAAACTTAATAGAAATTTATTTCCATTTCAATAATTTCATACATGTATTGTATACAATGTAAACGTATGATTATAGAAGTAATACTTAAATAAGACCATAATTTTAGTACTATTGGTCAATTCAAAACTAATAACGTGAAAGAAACGAAATCGCGTTTACCTCCTACTTAAAAAATCAACTTTCTGAAATACCAATAATTAATCCTTCTGTAATTGAATGTGTATTCAATCGAATGATTTTCGATGATCGTGTGAGTACTTTCTATGTTCTTAGAAAAGTGTGTTATTTGATATAGACTAGCCTTCTATAATCGTTTCTATTTCATAAAAATCCAAACTACAAACGAGCTATTTTGATAATAGTGAAGGCTTATTGATGGGGACAAATATGAGTGAATGTGAAAGAAAGCGAGAGAAAGACAAGACAAATACAATTGCACTCCAATGCCACGAAACAGTGCCGCAATGCAAAAGAGCTCCTTTAAACTTAAGGATTTTTTAATTTTTGAAGAGAACGTGTACGTTTAAGAAACTGCGGAGTATAAACAAAATTATTATATCTACTATTAGGGTGAACCAAAATTGTTTTCCCTCTCTTTTTGTCTAATTGTTTTTTTACCAAATAAAGAGTTTTATGTACATGTGTTATACATATTTTTAAAGCTATTAAAACGTTCTATCATAATATTGATTAAAATTTTTAATTGGTCTTTTATTTAAAAATTTTTTAACTTGTAGAAGAAACATGGAAAAATCCGAAATTCGTGTTCTTTAACGTCATTACTGGAAACAAGGCTTCAACGCTACTGCAGCAGCAAAAAAGGTATGCGAAGTTGAAGGCGACAATATGGTCTCGGATCGTACTGCGCGAAATTGGTTCAAAAGATTTAACGAAGGCGACACTGATCTCGAGGACAAGACACATTCAGGACGACCTACGACAGTGGATTCTGACGCAATCCGTTAAGCTGTGGGGACCAATCCATCAATAAGTACTCGCAGATTGTCGGCCGAGCTCGATATTCCTCAAACATCAGTTGTACGACATCTTCACACCCTTGGGAAAGTCAATAGACGCTGCCGAGAAGCATCTCATGCATTGACTGAAATTCAAGCTCAAAAACGTGTCGAGGGTTGTCGAAAACTGCTCGAAAATCCACAAGATTACCGTTTTATTCGTAGAATTGTAACTTGTGATGAAAAGTGGGTCTACTTCAGTAATCGGGACAGACAAAATCAATGGTTGGAACCCGGTCAAGCGGCGGAACCGGTAGCAAAATGTGATCGTTTCTCAAAAAAGGCACTTCTGTGTGTTTCGTGGAATTTCAAAGGCGTAATTTACTTCGAGCTAGTTCCAAATGGTCGGACCATCGACGCAGACCTCTATTGCGCCCAACTTGATCGAATGTATGCGGCACTTGGCGAGAAATATCCAGCATTGATCAATCGGAAGAGGATACTTCTTCAACAAGACAATGAAAAACCGCACACCGCCAGACAAACGAAGGAAAAGATCAAAAATCTCGACGCCATTGAACTTCTTCCACGTCCTTGCGCCATCTGATTATCACCTTTTCCGATCCATGGCACACTTTCTTCGTGGTCGTAGCTTCAAATTGAAGCTACGACCACGAAGCCTTGAATAACCTGGCCGATGTCGAAAACGGGTGCCGCGAGTTTTTCGCCTCTAAGAACAAGGAGTGGTACCGCAGTGGGATCGAACAACTTGTCGGTAGATGGGTTCAAGCCATAGAGTCAAATGGCCTTTACTTTGAAACCTAACTGTTTTTCATGTGTTGTAAAATTATGTTTAAATTTTTAATAAAAAATCGGAAAAACTTTTGGTTCACCCTAATATAACTTTCGAAACAACATATAAAAATTAAACTAACGATTCAGCTAAAAAAAATAATAAATTATTGTCAAAGTGTAAGAAATTGACAATTCATTTAAATATTTTGAATAAATTTCAAATGGTCTCAATGAGAACGTTAAGCAAATTTCCAATCTATTTAAATAATTTCGCTTTATTTCATTATTTAAAATTAGAATTATCAATTTCTCACAACTTGATAATAAATATTTAACAAAAAAAAATAAATTTAAAGTTAGTTTTCGTGCAATTGGTGCAAAGTCTTTTGCAATGCGGCGCGGTTTCAGAGAGGTTCTATATAGTGTAGAAGGTGGATGACAAGCTGAACTTATTGCGTGAAAGCTTATATAATACATTTTAATTTATCATAAACAATGTTTTATTGAAATGACGTAACAACTTTGAGACGCGTTCTACAGAAAGAACAAAAACGCCAACTGAAATCTTACAAAACTGTGTGCTCATAAATTCGCTATAATATATGTTTTGTGAAGATTTTAATGTTTCCTGATACTTTAATTGCCACCTACTAAATTAGCTTATAAAGTATTATCAAAATGTAAGAAATTCATAATTCATTTTTAACATTTTTGAAATGGGAGGAGCAAAGCTAATAGGAGCAATGCCGGAAATTATGTAACTGTGGTACTAAATTTATGTTAACCGTTTTCTCTACCCGGGACCAGTCCTTTCCATCACTGGCCTCTATGTACATTTTGCCAATGAAAGCCTGTAATATTTTTTTCCATAGTCTGGCTAAAGTGAAAAATTATCGATGTCGATATATCGCTTGAGACCTTCTTAAAAAGCTTTTTTTCTGGGAAATTTTTTGTCTTTTACGATTGGTGACTTATTTGATAATAGTTCTCGGCTTGGCCCGTCATTGTGTGTCTCACACAGAGTCCAAAATCATATTCCGTTAGTTCCTGTAAGATTTACTTTGACACGGATAATAGATTTCCAACAATGGTTGCACAATAAACACCATCTTTTGTATTATTTTATCAGAACACGACTATTTTAAGTTAGTTATTGATAAATCTTTAGTTTCGCGTAAAATTAATTATTAATTAGTTACGTGTAACTTTGCAAGACATATTTGAAAATGGGATATAAATATTATCATTTTATGTACATTTTTTAAAAATAAATTCTAACAATTTTAGTAAGTAGTATAAGTAGCTTCCAACAACTTTTTTTATAATTGTAAGTCCTTCATAAATTTGAAGGGGCGACTCTAACTTATTCAAAAAAATGTAGATTTTCGAATAATATACGTTCACTTAACTTACAATTACTTTTAATAGTTACTTAATAATTACTTTTAATAGTTTAATAGTTACTTTAATAGTTACTCTAATAGATACTTAATTTTAATTTCATAAATGTAAACTGTTAGAAAAATCTATATAAACCGAAGCACAGAAAGATAAATTTAAATAAGTTTATATATATATATATATAGAAATAATTTATCTTGAATAATTTTCCTTTTATCATTAATCCTTATTATTACTTTATATTTTTTTTATTTATTTAGGAAAACAATGCTTTTATATTTGAATAAATTTTGTATATTTCTTACTTATTTTTTGCTAATCCTTTTATTTCTTCTTTAAGTAATTCAATTGTTTATCATTTAATAAAGTTAGCCTGGAATGACTTCATAAATGTGTGGGGCAGTTTTTTGCAAAGCAAAAATTTGATTTCTTAATATTCTATGATTTTTAGTTTGCGAACAAACAAATTTGCGTTATTAAATGATTGGCCAAGTTCAAATTAATTAATTAAAAATTAATTGAAGCGGGGTAAAATGTTTACACTCTGTTAAATTTTATATATATATATATATATTAAAATATTACCATAATAATAACAAACTACAAAATAATTTTTGCTCAGACCTTATCATAACATAATTACACTCAATTGAATTAATAATTGGTATTATATAAAAATAATTTGGAAGCTCAGTCAGTCATATTTTCAGGTTTTGTGGCATTTTGTTATTTAACATATTAATGACATTATCATTTATGATGATTTCTCTATTAACTATTCAATTAATTATTGTTTTAATTGCAATTATTTCGCATATTATTTTCATTAAGAAAATTGTTTTGTTTGGTTCGATAGACATATTAGGAAGGTAAATCGAAAAACTAAAATTAATAGCCATTATTTCTACAATAAGGATCTTAATGTTAACAATATCGCTCGGATACTTGATGAATATCATTTCAAATACAACAATGATAGCCGTATGCATACCGTATGGAACAATATTCGTCGTTGATGAGTGCATGGAAACTCGAACTATTTTTGTTCACTGTTCCATGTTTGCTGAAATTATTGTTATCTCATTTCATTTTATTTTTATACTGGGTTAGTTTTTTATTTCAGTTTGTTTGAGTTTAATTTAGCACAAAATGATTGATCAGCTTCGGTTTGTTTTTTTGGTAAAATATATGTTTGGAGAAAACAAAAATAATTCGAATGGCAATTATAATAACTCAGGAGAGAACATAACTTGATCGCATAATTTAAATAATAAATATAACAATTTCAATTGTAATAATAATAATAATAACAATAAATCGTAAATGTGTGTAAGTAATATAATAAAAAAATTAGAAGGAAATTAATAAAAGAAAATAAAGCAACATAGATTAATATATTGGGTTAAGGAATAAGTTCGTAGAGTTTTTATATTATTTTTTGTTTCACAACAATTTTCTTGTTGAATGGCAAAGTGTATATATTTATCTGATAGCGCTGTTTCTGCTCTACAGAACTGTGATTTTAGTTTGTTCTGAAAATTTTCATAATTTTTCAAGCTTAGAAATGAGGTATCCAGGAGGTAAAAATTAGAATTTTCGACATCTGCTCTTCTTGCAAAAAACAGCCGACGCTGCGCCGGAAATATGCAATGTGTATCAGGAAGGTGTCTTAAGCATGTCTACTGCACACAAATGATTTGCAAAGTTCAAAAAAGGCGATTTTAATATTGAAGAGACCCCTCGAAGCGGACGACCTGCAGAATTTGACAAAGAGCATCTGAAGACAATAAATTGTGATTTGGAAAGAAAAAATGAACTATGATCCAAAGACAATCCTTAATCATTTTCATTCTATAGGACTTGCCGAAAAACTCGGGGTTTGGATACATTATGAGCTCAACTACCAAAAAAAAGAAAACCGCCTTCAAATCTCAGCTCAACATCTAGGTCGCCATCGAGCAACACGCGGTCATACACAACGATTTTTATAACGAATATTCGCGGGAGATGAAAAATGGTGTCTGTACATCAATCTGAAGCTAAGAAAGGAGTAGGGAGGATATACTCTAAAGCCGAGAGTCAGCAAGATCTTCACCCAAAAAGACCATGATCTGCGTTTGGTGGAACTGGGATGGCATGCTGCACTGGAAAAGCTCGAAGGAAACTCCACGTTCAACAAGAAGCTCTGTTGTTTACCCATCTGCGCCGCGTAAATGAGGCTATTTGACTGAAAACATCCGATCGACAAAACTAAGCCATCTTGCTCCACGACAACGCCAGGTCGCATGTTGCGCGATCGCGTTCCCTGTGCCTGCACATCTAAGCGCGCATTTGGTGCGAATTTAAATTGTATGTGGCGTTGCCATAACACGTTTAAAACGACCCTCCTAGAGCTCGAATGGGAGGGTTCTCTGCAGACCTTGCGCCCTTTTCGCTCTCTGTAAAACCAAATGGGAATTTTACTTTTGATGAGAAAGAGAACCTCAAAAACTTGCTCTTTTTTCGACACCAGACCTTTTGTTCAAATAGATCCTTTTGAAAAAAATTCGACGAACTTATTCCTCAACCCAATTGATGAAGTTATGTTAATTATATATTTGAAAGCTCAAATTTTAGTTATAAATTAACGTTTTCTTTTCTACCCCTAATAATTATTGAAACATTAAAATTTTCTTATGCATTTATAAAAGATCAAATAAACAAATTCAGCTATGATTATAAGTCGGAATTGTCTACAAGGCTGCTTATATTAGCAGGCCAAATGAAAATGACGATTTTACAATGTTTAAAATAGTTTTATTAATTTTTAAGTGAAGTTTAAGAACTAGTTTATAGGTTTTCCTAAAAATATCTCTAGCGCTTTAAATTTTTAAAACCTTACATTTCAATTAATCATCTGAGGTCAACATTTCTGATATTCATTTGGCGTGTAAAAGAGATAAGAGGACCCCAATTTTTGAAATTTCGGACCATAAACTTCAAAACCCTGTACTCCTGACCGGTACTTCCATGTTTTCCACTCTGCGATCATACTAATTTTCATCATTAATCCTATCGAAAAGTTCAGAATCGAGCCAATTTAATTAGATTTAAGCAACCTTTAATATTAAATGAATAAATTGCAGATAGATTCAATTGTGTACGAAAACACGCCAGAAAAGAATCTAAACGAACGATATCAGAGCTTATAGTTCTCTTCATTTTTGTGGTTATGGGGATTACGGTAGCTGTTTTGCATTTTATTGTTGGTCCTGGAGGAACTGATATTAGTGGCTTCGGTGTCATTGTTTTTGTTTTAACAACGTTTTTGGTATTTACACAGTTTATTGTAGAAACTAAAAATTGATTTTTAGCTTGATATTAAAGCTTTCCTTTATACAAGAAAGTTATATGTCGAAACAAGAGGTTCCACATCACTTACAGCAAGATATGAGGTTATTAACCATTTTCCTTAAAGGAATATAATATAATTTCAGATATCGGAAACACTCCAACTAGTTCGATACCTATTACCGTGTACTTTAATCAGTATTATATTAAAACTTTCGACGTTTATCGGGTTTCAAGTGCTCTTATTTGTGAAGACTGATCAACAAACTACATATAAATTGTATTTTATATTACATGCTGTAAGTTAAATTAATGATAGAAATTATATACTTTGGTCGGAGACTCCTAAAACTGTGCACAGTTAACTGTGTATATATTTTCATTGTGAAAAAAGCCCGTTGTGGTTCCCAGATTGAAATTTGCTTTAAGATACTGAGTAATGCAAACCCAAATGTTCGATGTTCCTATATTTGAAGCTATATTACAGTAATCCACGTCCATATTCTTATTGAATTTTTGTCAATCGTGAAAATAAATCAGAAAGTCAGAAAAATAAATCAGAAACTAACGAGATTTGTTAAACGATAATAAAAAAACAAAATAATCATAAAAATTAAATTTAAAAAATAATATTTAAAAAGTGCGCCACAATTTGCGGTGGTAATCACATGTGGCATCGACTATATGCAAAAAATAGATTTTAATACAAAATGATATATATATATATATATAATATACCGGAAAAGACAATTAATCAATTTTAATAAAAATAATAAAAAGTTTCCATTCATGAATTTGACAAAATCTAGAAAAGAGCAAAGAGTAGAAAGCCTGTTCCAAATATCACCTTACCTTAAGCCTTTTGTGCTTTCGTAACATTCAAAATGGGGTAAATTTAGTATAGAGTGTAAATTACAGTGAAGCGTGAATCTCTTCCGACATCAATGATGTCTAATATTTTTCTTTGAAGTTTAAAGAACTATACTTTCTTAATTGCTTCATGATGCAACCTTAAGTTGGTGAATCAGAAAAGTTGTTAAGTTGAGGGCTCAGACTCATTTTGAAAGTTTCGGTAAGAAGCGCATACTTTTAGATAGTTTAAGACGGACTCGTAAAAATGACGTGAAAAAACAAATGAAGTTGTATGAAAATAATACGTGTAAATTTATAAGACAGGCAAAATTATGGAAAAATTTTAATTTACATTTGGTGTGCATAATGCGACACATTCTCGTCAAATTGTAGGAAAACAATAGTAAATTTTACAGATAGGCAATATTGATGCTGCAATATACCCTTGGTTTATAATATTTTACAAACAAAGTGATCGTGATGTGGTAATTGACTAATTTCAAAACCCATTAATTTATTAATTTTCAGGTGACAAAACTATTTGGATGTTATAAATCATTTGACAACAAAATCAGTCAACAATCGCAAAAGTCCTATTTTGATCAATTGAACGCTGCCTGGAGTTAATTTGTTTTGTATTAAAGTTAAAACTAATAAATTTTTTATTATTGTGGAGCTGAAATATAAAAAATGAACAGCATGTATACGAGATACTTGCGAGAATCATTATATTTGGTAACAATTGAAATGAAAATAGCATTAACCTGAAGTTCAATATTCAATTAAACGCCAACTGCAATCATAAAAAAATGGTTGCTCATAAAGCCGCTATAATCAAACATTTTGTAAAGATTTTAATATTTCCTGATACCTCAGGAAAAATACTGTAAGGTGACGTAAAAAGTGGAGTGAAACGACAATCTACACATCTTCAGGGCACGTCAAATACAATTATTAAATAAAAAATTATTTAACTATTTTAACCTAACATTTAGGGAAGATAAAACAAAATTTAAGATATTTTAGGAAAAAATATCTAAAACAATGGGCAGACATATTTCAACAGATTATCTACCGTACATACCGTAATATCCCAGAGGAATTGTGTTTGAATTGAATTGAATTTTAATAGAATTGCTATAAGAGGAATTCGATCCATTTTTTTAAAGTACAAATTAGAATCATAACAATATCGAAGGTCAAGATCTCATTTTAATTTATTTAATTCATGTAATCATTTTAAAAAGGTTATGGTGTTTGTGTTTCTTTTCTGGTTTGAACAGCATCATCTAAATTGTCGTAAAGATTAATCTCAATATTAAACTTGAAAACAAATGTAAGAAATAAAGCAGAAGGAGTTAAAACTTGAAGGAAAGTTTTTCATCGACATGGGTCTAATACAGAGGTGGGTCTAATACAGAGGAGAACAGATGAGCAATGCTCCGTTCAATGCTGTCGTTTATTGTTTTGGACCTTCGAATTGAATGAACGAATCTTTCCCTCTCGACAAATGTCCGATAAATGTTACAAAAACCAGTATAGCTAATCGGCTCCATGTAGAAATAGGCAAACAGAGACAAACAGAGAGCGTTCAGGATTCCGTCCATTTTTCGATTCCGCATTCCGGAATTCAAAAACTGTTATTCCGCCCATCTCTGATGCTGATTGAAATGACAAACATGATCAATTATTTTACAAGATCTGGTTGAACGTTTCAGCCAAAATCAAGGCTAAACTTCGAAGATGATTAGAGTAAATAACGTGAAATTAATATTGTGAATTTAATTGCTAACTAGAAAATTCAGAATGTAGAATGCTAAAACTAACTAGTAAAAATTCTTTCAGTCAGAAGATTTGCGAGAAGCTGATATTCGTTCCCCATTTGGACATGTCAGTTTAATAATTTTGAAAAGTCCAGAACGGAAAACTCTTACACATAACTTTAGACTTTTATTTGCATATTAATGAATTAATTATTGAAAGATTTTAAATCCTCCACTTGTTTTTATTTAACAGACAATGAACTTTTATCTTGCTAAACCATCGAAACAAAAATTTTTTTGAAACTTTTTGATGTTGTTTTCTTCATCATTTTAATGAAATTTTGGTAAGTCTTTTTTAATCTTTGTTCTGATCGAATATAGTGTGGACGGGGCTCAATTGGAAAACTATTTTTAGATATAATTTTATATCCAAAGTTGATGATTATGAAGATCATATAATACGAATTTCAGATTATACGGAAAAATCACCTATTAATATGGTTTTTGTTTAAAAAAATATGGATGAGTGATGGAAGGGACCCCGTTTTTCGGAATTTCGGGCGGACGAGACCTTAAAACTCCACTGCCACGATCAATCGAAAAAACCGTGGGGACAATTTGCGAAAAACCACAGCCTTCCTTTTTATTTAAATTCGTTATTCTTTAAAGCTTTCTAAACCCGTTTTCGAGCCTTAAAAAATATAAAATATTAATAAATAATTCTAAACGTTTCTGAACAACAAATTAAATCTATTTTGAAGAAGTTCCGCTTTAAAAGAATAAACATTTTAAATAAAAAGTGAAGGGCGTAATTTTTGCAATTTTTGCAAGATGCGCAGTAGTCGGGACAGTGGAATTATATTCTAATCTCCTTTTCAGAAAGCAGTGTCTAATGGAAGAGAAAAGAATCTGGATAAGATGAGGTTCTCGTTTAGACGTGGTCTCTTTTCTATCTCATCTATGTGTATTGACTCAAAAAATACACATTTAAGAGGAATAGACGAATAAGTCTTTTATGGCCGTGTGACCGTCCAAACGAGACTATAACATTTTTATCCCTGAAAAGTACAACACGACTTTAATAATGACGAAGGAAAACACGACGAAGGATAATATCTATTTTAAAATTTGTTAAAAATTTTTAGACGTGTTTTTCTAACTTTGCATATAAACAACAAACCATTTTTTATATAATTTTAAAATTTTTTCCTAAAATATCTTAAATTTTGTTTTATCTTCCCTAAATGTTAGGTTAAAATAGTTAAATAATTTTTTATTTAATAATTGTATTTGACGTGCCCTGAAGATGTGTAGATTGTCGTTTCACTCCACTTTTTACGACACCTTACAGTATTTTTCCTGAGGTATCAGGAAATATTAAAATCTTTACAAAATGTTTGATTATAGCGGCTTTATGAGCAACCATTTTTTTATGATTGCAGTTGGCGTTTAATTGAATATTGAACTTCAGGTTAATGCTATTTTCATTTCAATTGTTACCAAATATAATGATTCTCGCAAGTATCTCGTATACATGCTGTTCATTTTTTATATTTCAGCTCCACAATAATAAAAAATTTATTAGTTTTAACTTTAATACAAAACAAATTAACTCCAGGCAGCGTTCAATTGATCAAAATAGGACTTTTGCGATTGTTGACTGATTTTGTTGTCAAATGATTTATAACATCCAAATAGTTTTGTCACCTGAAAATTAATAAATTAATGGGTTTTGAAATTAGTCAATTACCACATCACGATCACTTTGTTTGTAAAATATTATAAACCAAGGGTATATTGCAGCATCAATATTGCCTATCTGTAAAATTTACTATTGTTTTCCTACAATTTGACGAGAATGTGTCGCATTATGCACACCAAATGTAAATTAAAATTTTTCCATAATTTTGCCTGTCTTATAAATTTACACGTATTATTTTCATACAACTTCATTTGTTTTTTCACGTCATTTTTACGAGTCCGTCTTAAACTATCTAAAAGTATGCGCTTCTTACCGAAACTTTCAAAATGAGTCTGAGCCCTCAACTTAACAACTTTTCTGATTCACCAACTTAAGGTTGCATCATGAAGCAATTAAAGAAAGTATAGTTCTTTAAACTTCAAAGAAAAATATTAGACATCATTGATGTCGGAAGAGATTCACGCTTCACTGTAATTTACACTCTATACTAAATTTACCCCATTTTGAATGTTACGAAAGCACAAAAAGGCTTAAGGTAAGGTGAGATTTGGAACAGGCTTTCTACTCTTTGCTCTTTTCTAGATTTTGTCAAATTCATGAATGGAAACTTTTTATTATTTTTATTAAAATTGATTAATTGTCTTTTCCGGTATATTATATATATATATATATATCATTTTGTATTAAAATCTATTTTTTGCATATAGTCGATGCCACATGTGATTACCACCGCAAATTGTGGCGCACTTTTTAAATATTATTTTTTAAATTTAATTTTTATGATTATTTTGTTTTTTTATTATCGTTTAACAAATCTCGTTAGTTTCTGATTTATTTTTCTGACTTTCTGATTTATTTTCACGATTGACAAAAATTCAATAAGAATATGGACGTGGATTACTGTAATATAGCTTCAAATATAGGAACATCGAACATTTGGGTTTGCATTACTCAGTATCTTAAAGCAAATTTCAATCTGGGAACCACAACGTGCTTTTTTCACAATAAAAATATATACACAGTTAACTGTGCACAGTTTTAGGAGTCTCCGACCAAAGTATATAATTTCTATCATTAATTTAACTTACAGCATGTAATATAAAATACAATTTATATGTAGTTTGTTGATCAGTCTTCACAAATAAGAGCACTTGAAACCCGATAAACGTCGAAAGTTTTAATATAATACTGATTAAAGTACACGGTAATAGGTATCGAACTAGTTGGAGTGTTTCCGATATCTGAAATTATATTATATTCCTTTAAGGAAAATGGTTAATAACCTCATATCTTGCTGTAAGTGATGTGGAACCTCTTGTTTCGACATATAACTTTCTTGTATAAAGGAAAGCTTTAATATCAAGCTAAAAATCAATTTTTAGTTTCTACAATAAACTGTGTAAATACCAAAAACGTTGTTAAAACAAAAACAATGACACCGAAGCCACTAATATCAGTTCCTCCAGGACCAACAATAAAATGCAAAACAGCTACCGTAATCCCCATAACCACAAAAATGAAGAGAACTATAAGCTCTGATATCGTTCGTTTAGATTCTTTTCTGGCGTGTTTTCGTACACAATTGAATCTATCTGCAATTTATTCATTTAATATTAAAGGTTGCTTAAATCTAATTAAATTGGCTCGATTCTGAACTTTTCGATAGGATTAATGATGAAAATTAGTATGATCGCAGAGTGGAAAACATGGAAGTACCGGTCAGGAGTACAGGGTTTTGAAGTTTATGGTCCGAAATTTCAAAAATTGGGGTCCTCTTATCTCTTTTACACGCCAAATGAATATCAGAAATGTTGACCTCAGATGATTAATTGAAATGTAAGGTTTTAAAAATTTAAAGCGCTAGAGATATTTTTAGGAAAACCTATAAACTAGTTCTTAAACTTCACTTAAAAATTAATAAAACTATTTTAAACATTGTAAAATCGTCATTTTCATTTGGCCTGCTAATATAAGCAGCCTTGTAGACAATTCCGACTTATAATCATAGCTGAATTTGTTTATTTGATCTTTTATAAATGCATAAGAAAATTTTAATGTTTCAATAATTATTAGGGGTAGAAAAGAAAACGTTAATTTATAACTAAAATTTGAGCTTTCAAATATATAATTAACATAACTTCATCAATTGGGTTGAGGAATAAGTTCGTCGAATTTTTTTTCAAAAGGTTCCTGATACACATTGCATATTTCCGGAGCAGCGTCGGCTGTTTTTTGCAAGAAGAGCAGATGTCGAAAATTCTAATTTTTACCTCCTGGATACCTCATTTCTAAGCTTGAAAAATTATGAAAATTTTCAGAACAAACTAAAATCACAGTTCTGTAGAGCAGAAACAGCGCTATCAGATAAATATATACACTTTGCCATTCAACAAGAAAATTGTTGTGAAACAAAAGATAATATAAAAACTCTACGAACTTATTCCTTAACCCAATATATTAATCTATGTTGCTTTATTTTCTTTTATTAATCTCCTTCTAATTTTTTTTATTATATTACTTACACACATTTACGATTTATTGTTGTTATTATTATTGTTACAATTGAAATTGTTATATTTATTATTTAAATTATGCGATCAAGTTATGTTCTCTCCTGAGTTATTATAATTGCCATTCGAATTATTTTTGTTTTCTCCAAACATATATTTTACCAAAAAACCAAACCGAAGCTGATCAATCATTTTGTGCTAAATTAAACTCAAACAAACTGAAATAAAAAACTAACCCAGTATAAAAATAAAATGAAATGAGATAACAATAATTTCAGCAAACATGGAACAGTGAACAAAAATAGTTCGAGTTTCCATGCACTCATCAACGACGAATATTGTTCCATACGGTATGCATACGGCTATCATTGTTGTATTTGAAATGATATTCATCACGTATCCGAGCGATATTGTTAACATAAAGATCCTTATTGTAGAAATAATGGCTATTAATTTTAGTTTTTCGATTTACCTTCCTAATATGTCTATCGAACCAAATAAAACAATTTTCTTAATGAAAATAATATGCGAAATAATTGCAATTAAAACAATAATTAATTGAATAGTTAATAGAGAAATCATCATAAATGATAATGTCATAAATATGTTAAATAACAAAATGCCACAAAACCTGAAAATATGACTGACTGAGCTTCCAAATTATTTTTATATAATACCAATTATTAATTCAATTGAGTGTAATTATGTTATGATAAGGTCTGAGCAAAAATTATTTTGTAGTTTGTTATTATTATTATTATGGTAATATTTTAATATATCCTGCCCGATAAAATTAACAGAGTGTAAACATTTCAATCCGCTTCAATTAATTTTTAATTAATTAATTTGAACTTGGCCAACCATTTAATAACGCAAATTTGTTTGTTCGCAAACTAAAAATCATAGATTATTAAGAAATCAAATTTTTGCTTTGCAAAAAACTGCCCCACACATTTATGAAGTAATTCCAGGCTAACTTTATTATATGATAAACAATTGAATTACTTAAAGAAGAAATAAAAGGATTAGCAAAAAATAAGTAAGAAATATACAAAATTTATTCAAATATAAAAGCATTGTTTTCCTAAATAAATAAAAAACAATATAAAGTAATAATAAGGATTAATGATAAAAGGAAAATTATTCAAGATAAATTATTTCTATATATATATATATAAACTTATTTAAATTTATCTTTCTGTGCTTCGGTTTATATAGATTTTTCTAACAGTTTACATTTATGCAATTAAAATTAAGTATCTATTAGAGTAACTATTAAACTAACTATTAGACTATTAAAACTAACTATTAACCAACTATTAAAAGTAATTGTAAGTTGAATGAGCGTATATTATGCGAAAATCTACATTTCCGAATTCTAAAGTACCCCAAATGAAATGTTCGATTCAATAAATGACCAACCTACGAATATTTTCAATGACTATAGCTACAGTTTATTTTATAATAGTTTTATGTATCAATTTTTAAAACTTAATTTCAACACTATATTTAAATTTTCAAGCAAGTAAAGTAACAAGCTTGTTATAACAAGTTAGATCAAAATATTTGGGATCATAGATTTTTTCAGAGAGAAGGTAAGTCAAACTTATTTTAGTATTTAGGAGATCACGCCAAATGCAAATTAACATTTTCTAATATTGAGATGAATCTTACCGTTTTACACGTTTTTTGTCAAAATACTTGTTGTTTTGAAAAAACAGGTCTTAAATTATGCAAAAAACTCTCTTAATGTAGTAATATTTTTGAAAATATTTTCTAAGATATCAATTTGAAACCCATATTTGACATGGGTGAGCGATATTATGTTAGAGGACAGGATGATGCAATCTAATCAATGGATGATTTCAATCTAGTAAATCTTATGTAAGTTGATAAAATTCTAATTTTTTGCGTTTTTTTTTGAGTTGGAGCAGTGTCGTGGAGCCTAGTAGTTGTTTCATATGCTTAAGACCTCATGATTTGATATTTTATCTGATATTTGCTGTTGTTAATATTTACATCAAAAGCCTTGTCTGATGTATTCCTTCGGAGACAGACAATCAACAATTCACGTCCATTTGTGTATTAAATTTTTGAATAAAGTAGATCCGCCCTTTAAAACGTATGAAGGACTTATAAAAATTACTTATACTACTTATTAAAAATTGTTAAAAGTTATTTGAAGCGATGATGTACATCAAATGATAATATAGATTTTCCCATTATCAAATGTGTCTTGCAAAGTTAAACGTTACTATTTAATAATTAATTTTACGTGAAACTAAAAATTTATCTTTAACTAACATAAAACAGCCGTGTAATACAAAAAATGGTGTTGATTCCATTGTTGGAAATCTATTCTCCGTGTCGAAGTACATATTATAGAAACTAACGGAATATGATTTTTGACTCGGTGTGAGACACACAATAGCGGGTGAAGAAGGTCCAAGCGAAATATCGACATCGATAATTTTTCACTGTAGCCAGTCTATGGGAAAAAATATTAAACGCTTTCATTGGCAAAATGTACATACACGCATCTGATGGAAAGGACTGGTCACGGGTAGAGAAAACGTTTAACATAAATTTAGTGCCAGAGTTACATAATTTCAGGAATTGCTCCTATTAGCTTTGCTCCTCTCTTTCAGGCTCTCCCATTTCAAAAATGTTGAAAGTGAATTATCAATTTCTTACATTTTGAAAATACTTTATACGTTACTTTAGTAGGTGGCAATTAAAACATTATATTATAGCGAGTTTATGAGCACACACTTTTAAGATTTCAGTTGGCGCTTTTGTACTTCCTGTAGAACGTGTGTCAATGTTTTTACGTTATTTCAATAAACATTGTTTACAAAAAATTAATTAGGTGTTTCTTACATTATCTAAAACTATGAATAATTTTTCAAAAATTTAGATTTGATTACGTTTACTATGCTCACTCTAAATATAAATTAGCATTTTCTAATATTAAATGTATATTACAAGCTTTCACGTAATAGCTTCATCCTACTTTCCACGTAAGATTTTTATGCAGCTTCTAAACTATAAAGAACACTACTTCTCTGAACTCATACTTATATTTGAGTATGTTTTCTGATCCTTCAGTTTAAGCACTCAATTTGGCGTACTAAGCTCCTTTTATTACCATACCCGTTTGTTTGAGAACGAAACAACGGTCATTTAGCGTTAATTTGATCGGCTAAATCCACGAAAATGTAATTATATCGTCGGAAATTTCTCGTGTTTTGTGAAATACATTTACAGGAGTCAGATAAAAAAGCCATGCAATATCTTTTTACAACCGCAAAACAATTGTTGAATTCGGTGCGCGTTTTCACACATAAGAACACAATTATATTTGTCTTTTCTTTCTCTCGCTTTCTTTCACATTCACTAATATCTTTCCCCATTAATAAACCTTCACTATTATCAAAATAGATACCAATAATGTGTGGAGACAGAGAATACAGAAATAAATATATGCTTATGTGTGAAAATGCACTCCGAATTCATCAATTGTTTTGCGTTGGTTTGAATTCTTTTATCATTTGTAGTTAGGATTTTCATGAAATAGAAACAATTATAGAAGGCTAAATAGCACACTTTTATAAGAACATATTAAGTAGTCACACGATCGTCGAAAATCATTAGATTGGATACACATTCATTTCCAAGAAACCGAGCCGCATTACAAAAGACTTCGCACCGATTGCAAACACTACCTTTTAATTTTTTATTTTTTACAGTCTTTTATTTATCCGTTAACGTTACATTCTGCAAAAATACTGGTGAATTAATGAAAATAAATTATTAGTACCTCAATTCATGGACCAGAAGAGTCTTTATCGTAAATATAAGTGACTTGTAAATATTGAAAATAAAAATAATAAATAAAAAGGTTGAGTTTGCAATCGGTGCGAAGTCTTTTGCAATGCACAGTGAAGTGCATTCGGCTTCAAAAGGATTAATTCTTCGTGTTTCAGACAGTTGATTTTAGTAGCAGGTAAACGCGATTTTGTTTCCATCACGTTATCAGTTTTGAAATGACCACTAGTACTAAAATTATGGTCTTATTTAAGGGTTACTTCAATAATCATACGTTTACATTGTTCATATCAAAAATTCAATTTAGGTTCACTCAGAAGTGTGATAATTTTTTAAAACAAAATTTGCAAGTCGCATGGAAATTTTAAGTATTTAGTATAGACATTCTCAATGTCTAAAATTATTGAAATGGAAACATATTTCTAAAATTTTTTTCTTGATCTCTCTGAGACTTTTCATAATTTTATTTTTAAAGATATCAAATCAACTGGCTAATGAGTTTGAAACCTGTACTTGAAGGTTATTGAAAAATATTTTCTATTTTTATATTTATACTATTTTATTTTTAGTTACCGTCGGATAAAAAACAAAAAATATGCCGAATACATTCAGTTATCTTACTCTCGATTTATATTAACTTTTAGATATTCTTTTAAAGTTTTGTTTACGATTTTGTTTTTAATATTGTTTAAATGCATTTATAAACGATTGTAGCGCCAGCCATCGGGCTGGGCTCCGCCCACCCGAGGACGAAGTATATAAGTAACCAAATGTCACAATAAATATCTTTTATGTCTGGTCTGGTCTCCATGAGTAGCTAACAACGTCCCGCATGCTGAGTTCAGAGCGGTGCATGCTCTACGTTGTTACATGGAGGTTCCACATTAGTACTCGGTCGCTATATTCATACCGAGCAGTGGAGGATAGTTACGTTCCTGAAGCACACGGAGGAGTAGAACAATTCTCGGCCCCAATGCGGCGGCATCGCTGGCGCGTCAATCCGTCTGTTGCAAAAACAACAGGTATGCCCCCTGTTTAACCTCGGGAGGTAATCTTTCTCCCCCCGCCCGAGGGTATATACACCGATGCCGTACGATCTTGGGAGAGCCTTGAGTCGGGTGAGGATTGACCACTATCTCTGAAGGGGAGTTAGTTATTTTGTCCTGCTTCGGCAGTTGACGCGGGTAGCTCCCGCGGACACGGGATGGTAAACCGGATGCCATCCATGAACTGGGCGATCTACCAAGGTAGGCGGCTAGAACGCATGAGTCCTTTTCAGCGAGTTGATAAATTCCTCGTTACGTGTCCCGTTGCGCCGACTCCACGTACAAGCAATTCAGCTAACGGAGAATCACAGACCACGACCCATCCCAATTGCCGAAGAGTCCTGTTGACTCTCTGATATTTTTCTAATATTCGATCGAAGTCAAGAATCAAGCAGCGAACGGAACAATCGACACGGAACGGCCAATCCAAATCGATAGGTACGCGGAAAATTTTTCCATTACAACTCTCGTCGAAGCTATGCTCCGAGAATTGTTAAAGAATTACCGTATACCAGGTCCAGCTGCATCATCCGGCAATTCGTGGGATAGAGGACTTAGGGAGAATGTGTAAAGAACGATCGATTACAAAAAACCCATTAATCACCCCAAACAAAGAGCTCACATTCACAATTGGTCGCGATTATTGTTACGACAAATTGTGAAACAATGGAGCCAATAAAATAAATGTGGCAAATTATCGAGTCGCATTGTGGATTAATTGGGTATAATCACATTACACAAACCTCTCCCTTACAACAGCCACGCCCCGAGCAAAACCACTCGAGGGAAACCAAATAGTCGCACAACGACTATTGTTTTGCTTTTCTCGTATTCTCTCAAACAGTTAAAAGCTATCTATACCATACCTCGTTACAGACAGTAAGCCTGAAACTTGAACAAGCTACCAATGCCGAAGAAGCCCGAGACCGCCGAACCCGCGATCGGGGACACTCTGCATCAAATCGCAACCAACATGGCGCGATGGTCGAACCAAGGTGCATGGCCGATGTTCAACCCACAAGGAGAGAGCTTCGCCAACTTCATCGCACGTGTCAATGACTACTGTAACTCGCGAGGTATGACGGAAGTTGATGCACTTCAGGCACTCCCACTAATGCTACCGGGAGAATCCCGTAACGTACTAACAAACGTTTACGAAGAGCTGGGGAGAAACCCTAGTTGGAAAGACGTGTGCGAGAAATTCGTCCAACTCTTTTACACGCCGGAAAAGAAAGCCGCGGCCCGAGCCGCGCTGGCGAGTATTCGCCAGGACGGACAGTCGGTGGCCCAATTCGCATCAAGGTGCCGACAGTTCGTATCCCAAGCTTACCCACGGGAGAAAGAAGCAAGGGAAGCAGCACTGGAAACGACTTTCATCCAAGGCCTACGACAAGAACTAAAGGCAGCGGTGTTGAGAGGACGTCACAACTCTTTCAAGGACATGGTGCAAGCAGCGGTAGCGGAGGAATCAATTCTAACATTGGTTCCTACTGCCAACGAACCAATATTGAACGCTGTCCAGGACCTTCATACGTCCATTGCAGCTATGTCCCTCAACGAGAGACGACACAATAAATCCAACGGTAAATGCCCCAACTGCGAGAGAAACGAACAACTGCAGAGACAAGAAAGACCGAATGGCTCCCGAAATTATCACCAACGAAGGAAAAGGAATGAAAGGAATAGTAGACCACAAAGGAGGAACTATGTCTCACCGCTATTTGTTCCAATGATGATCATTGCCTTAGTGGTCGGATCATCCGCCGAAACAGTCTTCCATTGCAGCGGAAGAGGAGGCTTCATAGCAAGAACCAGCAAACAAGAGTGCCCTAAGACCAATTCGATGTCAATAGCCGAAGTCATGATCAACCTGATCGAGAAGAATGACGAGCCCATCACAACAACAGCAACGAGATGTACTAACGTTCCTGGAGGTACAAAGAATATCGACACTCGTGTTAGTCGCCCCAACGAAGGAAAGTGACTGCCGGGAACTGTCAATGGACCAGGAATGGAAAACTCGAAATTCGGAAGAACACCGGGTCGGCGAAAGGAAGGACCACAGCCCAACCGATCGCCCATTCTTCGGAACCATTTGCCACAAGTGGAGTCGACTAACCGCGATGAGAACAAAGGTCAGTGTCATCCATAAATCCTTAACATCTCCACACTTCACCTTCACCAAGAAGTGCGAAATGAAGGACGGCAAATGCACAAACGATGCAGCACTAATCGTCTGGAAACCGATCGAGAAGAAGCCCAACTGCAAGGATATGACAATAATCGGAAGTTTTAAAGCCATTCTTGACCAACACTCAGTTGTCATCGATACAATGCAGCTTGCGTATGAAATTTTACCTCGGAACAACACTCCAAAAGAGATAAAAGAATGCAACGGTGAAATCTTACACCCAACGAGTAGTGGAACATTCATAACATTTCCATACTTTCCGCAAGCTAGCAACACGATGACCGTGCTCCAACAACATCGCCGTTCAAAAAGAAACGTTCATGGCACCTTGAGTAACGAGAAAACAAGAGTACTGACAGAGTACACCACAAAGATGATCAGGGAAAACGAACGAATTCAACAGAACCGAACAGAAAAGGCAACAAATGCAAAGCTCCAATACGCATACGACAAAACAGAGCAAGCGATAAAAAGAAGGTTTGAAACGACAGCCGCTAATCTATGTAAACTAGCAGAACACCAAGACAGATTGCTCCACGCAATTCTGAATATCAACCCAGCAGCCGGAGCAAGAGCCATACTTGGCAGGAACGACATATCGGCAACTCTGATAGCGAACAACACGCTCCACATCACAGAATGTGCGAAAGTGGAAATCAAAAAGACCTATGATGACCACAAACTCAATGGTTCCTGCTACTTGTTCAAGCCCGCAATAACGATGGACGGCAAAACAATCTTCATAACGCCGGAAGACACTCACGCAACGGACCACAGTCCAACCGTAGAGTGCTCTATCTTCACAAACCTAACAAGCAACGTCACATCGATACCATCATGGGATTTAGAAACAGCGGAGCACTTGCGACGAATACACTTCGTCGCAGGAAACCCATACACGTCGTTACAATCGCTTTTTCCAATGGAGCTAGCTATACAGCTAGGAGCAACCTTTGACAACATTCAACGGAAGTCAAAGGCAATCCTTCATCCTATTGAAACGTCGTCTACGGGGAAGGGCTTAAAGGAGCTCGCACACACAGCTGGATACGTGATCGACTGAGCGACAGGAACTATCAAACATGTTGCTGACGGCATCTCGAAATGGTACACCAAATACATCTTCTGGGTGGGGTTACCAATACTCGGAGCCGCCATACTCATATGCATAGTATATACAGGCATTACAGCGACTCTATCCAAGTTTCTGCAACCGAGAACGATCAATGCGATAGCCAATGAGCCAACGGAAGAAGAGATCCAACTGGCGGAGCTCTACCGACAACAATGGAACAAGCCCACCATGACATACATCCCAATGCAATGCGCCGTAAACACAACCCCAACAAAAAGATCATTATCATTCATCGGCGTCTTCATCGACGATCGAGGACACGCCGCTCTTTGGGATAGCGGCGCCCAAATTAGCTATCTGAGGCAGAGCTGTCTCCCGCCGCAGCGCGAGAAGGACATGAAACCAGTCACGACAATCGCAAATACTGCAAACGGGAGCCCGATAAAGTTTATTGGAAAGATCGACTTATTAGTACGCATTGGAGACAAAGAACTGAGTCACACGTTCCTAGTGTCAAGAGATAAGGATTGTCCTGCACCGATACTTCTCGGCTACGACTTCATGCTAGCGCTCTCGAACAAAGGAATCGAAAGCCGAATATTGCCTAAGGAAGGATACCTATCACTCGGATCCACAAGAATCAATCTACGTGACCGAGGAGAAAAAATATTCCATCCAACTAGGGAGAAGATAGGCGTCCAATGCGCTAAAACTACGACAATTCCAAAAGGTCGAGCCGAACTAACCATCTGTTTTATCGGACCACATGATAAACTCGACAAACCAATATTACTACGGAAACCCGGAAGCGGACTATTGGACTTCGAGGATACCGTCATCAAACTACTACACACTCCAGAGTGCACCATCAAAGTTACAAACCACTCGGAGAAGCCAATCACACTCTTAGGACAGACAGACTTGGGAATGGCAAATTGCGTACTGAGTGATGCTGAGCCACACGTCCCACAAGAAGCGAGATGGGAAAAACAACTACCAGAAAACCCTGAGAGTGCGACAGAATTCATGAAAGAAGTATCCCTCAAAGATTCAAAACTCTCCGACACCGGACGAGCGAAACTAATGGAAATCATAAAAGAACGGAAACAAGCTTTTTATAACGAGGATGGAAACCTTGGTTGTTTTAAAGGACCAATAGAACACGAGATCCCTATTGACCCAACAAAAACATGGAAAGCAAGGAAATACCCGATACCACTCGGAAAACGAGAGGAGGTGGAACGACAGGTGAACGAACTCTTAAAACAAGGAGTGATAGAACCGTCAAACTCGAAATACTGCAGCCCCGTCGTTCTAGTGAAGAAGAAAGATCAACGATGGAGATTCACTGTCGACTACCGACAGTTGAATAACGCTACGAAGAAGCAAATTTACGTTATTCCTACAACAACGGAAATACTAGACATGGCAGCAGGAGCCAAGTTCTTCACTTCATGCGATCTTATTAGTGGGTTCTTCCAAATAAAACTCCGGAAGAAAGACAGAGGACTAACCACATTCGTCACACCATCGGGAGCATACCAATTCAACCGAATGCCTATGGGACTTTGCGGGTCACCACACACTTTCCAAAAAGTCGTACGATTCATCCAACAAAGGGTTAAGGCTAAACTTTTTGTCTACCTGGATGACCTTCTCTTAACATCAGAAACAGAAGAGGAACACATCCGAGACATTGAAGAACTACTTTCAACCATAGAAAAATTTGGATTAAAGATCAAACTATCCAAAACGCACTTCGCAAAAAGCGAAGTCGAATTTCTTGGTCTCATAGTAAGCGACGAAGGAATACGGCCCAACCCGAAGAAGATAAAAGCAATCGAACAGTTTCCAACACCACAATCGCCAACCGCAGTAAGAAGTTTTATTGGTATGGCAAACTATTTTCGTCGTTTTATCCCTAACTTCGCAACTATCGCCTCGCCTCTCTACGAACTAACCAAAGAAGACAAACCGTTCAATTGGACAGAAGATTGCAAGAGAAGTTTCGAAGCATTAAAGAACAAATTACAAACAGCCCCACTACTGCGCGGACCGGATGGGAATCGTCCTTTTCGAATAGAATCCGATGCATCATGCATAGCAATTGGAGCAGTTCTTCTACAACCAAATGATGCTGGAAATTTCTACGCTATCGCATACGCTTCACGGAAACTACTTCCTGCGGAACGAAACTACCCCGCAATCGAAACGGAAGCGTTGGCATTGGTATTCGCAGTTCAAGAATTCCGCACCTACATTCTAGGATGTCCTGTCGAAGCGGTAACAGACCACCGACCACTTACAGCACTGATGAAGAGACGCGACCTGGTCGGCCGTCTAGCGAAATACCAAATAGTACTGGCGGAATACAATATAACTATTACATACCGCCCTGGCCGCGAAAATGCAGTACCGGATTGTCTTTCCCGATACATCGAAGATGAAAGTAGAGATCCGAAACCGTATGTTAATGCGATTACTGAGAATACAATCGAGAAGATCAAAGCGAATCAAAACAATTGCGAATGGATAAACAGAATCAGAAGAGCAATACGTGCAAACGACGAGTCAATAAAACAGAAGGACTACAAGATCAACGACGATGACATTATTCTGCGAAACAATCGAATCCTTCTTAATGGAAACACGGACCTGTGTCGGGAGATAACCAAGGATATTCATGAGGATCACAAAACTGCAGCACATCTTGGTATCAAGAAGACATCAGAAATTATAAAGAAACACTTCACTTGGGAAAACATGTCAGCCGATATCAAGAACACCATCAGACGTTGCATCAAATGCCAAGCAAGGAAAACAAATCCTCACGAAACAACCGTCGAACCAATTGGCAAGACACCCGAGACTATAGAAGCAGCTGACAAATGGCACATAGATATACTGGGACCGCTGCCTACAACAGAACGCGGTAACCGGTACATTCTAACGGGAATCGATCCATTCACAAAGTTTCTCACAACCGAGGCCATGGCTAACCAGACAACGGAAAGCGTCATCAGCGCTCTCTCGAGGTCAGTCATTTGGAGATTTGGTCCACCAAGCCGGATCCAAACCGATGCCGGAGCCCAATTTACAGGAAACACGTTTGGAAGTTTTCTCAGACAACTGGGCATAACACACCAAATCAGCGCACCATTCTATAAGGAAAGTAACGGACAAATAGAACGATCTCACCGAACACTGGAAACATCGCTGAGCAACTATGTAAATAACACACAAGGAGATTGGGATCTATATCTAGAAACCATAACGTTCACGATCAATAGCTTGCCCCACGAAACCACCGGAATTCCACCATTCATGGCAATGCACGGCAGATCACCGAAGTCATACTTAGAAAATATTCTAAAACGAAAAGAAAGGAGACGAAACGACGGACAGTCACTGGAGCAGTACACAAACATCAGAGGACTACAAATGGACGAGCTACAAAAACTCATACAAGAACGACTGAACGGCAATGCCACTCGCCAAAACCAGAGATGGCCCGTCAGCAAGCGAGTCCACCGTCGACAGGTCTCCGTGAACGACTTCATATTAGTCAGGCGAGCTCCTCCTAAAAACAAATTAATGCCTCCGTTACAAGGACCATTTCGTGTGGAATCTGTAACGGAGAAGAATGTTATTTACAGGGACAACCGTAACAACCAGCGTATTGCACACAAAAATGATGTCCGCGTTATTCCAACAATGGATCCAATGGAAGGAACAACCGAAAAACAGCATCTACCAACACGTCAGAACGATCGATCAACACTTCCACATGAAGATTCACAACATCGACGTCGTCACAAAGGCAAATATCGACAGTGCAACACCCAGCAGAAGAAATTTCGAAGATCACCGAGGATAGCAGCGAAATATAATTTTCCCAAATATTAAATTACCATTAATCCCACACCACAATATTATTGCTATATATTTTTAACCCTACCCTAACCCGTAATTGTATTGTAACCCCTAACTCTTTCAATTGTACCCAAAATCCTAACAAGAATTTACCCTACACCAGAACCACCTGATAATCATGCTTTTCGCCTACCAAATTTACCTCTATTATTTTTTTTCTTTTCTATATATACAATACCATATATTATTTTAACTGTTTTTTTGTATAATTTTTTTTACCCACACTTAATTGTAACATTTTAGTTAATATTTTTCTTTCGAGGGGGGGATGTAGCGCCAGCCATCGGGCTGGGCTCCGCCCACCCGAGGACGAAGTATATAAGTAACCAAATGTCACAATAAATATCTTTTATGTCTGGTCTGGTCTCCATGAGTAGCTAACAACGTCCCGCATGCTGAGTTCAGAGCGGTGCATGCTCTACGTTGTTACACGATATTTTTTGAAAGTAATACATTATGAACTGAATTAAACGAAAAAATATACAAAGCTTAAAAAACCTTCGCTAAAAATTACGGGAAGGATCTTTATTATATTCAAAATTAATAATATTGAGAGCTCATTATTGCGAATACATTTTTTGGCTTCTTAATCAAATTTTTTGAACTACATGTACAAGAAATTTAACTTTTTAAATGAAAATTAGAAACTCTAATAGTTTATACAGAATTTAGCATTAGAAGTGATTCAGTTTTTGAAAACTTTATATTGGAAACGTCCCTCAATGTTGTAGAGCAGAGATGGGCGAGATTCCGGATTCCTGAATCAGAATTTCAAAAACTGTCATTCTGCCCATCTCTATTGTAGAGTATTTAGTTTTAATTTATGTCGTGACTTTCAGTTAAGCTTAATGCAAACTTAAATTAACTTTCAGCTCATTCCTATTTAGTTTTTTATCTTTTTTATAATTTTTATTTTTCAGCTTCTTTTTTTAAATTTTTGATTAATTTTAAAAAATTAGTACTAACTAACATCCTGTAGAGCAGTAGAGAAAAAGAGCACGAAACCTGAGCACGACAAAAAATATTTATTATTTTTTGTTAACATGTTTTTAAAAACAATTCGCTACCATTTGAATGCTTGTTAGAAGCTTTTTTTGAATTTCGCTATGAAAATATCTGTTTTTTGACTTTTAATGCTTGATGAAGCGCTTAATGGAAAGTCCAAATGTAAAAAAACATTTAATTGAAACCATTTGAAAATAGTTAAAACATTGACTGTTTGTTTTTTATCATTTAATTTGGTCAAACTAAATATTGTCAAATTGTAATAAATTGACAATTAATTTGCTATATTTTTGAATTAATTTCAAATGGTCTCAATGAGATCGTGAAGCAAATTTCCAATTTATTTGAATAATTTCGCTTTATTTCATCATTTTTTGTTATGTTTCGTCAAAATTTATAGTTCACGTCCTATTGGTTATTTTTATTTTTTATGAAATGAAAATTAGAATTAATCATCATCTCATACGTTAGAATAACATTTTCTCTAAATGATCACCGATTCCATGGAGAAAAATATGCAGTAAACACGTTGATCAAGAATAGAAAATTATATGATAATTAATGGAACAACATTAAGCTTTTATTAAAAATATTGAAGCTGCTATCGCAGATTTGACGAAACATAACAAAAAATGATGAAATAAAGCGAAATTATTCAAATAAATTGGAAATTTACTTCACGATCTCATTGAGACCATTTGAAATTAATTCAAAAATATAGCAAATTAATTGTCAATTTATTACAATTTGACAATATTTAGTTTGACCAAATTAAATGATAAAAAACAAACAGTCAATGTTTTAACTATTTTCAAATGGTTTCAATTAAATGTTTTTTTACATTTGGACTTTCCATTAAGCGCTTCATCAAGCATTAAAAGTCAAAAAACAGATATTTTCATAGCGAAATTCAAAAAAAGCTTCTAACAAGCATTCAAATGGTAGCGAATTGTTTTTAAAAACATGTTAACAAAAAATAATAAATATTTTTTGTCGTGCTCAGGTTTCGTGCTCTTTTTCTCTACTGCTCTACAGGATGTTAGTTAGTACTAATTTTTTAAAATTAATCAAAAATTTAAAAAAAGAAGCTGAAAAATAAAAATTATAAAAAAGATAAAAAACTAAATAGGAATGAGCTGAAAGTTAATTTAAGTTTGCATTAAGCTTAACTGAAAGTCACGACATAAATTAAAACTAAATACTCTACAATAGAGATGGGCAGAATGACAGTTTTTGAAATTCTGATTCAGGAATCCGGAATCTCGCCCATCTCTGCTCTACAACATTGAGGGACGTTTCCAATATAAAGTTTTCAAAAACTGAATCACTTCTAATGCTAAATTCTGTATAAACTATTAGAGTTTCTAATTTTCATTTAAAAAGTTAAATTTCTTGTACATGTAGTTCAAAAAATTTGATTAAGAAGCCAAAAAATGTATTCGCAATAATGAGCTCTCAATATTATTAATTTTGAATATAATAAAGATCCTTCCCGTAATTTTTAGCGAAGGTTTTTTAAGCTTTGTATATTTTTTCGTTTAATTCAGTTCATAATGTATTACTTTCAAAAAATATCGTTTATAAATGCATTTAAACAATATTAAAAACAAAATCGTAAACAAAACTTTAAAAGAATATCTAAAAGTTAATATAAATCGAGAGTAAGATAACTGAATGTATTCGGCATATTTTTTGTTTTTTATCCGACGGTAACTAAAAATAAAATAGTATAAATATAAAAATAGAAAATATTTTTCAATAACCTTCAAGTACAGGTTTCAAACTCATTAGCCAGTTGATTTGATATCTTTAAAAATAAAATTATGAAAAGTCTCAGAGAGATCAAGAAAAAAATTTTAGAAATATGTTTCCATTTCAATAATTTTAGACATTGAGAATGTCTATACTAAATACTTAAAATTTCCATGCGACTTGCAAATTTTGTTTTAAAAAATTATCACACTTCTGAGTGAACCTAAATTGAATTTTTGATATGAACAATGTAAACGTATGATTATTGAAGTAACCCTTAAATAAGACCATAATTTTAGTACTAGTGGTCATTTCAAAACTGATAACGTGATGGAAACAAAATCGCGTTTACCTGCTACTAAAATCAACTGTCTGAAACACGAAGAATTAATCCTTTTGAAGCCGAATGCACTTCACTGTGCATTGCAAAAGACTTCGCACCGATTGCAAACTCAACCTTTTTATTTATTATTTTTATTTTCAATATTTACAAGTCACTTATATTTACGATAAAGACTCTTCTGGTCCATGAATTGAGGTACTAATAATTTATTTTCATTAATTCACCAGTATTTTTGCAGAATGTAACGTTAACGGATAAATAAAAGACTGTAAAAAATAAAAAATTAAAAGGTAGTGTTTGCAATCGGTGCGAAGTCTTTTGTAATGCGGCTCGGTTTCTTGGAAATGAATGTGTATCCAATCTAATGATTTTCGACGATCGTGTGACTACTTAATATGTTCTTATAAAAGTGTGCTATTTAGCCTTCTATAATTGTTTCTATTTCATGAAAATCCTAACTACAAATGATAAAAGAATTCAAACCAACGCAAAACAATTGATGAATTCGGAGTGCATTTTCACACATAAGCATATATTTATTTCTGTATTCTCTGTCTCCACACATTATTGTTATCTATTTTGATAATAGTGAAGGTTTATTAATGGGGAAAGATATTAGTGAATGTGAAAGAAAGCGAGAGAAAGAAAAGACAAATATAATTGTGTTCTTATGTGTGAAAACGCGCACCGAATTCAACAATTGTTTTGCGGTTGTAAAAAGATATTGCATGGCTTTTTTATCTGACTCCTGTAAATGTATTTCACAAAACACGAGAAATTTCCGACGATATAATTACATTTTCGTGGATTTAGCCGATCAAATTAACGCTAAATGACCGTTGTTTCGTTCTCAAACAAACGGGTATGGTAATAAAAGGAGCTTAGTACGCCAAATTGAGTGCTTAAACTGAAGGATCAGAAAACATACTCAAATATAAGTATGAGTTCAGAGAAGTAGTGTTCTTTATAGTTTAGAAGCTGCATAAAAATCTTACGTGGAAAGTAGGATGAAGTTATTACGTGAAAGCTTGTAATATACATTTAATATTAGAAAATGCTAATTTATATTTAGAGTGAGCATAGTAAACGTAATCAAATCTAAATTTTTGAAAAATTATTCATAGTTTTAGATAATGTAAGAAACACCTAATTAATTTGTTGTAAACAATGTTTATTGAAATAACGTAAAAACATTGACACACGTTCTACAGGAAGTACAAAAGCGCCAACTGAAATCTTAAAAGTGTGTGCTCATAAACTCGCTATAATATAATGTTTTAATTGCCACCTACTAAAGTAACGTATAAAGTATTTTCAAAATGTAAGAAATTGATAATTCACTTTCAACATTTTTGAAATGGGAGAGCCTGAAAGAGAGGAGCAAAGCTAATAGGAGCAATTCCTGAAATTATGTAACTCTGGCACTAAATTTATGTTAAACGTTTTCTCTACCCGTGACCAGTCCTTTCCATCAGATGCGTGTATGTACATTTTGCCAATGAAAGCGTTTAATATTTTTTCCCATAGACTGGCTACAGTGAAAAATTATCGATGTCGATATTTCGCTTGGACCTTCTTCACCCGCTATTGTGTGTCTCACACCGAGTCAAAAATCATATTCCGTTAGTTTCTATAATATGTACTTCGACACGGAGAATAGATTTCCAACAATGGAATCAACACCATTTTTTGTATTACACGGCTGTTTTATGTTAGTTAAAGATAAATTTTTAGTTTCACGTAAAATTAATTATTAAATAGTAACGTTTAACTTTGCAAGACACATTTGATAATGGGAAAATCTATATTATCATTTGATGTACATCATCGCTTCAAATAACTTTTAACAATTTTTAATAAGTAGTATAAGTAATTTTTATAAGTCCTTCATACGTTTTAAAGGGCGGATCTACTTTATTCAAAAATTTAATACACAAATGGACGTGAATTGTTGATTGTCTGTCTCCGAAGGAATACATCAGACAAGGCTTTTGATGTAAATATTAACAACAGCAAATATCAGATAAAATATCAAATCATGAGGTCTTAAGCATATGAAACAACTACTAGGCTCCACGACACTGCTCCAACTCAAAAAAAAGCGCAAAAAATTAGAATTTTATCAACTTACATAAGATTTACTAGATTGAAATCATCCATTGATTAGATTGCATCATCCTGTCCTCTAACATAATATCGCTCACCCATGTCAAATATGGGTTTCAAATTGATATCTTAGAAAATATTTTCAAAAATATTACTACATTAAGAGAGTTTTTTGCATAATTTAAGACCTGTTTTTTCAAAACAACAAGTATTTTGACAAAAAACGTGTAAAACGGTAAGATTCATCTCAATATTAGAAAATGTTAATTTGCATTTGGCGTGATCTCCTAAATACTAAAATAAGTTTGACTTACCTTCTCTCTGAAAAAATCTATGATCCCAAATATTTTGATCTAACTTGTTATAACAAGCTTGTTACTTTACTTGCTTGAAAATTTAAATATAGTGTTGAAATTAAGTTTTAAAAATTGATACATAAAACTATTATAAAATAAACTGTAGCTATAGTCATTGAAAATATTCGTAGGTTGGTCATTTATTGAATCGAACATTTCATTTGGGGTACTTTAGAATTCGGAAATGTAGATTTTCGCATAATATACGCTCATTCAACTTACAATTACTTTTAATAGTTGGTTAATAGTTAGTTTTAATAGTCTAATAGTTAGTTTAATAGTTACTCTAATAGATACTTAATTTTAATTGCATAAATGTAAACTGTTAGAAAAATCTATATAAACCGAAGCACAGAAAGATAAATTTAAATAAGTTTATATATATATATATATAGAAATAATTTATCTTGAATAATTTTCCTTTTATCATTAATCCTTATTATTACTTTATATTGTTTTTTATTTATTTAGGAAAACAATGCTTTTATATTTGAATAAATTTTGTATATTTCTTACTTATTTTTTGCTAATCCTTTTATTTCTTCTTTAAGTAATTCAATTGTTTATCATATAATAAAGTTAGCCTGGAATTACTTCATAAATGTGTGGGGCAGTTTTTTGCAAAGCAAAAATTTGATTTCTTAATAATCTATGATTTTTAGTTTGCGAACAAACAAATTTGCGTTATTAAATGGTTGGCCAAGTTCAAATTAATTAATTAAAAATTAATTGAAGCGGATTGAAATGTTTACACTCTGTTAATTTTATCGGGCAGGATATATTAAAATATTACCATAATAATAATAATAATAACAAACTACAAAATAATTTTTGCTCAGACCTTATCATAACATAATTACACTCAATTGAATTAATAATTGGTATTATATAAAAATAATTTGGAAGCTCAGTCAGTCATATTTTCAGGTTTTGTGGCATTTTGTTATTTAACATATTTATGACATTATCATTTATGATGATTTCTCTATTAACTATTCAATTAATTATTGTTTTAATTGCAATTATTTCGCATATTATTTTCATTAAGAAAATTGTTTTATTTGGTTCGATAGACATATTAGGAAGGTAAATCGAAAAACTAAAATTAATAGCCATTATTTCTACAATAAGGATCTTTATGTTAACAATATCGCTCGGATACGTGATGAATATCATTTCAAATACAACAATGATAGCCGTATGCATACCGTATGGAACAATATTCGTCGTTGATGAGTGCATGGAAACTCGAACTATTTTTGTTCACTGTTCCATGTTTGCTGAAATTATTGTTATCTCATTTCATTTTATTTTTATACTGGGTTAGTTTTTTATTTCAGTTTGTTTGAGTTTAATTTAGCACAAAATGATTGATCAGCTTCGGTTTGGTTTTTTGGTAAAATATATGTTTGGAGAAAACAAAAATAATTCGAATGGCAATTATAATAACTCAGGAGAGAACATAACTTGATCGCATAATTTAAATAATAAATATAACAATTTCAATTGTAACAATAATAATAACAACAATAAATCGTAAATGTGTGTAAGTAATATAATAAAAAAAATTAGAAGGAGATTAATAAAAGAAAATAAAGCAACATAGATTAATATATTGGGTTAAGGAATAAGTTCGTAGAGTTTTTATATTATCTTTTGTTTCACAACAATTTTCTTGTTGAATGGCAAAGTGTATATATTTATCTGATAGCGCTGTTTCTGCTCTACAGAACTGTGATTTTAGTTTGTTCTGAAAATTTTCATAATTTTTCAAGCTTAGAAATGAGGTATCCAGGAGGTAAAAATTAGAATTTTCGACATCTGCTCTTCTTGCAAAAAACAGCCGACGCTGCTCCGGAAATATGCAATGTGTATCAGGAAGGTGTCTTAAGCATGTCTACTGCACACAAATGGTTTGCAAAGTTCAAAAAAGGCGATTTTAATATTGAAGAGACCCCTCGAAGCGGACGACCTGCAGAATTTGACAAAGAGCATCTGAAGACAATAAATGGTGATTTGGAGAGAAAAAATGAACTATGATCCAAAGACAATCCTTAATCATTTTCATTCTATAGGACTTGCCGAAAAACTCGGGGTTTGGATACATTATGAGCTCAACTACCAAAAAAAAGAAAACCGCCTTCAAATCTCAGCTCAACATCTAGGTCGCCATCGAGCAACACGCGGTCATACACAACGATTTTTATAACGAATATTCGCGGGAGATGAAAAATTGTGTCTGTACATCAATCTGAAGCTAAGAAAGGAGTAGGGAGGATATACTCTAAAGCCGAGAGTCAGCAAGATCTTCACCCAAAAAGACCATGATCTGCGTTTGGTGGAACTGGGATGGCATGCTGCACTGGAAAAGCTCGAAGGAAACTCCACGTTCAACAAGAATCTCTGTTGTTTACCCATCTGCGCCGCGTAAATGAGGCTATTTGACTGAAAACATCCGATCGACAAAACTAAGCCATCTTGCTCCACGACAACGCCAGGTCGCATGTTGCGCGATCGCGTTCCCTGTGCCTGCACATCTAAGCGCGCATTTGGTGCGAATTTAAATTGTATGTGGCGTTGCCATAACACGTTTAAAACGACCCTCCTAGAGCTCGAATGGGAGGGTTCTCTGCAGACCTTGCGCCCTTTTCGCTCTCTGTAAAACCAAATGGGAATTTTACTTTTGATGAGAAAGAGAACCTCAAAAACTTGCTCTTTTTTCGACACCAGACCTTTTGTTCAAATAGATCCTTTTGAAAAAAAATTCGACGAACTTATTCCTCAACCCAATTGATGAAGTTACGTTAATTATATATTTGAAAGCTCAAATTTTAGTTATAAATTAACGTTTTCTTTTCTACCCCTAATAATTATTGAAACATTAAAATTTTCTTATGCATTTATAAAAGATCAAATAAACAAATTCAGCTATGATTATAAGTCGGAATTGTCTACAAGGCTGCTTATATTAGCAGGCCAAATGAAAATGACGATTTTACAATGTTTAAAATAGTTTTATTAATTTTTAAGTGAAGTTTAAGAACTAGTTTATAGGTTTTCCTAAAAATATCTCTAGCGCTTTAAATTTTTAAAACCTTACATTTCAATTAATCATCTGAGGTCAACATTTCTGATATTCATTTGGCGTGTAAAAGAGATAAGAGGACCCCAATTTTTGAAATTTCGGACCATAAACTTCAAAACCCTGTACTCCTGACCGGTACTTCCATGTTTTCCACTCTGCGATCATACTAATTTTCATCATTAATCCTATCGAAAAGTTCAGAATCGAGCCAATTTAATTAGATTTAAGCAACCTTTAATATTAAATGAATAAATTGCAGATAGATTCAATTGTGTACGAAAACACGCCAGAAAAGAATCTAAACGAACGATATCAGAGCTTATAGTTCTCTTCATTTTTGTGGTTATGGGGATTACGGTAGCTGTTTTGCATTTTATTGTTGGTCCTGGAGGAACTGATATTAGTGGCTTCGGTGTCATTGTTTTTGTTTTAACAACGTTTTTGGTATTTACACAGTTTATTGTAGAAACTAAAAATTGATTTTTAGCTTGATATTAAAGCTTTCCTTTATACAAGAAAGTTATATGTCGAAACAAGAGGTTCCACATCACTTACAGCAAGATATGAGGTTATTAACCATTTTCCTTAAAGGAATATAATATAATTTCAGATATCGGAAACACTCCAACTAGTTCGATACCTATTACCGTGTACTTTAATCAGTATTATATTAAAACTTTCGACGTTTATCGGGTTTCAAGTGCTCTTATTTGTGAAGACTGATCAACAAACTACATATAAATTGTATTTTATATTACATGCTGTAAGTTAAATTAATGATAGAAATTATATACTTTGGTCGGAGACTCCTAAAACTGTGCACAGTTAACTGTGTATATATTTTTATTGTGAAAAAAGCACGTTGTGGTTCCCAGATTGAAATTTGCTTTAAGATACTGAGTAATGCAAACCCAAATGTTCGATGTTCCTATATTTGAAGCTATATTACAGTAATCCACGTCCATATTCTTATTGAATTTTTGTCAATCGTGAAAATAAATCAGAAAGTCAGAAAAATAAATCAGAAACTAACGAGATTTGTTAAACGATAATAAAAAAACAAAATAATCATAAAAATTAAATTTAAAAAATAATATTTAAAAAGTGCGCCACAATTTGCGGTGGTAATCACATGTGGCATCGACTATATGCAAAAAATAGATTTTAATACAAAATGATATATATATATATAATATACCGGAAAAGACAATTAATCAATTTTAATAAAAATAATAAAAAGTTTCCATTCATGAATTTGACAAAATCTAGAAAAGAGCAAAGAGTAGAAAGCCTGTTCCAAATCTCACCTTACCTTAAGCCTTTTTGTGCTTTCGTAACATTCAAAATGGGGTAAATTTAGTATAGAGTGTAAATTACAGTGAAGCGTGAATCTCTTCCGACATCAATGATGTCTAATATTTTTCTTTGAAGTTTAAAGAACTATACTTTCTTTAATTGCTTCATGATGCAACTAAGTTGGTGAATCAGAAAAGTTGTTAAGTTGAGGGCTCAGACTCATTTTGAAAGTTTCGGTAAGAAGCGCATACTTTTAGATAGTTTAAGACGGACTCGTAAAAATGACGTGAAAAAACAAATGAAGTTGTATGAAAATAATACGTGTAAATTTATAAGACAGGCAAAATTATGGAAAAATTTTAATTTACATTTGGTGTGCATAATGCGACACATTCTCGTCAAATTGTAGGAAAACAATAGTAAATTTTACAGATAGGCAATATTGATGCTGCAATATACCCTTGGTTTATAATATTTTACAAACAAAGTGATCGTGATGTGGTAATTGACTAATTTCAAAACCCATTAATTTATTAATTTTCAGGTGACAAAACTATTTGGATGTTATAAATCATTTGACAACAAAATCAGTCAACAATCGCAAAAGTCCTATTTTGATCAATTGAACGCTGCCTGGAGTTAATTTGTTTTGTATTAAAGTTAAAACTAATAAATTTTTTATTATTGTGGAGCTGAAATATAAAAAATGAACAGCATGTATACGAGATACTTGCGAGAATCATTATATTTGGTAACAATTGAAATGAAAATAGCATTAACCTGAAGTTCAATATTCAATTAAACGCCAACTGCAATCATAAAAAAATGGTTGCTCATAAAGCCGCTATAATCAAACATTTTGTAAAGATTTTAATATTTCCTGATACCTCAGGAAAAATACTGTAAGGTGACGTAAAAAGTGGAGTGAAACGACAATCTACACATCTTCAGGGCACGTCAAATACAATTATTAAATAAAAAATTATTTAACTATTTTAACCTAACATTTAGGGAAGATAAAACAAAATTTAAGATATTTTAGGAAAAAATTTTAAAATTATATAAAAAATGGTTTGTTGTTTATATGCAAAGTTAGAAAAACACGTCTAAAAATTTTTAACAAATTTTAAAATAGATATTATCCTTCGTCGTGTTTTCCTTCGTCATTATTAAAGTCGTGTTGTACTTTTCAGGGATAAAAATGTTATAGTCTCGTTTGGACGGTCACACGGCCATAAAAGACTTATTCGTCTATTCCTCTTAAATGTGTATTTTTTGAGTCAATACACATAGATGAGATAGAAAAGAGACCACGTCTAAACGAGAACCTCATCTTATCCAGATTCTTTTCTCTTCCATTAGACACTGCTTTCTGAAAAGGAGATTAGAATATAATTCCACTGTCCCGACTACTGCGCATCTTGCAAAAATTGCAAAAATTACGCCCTTCACTTTTTATTTAAAATGTTTATTCTTTTAAAGCGGAACTTCTTCAAAATAGATTTAATTTGTTGTTCAGAAACGTTTAGAATTATTTATTAATATTTTATATTTTTTAAGGCTCGAAAACGGGTTTAGAAAGCTTTAAAGAATAACGAATTTAAATAAAAAGGAAGGCTGTGGTTTTTCGCAAATTGTCCCCACGGTTTTTTCGATTGATCGTGGCAGTGGAGTTTTAAGGTCTCGTCCGCCCGAAATTCCGAAAAACGGGGTCCCTTCCATCACTCATCCATATTTTTTTAAACAAAAACCATATTAATAGGTGATTTTTCCGTATAATCTGAAATTCGTATTATATGATCTTCATAATCATCAACTTTGGATATAAAATTATATCTAAAAATAGTTTTCCAATTGAGCCCCGTCCACACTATATTCGATCAGAACAAAGATTAAAAAAGACTGACCAAAATTTCATTAAAATGATGAAGAAAACAACATCAAAAAGTTTCAAAAAAATTTTTGTTTCGATGGTTTAGCAAGATAAAAGTTCATTGTCTGTTAAATAAAAACAAGTGGAGGATTTAAAATCTTTCAATAATTAATTCATTAATATGCAAATAAAAGTCTAAAGTTATGTGTAAGAGTTTTCCGTTCTGAACTTTTCAAAATTATTAAACTGACATGTCCAAATGGGGAACGAATATCAGCTTCTCGCAAAACTTCTGACTGAAAGAATTTTTACTAGTTAGTTTTAGCATTCTACATTCTGAATTTTCTAGTTAGCAATTAAATTCACAATATTAATTTCACGTTATTTACTCTAATCATCTTCGAAGTTTAGCCTTGATTTTGGCTGAAACGTTCAACCAGATCTTGTAAAATAATTGATCATGTTTGTCATTTCAATCAGCATCAGAGATGGGCGGAATAACAGTTTTTGAATTCCGGAATGCGGAATCGAAAAATGGACGGAATCCTGAACGCTCTCTGTTTGTCTCTGTTTGCCTATTTCTACATGGAGCCGATTAGCTATACTGGTTTTTGTAACATTTATCGGACATTTGTCGAGAGGGAAAGATTCGTTCATTCAATTCGAAGGTCCAAAACAATAAACGACAGCATTGAACGGAGCATTGCTCATCTGTTCTCCTCTGTATTAGACCCACCTCTGTATTAGACCCATGTCGATGAAAAACTTTCCTTCAAGTTTTAACTCCTTCTGCTTTATTTCTTACATTTGTTTTCAAGTTTAATATTGAGATTAATCTTTACGACAATTTAGATGATGCTGTTCAAACCAGAAAAGAAACACAAACACCATAACCTTTTTAAAATGATTACATGAATTAAATAAATTAAAATGAGATCTTGACCTTCGATATTGTTATGATTCTAATTTGTACTTTAAAAAAATGGATCGAATTCCTCTTATAGCAATTCTATTAAAATTCAATTCAATTCAAACACAATTCCTCTGGGATATTACGGTATGTACGGTAGATAATCTGTTGAAATATGTCTGCCCATTGTTTTAGATATTAATCAATTGAGTTTTTTTTATTAAGGAAGATTCGTTTGGGTGGAGTTCTTTATAAAAAAAAATTCAAATACCCTTTCATTTTTTACGCTTTTCTATTTTCTTTTTAAAATATGATCCACGTTTTGAATTCTATTCCAGAGATATTCGCTTTAACTAAAGTTAATAACTGCACGCCAAATGAAAATGGACATTTTCCAATATTAAAACGTGTATTATTAATTTCCACATGTAAATTACAATTTACGTTTTACGTCGCTTTAATAAGTTGTAAATAAATTATGAGGAAACACTAAAACTTTACAAAATATTAGAATGTAGTGAATTTCTGAGCACCAATTTGTTTGATTTCAGTTAGCGTGAAAGTCTGTTTCAGCAACTTAGCCAGGAAAATCGTTACTTTTATAAGGTAAAGAATTATCGTTTAAAAAATATATTTTCCCAACCAAAAGACATGCATTTATATTTAACCTCTTTTTTGCTTTTTTTGTGAACTTTTTTCAAAATTCTGGAATCCGGAGTACAAATTTGTTAATCAGTTCATTTTATATTGATTCAGTGCCTATATTCTAGTTTCCGGATTTAAGTTTCTTCATTCATTCAGAAAGAGAGACACCGTATTTCGCGTATTGATTAGAAATAATGGCATCCCATTTTCTAATACTTTAATGGTACAGTGTCCTAAAAATATACATTTAAAATGCTCAATTGCTAGAGCTCAATCGACAGAGCCGATAAAAAAAAACACACCACCTGCAATAGCACGCCAACTGGAACGCAAACATAAAGAGCTCAGAAAATTTGTTTAAATCTAATATATTTAGAAGATGTTAATATTTTTAGAAAAAAAAATGAAATTGACGATTTTGCAACATTTAAATGTATTTTATTAAATTCCATGTGGAAGTTAAAAACACATTTCTACGCTCATAGTACAGACTTCTCTTAAAAAAAGTGTTTATGTTTTTTTTTAAATTCATTTGGCGTAAGATATCATGCAAAAAAGCTGTCAAACCGGCGTAGACAATATTTGTGTACATCACACGTGCTAATTTAGGAAATTATTGTTTCCATTTGGCGTGCAATAGCATCGACAGTAACGTGAACGTGAAGGATGGAAGAAAATCTTATGGTCAACTTTAGACATTTTTACGTCAATTTTAGAGGAATTAAAAATTGTGGTCACGCCCTATTTCCCCGTTACTATCAGATCACGCCCTATTTTCTCGTTATTATTAAACTAACAGAAAACACAGTGAAATAATCGAACATAGAAATAACAAACGCGCAAAAAACTGAATGTATCATTTTGATACAAAAATATTTAAAAAGATTAAAATTAATCTAAAGCTCCCTTAGTTTTTCTGTAATCGTGCTTTTCTGTTTAATTTTCGATTCACATTCCGGTGTTGTTCTCTAATTCCCATCAAACTAATTTCTGGAGGACGATTGGATAAAAAATATAATTTTATTAGCTACCATGACACACAAAACGTCAGTTATTTTCAGTCTAAAACAAGCTGATATTATAATAAAATTGAATTACAGACATGTACCAAGAACATAATAACAAATCAACTTGGACAAATCTAATATGTTTACTAGTTTTAATTATATTTGTCTATGTTGTTATAAAAGGAAACAATATGGATAAATCGTACCAAGTGGATATTAATATGAAAAAATCAGGTTTGAAACTGTTTTTTTTTAATTATTTCACGAAAAATTATGATTATACGCAAAATAAATATTATCGTATTGACTTGGTAGTCAATTGAAAAGGGCGTTTTTTTTTTAATTTTAATCGCCTCCTACCAAGTTTAACGTTTAAAATATAAATCAACTTTTCCGTCAATTTATTAGTCTTCTGAGGCCGTAATTTTTTTTTCCATGCACGAACCTATTTCTACGTTAAGAAATAATATAGTCCATTTCAAAATAGATGACGACGCAGCCGCGCTGCAAATGCCGCATACTAATTGAAATGTATTTTCAAATCGATTATTTTATTTTATTTTTGTGGCATTTTTTAGTTGTTTTTGCTTATATTGAACGTTTATTGTTGTTTTTCTTGTTCATAAATGGTTCATAATGCTCATAGAATTTTTTGTTTTGTATTTAAGTGTTGTACTTTGTGATTGACGTTTCGCTTCTTCAACATTCAATTTTCTTGCTCTTTCCGCTCTTTTATGTTAATAATTTTGTTAATTGCAGGCTTCAGTATATGTTAATCAGTCAGCCATGAGCAGGTACTATGTATTCAGAAGCCGTAGTGACTCGTCTTGCATCGAAAACAATTGCTCGTGATGAATGATGGATGCATGTAATGCAATTAAGGTTTGATTTTTTTTAATATGTCATTTTTATTTCAGCACTTGTAGGATCGTTGCTGACATTGATCTAAATCAGTTTTATGCTTTTGTGACTAGAATCGGACATTTACCTTTCATCATGTTACATTCGATTGTTGTCGTTGATAAACGTATGTTTCTATGTTCTTATTTTCCAAATAATTATTTCTTTTTAGACAGATGGTCTATGTCGACAGGGTTAGAAGATTACCTGAGAAGTAACTGATTTGACAGATATTGACTCTACATGGAAAATGGTGGAAAACTATTTATGTGACAATTTCTGGTATATTAATTGAATTATGTTTCTTCTGTGTTATATTTAATAAATTCTTATTCACTATTGGTTATGGAATTATTGGAAGTGCAATACATTTTATATTTGGATCCAGAGTTAGAATAATATAAGTTTATTATCAGAGTTGACGTGTTCAAAGAAACATGATTCCATTATCGACTGTTAATCCAGGAGACATCGTACTCAAATTGTTTTGTATTACCATACGATTATTCCAAACACAATAAAGTCAATTAATGTAGACATAATAGAAATGGTATGGAATTGCTTAATTCCTGAACGTAATCTATAAAAAAGAAAGCTCAAAAAACATTTTGCTTAACATCTGACCTCCGAATCAATGATGGACAGAATATTTTCTACTTGACAATATTTCATTTGCAGATATTAATTTCTTTCTCGCATCTGCAGACATTAAGATCCATATTCGATTATATTTGTATTGTCTTTTATTGATACGGGTTAATATATCATAATTTCAAAAAAATCTAGCACATCAACATTTATTCAAAATAATAATATACTATTAAAGCCCCAATCTGTTAGGAATAACCTTCTTTATAATCTTTATCCGGTGTTTAGTATGATGTAGATATAGAGAAGTTGCTTAAAAAGAAAGAGTTAGTTGAAAAATAAGAACTTCAAACTTGTCAACGATATCAATCCATGCGAATGTAAATGACCGATTCTAGTATCAAAAGCATACAATGAGGTACTGCTCATGTGATCTTCTAACCCTGTCGACATAGACCACCTGTCTAAAAAGAAATAATTATTTGGAAAATAAGAACTTCGAAACATACGTTTATCAACGACAACAATCGAATGTAACATGATGAAAGGTAAATGTCCGATTCTAGTCACAAAAGCATAAAACTGATTTAGATCAATGTCAGCAACGATCCTACAAGTGCTGAAATAAAAATGACATATTAAAAAAAATCAAACCTTAATTGCATTACATGCATCCATCATTCATCACGAGCAATTGTTTTCGATGCAAGACGAGTCACTACGGCTTCTGAATACATAGTACCTGCTCATGGCTGACTGATTAACATATACTGAAGCCTGCAATTAACAAAATTATTAACATAAAAGAGCGGAAAGAGCAAGAAAATTGAATGTTGAAGAAGCGAAACGTCAATCACAAAGTACAACACTTAAATACAAAACAAAAAATTCTATGAGCATTATGAACCATTTATGAACAAGAAAAACAACAATAAACGTTCAATATAAGCAAAAACAACTAAAAAATGCCACAAAAATAAAATAAAATAATCGATTTGAAAATACATTTCAATTAGTATGCGGCATTTGCAGCGCGGCTGCGTCGTCATCTATTTTGAAATGGACTATATTTATATTGCAAAATTTATTGAAAAATATATTTAATTTACTAGAAAAGATAATTTACCAATGATTTTCCATCACCGTTTTATTAGCCATTCCTCGTTGAAGGGCAATAAATACAATACAAAAACCACGTCTAATGGAATTCTTTAACAGTGAGCCCCAGAAAATGTGCTCACGTTTAATATTTTGGCAATAATTTTACATTATTGGATAGTTTACGGCAAGTTTGATAAACTAAAGTATCAATACAATTGAAATCTTATTTTCACGTAAAAATTAGCAAAATTCATTAGAAGATTGAAAAATATTCATTTTCATTTGGCGTGCCTTTATTAAACCCTTATTTGAATAATAAATTGACGTCCCGAGCCCCGGGTAGGGAAAAAGGGAAGTCACGGATCCCGCGTATTGAAAAGGGAAGTCCCGGGTCCCGGGTTGGAAGAAAGGGAAGTCTGTATATTGACATAGTGGTGTTTTTTGATACATAATTTAAAAGGGAAAGGTTCGCTCGTCTCTTGTTATCGCTCTTCCTCCTCTTTAATTGGCACTATTACCGTTCAGTGATGGGGCGGACTCCCCCCGGTCCTCCGCGACCCGGGTATTTTTTCTAAATAAAAGGGATTTCCCGGGTCCCGGGAAGGAAAAAAAGGGAAGTCCCGGGTATTAAATAAGGAAAGTTCCGCTCCCAGGCCCCGGGTTTTAAAATTTAAAATTTTTTTAAGTTCCCGCCCGCCCGGAATTCCAAAAAACGGGGTCCCTCCCATCACGGGTACATAGTAGTAGTAGTAGTAGTAGTAGTAGTAGTAGTAGTATGGTAGTTGCAGCCTGAGAAAAATCGAACTGCAGGATGATTTGAGTTTATACTTACTTAGTAAATTTAAGATCGCAATCTTTATGAGTTTATAATGATTTTATTCAATTTCAGTATCAGTTTTTACACGAAATTGATCAACCGAGAAATAATACATTTTTACCAAAATTTTTAAAAATAATTGGAGATCTTATTTATTATGCAGATTTTAGAGGCACTGCTGAATCTATTTATTAACGTCATAGCCTTGGGAAATTCTTATATTGTCTCTTTTATCAAATAAATTATTCTTGACGTTATTCTTGAAGATTCATCGTTTTTAATATCAGGACCGATATTTTGCTGTGTTGGCACGCTAAATGAAAATGACGATTTTGCCAAATTTAAACGTATTTTATTAACTTCCACGTGCATATTAAGAATAATTTAGTTTCGATTGAAAATGAAAGATCCACTCACAACGTTGTATGCATAATATGGAATTACTTTATAAAATCTGGAAAAAAAACTATATGGAATTATTATACAAAATCAATATTTTCAGACTACATTGAGCCTTTTGTTCCATTTCCCATGTTAAATTTATATGTGGATAAATACAAATTACACTTCTGTGTAATACGCAAAACTGGCTCACAATCAATGATCAACAATATGTGTTATTTACACGATCCTACAATGTTTTATAAGACCAATTTAAGTTTTTCATCAACCTGGCTCGAAAACAGAAGGTAATTGTTAAGAATATATATCTATTAATAACACTTACGATTTACTTAATATCGTAGGACATCGAAGAATGGTTAAAAATGCCCAGACTATTATTTATATTCATATGGAAGTCGTTGTTTTTGAGAAAGGGGATCTTCGTCGTATTCTTCTTAGTTTTTTTCACGCCAATTGAGTTAATTTATTTATTTAAAATACGTGTACTAGACACGTGAAGAAAAGTAATGTGAAATACCACAAAAACATACAAAAAAGAAACCGTAGGGTTTTTTTAAAAAAAAAACTAACAAAAACAGACAATTAAAAAAAAGAAAAAGTTAGGCAAAATTCAAATAATGTAGATAAAGTTAAATTAAATAGTTCACAGTAGGGAAAACTGATGGGAATAATAAAGGGGATAGGGAAATATTTAAAACAATCAATTACCCGATTAAGTGGGAACCTAAGGAAGTTATAATAAATATGCCAGAGGAACGAAAATTTTGAATAAAAACTAGATACATAGAATTTACATATAAGAGCTACTAAACAAAATAAAATTAGGTACTTAATACTATATTAATTAGTGGAAATTTCGAGACTTCCCCGAATTGATTGAAAAATCCTCTCTTTCATGGTGGAAGAAAGTTTCTTACACCTGTCTCTGAATGCTGGAATTGTTCTTGAAATGAAGAACTTTCTACGAATTGCTCTTTTAGGAGGCATAAAAGTCAAATTAAATCCACTACGATTAGTTGAAGATTTAATTGAGAATAATTTTCTCCAATTGACTTGTGTTTTTCCAAACAAAACTTTAGACAAAAACTTCTGATCCAATGATTTATTAGTTATTCCATTATTTATTTTATTTATTATTCACTAATATAATATTTAAACGTTATACATTGCACTCCACTGCCCCGAAACCGCGCCGCATTGCAAAAGACTTCGCATCAATTGCAAACACAACCTTTTAATTTATTATTTTTATTTTCAATATTTAAAAGTAACTTATTATTCATTTCAGAGATCGATGCCTAATGGAAGAGCAAAAAATTAGGGGCGGAGAAAAGGTCTTGTTTAGACAGCCACACGGCCACTAAGGCCATCGAATCTCTTCCTCTTTTGTTTGTCATCAATATTTTTATTTCATCCATTTTAATTTTTAAATTAAACTTTTCATTTCTTGTCATCAAATAATAAACAAAAATAGATAACAAACATTGATGAGAAACAAAAGAGGAAGAGATTCGATGGCCTTAGTGGCCGTGTGGCTGCCTAAACAAGACCTTTTCTCCGCCCCTAATTTTTTGCTCTTCCATTAGTCATCGATCTCTGAAAAGGACAATATATGAATGATGAAGACTCTTCTGGTCCATTAATTGAGGTAGTAACAATAATTTCTTTTCACTAATTCATCAGGATTTCTGCAGAATGAAACGTTAACTGATAAATAAAAGATTGAAAATAAAAATAATAAACTATAGGAGTAGTATTTGCAATTGATGCGATGTCTTTTGCAATGCGGCGCGGTTTCTGGGCAGTGGAGTGCACGGTAAATGATAAGAAAGGGAATAAAATAAGATGAACAAATTACTCCGCCAGAAGTCGGTATAAATATAACTTTTTCAAGTGTTGAAAAAAAACTTATTTAATCGAAACTACTTTACCTTATCTGATAATTAAAGGGATAATATTTGATTATAATAACAAAAAATAGTTTGAGTAAATAAAATTCAATTAGATTATACATTCACCTTACACTGATACAATTTCTGCGTAAGAGTGTGGATAATCTGCAAAAATAAAACAGACTTAATTAAATTTTAATTGATTTTTGTAATTTGTCCACGCTTTTTTGCGCAGTTGTGGCAGTGAACGCGTTCAAATATCCCTAAAATAAACAGAATATATATTTCAGCTGTGAATTCGACCCCAGTTTCCGCTCGACTACATCAAGTTTTATAGCAAAAGACAATTATTCAACTTTTGCTTTTATTCGAAACCCATTGGAACGATTTATTTCATTATATATGGATAAATGTTTAGGGTTTGTTTTCTGAATTTTACGTTATGTTCAAAAAAATTCAACTAAATACAGTAGTTCACAAAACAATAATTAGAATAATATTATATTAAGAATTTTAATTGCGCGGAAAAATTTGATGTCAAGAGACACGTTTTTGGCTCCTATGGCTTTACCCATGTCCGAAAATCAATTTCTAACTGTTCTGGTAAATATGAAAAATGCTGGAAAAAAATAAACACCAAACTCCGAAAATGGCCAAAAACTTAATTTTTGAAAAAAAAACTAAAAAGTTTACAAATTCAAAAAAAAATAACGATGATACAATTTGCTTTTTTGCATTATTGTGTAACAATGTTATGCATTTACCGTGAAAATTTCAGACTGATCGGATGAATATGAAAAAAGTTATGGTAAAAACCATTTGTTCATATCTTTATGGCCATCACCGTACCTAGTAAATTCATTATCTTGTGAGCGGATTAGGATGTAGAGGAGTAGTGTACTATTAGAATTAGTCACTTTTTCGAGTACCTCAAAACCTAAGTTAAATAAAAATTGTTCTAAAGTTAATCAAAATTATTAGGGTGAACCAAAATTTTTTCCGATTTCCTATATCTTTTTGTCTAATTGTTTTTTTAACCAAATAACGATTTTTATATACATTTGTTATATATATTTTTAAAGCTCTTAAACAGCTCTATCATAATATATACTAAAATTTTTAATTCGTCTTTTATTTAAAATTTTTTAACTTGTAGAAGAAACATGGAAAAATCCGAAATTCGTGTTATTTTACGCCATTACTGGAAACAAAGCTTCAACGCAGCTGGAGAAGCTAAAAAGATATTCGAAGTTGAAGGCGACAATATGGTCTCTGATCGTACTGCGCGAAATTGGTTCAAAAGATTTAACGACGGCGACACTGATCTCGAGGACAAGACCTCACTCAGGCCGACCTATGACTGTGGATTCTGAAGCAATCCGTGAAGCTGTGGAGACCAATCCATCAATAAGTACTCGCAGACCTTTATTGAACCCAACTTGATAGAATGTATGCGGCACTTGGCGAGAATCATCCAGCATTGATCAATCGGAAGCGGATACTCCTTCACCAAGACAAAGCAAAACCGCACACCACAAGACAAACGACGGAAAAGTTCAAAAATCTCGACGCCATTGAACTTCTTCCACATCCAGCTTATAGTCCGGACCTTGCGTTATCTGATTATTACCTTTTCCGATCCATGGCACACTTTCTTCGTGGTCGTAGCTTCAATGTCCTGGCCGATGTCGAAAACGGGTGCCGCGAGTTTTTCGCCTCTAAGGACAAGGAGTGGTACCGCAGCTGAATAGAACAACTTTCCGATAGATGGGTTCAAGTCCTAGAGTCAAATGCTCTTTACTTTGAAACCGAATTGTTTTTCATGTGTTGTAAAATTATGTTTAAATTTTTAATAAAAAATCGGAAAAAAATTTTGGTTCACCCTAATAGTACAAAAAATATATATATCGATATGTGTAAACATTATGAAAATGCAAAATGTATGTTATAGGCACGCCAACTGGAAATAAGGACTTTGCAATTTTTCTTCGGGTCTGACAACTTTTACGTCATTTCTATAAAACATTTTTTATCTCTATTTAACTAGGCAAGTCTTAAACTATCTGAAAATATTAATATTTTTCCAAAAAGTTAAATTTGAACACGTTTAGTGAGCTCATTTTGTCACCATTCAAGTTGGCGTGTATAGGTAATACATTTCATTCTGTTCTGTAGGTGAATTTAACCTGACCCTTCTCTTTTAACTGTTCTCTTTTCGAAAAAACTATGATTTCAGAGAGAACCGATGCTTCGAATGCAACAATGATATGCTATGCGTCGTCAAGAATATATATGATGATTTAAAAAACTTATCATTAACACCTGTTACTACCTACTCTTATAGAAAACCAAACATAAATTATGCTACTCTTCATGCGGCTCCGATGAGTTGGTTTGTTAACAAGTTTTTCATTAATACATTTTGTTAAAAATATGTAGGAATTGCGGATTTCGCGATAGTATGAAGAACTTTACGTTGATTGAGGTTGGATCTGGAAGGGAAAAAAGAACGCATGCAGTTAATGAGTTTTTATCGATTCTGAGAAAGAACAAGGTTCCAAGAAATTATATTAATACTATAAAGATTAACGCATTAAGTAATCTATTTATTCGAAAAAAAAAGTATATATACTCAATTTATACAGGCTCGGATACCTCACATTCAACCTACATGCTGAAATCAAGAATAGCGGTAGAAAATCAGGCATGCGTTTAACTAAAAATGGAGCAAAACAAATTTTTTTTAGGTTAAAAACGATAAGGAGGTTCGGAAATATCTTCGAAAAATTTACTATTATGATTATGTCATATTTGGATATGATTTGTCTGAAATTACTGATTGATTCGACGTAAAAATTGGAATTTTATTGGTTCTTCATAACTGTATATGACTGTATGTATATATTGGATTCTTCAAATAAAAATATTTTTATAGTAAATACATTTTTAATTTTAGAAGTTTTTATTATAGCCTATTTCAAAATAGTTGACGACGCAATCACGCTGCAAATACGGCATACTAATTCAAATTCATTTTCAAAACGATTATTTTATTTTATTTCTGTGACATTTTTTAGTTGTTATTGCTTATATGGAATAAAATAATCGTTTTGAAAATGAATTTGAATTAGTATGCCGCATTTGCAGCGTGATTGCGTCGTCAACTATTTTGAAATAGGCTATAAGTTCAAGTATCATCCAGAAACCTAAACACGATACGTGCTTCGGTGACGAAGGAGCTTTTAATAAGAATTATTTAAATTTTGGCAGTACATAATCATTTCGTGTGTGCCTGAAACGGATAACGGATTAGTTTAAATATAATAAAGTTATAGGAAATGCTCCAGGATATTTTAATCCTCAAAAAAAATTAAATAAAATATATAATTATTCCGGAATTTCCATTTTCATTCCGAATTCCGCGTTCCGGATTCCGAAGTTCAAAAATTTCCATTCCGCCCATCTCTGTTATATAGAGTAAACATATTCCTTCTCTCTTAACCTGCTTCTGAATACTTAAAATCAATGTTTTCCGATTTTTAACCGTGCCTGAAAACTGTTGTTTCTTTAGAACAAAACGTTTTTACATAAACTTTATTTTATGATTTATACAGTATAAACTAGGCTAGGGGAAGACAATAGAATAATCATTACCAAGTATGTCCGATGGTGTGGACCTACATGCTAATCCATTGGGATTTTCCCGCGTGAGTTCGAATCTCAACCTTATCGCCACTTTTATAATCTAAACAGTATAAATTAGCTGTAGGGATAGGCTAGGACAAGACAATAGAATAATAATATTATTAGGAGAAGAACAATTGTTGTCCTTTGGTTGGTGGGGTTCAGTGGCAATAAATAAGTTTTTATTCGTTAACAACAAAGGAATTAAAGTCGGCCTCTTCCGGCTCGACACTGCTCTGTTGAGTGTAGATTGAGCTCCCTCGGTTGTACGAAATGTGTGGAGTGTGTTGTGCGTCCGCGGTTGTACGGCTGGATCGTCAGCAGGACTTGTCGTGAAACGGGATCCGATTGAATGAACCAAACGAAGTGAAGGGAAGAGATCAAATGCTCCCTTGTGCAGTGATGCCCGTGTAGAGAATGGAATGGATAGAATGACAACGGACGATGTGATCGGAACTTAAATAGTGGTTAAGTGTTACGACACGTCGATTAAGGTGTCACGGCACTCACTATTTAATTAATACACGACGACGCGTGTATTTCATTTCTTCTTTGTTCCTTGGCTATTCCCAGGGACGGGCCAAGTTACCGTAGAGGCGGCAATTGTAATCAAATAAGAATGATTTAAATACCAAATAATTATGAGGTCATCACGTTTGGGAAGGGAATAATATTAATAAAATATCGGTGACACTTTTGAAGATGCAGAGTGTAACAGTGATCAAGTGCTCACCACAACACCTCCCATGCTAAACAAGACGCAGAGCCAACGCGGAACAGTGCACCCTGCAGCGGGTTCGTGGAGTAGGAGACTCGTCCTCATGGCCAACTACCATGTTTAAAGCAGGACTGTAACGTTGCTTAGGTTTTCTACGTCTCGTGCTCCTCCGCAGGATCGGAAAATTCTCTGAAGTAACTTCTCCGTGCACAGTCACATTTGAATTAGACGGTGAAACAAGGGGTGAAGGGGGGACGGGCAAATTTAATTTTTCTTCTATTTCTTCTTTGTCCCAATGTGTCGTCTTCTCAACTTCCATCCTGCTGTCCGCTTTACGATCTTCAACATTTTTATCTTGAACAACCGACTCACTCCCTTTTGAAAAATCTGTAAAATTCGAAATTTCGGGTAAAATAATGAAGACCTTCGTATCATTTGACTTTGATGTTACTTACTTAAACAATTTCGTGATGCAACCAAATAAGTCACGTTTCCGTCACTTCCTTTGCTTCTAATTTCTTGATAACGAGTCTGACTTCCTTGGAATGATCAATGTCATCTTTGTTCTCAACTTTCCGCCTAAAAACAGTTCACTTGGTGACTTATCCGACGGTGTCAACCTACATGCTAATCCATTGGGATTTTCCAGCGTGAGTTTGAATATCATCCTGATTGCCACTTTTTAAATTTAAACAGTATAAACTATACTATTTATTCACAAGTGGGGATAGGCCAGAAGATGCCAATAAAAATAATAACGATAAGGAGAATAACCGTTATAATGAAATAAGAATGACTTAAATACCAAATAATTATGACAAATGACTCTCCAGGTCATCACGTTTCGGGAGGTTATAATATTAATAAAATATTTGTGACACTTTTGAAGATCCAGAATGTAACAGTGATCAAGTGCTTAACTAGGCTTATCTCAAACTATTTAAAAATATTAAGATATTTCCAAAAAGTTAGATCATTATTTTCTTTGAAAAAGTGTCCCATGTACGCCAACCGAAAATTACGATTTTGCAATATTTAAACGCAATTTAATATTTTCCACGTGCAACTAATTTTGACGTCCATTTTACCGACTTCTCTTAAAATATGTTTGACGCTTTAAATCTATACAAAATGTTATCTTTAAGTGATCTTTTTGAGCTCCTGTTTTTATGGAATCCTTTGGCATGTGCCTGAAACGGATAGCACATTAGTTTAAATATAAAAAAGTTATAGTAAATATACCGGATATTATAAATATGCTTAATGGTTGTCTATAGATGAAATATAGTCTGCAGTTTGATCATTATTGGAAGCCATAAGTATGTTTCAATGATGGAAATTAAGATTAGACCCTATTTCGACCATTATTTATAAGCAAAAAAAAAAAAGTATTTCCTATTAATATTCTATATTTAAAAAAATAAAAAAAGAAAGTGTAATGTCACAATTTTTATCAAACGCCCTAAAGTTTTTTAAAGTTTTCCTGATATCGAATAATCTCTTTTCTAATGCGACCAGACATGTCTCTGAAACCGACTAATATTTTAATATAAACATTAATTTTGATAAAAAGTAAACGATTTTGAAGACGCATTTGGATTCCGCGTATTTGAATCTATCAATGGTGCCAGTCCCAACAAAATAACAAACGGAATCAAGCGGAAGCTAAAGGGACTCCCTTTTAATAAAAGTTTTGGTTAAAAGAAAAAAAGAGAACTATGCAATTCGAAATAACAACCGATCGAAAATTATTAATTGGATATTAAATAACGGTAAAATCGCAGATATGGTCTAGAAAAAATTATAGATTTTTTTCCTCAAAGACATTAAATATAAATCGTTGGTTCATATAATTTCGTTTATTTTATCGCTTGCTTATTTAATAAAAGAATACACGGTTTTGTTTTGTTGCTTCATATTTATATTCCAAATTATTACTATTGAGGATCAGTACTAAGTTATTAAATCTATATTAATAATAAATTATATATATATATATATATATAATACATAGCTGAAATTATAAATTGGATGTTGATTAAAGGTAAGCAAAATAAATTCATCTGACGTTACAATAGGATCGAGGTATTAAGTTGGTTGCTCATATAGATAAATTTATTTGTAGTACTATTGAAAATCAAAAATTATTATTATTATTAATGTATAAAATTGAACCTTTTGGTTGCAATGTTTGATATAGTAAAATTCTATTTTAATATTATCGCCATGCCAAATGGAAATTACGATTTGTCGTTTTTTCAAACGTGTCTGAAAACTTTTGAGCCTTTCTAACTAAAAAGTTTTTAGTACAATTTAATTAATCTTGCCTTAATCTATCTAAAATTATTAATATCATTTCAAAAAGTTAAATTTGAGCACGTTTACTGAGCTCATTTTGTTACCAGTTGGCGTGCGCCATGTATAGCATTGTATTGAACTCCGGATTTCTCTCTTATACTCACAAAATGAAATTATGATTTTTGAATATTTAAACATGTATAACAACGCTTCACGTAAACAATTGTCAATGTCTTTGTCTGAAAATTTCTCTAACTAACGTACTTTACTTTGGATACTCTGGAGTCCGAATCATTCTCGCAATGAGGAGCGGACTAACTTTCTCCAATTCGAGCGACTGCGCCGTGCCACTGTCGACCATGCAGCTCTCGTCTCCAGGATTCCTAGTGGATCTTGTCGTGGACCGTTCGTGGGTGAAGTTTGACATCCAGAGTTTGACGGCATCAGTCCAGCCCGATTTAGGTCGTCCTTTTGGTTTAGTTGATCCTCTCCTATTCTGTTAGTCGTTTGCACCGACGGTCAACCGGCGTTCTGGAAATATGGCCTGCCTATTGTAAGAAGGTCTCACAATCGGCATAGAAGCAAATGATGTCGTTTGCTCTTTGCAGATGCGTGATATGCTCAGAAAGGTGTGGCCATGTCTCGGAGCCATGCAGGAATAACATTTTGCGTCATGAGCTTCCTCTTTTGCTTATGGTCAATGTGCATGAAGAGGGTTTGCATTTCCCATATGATACCCAGGCAGCTTTCGTTCGCTTTGAAATTTAATCTGCTAAACCTCCATCAATCCTGATATGGCTTCCTAAATGTCGAGCACCTTCTTGGAAAGATTTGTGGAATGATAATGTCCGTAGTCTTTTACGTCAATGTCTTTGTCTGAAATGTTCTCTAACTTACTTCTCTAAATTATGAAAATTCTTGGAAGCATTATAACTGAGCTTTTTTTTGAATTCAATTTACATATATTCGGTGGAATAATAAGTTCGTAGAGTTTTTTCACAAAGATTTATTTGAACAAAAACAATAATAAATTAATCAATTATGCATTTACCGTTACTGTTTACGACTTCTTTCCACCTCCTGATCAATGTGTTGATGCCCTACCGTCAAAAATCGTCCGGTCTGGTGTCGAAGAAGTTCTTTAGCCAGTTTTTGAGGTCCTTTTCTCCATGGAAGTTCACGCACAAGGAGTGGAGAGTACGATGGATGCTGAAGAACCTCCCATTCGAGCTCTCTGAGGGCCGATTTGACGACTTGTGCAACCTGCGGCCGTGGAGCAAGATAACTTGTTTCTTCCGATCGGGTCTTTCAGTCGCATAGACTCATTTACGCGCCGCAGCTGGACAACATAGAGCACCTTATTGACCATGGCGTTTCTTTCAAGCATTTCCCAATGCGGATTGCACTCCCAGAAGATATCGTTTGGCATATTTCCCGAGAAAGTTTCGTCTGCTTTTTGTTTTCGAAGAAAAGTGTAGAAGAGCAGAAAACGCAGATTTTTGCTTCCTAGATATGTTTCCCATTTCTAAGCCTGAAAATGAATGATAACTTAAATTTTCAGAACAAACTAAAAGCACAGTTTTGTAGAGCAGAAAAAGCGCTATCAGATAAATATACACTTTTCCAAACAACTAGAAAATTGTTGTGAAACAAAAGATTACATAAAAATTCTGCTAACTTATTGCTTACATTGTTATTTTCAGAAATGTTCAATAAAAAATACAACCATAAAACATTTCTGATCAATTTTATTTGTTTTCTCACGTTTTTTATGCTACTGTATTCTTATAACAACAAAAGAGTAGAGCTATCAAATATTACAATCGAATACGATAAAGGTATTTTACAACGATTTTTAATTTTATTTAGAAAAATATATTTCAGACTTTATTGAACCATTTGTCCCATTTCCAGTTATAAACTTGGTAGTGGAAAAGTACAAATTACATTTCTGTATTATTAGAAAAACTGGATCACAATCGATGATTAATAATATGTGCTACTTGCATAACCCGGAAACATTCAATAAATCAAATTTGACATTTTCAGCTACCTGGAAAGAATATAGAAGGTAATATACTACTTTTTTCTATTAATATGATTTATTAAATGCTATTTTCAGCTGCGAATACGATACAGAGTTTCGATTTGATTCCAAAACATTTGTTCCTCGAGAGAACTATACAAACTTTGCATTTATTCGCAATCCATTGGAGCGGTTTATTTCATTTTTTACGGATAAATGTTTAGGGTTTGTTCGATTTATTGAAACCTTGGAATGGCAAAAATTAAAATATGAATCCATAAAAAATCTGAACTATTTTCATTTACTGTAAATTTGAATTTGTTTGTTCGGTAACAGACTCTGAGAACTAGAAATTTCCGAATGAGCGGGAAATTATGCTTAAATAGTTCATCCGTGACTTTCTCATTTGGGTTTGTTTTTCTCCAAAATAGCACTTTGCCATAGAGCTTCTAAATTCTAAGAAAGTTTGTCTTTTGCCAATGGTTGTAAACAGAATTGTTATTGTTTCAGCCAATTTAGTCCCTCTTGTGCTGCCCAACTTTTCTCAACTCGACATGAGTTTTCAAAATTGGAATCAAAATATTAAAAACGAAATTTTAAAAATTCTTAAAAAAACAAAAATTTAGAAATTTTAAAGAAAAACAAAAAATAAGTTAACACTACAGTTGATGTGAAATGTACAAGTGAAAAACATCTAGAAATCCTTATTTTCAATGGCACACCAAAGTTATTCTCGATAGTGTGTTGGCATTGTAAATTTTAGTCCACGTTTTTTTTTCAAAGTTACTGTATTATTTATTGATTTAAAGATATTAACCCCTCTGCACTTTCTTCAGGGCGCTTCCTTGACTGTGTTTTGCACGAAAAGTGCTCCTGTTAGGACGCGAGGTGCTTTTTGCATTTTTGTAATCGGTGTGAGGATTGATGTAATCTTCATTCTAAATGCCCAAATGCCCTGGCGGACCCTACCGAGAACACAGAACACCTAGCTCGTTACAAACGTTTATTCCAATCCACATATAGAATACAATAGATGAATATAGTTAGTTACGGAGCTAGAATAGGAGCTGGACTGCATGGTGTTGTGGTATACAGCTAGCTTGAAGGTATATCGATCCGTATATGTGTCTAGGCTCCATCTAGGGTATTTAACATATAATAATAATGAACACAATTTTTACAGCGGGTTTTAAATTAAGCGTACAATGTTTTATTTTTATTATTTGACGACATGGGTTATTACAAAGGACTAAAAATCGAAAATATTTATATTCTGCGCTATCTGCTGGGCGATTCCTTGACTTTAGAAAACGTAGAGCTTTTTTCCGTGTAGTTGCGGCAAACTGTTATTCGCTGGCTATGTCGAAAACACCAAACTTTTACACAAATTGTTATCAAAACTCCTGCAAAACTGCTGCCAGAAAATTTCAGCCATCGCACTGCGTCCTCACAGCTGAAATCTCAGAGTTGTAAATAACAGTGACATTCCGAATTTCGTCTCTTTTTGTTTCTAAATACTCCGAATTTTAAATTTTGATTCCGGGTTTTCCTAATAAGCAGTTATTAATTTTTGCCATATTTTGCGCTATTTTCTAGGTTGAAGCTGAAAATTTTTTATTAATGAAGAGTTTTACCATTCAAAGTTTTTACATTCGATTCAACCTGATTCTTTTTTTTCGAAAATTTGCCATTCCGTCCCTAAATGATAAATAAATAATATGTTAATTTTTGTTTTTCTTTAGAGAAAATAGATGTTTCAAATGTAACAATGATATGTTGTGCGTTGTTAAAAACATATATAAGAAACTTAAAAAGTTATCCGAATCACCTGTCACATGGGAAAATGGGATAAACTATGCAGCATATCATGCAGCTCCGATTAATTGGTATGTTGGTTTTTGAAATAAGATTCTCTTAATATTTTTTAAAATTTTTCTATTTTGATACTGTCTGTACAAGATACTGTAAAGTCACGAAAATAGATTTTTCTGAAAAGAAAACAGAATAGAACTATAATTAACCATAAGAAAATATTTTAAAATTTACATTTATCAATTGCAGGAGCTGCGGATTTCGAGATAATATGAATAACTTTACCCTGATCGATATAGGAACAGGAAAAAATAATAGGAGAAAGGCCATAAATAAATTTTTAACAATCCTTGAAAATAATAATGTTCCAAGAAGTAATATAAACACTATCAAAATAAATTCACTAAGTAAGTAGTTGCCAAATATAACTTATAGATGATAATATTTTTAAGGTTCGGATACAAGTCACTCAACGTACAATTTAGCATCAAGAAGAAAAGTGGAAAATCAGGTAGGAGCAATTAAAGTTTGAATATATTATTAATTTGAAGGTTCGAAACGATAAGAAAGTAAGGAAATACCTTCGTAAGATCTATTATTACGATTATGTTGTCTTTGGATATGATTTGTCGGAAATTACCGATAAAGATTAACTTTGTTTTGTTAAACGTAATTTCATAATATTTTGTTTGTATATTGTTATATTATATAAAATGAATCCATCTATTATCCTTAATAAATTATATAAATATTTGAAAAACAAAATTCCAACGGAAATGCACGAGGGCTTTTCGCTTCCTGCGATCATTGTGACCATGGATACCAAGATGTGGCTCAAGACCTTCACTAGTCTGTTTACAAAACTCTATCTGCACGACAACCGCAACTAACTTTCACATAGAAATATACATCAATATACATCAACGAATTTTTCACGTGTTCAAAAAACTTTATTCTATTTTGTAAAAGTTGTTTTGAAACTATTTTAGAAGAACGAGTGACTTTCATGAAACGCGAGTTCGTTGAGCTTTATTTCTGTTTGAAGGCTCTTTGCCGTGCAGATAGAATTCTGGAAATAGACCGGTGAAGATGTAGATCAACATCGTGGCTTGGTGCTATACTGGGTCACAATGGTCGCAGGAAACGACAGGCGCAAGTGCATTTCCGTTATATCGTGAAATTCTGAATTTTTTTGAAATGCAGCATGACGTGGTTACGGTAATTGACGTATATTTTATAGTTGAAGGAAAGGTTACATTTTGATATATCATAAGTTGGCTTAGATGACAAAATCTAAAGTTAAGTCTATTATTGCTCAGCGTTGTACCTAAAGTCTTAATCTCAAATCTTAAAATGAACGTTTTCGAGTGATTCAATTTTAAAGCTTCCACTTTTCTAGTGTCCTTAAATTATTTCAAAAAAAGTTTTCCTCATAGAATAAATGTTGACAAAGACTATAGTAATTTAAAAGACTATAGTAACATAATTTTAAAAAATGACCACTTGAATGAGCGATATATGGTTTTTACTTAAAAGCGTTTCATGAAATTTCTCTTATAATAGTTTAAATAATGTTCTAAAAAATGCCAAAGCTTTTTAATTTTGAGATAATTTTAGACATATTTAATTATTTTTTCATTCATTTGCTTTCTTCACGTCATGGAAAATTTTTAAATTTTCCCGTTCACTTTTATCACCTAAATTTAAATATTTTGAAAATCATTTAATTTAAATATTTAAATTCATGCTCTACAAGGCGAAAATTATGTACCAGCTCTAAAGGCGAAAAGCCCTCAAGGCGAAAATCTGGTCTCAAGAACAAGATGAAACTCCGATTTGAACGGAAATTGCCGCGCCAGGACCGGCTGCTGACAACAGTGAAGCGGTTTTGCAATATTGGGCGGCAACGGACAACGACGGCGGCTTTCCACTGCTGGCTCGCGAAACTTAGAAGTTCCTCTCTGTTCCTGCGAGCTCATCCAAACCGGAGAGGGTTTTCAGCAATTTGCACCATCTGCTTTCGAATGAGAAATGTGCGAACCTTGTCATATCCACCGCGCAGGACCTGGTGACCGTTTGTGTGATGTGTCAGTCGCAGTTATGTCACTGTTATAAACAAAAAGTTTCGTTTTCGTTTTTTCGTTTCGTTTCGGTTTTCGTTTTCGTTAAAACGAAGATTTCGTTCGTTTCCCATCTCTGTTCCCAACTATATTCTCCTCTAAAACCGTAGTTCTTCTTACAGTGAAAACATTCACAAAACAATTTCAAACAATATACTATTTAAAAACTTGTATAAAATAACAAAAATATACATCACTAATGACAATTGTCAAATATAATATCTCAACATAATTAAATCTAGAATGTAACTTAAATAATATCATAGAATAATAACACAACAATTATAATTAAGATAGTGACCTCGAGAGTGACCAGGCGAAAAGAATGCGTGTTCGCTGGTCGCCGTCGTCAACTGTATTTTTATCCAATCGCTTCAGAGAATGATCCGAGTTGCTTGTCGTTGCTTGTAATAAGATGTTTATGTTTCTAGAAAAAACAACTTTTAATTTGTCATCCATTCAAAGCTTACAAAAATTTGTCAACTTTGACAAAGATATTCGTCGAGAAAAATGACCACAGCGTGACATTGAAAACTTTATGATATCCAATCCACTAGAAACTTCCGAAACGCTGATACCAAATATGCAGTAAGTGTTGGTGAGATAAATCGAGGAATCGAGCTGTCATAGTTTCAATAATACCATAAAATGAGCGCAACAATAAATTGTTCATTTTTATAAGAAATTCGATTGACGTGACAAATGTGGCGACAATGAGCGTATGAAAAAATCAATATTGGGTATCAAAAGCTTAAAGTACTTAAATTTTCAGTGGATTGATTTAGGTTGCTTTGATTGCGAAAATAATCAATTAGGTACATTTCCTATAAGCTGTTTTTGTTTTTTTTATTATTTGCTTGTTATTTTATAATATTTTCATTATAAAAATTGTTTTTATAATATTTTCACATTTTCTGCAAAATATAAGATATATTCGAATAATATTTCATTTAATAAATGCATATTTTCATGATGGGAAATATCAGCTAAAACTATCCGTTAAAACCGCCACAGAAGCGAGGGTGCAAAGCTAAACTAGGCCAAAAACTGAGCCGCATCCTCTATCAATTCTCGACCCAAAAATAGAATCAACCAATCACGAATGGTCACTCTTACATTATCCTTTTGTTGCATTCCTTCTCTCATTTCACATTCTCTCTACCTCTTAACGTGCTACGCGCGGCACACCTGAACTATGGGCATCGTACTGTAATCTTTCACAAAACAATGAAGAAGACGAAGACTTCATTCATGAGTACGAGAAAAATCACACGCAAAAAGCACTCAAGAGATCTATATAAATCGTTGAGAAAGCATGGAAAATATGGAAAACTAAATACTTTAACGAATTGAGAGAAACTCACAAGATAAACATAGGAAAGAAACTAAGTTCCATTTAGCTACTAAAAATAGGAAGCGTAGTATTGATTTGTGATGAAAATCAACCAAAACACTCACGGCGAATTGGAAGAATCAAAGAATTATGTCTAAGCAAGTCAGGAAAAATTTGAGAATTAATAATCGCGGTTCCACTGAATACAAATTCGGAGGTATAGAATAAACCCACAATTAGACGAACTCCCAACATGGTAGTACAACTAGAAGTCGAAGAACCGCCGGCACCAGAAGAAACGAAACGAAACGTCCAAAAAGGAAAACTACGAAAAAGATAAACTACAATGAAATATCATCGGACGATGAATATGAATTAGATATTACTCACTGTAATATAGATACAACACGAACGTCAACTTACACGTGTGAGATGGAATGAGAGAGAATTAGAGCACAACCATTAATGTCTACTACAACTTAGAAATGAACCAACAATTCTTATTCGCGGAGCCTCAGTTGAATGAAGTCCGTCTGGAAAGAAGAAAGCTCACGATCAGAAAAGTATTTGAGAACCTGGAAGTAGCCGCAAACGAATTTGACGATTTTACAAGAATAACAGATGAAGCAATGAAGAAATCGTACGAAGATAAAGCTGTAGCCGAAAAATATGGAGAAGTTCACGTGTTTAAGCTTAGTTGATTACCTTGAAGCACAAATCAAACTAGAAGAAAAACGAATAGACAAGATGAGTGTAAAAGGAAGATACAACGCTTTAATGGTGCGTGTTGGTCACGAAATAAACGAAGCTTCGAAGATAGTAGCAAAAGTCACGAAGATTAAAAAAAATTGAAAAAGTCAATACCCGGGACCCGGGACTTCCTTTTTCCCTCCCGGGGACATGGACTTCCCTTTTTCAATACCCGGGACCGGAATTCCCTCACATCACTGATATGTAACTTATCTGCATATACTGGGTGTCAAATGACACATGGTCTTTTATGGATCTGACCAAGGAAGTCCAACATCGTTATTTTGCTCCATCGTCAGTTATAATCCCAGCGGATCGCATGATTGAGCGGGAATTGAAAGATTTATTGGGTGAAAAGTAGGTTGTATGAAATTTGAAATCATTAATTTATTTAATTTAAAATTTTAAGTCCACAGGATTATTTCCTTCTATGCCTTCTATGCCAAGATTCAAAGATTGGTTCTTTCACACATCGTTCAATGTAGGTTTTACTGAATATATATTTTATCTCAATGTTAATATGTATAATTAATTGAAAGTTATCATATCAGGATAGTGATAACATCATTGTGGAAGAATATGATTCACTGTCACAATCAACGGAAGATGTTCTTTTTCCTTACGAAATGTTTCTACATATTAATGAGGTTCGTCCAGAAAAGAATAAAAATGACATCTTCGCGAAGATTGTATTAATACACATAATAAGGTATTTATTACCTTTAGGGGATAAAATAATATTTAAAATTTAAAAAATAAACCGAAGCTTCGATTAATTTAATAATAAATTTTGGCATGAACCTATAAGATTCCCAAATTTGCGCAAACTGTCAATTCGGTATCTTTCGATACCGTCAACGTCATGTGAATCGGAACGGATGTTCTCTGTCTCTGGATTGATCTGCTCTCAGATCAAGAATGTCGTCTAAACCATTCTAAACACTCACTTTTTGAAACATGAACCTTATATTGTCGAAAGATTCATTGCAATTATTTTGTTTTTCAATAAATTTTCCTTTAACGTTATTTTTAAACAATAAAAATTCTATCATAATATGGCGACCTGATTTATAAAAGAATAGAAGCGTAACTTATTAAATTCAAATTGCAATAGATTCTAGAGTCTATCGAAGGCTACGGATCTAATGATAGATGTTATGTTTGAAAAAAAAATTTATGAATGGAGATATAAAAAAATCTATGTATTTGGCAAAAAATAATATAAATATGTTTTCGTCAGTATTATCAGTATATTTGTGTTCTATGCAAATAATATTTACTCATTATGGTAATGCAACAAATGCAAGAGGTACATTCCGGACAGTGAGAATGAAATTGCCGTTCAATGTTGACGACGTCTACTAACGTCTACTAACGCTGATCATCCGATCCATCGATTGTTTCGGTTCAGTTAAAAGGTGTATTATTATTATTATTATTTTATATCTTTAATTATTAATATGAATTCCAAAGGTTAATATCTACCATGTATTTGCTTATAAGTTTATGGGAATGACAAATCGTACTAAATCATGAAGATGGGTCGGAGATGATTTACGGTGAAAATGTAGTTCGCATTTGATTTGAAGCTTCAAATCACTTGATTGTGAATAAAATTACATGGATATAGTGTCCAGCATGTCGGGATGGCAATAATTGATAATAATATTATTGTTGTGCTTATGTTTCACTCTGGTTTTATGTATTTTATTAATGTGCGGTTTTACTATGAAAGGTGTGTTCATTAATTAACTACGGAGATAAGTAACCACTCATGATGCTAGTGTTAAATACTTAGATGATAATTCAAGTAAATATGTTAAAAAACTATTAATTAAAAATTTAAATAATACTGGAAAACTTATTTTGCTCATAAAATACTGTTATATATGTGTATAAATAAAATGTGGAACGAGTCATGAAGAAGAAGTTAATGAAATGCAGAAAGGTGGTGCCAAAGACTAACAGAATGGGATCCGAGGGGGTGGACAAGAGCGAAGGGAAGACCGAAAGCGCACTGGTCAGATCAAGTCAAAGACAAGGTTGCACGTTTCACTCAACATTGCTCAACTTAGAGTACCCAAAGAAGAAGAACGGCTTGGTCTACGTTGGAAAGGAAGAATCCTTTGGAATGGAAATAGATAGTCCCGCTCTCCACTAGAGAATAAGTCGGGTTCCAAAGTAATTAATTTGTTTTAGCGTTTCCTGACAAAAAGAACGCTCTTATCAACAACGATGACCAAGATATCAAAGTGTTTTTCTATATAACTTTGAACGTAATTTTTTCGACAATCACAAAATTTTTTTAAATTATACTTGCAGGTTTTAATCTACTGATGATGACGATTCGAATGAATTCAGCAATTACCGCTGATACTATTTCCAGCTATTTGCCGTCTTAACGACTAATAAAGTAGGTTGAAATGGCAAAATTGATTATAAAAATTTATCGTATCCAGCGTTTCTTCAGATTCCAACATATGTTGTAGCCCATAAAATTCTTCATCTATTGATGTCGCTAAGAAGTTTTACTGGGCCCAAAAAATTAAGTTTTATCGGATGTGTCCATAGAGCACGATTATTTTTAATCGAAAAAACGTATTAATTGGTAAGTTATGGTTTCCAGGTAGTGGTTAAATTATTATATTGTCCATTATCTATAATATATTTCATTTTAGGCTCTCTGGACTACATAGTAGTTGGTTTACACTATGCTTGATCAAGTTTTAAACGCAACAAGCTGATTATCGATTAGAAGAGGCTTTTCTATAGTAGATGCTGAATCGTTCAATTAATGGCATCAGGAACGTATAACCATGTAAGTAGTTTAATATTTAACAGAAAACGAATTGAATATCGTTCGTAGAGCAAGTAGAACGATCATAAATGCTGAATCGAGTGCTTACTTGAGTCAGAATGGTATAACAACGTAAGAATTTTTATATTTTACCGGATACCAATCTTTTATCGTTCAGAGAGGAAGAACAACGTTCATTTAAGATGAATCGATCAGTAAATGGCATCAGGAACAAATAACCATGTAAGTAGTTTAATATTTAACAGAAAACGAATTGAATATCGTCCGTGGAGCAAGGAAAACGATCATAAATGCTGAATCGTTCGGCTATTGGAATCAAAAAGGTATAACCATGTAAGAATTTTTACCGGATACCCATTTATCGTTCAGAGAGCAACAAAAACGTTAAGATATGCTGAATCGAGCGGCAAATGGAATCCGCAGCAATATATTCTTTCGCTATCAATGGTAAAAGCCAGTCGTAGTTGCACAAAACTTGTTCAGGACTATAAATAATCTATGTTTTGTTTGTAACGTTTTATTTCATAAATGCCTGAGTGAATATTCTTGAAGTTTACGTATTGTGTATATTTTCTCAATAAATCTACTTTCATAAATCTGTTTTTATTCTTCATAAAGTTACGATGTCGTCCGTCCTACCTAATATTTTGTTATAGAACTAAAATTCCGAAAAACAATAATGTAGACGTCGTTGAGAATAGAAATAACGAGAGAGCCAGTTGCTCTACTTCATTTGAGAGTGAACAACCGAAACTAGAGGTATGTTTTTTAAATTCGGTATTTTAAAGAATCATTCATACATTTTAGAGAAAAATGAGTAAGAGTGCATGAAGAATGTTCGGGAGACAAAACAAAATAAAAAGATTAATAGTCACATTAATGAATTGGCTAATAATCGTTGAAAATACGGAGATTGTGACCGAAATTAATGAAAATTTGGAAAGTTTGCAGGATATTTGGAATAAACTCCAAAAATACAATAAGAATTTGGTTGATACATCGAACAAATTGCAAAGTGAAGGTAAAAGTCTTCGAAACTTTAACAAATAGTTGGAATCCAAGAAAAAATCATGGAAAGAGGAGGCTCTCAATTGTAACACATGCAAAATGGTGACGGTCCTTAACCGGCGTATGACCGGTTTTACATCGGTTTTGAGTAGTGGAGTCTAGTGACTCTAGAGTAATCGAATCAAATGAAGACGGTAGGGAACCAACCGAAGACGATATCGAATCAAATGAAGACGGTAGGGAACCAACCGAAGACGATATCGAATCAAATGAAGACGGTAGGGAACCAACCGAAGACGATATCGAATCAAATGAAGACGGTAGGGTACCAACCGCAGACGATATCGAATCAAATGAAGAAGGTATGGAACCAGCCGAAGACGATATCGAATCAAATGAAGAAGGTAGGGAACCAACCGAAGACGATATCGAATCAAATGAAGAAGGTATGGAACCAGCCGAAGACGATATCGAATCAAATGAAGAAGGTAGGGAACCAACCGAAGACGATATCGAATCAAATCGAAACAATTAAAAACTTTTCTGATAGTGGACTTATTGCAAAATTACCCGACGGAAGCGAAGTAGACTTAGTTGAATGCCTTTCTAATCGCGATAATTTTGTAATCACGAACGGTATTAATTCCGATACGTTAGTTAGCCGGTTAACGTCATTCGTGTTTCAGAAGGTTAAAATGTTTTCATGTGAATTATTTACTTATTATTTACCCGATTACTTCATTTGGCATCCTACTTCCCAAAACCTTTGAAGCGTAAGTATACATATCGTGGGAGAACAGGAGCATGCACGGAAATCGACTTAATACTTGGAAAACATTTAAAGCATGTTGAAGACGTCGACACATTTACATCCCGAGCTCTCAAAGACGACACACCTCCTCTATTGAAACTTAAGAGATGCGATGGTACGACGACCTATAATTGTGAGGAAATCGCGAAAATTATCGAAGCACACTTCAAAAAGGTTTACAATTCTGATGTCAATACTCCCGAATTTTTCGAAGTAGACGAGGACGCCCATATTCCGGAAATCTTAGAATCTGAAGTTTTCAATGTGATCAAGAATACAAGGATGCAGCGCTTGGAAAAGATGAAATAACTCCTATGATGCTCAAATGCGCAGATGAGGATATCACTCCACACTTGACACACGCATTCAACACGATTTTGACCGGAGGAATAATACCAGACGATTGGAAAATCGCTAAAATGACCCTCCTTCCAAAAAAGAAGGACGCGGACACCATATCACAATATCGTCCAATATCCCTGCTCTAAGTCGTTTCCAAGTTGTACACGAAGATTCTAACCAATCGTCTCATTCCGTTCAGCGAAGCTCATTCCGTTCAGCGAAGGTTATCTCAACAAGACTTCAGATCTGGAAGATCATGCATCGACAATATCCACTCTGTCCGGCAACTGATTGAAAAGTGCAACGAATTCAAAATCCCTCTGGTGCTTGCTCTAATCGATTTTTCGGCCGCTTTCGACAGAATCTCCCATGAATCGATAGGTCATTCTTTACTGGCGTTCCGCCTTACCTTATCAATTCAGTAAAGAGAATGTTGTCAGGAGGTACTGAAGAAATCAGAATAGATGGGAAGGCAATCGAAATTCCATTGAAAAGAGGGATGCGTCAAGGTGACTCGGCGTCACCATCTCTGTTCGCATTTGCTCTCCAAATAATTCTCGATGAGGCCGACAAGGATAGTGTGGAAGAATCGGAAGGTATAAGTGTTGACGGGAAGATTTTGAAACGACTCGAGTTCGCCGACGACGTGATGCTAATTAGAAGTTCCTCAGAAGAAATAAACCGGCGTCTGAATCAACTCGAAGAAAAGGCAAGAAACCATGGTCTAGAAACCCAACGAAGACGATGATACTACACAATGACTACGCTACCAAAGACCCCACATTTTCCGGTGGTTCTGTTTGCTCATCAGAAGCTGGTGCCAAATACTTGGGTAGTTTCATCGCGATCGACGGTTCGTTGAATGAGGAGGTTTCCCGAAGAATCAAGTCAGCTGTGGCGGCTTTCTACAAATGCAAGCCTCTATTTCCTCACATTCCAGCAAAGGGAAAAAGAGAGCTAGTTCACCAGAACATCGTTCCGGCGGCCTTGCTCTACGGTTCCGAAACTTGGTGCCCTTCTAAGGAAACTTTCCAACCACTCCAAAGAACTCTGGACATCATCTGCTTTCACGCCAATGTCGAAGGATCCATTTCGGTTGATTTGCTAGTTCGGAGGAAGCTGCTCAGTTGGGCTGGACATGTCGCAAGGCTGCCGGACTCGAGGTGGAGCAGAATTCTTTCAGAATGGGATCCGCGAGGCTGGTCAGGGAGACCCAAAGAAAGGTGGTCGGACACAGTCAAGCTCTGGGTCGCGAAATTCGTCCACGAGAAGTCTACCACCCGGGCAACCCGGAGAAGAATCGGTATTCTCGAGGAGAAAACGGCTTGGTCAACATTGGCAAGGCGAAGCCGAACACTCTGGAGAGAGTTGGTCCGCATCTCGACGAAGTCGGAATGACGTCGGACAATCAAGTAATCAAGTAAGTAAGTAAGTTTTCAAGATAACATGTATTATAAAAGAATTTAATGAGTATAAAAAAAATTTAAAGTAACATTTTGAATGAAAAACAATAAATAAATAAAATATTGAAAAAAAGAATAATAATAAAGTAGGAGGCTGCGTTTTTGCAATTGCTGCAAAGTCTGCTGCAATTCTGCATGGTTTTGTGGCATAGGTGTGCATATGTGATTTTTAAAATGCAAAATAAGTTGTTATTGCATCATTGACCACAAAAAATCAATATCGAAACATTTTTGAAAATATGATTTTTTTATTAGTTGTGAAAGAGTTTTGTGTTTTTTATTGTACCAAGAGCTTTATTATATATATTACGAACCAAACATTTCTAAAAATACTGATAGTTTTTTTTATAATCGTGATTTTCACAATATTTATATTCTCGAAGGACACATCACGAAATTGTCAAAAAAAATGGAGGGAAACAAATATGTTACTGTTAACCAATAAACAGCATCTTCTGGAGGCCCACTTAACTGATTTTATCCGTAAACATCGATCATGGGGAAGATATGGTGAACAAGGTATCGAAGCCCGCCATCATGTAGGAAGCGAACTGGCTACGAGGTTGTTCGGAGTCAACAAGGATAAAAAGCTCCAGTTTTTAATGAAAAATAAATTAATTAAGTGTCTAGGAAAATCTTTGGAAACCGACGAAGAAACGGATGTTAATGGTAATTATGTTATGGTGGACCAAAACGACGTTATGCAGTGGTTTTTGATGGATAAGGATACGGGAGATGATAATGACGAGTAAATTAATTTAATTGGTTAATTTTTATTTATATTTGTTTTGTTGCAATTATAAGTTTATGTTATTAAATAAATTCTTTAATTTTTGAGAAAAATGAAAATGTTATGCCATCACCGTTTTCGAATCGTAGTGCTAAAGAAGAGCAAATTCATGATACGATTGTTGTCTTGGGAGACTTCAGTGCAAATATTGATCGAAGCGACAACGGCATACCTCTTCCGAATATTGGAAACTTTTCGACCGACGAGCGAAACACTCATGGAGATATTCTTCACTCGTTTATGGTAATCAATGGACTGAAACATCTAACTTCATTCTTTCCAAAACCGCCACGACGCAAAGTAAAATACAACAGAAACAAGAAGTTTTCATCAGGAATCAACATGATTCTGACGAAGGACGCAAAAATGGTGAATGATATTGACACATATTCATCTGAATACAATTTAAGCGACCACACATGCTCAAATAAAGATGGGAGATAAACAAACCCCAAAGGAGATGGTACAACAGCCATTCGAAACGATTAAACAAGTTCGATCAAGATTTGTTTGTATTGAATATAAGCAACAAGTTAAGCAAATCTCACACATATGATGACTTCAAGAATTCAATTATCGATTCAGCCCATCGGGCTCAAAATGAGGTCAACAGGAGGAAAGAGAGGATTTCGGATTTATCAAGACAATTTATGGTACTTCGGCATTAAATACGCGATAAGGAAACATTTGACATATCACATTTCAAAAAAGTCCGTCGAGATCTTCGCGAATCCCTGAAACGTGATATAGCCGATTAGTAGCACAGTATCATTAATTAGGCGTTAAATGATGGAAACGAACGAAGCAGCATGTGCTGCAATAAATTCAAATATAAGATTATGAACTTCAAACAATATAACGATCGAACAGTCTCATTAACTATGGAACTTAAGAAGAATACTATCGCATTACTCAACGTTTACGCTCCGGTGCAAGGATCGTTTGCAGATGAAATCATATTGGAGAAATACTTTGCCGACCTACTTAATATTTACCGAAGCATAGAAGCAGAGCACGATTTTTTAATTATTCTAGGCGAATTCAATTCTCATGTCGGCTCGTTGCAGGATGACTCTATTCTCCCTAGGATTCGTCGACACTCTACTGAAGCGCGCAACTCCCACGACAATATATTTATTAACTTTCTTGAGATGTGCAATCTGAAGCTGCTCAACTCATTTTTCCCAAAACCGAAGCAACGAAAAGCGACATATATACCAGTGTTGGGAGGGACTCCCCCCGGTCCCCCCCCCCCGACCCGGGTATTTTCCTTTAAAAAACGGGTCCCGGTCCCGTTTCCGGGCCCCGGGCATTGAAAAAGAGAAGTCCCGGTCACGGTACCGGGCCCCGGGCATTGAAAAAGAGAAATCCCGGTCCCGGGTCGCGGGTATTGAAAAAGGGAATTCCCGGTCCCGAGTATTGAAAACGGGAATTCCCGGTCCCGGGTCCCGGGTAGGGAAAAGGGAAGTCCCGGGCCCCGGGCATTGAAAAGGGGAAGTCCCGGTCCCGTTTCCCGGGTAGCGAAAAAGGGAAGTCTGTTTATACTGACATAGTTCTGTTTTTTGATACATTTTGTTACATTACATAATTTAAAAGAGAAAGGTTCGCGCGTCTCGAGTTCTCGCTCTCCCTCCTCTAATTGTCACTATTACCGTTGTCTCGAAGATTACATGAGTTGTTGAGCATTTTTGCCTCGTCTATCAAAAAAAAAATGACAACTCGACAACATTTCATCAACAAAATTATACCATTTTCTTTATTAATTTTTTAGTTTCCATAAAACGAAAATAGTTTACTTATTTTAATAATAAATCAAAGTTTTTGAGAACGAATAAATTCATAAATATTGAAATTATTAATTTCTTACAATTTCACTATATATTTAGTTAATTTTTTTATTTAAGTAAACGCGATAAATAAATTTAGACCAGATTAATTTATAGGATGATTTCCATGTCTAAGTATGCTCAGTTAAACGAAAGAAATTATGAGAATGAAAACGCCACATGTCGTGAATGTGGAAAGACAGTTTCCTGGAAAGTTGTAAATGGAACAAAAAATCTGAGAAGTCATTAAAAAAAAGATTAAAATATTATTGCGCAGCTGGAAAGTAAAGAAAATGAGGAAAAAACAAAAAAAATTCGTCTAAGCAATTGATGATCCAGTTACATTACCAATGGAGTCCCAGGTCTACTGCATTATTCTCATGTTTAATTACGTTTTTTGAAGGAAGATATACAAAAAGAAAATGACGGCGTATCTGCTTTTGACACTTCGGTGGGCAGTTTATCTGTAGAGCTGGTCTGCCCTTGTCACTCGTCGAGTCGGACGGCTTCTAGAACTTTGTGGCTGAAAACTGTCCAAATAAAAAGTTTTTGCTGTTAATGTGTTTAATAAGGCCCAATTTTATAAATATTAAGATTGAAATCACGACGTCATCTTGTGTCAAAAGTAATACCATCAATTCGACATTCCATCGAAAAAAAATTCGACTCCGGTTGACCGGTTCGTCGCATTTTTCCTTTACAATTGACGGGTGGACAGCAACACACAGGGAGACAATGATAATGCAATTCTATCTACAAGTGCCATGAAAAATGGGCACGGAGCGAATGCTTATAAAAATATTTTTTATCGACAATTGAAAATTTTGATCTTGAAATCTCAAAAGTAGCTTCAATTACTAGAGATGGGTCCCTCAACTATGGAGAAACTTTGTAGAGATCTCGAGGTTACGTCGTTTCATTGTTTTTCGCACAATCTTCAACTGGTATTTAAAGTATTGTAATCTTCCTAAACTAAAATATAAACTATAGTGTAGCAATTCTGTTGTCAAAGAAAACATTCCTAATCTTAATGAAACGGTTGAAAAGGTTAAATCGATTATTAGGAAGACGAGAAAATCTACAAAGGAAAATTATTGTTTTCAGGAGTGTTTGAAAATTATGGGATTTCCTGAACGGGCTCTTCTAAAAGTGAGTTATTATAAAATTATCCAGAGAAGTAGCGTAGAAAAATTTGAAAGATCTGCAAAAGTAGTTCAAAATTTTCTAAAATTTTTATTATCAAAATATAAGAAATTGACAATTCCAATTTTATTTTCATGAAAAATAAAAGTAATCTGATTTGATCTTGAAATTTTGAAGAAATATAATGAAAAACAGAGAAATTATTAATATATTTTGAATATTTGTTTCATGATCTTATTAGATTGAAATTTATTCAAAAATGTTGAAATCGAATCATCAATTTCTTATATTTGTTGCACACCATTCCACCCTTAGAAAGCAAAGTCCGGCCATGTTGTGAATCCTAGTCCTCGGGCAATTTTTTTTATATTCTATAAAACGACTTAAAGGTAAGTGTATAATAAAATATTGTTTTTATTTAAATGTTTTAGTGTTTCGTAACGAGTAGAACCTTATGCCACGTTCTGAACAACAATGATGACCAAGAAATCAAAGTGCTGTTCAACATAACTTCAAACGTAATTTTCTTTGAAAATTGTAATAATCTTTAAATTAAACTTGCAGTTATTAATCTACTCATGATGACAATTCGAATTATGCAAAAAAACGTTATAAAAAAATTTTTAGCAAAACTTACACGGATCGAAAGAAAAATGAATACTTTTTAGGTAAACACAGGTCTGAATTTACTTATTTTCATTTTTTGAGAAGAATAATCGTATTATAGGCTATGAGTTACCTATGCAGTGCCGAAGAAACGCTGTAACAGATTAAATATAAAATTTACGAGGCTGTTTATGCTCATCCAATAGGTAAACTTAATTTTTCTTAAAAATTAATATAAATAATTAATTTAGAGTTGGATAATGAGTTGCTCCATATGATAAGGAGTCCGTAGATATGCAGATCATGTTAAATAACATATTTTGGAGCTACGAAATACGTGACTTCCGTGTATCAAACTACGATTAGTTGTGGTTCGTTCGTTTTTATGAATTAAATTGGTTAGAAATTCAATTTTTTTTTAATAAATTGATTTTTATTCATTTTTTTATACAGGGTGAGCCATAATTACCCGTACTGAACATTTGATCGGCCGTGTCGAACAAAAATAGAAAATAATTAATTGTTATGTTATTGATAAATGTTGTTGTTAATTTCGTCCCATTCTGACTTTTCGTTTTTGAGTTACATGCACTCAAAGTAGTACGGGTAATTATGGCTCACACTGTATTAAAGAAGTTACGTAAATCATAGTGATTTGAGGGATCTTATTATAGGTAAAATTAAATTTTCTTTATAGTTATATGAATATTAATGTTTAGATGGTGATTACGAGCTTCCCTGTTGCTCGACACGTTGTCTGATAGTTGAAATAATTCGACTTCACTGGATTCGATTTGAAATTTGGAAGGATTTGCAAATTATTGATCATGCATGGAGTAAGTTGTGTTGATTTGACACATTTTCGACTGGTAATGATTATATATTGTATTATAGATATCAACATGGGACAGAAGAAGATATTAGACGATTTATGGACAAATGTATCCCAAGTATAATTATTATTTCTTGATATACGTCGTTATTATTTTATAAAGTTGTTTCTTTTAATTTAATAGTTTTAAATGAACTTATTGTGTATTGAGTTAATGGTGATCGACATTTTCATAATGGCTATTAGTCATACTCGAGTGCGAAGTTCTTCGTGCTCTCTCATTTACAAGGCTTAATTCAGCCACACCATGGATGTTGAAGGCAGTTGCGGAAAGTATAAGCACGCCCCTGGCACTTCTCATGAACAACGCCATCGCAAAAGAGAGCACTCCGTCTGCAGGGAAAATAGCCAACGTCACGCTGCTTCCGAAGGACGCCACGTCAATCAAGAAATATCGTCCAAACGCACTTTTACCAATTGTTACCAATCTCTATACAAAAATTTTAACGAACAGACTGTCGAATTACACGGAACCATATCTTGGGGACAAACAAAATGGTTTACGAGCCGGGAGATCATTCATCGACAATATTCAGTGCGTTAGACAAGTCACTGAAAAATCTAACAAATTAATTCGAAGTTGGTTACTAAATATTTATAAACAATAACATTAGCCGATGCACTAGAAAAAAAACTATTAACGCGTAGGCCAAGATGACCGCGCTATCCAAGAGAAATGCACTCCTCCGGACTGGAAAAAAGGTGTTACCCTCACGCTGTTACCCAAGAAAAAGGGCCGAAACACTTAAACACTACCGTCCCATCACCTTGACGTAAATTATTTCCACAAAATTGTCGAATATTTTGACGACACGTTTAGGCTCTTACTCGAAGTATACCTGAAAGAGACTCAAAAAGGTTTTCGGGCCGGTCATTCGTGCATCGACAACATCCAATGCGTCAGACAACTAATCGAAAAGTGCAAGGAATTCAAACTTCCGTTGGTTCTCGCTTTCATCGAATACTCCAGCACTTTCAACAAGAATTCCCATTCCACGATAAAAAACGCCGAAGCTGGAATTCCTAACGAGCTCAAATACGCAGTCATGCCTACGGTCTGCAAAGAATTCTTGACAATGTCGATAGGAAAAGGAGATCGAGTCACGCATGTATCGATGATGGAATAATGATTGACGGGAGAAGACTGGAACGTCTCGAGTTCGCCGACGATGTCGTCCTCATTGGAAAAAGCTGCAACGAAATCGAGGATCGTCTGAATCTTCTCGTGGAGGATATCAGCATTTGCTGTTTGGAGATCAACACAGGCAAAACCATCATTCTCCACAACGACTACGCCCCTTCGACTCCAATCAAGTGCCAAGGGGAAATTTGCACTCCAACCAGGGGCTTCGATACCTGGGCAGCTGGATCTCCATCGACGGCTCGCTTGACGACGAAATAAAACGTAGGATCAAGTCTGCTTGGGCAGCGTTCTCAAAATGCAAACCACTGCTCCCGATGGTCGACAGTGACAAGAAAAGAAGCTGATTTCTTAGAATGTGCTGCCCGCCATGCTATATGGCTCCGAAACATGGACTCCCACCCGCGAACAGATCTGCCGACTTCAACGTTCCCTGAATGCATTCCTTTTCCATGCTGAGTGCAACGTTCCGATCGGTATCGCTACGATTGTCGATAACCTGAAATTACCGTGGCCCGGTCACGTCGCTCGACTGCCGCCCGCGCGATGGACGAGGACTGTCACGGAATGGATTCCGAGGGGTGTCCAGCGATCGAGAGGCCGACCCAATGACAGGTGGGTCAAGGAGCGGGTTGCCGAATTTTTGGATAACGAATCAAGGACATGTACATCCGGAAGAAGAAGATTGGGAATGCTCCAGAAGAAAACGATGTGATCTACATTGGCGAGATGCAGTCGTTCGAGATGGGGGGAGATAGTTCGAATCAACCACTTAGGCGGTTGATTCGAACTCCAAAGTATCCAAAGTAAAGTAAGTAAGTTATAAAAAATAACATTAGCAAGTGCACTAGAAAATAGTTATTAACGCGTAGGATATGTTTGTTTCTAGCACTCTAAGCTAATAATTAAAGATTAATTTAAAATTATTGCCAATATTTATCCTTTTTTCACGAATTTGTTATCGTTAAAGTTCTCCTCGCAACTAATATAAAGCTAGCTAGTAAGCATTTTTTTATTAGTAATAATAACTTTTATGTATTATTAGCGGCATAGAATTTGGCATCCCAATATTTCCTTCATGTAAGAAATTCTGAATTATAATATTCTATAATTCTTATTATATAACTATTAACATTTGAGCGGTAGTCTTCTGGCGGAGTCAACAATTCATCTTACTTTATTCCCCATCTTATCATTTTCAATATATTTTATTTTTTAGACAAAATTGATGGTCTTGTTTGGACTAAGCTAGGAAAGTTCGCCTTTTATTACTTTTCCACATCATCTGCTTATAATATCTTTTTTTTTGTTTTCGATTAAACATGAATGGCTCTAAACTTCATACTCAATATTGATTTTTCATCCACCCTTCGGTACCACGTTTCTCACGCAAAAAGTCTTTCTTTTTTCTTGCACGCTTTGTGGCTTATTCAATCAATTATAGACATGAAAACTCAACGAACAAAACTTTGAGGGCTCGAGTCAACGATCTATCATTTTCAAAACGGAATTGGAATCACCGCGCCGGGCTCTATGAATGGTGTGAGTATCATAAAATTCTCAATGAGACACTAAAGCCACTTCCCTTGTTAAAGAAATTGTTGTTCTTTATTTCATCTTCCATGACATTTTTGTGTTTCCTTATAGAATTTTTTATTCAAATAGTGTCTGAAAAAAATATATTGTTTGAATTATTCTAATTAACCTACGAGATGTTATTTTTCGCGATAAGACCAGCAATAAAACCTTGTTGTTCTTTTACATTTTCGTAGAGTTGTTTTAGATAAAAACTAAAAATTATACATTGTTAGATCATTATTATCAATTAGAAATATACTTTTTACTTAAATTTATCAATTTATTCCCTCCAAATATCTCTTTCGCTGTAAAATATTTACGTGAATGGTAGATTTATGTGACATTTCTGAGCTACTGTTTTAAGAATTCATTTGGCGTTATTATTGACTTACGGAAAGATACTTATTCTTTGTAAATATTGCGCTATACTAAATGCCATCCGAAGTATAACGATTAAATTTCAACGTAAAACGAATGTTTGATGTTATAGATTCTCATAGCGGCAACCACGATTGTGAATTATTTGCCTAAAATATAAAAAAATTGCGATTTAGAGGTTAAATGAATTGTTAAATACCTTTTAGAGAAACAATATTCCTTGCATAAATCGGCTTGATAGATACCGTGATAGATCCGTGAACATTATGTAACATGCACCAACTTGTATAGTTATAAAATGAGCTCACTAAGCGTGCTCAAATCTAACTCTGAAATAAGATATTAATACTTTTAGGCATTTTAAAAATAACTTACAGCTTTTTCTAGAAGGTCAGTACAAACTTTAACACACTCTTAAAAATCGGAAACTTCTATTTCCATGTGAACATGTATACCCCTATATCAGAAAATTTTAAAGTACCTAATAGAAGTTATAAGTTTAGAAAATAAAAACATAAGAATGTTAGGTAAACCAAAATGATGACAAGAAAAACTCATAAACAATATTGTTTTTGCAATCAAAACAACGCTAATTGTCCTTTTGTATTTTCCCATGGTGCAGGAGGCGTTACAAGCAGTTGCCTGACCGCAAAAATAGCGCATACAGAAGAGAGAATGTTTTGTTGCCCTTGCTCTTCATTGTGTTTCTCGCTCGCGGTTGGACGGTTCACTTTTTGGTCACTCCGGAATGTGTCTGTCTTTTGTTCACCATATAAGGTATAATGTATATAGAAGAGAGATGAGCAGAGCTCCGTATCCCGGCAATTTTTCCATTATGAATTCCGGAATTTTATTTTTTAATAAAAATTCACTCTTCATATAAACCAGTTACGCCCGGAATTCCGGATGACGGTTTCCGAATTTTCAAAAATTTTAAATTCTGCCCATATGTGGTATATAACAAAAGAATTTGAATAGTGAATATATGGCCACATTTAAAGATGAATTGTAAGTGGTAAGGAAAAGCTCAAGATAGTGTATTGAATCATCAGCGTGATGGATGTGATATCTACTTAAAACATAAACACGCCGAGGGCAGCCAATAGAAAAATCGTCTTCACATAGAAAGAATGATCAACGAATTTGATCACGCGTTCAACAAATTTATTCTTTTTTGTTCTTTTTTGTAAAACAGTATTTTGGCTATTTTAGGAGAACTAGTGATTTTTATGAGACGTAAGATATATCATTATGTTGCTCGTAAAATTCTGAATTTTTTGAAATGCAACATGACGTGGTTACGGTAATTAATGTGTATTTTATAGTCGATTTAAATTTTAAACTTTAAAAAATCATAACTTTGCTTAAACGACGAATCTAATTTGGAGACAAATATATTATTGCTCATCGTTATGTCCTCTATCAATAAAGTCTTAATCTCAAATATTTAAAATAAAGTTTTCGAGATATTCGAACTTAAAGATTAGCTCTTTACAATACATTAATTTGATAAAAATGAGTAATTTTGTGAGTTTTTATGATTTCTAGCATGAAGATTGAAAAAAAGAAGCAAACTAAAATCCACATTATCGAAGATTTTTCAAAAATCGGATTATCCAACCCTAAATTCCTTAAAATCAGTTTTCACAAAGAACTCAGAATCTTCCCCGTTTTCTGAGCCCTGAAATAACAGAAATACGGAAATCGTTTGAAAAATGATAAATAAGCTTAAAATAATTATAAAAAACTAAAAATATATTATTTTTGGTAAAATTGTGCACAAAATTGGCGCTGCTCTGTAACCGTGGAGCACCTTATTTGATAATTTTGTAGAATGGGCCTGATTTGAGATGTTACGAAGCCTGATGTCAAGAGCATATTTTGCACAACAATTTAACACTAAAAGTTAGCAAATTATGGTTGATTGGTGCTTATAGGAACATTTTTAAGTATAAACCGTATATGGCTCATTTAAGTGGTCATTTTTTTAAAATTATGTTTCTGTACCGACTATAGTCTTTACAAACATTTATTCTAGGAGATAAACTTAATAAAGTTAAAAGGTTTTACGTTTTAAGTACTTTAAGGCCATTATAAGGTGCAAAATTTTAGAATCAAATAATTTGAAAACTTTATTTTTAATTTTTGAGATTAAGACTTTATTGATAGAGGACATAACGATGAGCAATAATATACTTGTCTCTAAATTAGATTCGTCGTTTAAGCAAAGTTATGATTTTTTAAAGTTTAAAATTTCAATCGACTGTAAAATACACGTAAATTACCGCAACCACGTCATGTTGCGTTTCAAAAAATTCTAAATTTTACGAGCAACAGAATTATATATCTTACGTTTCATAAAAATCACTAGTTCTCCTATTATAGCCAAAATACTGTTTTACAAAAAAAGAACGAAAAAGAATAAATTTGTTGAACGCGTCATCAAATTCGTTGATCATTTTTTCTATGTGAAGGCTGTTTGCCGTTGGCGTGCATAAAAAGATAGTTATTTATAATCAGTGAATTGAGAAAAACGGTATAGGAACATGAACGAAATAAGTGTTATAATAACAAAATGATGAAAAATATACAATGATGGCCATACAGAAATGAACAAATGGTTTTTTGAGCATAACTTTTTTCATATTCATCCGATCAGTCTGAAATTTTCACGGTAAATGCATAACATTGTTAGGCAATAATGCAAAAAAGCAAATCGCATCATCATTATTTTTTTTTGAATTTGTGAAAGTTTTATTTAAAAATTAAGTTTTTGACCATTTTCGGAGTTTGGTGTTTAATTGTTTACCAACATTTTTCATAGTTAGAAATTGATTTTCAGACATGGGTAAAGCCATAGGAGTGTCTCTTGACATCAAAAAAGCCGTCGTAAGAGGCTATGAACGAGACCTAAAAATAGAGCTTTTTCTGAGCAGTTTCAGATCGTTAAATCCATGGCTCCCTAAATTATCATAAAATTAAACGATCTCTAAACCGCCTGGGAAGCCTCGTGGAACCACCCACAGCATGGATCGATATATCATAAAAGCATCCAGAGAGGACCGTAGGATAAACTCATTAGACATCCAACTGGTCATTAATTATTCCAACACAGATCCAACACCATCTAGAAGAACTATCAGGAGAATATCCAAGCAGAAAGACTCCACGAACGCCGTTAGTGAGAAATACCTGAAAGCTAGAGTTGCATGGGCACGAGCTCATCTCAACTGGAGTCATCAGGATTGGGAAAAACACATCTGGTCCGACGAATCCAAGTTCAACCTGTTCGGAAGTGACGGAAATGTATGGATTCGACGCCCGGTTGGGACCAGGTACTCCCCTAAGTATCAGCTTCATCAGCTTCTCAGCGAATGCTAAATTTTTATCAGCTTCTCAGCGAATGCTATGAGACCTCTGAGACGTATTCATGGGATAATGGATCGATTCCAATACGAAGACATTCTGGAGAACACAATGAGACCATGGGCACTGGCAAATGTGGGTCGTGTATACCTCTTTCAACAAGACAACGACCAAAGCATACATCGCTCTATGTGAGCAATTGGTTCCAACGTCGTCGCTCGATTGGCCAAGTCAATCTCCCGACCTGAATCCGAACGCCCACATGTGGGAGGAAACGGAAAGACAAACCAAAGGTCTCAGGGCTTCGAACGCCGACCAGAAATTCGCTCAATTGGAAGCTACATGGAAGTCAGTTCCAGTCTCGGTTTTGCACAACATTCTTGATTCGATGCGAGAAGATGTCCGGCGGTTATTAATGCAAAAGACTTCCCAACTAAATATTGAACTTTTTTTTCATTCTTTCACCAAATTTCAAGAAATTGGCATGTTTCCTTCTGTTCTTTATGATGACTGGTTTTTGCGATTTTCGGGTAAACTGCGAATAAATTTTTATCTTTTCATCAATTTTTGAATAGATTTTCAATTTTTTGTCAGAACAATCACAATTACTGTTAAAACAATGTGACAAAATTTGAGACTGATCGGATGAATATGAAAAAAGTTATGCTCAACCATTTGTTCATATCTTTATGGTCATCACTGTATTGATCTGGCAACGCACACACTTCTACTAAGGGTCACTATTTGAAAAAAAGTAGGGCTCACGACGAAAGTACGATTTTAAGATGAACAATGTTCATTCTACACCTGCGTGACATTTTTTACATCCGAATTTTAATTTCACTCACGACTATTTTAAATTTACCATTTATAAAACTCGTTTAATATATTATATATTATATGGAAGTTTCTTAAAATATCTAAACTTCCAAAAGTTAGAATATATTACATCAAACTATGTAGCTCCACTTTTTCACAGTTCAATTAGCGTGCGTTCGTTCTTGGATTATCAACGGATTAATTTCATTTAATCAAGAAATAATACACAGTAAAAATTTTACAGATAATCTTTATTCTTTTCTGAATTTGTCATGAGCCAATATCTTTCGTCGACTCTCCATATTGCCGTCTTCAATCATTGAACGTTTCTGTGAACAAATAATTTAAGGATCGATTAAGGATCATCTGAGTCTTGAATAACCGAACCGACTTGATGCAATCTACTTTTACGAGAAATGGGAATCCAAAGAGACCGTCCTAAGCAACAGTTTTTTATAAAATTTCAGAGTTTGCCATTTTGAACGGATTTAGAAGATTTTTAAGCCAAGATTACAATAGTTTTATGGGATTTTTATATGATAGATAAACATGTATTTAATATTCTAACCATGGATGTTTGTTATAGTTTTGTTAAATTTATCGGATTTAAAATTAATTGCTAATATTGTTTGATGTTGCCATAAAATTTATTTACGTTTTCTCAATAAACAATTTTTGTCTTCATTAAATATTCACATGAAAGCCTAGAAACTTTTTGTGTTCTATTAAGCAAACGAAAAAGAGGGAAAATATATCACGTAAATTTAGGGTATTTTTTAACTGTAGTTTTTTGAACGGAACTAACTAAAATATAAAATCAAGAGTAATTTAAACATTAAAATTTCATAATAATCCACAGAATCAGGGATGTTTTCAGGAAACACAGTGAATCTAACGTAAAAATTAGTTTTTTGCTTTCACGTGTATATTAAAACCATGCGTTTAAACATTCCAAAATCTTAATTTCCGCAAGCAATATTTCTTATATTACAGAGTAACAAAAAAGTAATAAATTCATACATATGAAATACCATGTTTTCTCACAATGATTATAAAATATTTATTTAAGCCGTGAAGATTCAATCGTCCTTCGCCTTCTTCTGTTCAATTGATCTCTCAATTGCACAGCACGTTTTTCTAAAGCTCTCTGTAATAAAATGACTAAAGTTATATAATAAAAACAAAACAACCTCAAGTTTAGTTCTAATATTCCCATCAGTTATATTAAAAATAACTTCATGAATATAAGGTTCAATGACTTTTCTCGGATTTCTTAGATTCAATTTTGAGAAGTCGATATCCTTTATCATCGATATTATTTTTAGCTCTCTTTCGGTATATTCCTGACAGTTGTTTGTATAAAAGAAAGTTGATATGAGTAGCAGCAAGCTGAAAATTGTTTAGTATAAGTTAAACATTTTGATACAAACTAAAATTTTAAAAAAACATGGTATTTCTGAGACGGAATGACGTAAAATGTTTTTTTTCAAATTACTTGCCCTACGGTCAGCCGTACGCCGGCTAACGTGTCGCCCCCGGTTTGTGTGTGTACTAATCTGATTTGATCTAGAAATTCTGATTTGATCTAGAAATTTTGAAGAAATATAATGAAGAACAGAGAAATAATTAACACAAATTGAATATATGTTTCATAAATCTCTTTGAGACCATTGAAAATGATTCAAAAATGTTGAAACTCAATAAATGTCTTATATTTTGATAATAAAAAAGTAAGGATATTGAAAATGCCCTTCATTTGCTATAATAAAATTACGGTCTAATTAAAAATTAAAAATCAAACTTTGCGTTTGTGGTTATTTTGTAAAATAAAGCCATTCGTGTACTTTGTTCATACACTAGCTGACAAAAGTTTTGTCACAAATGTTTTTTCGGGTTTAACTTTTTTGTGACTTGGCCAAATCGGCTGATTTTTTGATATTTTATGTGAATCAGTGTTTAAAATGTTATAGTAGCAAAATTTGGTTTAAATTACCATGGCAATTTTGGTACCACGCGTTCCGTTTTCCCTCATATTAATAACAGCTTGCCGGGTGGCAATTGGAGATACTTTACGTGGAGTCATCTCTAAAATGTCGCCAATTACTGCTATTTTCAATAAATTATGAAGAAAATATAATTGAACTTTAAAAATTATTAAAAAATGCAGTGCAAGAAAAGTTCGTAATATCTTTGAGCTACGCGTTTTACAATAAACGCTTGTCACTGTAAAACGGATCATCGTAATCACAAGCGGGATTTAGTAAAATAATCTACAACCATATGAATCTATCATATCAAAAAATCAGCCAATTTGGTCAAGTCACAAAAAAGTTATACCCGAAAAAACATTTGTGACAAAACTTGTCAGCTAGTGTATGTGTTTCTATAATTAGTGCATAATTTTTGTAAGTAAAACTTCTTTTACATGTAACGCTCTGATTATTTTGGAAACCCCACCTACAAGAAGCCTTATCACATCATTGTGTAAAACAAGTTTCATTGAAAGAATGAAAAGAAGAGAACCACTGAATTAAAACAATTATGTTTTCTAATTCCCTATTATTAATAAGTACTCATATAATTAACAGCAATACCATTATAGTAACATTCCAATTACTAAGAACGTTCAATATATATCATTTTTCCAATAACAAAAATTAATTTAATAAATGCTTAATCCGACCAAACACCTTTTTCTGGCTCATTCAAACCGAAAATGTCAACAAGAAATAAAAAGTTATACCTACATTATTTGGTTGTTTACCATTACTTTTTTACATTTATAAAATGAATAATTTTGATTTGATTGTGTCGAATATTGTATCTAATATATTAAGCGTGTTTTAACCTTTTCTGTTGTTTTTTTTTTAAATAATTTATTTCTCACCTTGATTAGATTTGCTTCAATTGTTATTATAATTAGCACTCCAACTTGTATGGTTTTAGAATTATCTCAGCAAACATGCTCAAACCTAACTTTTTAAAAAAATTTTAATATTTCTAGATAGCTTTAGACAAGCTTAATTAAATTGTAATAAAAGCTGTTATAAACATTTGTTATAAACACTTAAAAATTTCCAGGCAAAATTGTTATTTCTCTTTGGCGCGTAATTAATAAATGTTATCATCAGTTCGACATAACGAAATTAAGTATAAGTGCGGAAAATCTTTGAAAAATAAATCAATTCAAAATTACTTCATGAATTTCATGATAATTACAAAACATATATTGAATTATTTGGTTTTTATGTTTCTAACGATAGAGTTATGAAGAGACGGGCGGAATTCCAGATTCATCATCCCGAATTTTCAACTTTGAGTTCCACATTCTATATTCTGGAGTTCCAATTTTGAAAAATCCTCCTTCGCCAACAGAAAATCTATAGGGGGAATCGTAATGGAGAAAGGTTTTATTGGGGTTCATTTCGTATTAAACTTACCTTATTGTTCATCGGGCAACAGTTTTCTTGCAAACCAGTTATTCTCTCCAAAAAGATTTTTTTAATCGGGAATGCTTTTCCGATCGGTCTCTGATGTTTGCTTGTAGTCTGAGTCAATCGCAACGAATAACATATGAAAACAATAGGAAGCTTATAAGGGATAAAATAGACACGATATGTTACAATTATTATAAAACATGTCTGGCGACAACGTTGAAAACAAAATAAAAAACTACCGTTGTCTGGAAAAACCATAAATTGGAAAAGAACATTATATAAATATCCGCGAGAAACTTATACTGGGGTATATCTTCCAAAAAAGGATAACGACAATTCGTTCCATCTTGTCTTGTCTCCTAATGAAATAATGTAATACTATGGAATATTATAATAATCAAAATTTTCCAATATTTAAATGAGAATTGCTTCAGAATTTCTTAAGAATACTTTGCATGTAAATTTGTCTTGCATATCCTTGACTAAATAGGAAACCGTTTCGTCAACCAGAAAACTATATCTTTGTGCCTTTTCTGAGCTCAAAGTTTAAAAATTTAATTTTGCATAGATTTAAGCTTACATACTAGGAAAACCAATGAGCCGAACTGAACTTGTGAGAAGAGCAAGAGAAAATATTAAAAGGTAACAGTTATAAAATACAGTCCGTTTCAATATCTTAGGTTCACTTGATTCTTTCACATTTTCTATTCAATATTGAGTTATTCAATAATAAGAGTTACAGTGTTCTATAGAGCTCAAAAAATACATCACTTACGTAAGTTTGAAAAAAAATTATGTGTTATGAGGATAAATATACAAACAAAAGTAAAAAAAAATGAACATTGCGCATTTTCAATATCTTAGGTTCACACGGGCTTTTTTTCAACTTTTTGGTGTTTTTTTTGGCGTGAAAATTTTGGATATATGAGTGGAAGTGATAATGACTAAATCTACATCAAGTAATCTGCTGATTGCTGGAAATAAGCTGCTCAAACCATGGCGCGAGGAGCACATTTGTCGAAAGTAGAACAAGGTCAAATAACGGCCCTCAAACAAGCTGTTCACTCGAATACGGGCATCGCGCGGCAATTAAACAGATCTCCGGACTGCATCAACCAGTTTCTACGCAATCCGAGACACTACGATCAACGTAAAACTCCAGGCCGACGTCCAATTCTTAATGAACGACAGCTGTTAGAGTGGCTTCGAGCAGCTCCCTGACCGTAAATCATCTGAGGAATGACCAAGGAATATTGACAAGCAAGACCATGATATGGCGAGTCCTACGAAACACGGCTACGTTGAAATATTCGAAAATGATGCCTGCAACAATGCTTACAGCCCAACACAATCAGAAATGGTTGGAATTCGCTCGATTGAATGTGGCCACGGGTTGGAAAACGTTGAAAAAACTTTAAATACGGATAATTTTTAAATAAAAATGTTTAAGGTGGTGTTCTAAAATGAAAAAAAAATAATTCGGATGGCCCTGATGGATAAAGCTACTATTGGCATGATCTGAGAAAAGAGCGCAGAAAAATGTCACCACGGAACAACGGAGGTGGCAGTGTTATGGTCTGGGGATCATTTTCTGGAACAAATACTGTTAGCCTGGACTTTGTCACTGTAAGGATTAACTTTCAAGGGTATCAACAAATTCTGACACAGAATTTGTTGATTTGGACGTCTCCTGGAGTTTTATTGGACGTCGGTCTGGAATTTTACGTTGATCGTAGTGACTCGGATTGCGTAGAAACTGGTTGATGAAGTTCGAAGAGCGGTTTAATTGCCGCGCGATGCCCATATTCAAGTGAACAGCTTGTTTGAGAGCCGTTATTTGACCTTGCTCAACTTATGACAAATGTGCTCCTCGCGGCATGGTTTGAGCAGCTTATTTCCAGCAATCAGCAGATGACTTGATGTAGATTTAGTCACCATCACTTGCACTCATATATCCAAAATTTTCACGCCAAAAAAACACCAAAAAGTTGAAAAAAACCCCGGGTGAACCTAAGATATTGAAACGGCGCAATGTTCATGTTTTTGACTTTTTCTTGTATATTTATCCCCATAAAACTTTTTTTTTCAAACTCACGTAAGTGATGTATTTTTTTGAGCTCTATAAAACACTGTAACTCTTATTATTGAATAACTCAATAGTGAATAGAAAATGTGAAAGAATCAAGTGAACCTAAGATATTGAAACGGACTGTATGAAGGAAAAGTTTGTTTTAATCTGGAAAGAATAGTATCGTAGTGTGGATTGGGAATACCATACTGAATTTCGCTTTTTAACTTTGATTTCGAGATCAGTTTAAATTATGTATTCTGGCTTTTCAATTTGTCTATAAACTATCTCAAAAATCAAAAGTAACTTAGAATTACAAAATACATTATATTTAGATTCTCATCAAGTTGTAGCACTTGATTCCGGATGATTCTGTTTTCGAAAATTTGTCATTTCGTCTGGTATATATGATAAAGTTTGAGTATTTTGGAAGGATTTCACATCAATCCAGAGGCCGATCACAAGAGCTATGGGGGAAACCATTCCCCATTAAAGCATTTATTGGGGAAAACATAGCTCGATTGGAATAAAATTGTTACCTGATAAAATAAAAGTTAACTATATTTAATAGGGAGTGAGCCTTAATAAAACCTTTCTCCATCACTGGATTGGTCAGGTTTTTCTTAAAATATCGAAAAATATTAAAATCTTCTAAAAATATAAAACTTAAGAAACGTTTTTTGAAGTATCGTGTTATTTGTTCATTAATGTTTTATGGAAGCTTTATGTGATGCAAAGTCATTCGAGAGAGGTCATTTTTGAATCCAAAAGATTTCAGGCTGAAACTTTGCATGGTGATAGCTGAGGGCATTTTAATACTGCACATGAAAACTTCTCATTCACTTGGGGTTTAAGTGGGTTTAATAAACGTTTCAATGTTACGAACCCAAATTTTGCGGTCGACCATTCCAATGAACCTAATGAAAACGTCGGCAATCATCGGTGGTCAAGTTGGTAAGCGGTTCGTCATTCAGCAAAAAAGTTATCAAGCAGTGATGGACGGAATTCCGTATTCCGTTCCGTGTTCCGCGTTCTGAAAAATGACATTTCATAGTGTGTTACGCGTTCCGCATTGCGAAATTCAAAATTTCTATTCCCTTACCACTGGTACACTGAAAATAATTGGAAGCTTATAAGGGATAAAATACATTACTGAAATAGACTCGAAATGTGAACAATTATTATAAAAAAATGTCTGGGGACAACCTTGAAAACAAAATACCAACTACCGTCGTCTGGAAAAAATGATAATTTGGAAAAGAACATAATAGAAATATTTCGACGGCTGTCATATCTGCGTGAAACTTATTCTGGGATATACCTTCCATAAAAAAGACCATTCGTCCCACCAGTGATGGACGAAATTCCGTGTTCCGGAAAATGACATTTCATTGTGTGTTCCGCGTCCGAAATTCAAAATTTATATTCCGTCATCATTGGTACACGTCAGTGATGGGCATAGAGAAAAAGAGAGTAGAGAGAAAGGGAAGTCCCGGTTCCGGGTCCCAGGTTGGGAGAAAGGGAAGTCCTGGTCCCGGGCCCCGGGTTGTAAATTTTCAATCTTTTTAAGGTCCCGTCCGCCCAGAAAGATGGACAACAGCAGTCAAGGAGGCGGTGGTTAAATTCGTAGACCTGGAATCAAGAAACTCCGAAACCGGAAGAAGGCGCATCGGCATCTTGCGGAAGAAGACAGTCTGGTCAACAATGGCGCGGGCTTGTCGACTCAAATGGCGAGAGATAGTTCGCGTTGGTAGCTGCTGAAGATACGAACTCCAAAATATCCAAAGTTTATGAGCTCATTTTATAACCATACAAGTTGGAGTGCTAATTATAAGAACAATTGAAGCAAATCTAATCAAGGTAAGAAATAAAATTATTTAAAAAACAACAACAACAAAAAAGGTTAAAAAACGCCTAATATATTAGATACAATATTCAACACAATCAAATCAAAATTATTCATTTGGTATCAAGCTTGATATATCAAGTTCAATTCAGTCAGCATTAAATGTTTTTCATTTTTTCATTTCCATTAACAAATTTATTGAAAAAGTTTTAAAATTTTTTCGGTCTATTGGACTTGTGTTCATAAAATTCAAAAAAAAATATTTTTTTATATTTCATTTAAGGGTTAAAATCTGTCTTGAAGATTGTCGTAAAACTTTGAATTGAACTATACTTCTTAATATTGTTTTGTTAGGTTAGGCTCTTTCGTGTTGATTTTAGATTTAAGGTATTGTCATACCCTAGTTATAATTATCATTCTATCCAGTTGTTAATTCTGACGGATGTAAAAATGTCAGGACATGAAAGTATGGTCGGTGTACAGGCGCATTATCGAACACTTTGTTGCATATGCACGCCAACTGGAAATAACGATTTTCCGATGTTTATGCGTGTATGAAAACAGTTACGTCTTTTCAATAAAGCATTATTTACGGACAATTAACTAGGCTTGTCTTAAACTGTCTAAAATATTAATTTTGTTCAAAAAGTTAGATTGGAGCACGTTTACTGAGCTCATGTTATTACCATACCAGTTGGCGTGGATATTCATAATTTGGGATTAATGCAAAAACAAATATAATAATTATAGGAAAGAATATATATATATATATATATATATAATCAAAATCTAAGAATATGAAAGGTTTGATTTGATCCTTTTTGAATTATTTTCAATGGTCTCAAAGAGATTATGAAACAAATATTCAATTTATGTTAATAATTTCTCTGTTTTTCATTATATTTCTTCAAAATAATATATTATCAAAATCTGAGAAATTGACAATTCAAATTTTATTTTTATAAAAAATAAAAGTAATAAATCTGACGTGATCTAGAAATTTTGAAGAAATATAATGAAAAACAGAGAAATTTTTAAAATAAATTGAATATTTATTCACGTTCTCATTAAGACCATTGAAAATAATTCAAAAATGATAAAATCAAACTATTCATATTCTTAGATTTTGATAATAAATATGAATTTAATTTATTCTTTGTAAAATTAGTGATTAAACTGAGGTTCATTTTTGGTTTTCAAAATGGCTAATTCGCAAATTGAATGTCTTGAATATTGTGGCTTTCTAAAATCACAAAAAAGTGATAGCCCCTTCATACAAAAATTATTATATGCTTAAGACGGATGTTGACGGGTTTAAGATCAAATGGATGTTGAGATTGTACACGACTGCACTCTCACGGGCTGGCATTTTTTACATGCGAATCTTAACTTCAATCTGGCTGTATCGCTCTGAACTTCAGCTGCCATGCCTCGTTAGCTACACATTGAGTCCAAGACAGAGAATGAACTGTTTATTGTAATATAATAATTACTTAAATACACTTTCTTAAGGGGGCGTGGCTTGATACTAGTGTCTCAGCCACTACAAATCATTGTTGCTCAAGTAGTTAATTAGAACAGCGACCAGACGGACCTAAACTACATCGTTTGAAATGATTATTAGAACAGATTTGGTAATTTTACTTTTTAATAAAAAAGCAGTTTAATATTGATGGGGTTTTTCATACAAACAAAACTTTGATAAATAATTTGAACAGAAACTTCTCGATTTTAGAGGAATATTCCAGTTTGATTTATATAATTTAAATATAGTCATATTGAAAGAAAGCGTATACATCAATCGCTTAGCCTCCCCTTCTTCAATTGTTTTCATTATTCATTTTGTGCTATCCGTATTCAATTCATTTAGATGGATCTGTGCCTAAATGTTTTTTGTTGTCTTCATGTCTTTTACCCAATTGGTCCCATTTATATCTTTTCATTACTACTTGGTTACATCCAACAACACTTGTTTAATTATTCATAACTCAATAATCTCCACATTAGAATTAGACGTATTATTTGTTGTAGTCATAATCAACAGCATCATTTTGATTATCTAGCATTCAAATTTTTCCCTACATGGTGATGAAGAAGAGACAATTAATCGGCTCAACATAGCTCACAATAAGTCATGGACAAGCGGCGTTTGATTTTGTTGTTGTTGTTGTTGTTGCCAGGTGACCATCGCTGGATTTGTCGCCGCCCGTAAACCCATATTACTTTTGTCACCAATTCTATAAAACCTCCTTCATTCGTCAACATCACGCAATATTTCTAATATGGATAGTTGTAATGTATTCATACGTTTGTTTATGTGCTGTGTCCCTCACCGACACCTTATTGCTCACCTTTGCTCTCTAGGGATTTTTCATTTTTTTTGTTGGTGGATTAAATCTGCAAGAGCAATCTCGCTTTGGAGCGATTAATGTATTATATACATATTTTTTAAATATTAGATACATTTACACAATCCTTGCTTTGCATTCTGTTTCATTGTCACATTTTATTATTATTATTTAGATTCATGTGAGCTTTCCTTTAAATTTGTTCTATCTTTCATCCTATATACTTTTTTATTTACCCTAATTAGAGCCATATTTGGAAAGTTATAGACAATTTTTACTAAAATTATGTTTTCAAAAAATTTATTTCTAATCTTACATGTCAGGTCAATTATCATATTTTCTTAGAAAAAAGCTTTGTTTTGGGTCGAATAGAAAGTGAAATGAAAATTAAAATTTTATCCATTTTTAACGCATGATACACGTGAACGTAAACAACCATTCTTTGTGGCAACATTGCAGGTTTTTCTTAAAATATCTCTGAGACTTTAAATTTTCACAATATTCTAGGTTAAAGCTACGTTTATGAGATCTATTTTTTTTAATATTTTAAGGTAAAATATCGGAATCCGGAAACCGGAATGAAAAAATGGCCGAGATCCGGAACTTCGTCATTTCTAGTTTAATAAAAATATTGTATATTCCAGTGATCAGTGCCTAATAAAAGAGTATAAAATAATAAACAATAAGGTTCTCGTTTGGACAGCCAATCATTTGTATCTCATCATTGTGTGTTGTCTCAAAAATGGATAGCACAGGAATAGATGGAAACTTTGTGATCGTGCAAACGAGACCATAATTTTTTTAAACTAATTTTAATATCTTCCATTAGCACGCCAACTGGCATGCTGATAAGCTGAGCTCAGTATACGTGCTCAAATACAAATTTTTGAAAATAAATTAATAATTTTAAATATTTTAAGATATTCTTAATTAAACTGATATAAAAACTTTTTAGTTATTAAGAAGCAAAAATTTTCAGTCACGTTTGAAAATCAACAAATCGTAATTTCCACATTTGGCACCGATCTATGAAACGTACAATTATTTTAATTCCAATGGAATTATTATTATTCAAATTTGAAAAAGATAGAGAAAGTATTGAAAACACTCACACTTCCTTCAATGTAAAAATGTCTTGCAACTTTGAACTTCAAAAATCTGTAAATTTTACTAATTTCAGAATGTTCTTTTACAGAAGCCTGGCGCATCAGCTTTTAAGGTCATCCAGAAACTCCGTTTTCATTATAATTAATAACTGTTAGAATCACTTTAAAGATTATTAAACTGGCTTCTGTATTCAATATAAAAGTAAATCATTGAAAATTTATAAAATTGGCAGTCTTTATAAAAAAATAACACAATTTTGTTGTAAAATTGACAAAGACAATTTTATGAATAAAAAGTTTTGAACTCTGCGTTTTGGATAAAGTTTATTTTTGTGTGGTGATGTGCGCGGAAAAAAACAAAACAAAATTATGACCACAATTACTATGACTACTTTGAGTACACGTAGCTCCAGAAACGTCGACTGTTGCACGCACTTTGTCAAATGACTAGTTGTCCCATACTTTTCCCAAAGTTTAATGCCTTCAGACTAGACGGTTTTTTCCAAATACGCAAATATTTCCGATGATTTAGTTAGTCTTTGATGTATTTTCACGATTTTAACTAAATCTAATATTAAATGTGGGGGATAATGTATATTTAGAGACGGAACATTTCATTTGGCGTGAAAAATTACAAAATAAGTTTTATAGTGTAAAATGTTGTTAAACAAGCATGATTTGCATTGTCATGCACGAAAAAATTAAATGGTTAAGTTTGAGCCTCAGAAAACATATACCTAACAGTGTTATTCATTGTAGATAGTTTAAGTCAAGCCCAGTTAAATTCTAGTACAAAATATTTTATTGAAAAGACATAACAATTCCAACGATCTTAAGAATTGGAAAATCGTTATTTCCAGTTGGTGTGTACCAGTGATGGGAGGAACCCCGTTTTTTTGGAATTCTGGGCGGGCGGGAGCTTAAAAAGATTGAAAATTTCAAACCCGGGGCCCGGAACCAGGGCTTCCCTTTCTCCCAACCTGGGACCCGGAACCGGGACTTCCCTTTTTCTTTACTCTCTTTTTCTCTATGCCCATCACTGACGTGTACCAATGATGACGGAATATAAATTTTGAATTTCGGAATACGGAACGCCAACCACACAATTCCCGGGACCCTTTTTTTAGGAAAATACCCGGGTCGGGGGACCGAGGGTAGTCCTTCCCATCACTGGTTGCAATTTTCGGTAAGAAGAGAATGGTTTTAGATATTTTCTGCTGAGTTCGTAAAAATGACGTGTCAAACTGTATGAAATTAATACGTTGAAATTAGTATCACACGTTTAAATATTGAAAAATATCAATTTCCATTTGGAGTCCAAATATCATTTTAAATTCTCTAATTTAAAAATGGAAGTGCAACTGTCGTATTGAAAAAAATAGTTTCGTGCAAATTTTAAAAAATAATAATTTACCATGCGTTTCCTCATTTTTCTGTAAATTTTTAGCGAACTTACTGTTTGTGGAATCTTTCCTTTCATACATTGAAGTTATTCATATGTAGTGATTGTGACTTGTAATGCCATTTTATTAAAATATATTTTCCACACATATACCAAATTTTTGTTTTTAAATCGAAAAATAAAAACGAAGACATTTTTTTCAGTGAAGCCATATTCTGTAATTTTGCAAAAATATTTTAAATTTTATAATTTTTATTTATTTAAAAAGGCATTACGATTCAATTAGTTAACGATTCCACAAAACGTTTTTGTTTGTTAGAATATAATACACATCAAATTAATCCGTATTCAATCGTCATTCATAATAAATTTGTTCAAGCGACTATTTTTAATTATTGTTTCAATTGTGCTTGGTTTTTTTAAATGCAATAGAAATATGTTTTCAAGGAAATTTAGTGATATTTTGGCGACTGCACATATTTTTTGAATAGTTAGTGATTAAGATGTCCGTTCAATTTAATATTCGAAAAGGGAATGATCGATGGTTTTGGGGAGCAAAAAAACTAATTTTAGAAATAATATGTAGAAGTTTAAGACTATCATTATTATTTATATTGTCTGTTAGAAATGAAAACTTCTACCCTTTTAAAATTTAGTTATGGTTAAGGGAGAATTAAACTATAAAGACTATATTCTGAAATTCCGCACATTTCTGAAATTTATTTTTGATTAGAACATATGTAGTATAGTTTTTTTTATTACTATCGTCCTTTCATTTATTTAATAATATAATGAAACCTTTCAAAAGCTTATATAATATACGATATATATATACAGTGGTGTCCAAAAGTTTGCGACACCCCCATTAATAAGCTGTTTCGCATATTACTGTAGGACAACAGTTGAAACGAGTGGTACCAGTGGATTCCCCGTCATGAAAAACCTATTTCCAGAAAATTTAATTAAAATCGGTTTTATTACCGCTACGCTACAGTACATTTTCCACAAACAGTGGTGGTCACAGTGATGAGACATCATTTTTAAACTAGGAAATAACACTAAAATTAGCGACATTTAATGATTAATTTCATTATTTAATACTTTGTGGCTGATCCATTGATCCGAATAACCTAATTAATTCGGTTAGGCATGCTTGCAATCAGGCTGCCAATCAGATTTGTATCGATCAGCGACCCTTGACGAAGAATTGCGGCTTTCAGATTCACTACAGTGTTAAATTGACGTTTCTGAGGGTAAAATCTTCTAGCAAGGACGGACCAGAGATTCTCGATCAAATTGAGATTGGGAGAACATGCTGGTCAGTCCATAACAGTGACATTCTTTGACCTCAACCACGTCGTCGTTGAAGCACTAACATGAATGGCGGCGTTGTCTTGTTGAAATGTGAAGGAAATATGCCAGAAATGGAACTAAACGTTTCTCCAGGGCATCTTGATAGTCCGCAGATTTCATTCGAGGTGAAATGAATTCCAAATCAAGAGTTACAGGCTCCCCAAACCATGCACGTTCCACCTCCAAAGTTTCTCTTGGAAAATGTCAATGGATCCTTCCTCATATCACGCAAATAAGAATTCCAGCCGTCCGGTCCGTGAAGAGGAAACTTCATTTCGTCAGAAAAAAATATCTGAGCATGTTTGAATTGACAATTAAATCCGTAAATGGACTCACTGTTTTCCAATGTGTGACCAAGTTTCGGCGAGCAAAGTCAACACGTCTCAAATCGTGATCAGGGGTCAGACGTGGATTATTTTTTAGTTTTTGACAAACAATAAATCTGCTCCGACGTAGAAATCGATAAATTGTTTGTCTCGAGGTCGAAACTCCAGCTTCACGGCCAATTTGTCTAGCCGACTTCATCGAATTTTAAGCTCTCCGCGCAATTGTTCGATCATATCTGCTCGATAGAATCCTTGGACGTCCCGGAATTGGTGTCTTTCTGTAGCCAAAAGGGTCCTTCAATTAATTACTCACAACGCAACGTGATCGGTTCAGATGCGCAGCGATTTTCACGTTAGATAATCCGAGGCTTCAATTTTTGCACATTCCTGAGGAGAAAAACGACATCGGCTGCCCATTTCGTGATATCATGTTCAAGACATGTTTTCAGACCTGTTATACTCTTATTATTTGAAAGAACTTTCATTTTGTGCGCCAAATGAAGATTTAATGATCAGAAATAGAAGGATCACTCATCACTGTGACCACCACTGTTTGTGGAAAATGTACTGTAGCGCAGCGGTAATAAAACAGATTTTAATGAAATTTTCTGGAAATAAGTTTTTCATGACGGGGAATCCACTGGTCCCACTCATTTCAACTGTAGTCCTGTAGTAGTATACGAAACAGCTAGTTAGTGGGGGTGTCGCAAACTTTTGGACACCACTGTATATATAATCAAAATATAAGAAATTGACAATTCCAACTTTATTTTCATAAAAAATAAAAGTAATAAATCTGATGTGATCTAGAAATTTTAAAGAAATATAATGAAAAACCGAGAAATTATTAACATAAATTGAATATTTGTTTCATGATCTCTTTGAGACCATTGAAAATAATTCAAAAATGTGGAAATTGAATTATCAATTTCTTGGATTTTGATTATATATATATATATATATCAGGGTTGCACGGAAATACCAGATGTCTGAAACCTCAAAATCCCAAGAAGCCACTTGAAAAATCAAGAAAAATCGTAGTCCTAAAACCTGAGTCCATTAAAGAATATAAAAAGTGAAATGGTTAAATTGAGCGGTACGGTATTAAAGTAAAGTTAAACTCGTTTATTGTTCTAATTGTATACTCTAAATCTCAGGATCTATGTCTCGATGTCTTCAAAAAAGTTTTTTTTTTCATTTTTGGCTCTGAAGCTCAAATCTAACTTTGTGAAACTTTTCAATTTTTTATAGATAGTTTAAGACGAGTCTAGGTAAATTTTCGTAAAAACTGTTGTGTTAAAAGACCGAAAAAATTATCAGAAACGCTCAAAAATTGCAAAATCGTCAATTCCAGTTAAACTGCTTGTGGTCCTTTGTTTTAGTATTCCCATTCTAGGTTAAAACAAGTTTTCAAATACGTACGAAACTGTCTAAATCACCATTTTGCGGATCATTATGTATTCGGAACTGTTTCTAGAAGAACATTGTATTACTGAATCTTCCAGGAAAGGATGCCGTCAAAGTGACAAGATAGAACTCCATGCACATTTTATACCATGGTCCCTTTGCCAAAGTTTCGATATTATTTTTCGAAATTGAACATTACTCCAGAGGCACACCAAATTGAAATAGTGATTTACCGATATTTTTAACAGTAATTTAAAGTTTTTACGGCACTTCTAGTAAGCACCGTTGTCGCCTTCTTCCTTAAAATATCTCAAATTGTATTATCTTGCCGCAAAGCTATATTTGAGTGCGTTTACTGAGCTTATTTTATATGATAGATGTTGGCGTACAGCTTGAACGGTAATAAAACAAGCTCAGAAAGTGTACTCAAATCTAATATTGTGTGAAGATTTTAATATTTTTAGTTAGTGTAAGAAAATCCTGTCAAACTGACGCCGATAACATTTGCGTACAAAAAATTAAAGAGAAACTTACAAATAAGAAAATCAAGAAAAACTTCTGGCAGGAAGTCTTTCCCCAGTTCCCGAAGATGGCAACCAGAATTATATTGTCAATTAATATTTTGCGATTTGAAAAAACCTCGCGCTTCTTAACGACAACAATCAGCCAAGGTTGCCTTATTCGTAACAACTATTGATCACAAGGTTACATCATTTCAAAACATAAGAAAGCTCTTTCTTCTACAAGAGTCAAGTTAAGCTTACAGACTCGATCGATGTTTATTACTCTTTTTGTAGAATATTTACTTACCTTTTTTATAGGTATATTGTACGTTTTTGTTTGGGTTTCTTATTTAAAATACTATTTTAATAGGATTTTTCGTCTAGATAGTTCCATTAACCATTTTTTATTCGAGAAAACATCTAAAACAAAAAAAAAACGGCATATTTAAATCGAATTTGCTGTAGTCTTTTTATAGTCATTTATTATCTTTTCTTCCCCATGAAATTGTGTGTCATTAAGCTTTATTTTAAACGAGAAGAAGCAAAAAAGCTCATAATTAGTCATTCAATCATATGTTTTATTCCGAGTACTTTTTTCCAACTTTATACCGGAAGAGGTTCAAATTTCATATGCAATTTCTTCCAGCAAATTTTCCAATTTCATATTGTGCTTTCAAGAAAAATTTAAAAATGCCTGTTTCGTAAAATCTACTAAATATAAGTCCTTGGTGTTTATTTTTTTCCATTGAATTCAAAGCTTTCGCCATCTTCGTGACAGATTTAGTATTTTTCTCGAATTCATTAAAACTATACAAAGAGAAAACAATGTCTTGTTCGCCTTTTTTCCTGTTGTTATTTTCGCAATTTTTCAAACAAGCTTTCAGATGAGAACCTCTGGAACGACTGGCCAAACGAACGAAATAGAAACCTTTTCAACTTCAGCCACCCTCTTAACCGAAAAAGGAGCACCATTCCGTAATTAGTTTCTTTTTTCTTTTCTTCATCAATAACAACTTTTTTGTTCATACTTTATTCATGTTCTCGTAAAAAAATATAATAAATTGAGCATGATCCGGACGGACACAAGTGTATAAGACATTAAAATAACTTTTTTTTGAAATTGTAATCTTTTTTCTTTAATAATTTGTGCAGAACAAAGAAATGTTGCCTTCATTTGTTTTCTAGTTAATTGAGTTTGTTCATCACACAAATCGTTTTTTTCTCCTAAAGAATTGCTTTTCTATTTAAAATTAATATTTTTATTAGGGATTGAGCCATCATTTGGTTCTCCTGCAATCCTCTGTATCGTTGTTATATTTGATTTATCTTTAAATGTCTTCTCTAATTAGAAAATAAAGAACAAAAAAGGGCACTTATTGCAGACGAAGAAAAAACTTAGCAAAAAAGTAATGCATCAATATTACGTTTTTTTGGGCGGATGCTCATTTTCAGCATTGTAGATCAATTAAATCTATCATTAACATTTAGCCGTTTTGTTATTAGAGTTTGTTTTTTTATTTAATGTTAAAAAGCTTTTATGGAAATATTCGTAATGTTCACATTGAAATTCTTTGTAAAAATTTTTGGTCAATTTGTTTGTTCTTTTTATTTCTTAATAATCAAATTATCAGACAGCTGGAAAAACAACTTTTAATCAAAATAAGATATATGATTTTGGGCATGTACCAAACAATTCTTTTTTAAATTACTTTCTAAACATTGCTTGCTGGGCTCTTTTCTATTCATATTGAACACATTGATGAGTGATTTTCATAATACTGAATTAGAATAAATTAACATAGTACTTACAAGTTTGTCCGTTTGAACGAGAGATGTTTTATATATTTTTAATTATTAAAAAAGGTTTCTTGGCAATAAAATTAATATATAGTCGTCGGAAAATGCGATTATCACCGAAAAATGTGGCGCACTTTTTAAATATTATTTTTCATTTAACAAAAGTTTTATGATTATCAGTTTCACATTTTCTTGTCTATGCTCTTTCTATACTGTTTTCACCCCAATTGCAATGGGAAAAAGAGATGCTCAGAAAAGTTAATTAAACCTAAGATATCGTTAAAATCTAACGTCCATCCCTTTAAGAGAGGATGCCGTTAAAATTAGTTGTTATCTTTTACGTGGATTTTAATAAATTGCGTTTCAAATTTTGAAAATTGTAATTTGGGCGTGCTGTTTTTACTTAAATAAATTAAAGAATATGTTTTAGATGTTGTTTCAATCGTGGAATAAATGTGGAAATTAACAATAATCAAAGCATAATATTTAGAAAAGTGCGCCGCATTTTTACAATTTTCTGAATCCTCATTTCCAGACACAAACGGAAAAAAGGTTATTTACGATAGACGATATGTGCAAAGTGATGGGTGGAACTTCCCTTCCGGTCCCCCGACCCTCCCGCCCAAGGTATTTTCCTAAAAAAAAAGGCTCCAGTCCCGAGTTCCAGGTATTGAAAAACTGAAGTCCTGGGTCCTAGCGCAGGAAATAAGTGAAGTGCCGGTCCCTGCCCCTGTTCCTGGGTAGAGAAAAGTGAAGCCACGGTCCCGTGATCTGTGCTTTGATGGAAGGGGCCCAGATTTTCGAAATTCCGTGTTGGAGAAGACCGTAAAAATTGAAAATTTTAAAACCCGAGACTCTGGATCCTTTTTTTTTTAGGAAAATACCCCAGCGGGAAGAAGGGAGATCCTTCTATCACTGATGCAAACATCACAACACGATAATCAAATTAAATAAAACAGGAAGTTAAATTAATTTGAATAGTCTGTGTTATTAATTCCTACAAAACAAATTTCCTGATACGACGGTCAGCTGAGTTTGTGCCAAAACTCACACGAATCGTGTAATGAGAAGCACATGATTTTATCATATGGAAATGTATATATATATATATAACATACAAGAAATAGTTTAATGAGAAAAATTGCTTAAAGGAATGGAGGAGATTATGGACTAGCTAACTAAGAAGGTAATTTATCGATCGAAAAGGTTTGGGGCTGAAACTTTGCATGCTGATAGCTGAGAGCATTTTATTAAGGCCCTAAAAAATTGTCCTGCACTGGGGGTGTTAGTGGTTTAAAAAAAACAGTTAAATTTTACGAACCAAAGTTTCCTCTAATTAATATCGTATTAAGTACCTAATTTTATTTTGTTAGGTAGCTCATACATGTAAATTGTATGTATACTAGTTTTAGTTCAACATTTTCCTTCCTCTGGCATTTTTATTATTATAATTTTTTACGCTCCCACTTAAACGTAATTTCCTTAGGGTCCCAGTTAAACGGATAATTGCATGTGTTAAGGTTTCTCTGATCCCCTTTAATATTCCTTATACTTTCCCAACATTTTCCCCCGTTTTACTTTTTTTCTAAACTTTTTTCTCTCTTATTTCGGTTTTTGTTTGTTTATTTTTAATCCCTACGAGTTCTTGTATTTTCGAGTATCACAGTCTAATTTGTTGTGGGTGATATTTTTCACATTCTCACGTGTCTGGTACACGTTTTTTTCAACATATACAAATAAACCTCAAGTTTTACCGTAGAAAACAGTATAAAACCATCAAATTGTGTGGTCGAAAACTTAATCGAACACATTTATACCGTTATTTAACACACTTAAACTAAAACTAGTATTCATAGAATTCACATATAAGAACCACTAAAGAGAATTAGGAACTTAATAATATATTAATTGAAGGATATTTTTGTAATTTTGAACTGTTTTTAACCCACTTAAATCCCCCAGCGCAGGAAACATTTTTTGTGTGTTCTAATGAAATGTCCTCAGCTATCCACATTTTTCCCCTTTTTACTTTATTTGTAAACATTTTTTCTAATTTTGGTTTTTGTTAGTTTTTTTTTAAACCCTACGATTTCTTGTATTTCCTTGTTTCACAGTCTCACCATGCAAAAATTTAGCTCGAAACCTTTTGGATCGAAATATGACCTCCCAAGTAATATGGTGACAATAATGGGACAAAGGTGTCGATTTAACTATTTTATTTCGCTTCTTTTTTGACATTTTTGAGCCTAAAACAATACAATTTTTTAGACAATAACATAAATGTGTTGTTGTAGTGCACCACGCCAACTTCTAAAAAATGAGCTCAGTAAACGTGCTCTAATATAAATTTGCGAAAGTATATAAATATTTTTAGATAGTTTAATAATAACTTGTCTAAGTTGTCAAGAACAGTGTATTCTAGAAAGGCTGTAGAAACATTAACACTCTCTTAAAAATTCGAAATCCACTATTTCAATTTGGCGTGGTGCAGTTTTGAAAACAAAATTTAAAACTGAAAATTTCGCGCCTTTAGTGTTCCCACAGTATCCCTTCTCTGATTCCCATTGTCTCGTAGATGTGTTGTGTCCCTTTGGAAATAAAAACAAAAAATTGAAAATTCGCTTCTCGATTCTCTTTGCGCTTGAGACATCACAATTGCCACTATTATACTCTTTTAAGTTATTCAATTCTTTACACCTTGCACGCCAAATGAAGAGGAGCTCAGAAAACTCAAAAATTTCTGTAAAATTTTGGACATATTGGTTTCACGCATCTCTCTCATTTCTTAAATGTGCAGTCAAATTTATAGTAGCTTGATTAAATATTTTGAGTCACAAAATTGACAAAATCTAAATGTATTTACCTTTTCTTTTATGTATTTTAAAAATTATAAAAGATATCCCTGCTCAATCAGATACTCACTAAAAGAAAATGGAGAAGTGTGAGAGAGTATAAAGAGTATGAGCACACCTTGTGTTTTTATTCAGACACCACTATTATTACATTTTTTGGATTGTTGATATAAACTATATATATATATATATCTATATACATCTTGTTTAAACAAAGATACAATTAATATTGCATGAAATTATAACCGATTTTTGAATTCCTATAATACCTGAAATCTATAATAAACCTAAATGGTATAATTATCTTAAGGTACTGAAGAGAGAAAAACGTTTTATTTTTGTTGTATTTTATTTTGAATTCTTTATTTTTCAAGAATATTTAATTGCGTCTTAGAGCAATTATTAGGTGAATGCAATAAATCTTTTCGAATGTACATTTTTTAGTTCTCCGCGTTAGTGTACCTAGCTTGATATTTTGTTTAATTATGGGTTTTGGAGTAAAATAAATTGTGGTGAAGAATAATTTTAGAGAAAATTCGTATATTCTATCAATGAAAATAGCTTTAACTCTTTTTATTTTTACTATTTTTTTGTCTGTATTTGTAATTCATTAGCTAGACACCTTTGAGAAATTTAGAAATAATACATAAAAAAGGTAAATATATTTAGATTTTGTCAACTGTATGACTCAAAATATTTAATCAAGCTACTATAAATTTGACGGTACATTTAAGAAATGAGAGAGATGCGTGAAATCAATATGTCCAAGGTTTTACAGAAATTTTTGATTTTTCTGAGCTCCTCCTCATTTGGCACGCAAGGTGTAAAGAATAGAATAACTTAAAAGAGTATAATGGTAGCAATTGTGATGCCTCAAGCGCAAGGAGAATCGAGAAGCGAATTTTCAATTTTTTGTTTTTATTTCCAAAAGGACACAACACATATACGAGACAATGGGAATCAGAGAAGGAGAACTGTCGGAACACTAAAGGCGCGATATTTTCAGTTTCAAATTTTGTTTTCAAAATTGCACCACGCCAAATTGAAATAGTGGATTACGGATTTTTAAGAGAGTGTTAATGTTTCTACAGCCTTTCTAGAATACACTGTTCTTGACAATTTAGACAAGTTTGCCATTGCCAAGTCATTTAAACCAATATTTTGATAAAGTTATTAACGAAAGTCCCATTTTAAGTTATTTCAGAAGGTTCGCCAAATGAAAATTCTACTATTTAAACACATTTCACTAGCTTCAGTGTTGAAATTGAGAACAAATTTTACGTCAATCTTAAACACTACACTTCAAATATCATTTGCGCATTAAATTTTTACAATTTGTTAAATGTTTTTACTTTTACGCATTCATTCATTAATTTTACTTATTTTAAGGTAGTTTTTATTTAATTATTGACTGTATAAACTATTTTATACTCAGTTTTTAAGAATTTCAAAAATGATGTGAAAGAACAACATAAACTATAAGGAATTCTACATTAAAATATCCATTATTCCCTTTATAATTTTTTGAGGCAAGATAAAGTTTAGCAACTTCTAAGATCAGATCTCCGTACTTCATTGGGTTAATTAATTATCGCCAAATACAAATTAATCAATATTTTTCAATCTCATAAGGGAAGTCACTTAAGCGTCCGCTTGAGATTTTGATGAGACTTGCACCATTGATAGATTCGGATGCGCTGATTCCCAATACGTTTTCAAAATCGGCGCAATTTTTCTCTGAGCCGAGATAAATCAACATCTCAAGCGGACGCTAAAGTGACTTTCCTTGTCAGAATCTATTTCTAAAGTTTCTTATCTAGAGGGGTTTCCTCAATTATATAATATTAATACTGCAAAATAGCTTTTAGTATTTGACGACTAAACTCCTATGATGACTTAAATCGACCTATGAATGACGTACTGCACAGGTAATTGCAGTTCTCTTCTGCTAAAAAAAATCAACTCATTTAAAAAAATGAAATCGCACAATAGAAATGTAATAATTGAGCTAACAAGTATTCATGTCAAAATTGCCTCCGTGTTCTTTGGAAAAAAAAACTGCTTGCTAGTTCCTGTTTTTATAATTTGTCAATTCTTGCTCTTTATAATAATAATAATAAAGTTTAAAGATTGAAACTCAAAAAGTTGCAATAGTTTCGACGTTTTTTTGAAAGCATGGCTCCAGGTGACACTAGTCGCACCTGTGGAGCCATCAATCTTTATCTTAAAAAAATGATAATAATAAAATCTCAACACATTCTCTCAATATCTCATCAGTCTGTCATCCATTGTGTGCAAATTTTGTTGAAAAACTCCGACATGTTTACGTCAATTTACACTTTTGATGGTTCTTCTCCGATTGATCATTGAAATGGTGCTCTATCATGACAATAATAGTCTAAATGTATAGAAGTTCCATTATGATCCAGATGTTTTTGATTCTTAATTGAGGAGTGTCATTTAGTGAGTTCCCCCCATTTACCTCAACTTTTTTTAGCTTCACTTTTTGTTTGGTTTTTATTCAGCTGACATATTGTTTTCATTTTCAAAAAAAAGCAAGCGATTGAGAGCGGCTGAATAATGTACATGAACAGAGTTATTTATTTATTTGTCTTCAATTTGGTATTCATTCCAAAACTATTTTCGGCTCTTCATTCGTTTTAATTTGGTTTTTTTACGAGAGTGTACTGTTTTGCATTGTTTTTTTAAGACTTATATAGATTTTATTTAAGAATGATTGAGTACTTCCTTTTAGCATAATTTATACATTTATGTAGTAAAGGATTGATTCATTTGATGTAATACTTTAAGCTTTTCTGATGAAGAATTAATGAAATTTAAGGTATAACCGAGTAGAATATTAAACTCATTAATCTATAAGAATTCCAAATAAGAAACATTGCATAAATAAATGTTCCCCTTATTGAAAATAAACCTACGGGCGCACGCCAAATAGAAATAGTGATTTTCCGATTTTAAGAGTTTGTTAAAATTTTTATCGCCTTTCTAGAAAACACTGTTCTTGTCAACTTAAATAAGTCTTTATTCAATTATCTAAAAATCATAATACAGTTCTGCAAAGTTAGATTTGAGCACATTTTCTGAGCTCATTTTTTAACCATACAATTGGCGTGTCAGCAATGAATGCATATTGTGAAAACTATGCATAATTTTTACAAAATATTAGAATTCGTTGAGAGCAAAATTAAGCAAAAATTATATCCAGTTTGTTGAGTTTTTGTTAATGTATTTTGTATAATGCAAATTAACTAACATTTTTGGTTGATGGAAAAAATTGAAATGTATTGTAATGCCAACACGCCAAATTGTAATGATGATTTTCTAATTTTTGCGCATTTCTTAGCACACGTGTTCTTTACGCAAATACTGCCTTCGCCAGTTTGCCACATTTTAACCAAAATATCTAAAAATATTAAAATATTTACAAAAAAAATTAGATTTGAGCACATTTTCTGATCTCATTTTATTAGGCTTCAAGTTGGTGTGCCAGAAGCAGAATTATATGCTCAAAATGATGTGTATGAATTTCAGCAAAGCGTACTTTTAAGATGAGTTTTGGAGAATTTAAAGTTTGTCATTTACTACACATCAACATTTTTGCTTAATTTTTCTCTAAACCAATTATTATTTTTAAACATTACATTATTGATGAAAAAATTAACTTTAAAACTAACTGATAAAGTAAATGACGCGCACAATTTAGGAGCTCCTTTTTCCAATTGGAGCATGTTTTCTTTTATTATATTTCTTCAAATTTACTAACCATTATTTATTTATGCTTAAATTATTAACTTCTTGCGGGGTCAAATGTTCATCTTGTTAACTTTTATTTCCCGCGTTATATATCTTTTACTGTTATTACATGGTAAATAAACAATTATTAGTTCACAACTTTAATTAAATGAATAATGCAATTATCAATTTCATATAACTTGATAATAAACTATCAAGAAACTGATCGTGACAACATTAATACGAAGAATGCATTAATAAAAACTTTAAAATACCCGAAATTTTGGATATCACTTGACTATCGTTTAACCCAATTTTATTCTTTGCTAATAATTATTTATAAAGAAAAGTGATGAAACCTCGACAATTATAGTTCAGTTTGTTTTAATCTTAAATCTTCTATTTTTAGTTCCAGATGTACCTTCTATTAAATTCCAGCTCATTTCTTTCAAACTTTATTTTTAGCCCTTGATCTAACTCAAATTGTAATAAGAATTCCTGGCTCAGGAAAAATAGATTTTACCACGTTTAGCCGTATTTTACTTATTACCATCGAGTTTTTATAATATTTTATTTTTATTTAGTAACTATTTTTAGTCAAAAATTCCAATAACAAAGCATTTTATGGGTAAATGGGTAAATTTGGGTCTACAGTGTTAACTCAGACAATCATTTTAACGTTCTGGATGTCGTGATGGCCGAGTAAATCGAATATTGATTATATTTAACATCAATAAAGCTATATGACTGCATATGTTCTTAGGATTTGGTTGAATTGAAAATTTTTTTCTGACAGAATTAAAAATAACTTAAATAACTGATGTTTAAAGCACGAAGAAAGCTTCATTAAAAACTTCCAGTTTTTAAGGTAATTTTGTAAAACTGTACGTGCAGTTTAATTTTTAATTTGAACGTTTATATATTGTAAAATCGTAACTTTCATTTATCGTGCCAAGAAAAGCTCATTTCTCATAAAAGAACAAAACATGTCTTAGAGACAACGTCAATAATAATTATCAGAGAAGCAAAACGGCGGGTGGCATCGATATTTGAAAATGATGTTCCGCACAAACCAAAAAATTTACTGTAAACTGTATAATCTCAAAAATGAAGCGTTAGAATATTTAAACAAGATATTAATAAATACAAAGTTTAACAAAATAATAAATTGACAGATGCCTAAAGGTGCGAGGTCTTTTGCGATGCGGCGCGTTTTCGTGGCAGTGGAGTTGGGGCTCATTTAAGGAGCTTAATAAATTAATAGTCTTGTTCGATATATTAGATATTTTAAAAAAGATAATGAACATATTTGATTTATAATTTAAAGGTTAAAATGTACAGGAATCGCGAAAAAATAGAAAATTTCCATTTTTTAAATGCTGTGACACAGTAGAATCTCCCCCACCTTTAATATTACGGAGGGCACGTCAACTGGTATGGTAATAAAATGAGCTCAGTAGACGAGCCCAAATCTAACTTTCTGGGAAGATATTAATATTTTTAAATAGTTTAAGACAAGGCTAGTTATATTATCGTAAAAAATTTTGGTTAAAAAGATTAAAAACTTGTTAGACACGCTTAAAAACGGAAAATCGTTATTTCCAGTTGGTGTGCGGAAGGTAATAGAGCAGTTTAAGACTCTCTCCCTCTATTGGTCAGTATTGAAATTCTACATGGTTATTGTTGTTTAAACATTGTAAAATCGTAGTCTTCCGTTAGAGTGTAACTGATATAAATTGCTCTATTTCTAATTATTATAAATTTGAATGTAGATAAAAGAATTAATAATAGACTAAATAATATTTATGTTCCATAGGAAGAAATATAAATTATATATCACATAATTTTGTAAACTCGAATTAGATTCGAATAATTGATGCAATGAGCAATACTTACATTTTATAGTCAAACACCTTCTTTCTAACGATATTTGTTTCTCTCAACTCAATTAATCATCCTTGTTATCTTCGCGAAATAGAATCCAATACATTCTTAAAAAAAAAGAAAAACTTCATCTAAACTTTAGAATCTTCAACCAATAATTTTTTGTGCATATTTGACTATAAAGTCATCTATTCATCGACATATGTATATATCGGCTCATAACACTCATGTATCACGTTTTTTCTTATAAATTTTTGATGTTCCACTAGACTCACTTCATTCCCATTTTGTGTCGTAGTTGATCTAATGTTATTAAACATTGAGAAAAAGAGATGGAGTTTTTAAGGAGCCTCTTTATCTCTCAATAAATTCATTTTTCTTCATCTTGTTCGAATGAAAATCAGAATAAAAATAAAGCCACCAATGAAGTGAAATATGCTTAAAAAAGTGCGAACATTTCTTAATCGCACATGTTCACTAATTCGTTTCATTTTTTTTCGCTTGAAAAGATTTATTATAATTTGCTGACAATGCCAACTGATTTCCCAAAAAAATTAGTATTTTCGAGCGGTGTATTAAATAATTCAATAGTTTGAGACAGGTATAAGATGATATTAATTCAATGGTTTTCAATTTTTCATTCAACAAGCCTCGTATTTCTTCATTTATTCACTTCCGTACTTGATGACGTTTCATATTGAGATTTGTCTAATTTGATATATTTTTCAATTTATTCCATATTCTTTCTTGTTATGTGTTAATTCTAATTTACTTTGACAAAAATTTTTGAATGTGTATTGCAAAAGGAATTATCATAAATAATATTCCAACTGTTTTTATGTTTTCAAAATACACGAAGCGTAAAAATTAGCATTTTGTAAGATTATTCAATGTATTTTTAGACTATTTTAAACATTATTATAAGTCTATTTATCTTAAAACATAAGAAAGAACAGACCAACTGTTATGCTAATAAAATAAGCTCAGTAAACGTGCACAAATCTATCTTTTTAGCAAGGTTCTAACATTTTTAGATAGATTAAGCCTAATTAATTGCTCGTGAAAAATTGGTTGTTAATAAGACTTAAACATTTCAATTGATTTGATAAATACAGAAGCTCAGAAAATCGTATCAAATTTAAAATCATCTGGATTTTTTGATAGTTTAAGACAAATCTAAATCATTTACGTGCCAAATGTAGCAACGTACACGGTATATAAATCAATTTAACATTGTAAAATCACCATTTTCAATTGGCGTGCGTGAAAATTGTGAGACACGCTTGAAAATTGTATAACAGTTGTTTCCATTTGGTATATTTGAGCATCTTTTGCGAGCTTCCAATTTAAATATTTAATTAGGAGATAGGCGGAATGCAAGTTTTTCAATTTTTGAATCCGGAATTCGGAATCGGAATAGAAAAATGTCTTGAATCCGAAAATTCCGCTAATCTCTGCTGGCATAGGTCGACTTTTTTTTAAATTGTTGTCTTTTTTTTTGGTTATAAAATGAGCTCAGTAAATGGGCTCAAATCTAAGTTTTTGCAAAGATTTCAATAGCTTTAGATAGTTTACGACTAGCCTAATTATATTTTTGTGAAAAATGTTTGTTGAAATCACGTAAAATTTGTTAGTCACACTTAAAAATGAGAAAAACGTTATTACCAGTAGGCGTGCCGCTTGTTACCCAGATCCATATATTTTTGATTATTTTCCTACATTTCTGAATCTGAATGAATTATTGCCATTTAGCTGTTGTATAGAACCCCAAGACAGAAGGGATCCAAAGACCCGTTTGGAGGCGGAGCCAAGATGGCTTGCGTTTTGGCAAAAAAGTGTACCTTGATTTTATCAATTTTTTCAGGCAATATTTTATTTGAAACTATTTCATACCAGCGTTAGCCGTATTTTTCTGAAAAATTCAATTTATTTTGGTTATTAGCTCATTTGCTCATTTGAACTAGTTCTGGGGGTGATTGTCAAACGTTACAAATCATCTTGTATTGCGTTTTAGAAAAATGGTATTATATGTCACGAAACCTATGGAAACAATTTTTAATAACAACTATAAATGTTTCAAAAGCGTCTATGATGATGGAAACGGCTAATAATTGGTTAATTTGAATTAATTTCAATATTAGGTATGTAAATAAACTTCTTTATTTAAACACTAACCTATTTTCAAGTGTTTCCGGGACTTATAATGAAGAATATAAAATAAAATTTTTGCCTGAAAAAATTAATAAAATCAAGGCACAATTTGTTTTGCAAAAACGCAAGCCTTGACTCCACCTTCAATTTTTGTTTTTTTTATTTGGGACATATTCTTCTATTGTTTTGTCCTGGAGTTAAATACCATATATCACCGTTTAAAAAGAAACTATTATAAATACTGAGAAGTTTTCTTCAAGTAATATACTTTAACGTCAAAATTATATTTAAATTTTTATTCTCTCAATTCAAATAATTATCAACATACTGACTACTCTTGGCTAAAACAAAGTATTGAATAATACTTTTTTAAGTTATATTTTTTCAGACCTCTATTTGTAGTACTAAGAACCACAATTTATTTTTAAAGAAAATAACATTCCCTAAGTTTGTAAAAACTTTGCTCCTGTGTTTTGACTGAAAATTTCGTATCCCTAAACAATATTCGACAATACAATTTTTTAAAGGATGCGATTATTTTGTAGCAGCTAAAGTTCACGAAAATGAGAACTCCAACAATTCATAATATTCTTAAGAGAAAACTAATTTGTACTAATTAAATATAAGTTTAACCATTTTGGATGTTTGTTAACCAACGGGGCGGAAATGTTTTAAACTTTTTTGTATGTATAACAGCAAAATATTTTAATGCACTTTTAAAATTAAACTTAAAAAAATAATTTTTTATTATATCCCGATATCGAATGATTATATTTGCGCTTAAAATGTTTCGATGGGTGGGAAATTTGTATTGGATTTTTAAAAAACGAACGTCTTTGGAGATGAGAAAAAACTGTGAGCTCAGCATTAATTATTATTTCAAAAAATTTTACTTAAAATATAGTTTTAGACAGATTTAGGAAATTCACGTTCTATACTATTTCGGTGGAAATTAGGAAGATACGATTAAGCATTTAAATATATTGCTAGTTTCAATTGAAATTGATATGTTGAAGATATCAAATTATATATAACCTTTAGCTCAAGATTCGAAGACATACACTAGCTGACAAAAGTTTTGTCACAAATGTTTTTTCGGGTTTAACTTTTTGTGACTTGACCAAATTGGCAGATTTTTTGATATGATAGATTCATATGGTTGTAGATTATTTTACAAATTCCCGCTTGTGATTACGATGATCCGTTTTACAGTGACAAGCGTTTATCGTAAAACGCGTAGCTCAAAGATATTACGAACTTTTCTTGCACTGCATTTTTTAATAATTTTTAAAGTTCAATTATATTTTTTTCATAATTTATTGAAAATAGCAGTAATTGGCAACATTTTAGAGATGACTCCACGTAAAGAAACTCCAATTGCCACCCGGCAAGCTGTTTTCAATATGAGGGATAACGGAAAGCGTGGTACCGAAATTGCCATGGTAATTTAAACCAAATTTTGCTACTATAACATTTTAAACACTGATTCACATAAAATATCAAAAAATCAGCCAATTTGGTCAAGTCACAAAAAAGTTAAACTCGAAAAAACATTTGTGACAAAACTTTTGTCAGCTAGTGTACGTACCTCATCGTTTTTTAGTTTTAAAGTTTTGATGTCACGTAATATTTACCTATACATTTTGTGCCATTATATATATATATATATAATATAAACATTGTTCATTTCAGTGATCAGTGCCTAATGGAAGAGCCAAAAAATTAGAATAAAATGAGGTTCTCTTTTGGACGGCCACACCAATGTGTGTGTGTGTCAAAAAATTGATAACACACATTGAAGAAGAATAGACGAAAAAGTTGTTTGTGGCCTTGCAACCGGTCAACCGAGACAATCATCTTCTAAATATTTTTTGGTCTTCCGTTAAGCACCGATCTCTGAGAAAGGCAATATATAATCTCGCAGCCTTTAACAAGGCAATCGAGTTCAGAGGTCGCATGCACGCACGTATAGGTAAATTACAATTTGCAGTAAATTAAATTATTATTTTTCTTCAATTTTTTATTTAAACGTTATTTCTTGAACACACATTATTAAATTTTTTATAAAGGTACTTTATCATTGATATTTCATCGCCGTTAACCGGATAAATACGTTATCGCATAGAGCCTCAGATCATATTTTATCAATAAACCTATTCTACCATCGCCAGCAGCACTTTTATTAAAAAATATGAATATTATAGTATCGTCTACAGGCAAAAATGAATTTCTGGATAAGAAAGACTTTCGCACATTATGAAAAGAAATAGTTTTGCATAATGTTTCATTTCCAGGAGTGTTTCCAGGAAATAGTAATTTTTTCGATATTATTGATAGTCTCAGACGAACTTTCATGTGATTACTTGTCCAATAATTTTCTAATTATATCCAAATTATATATTATCAAAATATAAGAAATTGACAATTCCAATTTTATTTTCATAAAAAATAAAAGTAAAAAATCTGATTTGGTCTAGAAATTTCGAAGAAATATAATGAAAAACAGAGAAATTATTAACATAAATTGAATATTTGTTTCATGATCTCTTTGAGACCATTGAAAATAATTCAAAAATGTTGAAATTGAATTTTCAATTTCTTATATTTTGATAATATCTATAAGTAAATCTCAATGTTTGTGAACGATATTTAATTGAAATAACTTCCATGATCTCTAACTTTCGTGCTTTTGATATTTTCGAAAATCTTGTCTATATTGTTAAACTTATAATTACAGAAAAACTCTATAAAACAATTAAAAATAAAGCATCTTCGTCAAAAAATAAGTTTAAAAACACAAAGTACATAACACGCCGTGGACCAAGTAGTTCAACGTATCCAATTAAATGCGAAAACAATATCAAATGTATTTATAAATGATACCAACCAGCAAAACACAAATGAATCAATGTGACAAATTAACTTGTGTCTCTATTTTTATGAATTGCTAGTTGAGTGAGAAGCTCTATAGTTTGAGTATAAGTCGGATTGGCTTTCGTTGCATTCATTAAGAAACAACGGCTTCCAGTACAGCATAATTAAAAGTATAGCTGCTCATGCATTAGATAATTTCTTCTTGCTTTAGAAGCAGATAATCTTTATCAAATAATGGCTAATAAAACGGATTAGTAGTGCAGTTAATCGATTATAAGATTTTTCGAAGCATATTGTTGCTAATTTCGTTGCATATCTTGTTTTCTTAATGCTAGTGTAACTTTTAAATATATATTTAGTAATTTGTATGTTTTAATTTTAATATTGTCAAGGTGTAAACAAATGAAGAAAGTGGCTTAAAGGAGTATATGGTAGGCAGTTGTGGTCTCGTTTGGGCAAAGAGACAGCGGTTATTAAAGTAACAATAAGCAAATTCAAAATTAAATCGAGGCCTCTGTGCTCCAAGCAAGACCACAACTTTCTTCTTTATGCTCATTTAAGTCATTTTATTAATTTATTTATGCCTTGACAATATATTTGTCTATTTGGCACTTCACATTTTCGAAATTTCTTTTAATTTCTTTCGATTTTTAAGAATACTTTCTACAATACAAATTTTTAAATGCAGGCTATTGGAGTGTAAAAGTTTATTTCAATTTTAAATTTCTTTTGTAACTTTATTTTTTTCAATAACTTTATTCTATAGAACTTTAATATTTCATACGATCATATTTGTCCGTTTTTCCGGGAACTATGAGAAGACCAAAAGAAAGTGACAATCTTATCGTCAACAAAAACTTAATTTTTTATTTGTATTGTGAACAGGCTTAGGATTGGTCACTTCCTTACCTCAAAACACTTCCTCCCTTACCTCAACCTTGGGTAATTAGACATTTACTAAATACAAATACACTCCACTGCCACGAAACCGTGCCACATTGCAAATAACTTCGCACAAATTTCAAACTCAACCTTTTAATTTATTATTTTCATTTTCAATATTTACAAGTCACTTATATTGACGATGAAGACTCTTCTGGTCCATTAATTGAGGTACTCAGAATTTATTTTCATTAATTCATCAGGATTTCTGCAGAATGAAACGTTAACTGATAAATAAAATATTGAAAAAAAAATAAATTAAATGGTAGTAATTTAAAACAAAAAACAATAAGAATAATCAATCGATCTAAAACTAGGAAGTAGCACTCCAAATTGAAATAACCATTTTCTGCTTTTTACCAGCGTCATACAAAGTTTATGTTTACATTAAAAGAACCTAGTTTGCGTCAGTTTGTCATCTTTTTCTTAAATTATCGAAAAATAATAGTACCTTCCAGAAATTTTAAATTCCAGATGACGTCGTGATTTACGACAATAAAAAAGTTCTGTAATAAGTTCAGACAGGTTGGAAAACATTCCGAAACTTTTAACATAAAAATTTGACTGTCCATACAATTATCTTTTTAAGCATATAGTCTTATTTGTTGGTCCGGGATTCCCAAAATCGAGTTGTTATTTTTAAGATCTCAATTGTAATACCCTAAATATCTTTAAAATGGTGAAGATATATTTTTATAACTTATTTTTCTCGACCTAATTGGTTCCGCAATGTAATCACAAGCAAAATTTATTTAATATTATTTTATGGATTTGCGGGAATTTGTGTCGATTGCACCAAATTTGGGTTATTTATAATTAATTTTAAACCTGAAAATACAAAAAAAAAACTATAATAACGTGATAGAAATTACGTTATAAGGAAACAAATTATAAACATGACCTAAATTGAGCCGCGATCGCCGCGTCCCCGATAGAACGCGATTTATGGTGGTCGGGTTCTGAAAATTATTAGGCAAAACCGTCAATCATTTTTAATAACCTGCTTTTAAAATAATGTTTGACGCGATGTTGCCTTTAGTAACGCTGTTTTACGAAAATATGTCAAATAGTCTATAGAAACACTTTTTGGTCCCTTTTGATTGTTATAATATGAATACCTTATGCGACATGTTTCAACGATATGTTTGTTGTCTGTAACTTAACAAACAATAGTTTACTGTATAACTTTTCAAACAAATATCCACTAAACTGCACTATAAAAAAGGAATTCGTGAAAACAAGATCTCAGAAATGTCTCTCAAAGCTAAAATATCTTAAAAACTATATAGTCTGAGACATTTTAAGGAAAGCTTGCAATATAGACATAAAAATTAAAACTTTACTATATAATTATTGTTCTTTTCAGAGATTGGTGTCAAATGGAAGAGAAAAAGATAAAAAGAATGTAGTGGTCTCGTTTTGACGGCCACTTTTGTATGTTATCAATGTGCGTTGGCTCAAAAAAAAAATAGACAACACACATTGAAGAGGAAGAGATGGTCCAAACGAGACCATTATTTTTTAATTATTTTTTTCCTTTTCTACGGCATCTGAAAAGTACAATATATTATTTAATTACGACCATCCACATTCTCGGAAAATTTCAATGAAAAGCTTTGGAGTAATTGAACTAAAAATTATTTAATATTCTGAAAGTCTTTATTTTCTCTCAGAAACGTACAATAAATCAGTATTAATCTGAATTTATTTTTGTATTATTATTATTATTTTGTTTATTTTCCTTTTTTTGGATGGCTCATAAATCATTCAGTATTATTCTTTCAAATTTACGCTCAATTAGATATGTTAAGAATAATATTTTTACCATCGGAGTCTTTAAAAATGAAAACAAGCTAAAATTTTATGATGGACACAGCTTATGACCATTTCTGATTTAAAAACATTTTTTTTTATCTAATTGAAGTTTGTGATGGTTAGTTAGTTGAAGTTAGTTGAAAGGTTAGTTGAAGCGGGGACTATAAAACCAACTTGATTGAGTTTTTGTTAAACGCGACGTGTAAATTTTTAAATTAAGATGTCAGTATTGTATAGTCGTCGCCAAATGCGATTACCACCGCAAAATGTGGCGCAATTTTTAAAATATTATTTTTAAATTTAATTTTTATCATTATTTTCTTGTTTATGCTACTGTTTTTGCTTAAATAAATTGAAGAATATGTTTTAGATGTTGTTTCAATTATCGAATAAATATGGAAAATAATAATAATAATCATAAACATTATGTGGAAAAAATAATATTTAAAAAAAAGTGCGCCACATTTTGCGGTGGTAATCTCGTTTGGCGACCAATATATCTTGTGGAAATAGTTAAGAAATATTTAGAAGTTTGATATATCTGATATGAATTGATTCAAACTTTATAAGAAATAGCACTTTAATAATAAAAATTATTTATATTGTGAAGGTTTAAATAAATAAGTAAATGACTTAAAGATGAAGTTGTGGTCTTTCCTGGGACAAAGAGTATGTTTTTCGTTTGTTACCTCATTTTTTAAAAATTTTAAACTTATAAATAACAAAATTTTACAGTAAACTAAATTATTATAATATTTGTAAAAAGGAACAGTCAATTCATGACGCAAAAACAAAACAAGAAAATTCTCATGACGCAGGCCAACTGGAATGCTAACAAAATGAGCTCAGTAAACGTACTCAAACTTAACTTTTTGGTGGGATATTAATATTTTTAGATAGTTTAAGACAAGCCTAATTTAACTGTAGTAACAACTTTTTTGTTAAGAATACGCAACAATTTCCAGGCACGCTTACAAATCGGAATATCGTTATTTCCAGTTGCTTGACGAAATGAGTAATAATAAACAAATTAAAACTTTTAATCGACAGTCTCGTAGCTCAAAGCGAGACCCCAACTATCTCCAAAATGCTCTTTTATGTTTTTCAATTGTTTACACCTTGCACGCTAAATGAATTCGTAAAAAAAGGAGCTCAGCAGTTTATTTAATGATCAAAAGTGAGCCTCAGTTTCAGTTCTTAAATAAGGAAATCGGTTTCTTAAATATATTGCCTCAGAACTATACCGGTTCAACCGGTTTCAAGTTGATTTTTTTAAATAAACGCTTGAAAAATTAGAAAAATTATCTGATTTTCATTTCCTTTCGAGTAAAATATTGTCACAGGGTAAGAAATTGACAATTCATTTTCAATATTTTTGAATTAATTTCAAATGGTCTCAATGAGAAGCAAATTTTTAATTTATTTAAAAAATTTATCTTTATTTCGTCTTATTTTGTTATATTTCGTCAAAATATATAGTTCACGTCCTAAACTTTATATACCTACAAACTTTTATAACATACACGCTGATACATAAATTGGAATCGTAAAAAAACATGACTTCAGTAACAGCACTTCTATCTAAAATTTTGTTTAAATTTGGAAAATTATGGTAATTTTAAGGAATGCTTGTAAAATTTACGTTAAAATTAGTTGTTAAGTTGTATTGTCCTTTTCAGAGATTGTTGACTAATGGAAATAGTTTTGGATGGACGTTCATACGATCACAAATGACTTTTTCGTCTATTCCTCTTCATTATGTGTTATTCATTTTTTGAGACAACACACATTGATGAGGGATGAGAAGATGGCCGTCAGAAGAGCCTCATTCCATCCTATTTTGTTCCTCTTCCATTAGGCACCGATTTCTGAAAAGGACAAGTTTAACACAATCCGTTTAAACAAAATCGCGAATAATATTTTTTTTTTCAATTTTTCATTTTTCAATATTTAAACGTGTCTTACTAATTTAAACGTTTAATTTTCATATAACACGTAATTTTTACTACTCCGTCTTAAACTATCTAAAATATTAGATTCTAACCAAAGTATGCAAAATTAGAATCTGTTTCTGACCCCTCGACATTATCATTTCATTTGCATTTGGCGTGCTCTGATCGTTTCAATGATTTGATTATCATAATACAACTTTTCTCAATATTAATTATAGTAATAAACAAAACAACAACTATAACATTATAAAAGTGTCTATGTATATAATTCTTTCTTCGACATGAGCTTCTAGTGAGCTCCACTTTCATAAAGGCGTTGGGTACAATTGTTTATAGTTTCCTTCCTTCCTTTCGATCTTGATCATTTTTGAGAGAAGCTTGTGGTGCCCGAACACAAAACATTAAGCACCGCTTTTTCTGTTATTTTTGTTTTTGTTGCTTTACTTCTTCGATATATAATGTATGTATTCTTTTACTATTTCAGGAAATAAATGAAAGTGATTATGGTTGTTAGTTTTGCAGTTTTTATTCACCTTCTTTAATTATTTATTCCAAAATTTATTTTCTTTTTAAGATCTTGTTTTACGTAATTTGTAGGACGTGAAACTTCTTGTTTTATAAATTATTTTCATTGATTCCATTTTTTTAAGATTATGACACATTGTAAAAAGAATTTCATTTTTTATTTAATCCCTACAACCACCAACTATATTAAAACGACTTTCAAACAATTTAGTATGGTCTAATAATAGACGAAATGTGTATATATTATTCGATTAAAAATATTAAAAACTTAAGAGCGATTACTTTGAAGAGTCGTTTTTAACGGTTCAATTTTTAAAAAATCGGTGATATCTACAAGCTTAATTTTCTATAGAAACTATTCCATTTTACATTAAATTTATTTAAATATTCAGAGAAAGAAAGAATTTTATAAACAACAAATGTGTCGTTAATTTGAAAAATCACATGTGTGGACTAATTTTGAAAAAGGTCTCTTTGTTAGGAGCACGGTGAATTAAAAATGAAAAATTCGAGAGTTTTAAAAAATGTTTACAATCATTATTTACATATTTTTCTTTTCTATGATCGTTGCCTAATGGAAGAGGAATAAAATTAGAACATAATTCTCGTTTGGACGGTCACTCCTTTGAATCTCATCAATGTGTGTTGTCTCAAAAATGGATAACACACATTGAAGAGGAATAGATGAAAAAGTCATTTGTGGCCGTATGACCGTCCATCCAAAACTATAATGCTGGCTTCTGAATTCGCACGATATCGACGATAATATCTGGTTATTCACTCACTTTGCCACCACCGCATCCGATAACAAGGAATGGCAAAAAGATTAAAAGTAACGAATAGCCAAGTACAATGTCTAGAAGTTTGAGACTATAATTTTTCTTATCTTTCTTTATTCTGTAAAGAGAAATAAAAAACAATATGTGTATTACGCCACCCGCAAATGTCAATTTCACCGAGTTTAATCACGTATTACTCTTTTTTCTTGGGCTTTTCAGAAAATGTAGCATTATATTTTGCACGCCAAATGAAAATAACAATTTTGCAATATTTTGAGCGTGTCTAACTATTTTTACGTCATTTTAACATAACATTGTTTACGATAATCTAACTAGGTTTGTCTTAAACTATCTAAAAATAGTGATATCTCTTTAGAAAACTAGATTTGAGCATGTTTACTGAGCTCATTTTAATACCATATAGATTGACATTTATTTTGGCTATTTTAAGTCAAACTTTCCATGTATCATCAAATTATATGGTTAAATATGGATTTATATCGCTCAATGAGACCCTCATTATCCCACCCAGGGTGGCATTCAAACGCATAACTGTTTAATTGGCAAAAATTGAGTTTAAATTACTTTGAAACTAAAAAGTTGAAGTTTCTTTTTGGTCATATTACGAATCGATTCTATTTTTGGCGTTCTTTTATAAGTTAATTATTATCTCCAAAAGAAGAACACTAAACAACTTTATATTACTTCTCTGTGAATTTTAGGCACGTCTTTTCAGATGTATCAATTTCTTCAAATGAAATATACAAAGAGAAGAGATCAGAGGCCGTATGCAAGAACGTATTTAACAATAAAATTCACTGTTAAATCAAATGTTAAAACAAAACGTTGTTGTTAAATCAAAAAGGCGTGTGAAATAAATTTTATTTAACACTTCGTGTTTTTAAATCGATTTACCTAACAGAACTAGATAAATCAACGATTTAAAATTTACTTTTTTAAATTTTATTTGTTTATTTGCCAAGTTTACCTATTAAACCTATTTTATTTTATATTTAACATAACGTTCCTTGCATATGGCATACGGCCTCAGAAAGAAACATTATTTAATCTAGCCATTGAAGAATATATTAAGTCCTGATACAGTAAACTTTATGTTAAATGTAAAATAAAATCGGATTTAACAGGTTAATGATTAACAATTAAATTAAAGTGAACAATATCGTTAAATAAATAAAATTATAGCCTATTTCAAAATAGTTGACGACGCAATCACGCTGCAAATGCGGCATACTAATTCAAATTCATTTTCAAAACGAATATTTTATTCCATATAAGCAATAACAACTAAAAAATGTCACAGAAATAAAATAAAATAATCGTTTTGAAAATGAATTTGAATTAGTATGCCGCATTTGCAGCGTGATTGCGTCGTCAACTATTTTGAAATAGGCTATAGTAGTAAAGTAATAAAAATTCAGTTAAATAAAATTTATTGAATACACGTTTTTGTTTTAACATTTGATTTAACAAATGATTTAATTGTTAAATACGTTCTCGCATACGTCCTCTGGATATACATTCAAACAAACATGGTACCATAGGGTAAGAATAAATTTATATGTTACAATTAAGAATACAAAAATTAACTTGAATGTTTGTAAAATTACTATTTCCTCATGTTTTTAATCAATTGTTTTTTTTATTGTTTTTATACTGAGGCCATATGCAAGAAACTTAATGTTAAATGTAAAAACAAATCGGATTTAATAAATAAATAATTTTCAATTAAATGAAATTGATAAATAGTGTATGCAACAAAAATAATTTATTTGTTAATTATTTTGTAATAAATCGCGTTGTTAAATTAAATCGTCGATTTATCAAGTTCTGATAGGTAAATCGATTTAATAACGAGAAGTGTTAAATAAAATTTGTTGCATACATGTTTTTTGTTTTAACAACAACATTTTGTTTTAACATTTGATTTAACAAATGATTTATTTATTAAATACGTTCTTGCATATGGCCTCTGATGTGATATTAAAAATTGACTTCTCATAACAAAAATTTGCCTTCAATGAGAAGAACCAACTGATGCAATAACGATTTGTTTTTCTTGACGTCTCAAGCTAATAATTTTCTAACGATGAAATTATCTACTACAAAAATATTGTTTATTTACTATTAATATCTTACAAAAATCCAAAACTTATATGGTTTAGGTGTAAAAAATTAAGAATATGGCTTTAGGGAGGAAGTTGTAGTGACACAAAGAGAGAGAGAGAGAATTTTCCATTTTTTTATTATTTTGTATATCTTTTACCGTTTTCAAACCTATGAGCAATGAAATTACCCAGAAAGTTAAATTATTATATTATCAAAATTTTTAAGTTCAATTTCAAAATGTTTTAATTGTTTTCAATGGTCTCAATGAGACAAATATTCATCTTATGTTAATAAATTCTCTGTTTTTCATTATATTTCTTCAAAATTTCTAGATAAAATCAAATTGATTTCTTTTACTTTTTATGAAAATAAAATTGAAATTGTCAAATTCTTATATTTTGATCATAATTATTATTAAATTAGTTAAAAGCAATTGATTTGGAAAAAAATCAATAGGAAACAGGATATTGAAACAGAAAATCAAATGAACAAAAAAAAGCTTAAAAAAAAAAAATTAAAAATTAAATTTTCACCTATGTTTCTTCAAGCAAAACCACAAATTCTTCCCTTATGCAATGATAATTAGAGAAGAGGAACAGCGAGAACACTTTAGGCGCGAAATTTTCTATTTTAAATCCTGTTTATTTACTGTATTGTTACAGTGATGCAGCCCCGCAGGTCAATGTAGCCAAGTCGTCACCTCAAACTTGGGTAATTAAACAATGATGAACGATTTAAGATGTAATATAATAAATAATCGTTCATGGGTGTAATTATTTACAACCCAATCTTGAAAACATATCCCTTATATTAAAAAAACCCCATTTTTCCCAATTATATATGTGCTTTATGTGCTTTAATGTTAATTTCCAATTACGAGAAATTTATTCTGAAATTAAGATCAATCAACTTGTAAGACTCATTCAAATATTAGAAAATGTAAATTTGGCGTGAATTATATAAATATAAAATTGATTTCCAATCCGTTGCTTTCTAGCGGTTAACTTTTCTGCTCCTCATTTTGCTACTGTCCCAACATGTTTTCCCGCAACGTGACATAATAATTCACAAACTCGAAATAATATAATAAATTCAATATTTAGTCGAACGAGCTAAAAGTTATTTTTCTCGAATATATCAAGAATACATTTAAATAGTTAATTAGTCCACCCACAAAACACACATTTCAAAAATATTTTTGATTCATATGAATTAGAAAAGAAACTCATTCGTGTTTATTTTCCAACTCAAACCGATTTGAGTTTAAGTGTCGTCCAATGACACCTCACACTTCAAAAACGACTAAAGCTCAATGAATATTCGATCATTTTCTTGTCGTACTTTCTTCACATTTTTTCCAATCCGCCCTCCGAATTTATATTTATTCATCTAGTTGGCAGCTTAAGGGGTGTCAAAGTTTCCAGTTACCGCGCAACCGGGTCCCACTTGACAACGAGACAAAGACGACATTTTAATCGGTTGCTTCTTAATAATAACAAATAATATTAAAACAGTTTTTTTGCATATTTAGCTTCCAAATGATTTTTTAGTTTGTTTTTCATTTATCTCCATGGTCATGGTATAATTTAACATTCATATATAATGTTTTTGATCTCTTTCTCTTTCTTTCTCATCGACAAACATATGCACATATATGTATAAAATAAATGTTTATGAATATTAATGTGCTCTAAGCTTTTTATAAAAGTCTGTCATTATTTGTCTCATTTTTTTGTTGTTTTCTTGTTCTTTAAATTATTTATTTTAATAATTGTTGTTGTTTTTAGATTCCACCATTCAAGAAAAGCGGAATTATCAATTAATATTTATCAGAGCCCAAGCAACTCTATAAGCTATCAAATAGCCATAAACTTGTCCTGAAATGTCATAGCTTTAATAAACAAGTATCAACAACGGACAAACCTATAAAAGAAGAGAGAAAAACATTGAATTGACCCATTTGAATACAACATGCCAGTTGGGAAGCGTGGTCTTGTGGCACCTCAGAATACATTTCTGGAGAATGTTATTCGGAGATGTAACAATGCAGGTATAGCATACATCTCTATGGGATAAATAAGCTTAATACAGATACATCATTTATTTTGGCAAATGCACAAGTCGTTGATTATCCAATTGTTTATTGCAATGATGGGTTTTCGAAGCTTGTTGGTTATTCTCGAGCCGAAATTATGCAAAAGCCATGCTCGTATGTTTATTATTTTTTTTGTTTTTTGAATCTATAGTTATTGTACTCAAATTTTTTGAATTTTAGTCAAGTATTACGGACTACATGGATTTTTTTAGTTTAATTTTAAGGAAATAATAGATAACTAATGAAAAATCTAGGTTCTGTAACTAAATGAAGATATAATAGCTTATTTTAGTGTATTTGAGTGTTGCGTGTTACAGTAATAACTAAATCAACAAATCATTTTTGAAAATATTTAAAAAAATAAATGAATCCATCTTTCTTTGCCCAAGCGGGACCAAAAAATCTAATTTTTGTATCTTTAAAGTAAAAGTTTCACTTGCACTTTAACAAATATCATCTCACAAAGTCCTAGGTAAATTTTAATTCATTTTTTAAGTATTAACTGCTAGAGTGGAACAATGTACCATTGATAGGCAACGTCAGTTAATCGTTCCATCCATGTGGAGAACATCCAAGTGGTCTTCTCCCCTCACGGGTGCACCATTATTCTTTCAATCGCTTATCGTTCCTCCAAATTGCGTAGCCCGGAGCGATTAAAAAAATCCGAACAGTAGTTTGGTCATGAGGAAGGGAAGACGTGCCCGCAGAAGCACAAAAACTGGTCCAAATGCACTCCAACTGGTTACAATAGAAAATGGATAATTCAATAACAAATCTGTAAACAACTTTACTGCTTTTTTTTTTTAAAACTGACTTTTTACTTTCTTTTTCTGGATTTTTCGAGATTTTTATATTTTTTAATTTTTACATCTTAAGCTTAATGATTTTTCGTTAAATTTTTTTTGATGAAATAGTAAATTGTCTTGCGGTTTAGATGATGTAATGTTTCGTGGAATATAAAAAATATTCTTTGACATATAGACGATTTTTAAATAATTTTTCATTTTTTAATAGGAAAACTAAAAACATATGAATTAATGAAATGAAGATATTAAATAACCGGACGAAAAATCATTAAGTTTAAGCTTTTAAAAAAAATATATCTATATCTCGAAAATATCCAGAAAAAGAACGTAAAAGTCAATGTTTTTCAAAAAAACGCCCTAAAGTTTACAGTTTTTCTGTTATTGAATCATCCAAACCAGTTACCGTGCAAATTTGACTGTCAATTTATCAGATACAATGCTCAAATGCAGTTCATCATTAAGATTTATTACCGTGGAAGTTAGTGACTCGCGATTAAACATGCTTATGCTGTTATTTTTTTACATCGGAGCGCTTTTTTTTAGAAAAAAATTTAGAAATTCAAGCTCGGCGGGTTTCTAATAAAACTTTCTAATTCACTTTGAAATTTTTTAGATGTTTTAAGTCTAATTTATTAAATTCGCATAAAAGCTTGTTTGTTATTACAAAAATCATGCTTAAAAATTCGAAAAAATTAGTTTCCATTTGGTGTATTGGAATGTTATATGTAAATAAAAATTAACGAAATTCAACATTTTACAGATTATCATTCATGCATGGCGAGCATGGTGAAGTTGGAAGCTTGAAGAAGATGCAAGATGCTTTGGACAACTCTCGAACTGAACAAGCTGAAATTGGCTTGTGCAGGAAAAACAGTTTTATATACATTACTTCAAAAAATTTAAAAAAGTTTAATTATTTTAGAAACGCCAATATGGTTGTTAATACATCTTGCCCCAATAAAAAACGATAAGGATAATGTTGTGTTATATTTATGCCAATTTAAAGATATAACACCACTGAAACAACCATTAGATGATGAGAATAATAAAGGTGGTAATACATATTAATAGCAGTTTTATCAAGTTGTGCACTTTAGGATTATCCAGGATATTACAAATTGCTAGAATTGCAAAGTCAAAACAGCAATTCAATCAAATCGAGACTAAAGATTTGCACAAAACGACCGGGAACACGTCTAGCAACTTCAATCAGGTTATCAAGGTTACCAAACTTTTGCTGCTTCTTTCTGTTATCAGGTGCTCGGTGAATTTTCCTACCTAAAATTGTTAAAATATCGTAGATAGCTAAATAAGAGTCACTGAAGATAAAGGTCGGAAAATTCACCGTGATTCTGATTGTTTAAAGAAAAAATTATCAATTTTTTGTTTGACATTTCGTTTAATTTCCTTACTATAAGTTTCTAAATATTTTAGTTTCGATACAATTTAGATTTTTTAGTTGAGCATGTTATAAAATGAATCAGGGAAAAAAACGTTTGGTTATGTTCTCAGAGATTGACGGAAAGTGGTGAGACATAATTTTACAAAATTAAAAAAAATACCAATTTGAAAGTTTTACATTTGAATAAATTTACTAATTTTTAATTTTATAAATAGTTGTTTGCAAATCAAAAATTTTCTTTGTTTTGTCCAAATGTTGATTGAAATAAAAATTTCAAGTTAGATATTTCAGACATGGGAGTTTTAATATTCGAATAATAATTTACTTCAGAACTTCAATAGAGAGCAATGTCCTTTTCAGAGATCGGTGCCTAATGAAACAGGAAAAATATTAGAACAAAATGAGATTCTCGGTTTGGCGGCCACTCTTTTCTCTCTCATCAATGTGTGTTGTCTCAAAAATATAACCAATACATATTGAAGAGGAACAGAGATATTCTCGCTTTTACGGTAGTGGTCTGACCGTACAAGCGAGAATATCATTTATTCTTTTTTTGTTCTTCTATTTGCCACCGATATTTGAAATGTAAAATAATAAATTGATGAATCTGCCACAGGCAAACTGGGAACGACTAACTTGCGTCTTGCTGGTTTTCCAGCGATTTGAATTGAGTTTGGCTTATGTTTCACGACATACCTAAGTGAAACTCGTTTCACATTAGATTGGTCGTTAACCGGTCGGCTGCAGTTCGTTTAACGAGTCGTCTCCGGTTTGCCTGGGATGGAGTTTCAGGATAACCTCATCACCCCATATTGAATGGTTAAGCTAGGGGATCAGAAAAGATGCTCATTTTACAAATTTTGATAAGAGGCGCATGTTTTTAGATAGTTTAAGACGGGATAGTTAAAATGACGTGTCAATTTATATGAAAATAATGCGTGTGAATGATTAATACACGTTTAAATATTGAGAAGTAGTCATTTTCATTTGGCGTGCCCGCCTAGTTTTTGTTTTCTCTTTTCTGCATTTCAGTAATTAATTTTAGTAATAGTGAAGCATTTCAGTTGAAAACCTATTTTTATCGGCGGGGAAATACACATTTCTTTGCGATGACACTCCATCTGCAATTATTAAATAAGGTACAGCTATGACTGTGAAACTTTGGTGACATCTTCCATATCTGCTATACTTTACCAGAGATGGTTAGGACTCAAACCACGCATAAATGTCCCGGTTTTGAAATTTTAAATTATTTAAGTCCTTCCCTTCCGGAACTCCAAAAAAACGGTTCTTTACTCACACCTCGGGAGTGAATAGTTGATGATTACCAATATCCTTTAATAACAAGGGCTCCAGTTTCCTCGTAAATATATTATCAGGTTGTGAAAAATTGATAATTCTTATTTTAATTTCATAAAAATAAAAAGAACCAAAAGGACGTTAATTATAAACAATGACGAAATATAACAAAAAATAATGAAATAAAGCGAAATTATTGTCCTTTACAGAGATCGGTGCCTAATGGACGAACAAAAAAAATAATTTTAAAAATGATGGTCTCGTTTCGACGACCATCTTCTCATCTCTCATCAATGTGTGTTGTCTAAAAAATGGATAACACATATTGAAGAGGAATAGACGAAAAAATCGTTTGTGGCGGTGTGGCCGTCCAAAGGAGACAATCATTTTTCTTCTTTTTTGCTATTCCATTAGGCGCCAATCTCTGACAAGGACAATATTAAAGTTAATTGAATATTTATTTAACGTTCTAATTGAGACCAATAAATATTATCAAAATATAAAAAATTGACAATTGAAATTTTATTTTTATAAAAAGTAAAAGTAATAAATCTGATTTGATCTAGAAATTTTGAAGAAATATAATGAAAAAAGAGAAATTATTAACATAAATTGAATATTTGTTTCATTATCTCTTTGAGACCATTGAAAATAATTAAAAATCTTGAAATTGAATTTTCAATTCCTTATATTTTGATAATAACTTATAATTAAGTTTAAAAATACACAAATATGTCTCGAACAACAATTTTATTTTTAAAAATCCGAATCCGTCAATCTTTGTATATATCCCAATCCTCATTTATTAATATGTTCAATGTTTATTTATTTGAATATAAGAAACAAATAAATAAACGCCTAATAGTAACTGTTAGTGATGGCTGTTAGATGAATATTGTATTAAAGTTTGTATTAAAAACAAAATTTATGTTGTCTTGTCATTTTGAATGTATGTTTTTAACAGATCATAAGTTCCTAAGTCTTCCATAAAGAATTGTTATTATCAGACAATGTGAATGAATTATAATCGATAGATATGGTTGTTTTAGTTGTTAGAATGTTATTCATATTTTATTAAAAGAAAAATAAGCTGAGCGTTTCAAAACAACTCATTCAGGAATAAAGTTTTGAAACTTGCAATTTTGTAAAAGGTAATTTGGCACATATAGGGTGTGAATGATTATTTATGCTTTTTGTGGCTTTGATTAAAAAATGGTTTATTTGTTAATGTCAGAGTTAATTAATAAGGCTGGCTCAATTATTAACAGCTTAATGATTGTCATTAGTTTGCTTAGTTTCTGTTGCTTTTCTCTATACTGCATGTTGTGTTTCTTTTTTTTAAGTTTAAAATGAAACTAGTAAATTTTTAGTGGAAAAAAACAGAAAGAAGCATTCCGAATTTAAGTGTTTTAATAATTATAGAGTATTTAGCAATGATTAACAAGCTAAAATGTTATATTTGAATATGTTTAAGCATGATTATTTTTTTGCTATCATTTAAATTGCCGCGTTTATTTCTGCTCTTTATTTAAACAACTGCTGATAATATTTAACTGTATACTTTTAACTGCTGTTATGATGATTTGATTAAAAATATTTAATTTAAAGGGGGCGTGGTTTGAAGTGCACATCGCACATGCAGATTTTGAAGACCGTTTCAATATTTTTGCGAAAAAAATTTTAGCGGCAGTTCTATAATTATATGTTACAATTGGAAAAAAGGTTTTAGTTTGATAGTCTAGACATTCTTGTACAGTTTCTTGGAAGGGTTTTTCTGATTTTACGCTGTCTGATTCCAGTAATAATTATTATCAAATTATGAGAAATTGGCAATTCCAATTTGAAAGAATGTGGATAGTGAAACAAAAATTTTTAAATTGAATTGACACCTTCCAAACGGCAATTTTACTCCTGATGCTCCTTTAAGTCATTTTTTGTCATTATTTTACGCGTTGATAGTAATTTTATTTAAACTATTTCTCGTTGAAATCATGTTAAAATATTTAAAGTCAATTTCGCCAACAGGTTAGACATTGATCTTTTTGTCTTTATAACAGAAACCATTTCCCTCCTGACAAGTTGTGAGCTTAGAAAAGTTGCTCTTTTCATTCGCAACAGCAGAATTGGATGCATTTCTGCGGAGGCGATGATTTTCAAAGCTCTTTGTCACTATTTTCATTAAAGATGTTGTCCTTTTCAGAGATAGGAGCCTAATGGAAGAGCAAAAAAAGAAGAAAAATGATGTGCAGCCCCACGGCCACAAAAACGACTTTTTCGTCAATTCCTCTTCAATGCGTGCTGCCCATTATTTCCAAAAAAAGAGTGACCGTCCAAAAAGAGAGGCCGTCCAAACGAGAACCTCATTCCATTCTTCTTTTTTTCCTCTTCCATTAGGCACCGATCTCTGAAAAGGACAATATAATGTTGTTATTAAATACTAAACAGGTGTAATTTTAAAAATAAAAATATAACATCGAACTTTAAAACTTCACTTTAAATGATATTTATGCAATATCTGTATGCTTTTGTTTTGTCAAATTTCTAGTTACACAGAATTCAATACAGGAAAATTTCTCGGCGATTTTTGCGCTTGCAATTGCACCCTCTTTTAAGTTTTAATATATTGAGTTTTAATTACTTTAAATGTACTTTATTTTATATGATCAGAATCAGAAGATTAATGTTTTCTACCAAAGTAAACACATAAAAAATTTAAGAAACAGCCTGAGCTTCTCGATGATGCCGATACAGCTTGAGCATCAGCTGCAGCGGCTGGAGAGTGGATGACAAGCTTGTCTTCTTTGGTGAGCCAGAAAAAAGAGTGATGCCGATCCACATGGCTCAATGGTTGAAGACGATATTCGTCGTTATTTGAGACTTCTCCTTGCAGACAAGCTGGTTAATCCGTTCTCAAGAACATCGAGTTTCCTCCGGTGGCTGACCGTCAAAACTCCCACAAGAATGTATTTATCCGATAAATGGCAATGATATATCAATGATAAATTACGTGAAGAAAATTTGAATAAGTGTATGCTAGAAATAATTTAAATTGAAAATTTATTGAAAAATATATTCAATTTACTGACATATAACTTTCACTTGGAGCGTATAATTTAAATTCTAGATTTTCTTTCAGAGTCAGCATCCCTTATATAATCAAAAATATTATATTGTTCAGTTCAGTTATCGGTAATGGAGGAGGAAATGGAAGAGGAAAAATTAGAGGTTCTCGTTTGGGCGATCACCTTTTTCTATCTCATCAATGTGTTGTGTCCAAAAAAAATAGACAACACACATTTAAGAGGAATGGGCGGAAAAGTTGTTTGTGGCCATCCAACCAAGGCTATTTTCTTCTTATTTTTTTCTCTTCCATTAGGAATCGATCTCTAGAATGTACTATACATATATAGAGTAACTTTATTAATAATGATAAAAATCGCTTTAGCAAGACAAATAGAAAACTTAAAGATAGATAAAAGCTGTTGCTAAAATTTAAAAAAAGCTAAAATTTAAGTTAAATAAATATACTCTATTTACCAAAATACGCGCGGGTTCTTTTTACAAAATAAAACACAATTTAAAATTAAACAAGTGTATAGTAATTATTCTTTGAATATAGATAACATATAGAACTTTTAGGTGATGAACCTCGGCGGGGACATGCTGCCACAATATCGTCAAGAAACTCCCAAGACCTCCCCGCACATTATTTTGCATTATTCATCATTTAAAACAATTTGGGATTGGTCGATATTAGCACTCACATTTTATACGGCATTTATGGTACCTTTCAATATTGCATTCAAGAATAGGTATGTTAATTATTTAATATTTGTTTCTCTGATTTTACTGGTTGTGTTTGGTTTTCCCAACTTCTCAATGATTTTAGCACGCCAAATGCAAAGTTCAAACTAAGGTACAAGATACATTAAGCCACCCAGAGTAAATCGGTGGAATCTTTGGTGATCGTGATATATTCTGAAATATCTTTCTTATTTAACATTCTATCATTATATTGACGTGAAATAGTAGAATTTGCTATCAAATGTTTACATTTTCATTTGGCGTGTTTTTGTGCTTACTGTAAACTTTACAAAATTTCTATATTTTTATATATATATATATTCTTTATTTTTAGCCTCAGACCATTCTACTTAATCAGGTATTTATTATTCATATGGTTTATTTTTTGAGTATTGTGCGTTTTGTCTATTTTATAAATTCTAGCTAAATTTGGCACCCAGAGAGCAGCGGAGTTTATACTTTTGATAACCAAACTAATAACAATAACTCCGTTGGCCTCTGGTAGTAAGTGCACAGTTATTAACAATCACTTAATTTTGCTTTTTTTATATAATTGCTTTTAAAATAAAGTTAGTGTTAGTGTCTTAAAGTCTCAGAAGCTTCATAAGGTAAATAGTTTCCTACATTTGACAAAATTTTAGGTTATTTTTAATGATTTAAGAAAATATTCATTTTGAACTGATTTAAAAAATTTAGTATTTTGGCTATTTCACTATAAATTAATGTTTAATTTTAATTTTTTAAACTATGAACCCCACAGTTTCAAAAAATATACATTATTATGTGTAGGCGCCACCTACTAATTACAATATTCCCTAGTGTACCAATTACCTGTTGATTATGTTCTCTGAATTAACACATCCATGATTGATGTATGAAACATCAATCAAGAGTTTGTAAACTTTATTGAACAAAGTTAGGGAAGTTTATAGTTATGAAAGGATAATCGTCTTTTGATGTTTTATAAACATTATTACATAATACGTGACTTAAGTTTTTGATAAAAAATAGATCTAAACTGTTTGCAAAAGAACACCACAAAGTTTTATCTAGTTGGTATCAGCTTAATGTGGAAGTTTGGGAATAGTAATTCAATTCGAATCATTTTTAATATTGTTTTTGGCTTTAATGCTAATGTTGATACTATATTGAATGAACTATTATATTAAATATTTTCCTCTTCTATTAGCTGAAATGAACTATCTGAGCTCAGCTGAGGATTTCATACATTAGCGCGAAGCAGAAAAGTTAAATTTAAAATCCCACCCTACTCTACATGAATTTTTGAAACCTTAATGGATACTAAGTAATATCTCGAAATGTTTTTGAACGCTTTTACGTATATATTTGTTTTTCACGAGCTCTTTACTGCCACGATTGCTGCGCAGCTTGCAAAAAGTGTAGACAAATTGCAAAACCACGCCCACCACTATTTTTAACTTATTTTTTTTGCTTTTTTGCAAGGCACGTAGTAGCGGCAGATGAGCGCACAGGAGAACACTGTATAGCACAATTCACATAATCATAATTCTATTTTCGTCGTAACACTGTTTTTTAAACGAATATTTGATGTTAGTAAATATAAAAATATTTAAAGTTTCAGGGAAAACACTTATGGCGGAATAGATTCCGTTGCTTTGATGGACTCAATAGTTGATGTTATTTTTTTTGCTGATATTCTGTTAAACTTTCATACGACATTTGTCGGACCTGGCGGAGAGGTAATTATGCAATTAGTAAACAAATAAGTACATTATTGAGCCTTTAGGTAGTAATTGAGCCGTCGGTTATCAGGCAGAACTACTTCAAATCATGGTTTTTAATAGATTTACTCTCGTGTCTACCTTATGACATATTCTACATGTTTAAACGGGATGACGAGCGAATTGGAAGCCTGTTTTCAGCGCTCAAAGTCGTTCGCTTATTAAGGCTTGGAAGAGTTGCAAGAAAATTAGATAATTATTTGGAATACGGTGCCGCCACTCTTTTATTATTACTGTGTGCATATGTTATTGTGGCACATTGGCTCGCATGTGTATGGTTTTGGATTGGCGACTCGGAAGTTCGGTTAAAGGTTAGTTATGGAAGTCTGGTTTAATTATAATGGAATTGTAGTTTTTTGATAGTTTGGCTAAGATGATTTTGCATCTCTTGTAGCTTAGTTTTTTTAATACTTCATGCACGTCAACTGGAAATGATTTTGCGATATTTAAGCGTGCCTGACGAATTTGCCGTCATTTTAACAAAACATTTAATAACACTATTTAACTAGAAACGTCTTAAACTATTTGAAAATATTAATATCTTCTTTAAAAGTTAGATGTGAGTACGCTTACTGAGCTCATTTTATTACCATACTAGTTGGCGTGCTTCATGTGTCTCATTATTAACCTTGTATCAAAAGTTCCATTTTTTGCTGTTTATCAAACAATCGTAAACCCGCAATTAACTTATTAAAAAAAAATAAAAATAGGTATATCATATTTACTTGGCTTGAAAAACTGCTAGTTAAATTGGGATTTTCAAAGACAATATTCATAAGATGAACTCTGGAAAGGTGCTCAAAAAATTTTTTTCTAAACTAACGCAAATGATAAAAATCGTTATTTATATTTGGCGTATCATACTGTTAATGGCTTCATTGAAGACGTCAAACAAAGAATCAATTTTATTTTAATAACTTCTGAGTAATATTAAAAATTGGATGTAAAAAACGTCAGGCCGTTTGATAGCCCATTCATACCATAAGTATGATAAGTTTAAGACAGGCGTTGAGCGGTTTAAGATCAACAATGTTGCTATTGCCTAACATTATTTACATTCGAATTTTAATTTCATTCATAACATCTCATTAATTTTCATAACATCTCTCATTTCAAATTTTATTTTTCAACTTTCCCAATATTGAATAAAATTAGGATGTTATTAAATCTAGGAAAGGCGGAGTTTGCTCCCGTATTGAAAATAAAATAGATTTCCGCAAAAAATCACAGATTATTACACCCTCTTATTTTAAATGACAATTTTCTCAATCTTTATAAAAGAAAAGTGCGCAAAAGAATCAAGCCAGCAAAGTTTTTTCGTGAATCAAATTCTCTACCACGTATGATACTTAGCCTCTTGTATCCTAAATATCCTAATTGATAAACGTATTAAAGTTTGAGGAATAATTATTAATTAGATAGTATAATATTCCGTGATTTTTTTGTGGAAAAAATGAATTTTATCTTAAGTCGGGAGCAATTTCTGCGTTTTCCTAGATTTAATAAAATCCTACAATGCAAATTGAATCAAATTCTCGCAATTTCAAAAAATATTAGGAGCTGAAAATTTCCCATAATAGTAATAATCATGAATAATAAAAATCTTAAATTTAAATGGAAAAGCACGCGATATATTATAAAAGATAAAACCATTTATAGATTGACAACTTGGGTTTGCCTGATGGATGGCTGTGGAAATTATCCAACGACTTAAGGCAACCCTACAACATATCATTATCAAATCGAACCACATTAATTGGCGGACCATCACGTACATCTGCTTATATTTCATGTAATATAGAAGGGGGAATATTTGAAGAGATTTGTTTGAATTTCAGCACTTTACTACACAATGAGCTGCATGTCAACAGTCGGGTTTGGAAATATTGCTAGCAATACTGACAACGAAAAGGTATTTTGATTTAACAAATATAATTTTGCAATATAGTTTGAAAACTTGTTAATAGCCAGGCAAATTGCACGCCAAAACAAGCTCAGAAAACACACCAAATTGAATGGAATAAGCTGGGTGCTCAGAAAATATTCTTAATTTTGCAAAATTCGGCAAGAAGCGCATGTTTTTTTTTTTTAGATATTTTAAGACGGTATAGTAACAATGACATGTAAAATTATACGAAAATAGTACGTGTAAATACGTGTAATACAATTATTTCGATTTGGCGTGCAGAGAACGTGCCGCGTATAATATTTTTAAAGAGTTTTTAAATTTATACGTGGAGCACTCTATTGCCACGAAACACGCGCCGCATTGCAAAAGACTTCGCACCAATTGCGCGAAGCCCAACTTGAAATTTATTATTTTTCTAAATTATTTTTTATTTAATTGTTAGTTAACGTTAGTTAGTTTAACAAAACACCTTATCTTCTCTGACTATTAAAATTACTTAAAATAGTATAATTTTTTTTTGAAAGAGCTACGTGGATCTTTAATTTTTGAAGAAAATGTGTATGTTTAAATATAAAAAGTACATAAACAAAACTATTATATTTTTCTGAGAACCATACAACCTTTAAACTAATGTTTCTGCTAAATAATAATGAATATATAAAAGATAGGTTGAAAGTTGTGTTTCGCGCAATAAGTAAAGTCTTTTGCAACGAGGCGCGGTTTCGTGGCAATGGAGTGCGTGGAATTTAGAACAATTTTGTTTAAAGATTGCTAAATCGGTATTATTGTTGAAGTGCAGACAAACTATGGTAGACAACTTATTTGTAAAGTACACGTGAACATGCATAAAAATAAGAAAACCATTGTTACCGCTTGATTTCCAATTCACACTAGTTTTGATAAAAAATTGATAATATATGTTTTGTGCTGCGTTTTTTGGGGAATATTGTTCCATATAAACTGCTCCTGTACTTTATTTCCGAGACCTAAGAGCCAAACGTTTCTTTTCTTAACGTTATATTGTCCTTTGCAGAGATCGGTGCCTAATGGAAGAGGAAAAAATTAGGCTGGAATGAGGTTCTCGTTTGGACGGCCTCTCTTTTTGGACTGGCACACTTTTTTCTCAAAAAAATGGATAAGACACATTGAAGAGGAATAGACGAAAAAGTCGTTTGTGGCCCTGTGGCCGTCCATCTGAGGCCATTCTTTCTTCTTTTTTTGCTCTTCCATTAGGTACCGATCTCTGCAAAGGACAATACCTAATTTCAATAAAAAAGATTCACGTATAAATTTGGTATAGTTTTTGTTAGGGATCAATATAATTTTTATAATAAAAGTAGAAATTATAGATATTTGGCGTATGTATGATGATAATATCAGCTCTTCTATATGCTGCAATTTTCGGCCACATGACCACTATTATTCAACAAATGACTTCAAGCACCGTTCGGTAAATAATAAATCGTGTTATTACAATATACATTGCAATCCCTATGTACAGGTATCATGAAATGATAAGCAATGTGCGTGAATTCATCAAACTCCAAGAAATACCAAAAGAACTCGCGGAAAGGGTGATGGATTATGTCGTATCGACATGGGCAATGACAAAGGGCATCGATACGGCAAAGGTAAATCATGTGTTTATAGAAATTGAATAAGAAGTCCGTTTTAGGTTCTTGGCTATTGCCCGAAAGACATGAAAGCAGATATATGTGTGCATTTGAATCGGAAGGTGTTCAATGAGCACAGTTGTTTTCGGTTGGCTTCCGATGGATGCCTACGCTCGTTAGCCATGTATTTAGAGGTGTCTGAAAGTAATTAATCAAAAGAAATTAGGTCCTTTCAGTTGAATCATGCTGCTCCGGGAGATTTATTGTACCATACGGGAGAATCTGTGGACGCGCTTTGGTTTGTGGTGTCTGGATCTTTGGAAGTGATTCAGGATGATGAAGTAGTGGCCATTTTAGGTTTTGTATGGAGTAATGATAATCTTGCAAATTTGGATTCTTGCAGGAAAGGGAGACGTATTTGGCGACGAGTTCTGGAAGAATAATGGTGTTACGGGTCAGTCGGCGGCAAATGTTCGTGCTCTTACGTATTCTGATCTTCATATGATTAAGAAGGATAAATTGATGGACGTACGAAAATGATTTAAAAAAACTTCTAGATTCATATTTAATTTATAAAGGTTCTCGACTTTTACAAAGCATTCGCCAACTCATTTGCCAGAAATATGACATTAACCTACAATTTAACACATCGAATGAAGTTCCGAAAAGTGGCTGATGTTAAGCGCGAGAAGGAATTAGATGCGCGACGCAAGAACGAAAAACTCACACTACCACCAGATCATCCAGTCAGAAAGTTATTATTCCGAATGCGAGAACGACATGGTCCTCGAATATTTCCGAGTCCAATGTTTGCTGATATCGAAAAAGTTGTTTAAGGAAAAAGTTGCATAGACTAAATTATAATTTGAAGGGACTCAAGAAGTCAACAGATATTTCGAGGATATCATCGCTACATTCGGTTGTTGATGAGATGGGCTCCACTGGATATGTGAAGTCGCCGAGGTTAAAACAAAAGAGACCACCGTTACTGGTTAGTAAGAGAAAGGATAAATTATACGTTTTTCGAATGTTTTAGAAACGGCAGACAGTTGATGAAGATGCTCTTTCCAGATCGAGCTGGGCAATGGATAAGAAAGATCGGGTATGCACGGTAGATTTTGATTATTTCAACATAAAAATTATTTGCTAATTAATTTAGTTTGAACTTCTATTTATTTGAAAATAATTAGGTTCCATTTAGTAATAATAATAGTAATAATAGATTATCAATAAAGAAATCAAAAATTGAGGGAAATTTAAAATAAAGTCTGTTATCAGAGCGGGGAATACCAATGATGGGCGGAATGGCAGTTTCTGAATTTCAGAGTCCGGAATACGTAATTACATTTGAAAATTCCGAAACCGGAATCTGGAATGCGAAATTTTTGGAATACAAAATTCGGGATCACATTTGAAAATTTGGAAACCGGAATCCGGAATTCGGAATCTAAAAATGGACGGAATCCAGAATTCCGTCTATCTCTGGAAGACTGTAAAATGAAATTATTATAGAACTGAAAAAGAGAAAAGCAAACATTCAAAATAGGCACATACACTAGCTGACAAAAGTTTTGTCACAAATGTTTTTTCGGGTTTAACTTTTTTGTGACTTGACCAAATTGGCTGATTTTTTGATATTTTATGTGAATCAGTGTTGAAAATGTTATAGTAGCAAAATTTGGTTTAAATTACCATGGCAATTTCGGTACCACGCATTCCGTTTTCCCTCATATTGATAACAGCTTGCCGGGTGGCAATTGGAGTTTCTTTACGTGGAGTCATCTCTAAAATGTTGCCAATTTCTGCTATTTTCAATAAATTATGAAAAAAATATAATTGAACTTTGAAAATTTAAAAAAATGCAGTGCAAGAAATTTGCGTAATATCTTTGAGCTACGCGTTTTAGGATAAACGCTTGTCACTGTAAAACGGATCATCGTAATCACAAGCGGGAATTTGTAAAATAATCTACAACCGTATGAATCTATCATATCTAAAAACCAGTCAATTTGGTCAAGTCACAAAAAGTTAAACACGAAAAAACATTTGTGACAAAACTTTTGTCAGCTGTCAGCTAAATCGTTGATTTTTCAAATTTTTAATCACGCAGTTTAACCACATGCATTATCAAATGTAAATTATATTCTCTTTAGTCTAATTTGCTTCAAACATTATATTTATCTCTTTATTTTGCTCAAAACTCATTTCAGCTCTGACCAATTGACTACTCATTTTTACAATTTGTGTGGTCATTTTTAAATTAATATTTTTAAGAATGAAAAAATAGAAAAAAAATCGCGTGAAAATAGAAATATAACTATGTCTCTAATTTTCACCTGAACAATCTCGACTGATTTTCACGTAAACTGACAAGATTTTCTTATGAGTATAATATTTTTCTAAAATAATAGCGTTAAGAACATTAACGGAGCGCCGGTTTTTCTCATTTAAATTAACGATATTATTAATTTTTATGAGGCACTGTTACGGTAAAATAAATTTCACTCACGCACTCCACTGCCACGAAACCGCGCCGCATTGCAAGTCTTCGCGTATTTTTAATATTTACAAGTAACTTATATTGACGATGAAGACACTTCTAGTCCATTAATTGAGTTATTGTAAGAATTTATTTTAATTAATTCATCACGATTTCTGCAGAGGCCATATGCAAGAATGCATTTATCTGTTAAATGACGAGGGTAAATTATTGTTAAACTAATTTTATAGGAAAATTTAAGTAATTATATGAAAGAAATAATATTTTAATACAAAACAGACTGTAAAATATTTAAATTTTACTTTAAAGGGCAGTTAATCAATGGTTTTCCATCACCATTTAACGGATAAATACGTTCTTGCATACAGCCTCAGAATGAAACGTTAATTGATAAATAAAATATTGAAAATAAAAATAATAAATTAAAAGGTAGTGTTTTCAATTGGTGCGAAGTGTTTTGCAATGCGGCGCGGTTTCTTGGCAGCGGAGTGCTTACGTCTATAATAATATATATATATATATATATACGCCAACATTCTTATTTAATTATATATGCATAATACTCTATTATCAAAATCTGAGAAATTGACAATTGCAATTTTATTTTTATAAAAAATAAAAGTAATAAATCTGACGTTATCTAGAAATTTTGAAGAAATATAATGAAAAACAGAGAAATTATTCACGTAAATTAAATATTTTTTTCATTTTATCTATGAGACCATTGAAAATAATTCAAAAATGATCAAATCAAACCTTTCATATTCTTAGATCTTGATAATAAGTAAATGTTAATCTTTTAAAACATTTTAAGACTGGCTTATTAGACTTAAGTAAAAATTGTATATTATAACTACGTGAAAGTTCAAAAATCACACTTAAAAATGCATAAATGCTGCTTTCACTTGACGTGCCTATAGCTTATAGTCTAACTAAATGTGCCGAGCTAGACTCGTTTGATGTCTTTTCAATTGTCTGTTGGGAGTTAATTCCACTTTCGAAGCCGATAATTATAAACAATAATTAATAAAAAGTTTAGTGACAAAATAGACTTAGAAGACCTGACAAGTTTTACCAGAAATTTATTTCAACATACTTTTAGGAATGGAGTTCGTTGTCAAACATTCGTAGTGAGATGAAAAACAAATTTGACGTGATTGGAGAACGTTTATCCATCATTGAGCAGATCAATAACCGGCTTGCAAATCTTGAAAGAGTACTCATTACTCACAATGGAGGTATCCTTTGTTATTAATGAGTTTCGTAGATTTTCGCATAAATTATAGCCACCACTCCATCCACAATGCCAATTGGTTCATTCACTAATTTGAACGATCCGCAGAACAGGTTGAGTATTGACCCAGTGGCACGTAGTGTATCTTGGAGCGAGCAAAATCAATCACCATGGCAGAGGTTTTTATTATTATTATCATCTAAAGCACATAGAATTTTGTTTTTCTAGGAGTATACCACCATTGCGAGAACTTGAGTCGGGCGAATGGAAACCTTGCGATTCGACGACGGTTCAATCAACCTCATCTACGTCTCCTGCTCAATTACCTTCAATTCAAATAGACGAAGATGATTCTGCTCGACCGCCTACTAGAACAAGGATATGACAATTATAGGCCATAGGTTGACAATTTGTTTTATTTCTCAATTATTTGGATCTGTTTTTACTTTTATTCTTTATTTATTAGGACTATGTATCGAATTTCTATTATGTTTGTTTTAAGATATCATTTAAAGTTGATTATTATCATTATTTTATATTTCATAAGACATTCAAATGTTTCTGTATTAACTCTTATTGATCCCGTTTATCATGTGATATTAAATTTCCCATATTATCTTCTACGGGTGCTCATTGTTTCAACATTTTTTTCAAAGTTACTATACGTTTCATTGTAACGGTACTGTATTATTTTGATATTTTTTATCTTGTAATAATAATAATTGTAAACTATGAATAATAATAATAATAATAATAATAATAATAATAATAAAATTTTAAAATTAATTATTTGAAATTGGCAAAAGTAACATGATCGTACATTTTTCAGAGACACGTTAACCAAAATTAGGAAAATTACTGTTCACATCTTTCACCTCATTAAAATATATCTGGATACAGTATTGTCGTAGGGAAAATTGTTGGATTGATATAATTTAAAATAGGAAATTTCGCGCTTCTAATTTTGTCGGAATTCCCCTTCTATAATTCTTATTATTAGCATTGTCTCGAAGAAATGTTGTGTCCCTTTGATAGAAATATGTTTTGGCCTTGTTTATCAAAAAATGAAAACCAGAGGCCGATTGAGAAAATAAACTTTATCGCGGAACCGTAACGGGGGACGATTTTATATGAGTTCATTTCCTATTAAACTTACCCGATAAAAACTCGATTGTGAGAACATATTTTTTATTGAGGAAATAAACCCATTAAACTTTCCCTGTGGCAAAGCTTGAATCACTGGCCCGATTTGCGGTCATGGTACGCCTTTGGTTTTTCCGGTAAAAGAGAAACTAATAAAATTGCTTTTCCCGATAGATCTGTAATGGAGCTTCTGCGCTGTCCCCGTCGTTCTTGCAATCGACCTCACATGGAAAATAACGCCTTTTGAACGCCAACTTCAAGGCTAACAACAGAAGGTCAGAAAACGTGCTCAAGTTTAATATTTTGTACAGATTTTAATATTTTTAGAGAGTTTAAGAAAAACCTGACAAACTGGAGAACACAATATCTTCGTAATGTACACGTGAAAGTTGTAAGACCTGCGTAAAATTAAAAAAAATCATTATTTACCTTTGGCGTGCCTTTGTGGATTAAAAGTGGTTTCTACGATCGCAATGACAGGTTTTTTTTCAACTGACTCCTTTCATAATTCGTTTGATATGTTTATTGAAAAGAAACAAACTGAAATCTTAAAAATAGGTCTCTGCACGCCACCCTAATAGAAGTTCTCATTTATTTATCTTGACTTTAAATGGATTGATAGAATTGAGAATTTAATGGTCTATACCTCCATTTTATAAAAGTATACAGAAAGGTCTACACGGAAATCAGAAATACGTGATTGAAATTTCTAAAACTTGTCTGTAGGTGCACGCCAATTGGAAATGAGCATTTTCTAATATTTTAATGTATATTATAAGCTTTCACCTATTAAATTCAGAACACTTTTCAGGTAAAATTGTTACGAATATTCTAAACTATATATAATACTGCTTCTCTGGTCGCATAATTATTGAGTATGTTTTCTGAGCTTATAGTTTAAACGCTCCATTTGTCTTACGGGTGGCTTGTCGTTTTAAAAAATAGCATTTTGTAAAATTTAAATGTTTCCAGATATGTTAACTAAAATCTGCTAAAGTGACTTAAAAATTGGTTATTAAATTACACATGAAAATTAACACGATACGTATATTGCACGGAAACGATTTTTTAAACAGAAAACTGAAAACGGAAATGAAACTTGAAAAACGAGACGGAAGATGGAAGATGGAATTCGCGTGAAGAAGATTTAACTAATGAGAATGGAATGAAGCTTTTTCTTTATTTATTTGGAGTGTGATCCTATTATTTTGCTTCGCACGTTTTGTTGTATCATTTTTGTTTTGAATATTCATCTGTGTGGTACCTCCCAAGATGATTCCTCAACGGATAAATGAAATCACACCCATGTCTAGGAAAGTATGGAAAACACTGAAGGTATTCGTGTTGATGGAGAGTTTTTGAAACGTCCGGTATTCGCTGACGACAGACCGTCGCGGCGTTACTCTATGGTTGCGCTTTGGTCAACATTAGCAAGGCGCAGCCGAACATTCTGGAGAGATTTGGTCCGCATCGCGACCCAGTCGGAATGACGAGAACATTTCCATGTATTCAATTGCTCACAACTGAAGAAAAAGTGTGTGGAAACTAGAGATGATTCCTTATCGGATTGGTTACTCTCGAAACCGGCACCTTGTCATTGCACATTTTACATACCGAGTAGGACACGGACGAAAACGGAAAACGGAAAATAGAAGATGGAATTCCGTCCAACCCTGGTATACATATATAAATATTCTATAATCTGGAATGTCCAAAATCAAAGAAATAACCACTTTTATCAAGTTTTTAAATCCAGAAATAGTCATTCGTGTCCGAATTTATTGCGTTCATTAATTACCCTCATTGTTTTTTGCAGCTCTATTTCGAATTTCTAGGATCATGAAGCATAATTTGTGTTTCTTTCAAAAACTTGTATGTTTATTAACCCTATCAGAATCAACTATTACTTGGTTTGGTGATTGCCATCATTTGATATAACATATTATTTACATTTTGAATATAATCATTAGAAGATAATTCAGGAGTTAAAAATTGTATGTTTCCAGTTGACATGTGGATTGATTCATGTAATTTTATTTTTAACTTAAACCTCTATAATTAAAGAAAATGAACTTTCCTAATTATAGAGTTTTGTTCTAAAATATGAGATTTGATATTAAATATTCATTCCTGTTATATTGCCCGAGATTGATTTCTAAGCTTTGCGCTTTTTTCAACTTTGATACAATTTAATTTTAGGTAAAAAAGCTCACATCACTTCTAATCTAACTTGTTATAATTGATACAGGTGATTTTCAAATAATTTTTTTAATAAGAATTAGAATTATATATTTGCATAAACGTTTTCCATTTACATGCAGTTTAACCCGTTTACCCATTCGCAAGATGAATGGAAATCAATACTGTATGAAGACCGAGATGATTGTCATTTTGAAATACCTGAATGGTACAATACTGGCTTGCAATGTATATTTATCATGTCCATCCCTATAACGATATTATTATTAATATTATTAAAAACTAAAACATCGATTAACGAGTTAAAACGTATAAGACGTATATTGATATTTCAATTAATTGTGTAAGTATAATTCTTAAGTTATTTTCTTTGGATAGAATAAATTCAGATCATGTTTATTGGATTTTTATTTGTCAATACTTCTTCAGCCAAGTGTTTATCATATGGCATTTGGTGTTAACGGGCTATTGCGAAACTACAACGCTTTATTGACATTTGTCATTTTATATGATTTTGCAATAAGTTTACATTTAAATTTTAGAGTCATGATTAATTTGGGTATATAACATTTTTAGGGTTTTTGTTGGGGTTTCGTAATTAAAAATTTGTATTGTACATTTCAGAGCTCGGGGCCTAATGGAAGAATAAAAAATAAGAGGAAATTAATAGTCTCAGTTTGAATTTATTGAAAAAAGCTCCATCAAAAAATTTGTTGATTCTCTTAAACTTTTTTATTCGCACACCAATTTTGACGATAAATAAAACGAGCTCAGAAAACGTACTCAAATCTACTATTTTGAGAAGATTTTAATATTTTAGAGAGCTTATGGAAAAGCTGACAAACTCTCGTATACAATATTTGCGTAAAGTACACGTGAAAGTTTTAAAAAATTCGTAAAAATTAGAAAATCATCATTTCCAATTAGCATCAATTTAAATTTCTTATAGTTTCAACACTCCAACTGGTAACAGAATCAGATTAGACAAAGACGTAAAAGTTTCCATACACGTTTGATCGTTATTTCCGTTTGACTTTTTTCAGTTCTTCTAAAAATGAATGCTATTAATTACAGAAAAAAACTAAATATGCTCTCTTAAAAAAAAATGCATTTTCGCAATAAATCGAGGATTTTGAAATCATGTAATTTTAATATCTTCAATGAGTTAATCAACATAGATTAATGTGGATAAGTATACTGGTTAAGCTTTGGTTTCTTTAAGAAATTGAACAAGTTTGAATTTTCTCATTGATGATAGGCGAAGGCTAGGCGGAAGTTGTGGGCGTATAGAAAACAACAATGTCACAGACAAACTGGGGACGGTCCGTTAACCGAACTGGAGCCTATCCGTAAACCGAACTATCAACCGACCGGTTTTCAGTACATGGGACCGGTCGGTTTACCGATCGTTTACCGATAAGTTCCAGTACTATCTATTTGTCATTTTTTTTCTTACCTCACTAAATACTATCTCAAAGAAATCATGACTCTAGTATACTAATTTTTTAAAATTTCCAAACCAAACGCTTTTAAAAATAATTTTAGTGCTATTTATTCCCATCGTTCTCATGCTGTACTTGAGATTTACAACGGTTTTATCTCTGGGATTGACCTATAACAAATGGTTTATCGTTTCAATTCATATTAGCAAGTTTGTTATATTCTTTCTATGTCTTGTTAGTTCAATCATATTCAAAACCAACTATTCTGTATTGTTTGAGCAAGCGGAAACAAAACGAAACATGTCGGTAAGTTTTAAACATATCCAAAGAGTGGTTTTATTATTCTGAACCAGATCATCTCTTTCATATTTACTAAAAAAAACTTGACTATCCTGCATAAATTACTTTTAAAAAATAAGGCGTGACAGCTAATAAGGCATGGCACCTGCACACCGGGTAGTATAACATAGGAGAACGCCTTAGTAGGTAGTGAACAAAAGACTTGTACGACCGGGCAAAAATTCGGCAATAAACAACTTGACCATTATAAAATATATTTTTAAATCTTTGTGATTAAGCTACTCTAAAGAATACGTGAATTGTTATTGTGGTTAACAACATTGAAAAAATACAGATAATTTAATTATAAATAAAAACAACATTTTTAAATAATTTTTGTTTCTTCACAACATATATTTGAATATGCAAATTTTTTGACCATTAGAAAAAACACAAGAGATATATTTTATTAATCGGAAAAAAATTCTCTATTAAATGATACTCCGACCTTACCTTAAGGATCATTCAATAATGAAATATATTTAAATTTCTGTTACTACAAAATGTATATATTTGATTCAGATGGGGAATAGCGACCCCAATCAAGGAAGTAGCTCAAATGTATATCATATTCATTTAAAATGAAACATATTTTTATATTTTTGAATAATCCTTGTTGAATTCAATCTTTAAAAAGTCAGGAAAAGAAAGCTTCTAGACGAAAACGAAAACCTTCAATATTTATATATTTATATATATATATATAGTTAGTATTTAAATACGTATGCTAGTTAGGTGGATAGTTGGATAAAAATTCATTTTTTGTTTTATATTATTTCTTTATATACACAATAATAATTTTATTTGGTTTGTGTTGCATATGAAAAGAGATTATAGCAAGAAATATTGAGATTCTGAATTGAAATCATTAGATAAAAATATACGAATGGCAAAGAAATATCGGCGAAAGATATTTTATGGTTTGTTGTTGAATGAACCGTGGCAAAACTAATAAACGAATACTGTCTAGAATACTGACCTGCAAAATGAATCCAGAAATGAATTCTGGAGTTGATACATTAATATAATTTCCGATCACTATCTATAAGAATCATCTACAATTATAGTTTCAACTCTGAAGACACGAAAACAATTCATAGGATTGATATTATATCACTTTCCTTCGGAATCGCATATATAATCTTTATCTTAAGAAAAATTTAAATATGTTTCATTATTGAATGATCGTTAAGATAAGTTCGGAATATCATTTAATAGTAAATTTTTTTCCGATTAATAAAATATATCTCTTAATTTTTTTCTAATGGTCAAAAAATTTGCATATTCAAATTTATGTTGTGAAGAAACAAAAAAATATTAAAAAATTTTTTTTCCCTTATAATTAAATTATCCTTATTTTTAATGTCATAATAGTATGAAACATATTTTACTTATTGGTTGTACAACCAAAATATTTAATTTTTTTTTTAATTTTAAGAATTAAACGCGAAATGCGTCAATAGCTGAAAAAATGCGTCAGCAGACTGTTCGTGCTGATCCCGGAACATGTCATTTTACCCGCAGTGCACCTGAAGTTCAGAGCGATGCGGCCATGTAGCTCGTTAAAGTATGGAAAATTTGTCTTCATTTGTTTAACATAAAAAAGTTGGAAAAAAATTGTCATTTGGCATTTCATCCTAAACAAAGAGATTGGGCTGGATTTACGTTTTTAAGCTTGAATTCCAGGCAATGTATGAGGTACTCCTCGGCAGCGTCTCTTGACTTTCCCAAAGGCGTGAAGATGTCGTACAACTAATGTTTGAGGAATATCGAGCTCGGCCAACAATCTGCGAATACTTATTGATGGATTGGTCTCCACAGCTTCACGGATTTTTCAGAATCCACTGTCGTAGGCCAGCCTGAATGTGTCTTGTCCTCGAGAACAGAGTCGCCGTCGCTAAATCTTTTGAACCAATTTCGCGCAGTACGATCCGAGACCATATTATCGCCTATCTTTTTTGCTGCTGCAGTTGTGTTGAAGCCTTGATTCCAGTAATGGCATAGAAGAACACGAATTTCGGATTTTTCCACGTTTCTTCTACAAGTTAAAAATTATTAAATAAAAGGCCAATTAAAAATTTTTAATAAATATTATGATAGAGCTGTTCAAGATCTTTAAAAAAATATATATAACACATGTATATAAAAATCTTTATTTGTTAAAAAACGATTAGACAAAAAGATATAGGAAATCGGAAAAAATTTTGGTTCACCCTAATAATCATAAAACTTATCTTCTACTAGCTATACAGAATCCACTCAGCGCAACCTATAAGAGATTTAAATTAGTGATGAGTTTCTCACCTTCATATCGATTATTATTTATAATGATGGAGAATGATAATTAACCTCAAACTAGTGTCAATTCTTTGAATACAAGTAATAAATCTTTACTTTAGAAACAAATCCCAAATATGGATTGCATTTGTTTATTGATATATGATGTGTTTCATCCTATTCAATTATTTTTCACGGTAACTTTTTGCTTGATGGGAGTTACGGGTGTTTATTTTCTGTTTGCAATTGTTTTTGTATGTCGCAATTCGCTACAAAAACTAATAAAGCCATCAAAGATATCAAGAAGGACTTATGGGATTCAAAAAATGTTTTTATTATCATTGGAGGTGCAGGTTTACTGGTTTTTTTTTATGATAACTAAAATATGTATAATACTTAATCGAGTTGTATTTTCAGAGTTTATTATTGGGAATAGTTGCACTTATTATTTCTATCAGTGTTTTACTACAATCTATGGAATCAATTTCCCAAGGTATTCATTTTAAATATCCTAAATGATTATATTTTTCAGATTCTCTCTATATTATGGTACTAATTATATCATGTTATAGCAGCATATCAAATATACTGACAATATATTTTTATTCACCTCTTAGAAATCAGTTATGGAAGAACTTGAATAATGGCATTTCGAAAGTGCTACCGTTATCTACATATTAGGATCATTATTTTGGAATTAATAGTGGTTTTATATTTTATTCAATTTATTTAGGCGCCTATCTCTGAAAAGGAGAATAATTGTGTATATATTTTTAATTAATATGCTTATATATGTTTACATAAAAAAGGTTGCGCTTTCTAATAATAGTATTGCTTTGTTTAGAGAATGAAATTAAAATTTTGAAACTTTGCTCAAAATTTTCATGTTCTTACTTGGAAAAAAATTTTTTAATGATTTAAACAATGCCCTCAGATTAATTTGCTTTGAGAATACTGTACAGTTGACCCCGCTCGAACGCCAGCTCTAAGTGGAGAGTAGAAGAATATAATCTGAAAGAGTCTAAAATAACCGACACGTCCACGCTTTCAGACAATCCGACCGAATAATTTTTTAGCTGAAATTTTAACATTTTTATACCTCCAATCATAACAAGAATTGATTTAATTCCGATATTTTTTATCTCTTCTGTTCGACTATATTTTTTTTAGTTTTCGGTTAGTAGACCGATATTAGCTTCCCGACAACGCGACCAACGTTTCTCTCAAGATTTTCAGGAATCAGCCAAGAAACGTGACAGTGTGCTGTTATGGAAACTGTACGATACTAAAGTTGTACGTGGATTGTCAAGCTTATCCGAATAATTTATTTTCTCTGATATGTGGTTTTCGATGCCAGAAAGAGGGCGTAGCTTTTAAAGGGTTTTCACCCCAGATGGGATCAAAAATCTTCAAATACTTCTCTGGCTTAGTCTCTCTTATTTTTGCCCAGAGAGAATAAAAACTTTTCTGAAAAAGAGTCTTAAAAATTATCTATTTTAATAAGAGGAAATATTGCCACTTTGACTTTTAATTTTTATTCTAGGAAGTTTCTTACCACTGTCTAATAAACAGTTCGTGGGAAAAAAGCGTCTACAATGACGGAAACGGCTAATAATTGATTAATTTCATTTAATTTTAATATTATGAATATCAATAAATTTCTTAAAGTACCAATGTTGTTAATGTTATAAGAACGAACCTTTGCTGCAGTGTTTCCGTGACTTAATATAAATAATATCAAATAAAATATTGTCTGAAAAAATTGATAAAATCAAGGCACGCTTGTTTTTTCAAATGGGCATGCGTTTTTTGGACCGCCTCCAAATAGGTTTTTGGACCAATTATGTCCTGATGTGCAGTCCGTATGCCGGCCAACTGCACTCTTAGAAATAAAAGCTTCACGTTAAATTTCAAGGTTTTGAGTTATTTTAAGACAAGTTTATTACACTTGCGTAAAATCTTATTGTTTTTTACTAGGTGAAAATTTAAAAGACACGATTGAAAATGTAAAAAATTTGGTTTTCATTGGGCGTGCGCTTATCTATTGTCGTGGTGCAGGTTATTGAAACATCGTTTTAAAGGAGCATGCCGACAAACAAAATGGTCTTACTTGGGGCAAAAGAGACAGGGTAGATTTAATTTTCAATTTGATTATTATTTCGCATTTCTTTTTTTATAATATTTTTTGTTTTATTTTGTTTTCTCTTAATAAATTGGTTGTTATCAACAAAATATAAGAAATCGAAAATTCAATTTCAACATTTTTGAATTATTTTCAATGGTCCAAAAGAGATCACCCGGGAAGCACGATCGCGATTTACGGTTCATTGGATGAAAAAATTTCAAAAAGAATCAGAGCTGGCAAAGATCTGTTTCCTCTTCTCGATCAAGAAGGGAAACAAGCTCTTCATGTAGAACGTTATTCCAGCAATTCTATACGCCGCAGAAGCCTGGGCTCTCCTCTCGGAGCACGTCAGTCTACTACAAAGAATGATCAACGTCATCTTGATATTTCGCGTTGGCTGCTTTTGACGATACGAACTATCGAATCGAATAAGTATTTTTTAAGAAAATAAATTTTGAATTGTCAATTTCTTATACTTTGATAATACATAAATAATAACTATTATTATTAAAATTTTGTGTGTAATTTATTATATTTAGCGTTTGTTCGTTGTTCGCGACGTTGGTAGCCATAAAATAAATTATTTCGTTATTTTTAGTTGTACTTTAATGAAAATAAAATAGAAAAACATAATAAAAGCGAAATAATAAGGAAATTGAAAATTAAATATACACGTGATCCCAAGGGAGACCATTTTATTCTTCGACAATGTTCCTTTAAACGGATTTTTTCAATAATCTGCACCATGGAAATATTTTTTTTTCCTTAAATATTATTACCGAAAGTAGATGGTTTTAGCCAAGAATTAGAGATTTCGCTCGTGGCTTAATTGTTGTTTTTTGAGATTTCAACAGAACCAAGCCCATGTTGTCCAGAAACTTAAGAATCTGCAGATTCGATTAGTACACATAAAATGCAGAGATTGGTGCACTCCACTACCACGAAATCGCGCCGCATTGCAAAAGACTTCGCACCAATTGCAAACTCAACCTTTTAATTTATTATTTTTATTTTCCATATTTTCAATATTTACAAGGCACTTCTATTGACGATGATGACTCTTCTGGTCCATTAATTGAGGTACTAACAAGGGAAGTGTTTTAGGTCTCCATCTCAGATTTTGATAAAACTTTGCAGATAGATTCCTTATGGCTTGATTAGTATACTGTCAAAAAATTACGACCTACAAAATGGTTTAAGTGGGTAAAAAATGGGTCTAAAACCCAAAAAATCGCGATTTTCAAACGCAAATTTTATATAGTTAATGTTAATCAATCCGGTTCATATTTTAAGGGGTATACTATCTTATTAAAAACTATCGTTTTATTATATTTTTTTTTTAATTTTCACGTGTTTTACGTGAACCTGTTTTTAATAAATAATGGTTTTATTGACCACCGAAACATCGGGGCAACAGCGCAGTGGCAAGACGACGGGACATGGAACAGCAGGGCGAGGGTTCGATTCTCATTGGGGGTGGTATGTTTCTATTATTATTAATAATCATTCTATATTCGAATATCTCTGTGGCGCTTTTTTATTTTTACTTTTCAAGATTTATATGATAACCTTTAAATGTATTATTTATTAAATCAACAATTATAATGATTCTCAACAATCATATGTTGAAAGCATAAAAATTTTTCACAATAAAGACAACGTATAAAAGATACATTTTTACAGTTACTTATCTCACAGCCGTTGGGGATCTCTTTTGGGAATAATAGTTGCTTCGGTGTATAAAAAGATCCTGGACGGTCGACTTTATATCCACTAGCAAACCAACTGTACTTTACCCAACTGTGGAGTTTCGGTGAACAAAGCTGACGGTAAATTAAAGACAAAACCTATGAACATATTATAATCAAGCATCTAAAAGTTAGTTACCTGAAGTGTGGAAGACCTTTGATGTATTTGAAAGCTTGGTTCACATAACCGTGCATACTCCGTGATTTTTATAACACTCTTGAATCCTCCAAAGACACCGACATCCAAGGGTTGAATCATACATGTACAACCAGCAGGAATTTGCAGTGTTTTTAATTTATTATCTTCATTATTTGGGTCCGAATAACCGTTTGCATCTTTCCATCCGTTCCATGAATCGATAATAAGCAACGAGCTAGCCGGAACCCATTCATCGAAAATTACTGTGTTCAAAAATTCCTTCATCAACGGTTTTGTCATAATGTGGCTCGTATGACAGCGAACAACCAAGTTGGAAAAAGAACTTCGAAAATTTCTTGGAAATCTTCCGTTGTTTTCTTTCAGAACTACGAAAAGACGAGGATGTAGTTTTCCTTCTGCAGATATTACAGGAAGCACTGTGTAGCTGTGAGTAGTGGAACTCACAGTGTTCACAGTGCATTCAACTGTTTTTGTGCCTGTGTACGTCAATGTTCTCGCAGTGTTCATTTCCAATTGAAAATCACTTTGATCTGCATTAAAGATCCTTCTAGGTGAAAATGCTTCCAACTCCTGATTTGCCACAACCAAAAAGTTTTCTGCACTGGCCAATAGTTCATCTCTTTTCTTATGTCGTATCACAGACACAAACTTCGTGATCTTGCGGGAAGAAATTCCATGTGCACGCTTCCAAGAATTGATCCAAGAATTAGAACACGGAAAGGCTATATCAATTTCGTTATCTTTCATAATTTTTCCTATCATATACCGCAAGGTAGAATCATGAAGGATATGACCTTTATCTATGCTCTCCTGCACCATTTCGAATAGCATCTGCGATATTGTGGAATAATTATTCCGGCGATCTGTCACTACTCCACCTTTAATAGTATGATTGAAATTTAACTAATACAGAAAATACCATTTTTTTCGTATTCACGGAGCTTTTTAACATGGTGCTCATTAGAAATGAAAGAATAGCGGTTATTAAGAGATTCCAACGAAGGCCTTTTCTTTCCATTCCTGTATCGTTTTTTGGAAGAGCCAAAGTACTTTACAGCTTCCGTGACTTTTGTTGTTTCCACGAGCTGTTCACCAAAACGAACGAGATCTGAAGAATTGGAATCACAACTGCAACCATTTAGTAAACCTTCATCAACATCGTCGTCGTTCGGAATCAGATGATAGTCCTCTTCAATTTCCAGAAAACCGCTGTCAGCTTGTTCCAATATAGAAAAAATTGACTGTGCAATTTTTAGATGTTCTCGTGAAAGACTGGGAACGTTTTGAAGGTTTTTATGCTTTGCATAAATGTATTCCACAATCAAATCAGAAGAGCTCATTGAAATTTATAATTTATAATATAATGAAAATTTATAAAAAAAAATAGCCGCTTAAATACAGTATCGAAAAAAGGAACATCATATCCTTTTTCGAATGTATAAAATGTCGATTATCTGGTAAATTATCATTATAATCTTGAAAAGTAAAAAAGCGGCCCAGAGCTATTCGACTAGTAATAGAAATAGAAACATATCACCCCCAAGAAGAATCGAACCCTCGCCCTGCTGTTCCGTGTCCCGTCGTTTTGCCACTGCGCTGTTGCCCCGATGCTTCAGTGGTTTTTAAATCATTATTTATGAAAACGCACAATTTAAAATAAAATTCATTAGCTTTATTCCATTATTGTGGGTAAACGGGATATTTCTGAATTTCAAACCGATTTTTCACCTACTTAAACCGTTTTGTAGGTCCTAATTTTTTGACAGTATACTAATCAAGCCATAAGGAATCTATCTGCAAAGTTTTATCAAAATCTGAGATGGAGACCTAAAACACTTCCCTTGTAAGAATTTCTTTTCATTAATTTATCAGAATTTCTGCAGAATTAAACGTTAAGTGTTAAATAAAATATTGAAAATAAAAATAATAAATTACAGGGTACTCTTTGCAATCGGTGCAAAGTCTTTTGCAATGCGGCGCGGGTTCTTGGCAGATAAGTGTGGGTGGAATGAAAGTTTTTTTATTTCTGAATCAGGAATTTGGAATCGAAAAATGACCTGAATACGCAACGTGAAATGCGGGGTTCCCGTCGTTTTTGGTGTTAACGTTTCATGAGAAATGAATTTTCAGTACGCGGAATTAAAATAAAAATTTCAAAAAAATTAAGAATCCGGATTGCGTAATTCGGAAAAAAATTTGAAAATACGGAAACCAGAATCTCTGATGTACATGGCTCGAACAATTGTTGGAGCCGTAATATCTATTCCAACTTTCAGAATTTAGAATTTCACAATTCTGGAATTCCGAAATAAATGTTTAACTCCTAATACCGACATTAAACATTACCCATAATTAGAATATTTCATTTAAATAATTACAGAGACATTTTGATGTATGATCGATGATATTCTTTGTTTGTACATGATTCGAAAACCAAACAAATTGATGGTGATAATAATAATCATCCTGGTTTCATCATCATAATGATCATCGTCATGATTTTTTTCTTTTGCAAAGAGCCAACCGACACCCTCGCACACTTCGATGCCAGTCTATCTCACAAGCAGATGCTTTTTTTTCAATTTGCTCGACATTTTCGTGTCCATTTTTCGAAAATAAAATGTGCTTTTTCTCCTTGCCCACCCAGTCCATCTCTATATTTATACAAATATATGTCCAGAAAATTCTTTTCGTTGTTCATATCAAGGTTCAAAAATCTTGTTGTCTGCATTTAATAATTAATCCTTGTTTTATCCATCTATGATCGATCGCTCGTTGGCCAACAATTAATTAAACACTAGGGAAATTATAATTAAATTATTGCTCACCACATTATAGCATCAAAGCAGCTAATTTAGTACAATCTATCATTTATTATCAGCCGATTTGAGAAAATGTTTGAAAGCTGCAATTTGTTATCTAAACACTATAATGTTTTCTTATCACTTTTCAAATAACAATTTATGAAGATTTTTGTGTCAACCGTGTGCTAAATTTGCAAATATCATCATAAGGAAGTTATGATTTGTTGCAAAAGAGGCTACGCTTTTGAAATAAATAAAAAGAGCATGTGAATTATTTAAAATGGGCTCGTTTGTTGACAGTGGAATAGTTTTAGCTCAAGAAATAAGAAAAACAAGTTTGTTTACATATTCTCATTTTATATAGTAGTTTGTAAAATGAACCTTTATTTAAAATTTATTATTATTTAATTGCTTTATTGGTTTGAACTGTTGAATAATTCTATAGTATGAAAAATGCTGAAATTTTTAAGCACGTCTATTGAAAACTATTTTTTGAGTGTTTCAACGTGTATAGTAAAGCTTCGGTAAATATTTCTGATTTCTGTAGACTCAAAGTGACTTAATTTGTATAAAACTCTCTCTAAACTCTAAGACGGCTTGGAAATTTGAGCTACTGAGCTACTTTTGTGCTACTTTGAGCAATTCAAGCTTGCATCATAATTGGGCATTAAGTTTTATCAATTCAATTGGCGTGTTTCAGTTATTGCAGATATTTTATATCTTTCTTTTAAAATTATACTTTTTAACTTTTGAATTGAGTAGTACATTACCATATTGAAAAATGCATTTTAGACCCAATCTACTGACCATTCGCATCATGCAAAAAAGCTCATCGAATTTTTTTTACTTTGTTGTTTAGAATTATTGATAAATCGTGCTTACAATATTTTTAGAATATTTTTAAAAACAATTAATTTAAGTAAAAAGAAAAGGAAGTTTTTTTTTGCAAAATTCGCCGTAGTAGTGAAGTGTATAAATACGTTTTTATGTGATAATTTATTTTCATACTGGGGAAAGGCAGGCTCGAATTTTAGAATTTGCGGGCCGCTCCCAAATTTTCCAAGTATGTCATTTTGCAAACATGTTTCGGTATAACTTATTAACCCCAAATTGAATGGTTCAGTTGATGGCTCAGAATAGATGCTCATGTTCCAAATTTCAGTGAGAAGGTTAAGTTTTAAAGATAGTTTAAGACGAGCTAGTAACAATGACCTATCGATTCATATGGAAATAATACGTGTAAATTATTAATATTGCCCTTTTAAGAGCTAATGGAAGAAGAAAATAATTAGGATGGAATGAGGTTCTCGTTTTGGACGGCCATCTTCCCATGTCTCATCATTGTGCGTTGTCTCAAAAAATGCAGTCCACATTGAAGAGGAATAGACGACAAAGTCTGACCGTCCATGCGAGACTATTATTTTTTCTTCTTTTTTTGTTCTTCCATTAGGGACCGATCTTTGAAAGGGACAATAAATCTTTTCAAGGTATTCCATTGTTTATAAGACGCATATAATGCTTCTGAATTCTCATTATATACGTTAAAATTATCTGACCAGCAATGTATTTCTGATATAGCTTCTATTCGAAAACAAAAAAAAAACCAGTCAAAAATTAAAGTGATTTTAAGCGTTTAGGGACTATAAAACATGTTTTATAAAAACACAAAGATCTCGAAATTTTTTTTTACTACAGACAAAAGCTATACACCATTTTATCTGTCATTATTACAAATATTCATAGATACACTTTTTCTATATGAGTTGATTTTCTCCAAGAACTTATTTACATCGAAAAACATTTAAAACCCAGATAATTTCAAAATTCAAAAGGATCATTTATTGAATAATTATGAATCCAAAATGAATCCGTTACAAAAATTTGAAAAACCATTGTTAACACTGTCAAATTAAGCATTTAAATTTGCTCATTAATCCATGATTTGATCAACTTCCTTGAAATAAAAAATAATTCAGAGAAAATATTCGTACTTTGGTCATTTCTGAATCGAACATTTCAATCAACCTGCCACAGTTATGCCATAAACTTTCCATAGTATCGTTAATAACTATCTATTATCAAAGTATATGATACTGTAATTTCAGTGTCAACATTTTTGAATTATTTTCAATGGTCTCAATGAGATCATGAAACAAATATTCAATTTATGTTAATAATTTTTCTGTTTTTCATTATATTTCTTCAAAATTTCTAGATCAAATCAGATTTATTACTTTTATTTTTTATGAAAAGAAAATTGGAATTGTCAATTTCTTATATTTTGATAATACTCTCTTCGAAAACACTGTAAATTAACAATATACATTCCAATGAGGAAAGTAAAAATTAAAATAGAATGTTCTTTAATGAATTAATCATTCTGAACTTGCACACAAGCCGTATTTAGTGTAGAAATCAGGTGAACGTCTTAGTTGGTTTATTGAACCAATGATACCTGAATACTGATCTATGATCTTACGCTAAACTTTTACCCGGCACAAAAAACCATTCTCTTATCAATAAAAATTTACTCAAACTGAAGAAATAATAGATGTGCTTAAAAATTGCACAATAATTTTAACTTTTCTTGTTAATATAACGAGAATTCATTGATAAATGTTGTGATAATTTATTGTTTGACAAATTTCGAATGTTTCCAGGACAACCCCCCATGACATCATTATCTCTGGACGCAGTACCAGCTTTTCTTTTTTATAATGGCACATGCATCAGTATTGATTTTCATGAGCAGGTGTGTAGAATCTTGGTATTGAAGTCTCATTATCTCTTTATATCTTCTAATATTTAATTATTGTCAAGTTTTAAGAAATTTATACTTCATTTTCCATGTTGTTTCAATTAAGATGTGAAACAAATATTTAATTTATTTATTATATTTATTTCTCTTTATTTCGGTTATGTTTCATCAAAATTCACGTCGGATTGGTTATTTCTATTAAATTAATATTAACATTTTCACATTGTTTTTTTTCCAGTTTATGTTGTTTTCATTCCACATAAGCTTCCACGTTACAAATATTTAATAAACATTATTTCATAATTGAATAATTTTTATTTTTATTGAAGGCATCTGGGAAATATAAAAAATGACGGAAAAGCATCACCGTAAGTTTATTAGTTTATTATATATCATATCTGTAGCACGCCAACTGGTATGACAATAAAATGAGCTCATAAAACGTGCTCCAATCTAAATTTGTGAAAAGATGCTAATGTTTTTACAAGGGAAGTGTTTTAGTTCGGGCTCTCAGATTTTGATAAAACTTTGCAGGTAGATTCGTCATGGCTTTATTAGTATACTGTCAAAATATTAGGACCCACAAAACGGTTTAAGTGGGTAAAAAATAGGTTTGAAATCCAAAAAAACGCAATCATTCTATAAATAATGATTTCATTGGCTTTGGGTTCGATTCTCATGGGGGGTGGTATATTTGTATTAGTGATGCTAGTTTAATATCTCTAGGTTGCTTTTTCCTTTTTTACTTTTAAAGATGTTTATGAATTTTATAATATTATTTATTTTTAAAAATAACAGCATATATAATGATTCTCAAAAATCATATGTTGAAACATAAAAATTTTTTACAATAGACAGGATGATTTTTAAACGAGTTGCTCGGTTTATAATATTTCCTAGATAAATAAGATTTCCAAGAAGTTTTCGATGTTCTTTTTCAAACTTGGTTGTACGCTGTCATACTAGCCACATTATGACAAAACCGTTGATGAAGGAATTTTTGAACACAGTGATTTTCGATGAATGGGTTCCGCCTAGCTCGTTGCTTATTATTGATTCGTGGAACGGATGGAAAGATGCAAACGGTTATTCGGACCCAAATAATGAAGATAATAAGTTAAAAACAGTTCAAATTCCTGCTGGTTGTACAGGTATGATTCAACCCTTGGATGTTGGCGTCTTTGGTGGATTCAAGAGTGTTATAAAAATTGTCACGGAGTATGCACGGCTATGTGAACCAAGCTTTCAAATACATCAAAGATCTTCAATCCTTCAGGTAACTTATTTTTAAATGCTTGGTTATAATATGTTCATAGGTTTTGTCTGTAATGTACCGTCAGCTTTGTTCGCCGAAACTCCACAATTGGGTAAAATACAGCTGGTTTGCGAGTGGATATAAAATCGATCGTCCGGGATCATTTTTTACACCGAAGCAACTGTTATTCCCAAAAGTGATCTCCAAAGGATGTGAAATAAGTAACTGTAAAAATGTATCTTTTATCCGCTGTCTTTATTGTGAAAAAATTTTATGCTTTCAACATATGATTGTTGAGAATCATTATATATGTTGATTTAATAAAATTTAATAATAATTTTTACAGTTACTTATTTCACATCCTTTGGAGATCACTTTTGGGAATAACAGTTGCTTCGGTGTAAAAAATGATCCCGGACGATCGATTTTATATCCACTCGCAAACCAGCTGTATTTTACCCAATTGTGGAGTTTCGGCGAACAAAGCTGACGGTACATTACAGACAAAACCTATGAACATATTATAACCAAGCATTTAAAAATAAGTTACCTGAAGGATTGAAGATCTTTGATGTATTTGAAAGCTTGGTTCACATAGCCGTGCATACTCCGTGACAATTTTTATAACACTCTTGAATCCACCAAAGACGCCAACATCCAAGGGTTGAATCATACCTGTACAACCAGCAGGAATTTGAACTGTTTTTAACTTATTATCTTCATTATTTGGGTCCGAATAACCGTTTTCATCTTTCCATCCGTTCCACGAATCAATAATAAGCAACGAGCTAGGCGGAACCCATTCATCGAAAATCACTGTGTTCAAAAATTCCTTCATCAACGGTTTTGTCATAATGTGGCTAGTATGACAGCGTACAACCAAGTTTGAAAAAGAACATCGAAAACTTCTTGGAAATCTTATTTATCTAGGAAATATTATAAACCGAGAAACTCGTTTAAAAAGCATCCTGTCTATTGTAAAAAATTTTTATGTTTCAACATATGATTTTTGAGAATCATTATATATGCTGTTATTTTTAAAAATAAATAATATTATAAAATTCATAAACATCTTTAAAAGTAAAAAAGGAAAAAGCAACCTAGATACTCAGTGTTTGGCGGACGGAGCTAGGGCGAACAACAACGAGTTTCAGGTGTGTAGTTGTCCCGCTAAGCAAAATAAATCTATCTCTCATGTTTATGTTTATGGTCAATACAGAACAGTAGACCAACAACGACTCGATGTTTACGTTTCTGGAGATAGGCAGACAAACAACGACTCGATGAATGGTTTTGGTTGTCAGTGCGGATCTGCTACGAGTATAGTGCAACCTTAAAGTGCATTTCAACAATAGACGACATTGTTTATGAGTTATCGTCATTATTTTTTTGTCTTGTTATTGTTTTTTATTGTTTTTATTGAACAGTTTTATGTTTTTATTTCATTCTTAACTTACAAGTTCTGATGACTTGTACATATTCGGAGCCATATAAACCTGAATTAATTTATATGTGTTTATCTATTAGATTATTCCAACGGATTGGATCAATTCTACAGGATTAATGGTTTGTTTTCCTATCATAGGTATTACTAATAACCAAGAAATTAAATTAGAAATTATATAATTTTAAATATTTCAGGCTCGAATGTGAATGATGACTTTGCCAAAATGGAGATTGACAAGGAAATCATGGTATACAGAATATTGACATTTAAATCGCGAGAATTTCTTGATTACAATTGACAAACTATTGTAAGTTTTGGAAAGTTAACTAATGATTATTGGATAGTTTTAGGACCACGGACATGGCGACGAGGACAAGCTACCACCATCCATGACAACGGCATTCATCATGTGAAGAATTCCTGGTTTGTTATTCTTTTTATTTATGAAGCCATTAAAAATCAAACTTTTCGTTTTTTGATTGTTGTTTAAAATAAAACTCATAGATGTCATTTCCGTATTTTGTGCATATGTTCGAATTATTAATTGTACGACTCCTTTTATTACGTACGAATTATATTATACGCAGCAACCAACAACTCAAAGTTTGATTTTTAACTGTTTCCGTTGAATAAGTTCAAATTAATAATATGCTCTTTCTTTTCTTTTGACGTGATTTAAATGCGTTTTTATGATGTTAAAAACAAAAGTTAGTTAGAGGATGTTTAAAGTTATCACGCTAAGCCAAGTGTCGAGAAAAGTAACTTTAAATGATTAATAATCCACAAATTCATTTTTGAATTTTTACGATATGTTTAAAACTTTGTTTTAAGTGGTCTTTTTTCGGCTCACAGGTCAAAATATTTTTTGATATACGCAAGAGTGGTTCGTTAGCTTATTTTTAATTTAGAAATTAACTTTTAATATCATTCAAATGTGAAAATATTGAAGAAAAATAATAAAAATAATATGTCTACACGTCAACAGAAAAATGAAGAGTATAATACTAATTTTCAACTCACTTAACATATCTAAAAACTAATTTTTAAAATCTAGATGCCCTCTAATGATGGTCATACATGGATGAATACGTCGTGCCAAGCAAGTTCGAGACGTAACAATGGAAATCGATACAAGGAGTTCAATACTAATTAAACAAATGGAAATTAATTATATTATAATTGTAACTATATATATATATATATTATATATATATATATATATTTATATATATTTATACTTTTTTTACTTGTTTTCAATAAACGTTGTACTATAATTAGTGTTGTTTTATAATATTATGAAATACGACTAGTGCCCTCTTTACACCCACAAACCATGGTCCGCAGGTGCTAGGATGATGGATAGATGCTGTCACGTTGGACAACCTAGCGTCATCTTTGTGCCCACAAACTAGTGTCCGCGGACGCTAGGATGGAGGAAATAGTTGCCTCCGCAGCGGGGACGCCCTAGCTCCAACCTAGCGCCATCCGCCAAACACTGAGTCACCATCTTGTTCCTTGTCCTATCGTTCTACCACTGCGCTGTCGTCCCACTGCCTCCAAAGCCAATGAAATCATTATTTATAGAATGATTGCGTTTTTTTGGATTTCAAACCTATTTTTTACCCACTTAAACCGTTTTGTGGGTCCTAATATTTTGACAGTATACTAATAAAGCCATGACGAATCTACCTGCAAAGTTTTATCAAAATCTGAGAGCCCGACCTAAAACACTTCCCTTGTTAGATGGTTTAAGACAAGCTGAATTAATTTGTCAACATGAGTTTTCTATTGAAAAGACGTAAAAATTTTCAGAAACGCTTAAAAATTGGAAAATTGTAATTTCCAGTTGGCGTGCTGTAGGGTTTAATCAATAATCAGATACAATACGGGTGACTGACACGCAATTTTTCAGCTTTTCTTCATCATAGATCCCGACGTTTGCACGTTGTCTTACTGTTAACGTATGCTTTCTTCTGCCTTTGTCAAATTACCGCTCATATTGGAATGGCATTGTCTTGTATGTGTAATTCCACAGCAATTGCTCAGATGGAGTCATCGTACGAGTTATAAATTTCTCTTCATATAATCTACTAATTAATTAAGTGATATGCCAATAGCTGTAACTGAAGGTTATGCTGATTTAATAGCTACAAATGAATCTCTATCCGTTGGAAGTGAAGGATGTACTAAACTTCAAGGAAAAGTTGTTAAAGATTATGGGGTTTGTCAATTAAATCAAATCAAATAATATTTTTGTTGATTGAAGGGTGATATGGTATGGTCCGTTCATATGCAAGGTTATATTGTATCTGCGTGTTTTGTTGGTAAGGATTCCTTTATATTAAGATTTTCATAGATAATCGTTCAGGAGGATTTTTCTTGGCATATCCTTCTGGTATTGCCGTGGATCGTTTCAGTGCACGTCACATGCTATCATTATCAATTGGTTCATTAGCTGTTGCCTCTTTGGTTTTTCCAGCAATGGCAAAATACTTTGGGGCTTATGGTGCAATTGCATCGAGATTTCTAATGGGCTGTAGTGAAGTATACCATAACTCATCCAGAATAATTATAAATATGATACCTTAAGGTGGTTATGATACCAGCATTAAACTCGGTTGTTACGAAATGGATTCCACTTCATGAGAAGAGCTTGGCAGCCTCATTATTCACTGCTGGAAATCAGCTGTCAGGCATGCTCGGAAATCCATTGGTTGCAGAATTGTGCGCCAGTTCATTTGGATGGCCCGCAATTTTTTATGTTGGAGCCTTGTTCGGAATCGTTTGGTTGATTTTGTGGCATCTAACTGTTCGGAATTCTCCAAATAATACAAAGTGGATTCATGAAAGGGAGCTGGATTATTTGTCAAATCATATGCCTCAGAAGAATATTTCTAATGATGATAAAAAGGTTAACTCAATTTGATTTGTTTGATACTTCGGAAATGCGAGTAGTTATTATTAAAATAATTTTGTAGCTAAAAAATCAATAGGTGATGAACAAACATACTCTGTATTTATTATAATAATCATTCGTATTGTAAAATAATGATTTTTATTGTCCTTTTCAGAGATCAGTGCCTAATGGAAGAGGAAAAAAATTAGGATTGAATGAGGTTCTCGTTTGGACGGTCATTCTTTTTTACGAAATTATGGGCTGTACATACTTAAGAGGAATTGAGAAAAATGTTGTTTGTGGCCGTGTGACCGTCCATCATTTTCTCTTCTTTTACTGCTCTTCCATTAGGCGCCGGTCTCTGAAAAGGAAAATATAAAGTACGTGAAGAATGTTAAATATAAGTAGAAAGCTGATAATACAAAGAACATTATGACATAAAATTCGTTATATAAAAATAATTTTATTTTGACAAAATATCAAAAACAAAAAAACACGGAAATTATTTTCTAGACCTATTATAATGATCTTGATGTGAAAAAAAAATCTGAAATAGTCTGTACCAATTTTATTTTACGAAATAAGCAAAAAATAGAAGGTTTAATTGCTCCCACTTATTCTAATAAACCACGAATTTGAAAATAAATAATAGGATATACCTTTCCAGAAGACGCCATGGATGAGCATGTTAAAGTCAGCTCCATTCTGGGCAATCATGATAAACAGCGTCATGGGAAACATGATGATTTGCCTCATCTTTATATACATTCCAGTCTATTTTAAAGATGTTCTAATGCTTGATGTTCAATCGGTAAGTCGAAAGTATAATATGATATTATATATAAATTTACTATCACAGAATGGCTTCTACAGTGCTATTCCGCACTTTTCCAACCTGGTGTCCAAGGTATTGTGGGGTTATTTAATGGATAAATTGCGTCAGAAGAAGATATTATCAAATACGGGTACTGTTAAGCTTTCTCAGATGGCCTGTAGGTTTTCCTCTTGTCATATAAATTTGAATAATGTTCTTAGCTATGGGTGGAATAGCGATTTCTTGTTACTTTTTGCGATTTATGGATTGTTCAACACCTGTTGCTAGTTTGTTATTATTGAGCGGTAGGTGTCAAGTAGATTGAAAGTTTTTTATATGTGTAAATATTAGTCGTGTCTGCTGCATTTGGTTTATCAATTTCCGGGTTTTACACGTCACTTTTATCGGTAGCACCATCACATATCGGAGTGGTGACAAGCTTGTCAACGGTTATAGGTATTTAATTAATTTGGATAATGTATGCTAATTTGATGTTTTAAGGTTTTGTTGGTCGTATTTTCATTCCTCAATTAATTTCTTATTTCAAAACAGTGGTAAGATATATTATAAAACTTTTTTCAAAGCCAATTTAGACAAAAAATCTCTAATCACGCCAACCTAAAATTACGATTTTGCAATACTTACAACACGCCACGGTCAAAAATCTGCGCGTGAATGCAAATGCTGCGTGACCGTCATAATTTTTTATTACACATTAAATAAAAAACAACGTTTTTGAGCGCTTAAAGTAAAACATGGTAAAATTCCTTTATTATATAATAAATACCCGTATCGATATTGTATATGAAAATAAAAATCAATGTATAAAATGAGAATAATACCTTTATTTTGGTGATTAAAAAAATAAGCAAAATAAAAATTCCTTATATCTTTTGTAATTCTCTACAGATCTTTTCCATTTTTATATCAATCGATAGAGCACATTTTTCTGATTCTATTGATACTAAACACTAATTGTTTGCAGTTGTCAAAGTTGCAGAATCTTTAAAAAATTTCTTCCTTAATACAATTTATGTCTGAAAATCAGTTATTTCGATGAAATATTTAATATATGAGAGGAATAATTGCAAGTTTACAGCGAGAAAATCTAGAAAATATAAATATGATAATATCCATAAATATAAATTTTAATAACAAACAAAGACAGTTAAATATAACAGAGAATACTTTTTGACTTATTAATTTCAAAAATTAGTCTTATCTTTATTTAAAGGTACAGGTTATACCAATAAGGAATCCATATTTTTAAAAACTTTGCCATAAAAACAATATTATTGTCATGCAAATAACAGCACTCACAGCCAATTGACAGAAGAAACATTAAACGGAAGAAACATTAAAAGCGGTTCGACTAACTATATAATTATTTGTAGCGACGGACATTTCCAACATACAATAAAAATCGTATACAATAAGAGTTTTGGTCCCATCGGCTTGCGAATATCATGCACAACATCAATGGATTGTTGCTTAAAACCGTTTGTTTCAGAAAATTAACGATATTGCAACTTTGACAACTCCAAACAATTAGTGTTTAGTATCAATAGAATCAGAAAAATGTGCTCTATCGATTGATATAAAAATGGAAAAGATCTGTAGAGAATTGCAAAAGATATAAGGAATTTTTATTTTGCTTATTTTTTTAATCATCAAAATAAAGGTATTATTCTCATTTTACATATTCATTTTTATTTTCATATACAATATCGATACGGGTATTTATTATATAATAAAGGAATTTTACCATGTTTTACTTTAAGAGCTCAAAAACGTTGTTTTTTATTTAATGTGTAATAAAAAATTATGACGGTCACGCAGCATTTGCATTCACGCGCAGATTTTTGACCGTGGCGTGCTTACAAGAATTTTATTAAATTTCACGTGCAAGTTAAAAACTAAGTTTACAGGCTTTTCTTGAAAATTCGTCTGAAATACTTCGCTTTGAATTTTCACGAAATTTGTAATAAAAATTACTTTCCTGAGGGCCTATTTCAGCGAATTCTTTTGGCATAAGAGAGGAAAACTATAGAAATAGATGTACACGGAGATTTCTTGTATGTTTATTTTATTTGAACCAGAATTTCCGTTTTTCTTTTCACTTTCTAGACCGTAATCAGTGTATTTAAATAAAAAAAAAAAACTTCAATGCAAAAATATACCTAAATCTACAAGTTTTATTTGTACGAATTATGGTAATCTTAGTTCTAGATTAGCGCGAAACAGAAAAAATCAAACGATAATTTCGCAATATTTAATATGGTGTGAATGTGTTTTGAGTGTAATTTGTTGTTTTAAATTTTTCAATGATACAATTTATGATATTTTTGCAGTTTCCCGTATTATCTCTGAAGAGAGTTTTAAATCGACATAATGTTGAACCCTGTTATGAAAATTTCGACTTTTGAATGTAACATAATGAGAAATTCTAAAAGATGTTGTTATACCAGCTATTTTCCGAGTGTAAATAAAACTAAATAAGGAGGTCATCTTTCGATCCAAAAGGTTTCCAACTGAAAATTTGCATGATTATAGCTGAGGACATTTTCACACCGAATGGAAATATAAATTTTACAAACTGTTAAATTAATTTTCTAATTTAAATTAATTTTCAATTACACATTATTTCTACCTCGATTTTATGAAGTTGGTCTTCAAATATATCCAAACCGTAATATTTCCCTTAAACATTAAATTAAAGACGTTTTTCTGGTCTCTCCTTTTTGAAATTGCATTTGGTGTCAATTTTATTAGTGCTCACAAAAATAAAATGGCATAAAACTTTTTTACTTGAAAATTTGAAATATATTGTTACATATATCGCTTCTTGAATGAAACATGCCTATCATTGCTCAATCCGAAATCAACGCGTTCGGATTCACCAGTGTATTGAAATAAATAATACTGAAACAATGAACTGCCCTGGCTTCTTCACATTTTGCGAGACAATCGTGTACAAATTGGAAAACCAATCCGTTCACTTTTTATTTTAATTTTTTAATTTTTAAAGCGTTATTTCTTTGAACCTTAAAACAGATTGAGCACGATTAATCAATAATTCTAAACGGTTCTAAACAACAAATTAAATCAAATTGGAAAAAGTTAAACTTTAAATAAAAAAGAATTTATTATCCTTTTCAGAGATCGGTGTCTAATGGAAGAGCAAAAAAAAATAAGAAAAATGATAGTCTCGGCTGGACGGCCACAAGGCCACCAACTTTTTCGTCTATTCCTCTTCAATGTGGGCTGCCCATTTTTTTGAGACAACACACATTGATGAAATAGAAAAGAATGGCCGTCCAAACGAGAACCACATTTCATTTTAATTTTGTTCCTCTTCGTTTAGGCACCGATCTCTGAAAAGGATAATAAACAAAAAGTGAAGGGTTAGGCATTTCTGGCAAGATGCGCAGTTGTCGTTGCAGTGCAGTGCTGAAATGTTGTCTATTGGCACGATAAATGAGCAGTAGTTATTAGGAATGTGTTCCTGTTTTTCGGTATATTATGTTGTTAAATCTAAAAAAAAATCTACACGCAAAATACAAGACGTTCGAGATGAAGTAAAGAGGTATTATTTTTGCTGTTTGAGATACATATCTGTGGTATTTTGGCGAAACACGATGTACAGGAATGTTGGTACAGGAAGGTTATGGCGTTTGAGAATATGAAGGGAAAGGTTGCAACATTTATGTAGAATAATTTAGTAACAAGATGAGGACATTGCAGTATGTAGCGGAAAAAACACCTAGCACAGCAAATTAGGTTTAGGTATTGTCCTTTTCAGAGATCGGTGCTTAATGGAGGAGGAAAAAAATTAGGATGGAATGAGGTTCTCGTTTGGACGGCCTCTCTTTTTAGACGGTCATTCTTTTTTACGAAATTATGGGCAGCACACATTTAAGAGGAATTGACGAAAAAGTTGTTTGTGGCCGTGTGGCCGCCCATCATTTTCTCTTCTTTTATTGCTCTTCTATTAGGCACCGATCTCTGAAAAGGATAATACCTAAATCTACTTTCATCTGGAGATGTGTTTCATGTACCAACGTTCGTGTACATCTTGTTTGGCCGATATTTTTTTAAATTAAATTCCGTCACAATAACGTGGAATTTTATAATTCGACGTCGAACTTTTAAAAATCGATCATTTAGCTTGGCGTGAATTTCTTATTAAAACAATAAATCTATATTCTTAATATTTAGGGAACTGCGGAAGAATGGGGAAATGTTTTGCTCGTGTACGTATTTTCAAGCATTTTCTCTGCAATTATTTTTGTTATATTTGCATCCGGTATTAAGCATATTTAACAAAAACATTTAAATAGTTTTTTTAGGTGAAGTACAAGAGTGGGACTACTCAAAGAGCCACGCTATCAAGCAAAAGTCACAATCTTTGATTGTTCCGGAAAAGCAAGATATATAAATCGATTATTAATTTAATATTTTATTAGACTTTTTTTAAAGTTTTTTTAAGGCTCTGACAATATATTTTTGTTTTCATTGTTATTCATTTTTACAAAATTAACTGTGAGAATAGTTATCAACGGGTTGACAATATGAATTTCAATAATCTCTTATATTTTTTATATTTGTGATTTTAATGTTTGGTATATCTACTATATATTATTCCAATGGTTTAGTGATCGGATTATTATTATTGCTTTAATATACGATTGGTAATATTGAAATAAACTTTGTTTTGAAAATACCTATAGATTTTTATCATTTAACTATTAAAAATTTGGGTTTCTCTTCGAAATTTCATCAATTCAGAGGCAACTACGTTTTCGTATTCTTAATTCCTTTTTTCAAAAATTTAATTTTAATTTTTAAATCTGTCGATTAAATTTTGCGTCAAAAATTACGTGAAATCTGGAAATGAGGGACACAAAATGACGTTAAATCTGGATATGAGTGACATTCGATTCCCAATCCGAATCCCGCTCATCAATGGTTTGAACGTTGGTTTGATTTGACGATTTAACCTATTGTAATTTAGAAAGATTATCCCTATTTTATTGGATTCAAATTGTGAGAGTGTACTTTTGTAATTAATAAATAATTACGGATGATTTTTTGTCTCTTTCATCAGGTTCCTTTTTAAGTCTATTTTGTCAGGTCCGACTTTTCGTCTTTGTCCTACTCCATGCGATTTTTATGTCATATGATCTGGGAAAGTTGATTTTTTCGTTGGAACATCCTTTATAATATTTCAGCTAATTATCTTGAATTTATGAGCTAATGTGTCTTATTAAATTATTTGTTAATAAGATTTGTTTCAAAACATATGTAAAATAGAAAGTTTGCAAAAAAATGGCACGCCATTTGAAATGTTCTTTTTGTTGAATTTTTTTAGTTGATATTACAGTACTCCACGTAAATATAACGATTCTAAATTTGTGTATCAGAAACTATACTGAATCACAAAAATATTTCTGGTATAAATAATATGGGCGGTCTAAATGAAACCCGGTTTAATTTGTTACAGTTGGCTTGAACTAAATTAATTATTTAAGCGTAAAACACCCTTAACTTTGAACTTATAGGTGACACACCGGGTAGTATAACATAGGAGAACGCCTTAGTAGGTAGTGAACAAAAGACTTGTACGACCGGGCAAAAATTCGGCAATAAACAACTTGACCATTATAAAATATATTTTTAAATCTTTGTGATTAAGCTACTCTAAAGAATACGTGAATTGTTATTGTGGTTAACAACATTGAAAAAATACAGATAATTTAATTATAAAGAAAAACAAAATTTTTAAATAATTTTTTGTTTCTTCACAACATATTTTTGAATATGCAAATTTTTTGACCATTAGAAAAAACACAAGAGATATATTTTATTAATCGGAAAAAAATTCTGTATTAAATGATACTCCGACCTTACCTTAAGGATCATTCAATAATTATTTATTTACATTTCTGTTACTACAAAATGTACATATTTGATTCAGATGGGCAATACCGACCCCAATCAAGGAAGCAGCTCAAACGTTTGTCATATTCATTTAAAATGAAACATATTTTTATATTTTTAGAATAATCCTTGTTGGATTCAATCTTTAAAAAGTCAGGAAAAGAATGCTTCTAGACGAAAACTAAAATCTCCAATATTTATATATATATATATATATATAGTTATAGTTAGTATTTAAATAGGTATGCTAGTTAGGTGGATAGTTGGATAAAAATTCATTATTTGTTTTATATTATTTCTTTACACAATAATAATTTTATTTGGTATGTGTTGTATATGAAAAGAGATTATAGCAAGAAATATTGAGATTCTGAATTGGAATCATTATATAAAAATATACGAATGGCAAAGATATATCGGCAAAAGATATTTTATGGTTTGTTGTTGAATGAATCGTGACAAATCTAATAAACGAATACTGTCTAGAATACTTCCCTGCAAAATGAATCCAGAAATGAATTCTGGAGTTGATACATTAATATAATTTCCGATCACTATCTATAAGAATCATCTACAATTATAGTTTCAACTCTGAAGACACGAAAACAATTCATAGGATTGGTATTATATCATTTTCCTTCGGAAAAGCATATATAATCTCTATCTTAAGAAAAATTTAAATATATTTCATTATTGAATGATCGTTAAGATAAGTTCGGAATATCATTTTATAGATAATTTTTTTCCGATTAATAAAATAAATCTATTGATTTTTTTCTAATGGTCAAAAAATTTTCATATTCAAATTTATGTTGTGAAGAAACAAAAAAAATATTTAAAAATTTTGTTTTTCTTTATAATTAAATTATCTGTATTTTTAATTCCATAATAGTATAAAACATATTTTACTTATTGGTTGTACAACCAAAATATTTAATTTTTTTAAAAATTTTAAGAATTAAACGCGAAATGCGTCAATAGCTGAAAAAATGCGTCAGCAAACTATGTGTGCTGATCCCGTAACATGTCATTTTACCCGCAGTGGGTGACTAACTCTTGTTCTCTAATTCTCTCATTCCCTCTTACTAGGGAGGTCATTTTTGGATCCAAAAGGTTTCGGGCTGAAACTTGGCATGGTGATATCTGAGAAAATTTTATTAGTGCACACAAAAAATTGTCCTGCACTGGGGGGTTTAAGTGGGTTAAAAAAAGGTTCAAAGTTACCAACATCAACATTCCTATAGAAAACAGTATAAAACCATCAGATTTTGCTGCCGAGAATTAATTCGAACATAATGAAAGCAGCGGCAAGCATAGGTGGTCAAGTGGGTAAGAGGTTCGTCATTCAACAAAAAAGGTATCAAGTTCAATTCCTTACGTCGGCATTTAATTTATTTGATTTGTTTTTTTTCCGTCTTTTGGCCCTATGATGATAAAATCCAAAAAAGAGATAAAATTTTTAAAATTTTATTTTTAAGAGTGATTAGAGTATTTACAAAAAAAAATACAATTTTTTTTTCGGTCCTCTGAATTTTGAAGGTTCTGGCAGGTGGTTGCTCGAATGTTCGGGCAGCGGGTTTGTATGTGTTTTCATAACAATTTCGTACAAAATTAGTGCAGTTATCGATACAGCGACATATCGACACAGCTATCGAACATATTCCTAGCAATTTTCAGAAACTTTACGAAAACTCACATACCGTCCTAACATCAGCATTATCTCTTGGACCTGACATTGACTTGGACGTTGACAACCCAACAATTTTTTAAATTTTATTTTAAGAGACTGAAGCATTTTCAACATTATATCAAGCGATTTAAATGCTCCATGAGACTCTGCCCATACATCGTGACGATTCTTGTGACTGTGTCATGAACGAAAGCTGCTCGTTAGGATGCTGTGTGGTTTTTTCGTGAATTTTCTGTAAACTATTAGAACTATGTTCAATGACTATGTTGATTACCGCACTGATCAGAACTGATATTGTTCAAAATTGTTATGAAAACACACGCAAACCCGCCGCCAGAACATTCCAACCATCAAACAGCCTCCTAACAGTGGAAAGTCCAGAGGACCACCCTACTTACAGTATTTTTATACGGTAATATTCTTTTATTAATTGAAAAAATTAAAGACACCAAACATTTATGGAAACCCTTCTTTTAATTTCAGCCTCTACGCGCACTATTATTAAATACAAGCTTGTTTGAGGGTTTCTAGGAAAATTTTCTAGTTCAATTTCAAGGTTTTTAGATATTTAAAGACAATTTTATTAAACTTGAGTGAAAGCTTATCTGTTATTACTACGTGGAAATTCAAAAATCGTGCTTAAAAATGAGAAAAATTTAGTTTTCATTTGGCGTGCAGCCTTCTATGGTTCGGGAACATGGCGAGGAATACCTGTCAATTAGATTAAAAGATATTTTAAAGAATTAAAGTTTTGACAATATCTGACGATGGGTCCGGAGATGATTTGATTGATTGTTTCATAGAATCGTAATTTCGAAGAGAGACATTAAAAACGACAAGTTTAATTATCGTTTTGGGAGGAAGATGAGGATAATTCTCATAATTCTTATAACGACGAAATTATTTTAGAAGATAAGTGCGCTTATCGGAAAAAAATGTAGTACAAAGTATAATGTATAAAACGGAGATAAAACTCAGTAATTTTTTTAAATTTTATTTTCCGACGGGATCAATTATATTTAACAACTCCCTAAATAAAAAGTTTCGAAGGCAAATAATAGGCTTACTCTCAACATCAATTTAACATAAAAATAAATAGCGCACCAAGAGTTTTTTGTATCTATTTAATTTTTTTAATCGTCTAGGAAACTTAACTCTCGTCGTCCACTCAAATTTTTCAGCTGACATTTTCAATGTTTGGTTATATAATGTAAAAATAATTAAACCATCACTTCATCGGTTTCAATATTATATTTAACTCTAACTTCAGTATTTAAAAACTCTATATAAGTATATAGAAACTATGCTTAATTACAACTTTTACAATTGTTCAATTTCCTATCTTTAATCAATTTGATTTCAATTACTTTTTTTTGACAATAAATGGATAATCGAACTTATAACTCAATAATTGATGATAATTACTCAGTTCAATATTACTTAAATAATGTGATTCCATTGATATCAACTTTTATCAACTGTTATGGATTTTACATTATTAAAAAAAGATCCAACAATGAAAGAAGAGAATACTTGGTGGTGTTTATCTCCTATCTGGTGATTTTAACCATCCTTATATAGTCAAAATAAAAATTAAGGTTATGGTTTATCTATCAAATTTACTATTTGGATCCATATTTAATTTTGTAATTCATACACCATTTGGAGCACTTTATTCTATATCATTTTTGAAAAACTATTTAACATGTTTTACTATGTTGGTAAGTAATTACGAAAATGAGAGACAACTGCTTAGCATCGTTAGGGTAATCAATGTCTTGTGTATACTCGATTGAAGGTTTAAAATTATAAAATCCGTCAAAAAATTAGAATTCACAAAATTGGTTAAGCGTGTAAAAAATGGGTCTAAAACCTTGCGTCTTTCAGATAAACATGTTGTATAATTAATATTAATAAATCTCGTTTCGGATCCAACGCTCTATATATTAGGGTGAACCAAAATTTTTTTCCGATTTTTATTAAAAATTTAAACATAATTTTACAACACCTGAAAAACAATTAGGTTTCAAAGTAAAGACCATTTGACTGTATGGCTTGAACCCATCTATCGGCAAGTTGTTCGATCCCGCTGCGGTACCACTCCTTGTTATTAGAGGCGAAAAACTCGCGGAACCCGTTTGCGACATCGGTCAGGTTATTGAAGGCTTCGTGGTCGTAGCTTCAATTTGAAGCTACGACCACGAAGAAAGTGTGCCATGGATCGGAAAACGTGATAATCAGATGGCGCAAGGTCCGCGACTATAAGCTGGCTGTGGAAGAAGTTCAATGGCGTCGAGATTTTTGATCTTTTCCTTCGTTTGTCTGGCGGTGTGCGGTTTTGCATTGTCTTGTTGAAGGAGTATCCGCTTCCGATTGATCAATGCTGGATATTTCTCGCCAAGTGCCGCATACATTCGATCAAGTTGGGCTCAATAAAGGTCTGCGAGTACTTATTGATGGATTGGTCTCCACAGCTTCACGAATTGCTTCAGAATCCACTGTCGTAGGTCGCCCTGAATGTGTCTTGTCCTCGAGATCAGTGTCGCCGTCGTTAAATCTTTTGAACCAATTTCGCGCAGTACGATCCGAGACCATATTGTCGCCTTCAACTTCGAATATCTTTTTAGCTTCTCCAGCTTCGTTGAAGCTTTGTTTCCAGCCATGGCGTAAAATAACACGAATTTCGGATTTTTCCATGTTTCTTCTACAAGTTAAAAAATGTTAAATAAAAGACGAATTAAAAAATTTTAGTATATATTATGATAGAGCTGTTCAAGAGCTTTAAAAATATATAACCATGTATATAAAAATCTTTATTTGGTAAAAAAAACAATTAGACAAAAAGATATAGGAAATCGGAAAAAAATTTTGGTTCACCCTAATATTTACAAGACTTTTTGTTTTTTAGATTTTAGTGTTTTGTTAGATTTTCTTCTTATTAAATCAATCGTTTTATTATATTTCTTTAACTTTTACGTGTTTTACGTTTATGCAATCAAAATCATTCCTATAATTGTAGTAAATTTCAAGAAAATGATTTCAGTAATCCATTTCATTTCTACCAATTTCACGAATTAAAAACCAAATATTTATATTTAACCTATAAGTCGGTTTTACGGGACACTCGTTGATTTCGAACAAAACAAAAAGAAGTGCAATTGCGGTTCGACGCAAACCAATTTGTTTTTATTTTGTGGCCAAATACGATGTTTCACCTGCACGAAGGTAGTCGCGTTTCAGAATATGAAGGGAAAGGTTGCAACATTTATGTATAGTCGATTCCAAATGCGATTACCGCCGCATTTGAGGCGCACTTTTGAAATATGATTTTTCATTTAATTTTTATGATTAGAATTTTCCACATTTTCTTGATTTTGCTCGTACTACGCCGTTTTTATTAATTACTTTTTCTCAAATAAATTGAAGAGTTTTTAGATGTTGTTCCAGTCATTTTTGATCGCACACCGAAGGCAGCCAATAGAAAAATCGCCTTCATATAGAAATAAAGATCAACTAATTTTTTAAAAAATTCTGAATTTTTGAAAAAAATTGACGCTGCTCTGTAACCGTGGAGCACCTTATTTGATAATTTTGTAGAATGTGCCTGATTTGAAATTTTACAAAACCCAATGTTAAGAGCATACTTTGTACAACAAATTTCCATCAAAATTAAGCAAATTAGGCTTAGTTAGTGCTCATATGAGCATTTTTAAGGAAAAACCATTTATGGCTGATTTAAGTGGTCATTTTTTGAAATTCATGTTTCTGCACTGACTATAGTCTTTACAAACATTTATTCTATGAGGAAAACTTAACCGAGTTAGAAGATTTTATTTTTGAAATATTTTAAGGACACTATAAGGTGCAAAATGTTAGAATCAAATAATTTGAAAACTCTATTTTAAATTTTTGAGATTAAGTGTTTATTGATAGATAAAACAAGGGCGAGCAATTATATACTTGTTTTTAAATTTAATTCGAATTCTAAGAAAAGTTATGATTTTTTAAAGTTTAAAATTTCAATCGACTATAAAATACACGTCAATTACCGTAACTACGTCAAGTTGCATTTCAAAAAATTCAGAATTTTACGAGCAACAAAATGATATAACTCACGTCTCATAAAAATCACTCGTTCTTCTATAATAGTCGAAATACTGTTTTCAAAAAAGAACAAAAAAGAATAAATTTGTTGAACGTGTGATCAAATTCGTTGATATTTCTTTCTATGTGGAGGCGATTTTTCTATTGGCTTCCTTCGCCGTGCGATGGTTGTTGAATAATATATATTGTCCTAATTTTTTTCCTCTTCCATTAGGCACCAATCTCTGAAAAGGACAACATTTATATATATATATATAGGTTTATTAATACCAAAATGGGGTGGTAAGCCTCTCAGCTGCGATAAATTGTGCTCAATTCATTGAGAAAGGAGAATCACATTATTATACTTATTAATAGCTCGAAGGGTGGTTACCAGTAATTCCGTATTCTGTATTCCGTGTTCCGTATTCCGGAAATTTAAATTTTATTCCATATTCCGAATTGGAAATTTCTATTCCGTCCATCATGGTGGTTACCCAATCGGTTGTAAATTGTCTCCCTCCATTTCGAACGACTACATTTACATTTATATTTGAGTTAGAAGTAATAGTGTGTGCCCTTTAATTTCGAGCGGTTGGCTTACCAGGCTTCCGTGTACCGGACCAAAACGAGGAGCTGGAATGGGATCAGGGCTCCTTCAACCTGCGCTGTCGAGGATGGCCAAATCGAACGAAGTTGTTGTGGGTTAGATGGCACTTTAGAACTTTTAAAATCAAAATTTCTAAAAAGTGGGCTACAATACCATGTTTTCTACAGTAATACCTATATTGAAAAAAACCAGTTCCTTGATGTTTCTACGAAGTTGGCGGCCCCTTCGTTGGTAGCTCCAAACTTGACTTCTAAAACAAGCAAACTAAAATAAATCTTTTTAGAATTATCATTCGAGTAACATGAAACTATTTGACAATCCGATCACATTCGTTTTCGACAAATTTGATGAGACATCCTGGTTCAAATTGACTATAACTTCCGTATTAGTTGGTTCCACTCTTGTAAGTTATTTCAAGCGGTTCTTTCTAATTTAAAGTTTTCAGTTGAAGTTTATTCTATACCGATTAATAATTTATGAGTTAAAAATGCAGCATACTAACATGAGCGAAACAACCAAAAGGATACATCAAAGAGCCGTTGAAAGTTTAAATCGTGAAGGTGGAATCATGACAATGTTCACGTTTTGTGCCTTCATGTGTTTAACTATAAATAATCTATTTAATCCAGAAAAAGATACAAAAGGTTTAGTCATCAACTATTTTTATAAATAAACAATCTGTTTAGTACTTCGTGCCATATCATGCGCCATATTCACGAGCCAATCTATTATAGCTCAATTATTTTCAGTTCATTTCAAGTATAAGCGACGAAAATTGAAGATCATGCCTGTTTCCACGATCGGAGCCGATTCACGAATATAAAACATCATTTGAATGCTCATTTGTAACAATATTTGTTTGTTTTTCAATGACTCAGCATTGTTAGAATATATGCAAATGATAAGAATAACCGATAAAACAAACTGTTATTTGGAATCATTGCGTTTATGTTGGTATATATTTATTGATTTTTCACTTATTCTAGCCAGTTAATTATGGTTATAAAGAATTGTTATTTTTATATTATATTATATATTATAATTCATCTAACAAGTATGAGTCTCTTTAAATGTTAATTACTTCTAATGATTTTTAGAGCTTTCGTCATGCCTTATCTGTGAGACATGTGGCGGATCAACTTGCTATGAGAAAGATAGGTGGGTTCAGCAAATCTGCTCATCATCAGCATTGTATTGCTATCGATTGTCTATCGATGGAAAAGGTTTGAGCTCGTTGTTTGAAATGGAACGAGGGGCACTTAATCTCCTATGGTAATAAAATGAGCTAAGTAAACGTTCTCAAATTCAACTTTTTAGAAAGATATTCATATTTTTAGATTGGTTAGAATAAATCTAGTTGAATTGCCCTGAAAAAAGTTTTGTTATAATGACGTAAAAGTTGTCAGACAAAAGAGTTACTTCCATCTGATTGAAATTAACAAGGGAAGTCACTTTAGCGTCCGCTTGAGATTTTAATGAGACTTGCATCATTGATAGATTCGGGTGCGCTGATTCCAAATCCGTTTTCAAAATCGGCGCAATATTTCTCTGAGCCTAGATATAAGCCGTCAAAGTTTATTTTTTGATAGGCTTATTGATGTGCTCAAAGGGACGCTAAAGTGACTTCCCTTGTAAGATTCTTCATTAAATGATATTTTATAAAAGCTCATATAATATATTATATATTGAGGACTTTCTGATGTTTTTTCATTTTCCATATTGCCATTACAATATTTTAATTCAAGGGATTTTGAAATTTGTTTTTTTGTTGTTCTAGAACTACTATAAGTCAAGCCAAATTTCTTGTGACGTCAAATTTCAAACTTGTTGTGCTCTTTAATTAAAAACTAGATTTCAGCCTTCCGACGAGGTTGCTCGGACTTTTCGTGCTCAAGTCTTCCTGGAATCGAACCAGGAACTGAATGCCGAACATGTAGTTTTGATAGGTTTGTGAATTAAATTAAATTTATGTTTTCTATGCAGTACACAAAGTATGTAAATAATTATTTTTTTAAATATAAGCAAACATGAACCATTTAGCTTTAATATTTAATTAAGACACCAAATATTTTAATTATAGTCTTAAAAATCTATTTATAATTGTTTATTATAGTCAAAGCTATCAATTATGTTGAAAGCGTCAAATAAAATGGGAAAAATCACGAAACTTGACATATTTGCGGTAAATCCTGCGCATACCAACTGCAAACACCCTTCACATGTCTATGGTAATTAATGTGGAGTGTATAACCAATTGAAGTTTATCACTAGAAAAAGCGTAAAATATAAATCTATAATTTTTTTACAAAAAAATTCCTAAAATATGAATTCAGTGACATTCTAAACAAAAATTAGATTCGGAAATTAAGTAAAGGTTTGATTTTTTTAAATTGTGACTTTCAAATTATATTAGACATAGAATATCTTAACCAAAATTTTATGACGAACATAATTATTTTTGTATAGCTGCCGAGGTTTCCGATAAACTCATTTGCTACAATAGAAAATAACTATGATAAGATGTCAATTAATGAGAAAATGACTTCACATTAACATAAGGAAGAGTGATTGGTCTTGGTTGGTGGAAAACAGGCAGTGGTGACGATTTGACAACATATATTTAATTGAAAAACTATTTAAAGTTTTAGTCAAGCTTATTGTTACTCGCCACAGGCCAATTGACACTGGAGATTTTGCAATAGTTAAGCACGATTCATTAATCTTCCCGTGTAAGTTAAAAACAACAATTCTCGTCAATTTTGAACGTTTCTTTTAAAATATCTGTAACGCTTTAAGTTTTAACAAAAAGTTAGATTTAAGTGGCTTTTCTGATCATTTGTTTAACTTAATAATTTGATGTGCTCGCCGCTGTGGTTTCTATCTATAAAGCCCTGATATAGAATTTACAAAATAGAGATTTCAAGTCATTCCAGTTAAATATTTGGCTAATTGTAATGTCTCTGAAATGCTGCAAACCAACAATAACCTCATATATTTTCGTTAGAAAAACTGTATGATTTTCAAAAACAATAACGTGAAAACGGCTTTTCTGCTTTAGACTTCTAAATTATCCAAAAAATACATATTCATGATATACTCTATTCACACCCCGAATTGTATGGTAATAAAATGAGCTCAGTAATCATGCTCAAATATAACTTTTTAGAAAGATACTGACTTTTTTCTATAGTTTAAGACATGCTTAATTAAATTTTTGTCAACAATTTTTGCAAACGCGCACGCCAAATGGAAAGAACGCATTTTCGATTTTCAAGCGATTCTAAGTTTTTGCGTCCTTTTTTTTTTAATTTGAGAACGTTTACTGAGCTCATTTTATAACGATACCAGTTGGCGTGCATCATTTATTAAAAATTATTTAAAAATTCTTTTGCTAGGACTAAAAAAAATTATTTAGGTATATTGATAAATAAAATGAGTAAAAAATAAATTTACAACCTTAAATAGGTTCGATTATAGAGAGTGGGCGCAGGTCCCTGTGAAGATCTTTTTCTACCAATGAGGTATATTTTGTGATCCTTTAAGTAACGAATAACCTAGATAAAAAAACAAATATGACAAGTAGATTAATAAGTTTCTTTATTGGTTGATTTCTCGCATGAAGATTTTAATTTCTTCCTAAAATAATTATAAAGAGGACTATTTAGATGCAACAATGAAGATGACCGACATTTTGAGCAAAAGGGAACTGGATTAAGCTGGTCGAAAAATAATTCAAGTACGACGATTTCGTCTATCTTTCGCAACATAATTTTAATTTTCTTTATCGGGTATATATAAAATATTCATTTGTTATTTTATTATCTTGACATTTATTTAAATAACAACGTTTTATTGAAGTTTATTAATAAAAGCAACACTAGAAGACTACAATTAAAAACCCGTAAATTAAACAGAACATTATTTTTCAAAGCACATGAGTGAAAAAAGATGAATTTAAAATGTCTATATCTATCATCTAAAGATAAACAGCACTTTTACGATTAGCAAAAAAGTTGTTCAAATCTTCTCGAATCTTTGGATTACAAATATAATAAATAACAATCCGAATAGCTGACGTAAACATGTATACAAATGAAACTAAATCCGAGAAGAATGTATGAAAAGTTGATGAAAGTAATGGGTCCTCGTCGGATTTCAGTATCTGATGTCCGGAACGTTCCAGAACGGTTAATATGAGGTGAAGAACGTTTGATATCAAATATGAGATGACGATAGCTGTCATTGTGAATACAGCGCTTCGAACGGACGCTGACATTGCTTTCAGCGGTGGAAACGAGAGACCGATTGCTGAAACTATATTTGAGATGATTAGAGGGTTGACACAAAAGCGATTCAATATTGCAACATTTACGGCACTTTGAATGTAACTTACTCGTAGACGACTTATGAACAGGTGTTTGGTGGGTTAGAAGACGATCTTCGCGGTAACAAATCTCCGTCGTTTGAGCTTCCTCTTTTTCAGCACTATCCGAGCACATTCGCTTAACGATGACCATGTTGAGCGCAACTAGAAGTATGAATGGAACGAGGGTTTGTGCAATTGTCATCACGTGAAAATCGAAAACACGATAAGCTTCACTCTCGCTCACCCATTCTCTGAAATCACGAAGGCTATAAAGATATTAATGTTGGGTAATTTTTAAAAATGTGAAGATATTGTCTTTTGCAGAGATCGGGGCCTAATGGAAGAGGAAAATTTAGAGCAAAATGAGTTTCTCGTTTGGACGGCCACTCTTTTGTCTCTCGTCAATGTGTGTTATCTAAAAAAATAGGCGACAAACATTGAACAGGAATAGATTGAAAAGTCCTTTGTGGCCGTGTGGTCTAAACGAGACTATCCTTTTGTTATAATTTTTGCTAATTTATTAAGCAACAATCAGTGATGGGAGGGACTCCCCCGGTTTCCTTTAAAAAGGGGTCCCGGGTCCCAAGTATTGAAAAAGGGAAGTCCCGGTCCTGGGTCCAGGGAAGGGAAAAAGGAAAGTCCCGGGCCCCGGGTTTTGAAATTTTCAATTTTTTAAGGTTCCACCCGCCCGGAATTCCGAAAAACGGGGTCCCTCTCATCACTGGCACCGATCTCTTAAATGTAAAATAAGTTTTTTTTAAATTTTAGCAATAAATAGAGTTATATTTGTATAAAAAATATCGTATGTTTTAGCAATAACTAGGTGAAGATTCCCGCACGCCACCCGCTTTAAGAAATTTATTTTCGAAAATAATGTGTTAAACCTTGAGTTCGCCAACTGAAAAGTTTTTTAAAATTTTTAGATCATATTACAGTACTCCAAATGAATATTCCCAATGATTTTGTTTTTATTCAGTGGAATAATATATCAGGAACAATCTCAATAAACACAAATATCGCCGCTATAATTTACCTGGGTGGTCTAAAATAGTTAACTGTTTAAGCTTCTACAGTTGGCGTGCCTTGAGTTATCTAATGCTTTTTAGTTATGCTCTATGGATTGATAAATATTCATAACTCACTAAAAATATTCTTATAAATTTCTTAAAACTCCACGCGTCAATGAGAAAAAAATTATTAAAGTGAAATTTACAGGTTACAGGTCTTTTCTATAAAACAATTTTATTCTGCTTGTTTGTTTATTTCTTCGTTTGCTATCAAATAACACATTTCCTAAATTCCAACCTTTGATTTGTAGTCATGGTTCTGAAGAAGTCCGGACAATCCGGATAATGCTCTACCATTATTGCAAACAAGGTGGGCAATCGAAGAAGACAGCACGTTGCCAACGAAACAATGACGGTGACATGTCGGCCGGTGGTTGAGTGGAACGCCTTCAGAATTGGATTCTTTTTCTTGGATGTCCAAAATAATCGTTCAAGTGTTGCGAATATTAACATGTATGGTATGGCCAATTGAGTTATCCGCGCAATCATGTAGGTTGGAATTATGTAGACATAATAGAGAACAAATAAACTCTGTAAATTGCCGATGAGGACAGAAGTATATATATATATATATGTTACCTCATTTTTCATATAACTGACAATTGCATCTACTCCGAACATTAAAATATATTCCAGACAAATGGCAGTGTCAAGACATGCTAAAACAGATGGATACAGTGTTGCGGGTGTATTCGAGTTGCGAAACTGAAATAATTACGAGTTTATGATCACATTAAAAACAAAGCATTTTAAGGGACTATGTGATAATACGACTGATGTAAAAAGAGAAAAGTATTTAAAGGAGAATAAGAGAGGAAATTGTGGTCTCGTTTGGGGCAAAGAGACAAACGTGTCAATTTAATTTTCAAATTTTTATTAATTCGCTTCTATTTCAGCCGAGGAACGAGAAATTTCCTCATAGATGATTTCCTCATAGATGATCATAATTATTAAGAATTTAACAACCTAAGGAATACCAAATAAAACAAGAAATTACGTGAAAAAACCAAAATTAATTAACACCTATAAACTCTGACTATTTAATTTATTTTATTGTAACATACTGGTAATCCAGGGAAACCGGGGGACGAACCGTTTGAGATTGGTCGGTTTACTGGAAAATCCCGGTTCGATTTGTTGGTCAAAAACTATATATATATATATATAATCGAGAGCAAATATATTGCGTAAAAGTAATTATTAAACGTTTAAATTTTAATGATAAGTTAATTTAACCTCAAAAATAGGAAAAACAATCGAGTGTCACACCAAAGTGCTTTTATGCGAATCACTCTCACCGCCGGTCTAGTGAAACGGATGAAACACCGATATAATACTGAAACATCGTCGGTTAACGTTTCGTTCCTGCTTTGCCTGTGTAAGAAAGAATGGACAAAATTAGAGCAACACCAAACATAGACGTGTTTTTCTAATATATAACACGAATTATTGGATTGATTTTGTGAGATTTTGAATTTTTTTGAGAAACACTAGTTATGCTCATCGTTAGGCGCTCAAAGATGGTTTGATGTTTTCTCTCGGAGAAAGAAGTCAGTCCAAACACTCGCCGACGATATTTAGTGAGAGTTTATCTTTTATTCTGTTCATTGGTTTCCATTAATAAAACAATATTAATATAGTCGATGCCAAATGCGATTACCGCCGTAATTAATTTTTATGATTATTATTTTCCACATTTATTCCACGATTAGAACAACATCTAAAAAATCTTCTTCAATTTGTTTGAGCAAAAACGGTGTAGAACGAGCATAAACAAGAAAATGTGGAAAATAATAATCATAAAAATTAAATGGAACAATCATATTTCAAAAAGTGTGCCTCAATTGCGGTAGTAATCGCATTTGACATCGACTATATTTTTTTCATTTATTAATGTTAAAATTCGTAAATCCTAAAAGTATTTTGCGTCATTACTCGTACACAAGACAAAATATCTGACGTAATTGTCTTATATTCTGCGTCATCTTTTCTAATCTAAAATGAAAATGTTACTAGCCGGAATCGTTGTTTTAAAGTAATTTGAACAGTTGATTTTCCATCCTAATCATTTAAGATGAATTATAAAAAGATTTAGCTAAATCTAATTATGCGATATCGCCATGCAATAACAACGTCAATATTTCTATTAAGCTTTTCCAAAATGTCATTGGTTTTAATGGTTTTTTAACAATAATTTTATTTTAAAATTATTATTGGAATATGTGATCGATCGAGTGATCGAGTGACAATGAGTTACCGATGTTAAAATGAACAAATGGTTTTCAGTATCACCTCTATCATCAACTGAAAATTGCTTACTGGATTGGATCGACAAGAGAGTGTCCACTTGGGACATTTTGGAACAGCTTATTTTAATGGACCAATACGCACTTTAATGGAAAGGAGTGGATGTTTCAACATGATGGTGCAATAAAAGACGAAACAGTGGTGGCCATTCACAAGCTAAGACTTCTTATCGAGCCTTCAGATTGCCCTGTTTCTTCGCATTATCTGAAACCCCGCAGAAGCTTCTGGCCAGAAGAATTGGACATTTTCTTACTTAAATACCTCGACTAATATCCAAGACGCAATCATACCGTAATTTTTGAGAAAGGTGACCGTGTCAAACAAAATTATAAAATCCTATGTTTATTAATGAATCTACTATCCTATTTAGAAAAAGTAGAAAACCTTTAACATGCTAAAATACAATTTTTTTGTAAAGTTTAAAATTACAGTTTAACCTAAAAGCTACAATCTAATTAATACTAAAATTTCGATAGTTTACTTAAACTATAGTCGTCACCAAATGCGTTTACCACCGCAAAATGTGGCGCACTTTTTTTAAAATATTATTTTTTCATTTAATTTTTATGATTATTATTATTTACCACATTTATTCCACGATTGAAACAACATCTAAAACATATTCTTCAATTTATTTAAGCAAAAACAGTGTAGAACGAGCATAAACAAGAAAATAATCATAAAAATTAAATGAAAAAAATAATATTTAAAAAAGTGCGCCACATTTTGCGGTGGTAATCACATTTGGCGACGACTATACAAAATTGGGGCGAAATCTCCTGTTTCTAATTGTAATAATAACTTTTTTATTTCCCATATGCCTCTATGGAATCGGGTATCCTAATATTTTCTTCATGTAAATTCACCCCCTACTATTCTAAATGCTATTGTTGAATCTATTCCCGTCAAACTCATTTACCAATTTTCATATTATGTATTGATTACTCTAACTTATTGTCATATATATATATATATATAATTATTAATATTACAAGGGAAGTCACTTTAGCGTCCGCTTGAGATTTTGATGAGACTTGCACCATTGATAGATTCGGATGCGCTGATTCCAAATCCGTTTTCAAAAACGGCGCAATATTTCTCTGAGCCGAGATATGAGCCGCCAAAGTTTATTTTTGACAGATTATTTTTGATAGCTTGATGTGCATAAACCATAAAATGTCCGACATAAGGAATAACTTAATTAAATAAGAAAATTATTTTGCGTGAGGAATGTGGCAGCAGCGAGTGGATGGATCAAATGGAATGGAATATTTATTATGGGTGGTTATTTCAACGAGTGTTAAATATTGATAATGTTTATTTCGATTTGCTATGCAATTTTCAACTTTAATAACTTTAATCATTCCTTCAATTAATTATTGCAAGTAGTTGAAAAACATTTCATTCTTTTTAAAAAGTTAATGATTAAACAGCCAACAAAATTAATTTTCATTGGTAAAGTTAAAATATGTCCAAGCAACATTTTTGAAAATCAACTACAAAATGTACCTTGAACTTATACATTGGAACGTGTCAATGGTGTCAGTGAAGATTGACAATGTGGAGTGTGGAGTTTGAGAACGTGGAGTTTTTGAATTTCTGAATTCGGAATCAAATTTGAAGCTTCGGAAAAAATTTATTGAATTGAAAACAGAAATTTTTTTGGAAATATGTGATTCTGATGAAAAAGGTACACATATAACTAAAAAATCTTGGATGAGATAATTTGTGTAAGGAAGTAGTATCAGCGTTGTGAAACAGTCTACAATTTTCATGATTCAGTAGATCCCGAAAAGTTCAAGTCAATCAGTCAGAACATTGTGAGCCGAAAATTGAAAATAGAAAAATGGTCGGAATTTCGGATTCCTCTGGTATTTGATGTTAAAGTTAAAATGAAAAGTGAATTTTCGCAATGCAGAATTAGGAATAAATTTAAAAAATACGGAAACTGGAATTCCGCCTATCTCTGCTGTAGGACCAAGAAAAATTTAAAGCATCGAAACTATTATTGTTTCTTCCTGATTTCATGTACAAACAAACCTTTTCTATTTCATGTCTGTATTGTAGAATTTTTAATTGTTTCGAGCATTTTGACAGTAAATTTTGTTAAATTTTATTTTCTGCAATTTTAATCTTTAAAACAGAATAAAATGTTTTTCAACAACATGCAATAATTAAATAAATTTTGGAAATAAAAATTTCATAATTTTGCAACTAGCATAGCAAAAATTTTTTTAAATAAACTTTAACACCAGATATTCCGGATTTTCCGAAGCAATTCCGAATTCAGAAATTCAAAAACTCCACGTTCCCAAACTCCACACTCCACATTGTCAATCTTCACTGACACCATTGACACGTTCCAATGTATAAGTTCAAGGTACATTTTGTAGTTAATTTTCAAAAATGTTGCTTGGACATATTTTAACTTTACCAATGAAAATTAATTTTGTTGGCTATTTAATCCTTAACTTTTAAAAAAGAATGAAATGTTTTTCACCAACTTGCAATAATTAATTGAAGGAATGATTAAAGTTATTAAAGTTGCAAATTGCATAGCAAATCGAAATAAACATTATCAATATTTAAAACCCATCGAAATAACCACCCATAATAACTATACCATTCCATTTGATCCATCCACTCGCTGCTGCCACATTTCTCACGCAAAATAATTTTCTTATTTAATTAAGTTATTCCTTATGTCGGACATTTTATGGTTTATGCACATCAAACTGTCAAAAATAATCTGTCAAAAATAAACTTTGGCGGCTCATATCTCGGCTCAGAGAAAAATTGCGCCGTTTTTGAAAACGGATTTGGAATCAGCGCATCCGAATCTATCAATGATGCAAGTCTCATCAAAATCTCAAGCGGACGCTAAAGTGACTTCCCTTGTTAGAGCGATCGACTTCATATGTTCATCTTATTTTATTCCCTATCTTGCCATTTAAATATATATATATTGTCTAAATGTTACATTGGTGAATTATAAAGAAATAAACTTCTTAATTTTTTATTAAATTCCCGTATTTCTGTCTTTAGGTTTGGGGGCAACGTGTAAAAACGTTGTCAATAATTTATGGTGCAGCCTGCACGCCAGGTATATTTATAATTTTAATATTTTAATTTGTATAAAATAAAAAAAAGTTAATTCCGACATGACATAATTAGAAAGCTCGTATCAAATTAATATAAGAAATGCACCCCAACTTGAATGGTATTACCAGAATGAGCTCAGTAAGCATGCTCAAATCTAACTTTTTAGGAAGATATTACAATTTTTAGATAGTTTAAAACAAGATTAATTAAATGGTAGTAACAACTATTTTACTAATAGGACGTAAAAGTTCCCACACACGTTTAAAAATCGCAAAAAATGCAATTTCGATTTGGCGTGGCAATATAATAACTACCGGAAAAATAAATACTCAGAAATGATGCTAATTTTGCAAGTTTCGGTATGAAGCGCATGTTTTTAGATAGTTTAAGACGGGCTAGTAAAAATGACGTGTCAAATTATATGAAAATAATACGTGTAAATTAGTAATAAACTTTTAAATATTGAAAAAATATTCATTTCGATTTGGCGTGAAAACGCATTTCTCCTACCTGTTTTGCCAGAAATATATAAAATAGAATAATATTTCCAATGGTCCCAAGACACGCAATGACTGTCGCCAATGAAATTAACACAAATCTAACCAATGTATAAGTTTCATACTGTAAATATAATTATTAATTGTCTTAACATATTAGCATACGTGTGCACAATTGAGCTCAATGTCAGCGGCTTCCATGAAAGCACCAGTAAGATTCATTACAGCCCTGAAATGAATTTTTGTTTTGACAAGAAGGGATAAGGTGAACTTTTAGGAAACAAGAAACCATCAGCTCAATCGAGGAACTAATACAGACTGTTTATTTTTCTTTTCGACATGTGGTAAATAAAATGTCTAAAAGGGACTAGATTAATGAAAAACGATTCAAAAAACAAGGCTATAAAAGTTTGTTTTAATTTAATACTAGAATTGAGTGCAGTGATTGTATGGATGTGTGTTTGAAGTCGATTAAATTCAATTAACAACCCCAAAACACACACACAGAAGCATAATGCTTCAACTTGTTTGTGTGTTTTTTATTATATTGATGATGATGATAAATTAGGGAATGAATCGGCACGGCATACATGTCTACACTGAAATTAAATAGGATAAAAAGCAAGAATGATAATATATTTAGAAAGGGATGAGGATGGATTTAATATTCATTTTGGTAAATATAATAGTAGGAAATATAAACAAATAATGTCTTGAGTTTAATATTGTTCATGAAATGGTCGGTTATTTGATATTTAATACTATTATTAGTAGAGATTTTGAAATTAAACCAAAAGAAATTTAGTGAACATAATCTCAATCAAAATTCAATTCGAAATAGTTCCGGAGAAAACAATTTTTGCAAGCTTCTCGAATTTCAATTCACGTACAAGTTAGACTATCTCTCTTTGGCCAAATATTTCATATTGCATTGAAGATAGCCGGCTGAAAGTGAGCAATTTGGATGTGACACAGGAATATGCACGAAATCTTGGAGAATTATACAAGCCGTTGTTGTTGATTTATGATTCGAATTAAAGTTGAAGTCGAATAGTTCAAAATGAGCAAAAAGAGGAAGATGATATGCTTGGGTGAATAGAGGTTCGTATATTTCATGCTCTTCTATTACCGGACAGTTCATTTTTGCGTATTATTGTTGGCGTTCAATCATATGACTTTCCTTATAGACTAAATCACGCTTTAGGCCATTTGAACTCTTAAAAGCCTTGGTTCATAGCAAATTCTCAAAGTTATTATTATCATCACAATTAAACTTGTATTCATAGTGAAGGATTAATGTAATAGATTATTAGACATTAAAAAATTGTAATACCAATAATAATAATAATAAACCTTTTGCTATTCTTGTTTTCAATAAGAGTTCGTCGATTGAACGAAAAAATATTCACATGAACACACATTAATAAACGAGCTTATACGAAACTTGCTAATATCTCATAATTGAAAGTCCTAACATGGGAAGTACTTTTCTTCGAATTTGTTGCTTATGATGATACTATTTTTCATGGTTATCCGCAAAATACGATTGCACTCCATTGCCACGAAACCGCGCCGCATTGCAAAAGACTTCGCACCATTTGCAAAGTCAGCCTTTTAATTTATTATTTTTATTTTCAATATTTTCAATATTTACAAGTCACTTATATTGACGATGAAGACTCCTCTGGTCCATTAATTGAGGTACTAAGAATTTATTTTCATTAATTCATCAGGATTTCTGCAGAATGAAAGGTTAACTGATAAATAAAATATTGCAAATAAAAATAATAAGTTAAAAGGTTGAGTTTGCAATTGGTACGAAGTCTTTTGCAACGAGGCGCGGTTTCGTGGCAGTGGATTGCGATTGGTTAATATTTTTCAATTTTATTTTGCAGTATACTCGATCAAGCTCGGAACATAAAAAATTAATGATGAAAATTAAAATAAAGAAGTGCTTTAAAATCCATAGGTACTTATCAGGGTTGCTTTTTTTTCGACTTTTTTCAAACGGAAAGAGGAAAACAGAAATGGAAGATGGAATTCCGTGCAACCCTAGTACTAATTCACGCCAAATGTAAATAAGGATTTTCTGCTTTTCATGCCCGTCGTATAAATTTTACGTTTTACGTTTCTCAATGAAACAATTTTTGCTTCTACTAATTAAATATCCTCATATATCAACATGTAAAGTTTTATCTCAAAACGTACTGGATCTAAAAAATTTCCTTCCTGTCATAATTTCTAGTAAAATCAAAAAAAAAATTTAGTAAAAATTATCATAATTTTTAGTAAATCGACGTTTTTATACTGCGCAAGATCTTTTAACTTGCTAAAAGAAAATATCGTTACATAAAAAATCCCAAATGACTGAAATGTTCTTTATTGAAAATTGAAAATGAGCGACAAAATACTGAAGAATAATCAATTTAAATTGACTTGATACAGAAAACAAAATCAACTGAAAACAATAATTAGAAAAAAATACGATTCAATAATGTTAATGATATTAATTAGTCATCAAAAATGATAACAATTTATTAAAGCTTTTGCAAACAAATTTCAAACCAATTAAGAATTTATTAAAGAAAAAAAGCTTTTGTAGAAAATAGCTCACGAAAAAATCGGGAAACCACTTTTACTTTAATCATTCAATTTTTCTAATCGGTTTATATCGATTATATATATATATATACATAAATAAAATTTAAATAATATTAAAGTGACTTCATTTTTGATAAATCTTCTTTTTCGTAATCTCTAATAATTGATGAACTAAGACAATGCCTATTTAACCTATTGAAAGAAGCTTAATCTCATGAAAATGTAATAATAATAACAATAATAAGTTTTGGTATATTTATAGACAAAAAACTAAACTGAAAAAATAAAAAGAAACAATAGGAAATACAACTCTTTCTGTTAAGGAAATTTCATCAGTGACTAGATTGTATAATAGTGAGTATTTTGTTTATATGAAAGTTTCGCCAATGTGAAGAATGTAGAGAATTGTACCGAATAACGTGTGTCATTAATCGAGTAGAAGTAATTTAATAAAATGCGAGATTCCTTAGTGCACTTAACGAGAATTTATGCAAACCATATTATTTACGAATCCTTAGGCATCTAACATTTTTATAATGAGTTAATAAAAATAAAGATGAAGTCATAAATTCAACGAATGGAATAGAGTTAGGATACTCTTTTTTGAATATTTTTAGATTTATTCTGTTCAAAATAGAGTTGCGCATTTCTATCGGTCACAAGGTTGCAAACAATGGGCGTTTCGAGCATAACTGGTTTTCGAGAGCCGGTATTGATCCGAAATTTTTACCAGTTGTTTCTGAAAGCGTTAGAAAATTCGTGGACAAATGCCATACAAAAATAAGTAAAAATAAAATAAAATATTCGTAGAGTTATGCTCGAAAAACCCCGCGTTTCCAACCTTTTGACAGGTACTGTAGGGTTCGAAGTGCTTACAAGCCATAGAGTAAGTATTCCACTAGTGTCATCGAAAAAATTCACTCTCAAACTATTCCATATCAGCGACCCGATAAATGTCAGGAGAATCGGCGGCTCAATATGGTAGAAATCATCTTTACTTTCGAACTATAAATGTAATAGTGCAAACAGTAAATGTACCCTGGGCTGTGCAAATTAGCGATTTAAAATTGGGAGGACTCACGCACCACCATTCGCTTTTTTCGGAAAAAGCAACTACCAGATCCAGGCCTACCGGGGACAAAACTTTTAACCGACGTTTAGCCGGTTTTTTATTAATTTCATCCTGATTTATATTATATATAATATAATATATTATACAATATATTTGCTGTCAATCACGTATATATTCATTTGTTACTGGCAAGCCGAACCCGAACGCTAAATGTAAATTAAAATTTTACAATATTTAACAGCCTCTGATTATATTACACGTCTAAATTATATGTCAATTTTCACGTAGCTTTATGAGACTATTCAACAACATTAATAACTTTACTAATCTAAAATCTCTAAAATCGATCGGCTTTAAGAACTCCTATTTTTATAATTGCATTTGGCGTGCGACCGGTAAATCGACCAATCCAAACGATTCCGCGGTTTTCCTGTGCGAACTAGGCCACCAGTTTTTTTTAAATGGTCATCTGGGACTTCAAATTTTTAATTTATTTACAAGTTTCTCCCCCTACTACCTCCGAACGTTCAAAAAACGCAGTATTAGATTATTTCTCCTATAGGTTCAAATATGTCAGCTGCATTATAGGGCAAAGATTATTCTGGAAGGGCGATTCCCACAAAATCAATCCTTATGTTCGTAGAACTCTACATAATTAATGATTTTACAAAACAATTCTTCCATTGTCAAACTACGTATGTATGGACTTTCTTCCTGAGCTAAATGTGATCTTCTTCATGTCCAGTTATTACGAAATTCTTAACTAACGTCATAAATTAAATCGGTCTCTCGGGAGAGAAATTAAAATTCGGTTGGAAAAAACGTCAGGCCGTGAAAGTGCGACCGGTGTACAAGCGCATTATTCAATATTCTATAGCGGAGGGGACAAATATTTTTAATTTTAATTTTCTTTTCTTAATAAAATGTATTTCAGAAAAAATTAATAGAACTTGAATTGTTTTACTAATACCACACCAAATTGGTATGGTTAAGTTGGGAAGAAAAGATGCTCATTTTACAAAGTTCGGCAAGAAGTGAATGTTTTTAGATAGTTTAAGACGGGCTAGAAGTCATGACATATCAAGTGGAAAGAAAATAAAACGTATAAATTAGTAATACACGCTTAAATATTGCAAAATATTCATTTCAACTTGGCGTGCTAATACCGGATGAAACGGGAAATATTCGAAGGCTCGTCAATAATTGCTTAATCAATTTTTTTCATATAAACAATGTTTACTATCATTTACATATAGGAATGAATAAATTTCGACCACCTAAAACTAATTAACGATTTATGTGTAATCAACATATATTGATATTCGTTTTTTTTTAACTTCATTATCTTGTAATTACCTATTATAATTTCAATTATGAATGTTTGTCCGCAATAATATGCTGGATGATTGATGCGCTTGTACACCGTCCGCTCTTTCACGGCCTGATATTTTTACAACCGCATTTTAACTTCATTTTTCTCTAGGCGACAATTTCAATTAAAAAAGTTTTTCTACGTGGATTTTATATCAATAAAATTTCCAATATTAACGGAATTTTTAATTGAGCTGTTAATAGGTACAAGTTATGAGATTTTAATTTTATTTTCATAAAAAATAAAAGTAATAAATCTGATTTGATCTAGAAATTTTGAAGAAATATAATGAAAAACAGAGAAATTATTAACATAAATTGAATATTTGTTTCATAATCTCTTTGAGACTATTTGAGAATAATTCAAAAATGTTGTAATTGAATTATCAATCTCTTTTATTTTGATAATATTTAGTTCACAGTTACAGATGGTTTCCTTTTATTATTTGTTAAATTGTTAGAATAGAAACATAGACACAAACCTTGTTTGACGAAATGTGTTTCAAGTATCAACTTAGCTGATGAGATGCTCCAATTTTCTGCAACGCGATCCAAGTGAACTCATGCTCAAATATAAACTTGTTTTATACACAAATTCGGGAACACCTCGTGTGTTGATCGACTCTAAAAAATACATATTTTTCAAACAAAATTAAGCTGAAGTGCCAAGTGAGTGTCATCGAGATTAAAAATGTCATCAAGTGTAAGACATCAGCGGATTTTTCATTAAGGTTTCTCATTTTAAACAGACAAATAGTAGGGTTAAATTGAAAAGAACTATGGAAAAGGGTTTAAAAATTGAATTTACGTCATGGAAGTAGCAAAATTTTTATTCTAAAAATATATGAATCCGAATTAGAAATAACGTCATATAAATGCAGGAATTGCAAGCTTCAGTAATGACGTTTACTTTCATGGAAACAAATACGGAGATGAGGAAATTAGCAAGTTTTTTTGTTTTTGTCTAATTTTTAAAAAATAATTGCAGGGTTTTGGGTTTTGGACAGTCAGATAAATATAGGCTGAGGTATCAGAATTTAATTTGTTTTGATAGTAAATGAATATATTCAATTTTGTATGCAATTACAGATATCTAACAATAGAAGAAAACGATGGATTTCATTCTTTGTACATATTTAGGTGATTAAATTTTTGATTAACTGGCTCACTTTTTTCTCCACGGAACTGTGGATAAGTAAGAGAAAATATTGAGGGGACTCTGCGTCCCCCACTCTATTTGCTTTCGCACTTCAATCAATCCATTCTTTACGAAATCGGGAAAAACTCGGTAATAAATGAAGAACATCGACGGAGTCAACTTGGAAAGGCTGGAATTCGCGGACGACGTAGTCCTAGTTACACACACCTGCGAAGAGATGGAATCCAAAATAAAAGAACTCGTGGTACATTCTAAATCCAAATGACTTGAAATAAATCCTACTAAAACAGTCATTCTGCACAACGCATTCAGTTCCACGCGTTCTATTTCAGTCGACGGAGCCAGTTGTACGCCGAAAGAGGGGGTGAAATACCTTGGAAGCTGTATCAGAACAGAGGACGAAACGATTGGATAGTATCAAGGCAGCCTGGTCAGCTTTCGTTAAATGCAAATCGCTAATCGACGACATTGAGAAGAAACGACGCAACCAACTGCTCTTCCAAAACGTTGTACCTACATTGGTCTACGCATTCGAAACGTGCCAAACGAGACGGCTACAGAGGGCGATGGATGCAATCAGCTTCCACGCCAACTGCAACACAATGGACGTGGAACGAGTCATGAAGAAGAAGTTGATGAAATGGGCTGGACATGTTACCCGGATGCCGGCAGAAAGGTGGTGCCGAAAACTAACGGAATGTGATCCGAGGGGGTGGTCAAGAGCGAAAGGAAGACCGAAAGCGCGCTGGTCAGATCAAGTCAAAGAAAAGGTTGCACGGTTCACGCACCATTGCTCAACTACGCGGACCCTAAGAAGAAGAAATGGAATCCTTGCAGGAAAAACGGTTTGGTCTAGGTTAGCAAGGAAGAGCCGTTTGGAATGGAAGGAGTTAGTCTGCTTCTCCGCTGGAGAATGAGTCGGGCTCCAGAGTGTCCAAAGTAAGTGAGTTAAATTAATTAGGAGGAATTTATTAATTTTTCTGTAACTTTAAAATTTTTGGTTAGCTAAAACTTTTTGTGCATACTTTTAGATCCAAAACGAATCTTCTTGCAAAATTACATCAAAATCTGAGATGTTGCCCAATTATACTTCCGTTGTAAGAATCTGCGCTTTTTATCGAAATATTTAATATGAATAGCTTTTCCAAACCCGCCCATTTAACGGTTTCATTTGGGGTTTACTTCAGGGGCCGATTGCAAGAACGCTGGGGAAAGCATTCTCCATTAAGAATCTATTGGGGAAAGCATAACTCAATTGAAAGAAAACTGTAACCTCATAAAATATAAGGTAAACTTAATAAGGAATGAACCCCAATAAAAGCTTTCCCCATTACCATGCCCCTATAAAATTTCTTGCAATCGGCCTCAGAATATTCATGTGGAACACTAGTAACAGATAATAAACGCATAGTTGAATTTTAAGTTCCATTTTTTTGTCGTCGTTGTTGCCTCAACGCATCAAACAATTATTTAATTAAAAAATTATTGCAGATTTCTTAAACTATATAGCTCATTTTAATTGTTAGTAGTTCCTTATATTTCAATTATTTAAAAGAATTTTTAAAAATTTAAATTATTTAAATTGGATTTAAATTATTTAAATATAGTTAGAAGTGATGTGGTTTTCAACAACTTGAGTGAAAGGGTTTAAAAAATTTAAAAAAAAACAAATTAAAGTTTTGTTGCTAAATATCTTCCTAATGTATTTTTATTAGCTGCCGGATATTCTGATATTATTTCATGAACGGAACAAAATCATTAAATCAATAAACAACACGTGAAAAGAAAAAATGAATAAAAAAACAGACTAAAATTCAACAAGGCCGCTAAAGAATATCGTTAAAAAAATATATATATAAGTAAGTTTGAATTAAAAGAGTAAATAAAAGGTTTAAAAAATACATATTTTGTACAATAAAATCAAAGCAATACTCATAAAAGAACCAAGCAATATAAATTATAGCTTATTAATATGTGTTTTGCTTGTTCGCAGTTTTCTCAATTAAATCGAGTGCATTTTTGTATTAAATCAAATTAAAATAAGAAAGAAAGGAAAATAAATAGAACTAAATGTTTTGTTTTATAATGAAAGATAATATTGAATAAAAACTATCTGAAGGATTCTGCTATTCAAATTGTTTTATGAAAGAATGTTTCAAAAACAAATAAATTTATTAGGAAAAGGAGTTCAATATTAAGTGGAAATATAAATTAGCTAAATCATGAATTAGTAAGTCTCATGTTATAAGCTTGGAAATTATTGCTTCAATATGTTTTAATTAAACATATGATGAATGCTATTATATTTAATTCATTTTTTCGAATACTTTCAATAAAGTTTGTTTTTAGACTTGTAAAAGTAAGCGATTTTACAATTGTTGTTTAAATAAGTATTCAACTATAAGAACTATAAGGAATCTGCAAGTCCTGCAACCTGCAATCAAGTGCTCAAACGATAAATTGCATCCAGTTCAAAACAACAGAGCGAAAAAGAGGTTACTAGGGCTTCACGGGATTCCATATTCCGTTATCCGAATCAATCATCTAGCCCTCCCTTTTTTTTTTAGTTTTTTTTACTGTAATGATGAAATTCTTAAAATTTCCCAAGAGCTCAAAAAACATGCTTTCATCACTTATTCTGCAAGAAACGCCCAATTGTTAGTCTCATTATGGAAAATATCCTAACCTTATGTGAAAACTAAAAGCACGTGTAGTAGAAATCGATGATCAATTGAAAAATAATAATTTTAGTTTTTCAGGTTTTAGGTAAGTGCCATATAAAATAACTATTTTGCAAATTTTAAATGACTTAAAATGGGCCCATAGGAACAGAATAGGGCCCGGTCCGCTAACGTCAGAACGGTTTTTTTTTCAAAATATGATAATTTAAACTTTCTGTTATCATATAAAGAGTTGTTTATTATATTAGAAGAACGGGAAATACCTACTCAAGCATCTGTCGTTGTCCGATTAATCAACAGCACAGGAACTTACAATTTTCCAGTTTTTAAGAGATTCTGAAAATTGTTAAGTTTTTTTTTCAATAGATCACTGATGTTGACAAACTAACTCGGCTTATCTTAAACTATCTAAAAACATAATCACTTTTCCATAAATTTTGATTTGAGCAAGTTTTTTGAGCATACCAGTTGGCCGTGCAACAGTGCAACCTCTCAGGCGAGCTTGGGTTCTTGATTTATATTGAATACGATCTGTTATGAGCATCGTAGTAAAAAATGTATTTATTTTAATTTTTATAAAAATATATTATTCATTTCAGAGATCGATGCCTAATGGAAGAGGAAAATTTTAGGGGCGGGGCAAAGGTCTTGTTTAGGCATCCACACGGCCATTAAGACCATCGAATCTCTTCCTCTTGTTTCTCATCAATTTCTGTTATCTATTTTTTGATGACAAGAAATGAAAAGTTTAATTTAACAATGAAAATGGATGAAATAAAAATATTGATGACAAACAAAAGACGAAGAGACGTGATGGCCTCAGTGGCCGTGTGGCTGCCTAAACAAGACCTTTTCTCCGCCCCTAATTTTTTGCTCTTCCATTAGGCATCGATCTCTGAAATGAATAATATATTATTATTATTATTATTATTATTATTATTATTATTATTATTATTATTATTATTATTATTATTATTATTATTATTATTATTATTATTATTATTATTATTATTATTATTATTATTATTATTATTATTATTATTATTATTATTATTATTATTATTATTATTATTATTATTATTATTATTATTATTATTATTATTATTATTATTATTATTATTATTATTATTATTATTATTATTATTATTATTATTATTATTATTATGTTTCAAATATTGTTAAAATAATCTGCCTCGAAGTACGCGAAAATTGAAAAAAACCTCGCACCAATAGCGTAAAACACGCCCCTTAAATATATTTTGTTTTAGACTATTTCAAAATTTTTGACGACGCATTGCAGAACTCTGTAATTTGTCTTTCGTGTATATCATACTCGCAAGACGCCGTCATAAAATTCTAAACAGCACGCCGAAGGCGCTCAGTTGAAAATTCCCCTTCACATAGACTGACAGGGATGTGCGATGGGGCGCGCTAACATTTAAACGAATTATTTAATTTATTTTTAAATTTTCAGTTTTAGCTTAAAATTTCTATATTATCCGTATATTTGTATTTTATTTCCTATATCACAACAATTCTAATAAAATTGCGCACTTTCTGATATACTTGGTTTGATTATAATTGTTCATTAATAATGTGATTTTAACCGTCGAAAATTATTTTTTAAAAAATTTATAACTTTTGATATAGGGGTTTAGAGCTTTTCTAATATGGCTCATATTGTTCTTTGGGTCTTCCTCTGTCCATAGAGCCCATAAAACAAAAATTTTCAAAGAAAATTTTTTTGCTATAGCCTTTCTACTAGGATGCACCTTATTTCATCATTTTCTTATTTTTCGAACGTTTTTATATTTGTTCACAAATGGTTTTAGTTCAGATAATGTACAAAAGTATCAATAAAGTAATACAAACCTAAATCGGATCGTTGAGCCTGTTTCACCGTTGTCAATTCCACTGTTTGTAGTCGAATTCCGTCAATGACTTAGTCAATGTTAAAATATTTTAATTAGAGTTGTCTATAATGAAGAATCTAATAAAATATTGTTCTGCATATATAGAAGTAATAATTAAAACATATTTATAGAGCAAAAATACTATCAACTACCAGTAGACAACACATTAAATATAACAAATCATGCATACAACTCGTCCTTATACACTACTCCTTAGCTCATCATGTCAGGGTTTTTGTTATTCCCACAGGCATCCCAGCGGGATGAGTGCATCCTTGTTGGAGAATAATTTAAAAACAAGCAAAATTGGACACATCATGGCAACATCACACTTCCCAGTCAGTCTTTATTCTGTTATACGCACTGTGAGGTGATGCCTAATTCTATCGATTTCATGGTCCCCAAATATAGGTATTTCAATCACCGAAATGTTATTCTCGACCGGACATTGGTAAAGTTTATCTTCTCTTTATTCGGCAGTGGTGATGAGAACTCCCTTGCTGTGTTGGTAAATCCTTCTTCCGCTATTTATGCTGTTTTTGACTTTAAAGCAATACATATTTTATCATGATTGCTTTATTCTACTTTATAAATAAATAAATACAGGTTATTAAACATTATCTCAGCAAGTAGTGTATAATGGAGCATGACATTCGTGTCTGATCGACATGACATTGCAATAGATCAAAATGTAGTCGGCGAAACGGTTAAACAGGCTCAACGATCCGATTTAGGTTTGTATTACTTTATTGATCCTTTTTGTACATTATCTGAACTAAAACCATTTGTTAACAAATATAAATACGTTCGAACAATAAGAAAAATGATAAAATAAGGTGCATCCTAGTAGAAGAGCTATAGCAAAAAAATTGTCTTTGAAAATTTTTGTTTTATGGGCTCAATGGATAGAGGAAGACCCAAAGAACAATATGAGCCATAGTAGAAAGGCTCTAAGACCCTATATCAAAAGTTATACATTTTAAAAAAAATAATTTTCATCGGTTAAAATCACATCATTAATGAACAATTATAGTCAAACCAAGTATATCAGAAAGTGCGCAATTTTATTAGAATTGTTGTGATATAGGAAATAAAATACAAATATACGGATAATATAGAAATTTTAAGCTAAAACTGAAAATTTAAAAATAAATTAAATTATTCGTTTAAATGTTAGCGCGCCCCATCGCACATCCCTGTCAGTCTATGTGAAGACATTCTCCCTTCGGCGTGAAACAGCCTATAATATTTTGTTTATTAATTGTTTTTCACATAAATAACAGAAAATGACAAGATTATAAGCAAAACTATTATATTTTTCTGAAAACCATGCAAAATTTAAATTAACGTTTCTGTTAAACAATAATTAATATTATAAATAAAAGCACTCCAATTGATATGATAATAAAATGCGCTCAGTAAGCATTCTCAAATAAAACTGTTTAGAAAGATATTAATATTTTAGATAGTTTAAAACAAGCTTAATTATATTATATATAAGAACTGTTTGTTATAAACACGTACAAATTGTTCTTATTTTTTCCATTTTCCAATAGGCGCCGATTTCTGAAAGGGCAATAAATAGAAAATGTTTTTCGCAATGGGCGCACGTTTTTTTTCAATTTGTGCGTTCTTCCTGCCAGTGGCGTGTTGTTGTGTTTTGATATCATGAATATTACAGAGATGAGTGAAATGAAAACTTTTGAATTTCGGAAAACTAAGGCGGAATTGAAAAATGACCGGACTACGGAACGCGGAAATTTCAATTCCAGCCGTATCTTGGTAGAGTTAAAATTAAAAGTGAACTTTGGAATTTGGGAATTAAAACCAAAAACAGGAATCAGGGATTCGGAAGGGAAAAAGGGCCGGAATTATGTCCATCTCTGGTATAGAATCATCAAAGTTATATTTGATGAAACCTATCAGCTCAAAAATTGAAAAGCATAATCTGCTAAATAAACTTTTAGGAACTATTAAAATCCATGTGAAAGTTAGCAAAACACGACTAATTATCACAAAAATAACAGAAATTCCATTCTAGAAGTTAACATCCTCGAAAATTGTTACATTATTAATTCAAAATTTTAAAATTCTGATAAAATAAAGTAAAACATTCTTTAGAATTCTCCATTTATTATTTTCGTGAACACCATAATAAACAATAAAAATTATATTTAAGAAACGAAAATGTGATGTTTAATCTAATTTTAACTGCTCTTTATGCACATTTCAATTCATCAAACACCAAAAAAATATTAGAACAAAATTTTCAAAATTAAGCCGGTTTTAATGTTAGTTATTAAATATTAAATAGAATACATTGGGCTATTAAAATCTCATCAATCATTTAAAAATAAAAAACATACTGAAATATCTTAATCTCAAATAATATTGCACATTCATATTTGTTTCTGAAGCTAAACGTAGCAATTTCAAAAAAATATCAACGATGCGCGAAATGTCAATTGTCTTTTAAAAGAAGTGTTTGCCTGTGGTGTTGGACATAATTTATTCCTCTGGATTTCTTCGTTCTTATTTAATGGAACGACATACATTTATAAATACACCAAAAAACAGCATCTGTTTCTATTTAATGATAAATATAATATCTCTTAAGAGATTTTATGGTACATACCTAGTTATTACCTTTTAATAGATTTTCATTATTATTTTAATGATTTGTATGGGAGTTATAGTCCACTGTGTATCAAAAAAATAGAATGTTATTAAACACCATCATACCAACTGAAATTATAATAAAAATAGCTCAGAAAACTTTCTGAAATCTAACTTTTCGGAATATATGGTTTAAGTTAAGGTAGACTAACTGACGTATACAATTTTGGTTTAAATTATATGTAACTTACGCGTAAGAATTGTAAGACTGTCTGAATATCAGAAAATAATGATTTCAGGTTACGGTAGCAAAACAGATCAATGTTCACTGAGCCCGAATCGACATTCCCTTGAAGCGCGGTGTTCGTCAAGGAGGCTCAGCATCTCCGACTTTGTTTACCACAACACTGCAGATGATATTAGACAGGGTCGATTAGTTACAAATGGCGCAGCTGGATGAGTTTGGAATCCGTCTGAATGACGAAAGGTTGCATCGATTGGAATTTGTCTATGAGGTCGTATTGATTGGCTTTTCATCATACGAAATAGAAAGACGCCTCAACATCCTAGTCGCGGAAAGCAAGAAAATTGGACTAGAAATCAACGCTTCGAAAACTGTGGTCTGGCACAACTCACACGTTCAGCCGAGACTCATCGAGCACAATGTCCAACTGCAGCTCACACGAAATACCTGGGAAGAACGATCGATAAGCACGATCACTGGATGAAGAAATATAAAAAAGAATCAGAGCTGGATGGAGATCTGTTTCCTCTTCTCGATCAAGAAGGGAGATACAAGCTCATCATGCAGAACGTTATTCCAGCAATGCTATACGCCGCAGAACTCTCCTCTCGGACCACGTCAGTCGACTACAAAGAATGATCAACGTCATCTTATTAAGAAAAGCATGTTCAACACACATCAACACACGAAAGATGAGCGGTGGTGAAATTCGTAGACTTGGAATCAAGAAGCTCCGAAATCGGAAGAAGGCGGATCGGGATGTTGTGGAAGAAGACAATCTGGTCATGGTGCGGGCTTGTTTACTCAAATGGCGAGAGATAGTTCGCCTTGGCTTCTGTTGACGATACGAACTCCAAAGTATCCAAAGTAAGTAAGGATAAATCCAACATTTCATAAAGATCGGCGGCGACGACGAAGTGCATCCAAATTGCCAACGATTGAGCACCAATTGCACGTTTTCTTCAAAAACTACAAAAAATCCATTATAGCTCTTTTAAAGAATTATTTGTACTATTTCAAGTCGATGGAATAGACAGAGCAGACAGACAATGCGGAATTTTTGATGTCTGTTTCGTAAAAATAAAATAATATTATCGAAATATAAGAAATTGACAATTCCAATGTTATTTTCATAAAAAATAAAAGTAATACATCTGATTTGATCTAAAAATTTTGAAGAAATATAATGAAAAACAGAGAAATTATTAACATAAATTGAGTATTTGTTTCATGATCTCTTTGAGACCATTGAAAATAATTCAAAAATGTTGAAATTTAATTTTCAATTTCTCATATTTTGATAATACATTTTCGAGAAATCAACTTTTTTTGTTTTTTATTAATCTTTGGTTTTAGCTCATATTCCGACGAACTCTCTAAATACTAATGTTTCTATTAAATATAAGTTTTTTTTTCAATAATTAATTGAATGGACGTATTTTGCGCAATGGATGCGGAGTCTTATGCAATTTGTTCGTACTTGGTGGCAGTGCCTCTGCATACCGTATACATACCAAATGAAAATGGTAATTTCCCAATATTTAAACGTGTCTTATTAATTCCTATCCATAAATTACAATCAATCTTTAACCTTTTTTATTTAAACTACCAGGAAACAAATGTTAGATTATAGCGGATTGTTAAGCCACTTTTAAGATTCCAGTTGGCGTGCCTATGTAATAAATCAAAATAAATATAGCGATTAAAATGTTATATTGTCCTTTTCAGAGATCGATGCCTAATGGAAGAGCAAAAAATTAGGGACGGAGAAAAGGTCTTGTTTAGACACCCACGCGGCGATTAAGGCCATCGAATCTCTTCATCTTTTGTTTCTCATCAATGTTTGTTATCTATTTTTTGTTTATTATTTGATGAAAAGAAATGAAAAGTTTAATTTAAAAATGAAAATGGATGAAATAAAAATATTGATGACAAACAAAAGAGGAAGAGACGTGATGGCCTTCGTGGGTAATTTTTTGCTCTTCCATTAGGCATCGATCTCTGAAATGAATAATAAACACATACTAAAGTTTGTATTTTAAAAAGTAAAACGAGAAATTATTCGTTAAGCTAGCCCACAAGGAAAATGAATAATTTTGGATGTTATTAAATCTAGGAGGATTTTGATTCACGAAAAATGTATGTTGGCTCGATTATTTTGAGATCTTTGCTTTTTTAAAAGTTTTTTTTTATAAAAATGAAAAACTCGAAATTTAAAATTAAATGGTGTAATAATCCGTGTTTTTTGCACAAATGCATTTTATTTTCCGACGGGAGCAATTTCCGCTTTTCCTAGATTTAAAAACATCCATAATTTTCAAACTTTAATAGTATTTTACAATTTTTACGTCTACTTTTTAAGTTAATATTCACGCCAATTTAGAAATTTGTTTCTTAAACTGTATGACAATCTGAATATCTTTTCAAAAAATTAGTTCTGATAACGTGTTTTGAGCTCGTTTTTTACGCATACCATGCCAGGTGGCGTACGTACAATTGGATGAAACAATTATTTCCGATAAATACTTTCAATAATATAAACAAGCTTCAGAAAATATATCCGAGTATTATGAATGATGTTTTTCAGTTTTATTAACCTGAGATATTCCCATTTTGAAGAAAGATGCTCAGCCACCTAAAAGCTATCTTGGTATATTTCATAATTTTAGCATAGGAAAGTCTAGAAATAGTAAATACTTTACGATCAAGATATCAAAATGAAATAATTTTAAGAGTCTGAACAAATGTAATCTTTGATTAAAATTTGTCGAATTCTTGTTTGAAAAAAAGGAAACCATCTGACAGTAATGAATAGAAGAAAGCAACAAGAACTCTAATATAGCAAAAAATTTATTAAAATAACTTATATAGAACAATTTAATTATTTAAAATTATATTTATTTGTAAATAATAAATAATAAAAAATGCAACTATATCTGAAGAATAATGAGATGAATTTAAAGTAATCATTTACAAATTTATTGCATCCACATTTAATATATTCTGTAAGCTGCTATATAAAAAGTAAGAGCATTGTCGAAAACAATGATTAAAAAATCATTTAAATAAGTTAATATTTATAACAGAAAGGATAAAATAGATAGAAGAGTATTTCAGAAAAAGGATAATTAGACAACAAAAAATCGTTTAAAGAATAGTTAAGTTTTTGTTAAATGTTTTGTTGTTTCTAGTGTGTTTATGTTATTGTTGTTTCTTTTGTTTTTTCAGTTATTTTCAGCCTATTTTCAAGTGTTTATTAATTAGTTGATTATTTTTATTAAATAAAAAGGATGATAATAGTTGGTTTAATTCAGAAAAACTCATCTTCTGATAATGAAGAGCCATTGAATATTATTTGTATAAATGATTTCATTATTTCTGCATATAAACACTTTAATAAAAAGAGTAAGAATAATGAAAAAAGTGGAAACAGGAGCTGTGAACAAATATAAAGATTAATACGACTATTTTTGAATGAAGTCATTTGGGAATTCTGCTGGTTTAATTAAAAGGTTGTTGAAATACTCTTTTTCGAAAAAAGTTATCATTTGTTTTTATTGGCTATTAGGACATTCAATAAATATTGACTCATAATTTTTTATCAGCTTAAGGAAATATAAGGTTATATACCGTAAATGTTCTATTATAACGACCATTATTGACAATAGAACATTCCGAAGCAATTTCTGATATATAATAGTTAATATTTCCTGTATTAAATAACCATCAAATAAATTTACTATGTTTTAGTACGTTTTCCTAGATAAATTTTACAGATTGATATTAAATTCGCAATGTGCAATTTTGCGTTCCTTTTGACGATTAATTTTAGTTGATGAACAATTACACACATCGAATTGTATATTTCAACTCGGGATAATTGGCTGATTATATTGTCCTTTTCAGAGATCGGTGCCTAATGGAAGAGGAAAAATATTAGAATGGACTGATGATCTCGTTTGGATGAGCTCTCTTTTTAGACGGCCATTCTTTTTTACGAAATTATGGGCAATACATATTTAAGAGGAATTGAGAAAAATGTTTTTTATGGCCCCATCATTTTCTCTTCTTTTATTATTCTTCCATTAGGCATCGATCTCTGAAATGAATAATAAACAAAAACCGAAATAATCGTAATTCCGGTAGTTATAGAATCATTTTAATGTCTATTACTGTCATTGATTATTCGGGAATCATTAATTACTCTGATTTTATTAAATATTTAATTCATTTATTGTTCTTTTCAGATATTGGTGCCTAATGGAAGAGGAAAAAATTAGGATGGAATGAGGTTCTCGTTAGGACGGCAATCTTCTCATCTCTCATCATTTTTCTCGTCCCCCACTCCTTTGGCAAATAGCCAACAAAAATGTGTTTCCTCTATTTCAATGTTATTGTCCGGGTGTGCTACCACTTTTTCTTTTTTTGTGCTTCCATAAGGCACCGATCTCTGAAAAGGACGATAATTCATTTAATTCATTTAAAACATTTAAACCATAATCATTAATTTAATAGATGACGTTTAAGAACTATTATTAGCGAAACTCTATTATGCCGTAACAGTGTGAAAATTATTTTAGCAGGACTTTTCTTTTAGTTTCAGAAACGTTCATATTCGTGAGATGTTTATTTTTAATAATATTCAAGAATAATGAATTGAACATTCTCTTAAATCGAGTATTTCCGACTAATTCAAATAATATTTCAGACGGTATATATATATATATCAGTGATGAGGGGGACCCGGTTTTTTGGAATTCCGGGCGAGACCTATTTAAAATTTAAAATTTAAAATTTAAAAACTCGGGACCGGGACTTCAATTTTTCCCTACCCGGGACCGGGACTTGCCCTTTTCCCTATCATCACTGAACGGTAATAGTGACAATTAAAGAGATGGAAGAGCGAGAACAAGCGACGAGCGAACCTTTCTCTTTTAAATTAAACAAACAATATGCATATATGTTTCAAAAATACCACTTTGTCAATATACACAGACTTCCATTTCTCCCAACCCGGGACCGGGACTTCCCTTTTTCAATACCCGGGGCCCGGGGTTGTACGGAATTCCATTTTCCATTTTCCGTTTTCCGTCCTTTTTTTGAGTTCCATTTCCGTTTTCCGTTGTCCATTACAAAAAAAAATCATTTAGATTTCCGTTGTCCGTTTGAAAAAAAATTGATTTCCGTGCAACCCTGATATATATATTGGGTACGTAACAGTGATGGGAGAGACCCCGTTTTTTGGAATTCCGGGCGGGCGGGACCTTAAAAAAATTGAAAATTTCAAAACCCGGGTCTTCAATTTTTCCCTACCCGAGACTTCACTTTTCCCAACCCAGGGCACGGGACCGGGACCCCTTTTTTTAGAAAAATACCGGGATCGGGGGGGACCACGGGGGGGGGGGGGGAGTTCCTAGATTTTTTTTTAATGCATTTCAGGAATCCGTGCCTAATGGAAGAGGAAAAATATTTTTAATGATATTCTCCTTTGGCACAAAAAAAGAAAAAGTGATAGTTTCGGATGGACGGTCACACGGCCACAAACGTCTTTTCCATATATTCCTCTTCAATGTGGGTTTCCTATTTTTTGATACATTGATGAGAAAAAAATGACCGGCCTCATTTTGTTTTAAGTTTTTTATGTTCCATCAATAGCAACGAAGTGCCTCTTTAAAATTTTATAAATCAGTTTGGTTTCGGAACATTTTTTTTTAATTTTACTTCGTGTTACATAATTAATATGCCTATATTTCTACCTGGGTATACAAAACACTGGTGCAAAATTTATGTCAAACCCAGTAATACGCCGGTTAACGGGTAGTGGTTAACGGGGGGGGGGGAGGGGACGTAGATTTAATTATTAATTTTTATTATTTCGTTTTTCACTCTGAGTCATTTCTTGTTTTCCCTTTTTTCTAAAACATTGGCTGTTAAATTGACAATAATTATAATAATTTAATTTTTTTGTAAAATTTAACATTTAATAATAATTTAATATTATAGTCTCAAAAACGACAAAAGATTTGCGCAAATAATAAACAAATTCAATATTAAATCGACACCGATGTTTCTTTGTGCCATGCGAGATCACAACTTTTTTCTCTACAAAAAATTTTTCTCTACAACTAACTCTATTTACACACCCGGACGAAAAAAGGGACCGCTTCGAAAACGGCGTCAACAGCATAAGTATTGACGCCTTTTTTTCAATGCGGGCACAATTGTTGTCATATTTTTTTTATTTTGTAAAATATACTGATTTCATGGTGAATACATACTTAATAAAGTTTTTATTTGTATTAGAATAATTCGAATAATTATCTGAACGTATTGGTGACAAAAAATAATGATTCTCTATAGTTTTATTTTTTGCTCTGATATTAATTTGAATATAAATAATTAATGTATAATCATTTTTATTTAAGAACCATTTCATCTGAATCAGCATAAAATTCTCTATAAGATGATGTTTTACTTTTCGCCGTAATTTTACTTTCAAAATTTTTATAACAGTTTTTATACATGATTTGGATGTAAAAATATCAGGCGTGATAGTGCATTCAGTGAACTAGTGCATCATTGAACACACTATTGCGGATGTATATTTTTATTATTATTTCCTTTCCTTAATAAAATTATCTTAATTAATTTCAGAAAAAGATGAGTTTAATTGTTGCAACAATATTGTTGAAGTAGTGCCAGATGAAACGGGAATATGCGATGGCTCGTCAATCATTGCTTGATCATGTTTTCCAATGCCGCTTTCATCAACAATTGTAAGTACATGTGAAGCAGTAAGAAAATCGTAAGTATTTTACTACTACATAAACGGGATAGGTGATATAGGTAGAGTATGGTTTTTTGTCGTTATAAAATTATTATTAGAGACAATGCTAATTTTTGTTCATAATTTTCTAGCCGCACAGCCGTTCGGGGCTTCTGGAGAGTGAATTTGATACATTTAACATCATAATAGTGATATCATTGAGTAATCTAATGTTAGATTTCAGGTCCAATTGATGAATCTTATTTCATATCAAAGGAAATAATGAATTGCGGAACGTAACCAACAACAATGCATTACAAACTTCCTGAAACTGAATTGTTGGAAAGAAGTATGTGCTCGTACTCGTTCTGGCAATTGTGAGTTTGTGTAGTTAATAGTTTTAATCATGATTTTAAAGGTATAATCATCATTGACGATGAAAAACTTTTGATGGAAAAGAACTTGGAAGTTGGGTTTACTCGTAAGATAAAGAAACGATTGGTTTTTGTCAATCGAATTTGTCAATCGAAGAATATATGTACTATGGAATTGTTGAATGGTATTTTGTTAATTTAAATTAGACGTTTTATTCATAAATTCTATTATAGGTTGCTGCTTCACAATGTTGCGGACCAAGACGAATATCCATAAGATCGATAAACGAAGATGAATGAAACGATTCCAAGACGAATATCCATAAGATCGATAAACGAAGATGATGGAATCGAGTCGAGTATCAACAATTGTTAACGCTTTGAGTTGTTTTTTTATTTATTAATCAAATAAAACATTTCTTTTAATTCGAATTAAAGTGCAAGAATATAACAACACAGAAAAGAAAAAATATTTATTTGTTTATAAATGATATAAAAACTACCTACTACTACTTAAGAACTAGCAATCTTCCTTTCCTCTTTCGTGCCTCAAACTTCCTTTTCTTCCCTTCGTTACCAAACTTCCAAAGTGGCTTCTGAGAAAAATATTATTATATTAATTGAATCAATATTTTATATATATATATATATATATATATACCTTTTCATTTGTTACATCACTGCTGCATGATGGTTGGTTGTCCATCTAAAAATAAAAAATTGCTCTGCGATAAAGAAAAAATACATTGTTTTCAGTGAATAAAACACTTTTATTGGAACTTAAGCTACAACTAAAATATCATCTTATAGAGAAATTAATGCTGATTCAGATTAAATGTATCTTAAAACTTAAAAAAGATAAAATAATTTTTTATATTGAATTTAAAGCAAAAATTGTTCTGTTAATAAAACTACATTGTTTCCAGTGAATAAAAAATTTGAAAGTAAAATGACATTTAAAAGTAAAGTATCATCTTATAGAGAATTTTATGCTGATTCAGATGAAATGGTTCTTAAATAAAAATGATTATACATTAATTATTTATATTCAAATTTAACTAAAAACTTCGACGTAGCAAAAAACCATTAAAAATGATTATTATTTGTTTTAAAATTATTTTAATACATTCAGATAATTTTTCCCAGTTATTTTATATACAAATAATTAACTTACCTTATTTAGAATCCGAATAATAACGCTTCGAAAATAGCTAAAAATAAAAGACGAACTTTTCGTTTTCTCGTCCCCCCCTCCTTTGGCAAATAGCCAAGAAAAATGTGTTTCCTCTATTTCAATGTTATTGTCCGGGTGTGCTATTTATCCTTTCGTATAGCCTACCAAGAGGTTCTAATGCACGCGAACTGGAAATAATGTTTTTTTTCAATATTTAAGAATGTTTGACGAGTTTTACGTTAATTTAACAAAACATTTTGTACTATTGTTTTACTAGGCTCGTCTTAAACTATCTGTAAACGTTAATATCTTTCCAAAATTTCAGATTTGAGCACTTTACTGACTAGGGAGGTCATTTTTGGATCCAAAAGGTTTCGGGCTGAAACTGTGTAGGGTGATAGCTGAGAAGATTTTATTAGTGCACACAAAACATTGTCCTGCACTGGGGGGTTTAAGTGGGTTAAAAAAAGGTTCAAAGTTACCAACCTCAAAATTCCTGTAGAAAACAGTAAAAAACCATCAAATTTTGCTGTCGACAATTTATTCAATCATAATGAAAGCAGCGGCAAGCATCGGTGGTCAAGTGGTTAAGCGGTTCGTCATTCAACAAAAAGGTATCAAGTTCAATTCCTCACGTCGGCATTATATTTATTTCATTTGTTCATTTCGATTCACAAATTTATTGAAAAAATTACAAGTTTTTTCGGTTTTTTGGACTTATGATGATAACATCCAAAAAAGAGTCAACATTTTTAAATTTTCATTTTAAGAGACTGAATAGTGTATTTACCAAAAAATTACATTTTTTCGGGCCTCTGGACTTTGCGCTGTTAGGAGGCTGTTGGAAGGCTGGAATGGTCTGGCTGCGAGTTTGCATGTGTTTTCATAACAATTTTGAGCAATAGTGCTGATGAATGCGGTAATGAACATATCATTAAACACAGTTCTAAAATTTTACAGAAAATTCACGAAAAAAACACATCGTCCTAGCAGGTACACCTTTCCTGCGAGGCATAGTCACAAGAATTGTTACGAAGGATGTGCATAGTCACATGGACAATTTAAATCGCTTACTATAATGCTAAAAATGCTATTCAGTCTCATAAAATGAAATTTAAAAATTAAAAAAATTTTTGGGTTGTCAAAGTCCAAGTCAATGCCAAGTCCAAGGATTAGGGTTGATGTTTGGACGGTGTGTGAGTTTTCGAAAAATTGCTGCAAATTGTTAGGAATCTGTTCGATAGCTGTGTCGATATGTCGCTGTATCGATAACTGCACTGATGTTGTACGAAATTGTTATGAAAACACATACAAACCCGCCGCTAGACCATTCCAGCCATCAAACAGCGGAAAGTCCAGAGGGCCAAAAAAATGTAATTTTTTGGTAAATACACTATTCAGTCTCTTAAAATGAAAATTTAAAAATGTTGACTCTTTTTTGGATGTTATCATCATAAGTCCAAAAACCCGAAAAAAAACTTGTAAATTTTTTCAATAAATTTGTGAATCGAAATGAACAAATTAAATAAATTAAATGCCGACGTGAGGAATTGAACTTGATACCTTTTTGTTGAATGACGAACCGCTTAACCACTTGACCACCGATGCTGCTGTCGCTCCCTTCGTTATAATTGAATAAATTGTCGACAGCAAAATTTGATGGTTTTTTACGTTTTAACACAGGATTTTTGAGGTTGGTAACTTTGAACCTTTTTTTAACCCACTTAAACCCCCAGTGCAGGACAATTTTTTGTGTGCACTAATAAAATTTTCTCAGCTATCACCCTGCAAAGTTTCAGACCGAAACCTTTTGGATCCAAAAATGACCTCCCTAGTGAGCTCATTTTATTATACTGCCGGCTGGCGTGCTGATGCTAAGAGACGACAATAATATTATCCTTTTCAGGATGCCTGGTGGTAGAGGAAAATAAGAAAATAATGGTCTCGTTTGGACGGACACTCTTTTCTATCTCACCAATGCGTGCTGTCTCAAAAAATGGAAAAATCACATTGAAGAGAAAGGGATTCAAAAACTCTTTGTGACCGGCAAAACGAGAACCACTTTTTTCTTGTTTATTCCTCTTCCATTGAACACCGATCTCTGCAATGTAGAACACTTACAAAATAAAAATTGATTGTAGGAAATATGTGAAAGCAATGACTCAAATTAATACTGTGTGTGAAGAAAGTGTTTCGAGACTACTGGACTTTTCAGGGTTTGATTGGTGAGAAACCAGTAAGCTAAGCTTAGAATTGCTAATAAAGTCCATGAACAGATTATATTAATTAATATTCCAAATTGTCAAAAAGATGAAAATTTTGCTTTTTTTTTAGTTAACACGTTTACTGGTCTTTTCTTGGGATAGTTTTAAGTTAATAATGGTCAAAATAAATTTTATAATTTCTTCAAAAACACTATAAAACAAAATATTCCAGATTTGAGAAATTAAAAATGAATAACAACAACAAAAAGTCTTTGAATTGGAAAGGAGTCCTGAAACAAACTGTAAAATTGTTAGCGATCCATCATTTTCTTCGAAATTAAATTGAATTTATATAAAAGTTATGAAAAGCTGTGATATTTTGAAAATAATTTGGAGCTCTTTCTACTTTTTAAAGTTGATAATACAATTTTAAATCTACGAAATATACTACATAAAGGATTTAAAAAAAAGCTAAATCTTTACTTTGACATTAAGACAATACTGAACTAATTCGAATACCTCTAAAAATAATTCAAGCGTAATAATAAAATATAAAAGTATTGTGTTTTATGAGCACTAAAACATTTTATGTGGTATATTGATTATTGTTTTAAGTAATTATGTATATTACCAACATACTTTTAATAATGCTCCCACTAATGTGATTTCAATGTGACCAAAAACCTCTTGGTGAAAGGTGAATTCAATTTTCGAACATTAATAAATATTCAAACATAAAGAAGCAGAAAAAACTTGTTACTTTAACGTTTTACAGAGTTATACGGTAATAAATTATAATTATAACCGAAGTGAACCGTTTAACGAAACGAAATTAATATATTGTTTAAGTTGTTATATACGGGAGTACGGCACATATGAAGACACGACTTCGCCTGCACGGATCACAATGACAATAAGTTTCTCCCTCGACAGGGACTCGACGGGAAGGTCGCTTCTAGTTGGAAGAAGCGCCGCGACCGTGGGTGAGAGGTTAGCTCACATTCCTCTATTGTATTCTATATTTGGAGTCGAATAAACGTTTGTAAAGAGCTAGATGTTCTGTGTTCTCGGTAGTGTCCGCCAAGTAAGCCATATATTGGGCGTCTAGAATTAAGATTACATCGGATCCTCACACAATGTTGTTTTAGAGTATCTTGGATCAAAGGGACATAGATACGCAAAAGAGTAATAACGACTTTCGTATTTTTCCGTTAATTTAACTGGTCTTTCTTAAATAATCTAAGAATAGTAATATCTGCAAAGTTATATTTGAAAACGTTTTCTGAGCTGATTTTGCTATCATACCAATTGGCGTGCGGAAATTTAATTTTACATTTCTTTATTATTTCATGGATTTTCTTTTTTCGATTTTCTTACAGCTTTCACGTTTTTCAAGTAAAATTAAATAGTGCGGACGCTGTACAATCGCATCCAAGATATTATTGAGTACTGACATTCCTTATTTAAATTATTGTTTGACAAGGGAAGTGTTTTAGGTCTCCATCTCAGATTTTGATAAAAATTTGCAGATAGATTCCTTATGATCCAAATAGTATACTGACAAAAAATTAGGACCTACAAAACAGTTTAAGTGGGTAAAAAATGGGTCTAAAACCCAAAAAATCGCGATTTTCAAACGCAAATTTTATATAGTTAATGTTAATCAATCCGGTTCATATTTTAAGGGGTATACTATCTTATTAAAAACTATCGTTTTATTATATTTTTTTTTAATTTTCACGTGTTTTACGTGAACCTGTTTTTAATAAATAATGGTTTTATTGACCACCGAAACATCGGGGCAACAGCGCAGTGGCAAGACGACGGGACATGGAACAGCAGGGCGAGGGTTCGATTCTCATTGGGGGTGGTATGTTTCTATTATTATTAATAATCATTCTATATTCGAATATCTCTGTGGCGCTTTTTTATTTTTACTTTTCAAGATTTATATGATAACCTTTAAATGTATTATTTATTAAATCAACAATTATAATGATTCTCAACAATCATATGTTGAAAGCATAAAAATTTTTCACAATAAAGACAACGTATAAAAGATACATTTTTATAGTTACTTATCTCACAGCCGTTGGGGATCTCTTTTGGGAATAATAGTTGCTTCGGTGTATAAAAAGATCCTGGACGGTCGACTTTATATCCACTAGCAAACCAACTGTACTTTACCCAACTGTGGAGTTTCGGTGAACAAAGCTGACGGTAAATTAAAGACAAAACCTATGAACATATTATAATCAAGCATCTAAAAGTTAGTTACCTGAAGTGTGGAAGACCTTTGATGTATTTGAAAGCTTGGTTCACATAACCGTGCATACTCCGTGATGATTTTTATAACACTCTTGAATCCTCCAAAGACACCGACATCCAAGGGTTGAATCATACCTGTACAACCAGCAGGAATTTGCAGTGTTTTTAATTTATTATCTTCATTATTTGGGTCCGAATAACCGTTTGCATCTTTCCATCCGTTCCATGAATCGATAATAAGCAACGAGCTAGCCGGAACCCATTCATCGAAAATTACTGTGTTCAAAAATTCCTTCATCAACGGTTTTGTCATAATGTGGCTCGTATGACAGCGAACAACCAAGTTGGAAAAAGAACTTCGAAAATTTCTTGGAAATCTTCCGTTGTTTTCTTTCAGAACTACGAAAAGACGAGGATGTAGTTTTCCTTCTGCAGATATTACAGGAAGCACTGTGTAGCTGTGAGTAGTGGAACTCACAGTGTTCACAGTGCATTCAACTGTTTTTGTGCCTGTGTACGTCAATGTTCTCGCAGTGTTCATTTCCAATTGAAAACCACTTTGATCTGCATTAAAGATCCTTCTAGGTGAAAATGCTTCCAACTCCTGATTTGCCACAACCAAAAAGTTTTCTGCACTGGCCAATAGGTTTTATCGGTTTATACCTTCATCAACATCGTCGTCGTTCGGAATCAGATGATAGTCCTCTTCAATTTCCAGAAAACCGCTGTCAGCTTGTTCCAATATAGAAAAAATTGACTGTGCAATTTTTAGATGTTCTCGTGAAAGACTGGGAACGTTTTGAAGGTTTTTATGCTTTGCATAAATGTATTCCACAATCAAATCAGAAGAACTCATTGAAATTTATAATTTATAATATAATGAAAATTTATAAAAAAAAAATAGCCGCTTAAATACAGTATCGAAAAAAGGAACATCATATCCTTTTTCGAATGTATAAAATGTCGATTATCTGGTAAATATTATAAATCGAGCAACTAGTCTAAAAACATCCTCAAAGCTGTGACAACGTTGTCTTTATATTGAAATTTTTTTCAAAAGCTTCAATATATGTTTTTGATAATAATTATAATTGTTGATTTAATAAATAATAGATTTCATTATCATTATAATCTTGAAAAGTAAAAAAGCGGCCCAGAGCTATTCGACTAGTAATAGAAATAGAAACATATCACCCCCAAGAAGAATCGAACCCTCGCCCTGCTGTTCCGTGTCCCGTCGTTTTGCCACTGCGCTGTTGCTCCGATGCTTCAGTGGTTCTTAAATCATTATTTATGAAAACGCACAATTTAAAATAAAATTCATAAGCTTTATTCCATTATTGTGGGTAAACGGGATATTTCTGAATTTCAAACCGATTTTTCACCTACTTAAACCGTTTTGTAGGTCCTAATTTTTTGACAGTATACTAATCAAGCCATAAGGAATCTATCTGCAAAGTTTTATCAAAATCTGAGATGGAGACCTAAAACACTTCCCTTGTGAGGTTAACAGTTTATGAAATAAAATAATGTGAAAACATTTTAATTTTTAATTAAATTAATTTTTTCAAACGGACAACGGAAAACGGAAATGCAAATTATTTTTTTAAACGGACGACGGAAAATGGAAGATGGAATTCCGTGCAACCCTGAATTCATATGAATCTTTCACACTAATCAGGCCACCGGCACTTGAATAGGTACAGGCTCATTTATTTGCTCATATTCCAGCTGCCAAGTAACTTAATGTTATATTAATAGTTTGACTTACAATATATAATTTTCTTAAGATTTTTTTTTAGGACCTGTTATTAAGAAAAGAAAATTATATATATATATATACAGGGGTGTCCAAAAGTTTGCGACACCCCCACTAACTAGCTGTTTCGTATATTACTACAGGACTACAGCTGAAATGAGTAGTATCAGTGGATTCCCAGTCATGAAAAACCTATTTCCAGTAAATTTCATTGAAATCGGTTTTATTACCGCTACGCTACAGTACATTTTCCACATACAGAGGTGGTCACAGTGATATGACATCCTTCTATTTCTGATCATTAAATCTTCATTTGGTGCACAAAATAGAAGTTTTTTCAAATAATCAGAGTATAAAAGGTCTGAAATCATGTCTTTAACATGATATCGCGAAATGGGCAGCCGATGTCGTTTTTTCTCAAGAATGTGCAAAAATTGAAGCCATACGCCGACTCGGATTATCCATCGTGAAAATCGCTGCGTATCTGAACCGATCACGTTGCTTTGTGAGTAATTAATTGAGGGATCCTTTTGGCTACGGAAAGACATCAATTCCGGGACGTCCAAGGATTCTATCGACCAGAGATGATCGAACAATTGCGCGGAGAGCTTAAAATTCGATGAAGACGGCTAGATAAATTGGCAGTGAAGCTGGAGTTTCGACATCGAGACAAACAATTTATTGATTTCTGTGTCGGAGCGAAGTTATTGTCCGTCAAAAACCAAAAAATGATCCACGTCTGATCCCTGATCACGAATTGAGACGTGTTGACTTTGCTCGCCGAAACTTGGTCACAGATTGGAAAAGAGCGAGTCCATTTACGGATTTAACTGGTAATTCAAACGTGTTCTGATAATTTTTCTGATGAAAAGAAGTTTAATCTTGAGGGTTCGGACGGCTAGCATTGTTATTGGCGTGATTTGAGCAAGGATCCATTGACATTTTCCAAGAGAAACTTTGGAGGTGGAACGTGCATGATTTGGGCTCTTCTCGTCAACTCTTCTCGTCAACTGGATCTCTTGATTTTGAATTCATTTCACCTCGAATGAAATCTGCTGACTATCAAGATGTCCTGGAGAAACGTTTAGCTCCATTTCTGGCATATTGCCTTCACATTTCAACAAGACACCGCCGCCATTGACGACTTCAACGACGACGTGGTTGAGGTCAATGAAAATCACTGTTATGGACTGGCCAGTATCTCTGGTCCGTCCTTTCTAGAAGATTTTACCATCAAGGACGTCAATTAAACACTGTAGCGGATCTCAAAGCCGCAATTCTTTGTCAATGGTCGCTGATCGATACAAATCTGATTGAAAGCCTGATTGCAAGCATGACAAACCGAATTTATTAGGTTATTCGGATCAATGGAGCAGCAACAAAGTATTAAATAATGAAATTAATCAGTAAATGTCGCTAATTTTAGTGTTATTCCTAGTTTAAAAATGATGTGATATCACTGTGACCACCTCTGTTTGTGGAAAATGTACTGTAGCGTAGCGGTAATAAAACCGATTTTAATGAAATTTTATGGAAATAGGTTTTTCATGACGGGTCACTCATTTCAAATGTTGTCCTACAGTAATATGCGAAACAGCTTATTAGTGGGGCTGTCGCAAACTTTTGGACACCACTGTATATCCTCCATCCGCAATGATGCGCTTGTACACCGACCGCACTTTCACGGTCTATAATTTTCTGTTTAATTAATTTTTTTTAACATTCGTATTTAACGTGCACCTTGACAATAGAATGCATAAAAATATTTACAGTATAACATAACCCACCCCCCCCCCCCAAAAAAAAATCGATTTCTATATGTTATAGTTGATCAAATGATCCAAATCCCATTCGCGAACGAGTTTGAAAAAAATTGGTTAAACCTATATTTGAAATATTCGCTCAAAATAAAAAAATAATAAAGAAAGCAATGTTCAATTCAATATGTTACATAGTCTAAAAACATTTTGTGGGACCTCCTTGGGTATATCGAAATTGTTTGTTTTTGTTTTCTTATATAATATTAATCTTTCAATGTCCTTTGGGAAATATTTATCATCAGTGATGATATATTGTTAAAAAAATATTTTAAGGTTTCATGAAGTTTTTATAAATCATATATGGAGATCAATGAGTTGCTTTTGATTTATTATTTTTGAAGTCTTTACTGTATTTTGTTTAGGCAATATGAAGGAAGAAATTATACTTATGAGAGCAAAAGTTTTATTATGTCTTGGTTAAATGTAATAGATCATGATCAAAGAAATCATGAAAAAAATATTCAATTTATGTTAATAATCTCTCTGTTTTTCATTATGTTTCTTCAAAATTTCTAAATCAAATCAGATTTAATAAATCTCCATGCCGACGTCCAAATCAACAAATCCCGTGTCAGAATTTGTTGATACCCTTAAGAGATTAGAAAAAATACTTTAGAACATCACCTTAAACATTTTTATTTAAAAATTATCCATATTTAAAGTTTTTTCGTCGTTTTCCAATCCGTGACCACATTCAATCGAGCGAATTCCAAGCTCTTCTGTTTGTGTTGGGCAGTAAGGCCTCATTTTCGAATATTTCACCGTATCCGTGTTTCGTAGGACTCGCCAGGTCGTCGTCTTGCTCGTCAATAGTCTTTGGTCATTCCGCAGCTGATTTACGGTCAAGGAGCTGTTGGAAGCCGCTCTTACAAGGCTACGACGCTGTCGTTCATTAAGAACTGGAAGTCGGTCTGGAGATTTACTTTGATCGTAGTGACTCTGATTGCGTAAGTGATGTATTTTTTTGAGCTCTATAAAACGCTGTAACTCTTATGATTGAATAACTCAATATTGAATAGAAAATATGAAAGAACAAATTGAACCTAAGGTATTGAAACAGACTGTATAAAAAAAATAGAGAAGTTACGGGGGTGATTCGGGTGGTGAAATTTTTACTAGAATTTTATTATTTTAGGAAAGTGTGAAATTTATATGACAAAGCAACAGCGAGTAGAAGACGAGTAATAAGTATTAAGTATTGACTATTGCCAAATGACATTTAACATTTTTTTTATCATATACAACAAAGAACAGATGCTTAAATACTATATAATCATAAACTTGTTTAAAATAAACCACCTACAATGGTTCCCAAGCGGGACAAAGTTCAACAAAATCAACACATCTTCATGGATAAATAACTTTATTCAATAACATGCGATTTTTTTCTAACCTATATTATTAGAATTCTTGGATCATTCTGATTCTAATGATACCGAAAATCTTAAAAATGTATCGCTTCATTATCGAGTAATCTTCAATTTTCCTCGACAACCTATATGAACTCCATTCTCTAGTCGATCTTGTTATAACATCAAGCTAGACCATTCATCCAGATAATGTCTATGCATCAAGTACAGACAAGAATGATAGTCTGGGAGCCTCTCACAAGTGTCACCTATATATACCGCAATACATGAAGTATACTGTATTGAAGTATACTGTATAGACAATTACAGGAATTTTAAAGTAATCACGATAAGCCCAGTGTCGTAAAAAAAGACCTAAAATGATGAATTTCTAATTGTTTTCTAATAATGTCATTTTTTTTTCGTTGCATTATATGACGAAACGTGAAAAAGAACATGAAGTTTAGGTGACGTCTATTGGTTTTTAAATTTTGATTAAAACAATTGAAAAACATCATCAAGTACTGCCTATAATTTGAACTCCCTATAGTTTAATTATCACTAATTTGAATTATAATCCAATTCATTTGAACAATATATTCGATATATTTCGATATTATTTTAAAATTTTAATATTATTAGCTAGCGCTTTCTTTCCGACACAATGATATTGGTTTTTATTATCCTAATAAATGTTATCATATTTTTATTCGGACTATTCACATTCCAATTATTCTTCAATATCATTATTTCGTCCGAATACATATGTAGTATCAAATCAAGGTAATCAGAGCTCATAAATCATAATTCATATTTCGGCCATTTTATTAAATAAATTCAATTAAAATTCTCACGTTCCATTTTGCCAAAGTGTGAATCTTTAATAATTTTGGTTTAAAGGCGCATGAATTTTTGCAGTAGTGGTCCCATAGCTGTTATCCCGCTATTCAACATTTTCCTTCTTTTTATGTCACAATGTCGATTTTACACTATTTTATACCAATCTGCACGATGACATTTAAGAATAGTTTCAAGTGAATTTAGGGAAATTCAAGTAGAATAATTTATATAAAATCATAGTCCACATGTAAATGAAGATGAAACCATAAAATGGGATTTTTACTAGATCGGGTGGTATGCAGTCTTGACTGCAATCGTCTTCCATCCGTGATACTACCAAAGTTTTACAAATTTCAACCCCATTTTTTTCTAAAAATAAATGAAGGAAAAATGAGCCGGTCATTTTGCTAGACCGAGTGGCGTGGGTACGTTTTATAATTTCCATAATTTCGGAAAAGATAATATCGATTTTTTTTAAATTACTATCGTATTTTTAAAGTTCAGTTTTTTGGACTTAAATAAGTTAATATTAATAAAAATTTTAAGAAACTGGTTATTTAAGTAAAAAACTGATTTATCCTTTTATAAAATAGCGCAAACTGGAATTTTGTTAAGCACGTCACAAACCATAGTAGATTAACAGTCTCATTGGACAATTTAAATCTTATTTTACTCATTAAATGCACATCAATAGAAAATAGCACTATTGAAAAAAATTATCTATAATCCACTATATTATTCCCATCAGGATATCACGGAAATGGATTTTTTCAAATGGCCGACGGAAAACGGAAGATGGAATATTGAATCTCGGAAAGAAGATTAAACTACAGGGAATTGAATTTAGATTTGTTTCTGTAATAATAGAGCGTCTATATTACTTGACTTCGCACACACGCATTCAACACGATTTTGACGGGAAGAAGAATACTAGAAGATTGGAAAATAGCCAAAGTGAGTCTCTTAACAAAGCGGAGTTCATGCATCGACAATATCGATTCTGATAACTCATTGAAAAATGTAATGAATTCAAACTATCTCTGGAACCAGCTCTAGTCGACTTTTCGGATTCTTTTTTCAAAAATCAGAATCCATTAAACAACAATAAATATTCCGTTCAAGATATTGGTGAGTCAAGTTGACTCGACGTCACCACCTCTGTTCACATTTGCTCTCCAAATGATTCTCGATGAATCCGACAAGGAGAGTGTGGGAGAAGCTGAAGATATATGTGCTGATGGAAAGTTTTTGAAACAATTCGAATTCGCTGACGACCTAGTGCTAATCAGAAATTCCTTTGAAGAATAACATCGTTCCAGCCTGGCGCGAAGCATGATGCGCATCTCAGGAAAAAAATTCTCCAACGTCTCTCGTCATAATCTGCTTCCACGCCAAGCTCGATGGCTCGATTTCCTTTGATTTGTTAGTTACGAGGAAGCTACTCACTTGATGTGGACATTGGTAGAACACTTGAAAGACGAAGCCGAATACTCTCGAGAGAACTGGTCCGTATCTCGACGCACTCGGTATGACGACCGACAGTCAAGAAATCAAGTAGTCAAGTTTGGAACTGAAGAAAAAGTGTGGAAATTCGCTAGATGGTTTACCAGCGATATGGTTTCCCTAGGATCCGTGACATTTTACATACCGAGCGGGGTTGCAAGCAACTCAATTTTTCTAACGGAAAGGGAAGCGCGGAGGATCTGTAAAAAAATTTTAGTAAGTACCAAAACAATTGAATTTAATAATACAGCACAACTCCTTATACCTATTCCGACCCCAAGTTTTTCTAGATAGGGATGTATGTTACTTTCATAGATTTTTTTCAGATTTTACTAAGACTCTGATCAGAAAAAAAATTAGATCCAAAACAAGTTTCAGAGCTCTGAAACTTGTTTTGGATCTAATAGTATGATATTTTAAGGTACTGAAAAATGGGGGGGGGGGGCGGAGGGTAAATCTGTAAAATCATCCGACCATTATTTGTATCTTTGTTATAATATTAGACGGAAAACTAATCTTTTTACAATACTTACCAAAATCTGAGACATATTTCCCTTTTAAGAGCGCCCAGATAATTTCTGCAGACTACCGAAGTTCTCGCGATTCGAAAAACTTGTTATTTAGAAATTCATTGGTTATTTGAGTAACATTTACAATGCGACTAGACGATCTCCTGAGTATCGTCTAATAGATAATTAACATTTAAACATGTCTAGCAGTGGAACTCTAATGGTTTTCAAGTTTTGACACGCATAAATATAATGTAGGAAAGGTAAAAAAATACTTTCTATGAATTGCTCACAACGGAGGCTTAAAAGTAAAATTAATACCTCTTGGATTTGTACAAGCAATAGTTAACTTGGACAATACCCAGCAGGATTTTTGACAAAAACTTTTAATCCCGTTCTTTTCGTTAGATAAAGTTTCTAAATTAGAAAGCTTCAACCGATCTGCGCATGAAATATAATCAAGATGGTTGAAATAAATACTTTTTTCTGACAAATGCAATATTTTTTAGAATTTCGTTGGTTCTACTTACCTGCTTTACGTGGATTTTATTCATTTCATGCCTTTTAAGCATTTATGTCTGCGAAACGATTGGCTTCAGTTTTACGGAATGCGATGAAACATGTAAGTTTTGTTATTGGAAGTAATCTTATAACCTTTTTAATGTTGAAATTTAACTACTATATGCCAAAACCAACAAATAATTAACAAATAGTATCCTTTTCAATGATCGGGGCATAATGGAAGAGGAAAAAAGTATTCGGATAGAATGCGTTTCTCGTTTGGACGGCCACTCTTTTGTCTCTCATCAATGCACACTGGGTTAGAACAACAGAGAATCATGTTACACTTTTTTCAAATAACCCACATGTGAATAGAGCGCATTTGACGAACCACTCGGAAACACGTTCAATTAGTTATATATTTTATTTATTTTTTAAGTATGATAACATGATTTTTATTTCATTTTAATATTATAGGGTTAATATAAAAATTGCATGAATTCTGTGTGTAAAATTTTTTAGCGATCCGACAACTTTTTTTTCTTAATCTCATCTTTGGATGGATATAGGATATTATTGTTATAAAATTTTTGGTATCATAATGGGCTCATATTAAAGAGAATCCAATTTTGTACTAATTGTGAAATTTTTATTGATGTTTACCATAGTTTTAACGAGTTATCAATGTTTTTATATATCGCACTTAATGGAGTGGCCATTATAATTTGTTTATTTTTAATTGAATATTAATTTAGATTGGAAGAGAAGAGATGGCAACGTCCCTTATAGTCGATGATCACTGGAATTGTCGGAAATATATAAGTTAAATTCATTTTTATCGTATTGTAAATAAAGTAATTTTAAATGCTATTATTTTAATTAGTAATATAATCATAACACATAAGCTTTGCATCCGAATTCTGAAAAAGATTAAATATTTAATGCAACTAGAGTATCCCTAAATTTTTGTGTCAACAAAAGCAAAATGGAAGAATTTTATGAATCATACAAAGGAAGATTTGCGAATGTTTTTGAAGATAAGGCTAGTAATCATAATTCGTTGGTAATTATGTTTTAATATATTCAACGAAGCTGTTCGCCCAACGACGGCTTATCAAAAACAATAATTTACGATGAGCCTTGGAAGATCCAATGATGAAAAGGGTTCTACCATAATGATCACATAACACATGATCATGCTTATTTATAGTAATTGAAAAGAAACCACAGAGAAGCGTAAAAAATTTATTAAAAAAAATAATTTAAAAAGTCTTATATTTCCGACTATTCCGGAGATCCACCACTAGCCGGGACGTTGCCATCTCTTCTCTTCCAATCTAAATTAATATTTAATCAATATATATAAAGTCTTAATGATCACATACTTTTTCCTTTATTACTGATCATTATATCACTTCCTTGACTATCTCACAGCTTATACTTGAGTATTCCGGTGATCATCGACTATCAGGAACGTTGTCATCTCTTCTCTTCCAACCTAAATTAATATTCAATTAAAAATAAACAAATTATAATGGACACTCCATTAAGTGCGATATACAAAAACATTGATAACTCGTTAAAACTATTGTAACCATCAATAACAATTTCACAATTAGTACAAAATTGGATGCTCTTTAATATGAGCCCATTATGATACCAAAAATTTTATAACAATAATATCCTATATCCATCCAAAGATGAGATTAAGAAAAAAAAGTTGTCGGATCGCTAAAAAATTTTACACACAGAATTTATGCAATTTGTATATTATCCCTATAACAATAAAATGAAATAAAAATCAAGTTATCCTACTTTAAAAAATAAATAAAAAATAACTGCATTCGCACATTAGCGTCTTGTCTCATGATATGCGTCTTGGTCGTCTCATTTTTGGTGTACAACTCTGTGACCCAGTGTGTCAATGTGTGTTGTCTAAAAAAATGGATAGCACGCATTGAAGAGGAACAGATGGAAAAGTCCTTTGTGACCGCGTGGCCGTCCAAACGAAAATCACGTCTACGCTACAGTTCGAACTTTAGCGTACACGTGAGTACGTATTGTCGTAAAATAAAATGCTAAAAAAAGAAAAAAAATAGTTCGAAACGAAATAGTTCGAAATAAGAAAATAGTTCGAAAAAATACAAAATAAGTTAGCATTTTATTTTACGAAAATACGTAATCACAGACTCGACCCTTGTCATTCGTGTGTGTTTACTCTCACTCTTCCATTAGGTACCGATCTCTAAAATGTACAATACATTATTATTTAAAATAACCTTAATCTTCTTTTTCAGATTACATGCATTACTTTGGGAGTATTTGGTTTTCGTTAAGTATTATAATTATTTTATCTTATGTGTTATTCACCATTGGTAATTGATAAGCTTTTCTTTAATTCAGAATACATTTATTTAGATACTATAATATATATTAATAATAATAAGTTTCATCAATCATTTAAATATACAATAACTCACAAGTTTTTAATAACAATTATGTTCTTATCGCCTTTAACGACGCTGACAATTCCTTTTAAAGTTTATGAATATGGTGAAATGTTCATTTCGAATAAAACTCATCTGAGATTATCTGCTGGAGTTGTTTCATATTTTATTTTGTTGGTTGTTACTCTGTTGGTGAGTTATGAAAATTTAACTTGTTAAATTAAACGATTAAAAACGCTTTTAATAATGTTCAAAAATATAACTTTTTGGAAAGATATTATTACTTTGAGATATTTTGAGACAAGCCTAGTCAAATTGTCGTAAATAACGGTTCATTGAAAAGACGTTACAATTTTCAGACATGCTTAAAAATCCGATCAATGCAATTTCCAGTTGGCGTGCAATAGTGTGTTATATATTTTTAAAGCTCTTAAACAGCTCTATTGTAGAAACTTGTAGAAAAAAAATGTAAAAATCCGAAATTCGTGTTCTTTTACGCGATTACTGGAAACAAGGCTTCAACACAACTCAGCAGCAAAAAGATATGCCAATTTGAAGGCGACAATATGGACTCAGATCGTACTGCGCGAAATTGGTTCAAAAGATTTAGCGACAGCGACTCTGTTCTCGAGGACAAGACACATTCAGGCTGGCCTACGACAGTGGATTCAGTAGCTGCGGAGACCAATCCATCAATATGTACTCGCAGATTGTCGGCCGAGCTCGATATTCCTCAAACATCAGTTGTACGACATTTTCACGTGTCGAGACTTGCCGCAAACTGCTCGAAAATTCACAAGATTACCGTTTTATTCGTAGAATTGTAACTTGTGATTAAAAGAGGGTCCATTTCAGTAATCTGGACAGTCAAAATCAATGGTTGGAACCCGGTCAAAAGGTGGAACCCGTAGCAAAATGTGATCGTTTCTCAAAGAAGACACTTCTGTCTGTTTGGTGGAATATCAAAGGCGTAATTTACTTCGAGCCAAATGCTCGGACCATCGATGCAATCCTCTATTACGTCCAACTTGATCGAATGTATGCGAGAAATATCCAATTGATCAATCGGAAGCGGATATTCTTTCAACAAGGCAATGCAAAACAGCACACCGCTAGACAAACGAAGGAAAAGATAAAAAATCTCGACGCCATTGTACTTCTTCTACATCCAGCTTTTAGTGTGGACCTTGTGCCATCTGATTAGCATCTTTTCCGATCCATGGCACACTTTCTTCGTGTTCGTAGCTTCTATGACCTGGCCGATGTCGAAAACGGGTGCCGCGAGTTTTTCGCCTATAAGGACAAGGAGTGGTACCGCAGCGGGATCGAACAACTTTCCGATAGATGGGTTCAAGCCATAGAGTCAAATGGTCTTTACTTTGAAACCTAATTGTTTTTCATGTGTTGTAAAATTATGTTTAAATTTTTAATAAAAAATCGGAAAAAATTTTGGTTCACCCTAATAAAAAAGAAAGCCTATTCAACGTTATCCAATAAAAACCATTTAAAACATAATTTTTCAGACACAGCAACTTTGCCAGCTTCTTGTAAAATATGTTAATCGGAAAAATTATTCGAAACACTCTTCTTCATTCCGATTGAAGGGATCACCCTGGTGTTATACTTCAATAGATATATCTCGTTTCAGATTTCGAAGACACTGATAACGTTCAATTCAATTAGTTTAGGTTACAGAGTATCTATTTTAATTAAATTATTGTCAACCATATTAATTTCTTTACTATTTTATTACGCTCCTCTCGATAAAAAATATTTTTTTATAACCTTGCAGCAGGTTTGAAACTATTTTTATCATTTTATTACATTTTGTTTGAAGCTGTTTGGTGTCATTACGGTATTTGCCATCTGGATTACTATTTACTCTAGTGATGCACTCTATGATTCTGCTTATTTGATAATGAAACCAGAAGAGACAAATACAGTTCTGGTGAGTTAAGGAAACGTTAATATTAACGAGCTGGAAAATTTTATAGTTTTTCTATAAATTATAGTCATTTTTCTATAGTCGTCGCCAAATGCGATTACCACCGCAAAGTGTGGCGCACTTTTTCTAAATATTATTTTTTCATTTAATTTTTATGATTATTTTCTTGTTTATGATCGTTCTGTACTGTTTTTTCTTAAATAAATGGAAGAATATGTTTTGATATTGTTTCAATCGTTTCAATCGTGGAATAAATTTGGAAAATAATCATAAAAATTAAATGAAAATTAATATTTAAAAAAGTTCGCCACATTTTGCGGTGGTAATCGCATTTGGCATAGACTATAGAAAAATGAACATTTTCATTATTTTTGATTCATCTTGATAAGTGTCATTTACGATGTGTCATGTGATTGATATATCTTGATAATTTATTAAATAAATTAAATGGACCTTCCGACAAAATTCTACTTTCGAAAAACCAAGTTTTGCCATTTTATATATTGATTTTGTAAATATATGATAATTATTATTTTATGACGGGAAATTATGCAATTCTACGACCCGAGGGCACGCCAACAGGAAAGATAATAAAATGAGCTCAATAAACGTGCTCAAATCTGACATTATGTTAAGATTTTAATATTTACAAATAGTTTAAGACAAGCGTAGTGAAACAGTGGTAAAAAATTTTTGTTAAGGTAAAGTAAATCTCGTCAAACCTGCTTAAAAATCGGAAAATACGCTATGCCAGGGGTATAAAAGCTAATATTCCATAGCAGAGATGAGTGGAATTCCGTATTCCGAAAGTTTTCTTTTAATATAGATTGGTTTTCCCATGCTATTTTTTATATTCGTTGAGATTATATTCGAAACTGTACGAATATATTATCAAAATATAAGAAATTGAAAATTAAACTTCAACATTTTTGAATCATTTTCAATGGTCTCAAAGAGATCATGAAATAAATATTCAATTTATGTTAATAATTTCTCTGTTTTTCATTATATTTCTTCAAAATTTCTAGATAAATTCAGATTGATTACTTTTATTTTCTTTGAAAATAAAATTGAAATTGTCTACTTCTCATAACTCGATAATAAGTAAACTCATAAGTTTTTTAATTGTAATTTTGCCAGTCTTAAAGTTAAATTTAACGTAGTCCGTTTCTAACTGGTCGCAGTAGAAAGGATATGCCTAGCTTTGAATTTCGAAATTCCAATTTTTATTCAGAATTCCGGATTCCGGATTCCGAAATTGAAAAATCCCATTCCGCCCATCTCTGTTGAATAGTAATAAACAGCTTATTTTGTCTCTGGTTTGGGTTTCCGTGTAGTAACTGGCAAGCTATTATCGTCCAGTATTAGTTCAGAGTCGATACTGGCGGCGTGGCCTGTTACAGAATGTTTCGAAATATTTTTCAGACAACTATTGTCGTGGTGTAGATAAATGAGAAAAATGAGACTTAAATTAACATAATTGTGGTCTCGTTTGGACCCAAAGAGAAATAGGTGTCGATTTAATTTTCAATTTGTTTGTTATTTCGATTTTCATTACAAACCATTTCCTGTTAAATTTTCCTTTTTTCTTAGTAAATTTGTCATTAAATTGTCAATAATTATAATAATATATTGTCCTTTTCAGAGATCGGTGCCTAATGGAAGAGAGAAAATTTTAGGATGGAATGAGGTTCTCGTTTGGACGGCCTCTCTTTTTAGACGGCCATTCTTTTTTACGAAATTATGGGAAGCACATATTTAAGAGGAATTGAGAAAAATTTTTTGTGGACCCATCATTTTCTCTTCTTTTATTACTCTTCCATTAGGCACCGATCTCTGAAAAGGACAATAATTTTCTTTTCTATTTAATTACATTGTGAGATATTATTGTAGATTCGAAAATGAAAACGGGTACTGAAAGAATTTAAAAAATTGAATATTCAATCGGCACCTATGTCTCTTTACCCCAAGCTAGGTCACGATTTTCTTCCATGATTTTTTTCCTACGATTTCCACGATTTTCCTAATTATGAAAAGTTGAGAGCACTTGGAATAATTGCGTTCTTTTCCAGAGAGGAATTTACACCTGAAGATGTTAAAATAATATATTATTTTATTATATAATGTTTATTTACATCATTTTACAGTATTATTTCTCGAGAAGTAACGACTGATTATTCATAGAAGGAGGTAAAGTTAAAGAAGATCATATTGAAGAATGATAATTTTAAAGTGGTTATATATTTATTGATGTTTATGAATTTAATTGAAATAAATTAATTTTTGATGAATATATTTAAACTTTAAATATTTGGGCTGGGCTGGGCCCCGGAAAAGCTGGCAACAACATTTATTCCAAAAAATTGTATTATTTAAAAATATTTCATTTAACACAAAATAAATCAAGAATTTGAGAGCAAAACTATATGTTCCACATTTGCATAAATTAATCTAAACTTTTCAAATGCATGTGGAGTTCTATCATAGTGTTAAAGCCGCTCCAGGATGCCGGAAATCGTCTCCTAGTTTCACCAAAGGACTGTCTTCTTTTAACAGTTCACTGTAGTTCCGTTACGCTAGCTATACTGTAGAATACCTTATGGATCCGTTTGGTATTTCGAAGATATATAGCAATATTAGAGAATAGTAACACGGAATAAGAATAATAGATGTGAAGGAGATATAATTTCGTTGAGATGTATTACGCATCTTAACGGTGTTCCAAATTATAGTGTTCTGTGTTATAGGCAATCTCATTATGGGTGTCTCGGAATTGCCTTTGGTCATTAGGTTCTAGTGTTGGTGTAATCCCCGTTGGGAGTGCGCGGCTCATGCTGGAGGATGCTTGGTCGACAAATGTGGGTGCCGGCAGAGAGTAATGGCTCTAATCTTGCGCTGTGTCAAAAATAAATAATAAAGAATTTAGAAGACTAGGCATGTTATTACTTCTCTGATCGCAGATCATCTGGAGCTAAAAAGTCCGAGATCTTTGTCCGACTTACGTAGCCTTGCTGAACACTGGTTTATGTGTTCGACGCTATGGTGGTTATTACATAAAATCCCTAAAAACCGTTCTGCGGAAATCTACGATCTGTTCCCACTGCAAGGTATCTAACTCCATTATGCACGAGCTGGGGGTTCCTTATGGTAACACTGAGGCTTGGAATATTCGGATTTACTAGAAAGGCATACTGTAGTGAAGGGGTTAAATCTAAATAAGTTCCGCGAAAATTTTGTGCGTGCTAGAATTTAATATAAAGCAGATGATAAGCAAAGTTTGTACTCCGTGTTATTTTCTGCCTAATACTTTAATAGCGGCATACTAATTCCTTATTACAGTTTAGTGTCTTAAGAGAAAATACGACTTAACAACATACTCGGTCGGGACCCTAGTTCCTTTAGCACTTGGTGCAAGCGGACACCGTGCTTACTCCCCAGGAACCTCTTCTTCAAGCGTGTTACCTCCATTCCGCTAGAATAGGAATGGCGACCCATAGTCACAAAAGGGATTAGCGTTACTCCAAAAATATGATACCGATTTTATTTACGCGCTGGGGAAGTTACATTAATTGCTACAGCAATGCCTACAAGTCCGGCTGCATAACGTGGTTCTACTAATGATGGACAGCGTGGACTATATCAGTGATTGATATCTTTGGGAATTCCTACGTTGTCCACAATTGCCTAATTATGTGCGTGTTAATGATTCTGGGGAACCCAGCGGATCATTCTGGTCAAGGAAACAATTTGAAAGTATTGTTTGCACATTCCCTGAAGAGAGAATGTGCATGGTGACATTTAAAATACAAAGTTTCAAATGACCTTGAAGTCCGTTTATTAAACTTATGGTGTTTATGGTTTCCATCATTATACAAATGGTGAGCACTTTGTGCTTTTAAATGCCAAGGCCATCTGTTTTTGAGATGGCGAGCAATTTCCCTTATCGATTGTACAATAGTTTCATTGAAAATCGTGTTTTTGCACTTAGGACAATAACATCTCTACTGAAGTAGGATGTTCAAGGTGGAACCTCCACGTTACAATACGTCTCCCCCACCTACTCCCCTTCTTCTTAGCGACCCGAAGAGTAGTAGTTGGTGTGAGGATCCGATGTAATCTTACTACTAAACGCCCAATAAAATGGCTTACCTGGCGGACACCGCCGAGAACACAGAACACCTAGCTTTAATATAAACCTTTATTCGTCTCCATAAGTAGAATACAATAGATGAATATGGTTATTTATGCAGCTAGAATAGGAGCTAACATCTCACCCACGGTCGGGGCGCTTCTCCCAAAATAGAAGCGACCTTCCCGTAGCCCTGTCGAGTGAGCAACTGAATGTCCTTGTGATCCGTGGAGGCGGAGTCGTTTCTTCTTTTGTGCCGTATTTCATGGTGTTGTGGTGTCCCGCTAGCTCGACGGCATAGCGGTCCACACATGTGTCATCCAGGGTATGTAACAGTTCATCTTATTGAATAATGATTACTAGTGAATCTCAGAAACCTGCTTACGACGCCTTTTATTACGAAAAACATTTCTACTGATCAGTAGCACATCTTATTACTATTGTGAAATGAAGAACTTTGTATTTACTGAATTTGGATATGATGGGGAAGCGTTGAAGAGGAAAAAATCGAACATGCGGGCCGGCCTTTCCCATGTCGAATTTAAAGAGGTTTCATTTTTTTAAAGTCGATTCATATAATGAACTAACACGATTTCACATAAAATGTGTTACAAGATGAGAGATTTACCATTTATTAGCCATAACTTAACTAGAAATGAATTTTGCCGGAATCGAAGATAGCGAATAGCGTGGGTGTGTATTATTTCAAAAAATGTCGCCGAGATTTACTTGAATTTTACCGGACAATAATAATATTTCCATTTTCACCTCTATAATACATCTACTTGTCTAAACTTTATAACAGTAAAATAGATGAGAATGGAACAATAATTTATAATTGTTGCGTGATTAGGTTCCGTTCTTTTGAAACAGCTTAGAAATAGGTTTTACCTGTTGCGAGAGCTCTTGACTATTCTAAGTAATGGTCGATTTCACGCTACACACGAGCAAACAGTCACATAGGTTTGGCACTTTCAGTATAACAGTCCCAATCTTACTAGGGAGGTCATTTTTGGATCCAAAAGGTTTCGGGCTGAAACTTTGCATGGTGATAGCTGAGGGCATTTTATTAGTGCACACAAAAAATTGTCCTGCACTGGGGGGGGGGACAGCAAAATTAGATGGTTTTTTTACTGTTTTCTACAGGAATTTTGAGGTTGGTAACTTTAAACCGTTTTTAACCCACTTAAACCCCCCCCCCCCCCCCCAGTACAGGACAATTTTTTGTGTGCACTAATAAAATTTCCTCAGCTATCACCATGCAAAGTTTCAGCCTCAACCCAAGTATAGCGCAGGCGGAATACGCCTGCGCATAAGCCCGAAACCTTTTGGATCCAAAAATGACCTCCCTAGTTAACGGACTGGTGTTTTTGAGAAATAACCAGAAATTGTTGTAAAAATTCTACGGCAGATACGCTTATCCGAGAAGCTGTTTTTTCGAGTATATTTGTTTCAAATTATTATAGTCGTCGCCAAATGCGATTACCACCGCAAAAAGTGGCGCACTTTTTGAATATTATTTTTTCATTTAATTTTCATGATTATTTTCTTGTTTAGGCTCGTTCTATAATGTTTTTGCTTAAATAAATTGAAGAATATGTTTTAGATGTTGTTTCAATCGTGGCATAAATGTGGAAAATAATAAAAATCATAAAAATTAAATGAAAAAATAATATTTAAAAAAGTGCGCCACACTTTGCGGCGGTAATCGCATTTGGCGACGACTATATATCATATATTGGAGTTGAGGAATATGTTCGTAGAATTTTTACAAAAATATATATTTGAACAAAAAATAATTAATTAATCAATTATGTATTCACCGTAACTGTTTACGACTTCCTCCCACCTCTCGATCAATTTGTTAATGCCGTGCCGCCAAAAATCGCCCGGTCTGGTATCGAAGAAGATGTTGAGCCTGTTTTTGTGAACCTTTTTGAGCTCCATCAAAGGAAACACCCCTCATTTGTTTTGACAGAGAACGGAAAAAGGAGATAACCGGATGGCGCTAGGTCTGGAAAGTACGGTGGATGCTGAAGAACCTCCCATCCGAGCTCTTGGAGAATTTTAGGACTTATTTTAGGTGGATTTTCAGACGAACAGGCTCATTTACGCGTCGCAGCTGGGCAACATAGAGCTCCTTGATGACCGTGGCGTTTCTTTCAAGAATATTCCATTGAAGCATGCCCTCCCAATTCCACATCATGCTCTTTTTAAGGCGAAAGTCGCCAATTTTAAACTTTGCGAACCATTTTTGTGCAGTAGACACGCATACACGTCAACTGGAAATAACGAGTTTCAGATTTTTACGCGTGTCTCAAAATTGTTGCGAATTTTCAGTAAAACATTGCCAATGACAAATTAACTAGGCTTGTATTAAACTATCTAAAATATATTAATACCTTGCCATAAGATTAGATTTGAGCACGATTACGGAGCTCATTTTATTACCATACAAATTGGCGTGCGCCTAAAACACCTTCTCCATATTTCCCGAGCGGCTTCGGCTGCTTTTTGCTTTCGATGAAACGCGAAGAAGAGAAGATGTCGAAAATGTTGAATTTCCCTCCTGCATACCTCATTTCTATGACTGAAAAAAATGATGAAAATGTGAAATTTCAGAACAAAGTAAAAATACAGTTTTATAGAGCAGAAGAGGCGCTATCAGATAAATATGTACACTTTGCCAAACCACCAAAAAATAAGGTCTCTCGAACTTATTCCTCTATCCGATAATATTATTTTAAACTCTGACCTTTTTACTATTTCACTTATTCCTATGATTTTCGTTTTGTATTATTATAATACATTAAATCTGATTTTTTATTAGTTGTAATGTGTGATTATAAAAATGTATATATTTAATAGGAAAAACCAGTAATTTACTTTCTTTGCAATGTAGTTTTTTACGATAATCTTTTATCTTGTTCGTTTTCATTTATTTAACATTCATAAATTGCATTTGAATAATCCATTTATTGAATTGCAATAAATTCCACTTTGTTTGAAAGACGGTCACATTTGGAAGCGTCTAGCATAAAAGGAGATGAAGGATAAAATTGAAACAAGATCCGCTTTTTCAAATCGCATTTAAGGCTATTGCGCCTCAATTGAACCGAATCGCGAGACAATTAAACAGCAAAACAACAATAACAAATTGCGATCAAAAATGTGCGACGATGGGGAGAACCAGAAGAACCCCATCGAAGTTAGTTGTTTCAATTTTACGACAATCCATGAGTTTTTTTGTTTATTTTAAAGCTTTTTTTGAAAATGATATAAAAAATTAAGGCGGAGAAAATGAGCTTTTTTATTAAAACAAATAATCTTTCAAACATTCAATTCAGAATATCTAATTTGTAGCGACCGGATTCAATTCTTGATGATAATCCCTTCTTCCTTCTCCTTCTTCTTCTTCTTCTTCTTCTTCTTCGTTGTATTGTCTAACTATCTATATTATAATTATCATTTTGAGGAAAGCTTTTGTGATAGTGTTCTTCTTATCATTTATTATCTATACAAGCAAATTGTTTTGCGCAAATAATCCAGATTTATACGAAGCATCTCGATTTGAAAGATTGATGATATTGTCGACGCCAGTTTTCGCACAGAATGCCATCACAAAAAATGATTATGAAGTGCTTGTAATCCTTTGTTTAAATCTCTATCACTTATGTGTATTAATACCAAAAGTGATGGGATTCTTTTTTTCCGCGTTTTTTTAGCCTTTGGCGAGTTTGGCATTCGGGATCAAGTTTGTATCAATTGGTTGTTATATTATCTAATCCTTATTGAGATTATTGTATTATTATTATTTGTTATACAATGTGATCAAGCTTTTGTATTCATTATTATATTTTATTTTGTTTTTTTGCGTTTTCTTGTTAGAAGCATTATGACCCTTAATATGAATACATTTTATAAGCCATTTTAAAAATCGCACGCCAATTGGAATGTTCTAAAAACAAGCTCAGTAAACATACTAAAGTTTAAAATTTCCGGAAGGTATTAATATTTTTCTATAGTTTAGGAATAAGCTGACTAATTGGCGTCAAATATTTTTTGTAATGAGTACGTATTTTCCTTTTCAGAGATCGGTACCTAATGGATGAGCAAAAAAAGAAGAGAAAATGATGGGCGACAACTTTTTCGTCAATTCCTCTTAAATGTGTGCTGCCCATAATTTCGTAAAAATGGACGTCCAAACGAGAACCTCATTCCATCCTAATTTTTTCCCTCTTCCATTAGTCACCGATATCTGAAAAGAACGATAAAATTTGTATGCCGTGCGTTAAAAGCAGAAAACAACGTTATTTCTATTTGGCGTGCAATACTTCAATTTCTTATTTAAAAGATGATTAAAGTTATCCCGCTAAGACCAGTGTCGTAAAACTGTTGTGAAATATTTACGTATACGCTGTTGCGTCAGGGCCACCCTCACTTTTAGATAGCTTAGATAGCTCACAGGGGCCCATTTTTATAAACACTAAAATTCTCAATTATCTTAGCTCTACCAATTGCGATCTATTTGTAAAATTCACTTTAAACATCCTTTAACAATTCAAATATATAAAGCATAGATTATTTAAAGATCGTTAAATGGTGGTGATATGACAATATATAATTTACCTTTTCCTGTAAATTAACGATACTTTTAATTATTTAAAGAAAATGTCTTGCATACACTTCTTTTTGTTATCGTTTAACGGATAAACACGTTGGAAATTACACTGGTAAATCCAAAAGTGTCGGTTGAGTACAAAACCGACGAAAAAGCTTTGAATAAGAGCCAAATTCAAATTTTAGCAGTCCAGGTCTCCTCTCGACAATTGAAAAACAATATAGAACTAAATTAAAGTATTATTCCGAGAAAAAATGGAAGAGCAATAAAAGAAGAGAAAATTACGGCCACAAACAACTTTTTCGTCAATTCCTCTTCAATGTGTGCTGCCCATAATTTCGTAAAAAAGAATGGCCGTCTAAAAAGAGAGGCCGTCCAAACGAGAACCTCATTCCATCCTAATTTTTTTCCACTTCCATTAGGCACCGATCTCTGAAAAAGACAATATAATGATATAAAAATTAAACTTTTTTCAAGCTCATTAGAGCCAAAATCATTATAATAAATTAAAATTGAAATAATAGGATGTTTAAATCAATTTTGAAATTATTTTTAAAAATGTTTACGGTTGGCTTAAATGTTTCATGTAAACACTAAACATATTTATTCTCTCTTAGTCTGCTTCTGTATTCTTAAAATCGATGTTTTTAAGATTTCTCTCGTGAACGAAGCGTAGGAAGCGTTCGGAATGGCCAATGTTAGTAAAACTTTTATAGGTGTTATAAAATCAGAAAATGCAGATGGAACGGTTTTTAGTGAAAATTAGTATAATGTGTTAAGCAAAATCGAAATTTTCATATGACATTATCAAGGAACTATCTTTATAAGGTATCTAATTACTTCTTAGACGCTTGAAATCGCCAATAGCTTACTACATCTTACCACTGGTGAATCCGTTTTTTATTTGGTTTTCGTAATTAAAAAATGTGTATTAAGTGAATAATTTTGGAATTTAAGCTTAAAGCTAAAAAAATTCTCCGTGTTTTACTCTATATGATGATTACAAGAAAAATTTGCAACGTAAGAAAGTAATTCGTTAATTAATAACAGGAAATCTGTTAAAATTTAACAATTGGAGTGTTTAAATTTCTTAAATTTTTTAATCATGTGTAGAACATTACTCATTTTTCGAAATAAAATATTCACGATCCACTTCCAGTTAGAAAGCAGTGTTCAGTATATCCGATCGGTTGGGTATAAAACGCTTCGGTAACCGACGAAAAATCTTTAAATGAGAGGTATTCAAATTTTGGCAGTCCAGGTTCCCTCACAAAAATTGAAATAAATATAGAATTAAATTAAAATATATAATGACATACGCATGATACTTCTTCAAGCTCATTATAGCCAAGGTAATTAAAATAAACTGAAATTGGAAAGGATTTTCAAATCAATTTTGAAATTATTTAAAGGAAATATACGGTAGGCATAAGTATTTCAAATATTTTATATACAGCAAATACATTTATTCTCTCGTAGCCAGCTTTTTTATAACTTAAAATAAATGTTTTAATGCTATCACACGCCAAATCCAAATGTACATTTTTCCATATTTAAACGTGTCATACTAACTTTCACGTAATAATATCATAAGATTGACATGTCTCTGTTTATATATCTCCCCATAAACTATTAAAGCATATACCCTTTTTACCGAAATTTGCAACATGAGAACCATTTCTGAGCTCCCAGATTTACTATTCCATTTGGAGTGCTCTCGTGAACGAACTAGCGGCGGTAGGTTCCACCAGTGTTTTCACCAACTGGAAAATGTTGTTAGCGAAAAGCCAAGTGTAAAAACTACTAATAGTTACTAAAATAGTTACTAAATAGTAATACAATTCACGAATACGGAAAATCAAAAAGTGGGCAGAAAAGCACGATAAACCAAAATATCAAGAATTTAAAAGCGTCATAATCCTTGGTTCCGAAAATCAAAGATGACATATAATTCATGACTTAACCCTTTCTCGATTAATGCGACATTCAATTGTATGACCTTATCTGAAAGTTTCAATAACACTGCATCAACCAGCGCAAAAGAATAGATGATTTTGGAGCGCGTTTTCCCACAAAAGCACATATTTGTTTTTATCTTTTCTATCACCACTTTCTTACACATTAACTAAACCTTCATTATTAAAATATATAACAGAGTCAGAAAAACAAAAACAAATATTTATGAAAACGCGCTTCGAGTTCATCTTCGCATTGATTTAAATTCTTTTATCGTTTGCACCCCAACTGGTACGATAAAATGAGCTCTATAAACACGCTCAAATCTAATTGTTTGGTAAGATACTCATATTTCTAAATAGTTTAAACAAAGCTCGGTAAAATTGGTGGATACGATGTTTTCTAAAAAAAAGAGACGCTGAAAATGGGAAAATTTGGAAGATTAGGTGTCGATTTAATTTTTTATTTATTTTGTTATTTCTCTTGCACTTCTTTTTCACGTAATTTCTTCTTTTACTATTACAGGTCCCTCAAAATTTATACTCAAAACTATCCTTTTTAAAACTATTCAATGATTAAATTAGAATACTTCATCCAAACTTTAAAAATGCAATGGTAAACTAATGAACAAATTATAATGACGGAAATAAATTGATGGTAATTATGTGACCATTTTATAATAATAACTGATTTCATTTACCATATTATATGTAATTACAATTAGTACTTTAATATATAATTGCCATAATCTTAAAAAAACACCATAAAGATTTGTTGGAAGCTATTGTAATTAATCCGATTAGACAAGACATTAGTTACACTAATATGAGCGGTTTGATAAAGATTTATATGATAAATTGAGGAAGTTGCGTAATCAAATATGTCAATTAAAGTTTTTTTTTATCATAACTTAAGTTAGCTTGATTGCTACGTTTTTTATGTTATAAAAATTGAAAGGAAAAATATAATGATTGTAACCAAATAAATACAATTATAATAGGTTAGAAGTTTGTATCTAAACTCTTAAGGTCTTAAGACAAGAGGCTAGTCAATGAAGAAAGGTACATCCTGAAATGGTAAAAAAAACTTTAACACCTCGAGGAAAAGCGTCCTCCATTTTATCCGTTTTTTCCAATACTTCTCATTTTTGATTTTCCTAATCAGATCGGATGAATGATTTTTTCTATAAAATAATCGGTAACGTTATTTATGTTTAAAATGTGTATTCTCTGTATTATGAAACATTTAAATTTCAATAAGTTTCAATAAAAAATAAAGATACTTGACACACATTTATGTACTTTAATATTCAGCTAATCTAGTTGACAAACACAGCTTTTTAAAGGTGCTTGAGTTTAGCCTTTTTGGTCTCGTTTAGGAAAATGAGACAGCGGAACGACAATTGAAAATGAAAATTTGCAATGAAATGCACTTTAGCGTCCGCTTGAGATTTTGATGAGACTTGCACCATTGATAGATTCGGATGCGCTGATTCTAAATCCGTTTTCAAAATCGGCGCAATTTTTCTCTGAGCCGAGATATGAGGTTTTTTGTCAGAAATATTTAAACGCATATTATTAATTTCCACGTGGTGCAAAAAAACTAGATTTACAGTAAATTTTACAGGCTTCCACTGCCAGGAAATACGCGCAAATTGCAAACGATCGCGCACCACTTAAACGTTCCCTTGAAAATTATAAAATCCCTTATAGCTTTTTCAAAAAATTATTTTTACTATTTTAAGTAAGGCGAATAGCCGGAGCAAAAAATAAAGATTTTTTAATACTTTTTCGTAACAAAAAATAAAATAAATTTTCGAGAAATCATCTTCTTATGTTACCTTTCATACTATTTCAGTTCATATTTCGTCATTTTCTTTGACATTATTTTTACTAATTACAAACGCGGAAACAACTGTCCAAATCATTATACAAAAGCATTTAAAAACATACAGCATACAACATTTAAACTAACGCACGCCAACTGGTATGAGAATAAATTGAGCTCAGTAAACGTGCTAAAATCTCATTTTTTTGAAAGGTATTAATATTTTTAGATAGTTTAATACGAGCCTAGTTAAATTGTCATAATCAATATTTTATTGAAAATTCATAACAATTTTCGGGCATATTTAAAAATCGGAAAATCGCAATTTCCAGTTGGCGTGCTAACGTATCTGATCCTTACATATTTAAGACATTATAGATTTAAGCGATTTTTCTGAGCTTCTGCTTTTACCAATTCATTTGGAAGGAAGCGGGGACGATTGAGTTTTTCATTTGTTTAATATTTCGCTTTTCTTTTTTATATCTAAATAGTTTGACACTTAAAAATAATTATTATGATAGTATACAGCACTCCACTCCCAAGAAACCGCGCCGTATTGCAAAATACTTCGCACCAGTTGCAAACACTGCCTTTTAATTTATTATTTTTATTTTCAATATTTTATTTATCAGTTAACGTAATAATAAAAAAACAAGCTCAGAAAAAGTGCTCAAATCTATTATTGTGTGAAGATTTTAATATTTTTAGAGAGTTTAAGAAAAAACTGGCAAAATCGCGTAGACAATACTTGCGTACAGTACACGTGATAGTTGTAAAAAATCCGTAAAAATTAGAAAATCATCATTTCAATTTGGCGTGCGTTAGTAAAAAAAATAAAAGTTAAATAATAAAATAATTTAAAGTTTAATCATCCTCTTTTCCCAAACGAGACTAGAGAAACCCCACTTCACGTGCTTTCAAGTCAAAATTACCAATCTTCAATTTTGGGTCAGGACCAGGTTTGCCCGGAAATCAATTTTTCTCAAACGGAAATGGAACTCAAAAAACGACGGAAAACCGAAAATGAAATTCCGAGCAACCATGGTCAGGATATATTATAACAGCTTATGCTTTGTAATATAAGGTTTTATCTCTTTATATTTATAGGTAAAGGTCAATTATAGCTAGGACAACATATTTTCGCAATGTCCTAAATAATAATAATACCTAAAACTTGTTTTTAATTTCAATTATCTTTACGTTCGTCAATAACGCCAACAGTTTCTAATACTTCTATTTTATGCCGTAGTACTATCCTTCATTTTTCTTATGTTTTTTAAATTTTTTAAGTTAAAGTTGATATTATAGATATTTGAAATACAATATATTATAACGAAGAATTTGATTTAGTTCATCCAATCATTTGATATAATCCAATTAGCCAAGTTTTGAAAAAGTTAACAGCAGATTTTAATTTGATTATTACGTTTTTTTAACAATCATAGTGTTAATATTTATTATTTTAAAAGCTATTTTAGTTTACTTTTTTGTAACTTTTTTGCGTGCGATCTCACATTAAAATTAAATAAAAATATCAGTCAAGGCACACCAAATAGAAACAATAATTGTTTTATTTCACGATTGCCTTACAATTTCACGTGGACTTTTCACAGATATTGTTGAAGACTATTTTTTGTCTTAAACTATCTATAACATTATAATTTTGAGAATGCTTACTGATCTATACCAGGTGGCGTCCCAAGAGGAAATAAATGAAACAAAAAATGAAAGAAACAACAAGAAATTAAATTAAAAATTTTAAGAGGAACGGAACACCTAAATGTTATTAATAACGAAATTTTTAAAAATAAATGCTGGATTTAATAATTTTTACCCAAATAATTATTATACAAGTTCTATATAAAAACGGCCTAATAAAACACTAATAAAAATACTAATAAAACAAGCTCAGAAAAAAGAAAACAAAAGAAATCCAATATTTTCTGATGATTTTAATATTTTTAGAGAGGTTGAGGAGAATCTGACAAACTTGTGTAGACAATACTTGTGCAGAGTACACACAAGACACGCGTAACAAATAAGAAAAATATAGTTTCCATTTGCCGTGCGTAATTTTTGACTTCTAAGCGAAAAATAACTGATCTTACTTAAATTAAATAATAAAACTGGATTATCTGTAATAATGCAAGGATTTTGAATTTCAAAGACTTTTAATAATTTAGAGAAAACTTTAGATGAATCTAGACACTTTTTGTCAAACGAAATCAGAATTATTCACGTGCACACTCCACTGTCAAGAAATAGAACCGGATTGCAAAAAACTTCGCACCAATCACTACTCCTTTAATTTATTATTTTTATTTTCAATATTTCATTCTGCAGAATGAAATAATGAAAAGAAATTCTTAGTACCTCAATTAATGGACCAGAAGAGTCTTCGTCGTCAATATAAGTGACTTGTAAATATTGAAAATAGTTTCCAACCGGTGCGAAGTCTTTGGCAATGCGGCGCGGTTTCGTAGCAGTGGAGTACATTTATATTCGTTGCCAAATGCGATTGTCGCCGCAGTGTGGCGCACTTTTTTAAATATTATCTTTTCATTAATTTTTATTTTAAACTTTTTTCAATTAACGTATCAATTAGAAAGACCCATCATATTACTCATCTGACTAACCTCTCGTGGTGTTTTATAAATAAAACGACAAAACTTGATCATTTGAGAAATATCCGCATAGCATCAACCCCACCTTCTCTATAGTATGTCCAACCTCCCAACCGATCAAAATGCATTCTGCTTCCTCTTTTAATCAATCCGTATAAGTTATGTCCGGTATTCCGATATCGCAAGTCCCATCGGTAATTGAGTGTTTTGTTTTATTACTGTTTGAATTTAACCTAATTTCTAAAACACTTTGGTTTTAACTTGTTTATTTGTTTGCAAATTATTCCGGCGATCGTAGGATAGGAATGAATAGTTATGAGCGATAGGACAATACGGTATCACGGGAAGCTTCTTTCACACCTTTTTTCTATTTCACACTTGTTTCATTTCGATATAAACTGTCGACAAAAACATAATGATATATGTGAAATGATTGTCTCATCATCATTAATCAATCATTTATGAATCGGGTATTGGTACACTCCAAATAATCTTGTTTCTTTCAAATCGCTTTTTTCTTCTTCGGTTTTGGTTATTTTCCATAAATCCTTTGATGCTTATGATTATTTTTACTTAAACGTATTTTATATTGAATATTATTTCCAGAATCGAAAATGTCTTATTTTCGATTGCTGACAGTGGTGGCGGTATGCTCGGCTTTTTCAGCATTTGTTATTGCACAGTCCAGTAAGAAATTCCCAATGCTAGCCGGATAGAATTATATGACTGTTTCAGGATCACAACAATCGGTTATTGCTGATCTCGGTAAATTAATTGTTGACAATTGCCCTCCTATGTTATGTACGGGATTGGATTGTGCAGTGGTTACTGAAAGGAACGGTTGCCAGGTAAATAAAAGTTTTGATTAGAATAGAGTAAGGTTTTTAGTTGTGCGCATGTCCTATTGGATCTCCGTCACGTGGATGTGATCCAATGCCATTCATCTTGTGGCACGATTTGATTGTCAATGGATGTCCAAATGTCACACTCAACAGCCGTGATCCAGCACAGAAAGTCCACCGTTGGTTCCGAAGGGTTAGTTAATTGAAATTTGAAGAAGGAATGTTGATAATTGCAGGTTAATCGCTTCACAAATACTGATCAATGTGAACCGTACATTTTCCCATATTGCCCAGAACTTGACTTTAACCTTTGGAGATCGCCAAGAACCAAACAGGTATAATATTGTGTAGCTCATTTTTGTTTCATCAAGTAGGGGAAGAGAACGCAGAGAAACATTGATTTTATGATTTTCAAATCTGTATAGAAATTTTTACGTCTTTATAACAACAAAGTTTGTACTACAATTTATGTGAGCTTATCTTAAACTATCTAAAAGTATTAATATTTTTCTAAAAAGTTATGTTTGAGCATACTTACTGAGCTCATTCTACCATGCAAGTTGAAGTGGGGACAGTTTTTGAAAATCTTTAAAAATATAAGTTTCTCTCTCCCAGACATTTGAAAGTCTCAACTAACATACTTTGTGTAACGCGAAAAATTGTAGCGAACGTAATAAACGAGCGTAAAGTTAAAATAACGATTTTAAAAAATAATGATTTTTATAAATCTTCATTACTGAGCAATGTAAGAAAGTCAAGGTAAAGTAAATATTCACTTACAAAATTCGAAACAAAACGTGGTCGAGAATTTATAAGGACGCGACAGAAATCAAAATAATTCGGTGTGTTTGATAAAAACTAATTGTTATATTGTCCTTTTGAGAGATCAGTGTCTAATGGAAGAGGAAAAATAAGAAAAATGATAGTCTAATTTTGCCAGCCACTCTTTATCTCATTAATGCGTGTCGTCTTAAAAACACAGAGAGCGCACATTGAAGAGGAAGAGAGATCTCTTTTAATCTTACATTCGGTACAGATCTCTGAAATGTTCAATAAGTCAATATTACACAAACTTCTTAAAATATTGTTAAATTTAGATGAGTTTTCTGAGCTTCAATTGTTTCGAATACATTTAGCGTTTGTCTAGTTCAGTCAACAGGTGGTAAACACTGGGTTTTTCGAGCATAACTGGTTTTCGAGAGCCCGTATTGAGCCGAAATTTTACTAGTTGTTTCTGAAAGCGTTAGAAAGTTTGTGGACAAGTGCCATACAAAAATAAGAAAAATCAAAATAAAGTATTCGTAGAGTTATGCTCGAAAAACCCCGCGTTTGCAACCTTTTCACCGGTACTGTATATTGTCACGTATCAATTTGAAAAAATGTTTGACAATTTTGCAGAAACTATTTCAAATATAGTCGTCGCCAAATGCGATTCCCACCGCAAAATGTGGCGCACTTTTTTAAATATTATTTTTTCATTTAATTTTTATTATTTTCCACATTTATTATACGATTGAAACAACGTCTAAACAATATATTCAATTTATTTAAGCAAAAACAGTATAGAACGAGCCTAAACAAGAAAATAATCATGAAAATTAAATGAAAAAATAATATTTAAAAAGTTGCGCCACATTTTGCGGTGGTAATCGCATTTGGCGACGACTATACTTTAAAATATTTCTGAAATTATATTCTAGAGCTCAAATTTTTATTTAACTTATTGTCCATTTCAAAGGTCGGTGCCTAATGGAATAAGAAAAAAATTAGGATGAAATGAGGTTCTCGTTTGGACGGACACTCTTTTTTTCGAAATAATTGGCAGCACATGAAGAGGATTATACGAAGTCATTTGTGGCCGTGTGACCGTCCATAATTTTTTCTTCAGTTTTGCTCTTCCATAAAAATTCAAGTTTCTTATGGACGGTCAGAGGCCACAGACGATTTTTTAGTCTATTCCTCTTCAATGTGGACTGCCCACTTTTTTGAGACAGCACGCATTGATGTGGCCATTCAAACGAGAATCTCATTCCATTTTATTTTTTTCCTCTTCCATTAGGCACCGATCTCTGAAAAGGACAATAAATGAAAATTGCACTCCACTGCCACGACTATTGCGCGCATCTTGCAAAAAACGGTGGGCAAACTACAAAACTCTTTTTTTTTATTTGTATTCTTTATTCCTTTAAAGCGTAACTTCTTCAAATTCTGACTTATTTTGTTGTTTAGAACATTTAGATTTATTGATTAATCGTGTTTAATTTGTTTCAAAAAGTTCAATAAGATTTTAGCCTGTTTAAAAAAAATAATTAATTTAAATAGAAAGCAAAGGGTTTGCTAACATTAATCGCGTTTTTATTTATTCCCACGGCAAGTTAAAAACTCATTTTCATGTCTAATTTACAGGCTTTCTTTAAAATATCTCTGACGTTTTAAGTTTTCCCAAAGTTTTTGATTTAAATTCCTCTTCTCAAGTAAAGTTTTACCAATTCATTTGGCTTGCACGATGTAAATATGTGGGAAAATTTCGGAATAGTCCTGACAGAAGATATTCAACTATTCATTTTGCCGAGTTTCTAATTTTCTATATCAATGTTAGGCGACGGCAACCATCCTTTTTTATAATAATAAGGGCCACAAAAAAATTTTGGTTAAAATTGAACCTTAAATTGACGTGCTCTGGAACCGTGTAGCACGTTAATCAATAAACCTATAGTACTATTTCAATTATATATATTACAGTGGTATTGTCCTTTTCAGAGATCGGTTCCTAATGGAAGAGCAAAAAAATTAGAATGGAATGAGGTCCTCGTTTGGACGGCCACTCTTTTGCATTTCATCAATGTGTGTTGTCTCAAAAAAATGGGCAACACACATTGAAGAGGAATAGACGTAAAAGTCGCATGTGACCGTCTGACCGTCTATCCGAAACTATCTTTTTTTCTTCTTTTTTGTGCTTCCATTAGGTACCGATATCTGAAAAGGAATAGAATATCTTAAAAACTAAAAAAAACTGTTTATCAAAAATTATTTTTGCAACCCGATAAAATTTATCCAAAACATGTTCAAAGGAAACCGATGCACACTATGTCAGAAAGAAATACCAGGTTAAATTTTAATCGAAATTATTGTTTTAATTTTCCTTCGCCCAAAATTTTTTTAAATACAAAAGAGCCATGGTTACGGTACTCAACGTGTACCGTATAGCCGATTATAAGTACAAACTATAAAAAATCATAAATTTGCTTAAAACTCGAAAACGTTTTATATTTTCGCATGTTGTTCCTCTCCGTTGAACTAATAAATTGTCATGAAGCAAATTAATGTGAAAAATAGCTTAAAAGTACAAAAGTGGGACTGCTTTCATCTAGTTTAGGCAAATAGTCCCGATGTCAATTTAATTTTCAATTTTGTTGTATTATTTAGTTTTTCTTTTTCCATTATCGAACCTAAAAAAATACAATGTCGTGAGAATCGATATTTTACAAAAGAAAAGCTGAATAATGAAATAAAATCGACACACTTGTCACCTTTTCGAAACGAGACCAAAACAGCCTGACTTCATGCTCCATTACGTCATATTTCTCATAAATTTACACCTTGACAATATAATCTCAAAACTTTTTTATTTTACAAAAATTGATTGCTTGTTGAAAATTTGTTGAAAACGTAATCTTTCTTCGGCTGTTAATTTTGCAATTGGCTGCCTTTGACATGATTTTATCAGGGTTTCACGGAATTCTATCGTCCAACCAACTGTATCAATTAATTAACCTTTTCATGGACTTTCATTCAACTGTGTAGATTTACCCATGAAAAAAATCTGTATTCGCCCCTTTTTTGATCCAGATTCCATTTTCAACATTTACAATCCGGATTGCGAATTCCGTTGTTGATTTTTTTTAAAATTCCTTGTTTAAAAATCCAATCAAAATTTACGTTATTTATCGCTTAAAAAACAAAAATAACGTGTTTAGAATTGTTTTAGAGGATCCAAGTTCTGTTTTTGAAAAATTACGGTTCCGCCCATCACTAATTAATAAATATTTCAGGAATGCGAACTCTACTGCTATTCAATCGACGAGCAGAGAAAACGCGGAATCATCTAAATCCGTTAATTGATTGCACATTAATATTATTTTGTTTATTATAATATTTATTATAATTATTGAATTTCAATCCTTTGTCCGCCCTGTACCCCTACCAATTGTGCCAATGCCCCTTAACTATATTCATATTGTTTTTATTTCATCCATTTTAGTTGATTGTTGACAACAAAACATCAAAAAATTCTACAAATATTCAGATGCACAAAACTGTGTTTCATTTTTAATGAAATTAATAAAAAAAAACAAATATGTTCTAAACAAAAGACTAGAAGCATGCAAAAATATACATACAATGATATACAATCAATCACAAATTATGCTTTCTTAGCTCAAATATGGTACAATCACACTTTTAAATGGCAAGTCAATGCTTAAATGCAAAATGCAATACATTTTTGGTGTTGAAACGAGTATCATCCTATCATCTATCCAAAACTATCATAATAAATAACCTAATAATTAATAGATTATATACATCTAAACCCGAAATTGTAGTGAATAATTAATTTATATGACATAAGTTCCATGTGGTGTGTGTTGTATTAGCGATATGATGATGAAAGCTGAAAATCATTGTATTTTTGAGTAAAACGGAGCGATTAATGTTATTAAAACGCACGATTTAGGAAAATTTACGAGCTGCAAAAAAACCTCTGCAACGATTTTCCAAAGTGCTATGAGAGAGAAAGTTTTTTTCCATTTTTAGACATGTTAATAAGTTCCAAAAACCATAGGAAATGATATTAAATTACGCTCTTTTTAATGTTTTTAAGTATAATATTTCTGTTAGTTTGTTTTCACTTTTCTTCTTCAATCTTACCACAAAACGGAAATCCAGATGTGAACACGAACAACCACGTATAGCCAATAGACTTCAAATAAAACTCCGATATCGCTGATAACAAAATCCCGCTGCATGTAGTGGAAAATATCAAGAAACCATAATTATTTGCCTTGTGCCGTGTTCCGAAGCACTTTACAGTTGCGGTTATAAACAATGCATGAGTTGCACCCATACATATAAATGTTCCAATCAGCTGAAATCAAAAAATTTTATGGTAAAAAATCTTAATAAAAAAACAAACCCATGCTAAGTACATATATTTTCCAAACTCTTTTGTCATTGGCATTGTTAACAGGAAGAATGTCGCTAAGCAGGTCGCTGTCGACAGTGACACCTATTGGATTGTAATCAAACCATATATATCATTTATCTTACTTGAAAGCTAGTTCGATCCGTTAGATAGCCCCAGCCTATTCTGGCGATGGCGTTAGCAATTGACCCAACACTAAAAGCCATGGCAATAAAGAAATCATCATCTATAAATGATTCGGCAAATGTCTTAAAGCAATTTAGAAATAATTGTGTCATTCTGTATCATTTTCAAACTTTGTAGAGATTATAAAACATATTTGCATAAAATGAGCAGCAGAAAAGAGCCACAAAAAGACAGTAGAAAGTTGTTGACCGTAGCATTTCGGAAGGTGAGAGTTGAGGGCCAGTAGCATTCTCTGAATGAAACAAAACTTCGAAAAATTCATGATTAATTTTTTTTTTAATTTTTGAAGGTAACGTGTACGTTTAAGAAAATATATTGTCCTTTTCAGAGATCGGTGCCTAATGGAAGAGGAAAACAATTAGGATGGAATGAGTTTCTCGTTTGGACGGCCATTCTTTTTTACGAAATAATGGACAGCACACATTGAAGAGGAATTGACGAAAAAGTTGTTTGTGGCCGTGTTGCCGTCCATTATTATTTTTCTTTTTTTTTGCTCTTCCATTGCGCACCAATCTCTGAAAAGGACAATAAGTATAAACAATATTATTATTATGACTACTATAGCGTTCGAAACAACATATTAACTACTAAAGAGCTAATGATTCGGTTAAAAAATAATTAATAAATTAAATATTTAAAAAAATAAATTTAAAGATAGTTTTCGTGCAATTGACGCGAAGTCTTTTGCAATGCGGCGCGGTTTAGTGGCATTGGAGTGCGGTAGTTGTACTAGTATCTCGTGTGTCACGAAAAGTTATATTATTCCTTATAAGACTTTGAACAATGAAAATTACAAGAAATTGAGAGCAACTACTGATACGAGTTAAGATCGTTTATTACTAGTTTCTATCCCTCTCATTCCTATATTTTTGAAAAAGACGATAAGATATTATTACCCCACATTTATTGACCTAATACAGTAATTTATTTTATTTGTCATATAATTCGTAGCATAAAGAGAGAGAGAGTTTTATTTTATTCCAAAAACTTGATACGAATTTTCTTTCCGTGATAAGTTATACTTTAAAATAATTAAAATTATCATCAGGCTAACAGGTTATTGATGAGAAAAAGTTGGCAAGTTTCCGAATTATGACAAAGCGAAACCAACATTTTTGGTATAATTTTATCTTCTCCAGAAAGATGCCTTTCGAGGGTAATAGGTATATTTCTTCGTTATTTTAAAATTCCAATTTTCCCTTTATTATCACTCTATTGGCGATTTAACTTCACCATCTTAAGATTTTGCTACTTACCATTTGAAATAAAAACATCTTGGTCGTCGTCGGCCTCCTCAGTACTGTCATCTGGTGATTCATGAAGCTGCAAAAAAAATAAATTCATTCCTTTTTATTTTAATCATATCCTGTTCCAAGAAACCCCCACACATCTTGAGTTCGTGATAAGTTTCCTTAATATAGAAATTTTAACTTACAAATTTCGTACATTTGTTCATTTTGTTCGACGATGTGTCAGGGAAACAATTGGAACAGAGTGTTAATTAAATCATGCAGTCCAAAACCACGACAAAATTAATTAAACTTGTTAAAAGCATTAGCCTAGATCGTCATTTTACAAGAATTGCTAGGGTCATCACACATGCTAGTGACTCGATATCAATTAAATGTTAGTTACAAATTAGATATTAATATTGTAAGCTTGTGATTTTTTAATAGTCGAGGGAAAAATATATTTCTTCAAAGGAACATTAAGTATCATAGAGATAGCCCATGAAAAAGAGACCATGAGAGGCGCGAAATTTTTAATTTTTAATTATACTTTTAATATTTCTTATTCATTATATACAGGAAAATATAATTATCGCAGATATTATTTTGATCGTTGGATATTATCTTATTTGCGGTAATTTATTTTTTTGATTATTACAAACCAATACGTCTCTTTAATTCGACCAAAATGGAAGTTTGTCTAATCGCGGGCATTCAAAAATTGTCATTGGAGCGCACTATCAAATTCGCTATTTTTTTTTTAAATAAATTTTTTACTCGAATTTAATTCAAGTAACAAAGTTAAAATGTGCTCAATTTCATCTACAGTTTTTGAATGCCCTGAAAACTGTGGTTATTCTCAAATTCCAAAAAATTTGAGAAGTCATTTAAGAAGAATTCATGGCTATGGGTTCGAGGAGATGAGTAAGTTTGATAATGGTCTTCAGGAACTTCGCACTCGCAAGAACAATGAAACACATGTTCTATTGAATTGTCCACACTGCGATGTTCAATTGAAAAGTGTAAAAGGAATGAAATATCATTGTAAGAATATTCATGGGAAGGTATTCATGCTAATAATTTATATTAAATATAATATTAAAAATTTTAGATTTATTCTGATGGCGAACGAGTGGAATGTGGGATATGCTATGGTAAGTTTGCATCTATTTCAGGTTTGAGACAGCACATGACAAAAGAGCATAACGATAATGGAGCATTTGAAATGGAACACAAAGAATTTGATTGTTTTGAAGATTATATGGTTGTTTATATCTTATTATTAATTATTGGTTCATTTATTATAGATTTGGCGTTCAACAAGAGAGGAACATACGGGAACTTCATTTAGAATTTCATCGTCGACAGATATAAATGGAACACATGTGGAATATAACATATGCCATCGAGTGCGGAAGGGAAATTACAAGCAACAATCAGCGATAAGAGCAGGTCATGAAAATGATAAGATTGATGAGAGATGTACAGCGTATATGAAGGTATATTAATTATTAATATTAAAAATATTATATGTATTTATTCATTAAAGGTTAAAACAGCGGAAAATGGGAAGATTAGTGTTGAGGCGTGCTTCAGTCATTTGAACCATAATATAGATTACGAATCTCTAAAATATAGCTATCAGCAGAAAATAATTATCGAAAAGTTTAAATTTGTTTTAGTGCTAAATAATTTTTAATTCAGATTACTTCGAGACGGTATGACCAACATGCAGATTATTTTGAAATTAAGGGAAAATTATCCACATACGAATAGGCTATTCTATGTCACTACTCAAGATTTGTGGTATTTTATACTAAGCCTAATAAGTTTAACAAAAATATTATTTAAGGAATTTCCGCCATAAAATGAATTATATCCCAGGACGTCTACACGAGAATGATTTAAATTCATTATTAACTAGAATCGATAACGGAGACGTCAACGATGGCTTTCAACTTTATGTGCCACCGAAAGATACAACTGGCAGCGAATTTAAATTAGGTTATACATTTATCATTTGTTTATTTATTGATATATTATGAAAATCTAAGAAATTGACATTTCCAATTTTCTTTTCATAAAAAATAGAAGTAATAAATCTGATTTGATCTAGAAATTTTGAAGAAATATAATGAAAAACAGAGAAATTATTAACATAAATTGAATATTTGTTTCATGATCTCTTTGAGACCATTGAAAATAATTCAAAAATGATCAAATCAAACCTTTCATATTCTTAGATTTTGATTATATATATATATATATATATATATATATTCCGTGGGATTTCAGTAATAATCACCCCACAGCAACTTCAATGGATGAAAGATTACTCTGGTCGTGGTATAACTATAGACGATACCCATAATATTACAAGGTATAATTTAAAGTTAACTACAGTTTTAGCAATGAACGAGTTCGACAAAGGCGTCCCTATAGGTAGTTAATTGTAAAAATCCATTAATTTAATAAACCTTAGCATTTCTTCTGTCCCACACATCTCGATCAAATGATATATCAACGCTTTTTGGATGTATAAAAAAATTAATGCCGACATTCTGCCCGAAAACATTTATGTCTGATGAAGCATCAGCGTTTTGGAATGGGTACATTCAGGTCAGTAAATAAATATTTCTTTTAAACAGATTTTTAAGGTATTCCCAGAAAACCAAAATATTACCAAAAAATTGTTATGAATGTTATACTAAAAGAACCATTACAGCAGGAAGTAGACAGGATGTGGCAAAGTATGTCTGACATGCTCATGGTAGAAAACAATGAGGATGCCAGCAAATTCATGGAGTATATGGAGACATATTATTTAAGTAATGATTTTTTAATTACTCTGTAGATTATAATTTATAGCCAAAATGCAGCAATGGAGCAACTCCCAGGATCATAGGTATTCGCCAGTACATACGAGTATGTTGGCGGAATCATGGCACTGCAGACTTAAGGTACCATGTGATATCATTGCATATGTACAATATATGCTAAATATATTATTTCGTGGTCCATAGTTTTGTTCTATATTTTCAGATTCGAATGCTGGCAAAGAAGGAAAATATCCGAATAGATACGCTTTTGCACACACTGTATACCGCGATAAGCGACATTGCTACGTCTAATTTAGTTTACGTAAGTGAAATACTTTACTGCGAGAATTTTTTTTCATTACAGAGGAAACGGAAGCTCGCAGCAGGTAGCAGTCGACGATCAAAGACTCATCAGACCCATCGCTCTGCAGTAGAATTTGCCGGAGACAGTCCGCCACCAATATCGAAGATTGATAACGAGTGGTTCGTTCCATCGACGTCCAATCGTGATATTCACCATACAATTACGGATAACGGATCATGCAGATGCGATGAAAATGTGAGTATATGAAGTTTATTTAGAGTGTTTTAGTGTTTTTAGAACAATGTGCATTGCCAAATTTGCCAAAGTTGTCCATATCGATTCAAATGCACATGCTTGGACCAACGATCTGGAGTTTGTTGTATACATATGCATTTAATATCGCTATATGGAGGTTCTTACAGATAAATATTTGATTTTATAATTATGTTTTACAGATTTGGACCCAAATAATAATGTCGAAGAATCGATATTGAACATTGAAAATGACGATGACGATAGCAACAATTGCGATATATCTGTGCGATCGTCATCAACTCAACCTCCAGATGAATTTATATTATCCAAAAATATTTCGAAACATAGAGTTGATGATGACCGTACAAACATTGATAATAGTTCTCATGACGATTGTTTAGGTTTTTCGGAACAAGGTTCTTCGAATGGCGGAATATCATCAGAGAGGGAAACAATATACGAAGAGTTTAATAATTTAAGAGCTGTTTGTTATATTATTTCAATAGAAGTTGTGATGTCTTGTATTCTAGATAGTGGATGCAGGCTTTGAAAGATCTCTGGTAGATGCAACCTTTAGAAATGAATTTATTAATGCAAGCATGCCGCTTCAACACTATGCACAAAATCACTTATCTCGTAATGTATGTTCACTGGCACCGCGAATGCTTGTCACAAGAAATTCCACTCACGCACCTGCTCGAGAATATGGCGTCCAAAAATTGTTATCGGTTAGGAAATATGCCTATGCATGCGCGCATGTAATGTTTTATTTACTTTCAGAAGTCCCAAGTTATAAAAAGAAGGAGACTAAATTAAATTGAAATTATTTATTATAAACTTATAATAAAGACTTTACTTGAAAATAATGTGTATAATAAAATTTTTACAAGATGGAAACTTTCGTTCTCGTTATTAAGAAAAAATCTGAAGTTTTACTCAATGGAATGGAAATGATTTTTTCAAACGGACGACGGAAAACGGAAGATGGAAGATGTAATTCTGCGCAACCCTGATAGTTACCTCACAAATGACATTTGATTAATATAATATATTTTTTAATAAATTATATATATATATATATAATATTCTTTATTTACAAATTAAAAAATTATGTTTTATAATGAACAATTAGACCCATCCATTTTCGTATCCACACTGACAGTTACTTGTTTGAAAATCTGTTTGATAATAATGCTGAAATAAGGTATTTAATATTTGATAAAAATATACATTTACCTTTATCTAGTTATCTAATTTATTTGTCACCTTTAGAAGCCCGTTGTGAATTCAAAAATCAAGATTAAAAATATTCCATAAACTTGCAACCTTACATAATATTCTGAAAGAAAACACATTGTTGGCTCATTAAAAAACATTTTGATATATAAAACCGGTCGGTGGAATGGAAAAGACTAAAATAGCTAAAGAAAAATAATTTTCCTTACATGCTGGACAAACTCCTTAATCGCAAAAATAATTTAAGTTTATTATCTTCAACATGCTAGCAACCTTTCTTAAGCCATAAAATTTTTTAAGTATTGGTATAATTCATCTATATGAACAAATTCTTTTAACAAGACAAATATTTTATATTTTTATACAAACAATTTTTCTTTAATGTTAGACTCACAAAGATAATATCTAGAAAAAAAACCACTTATTTTAACTTTAGGTTATTTTTAGTTTAAATATTGTCTATTGTCGATTTAGTTTAAATATTGTCTAATGAGCCAATTGGTATAAAAATAATTACAAACGCTAAAAACATATACCTTCAGATATTAAATCTTCTCTATTAAGCAAAGTCCATGCTTTGATATCATATAATGTTGTTTCTGTTATAACGACGATCGCCATAGATCTAAAAATATCAAATTTAAAACATAACGAACCAATTCTTACCATTTATTATGAATTCATCACATTCACATCATTTCCGGATAAACTTAACCTCGGAAATAGTATAATCTGTGCTCACGGCAGTTACAATGCTATAAAAAATGTCAATATCCTCTGTAAATTCATTATATTTTAAAGAAAAAAAAATTAATTAAAAAAAAATAGCGAATTTGATAGTGCGCTCCAATGACAATTTTTGAATGCCCGCGATTAGACAAACTTCCATTTTGGTCGAATTAAAGAGACGTCAAACCAATTACTCCAGCTGGTTGTGTGCAATATTGTAAGAGCTGTACAAAGTACATCAATTGTTAACAAGCTTGTTCAAGTACCTAGTTACTATTGTTTATTTATATTATCACTTATTAAAGTATCAGTATAATCTAACCGTAATAGTATCAGCATAATATAAATATTAATAAAAAATGACACAAAAATTAGCGAATTTCATGTTTTTATTCTGAACTCTTTGAATTCCAAATTCGCCAAATAATGAATAATACAATACCTAATTGTTTTTTTAGTATAATAATGTAAATTATTGAGAAAAAAGGTGTATACAGTGAGACTTTTTTCGTTTCCCTCAGCTAAAGAGACAGCGGTTTCGATTTAATTTTAAATTTGTTTATTATACGCTTATCTTTTTCCAAAATTTGAATTTTGAGGAAGAGTTTTTTGAGGTTCAAAATTAAACTATGTATTATACAGTGATTGCGGATGGAACATTGTTATTACCTGATGGGAGTAATTTTCGTACTTTTTGTTTCTCTTGATAGTTAAACGAATTCGTTTCGAAACAGGAGTAGAAGTATCAATAAATAATATTCTGATAAAGATAATGAAAATCATAACGACCTGTAACATTCACGAAAAATGTTTTAAAAATTCAATATTTCCAACTCCTTAATGAATGACAGAATAAGAAAAATAGGATGTTATTAAATCTAGGAAAATCGGAAATTGCTCCCGTCGGAAAATAAAATCCATTTCCGCAAAAGAAATCACGGATTATTACACCATAGAATTTAAAATACTTCTTCAAACTTCAACGGATTAATTAATTAAAACAAAAGAGGATGCGTAGCATACCTGGTAGAGGATTTGATTCACGAAAAATATATGTTGCTTCGATTCCTTTGAGATCTTTGATTTTTTAGTCTTTTTTTATAAAAATGAAAAAAATCGAAATTTAAAATGAGATGGTGTAATAATCCGTGATTTTTGCAGATATGCATTTTATTTTCCGACGGGAGCAATTTCCGATTTTCCTAGATTTAATAACATCCGAAAAATAAGGAACCACGAAAGTTAAATAGGACGTCATTTCACTCATTTCATAATTGTTCACTATTATCTAGGGATTTTGAATGTGTGTGGGCACTCCACTGCTCCGAAACCGCGCCTCTTCGCACCAATTGCAAACTCGACCTTTTAATTTATTATTTTTATTTTCAATATTTACAAGTCACTTATATGGACGATGAAGACTCGTAATTGGTGCGAAGACTTTTGCAATGCGGCACAGTTTCTTTGCAGTGGAGTGTGTGGATGTAATGACCTCAGAAGCACACCATAAACTTAAATAATTAACAAAATATACCAAACAACACACATAAACACAGAATCGAGGACAAAACCAATTCACCATGTCTTCACTTAATCGAACTGGACGGTAAGACACCGAGGAATATCGACTCTGACGATTACGATTCGAAAAGTAATCACTGAGCGAACCAAGTCCAGAATGTCTTATCTGACAAATGTGGTTAAATGGTTATTTTAAATTATATTAAAATTTGGTTTTAACTCGAAATTAATTGTCAATTACATTTATGATTTATTTTAGCAAAAATTGTAGTATCTTATTATCACCGTAAGGCAAAGTTGCCCAATGATTCCATCAATTTTTTGATGAATGACATTTTGGGCATGGCGGCTGCTTTCCCTAGCGGTGTTAATAATTTTCAATAATTCAGCCTAATTCATTATTAAATAAATTTTTGAAATTCTTAATAAAAAGTTTTAAAAAACATAAAAATTCAATAATAGTGCTTATATAACGCAATTGACTAATTATTTCGAAAAAATTGTATAAGCAGTTCTGATAAGAGTTCTGCCAAAATATTCCAGCAACTTTCAAGATTAGAATACGAGAATTACCTTTAATATAAGAACTCTTATCAGCACTAACTTTTAATTTTTCTATATAATTATTACCCTAAATGGAGGATCGCAAACAACGACTAATGCAACTAACTGCATAATTGCATAAACAACAGCTAGTGTCCTGAAAAGATAAGGAACTCGCATTAGCAACTCGGATTGGACAAAATATCTGAAAACTATTAATAATTTCCATTAATATGAACTTAAAGTACCCATCCTTGGTGGATGGCAAGTTGTCTGGATTAACGATCCAAGTTTGAATGGGAGCAAAGATTGAAGATGATACGCCAAACCCGGCGGCGACAATTCCTGAGACGAGTCCAACTTTGTCTGGAGCCCACTTAAAATAATGTTAATAGCGATTAATAATAGATCAAACAAACGTTTATCACTGTCGAAACAGCTGTAACATAGGCTATACCCATACCCAACCCGAACATAAGACCATATGTTATAAAAAATAAAGCAAATGAGTGTTGTATGGCATAACCCGATAATGAAACACTCATTCTGAAATTTTGAATATAACACATGAATACAAAAAAAGCATTACGTCACTAGAAGACAGCCAATGAATGCTGAAATTCGTGGAGAAAAAATATTCATTGTGGTTCCACCGATTACCATCGCAAAAGGGAAACAACCTTGAATACAAAATCGTAAAATCAAGTAAATTTAATTATTACCTTGAAAAGTTGGTATCCACATCATGTGCTCTAAACGAATGGATTTATCGGTATACGTTCTCATGTAGGATGCCATATATGGTAGAATATTACCTATATGAATTAATTTCACTTCGAATTGTTTTCTAAGAACGAACCAAATGTGTGATAAGTACCGATGGTAAGATGAATTAAGACTGCTCCAAATAAAACGACACATATTCTATAAAATGGTGGAAGACTGTAAATTGTTTGAGATATCGGATCCTTGTGTCGCCTACACGACATCTGTAACATTCGAATGAATCGTATGAAATTGTGACAATAATAGTAATAATATTAATATAAAAATGACAATTGAGACATCTATACAAACCGGTAATCCGGATAGCTTTGAAACCATTATTACATAATCAAAAAAATTTTTGATTCATATCGTACAGCCAGCGGAAAAAAGGAGAAAGTTCTTCAAATGTTTCTATTTATATTAATTCGATTTTTTGACACTCTTCGCCCAATTTAGCAAAAATATAGAAGAGAATTTGATGATAGTTTACTATTCTTTCAGCAGTCAATTCAATAAACAATTACAGATAAGATAAAAACGAATATAGAGGTGAAGGGTATTTTATAAAATTGCAAAAATCAATTTAGCGAAGCTCTTAATGATGATTGACAGACCAAAATTAATGTTAAGTTTTCGTATTTTTTGACAAATTATGATGAATATATATTTAATCGTATATCGATAATGCAATAAAAATAAAACAATTAGAAAAAATAGATTTGAATTAGAAGAAACGATTATCGTATTTATTATTATATTTCTCATATTACCATTCTCTTAATATTGTCTGCTTTTTATTATTTATATTTGTTATTGCAATAATAATTATTAAATACAATTAAAAGTGGGAAAAGCTTGAAAGATTGCAATTTTCCTAACTGATGCGTTAGAATTGCTGATGTGCGCACTTCCAATAATCCATTTTTGGAATAATTTCTCCGAAATTCGCATTGTGTTTTTCACTTCATTTCAACACTCTAGCTCACTAATTTTTTTAAAAATCCAATGTCTTTTCTTTTCGAGTTTGTTATAGACTTCGTAAAGAAAGCAATTATTATAATGGGCAGTATCATTATAACGATATGTATCCTTAGTTAGTCTTTTTAATTATTTTCACACGCTATTCATACCTCGCTGTGTTTTATCGTAGAGGTAAATTTAACGGTTTCAAATAATGCAGTAAATTGATAGTTTAAAGAATTTATTTCATCCGAATAAATTCTGAAACTGTTATTCAATAAAATGGTTCGATTTAACAAGTCTGTGTTAATCTACTCGTGACAAAAAAACAATTAATCTACTTACAACCCAAAACATAATTTAAGATGCTAGTACTAAACAATCCAGATTATTTCTTATAAAATTGAAAATGCTAGAAAGAGAAAAATATTCTTAAATCGATTTTATAGCTGGAATTATTAAAAACAATTACTAAAACAATGATTTTTTAAAGTTTATTTACTAAATCAAAAATCGAAAAACGATATTAATTTAAATCTTTTACTTTATAATTTTAGAATATTATCCAGAGTATTCATACGTGACTCTACCTTTAAAGCTTTTGTTACATGTACTTGGCAATAAAAATTGCGTTGCATTTAAATGGATGCTCATTTCCGAACCCGTGTTTACGTACGATTTATATTTTACTGCGTTTCTATCGATAAACAAGTGTCTTGTTGAGAAGAACTGAGTGAAAGGATCAACAGAGATAGGAAAACATGAACAACATGATGAAGAATAGCAGCATTAGTTGAGAAAATTTGAGAAAATGGAATTTCAATAATTATTTATATATTACTAATTATTTTATACTACGTTTAAAAGAAAATACTATTTTTATTATTATATTTGTATCGTTCTCCGTAATTGTTTATTTAAAATAGTCTCCTAACTTATAATCATGTCATATTATCCATTGTTTATCGAATTGTTATATATATCATGTTTGTTTTATTATGAATTGATTGATTTCTGCTGAGAAAATTTAATCTCCTTGTAATTAATTGAAGAAAAGGACGTGAGTAAAATTTCAGAATGGTCGGTGAAGAAGTTTTCAAAAATCCACTAAGTCCGTCCAATGATTCATCTCCAGTAGATGAAAACACCCCGGTGATTGGTACCACGGATGCAGATCACAAGGAAATTGAAAACAAAAATGATAATTACTCATCTTCATTTGCTGATAATAGGACTGTAAGTTTTTACTTTACATGGTTACTGTATTTAGTGATTATCGGTAGATATTTATGTTAATCAATATGTACATAATTTACTCCACGATATTTTTGATCTTAATATTAAGTTTACTGAAATTATTAATAATCACATAAGTCACTGATTCGCTCTTTTATGTATAACTTGAATACCAATTATCACTTTTCGAAAAAAATAAAATTATCCAAAAAATATTTGTAATCTAATATAAGAAATTTAAAAAAATAAACATTAAAATTGTGTAGCCAAAAAAGTGAACCTAATTTCTTTATGGATATTTTATTCAGATTTACACTTCTATATTCTAGTCTAATTTAGGATATTATTTTTAATTAAAGTTGCAATTTTATTTTATCTATTGTTTACTATTTTAGCTCTCTCGTGGGTGCAAAGAGTAGTTTTTGAACTTGAATAATATTTTAATGATATTGAACATTACTGCAATGCTTATCATAAAAAATGATACAAAATCAATAAATAAACAAATGTATAACCAATTTGAGTTGTAAAAATAACCATTGATTTTTAATTAATTTTGTAGCATCGAACCGAAGAAATTAATATTGATATGGACTCAGCTAATTCAATTCTTGTGGACATATCTGATGCTTTATCTGAAAGAGACAAAGTGAGTTTTAGTATACTTATATATTTATATATAAACGATGAATCTTTAAGGTAAAATACACTGTACATACAAAAACGAGGCTACCTGACATGAAAGGTGAAACATCAGTTGTTCGTGAGCATGAGGAATTTTTGTGGCTTCATGGAGCTCTGGAAGAAAATGAAGAGTATGCCGGATTTATCGTACGAAATATAAATATTTTATTATTTTATTGATTTAATTAAAGATTCCACCAGCTCCGCCGAGACCGGATTTCGATTCTTCAAGAGAAAAATTACAAAAACTTGGAGAAGGAGAAGCCACTATGACAAAAGAAGAATTTTTAAAAATGAAACATGATTTAGAACAGTTATACAAAAAATATTAATTTATGGATATTTTTGGTATTTAGAGACTATTTGGCTCAGTTCAAAAAAACTGTTGCGATGCATGAAGTCTTCCTGCAACGGTTAGCAGCTCATCCAGTGTTTAAAGATGATACTAACTTTCGAATATTTCTCCAGTACGATAATGATGTAAGATTGGATTCTTATTGATTGGACACGTTTAAAAATTATGTTTACAGCTGTCGGTTAGGGGTAAAAACAAGAAAGAAATTGTGGAATCGTTTTGGAAAAGGTTCACCCAATCTGCCGATGAAGTATTACTCTCAGGACAGGTTTAAATTTATATATATATATCGCATCCGTGAGTCGCTGCACGGCGGGCAATTTATAGTCACAGAAAAATCATTGTTTTTATAATTACGTTCTTGCAGCTCATATTTGATACTATTCATAATTTTTGGTTCTATATATCATATATTCGTCTCATAATGGTAAAAGATTGAATTATTTTTCAGAAAGATGTTGATGAATTTTTCGAAAAAGAGAAGAACTACATGATTGAATATAACATTCATATTCATGAAGCGGCAACAAAATCAGAGAAGACTTTAATCGCAAGAAAACGTAATTCCCATATTAATTAAATTATTTGCTTACTCGTTTCAGACGTTGTTGAATGTTTTTCAAAAATTGGAGACTCATTTGAAAGAATAGCTCGCGGTGAACCTGATAAAGCACTAGCGCGGACATTTGCGAGAGGTGCGGATGCTATGTTCAAATTGAAGAAGATCGAGTCCAGGTCTGCTAACGACGAAGAGCTGAAACTGGGAGACCTTTTGGTGTATTTTACAAGAGATACTCAAGCTGCAAAGGTGAGATTCATAATTTTATTTGTGACATTTGTTCATAAGATTTTAGTTTTATAGGATTTATTATATCGTCGAATGAGGTGTCTCGCAAATTATGAAGCAGCTAACAAAAACCTTGAAAGGGCACGTGCAAAGAACAGGGAAATTCAGAAAGCAGAAAATGAGCAGGCTGAATGCTGCAAAAAGTTTGAGGAAATTAGCAGTTTGGCGAAAACGGAACTAAAAGAGCTTAAAGTTAGACGAGTGCAGGCATTTAAGAAAAACTTGATTGATTTGGCTGAATTGGAAACGAAACATTCAAAGGTTTGTTTGATATATAAAGAAGAACACAACCGCACATTTTTTATTGTTATTTCGTTTTTTTCAGGCAGAAATAGCGTTACTTCGAGACGTTATTGAAAAACTAAAGGAAAAATAAAGATGATGACAGAGAAGATGGAATTGTTTATTTATTTATTTATTTATTGTGATAATATTAATTTATTGCCTTTATCAAGAAATTAACTTTATTTATGTAAATATTTTAATTACTTGCTAGAATTTTGGGATATGTAAGTTGATATAAAGTTTCCCGGTTGTTCGTATAATAATACTAATAATAGACATTTAAAGTTGTTGTTATAGTTATTTTTTGCATAACATCTATTATTTGACGTTCTATTTATCGATGAATAATATTTGAACGAGCGTCAATGATAGTCTCCCGTACGCCGTGGTTCTGTAGCGGTGAAGAAGTCTTTGAATAAATTATTTATTTATAATATATGGGCGCATTTTGTATTTGATTGATTATTCGGTTGATATTTATGCCCGACCAACTGATTATTTATTGTTTGATTAATATTATATTCAATGGATTGATTTAGTATTTATTTTTTAAGCTGACGAGATTAATTATCCATGAGCTCGTCTAATTTGGCAGAAACCACCACTGCTGATTGTGGGGATAAATCAGCTCATGTTGATAACAGATGGCCGACTGATGCCGCAAGCTATAAGCTGGAAGATTCTATTGGAATTGGTGCCACTGCAACTGTGTATACTGTATGAATAGTTCTTTCTAAGAGTCGTATTATTATTATTTTAAGGCGATATGTATACCAAGAAATGAACGTGTTGCCATAAAGTGTATTAACTTGGAAAAATGTCAAACCTCGGTGGATGAATTGAGCCATGAGATACAGGTAGACATTTTTCTAATTATAGTGTGAAACTAATAACTATGAACAAGTTTTCCTCGTTAAATAAAAAATATATTGATTTTTTATGCCTAATTAGGATTTCAGTAGCAAATTTTTAAGCACGTTGACGTAATGTAAAAATTATTTTCTGAATCTAAAGATTTTTTAAAAAACTATTTTTTAAGGCAATGTCCCAATGTAATCACCCGAATGTGGTGAATTATTATACTTCATTTGTGGCCTCAGAAGAGTTGTGGGTTGTAATGCGTTTGCTTAATTGTGGATCTATGCTTGATATTTTGAAGCGGAAGTTGAAGGTATGAATCATTTTATAGTTTTTAAAAAATATTTTTACTGCTATCAGGCAATTGGAAAAGATCAGGCGATGTTTGGTGTTCTCGATGAGGTTACTATTGCTACTGTTCTTCGCGAAGTTCTAAAAGGACTCGAGTACTTTCATTCTAACGGTCAATTACATCGAGATATTAAAGCTGGAAACATTTTGTTAGCTGGCGACGGAACCATTCAAATTGCCGATTTCGGTGTTTCCGGTTGGCTCGCTTCGTCCGGCGGTGATTTATCGCGCCAGGTAAATATATTGCGGCAAACATGCATCATTAAGGATAGGCTTTGATGAATGTTGTGTTATTGCACTGAAAATCAATAAACATACACTGTTTTTTTTCCAGAAAGTCCGTCATACATTTGTTGGAACACCATGTTGGTGAGATTTTATGGTTATTTAGATGAAGTTGCATTTCTATTTCAATTAAAACCAATTAAATTACTATATTTAGGGATGATGTGAACTTGAATGCATAAATTTATTTCAGGATGGCCCCAGAAGTAATGGAACAAGTTCAAGGATATGACTTTAAAGCTGATATATGGAGCTTGGGAATACTAGCCATTGAACTGGCAACTGGTACGGCACCTTACCACAAATATCCACCTATGAAAGTTTTAATGCTAACTCTTCAAAATGATCCACCTACATTGGAGACTAATGCTGAAAGAAAAGATCAGTATAAAGCTTATGGAAAATCATTTAGGACTTTGATTCGTGATTGTTTGCAGGTAAATTTAATATAAAAGGTACTTATTAATCATTATATTAAAGAAAGATCCAGCTAAACGTCCAACAGCCTCCGAGCTGCTGAAATATTCATTCTTTAAAAAGGCTAAGGATAAGAAGTACTTGGTTCATACACTGATTGAAAATTTAGCATCTGTTCCAGTTATTAGTCATCATAGTACGAAGAAGGTAACGAATTTAATGGTTCCTTATAGTTTTTAACTTTTAGGTAGCATCGGGAAAATTAAGAAAAGACCAATATGGTAATTGGGAATTCGAGTATGATACTCCTGGAAGTGAAACGGATGATGACGAAGATCACGAAGGGCCGAGAACTGAAAGAGCTGGATCTACAAGTCACCCACAAGCTTCGGATGCATCGACGGAAACTTTGAATCTTGTGCTTCGAGTACGTAATCAACAAAGAGAGCTGAATGACATCAAGTTTGATTATACGAAGTCGGCTGATACTGTTGAGGGGATTGCTCATGAACTTGTTACTGCTGAGTTGATTGATTGTCATGATCTTGTAATTGTGGCAGCAAATCTTCAAAAACTGATTGATTTGGCCGAACAAAAATCTGAAAAACGCTCAATAACATTTGCATTAAATTCAGGTGTTGCACCAAATGAGGTATGTATGTTAACATTGTCAATATAATATATTAACTTACTGCAGGTGCCTGACGAGAGAACACTGACTGGCTTTGCTCAAATTTCGCTTCTCGACTAAACCGTAAATATGTATTTTAATCAATTTAAAGCTTCAATGACTGATCTATAAGCATGGTTATTTAGTATGTTTAGAAGATGGCTCTTATGACACGGTTGAACATTATATCCAACAAAGTATAGACAATGACATTTGATTATCTTTAAGTGATTGTATTTTTGTAGATTGTTTCTTATTATTGATAGGTTATAATATTAATTGTTCAATGGCCTTAAATAGTAGGAAGATTTTCATTCTATAACTATTTTTAATAACTAAAATTTAATTAAATTTTGTGTATTCAATTTTTAAATATGTGGTAAAATATAAGCAGATGATCTTTGCTTAAGTGATACACTTTCAATGGTGCGGCTTATATTACATAGTTTTCATTTTAATTTTTTATTTGTAACTATTAAATTTGTTTATGGTATTTGTGTAACATTAATAAAATTAACTTGTTTAATTTTTTATGTAAAAGTGTAAAAAATTTTATTCATCAAATTAAAATCAATTTCTCACAATTTGACAATACATGGTTTCATTAAATTTTTACTGGGATCATGATCATAACAGGTATCTCCTTTTTGCAAATAGCTCACCAATTATCATCGTTGTGTTAGTCCCCAAATTTAAAGTCATGCGTGTTTTTAAAGTTCTTTCTAATATTTTTATTGGTTACATATTGGTTTTGGCTATGGGCTAGCATTTTAACGGTAATTCATGAGCGGATCAACAAAAAATAATTCAATTCGAAATGAAACCGTACCGTGGACTAACATTTACAAGGCCACGACAAAATTCAGAATAATTAGCTGTGCTCATATAATGTAAGAAATTGATAATTAATTCTCAACATTTTGAATTAATTTAAATGATCTCAATGAGAACGTGAAGAAAATTTCCAATTTATTTTAATAATTTCTCTTTATTTCATTATTTTTTGTTATATTTCGTCAAAATATAGTTCACGTCCTATTGATTATTGTTATTTATTTATTAAATTAAAATTAGAACAACTTAATAATAGGTGGCTGAAATTTTTATTCTATCAAAATTGATTAAAAAGTAACAATGACAAAAGGACGAAACCATATTTAATATAGTGCACAAAATGTCCACATTAATCAGAAGTAAGACTGAATTCTTTATCAAATAACCGCGGTCCGTGTTATGAATTTTCTGGCTCATTTCCAAAACTAATGTTTTTGTTCATTTTTGTTTGACTGCCTTACTTCTGCTGTTTCGCATTATGTGGTGCTATCTATTCCCTCGACGTTTCTCTCAATGCATAGTAATTTTGAAAGTATCACAGAAATCGAGAGAGTGTTGTGCGTTGCGTGTCAACGAAGCGGCCGTTTTAATTCGCCAGCAACGGAAAGAAAAACACTAACATCTGCCCGGCTTGACGACAGCGACGTAGAGAAAACCTGAAAAGCGAATCTAACGTTAGTCACATACGCAAAATTGATAAAACTATCTTTAATTTATTTTTTGTTAATGTTTTAATGTTTATATTGTTTACGTCACTATTGGGTTAATTTACCTTCATTTATAGATTTTATTTTCAGAATAGTCATGTTATATTGAGCCTGTGGAAATCCGATGATAAGAAAAGAACAAAAATCGACATTTTCACACGTAAGTTTTGACTTATTTGAGTAATTATTGTTTAATTTAAAAGGTTCAACTTTTCTGTCTGACAATATATCCTAGTACTCCAAAAAATATTTTTTGACAATATTAATTAAATCAATATTTAACCCGAATAGCACAAATATTTTCTGTTTAGTTCGTATGGCTTAAATTAATTAATTTTTAATTAGTATCAGCTAGCGTTTTATATATAATTTTAAAATTATACGTATAAATTTACATTTGCATGCCATGTACAATATTAAATATATTTAAAGCTGAAAAGTGGTATTTAACGATACTATTTCTTTAAACGACCCATTATTAAGTTTAATATATTTATTGTCCTTGTCAGAATTATATGCATTTTGGTCAAAAAAAAATTATTCAGAAATATGTAACTCGTTATTGTCACAATTCAGATTTTTCATTAATTCTAGTCATCTTGTTAAAAAATATCATAAACGTTTAAAACACAAAGACAATTTTAAGATATTTGTCATTTGCGCATGGCTTGCATTTATACAGATTTTCGGATTTCTCATATTTATAATTTCGTTTGGCAGGTAATTATTTATTAGTTCGTGTTTTATATTTTCGAATGTTATTTAAGTCGTATCGTGAGATCGTGGCGACATAGCACATGATATGTAAAATTTGCTTAGATTTTTAAGTTTGGTAGAAAAACCTTTTCACAACGAAAAAACATGGAATTTTATGAACGCCGGGAGATCAATTAGATAGGAAATTATTCTTTAATTTGTTAAAAAATATTAAATAAAACATGAAATTGACAATTTTTCTAATTATGGAAATTCAACATTTTTGGAATATTTCTTAATAGCTTTGCGTGATGACAAGTATATATATATATATATATAGTCGTCGCCAAATTCGATTACCACCGCAAAATGTGGCGCACTTTTTTAAATGTTATTTTTTCATTTAATTTTTATGATTATAATAATTTTCCACAATTATTCCACTATTTCAACAACATCTATAACCTATTCTTCTATTTATTTAAGCTATAAAAGTATAGAACGAGCATAAACAAGGAAATAATCTTAAAAATTTAAAGAAAAAATAATATTTGAAAAGTGCGCCACATTTTGCGGTGGTAATCGCATTTGGCGACGACTATATATATATATATATATATATATATATAGTATAATAACTATATACATAGAGATAAGAATTAATTTTAATAAAGTTTTAGGCTTCTGCGCATGAAGTAACCTATCATAGAAAACGGAGACGGAGTCCAAGTATTGTAAGTTATCAAATCTTAACGCCACATTTCATATTTTGACAGGGATCACCTTGTTTTACCAGCGATAGTCCACTTCTGTCTCCATCCAGCTATTTGTGTTCCACTTCGGCCAATACATCGAAGGCGTCCACACCAATATGTCCGCCACCGCCACCTCCACCGAAGAAGTAATAACACAATTTCTATTTTCTTATTTTTCACGTTTCCTTAAGGTTATGTGAACCCCGGGAAGGACCACATACTCCTCCCGAAAGACCAAGAGGTCCGCGCACACCGCCAATGCCTTCAGAAACTAATGGAATCACGAATGGGTCAATACCCAACGGGGACGTGTATAATCAAATGTACCCAATGTTCGTTTATTTCAAAGATTGTTAAAGATTAATTCATGTTTTTCGTTTAGGATGAATTACTCATATCCATATCCACCGTCTATGTATTACAATTATCCCGTTGGAATTGGCATGCAAGAGTATCCTGCTCTGCCGACATCAACGCCGAGTCAGTCACAGATTAGTTCGGTTAAATTGACAATCAGGAATTGCTCACCCCCACCACCACCTCCTCCTCCAATTGTAAATAAGGTAGTTTTTCTAATAAATAATTTATTAAATGTTTCTTTTAGAAACAATTTATGAAGCCAACGGTGAAGTTAAAGATTAGTGAAGATAGACGGTTTTCGAGTATGAGAAAGGAGAAGTGAGTTTTGTTGTTTTTGGTGTTCTTGTAGTATCACGCCACCCACCGGCAGTGCACCCGCAAATGTCATTTTTTTAAATTTAATCACTCATTACTGACATCTAAATCAGTGATTCCCGGTCCGTGGTATTTCTGTATTTAAAAAATCGAGTAAAGAAAAAGCGAAGACCCGGCATTTGAAATTTTAAGAAAAAAAAAATAACTTATGGTGAATTGTGAAGATATAATGTTTTAAATTATTTCGATAGTTTGCCATTGCGGGTGGCGTGTAGTAGTTATTGTGTAATTTTTTTTTTAAATATTTTTCCTTTTTCCGAATAGCACATTTCTTAAATTGCATAATATATAATTTTTTATTTTATATGATAAAAAAGGAAATTACAAAAACGATATGAGCTCTACTGAAAAAATTTACACATATTATTATCGCCTACCGTTGCGCGGTGAAGTTATAAAAAAAAGTTCTAAAGTTTTCACGGTTTGAGATTGCGAAAACATCGGAACATTGATAGTACCGTGAAATAATAAAAAATTAAGTTTTGTAATAATACATCCGTTGGCAGATCACCTCCACCTCCTCCGCCATCAAAAAAACAACAAAAACCACTGGTCGATGACGATTCAGTGATGGAACTACTGAATAATGCGCACCATACGACAGTTCACTGTGATAAAAAGGTTTCAACCAAAGTCAGGATCTCAGGCTGTAGCAGCATTTCGAAGAAGGATTTAAAATTAACGAATACTAAGAGTAGCATTAGCAAAAAACAAGATAATATAAATGAAAAAGCTGTGAAAGAAAATGACGAGATGGATGATACCAAAGATGCTGCTACTATTCAGCCATCATCACCTCCATCGGTAGAAAACAATATTACGTCAAAGTTACGTGATAATAAGGTTTCCGAAGAGCAGGTATTTACCGGAATTTTAATTTGTCTTATCTATGAGGTTTTTAAGGTGTCCCCGCCAATTAATGAAAAATATCCATTGAAAAGATCGCCGACTCCTGTGGCTGACGATGATGTAATTCCATTGGAATCTCCTTCGCCCAGGTTCCAAAAGTTTTAAAAAGTTTATTTTTAAATGCTTTTTTTAGTGCTGATTCGGATATCGAAGTATTAGCTACTAAAATGGATGGAAAGTTCATGGAGAATAGTGTAGAATTATTAGAAGTACTTGCCGCAAAATTAAAAAGAAGACAAGCTGAACTGGCAAAACAAAATAAGGTCAAAGAAGAGGTTGGTTTTTTATTTTTGTGCATATATATTTATTTCATATTTTTTTAGATCAAAGACGAACTTCAAGGCTATGAAAATAATCAATCTATGGTAAAGTCTGCTCCACCAGATGATTTGTCTACATTGTCTGAATCGCAATGCTTACCATGTCCGAGTACGACAGATAATGCTACCGTCAATAGCGGCAGTGAAGTAGAAAATGATAATGCCGACTCTAAATGTAAGGGTAAATTATATTTCGTACTATAATCTTTATTAATTAGCAGCCGTTAAATCTGAAATTGTGGCTAACGATGATAATGATTATGGAAATAACAATTCCAATAACGCCCACAAGAAGGAAAATCTATCATTAGAGGTTTTTTTAAGTTTTTAAAAATTTTGCGAATATTTCAATTTTAGGAAGAAGATATTAAACCTACAATATCGAAAAATAAACTGGTAGTGTCTGAAAAAGTTCGTCAAAAAGATAAATCTAAACGATTAGAATCTGTTAAATCTGCCTATAAACCGAGGTACTAATTATTAATCTTTTTTAATTGTATAACCGTGTTTTTAGTAAAACGGAATGTAAAAAGGAGAAGGAGAGGTCTAAGAAAACAGAAACAATAGAAGATGCTTCAGACAAGTCGCCGAAGATGAATAAATTGCCGAAATTGTCATCTAGGGTATTGAAATTTAAAACGACTATCACTAAGATGCATTACTTTAAGTTTCGAAAATATGTACGCGTGGATACTCATCCTAATGGTGGAGCCTCAAGATTGTGTGCAGATTGGTCTGTTCTCCGTAAAGAATTGAGTAATGATGAATTGTATGTTACATCAGCTTCAATTTCGACTTTTCATATAATTTTTAGGGACAAGTTTGCTCATCAGTTCATTCGACTAGGATTAGCAGAAACGAATGGTGTCCCGGTTTTTGTTATTGGTGTTCTAGAAAATGCTGCTGATTATCTTTGCGATGTTTTCGAGTATCTTAAAGATAATTATGAATCGCTTCCTGTAAAGATCGGCTCGTTGACAAATAAACAGATTGTCGAGACAATGACATTGAAACAATATTATGATGTGGTTATGGATACATGTCATCATGGGACGTTTAGGTATAGTTTAATTCAATTTTTAATTTTACATTTTTTCTCGTAGGTACGGCCCAATGAATTCGATATCAATGGTAGGCGCAAAACAGGAAGAATGTGGCATGCATTTTGCCGATTTGTTGAAAAAGCTAGAGAAATCTGCGATACTGAAGCCACTGATGCCTTGGGGTCAATATTCGCAATTGCAAAATCTCAAAAAAAATGTTACTGAAAGTGATGATGGTCCAATATATTGGATACGACCTGGAGAACAGTTAATTCGAACTGATGAATTGAAAGAGGAGAAGAGACGAAAGAATGGCACGGTGAAAGGGCATCAGACCATTCGTAACTCAGAAAGGCGAGAGGTGTTGTTTGAAGACCGAACGCCTTGTCATGCTGATCACGTTGGCGATGGTTTAGAAAGAAAAACAACTGCGGCCGTTGGTGTATTACAAGCAATTAGATCGCCTTCAGAAAAGTTTTTATTTTAACACCGTTTTTATTAAATATAACATTTATAGAAATAAAAATAAGGAAAGAAGAGCCGTTAAAGATGTTGTGACTTTTCATGCTGCCGATTTTCATAGAATTGTCGATCGACTGCAATTAGATCTTTATGAACCACCTATGTCACAATGTGTTCAATGGGTCGAAGAAGCAAAGCTTAATCAGCTCAGACGGGATGGGATTAGATATTCAAAGTTTCAGGTTTTATCGATCTTTTGTGTTCTTTCTAATTTGTTTTTCTTGCAGCTTCATGAAAATGATATTTACTTTTTACCGAGGAATATAATTCATCAGTTTCGCACGATTTCGGCATGTTCTTCAATCGCTTGGCATGTTCGTCTACGCCAGTATTATCCGTCAAATGAATCTGATCAATCATGAAGCTTTGATAAATATGATCTTATGTAATAGTCATTTATAACCGTTATTAACCTTCATCAAGGACAAAGAAAGATTCAAATTTCCCGATGAACTAGAATGAGTGCATTTTAATAGTGTTGAATAGATTTTAGAGCTCATCGTATTATTGTTAATTTTTGTTTGTTGTGCATATTTATGAATGTGATCTTAACCATGCGCATGGATTGTGCATTCTTTAATTTTTTGTATTACCTCTTGTTTATTTTTTATGGTTTGTCTTTCTATTGCATCCCACCAAATTTTTAAAATTATATTTAAATTACTTTCATGGAATCCTATAGGTTTTGTCAAAATTATATTTGAGTGAGAAGTTTAATCCTACGAAGGCTGGACTAGTTTGTTATAATTGACAACTTATTATTTAACTTAATATTTAATGATTAATAGAAATTAAATATAACGGAACAAAAAATAATGCTCGAAATCTTCCGAAACAAACTAGGCCGTCTATTCAGTCGCATGGAGTTCTGATAGTTTTGGCTGAGTCTATATCATTATCATTACTTTAAATATTTAAAGTAGTTATATATTACATGTATGTGGTTATTATACTTTTTTGATCTCTTTCGGCGCCATTTTGTTATTTTTTAATTCGATATTCTGTATTACACTGTTATCTTGTTATTTTATCCAAATTAAATTATCCCCGGATTTAAGACAGGCAATTAAGTCCGTTATATGGTCTGTTTTAATTTATAAATTGTTTATATATTTAATAAATTTTTTAATAATAATGAAAACTATGACGAAAAAGTGATTATTTGTTATAATTAGGTATTGTCTTTGCAAAGATATTTGTCGTTAGATCTTTGTCAGGTTGTCAGGCTAACCTGCCGATTTGGAGAAGAAAAAATAATCAAAAAAATTGTGTGACCCGCTGTTGCAATTTTTAGATATTTCTTATTAAAATATATGAAATTGAAAAATCAATTTCAACATTTTTTTAAATTGTTTTCAATGGTCTCAAAGAGATCATGAAACAAATATTCAATTTATGTTAATAATTTCTCTGTTTTTCATTATATTTCTTCAAAATTTCTAGATCAAATCAGATTTATTACTTTTATTTTTTATTATCAAAATAAAATTTGTTTATCCTTGTTTATGCTCGTTCTATACTGTTATAGCTTAAATAAATAGAAGAATATGTTATAGATGTTGTTTAAATAGTGGAATAATTGTGGAAAATAATTACAATCATAAAAATTAAATGAAAAAATAATATTTAAAAAGGTGCGCCACATTTTGCGGTGGTAATCGAATTTGGCGACGACTATATTATTTTTGATAATATTAAAAAAAAAAAAAAATAAATAAATAAATAAATATTATATTAATTTATGAGATGGAAAGAAAAAATTGCATAATCCCAAACGATACGCGTATCGCGGTACCATAATTTTTCTATTCCATTCCGCATTTATTATATTTGAGAATACATTATTGATTTATTTAAATATTTTAAATCTAATTCATTCACAATTTCCTTGGTTCCATGTCATAGCCATGAATTTATTCAACCCGTCAACTATTTCTCTCGACCTTGTGTGCACCAGTTAGATTCGCAACGGAACGTTGATGTCGTTTGAGCTGCGACGCGGTTGAACACATTTATCGATTTTCTCTTTTTAGCGTCATCCTTATGTTCTCTTCACTTTGCGCAATTTCTTGTTATTAATTATCACCATTGCTTAAAATATGTTATTTAATAATGTTTTAATTTAAGAAATGACTGAGGAGAGTTTCGAAGATACAAAATCTCAAGGAATTAAGAGAACTCAGGAAGCGAATGACGGTCCTGTAACTAAACGAGCCCATTTTGGCGATGAGGATGGTGGAGACAACTTGGCTATTAAGATTCTCATTCCCTCAGTCGCTGTTGGTGCGATTATTGGAAAAGGTGGAGAGGCCATGAGGAACTTGAAAAGTGACCATAATTGTAAGGTGCAGATGAGCAAAAGCAATGAGACTTATCCAGGTGCGATAGTTCAAACCAATTTTATTTAAACTAATTTTTAGGAACAAGCGAAAGAATATGCTTGATGAAAGGTCGAATGAATAACATCTTGTCTATAATTGAAATAATTCAAGAAAAAATACGTGAAAAGTGTGCGGATCAAAACGGCAGCGACGCGTTTGATCATAAGAACACAACTCGGGGAAATGAGATAAAGATTGTGATGCCTAACACTTCGGCTGGAATGGTTATCGGAAAATCCGGAGCCAATATAAAGGATATTCGAGAGCAGTGTGGCTGCCAAATTCAAGTTTATCCAAAGGCTGGAACAAATGAAGCTAAAACGTCAACAGAGCGTGTTGTAACGGTTGCTCATGAAGAAGGTTCTAATTTGATACAAGCAACCTTGCGAGTACTCGAAAAAGTTGTCGCTGATCCTCATCATACCAGTGAGATTAATAAGGACGACTTGGCTGGAAAGACAACAGTATTTATTTTGTTTTCTAATAACCAATAATTTAAAAATTTAGTTCCAACAAAATTCACAATCATCAACAACTATGACATTTAATGCTACTCCTTCCTTCAATTCGGGAAATGTTAATGTTGGATCTGCTGGTTTTGGACAAGCTTCAGCGCCTTACAATCAACCCCAATTTGGATCCAATCAGTCGTTCGGTAATGGAAATGCAGTGAAGTATCCAATGAATGGACTCGGAAATAATGAGCTTCTTTCATTTTTGGATAACCTTCAATCCACTCTTAGAACATCAGGATTCAACGAGTCTAGTGTTTCTGAAGTTATGCAAGCGATGCAGGTTTCACAATTTCATTATTATTATTATTTTTCTTTTCATCGGGTTGCTTTAGGTCCTCGCAAAGTATAATATAATGGGTCTAGGATTAGGATTAGGAGTAGCCGCTATGGCTCAAATGAGATCTGGACAGGAGTCAACGATGCCATCAAATCATGGTACAGCTGGATTTGGAGACCAGTTCGTTCAACAGCAGGGTGGAAACCCTGATCAGGTATATCTTGATAGAAATTTCCGGAATATATCAATTTAAACTCGCTGCTCATTATAACTTACACGATCATTGATTCCAAAAATTAAATCATTTTTCAGTCATATTGGCGCCGATGAATTTGAATTTGCGGACCAAAAAGATGATAGTTTTGAAAAGGGAATTATCATTTCTATATCGTTCTCATCGAAATTTTCTTCTGCAAACTTTCATCTTCATCCATTTTATCCACAACTCTTCTTCAGCAAAAATATGCTAAACTCCTTCATCTACATGGCGCCGTGTCGCATTTTTTTACAATTTATTTATATTACATATTGTTATATATTTTTATCTTGTATGTAATAACTTTCTTGCTTTATCAGTTTCACTGTTTATTTATTTCTAATTACATTATTTTGTTTATATTATTTATTGAGAGCAGTAATGGATTCTCTCCAAGTTTCAATCATATTCTAATAAATTTTCATATTTTAGTCATGATTCTTTGTTTATTATATATTACTATCCATTTTCTACTAATTCACGTTTTTATCAAGCAGCACAATTTATCTTTGATGGAAAGATCTCCTTTTAAAACAAATTGTTAGTTTCATTCTTTGATTGTCTTTGTATTATCTGGAAATTTAAAGTAAAGATTAAACAATTCTGTGTTGCTTTTGAGTATCTCTACCAAGAATTGCAGATAGTTTTTTTTATTTCTATTGAATAGAATTGGTTAGATTAAACTAATTCACCATCATCATCGTCATCACGATTGGTTTTTGAATAATTCTGTGAGATTCGTTTATCTTACTTGATTTTCTCTTGGTTTTGCCGGTAAGATTCGTTTGACTATGTTTGAAGCCTTCATTCCATACTCCAACCTATCATCACGATTTCTTCAAACAATTTTAGAGTATCTTCCATTCAAGTTTCTTTTTCCATTCTTTCTTAATTCTCATTTTTGTATCGTTGAAAGGAAGATGTTCTTATTTAAAAGATTCTCTTTAATAATAAGAGTTTTACAGTTATGTCCAATCCAAAGGTGAAAGAAGCGTTGGAATGCGAGAGGAAAGCTGAAGAATGGTTTTATATACTAAATAAAGATTGGTCAATATCTATGTTGTAGTATGAAGACATCAATGATCAAACTTAAATTTAAGCCTGATTATGATGGAGCTGCTTCTGCGTTAGAAAGAGCTGCTGTTTGTTACAGGTTGGTTTATTAAATATTTCCTATGCTTTTATAGTTCTAGTTTTTCGGTAAAGATAAAGAATGTTATTTTATTTTTAATAATCACCAAAAAATAATAATAATTTGATGAGACGGTAGAGAATCTTCTAATTATTATAAAACGAGACCAACATTTTTGAAATAATTTTTCTTTTCTAGTAAGGAGCCTGTTCCGGGGAAGATTCAAAGTTAATTCACTTATTTCCAGAAATGCTTCTGAATTTAAAAAAGCTGCCGAAGTACTCAACACCGCTGCTAAATATTACGAAGAAAATCGGAGCCTTTTTCATGCTGCAAAGTATTTTCTTTAATAGTAAATAAACTAATGTAATATTACGCAGGGCTCGCGAAAGTGCGGCTATGTTGCTAAGGGATATAAAGGATTTCGATGAGTCTGTGAAATTGTTTGAGAGAGCGATCGATGGATATGCAGAATCGGGAAGCTTAGATACAGCAGCCATGACAGTTGAGAAAGCTGCTGATGTTTTGAAGAATAATGACCCAAAAAAAGCGTTGAGTATTTATGAAAAAGGCTTGTCGCTTGTTCAACAGTCCGATAGGGCTAAAATGGCTACGCAATTCTTAAAACAGATAACCAAGTTACAACTAGCACAGAATGATTATAAATCAGCTATTAGATCAATCAAAGATGAGATTGAAAAATTTATTGAAGTTCGAGTGGGTTACTCATACAATTTCTTTCTGATAAATGATGTTTATAGGAAACACCTAGGATTGGACAACTCGGAATTGCCCTAGTCCTGGTCAATTTAGCAAATGGTGACTCAGTTGCAGCTACAAAAGATTACGGATGGGTTGTAAAGTGAATCATGATCAGAAATTATTTCAAAAAAGTTTAAAAATTTTAGCCAGTGTGCCGAATTCCAACCTTCGGAAGATGGCCGAGTTTGCGAGTCACTTATTGGATATTATGAAGCGGGCGATGATTCAAGTTTCCAGAATACTTTGAAATGTGGAGCTCTTCGCAGTATGGATAATGAGGTTTTAATTCAACTAATTTATTTCAATAAACTTGAAATTTTTAGTATCTGAGATTGATGAAAAACCTCAAGGCTCCCGGGACTACATCTACCGGTGAAGTCGCCAATGCAGACGAAGACGATGATGACTTGAGATAAGAGTAAAATATTATTTAAATTAATGAATTACATTCCATGTGTCTATAAATTATGTAATGAAATAAATATTTATTTATAAAAAAATCTAATTTTTTATAAAGGTAAAATAAACTAATTTTATTTTTTATCTGCAAATAAAATTCATTTTAATTGAGGTTACTAACATATCACTGCTTATGTGATTTCGAATATGCTTATTCTTTACAAAGATCGTTTTTAAATTTTATCCTGAATTCCATATTTGTATAATAATAATAATAATAATTAATATATTGAAAAAATACTGTATTGAAATTTAAAAATCTGTAAGGAAAATATTACATTCAGCTGATCCAGCTGATCACCTATTTTTAAGACATAAAGAGCAGCATTCTGCAAGGGGATTTGTTCCCTAATAATGTTAAAACTGTATACACAACTACATTCTAATTAAAAGCTTAATGACGAGCAATAATATGCTAAAGTAAATATCTATTATCAAAATCTGAGAAATTGACAATTCCAATTTTCTTTTCATAAAAAATTAAAAGTAATAAATCTGATTTGATCTAGAAATTTTGAAGAAATATAATGAAAAACAGAGAAATTATTAACATAAATTGAATATTTGTTTCATGTTATCTTTGAGACTATTAAAAATAATTCATAAATGATCAAATAGACCTTTCAATTTCTTAGATTTTGATAATAATTAAGCAAAGATTAGAAGAATAAACTTTCAATAGATGCATAACACATCGATACCGTAACCATGATATGTCGAATTTCCACTTGTGAATCCGAATGCTTTGTTTGAGAACAAAACGCGCTTCGGTGACGGACGAAAAAGCTTTTAATGAGAATTATTCAAATTTTGGCAGTCCAGGCTTCCTCGCGACAATGGAAACAAAATATAGAACTAAATTAAAGTATAATGATATAAAAACGAAACTATTTTCAAGCTCATTAGAGGTCATTAAAATAAAATAAAAGGATTTTTAAATCAATTTTGGAATTTTTAAAAAATCTACGGTACGCTTAAATGTTAAAACTATTTTGTTTCGAGTAAACATATTTCTTCTCTTCTAGTCTGTTTCTGAATACTTAAAATATATAAATAAGTTTTCGAATTTTCAGAAAAGATGAATGAAATTCATCAATACATTCAAGCTGTTAAGAACATTTTCAAGTCACTTGATTTCGCTGGACAAGAAAATGTATTATGTAAGTCATCGTTGTTTTAGAATGTTCTTCTTATATTTAAATAAATTGTCAGATTTAATGGAACAAACTCTATTTGAATTAAACAATGAATGGGAGAGTAATGATTGCTCAAATAGCGCCACTAGATCTGTTCTGATTGAAAACGGCGAACAGATTATAATGGTATTCGAAAGAATGAAACTTCGGTTGAAATCGTTTTATTTAAGAATTGAAACCAGTTGTTACAAATTTAAATTTCTCTCACAATTCATATGAAATTAGAACAAATAGTTTACTCAACAAATACGAATGATTTCAGCTGACGGGTTTTATACTGTCTTTTAAGCTATAATTTTAGGAAAAATATCAAAGTGAACGTGAAGTGTTTTGGGATCAAAACTGGGAACTTGATAAGCCTATTGAAAAACATAATGAGGTTGATCTTTTAATTTTTTTGTAAAATAATTTTTCCTTATTTTGAGATTATAAACGATGGAGCTTCTTCAAGTATCCAAAGTATCAATATTATTGAATGTTCGCAGTGTGGAAATATATATGATACTATCGATGAGCTTCAAAAGTTAATATTATTTTAATAGCTAAATTTTGCATTCATGAATATTTTAGACATGCAGTTGAAATGGGTCACATTTGCCAAAGAATTTATGAAGTTAGTAGCAGGAATGAGGTTCAGTTTTAATACATCCAAATAATAATTTGAAAATTAGCTTAATATTGTATGATTACAGGCGGAAGGTAGTGTGGTATTTAATGGAAAGGATATTTCAATACGCTGTTTCACCTGCTCACAACATTTTGCGAATAGAAAAGGGCTTTACCGGTTTAGATTTTATTTTAAAACCCGATAAAACTACATTTTAAGACACGGTCTTAAAACAGGCCATCAAACGCGTGAGAAACGAGCGCCGAGAACAAGTGGCGGACCTATACGATGTTATTTCTGCAAATTCTCAACAACAACATTATATTACTTGATGAGGCATCAAAAACGTTTACATAACGTCCATCTCATACCAGGAACAATGAAATAATGATAGCTGCCATAAATGTATTCGAGTATAAAACTTGTTTATTTCTAATTCGAAAAAAATGTTAAAATCACTCGATTACCTTCCATTGTAGTTTTCATGTAGTCTTTGTAACGTTATCAGTGTGGCCACTCAAAGCTAGTCGAATTGCTATTATATTGAGACTGCAACATGTGTATTGGGTTTATCAAAATTTGTTCATCTGACGACGACAAATACCGATTGATTATTCTGAACAATCGCGATGAAGTTATCGACAGACCGACAGCTCATCTCGCTTGGAATGACGGAATATTATCGGGTAGATTAGCAGAATCACTACTTGTGAAGTAAATGCTTGTTAAGGTATCGATGAGTTAGATGAGGCTCATGGAACTTGGTTAGGAATCAATACGTACGGAGATGTAGGAATGGTCCTGTCTATAACCCAACCGTCTCATCAGAAGATGCCTAAAGCCCCTAGTAGAGGTTTCTATAGTTTATCAAGTGCCGATTGTTTTAAAATTATAAATTAGGTGATATTGTGAAAAAATACCTCAAATCTGAAAATAAGGACGATTTTTTCGAAAATTTGCGCCAAACTGCATCAAATTACAATGGGTTCCAATTTATCGGTATGGAAAGGTATATTAAAAATATATTAAGTTAGTATAAATGAAATGTTAAGGCTTAAAAACGGAAAATATACCGTAAAATCACTCACTAACATTTTAGTCGAGAAAGTAGAACAACTAACATGGAATCCTGGGTCTTATGTTTTCTCAAACAGTCCCCCAACCAATCCATTGCAAAAGGTCATCTATGGTACTTCCTTATTCGAGAAATCTATGGAATGCAGCAATGAGATGAGTATAACTGATATTCACAATTCTCTATTAAAAATTGCAACTGATAGAACAAGGTATAGCTCAATATTAAAGATCGTTATGCAATTTCTTAAGATGCCTTCCCGACAAACAGCTTGAGTTACAAACCGGTCATGGGGAGGATTACTACGGCCATTTAAGTTCCATATTTGTTCGTTTTCCCGAAAAGATAAGGTAAATTTATATTAAAGAAACTAGCAGATGCTAGCAGATAATTGTGCGTAGTGGATCTAATATCCTGCCTTGTTATTCTTAGGTATGGAACCAGATCACATTCAATTATAGTCGTAGATTCTGACAACAACGTCAACGTATTCGAAAGAGCACTCGTGCCTAACGAAAAAGTCGATATGTCCACCTGGCATGATTCTCAATACGAGTTTAAAATTAAGGATAGAATAAAATCATAATAAGAATAATTTATTTATTTAACAAGATTAATAAAACATGAGTATATGATTTGTAATTAAGCATATAAAAAATGTTTGGAGCAAGTGTCTAGGCAATTTTATAATTAATAACTGAAGTAAATTAAATCTGTGGTTATTTGAGACATGGAATTATGTTTCATAAAGCGTTCTTTATAAATATGTATTGTTATTATTATTAATTTAAATATAATGTAACTATTTTACGCCGTTGCGTTCTCCTCGTTTTCGATTTCATCAGGTGGTGCAAATCCATCTTCAGTTTCATAAAGTATCTACAAGAATTCAGTTAGCATTTTAGGATATATATATATACCTCTAATATCTGATTTACATCCACATTCCCTATGGATTCATTATCTTGACAGATAATTTCAATCTTTCGCAATTTACTAAAATAGAAGTCGCGCTCTTTTTCCACACTTGAAATGACTTCATCGTTTTCGGCTAACTCTTGATTCAATCTCTCATTCTCTTCCTTTAGCTGCTTCAACTGTTTTATGTCCACTTGTGGAGCGGACGGTGCAGCCGGAGTTGGTTTTGTATGCGTTGGCGACGTTACAGTCGGTCTTGTTGCCGTTGGTTTTGCGGTGGGTTTTGTTGTTGTTGTTCTCGTGGCAGAAGCGGGTGGAGCTGGTCTAACAGTGGTTACGGGCTTCGCTGTGATGTTTCTAGCAGGCATTTTAGTTGCCGTTTTGGCTGGCGGAACGTCACTTGGTAGGTCTTCCCCGCCTCTCGCCGCCACGGGATCATACTCATGGCCGTCGTAGTTTGTATCAAATAATTTTTTAAACCATTGCAAAAACTCAAAATTGTCCTGGAACTTTCCCTTAATCAATTTGTCGACAGGTACGATTTTCTCAATTCCAATATTCTTCCACGTCGTTTGTACGAGCTTCCAATTCGACAACCAATCAAGCTCTAAACGACTGTTCCATTTGACCTTCTTCAATTGAATGGAATCAGGGAAGAGGAAATCAGTAAACTGAAATTTATGATAAATATCGCTATTAGAACCATGACGTACCAAACAGTAACCCGCTCCTGTATGAAGTTGTTCAATCTTGGTGAATTGACTCTGCAAACAATCGTTCACCCAAGTGAGCATTTCATGGCGCGAGAGGCTATTGGATGATGATGCTGTTGTATATACATTTACCACCTGATAAGACATCTGAATAATAGAAACATTAATTTAATTCCTGAGTATGATACAAAAATAATCAAGAATACTAGAAATATTAGAGATTGCGAATAATAAACGCTAGTCAATAATAAAATAATATAAAACATTATTAAATTATAAAAACAATATTTTAAATATTAAGTTCCAACAATATTATACAAAACACAGCTAATAATTATTAACTTATGAATATAGTAAAACAAATATAATATTATTTATCACAAATTACGTCGGCACCGTTATCTTTGCCGTTGTCAAACGTAAAATCTCTTCTGTGGTTTTCCTCCAATTGACCACACTTTTTGACACCGATTGCCATAAGTCACCGTGTTTCGGATCCGATTGTATACATTTCTTCACTACCATTTGTCTATCCTCCTACAATATCTATATATGTACATATACCAATGATAATGTCAACGTCTTTTCCATGAATTTCCTCGAATGCTAAAAAGTTGGCAAACGCATCACCATTGTCTGGATCCAAGTTCACCGCTCGCAAGAACCATTCACGAGCTTTTTTTATCTTAACAGAATAATAATTGAAAAAAAATAGTCATTTTTTGAAGAAAACCTTTCTCTCACTCCAAAACAGACGAGCAGCAGCTACTAAAACATGCGGATTATGTTCACATCTCTTCAAGGCGTCAATAGATTTTGACCTTCTTCCATGCGGACCTTCCATCCATATTGCCTCAGCCCATAATTTCCCTAAAGCTATGTTTAAACAAGCAACTAGAATTCAATATTACCGCTTCCGTCACATTCTTGTAATGCTCTGTTCATCCTCTCTTTCGCCAATTCCGGACACCCAACACGATTTTCGAAACGAACCGATTCAAGCCATAAGTCCTCATTTTTCGGGATTCTCAATCGTGCCTTCTCCAAATCAACTCTTGCCTTAACGACCTGTCCTGAATTCTCTTCTAATCGGACCAATGAAATCCATAAAGGAACAACTCCAGGGCATTTTCGAATCTAAAGATCACGTGTAATATTTACATATTGCATTCGTCAGGCTACCATGTCCCATTTGAGAAGAAAAACAGGAAAAAAAACTTGTAACTTTTTCTCGAGACAAATCGAGACCACCACCCTTTTCACAATTTTTTCATCTCAAATAGGTACGTTAGCTTGAAGAAGATAATAACATCGTCGTCAAGATAACCGGAATCTTGGCGCATTTTAAGGTGACAGCGATATTGTTGGTCTCTTTATATCATAACTAGAAAAGTTGTCAATTTGTTTCCTCTCCCTCATCAGTTGTTGATATTAACTATTGGTTATTTGATTCATTTGTTTGATTACGGAGAATATATGAATCGAAAGACACCAGATTAGCAGATATTTCGAATTTTGGTATACAGAGACCAACAGTTTGACATATTTTTTTAGTATTATTCCGGCTATTCTTAAGAATATAATAATTGATTTAGAACGAACCCCAGATGTGTAAGCATTTCTCGCATTCTCCACGTCATTCATTTGTTCTAAAACTTGTCCCAGTACTAAATAAAGCTTCGGGTAATCGTCATATTGCTTTATGCCCTCTTCAACCAATCGCTTAGCTTCTTCCAGATTACCAAGACACCACTCAAACTTTGCGCTTTTCATCCAAACACTCGCTGAAGATGCTTTGTTCCGTGCTTTTGTGAAGAGATTTCTTGCAGTATCAAACTGATCAGTTTCGATTTCGAGTTTTGTTGCAGCTAACCATATTTTCTCTGACTGATGTCCATGTTTTTCAAAAGCCTAAAAACTATTTAACTTATTATTTTGAATCTAATTCAAGAGTACATTTCTCAGTGTTTTTCTGGCGTCATCGATCCTCTTGTTTACGAATCTTAATTTAGCCAGCATCAGCCAAAAGACTTCCACTTCAGGTACAGTCTCAGTAGCTTTTATTAATATCGTTTCCAGTTCGTCACTGAATTTAAAAAGAGTTGATTTCAAATAACTTTAATTGCATTAACAACTTAATTTTACAAAAAAATGTATTTTCCCGCAGAACTGTCCTACTGGAAATTAAATATTAAAAACTTACATAGTACCATGTTCACGTTCGAATTGGATCGCAGCATCCCATATACTCTTTTTTCTCGGCATTTCTTTAAGAGCAATTGCAAAAACTGCCCTTGCACAGGAAAATGCTCCTTGTTTCTCAAAGGATTCTGCGTCTTCCAGCCATGTAGACTTCTTGTCTTCGTCTTCCACACCAAGACCAATAACATTTCGACTAAAACAGAAAAAAAAATTGGAACCCTAATTTGAAAACCTACATGATTGCTTGTGACGTGATAGGACAAGATGCTTGTTCAGCATCTACAGCATCCTTCATCCATTGATCCCGATTAATCTCCACTTGGTTTGCTTTTAAAGAAGACAACGCCTTGGACACAATACGGTCAACCATTTCCTTCATTCCTCTTGTTTCTTCCAAACGTGCTGCATTCAACCAAATGTGCCGATCCGTTGGAATGTGTTCACGGGCTTTATTAAGGACTTTCCTGGCGTTTTCATACGTTTCTAATCGAGCTAACGCAAGCCACATTTCTGTACTATTACTGCAACATTCTACTGCCCTTGCCAATAATATTCTCGCATCATCAGGATCCTCTAACTCTACCGCTGCCTTCCATAGTCTAACAGACGACGGAATCTGCTCGAGGGCCTTTCTTAAAACCTTCTTTTTATCTTTCAAGTCAATTTCTAGTTCAGCTGCACATATCCAGAGACGAACACTATGCGGACATGCTCTTACAGCATTTGCTACAATCGATTTTCCAAGCTCTGGTGGATGCAATTCTATTGCAACGAGCCAAATTTCATCTGACGTCTTATTCTTTTCACATCCTTCCATAATCAGGTTCCTGGCTGCCTGCATTTTTCCAACAGCTTCTTCTAACCTCGCACTAGCAATCCATCCAGGTGGATATCGCGGATTAGTCTCTCTCACTGACTTGAACAGCATTCGAGCCTTTTTGATATCATTCACATCTCCTCCATGTTGCGGTATCATCGATTGCAAGTCCGTCAAATAACCTTTTGGATCAACAACAGTCTGACCAGTCACAGAATCGGACACTTGGTTCAGTTTAATATCCATAATCTTATTACGAGCCTGTCCGATTTTTACCAAGTCGAGATCAATGGAACTTGAAGTTCCTGTTTGGACTCCAGTCTTCCATCCCGGGGTTAGTATGCCTGTTTTTGTTCCGCCAACCGTAGACATCATTCCATTGTTGAACGGAGTTGTCATTCCAGAATTGACATCAACCGATGTATTCATTGCGCCATAATTCATGCTCATTGCTATAATACTGTCGGGCACTGGTGTAAACTTTTCATGCCTCGGATTGCGCTTAGACTTATTCCTTAAATCTCCAACTTCCGGAATTGCTTGCCATTCATCCTCAGTTACCTAAAAACCATATACATTAATGAATTAGTCGAAGCCGCATACTTCAGCCAGTTGTCTTTTTAAGTCGGAAAACTCTTGTTGAATCTTCGGTCTCTCCTTGTGGTACTTTTCAACGAGTTCTTTGTATTTCCTTTCTCTTCGATCACGGTGCCTTTCATCAAGCCGATCGTCAACGTCTGCATATACCCTGTCTGCATCTTCATCTTCTTGATCATATGGGTCCTTAGCGAACAATGAGCCACTATATCCATTAAACTAATGATAAAATAGTGTGATAATAATTATCATTCGAACCTCATCGTAATTGGCGTCATTCAATTCTTCATTATCCTTTTCTTCTTCCTCTTTCGTCTTTTTGGCAGGTGGTGGTCCTTGTGAAGGACCGACTGGACCAGCTTCAGGTGTTACTTCTGAAGGATCACGCGCCGGTCCAATATCAGACCGTGTTGTAAATCCTGTAGCTCCTCGTCCAACACCGGGCACGTACCCCGTGGGGGCAGGCATTCCCATGAAGAACTTTTTCGTCTTATTTACCAAACTGCCAGGGATAGTCGTCGCCATCTCCTAAAACATTCAGACACTTTTATTCTGAGTGATTTATATAAATATAGTTGAACTATTCACAAACGAATACACTATACGAGATTAAATCTTAAATTCCAACTGCAGTTTTGTAGTACTACTTACTTATTTCTCATTAAAGATATCGTGATTACCTTCATACCATTTGCTATAATAGAGCTCTGATATCACTATTATTTAGTGTGCTCAAGTATGTGAAACCTTTAATTTCAATGTGTCACGCCATTAGAACATATAAATTAAACGTGAACATAAATGAAAACAAAAGCAAAATGTTTTAAAATATGTTTTCTAATGGTTTATCTCAAGATTAGTTTTAATGGTGTAAAGAACAAACTAAAGAAGTAAAACATATTCTTTCTTTTTAAAATTACATAACCTATTTCTTAATTAATTTTAGGTGATGTCAATAGATTATAATACATGTCATGAAATGCATGAATGTCATAAGCCTAATAAGAAATATTTTCATTAAAGAACGTTCTGTTTAAGCTGCCTTTTTTGATGTTATTCGGTGAAGGACCGTAAAAAGAAGAACAATTATATTTCAGGGTAGTTAATTTTCTAGTTCTAATACGCAACAGAAATCTTTAAAAGAGATCGTCAATTTAAAAAAAAGATTAAAATTAAAATAGAAAAATGGCTGGGGGACGAGAAAACAATTTGCAAGGGCGTCAGTTATTTGTTCGATTTCTCTTCCATGTATTAGTGCACCTGCTCGGGAAGTGTAACAAAAATGTTCTGAACCGACCTAACAGAGCTGTTGCGCGCATATCCGATTACTATTCACCAATAAAACGTGATTAGCAATGCTTCTTTCCACCGGTACGAATGACAGGATCGAATCAATATGAATAAGTCAAATTGTACAATGGACAACATCTTAATTGGCGGAATATGAATGAGTAATAGTAAATAAGTTTTATCTTGTGACACAATCTTTGTCAAGCCACGGACCAATACTCATTCTACTTTTATTCTTTTTATCAATGAGTATTGTTATTATTTCGTTAAATACTACTTCTCTATTTTTATCAATTGATCCGTCACATCGATAAATCCGCAGAGGTCGATGTTCCTCATTATAAACCCATATTACTAATAATGCGAATTAATATTAGCATTTAAAGGGCAAAAATCAAAATTGCAACTATATTATTATTATTTATTATAGAATATTAGTAACTCTACATAAGAACACTTTGGTACCTTAAATATTTAAATAATTGTCTATATAATTTATATATATATATATATATATATAAAGCTCAGCAAATATTCGGATTGATTTTTAAAAAATTTATAAATACCATTTACAATTGAATGACATACCTGAATATAATACAATTTCACTCGGATAAACATAAAATAGTTAATTAATAAATATAAATAACAAATTAAGCTGATTAAATTATAATACAAATAAAATTTTAAACTGAGCTGTTGACATGAGCACGAAGAAAGATTTCCAAAATATGACAGAAAATAGCATTACGGACTGTCCGATCGATTTTTGAATATACATGAGAAAAAGCTTCGGCGGGGCCTGCGAGGTCGTGCTGAACACGTCTCCGTATCGCTTGACACAAGTCGGGGCGCTGATGTGGGATTCGATCGAGAAGACGGTCTTCGCCCTTCACTTATCGAATCATTGTCTTCTACATCGAGATATTTGAATCCCTTGAATGTTTCATGGTCAATTTCCCCTATAATAAAAGTTTATTATTTCGAGAAAATTATAATTACGATCGGTGTTTTATTGTTCCGATATCACTATTATTACATCAATCTCAAAGACGTAAAATTGTATTACGATTGTAAATCAATTTTAAAAAGAGGCAACCCTGAACATTAATTGCTACTCCAATTATTCATAATCGCAACACTCCAAATTTTTCAGAAAAAAGGACGTGGTGTTTTCGACGAAAATATACTTTACGTTTAATTCAAACAATCTTATAAAACACTTTCTCATGCCAATTGAAATGATAAAAATTGATTCTCAGTTAAGACGATAGGATCTTAAATTTTAGAGGTTTTTTATAATTTAGAGAGAATTCTGAACAAATATAAGCATATTGAGTCAAAATAAATCGGAAATATTCACGTTATGGTTCATTCTTCTACTTCTAAATAACGTTATACTCTTGTAATAAATTAACATTCATTGTTATAAAAATTAATACTAATGCTTAAATATCAATTTTTATCGTAAAAAGTAAATTTATTTTTCATAATCGACAAATATTCTCGATATTTTGTGAACAGCTTACGAGACTTTTATTCTATATTAAATCTCTATGTTATCTTGCCCCTATCTATGGCCAGTTAGTGGCTGCTAATTTTGACAATCGCCTATACATACCGCCTTCCACAAATGCTGGAACATCGTGATTCATAGGTTCACCATCAAACAGAACTTGCATACTTGGACGCATCGTCATCGGCCTGTTTCCTGTCCTCATTCGTTCCATTATCCTACCCAGCCCTTGATCCTGAATTAATTAAACATTTATCGTTTTACTAATTTAACAAACTTCGGGGAACGAGGTAATAAACCAAGGATGGGCCATAACCGCATAAGTACCTATTCTAGTTTTAAAATCCTTTTCCAACAACCTGCTTATAATGCTGAAATTTTTTTTAATTGTGTATAAAATTACTAATAAGCATGTAATATACATTCCAATATTATAACCGAACAGAGTATCTTCGTCTAGCAAAAATAAACTATGTAAATTAATAAGCTTTTAAAGAAAAGTCATAAAACATTAATTTTAAGGAGCCACAAAAAGCAACTGTTTCATGTAATGAAGATAGATAATATACACTTACTCTTCTAAATGAGGTGATAGTTCAATATTATTTGGCATAACTAAAGGATCCTTTGAAATAGAATCGTATAGTTGAATCAACAGCTGAAATCCTTATTCCTAACTAATTGTAACTATTACTTACAGGTTTATCGAAAGGGTATTTTCCTGAGATCATATTGTACAATGTTACACCCATTCCCCACATATCCGCTTTAAAACCACTAAAGATATAAATTTTAAAATTATAAAAATGCAGAATAATTTTACTCGAAATATTCGTGATTTCCTGCGACACATTCCGGTGGCTGGAACTTTGGAGTTCCGTTTACTTTTGTACAGTTTCCAGCATCCTGCAATAATATATTCATTATTCAAATAAATTCAATAATGATAATTCCTATAAATTCAAAAAAGAGACCTTTCCATTTCCAGAAAGTACGAAGCAATTTCAGCTTACACTTTCACCACTTGTTACGCTAAGTCAGAAATAACATAATTTAACTTTTTTTTTAAATCTTCGGGCACCCATAATCCAAAATACATTAAAATAATTTCACCTGAAACAATGAAAACTCCTCAGCTACTCCGAAATCGCATATTTTAATTGTAAACTCAATGGAAATTAACAAATTTCCCGGTTTGATATCCTTATGAGAAATTCGCCTCGAATGTAAATAATCAAGCCTAAATTTATTAACGTTTGTTTATATGACTACGTCTTTTAAAACCCTTTAATCGTTTCTACAAAAATCAAATGAGCCTCTCCAACCGTGATACGCTTTGCCGGTTCAAGTTCGAGTAGTTGTTGTACTGAACCAATGCAATATTCGAATATCATATAAATTCTTCGATTCTCTTTGATTTCAAACACCTTAAAATCTAATTGATAAAAATTTTACAGATATTTAATCCATATCTTCATCGACATAACTTCACGATGCCGCATTTTTCATCTAAAACATTTTTCCTTAATGCAATTCAAGATGAGCAATTCGTATTACGAAGACGAATTATGGACTGATAATAAAGATTGTGCTTACAGGATACTAACCTCTATGAGTTTTATAATATTACTATGATTTATTTTATTTAAAATGCGGATTTCATTTCGAATATTTGTAATTCCATTGGGTATTTTTCGAATCTTATCATGCTTCATAATTTTGACAGCGCGACGTGTCAGCGTATATGTATCAATGACTTCTTTCACTTTTCCATATGATCCAACACCAATAACGGCTCCCCAAAGGTAACCTTCTATTATTTTCGGTCGTTTTTTAACCATTATAATTTCGCCAAAATCAACATTGTTATCGTTTGGGAATATTGCACCAACTTTCGATCGAAAAAAATCTTTCAAATTGTCATCACAACGCAAATTGAGTTCCGTAAAATCAAATGATTCCTCATTATCCTTAAGTACGAATACTTTTAATATCTTATCCATTTTATATTCTCACTTTTTCCCGAAACCTTTTCAATTGTGCTGCAATCCTACGGGATTTTTCTTCAGACGTCTCATTTTCGTCTTCTTCCCACCTATCATCGTCGCAATTACCAATAGACATCTTCTAAAATAGAAACGAATTGATAATGATAGAATCTTATCTATATAACATACAACTTCTCGTGGCACAGGCTCTAAATCATCGTTATCATTGTTACTATCCGGTAAAATTATTGGTTTTCTGTAGGAGGATCCCTCACATACGTTCTGTTCTGAAATTATAAAATTAAATTGATGTCAACACATAGTATATTATAAAATTATGCCTTCTTCAACGTCTGCGAAATCCGGATCAACTGACAACTTCATTTTACCGACACCTCCATGAGTCGACGATGAATAGTCGTCAGGAATAATGAATTTATTCACATTTCCGGATGATGACCCAGATAATTCCATCAGAATCCTCCTAAAATTTAACAAATTGTGTTATTAAAGTATAGTTTTAAGACGACCTAACACTATAGGCTCAAAACCATATATCTCAGAGCTGAATATTGTCATATTAGAATAGTGTGGATGTAAAATAAATATGTCTAATCAAATCTAGGATTCTAAAAGGGTGTAGAATACTAAATAAATTTAATATTAGTAAGGTTTTTATCGTTAGATTCAAGTGTTATGAGTATAAATGGAAAATAATGTATATCAAATTAAAATTCTTTTAAATACTTATTTTCATATTTGTTATTATTACTTTATATTATTACTATATTCATATTTTTACTGTTGATTCAAAAATATTTCGCATGGCAATTACCAATAAAAACGTTATTATCTCGAATGTTTTATAAAACAACAACAATTTAACATTTAATTCGCTTGGTTATAAATAAACTACCATCCCGTAAAATAGTAAAAATCACAGTAACAAATACAAGAATTATTTTCAGTTTCTCAGTCGAGCTCTTCTTCGAAAAATCCATTGGGAAATCTCGGATTATTTGATGTCACTTCCACTTCGGACTCAACCCAATTAGTGTCCGGTGATTCGTAATATAACGATTCGTCCTGTTTCATAAGAACTGGCGGCTCGTCGTCGTAATCATCATCAGATTCCATTATTAAAGGACCACTCTGAAAAATTATTTATAGGTTGAAAGGTATCGATAAATTTAATTATTAGGAAAAATGATAGTCTGTAGTAAAAAGCGAACCCATTGTGTTCAAAGACTATAATGAACGAAATTCGCCGTTTATAATTTTCGGAAGGTAGTGGTTCACGTTTGCCAGAATATAAAATTTCTTACAAACTAAAGAGTGACAATACAATACTACAAAATCAACGTAATCGAGCTCTTCTCTTATAATACAATTTGCGTACTATAGAGTCACACTTCGGTCAAAACGAAATTCCACCCTCAGAGTTTGTATTTTTCTCTGCGCGTTGCCTTTTGTGATGTGTTGCGTTTTTCTATATTCCTCTTCTACAATAGACGATCATTTATTTCAACAAATATAATTTAAAATAATTTAACGCGCAGACAACGATACATAAAATGAAGAGAGATAGCGTTTTTCGTGGATTTTTGACCGGAGTGGAGTCATGAACAAATTTTGCAATAAAATCTAATATTAAGTTTTCAATACCATTTCAATTGTATTTGCTTGAAGTTTTGATGGTTGTCTATCCTCCTCAATGTTTACAATTTCTGGTTGTCTTGGTTGAAGCCGTATTAAAGCCATTTTTCTACTAACGAATAAATTATCTAATTTAAAAAATACATTAGATTACGGTGGTTCATTTCTTGAATCGTCTCCTGTGTGTATCATTGGATTTAAAGATGACGCCACTATAGGTTGATACTTCCTTGGTCTTACTATAAGCTTGCGCTTCATTATTCCATATCCTATAAAATGAGTAAGTCGTAGTTATTCTAAATCAGAAAACCAACCACAATCGTCGTTTATCATATATCGAATAAGCTCTTTTGAAGTTAACATACAAGGATCAACTCCTTCCAAAACAGATTCAGTTCTAAACCAACAACAATTAATAATTACAAAGGATTGCTTTACGATTTATGCTTCAATAAATGCTCCTTAAAATGTCTCTGTGATTTAGATGTGAACTGACATGTAATGAATGGGCATCCGTAAGTGGCGGATTTGCCAAAGTGGTAGTGTCTGTCAAGATTCATAAATGAATGGGTATAATACAATTCGAACCTAATATGTTGTCGATATGCTGCAGGTTCAATATAAGCATCATCACAATAAGGACAGTGATAACTCCATTCTGCTTTAGGTGTGTGATTTCGAAGCTTATGTCTTGCCAGTGTCATTTGACTTGCTGAAAACAAGATATAAAACAATCATAACTTGGAAAAAAACCGGCAGCATAATCGCAACTTTCGCATTTGAATGGTCTTGCATTTGTATGAATATTCATATGTTCTGTACAAGATCGTTTCGATGAAAGAGATTTATTACATATTCTATATACAGAATAAGGATTCCAAGTGATACATGTGTTTACCTGCATTTCCAAATAGCTCGTTTTTTATTTTCTTCTATATACTTCTTTGACATATCCGTTTTTATGTTTGCACGTCTTATTGTGATTTGTCGACTATTAGAACCATAATTTGACGTCGATGGAGAATGTGACTGAATTTTTTATTATAATTATGAATAAATCGAAAATATTACCATATTCTTGTGGTATGCTACTTGTTTATTATCAGCTACTGACATTTAAAATCTGTAAAAATCAAATTTTTATCAATTAGCTTCAAAAACTAAAGCATGATTTTTTTATTATTAAATGCTCTTTTTATTTTTTCTCATAGGATTTCGCTACATGTTTTAGCAGGGCAAATCAGAGATAAGAAAAGATAGAAAGAAAACTATCTTATCTGTACTAACCTAAAATAAAAAAACAATATTTTTCTATTTTACTAGGATATTGAAGAAGAATAATAATCCTAATTAATATATAATAATTTGGACTTTTCTTGTACATACCATTATGGTCATCAAGCATAATTAATAAATTTTACATTTTGTTAATAGTTGCACATAAAAAAGAATTTTTGGGAAATTCGATAGATTTTATTGTATTAAAGAAATTATGTTTTAATAAACAATTTCCAATAAATAAATAAAATATACTGAAATAAAAATAATTTCTAATGCTAGGCCATTAACAATAAAATCCTCTTCCACTATTACAACTACAGTACATGAGATCAGATGAAATAATAAATCCGTATTGCAATGTTTATTGATAAGGTAACGCTTAAAAGATATTAGAGACTATATCAAAATTAATATCTCTAATGTGTTTTACAGGAACAGTTTTTTGTGTTAAGGGACTCTCTACATATTATATCATGCCTCTAAACAACGAGAACGCGAGAACAACATAACTTACTTCATCATAAAAATACTAATTTACTTAAGAGTATTTTTAAGACTCTACAAAACGCGTCCTAATTTAAGTATTTAATTGAATTCAAGTGTAGCGTTTCACGATTGCGACAGGATCGATTTCTATATAGGTTATATTTATAATCCACATAAACAAATGTTGTATAAACAATTGCAATTGCATAGATATTCTTCGGTACAAGCGATCACAAAGCGTCTTCTCTCTAAATATTCTCTGATTTCGTATAGAAGAAAACACTATCTATAAAAAACTATTTGACCCTTGTTAACGGATTTATCTTATATTACAATAGGATTTAGGGGGTTAGGCCTAGGTTTAGCCTATAAAATTAAGATTGGATCTTTCTAGACTTTAGCAAACCTTTCTTTACATGTGAAGCCTAAGAATACATCAGCACTCTAAATTAAATATTTTAGCATTGAGTCCATAAAGTCTGATATCGCCCACTGAATCCGAATGCGTCGTCTAATGATGTAAAAAATAAACTTTTTCAAGCTCATAAGACCCAAAATAAATTAAAATTGAAATAAAAGGATTTTTATTTTTTTGGAATTTTCAAAAAAAAAAAACATTTACGGTACGCTTAAATGTTTCAACTATTTTGTATACAATAAACATTTCTTCTCTATTAGCCTGCTTCTAAATTATTAATATCGATTTTTTAAAGATTTCTCTCGTGAAGGAAGCGAGTTTAGTTCACAAGGAAACGTTCGGGTTAACCAGTGGGGTACTTTAAAAAGTATACTTTAAAAAGAATTTCAGATCATTTAATAGTTTATGACGATTTTGATCAACTGACGTGCTAATTCATATCTGATTTACACGTAAAGATTAGAAAGACTCACTAGAGAATTAAGAAATGTTAACTTTCATTTGGCGTGCAGCATTCGAAAATATCGATTTTATTGTTTAATTAAATCAGGATTTACTATATTCACGTGAAAATTTACTTACTTTACTTTGGATACTTTGGAGTACGAATCATTCTTGCAATGAGAAGCGGACTAACTCTCCCCAATTCGGGAGACTGTGCCGTGCCACTGTCGACCATGCAGCTCTCGTCTCCAGGATTCCTATCCGTCTTCTGGTGGATCTTGTCGTGGACCGTTAGTGGTTTATGTTTGAGATCCAGAGTTTGGCGGCATCAGGCCAGCGCGCTTTTAGGTCGTCCTTTTGGTCTAGTTGATCTTCTTCCATTCTGTTAGACGTTTATACCAACGGTTCACCGGCATTCTGAAAATATGACCTGCCCATTGTATAAGAAGGTCTCGCAATTGGCATAGAAGAAAATGGTGTCGATTGTTCTTTGCAGACGCGTGATGTGCTCAAAAAGGAGTGGCCATGTCTCGGAGCCATATAGAAGGACAGGAATAACATTTTGCATCATGAGCATCCTCTTTTGCTTATGGTCAATGTGCATGAAGAGGAGTTTGCATCTACCGTATGAAGCCCACGCATCTTTCGTTCGCTTTAAAATTTCTTCTGCTAAACCTTCAACAATCCATGGCTTCCTAGATATTGAGCACCTTCTTGGAAAGGACTGACAACCCTGCCGATCTCGATTTCTGAGCCCGAAGCGAAATGGTTTTTTATGATAATTGTTTTCTCAGGATTAATTTCCAGTCCGTGTTCCTTCGCCAGTCGTCCCAAAATCGATATTCTTGTTTTAATTAAATCAGGATTTACTATATTCACGTGAAAATTTCAGAATAGTTTTATGTAAATTGTGGAAAGTGTAAGACATAGACTTTATATTAAATCTATTTCTAAAATTAAAATTCGGTTATTAAATATATTACTTACAAGACAGTAATTCTCGTCGTTATTAATTTCTATCTATCAGCGTCACTATTAAAACATAATACATGACACGTTATAAATAACTTTTATCGATATCCTGTCAATCTGATCAATATCGGTGCCCTTTACACAAATCTCGAACAAAAACATTAAACCATTGTGTGCTCAATCTCAATAACATTTATCATCGACACACATTTTTTTAATATCAAACTCGAATCCAATTTTGCACCCGCCTTATCTCAAACTTTTGTGTTATTCGGTTATTCCATCAAATCATGCGCTCGATAATCACGATATTAATACTTATTGCATCATCCGTATGCCAATTCGAACCATCAGGAATTTACTTTCGTTTAAATCAGAAAGCCGTTGATTATATTTCAGGTATTCTATTCTATTAGTTAATTACAAATATCTTGTTATACCGATAAAATCAATTCAGAGCTAGCATGTGACGCATTCCCATCATTACTCAACAACCTAAATCCACCTGATGTTAAAACGGACATGGCAAAATTATCGGACATTGTTATAACAAAAGTCGAAAGACCTTCAATTTCAGCAAAATTCAATGAAAACAGAGGTTTCATTTGATGGCAAAATATTAAAATATTTGTTGTCTTATAGGAATCTCATATAATATTAATTTACCAGCACTTATGGTGGACTTGCACATGGATGTTAAAATATTATTTTTTTCTTATGAGGGAAACTTACAAGCAAGCCTTAAGAACTTGACAATTGTCTCAGAATTGGAGTTTGAATATAATGAGACAACTACTGTATCGGTTGGTTTATTCAAGACACTCTTTATAAATAAAAATAATGTTTGGTAAAATCTTTTTTTCGTTCGTTTATTGTCCTTTTCAGATATCGGTGCCTAATGGAAGAGCAAAAAATAAGAACAAATGATAGTCTAGGATGGACGGCCACACGGCCACAAATGATTTTTTCGTCTATTCCTCTTCAATGTGTGGAGTGAGAGTAAACGCACTGGAATGACGAGGATCGAACTGTGGCGTTAACGTGACTGTGTTTACGTATTGTCGTAAAATAAAATGGTAACTTATTTAATGTTGTTTCGGGATGTTATTAAATCTAGGAAAATCGGAAATTGCTCCCGTCGGAAAATAAAATCCATTTCCGCAAAAGAAATCACGGATTATTACACCATAGAATTTAAAATACTTCATCAAACTTCAACGGATTAATTAATTTTAACAAATGAGGATGCGTAGCATACCTGGTAGAGGATTTGATTCACGCAAAAATATATGTTGGTTCGATTCCTTTGAGATCTTTGATTTTTTAGTCTTTTTTATAAAAATGAAAAAAAATCGAAATTTAAAATGAGATGGTGTAATAATCCGTGATTTTTGCAGAAATGCATTTTATTTTCCGACGGGAGCAATTTCCGCTTTTCCTAGATTTAATAACATCCTTGTTTCGAACTATTTTTCTTATTTCTAGTTTTTAGCGATTAATTTTGATCATCAAATAAATTAATTTTATCAGTATTACGAGATACTTAATTTAAAAATTGTAACAATATTAAGAAAAATAAGAAAAATATTGTGAAACAACATAAATTAAGTTAGCAATTTATTTTACGACAATACGTAAACACAGTCATGTCAACGCCACAGTTCGATCCTCGTCATTCGTGTGTGTTTACTCTCACTCCAATGTGTATTGCCTATTTATTGAGACAACGCATATTAATGAGATAGAAATGAATGGCCGTCCAAACGAGAAACTCATTTCATTCTAATTACCTCTTCCATTAGGCACCGATCTCTGAAAAGGACTATATATACACTAGCTGACAAAAGTTTTGTCACAAATGTTTTTTCGGGTTTAACTTTTTTGTGACTTGACCAAATTGGCTGATTTTTTGATATTTTATGTGAATCAGTGTTTAAAACGTTATAGTAGCAAAATTTGGTTTAAATTACAATGGCAATTTCGGTACCACGCATTCCGTTTTCCCTCATATTGATAACAGCTTGTCGGGTGGCAATTAGAGTTTCTTTACGTGGAGTCATCTCTAAAATGTTGCCAGTTACTGCTACTTTCAATAAATTATGAAAAAAATATAATTGAACTTTAAAAATTATTAAAAAATGCAGTGCAAGAAAAGTGCGTAATATCTTTGAGCTACGCGTTTTACGATAAACGCTTGTCACTGTAAAACGGATCATCGTAATCACAAGCGGGAATTTGTAAAATAATCTACAACCATATGAATCTATCATATCAAAAAATCAGCCAATTTGGTCAAGTCACAAAAAAGTTAAACCCGAAAAAACATTTGTGACAAAACTTTTGTCAGCTAGTGTATATATACAATCAGTTATTTTCTATGAATTTTCCTTGTAAAAATGATCGTCCTTTTTCTACTGAAACTTTATTAAACAACATAAACCACAATTTAACTTTTTAAATTTTAATATCGTTCAATTTAACATTTTGGAAGCCATAACCAACGTTTAAGAATCATTTAAATTACAAAAAACATTTTTAGGCACCCATCTGTGATGTAACACATTCTGAACTCTACCTCATTTTCCCACCAGATTCGATGCTGGCGTCGCTTAATAATGAAATTCGCGACAAGGTTCTTATTAATTAGTAATGCTAATTAAATTCCTATTGACATTTGCCCTACAGATTCTCTCAACCATCCAGGAAACCGTTTGCACAACGACTGTCAATGCTCTCACATTTTTCTTGTCACAGAAGGTTAGAGCATCCAGAAATAAATTGTTGACAAACCTATTTAGCCAATCCAACCGGAGAGCCCATTGTATTCAAAACCTGAGGCAAGTGATCCGAACGATTTCAATGCGATAGAGCTAGGAGCATCTTTATGCGAAGTTGAATCAGTCATTGAGGAAGTTGAAGAAATCAACCCGCCAGCTGATATCGACACAAATACAACCAACGATCACTTCTGGGGAGTTGATTTATCTGTGAATCATCCACCAACATTCTCCAATAACGATATGATTATTGGACTAGATGGTGGCATTATGTATAATGGCTGGAAGGCTGAATCAGCACCGCAACCACAGATCCTTAATAAGACGTTGCTCGATAAGAAAGTAAGAAGCATATGAAATGAATTGTATTAGATTTTAATAGATGATTGGTATAATGTTATCAGAGTACATTCCCAATACGCTCTTCCATCACATTTATATGAATGATCTTGGTTCATTTAAACAAAGGTAATATATGGACTTTCTATAAAACGATATTTTTATTTAAAGATATGGCCCGTCACGCTTACCAAAACTTCTTCGTAAGCTTACAAGTGCTATATGCTCTAAGTGCTTCGTTGAAGTAACCGCCAATTTAACTGAGTATGCTGCCCAACTAGCTAAATATAAATAAACAGGTGAAGCTCATTCAGACAACCAAGAATTGAGATTAGTCGACATTTGGGAGCACGAATAGAATTGTCCGGAAACGTTTCCGTTATGTTCCAAGGACGTGAAAAGATGTATGATATGTTGTATGCAAATACAAAACTGCATGTTACGGTATATTGACACATACGAAACACAATTTTTTCTTTAATTGAAGCTCAAACCAACAGTGCGTCATTCAAGGGTATTTGGCGATGTTTCCTTAACAAATGTGGATGTTAATGTGTTTGATGTAAGTCAGCTTTTAAAATATCATGCGAACACCAAATTATTCTGGACTGTATCGTGATTTTGTAAATTATAGTTCAGGCTTTTGTTTTGAATTTACTACGTGTTCGTATGCATTTTCTTTATTTAATTATATCGATTCGCTCTTAAATTAGTGTGAGAATGCTCGCCACTATTTTTCGAACAAAAAAAAATTAGAAAGTGCTGTAAATAAACTCGTGGCCTTAAATTAATGGACTAACACTTAGAAGGTAAAAACAAATGGCATGTGGAGTGCATGCGTAAAATTCAGGGAATTGATTGCTATGATTGATGCTCACATCAGGTATTTATAGAAATTTAATGACCACTGGCACATCAATTGAAACGAGAAAAGAATGAGGAGCACAGTTAAAGCGTTAACCAGTACACTCCACTGCCACGAAACCGCGCCTCATTGAAAAAGACTTCGCACCAATTGCAAACACATCCTTTTCATTTATTATTTTTATTTTCAATATTTTCAATATTTACAAGTCACTTATACTGACGATGAAGACTATTCTGGTCCATTAATTGAGGTACTAAGAATTTCTTTAACTTAATTCATCCGGATTTCTGCAGGATGAAACGTTAACTGGTAAATAAAAAATTGAAAATAAAAATAATAAATTAAAAGGATAGTAATTGCAATTGGTGCGAAGTCTTTTGCATTGTGGCGCGGTTTCTTGGCAGTGGAGTGCCACTATAGACCACTTCAGGAAATTTTAGATAGATCTAGGAAATTTACATGAAAATCGTTTTGTATTATTAACGTGTAAATTAGCGAAACACATTTTTAAATGATAATATTGTTGTTTTCATTTGGTGTGCACTGGTGTATCCGAACGTTCCATTTTCATCAGGCCCTTAACGAAAGCGATTTAAAGCAATGCAAGAGATTTTTTGCTTTACACAAAATACTTTATGTCAAAACCTCATAGGAGTTTTTTTTTTACATAATTCACAATATTTTAAATATCCTAATTTTTCTATTGAATTAAAATTTTTAAAATGATGTCCTCTATAATAGTTTGTGACAGTTTGTATTTTTTATAACATTGAAACACTTCAATGTTTATTATATCTATATATCAGAGATTGGCAGAATTGCAGTTTTTGAATTTCAGAATCCGGAATGCGGAATTGGGGCGGATTTCCGGATTTCCGCAAAAAAAAATTATATATATATATATGGCTATATATATATATATATGGCTAGGATCCTGAAAAAAAAAATTAAGTTAATTTCTCAAGTTTTAATTTGTTGAATATCCGTATAATTAAAACCGGATTTCACGGTTTAAATTACATTTTGTCTTAAATTTATTATATTTAAGATTCATTCAAATGATTTTAATTTATTATCAAAATCTAAGAATATGAATAGTTTGATTTTATCATATCATTTTGAATTATTTTCAATGGTCTTAATGAGAACGTGAATAAATATTCAATTTATTTTAAAAATTTCTCTGTTTTTCATTATATTTCTTCAAAATTTCTAGATCACGTCAGATTTATTACTTTTATTTTTTATAAAAATAAAATTTGAATTGTCCATTTCTCAGATTTTGATAATAAATATGTTGAAATTCTTCAATTACATATTGTCGTGGTGTAGGTTGATGAAAAATTAGAGGTAAAGGAGCATACCGAAAAAAAAGATGGTCTCGCTTGGGCTGGTGTAGATTTAATTTGCAATTTGTTTATTATTTCGCTTTTTTTTCATCACAATTTTGTTTAATTTTGTTTTCTCTTACTAAATTGGTTGTTAAATCAACATAATAATTATTATAATAAAAATTTTAGGTATAATTTATTATATTTAGGATCGAAATAATAAACAAATTGCAAATTAAATCTACACCTGTCCAAGCGAGACCATCTTTTTTTTCGGTATGCTCCTTTACCCCTAATTTTTCATCAACCTACACCACGACAATAACTTAAATTGTATATCACCCTAAACCTTTGTTTTTCTAACAAAATGTTATAAACATTTTTAACATTTAAATAGCGCGTGCACTCCGGGTGAAAATAGAATGAAAAATAAAAATTTAAATTCAAAAAACTAGTCCGCGATAGAATAGGCGTGGTAGAGTGTGAACATGGCGCGTGTCTAAGTGCAAGCGCGGCAAAGAATTTTTTGGAATATAAATTAATTTTCATAATGTTTTCAGTACTCTTAAAATTGGTTTATTGGAAAGTCGTCATAGATATACGAAAAGAAATTCATTAATAGTTTCATAAAAATTATCCAATCGGCTTAATTTAAACAAAAACACTTTTTTAATCGATTTTTTTGAATTTCGGTATTACAACATATATTACAAAATTCCATCAAAAATTGTAAATGAAATTTTTTGTTTTATACATCATTCGAAAGCTTATAACATGACGATTAATATAATATGTAAATCGTTATATGTTTCGAGTCAAAATAACTTACACATTTCGTTTTTTCTAAATTGTCCATTTTTGTTATATATTTTGCGTATTTAGGTTCTTATTTAACGAATTCGCGAAATTTAGGTATAATAGCATGGATATACAATGTTGAACATGCAGAAAACGATATTAATAAAAAAGTTTTATTTATAAACATACTTAACAATCTTTTGTGAGAAAATAGGTTTTCCAGCATAATTTAAGTTTATATTGATTTCTTTGACGTATTTATTTGAATCGTCATCTAAATTATTTAGCACTAACACCATTACTGCTTATTCATTTATTAGGTAATATATAAACACACTTTTCATAGTGAAAATCTCACATTAATAAAATTAAAAAAATAAAATGAGAACATAACCATAACAAATATATTATTATCAATTCTTCCATCCGGATATGTCGGAAATAATCTCCATGTCGCTTTATACGAAATGAAGCAATTTGCAGCTTCAAATCAAATGCTAAATGCATTTGCACAGTAAATCATATCCGATCCATCTTCATGATATAGTACGAGTCCTCGTTCCCATCAGCTGATTGGCAAATATATGGTATATATTAACCCCTGGAATTAATATTTATCATAAAAGATAGAAAATAATACCTTTTAACTAAACCAAAGCAATCGATGGATCAGCTGATCAGCCGTAGTAGATGATTCCTTCGTCAACATTGAATGACAATCATTTTCACTGTCCGGTATTTACCTCTTGTATTTACTTAAAAATTTCCACAATCTTAGAACATATTATTCGACATCTGAATCAAGTATTTTCTCAATAAATGTATAATTAATACCTTGTTTCTTATCTCCTTAACGTTATCCTCGACACGACCATGCGAAAGTGATGAATTTAATCAAAAGTAGGCAAAAATGAAGTTGATATATATAAATCAACTGCATATAATGCCTAATAATGATCTTATGTCACCTTATGTCAATCATCGATGACTTGTATGCATATTGACCTCGCCATACCAACCTAAATAATCAAAATATATAACAAACATGGAAAATATAGAAAAACTAAATTTTTAGGTGATTTTGACTCGAAACATATAACGGTTTACATATTATATTAATCACCATATTATAAGCTTTCGAATGGTGTATAAAACAAAAAAATTCATTTACTTGTTTTGATGGAATTTCGTAATATATGTTATAACTCCGAAATTCAAAAAAATCTATAAAAATGTGTTTTTTTACATCAAACCGATTGGATAATTTTTATGAAACCATTAATGAATTTAATTTCGTTTAATAATTAAGAATTACCTGCGATATCCAAGAATAAACAGTGATAAATAATGGAATAATAAATAAAATAATCGAAAAAAACACTATGTCCACCTCTACATCACCGCAGAGCGTCGCTTTTGAGGACACTCCCACTTGTTTAGTGACCGAACTTTTTTGTTTGTCAAAACATTTTTTGTTTTGCCTTTTCCACTGAGTTCACCCGTAGTGCGCGTGCTAACTATTTTGCAAAACAGCTGCAGCTGTCTGATAGTTATTTTTCCGATATTTTTTTTGACTTATATTTGAGAACATCAATTACTTTATGCAACATTTCCCACATTAAAAATGAGAGAATCATTCATTTTATTGTATAATTAATTTAAAAGATACAACTTGTGTGATATATTCCTTCTTACATTTTAAGAAGCTTCTTATTGCGTCAAGAAGAGATTGGCGGAATGGGTATTTTCAATTTCGGACTCCGGAATTAGGCGAGAAAATATTAAAGAAAATAGTTTTAGTTTTTTTTTGATGTAATGAAAGATATATTGAGTTAAAATAACTAAAATCTTTCTTAGAAGTATTCAAAAAGTAGCATTAGAAAAGGAGAAAAAATTTCGCTTAACAAAATTAAATAATAATTAAGATTTATTTTTAATAATTCCGGAAAAAATCAAATAAAAGATCAGATTAGGATAAAAACAGTTCTTTAAAGAGCAATATAAAATATAAAATAATCGATTAGTACAAAATGGAATTCAATCAAAAATTATAGTGATATTATTTTGCAATCACGTTGCGATCATCAAAATATTCAATATATGGAAAATTATTTACAAAAAATAGTTATGGCAATTTTTGTCGGCCGTTTATGATTTAGAACTAATAATCAACTATAAAATAATCAAATAATCATGTGTGTTTGAAAATCTCCAATAATCTCAAATACGAATTATGTTAATCTTTAAAATTCGTTTAAAATTATTTATATTCCATTTGTATCTTCGTCATCTTCTTTTCATTGGAACATCGGAATCCACAATGAAATTTCTTAAAAAATTCAATTCGGAGTAAAAAATGTGGTAGAATACGGAATTCCACGCCATCCATTACTGGTTATAAAATTATTCTCCAAGCGTTTTTAAAAAAAATAATTATCCCTTTCTGGCATGACGAGTTCGCGAACAATTTCGGATTGAAAAAATTTCTTTTCGGTTCCCAAATTCTTATCTTCTTCACAATTCTCATACCATTTCTATCGATAAGGCGTCAAATGAAGCAACAAAGCATGGAGGAAAGCATTACGGTAGCGAGTTTGAACTTCGTATTGGAAGGACGCCAAATCTAGATTATGCCATAAATGACAAACATGTTAAAGTTTCTTTCGTTTCTCTGATGATATTTTGATATTTTGATTTGATGATATTTTGATGATATTTCTCTGATATTTTACTCAAGACTTCTTCATTGGTACATTTTGAATGGAAGTCTTCAATTCGGATTCCCTTCTGCGAACAATTTAAATACATTTTCTACCAAAAGAGGAATACTTTTATGTACAGTATTTCTATTATTATTCATTTCAGAGATCGATGCCTAATGGAAGAGCAAGAAATTAGGAGCGGAGAAAAGGTCTTGTTTAGGCAGCGGCCATTAAGGCCATCGAATCTCTTCCTCTTTTGTTTCTCATCAATTATTGTTATCTATTTTTTGTTTATTATTTTATTCATTCTCACATTTTTAAATTAAAATTTTCGTTTCTTTTCATCAAATTTAGTAGTAGTGGCCGTGTGGCTGTCTAAACAAGACCTTTTCTGCGCCCCTAATTGTTTGCTCTTCCATTAGACATCGATCTCTGAAATGGCCAATATATAAATATGAAATAGTTACTATATATGATATATTTCAGATTGGTCTCGGCGGTCCACTTGCGGTGCCTATCGAAAAACTTTTCTCATTTGTGGTTCCTCGAGTTCTCTGGCCACAAGTGAAAAAGCGATTGCGGTTCGCTATGAACCGTCGTGGAGTTAAACTTCCCATCATGTGCGGTTTGGAGTTGGAACATACCGAACTCGATTTTGTCGATCACGCCGTTCTCCTCAACACCGATTTCACATTTGACATTAACCTATTTATCGAAAAATTCAAGAATTATCTCAAATACAAACGGTTAACAAATCCCAATATCCCACAATATTATAACGTTTAATTGTGCTGTTTTCTGATTTTTTTGGATTTCAAATTGTTATGAAGCGAAATAAAGTTTTTTGTTTATAGTTTTGACGAGCCTCACAGAGCTACGTGTATAAAATAAAGTGTGTAATGTGTTGTGAGGACACTGGGAAGCAAGTCTCATCTTGAGAGATAAAGCATATGAATAACGGGCGCGCCAGATTTATTTACAAGATTCAATGGTTTTGTTCTGGCTATCAAATATATTGTTTTCGTATTTGTTTTTCAAATCTTTTTTTGTTGTTCATTAGGTTTAGGTTAATTTATGTCCATTGATCCATTTTTTTCTCCATTCTGATTTTGTTTTCATTTAAAAGTTATTCGCAAATAAGTTCTTCAAAAAGCTTCCCGCACACCAAATTATTCTGAATTCTGTCGTGGCGTAATAAATTTTAATCCACGTTTTTGTTTCGAATTTAATGATATTGATCCGCTCATGAATTAACGTCAACATGTTCGCAATATTTAACTAACAAAAAGACATTAGAAAGAGCTGTAAATAAACGCGTGGCCTTTAATTTATAGACTAACACCACGACGGTAAAGACAATTTTAATTTGGTGTGCTTCTGGAGTTTCGTTGTTCGCGTTCAGGAATTATGTAAAAAATTTTATTTAGATTTTTTATTTATCTAGAGACTACATATTATATTATAAGATTTCGTATTCCTGTTTTTGAATTTTGATTTCCCAATTACGCGTTTTTTAATTGTGACATTAAATACTTATTTTCAAGTTCTGAGAAATGAAGAGAAAAGTTTGTGAGATTGAAAATTAGTTATCTATTTCTTATAGTTTTAAAATATATATTGTCCTTTTCAGAGATCGGTGCTTAATGGAAGAGGAAAAAAATAGAGCAGAATGAGGTTCTCGTTTGGACGGTCAATCTTCCGCTCATAGGCAGATTGAAGAGGAATAGACGAAAAAGTCGTATGTGGCAGTGTGACCATCAATCCGAGACTATTATTTTTCTTTTTTTTTGTTCTTCAATAAGGCACCGATCTCTTGAAAAGACGATATTTTCATATCTTGCTCTCCTGTATGTCGTTGTGAATCTTCCGGGTAACTTAATTTTGATGAAATAACGTACTGACCAAAAAGGTATCACCAAAATTTATTCGAGCAACAATTTTATCCAACAATATCGATGCCCGATCAAATTTTAAGCAAAATCAATATATTACTTGTTTTTCGTTTAATATCATTTATTTTTCAGACAATTGCAATAATGTTTTTAAATGTAATAATTATTGAAAATTTATGCGGAATAGTCAAATATTGGATGCTTACTTAGTAAAATTAGTAGTCCGTTGTCATTCTCTTATAAAAAAGCGGGACAGCTCTATCAAACCATCGCGGCTGCGCCTCCCAATAGTGGGACAAGGAACTTATTTATCGAGAATATAGTATTTTCCCGTGACATTTCTTGGGTAGGCTTACCAGGCCCAATCCGATGCATCAGCCGCTCTTGCATGCAGTTGGGGATATGGTTATTTTATCGACACACTGAACTAATTGATGAGCAGTGGTTACTACTCTTCACCACGCGGAGGTAGAACCATGAAGAGGAAAAATTTGGAACGCTTCAAGAATTTGCGTGTCAGCCCATGCTAATCTTCTCTGTTCTCGGAAGAACAATAGCCAAATATTGTCAAATATATTACCATGTTCATCATAATCATCATAAATTTGTATAAAATTGGCTTGTAACTTCTCGATCCATGGAGAATATTCCGCGGAACACATTAATTCACATCATTTGTAATAAGCACGCCAAATTCGTAAAAACTGAAAGCGTCAAAGATAATGTAAGGAAAGCGTTTGACATTTACGTAAAAAATATTTTTAGCTTCCGCGTGGAAATTAATAAGTATAGTTTATAAACGCGTAACACACCAACTGTAAATAACGATTTTCGGGTTTTTAAGCGTGTCTCTAAATTGTTAAAATTTATCAGGACAGCTTAACTACGCTTATCTTAAGCTATCTAAAAAATATTAATATGTTTTCAAAGAGCTAGATTTGAGCACGTTTACTGGGCTTTTTATATTATCACACAATGACTTGCATTCAATTTGGTGTTTAATTTTTTCCACGAAGGACTATTCCATCTATTCCTCTTCAATCTGGGCTTGCCATTTGTTTGAGACAACCCACATTGATGAGAGATGAGAAGATGCCCGTCCAAACGAGAAACTCATTTAATTCTAACTTTTTCCTCTTCCATTAGGCACCGATCTGTGAAAGAAAATATACATTCTAAACGTACATATGTTGAAAACAGTCCAACAGTCACAATTACTGGAATACAGCTGGAGCAGTGGAATTTCTAAATGAAATACTGCAAGTCTACTAATATATGTTTCATAAGAATAATTTTATTTATCCAGATCTCGTATTGTCAGACTAACCAGACTAGCCTTATCTTCTGAAAAAAAAATGATACCAAAAATGAATATTTCATTATTTTTTAAAATTATAACATAAATTCATGATATGAAAGAGAAAAGTTTAAATTTTTCATAATTATAGGTAAAACAAGACCAAAATTTTTGGAAATTTCTTTATTTTCCATAACTATTATCTGACGAGGATAATATAATAAATAATAGAATAATATTAAATTTCTATCTGTTTTTCTCGACTACTTGAACCGAATGTGAGCTATCTCGAGGACATTTGTGATCAATAAACTTTATTAACAAAACAAACATGATAATCTCGCATCAATCAGTAAACATTCACTCATATATCATCAAGAAAAATAATAAAATCATCCGATTTGAACAATATTCAATTTATCGAACATTTTTAGAACGATCGACCATGATCAAGGATATGGTACGACTCCGACGGTCCAGTGTAAATGGATCCGCTTCCAGTTTATCGAGACGATCTTCGATATCCCAAAAGGATATTCAAGCAATCCAGGAAGCAATACAAAAGCAGCAGATATTGTCCAGCACCGTCATATTATGGCTATTCTTTTTCCTACCCACATTCTCATTCGCGTTTCTCTATTCAATCACGGCCCATCAATTAAAACTATGGGAGGTATGACATACATAATCGAGTCTATCAATTATGGCCACTATTTACAGACATTTTATTCGCTTTTCCTGGAGCCTCCATTTCTATTCAGATTTCCGGCTCTTTACAATGGTGTCGCATTTAAAATATGTGCCGTGAACTGCGCCATTCAATTGATATTCTATTGGGTGCTACCACATGATAAAGCTTTAGTGATGTCATCCTCAGGTTAATCAAAATAAATAATATTTTTAAAAAGTTCCCCGGATTAAGGCGATCAACTACGGGATGTAAATAGTTTTTATTCGTGCATTCTTACTTGTCTTCTTTATATTCTCGGAGCAAGCTCTGGAATATATAGGTATGGTAAAAATAATATTATTTGGTACACATTATAAAAATCAATTTTAAAATTGACGTGATGCCTATTAATATCATTAAAATGAGGGATGAATCAGAGTTTATTTAACATGCTTTCTGTTTCATTATAGTTGTTATAAACGGGATTTAAGAGAATTGCATAATTATTCCTAGGAATATATTGCTCGATCGTCGAAATATTCAAAACGAAGAAGGGGTATAAAATATCATTCGTAAACCTTTAAAACGATCTCTCTTGAAAGGCAAGCTGAATTCACCGAATATGGCCGGAATTCCTGATTGCGAAATTTTGTTTTTGATTCCGAACTCCGGATTATGGATTCAGAATTTTTATATTAACTCCGGCTTGAGAAAATTCACTTTCCACATAAACGTTAATACCAAATTCCGAATTCCAGATTCCGAAATTCAAAAACTCTTATTCCGCCCATCTCTCTCTCATCTATCTTCAGTGAAGATACATGATGAAATTAAATGTACATGTGGAGGTTTGTGATAGACAAGGAAGGAATATTCAAGTTATTTATTGTTACAAGCAATAATTATACTTAATACTCGTCTTCTTCTCGTCTTTGCCTCTGAGGTGGTTCAGTGGTAACTTGTTGTTGTGACCAAATCCGCTTCTTTTATGCAATCGGCGGTGGGCGTGGCTTGATGTCGTTGGCTGATCATTGGTCGTTGAATCTTCCAGAATTCCAGATGGAATTCTGGAAGTAGATCGATGGCGGTGTAGATCAACATCGTGGCGTGGTGTCATCCATGGTCACGATGGTCGCATGAAGCGACAGTACATATTAATATATGGAAATACGAAATTTATTTTTGGTACGGTTCCGAACTTTTCGATATGATTTTTTGATTCGGATACCGGCTATATGTGTATTCTTATTTATTCGAAAATTGTATATTTTTTGCCATTTTTATGTAATCACTTTGTCATTAAATATCCCTGTAACTTCTAAGAAAACCCAGAAAATAAAACGAATTCGAATAGTTAGAACAAATCGGAAAAATATCAATAACAAGTGCAAGGTGCGGCATGGTCAGCATTGGCGCGAATAAGAAATAAAAAATATTTTTATGTTAGGGAAATTTAACATATCACTTTGTTTTAATGTGTGTAACAATAAGAATTAAATTTAACAAATAAATATTTGCAAATAGGTTATCTATGAGTGTCCGTAAATAACAATAAATGCGCTGAGTCGAACAGTGGCGGTGTTTATGTATTGTCGTAAAATAAAATGTTCGCTTGTTTATTATTGACATAAACAAGCGAACATTTTAAACAAGCAATCATTTTATTTTACGACAGTACGTAAACACTGCCACAGTTCGACTCAGCGCATTTATTGTTATTTAGGGACACTCGTTATCTATATAGTCTATAAAGAATAATATTCTCCGTCAGCCAAAAGTGGCCGTGGTACAAAATTATTCACATCCGCAGAAATTGATGATGATGTTTTTATATTATCAGAATATAAGAAATTGAAAATTCAATTTCAACATTTTTAAATTATTTTCAATGGTCTCAAAGAGATCATGAAACAAATATTCAATTTATGTTAATAATTTCTCTCCTTTTCATTATATTTCTTCAAAATTTCTAGATCAAAACAGATTTATTACTTTTATTTTTTATGAAAATAAAATTGAAACTGTCAATTTCTTATGTTTTGATAATATTAGACCCATTTTTTACCCACTTAAACCGTTTTGTAGGTCCTAATTTTTTGTCAGTATACTATTTGGATCATAAGGAATCTATCTGCAAATTTTTATCAAAATCTGAGATGGAGACCTAAAACACTTCCCTTGTTAGTTTTAAAATGCCAAATGAATTGATTAAAACTGACGGTCAGAAAATTAATTCAAACCTAGCATATCGTTAAAATTTAAATTTCAGGGGGTATTTTTATAGAAGCTTCGAAGGAAAAAAACTTCCTTTTTTATATTATCAAAATCTAAGAATATGAAAGGTTTGATTTGATCATTTTTGAATTATTTTCAATGGTCTCATAGATAAAATGTTAATAACTTCTCTGTTTTTCATTATATTTCTTCAAAATTTCTAGATCAAATCAGATTTATTACTTTTATTTTTTATAAAAATAAAATTTGAATTGTCAATTTCTCAGATTTTGATAATAGAAGCTTTTTTCCTGTGTGATTACCATAAAGCTTTTAAAATTTGTAAATTCGTCATTTTAATTTGGCATGCTAATTTTACGTATTTTGTATCACTTCCGTTTTTAAATCTTCTTTGAAAAAACCCATAACTTTTAAGCGCCATCAAATAATTGTGTTAAGCTATTGTTATATATTATAAATCCATTTAGCGAGGGAGAGAGAGAGAAGTTATAAATCCACTTATAGTCAATAGACAATGTTTCTGGTATAGTTTATAAAATTTTTATATCTTGGATCTTAAAAATGGGCCATATGGACAAACTTTTTAATAATTAATTTTTATGAATCTTCTGAAATTTACAATCACTAACCAAATAAAATAAATAATGATTATAAATTATCAAAATCGGTGTTTACATATCGAAGAATTTATTAATGTTATTAAATATAGGAAAGTTCAAATACTTTAACCGAAATTAAAATGAAATGATAGATAGCTTCAACATATTAACTAATGGCCTTCAATTTTTCATAATTATATTCGTCTTTTAAATGTATATTTTGATTTCCAAGCTTGATTCGCAAGAATTTATCAATCAAAGTTCCGGCATCATGACAGATTTCACCTAACTCTTATTTATCTTGTTTAAACTCATATTTAACTATTTATTATTTTTCTTCTTAACTTTTTTGCTGAAACAGAATTTTTAGGTTTATATAAAATTTCCTAATTACGGTTTATAAAGCACGGTTTACGTTATAAAATAAATAAAGCTGTTAAACATGATAATTAGATAATTATATTTTTTCAGCGGCGATATAATCTACATACACTTTGATTCAATTATTCTGGAATTCGCTATTGCTGCATTACTAATATTACTATATCTATACCTTTTATCTTATTATGGAAATGGGAACACAAGTATTTACAAAAAATGAACTAACCTAGATTTTCTAAATTCAGTCAGCAATGTTAACGAGCTGTATTTTGGAATCGAAGCGCATCCCAAGCTTCTCGATATTGATATCAAATATTTTTTAAGAACTCGTTTCACGTTAAACATATGGCCACTTTACATTATATCCGCTATGTACAATCATAAAATTATGTTTGGCTCAGTTTCAAGTACGTTTTGTTAAAATATATACTTTTATATTCATTATCCAGCTAGTTTGTGCATTATATCGTTTCTTCAATTATTCTACATCTCACATTTTCATTGGAATGAAGATCTGTATTTGAATTCGCTTGATGCGAAACGATCGAATTGTGGATTTTACCGGCTGTGGTCCGATTTGGTATCATTCCTATCATTAAACTTATTATTTTATTTAACGATCAGGTCCTTCATCCGATCATTTACACTTCTCCAGTGAATATGATTACAAAAACAAACAGCTCCTTATTCTCTGTTGCAAATGTTGCTTTGATAATAATTGGATTATGCTCAATTGTGTTAACATTTCGAATAGATCGACAAAAATATCAATTCAGGTAAAACTCTTTCCATATTACTCTGAATATATTTTCAGGAAGTCAAAAGGGCAACTCAAGATTAACGGAATCGATCCCTTTTTCATTATTGCTAAGTACAGAACAGAAAATGGTGATCCAAACTTTAATCTTTTATTAGGTATTATGTTAATAGACGGTTATTTAATTTATTGAATAATATCTTAAAGGAAGTGGATATTGGCGATTATGCAGACATCCTAATTATCTAGGGGAATCAATAACATTCTGGGTGTTTTGTGCTTTACAAGGCTTTCCATCATTCTTGTCCTATTTGCCTGCTTATTACATTATGGGTAATTCGTACAAGTAATCAAACTAATAAATATTACCTAATTAAGGTTTTCTTGCAATGCGAGCAATAATTGATGAAAACCGGTGTTTAATAAAATATGGACAAAATTGGATTCAATATTGTACAAAAGTTAAATATCAGATTTTTCCAGGAATTTATTAATGTTATTGTTTGTTTGTTTGAAAATATAAATTCTACCTTTATTTTAATGTTTATACAATATGTGCAGAATGTTTTCGATTAACTTTGCAATTATTCCGATTAGATCTCCTTGCTACATTTGATCGATTTCGACTGGCATATCTCCTAGGCGAATCAGGCACGGGAATTGAGCGTCTGTATTTTTAAAGACACAACATAAAATTCGTTTCGAAAATAATAACCTGCTTGGGTGACATTCTCTGTAATATTCTTCTAGCAAGGCATCTTCATATGATGGTGGCGGAGATGTGCCGCATCTAAAACGAAGAATTAGCAATGCATTAAAAAATAGTTTACGGAATATCTGAACTGATTTGTGAAACATAAGCAGGTGGAGAAAATTGTCCAATGTGCGGTTTCGAAGCTCTTTTTCTCATGGTGCGAGCCTCTGAATTATTTTCATACTGAATAAATTTTTAAAAATATAAAAACAACTTTGAATTGTTTTAAAATTCTTTTCGCGCAAGCGATTTGTAACTCTCTGAAGAACTCTTCGTGTCCTTCTCATTTCAACTACTTTGTCCAGCTCCCATTGCTTGCATTTATTTATACCAATCTAATAAAACATGAATATAGGCTTGGTTCGGAAAAAATTACTAACAAGCATTGCAGCAACCATTCCTATACAGAAAATAATAGTTGGCAAAACTATCGACGTCATGACATCTTTAGAGGGTACAAAAAATTCTTGTGATGACATTTTTATAATATGAAAACGAAATACACCTAACAGATTGAATATAGGAACATCTGGATCCAAGAAAATACTAGGCAATAAAATAACTTGTGTCCTCTCTTCTTTTCTGCGCAATGCACATATTCATATCGATTTTATATATAAATGTCTGAAAATCTAAATATTCAAACTTTTTTGTGCGTATAACGAAATAATTATAGATACGTATGACAGTTTTCTTAATTATAAGCTATTCATTACTGTTTAACTTCAATCGATATATTATTTCTCAATAAATCGAAATATTGATATGTAGGTTTACGCAGTTTAAAGGCGCAGACACGACAATCGTTACGAGACACACTCGTTGTCTCCCCTTATGCTATAGCATACAGAGTTTTCTCTTTTTATTTTGCCTGGCCTAAATTTTTTTCTTTATTTTTTCCTTTTTCTATGTGAATTTCGGAATTCTTTGTTTTGTATCATATTCATTCAAGAATTTATAATTTGTTTTCCATATTTATAATAAAATTATAAATACTAAAATAATTGAAAATTTAAATAACTATTTTATAGGGTAAAATGGGACGTCGTATCCGTGTCCAGCGTAAAGGAGCCGGAGGAATCTTCAAGAGTCACAACAAGCACCGTAAAGGAGCTTCCAAGTTGAGACCTCTTGACTATTCTGAACGTCACGGTTATATCAAGGGTCTTGTGAAGGATATCATCCATGACCCAGGACGTGGTGCTCCACTTGCCGTCATCGCTTTCCGCGACCCATACAAGTACAAGACTGTTAAGACCACTGTTGTTGCTGCCGAAGGAATGCACACTGGTCAATTCATCCATTGTGGAGTGAAAGGTTTGTTTGTAAATGATATTTTGTATCTCGTCCTTTTTTCATAAACGTCTCATTTTGTATGCTTCGTTTTTCCAAGAGGACTAAATAAAATGTAGACTCTTACCACTGCTTACGAAGTTTTTTCGTTAGTGGTTATTGTGTTCTTGTACAATATTTTGTTTAACGTTTCAATTTATTTTTATTGTTGCAGCTCAAGTTCAAATTGGAAACATCGTTCCAGTTGGACAGCTTCCAGAAGGTACCACCATCTGCAATGTCGAGAACAAGACTGGTGATCGTGGAGTTATCGCTCGTGCTTCTGGTTAGTTGCCCATAACTAGAAACGATTAATATAGTTAACTAAGGTAACTACGCTACCGTTATTGCTCATAACCCAGATACCAAGAAGACTCGCATCCGTCTTCCATCTGGAGCCAAGAAGGTTGTTCAATCAAGCAACAGAGCCATGATCGGTGTGTTATTTTTTCAATATCTATTCTTATTAATATTTCTTTAGGTCTTGTTGCTGGTGGTGGTCGTACTGACAAGCCACTTCTTAAGGCTGGAAGAGCTTACCATAAGTATAAGGCTAAGAGAAACAGCTGGCCAAGAGTCAGAGGTGTTGCTATGAACCCAGTTGAACATCCACACGGAGGAGGTAACCATCAACATATTGGTCACCCATCTACCGTCAGACGCGACGCCAGTGCAGGAAAGAAGGTATATTTAATAAATGTTTTGAACCGTATTTATTTATTTTTAGATTGGTCTTATCGCCGCCAGACGTACAGGAAGAATTCGGGGAGGAAAGCCAGTCAAATTCACCAAGGAAGATGCTGTCTAAATTCTTTGTTATTTGTTGTACAACAAAATACATTATTGTTATTAATGTTTTATTTCGTTTATGAGAGGTGAATTATGAAGGGAGTCGATTTGAACAGCGGATGATATAATATTCGTAGTTTTTGAGTCGATGAAATCAAGGTCGGGACATTCCAAAGAGAGTGGTGTTCTAAAAAAACGCATATATTTAGTAGGGAACAATTTAATTCTTTACCTTTCCTTTATCCGATCATTTGGTTGTGATCGAGTGGTATTCCTTCTCCGACAAAAAGTGATTTTGAAGCATAAACAGAATAAAAGTAAAACAGCTAATGTGACGACTGATCCAGTTAGTATTAGTAATATGGTGTTAAATTCAGTTGCGTCTATTGAATTATTTTTTTCCATTTCTCTGTAAATAACTGCGTTAGTAAAACAAGTAAAACGGGGAGCAAACAATATTAATTGATTGAAATGGTCGTGCTTTCAATGAAAAAACTGGTTATCCCTGTGCAATTTACAGGTAAAAACAATAAGCAATACTAACTATTGAAAATTTCTAAACAATGTTATATTTTCTGTTATAAATTAAGAGATGTGCGACTCCATAAAAATAATTTAAAAACATTGAATTCAAAATTCCTAAATGGGTTATTTCTAATAATCTGCTCCATTTTATAATAGAACGGAAAAAAAATGAATAGTGGAATTTAGCGGAGTAGAGTAGATTAGCACAGTCGATGATAACGACAGTTGCACGAATATTTCGAACAGAGGTTTGATTTAGTGTGGATATGATGAGCGGCGCAAAAAAACGAAAAGTCAATGTGTGCACTAGTGGAACTAAGTATGTTTGCTTCTGTCGAATAAAATGATTGAATGAGCAGGAGTGTGAAAAAGACAATAACTTTAATGACAACAGTTTTATGATAATTATTGTTTTATTTCTGGCAAAACCCCACGTTAAAGAAACCCTCCGGTAAAATCGTTTAGCTTTCATTTAAAAGTGAAATTATTTTATTCACATAAATCTCCTCCGGTATTGTTTATACATAATTAACGTTGAAAAGTAAAAAGAGTTGCGCAATGTTGAATCCGAAAACAATTAAGAGCTTTAGATTACGAAAATCAAACAAAAGTGAAACTATGCCATATTGTCATTTAAGGATTATTGCCGTCGAAAAGCTAACCACTATGGCAACATCATACCAGTTTCGAGTTAATCAGCTATAAAATGCAATGACTACACTTCATCCATTTCATTTATAGTTTTTTTTTGAATATTTTGCTTATAATATTCGAATTTAACATAAGTATTCGAATGAATTATTTAATAATATTCGTATGCATCCCTTCGGTGTTGTCCATTTGTGGGCAACCAGCATGTGGAGGTGCTCAAGTATCATCCTATACACCGAATAGTTTCTACCAAGTATACCAACCCTATCAGCAACAACAACAACAACAACAACCATATTATCAACAAACATATCAACCATACCAACAGCTTCAACAGTTGCCACAACCACCGGAAGTTCATCCACCACAGATACCATATTACTATCAGAATTCATACGCCGTAGCGCCTCAACAGAGTTACCAGCAACAAGCTCAAGCACTACCACAAGTTGATAAGGAAACATCACCAAAAAATGTAAGTGATGATACGTCATCTCGATTGTCTTTACATTATAGAATTATGACGATTTTGAGAAGGAACTCGACAAGTTGAAGCCCACTGCTACTATAATTAAAACAGAGGATGAGCCGACGGAGTCAAGTTCAAATGAAGTTCACGCGAGTTTGTCTGTGGTGAATGTCACATCTCCTCCGGTCACTTACGTGCGTGAGTTCTCTGCAACAGATCGCCCAATGCCATACCGACCGTTACCCTATATTCCCAAAGGCTGTCAAGTGACAACACAATACATCCGGCCATATTTACCACGTGGTTATGTTCAAACTGTTCGTCCGGCAACTCAGGCGCCTAGTCAATATGTTACACCACCTAGTACCACATATATCAGGCCAACTCCAATGATGCCACCTCCGATCAATGATTGTTGTGGACGCTGCGGCGCTCCTTGCAAGTATCGTTCCAGAAAAACTGTAATTCCTATTTCAGTGCCAACAGTAATATATTTGTTACTTTATTCTAGGTAATTGCGCTGGCCTCGAAAATCTTTGAAACAGAATTCGTACCAAGACGAGACAAGACTGACGACGAAGATGAACCAAAGGACCCAAAATGTAATAGCGAGAAACTTAAAGATTTAATGAACAAGGTAAGAAATATATTAAAAATAAAACTTTATTTAATTTATTTTTAGTATACGACAAGAACAGTTTCTCTTTCGAAACGTCTGATCCAAAAGAACGCAGAAGCTGAACTAGGAGGTAAAATATTACAATTTGATAATAAAATCGTTAGATAATATTTATAATTTAGGTTATTTCTCTGTAATTTGTTCAATGGAGGACTTTAGTTATGTGGCTCGATCTGAAATTTTCTGCCAACACCAGAAGAATGATATTCTTTGTTATGCTTTTAAACATCAATAATTATAGTCTTTATCAAAAATCGTTGTTGCCGCGAACCTTTGTGTTGACTTTTGATACAGGCCAAATTAATTTGTTTTAATAACATAAATAATATTCATATTTCTTGTTTTATACCGTTATTTGTATAAATATGTAACAATTTTATTAGCACTGTTTAATAAAGTATTAATAATTTATACCAATTTAATCGTGTTATTCTAGAACAGAACACTTCTGTAGCCTTTTGAGTTTTCCTGCCTTGTCAATCGTTCGTGCTTCTGAAAGTATATAAATGTATTGACGTTTCCAAATTACCAAAAATTTTATGACGGGAAACACCCGTTTTAACCGGAAAAACACAAAATTTGATATTTAGATTTATAATTTTAAAATCGAAAGCGAATACGGAATAGTTGAGAACACTCCAACTTGTACGCCAATAAAACGAGCTCAGTAAGCGTTCTTAAATCTAACTTCTTGGATATATTTTAATATTTTTAAATAATTTAAGGAAAGTCCGATCAACTTTTCGTAAACAATATTATATTAAAAAGACGTAAAAATTTTCAGAAACGCTTAAAAATGGGAAAATCGTTATTTCCAGTTGGCGTGGCGTGCTTCAGCTTATAAATTTTACGCCATATCAGGAAACAACGAAAAGACTGTGGTTCTTGCAATTTTTCCACTTTTTTGTTGCATGAAGCGCAGTAATCGTGACAGTGGAGTTCTATACTAGAACCTAAATATATTTTCTAAAGATTTTAACAAGGGTTTTTCTGAGCTTCAAGTTTGATAATTTCATTTGATGTGCATGTTTTGAAAACGAGATTTTAGTTGGATTACAATCCACCTTAAAGTACGTCAACGTAGATATCAAAATTATATGTTTCTCCTCTCCGGGTCCGCTGAATTTTTTTCATTTTGACAAACTTTGTGTGTATTTTTAACATGAACACCAGGAATGCACGGAAATCGTTTTTTCAAACGGAAGGTGGAAGACGGAAATGGAACTCGAAAAATGACGGAAAACGAAATATGGAAGATAGAAGTCCGCGAAGATTCAACTACTGGGAATGAAGATTTTTTGCTGCCGTGGATCGTGGATCTGTATGGCTTCGCACGCACGCATTCAACCCGATTCTGACGGGAAGAATAATATCAGAAGATTGGAGAATTGCCAAAGTAAGTCTCCTACCAAAGCGGAAAGATGGTCTAGAAGATCGTGCATCGAAAATATCCATGCTGTTCGATAACTCATTGAAAAATGTAATGATTTCAAAATCCATCTGATTCCTCTAATCGACTTTTCGTTTTCTTTCGACAGAATCTCCCATGAATCGATATCTCTTTCAATAAACATCTCTGGCGTCATGGCATTAAAGAGAATGTTGTCTGGAAGAACTGCAGAAATCAGAATCCATTGAAGGATAATCGAAGAGGAGTGTAGAAGAATCAAAAGTTATTCGAGTTGATGGGAAATTTGTGAAACGGCTCGAACATCGTTCCATATAGTTGAGAAACTTGGTGCCCATCTCAGGAAATTCTCGACATTATCTGCTTTCATACCAAGCTCGATGACTCGATTTCGGTTGATTTATTAGAAAGTTTCTCAGTTGGGCTGGACATGTCGCAAGGCTGTGGAGCAAAATTCTTTCAGAATGATGTCTTCGAAATTGGTCAAGGACGAAACGGATAACCTAAGGGCGGCGGTCTGACAAAGTCAAGTTCTAGGTCACGAAATACGTCCACGAGTAGTCTACCACAAGGACTACTGGAAGAAGAATATGGGAATGACGACGGGAAATCAAATAATCACAAAGTGTGTGGAATCTCGCAAGATGATTCCTCATCGAATGTGTTCCTCTCGAAGCCGACATCGTGGCGTTGCACATTTTACATACCAAGCGGGTTGGACTGAAATAAATTTATTTCTAATGGAAATGGAATTTAATTTTTTCAAATGGAAAACTGAAAATTGAAGATTGAATTCCTTGCAACCCTGGTATACACCAAGTCTTGAAAACACAATTCATATCAATATTGTTGACACAAAAAGTAACAGTGAAAATAGAGGGATTTGGTGGATTCATTGCAACATAGATGACGTGAAACAGCATGCCATATGAGACGCATTGCTCCAAGATCGACAATGGCATACAGTATCCCATTCCTTGTCGATTTTAACATACTTACATTCAAGTTCTGAGCAGTTTGAAGTCTTTTCCCTAACTCTTTCCCAAAATGTTCGATGGTGTTAAGATTAGAACTCTGGCTCGGATAAAAGACATCCGATGTGACTTCGTCAATGACGATACGAGGTAAGGCGAATTCTTTTGAGTTTTTATCTTGTTTTAATATAATCAAAGGTACAAGAATGACCAGGATTTTCTTGTGTTGGAGCATACTTAACAATCTCTTAGAAATATAGAAAAAATGTTTAGATCCCGAGTTATGATCGAATAACCTGGGTTAAATTCATTTCTCTTCTGATATTCATGCTAGTTTTCCGTGAATCTGTTTTGGAAACTGGGGCTGGTATTGGGCGTTCTTCCAGTAATTTTTGAACAATTCCTTTGAAAATTACCATTAAAGCTTTAAGCAAAAGCAAAAAGCAGAAAGACCAAAAGCAAAAATTATATGAATAGTTTGCTTAAAACATCGTATCCAAACCAAGTGTATCCAAACCATCAAGGTTTCTTTTACACTTCTCGACATACACCTCGACGCTAAAGACAATTTTAATTTGGTGTTCTTGTGCGTTCTTCAAAATATATTGCGGTTATCGTCACATTAATCTTTCACATTTGAGGGTTTTGATTTAATTATTTTGTTCTAGATTTTAAACACCAAGAGTTAATATTTAAAAGGTTTATTGTTGTGCAATATTTCATGCAAAAAAAAAAACAAAAATACACGTAACTTAATTAGCAAGTGAACAATATATGTATTGTCATATTCATATTCAAGTTATTGCCATTTATATATTAAAATAATTATTAATTAGAGGGCCAAGTCAAACTGTACATAAAGAAGTCACTACAAGGATTGAGCGAATAATTAATATAAACATGAATAAATTCTCATCAACATGGTTATTAACATAATAATTAAACAGTAATTGAGTATCTAGGACAATTAATCGACGCTTGATAAACTAATTCTAACAATAAACAAATCATTTATTCAATCTTTTGCGTCTTCAATGTGAGTCCATCTATTATTGAAGGGCGTCGATCGATGGTCTTCGTGGCTTCTTCCGGTATCAAAATAATTTCATTCTTTTTATCTTCATATTGAACATTATAATAGTCCTTAGCAGCGTCGAGTTTTAGATAACTGTAATCATCAGTTATGTCTTCCAATTGATTGGCTAATCGAATTCGAATATCAGAGAATTCGATTCGGTCTTCGGGATCCGAGTGCCAGCACTCCAACATTACTTCGTAGCTGAAAATGGTATTTTATAAGCTATAATGGTTTTAGCAAACGTACAAGTTGTCAGGACAATTGTCGGGTTTTTCAATTCGTCCACCACTTTCCAAGAAAGGCAGAACATTCTCTGGTGGCATTCCAGGATATGGTGATCCTCCAAGTGTTATCACTTCGAATAGAAGAATACCAAATGACCATCTGAAATATTTAAATAATCAATTCTTAAATCATGCAGCTAATTTTTGTATTAATATTATTCATAAAACTAACACATCGCTCTTTATAGAAAATTCATAATCCCGTATTGCTTCCGGCGACATCCACTTTAACGGCAGCTTTCCACCCTTGCTCTTATATTGCGACTGATCCGCATAGATATATCGGCATAGTCCAAAGTCGCCAATCTTGCATTCATTGCCGTCATGAACGAGAATATTTCGAGCAGCCACATCTCGATGAACGAATCCTTTTTGTGATAGGTACTCCTAAAATTAGATATTTTGAACGTTATTGAGCATCTTCAAGTTCAAACCAATCCATAGCTAACTTGGACGGCATATTGGAGTAATTTCTTCATTGTGATGATCATTTCTGGGTCGTAATCGTTTCCATCACTGGGCGGTTCTTGATAGTTGATTCCAAGATCGTCTAGCTATAAACTTTTGATTATATACTACCGGATTGAAGTCTCGTGTCTTAATTTGCCTTATTTTGAATGAACAAGTATTTAGGTGTTTTGTCAACAAGTTTACTATCTTATATTGTTTTCCTTTTCTATCTTTTTTAATGTGATTGTAAGAAATTTTTAAAAATTTTATAAATGAATAACTTTCCGTTTCATCGTAAAGGAATAAAGATATTCTGAAGTCCATCTCGACAAGGTTGGGTAAAACAAACGTTTGCTGAAGCACTAGCCAATAAACATTTCAAATATGGGGAATACCAGAAAGGAAGTAACAGAATGACGTTTAGACAGGAATATGTGTTTCGACGATAAAAACTTTCTTTATTAATGTTATAAAAGGAATACTGTATTTGGATTTAAAATCAAAAACGTCAATAATAGGTATTGGAGGAATATGTCACCGAAGCCCATCAGCGAAAGAGAGTATTTTTCTATATCTTCTGGGAATGGTCTTGAAAACTGTAGAAACTTTAACATTCAATTTCTAATATTTTATATATAATTTTGCGATGTTATTTTGAAATTATACGCGAAACCTCCCCAAGGTTTTTTTCTTAAAAAAAGCGGTCGCGTGTAGGAAACTAATGTCCTAGTCGCGTATCCCGGGTAGCGAAAAAGGGAAGTCCCGGGTCTCGCGTAGAGAAAAAGGGAAGTCCCGGTCCTGTGTCCCAGGTAATGAAAATGGAATTCCCTCTAACCGAGACCCGAGATGAGGATTTTCTCTCTGATTCTCACTGTTATCGTTGTCTTGACGATCAAATGTGTTGTTGAGCTCTGAGTTAGAGTTTAGTCATTTTTTCTTTGTTTTAAAGAAGTTTCAATAAAAGGTTTAGCAGATAAAATTAATAATTTAAATAATAAACTATAAGTAATTTAAATAATAAACTATAAGTTTTTCATAACTGTCGCTGTATAATTTCTTACTTTGTTTACTTTGTTTAGATCAGGATGAATCAAATATCTCAATCCCCCCCCCCGGTCCAGGGTCTTGAAATTTGCATATTTTTAGGTCCCTCCGATCACTGTTTCACATGTTAAACGCTACGGTAGCTATTGCCTTTCATTATCATTTTTAAAATAGTTTTGAAGAACGATATTTTAAGAAAAGTATTCCAAATATGAATAATTGAAGGCGTAGAGAATAAATTTGACCGTGGGTTTACTCGCGCGGATTGGGTGAAAGGGGTGAAATTGTGGGAAAAAGTAGGCTGTGCCCATTAAATTTTCAGGTCGTAATATTGAGAGGGGACGTGTTATTGTTAAATAATCCTTGCTATGGAAAGGCCACTATAATAGAGAATTGACTGTAGTTCTTAACATCTGAAGTGAAAGTTGTCATGATAACAATATCAAATTTCCTTTAACGATCACAATGTACACGATCACAAAAAGGCTCATGAAAATGTGAAATCAAATGACGTGAAACAAGTTGCTATGTACATGCATTTTCAGATAAACTAAGTTTGTAGTAAATAATGGAAAATGAAGTTCTATTATTAAATATTATGAGATTTTCATGTTTTTAACTGTTAAAACCAAAGATGAGCAGAATGGGTTATTTGGTATTTCGGAATCTGTAATTCGGTATTCGCAATTACATTAGAATAACGGAACCAGGAGTCCCGATTCCGAATCGAAAAATGATCGGAATCCGAATTTCGGAATTTCCAACGTCTTCGCCGTTTCTGGTGCGTTTCTATAAAAAAGTGAATGTTCCACAGACGGAATTACAATATGAAATTTCAAAATTCGTGATCAAATTTGAAACAAACGAAATCGGGAATAAAGATATCGGAATCGGAAAATGGTCGGAATATGCAATCCGGAATGTGGAATTTGGGATTCCGCCCATCTCTGGTAAAAACTATACTACCGACCGAAATCTCACAAAAATCAAAAAAACAAATAAAACAAGCTTCCATAAAAAAGTAACCTTCATCATATATTTGCAGCGCGCTTGCAGATAATGCTGTAAATCACCATCTGAGCAGTATTCAACCACCAGGCACAATGGCTCCGAGTCTGTGACGCATGCTAACATGTTCACCAGTCTTTAAATATTAGCTGCATATCTATGTAATTTCTTCACTTCATGCTTACCTTTCATGGTAGCCAAGCGTCTTCATAAACCCAATCTCTCGAAGGAACTCACTTTTCGACATATCGTCGGCGTATTCCGGCAACATTTTAACCGCCACGTCACAATTTTCAGCTCTCATCATATTAACACCCAATGGTGATATGGCGTCCTTGTGAGCCATCGATTTTCCAATTATCTTTCCAAGATAAACTGCTCCAAAGGCGCCGGCACCTAATCGTTTATCGTGATGAATGATGAGATTTCTTCGCTCCATTTCCCATATATCGTTTCTTTAAGTTAAAAAAAAACTGAAAAGCTTATTAAAAATTACTTATTATTACTTATGCATTTCTGGAAAGTCGATGTATCGATTCTGATTGTCTCTCTCGATCTGAGCAATTTTGAGTTTGTATAATCTTTCTTGTTTCCTATGTTTTGTTCGAAGATAGCAGATCACGATGAGGACTAGGATGCAACCAAGAGCAATTCCACCCACAACTATTCCAACAATTAGTCCGGCGGAATTTCGCTCAGCTGAAACTTATATTATCATAACACGTTAAATAGAAATTGTGAAGCGTTAGCAAGCAGTGATTAATAAAACGCACCCACATGTGTTGTTATCGCTCTTTTTTGTGGTTATTATATCCATGTTAGTAGTGTTATTCAGTTCGACTGATGTGTCATTTGAATCTATCGTGCTATCGAATTCCATTGTAAAATTGCCATCATAATCTGTCAGGTTTGATTCCTCTCGAACGACCCGCACATTTTGCTCATATGATACTAACGTGCTTTCTAAAGTTTTCGGCGTAGTCGAAGGTGGAGCACCAAAGCTGGATAGAAGTGCAATAACAAATACATCATTCGATTCCAGTGTCATAAAAACTGTGTTAGTGTAAGGTTAGTATTAGAATGTGACGTCCTAATGCAAATTGAAGTGTTCATCTATATTGAATTGTGGCAACTCCTTGAAGTTCATAACTCGCCAATTTACATAAAAAATATAAAATTGCACGCCAATGGAAAATGCCGATTTTTCAACTTTTAAACGCATCTTATTAAAATGCACGTGAAAGTCAAACAATAATAACATTATAGGCATCTCTTAAAATATCTTCAGAATATTAAATTTGAAATATATTCTCAATTTCGATGACATTTCTGAGCTTCTCTTCTTACGAATTCATTTGAAGTGAAATTGTATTATAGCTTTCAGATATTTAGGCAGGGATAAACCATCAGTTGGTTTCCAACACTATTTCCCGATATTTATCGTGAAATAAATTTTATTTAACAATATTTAACAGTAAAAGCATGAGCTTTACAAATAGACAAAAATTCGTTTAAGCATTTGTGAGAAAATTTAACGAAGATGTCAACTATAGCCTATTTCAAAATAGTTGACGACGCAATCAAGCTGCAAATGCGGCATACTAATTCAAATTCATTTTCAAAACGATTATTTTATTTTATTTCTGTGACATTTTTTCGTTTTTATTGCTTATATGGAATAAAATAATCGTTTTGAAAATGAATTTGAATTAGTATGCCGCATTTGCAGCGTGATTGCGTCGTCAACTATTTTGAAATAGGCTATAGAAAAATATTCTGATTTGAGTATTAAACGTGGTTATATAAATCGCCAATTAAAATATCAATTTTCCTATAACATAAAATCGAAAACGTATCAGTGTTCCACGAGATGGTCTTTATATATTTTTGTTTGAACAATAATTAACAATTAATTTATTTTTGTTGTATAACACATTTAACTGTTAATCTTTTACTTGTTAAAAAGGATTTTATTTAACATTTATCATTAACATTCTTGCATAAGGGCTCAGGTCCTGGTACAATTAAAATGATAAAAATGGATGCTCAGTTATAAAACTAGGAGTTTTAATTTCTGACCCTTTTTATAATTTAGAGAAAATTTTTGGCAAATCTAGTCATTCTTCGTCAAAATATATCAGAAATATTCACGCCAGGTCTCATTATGCACGTATAAATATACAAAATTGATCATTTCCATTTGGCGTGCACCAATGTTGGAAAGTTTTTTTGTTTTTTTTTGTAATTTTCAAAGAATCAGAAAGTTGAAAAATCTGAAATCAGATGTAAAAATTGTGAGTTCAAATTTGATCGAACATTTTCGGATACTAAAATGTTATTTTTGTAATTTTATGGAAAAATAAAGCAAAAATTGATCGACTGATTTAAAGAAATAGTGAAATGAAAAAAAAAGGAATTACTAAATATTTACATTAATTCTTTTAAAGGAATATTTTGTTCAACCAGCATGCACACAAAGTTATTCTGATGTGTGTCGCGGCCTTGCAAAATGGAGTCCATGTTTTATTTACCAATTTAGTGCGTGATCATGATTTTTCTCTTGATTTAATTATATTTTGATTTTCTTGTAAATTAAAGTCGAAATGCGGTTGTTATTAAATCTAGGAATATTAAATTATTCCTCAAACTTCAATGCATCTATTAATTAAGATGTAAAAGTACGCGTAGCTTACCTGATAGAGAATTTGATTCCCGAACATCTATGCTGGTTCGATTCTTTTGAGATCTTTGATTTTTGAAAAAGTTTTTTTTAATAAATATGAAAACAATTGTAATTTAAAATGAGATAGTGTAATAATCCGTGATTTTTGCGGAACAGCATTTTATTTTCCGACGGGAGGAATTCCCGCTTTTCCTAGATTTAATAACATCCCACAATGATAAATAAAATAATAGCTATATTTAACTAACAAAAGTAGATTTAAAAAAGTTATAAATTATATGTGTAATTGTATGAATTTAGACCACGACAGTAAAAATAAACTTTAATTTGTTGTGCCTAAGTTATTTGACATAATTTCGAATATTTTACAAGGTATTCTAAATTTCCGCCAATTTCCTTTTCAATTTGCATTAGGTGTGCGTGATTAGATTTCAGTCAAGAATAATAGTGCTCATGCTCACTTACATTTGTCGATCAACAATATTTTATCAGCTTTTGGTTTAATCGATCTTGAAGACGCCGTAACATCGGGCAGCGTTAGATTCCGTGTGTCTTTAATCGCACAAATTGTCAGTCCATACAATTTTTGAGGATGAATATTCTCGATGATCAGTGAATTGTTCTGGTTGGGGATCTAAAAGTTTTAATAATATTTTTATTCACCATGAAATAATTAGAAATAATTTTGTACAAGAAAATGGGGAATATGAGCTGTTGACCCCATATGGGGTCGGTCGTTCAAATGGCACAGGTTAGTATAAATATTCAGATGGTATGGAGTTAACAATTCAAATGACAATCCAATAAATTAATGATATAAAAATATATAGTTTAAGTTTTCAGATTTATACCATAGTTATATATTGTCGTGGTGTAGGCTGATGAAAAATTAGGGGTAAAGGAGCATATCGAAAAAAAAGATGGTCTCGCTTGGGCTGGTGTAGATTTAATTTGCAATTTGTTTATTATTTCGCTTTTTTATCACAATTTTGTTTCATTTTGTTTTCTCTTACCTAAATGGTTGTTAAATCAACATAATAATTATTATAATAAAAACTTTAGGTATAGTTTATTATATTTAGCATCGAAATAATAAACAAATTGCAAATTAAATCTACACCAACCCAAACGAGACCATATTTTTTTTCGGTATGCTCCTTTACCCCTAATTTTTCATTAACCTACACCACGACAATATATATTTTTTTTCTGTATAACATTATTTCTGTATAACAATTCCGCTAAGGATCATTGATTGGATGGAAAATACTTTTTTAGAAATGGATATTATGAATTTTGGTCTGAGACGCACGCCAACAGAAAATGACTAATTTCCAATTTTTAAGATTGTCTTACAGATTTTAGGTTTACTTTATAAGGAATGCTTTACGCCAATTTAGAATTTTTCTTAAGCTATATAAAAATGTAAATATATTTTCAAGAAATTATGTTTGAGCTTGTTTATTGAGGTCGTTTTATTATCATACCAGTTGGCGTGCAGATCAGTGATGGGAGAGACTCCCGGTTATTGAAAAACTGAAGTCCCGTTCCAGGTCCCGGGACCCCGGTGGAGAAAATGGGAAGTCCCGGGTAATGAAAATGGAAGTCAAAAAAAAAATTAAGAGTGGAACAAAAAAATTGAAGTCCCGGTATATAAAAAGTATAAAAAGGGTAGTTCTGGTCCCAGGTCCAATTGTGCAGAGCAGATGCAAACTGCGTGATTAAAGGTTTTTATATTTGTAGTTTTTAAAAATGTTTTTTAATATTAGCCGTACCTGACATTCTTTATTTGCAGTAAAATTCTGACAACTTGTCGTGGTACCGATAAACTTTGTTATATTGACACCCAGAAATGTTTCTTCCTCTTTTGACGGGTAGTTTACAGCTTCTCCATAAAGTCCAATATAGTAGAGTGTCTTGGGCTCATTTACTCGGCGCAGTGGCACAAATGTCACATTTATTGTAACATTTGCGTTTATATCATTTATGTCAAAGTTTTTGGTCAAAGGCTGCAAGAATGATTTCCTTGAAATATGACAAAAATTATGAGTTTAACAAACAGTATAAGTGAGATTTGCAACTTGTCCGCATATTGGATGATCATAGTTGGGAAGAGCAAGGCATGGAGCTCCATGAACAGTCTCGCATTCTGGAAATTAATATATAAATTTAAACTTTATGAGTTAATGGGAACTGTTTGTCAAGAAAGTTTTCTGTTTCTTTCTAGATTTATCCTTAATAGTTTCTTTGATATTATAATAGAAAGAGCCTAAACCACATTCCCTGCCTTTTAAAGCAAATAGGTAAATTAATACACACACACAAACTGCAAAAGCTTGAGCCTAGTTTGTTTAACCCAGCCATAGGAATTAAAGCGATAAATATTTTGATGGCCTAGATATTTTTTGATAATTTGTGACGGTATAGATACTTTACTGGCTGACATCGTTGGCTCTTCCAACGTCTTAAAAATCTACAGATGTGCCAAACAGACGTCAAACAGAGAAGCAAGATCTCCCAGAGGGTGCCCCCGAAAAATGGCTTTTGACTCCTCAATCGTCAAGTTACGATTTTTACCTGCTCTAGGTATACCTAAAAACTGAAAGCTACAAAAACTACATTGATAATTTTAAAACATAAGTTGAATGCAAAAATATGCAAAAAACCCAGTTTTCGAAAAAGTCGCAAAATCTGCAGAAATGTGTCAGAGTGTTTGCATACGGTTTGTTTACTGTTTCGATATTTTACAAATTGCCTCTGTAGTGACCAAAAAAACTCTTGGGAATCGGTTAGGTATTCGTAGAATTATGCTCAAAAAACTCTTGGGAATCGGTTAGGTATTCGTAGAATTATGCTCAAAAAACTCTTGGGAATCGGTTAGGTATTCGTAGAATTATGCTCAAAAAACTCTTGGGAATCGGTTAGGTATTCGTAGAATTATGCTCAAAAAACTCTTGGGAATCGGTTAGGTATTCGTAGAATTATGCTCAAAAAACTCTTGGGAATCGGTTAGGTATTCGTAGAATTATGCTCAAAAAACTCTTGGGAATCGGTTAGGTATTCGTAGAATTATGCTCGAATAACCCCGCGTTTACAGCCTTTTGACCGGTACTGTATATACTTCTCAGGATTGCGCGGAAATCTATTTTTTTTCAAACGGGAAACGGAAGACGGTGGATGTAAGAAGAAGAATATTTCCAACATATTTAATTTGAGCACGTATACTTAGCTCATTTTATTCGCATTCCAATTGGCGTGAAAAAGCTTCTCCTCCCAAGATGTATTTAAGCATAGGAGTTTAAGAGATTATTATTTTGATTACCTCGATAGTTTCTAATTTATGTATATATTTCATATTTAATTCCATCAGAATATTCATGTAAAACACGGGGTCAAAACTTTAGAAATCGAACATTTTAATTCTAAATTTTATTTGCTTAACAAACTTATTCTGTCTATTCTGACTATATTCTTCCAAAATTAAGACAATGTTGGCAAAAACGGGCTTCCTTTAACTTTTCTTATTTCAATTTTTATTATATATTTATAAATTCCATTTACTGATAACTTTCCTGACAGTCCCAATAAAAAGCTTAACAATCTTACGTATTTGAATAGTTTGCAATGCTTTTGCTGGCGGCGAGTGCATCTCCGTAATTGTTCCACACTGCTTGCTTTCAATGCTCTTTAAACCACCAAATATATATCAAAAATTAATTCTTTAAATCTTACCTGAAGATAATATACAAATCGACATTTCCTGTACATCATATCTGAACCAAGTTCTGCTACAATTGTCGATGAGTTTGGCGGGCCGTCAACAAACTCTGGGAGTGGAATTCCTTGGCTCAAGTCTGGCTGTCCGCAAGATATCAAATGGAAGAGTGGCGTCACCTGAAGATCATCCATGCCGAGGGGCCAATCTGTGATAAAATCTTATTGATCTATTCAATATATGCATACCGTTAGCATGATATTTAAAAGTGACACGTACGGTCCCATTTGCTTCATAGAAGTCGCTCAAAAACTTTTTATTGATATATAGGAGCTCTGTTAAATCCAATTTTGCATCGGCTGTTGGCTTAGGCGCGGGTAATTGAAGAACATTTGTGGGCTCACTTAAGCCATCGGAAGATATCGCCATAATTGAAACAAATAAAGGAGAGCAGAAGTCGATACTTCCAATGTTTAGATAGGGTATACTGTTATTTGTAACAATCTGAATGACGATTTCCTTTGTTTTCAGTAATATTGAAACTAACCACATAGTTACTGGGATCAAAATCAACTTGATCTGATGCCTTATAGAAAACGGCAAACATATTTGAATTAGCAACTGCATCCCATTTTAGTCCATTAGCTCCAAAGCTTACCAAGTTTGTCGGGGTATCAAGGACTGATTCGGGCGCCATGCCACTGCAAGTCTTCCAACATTCCGCTGTTTCCTAATTTTTTATCTACTTCAATTGAAGCTGAATTATTAGCTTACGCAAATATTCGGATCTTTATACGTTCTGTGACATTCTTCTGAGCATTGATCTTTATTGGAAGCCTGAAACAAATATGCTTATAATTGAAGGAAAGAATATAGACTTTTACATTTGCACATTTGGCTAAGCATCGAAGCTCACAGCGAAAACCATTGGTTAGTTGAATTAAGCCCTGACATGATCCAATAGCGAGTAGGAAAATGATCGTTAATGATCTCATGTCGATGAGACCATTGAATGTGCGCGACACGTTATTTTGTATATTGTTGCTGGTCGATGTCGATACACAATAACTTCAAATAAATAAAATTATTATTATTAAAAAAATTTTAAAGTGAATTCATAGGATAATGTTGCGAGAAGATTTTTGGAAACAAAAGAGACATTATGAACGAAATTTTAATTGATTTATTTCAGTGCATGTAATCTCAAACCAACTGAAAGAAGAATAACAAAAGCTCAGTTAAGATGTTTAAGACTATTATTTCATAAATATTTTATGTTTAATATATAATTTTGGACAAATCCAGAAAGTTAAAGTAGGAAACATTGAAAACATTTTCACGTGGAAGTTTGTTATAAATGGTTAAATAATCTGACAAGGGAAGTCACTTTAGCGTCCGCTTGAGATTTTGATGAGACTTGCACCATTGATATATTCGGATGCGCTGATTCCAAATCCGTTTTCAAAAACGGCGCAATTTTTCTCTGAGCCGAGATATGAGCCGCCAAAGTTTTTTTTGACAGCTTATTTTTGACAGTTTGATGTGCATAAACCATAAAATGTCCGACATAAGGAATAACTTAATTAAATAAGAAAATTATTTTGCGTGAGAAATGTGGCAGCAGCGAGTGGATGGATCAAATGGAATGGAATATTTATTATGGGTGGTTATTTCAACGAGGGTTAAATATTGATAATGTTTATTTCGGTTTGCTATGCAATTTTCAACTTTAATAACTTTAATCATTCCTTCAATTAATTATTGCAAGTTGGTGAAAAACATTTCATTCTTTTTTAAAAGTTAAGGATTAAATAGCCAACAAAATTAATTTTCATTGGTAAAGTTAAAATATGTCCAAGCAACATTTTTGAAAATCAACTACAAAATGTACCTTGAACTTATACATTGGAACGTGTCAATGGTGTCAGTGAAGATTGACAATGTGGAGTGTGGAGTTTGGGAACGTGGAGTTTTTGAATTTCTGAATTCGGAATCAAATTTGAAGCTTCGGAAAAAATTTATTGAATTGAAAACAGAAATTTTTTTGGAAATATGTGATTCTGATGAAAAAGGTACACATATAACTAAAAATCTTGGATGAGATAATTTGTGGAAGGAAGTAGTATCAGCGTTGTGAAAAAGTCTTACAATTTTTATGATTCAGTAGATCCCGAAAAGTTCAAGTCAATCTGTCAGAACATTGTGAGCCGAAAATTGAAAATAGAAAAATGGTCGCAATTTCGGATTCCTCTGGTATTTGATGTTAAAGTTAAAATGAAAAGTGAATTTTCGCAATGCAGAATTAGGAATAAATTTAAAAAATACGGAAACTGGAATTCCGCCTATCTCTGCTGTAGGACCAAGAAAAATTTAAAGCATCGAAACTATTATTGTTTCTTCCTGATTTCATGTACAAACAAACCTTTTCTATTTCATGTCTGTATTGTAGAATTTTTAATTGTTTCAAGCATTTTGACAGTAAATTTTGTTAAATTTTATTTTCTGCAATTTTAATCTTTAAAACAGAATAAAATGTTTTTCAACAACATGCAATAATTAAAGAAATTTTGGAAATAAAAATTTCATAATTTTGCAACTAGCATAGCAAAAATTTTTCCAAATAAACTTTAACACCAGATATTCCGGATTTTCCGAAGCAATTCCGAATTCAGAAATTCAAAAACTCCACGTTCCCAAACTCCACACTCCACATTGTCAATCTTCACTGACACCATTGACACGTTCCAATGTATAAGTTCAAGGTACATTTTGTAGTTGATTTTCATGAATGTTGCTAGGACATATTTTAACTTTACCAATGAAAATTAATTTTGTTGGCTATTTAATCCTGAACTTTTAAAAAAGAATGAAATGTTTTTCACCAACTTGCAATAATTAATTGAAGAAATGATTAAAGTTATTAAAGTTGCAAATTGCATAGCAAATCGAAATAAACATTATCAATATTTAACACTCGTTGAAATAACCACCCATAATAACTATACCATTCCATTTGATCCATCGACTCGCTGCTTCCACATTTCTCACGCAAAATAATTTTCTTATTTAATTAAGTTATTCCTTATGTCGGACATTTTATGGTTTATGCACATCAAACTGTCAAAAATAAGCTGTCAAAAAAAACTTTGGCGGCTCATATCTCGGCTCAGAGAAAAATTGCGCCGTTTTTGAAAACGGATTTGGAATCAGCGCATCCGAATCTATCAATGGTGCAAGTCTCATCAAAATCTCAAGCGGACGCTAAAGTGACTTCCCTTGTGATATTGCTAAACAATGTTTTAATGAAAAAAGTAGATTTTTAAAATTTTAGGCGTGTTTTTCTTATTTTTACGTGTGAACAAAAAAGTATTTTTCACTTGATTATGCAACGTTTGTCTTAAAATAATTCAAAATTGTTTTATATTATCTAAATGTTAGACTAAATACGCTTTAATAATCTTTTATTTTTACAGTTTCATTTCACGTGTAATATGTATATACTGTATAATATGTAATTCCATCAACGATTGACATAGCGTGAAAATCTAAAGTTAACTAAATATTTTAAGAGAGAGAATTTTCCTTGGAGTTTCTTTAATCCTTATAGTTCCCCACTCCAACGTAATTTTTAAAATTGATGAATCAGTTAGTAGGATCCAATTTAATATTGTATGAAAAGTTAGAATTATTTTAAACTTTCACGCCAACCCCAATAAATTTACGTATAATGTGACAATGAATTTCCACGTAAAAACTTTTAAAAGCCGTTTAAACCCCAACAATTGTCGCTTTCAACCAGCGTGTTCCCGAATTGTTTGACATTGGCACTCCACTTCCAAGAAACCGCGCCGCATTGCAAAAGACTTCGCACCAATTGCAAACACTGCCTTTTAATTTATTATTTTTAGTTTCAATATTTTTCCTTTCAGAGATCGATGCCTAATGGAAGAGCAAAAAATTAGGGGCGGAGAAAAGGTCTTGTTTAGACAGCCACACGGTTGGCCATCGACTAAGGCCATCGAATCTCTTCCTCTTTTGTTTCTCATCAATTTTTGTTATCTATTTTTTGTTTATTATTTGATGACAAGAAATGAAAAGTTTAATTTAAAAATGAAAATGGATAAAATAAAAATATTGATGACAAACAAAAGAGGAAGAGATTCGATGGCCTTAGTGGCTGTCTAAACAAGACCTTTTCTCCGCCCCTAATTTTTTGCTCTTCCATTAGGCATCGATCTCTGAAATTAATAATACTTTATTTATCAGTTAACCTTTCATTCTCATGAATTAATGAAAAGAAATTCTTAGTGCTTCAATTAATGAACTAGAAGAATCTTCATTGTCCATATAAGTGACTTGTAAATATTGAAAAGAATAAATTAAAAGGTTGAGTTTGCAATTATTGCGAAGTATTTTGAAATGAGGCGCGGTTTCGTGGTAGTAGAGTGCAGTGGTATATAGAATTATTGTTTTTGAACTATGAAATACCCAAAATCAATTTTAGAAATTTATAATTCATTATCAACAACACTTACGGGTTATTTTAAATGGTATTATTTTACTTTTCAGAGATCGGTGCCTAATGGAAGAGGAAAAAAATTAGGATAGAATTCTCGTTTTGTACGATTATGGTCAGCACACATTGAAGAGGAATTGACGAAAAAGTCCTCTGTGGCCGTGTGGCCGTCCATCATTTTTTCTTACTTTTTTCTGTTCCATTAGGCACCGATCTCTGAAAAGTACAATAATAAGAACGTGAAACCAATATTCAATTTATTTGAATAATTTCTCTTTACATTTGAATTTGGCAATTATTTACAACTATGTAGCACGGATATAAAATATAGTAAAGAACAGCGAAAATAATACAAAAGTAAAAAAAATATAAGAAACAAACATAGATTTTAGAAATGACCGCCATATTAAAGATAGTGTCTGTTAAAGTTAATTCGTTAGAATATTTCCATTATTAATATTGAAAATTTTTAGTCAAGCAGTATAGAGATATGGTGCAGAGTCGAGCCATACATCAAAGGTATATAAATAATAATTATAAAATGTTAAATGAAAAGGTAATTTTCCGGATCTCACCGGCCGGATGTAAGTACAAATATATTTGGATTTAATATGAAATCTTACACATAGAATTTCACTAATTAAAAAAAAAAATCTTATTAATCACTATTGATTTGATGACAGTTTTCGAGAACTTTTCTAGAAAACGAGCAGAATAATAAAAATAAAAACAATTATTATGATTATGATTCTGAAAAGACCTCAACAATATACAATATACATTCATAAATTTCATTTGTGAAATAGAATAGAATTATAATAAAATCATGACGAACATTGAATAAATTATTAACATTTTAATGATTGAACGAAAAGTTAAACTCATTCTCGAATAATTTATCAATAAATTGCACGCAATTTTCATGCAAAATGATTTCTAATTGAAGTAAAAGTACATCAAAATTAGTTCAATCGATAAGAATCAATTAAGAAGTTAGCAGAAGTAAATACAAACTGTTGATGAATTGATCGGAAGCGAGTCAAGAGTGTAATGAATTAAGTGTGATGGCATTGGATTGTTATTCAATAAAGAAACATACACTATTAGCGTCTTAAATTTTAAGTAAACAAATTTTGTTTATAAGTTCTTGATATCTTTGATTTTTTATTTTTTATATCGTAATTCGGTCATTATTTCTCAGAATTTTTGTAAATTTATTTTAACTAATGAAAATTTCCTAATAGTTAAATGATTCTTACAAGTTGATCCGGGTTTATTCCAAAAAAACGTTTTTTGTCAAACTTTAATAGCCTTATTTTAGCCGATTTTCTTACCAAAAAATTGTATCCGAGCACTTCTTGTGAGCTCATAATTTATACGTTACCACTTGGCGTGCCTAGGTAAACCTTTCTTGGGGGTTTTTGTATTGTTCGGATTAAAAAAGTTACATATAAAAGTTAAAATTTTAATTACTTTTGAAATGTTATATAAGATTATACTAAAAATGTTTAAATATTTTAAAGTTAATAGATTAATACTTCGAATTTCGCCAAAATGAGCGTGAAAACTGAAAGCTCAGAAAACATACTCAAATACAGTTTTTCCTTCAGAGAAGCAGTATTCAATATAGTTTAGAATGTGCTTGACACGTTTACGAGAAAACTACTCCGAAGATAATACGTGAAATGTTATAATATACATTTAAATATTAAAAAGTGCTTATTTTCATTTGGCGTTGCTTTGAAATCTTCTTGAAAGCTCAAAGCAGTGTAACTCAATTAACCCCTGTCTTAAAAAGAGGAATCTAATATTTCGTAAAGGTAAGGAAAATTTGAAAAAAACTGGGGTAGAGAATATTTGTGTAAAGTGGACTTGAAATATCTGTTAGAGACGTAAAATAAGAAAATTCACAAGAGTAAGAATAAGAAAATAAAATGTTTTACATTATTTCCATTTAGCTTTTTTGTTTTTTGTCCCTATTCCGCGTTCCGTACTTCGCGGTTTTTTCATTTTTCTCTTCCGTATTCCGCGTTTCGGAAATTGAAAATTTCATTCCGCTAAAATCACAGTTTTTTCTGATTTACAGAAGGGAAATTTTGTATGTTCGTATCTTATGCACGCCAACTGGAAATGACGATTTTTCGATTTTAAAACCTCTCTGAATATTATTACTTCTTTTCAATAAAAATTGATTATGGAAATTTTACCAGACTTCCCTTAAAATATCTACGAATTTTAATATATCTCCAAAATTCGATTTGACCACGTTTACTGAGCTCATTTTATTAACATACCAGTTGGCGTGCTTATGTTACTGTAGTTAACATGTTAATTTCAAAAAAATGGCATATTTAATATCAATTATTGTCCTTTTCAGAGATCGGTGCCTAATGGAAGAGGAAAAAAATTAGGATGGAATGAAGTTCTCGTTTGGATGGCCATCATCTCATCTCTCATCAATGTAGGTTGTCTCAAAAAATGGATAAGACACATTGAAGAGGAATAGACGAAAAAGTCGCCTGTGGCCGTCTGACCGTCCATATGAAACTATAATTTTTCCTTCTTTTACTGTTCTTCCATTAGGCACCGATCTCTGAAAAGGACAATAATATGTATTCAATATTTTCAAACATCGCATACATTAGAATAACAGTTTCTCTAAATATATGATCATTGATGGAACGATATCGAGCTTTTATTGGACATATTAAAGCTTCTTTATAAGAATTCTAATAAGAAGTAAAAGATTTACAAGTCAATGTCTGAAGCAGTGATTGACATGCATTATAGTTCAAACATTATTTACATGTAGATTGTGACGAAATTTAAGAAATTTTCGTTTTTATTCGGCCTGTGATAATACTTTATTCATTCACCATATCATAATACAAAAAAACAGGAGAACAAATAATTAAGATGAACAACTGATCCCGCAAGAGATCCAAGTTCAAATCAAAGAATTAGGAGATGCATACATATACATAGGTGTCAAAAAAATGCATACTAGTACAATAACGCCTTCGGAATATCATCAATAATATTTACAATTATATGCATACGGATACTTACTTTCAGAAAATAGATTGAGACACGATTCCAAAGAGGTAAGAGAGCTATAAAGAAGTTATTGCAAAATTTATAAGATTTGTTTGCTTTAAGTAGCGGGTTCCAGGGAGAATGACAGAAACGGACATACTCTTTAAATGAAGGACAATGATGATGATTGACAATTATTTTATAATACGTATTATTTATTAACTTAATACGCCTTATTTTAATAGATTCGCAGTCTACTTTACTCAGCCTATCGCTATAGAAGTTATACTTAATGTTAAATCTTTGACTAACGTTTCGAGAGTAGAATCGGAGTGGTTTTTCAAGAATTTCAGAGATTTTTGGGAATGATCACGTATTGGAATAAGCCTTTAGTTGCTGATCATTCAATGTGTTTCGGCTTTAATTTTATATGAAATCATCATACAACTTTCTTAGTTTGTATTCCTAATCCACGTTTCGTATTCCGGAAATTGACATTTTGTTCCGTATTCCAAAATTGAAAATGTCTATTCCGTTTATCACTAGCTTATACATTTGTTAAATTTAAAAAGAGTTTTTTTTAGTTTTTTTTTATTTTCCTTTTCTGAAATCGATGCCTAATGGAAGAGCAATAAAAAAGAAGAAAAAAATTATGGACGACAACACGGCCACAAACGATTTTTACGTCTATTCCTCTTCATTATTTCGAAAAAAAGGGAGGCCGTCCAAACGAGAACCTTATTCCATCCTAATGTTTTTCCTCTTCCATTAGGCACCGATCTCTGAAAAGGACAATAATTGATATTAAATATGCCATTTTTTTGAAATTAAAAAAATTTTTGTTTAAATTTTGAAACGCATTCACAAAAACTTTTTTAAATCTCAGCGATTCCGAGCAAATTTCCAACCGTTATAATTTTTTTATTAAAGATGCTTTAAATGAAACTAAACAAACTTCGATTTTCTAAATGAATAAACGATTTAAATATTTTCAGTCGGTGTGAGTTTGAATTTAAGTAAACAAATCTATAAAAACCAATTCATAAAAAGCGATTAATTTCAAGAAAATAATGAAAATGATAGTTTATAAAAATGAAGAACAATATTCGAAATGAACAGATGTGAGTTAGTTCCACAATCATTACCAGATTGATAACAATATCAAAACCCATGGAAAAATATGAAAATGGAACATTTAATTTTGCTGAAACTCAATTTATAAAACTTTCCATGAAAAACAGAGATTATAATGAATCATCTGATGGAAAACGAATGAAACATCACAATCTGGGTAGAGATGTGAAATCGTAGGAAGATGATTGTTGTGATATGGAAGAGAGAAAATCAACGAACGTGAATAGAAATGAAATGTGAAGACAAAACCGGTTAAGTTATGCGGCAAACAACACACAAATAATATATAAATGTGGTATATTGAATGATTTTACTATTGAATTTACCGAGAAAATAGGTGATAACATACATGAGGCACACCAAATTGTATGGTTATAAAATGAGCTCAGTAAACGTGCTCAAAACAAATTTTACGGCAAAATAATAATATTTTTGGCTAGTTTAAGAATAGGTTTCTAAACTGTCGAGAACAGTCTTTTCTGAAAAATCCATAAAACTTTTAACACGCTCTGAAAAATGGGAAAATCATTATTCCAATTCGGCGTGCATCAGGTAATATTTAAATTTAATATTATTGGGGCTAATAAGCTTAATATTCTCAAAAAAAGTTAAAACTTTTCTTTATTTTAATGTCACATTATTCGAAACTTCACATAATAGTCCTCCTAGTGACACTTGGAAAGATACTTTAAATAGCCATCGTAGTTAAAAGGTGTTTTCAGCTTGTAGCTCAATTTCAATTTTAGACTAAATCGTAGAAGCTAAAAGCCAATCGTACCCAATTCGATAAAATTTCACTAGCACTTTGAATTTTATATTTAAGTGGCTTTTCTAAGGTTCTGGAAAATATGTCGCCACTACCAAGTTTATGGCAATGTTTACCTTTCCGTTTAGAGTAAATAAAAAATTATTAGCGAATATTCTTCTTAAAATAAAATCTCATAATCTTTTATAGCTTGTTTTTTTTTTTAATTTAGCGTTAACTATTAACACCCTTCCCATATCTATCAAAAACTCTAATAAGTATTTTAAAAGTAAAAGAAAAAAAAACAAGTAAAAAATAAGTAACCTAAGTGCTCACCTAAACAGAGTACTAATTAATTTAATAAGCATACGGTAAGAAAAAAGAAAAAAATCACGTAAAAATGTAGATTTAAAAATCAATAAAACATTTAGTTAACAATTGAATTCAAGTTCAACTGAAGATCACAATGACAGTCGGTACATGTATTTCGTACAAATATAAATATCAGTATTAAAAAGTAGCAAAGTGTGGGGCAAATACACATAGGAATTATAATTATTGTCGTGGTGTAGGTTGATGAAAAATTAGGGGTAAAGGAGCATACCCCAAAAAAAGATGGTCTCGCTTGGGCTGGTGTAGATTTAATTTGCAATTTGTTTATTATTTCGCTTTTTTTCATCACAATTTTGTTTTATCTTACTAAATTGGTTGTTAAATCAACATAATATATATTATAATAAAAATTGTAGGTATATTTTATTACATTTAGTTTCGAAATAATAAACAAATTGCAAATTAAATCTACACCAGCCCAGGCGAGACCATATTTTTTTCCGGTATGCTCCTTTACCCCTAATTTTTCATCAACTACACCACGACAATATTAAATATAAAAAAAGCATTTAAATGGAGCCAAGAAAAAACCAACAATTAATATATTAAACGGAAGTAATATTTTAAGAACGTATATATCAGAGTTGCAAGGAATTCCATCTTCCGTTTTTTGTTCTCCGTTTCAAAATTAATTATTACCATTTCCATTTTCTGTCTTACGTCTGAAAAAATCGAATAGATTTCGTGCCACCCTGATATATACACTAGCTGACAAAAGTTTTGTCACAAATGTTTTTTCGGGATTAACTTTTTTGTGACTTGACCAAATTGGCTGATTTTTTGATATGATAGATTCAAATGGTTGTAGATTATTTTACAAATTCCCGCTTGTGATTACGATGATCCGTTTTACAGTGACAAGCGTTTATCGTAAAACGCGTAGCTCAAAGATATTACGCACTTTTCTTGCACTGCATTTTTTTAATAATTTTTTAAAGTTCAATTATATTTTTTTCATAATTAATTGAAAATTACAGTAATTGGTAACATTTTAGAGATGACTCCACGTAAAGAAACTCCAATCCCCGGCAAGCTGTAATCAATATGAGGGAAAACGGAATGCGTGGTACCGAAATTGCCATGGTAATTTAAACCAAATTTTGCTACTATAACAACACACTGATTCACATAAAATATCAAAAATTCAGCCAATTTGGTAAAGTCACAAAAAAGTTAAACCCGAAAAAACATTTGTGACAAAACTTTTGTCAGCCAACTTGAACGCTAATAAAACGAGCTTAGAAAACGTGCTCAAATATAATATTTTGTGAAGATTTTAAAGTTTGTAGAGAGTTTAAGAAAAAGCTGACAAACTGTCGTAGTGAATATTTGAGTAAAGTACACGTGAAAGATGAAAAAAATGCGTAAAAACTGGAAAACCATAATGAAATTAGAAAAAAAAACAAATGCACAGAATGTTATTGAGAGCTAATTTTAAATTTTATCCGATTATTATAAAAAAAACTTGAAAACAGAGGATTACAACAACAAACGAATTTATTAAACAACTCCAATGCAACGAAACCGCGCCGCATTGCAAAAGACTTCGCATTAATTTCACCAACACTACCTTTTAATTTATTATTTTTGTTAAATATTTAATTTATTAATTATTTTTTAACCGAATCGATAGTCTAATTGTTAAATGCTGTTTCTAAAGTTATAGTAGTCTAATCGCTCCTTATGAGTAAAAAAGTTAGTGGATGCACTTGAAAAACCTCTGAGGTTCTTTATGCGTCAAAGATGTTCATCTTATTTAATTCCTTTTCTTAACATTTACAATACGCATTACTTAAATGTTATTTTGATGAATAATTGATACATTAAAAAATGGAATTGTTTTTATAAGAATATATAGTCGATGCCAAATGCGATTACCACCGCAAAATGTGGCGCACTTTTCATTTAATTTTTATGGTTATTTTCTTGTTTATGCTCGTTCTATACTGTTTTTTCATAAATAAATTGAAGAATATTGTTTAGATGTTGTTTCAATCGTGGAATAAATGAGGAAAATAAGAAAATAATCATAAAAATTAAATAAAAAAAATACTATTTAAAAAAGTGCGGCGGTAACCGCATTTGGCGACGACTATAGTAAAATAAATTTTACGATAAAGAACATTCTAATTTTAATCTTTATTAAACGTTTCTCTTGAATTTTCACGTAAATATTAAAGTAAATGAAGCATTTTGAATTAAAGAAATTGAATTAATGAAGAATTTAATAAATAATTTTTCTAAAACTATCCTAAACTCGCATCTAAAAGATAAAGGCAGAAAAACTTTAAGCTTCCATTTTCCAAATTCAATTAAGCATGTTCTAGAATTATCTTGACTTGAATACCCGTTCTCTTCATAGTTACGTGAAAGTATTTGTAAACGTAGACTTTAAAAAAGCCGTAAGGTAAAGAATACATTTTTCCCATCCAAAACTATTAAAAATATTGACAAAGTGATGTCATAATCTTCGACTTTTCTTGCACATCATTTCACAAAAAAACTGGTTTGGTTTTCTAGCTAGCCTTATCCACTCAATATAGGTAAACAATGAATGTCCATGCATCCGTAGACGACTAATTAAGGATGAACACAAATGACATAAAATAAAAGAAAATAGTCACACAAATACACAAAAACATTAAAAAATAAAACTCATGTTCGATAGTTCTTTTCGGCATCCGTCGTGCTCTCGCCAATTGAAAGTCAAACAAAAAAGTGGGGTTGTTGTATTTGCCGCGCACCATTCACATAGACAGTGGATGGCGTATCGATTCCGCTAAATTTACACAGAAAAAGATCAAATATTTTAATTGCTCATTTAGAGACGGTATTTCTGCTTGGATAGATCAATTTGTTTTTATAAACTAGTAAAAAAGATTATAAAATGTTTGAACGAATCTAGCTTTCTTTAAAATGAATTACGTTCCCACTAACGCGACATTGAATTACTTTTTTAAGATTGAAGATTAAATATTTTTCTAATATTTTCGCGTTCAATTCTGCTGAAAAATTATTTTCGTAAAAAGAACCTGAACTAACTCTATAGGCAAATTGCATATGAATTTCTAAAGTCTGTGAGATAGAACGGTCACCTAACGCCAATTGGAACTAATTATTTAGACAAGGTAAAGGGCGACAGAAAACTTTCTAATGCGACTATTGTAGAAATACACTCTGGAATTGCTCAGTCTTGCCCCAAGGAGAGAAGTATAAAAGAGAATATTGCATCTCACGAATTGTTTATTACGGCTCTGGTCCTAGTCTCCGTGTAGTGGCTGACATAGGTCATTCGCAGTATTAGCTCAGGGTAGAATACTGAACCCGCATTTTACAGCATGATATTATAGGAAATACAAATTTGTATATTTTATTCATTAACCAAATCGCAATACAAAAATAATGGAGAGCAAGTAATTAAGAATAACAACTGATCCCACGAGACTTCCAAGTTCAAGTCAATAAATTGGGATATACACATATAGAGGGTGTAAAAATGCATATTAGTACAGTAATGTCTTAATACCTACAATCGTAGTGCCTACAACACACCAATTGAAATTGTAGTACATACATACTCTATCGTCCTTTTCAGAGATCTCTGCCTAATGGAAGAGGAAAAATTAGGATGGAATGAGGTTCTCGTTTGGACGGCCACTATTTTTTATCTCATAAATATGTGTTGTCTCAAAAAATGGGCAGCACACATTGAAAAGGAATAGACGAAAAAGTAGTTTGTGGCCGCGAGACCGTCCATCTGAGCAGAGATGGGAAACGAACGAAATCTTCGTGTAAACGAAACGAAAAACGAACGAAATCTTCGTGTAAACGAAACGAAAAACGAAAACGAAAACGAAAGTTTCGTTTAAACGAAACGAAAAACGAAACGACAAAAACGAAAACGAAAACGAAATTTTTTGTTTATTATACTATGACATAACTAATAACACGTAACAATTGCCGGGCCCATAAAATGTGTTAGGAAAACAGAAAGATGACAAATATGGAGCATGCTTATTTTACAACACTCTACTTTGCCTAAGGGATTGGATTGATAACATTTGGAGACCAATTTTTTCTAAAAATCCGTTAGCAGTTTTACCGGGTGGACTGACAAAGTATCTTCAACCATTGGACGTTGCTGTGAACAAACCATTTAAGGATAGATTAAGGAGCTGCTGGGAATCTTGGATGACCGATTTGAGCCAAGCAACTTTCACTAGAAATGGGAACCGAAATAGACCGTCGTACGCAACAACAAATTGGGTATCCAACAGTTTTTATAGCATTTCGGATGATGTTATTTTTAACGGATTTAGAAGAGCTTTAAGCCAAGATTATGATAGTGTTATGGAATTTTTATTTCATAGATTCAAATGTCTTTAATGTGCTAACCTTGTTAGATATATATGTTTTTTATTGTCATAGATTTTCATTGTTTTGATAGTTAATGTATCCAAAAATTTGTTATCGATTAGTCAATAAACAATTTCAATTTTTATGTTGAGTAGAACAGTTTTCATTAAATATTCTGATGACAGACGAGTGTGTGGAGACATTAGACACGAAATGAGAGAAACCTATCTCTCCCCACACCATATTCGAAATAGTGTACGAACGAAATCCAATGAAACGGTAAAATAGGGTAAAACGGCAAAACAACGAAGAAAATTTCGCGGGAAAACTGCGGTGACAGAAGAGGCTACCGTATCTTTAGGACACTTTAAAGGTCATTCCGTTTTTCGTTTCGTTTTCGTTTTCTGCTTTCGTGTAAACGAAAACGGAAACGAAAACGAAAACGAAAATTTCGTGTAAACGAAACGAAAAAACGAAAACGGTATCGAAAAAACGAAAACGAGGGGTCCAAAAACGAAAACGAAAAACGAAAACGACATCTCTGCATCTGAGGACATCATTTTTCTTCTTTTTTTGCTCTTCCATTAGGCACCGACCTCTAAAAAGGAAATAGCTCAGAAATGACTTTCAAATCTATTATTTAACAACACTAATTATATTTTTAGAGAGTTCAAAACAAGTCTGAAAAAACTACGTGAAAAATATTTTAAAATTAGCGCGTTAGACTTTATAATTGGCAATTTAAAATGTTGTCCTTTTCAGAGATCGGTGCCTAATGGAAGAGCAATAAAAGAAGAGAAAATGATAGGCGGCCACACGGCCACAAAAGACTTTTTCGTCAATTCCTCTTCAATGTGTGCTGCCCATAATTTCGTAAAAAAGAATGGCCGTCCAAACGAGAACCTCATTCCATCCTAATTTTTTTCCTTTTTCATTAGGCACCGATCTCTGAAAAGGACAATAGTAAAATCACAACTGTCATTTGGGACAATGTGATGCATAGAGACATTAAAACTCAGAAAATAGGTGGAAACACTGTTCCAGAGGGGAATTTAGATATAAAGTAGTGGTTTCAAAATTTATATGATTTGCTTGATTAAAGTAATAGCGGGTTACGGGGACAATGACAGAAGCTGACATGTTCTTTAAATGACTGACAATTACAATGGGTGACTATTGTTTTATAATAAAGTCTTATTTTGTAATTCACCTAATAGTAAGTGTCGCTTCTAGTGATCATCGTGTCCAAGGATACCACCATTCCACGATGTTGATCAACAACTTCGCCGATCTAACATCAAGCCACGCCCACCGACGATTGCATAAAAGAAGCTGATTTGGTCACAATCACATCACCCACTTAACCACCCAATCAAGAGGCAACAGCGAGCAGAAGAGGGGAATTAATCAGTGAATTTATTACCATTGAAATAAACCGTATATTCGCTCTTGCTGTTAATTACAACCTCAACATTAAGGAAAATAAGATGAAATGGAAAATGCATATGCATCAGGGTTGCACAGAATTTCATCTTCCGTTTTCCGTCGTCCCTTTAAAAAAAATCGATTTCCGTGCAACCCTGATATTCATGATGTAGCATATATACGGTAAAATGTTCGTTAAATTTTAATGGTCGGATCTGTTTTTCTGATGTTGCATTTATTCATAGGGATGATAAGCGTGGTCTTTCCAAGGCAGCTTAATGCCCCCATCGTTCAAAAAATTCAGGAAGGACGGTCAGTATTAGTCCCTTCACATAATAGCTCGGTTGAGAAAATCGTACCCGCGGAAAACTGTAATGGAACGATTAGTTCAATTTTATAACGTTTACGATGAATTCATGTGCGGTCATTAAATGAAAGATATTCCAAAAAGTATTGAATGCCACGTCCTCAAAGGCATGGAATTACTTCATTGATTGAAGAGAAAATATTAAAAACGAGTGGACCAAAATAATACAGAGCCTTAATCCTACCTAGGTGTATTATGGTTTAACTTACGCGCAGTCCCTGAAATTGTCAAGTCAGTCTTTTGACCAAAACCATATCCCAATTACGTTTTTTTGAAGCAACGTTGTTGTCAATTACAAGACTACACAGTATCAAAAATAGATAGTCAATATTCCTATTCCAGTTTTTCAATTTTGATTCCGGTTTCCGAAATTGAAAACTATCATTCCACCCATCAATTAAAAGTCTGTATTAAAGTTACTGACGAAGTATTGTGAGCCGCAGCGCAATGAGGTTCTTTTTGTGTCCTTCTGTTTATAACTTTCTAGATTCGCGGAGGTTCACAATGCGTCTATGGGTGTAGTAAAATTCATAGTTTTGAATTCTATGTTAAACATGGCTTATAGGGTCATACGTAAGGAAATTGTGGTCTCGTTTGGGCGCAAAGACAGACAGGCGAAAAAGCACAAGTAAAAATATCTTTAAACAAATATTTTATTCTACTATCCAACAGCACCCGTTCAACAGTGGAAAACAGGTAAAAATGCAAAATAAAAAACCTAACAATTTAACTCAACAAAAAGAAAACACAGACAAAGTAATCAAACATCATCAACATAATAATCCCTTAAGAAAACAAATTGAAATTCAACCACTATTTCGTTGTCAACAGTTCCCTGAAAAAATTAACCATAAAAATTCATATCTTTCGAATAATTTACCAATTATTCTTAACAGATGCTGATTTTTGTCGTACAATTCTCTTTCTATGACCAAGAAGCTTATCACAACTTTTGCTTACTTGCCCAATTAATGGCTGCAATTTATTCGCCGGATGCCTATGAATCAACATCAACAATGCATCTAAACAATGAATGACAGTTTTCTAAATCACAAATACATTTAAATTAATGAATTGATTCTAAAATACCATATTCGAATCACTTTTCCTCAAAAACAAGCAAAGTTTTTCGGTAAACTCTTTCACATTACAATCCGCTGGCAATTGCGACGATGATAAGAATAACGGAATCGATTCAACAAGTGTCACATTTAAATTATCGGAATTTATAAAACTGCTTAGCAACAATGGGAAAAGTGTTGCGTATTGATCTTGAACTTGGGACGAATCGATCATTTTTGCAAACTCCAGCAATGGTGGCACCATTGAAAACAGTTTCTCTTTATTAGCCATTTCAACCGTCTCGAATATTCGCTTAAACTCCGGAACAATCATAAAGAAAAGTCTGTAATATAATATTATATTTAGAAAACCTGTTTTCTTTAAATACTTTTGTTTCCAAAAAATACTTGAAATTTTATAGCCACATTTTGTCGGATCAAACTCATTCGACTTAAAATCAAACAAGTATTTATAGCATTCCTCAAGCTGTCCGTTCAATTCATATTCTCCCTTCGTTAATTTCTGTACAAGTTCGGAGAACATTCGAATTCCCACGGAGCTGTCTGATAAAAGATGCGCTTTGACACAAACAAATGATTCCCTAAAAACATTTAAGGAGGATAATTTGAGTTATTTGAAAGCCCAATAACATAGTGGAAATCTTCTATAATTTATTTGTAAGATGGGACTATAATTTTAGAATTTATATAGAATTTTCATAAAATCATTGTGCCCCAACTCGTATGACAATAAAATAAGCTCAGTAAACTTGCTCAAATTATAGTTTTAGAAAGATATTAACATTTTTTAGATAGTTTAAGACAAGCCTAGTTAAATTGTCGTTAAACATATTTTATTAAAACGACTCTAAAATTGTCATGCACGCTCATATATCACAAAATCATTATTTCCAATTGATATGTCTGCATATATTGATTTTTACTTTTTTTTAAACTAAAATTGTAAAAAAAATTATGTTTTAGTTTTAAAACTAAAACATAATTTAGTAAAAATCTAAAGAACTACACGTATTAAAGCTACAAAGATCTAACTCACTAAGCTAATTTAAATTCTAAAACAATTTATCGACCCAACACCAGAGATGGGCGGAATGGGAATTGTTCAATTTCGGAATAAAGAAATAGTCCGCCCATCTCGGATGTACACTAAAAAGATTTTGCTTAACGTAATGTTAAGGTTCCAATGGTTTCATAGTTTAGGCCAAACCGTCCGGTGTGAATAAGGAATTTATAATATTATGGGTTAATTTCCAGAAACACAGGACAGAAGGCTAGAAGCACGCCAATTTCATTCATAGAAATACAAGCTCATTAGATCGTTTTTCAGACAACTTTCTAGATCAATTTTAAGATATTTGAACATTTCAGTTTGTATCGCGCCTGCTGCTTAAAGTCCAGTTGGACCAAGCTAAATGTACTTAAGAGCCGAACTCATGCACACCTTATCAGGTTCGACCTTCAGGCCTCTACAGCTCCGATCTTTGATCGTAGCTATAAAAGCCTGAAGCGAAAGCCTGAAGAGCCTGAAACTTTCATAGAAGCTAATTTGTAATTAGCACGTGAAAATTCAAAAATCACGCTTACAAATACGAAAAATTTAGTTTTCATTTGGCGTGTTAGAAGTGTTCGAAGATTCTGGTAAATCATCTCTTTTAGGTCTTTTAGGTAAAATGACGAAGCGCTTTTCAAAAATTTAAACTATAACGCGAAAAGTTACAAAATATAAACACAAACTACGATAAGTGATGTAAATCAGCAAATTCGTCAGTGTAATTTGATTCGGAAAATATTGTGCTATTCAGTTATATTGAACAAAATATAAATGTATAGAAATTGAAAATAAAAAGACCGAAAACACACTTATCTAGGAAAAAGCGAAATTTACTCCGGTCGGAAAATAAAATGCATTTCCGGAAAAAATCACGGATGAAGGTATGAGTGGATGAGTATACTGGTTTAGGTCTGGTTTCTCGATGAAATAGAACAACTTCGATTCTTTTCATTTTTATTAAAAAACTACAAAACAGAAGACCTCAAAAGAATCGAACCAACACAAATTTTAAAAATTCCTCTACAATGTATATTACGCATCCTCTTATATTCAAATCAATGATTGCGTTGAAGTTTGTGAATGATTTTTTAATTAGAATATGTAACAATCCCTGAATTTTTTGCAGAAATACATTTTATTTTCCCACGGGAGCAAATTTCATTTTTCCTAGATTTAATAACATTCCTAAAGCTCTGCTGGCCTGAAACGCTTGAATTGCCTCTAATTTTTCTCTATTAATATTGTAACTTCATTTTCTTTAAAAAAAAACCTTCAAAGGATGAAACTTGATTAAGTGAAAAAGTAATATTTTTAAAATTATGGTGTACGAAACGAACAATAATACTAGATAATTACCATATATTCTTCCAGTTGTCTGTCTTCAAACCATCCGGTATCACAAAACCTCTGTTGATAGCTGCGAACAAAAACTTCCTGGCAATTTCATCCGGCAGTCCTATATCCAACAAATTTTTAATTTCCTTTTCGTCGTTTGATAAAAGCATAGCCAATCCAAATATTCGATCAATTGACTGCACATTATCTTTATGATCATAATATCGTTGCGACACTCGTTTCAAATATTCAATTCTACGGCTCTCATTTAATACCGAAACCATCTCTTGAACCATTTCATCAATATTAGATTGAGTTAAATTCTGGAAAAAACAGAATCAGAATATACATTTTCCTTAAAACTTACATTCATTAATATTGAATCAAATAACTCAACTTGTGTCCAACAGAGTTCTTCTTCCTGCTCACACCTTTTTACCATTTCGGTGAATTCTTTCATAGAAATAGCATCAATATTTTCTAAATCAAACTTAAACAATTATATTATATATATATATATATATATATATATATATATATATATATATATATATAATAACCGATTTGTTTCTCCAACTGCTGTTTCAATTGTTCCCGTACAAGATTATATGATTTTTCATCCACCGTAATTGCACAAAGAACTGGTATGATTTTCGATTGGTCTGAAATATCAGCAACTATCTCATTATTAAGTTATGCTACAAACTCCATTTATCCGTCGAATTGTCGTTAATAACGCGTTCGACTTCAGGAAAATTGTTACTTGACAAGCTTGTTATCATTTTACAATAAGGCTCACTAAATAATGATTAAATTAATTAATTAATTAATGGTGAGTAATTTCTTGAATTCAAGTTCTCTTTCTTGAGCAATTTTATCATCAAAAAGTAAGCATGATGTTTGTTATGTTCCCATTTGTGAAGCAAAAGCGATGAATTAATTTTTAATTATTGTCGTGGTGTAGGTTAATGAAAAATCAGGGTTAAAGGAGCATTCCGAATAATAAAATGGTCTCGCTTGGACAGGTGTAGATTTAATTTGTAATTGGTTTATTATATCGCTTTTTTTTCATCACAACTTTGTTTCATTTTGTTTTCTCTTACTAAATTGGTTGTTAAATCAACATAATAATGATTATAATAAAATTTTGTTGTATAATTTATTATATTTAGGATCGAAATAATAAACAAATTGCAAATTAAATCTACACCTGTCCAAGCGAGACCATTTTATTATTCGGAATGCTCCTTTAACCCTGATTTTTCATTAACCTACACCACGACAATATTTTATTTTATTAATAATAATTAATATAATGATTTAATTTTCTGCGTAGTTTAATTGTTTCTAGATTCGACAATAGAAAAAAGCGAAATAAATCAATTTTTCTCGTCGCCCAAATGAGACCAAAACTATCAGGCACTTACATTTTAATATTTATTTTGTTTTTATTATTTATATGACGTTAAACAGATTTACCTACTCATTACTTAGAGACGCTAAAAACAGAAACTAAAACAAAATAAAGAAAAATTGTACTGTAATTTACAGTAACACAGAACAATTCGGCTACAAAAACATACTAGTCGTCATACTCTAATAATTGTAAAAACTATATTTTGTCTCCCAGGGAAATTATTCCTACCAGGATATCCCTAGAATAGAAAAATCAGCACTGAACAATATAATAGCCCGCTCAAAGAAATTGAAAAAAACGGTGGTAATGTGTGAAAAAGAGCTCCAAAAAATTTCTTTGAGCTGGTCAGCTAGCTGGTTAATATTTTTTCTGATATCAGATCCAAAGCTATACAAACCATTCTGCTTCAATGATCACCGTAGACAATCCCGAAGCCATTAATGATCGACATTGCTCAATAAGCAACGGGGATGCGATTGAGAAATCAAGATATTCCTAAAATATTATAAAAAAGGTATTCAAATCAAATAAATACGAGGCACCTTTGCGCACTTATAAAACGCTATTAATGATTTTGACGGAGCATACTCTCTAGCAACCAGCAAAGATGCAAATATAGTCGACTCGAATGACTTTAAACAAACAATTCCTTCTTCATGGCTTCTTATGGCAATTTCTATCCACTGTTTCATAAATTCTAATGATTCGCTTACAACTTCTTCTTTATTGGCTGCTGTATTTACAGTATCGCCTATAAAAATAAAATAGTTTTGATATTAAAAACCTAAAAAACCTTGAACAAGACTAGAAAGCCAAGCTATTATATGCTGTAACATTTCTTTACCAATCTTTGGTGATAAGCTTTTAAATGAAATTTTCAGCAACTCCAACGCATTCTGGGTTAAACCCATTTCCGCTTGGAGGACGAATGGCTCAAGATCTAAAATATCACATTTATTTAAATAATATATTATTATACTAACTTTCAATCAATGCACGTTCCATCTGACTTTCAATACTTTGAGACTCCTTTTCAGGCAATCTGCGAATCATTCCAATCATCGATTCCACGGCATTTAATAAAACTTTTGGTACAGCTTCTAAAAGTTTTTAAATATAATGTTGTATGCATATTTCCGCGTAAAAAAACATTCCAAAAATATATAAACTCACTCCGATTTTTCGGGTTTATCGCTGTCATTCGAATTCCAGCCAAAAGCTCTTTTAGTTGGTAACAAATACTCTTCGGATCAAAGTTTTGAGAAGCCAATATCTACAAAAACTTAATATACGATTTCTTGAAAATAAGATGATTAACCAATAATTGAAGACTATCCTCCACTTCGTCATCTGTCACATCTTCCTCCGTCAGCTTCTCCGAAATAAGCATAAAGCATAAAACCGAAAACTTTGGATGCGCTACGAGACAAGAAGCGCACTTTGCCGCAAGTAGTTTCCTTGTTAGTTTTATATTCGGGACCTTAAATTAATAATTACTAGTTTAAATAGAATGAATTATTAAAATGATATTACAAAATAATATGGAAAATGGGTCAATTTAAAGAGACTAGGTGAGTGTCTTAAAAAAAAAACAGAAGCAGTACCTGATATACAGTACCGGTCAAAAGGTTGTAAACGCGGGGTTTTTCGAGCATAACTCTACGAATACTTTATTTTGATTTTTCTTATTTTTGTATGGCACATGTCCACAAATTTTCTAACGCTTTCAGAAACAAGAAGAAACAAATTTTTTTTACCCTCGACTATTCAAAAATCGCATTATCATAAAAGTGGAAATTTCAGCTAATTTTGCTGAAGAAAAGTTTAGAAAACATAAAAATAAATGTTTGTTTATATGGTTCTGCATATTGAGCAAAATTTACAGGTAATCAAGAATTGAACTTGAAGAGAATTTAACCTTGAAAAATAAACTAGGCTGAAATTTGCCTTCCATTTGTCATAAAATTGTTTTAATCTCATTATATAGTCAATAGCGAATCGAGTAGATTACGTGAAGTTCACGCCAAATTGAGTGTTTAAACTGATAGCTCAGAAAACAATCTCACCTCAAATACACTTATTCGTTCACAAAACCAGTATTATATATATATATATATATATAGTTTAGAATGCGCGTGAAAATGTTACGTGAAAGTATTGTGAAGTAAAAATACGTTTAAGCTATAAATATAAATATTAGAAATTGTTAATTTCCATTTGACGTCTGAAGTGTGTATGTCATAATTTCAATCAGGTAGATTGGATATTGCACTCCACTGCCACAATTAGTACGAATCTTGCAAAAAAGTGTGGACAACATGCAAAAACCTTTCTCACACTTTTTTGCATGATGCGCAGAAGTCGTGACAGTTGAGTGCATATTGTATTATTGCAATAATGTCACGGCGGAAGTGTTGATCTTGTTAATATGCAAATATATAATATAAATTAAAACAAAATATAATACAACTGCACACCGAAGGAACCAAACAACTGCCCCCGAAGGGACCATCACATAGGCTGACAGTGACGAATAATTTGATTTATTTTTTAAAATTTTTAGTTAATGCTTAAAATTTCTATATTATCCTTATATTTGTGTTTTATTTCATATATCATATCATATTCTCATAAAATTCTGCAATTTCTGATATGCGTGGTAACACCAAATGGAAATTTATATTTTTCAATATTTAAACGTGTATCACTAATTTACACGTATTATTTTTATATTTTTCTTTTCAGAGATCGGTGATTAATGGAAGAGAAAAAAGATTATAGCCTAATTTTTTTCCTCTTCCATTAGGCACCGATCTCTGAAAAGGACAATATTACGTGATACGTCATTTTTTCTAGTCAGTCTTAAACTATCTAAAAATATGCGTTTCTTATCAAAAAATGTAATTTGAGCATTTTTTCTGAGTGAGCACCCAAATTAATAATTCAATTTGGAGTGCTTGGTTTTTTGGTTATAATTGTTCAATAATTATGTGATTTTATCCGTTGAAAATTATTATTTTTTAATTTCTAACTTCTGATAGAGCGGCTTAGAGTCTTTCTACTATGGCTCATATTGCTCATTTAGTCTATGGTGCTTAAGAAAATAGTTGTGTTCTAAAATCAGCCGGAAAACTCATTTAGAAGTGAAAATACGTGATAAATAAACTAACCTCTTTATATTGAACGGGAAAGTAGCAGGCAATAGATTCAAACAAGTCTTCATACACCGATGCTATTTGGAAATTTGCAACAACAAACTCAAACAAGTTGAAAACTTTTAAAAGACAATTCGGTTCACGTTCGCCACCAATTGCTTTCAAAAACGATTCCAGAAAAACATCATTAATTTGTTGTAAATCTAAATATTTTCCATATAATCATTTCATGAAAATAATAAATACAGCCTAATCTATTGTACAGTAGCCATTCTAATATCTCAAATTGTTTTAATCTTTGTGCTTGATTCCATTCTTGCACATTACCTTCCCTAAATATATAACTGATGCATTTTCTTTACAGTTTCCTTTACCTGAACATATACTGAAATAGTTCATCATGTACTTCGTCTGGTATTTGCTTTACAGTATACAGCTGAGAATAATATCAAATTTATAGATAGAAATCCATTCAATTCTTACCAAATGATGAATAGCATTAATACTCGAACCACCAATCAGTGCACTTCGATCCAATGTTCTTATAAAAAAGTTTAGTAGAAATCCAGCTAAACTATTAATTAAAATTATTTTAAAGCCTTAATTAATTAAACCTTGCTCTGTTGATAAAAATTCCGAAGGCAACAACTGCACTACATCTACAATCTCATTTAATATTTTCTCCGATTCATTTGAATCATTGCCAAAGAGTCCGATACTTCAATAAATCAACTTAAATATTCAATTCAAGTTCAAATAATTTATACCCTTTGCTTTCCAAGTAACTTGATAAGGTAATTGATCGATCTTCTGCTATAATTTTGCACCACTCTTGCGGTGATCTTGTCTGATAATAATCAAATTCCATTCTGCAATCGATTTATCAATAAAAACAGCAACGAATGAGTTCGAATGTACTTATCACCTTTTCTAATATAATTAGTGATAATTTAAACTAGACACAATATAAAATAATGCAATTTTTAACCGCATTAATAATTCTACAAGCATTATTCAGCATAATAAAGGTATAAACACCAAAAATACTTTTTTAAACACCGTAAAATAGACAGAATCGCCATCAGTTGCCATTATTGGAGCAGGCATCTCTGGACTATCTGCAGCTCGTCGTCTGCTTGAACTCGGAATCAAAACATTCGATATTTACGAAGGCCTTGATAGAGTTGGTGGAAGAATTCATTCAATACCCTACAGTAGCTTTAAGCGAGTTATAAAACATCTTTTATACCATTTCAGAAGATGGTTATTTACAAATGGGTGCACAATTTATAAATGGTGAGAGCAATCCATTATACGAAATTGCAAATCGTCTACACTTAATTTCTCATGTTGTATCTGATACAGCGCATGTGGATCAAGCAACATTTGTCTATGGAAATTATAGCGTGGATAAGTTAGTTTGATAATACAATTAAACATTTTTAGTAGCAATTTTAAAATAGCTGTTTCGTTGTAAAATACCAGTGGCCGATTGCAAGAAAATCTATCGGGGAGTCGTAATGGGGAAAGGTTTTAAAGGGGGTTCATACTCTATTAAATTTCCCCTATTTTTATCGGCTAGCAATTTTCTTGAAATCTAGTTATGCTTTCCCCCAATAGATTTTTAATGGGGAATTTTTCCCCATCATTCTTGCAATCGGCCTCAGAACATGTATTGAATAGCTTAGTCTCGATTACGTCGTTGGAATATCCCTACTACAAAACTATTTTACTGAAAAAAAAACAAAATTACAGTAACATGACAATTGAGTTTAAACAGAGAAAGGGCAATTTAAGCTATTAAATGTAATGTTCCAGTAACGTCATAAGATTTTTAAATATTTTTTCAAAATTAGTATCAAGAGTTGTGTAAATATGTGAAAACTTACGAGAAACGCTTTAATTTACATCTTCGTGTCCACTCATTTAGACTTAGTTGAGATTACGTAATGATTTTTAACTTTCTAACGATTTGAAACTTCATTTAAAACATAAAAAAAACAACAAACAAATTGAATAAGTTAAAAAAAAACGGTATTTGGTGTGCACTGCCCCGAAGTATGCCGCATATTGCAAAAGACCGCGCCCCAATTGAAAAAAATAGGTCCTTCACTTTTATTATTCTTTATTTAAACTTCGTGGCAGTGGAGTGTGGTGTGCATATTGAAGAGTGCGCTTCTTTGAGTTTCAAATACAGTTTTATGGTGTATAACAGGGATGTTATTAAATCTAGGAAAAGCGGAAATTGCTCCCGTCGGAAAATAAAATGCATTTCTGCTAAAAACACGAATTATTACACCATCTCATTTTACATTTCGATTCTTTTCATTTTTACTAAAAAAAACTTTTAAAAAAATAAAAGAATCGAACCAACATAAATTTTTCGTGAATCAAATCCTCTAGCATCCTCTTTTGTCTTTATTAATTAATCCGTTTGAGTTTGAGGAAGTTTTTTAAATTGTATGGTGTAATAATCCGTGATTTTTTTTGCGGAAATGGATTTTATTTTCCGACGGGAGCAATTTCCGCTTTTCCTAGATTTAATAACATTCTATAACAAAGATGTCGGATTTCTGGATTCCGAAATTTTATATTTTAATTCCGACTTCACTTTTCATATAAACGTTAACGCCGGATACAGACAAAATTCCGGATTCCGTTTTCAAATATGATTCCCAGTTCGCGATTTCGAAATTCAAAAACTTCCATTCCGTCCATCTCTGGTATATATACATATCAGACAGGCGTTTTTGAATTTCGAAATCCGGAATTTCGTCCGTATTTTTTTACGTTTATATGAAAAGTGAATTTTCGAAATTAAAATATAAAATTTCGCAATCCGGAATTCCACCCATTTCTGGTACACTCCGGTCAAAAAACCACGAAAAACGATATCTCTCTTCATTTTATGTATCGTTGTCTGCGCGTTAAATTATTTTAAATTATATTTGTTAAAATAAATGATCGTCTATTGTAGAAGAGGAATATAGAAAAACACACGCAAAACGCAACACATCACAAAAGGCAACGCGCAGAGAAAAATACAAACACTGAGGGTGGAATTTCGTTTTGACCGAAGTGCTGGTATATATATATACAGTGTGAGCCATAATTACCCGTACTACTTTGAGTGCATGTAACTCAAAAACGAAAAGTCAGAATGGGACGAAATTAACAACAACATTTATCAATAACATAACAATTAATTATTTTCTATTTTTGTTCGACACGGCCGCCTTTCGCAGAAATTACGGCACGAAGACGTCTCGGGTAGGCTTCCACCGTGGCACGCAGGTAATCTGTGGACAGATTGTCCCATTCCTTCTCCAAAGTTTTCTTTAATGCATCCAAACTCGAATGGGGCTTAGCGTTGACCCTTTCTTGCAATACTCCCCAAACCGAGTAATCGAGAGGGTTGAGATCCGGCGATGAGGCCGGCCAATCCGAAGCCTTGATGAACCGCGGCATGTGCGTCTCGCACCACTGTTGCGTCTTTTTTGCCGTGTGCGCGGGCGCGCCGTCCTGTTGAAATATCCAGCTCTTACCGGCGAAGTGTTTTGATGTCCATGGAACCAGATTCTTCTCCAAAATGTCGTTAATGTACACTTCCTTATCGATTTTCACGCCCTTTTCCACGAAAATCAGTGGGCACTTCCCAGTTGAGCAAATGGCTCCAAAAACCATCACTGAGGCGGGGTGAGGGGATCGGTAAATTGTTCTTCCATTTTCGACAGCTTGCTGGGACGTCTGAGCAATCACTCGATGATTTTGGGCATTAAATTCGGCCTCCACGGTGAACAATTTCTCATCCGAAAAGACTGTCACCAAGTGCTCCTTCCTCCGGGTGCCGGCAAGGAGCCGTTTTGCTTTCTCCAGGCGTTTCTTCTTGTTCGCTTCAGAGAGTATGGCCGCTTTTCTTACACGATACGGAGTCATCCTAAGCTTCAATTTTACAATCCTTCTCATTGACGTATTGCTTATTTTCATATCCCGTGACATCCTCCTTATGCTGCGGTGGGCATTTCGTCTGATCCTCATTCGAACCGCCTTAACTCTCTCAGGAGTGGTCACAGATACTCGTCTTCCTCTCCCAACACGATCACAAAGTGTACCAAGCTCCTCATATCTTTTGATGGCATCGTAGACGGCTTGCTTTGGAACTCCGAGACGCTTAATGATCTCCTTCGCTGTGAAATTCTTCTTATGCAAGTCAATAATTGCAGTGCGATGTACACTAGACCTCGCCATTACCCTGAAACTTAACGGATTGATTTGAAATTTTAAACATTACATAAAAATTAAATTTAGAAAAAAATAATAAAAAATAATGCACCAAAAATGCGTCAGTCAAGTCAAATGTTCAGTACGGGTAATTATGGCTCACCCTGTATATATATATATCATTGATGGGAGGGACCCCGTTTTTTGGAATTCCGGGCGGGTGGGACCTAAAAAACGAAAATTGCAAAACCCGGGACACGTGACCGGGACTTTCAATTTTTTTCTGACCGGGGGAGTCCCTCCCATCACTATATATATATATATATATAAGTTAATGAGAAATGTGGTCTAAAGGCGTATTAAGTGAGGCTGTTTTAGAAAAAGAAAAAGTGGTAACGATTTCATTATCAATAAAATACAGAAGCTGTATATTATCTCAAATAGTATAATTACTTACGATTTCATCAAGATATATTAAATTACTCGCTATTTATTTCAGAATTCCTTAATGAGCGATTTAAAATTTTTTCAATAAACAATCCTTAAATAATAATTACAATTTCATAAAATTATAAATATGACCATCACTACTTTCTATGAGTATAAATTTTCAAAGTTTCAGAAACGACATAAAACTGTTCCTCGATTTCATCCGCCCTCTTGACTCCAAATACCGTAACATTGCCAAATATGACGAATATACATCACGTCGATACACGTTCAAGGAATTATTTACCATCGATTTCATCAACTTTCTAAATTCACATCACATCGATGGTGCTCGACGGAAAGTTTTCATCTCTCTCGCTCGTTCATTCCGTTCTTACTGGGAATTCGAATGGGCTGCTGATTGGTCAAAAGTTTGCATTATTAAGTTGCGATTTAATTTAAATATCAAACTTTAGCTCAGTGTCCAAGTCCTTAAAGAATGGAACGACTACGGCAACGAGTGTGAATCGTTCGCAACCAATAAAATTGGCTTCAAAGCTATCATTGATGATATCAAATCGCCAATCGCACCCTCATCTATAAATCTTAACACTCGTATCGAGAATATAAAAACACTTCCGAATTCAAAATCTATATTGACGTTTACGGCGAACAAAACTCAACCAGTATACGACTACGTTATCGTCACATCATCATTGGGAGTACTCAAAAAGTATCACGAAACAATGTTCACCCCACCATTGCCAAGAAAGAAAATTGAAGCCATATCAAAAATAGGGTTCGGTGGTTCTTGCAAAGTATTCTACGAATGGGATACACCCTTCTGGCCAAATGAAACTTATTCAATTGCTCCACTACCTGTGCAAGGATTCGGTCGCGATGTTCTCACGAAATTCGAGGAAGAGACAACTATACTTCAAGTAGTCGATTGGGCACCAAACGTGTTAATGGCCTGGTACGCCGGAGAAGGTCATCGTGTCATAGATAGTATGAGTGACAAAGAATTGCGCATTCAAATAACAGATCTTATGCGTGAAATGTACGATAATCCGAACATACCACCACCATCTAACATCATTAGGTAAATATGGTTCTTTTAACCGTTATCACTGAATATTAAATAGTTTATAATTCGAAAATGTATCTTACTAACTATTAGAAAGTGGTAAGAAAATGTGGTAAAAGGTAAGATAAAAAGTAAGAAACTTTTAGAATCACTGTTGGGTAGAAACTGCAGTGTTTTAAATCTTATTCTGATGAATATTTTAACACAATTTTTGTCAATATCAAAGAAAAATGTGAACAGAAAAGAAATTTACCCCAAATACAATAACTTATGCATCAGTAAGTTTATGAAATAGTAAGTGGTCTCATATTTCGAGATTTGGCTTTAAGTTTTCAGTAGATTCCCAATTAAAAAAATGTACATGCCCTACGTGATTGTAAAATGTTATTTTTCTTTAGTTTTAAGTGAGAAATAATGCAAAACTTAAACAAGAGATTTACAAATATCAATGTTGAATTTTAGAACAAGGAATTCGTAAAAAATATAAATATTCCCTCATTTAAAGATTATTGATCTATTTAAGTTTTGGCAGTGCGTCGATATGCGTCAAAAAATTTGAAATAGTCTATATTAAATAATAAAATATCGACGAATTTCAGTTATCAAGTAAAAATATCAAGATATCAAGTAATTTCAAGGATTAATTTGAAATCTAAACACAGATATGTTTTCCATAATTACCTTGGTGTACAATGATTCGCATAACTTTATATTGAGATAGACTATAACAAGTTATCGAATAACAAACATTCAAAAAATCAGAATGCTTTAAAATTCAATATTAAACTTCCACTAAAACATTCTTGATCAGGACAAAGCTAACGGAGGAACAGTTACTCTTAGGATCATATTCCTATATGACTCAAGTGCAAGCAATGTCGCGAATATCTCACTCACAATTATCGATTCCTATAAAGGTTAAGAAGCGACCAGTGGTATTATTTGCAGGAGAAGCGACACATCATCGGTATTTAATGTTATAACTCAATTAAATTTAAACCTTATTCAGTCTTTTTCAAACAACAATTGGGGCTTACTTGAGTGGACGACGAGAGGCAGATAGAATTATCACTGATTGGACTAGAAATGGTCCCAAGAACCAAGACTTTTGATAGAACTCAGAGAAAAGAAACTCTTAAAATGGTTGAAAATTATACGATACTGAATAAATACAGATTAAATGTGATTTTTATTAATATTTTTACAAACTAATTAGATTATTAAACATTACATGAATTATCACAATCTATTTCAATAGTCTACTACTATCACATTTATAGATATTATATTTACAATTAAAATTCTGGCAAGACTATGAGATCTAGATGATATAGACTTATTCCAAATTTGCAACAATCAATTGGATTTCAAGTAAGAATCCAAATTATTTGGACCACTTATTCCCAATATGTGATTAGTATTTGAAGGACGTGGTCCTAATGATGTTTCCTTAACCAGTGGATTGATTTCGTGTACTTGGAGCATATCTAACACTTGTAATGATTCATTCTTTTTTGCTGCGGCTCTCTAAAATAATATTAATTTAGTGGTTTTCTAATTAATTTTAGAAAAAATTTAAAGAGTCGAGTAATTTTAAAAAAATTGCGGAATACGGATTAAATGTAAAATGTAGCATCTAGAACTAGAACCTCCAATAAATTATTTACCAATTATAAAAAACCGTTATTTGAGATTGAGAAAACATGCTTTTTTCATTCTTTTCAATAAAAATTTCGATGAATAAAAACTTGTTAAATTTTTGATGTTCAATTTGGAGTTCTTATTTAAATCACGTTTTTTTCATTAGCCGACATTACTATTTGCAAAAAATATTATAACTTACACGGATAGTTGGAATCCTCAATAAAATCGATGAGTAACGGTCATTAGCTTCAATCGGATTATAAGCTTTTTGTAAATGTCTATGCAATACTTTTAACAGCTTCTTCTGTTCGGCTATAACATTCCGTTGAGATGCAGAATCAAGATCTTCCGTGTCTACAATTAAAATATAGAATTCATGGTCATATAGAACATATAGGAGAAACTACAGTTAGAAAACAACTATATAGGATAAATGATTAATTCCAATAACCATACCTGGATCAAAAAACATAATGGCCTGCAGCAAAGAAAATTCTGTAGTTGAAAAATTTAACTGTCTAAATGGTTTCATCACAAGGTCGATCATAACAGCCAAAACTGGTGTTATACCCGATAAGCTAAAATATTACGTTTAGAATAATTATATATATATATATATATACCTAGTTTGAGCCATGTTACTTTTCGAAGCGAGTGTATTTACTATAGACCTGTCATGTCGGTTCGTCGAAGATGGTCTCCTCTTTAAAAATGTATAATTAATTATGTCCTATCATTTAACTCACAAATAAATAATTTTTATTGAACCCGTCAGATGATAAATTTAATTTTTTAAAACAAGGTTAAAAATAAAAGATTTAAAGTAAACGTTTTTCGTTTAAAATTTGGGAGAGATCATTAAAAGTTACGAAGCAAAAACAAATAATTGAATTTTGTTATCACCTAGCGAATTAGCAATACCTAATATTTATAAACTGCTAACAATTTTTTTCAATTTATTTCGGGAACTTCCAAAATGAGAAAAAGAGAAACTTTCGTTTTTTAAAAATATTGTAACTTTCTAAGATCGGAAAAATAGAAAGAAAAACAATAACGTTCTCGTTTAACCGGCCACAAAGGACGTTACAAGCTCTTCCCCATTCAATGCGTGTTTTCTTTTTTGATGAGGTACAAAAGAGTGGCCGGTATAATGAGACCATTATTTTTTCTTATTTTTTCCTCACCCATCAGGCACCATTCTCTGAAAAGACATTAAGCCCAGAATATTTAATATTTGCATTTTATGATGTAGAGTGTCAGAGATACAGAAAATTGGATTGAATTTTCAATGTTAAATCTGGGTTATAAATATTATCAACTTACATCAGAAAAAACACGTGGGTCGAAAAAATTATGTTTCTCAGATTTTCCTTCGTGACCAGCTGTCGGATGTCCATAATCCTTCGGAATCCATGTTGCATAGTTTTCCGGAAGACTTCCGTATTCTGTTGGAAGGCGAATCATTTCTAGCTTTGGATCAACATCTAAAGGCTCCATCTTCACTTTCCTACAAACGAGTTCTTAATTCTATTCCACGTGTAAACATACTTTAATTCGAATTTGTGATTATTTTCAAATAGATCATTTCCTTCTCCAAAAATTATTCCGTCATTTATAGAACTTTCTAATCTGGACGTGCTTAAATCGTTTTCTTCAACTTCTCCGCTAATACTACTTGACACTTCTGATGGCACACGACTGCTCCCGGTTTCCGAGTTATTTATAATACCACAAAACTCTCCGCTACTTCGTACAACGTCTAGTTTAACGAACTCCGGTGTGCGAAAAGCTTCACACATTATCATAAAAGAAGATGCATGATTAGTAACCATAGCAACCTAAAGATGTTTTACATGCGTATTAATTAGATGTGAAAAACCTTATCAGTATATGGCAATGATCGAAATGTTGAGAATGTTTTAGCCCAATCGATATACAATGCAATAAGACGTTGACGCCAAAATGGCATCTTTTGGTCTGCTCGTTTAGCCATCACAACAGGATCATTCCACTAAACAAAATATTCACAAATAAATAACTTTAAGTATCTTACGTCACAATTTATTGGCTTCAAAAACCGGCTAGGGGCATTCAGCGCTTCTTCGAGCGTTTCATATAGTTTCAAATCGTTACATCTACTGAGCAGTAACGTGAAATTATTTTCAAGAGTAGTTAACTTTTCAGCGATTGGATCCAATGTATTCTAAATGATAGTAAAAATTTAACAGCAAAGCAGGATCCACTAATATTTTTGTAGAAATTAACTTTTTAATAAGGAAAATAAGAATGATTTAAAAATGTATAAAGGGCTACATGAAATTTAGCCTTATAGACATAAACCAAACCATATCCATTTTGAAGTCCTTGAAATCGCTATTTCCACCAGGACTTGAGCTTCCATTACGAGGACTACCAGAATACCGGTCATGATTAGAATCATATTCTTCTCCTTTATTAATATCATCATTTCTTCGTTTTCGTTTAGTGTAACCAATCCTATCGCGATCATTTTGTATAACTGAACAAAATATTTAATATTCCCATATATTCTCAAAAATTTTTAATTATACTAACAGCTTTTATCCATTCCAACTGACAAACATTTTTGGAGTCTACAGTATCTACAAGCACAGCGAACACCTAAATTATAGATTGTAAATATCTTATCAAAATTTATACCTTTATTCACAGGACAATTCCCGTTTCCTTGACACACGAATTCTCGTTTATTCTTTAAAAATATTTTATATAGATAACTAGAATTCTTCGACTTACAACTAACGCTCTTCGAAAAAACGTTTTACATCCATTACAGGAAGCAACGCTGTAATGTTTACCAGTTGCAATATCTTCACAAACAGCACATAATGTGCCTAAATATTAAATATTATGTATAGAAAAACAATAAAAACTTACCAGGAGGTAACTTTTCAGCCATAATAGCTCAATAATTCATTACAAGTTTAATAGAAAATACGTTTAGTTCAAGAAAAAAAATAATATATAGAGATTTATTAATATATGTACCACTTATGGCGGCTTAAGGCATTTTAATCCTGATTATTATAATAAGAATATTAATAAAGAATTTTGAACAAAAAACGTCAACAGCAATTGGCTAGCGCGATTTTCGTGCACTGACATTTTTTTATTTCCACACGAGATTCTTCTAGAAAATTGATGAATTTTTTGATTTCAAAGTTTATTTTATTTCTCCGTAACCTCAAATAATTATTGATTTTTAGCTATTTGATGACACTCTAGATATGCATTTAAATATTCTCGTCTTATTTTTATTAAGATGAGAATGGGTAAATATAAATATATTGATTTTAGGATTTATTAAATCGTTCATTTTTTAAATAATTAAAGCTTAAAAACAAAATGTGTTTAGATAGAATGTTCCGTGGTGGTGGTCCGGTTGATACAGCTTTATACGATACTTTACGAGTTTCGCCAACTGCTAGTCAAGCTGAAATTAAAAAAGTAATAATTCCCATATTGATACTTTCTGTTAAAGCTAATTACAGTCCTACTTCAAATTAGCTAAGGAGTATCACCCTGATAAGAATCCAGAACACGGTGATAAATTTAAAGAAATTAGTTTTGCATACGAGGTCCTTTCGAATCCCGACACCCGCAAAGTATACGACGCCAGAGGATTAGATGGCATTAAAGAAGGCGGCGGTGGCGGTGGAGGTATATTTATTTAGTTAGTCAGAAGTTTTAGTGATATCATTATAGGATTCCCAGGTGGTGGCCTTTTCTCTCAATTTTTCGGTGGAATGGATGATGATGATGACGATATGGGACATCCATTTGGTAGCTTCTTCGGAATGGGCGGAGGTCGTGGAATGAATCGTCGTAGAAAATTCCGGGACACTGTTCATCCATTGAATGTCACTCTTGAGGATCTATATAATGGAAAGACGTCAAAGCTGAAGGTTTCCCGAAAGAAGATTTGCAGAACTTGCGAAGGGTTTAAAACATTATAATACGTGATTTATTTTGTCATTTAGATCTGGAGGAAAGAGAGGTGTAGCTTATAAATGCGATGCTTGCCGCGGACGGGGTGTCAGAACCACTTACCAGCAAATTGGTCATGGAATGATTCAACAAATGCAGGGTAGATGTGATCAGTGTGGTGGAACTGGTATGGTTGAAAATGAAACGAGAATTTATTAGTGTTTCTTAAGGTGGGAAAGTACCAGAAAGTCAAAAATGTACTACATGCAACGGAGAAAGATGCCAGGATGATCAGAAAATTTTCGAAGTTACAATCCAGCCTGGAATGCAACATGATACGAAAATTTCGTTTTCGGGAGAAGGCGATCAAAGTGATGTAAGCTATAGATAGATATATAATCTTTCTCTGACAAAATAGGCTCTCAAAAACTAAGAATACGATTTCCGGACTCATTTTGGGGCAATTAGGATTTTTGTCTTCCATCTAATCGCGTTATTAATTTAAAATGATTATTAAATAAGCTTTTCACAAAATTTATGAAGACTTGCTCATATGGAAGTATTTGTAATGTTTATAATTTGTTCAAGTGAAATACCAAAAATTCTTAAATCATGTATTTAGTGACCGAGAGCATTTATTTCTTGATGACTGTCTTTCTGGAAAAAATATATGGTTTACTTTTACGATATATTTTTAGCACAATTTTCTGAATTTTAGAATAATAATGTTTGTTATATTTTCAGCCTGATGTTGAACCAGGGGACTTCGTAGTTGTAATCCAACAAAAAGAACATCCGCTCTTTGAAAGAAAAGGAGACGATCTTTTCTTCAAAAAGTTGAATCCTTTAAAAAGAAGTGTAATTTTGAGTTTTTCAGGAAGCTCACATTAAATGAAGCTTTATGCGGGTTCCAATTTGTTATTAAACATTTAAATGGTGAATCAATTGTTATTCAAGGAAAACCAGGAGATGTCATAAAACCAGGTACCGTTCAATAATAGTATTTTTTAATTACAAATTTTCAGATACAATTCGTGGTGTTTTGGGCAAAGGAATGCCAGGAAAGTTTTCGGTTGGAAACTTATTCGTTAAATTTGATATTGATTTTCCAACTGATCACTTCTTAGACGACGCGGCAAAATACAAAGTAAACTCAGTTTCTCAGGATGTTATTAATTCTAGGATAAACGGAAATTGCTCCCATCGGAAAAGAAAATGCAGTTCTGCAAAAATCACGGATTATTACACTAATTTTAAATTTTTTCATTTTTATTAAAAAAACTGGAAAAAAATCAAAGATCTCAAAAGAATAGAACCAAAATAGATTTTTTGTGAATGAAATCCTCTACCAGGTATGCTTCGCATCCTCTTATGAATTAATTAATCCGTTGAAGTTTGAGAAAGTAGTTTAAATTGTATGGTGTAATAAAATCCATGATTTTTTTGCGGAAATGCATTGCATTGACGGGAGCAATTTCCGCTTTTCCTAGATTTAATAACATCCAGTTTCTCATCAAAATGAAATTTTATTTTTTAGATTCTACAATCTCTCTTACCTGCACCAAAGATTAATACAGATATTGCGGGAGCAACCGAAGTTTCATTGATGGAGTATGATGAAAAGAAATATTCAAGAGGCAGAGGTGGAGATGCTTACAATGAGGATTCCGATGATGAAGGTCCGAGTATGCACGCTGGACCAGGTGTCAGGTGCCAACAACAATAATTAGTATTTTATCATATTTAATTGAATCAATTTCACTAGCAGCAATTTTTTGCTTAATATGACGGTGTTGTGAATTCTTGTTGTTTTAAAGAAGAATGATAATTAATAATTTACATCTATGTATGATTTTCCATAATTCTTGACCATCCCTCCTCAAATACTATCCATTCATCGTGAACGATACTCTCGTTATTAGCTATTACAATTATTGTTTTCTTTGTGCGTTTTATTTTTAGTGAGAAATGAATTTTATTTTTTGTTATTTTATATTTTGCATTAGGGCTAGATAAACGAAGGACGTTTTCCATTATTCTGGAAAATAGTTTTTAACTGAAATTAGACCACATTGGCAGTATCAATTTCTGAAAAATAAATTCAGCAGGACGACAAGAGAAGTCATAGTCGTACATATTGAAAAAACCCTCGAGGCGGATTGAAAAATGAAGGATTTTATTGGACTTTGCGAATTCTTTTTGTCTTTGTATGATTTTTTGTTTGCGGCGACGATCCTAGCTTCGAAATATTTGCAGACCATGAATCAAAGAAAATGTGCATCCGGCAGAATAGAAGTCGTACAACGCATTTTTATTCGATAAGAGAATTATTAGTGTCAGTAAACTGTCATATTTTATTTATATTGTTTGATTTATTATTTCATGTTGTGCATTTCAATAGTATGCTCGATAAAGGATCGACATCTTCCGAAAGATTCCATTATTCTTGACATATCAGGATTACCGTCTGTCTGAAAGTACATTGATTACAAAATAATATAGGAACGGCTGATTAAACGTATATACGCGTATAAGTTATAACTAAAAGCGATGCTAATAATAGTTTGTTAATAATTGGATACAAATACATGAAATTCTGTTTGAATAACGTTATCTAATAAAATTGGACGAATACAGAAGCAAAAGCTATTTCAGTTTTTAAGCGATACGCTAAGCATGCAGTAAATGTAAAAGTATCCTATTTGTCTAGATTGAAATGCAGAAAAGAAATCTCCAATCTTCTATAATATATGGATATCCAGTAAAATGGCTGATTCATTTGAGGGATTATAAATTAATTTACTCATACTATTTTATTTTATAATAATTGTTTTGAATTGAAACAATTCAAAATGATAACTTTTTTCATTTCTTTGGCAACAGCTGTTGATAATGTCGCAAGCACGAATCCCTGCGTTCTATGGGGATTCTTCTCTACTGCCAGTTGGAGTAATTCTGCATTCGGGAAAACTAATTTACCTATATCTAAAGGAAAATATGTATATATTACAATACTATCACTACAGAAATTCTATTAAGAATACCTGTGATGAAAGTTTTCGTCGTTTAGCTTCACTCGAAAGTTTTCGATGAGTTCGATTTTCAGTATGAAATAAAAACAATTATTAAAATGTCCATAAATCATATAATATTCCTTGTTGACTATTTTTCACTATGTAATAGGCATACCTGAAGGACTGGTGAATTTGCCCAGAACCCATTAGCGAATATTGTTATTGCTGCCGAATGAAGCAATGTTCTACGGTACTCTTCCTAAACTATTCTATTTAATACAAATTGTTATCCATTATCTTACATCTAGCTCTTCTCTAGTGTACGGCATTTTAATATTCTGTGCACGTAACTTTTCGGATAGTTGAGAATGATAGTAATCGAGCAATGGTTTTGTCAGCGTTTTTCGATTTTGTACCGATGTACATGTTGATATAACATGTTGGAAGTCTTCAACCTAAATAATATTAACATTATAATTCACCAAGTTTATTTTAGCACCGGACTGCCGCGATGCGCTATCTGCCAATCAATTATTCCAGCAATATCATCGTCTTTGTTCCAAAGAATCTGTGGTGCCCATAAGTCGCCATGGACAATAACTGATGGTCGATCTTTAAATGTAAACAACTTTGATAAACTTTATTCTTCAGCATACCATCTTGCAAATACTCCTCGGCGAAATCGTTAAAGAAGTTAATGTTCTTCTCGAATGTATTGCGCAGGAAAACTTTTATAATTTCCATACCCGGCTGCTCCGAAACTTTCTCCGCTACTATTTTTAAAGTCTGTGTGAACATGTCAACACTAGCTTTCATCTAAATATATTATCCATTAAATCTATCGCCAAATTTTAGGCTACCTCCGGTTCCATTTCAATAGATTTCCAGCCACTTGTGGTGAAGGAAAAGAAATGCAGTTTGACAAGCTCATCGACAATCTTGTACAACTGAAATTCTCCTTATAAAAATGTTTTAATCCATCCATTGTACCTGTGATTCATTGAATCCTTGACATATGTCATAGACTCTACAATTTTCAAACATTTCCATTACGATTACCGGAATTGGAGCCTCATTGGAGCGAGTGTCCACACATTTGTAAATGGCTGGCACACGTAAGGGCTTAGTATTATCTATAAATTATTTTTTTAATTAATGAATTTGATTCTTTGCGCACATTTGGAGAATAGCTTATAGTAATTGCACTCTGTGTTGTGCATGAACGTTTCCATTAAGTTTACGTTCTCAGAACGGTCTGAATTGTCACCAAATGCGGACGCCATAACGTCGCTTCCTTTTGCGCCGTTTGCTATCTAAAATAAGATTTTTACTAGTACATAGTTCAATAATATTTCTGTTTAAACCTTTACAACAACACTCTTGGGTAAGTTGGAATGATTGTCGAGATCATCATCATTGTAAACGAGATCGACTTTGCGAATCATGGACATATAGCCGAGATCGGCATTGTCCAGTGTAGTGCACTAAAAAGTATTCGTTATGGACATAATATATTGTGTTATTTGAAGTGGAAACTTTTCAATTTAGTAATCAAGTAACCACTGTTATATAGTATCAACAACAGAAACGCCAGTTTAAATACTAAAGTTGGTAGCCTTGAGAGGGTACAGTTTTACATAATGACTGGAAGGAAAATAATTTATACGCTTTAAAGAATAGCCTAAAAAGAAGCCCGTTTTGCAATTTGACGTCTTTACTGGAATATTCGGTCAATTTAGTGTTTCGAATGAGGTATTTACATGAATATGATTAAACGAATACATATTCATACAGTTAATGATTTGCTCTATTTCCCATTATTCATTGCTCTATCAATGGCGCCGGTTGAGTATAAACGTTTCGGTCAACAACGAAAAAGCTATCTTTTAATGAGAGCCATTAAAAGTTTTTTTTTCACGTTTCGTCGCGAAAATTGAAATAAAATAGAGAACTAAATTAAAATGTATAATTCCATATAAAAGAAACATCCAATGATTTTCGATGAATCCCACAAGGAGAGTGTGGAAAAAGCTTAAGGTATCCTTAAAAGAAATAAGTCGGCGTTTAAATCAACTCGAAGAATAGGCTAGAAATCACGGTCTAGAAATCAACCCAACGAAGACGATGATCCTACACAGCGACTATGCTACGAAGGACTCCATATTTTTCGGCGGTTCAGTATGCTCATCAGTAGCTGGTTCCAAGTACTTGGCTAGTTTCATTGTGATCGATGGCACGTTGAACGAGGAAAAATCAAGACAACTTGTGCGGAATTCTACAAAGCAGCTTCTATTTCCTCACATTCCAGCAAAAGGAAAAAGAGAGCTAATACATCAGAACATCGCGTTGCTATATGGTTGCGAAACTTGGACTGGCCATCTCAAGAAACTCTCCAATGTCACAAGTCGCAAGGTTGACGTGCACGAGTCGCAAGGCTGATGTGCACGTAGTGGAGCAAAATTCTTTCAGAATCGGTATTCTCGAGGACAAGACGGCTTGGCCAACATTGGCAAGGAAAGCAGAACACTCTGGAGGAAGCTGGTCCGGATCTCGAAGTCGTCGGAATGACGACGGACAATCAAATAATCAAGTTTGAAACTAAAGAAAATATGTATTAAATCTTGCAAGATGATTCCTTATCGCATTGCTTCCTCTCGAATATTGCCCATTTTAAATACCGAGCGAGGTCCAAGGAAATCAATTTTTTATAACGGAAAGCGGAAAGGGGAAAACGGAAATGGAATTTAATTCTTTCAGATGGAAGACGGAAAACGAAAGATGGAAGATGGAAATCCGTGCAACCCTGATACATACATATAATTTATATAAATTTTTAAATTATTAAAAAAAATACGGTACGTTTTAGTGTTTCAAATACTTGTTCTACAGTAAACGGATTGCTTGTAACCTGCTTCTGAAAACTTAAAATCTAACAATTAAAAGAGTAAGTTTTTAAAATTTCTCTCGTGAACAAAGTGTGTTCAGTTCGCGATGAACGCGTTCGGGTTGACCAGTGCTTAACAATTAGTCTTTCTCGAACGAAATTAATGGCAAATACCAAATTTTTCAATTGGACGCCACTATAGACATCAAAGTACATTAAAACTCGTCATTTAATATGGCATGTCAATCATGTTCTTTTATTCCTCTGATAAAAATAAATTTCGCCAACCATATGGTCTGAACAAAGGTTTGTAGGCAAAGGCCTAGATAACGCTAAACTCTAATTATTGTCAAAGTTCAATTGTTTGATACTTTTGGCTTAAAGGCAAACTGTTTTTGTCTCGTAGAAAACATTTTCGCTTTAATTTCTAATTTACAAAGTTATTTCTTGTTTTAGTAATTTCTTTTTTTATTTTTACTGTAACTTAATTATGATTATAATAATAAAAATGATTTTGCAATTTTCCCACGATTTTAAAATATTTCCACCTATTTCCGTCCACTACACTTTGACCATATATTTACAATAAAAAAGGAATTTCATTGAAAATTGTTTTAAGTTTTTCTAGAGACTTAATTATCCTTCCCCTTTTAGAGCATAATACGTTACAGATGGTGTTTTTAAATTTTAAAAAATGAATAAAACAATAAAAAATATATTTTGAAATCGAAATCCAATAATCCAATGATCCAATGCATTGGAATAGAGAAGCGGTTCCCTATGATAGTGCCTATAAGACAAAATAAGTCGAATGATATATTTACTTTTCGTCGAATTATATATTTACAATTTAAACGAGAAATTGAACTGATCGATGGATTGAAATATTAAAAATTTATTTATTTTTCTAAATGAGAAACCCAAAATCAGAATTCAAAAATAATAAATACGGAAATCGAAATCTGGAATGATATAAAACACGCAAAATCGAAATAGCGATTTCGCGATTTTTAAAGGTGTGTGAAAATTTTTACGTCTTTATAACGAAAATGTTTTTACTAGAATTTAATTAAGCTTGTCTTAAACTATCTAAAAATGTGAATATCTTTCTAAAAAGTTATATTTGAGCATGCTTACTGAACTCATTCTAATACTATACAAGTTGGGGTGCATAAAAAAATCAAAATTGGAATCCAGAAGAAATTGGAAAACGGAATCTAGAAAATCATCATTGCTTCTTACAAGAACCAAATTCACAGAATTGAAAAAAGTTTAATTTGATACTAACTGGTAAAGGTGCGCACAAAAAGGGAGCCATGCTGCTAAGGTACATTATTTTAATATTTTATGAACTATTATTTTACCACAACTCTCTAGTATAATCATTCTCATTTATGTTTAACAGAATGTTTTCTTTTGGGGATAAATTACGCATTCCGGAATTTTTCGATTTAGACTTCCGGATTCCCAAATTATCTATTTTGATTCCGAAAATCCATTTTTAATCTAGATATTAACATCAGATATGGGCCGAACTCAGAATTTCGGATTCCAAAATTGAAAGCCTTCCATTCCGCCCACTCTCTGATATTTAACGTAAATATTTATATTAATATAATATATGATTCAATCGAACACAATAAATATTTAAATATTCATTATAGACATTAATTTAAGTTGATTATGATGATCATAAAATCTTTTCAAAACTATTTTCTTAAATGATTATGTACAAACGACTAACCATATCAACCGTAGGCTTTACACCAATTTTTGCCTGAATAACATTGCATAACCATGTCTTCGTTAAAGGGCAATCCTCAATCAATAAATCCGATGCCATTTGCACTGTAATTAGTTATTAATATGAGAGAACACAATAGTGAATTGATAAGAGCACAAGACCACGATTGATGTGTTTGATAATATTATTGTTGAGCCAAAAAAAGAAGTTAATGATAGTGATTTGATAATAGATTTTTAATCTCCATCTATGTTTGTTAAGTAGTTCATTTTGGCACTTTTTGATTTTTAATTAAATATAAATTGGATTGTGTAGGAAATAACCAAATGGGAAATATATGTAGGGAGTATTAGGGTTTTGTTCAATTATTTTATTATCGACAGAGGGAATACTTTTTGGGTTGTGTTGAGGAATCAGTTTGTAGAGTTTATTCACAGTTATTTATTTGAACAAAAGCTAATAATTATAATAATAAATTAATCAATTATGTATTAGCCGTTACTGTTCACGTCTTCCTCCCACCTCTCGATCAATTTGTTGATGCCGTGCCGCCAAAAATTGCCCGGTCTGGTGTCGAAGAAGTTGTTGAGCCAGTTTTCGAGGTTCTCTTCGCCATCGAAGGTAACATCCCTCATTTGGTTTGACAGAGAGCGGAAAAGGTGCCAATCGGATGGCGCAAGGTCTGGAGAGTACGGTGGATGCTGAAGAACCTCCCATTCGAGCTCTTGGAGGGCGATTTTGACGACTTGTGTGACATTCCGCCATTTTATAAATATGTACAATAGTTTAGATCACTCAAAAGATTTGACCCTACCATGTGACTTGTATTCAAAGTAATGAAAATAACTATAAGTTATTTCTCGATGTTTAAGCTATTAGAAAAGAACGATTAAAAGTAAATTTTGGCTTAAACAACATATCATGAATCCTCCAAAGTATAATATTGAAATGTACAATTTAAATACACGTATTTCTTTGAGAAAAACCTATAAATCCAGGGAATTGTTGAGTTTTATTTTGTTATAGAGTTCTCGGATCAATTTTTCTCGAAAGTTCATTTCTAAATTAACTTTCCCGTAATTTATATAAATGTTCAGTTAACTTTGCGATTTAAATACTAATTCTTACATATACTTATTTACTTAGAAACGTACAGTATCGGTCAAAAGGTTGTAAACGCGGGGTTTTTCGAGCATAACTCTACGAATACTTTATTTTATTTTTTCTTATTTTCGTATGACAGTTGTCCACTAATTTTCTAACGCTTTCAGAAACAACTGGTAAAAGTCGCAGCTCAATACCGGCTCTCGAAAACCAGTTATGCTCGAAAAACCCAGCGTTTATTGTCGTGGTGTAGGTTGATGAAAAATTAGGGGTAAAGGAGCATACCGAAAAAAAAGATGGTCTCGCTTGGGCTGGTGTAGATTTAATTTGCAATTTTCTTATTATTTCGCTTTTTTTCATCACAATTTTGTTTCATTTTGTTTCCTCTTACTAAATTGGTTGTTAAATCAACATAATAATTATTATAATAAAAATTTTAGGTATAATTTATTATATTTAGGATCGAAATAATAAACAAATTGCAAATTAAATCTACACCAGCCCAAGCGAGACCATCTTTTTTTTCGGTATGCTCCTTTACCCCTAATTTTTCATTAACCTACACCACGACAATACAATCTTTTGACCGGTACTGTAGTTAATCAATGTTTTTCCATCACCAGTTGCATACGGCCTCCGATCTACTTATACAGTTTAAAAATAAAATTAAGACTGTAAACCCCTTAAAATACGCAACAACATAACTTGAAAAGGGTTATCCATCGGGTTAATTATTCCTGAGAGTATATTGGCAATAAATCGAACTAATGTCTTTCTGAAGCATCAGCTCCCTCGATACTCAATTTGAAATGATTGAGCCTCATGGAAAATAGATTATGGCGTGATCATAATAAACGAAATTATTTATGAAGCCTTGCTTCTCTATTATCCTAAGAAAATAATTACATGCTCTATCTGAGCACTTTTTTTGATGAGATACCAGTTTAAACTTTTAAAATAAGTATTAATTAAATTATAAAAATAGGATCTCTTACAACTACGGTAATAATAAAATAAGTAAAGTTACTACGTTTTCTCACGCTAATTGAGATAGTAAACATGATCAATAGTTTTTAATGGACCGTTTGAATATTTTAGCCAAATTAAAGGCTAAATATAAAGTCGAAGCAGAGTAAAATAAATAGCGTGAAAGTCATAGGGTTAAATTTCACTTTAACGTTTAAAAATGCAATTTAAAAACCGACTATTTCATCTTGCGTGTTGTCGTATAGTTTAGAGAAAATAATATTAAGTGGCTAAAAAGTACTTTATTATTTACACGTGGAAATGAATAATAATCGAGTAAATAATGTAAAATGTTCATTTGCATTAGGCGTTAATATATCCATTAAACAAAACTGCTCTATAAGTTTGATATATTTTCGATAGAGGAGCCATGCTTTCAAATAGAGGCAGTGTTTGGTTTTTTGTATCTATTAGCTCATTCCATTCGTGTTCGTTAAGATAGAATGGTCTTCACTTCTAATAAAAATTCAGAATATACGAAAAAATGTTAATTGCAAGTCATAACTCTGTTTGTAAAAATATTTTGATAACATTTAAGGGTATTAACTATAATAGCTTATTTGATCAAATATCTAAAAATTCTTCATATTAGGTGATAAGGAGAAGAATTGTTGTGGAAATCTAAAAAAAATTATATGCACGCCAAATTAAGTAACGATTTTATGATTTCTACTCGAGTCATAAAATTCATAAGTGTACTTTACAAAAACATAGTTATCGCCAGCCTTTTCTTAAACTATCGAAAAATAGTATTATCTTCCCAAAATATTAAAATTCAGCAGGAGGGTAACCCCTCCACTGCCACGAAACCGCGCCTCATTGCAAAAGACTTCGCACCAATTGCATGAAAATTACTTTTTAATTTATTATTTTTTTAATATTTAATTTATTATTTATTGTTTATCAGAAGAATTAGTTTAAATTTCAAGTTCTGAAACATATAATATACACTGGTGTCCAAAAGTTTGCGACACCCCCCACTAACCAGCTGTTTCGTATATTACTGGTACAGTGGATCGATCATCTCTGCTCGATAGAGTTCTTGGACGTCCCGGAATCTGTGTCTTTCCGTAGCCAAAAGGGTTCTTCAGATAATTATGGCTTCAATTTTTGGCTCATCGCTGTGACCACCACTGTTTGTGGAAAATGTACTGTAGCGTAGCGGTAATAATACCGATTTTAATGAAATTTTATGGAAATAGGTTTTTCATGACGGGGAATCCACTGGTACTACTCATTTCAACTGTAGTCCTGTAGTAATATACGAAACAGCTAGTTAGTGGGGGTGTCGCAAACTTTTGGACACCAGTGTATATATAAAATTATTGTCATTTTCAGAGATCGGTGCCTAATGGAAGAACAAAAAAAGAAGAGAAAATGATGGGCGGCCACAAACAACTTTTTCGTCAATTTCTCTTCAATGTGTGCTGTCCATTATTTCGAAAAAAAGAGTGGCCGTCCAAACGAGAACCTTATTCCATCCTAATTTTTTCCTCTTCCATTAGGCACCGATCTCTGAAAAGTACAATAAATATATAATAGTTTGGTTTATACTCTTCTGTTAAACAATAATTAATAAATAAAATATCGAAAAAATATAAATTAAAAGAAAGAGCAATTGGTGCGAAGAATTTTGCAATGCGGCACTGTTTCCTGGCAATCGTGTTTTTTCTTATATTTTTGGAAACTACTCTCTGCATTTTTCTAGAAAATATTTTCTATGCTTTAGCTAAATTTTGAATTAAAAAAAGTATTATAATAAAATGCACAATTTCAATGAATATTATTTGGAAATAGATTGGAAAATAACCGCCAACTAATCATGAATGTCTTAATTAATAGTTATTGTTATTATTTTTTTTTTAATTCAGGTGTGCTTTGGGTGTTTTTGTTCTAATCATCCAAATAATTATAGGGTGCTAAATTATTATTAATATTTTATAATTGACTTTTCGATGAAGGATCATGCCAAGAAATGTTATTTTTAATTAACAAAAATTTAGTTTAGGTTTATTCAAAGCGAACAATGAAACAAATATATTATTATAGCTTTATTTAACCTTTACTGGGGAAGTTATAACGACTAAGTTATGAGAAATTGACAATTCCAATTTTATTTTCATAAAAATAAAAGTAATAAATCTGATTTGATCTAGAAATTTTGAAGAAATATAATGAAAAACAGAGAAATTATTAACATAAATTGAATATTTGTTTCATGATCTCATTGAGACTATTTGAGAATAATTCAAAAATGTTGAAAATTAATTATTAATTTATTATATTTTGATAATATATGATAATGTTGTTAAAATTAAGAATTATTCTTGATATGATATTTCTCTGTGATTGCCAAAGTTTCCAAATTTTTTGTAAAACTGTTTGCCTATCGAACATTTATATTTTACGAACTTTACATACTTTACAAAGTATAAGAAAAACAATATTTTTGACTGCACATCTTGCCACGCAAAATATCGCGGGTATTGTTTATCTGGAGGGTCTCAACTGAAGCACGGTTTTCGTTATTACAGTTGGTCTTCCAATAAATGTAGCTGCCTATGCAGCTGCTTGATTTAATTAATGCGTCAAACATCTAAAATAAATAATTTTCAATTATTATTTATTATAGTAACACATTTGAATATTATACAATCATATATAGTTGTTGCCAAATGCGATTACCACTGCAAAATGTGGCGCACTTTCTAAATATTAATTTTTCATTAAGTTTTTATGATTATTAATGTTTCCCAGATTTATTCCACGACTGAAACAACATCCAAAACATAATCTTCAATTTATTTAAGCATAAACAGTATAAAACTAGCATAAACAAGAAAATAATCATAAAAATTAAATGAAAAAATAATATTTAAAAAAGTGCGCCACTTTTTGCGGTGGTAATCGCATTTGGCATCGACTATACAATATGGAATTTTCAATATATTATTATCGATTCCTTTTAAAAGATATTGAGGGATTATTTGTGGTTATTCTACCTGAAAAAATCATGATTTAAATATAAAAAACAGTTAAAAAACCTATATAAACAATCGAATTTTTGTTTATTCGCAAAGCTTCAGCCAACCAGCAGCGACACTAAAAAATAATTAATGGTGTTTTTTAAAACGAATTTCTGATGAATTACATTTGAAGAGAATAATAATAACAACCATGGCTGGCTAATCGCTGGAAAGTCGCCAACAAATATACTGATAACATTGTAAATCTGAACCCATAAGGCGGTCTGATCTGATTCGATACTTATTCCGAGCATCATCTGAATAACACACATTGTAAAGTTATTTCGGGCAGTTAAGATTATATATACTTGGCGCATGTATTGTTAATTGTAATGTTCAAATTATATATCAAATAACTAATTTATGTAAACTTTTTTCGAAATATTTTTTGAAGATTGTAATTAAGATTCCTAAATCCAGTGTGATGGGTTTCGGTAATCTATGTGTAATCTATAGTCGAATGAAGGTTTAAGCACGCCAAATGATAATTTTTAAAATTGTTAAACTTACAAGGGAAGTCACTTTAGCGTCCGCTTGAGATTTTGATGAGACTTGCGCTTTCGAATCTATCAATGGTGCAAGTCTCATCAAAATCTCAAGCGGACGCTAAAGGGACTTCCCTTGTTATATTTAAAAACTACAAAACGTAAATTTTTACCGATTTTTCATGTGACTTTAAAGTTTTGGTGTTAGTATGTTAATAACCTAAAATATGTTAAGCTTTTATCGATCTATAAGAGAGTGGCTATGCAGTGATTCTGTTAGATATATCAAAAATTGTTCGATATGAACTGTTACAAGGGAAGTAGAATTGGTAAACATCTCTGGTTTTTTAAACTTTGCAAAAAGATTTGTTTTGAGTCTGAAATTATGCACTAAAAATTCAGCGCGCTAAAAATGTTTTAAGGTTAAATTGTTACAAATGGGTTTGAAATTCGAAAACCCCTCCTGTTAGATATATATCATAGTCAAAACTTATTATAAAATACTATGCTTTTTACCACTCTCCGTCAATTAAGAAAATTTATTTGCTTCTCAAGGTCTCCACGAAACCCGTCAATGCTCTGTGTAACTAGCCAACGTCAACTTGAAAACCCATATCAAATATTTTGTTAAGTTGTTAACTGTTTTATAGAGTTTTAGAAAACTCTGATAAACTTGAATAGAGAACATTTTTCTAAAGTACACGTGCACGCCAACTGAAAATTACGATTTTCCGATTTTTAAGCGTATCTGAAAATTAGTAAGTCTTTTCAATAGAAAATTGATTATGACAATATCCTAAATTGCCCAAAAATATTAATATCTTTTCAAAAAGGTAGTTTTGAGAACGTTTACTGAGCCCATTTTATTAACATATCGCCTGGCGTGCACGTGAAGCGTGAAAATAAGAAAATCATTATTTCCATTTTGCGTGACTATCAAGTCATAACAACTTTTTTGTAACTAATCTATCTTTATGAATTAGAGTTTGTAAACATTTTTGGATTTTACTGTGCGTAATATTCGTATTCTTATTTGATCTAACCTACTGCACTAGAAATTATTTATTCATTCTTAAACTATTACTGTGTATTTTAAGCTTCTTAGAGAGTGAAATGTTCATCGTTACATTTATTTCCTTTGTTATATACTTTTTTTATATTCTTAAATAGTATAAGATATATAATATTTATTAGTGGGGATAGGACAGGACAAGACAATATAATATAAGAGGAGAATAATAACTAGACTAGAACTAAACTGAACTGAACTGATATAATAAAAATAGGAATGGTTTAAATACGAAATAATTATGACAAATGACTGCCCAGGTCATCACGTTTGGGAAGGGAATAATATTAATAATTTATCTGTGCCACGTTTGAAGATGCAGAGTGTAACAGTGATCATGTGCTCACCACAACACTTTTTAACAGTTATTAAGTTGTAAATAAAAATTATTATATATTGCCTATTGATAATTTGTTTGATTTAGTTTCATATTTTTTGAAAAAACAATAATTTAATATATTTTTGCTCAACAAATTTTTAAAAATTGGATTTATTAGAAAACATTTTCATAATTCGGTTCAAGTTGTTAAGTAAAACCCTTGAAAAAATAAAAAATAAAATAATAAAATGGGCAGCACACATTGAAGAGAAATAGACGAAAAAGTATTTTGTGGCTGTGTGGCCGTCCATCCGAAACTATAATTTTTTTTCTATTTTGTTCTTCCATTAGGAACCGATCTCTGATAAGGACAATAATCCGCTCAAAAGGACGACAATATAAGATCCAATTTGAGGGAATTACATAAGGGTTTAAATATTATACTATGTTGCCAAGAAACCGCGCCGCTTTGCAAACGACTTCGCACCAATTGCAAACTCAACCTTTTAATTTATTATTTTTATTTTCAATATTTACAAGTCACTTAACGTTTCATTCTGCAGAAATCCTGATCAATTAATGAAAATAAATTCTGGTTAGTACCTCGATTAATGGACCAGAAGAGTCTTCATCGTCAATATAAGGGACTTGTAAATATTGAAAATAAAAATAATAAATTAAAAGGTTGAGTTTGCAATTGGTACGAAGTCTTTTGCAATGCGGCGCGGTTTCGTGGCAGTGGAGTGCTATGTATTAGGATCTAGGTGATTTATTGTCGTCTAGGTAGAGCAAAGGATTAAATAATGATCATTTATACTGATCAATTAATCAATTCAATAATGATCAATTAATCTGAGATGACGACCTAAAACACTTCTCTTGTTAGAATGACATAGACATCATTTTTCCATAAATCAATGCATATCGTTTCTTAAAAAATAATTATTTTACTTGGAACGCCTAGAATGAAAATTAGAATAAAGAACAGTTTTTATAAAAACTTTAATCATGCTAGATAAAGTGTTGAAGACTAAAATTCGAAAAATTAAACTTACTATATTTAAATAAGCAAGAAAATCAATGATAAAATTGATTAAGGAAATGTAAAATATGTTTCTTTCCGATTTTTTAATATTCAATCCCATATAGTTTAGCCGAAGAACTGATATAAAATTAATAAATAATCCAATAATTGTTGCCATTAACATAAACAATTCCATATAAACTCCCAAATCCATGTTCTGAAATAATTAAACAATTGAAAACTTCCAAAAACAATCCAAAGTATACCCAATTTGAGGAAATTGCATAATTATCACTGACAGGGTTATACTCCCAATAAACATTACTTGATAATAATTCAAAATTGACATACAATGGAACGAATATAACCAATGTCAACGATAAATATCTGATTTTTCTCCAGTAAAATTCTCCAACAATTGGAAAGAATAGCAAAGTTACGCGGTTAAGCGATATGAGAAGCGTTATTATATATTGATAATAAGGGCTGGATATTTGGAAAAAGAAGAAATAGTATAAAGGCAAAACATTGGATTCAGCGGAAGAATGAGATTCAAACAGTGCCGATAGTGTTCCATTTTGATGTGTTTGTCTCGGAAGGCGCACTGTGATAAATGAGTTTAAAAAAATCAGGAGGTTCTGAAAAAGTTAATAAAATTTGTGTTTTTTGTCATCTAAATAATGGGTATGCTGTGTATATTTTCAGTAATTTCAGCAATTTTCTAGATAATAATTAGCGTGATTAACAACTTTAAAAAGGTATTCTTTAAAAACCCTTGTTATAAGTTGTTTTGTTACCGTATCGTGTAAGACGTGCAATTTCACTTTTCTGTCCTTATCTCAGGTTCTAGGATATCGGATAATTATTAGTCCTCGCCCAAACTTTTATAAACTTTCGAAAAGTGTTATTTAGAAGATATCATGCTCAACAATCTTTGCATTAATTTTACAAAGGAAAATTAAAAATTTTAAAAGTTAACGAAGATCAGGGATAATTGGGTTTGGAACTGGAAAAAGATCAAGTGGAAAATATAAATGGATAGGAAAATGTTTTGAGATGTTCTCCGCGACTAATACTTGGTTACCATTCTCTTGGCGGGAATCACGACTATATATCTTTGTTCCACGGATCCGATCAAAGTGGAGGATGGAATATTCTTCCACGCCTTCTCGAGTTGCTCGAACTTTTCGGCGCAGATTTTTGCTGTTAAGCTTTTAATATGGCTGAGAAGTTTTTCCCAAAGTTAGATGATGAGAATCCTCATCGCCAGTGTTGTGAATGATGGCTGAATAATAGTATTCTCACATGTTCAAGAATGTAGTAGAATGAATGGATCAATATTGATTTAAATTCGCTACATATTTATATAAATTTAACAGGTCTCGAGTGACAAGATGAATTGGATCGGATTAAGGTCCGGTCTTTGGCTTGCTCTTAAATGGATTTTTTCAAATTAAAACAGACGGTCTTCTAGAAAATCCGCGTACTTGTATCGATTCGCTCTTCGATACAGTTCAGATAAGCGATTGGAGGGACTGGATAACTGATTATACTAGCGATGAAAGTCCCGCGCTCCCTCCCATCACTGGTACAGATGGCCTACGTTTCCACCACCGCACGTCAACTGGAAATAACGATTTTCCAATTTTTAGGCGTTTTTGAAAATCTTTACGTCATTGCAATAAATCATTGTTTACGACAATTTAACTAGGCTTTCCTTAAATTATCTAAAAATATTGAGCACCTTTTCTGAGACCATTTTATTACCATACCAGTTGGCGTGTCACCGTGCTTAACAGTCGGGAGATTGTACTTTTGATCGAAAAAGTTTGTCAAAAGGACGTCACACATGTAAAATTCCATCAACACTAATCAATGACTATGCTGATAAATCCCGTTCAAACCAGAGATGGGAGGGACCCCGGGTTTTGGAACTCCGGGCGGGCGTCACCTAAAAAATTAAAATTTCCAGACCCGCGATCCGGAACCGGCACTTCCCTTTTTCTCCACCCTGAGACCTAGGACCTAAACATCAATATTTTTTTGCTCCACTCTTAATTTTTCAGCAAACCACCTTTCCGCATTTCTTTCCGCATTTTCTTTGAGCAAACGACCTTTCCGCATTTCTACCCGTCGTAATCTTTATAGTAAAAATTAGCAGAATTATTTTGAATAAAAGTTTTGTTTATGTTTGTCCAGTTTTTTATAGTTTAATATGCGTAAAAACGCGGAAATTATTTTCTAGACATAATATATTTGGCCTTAATTTTTTTACCGCGTAACAGAGAGGAAGTCCGGGACACAACGGGACACGGAACCGGAACTTTCATTTTCTTTACCGGGAAACCCGTTTTTTTAGGAAAATGGGCCGAGGGGAGTCCCTCCCATCACTGGTTCAAACGGTCCTTCGCCCACTTTTCTTCTCCGAAAATCAATGACTTCTTTATTGGACATCGTAGAAAAGTGAAATTATATGTATATATTATTGGATGTATATTAAAATTGTGTAGACAGAACTGTCGATTTAATTTTAAATTTGTTTATTATTTAGAATTTACGCCAAATGGAATACTTTTTAAAAGTGAATTCAGAAATTCTCCGTACGTTTAATTTTTTACAAGAATTTCAGATTGTTGGATACTTTATGACTTTTTTTTACAAACTGAGATGATTATTCAAACCTGATTTCCACGTAAACATTAGAAAATTGATATTAATATTCATTCGGAGTGCTTTTCATTCCTAGAAATTCTTCATTTTTGTTTAATAAATTGGCTGTTAGTTTAATAATAATTATAATAATATCTTCCAATTTTTGATTTGTAAATTACAAAAGAAATGCGAAATAAAACAAATTCAAATTTAAACCGACACTTCCTTATGTTCATTTAAGATATTTGCTAATTGCTTTACGATTTTATTATAATATTGAAAACAATATTGAAAACTTACAAAAACATAAAATACTTTATAATAAAAGAAGAAGGATCCTGTACATTTTTTGTGCACAATCGATACTGTCCAAGTGTACAACGCAAAACTGATAATTCCGTAAAAACAGGTTATAGTTATAACCGGTGTAAAAATATCCATTTCAATTGGAATTCATAAAATGATAAATGATAATTTTAACTTTAGATAATGATAATTCAAAAACTGATTGAATCCCCTGGGATGAAATGTTGAGCAAACTACACTAATCGTCTTACTGTAATTAATTTTACATTTCTATTAGTTGTGTAATACTGGTAAACAATATCAAGTGATTTAAAATTAATTAGTTAATTAAAAATAGTCACATTTTAAAATAGTGATTTTGACACAGAGGGTTCTAATAGAAAAATCAAAAATCATTGAATAAGGAAATATTGCAAAAATAAACATATATATATCAGGGTTGCATAGATATCGATTTTTTCAAACGGAAATGATTTTTATAAATCGAAAGCGGAAAAGCGAAATGGAAATAAGTTTTCTTACACGGACGACGGAAAACGGAAATGAAACTCGAAAAACGACGGAAAACGGAAGATGGAATACCGTGACAAAGATTCAACACGGCATGGTACGTTGAACAAGGAGGTTTTCAGAAGAATCAAGGCAGCTCTACAAATGTAAGTTTCTATTTCCTCACAATCCAGCAAAAGGAAAAAGAGAGCTAATACATCAGAACATCGTTCCGGCGTTGCTCTATGGTTGCAAATTCTAGGGTGCCAATCTCAGGAAATTTTCCAACGTCTCCAAAGAGCTCTCGAAATTATCTGCTTTCACGACAAGGTCGATGGCTCGATTTTTGTTAATTTTCCAGTTAGAAGGAAAATTTTCAGTTGGTCTGGGCAAGTCACAAGGCGTGCACGAGGTGGAGCAAACTTCTTTCAGAATCGGTATTTTCGAGAAGAAGACGGCTTGGCCAACATTGACAAGGAAAGCAGAACACTCTGAAGGGAGCTGGTCCGCATCTCGTCACCGTCGGAATGATGACGGACAACCAAGTAATCAAGTTTGCAAATGAAGAAAAAGTGTGTTAAATCTTGAAAGATGATTTCTCATCAGATTGGTTTCTTTGGAAGTCGTGCACGGTGGTATTGCACATTTTACATACCGAGCGAGGTAGCACGGAAATCAATTTTTCTAATGGAAAACGGAAATGAAATTAATTTTTTCAAACAGGAAGGCGGAAAATTGAAATGGAAGCAATTTTTTTGAAACGGACGACGGAAAACGGAAGTTTGAAGATGGGATTCCATGCAACCCTGATATATACACTAGCTGACAAAAGTTTTGTCACAAATGTTTTTTCGAGTTTAACTTTTTTGTGACTTGACCAAATTGGCTGATTTTTTGATATTTTATGTGAATCAGTGTTTAAAATGTTATAGTAGCAAAATTTGGTTTAAATTACCATGGAAATTTCGGTACCACGCATTCCGTTTTCCCTCATATTGATGACAGCTTGCCGGGTGGCAATTGGAGGTTCTTTACGTGGAGTCATCTCTAAAATGTTGCCAATTACTGCTATTTTCAATAAATTATGAAAAAAATATAATTGAACTTTAAAAATTATTAAAAAATGCAGTGCAAGAAAAGTGCGTAATATCTTTGAGCTACGCGTTTTACGATAAACGCTTGTCACTGTAAAACGGATCATTGTAATCACAAGCGGGAATTTGTAAAATAATCTACAACCATATGAATCTGTCATATCAAAAAATCAGCCAATTTGGTCAAGTCACAAAAAAGTTAAACCCGAAAAAACACTTTTGTCAGCTAGTGTATATATATATAATTTGAGCTCATTTATAACGATATATTTAATTATACATTCTATACAAAAGTTATAAAAAGATAAAGAATGGGATTCCAGGAATGGGGGCATCATTCCCCAAATAGATATCGCTTTTAATGCGTGGATTGTTTAACTTAAAATATTCAAATATAAAATATAAAAATATTTACACTTAAGATCATTAAACTTTGCAAAATGGAAATTGAACTACCTAATCGGGTAAACTAGAACGGAATAATCTAAACAAAGAAATACAACAAAACGTGCAAAATCAAATAAGAGACACGTTCCACAGAAGCAAAAAAAGCTTCATTCCATCCCAGTAGTTGAATCTTCTTCACGGATCTTCCGTTTTCCGTCGGTTTTCGAGTTTCATTTCCGTTTCCCGTCTTCCGTTTGAAAAAATCGATTACCGTGCAGACCGGCTACCTACAACTCCAATTTCGGAAAATTCCGCTATTCTTTAAACTTGTTTTAAAGTTTTTCAATGCATGTAATATCAAAAAATTATCAAAATAATATGAAGAAATAATAAAACAAAAATGAATAGTACGCCAAAGGAATAGTTTAAGTTTGGAGCTCAGAAAACACGCTTATTGAAAGTCATACAGTAAAACAAGCATTGTTCTCAATAGTTTAGAATGTTTTTGACAAATTCACGTGCACACCAAATTGAACGATAATAAAACAAGGTCAGAAAACGTGCTGAAATCTAATATTTTGTGAAGATTTTATTATTTTTAGAAAGTTTAAGAAAAATCTGACAAACTGTGGTAGAGAATATTTCTGTAAAGTACACGTGGACGCTGTATGATAAGAGTAAAATTAAGAAAATCATTATTTAATTTGTCGTGCACGTGAAATGTATTAAGAAGTTAATACGTGTAATTTTATAATACTTTAAAAATATTAGAAAATCTTAATTTTGATTTGAATAGGAATAAGAAGATGCACGCCAATTGAAAATAGCGATTTTCTGCTTTTTACGCGCGTCATACAAATTTTTACGGCCAGTTTTTCAGTCTTTTCTTAAATTATTGAAAAATATTAATACCCTTCAGAAATTTTAAAATTCAGCACGTTTTCTGAGCTTGTTTTATGAGCAGTTCAATTGACATGAACATGATGTCTTCTATCTTTATAAGATAAAGAATAGAAGATGATATTTTTGCTGCCACATGCGGAAAATATGATAATGATTAACAAATAATAACAAATAAAACTTCATTTCAACATGTAAACAAGTACGGTTATAAAATGAGCTCGGTAAACGTGCTCAAATCTAAACTTGCGGCAAGATAGATTAAGTATTTTAAGAATAAGAATAAAATCAACAATGCTGACAACATTTTTTTTTTAGAAAAAGCCGTAAAAACTTCCAAATCTGAAAATCACTATTTCAATTTAAGTACACCTTTAATACAATAACTCGAACTTTCTAATTAAAGGAAAGCCAACAATCTCACATACAGATTGATACCAACCAATATAATATTGTTTAACTAACGTAAGTGCATTTTCGATTTTTAAATCCACCTGAATATAAAATTTTTTTGAAACATTTCGAAGAGAAAATAAATTGTGCCTAGAAATATTATAAAATAATGTTGTTATGCTAACGCACACTAATGATACATATTTATGACTATTAATTATAGTAATTATTAAATTTTCTCAAATGTGCATTGTTCTTCATCTTAAAATTACGAGTAACAATTAGATGAAGAGATTGTTTATAGTATAGATTTTAACGGCGTATCTCATTGTTTTTCTGATTGTATAACAAAATGTATTCTTCCTTAAAAACACAAAACGTACTAGATTATTCTAATATTAACTATTTTTCGATTAATTAATCAAAACAATTTTAAAGATTTAAGAACTGTATTATATTCGATCTAGAAGAAATTAATTTACGCGTATCGAAAACGGAAGACACATGAACAAAAATGTTTATTCCAAAAAAACTTTATTTCCCTTATTAATTTAAGCCTTTTCCCTGAGTTTGGACAACATTGGTTCCATACTAATGAAACTTTTCTGATTTGGCATCCGCTCATCTTGCCACTTTTTGAAATCTAGGGTATCACGAAAGCGTTACTCAGCCAGATTATGAGCATGTGATCGTAAAAGATGATAATCCAATGGGGCTCTATCCAGAGAGTACGGCAAGTGCTCTTTCAGCTTTTTGCACTATCTTTCACTTATTTGATATCTTACCGCTAGAGCAACATGCGGTTTTATGCTGTCTTGAAGCAATATGAGTTTTACATGTCGAAGCAATCCTTCTGATGCGATTTCATACCGTAGCTTCACTAGTTGACCTACATAGTTCGATTCGAAGCGACTTTTTCTTTGAAAGTTGAAGAAGCCAAAAGTACATAACTTCTTGGGGAACCCACCATATGCACCAGGGTTGCTTTCTATCTTTTAGAAGGTAGATTTTAGCAGGTGCTTTCTACCTTTCAGAAGGTAGAAGAAAATTTAAAATTAGAAACAGAGGCTTCGATTAATCCATATAAATTTTGGTATGAATGTGAAATATTTCTGAATCTGCACAAATTGGCAATTCGTTATTCTTTCGATACCGTGAGTGAATCGAATCGGAACGTATGCTCTTTGTTTCTTTATTTATCTGCTCTCCAAATAGATCAAGGATAAAAAACTCGAAAAACTCAATATTTTTTTGCAACACGAGCCTGAAATTGTCGAAAGATCCATTGGAATTATTTTGTTTTTTTATTAGGGTGAACCAAAATTTTTTTTCCGATTTCGTCCTATTCGTAGGATTGTAACTTGTGATGAAAACTGGGTCTACTTCAGTAATCCGGACAGACAAAATCAATGATTGGAATCCGGTCAAACGGCGGAACCGGTAGCAAAACGTGATCGTTTCTCAAAGAAGGCACTGCTATGTGTTTGGTGGAATGTCGAAGGCGTAATTTACTTCGAGCTAGTTCCAAATGGTCGACCCAGACCTCTATTGTGTCCAACTTGATCGAATGTATGCGAAGGAAAAGATCAGAAATCTCGACGCCATTGAACTTCTTCCACATCCAGCTTATAGTCCGGAACTTACGCCATTTGATTATCACCTTTTCCGATCCATGGCACACTTTCTTCGTGGTCGTAGCTTTAATGACGTGGCCGATGTCCAAAACGGGTGTCGCGAGTTTTTCCCCTGTAAGAGGGAGTGGTACCGCAGCGAAAAACTTTCCGATTGTTCAAGCCATAGAGTCAAATGGTCTTTACTTTGAAACCTAATTGTTTTTCATGTGCTGTAAAATTAGATATAAATTTATAACAAAACGATCAGCACGTTAAAAGGGAAATCGACGATATTGAAGAACTTTGACTGTGTCTCCAATCTATTCATCATGATAAAACTCATTGAGACTCCAAAAATAACCAATTATTAACCGTGCAAATATATTATAAAGAGCAAAACTTGAATACTCTTTTTTAAATGTTGAGATTGATCGTTTGTTGACAGAAAATAAATAAATTAACTACAAGAATAGAATATATTTTGGCAACTAATGCAAATTAAACCAGATGTTCTAAATTTGTAGGTTATAGTGCAAGGTGAGAATTAAAAAAAGTTTTATAGAAAATGAGAAAAGACCAATTGAAAAGTGTATATAAATTAATGTTAATTGCCATGTTTATTAAACAATTGATAAATATATCATACCAACATTGATAATTATTGGGTTTCCAGAATTTTTAAATGTAGTAAATGAACGATTACTTTTTTAGAAATGATCATTAATTTCTGATCATTTTATTTATAGTTTGCTATAAAAATGAGATAAAATAAGGTAAAGTGTTTATTCAATTCAAAGCTTTTTTTTTAGTTTTCATTTAATCTGGAGATATGAATTACGACAATTTCCAGAGTGACATAATAGAATAAAAAGTTTATTATTATTATGACAAAAACATTATCATTTATGGGTTGTCATAATATATCACAAAATAAAACACTACAATGCAAACGGAACTAAAGTTAAACTTCTTGCGGATAAATTAATTTTAATAGTTTTGTGATTTTACAAGGGAAGTCACTTTAGCGTCCGCTTGAGATTTTGATGAGACTTGCACCATTGATAGATTCGGATGCGCTGATTCCAAATCCGTTTTCAAAAACGGCGCAATTTTTCTCTGAGCCGAGATATGAGCCGCCAAAGTTTATTTTTGACAGATTATTTTTGACAGTTTGATGTGCATAAACCATAAAATGTCCGACATAAGGAATAACTTAATTAAATAAGAAAATTATTTTGCGTGGGAAGTGTGGCAGCAGCGAGTGGATGGATCAAATGGAATGGTATAGTTATTATGGGTGGTTATTTCGATGGCTCAGTGTCTGGCGGATGGCGCTAGGTTGGAGGTAGGGCGTCCCCGCTGCGGAGGCAACTATTTACTCCATCCTAGCTTCCGCGGACACTGGTTTGTGGGCACAAAGATGACGCTAGGTTGTCCAGCGCGACAGCATCTATTCATCATCCTAGCACCTGCTGACACTACTTTGTGGGTGCACACCAATTTGCCTCATGTGTAAAACATAGGAGCGCAGTCGTGACTCTGATTCCGCTCGTTACGACAGCCCTGTGTTTAGCAGACGAGTTTTCTGCTTTTTAAAAAAATATTTTTTTAATGAATATTTCATACTTTTCGTGTCTAATTTAATTTGCAAACGATAGAATATGATGGATCAATTAATAATATAGGTTGATTTCATTGATTTTAATTAAACTATATTTTTTATAGCCATTTTTAGTTTTGTTGATTTTATAAAAATCACCATCATTCAAAAAAAATATTTGAAATCATCCTTCATAAAATTATATGTTATGTACCAATACCATCTCATCATTTTAAACCTAATTTCACTATATGGTTTGGGACCCAGTTTTTTGTTATGATCAGTTTTATGTTCGTATTACTCTGTTAATTTTATATTTCATTTTTAAACTCTTTTTCAATATTAAATCTTTATGATCTTTTCATATTCTATCAATTTAATAAAATTATCAAAAGTTATATTCATTCAGAAAGCTTGGTTTAATGAAAATATTTATTTTGGATCGATTTTCAAGTAATAATAAAATTACATGTTATATTTGTCCATTTTATAATTTTATCTTTAAACATGAAGAGATATACAAATAAATGGATTAAACAATCAAATAAATCGAAAAATAAAAATTAAGGGTTAAAGAATAAAGGAATATTAAAAAGAAGGGACTTGGATTGATGAAAAGAATGGGCATGGGAACAAGGAGATTATGAATGTAATGAAGGAATGTAAATGGGTAATGGAAAAGAAAATCTTCAATGAAATCTATTTTTATTTTAAAATCAGGAAGTCACGCGGAACAAATAATATTGTGATCCGTCTTGGAATATCGCTGATTTGCTCAGAAAACTGATTATCTGATTCAACCACATAGGCTTTAGCTTTAGTTAAAGCTTTAGCACAAAGGATCTTAATTTCTGCAGACATTTTTGAATTTTTCTAATATGCAATCATATTAAAAATTTAATATATCCTCATAAAAACCCATGACACTATGTTTAAGCTTAGGTTGTAAAAAAATATTTAATAGATGAACGACAACCATTGTGGTATAAGTTTTCTAAACAATATTGGAACGTTCTTCGAAAAATATATTTTTACAAATAATTTATTGAGTTATATATAAAGAAGAACCGTTCTTCATCAAATATGAAGACATTCAATGAAGTCAACCAATTCTAGTTGTTCCATGAGCTTTTTCTATGAGTGAATCCACCACCTTCACTCAACCGACTAAACGTATAGTGGCCCACGTAATAATGTTGAGAGTTTTTCCAATCTCGTGTTATTATATTAATTATGATGATTCTATAATTTTCAATATACGATATGCTTCTTTACCATTCCCAGTTCCTTTAAGCATTCAAATTCCAATTCCATTCTCAATCTCCTTGTTCCCATGCCCATTCTTTTCATCAATCCAAGTCCCTTCTTTATAATATTCCTTTATTCTTTAACCCTTAATTTGTATTTTTCGATTTATTTAATTGTTTAATCCATTTATTTGTACAACTCTTTATGTTTAAAGATAAAATTATAAAATGGACAAATATAACATGTAATTTTATTATTACTTGAAAATCGATCCAAAATAAATATTTTCATTAAACCAAGCTTTCTGAATGAATATAACTTTTGATAATTTTATTAAATTGATAGAATATGAAAAGATCATAAAGATTTAATATTGAAAAAGAGTTTAAAAATGAAATATAAAATTAACAGAGTAATACGAACATAAAACTGATCATAACAAAAAACTGGGTCCCAAACCATATAGTGAAATTAGGTTTAAAATGATGAGATGGTATTGGTACATAACATATAATTTTATGAAGGATGATTTCAAATATTTTTTTTGAATGATGGTGATTTTTATAAAATCAACAAAACTAAAAATGGCTATAAAAAATAGAGTTTAATTAAAATCAATGAAATCAACCTATATTATTAATTGATCCATCATATTCTATCGTTTGCAAATTAAATTAGACACGAAAAGTATGAAATATTCATTAAAAAAATATTTTTTTAAAAAGCAGAAAACTCGTCTGCTAAACACAGGGCTGTCGTAACGAGCGGAATCAGAGTCACGACTGCAAGTGGATTTTAAATTGGTGTGTGGGTGTAAAGAGGGCACTAGTCGTATTTCATTATATTATAAAACAACAGTAATTATAATACAATGTTTATTGAAAACAAGTAAAACAATTATATTTCCATTGTTGCTACTTGAACTTGCTTGGCACGACGTATTCATCCATGTATGACCATCATTTGAGGGCATCTAGATTTTAAAAATTAGTTTTTAGATATGTTAAGTGAGTTGAAAATTAGTATTATACTCTTCATTTTTCTGTAGACATGTATACGTATTATTTATATTAATTTTCTTCAATATTTTCACATTAAAATGATGTTAAAAGTTAATTTCTAAAGTTTAAAAACAAGCTAACGAACCACTCTTGCGTATATCAAAAAATATTTTGACCTGTGAGCCGAAAAAAGACCACTTAAAACAAAGTTTTGAACATATCGTAAAAATTCAAAAATGAATTTGTGGATTATTAATCACTTAAAGTTACTTTTCTCGACACTTGGCTTAGCGTGATAACTTTAAACATCCTTTAAATAACTTTTGTTTTAACATTTAAATCACGTAACAAAAAAAGAAAGAGCATATTATTAATTTGAACTTATTCAACGGAAACAGTTAAAAATCAAACTTTGAGTTGTTGGTTGCTGCGTATAATATAATTCGTACGTAATAAAAGGAGTCGTACAATTAATAATTCGAACATATGCACAAAGTACGGAAATGGCATCTGATGAATTTTATTTTAAGCAACAAAACGCAGTTTGATTTTTAATGGCTTCATAAATAAAAAGAATAACAAACCCGGAATGCTTCACATGATGAATGTCGTTGTCATGGATGGTGGTAGCTTGTCCTCGTGTCGATGTCCGTGGTCCTAAAACTATCCAATAATCATTAGTTAACTTTCCAAAACTTACAATAGCTTGTCAATTGTAATCAAGAAATTCCTGTGATTTAAGTGGAAATTTTCTGTATACCATGATTTCCTTGTCAACCTCCATTTTGGCAAAGTCATCATTCACATTCGAGCCTGAAATATTTAAAATTATACAATTTTCAATTTAATTTCTTGATTATTAGTAATACCTATGATAGCAAAACAAACCATTAATCCGGTTGAATTGATCCAATCCGTTGGAATAATCTCAGAGATAAACCTATATATAGGAATATAGGTTTATATGGCTCCGAGTATGTACAAGTCATCAGAACTTGTAAGTTAAGAATGAAATAAAAACATAAAACTGTTCAATAAAAACAATAAAAAACAATAACAAGACAAAAAAATAATGACGATAACTCATAAACAATGTCGTCTATTGTTGAAATGCACTTTAAGGTTGCACTATACTCGTAGCAGATCCGCACTGACAACCAAAACCATTCATCGAGTCGTTGTTTGTCTGCCTTTCTCCAGAAACGTAAAATCGAGTCGTTGTTGGTCTACTGTTCTGTATTGACCATAAACATAAACATGAGAGATAGATTTATTTTGCTTAGCGGGACAACTATACACCTGAAACTCGTTGTTGTTCGTCCTAGCTCCGTCCGCCAAACACTGAGGGGTTTTAAATATTGATAATGTTTATTTCGATTTGCTATGCAATTTTCAACTTTAATAACTTTAATCATTCCTTCAATTAATTATTGCAAGTTGGTGAAAAACATTTCATTTTTTTTTAAAAGTTAAGGATTAAATAGCCAACAAAATTAATTTTCATTAGTAAAGTTCCAAGCAACATTTTTGAAAATCAACTACAAAATGTACCTTGAACTTATACATTGGAACGTGTCAATGGTGTCAGTGAAGATTGACAATGTGGAGTGTGGAGTTTGGGAACGTGGAGTTTTTGAATTTCTGAATTCGGAATTGCTTCGGAAAATCCGGAATATCTGGTGTTAAAGTTTATTTAAAAAAATTTTTGCTATGCTAGTTGCAAAATTATGAAATTTTTATTTCCAAAATTTCTTTAATTATTGCATGTTGTTGAAAAACATTTTATTCTGTTTTAAAGATTAAAATTGCAGAAAATAAAATTTAACAAAATTTACTGTCAAAATGCTCGAAACAATTAAAAATTCTACAATACAGACATGAAATAGAAAAGGTTTGTTTGTACATGAAATCAGGAAGAAACAATAATAGTTTCGATGCTTTAAATTTTTCTTGGTCCTACAGCAGAGATAGGCGGAATTCCAGTTTCCGTATTTTTTAAATTTATTCCTAATTCTGCATTGCGAAAATTCACTTTTCATTTTAACTTTAACATCAAATACCAGAGGAATCCGAAATTCCGACCATTTTTCTATTTTCAATTTTCGGCTCACAATGTTCTGACTGATTGACTTGAACTTTTCGGGATCTACTGAATCATGAAAATTGTAAGACTGTTTCACAACGCTGATACTACTTCCTTACACAAATTATCTCATCCAAGATTTTTTAGTTATATGTGTACCTTTTTCATCAGAATCACATATTTCCAAAAAAATTTCTGTTTTCAATTCAATAAATTTTTTCCGAAGCTTCAAATTTGATTCCGAATTCAGAAATTCAAAAACTCCACGTTCTCAAACTCCACACTCCACATTGTCAATCTTCACTGACACCATTGACACGTTCCAATGTATAAGTTCAAGGTACATTTTGTAGTTGATTTTCAAAAATGTTGCTTGGACATATTTTAACTTTACCAATGAAAATTAATTTTGTTGGCTGTTTAATCATTAACTTTTTAAAAAGAATGAAATGTTTTTCAACTACTTGCAATAATTAATTGAAGGAATGATTAAAGTTATTAAAGTTGAAAATTGCATAGCAAATCGAAATAAACATTATCAATATTTAACACTCGTTGAAATAACCACCCATAATAAATATTCCATTCCATTTGATCCATCCACTCGCTGCTGCCACATTCCTCACGCAAAATAATTTTCTTATTTAATTAAGTTATTCCTTATGTCGGACATTTTATGGTTTATGCACATCAAGCTATCAAAAATAATCTGTCAAAAATAAACTTTGGCGGCTCATATCTCGGCTCAGAGAAAAATTGCGCCGTTTTTGAAAACGGATTTGGAATCAGCGCATCCGAATCTATCAATGGTGCAAGTCTCATCAAAATCTCAAGCGGACGCTAAAGTGACTTCCCTTGTTACACTAGAAAAGATAATAAAGTTGTGATTATTGTATTCGAGTTATTTCTATTTGAAAATGTTAAGGTTGTCTATTTGTACTCCCGTATTTATCAAAAAACACAAATCTTCTATATATGAAATGTAATTAGACATATATTTTAAGATATTGTTTTCAGACAGATTTTGAAATACTCAATATTGAGTTGAGCTCTATTTTGATTATTAAAACTTCTTACAGAATGTGTTACAATATTTTGATTCTATTTTTAACTGTTTCCTAAATTGCACCGAGACTTGTGACTTGGGCTTCAAACTTGGGTAATTAAACCGTTCATTATGTTAAATAAATCAATAAAAACAAAATAGTAGAAATTAATACAAATAATACACGTCCAAGGCAATTGAAACAATTGAAGCTCATAGAGCCGCCGTAAAAGAATATTTATAAAAGATATTAATTTATTCGAATAGCTTACTAAATCTGATAAAATTACGTGAAAATGGAACTCTACTTTCAACGTGCCATATAATAAAATGCGGGTGAGTAATTTAAATTGCTTATTTCCATTTGGCGTGCTAATACAGATTGAAATATACAGTGCTGTCTAAAAGGTTGTCCAGTTTTCGTTTTTTTGGTCCTAACTCTCTTCAAAATTAAGATGTTTTAATTGAAATTTATGACAATATACAATTCGCAATAATTAAACACTTCAAATTTTATTTATTATTCACCAAAATAACATTTAAACAATATACATTGTAAATGGTAAGATAGGGAATAAAATAAGATGAACATATGACTCCGCCAGAAGTCGGTTGCTCAAATATCAATAGTTCTATACATATATAACAGTAAGTTGGAGTAATAAACACATAATATGACAATTAGTAATTTTATAAAAAATAATCCACAGAGAAGAACGTTACGGGTTCTTCCACAAATATTCAAGAGTCCGTTATCTTTGGAACTTAAGAAATGGATCAACGTTAAAGTCAATAAGTGGACCAGATCTGATGAGAGCTTCCATCAGATGTCACTTAAGAAATATTGTCGTTAACCGTCATAATTTTTATTTTAAATGCTAATGTTTTTATGAAAAGAATTGTCAATTTCGTATATTTGGATAATAACTGAAAATAATTTTGAAAAGTCTACGCAGAAATTAGTTAATTGTGACTTAATATCGTATATAGCGTATGTCAAAATAGTTGACGACGCAATCACGCTGCAAATGCGGCATACTAATTAAAATTCATTTTCAAATCGATTATTTTAATAATTTTTAATTAATAAACGTGAAATATAAGTAATAACAATTAAAAATGTCACAAAAATATAATAAAATGATCGTTTGAAAATGATTTTGAATTAGTATGCCGTATTTGCAGCGTGATTGCGTCGTCAACTATTTTGAAATATGCTATTGTCGTGGTGTAGGTTGATGAAAAATTAGGGGTAAAGGAGCATACCAAAAAAAAGATGGTCTCGCTTGGGCTGGTGTAGATTTAATTTGCAATTTGTTTATTATTTCGCAAATTTTATTATAATAATTCTTATGTTGATGTAACAACCAATTTATTAAGATAAAACAATGTAAAACAAAAAATGTGATGAAAAAAAGAAATGCGAAATAATAAACAAATTGCAAATTAAATCTACACCAGCCCAAGCGAGACATCTTTTTTTTCGGTATGTTCCTGTACCCCTAATTTTTCATTAACCCACACCACGACAATAATATTTTAGTCAATTTGGAACAAATTTGCCTTTACCCCTAATTTACCCCTAATTTTTCATCAACCTACACTACGACAATATATAAAAACATAGTTACGTGCTTTTTAGGAAATTTAAATAGATACATATTATTAGAATCTCCTTGAATTCACCCAGTACTTAACGATTTTTATAATTATTATTTATTTCAAGAGTGTAATTAGTCGAAAAGTACACTTCTTAATTACTGTTTTCTGTTATTTTTATATTTTTGATATAATATAATGTAATCAAGAATCAATAAGTCAATAATATGTGTGTCATGCTTAACTATCACATGGATGATACAAAATTAGTTCGTAGAGTTTTTATATAATCTTTTGTTTCAAAATAATTTTCTTGTTGTTTGACAAGGTGTATATATTTATCTGATAGAGTTTTTCCTGTTCTAAAAAACTGTGTTTTTAGTTTGTTCTGAAATGTTAAATTTTCATCATTTTTCAGGCTTAGAAATAAATTGTAAAGGAGGCAAAATTCAGCATTTTCGACATTTGCTCTTCTTCGCTTTTCATCGAAACCAAAAAGCAGCCGAAGATGCTCGGGAAATATGCAATGTGTATGAATAAGGTGTCTTAGGCTTGTCTACTGCACAAAAATGGTTCGCAAATTTCAAAAATGGCGACTTAAATATTAGAGACACGCCTCGAAGCGGACGACCTTCGGAATCAGACGAAGCGCATCTGAAAGCAATATTGAATTGGGCGAAAAAATGAACAAAAGACAATCCTTACTCATCTTCATTCGATGGGGTTTGGCGAATAACTCAGGGCCTAGATACCTCATGAGCTCTATGAGCAAAACAAACAGCTCGTCATTGTGGAACACGCGGTCATAATCAGAGATTTTTGTACCGACGAAAAAAAAACGAAAAATGGTGCCTGTACGTCAATATGAAGCAAAGAAAGGAGTGGGTAGCTCCAGGAGATATGCTAAAACCGAGAGTCAAGCAAGGTCTCCGCTCAAAAGGATCATGATCTGGCCAAAGACAAAGGACAGCAACGTTGGTACAATAACGAATGTCTATGGGACACTAATTGGTGTCAGTGTTGCGGTTCGCGTTGCGGTCGTATAATTTCGGGTACACGAAAACGAGAGAGTGGATTCGAATAGTGAATAATATGAATATTATGTTAGGCCATTATTGTTGGAAACTATTTATTGAGATTATTGCGAATACAATACAGATAAATAAGATAATAAGATTTGGATGGAAGTTCATTTTCAGATGAAAGGCATAGGCTTAGGTACGTAAGCCTTATTTGATGTGGTAGCTGTTTTTTCAGCTTTATACTACAATATCCTTGTTATTTAATTATTCTAAATAAATATTTCAACCTTTCCCTGCATATTATTCGAAACAGTCTAAGATAACCTTATTCCCATCTCCATAAAATATCGGAATATTTCAAAATAACCCTTCTAAAAATACGGCCTAGCTTTTTGTCCTTCCTTTAGTGTATGTAGAGACACAGAAAACTAGACAAGGTTCACCCGAAATTAGACGACCGCAACGCGAACCGCAACGCTGACACCAATTCGTGTCCCATAGACATTCGTTATTGTACCAACGTAGCTGTCCTTTGTCTTTGGCCCATGATCTGCGTTTGGTGGAACTGGGAGAGCATGCTGCACTGGGAAATTCTCGAAAAAAAAAACGCAAGAGCCAACAAGAAGCTTTATTTTGCCCAGCTGCGTCGCTTAATGAGGCTATTCAACTGAAAAAAACAAGTCATCTTGCTCAATATATTGGGAAAAATATTAACCAATACTTGAGTGGAGTTTCGGGTGGAGATTGACTTGTAATACTCCTCATGAGGAGTTCTCGAGTGGGTTCAGATCCGACGAATTAGCAAATCAAATTTTGTTGGAAGGTGAAAATGAAGTAAGAAGGGCAAATTAGTCCAACTTTCTAAAGTAATAAATTGCAATAAATTATATTTTGATAAGAACTGTTTTTATGCCGACCATATTGAATTGAACGCATTTCTCACAAATTATTTATATTTGGGAGATTAAGAATACTCAAAAATTGATAAACAAAAACAGTACGCGGTTCATTAAGGACTTGGCCAACGTCATCAAAAACAAACAGGAAAGAATTGTGTAGAAAAATTGAAAAATGTTTGTTTAGATGTCCGCCAAAATAGATGTGAAACATCTTTGAGGCCAATAAATTATACGCGTAATGAGAAGGTCCGAATAGCAACACATTCTAAAATAGTTTAAATAACTTTCTAAAAAGATAATCGAAATTTTATACACTAATAAAATAATTAAAGTTAATTCACATAACCAAACAAACATGAGACTTCTTCGCAACAGAGTCGCCCTGTTTATTCGACAGCAGTGATTTAAATTTAGCGACCGCCGTTGTTACAGCTCCCAAGTTTTTAAGATCAAATGAATCCAGCTCGTTTTCTTCAGGTACCTGAAAATTACTTAACATTTCGTTTAACATAAATAAATTAATTATACGGGAATGTGAAGATAATCAGCCAAATGCTTTCGACAAGGCAATCGAGCAATATTCATCAATGCACCATCCTTAGCTATTGGGTCTTGTAGGACAACTGTCAGTAGTGATCCATCTTGTGCGCCAATTACAACAAACTGTCCCATTGGGTCGTAATTCCAACAAGTTATGGTCGCATGTGGTCGGAATGTTCCAATCAATTGACAATCGATCACGCGGAAGACTCTGGAATTTTTGATTTATATGACTTTCTGCTTGATAATTCGTTTGTAACATTAGTCTGTTAAATTAGAAATAACTGAAATACCGTAGAGTCCGATGACCACTATGATAATAAAGCACATATTGACCATCGGGTGTAAAGGAGCATGAAACATCATTGACTCCTTCAGCTACATTTCCGATCAGAGTCTTTATTATAAGTCCGGTCTTGAGGTCAACAATCTAAAATTAGTGGATTGTTTTCTAGAAAACCGACGATAGAATTTTACAAATAAGCCTCCTTTGGCGGGAGCAAACAAGCCCATTTTTCCATCGGATGAAATTATTCCATTAAATTGCGGTATTGAACGCAAAAACTTGCGGTTTTTAATATCCCAAATGCAAGCCTTGTTGTCATTTTCCAATATAATTATCTATAACATATATTAACAGAAAATGAAATTGAATTCTATGTGATAGTTTGAATGTACACGCACGCGAGGACCAAAAACGGGTGAGTTCTTTCACAAAAAACAAGATTTTGACTTGAGCAACAAGGAGCGCGTAAGATAAGAATTGCAATAGTTACTTGACAAATATGTGTTACAAATCATAAATATCCGTGGATATTTTATTCAGTAACACATTTCAAGTCAATTGCGTAGGGAAGGCGCTTAAATTGGAGGAAATTTACATAATTTAGAGTAATCTAGTATTTTACGATCAATGGAAATCTGCAAATACTGTAGCACTCCACTGCCAAGAAACCGCGCCGCATTGCAAGAGACTTCGCATCAATTGCACGATCACTACCGTTTAATTTATTATTTTTATTTTCAATATTTTATTTATCACTTAACGTTTCATTCTTCAGAAATCCTGATGAATAAATGAAAATAAATTCTTAGTACCTAAATTAATGGACCAGAAGAATCTTCATCGTCAATATAAGGGACTTGTAAATATTTAAAATAACAATAATACATTAAAAGGTAGTGATTGCAATTTGTTCGAAGTCTTTTGCAATGCGGCACGGTTTCGTGGCAGTGGAGTGCTGTAGTCTATCTTCTATGATAAATATAACATCCTCAAAGGGCGGATTTACGGATTCCAAAATTGAAAAAAAACTCTCATTCTGATCATCCCTGGGGTTGTCATTCTGTCTGTTATTGAGTGAATTTACATGGTTTTCTAAAACGATTTAATTGCATCATGTCGTTTGTTCGAATTATTATCCATGGACGGATTAAATATGGGAAAAGATAGAGGAAAAGATTGCCACTGATATCCTAATTAATTAATTCATTAAAGATTGATGAAGAATTTTAAGTTAGACGGTTTCCGTGGTGTTTTGGGGACAGAAAATTTCATTTTCCGACTGCGGAAATTTTCGGTTTTTTCCTATATTTAATAAATTTTTGTATGTTTTTGTCGAAAGCGCCCAACTCCATTAAGAGTTGGGCGCTTTCAAAAAAATAAATAATGATATCTGACTATGTTTTGAAATTAACTAAAAACCCTTAAAATTCATATGTAATAATCCTGAGTTACGGTGAAAAACGTTCTAATTTGCAGCACCGTCCTATATCGACTTTAAGATTAAATTGAAAGACTAAGACTTAACTAGACTAGACTTAAAGAAAGACTTCGCCTAACAACGTTTCCCTTGCTAGCTCAATATGTATATACAGCTTAGTCACAGAAAAGCCAAACACTTAAAGTATAAAGTCAGTTTTAGTATAATTTCAGATATTTTCAGATGAAATAGGAAACATCAAAACATTAAAATAAAAAACTTTATACCTGACCGGAATTATGCGGGACACCAATAAGCTTTTGAATAAAAATCTCTTTTTTTGTCTTTGGCTGTCGCGGTCTAAAACAGCAAATAAATCCATCATCCGATGTAAAAACCTCACCTAAACTTGATTTTCTGCACTTTGTCGACACAGTCAAAAACAATTATTCCATCGTGGCCTTTAATCAATGTGATTACGGCTATCATACAACCTCCCTGTATTTTAAAAAAATGTTATTCATAGAGACTAGTAGGAATACTTTTAGGACGGCGCACTCTTTGAAAAAACGACACGGGTATTCCGTATTGTAGTAGACACTAAAGTCGGAGATGTTATATACTGTCAAACGAGCAGTTTTCTGCTCAGCCGAATCAACTTGTTTATAAATTACACCTAAAACAATTATAATTATTAATTAGTGGGGGGGGGTGTAGTTTATTGATAAGCGAATGAATATCATATCTCTAACAGGATATACAAACTAAACAATTACATTGTTACAACCATGGATCCGACATGAGCAAAAAAGACACAGCCCGGAGACATGCGAGCATACATTATGGAACAGGACGTCTTGAAATAAATCGCTGCGCATCTGAACCGAGCGTTGTGAGTACGGAAATACACCAATTCCGGGACGTCCAAAGATTCTATCGACCAGAGATAATCGAGCAATTTGCGCGTAAAGCATCAAATTCGATGAAGTAGACAAAAAAGCTGGAGTTTCGACCTCGAGACAAACAAATTATTGATCTCTGCGTCGGACCGGAATTATTGTTCGTCACAAACTAAAAAAATGATCCACTTCTGATTAATAGTCACTCGATTTTTCTTTCAAATGAAAAGAAGCCGGACGGCTGGAATTGTTATTGGCGTGATTTGAGGAAGGATCCATTGACATTTTTCAAGAGAAACTGTGGAGGTGGAACGTGCATGGTTTGGGGAGCCTTCTCGTCAACTGGAACTCTTGATTTGGAATTCATTTCACCTCGAATGAAATCTGTGGACTATCAAAATGTCCTGAAAAAACGTTTAGTTCCATTTCTGGCATCCAGTCAAGTTATTGCCTGGACATTTTAACAAGACAAAGCCGTCATTCATGCTATACGCCGTGGTTGAGGTCAAAGAATTTAACTTTTATGGACTGGTAAGCGTATTCTCCCGATCTCAATCCAATTGAGAATCTCTGGTCCGTCCTTGCTAAAAGAATCTACCATCAAGGACATCAATTCAACACTTTAGCGGATCTGAAAGCCGAAATTCTTCGTCAATGGTCGCTGATCGATACAAATCTGATTGGAAGCCTGATTGCAAGCATGCGAAACCGAATTAATGACGTTATTCGGATCAATGGATCAGCAACAAAGTATTAAATAATGAAATTAGTCATTAAATGTAGCTAATTTTAGTGTTATTTCCTAGTTTAAAAATGATGTCTCATCGCTGTGCCCATCACTGTTTGTGGAAAATGTACTGTAGCGTATGTGATAAATCCGATTTTAATTCAATTTTATGGAAATGTGTTTTTCATCCACTGGTAACACTTATTTTAACTGTAGTCGTAGAGTAATATACAAAACAGCTAAACTTTTGGACACCAGTTCACGTCAACTGGAAAAGTTTCAGCCGATATGCATTTCAGTTGTTCATATAATCTAGATTTGTATTATTTTAATGGTCTAGATAACTTCTAATATGCATATTACATATTAGCTAATATGTAATAAAGATTCAATTTCATAAAGAATTCACTGGAAATACTATAATACGCTGTCAAAATTTAAAAAATCGAAATTTAATTTAAGTGTAGACTTTTAATACAATTTTTAAAATGTATTTTGACTATTTTATGTTAAGTTAACCTATCTACACTAGCTGACAAAAGTTTTGTCACAAATGTTTTTTCGGGTGTAACTTTTTTGTGACTTGACCAAATTGGCTGGTTTTTTGATATTTTATGTGAATCAGTGTTTAAAATGTTATAGTAGCAAAATTTGGTTTAAATTACCATTTTACCATGGCAATTTCGGTACCACGCATTCCAATTGGAGTTTCTTTACGTGGAGTCATCTCTAAAATGTTGCCAATTACTGCTATTTTCAATAAATTATGAAAAAAATATAATTGAACTTTAAAAATTATTAAAAAATGCAGTGCAAGAAAAGTGCGTAATATCTTTGAGCTACGCGTTTTACGATAAATGCTTGTCACTGTAAAACGGATCACCGTAATCACAAGCGGGAATTTGTAAAATAATCTACAACCGTATGAATCTATCATATCAAAAAATCAGCAAATTTGGTCAAGACACAAAAAAGTTAAAACCGAAAAAACATTTGTGACAAAACTTTTGCCAGCTAGTGTATATATCATCAAGTTATACCACTATGTGTGGATTTACAACTTTAAATGAGACCGTCATTTTATTATCCAGAGCGTAGTGCAATAGTACAACACAATAAGATTACGACAGAAGAATTACCTATTAGTTCCTCTTTATTTAAATAAAATATTTGAAATACATTCGGAGCAGGAGTTGAATTAATAACAGACTGTGTCCGTAGATCCCAAAGAAGAAGTTGATCGCATTCTACAGAGACAATTGTCCTCCCATCAGAAGCGACAAGCGAGTCTGACACCACTGCTCCATGCACATATGCAACCAATGATGCAATGTAACGGTGGCTTCTGAAAACTTGCTAAATTCGATATATTAGTTATTATATTACTTAATATCCCAAATTCCAATGTTCTTCCTTGTTTGGATCGCCGCTAAAGAAGGTTTATCCTTTGCAATGGATATCTTTTCAATTGCTTGATCCATAGTGCTAACACTAAACGATTTCTCGAAAATGTTTTCCATATTCCAAATCTTAATGGAATGATCCAATGATGAAGATATAAGAATATTAGAAGATGAATGACTTATTGATTCGAGGTTAAGAATTCGGCCGAAATGTGCATCAAGACATCGCAAAAGTTCACCATTTTTGACATTCCAAATGTACAATTGTTTACGTACTCCTGCTACGAAGACGGTATCATGTGACGCGAAGGATACTGTGCTTGTAGTGTGGCGGGGACGTATTGGAATATTACGAATATTCATTGGCAAGTAAAGCGTGACAGGAGTGTAATCACTATTGTCGCGATATATTATAAAATGCTTAATTATGTTCTATGAATCTTTTTTTATTTACACCTACTTCGACACAAATGCCTACTATCCAATTGGTATTATTGTTTCCGGAGCCTGGACGATGAAATATTTTGATATGGTTCACTCTATCCGGCAGGTTTTCTTTGATAATCGTAAAGAAACATAATTTATGGATTTTATTTATATTTTGGGTTAAACTAACCTCAGTTACTCGGTATTCACAATTTGATAATTGGATTCGTACCAAAGCAAGTCCATGAATGTCATTTTCTTTATCTGTTGTGTGAGTAAAGTTATTTTAAAAAGGAAATCGACGGTTTTGTTTCTATTATTTTAGTCAATTTGGAACACATTTGCACACTAAATGGAATTCTACAGTTTACATTATTTAATCGCATTTTATTTATTTTCACATCATTTTCATGTATTTAAATTTATCTGATTTTCACTAAACTACCAGAGAACATTAATATTGTCGTGGTGTAGGTTGGTGAAAAATTAGGGGTAAAGGAGCATACTCCAAAAAAAAAGATGGTCTCGCTTGGGCTGGTGTAGATTTAATTTGCAATTTGTTTATTATTTCGCTTGTTTTCATCACAATTTTGTTTTCTCTTACTAAATTGGTTGTTAAATCAACATAATAATTATTATTATAAAAATTTTAGGTATAATTTATTATATTTAGGGTCGAAATAATAAACAAATTGCAAATTAAATCTACACCAGCCCAAGCGAGACCATCTTTTTTTCGGTATGCTCCTTTACCCCTAATTTTTCATCAACCTACACCACGACAATATCTTTATTAAAAATTTTTACAACAGCTTTATGAGCTTCTAATTTCATTTGGAACACATTCGGAGAAATTTTTGCTTATTCTGTTATCCTGATTTCCATTGTAAAAAGATTTTTCTTTATTCTTCTATATACTTCTCTATCAGAGATGTCGTTTTCGTTTTTCGTTTTCGTTTTTGGACCCCTCGTTTTCGTTTTTTCGTTTCGTTTACACGAAATTTTCGTTTTCGTTTTCGTTTCCGTTTTCGTTTACACGAAAATTTCGTTGTCGTTTTCGTTTTCGTTTTCGTTTACACGAAAGTAGAAAACGAAAACGAAACGAAAAACGGAATGACCTTTAAAGTGTCCTAAAGATACGGTAGCCTCTTCTGTCACCGCAGTTTTCCAGCGAAATTTTCTTCGTTGTTTTGCCGTTTTACCCTATTTTACCGTTTCATTGGATTTCGTTCGTACACTATTTCGAATATGGTGCGGGAGATAGGTTTCTCTCATTTCGCGTCTAATGTGACACACTCGTCTGTCATCAGAATATTTAATGAAAACTGTTTTACTCAACATAAAAATTGAAATTGTTTATTGACTAATCGATAACAAATTTTTGGATACATTAACTATCAAAACAATCAAAATCTATAACAATAAAAAACATATATACCTAACAAGGTTAGCACATTAAAGACATTTGAATCTATCACATAAAACTTCCATAACACTATCATAATCTTGGCTTAAAGATCTTCTAAATCCGTTAAAAATAACATCATTAGAAATTCTATAAAAACTGTTGGATACCCAATTTGTTGTTGCGTACGACGGTCTCTTTCGGTTCCCATTTCTAGTGAAAGTTGCTTGGCTCAAATCGGCCATCCAAGATTCCCAGCAGCTCCTTAATCTATCCTTAAATTGTTTGTTCACAGCAACGTCCAATGGTTGAAGATACTTTGTCAGTCCACCCAGTATAACTGCTAACGGATTTTTAGAAAAAATTGGTCTCCAAATGTTATCGATCCAATCCCTTAGGCAAAGTAGAGTGTTGTCAAATAAACATGCTCCATATTTGTCATCTTTCTGTTTTCCTAACACATTTTATGGGCCCGGCAATTGTTACGTGTTATTAGTTATGCCATAGTATAATAAACGAAAAATTTCGTTTTCGTTTTCGTTTTTGTCGTTTCGTTTTTCGTTTCGTTTACACGAAACTTTCGTTTTCGTTTTCGTTTTTCGTTTCGTTTAAACGAAACTTTCGTTTTCGTTTTCGTTTTTCGTTTCGTTTACACGAAGATTTCGTTCGTTTCCCATCTCTGTTCTCTATTCCATATTATATTATAACGAGCTACAGTGCTGACCATAAAGATATGAACAAATGGTTTTTTGAGCATAACTTTTTTCATATTCATCCGATCAGTTTGAAATTTTCACGGTAAATGCATAACATTGTTACGCAATAATGCAAAAAAGCAAATTGTATCATCATTATTTTTTTGAATTTTTGAACTTTTTTAGTTTTTTTTTTAAATTAAGTTTTTGACCATTTCCGGAGTTTGGTGATTAATTGTTTACCAACATTTTTTCATACTTACTAGATTAGTTAGAAATTGATTTTCATACACTGTGTTGGCTCTAAACCGCCTGGTAGACCTCGTGGAACCACCCACAGCATGGATCGAAATACAATAAAAACATCCAGAGAGGACCCTAGGAGAAACTCAATGGATATCCAACTGGCCATTGATTATCCAGCACAATCTAGAATCATCAGAAGATGTCTCCAAGCAGAAAGACTCCACGGACAGAAAGACTCCAGACCGTTAGTGAGAAATACCTGAAAGCTAGAGTTGCATGGACGCGAGCTCATCTCACCTGGAGTCGTCAGGATTGGGGAAAAAAAAATCTGGTCCGACGAATCCAAATTTCAACCTCAATTGGAAGCTGCATGGAAGTCGATTCCAGTCTCGGTTGTGCACAACCTTCTTGATTCGATAATGAGAATACGGCAGTTGGTTATTGATGCAAAAGGCTTCGCAGATAAGTATTGAACTTGTTTTTCATTCCCTCATCAATTTCATTTAAGAATTTGGAATGTTTCCTTCTGTTCTTTATAATGACCTGTTTTTGCGATTTTCGCGTTTTTCGAAAAAATTGTTATTTTCTCATCAATTTTTGAATAGATTTTCAATATGTTTGTCAGAACAATCACAATTGCCGTTAAAACAATGTGACAAAATTTCAGACTGATCGGATGAATATGAAAAAAGTTATGCTCAAAAAACCATTTGTTCATATCTTTATGGCCACTGTACAGGGTGAGCCATAATTACCCGTACTGAACATTTGACTTGACTGACGCATTTTTGGTGCATTATTTTTTATTATTTTTTTCTAAATTTAATTTTTATGTAATGTTTAAAATTTCAAATCAATCCGTTAAGTTTCAGGGTAATGGCGAGGTCTAGTGTACATCGCACTGCAATTATTGACTTGCATAAGAAGAATTTCACAGCGAAGGAGATCATTAAGCGTCTCGGAGTTCCAAAGCAAACCGTCTACGATGCCATCAAAAGATATGAGGAGCTTGGTACACTTTGTGATCGTGTTGGGAGAGGAAGACGAGTATCTGTGACCACTCCTGAGAGAGTTAAGGCGGTTCGAATGAGGATCAGACGAAATGCCCACCGCAGCATAAGGAGGATGTCACGGGATATGAAAATAAGCAATACGTCAATGAGAAGGATTGTAAAATTGAAGCTTAGGATGACTCCGTATCGTGTAAGAAAAGCGGCCATACTCTCTGAAGCGAACAAGAAGAAACGACTGGAGAAAGCAAAACGGCTCCTTGCCGGCACGCGGAGGAAGGAGCACTTGGTGACAGTCTTTTCGGATGAGAAATTGTTCACCGTGGAGGCCGAATTTAATGCTCAAAATCATCGAGTGATTGCTCAGACGTCCCAGCAAGCTGTCGAAAATGGAAGAACAATTCACCGATCCCCTCACCCCGCCTCAGTGATGGTTTTTGGAGCCATTTGCTCAACTGGGAAGTGCCCACTGATTTTCGTGGAAAAGGGCGTGAAAATCGATAAGGAAGTGTACATTAACGACATTTTGGAGAAGAATCTGGTTCCATGGGCATCAAAACACTTCGCCGGTAAGAGCTGGATATTTCAACAGGACGGCGCGCCCGCGCACACGGCAAAAAAGACGCAACAGTGGTGCGAGACGCACATGCCGCGGTTCATCAAGGCTTCGGATTGGCCGGCCTCATCGCCGGATCTCAACCCTCTCCATTACTCGGTTTGGGGAGTATTGCAAGAAAGGGTCAACGCTAAGCCCCATTCGAGTTTGGATGCATTAAAGAAAACTTTGGAGAAGGAATGGGACAATCTGTCCACAGATTACCTGCGTGCCACGGTGGAAGCCTACCCGAGACGTCTTCGTGCCGTAATTTCTGCGAAAGGCGGCCGGGTCGAACAAAAATAGAAAATAATTAATTGTTATGTTATTGATAAATGTTGTTGTTAATTTCGTCCCATTCTGACTTTTCGTTTTTGAGTTACATGCACTCAAAGTAGTACGGGTAATTATGGCTCACACTGTACATTGCTGCATCGCTCTGAACTTCAGCTGCCATGCCTCGTTAGCTACACATTGAGTCCAAGACAGAGATTGATATATTTATTGAACATAGCAATCACTTTTATACCCTTTCTCAAGGGGGCGTGACCTGATACTAGTGTCTCAGCAACTACACTATAAATAAATGACATTACTCTGGATTCCCCATAGCTAATTGAAAGTAGCATGTTTAAAAGTGACTAGCTAGCTTTCACGTAGATAATAAAGAAGGATTTTTCCGTCAATTTCTTATGTTTGTTCAAAATTATCTTGTAAGTATAATATTTTTCTGAAACGAGAGTTTTCGGGACTTTGATTGAGCTTCTCTTATTCTCATTTCAATTGGCGTGCAACAGTAAACGTTTCAGCAAACTGAAATGTCTTCTTATTGTTAGAGAAAGCTTTGAGTAAGTTTTCAACGTATTTCTAAATCTTAAAATGATTGTTGGTAATGTGTACGTGTAAATCATATTCGAATCATCCTGAAAGAACATCCAAGATACTTGTCAAAATATTGATTTAAGCAAAACTTCTAGTTTCACTGTTAATATATTTAATATATTTTCGCATTTTTTAAAAATATTAAGCTTGAATAATTAAGAATTTTCTTTACTATGGTTTTGTTTAAAAAAAGTATAACTAAATTGTCGTGTTCGTATCAGATTTGGCTGCTGCACTGAGTATCATATTATATACTACTAGTGACAGGGACGGACGAGTTTTGGATCAGCCATCAGTCCATTAATAATTATATTGGCTCTCGCCACAACACCTCCCCCGTTATGAAGGCTTTAGAGGATAGTAAAAAATCGAGGGCGAAGATCACAAGACACATGCTTGTTTGAACGTTGGAATTACATCGATTACGGCCGATTGTTAGAAGATGGTATATACACCGTCCGGGGCGAACATTAACTCATGCTCAAAGACGTGGACTGTAACGATCGATAGGTTTAAGCCTCCTCGAACGGTACAACCGCTTCCACCATCTCTAACGGACCCTCCACTATCTCTTTTTCCTTTCCCAAATTGAAACTTTTGTAAACCATCGTTCGCAATAATTCCATTTTAACCAATTTGCTTGCCATCAAGAATCAACAAAAACTTACTTTTATGTCGAATACAAGCGAACCCATGTCGAAAGTGCTCATCGGAAAATGAAATTGATGCTTCACATGTAAAATTATTAATTTTTCCAAACGAATTTGTCTTTTCATCTGCAAATATAATTAAATTAATGTAGAGCCTATTTGACGAGACTTTTTAAAATTCAGGGGCCGATTAAAGATAAAAAAATTATAAATGAATAGCGCCAACAACGACCATTTGAGGTTAGAGGATAGAGGTTGTTGAAATTTGCTATTTAAAATGTTCATTATGACTCAAAATTTAATTAACACATTTTAAGAGTTTCAGAATGTTCATGCTTAACATAGGAAAACCAGGAGAACATCAGAGAAACATATGTTTTCTAAAAACTGTGTTTCTGGTTAATGAGAACGTTATAGAATTTTTCAAGAAATTTTAAGGTGTCAGTATACATGCTCAAATCTAACTTTTTAGAAAAATATTAATATCATTGGATAGTTTAAGGAAAATAAAAAATCGAAAAATGGTCGGAGTGCAGAATACAGATCCGGGAATCCGGAATTCTGGCCAACTCTGGTGTTAATTTCACAATGGAAAGTTAATTCGGAAGGAAATTAGAAAATTCTTAATACGCTATTCTGCCTATCTCTGCTTTAAAAAACTATCCCATTTAGAAAAAAAACACCACCGATATAATTAATGTGGGTGATCTTACAAGGGAAGTCACTTTAGCGTCCCTTTGAGAATTTGCTGAAACTTGGACCATTTATAGATTCGGGTGCGCTGATTCCAAATCCGTTTTCAAAATCGGCGCAATATTTATCTGAGCCGAGATATAAGCCGTCAAAGTTGATTTTTTGATGTGCTCATTGATGTGCATTAACCACAAAATGTCCGACACAAGCAATAGCTTAATTATATAAGACGAGCAATTAGCATGAGAAGTGTGGCAGCAGCAGCGAGTGGACGGAGCAATTGGAACGGTATAGTGATCATGGTTGGTTATTGCATTGTGTGTACAGTATTGTTAATGTTTCTAGTTGCTATGCAAGTTGAGTTTATTTAATTCGTATTTTGAAAATTTTTTCATTTATTGCATATTTTGAAAAAAATTATTCTGTTCCACAGTTTAAAATAAAAGAAAATAAAATTTAACAAAATTAACTTTTAATTGAAAAATAAAAAAAAATTTTTAGCATCACTTATGAACATCAACTACAAAAAGATTACAGCTAAAAACTTCTACAATTCAGACATGAAATAAAAGATAGTACCTATATATATATATATATATGCGAAATCAGGAAGAAACAAGAATTGTCCCGATGCTTTAAATTTTTCTGGTCGTTGTACATTGAACCGATCCCATGGCCATGGTGAAGGTGAAAAATTTGTCACTACACATGTGAAGGCGTTTAGCATGATGATAATCACCAAAATTTTTTTCATGAATTACTTTTAAAATATTGGTCCCGCAAGCTAATTTAAGCGGTGATGAAACCCCTTACCTTTAGCTACCGCGTATAGGCACATTTGCACGCCTTTCTATGTTGCCCGCTATACCCTTTTACACCAAGTATGTCAGCCATAAATCTTCTCAAGCATATTTTTGCTACAAAATGTACCATTTTTTCTATTATAAATTTCTATTTATGGAATTGAAAAAATAAAAATTGAAAATTGAATCCTGTTGATTAAATTAGCTCGAAGGACCAATATTTTTGACGTAATTTATGAACCAGGCATTTTAACTGTCTCCGGAATTTTTTGATAACTTTTTTAATCCTTCGAAAATTCATACTTCAGGTAGTGCTACTTGATCTCTTCAGTATTCAGTAAACTTGTTAGAGTGCTTCAAACGATGATGGTAACCCTTACCTTGAGCTACAAAGTAGAAATATATTTGAACGCCTTCCTATGTTGCTAGATCAATTCCATAAATTTTTACTAGAAAAAATGGTACATCTTGTATCACAGATATGTTTGAGAAAATGTATGGCTGACATCCCTTGATATGGGTAGAGCGGGCAACATAGGAAGGCGTGCAAATGTGTTTATACGAGGTAGCTCAAGGTAAGGGGTGCATCACCGCTTAAATTAGCTTGCGGGACCAATATTTTAAAAGTAATTCATGAAAAAAATTTTGGTGATTATCATCATGCTAAAAGCCTTCACATGTATGGTGGAAAATTTTTCACCTTCACCATGGCCATGGGATCGGTTCAACCAGAAAAATACAGCGACCAGAAAAATTTTAAAAATCGGGAAAATTATTGTTTCTTCCTGAATTCGCTTATATAAACTATCTTTTATTTCATGTCTGAAGTGTAGAAGTTTTTAGCTATAATCTTCTGGTAGTTGATGTTCATATGTGATGCTAAAAATTTTTTTTTAATTTTTCAATGAAAAGTTAATTTTGTTAAATTTTATTTTCTTTTATTTTAAACTGTGGAACAGAATAATTTTTTTCAAAATATGCAATAAATGAAAAATTTTTCAAAATACGAATTAAATAAATTCAACTTGCATAGCAACTAGAAACATTAACAATACTGTACACACAATGCAATAACCAACCATGATCACTATACCGTTCCAATTGCTCCGTCCACTCGCTGCTGCTGCCACACTTCTCATGCTAATTGCTCGTCTTATATAATTAAGCTATTGCTTGTGTCGGACATTTTGTGGTTAATGCACATCAATGAGCACATCAAAAAATCAACTTTGACGGCTTATATCTCGGCTCAGATAAATATTGCGCCGATTTTGAAAACGGATTTGGAATCAGCGCACCCGAATCTATAAATGGTCCAAGTTTCAGCAAATTCTCAAAGGGACGCTAAAGTGACTTCCCTTGTTAAATGAATTAATTTCTACTTTGCTACAGTTTGTGTTTATTAATTTAAACATACCTTGCAAATTCCCTGTCAATACAAGTTGCCAATCATCTCTTTCTCCGTTCCATAACAAGAAAAGCATATTAAGTTTATTGTAATGAAATATGTGAATTATATTCTGAAACGCGGCGTGATAAAACAAGCGTATTGTCGTTTTCAAAGAAAGAAGCCCAATGGAAGAGGAAGAAATGATATCTCAAAATGTAAAAGAACAAAAATTCTTCGGAAGATTAGAATTTTTGCAAAAACCTACACATTGCAATGCGGCACGAAACCCATTGCAAAAGACTTCGCACCAATTGCGCGAAACACAACTAAATTGAGATTGTTCGTCGTCGAAAGTCTGGCCCATCTTCATTCAGATGAGTGCTCACTGATACTCACTGATAACGTCTTTTAGTACCTCCATCTTCTCATATTCTAGCTCTCGCACTACGGCAAGTTGTTCCAGTCTCCGTAAATTTAGGAACAATATGATATTGCTACCATACCATCCAGTGATGAAAATTGATGACATGTAAACTAAATTTTCGGTTAAGAGTAATTAATAAATAAAATATTTTACAAAATAATAAATTGAAAAGTTGTGTATTCGCGCAATGGGTGCATAGTCTTTTGCAATGCGGCGCGGTTTCATGGAAGTGGAATGCCTACAATTTAGATTCAAGCGACTTTTCTGAAGTCCTCTTTTGATGAATTAATTTGGCATGATCTCGTTTAGACTACACTATGAACGTTAATATATGCACTTATTTTGTATCACATAAATTACGTTCTTACGATAGTAAAAAAGAGACTATAACATTTTCTTATCTTTTCCTCTGCAATTCAGCTCCTTTTTTTAATAACGACAATATATTTTTTATAGATATTACATTACAATTATCGACGCTTTCTGTTCCATTGGCAATCAGTCGACCATCAACAGTATATATCAAATATTGAGACTTGGACCACATCAATACATTATTATTCTCAATAAATTTAATCCGTTGAAGTTCCATTTGTATTACCAATGAATCTGGCTCAATTGTAGCAAACTCTCCGGACACAAGTGACGTTACGATAACCTTAAAAGGTCAAATTAAAATATTCGAGAACATAATGAACTTGATTATTGTTATTGTAGGATGCAGCATACTTGTCATCGCGAGATATGGCGAGCCCGAAAAACACTCCATCGATATTTGGATTCACAACACGTGCTATATCTCCTACAATATTTAAAATAAGAAAAGTTTTTAAGATTTTAATGGATAACCAGTTGACACATCCCATACAATAATTTGGTTGGAGGTAGACACGAGCATCTTTCTATCAGATGTCAATTTCATGCCGAAAACAGCAAATTGATGTTCCTTGAATAAAATAATTATCGTTGGGTGAACATTTGTGATTCTTTGTTTGCAATTAACGAATTTGTGTGACGTACTCTAGCACGTCAACCGGCATGGTTTTAAAATGAGCTCGATAAAGGTGCTCAAATTTAACATTTAGGAAAGGTGTTAATATTTTTAGATAGTTTAAGAATAACTTGAATAAATTGTCGAGATGATAACTTGTGTAAATTGTAACGTTCCCAGTTTACTTTTTCTAGAAAGGCCGTTATAACTATTCTACTAATTAAATTATAGTAAAAAGTTTATGTTAAAAAGACGAAACAATTTTCAGGTAAGCTTAAAAATCGTAAAATCTTTATTACCAGTTATTTTATTGAACTTACAAAAAATATTTTACGTTAGTTTGTCTGTATGTTATTGTTAATGGCTTAGTCATTCTTATATTAATCTTGATATTATACGGAATAAACTCTTCAATCGATATGGTGCTTCGAAAAAAGGGAACAACACTAGACTACCGATTAGAAGATTACAAAGCTAATGAAATAAATCATTTTAATACCAGGAATGTACAGAGAAATATTCGATTGACTAAGTCCACCAGATTTGAAGAAGCTACAGAGAAAAAGCGAATATGGAAAAAGTACGACTTATATTCAAGGTATTGAAGGAAATGACCACAAAGAAGACTCGTCAACTAATCAACGAACAAAGCACTGAAGAATACCGAATAAATTGAAATTTCTCGTCATATGTGCCCACATTCTTTGGCGGTACAGTATGTTTGGTGACCATACAGTACCGGCCAAAAGGTTGCAATTTGTAAAATATCGAAACAGTAAACAAACCATACGCAAACACTCTGACGCATTTCTGCAGATTTTGCGACTTTTTCGAAAAATGGATTTTTGCATATTTTTTCAAACTTATATTTGTTTTAAAAATATAATTGTTTTCAGTGGTTTTCAGTTTTTAGGTATGCCAAGAGCTGGTAAAAATCGTAACTTGACGATTGAGGATCAAAAAGCCATTTTTTGGGAACATCAACTTGGTGAATCTTCAGAGATCTTGCTTCTCAGTTTGGCGTAAGAAAACCGTGAATCTGTAGATTTTTGAGACGTTGGAAGAGCCAAGGATGTCAGCCCAGCAAGTAAAGTTTCACATTGGCCGTCCACGTGTTACTAAAATGACAAAAAATCACGGGAATCGGGGTATTCGTAGAGTTATGCTCGAAAAACCCCGAGTTTACAACCTTTTAAGAGGTACTGTATATCTTTAGAAACTATAATGGAAAATAGTTCAAAATTTTTAATGGGAACAAAATCTGGTTACAATGTGACACGTGAAGTACTAACATAAAAAAGATCGCGACCAAATTGCATACCGCTAAACAAGGAAAAAGAAAATAAGTGACTAATATACCAGAACTTTTTTTGGTAACGAAAAAAGTAAAAGCATAAAACAACTAAATGAGGTCTAAATGAGGAAAACTTCAAAGCTCTTCAGAATCTCGAAATGAAGGTTTCTTTGTAAATTATAGAAAATTTTTATTAACTCATCGCTTTCAATGTCTCAATTAATTTTTTTTAAATATTTTTATTTTTATTATTTATTTTTATTATTTATTTTTATTATTTTTATTATTTTTTGGTTAAAATCTTTAACTTCTATGATTTTTCGCTCAATTTTTTCATATTCAATATTTTTTTGTTAAATATTTCAGATTTTTATTATTCGATGTGATGTATAATCTTATGTTTTTACGACTTTTCTAGTAACCCCTAATTTTTGTATCGCCATTAAAGTAAAAAAACATACAATTAGTGTTTATGAATCATATGTCTTAAAATAAATATGTCTTAAAAAAAATTGTCTTAAAATATCGCACTTCTTTTTAAAAAGTTGGATTTAAACATGTTTACTGAGCTCATTTTATTACAATACCAGTTGCCGTGAAATTATCTTGGTTTCCTTTAATACCAAAAACCAAAATCTCGCTATAATTAAATATAACTTTTCCCATTTTTACGTGAAAATCGAAAATTAGATAATTACCGAATAATCTTTATCTCCATTTACTCCTTCAAATACCTAAAACCTTCTAATCGAAACGAGGAGTACGGTTTAATAGAACACCTATAATTATACTAAACTTTTCGAATAATATTTACTGTTGTGACGGAAGGTTAAGCTGAGAGCCAAAGCGCACTTCCTAGTCACTCTTGACATTCCCGTCAACGTTAATTATATATTTAATTATATTTATTAATATTTGTTGTCACGTTACTTGTGCCCTAGTTTTGTTATCGACTTATCTAATCGTGTTTTATTATTGTTCTTTATTCCTAATTTCGGAGCGAGCAATAAAGAGTTAGCCACGATACCATCAGTCCTCTTGGATCACAACAGTGGCGATCGGATTTCGAACTCAAGTCAGGTCCCAGGTATTATTATATTGTCAAATATTGATCGTCTTGTAAGCCAGTCATAATGTCACTCGAAGCTAAACCAGATGTCATTGAACTGCTCAAACAACAGATGGAAGAAAACCGTAAATTGACGCAACAGTTAAGCGATCAATTTAAATACATTTGTCAGCTGCAGCAAGGGCAATCCATGGACAAGGAGCCGATGATAATTAGCGCGATTTCGAGCAGAATGGAGGTATTCGATTACGATATCGAAGAAGACAAGACGTTTGACAACTGGTACGATAGGCACAAGGGAATGTTCCAGATAGAGGGCAAGGACCTATCGGATGCCGGGAAGCGGCAACTTTTGTTGTCGAAGCTGTCTAAAGATTGCTACAGACAGCTCACGGGACGGATTGCACCTAAGTGCCACACATCCTTATCGTTTAAGGAGGTCGTCGAAGTGTTAAGCGAGATGTTTAACACTAAAATCTCATTATTTTCAAGAAGATTCGAATGCCAGAAATTGCGGAAAGAGGTATCATTACTTGAATACGTCAATAAGGTAAATAGGACTGTCGAGAACGCAAAACTGGATGGCATGACAATTGAGGATTGGAAAACTTTTTACTTCATACTGGGATTGAAGGATAAAAAGGATGAAAAAATGAGAAACCATCTCATAAACATAATTGAGAGGAATTTAAACGCGGAAAAGCACACAACAATTCAAGAATTGTATGCGGAATGGACCAGAATTGAAAGTCTGTCCAAGGAGACGGAAGTGTTGGATAGCGTCAATGCCGTCCGGAAGTGTACCGATAAAAAATGGGACAGAAAAAGACAAGAGGACACAGTGTCAAAGAAGAATAGGGACAAACAAGCGAAATGCTTTAGATGTGGAGAAATAGGTCATTTTAAAAGGAACTGTCGGAAAAGGCTAACGACGAATTACGTGAAGGCTCAGTCGGTGAATGTCAAACGACATTATGTGAAAGGCCAGTTGAATGGCAGGGACGTATCTTTTCAGATAGATACAGGAGCCGACATATCCTTGATGGGAATGGAATCGTGGAAACGAATAGGATGCCCGCACTTGGAGAAAGCACCGCTAGACGTGACGTGTGCTAATGGATCAAGGCTGAAATTGAAAGGAGGTTTCGTGGCTGAAATGAAACTTAAAGGGCAGACCATACAAGGATGGATATATGTGAGAGCTGGTGGAAATTTATTGGGACTCGATTGGATCATGAAGTGTGACGGAATGAGGAAACACTTCGAGACAATGGTCAGCGAGGCGAAGCAGGTGAATGTCCCAAGGGAACCAAGTGAAAGGTTCAAGCGAGTATATTCGAAAGGACTCGGAAGATGGACGAAGGAGAATGCCGAAGGATCCTCTCAGCAGGTGCAAATTGGTGACCCGGTAATCGTTAAAATCCACATGGCGAGCTCCTGGATATGGAAGACAGGCGTAGTCAGAAGAAAAGTGAGCAGCAGCATATACATGGTGGAGGTGGATGGACGCATGAAGAAGTTTCATGTGAATCAAATGACTAAGATGTCAAAGTCTTGGAACCCGGCACTAAGAGAAGTTTCCCATTTTCCTCACAATTTTAATTTTTCAGATAGCTACAGTAAGGTTTATGGCGATGGAGTTGAGAGTTCACTTTCCATAGAAGGTTCATCAACGCTAAGTGGTTACCCGGCGCATGGAAGTAGTTCAAGAGATGAAGATGTTAATGTCAATGCAACGGATGAGGAAGCCCCAAACAAGGAAAATGTTGCGGTAGACACTAACGAAAAGGAAGTCTTGGATGCTGGACAACCGTATGTATCCAAAGGAGAAGCCGACGTTGTAGCAGAGGAAGTTCGAGAAGAGCAGTTGGTTCCATTAAATGTTGTTTGTAACCCCCTTATGTGTCACGTGCCTGTTAATATTAGTCCCCATGATTTTTGTGCCCCCCGCATTAAATTTGATGATTATTCCTTGAATTCCATTGTAAATTTGGACCGGGAAGTGTGTGTGGAGGCAGGAGGTGAGACTGGAAGGAGCAATGGTGAACGTGGAACAGTCAACGACACAAGGGAAGCGGAGGATGTGCAACTAAGAAGAAGCACACGAGTTAGGAAGTCAGTTGTTAGATACCCGGCGATACAGCTTATAAGTCATCGATGCTGTGGAAACTCGAATCTTCGCTATCAGGAAGAACCGCTGAGTACGAGTAACTTTAATTGCTGCGGAGACACGCATTATCAGGAAGAGCACACATGTAACTATATACGCTGTGGAAATAAGTGTCACCAAGAAGAGCCACAGAAGTGCGTACACAGAAGACATTCGTGTTGCGGAGCCACAGTTTGTTACGAGGCGCCGCTGATGAGAAGGCATCAAGTTGGACGTGAAGACTCTATTCAACACGGGAGGTGTTGTGACGGAAGGTTAAGCTGAGAGCCAAAGCGCACTTCCTAGTCACTCTTGACATTCCCGTCAACGTTAATTATATATTTAATTATATTTATTAATATTTGTTGTCACGTTACTTGTGCCCTAGTTTTGTTATCGACTTATCTAATCGTGTTTTATTATTGTTCTTTATTCCTAATTTCGGAGCGAGCAATAAAGAGTTAGCCACGATACCATCAGTCCTCTTGGATCACAACATTTACATATAAAACAATTAAGCCTTTATCAATAGTGATTTCACGATAAATATTCTAAGCGTATAATTAAGCCAATCGTATCTACTTCCACTCTAATAAGAATAATTGTTATTTCATTCAATCTGATTTTATGCTCCATGAGTTCAATAACATATTTTTGTTAATACTAACTAATGTTCAAGTCGCTTTAATAATACATTAATAAAATTAATCTTATCAATAGATGTATTGTCATATTCTAATAATTGTAACATTGATAATATATGATTCATAATTTCTTTTATAAAAGATAATTAATGAGCTGGAAATATCTAGTTTTTAATATTTTCACACTATGCAGATTACAAAATCATTTTTTGAAAAATTTTATACGGTTATGACTTATTTAAAGAAAAATCATGTACTTTTATTTTGGCTAGACCACAGCAAACTGATATTTAATTTAAAATATTAAGTTAAAATAAGTTTTTCCTATTTAGCTTATTATTATCGAAACCGTCTATATCGTATCTGTATAAAAGAAATAATTATAATTATAGTTAATTAATGCATTTTTTCCTTCTAATATACTCATTTTGCTATTAAGACTATGAGCAAGAAAACATTGAGTTCATTAAGCACCGGAACATTAGTTGTACTTCATTTTCACGTTTTTTCATTTCACAGATTAAGTCGTTTAAAAGTTCAAATTATCGCAATTTTTACATATTGTTCTAATGTAATTTTTGATTCATCATTTAAATTTGGAAATTTCGCGGCACTCTTGTAGTTCCTCTTCTCTCGTTCTCGTTATTAGCGTTGTCTAGAAGAATGTTTCCCTTTGATAAGAATACGGTTTTGCCTTGTATATCAAAAAATAAAAATCGTCAATAAACAGTTTATCTCAAACGGTCCGTTTCTCTATTTCTCATTACCACCCTTGAACCTTAATAATGTTTTTTTTTTCCATTCGTCTATTAAAATAACATATTGCACGCCACGGTCAAAAACCTGCGCGGCAATGCAAGCGCGGCATGGTCGCTAAAATTGTTTATTACAACGTTTTTCAATGGTTAAAGTCAAAAATGGTAAAATTCCTTTATTATATAATAAATACCCGTATCGATATTGTATATGAAAATAAAAATCGATATATAAAGGAATTTTACCATTTTTACTTTGAGCATTGAAACACTTTGTAAATTGTGTTATGTGGAATAAACAATTTGGGCGACCATGCCGCATTTGCATTGCCGCGGTATTTGACCGTGGCGTGTATATTGTACTTTTCTGACATCGGTGCCTAATGAAAGACGAAAAAAAAGAATACATCAATGATGTTCCCGTTTGGACGGCCTCAAACGTTTCCATATCTTCCTCTTCAATGTGTGTTACCTATTTAAAAAAAAACAAACTTTGATGAGATTCAAAAGAGTGGTTGGCAAAACGAGATTTTTCTTTTCGGCAGAATTCTCTGAAAAAGACAATAAGTCCAGAAGAAATTATATCGTTAGAAAAATGAGCACACTTCATGAAATAATTATACCATTAAAATAATTAAACTTTGATTCATTATTACTCTTATGTAGAAAACATAGCAGACTGAGAAGAAAATGTAAATTTTAAAATGATAATATGCGATTTATGAATATGTTAAAAAAGCAAACGAGTTGGTTCAATTCAGATCTGGGCTCTGGGCGATCCTCTGTGGTCTACTATAATATTAGGTCTAGAAATTAATTTCCGCGTTTTTTGTTGTTGTTGATATTTTGTCAAAATATATATATATATATATATTTTTTTATAAAACGAATTGTATGTTATAATGTTCTCTGTATTATCAGCTTTCTACTTATATATAACTTTCTTCACGTACTTTATAAAAAAGCATTATTTTCGGTTCAGAATATGTCCACCTTTGTGCCAGGAAAGCGTCATTTGCGGGAAGCTCTTTTTTTCCTTTTCCAACTGAAGAAGAAAGTCACTGACGCGCTCCAAATGCTTGCCCAAGCTTACGGCCATGCTGCACCATCCATAAGAACCTGCCAAGAATGGTTTCATTGTTTCAAATCGTGAGATTTTGACGTCAGCGACAAAGACCGATCAGGACAGCCAAAAAATTTGAAGACAAAGAACTTCAGGCTTTGTTGGATGAATATTCGCCTCAAACATGAAGAGCAACTCGCGGCATCTCTCGACGTCACGCAAAAATCAATTTCTCATCGATTGAAAGCACTGGGGAAGATTCAAAAGGAAGGAAAATGTATGCACTATGAGCTCTCAGAACGCAACAAAGAGCAGAGAAAAACAACTTCACAAATCTTGTTGGACAGATTGCAAGGAAAGTCTTTTTTACACCGCATCATAACTGGTGGGTGTACTACGACAATCCGGAGCGAAGAAAATCGTGGATTAGTCCCGGTGAACCGAAAACTTCGATCACAAAACCCACCATCCACGGGAACTGTGCATATGGTGGGACCAACAAGGAATTCTGTACTCTGAACTGCTCCAATCTGGCGAAATAATTACTGCGAATCGCTATTAACATCAACTAGTGCTGTTGCGATATGAAATCGCAGTAAAAAGACCATAATGTGCTTCTCGACATGAAAAGGTCATATTGCGTCATGTCAACGCAAGTAGTTCAAATGAGAAGTCTTACCGCACCCGCCGTACTCTCCGGACATTGCCCTGTTGGATTATCATCTTTTCCGGTCAATGGCTCATGGTCTGACGGAGCAGCGCTTTCGAGATCATCTAGACGTCAAAAAATGGCTAGATGAATGGACTGCGGCCAAACCAGAAAAATTCTATTATGATGGAATCCATAAGTTGCCAAGATTCTGGGAAAATGTTGTTATTAATGACAGAAATTATTTTTAATAAAAGTTTTGTTTAAGTTTGTCCAGTTTTTTTTATAGTTTAATATGCGTAAAAAACGCGGAAATTAATTTCTAGACCTAATATAACCAATAGAACTGATCTCACAAATCAAAATTTTTTAAATGTATCTTGTCAATTTTAACGTATAATCTGTGGAACTGCTGATGTTAAAGATACTCTCAAAAATATCTGAAAATATTTAAAAACTAGTTCTTTAAACGCGTATAAAAATAAGTTTAGGCCACTTAACAAACCCTATTTATAAATCATGTGATCTGTGATAAATTCAATAAACTTATCAAGTGCATAAAATTCCAACGATATTATTTTACTTTTCAAAGATTTTTGTCCACCATGAAAATTTCCATCCATTTCTCTTCAATTAGTATTATCTAACTTGTAAGAAAACACACGTTAATGAGATATTTTCTTTTTCAGAGATTGGTGCCTGTTGGAAGAGGAAAAATATGAGAAAATAATGGCCTCGTTTTGCCGGGCACTCTTTTGTATCTCATCATTGTGTGTTGTCTCAAAAAATATGGATAACACGCATGGAAAAAGAACAGATGGAAACTTCTTTGTGGTCGTCCAAACGAGACCATCATTTTTTTCGAATTTTTCCTTTTCCATTATACGCCAATTGGTATGGTAATAAAATAAGCTCTGTAAACGTGCTCAAATTAAACTTTTAGGAAATATAATAATACTTTTGGATAGTTTAAGACTAGCCTAGTTAAATTGTAGTAAAACATTTTTCGTTTAAAAGATGCAAAAAATTTCAGGCACGCTTAAAAATCGGAAAATCGTGATTTCTGGTTGGCGTGCCATTAGGCACCGATCACTGAAAATTATAATACAAAAAGACAGAGATGGAAGCGTCTAAACAAGACCATCCTTTTTTTCTATTTTTCATCTTCAACTTGTCACCCATCTGTAACAATAATTTGATTTAATTTTGATTTGGCCAACTGAAAGCTGAAAAACAATTACTTATATACAACCTTGCTTAATTCAATTTTTATATATTAAATGTTTGATTTTAAATGTATTTTAACAAGTATTTTCAAAATACTACATGCTCTACTGGGATTAATAATTATATATGCCTAAAAAGTACATTAAGAAAACAAAAGTTATTCGCACTCATTATTTGGTTTTTTTCTTGTTTGCTTATAGTCTAGTCTGGCACGAATAAATGCCACAAAACTTCATTAATTATTATTCTGATACAAAAACTGATTTATGAATTGGATTGATGTCATTAGATTATTTGGCTAACTGAATAATTGGTTCTCAGTTAGGATGTTTTAATTTTTAAAAATTATGCTACAAGAATTGAAAGTGACGATGCCAAATTTCACTGAACATCGTCAAAGCTTTAAGGAACAACCAAAGTCTGATTGCTCGGGATAATTGAAAATCTCTATTGAACTCTTAACCTTGGTTTTACCTTGCAGCGTAGAATTTTCAAAAAATTCGTAATTTTATTTCAACTAATTTTAGTCAAACAATCTTACGGCTAACTGCGGATTTACATTGAGAAATAAGACCTACATTCCATGATCTTGGTTGCAAGAATGTCAACAATCAAGAAGGATTAATCTGACCTAATAGAGCTTCTCGTGTTGCCTGGGTACCTCGTCATATGCATGGAACACAATTAATATGCCTCGTCAATCTCACAAACGATCTGCGAACAACTCGGACGAGGATTTTTTTTTCCGTCAGTTCCGTTGTCATATTCTAAATTATATGAAAATCTTAATTTTTTCCTGAAATTGCATAGCTTAGGAGCTTATCCGAGCTTATGTTTTTTTCGAGTTCAATTTCAGTATGGATACGGTGATTCTACTTTTGTTCAAAATTAGATTAATACCAGTTATAAAAATATTGTCTACGTTACCTTTCAGAGTTGGCGCGCTATCCTAGTCAAAGTCCCAACCAAGGAACTTTAAAGACACCTATAATCACCTATAATAATACACCAATGATCTCGTAGTTAGAAAATAATTTTGAGTAATCATGTTGAGTCAACGAATAGAAACTATAGCTCTGTTATCGAATTTAAAGTACAATTTACGTATTATGTTGTTTTTTTTTTAAGTTTTCCCAGGTTGTTGAATGAATCAATTTTTTGTAAATACAATATCTTCTATACCATACTTACACATTCAATGGTTTTTTTTTTAGAGAGTTTGTTCAATTTTGTAACGGCTACAATAAACGGACCGTAATATTGCAGGTGTAAGATCTTAATTACGCATATAGTATATGTATCGTTATAAGTAAAATATCGAAAGCTCATTTAAAACCGTTATGAAAACTTCGCTCATTGGGATAGTCTTCTAAATTTCTTGAATTTGCCAGTTGCACCAGCGATTCCGGATTCCTATATTCCGGCTATTTCGGCTATTTTCCGATTTTGGATTTCGAAATTTTATATTTTAATTCCCACTTTCAAGAATTTACTTTTAATTTAAACGTTAACACCGAAAACGGGCGAAATTCCGCGTTCCTGATTCTGGTTTCCGGTCATTTTCCGATTCCGAATTCCGGCTCTCGAAATTCAAAATCTTCTATTGTGCCCATCCCTGGTGCACACTGAATACAAATGAACGCTTATAAATCTTCTAACTCCTGCTATTGTCTACCTGTAAATCAGATTCGAATTGTCACCTATAATATTCAATATTCTTGTCAAAATATTGATTTAAGCTCAATTTCTGATCTCACTGTTAATATATTACATTTTATATGTCTGACTTCTCTAAAAATGTTACAAACTAAAAACTAATTTACAATAATTTATTATCCGTTACTGTATAGTTACTGAACAGGGTTTCGCATAATTACCCGGACAAAAGTTTGGCGCTATGGCACGCTCTGATCACGTACTTTTGGTGCGTCGATACAATATTGTTTTAATAATTACACAATCATTTATTTGTTTTTCAAGTCTCATCTAAATCTATTTTGTTCTAAGGTAATGGTGGAGGCTTCAATCCATAGCTCTTCGATTTTCCATCGTTTTAAGCAAAATGTGACTTCTAGAAGCAACAGTGAGCGTCTCGGAGTAGCTCGTAGCACCGTATATGATACCATAAAACGTTATTGTTAGCTTGGTACGACTAACTTCTATGATTACTCCTAGGCCTGTTGAAGCTGTTCGATCAAAAATCAACCACATCGGTGCATGAAACAGATGACTACTGACATGAAAATGAGTTGAAGATCAATGGAAAGGATGCCCAAATGTAAGCTAAACATGACCGTGCCAGAAAAGTGTCAGATAAGCTGGAATACTAACAAACAAAGAAGACTCGAGAATAGAAAAAGAGTGAAGATCAACAAATAGTACGTTCTGGAGAAGAATATTATCCCTTGGGCCAGGAAAAGCTTTGGTGGAAACAGCTGTGTCTTTCAACAAGATGGTCCTGGGGATACCGCCAAGATGACTCAACAGGGATGTGCAACATACATGCCGAGGTTCATCAAGTCGATCGAATGGCCTGCTTCCTCCCTGAACCTGAACCCGTTCGACTATTCCGTGAGGGGGTCTGGCAGGCGAAGATCAATGCTTAACCCCACTTAAGTGCCGAGACATTAAAGAGGACTCTGGTCAAGGAATGGGACAATCTGTCTGACGACTATCGGAGTACAACCATCGACGCCTATTCAAAGCTTCTCTGAGCTCTTATCGTTGAACAAGGTGGCCGGTTTGGACATAATTAGTTACGCTTAATTTTAATTTTATTTATAAAAAAATTGTTGAATCTCATCTTGGTTCTTCAGTTTCAGGCTCTCAGGTTCTCCGGGTAAATATGCTCAACCCTGTATATTTAAAAAGCAATCAGTATTTTTTCTTTTGAAATATTCAATTTTGTCGAGAAACTTTGATTCTAGAAAACTGATATTACCTCCAGTGAAAACTTGAGCGGACCACCAGGTGCATGAAAGCAATGATGTGCTGGGACAAACGCGTTATGCAGTGGCCCCTCTTGATCACATCTGAAATTGTTGTTCACTTTCCCTTCAAAATTACCTTCACATTGTTCAAACTTTATTAATAAATTGCTGACGTGTTGATTTGTTGAAACCAACGGCAACAATCTTCCCAGAAGCTCAAAAGAAAGCATTGATGGATTTTTGCTTTAAAAAATTTCAATGATTATGAGTAATTTATGATTTGTACTCGATACAATATGTTACGTAATATGTGATTATTCACACGAGCACAATAATTGAATTGTTTTTTATTGTTTTTATTCATTTTTTTCATGTTATGTTCGATAATTTCAGTGATTCTCATAAAATGTTAACTGAATGAGCATAGTATGTTCCAATTTACCCGTTAAAGACATTTATTTTTACGTTTACAAAGGAAGAATTGATATCACTTCCCTTGTGAGAAAACCTGTGCGCGATAGATATCAGAAACAACCACGGCAACATTTGAAATAAAATGATACCGCAAAAAACTTTAGTAGAGAAAGGACATTATTCCTGGAATTATTTCTTGGTAGTTCATCCATATTTCTAAATTTTCAAATAATATTTATTTTAAATAGTGTTTTGAATCAAAACACATGAAAACTTGTAATTCCATAGAGTTGGGATAGTTTCTAGAGAAAAGATAATTTCTAACGCTATTTTCCATAAATTAAAGTGATTTATATCAATCTCGGCTCTTGTTAATGACTTTTGATTTTTAAATACATGAAGTTCAAAATAATTTAAATTACAAAACAAGATAGGCCCAGACTTATTACTTGATATTTATTAATTAATTCTACTTGGAATAATTGTTTTCTCATTATTTTATTCGTTTGCTTTAATTATGCATATTAACTGATGTCTGCGATAATTTAAAAACGCAAGTTCTTGGTATCATCACAAATCGTAATTATTAGAAACCTATCAGTTCCTTTCTCATGAAGAAATTAGTTTACTAAGATTCGGAGAAAATGAAGAAACCATCAGAATACTTGTAGAACAATAAGAAAAAAAAGTTGTACTTTTATATATTTTCTTGGTTATTTGATTTGGCATCCTTGACTGAATTTCCTGAATCTTTTTTAATATATTTCAGTGTTTTAAAAAGTTTATTCTCCGTATTTTTATTGGAAAAGCATGTTTGAAAGTCCTTATATGAATGTTGATGTTAATTCATTTATTTGGGGTGGCATCAGAAAAAAAGATTTCAAACCAAAAATATTTATTATTAACAGTTGCCTTTGCTCTTTTAAAATATTAATGCAATATTCTTAAAGTTGTTGTTTACAGGCTGCATAATATTATAAGCACACCAATTTGAAGGCTAATAAAACCAGCGCAGATAACTTGCTCAAATCTAACATTTTGTTAAGCTATTTTTTCTTTTTAGGGAGTTTAAGAAAAATCTGACAACCGTGGGTAGACAATAACTGTTTAGAATACACGTGAAAGTCATAATACAAGCGTAATAATAAGACAATCCTAGTTTCAATTTGGCGTGTAAGGAATATTTGATTTCGCTTTTCTTTGAATATCGATCCTAAATATAATAAATTACACATAAAATTATGTTGCTATAATTATTATTAATGTAACAAACAATTTATTAAGAGAAAACAAAATGAAAAAAATGCGATGAAAGAAAGAAAAGCGAAATAATAAACAAATTGCAAATTAAATCGACATGACCCCAAGCGAGACCATTTTATTATTCGGAATGCTCCTTTAAATCGACTTTCAATAACCTACACCACGACAATACATACTTCTGATAGTTTAATTATATTTGCTTTTTATCAGAGATGGGCGTAATTCGGGGTTCCGATTACCCTCCACATTTTCGATTCCGAATTTCGTATTCCGGTTTCCGGATTCCAAAATTGAAAAAAAAATTCCATTCCGTTCATCTCTGATTTCAATGGTTGTTTATATTTGTTTCCATTTGGCTAAAGGTTGATATTATTTTCAACTTTTCTTGATACTCATAGTCATAAATGGTTTCTAGATTTTCTTTTGAAACTTAAAAAAGAATAAAATTGAATCAATTACACCCCAACTTGAATGGTAATAGAATCTCGGTAAGCGTGCTCAAATATAACTTCAAGGCTAGATATTAATATTTTCAGATAGTTTAAGACAAGCCTAGTAAAGTTGGACTAAAACGTTTTTGTTATAAAGACGTAAAAAATTCCACTCACATTTAAAAATCGCAAAATCGTTATTTCGATTTGACGTTCAATTACTAACAAATATTAACATTACATTAGATTGTAAGTTTTACTAGAGCTCCATTTAAAATATATATTCTCATCTTTTCAAATATAAAGTTATATATAATGTAACAGAAATGGAAAGAGTTCCAGATTCGTATTGTCATGTTGTTCCAATTTTCGAACATTCAGCTTTCATATAAACGTTGAGACCAGATACGGGCACCATTCAGGATTCCGGAATTTTAATTTTGATTCCGTATTCCGGATTCCAAAATTCAAAAACTGTCAATCCTCTCATCTCTTTTATATATACAGAACGTCAATTAGATGGCTAATAAAAGGAGCTTAGAAAACGTTCTCAAATCTAATATTGTGAGAAGATTTTAATATTATTATAAAGATTTTAATATCATAGTTCTGTTAAGTACACGTGAAAGTTGTCAGATACCCTATAAAAAAAATTCCATTTGACGTGTATACAGTATATTATATTAAACAATTTACAATATACTATTTTGCTACAAATAATCCATTTAGTGAATTTCAATAAAACGTTTGTTTAATTAATCGAGATAATTCTCGTGCTTTCTATCTCAGAGTTTAAAAAACCAATTTCTTATAAAATTTCCCCAAATTTCCCTTGTTGTTAATTTAATTAGGCAATAAATTTACTCTATTTCCTGTTTAAAAACCAATATCTCTGATTTCCTACTAATTACAGGTTCAAAACAATTTTCTAATTAACGACATCACGTTGATAATCTTCCCATGTTCTTACTTCAAATTATCAATAGTAAATTAATATTATTAATTTCTCGGAATAGTTAACACATCATGTCAACTGTAAGTAGACTGACTAAATATTAACGAGTAGCCTTTTGCTATCATTTTGTGCTTCATTTAGCAGACATTTTATAACCCAAAATCAAAGGACTAAAAATTTCTCTTCTCGATGTTATAGAAAAGTTAAGGGAGTGTTCGAATTTATATTGTCAACGTTTTAACGAAAAAATAAGGAAGTCTCCCTTATGCTCGCATTTACTATGATTACGTGAAGATCTTTAAAGCTTTGCATATTACATAATTTCAAGTAAAATGCAATAAGCTGGTATATATTGTGTGTATCCAAGAAATTAATTGTTGGTTGTGAGAGCTAGATCATTATCACATTCAGCACCTTCCAAAGTACCCCAAGTGAAGATTTACCGTTTTTTAGCGTTTCTGAAAATTTTTACGTCTTTTCAATAAAACATTTTCACGACAATTTAACTACACTTTCCTTAAACTATCTAAAAGTATTATTATATTTCCTAATAGTTATATTTGAACAGGTTTACTGAGCTCATTTTATTAGCATACCAGTTCTTTTATTAACATTATACTCTTCCCAAACGTGATGATCAATTGTCCTCTCTTTCCTATCCACTCGTAGTTACTTAATAAATATTATAATTCATACTGTTTAACACAAAAATAACATCTTTAGGGGATATGGGTGGAAATTATGGCCTCCCTTGAGGCTATAGAGGTGTGAATTTAATTCTAATTTTGTTGATTACTTCGCTTAACTTTTCAAGTCATTTCCTGTTTTATTAATTTGAGTGTTACTTTGACATTAATAATAATGAACGGTTTTGAACGCTTAGTCCGTTTAAAGTAATATTTAGGTTTACTAAAGGGATGGAATACGATAAGTTAACTAAAAGTAATAAATGAAGTGAAAGATATAGTGAGATTCTCCTAATCTCAGTTGCTCCAAAAACCTGTATTGCGTTTTCTGATTCGTTTACAAATAAGCCTCATGAGAAAAGTCAATTTCTCGTGATAAAGCTTACTGAAAGAAAATTGGTACGAAGTCTTTTGCAATGCGGCGCGGTTTCGTGGCAGTAGAGTGTTATCTAATTTTAAATTCTTCCTCACACTTGCAATAGTTAGTTTGGATATAAGAGGATAGCATACCTGGTTGAGAATTTGATTCACGAAAAATTTTTTGATTCTTTTAATATATTCTGTTTTTTATTTTACTAGGGAGGTCATTTTTGGATCCAAAAGGTTTCGGGCTGAAACTTTGCATGGTGATAGCTGAGGTCATTTTATTAGTGCACACAAAAAATTGTCCTGCACTGGGGGGTTTAAGTAGGTTAAAACTTATCCCTACTTGAACCCCCCAGTGCAGGACAATTTTTTGTGTGCACTAATAAAATGACCTCAGCTATCACCATGCAAAGTTTCAGCCCGAAACCTTCTTGATCCAAAAATGACCTCCCTAGTTAGTTTTTTTTTAAATAAAAATAAAAGAATGGAAAATTAAAATAAGATAGTGTAATAATCCATTATTTATTGCGGAAATGCATTTTATTTTCCGACGGGAGCAAATTTCGCTTTTTCCTAGATTTAATAACATCCATTTTCATTTGCGCGACAGTTTTTGGTTTCTATTTTAAATTTATTGTCCTTTTCAGAGATCGGTGCCTAATGGAAGAGAAATAAAATAAGAGAAAATGATGGGCGGCCACACGACCACAAACAAATTTTTCGTCAATTCCTCTTAAATGTGTGCTGCCCATAATTTCGTAAAAAAATAATGGTCGTCCAAAAAGAGAGGCCGTCCAAACGAGAACCTCATTCCATCCTAATTGTTTTCCACTTCCATTAGGCACCGATCTCTGAAAAGGACAATTTTTTAATGCAATTATTGCGAGTTCCCCATTAAAAAAAACTGCAAACTTTAAAAAAAAAATAATTCGCTTTCTGTGCAAAACGTCTCATTGTATATATATATATATATAAAATTCACACGGTACTTTTTTGAAATATAGCGTATCCCGTATCCTCTTTAAATAGTTAGCCTAAGCACAGGCGTACTTGGACGACTTGTTTACTATTTCAATTGACGTGAGAAAATTCATATCAATTTTCTATTATTAACGTGAGTATATCTCACAATTAGAATACCAACAACGGTAAAAAAGTCTTTTTTTGTGATTTTTGAATACACAATCAGACAATCTAATACAAATGTGAGAATGTATCTATTTTTTAATATACGTTCACATGAATAGAAAATGTAAACAAACTTCAAAATAGAGGCCGATAATCGAAGTGCATCAACAGCCAACGAAAGTTGACGGCAAATGTCGGAATCTTTTACATTCTGAATTGCATCCTCGTAGTCGGCAATTAAGGATTGCAACGGAAAGCTGGATACCTGCAATCATTTTCATTATTTGCACAATAATTGTGATATTGTATTGTTTTTTGTATTTATCCACCAATTTTGGAATATTGGAAAACAAAATATTCAAATACAAATGTGCTGTAATCTATAAAAAGAGTTGAAATAATTTATTTTACCGTAAAATTGAAATAGCATTGCAATGACGTGTTTTTGGTCCTATTTTTAATTAATATTTTCTATAATGATGTTCTTTTCAACTTTTACTGGTTTGTTTCCTTCAGTATCATGGAATATACCATTTAGAAGTTATTATTATTAATATGTGAAACGGCAAAGAAACAAAATGTCGTGACTCTGCTAGAATATATTATTTTCATTAGATTTGTTCTAGTTTTTGGGAGTTTTATAATTTTTTAGGTTGAGGAATAAGTTCGTAGCGGTTTTTTTCGTAAAGATATATTTGAACAAAAAACAATAATTATAATTATCAATTTATCAACTGTGTATTCGCCTTTACTGTTTACAACTCCCTCCCAGCTCTCGATCAATTTGTTGATGCCGTTCCGCCCTAAATCGTCCGGTCTGGTGTCGAAGAAGTTGTTGAGCCAGTTTTTGAGGTCCTCTTCGCCATAGAAGGTAACATACCTCATTTCGTTTGACAGATAGCGGAAAATATGATAATCGGATGGCGCAAGGTCTGGAGAGTGCGGTGAATTCGGAAGAACCTCTCATTCGAGCTCTTGGAGGGCGGTTTTGATGATTTGTGCAACATGCGGCCGTCGTGGATCAAGATGTCTTATCCTTGCCGATCGGGTCTTTTCAGTCGAATAGTCTCATTTACGCGGCGCAGCTGGCATAGAGATTCTTGTTGACAGTGGCGTTTATTTCGAGAATTTCCCAATGCAGCAAGCCCTCACAGTTCCTCCAAAAGCAGATCATGATCATTTTTGGGTCTTTTATGTATTTAAGATTAGCGTCACTATTTTTGAGCTTTGCGAACCATTTTTGTGCAGTAAAAAAAGAGCAAATGACGAAAACGCTGATTTTTCCTAGTGGATAGTGGATTTCCTAAATTTCAAAACAACAGTTTTGTAGAGTAGAAAAAGCAGTATCGGATAAATATATAAAAAAATATACACTCTGGCAAACAAAAAGAAAATTGTTGTAAAAGAAAAGATAATATAAAAACTGTACGAACTTATTCCTCAACCAAATATTTTTTGATGATACCTATATTGTTATAAAAACGTATGCCTTTCAAAAGTCTTGTTTTAATATCTGTAAAAAATATATCTTTGTTATCAAATAAGGGATGTTATTAAATCTATGAAAATCGGGTATTGTTCCCGACGTAAAATAAAATGCATTTCCGCAAAAAAATCACGGATTATTACATCATACAATTTAAAATTCTTCCTCAAACTGTGATGTATTAATTAATGAGGATAAAGAAGGATGTGCAGCATATCTGGCAGAGCATTTTATTCACTCAATGTTGATTCTTGCGGAAATGAGTTTTATTTTCCAACGGGAGCAATTTCCGCTTTTCCTAGATTTAATAACATCAAAAATTAGAAAGTTGATAATTTATTTATTTTTTATTTTCAAATGGTCTCAATGAGAACGTAAAATAAATATTCGCAATAAAAGTTCGCATCGGAATAATCTATATTGGAATTTGATATATTGTACATTTCAGAGATCGGTGCCCAATTGAAGAGCAAAAATAAAAATGATAGTTTCGTATACTCGGCCACAAACGCCTTTTTCGTCTATTCCTTTTCAATATGGACGCTCTGTTTTTTTGAGACAACAGATTGCTGAGAGATGAGAAGATGGCCGTCCAAACGAGAACCTCATTCCATCCTAATTTTTCCTCTCCCATTAGGCACCGATCTCTGAAAAGGACAATATTGATGTATTTAAATTACAAATTTTAACTTCCAAAAATACTACCACAATAACAGTTAACGCAACTTTGATGACTTTTTTAACGTTTACTTAATTTTTCCCATATGAAAGCTGCTCCTGGTTACCTGTTTTGGAAATTTTATAAAGCAGTTTATGCTCTATTAAACTCTATTTATATTAAACTACTGCATCCAAATTAAAGTTAATTTTACTGGAGTATAATGACGTATAACTTCGTTTGAACTATCACATTTCGAGCCTATCATGGTTTTGCTCCTTCTCTGTTACTCAATTGTTCGTGTTGTCTCTAATATGTCTTGTGGGAAATTATTTTTGTTCAACTCAGAACCCGCTATGTTTCTTTAAGATTAGACCGGCTTGTTTGCTTGAATGTAGTCTCAAATACCGTCTATTTTATTGAAGTTTATTAAGGGATTAATAATTTCTATCTGAAAATGAAAAATAATCTGATTCTGAAAAAATTCATAGATTTGATTGAATAACTGCTATTTGTTTTTTTTTTAATAATTAATTATTATTCTTCAAAGTTAAAGCAAAACTAATTTATTATGGCCAAATTAATAAAGTTGTTATTAAAATTATTTTTTTCTAATGTAAATCATTATTTTGATGAAAAGTCGAAATAATAAAAACATTATTTTGTTCTGCTTTAATAATAAATAGCTTCTACAATTTACTCATGAAATCATTGAAACCTTCGTCTTATTGAACGCAAAATTTGATTAAAACCAACCAATTCTGGATAAATGTTTACGTCATTAAGATATATACATTTTAGTCACAACTAATTCGATTGAGTTTTATTGTGAGAAACAAAGCATATATTAATATAGACACCGTTTGAATAAATTAATTCTCGCTTTCTTCAACTTTGAATGTTAATTTCATATCAAGTTTTATTAGATAGAATATGAATCAACTTTAAAGTATGACAAAATGTTTCAATTGTTTTCTATATACTTCAATATAAGGTCGGTGTCTAATGAATGAGCAAAAAATTTAAAAAAAAAATGATAGTCTCTATTGGACGGCCACACGGACACAAGCAAAATTTCGTCTATTCCTCTTCAATGTGTCTTATCCATTTTTTTAGACAACACACATTCATTGATGAGAGACAAAAGAGTGGCCGTCCAAACGGGAACCTCATTATTTTTCTTATTTCTCCTCTTCCATTAGGCATCGAACTCCGAAAAGTACTATCAAATAAAAACTCATTTTCTTGTTATTTTTTGAAAAAATACTACAAATTTCTTTTTTTAGAGATATTTATAGACAACCTGCATGAATGCACTTCTTGCATTATTTCAATCGAACTCATGAGATATATATCACGGAGAATTGGAGATATTACAAACTATTCTTCTGCTTTGAGCTTGTCATCATAATAATCAAGTAAGTTTGACATTTACACTTCAAATGAAAATGACTTTTTTTAATATTTAAACGCATGCAAAAATGTACGTTTACGGTACGCTTAAATTTTTCAACTATTTTGTATACAGTAAACATATTTCTTCTCTATTAGCCTGCTTCAAAAATACTTGAAATCAATATTTTAAAATGTATCTCGTGAACGAAGCGCATTTAATTCGCGGCGGACGCGTTCGGGTTGACCATTGAACTCCAAATTGTATGGTAAAAGAATGAGCTCAGAAAGCATGCTCAAATTTAACTTTTAAGAAAGATATTAATATTTTTGGATATTTTAAGACACGCTTAATTAAATTGTAGTAAACACTGTTTAGTTATAAATACGTAAAAATTTCCACACACGTTTAAAAATTACAAATTCGCTATTTCGATTTGGCGTGCCAGTGTTATGTACTTTTGTCCAATATTTGATCGAGTATTATTAACTTCCACGTGAAAGTTAAAAATTAATATTTTCGGAAACAAAACTTTAAAAAAAACTAATATTTTTTCAATGTATCTCTTAAAATATGTTGATAATTATTAGGAAATTGTATTTTAAACAACTGTTTGAGCACCAGATTTTACAATTCATTCGGCATTCTTTATTCCAAATTTAATCTTCAGGCCAAAACCTGATGCCATATGCAAGAAAGGCACGCTAAATCGAAATTGCGAATTTGCGTCATTTAAACGTGTGTGAAAAATTTTACGTCGTTATTACAAAATTGATTTTACTATAATTTAATTAAGAATGTCTTAAACTATCTAAAAATATTAATATATTTCTAAAAAACTATATTTGAGCATGCTTACTGAGCTCATTCTATTACCATGAACTTGGGATGAAACGGGGATGAAAAATCATCGATTAATTAAGTTTTCCAGTAAATTATATAAATTATTCTATTAATTTTGTGATTTCCATACTAATTCTTACATATATTTATTCACAATTTCCTAGAAACTTAGTTTATCATTAATTTTCCATCGCTCTTTTACGTATAAATAATTTCTTGCTTACGTCCTCAGACCTTTATGTCATATATTATCAAGTTGTGAAAAATTGATAATTCTAATTTCAATTTCATAAAAAGTAAAAATAACCAATAGGACGCGAATTGACGAAATATAACAAAAAATGATGAAATAAAGCGAAATTATTTAAAAAGTTGGATATTTGCTTCACGTTCTCATTGAGACCTTTCGAAATTAACTCAAAAATATTGAAAATGAATTTTCAATTTCTCACACTTTGACAATACTAATTAGAGAAAATTTTAATAAATCCTTTATAAAGTTTCATAATGGAAAGAAGATTCTTCCACTATGAATGCTGGAAATCTTCTTGAATTAAAATAAAATCTTCTGAATCCATTTCGATCATACATGAAAATGATCGGCTCGTATTCACAGTAAATATTATTTTACAGTTTTCTACACTCAATATTTTTCCTCAACATATGCATATATATCAAAAAGCATTTTCACAAAAACTGGAACAATATTCAAGTATATTTGTATTCGCAACATCTGGTTCAGTGCATTTTCTGGTTTTTTCAACGATTATTGTTATTCACTAATCAAATTGACGGTAAATCTCTCTTAATTTTTAAATAAAAAAAACTAAAAATTTCAGACTCGGCGGATATATCGCAATCATTGTCATTGCTAATATCATCTTTAATTCGCGCGAGCTGCGCGTTTTCCGCCTTTTTCATTTTGCTCATTTTCATGATAGAGCGCTGTTGCGCTACATTTTACCTTGCGGATTATGAGCAACAATCACGCTCTATTATATCTTATGGTTTAATAGTTTCAATTATTGTAGTGTCTGTGTTAGCCAGTATTTCTTTTCACTTTGGTATGTGTCGATATAATGAAAAGCGCTTTATTATTATTATTATTTAGTTGACACAACTTTATATCATCTGGGTGCTGTATTCATGGTTAACATACTTGCAATGGGGGTAAGTTATCACTTAATCAAGCTATCCAACACACTTTCCAAATGTGAATTTGGCTAGAAAAACAAAACAAAAGAGTCTACTCTAGAAAAACTCTAGAAAAATTTAAAATGAAAACAACTAAAAAATGGATCTCATATTTCTTCCCTAGTTTTGAAATAAGAAATAGTAAATTTTGCAACGAGTTTTGTTCTATTTCTCTTTTAAAATATGTCAAATTAAGAAAAATAAGGTTTATATTTAAGATCAATCAATACCTCAACAAATTGAATCAAAAATATCATCTAGAAGTACTCAACAGCCATGGAAATTATTCTCTCACGGAGCGCTATCAAATATCTGAGAATATTCGAATTTGTAAGGTAAAATATAGCTTTTTCCGATTGAAATTTTTTCTACGAGTTGGTTACGCTGTTTGTAACTTTTGTTTTAATAAGGAAACATTCATAATTAATTTTATTGGGACCAAAAGAGAGATCCTAAACGATATAGACTTGAGTTTGAAATCAGTCCAGTCGCCGATCAGTTTTACGTGTTTTCTTTTACATACTTAGACCTTACATACTTAGACTCATATGCTTTCTTTGTTGAATACCGCGATACCGCCTAAAATAGCATAAAGAATTTTAAGCTCTTGAGCAGGCCAAATGAAAATGGAAATTTTCTAATGTTTAAATCGGTCATACAGATTTCCACGTTTTAAATAAAGAAAACTTCACTTTTAATTTTGATAAACTGGTCTTAAATGTTATAAAAAACCTATTTTCTTTCTGGTGAATTATAGATGAGACCCTTTTCTGAGCTCCCAGTTTAACCGTCACATTTAGCGTGCTTGAGTATTCCACAAGGAAATTGCCTTCCACGATCGTGCTTAATAGTCACTAATGGGTATTTATGATCATAGCTTGATCTCATAGAAAAACGCACTCAGCAAATCTTTCGAAAAGCCTTAGATTGCTTCCATCCGGCCATAAAACAAGATTTCAATCTTGTCCAATTGTTCCTTCATGGAAGAGATTAACACTCAACTGCAAGATGCCTTCCAATCAACCTCCGATGTTTGGCGAAAGGGATCAGTTTGCTATAATCCGCTCTCCCCACCGGGAACTTCGTCGCTTTTCAAGGGGTCAAAGAATAGTCTCAACTGTCAGATTATCTATTTGAAATGGAGTAACCGCATCATGTTGTCCTTGAGGTTTACATCGTTTCAAAAAGATTCAAGATATTACTGATCTACTTGACAGGGATGACACAGTTTGGAAATCTTAGAAGGTATGTAGCAGTGATGGGAGGGCCCCGTTTTTAGGAATTCCGGGCGGGCGGGATCTTAAAAAATAGAAAATTTCAAAACCTTTGTCCCTCCCATCACTGGTATGTAGCTCGAAAAAAAAATTGTTTTTTTGTTCTCTCTGTTACTCTCTGTTTCTCTGTCTCTGTCTCTGAATCTCCGCGTTTTCTTTTAAAAACATGTTTTTTATTATCTCGCTAATTTCCACTAATTTTCACGTAAATAATCTAAAATTTCACGTCAACTTCCTATATTTGATTAAAATGTTTCTTTCAAGTATAATACTTTTTGGAATAATAAAGCTCCACATTTTCTCATATCAGGTGCCGTGATCAAGCTACATTGTAAATAAGAGTCTTGTAGTTGACCAACTAAGTCTTCAACCTTTAATGCATAAAACCTACTAATATACAGATAGAAACTTTCTACAGTAGCTATTTTCAAATATATTATTATTTATAAAAATGTTTCATTTAATATAAACCAACATATATTTTTCCAAAGTAACATCATGGATTGTAGACCATACTGGTTTAACTTTTGTAGTGGGCTGGGCTTTCTATACGGTAGCCGCAACCACCAATCACATAAAAACAAAATAAACCATGCTTTTTTTCAGCTCGTTAATGGAATGGTGTTTTCTGTTAGTATTTTCAATACAGTATGTGCATTATGCCTTGTAGCAGATAATTTAAATCTATCCATGACGCTCACCAATTTATCTGTGGCCATATTTGATATAAATGCATTCATGTAAAACGCACTTAATAACAGATAAATAACAAACAATTTAATGTTTCAGTTATAGCTTCTTACTACCTCATATTGTTTGTAGATACAATAGCAGCTGGAAAATAGAAGCAAAAAGAAGTTTAAATAATGTAAGATTTGTTTGTTATATTAAAATAAGTGTCTTATAAGTTGCAGTATGTATCATTCTCCTCATCGAAAGTTTCATTTGAACAATCGGTTAAAGTGAAGAATGTGCATGGAAAGGTGATACAGATAAATCAAGACGTTTCGCAACATTTTCATAATTTGCAAAAGTTTTGGGATGAATCAGTCGCATAAATATTTAATATTTTACATTGTTTGTTTACTTCGAAAAATTGCCGGTGAATAAGACCTGAAACAGCATTGATATATGCGGAATGAAATTTGCGGAAAGAAATTTTATAATTTAGAATCAGCACCTCAAATTGAATTATGAAGTTGGGGGCTCAGAAAAGATGCTCATTTTGCGAATTTCGGCAAGAAGCACGTGTTTTTATAAAGTTGATAACGGGCTTGACAAAATATGCATTGTTACATACCCTGGATGACACATGTGTGGACCGCTATGCCGTCGAGCTAGCGGGACACCACAACACCATGAAGTACGGCACAAAAGAAGAAACGACTCCGCCTCCACGGATCACAAGGACATTCAGTTGCTCACTCGACAGGGCTACGGGAAGGTCGCTTCTATTTGGGAGAAGCGCCCCGACCGTGGGTGAGATGTTAGCTCCTATTCTAGCTCCCTAATAACTATATTCATCTATTGTATTCTTATGTGGAGTCGAATAAAGTTATAATAAATAGCTAGGTGTTCTGTGTTCTCGGCAGTGTCCGCCAGGTAAGCCATTTTATTGGGCGTTTAATAGTAAGATTACATCGGATCCTCACACCAACTACTACTCTTCGGGTCGCTAAGAAGAAGGGGAGTAGGTGGGGGAGACGTATTGTAACGTGGAGGTTCCACCTTGAACATCCTACTTCGGTAGAGATGTTATTGTCCTAAGTGCGAAAACTCGATTTTCAATGAACTATTGTACAATCGATAAGGGAAATTGCTCGCCATCTCAAAAACAGATGGCCTTGGCATTTGAAAGCACAAAGTGCTCTCCCTTTGTATAATGATGGGAATCATAAAGTTTAATAAACGGACTTCAAGGTCATTTGAAACTTTGTATTTTAAATGTCACCATGCACATTCTCACTTCAGGGAATGTGCAAACAATACTTTCAAATTGTTTCCATTGACCAGAATGATCCGTTGGGTTCCCAGAATCATTAACACGCACATAATTAGGCAATTGTGGACAACGTAGGAATTCCCAAAGATATCAATCACTGATATAGTCCACGCTGTCCATCAGTAGTAGAACCACGTTACACAGCCGGACTTGTAGGCATTGCTCTAGCAATTAATGTAACTTCCCCAGCGCGTAAATAAAATCGGTATCATATTTTTGGAGTCACGCGAATCCCTTTTGTGACTATGGGTCGCCATTCCTATTCTAGCGGAATGGAGGTAACACGCTTGAAGAAAAGGTTCCTGGGGAGTAAGCACGGTGTCCGCTTGCGCCAAGTGCTAAAGGAACTAGGGTCCCGACCGAATATGTTGTTTTAGTCGGATTTTCTCTTAAGACACTTAACGGTAGTAAGGAATTAGAATGCCGCTATTAAAGTATTATGCAGAAAACAACGCGGAATGTTAAAAGATCATTTATTGTTTATAATGATTAATAATTTATTTTGTTTATATTTCAATATTTTATCATACCCTGAACCGAAGAGATCAAATCACATGTGGGGTCATAGAAACAAAGTGTGCTCAAACAAAACAGATAGATGTAACAGCAAAAGCACATATGAAAAGATCATCTTGAGTGACAGTACGGGCAAGCAAGCCCCGCCAAGGACCCATCCTGCACAGTCTGGCCAGATGTGAAGTTGATTTGCTCTTTAGTTCAATGGAATTAATTTAAATTTTCAATTTTTTTTTTTCTTCTTTGTTCATTTTCAAAATTTTTTTTTTCTACCGCTACATCAAGTAACCCTTTTCATTACAATATTCAATTTTTTTTTTCACTTAATGTAAAATAATGTGTAGAAACTCCGCGCATCATCTGCCTTATACTAACTTCTAGCACGCACAAAATTTCGCGAAACTTATTTAGCCTTAACCCTTCACTACAGTATGCCTTTCTAGTAAATCCGAATATTCCAAGCCTCAGTGTTACCATAAGGAACCCCCAGCTCGTGCATAATGGAGTTAGATACCTTGCAGTGGGAACAGATCGTAGATTTCCGCAGAACGGTTTTCAGGGATTTTCTGTAATAACCACCATAGCGTCGAACACATAAACCAGTGTTCAGCAAGGCTACGTAAGTCGGACAAAGATCTCGGACTTTTTAGCTCCAGATGATCTGCGATCAGAGAAGTAATATCATGCCTAGTCTTCTAAATTCTTTCTTATTTATTTTTGACACAGCGCAAGATTAGAGCCATTACTCTCTGCCGGCACCCACATTTGTCGACCAAGCATCCTCCAGCATGAGCCGCGCACTCCCAACGGGGATTACACCAACACTAGAATCTAATGACCAAAGACAATTCCGAGACACCCATAATGAGATTGCCTATAACACAGAACACTATAATTTGGAACACCGTTAAGATGCGTAATACATCTCAACGAAATTATATCTCCTCCACATCTATTATTCTTATTCCTTGTTACTATTCTCTAATATTGCTATACATCTTCGAAATACCAAACGGATCCATAAGGTATTCTACACTATAGCTATTATTTACAGAAAAACAAACTTGGAATTGTGAAAGGAGAAGGAAGCGAAACAACCACCAATGGAAGGCCAACGCCCACCAAAGAGACGAGCAACTCGAAACACACCAGGAGACAACCAAGAGGAAGGAGTCATCGCGAAGCTGTCCCAGGCTATCGAAAAGCTGTCCCATTCGAACCGCAAGCCACCAATAAGTTCACCAGTTTTCAATGGAAGCGGATATTTAAGACTTTCGTTCGGATACTAAACGATTATCTGAATGCATGCCAATACTCACAGGAAGAAGCGATACGGCTAATCCCGACATGTTTAACAGGCGCTGCGTTGGACGCATATGATAACCTACCGCCATCCAAGAAGTTCGCAAAATTCGAGTCAATTTTGAACGAATTGGAGACGAAGATCATGACACCCGAAAGACAAAACGCTGCCCAAGGGGAATTGACAACACTAAAACAAAGCAGCCGCTCAATGGATCAGTTCTTCAGAACATTCAAGGAACTAGCCGAACAAGGATTTCCCAAACGGAAACGAAATGGCAAAGAAGATCCTACTCAATACGTTCATAAATGGACTTAACAAGCCAATAAGGAAACAAGTACGAAGGATTACACCGTTTACACTAGAAGACGCGAAAAACATTGCCAAGCGTGAAGACCACATTGGACGTGACGACGAAGACAACATTCACGAAGCAATAAACACGCTGTCAGAACGACTATCGAGAATGGGACGACCATGGGAGCAACCCCCGAGAGAAGACGGAAATGGAAGATTCTATCAGCGGAGCAACAGATGGAACAGTCAAAACCGCTCAACGAGAGGCAGGAGATGGAACAGGAACAGACAGAGGAACGTACGATTCAACAGAGTACATGTATTACTCGATTCCGACGAGGCACCAGAAGAGCCATGAAAATCTTCCTGCAGAAAAAGGTTCTTTAATATTCCGTTCCTATCCAACGTCATTTTGTCTTTTCTTATAACCTGGAGCTCAACATACACACCTGCAACTAGACACACATTTCCTCATCTCTGGGACACAAATCACAGAGGAAGTTCGAGATCAACTGCTGACACCACGGCTGAAATATACAGACCTCGACGACTACATCACTAACTTAAGAAAGAATCTGGAAGACCTACACGAAACCATCAGACGCAATAATGCAACGAAGACCACAGGAAAACAAGTGTCTTCTCAACGAATAAAAAGAAGGGACGTGCAAAAAGGAGATCAGGTTCTTGTCATCAAGAACGATCCCGCAAGCAAGTTAATGCCAAGGAAACATGGTCCATACGTCGTAGAGGAAGTAAACGGAAGCAGAGTGACATTCAGGGCAAAAGGATTAGAAGTTGCACATAAAGATAACGTCAGAATCTACAAGAAGAGCGAAGCTAGGTATAACGAAGAAGAGAAGTATGAAGACAAGAAGAACAAAGAAGAGAAGCATGAAGATAAGAAGAACAAAGAAGAGAAGCATGAAGACAAGAAGAACGAAGAAGAGAAGCATGAAGACAAGAAGAAACCAGATGACAGTGCCGAACAACTTGCGCGAAATTCAACTTCAAGCAAGGGTAAGAGTATCAGCACTAAAATGGTTAATTTAGAGCTCACCAACAATTATGGAGAACCGTCAACACAAGTTTCATCAGAAAATAAAGAGAACAGGAAGATGCAGAGTCGGAAGAAATCAACGACGGACAACCATAAAACAACCATTGGAATGAAAACAAGACGCCAAGCTCAAGTAGAAACCCGCAGAACATCCTCAAGACGCCGCAGACAACCAGTGAGATACTCCGGAGCCGCACAACTACCAATTACTCATACCAAATAACTCGTATACAACATTTATTCGTATATATTTTTTTCTTTTCATTACATTTATTTCAATTTGTTGTTTACTGTTTAATTTTGTTTACTGTTGTTCCTTTACGTTTTGTATTTCAACGCCCCCCCCCCCCCATTTATAAAACTCTTTAACCAACTCCACCATTACCATAAACCCCCCCCCCCTCTAACCTGTAACTCGAAATTTATTTTATTTTTATTTTATCTTTTATTTTCTTTTCCCTTTCTTCCCGACAATACCCATAATTTACCTACATTTCCCTATTTTAACCTTTTTTTTTTCAACTCTCATTTTATTATAGTATCGAAATTCAATTGTAACTAACTTCTAATTTTTGGGGAGCCTAACATTAATCTCACAACCGTAGTCCTTATCGCGAAATCACACCAGTCCTCATCACGATCCACACGAAGTCACACCAGAGGAAGGAGCAAAGGAACCGTTACGCTAAGATCAACAACATGGACAGTTCATCTAACAACATGAGTTCATTATTCATCAAAGAAGAATCCCGCGACTTTTCTTGAGCGAGGACGCTCAACTTTGTGGGAAAGGGTGATGTTACATACCCTGGATGACACATGTGTGGACCGCTATGCCGTCGAGCTAGCGGGACACCACAACACCATGAAGTACGGCACAAAAGAAGAAACGACTCCGCCTCCACGGATCACAAGGACATTCAGTTGCTCACTCGACAGGGCTACGGGAAGGTCGCTTCTATTTGGGAGAAGCGCCCCGACCGTGGGTGAGATGTTAGCTCCTATTCTAGCTCCCTAATAACTATATTCATCTATTGTATTCTTATGTGGAGTCGAATAAAGTTATAATAAATAGCTAGGTGTTCTGTGTTCTCGGCAGTGTCCGCCAGGTAAGCCATTTTATTGGGCGTTTAATAGTAAGATTACATCGGATCCTCACACCAACTACTACTCTTCGGGTCGCTAAGAAGAAGGGGAGTAGGTGGGGGAGACGTATTGTAACGGCATGATACACGTTTAAATATTGAATTGTTCATTACTAATTGGCGGGAACCTGTAGACATTTTCAGATTATAAAAAATGTTTTTTTCTGAGATATACACAATAAATAATCTAACACTTTTGGTATTATGGTTAGTTTGCACGTAATAAAAGTTAAAAAATGTATAACGAGGGAAATAAAATGTTAAGATAATTATTTGTCTCCGAAAGATGTTCGTATTGAAAAATGTAATTATTAACACACCCTATAAAACGAAACTGGCTACCTCAGAATAAATCATGAGAGAAATTAAATTTTCCAACAACGGGATCGTGAAACTTGTCCTTTGTACGTCAGCCGGTCTAGTAAAATGACAGGCTCGTTTGATAATCTTGTACTTAATGCAGGTTTAGAATTTGATGATAATTTAATTGCTAATGATCAATTTTCAAACAATCAGAAATAGCTTATTATCATAAAAGTCTACGCAGAATCCTATAAAAACTAATTTAATCCTGTTTAACCGATGTTGGCATAGGCTTAAAGGCCAGTCTTATTTTCGGAAGACAGCATGTTTCCTTCAGTGTAGTGGTCAAGATGTGCATAAACAAGCCTAATCCACTATAGAATTCATGTTTCGTACAAAATATTTAAATCACATATTTTCCATAAAGGGACATAGAAGAGAGCCAAGAAACCGCGCCGCGTTGCAAATGACTTCGCACCAATTGCACCAACACTACCTTTTAATTTATTATTTTTATTTTCAGTATTTTATTTATAAATTAACGTTTCATCCTGCAGAACTCATGATGAATTAATGAAAATAAATTCTTAGTACCTCAGTTAGTGGACCAGAAGAGTCTTCATCGTCAATCTAAGTGACTTGTAAATATTGAAAATATTGTAAATAAACATAATAAATTAAAAGGTTGAGTTTGCAATTGGTACGAAGTCTTTTGCAATGCGGCGCGGTTTCGTGGCAGTGGAGTTTAGCAGATATTAGACATATCTCCTAAAGCTTTATAAAGCAAAGTAAAAAAGCAAACAAAAGCTTTTAAAGCAAAACCACTAGAGGCACGATTTTCATCTTTCAAAAGAATTCACACAAAGTTTCACATCTTTTAAATATGCGAAAAAGTGTTTCTTAAAACAGCGTAAACAAATTTATATTTAAATTTTGAAAATTAAAACAACAGATTCTATGAATAAACACAATCTGGTGAAGAAGTGTACTAATAATATAAAAAAGGCGCTCCAAATTGTGCGCTCGATTGCAAACTGTCCGCGGTTTTGTTGCGTCGTTTAATTCAATTCTTTCATTATTTTTAGATGTTTCATTTACTTTATCCGTTAGGTTTAAAGTTAGTTTTTCAAATTGGTGAGAATAAAATTAAGACAGAACCATGTTTAATGCATATTTAAAATGGTCCATAACCTTTGGATGAAAATGGAAAAACATTGTAATGGGTATTAACAGAAGCAGAATGTTATGCTCATTCAAATTATGTTTATGAATTTCAGCAAAGAACACCTTTTAGATGAGTTATCGGGCATATTACAATACTAAAATAATGAAGAAGTCATTCTTTTTACTATTACGAAGACTTATCATTATTGTATATACTCTAAAGCTGACCTTAGCGTGTAGAAAATCATAATCGAACAGGCACAAATTGAGAAGCTCGTCTATTCGGCCAGCACGAAGTAGATGATAAGGAAGCTCATTTAGTTTTCTTGTATTGTACCTACAAAATTAATTATGTTACGCATTTAGGCAAACAAAATGATAAAGTCTCCAATGTTTTGTACTAAAATTATTTACCTATGATTACCATCTTTCAGATGAAAAACATTCGGCTGTTTCGGAACTTTTCTATCTGCGAGTCCTTCATTCTCCATCACTCCAAATCTCTGCTTCTGCATTTCCGTGTATTGATATGGTTTCGGCACGCCGCCCCAAACGCCAAGAAAATACTCTGCCATCGCTGAATGACACGTCTCCAGATGGTTGACATTTTTAAAATATCTTTCAATTGCGGCGTGCCTGAACTGCTCGTGATACCAGTTAAGCACGATCACTCCATCGGCGGCCCTATCGGAGAGATATCCTGGAAGATCTGAGCGAATTCGACTCCAAAGAAGTGGTGGAATGCGGCGCACTGGTGGTAAATGGTATTGGTAAATGTCATCTAGCACCTTATCGTCTAACGATATCTTAATACTTGTCAAGAATGAACAAAAATTCAATAAATTTACAAGGTCTTCAACTTCCGAATCACTGATTCCTGACCTTGCAGCCGATATATATGATAATGCATGAGATACTAATAGTTTTCCATGCTGGCTTTCAGTTCGGTGAAATAGTGCGTGAACACTTTCTTGTAGGGAGTTGAAGAGTATAGTGTCTTGAGGTCTCGAATAAGATTTCCACCTAAAGATTGATTAATTTGTAGGTGACTGCAAAGATCATGAATGTGGAAGTTTTTAAAGTCCCGAAAATCCATAGAACCGCTCTGAGAAATTCTCTCAGAAATAATAATTAGTAAATCTACGATAGTTTCCAAAATATTGTTCAGAGGCTTGTACAAATGATATATCACAGAGTACTAAATTCTGATTGTCATTTCTTGGTGTTTCTTCACTCAAGTTGGAGTTGGTCCCAATGCTGTTATGAAATACTGACCAACAACAATTTGTTTTAGCCTTTCCACACGAGGTCTAACAAAGACTTTCTACAAAAATATAAATTTCTACACTTTCTGATAAAGTAATTTCGATAAAAAATTTCATCATGTTTCTCACGTCACATTTCAACAGCGATCTTTTTTAAACGAACTGTTACATACCAGCGATGGGAGGGACTCTCCCCTGGGTATTTTCCTAAAAAAAGGGTCCCGTGTCCGGCAGGCAAAAAGGGAAGTCCCGGGTTTTAAAATTTGCAATTTTTTAGGTGTCGCCCACCCGGAATTCCCAAAAACGGTGTCCCTCCTATCACTGTTACATACTCTAGACGACACATATGGCTATGCCGTCGAGCTAAAGGGACTCCACAACATCGTGCACACGCTGACAGTACTCCTCATCTATGGAGCAAAGGACAGTTAGCAAACAACGGTAATTGATTGCTCACTCGACAGGCCTATGGAAAAGTCGCTTCTTTATTGAAGGAAAATTCCCGACCGGGGTGAGATGCTAGCTCCTACTCTAGCTCATTGACTAGCCACGACAAATCGAATTGAATATTCAATACTTAAACGTGTATTACTAATTTACAAGTACTATTTTCATATAATTTGACATGTCATTGTTACTAGCCCGTCTTGAACTTTCTAAAAACATGCGCTTCTTGCTGAAATGTACAATATGAGCGTCTTTTCTGATCCCCCATCGTAACCATTCAATTTGGTGAGATCTAGATATATTCATCTATTGTATTCTTATGTAGAGTTGAAGAAAGCTTTCTAAGGAATTCGGTGTTGTGTATTCAATAGGTAAGCCAATAAGATTACATCGGCTCCGCATACCAACTGCTACAGGTTTACAGGATATATCATGTTTAAATTACTTTTCTGATCACTTTTTTTTACCAATTCATTTGGCGCACGTTGATTGGAATGTTCGATTTTACAAATGATTATGAATTACCGCTTCTTCCATTAGACAAGATTATTAATATGTTTATAACCGCACTCCACTGCCACGAAACTGCGCCGCATTGCAAAAGACTTCGCACCAATTGCAAACGCAACCTTTTAATTTCTTATTTTTACTTTCAATATTTTCAATATTTACAGGTCACTTATATTGAAGATGAAGACTCTTCTGGTCCAATAATTGAGGTACTAAGAATTTATTTTCATTAATTCATCAGGATTTCTGCAGAATGAAACGTTAACTGATAAATAAAATGAAAAAAACGTTAAATAAAGTTTGCAATTGGTGCGAAGTTTTTGCAATGCGGCGCGACTTTCTGGCAGTGGAGTGTAACCGAAATTAAAATTTATTTTCATGAAATTCCCTTACCTTGCAACTGTTGCAAAAATGAGCTTTACAAAGAGAGGCAAAGTACATTTATCAAGAGCTTTTGAGACCGTTGTCCATTGCCTTTCCGTTAGAGTACGCCCGTTTTCCTTAAGCCATTCCTTGACAACTCGAAACCCTAGCGCCTAAACTGTCAAAATCTTAAAATCAATTCACCAATGGTTTAAAAACGTGTCCTAAGCTTGGAACTTCAAGATATTGACGTTTATCCTCCACCAATCTTTGAATGCGATTGGATATATTGCTGGCTCCGGGAGTTAAAGATGCGAAAAACTTTACATATTGAGGTAGTGTTGGTGGAAACCACAGGAGCTCATGAGCTCCATCAATTGTAGATATTAGGTCAAAACTATCAAATATGATGATGAGCGGCTTGTCACGGGTTGCAAGCTGCGTGATCTTCTTAAAATGCTGAAACAACTTTGAGAGCTCGGTTGGTGCAGAATTTCGCAGGCGCTCATCATAATTATAAGCAATTTGGTCGCAGACGGACGTCAATAAGGGAACAATGTTAGAACTGTCCGGACTGGTTCCAAGGAAACGAAGAACAACGCATGGCGAACAAGAGTCACCAAGCCATTCGCGCACTTTCATTGCAATTTTTGCCATTAGAGATGTCTTTCCACATCCATTTTCTCCCTTAAATTTTGTTTAATAAATAGTTTGTTATTTTGTTTTTAAACTTGTAAGATTAATGGTAAATTTGTATTGTCTACGACATAATTCCGAGCATATTCCAGTTGTTCATCTCGTCCAAAAAACATTTTTGACACTGACATTCCTGTGCTCAAATGTGTGAGCACTTCAGAGAACAACGCGTCACGGAACCTTGCATGTTTTTCCATTGCATTGTCAACCATTTGTGTAATAGATTTGTAAAAATCCGCACAGAATTGTCGAATATATTCCGAGTGGTAGTGAACGTCGATTCCATCGCGTCCAACCCATTCAACGGTTGATCTTCTGAAAAACTGAGAACTAAATCAAACAATATTGAATTTAACCTAATATTAGTATCGCTTAGTTTAGCCGGAACTCGTTCATCGCGTAAATTAGCCAAATACTTTTGTGCCTCCACGTTCACGTGATTATGGGCAATATCAACAAATTTTGATGCTGTTTTCATTTGGGACAACGCTATATTGTTTATATGTCTTATGTAGCACAAGCAATGCTCATTTGGATTCTTGGCTTTTAATATTCCATGAATTACTTCTCGCTCTGTTACAGACATGAAATAGTTGTGCATTGATTCGTGATCGATCAGTCCTTTTTCATAACACGTTCGTGCTGCTTTTCTTAATAATTGCTGCATCTTTGCCTCATTGTCCCACCATTTTTTTGCATCTTGCTCTTGTAGCTTCGGGATTCTCTTTAAAGGATGTTTAAATTGAATTTTACAAATAGAATCGGTAGAGCTAAGCCCACTCACTGAGATAACTGATATTTTTCACAGTGAGCCGAGAAAGGTACATCTAAATCAAAGGCTGGTCCTAACGTAAACACTGAATACTTTTATTTCGTAGAAATTTAGAAATAAAGTGGCAGTACAACTCATAGGTCATTATTATTATTATTTAAAGTTATTAGATCTAGAAATTAATTTCCGTGTTTTTTCATGTTGATATACGAATTTATCGTTAAAATGTTCTCTATATTATCAGCTTTCTACTTATATATTGTCGTGGTGTAGGTTAATGAAAAACCAGGGTTAAAGGAGCATTGGACAGGTGTAGATTTAATTTCCATTTTTTTTCGTATTTCGATCCTAAATATAATAAATTATACAAAAAATTTCATAATAATTATTATTATGTTGATTTAACAACCAATTTAGTAAGAGAAACCACAATTGTGATGGGAAAAATCGAAATAATAAACAAATTGCAAATTAAACCTACACATGTCCAAGCGAGACCATTTTATTACTCGGAATGATCCTTTAACCCTGATTTTTCGTTAACCTACACCACGTCAATGTAACTTTCTTCACGTACCTTATAAAAAATCATTATTTAGGGTTCAGAATATGTGGTTGAGGCTGAAACGACGAGTTTTAGATTTGGAAGCTGAAATTAGGTATATGGGGTAACCAAACACGAGGTATCCACATCCTGAATTTTTAGCTTCTACGATTTCAGCATCATGCTGTATTAGAAGGCTGAAAATCGATCGTTTTTTTAACGGAGCAATTTGGTGCCATCTGACCTATTTGAGACGAATCAGCTTGAAAAGATCTTTCAAACGATTTTTGGCTTAAACAAAAAACTGAATTTTTCAGATTTGTCAGGAATTCGTCAACTATCACCAATATATATTTTTTTGAAAACGGGGTTTTAATCCGTAGAACGAGGAGATTCGAATAGTATATGTCATACAATTCAAAATTTGGGTTTTCAGAAGGGGTAAAGTTTTTTCAGACAAACTGAAAAATTTTTACCTACATTATCGAATTTACATGAAATTAGTATTAATCGACGTAGAATTTTTTTCTGATTTTCTGAATCGATTCATATAGGTCTCGCTGACGTAAAATAAAAACTGAATTTTTCACGTGACGTCAAAATGCTTAAATTTCAGTCGATCGTTTAAAAAAAGTTTTTTCAAGGAATATTTTTACACTTTTCAATTTTGATAGAACTCGATCTCCTCTTGCAGAATTTTTTTTTTCAAAACATATCGAAGCTGATCACAAACTTACTCTTTTTATTGCTTGCATTTGCATGAAAAAATTCTATGCATAAGTTTTTATGAAAAAAATGGGTTCTGAAAAAAAAAGGATTTGCAACAAAAAGTTCGTCGAAAGATCTATAGGTATGCCAAAAAATTTTCATATCATTTAATGCATGTACAGCAGAGTTACGAATTCTCAAAAAAGGGTAGTTTGGCTGAAAATCTCCAAAAATAGGGTTATTTTTAGGTGTGTTTTTCACGTTTAATATCTTGAACCGTTAAAATGCGCCGGACCTGGTACCTATGTCATTTTGTAGATCAAGTCAAGGCGAATCCGGCTATATAAATAGAAAAGGAAAACGTCATTTGCGGGAAGCTCTTGTTTTCCTTTTCCAACTCAAGAAGAAAGCCACTGACCCGCACCAAATGCTTGTCCAAGCTTACGGCGATGATGCACCATCCATAAAAACCTTCCAAGAATGGTTTCAGCATTTACAATCTGGAGATTTAGACGTCAACGACAAAAACCGATCAGGACAGACAAAAGAATTTGAAGACGAAGAACTTCACGCTTTGTTGGATGAAGATTCGGCTCAAAAAAGGAGCAACTCGCGGCATCTCTCGGCGTCACGCAAAAAGCAATTTCTTATCGATTGAAAGCAATGGGGAAGATTCAAAAGGAAGGAAAATGGATGCTCTAGGAGCTCAAATTCTATTATGATGGAATCCATAAGTTGCCCAAACTCTGGGAAAATTTTGTTATTAATGACGGAAATTATTTTGAATCAAAGTTTTGTTTAAGTTTGTTTAGTTTTTTATAGTTTAAAATGCGTAAAAACGGGGAAAATTAATTTCTAGATCTAATATTTTGGTTTTTTATGAAACCAGTCCTTTATTTCCAATATAATAATGGAAATTTTATTAATTTTATATTGAATATTCTTGTATTAACAATAACAATTGTTAACTGTTAAATTTTTGTTACGTAAAAAGATTTCATCATCAAACTGCGCGTAATTTTATTAAGCCCGCACTCTTTTATTGGTTCAATCGTTTTTCGACAAAGTTCATTTGCCACACTTTTTTCACAAAAAAGGAAAAAATTCTACATAAATCTATTACTTACCTTATTATTAAAGTTAACCAATATACTTGATATTGGTTGCAAAACATACATGGGAGGCACCGAGTTCTTATCTTCAATATACCATGTCTCAAGTACGGTTATATCTTCACGCTCCTCTCGCAGAACTTGTTTCAACATTTCCAGCTCACTAGAAAGGATTTCTGATGGAATCGGACGGTAACCATATTTCTGGCAGAGAAATACGACAAAATTCGCGCCAACTGACAACCGCTGACAGTTCGCGATTTCCTTAATGCACAACTTCGTGGTCATGTGATCGTCCGTTGCTTCATCTCGGACACCCCATCTCATGTCAACCACCTGTTTTGAAGATATATTTAAAGAAAGTTATCTTGAGTACCTGAAAGTCGAGGCCGTGAGTCTCCCTACAATATTCCTTCAAGTTTGGATAGACATCTTCCATTAATGCATTCCTTTCGACAGTGGTGTCAGTGAACGTGGAACTAAAACAATACAGAATGTGATTGTTGTTAAGACATCAATGTTACCTAGTAAATACGCGGACCAACTTACTTTGCGGTTTTGGAATTTTACTAAACTGTCCGCTGAAAACTCGATCAAAGGTTTCTTGCGTTTGTGGATCAAGTTTGACGATTTTTTGCTGAGTTTCTGTTTGTTCTTGATTAAAATTCATTAAAACGCTCAAGCTCAAAGCCGCCGCCTTTGCATCTCGCTTTGGTCCAGTTTTCGGTGCACTTGTTCTGCTCTTTGGCTGGACCGAGTCACCTCGACGAACGGAAGAATTATGAGAACTTGTTTTGGCAGAAGCAGCCGTGGATCTTGCCCGTTTTTTGGTTTCCGCGGAGGAATTCATTGTTAATTAAAATATTTATTAAATTTTTATAATAAATAGATTTGACGAAAAAAGATTGAAGAAGTTTGTTGTTCTATTAAACGGAAATAAGCGGGTTCGAGTGCGGAAGTTAGTACGGAAGTTTGTTACATGTTTGTTTATAAGTAATAATTCACACTGCTTAGCACGCCAAATGTTAGTAAAAGTGGAAGCGTAAAAAAATCACTAAAGTCTAAAATTTCTTTAAAATTTAAATCGTTTGTGATATTCTAAGGAAAGCTTATTTATTTGAACAAAAACAATAATTATAATAATGAATTAATCAATTATGTATTCGTCGTTTCGTTTACGACTTCCTCTCATCTCTAGATGTTAATGCCGTTCCGCCAAAAATCGCCCGGTGGGGTGTCGAAGAAGTTGTTGAGCCAGTTTTTGAGTTCCTCTACGGCTTCAATGGTAACAACCTTCCTTTGGTTTGTCAGAAAGTGGAAAAGGTGATAATCGGATGGCGCCAGGTCTAGAGAGTCCGGTGGATGCTGATGAACCTCCCATCGGAGCTCTTAGATGACGGTTTTGACGACTTATGCAGCTATCGGCCTGGCGTTGTCGTGGAGCAAGATGATTTGGCCATGTCGATCGTATCTTTTCAGTCGAATACTCTCATTTACGCGGCTCAGATGGCCAACATAGAGCTCCTTGTTGGCCGTGGCGTTACCTTCGAGCATTTCCCAGTGCAGCAGGCCCTCTCAGTTATACCATACTCAGAGCATGGTCTTTGATAGGTTGAAGATCTTACTTGACTCTCAGCTTTGGCATATCTCTTGGAGCCACCAATTCCTTTCTTTGCTTCAGATTGACGTACAGGTACCATTTTTCGTCTCTCGTGACGATTCGGTACAAAAATAAATGTTTATGGCCTAGTTTTGATCGAGGCGAAGAAGAGCAATGATGATTTTTGTAGAGCAGAAAAAGCGCTATCAGATAAATATATACACTTTTCCAATTAACAAGAAAATTATGATGAAACCAAAGATAATATTAACATATTCCTAAATTCAATAAAATTGTTGTCCAAATTAGCTGCTAACTTGAATGTGAAAATTAGCACATTGCTTTTAAATATTGTTAAATTCAATTGGCGTGAGTTTAGTATTCACCAAATAATATTTCTAAAAATAATGTTCAGAATAGCAGTTTCCAAAATATATGTTTAGAATTTAATTTCTTCGTTTCAACGCAAGTTGCACTAAAGAAAACTAGAAAATCTTTTAAAAAAACTTTTCTTCAAACTAACTTCCCTCATTAATTACAAAAACTATGTATTACATCTTAAATTGTTTCTTGATTCCAACATTTGCACAGTGAGCATGATGGATTTTGTCTACTCACTGGTAAGTCACGCAAAAAAGAAATTTCTCTTCGCATAATAACGGAAAATTAAATTTTGGTTCAGGGAGACATTTAGAAGAGAAGAATATCGTGGTTTCCTTTATGTTTCTGTGAATGGTAACGACCTTTGTGGTTTTTCTTATTTTTCTGTTCTTCCATTAGGCACGGATCTATGATCTCTGTTTCATATTCTGTTTTTCACGACATCATGCAGTTTAGCATCCCTTGAATGAGGCGTAGCTTCCCTTCCACTGCCACTGGCTTGCTTTGGCTACCCAGTGAACAGCCGTGTTAGCGATTCCTAGCGATGGGCGGATATGAACCAAGGTAGTACTCACCAATTGACCTGCAGTCCCCAAAGCCGTACACGTCAATACCCACTCTCTGCACTTTCAGCTGGGCGCTTCCTTGACTGTGTTTTGCACGAAAAGTGCTCCTGTTAGGGCGCGAGGTGCTTTTTGCATGAAAACAGACTCATCCTGTTATATAGCGTAAGCACGTTATCAATGTTTTTATAAAATTTTATGTTGCTTTTGGAGTGAGGACGCTTCGTGTAATTTTGATGAAACTTTGGTTACTTTTTCGGTTTGAATTGAATGTACTGGCGGCAGTTTTGCACGTGTTTTGATAACAATTTCGTGAAAAACACAGTCACGCCACCGTCAAGCGCAAAGTGTAGAGTAGTGCTAGCTAATATGCACACACGAAATTCCCCCATTTGGTGGAACACGCGCAAACATTCGCTGTAAGAGCTTTGAAAGGAATGTAGGCTTTTGGGCGTTACCGCACCCCTAGTTCAGGTTCCCACCGCTCAAGGAGCCAAAGAGAGATAATCATAGTAACTGCGCCTGGCTGTAGGATGACCTGTCAGAAGAGTGTAAGCAGCACTTTTGTGAACACAAACTCATTTCCCTTTCGTAATCATTCTCTCCTAACTCGAATAGTCGGTCATCGTGAAACGTGATTGGACTAATCTTTGTGTATGCAGGCTCGCCAATGCTTAGATTTCAAAATTCATCTGTGAAGGTGTTACTGTGCATATAATAGAAATAGCAAATATTCGGGACTGCTTCAAACTAACGAGACACGAGACAATCCCTTCAAATTGTTATCAACTAGTGCAGTGGCGACAATAAATCACAATAAAAAGCTGAATGAGCAAAAAACAAAAGTCATATTGCTTGACGACAACAGCGTAAATGTGACGCGTTAAAAGAAATTTCGATTATCGCTTATCAGATGTTCCGGTCAATGCACGTGATCCCGAGATCTTTTGCATAGTTTTGAATTTGGGCTTAATTTTATTACATAATACCTAAAATACCTAAAAGTGTATATTTTCACAAATTTGAAAAAAAAATTAAATTGAAAACAAGAGGAGGGTAGATTTCTCCTCCAAATTAGTTAAATGATAAGCAATTAGGACCCGTACATAGTTTTATAGGTCAATGTTTAGCCCACGCTGTTCTTGAGTCACTGTTGGCTCTGGATGCTTCGACGAATAACAGACTGGAATCTGGGGTCTGGGGATTGGGATGTTGCTTCCTTCCTTCCGACTCTCTGCCGATTAGGATCGCAATAGCCTAATTTCTTAGCCAAGTGAGTAAGTAGTGCATTTTTCTTGATGATTTCTTTGCTATCGCTTGCAGGCCTAGTTCAATTGCCATATACAATGTTTTATTGAAATTACGTTAAAAAATTTCAGACACGCTCAGAAAATTTTTATTTCCAGTTGGCGTGAAATTAGTTATAATATGAAGGTCAATTAAACTGGTAAAAATAATATATCTGTCTACTTATTACTCCATTACTTTTCAGATTTTGAGATGTTTACGAAGATTCCCATGTATTGTCCTTTTCAGAGATCGATGCCTAATGGAAGAGCAAAAAATAAGGGGCGGAGTAAAGGTCTTGGTTAGACAGCCACACGGCCACTAAGGCCATCAGATCTCTTCCTCTTTCGTTTCTCATCAATTTTTGTTAACTATTTTTTGTTTATTATTTGATGAAAAGAAATGAAAAGTTTAATTTAAAAATGAAAATGGATGAAATAAAAATATTTATGACAAACAAAAGAGGAAGAGATTAGATGGCCTTAATGGCCGTGTGGCTGCCTAAACAATACCTTTTCTCCGCCCCTAATTTTTTGCTCTTCCATTAGACATCGATCTCTGAAATGAATAATACTTGATATTAAACAGGATTTATAAATAATACCCGGAAACTTAAAATTGGTGTGTTTGTGCATTTTATAATACAAGTAGTTTTGATTCAAGTATATAGTGCACAACTTTTTTTCATAACTTGGAACCAAACTCTTTGGTTTCTTTATTTGACGTCAATAACAAACTATTTTTATCAGTCAGTTTTTTTCTGCTGAATGATCTTCTTTATTAAACTATGATAATCATTTTCTCCATAGCTCCTTTGTAGTTTGGCGGTAGTAAATTGGTTTAAATATGTTCTGGGTACTGTGAAATAAATTCTTTCAATTTAATATATCCATTTAACATATTGTCCTTTTTCAGAGATCGGCGCCTAATGAAAGAGCAAAAAAGAGGAAAAGAATTGTAGCCTTAAATGGACGACCACACGGCCACAAATGACTTTTTCGTCTATTCCTCTTCAAATGTTTAATTTGAGACAACACACATTGATGTGACCGTCCAAACGAGAACCTCATTCCATCCTAATTTTTTCATCTTCCATTAGGTACCGATCTCTGAACAGGGCAATAATATACTAATTTAAATTCGGGAAAGGAATGGACATTTAGAATTAGTTTATCATGATCAGATACTGAAAACTTGATTAATCTCTTGGAATTATTCCAAAAAAGCTGGTTACGTATAAAAGTAAATAAAAAATATTTATTTACTTATTTATTTATTACAAAAGAGACTATACTGCAAACTGTTGTTATTGAACAACAATCTTAAAACCTAAAGTGCTGCGCGCTAACAGAAATATTTGATTTTTGAAAGTTTCAGGATATTCTATAGTATTCCAGGTCATTATAACGATTGGACATTTTGTCCCAGCTATTGATTTAAAACATTAAAAATTTTGCCCATGCTTAAGAACTATCCAGTTCAACTAAAATATTTAAATAGTTGTGAGTTGAAAATTTTAAATAAAACTTTTAAAAATCCGCAAACACATTTTGTAAAGGTACTGTAACCATATTATCTAATCAATATACTTATCAAAGATCGGTTCATAATGGAAGAGCAAAATTATAGTCTCGGATAGACGGACAAAGGACGTTTCCATTCACAGAAACCTAACCACGATATTCGTCTCTTCTAAATGTATCCCTGAACCAAAATTTCATGGCCAGTAATTATGCTAGAAACTACTTTTTTCGGTGACTTACCGGTGTGCCCAAAAAGTAAAAGTCGGAACGAGTAGGAAGGAGGTGGTGGGCTCGCCTGGAGCTTCCGTCAGTGCTGATCGTTATGGTAGTAGCAAATATTCCAGTTCGATCCTTGAAGACTGAAGTGGAGAAGGGTTCCACGTGAACAGTAGTTGGATGTGGGTCAGTCGATCCTAAGGTACTAGCGAATGCTTTGGAAGAAATGCTCACTGTGCGAATGTTATAATCAACAAAAACCAATGCAATAGGGAATTCAGAAACTTCCTGCTCCATTTATTGACGGTTGGTATCTCATAATTACAATTCGAAGTTTTATTTTTAATTTCCCTCTCAAAATTGGCTGAAAATACATTGCAAAGAAAATACATTCATTTTTTTTATTTTCATTTGGTTTGTAGTTTCAGATCACTTGGTTTTGCTCGACAACATAATAAAGTTTCCATTTTATTGTACTTTTAAAGTGAAAATGAAGAGAAATATTTAAACGAATATAATTTATTTCCACGTACAACTTTTCAGGTTTCACTTAAAATCTCTCTGACGTTGTAAAGTTTAAAAGTTTTAAATTTAAGTTAAAGTACTTTGCTGAACGCTTTTTACGATTTTATGTGCTTTGGAATAAAAATTCTTATTTTGTTCCATGATTATTGTTTTACCGTTCATTGATGTTTTCATTGAACTTTTATCATTTTCCTGCAACACTAACCAACAAAAAATGCCATGTGGAACAAAAGTCGTTATAATGTCGTAATTAGTTTTCCAGGTTTTAATGGAAAACGTCAGATAAGTGCACCTAATCCGTTTGATTAAGTTTTAGAGCGAAACTTAAGAATGATAAGCTACTCTTAATTGATAAATTAGTCAAATTGTTGCCACACGTTTCCATAATTGATCAAAAGAGCGACTAAAACCATTTTATCAGCAAACAATTTTGTGACTGTTTCTTATCAAAAAAAAGAAGGTAATTGCATTATTAACAGCTCATTTTTTCAGTTCAATTGTTAGTTTAGAACCTAATCCGATTAATAGGGGATGAAATTAAAAGTCTTGTTTTTCTACTTATTAGCAATTTCCATTTCCGTGGCACTGACAACAGCGATATGGCTTATTGTGAGTTTTTAATAGTATTAATTAAACTATACAATACATTCAGATATATTTCGCCGCAGTTGCTCCAGTTCCTCCAACACCGAAAAAGCCAATAATGCCAAAATGTGCTGAGACTTGCGAGTAAATTGGATATGCTTGAATATTTAATATAAATGACCGTACTTTGAAGATTTGTTGTTTGCGAATCAATTCCAAGAGGTCTTCAGTTTGATCCCAAGTATAAGATATTCAACAGTACGACAGATTGCTGGATGAGATTGATGAGTAAGTGATTTTTAACTTCGAAATCAATGAGTTTAAACAAAAATTAATAAAATAATGTCTTGAGGGGCAAAGGGTTCTTGATGTGGTACACGCATTTTAAATTTAAAAAAATAAAATATTACGTTTTTTTTTAGTTTTACTAAATTCTTCTGAAAATTTACAGCTAAGAAGCTAAAATTAGATATTTCTTTGAAAAACACAGCATCACTCCAATGCCGTGTCGCATTGCAAAATACTTCGCACACCCCAACTTGTATGCTAATTGAATGAGCTCAGTAAGCATTCTCAAATCTGATTTTAAAAAAATATATTAATATTTTTAATAGTTTAAGACATGCTTAATAAAATAGTAGCAAAAACTTTTCGGTTATAAAGAAGGAAAAATTTCCACGCACGTTTAAATATTGCAAAATAATTATTTCGATTTGGGCTGCTTCGCACCAGTTGCACGACCACCTTTTAATTTATTATTTATTTTTTAACCGAATCGATAGTTTTACTGTCATATGTTGTTTCAAAACTTATAATAGACATAATAATTGTGTATATCCTTAAGCGTGCATGTTCCCTTCAAACATAAAATAACAAATCCTTAACTTTAAAGGTAGTGTTCGCGCAATTGGTGCGAGCTATTTTGCAATGCGGCACGGTTTCGTGGCATTGTACTGCTGCAGCAGTAGAATTGTGAGCATTTTCTATTAGTAAACCACTCCTTATTATATTGAACGTCTAAATTAGAAGATAATGTCTAAATTAGAAGATCAAATTTACTCTAAATTAACGGAAACCATTTATTTCTTAACTAAATATTCTCTCTTTATGAGCTCCTAATTTTATAATTGCATTTTTGCTGTTGTAAATTATATTCATTAAATACAATATATTATTGTCCTAGTCCTATTTTTGATACATAATTTAAAATAGAAAATTTCGCGGCTCACGTTTTCTGTTTCTTTCTGATTCTCATTATTATCGTTGTCTCAAAATGAAAATTGGAATTCCGCGCGGACGGGACGTTAAAAAATTAAAATTTCAAAACCCGGGCCCCGGGATCGGGATCCCTTCTTTTTAGGAGAATTCCCTGGAACCCTGGGGGAGTACCTCCCATCACTGATGCGTAGCTTTAATTTTAAAAAATTTGTCTTGTCTATCAAAAATGAAAACTCAAAAACTCGACATTTTTAAAAATGTTCCATGTTGTTGTGCTTATAATTTTTTTGATATTCGAGAAAAAAAAACATTTTTCATAAAGGTTCACGTTATTTTAGGTTTGAGGAAATATTAGGTTGAGGAATAAGTTCGTACACGGTTTGACGAATTGTGCAACCCGGCGTTGCGGCCTGGCGTTGTCGTGGATCAATATGACTTGGCCTTGTCGATCTCCTCTATTCAGTCGAATAGCCAAACTTACGCGGTGCAGATGGGAAACATATAGTTCCTTGTTGACCGGAATGTTTCTTGAGCCTCCTTGAGCCAACCACTCCCTTTTTGCTTCATATTGAACAGGGAAAATTTTTCGTCTCCGTGACGATTTACTAGGCGATTCTCTTTGTTTTCTTCATTGAGCTCATTGTCCACTTCGGGGTGTGTCTGCAAGATTAAAGTCGCCATTTTTAACTTTCCTAACTATTATTTCTATGTGCAGTAGACACAGCCCCTTCTCCATAAATACTGCATATTTCGCGAGCCGCTTCTGCTGCTTTTTGCTTTCGATGAAAATCGAAGAAGAGCAGATGTCGAAAATGCTGATTTTTGTCTCCTAGATGTCTCCTAGTTCATTTTTAGATTTTTAATTTTCAGAACAAACTAAAACACAGTTTTGTAGAGCAGAAAAAGAGCTATCACATCAGATAAATGTATGCACGTCGCCCAACCACAAGAAAATTGTTGTGAAACAAAAGAAAATTTTAAAACTATACGAGATTATTCCCCAGCCAGATGTATTAGAGAAAACGCCTATAATGAGAATCAGAGAATTAGAGGAACTAAAAAGAATCAAATATCAATTTTTGCATGAAGACTATATAACAATATATTTCCATAAAATTTATAATGTCACAGAAATTAAAAAGTGTTGGTTTAGCAAATTTAAACGTGTCTTATCAATGTTCAAATGTAGTTTAATTCATAGTTGTCCTGTAAATTTAACCAAGAAGTTTTAATTTATAACAAAACCTTGATCCGACAATAAAAGATGAGGTTCAAAATCGTTTTCTGAGCTGATGCTTTTATGATGTCAGCTGACGTGCACGCCAAATCGAAATAGCGATTTCGCGATTTTTAAACGTATGTGGAAATTTTTACGTCTTTATAACAACAAAGTGTTTGCTAAAATTTAAATGAGCTTGTCTAAAAATGAGCCTATCTAAAAATGTTAATATCCTTCTATAAAGTTATATTTGAACACGCTTATTAAGCTCATTCTATTACCATTCAAGTTGGGGTTGACGTGTAATAGAAAAATGTTTATTTTTTCAGGTGAAGCTAAAAAAGAAATTTTAATTGGAAGTTATTATTGGAGTTTGCTAACACATGACGCGGATAACTACACGAATGACAAAACAAACTCTAGCTTCAATGTAAGTGTAAAATACTTAGTGATGATAAATTAAATCTTTTATCAAATATTCGGGCTCTTGTAAAAAATGGATTGACTTTTGAAGAGACATACAATTTCAAAAAAACACTTAATATTTTATTTCTTAAATAATTAAATTACTTTAATCATTAACTAAAACGATCGAGATAGCTTTGTTCTTTCTCACCAAATAACATGATTATCTTTAAATTTAATATATTGATTGAGTACAAATTGTTGATAATCCCATTTTAAATCAAAACTGATCCAAAAATGCAACATTATTGGTTTTTTATTTTTCTCTATAAGATTGATATCATCATGAATTATAGGGAAGACTAATATATACAACTTTACAAGACACTGCTAATAGAGGAATCGATATAAGGATTGCACAAAACTATGATGAAGACGGTTCTACCTAAACTCTACATCCAAGTTGCAACAAAGATTTTTAGGCGTTCCTGAAACAGCCGCGCTCGAAAAAAATTCATCTGGAAAGATTCAAGTACGCACACTGAGATTCCCGAACTGGTTTAAACAAATTTTTTATTAATAGTTGATTCATTCTTTGTAAGGTATCCTGGTGGAATCCTTCACACAAAATCGTGGTCTGTTGATGGAAAACACTTTTATATTGGATCGGCTAACTTTGATTGGCGATCACTTACACAGGTAAGTTGAATTCTTGTTACCCACATAATCTACTTTAATATTAGGTAAAAGAACTAGGTATGGCAGCCTTCAACTGTCCATGCATGGGAGAGGATTTGAAAAATCTTCTAGAAATTTATTGGGAAATGGGATCACCGGGCGCCAAAATCCCGAAAAGGTAAATATTGGCTTATTGAATAAGTTCGTAAGCTTTATAGGAAAAAGCTTTGCCAATGAGAAAAGAGTTGTACTTTTGGAGTAAATTCGGTAAACCCTTGAATTAATTTTGCATAGATCGGAACGGATACAGTGGTTTGAACGTGATCTGTAGAATAGGGTGGATTTTTAAGAGCGTTCCTTTGTGCAAAACCTATGCTTGGTTACATTTTTTTCATTAAATATTCTAAGAGATAGTAGACGCTAAAATAGAGAGTGCTGCTTTCAGAGAGCAAAATAATGAGAGAACCTCTTCCACTATATCATGTTTTGAAGATCAATTGGACTTATTTCTTTTCATCAAAATCTCTCCTACTTTGGTTTTCGATATTGTAATCAAACGTTACATATCCATATTGCCCAGATAAGAAGCGGCATAACTTCCCCTTTCGAATTAGAGAAATTGTTAAATAACGGAAGACGCGACGACCTTGCCGAACCCGGGTGGTAGTAAGGAATATTTTTTGCGTTCTGAGAGCTCATAGGGCATCCATTTTCCTTCCTTTTCCTTTCTTCCCCATTGCTTTAAATCGATGAGAAATTGCTTTTTGCGTGACGCCGAAAGATGCCGCAAGTTGATCCTGTGTTTGAGCCGAATCTTCATCCAACAATGCCTGAAGTTCTTTGTCTTCAAATTTTTTGGCTGTCCTGATCGGTCTTGTCGTTGACGTCAAAATCTCCCGATTTGAAACGCTGAAACCATTCTTGGCAGGTTCTTATGGATGGTGCAGCATCGCGGTAAGCTTGGGCAAGCATTTGGTGCGCGTCAGTGGCTTTCTTCTTGAGTTGGAAAAGGAAAAGAAGAGCTTCCCGCAAATGACGTTTTCCTGGCACAAAGGTGGACATATTCTGAACCCAAAATAATGATTTTTTATAAAGTACGTGAAGAAAGTTATATATAAGTAGAAAGCTGATAATACAGAGAACATTATAACATAAAATTCGTTATATCAAAATAATTTTGTTTTGACAAACATATCAACAACAAAAAAACGCGGAAATAAATTTCTAGACCTAATATTTACCTGAAATTATATTTTCGACAACGTTCAAATAAATACGACCTCTGGAAGATTGTCGGTTTTTCTTTTCGAATCTGTTAAATAGTAGATTTAATTGATGTGTACACAATAGGGTCATCGAAGTGGGGTAGCTAGGTTCAAACAGCAGAACACTGGATCTTAGTCTCACAACGAAAGTTTAAAAAGTCAATAATTTAGATTTTGATGAAACTTCGCAAAAAGATTCGTTTTGGGTCAAAACTTCCCGAGAGAAATTAGCACTGAATTAAGGATCACCACATTCACACCAAATTGAATAGTTAAGTTGGGGGCTCAGAAAGATGCTCATGGTGCAAATTTCGGCAAGAAGCGCCTGTTTTAAGAAAGTTAAAGACGGACGATTAACCGTAACTGTCAAATAATATGAATTTTATACACGTAAATTAATAAAACACGTTTAAACATTGTTTCTCTTCTTCTTATCGATCCTGCCGTCAATACGAATTACATCTCACAGGTGAAGTCACTACAGCGTCCGCGTATCGTGTGGTTTATGCACATCTATGATTTCATATTTTCTGGTTCATATCTCGGCTCAGAGAAAAAAATGTGCCGATTTGAAAATGGATTTCGAATCAGCGCATCCGAATCTATCAATGATGCAAGTCTCATCAAAATCTCAAGCGGACGCTAAAGTGAATTTCCTTGTATAGCGGATTATCTGAATTTCAAGATTTCACTGCAAAAATCGTAAAAATAATAATTTGTTTGTAAAAACCTGAAACGCTACGAACTTATTCTTCAGTCACAATTGTCAGAATAAAAAAATGTTCTATCACAGATGGGATGACTCTTACTCAACTGCAGCTAATCATAATTCAGCGATGACCGTACCAGATGTCTCAGGCAACCAAGCAATGTATATTTCGGTAAAGAAACCCTCGTATATTGCAATCAAATTAATTCAAGGCATCACCACCAGGATTTCGAGCAGATGGAAGGGAAGATGACTTAGAAGCAATGATAAAGGAAATTGATAATGCCAAAGTTAGTATTGTTTTGTTTTTTTACAAAATCACGATAAATGGAACTTACGTTTTTTTTCGATTTTCAAACGTGTCTGAAAATTTTTGCGTAGTTTTAACAAGAAAAGTTTTAACTACAATTTAATTAGGTTTGTATTAAACTATCTGAAATTATTAATATCTTTCAAAAAAGTTGGATTTGAGCACGTTTACTGAGGTTATTTTAGCAGAATACAAGTTGGAGTTCAAAATATTTTAGATTACACTATTTGAGTGAAAATGTTTTAATTTTGGATTCATAAATTTTGTCAGAAAAATTAATTTTATTTATAAGCTCGTGCAGCGTTTTCTATTATTTAAAACATTAATAAAATATGAATAAGTTACATGAAACAGTCATCCTCCTATTGAGAGTTGTTTTCTCCTATTAAAAAAACCAACCAGGAAAACACAATTAAAACATTATTAGATCTAAAATAAATCAATTAATCATATTGATACAGGACTTTCTACATTTGGCTGTAATGGACTACTCGCCATCAACACTGTACCTCAAAGACGGCAACAAGTTATGACCCATAGTGCTCCCCTAGTTTCTCAAAGCTCTTTACAGATGGCGTCCAGAACTTGATAATGCGATTCGAAGAGCTGCTTTTGAGAGATGTGTTGATGTATCAAAATTTTAATTGCAATTTAAAAAATTTATTTAACATTACAGGTGAAATTTATGCTTTCATTATGGGATCACACTTATTCTGATGCTTATGCGCTAATGTATTCATTACAAGACACCGCGTATGCATTAAAATGTTCCGATAAGGATGGTAAGTATTTACAGAAACAAGTTATTCAATTTATTATTTACCAAATTCTCGAGTGTCAACCAAATGTGTAAATTCTGAGTCCTAATAATCCTATTCTGCTCTACAAATTTCACATTTTCATCAGCAGGCAGTTTATTTCGTTCTTTAATTAGTTCCTTAGTACCTCCTTATAACCTTGCTTCGTTCTTTTCGAGTTAACACGAGCTGCTATTTCGATGTGTCCGAGGTGGTATAGTTAAAAATACAGCTAAAATTACTACGTCGCACGCCTGTCAAAATTCCAATGAGTACGCTATCCAACCGCAACAAAACAAAAATTGCGGGTTTTATTGATATCAATCAATTGATACATTAGTCACTTACCTACTTTGGATACTTTGGAGTCCGAATCATACTCGCAATGAGAAGCGGACTAACTCTCTCCAATTCGAGCGACTGCGCCGTGCCACTTTCGACCATGCAGCTCTCGTCTCCAGGATTCCTATCCGTCTTCATAATTACACCCAGGCCTCCATCTTCGTGGGGATCGTGGCGAAGATGTCGTTTCTACCCGAGCTGAATCCATCGGTTTTTATTTTTGAGGGTTTTAGTAATTTTCCCTGGGATTCCTTGAAGGTGGCTTACCAGGCCTTCCAGCACCACGCCTTGTGCAAGTATTTGCCGCTACTGTACAAGGGGGGGGGGACGATTCTATTAGCCCGTTCTACGAATGGTGGGAAACTCCATTCGATTTATCGAAGAGGAGGTTAGAATCAGAAAGAAGATTTTTTATTAAAAATTTAAACATATTTACAACACATGAAAAACAATTAGGTTTCAAAGTAAAGACCATTTGACTCTATGGCTTGAACCCATCTATCGGCAAGTACCTTCTGATTGATCAATGCTGGATATTTCTCGCCAATTCCACAAAACACACAGAAGTGCCTTCTTTGCGAAACTATCACGTTTTGCTACCGGTTCCGCCGTTTGACCCGGTTCCAACCATTGATTTTGTCTGTCCGGATTACTGAAGAAGACCCACTTTTCATCACAAGTTACAATTCTACGAATAAAACGGTAGTCTTGTGGATTTTCGAGCAGTTTTCGGCAAGTCACGACACGTTTTTGAGCTTGAATTTCAGTCAATGCATGAGATACTTCTAGGCAGCGTCTATTGACTTTCCCAGGGGTGTGAAGATTTCGTACAACTGATGTTTCAGGAATATCGAGCTCAGTCGACATTCTGCAAGTACTTATTGATGGATTGGTCTCCACAGTTTCACGGATTTCTTCAGAATCCACTGTCGTAGGTCGCCCTGAATGTGTCTTGTCCTCGAGATCAGTGTCGCCGTCGTTAAATCTTTTGAACCAATTTCGCGTAATACGATCCGAGACCATATTGTCGCCTTCAACTTCGCATATCTTTTTTGCTGCTGCAGTTGCGTTGAAGCCTTGTTTCCAGTAATGGCGTAAAAGAATACGAATTTCGGATTTTTCCATGTTTCTTCTACAAGTTAGAAAACAATTTAAATAAAAAACCAATTAAAAATTTATATATATTATGACAGAGCTGTTCAAGAGCTTTAAAATGTATATCATACATGTATATAAAAATCTTTATTTGGTAAAAAAAAACCATTCGATAAAAAGATATAGGAAATCGGAAAAAAAATTTGGTTCACCCTAATAATTCGAGTCATTGTTCAATGAACAGCAAGAATCGTGTTTAGCACAAATAAAACAGCGTGAGATTCGAGAAGAGCAGCTATGGTGTTTTCGGCAAATCAGTTGCTCTTAAGAATTTGTTTGAAAATTCAAGAAATTGGATAAAAACATAATCACGCCAAAGGAAAATGACGATTTCGAAATATTTAGACCTAATTTAGCTGAAAATTACTATTAAAATGTGATACAATGGAGGGGAAATCGTATTTTGCCCAACGTGACGTCTTCTCTTTTCTCACAACCAAATACGCCAAATGAAAACTACATTGTTGGCATTTTTTAGCGTAATTTTTGAATTTTTACGTGATAATAACTAATCAGTTGCTACGTTCATTGCGACCTTAAAATATCGAAGCACCTTTAAATTGAAAACTAGAAAATTTTCTCACATTAGTGCTAGACACCATCAAACAAGCTTGCATTTCTAAGAGCGCAGTTGGCGAGCAGATAGTATTCTTACATTCTTTTGTTTCTAAATCGATAACAAATATATAGACTTAAATAGAATTTCCTTAAAATCGTATATTCAGGTAAGAAGAAAGGCTCAATCGAAGTGAGGTTTATCAAGGTGCCGGCTATGGAATATGGCGACATTCCATTTGCAAGAGTTTACCACAACAAATACTTTGTGAGTGAATCAACAGCTTATATTGGAACTTCTAATTGGTCTGCTGATTACTGGGAGTTCACTGCTGGCATTGGATTGATTGTTCGGTCGGATGATGTGACGCAGAAATCGAAACTTGTTGCGGATATCCAGTCAATATTTGAGAGGGATTGGAACTCAAACTATACTATTCCATTAAATAACTTTGATGTTTCGGGTAATTGTACAAATGTGTGTTAATAATGTATTAATAATAATAACCAATTTTAATTAATAAATATTTAATTGATTTATATTGCTTTAATCACTTAAATTGTGCAGTTTTATAAGAAGAACATGACAACTTTAGAACCTTCAAACAAATCAGTTTAATAAAATAAATAATCGTTTTTTTTTTGCAAAATAATGATGCTATCAATTTTGTTGATCACCCTTCTAGAGTGAAGGCGATTTCCACTGATTGCCTTCACAATGATATATAGTGGTCGGCAAATGGGATTACCACCGCAAAATGTGGCGCACTTTTTAAATATTATTTTTTTCATTTAATTTTTATGATTATTATTATTATTATTTTCCACATTTATTCCACGATTGAAACAACATCGAAAAAATATTCTTCAACTTATTTAAGAAAAAACATTATAGAACGAGCATAAACAAGAAAATAATCATAAAAATTAAATGAAAAATAATATTTAAAAAAGTGCGCCACATTTTGCGGTGCTATATATTATATATATATATATATATTATTAGCTATATAGCTATATATTAATTAGCTTCTAGTTAATATTTTAGGCACAACATTAAAGAAAATATTCGAAATTTGCGTGAAAATTATTTGTTGATTCATAAGAAATAATGATTAACTAGATGAAGTAATCCCTTCAAGTTTAACGCAATATTTGTAATCAATTCAAAATTATAGAGGAGACAAAAAAACAGAGATAGTATTACTGGTACATCAATTAAAATCTAATATAAGTTGAACTTAATCCTTATTTTACTGTCAAATCATATATAAATCTGATAACATTCGAATATAACTATTTTAGATAAAGTAAATACTTATGTTTAAGTATAAACTTGATCATTATTTCAGGTTTAACCAAAGGGTAAAGTCATAAGATAATAGCAGCGGCAGCGGCAGTAATATCACAAGTTCAAATGACCTTTTGCTAGCTCAAATTGTTCACATGGTCTATAATACCAATTTAAATTGTAAAGTCGTTTCCCTTGTCTGAATTATTGATTTTATATTAATTGACATAACGTATTATATAACCAATGAGTAGATGTAATCAACCAATTAAATTATAACCTATAGTATTAGAAATAATTGAAGATGTGAAGCTCTTAATTAAAGTAACTCTATAATGCGCTATGATAATCTTAACTAAAAAGTTGCACCATTATAAAATTAAAAATTATAGGAAATTTATTTTTGGTCCATTTTAGCATAATCATGCAAAAACCTTACGAGTTAGTAAGAAGCTTCTTTCTTATAAAAAGTGTATATATTCGTTCAAAATAATAAATATAATAGTTGTTTATAAATTTAGCGGTTTGGTTTTATTATTATTGTTAACCATGACTTCATGGGCAGGGAATGAAAATTAAAGTTACAATTAAATTTAAATCATTTAACACAAAACTCAATATATTTTATGACGTCAATTCACGTGCACGTGCACTCGAATTGTTTAATAGAGCGCATTTGCGTTTTTAATTATTTTGTTTCTAGGAAATATCTTCAATTTTCTTATTTTTCTTTATTTATTTGATGAGATGTTATATTACAAATTGTCATATGATTTAAGTGACTTACAGGAGTTCATTCTTCATGTTCTCTTCTAGGAACAAACGAACATATCAGGTAAAGTTAAACATTTTCCATAATATACTTTTTTTTTAGAAAATTGATGATGATTTCGATGATGAACGTGTAGATACGAGCTCTTGCTTTTTTGCTGGAGTTAATCAAGGAAGGTCATTATTTTTTGGTGGAAATAACGAAGAAAATAGATCATTGTATGATTGTGTGGTTCTACAGTTTTTAATTATGACTTTTCAGGATTGCGGGCCCTTCGGAATCTTATCATGATGTGCCTAATGATATACAAAATGTTTGTATTAATATTTTTATCAGATTTATTGTCTAAAAAGTTCAATAACGCAGTATTATTAACGGTTGAAGATTTTACAATCGAAAATTTTTATATAGTCGTCGCCAAATGTGATTACCACCGCAAAGTGTGGCGCACTTTTTTAAATATTTTTTTTTCATCTAATTTTTATGATTTTTATTATTTTCCACGTTTATTCCAAGATTGAAACAACATCTAAAACATATTCTTTAATTTATTTAAGCAAAACAGTATATAACGAGCCTAAACAAGAAAATAATCATGAAAATTAAAGGAAAAAATAATCTTTAAAAAGTGCGCCACAGTTTGCGGCGGTAATCGCATTTGGCGACGACTATATTTTTTTGTTAATATTTTTAAAATTATAATCCAGAACCAAATTGAAGTATTTGGACATGAATCTTGTTTATTTTCGAGTAAAATTTGTAAAAGTTGGTTTCAAGAATGACGATCAATTTGTTTCTCATGGCCCACCTACAATGGCTTCTTCTCAGTTGCGATCAAATCGCTGGGATCATATTGATAATTTAGATGAGGTGTGAATTGCAAATAATGTTCTAATTACATAGTAAATTCAGTTTTTTACAAATATCTATGAATATCATCAAAATGGTGGTTTTCTATGTATTACTCTCAAGAAGATTTTTGGTTTAATCCAGTTTGTCTTCATAATTGTAAGTAATCATAATAGGCTTTCAAAATAAATAAATTCAGTCGTTTTCAACTTTCTTCACACAATGCATTGATTATAATTTTCTTTTTGCTGACTCGAACATGACGACGCATGGAACACAGAATGTTGGGAAGCGTCATTTCTCGGTAAATTATATTTTTATTTTTATAGTAAGAAGTTATTTTTCAGGATGCGGTTGTCGAAAATTGTCCGGCACATATGAGCTTTTTGGTAGTTTTAGCCATTCTTGCTGCTATTGTTTACTGGATAACTCGGGTTATTAAGACAACGACTTATTTGCTGAAGATGCAACAAGTTTTTTTTTATAAATTTAGTTATGATGAATCAAACTATAGTTAATTTAGATTCAGCTCTTTTATAAAACTGAATTAGAAATTGAAGACAATGAATTATTAAATTTAACGTGGCATTCAATTGTTAAGAAAGTCGGAGAAGTAAGAAATTCATGCATTATATCAAGAATAGATGATTCAGGTGCAACCGAGACTTCGTTTAATGATCCATAGCGATAATATATCTTCAATAGATATATATCATCGTATTTTACGTTACAAAAATTATATGGTCGCATTAATGAACAAAAGAATCCTTTTTCCCATTTTTAACGTGCCGTTTCTGGGGAATATTGCATATTTTCCTAATAGCTTTAAGCATGCGATCGAAAGGATTCTTTTTAAAAGTTCCACTGCTCCGTGGAATGGTCCACATTTGAAAGAAGAATATCGTTGCATTGAGATGTCCGATGACTTGACGAAGAAGTTGATGGAGGACTGCCGATTTTATGGATTTGTGACTTTGTTTTTGATGCCCCTGATGTTGCCATTTCAGGTAACCTAGGAATTGATTAAAATTTTTATTTATATATTTAGATTCTTGAATCATGTTTTTCTCTCGCTGAATTAATTAAAAGAAGTCCAGATGGACTTGGCTCACGGAGATATAGTAATTTTGGAAGGTTTTCAAAAATAAAATTTAAATTTCTTTAAGTTATTAATTATAGATATATGATGCGTCATTTCAATGAACTAGATCATGAATTGGATGCAAGGCTGAATAGGTCATATGTTTATGCAACTGCCTACATGGAACAATTTTTTTCACCTGTTCTTAAGATTGTAGCTAAAAATGTCACATTTGTTGCCGCTGCTATTGGAGTAACTTTGGCAGCTTTATCGGCATGGGATGAAGATGTCCTTCAAGTATTTTTCCTATTATTTATTTCAGAACCTAATATTTTTTTAATAGGTTGAGCATGTTATTACGGTGATTTCGGTTAGCGGAGTTATTATTGTAATTTGTCGTGCATTGATACCTGATGAAAACCTAGTATGGAGACCAGAGGTATGTTTTTTTTTAATTTTACGATTATCTAAATATTGATTTTTTAAATTTAAGGGCTTATTGACACATGTGGCAAGCGAACTACACTATCTTCCTACCGAATGGAAGGGTAAAGCCCATACCGCAGAAGTTCGTAAAGAGTTTGACCAAATATTTCAAATGAAGATAAATTACTTTGTCATGGAACTGACAAGCCCCATCTTTTTGCCTTTTATATTGCTGTTCTGGCTTCGACCCCGTTGCGGAGAATTGATAAAATTTTTACACGATCATACGCAGCCAGTGGAAGGTTTGGGTGATATTTGTTCATTCGCAATGATGGATGTTGGAAAAACTGGCGATCCGGAATGGAATAATATTCCTAGCTGTGACGAAAACGAAGTTAAAGAAGCTACACCGGTGCATAAAATTGATGTAATGGTTTACAACAAAACGTATTTTACAGATGGTATCGTCCAAGAATAGAGCGATGGATGGAAAGACAGAAATGTCCATAATTCATTTCAAGACGACGAATCCTGAATGGAAGCCACCGAAAGATACGGAGTTATTTATTCAAAGGTTCAAAAACCGTTTGGGTCAAGAATCGTCGATGTTGGCACCGCTGAACTCGTTGAACATTGGAACTCTAGGGAAGATTCCTGAGAATTTAAATGCGGAAAAAAATAGAAACGTTTTGCTCGATTCTGTGCATAGTATTCTTCCGGCTAATTTAGATGCAAGAAACTTGAGTTCTTCACGAAGGAATGTAGTGATGGGTATGATTTTTTTAAAAATTAACGGCTATTTGTCTTATATATAGGTGCAGGGAATAATAGGTTGGAAGGGCCTTCGGGCACAATGGAAAGTAGTGGAGGAATAATGTCTAGTTTGTGCCAGGAACAACCGAAAGCTGCTGAATCGTTGACTAATAGTTTAAGAGCTAGCGGTAGAAATGAAATTATCAAAGTTTTTCTATTGAAATTGGTTTAAGGTGTTGACATCGACGGTGCTGGCGCTGAAATGAGAATTCAAGCACTTTATTTGCGGGGATTGCATGATGAAAGTAGATTAATTCAAAGCAGGATGAATTATGGTGGAACAAGCTTGATGCCTCACAATATGCAGAGTGTGTTTGCTATTCCAGCAGGATTTGATAGTAAAAGTATTCCTAAATTAATTATTATGTTTAATTAATTATATTTTTAGCCGAGTCTTTAATTGACGTAGAATCTGGGCCGTCAACGTCGAACATGGGGCGTAGCTCTAGGGCTTTCGGTGAAATGTCTGAAATGAGCACAACAAGAAGCCGCCTCATATTTGGCAGAGAGAATGGAGATGAGGTTGACAGACATGAAGTTATAGAGGAGGATGACGAAGATGAACCTCCATTATCATTTAAAAGCTAGTGTTATATTGTATATAGAGAGATTTAATGCATAACATTTCAAATGTATATATGTTTTAGTTGTATTTAGAATTTCATATGCTTAAATTTGTACAGTTCCGTTATTCTGATGTATATTAATATCTTGTGTATGTGTATGTGTATGTTTATCATTATTAGTCGAAGCATTTGAATTTAGGTGTATCGATGTTCGAATGATATACTCATTTTTTTACTATTTGATTTTTTTAATTCGCGGTAATTTTTGTGTTCTTTCTCAGTTAATTCTCTTGTGTTTATAATGAATTCTGTTACTTCCAATGGTGTTAATGTTGTCTTTCTCTGTTTTCAGCAGGTTGAATATCATCTATGTTATTGGTCTGGTTTTATATAAAATCTGTACAAGAATGAAGAATGCTGGTAACAAACGAAAAACATTTCCGAAGAAAGATGAGGGAAGACCAGGGCCCACCACAACAAATAGGTTTCAAAGAAAGGTATTGATATAATGATATATAAATGGTTATGATTTGGTAATTCTAGGTTAACTATGATAAAATTCAAAAGGAAAAAGACTTGGAGAGGAACGACAGAAAGTTTGGAAAATTTGGATATAAGAATGAATCTGCCGTAAATATAATGAAAAATAGCAACAAAAAACAAGGAACAAAAACAATTGCAATTGATAGGAGAAAGAAAGGCGGTAAAATGAAGAAACAAAGGAATGAACCTGCGAAAAACACATCCTTGGAATATAGTCAACTTGCAACTTCGGATGACAATGAATCCGTTGCTGACGTGTCCGATATGATGGAAGTACCGTTGATGAACTCTGCGGATGCCGACAAGAAGAAAGTGATAAATACGGTCAAGAAAACATTCACTGTTAACGATCTGAAAGAGGAAGTTAAAACAGAGGAATCCCATGAAGACAGCGAAGTTTTATAAGTATTGTGATTTTTTAAATCAACTATTTAGGAGTCTAATGCTGAAGAAGACGATATTGAAGAGAAAGAGATGTTAAAGTTTAGAGAAGGTTAGTCAGTATTTCATGAAACTAATACAGTTTATAGTGATTTTTATATCAAATTCTAATATTTTTCCACGCGAATATTACTTGTAACTTGAATTTTCTATTCTTTCTGGCAAGCTATAATCTAAATATGTCCTAGTTTTGGAACAGAATGGAAAGGGTTTCGTAAATTTCAATGTTATAATAGTTTTCTTTTATGCGAAAAAAAGGAAGAAGCAGCTTTATTTTGTCATCGCGTCTATAGACGTAATATAAATATTGTTAAAAATAAATTTACAGAGTTAAGCAGTATGCCCCTTGGAAAAGTTCGAGAATTAAAAGAAAAATTGGGGATCAATCTGTTTAATAAGGCCTATTTTGGAATTTCTGAAGTTGAAAAGCAGAAAAAGAAGAAAAAATCGGTTGAAGTTGAAAAAAATGAGAAGAGAGGACAGCACAGACCAAAGGAAATATCATCTAAGAGACCCGTCTCTGCGTTCCGAAATATTTATAAAGATCATGAACAACCTGCTAAGAAAAGGTAAAAAATGTTTTTTTATTTAAAGAATATTTAACTTTTAGAAAATGGGATCCAAGATTTGACAACCGAGCAGGAGAATTTAAAGAAGTGTGTTTTGAAAACAATTATAGTTTCCTTGATGATATACGGCAAAGTGAAATGAATGATTTGAAAAAAGAATTAAGAAAGGCTAAAATGGGAGATGATGAGAAATACGCCAACAAGCTGAAACAGGTAAATCGAATTATTAAAAAGAAAAGAATGAATCCGGTTCTAATTAGACGATACAAAAAATGGAAAATGAAGATCGTACGAGAGCAGAAAAACTAAGAAAGTCGGAAGTCCGTCGACAGCTTCATCAAGAGAACATTGATCGCATGATGAGAGGCGAGGCTCCTGTTTTTAAAACTAAAGGTTGTTTTAACTTATGAAACTTGTTTTATTTTCACCTGAGTTTAGGTCAAGTACGTCGAATGGAAATGGAAAAGAAATATGAACAGCTTAAAAGCGAAAATAAACTTGATAAATATATGCAAAGGTTTTTTCTTAAATAGTAAATATTTAAAGGTATTTCTACAGGAAAGCAAAGAAAGAGGCAGCGAAGGAGAAAAAGTCTAAGGCTCTAATTGAGTAGGATATAAAGCACATCAATTGTTGTTATTGTTACTGTTGAATTATTTGTATTTTTTGTTATGTCATTGTTAATATTATTGTTTCTTGAATTATTAATATTAATAATATATTTAAATGTTATTAAATGTAACACTAATTTTATTTCAATCAAACAGGGAAATGAAATTTTTTTGTCATTATAAAGGTAAATTGCGTTAATTAAGAAAATGATTTCAGCAAAAATAAATATTGAAAATTATAACAGTTTATGATTAATTGTTCTTTTCGGGCATCATGTCTTGTTATAACTCCTCCTCTGAGACTACGAAAATAAGGAACAAGCTCACACATAAAGATATTTTCAAAATGAAAGGAATTGATAATTCACTTTCAACATTTAAAATTATTCTCAAATAGTCTCAATGAATAGCTATCAGTTAAGTTTAATGGTGAAAACCGGAAGGAGTATACATGTGCACTCAAGGAAAAAAAAATGACCACAAACCAGGCCCAATGACTAATTTGGGTTTTTGGATTAAACTCTTTTGCTCACTTGGATATTCGAGTCCGGGCACTTCGTGAGATGGAAGACAACCCGAAGATCACACAGACGCAGCTCACCGACAAGCTGGGCGCTGCCGACCAGAGTCGAGAAAGAGTTGGACAGTGGCCAGAACAAGAGGGACTACATTGGCTGAAACAATAACAATTCTGTTTACGACCATTAACAAAATACAGACGTCCTTGGCATTTAGATGCTCTAAGCCAAAGAGCTGGTTCCCGGAAAAACATACCCACCTGATGATCGGATGTTGAGAATGGACTATCTAAGCACAGTTTCTGCTCAGTCAACAATAAGTAAAAGTTGAAGTTAAAGTTAAAGGAAAGTTCTCAGATTCTGGTGCCAATCGCTCTACTTCCAACCGTACAATTGAACCACCGATATTAAATTCTATCAGTATTACGATAATTGTTATTGAATATTCTATTGTACAATCGTTAATTTGGAATAAATATATAAATTGAGAAGCACCATCTCAAAGGCGCCAAATCCGCCTTTCTCACTGACGCCGAGTTCATATGTGCCAGAACCGACGTGAATGCCGTTCGCCACCGAAAGGAGATATATGCCGCAGAATCATCATCTTCATCTAAGCCGTATTCCACGAATCTTCTTTCATCTAACCCACCGTCGCCGTCGCCGTGCATCTCACGTGGAGGACATCACTGGAATCGTGACTGCTAACTGCCGCCGGCAATAAAATGTCGCTATTGCAAGAAGACCGGATACCCCACTACAGTTTGCAAGAAGAAGAAGAAGAAGAACTCGTAAACCCGGCTAAACCGTGACGTAGACAATGTCGACTCGAATCTACAAAGAATGTGATGATTCGCATGCAATTCGAAACTCTCTGCTTGGTATCGACTGAATATCGCATCCAACATCCACGGGAAGCTCTTACTGTGCATATGGTGGGACCAACAAGGAATTCTGTATTCTGAACTGCTCCAACCAATCACTGCGAATCGCTATCAACATCAACTAGTGAAGTTGCGGCATGAAATCGCACTAAAATGACCAGAATGGGGCGGGTCGACACGAAAAGGTCATTTTGCTTCATGACAACGCAAAGCCACATGTTGCTCAAGCGGTGAAGGATACGCTGAAAGAGTTCAAATCTTACCGCACCCGCCGTACTCTCCAGACATTGCCCCGTCGGATTATCATCTTTTCAGTAAATGGCTCATGGTCTGGCGGAGCAGCGCTTTCGAGGCGTCAAAAAATGGCTAGACGGCGTCCAAAACATAAAAATTCTATTATGATGGAATCCATAAGTTTCCCAAAATCTGGGAAAATGTTGTTATTAATGACGGAAATTATTTTGAATAAAAGTTTTGTTTAAGTTTGTCCAGTTTTTTATAGTTTATTATGCGTAATAAAACGCGGAAATTAATTTCTAGACCTACTAGATTATATTTTCCGGGTGTTGAGAATCATGAAAGAGAGAATTGGCAATTAACTGAATTATTTTATTATTAAGTATTGAAATACGCGTTTTCGAGCCATAGACTCACGATCACTCAACAATCTTAAAATATAATACAAACTATAATTGGAATATTACGTTTTTGTTTCACGCATACTTTTCTTCTTCTTTAATGTCGATGTTTTCATTAATAAAAACTGAATCATATGATTAAAAAAACGTTTTTATGTAATTCGAGAAATAAATAATCCATTTTCTTGACTAAACATTTATTCGTCAATCCGTTAATTGGAATTCTATTTTTACAAACACATCTAATTTATTTTTGCCGCCATCTCATTTGTTATCTTACTAAATTATTTCGAATAGAATTCCATCTGAAAACACACCCTGATTTTCGATAAACAATATGAAAATGTAAAGTTCAAACTATCGATTTCCATAACTACTTTAACTATCAGCTAATTGTCATAAAGGTTAAAGTCGTGAGTCTCCGTAGTCCATATAATGTTTTTAAATAAATTGTTGTTTATTTCTTAAGTGACGAATAATATTTAACAAATAATATTTTTAATTGTAGCAGACAACATTACACAATTACAATAAACAGTTGAAATGAATTTAATTAATATTACAATAAAGGCGGAGATAATAGTATCTTGATATAAATCACTTTTTTCTATAAATATTGAACAAACTTTGTATTTAGAGCATAATTCTTTAATTTCATTACTTCACTACAGCCTTCAAAAAACAATACATTTAACAATGGTCTTTGTGAAAGCTCTCCTTTTGGTTATTGCCCTTATCTTCGCTTCTTCAATTAATGCACAAGATTTACCATCAGAAAAGTTTGTCAATTTGTTTATAACATTTTTTTTTAATTTTGTTATTTTAGTGCTCGTGTAAAACGTCAATGGGGATACGGAATGGGAATGAGACCATACGGAATGTATCGTCCTTATGGAATGGGAATGCGACCATACGGCATGGGTGGCATGTACAGACCAATGGGAATGTGGGGAAGAAAATAAATTCCATTAGAAATAGTTATAATATATTCCCGAATGTATAATAATGTATTTTCATATAATATATGTATAAATATTGAATATTTTTAATAAAATTTCTCCATTTTAAAAAGGATTAGTTTCACGGAAACCAATTTACTAGAACATTCTTCGACACACCTAATGAATGCACATATGGGTGGAAACGTGCAGTAAGAATCTCCACGTGTGTATTTTAGATTGATTTTCACGTAACATTACTAGAATTGTCCCTTATAATATCTGAAATCTAAAACGTTTTTCAAACTTTCGCTTCTATTGTAATAAAATCTTACAAGGGAAGTCAATTTAGCGCCCGCTTGAGATTTTGATAATATCATTGGTAGAGTCCGATGCGGTGATTCCAACTCCATTTTCATAATCGGCGCAATTTTTCTCTGGGCCGAGATATGAGCCGTCAAATTTTATTGATGTGCATAAACCATAAAAAACTTTGGCGACATATCTCGGCTCGGAGATAAAATGTACAGATTTGGAAAACAGATTTTGAATCAGCGAATCCTACTCCATCAATGGTGTAAGTCTCATCAAAATCTAATCGAAACAGCATTTTTGTAACATTTTATTTGACGTACATCGATGATATAGATTCATTTTTAAGGTAAACAAAGTTGAACACAACAGTACATTTTTGAAGAATCCTTATTTTCTCTTTTGCGTCTGATGCTCGCCAAAGTGAACATGGCGAACAAGAACATGGAAGTACCGATAACAATGCCGGTACTACTGACAAGGGAAGTGTTTTCACTTAAACTCTCAGTATTTTTTAAACTTTGCAATTAGATTCCTTATTTACTGAAATAGTACATGCCAACTGGCATGGTTATAAAATGAGCTCAGTTTACGTGCTTAAATCTAACTTCTTGAGAAGATATTAATAGTTTTATGTAGTTTAAGAAAAATATGTTTAAATTGTCAAAACAGTGTTTACTAGAAAGTTTGTAAAAATGTTAAAACACTCTTAAAAATGAGAAAATCACTATTTCCATTTGGCGTGAATAGTATGCACAAAATAAAAACATTTGTTTAAGATGTTAAAAATGCATAAAGAATTCTTTATAAAGAATGTATTTTCCGTTCTTGTTATCTGATTCAATGGTTTAACTACAAAACATTTCTGGAAAAGGACAACGAGAGGGCGACGAGGAAAATGTAAGAGAATCGTCGTCACCAAAGGTTTCTAAATATTCGGAATGAAGACGAAGTGGAGTTGATCTAGGTGGATATTTATTGAAAAGAGTACTGAGAGTAGAGTAGAATTTGCTGAAAATGTTCTCCCTAGTTGATAGCCGAAGATTAGTGAATATTAGAACCATGGACTAGAGATTAACCCCAGCAAAACTGCTATTGCAATGGTAATGCTTCTCAATAAGACATATCTTCGTTACCATCCTCTCGTACTCTACAACTTAATCTTTCGACCCGTGACGATGGAAAACGGAAATAATTTTTCAACCGGAAGGCGGCAAACGGAAATAGAACTAAAAAAGACGGAAAACGGAAAATGGAAGATGGAATTCCCTGCAACCCTGGTGCGTACATAATATACAACCTACTCGTGATATAAAGTCTAGGAGCTGTCCCAATCTCGACTCGGTCCATATTTTGAATAAATTGAGTTATGAAATTTTAGATGTTTCAATTTGTTCATTTTATTTTAAATTATTTATCTCTATTTCTCTTACAACTAACATTTTATAACCAAAAATTCATTACGGATTTTCTATATCCGTATCATTGGTTTCTATATCATTGGTGGCAACAACACACAAAATTAAATTATTCCTTTCCAGCTAAGCTAAAATAGCTAAAACAGCGGTGCTATTCTAGAAGCTAAAATTTGAAACAATTTTTAAATTTAAGGCATACAATTTGACAAATATAGTAATTTTACGTCAACAACTATCTGAAATACTCACGACGAGTGCGCGTCTTCTAATACAAAAAAATGTGGACAAATTTCAAAACCACGCCCTTCACATTTAATTTAAATAATGGATTATTTTATGGATTCTAAAATATTTAAATAAAATGCGAAGGGCGTGTTTTTTTGCAACTTTTCGATGCTTTTTCTGAGAGATGCGCAGATATCGTGGTATGTGTGAGTCATTATATGTACAGTCATTTTCATTGGATCTGTAACCATACAAGAAACCGCGCGGAGTAGCCAATGGAGTGAAGCATCAAGGAAGCAAGCATAGGTTCTGTTACATAAAATGTAATATTTGTTGAGTTAAATCTTTGTGTATACCGTAAACAACAACACATTCAAACATGTGAAAGCTCGATATCAGAAAATCTTGATAAACTTCGATGGTGCTCTTTATCACCGAATGAGAAAGGAAAATGCATTTTCTTAGCGTATAAAATGTTGTTGGAATATTACAAAACGCCATTCCATGCCTCTTTTTTGGTAGTAAAATATGGTGGATGCAAACGAAGAGAAACGATTACAACGCTGTGCAACAGAGACGGGTGGGATTCCGCGTTCCGGATCGAGGCTTCGGCATTTTCAATTTCTGGATTCCGAAACTAAAAAATTGTCCTTTGCCCTTATCTGCTCTTTTTTTAAATATAGTCGTAGTAACGAAATTACGGACAATATGAAAGTTGTTGAATTTTTTTTTAGATTGCGAACCCCGTAGAACAAAAAGACAACAGAATGAACGATGATAAACCATATGAGCGATCCAATGAATGGAGAAGAAGAATGGGAATCTTGGAGAAAAAAGGAAGCGGTCAATAATGGCAAGTGGCAAGATTCATGACTTTTCGAGAGAAATGGTCCAAAATCTTTATGATAACCTAACTCTCGAGTAAGTAGTTATTTGCTTTTCTATCCTTTTCAGTGTTTAAGACGCAAAATGACACTACTAAAGTGTCTATTTTTATTACTTGAAAACAATAAACAATTATTTTAGTGATCAAACACCGAACAAAAAAGGTATACGAAAATAATTAGTGTGAATCACCCATTTTTAAAAAAAGTGTATACAGGTTCAGCTTTAAAATTGAAAACGGCATCACGCCAAATGGGAATGACAATTTTTAAATATTTAAACGTGTATGATCAACTTACACGTATTATTTTCATATATCTTTTTACGTCATTGTTACTAGCCTGTCTTAAACTATCTAAAAACATGCGCTTCTTATCGAATATTGCAACAAGAAGATCTTTTGTGATCCCCTAACTTAATCATTCAATCTGGGGTGCTGCATAATTTGTACTTCAGTTACGTTATGAATGAACAAATTCTGCAATTCATACATTTACGGATTTTAACTGAAAATTCATATCGATAAAGTAATATATTAAATTCCAAATAAAACTCATTGAGATTTCCGGTAAAGTTCGCGAGGTAAAAATTCATCTAAGACTTATAAAGCACATAAATAAGTTTATCTTCAGCAACAAAACTATATTGCCCCAAAAAACAATTCATCGTTGTTCTACTTTTCGGAAAATTTCAAAATTCTAAATCGAAAGCTTTATTAAAGACAAAAAAACCATTCCAGCTTAATTAGCCTCAAATCATTTCGGACATTTAAGGATTATAATGATATAAATCTATTTTGCGAAAGAACATAAAACTGTACTAGAATCCAGATGATCCTAGTCGTATACGTTATTAAACCAATTATAATTGCTATTACATGCCAAAACCATCTAAATTAAAAACCATGCGGAGAAAATTAATTTCCGGTAAAAAACGCAAATTTTCGTTTCAAGTACATTATAGGCTTCAGTTTCTAAACAGCTTTTCCTTCTAAATAATTACCAATATCCACTTGAATAAATTGTGGAAATTAGATGAAAGTTTCAATTAAAAACCGTCATTCTTAATGAGAACGTTTTCTTTTAAATATTTTCTTAATTCTTTATAATATAGTGTCATAAATATATTCTAGGTGATAATTAATGGGGTTTTAAAACTTTATATTCGCACAATTCTTGAGGTTGGTAGTTGGACATTCTTTTGTTATTCTGTTATTTATGTACAGGGGACAATGTCCATGGCTTTTTTTGCTTCAGGTTTCAATTCCTTTATAAATCATAGTCTTATAAAGATTTTATTAATTATGGAAGGATCTCGTCGCTGAATATTATACTTTATATTAAATTGTTTTGACATTTTCTATTCCATAAATTTATATGAACTATTGTACGCCAAATGAATTAGCAAAAACAGGACCTCGGAAGCGTCACTTAAATCTAAAATTTCGTAAAAAAATTTAATGCACCACAGATATTTTAAGGAGCGCCTGTAAAACAAACAAAAGGTTGAGGAATAATTTCGTAGGGTTTTTCTATTATCTTTTGTTTCACAATAATTGTCTTGTTTGTTCGTTGGCAACGTTTTTCTTAGCGAATTTTTCTTTTCTACAAAACTTTGTCTTTTGAGTTAAATTTCATTATTGTTCAGATTTAGAAATTAACTATCCAGTAGGCAAAAATCAGCATTTTTAGCATCTGCTCTTCTTGGCTTCGAGCAACACGCTATCATAAATAGTGATAAATAGTGAAAAATGGTGCCTGTACGTCAATCTGAAGTAAAGAAAGGAGTGGCTGGCTCCAGGAGATACTCCAATGCCAAACAAGTTCTTCACCCAAAAAAGAATATGATCTGCTTTTGGTGGAACTGGGAAGGCTGCAGCACTGGGAAATTATCGAAAGACACGCCACGGTCAACAAGGAGCTATATTCTGTCCATCTGCGCCGCGTAAATGAGGCTATAGGATTGAAAAGACCCGATCGACAAGACAAGGTTATCTCGCTCCATGACAACGCCCGGCCGCATTGTGCATACGTCGTCAAAACCGCCCTACAAGAGCTCGAATGGAGGGTTCTTCAGCATCCACCGTACTCTCCAGATCTTGCACCATCCGATTATCACCTTTTCCATTCTCTGTCAAACCAAATAAGGGGTGTTAGCTTTGATGGCGAAGAGGATCTCGCTCAATAATTTCTTCGACACCAGTCCGGGCGATTTTTAGCGGAACGACATCAAAAAATTGATCGAGAGGTGGGAAGAAGTTGTTAACAGTAACGCGCGAGTACATAACTGATTAATTGATTAATATAATTATTGTCTTTTGTTCAAATAAATCTTTTTGAAAAACTCTCTACGAACTTATCCCTTCTCCTAATACTATTTAGATTTAACGAAGACATTAATAAAATCGTTTTAAATAGTGCAAAATAATTATATTTTTTTTCACAATTTTTCACAATTCAGTACTTTTACATCGTAAAATAATTTCGATATACGATGTTCATTAATTTTCATCGTATATATTGTTCATTAAAGTTTTTATCATATTCCACGGCATAATTTACAATTTTAAGCTCAGTTTCATAAAATTAATATAGTTTAAAGCCTCAACATTTCACATATTTTAAGTTATTTATAGAATACAATATGAAGGAATATCTTAAACTTTAATAGTTGCTCGTCTAATACCACAGAAATCGAAGAAATAAGTCCACGCAAAATGTAAATTAGCATTTTAAATAACTCATTATTTTCCAAGTCGAAATTATTAGCTAATTTGCAGGAGACATAATCAAGTTTTCCCTAAACTCTCCGAGAAATTAATATCTTTACGAAATATTTTATTACAGCGGCTCTATGAGCTCCTATTTTTATAGTTTCTCATGGCGTTTAAGTGTAATTTCTTTTAAGTGACGGTAATACCAAAAATGACGATTTTGCAAATTTTAAACGCATTTTATTAAAGCCACGCCTAAACTAAAAATAAACTTTTGCTTCAATCATATGGGCTTCTTCTCTCCTGTCATTTAAATTTCCACGATATTCTAGATTTAAATGACATTTTAGAGCTTCATAATTTGACGAATTCATTTAACGAGAATAAGTATGAGAAAATGGCTGTACCATTATTAAAAGTGTATGATTTCAAAGGCGTCACATGTTCCTAGAATATTCAGGTAGAACACATTATTTGAGAATTCATATGTTTGATTTCATATTTTCGCCCGGCACAGTTTTGAATGAAAACTTTTAGCCTTTCTCAAAATCTATTTTTCAGATTCTCGCGAACTAACCTTAATTTATTCTTACAAGTTTAATTGTTTGGTATTTTATTCAGTGTTCAATGACTTTTAAAAGATTGCTATCAATTCTTATAATAATAAATATGCACTATGGTTCAAATTGTTCCGCTATTCCCCAATTATCTGAAATGGAAAATAAAATTATAGGTATAAGTTCTATAAAATAGAATGTAACTAATACTTTCCAGATGCTCCGGATATTTTATGTGATATACGTCATATTCGCGTTCGTTTCATGACAGCGCAGACATTCTTTGGCAATATTTACGCAAAGGTACTTTTTTCTTATGTACAAATATTCAAAGTACGATTATATAGGGATTTTTCCATAAATCCGAATGTCGATCTCGTGGAAATCACACAAATGGTCACCTTGATTTCATAATACCGTTAGATTCAGAATGTGGGATTCGTCGGAAAAGAATTGTAAACATTAATTTCATAAAATCTTACTATTGGTTATAACAGATAAACCCTCGTGGAATAATAGTAGATGTTAATGTGATTTTAATGTTTCATCCAATATTCCTGACCCAAAATGATCGGTCCTACCATGTTCAATGCCAATATTCACTTTCTGATAGAACAGTAACAAACGTTTTAGATGTCAGGTAAATTATTTTTTATGCTAATAAAGGTTAAATTTTTGTTTAAAGCATGCCACCGGATTTAGAATTGCCACAACAGTCGCCACCAGAATCAATGGAAGTACCTGTCTGCAAGTATGAGGTAGAAACTATCCATCAAATTATTTTTTGTGATTAACACCATTTATTATCAAAATCTAAGAAATTGAAAGGTCTATTTGATTATTTTTGAATTATTTTCAATGGTCTCAAAGAGATCATGAAACAAATATTCAATTTATGTTAATAATTTCTCTGTTTTTCATTATATTTCTTCAAAATTTCTAGATCAAATCAGATTTATTCCTTTTATTTTTTATGAAAATAAAATTGGAATTGTCAATTTCTTATATTATGATAATAATATTAAATACTTAACAAAATCAGTTGCGTATTCCTTATATACGGTAATTGCAAAATTTTTTGATTTTTTTTGAAAATTTTGATTATTAAATATGCTGACAATAAATTGTTGATCATTGGATAGTTTGCGACGAGATCGAGCAACACCTCGGTCCAACATGCAAAAAATGAATACTTGGGTTACTCCGCCTAAAAACCTCATAAACCGTGTAACCGCCTGGAAACCTTAAAAGCGGCGAAACACTTTCTCTCGGAACTTTCAATGGAGATCTCTGGGTATGCATTAGATATTACACTACCTCTACTAAAATACCGAGACATTTTTTCAATATAGTTTATTGATTTCAATTATAGCTTCTAGCTCTAAAAATGAATTAAATTATTTTTTTTTAACATGTGAAATTATCATTTTTAACTATTGGAGATTTTTTAGTTCTAATACTTATTCACATCGGACAAACAATAAAAAACACCTTTAATGAAATTTATGCACAACAAATAATTGTTCCTCTGTTAATACCAATTTCAAATTTAAAAATTTTTTTTAGGTACTTAAAGGCGACCAAGAAGGAGAAACGTTAACTCAAGCAACCGTCGGAGAAAAAGTTTATCACAGGTCTGTTTTAATTTGATTTCTCCTAGCGTAAGAAATTTTAAATTTTAAAAAATTATTCACACGGTTAGTATATTTTCTTTGTTTTTCGTGATTGATGTTGCGTCGTGAAGCTTTAGTCATTTATTGTCTTTTTACAGAGATCGGTGCCTATTGAAAGATAAAAAAACCACGGCCACAAACGACTTTTTCGTCAATTCCTCTTCAATGTGTGCTGCCCATTATTTCGATAAAAAGAGTGGCCGTCCAAACGAGAACCTCATTCCATCCTAATTTTTTTGCTCTTTCATTAGGCACCGAAAGGACAATACGTGGAAAATGTTTAGTTTAGTTTGAAAAGTATAGTTTTTACAGTAAACTTACTGCAGCTGCAGTAAGTTTAATAAAATAAAGTTTTTTTTTAAATAAAACTAATCCGATTGCGTATAATATTATTTAATTTTATTCTTTGAGAAGTTCCATCATATATTATCACTCTTCTATTTCGTGATAAATTATTTATTAAAAATCAAACCGAAAGTTTATGAGATTGTGTGTATATGCGAGTAAAACGTACATTAACTGTTGAAAGCTCAAAATAGTATACATCTCTGTACTTATTCTAGAATTATTATATTAACATAACATAGGTTTTATATTTTAAGCATATATTTTATGCTTCGTACCATGTTTTTGTGACGGTGTTTATTCTAACATGATCATAATTTCGTTACTGTTTGGAGATTCGAAGCTGTATGATGTAAACTACTTTAACCAGCAGGATGAAAAAATCATAACTGGCTCGATAGCCGTCAATATAATAGATATATCTATATATATTCAGTAAAATATATTAAAATGCATGGGGATAGATGAGCAATGGGGAATAGGAAATGCTTGACTCGGCGCGGTGACCACTATGGGGAGGCAACTGACCCGTAACCCTGCTGATAAACGACTGATAATATCAATGGAAGGAGGAAAACAAGTGTCCCCGTTCCATAATGTATCGTGTCACCTGTACATGAGTCAGCTTACCGTTCGTTAGCTGGTCGCACGCGAAATTTAATATTTTAAGAGTGAGGACAGAAATTGTGCTTACGTCAAATTTTTGACCAAAATTTAAGATTATCGGATAGTTTATGACAAGATTGACCAGCTGCCATAACAATTTACATATTATACATAAGCAAAATTGATGAAATTATTGAGAAATGCTCATTTTCATTTGGCGTGTGGTCGGGTTCGCTTCAGCTTGCCGGTAATCATGAATATATAGGAAATCGACAGAACGTCAATAACGATTTTCGCACATTTAAGAGTGTCTGAAAATTGCTACCTATTTTCATTAAAATATTGTTTACGACAAACCAACTACGGTTTCCTTAAACTATCGAAAAATATGAATATATTTAAAAAAAAGTTAGATTTGAGTGACGCTTACTGAGCTCATTTTATTACCATACCAGTTGGCCTACGACAGTAAAAGTATTGTATAAATTTAAATAGTATTACTTTAAATTGTACTTAATTAATTTCAACGAAAACAACTGTAAAAATAAGAAAAACGATCGACCGGCAAAACAAGGTTGTTTTTGTGCTCTCAGGATCCGTTATCCTTCCATTTCTATTAAAAGCATTGTGAGACCATCCTCACCGTTCGTCACCGTTTTTCTTTCTGATTCCAAATTTTGCATATGGTTTTTATAGGTTGTTGAATAGAAAAATTTTTTGAAATAAGTTATTCCTAGTAATTCGATAAAAAGTTTTTAGACGGGTCATTTTATTATATTTTTTGCTATGCCTTTCCGATTGCTCATTTTCTTGTTGGGAGCCAAGTGACTGATGTTGCAGGAGGAATCCAAAACGTGGTCAATTCAACAGTTTATTGAGACCGTGTACTCTAATTAAAACATAAGAAATACACATAAAATAAAAATAGAAAACAATTGAAAATAGAATTAAAATACAACAGACAATTTTAGGCCAAAACATAAGAAGCATGCACGCTAAATGAAAACTAAATTTTTGGCATTTTTAAGCTTTTTTTTTGAATTTCCATGCATTAATAAAAACTGGTTTTCACGCAAGTTTAACAAACCTGTCTTAAAATATTTAAAACACTTAAAATGAAACTAAAAAACCTTCTAATACGCCCTCAAACGAGCTTTCATTTCCTAAAAGAGCAGTTGGTGTGACAATGCTTATTCAAATTTACGTGGCGCTGCCGCAACGTATTCAAAAGAAAATTCAAAAGTCTTAATGTTGTTATATAATTATACGCTACAGTATAAAAGAACAGTCATGTTATCCGTGATTAGACCGATTCAAATTAACATTTAAGAACCTATCCTTATTGCAAACAATTTTTACAGGTGGTCTTGCACAGGAAATTCAGACAACTTTTGCATGACTGTTCATTCGTGCATTGTTGATGATGGTCACGGCTTTGGCCAAAAAATAATCGATGAAAATGGGTTAGAAAAACATGAAACTTCCAAACCACTTAATATCTCAGATGTTCCTTGGATTCTTTCATTCTACCTAACTTGAATTATTCAAATGGATTAACTGCTGGTCAATCAGCCAATGTTTTTAAGTTTGCTGACAAGCCGACGGTATTTTTCTCTTGCACAATAAAATTGGAAATGCGCGAATCATCAAAATCTACCTGTTTTGTAAGTGTTTCTGCTATCGATAAAAATAGATAATATTATTTGTATATTTCAGGATCCACAAATGATGTGCTCAAACAAAACGGGCCTACAAGAAATTAGTACAAATCGAAAATTTGACAATGATATTCCTGATGGGTTTCCAAAACCACCATCCACGGTATACGGTGGAGATGACCAGATGAAAAATGACATGACGAAATTTGATCCCAAAATGTAAGCACTTTCTTTCTCTAAAGGCTTCTGTAAGAAAATTGCTTTAATAAATTCAAAAATTAGTAAATTTAAAATTATTAAATCGTTATGTTGTTGTATGGTAGCTTATAGTTTTCAAAATTTTCAAAATAACTTGTTTGTTTCATGATTGTTAATTAGAATTCCTGATTCCGAAATTTAATATTTATAATTTTGACCATCACTGAAGAAACAGTGACTAGACTTCGTTTCGATAGTTAATATTTAATTTATAAATTATGTTAGGTAATTTTAGATTTGACATAAAACAAAGTTTCACACTTGCTCAGGAAATTTTAATTTGTCGTGAAGTTTGGTGGAAAATTTGAAAAATATGCTATATTTAACAACATTTTATTCCGGCTTTCGACTACTTTATTCCAATGCTATACAGCATTCACGCCATATGAAAACTACATATTTTACATTTTAAGCGTGATTTTTGAATTACCATCTAGTAACGACAAACTTGTTTTTACTCAAGTTTAAGAAACTTTTCTTAAAATAGTTAAAACCCTACAACTGAGGCTAGAACATCTTCTTAGAAACCCTCAAGCTTAATAGAGCAGTTGGCGTGCAGCATGGATGTCAACCGGCGTTGAGCGGAAAAATACAATTTTTGAAATTCCGAATCAAAATATACAATTTTGGAATCCGTAATTCAGAAATTCGATAATACGGAATAATTTTTTTCGTTTCCGAAATAGCACTGGTACAAATTGACGAAATTTTTCGCTGAGCCGAGATATTAGCCGCCAAAAACCCACTGTAAGTGTGACTTTCCTTGTTAAATGGATCGCAATTGAAGATGATTCATTTGGGGTTGACAATGTTTTCCAAACAAGAAAGTTAGGATTAACCCTTATACTGACCAAAAAATTAATCGATGTTTACGTATAAAAACGTTAGAAAATATTATATTCAGAAGAAGGTTTTTGATCATATTGAACTCTATCCCGACCAAAAAATCTCTGGTATAATTTACAGAATAAATTTTTCAGATCATAAAGATAACAAGAAGTAATTTAATTTTATAGAAGGACACCGAAAATTTTAAATTTTTTTTAATGTCAAAATGTAAGTGACTGGTTCTATTAGGGGGAATAGACAGCGGTGTTGATGTAATTTTGAATTTGTTTATTATGCCACTTAGGATACTTAGGAGTTCGTTGTCATTCTCTTATAGAGAAGCGGACCATCGCATCGCGGCTGCGCCTCGCAATAGTGGGCCAGGCAACCTTCTTCTCCAGAATACCCAGAGTTTAATTGGATCTTGCCATCTTGCTTTCGGTCTTCCTTTTTGTCGTGTCCAACCTCGAGGAACCCATTACGTCAATCATTTCATCCACCGGGCACTTGGCAATCGAACACAGTGGCCAGCCCACTTCCTTCGTGTTAGTTGACGATGGACGTCTATTCGATCGCTACCTTCGTGGTGACAGATTGTGTTCATACACCTCTGCAGAATTTTTTCTGTGTTAATGTAATTTTGAATTTGTTTATTATTTCATTTAATTTTCCAATCAAAAAACTAAAAATTTATGCACGAAAAAGAAACAAAATATTATAAACTAATAACCCGTTTATTAAGAAAACAAGAAATTAATTGTCAAAAAAAGAAAAATAATTTTAAAAAATAAAGTTAAATCAACACCACTCTCTCCCAAAAAAGAAGAGACACCCAAATCAGGTTAACTTCACGCATCTTCAATCCAAAAGTATCAATAACATACATTTTGCATAAATAATGCGTATTTGATTAAAATTGGATCTTTTAGAGCATACAATAAAAAGCAGATTTCAATAAATTTAATTACATTTTACTAATTTATGCGTGCACATTTCAGAATATTTTGTAAAATTGTAAGTCAAAAAAATCCATTAAACCTACAATTCTGTGGGTAAATTAAGATCTGAGACAGTAAACAAAACAATACAATAACAAATAATAAGATTTGGTTTTTCCAGTAACCACGCCACGCCAACTGGTATGATAATAAAATTATCTTAGAAAACGTGCTCAAATCTAAATTTGTGGAAAGATGTAAATGTTTTTAGATAGATTAAGATAAGCCGAGTTAATTTGTCAAAATCAGTGTTCTATTCAAAAGACGTAGCAATTTTCGGAAACATTTAAAAGTTGGAAAATTGTAATTTCCAGCTGGCGTGTGCTCTATTCTATACTTTTCGATATGTTTTAAAAACATGACAATTTATATAAAATAATAACTTATATTGATAATTTCAGCATATCACGAATAATACGAAGAGACTTAAGAAAACAATTCACAGCCGACGTTGACGTTTCAGCACAAGCGTTTGATGTACTTGATATCAGTTATTCGGGTATATTTTATGAGAAAACAGAATATTATCAAACAACATAGAAAAATACTAGTTTTGTCATGTTCATGAAAGTTAACCTCAGACATACGATGAAACTGAAATTTATAAAAAAAAAATAATAATAAAAAATAGTGCCAAGGGCTAAAACACGGTGTCAAACTTGAGTGTCAGCAATTAAGCACCCTGTATATCTCAACAAATCATTAAAATTACAATAAATACCACATTCTTCCAGGAAACAATAAAAAGGAATCCAAGACCATAGTAATAAAAGATGAAAGGATCGCGATCAACGATGTTTGCATCTCTAAAACATTTCTAACAATTATAGTCATTGGCGCGCTATTTCTTTTAATTCCGGTAATTATTTGCACAGTTTACCTGATGCGAAACCATGGGAAAAGTATGTTACTTTAGTAATCTCATAAAAAATACTTTTAAGCAAACAACATGCAAAGCAAAACCTCGACATTAAGTGGATCATATTTTTAATCGTTATTATTTATTATTTATTTAATTTATTTTTATCAGATAATAAATATTTTGACATTTTTCCAATCTCATTCAGCCATGGCTTGTTTATCAGAAAAATGAAAAAAAGCAAAAGATGAAGCATGCATCTCAATTTTATTATCATATAATTGAACTGACCACCTCAAGCTGATTTCATTAGCAGATCATTACGAAATAAAAGATTAATCTCTTATACATTGCTCGATACCAACTCCAATGTGCATTGGGAATAATAATAGCTTGTCTTGTCACTCTCATCATCCATCCCATACAACTATATCAATATGTTTGTCATCATTTGATTTTTATATCCAGTCAATTTTATATTTTAAATGAACAATTGAAGGCAATTTTGAAAAAAGAGTTTGTGCCACATAAAACTCATTGATCATATCAGTGGGATTGTTAAACTCTTTATTTATTGTTAGTCTAGAGAATTTAACCTATTTATGGTGAAGCGGACAACGAAGGGATACGTTCAGGTATTTTTAATCTCATTAAATTATTAATATCAATAAAATAAAATGATGTTAAACTTTTAATTAACCATATGTCTAGTCCCTCAATATTTAAAACGTAAAATGTGTTTATTACTGAGTATATGTTTATATTTATCAACACTGTTTATATTTATCAACACTGAATATTAATTAAGAAGAAATGGTCTATTTTATTCACAAATTGTAAGTTTACTGTTGGGTAACATTTTAATACACTGCCAGGAAACGCAAAATACTTCTCAACAATTGCAAAATCAACCTTTTAATTTATTATTTTTCTTTTCAATTCTTTCAATATATACAAGTCTCTTATATCAACAATGAAAACTCTTCTTGTCGATTAATTGAGGTTTTAAGAATTTCTTTTCATTAATTCGTCAGGATTTATGCAGAGTGAAACGTTAACAAATGAATAAAATATTGAAAATAAAAACAATAAATTAAAAGGTAGTGTTTGCAATTGGTGCAAAGTTTTTTGCAATGCGGCGCGGTTTTTTTTGGACACCCAAGTCGGAAGGGTAATAGCTCAATGTACTTTTCATAAAGAAATAAACCTTTTTAGATAGTTTAAGAAAAACATAGGTAAATAGTGTTAAAATCGATTTGTCACAAAGTCGTAAAAATTTTGAGACACGCTTAAGGATTGAAAATTTTTATTTCTATTTGACGTGCACCACAGCACGCCAATAGTTTAATAAAATAAACTCAGTAAACGCACTCAAATCTTACATTTAAAAACGCACTCAAATCTTACAAAAGATATTAATGTTTTTTAATAGTTTAAGAAAAACCTAGTTTTATTTTCATAAAAAATATTTTGTTACAAAGACGTGAAAATTTTCAGACACGCTAGATTATCGCAAAATAGTTATTGACATTGTGGTGGCCACCAAATCCCAATCTGATCGTTCTGATTTACATAATTGTATTGGGGATCACTGAAAAATTGTTACTTTTACACGCCAGTATGAAATAACGATTTTCTAATTTTTACGCGGGTCATATAAATTTTACGTATACATTTTAAAAAATCCTAGTTGAGACAAGTTTGCCAGTTATTTCTTAAATTATTGAAAAATATGGTTACCTTCGTAATTTTTAAATATCAGCACGTTTTCTGAGCTTGTTTTATGAGAATTCTAATTGGCGTGCTTTTATTTTTCTATATGGTTACTTTTTTCAATTGTACTCATTTAACGCCAATTACAGGTATTAAATTTTAAATTTTAATATTCTGTGGCAAGCCAAATGGAAATAATGACTCTCCTATTTTTACGTACTCCATGTGGATATGACAAGTCGAGATTTTGTCCAACTTCCTGGTGTATCAGAAACGATGCCCAGCATTAAAAATATCGCCTGTATCACACGGTTTAAGCTTCCACAGTAGCACTCAAAATGAAATTCTAATAAAAACGACCTCAGAAAACGTGCTGAAATCTAAGATTTGATAAAGATTAAGAGATTTTCAGAGAGTTCAAGGTAAAATTGAAAAATTGGTGTAATTTATGTTTTTGTGAAATACACGTAAAAATTGTATGGCGCGAGAAAAAACTTCAAAATTTTTTTTCTTGAAATGTCGTTGGCGTGCGTAAAACATTTAAGCTTGCAAAAATATGGAGCTCATTTACGACAGTTTAATTTAAAAGTCTATTGAATCGATTGACGCGTGAAAGTTATCTCTCGTTGTTGCTTTGTAGTCAATTTAGACACTATCTCTGTCACATACAGTAAAACTGAACTATTTTGTGCTTGTAGTCTTGCAGAAAAGGACCAAAATAGTAAATTAGGGAAACTTAAATTGAATAAATGAAATAATTTGCCTACACATACCTAATGGTATTTTCTAGATTTCCTCGTTAGTGATTGATTATGTGAAAAAAGGGTCATACAATTGTTCCGAATTGTGGCTTTACAAGAAAATTAGGATCTCTTTCATAATGGCAGCACGTTTCTTACCAATTCATCCAAATTGTCCTTGAGGTAAAAAAAATCGAAATTGTTTTAATTAGGCTTAAAAGTTACATTAATTTCACTACGATTAGTTGAAGAGTTTAAGAAGAAGAAGAAGAGAATAGCTGTTTCCAGTGTACTTGTGATTTTTCCAACAAAAATTTAGATCATTCTCTTATTGTAGACAAATATTCTAACTGTAATAAGTTGTAAGATGTAAGTTTAAAAAATTTTAAACGATCTTCATATGAAAGATAGTCACTATGATTATCCAATTTTATAACTCCAATATTTAAAAAATATCGATTCATAGAGGATATTATGAGCCATTTAAATTTTTATATTTTTTATTTACACATTGTCATTTTCAGAGATAGGTGCCTAACGGATGAGGAAAAAAAATAGGACAAAATGAGGTTCTCGTTTGGCCGGCTTAAAAAGTTTTCATCTCTTCCTCTTCAATGTGTTTTGTCTATTTTTTAAGACATACAAAGCAGTGGCCGGAAAAACGAGGTCATTAATTCGTTCTTATTTTCTCTTCCATTTGCCACCAATCTGATAAGGAACAAATTTTTGTAAGGTAACAAATTGAAATGCGTGTTTTGCTCAATCGTTGCGCGGTGTTATGTAATTTGTGCCTACAAATATTGATAAGCATTTAACCTTGGATTTTAACACTAATATGCTTAAAGAATTGAGCAATCCAAACGAGACTATAATTTTTTCTTATTATTATGCGCGATCTCTGAAATTAACAATATTTAAATATAGAGAGACTTGTTTTATTAGTCATCAAAATGAAAAGTATCCTTTAACTTGAGTACAAGTTCAAGACTCAATAAAATATCCTCGAAAATAACTAATATCAAACCACACAATTTTTAAAACGTTGAGTAAGTGCATCTAGCTGTTGTTAGTAAATATCAATTGAAAACTCGGAAAAAACAATCGGATACATGAGATAAACAAAAACTAGTAATTAAACAATATTTAGAAGCGTTCGTAAATCTTTAAACTTATTTTCAAAAAAGCTGATGTTTTAAGAATGTTCTGGAATCTCGTAGCAGTCAACTATGAGAAGTACCATCTCCATCATCTTGCCAAAATCGCCGTATTATTATGCTATAGTTTTCTGGGAGCATTTCTATTCATGCTATTGGAAAGTGGTCATGAGCAACAAACCAAAGGCGAGAAGAGTTTAAGCGTTTTAAGAGCAAGCTTGGCCGCAAAGAAGCGACTTGTTCTGCAAATACAGGTAATTTTCCTATTGAAGAACGTGAAAGGTAAAAAATGATGGATTTATTTCCAGGAGATTCTATCCAATAAAACTGCAACATATTCGGAATTCGAATTACGCAAGATATTAAGTGAATATGATAACGCAATGGGAATATCGATTGATAATAGTTTTATACCAAAATGGGACATATGGGGTGGCTTATATTACAGTGGCACAATATATACTACAATAGGTAATTATTGATAACTATTAGGATAAAGTTAGCCGTATTTTAAAAAAATGTTTATTGTCCTTTTCAGAGATCAGCGGCCTAATGGAAGAGCAAAATAAGAAAAATTTATAGTCTCCGATGGGAACACACCGCCACAAACGACTTTTTCGTCTATTTCTCTTCAATGTGTCTTTTTTTGAGACAGCACACATTGATGAGAGACAAAAGAGTGGCCGTCCAAACGAGAACCTCATTTTGTTCTAATTTTTTCCTCTTCCATTAGGCACCGATATCTGAAAAGGACTACTACTTTAAATTAGAATCATGTAACTCACGTTTCAGAAAAATCACTCTTTCTCTTAAAATTGTCTATAAACCGTTTTACAAAAAATAACAAAAAAAAATTTGGTGGAAGCGTCAAATTCGGCGATTAACTAAAAGAGAATCTTTAAAGAACTCGCTCTGAAATCCTTAACAAATATGATTCAATATATATTCAATTAGTAATTAATTCAAATAAATATTTATCTCTTTAAGTTTATTATTTCAGGATACGGTGATTTGGCAGCGGAGACAGTTGCCGGTAGGCTATTTACAATGATTTATGCAATGATTGGAATCCCAATGGTTATTACTATTTTAAATGATTGGGGTAACATGTTATTTTATGTAGCTGATGGTCAGTTAGTAATTCATATAAACTGATCTTAAATATAAGTATCATGTAGAATTCTGGAAGACACGTGGCGTTTATTGGTATACAAAGTTCAAGAGGAAGCTGTGTCGTACAAAAGTCTCTTCTATTGAGGTTAGGTTTATTATTTCTCAATTCTTATAGTTAATAAAAATTATTTTTTCTAAATATTTAACAGTTAACACATTTTAAATAGAGGAGAAAAGCTACATTTCCTGAAGTTATCATATTTTTTGCATTACAACAATTTTTCCAATTATTTGTAGAGATTAGGTAATTTTGGTTTTCATTAGTCGTATCATCGGAAAGCTCGAAATATAATCTTGTTGATAATAAGGTTTGTATTGAATAAGAGTAGAACATTAGTAACATGGAGAAATGATGAACTTATATAGATTAAGACACATCGAAGCCATATTGAAAGACTGATTTCTACGGTAGCATGAGGGTTTTAGAGTTTTCACAATTTCCACAATTTCCCCTTTGCTGTTTATAACTAGTATTTACTTTATTATTTATTATTATATTCTTTGCACCCCAACTTGTATGGTAATAGAATAAGCTCAGAAAATTGCAGTAAAATTTTTTTGTTATAAACACGTAAAAATTTCCAAACGCGTCAAATCTTTATTTCGATTTTGCGTGCTCTTTGGGTGTAAATAGGTGCCAAGAAAAATTATTTTCTCAAACTCACTAGGGAATTGTTTAAACCACCTCAGATTTTGCTAAAAGTTTTCAGATTGATTTCTTATCAATTGAATAGAAAATTGTCAAAAAATTGTTTAAGTGGGGGAAAAATGGGTTTAAAACCTAAAAGTCGCGATCAAATAGCAATTTTATCTAGTTAATGTTTATCTTTCCTAATAAACATTTAATCTTAATAACGATTTCTATTTTTAAAATCAAGGACCCAAGATACTTATCTCCAATTTCTTCTCAATAATGAAATTTCTATTAATAATCCATCAATCATATAATTTATCAATAAAAACAGCTTGATAGACAAATTGTTTTAAAACTTTCAACAGTTGTCCATGAAAACAAATATTGTTAAATTTTTTGGTGTTAGATTACCTTGTTACAAACAAAAACGCAAGGTTTTGAAAATGTAGTAAGGTAGCCCAATGACAAAAAATAACAAAAAAATGTATTTTTCAGGATGCTCAAGAAGAAGCTTTGATCGAAGAAAGTTCTATCGATGATCCAAATGCTGCCAAATCGCTTCCACTGCTTTTGGTTGCTTTCATATTGTCATTTTGGGTGTTATTGTGTGTGGGCTATTTTGCAATTTTTGAAGAATGGACATTGTTTGAATCAATTTACTTCTTTTTCATATCAATGACTACAATTGGTAGGTTTTCGATAAAATTTATGAGCTTCCAAAGTAAACTGAAGCAAAACCTTTTTAATACACGACAACAATCAATTTTAATATTTTAAAACATTATTGTTGCAAAAAACTGACCTTTACAACACTTGTATTAGTTTAATAAGTAACTATTTTAAAGTATAAAAAATGAAATCAAAGTCTGGAAAATGTAGGTATATAAACATGCATTTATTGCTAAAATTGCCACACCATTATTTATTATTTTCTAAAAGTGGGATATCATTTTTTATTGTTTTGTCCTGATGTGCTTAAAGAAAGAATGGAAGGGCCAGTTTAATTAGATAGTACCGTATTACCGTATTATTCTAATCACGTCATCCCCAATAAAAAGTTGTCGGGCCCGTTTAAGCCATTCAAGCCCCTTGTTGAGCTCTTATAAAAAAATTCATTTTCTTTTCAAGTTTTCAATAAAAATTTTTTTAATAAATAGCTTCAATCAAAAGTTTAGTAAATTGTTTAGTAATACGGTACTATCTACGGTATCTACGGACCTGAAGGTCGAACCTGATAAGGTGTGCATGAGTTCGGCTCTTAAGCAGAGATGGGAAACGAACGAAATCTTCGTGTAAACGAAACGAAAAACGAAAACGAAAACGAAAGTTTCGTTTAAACGAAACGAAAAACGAAAACGAAAACGAAAGTTTCGTGTAAACGAAACGAAAAACGAAAACGAAAACGAAAGTTTCGTGTAAACGAAACGAAAAACGAAACGACAAAAACGGAAACGAAAACGAAATTTTTTGTTTATTATACTATGTCAGTATATTATGACATAACTAATAACACGTAACAATTGCCGGGCCCATAAAATGTGTTAGGAAAACAGAAAGATGACAAATATGGAGCATGCTTATTTGACAACACTCTACTTTGCCTATGGGATGGGATCGATAACATTTGGAGACCAATATTTCTAAAAATCCGTTAGCAGTTATACCGGGTGGACTGACTAACTATCCTCAACCATTGGACATTGCTGTGAACAAACCATTTAAGGATAGATTAAGGAGTAGCTGGGAATCTTGGATGGCCGATTTGAGCCAAGCAACTTTCACTAGAAATGGGAACCGAAAGAGACCGTCGTACGCAACAACAAATTGGGTATCCAACAGGTTTTATAGCATTTCGGATGATGTTATTTTTAACGGATTTAGAAGAGCTTTAAGCAAATATTATGATAGTGTTATGGAATTTTTATTTCATAGATTCAAATGTCTTTAATGTGCTAACCCGCACCATATTCGAAATAGTGTGCGAACGAAATCCAATGAAACGGTAAAATAGGGTAAAACGGCAAAACAACGAAGAAAATTTCGCGGGAAAACTGCGGTGACAGAAGAGGCTACCGTATCTTTAGGACACTTTAAAGGTCATTCCGTTTTTCGTTTCGTTTTCGTTTTCTTCTTTCGTGTAAACGAAAACGAAAACGAAAACGAAAACGAAAACGAAAACGAAAACGAAAACGAAAACGAAAACGAAAACGAAAACGAAAACGAAAACGAAAACGAAAACGAAAACGAAAACGAAAACGAAAACGAAAACGAAAACGAAAACGAAAACGAAAACGAAAATGTCGTGTAAACGAAAACGGAAACGAACACGAAAACGAAAATTTCGTGTAAACGAAACGAAAAAACGAAAACGTTATCGAAAAAACGAACACGAGGGGTCCAAAAACGAAAACGAAAAACGAAAACGACATCTCTGCTCTTAAGTACACCCTGTCCCTTCTCGGCCTCCTAGTGCTCTCCCACATATCACGGAGTAAGCCTAGGGAACGGTGGCTTCCGGCCAACGAGTTGGGCAGGGCCTTAAGTGACCTGTCTGCGGCTAATGTGGTCCTTTTGTGGACAAACCATCAGCTCCCGCTCTCTCATTATTCACCCTTAGCTTAGTCCAACTGGACTTTAAACAGCAGGCGCGATAGAATAGTTTAGTAATTTTAATAATAAATTAAAATTTATGATAGCGAATAAATGATTATACCGCACGCCAAATGGAAATTCTCCTTTTCTAATTTTTAAATTTATATTATAAACTTTCACATATCAACTTCATAATACTTTTCACGTTATCTTGTCAGGAACGTTCTCAACTTTATAGAATACGGCTTCTCTTAACGCAAAACTAAATTTGAGTATGTTTTCTAAGTTTTCACATTAAACGCTCTATTTGGCGTGTATACGGCTTTATTAGAAATTAAATTGTTAGTTTCTCCCATTTGTCGCTGAATAATTACTTAACTGTTTTGTTTTTTTAAGTTACGCGACAAGAAATTAAAGCAAAATTTCTTTACAGGATGGATGAAAGAAATATCTCAATCTGCGAATTAAAAAAAAAGATAGCGAAACTGGTAGGAGTGGAGAAAGATCGTTTGCTGAAAAATATAGTATTTGCTGGGTCTCGCGTGGAGAAAACTAAAGTCCCGTTTCCCTGGTAGGAAAAAAGGGAAGCCCCTGTCCCGGGTTTTGAATTTTTCAATTTTTAATTCCCGCCCCGGAATTCCAAAAAAAAAAACCCTCCAATCATTGCCACACAAATCATGAATATGTTCTACCTCTAAAAATTTAATATATTTATTCTTAAATCTATTGTGTTTCAATTTTTCTGTTACAACAATATTCCGTCTATTTTCGAATCAATATGTTCCTACAATTTGAAATAATTTCTAATTAAACAGACAGCGTTTGAAATTATTAATCAATTATATAGAAAACCATAATTTAAAATCATCAGTTCTATTTTAGGTTTTGGTGACATCACACCCAAACATTCTGTTGCAGTTGGTGGAATTGTATTTATCCTCGGCGGTTTGTCAGTCGTCTCCATGTCTATAAATGTAATTCAAATGAAACTCGAATTTCTATTCAATAAAATTGTACAAGACATAGAAAACGATTTTAAAAACAATCTATCAGTATCAGGTTCATTAAATTGTGCCAAAATGTTTTTTTAATTATATATTCCAGCGGAGGAAAATAGGAAAAAGTCGATTGGGGTTACGGAGCTGGGTTCGATAGAACCATCAAAAAAGAAAACAATGGACATGGATGGAGGTTGGAAATTGAAATCACTACATTAGATGAAGAAGTTTTTTAGACGTGACAAATAAATATACTCAGGATCTTGATGGAACAAACAAATTCTTAATGAAGTTTATGAGCAATCATCAGTATGTTTTCTCTTATCGTCTTTGCCTTTATTATTGCGATACCTTATGCTATTAAGGTATTTCTATTATTCTAAATATAATGATATATTAGGTTTTAATAATAATAATATCACTAGAACCCCGTCTGTAACAATTTAAGGTATTTATACAATCCATTAATGTGGATAGTACTATGGACTACATTTTTTTTAAAACTAGGCTGTTCTTCGTGACAACGCCTTAGCGTGGAATTGAAATACTGTCAATGAACAGCTGCGAGATGGACTTCCATGTTTCCTTTATTTCCTATTACGCGGAATGACGCAGCAAATCAAGAATATTGTCCCAATAACTCCTCGTCCTGTCCTTGACGTGTGCAAATCATGAACCGTGCAAAATACCGCTTTATCCAATCCTTGATGCGTCGAGACACATTTAGGATAATTGTCCAGCGGAAAGATGTCATAGGGATAAATGATCCTGTAGCGAATATCACTGTAAAGTATATATATATATACACTAGCTGACAAAAGTTTTTAACTTTTTTGTGACTTGACCAAATTGGCTGATTTTTTCATATGATAGATTCATATGGTTGTAGATTATTTTACAAATTCCCGCTTGTGATTACGATGATCCGTTTTACAGTGACAAGCGTTTATCGTAAAACGCGTAGCTCAAAGATATTACGCACTTTTCTTGCACTGCATTTTTTAATAATTTTTAAAGTTCAATTATATTTTTCTCATAATTTATTGAAAATAGCATCGGCAACATTTTAGAGATGACTCCACGTAAAGAAACTCCAATTGCCACCCGGCAAGCTGTCATCAATATGAGGGAAAACGGAATGCGTGGTACCGAAAATGCCAAGGTCCTCAAAATCAATAAACGAACTGTATATAGAATGTTAAAGCGTCATGCGATGTTTGGAAGTGTGGAGCGCGACCAGGAAGACCACGTTCGACAACTCCACGAAAAGATATGCGCATTGTTCGAGAATCAAAGGCGAATCCGAATCTGACTTCGGTCGATATTTGAGCCGATTTTCAAAACAGTAATTACCTCAGAGTTAGTCCAAGGACTATTTGTCGTCGTCTAGTTGCTGCTGGACTTAATGGACGCCGACCCGCAAAGAAACCATTCATTGGAGCAAAGAATCGTCGGGCAAGAGTTGCCTTTGCGCGAGACCATCGTCACTGGATAACGGCAGACTGGAGCAAAGTACTTTTCACCGATGAAAGCAAGTTCAATCTGTTTGGAAGTGATGGAATTCTATATGTACGACGACCATCAGGCAAAAGATTCAATTCCAAGTACATTAAACCGACGATAAAGCACGGTGGAGGATCGGTGCAAGTGTATGGCGCGTTCACTCGAAATGGAATGGGTCCAATAATTCTTATTGACGATATTATGACTGGTCAAAGTTATGCAAATAAGGTCGTGACCAAGGTGATTCCGTGGGCTAATCAAAATATGCCACATGGATGGATTCTGCAACAAGATAACGACCCAAAGCACAAATCTCGTGTAGCAAAGGATGCGTTCCGGCATCAAAACGTTCAACTTTTGGAATGACCAAGTCAATCGCCGAACCTAAACCCGATTGAACACATCTGGGATGAACTTGGGAGAGGAGTTTCAATGAAAAAATGCAAGAACAAGGCCGAAAAATTTAAGATACTGGCGGATGAATGGTATCGTATCCCACAATCGCGGTTTGAGAAGCTTATCGACTCTATGCAGGATCGATGCGAAGCTGTTATTCGTTCTCGTGGGTTCCCAACGAAGTATTAATATTGATAAATTGTTTTGTACCTCATTCCGTTCGATTTCGTGCTTCATATAAAATAATTTTCTTAAGTTTCTAAATTGACTATTTTAATGCGATTTCAGTACTCGCTCTCATATTTTATTTTCCATGGCAATTTATACCAAATTTTGCTACTATAACATTTTAAACACTGACTCACATAAAATATCAAAAAATAAGCCAATTTGGTCAAGTCACAAAAAAGTTGAACCCGAAAAAACATTTGTGATAAAAATTTTGTCAGCTAGTGTATATAGAAAGAGCAGTAATGAACAATTATTTTCGAATAACTATACTACCTGCGACTCACTGTTTTACAAAAAACTAATTACGTATTAAAACCAATTTTCTTAAAAATTCTATCCTTAAAACTAAATTTTAACTTGTTTAGGTTCACTTAAAATAACCTATTTTACCCCAACTTGAATGGTAATAGAATGAGCTTAATAAGCATGCTCAAATATAACTTTTTAGAACGATATTTATACTTTTAGATAGTTTAAGACTAGTTTGATTGAATTGTAGTAAAAAAATTTTTCCTTATAAAGACGTAAAAATTTCCACACACGGTTAAAAATCCAAAACTCGTTATTTCGATTTGGCTTGTATTTTCAAATTAAAAAACTTTGTAAAAAATGATAATTATTTAGGAAAAAAATGCTCAATGAAAAATTCGACGAACGTGCAAAAATGAGAAACAGCTCCACTCAAACAACATCTCATATTAAAGTATTAATCCACACAAAAACATTCCATTAAGGTAACTCGTATATTTCAGGTGGCCTCGGTCCAAACACAAGAACGCTACGAACAGCAATGGGATGACGTTGAAGAAGAAGAAACTCAGCCAAAATCAAGAATTAACACAAGACGGTTATATATCTACAACACTGGTGAATAGAAGAACAAATTTATTAAATTTAATTTATTATGTATATAATGCTGCAATAAATCCTATACAACGACATCAGTTTCGAGATAAGGTACAGTATTAACAAGTTGGAATAATTGAAAATTATCCAAGTTTTTTGAGCATCATCTCTCTCTCATCCAAAGAGCCCGCGAATTTGCACTGCCGCTGGATGATTTCTTCGGAAGCCGTTTTTCGATCATAAACGATTCCAAGAGCGGCAGCAGTGTCGATGAGAATCTTGGACCAATTTAAGAGCTCTGCGTGTTCGGAAGCACGATAATCCTAAAAAAAAAGATTTGAAAAGGATTTAAAAAATATAAATAGTTAACCTGTGGGAAAGTATGATGGAAGTTGTGTCCACCTTCGCCAACAGCAGTAATAGTTGTCCACATGTTATCAACTGACGAGATATTACGATCGTATGGTTGCCATCCAATCCTGAAAACAAAATAGGTTCTCTGTTTATAAGACATTTCTCGCTAACCAATGAGAAACACTGTTAATGCACCAAGTGACATGAAGTGTGAAACAATATCGGAAGACAGATGCTGTATAAAATGCAATGAAAGCGCTTTCATTCCAAAAGTAGGCCGGAATGGCAGCCGGTAGTAAGAAACAGAAAATAATTGACAAAAGAATATAATGCCTATAAAAATACAAATTGATTTTTATTTTTCCTTCTTATACAACTCACTTTCGCTGAAAGACTAAAACAGGATCAGAGAATAGATCAGACAAATCCAACTTTGCGCCTTTTTCCTTAACCTGGTCATGCTTCTTAACTAATAACCATCCCATATGGGCGAAGAACATTCCGCGTTTAGTGCTGTGCGGATCAGCATCAGTGTCAGTCCATTTGTGGTGACATCTGTGATCCCGAGCCCATTCGATTATATCATTCTGTAATGTTAATGCCAATTTATTATAATATAATTGAAGAAACACCTGAAGTGCAATGCAGTTCATAAGCATAATGAAAATACGAAACGGTAGACGTGCTTTGAATGACCTGGAGTGTTTAATAAGGATGGCTTTTTATATTCAGAGTTACTTATGAGCCCACAGACGATGCGCTCCACATGTTACACCAAGACTGCCAGCAGTATGAAGAACGAAAACTGAAAACTTTGGGGTTAAAAACTTTCGCATTCGCAAGGATTGTCTAAATTTTGATTGAGTTTTTAATTTAATTGCAGTAAACAATTTTAGCTATAAAGACGTAAAAATTTCCAAAAAAGTTTAAAAATTGCAAAATCGCTTATTTCGATTTGGCGTGTCTATGTGTATTAATTTTTTGGTTATTATTTAATTTCTGAAAATTGAAGCGCGTCAAATGAAATCTTTAAGTGATGAGCTTAAAAATTCTGCTCAGATATAGTTTATCGATCAGAAAAACGGGTTCTCGTATATATTAAGACATGCAAACATCAAATTGTATGGTTCCGTTGAGGGCTCAGAAAAGATGCTCATAATGTAAGCTTCGGCAAAAAGCGCAGGTTTTTAGATAATTTAAGATGGGCTAGTACCACTGACGTATCGCCCCAAATGAAGCGTTTAAGTTGAGAGCTCAGAAAGCATGCTCCTTTATAGTTATGAAGGGAAATAAACACTGTTCTATATAGTTTAAAATGAACTTGACCAGTTTACGTAGAAAGTATTCTGATAATCATTCGTTTAATTTTATAATACTCATTTAAACATTAGAAAATCTTCATTTTCATTTGGCGTGACGTATAACGTTATATGAAAAAGAAAATAGCACCCCAACTTGAATGGTAAAAGAATAAGCTCAATAAGCATGCTCAAATATACATTTTTAGAAAGCTATTAATATTTTTAGATAGTTTAAGACTAGTTTTATTGAATTGTAGTAAAAACGTTTTCCTTATAAAGACGTAAATATTTCAACGCACGGTTAAAAATCGCAAAATCGTTATTTCAATTTGGCTTGAAATAGTCATTTCGATTTGGCGTGCATGGCTATTAAAAGGTATTTGGAAATTAACAATATTTACTTGTAATACTCAATCAAACATTAGAATTGCCATTTATAATTGGCGTGTTGATCGCATCAATTGATGCGAAGCTGGCAACATGCCTAATCATGGTTTTGTAACATATATTTTTCATTATCAAAAATCTTGTTAGTCTAACCAAGATAAACAATTTTCAATAAGCCAATTTGTTTTTTATATCGAAATGACTAATGTTTATAGATGAATTGGCCATATTTCAAAGTCTATCATCTCAATCTTCAAAATGAATAATGCTTTTTTTAAACTTTTGTAACTGAACAAGATGAAAACAAAAAATAAAAAGATCGTTATTAATCTTATCATTAAATTCTTTTTCCTAAAACAGTTCTCATGTGGAATCCGCAATTCCTTAAGCACTTTAAAGCACTTTAACTGAGCGCCTCATTTCAATTGGCTTCTAATGGACTATCTTTAAATAAAATTTTTCAATTTTCATCAAACTATTCATTTAGGTTTTAAACAATTTTTTCAATAATATAGATGTTAAACAAACGTCTATAATAAAAAAAAATAACAAACCCCAGAAGAAAGTCATCCACTTTGCTTGAAATATCAATTGGTATAATCCTATAAGAGCTCCGAAATGAAGAGCAGCAAATAATGCTACATTCCTCCATACAATATGAACGTTGGTTTTCAACTAGAATTAACAGTACTTTAGTAAACCTATAATTACACAAATTACCTTTTCAGATTCTTCTTGCATCTTCCGTATTTCATCCAAATCTGCAGCTAAAAATTGTTTCGTTATAACCGCATCCACCTTAACATATTGCTTTTCCGCCACCATTGTCTAAATAAACTATATTTGGTAGTATTAATTAATAGCATAGACTGATGCAAAAATGCAATCAAAGGGCTATTTAAATTATAGTACCCCGACAAGGAATGTTCCTTAAGCCAGACACCGTAAACAATTTTTTTGTTTGAATGTTTCTGTGTTTTTTTTGCAAGTGGTGTGATTCAGTGGGTGGCGATTTGAAAATGTCCGCTTGCAATACATGTAATTGTTTGTTGTTGATCATATGTGATCGAGAGTGGAAATATTTGGATGATTGCTAGACTACGACATTAAGGTACGCTGGGTACACATATATTATCTTTGGAGATTATGAGCTGGGCGTCTGATTAATTTATTGGTCAAGAAATTGGTCTATTATCTAGTTGGTGACACCTATAACATTTGGCATAATTAATATTCTAATAATAATTGTGCAAATGGATATACTTCTGACTTTGATAGATTTGACTGTTTCATATTTCATCTTTTAATTCAAAGATCAGAAAAAAATTTATTGTTGCTCGGGAATTTGTAGTTTAGAGCTTTATCTAGTAAATATAAAAGGAAAACATAATTAAACGAAATATAACTCCAACTGCACAAAAAATAGTTCCTTTGGTGGGTTTCTAATGATATTTTATAATTGAATTTTAAGGGTTTGAGATACGTTAAGGTAAGTTTATTAAACTTACGGCGCAACTTATTCGTTATTACTATGTGACACGATTAAAAATGCGAAAAAATTGGTTTTCATTTGGCGTGCAATAGTAGGTTAAACCCATTACTTGCTTTACACCACCGAGTTAAATTTTACCGGCGGTATTTATGTTTATTACGATAGTTATACTCTTACAGTATATTCTTAAGGCTGACAAAAAGTTTATTTCCAGTTGTTTACCTGTTATAGTTAAATGCTTGTCTAGTTTCATGTATTACATATTTATTTGATCATAGAATTTGCAGTAATTTTATAGGTCTATAATAATATTTATTCACTATAAAATAATTATAACAAATTATTTATAGTCGTCGCCAAATGCGATTACCGCCGCAAAGTGTGGCGCACTTTTTCTAAATAATATTTTTTCATTTAATTTTCATGATTACTTTCTTGTTTAGACTCGTTATATACTGTTTTGCTTAAATAAATTGTAGAATATGTTTTAGATGTTGTTTCAATCGTGGAATAAACGTGGAAAATAATAAAAATCATAAAAATTAGATGAAAAAATAATATTTAAAAATGTGCGCCACTCTTTGCGGCGGTAATCGCATTTGGCGACGACTATACAAGAAAATGGGGAATAAAATTAAGATGAACTATTGATCCCTCACGAAGTCGGTCGTTCAAATGGCACAAGTTAGTATAAATATTCCCAGGGTATGAAGTGTACAATATTATTCACATGAAATTCCAATAAATTAAAACTAGAAAAATATTTACAAACACGGTTACAATGGGGAATATTATTTACAAAGAAATTATTACATTAATTTTGATTATTTGACCATCAAGCTTAAAACAATTCCACGTAGTTTCCTGAAAATTAGTAGAACGAACTTGATTTTGAAAAATCTAATTTTTCTGGTGGCATCCACTTGAGGTCGATTGCCTAATGAAGAAAGGTTTTATTAGGGCTCCGTTTAAGGATTCCTTTTCAAACTTAACTATCTATAACGTCCACAAAAGGAATATTTCCTTGACATGAAGTAGTATTTATTTGATAGAAACAAAGAATATCTTGCTGAGTTTTTCTACATAATTAAGATATTCCGGACCATATAATAAATAACGCTAAATAAATATTTGTTAGCAAGGTAATCAATGACTGGCAAAATTGAGAATCTGGATTATTCAATTAAATTGTTGAAATCTGCAGAAATTCTTTAAAATTTTATATCACGTTTGAAACTCAAAAATAATTAATTTTGTAAGATTTTGAGAATGCTTAGGGATTTCTAGATTCACTATTTTATCATTCTACTTTGAATTCCGAATCCCGTTTTTGGCCATATTTTATTTTTAATTTCCAATTATTAATTCTATGGGAATATTTTATCAAAATATAAGAAATTGACAATCCCAATTTTATTTTCATAAACATAAAAGTAATAAATTGGATTTGATCTAGAAATTTTGACGAAATATAATGAAAAGCAGAGAAAATATTAACATAAATTGAATATTTATTTCATGATCTCTTTGAGACCATTGAAAATAATTCAAAAATGTTGAAATTGAATTTTTCATTTTTTATATTTTGATAATAATTGAAATATATTGTCCTTTTTAGAGATCGGTGCCTAATGGAAGAGTAAAAAAAGAAGAGAAAATGATTGGCCGCCACACGGCCACAAACAACTTTTTCGTCAATGCCTCTTCAATGTGTGCTGCCAATTATTTCGTAAAAAAGAATGACCGTCTAAACGAGAACCTCATTCCATCCTAATTTTTTCCTCTTCCATAGAGGCACCGATCTCTGAAAAGGACATCCACCTGAGATCGATTGAGTTTATTTCCGAATTTATTGTTAAAGAAATTTCAAAATTGCCAGCAGTTCATGGCTTCCAATCTACTATAAAATGTTTCACTACGGTACACATAAGTAAACCAAAGCAAAAAAGTCAAAATAACTTCCTGTTTCAGCAAGACTACAGTCACGTTGCACATTTTATCAATAAAACGTTTTCCTGCTTCCTATAGGATTATATTTATCAAAAATATAACTTTTTGTTGTTGATAACAACAATGTTGCGATTAATAAACATTTTCTTTTGATGTATGAGAATTCAGCTCTCCAATCCTGGACTTTTTTTAAGTATAAAGGATACATTTGTAGCCAATGAACTCAAGGTAATTGATCTTCGACTACATCAGCAAATACAATGGCCATTTAGACTACAAAAATAAACATTTTGTTTGTTCTATGAATTAATTCATTGAACAAATGGAACACGGTGGCAGATAAAAATCAAAAACAAGTGGGAATTTTTTTTTGAATTTTACGATATGAAACTGGGACTGTCCTTTCATACAAATTATTAGGTAGCTATGCATTTTAAAAATATAAGAGAGTAACAGATGAATATAATAAAAATAAAAAACTTTCTGGATATAATAGGATATTATATAATTATAATAATGATAATCTTAAATATAAGTTTTTTAAAATTATATTTTATATTTATATATTGTCGTGGTGTAGGTTGATGAAAAATTAGGGGTAAAGGAGCATACCCCAAAAAAAGATGGTCTCGCTTGGGCTGGTGTAGATTTAATTTGAAATTTGTTTATTATTTCGATCCTAAATATAATAAATTATACCTAAAATTTTTATTATAATATATATTATGTTGATTTAACAACCAATTTAGTAAGAGAAAACAAAATTATGATGAAACAAAGCGAAATAATAAACAAATTGCAAATTAAATCTACACCAGCCCAAGCGAGACCATCTTTTTTTGGGGTATGCTCCTTTACCCCTAATTTTTCATCAACCTACACCACGACAATACAGTAAAAGAATGTAGCATTGGATTTTTCGGCTGCAAAATATTTCTGTACTTGTCAGATCTTTCTGAAAATTTGAGAAAGGGTATTTCTGCTTATTTAAACAACATATACTCCCCTGTTAAATTTTTAAAATTAAAAACTCAAATTTTAATAAAATTGTAAAAACCATTTATTTTTGCTCTCCATTCGCACTCCACTGCCAGGGGGTCGCTTTGCAAAATACTTCGCACCAAATAGACTCACTTTCTTTTAGATGTATTATTTTTTTAAATATTTTATTAATAATTTATTGCTTAACAGAAGAGTAGAAATAAAACTATTTTAATATATTTTTAATATAGTGAAACTACTGAAAATAACTTCTGAATGACATTCAACACTTTAACATCTTGCTGGAGCTTTTCCCAACGATGTTCTATAAGATTCCAAGTATCCCCCGAGTATGTGTCTTTGTCTTTTTTCCCATCATTCAAAAATTTAAATTTTTGATACTGTTTCGAGATCAATAGGATTACTTAAATCAGTGATTGATGAAGAACTTTGGTTGTAGAATGATAGGAAAATGACGATACAAACATTGGAATGAATTTTGTATTTTATTAATCCACTCTCACGGCAAAAAATTTAAAAAAAACAAAAGCTCAAAAACGTCATCTGAGCCTATCATATAGTGAAAATCCAGAGTCTAGAAGCTATAAAAAAGAAAAGAAAAGGCCGAAGTCTGTAACATTGCCGTTAAAAATTTGGTTGACCTTCACGTGGGTTTTAATAGAGTTCGTTAAACATTTGCAAAATCGTAATTTTCATTTGGTGTGCACTTGGAACATATATATCGCATAGGCATTTTGAATTAGCCATCAACAATTCAAACAATTTTAAACCATAAGATTTTTAGAATAAATTTAAGGCTACGGAGCAAAGAATTATAAAATCGGAAAATTGGTTCAAATCGAAGCCACCTGGAAGACTATTACTATTATATATCAAATTCTTCTGAATCGAGACCGCTTAGTTTTATTGGGAGATTTTTTTTTAGTTTTTATATTATTCTACTAATAAAATTAATTCTATGAAGTCCTGCTATGAAGTCCACATCAACGCTGTCAGGGGATTTCGACGCTATAGGATATGTACGATTTTTTTTGCTTACGCTTAGCCCGTCGAGCTTCAGAACAGTTAACGATTTCTTTAAAGACTTGGTGTCCTAATAAACTTGACATTATTTCCCGAAAACTATTTCTATGAATACTTTCCATTGGCATGAAACCGCGCCGAATTGCAAACTCAACCTTTTAATTTATTATTTTTATTTTTCATATTTACAAGTCACTTATATGGACGATGAAGACTCTTCTGGTCCATTAATTGAGGTACTAAGAGTTTCTTTTCATTAACTCATTAGAACTTTGCAGAATGAAACGTTAGGTGATAAATAAAATATTGAAAATTAAAATAATAAATTAAAAGGAGTCCTTATGCGTAATTAAGTCATTTAAAAAATAATGGATCAATAAATCGGTATCACTTCTTCGGAGAATTAAGAAATGACAAAAATATTGTCAGCGGCCCCCTCAGGATCAAAATGTAAACGAAATAGCACTGAATGCCAACTGACTTTTTATTAGGATAGTGCTAAATGTGCTACAGGAGCTATCAAAATTTTTAGATGCATACTTCAACTGGGAACTACGATTTTTCGATTTTAAAGCGTACAGTTTCTGAATATTGTTGCTTCCCTTTAATAAAAAATTGATTACGGCAATTTAATCAAACTTCCCTTAAACTATCTAAAATTATTAATGTATTTCCAAAAAGTTGGATTTGAGCACGGTTTTGAGCTTATTTTATTAAAATACCAGTTGGCGTGCCCCTGTCAACCATTGCTTGAACTTAATAAGTGACCATTTATGACGTTTGATTAGGTGTTTTATAATATAATAATTCTGATTAGAACTCTGCATTCACTTTAGTTACTATTTCGTTAAAAAAAATTGTCCGGTTTTTGGTGATTACAATGTACACAAAAAAGGACGGAGTTTTGTATTCCAAGTTCTGGATTCCTAATATTGAAATTTTGCTCCACATTCCGTTTTTTTATTCCAAGCTATATTGAGAATTTAGAAATTACCCTTTAAAAAAAATTACTCTTTAAAAAATAAATAAATACTCTAAAAATTTACTCTAGAATTTCTAAAAATCAAACAAGCATGATCAATATTATATAAAAATCTGATTTTACTGTGTATGAGTTCAACTTTGCGTTGATATTGTAAATTATCTGATCTTCGAGAAAACTCTTAAATTTACTTCCCTAAAAACTCATATGCTACATCATTTCGGTGAATAAAATTCTCAAATGGATAAAAAACGAAAAATTTATAATGCAGATTTCCTAAATTATCATTATTTTCATTTTAGGTGCAACATTATCTCGAGAAAATGAAAATTATGCATTTTAAAATTGTAAACATATTCGTGATGCACAATACTTTTTTGTAGCGTAGCAATAGTGATGTTGAACATTGATGTACATCAAATATCAGATAAACAGAGCAATTTCTTTGTCAAATTTACCTTTCCATGAAGTTATAAATTGCAAAATATGATAACAAAAGCAATGTTGTCGCATTGTAATCGCGTTTTATGTTCATTTTATCACATAGCATGTTTTAACTAGTTTTTAAGCTCAAATTAAAATGTCGACTACCTAATTAGTGGACCCAGACGATGGACTCTTTCAGTTAAAGGTGAATGTGCCAACATTAACAACAAAAACTAGAGGTGATAAATTATCGTGATAGATAAGTGATCATTGATGAAGGTTGTGAATTAAAAATATGTTTACAGTATTTATGGAGGTCTTTTATTTTTTTTTTGAATAATTATTCATAATACTTGGGTAACTAAATTTAAGTAATATATAGGGAAGCACTGAAATGATTTATTTCTGAATTAATTTGAGAAAACTATTGTACTTTTCAGAAATCGGTGCCTAATGGAAGAACAATAAAAGAAGAGAAAATGATGGACGGCCACAGGGCCACAAACAACTTTTTCGTCAATTACTCTTAAATGTGTTCTGCCCATAATTTCGTAAAAAAGAATGGCCGTCCAAACGAGAACCTCATTTCATCCTATTTTTTCCTCTTCCATTAGGCACCGATCTCTGAAAAGGACCATAGTTTGTTTATAAAATGTAGAAGACTAATAACTAACTTTTGGAATTCATTATTTTCTGGGTATTTGATGAACCTGGAGCTCATTTGAGTTAAATTGTTGGAAACCATTAAAATAGAAAAATATTTTTTAGTTTAATTTCCAATATCATGTTGCATTTCAAATAGATCAGAATTTTACGAGCAACAAAATTCTGTAACTCACGGATAATAATAATCACTTGTTCTCTTAAAATAATCTAAGAACGGTTTTACAAAAAAGGACATAGAACAATGAGTTTAATGAAAATGTGATCAAGTTCGTTTCTCTTTATTTTTATGCGAAGACGATATTTCAACTGGCTGCATTCGGCGTGCAATATGTATTTTTCTTTTCAGAGATCGGTGCCTAATAGAAGAGGAAAAAATAGGATGGAATGAGGTTCTCGTTTGGACGGTCATTCTTTTTTACGAAATTATGGGCAGCACACATTGAAGAGGAATTGGCGAAAAAGTTGGTTGTGGCCGTGTGGTTTTCTCTTCTTTTATTGCTCTTCCATTAGGCACCGAAAGGACAATATAATTAAAGCAATCCAGCTTGTATGTTAATGGCTAAAAGAATTTGAATTGTCATTCCATTTAGTCAATCTCGTCGGAAAAATTCAATTATGTAAAATTATTTTCTAAATGTTTAACACAAGAGCGAATTCTGGGATGACTCTTAAAGTATTAACGGATATAGCTTAAAAATGAATTCAATCTAAATAAAAATTGAGAAATTCCACGTTTGTCGCTTCCTGCGACCATCGTGACCAAGGATACCACGATATTGATCTACACCATCACCAGTCTACTTCCAGAATTCTATCTGGAATTCTGGAATATTCAATGACCAATGATCAGCCGACAACATCAAGCCCGATTGCATAAAAGAAGCGGATTTGGTCACAATCACATCACCACTGAAACACATGAGGAAAAGGCGCAAACAAGGCGAGTAATTAGTATTGAGTATTGACATTACTATTGCAATAAAGTACTTGATTATTCCTTCTTTATCACTCAATACCTCAACAACGTCTTTTTGTTGTAAAATATTATTTTCTGGAGCAGCTCGCCTATTGAAAAGAGAAATAGGGGAGCTCATAGGGTAATTTTCTGAAAGGTAATTTTTGACAGGTCTAGTAAGTTGACTTGAAAATCACTTCATATTACTTGCGTGGGAATTATATACAGAAAATTAAACTTTTTTAATATTGATATTTTCAATTGGCGTGGATATGTCATATCAATACACTACATATTTATATTTGAAATAATTTTATTACTCATTAATGCAAATAATAATATAGTGACAATGTAGTCAATAAAGGTGTCAACATTTATGCTTAAATTCGATGAGATACAAGTGCACAATCAGATGATTTCAAATACAATCATATTTTAGTTATAAATAGACCTCAAATTCCACAATTATGTAATTAATTACACTTCCGAGCTTTGGTGTTGGTTAGTTTGAGATTGACTATTCGTTCGATGTCTTATTTGTGACATACTATTGACGGTATTCTGATTCTCATAATTCATCAAGTCACCGCGCCGCAGCTGAACTCTTCCGAATCCGCCACCATAAATGTCTGCGTTTGACTTCATGAAAGTTGCAATTGATCGAATTGTCAAGTTATTGAGCATTTCATTCTGAGCATTATCATCATAAACTGTTGAGCCAATGCTTTCTCGTCGTTGTGGTGTCTTGGCGCCAACAGCGACGGTCGTCTCGTCATGGACAGCCGCGTTGCGCCCATTGACGATACTGTCGATTTTATTCTCGAATAACGTCATAAAACCTGTTATTATTCTTTTTAATGAAGTTAAAGTTTAAAATTATCTAACCGAATATTCCATTTTCTACAGTGAGGTAAGTTGTGCGGTTGACGACCTTTGTTACAGACATTCCAATGAAGAACATTATTGAGATGATCGGTGAGAACTAGAGAAAGTTTTTATTTAATAAAAATTGAAATACGTGCTCAGAATTTGTTGAAATTATGTCTAATTTTTGGTTTGGAGGAAAACCTCTGTGCCAAAAAGTTAGCACGCCAACAGGTTGGATAGTAAAATGACCACAATTAAGCTGCTCAAATCTAACTTTTTGGAAATATTTTAATATTTTTAGATAGTTTAAGGAAATCCTAGTTAATTTTTCGTAAACTATGTTTTATTGAAAACAACGAACAGTTTTCAGAAACGCTTAAACATGCGAAAATCGTTATTTGGCGAGAAATAGTAATTTATTCTGATAGGGTCTCCATATGTTTCCCTAGTGAGAGAAAATTATCGCCTACAGAATATACATATTATAATTATTAAAGATAGAATAATAAAATTATTATTTCCCACTTACCGGCACATTATTCGGCATAATATCTCCCAAACCAATAGTGGTTAATGAAATATATGAAAAGTAAAATGCAATAAACAATGTCACACCAGTATCTGGCTCCTTTCCAGCATAATCATCATAAAAGTAAATTACAAATGTACACATTGCCAGATAAGCTAAATTTAAAAAAAAAAGATTTCAAAAATTAAAAAATCTCGTTACCTGCCATCAGCGCAAAACAAATTATTAATGGTAATCGAATGATTTCATCTTCATCCACGTGCTTATTACCATTCAATTCTCTGTATTTTTGAAGCATATGAGCATATAGACGAGTCAAATGAACAAGGAAGAATTGACCAAAGTGACGAACGATTACAAATGTCACTGGGACAAATATAAAGCCATAAACAAATGTGATGAATTGGGCAATCGTTGTTTCAGGAGCAATTGATCCTAAACGTATTTTATTATTTTAACAATTTGAGATATAATATGGAATCGTTTTTGTTTCATTTAAAAAAAAAAGATTCTTCCAATTTCTCCCAATGGTAAAGATTGTATTTAAAAAATATTTTACCGTTTCACGACTATCCTATGGAATAATCGCCTTCACATAGAAAGAGGTATCACCAAATTTGACGTTTCCAACAAATTTATTATTTTTTGGTTATTTTTTGTAAAACAGTTTTTAGACAATTTTAAGAGAACGAATGATTTTTATGAAACGTGAGTTATATGATTCTAATTTAAAGTATTATCCTTTTCAGAGATCGGTACCTAATGGAAGAGGAAACAAATTAGATTAACAATAGGTTCTCGTTTTGACGGCAGCTATTTTTTATCTCATCATGGGCAACACGCATTGAAGAGGAATAGACGTTAAAGTTAATTGCGGCGTGTGGCCGTCCATCCGAGACTATGATTTCATTCTTATTTTTTTCCCTTCCATTAGGCACCCATCTCTGAAAAGAACAATATTATATTAAAATTGCTCATGACATTTCAATGGAAGAGAACGAAATTATTGAAGGATCAATTCACATTAGATTCTTCTTGAAGTTTTTCATTTTTAGCGTAGTTTTTTTTATTAAAATGAAAAGAAAATAAAATGTCTGATTTCTTATCAATTGTTCAATAAAATTCCACATTTATCCAAATTCGTTAAAGTTTGAAATTTAATTTTGAATTATATGATGCAATATTCCATGATTTTTTGCGAACAGAGGTTTCTTTTTCAAAAGTGTGTTTTTTTTTAATGAATCCTGCGCAGCTGGTAAAAAAGTGTATATTGTCGACGATAGTCGAGAAAAAGTTGGACAGTTGCCAGCACAAGAGAGACTACATTGGCTGAAACAATAACAATTCTGTTTGGCAAAAGCCAGACGTCCTTGGCATTTAGAAGCTCTATGGCAAGTGCTGTTTTCGGAGAAAAAAAAAACCCCACATGATGATCAGATGTTGAGAATGTCACGGATGGAGTATTTAAGCACAGTTTTGCTCAGTCAAGAAGAAGTATAAGTTGAAGTTAACGAAACCATACCGCTAAAAGTATCATGCCGATTGCTTTACTGCCAGCCGTGAACTGAACCACCGACAGTTAATTAATTCTCTTTTACTATATTTTCTATTAAATATTATATTGTATAACATTTCGACTGGAATAAATATATAACCGAAATACAAAAACCTTAAAGTCATAACCCACGCCCTTCACTTTTTATATAAACTTGATTTTTGAAAGCATTCTTGAACCAGTCACGCTTTTTGGCAAAAAAAAACAGTAGTCGGCGCAGTGGAGGCTTATTGTACTTTTTCACGCCAACAGGAACTAGCAATTTTACAAGCATTAAACTTTATTTTTCAATTCTCACGTGGCAATTAGAAATTGTTTTAACGTCATTATATCAAGCACTTTATTGCCACGAAACCGCGGCGCAGTGCAAAATACTTCGCACCAATTGCACACGCAACCTTTTAATTTATTATTTTTGTTTTCAATATTTGCAAGTCACTTATCTTGACGAGGAAGACTCTTCTGGTCCATTAACTGAGGCACTAAAAATTTATTTTCATTAATTCATCACGATTTCTGCTGAATGAAACGTTAACTGATAAATAAAATATTGAAAATAAAAATAATAAACTAAAAGGCTGTGTTTACAATTGGTGCAAAATCTTTTGCAATGCGGCTCGGTTTCTTGGAAGTGGAGTTCAATTCGTAATATAAAATTTAAATTTTAAGTTAAATATGCTTTTTTGATATCTCCTCTTTGCCATTTCATTTTCACTACATCGTATTTTTGCTGTTTACAACTTTTTTTTCAATATAAGTTTCTAGTAAAAGCTTACCATATCCAGTGGTTGTGTACACATTCATACTGAAGAAGAATGCACTTCCAAACGTCCATTTCCAATTGTTACCGTAATCTTCAAGCTTGTAATATGTGCTACCATCGTAAAGTCCTTCAAGTTTTAGTAAGTCGAGATAGGATTTCTGAAATACGTTTAGTTATTTCTTAATTGTTCTATATTTCTATATTTTTGCAATAAATTATATCTTTGCTTTTGTTAGGCAACACGGATTTGCGCTTCGATTAAAAATAATGTTAAAAAATCTGATCAAGAAATAGAAACTATTAGAAATCAAAAAATACATATAAAAATATGAGAAATCGAAAATTGTAATTAGGAAAATATATAGAATGTAAGAAAGTTACATTTTTAATTTGTAACACTAGAGTTTTTGAAATGTCACCATAGCATGCGAAATCTGGGTGATTTGGAATTTCATTTTAACTTTTTAGAATGAAATTTTATTTGTTTACTGTTTAAAACCAAAAAAAACTAATAACTCTGGAGAAATGAGGCGAAATAATGATTTCATAAAAAAAAACTACTCCAAATTGATTAATATCAAACATTCAAATATATCATACCTTAACGAATTCTTTCATATCTATCTCGCTCAATGTTATATTGGGATCGTTCACTTTATTAGCCAAGTTTTCTCCAAGCTCGGCCATCAGCTTCTCCATGTTCGCTTCTCTCATCAATGTTTGCTAAAATATCAACATTCTCATAACCCAAGTTCCTTAATGTTATTACTTGCTGTTCGTGCTTCGACTCAATTGTATAAAATATTGTCGCACCCAATAACGAATATGAAATAGCAATTAAAATAAATATAATATGACGGAACCCGATTTTCTTCGTATGGAGAGCGAGCCAGTAAAGCGATGTATCAAACCCTTAATTCAATTTGTCTTTAATAATTCCCATTCAACAAACTTCTTTCAGTTGGCATCATGTTGTCGCCAAGCGCACCAGGCGTGCTCATTTTACTCACTTTACTGATGCGACTCATTGTTTCAGGATGATTGATGCCGCCGACACGTTGTTGAAGATGAAGGGGCAGTTTGTTGTAAACGTCCGAGTTACGATCCCGACCCGTTACAGTGTACTGATTACGCTCGTAATATCGATCAATTGCATCTTGACTACCCAGCGCTTGTGCATTGTTTTTATTAGCAGCAGATCTTAAATATTGATGGCAATAGTATCCAGCAGAGATAGGTGGTATAAAATTTTTTTGAATTTCGGAATCCGGAATTCGGAATCGACAAATGCCCGGAATACGTGACACGGTGTTAAAACATGAAAAGTGAGTTTTCAGTATATGGAATTAAAATATATAACTTCGGAATCCGGAATTCGAAATTGAAAAATGGCTATATGCCCAACAGACACGAATCTTCTGTCCCGACCTGGCTGACAGCCAAAGACAAGAGAAGTACTATTGTGGCTGAAACACCAACAACAATACTATTTACTATCATTGGTTTACTATCATTCATACAAACGTCCTTGGCATTTGCAAGCTCAGCAATGAATCTCTATTTTGAGAAAAAACAGAAAAAAACATGAAATACAGTTGTTCCGGAAAGAGGTAGAATGGTTACGTAAATTGTCACGTCAAACAATGATAAGAATGTCAAGAATCAAGCATCAAGAGTTAAGACTGTCAAGAATGAATTGTCAAACATTTTTCTTGATATTTTTAACAGAGTTGTCATTAATTTATTTCGCAAATAATGTTGTTGTTATTCTGAATAAACTCTACTATATATTCCGTTTATTAAAACCAGCCGGTGGAGCGATTCCCATTCATTGGGTATCAATGTCTGCGTGCAATTATGGAAACATTTGGGATCCGAAACACAAGTGGGTAAAAGCCCGCCAAATGCAAATTAAAATTGTCTAATATTTAAAGTTTTATGTTTCAAATGCTAATCGACAGCTGAAGTTCAGAGCGATGGACCCAATTCAATCAAATTTTTTTCAAGTTAAATTAATACTTTTTATCGATGAATTGAGCAGTTTCGTAGCCCAGATTCTTACACAGTACAGATTATTTGTTAAACTAGCCGACAATTTATATTGCTCTCATTTAAATAAACATGTTTTTAAGATAAAAGAAAAATAGACAATTTTTTTTGCATAAAAGTTTAAGATTCAACCGAAATCCAACCTTTGGTCTATTGACATATGCCGAGTATATCGGCCAATTCCTTTATCCCTCTCTATTGTATGACTATTCATATGACTGTAATCATCAGTTGTGCTTATACTATTACTCCGCCTTCTGAATACGATTAATTATTAAACAAAATATCAAGCGTAAGCACAAACTCTATGTTCTTTTCTTTTTCCTGATCGTCCGCATTCGAATTATTATTTGACGGTTCGTCATTAATTTCATGTGCATTTGAAATAGCACTTGGCGTGATTGTAGCGGGACTTGTGTCATTTTTCACCTCTGGTTTTGATTTGTTTTCATTAGAAGCCGTATTTTCGTCATCTCCGCATTGCTCCTCGTTAATACCTAAAGTAAAACGGTAATTTTGAAATACTTTAATTTGTCATATTTTTATGAAAAGAATAAATAATTTTAACTGTACCGCAAATATGAAAGGTATTGTATTTAGTTTTTATTGTACGATTTCTTGAATTTGTTATTTTTGACATAGTAATAATAACGGTTTACTTATGAATTTGCTAAAAAGGCTGAAAATTAAACTTAATGGTGTTATCAATTGAGGAGATGCAATTTCGGATGATAATGGTTATTGAAAACAATAGTACATTTATTTTATAGTGTTATTCTTTGCTTTTAATACATATATATCAATTGTTTATAGCCAGGGATTTGACTGAACCATAATTATTTATTAGCAAAATTTTAAAAAATGCAAGTTCTTAATTCGAAAAACTCACACGCCACCTGGAGTGCAGAAAGTGTGTTTTAATATTTTCTAGATTGTTTGAGAAAAAGCTGACAAACTCGCGTGGATAATATTTGTGTTAGATACACCTGAGCTCATATACAAGAATGGATTTATCTGTTAAATTGAGATGGAAAACTACTTTTATAAGAAAATTTAAATTAGTGTATGTAAGAAATTAATATTTTAATACAAAACATTTAAAATGTAAAATATTTAAAATTTACTGTAAAGGGCAATTAACCAATGATTTTCCATCACCATTTAACGGATAAATAATTTCTTGCATACCGCCTCTGGAAATTGTTAGATAAATGTAAACATAAGAAAATCATTAATTTCAATTTGACGTAAGCTTATTTCCATCCACTAAATTTAAGTTCTAAAGATTAAAAAATAAATTTAAGGCCTCGCTTTCAGTTATAGCTCTCTCTGATGCAATTATGGTTCATTTAATACTGGCGAGTATTTTGTTGATAATTCGTGAGCGTATTAATCTCATTAAATCAATAAAAAAAACATTATCAAACAGTAAATCCGAAGCAAAACCTAGAATAAAATTTGTAGAGAATAATTCTGGTTTACATAAAATTAACAAAAAAAATAATAGATTTGATAAAAACGGCACGCCAAACCGCAATCCACAAATTACTGACTGATATAACATGTTAAACCTTAACTAATTAAGAAGTTTAAGGTTAAGATAGTTAGCTTACCTGTAAATTTTGATGCTACATGGGAACCTGATTTAATATATTAAAAAATCTCTTAAAAATGTATTCAATTTTTTAATATTTTAACTAAATGGAAGTTTGGTGGCCCTTCATGTCTTGAATACGATTTTGTGTTATTTAACTGCATTTTTATTATTGTTGTATGTTGTTACAAAAATTATAATAAATACATTTTTTTATACAAAGAGTATCCTCACGTCAACTGATATGGTCATAAAATGAGCTCAGCAAATGTGCTCAAATCTAACTTTTCAGAAAGATATTAACATTGCTCAATAGTTTAAGGCGTGCCTAATTAATTTGTCAAAATCAATGTTCTATTGAAAACACGTAACAATTCTCAGAAGACACGCTTAAAAATTGAAAATTGTAATTTCCAGTTGGCGTGCTCTTTGCATTTTTTAAAAGTACACGTTTCCTTCGAGAATTAAACAAAAATTCCTCATAGCTTTCGAAAAATTGTTTATACTATTTTATTATCAAAATATAAGAAATTGAAAGGTTATTTTGATCATTTTTGAATTATTTTCAATGGTCTCAAAGATAACATGAAACAAATATTCATTTTGTTTTTTTTTAATTCTCTGTTTTTCATTATATTTCTTCAAAATTTTAAGATCAAATCAGATTGATTACTTTTATTTTTTATGAAAAGAAAATTGGAATTGTCAATTTCTTAGATTTTGATAATAAGTAATTTTAATAGATAGAGCAGAAAAGGAGACATCTAACAGTTAAACATGTCGAAATTGGTGCGAAGTCATTTGCAATGCGGCGCAGTTTCGTGACAGTGGAAGTGTTCACGTATTTTAACTAATAACAAAACAAACAAAGTAAAACAGATATTATTTAGTTTTCTTTTATCATGTCAAATTAATATTTCAAGTCGAGAGCTCAGAAAACATTCTCATTTATAATTATTTAGTAAAATATGCAGTGTTTTCTATAGTTTAGAATGAGATTGACAAGTTTACGTAAGAATTATTCTGAAATTTGCATGCGTAGGGCAATGATGCTCAGTTAATTTTTATAAAATCATTATTTTCATTTGGCGTGAGTTTATTGTTTTATAACCAAAGAATTTCGCAATAACTGTAATCATCGTCCTTCTAGAATTAGTAAAATAATATAAGTAACATATCTAAAAGATTAAACAAAATTTTTAAATAATCAAAATATAAGAAATTGAAAACTAAATTTCAACATTTTTGAATTATTTTCAATGGTCTCAAAGAGATCATGAAACAAATATTCAATTTGTTTTACTAATTTCTCTGTTTTTCATTATATTTCTTCAAAATTTCTAGATCAAATCATATTTATTACTTTTATTTTTTATAAAAAGAAAATTGGAATTGTCAATTTCTTATATTTTGATAATAATCGTCAATAACATACCTTCCAGTACTGCTGTATGTTTGACATTCCTGTGAAGATTCTAGAAAAATAATTAAATTATTTTCTGCTAATTGCTTGTTAAACGTACGTCGCGATTATCAGTAGACATTTAAGTTTATCTCGAAATTTCAAACGAGAATTTTCGATTGAGTTACCCTTTAAGAGAGAAATTGCAAAAACTTCTTAGAGATTATTTATGGAAAAATAAACGAATATAAAGAAACCGCCAATTGATGGAAACCGAATAGTTGATTTTATTGAAATTGATCAAGAACAATAATAACGTTTAAAAGTCCTTATTATCAATATCGGTAAAATAATTGATATTAAATTTTGCGATCGAATAGGTTAGGTTAAGTGAAAAGTGTTAAAACAATGAACTGAAACGAGTATATAGCAATTGATATCAAGATAACATTAGATGATTTATAATTTTTTAATGAATGATGAACTTGAATTATATTTAGTAATAATTGAAGAGTAATTTATTGTCTATAAATTCGAAGGTCTTAAATTTAGTTGAGTTAAGGCAGAAAAGAATGAAAATAAATTTTGGCGAATTAGTTATGCCTTTTATAGGAATTAATGTCTCAATTATTAGATTCACAGCGGGAGAGTTGATATTTTGATGTAATATTGTTTGACTAAAAGACTCTTTGTGGAAACTGTTTGAGGTTAAATGTTAATATTTTAATGCGGATAAGAAGTACATTAAAATTCTTATTTTAAGTAGTATATAATACGCATCGTTTGGTCACAACCGATAATATTTAAAATAAAAAAAGTAATGTAAATATTTGATTTAAGCATCAATCAAACATTTTAAGACGGCGTGTTATTGATAATTCTCTGCAATACTTGATTTTTTGTACAAATAACAACAACAAACTAACAAGAGTATAATAGAACAATTGAATTATTCTCGAATTTTTATCAAAAAAGTTATGTTTGGTAATAATATTGAGCAGATTTCCCGCTTCTTATTTATTAGTCTCCTATGCCTAGGGAATTTGGAAAACAGTGGCTCATCTAAAAACTTGAATAAAAAATTTAAAACATCAGATATAATTCAAAAAATCATTTTAAATTACACGCCAAATGAATTTGCAATTACAAAAGCTTAGAAAAGTCACTGAGAGCTAGTATTTCGCATAACTGTAAAGTACTTAAAGAATTTTAAGGAAAGTCTTCAAAATTTTCATGAAAACTAGTTTGTACGTATACGTAGAAATTAATAAAATGCGTTTAAATATTTCAAAATCTTCATTTTCATTTGGCGTTCAATTATAAAAATTGAATATGGATTAATAAAATTAGTTTAAATTATTCTAAATAGTAATTTTCAGTTGGTGTGCGTAGATATTTTTTATACCAGATCTCTTCTTGATAGTTCAGGGAAGAAAATACTTTTAACAAAGGAATATCGTGTTAGAGCCAACGTTAATCATGAGAAATAGAAAAGCAGGAAAAAATGCCCAAATAGGCGCGAAATTGTATCTTTTAAACGAAGTATCGAAAAAGTTTGGACCCAAAATTACAATAAAGAAATAGATTTTCTCGTCAAACTAAAGAAATAAGGGGATATCGATTCTGCTCAACGAAAATTTAATATTAAAACCCCTTGTAGTACAGACTTCTTCGCCTTTGCTTAAATGTTTAGGAAATTAAAGCTCTTTCTAATATATTTATGTTAGTTAAGTAGTAATGAGCATTTTCTCCGTTAATTCATGAGAAATTTACGAGTTTTCTATTCTTACGCTTATCTTACAACTTTCACGTGAAGTTTACATAAATATTTTCTACGCTAGTTTGTTTATATATTTTTTAACACTCTAAACATATTAAAATATTCCCCCAAAAATAATCGATTTAAGCACGTTGTCGAGCTCGTTTTATTAGCCTCCCAGTTGTGCATGAGCGGACCGATGTCATTAGATAAAGACCACAATACAAATTTGCTGTTAGGAGGGAGTTTGCAGTTACCGAGAATTTAGTGCAGAGTACTTGTAATAGTTGTCACGCCTCAACTTATATTTTTTCCTGATTTCTTGTAAATAATTATAAAACTATTTTTGAAAAATATTATAGTTTTGTTAGAAATATCAAATTAAGCGTTGTCTACCTGTTTTGCTTCTTTCTTTCTCGTTATTGACTTTGTATCTAGCTAGAAATGGAATGTTTCGAACCAAAAGGAGCATTTTATTAGTGGAGACAAAATTGCTCTTTACTGAGTTGTTAAAAAGTGATTTAATATTCAAGTTTCAAATGGAAATCAATTTTGAATCATAATATAGGGCTCTACATCGGAAACTTGAATTTGGAAACATTGAACCATCACTATGCACAGTTTCCGCCCGAAACCGTTTGGATCGAAAAATGACCAATCTAGTAAGATCTATAAAACATACCGAAAGAAAGCTTTAGATTGCACACCAACTTGTATGGTAATAGAATGAGCTTAGTAAGCATGCTCAAAAATAGCTTTTAGAAGGATATTAACACTTTTAGATAGTTTAAGACAAACACAATCAAATTGTAGTGAAAATGTGTTTTTGTTATAAAGACGTAAAAATTTCCATACACGTTTAAAAATCGCGAAATCGCTATTTTGATTTGGCGTAAGATTGTTTTTCACATAATTTGTGTTCGAGGATATTAAAGTTTTCAATTTTGTGATCAAAAACAGGGAAAATCAGTGACAATGAGTTCGAAATCAAGAAAGGAACTTGGAAATGACAAACATTGCAGAACAAAATCCCCAATCTGGCAAACAAAATTTTTGGGACACTTCTGTATGAAAATATCAACTAATTTTTTAATCGAATTTACTCGTTTTCTTAGTTCATTAGTAGAATACTTTAAAAAATATTTTTAATTACTATGGAATATAATACGTTTTATTAATTATTAGATTTATTAATTACGGTATGGTACATTGTACTTACGCTCTTCATCTGGACGGTTGAATTTACCCAGCTCCGGAAAATGACCCAAATCTAATATTTCTGTACAGATTTTAATAATTTTAGAGCGAGCTTACAAACTAACGTAGACAATATTTGTGTAAAGAACACGTGAAAGTTATAAGACAAGTAGATATAAGGGTTGCACAGAAATGGATTTTTTTCTAACAGAAGACTGAAAAGGAAATGGAAAACAATTTTTTCAAACGGACGACGGAAAACATAAGATGGAAGATAGAATCCCGTGAATAAGATTCAACTACTGAGAATGGAATTAAGCTTTATCTTTCTTCTTTGGAGTGTGATCTTATTATTCGCTTTGCTCTATGGTTTCGGTTTAGTCAACATTAGTAAGGCGAAGAAACTAGTAAGATGATTCCTCATTGAATTGGTTCCTCTCTAAGACGGCACCGTGCCATTGCACATTTTAAATACCGAGTGGGGTTGCATGGAAATCCATTTTTCTAACGGAAAGCGGAAAACGGAAATGAAATTTATTATTTTTTAATGGAATACGGACAACGGAAATGGAAATAAATTTATTCAAACGGAAGCCGGAAAAAGGAAGATGGAATTCCTTGAAACCCTGGTAGATATAATAAAATCATTGTTTCCAATTGATATTCTTACGGTACTTTATACTTATTCGCTATACTTAAGGTTAGGTATACATATACGGCCGTTTAATTACTGTTTTTTATATGGATTCAATTCAATATGAGATAATAAAAATTAACAAGTGATAAAAGTAATAAATTAAGCATCACATACAGTATTGAAAGTATACTTCCGTTCATAAAAAATTTGTAATATACTATATCTTTAAGCATCTTAAATCGACCCTACTTCCCGTGTGAAAATTTCAAAATGATCTAATAAAAATAGAACATATAATTTTCGTTCTTTTTCAGGAAATTTATGTTTTACTTAAAACTTTATTTTTTAATCAAACATATTCAATCCATCATAAGTGTCAATTTTAATCAATGTTATCACTTTTCCCACCTTTTCAATCAATTTAACAATACTATAACCACTTTAATTTTCACTAAATTCGTCAAAATAAAAATTAAGCCTATTAGTTTAAGGGACTACTATTTCACATAACTCTACAAAAATATAACATTGTTCTTTTGATCTGTGTTGGTTCCATTAGAAACGATATTTGAACTTTGCTGCAGCAAGTGGTTTATAAAAAATAAGACATTCGTGATGAGAATGAATATTAATCCTATTATTATTGTATTTCTATAGTCATTTCAAAGAATATAATTTCAATTTTATTAGAAATATTGAAAGAAACTATGTAAATAAACATATAAACAAGTAAAAATTGATGAACAAGTGTGAAATTGATAAAAAAAAGTGTCTAATAATAAACAACGACAGTTTATATCGGATGATGATGTTGTTCATTAGAAGAATATCGTTCCATTCGCATCAATATCATTCCTCCAATTCTGTACCGTTTTTTTTCGGTGCCTGTTGTTATCAGAAATTATTGTTTCTTTCAAATAGAAATCGCTTTTTTCAATAGATCATCATGATGATGACGACGGTGGCCTTCTTGCAAACACTTGAATTGTCGATTATTAATTTGATGAGAAAGAAATAGCCAACACATAATTTGCCTTTTATCAGCCTCTTGTCTTTAAACTTCTGAAAATAACGTTTTTAATTAAACAATTTTAATATTGTTTCTATAGTTTGATGAAAGAATAATGGAATGAAAATGATTAGCACAAGAGAAACACGTTTTAATAGATTATCATTGTTCAGTCGAGGAAAGCGGAATATTTTTTTAGACAAAATCGCAAATTTTAGAGATTCCTCTAGCAAATACTAAAGAAATTCATATTAGATTACCAGTAAAAAAACGTATAACATTTTAGGATCAAATAGTTACGTTGAATCTACAACCTCTCCTACTTTTAAGAACCAAATACCATTTGTTTCACTTTTTAATCAGCAAATATAAAGGCAAACTCTTAAAAATTTTAATTTTAAAGCTCCAACTTATGAATATGTCAAAACATTTTACAGTAAAAACACAATACTGGTTGATAAATTTGTAGCAATGAAACCTTGGGGATAAAAAGAGTAACAGTCCCGCAATCTCGCTTTCAGAAGAGCACCCCAACTTGTATGGTAACAGAATCAGTTCAGTAAAGATGCTCAAATCTAACTTGCCAGGAAGATATTAGTATTTTTAGATAGTTTAAGACAACCTTAATTAGGTTCTAGTAAAAACTGTACTGTTATAAAGGCATACAAATTTCCACACAAGTATAAAAATCGTAAAATGGTTACTACTTCGATTTGACGTGGAAGAGTCTGACTTTGATCGCAAACTAGACGAACCAACAAATACTATCCGAAAATTATCTTATCCAAGTGCTGATAGTTCTGGAACTATGAAATTCTATTGGGTTGTGGAATAGGTTCGTAGAGTTTTTATATTATCTTTTGTTTCACTACAGTTTTCTTGTTGTTTGGCAAAGAGTATATATTAATGTGATAGCGCTTTTTCTGCTCTAATCAACTATCCAGGAGGCAAAAATCAGCATTTTCGACATCTGCTCTTCTTACAAAAAGCAGCTCGGTAAATGTGCAATATGGAGAAGGTGTCTTAGGCCTGTCTACTGCACAAAAATGGTTCGCATAGATCAAAAATGGCGACTTTGGCGAGTCATAAACAGTAAAACCGAATACATAATTATTATCAAAATATAAGAAATTGGCAATTCCAATTTTCTTTTCATAAAAAATAAAAGTAATCAATCTGATTTGATCTAGAAATTTTAAAGAAATGTATTGAAAAACAGAGAAATTATTAACATAAATTGAATATTTGTTTCATTATCTCTTTGAGACTATTTGAGAATAATTTTAAAATGTTGAAAATTAATTAACAATTTGTTATATTTTTGATAATAATTAATTTATTATAATACTTATTGTTTTGTTCCAATTAATCTTTTCGTCAAAAGCTCTTCCTCAACTTATTCCTCAACCCAATGTATTATCTACCATATCTATGTATTAGAAAATTGTCAAAAATTTTAAAACCTTAGTATATCTTGAATTTTATCTCATAAAAAAACCCTTTAAGAGACGCTGCGCGTCTATAAATTTATAAAAAGAGAGGATTTGTATTCTGCGTCTCTCTGTGTATAATTGCATAGCTGAACATGTGATACAGATTATATTATTTGTTATATTATATTTTTAAAAAATTATTTGATGTTCAGTCTAGATGTAAATCTTGTTCAAATGTGCGACTAAAGCGGTCTCCCATAATATTCGAGAAGCGAATTAACACTGAAAAAATGAATAATATAATTACCAAATAGATTTGTAGCGCTTATATTAAAATTATAGATTAAGTAATTGCACCAATTTATAATTTATAATACTAATTGAATAGGAATAAATGAAAAAGTCCTTTGTGGCCGTGTGACTGTTCAAATGAGACTATCAGTTTTTATTATTTTTTGTTCTTCCATTAGGCACCGATCTCTGAAAAGGACAAAACATAATTAAAAAATATATATATTTGGAACCCTAAAAAGAATGGTATACGTTATTGAACGTAGTAAATTTCTCAATACATATATGAACTCAAATATAATAATTATTAAAATTAATGTTAATGAAGAGTCAAAGAACTGAAAGTCATAAACTGTAGTTATTCTATAATAATCGCACGTTTTTGACAAAGATTTTAAAGTTGTATAAAAAACTTTATATTTAATTAATAAAAAAAAAATGACAAATCTTGAAAGTTCTTAACTAAAGAAAATGAAAAACCACTAAGGGACTGCCTTTTATAACAATTTGCAATATGTATTTACACATAATTGTAGCAATCATAGCCCATTATATACAACAACAATTTGATCGATCATTTATAAGCATTTGATCTGATAATCATTTGGTAGGTTCCCTTATGTCTTCAGTTCCATTTCATATATACTAAATAAAGAGAACGAGACATGCCTAAGGTTGTCTTCTTTTTCTATCCGTGATGAAAAATCAAACGTTCAAATTAATCGGTTGAAAACTGCCAAAGCTCTCGGATAGCTTGACAAAAATATTTTCATTTTCAACCTGCAAGTAGCACAGAATTATATCAATTACTAAAATGGACATGCAGTAGTAGTAAATTAATTTGACTGGAATTTTGATGAAAAGTTACAGTTCGTTAATCTCTCAAAAATTTGTTAGCACACCACCAGTAAATTTTGATTTTACAGAGTTCAATCAGGTATTATTCATATCTTCCTCGACTGCAGAAAATTTATAATTTTATTTTGGTCATTTTAATACAATCATGTGGGTAAATATGAGCTTTCATCGTTGAATTCGACCGATATTTTATTATTCCTGTCGGAGTGTGCTAGAATAGCTTGCAGCTTCCAAAACTTTTTTCCTGAGGTTTATTCACGTTTAAATGATTTCATCATTTTTCCATGTTTTCTGAAATGTCGGTAGCTCTCCGTTCACCTTATTGCATTTTTAAAAAAGATTTTCGAAGAAACAATTCTGGGCATATTAATCGGATACACGCCAACCGAAATCCTAGAATTATACACTTTGGATATTATGATTATTTTGAGAAAAAAATCATATAGCTTCAAATTTTAGGAGAACGTAAAGGGCTTGATTTGATAAGACAATTTTACTAGGCGTGCATAAACTCATAATATTAAAAAAAAATATGTAGACGTTAAGAAATCGAGTTGTCAGTTCTAACTTTTTTGAATAAATAGATCTAGTTTGTCGCGTCTGGTAAAATAAAGGTTGAGAAATCTTTCCAGAAATACAGAAATAAGCTTGAATTTAAAATTATTTAACATTGTTTATCCGTATACAAACCGTGTGATGTCAACGAAGAACGCACATCAAGGCAAAAATTGAAATTGTGGCAAAATAATCACAAGCTAAAATAGAATATCTTCGAGTTATTTGACTCCATGGCCACAAAGTGCGAGCAAATTTCAAACTACCGCGCAAAATTCGTCCTTTCATTACGACTTCCTCCCACCTCTCGATCAATTTGTTTATGACGTTCTGCCAAAAATCGTCCGGTCTGGTGTCGAAGAATTTGTTGAAGCAGTTTTTGAGGTCCTTTTGCCATCGAAGGTAACACCCATAATTTTCTTTGTCAGCGAGCGGAAAAGTAGATAATCGGAATGCTCAAGGTCTGGAGAAAATCCTTTCGTGCTCTTGGAGAGCGGTTTTGACGACTTGTGCAACATGCGGCCTGGCGTTGTTGTGAAGCAAGATGACTTGCACTTGTCGATCGGGTCTTTTCAGTCTAATAGCCTCATTTACGCTACGCATCTGGGCAACATCTAGTTTTATCGGTCATTCTTTTGTATCTCATCAATGTGATACAAATAGACAGCACACATAGATGAGGAATATATGAAATCGTCCTTTTTTGCACCGATCTCTAAAAAGTTCAATAAATAATATTAATTGAAATTTGCAACTATCCAAACGAGACCATCATTTTCTTACCTCTTCCATTCGGCATTTATCTTTGTATATATATATATATAATAAACGCGAGGATAAAGAATGTTATTTGATACACTGAATGCTGAATTCGCGGAAACATTTAATTGAGAAATTACTAGTACCAATTTTCTACTATTTTTCCTTTTGATAATATAGTATTTTCCTTTTCAGAGATCGGCCTAATGGAAGAGCAAAAAAAAGAAGAAAAAATTATGGTCGGCAACACGGCCACAAACGACTTTTTCGTCAATTTCTCTTCAATGTGTGCTGCCCATTATTTTGAAAAAAAGAGAGGCCGTCCAAACGAGAAGCTCATTCCATCCTAATTTTTTTCCTCTTCCATTAGGCACCGATCTCTGAAGGGGACAATATTTCGTTATTAATATTACTTGCAACTATTAGAATCAATAATGGAACTTTTTATGCTCAAAAAAACCATAAGTTTGATTACAAAAATATTAGTAATTTCAAGAGCTTTCATTTCAAAAAAATATGTTATTTGTTTAAATTAATAATAATCCTCTCAAATTTGATGGCATATCAAAATATAGTTTACTCTTTATTTACAAATGGCAAAGTAATATTTGATCAATCGACAGCTTGAGAGTTATAAAATAACTCGACTCTATTTCAAAATGCATACTGCATCATCGTATGTTCTTATCGGAATTATTCTAAAAATGATTTTTTTGTTTGTGATAAACGTTCAAATAGTTACACAAGTATGAGCACAAACCACAAAATGTCCACAAAGATAGGTTCCATTAACATTTTCTATAAATTTAATGATTACCTACAATTTTATAAAATAATTATACATTTTTAAATTTGCGATACCCTCATAAACATTCTTTTAAAAATTTGTCGACCATCGGTTCATAACCCCGTGCTTATACAAATTATGTAAGTTCTTGTTGAGCATTTGATTGCGTTTTATTGTGAAAAGCATCAGTTTGACTGATAAGGTCAGAGAATTTTATCAGTTCCGAGTTTTTTAAAGCCGTAATTGTTTCGAGTAATCATTATTTTTAAATTTTTGTAAATTGTGTCTGAATTATTTATTTAATTCTAAACACCTACATTTATTTTCAATTTTAATAATTATATACTTTTATGCATCTTTATATATAGACTTTCAACTTAAATTATTAGGTAATTTATAGTTAAAAATATTTTTCCTATTTACCTAGATAAGAAATGAACTTTTAAGCTCTTTAATGTATGGTTTGTTTTTGTGTTTTTTACAGTGCCTTTTTTACATTGAACTTATAAATGGAACGCACAACGTTTAAACTGATGTGAAAGCTGAGAAAAGATGCTTTAGTCAGAAATTCTTATTTCGTATAGTTTAATGTATGCCCGTCAAAAATGCGTGCCACAGCAACTCTTTAATTAATAGGTGTAACATTTTAAGATTCATTGACAAATTAGATCTTTTCATTTTGTATATGGAACTTTTTTAATTTTTTTAATTTACAACGTGAAATACATTTATGACCAAGTTATATGACCATATATCTCGGGTAACAGGACTAAAATCTTAAGTAGAGGCTCAATGAAGTCTTCAATGAGATTATTGTCGCACGGCAACTGGTTTGATGAGCCCAGTGAACCTGCTCAAAATAATCATTTTCGAAATATAGTAATATTTTATATAGTTTAAGATAAGCGTAGTTAAATTGTAATGAAAATTTTTGTTAAAAAAGACGTGAAAGTTTTCAGACACAATTAAAAGTTGAAATTTTTTTTCAATTTGGAGTGTTGTATTTGAAACTGTTTTATTCAATATTTAACAATTGTGGTCCATGCGTTTTTAACATGAATCAAGTAGAACGGCATATAGTGATATTTTGAAATCTAAATCAAGTGCACGGCTACTGGCAACTACGATGTTCCGATATTAAAGCGTGTTACGTTTTTTCAATAAAATATTGTTCACGGCAATTTATCCAGGCTCATCTTAAACTATCTAAAATTATTACTAAATTTATTCGATTTCGGCACGTTTACTGAGCTCATTTTATTATACTACCATTTGGCGTGCAAGTTGCGTCGAGGTGTTAGTCCATAAATTTAAGGCCACGTGTTTATTTACAGCTATTTCTAATGTACTTTTGTTCGGTAGTGGCGAGAAATCTGGGTTTAATTCAGGAGCAAATCATCATAATTAAATAAGGAAAAAACACGAGAACACGTAGTAAACTTGAAAAAAAAATCGTGGACTGAAAATTACAAGACCACGACACTGTTCAGAATAATTTTGTGTGAGTGGCATAATTAAAGTCACGGAATTCAACAATTATTTAAAGATATACTCCGAGAACACACGTAGATCAACACACCCGTTCTATAAAAGCGACTCCACCTGTTTATCTTATTAGATCTTAATTTATTTTTGAGAATTTGATGTTATATGGATTGTTCAGGTTAATATATCCGAAATAATTTTGATACTATCCAAGAGAGAGAACGTGACAATTAATAATACGCCATTAAATTTAAAAAATCTTCTGGTGTGAAAAGAAAATGACAATTTTACAAAATTAATTTCCACCTTTTTAAGTTAAATTCCTGTTTTGCTGTAAACTTTAGAGACGTTTTTTTCCAGAAATTCTAGATTCCAGTAACTTTTTTGAGGTTCTTACTTCTACCAATGCATTTGACGTGAACCTGCACACGAAATGGAAATGAATATTTGTCGATATTTAAACATGTTTTACTATTTTACTCGTATTTTTTTTATATAATTTTACACGTCATTGTTACTAGCCCGTCTTAAACTATCTGAAAACATGCGTCTCTTATCGAAATTTATAAAATGAGCATCTGTTTTGAGACCCCAAATTAACCATTCAATTTGGTGTGAACCTGTATTTACACCAATCTTCGCTATTAAATGTTGATTGAACTAAAAAAAACTTTTGTATGATTGCATTTAGTGATTTAGTAGTTTCTCTCAAATGATAACGTAAATTTGTCATTATGATTGACTTTAAAGTGTTGTTTCCACGCGGGACTTAATTTCCAAGTGAAAAATGTTCATAAAACAACTAACTTCTGTCTTTGGTCCGTCGAAGGACAGGAATGTACTTAATACATATTTAATATTAACATGTGGAATAAAATTGTTACAATATAACATTAAAAACATTAAAAACATATTATCAAAATCTGAGAAATTGACAATTCCAATTTTCTTTTCATAAAAAATAAAAGTAATAAATCTGATTTGATCTTGAAATTTTGAAGAAATATAATGAAAAACAGAGAAGTTATAAACATAAAATGAATATTTGTTTCATAATCTCTTTGAGACCATTGAAAATAATTCAAAAATGATCAAATCAAACCTTTCATATTCTTAGATTTTGATAATACAAAATATTATAAATATCAGTTATACATTAAGCTTATCACGGACGTTTACGACAGACTGCTGCCTATATCCAATTCATTTTATTGCTTATCAAGCGTTCCCAATAGTTATTAATCTTTCCCTTACGTAATATTGATCAAAATTAATATTTTTCAAATTTTCGCTTTACGTACTCTTTGAAAGCCTCATGTGCACTAAGTTTCAGAATTTTTATTTAATTTGGCGTAAAAGCCACAACCATTTCGTAGCCGCGTTATTTATTGAATCAAAAACATTTCAACTATTTCGATTTGGAGTGTTAAGGCTTTATATTTTGCCATGGCAGTAAAGCTTATATAAATTACCTAATTGGAAATGCTTACAATTCCCTTTAAAATATATAGAGAAACCATTTCACCTTGAGCAATTTCTGTGATTCATTTGCCGGTGGTCTTTATTTTGATTTTGTTGGTTGATAATTGGTCGTCGAGTCTTCGAGAATTCCAGATAGAATTCTGGAAGTAGGCCGGTGAAGGTGTAGCTCAACATCGTGACATGATGGTTTCTTTGGTCACGATGATCGCAGGAAGCGACATAGACCATCTAGGATTATACGAAAAGACTCTTAAATGAAAATAACTATTACTACTCATTTACAGTAATATTTTGATTTCACATAATCTTGGCACATAGCAAGCCACTTCTCTTACTGAATAACACTTAAAAATTACTTTTTCTGCACTCTTTGAAAATCTAAACTTTAAATACTTTTAGATTAAAAATGGGACTATTTCGAAGAAGAAAGTCCAAATCAAACATATCAACATTTTCCGATTCACAACTAGAAGAGTTTGAATTCTAAACAACTTCCAATTGTTTGAATATTTATTTACAGAAATAAGGTTAAAAAGCCAGATCCTCCAAAGAAGGTGTCATTATTCCAACTGGTATAACTCTTATACTTTAACAATTATTGTATAACTTTTCCAGTTTCGATATACATCAACCCTTGATCGAATTATGCTAATTATCGGATGCGTCGTTTCATGGGTTACTGGTGTTGGTTTCCCGTTAATGTCCATTATAATGGTAGGAAGATTTTTAATCATTAACAGTAACTGTTAAATATCTTTAGGGCAATGTTTCACAAAGTTTTATTGACCTGGGACAGATTATTCAAAACAACTCTGCCAATCAGACAGTTATCGATGAGGCAAAAGCTCAATTCAATCATGATATGATTCAAAATTGTTTGAATTATGTTTACCTAGGCATTGGAATATTCGTTGCTGGTTTTATTCAGGTTCTTTTTTCTTTCACTTGTGCACATTTAATACATTAAAGGCATCATTTTTCCTGACCGTTTGTGAAAACCTTGTAAATCGATTACGTCGGCATTTTTTTAAAGCAATCATGAGACAGGAAATAGCTTGGTATGATCAGAACACATCAGGAACATTGGCTACTAAATTATTTGAGTTAATAAAGCCATTAAATTAAAAGGGAAAATTGGATATTTTCAGTAACCTTGAGCGCGTGAAAGAAGGAACCGGTGACAAAGTAGGACTGCTGAATCAATTTATGGCCCAATTTATTGGCGGATTCATTGTGGCATTCACTTATGATTGGCTGCTCACTCTTATTATGATGTCATTATCACCATTGATGATGATTTGTGGAGGATTTATAGCAAAGTTGTTGGCGACTGCCTCTACTCAAGAAGCAAAGAAATATGCGATTGCTGGTGGCCTGGCGGAAGAAGTATTAACTTCAATCCGAACTGTGATTGCCTTCAATGGACAGCAAGATGAACTTGAAAAGTTTAACTCATATTGATTTTGTGTAATATAATCGGATTTATTTGAGATATGAAAAGGCATTAAACGATGGAAAGAGCACCGGAATTCGAAAATCAATATTCATCGGCGCTGGACTAGCTTCATTCTTTGTTATCATGTACGCTTCTTACTGTCTCGCATTCTGGGTCGGTGTCGACTTTACCTACAAAGGAAAGTCAGATGGTGGAACAGTCATGACGGTATTTATAATCTTAAGTTAGGGTTTGATAAGATTTGATAATAGGTATTCTTTTCCGTGATGATGGGTAGTATGGCTCTGGGACAAGCTGGGCAACAATTTGCAATTGTGGGAACGGCTATGGGAGCCGCCTCGTCACTCTATGACGTTATTGATAGAGTGAGTATTGCCTTAACTTATAACTCTCTTTGAAGAACACTTATTTAGAAACCAGACATTGATGCTTACGATGAGAGCGGTGAGAAGCCGGAAAAAATTGAAGGACATATTAAGGTAGAAAAGGTTCGATTCCGGTATCCGACCAGACCAGATGTTGAGATTCTAAAAGTAAGCCTAATCTTTAATTTAAATATACACACATTGCTTTAGGGCGTTACCCTTGATGCAAAACCTGGTGAAACTGTAGCCCTTGTAGGATCAAGTGGATGTGGTAAGAGTACAATCTTACAACTCCTGCAAAGATTCTATAATCCTGAACAAGGACAAGTAAATCCGGGATTGTTTATAAGCCTTATGAGTTGCGTTTAGATAAAAATTGATGGAATCCCAATTGAAGATTTTAACATCGAATACTTGAGAAACCTGGTAGCAGTTGTATCGCAGGAGCCAAACTTGTTCAACACAACAATTGAAAATAACATCAAGTATGGGAAAGAAGATATCACGGAGGATGATATAATGGAAGCACTTCGCAATGCAAACGCATATGATTTTGTCTCAAAGTTTCCGAATGTATGTTTTCTTTAACTTTGGAAATTATGGATTTAAGCGCTCATATAGAATGAGTCTTACAAGTTGACCGGAGTTAATTTCAGAATGATTTTCTCGTAAATTTGATTAAAAAATATTTTATATTCATCTAGTACCCGATTTTCTGGTCGAAAACATCTATCGGAGAATTAGTTCTTAGGTTACCATTTCAAGGTTTCATTTAGCGTGATACAGTATTAATATTTATGACCCTTATAACAAATTATTTTAATTAATAACGACACTTTTGAAGTTCACATTTGGTTTAACGTAGAAAAGGTTGATATTCAAGGTTTTTTTTTTAAATTTTTTCCATTTTTTACAAGGATCACACTACAAAAAAGGTATAAGTATATTTACCGTGTTTATGTTAGAGTGGTTTTAATAAAACCTCCAAACTTAAATATTCGATTCTCATATATTTGAAGTCACATTACAGTACTTAACATAAATATTCTTATTGTATTTCTTGTCGATCGGGAAATTAAATGAGATATTAGCCAGAAATGCACATAAGTCGTCAATCTATAAGCACATTCAAACCATAATTTAGACGATTTTCAGTTGGCGTGCGAAAAAATAGTGACCAATTGAGTTACTATCTTTTAAAGAAACTTTTGAAGGAGGACTATAAATAACATTTCAGTAGGTTTTCCTGTCGTAAAAGTAAGCAAATAGAGAATATAAATTTTTGAAAAGTTATGCAACCTTTATTTTTGAAGTAAATCCAAAAACACTGTTTTGTTTTATGAGAATTATAGAAAAGTTGAAACTACTACCATTGCTATAAAAGACATGTCTAAATTACTGACAATAAGAGCTTAATTGCGCATACAGTGAAGCTATTTTGGTTTCGGCAAAAAAGCAATGTCGATTTCATATCATTTAAATCATTTCTAGCTTTATTTGGCCAAGTAGAAACACTGAATTTCTAAAGTCAAGTGGAAACACTGAATTTCTAAAGTCAAGTGGAAACACTGAATTTCTAAATTTAACAAGGGCCAGAATAGACAGAGAATAGAATAGACAGAATAGTTGTGTATTTGTAAGGCCAGAATAGATCTGAAATTTGACAAATGAACAATGAAAATATATTTAAGGGAATTAAAACACTTGTCGGCGATCGTGGAGCTCAAATGTCCGGAGGTCAAAAGCAGCGCATTGCGATTGCTCGTGCCCTAGTCCGCAACCCTAAAATATTATTACTCGATGAAGCCACAAGCGCTCTGGATGCTGAATCAGAGCACGTCGTTCAAACCGCACTTGAAAACGTTTGCAATAACCCACATTTAAATAAAATGAATCATCGTTTCAGGCGTCTCGTGGCCGTACCACAATCGTTATCGCTCATCGACTATCAACCATTCGTAACGCTGATAAGATTGTTGTAATGAAATCGGGACAAATTTTGGAAGTTGGCACACATAGCGAACTGATTGCAACTAAGGGTCTTTACTATGAACTTCTTAATGCTCAAGTATTCGCCGATGTGGAAAATCCAGCAAAAACGGCGGAATTGAAGAAAGATAGTAAAGCTAGTTTCAGAAACTCAAAACGGGGTCAATCTGCGAAGAGTTCTATGGTAACTCGAGAATTGTTGTTTTTCTTGAAATATTAACGTTTAGAAAGAGATGGTGAATGAATCTAGTACTGAGGAGCCGAATGAGCCAAATGAACCGGAAAAGGATATTGAAAGACTTAAGAAAGGTTTTGTAGATATTTCTTTCAACAATATCTTGTTGAGATTTACAGAACTAGAGGAAGAAGGAGCAGTAAAGGCAAATTTACTCAAGATCTTAAAGTATGCCAAACCTGAAGCGATGTTCTTAATCCTTGGAGCTATCTCAGCTACCATTCAAGGAGTTGTTATGCCAGCCTTTTCCTTATTTTTCTCGCAAATTATTGACGTTTTGATAGAAAAAACAATTTTCAAGAAAATTGTCAAATTTTAGGTTTTCTCAAATCCAAACCTCGAACAAATGAAATCAGACGGTCATTTTTGGGCTCTCATGTTTTTGGTGTTGGCAGCAGTGCAAGGAACTAGTATGTTCTTCCAATGCATCTTCTTTGGAATAGCGTCTGAAAGATTGACAATGAGGATTCGCGCAAAGATTTATCATAATGTACTGAGACAAGATGCGATCTACTTTGATTCGCCGAAACATTCACCTGGTAGAATTACGACAAGATTGGCCACAGATGCTCCAAATGTTAAGTGAGTTTAGAAAAGAAAAAGGAAACGTTCAATTGACTTTTGAGTTTGTAGTGCACGCGGTGCAAGAAATTGATGATGATAATAAGATTAATTTTTTGACCAATACGCCCCTACTACCATAAACTTTTTGGAAAATGTCAATTTTAGGGAGTAAATAAATAAAAAAACTTTTTTCCGATAGTTACTAGGTAAAAAATAGTCATTTTTAGAATATAAAGAGCGCGGAGTGTTAGAAAATAACCGACGAATGAAGTTTTAAAACAGGAGCCAAGTCATGTCAACCAAACGTAAAATAAGAATTTAAAGTGTAAGGGATATTTTAAGAGAAACGAATAATATTGCTGCACGCCAATTGAAATGAGAAAAATGAATGATCGGGTATGATACGAGGAGCTTAAATTTGCGTTATTTTAGTCAAATCTCGTAATTTGCATCAAATGATATCAGAAATATTCACGTGAACTTTCATTACATACGTTAAAATCTTCAAAAATCCTAATTTTCATTTGGGTACGCAAACTAAAATGATCGATTCAAAAATGGCCAAAGTACGAATATTTTCGATGAATGATTGAAAGAAGTTGACCAAATTATGTATTAATGAGCAAATTTCAATGATTAATGTGGCAATGTTAACAATATGGTTTTCAAAATGGCTGGATACATTAATAATTAATGCATGACGCTTTTGAATTTTGAAATTATCTGGGATTTCCCCGTTTTTCGATGTAATTAAATTCTTAAAGAAAACCATATTTTAAAGAAAACTAAATATCTGAATATTTGTTTTATGTTATAGGGAAAATGATGACGATTCGAATGATGTATATCTTGTGTTCGAAGTTAAAAAAACTTTTCGAGATATTCCTGTTTGTATAAAACATACTTTATAGGCCCTAAACGCTTAAAATTACTTGAATTTCTGATTTGCTTTTTTGTTTTCGAATAGGAGCTATGTATATCAGAAATACAGTTCTGGTCAGATATGCCATTTTAAGATAATTTTAACATATACAGTAAAGGTTGTAAACGCTGGGTTTTTCGAGCATAATTGGTTTTCAAGAGCTGGTATTCCCGCGTTTACAACCTTTTCACCGGTACTGTATAATGAGAATAATATAGGTCTTTTAAACCCGTATTATCTTGAAAAGTTTTTTTTACTACATACAGAAACTATATACCATTCGAATCCTCATAAATTGCTCTATAACATATCCAAATACCAAAAATATCCATAGATACAGTTTTTTTTAAAAAGCTGTATGTTACGGTTAAGTGAATTTGCTGAGCTCCGGTTTTGACAAATTTATTTGGTGTGTATGTGAAAGTGTATAAACCACGTTCAAAATTTAGAAATTCGTCATTTTATATTCGTACTTTGGTCCTTTATGAATCGAATATTTTAACAGTGTTTTCAATCAACGTGTTGAGGTGTTGATGTAAAAATTGGAGTTGTTGCACGTGGATATCAAGAAAATGCGTCTGTAAAAAAGACGAAATTTTCATTTTCATTTGGAGTGCAATAGTAGTTTAGCTTTTTTATAGTTTTAACTTCTGTCTAACCTCATGTCTTGAATATATTAATATAGCATATCTTCTAGAGGCGATAGAATTATAAAGTTAGAAAAATAAAATAAGTAAAGTAAAAAATTTAATACAAAACCATAGGAAAGGAAAATGAAAATGACGATTTTCCAATATTCAAACTCCTTTTATTAAATTCTCCCTGAACGCCAACTGGAACCCTTATAAAGCAAACTTCGAAAACGTGCTTAAATCTAATATTTTGTAAAGGTTTTAATTTTTCAGAGAGCTTAAGGAAATTCTGACGAACTTGGGTAGACAATAGTAGACAATATTTGTTCTCTCTCTCTCTCTCTCTCTCTTAAAACAATATTCTATATCGTCTACATCTACTTATTATTTCTAGATCTGCTATTGACTACCGTCTTGGCTCAGTTTTCAACTGCTTTGTCTCTATTCTCGGTGGTCTTGGAATCGCATTTTACTACGGCTGGCAGATGGCGTTCTTAGTATGTTATTTTATAACAAAATTAAGAAATATCATAAAGTTTAGGTCATTGCAATATTCCCGCTTGCTGGAGTTGGTCAGGCGATTCAAATGAAGTTCTTTTCGGGAAAAGCAGCATCTGATGCAAAAGAGCTGGAGCAAAGTGGAAAAATAGCAATGGAGGCCATTGAAAATATCCGCACCGTTCAATCACTGACGTTGCAATTCCGACTCCATGAGCAATTTTGCAAATGTCTCGATGGTCCACACAAAACGAATCGCACCAAGGCTATATTCCAGGTGACTAGAGTTGATTATAAAATCTATCTGAATGATCTTCTAATTAAGGGAATTTCCTATGGTTTTGCCACATCCATTTTCTTCTTTCTTTATGCATCTTCATTCCGCTTTGGTGTCTACTTAATGTTCAATAAGCATGTACATATGCAACCAATGAATGTGCTGAGAGTATTATTCGCCATATCATTTTCATCATCTTCGCTTGGATTCGCCGCCGCTTATTTCCCCGAATACGCGAAAGCCACATTTGCAGCCGGATTGATATTCAAAATGCTTGGTGAGAGTCCACGTATAGATGGAATGACGGAAAATGGAGACAAACCGTCGATTCGCGGAGAAGTGAGGCTGAAGAAAGTCTACTTTAGTTATCCTGAACGTCCGTCAGTTCCAATTTTGCGAGGATTGGACGTCGAGGTTTGTAAGAAAACAATTTATGATTTAATAGGTCTAGAAATTGATTTCTGTGTTTTTACGCATTAAACTAAAAAAATTATTCAAAATCATTTTTGTCAGGAAGTTTGAGCAACTAAAAAATGATAATCCGAAGGGGCAATGTCTGGAGATTACGGAGAGTTAACTCTTTCAGCGTATCCTTCATCGCTTGAGCAACATGCGGCCTTGCGTTGTCAAGAAGCAATATGACCTTTTCGTGTCGACCCACCCATGCTGGTCTTTTTACTGCGATTTCATGCAGCAACTGCACTAGTTGATGTTGCTAGCGATTCGCAGTGATTGTTGGAACAGTTCAGAGTACATAATTCCTTGGTGGTCTCACTATATGCACAATAAGACCTTCTTACCGTCGATGTTGGGTTCTGCGGTCGAAATTGTCGGTTCACCGGGACTAACCCACGATTTTCTTCGCTTCGGATTGTCGTAGTACAACCACTTTTATTTGTCAGTAAAAAACTTTGTAGCGTTCTGAGAGCTCATAGGGCATCCATTTTCCTTCCTTTTGAATCTTCTCCATTGCTTTCAATCGATGAGAAATTGCTTTTTGCGTGACGCTGAGAGATGCCGTGTTTGAGTCGAATCTTAATCCAACAAAGCCTGAAGTTCGTCATCTTTAAATTTTTTCTCTGTCCTGATTGGTCTTTGTCGTTGACGTCAAAATCTCCAGATTTGAAACGAGGAAACATTCCTGGAAGGTTCCTATGGATGGTGCAGCATCGCCGTAAGCTTGAGCAAGCATTTTGTGCGCGTCAGTGGCTTTCTTCTTGAGTTGTAAAAGGAAAACAAGAGCTGCCGCAAATGACGTTTTCCTGGCACAAAGATGGACTTCTGAACCCAAAATAATGATTTTTTATAAAGTACGTGAAGAAAGTTATAATTAAGTTGAAAGCTGATAATACAGAGAGCATTTTAACATAAAATTCGGTATATCAAAATAATTTTATTTTTTTTATTTTTTTCATATCAATAACAAAAAACGCGGAAATTATTTTCTAGTCCTAATAGTATTAATCAATTTTTGTTGGTTTTCACTAATTTTTAAATATTTTAATATGATTTTAGTCATAAAATCTCAGTAATCCCTCTGATTTTGCTTAAAAACAGATTGTGCAAATGTTATATTATTGTAACGACCTACTTTCCAGTAAACCTTTGATCGAATCCGAGACTTATAAAGCTAATTCAGCTTATTTCAGGTAAAACCCGGTGAAACATTAGCCCTCGTCGGTCCTAGTGGTTGCGGTAAATCAACAGTAATCTCACTTCTTGAACGTCTCTACGATCCCCTTGATGGAGAAGTGGTAATTAAGATACATATCGGAAAACGCCCCTTAACAAAACTTCTGTAGACTATTGATAACAATGACCTGCGATCCATGAACCCGAAGCATTTGCGTAAACACATTGCACTCGTTTCACAAGAACCAATTCTCTTTGATACTTCCATTCGCAATAACATTGTTTACGGATTGGAAAGCAATGAATATAGTGAGCAGGAGATTTTTGAAGCCGCAAGAAAGGCGAACATTCATGAGTTCATTGAAAATCTACCGGATGGCTACGAGACAAGAGTAGGGGAAAAAGGAACTCAGTTGTCCGGCGGTCAGAAACAGAGGATAGCCATTGCAAGAGCATTGATAAGAAAGCCGAAGATTTTATTGTTGGATGAGGCTACCAGCGCATTGGATACGGAAAGTGAAAAGGTTTGAGAATCTTATTTAACTTTTGGTTTTTTTCGTTTTCCTAACAATATTTAGGAAAAAAACATTATATTTTATAAATTAAACCTCTCAAAAGATATCCTTAAATTGTTTAAAATCGTAGAACTTTAATTTATTTAATGTTCACCAATTAAGTCCTCTTTCAGCAAGTACAACAAGCACTCGATGCAGCTTCACAAGGACGTACGTGTATCGTCGTTGCTCATAGATTATCAACGATTGTCAACGCCAATTGTATAATGGTTGTTAATAACGGTGTGGTGGTTGAACAAGGTTTAAAATAAACCCCCTCTTTATTGAATAGAATATAATGAAAGTTCTTTATAGGCACACATTCAGAATTGATGGCAAAGCGCGGAGAATATTATGCGTTGACTCAAAAGCAAGCGGTGAAACAAAACTAAATTCATTTAATTATCTTTAATTGCTCAACAATTGTAAATTTCTCACATTGGTTATTTTTTTTAATTGTGATCTCAAATAGTAATGCTTTGTTTAATAAAAAGGATTTAAGCGTAAATCTTAATCAAGAGCGATGAATACTTCACATTTTCTAAGTGGGTTATAGAGCAAATTTATAAAAAAAGACGACAACGATGATGAATATAATATAGTTTGTGGTTTTTTTTGTTCTTGAAAGTTTTCTTATTATATAATCTTATTATTGGATTTAATGATCCATTCGAGATCGGCTCCAAGAGCAACATATTCCTGCACGCCAAATGAAACTGACGATTTAGGTAGCACAGAGCTATTGTGGTTGAGGAAAATATTCGTAGAGTTTTTATATTATCTTTTGTTTCACAAAAATTTTCTTGTTTGTTCGTTAGCAAAGTGTATATATTTATCTGATAGCGATTTTTCTGCTCTACAAAACTGTGTTTTTAGTTTGTTCTGAAATGTGAAATTTTCATCATTTTTAAGTCTTAGGAATTAACTAGCCAGTTTGTATGGAGAAGGTGACTTAGGCGTGTCTAGTGCACAAACATGGTTCGCAAAGTTCAAAAATGGAAAAGAAAACGAAAGAAACGCGATGGAGCTCTATGTTGCCCAGCTGCGCCGCGTAAATTAGGATAATAGACTACAAAAAACCCCGATCAACAAGGCCAAGTCATCTTTCTCCTAAAAAAGAGAGACGCCAGGCATGAAATCCGTCCTCGGAGAGCTCAAATGGGGGGTTGTTCAGCATCCACCGTGCACTCCAGATTTTTGGCGGAACGGCATCAACAAATTGATCGAGAGGTGGAAGAAAGTTGTAAACAGTAACGACGAATAAATAATTGATTAATTTATTATTATAATTATTGTTTTTTGTTCAAATAAATTTTTGTGAAAAAAAACTACGAACTTATACACTAGCTGACAAAAGTTTTGTCACAAATATTTTTTCGGGTTTAACTTTTTTGTGACTTGACCAAATTGGCTGATTTTTTGATATTTTATGTGAATCAGTGTTTAAAATGTTATAGTAGCAAAATTTGGTTTAAATTACCATGGCAATTTCGGTACCACGCATTCCGTTTTCCCTCATATTGATAACAGCTTGCCGTGTGGCAATTGGAGTTTCTTTACGTGGAGTCATATCTAAAATGTAACCAATTACTGCTATTTTCAATAAATTATGAAAAAAATATAATTGAACTTTAAAAATTATTAAAAAATGTAGTGCAAGAAAAGTGCGTAATATCTTTGAGCTACGCGTTTTACGATAAACGCTTGTCACTGTAAAACGGATCATCGTAATCACAAACGGGAATTTGCAAAATAATCTACAACCATATGAATCTATCATATCAAAAAATCAGCCAATTTGATCAAGTCAGAAAAAAGTTATACCCGAAAAAACATTTGTGACAAAACTTTTGTCAGCTAGTGTATATAAATAACGAATAAGCCCATTTGTACCTTCTAGCTTTATAAGCGATTTTGGTATATTAATTGATAACAAACTGTACTTTATTAATACGTTTCTCATTAAATATGTTAAATTCTCTTAAATCAGAGAATCCTTTGTTAAACTTTTAATTGTTAAATTAGATTTATCATTGAATATATGGGAATTATTCCATTCTAATTCTCCTAAATTGTCCGGTCTTTTGGAATAATTTTTACGTGTAAGGTTTTCCAGAATTGGAAAATTTAATATTCATCGTACAACGATAGTTACTCTAGAATGCGAGCAGCGTCTTAAACTTATAGCCAAAACGTTTTTTAAAATACTACCTTTAATAATTTATCAATCTCTGATATAATCTGCAAGTTTTCTAAATATATTCTTTTTTTTCATTTTGAAATGTATAATCGATTTATAAAACTACAAAAAAATAAGTCAATTTAAGAATAATACTTCATGGTTTAATATTAGGTCTAGAAATTAATTTCCGCGTTTTTTGTTGTTGATATTTTGTCAAAATAAAATTATTTTATATAACGAATTTTATGTTAAAATGCTGTCTGTATTATCAGCTTTCTACTTAATTATAACTTTCTTCACGTACTTTATAAAAAATCATTATTTTGGGTTCAGAATATGTCCACCTTTGTGCCAGGAAAACGTCATTTGCGGGAAGCTCTTCTTTTCCTTTTCCAATTCAAGAAGAAAGCCACTAACGCGCACCAAATGCTCGCGCAAGCTTACGGCGATGCTACACCATCCATAGGAACCTACCAAGAATGGTTTCAGCGTTTCAAATCGGGAGATTTTGACGTCAACGACAAAGACCGATAAGGACAGCCAAAAACCTTTGAAGACGAAGAACTTCAACCTTTGTTGGATGAAGATTCGGCTCAAACACAGGACCAACTCGCGGCATCTCTCGGCGTCACGTAAAAAGCAATTTCTCATCGATTGAAAGCAATGGGGAAGATTCAAAAGGAAGGAAAATGGATGCCCTATGAGCTATCAGAACGCAACAAAGAGCAGAGAAAAACAACTTCACAAATCTTGTTGGACTGATTTCAAAGAAAGTCTTTTTTACTGGCGATGAAAAGTGGGTGTACTACGACAATCCGAAGCGAAGAAAATCGTGGGTTAGTCCCGGTGAACCGACAACTTCGACCGCAAAACCCAACATCCACGGGAAGAAGGTCTTACTGTGCATATGGTGGGACCAACAAAGAATTCTATACGCTGAACTGCTCCAACCTGGAGAAACAATCACTGCGAATCGCTATCAACATCAACTAGTGCAGCTGCGGCATGAAATCGCAGTAAAAAGACCGGAATGGGCGGGTCAACACGAAAAGGCCATATTTCTTCATGACAACGCAAGGCCGCATGTTGCTCAAGCGGTGAAGGATAAGCTGAAAGAGTTCAAATGGGAAGTCTTACCGCACCCGCCGTACTCTCCGGACATTGCCCCGTCGGATTATCATCTTTTCCGGTCAATGGCTCATGGTCTGACGGATCAGCGCTTTCGAGATCATCAAGACGTCAAAAAATGGCTATATGAATGGACTGAGGCCAAACATGAAAAATTCTATTATGATGGAATCCATAAGTTGCCCAAACTCAGGGAAAATGTTGTTATTAATGACGGAAATTATTTTGAATAAAAGTTTTGTTTAAGTTTGTGCAGTTTTTTATAGTTTAATATGCGTAAAAAAACGCGGAAATTAATTTCTAGACCTAATACATTCAAATTCAAATTAAATATTGTCCTTTTCAGAGATCGATGCCTAATGGAAGAGCAAAAAATTAGGGGCGGAGAAAATGTCAGCCACACGGCCATTAAGGCCATCGAATCTCTTCCTCTTTTGTTTTTCATCAATTTTTGTTATCTATTTTTTTATGACAAGAAATGAAAAGTTTAATTTAAAAATGAAAATGAATGAAATAAAAATATTGATGACAAACAAAAGAGGAAGAGATTCGATGGCCTTAGTGGCCGTGTGGCTGTCTAAACAAGACCTTTTCTCCGCCCCTAATTTTTTGCTCTTCCATTAGGCATCGATCTCTGAAATGAATAATACATATATCTCCTATGTCATTTACCATATATGTGAATGCACAGTTGTTAGTAAAATTTTTAAAAAAGCATAACAGGTAAAACCAAACATCTAAATAAACATTTGTTTCTACTGATTATGTTTTATGTTCTATTAAAGAAAATTATCATCTAATGACTTTTTAAATTTTTGAGCTTCATAGGACAGGTTTTCAACGTACCACGCATTCCCACGGCAACTGGTATTCTTATAACCGTACTAAAATCTAGCTTTCTAGATAGATATTAATATTTTAGATAGTTTGTGAAAAGATTCGTTAAATTACCGTATTTTTTTAAAGGCCGTAAAAGTGATGAGACACGTTCAAAAATCGAAAAATAGCTATTTCCATTTCGTATGCGTAAGATAGGATAGACACGACATCAGAAAGAGAAATTCAATGCACAAATTCCATCACTCATTCCTGGAAACACCATAGAAGAACTACGTGTACCACGGCGGACTACAATATATTGAGAAAAATTTAAAGCCAATGAAAGAAGATGAATTAAATTTTAAATCACAAGTGCACGCCAACTGAAATCGTAGATACAAGAGCTCAGTATCCCTGTTATAATCTAATATTTTGGGTGAATTTTAAAATTATGTCATAGATTAAACGCTGATAAATTAACTTTGAAAGCAAGCAAGTTGTTAGAAAACATGATTAAATTTTTGTAAAATCGTCAATTTCATTTGGCATTCAAGTTTAAAGAAAAGAGCAATATTCTAAGAATAAAAGTGATTGTTTTCCCTTTGAACCTTCTAAAAAATATTTTGTTACAAGTGAGCACTAAATTGGTTCTACAGCACGCCAGCTGGTATGGTAATAAAATGAACTCAGAAAACGTGCTCAAATCAAACTTTTTTGAATGATATTAATATTTTAGATAGCTTAAGGAAATCCTATAGCGTAACCATTTTGAGAGACGTAAAAATCGGAAAATCGTTATTTTCAGTTGGCGTGCTAAACCCTCTATAGAATTGGTGCTATTTGAATTGTTATACAGAGCCTACTCGGCATGAAAATTTGCCATCAGAGCCTATGTCAATTTTTTGTTTGGTGCATTTTAAGGGCAAAAATATCAAACTTTAAAACGGTTTTAATTTTTAAGGTTTTAAGGTTTTAAAAGTTTTAATTATCTTCCCAAAAAATATATTTTTAAAAATAGTTTTATTTCAATAGTTTTATTTTTTTTTAATTTTTTAATTTTTAATTTTTTTATTTATTTATTTATTTTTTTTTATTTTCAATATTTATTAAATAGTCTTCCATAATTCTAAATAATCTTCTTAATCTTCTCAAATTCAAAACAAATTTTTTAATGAAGTTGTTATTTCATTTCAACTTTTCAGTTTGTTTTTGAATATTTTATATTTAAAACAGGATTATGCGATAATTTAATTAACATTTTATCACTAATTTATTGCTATAATTTGTTTTTTTTTACTCCACTCACTTTTTATTTGAATTTTTTATATTTTTAAAGCATTCTAAAATCATTTTGAACCTTAACACCAAATAGGCACGTCTAATGAATAATTCTAAACAGTAAAGTAAATTAAAACAAATAGGGAAAGGTTTGGTTTTTGCAATTTGACCACGTGTTTTTGCAAAATGTGTAGTTGTGGCCGTGGCATTGGAGTGTTTTGGTTTCTTTTTTCTGGCGCTTTTATTCAAAAACGTATAAACTTGTGTTCAGCAAACAAATATGTTATATATTAGGTTGTCAAGAATGTAATCTTGTTTTTAATCTTCCAATTTTTTAGGTTTTTGAACGATATGCATTACTAATGGAAGCAGGGCAATCAATAAGTTTTGTTAAATGGAAATACGTTCATTTGTACTAATTTTGTAGAATTGGTCGTAATATTCAGACAATTCCTCGAATGTTATTAAAACAATTTTGGCATGCCCTTGGTTTTTTAAAAATTTCTCATCCAAGAAGTTGATCAGATTCTAGAAAAATTTGAAACCCTAAGATTCGATAAACTTGTAAGTCTCGATGTAAGTCTCGGAATTCTAGGGTTGAGCTTAATGTACTTTCCTGGTTTTTTCCAAAACGTTTATCCAGATCATCTGTAAGATTTAAAATGTCTCCCTTCCTTTAAGACACATTTCCACCAAGATCATTTACTATCTTGATCATTAGAATTGAAAAAGTCTTAAGAGCGCTTTAAATTAGATTTAACATCTAAATCACAAAACATTATTAATTTTAAAATTAGTGTTAAAAAATTAGGAACAATAGTTGTACACTTAGATTGGACAAGAATAAAAATAAATAAATGTTACTGTAGCATGAATGTGAAGCGAAAATTACGAATATGTCTCTATATCGTATATCACGATTTTCTGATTTTTACTCGCGTCATACAAAGTATACGTGCACTTTACACAAACCTAGTTAACGACAGTTTGTCAGCTTTTTCTTAACCTCTTCAAAAAGATTAAATATTCACAAAATATTAGATTTCAGCAAGTTTTCTGAGCTCGTTTTATTAGCATTCCATTTGGTGTGAAATGCACTCGCCAACTGGAAGGATAGTAAAATGAGCTCAGTAAATGTGCTCAAATCTAACTTTTTAGGAAGATATTAAATTATTTATTTAGTTTAAGACAAGCCTAGTTAAATTGTCGTGAAAAATTTTTCGTTAAAAACCGTATAGTTTGAAAAAAACTTTAAGAAATTGCTAAATCAGAAATCATGATGAATACTAACATATTTAATTCATTGCCACTATAAACTTTTTAATTTTTTTAAAATGTTTTCATTCATCAAAGGAAAAGAAATAATATCATCTTAAAGTTCTCAAAATAAGAGTGAAAGTGGAAAAAGTAGACACGCCTAAGACACCTTCTGATGACGAAAATACTCTTTTTTGCTTGAAAATAAATGAAAATTTAAAATTTCAGAACAAACTAAAAACCCAGTTTTGTAGAGCAGAAACAGCGCTATCATATAAATATATACACTTTGTCAAACAACAGGAAAATTGTTGGGAAACAAAAGATAAAAACTCTACGAACTTATTCCTCATCCCAATAAAAACTACTGTAAGCGTAATAAATTTAAGAATATACATGTTGAGAATTAATTTAACAAACGATCATCAAGTTGTTTATTATTTTCTTTATCAAGAAGTTAAATTATAAATTAATCTTTATTTGTAAAAAAGGTGTTGTGTGTCAAATTGAAAAGAATATTCTTCAATTATTTATATGCCATTTTTAGATATGTTTCTGCAAAGACTTAACCTAAAATATTGATAAAATATTTATGGAATATTTCCCTTGCTCACAGAAAACAAGGAGTCGTGATATTAGCGAATATCCAATATCATTTTTTCTAACTCTTATCTGTTTAAACCTTTATATCACTCAATATTATTTTTTTATTGGATCATATGTTTTTTTTTCCGTTTGCAAATTGATATATATTGTTGTGAAAGATTTGAATTGATTGATGTGGACGAAGGTAAAGTTATATTTTCTTGACAAATAATGATAATTAATGTTTTTTAATAATATCGTACAGCCACACAAATTATTCTGAATTGTGTCGTATAAGTGTCAATTTTAGTAGACGTTTACCTTTCGAATTTACTACGTGTTAAAGTTTTTTTCATAATTTAATGATATTGATCCGCTCATAAACTAACGTAAAAATTCTTGATAATTTTAAATTAGCAAAATTATATGATATTTCAATTTTTGGCGACGCACTTCGAACCGGTGTGCAGCAAGACTATCGTCGTCAAAAAATTTGATAGTTTAATAAAAGGAGCTTAAAACAAACACGTGGTCTTAATATGTACAAACACACCAACGGTAGAAACAACTTTAATTTCGTGTGCGTTACATATATTTTCAAATTATTTAAACAATTCCAAACAGAGTGGGAGAGGAATACGTTGGAAGATAAATTAAATTGAAAACATGATACTTCTGATTCGCTAAAGTTTTACAAATTTCGAAAAAAAAAGACTTCAGGTGAGTTCTAACAAAGTAAATTATAATTACTTTAGCTAGTAGAGCCAATAGAAATCTACAACTTGGCAAGTAGATAAGAACTTGACTATTCTTAATGCGATTCATATGCAGTTGAGTTATGTGTCCAGATAAGCCGTTTCCTATATAGCACACCAATTTGAGTCAGTAGAAAAACGTTTGATAGGTCAGAGATAGAGTGGTGACGAACATTCTGCATTTTTATGAACATGTGTGTGTAGGGAGACAAATGGTGTACATTTTTGCGGTCTTTTTTTACTTTCTTTTATTTATATATAGTATACAATATACACTAGCTGACAAAAGTTTTGTCACAATTGTTTTTTCGGGTTTAACTTTTTTGTGACTTGACCAAATTGGCTGATTTTTTGATATGATAGATTCATATGGTTGTAGATTATTTTGCAAATTTCCGCTTGTGATTACGATGATCCGTTTTACAGTGACAAGCGTTTATCGTAAAACGAGTAGCTCAAAGATTTTGCGCACTTTTCTTGCACTGCATTTTTTAATAATTTTTAAAGTTCAATTGTATTTTTTCATAATTTATTGAAAATAGCAGTAATTGGCAACATTTTAGAGATGACTCCACGTAAAGAAACTCCAATTTCCACCCGGCAAGCTGTTATCAATATGAGGGAAAACGGAATGCGTGGTACCGAAATTGCCATGGTAATTTAAACCAAATTTTGCTACTATAACATTTTAAACACTGATTCACTTAAAATATCAAAAAATCAGCCAATTTCGTCAAGTCACAAAAAAGTTAAATCCGAAATGAACATTTGTGACAAAACTTTTGTCCGCTAGTGTATATAGTATACAATGTGACTTGAAAAAAACGAATTCTGATATTTTCTCGTGAAAGATACTCAAAAAAATATAAGAAAATGTTCATTTCCATATGATGTTCTTAATGATTTAAAAGATTGAATGTTATAGAAATTTTTCCCGAAACGAGACAATTTGTAAACTTAGATAACCGGCCTTTATCTTTTTAATTTCGGTTGCTAATTTCTTGAATAATATGTTTAATTAGTTGATATAATTTACATATTCAAACTATTAAAAACGAGCTCTTTAGCACGCATATCAAAAAATTATGGTTTTTTAGTATTTAAGAAAACTTTATTAACATCCATTTGAAATTGAAAGACTAAGTTCTACGTCAATTTCACAGGTCCCCATTAAATCTTTGTCGCTTTAAATTTTTATATTTGAGTGACTTTTCTGAGGTCCTGTTTTTACAAATTCATTTGTAGTGTTTTAGCTTTCTTTTATTAATATATTGTCAAAATCTAAGAAATTGAAAGGTCTATTTGATCATTTTTGAATTATTTTCAATGGTCTCAAAGAGAACATGAAACAAATATTCAATTTATGTTAATAATTTCTCTGTTTTTCATTATATTTCTTCAAAATTTCTATATAAAATCAGATTTATTACTTTTATTTTTTTTATGAAAATAAAATTGGAAATGCCAATTTCTTTTATTGTCCTTTTCAGAGATCGGTGCCTAATGAAAGAGCAAAAAAGTTAGGATGAAATGAGGTTCTCGTTTGGAGGCCTCTCTTTTTGGACGGCCATTCTTTTTTTTCGAAATTATGGGCAGCACACATTGAAGAGGAATTGACGAAAAAGTTGTTTATGGCCGTGTGGCCGCCCATCATTTTCTCTTCTTTTTTTGCTCTTCCATTAGGCACCGATCTCTGAAAAGGACAAAATAAAACAAAAAACAAATTTAAAATGGCATGATTGTATTAATCAATTGGTACCGCACATGTTGGTCGGAATTCCGGCAATTTACGATTCCGAAATGTGGAGTCCGGCATTTTGTATAATATTTTTGAACTCAGTTTTCACATAGACTTTGGCACCATAAATGGGTCAAATTCCGGATTCTGAAATTGAAAAATTCCCATTCCGTCCATATTGTTTATTTCAGTTTAAAATTTTCCTATTAAAAATGGAACTTTAAATTTACTTTACATTATACAGGGTGAGCCATAATTACCCGTACTGAACATTTGACTTGACTGACGCATTTTTGGTGCATTATAAATAATATTATTTTTTATTATTTTTTTCTAAATTTAATTTTTATGTAATGTTTAAAATTTCAAATCAATCCGTTAAGTTTCAGGGTAATGGCGAGGTCTAGTGTACATCGCACTGCAATTATTGACTTGCATAAGAAGAATTTCACAGCTAAAGAGATCATTAAGCGTCTCGGAGTTCCAAAGCAAACCGTCTACGATGCCATCAAAAGATATGAGGAGCTTGGTACACTTTGTGATCGTGTTGGGAGAGGAAGACGAGTATCTGTGACCACTCCTGAGAGAGTTAAGGCGGTTCGAGTGAGGATCAGACGAAATGCCCACCGCAGCATAAGGAGGATGTCACGGGATATGAAAATAAGCAATACGTCAATGAGAAGGATTGTAAAATTGAAGCTTAGGATGACTCCGTATTGTGTAAGAAAAGCGGTCATACTCTCTGAAGCGAACAAGAAGAAACGACTGGAGAAAGCAAAACGGCTCCTTGCCGGCACGCGGAGGAAGGAGCACTTGGTGACAGTCTTTTCGGATGAGAAATTGTTCACCGTGGAGGCCGAATTTAATGCCCAAAATCATCGAGTGATTGCTCAAATGGAAGAACAATTCACCGATCCCCTCACCCCGCCTCAGTGATGGTTTTTGGAGCCATTTGCTCAACTGGGAAGTGCCCACTGATTTTCGTGGAAAAGGGCGTGAAAATCGATAAGGAAGTGTACATTAACGACATTTTGGAGAAGAATCTGGTTCCATGGGCATCAAAACACTTCGCCGGTAAGAGTTGGATATTTCAACAAGACGGCGCGCCCGCGCACACGGCAAAAAAGACGCAACAGTGGTGCGAGACGCACATGCCGCGTTTCATCAAGGCTTCGGATTGGCCGGCCTCATCGCCGGATCTCAACCCTCTCGATTACTCGGTTTGGGGAGTATTGCAAGAAAGGGTCAACGCTAAGCCCCATTCGAGTTTGGATGCATTAAAGAAAACTTTGGAGAAGGAATGGGACAATCTGTCCACAGATTACCTGCGTGCCACGGTGAAAGCCTACCCGAGACGTCTTCGTGCCGTAATTTCTGCGAAAGGCGGCCGTGTCGAACAAAAATAGAAAATAATTAATTGTTATGTTATTGATAAATGTTGTTGTTAATTTCGTCCCATTCTGACTTTTCGTTTTTGAGTTACATGCACTCAAAGTAGTACGGGTAATTATGACTCACCCTGTACATAAATTACCGTTACCATGTCCTACAGCTGCAGTATTTAAAAAAAATTAGGTTTTATTATTTTGTGATAATTTTATAAAATTTAATTTTTGTTTGGAGTCCAAGTTTTTCGGCTTTTTCGAGAAAAAATTTCTAGCCAGGTGGGTATTTAATTATATTCATAAATAAAATGAAATTTGAAAAGTAACAATAAAAATTAGACAGTGTATATTTATTTTCCGACGAGAGAAATTTTTTCTTATATATGTAGCGGACTTTTTGAAATATCATTTTTTAAAATTTAATTTATGATTATTATTATTTTCCACATTTATTCCACGATTGAAACAACATCTAAAACTTATTCTTCAAATTATTTAAGCAAAAACAGTATAGAACGAGCATAAACAAAAATTTAATTGTAAAAATAAAGGAAAAAATAGTATTTAAAAAAAGTGCGCCACATTTTGCGGTGGTAATCGCATTTGGCGACAACTACATATTTCATAACACAAAAATGAGGCGTTTAAACTGAGAGCACAGAAAACATACTCAATTATAGTAAATCGGTAAGAAAAGCGGTATACTTTATATTTTAGAATATGCTTAATAAGTTTACGTGAAACGTGTTTAGAAGGTAATGCTTGTACACGCCAACGGCAAACAGCCTTCACATAGAAAAATGATCAACGAATTTGATGTAAGATATATCATTCTGTTGCTCGTAAAATTCTTATTTTTTTGAAATGCAACATAACGTGGTTACGGTAATTTACGTGTATTTTACAGTCGATTGAAATTTTAAACTTTAAAAATCATAACTTTGCTTAAACGACGAATCTAATTTAGAGACGAGTATATTATTGTTAGCCGTTGTGATCTCTATCAATAAAGTCTTAATATCAAAAATTTAAAATAGCGTTTTCAAATTATTTGATTCTAAAATTTTGCACCTTATAATGGCCTTAAAGTACTTAAAACGTAAAACCTTTTAACTTTATTAAGTTTATCTCATAGAATAAATGTTTGTAAAGACTATAGTCAGTACAGAAACATAACTTTCAAAAAATGACCACTTAAATCAGCCATATATGGTTTTTACTTAAAAATGCTCCTATAAGCACCAATCAAACATAATTTGCGAACTTTTAGTATTAAATTGTTGTGCAAAATATGCTGTTGACATCAGGCTTCGTAGTATCTCAAATCAGACCCATTCTACAAAATTATCAAATAAGGTGCTCCACGGTTACAGAGCAACGCCAATTTTGTGCACAATTTTACCAAAATTAATATATTTTTAGTTTTTTATAATTATTTCAAGCTTATTTATCATTTTTCAAACGATTTCCGTATTTCTGTTATTTCAGGGCTCAGAAAACGAGGAAGATTCTGAGTACTTTGTGAAAAATGATTTTAAGGAAATTAGGGCTGGATAATCCGATTTTTGAAAAATCTTCGATAATATGGATTTTAGTTTGCTTCTTTTATTCAATCTTCATGCTAGAAATCATGAAAACTCACAAAATTACTCATTTTTATCAGATTAATGTATTGTAAAGAGCTAAAATTTAAGATCGAATATCTCGAAAACTTTATTTTAAATTTTTGAGATTAAGACTTTATTGATAGAGGACATAACGATGAGCAATAATATACTTGTCTCTAAATTAGATTCGTCGTTTAAGCAAAGTTATGATTTTTTAAATTTTAAAATTTTAATCGACTGTAAAATACACGTAAACTACCGTAACCACGTCATGTTGCATTTCAAAAAATTCAGAATTTTACGAGCAACAGAATAATATAACTCACGTTTCATAAAAATCACTCGTTCTCCTATAATAGTCGAAATACTGTTTTACAAAAAAGAACAAAAAAGAATAAATTTTTTTGAACGCGTGGTCAATTTCGTTGATCATTCTTTCTATGTGAAGACGATTTTTCTATTGGCTGCCCTCGGCGTGCTTGTATCCTTATAATAGTCATTTAAATATTACAAAATGTTTATTTTCATTTGGAAAAGTATAATCCCGTATAATCAAAGTTGTAAATATTTTCAGCAACTTAAGTATGAAATTTTGTTCAGAATACTTTAGAATCACAATATTCTACAATTCTACTAGGTTATTACTTATATAACTTACTAAAAAAACGATAACATGTAAAATGACTTTATTTCAGTAAAATATCCGATTTCAATTTTCGAAAGCTGATTCAGCATACCGTAATATGAGAAGAGAGAAAAAAGTGAGATAAAATATGAAATATAAAATGATTTCTGTTTCTACACAAAAAGAAGTTTACTATAATTATAGGAAAGTTATGAGAAACAGATAATCGTGTTTTTAATTACATTAAATAAGTTTTTAAAAAAACCCTATTTGACGTAAACTAGAAATTTTGAAGAAATATAACAGTAAAAAAGAGAAATTATTCAAGTAAATTTAGTATTTATTTGACGCGACAATTTACATTCTCATTGAGACTATTTGAGAATAATTAAACATACTGAAAAGGAAATAATGGTAAAAAAAACGCGTTTGTTTTAATATTTTCATACAAAATTGAACTTTCCTAATAATGACAAAAGACTAATTTTTCCGAAAAACGAACAAAATTTTTTTCTTGTAAAAAAGAAAAAAAAAAAATTTCTTGTAAAAAAAATAAAGCCTTAGAAACTCATAAATTTAATTCGGGAACAAAATAATTGCTTTTCTTTTCATTTCGTGAATTCCCACATTTGTTTACTCTTAAAATGTCGAAAGTCTTAAATTAAAATATCGAAAGGCGAAGCATCTGTAAGACTCAAAAAGCTTATAAATTTGTGTGTTTTTTTTTTCGTTTTAAATTTTAAGCTTTTTCTATCATAAATGTTAAACTTTATCTATATTTTCAAAAAAAATTCCACATTTAAGTCATTTATTTATCAATTTAATCTCTTTCTATCTAGTAGAAATTTCAAAAGTTTAGCTTAAAAGTTTTCTATTTAAATGTTTAAAAAGAACGAACGTTAATATACGATTGTCCTTTTCAGAGATCGGTGCCTAATGGAACAGGAAAAAAATTAGGATGGAATGAGGTTCTCGTTTGGACGGCACTCTTTTTAGACGGCCATTCTTTTTTACGAAATTATGGGCAACACATATTTAAGAGGAATTGAGACAAATGTTGTTTGTGGCCGTGTGGTTTTCTCTTCATTTATTGTTCTTCCATTAGGCACCGATCTCTGAAAAGGACAATATCAAAATATAAGAAACTGAAAATTCATTTTCAACATTTTTGAATTATACTAAAATAGTCTCAATGAGAACAAGAAATTTTGAAGAAATATAATGAAAAACAGAGAAGTTATTAACATAAATTGAATATTTGTTTCATGATCTCTTTGAGACCATTGAAAATAATTCAAAAATGTTGAAATTGAATTTTCAATTTCTTATATTTTGATAATGCCAACTTAAAGTTTTGATAGCTCGATAGAGATTTTTTCTAGGTGAATTTTAAAGGAGACAATCAGTTCGAATATCAGAGAAACAGTCAACCCTAGTCATGCCAGCTGGTATGGCAATAAAATGATCTCAGTAAACATGCTAAAATCTAACTTTTTGTAAATATATTCATACTTTTACATAGTTTAGGACAAGCCTAGTTAAATTTTCTTAAATATTTTTTATTAAAAAGACGTAGAAATTTTAGGACACACTTAAAAATCGGAAATTTGTAATTTCCAGTTGGCGTGTCTTACAAGGGAAGTGTTTTAGGTCGGGCTCTCAGATTTTGATAAAACTTTGCAGATAGATTCCTTATGATCCAAATAATATACTGACAAACAGTGACAAACAAACAGACAAACAACAGACAAACAGTAACAACAGTATACCGCTGTTGTCCCACTGTTTCTAAAGTCAATAAAATCATTATTTATAGAATGATCGCGATTTTTTGGATTTCAAACCCATTTTTTACCTACTTAAACCGTTTTGTGGGTCCTAATATTTTGTCAGTATACTATTTGGATCATAAGGAATCTATCTGCAAAGTTTTATCAAAATCTGAGAGCCCGACCTAAAACACTTCCCTTGTTAGTTTCGTTATTTAACAAAATATATTAATTACATCATACCTTAAGTATCAGAGATCTCTTCTTTGTTTTGTGCATTCCTAAATATTTATTATTTAACTTCGTAGTTTTTCTTCGAACGTCGTATACCTGTTAAAAACAATTTCAATAAGACATAGAAATATTCGAACGATACATTTATCATAGTTACTGTAATTAAAACAAATGATGATCCACTTTATCACATAAACAATTGAAAATCATTAACCTATAAATAAACTTGAATAAATTTGAAGCATTGAGACATTCAATCGAAAACCAAAAAGTTCGAAGTTCAATGATGTTTGATGATAATGGAAAGAGCACAACAGGAGAGCAGTGTCTGCACCAGCTTCTCATCAATCTTAACGGGGCTTAGTGACAAAAAAAAAGAAATCAAACGTTTTACAAGAGATGTAAGTAAGCTGTGCTGATCTAAAACAAAACAATTTTTTCATATTTTGTTTTTTCATCATATTTAATCTAAATAGTTGAGCTTTATCATCTATACTATCCTAATTGTTTAATAGATTTATGTAATTATTACTATTTCTTGTGTTTTTAATATCAAATGGCTCTTCATTCATTCGAAACAAAATGAAACGCTGAATTTCAGTTGTTGTCTACATTCTCCGTGGATTTATTAAATTAAACTGCACCGAACTGCAATCTATTCAAATTGGAAAAAAATAATAGACATTTTTTTGGGCTCGCCAGGGATATACTTTCAAAACATTGTTGAATATCTGCATTTAAAGCAAAGCAATCTTTTTATTGAATTGGTTTCTTTATTTCATTCGTCGGTGATTTAATCTGAACCATTTTTTGTGCTGAAACGGAATACTGAACTCGCTAAATGAGATGTTTGAACTTACTATTAGTATTTATATATCCTTCAATATCAGGTTAGTTTGTTTTTTAATTGCTAATTACAATTAAATTGTATCATTATTTCCAAATGAATTTATATTTCATTATTGTACTGTTAATAATTTAAAATGACAAATTATTAGAGAAATTTTAAAGAATTGTTCTCATAAAACACGCCAAATAACAATTTTCTTATTTTTAAATTTGCCTTACAACTTCCACGTATACTTTGCACTAATATTGTCTACGTCAGTTTGTCAGAATTTTCTTAAACTCTCTAAAAGTATTAAAATCTTTCTAAAATAATAGATTAAGTGCAAGCTTTCTGATAAAATCTTAAAAGCAAACTAATAATTTCATTAACCATTCTCGACAGAATAAACGTTCATCATATATTCATATTTTCTGTTTCTGTTCAATACGATCATATTTTCTGAGTTAATAACTTATTTGGGAGTAATTTCTGTTTGATAATCTTGAAACGGAAATTCGTTATTCAGTGTTCCGGATAAATTTTTCATCCGGCAAATTTTTTAAATTCAAGTAAGTTAGATGCCCTTTCACCTATTATTTTAAAGAAAGAGAAATATGGTTGATGACTATTAGCTTCGGTAATCGCAAATTAAAGCTACCAGAGAGTTATGAATGATTTTTGTTGTAATATTTAAGTCGATATTGGGTTGAGGAATAAGTTCGTAGAGTTTTGCACAAAGATTCATTTAAGCAAAAAAAAAATTATAATAATAAATTAATCAATTATGTATTCTTCGTTACTGTTTACGACTTTCCCCATCTCTCGATCAATTTGTTGATGCCGTTTCGCCAAAAACCGCTCGACTGGGTGTCGAAAAAGTTGTTTAGCCAGTTTTTGAGGTCCTTTTCGCCATCCAAGGTCCGTCATTTCGTTTGGCAGAGAGCGGAAAATGTTATAATCGGATGGTCTCGAGAGGTCGCTGGATGCTGAAGAACCTCCCATTTGAGTACAAAAATCGCTGTTTATGACCGCGTGTTGCTCGATGGATTTTCTTTTTTTGCTCGTTGAGCTGAGGTAAGAGCTGAGGTATAGCCCCCGAGTTTTTCGGTAAATCTCATTGAATGAAGATGATTAAGGATGGTCTTTTGATCATCCGAGCGGCTTTCGCTTCTTTCTGCTTGCGATGAAAAGCGATGAAGAGCAGATGTCGAAAATTCTGATTTTTGTCCCTGGATAGTTCATTTCTAGAGTAGAAAAAGCGCTATCAGATAATTATATACTCTTTGCCAAACAACATGAAAATGTTTGTGAAACAAAAGATAATATAAAAACTCTACGAACTTATACCTCAACCGAATATTTAAGTTGATACTGTAAATGCAAAATATTTCTAATTAGAGTAATAAGAATAATACTCATTAAAACATTAAGTCGCTATAATCTCACATTTTCTATGGATTTTTATATTTCCTGATATTTAAAAAAAATTTTTAACTATTGTCGCAAAATGTGGATTGTAATTTAAATGTAGAAATAACTAGCAAACCAAGTTTTTCACTCGAACTCTCAGAACTTTTATTAAACTTAAACCGTAGATTCCTTATGCCCAAATTAGTATTTGCAGTAAGTAAAAAAATAACGCTTTAAGGTGTTAAAAACGTATTAAAAACTCCATGTTATCTGATACAATTCGATGTAAGTACGTAACAGTAAGACGGTTTAAGACACATCCACGCCGAGGGCAGCCAATAGAAAAATCGCCTTCACATAGAAAGAAATATCAACGAATTTGATCCCGCGTTCAACAAATTTATTCTTTTTTTGTTCTTTTTTGAAAACAATATTTCGACTATTATAGGAGAACGAGTGATTTTTATGAGACGTGAGTTATATCATTTTGTTGCTCGTAAAATGCTGAATTTTTCGAAATGCAACATGTTACGATATTTAACGTGTATTATATAGTCGGTTGAAAGTTTAAACTTTTAAAAATAATAACTTTGCTTAGAAAAATAATCCAATTTAAAGTCAAACATATTATTGCTCAGCCGTTGTGCCCACTATCAATAAACCATTAATCTCAAAAATTAAAAATAAAGTTTTCGAGTTATTCGATTTTAAAGTTTTGCACTTTATAGTACATTAATCTGATAAAAATTAGTGATTTTGTGAGATTTCAAGATTTTTTGCATGACGATAGGATTAAAGAAGCTATTCACATAAAAATCATTCGTTCTCTTAAAATAGTATAAATACTGTTTTACAAAAAAGAAAAAAGAATAAATTTTATGAACGCGTGATCAAATTCGTTGATCTTTCTTTCTATGTGAAGGCTGTTTGCCGTTGGCGTGCATATCTAATTATCGGAAAATTTCTATTTTCATTTGGCGTGTATATGTAATGAAGTACTTAATTTTAATAAAAGTTTAAAATTAACCAATATTAATTTACACATTTTAGTTAAATTGCAGATGTTCTTGAACCATTGTCATTACCATTACAATATGAACTCGCCGAAAACATTTTAGCACGTTATCAGAAGAACTTAATACCAATTGTTAAGAAAGAAAATCCAATTAATGTTACGTTTTCTCTTCAGCTGTATCAAATTATTCAAGTGGTAGGTGAAGAAAAAGTTTCTTACATTAACAATATCTGAATTTGTTTTAGAATGAACCACAACAGTTTTTATTATTAAACACATGGGTTGTTGAGGTGAACCTAAAGAGATTATTTATGAAAAATATGAAATCAATTATAGAAATGGGTTGATCAAATGCTCGGATGGGATCCAGATGAATTTGAGAATGAGACACAAATTCTTGTTAGACATGATGATATTTGGCTGCCCGATACTACTTTATATAATTCGTATGTTTCATTAAGATGATTGGAAGAATGCTTCTATTCATTTTTTATAAAAAATCCTCTTTTATATGTAACATGGTCAAGATATTAATTAATTAGAAGAATAAATTAAATGATGGTCTCGTATGGGGGCAAGGAGACAGAGTTTAATTTTAAATTGTTTTTTTGCTTATTTTTTTACAGTATTAAACATGTAATACAAGAAAATTGCAAAAGACTTCGCACCAATTGCAAAAACACTCCCAGTTAACGTTTCATTCTGAAGATATCCTTATAAATAAATGGAAAGAAATTCTTTATTGTGATATGGTTAGAATGTTATGTAGTATTAATCGTTCCTATAGAAAAGTGTCCATCGTTCATATAATGATTTGGAAGGTGGCTTGACGTTCTGAAATTTGTAAATATTATAGATTGACAAAAAACGACGGAGTATTTAGATGAAACCAAAGAGTACAAATGAAAACATGATAATGATTATTTATCAAAAATGATTTAATCCATTTTTACGAAGCAGGTACCAAACAATTCCTCCTTTCCTGATCTGCCAATTAAAACTACTTAAAATAGTGTAAACAATTTTTTGAACTAGCTATAAAGATGTTTTTTTTAATTATTCAAGGAAACATGTATTTTTAAGGAATCCAAAGAGTTTTAAACAACACTATTATATTTATTATGTTTTTCGTAACAAGATATAACCTTTAAAGTATCATTCCGAGTTCCACCGCGTTCTGCAGTTAGTAAAAATTCTAAAATGACAAACAAAACGACGAAACATGAGCTAAAACCGAAGATTAATAAAAAACATAAAAATGATGATTCATCGAAAATGTATCGCTTTATTTTCAAGAAACAGATTTTAAAGTATCTTCATTTTCTGCTCTGTCTATTTGCATTACTTAAAATAGTAAAAATAACTTTTTGAAAGAGCTTTAAATATTTTTTTTTAATTTTTAAAGGAAACGTGCAATTGGTGCGAGATTGTTGGCAAATTTCAAGTACTTGGTGGCAGTGGAGTGCTGAAATAAAGTCATAATGAAATTCTGAGAAGTTATTAATGGTAAAATAAAATAGATTTATCAGATAATTGATATAAATTATAATCATTAAGAATATCCGAAGTTTAAAAAATATTAAAATTGTGTTGTTACAATTAATTATTTCTACTACTTGGTAACGATCATTTTCTTTTTCCGATTCGATTCAACAGCAGCACTCCACTGCGACGAAACCGCGCCGCATTGAAAAAGACTTCACACCGATTTCAAACACATCCTTTTAATTTATTATTTTCATTTTCAATATTTTCAATATTTACAAGTGACGATGAAGACTTCTGGTCCATTATTTGAGGTACTAAGAATTTCTTTTCATTAATTCATCTGGATTTCTGCAGAATGAAACGTTAAGTGATAAATAAAATATTGAAAATAAAAATAATAAATTAAAAGGTAGTGTTTCCAAATGGTGAGAAGTCTTTTGCAATGCAGCGCGGTTTCTTGGCAATGAAGTGCAAACCTATGCAATGAAGTGCAAACCTATGCAATGAAGTGCAACCCTAATTTTACCTTGCGACCATAATAAAGTGTCCGTCTTCAAAAAATACGTTTTTAATAAAATGACAATGAATATCTCTTGTCTTTCTTTAGTTTTATTTACGATATTTGATTACGGTAATGATTTTTCCAAATGAAGATGAAAAATTATTTAATTAAAAACTGTTGATATACCAATCTCGTCTTATAGATTGGAGATGTCGGATTCAGTTTCGCGAAAGCTAACCCATGTCAAAATAACAACGCTCGGAAAGAACAACGGAGCTACTGTAGAGCTTCTTTATCCCACGATTTACAAAATCAGTTGTCTTTTGAATCTTCGATTCTTCCCTTTTGACATGCAGGTATAATTCCCTTAAAAGACTTATTACCTTGTGTTTTTACAGAAATGCAGAATGACATTTGGGAGCTGGTCTTATGACAACCATCTGATTGACTACCATCCCACAAACTACATCGATGGTGCTATCAGTTTAAGCAACTTCCTTGAAAATGACGCCTGGTCTGTATTAATAACCCACGGTATATATTCATTGGCACAATTCATCGAATGAGAACATTACAGTCGATCGTGAGGAGAAAAAATACTCGTGTTGCGTTAATAATTATACAATGCTCAATTACGATTTAATCATTCAACGGAAACCGTTGTATTATGTGCTCAACTTGATCGCGCCAACAGCTGTTATCACGTTTATATCGATTATTGGATTTTTTACGTCAGTGAACCCACTAATCGTGTGCGTTTATGTCCTAACCCGTCCGATTGTTGAGTTTATTTATGTCATGTTCTATGTTTCAGACTGTTTTTTTTCAAAAAAATAGTGTTTTTATTGTTCTTTCGAACCGTTTAGCAGAAGTAGCCACCGGGAAATAGAAAATATTTTGTGATGGGTAAATATTAAATGTTCATGCAGTACATATACACGCCGAAGGCGCTCAGTTGAAAATTCCCCTTCACATAGACTGACAGGGATGTGCGATGGGGCGCGCTAACATTTAAACGAATAATTTAATTTATTTTTAAATTTTCAGTTTTAGCTTAAAATTTCTATAATATCCGTATATTTGTATTTTATTTCCTATATCACAACAATTCTAATAAAATTGCGCACTTTCTGATATACTTGGTTTGAATATAATTGTTCATTAATGATGTGATTTTCCCCGTTGAAAAATATTTTTTAAAACATTTATAACTTTTGATATAGGAGGTTAGAGCCTTTCTAATATGGCTCATATTGTTCTTTGGGTCTTCCTCTATCCATAGAGCCCATAAAACAAAAATTTTCAAAGAAAATTTTTTTGCTACAGCTCTTCTACTAGGATGCACCTTATTTTATCATTTTCTTATTTTTCGAACGTTTTTATATTTGTTAACAAATGGTTTTAGTTCAGATAATGTGCAAAAAGGATCAATAAAGTAATACAAACCTAAATCGGATCGTTGAGACCGTTTCACCGTTGTCAATTCCACTGTTTGTGGTCGAAATCCGTCAATGACTTAGTCAGTGTTAAAAAAATTTAATTACAGTTTTTTATAATGAAGAATCTAAAAAAATATTGTTCTGCATATATAGAAGTAATAATTAAAACATAAAAACATATTTATAAAGCAAAAATACTATCAACTACCAGTAGCCAACACATTAAATACCAAATCATGCATACAACTCGTCCTTATACACTACTCCTTAGCTCATCATGTCAGGGTTTTTGTAGTTCCCACAGGCATCCGAGCGGAATGAGTGCATCCTTGATGGAGATTAATTAAAAACAAGCAAAATTGGACACATCATGGCAACATCATACTTCCTAATCAGTCTTTATGCTGACATATATTGAAATAGATCAAAATTTAGTCGGCGAAACGGTGAAACGGTCTCAACGATCCGATTTAGGTTTGTATTACTTTATTGATCCTTTTTGCACATTATCTGAACTAAAACCATTTGTTAACAAATATAAAAACGTTCGAAAAATAAGAAAAATGATAAAATAAGGTGCATCCTAGTAAAAGAGCTATAGCAAAAAAATTTTCTTTGAAAATTTTTGTTTTATGGGCTCTATGAAAAGAGGAAGACCCAAAGAACAATATGAGCCATAGTAGAAAGGCTCTAACCTCCTATATCAAAAGTTATAAATGTTTTAAAAAATAATTTTCAACGGGCAAAATCACATCATTAATGAACAATTATAGTCAAACCAAGTATATCAGAAAGTGCGCAATTTTATTAGAATTGTTGTGATATAGGTAATAAAATACAAATATACGGATATTATAGAAATTTTAAGCTAAAACTAAAAATTTTAAAATAAATTAAATTATTCGTTTAAATGTTAGCGCGCCCCATCGCACATCCCTGTCAGTCTATGTGAAGGACTTCTCCCTTCGGCGTGCATATACAATATAGGTTTATTCTTCTTTTAATAATTCTGACTACCGGTCTTCCGGAGTAGATTTTTTTCAATTATTCTTCCGGTGTGAACTGGAACGTCCGTTTTAAAAATCGTGTTATTATAGATGTAGATTGGCAGATTATAGATGGCAGAGATGACAGATTATATACGTACTAAAGTTGTCACTACACCATAGATGGACGGAAAGGGAATTTTTGGCTTTCGGAACCCGGAATTCAGAATCCAGAATCAAATGTGGAATTTTGGATTCTGTATTCCGGGACTCGGAATCACATTTGACAATTCGGAAACCTGTATTCGAAATTCAAAAATGATCAGGATTAGGAATCAATAAATGACTGGAATCCAGAATCCGGAACGCCGAATTCGGAATTTCGACCGTAGCCGGTGTTAACGTCTATATGAAAAGTGAATTTGAAATTCCGAATTACAATAAAAAATTTCGGAATCCGGAATCGGAACGCGAAATAACATGTGGAAAACGGAACCAGAAAGCCAAAATTCGGAATTCAAAAATGGCCGGAATCCGGACCGCGGGTTGTGTGTGGGTAACGATTATATCAAAAGTGAATTTTTGAAATTCCGAATTACAATAAAAAATTTCGGAATTCCGCCCATCTTTGCTATACACTTAACAAGTTGAACTATAAATTCTAAAGAAAATATCGAACTGAAGAAAATGACTAAAGGAAGCCTCTCCTCTTCGGACAAAATCTATTTTCAATGTAGTTTTCCGTAAATCCACATAGATTCCAAAATTTTGTTTACCTAGGCACTCCAGAAAAAAATATATCAAAATATAAAAAATTGACAATTCCAATTTTATTTTAATAAACAATAAAAGTAATAAATCCGATTTGACATAGAAATTTTGAAGTAATATAATGAAAAACAGAGAAATTATTAACATAAATTGAATATTTGTTTCATGATCTCTTTGAGACTTCTGAAAATATTGTCCTTTTCAGAGATCGGTGCCTAATGGAAGAGCAAAAAAAGGAGAAAAAATGATGGACGGCAAAACGGTCACAAACGACTTTTTCGTCAATTTCTCTTCAATCTGTGCTCCCCATTATTTCGAAAAAAGAGTGGAAGTCCAAAAAGAGAGACCGTCTAAACGAGAACCTCATTCCATCGTTATTTTTTTTAAAGGACAATAATTCAAAAAACGTCGAAAAAAATAGAGAAATAAAAAAGGGGATCAGGGAAATCTTAAAACATTCAATTTCCAGTTTAACTGGGAGCCTAAGGAAATTATAATAACAAACATGCCAGAGAAAGGAAAATTTTGAACCAAAACTAGTATAAATAGAATTTACTTATAAGAGCCACCAAAGAAAATTAAGTCCTTAATAATATATTTATTAAAGGTAATTGTTTAGGCAGTATTTGTGTTTGAATGTATAGTTGTGTGTGAAAGCTTTCATGAAAGCCTATTCCTTCTAGATGAATCAGCATTACTATTAAATCCAAATCTCTTAATATTTACAGTTCTTCATCTGTGCATGATCTTCGTCAGGAAAAAATAACCTTAGGAATAACCACACTTTTATCAATGTCGATAATGATATTCATGGTTTCGGACAAGATGCCATCTACCTCCACTTGTGTGCCATTAATAGGTTTAGTTTACATTTATCATATTTCAATAATAAAATTATATTAGGAATATTCTATACTCTTATGATTGCTATAATCTCGTTTGGAACTTTGGCTGCATCATCAGTAATATTTATTCAAAAGCTTGGCTGCGTTGGGACACCGCCTTCACGGAAGACAATGAAATGGATTCATCGCATTGCTCCATGGGTTTGGATTGAAATGCCACTAATCATGAAGCAAGCATATGCGAAAAGAGCCAAAGTAGGCAAAGCCGAATTATTTTTCATTTGATAAGTTTGTTTTTAGGAAGAGAAGCTTAGGAAAAGAATGCTTAGAAAAGATAGCATGTGGACAAGGGTTTATAAGCTGGCAAGGGATCAAACGCTCAAGCAAAAAATGGTAAGTTTTATTTATTCGAGACAAAAGTTGAAAGAATATAAACATGTTTTAGTCAAGCGTAACAACTCCAAAGTTAAGTATATCGGAGCCGATGAAAAATGATTGTTCGATAAGCACAACAATAACAAATATGGGTTTGTTATATTTATAAGAACTCATACAAAGAAGAGAAATTCTTGTTAGATGATTCCATAACAATTGATAACCCAAATGGGAGCGATACAAATGGCTATGACATTGAAATGCTACAACCGAGACCTATGCATTATTCTGAAAGCAACAATAGCTTGCAAAGTGGATTTAAACCAGTTGAAGGTTTCTTATTTACAAAAGAAATATATGAAAAATAAATATAAATATTTTCAGTGCAAATATCACCATTTGCAACAAGAAACATCGTCGAGTTGGAGTGGGATTGGGTTGCAGCAGTATTAGAAAGAGCATTTTTAATATTCTTCATTGTGTTTTTCATATTTTCGGCAATTGGTATTAACTTGATCGGATATTTATATTGGTATATGGAGAAACATCAAATGGAGACACTTTTCTAGATGAAAATGGTTATTTCGCACATTGATGTGTGTGATGTTTTTTGTATATTTTTGATGGTTGATTTTTTTACATTTGGTTTATAATAAATTAATTATATTTATAAGTATATTTTTGATTTTTATTCGTCCTAATCTGGATTCAGTCAACGAAGGATCAATCTAAAGTTCAACTTAAAGTTTGTTTCAACCCCTGGTGATTTCCGCTCTCCCGCCCTTGATCGGCCAGAATTCTTGTTGAGTTTCCTCCAGATACATATTGCCGTACGATGGGAGCCGATTATTAAAGCATTAAAGCAGTTATTAAAGCATTTTCCTACAACCGATAGGAGGGCAATCGGCCTGTAATGTTTTATGGTCTCGAGATCTTTCTTTTTGGGCAAGAGATTGAATTTGGACGTCTTCCTTGTTCGAGGGTGATCTCCTGTTTCTTTAATTCGATTAAAGAATTTGGTGAGCAAAGTAGCGATAGCATCTATTCTACTTTTCAGCATTGATGGAGTTATCCCTATACCCGGAGACGAGTCGTTTTTTTAGATTCCGAATTACCAATCTGACCTCCTCTTCTAGAATTGGGGGAAAATCATCAACATCATTTGGTGGCTGAGTGACTTCTTGAAGGCGTTGAGATTCCTCGTCTTCGTAGTTGCACAAAATGGGATTTGATGAGCTCTGTGATTTCTCCGCGGTTGTTGGTGATAGTGTCTTCAGAATTAATCAGAAAACAAATGGAAACCAATCTTCTCTTACTAGTTGTGAAATGGAACCAATCTTCTTTAAAATATTTTATATTTACTCATTGTCGAGCTATTCTAGATGACTCTTCAAATTTTCAGCTAGTTTGCTCACGTAGTAACAGTTTTCAGAACAATTACGTACTGGTTCTCAGAAATTATTAAAGTATCAAAACTATTAAAATTCAAATCTAGTTGTTTTCAATTTTCATTATTTCGCTCACAGAATCATTTTTCTGTTTAAAAAAGATGCATCTGTCAATATGTCAACAAACAACCAACATTATTCACAAAAATACTAAAATTTAGGTGCGTGGACTTATTAAATTTACTTCATTTCAAAATACACCATGTCTTCTGATTTTTCCGTTGACATCAATTCAAACAAAAATAAGAACACATGTCCAATATGCTCATCAGATGTAACTAATTTGTGAAATTTTATATATACGGTAATTACGTAGACCATTCAACGTTGTTCGACCCTCTTCGGAAAGTTGGCTCTTTTCGGCCTTTGGTGGTGTGGTATAGGATATCTTATTTACCGGTTTCACTATCTTGTTCATCTCACAAGTGTGATTTACTTGATTTTAGGTTGACTCAGTACGACTATTGTGAATTTTGTTATCAGACAAACTTTTTTGTCAAAGCCAGAGAGAATCGTATTAAGAAACTTCTAATCGATGATCAGTCACTTGTAGAGCCGCCTCCAGTCGACCAAGAGCTATTAAGAAACCGTATTGGGATATCGGATAATAAATTGTAACAAAGCAATAATAAAATATTCATTAAGTAAGTTAATAAATTAGCACAGTTTAATAAATATATGAATCACAATCGAGACAATTAAGTATCTTCAGACAGTCATTAATAAACATCACAATTCTCTATTTTGATTATGGCAACTATAAAGGTAGTAACAAAATGTACAAACATGCAAATAAATATTTTAAATATTAGGAATACATTATCAACATTTGAAAACTATCGCGCTAGCTAACGGCTTTGTATTTCATTAAAACAGTGATTACACGCTCTCACCGGGTTCTTTGAACTTGGTATTCTTGTGGTTTTCGAGCTACATTGGTTACAATAAATCAGACCGCATACGCGACAATGATGTTTTCTGAATAAAAATTAGCATAATGATGATTAATTTATGAAAGAACTGTTTTAGTTCTACACTCACCTGACAGTCAACGAGAACATTTTTCCACAATCGGTACAATTCACTGCAGCGGAATCATCCAACCATTTTCTACTATTGAATCTATCTTTATCCATCTAATGGAAAACCATAATCATAAATTATCGATACTATTGGATAAAACCTGTAACGACTGATTTGCCCGACACAATTCGTGCATTGCTGATAGAGCTTCGTCAAATCTCCTTTTGTTCTCCATAGCTCGATCACGTTCGAATTCTAAATCGCTTTCCCCGCTAAGGCACCTTTCTAACAGTACTTCCTTCTCCTCTTTCCAACTTCGGTTTAGTTCTTCTAATTCTATAATAAAAAATTAAAACTAACTTATTTGTAAAAAAAAAACCATTGATTTTCTTGATTGATTCCTCAAATTTAATCTCGTTTTCCTTTGTCTTTGACTTAAAATCCGAAAAATCTTTCTTGACTTCTTCCAATAGTCGTTCTTTCATAGTTAATTCTTTCTCGAAATGGTTAATCTTTTCCATATTCTCCTCATCTAATTTCTGAAGATCACTCTGAAGACGTTCAATCGTCAAAAGCTTTTCTTTAATATCGTTTTCATGCGAACTTTGAACATCTTCAAACATCTTTGCCATTTCTACCTTTCCAGTATTTAACTGAAACAATAAACAATATTGAATAAATCACAATTAACAAACTTTTTCAATAGATTTGTTCTTATCTTCTATTTCCTTCTTAAGCTCTTCAATTTCTTTGAAGTACTTTACTAAATTATTTTCAGATTCAGTTATTAATTGGTTATTAATTGATTCAGCTTTTTCAAGCATTTCCGCTTTTTTAGATAATTCTGACTCAAGGTTTTCAATAATTCGCTTGTTGGCCGCCATTTCTTTTTCAAACTCTTCCTACAATTAAATTTAAATTACTTCTGAAAAACAAACTGGTTCATACAATTCGGACATTAAAGTTTTCGATATCTGATATCTTCGATTGCAGTTCCTCAGAAATTATTCCGATTCTTTCCTCCAAACTAATGATTTCATGAGCTTTTTTAGTCTTATCATTTTCGAGTTCGCTGAGTAAACTATTTTTCTCTTCGATTAAATTCAGAAATTCTTCCTTCTCGCTTTCGATCTTCGATAGATCTTCCGCTAATCGTTGCTCCAATTCATGAAGTTTTGAATTTTTATCCTAAATAAAAAATGTATTACATTTTGACCTAGAAAACAAACTTCTAGAGAATTCATAACCGATTCTTTTTCTGCTCTAGCTGTTTGTAGAAGTTGTTGAGTTTCTGTCAATTCCTTTCTCTGAATTATTCGTATTTAAAAACTAAATTAATAGAAAACTCACATTTTCCTCAAGTAGATTTTGTAAATTCATTTTCTCTTCCTCAATTTCATTCCTAGAAGAAGATAATTGATCTAATTCATTCTTAAAATCAGTTGCTTTCAAATTTGCAATTTCCAGTTTCTCCTTAAAATATGTAATAAATATAACACCGCATTTGAAAAAAAACCTTCAGTTCAATTACTAACTGCCTTTCCTTCTCAACTTCTTCCTGGACCATTTTCAAATTGGCGCAAGATTCGTCATTTTCTTCTTGATTCCTCATCAATTGATTTTCATATTCTTCTTTTTTCATTTTCCAGTGTTCTTCTCTTTCGGACATTTCTTTATTCAACTGCTCCATGCTGGATTCCTTATCTTTTAATTCTATTGACACCTGAAGGACATACTTAAAAGGTAAAGTAACAAAATATTTATCAATCGGGTTAGTAAAACAAAAGCAACAAGTTAAGCAAAGAGGAAGTGATGGTGTTATTAAAAAATTTCATAATTCTATTGAATCCGTAAAAATATATTTTGAAATTCATTAAATCTGGAATACATTTACGAGATTTCATTCCGAATTCCGCGGTTTGGATTACAAAACTGTACGCGTACGTTTTTCAATGCGCCGATTAAATTTTTTAATTTTAAAATTGTGCAATCGCTGATATTAACCAATCAAACAGTAATTTTTCTATTATAATATTTCGGTATAAACATAAATTCTTTTAAATTCGATTAATTGACGTAATTTTTGTGTTATATTGTGTTCTGAAAAATTACAAAATTTCTAATTAGTAGAAAACACATGTACTGAAATGTGCTTCTTGAAATATTATATATATATATATATATATAAACCAGAAAATCAATCACTATAATCCTACGAAAATATTAAATCAAAAAACGGTGTAGGGGATTAGTATAGGTTTATATGTTAACAAATTTAAAAAAAACCTTTTCAATTTTAACTTTCAATTCTTCGATGAAAGCTTCAGATTCAGAGATTTTATTATTCGCTTCTTCCAAACTCTTCGAATTGTTCGCAATTATATCATCCCTCTGAGAAATCATAGATTCCTTCAAAAAGTTAAATTATAACCATATTTATATTTCATGCATAAAAATACCAGTTCAATAGCTTTGTCTTTAGCATCAGTTAAATTTCTTATAGATTCCTCAATTTTTGACCGGTGTTCCGCAATTAAGCCATCCTTTTCTTTGAGTCCTGCTTCGATCTCGCTTTTATTTTTTGTCAATTCAATTATTTGCTTTTTATTAGTTTCAATAACCGCATCCTTTTTTTGAATCAATTCCTTCAATTTATTCATTCGATCGGATGACTTTTGAGCTTCGTCTTCTATTTCCTTCTCCATCTCAATGAATCTTTCAGTTTTCCTTTTCAGTTCATCCTCCAATTCCTTTAATCTCCTTGAATAACTTTCCTTTTCCTCCTTTTGCTTTTGATTCATTTCAGTTATAGTAGCTTCAAATTTCCTGACAGTTTTCTCCATCTCGATTATTCTAGCTTCATATTCCTCGCTGGAAGTTTTTATTTTACATTCCGCCGAAGTTAGTTCTTCCTTGAGGTTTCGCTTCTCTTTTTCTAACTGCTCAATCGCTGCTTTAGTTCCTTCACCCTCTGATATTTTCTCCATTAAGCTATTTGAGTTTTCTTGCAGTTTTTCCAATGAATTAAGCAAGTTTGTTATTTTTTCTTTACTATGAATTAATTCTTGTTCTCTTTTTAGTGACTCATTCTTGGTTTCAGCCATGTTTTCTTTAAGCTCACGGATTGTCTCATCTTTTTGAGACAGCTCAGAATTTTTCTCGCCAAGAAGTTTACGTTCATGATCTAGTAAAGAACTAATAGATGCCACTTCGTTTGTCAAATCCATATTAGCAACTTCCAACTATTAGTAAAAAAAAATTATAATATTTTATATATAATCATTGACTAACCATTTTAATACTTTGATTGTATTTTGTTGACTTTTCTTCGAATTGACAAATATCTTCTTCAAATTGTTTCTTTTCTTCGATTAGCTGTAAGTTAATATGGTTAAAATCCCAATTAATATTAAAACTAACTTTCTCTAATTTTTGCTGTAGCTGCTCCAACTTGACTTCATTAGTTGAATTTAATGCATGAGCCTGTTCTAAAGATTTATCCGAGTCCTTGACCTTTTTTTCTAGTTTTTCAATATTGGCTTTACAAGTTGATAACTCATTTATATTTTCGTTTATCCTTTTTTGTAACTCGGCTACGCGCTCATCCTTTAAATTCAATTCTGATGTTAGCTCCTTTATCTTTTTATCATATTCCAGAACAGTCGTTTGAGTAATTGATAATTCCTCGGCTATTTTTGTAACCTGATCATTCGATCTAAAAATAGTATAAATAATATAAATACAATGTAAGTTTACCCTGTTGCACCCTTTTCTAGCGCAGCGATTTTTTTCTCATAATTATCAATCATTAAAATTTGCTTCTCTCGCTCCATACTTAAATTTCTATTCGTTGAAATATGTTCCTTTATCTCAATATCTTTTTGTTGCGAAATTTCATCCATTAGTTTCTGGGCATTAACAAGCTCCGTCCGTAATACTGATACATCATCTTCCGATGGTCTCATGTCCAACATTCTTTCCAGTCTTTCAACTTCAGTTTCATATTTCCTAATATCTGAATTAGCCGTCTTCAGATTCTGCTCAAGATCTATTTTGGCAACCTATATCAAATAAATCGCATTACTTTATGAAATTAATAATTTACCTTATGAGATTCGACCTCATCTGTTAACACACGTAATTTTTCGCTCATTTGCTTCAACTTATTTAATAAATCATCACGTTCTGACTGGTTCTGACTAAATTGTCGTTTCATTTGAGTGAATTCTTTTTCCATTTCAAGAAACTGCTTGGTTAACATGCCCTTATCAGCAGTAAGAACTTGAATTTGTTGTGTTAAATAAGGCACTTCTCCTTCTGGTACGTCTGATGCTTGTGCAATAACCAATTGTATATTTTTCAATTCTTCCTACGCAAAACATATATTTTATTTAGTTACGGAAACTTCAAGCTACCTTCAAGCGCTCGGAAAAGTTCTTCTCTTCTCGTAATTGGATTTTCAACTCTTCCAATTCATCTTTAGGTGTTGATAAAATGTTTGTAGATTCTTTGAAATTCGGATTTTCGACGACATTCAAATTCGACTTATTGTGAACATTTTCAAAATGTTCCGAGAGTTGCTCAGGAGACGAAAATGTGCCCATACATGACGGGCAAATCATCCCTTCAATTTCTTCATCTTGTGACTGGCTAATAAATGATGAGTCGTTTGATTCTCTTCCGTTATTTAAGACTCCATCCAACTAAATTATAATTAAACATCTAAAATAATTATAAAAAATTGTAACCTCATTTGCAACTTGAGATGCCCTCTCCCTAATTCGCCGTAACATGGGAAAAGTCTAAATATTTATGGATTATATATATATAATATATAATGTAACAGTATGATATGCGACATGTTATTAACGGGAAAATATTATAACTTTATTGACCTCATTAATATTTATGATAATAATTTTTAAAGCAAAATAAATCAAGAAAAAGGATTTAGGTTATAAGTAATATAAATAAAAAATGTGAAAATTAAATACGTTGCCTAATAAATTTTTAAGTATCTATGATAAACATTTGGATCAGTTTATTTATAAATATGGGAAAATAAGTAAACAAATAAAGGATTGGATTATATTGCTAAATAGTTTGCATCTAATGCAGTGGAAGCATGCCAAGCTCCACCTCTCAAGATATTTATTTTTTATTTTTTTAATTCGAAGGTTTTAAAATTCATCACTGAATATATTATACTTTCTGAATTCTGGGAAAATATATTTTTGCAGGTGGATTAATCAAGCAACGAACGGATAATAATGGTAATTTCAGTTTTTTTACAAATATTTAGGGCCACTTTAATGTTTTACAAGAATGGTTTTTATTAAGCACAAAGAAATTTACTTTAGAAAAAATAATCGAGAATCTTGAATATTTTTAAATAATTGATTAAGTATATACGATAAATTCATGTTTTAGTATTAATTTATTGTCGTTTTTCATTGAAAGATACCGAAAAATTTGAAAGAAGCTTATTCAATTCTGTATATTGCTCTGAAAACGACTATATAATTTTATTATCAAAATTGACGAAATTGATAATTCATTTTCAACATTTTTGAATCATTCTCAAATAGTCTCAAAGAGACCATGAAACAAATATTCAATTTATGTTAATAATTTCTCTGTTTTTCATTATATTTCTTCAAAATTTCTAGATCAAATCAGATTTATTACTTTTATTTTTATGAAAATAAAATTGGAATTGTCAATTTCTTATATTTTGATAATAATTGAATTTCACTCAATTGATTTAACAATAGTAATTAGTAAACTTCTAAAAATGGGGTTATATTAAATTATTTTCAGTTATTTTTCTCATTTTTCAAAACACTTGTTGGAAAGGATGTTGTGATTGAATTGAAGAATGACTTGAGGTTTAAAAAAATTTGGTTTTGTACATTATTGATCTAATATTTTAGCATTTGCGGAACATTGCATTCTGTTGACCAGTTTTTAAACATGAAGTTAAATGATATTACGGTGTCAGATCCTGAACGATTTCCACACATGTCATCAGTAAAAAATTGCTTTATTCGTGGCTCAGTAGTACGGTGGGTTTTCTTTTAATTTATTTTAAGAAAAGTTACAGCATGGAGAGAAATTTAACTTTAATAAATGTTGATTTTGAAAACTATTCGAAATTATAATCTTACAGAATGATTAAAAGTCAATAGTTAATCATCAAGTTTTTCACAGTCTTTTAAGTAAAAAAAATTGTTTCAAATTTCAATAAAAAGTTCAAAGTTTTCAATATTTGTTTATCCTGCTCTTTTATTCTTACACACTGCTGAATCCGAACGCGTCGATTGAGAAAAAAAATTGAAATAATACCATTTTTAAATCAATTTTTGAATTTTTTAAAACCATTTACGGTAGGTTATAATGTTTCAACTATGTTGTATACAGTAAACATATTTCTTCTCTCTTAGCCTGCTTCTGAATACTTAAAATCGATGTTTTTATGATTTCTCTCGTGAACGAAAAAGTGTGTTTAGTTCGCTGCGGACGCGTTTTGATTCACCATTGGCAAATTTCTTTAAAAAATGTTAAAATTGTTGATCTCTTTTTGAATTCTGAAAATTTCAAATCCTTCATAGAATTATGTTTATATTTATTTCTAACAGATATGTCCAATTGCCATCAGAGGAGATTGATACTCAATTATTAACGGATTCGTGCCGTAAAGAACTCCTAGAAGCAAAAACTAAACAGTAAATAACTTCCATTGTACGGTATTTTGGTTAATTGTTCATATTTTGTTATTTTATGGTTTAATTTATTATATAAATCTTGAATAATATTACAATCCTAGTTGTTTCAATATCGGGAATGACTGACTCAACGAATCACAATAATAGTTTAATTAATTAGAATTAGGCGTATCAATGTATCACGATTCCATACTGTCCGTAGTGCGTCCAGTAACTTATGTTGAAGGTGACAAATAATAATGGGAACATCACTCCTGTAAATTATAATGTTTAATTATCGTGAGTGAAGATCAATTTTAAAAAATCACTTGAAATAAGATCAGCTCTCTTGGACTTATCATGCCATTCCGTCTTGGTTTTAATCCACCTCAAAAACGAGTTGTTGTTCCTCCTATTGAGCCGAACAGTCATCACTTCTCGTTCTTGTTCGGCCACCTCTCGTGGTATCCAAACATCGTTGTGCGAGCTCGGCAAGAAAGGCATCTCGTGTTTCGATTTCTCAATTCGAGAGCCTGTAAACAAATCGCCGGTCAATCGTTGATAAATTTCTGGTACTGTTTGCGTCTTGTTTATTTGCAATGTAAGTAACCCAAGCAAACTCCAATAGAGCACAGAAGATGAATGTCATACATGCTAAATATTAGTTATAGTACAGGGGTGGTCTACGGCGATTACCTCCAATCCAAACGTCGATTGCTTTTATGTAGGCAACCGGTGGTAGTTTGGCGTTTATTCCGGAGGACTAAAATCATATATATATATATATATATATATATATATATATATATATATATATATATATATATATATATATATATATATATATATATATATATATATATATATATATATATATATATATATATATATATATATATATATATATATATATTGTCGTGGTGTAGGTTGATGAAAAATTAGGGGTAAAGGAGCATACCCCAAAAAAAGATGGTCTCGCTTGGGCTGGTGTAGATTTAATTTGCAATTTGTTTATTATTTCGCTTTTTTCATCACAATTTTGTTTTCTCTTTCTAAATTGGTGGTTAAATCAACATAATAATTATTATAATAAAAATTTAGGTATAATTTATTATATTTAGGATCGAAATAATAAACAAATTGCAAATTAAATCTACACCAGCCCAAGCGAGACCATCTTTTTTTTCGGTATGCTCCTTTACCCCTAATTTTTCATTAACCTACACCACGACAATATATATATAATGAATTTGATTGTATGCACACCAAATTATTCTGAATTTTGTCGTGGCCTTGTGAATTCTAGTCCACGGTTTTGTTTCGAATTTACTACGTGCTCAAGTTTTATTTCTTTATATAATGAAATTGTTCCGTTTATAAAACCTCAGAATAATCACCTCTACATAAATTTATGGCTTAACTATCACCGCAATAGTCAAAAAACTTTAATTTGGTGCGCGGCATATATTTTCCATACCTGAGTTGTCATGGTTAGCAATGTGGTGACTCCAAGTGTGACTCTAGCTGGAACCGCTGTCTAAAACAAACTTGTAAATATATTTTACGACGATTTTAACAACCCTATCTATCCAAAAAGACACCCAAGATACTATTACCAACATGCATGAAGGTATATACAATTGAAGGAGATAGTAACTGAACTGCCTGCGGAATATCAAAACTGTCCTCAAGCACGAATAAGCTCCGGTATTTGTTTTACTAGTACAATAAGTTGTATTATGATTTGCTAGCTGGAATGAAGGAAGAGAGCTTGATAATCCAGCTTTAAGTTGGACTGGATTATCACTCTTCCAGACGTATTCTAAACTCGAAAATCAATGAAATTGTGCAAGAATTTATTCTTACCAATATCCTTTGTCGTATATGCATATGAAGCCAAATCAATGAAGCACTGTTGAACATCCATCGGATAATATCTTAGATGCATGGGGCATGAAAGGACTAGTGATATTCGCACAGAATACAAAATTGTGCCATCTTTATGAACTCGAATCAACACGTTTGGTTTGTCGATCATGTGACGGTAGGCTTGCTTTTCGTTCTGGAAAAACGAATCGGGCATCCAGATTTGTTGACCAGCAGTTAATATGAGAAAGTCTGGAAGACTATCACCCTTTTGACCATAGCTGAAAGAATCTTTTCGTAATAGACTATCATGCATAGGAAACCTTAACCGACTGTCTACCCAACTCTCTCTGAACGTCAGTTGAACACTATATTCCATGTTCACGTTGTCGATTTTGGAGATACTGCGTAGTAGCATATTAACAGTGACTACTACGGGACCACTGCTGATGGTTCCGTCAGCGGCTGGAGGCCTAACGCGCCAATCGTAACCTTTCGAAAGTAATCTCTCGAGGATTTCAGTATCAGATGTCTGTGGATTCTCGATTTTCTCGCGATGCTGAAAATTAAGATCTTCGAAAGGCTCATATTATTAAATTTAAAGGAATTGGACAATTATTTGTAGGAGAGACGTTTATTTTTGTGTCGGACTTGCCAAGGTAGTTTTGAAATCGTCAATTAAAATGAACAACTACCAAGTACACAAATTAATTAGATTTTCTTGACATATAAAAATATAATTCCGCATATTTGTACATGCACGTCAAGTTGAACATGAAAAACCCAAGCTCAGAAGACGTGCTCAAGTCTAATATTTTGTGAAGATTTTAATATTTTTAAAGAGCTCAAAGAAATTTTGTCAAGCTGGATTAGCAACATTTGTATAAACTACACGTGAACATTTTAAGACCAGCGTAAAAGTAAGAAAATCATTATTTGCACTTGGTGTGGTACATGTGATGGGAAGGACTCCCCCTCTCCCCGGTGGTTCCTTAAAAAGGAGCCCGAGTTTTGAAATGTTTAATTTTTAAAAATCATCCCCACCACCCGGAATTCCAAACTTCCATCACTGCCCGAATCCAGGGACTTCACTTTTTTAGGAAAAAAGGGGGACCGAGGGGGAAATCCCTTCCATCACTGATGCATAGTTTAAAAATTTCACTGCTTACAACAACATTTTTCGGACAAAAATGTTTAACAAAAACCTTATGCCCATTACGTGCGATTGATTCCAGTGTAGTCGTTCCCACATTATCATCGTCGAAGTCCGAAACTAATCGTGGCACTTCCTGATGTCTGAAATAATCCTAATTGAGTGATAGTTTTATACAGTTTCAGAGTAGGGTCTATTAAAATTACAAAATTATGGCTCCATGTACGATATCTATAATTTCTATAAACTGTTTCGCGTATCTATAGTTTTGGGCTTATATTGTAAGTTTATTTTTATAAATTATAAATACGGAAATCCATGGAACACTCAACATTTATATTTTAGAATATTTCTTAACATTCAATAGTGGAGAATAAGAGATATTCATTCACGTTTACACTCCAAAGTCACGAAACCGCGCCTCATTGTAATAGAGCACGAATTGCACGAACACTACCTTTTAATTAATTAATTAATTATTTTTTAACTGAATAATTAGTTTAATTGTTATATGTTGTTTCGGAAATTATAGTATAGTCGTCGCCAAATGCGATTACCGCCGCAAAGTGTGGCGCACTTTTTTAAATATTATTTTTTCATTTAATTTTCATGATTATTTTCTTGTTTAGGCTCGTTTTATACTGTTTTTGCTTAAATAAATTGAAGAATATGTTTTAGATGTTGTTTCAATCGTGGAATAAATGTGGAAAATAATAAAAATCATAAAAATTAGATGAAAAAATAATATTTAAAAAAGTGCGCCACACTTTGCGGCGGTAATCGCATTTGGCGACGACTATAGATAAAATATATTTGTTTATAATCTGAACATTCTTAAACGTACACGTTTCCTTCAAATATTAAAAATCCTTAAATTTAAATGGTAGTGTTCGCGCAATTGATGCGAGATCTTTCGCAATGCGGCGCGAATAAAATAAAATATTGTTAAAACGATCCACCGTTTTACAGTGATATTCATAATATGCGCAAGTTTCACATTGTCAGAGCCACCCCAACTTGTATGGTATTAGAATGAGCTCAGGAAGCATTCTCAAATATAACATTTTAAAAAGTAATTAATATTTTTAGATAGTTTCAGACAAACTCAATCAAATTGTAGTAAAAAGTTTTTTATAAAGACGTGAAAATTTCCACACACGTTTAAAAATCGCTATTTCGATTTGGCGTCTCAGAGTAATTCACATGGGTGGTCTGAGGTGAATTACAGTTTAAACTGTTCGAACACCTGTTCCATCATGTGATTCTATTAGCAAATTGTTATAAAATTGGTCGATTTCGTATTGAAAAAATTAATATGGACATAGTGTTATATACATGTTACTTAATATCAGGGTTTTCAGGTAATTTAGGGAACAATTACTTTGATTGATTAAATATATGCTATAAAATTTTTTTTGACGACGCGTTGCGAACCGCTGCGCAGCAAGACTATTATAAATAGGGTCAAACACGATGTACATGGTATACGAAACAATTTTCCCGGTGCAGGAAGGTTGTCGCGTTTCAGAAAATGAAGGAAAAAAAAACATTTATGTAAAATAATTTAATAGGAAGATGAGGACATTACAGCTACCTTAGGAAAAAAACTTTTTTTCTACAATTTCTATAAATATTCGTAATTATTGTCCTTTTCAGAGATCGATGCCTAATGGAAGAGCAAAAAATTAGGGACGGAGAAAAGGTCTTGCTTAGACAGCCACACGGCCATTAAGGCCATCGAATCTCTTCCTCTTTTGTTTGTCATCAATTTTTGTTATCTATTTTCTGTTTATTATTTGAAGACAAGAAATGAAAAGTTTAATTTAAAAATGAAAATGGATGAAATAAAAATATTGATGACAAACAAAAGAGGAAGAGATTCAATGGCCTTAGTGGCCGTGTGGCTGTCTAAACAAGACCTTTTCTCCGCCCCTAATTTTTTGCTCTTCCAGTAGGCATCGATCTCTGAAATGAATAACATTAAAATATCCATTTTTTATAAATTGATAAGATGGAAATGCAAAAATATTTTTTAATTGGTTGTAAACTTCCCTAATTATGGCACAAAGAGGGAAACTTTTTTCTATTTCAAAAAGATTATCCTGACGAAGACAAGATATAGAATATATCCAAGTGTAAAAACATTTCCGTATAAAAATATTTAAGACTATATTTAAAAAGATATAATCAAGACGTTTCCAACCAGAGAGAGAATAGGAGTTTTATACTTTCGGAATCCGAAATTCCGCTCATCCCGTTATTATAATTTTCAATGCTAAGGATAACTTTCAGATCAATTTCAATTTCACCGAAAAATAAGAAAAACAATCGACTTGCACTCCAATGCCACGAAACCGTGCCTCGTTGTGAAATGACACTCAATATTTTATTTTTTACTTATTTTTTAACAGAAGAATTCGTGGCAGTGGAGTAGACTTGCAATCCGAAATTGCTTGTTTAATTTTTTTTTTGTTTAACTGCTCGATAATGGTTTTACTTTAGTTTGTATTGAAAACAGAAAAAAACCGATGTAAAACCGGCGAAATGTCTGTTATAGGGTAGTCCCCGGTTTTGTTGTGAAATATAACAATACAAACCTGTATAAGTTTTCGGGCAAGCTGCGAACACACGTTTGGAAAACAAAATGCAGTAGCACTGTAATCAGTGACTGCATTTTTTATTCTCAAAAAGCAAAAATTAAATACGAAGCACAAGAAACAATAACGACATAATAAAGAAGTGATTAAATTTAAGACCATCAAATAAAAACAAAAAAATATTTGCAGAGCAACTTCCTATTAACAAAAAGAAAGATTAATGCATTCCAAGTTTTTTTTACACAGCCTAAGGGCATTTACGGAATAGGTTGTTGAAATATTCAAATATTATCGTTCTTTTGTCTATATTTGAATTATACACAGAAGCATATAACAATGCGTGATATTAGGCCATGAAATATTCCCGAAATAGCAACTCAAATGTTATTAAAACTTGAAGAATACTTGGGTTTAATGAGAATACGCTTTGTCGAAATTATTATTATAAGACACTTTCCGAACAAATATTGAACTTTTTATTATTAAAACATTAGAAAAGATTCAAATGTTCTCTTTCTTCCTCTTATAATCATAACTAATAAGGAAGGTGACTTTGATAAACTATTAAATCATAAATAATAAATTTATTTACTGTAATAATTGATTTTTTTAAAATACGTGTCAGTTGAAATCAAAATCAATTAAATCATTAATCGATTGGATGAAACTATTATATTTTTTTATATAAAAAAAAAATAAATATAAAATTATACCAAAGACGGAGATGTATGTGGAGTTTTAAATCTTTATCGTGGGCCCAATGATAATCAAATATTGTTGTATGTGCTCTTTGTTTATATTTGATTCCAATAGATGTTTATTTCTGAGACAGCAAACACATTTTTAGTAAATCTAATTTGGCTTTGACTATAAAATTAAGGTTATCCCATTATATAAGTGCGTTTCAATTAAGGAGTGATGATCTTTTATTTGATGATTTCAGACGGAGCCCCGCTAGCGTCCGGCTACACTAGACAATTTTATTTCGAGAAATATATTCCTTTATGATGTTTATTATTTAAATTTTTATTATACTTATAACTTGTCGTCGTACTTTCTCGATTGGGTGAAATTAAAATTTGGATGTAAAAAATGTCAAGCCGTGAAATAGCGTACAAGAGCATCATCCAACACATACGGACGAGAGATATTTGTTTCTTTTCTTAATAAAATTTCCTTAATTGAATTTCAGAAAAAAATGTTTAATAGAACTTTAGTAAAACTGGATCAAAAATATGCGACTTCTCGTCAATAATTGATTGCACTAGTTTTCCAATGCCGTTTTCCGGAACACTTTTTTCGTAAAAACAATTTTTACTGTCATTTACATATAGAAATAAACAAATCTTACCACCTAAAACTAATTAGCTATTACTGTAAAAGCAATATATGATGATATTCGCATTATTTTAATTAATTCTCTTGTAATCACAAATTATAATTGAAGTTTTGAATATAAGTACCAGTGATAGGAGGCATCACGGATAAGTACGTAATAATATGTTGGATGATGCGCTTATACACCGAACCGCACTTTCACACCAACTTGAAGGCTAATAAAAGAAGCTCAGGAAACGTGCTCAAATCTAATATTTTGTGAAGATTTTAATATTTTTGTAGAGTTTAAGAAAAACTGAAAATCTGGGGTAGAAAACAAATGTTTAAAATACACGTGAAAGTTATAATACAAACGTAAAAATAAGTAAATCCTTGTTTCGATTTAGCGTGCACTTTCATGGCTTGACGTTTTTTAAACACTCTGTTCGATTTTTTTGGCGAGGCCATTTTTACACGCAAAATTATTCTGAACTGTGTCGTGGTATTGTAAATTTTACTACGTGTTCACGTGTTTTTCTTTCATTTAATTATATTCGCGCATGAAATAATGTCTGAATTCTTGCCAATATTTACATACTGTTCTTTTCAGAGATGGGTAAAATGGGGGGCCTAATCGAAGATCAACAGAAGAAAAATGATCGTCTTGTTTGGACGGCCACACGACCACAAAGAACTTTTCCATCTCTTCCCCTTTAATTGGGTATTATTCATTCTTTTGAGACAACACACATTGATGAGATACATAAGAATGACCGTCCAAACGAGAACCCATTTTTTCTTATTTTTCTCTTTAAAAGGAGTGATATTAAACTCACACGAATGACGAGGATCGAATTTTAGCTAGACGTTACTTTGTTTACGTATTTTCGCAAAATAAAATGCTAACTTATTTTGTTTCGTTTCGAACTATTTTTCTTATTTCTAATTTGTAGCGATTAATTGTCCAGTTGATCATCAAATAAATGGAAGCAATTAAAAATCAAACTTTGCGTTTTTGGGTTATTGCGTAAAATAAATTCCATTTGTACTTTGTGCGTATGTGCGGATTATTAGTTTTATTACTTTTAAATGGATTATGATAAAATGGTAAAAACTAACTTTATTGATAACTCTACAACCTAAGTAATGGTTATAGATTTTAAGAGTTTAATTTGAAGATAAAGCTATTTTAATCACGAAAATAATTAAAAAAAAACAAAATTATGAACGTATTCAGGGTTAGAACTTCCATGGCTTCAATTCAGATTCGAAATCACTACCACTCGGCAAATAAAACCACATTTAAATATATAAATTAGATTGATAATTATATGAGATCAATTAATATTCAAAGTAAATCATTGGTCGTGAAATTAGGACAAGATTTTGAACTTATGCATTTTATTTTACGCAATAAACAAAAACGCAAAGTTTGATTTTTAATTTGTTCCAAATAAATTAATTTCATCAACGAGTTATCTCATTTAAAAATTGTAAAAATATTATGAATAATAAGAAAAAATATTTCGAAACAATTATAAATAACTGTGTACACACCAAATGGAAATTAACATTTTACATTATTTAACCGCTTCTTATTATAGTGAACTTCTAAATTAGGAGCCAATTTTCACGTAATTTTATCATATTTTCTATGAACTATCGAAGGACATTAATATCTTTACAAAATGTTCTCTTTCCGTGGCTTTATGAGTTCCTAATGTTGTAATTGCATTTGGCGTGTGTGTATTTTACGACAATACGTAAACTCAGTCTACGTCACAGTTCGATCCTCGTCATTTGTGTGCGTTTAATATCACTCCTGAAAAAGAAACAACTTTAATTAGGGATTCATTTATCAATTTTACATAATCCATTGTAGTATGATCGAGAATATGAAATTATTCGGTATAATATTCCATTTACGGACGGACGCGCGGGATCATATTTCACTTTTTTATAGATTTAATAACAAATTTGAATGTGTACGAGTTTCCACATAAGAACAGTTTTAAGTTTTGCCAAATTACTAGATACAAGAATTACTAGATTTTTCAATTTCAGAATCTGGAATCCGGAATACCCCCCATATCTGCTATATGCGTCCATTATACGTTTAAATCATTATTCAATTTAAACATCCTATGCAAGTTCTAACCGAGATATTTTAATCGGTCGGTACATTTTCATTGAGCTTTCCAAAATCTCGATTCGTATATTTTCTTAGGATACTGTAAAATCTTCCAAAATTTAAAAGTCCTAACATTTCACTGGCGCTCGTTTATATTTGAATAGGACATTCGAGCGCATTTATTACAAATTTTATAATGCTCTCTCTATAAATAGTGTGTTATATAGTAAAAATTGTTATTTTGAAGTTTCTTTGAATTCCAAATGCTTTATAATTTAGGAAATAAAAAAGTAGAATTAGTACAAATGGCTCGAAATATTTATCGAGTCCAATGTGATGTCGTATAAAAAATATTCTCATTATTAGAAAACTTTATTAACAAAGATTATACTATTTATATAAAGGATTAATTTCAGCTATTTTTTTGATAACCCTCGTATGAAACTATTTTAATATGCAACATATATATATCCCTTTAGGGAAACAACATTTAATTGGATTGAATATATTCTTTGTTTGTGAAACAAGAAGAGATTATATTATTTTTATTGTTCATTGAAAAAGTGCAAATGGATATTGTGTAGGAAAAAATTATGAACGCTGATTTGTAATTAAATTAAATTAAATAGCTATTTCAAAATTTAAAAAAAAAACATAAATAAAAATTTTTTAAAGCAAATGTTGAATAGTCTTGGAACGTTAGTGAACAATTCTTTGGTTTCTAACTTAATATTTAATAAGCTTTGTTCTAGTTAGATGTATTCTTTTGTTAGTAATACTTGAATAACACAATAACTCATGAAAATGTTTTAAAATTTCCAAAAAAGGTTTACCTAACTCGTAATCAAATATTAATATGAATATAGTTCAAACTTTTTTTAAAATTTTTAATTTATTCCTTCTAATAATATATTTGTTTCCTATTATTTAATTCGATTACTCAAAACGATTTTAGTAGTATTTTTTATGAAATGAAGTACACGAAAAAAAACGTGAATGAAATCTATGGGAATAACAAAGGTTACAATTGTTCTAATAAACAACTCTACATTATCAGTGATGCGAAAAGTTTCCTTGAAAATAAGGAATACCTCTAACAAATTTTATAACAATAGAATATATAGTTAGTTTCTTTTTTAACAAAGATTTGGTTTTGCACCGGAAGAATTTCAAAAATGATCGGGTATGAAAGGGTTCTTATACTTTAATATTAAATTTTAAGGTTAAAAAAACATAAATAGTGTTGTATAAATTATTATTAGAGCTATATATACATATCTAAATACATAAATATTAAATGATACATTTTGCACTATTATGCAAATAAATAATAATCATATCTGTAAGTTATATTTAAATAGGTTCGATTCAAGAACAAAAACGAATTGCAACAGTTAATATGTAAAATAGGGACCTCTAACGATACTAATTTTCTTTTTTTTTCAATTAATTCTTACTCATCATATGTTAACTGCAAAATCCCTGAAATTTCATCATCTCTAAATTAAGCGTCGAATTTAAAGGTAGAGTTTTTCTTTTTCATTTTGGACAAATGATAAACCCAAGTGTAAAATTGTGGTAAAAGAGATCATTCGATACTTAAAAATTACAGATAATGATATGAGATGAACCAGACTTTTAATTCTCATTATAATGATAATTTTTTCTTTAAACGAGCGAACTCAGAAAAGCTGTCCTAGTAGTGCTCTTTTGTAAGGGAAGTGGATTCTTAATTATATTAAGGTATGCGTGATAAGATTACGTTGAGAATATTCTGAAATTAAAAATTTTAAACTAGTAATATTAATTTAAATATAGAAAAATCATTATTTGGACATTGTATTGGACGAATAAATGGCATCAGCCAAATATAAGTTCACAAAGTCATTCTAAACTTTAAAAAGATGTCAGGGTTCACGCATAGTTTAAGGAGTACTTGTTAATGTGACGTAAAAGTATATGGTCATTTACACGCAAAATTAATAAGGAAAACATTAAAATTGAAAAAGAGTAATTTTTATTTGTCATGTATACGTTCTATAATTTACTTAGGTTGCGCAACTGAATAAAATTTAGTGATATTAAATATAATGGGTTGAGGAATAAGTTCGTATTGCTTTTATATTATCTTGTGTTTCACAACAATTTTCTTGTTGTTTGGCAATGTGTATATATTTTTCTGATAGTGTTTTTTCTACTCTACAAAACTGTCTTTTTAGTTTGTTCTGAAATTTTCTTCATTTTTCAGGCTTAGAAATGAACTATCCAGGAGGCAAATATCAGTATTTTCGACACCTGCTCTTCTTCGCTTTTCATTGAAAGCAAAAAGCAGCGTAAGCCGCCTGGGAAGTATTCAGTGTGTATGGAGAAGGTGTATTAGGCGTGTCTATTGCTTGGTTTGCAAAATTTGTTCAAATAAATCTTTGTGAAAAGAACTCTACGAACTTATTCTTCAAACCAATAGGAAAACGCTAAAATTGCTCCAGTCAAAAAATAAAATGCATTTCTGCAAAAAATCTAGATTATTACAGTGTCAAATTTAAATTCTTCCTAAAACTTCAATCGGTTAATTAATTAGCCTAATATTAGGGCAAAAGTGAAAAACATATTCAATCCAAATTTTTATGTCTACAATTTAATTTCCGCGTTTTTTTTTGTCAAAATAAAATTATTTTTATATAACGAATTTTATGTTATAATATCTTCTGTATTATCATAATTATTTTGAATTCAGAACATTTCCACCTTTGTGCCAGGAAAACGTCATTTGCGGGAAGCTCTTCTTTTCCTTTTCCAACTCAAGAAGAAAGCACAAAATGCTTGCCTAAGCTTACGGCGATGCTGCATCATCCATAAGAAGATTGAAAGCAATGTGAAAGGTTTCAAAGCGATGAAAAGTGGTGTACTACGACAATCCGAAGCGAAGAAAATCGTGGGTTAGTCCCGGTGAACCGACAACTTCGACCGCAAAACCCAACATCCACGGGAAGAAGTTCTTAATGTGCATATTGTGGGACCAACAAGGAATTCTGTATTCTGAACTGCTCCACCCTGGCGAAACAATCACTGCGAATCGCTTCTAGACCTAATATTGGTTCGATACGATAAATGAAGACATGATTGTTAATTTTTTTCGTATAAAAAAGGTAAATTTTATCAGATTTTCTGCTATTAATTGAAAAATTACCTTTTACCTTTTTAAATTTTTCTTGTTACCAGTATATACACTTTTTTTTTAAATTCTTGTTTTCAGATGTCATTTTAGTTCTGAATATATCGAATATACAGAAGAAAGAGCAAACAAAGACGATTAATAAGTCAAGAAATAGGAAGTAAAAAGCTTAAATAAAAATAATTATTGTACAGAAATGGTCGACAGTATAGTAATCATTTGGGTATAAAAATATTCGGAATTTTAAGCTTAACAATATGAACCAAGTTTCATAACAAAACTAAACTCATGTCAAAAAATATTGGGGTTTTTATATAATTTTTTAAATGGTAAATAACAGGACTTGTAGACAATTTTATATATTAAATCATATATCAATAAATTCTCCGTGTTTTACTCTATATGATGAATAAGTTCAATTTAAAACGGTATAAGGTAATTTTTCAAAACTATTTCGAATTGGAGTGCATATTTTCCAGAAATCAATGATACTCATTTACTGATATCCTAATTTATTTATCCATTGAAGTTTGTTTAAGAATTTTAAGGTGCAATATTCCATAATTTTTCTCGGAATTGCATTTTATTATTTTTACGGGAGTAATTTTCGCTTTTTACTTTATTTAGTACCCATAAAATTCTCACCCACAACTTTTTTTTGTTCATTGTTCTCAGCTCACTATATTTACAACTACTATATTTCTATGTGAAGTTTTCACTATCCGATAGATTCCATTTCGGGTAACCTTTAACTCCCTTAATAGTTTTTTCCATGTATTCAAACCTTTTAATCTTACTAACTTCATTTTACCTAGCACATAATTTTCAAGTATATAATAGATAGGAATTGTCAAAAAAATGAGAATCTGTGAATGACGGATATGCATTCAATGCGTTCAAAATAAATAACCAACCAAAAAAAAAGCATTGCATTAAAATAAAACACTGTAATTTAATAATTTTGAGGTATATATCATTTCATTCGTCTAATGGATAGATTCACAACAATATATTTATGACAAATATGTTCTGCTGGAATGACACAATTGTTTGCTTAGTAAAAATACATTTTTTATTTCTCGTATCTGGTTTACTATTAGTTATAAGGTTCAGGAAGTTCGAATTTTGAAATTAATTTTTGTTTAAGTTCTGTCTCAGAGATTTTAATCACTAATTGGATCGATTAACACAAATAAATAAATAAATTATTTGTCTGTTTAAACTGAACTTTATATTAAAATATTATAAGGTTGTGAGAAATTTATAATATTAATTTTATTTTATTGTCCTTTTCAGAGATCGATGCCTAATGGAAGAGCAAAAAATTAGGGGCGGAGAAAAGGTCTTGTTTAGGCAGCCACACGGCCATTAAGGCCATCGAATCTCTTCCTCTTCTGTTTCTCATCAATTTTTGTTTATTATTTGATGGCAAGAAATGAAATGTTTAATTTAAAAAGGAAAATGGATGAAATAAAAATATTGATGAGAAACAAAATAGGAAGAGATTCGATGGCCTTAATGGCCGTGTGGCTGCCTAAACAAGACCTTTTCTCCCCCCTAATTGTTTGCTCTTCCATTAGGCATCGATCTCTGAAATGAATAATAATAAAAGTTAAAATAACTAATAGTGCGTGCATACGTGAAAAATAAATTATGAATTTCTTACATTTTGATAGTAGAATTATGGAGTCTTCACATTAACGTAAATTTACAATTTCAGATGCATACATTTAAAAACCAAATGAAATAGTAAAACGAGAAGAAGCTTAATAGATCTTAAATTTCCTGAAATACGTTTCCAGAATGTTGTAGGGAACTGACGTAGCTATGTCGGCATAGATTAATAGTATAGAATAACATATAAATTTTTTATTGTAAAATTTAATTGATTTATTAGTAAATTGTATATTATACGAGCGAAGTTGGAAGATAACACACATAAGTTTTATTAAAGGATGTTATTAAATCTAGGAAAAGCGGAAATTGCTCCCGACGTAAAATAAAATTCATTTCCGCAAAAAATGTGGAATATTACACCATCAAATTTAGAATTCTTCCCCAAACTTCAACGGAATAATTAATTAGAATAAAATTGGATGAGTATCTTTTCCGACGGGAACGATTTCCGCTTTTCATAGATTTAATAACATCCAAACTCCATTGCCACGAAATCGCGCCGCGTTGCAAAAGACTTCGCGACAATTGCAAACTCAACCTTTAAATTTATTTTTATTTTCAATATTTTCAATATTTACAAGTCACTTTAATTGACGATGAAGACTCTTCTGCTCCATTGATAGAGTTACTAAGCATTTATTTTCATTAATTCATCGCGATTTCTGCAGAATGAAACGTTAACTGATAAATAAAATATTGAAAACAAAAATAATAAATTAAAATATTGTGTTTGCAATTGGTGCGAAGTCTTTTGCAATGCGACACGGTTTCTTGTAAGTGGATCCATTAAACTGATTAATGAAATATTTCACATAAATGAATTGTTTTAAAAATATGGGATCATACAATTTCTTCAAAATCGAAAATTCAATTATAATTTCAAAAAATTAAAATAAACAACGCAAAATAAAAAGTGCATTCATCTGCATTTGAGCCCAATCAGAAAAAAACCAGGAAACCAACCTTTGATTGTTTATTTTGGAGCTCTCTTCAATGTTGTCTTTCTTCTCCCCATCGTAGAACAAATCACTATTCAAAATTTCATTGACTTCATCCTTAATGTCATTATCCTCGTCTTCACTACTCAATGCACCATCCTGTAAAAAGAGAGAATAAACTGTTAATTAATAAAGTAAATTACAGCCAGCATTAGGCCATGATTAATCATAGATGGACTATTATAAACAGCAGCATTAAAGGTTCCCTTGCTTCGTAGTCGATTTAGACTTTTTGGTGGTTTCGAGTGAGCTCTGAATTTAATATTAGTGTTGGGTAAAAATTGTTTTTCATAGTTTTATTCCTTTTTTATCAATTGAACGCATATTGTTTACAGTTTAAGATAAGGCGATTGTTTTCTATTTCACACCAGAATGCTCCTTAACCTAATTTCTATTCCAGCAATTAATTTTGTTTATTGGGTTTTGGTTGTTTTTAAATCCTCGAGAAAATCCGGTTTTATGCAAACGAAGGAAGCATTTGTTTATTTTGTTATCTTCTTAATCCAAAATCAATTAAAGCTCATTTAACAACACAATTGAATTGTATACGATTAAACTTAATAATAATAATAAATAAATGAATAACAACTTACAATCGAAGAACAACAATTGATACAATTATTTTAGAAATAAGCATCAATCGGTGTGCACAAAATCGAAACTCCACAAGTAATCGCGGCTCGAGTGTGGTTGATCAAGAATTTGGTGTTGACAGATATGATATGATATTTTGTGTACCGTGATTGTTTTATCTCAAAAAATGTAACGAATTTTGTTCACATTTGTCTTATACTTACCCTACCTACTTGATTCAACTGGAATGTGCAACAAATATTCTCGCGTTTATTTTGATCGAAAACTTTTTGGAGTATAATATCAATCACCTTTGTATTTTTTGTTATAAATAAACATTAAAAAGGAAATAAAACATTTGTGGTTGGAAAATGTGGGCGTGGCCTGAGTAAGTTAGTGTGTGCATTTATGTAAATTAATCGGATGTTTAATAAATTTGTTATTGTGGTTTTGAGATATATTTATAGGAAAAATTATAATTGTAGGGTAGGTTTTGAATTTATAAAGAAACATTTGTTTACATTTGATAGTCATTTCGGAATTTAGATCATTCAAAAAATATCTCCAAGTTATTGAAATGTTAATAAATCAAATCTAGTTTTACTCTAAATATTCATTAAACCAGTGATACTATATTCTCGCAATATGCACTCCACTACTACGAAGTAGGCGCAAGATGCAAAATATCGCGCACGTCATTTCAAATTTGCAAGAGAAAACTACGTTAAAGGAAACATATACGCACTGAGTACCAACTGGTATGATAATAAACTGAGTACACGTCTTCAAATGTAACTTTTTGAGAAGATGTTAATATCTTTAGATAGTTTATGGAAAACCTAGTTAATTTGTTGTAAACAGTGTTTTAATTAAACGACGTAACAATTTTGAGAAACTCTTAAACATCGGAAAAATCGTTATTTCCAGTTGGCGTGTGTACGTTTAAAAAATTAAAAGAAAATTAAAAAAACTGTTATATTCACACTGGTGAATCCGAAAGCGTCGGTTGAGTACAAAACGCGCTTATGCGAAGCTCGAGCCAAAGTCATTTAAATAAATTAAAATTGAAATAATAGGATTTTTAAATCCACTTTGGAATTAAAAAAAAAATAATAAATGAAAAAAAAAATAAAAATTAAATGTATCAAATACTTTGTATACACTAAACATATTTCTTCTCTCCTAGCATGCTTCTAAATACTTAAAATGGATGTTTTTAAGATTTCTCTTGTGAACGAAGCGTGTTTAGTTCGCGGTTGATGCGATCGAATTGACCAGTGATATTTAAACGAATTATCCTGTTAAACAAAAAGTGATAAATAAATTTTGGGAGCAATTGTTAATTAAACTACTTCATAAATCAAATATATAATCTCCTACCCAAATTGTACGTAATAGACTGAACTCAGTAAACATGCTAAAATATAACTTTTTAGAAATATATTAATATTTTTAAATATTTTAAGACAAGCTTAATTAAATTATAGTAAAAAAGTTTTATTAAAAAGACGTAACGATTTTGAGACAAGCATCGGAAAATCGTTATTTTCAGTTGGCCTCCCGTGGAGCCACCTACTTACACTGGTTAATCCGAACGGGTCGGTTGAGCACAAAACGCGCTTCGGCCACGAACGAAAAACTTTTTCGTTATAAAGACGTGAAAATTTCCACACACGTTTAAAAATGGCAAAGTCGTTATTTCGATTTGGCGTGAAAATATTTCACTATAACTTAACTAGGCTTATCTTAAACTACCTAAAACTTTAAAATCTTACACTAAAGTTAGATTTGAGCCCGTTTACTGAGCTCATTTCATTGCTTGGCTCATTGGCATGCGTGCCAAATTAATTTGTAAGAATAAGACTTCTGAAAAGTCGCTTAAACTTATTCGGGGGGAAACAGAGTAGAGACGAATAACAGAGTAGAGAGAGGGAGAGGGAGATCGGATAGTTTTTGATATTACGGCAGTCCAAATAGTCTGAACGCCTTCTTGTAAGTTTATATTGAATCGCTTTGTCAGCTATTAAGCAATTCTAAATTTGAGTAAATCTGTATTATTCGTTGTGTGCCGGATGTCCTGAGCATAGATGTTCTTGCGTGCATGAAAAATGGGCTTTTCTAACCTATGTAGCCAGTATTCGTCTCGCCATCGTCGAAGGTTTGAATAAGTCTTGCCAAAGTTTCTCTTAATTAACAGGCAAAGTGACCGTTTTAAAGCCCTTCTCCTAGTTCGTGAAATTTTCAGACCTTCAGGACTTCTTTTTAACTTCTGAAAATCTTGTAACAAGTACAATTCGTTGGTAGTTAACTGAAGCTGGAAATGGATCTAGAGACTCACAATACAGCTGAGCTTATTGTCTTTGCAAAAAAACATTTTCATTGGGAAACAATCAGAGAATATGTTTTGGAGTGGTGAAAGCGAGTAAAATCTGTTGAAATGGAGACACTGTATCCGACGCATGAGCGTAAACCTAATAAATTAAAGTTCTAATGAATTCAAATGATGACACTTACTCATTTAGTTTACGTCTCTAATTCAAATAATAATAAATATCCGTGCTTGAGCACATTAATCCTTAATTTACTCAATGAGTTCGAAAATATAAGGATAGTTTTATTGACTTTTTCGAGATTCGATATTAAATTCAGAGATGGAACAGGATGGCATATAATATAACATACACTTTAGATATTCTCAATCTCTTCCAACACATATAGCATATTTTGGTCCGATTCCCAACAATCCAGCACGACTTATGAAAAACACAACAAACGTATTTTGAATGGTTTACGGTACGCTTTATTCCACAATTCGGAATCATATGGAATAGATCGAATCAAACACGCCAATGCAGCAGTAATTATGTTATTTAATCCCTTCTCGAACCGAATATCTGGGTCGAGACTTGTGACCGAAAGCAAAACATTTTCCTTCAGAATTGGTATTGATAGTCCGAGCTTGTAAAGTTCCATATTGGAACGCTAGGAGCAATGAGAACAATTTGCGAACACGGTTTCTGGTCTTAACGACAACAATCAAAATGAGAAATTGGAAAAAGCTTCAGATTCCCCATAAAACTTTGAAAAGTTTTTTTATCGCCCAAGGAAAATTGTGAAATTGAAATCAGTCAAAGTGAAACCAACAAATTTATTCATCGTTTTACCATTTTCTTAAATATTCATGTTTTATTTTAATTAATCACATGAGTACTTTAAAATAATATAACAGTTACTTGTTTTATACAATGACAAATTAATTTCAAAAACAAATATTAAACAACGAAAATAAAAATATTATTGGTATAACACTGATCAATCCGAACGCGTCGGCCGCGAACTAAACATGCTTCGTTCACGAGAGAAATCTTAAAAACATAGAATTTAAGTATTCAGAAGCATGCTAGGAGAGAAGCAATGTGCTTATACAAGATTGAAAAACTGAAACGTACAATAAATGTTTAAAATATATTCCAAAGTTCAATTAAAAATCCTTTTAATTTATTTTAATGACCTTGGCTCTAAAGAGCTTGAAACAGTCGTTTATATATCATTATACCTTAATTTAGTTCTATATCTTATTTCCATTGTTGTGAGAAAACTTAGACTGCCAAAAATTATTATTAAAAGCTTTTTCGTTCGTGGCCGAAGCGCGTTTTGTGCTCAACCGACCCGTTCGGATTAACCAGTGTAAGTAAGTGGCTCCACGGCACGCCAACTGGAAATAAAGATTTTCCTATGTTTAAGCTTGTCTCAAAATTGTTACGTCTTTTTAATAAAACCTTTTTACTACAATATAATTACGCCTGTCTTAAACTAATTAAAAGTATTAATATATTTCCAGAAAGTAAGATTTGAGCACGTTTAGTGAGCTCATTTCAATATTCTATCAGTTGACGTGCCACGGTAAAAAAAATTAAAAATAGTATTCATTACAAAAAAGAATCGCTTGTACAATCTCCATCAACAAATCGAATATCCCTAATAACATAATGATTATTTTTTCCGTCATCCATATCAACAAGAAAGTTTTCATTCAAGCGCATGTACTTTTCGCTCACATCTATTCGAACCATTTGACCACCAGATCTAAAATTTAATAAAAACTAATAAAGACTATCAATAAATGTTAAGTATTTACGAGAGAAGTTCAGGATAGAACTGCGCATCCCAGGCTTTATAAAACGAGTTTGACACATATAATCTACAGCCATCCTTTGATAGTTGCATTAATGCTGGGCCACCTCTGAACCGAACACCTTTTGGTTGATTGCTATCTTCAGGGGGAAGCCACCATCGATCTTCCATTATATTTGATGGTCGAATTCGAACTTCTGGAGAACTCGCTAGAATTCCACCAAGATTTATCTGCAAGTTTATAATTATTTTAAGGAATTCAAGAAAATCAAATTACTCTTGAATTCAATGAAACACGGAATGGATCTTGTATATCATATTTCCATACGAAACCATGCAAATATCCGCAGACAAACAAGAAGCGATCATCCATAGAAATGAGCATATCGGTGAGCATTGGCGGCATCTCATCACTCTGCCAGTTGTCCACCTTTACTGATGGAATTTTCACCACACGGTCTGCTTTCCAAGTCTTGGTCAGAGTGTTCATGTGAATGTGGAATATTGAGCCGCCAATGGCAGAGCACGCAAATGCGTGATTGCAATCAGAATTGTGAAGAAACCTGCAAGTTGTTAATATAGATCAGCGGAATTTAGGTTGTCTACCTAACTATGCTAACAAGGCAACCATCATTTGGATTTAATTCAATGGTTTGAAGTAGTTTGGGCGGAGAAATTTGCCATACATGTAAGTTGGAGCCAAATGTACCCGATACTGAAAATATATTTTTGAATAGAAATATTCATGTTTCCTGGCTTGGTTTAAAACTCCGCTACATTTTTAATTGACGATTTAGTGTTTCTTCAATATTAATATCATTATCTATATGGGTCGTAATATTATTATCTATGGTGGTGGCCAAATGCGAAAACCACCGCTATTAAGGCGCACTTTTTTAAAATAATATTTTTTCATTTAATTTTTATGATTATTTTCTTGTCTATACTCTTTCTATACTGTTTTTGCTTAAATAAGTTGAAGATTTTTTTAGATGTTGTTTCAATAGTGTAGGAATAATCAATAGGAATAAATGGGGAAAATATTAGGGTGAACCAACATTTTTTTTCCGCTTTCCTATGTCTTTTTGTCTAATTGTTTTTTTTTACCAAATAAAAATTTTATATACATGTTTTATACATATTTTTAAAGCTCTTGATCAGCTCTATTATAATATATATTAAAATTTTTAATTGGTCTTTTATATAAAATTTTTTAACTTGTAGAAGAAACATGGAAAAATCCGAAATTCGTGTTCTTTTACGCCATTACTGGAAACAAGGCGAAGTTGAAGGCGACAATATGGTCTCGGATCATACTGCGCGAAATTGGTTCAAAAGATTTAACGACGGCGACACTGATCTCGAGGACAAGACACATTCAGACCGACCTACGACAGTGGATTCTGAAGCAATCCGTGAAGCTGTGGAGACCAATCCATCAATAAGTACTCGCAGATTGTTGGCCGAGCTCGATATTCCTCAAACATCAGTTGTACGACATCTTCACGCCCTTGGGAAGGTCAATAGACGCTGCCGAGAAGTACCTCATGAATTGACTGAAATTCAACCTAGAAAACGTGTCGAGACTTGCCGAAAACTGCTCGAAAATCCGCAAGATTACCGTTTTATTCGTAGAATTGTAACTTGTAATGAAAAGTGGGTCTACTTCAGTAATCCGGACAGACAAAATCAATGGTTGGAACCCGGTCAAACGGCGGAACCGGTAGCAAAATGTGATCGTTTCTCAAACAATGCACTTCTGTGTGTTTGGTGGAATTTCGAAGGCGTAATTTACTTCTAGCTAGTTCCAAATGGTCGGACCATCGACGCAGACCTCTATTGCACCCAACTTGATCGAATGTATGCGGCACTTGGCGAGAAATATCCAGCATTGATCAATCGGAAGCGGATACTCCTTCAACAAGACAATGCAAAACCGCACACCGCCAGACAAACGAAGGAAAAATCAAAAATCTCGACGCCATTGAACTTCTTCCTCATCCAGCTTATAGTCCGGACCTTGCGCCATCTGATTATCACCTTTTCCGATCCATGGCACACTTTCTTCGTGGTCGTAGCTTCAATGACCTGGCCGATGTCGAAAACGGGTTCCGCGAGTTTTTCGCCTCTAAGAACAAGGAGTGGTACCGCAGCGGGATCGAACAACTTGCCGATAGATGGGTTCAAGCCATAGAGTCAAATGGTCTTTACTTTGAAACCTAATTGTTTTTCATGTGTTGTAAAATTATGTTTAAATTTTTAATAAAAAATCGGAAAAAATTTTGGTTCACCCTAATAGTAATAATCATAAAAAATTAAAACGATAAAGTGCGCCACATTTTGCGGTGGTAATCGCATTTGGTGACGACTGTATATATATATATATATCAGGGTTGCACGGAATTCCATTCCATTTTCCGTTTTCCGTCGTTTTTTGAGTTCCATTTCCGTTCTCCGATGTCCGTTTGAAAAAATCGATTTCCGTGCAACCCTGATATAAATTTATTAATAACATTCTAAAAATTTGATTTGAGCATATCTAAAGAGTGTTTTATTTCCATACCAGTTAGCGTACGAGAGATCCGCCGTCAACGTCGCAAATACTGCGACCACGGCCCCATAAAGCAGTGGACCGTCTTTAAGAGGACAATAAGTCTTATGGTAATTTTTTTCTAAATAAGTCTATCTTCTGTTTTTATTCAATCTAGTCGTACATTTAATAAAGAAAGTCTTTCTATCTATTAATCACTCCAAACTAATACAAACGTAACTGATTAACACCTTTGAACGTAAGTCAAGATTTTGTTAAACATTCCAGGTATTTTATTAGTCACCTCTTTTTGGTATAAGGAAGTAAAACAGAATTTAAACAGGAAATTCGCTGAAAAAGGTAATAATCCAAGTGTACTACAACAATACTACAGTAGCACGCTGCTAGTATGGTAATAAAATGAACTCAGTAAACATGATCAAATATAACTTTTTGGAAAGATATCGTTTTTGCAGTTATCGGCGCCTAATGAAGAGCAAAAAAGGAAGAAAAAATTACGATCTCGCATGGACGTCCATACGGCCACAAGGAAATTTTCCGTGTATTTTCTTTTTTTTCTCTTCCATTAGGCACCGATCTCTGAAAGGAAAACAATAGTATTTTTAAAAAGTTTAAGACGAAATTATTTGAATTGTATTTTAAAATGTTTTCTTATAAAGATTTGAAAATTTCCATACACGTTTAAATTTCGAAAATTGTTTTCATTTACAGTAGCTACACAAAATTTTGGATTTAAATTAAAATTAGTGGGCTAATGTTGATTAGACAAATACTTACCATTTTCTAAATCGTCAGCAGTTAGGCCATTACGAAACAATCGAGGTTGACCCCATTCACATGAAATCATAATATTATGCCTCGGCTGAAAAAATGTTTTTTCAAATTAATTGCTAAAAATTTTAGTTTTTATTATTATCAAAAATATAAGAAATTGAAAATTCAATTTCAAACTTTTTGAATTATTCTCAAATAGTCTCAATGGGAATATGAAACAAATATTCAATTTATGTTAATAATTTCTCTGTTTTTCAATACATTTCTTTAAAATTTCTAGATCATATCAGATTTATTACTTTTATTTTTCTCTCATAACCTGATAATAAATTCCTTTAATAAGAATTTGTCCTTCCTTTAAATTTGTATGAAAGTGGATCGAGCTATATGCATTTTTTCTGACTTGCTTAGTTTTATTTAAAATATAATAATTATAATAAAATCTAACAGACTGAAAGAATGTAAAGTTCATTAAAATATTTGAAAATTACAGCATATTAAGAAAAAACCCAAAATTCAAAAAAAAAAGAAAAAATTCCCGTCCAAATTAAATTTTAATACTACTTAATACGTTTTATATTTAAAATAGTTTTAGAGAAATATACATATTCATTATTATAACTTAATTTACCTGTAGAGAAAAATGTCCTCCAAAATTGGAAAATGTCGAAGTGCTCTTTTTTCTAATCTCCCACGTTTTTCGCTCCAGCAAAACAAAATCGCCCTTTCCGTGCCCATTTTTGTCACCCATTATTGAAATATGAATGGGTGCACCAGCAATAGGTAAAGAGTTTACAGCATACGGGGTTGAAACGTCTTTCCTAATTAAATCGTCGTTTTTTATTTCCTGAAATTAAAAAAAAATTAAACAGATTTCAATTTCTTTAGGGTGGCGTTAAACTTTTTGACACGCGTTTTTTGGCATAGTTTGAACAGTTTTTTAGGTTTTCTGCGCTTTTGAAACCATCTGTACGCCAAAGGAAAGTGTCATTTTTTTCAACTTTGGAGCGTGTTTGAATATTTTTAGGTCTTTATAACAAAACAGTTTTCACGAGAATTTAACTATGTTTTTCTTAAACTATCTGAAAAAATTAATATCTTAACGGAGAGTTTAATTTGAGCACTTTTAGTGAGCTCATTTTGTTACCATACCAGTAGTCATGAAAGTATGCATAAGTTTTTAGGTAAACAATCCCAATTTCAGTCATATAAAAAAATGATTTACACTCGCTGACAAAAGTTTTGTCACAAATGTTTTTTCGGGTTTAACTTTTTTGTGACTTGACCAAATTGGCTGATTTTTTGATATGATAGATTCATATGGTTGTAGATTATTTTACAAATTCCCGCTTGTGATTACGATGATCCGTTTTACAGTGACAAGCGTTTATCGTAAAACGCGTAGCTCAAAGATATTACGCACTTTTCTTGCACTGCATTTTTTAATAATTTTTAAAGTTCAACTATATTTTTTTATAATTTATTGAAAATATCAGTTATTGGCAACATTTTAGAGATGACTCCACGTAAAGAAACTCCAATTGCCACCCGGCAAGCTGTTATCAATATGAGGGAAAACGGAATGCGTGGTACCGAAATTTCCATGGTAATTTAAACCAAATTTTGCTACTATAACATTTTAAACACTGATTCACATAAAATATCAAAAAATCAGCCAATTTGGTCAAGTCACAAAAAAGTTAAACCCGAAAAAACATTTGTGACAAAACTTTTGTCAGCTAGTGTATGCGTCCAATATACTTTTCATAACTATTTTTTCTGTATTATCTATGTTATACAAAAAATGAGATGAAAAGTTCTCTAATACTGTAGTTTTTGTGCATATGCAAAATTCCAGTCACATATAACTAACCTTCTCTATCCGAAACTTGTTATTTTCAAATGCAACCACATAAATCTTGTTTGTATTCATGCATGGTATAACAAGATGACTTCGCACAACCTGAATTCAAACTGTTCAATAATAAACACATCTAGAAACCTTCTGCATATCGCTAAAGAATTCTGCTGATTTTGTCCAATTGATCCTTCCCGGCTCATCTCCATTAGATGTCAAATTGATTTCACTAACAATTTGACAAAAAGTTGGACTACTTGAATCGAGATCGACTAAAACGATCTTGTCCGATTTAAAACCTTTCATAAATGAATATTGGCAAACCAAAAGAAAAACGAAGCATACCAATAGAATGGGGACATGATAGAATAGCCAAACGCTCATCATCTTGCTCTTCTTCTGCTTGCTTGTAATCGTAAGTTTGATGCTCAACTGTCATTGGCGGTCGTTCTTCAGTTTTGGCAAAGTTTTTAAACTTTTCGGCGATTTCAATTTGTTGAGCCGTTTCGGTAGCCTCATGGCTCTTAGAAACATTAATGAATGTAGTGTTTGAACAATTCTTACCACACAAATTCCCATGAAACTTTAAAGGTGGGGTGAATTAGCTAGAAATATATGAAGTCTAATTTGCAGTTTGCTCTTTTTTGTTGTTCATTCTGCCTAATAATCCGAGATGTGAATGGATTATAACGATTTTGACTTTAAGACGGATCGCGAGGAATTATAATCTTCCATGTATTTTCTTTTATTTTACTATATTAGACTATATTAGTAGTATTTGAATTTTAAGTGTGTTTATATAGATATTGATAGTTACAGTAAACTAGCGTATCAAGAAAGATAATTTTATTTATATTCCCTGAACATAAAATATGAAAATGTCAGTAGATAACACGCACACGTTAACTGGAATAATAATAAAATGAACTCAGTAAACATGTTCAAATTCAATTTTTAAGAATGATATTAGTATTTTTGGATAGTTAATATAATCCTAGTTAAATTGAAGTGAAAAATGTTTTATTGAAAAAGATAAAAACAGTTTTCAGACATTCTTAAAAATTGGAAAAACGTTGTTTCCAGTTGGCGTACACGCGATATACGGAACATTAATAAACTTGGTACTTCATGTATAATCATAAGATATCCGAAAAGTCGTTAATCAATATTAAACAAATTGATAACAATCTTTGAAACATTTCATCGAACAATTGGAATTCTCGATACGATTAAGGCCAAATGAGCAAACACGGAATTTCGATTTTCCGTAACTACACTCTCAATTATTTGATTATCACTTGTCAGGACATCCTAAAAATTATCTAATTAAAACGAAAACAAATTATTAAATACCGTGAAAAACGATTTGAGTTCAGTTATTTTCTTGTTCTGCGCTTTTTGAGCTTCCACAGTTGCTATTCGAAGTTCCTAAATACAGTTAATAGTAGTTGTTATTGTCATAACTCGGAAGTACCTGCTCCTGTAATAATCGGTTCTCCAATACTTTTGCGTCATTTTTGTATTTGGCTAATGTTTCTGTCAGCTCATCAATCTAAAATGTGCTAAATATAATAAGTTACGGCTGCGTTTTTGGAAATTTTTCCGATAGGTTCGCATCACGTCGCCAAAAAGTTGAACTACCGTATAGTTACGAATTATTGAACTCGTCAAGTTTAAGAGTGTTAATAAAACTATTATTATTTGACTAATATTATCTTTTTTTGTGTACACCAAATTATTTCGTAAAAAAAAATATACAGAAGCTCAGAAATGTCATTTAAATCTTAAATATCGTAAAACTTTAAAGTGAAACAGATAATTCGACAAGCCTATAACATTGACATTTAAATTAGTTTTAAAATCACACGTGGAATTCAATAAAATTGGTTAAAATATTGCAAAATCGTTATTTTCCATTGAAGTTTTTGTGTTTTAAGAGGTTTTTGAATTAATAAATCCACTAAAATGATGTGAATAAGATTAAAATTATGATACATTATGGAAACAAATTTTTTTTAGAGTTTAAAAGCTTGTCGCTGCTAAGCTCAATAACGCTATAATTATGGCTATAATTGAGAATTGAAGCAAAAAAAAATACCACCCGCTATAGGAAAATGACTGTCTACTTTCACGCATTAAACCCTATTTTAGCTATTGTCTTTAATGTTCTCACAATTTTTTGATTAAAAATATCCATTATTTACTCAAATATATTTTAAATCATTTCAAGCGGAAACAAACAACAAAAATGGGTTAAATTTATTAAAATCATAATTTGCGAATGACGTGCGCATTAAACGTTGATTTGTATCACACATTTGTACTAAAAACCAAATCCAGATTCCGAAACAGTTCCGCATTCTGTCATTCCGCACATCTCTGATTTTTACCAAAAAAAACACGTAATAATTGAGTTGAGGAATAAGTTCGTAGAGTGTTTATATAATCTTTTGGTTTACAACAATTTTTGATGTTTGGAGAAGATATATTTATATTTATTATACCGTTTTTTCTGCTCTGCAAGACTGAGTGTTTATGTTGTTCTGAAATTTTGAATTTTCATCATTTTTCAGGCTAAGAAATGGGGTATCCAGCAGCCTCCACCTAAAGCAAAAAGCAGACGAAGCCACTCGGGAATTATGCAGAGTGTATGGAGAAGGTTGTCTTACGTTAGGCGTATCTACTGCAAAAAAATGATTTGAAAACTTCAAAAATGGCGAATTTAATCACAAGTCGTGAACTGGCCGAGAAAATTCTGAACCCCAAATTGAAAAACGTTAAATTGAGTGCTTATGCTCATGTTTTTTTTTTTTGATTTTTCTAGATAGTTTAAGACGCGCTAGGAAAATGGAGTGTCAAGTTGTATGAAATTAATAGGTGTAAGGCTGTAAAAGCTCAATTTTTCGGGAATAACTGTTTTCGAGAGCCGGTATTGAGCGGAAATTTTTACCAGTTGTTTCTGAAAGTGTTTGAAAATGCGTGGACAAGCGCCATACAAAAATAAGAAAGAAAATATTTAAACGTGTATTACTAATTTAAACGTATGATTTTTACATAATTTGGCACGTAGTTGTTACGAGCCCGTCTTAAACTATCTAAAAACATGCGCTTCTTTCCGAAAAAAACCAGGACATACGCCAAGGCCGAGTGTCAAGAAAGATATTCATCCTCAAAAAACGATGATCAGCGTTTGCATTGTGAAATTCTCGAAAAAAACGCCACAGCACAAGGAGTTCTATGTTGCCAAGATGCGCTGCGTAAATGATGCTATTCGACTGAAAAGAACCGATCGACAAGGCAAAGTCATCTTGCTCCACATCACCTTTCATTTTTTTTTCCTATATGTAAGAACACCCTGAGCTTCTTCTTTCACGAAATGTATTAATTTGGTAGCTAAAGTCGATTATAGAGATTTATGTTTACTGAAAGATAGCAAAACCTTGTTACTAACAACTAAAACTTTTCAAAACACTTTTAATTCATTAAAATTTAGTAAAATGGGAGCTGACTACATTAAATAACGCCAAATGAAAATTAACATTTCTAACGAGTCATGCTACTTGTAAATCAGACTTGAATTGTCGTTAAATGTCTGAAATTCCTGACAAAATTATCATTTCTGGGTTTACTGTTAAAATATTCCATTTATTGTGGGTCTTATAATTAAAAAACAACATTTTATTATAGAAAATCACTAACCTTTAGTTTTAAATCAGATTCAATTTCCATGTATTTATTCAAAATCGTCTTATTTTTATTTTCCAACTCTTCAATCCGTCTTCTACCATCTTTCATTGATTTTTCTGTCTTCAAAAACATCCAATAAAAATGTTCAAAAAGAATTAAATATTTTACCGTGATATTACTTTTTTCTAACAATTGTCGTAACTTTTTGTTTTCTTCAGACTTTTCTTCAAACTTTACCCTTTCCTTATTGATAATCTCCTCTTTATCTTTTATGGTATCCTCTAATCGTTTTGCTTCCATCGTCTTTTTCTTTATTTCAACTTCTAGGTGCTCAATAACCTGAAAATAATCATTATTAGAAAATTCGAACCTTATATTTAACCTCATTCTTCATTAAAGTATGAGCTTTATTTTCCAAATTCGCTTCCAAACGAACTTGATGAACAGCATTCTCATATTCCATTTGTAGATCTTTCCGAACTCTAAAAAATGTGATGCTATAAGTAATAACACTTTGTTAACTTTTCTGTTGCGGCTATTTTAACACTTCTCTCATCCGCTTCCATTCTACGAATTGTTTCTTCCTGAAATAATTAATTAAGGAATTAATTTAATTTTTATTATAATGTAACAAATAGCAAGAATTTTAACTTTATGACACGAGTGGCCAAAACAAAATTATGAAAAATATCTCTAAAACCTAGGTAATTGTGTCAATTAAGAATTGACTGATAGTTTTATATCAATGAATGGTTATCGTCGGAGGCTTCCTTCCTGAGTGGCCGTCCAAACGAGAAACTCATTTTGGTTTAATTTTTTTTCATCTCCCATCAGGCACCCACCTCTAAAAAGTGCAATATTTAAATTCCACTATATCCATTTCTCAGCAGTAACCTCAGCAGTTTCAAGAAGTCAATATTCATCCATTAAAGTATCAAGCGGTCGATTATCAGGTTCGATTTTATACAGTTAAACAAAAATTACTCGCACATTTAGATTAAGTGTTCATTTTTGTAAAAAGAAAATTGTAAACTAAATGAAACCTTTTCTTCCAGCGTTTTTTTCATTTCATTAAACTTGGTACTCATTTCGACAATTTCCAGTCCAATCCTATGTTGATTTCCCAGCTGAGTATCTCAAAATAAAATAAATTGTAGCTTTTTGTGATTTCAATAATTTTCTTACCCATAATACTCATGGAACTTTTCAACTTTTCAATTTCATTTAACAGTTTATCTTTTTCTTCCTCGTATTTGTCATATTGCTGACGCGTTTTGATTTCATGGTTTTTGTTTTGATTTTCCAACATATCTTCTAATCTTGCAATCTTAAGAGCAATTTGAGAATAATTATGCAGGTTTTAACAAACATCATCGTCTTTTTCTTCAACAAGGTTCTTCAAATATCCGATGACTTCGTTTGTTTCGAAAGTCAAATTCGTGTATTTCACTTCAAGATCTTCATTTTCAACAATAAGTTTTGCAATAGTTTCCTGAAGTTTATTCAAATGAAAGATATAACTGAACGCCAAACAAAAATGGTGAATTTCTAATATTTACTAATAATTTCTAATAATGAAGATTGACATGAATATTTCTGATTATTGTTATCTCAAAATTACGATATTTGGCTAAAATTATTACCAAATTTAAAAAGCTATCTGAGATTTAATTTCCTACAAGCATAAATGAGCATCCATAATTTCAAAAGGCGGGAACTGTTTTTAATGATGGAATCACAAACTTTCTTGCAGAATGGTAACAGAAAACACAAGATGGAAAATTGAATTCCGTAAAAAAATTATCTAGTAGAACTGCAGTAATCAGAATCCATGGAAGAACAATCGATATTCCATTGAAAAGAGGGTTCCGTCAAGTTGACTGGGCTTTACCATCTCGGTTCACATTTGGTCCCCAAATTGTTATCGGTGAAGCCGATAAGGAGAGTGTGAGAGAAGCTGGAGTTATTCGTATTGATCGGAAGTTTTTGAAACGACTCGAATTCGCTTACAACACATCGTTCCGGCGTTGCCCTATGGTTGCCAAACTTGGTGCCGGACACGAGGTGAAGCAAAATTCTTTCGGAATTGGAACATCGAAGTTGGGCAATAGCAAGAGGAAGACCTAAAGGAAGGTGGTCCAATACAGTCAAGTTTTGCGTCTCGAATTTCGAGCCGTCAACTACCAAGTCAACTCGAAGTGCAATCGGCATGCTCGAGGAGAAGACGGCTTGGTTACAATTGGCAAGGCGAAGCCGAACACTCTGAAGAGAGTTGGGCCGCATCTTGACACACTCGGAATGTCGACGGACAATCAAGTAATCAAGCAATCAAGTTTGCAACTGAAGAAAAGGTGTGTGGAATCCCGCAAGATGATTCCACAGTCCTCTCGAAGCCGGCACCGTGGAATTACACATTTTATATACCGAGCGAGGTTGCACAGAAATCAATTTTTTCAAGCGGAAGACAGAAAATGGAAATGGAAATATTTTTTTGAAACGGACAATGCAAGATTGAAAACGGAACTCAAAAAACGACGGAATTGGAAATCTGAATACCGTGGAACTATGATACATATAAGCGATTTATAGTGTAAGATGTAGTCGTCGCCAAATGCGATTACCGCCGCAAAGTGTGGCGCACTTTTTCTAAATATTATTTTTTCATTTAATTTTTATGATTATTTTCTTGTTTATGCTCGTTCTATACTGTTTTTTGCTTAAATAAACTGAAGAATATGTTTTAGATGTTGTTTCAATCGTGGAATAAATGTGGAAAATAATAAAAATCATAAAAATTAAATGAAAAAATAATATTTAAAAAAGTGCGCCACACTTTGCGGCGGTAATCGCATTTGGCGACGACTATAGATAAAGATAAACGCCATACGTTCCGGAATAAGGGAGCGCTCAAGAAACAATGATATAAATGAATTTTAATTTGTTTAATATCGAGTAATGAGAAATTGACAATTCCAATTGTATTTTAACAAAAAATAAAAGTAATAAATCTAATTTGATCTAGAAATTTTGAAGAAATATAATAAAAAACGGAGAAATTATTAACATAAATTGAATATTTGTTTCATGATCTCTTTGAGACCATTCAAAATAATTCATAAATATTGAAATTGAATTTTCAATTTCTTATATTTTAATAATATTACACCATAAATAATTAAAATTACATTTTTTTCTAAATCCGTAAAATACAATTGCTAAGATTTAAACCTACCTGTAATATATCAATCTGATTTTCGTAAGGATTGATTTCTTCAGAATTTCCATCCATTTGAAAGCGATATTTTTCGAGAAATATATTTTAATATTTAATAAAAAGAAAACGAATAATCCGTATTTCAGAAAAAGAACATTTTAATTGTTCACTGAAGCATAGTAAAGTTGAATCCATTTTATATTTATTTCTATTTAATATTATTTCGATTTTTTAAAGCATCATGTAAGAAAAGATATTCTACTAAAATCACTTAAAGCAATATTGAAGAATACCAAATTAAATTAAAGTTGTTTTTAGCGTTGTGAGTTATCTATAAATTTAAGGCCTGTAATTGATGTTTCAAAAACTGAAGCTCCGTTTACTTACTCCAATGTAATATTTTAGTACACTTTTTGGGTTTTTAGATAAAGCCCATACACCTAAAGGTAAACAATCTATAAATAATACGCGGGCACTCCAAATTATGTGTTCGATTCAATGCGATCGCGTGTTAACTGCTGAGGGGCGTGGCCTTTTTTTAAATTTTATTTTAATTTAATTTTTTCTTATTAATTAAACAATCAACTTAGAGCGTTTTAAATTTTTATTGTTATAATCATATAGAGCAAAACATGGAGAATTTTTTAATATATGATTCAATATATATCATTGTAAATAACAATTGTTTTTATTTAATTTTAAAAAATATCGAAATTCCTAAATATTTTTTTAAAGGGCTTTGTTTTTTTATTTAAACACATTTCAGTTTGTTAGGCATAAAATTACGAATGTTTTGATACCCATATCATTACTATACTCTCGACCATTTTTTCACAATAACGACTTTCCTATAGGCTATTTTCCTCGTTTTTCTTGACTTATTAATCGTCTCTCTACATTTGTTTTGAAATATTTTATTTATTCAGGATAACAATGAACAATATTAACGAATTGAGACCACGTGTGACAGATCTGCAGCCAGAAAAGAACAAGTAGCCATGTTCAGAAGGTATCATTTTCAACAGATTTTGCACTTTAACTTTTTATTTAGGAATCCGTTCTCAATATAAATGAAATTCGTATTGAAAAATGGAGACAGGACGAATGATAAAAGAAGTGACGGCAAACGACATGCTCACACATTGGCGTAATTGTTTTGTTTTTTAATAATTATGACCTGATTAATAAATATTTATTTGAAGAACACGGTTGAAGAGTGAAATCGCGCTGTTGCAGGATAAAAATGAAAGCCTGAAGGCCGTCGGTTTAAACATATTTAAGTTCATATAATAAATAGTTAAAATAAATTTATTCAATATATGGATAAATAACAATTAAGTTATAAACATCAAATTACATAAAGAGAATTATTAAACGGGGTTATAGATGGTTCGTGTGAGATGAACAAGAAAAATGACAGGCTGATCGACGGTTTAACATTGATTTTTATTTTTAAAAAATGATTACCCTTTAGAAAATATGAATTTGAAATATGACATCAATACTCAATTTCTTTTCGATAATAATAACAACATAGCTCAGATGAACGAAGGTTTTATATCTTGTTGGAATAATATATTTTTATTAAGAACAAAATATAAGCGAATGGTTTCGGGTTATGGGATTGAAACCAAGATTTACAGCTTTTGGTTAGTTGAAATCACTATCTCAACGAAGAAAATGAAATCTGTTGTCTCGAGCCGATTGTGTTAGTGTTCAGTCGTGTACTCATGGAAACAACCTAACTCTGACGGATAGGCATTACAAGGGAATTCGAACAATAAACCTGACCAGCACCAATATTTATACTGGTGAAAATCTTGTATTTATTGTGAATATAAAGATTGCCTCGACGATTACATTCTGCATCTTTCAAGATCAGTATGGAATGGCATACCCGAATCAATTGATTTACCGGAGATGGAGGAGGCGACATTGGATCTTCATGGGATAGTTTGAATTTTTCATTGCAAATAACATTGCCGCAGTACAATACGCACAATGATTTTTGACGGCTTCAGCATATGATGGGAACGAGAAAGAACTGGAAATAAAATAAGCATCTTCTATAATGCTGACCCTCTTTCAATCCATTATGTTATATGGCGGAAGATACAAATTCGGAGAAATTGAAATAAACGTACGAGTTTTGTGGTTTTAAAATTAATTCCGTTGTTTTTAAATTTTCCACAGCATAGCTCTGATAATTTTTGTCCGATTTGTGACGCATTACGAGAAGACCATCACAACCAACCAATATTAGCAGCACCAAGAAGACAGCGCCCAAACGAAGGTTTCCCAGTCAGCTCCGAGTTAATTGTACCTCCGCCGCTACATATTATGCAAGGTCCTCAATACAATTTTGCATTAGTTTTGTACAAATAAGCAGAAGACACAAGTGTACAGGATATTGAGATCATGGTCGTTAAATGTCTTACTGGTCAGGATTGTAGAAAGTTTCTTCAAAACCTTAGACGGTCATACTCTTCGATAAGCTCGTCCACTAACTAAACAAACAAGTTGCATTTAGTTGAAGCACATTAGTTTCTGCTTATTCTGAAATAAAAGTCGTGAGGAATTATGGAGAACAAGGCCTGGAAGCGTTGCATCGAATAGGAAATATTGAAGCTTCCGACTCAAGCGGGAATTCTTCATGAAGGCTCTTCTTGGAATAATTTCAGACGAATCAAATGATGACACTGATAGGGTGAGTAAAGAATTAATAAAAACTGACTTACTTTAGTAAATGCAACATGTTCCATACAAATCGATGTAGCTGAATTACGGGTTGGAGATTGAAGTTAGTCGTTCAAATCAATATCAGATAATATCATTATCATTTAAACTTTCTTTGAATATTATATTTTATTTTAGCAGAAAAATATACCGTCGTATAATAATAATAATAATAATGAATAAAATGTTCTTGGATGTGCGAAGATACATTGGTTGATTGTCTCATTGCCTATTTTCGATCTAAATAAATCAATAACACCAAGGAGAGGGCACAAAGAGGATCAATGAAACACAGAGCACGAGGAAATCAGCCTATAGGAAAGTCGTTATTGTGTAAAAATGGTCGAGAGTATAGTAATGATATGGGTATCAAAACATTCGTAATTTTATGCTTAACAACATGCACTAAGTTTCAGAAAAAAATTAAAGCCCTGAAATCCAATATTTGAATGTTTTTATAATTTTTTGCATAATAAATAACAAGACTTGAAGACAATTGTATATATTGAATCATATATCAAAAAATTATCCATGATTTACTCTATATAATGGTAACAAGAAAAAATTAAAACGGAATAAGTTAATTTTTTAATTAAAAAAAAATTAAATAAAAATCATAGAAATTTATTGGACGAAAAAAGCCACACCCCTCTCGCAATGCCGCGATACTCATTGAATCGAACACATTTCAACTATTTTGATTTGGTGTGCGCGGGAATTTATAATAGATGTTTGAAAAATCGTTATTTTCTATTGCCGTGCCCCACGTTTTTTAAAGTTCTTTCTAATATATTTTTCTTAAAGAAGTTAGGCAACAATCAAGAAACAAGTCGTGAACTTGCAGTATATTTGAAACAAAAATGTGAACTAAAATTTACTAGGCCACGGCACAATCAAGACTAAATTGGTGTAAATTAAGGTGAGCTTAATTTACCATGTTACATACTCTAGGTGACATACACTAGCTGACAAAAGTTTTGTCACAAATTTTTTTTTCGGGTTTAACTTTTTTGTGACTTGACCAAATTGGCTGATTTTTTGATATATTAAGTGAATCAGTGTTTAAAATGTTATAGTAGCAAAATTTGGTTTAAATTACCATGACAATTTCGGTACCACGCATTCCGTTTTCCCTCATATTGATAACAGCTTGCCGGGTGGCAATTGGAGTTTCTTTACGTGGAGTCATCTCTAAAATTTTGCCAATTACTGCTATTTTCAATAAATTATGAGAAAAATATAATTGAACTTTAAAAATTATTAAAAAATGCAGTGCAAGAACAGTGCCTAATATCTTTGAGCTACGCGTTTTATGATAAACGCTTGTCACTGTAAAACGGATCATCGTAATCACAAGCGGGAATTCGTAAAATAATCTACAACCATATGAATCTATCATATCAAAAAATCAGCCAATTTGGTCAAGTCACAAAAAAGTTAAACCCGAAAAAACATTTGTGACAAAACTTTTGTCAGCTAGTGTATGTGTGGACTGTTATGCCGTCGAACTAGCAGGACACCACCATACAGTACGGCACATCTGATGACACGATTCCGACTCCACGGATCAAAAGGACAATCAGTTGCTCGCTCGACAGGGCTACCGTAAGGTCGCTTCTATTTGGGAGAAGCGCTCCGAGCGTGGGTGAGATGTTAGCTCCTATTCTAGCTTCTTTATTTGCTTTATTCCCGTATTGTGTTCTACATGTGAAGTCGGATAAAGTTTATTAATATCTAGGTGTTCTGTGTTCTCGGTAGTGTCCGCCAGCTATTCCATATAATGAGTGTTCCTTATTAAGATTACATCGGATCCTCACACTAACTATTCTTCGGATCGCCAAGAAGAAGGGGAGTAGGTGGGGGATGCGTATTGCAACGACCATAAGCACGTCAACCAAATGAATTAGAAAAAAACAGGATATCAGAAGATTCATTTAAATCAAAGTTTCGGAAAAATATAAAGTACACAAAGTATTTTGAGCAAAACCTGTAAATATTCCGTAAAAATAGTATTTACCTTGCACGAAGAAGCACATAAAATCTATTTAAATATTGAAAAATCATAATTTTCTTTAACCGAAAAAATACGCAAATTTTATTGTTTTAAAAATATGCCGTATGGTTTTAACACTTGCCTAGCCATTTTACTTTATTAGTATTTTTTTAACTAACAGCAATAGTACAAAGTTTGAATTTCAACAGCTTAACGTTCAAGTTAATATGAATTCTAAATTGAAAAACTTCTTTGCGACTATCATTTAAATTCAATTGAACCCTGGCTTTGTAGGCTAAGTCCCCAAATTTGAACATATCATTAATGATAATCCCCATCAATAATTACATTCCTTTCCAACACGAAGTAAAGACAACTTTCTCCAAAAAAGATTTCATTGTTCAAAATGATAAGACCATTGTCCATTCATCCAATGATAATCGAGAAAAAAAAAGAAAAAATCGGCTGTTCAGCTATGCAGCTTATGATCCTGTTTAATTTGATCGTTTTTCATTCAAAGCTAATTGAATCAATTCAAGTGTAGACAGAAAAATAGAAGAAAAAGTATAGAATAATGTATTTATTTAACCTCTTTAATAAATAATAAATAATAAATGAATTTGACCAAAAATGAAAATTGCACAATTTGAGAATTGCTCTCAAATAAACACCGTTTAGCGGCGAGTACCGTCCTCGAAGAAGACGCCACCGTCCAAAGCGCAGTACTTTGGACAAATTCCCTTCTCTCCTGGTGTTCCTGCTGGCCCTGGTGGTCCTGGTGGTCCGGCTTGTCCGTCGACTCCTGGTGGTCCGTCTGGTCCTGGGGATCCCTTTGGTCCTGGTGGTCCTGGTGGTCCGTCGTTTCCTGGGGCTCCTGGTGGTCCTGGTGGTCCAGCTGGTCCTGAAAGACAATTAATATTAAGGGAATGTGTTTTCTTAATGATTTCTTACCAGCATCTCCAGCCTCTCCTGGGGCTCCTGGGACGAGTGGCTCGGATTGGGCTGGTTGTCCTGGGTCTCCTTGTGGTCCTGGTTGTCCTGGCTCTCCTGGTGGTCCTGGTGGTCCTCTTGGTCCTGGTTGTCCGTTGGTGGCGTCGGTTCCTGGGCGTCCTGGGGTTCCGGCCTCTCCTGGGTCTCCTGGGGCTCCTGGTGGTCCTGGTGGTCCGGGTGGTCCTTGTGGGCATGGCTTGCATGGTGGTGGAGTGGTTGGCTCACATGGGGCAGTTGGTGGCTTTCCTGGCACTCCTGGTTGTCCTGGCGATCCTGGACGTCCTGGCTTTCCTGGCTTTCCTGGAGCTCCAGCTGGTCCTGGTGGTCCTGGAAGGCAGCAGCCCTCGCATTGAAGGTTGGCACTTGGGTTGACGTCGGCGGTTCCATAACCAGATTGTCTTGCGGTACGGTTTCCTGGAGCAGCTGGTCCGGCATGAGTCTTCATGAAGTTGACCTCAGCGAAGATATCCTTGGCGGATCCCTAAAACATTGGAAAATAGAAATTGTGAGGGGAAAATCATATGCAAACCTTGCAGAAGCTGAGCTCATGGTTCATCTGCTGGCGAACATGGGATACATAATTGTAAACCATTGGAAGTGTCAACACCACTGAAAGCACGGCAACAATGGAGAAAGACACAGCCGAATAGGCGACGAATTTATAGGCCTTTGTGCGACCGTCAGATGAATCCATGATGATCTATTGGCTTGATTCGAGTTCTGTGTTAATAGAAAAGACGAATCAAGCTGTTGATGATGGTAGATGTGCGAATCGCCGCGCTTTTATACAGTTGCGGTGATTACTGGTAACATGATTGAGTCGGGGCTTGCCCGCCCTCCCCCTATCACTACTGGCTTCAATTGATGATAAGAAGAGACGAATACGGCGCCTGGTAAAATTCACTTTCATCGACGCTTAGAGATTGTGCTGTTCGGTCGAGGAAGGGATTTGAGCGCCGACTAGATGTTCTTCTTCATGGCGAGGCGCATGACATCAATCTTGACCCATTTTTAGATTTGATTTTTACTATGCTATTTGTTGATTGTTTACCTATCAATCACTGATGCAAAGAGTTGTGATAATATTTATTATATGTTAAATACTTTAAAATATATTCTAATTAGTATCGGTGTGACAAAAATGAATTAAATGTCTTGCTAGTGCATAGGTATCAATTTGAAGAAACTGGATAAGTGGAATTTTATTGCCCGATTTGGCAAATTGCCATCACCTCATTAACGTGATTAATTAAGTGACGAGAATTTCAAAAAATTCATGATCAATTGTATGGTTTCATTAAATTAAAATTATGAGGAACCAAGGAATGATTACTTCTTTTTAAGTTAAATCAAAATTTCAATAATGATTAGTGCGGTTATTTATATAAATTCAGATATGTTGAGGATCTTGTATCACATTTCACATATTTTATGTTATATGGAGTTTTGATTAATATAATAGGTTGGCAAGAAAAAAATAATGTAGTACTACGCTAATTATAGGCAGAATCCCAGTTAAAAGGAGAAATAGAGAATCTCAGAAAAAGAGCATAACATTATTGTTCAAAAAACTACTATACTTGAATGGCGTGAAAAAAATTTACGTAAAAATTAGAGAGATATGATTAAATATAATAATATTGATATTTTCAATACGGAAGCCGCCATTTCCCCAGGAATTAATTGGTGAGAATACCTTTTCAAGACGAGTTTATCATAATCAACCATTCAAACGTATAAATTAGCATAAGATTTTTACATCACCTTTTGAATCGTGCCTCCAAAAAATTTAATGGTTGCAGAAATTTGATTTTGCTGAGCTCCTCTAGCTTCTATACCAATTTTTTGAACCAACGAAAAAATTAAAATAATGGGAAGCAATTAAAAATCAAACTTTGCGTTTTTTGGTTATTGCGTAAAATAAAATCCATTAGTTGTTATCTGCGTACTTTGTGCATATATGCGGATTATTAATTGTATTACTTTTAAATGGAATATGATAAACTGGTAAAAATAACTTTATTTATCAATTAAGATAACTCTACAACATAAGTAATGGTTATAGATTTTAAGAGCTTAATTTAAATCTAAAACTTTTTTATTCAGGAAAATAATTAGAAAAAATATAAAAAAGTGAACAACTGTTGAACGCTGCCGAGGCTAGAACTTCCATAGATTCAATTCCGATCGGCCACCAGTCGGCCATCAAACTACATTTTTAAAAAACTAAACATTTTTTAAAACAATTTTTTCATGTGACTTTAAGATTTTGGTATTAATCTATGCTAAAATATTCCCATAAGGTTTAATTATAAATGCTCTGACTAGCTCCTGCTTTTAGAATTTCATTTGGTTTCTTTGTAGAATTTAGTTTCAATACTTCAATTGAAAGGATAAAAATTGTTCACAGTTAAGATAGTAGTAGCCAAAATTTCAGAAAATTTTTATTATTTGAAGAAAGTTTTGGACAATATTAATAATTTCTCTGAATTTCGTCTTCATGTATTTACGACTTTCATATTCAGAATAATCATTTTTTGGACCAATGGGGTTGGAATATTCTAATTTATTATAGTGAATTTTTAAAAAATTATAATAAATATTTCTAGACTAAAAGAACGACTTAAATAACCACCACTGACATTTATAGATAAATGGGTTTACCTTTTTAAATTCAAAAAATAAATATATCACATAACAGTAGAAAGGAAAAAACCCAATTTTATAACCTCCATCAAATTTTATTGACGTTGCATTACGATGTTTGCGGTAATATTGTACAATGTACAAATTTCAACCACTAACAATTTTACTCTTCATTTAGGCTTATTATTCATTTCAGAGATCGATGCCTAATGGAAGAGCAAAAAATTAGGGGAGAAGAAAAGGTCTTGTTTAGACAGCCACACGGCCACTAAGGCCAACGAATCTCTTCCTCTTTTGTTTCTCATCAATGTTTGTTATCTATTTTTTGTTTATTATTTGATGACAAGAAATGAAAAGTTTAATTTAAAAATGAAAATGGATGAAATAAAAATATTGATGACAAACAAAGATTCGATGGCCTTAGTGATCGTGTGGCTGTCTAAACAAGACCTTTTCTCCGCCCCTAATTTTTTGCTCTTCCATTAGGCATCGATCTCTGAAATGACTAATATATAAGTTATACATTTAGAGTTTATTAAGTTTTCACTTCAACAGGCACGCCATGACCAATGCAAAATGCGACATAGTCACCAAAGTTTTTTATTGCACTTAAATAAAAAACGATTTTTCAGCGTTTAAAATAGTAAAATCCCGTATCAAAATATGATGTATATGTAAATAATAAACAATATATAAAATGAGGTAACTAAAATAAGTAAACATGTTAAAATCGAATTTTTTGGTTAATAATAATTATTATTATTAGAAAACCGGGATAAACCGATGTGAAATACTCGGTTCACGTTGAATAAAAATATGTTCGATTCCGAAATGACCAAAGTACGAATATTTTCGCTGAATGATTTATTATTTCAAGGAAGTTGATCAAATTATGTATTAATGTGCAAATTTCAATGCTTAATTTGGCGGTGTTAACAGTCATTTTTACACATTTTTTGGCGTATTCATGCTGGTTGCATAATTATTTAATACATGAATCTTCAAATTATCTGGGTTTTTGACTGTTTTCCGATGTAATTAAGTTCTTGAAGAAAATAAGATGTTAAAGAAAACTGTATCGATGAATATTTGTGGTATTGGGATATGCTATTAAGCAAATTATGACCAATTGAATGGTTTATAGTTTCTGTCTGTAGTAATACAAATTTTCGAGATAATTCTGTTTTTATAAGACGCATATAATGCTCTTCAAACTTGTTACACAGTGCGATGATTTTCGTCGGGTTAATAGTTAGAACGTGTTGGCCGGCTACTAATTCCAGCACGGATTCCATCCATCTTCCATCTTTCAATTTTTATTGAGCATATAATATTTATAATAGTTTTGTATATACTCTTCTGTTAAACAATAATCAATAAACAACTTATTGAAAATAAAAATAATAAATTAAAAGGTAGTGTTCGTGCAATGGGTGCAAAGTCTGCTGCAATGCGGCGCGGTTTCGTGTCAGTGAAGTGCAAACCCAAAAACAGTTAGCCGGGAAGTTGAACGTTACGCAGTAAGAAGTTTCAATTCGATTGCACTTATTAGGGGAGATTCAAAAAGAATGAAAATTTATTGATGGAATTAATGGGACGACAACCAGAACCGCGATAAATGAAATGCGAAATTTTGCCCTTTCGACATCAGCACAAGGCTTTCTTGTATCGAATCATTACTGGAGATGACAAAGGAAACATATTCGAGTATATTGTGCAAAAGTATTCTTGGAAGAAAACCGGAAACCCTCCGAACTTGGTTCCAATTCCGAATACCCATGTCAAAAAGACTATGATGTGCAACGAAAAAGGATATACTATAAGCTGTTGAAACCTTGTGAAACAAATTGTTACAAACAAAAATTGAGAAGATTGAATGCAGAACTGGAAATGAAACAACGATCGGAATTTCTCACGAGACATGAAAAAAACAGATCCTCCTGCACGACAATGCCTCATTTTGGAAAAGAAGTCAAAGGTATAATTCAAAGACTGAGTTGGAACCTTTTACCTCACCCGCACTACTCTTCTGGCAGTGTTACTTGGGATTGTGGTGTTACTTGGGATTCGATGTATTGTAGGATCAATCATACGAATCTTGAATATGTGCAAAAATGGGTGGACGGATGGTTTTCGTAAGAACAACCCAAATTCTTTACGAGAGCAGCCAACAGTAAATAGCGATTTTCCAATTTTTAAGCGTGTCTGAAAATTTTTGCGTCTTTTCAATGAAACTTTTTAGCAAATGAAAATTAAAATTTTTCTATACTCGTCGCCAAATGCGATTAACAACACAAAATGTGGCGCATTTTTTAAATATTATTTTTTTATTTAATTTGTATGATTATTATTATATTCAACATTTATTCCACGACTGAAATAACATCTAAAACATATTCTTCAATTTATTTATGCAAAAACAGTGTAGAACGATCATAAACAAGAGAATAATCATAAAAATTAAATGAAAAAATAATATTTAAAAAAGTGCGCCACATTTTGCGGTGATAATCGCACTACATGTTTTAATTTTTATATAATATCACCCGTTTGAAGTAGAAAATTTTGGTTCCCCTATTTGTGGTTTGCTTTAAACAGTCTCAAATAAATTAGCGAGGCTCTTCTGGTCTACTGTTTCACGCCACACACAAATAACCATTTTGTGAAGTTTAATAACACATTACTGATTTCCACGTGCACTTATCTGTATCATTTTTAGATATTGTCCGTATTAAAACTCAATAAATCCATACTCCGTTACATTTTATAGTCAAGTAACGATCTAGAGCCTGAAATAGTCACACAAATTTGATAGAGAGGCGCCCCAGTTTTTACGATTTCAGTTACCGTGAGAACACGTTGTTTGTAGCGTGAACTTTGACTGATTTTTACAAGTTATTCTTAAAGAACCAATTTATTATTTATTTTTATTAGGAAGGATCCATTTCTGGAGAAGAATTGAACAAAAAACTTTTTCACACTTTGTGCATACATTTCTTATAATGTCAGCGGTCATTTGGAATGATTTGGATTACATTCTAAATTATTTTAAAAAAATTATAATAACAAATTGGTTCCATAAGAATATTTTCAAATTATAATACTAAAATTATCTTATTTATAATCGAATTTGCAAACACTTTATATCAATCTTTCCACATTTACAATAAATACCGGTCAAACAATTCAAAGCGATAAGTATATTTATTATGATTGCTGCTTTTCATTGGTAAATGACCAAAAAGGAGGACGACATACTAGTATCAGTTGGATTACAAGTTGATGTGACGGGCGAGTATAACGAACCAACGAATGATAACAAGTTATGTTTTGTTGTAATGAGATCAAGTCAAGTTCTTTATTATCATTTGATTATCTCAATTTATGCTTCCTCATTTAGCGCTAATTTATAATACTTGATTGATGTGACACAATTTGAATTGAGTGCGAATAAAATGTTATTTTTGCAGACAAATTATGCAACAAACTTATTTTGTTGTTGTCTTATGGAAAAGTAAGTGTTTTGTTTCCAAAATTAACGAAATCGTTAACGAAATCCTAACGGTTATATCATAATAAAGTACATTTTGAATATAAAGAAATTATACACTGTACGCTCGTTTGCATAATCATAAAATCACCTTCTCTTATTGGTAATCAGCTGTCTACTTGTTATTTATATCTTTTAGCAAATTGTCGTCGTAAATAATTTGAATGATCTACAATATGATTCTCTCTGGAAGGATAATAAAACCAGCTCAGACAGCGTGCTTAAATCTACAATTTGGGAAGATTTTAGTTTTTTCCCCGTAAATTTTTAGAAAATGTTGTAGACCTCAAACTTGAGTAATTTAAAACTGTTTATTTTAACAAACAAATAAATAATAAAAAACGATAATAATAAAAAAAACAGTTTAAAGTATATTTTGAATAGGCCTAATAATATTTGATTTAAAGGAACAATTCATATTATGGATAACCTGCAAATCCATGAAAGCATGTGTGTCTGTTGGTGCCATTTCAAAACAGCCGCAACACCCAACAACTGGCGTAAACTAAGTTTTGTGTAAAGTTTACGTGAAACTGTATGACGCGAATAAATATCTAACAATGGTCATTTCCATTCGGCGTGTGTGCTGATAAATCCTACAATAAAGCTCATGACATTGAGCTAGTCACACGGATTGATATCTCGAATCGGTATATTCTGTGTTCGGTTCTTGGAAAAACCTGAAATTTATGAATCTTTCTTAATAAACTAACTCAATTCATGTTTTTTTCTTTACGATGAGTCGTATCAACGTACGAGTTTTTCGAGTTCAGAGATGAGCGAAATGACAGTCTTTGCATTTCGAAATTCGGAATGCGCAATTTGCGATGAAACTTCAAATTCCGGAATCCGGAATCCGCAACTCGGAATGAAAATGGGAATTTCAGAAACCGGATTCCAAAATGCGGAATCGAGGCGGAATCCGAAAAGGAATTTCGACCATTTAACGTTTTTATGAAAAGTGAATTTTCGAAACTAGGAATTAAAATATAAAATTTGATAATCCGGAATGCGAAATTCGGAATTCGGAATGGAAAAATGGAATTCCTCCCATCTCTAATCTACAGAAATTTAAAACAATTTAGTTCTATTACCCTCTTTAGGCTGTTTTTTCAAACAAGCAAAACGGTGTTTTGACGGTGTCTTTTTTTAAAATTTTATTGTTGTGGAAAATCTCCATACATTAATTTTAAAATATTCACGTCAAATGGAAATAACGAGTTTGCGATGTTCAAACCAGCATAGAAATTTTTACGCCCTATAACAAAAAATTGTTACTGCAATTTAAGTAAGCTTGCCTTAACCTATCTAAAAAAATTACTGACTTAAATTATAAAGTCATCCAATTATGAATAACCCCGTTGCTCATATGTTTTCCGGATTCTGTATTTTCAAATGTTATTCCGAATTTCGGATTCCGAAATTTTATATTTTAATTCCAAATTTCGAAAATTCACTTATTATATAAACGTTAACACCAAAGATGGGCGGAATTCCGCATTCCGAATATCATAAATTTCCATTCCGCCCTCTGGTCTTAGCTATGGAGCTAAAAAGCTAAAAATCTGTTAGTCGCGAAATTACACATTAAGTGAAAATGACGATTTTGTAATTTTAAAAGCTTTTAACCACGTCATGTTGAATTTCAAAAAAATTCTGAATTTCACGAGGAACAAAATGATGTAGCTCACGTCTCATAAAAGTTACTCTTTCTCTTAAAATAGTGAAATTTGTTGAAAACGTGATCAATTTCGCTGTGTGAAGCCGACTTTTCAACTGGCTGCATTGGACTTGTAATAGTATTTTACTAAAATCCATTTAGTAAAATAACTTTAAAACTATTTCGACGTCAATATTATAAGAAAAAAAAATCCCTTACACTTTGAATTTTTACGTTATGTCATGCTTAAATGACTCTTCTGGTTGCTTGCTTTTTAAAACTCAATTTCTGTGCAATTTAAATAAGCTAAAATGCATAAAAGAAAACTTTTTTGGGTTATTGTACTTTTTAGAGATCGGTACCTAATGAAACAGCAAAAAAATAAGAGAAAAACTAGATTCTCGTTTGGACGGCAACACTTTTGTATCTCATTAATGTGTTTTGTCTCAAAAAATGGGTAACACATATTGCACCCCAAATGAAAATGAACCTTTTGATGGTTTGAATGTATATTATTAACTTTAACGTGTAAAATACAATCTACACTTTAACGTCACTTTAATATAATACAATTAAAGTAACAGGAAACATTAACATCTACAATTTCTGAGCACCCGATTTTTTTTTAAATTCAGTTGACTTGCACATAGAATAGAAAGACATGAAAACGCCCTTTATTACGTGTGGCCGTCCAAACGAGACTATCATTTTTTTTATTATTTTTTCCTCTTCTGTTAGGCATCGACCACTGAAAAGTAAGGTGAATTGAAATTAAAAAAGGATTTAACCTTTTCAATTATTTGAACAATTTTATATTTCCACATTTAGAAAAATCATCTTATAAAACCCAAACAGAAATAAAACATATTAATAAAATTCATAGAGCGCTATACGAAATTTGAAAAACTATTATTATGAAAAAAAAAAATTAATAATCGTGTTAGTCATATTTTGATTTTCTATCAATTTTATGTTTACATTTATTATTCAACCAAAAACGGAAGAAATGCCATTAGAAACATTGTATTAAGCTGTATTATTTCTAATATATTTTTGTAAAAAATGTCTTTTTTGTCAACTAATGATATAAAGTTAAACGAAATGAGATCAACGGTAAGTCTTGGAAATTTTAGGTAGAGAAGGCAATAGGTTGTACATGATGAAGCTGCGGATAATGAAAAATACGTCGGGATAAATTAAAACTTTATAATTTCCAATTATTAAAAATTTTATTCATGAAGTTAACGTAGAATTCCAGAAAGCTCATTGACATTCTATTTGTCATATTTGTTTGAAGAATTGAAAACGTTGCAATCGGTGAGCGACAGGATTGCTGATAATACAATCGATGAGATAGAATATTCTACAGCGATTTGTTTAGCTTTAAGTGCACCTAGATTGAAGGAGCCTTAAAGTTTCAAGTGATGAAGACCACAAATCGTTACAATAATTATATTTTTGTCGAATTCAGGTTTAGAGGATCCTCATTGTCAAATATTGCGGAACAATTTCTAATAATTTTTTCAACCCCCATTTTATGACAAATAAAACATTTTGTTTTAAGTGACCAAGAATCCGATCGTCTGCGATCTTCATTGTCGAGAGCCAATTTTAATTTACATTTAAAATAAATTTTAAATCGTCTATAATTGTATTCTATAAAATAATCAGTTTTATTTAGTAACAGAGTTCAAGTGAAATAGCTAATTTACACCAAATAAAAGTTGTTTTTACCGTCAGGTGTTGGTGCATAAATTTGAGTCGACACGTTCATTTACAGCTTTTTCTAGTGTATTTTTGTTAGATAAATAACAGCGAAGATTCTGATGTTTATTTAAGAACGGTTTAATATCTTTTAATCAACAAATAGCATTGTAGATTCGAAACAAAGCATATATTTGTAATTATGTCAATAGAAAATTTCAATTACAATGCCATTATCATAATTCGGAATAATTTAACATAAGGTGCTAATCAGGGTTGCACGGAAATCGATTTTTTTTAAACGGAAGGCGGAAAACGGAAATGGAACTCAAAGAATGACGGAAAATGGAAAATGGAAGATGGAATTCCGTGCAACCCTGGTGCTAATATAATTAGAAATATAACTTTTATTTGAAATTTGAGCCGAATGGCCGCATCTTCATTAAGTACAACTTATTATTTAATTATATCTATTTGATCCAATTTCAGTAAACTTAATTGTTTTAGTGGGAACGGATTTATCCTAAAGAAAGTTCATCAATATGCGAGTCAAAACTTAAAATGAAGGTAATTGTTTTATTTATCATAATTATCCGAAAATACACTAAAATCGGTTAATTTATTACAAATTTGACAAATAAATATATAAATAAAAAGCGAACACTTCAAATCCATTGTGCAGATGTAACAATAACGAAATCGTAAAGATAAATCCATGTGATGCTGAATCCAAACTATCAATAAATCGGTGACAATAGAATTCCAATATAAGCTCAATTATTTGAACTCAACACGTATTTGGATTACTGTAGCTTTAAAAAATATTAAAAAATCAGAATGTTCGGAAGCACATTTTAGTCCGACTTTTGATGAAAACTTCTTAACTTTCGCACTGTCAGGATAATTAGTCTCTCTATCCAGAAATAAAATATGATGTCACATAATTTGAATATGATGTCACAATTAGTTTTGCCATAATTGGTCACTCCGCGAAACTTGCGACTAGAAGATTGCAAGAAGTATTACAGATAGAGATCTGCAGATAGTATTGATTTTATAATTTTTCGCAAGAAAACCAATTCAAATATCAATAAATATGGTTCATGTTCTTAAAGAATACAATCAGTACCCTTTGACGATTTAAAATAATTATTTTTAGGAGAGTTATGTGCAATCAAATGTTGAACACTATATTTCTCCAAAATCTAGCCAGATATCGGATCAGGTTGGTTTTTTTCTGTTGAACAGTTTAAGTAATCGAATAGAACTTATTGTAAAATTGGGCGATTAGTATAGAAAATATCATCTTAAAGGATATTTAAACTCTACGTTCCGGATTATGTCTACATTTGTGTGGGGATGTATTCGAAAAAAAGTGAAATTGACGAACATACCTGATTGAGGAATAAGATAGTAGAGTTTTTTTTAACAAAGATTTATTTGAACAAAAATAATAACAATAATAATAATAATCAATTATTTATTTGCTGATACTGTTTACGATCAATTTGTTGATGCCATTTCGCCAAAAATCGCCCGGTCTGTTGTCGAAGAAGTTGTCGATGAGCTTCAAGATTAACTTTGCGAACCATTTTGTCCAGTAGACACGTCTAAGATACACATAGCATACGTCCCGAGCGGCTTCGACTGCTTATTGCTTTCGATGAAAAGCGAAGACGATCAGATGTCTAAAATTCTCATTTTAGTCTCATGCATAGTTCATTTCTAAGTCTGAAAAATGATAAAAATTTGCAAATTTGAAAACAAACTAAAAACACAGTTTTGTAGAGGAGAAAAAGCGCTATCAGATAAATACATACTTTTGCCAAACAACAAGAAAATTATTTTGAAGCAAAAGATAATATAAAAACTCTACCAACTTATTCCTCAACCCAATACTATGGCTATGTGCTACCTAAATCGTCAATTTCATTTAGCGTGCAGGAACATGTTGTTCTTGGAGCGTTTTTGATCAATGAAATAATAGAAACCATTGCTTACACATAACAAATTAAATATAACTTTATAATCGAAACAATGTAAAGAATAGTCCTCTCCCTGGACCCCGTTTATCAGAGATATAATTTTGTTAAACAACAAATGTCCAAAATAATGGTTTCCTTCTTTTGCATGCTTGTCTAACAAATTTTACATGTTCTTTTTACAAACATTTTCTACTCAACTTAAATGTAAAAATCTTCACAATCTCACACAAGCTCATTTTATTAGCGGTCCACGATGTGAAAAAAATAACAAGATCAATTCGCACCATGCACTTTGACTCGAAAACAGAACATTTGTTTTCCCTTATTTTGTTCAACCTTTTAATCTTTTTTTGCTTTTTTTGCACATTTTTTCAATAATGATTTAATGATTCTAACAAGGGAAGTCACTTTAGCGTCCGCTTGAGATTTTGATGAGACTTTCACCATTGATAGATTCGGATGCGCTGATTCCAAATCCGTTTTCAAAAACGGCGCAATTTTTCTCTGAGCCGAGATATGAGCCGCCAAAGTTTATTTTTGACAGTTTGATGTGCATAAACCATAAAATGTCCGACATAAGGAATAACTTAATTAAATAAGAAAATTATTTTGCGTGGGAAGTGTGGCAGCAGCGAGTGGATGGATCAAATGGAATGGTATAGTTATTATGGGTGGTTATTTCGATGGGTTTTAAATATTGATAATGTTTATTTCGATTTGCTATGCAATTTTCAACTTTAATAACTTTAATCATTCCTTCAATTAATTATTGCAAGTTGTAGAAAACATTACATTATTTTTTAAAAGTTAAGGATTAAATAGCCAACAAAATTAATTTTCATTAGTAAAGTTCCAAGCAACATTTTTGAAAATCAACTACAAAATGTACCTTGAACTTATACATTGGAACGTGTCAATGGTGTCAGTGAAGATTGACAATGTGGAGTGTGGAGTTTGGGAACGTGGAGTTTTTGAATTTCTGAATTCGGAATTGCTTCGGAAAATCCGGAATATCTGGTGTTAAAGTTTATTTAAAAAAATTTTTGCTATGCTAGTTGCAAAATTATGAAATTTTTATTTCCAAAATTTATTTAATTATTGCATGTTGTTGAAAAACATTTTATTCTGTTTTAAAGATTAAAATTGCAGAAAATAAAATTTAACAAAATTTACTGTCAAAATGCTCGAAACAATTAAAAATTCTACAATACAGACATGAAATAGAAAAGGTTTGTTTGTACATGAAATCAGGAAGAAACAATAATAGTTTCGATGCTTTAAATTTTTCTTGGTCCTACAGCAGAGATAGGCGGAATTCCAGTTTCCGTATTTTTTAAATTTATTCCTAATTCTGCATTGCGAAAATTCACTTTTCATTTTAACTTTAACATCAAATACCAGAGGAATCCGAAATTCCGACCATTTTTCTATTTTCAATTTTCGGCTCACAATGTTCTGACTGATTGACTTGAACTTTTCGGGATCTACTGAATCATGAAAATTGTAAGACTGTTTCACAACGCTGATACTACTTCCTTACACAAATTATCTCATCCAAGATTTTTTAGTTATATGTGTACCTTTTTCATCAGAATCACATATTTCCAAAAAAATTTCTGTTTTCAATTCAATAAATTTTTTCCGAAGCTTCAAATTTGATTCCGAATTCAGAAATTCAAAAACTCCACGTTCTCAAACTCCACCCTCCACATTGTCAATCTTCACTGACACCATTGACACGTTCCAATGTATAAGTTCAAGGTACATTTTGTAGTTGATTTTCAAAAATGTTGCTTGGACATATTTTAACTTTACCAATGAAAATTAATTTTGTTGGCTGTTTAATCATTAACTTTTTAAAAAGATTGAAATGTTTTTCAACTACTTGCAATAATTAATTGAAGGAATGATTAAAGTTGAAAATTGCATAGCAAATTGAAATAAACATTATCAATATTTAACACTCGTTGAAATAACCACCCATAATAAATATTCCATTCCATTTGATCCATCCACTTGCTGCTGCCACATTCCTCACGCAAAATAATTTTCTTATTTAATTAAGTTATTCCTTATGTCGGACATTTTATGGTTTATGCACATCAACCTATCAAAAATAATCTGTCAAAAATAAACTTTGGCGGCTCATATCTCGGCTCAGAGAAAAATTGCGCCGTTTTTGAAAACGGATTTGGAATCAGCGCATCCGAATCTATCAATGGTGCAAGTCTCATCAAAATCTCAAGCGGACGCTAAAGTGACTTCCCTTGTAAGAGGGTTTTTGAAAATTCTGGTTTGATGGATCTTTAGAATGATATGTTGTCTATGATAATAATCATTTTTTATAACTGAAAAATACGTATCCAAAGTGGAAAAAGCTCTTTAAAGGCAATCTGTAACAATACTGTTTTTCAAACAAATTTTTTTTCGGATTTTTTATGGAAATGCATGCTTATGAGGTAATTGCATAAATTATTTATTCAAACGGCCAAAAAATTATAAATTACCGAAAAAATTAGAAAAATTCAGATATTCTTTGCTGATTGCACTTTTCAACCAACGGCGACAACGTGTTATTGATTAACTTGCCAAAAAAACAATGACAATGTTAAAAATTTATTTTGTGACACCGTGCGGTCAAGTTGATGGGAAATAGTTCTGACCAATGCTGAATCCGAATGAATCAGTTGAGCACAAAACGTGCTTCGGACACGAGCAAAAAAAATTTAATAAGCTCCATTCAAATTTTGGCCATGCAGGTTTCCTTGCGACAATTGAAAAACATATAAAATTAAACTGAAATATAATAGAATTAAAAAACCTTTTTAAGCTCTCATTAAAATTGAAATAACAGAATGAAAAAATTAGGGGCGGAGAAAAGGTCTTGTTTAGACAGTCACACGGCCACTAAGGCCACTTCCTCTTTTGTTTATTTTTTTGCTCTTCCATTAGGCATCGATCTCTGCAATGAATAATAAGAAATTTAAAATTCAATTTCAGCATTTTTGAATTATTTTCAATGGTCTCAAAGGGATCATGAAACAAATATTCAATTTATGTTAATAATTTCTCTGTTTTTCATTATATTTCTTCAAAATTTCTAGGTAAAATCAGATTTATTACTTTACTTTTTTATAAAAGTAAAATTGGATTTCTCAATTTCTTATATTTTGATAACATTTAAAAATATACGTTACGTGTTTCAACTATTTTGTATACAGTAAGCACATCTTCTCGCGCAGCCTGCTTCTGTATACCTTAATTGAACGTATCTCAACAATACATTTTTTAGATAGGATTCATTAATACGATAAAAACGTCCAAACTATTTACGGACTTCGATGCTGATGACGTTCATTTGTGGATTGTTCACATTGCATTGGAGCCTGACAACAAGTGTTCATCTTCATCCGTTTACACTACGACGAAATTCATTCAATCATCATGTAACAAATAATAAAATGAATTTATTTTTATAAAACTACAATATTGCTATAATCAAATGTTCCCGTAATGATAAAAATGTCCTTCTATGGATCTTATGTAAAATTCTAGCTTTTGTATAACTTATTTTGACGATTTGAAATTTAAATTTATACATTGGGATTCCGATTATCATTGTATAGAAAATGCCAAACATTTGCTTCAAACTGTGAAGCAAAAACTATTTATGACACTCTCTCACGCCATGGTCAAAAATCTACGCCTGAATGCAAATTCGGCGTGACCGCCATGTTTTTAAACAAAAAACAACGTTATTCAGTGCTTAAAGTAAAAAAATTGTAAAATTCCTTTATTATATAATTAATACTCGTATATATAGTATATGAAAATAAAAATAAATATATAAAGTTAGAATAACACTTTTATTTTGATAATCAAACAATAAGAAATATTAAAGTTCGTTATATCTTTTGGAATACTCTCCCGTTCTTTTCCATATTTATATCAATCGATAGAGCACATTTTCTGGTTCGATTGATACCAGACACTTATTACATATTGTGAAAGTTTCAAAATAGTTAATTTTCTGAAATAAACCGTTTTAAGCAAAAATTCATTGATATACTTTTTTTACTTGTCAGTGCGCTTATCCATCACCATCTTCTTGTCATACTATTCTAGACAAGTGCTCACATTCTGATTGATTTAATCGACCAGTAATAAAACACATACACTAAATATTCTCAGAATCCACTGCAATTAGATATTCTAAAATAAGACAAGGTTGATGTTTTAATCTTTTAGTTCACTTTTATAGGAATTGACTGTAAGTGCTATCATTTGGGTGATAATAATATTGTTTTTTTTTTCTACCCGAAATTTACAATATGAACATCTTTTCTGAGCCTATAACTTAACCATTCAATTTGGTGTGAATATGGGTTCCTTATCTCAACTGAAAAACGTTGTTTTTGTTTAATTTTCAATAAAAAATTAGATTTTGGACCGCGGCGTGCTTGTCTAAATTAAAATTAACATTTTGACAAATATATGTGCATCGGAAACAAAACATTACTTTAACATTAGGTATTACTTTATATATATATATATATAATACGTCAATAGATATTATTAGTCAATATCTTTTAGTCGCAATATATGTTAATGAAGATGATATCTTTCAATGTACCATAATTTTTTTATAGACATGTAAAAATTATTTGTATTATTATTATGTTTTTCGTAAAATAAAAAAATATTATTTAAAATGTATTTTAAAGTAAAATTTTTAAATATTTATTATCAAAATATTGTCCTTTTCAGAGATCGATGCCTAATGGAAGAGCAAACAATTAGGGGCGGAGAAAAGGTCTTGTTTAGACAGCCACACGGCCACTAAGGCCACCGAATCTCTTCCTCTTTTGTTTTTCATCAATTTATCTATTTTCTGTTTATTATTTGAAGACAAGAAATGAAAAGTTTAATTTAAAAATTAAAATGGATGAAATAAAAATATTGATGAGAAACAAAAGAGGAAGAGATTCGATGGCCTTAATGGCCGTGTGGCTGTCTAAACAAGACCTTTTCTCCGCCCCTAATTTTTTGCTCTTCCATTAGGCATTGATCTCTGAAATGAATAATATAATAAATTGACAATTTCAATTTGATTTAAATAAAATATAAAAGTAATAAATCTGATTTGATCTAGAAGTTTTGAAGAAATATAATGAAAAACAGAGAAATTATTAACATAAATTGAATATTTGTTTCATAATCTCTTTGAGACCATTGAAAATAATTTAAAAATGTTGAAAATGAATTTTCAATTTCTTATATTTTGATAATAGAATTATGTCTTTTCTAGTATTTTCCTAAGGAAAGAGCAGAAAAAATAAGAAAAAATCGCGCAAATTGATAGAGAGAAAAAAAAATTCAAACGTTCAAACGAAAACCTCATTTCATTCTAATTTTTCCTCTTTCATTAGGCACCGATCTCTGAAAAGGACAATATAGAGTTCTTCATTATATTCTCACCTTTCATATAATCGCATTTGAACTTATACTGCTTATATATACAGTGGTGTCCAAAAGTTTGCGACACCCCCACTAACTAGCTGTTTCGTATATTACTGTAGGACAACAGTTGAAATAATTGGTACCAGTGGATTCTCCGTCATGAAAAACCTATTTCCAGAAAATTTCATTAAAATCTGTTTTGTTTTCGCTACGCTACAGTACATTTTCCACAAACAGCGGTGGTCACAGCCATGAGACATCCTTCTATTGCTGATCATAAAATCTTCATTTGGCGGAAAAAATGGAAGTTTTTTTCAGATAATTAGAGTATAAAAGGTTTGAAAACATGTCTTGAACATGATATCGCGAAATGGGCAGCCGATGTCGTTTTTCTCCCCAGGAATGTGCAAAAATTGAAGCCATACGCCGACTCGGATTATCCATCGTGAAAATCGCGGCGTATCTGAAACGATCACGTCGCGTTGTGAGTAATTAAATGAAGGATCTTTTTGGCTACGGAAAGACACCAATTCCGGGACGTCCAAGGGTTCTATCGAGCAGATATGATCGAACAATTGCGTGGAAAGCTTCAAATCCAATGAAGTCGGCTAGATAAATTGGCCGTGAAGCTGGAGTTGTGAAGCGTCAAAAACCAAAAAATGATGCACGTCTGATCCCTGATCACGAATTGAGACGTGTTGACTTTGCTCGCCGAAACTTGGTCACAGATTGGAAAAGAACGAGTCCATTTACGGATTTAATTGTCACTTCAAACGTGTTCAGATATTTTTTTCTGATGAAAAGAAGTTTCATCTTGACGGACCGGACGGCTGGAATTCTTATTGGCGTGATTTCAGGAAGGATCCATTGACATTTTCCATGAGAAACTTTGGAGGTGGAACGTGCATGGTTTGGGGACTCTTCTCGTCAACTGGACCTCTTGATTTGGAATTCATTTCGCCTCGAATGAAATCTGTGGACTATCAAGATGTCCTGGAGAAACTTTTAGTTCCATTTCTGGCATATTGCCTTCACATTTCCACAAGACACCGCCGCCATTCATTCTAGTGCTTCAACGACGACGTGGTTGAGGTCAAAGAATATCACTGTTATGGACTGGCCAGCGTGTTCTCCCGATCTCAATTCAATCGAGAATCTCTGGTCCGTCCTTGCTAGAAGATTTTACCATCAAGGACGTCAATTCAACACTGTAGCGGATCTGAAAGTCAATGGTCGCTGTCCGATGCAAATCTGATTGTAAGCCTGATTGCAAGCATGCCAAATCGAATTAATGAGGTTATTCGGATCAATGGATCAACAACAAAGTATTAAATAATGAAATTAATCATTAAATGCAGCTAATTTTAGTGTTATTTCCTAGTTTAAAAATGGCGTCTCATCGCTGTGAGCACCACTGTTTGTGGAAAATATACTGTAGCGTAGCGGTAATAAAACCGATTTTAACGAAATTTTATGGAAATAGGTTTTTCATGACGGGGAATCCTCTGGTACCACTCATTTCAACTGTTGTCCTACAGTAATATGCGAAACAGCTTATTAGTGGGGGTGTCGCAAACTTTTGGACACCACTGTATATATATATATATATATTTTCAGAATACCTTATTTCCATTTTTATTAATGATCCATTGAGAAACAACGAAATACAAAATTATACAAGCACAGGCCAAATGAAAATGATGAATTTCAAAGATGTGTAATGAAGATTCACGTGAATATTTCTGATTCTGATTCTGATTAACACAAAATGACTAGATTTGTCTAAAATGCTCTCAAAACTTGAAAAAGTATCGGAATTTTAACAGCATCATAATTTTTCTCATTTCAATTGACGTGCAAGCAAATTGTATATGTATAAGAAATATTATAAATGTCAGAAGATAAGATTAAGCCTATTTAATCATTATTGTTATTATTAGTAATAATTGTGGTTTTTTCTAAAGTACAAATAGCATTCGAACCGTAAAATTTTAATGAAGGTGAGTTATGAACCATTTTTTAAAATTAGCTATTTATATACTAGACCTAGTGCAATTTCTTATTCTTATATAATGTACCAATTAAATGAGATTTTCTTTTATCTTTGATTGTGTAATTATTTTAGACGTTTGATAGAAGTTTGTATTTTTAATATATTATCAAATTAAAAGAACATTTTTGATGTATTCTCATGGTTTCAATTAAGACGTGAAACAAATATTCAATTTATTTTATTATCAAAATATTGTCCTTTTCAGAGATCGATACCTTAATGGAAGAGAAAAAAATTATGATGGAATGAGGTTCTCGTTTGGACGGCTTCTCTTTTTGGACGGCCATTCTTTTTTACGAAATTATGGGCAGCACACATTGAAGAGGAATTGACGAAAAAGTTGTTTGTGTGCGTGTGGCCGTCCATCATTTTCTCTTTCTTTATTGCTCTTCCATTATGCACTGATTTCTTAAAAGGACAATACAAGAAATTGAAAATTCAATTTCAAAATTTTTGAATTATTTTCAACGGTCTCAAAGAGATCATATGACAAATATTCAATTTATTTTAATAATTTCTCTTTATCTCTGTCGTATTTCTTCAAAATTTCACATTCCCTCCATAGTTTTTTTTTAAATGAAATTAAAATTGTAATTATCAACTTCTCATAACTTGATAATAATTCACAAGTTAATTTCTGGTCTCTCTCAATAAAATTGTAAGGCAAATGAGCTTGTAAAATATTACATTGGCATGATAGCTATAAAAAACCCATACTACTTAAGCTTACATGAATTAACTTGTAAGATAAGAATTATAATTTCTATAATCGGTAGTATTCTCGTGATCTGGAAATTGCCTGTTTCAATCATTTGAAACAACTTAACATTTCATTTAAATTTGTCGGATATATAATTATAAAATTACCACAATGATTTTGATTTTATGCTCTTTTGTAACTAACGCTTAATCAAATGTCTTAAAGGGCACCGGGCGCAGAGATATCTTCTGGTTGAGAGCATAATTTTATTCAACAAGTTCATCACTTTGGTTGATTATATCTTCTTGATTAGACATGCCCCGCAGATTTGGTATTAACTCAACCGCTGAAATGACGAGCACAGCAGCGTATACGTGGATTTATTTTCAGTTCTTCTGTGTTTTTATTGCATTTATTGCTCATTTCTATTTTATTAAATATTCTGTCGCTCAAGGAACACTTAGCTTACGAGGAAGGTTTTCAGCCATTTGCGGTATTTCAAAACTAAATTTATTTTTGTAGACTTATTCTGCTAAAGATTTCAATATGTTATCAAATGATAATGACTTCATTTGTAATGATGACATTAGTATGTTTGAAATATGGTTCTCCACTAGAAGTTCCTGAATGTCAAGAAGGTTTTTTTTTAAATTTTTTAACAGTCATATATTAACTAAAAATATTATCAAAATCTAAAAAATTGAAAATTCAATTTCAACATTTTTGAATTATTTTCAATGGTCTCAAAGAGATCATGAAACAAATATTCAATTTATGTTAATAATTTCTCTGTTTTTCATTATATTTCTTCAGAAATTCTTGATCAAGTCACATTGATTATCTTTATTTTTATGAAAATTACGTCATCCAAATCCTTAACTTTTCTTAAACGTGCAGGCCAAATGGAAATATATCTTATTCTTATTTCATTTTTTATGTTAAATATTGGTAAATCAAAGTTTAAATTGTGTTCATGAATCCATTTTATCAAAGATTGTGTAAATAAAGAAGCATATGGAGGAAGCAATTAAAAATTAAACTTGCGTTTTTTGGTTACTGCTTAACATATAATAATTATCTGCGTACTTTTTGCATATATGCGGATTATTAATTGCATTTTCGTGGTACAGGTTATTGAAAAAGTCGCATTAAAGGAGCAATTTTTTATCAACCACTCTCTTAAAATTGCAGTTAAAATTAACAAACTATTCGTAACGAAATGTACTGAAATCCAAACAAGATCAAATCCTTCGTTTTCAATAACAACATCACCTATAACTAAAATTAATAATTTAACTTTTGGCTGCCAACGTTGCAAACAATGAATATTGATCCTAAATATAATAATTTACACATAAAATTTTGTTATTATATTGTCCTTTCAGAAAGAGGTGCCTAATGGAAGAGGAAAAAAATTAGGATGGAATGAGGTTCTCGTTTGAACGGCCACTCTTTTTTACGAAATAATGGGCAGCACACATTTAAGAGGAATTGACGAAAAAAGTCGTTTGTCGACGTGTGTCCGTCCATCATTTTCTTTAAAAAATTAACTTGAGCCTTACCTAACAGGATTTTTACAGGAACTTGTAATCCAAATCTTTTCGTCTTTTAGACAAATTTTCTAAATTAAAAAGGGTCAATCGCTCTGCGTAAGAAAGAGAATAATGATCGTTAAAAGAAATATACTTACGATTGATTCTACAATAAGACTTTCTTGAGAATCGTTTCTAGACATTCTCTATTAAGTTAACCAAATGATAAAATGGTACAACGAACATTTGTTAATCAATTAAGATCACTCTTGAGCTAAATGTAACTGTGGCCCAGACAAGCTCTCAATTTTAGTTTTTCTGTACGGGAACCAGTCTCTTTTATAATTTAAGAATTTTTTCAACGTGGCCAGTAAAATTGTCTGTAATTAAATCGTGTAAACCTGTTAGGTTCATTTCAATGCCATAAAACGTCCCTTTTAAATTTGGCGTTCAATATATATCGATTTTAAGAGCTTAATTAAAAACAATTTTTCTAATCAGTAAAATAATCATACATAAACTTTCAATTAGATTGATTATAAGATTACGATAAAAGTATAAATTAACGGTAAATATTTCGATTATGGTTTAAGCATAACACAAAAAGCTGTGATCTCGATTGGGAGGAAAGATATAGTGGTTTTTTAATATAAAAACTGTAAAATTATTCAAAATTTACAAAAGTTAAGGGAAATATTTAATAAATTGTTGAGTTAATGCCAAACCTCTGTCTGTTTTTTTCCCAAGCGAGATCACAAGTTCCTTCGTTGTGCTTAAACCATCTTTTTCATTAATTTAAGATATGACAATGCACGAGCTTCTTAGAAAGATGCTCCTTAATTTTAACCTTTTATTGTACTTTAAAACGAAATATATTTAAAAATCGTTTGGTGAACTAATTAAGCGAAGAAAAATATTCGAAGTTAATTTGCATCAGTCAATTCTGTAGTACTTTGTTTGGTTTAATCCCAGTATGATATCTTATTTTTTATCACGAACAATGACCGGCCTAATTCTATTAATCCCCCATTTAAATATAAATAGACTATCTGTAAATGTTTAACATTTTCAGAACGCGCATTTTTCCGAAACATCCATTTTATCGCGGAAATTGGAACGGTTCTCTCTCATTTTGAAATAAACTGTGGTAGGAAATACTCAAAGTAACCAAAAAATAAATATACGTCATTTTAAGAGAGGTATGCAACTTTAAAAATGTTTCATCCGGATTATCATCCAAGTAGCGCAAGAAGTATTATTATTAGGTTTGTGCTGGAGATTAACAATTATAAAGTAGATGTGTATATTTCAGAGATATTATTGTATTATCAATCGAATTTTTTCTAACAATATTCTATGTACTTGCACAACAAGATCATGGGTATTATAAGATAACTATACGTAAGTTAAAGTTGAGATAATCATTACATTTTACGACTCGAACCCCTACTCTCCTTTTAGTATGGCGACCCGATGAGTAGTGTTTGGAGTTGAGACGCTGTAGACTACTTAAAACCAGCAAGAGGGCTTACCATGGCTGGTTCGATAGCACTCAAAAAATTTATTAGTAAAATATATTAAATACATAATACACGAGAATTTATTGACTTGGGGAATAGGATTTGCTCACATCTCGACTCGGCTCGGTGACCACCTGGTGCCCTGCTGAATAGACGACTGACTATAGCATCAAGGGAAGGAGGCGGGACCCAAGAGGTCCGGTTCCATACAGTATGCTCACGTGTATTTTTTTCGCATGCAGTATCCATGGTTGTAAAATGATAATGTTTTAATGGTCGATGAAAAACATTTTTTCACATAAAACTCTCAATTTATCTGAAGTAAGATAAAAGTTGAAAGGTAAATCGACACAGCTGTGCCTTCGCCCAAACGAAGACAGAACCGCTTAACTTGATGCACCTATAAGCCATAAGTATCAGGTTTTCAGGGAATTCAATCTAAAATATCTCGTTGTTTTTTGAGTTCCATTTCCGTTTTCCGCCTTCCGTTAGAAAAAAAAACTGATTTCCATACAACCCCGCTCGGTATGTACAATGCCGCGGTTCCGAGAGAAACCAATCCGATGGCGAATCATCATGCTAGTTTCTAGACACTTTTTCTTCAGTTCCAAACTTGACTACTTGATTACTTAATTGTCGGTCGTCATCCCAAGTGCGTCGAAATGCGGACCAGCTCTCTCCAGAGTGTTCGGTTTCGTCTTTCAAATGTTGACCAATGTTCAACCCAACTGAGCAGTTTCCTCGTAACTAACAAATCAAAGGAAATTGAGTCATCGAGCTTGGCTTGGAAGTAGATTATGTCGAGAGTTCTTTGTAGAGAATTTCCGGAGATGGCCCCCTAGTTTCGAGGCCGGAACGTTGTTATGATGCATTAGCTCTCTTTTCCTTTTCCTGGAATGTGACGAAATAGAAGCTTGCATTTGTTGAATGCTAAATATGGAGTCCTTCGTAGCATAGCCAGTGTGTACGATAATCGTCTTCTTTGGGTTAATTTCTAGACCCTTTTCTTCGTTTAATTAGACGTCGGCTTATTTCTTCTAAGGAACTTCCGATTAGCACGAGGTCGTCAACGAAGTCGAGTACTTTCAAAAATTTTCCATCAACACAGATATTTTCAGCTTCTCCCACACTCTCCTTGACGAATTCATCGAGAATCATTTGGAAAGCAAATGTGAACAGAGATGGTTATGCCGAGTTAACTTGACGCACCAATCTCTTTAACGGAGTATTGATTGTTGTTCCATAGATTCTGATTTCTGAAAAAAACAGACGAAAAGTGGATTAGAGCTAGTTCCAAAGGGAATTTAAATTCAATACATTTTTCAATCGGTCGCCGAATAGAATGGGTATTGCCGATGTATGATCATCTCGACCATCCTCGTATGTTCTTCTAGACCATCCTTCCTCCTTCCTCAGACAGGAGACACTCTAAAGCAGCAAAAAAACACATTCCAGTCCCAGTAGTTTAATAATTTTTCACGGTATTCCATCTTCTTCTTCCGTTTTCCATCGTACGTTAGAAAAATTTATTTCCATTTCCGTCTTCCGTTTGAATTAACCAAGTTATTATTAACCAAGTAGTTGCATTAATTGTTTGAAAATGTCATGTTTGCGGTAATTCTAATGATTTAGGTAGTTCTTTACTTTATTTAAGTTCTACAGCATTCCAAATCAAAGAATTTAATGAATTCAAAGCGCGTTTTCAAACATCACCGAATGAATGTTTTTGTCTTTGCTATCAGTAGTTTCCGTTTTCCGTCGTCCAGTTTGGAAAAAATAATATACATTTCCGTCGTCCGTTTGAAAAAATCTGTGCAACCCTGATAAACTTATATGTGAACTTACTCCGAATTCATCCATTTCTTAATGTTCTTAAAGTTGCAGTTGGGATTCACTTGTACCGAAGCTATTCACTTATATTTCTTTCAGTACCCGCTTTTCTCACAGTAATGGTATGTCAACTTTACTCAATTAAATCGATAAAATTAAACATTTCAGCTGGAAATCCGATTAATAATTACATCAAAAGCTTTATACAAATTGACGCGAGGTGTTATTCCACTCAAATACAGACATGAAATAATGGCATCGGAGAAGCTATTTAAAACTTTCTTACCAGTATCAATAATTACTCTATTTCTTAAAGTTATTATGATGATATTAATTAAATTATATTGGAATAATACCATATTACCATATGTCAACAGGGAGTCCTTCTTTTATAATATCAACACAGTATGGAACTTTGACGCAATACTGTTTCCAATGTTTTTATTGATTCATAAAACTCCAATATTAAAGGTTTAAGAGGGAATAATGTCGCCAAGTTTAAATAATGTTTTTAGATTATTAAGAAAAACAGCAATGAAAAAATTTGGCATTTGTCGACGCACAAGGAACATTTTGCGCATTTGAAGGAAGCCTGGGGATAGCTGAATCACTTATTAGTTGATTTTGTATTTATTAACTTTAAATTAATGATAATTGTTTTTATTTTTTGCGTAAAACTAAAAATGATTAGCAAATAAAGCTTTCATATCATTCGCATATAGAAAAAAAGTGTGTTGGATTATGCGCTTATACACCAACCTCATTTTCACGGCATGACATTTAGTTTTACGTGATTTTATAAACTAAAAAAATTAAAGGTCATAAAAATTTTATTGATACTTCGCTGAGATTTCTGAGTTGAATACTGATACAAAAGACACGTGAGCAATTAAGCTTCTATTCCTGCGGAGCCGTTGGTCCAAATCCAGCAGCTCGTTTGCCATAATAACCATAATATCCATACGATGGGTATCCGTATCCGTAGTAATTTCCGTATCCATAGGAATATGCTGGCCATCCGTAGTATCCATAGCCATAATATTGAGCACTTGTCTCACTAACCATCGCACAAACGACAACGAGAGCAACAAGAAGGATGCTGAAACTTGCCATCTTCAAATATTTTAGCGAGTTTCAATAAACTTACAGTTTAGAGTTCATTTTTGAGCTGTATGTAAGAGTAATCAATTACACTTGTTCTATTCCTAATAACTTGCCTTTTTATACATAATGGTTTGTTTGCTCAATATTAAATTAGATTGTTTAGTTTTTCGGCAAAACTTGTCAAATAGTGGTTTAGAGTAATTCCACATATTACTCTAATAACTTATTTACTTAAGTATTTCGTTGTTTCTATTTTTACCACGCTATAATATCAATTTGTTATAGATATTTTATGTTTATTGTTATTTTAGGTAGAGAATAAATAATTGGTTTCAATATTGAATGTTCCAGAAAGGTGGTACATGTGATTCAAAGTTTTCAATTCACCAGCTAATAGACTCCCTTGCTCATGTTGAAATCTGCCAATGGAGAAGTCACATACAATTCAAAATAAATTGTTTCCTTAGTGAAGACACTTCGAAACTCTATTTGTTGCATTGACAACGATGAAGCAGTGTTTCCTAATTGTAAAATGGATTGACTTATCAGAGTTTCTCGCAAGCTAAATCGATCATGGAATACGGAGAATGATAAAAGATTCAGCACAAGAAATTGATGGAATTACTCCTGTACTCCTCAAGTTTGGGCAAGATTTTATTAGTCTTTGTCTCACAGTAATCTTTATTAGTCCTTGTCTCACAGTAAAAAGTCTGGATCAACGGTTTCAAAACTCTACACAATGTTGCTAACAACAAGGTTAAACCCATATATGGAATCGTACATTGAAGATACTCAGCACGGATTCCGAGCTGGTCGATCATGTGTCGATAATATATCCACTCGGCCAGGCAGCTTATCGAAAAAACGAACGAATCCCAAATCTCGGTGGTGTTAGCGTCCATAGACTTTTCCAATGCGTTCGACAAAATACATCCTAAGACTATACAGCTTGCATTGAAAGCCGCTCTAATCCCAACTGCATTGAGACAGAAGATAGATCGAGCGATTAAAGGTTGTACCTCAACGTTCTCTATTCATGGAGAAGAAATCAATGTGCAGCTTAAGCGAGGAGTTTGTCAAGCCGATTCTGTTTCGCCAACTTTATTCGTGTTCGGACTACAATACATTTTGGATAAAGTTGATGAAATACTTCACGAACAGCCCGGGGGTTTAGGGATACTGATCGATGGAAAACTGCTCACACGATTGGAATTCGAGGACGATTTTGAGTTCAAAATAAATTGAAAGAAGATTGTCGGCTCTGGAATTAGTAGCCGGCCAACACGGTCTAGATATTAACCCGACGAAAGTCATCGTACAAGTTTGCATCGTTCGAACCAGCTTCAAGTGGAGGAATTTGGTGCAAAGTCGATGAAGGAATCAAATATTTGGGAAGCTACATTAGATCCGACGACTGTTTGAGCGAGGAAACTTCGAGACGAATGAAGGCTGCGTGGAGTACTTTCACCAAGATCCAACCACTTCTCGCCCACCTTGACAATGAGAAAACTAAGGAACTTCTCTTCCAAAATTTGCTCCCGGCTCTACTGTACGGTGCGGAAACATGGACGATGACGACAGAAAATTCTAGCCGACATCAAAAACACAGGAAGCGATCGAATAGACTTCCATCGTCAAATAATACGAAGGATACTGAAGGGGGCTGGCCACTTTGCTCGATTGGTGACCGGTGAACGAAACGATTGACAGAATGGGATGGATGGACACGACACAAATAAAGTCCAAAAGCAAGATGGCAAGACCCAATTAAACTTTGGATCTCAAATTATGTGCAAGAGAAGTCCACAACCAGAAACTCAAGAAGGCGAATCGGAATCCTGGAGTAACTATTTAATTTAATTTAAAACGTTTAACTTTAACAAAGTCATAGCTTCAACAGATTCTGGATGACCTCCCAAATGAAACTCCATGTTTTTTTCATACCCGTTGGGAAGTTCTCTTTTTTCTCTTCTCTGCACGTTCCTGATATAGATTCATCAATTTACAAGCTTAACCTATCCAGAGGCCGATTGAAAGAAGGATGAGGAAAGCATTCACCATTTAAATAAAATCTATTGAGGAAAACCTAACTCGACTGAAAGAAAATTGTTACCCGATAAATTATAAGGTAAATTTAATAGGGAGGGAGCTCTAATAAAATATTTCCTCATTACGACTCGCCAATAGATTTTCCCTTTCAATCGGCCACATGAGTATACCAAATGGTGTCGTGCGGTTAATATAAATTGAAGGAAATCTATTTAAGCTAGTAATTATCAATTGTTATTCCCATATAATCTCACTTTCAGTTATAAAGTTCATAAACGTATAAATTTTTGATGGTTCTGTTTTGATATTATATCGATCATCGTCATTAAACCTTAATCTAGGTTTGTTTTAGTAATAACAATTGGTCACTACGACTATTAGCTAATATTGGTTTGATGAATAAGTTCGTAGAGTTCATAACGAACAGGACCGTGATTAGTTAACCGTGATTAAGTAACTTCTAAAAATGAAGTCGAACATAATTTGTACATATTATTATAGCATTAAACTTACTTTAATAATGTAAAGTTTTAAACATCAGGTTCATAGCTTAATATTAACAATTATTTCAAACATCTTTAATGATTCAGCTCTTGTTTACGTGTTGTTTATTTCATTAATTTATTTTTAGCATTTTTAATCATCAAAAAGTTTGAGATAAGTTCATTAATTAGTTTAAACTTTTCAGTTATTCTAACTAATGATAGCAGGATCGCCTCAAACATGCAATCAACCGAAAAATTTTACCATTTTCTTATAACATATTCGTCTTTATTTTCTGTCGAGATACTTTCCGTTAAGGGAACAGAAAATATTTTTGTTGTAAATATGAAGCAGAGAATCGGATTCCGAAATTTTCTATTTTAATTTCTATTAATAACTATTTTCGAAAATTCACTTTTCATATGAAGTTAACAACAAATACAGGTGGAATTCCAGGTTCCATTCAGCTTCCGTACCTCGTTAGCTACACACCTAGTAAATTTTAGTCCACGTTTTTGATAAGACTTTAATGTGTGAATATGTATTCTTTCTTAATTTAATGAGATTGATCCGTTAATAAATTAACGTGCTCCTTAAAATTTAACTCATAAAAATAAATTCGAGAGAGGATTAAATAAAAACATGGCAATTTATGGACTAACACTACGACCGTAAAAACAACTTTAATTTGGTGTGGTCCAAGTCTGTTTAGTAAAACGTTTCAATTGAAACTTACATAAAAATTCAATTGAAACACACATAAGAATATTCTTTCTCAGGGGGCGTAGTTTGATACTAGTTTACACGGATAAAATGTTCAGAAGAAAAAAATTTGTTTATTAAAAAAATTGATGACATTTTTTTCAATTCGTGATTCTGATATAGAAATTGATCTAATATATGCACAAATATTTCTGAAAATATAATTAAATCAATCAGTAAATAAAATTGTTATATCACACACACTCCACGAAACCGCGCCGCATTGCAAAAGACTTCGAGCCAATTGCAAACTCAACCTTTTAATTTATTACTTTTATTTTCAATATTTTCAATATTTACAAGTCACTTATATTGACGATGAAGACTCTTCTGGTCCATTAATTGAGGTACTAAAAATTTATTTTCATTAAATCATCAGGATTTCTGCAGAATGAAACGTTAACTGATAAATAAAATATTGAAAATAAAAATAATGAATTAAAGTGTAGTATTTTGCAATTAGTGCGAAGTCTTTTGCAATGCGGCGCGGTTTCTTGGCAGTGGAATGCACACACCAAATAGATATAATGATTTTGTTATATTTAAGATTGTCTTACAACTTTCACGTGTGCTTTACACAAATATTCTATATTTCATTTTGTCCGTTTTTATTTAAAATTTCTGAAAATATTAAAATCTTCACTACGCCAACTGGAAGACTAATAAAACGAGATCAGTAAACGTGCTCAAATCTAATGTTTTGTGGAGATTTTAATAATTTTAGAGAGTTTAAAGAAATACTAACAAATTGGCGTAGACAATAGCTGTGTAAAGTACACGTAAATATTGTAAGACAACCGTAAAAATTGGAAATTTATTTTTTTTTTCATCTGGCATGCTTCACGTAATATTCTATTTGTGCACGTTTCCTGGGAACGCTTTCTGAGCGTTCCACTTGGCGTGATACAATTTCAATTGTTTTGCTATTTGATATGGTTACAATCAGAGATGGGCAGAATAAAGATTTTCAGCTTCTGAATTCGAAATCGAAAAATGGGCGGAATTCCGCTCATCTCTGGTTAAAATATATTAGAACGGCAACAATAACACTTAAGTCTCATTATTTTATTTGTCACGCAAAAATAATGATATGATATCAATCATCCAAGTTTTAACAAAATAAAAAAGAACTAATAAAAACCTATTCAACTTGATTACAATAAATAAGGCATTACATTGAAAGTTCTAACAATAATATGCTAATAAAACAGATGATACACGTGTTCTCATAAATCGAAGACTCATTATATCTCCCATCTCATTCTTATTAGGTATAATAAATGGAAAATCCCTTATAACCTTCTGTCTATTATTAATAATAAATAATCAAAAACAATTCAACAGAATTTGGCGGAGTTTGAGATCGATCGAAACCCACCAATCAAAAGGGACAACTTTCAACTAAACTAAATCAATTATCTACCATTACTACATGATTTGTGGAATGATAATTGGCAATAATTAGAGAAAAAAATGTATAAACAAAGAATGATTTTTTAAAAAATGTGTGAAACGGAACGAAATGAACAATTTACAAAACAAATCATGAAGAACCCTTATTTAAATTGACGCGCAATTGATCAAGAACTGATCAAGCTAACACATATGAAATTAAGCGACAATTGAATATTAAAATTAAATGAGATCTAGTTATCATTAACGTATATATAAATGAAAATCAACACAACGAGATTGCTTTAATATATTAAAAACCGGCAAAAAACCGCGCCCACGATGCAGCCATTGGGAATAAGAAAACAATCCAAGCTGGTGGCACAAATCCACCAGATATTTCATTTTCACTGTCATGTTTCTGAAAATGTATTAAATAGAAAACATTCTCATTCCAAATACAAACCACTTCGTCTTCATTCTCCACAACTGTTGTATTCTTCGGTTTCATATTCTTCACATCTTCCTCATCTTCTTTGTCATGAGGCAATGGCACCATTTCTTCAGCTTCTCCAATATCAGCAGCTGTGTCTTTATAATCTTCAAATTCAACTGGAACAAGGTCTAAACAACAAATAATCGGAGGAATTATTGGAGAATAGCAAACCGTCATCATCCGCAGCTCCAGCAGTCTTTGGGTCTTGTTTGGCAGCAGATGGGAAAAGTATATGCTGCGGTGGAGGATGAGCACCATCATCCACATAATCGCCAAGATTCGGCGAATCATACTCAACCAATGGATTTTGTTTCAAGAATTCCGCCGTTGGTAAGAGAGGAGCCATTGGATCAGCTGAAATGGGAAATGTTTTTCATTTTGTGTGAACTGGTTTAAGTTTTTTTTCTTATAAATGATAAATTGATGATTTTAGTGATGGTAAAATCTATTTCAAGCCAATTGAAATAATAAAAATTTATTGAAAGGTATGAATCTAGGTGCTTAAATTTCAGAACTTTAAACGAATCAAGTCACTTTGTACTTTTTGAAATTCTAGCTCATTTGAGTGTTTCTAACAACATTTAAGAGATATAAGGTTATTATAATGATTATATTTTTTGATATCGTTAAATAGTAATAAATAATGATTTGAATTCTCTCATTTGGATTTTGAGGTGCCCAAGAAGAACTGTTCAGACAATGTACAAGGAGAGGGGGAAAGTAGAAAGAATGCGAAAAGTAATATTAATTTTTAAATGATAATTGTCTTGAGTCTGGCTCTAATGTATCTGATATTGATTGTATTCCGTTAGTATCCCCCAATGACGTACGTGTAGAACACCGTTCATTAACTGGCGAGACGTCGCACTTAGCCACGACACCGTTAATCGTGAGAATGTCGCCGTACCTGTACGGAGAAGCTCCCGGAAGCGTAGACCGCTATAATCCATAACTTTGAGAGGGGGAGGGGGGTGGTGTTGTGGTGTTTAATTGCGACTCGACCAGGATGGCATTGCGCGTGGTCATTTTAAACTGCCACCAATTTCAATTCTAACTTAGCTCGCATTTAGTCCCAAAAATCAAATTGTCAGCAGTGATGGGAGGGACTCCCCCCGATGGAAGGGACTCCCCCGGTCCCCCCTCCCCCGAACCGGGTATCTTCCTAAAAAGAGGAGATCCCGGTCCCGTGTCCCGGGCAGGGAAAAATTGAAGTCCCGGTCCCGGTCCCGGGTCCCGGGTAGTGAAAAAGAGAAGTCCCTGTCCCGGGACCCGGGTTTTGAAATTTTCAATTTTTTTAAGGTTTCGCCCGCCGGAATTCCAAAAAACAGGGTCCCTCCAACCACTGATTGTCAGACTGTCTGTTGTTTTATTGTTTTATTCATATGGTTTGTTCCTGTCTTTATCTCGACACCTAGCCTCGTTGCCGCAATCTCCCCCCTATATTTTATTGTAATTTATTCAATTTATATTATTAATAAAGTATTTTTTATTCAATTTATATTATTAATAAAGTAATAAAAATTTTAAGAGCTTTACAGAATTTAACAAAAGTTTATTACACTTGACGAAGTGCGCGCAAATTGCAAATGAACGCTAAACCTTCAAAAATTACAAAAATTCTTATAGGTCTTTCAAAAAATTATTTGCACTATTTTAAGTAATTTGAATAGTCAGAGCAGAAAATAAATAATTTAATACCTATTTTGTAAAAATAAAGCGATACATTTTCGAGAAAGTATAATTTTTTTATTACTCTTCGGTTTTAGCTCATATTCCGACGTTTTCTTTGCCATTTCAGAATATTCACTAATTGCAGAAAGCGGAGGAACTTAATTTATTTGAAAAAATGGAAAGATCGAAGTTTGCGCAATTGGTGCACGGTGTTTTGCAATTTCCTTGCTAAAACACTTATTTGTTTTTACTACGTGGAAGTTCGAAAATCACGTTTAAAACTGCGAAATATAAAGATATGGAGCATACACATTTAAATATTCAAATTAAACATTTTCATTTGGCGTGCTATTTATTTGTTGTTTTTTTATTGTTCTTTTCAAGACAAATTTATAAAACAAATTATGACACTAATAAAACTTGAGAAAATATTCAAGTACCAATAAAATTTGAAACCAATTCCCTGCCATTTATCAAAGTTAAAATGAAAACACAAACAAATTGCACAAATCCATACACTAAACCATATTTACCAACTTTCCACCATCGTCCACTAAAACAATCAAGAACACTGGCTCGGTTGCCTCTCGCGCCGCATCGTCTAGCCGTTGTGTCAAATCGGCTTATCAATCTCACTTCTTGTATCTCGTCACTCAAGAACATTCGACGAGAGTGACAAATAATTTAGGTGGAACAATACAAATTAAGTGCGCGCGCAAGAGCCAAAAACAATTCCAGTATGACGTAGTTGCTCTCTATGATCAATTCTGTATTCGCTTTGATTTGGTCAATTAACACGAGAAGATTAATTGTGTTGCATTTTTGTTTTTCCAAGTAATGATTACCTTCATCGGTATTACGACGGTCGACGAGTTTATTACAAAAATCACTGAAACACATGCAATGCTTGCCCTTTCCATCTGGTTCCAGCCAGCAGCCATCTTTGGCTTCATCAATCTTGCTGTCTGAAATGATTAATTAATATGAAGCTATGAATAGTCATGAAATTAGGTATATTACCTCTCATTGCAAGAAGACAAAAGGCAGATGCTGTATGATTGTCTCCGGCATCAACTGTAATATGGGGAGGTTAATTTTGTGAAATTATAATTATTACAAAACATTTAGCTTCTCTTAAATAGTTTATAATAGTTAAGATATTCCTATGAAACTACATATAAGCATAAAGGTAATAAACATAAAACCTTTATATCTGAAAAGTCAAAGTTCTTTTCCAATATTGTGTAACGAGTTTCTAAATTTATTCTAAACTTCTACAGTAGAAAAATATCTTTGTTACGAACGTTTTAAATATTAATTTTAAACAAAATTTTAAATTCGATGCTGTAAAATAAACGAAATAAATATTAAGATATTTTGAACTGTCTGTGTGGGAATTAGTAAAAAAAATGATTGAATTTCGTAAAATTGGACTTAGTTGGGAGGGACCGTGCTCCTAGTAATTACTTTAAATTAATATGGCCACCTTTTATTTTCAAATATTTCCCTTTGTACATAAATAGTGTTTTCAGTTGAGCCCTAATTATTCGCAAAACGGGCTACACCAAGCGGAAAAATAAAATCACGAATTTTATCGTCCAATTTCTGTTATCCTCCTTAAAGTAATTCATGTAATGTTTATTTTATTTTAATTATATGGATTGATTGACATTAAATATCCACCATTTACTTAAAAATATATTATGAGTATTTCAAACAGCTTTAAGAATTTCATTTTATTAAAATTTAGTGTTGAGAAGAGACAGAAAATCTTTAAAAAACTTAGTAAATAATTTTCACTAGTAAATAATCCTAAATAATTTAAGATTCTGCCTGAACAAATGTGGATTTAATAAGACGAATTATTTACATTAGCACATTAAGTTAACACGCCAACTGTAATGTTTTATTTTTGAAGATTTGAGAATGTGTTACATGTCATCCACGTGATTAAAACAATTAAGCATTTTGTGCAGACTATGATTATATTAAAAACTATCCTTATTAAGAACTATTCAATAAAAATCGCTGGTATAATTCATCTAGATGGTCTTAAATGAAGCGCGGTTCAAGCTAGTTCACTTGGTGTGAGTGATGTGAGTAATGTTTTACAAGACGCGTTAAAATATTTAAAAATAGACATTATAAGTTATATTATACCATTTATATTATAAAATAAGTTATATTATAAAAAGAGTTTTAACAATTATTGATATTGGTGAAATTAAAAAGAACTGTCTGCACACCCGGACAATAACATTGAAATAGAGGAAACACATTTATTGTTGGCTATTTGCCAAAAGGGTGGGGGACTAGAAAAATGTTGGCCACTAAAAGTTCGTCTTTTATTTTTAGCTATTTTTTGAAGCTTTAGTATTCGGATTCTAAATAAGGTTAGTTAATTATTTGTATGAAAAACAACTGGGTAAAATTATCTGAATGCATTAAAGTAATTTTAAAACAAATAATAATCATTTTTAATGTTTTTTTTGCTACGTAGAAGTTTTAAACTGTTATAAAAAATTTGAAAGTAAAATGACAGTAAAAAGTAAAATATCATCTTATAGAGAATTTTATTCTGATTCAGATGAAATGCATCTTAAAATAACCTGTCACTAAATTAATTATTTATATTGAATTTAATGAAACAGCAAAAAATAAAACTATAGAGAATCATCATTTTTTGTCACCAATACGTTCAGATAATTATTCTAATTATTCTAACACAAATTAAAACTTAATTAAACTTCAATACATCAAGATATAGATTTTAGAGGAAAGGAATTAAGTATAGTAAAAGCATGATTTTCAATAAATTTAATTCACATCCCGCTGAAGATTGTGAGCCAATCGTGAGCTGAAATACTTGTACTAGGTTTGAAATTGGTTACAAATCGCATTTTTACTATATGGGCTATTCCAAATTTTTTAGCGACGCATTACGATCCGCTGCGCTGCAAGACTATTAAAAATTGAGGGACACATAAGAAATCGCTTTATTAACATAATTATAACGATGCGGAGCGGTTCGCATAAGTATAAACTATTTGAAATATTTTTTACTTAATCCATTTCTTCTATCTTCTTCTAGATTCTTTGTGGGTTTTTCATATAATGAATTGAATATATTTCCAATCTCTATTTCCTTACTAGGAAGGTCATTTTTGGATCCAAGAGAATCCGGCCACAGAATTTGATGGTTTTATAGTGTTATAACACAGAAAACTTGAGGTTGGTAACTTTGAACCGTTTTTAACCCACTTAAACCCCCCAGTGCAGGACAATTTTTTGTGTGCACTAATAAAGTTTCCTCAGCTATCACCATGCAAAGTTTCAGTCCGAAACCTTTTGGATCCAAAAATGACCTCCCTAGTTAGATAACATTAATTCCTGACATTTTTATTTCAACAAGTTTTTAATCGAAGATATAGTGCGTAAAAAAATACAAAAGATGTTTGTTGTAATTGAAAAGATGAATTTAAGCTTAACCACTCTGTGTTAGTTCGGTATTTTCGTTTTCTGAGTAACGCGAACTAAAATAAAATTAATCGAAAACTCTCGTTAACGCAATTAGTAGCAAATTTTGTTTCTGGTTCTATTCCTTAATTAATAAATATGATTAAATTATTAAATATAAAATCTTTTTATTATATTTATCTTCTCCTTATGTAAGCACGTAAATTGGAATTGTAAAAATAGTATCTGTGCTTTACAGTACCGGTCAAAAGGTTGTAAACGCTGAGTTTAACTGGTTTTCGAGAGTATTGAGTCGAAATTTTTACCAGTTGTTTCTGAAATCGTTAGAAACTTTGTAGACAAATGCACTACAAAAATAAGAAAAAATAAAATAAAGTATTCGTAGAGTTATGCTCGAAAAACCCCGCGTTTACAACCCTTTGACCGGTACTGTATATCATGATTTTTAATAATTTTAGAATTTAAGTAAATCTGGTATACCCTGCGTGAAAATTCACAAACAATGGGAAAATGGCTATTTCCTACCGGCGTGTGTAAATAAATAAATAAATAAATGTATAGCTAAATAGAAGACTATTTATATAAATTTGCTTTTAGTAACTTTTTTTCAAAAAAAAAACTTACATATCATACAAGCGACTCCATTACAATTCCTATCAACCGTACATTCCTTATGATCTGGTCCCGTTCCATAACAGTCATAACATTGTAACCCATAGCTTCCATATATATTACTTGCGATAACTAGTAAAACCAACTGAACACGTGAGCTCATCTGAAACATTCGCATCATTAAATAAACATATTGGACATTGCGGAGTCAGAGAAGCTTTATAAAGTTTATCAAAATGAATGATGCTGGTGATGATGAAAATGATAAATAAACCGGGTGGGAGCATTAGTAGGCGGCGCAAAACAAGTGTGCTCTGTAAAGAACACATCAAAAACGGTTTAAAAGTGGAAACATTTTCAAATGATACAAAATAGTGAGAGATTGAGGCTATCGAGGAAACGCGCGCGAGCCCCCACGCAAACTATCGTAATTCGAGTGCTGATCTTTCGTCCATTTACGCGCACCCGAACACGTTAGAAGTGGGTCTGGTGGATATCCCGATTGCGCGCTCAGCTGATAACGTGATTTTTGGAAGATGGCTGCGGGGTTATTAATAAACACATACGTACGAGACATGTCAACATTTGAAACGATTGTGAAGAATAGTGTCATTCAAGAAAAAAACAGGAGGCTTTTGACAGGGTGAACTGGAAGTGATAATTCTTGATATCTATGAAATGTCAAATTATATTACAACTGCATAACATTACTATTATTATTATCATGTGGGTTTACAACACAATCTTGTTCTTTATTGACACCTTAATCGGAACATTCAGTGAAAGTGCTGATTAATAGAATTCTTTGAATGACTAATTTAATTCCAAATAAATGTAGACCATATCGAATTTTTTAACGAAGCAGTCGCGAATAAAAAAACTATATTGCCGTGGTATAGGTTATTAAAAAGTAAGTTTAAAGGAGCATTCCGATTAATAAAAAGGTCTCGCTTGGGGTCATGTGGATTTTATTTGCAATTTGTTTATTATTTCGCTTTTCTGTTTTTCATCACAATTTTTGTTTTTTATTATTTTTTCTTAATAAATCAGTTGTTACATTAATATTATTATTATAAGAAAAAAAGAAAAGCGAAATAATAAAACAATTGGAAATTAAATCCACATGACCCAAACGAGACCGTTTTATTATTCGGAATGATCCTTTAAACCGACTTTTCATAACCTACACGACGACAATGGAATGAGGGAGCACGCCAAGTTTAGCAGCTAATAGAAGAGCTAAAAATAGTTTTTCCATAACGAAATTGGTTTCTTGAACAATTTAAGACCTATTTGTCAAAATGACGAGTGAATTTTCTTTTAACTAAACCGTTGAAAACTGTAAGATTCATTTTAAAAGGTTCACATTTGACGTTTGACGTAGAGAGAGTTTACTATGTTTGCAATTGCGGTTTCGTCGTCAAAAAATTTGATATAATATACACGCCAAATTGTATTATAAAATGAGCTCTGTAAACGTTCTCAAATCTAAATTTGCAAAAAGATATTAATACGTTCAGATAGTTACAGAATAACTTGTCTAAATTTTCAAGAACCGTATTTTCTAGAAATGCCATAATAACTTTAAAATGGTCTTAAAATCGGAAAATCACTGTTTCAATTTGGCGTGCACTCCAGTGCCAAGAAACCGCGCCGCATGGCAAAAGACTTCGTGACAATTGCAAATACTACCCTTTAATTTATTATTTTTATTTTCAATATTTTATTTATCAGTTAACGTTTCATTCTGCAGAAATCTTGATGAATTAATGAAAAGAAATTCTTAGTACCTCGATTAATGGACCAGAAAAGTCTTCATCGACAATATAAGTGACTTGTAAATATTGAAAATAAAATTAAAACATTATAAGGATGAGTTTGCAATTGGTGCGAAGTCTTTCGTGGCAGTGGAGTGCATATAATTTCGAGAAATCATAATTTTACATTATAATACCATACAACATTTAAACTAAAGTTTCCGTTAACAATAATTAATAAATAAAAGTTGTTTAATAAAAAATTGAAAGAATGTTCTTTCCGTAACTGGTGCGAGTTCTTTTTCAATATCTGCGAACTTCGTGGCAATTCCAATTCTAGCACGATAAGAAAACTACGAAGTTAAAATTGTGAAACTTAATTGAACAAACATATCGTCATTAAAATGCAATCGTGTTGGAACATATTAGTACCAAAAAAACGTAACAATTATCCCTTGAACTGAAAAATGTCACAAAATTATTTCCGGAAAAGAGGCCAAGTTGGGATATTAAATATGAACTTTGCTAGTTTTGTGAGGATGTTATTTTGTTGACATAATACAAACGAAAATTGTAATGTTTAGTTGAAAATGAAAATGCAGGTCGTATTAATACTGTTAGTTTCCATGACGATAATAAAATAATAAGGAATATTAAAGTTTAATTAAAACACTATTCGCTTAATGGAATATTAATCGATAAAATATTTTATATAATTATTCGACATGTATAAAAAGGTCAGCACAAGTTTAGTTAATTCCATAAGCAATTTATCACAAAACAATGAAATAATTTTTAAAAATAGGATAATTTTAAAATTAATAAGATTTTGATAATTGTTTCCACAAAGCCAACTTCCCTTTCGTTTGTTCAAATAATTTATTTCCCACCATGCCATTTTCTATAGAAAATGACATCAGGGAAATGATAAAGAGCCGTAATTAAAATGAATCATATGTGAGTATAATGAAAAATGAACAATTTGTTAATGATTTTGTCACAAAAAATAACACAAATAAAGTTGTAAGTATATATATATATATAATTGATATAGTTTCTTAAACTTAATAATACAAAAAAGAAGATTGACACATCTTAACAAAGTGTAGTAATAACCGAACAATAAAAAACAAGCAAACAAGCGAAGAACAACATTTAAACTTTTACCAGTTTATGGATGTTTTAAAAACTTTTGTCAGGAGATTCATGATTTATTGGCGTACTGTTATTAAAAGAGCATTTAATGAAAACATTAAACTATGTGTATACAAAAAAATACAACACAGTTTTAAGCAAAAATATTATTGGTTTGATGTTAAATCTTTCGGAATTTTACACATTTTATTCATTTTATTTAAACGATAATAAAGTAACGCAAATGTGAATTTGATAATAATTAATCTTCGTATTAATTAAAATACTATTAAAACCGGTAAATAAAATTACTTTTATACAAATATTTTTGCATTGCAAATGGAAGAGGAAATGCACTCAACAAGAATGCTGTTCTCGTTTGGAATGACCTGGGAATGTTGCAAATTTTTTTTCTTCCCTTCTCATCAATTTGTTTTATTTATCTTGTGAATTGTGGTACATAATAACGAAGCGCATATTTTAAGTTTTTCTTGCGATATAATTTCTCGAAAAAGAAAATAAATATTCATACGGATTACATATAATTTTAATTTTGGGGCATACCAAATCGAAATAAAAATTTTACGATTTTTAAACCTGTGTGGACATTTTTACGGGTTCATAACAAAAAGGTTTCTGCAACAATTTAATTTACCTTATCTAAAACTATCTATAAAAGTTAATATGTTTAGAAAAAGTTAGATTTTGAGTTTTTACTGAGTTCATTTTCTAACCATACCCGTTGGAGTGTTTAGGTTACCTAAAATTTGACATATAAACGAAAACCGTATCTCACAAGGGAAGTCACTTTAGCGTCCCTTTGAGAATTTGCTGAAACTTGGACCATTGATAGATTCGGATGCGCTGATTCCAAATCCGTTTTCAAAATCGGCGCAATATTTATCTGAGCCGAGATATAAGCCGTCAAAGTCCATTTTTTGATGTGCTCATTGATGTGCATTAACCACAAAATGTCCGACACAAGCAATAGCTTAATTATATAAGACGAGCAATTAGCATGAGAAGTGTGGAAGCAGCAGCGAGTGGACGGAGCAATTGGAACGGTATAGTGATCATGGTTGGTTATTGCAGTGTGTGTACAGTATTGTTAACGTTTCTAGTTGCTATGCGAGTTGAAAGTTGATTTAATTCGTATTTTGAAAATTTTTTCATTTATTGCATATTTTGAAAAAATTTTATTCTGTTCCACAGTTTAAAATAAAATAAAATTTAACAAAATTAACTTTTCATTGAAAAATTTAAAAAAATTTTAGCATCACATATGAACATCAACTACAAAAAGATTATAGCTAAAAACTTCTACAATTCAGACATGAAATAAAAGATAGTATATATATATATATGTGCGAAATCAGGAAGAAACAAGAATTGTGCCGATTCTTTAAATTTTTATGGTCGTTGTACATTGAACCAATCTCATGGCCATGTTGAAGGTGAAAAATTTGCCACCATACATGTGAATGCGTTTAGTATGATGATAATCACCAAATTTTTTTTCATGAATTACTTTTAAAATATTGGTCCCGCAAGCTAATTTAAGCGGTGATTAAAAAAGGGGTGGAAAAGTGATTAAAAAAGCGGTTTAAGCGGTGGCAACCCTTACCTTGAGCTATCCCGCATAAACACATTTGCACGCTTTCCTTTGTTGCTTGCTCTACCCATATCAAGGTATGTCAGCCATACATTTTCTGAAACATATCTGTGATACAAGATGTACCATTTTTTCTAGTAAAAATTTATGGAATTGAGCTAGCAACATAGGAAGCCGTGCAAATATATTTCTACTTTGTAGCTCAAGGTAAGGGTTACCATCATCGTTTGAAGGACTCTAACAAGTTTACTGAATACTGAAAAGTTCAAGTGATTCAGCAATACCTGAAGTATAAATTTTCGAAGGATTAAAAAAGTTATCAAAAAATTCGGAGACAGTTAAAATGCTTGGTTCATAAATTACGTCAAAATTATTGGTCACTCGAGCTAATTTAATCAACAGGATTCAATTTTCAATTTTTATTTTTTCAAAATTATTTTTTCAATTCCATAAATAGAAGTTTATAATAGAAAAAATGGTACATTTTGGAGCAAAAATATGTTTGAGAAGATTTATGGCTGACATACTTGGTGTAAAAGGGTATAGCGGGCAACATAGGAAGGCGTGCAAATTTGCCTATACGAGGTAGCTGAAGGTAAGGGGTTTCATCACCGCTTAAATTAGCTACCGGGGCCAATATTTTAAAAGTAATTCATGAAAAAAAATTTGGTGATTATCATCATACTAAACGCATTCACATGTATAGTTTCAGGTCAAGTGAAACGCTATTAAAATATAACGAAAAACATGGTCAAGTCTAAAATCTTGTTAATATTTAAAGAAAAGCTACTGAACTTTAATATTTTGGGAAGATATTAATATTTTCGATAGTTAAAGAAAAGGCTGAAAAACTGGCGTTAACTATACACTGGTGAATCCGAACAAAACGCGCTTCGGCGAAGTACGAAAAAGCTTTTAATAAGAATTATTCAAATTTTAGAAGTCCAGGTTTCCTCATGACAATTGAAATAAAGTATAGAACTAAACTAAAGTCTAATGATATAAAAACGAAACTTTCTTCAAACTACTTAGACAATGCCATTAAAATAAATTAAAATCGCGAAGAAAAATCAGAAAATCTGTTTTCCAGTTTGGCGGACAAATGTTTTTAAAGAACACGCCTAAGTTAGAAGACACGGATAAAGATAAGCAATTTTTTTCACGTTTGGCGTGCAGAGGGTATAAGTTTGAGCGGCGTCTCAAACTTATTGAAAAAAAAACTAAGCAATAATAAAGGAAGGACATTGGCAAAAACCTCTTCCATTAGGCACCGATCTCTGAAAGGACAATAAATAAACAATTATTTATATATTTTACATTATTCTAGTCATTTTTGTATACGCAATTGTTTAGTGAAAACCGATTTGAAATTTATATACGTGAAAGTTTAAAAATATGTAGAAAATGTAATATTTTAAAGTTTCACGTCTAAAATAGAACGAAAAACACGGCCAAGGCTAATGTCTGGGGCACCCCAACTTGTATGTTAAGAGAATGAGCTCAGCAAGCATGCGCAAATATAATTTTTTAGAAAGATATTAATATTTTTTTTGATAGTTTAAGAAAAGCTTAATTAAATTGTAGTAAAAACATTTTTGTCATAAACAGGGAAAAATTTCCACACACGTTTAAAAATCGGAAAATCGCTATTTCGATTTGGCGTGCTGGGGAAGATTACAATTTTTTTGGAGATTTTAAGAACGCGAAAGTTATAAGTCACGGGTAAAGATAAGAAAATCTTAATTTTTTCACATTTGGCGTGCACTTTTAGAGGGCTAGAATTTGATATATAGCCCACCGAAACATAATTAAAAATATTCAAAGAGTTAAATCAAAAACAATTTAAGATGATTTCCAGCATCTATAACAGATTAAACCTTCTTAAGAATTTATTTTTAATTCATTTCTTCTATAATTTCCATAGATTAAAAAATATTGTCTGAGATCCCGACCAAATCCAAAAAAAAAAATCCAGAGATAGCAGCAATTTTGCAATCAAATTAGTCTATTCCAGCAGTATTTATTAGTGAAATCATTCATGCTAGCAACAAACAAATTACGAGTCCCCATCGTAATGCTAATTTTAGGCTATTTTGTACATGGACAAATGTATATTTTGCGTAGATTGAGTTAATAACATGCTTAAATATATCCTTCAAAATATGCAAATAGCATTAAGAATAATAATAATAATAACAAATTTATATGACTTATCAATCACAATACTTATCAAATAAGCTAAGCGATTATTATAATCCATTTCAAATGAATAACTTTGTTTTCCGTTTCATTGAATAATAAAGAATGTCTGAAAATAAATAGGAATTCGAACCCCAGTGAAGTAACACAAAAAATAAAGATGAATAAAATTGGGAATAAAAATACTAACAAACACATTAATAGAAAAAAACATATAAGGAACATAAACAACAACAACAAAAATATAAAAAATTGAAGTATACTGGTTCTCCATTCGAAATATTTCTTAATTAAGTGTTTAAAAATAATCATGAGCTACTTATATTTTATCAGATTTGTGAATAAATGTGAATGAGAAAGTTTACTGATATTAATAACGAATTTACATTTCAAACGTGTGTTCCTATTGTTCTAAATAAAATTGAAAAAGATAAAATGTATCAAAGGTGATTTTGTGGCAACAATATTGGAATTTTTTTCAAATTTGTAGTACGTAAAATTAAAAATGTCAATTTAAAATTGGATTAAACTAATTAACAATTAAGTGTAATACTCAATTTATAATGAAATACCAGTGAGTATGCCTTCAAATATAAATAATCCATCTTTTATTTCGATTATTAATCTTTTGATAAAAATTATGAGAAATCGTGGACTAATTCTATAGTCTTACCATACGACGTATTCTGACATTTGACTATAGTGTGTATGCGTATTACACATCAAATTTATCAAAAACGCTATAAATACTTTTGTCTATATATTACACACCAGAGATGAGCGGAATTCCGAATTTCGAAAATTAACGTTTCATAAAAACTTTAACACCGGATACGTTCAAAATTTCGGATTCCTCGTTACGGATTCCGGATACCGTCCATTTTTCGATTCCGAATACCGGATTCCGGTTTCCAAATTTTCAAATTTGATTCCGAATTCCTGATTCCGAATTTCCAATTTTCATTCCGAGCTCCCGAGTCCGGATTCCGAAATTCAAAAACTGTCATTGCGCACATCTCTGTTACACACCAAATGAAACTTAAATTTTCACAATATTCACAATATTTATATATAAAAAAAAAAATATATATATATATATAGTCGTCGCCAAATGCGATTACCACCGCAAACTGTGGCGCACTTTTTTAATTATTATTTTTTAATTTAATTTTTATGATTATTATTATTTTAAACATTTATGACACGATTGAAACAACATATAAACAATATTATTCAATTTATTTAAGCAAAAACCATGTAGAACGATCCTAAACAAGGAAATAATAATAAAAATTAAATGAAAAAATAATATTTAAAAAGTGCGCCACATTTTGCGGTGGTAATCGCATTTGGCGACGACTATATATACCGTATATTAAAATTCACGTGCAATTTAAAAACTAATATTTATGTCAATCTTAGAGTATTCTCATAGAAATATCACATTCGCTTCAAATTTTTACGAAATGCTAAGTTTTAATGACTTTTCTGGGCTCAAGTTATTATGAAAGACTATTATTATTATTATTTACGCACAAGTTTGTTGCATTTTTTCCGAAGTTAACTATTTAAAAATATTTTTAAGGATATGATGCATATTTATTTCTTGAAACAGGACAAGAAAACAGTCTTAAGACAGAGTGCAGTCTTCCGAGAAGATTAAGTAATCCAAATATCAAAAAGTAGAAATTTTTTGTTAGTTCTTTAATTTTTAGTTCCCTACGGTTTCTTTTCTTTTTTTGTATGCTCAAGTTTTTGTGGTATTTTAACTATACCTTCTTCATGTGTCTGGTACACTTATTTTAAATAAATAAGTAAAGTGAACTGGCACCAAAGTATCTCTTTTTGGTAATTATCTACGCTCTAAATTGATATAAACATCAGACAAATAGCATCTAATAATATTATATTAGATTTAGAATTTCTTTGTAATTGAGAAAAAGTGAGAAAACCAACTTTCCAATAAAATAACATAAATAATGATAAATAGTTTCAAACAAAAATATACGATTCAGACAGGACGAATCATTTTCACAAAAATTGGATTACAAAAGTAAATTTAGTGAAAAGAACAATTTAATTATTAATATTAAAAATGTAAATTATTTATAGTTTTTATTTGAAGGAACAGAAGCTAGGCTGATTTGGTCTCGTTGGTACAAAGAGAGAGAAAGAAAGCACGCTGTCTATTTAACATACACTAGCTGACAAAAGTTTTGTCACAAATGTTTTTTCGGGTTTAACTTTTTTGTGACTTGACCAAATTGGCTGATTTTTTGATATGATAGATTCATATGGTTGTAAATTATTTTACAAATTCAGGCTTGTGATTACGATGATCCGTTTTACAGTGACAAGCGTTTATCGTAAAACGCGTAGCTCAAAGATATTACGCACTTTTCTTGCACTGCATTTTTTAAAAATTCTTAAAGTTCAATTATATTTGTTTCACAATTTATTGAAAATAGCAGTAATTGGCAACATTTTAGAGATGATTCCACGTAAAGAAACTCCAATTGCCACCCGGCAAGCTGTTATCAATATGAGGGAAAATGGAATGCGTGGTACCGAAATTGCCATGGTAATTTAAACCAAATTTTGCTACTATAACATTTTAAACACTGATTCACATAAAATATCAAAAAATCAGGCAATTTGATCAAGTCACAAAAAAGTTAAAACCTAAAAAACATTTGTGACAAAACTTTTGTCAGCTAGCGTAAGTATTCATTTTTAATAATTGTGTTTTCATCTTCTCAAGTGATTTATTTAAACTTTCTTTAACTTGATTTATAAATACAACATTTATTAAGAAACAAAGATAAAAAAGATGACTTGAAAAGCAAAACAATAAACAAATTGATAATTAATCCACACTGCTGTCTCTCTGCACCAATATTACCAAAAATAACTTCAAACATTTAAATAATATATTCATTGTACTTTGATAATAAAAAAGGAAGAAAACCATGCGCAATTTTTCAAGACTTTATAAATTAAAAAATGATAATGTATACTGTGGTTTTAAATTTCTTCCATTAAACCACGCAAATTAGCACTAAAGTGTTGCAGCTTGAAGGAATGTGAGAAATAGTAATCTAGAAATTTTAATTGTAGAGTATACCTTACTAAATTGTTAAAACTATATTTTATTGTATTCAATTTACATAAAAATTAGGAATAAAATTGTATTAAAGTAAGTCAAAAGTGACGAAAGCAAACATATTTTATAATAAAAAAAAACAATACAGCACATTAAGCATACATGGCACACCAAATTTAAATTAAGATTTTTCCATATTTAAACGTGTATTGTCCCTTTCAGAGGCGATGCCTAATGGAAGAGCAAAAAATTAGGGGCGGAGAAAAGGTCTTGTTTAGACAGCCACACGGCCATTAAGACCGTCGAATCTCTTCCTCTTTTGTTTCTCATCAATTTTTGCTATCTAATTTTTGTTTATTATTTGATGAAAAGAAATGAAAAGTTTAATTTAAAAATGAAAATGGATGAAATAAAAATATTGATGAGAAACAAAAGAGGAAGAGATTCGATGGCCTTAGTGGCCGTGTGGCTGTCTAAACAAGACCTTTATCCGCCCCTAATTTATTGCTCTTCCATTAGGCATTGATCTCTGAAATGAATATTATTATAATTTTAAATGCACACCAATTTGAATGACTAGGTCAGAAAACGCGCTGAAATCTAGAATTCTGGGAAGATTTTAATATTTTTCGATAGTTTAAGAAAAGGCTGACAAGCTTGCGTAAACTATGTTTTTCTATTTAATGCGTAGATATTGTATGACGCAAATAAATTTGAGAAAATCTTTGTTTCCATTGTAAACGTATTATTTTCATACAACTTGACACGTAATTTTTACGAGTCTGACTTAAACTATCTAAATGAATGAGGGAAAAAAACCGAAATTTGAAAAATGAGCATCTTTTCTGAGCCAACAATTTAACAATTTCATTTGGGGTGGCGTGGTGTCATTTGCGTTGACAAATGATTAGAAACGTGAAAAGATTCAGAAATTAAATTGCATTAAATTATAGCATAAAATGCTTAAACGTTTCAAACACTTGAGAATCCTCACTTATTTGAGATTTTCCCATGACACCTAAGCAAAATGTAAATAAATATTTGAAAAAATATATATCATAACACTTCAAAACCAGAAAAAAGCATACCAAAATAGAATTGAAAAAAAAAAAAACTAGTAGATATCATATGTCATTTGCTATGACTTTTTCCGCATTTATGAAAACACGAGTTGTTGCTTGCTCGTATCTGGAAAATAACAACACCATTATCTTGAATTATATCACAAAATACAAGAAGGAGGAAGACTGACGAAAAAAATTAATCAAAAATAATTGAAAAAATAACGAAAAAAATGTTTATTACGAGGAATTAATGCCTACATTGTTTCAGCTTAAAAAGCGCATTTAAATCTAAACAAAACAGAATGTCAAACAAAGACAACAAAAAAAGCATGAAAAGCGTTCGATGAGCTTCATTTTTTTTAAGAAAAAAAGTGTTCGTTCATTCCTTCTATTTTTAGTTTCTTCTCTTTCAGACATTTGTTACATATTATATCAAAGGATAAGTTGACTAAATGCGAAACATAGGACATGGCTTTTTTTTCAACTTAAAAGAGAAATTCCTTGACAATCTGTTTATTCCGGTCATGATTTTTTATGTACGTCTCTAAAAATATTTCGAGTCAATGTGGAGATGGAAATGTGGCGGAAATGTTGCAATATGTGGAAAATTGATATAATGTGTTCCGTTTGCACCAAATATCTATTGAAACAACGCAAATTGCCACAAATTAAATTTCTTGATGATTTTCGATATTCTTGTTTTCATTGATAAACAAATTGTTGTGCTTCTATATATATATATATAGCCTAGTAATGGAGTAAATGATATTCGAACATTTTTTCTTGGAATAATAAAATAACTTAACTGATATCAAAGAACAATCGGTGCAGCCCAAAAATTTGAACAAAAGGGTAAAATAGCTCCACGTTTATAAAACGGATTATGCGTAAATTCACGTGAACAAAACATTGCGGATAAATAATTTTATCTATTGTCGTCGCCAAATGCGATTACCACGACAAAATGAGGCGCACTTGTTTTAAATATTATTTTTTCATTTAGTTCTTATGATTATTTTCTTCTTTATGCTTGTTTTATACAATTTGTGCTTCAAGAAATTGAAGAATATGTTTTAGCTGTAGTTTCAATCGTGGAACAAACGTGGAATATAATAAAAATAATCATAAAAATTATATGAAAAAATAATATTTAAAAAAGTGCGCCACATTTTGCTTTGATAATCCCATTTTGCGGCGACTATAACTTTGTCATTATTTAAAATGGTAAAGTTATAGGTAATGTTTAATGCGTAATTTATATGCAAACAAACAATAGTTTCTATTATTTAATTGTACGACAAAAAATTTAAAAAAATAATAATAATTATCGTAATTTTTGTTACATCCCCATGCAAAAATAAACATAATGCAAAACTCAAAGTGCCTATTGAAATGAGAAAAAGAGGACTTCAGTTAAATTGTTTAACACTATTATTTCATTAAAAATATTACACTTAAAAGGTAATTTTTTAGATATGTGAAATTTACATGAAAGAAAATCAATATTATTTACGTGGAACTTAGAGAAATACGATTAAACGTGCTAAAATTGCAATTTCCAAATGGAGTGCAGGTTTTATTAAGTTTAAGGACTTATTAGAACACTAATTTAAATGAAAATCTGCGACTGAGCGAGTTTAATACTTTATTTGGGTAAAATCTATCATAAATATCATAATAGAAACTACATTTAAGCAGAGTGAAATTAAAAGAGAAAATTATAAACAGAGGTTTTTCTCTGTGTTTATAATTATCTTCACAGCGTTTCGAGAATGCGGCAGATACAATTTTTATATTACCTACTATCAAAATATAAGAAATTGAAAATTCAATTTCAACATTTTTGAATTATTTTCAATGGTCTCAAAGAGATCATGATTCATGAAACAAATATTCAATTTATGTTAATAATTTCTCTGTTTTTCATTATATTTCTTCAAAACTTCTAGATCAATTCAGATTTATTACTTTTATTTTTTATGAAAATAAAATTGGAATTGCCAATTTCTTCTATGAAAATTATTTTACAGTAAAAGTTTTTTCAAAACCTAACTCTAAAAATATTAAATTCAGTAGATCGCATGTCCACACCAAATTATGAAGTGAGTCGTAGACCGTAGACCTGTAAATTTTAGTCCGCGTTTTTATTTCGAAATATCTGCGTGAAAATGTGTTTTTTCTACACCTACATAAGCGTCATAAACGGCAACTTATTTAGGTAAAACAAAAAGTCGATATTTTTAGTGTTTCTGTGTGATTACTTTTCAATTACCAAAAATTAACGAAAAAAAGAATGTATTAAATCAGTTCAACAAAGTATTATATATATTACTATACCAGTTGGCATGCGCCTGCACCCCAACTTGTATGGTAATAGAATGAGCTCAGTAAGCTTAAATTTAAGTTTTTAGAGAGAAATTAATATTTTTAGACAGTTTAAAACTAGCTTAATTAAACTGTACTAAAAACGTTTCTGTTATAAAGACGTAAAAATTTCCACAGACGTTTAAAAATTACAAAATCGCTATTTCGATTTGGCGTGCGCCTGTCAACTATTTCTTGAAATAAGTGACCGTTTATGACGTATAAGTAAGCGTGTTTTTTCTTGTCTTAATTATATTGATTTGGTCAGGAATTAACGTAAAAATTCTCGCCAATATTTGACTAATCAAAATACATTAGATAGATGTGTAAATAAACTCATGGACTTAAATTTATGGACTAACACCTCAATGGTAAAAACAACTGTAATTTGGTTATCCATATGCAAGTTAATATATTATATATTGAAAATCCGTCATTTTCATTTGGCGTGCAATTTTACAGTAATTACTTAATGTATATGTCGTGCAGTTGAAAGTAAATATTTTTCGTTTAATACTAAAAGAAAGAATAGTTAGTAACTAAACCAGATTATAGAAAAAATGATTTAAATGAATTAAACGAATGTCAAAACCATCAAGGTCAATGATAAATAAGAACGTTTAGCAAGTGTTCAATTGCCTTAAAAAGACAATCTATCTTCAATATATAATAGAGGAAATAAACAAACAAATAATTATAATTTAATATCGAGAAAAATTTCCAATCTTCAAATTGCATTTTATTAAACCTAGTAGTCTAGTAGTCTTACTATTAAAAAACTTACTTTTTTATTAACTTTATTTGGGGTATTTTCTAATTGATAATATATAAAGTTTTTATCTTTCTAAGTAAAATGGGAAAACCCAAAGTTATAAGCAATTACTAATGAAAGTTCCCATCTTTTTATGCAATTGTTCAGAAGATTAATTAAAGACTAATGTAATGAAAGTTTAAAATAGTAATACTTTACAAAATGTCATAAATCAAAATGATAAAGCATTTAATATTTCATTGAATATCAATGATAACGATATTATTCATAATATTTCAATTGAAAAATCTCTGGAATGTGTAATAATGAGTATTTATCGTTTTTTTCATAAAAAAATATATTCATTTGATTTTTAGTTAAGAAGATTATTTTATATATATATATATATTCACCATATTGTCCTTTTCAGAGATCGGTGCCTAATGAAAGAGGAAACAAATTAGGATGGAATGAGGTTCTCGTTTGGACGGTCATCTTCTCATTTCTCATGAATATGTCTCAAGAAATATGGATAACATACATTGAAGAGGAATAGACGAAAAAGTTGTTTGTGACCGTCCGTCCGAAACAATCAATTTTTCTTCGGATCTCTGAAAAAGACTATAAAATAATTATAACAAATTATTTACAAGAAAATGGGGAATAAAATTAAGATGAACTGTTGATCCCTCATGAGGTCGGTCGTTCAAATGGCACAAGTTAGTATAAATATTCCCAGGGTATGAAGTATACAATATTATTCATATGACATTCCAATAAATTAAAACTATAAAAATATTTTCAAGCACGGTTCCAAAGGGAAATATTATTCACAAAGAAATTATCACAATTCTTAATACCAGGTTTAACTTTCAACAATAATGGATTACGGGGGACTGGGATAAATATATAAAATCATTAAACGAGGGACAATGATATTTTCTAATATAAAACCACACTATTATAATATATATATATATATATTTTTTTTTTATTGGTTAACGGTTTAATTTGAGAGCTCACAATCAGGAAGACATACTCACGCCAAGTGAAAATAAAAATTTTATAATTTCAATTAGTAATTCCAAACCGTTCTACACAACAACGTTAAACAAATTGGAAAAAAGTTACGGTTTAAAATATTAAATAATTTGAATAAAAATGGCTTGGTTTCTGCAATGTGTCCACGCTTTATTTGAAAGACACGCTGTAGTTGTGGCAGTGGAGTACAAATTTGGTTTGAAAAAAACCTCTGATGCATCTAATGTATAATATTTTTTCTTTTCTATATAGGTAATATAGTCTATCTGTAAGTAAATTGTAACAAGTTCTACCTTGTCTTAAATAATTTTTAAATTTTTATTTATCACAAATAAAATAATTTTTGAAATTTACAACTCGACAAGTGATAGGCGGAAATTTAGACATTCTTAAAGCTCACCATATTCATTATTAATAACACGAAATTTTTATTAAACAATCATGCAAAAAATTCTTGTAAATTCTTGTCTTTTAAAACAAAAAATAAATCAAACCCTCAAAATTCTTTTCTTATTTAGTTATTGCCCTTTTCAGAGATTGGTGCCTAATGGAAGAGGAAAAAATATTAGTATGGAATGAGGTTATCGTTTGGACGGCCACATCAATGTTCGTGGTCTCAAAAAGATGGGCAGCACACATTGAAGAGCAATATACGAAAAAGTCCTTTGTGGCCTTGGACCGGCTATAATTTTTCTTCTTGCACCGATCTCCGAGGACAAAACCTCATTCCTCATATCAGACAATTTTATGATTTATTCAAGTCAATAAACCTATCAAAAAAATTTGCTCGGCTCAAAGAAAAATTTCTCCGATTTTGAAAACGGATTTGGAATCAGCGCATCCGAATCTATCAATGGTGAAAGTCTCATCAACTTCCCTTGTAAGAAAAATAAGAAAAATACTACAAAAAACTGATTCACCATTTTCACATAAACATTTCAAATATACCATTTAATATTGAAAATCGTCAATAGAATTTGGTGAGTGTTGAAATCGGTGTTGAAATATATATATATTGAACAGAATCTAAACTTTCAAAACACAGAACGTGTAACTACGTCTAGGAAAATATACTGAAAGAGAAAGTATATTTTATATATTGACCTTTTCTGAGATCGGTGCATAATGGATGAAGAAAATATTAGGATGGAATGAGGTTCTCATTTGGACGGCCACCGACAACAAATAACTTATCCATCTATTCCTCTTCACTGTCTGCTGCCCATTATGAGATATCAAAGAGAGTGGCCGTCCAAACGAGAATCTCATTTCATTCTAATTTTTTTGCTCTTCACTGGTAAATCCGAACGCGTCCGCCGCGAACTAAACACTCTTCGTTCACGAGAGAAATCTTAAAAACATTGATTTTAAGTATTCAGAAGCAGGCTAAGAGGGAATAGATAGGTTTACTGTATACAAAATAGTTGAAACATTTAAGCCTACCGTAACTCTGTATTACAAATTCCAAAATTAACCTATTTAATCTTTAAACAAGAAACAAAAGAGTTTTCAATAAATGTTTCCCTTTTATAGCTATTCATTATATACAAATAAGGTTAAGAAATGTGTGAAAAAACCACCTCAACATCATTAAATAATATATAGGATAGATCCATTAAAAGTTCTTTAAGATGTCCCCATTATACACTTTAGTTTAAAAGTAAACAAATCCAATCGCTCTCCCTTAAGAAAAATATTTGAAACATCACTTTCACACAGACAAGTGGAAATAATGACCATCAGGTTGATAGCCACTTGAGTTTGAAAATGATACAATTCATAAAGTGAGATGCTAATAATATTAGTAAAATATTAATAACTACGATGTTTAAGGGGTCTTGTAAATCTATTTTAAAATAACAATAGTTGCCTTAAAAAATAATTTGAATGTTTCGTGGAATAATGAAAAGAACGGAAGACATTTCCTTTTTTCTTTTCAAGTGCAAATAGAGTTTTGTGTACTTATTTTTAGAGCAAAATTGTAGTTATTATTACAATATTCTTCATATACAAAATTAAAAATAATGTATTATATAACGATTTATGGAAAAGAATCTTTACAAAATAATTTTCGAGCACACCTGGAAAATATAAAAGAAATTCTAAGCGTTTCCTATGAATGTCAGAATCCGTTTAAACGCTTAAAACATTATTCAATTGAACTATTTAAATAAAAACATTTAAACAAACAAGAGTCCCTAGAATGTTTAATTTAAATGAATAATCAAAATAATCATTGAAAACAATATATTTTAATAAAATAAAACGAAAAGTCAAATTTTTGCATTATGATTATTGTTTAAACCACAATTCAGTAAAGGACAGAATATTTACGTAATTTGGCAACATCAAAACCCAATAAAATTTGAATTGTCAATTATTTATTCATTCATATAACATTAAAATGCTGATTTATGTATTTTTAATGTGTTATATTGGTAAGTACTAGTCCAATTTATAATAAAAAACGTTATTCTTTTAATGTTCTTTAACTATGATAATATTTCTTTTGGAAATACACTAGCTGACAAAAGTTTTGTCACAAATTTTTTTTCGGGTTTAACTTTTTTGTGACTTGACCAAATTGGCTGATTTTTTGATATTTTATGTGAATCAGTGTTTAAAATGTTATAGTAGCAAAATTTGATTTAAATTACCATGGCAATTTCGGTACCACGCATTCCGTTTTCCCTCATATTGATAACAGCTTGCCGGGTGGCAATTGGAGTTTCTTTACGTGGAGTCATCTCTAAAATGTTGCCAATTACTGCTTTTTTCAATAAATTTTGAAAAAATATAATTGAACTTTAAAAATTATTAAAAAATGCAGTGCAAGAAAAGTGCGTAATATCTTTGAGCTACGCGTTTTACGGTAAACGCTTGTCACTGTAAAACGGATCATCGTAATCACAAGCGGGAATTCGTAAAATAATCTACAACCATATGAATCTATCATATCAAAAAATCAGCCAATTTGGTCAAGTCACAACCCGAAAAAACATTTGTTACAAAACTTTTGTCAGCTAGTGTATATTTAACAGAGTAAAGTGTGAAAAATTATTTTTCTGATCTGCAAGCTATTTGTGATCAACGTTTAAATTTCGTGAAAGTAATCGGAAAAAACCGATGCAAACGCACTCCATTGCTACGAAGTTCGCCGCACATTGTAAAATACCGCGCATCAATTGCAAGAACCACTCCTTTCACTTTTTATTACTCTTTATTTAAACTAATTATTTTTTAACATAACTTGATTTATTTTGTTTGCTGTTTAGAACCGTTCAGCACACCAAAGGGAAATGACAATTTTGCAATTTTGAGCGGGTTGAACACGTTTACTATTCTCGTTTTATTACCGTACCAGTTGGCGTGCGTTCAGAATTATTAAATTCGATGAATTTACGCTTAAAAAATAAAATAAAGAGTAATAAAAAGTGAACGGAGTGGTTGTTGGAATTGGTGGGCGGTCTATTGCACTTTGCGGCATACTTCGTGGTAGTGGAGCGCATACAAACAAAAATAAGTTGGTTACCTCAATTTTGTTTTTTAGTTACTTATTGGTATATAAATTGACAAATTATTACTGAAGCTGCATAATAACTAAATAAAATATATTTTCCCTTATATTTAATGTTCATTCGTGAATCTAAATCTTTCTTGATTCATGGCTTTTCAGATATATAGGACGTCCTATGCAAATCACAACGAAATCAAATCCAAGACAATTTGTGGAAAACACGCTTGTTGGAACCCTGGATAAATCGATCCAAGGACTGCCAAAATTTTCAAGAAGAGGATGTATCGGAATTAAACCCAAGGTCTGATGAATACACAACAATGTAATTAAAATATATTTAAACTCTTTCCATTCAAACTGCACACCAAATTGAAAGGGTTTTTTTTCAATATTTAAACGTGTCTTACTAATTTACACGTATTTTATTTATTTAATTTTACCCGTCATTCTTACTAGCCAATTTTAAACTATCTTAAAACTTACGATTCTTAGAAAAACTTGCAACATAGTAATATCTTCTCAGCCCCCAGATTAACCATTCCATTTGGAGTGAAACTGTGCTGAAGGCCAAATGAAAATTACGATTTTTTAAAGATTTAGACGCATTTTATACGCTTCTAAAAGTACTTACATGGTCGTCTTATTGTTTATATCGGATATAAAACCATTTAGAGAGAAACTGAAAAACAAATATGTTTTGCAACTTTTGATAAAATTATTAAACTAAAATTTTTCAATTACCCGTCAAAGTTAATTTTTGCTGACAATGATTGATTTGAAATTGAAATCGGTTCCGGCAGAATCATTAGAACGTATTTTTTATCAAAATCTATCTCTTAATTTCAGGTCAATTAAACTCAATAACTTGAGAATTATTAGACAATAGTATGTTGTTTATGAATAATCAATGTTCTTTCCTTGAGCGGTTCACATTTGTTTGAGAAAAAATAGTAGGTAGTAAGTGTTTTTCGAAACGATTACCTTCTACTAACTTTGACTAGAAAGGAAAGGTATATGTGGGAACGATTTGTTTAAACATCATAAATACGTCAAATTAATTAGTAAAAAGCTCAGAAATTCAGCTCAGAAACATAACTCATTTTTAAAACTTCATCAAAATTTAAAGAAACAGAAATTTTTAGAAGTCGAAATTTTTTCGGAGACTTTTCGGGTACTTTTTATAATTTAGAGAGAATTTTAGACAAATATAGTTATTTTACATCAAGAGAAAATATAAATATTTACATTTTTTTCTTATTGTAAACGTTTAAATATTGGAAAACAATAATTTTCTTTTGGTGTGCATTTAAATATTTCTGAAAAATTTTATTTTGAAGGCCTGTTTTTACAAATACATTTGGCGTTGGTAGAAAATTTATAGAAACAGAACCTTAGGTTCAATCAGAAATAACAATTTTCTTGTGGGGGTTTAATCAGAACCCAATGTGAACGGAAGAAATGGTTCATTTCCGAATTAACAATCGCCGATCCCAAAATTACTCTCACAGGACTACCAGAAAAAGAAAGGATTGTTTCGATAAATTCACGCCAAATTGTCTGATGTTGAAAACATAGGACTGCAGTCGTGACTGTGATTCCGCAGCTTAGGACTGCCCTGTTTTTAGAACATGAGTATTCTGCGCGAGGGCATGTTTTAAAATTTTTTTAATTTAAAACTTAAAGAATAAATTGTATAAACTAAAAATATGACAAAAACTACAAAATCACGGCTGTAATCTAAACGTTTTGGATGATTTCACAGTAGCTTCCCGGTTGATAGGATTGACCAACAAAATAGTTATAACGGCACACATTCTTCCATATGAACAATGAAATCTTGTATTTCTTAATAATAATCATCACAGTATAAGTTTCAATGTAAATTTATTCTTTTTTTTAGTTTCGATAATAAAAAAATAAAAGCTGAATAATAAACAATTTGTAAATTAAATTCACACCGCTGTCCTTTACCCCAAACGAGACCACAGGTATTATCTTCCTTTAAGCTAATTAATTTACACCTCTACAATAAATCAATCCAATGAGATGAAACTACAACTTGTTGCAAAATTTATTACTGCGGGAATGAGTTTTTAAATCCAAAAATGTTAATAAATTTAGGTTATCTTCTCAATTTATATGTTTTACAGATCTTATACTAAACAATATAAATATGAGCCAAGAACTTCAATAGAGCAAGCTGTTCAATTAAAGATATTATTGTTGAAAATATGTAGAAACTTATATCGATTTAAGTTGTAGTAGATAACACTTTCTTAAATTAAATCAATTAAATAACAACGTTAACTAGAGTAGAGTACTTTTCCAAATTGCATTATATGATTTGCAAACTCTGGAATAAAAATTTCCGCTTGATACAATTTAAAAAAGGAAATTAAAGTAAGTAGAATGAAAAAAAGAATAAAAATTGAAACAATAGATATTTGAATAATCGTGGAACCACATATATAACCATAAGAAGATTGAATCATTCATACATTTCGATCAGACCGCTTTTAATATAATGGTTTCAATTGATGACAAGCATTAGAACGCGGAAACAGATCGGAACAGAACAACAACAAAAACTTGAGAGCAAACATAAATCATCATCATTTTGGGTAAATATTATATTACGTATGAACAAATTAGGAAAAGAAAGCGTTGAGTATAATATGAGCTTGATTATCCATAAGTAGTTCATTCATACCATTCCGGAACCGGAATCGTGTTATAATTCAATGCTATTGAGAGTGATCAATTAATATAAATTATATATTTTTCGTTGCAAATGGGAACACCAATTAAAAAAAAATGATTGGAATGAGCACCAGTATTGAAATAAATAAAATGGAGCTGAGAAGGTCACTGTGCCCGCAATTCTCAAGGCTCTCACATCAAAAAATTCCATCCCAGTCAGACTTTTTTGTTTCTTCATTTCTTCACTAATCATATCGCCGAGAGCACAAGTATTGGCGAGGTGGAAAAATGTATTATTGAGAACATTTGTCACCAAACACCTTTCGTTGTTTCGTTTGGCGGTCCAATAATTCCATTCGTTTAATAAATCAACAAACAATTTTCTTACTTACAGATTATCTTTAACTCATTTATTTGAAACTATTTATCACATCAAGTTTTTCTTCTGTACGTGATCAATTGGATAAATGGAGGATCAACTCGCAATTCTAATTAAATAAAATAAACAGACAAGATGATATAAGTTTCGTGATTTCTACAATGTTTTTTGCGTTATTTTCTGGTTAAGCGTTCGATATACGATGCGATAATCACTTAGTCTGGAAAACTGTCAAGTGTAATGGTTCCTACCAGGAATGGGAGGTGTCCTCACCTTTTTTTAGGAAAAATTCCTATCCGGACTAGCCTAGGGAGTTTGAAAAACGTGAATCAAAATTAGCACCCCAAATCGAATGGTTAAGATGGGGGGAGGGCTCAGAAAAGATGCACATGTTGCAAATTTCGATAAGAGGCGCAGGTTTTTAGATAGTTTAAGACAGGCTAGTAACAATGACGTGTCATTTCATATGAAAATAATACGTGTAGATTAGTAATAAAAGTTTAAATATTGAAAAATAGTCATTTACATTTGGCGCGGAATTAGATTTGGAATTATTCTTATAATATTTCAAAAATCGTCGTGACGCACCGCCTTTTTCCCTTTAAAAATTCTCAAATTCATTTATAGTTTTTCATACCACACAGATAACATTTCATAGATATTCTTTAATAGAAGCTATGTCAAAATTCTCATCAAAGTACATACAAAGTTATGCACGAGTGAAAGCGCAGAAGCCAAGCCAACTGCAAAAGTTTCAGCAGAAATGCATTTTAGCCGCCCATATTAAATAAAGTGGTTATATTTTTGATGGTCTTGAACAGTATATGCAAATATATACGTCATATTAAATATTTATTTCCGTCCGAATATTTCCCTGAATTGCTAGAATACACTGTCAAAATTGTAGATACCGAGAATTTCATTTTACGCAAGAATGCGGAAAAATAATTGGTTTGCAAAGTTATCAAATAACTTCTCTTAAATTTTAAGTATTGTCCTTTTCAGAGATCGGGGCTTGATGGAAGAGGAAAAAATTAGGATGAAGTGAGGTTCTCGTTTGGACGATCATCTTATCATCTCTCATCAATGTGTTTTGCCTCAAAAAAATGGGCAACCCATATTGAAGAGGACTAGACGAAAAAGTCGTTTGTGGTCGTATGACCGTCCATCGAGACTTTCATTTTTTGCTCATCCATTAGACACCGATCTGATAAGGGTATTATATGGAAACCTTTTTATTGGAAATTAATGAAGAAGGTGAACCCAGAATTTCAGAAAAAAATGGCTACGTAAATAAAAAATACTAAACAGCAAAACGCCAAATGTAGAGGTTCAACGGAGAGCTCAGAAAACATACTCATATATAGCGGTATCACTCCGGTCAAAAATCCACGAAAAACGCTATCTCTCTTCATTTTATGTATCGTTGTCTGCGCGTTAAATTATTTAAAATTATATTTGTTGAAATAAATGATCGTCTATTGTAGAAGAGGAATATAGAAAAACGCACGCAAAACGTAACACATCACAAAAAACCTATATCAGTTCAGAATGTTTCTAACAAACTTATGTTAAAATTATTCACAATATCAAACGGGTAAGCTTGAAATATATGTGCAGCGATCCACACACTGTTCCCAAGTTTGCGTGCGCACAAGTAATGAACGGAACTGTGTATTCCAGCATACATATTCCAAAAATTTTGATTCCGGATTCTGAAACATAAAAATGAACATGTTTCACACATCACTTAAAACTCAAAAATAACGGCACGCCAACTACAACATTTTCGGCTGCACTCCACTGCCATAAAACCGCGCCGCATTGCAAAAGTTTTTGGCAAACTCAACCTTTTAATTTATTATTTTTATTTTCAATATTTACAAGTCACTTTAATTGACGATGAAGACTCTTCTGGTCCATTAATTGAGGTACCAAGAATTTGTTTTGATTAATTCCTCAGGATTTCTGCAGAATTAAACGTTAACTGATAATTAAAATATTGAAAATAAAATAATAAATTAACGGGTAGTATTTGCAATTGCTGCGAAGTATTTTGCAACGAGGCGCGGTTTTGTGGCAGTGAAGTGCGGCTGATGTTCATTTCAGGCGCACATTTAAAATAAACCGATACTGTTTTAATAGTCTAGATATTTTATGATGTATACTATATATTAAATATTTATTACAATCAAAATATTTACGTGGACTACTAGAATATGCTTTCAAAATTTTCGAAACTGAACATTTGATTTGGGGTGTTTTATATTTTTTAGGAATTCTAGATTCAAAATCTTCTCATCGCATTCCGAATTCTATATCTTTAACCGCCAACACTCACCGTTTTGGTTTTAATTATAATACTATGTCACGTTCCAATTTGTCAATTTCTAAATGAAGATATTAAAGAAATATTCTAAAACTAAAGTGATTAAAATGTACCAAATAAAAAATAGGAAAAGGTACATAAACTGGCCGTCGATTTTAAGAGTAAATTCTTAAGTTTTTCAAGGATTGAGATAGGTACGTATTTTTGGCATGCGGTCTCGATTTCTACTTAAAATGAATTTTACGAGCAGACTCGTCTTTTCGCTATTACGGATGCTGAATAACAGATTATGTTTCCAGCGAATATTAGATAGTCCAGATATATTTATTAATTTTACGACCAACTCACTGGCTACTTTAAATAAACCAAAAAATTCCACAATAAAGTTAAGAAGAATACGGTAAAAATAACTTGGAATCACGCATTAGGTTTTTAGAAACTATATAAATTCTCTTAAAGCCCAATTAGAGCCACAATAATGCTTTTTCCTGTATAAAAATAACAATAAACCATACGTAAATGACAAAAATGTCTATTTTCTGCAACTTAAACAGAATATTCGGTAGATCGGAAATACATTGAATGCAAAAAATCACATCGTAATCAATGTGATCAGCTGTCGAATGAACAAATTATAAGAAACATGAAAGCTTGTACTCATAAATCACCAACAAGAATTTATTACAACTTATCCTAATGACTGACCAATCCGACCAATACATTGGCTAGTGTTATGCAATTAATGATCTGAATTTAAAACTATTAAATCATTTTTTCTTACAATAAAACCAAATTTCTGAACAATTTAAGAAATATCAACAATAATATCAAAATAACAGCTGATTTTCGAAATCTGAGACATTCTCCATGAATCAAACCTTTCGCTTTAAGCTCAATCCTAATTTTTTATCAATTACACATGTTTTTCGTGATTTCCTAAGAATAACAATAACAATAACAATTATAATTTATTTGAGATTCTTGCATGTTAAACATAATTAAAATCATGATTTTCTTTTTAATTAAAAACATACAACGGCAACAAAATAAATAATTACATAATTCTAAAATTTATTATCAACCCTATATCTCATATAGTAGAAAAAACAAACAAAAAGTTATCAATTAATAATTATTTTAAAAATAAACTAAAGTTTTATCAATTCTAACTATCCTCTTATCATTCTTTTTGATTAATTTGATTTACGATCAATGACTCGTTACTTCTGGATGACTCGTACTGTTCCCGCAGATTTTTCAACTCACAAACGAGTTCCTGAAAAATGGTAATTAAAACAAATAAACAGAACCCTTAAACAAATAACAAAATCAAAAACAATTAATCCTGATTTTTTGAAAAACTTTACGACAAATAATTACTATTATTTCCTGTTTAAATACTGTGCTCGATGAGCCAATTTCTAGCATTTTTTAGAATGAAACTAAAACTTTTCATTTACAAAAATTCAGCAAATACAGTAACCATGGGATGGAGCTTTGACTATAATATAAAGGCAGTTTGGCAACTTTAAACGATTTCCTATCTCGAAGTCGGTTGTCATCAATCAAAAATAATAATACAAGCAATCAGACATAAAAATCACAACAGACATCGCTCATCTCTTGTCAACTCACCTTTGCAACAAAATGTCGATAACGGAATGGAACTTCCCCATCTTCCTCCAAGTGTCGGAGGCCGTTATCCATACCTTCCGGCAAAATCGTCGGAAAATAGTCAATCAATTCATGACGTGGTAGTGCTTCGTGAATTGTTTCGACAACATCATCGTGCAAATTCTAAAAAAACAACAAAACTCTAAATTTGATATCTAAACTCACCACATCAAACAATATCAACAATGCCACAAACAACGGTATTGAAATATTCTTGTTATTTGACACATACAACGCCCGGAATTCATCGTAATCTGCCTCATTGATCATCATACAAAGTTGTTGATAAACAGGGATCGAGCTGGTCAAGAATGATAAAAGCTCTTTATTAGAGAATCCCATAAATGTATGCAGGCGATTATTGCATGAATGAACACACTCGTGAGAATTCCGAGATACAGAACGGATTGCATCCAATTTTCTGAATATCATTAAATTATGGAATTTTTTATTGAAAAAATTTTCAATGAATATTATTAGTTTTAATCATAAAATTATTATGATGATCATCTTTTTTTAAATTTTAAATAATATAAGTTTGAGTTGTTAAATTCATTATAAACACTAACGACTATTAAAAACTTTCTAAAAATATTATATAAAACTAACAGTTCAATTCGTTCAATATCTGCACTAGAATCATGGCATTGTTTGAAACATTCAAGTGCATTCTCGAAATATCCAAACAACTCAGATAGTAATCCCAATTCATACAATGTCTGTTTTGTGCAATTCGCCATTTCTTAAAATTATATTTAAAGTTAAATTATTTCAGAAACGAAAACCTCTGAGTTGAGCTACTGGTTCAAATTCAAGAGCCACACTTGCGGGATCAAATCTTGTATTGGTAGTACGTAAAACATGACAAATGTATGATGTGTAACCTTCAAGCGATGATTTCTAAAACAAAACTGTTTCGTGTTTCGATTAGTACATTTTAAACCGATGGCTTAATTGACAATGCTTGTCTAAACATCATTAGGGCATCATTTTGTGCATTCTGCATATGTGCATGGTGGGCCCATGCGCACCAAGCATCCGCATTATGTGGATTGTATTTGAGAGCCAGTTCTAATGCTTTCGTTGACAGATTCATTTCGTTATTACGCATGAACAGGATAGCAACCATAAGCCATGCCGCATCATTTGTTTTGTTCAGTTGCAAGGCTCGACTTAAGCAATGTAGCTAAACAAAATTAACATTATTTTCTCATAAACTCGAATATTCTGTTAAAAATTTGCCTGTTTTTTTTCAACGTGAGCTCCTATTAATGATAAATATAGAATTTCTTTAAAAACTATGTGATGTGATAGTTACTGTCATATGACATTTTTTATTTAAAAATCAATTATTTAAAAACATACTTGATGTTCCCTTTTTTCGTTCGTCAAACTTAGGGCACGAGCCATAACTGTCCAGAAAATTGATAACAATGCATCATCCTTTGTTAACTTGAAAGCACGTTTCAAGCATTTCTTAGCCCTAAAATTCATACTAACTCATGAAAAATAAAAACGAATCAACCTATCAACGTTTTCCACGTTTTTACTAACTTGATAATTTAATATCAGAGCAACAGCTAAATCGTGCCATGCCAGAGCATCATTTTCCCTTAGTCTAACAACATTAGCATAGCAGGAACAGGCTTTTTGTACACAAGATAAGCGATCCTTAATGTTCCAAAATTGATCAATCTAAAAATAAGCAATCACCCATACATTATCGGTACCTATAAACCTCAAAATATGATAGCAAAGTTTCGGAATATTCAGCTATTTTCAACAAACATTCACCAGCCATTTTGAATGATATGGAAAAACTTATTCCCGATTTCACACAATCAGATACAAGTTTTATACAACATTTCAAGTGTTCTTTTCGATCATCTCCATATGTCTTGTTTAACAAATTTAAACGGATCTAGATTCATAATCATTGAATTAAATTATATATGTCTTACTTGTGCTTCCAATATATCAACGGTATACTTAGATTTATCCAAACATTTCAAAGTTTTGATCTGTTCGCGGAACTCCTCGACCTTTTCTAGTGCGTTTTCGTACTCAGACAATTGAATCAATACTCGAATCATCTACAAAACCCTAACTTACAGAATACAATTTAAAAACATACCGGTAGCTTGTATTCATGCCCTCCTTCAATGTTAGATAACTGATCGTACGAACTCACCGCCGCCTAAATAAAAATGTATTTAATCATATTTTAAAGTGGAACCTTCAAATGTCCTTTCCGAAAGTATGCTTCAGCCAATCTTGCCCACGCATTCTTATTTTTATCATTATAGCGAACCAATTGTTGTAATTCGGAGATAGCACCATCCAAATTCCCAGATTCCAAAAAAAGCCTGATTATTAAAAATGAGAAATTTCTCATAAACAAAAGAATTACGATGAGAGGTATTCGGAAACCCAAACGGGCTTAATTTTACCAGATCTCTTCTCGGCAAAAGTCGTAAGCAATTTCAAACAAGTATCCTTCGGAACATTTTGCTCGGAATAAAGCTAAACACAAATAGATTTTACTCAATTACATACTTTTATCCCACCATATACAGTTCCTTTACGTATTCTTCATTATCAGGTTGTATTTTGACAGCTCTTTCTAGGCATGATTTAGCTTTAGCCGGATTTTTAGTCTTTACTGAACGGGCAAGCATAAAGAACACTTTGCTAGATCTTGGATTTAATTTTGCGGCCTGAAATTCTTCCTTTTCCATAACTATCAAGACTAAATAATTACCTTAACAAGAATATTTGTGGCATCCTTTTTTGTCAAAAGTCTATGCTCGGCCGCCAATAATAAATCATTCCAATCGAGACTATCTAATTTTAACAATTTTTCACAAAATGCAATTGTTTCTTCCGTTAGTTCTCCATTCACGATTGCCGCAAGAATTCTGTTGAATAATCAAATCCTTATATTCTTATTTAATGAATATATTAAACAATATAAATATGGAATTAAAAAATAGTTATTATAATTATGAACTCAAGAATCATCCCCGTTATAAATATTTGAATTTCCTAATATAATTTAAGGAAACATACCGACAGTATAACCCCTCTTTTGTGCAATCAGAATATTCGGATAATATAGTTTTCATTCGTTCCTTATCTTCCATTCGTGATGCAATAAAAATATTTTCTCTCAAGAACATAGGAAGAATTGGTAAATCCATAGCATTTTTCGGCAGGTTCTCCTTTCGCTCTAATGCAATCCGAACAGACCAACTATTTAAAATGTCAAGCTTAGCTTTACATTTTTCTTGTACTAGAGCCGTTTTGATAAGCTTTAAAAATGTTTCGTATATTTAAATAAACGAAGTAACAAACAGTTTCGCAAGTAATCCAATCTTCTGTCATCGAAAATGGATATATAAATAATAAACAGCATGGATAAGTATGCAATTCTTGCGATGATAACTTATCAAGAAACTCCAAGCAGCCTGTTATATCGGAATTTCTGGAATTATTATAAATGTTGATCAAAAAATAGTAATGAAAACCCCAAATAATTGATGATGGAAATGATTGAGCTGCTGCATATTTCTCCTTCAACTAAATGCTTCGAAAGCTCAGGAATAGTTAACGTTTTTAAAAATTCGCCACAGATTTCATCAAGAAGGCATTTCTGAACAAAAACATGACATTTCTCCTCTGGGAATGTTTCACATAATTCAACTATCGCGCGAATCGAAGTTTCTTTGTTTTTCTGCAAATAATTTTAAAGTTATTAATTGATAACATTAATTACATTATATAAATGTTTACAATATTGACTAGCGATATTCCTGTCTTTAAAGATACTGTTTTTTGAATTCAGAATTTCAAAACAGCTCTCTACCTATAAATTATATTAAATTAACTAACATTAAAAATACTTTCAAACCAAAGACAGTTCAACAGAAGTTTTATTCTGCTTTTTTAAAAGTATATCTAAAACTTCTGTAGCGTGTTTTTCATCCAATAATTCAAGATGATCCAAGAGAAATTTCCATTGCTTATGTCCAAGTGCAATTTTAACTTCCAAATTCCGAATTGCGTCCACTTTGGTTGAATCTTCACTTAAGAATAAAGTTTACTAATTAATGGAAACAAAAGAAACGTCAATCCAATAATTTTCTCGCAAATAGGAAATATCATGTCATCATAATCCAATACATCACAGGCTTCAATAACTTTAAAAGCTCCCTTCCAAGCTATGAGCTTTTCGCTATCTAGTTGTATTGCCTAAACTTTTTAAAATCGTATGATATTAATAAATATTATACCTTTTTATACAAAGTATAACCTTGATTAAAATCGCCTATATTACTATATGCTAGCCCAGCGTAACAGAATAGCATATAATCTGATGTAGAGTTCTCCAAATATACCTAAAAATAACTGGTCTGATATTGTAAAGATATCGTTTATTACAGATAATAGTTCAATAACTTCCTCATTGCACTTTTTCTTTAACAAGGAGCAGGCTTTTGCCAATGACTCGTTAAGATCCCCCATTAAATATTTGATTGAGCAGGTCCTAAAGAACTATAATTATTATTTTCAAGAAAATATAAAATGAATGGAAGAAGAAAAGTTATTCCATATTGTGTGCCACGTTATTACCACAATTGAGGTAAATAAAATAAATTGATGATATTAAAATAAAATTCGCACATTCCAAATGAGACCATAGTTTTTCCCACTTCTATTCGGGTTCAATCTTAGAAAACTACGATCAAATTAATGCGAAACGATGTTTTAATTTAATGGACTAAGCTAATTTTCTGCCAACAACTTGCAACATATTGTACAGTATGCACATTTTGATATTTAGTAACTCTTCGTTTTTGCAAGTAACTTGGAAATATAGAACAGTTTAATGAATATTCTTTAACACTGCTGCTACAAACACTACATTAACCGTTAACGAGACGGCTACAGAGGGTGATGGATGCAATTAGTTTCCACGCCATCTGCGACACAATCGACGTGGAACGAGTCATGAAAAAGAAGTTGATGAAATAGGCTGGACATGTTGTCCGATTGCCGGCAGAAAGGTGGTGCCGAAGACTAACGGAATGGGATTCGAGGGGGTGGACAAGAGCGAAGTGAAAACCGAAAGCGCGCTGTTCAGATCAAGTCAAAGACATGGTTGCACGTTTCACTCACCATTGCTCAACTACGTGGACCCTAAGAAGAATTGGCATCCTTGAAGGAAACACGGCTTGTTCTACGTTGGCAAGGAAGAGCCGTTCGGAATGGAAGGAGTTAGTCCGCTTCTCCGCTGGAGAATGAGGCTCCAAAGTATCCAATGTAAGTAAGTAAGATCGATCAAACAGGTAATCACATGAATCAATATATTTTTATTTAAGCAGATTAATGGCAAGATACAAGCAAAATAAATTTTGTTTTTCATAAATATTTATAGCTTATTCCTTCTTTGACTTTGGTTTGATATTAAATATTGGCACGGTCCATGTCAACGGAGGATACACAAAGTACAAAGCAATTGTCAAAATATTTACGATAAGACCGGCAGCATTTGCAATCTAAATCAAATATTTTTTTCTTCGTGTCATGAACACGTTTCATATTTACCGCTATAAACTGATTTCCATGCAATATACCGAACAATAACCACTGAACAATTAAAGTAAATAGTGCAAATTGAAATCCGGCAGGGATATACTCCGTGGTACCCATAGAAATTGCCCGCTTCTAAAATGGTTTATATAAGGAAAAGGAAAAAACTAAAAAAAAAACTCACAATTTCATATAAACCACCGCTCAGTCCAAAAATCTGCATTCCCGCTGCCATTGAACCCATTGCATCCGAAATTTTATCTTCATCTAAAAATAACACTAACATTTTTGTTTGAAATGTGTAAATACCGTGACTATCAACATACGAAAAAATGAACTTAACCGCCAATGCTCCAGCAATCAATTGACCGAGTAAATATTTCTTAAAATATGTTTCATATAATATATTTTTGCATTAATAAATTACTCGTTTAGGTTGATAGTAGGCAAAAGCCGCAATATAAAATGTGAAGAATACCATATTTAACGAATTAATGATAATATTTGTATTGTCATTTGTCATAAATCCATGACGAAGCCAACAAGCTTGTCTGAAATAATAAATAATTCTATTTTCATTAGTGGTATATTACATAACAAGTGGAAGAACAAAATTGACGGAACTGAAACCATCAGCAGTACCCCGCTTTTTCCAATCAAGGACCATAAAACTATAAAAATTTAATAGAAAAGTTAAAGTTATGAAACCTACACTGGTAAGAATGTGAAACATATTGAAAATGCTCCAAGCCACACTGTGAAAATTTCTAGAAGCATTGTTATGAAACTGAAATACTTTCACAAATGAAGAATAGTATTGATATTCTTATCGTCTTTTCTTGAATTACGGCACGTTTTATTGATAAAAATGTGATTTTTTCAATGTATAAGTCACAAATTTCACTAAATCATTACTAATTAAATGAAACATGTCAACAAAAATTTACTAATTTATTGATCTGTAACAATATTTCCAAAATACAATGCCAAACAGACTGAGAAGTCGATAATAGGTTATATAAATCAATATTTGATGATATTTGAACTAATCTATTATCATTTTTCTGAATAGAAATCATAAGACCAGACACAGGAAGTATAATTTATTAAACAAAGTATATTAGTGAGAGCTCGTGAGAGATTTTAATATGAGAAGCATAAGAAAAATCATTTTTTCCTAATTCATGTATACTTGGGGAGTACTCCGACTATCTATAACTCTATAACTTTAAATATGGGTTAAACGAGCAAAAAAGTTCCAAAGTATAACTTCCAATGTTTCTTTGACAGCTAAATGATACAAACTGTTTTTTTTTTTGGATGTTATTAAATCTAGGAAAATCGGAAATTGCTCCCGTCGGAAAATAAAATCCATTTCCGCAAAAGAAATCACGGATTATTACACCATAGACATTAAAATACTTCTTCAAACATCAACGGATTAATTAATTAAACCAAATGAGGATGCGTAGCATACCTGGTAGAGTATTTGATTCACGAAAAATATATGTTGGTTCGATTCCTTTGAGATCTTTGATTTTTTAGTCTTTTTTATAAAAATGAAAAAAAAAATCGAAATTTAAAATGAGATGGTGTAATAATCCGTGATTTTTGCAGAAATGCATTTTATTTTCCGACGGGAGCAATTTCCGCATTTCCTAGATTTAATAACATCCTTTTTTTTTGCTTTGTAGCAAAATAAAATTTAACAGATGGTGTTTGCGTATTTGTGCATATATGCGGTCTATACATTAAAAAAATATTTTTTATTGAATGGCAATTTCGAAGATAAGTATTTAAATGATTTTAACATTAAAATATCTGAATAAAAATTAAATAATACGTTTTTTCATCATTCATATAAAGTATCAATCATATAATAAAATTAAAAAAGGTCAAATAGACTAGAAGAGTTATCAATTAAGAAGGAAAAAAGATTTCAGCATTTTGTCAAGTTGGCTTAAAGGAGCATAAAGGAGGGTGTTTTGGTCTCATTTAGGCAGAGGCAGCAGTGCTGTTTTTCAATTTTTTGAATTGTATCAGTACTATTTTTCCTTTTCCATTCGACATCATTCTCGGAAAACTTCAATAAACGACAAAAACAAGCTTCCCGTCGGTTTGAATTGCCGTCGCTTCGGTGTGTCTACGTTGTTCTGAGTCCAAGTTTGTACCGAGTTCATTATCTGGCGCCCTGTAAAGTATTATGCTCTCATGTGGACGTCCCTACTGTGGTAGTTTGATGCACGCCACCTGGTATGATAATAAAATAAGCTCAGTAAACTTGCTCAAATATAAATTTTTGGGAATATATTAATATTTTTAGATAGTTTAAGACATTCTTAATTAAGTGGTAGTAAAAACTTTTTTGTTATAAACATGTAAACATTTCCACACACGTTTAAAAATTTCAATTTCGATGTAGCGTGTTGATGCTTTATTTCTGTATCCGCGGCATAGATTAGACATTGAACTCACTTTCGCGATTTTGTCAATGGCTATTTACATAGGAAATCGACGATTCTCTGATGGGAATTATCTGAAATGTTTTAAAATATTTCTTAATTACGACTGGTGAATCCAAACGGATTTTCTATTGAATTCGAACTGTCCTGGTGATAATTGAAATAAAATATGTAACTAAAATAAAGTATACTCACATATAAACAAGATATTTTTAGAAATATTGGAGAAGAGTTCAATAAATTAATTATAATTTAAGTAAAATAATTTTACGTGGATTTTAAATTTAAAAACCACGTAAAATTTATAAATCTCTTTATCGCGTTCAATTGCGACTACATATTTAATATATTCCAATAGAAAATGTTTTTTCTCAAACTGTTCAGGTATTTGAGCTTCGCATTGGTCCAGATAACTTAAAATGTTAAAAAATTTTTTAAAAATTACATAAGAAAGCTATAGCTATAGTGAAATTCAAAAGGTATCATAATAAATAATTTGTTAAATAGTTGATTATAAAAAAGAATGCATTCTAGAATGTTAATTAATTTTTTTTCTAGCCGAAAATAATATTATTATTCATATAACTCAAAATATGCTACCTAATTAATTATCTTATGTTGATAGCTAAAAAGCTATTAGTATTTCACAGATTGAAACTCCACTTGACGTTGAAGAAACAACTTATTGTTAACTCCTAATTCAATCGAACGACATTTGATTTCGGAAAAAATTTCTTTTTATACCATCATTACTATTACTTGTTTTAATTTAAATTAGCTGTTTTTAACACAGTTTAAACTCGCTAATAATTATCATAACAATGTTTTTTCTATTATTATTAAGGTGAACCAAAATTATTTCCGATTTCCTATATCTTTTTGTCTAATTGTTTTTTTTACCAAATAAAGATTTGTATATACATGTGGTATACATATATTTAAAGCTCTTAAACAGCTATGTTATATATTAAAATTTTTAATTGGTCTTTTATTTAAAATTTTTTTAACTTGTAGAAGAAACATGGAAAAATCCGAAATTCGTGTTCTTTTACGCCATTATTGGAAACAAGGCTTCAACGCAACTGCAGAAGCAAAAAACATATGCGAAGTTGAAGGCGACAATATGGTCACGGATCGTAATGCGCGAATTTGGTTTAAAAGATTTAACGACGGCGACACTGATCTCGAGCACAAGACACATTCAGGCCGACCTACGACAGTGGATTTGGAAGCAATACATGAAGCTGTGGAGACCAATCCATCAATAAGTGCTCGCAGATTGTCGGCCGATCTCGATATTCCTCAAACATCAATTGTACGACATCTTCACGCCTTTGGGAAGGTCAATAGACGCTGCCGATAAGTAATTCATGCATTGCTCAAAAACGTGTCGAGACTTGCTGAAAACTGCTCGAAAATCCACAAGATTACCTTTTTGCTCGTAGAATTTTAACTTGTGATGAAAAGTGGTTCTACGTCAGTAATCCGGACAGACAAAATCAATGGTTGGAACCCGGTCAAACGGCGGAATCGGTAGCAAAATGTGATCGTTTCTCAAAGAAGGCACTTCTTTGTGTTTGGTGGAATTTCGAAGGCGTATTTAACTTCGAGCTTGTTCCAAATGGTCGGACCATTGACGCAGACCTCTATTGCGCCCAACTTGCTCAAATGTATGCGGCACTTGGCGAGAAATATCCAGCATTGATCAATCGGAAACGGATACTCCTTCAACAAGACAATGCAAAACCGCACACCGCCAGACAAACGAAGGAAAATATCAAAAATCTCGACGCCATTCAACTTCTTTCACATCCAGCTTATAGTCCGGACCTTGCGTCATCTTATTATCACCTTATCCGGTCCATGGCACACTTTCTTCGTGGTCGTAGCTTCAATGACCTGGCCGATGTCGAAAACGGTTGTCGCGAGTTTTTCGCCTCTAAGAACAAGGAGTGGTACCGCAGCGGGATCGAACAACTTGCCGATAGATCGGTTCAAGCCATAGAGTCAAGTGGTCTTTACTTTGAAACATAATTGTTTTTCATGTGCTGTAAATTTAGGTTTAAATTTTTAATAAAAAAATCGTAAAAAAATGTTAGTTCACCCTAATATTTTTTCTATTATTATCTTTTTCTTCTTTTTTTCTTCTTCTTCCTTTCCTTCTTCATCTTATTTTCTTATTATTATTGTTCAGCTAATGGGCTATTTTTTTAATATATTAAAATAAAATATTTCTATAACTAAACACAACTAAAAACTAACATAAAATGGAATATAACTTTATTTATGTTTTTATAATCTAAACTTGCAGGAAATAATTAAATGATTTATTTAGTTTCCTCTATCTCAATTTAATTAAATATCCCCCTGGATAAAATTATAAACTCAGAATTTATTTTAAACTTTTATTCTTTGTTTAGGTATTTATTTATTTTATTTTAACCTTGTTGTCTTGCTTTTTCTTACATTACATAATAATTTTGTGGTTTTTTTAAAATCACGATCTCATATCTATCAAATCATATCTATAGTGAAGTTTTCTTTGATTTTAATATGTTTTTAACATGTTCATATTATTTTCATTTGTATTATTTCTTTGATATAAAACTTGAAATTAATTAAAATTAATATACCATAAATTACTAAACCCGCGGATTCGGTATTCTGCTTAAAAAACAAAACAATGCAAGTCCACCTGACTGAACTTACTAAAGCGTAAATAGTTTTCACCATAAATGTCTTAAAATTTTAAATATGATAATATATTAAAATTATATGACAGTTTTTTGATAAATTTCTAAAACCACCTTTTTCTGAAATAAACAAAATTTTAATAATTAGATAATTAGATATACATAGTGCACTACGCTACGCACAGTGTAGCCCCTTTTATTAAGTTTTTTATTTTATGTTTTATGCCACAAATCTGCTATCGGAGTATAAATAAATAAAAAGTATTTGATAGCAGCAAGCTTATATTGTTGTGTCTATGGTCAGAGAGAAGCATTAAAAATCAAACAACGCTTAACATAAACTTCAATAAACTTCGATTCTGCTAATTCTCAGAAATGCAATCTATCAAAGCACAATACCCCAATTATTATCATGATTCGATAAATAATACAAACATTTTCATGAATTATTTGCTCTCATTGGTTTTCTATGAATATATGATAACAAATGCATATGATTTTTCTCAGGGCCAATTGAATCTTGGAAGAAGTATCCCACAATGATATGACTAATTCTCTATGTATTAATACGCTAACAGGTAGGTGAAATACTATTACAAAGTGTTGTGACTTTCAAGAATAATAACATGATGTTTAAAAAAAAAATGGTCCTTTTCATAGAATGGGACCTAAAAGGTAAGAAAAAATGATAGTCTCGGATTGGCGGCCACACGGCCACAAACGACTTTTTCGTCTATTCCTCTTCAATGTGGGCTGCCCGTTTTTTTTGAGACAACAGAAATTTATGAGAGATGAGAAGATGACCGTCCAAACGAGAATCTTATTTCATTCTAATTTTTCTTCTTCCATTAGGCATTGATATCTGAAAAGGACAATAAACACTATACACATCCCAGGATAAAGGCCCATTTGGAGGCGGAGTCAAAAAGGATACTAGATGAATACAATTGATACATCAAGGTACCCTTTTTTTGTCAAAACGCAAGCCTTCCTTGGCTTCATCTTAAAACTGCGTTGTTTTTCAAATTTGGGACATAGTTTTCAATTATGTTCTCCTGGGGTGCTATACATTTTACGTCAATTTAATAATAATAGTAATAAAGAATAATTGTGTTATGTAATTCTAAGCTACTGTTAAAGTGTAAGAGATTGACAATTCATTTTCAATATTTGTGAATTCATTTCAAATGGTCTCAATGAGAACGTGAAGCAAATTTCCAATTAATTTAAATAATTTCGCTTTATTTCATCATTTTTTGTTATATTTCGTCAAACTTTATAGTTCACGTCCGATTGGTTATTTTTATTTTTTTATGAAATGAAAATTAGAATTATCCATTTCTCACAACTTGATAATATTTACGGTTAATTTTTCAAAAATCTTTCCTTATTTCTTAAACAACCGAATCGAATTCCCCTAAAATAAATTTTTTAAATCTTTTTAGGTGTACCTGACTCCCATTTTGAACTCAATTTCAGAGAGAAAAATATAATGTATAATTGTATTTTTAAGTAATGAATTAATAATAAATATGATTGTTATTAGTAAAACATCTGTTTCTTTAATTGGAATGCTTGTTTTCTTTTCACTTTAGTCCTTTTACATATACTCATCATTTGTCAAATTCTTATAATATATTTATCTGCTATAAGCTATGCTTGAAGTGATATCAAGTTTAATTAATTAACTAAACATAATGATAATGAATCTACGATATTTAAAAAAGAATTTTGTTATAATTAACTTAATGACAATTTCATGCACATCTAAGTAACCATTTGTACTATCATGACTTATTTAAAGTTTTTTTTTAAACCAAGCCGAATTTTTATAGTTTGTCATTAGTTGTATTAAAATAACTTTTTGGTTGAGTTGAATAATTGAAATATTTCTTTACATTCCCACACCCCATTGTCTCTAGTGATAAATAAAGTATAAGTCATTAAACAATATGCTTTGGTTGAGTTGAATAATTGAAATATTTCTTTACATTCCCACACCCCATTGTCTCTAGTGATAAATAAAGTATAAGTCATTAAACAATATGACTTATACTTGTAATAAGTAAATAAATAAGTAAAAAAAGTAAAAAAATTGTAATAAGTAAATAAAGTGTCCATTTCTTAGAAAAATTATTTGCACATTTTTCTCCATAAATAGGTTTAATTTTATAGGTCTTAAACTTTAAAACAATTGAATTTTCCTAGAAACTAGCCGAGTGAATCACGCGCTTAAACTCTTACATCATATTAAAAGTGCACACCGAATTAGGGTAGAACACATTCCATGCAATTCGTCTATTGAATAGTAAGTTGCATGCTCTTTTGAAACCTAATTACCGTTACCTCAGTACCAACTACTTGATTATTTTATTTATTATTTACAGATGATAATGACCACCGGCGCTATTATTGTATCGTTCATTGGAGCTGTATTATCTTTCACATATTTGGTGTTTATCTCAAAGCTTACAACAAATATAATTAGGTTTCAATTTTTTGAAGTTATTTTGATTACAGGGCTTAAAGAATAATAATTTAACCCAATAAACATGTTTGAATTATACAGTACCGGTCAAAAGGTTGCAAACGCTGGCTTTTTCGAGCACAACTGGTTTTTAGAGCCGGTATTGAGTCGAAATTTTTACCAGTTGTTTCTGAACGCGTTAGAAAATTTGTGGACAAGTACCATACGAAAATAAGAAAAAATAAATAAAGTAATCGTAGAGTTATGCTCGAAAAACCCCGCGTTTACAACCTTTTGACCGGTACTGTATATTACATTCTCACGCCAAATGAATATGACAATTTTACAATTATTAAGCGTACATTTAAAAATTATACGTGTAAATTGAATTATTTTTTTCACGTTACTTTAGAACGCTCTTCTTATAGGATAGAACGTTCTTCTAACGCTCTTCTTACTTATACTTAATATTATATTCTTTGATAAATATTAAATGATAGACGCTTTACTGAGATCAATTGGCGTGCATGCTAAGCTAGATCCTAAAATACATTATAACAAGATATACCATCTGTAATTATAAATTTACCAGCGAAGAGTCTAGGATTTTGTCTATAAATACACCCGCAATCTTCAGAGATATCAGGGATCTACTGAGATCAATCTTCAGGGATTATTATTGTCGAGAACTTTTGAAACTTTGCAGTTAGGCAGGCCTTTAATAAGAACCAGTGTCATTTTGAACTTTCATATTATCAAAATATAAGAAATTGATAATTCAAATTCAACATTTTTAATTATTCTCCAATAGTCTCAATGAGATCATGAAACAAATATTCAATTTCTGTTAATATTTTCTCTGTTTTTCATTATATTTCTTCAAAATTTCTAGACCAAATCAGATTTATTACTTTTATTTTTTGTGAAAATAAAACTGAATTGTCAATTTCTCATATTTTGATTATATTTACCATTAAAAGCCTAATTTCAATGTACCTTACATGGTTAATTCGAATAAACAGCTTGCACGCCAATTGGAGCTGACAATTTCCCAATCAAACGTGTCCTATGTTATTTAGGTAAATAAATTATCTATAATTTTCACGTCCTTACGAAAAAAATTTGTCTCAAACTATCTTAAAATCAGCAACTTTTCCTAGAACAACAATATTAAGTATCTTTCTTATTAGATTATGTGACGTTATGAACATTTTTTATTTCATTTGGCGTGGATCATAAGAAGTATATAATAATAAATAGAAACATAATTTAGGCTTCGAAAAAACCGAGATTTTAAACTTTTTACATATTTATTCTTTTTTGATGTGCTATATTCCATTATTATCACGGCATTTTTTACTAGCCTCCTATTATTAAATATGGCACCTGGGTTAATGCCATATCAGTTTTCATTTATTTTATCGTTGTCATCGGCTATTATTGCATCATGTCGAAATGCAATTACAGTTTGTATTACAATTGAACGATTAATTGTTGGTTTATTTTTTATTTCATTTTTTTACACTGGATTAATTAAAATAGATTAATGTGGATGAGTAGCAGAGATGGGCGGAATTCCGGATTCCGTGCTTTCAAATGTTATTGCGAGAGAAATTGTATAATTTAATTACGAATTTCAAAAATTTACTTTTAATATAAACGTTAACACCAGATAGTGCCGCAATTCCTGGTTCCGCGTTCTGGATTCCGGTAATTTTTCAATTCCGGTTCCCGAATTTTCAAATGAATTCCAGATTCCGAAATTCTAAAATTTTCTTTTCGCCCATCTTTGATGGGTAGAATAGGGGTTAACTCGGTAATGATGGGCCGAACACTAATTATTATAACAAGATTATTGAAGCTCGATTACTTTAATTTTAATTAAAAAAACAAAAAAAAGTACGACTTTTCGCTAAATTTATTATCTACCAATAAGGAATTAACCTTTTTAATTTAACAGTAAGGAAGAATTTCAAACGGTGCAATATAGTATCCTCGCGACAATTGAAATAAAATATATAACTAAATTAAAGTCTAATTATATAAAAACGCAACTTTTTTCGTGCTCATTAGAGCCAAGGTCATTAAAATAAATTAAAATTGAAATAATAGGATTTTTAAATCAATTTGGAATTTTTAAAAACATTTACGGTAGGCTTAAATGTTTCAACTATTTTGTATACAATAAACATATATCTTCTCTCTTAGCCTGCTTCTGAATATTGGGTTGAGGAATAAGTTCATAGTTTTTTTTTCACAAAGATTTATTTGAACAAAAACAATAATAACTTAATCAATTATTTATTCGCCGTTACTGTTTACGATTTCCTCCCACCTCTCGATCGATTTGTGGATGCCAGAGATAGGCGGAATTCCGGATTCCGGATTCCGGATTCCGCATTCCGAAATTTTGTTTTTGATTCCGAATTTCGAAAATTCACTTTTCATAAAAACGTTACCATAGGATACGTTCGAAATTCGGATTCCGCGTTCCGTATTAAGAATTCCGTAGATTTTTCGATTCCGAAATTCCAATTTTCATTCCGAATTCCGCCTTCCGAAACTCAAAAACTTTCTTTCCACTCAATTCTGGTTGATGTCGTTCCGCCAAAAATCGCTTGGCCTTGTCGATCGCGTGTTTTTAGTCGAATAGTCTTAGCTGGGCAACATAAAGCTCCTTGTTGGCTGTGGTGTTTCGAGAATTTCCTAGTGCAGCATGCCCTCACAGTTCCACCAAACGCAGATCATGATTTTTTTGGGTGAAGATCTTGCTTGACTCTCGGCTTTGGCGTATCACCTGGAGCAACCCACTCCTTTCTTTGCTTCAGATTGATGAACAGCCTAAGACACCTTCTCTATACATACTGAATATTTCCCGAACGGCTTCGGCTGCTTTTTGCTTTCGATGAAAAGCGAAGAAGAGAAGATGTCGAAATTTCAGATTTTTACCTCCTGGATAGTTTATTTCTAAGCCTGAAAAAATACACTTCGCCAAAAAACAAGAACATTGTTTTGAAATCAAAGATAATATTAAAAAAAAAACTCTACGAACTTTAAAAAAAAAACTCTACGAAAATCAAAGATAATATTTTAAAAAAACTCTACAAGATTTCTCTCGAGACCGAAGCGTGTTTTGTAGGGACGCGTTCAGATTGACATGTGATTCAAATGTTAAAAATGTTGTTCCTTACTTAAATTATAGTATTTTGTTGTTAAGAAAATGTATTTAGAGTTTCAAGATATGAGAAACATTTATGAACATGAAAATTTGTAAATCACCTTTTTAGGCACTAACATTCCCCGTGTGGTATTATCAATTGAATAATAAATTAGCAATTCTGGTAACCCTACTTGTGGCAATTACGACTGGTGGGATTGATGCGATTGTATTGTTTCCAATATGTGATTTCCATTATGTTGAAAAGCCTGATTGCTATGCATTGGCATGTAGCGTCAATTCATGCTACCTTTCATATTGGTCTTTTAGCCAAATGGTTAGTTTTGTAAGGAATTTGTAGCTGTTGAAATGGGTTTGAATAACAAATTAACAGTATTAAATTCTGAATTTGTTCCAATGTCATTTTCTTGTGTTTTATATACACTAGCTGACAAAAGTTTTGTCACAAATGTTTTTTCGGGTTTAACTTTTTTGTGATTTTTGTGACTTGACCAAATTGGCTGATTTTTTGATATTTTATGTGAATCAGTGTTTAAAATGTTATAGTAGCAAAATTTGGTTTAAATTACCATGGCGATTTCGGTACCACGCATTCCGTTTTCCCTCATATTGATAACAGCTTGCCGGGTGGCAATTGGAGTTTCTTTACGTGGAGTCATTTCTAAAATGTTGCCAATTACTGCTATTTTCAATAAATTATGAATAAAATATAATTGAACTTTAAAAATTATTAAAAAATGCAGTGCAAGAAAAGTTCGTAATATCTTTGAGCTACGCGTTTTACGATAAACGCTTGTCACTGTAAAACGGATCATCGTAATCACAAGCGGGAATTTGCAAAATAATCTACAACCATATGAATCTATCATATTAAAAAATCAGGCAATTTGGTCAAGTCACAAAAAAGTTAAACCCGAAAAAAACAATTGTGACAAAACTTTTGTCAGCTAGTGTATTTCTGTTAACTTTCCGCTCATTTAATTTATTTTGAGAAACGTTGAGAAGGAAAGAAGGATTCATTTCTATTTCAACTATAATCTGAAAATTTCTTTTAAAAATTTGTTTTCAGCTGGTTGCTGCAATTGCTGTTTCATTCTCCCTCTTAATATCTGTTAAACTATTTACCTACTCTGGAAAACTCTCTCTAGCTTTAAGAAGGGTATGCTTTTTTTTTTCAAAAATCCAGAAATTAAGAAATATTTAAGGCAAATAAGTTATGTTTTATTGACATAATTACAATAATATTGTTTATTGTTGCACCATTTTTGGTTCTTCAGATTTATTCGTCACTGCCAGCTAAGTTACAAGTAAATATCATTCCAGAAGCTTTAGCATCATTTTCCTAATTTGCAGTCATTTGGACCGTATCTGGCTGTTACTAAAACAGCTGGTCAATTAATAGAGACAACATTATCGTTAAAGATGTTAAGAAACCCTTCAAATTCAAATAATTCGTTAATTTTTTCAACGACAGCAACCGGACGAGCAACTCGAAGAAGACGCATCAAACCAATTTCTTAATTTATTATGCTATTAGTAGCTGGTTTTATTTATATTCCAGACAAAAATAAGTTTATTTATTTAATTGTGTTTTTAGAACACGTAAACTCTAATTTTTACTTGCTTAGGATACTTAGGTGTCCGTTGTCATTCCAGCTCTCTCCAATCATCGCGGCTGCACCTCGCAATAGTGGGCCAGGCAACCTTCTTCTCAAGGATTCCGATTTGCCTTCTTGAGTTTCTGGAGGTGGACATCTCCTGCACATAATTTGAGACGCAAAGTTTAATTGGGTCTTACCATCTTGTTTTCGGTCTTCCTTTTTGTCGTGTCCTAATTTTTAAAAAATTTTCTAACTATTATTCTAACTATAGGAGTTAACTAGGTATATCTTATAGATTACAAACATAATCCCCTAAGTTTCAAGAACAAACTCCTCCCGGAAATCATTTTATAAAAAGTGTCAGAATTATAATAACTGAAATTTTGAGTAGTCCTGTTGGAAACGATGTTTTCGAAAAAATTTTTGATACCGACGTTATCTGCCGGTATGCGTAGATTTACTATAGCGGTGATCTCAATTGGTCTCACGGGCAAACGGCCGCCCTGATTAACGGCTGCTTCGGCTTGAATTCGTCTCTGAACCTGATTGTTTACGGCTACTCGGCACTGGAAAGTTGGGCCTTGATTTCCTTCGGCACCAGAATAGCCTAATATTGAAACTAGTCTAATCACCTCTGACGATGACCGACTATCCGAATGAGGAGAGAATCATTCATTTGGAAAGGTAAATTAGTTTTTGCTCACAAAATTGCTGCTTACATTCTGTTGACAGGTCAGCCCCGCGGGCGCAGGCACTTTTACTACGATTACCGCCCTTTGTTTCCTTGAACGATGGGAACTTGAACTAGAAGTGCATTGACTCCTTTGGCCAGTTAGCGCTAGGAGCAACAATATTATAAATATAGTAGCAACTGAATTTTTTAAAGCAGTTTAGAACCTATTTTATAATCGTACGTTTTATTTCGATTTTTTGGCAAAATACGTCAATACCGGCCAAATTAATTCCCAAAGTAGTTAACTCACACGAAGTTGATTAAAGTTGTATTTTACGTGTCTTATTAAGAATTTTAGGTAAATTACTATTACTTTAATTGGCCAAATTCATTTGTAACTGATTATTCTTTTGAGAAACGTTCTGTATACTTGTTTTCTATTTTCAATTGCTTATATTACATAAAATGAAATTTTGTATCTAAACATGAGAAGATAACGTCCAAGGAAATAAGCATTAACTATCAACCCAAACATGCAGAGGCTCAGTTTATCTTTAATAATTATTTAGAAATCAAAAAGATATACAAAGAAATTGAAGAATCTCTTATTATAAAGGCAACTACAATATTATATTATCAAAATATAAGAAATTGATAATTCATTTTCAACATGTTTTAATTATTCTAAAATGCTCTCAAAGAGAAAAATATTCATTTTATTTTAATAATTTCTCTTTGTATCATTATTTTTGTCATGTTTCTTCAAAATTGTTTTTTATTTTTATGAAATTATCAATTTCTTATAACTTGATAATACTTAAGATTAGAGTTGTGTCGAACAATTTGATGGATTTATAGTTTGTATAACAATTTTGAGTTTTCTTCTATTATTTCCTAGCAGTGATGGAATTCAGTATTCCGTATTCCGAAATTTAAATTTTCTATTCCGTCCATCACTGTTTCCTAGTAAACAACCATGTAAAGAAATTAAGATTTCGATTTTAGCAGAAATAAATAATATTCTGATATTTTCTCTGCACTTTTTCCGCTGGCCGCTTCCTTGACTGTGTTTTGCACAAAAATTGCTACTGTTATGACGCAAGGATCTTTTTTCGTTATATTGCAGCAAACTTTTAGGACGCTGTTCGATGGCTGTGTCAAAAACACACAAATTTCGTAGGAAAGTGCACGCCAAATCGAAATAACGATATTGCGATTTTAATCGTGTGTGAAACATTTTTCGTCTTTATAACAAAAACGTTTTTACTACAATTTAATTAAGCTTGTTTTAAACTATCTAAAAATATTAATATATTTCCAAAAGGTTAGATTTGAGCACTTTACTGAGCTCATTCTTTTATCATACAAGTTGAGGTGAAAGTGTTATGAAAACACGTGCAAAACTGCCGCCAGTACATTCCAGTCATCGCACAGCGTTTTTACAGATGAAATCGCAGAGTTTCTTAAACTTTTATTTACAAATTTGTTGTTGTTGTTAAATCGTTAAATTTCATTAAAATCGTTAAAGTTAAAAATGATTAAATCAAAAATACAAAATTATAATTGATCGCATACAAAAAAAACATTTATTAGTGTGGGACATTTGATTTATTATGAATCCAACTAATACTCTTCTCCAATATAAAACCCCAAACACATATTTTATATCATTAAAATATAGGATAGGATAAATAAGTATTTATGTTCATTTAAAATATATAACAAACATATAAAAAGGCACAACCCGTTTATTACAATGAATAAAACAGATATGATATTAACTTAGAAATTAAAACAACTAAGTACTACAAAAATTATATTTTTTGTGAAATATTTTTGTTATTAGTCAGCACTGTAAAAATAACAATATGTACATGTACTATAATAACAATAATAATAATAATTTAGTATTAATCAGTTAACAAACCATACACGCTTGGTTTAGGAGTAACAAAAATGAATTAATAAACAATTAAAAATTTCTACATTATAATATTAGAAATATAAACCCTATCATGAAATAAAACATATAAGAAGGAAAATTTTTTCAGATGGAAAAAATTAAAGATATTGTTAATTACATTTTTGAACTCACAATGTTGAAGTGGATGAATTGTATCTTGGAGGTTGTTGTTGTGGATAATATGGAGGAGCTTGCTCAGAGTAGGGCGGAGGAGCAAGTACACTGATAGGTGGTGCTGAAATATGTCAGTAAAGAAAATGATTTAACTTTATTTTGTAACATAGTAATTACCAAACTTTTAATAAGGGCGTCAAAGGGAATTAAAACATTTGTGATTATTGAAGAGATTCATATACAGTAATTAATAATGTTTTATGAGATGTGTAAATTTGGACAATTAAGCTACATTACTAACAAAAAAAGAATAAACTTTTTATATAAACATTTAAAAAACATATAGTTTATTTCATTCGGAATTTAACTAAAAGCACCAAATAATCATTTTCCGATTTTAAGAGTGTGTTAAAGTTTTTATGCCATTTCTCGAAAGCACTATTCTCAATGATTTAGACAAGTTATTCTTAAACTATCTAAAAATATTAATATCGTTATATCGTTGTGAAAAGTGATATTTGAGCACGTTTTTAGGCTCATTTTATAACCATACAAGTTTTTAGGTGTCTTAACACAAACAACAACACAAGAGTGATTTAAATTTAGGTTTTAATATACAAACTATTAGAAAAGTTTTAATTTTAATTTCTCTTGAACACACTCCCACACCAAATGAGCATGACAATATTGCATTTTTTAAACGCTTAAAACAATGTGTAAGCTTTCACATTAGTTTTTTTTCACATTAACACGCCAACTGGTATGGTAATAAAATGAGCTCAGTAAAGTGCTCAAATTTAACTTTTTGGAAATATATTCATATTTTTACATAGTTTAGGACAAGCCTAGTTAAGATTCAGAGAAACATCTTTGTTAAAAAGGTGCAAAAATTTTCAGACAAGCTTAAAATCGCGAAAATCGTTATCTCCAGTCGGCCTGCATTAGCCTTTTCTTAAAAAAGCTTAACATATTTCCAGCATTTTTTTGTAAATGTTAGGTTTAAATTACGGTTTACGTTGTTCAAACTCATTTTAAAGTGAAATTTTTAGATTGGGAAACAAACAAGACTTCAACTGAAATGCTTACATCTTCAATTTTTACGGGTAATTATCCTCCTCAATGTAGTTATTTAAATATATTTTTTGACTATTTCAAACCTACAATCAAAACTTTCATATAAACTCTACATAATTAATTAGAATCTAACTATTCTATAAAACCATGGAGATATTGGACGTTAAACTAGTAAATTTAAACCTACTTTTACTGAATCTTATTGAAATAATAAATAAATATGATCCAAATATAAGAAAAAAAAAGATTTTATCTAGAAATTTTGTAGAAATATAATGAAAAACAGAGAAATTATTAACATAAATTGAATATTTGTTTCATGATCTCTTTGAGACCATTGAAAATAATTCAAAAATGTTGAAATTTAATTTTCAATTTCTTATATTTTGATAATATGAAAATTCAAAAGGTTCTTGTTTGAACCATAAGGGCCTGCTTAACTGCAAAGTTCAAAAGTTCTACACCATAATAATCGCTGAAGATTGTATACCTAGTAATAATATGTCTTTCTTGTATTTAGGATCGAAAACGGCACAAAATAAGTGAAATAATAAAAAAAATTAAATTGACACCTTTTATCTTTGCTACCCAGTGATAACCGAAAATCCTCTCTTATGTTCATTTCAGACAGTTTTTTTTTTTACACATCAAAAGAAAATTCATCGGGTTTTCTCGATATTCCATAAAGTTTAAGAAAAATATGAAAATATCTCTGAAATACGCCAACTGGTATGGTAATGAAATGCGCTCAGTAAACGTGCTCAAATCAAATTTTTGGGAATTTGTAAATATATTTAGATAGCTATCTAAATATATTTACAAACTATCGATAGTTTAATGCAAGCCTAGTCACATTTACCAGCTGGCGGGCTCAAGACACATTTAAGTAAAATATGAATCAAATTAAATGTTTATTGTTTAAGCCACACACGGAAGTCCACTCAATATGCCTCATAACGCCCCCACGCCGAAGGAAATTTAAAAAATGTGATCACAATTACGATGATTGAAGCTGATATTTATGATAATTACTATTATTTAAAAGTTATTTGAAACAAAATAGGTAATTTAAAGTTAATGTGGATTTTTAAACATCCACATGGAGCTTAATTTTATACATTTGAATATGAGAAAATCGTCATTTTCATTAGGTGCGCCCCTCTCATCTAACATTTTAAAAATTATATGAAGAAGTTAAAGGATAGTTGGGGAAAATATTCTAAATATCAGCATTTTTTTTTAAATCTAGTTGTAGGAACAAAGCCAATTAAGTTTAATATTCTAAAATCGACGTAATTTTTAAATTTAGCTTAAAAGATTCGACATCGCAAGATTTCAAATAATGGTTTTTAAATTTTAATTATTCGAAATTTAAAGATGGAAAATCACTAGGGTAAAATATCTTTAAAATAATTTTTCATGCTTTCTTTTTTAGTTATAGGGCGACGTGTTAATAATTGAAGCTTAAAAACCTACAAACTATAAAAATTTTTGCAAATATATTCTTGGATTCATTTTTACTGTTCCAAACAAAAATTATTTAAAGCTTATATTACAAAAATTCTCATACATTTACTCTACAGACATGGACGGAATGGTAGTTTTTCAATTTCGGAATTTGGAATTATGAGTTCCACCCATCGCTACACGTACAGACAATAACTAACCATTTTTATTAATAAACAAAAGGACAAACAGGACAAAAAGGACAATCACTGTTCTGAAACTAAAACATGATAACCTTTGAATTCATCGGCATTTGGATTTCTACGCGATCCAAATGGAGCAACCCTTGTTAATCGATTTCTATAGCTTCTACCACATTCCAGGCCCATTAAAATTGAGCAGGACATTATTATAATAATTAATATAACAGTAAGCACTAGAAGCTGAGTTTCACCCTGTGTCCAAGTATCTGCAAATAAAAGATTAAATTAATTACCGGAACACGCCAATTGAAAATAGCAATATAAGCTTGTTTAATAGTTTAAAAGAAACTTTCACGTGAAAGTTTTTCAATGATTCCTCTTTAATCTTCATAGATTTTTCCAAAAATTTATATTAAACATAAAATGTTTATGAAATAATAATCTTAATTATCTTAACTGAGCTTCTCTTACTCTTCTTTCAGTTGGCGTTCCGGATTGACTTACGATATCCATCGCCTATATTGTCGAGGTTAAACGGATCCAATTCTTGCTGTGGGATTGGCTGAGCTATGACACACGTTAAATGAGCCAATAAAGATGCGTAGAAAATTCCACGCAATGGGCGACTATTCACCATGCTCGGTAAATCTGAAAATAACCATTCGGATATGATCAAAACACAAAGATACGTTGAATTTAATTCTCCTATAATATTGAAATTCATTTTACTATTCACTCTAAAATATGAACATAAATTTACATACACTAGCAAAACAGTTTTAATGATATGATAATAGAATTGCAATCATAACAAAAACAATGAATAACTGAAAATAGAACCAATTAATTACAATGTCATTCTTAAAAACGAAAATGTCACAAAAAGCAAATATATAATTTAAAGTTTGTTATCATTTAGTGTATAGGTTCAAGTAAATATTTAAATTTCAAAAATGATAAAAACAATCGAAGGATCGTATATATTATGTGCAAAGTAGTTAGAAACGTGTTTGTATAAATAGTGTATCTGGTGGCATACGATCATTGATTCAGCAAATTTACGTGTTTGTTCATTGTTTCGATAGATCACACGTGAACTACTTCTGGAAACTATTGGAAATAATCTTATTAATATTCATTGTTTGTATTATTTTTCTCAATTTATGTTTATATAAATAATTTTGATGGAAAAATCAGTTTTATGCAATCAAAAGGACATTAATGATAGCGGGGTCAATGGATAATAAATATGCTAATATGAAAGTGATTTCAGAATAGTTGGTTTAACCTATATATAGTAGTAAGATTGCGAAAATGAGGACAAAACTAAAAATTGGGAAAAATTCTTCACGTCAACTGATTTGGTAATAAAAAGAGCTGAGGAAGGGTGCTCAAATATCAATTCTTGAGAAAATATTCATATTTTTTAACAGTTTTAAGACAAGTCTAATTAAATTGTAGCACTCCAAATTGAATGATTAATGTGGGTGTTCAGAAAATATGTTCAAATTACATACAAGAAACACATATTTTTAGATAGTTTAAGACTTGCTTGAAAAAACGACTTATCACGTTATATGAAAATAATACGTGTAAACTAGTGAGACACGTCTAAATATTGAAAAATATTTGTCTAAATATTGAAAAATATTTATTTGAATTTGGTGTGCGAGGACGGTTTGGATGACTTGTGCAACATGCGGCCGTCGTGGAGAAAGACGACTTGGCCTTGTCGATTGGGTCTTTTCAGTCGAATAGCCTTATTTTCGCGACGCAGCAGGTCAGCATAGAGCTCCTTGTTGACCGTGGAGTTTTTTCGTGCATTTCTCAGTGCAAAATGCAGTCCCCTTTCCTCCAAACGCAGATCATGGTCTTTTTCCGGATAGTTCATCCCTTTAGGATAGTTCATTTCTAAGCCTGAAAGATGATGAAAATTTGAAATTTTAGAACAACTAAAAACACAGTTTTGTAGATCAGAAGAATCTAAAGCACGAACTTTAGAAGAAAACTATTCCATTTTAATCAGTTATTGTAGTTTATGCAGTTATAATATTTAGATAAATGTAAAAAACTTAACTTCTGCTCAAACTTCCTTGTAACATTTAAATATGTTTGCGATTTTTAGAATTAATTCCTATTTGCTAATCATATTTTTCTAATGACTATTCAATTGTAAATAGAGGAGAGAATTAAACTAAACAAATTTGATAACATACCTTCTCAAAATACATATTAATATAGGGATCGGAAAATGTAGTATTAGAGTTGCGTTTTCAAAGCAACAACAATTAATTTCCTGTACAAAAAATGTTTGGTTGAAATTAAGTACAAAAGCGAATTTGATCACTAGATAAGCTTAAATGATATCATTTTAACAACAAAATCATTTAAATCAATGTAAAGAAGGTTTCTAACTGTTTTAGGAGTTCTAATATTAAAAAAATGCACAAAACAAAAAATAATTTTTCACAATTGAAGCTTCGTTTTGTCATTGCTCTAACGCCTATGATGCATCTGTGGTTGTTAAGTCATTATTCAAAGTTTCACATAAAATTCATTAACTATGCTAAATCTTGAAGAACTTCCCGATTTGTTAATCAAGTCAATCAAATAAACTTAATAATTCCTCACTTCGTAGAAAAATTATAAAACGATGACCATCTGCATTGTTCTTGGTTCAACGGGATATATAAAGAGAAGAAGGAACCGACAACACTATTACTTCAAGTTGTTATTATTTTCCAGTTCCCGTATTATCTGTGCTTTAAACCATAAGAGAAAAAATTAAAATTTATACATCCACCGAAGCACTCCAACAACGCGATAATAGCAAACAATCGCGCATCAATTGCACGATTTCTTTAAAAATTACAAAATATTTATAGCTCTTTCATTTTTAATGCAAATAGACAGAGTACAAAATGAGGATTTTTTTAAACCTGCACGCCAAATCGAAATGAATATTTTTCAATATTTAAACGTGTCTTACTAATTTACACGTATGATTTTCTTATAATTTGATACGTCATTTTTCTAGCATGTCTTAAAATATCTAAAAATCTGCGCTTCTTGCAGAAATTTGCAAGATGTGTATCTTTTCTGAGCTCTTAACTTAATCATTCAATTTGGGGTGAAACCTGTTAAATAAAATGAACCAATAAATTATCGAGTAATCATAATTTTTTGTGATTTTTATTACTCTTTCGGTTTTTGTGTCTTTGTCATTTTAGAATATTTAATAATTTCAGAACTCGGAAGAACTATCCAATACATACCATAAATTATTTAAGCTAATGTTTCTTTTAAATATAATTAATAATAATAAGTTTTGTTTTAATATTGGGATGAGGAATATGTTCGTACAGTTTTTATATTATCTTTTATTTCACAACAATTTTCTTTTTGTTTGGCAAAGGGTATATATTAATCTGACAAGGGAAGTTAGCCTCGGCTTGAGATTTTGATGAGACTTGCACCATTGATAGATTCAGATGCGCTGATTCCAAATCCGTTTTCAAAATCGGCGCAGGTTTTCTCTGAGCTGTATAGTGCTTTTTCTGCTCTACAAAACTGTGCTTTTAGTTTTTTCTGAAATTTTAGATGTTGCACTAGAAAACGTTCGAAAGAAACGCCACGGTCAACAAGGAGCTCTATGTTGCCCAGCTGTGCCGCGAAAATGTGGATATACGACCGAAAAAATCCAATCGAGAAGGCCAAGTCATCTTTCTCCATCAGCGACGGCCGCCTGTTGCACAAGTCTCCAAATCCGTCCTCCAAGAGCTCGAATGGGATGTTCTTCAGAATCCACGGTACACTTCCATCCGATTATCACCTTATCCGCTCTCCAAATGAGGGATGTTACCTTCGATGACGAAGAGGACCTCAAAAACTGTCTCAACAACTTCGTTGGCGGTGCGGCATCAATAAAATCATCTAGAGGTGATGGGAATTCGTAAACAGTAACGGCGAATACATAACTGATTAATTTATTATTACTATAATCACGCCAAATGCAATGTTCGATATCTTAAATTTTTAACAGCGTATTATAGAATTCCACGTTAATATTCCGATGGAATGAAATATTTCATATGAAGGGTACATTAGAAACTATCTAGACCATAAAAATAGTTGTCACTTTAATTCATATGGGCGCCTTAAATGGACAGCTGCTGAAACATTTGGCGTTGGCGTGCTGTAATTATTGTTTTGCTAAAAATAACTCTTTGTGAAAAAGCTCTACAAACATATTCCCCGACCAAATAATTTCATGAAAGGACGTATTTTGCAATTTGCTAGCATATCGTGGCAGTGGAGTGCCGAAGATACTTCTTTTGAAACCCGAAGATATTCTATTTTAGCTTGTGATTATTTTGCCAAAACTCAGAAAACGATCAAAATTTTATGAATCAAATATAGTTTTTTCAGTCAAATATACACGCAGAAAATAAATTATGATGTTAGTGTATGTAAACGTTAAAAAGAAATCTACACCTTTTCATTGCCGCAAAGAAATTCTTTCAAGATTATTAAAAAAAATCACGCCAAATGGGAATGACGATTTTACGATTTTAATACGTTTATGGCAAATTTTACGTCTTTATAACAAAACATATTAAAGTCTATTTAAATAAGCTTGTCTTAAACTATCTAAAATATTAATATCTTACCAAAATGTTTTATTTGAGCATGGATACTAAGCTCATTTTATTACCACACAATTTGGTGTGAAAAAGTAATTGAAATTTTAGATTTTAATACCTTAAACAAGCAAATATTTTTTTTTATAATTTAGGTTTGCATATGGCCACAAAAATTATTGTAAAACCAATCCCTAATTTTTCTGTTTTACTTGTGCTATTAAAACAATATGATAATAATAGTTCCATCTTCGTATTGTTTTTGTTTTTTTTTATCAACAGATCATAGAAAATTATTAAACCATATTATTGTTATTAAGATTGTTATTAATATTAAAAATAAACAATGCAACAATTGTGGAAGATACATACCATTTAATTATTATTATAGATAATGATTAAAAAGCAGAAAATCTGTAAGATATTCAAAATAAAATATTACATTATATGTATTAGCAATAACTATTTCCCTAAACATTAGCATAAAATATTGGACGATGCAAAGTGAACAATAACAAATGGGAATATTATCATAAATTGTGTTGAAAGAATGTGGAATTAAATATTTTGGCACGCTATACCAATACATATAGTCTTTTTAAGACATAAAGTGTGGAAATTATTTATATGAAAACCGTGATTGAATTATCGATTGTGCTTCGACACGTCGGGCATTCACGAAGATCCGAATTTGAATAACAATCAGAACATGAAATCATATGACGACAAGGTAGGAAAACAATCGATGGCTACAAAAAATTTAAAATATGACTATATTACAATAAATATTACCTTGGTGTTCAGACATATACAGCATTCGGTAACACATTTTTCTTGAAGCCGTTGTAAGTCACGGTTTTTTGAATTCAACTTTTCTTCCATTTCGTTTACTTTCTTTAAGCTTTCGTCTCTTTCTTTTCGTATGTTTTCTTCCATTTCGGGAAATGTGTCAAACTGAAAGTATTATTGTTTTATGTTATATCCGTTACGATATATTGTGCCGTCCAGCATAAAACTATAAATGTTGGAAAACTTTAGTTTTTTTTTTTGTCGGAGACAAAAATATCGGTAATTGGAAAATATTAAAACAATGAGCACATTGTAAACAAGAATTTTCATAAAGTATTACGGAAGAATTGTAGTTTTATATCATAGAATCGTGTATCAATCTATTTTCTGAACGTAAATGTCCCAATCCATAAAATTGTAAGTATTATTGATGAAATTCCGAAGGCGTTACTGTACTAGTATGCATTTTTTTGACACCTATGTAGATGTATGCATTTCCTAATTTATTGATTTGAACTTGGATCTCTTGCGGGATCAGTTGTTCATCTTAATTATTTGTTCTCCTGTTTTTTTGTATTATATATGGTGAATGAATAAAGTATTATTCAGACTATAATTCCATTCGAAAATTAAAAATGTTGATTTTAACTTGTCTGAGTGATATTAAAATCCGGATGTCAGACCGAGAAAGTGCGGTCGATGTACAAGCGCGCAAAAAATTATTGCGGATGTCATATAACTACGCAACGAATATACAGTGGTGTCCAAAAGTTTGCGACACCCCCACTAACTAGCTGTTTCGTATATTAATACAGGACTACAGTTGAAATGAGTGGGACCAGTGGATTCCCCGTCATGAAAAACCTATTTCCAGAAAATTTCATTAAAATCTGTTTTGTTTTCGCTACGCTACAGTACATTTTCCACAAACAGCGGTGGTCACAGCCATGAGACATCCTTCTATTGCTGATCATAAAATCTTCATTTGGCGCAAAAAATGGAAGTTTTTTTCAGATAATTAGAGTATAAAAGGTTTGAAAACATGTCTTGAACATGATATCGCGAAATGGGCAGTGGATGTCGTTTTTCTCCCCGAGGAATGTGCAAAAATTGAAGCCATACGCCGACTCGGATTATCCATCGTGAAAATCGCTACGTATCTGAACCGATCACGTCGCGTTGTGAGTAATTAATTGAAGGATCTTTTTGGCTACGGAAATACATCAATTCCGGGACGTCCAAGGGTTCTATCGAGCAGATATGATCGAACAATTGCGTGGAAAGCTTCAAATTCAATGAAGTCGGCTAGATAAATTGGCCGTGAAGCTGGAGTTTTGACCTCGAGACAAATAATTTATTGATTTCTGCGTTGGAGCGAAATAATTGTTCGTCAAAAACCAAAAAATGATCCACGTCTGACCCCTGATCACGAATTGAGACGTGTTGACTTTGCTCGCCGAAACTTGGTCACAGATTGGAAAAGAGCGAGTCCATTTACGGATTTAATTGTCACTTCAAACGTGTTCTGATAATTTTTTCTGATGAAAAGAAGTTTAATCTTGACGGACCGGACGGCTGGAATTGTTATTGGCGTGATTTGAGGAAGGATCCATTGACATTTTCCAAGAGTGACTTTGGAGGTGGAACGTGCATGGTTTAGGGAGCCTGTAACTCTTTATTTGGAATTCATTTCACCTCGAATGAAATCTGCTGACTATCAAGATGTCCTGGAGAAACTTTTAGTTCCATTTCTGGCATATTGCCTTCACATTTCAACAAGACACCGCCGCCATTCATGCTAGTGCTTCAACGACGACGTGGTTAAGGTCAAAGTATATCACTGTTATGGGCTGGCCAGCGTGTTCTCCCGATCTCAATTCAATCGAGAATCTCTGGTCCGTCCTTGCTAGAAGATTTTACCATCAAGGACGTCAATTAAACACTGTAGCGGATCTGAAAGCCGCAATTCTTCGTCAATGGTCGCTGATCGATACAAATCTGATTGTAAGCCTGATTGCAAGCATGCCAAATCAAATTAATGAGGTTATTCGGATCAATGGATCAGCAACAAAGTATTAAATAATGAAATTAATCATTAAATGCCGCTAATTTTAGTGTTATTTCCTAGTTTAAAAATGGCGTCTCATCGCTGTGACCACCGCTGTTTGTGGAAAATGTACTGTAGCGTAGCGGTAATAAAACCAATTTTAATGAAATTTTATGGAAATAGGTTTTTCATGACGGGGAATCCTCTGGTACCACTCATTTTAACTGTTGTCCTACAGTAATATGCGAAACAGCTAATTAGTGGGGGTGTCGCAAACTTTTGGACACCACTGTATACAAAAATAAAGACAATTTAGATCAGTTTTCTATTTCAAAAGTTTTAATCGAGTTATATTTGCCCTAACCGAAGAGGTTGTCTTCTATAGTATAAAAACAATGTGCTCTCAATTTTTTCTGCCATTTTCAAATATAATTAAATCATTTATGTTATTAATTTTCAGTTTTGTTAATTATGGGAAACAGCGCCCTTACTAAATTTTGAGGTCGCGATACTTTTTGGGAACATTAATGAACTGGCAAGACCTATTTATATCAAATTTAAAAATAGATACATACAAATCTTCCTTCAGTCTTGCAAGAACAAAGATCGCATTAGAAAGGAGTTCATTTAAGATCAACGCTGAGCTCAAGACAGATAGAATCAGTGGTTGCTCACATCAAATGACAGTCAAATTAAAACTTAGAATGGCTCTCGCGTCAAGACCGCCAACTGATAAAGTTTAAACCGTGACACATTAGAGACCACCCAGGTTTATTATACCGTCGACATTTTTTGTGAATGGGATATTTTGTGATGACGCCAAAAATTGGTATATTCCCGTTGACTGTTGTAATATAATTTCAATGTTTCAAAAATCGAGCATTTCAGATGGCTTGCGTAAAGAAAATCAAAGATTAAAATGAAGAAGAAAGCTGAAATTTTTCTCATAGCATGGCAAATAAAAATGACAACTTAGTAATTTTCAGACGAAGTTTCTTGAAATTCTCGTTTTACATAAGTAATATAAGATTTTCTAAAAATATCTCTTCCACTTTAAGTGTCTATGTTACATTTGGTTGAAACGAACTCCTGTGGTGTTTTTTTACGAATTAATTTGAAGTGACAATCGCTCGAGTTAATAAGGAATTAGGTGGTATACGGGGGAAAACGCTTTCAAAGGAAACAGACGATTAATGAAAAAATTTGATTTTTTTTTTGATAATTTATTATTGTCCTTTTCAGAGATCGGTGCCTAATGGAAGAGGAAAAACATTAGGATGGAATTAGGTTCTCGTTTGGACGGACTCTCTTTTTAGACGGCCATTCTTTTCTACGAAACTATGGGAAGCACATATTTAAGAGGAATTGACGAAAAAGTTGTTTGTGACCGCCTGGCCGCCCATCATTTTCTCTTCTTTTATTGATCTACCATTAGGCACCGATCTCTGAAAAGGACAATAGCTTGCTGTAACGGAAGAAGATTTAGCATAATTTAAACAAAGTTTATCAACTTTAGGAGCATGTTAAAAAGCATTATTTACGTGAATTTTACAGGATCTCCTTAATAATCTCTAACACTAAATTTTCACGAAATTCTAAATTTAAGTGACTATTTTGAACTTCTATCATTTTCAAATCATTCAATCAACACCACGATAATAGTAAACAACGAAACAAGGCTCTCACGATGATAATCTAACGTCGATGGGCAAGTATATAAGATACGAATATAGTATTTAAATCCGAATTCTCCAACCTACAGCGTTTGGTAAACATTTGGCATCACGATACTTTGTGAGTATAAATATTTACCCTCATTAATTATCTTAGCGTTGCCAACCGGCATATGTTTGAAATTTATATCGGAAAAATATATATCGGAAAGTCCTAAAGTAACACTACACAACATCAACAACTCACACATCATCACATCACATCAACACATCAACAATCCACTAAACATTCGGAACAATTTGGGAACGTTGATCATATTATTGTCTGTTTCAGAGTTGGAATAGGAAAAAATTAGAACAAAATGAGGATCAAGTTTGGACTGCCACTCTTTTTTATCTCATAAAATGTGTTTTCTCAAGAAAAATGGATAACACTCATTGGACAGGAAGAGATGGAGACGTCCTTTGTGGCGGTGTGACCGTCCAAACGAAACTATGTTTTTTTTTTCTTATCCATTAGGCACCAATCTCTGAAACGTACAATAATTATTTTATTTGTATTTTTTTTTTAATTATTTTGTATTACTTTACTTATATCTTTCAATGTAATGTAGATTTACACCTTAAAAACTTGATATTAATGACCAATGACACTCTTTTAATTTTGTTGGAATGTGGAGTTTTAGTCTCATAGGATTTTTAAAAGATAAACTAACCAATTGTTTATACAATAACTTGATTTCATCAATACCGGGCGTCAATCTGCTTGTAAGCTCAACAAGCTGTGATTGTTTCTTGTTCAAATCTTCCAGTAAAACAAGTGGTTGCTGAAATTTTTAGTTCTTTATTAGTTATTGTAAAAAAAATCCAGCTTTAAAGTGCACGTTTAATTAATCGCTCTAAAGTACACTTTAATTGTTACAACTATAATTAATTCACCCCGAAATCCTTTGGTCTACCCAGACGAGAATTTATCACCTCAGTCTGGGACCTAATTTAACCACGCCCCTAACACAGTATTTAAAGCCCCATGTAAGTCCCTCATCAGTGGTCTCTTCCAGGGATCTATCCGTGAGGTATACGTGAGGCCAGCTATTCTCGGGCTATTGTGCTGTTAGGATCACCAAGTTAAGCAGACATATAATTGTACAACAATTCAATTATATGTCTGCTTAACTTGGTGATCCTAACAGCACACAATGATTAATTATAGTTGTAAAAATTAAAGTGTACTTTAGAGCGGTTAAGGTGAAAAGTCTGGATTTGCTGGACCGTTTCCAACGCCTGCAGCAGCAGTCATATACATTAGTATGGTTTTTATAAAAAATAATAGAACCTGATTTAACCTTCTTGGATATTTTATATAAGTGCATATTGACCTTGCAAAATTTAAACATATTTTATTAAAATCCACGTGAAACTCATCAACTAACTTTTACGGCAACACTCCACTGCCACTAAACCGCGCCGCATCGCAAACTCAACCTTTTAATTTATTATCTTCTTTTCAATATTTACAAGTCACTTATACTGACTATGAAAACTCTTCTGCTCCATTAATTTAGGTACTAAGAATTGATTTTCATTGATTCATAAGGATTTCTGAAGAATGAATCATTAACTGATAAATATAATATTTAAAATGAAAATAATATATTAAAAAGTTGAGTTTGCAATTGGTGCGAAGTCTTTTGCAATGCGGCGCGATTTCTTGGCAGTGGAGTGCGGAAATATTATTGGATTTTCACGATGTGTTAAGTTTGAATAACTTTTCTGAACTGTTTTTACAAATTTCTTTTGAGTGCGTCTGCGTGTCCCTGCTATGGTAAAACGACTGTCTTATTTGAAGTAAAAAAACCTTAAAGTTCTCTTAGAATTTGGAAGTTTAAATGGATGTTTTGTCTTAAAATTATCACAATGGGATTAAAATTTGTCTTAAGTGACCACCTAAAAAGTAATTAAACGTAATTATTGTCCTTTTCAGAGATCGATGCCTAATGGAAGAGCAAAAAATTAGGGGCAGAGAAAAGGTCTTGTTTAGACAGCCACACGGCCACTAAGGCCATCGAATCTCTTCCTCTTTTGTTTCTCATTTTTTATTTATTATTTGATGAAAAGAAATGAAAAGTTTAATTTAGAAATGAGAATGGATGAAATAAAAATATTGATGAGAAACAAAAGAGGAAGAGATTCGATGGCCTTAGTGGCCGTGTGGCTGCCTAAACAAGACCTTTTCTCCGCCCCTAATTTTTTGCTCTTCCATTAGGCATTGATCTCTGAAAATAATAATAACTTATTTAAAATCTACATTTGCTGACGTCTCTCCCATTTCTAGAAGGATCTAACAAAAATCTAAGAGAGGCTACAGAGATTCACTGTTATTTAATAAAATATACTAACCAACTGATATTTCTGTTGTTCCAATTGTTTGGCGATTCCCGTCTGAGCATCAAGCTGAGAGTTTTTATTTTCTAATTCTAGTTCTAATTCTATTGTTCGTTTTTGTAGATTGGCGATTTCCTTAAAGTCTCGCGTCATAACTATATCATTTGGGGCTTTTATTACTTCATCCTTCTTAAGTTTGTCCTCCATGTAGGTTTTCTTCCGATGTTCGGCTAACTCCTTCTGATCGTGAACTTCTTGTTGATGGCGGTAGTTTTGTATTGTTAATTTGTCTAAGGCTTCCGTTGCCTCCATTTTCTCTTCCATCAATTTCGATATTTCATCCTTAGAGGATTTAATTTCAAATTCTTGGCTATCGATGGTAAACTTGAGTTCATGGATTTCTTGTATCAATTTGTCTTTCTCGTCTTCCAAATGTGTTATTCTGTTCTTAAATCGTTTAAATGAAATGATTAGAAAGAAACAAGTTAAACCTTTAGAATATCAAATTGATGTTCAACTTCTTTTCTATCACGTTCTTTTTCTTTTTCGAGCGTTGTTAGCAAACGAACAATATCAGCAGAGTCCCTTGTACTTCTAAACAACCATTATCAATGATATAAAATAAACATTTCAACAGAATTTTATTGAGGTAAACTTATATTATTTTAGTAGAAAGTGCATTTATAGTACTAAAAAGAAATTTATTTTGAGAACTCGTTGCAATAATAAAAACTTCTTTAAAATTTTGAAAAATAGAAACACGCGCCAGTTGGAAAAAGGTGAACCTGCTTGATAACAATAAATTTACTCGCATTTATGAACTCTAGAAAATTTATTTCATTTTGAAGATAAAATAATAATCTCGTTAAAAATCAGGTAATAAAAAATTACATACTAGTGATGGGCAGAAATATAACTAAAATTTAGATCGAATTGTTAAGCTTTTTTTAAATAAAATTTCCATTACTTTCTAAATTCTAGTCAAGAATGTCGTGAGTATAACATTTTGATTTTTTTTTACAATTTTGGATATATTATTCAATAATTACTGAAACCACACACAACTTGTGTGCACGCCAAATCAAAAATTGGATTTTTACGCTTGTATTATAACTTTCACGTGTATATTACCCGGTTATTGCCCACCCCCAAGTTGTCACCTTTTTCTTAAGATCTCTATAAATATAAGTCTTCACAAAATATAACATTTGAGCAAGTTTTCTGAGCTCGTTTTATTACCCTTCAAGTTGGTGTGTATTGTGCCTTTCCTTTTCAGAGTTCGGTGTCTAATGGAAAAAGGAAAAATAAGAATATTATTATGGTCTCGTTTTGGCAGTCGTTCTTATTTATTTCATAAATGTGTGTTGTTTCAGAAAAAGGACAACACAGATCGAAATGAGACCATTTTTCTTCCTCATCCATTAGGATCCCTGAAAGAACTCTGAAAAGTCCAATAAATGAAGCTCACTCAAAGGAAAATAACTAGTTTACATTTATTATTTCAGAATATAAATCCAATTAATCTGAACAATTAAAAAAATATATTTAAATATTATCTGTTAATTTGTTTCCTCTAATTTTTCTTAATAACAGTAGATGTTTAACCATTTTGCGCTATAAAATCGATTTATAAACTAGAAATTGATTAATAGTAACAGGAATAGTAACACTCGACATGTCTTACAAGGGAAGTGTTTTTAGTCGAACTCTCAGAATTTTTTTAAACTTTGCAGGTAGATTCCTCATATAGAAAATAGTATGCACACAAATTTTTAGAAAAATAAAAACGGTTTAAGGTGTTAAAAATGGCGAAAGAAAATCCCAGGTGCCGTCACGTACGTTATTTATATCTGATTCCATTTCAATAACTTAACAACATCAAAAATTGTTGAAGCAGGGCAACGGATAGCGCAGTGGCAAACAACGGGATGACGAGGAAAAGGATCAGGGTTCGAATCCATGCTGGTGATTATTCTTTCGATTGTTATTGTTATTCTATATTGTCGGTAATTATGCATCTTGAATAATTTCACGTTTTGATTTTTCATAAAGTTATTTTCGCAACTTTGAATATTTTTAAAACTAACAGTTGAAATGATTATGAGGGAAACTTATAAATTTTTTCACAATTTAAGCAAAGATAAATGATTTATTGTGAGAGTCTGCTTTTCTGCCTTTTATGATCGCCATGATGACGAGATTCGTCTGTCCATCCATTCCACTAATCGATGATTAGTAAGGACAATTTTTTAAAGGTTCCACATTCGATTTTTGTCTTCACACTTGAACTTGGTAATTCGATGTCATACTAGTTCGTGAAAAACTCACTAATGATGAAATTTTTGATGAGTGTGTTCCGATGAATTCTTTACTAATCATCGATTTGCCGAGTTAATGGATAGACGCACAATCTTATGAAAATGGCGATAACTCGAGAACGACCATGGAAAATCCCAATGAGTGTACTGGTTTCCTACGAGCTTTGAAACTCCAAAGCAGTGATGAGATTGCGTCTGTCCATCCACTTCGCGAATCGATGATTACTAAAGAATTAATCGGAACACACTCATCAAACATTATCTCATTCCAAAAACTCCTTAATTAGTGCCTTTTTATGATGTAACTAGTGTGGCATCGAATCAACAAGCTTGGATGTATAGAGCGAATAGTGAAACTTTAAAAGTTTTCTGTAGTAATCATCTATTCGTGGAATGGATGGATAGACGCTCAATCTCATCATCATGGCGATAACTCGTGAACGACCATGATAGGCCCCACTGGGTGTACTGGTATGTGTGCCGTCCTACGAGCTTTGAAACTCCAAAGCTGTTACTGTTTCCAAAGAAATACTCATAAAAGGCACAATAGCAGTCTCTCACAATAAATCATTTATCTTTGCTTAAATTGTGAAAAAATTTATAAGTTTCCCTCATAATCATTTCAACTGTTAGTTTTAAAAATATTCAAAGTTGCGAAAATAACTTTATGAAAAATCAAAACGTGAAATTATTCAAGATGCATAACTACCGACAATATAGAATAACAATAACAATCGAAAGAATAATCACCAGCATGGATTCGAACCCTGATCCTTTTCCTCGTCATCCCGTTGTTTGCCACTGCGCTATCCGTTGCCCTGCTTCAACAATTTTTGATGTTGTTAAGTTATTGAAATGGAATCAGATATAAATAACGTACGTGACGGCACCTGGGATTTTCTTTCGTCATTTTTAACACCTTAAACCGTTTTTATTTTTCTAAAAATTTGTGTGCATACTATTTTCGACATGAGGAATCTACCTGCAAAGTTTAAACAAATTCTGAGAGTTCGACTAAAAACACTTCCCTTGTTAGAGATAAACACGAGCAAATCGGTTATTATGCACAATAGCTATGCAGATAAAGGGGACATACACTCGAACGGCACAAAGTGTCCAAACTCCCACGGAACCCGATATTTGGTTAGCTGGATAAGTACCGATGGCTCACTCGGTGAAGAAATAGCGAGACATTGCAAGGCTGCATGGGCGTCATTCTCCAAATTTAGACCACTTCTGGCTCATTTGGACAGAAGAAGAATCAAAGATCATCCTACAGAATGTCATTCCCGCTCTCTTGTATGGGTGCGAAAGTTGGTCCATTTTGAAGAAGGACAGAGGTAGACTACAACGTTGTGCAGATTCGATTTGTTTCTATGCCGGATGCGAGGATTTTGACGTGGGTGAAATTGTGGATAAGAAGAAGGAGAAGTTGAAATGGGCTGGCCATATCGCACGGATGCCACCTCAAATATGACCCTCGATGTGGCGGTAGAAGCAAAGGAAGGCCGAAAGAGCGCTGGGCGGACTCGATTCGTAAATGGGTGTCCGATTATGTGCACGAAATCTCCATCAGCCGAATCAATAGAAGAAGACGAATAGGAATCCTTGAAAAGAAAGTGACTTGGTCAACAATGACGAGACAGAGCCGCAACGTCTGGAGAGTGATGGTCCGCAACCTTCACGGTTGATACGGGCTAATCAAGTAATCATGTAAACAAGTAGACTTCTAGAAAACACTATTCTTGACTATTCAGACTAGTCATTCTTAAACTACTAAAACATGTGAATATCTTTATAGAAAATTAGTTTTGATTTCGTTTAATGAGCTCATTTTATTACCATACCTGGCGTGCGATAGATTAATACGGTTGATACGGGCTAATCAAGTAATCAAGTAAGTTATAAACTAGAAATTTATTAATATTTTCAAGTAACCTATATATCAGTGCTGAGCGGAATTCCGTATTCCGCGGTTTTTTCATTTCCATATTCGTAAAAAAGTTCTATTCCGCCCATCACTCTTCTACATAATAGGATCTCTAGGTAGATTCACGCCAATTGTAAAAGATTTAAACGAGCGTGTTTCATTTTAGACCACACAATAAGTTACATCGGAAATATGTTTTGTTTAAAGTTTCTAATATATAATTCGCCTGGTACAAAAATGCAATGCTAAAACTCCACGGCCACGAAACAGCGCAAGAGTTCGCATTAATTACACGAACATTAAAATAACGATTTCGCGATTTTTAAACTTTTTGGAAATTTATACGTATTTATAACAAAAACTTATTTAACACAATTTAATTAAGCGTGTATAAAACTATAGTCGTCGCCAAATGCGATTACCGCCGCAAAGTGTGGCGCACTTTTTCTAAATATTATTTTATCATTTAATTTTCATGATTATTTCCTTGTTTATGCTCGTTCTATACTGTTTTTGTTTAAATAAATTGAAGAATATGTTTTAGATGTTGTTTCAATCGTGGAATAAACGTGAAAAATAATAATAATCATAAAAATTAGATGAAAAAATAATATTTAAAAAAAAGTGCGCCACACTTTGCGGTGGTAATCGAATTTGGCGACGACTATATCAAATAATATTAATATCTTTCTAAAATGTTATATTTGAGCATGATTACTGAGCTCATTCTATAACTATACAAAATTGGAGTGAGTACTGTATTATAGTCTCAATTTTCGAAAATCTAATACTTGATTTGGTGTGCATATTTAAATTATATTGCTAACAGTTTAAAAAAAATTTATCTCTATAATAAGATCCCCGCACTGATAGAAAAGTACATTTCGTGAAGGGTGCCTTTTTCACAGGTGCCATTTAAATAAATTTTATCATATGAATTATGTGTTATCATAAAGATTAATGTTGGTTTTCTCAAAAAATGAAAACTATCAATGTCTCTTTATATGACTAATTAATCTTTTTCCTTAATAGCACAAACTCATTCCTTAACTTCAAAATGACCATTAATGCATTAATTAATGTCTTTGAAACCCTATATTTCAGCAAATATCTTATTTATAACTTTGATTATTCTATTTATAAAACGTTCCAAACTCGATCAAAAACTATGCGAAATGCAAATTTTCTCTCATTTTCATTGGTGCCTATTTGGTTATCACTTTTTGCATTTAATTGCAAAAAAAAAATAAATGGTTATTTTTTTAATCATGGAAAGAAATATAGGTTTTTTGGTGAACAAAATTTTGTTTCTTTCAGCAGTATCTTTTTATAATAATCAAATAACAATATTATCTCTAACGCACTTTTATATAAATAACAGTTTTTTGCATAAAAATTTTGTTAAATGGATTTCCCCGTTGTAATAGTTCCTTTCATGGAACAATTAAAATTAAAAAAGTTGATTTTTTGCTACAAGGTGTAAAAATAAGGCAAGAAACATATAGAAACATATACAGTACCGGTCAAAAATTTCTAAACGCAGGGTTTTTCGAGCATAACTGGTTTTCAAGAGCCGGTATTGAGCCGAAATTGTTACCAGTTGTTTCTGAAAGCGTTAGAAAATTTGTGGACAAGGGCTATACGAAAATAAGAAAAATTAAAATAAAGTCTACGTAGAGTTGCTCCAAAAACCCCGCGTTTAGAACCTTTTGACCAGTATAATGAGAGAATATAATCAAAATTCCCAATGTTAAGTGCTCTAAACCAAAATATATCAGAATGTTTAGAGGTAAAAACGATTGAATAAAAAGCAGCACAAAGAACATCACTCTGAATGTTTCTTGATATATAGTAGACCTCACCAAAAATTCAATTGCCTTAGACATAATTTCTATAATATAAGATTTCTTGATAATTTTTCTCGTTCAGAGTGAAATTTTAGGGTTTACTTCATCTACTCTTCGACAATAAATATATTTTCATAAATATTGAAGGATATTTGAGAGCTCTTTATTTTTCCATGGAATTTCTTTGATTTTCTTGAAATAATAATTATTCCGATCTCATAGAAAATCATCTTTGTAGCCCAATTTCTAATCTATTGAGCCCAAAAGTTAGAAAGAAAAAGTGTAAAAGTAAATCATTTTATGAATGTTATTAAATCTAGGAAAAGGGGAACTGGTTCCCGTTGGAAAATAAAATGCATTTCAACATCTCATTATAAATTTATTTCAATTATTTTCATTTTTTATTAAAAAAACGAAAGATCTCAAAATAGTGAGAGTAAACTCACAGGAATAACGAGGATCGAACTGTGTCGTAGACCTGAGTGTGTTTACGCATTGTCGTAAAATAAAACGCTAAATTATTTAATATTGTTTCGAACTAATTTTTTTCTTAATATTTTTAAAATTTTTAAATGAAATATCTCGTAATATTGATAAAATTAATTTATTTGATTATCAACTAGACAAATATTCGCTACAAACTAGAAATAAGAAAAATAGTTCTATACAATACAAAATAAGTTAGCATTTTATTTTGCGACAATACGTAATCACGTCTACGCCATTGTATCCCATCGGTGTTTGAGGAAGAATTTGAGATTAAACTGTGTAATAATCCGCGGTTTTTGCGGATATTTTACTTTACGCCGAGACCAATTTCCACTTTTCCTAGATTTAAAAACATCCAATTTGATTATTTTTACGATTATAATGTTATATTGTACTTTTCGTAGATCGGTGCCTAACGGATGAGAAAAATGATAGTGGACGGCCAATCGGCCACAAACGAATTTTTCGTCTATTCCTCTGCAATGTGTATTATCCATTTTTTGAAAAAAACACACATTGTTGGGAGACAAGTGCACTCACTTGCAAATGAGTGGAGATACAAAAGAGAGAAAGATTTTTGTTCTTTAATTGATCGATAAAAATGTTTAAAAAATAATAATGTTGGTCAGATTTCGTTGATTTCGTTTAAGCATAATCTAAAACGTAGAGTTCAAATATCCTTTAAGATATTATATAAGAAACATAGTAAAAATTATTCTTGTTAAAGTACAGAGTGAGAGATAAGAAGGATTTAGTTCATTCACACAACGACAATTAAGATATAAACTTTTAAATGTGGACGTTACTAGTTGGACTGTCTTAAGGTTTAAATCAATTTTAAGAATTCTCCTGGTTTATATTTTGATTTAGCCACAGAATTTTATGTTATCTTAATTATCTGACAAGGGAAGTCTTCAGCGTCCGCTTGAGATTTTGATGAGACTTGCACCATTGGAGGCACGAATGCTCGGCTGGGCTCAACGCTATTTTTGAAAACGAATTTGGAATCAGCGCATCCGAATCTATCAATGGTGCAAGTCTCATCTAAATATCAAGCGGCCGATAAGGTGACTTCCCTTGTAACTTAATATAGAAACAAGTAAAAACTTAAAACTATTCGGAAAACTTCATCCCTTTTTAATGCGTACCATCGGCATTTTCGGGTGGCGTGACTATGTAATATTTAAACTCAAGATTCACAAAGTTTTACTTTTTTCTGGATACCTTCGTTTTGATTCGAAATTTTTTTAATGTCCATTTCGCTCACCTTGGGTGTAAACTTGTAAAACTTGTAATATATTAATAATTTTTATTGGGCGTGCGCTAGCTGACTTTAGAAAGAAATTAGATAGAAAATTTAACTATAATGTTCATAAAACCTTATCATGACATTAAGCAAGATCAAAAAAATGTTAAATTTGTGTGTTTGCTCAATAAAAAATTAACATGTGTTATTATTTAGTAATGAAAACACCACTTGATAATAAATAAGCGTACCTTGGAGTAGACAAATGAAATGATGACGACCTTCCAACCGAAAAATTCCGTTTTGGCGATGACGAGCATTGAGGTAATAATAATGAACTCGTTGAAGACGATGATGTCATAACATCACTTAATGTGACAATCATTATATGAAGGAAATGATTAAACAGTGAAATATGTTGCCTATCGTTTATTTTATCAGAAATAGTTCTTGTCTAATCCTTTCATTTCGAACCATTCAAAGAATTAAAAAAAAGAGGTAAAACTTGTTTTAAACCCTAACCTTTGGTTGCTATTAAAGTCCTTGGTGTTATTGTTATTGTTTCCAATGATATTTCTTCCAGAAATTTTATTCAAAAAGTCAAGCATTACATCACAATTTTCAAATCGTTCATATTCCTAAAGAATCTTGTTTAATTAAATCAAAATGTGAGGGATATCTTCGATGTCTTCCCATTGAACTGAAGCTACCATAAATTTATTTCAAAAGGGGTATTTCTCTTGATCGAGTAAATTTAAACATGTTCTATATTGGAAAATCGTCTTCTTGTCTCATTTATTTTTGTAGGATATTAATTTCACGGACACAACAATTGTAAATAGATTTTCTGTAAACTTTTGAAGGATCAGCAGTGAAATACCAAGGTTCTGATTCTGAACATGACAAGAAAATATTAATTTATGCACAAAACCATTTTGTTGGGAAAACTATCGAGAAAAATTGTTAAACTTTAGAATATTTAGTAGAATTTGCTTTAAGCGCGGCAATTATTTCATCCTGATTATATCCCCATTCTGATGCCAGTTTTATTTGATCCTGATAAAAAGAATATTAGCAGAGGAATCAAAATAAATATGAATTACATGCAGCGACAGTTCTGCACCAGAGTCAGCCATTTAAACAAAATAAAACTTTATTGAAATGCAATGCTCGCACTTTTCTAGAAAAAATTACCTGTAAACGATTGTGCAATAAAAGTTCAAAGAGTTGGGATGTAGATATAACACATTTGAATATTCAACAAAGAACAAAATAAATAAAACAAGCTAAAACTAGTAAAAACGAAACAAAATGATTAGATAAGAGTAAGAAAAAGACCCGTGAAGAACATGCATTGTATCAATATTTAAATGCAGAAAAAAATCATTTGAAACTTGTATGGTGTCAGAAATTTTGATAGGCGCAACACTCACAAAACAGCGTTCAATTACTAAACGAACCGACGTCGAGACCGGACCGGAAAAGGAAATCATTTCATTGTGAAATGAAATTTATTCAGTGTATATTGGTGACAATCGGCTTACCATTTGCTATGTTGAATAGCCAATTGTTCTAGTTTTGATTTTACTACCATTCCGTTTCAAACTAATTAATAAGCACGATCAATATATTTTAAATGGCTTTCAAGTGGAATCAACATTTTGATTAATAGCGATTATAACAGTTTATTCGCAATTGTTGTTGATATTATCTATATTTGAACATAATGACACATATTGTCGTGGTGTAGGTTAATGAAAAATTAGGGGTAAAGGAGCATACCGAAAAAAAAGATGGTCTCGCTTGGGCTGGTGTAGATTTAATTTGCAATTTGTTTATTATTTCGCATTTATTATGTGTTGTATTATGTAATATGTATTATGTTGATGTAACAACCAATTTAGTAAGAGAAAACAAAATGAAACAAAATTGTGATGAAAAAAAGCGAAATAATAAACAAATTGAAAATTAAATCTACACCAGCCCAAGCGAGACCATCTTTTTTTGGGGTATGCTCCTTTACCCCTAATTTTTCATCAACCTACACCACGACAATAGAAAATATAAAATTCGAAATAAATATTCACATCAATTTGAATAATAATAATAAAAGGAGCTCAGAAAAAGTGTTAAAATCTAATATTTTGTTAAGATTTTAATACATTTAGAGAGTTTAGGAAAAAGTTGGCAAATTAGTGGAAATTTTTGTAAAATGCACGTGAAAATAGTAAGAAAAGTCTGAAAATTAGAACAACCCAATTTGTATGATAATAAAATTAGATCAGAAAACGTAATAGAATATAATATTTTGAATAATTTCCAACAGTTTAAGGAACAGCTTACAAATTGGCGTAGATAATAATTGTGTAAAGTACACGTGAAAATTGCACCGCAAGTGTAAAAATAATAAAATCATTGTTTCGATTTGGTGTGTTAGAAAATCATTATTTGATGCCTATTAATTCCAATTATTCTCCTTTTCAGAGATCGGTGCCTAATGGAAGAGGAAAAAAATTAGGATGGAATGAGGTTCTCGTTTGGGCGGCCTGTCTTTTTGGACGACCATTCTTTTTTACGAAATTATGGGCAGCACATATTTAAGAGGAATTGACGAAAGTCCTTTGTGGCCGCCCATCATTTTCTCTTCTTTTATTCTTCTTCTATTAGCCACCGATCTCTGAAAAGGAAAATAAAAATGACAACACTAGTATACAAATGATTGAAGAAGCTGGACGGTCATTAGCTCAAATGAGGTTTTTTGCACTTTTTGACTTTTTAATACTTATTTTCATAGAAATGTGTCTAAGCTCATCAGTCCTTTTTAAAACTGACAATGTTTTGACTGGATAATTAATTAATGCATTGAATTTTGAGGAAGAATTTTAAATGGTGTAAAAATCCGTGATTTTTTGCGGAAATGTATTTTATTTTACGCCGGGATAAATTTCTGCTTTTCCTAGATGTCTACCATCTTGCCCACTTTTCTATGTTGAAACCAGGTATTGCCGTTTTCAAAGATCGGTACCTAATGGAAGATCAAAAATTAAAAAAAATAGTAGTCTCGGATGGCGGCAACAGACGACTTTATCGTCTATTTCTCTTCAATGAGGGTAGTCCATTTTTTGAGACAACACACATTGTTGTAACCGTCCAAACGAGAACCTCATTCCATTTTTCCTCTTCCATTAGACACCGATCTCTGAAAAGGACAATACTATTAAATAAAGAATTCGAGATTCAACAAAGACACGAGCCCACTTCCGACTTGTATAAGAGCGAAATATTTAATGTAGTTTATTCGGAATAATAATGACATAAATAGCGGAATAATGGAAGGGAATATCTGATCGCCGCAAGAAAATATCTGAAGATCTTCGTACCGTTAATTATCTTCAAGATTCAGCTGCCACAATTCAATCATATTTTGTTGCCATTAAAATTTTGAACTATAAGGCACTTCTTCAACATTTTTCCGTTGATTAATTGGCGTGTCTCATTTGTCGCCATTCAATACCTTGAATATAGGAAATATAAATATTGAATATAGGGACTTTTCAATATCCGCTTTTCCTCTGTGGCTCTTTAAAATCTGCTGGGTCTTAGTCAATCGAATATTCCTTTGTACATTCCTGGTTTGAACTGATTTATTTCATTAGCTTTGTAAGCTTCTAATCGGTGGTTCAGTGTTTCTTCATTTGGTCGATGCACCATGTCGACTTATACAAGATCGGAATATGCAATCTAGTTTATTTAGAATAATAACAACATGCGTAGCGTAATAAAGGAATAACTAAGTCATTAACAATAACAAACCCACAGTTTATATGGTGATAACATTGATGTCGCACATGTGAACAAATGTGCTTAAACTAGCTCTTTGTTGTCGCTGTGGCGACACCCAATAACATACTTAAATATCTTAGAATTCGTTAAATTAGGTATTGCAAATGTAAATTCTTGAGAATGTAAGGGTACTTGGACCCAAGTTGGGCTTACAAGGGAAGTGTTTTTAGTCGAACTCTCAGAATTTTTTTAAACTTTGCAGGTAGATTCCTCATATCGAAAATAGTATGCACACAAATTTTTAGAAAAATAAAAACGGTTTAAGGTGTTAAAAATGACGAAAGAAAATCCCAGGTGCCGTCACGCACGTCACACCCGGACAATAACATTGAAATAGAGGAAACACATTTTTGTTGGCTGTTTGCCAAAGGAGGGGGGGACGAGAAAAATGTTAGGCACTAAAAGTTCGTCTTTTATTTTTAGCTATTTTTCGAAGCGTTAGTATTCGGATTCTAAATAAGGTAAGTTAATTATTTGTATATAAAACAACTGGGAAAAATTATCTGAATGTATTAAAGTAATTTTAAATCAAATAATAATCATTTTTAATGGTTTTTTGCTATATCGAAATTTTTAGTTAAATATGAATATAAAAAATTATTGTGCTCGGTTTTTTTTTAAAAAGCATTTCATCTGATTCAGCATTAAATTCTGTATAAGATGATATGTTACTTGTAGCTGAACTTTCCAATAAAAATTTTTTATTCTCTAAAAACCATGTATTTTTATTAACAGAACAATTTTGTTTGAAATTGAATAATTTTACGAGTATTTTGTTTTAACATTAATTTCATCGGAACCAGCATTAAATTCTCTATAAGATGATATGTTACTTGTCGCTTAAGTTCCAATAAAAACATTTGCACTATCACGCCAGATATTTTTACATCCAAATCATGTATAAAAACGGTTATAAAAAAATTTTATTGGAAAGTACAGTGACAAGTGATATATCATCTTATAGAGAATTTAATGCTGATTCAGATGAAATGCTTTTTAAAAAAAAATCCGAGCACAATAATTATTTATAATCAAATTAATGACAGAGCAAAAAAAAAATTGTTGAAGCAGGGCAACGGATAGGGCAGTGGCAAACAATGGGAACACGAGGAGTAGGATCAGGGTTCGAATCCATGCAGGTGGTTATTCTTTCGATTGATATGGTTTTTCTATATTGTCGGTAGTTATGCATCTTGAATAATTTCACGTTTTGATTTTTCATAAACATATTTTCCCAACTTTGAATATTTATAAAACTAACAGTTGAAATGATTAATACAATCATATGAGGGAAACTTACAATTTTTTTCACAATTTAAGCAAAGATAAATGATGTATTATTACAGTCTGATATTTTGGATATTCTGGGTATTTCCTTTGGAAACAGCAACTGCTTTGGTGTTTCAAAGCTCGTAGGACGGCACACATACCAGTACACCCAGAGGGGCTTGGTTATTCACGAGTTATCCCCATGATGATGATGATGAGATTGTTCTTGTGTCCATCCATTCCATTAATCGATGATTAGTGAAGAAAATTTTTTAAAGGTTCCCTATTCGATTTGTGTCTTCACACCTGAACTTGGTAATTCGATGTCACACTAGTTTGTGAAAAATTCACTAATGAAGTAATTTTTAATGAGATAAAGTTTGATGAGCTCATCATCTGTGTTTCAATGAATTCTTTAATAATCATCGATTTGCCGAGTAGATGTATAGACTCAGGAAAATGGCGATAACTCGATAAGGACCATGAAAAGCCCCATTGGGTGTACTGGTATGTGGGTCGTCCTACGAGCTTTGAAACACCAAAGCAGTTGCTGTTTCCAAAGGAAATACCCAAAATATCCAAAATATCAGACTGTAATAATACATAATTTATATTGCTTAAATTGTGAAAAAATTGTAAGTTTCCCTCATATGATTATGTATTAATCATTTCAACTGTTAGTTTTATAAATATTCAAAGTTGCGAAAATAAGTTTATGAAAAAAAAATATATTTAAACTGTGTCAACATATTCAGATTGGTTTAAGAATTTAGTCAAATGATATCCTATATAGTTTAGAATGTGTATAAAACTTTTAAGTCAAACGAGTTCTAGAAAGATTATACTACTCACTTAAAAATTAGATAACGTTCATATTAATTTAACGTGTTTATGTTTTATAAAAGCTTCGGTTTAATATTAACATTACCAAACACCATAGTTGAATGACTATATTTAATTAAATCAATTCGTTCTTGAAAACATAACCCGTTTACTTTTCTTAGTTTCATCAAAACTAGTCTTAACTACAGATTGCTTATGCGTTTGATCGCAATTTCAGTTTTACTTCCATCGGATTCATTTTTCCGTTTAAGTTATCTATCAATTTCCCGATAACTGTCTTCTTATCACTGTCCTGGTCTTCAGGAGAATCACTGGCCCTTAAACACTTCAACTTCACTTACTTTTTGTTTTAATAAACTAATGTAAAATCTAAAAAAGTGCAAAAAATTTCAACTTTTTAGATTTTTTAACAAAATAGCGTTTTTAGAATTACATTAAGGGTACTAAATTATACGTTTTGAATCCGTTTTCGAATTCCACATTTAGAATCCCATCTTCAGTTTCTTTTTATTCCGGATTAATTTTATAAAATATAAAAAATGCATTTTGGAAAATTTATAGACTCTGGTGGCCTAACTTTATACATGTCCTATAAAAAAACATATTTTCCTAGGCCTCTATTTTATTTTATTTTATTTTCTTTATTTTAAGTATGAAAGACTACTTCAAATGTACATTTTTAAAATACTTTCTTTAAATGAAAGAATAAAGTTGGCGTTTTTGAACAATCGGGTGTAATATTATTCTATGATTTTGACGAGATAAAAATGATAAAAACGTTTTTGTTCCCAAACTTATGTCCGTAAGTATTTTATGTAAGCTACGTGCCGTTAAAGTATAATTTTTAATGTTCTGAAACTCCGATTTTGTAATTATCAATTTATAAAACTTACAGAATGGAAATCAACAATCTGGAAAGTGCTAAAGATGCAATGCGGGAAATCTTTGCGTCACTGGATCTGCAGGATTCTCATGAGCTACTTAAATGGGCACAAGAGTATTTGGAAACTACACCACCCGCATTCATTTCGAAAAGTAATAAAAAGGAGAAAATCATTGGTAATAAGAAAAGAAAGCGATTGGAAAAAATTGCTGAACATCTTAAAGACCAAGTTTGTTAATTTATAAATTATTCTTATATATGAAAACTATAGAGAATCTTCGTACCTTCCAATAATCCAGGGAAAGTGGTGTGGCCAAAGGCTGGATATGATAGCGAATGTACTGAGAAAAATACGGTTTTATTGGTTTGTATGGTTCGATGATTAAATAGATTTCAGCTTGAAATCGATATGTTCTTGTATGATGACGATGATGTAGAAGAACTCGTAGAAAATAATGTTATTACTAGGTAAACACAGAGTTAAACTCGAAAAGTTAATAAAAAATTACTATTACAAACTCGCTTTCAATGAAATCACTTTTAATTAGTGAATATTCAAGTATTTGTTGTTTCTTATAGGAATTACTGCAATAGCTGTGGATCTAGAGATACAAACCCATTAAACTTTATTAGTCACAGTCTCAGTAGGGAACAGGTCGGTTTCTTAAAAGAACTTACAATTAATATTTATTTTAGATTGAATTTATATTCACAAAATTAATATCGTCTGACGTTAATCAAATCCTTGACATTGGATCTCGCATTGGAGCAGTTGTATATGGATCGTCAATATTTACTGATGGAAATGTAAAATCTGTAGGTGTAGAAATGGACTCCGAATTAGTTACGATTACCAAGAATACAATAAAACAATTTGGATTGAAAGTATTAAATACAATATTCTTATTAAAAATATAAATAAGCGTAGAATATTGAAATTCACAATGACGATATTCGTCACCTCCCGGAAGTTGTCGAATCATCTCAATTCATTGTCATGAACAATGTCTTTTCATTCTTCTTAACAAAAAGCGAACAAGTAATAGTAAAATATTTTATCAAATTTAATAGATATAATTTTGAAGGAAGATTGTTGGGAATTCTTATATCGCCATGTTCGTCCCGGGGCAATTCTTGTACATCATCCAAATATTGAGCTGTCTACTGATCACCTCAGCTTATCTTTCAAGATTGATGATTGGATAGAACTAGTAAGCATGATTATAATATGATAGCGTTTATATCATTATAAGGTTGATACATCAGTCGAATGTGTTGAGTTCGGTGGCTACGATGAAGATGTCTACAAGGATGTTGAATCAGTTAAAAAGTATATAGTGAAAAACCATGATAAGTAGTTTAATTTTAATTATTGTTAAGAAGTTGTGGTCGTTGTTGTTGTTTTGTATTGTTGTGCAATTCTTTATTGCGTTTGTTAATAAAATAATAAGAATTATGTCTATTTTTCAGAATTAGTAATTTTGCAATTAGAAATATCAGTTTGATGATCGTCTGATCATTGAATTCAATAACGCATCATTGCATTTTTAGAAAATAGAATGCTTGCTAATGATTTAAGACTTCCGAATATTTGTAGCCCATTAGTTTGTATATATTTTCTGTCAATTGAAAAATGAACTGCAATGTTATGGCGGAAATAGCCACCTCTACGACTCTAAGGTAACCTTTATTATTTAATTGGATATTTATAATGATCAAATGACCTCTAACTTGAATTAGAAATTATCGGATAAAAAAATTTCTTACGATTTGGCTGGTTGTGGACTTTTTTGACGTTTTAAGAAATATTCCTAAGTAAGCAATAAACTGACTAGTAATTATATATATTATGGAATTCTATGCCTTATAAATACTTAAAGATCAGATGTGCTTATCTTTTCTGTTTAGCTTTTCTAAAACAACTTACTTAGGATCATTAGGAGTTCGAATATGCCGGCCAAGCGGACTCCAACATCTCGAGCACGTTCTGTATCTTGTCATAGTATACCGGTAGAATCCTGGGAGTCCATTCTATGAAAAGAGTGTTGACATCGAGTGGTACATTAAAATCAGCGTGGAGAAGATTTGAATTTAAGGAACGTTAGAGTCGTTGGAGTCGACTAATCGGGTTTTGGAGCCGTAGAGCGTAACGGTCAACACGTTTTGAGATATCAACTTCCTTTTCTTGTTGCTGTCAAACATTAGGAAAATTACTTTACAGAGCAATCAGACTTGATCTTTTGTTTTATTTTGTCTTCTAGTAAGCCCATTGGATGAGGCACAAATATTTGTCCAAATTGCACTAACGTTAGATAACGATAAATCGATGTTCCTTTATTTTGTTTCTGTTTAACATAAGATATTTTAATTAATAGTACGACTACGACTACAGTACGACAGTACAGTACAACTCTAGTTTCATTAATTATATTTTTTCTTTCATATAATAATATAAATTTAGATGCACTCTATTCTTCTCTGTATTCGTATCAATAATGGCTGTCCCGTTAGTGGTTCATGTAAGTGATTATATTATGAAAACCTGGAAATATCACCGAAACACACGCGGTATTTGCTTATTTCATAACTTTGCTATTCTTATACATTGCATGAGCAGGTAATAGGAGGAGTTTTTTTAATGTTTAATCTTTTATTAGAATAACACTTCATTCCATTGATCTCGGGTATTATTATTCGAATTGGTCATCGGCCTGTGAAATTATGCCTACTTGGAGAAGGTAATTAAGGTTCTTGATCATTTGTATAAATTAGTGATAATAGATTAGAAGATGTATGTATTGAAAAGATGATATGAAATAAAAAATAAAATGTAATGTAGGATTTGTTTTCTGGTGCGTATATAATATCCATATTTGTAACAGAACGCCGTGACGATTCGGAGCTCAAATATAAAGCTCCAGCACTCCGGTCAAAAATCCACGAAAAACGCTATCTCTCTTCATTTTATGTATCGTTGTCTGCGCGTTAAATTATTTTAAATTATATTTGTTGAAATAAATGATCGTCTATTGTAGAAGAGGAATATAGAAAAACGCAACACATCACAAAAGGCAACGCGCAGAGAAAAATACAAACAGTGAGGGTGGAATTTCGTTTTGACCGAAGTGCTCCAGTAGAAAAATGGTTTCTTAAATAGTTTAAGATGTGCTTATCAAAATGGAAAGTAAAATTACCTTTAATTGAAGCGTGTAAAATTATAAGACTGAATTAGATATAATATTAGACAGACAATTGTCATTTTCATTGGCGTGTATCACTAAAATATTGTAATTCCAAATACGTTTAGTGATAATATCTTGTGTAATTAAAAATATTAAAATCATTCGGCTTAATTTCCATGTCGAAATAAAAAAAACTTTTTAATACCCATTTAGACTGTATAAACTATTCGGTTGAGGAAAAAGTTCGTATATTTTTCGATTATCTTTTGTTTCACAACAATTTTTTCGTTGTGTTTTTTTCTAGAAGCAGCTGAAACTGCTCGGGAAATATGCAATGTGTATGGAGAAGGTGTTTTAGGCGTGTCTACTGCTCAAAAATGGGGAGATAGGTCAAAGCCGAGAGTCAAGCAAGATCTTCACCCAAAAAGACCATGACTGCGTTTGTTGGAACTGGGAGGGCATACCGCACTAGAAAATGATCGAAAGAAACGCCACGGTCAACAAGGAGATCTATGTTGCCCAGCTGCAAGGGTATTCGATTGAAAAGCCCTCGATCGACAAGGCCAAGTCATCCTGCTCCACGACAGCGCCAGGACGCATGTTGCACAAGTCGTCAAAAATGCCCTCCAAGAGCTCCAATGGGAGACTCTTCAGCATCCACCGTGCTATCCAGACCTTGCACCGTACTCCAGACCTTGCGCCATCCGATTATCACCTTTCCCGTTCTCTGTCAAACCAAATGAGTTACCTTCGATGACGAAGAGGAGCTTAAAAACTGGCGCAACAGCTGGCTTGACATTAGAACGGGCGATTTTTGGCTGTACGACATAAATCTTATGAACTTTAAGATTGTTACAAAATATTCAAGACCACACGTGTCTTACGGTTGACCATTTGTACCGAAACGATATGTTTACCATGTTCAATGTCCAGTACTCAGCCAGAAATTCATGTCACGACAATCAGTGAAAATAATCTGAAACAGTATCGAAAAGGAAGGGAACGTCGACGCGTCGGTGTTCATAATTAAAAAAAAATCGAATATTGGCAACGACTCCTGGCCGAATGATCGACTTTTTGAGTCCGCAACCGGGTTGTACTTCGGCACATCAGGTTAAATCGAGTTATTATCGGTTGTAATGAAAAAATTAAAAGTTTAATTATTATAGATTTTTCCGTACTTCATGAATCCGGTTTTTTAAAGTTTACCAAATCTTCAAGGGCACTCCAAGACAAAATCTAAAAACCATTTTAAAGGCCATGAACAAAGGTGACTTGCGATTTGGCGAAAAACATAGAATAAAATTAAGGCACATTTTGTTTGCCAAATCGCATGCACACGAATGAGTTTTTTTTCAAAATTTGGAAGACAGCTTTTAACATTTCTGTCCTGGTGTGCAAGGGTTTATTATCTCAACACATATTTATAAAAATTAACATGATAGATTGTCTCAGAATTTGAAGTGAGGAATGTTTTGTGTTCAGCATGCAAATTTATAAAATTTTTATATTGCAATTCAGCTATATAACAACAATATTTTTTTATTAAGATGCCTCCTTCGTCTCCCTTATAAGGCTTCTGTATACTATGTTGAAACATCTACATTATTCCTGGCCCTTGAACGTTTAATAGCAACAAGAAATCACCAAACATACGAAAACAACTTTCTATGGCTTGGAAAGATGCTAAACACGATACAAGTAAATAAATCGCATTTTATTCTTCCAACTATCTTTTAAATATTACAGATTTCTCTTTCAATTGGCCTCACATTATTAGCCTGGCCCAGAAAATTGGCAGGGTATTACTGTAGTATTAACCATGTGAATATGTGAATTAGAAACAAATAAAATATGCCTATTTTTAGCGAGCAATATTATTTGGATCTGAAGCCTCTTTGGTTAAGACTGCACCAGACGTTTTGGTGGCATTTTTTCAGCTGTCAAGTTTTTATATTTTGTATATGTTAGAAAGGAAGAATAAGGTTATGCGCAGGCGATTTCCGCCTGCGCTATACTTGGGTTGAGGCTGAAACGCGTTTTTTAAGAGTTGAGAGCTGTAATTTGGTTTATGGGGTAACCAAACACGAGGGATTCAGATCCTGAATTTTCAGCTTCGTACGATTCCAGCATCATGCTGAAAAAGAGGGCTGAAAATCGACCGTTTTTTGAACGGAGCAATTTGGTGTCATGAGACCTATATGAGACGAATCAGCACGAAAAGATCTTTCAAATGAGCTATCCAAAACGATTTTTGGCTTAAACACAAAAAAGCTGAAATTTTCAGATTTGTCTGAAATTCGTCAACTATCACCAATGATTTTTTAGACAACACGGTATATTCAGCAGAACGAGGAGATTCGAATGGTATAGGTCTTGAAATGCGTTTCGAACAAAATTTGGGTTTTCAGAAGGGTTAAAGTTTTTTCAGACAAACTGAAAAAAATTTCAGCCAAATTATCCGATCAACATAAAAGTGGTATTAATCGACGTAGAATTTTTTTCTGAATCGATACATATAGGTCTCATTGACGTAAAATGAAAACTGAATTTTTCACGTGACGTCAAAAAGCTGAAATTTCAGTCGATCGTTATCAAAAAATCTTTCCAAGGAATTTTCTTAAACTTTGCAATCTGATAGAACTCGATCTCCTCTCTCAGAATCTGTTTTCAAAACATATCGAAGATGATCAAAAATTGGCACTTTTTTCAGCTTGAAAATGGCTGAAACTGGGCGTGCACAACTTTGCTGAAAATGGGTTCTGAAAAAAATAAATTGCACCATGAAAAAGTTCGTCGAAAGTTCTATGGGTATACCAATTTTCATATCGATTAATGCATTTACAGCGGAGTTATAAATGCTCAAAAAAGGGTAGTTTGGCTGAAAATCGCCAAAAATGGGTGTGTTTTTTGGTGTGTTTTTCACGTTTAATTTCTCGAAGGGTTTAAATGCGCCGGACCTGGCACCTACGCCATCTTGTAGATCAAGTCAAGACGAATCCGGCTATATAAATTTTATTGCTGTGCTGTAACATTTTTTCAGATTTTTTCACGTCTGAAAATGGGTCGAAAATCGAATTTTCAGATGGCTGTAAAAATGCCCTTAGGGGTCCGTCTGAAATAAAATTTACATCAGAAGATTGGAAATTTTTTGCGCTTTCAGGAAAGTCCTGGTTCAAAAAGATTGGTTACGTGTGCGTGGAGAAAACGTGAAAAATGTAAAAAAATGGAAATTTTTTGAAAAAATCGGCGATTTTGGACAACTTCCTTATGCCTACACGAAAATAGCGCCTCGGAGAATCAATTTCAGAAAAATTCCAGCGAATGGCAGAAACTTGGCGAATTTTTGCACCTTCTCAAAAAGGAATTTTTGTTCTAGCTCTATTGGTATTTCAGATATTTACAGCCAAAGTCAACTACTGCTTTTTTCCGACGAAATATAATGCGAAGGCAGCGGAGAGTGAGAGAATTGTTACATGGTTTGGAAAGAATAGCCACTAACTTTTTTCATTTTGAGTTTTATGAAAAGATATTTATATAGTTCAATTCAGCTCAATTAGCTGATTACAGTCATGTAAATTATTTTCAGATTGGACAAATCTGAAATTTTCTGAAAATCACTTTTTTTCTCCAAATGACTTGAAATTTTGTATATATACTATTTATAGCATTTCCAATTGGCCCTTAAAATTTCAGTTCATTTGGTTCAGTTTAAGATGGTTTTTCAGTTTAATTCCATTGCTATAGTACTGATTGCATTGAGTTGTGCGTTAATGCGTTCAAAAACACGCTGCATAATAGCCATTACCGTAGTCTTTTTGGCGGCAAATGCCAAAGTAGCGTCCTTTTCAAATTGTTTTCTTTTGTTTTGTCCTATATAATTTACCTAAAATGTACGTATTTTAAGTTTTAAAGTACTTTTTTAAGACTTATTAAATGCTTAAAATATTATTTCAGATGGAGATGTTCAATTTCAACATTGGTTCTGCAAATTTTCAACGGATCAATTGGAAATAAAGGTATTTTATTGTTTTTACTTTTAAATTCTGGTATTATAGATATATAGATGTTGATTTAATTGCAGATGGTTCTCGTCAATTGGTCAAATATATGAAACAATTGATTTCAACTGTGGTGTTTGATTAATATATCACCTATGTGATTAACATACTAAGCCTCAAAAATAAGTGGTAGGTGTTAAAAAAGTTCTTTATGAATTTATATATAATTTCAGATCGTTCTTCTATTTGGTGGCACAATATCACTTAATTACCACAGTTGCTCGTTGATTAATCAACATCGATGTCTACTACTAAGCCTCAAATAAATGGTAGGTGATAAAGAAGTTTATTAATATTATTCATTTCAGAGATCGATGCCTAATGGAAGAATAATAAAAGAAGAGAAAATGATGGGGCCATAAAAAACATTTTTCTCAATTCCTCTTAAATATGTATTGCCCATAATTTCGTAAAAAAGAATGGCCGTCTAAAAAGAGAGCTCATCCAAACGAGATCATCAGTCCATTCTAATATTTTTCCTCTTCCATTAGGCATCGATCTCTGAAAAGGACAATAGAAATATAATTTCAGGCCGAATCTCTTGTATCAACATCGATGTCTACTACTAAGCCTCAAATAAATGGTAGGTGTTAAAGAAGTTAATTAATAGAAATATAATTTCAGATCGAATCTCTGGATACTCACGCGCTCAAGAGCTCATCAAATCGGGAAAAATCAAGGAGCTAATTGGAAATAGAGGTATTTTATATAATTACATGTGACTTAAATATTTTTATATACATATATACTTTCAGATCGTTCTATGGCCACTCACCGTCGGATATGAAAGTTCAAACAAGGGAAAGAAAGAAATCAAAACGTAAGGCTTTTTTTGTATTGTAAATTTCAGAGATGGAAGCCTAATGGGAGAGCAGAAATAAGGATAGTCTCGTTATGACGTGCAAAAAAGGACTTCTTCGCATAGTCCTCTTCAATGTAAGATATAAATTTTGAGGCAACGCACATTGAAGATAGAAAAAAGTGGCCGTCCAAACGAGAACCTAATTTTTTCGACTTCTATTAGGCATGTCTCAGAAAAGTTTGGAGAAAATAAATTGTAAATTTTAAAAATATTGTAATTAAGGGTAATCTGACAAATTAGTTTATATCAGAGACGGGCGGAATCGGACTTTGTGAATATGGATCGTCTCCCGAAAAATGAACGGAAATCCGCCCATCTCTGGTTGATAGAAGTAAAATTAAGATCGTTGTTTTTAATATAATCTACTAAGCCTTAATTCGATGAAAAAATTATAGGACTTAAAGTAGATTTTTAAATTTATAAGATTATTTAAGATTGAAAGTGAATTCAAGCACACGTTTGCATGAATTACGCAGTTCTTTCCCGTAATTAATTTATTTAAATTTCAGGATAACGGATATGATCCCGCACACGCTACAGTGCTCAAATAAAGATTAAGTTTTTTCAAAATGTTATAAATTTTAAATAAAAATGTTAAAAAATTCAATTGTTTGTTTTTTAATTAAACCTGATTCGTCATTGGAATGTGGTCGTCGAATTTTGTTGATTTCGAGCCTACAATCGCGAGATTTTGACATTATGAATATCACTGTGAAACGAAATTATATTAATAATGAAAAATATTAATGAAAGTTGTAAGAACTGTGGAACAAGTGATTTGGTAATCCTAAGCCTATTTCTTATATATGGCTTAATGTGGGATGTGCAATCAATGAATTGACCAAGACGGCTCATAAAAGCAGCCGTAAAAAGTGTTAAAATAACACGATGTTGAAAATTTAGATCATTGTTATTTGACAACACCGTACCTTGCCTAAGGATATATGTATTGAAAGGTGTGAACAATAGTGACAAAAAATTTTTCGTTAATAATTGTATTCTGAAAAAACTAGCTATAATAACAACAAATCTGGGCAAGCCCAGATTCAACGAAAGTCGAGAAACCTTCGAAAAGCCTCGGTCCATGACCCAAAAAAGTGGATACTTGGGTGTTTCGTGAACCATTTGCCTGAAAACCATACAAGCCGTGAAACCGCCTGAAAACCATACAAGCCTTGAAACCGCCTGAAAACCATACAAGCCGTGAAACCGCCTGAAAACCATACAAGCCGTGAAACCGCCTGAAAACCATACAAGCCGTGAAACTCTACCTGAAAACCATACAAGCCGTGAAACTCTTTCTCTCGGAACTTTCTATGGAAAGTTGCCCATCAACCCAAGTTGTCAACCCGAATCAAAATGAGGTGAAGCCATAGTTACATCGTTTATGATAATGATAATATGTTAGAATAATAACAGAAATTGCAATACACATTTTTACCAGTTCGAGAAATCAATAGAAATATTTCAGATATATGAATAGCAACACATGATAATAATAATAATACATTTTCGAATTTTCGTTTTATATTTTTTACTTCATTTGATCATAGAACATTGTAGACTAAATATCTGATTTTAGATCGTTACTATTAAACTTTTTCAATCTCTATGGTATCATTCGTAATCCTTTTTACCATTTATTTTTTTTTTTGACACTTTCAAGTGTAATAAGGACAGATTTCAAGAAATCTATCTATGAAGGGTTGACAACTTGGGTTGATGGGCAACTTTCCATAGAAAGTTCCGAGAGAAAGAGTTTCACGGCTTGTATGGTTTTCAGGTAGAGTTTCACGGCTTGTATGGTTTTCAGGCGGTTTCACGGCTTGTATGGTTTTCAGGCGGTTTCACGGCTTGTATGGTTTTCAGGCGGTTTCAAGGCTTGTATGGTTTTCAGGCGGTTTCACGGCTTGTATGGTTTTCAGGCAAATGGTTCACGAAACACCCAAGTATCCACTTTTTTGGGTCATGGACCGAGGCTTTTCGAAGGTTAGATTTGGATTTAGGTGTGTATTGATCTTTTTTTGTTAAGCGTCTTGTAAAATCGATGAAAACTTGCCCACATTTAAGCACCAGATATCAAGTTAAAGAAAACTTAAGGTAAGTATATTTTTATTTTCTTGTGCTCATCATTCCAAACGGGATGCGTAACAAACCCATTGCTTTCAATATCCGATCATTATCATAATTAAACATGTGATTTGAATCTGTTAACTTTAAGTTATCGAATATTTCAGTTTAGAGCTGTTATTTGACCGAGTTTGTTCGCTACAAGTAATTTTTGATATTGAATATAATTCAATTATCTAGAAATGAAAGTTGTCTTTCTAATTTCTCTTTCTAATTTTCCTTTAAAATTCTGTACATTTTAAGAAAAAATTGTAAATAAGAATATATAATAACGGGATATTCAGAATTCATGATTAAGAAAAAATGGAAGTCGTGAACCTCTGAAATATGAAGTTAGCTTCATACCAGTGATGGAAGGGGCCCCGTTTTTTGGAATTCCGGGCGGGCGGGACCTTAAAAAAATTGAAAATTTCAAAACCCGGGTCCCGGGACCGGGACTTCAATTTTTCCCTACGCGGGTCACGGGACCGGGATCCCATTTTTTAGAAAAATACCCGGGTCGGGGGGGGGGGGGGGCCGGGGGGAGTCCCCCCCATCACTTAACGGTAATAATGACAATTAAAGAGGAGGAAGAGCGAGAACAACCGACGAGCGAACCTTTCTCTTTTAAATTATGTAACAATATGTATCAAAAAACACCACTATGACAATATTGCCCTTTCTCCCAACCCGGGACTGGGACTTCCCTTTTTCCCTACCCGGGACACGGGACCGGGACTTCAATTTTTCCCTACCCGGGACACGGGACCGGGACTTCAATTTTTCCCTACCCGGGACACGGGACCCGGGACCGGGACCGGGATGAAACACCAACTTATGAAAATACTATTTGATATAAAGCAATCGATAAGAATAAGAAAATATTATTAGAGATTCAACTTTTAAAATTTTTATTGACTTGACTACGTTGGCTGTCGTTGTGGTTTTTGAAGGTAATTTTTGACAGTTTGGCTATTGCCAGAGTTTTGTCAAATAATGGTGAACGATTTTAACGATACGGTTAAAATTGACGTACTTTTTTACCCCTTTCGCATTGACGGGAAGTACTTCAGATGCACGCCAAATGGAAATGAATATTATTCAAAATTTAAACGTGAATTACTAATTAACACATATCATTTTTATATAGTTTTACACGTCATTGTTTTTATCCCATCTTAAACTATCTTAAAAAAAATCTTAAAAAATACACTGGTTATCGAAATTAGCAAAATGAGCATCTTTTCTGAGCTCCCAATTTAACCATTCAGTTTGTGGTGCAGATCGGTGTTGGGAGGGACTCCGCCCGGTCTCCCCCGGGTTTTGAAATTTTGAATTTTTTTAGGTCCCGACCGCCCGGACTTCCAAAAACGGAGTCCCTCCCATCACTGGTGCAGATGTTATTTTTCTGATTGAATTAATAAGTTGTTTATTAATCAAAATAAATGTGTTTGGTATATGAGAAAATACCATTCATAAAAATGCAATTTTGAAATTATATGTGTTTTAAATTTAAAAATGATATCTAATATCTACATTAAAAAAGTTTCCTAATTTTATTATAGAACAATCCGAATTGTACGATTAGTCACCATTGTAACAGCAAGCTATTCCTTTCTGTGCAGTGTTGGCTTAGCTATCAATCAACAACTTATTGGAAAAATAGGAGTTTCAATAATATTCGCCAATCTTGAAGGTAATAATTAAATTTTATATCCTTTAATAACTATTAAGTTTAGTTATACAGTCAATTCCAATGTACTACATACTACTGGTTGTGATAATTAACATTGATAAAAGTGTGCAGGTTCTATTCTTGTAAATTATTAAAATATCTATTCAAAATTTTAGAAAAAGAAAGCTAACTGCGTTGTATTTGTTAAACCATCGTTTGATCATTTTGAAGAATTGAAGAAATCATTTGACGTGGCTTACAATCGACAAATTCAATAAATTGTTTAAGATTTCAAAATAACTATTTGAAGAGATTCAAATTAAATTGAAAATCATCTAAAATTTAAATTAAAGATAAAATAGGCTATTTCAATTTTTTTGATAACGCATTGCGAACCGCTTCGCAGAAAGACTATTTTAAAAATAGAGACACAAAATACTCCTCTCGTAAAGGTTTGCCATGCGTCCTCAAAAAATTTGATACAGCCTGTAAATTTCCCCGAATAATTTTGCTCAGTGCCTTTATAAGGATATTGCAATATTTATTAATATTGCGCCGATATATTATTTCTTACAAGGGAAGTCACTTTAGCGTCCGCTTGAGATTTTGATGAGACTTGCACCATTGATAGATTCGGATGCGCTGATTCCAAATCCGTTTTCAAAAACGGCGCAATTTTTCTCTGAGCCGAGATATGAGCCGCCAAAGTTTATTTTTGACAGCTTATTTTTGCTAGTTTGATGTGCATAAACCATAAAATGTCCGACATAAGGAATAACTTAATTAAATAAGAAAATTATTTTGCGTGAGAAATGTGGAAGCAGCGAGTGGATGGATCAAATGGAATGGTATAGTTATTATGGGTGGTTATTTCGATGGGTTTTAAATATTGATAATGTTTGTTTCGATTTTCTATGCAATTTACAACTTTAATAACTTTAATCATTCCTTCAATTAATTATTGCAAGTTGTTGAAAAATATTTCATCCTTTTTTAAAAAGTTAATGGTTAAATAGCAAACAAAATTAACTTTCATTGGTAAAGTTAAATTATATTTTATCAACATTTATGAAAAGAAACAATAATTATGCCGGTGGTTTAAATTTTTCTGGTCGTTGTATATTGAACCGGGACCATGGTACCAGCGAGTATGAAAAAAGTTGCCACCATGTCTGTGAAAGCGTTTGGCATGATGATAATCGCCAAAATTTTTTTCATAAATTACTTTTGAAATATTGTTTCAAGAATTTATCGACATAGAACTGACAAACAATAGAACTGACGATTTTCCGTTTTTTTTAATTGGTGGAATATTCATAGGCCACAATGTGCTGGCTGACTGCCCGGAACTTTTTAGGATCTACTGAATTATAAATCTTGGTATAATCTTTCACAACGTTTATGCTACCTTATCTTAACCTACTTCGTATAAAAATGTTTGCTATGTTTCCCGTTTTACCCTTATACACAGAATATGTCAGTCTTATCTTCTCAAACATATTTGTGATACAAGATGTACCATGATTTCTATCAGAAATTTTATGGAACTGAAGACCTACAATGTTTTTGGAAACAAGTGATTCAGTTAAAAAAGTTTATTATCAAAAGAATTTACGGCTCACTTTGTGTATAAGGGTAGAGGCAACACCATAGGAAGGAATGAAAATATGCTTATACAAGGTATTGGGTTGAAAAATAAGTTCATAGAGTTTTCACAAAGATTTATTTGAACAAAAAAATTTTTCTTCGTCTGTTGAAGAAGTTGTTGAGACAGTTTTTGAGATCCTCTTCGCCATTGAAGAAAACACCCCTCATTTGGTTTGACAGAGGGCAGGAAAGGTGATAATCGGGGTACCATCACCGTTATGAAAGACTACCAAGATTTATGGTTCAGTAGTTCCTGAAAAGTTCAGGGGAGTCAGCCAGCACATCGCGACGTATGAATATTCCACTAATTAAAAAAAAAATTATCGTCAGTTCTATTATTTGTCGTCAGTTCTATTATTTGTCAGTTCCATGTCGACAAACTCATGAAACAAAATTTCAAAAGTATTTTATGAAAAAATGTGGTCCCGGTTCATGGTCCCGGTTCAATATACAACGACCAGAAAAATTTAAACCACCGGCATAATTATTGTTTCTTTTCATAAATGTTGATAAAATATAATTTAACTTTACCAATGAAAGTTAATTTTGTTTGCTATTTAACCATTAACTTTTTAAAAAAGGATGAAATATTTTTCAACAACTTGCAATAATTAATTGAAGGAATGATTAAAGTTATTAAAGTTGTAAATTGCATAGAAAATCGAAACAAACATTATCAATATTTAAAACCCATCGAAATAACCACCCATAATAACTATACCATTCCATTTGATCCATCCACTCGCTGCTTCCACATTTCTCACGCAAAATAATTTTCTTATTTAATTAAGTTATTCCTTATGTCGGACATTTTATGGTTTATGCACATCAAACTAGCAAAAATAAGCTGTCAAAAATAAACTTTGGCGGCTCATATCTCGGCTCAGAGAAAAATTGCGCCGTTTTTGAAAACGGATTTGGAATCAGCGCATCCGAATCTATCAATGGTGCAAGTCTCATCAAAATCTCAAGCGGACGCTAAAGTGACTTCCCTTGTTAAATAAAATTTTTGTTCAAGATTTTTTTGTATAACAGCTTAAAATGTTGCTACAATCTAGAAGAAGACTTGAATATCATTTAAACATCATTGGAAAACTCCTAAAAGTTTTTGAAGAAATCGTAGCGCTACGTAGCGATTTTATTTTGTTTCAGAAACGTTACAACCATTTTTGCGAGCGAGAAGAAGTCTTTAGTCGCCAATTTTCTCGACTCATGGAAATTATCCAATTTTTCCAGTGTGTTCTCAATCAATTATAAGAGAAAAGTTCCAAATGATTTAAATTAAAACAACGTTAATCCTGAAAAGTATTCTCAAAACTCCAATGATTCCACCAAAAAAGGCTTAACTTAGCATGTGTTTGTTGATGCTCATCCCTGCTTATATTAAAACCCACAAAACCATGAAAAATATGTGCGCACTCATATTTGTCCTTAAACACTCTTTTGGACCTCTTCGCTCATTTGCTTTTTATTATTATTTCTTTTCCATCAAAATATCCATTCAAATATCTTTAAATGCTGTCATCATTCAACATATATTTAATATTATTATTTAATCAATTCTACAAAAATTTTGCTGAGGTTGGCTTTACATCGGAGCACACAATAGGATTACAGAATGATATAGTAATATTCTAAAAAAGCAATATAACAACTTTATCCTTTTTATTTCAGGGAGATACTTGTTTAAGTGCCACATTCCGTGTACAAATTTTAAATAGACAACAAAATAATACAGTAGCCGTACCTGTGGGAATTATTTTCAAATAATTTTAAGAATTTTTTGTTTTGCAGTTTAATTTAGCTTCCGGCAAAATTAAAGGGAAATGTGCTCAATCTCGCAAAAGTTATGCAGTCATTAGCTCAACGATCGAAGAAAGCAATGGTCGTTCAAAATCCTTACGACTATTTTTTAAAACAGTAAATATTCATTATTTATTATAAGCACGCCAAATGAAAATGATGATTATTGAATGTTTCTACGTATATAATAAAGCTTTACGTGAACATTTCTGAATACGGATGATGCAAAATTACTAGATTTGTCAAATTTTTCTCTAAATATTAAGAAATCTCGGAAATTAAAGCTCATAATATCATAATTTATTATCCATCTTTCTAATTTCAATTGGTGTGTATATGTTATAGAAAATATTAAATTTTAGGAGGAGATGCATGTTAAACGTGTTGATGAACTTCGGTGGATCCTGAAGAGTGTTGAATATATTGAAGAGTTTGAAGGTGAGAAATAATGATAACAACGGAAATAGCAATAGAAGTAGCTTTTTTTTAAATATTTTTTAACCTTACCACCCGAAATGGAAATGAAAATTATTTATTATTTGAATTGTAAATCAATTATATTGTATTTTCAGAGATAGGATGCCTTATGGAAGAGACAATATAAGAAAAAACAATGCTCTCGTTTTTATATGAAACAAGGAGCAAACTTTAAAAAAAATTCTAAATTATAAGTGTTCAGATAAACTAAAAGATTAGAAAATTTAAGATATTTAGGCAATTTTAACAATTTTTAATCAATACATATTGTGTTTTTCAGAAATCGGTGCCTAATGGAAGAAGGAAAAAGTTAGAACAAAATGAGGTTCTCGTTTGGACGGCCACTCAATGTGTGCTGTCTTAAAAAATGGGCAGCGAAAAAGTAAAAAGTCCTTTGTGGCCGTGGGGCCGTTCAAACGAAAATATCATTTTACTCTTCTTTTTTGATCTTCCATTCCGATCTCTGAAAAGGCTCCGATCTCTGAAAAGAAACATATAAAAATATAAGTAAATTTTCACGTAACTTTATAAGATTAACTCTAAACTATCCAATATCTTTAGTAAATAATTTATTGCAGCGGATTTATGAGCTTCAATCATTATACTTCTATGTTTTTTTGTCATTTGGCGTGCCATAGCATAATGAAAAAGTCAAGAGTATGAAGTATATTTAGAAGTTCTTAATTCTAAAATTAAAGATAAAACTAATTATGAAAGTTTTAAAGTTATTTTTAGTAATGAAGGTAGAGTACATGTTTTTCAAAATTACGTTTTTCTCTTGTTTATCTAGTCAAATGCACAAATATTGTAACAAAAATTTATTCTTGTTATTCAACCAATTTGGAAAATTTAAGGTTTCTAATTAAGTTCTTAAAATCTTATATTCTTTGTTTCAATTGTAAAATGTTCTTCAGTTGGCACGCCAACTGAAATGTTCGATTTTTGACAGTTTCAGATCATATTGCCGTACTGCACATGAATATACAGTTTTATTTTTTTCTCAGATTAAACATATATCAGATAATATTGTGATGAATACAATAATCTCCTATATAATTCATCGGGGTGGTCTAAAATGAATTACGGTTTGAACTGTTCCAGTTGACGTGTATTCAGCAAAAAAGTTATTGAAATAATAGAATAATATAAACATAAGAATAAACCTTACTGTTTAAAAACTTTGATTTTAATTATAATATTGGACATTTCAGAGATCGGTACCTAATGGAAGAGCAAAAATAAGCGAAATCTATAGTCTCGTTTAGACGGCCACACGGCCACAAAGGTCTTTTTCGTCTAGTCCTATTCAATGTGCTTTTGAGTCAACACACATTCACTCCAAATTTTTTCAAAATATTCAATTTTTCAATTTTTAAACGTGTTTGGAAGTTTTTACGTCCTTATAACACAAGATTTTTCACTACGGTTTAATTAAGCTTATCTTAAACTATCTAAAAATACTAATACATTTCTAAAAAGTTATATATGCGCATGTTTATTGAGCTCATTCTTTTGCCATACAAGCTGGGGTGCACATTGATGAGAAACAAAAGTGTGGCCGGAAAAACCAGACCATTATTTTTTTCTTATTTTTCTTCTCTTCCATTAGCTACCGATCTTTGAAAAGGACAATATATTAAAAATTTTCTTGAACTTAATCTTTTTGTCATTTAGAATTTTATTTACGAAAAAATTGAAAAGAAATAAACGGATTTTTAATTATATGTCTGTTATCATTATGATATTTTCAATTTCATTTAGGTGATTCGGTCATTTTTGAATCGGACAACAGCTCAATTATTTTCTCAGCACCATTAACTCAGAAATATGTCTGTGAAGATCGTCTCAACGTCACTCTCACTAGCAGCGAGTTTGATTTTCCAATTATTATTATGTTTTACCCGGAAATTGATATTCAGCCTTATGGGCCTAAAAGTAATTGTAAGTGTTATAGCTATTTAATATATTCTATGAACAATTTCTTTCAGTTTATATATGCGAGAGAACCAGAAAAAGAACATTATCTGAATCTTTGCAAAATAGATCGACTATTTTCTGTGGCGTTATTTTGGCTCTATCATCGATTGCTCACATAATTGGACATATGATTAGAAGACATTTCATACCACAACGAAAAGAAATTTATGAAACATTGACGGGAAGCTGAAATATTCTGTTATTAATTTAAATCTACCTAATATGTATTTTGATTAGTTACTATTTATTTAGATGGTATATATACAATTGAAATAAAAAAAGTTTAAATGAACTTTTTTTTAAATATATTCTGCAATATAAACATTTCCACCCCCAATTAAACTAACAAATTAAGATTTCCGTTGTGGTATATAACAGAGATTGAAGGAATTCCAGATTCCGTATTCCACAATTCAATAAACTGTCATTCCGCGAATCTCTGGCATAGAACAACACTCAAGTTGATTATAAAGATGAAAATGAACGCTCTGTTATGATAATAAGAGCATAAATTTCAGATAATTTTATCACATTGTGAAAATATTAGACACATTTTGTCATTTTGCGTCAAAGAAAATCAGAAATATATTTTATTTGCCGTTCTACGCCCTCTCATAATTTCTTTCAATTTGCTGAGTATTATAAATGAGGTTTCCGAAAGAAAAAATGAGGATTCACAAATAATAGAGGACCTGCAATAAATAACAAAACGAAGAGGTATCCAGATTTAGGAATGAAAATCACTCCTGTGTCATTGGAACCGACTGCCAAACCGACTATTTTATCCAACAAGTTAATCTCCAAATATTTTTCGAAAATTACTGAAACTACTCTCTCCATGGGTCATAGTAATTCTCTTAAATATGTTTAAACCTATCGCACGCCAGGTATGGTAATAAAATGAGCTCATTAAACGAAATAAAAAATTAATTTTCTATAAATATATTCACATGTTTTAGTAGTTTAAGAATGACTAGTCTGAATAGTCAAGAATAGTGTTTTCTAGAACTTTACTTTCTTACTTGATTACTTTATTATCCCGTATCAACCGTGAAGGTTGCGGACCATCTCTCTCCAGACGTCAGGGCTCTGTCTCGCCATTGGCGACCAAGTCACTTTCTTCTCAAGGATTCCTATTCTTTTCACTACGTCGAGAAAAGCCCTCTTATGCGGAAATCGTGCTATCCGTGAGTTTGTATTCTAAACTGATTTTTTTTAAAATTTTTATCTTTTGAGAGTTAGGTTAAGTCACTGGAATTACTCAGATTGGCTAACCAAGCTTTCAAGTAACAGAAGGTCCCATGTATGAACACTACTGTTCTAGGAGTGTTCTTTTAGCCTGCTCCGATCGGGAGTCCATCTCCAGACGGTGTGTTGAAGCAGTTACCACTCTTCACCACAGTGAAGAGCAAATATAGGTTAAAACCTATCGCACGCCAGGTATGCTAACAAAATGAGCTCAGTAAACGAAATCAAAGCGAATTTTCTATAAAGATATTCACATGTTTAGTAGTTTAAGAATGACTAATCTGAATAGTCGAGAATAGTGTTTTCTAGAAGGACCATAAAACTTTAACACAGTCTTAATAAACGGAAATTCACTATTGTGCTTTTATCAATTTATCATGTTTTTATCGATATATATATATACACTGGTGTCCAAAAGTTTTTGTGTCTTTCCGTAGCCAAAAGGGTCCTTCAGATAATTATTCACAACGCAACGCGATCGGTTCAGATTCGCAGCGATTTTCGCGATGGATAATGGTAACAAAATCGATTTTAATGAAACTTTCTGGAAATAGGTTTTTCATGACGGGGAATCCACTGGTCCCATTCATTTCAACTGTAGTCCTGTAGTAATATACGAAACAGCTAGTTAGTGGGGGTGTCGCAAACTTTTGAACACCAGTGTATATATCAAATTAAGAAAATACAATTTTTTCTAATATTATAGAGTCTTAGTTATGGAGTAGTTATAGAGTCCCAAAAATATATTATCAAAATTTAAGAAATTTATAATTCATTTTCAGCATTTTAAATTATTCTCAAATATTGTCCTTTTCAGAGATCGATGCCTAATGGAAGAGCAAAAAATTAGGGGCGGAGAAAAGGTCTTGTTTAGGCAGCCACACACCACTAAGGCCATCGAATTTCTTCCTATTTTGTTTCTCATCAATTTTTGTTATCTATTTTTTTTTGTTTATTATTTGAAGACAAGAAATGAAAAGCTTAATTTAATAATGAAAATGGATGAAATAAAAATATTGATGACAAACAAAAGAGGAAGAGACGTGATGACCTTAGTGGCCGTGTGGCTGTCTAAATAAGACCTTTTCTCAGCCCCTAATTTTTTGCTCTTCCAGTAGGCATCGATCTCTGAAATGAATAATAATTTCAATGAGAACGTGAAGCAAGTTTCTAATTTATTTAAATCATATGATATATTTATCGTGTTACAAAATTTTTTTACAATGCTTTGCAATTAGATATAATTTATTCAAATATTTGAACAGTAGCATGTGAATAATTTAAAATTGGATGCTCATAATTAAAATTGTTCAAAAGCTTGACAATAATGTTCATTGGCCTTAATACTACAGAATTGTGTATTTTTGTGGATTTGGAACTCGAATGGTGTCTGAAATTAGTTGAAGCTTTAATATTATACTTTTAACAATATTCTACCTTTGCACAAATGACGAGGAATCGTTGACCAATTTCAGATTCAAGAGCAACTTGCAAGGATTTTGATGATTCAACTGGGTCGGATTTTATATTCTTAATCAATCAATTTAGAGAATTTACCAAGCATATATATGATATTACCTCCTCCATGATACTACGGAGTTCTGGAGCATTGCATAATGGTGTGACTGGAGCTAGAGCTCTCTCTTCATCGTCAATAGATCTCTTCTTTCTTCCACCACATCCGCACGATGGAGGAGGTGGTGGTGGCGGAGCACCACAGCCGCAACCTCCACCGCCACCCATTCCAAATAATCCTGGACAGGCCGAAGCAAATGATACAAAGATTGTTGCCAAGAGGATGAATTGAACAAATTTACTCATTTTCTTAAAATGATCAAAGAATGATGATATTTAGTTCACAAATGATTCAATTTATAGTCGAATTGCGACAAGATGAGAACTGGTTCCGGGCGTCATATGCGAACTAAACGTTGTCTCTTTGCACCTAAAGAAAAAAAAATCTTAAATCGACATATTCTAATTATATCTACTTCTAAACAGGGTGGGCATTCAGGTGGGTGTGTAAACGGAAAAGCTAATCAGTCATCTTTCCGAATTCAGCAAGAAGGCACTATATAAACTGTTGAATACTATGGAAAATCATCATTCAAAGTCATGAACACCATAATCCAATTACTTCTTGTTGCTACCATCCTCGTATCCTTTTCTTCTGCCTGTCCCGGATTGTTTGGAATGGGAGGAGGTGGCGGATGCGGATGTGGTGCACCTCCACCACCACCGCCACCATCATGCGGATGCGGAGGAAGAAAGAAGAGATCGCTTCCGGACAAGCAACCAAAGATCGAGTTTACTGGAATTGTTAGCAACACTCAAGATGTTCTTTGCAATACTCCGGAGCTCAAACATATTCTGATTAAGGTGATTAAAGCCTTAGATGATTGATACACTAACAAATACATTTTATAGAATATGGGAGTGAGCGAATCTGAATCTGCAAAATCGATTCAATCGGTATTGGAATCGAAACAACTTAACAATTACATTGTTGTTTGCTCAAAGGTAATTCATAAACATATTGGTTAAGTTAATTATTTCAACATTTTACAGGAAGACTTCACTTATGCGATGAGAATTGACATTGCTTACTGTGGAGCTCAAACCAATGATCATTATTGTCACATTTTTGCTAAATAATTTCGTTTCAAAATAAATTTTTTGTTTGTATATTTAATGATTCTACAAATTGATTGAATAAAGTTATTTATTGAGTTTCTGATGTATTATAAGTTTCCCGTTATATTAATGATACAATCATATTAATTTCTCTCCAATGTTCGCCTCGGACTAGCATTCATATATTGATGTGAATCGTCTGATTTATAAAAGGCACGAGTTCCTAAGTATTGTATTGCATTTGTGTATTAATTGTGTAATATGCCGAAAAAATTATTTAAAAAACAGATAAGTTACCAAATGAAAATGACGATTTAGCAATATTTAAACCCATATTTCTAAATTCCACGTGTAAGTTTGACTAAAATTTTTACAATATTAAAGCCTTTTTTTAAAATATATCTTTTTAAAATATATCACTCCACATTATTACAAAATATTAGATGTAAGATACTTTTCTGTACTCCTGTTATTACGAATTCATTTTGCGTGTTACAGTACCATCGGTACCGAGAATTTCTGCTAGACGTCTATTTCAGAAGTTAGATGAAGTTATTGTATAACGCATTTTTTGTCAAACCATTACTCATAAAAATTTTAGCCGAGTTAGCCGAGTTGCCTTTGTTATTAATTTTTTCTCTAACAACAATTAACATTTTTAGATGGAAAAACAACATAATATTTATTATATAATAATTTGTGTTTATATAATAATTATCTTGAAACCTAACAATTTGTGGACACTATTAATTTTTTCACAATGAAGTTACAGGATTTTTGTATAATAATTTATTCTTCTATTATCAAGCTATGAGAAATTGACAATTCCAATTTTATTTTAACAAAAAATAAAAGTAATAAATCTGATTTGATCTAGAAATTTTGAAGAAATATAATGAAAAACAGAGAAATTATTAACATAAATTGAATATTTGTTTCATCATCTCTTTGAGACCATTGAAAATAATTCAAAAATGATCAAATCAAACCTTTCATATTCTTAGATTTTGATAATAATTTGATTAAATTTGTTTGTAGAATCGTTTAGAAATATTGTGTAATGGTGTTTAATTTTCTTGTATATTCAAAACGATTAAAAAAACTAAGAATTCCAATAAAAATTTAAGGACGTGGTTTTGCAATTTGTCTACACTTTTTCGCAAGATACGCAATGTTCGTGGCAATGGAGTGCTAATGTATAATCAATAAATTTTTAAATTTGTTTGTATTATAAAATATTCTTATGTTACGAACGCCAATTGAAATGAGAAATGTTAATTTAAGATGCAAAGAGCTTAAATTTCAGATAATCTTTTTAATTTATGGAAAGTTTAAGATTTAGCATCAACGGCTTCCATCAATCAAAAATGTTTTTTTCTTCCATCAATAAAAAATATTTACGTGGAGTTCCATTACATACGCTTAAAAATTTAAAAATCATTTTTTTCTATTGGCGTGCCTACGCTATATCATTCGCGAGTGTAAAATGTGGCGGCGATTATCGTTTTTCTTCCAAATATTAAACAGTATGATAATCTCTTTGACATAAAATTATAGAAGATTACTATTTGCGAAAAGGCGGTAACCGTATCGACATTCAGCGAGAGATTATTTCCATTTTTGTTGAGAGATCAGAAAAGGAACGCGGTTCGGGGAGTGCAATAAGTTCTCGAGCTTCGAGAAAAGAATGAACGACAGGAATCTGCGATTGCCCACAAAATTTCAAGGCGTTTGTTACATTTATAGTTTGAAGTTATTGTTTGCGACCACTTGCGACCACATGAGGATAATGATTATTGAAAAGTTGGCTTAAGAATTAGGAAGTTTGGATCGCTATTACTCAGCACAATTTGTTGATTAAAATTATTTTATTAACATCATTTTAAAAATGAAGTGTTAAAAAGGGATGTTTAAAACCTTCCTTTTGAACAAGAATCGTAGAATAGCAATATTATAGTTTCAACTTGAATTAACTTGACATTATATAAATTGTAGCGAGCTTTTAACGTGATTGTTCCACCAATCAATTGAAAGGAACACGACAATTAATTAAACAAGACATGAAAATAACAAGATGACAACTACCAATATTTATTTTAAGCTTTCTATTGGTTTCTCATTATTATGATCTCTCTCAAAACAAGCATGTTGATCGGCTAGCAATAACAAAAGTCTCCAGCACAAATGAAATTGCAATCTCAGTGGTGTTTTAAGAGAATTGGTAGTTAAATCATTTTGCTTTGTTCGCCACGATCAGTTGCGTATCACTATTGATGTTGAAAAAAAAACGAAAAGATAAAATGACACAGGAAGATTCAATGGTCCGCTTGTCATGAAGAAATTATATTGCAATTTGACGAATGCGTCGCGACTATCTTCTATCACAACTGTTCATAATCTTTTATCAATATTGATAAATCTATTCAGAAGAGCATTTTTCGTCATACTTTTTTGTATATTATTTAATGTTAATCCAGATGCTCAATAATACTCTATTTTATTAAGTGATGACATCATTCCTAAAAAAGCTCGTCGAGAATCGATCCAAGTCTCCAACTAAGCGAGCTGTTCAAATCAATTTTGCACATCCATTTGTTTGTTGGCAAAACATGAGAGGACATTATTAAAATGGTTTTTAGGATGGGGGAACTACTTCCGCACGACATCCCCCACCTCCTGTTTGTTATTTACCATTACCGCCATCACCATACATGGAGCAGAGGAAGGTTAAAAACTCCGCATCATCTTCCGCAAGATCCGGCTCGGCAATGAGCAAAAATGGAAGCAATCACTCTAACGTTTGTTTTTTGCCAAATATTAATTAATTAAACAGTTGTCTCATATTTCAAAATATTATTAGTATTGATATATCATCTTTATTATTATTAGTATCATATATCCACAAAAATGAGTCTCCCTTGCCGTTCTTTGTGAACAATATTTTAAGAAAAAATCTTTAAGATTTTTGCAGATAAACTTGTCAAACAGACTACTTATCGTTTCGATTTTTATGCTTACACCTAACATCATTTCCTTTGTTTATTTTACATTCTTTTTATGTTGTTAGGAGGTATATGCTAATTGATTTAAACTAAATAGATATGGCTTCGACGAACAGCTGAACTTTCGATCTTACGATTACGATACCATCAAAATGCGCTGCACTGTCATATTATTGCCAAATCCACGCCTTTTCTTTTTATTATTCTTTATTTAAACTATTTATTGTCCTTATCAGAGATTGGTGCCTAATGAAAGAAAAACAAATTAGGATGGGATGAGGTTCTCGTTTAGACGGCCATCTTCTCATCTCTCATCAATGTGTTTTGTCTCAAAGATGGGCAGCACATATTGAATAGGAATAGACGAAAAAGTCGTTAGTGGCCGTGTGGCCACCCATAATTATTTCTTCTTTTTTTGTTCTTCCATTAGGCTCTCTGAAAAAGACAATATTTTTAACGCAACTTCTTCGAATTTGATTTATTTTTTTTTGTTTAGAACTGTTTGGAATTATGAAATTCGAAGAAGTTACGTTTCGAGAAAAAATAATAAAAAGTGAATGACGTTTTTATTGCAATTGGTGCGCAGTGTTTTGAAGTTTGAGGCGTACTTTGTGGCAGTGGAGCGCAAGACGTTAAAAAAGTTAGACACAAGATGAAAATGATAATTTATCAAACTTCTAATCCATCTCTACGGGTAAATAAGATCTTAATTGTAACGTCAGATATTCAAACTCGTCATAAACTATCCGATAATCTAAAATTATTGTCAAAATATTTACGATAAGCGCTATTTTTTGGGTCACTTTTCATGTCTTCCAGTTGAATTGAACTTCTATTCGATTGCATGTTCACAGCCAATTGGAGTAATAAAAATGGGTCCTCATATAGTCCTTGTCACCTGACATTTTGTGAAGATTCTAATGTTTCTAGATAGTTTAAGAAAATCAATTCTGAAGTGGCGTGATAATTGGATTTTAATTTTCATGTGGAAAGTACTGAGACGCGCCAACTGGAAATAGCGTTTTTACAATTTTTAGTGTAGCTGGGATTTTTTGCGTACTTTTAACAAATAATATTTCACTCCAATTTAACTAGGTTAGTCCTAACTATCTAAAAATTTATATTTCTTTCCAAAAAGTTAATTTTGAGCACGTTTACAGGGCCCATTTTATTACCATACCAGTTGGCGTGCGCACGGCACCCGCACTGCTAAATTTGCGTGATTATTTAAGGGTTTAGATTGCCCCTTAGCGACAAAATTTGACGGTATATGGATTGACTGAATTCAAATACGTATAACACTCCACTGCCACGAAATCGCGCCCTATTGCAAAAGAATTCGCACCAATTGCGCGAAACATAACTTTCAATTTATTGTTATTTTAAAAAAATTTAATTAATTATTATTCAACAAAATTAATGTTTTGTTAGAAAATACTTGTATGGTAATGGAATGAGCTCCGTAAACGTGCTTAAATATAACTTTTTAGAAAGATATTAACATTTTTAGATTGTTTTTTAACAAACTAAATGAAATTGTAGTAAAAATGTTTTGTATAAAGAAAATCACAAATTGAAAATCACAAATTCGCTATTTTGATTTGGCTTACAAAAAATATAATAGTTTTTTTTATATTCTTTTGATTTTTAATCGATTAATTTAATCGATTTAATCGATTTCCTTCAAAAATTACAAAAATCCACATAGCTCTTTCAAAAAAATTGTATGCTATTTTAAGTAATTTTAATAGACACAGCAGAAATGGTGTTTCCGTTAAATAATAATTTATTAATAAAAAAGATTCTGAAAAAATAATAATACATGTTGTGAATTTGTGTTTCGCGCAATTGGTGTGAAGTCTTTTACAATGCGGCGTGATATCGTGGCAGTGTGGAGTGCGTATAATAAAAAACGAAATAGAAATTTCCGCGTAGAAATTAAAAATACGTGATTAAACTTCAAAAAATTGACATTTGCGGGTGGCGTGGAGGAGACATTGGAAAGCTTATATAGTTGTCGAAATGAGCTGAAAATACTGATAAAACACTATCAGCTGTTATCGGTGTCCTCTTAAACGCTTCCTCATCATATTGCCATAAATTATAGTTTATAGAATAGAAAATAGACAATATTCTTGACATCAGAAGCCTGTTCTTTCAGCGTCCATAAAGATTGATCTTACAAAATTGTTACATAGATTAAAAAAAATATATATAAAAAAAAAAAATAAATAAAATAAAAAAAATAAAATAAAATATAATATTAAAAAAATATATATAAAAAAATATATATAAAAAAATATATATAAAAAAAATATATATAAAAAAATATATATAAAAAAATATTTACGAGATAGTAAATTTTAGCACTTCTTCTGAGCTTTTTTATTAGCCTTCCAATTGGCCTGCTTCCTATGATAAACTAAATTATAAAATGTTTAAAAAGTAATAGTATAAGAGAGTGAATTTTCAGTTTCAAAAGAGACAGTGAACAGTTCAACAAGATTATTTACAATTAAATGTTTCCTTCCTACTAAAACTCACAAGCATAATACTTTTCCAACGTAAAAACCAAACACTGTAGACGTAAAATAAACCTTAAAAGCATCTACGGAACGCTCTTAATTATTCTAGATTCAGGATTCGTTTGGAATTCACAGTTGGAACACGGAGCCCCGAGACGCCGACGAACTGTTCTTCCCGATGAAAGAAGAATTAGCTATGGAAGAAGCTTATTTTGATGGACCCGGTCCATTGATGCGCGCACGCTCTCATTCTCCCAGAAAACCACGACGTGAAGAAAACAACGTCGAAGATGGGAAGAAAGTTAAGAGCAAATCAAAATCACCGCAAAAGAGGAGACGAGCTGTTATCAACCAACTAGATTATCTAAATTCACAATGTCACATGGAAGGATGCTCTGCCAATATTGTGATTCACGTAAGATGTAGAATTCAAATATTTTAAAAAATTGGAATTCAGTCGACTAGGTTTCTTCTTTGTCGTCATCAGCTATGCCATGCAAGTGATTACTTCAAGGACTTGTTACAGGAAAGGCGGTCAAACGATGATGTCCACGTAAAGACACCATAATGAGATAAAATAGACACATTCAACTTACAGGTTAGTGTTTCAAATATGACGGAACCAACACCGACGACACAGTTTCGATGGTTCGTAGAGTCTTCCATCCCATGCCCAGCACTTAAAGACATTTCCGGTATGTTTGATGCACCGTATAGAGGGAAGAATTCTTTTAGATGAAACCCTTGAAACATGTATGCGGCTATCTAGGAGGTTTAAGGCAAAAGGATTAGAATTGAGATGCTCAAAATACATCATCGAAAATGTTGGTTTATTTTTTTGTATAATGTTGTTGGAATTGAAACGGAGGAATTTATACGTTTGTGGATATAATATGCTTCAACTCCACTGTGAAATTCTCAAAAATGTCTTGAATTTGTTTAAGGGTTATGTCCTTGATGAGAAGAATGGTACACTTTAGAAAAAAAAAAGTTCGGGAATAAAAAATAAACTTTTATAAAAACCCAAGGAAAAATTTTTATTCTTACAATTCAATCTTAAATTCTTACAATTACAATTGTTAGAAGTCAAGTAGAAGTTCAAGTCAAGTCAACTTCATTTTCGACTTTTTGAATTTAACCCTAACAAGTTTATAATCGAAACTTTTTTCTGAGCTATTACAAGTTTTACAAGTTCACATGATTAAGTATATTTGTGAAAGAATATTCTTTGCTTTTAATTTATCCTATATTGATCCACAAGATTCCACTAAACTATTAAACAGTTCTTTTAAATTTATTAAACCTCTATATTTTTTTGTTACCATTGCATTAGGTACAATTATAATTTCTTTGTAAACATATGTGAAAACTTTCTTTCACAGTCATCCAAATCTCTATTAGAAAGAAATATGCATCTAATTTGGCTAGAAAGCTACGTCATCAGTTAGGAAGATCAAAGAACATTTAATTAATAAACTTGTGATTGGCGAATTCTGCTTCTACAAAAGTTCTTTTCTTCTCGGCTACTTAGGAACTATGTATGGCATAATTGATGCATCTAAATATGCCGATTTAATTGCAATGTGAATACAAATCATCAATGACCAATGGGAACATTAATCTTTAGTCGAGTGTAATAATACCGAATACGTCCTTCCAAATTGTTTAGTTTAATGAAATCAATTTAGTATAAAGTGAAGATATAAACAAACATAATAAAACTGGAACGAATCTACTCGAGATTGGTACACCAGCTGAAATTGTCAAAACAGTACGGGTGCGCGAACTGGTATGCTAATAAAATGAGCTCAGTAAAGGGGCTCAAATTAAACTTTTAGGAAATATAATAATACTTTTAGATAGTTTAAGACTAGGCTAGTTAACAATTGTAGTGAAACATTTTTCGTTAAAAAGATGCAACAATTTTCAATCACGCTTAAAAATCTGAAAATCGTTCTTTCCAGTTTGCGTGCAGGTGTACTAGTACAGTAGCCCGCCCATGGAAAATAACCTTTAGAAGATCAACGAACTTGATCACATTTTCAATTTTAAAGTAAAATATATTACAGCTCGCCGTTGTTCCCTCTATAAATAAAGTTTTAATATCAAAAATTGAGAAGAAAGTTTTCAACTTATTTAATTTTAAGATTATTCACCTTATTGTTTCCTTAAAATATTCTTAAAATATAATTTACTACTTCTGGTAATATTTCCTCATAAAATAAAGGTTTGTAAAGATTATCGTTAGTTCAGAAACAACTCTTCTCTTAATAATACTCTTAAAAATATTTCAAAACAGACCCATTCCACAGAATTGTCAAACTAGGTGCTCCACGGCTAAAGAGCAACGTCATTTCAGTGCACAATTTTGTCTAAAGCAATTTTTTGTTGTTTAATATAATTATTTCAATCTTAATTATCATTTTTAAAATGATTCTCGTTTTTATGATATTTCAGGGCTCATAAAACGAGAAAGATTCGGAGTTCTTATTGTGAACTGATTTTATGGAATTTACGACAGAATAATCCAATGTTTGTAAAATCTTTGATATTTAGAATTTTAGTTAGCTCCTTTTATCCTACAAGAACTACCTTATTTTTATCAGATAAATGTACTATAAAGAGAAAAACGTTAATAATGAATAACTCGAAAACTCTGTTTCTAATTTTTGAGATGAAGGCTTTATTGATAGAAGGCACAACGGCGGGCACTAATGTAGTCTTTAAATTTAAATCTTTAAATTATATTCATCTTTAAAACAAATCTATGATTTTTTGAACTTTAAACTTTCAATCGACTATAATGTCTGTTACAGTAGCCACCTCATGTTGTTTTCAGAATTTTACGAAAAACAAAATGATGTAACTCACCTCTCAAAAAATTACTCTTTCTCTTAAAATAATCGAAATACTATTTTACCAAAATATAATAAATTTCTCTGAGAAGGTAATTTTTCAACTTACTGCCTTTAGCGTGTATTAAAGTTACTTATGTTATATCAAATACATTTTTTTAGATGTTTTAAATGATTCTTTAGATTATAGGGAAATTTTAAAACAATCAATTACCCGATTAAGTGCGAACCTAAGGAAATTATAATAAATATCTCAGAGGAAGGAAAATTTTGAATCAAAACTAGATACATAGAATTTACATATAAGAGCTACTAAACAAAATAAAATTAGGTACTTAATAATATATTAATTAGAGGAAATATCGAGACTTCCCCGAACTGACTGAAAAAGCCTCTCTTTCATGGTAGAAGAAAGTTTCTTTCAATTTTCTTTTGTGAAAAAATGACTAGACTTTAACTAAAATTATGTCTTAATTATAAAAAGTCTTGGACTTTAAACTCCCTGCATCATAACCGGCATTGATTTTTCTCATTTCAATAGTCCAGCAATGGACGAACATTATTTTCTCACGTGGGTTGAGGAATTTTGTTAGAGTGAGGTCAATCTAACTTCGCTGGCACGCCAAATCGAAATAGCGATTTTGTGATTTTTAAACGCGTGTGGAAATTTTTACGTCTTTATAACAAAAAAGTTATTAGTACAATTGGATTGAGCTTGTCTTAAACTATCTAAAAATGTTAATATCTTTCTAAAAAGTTTTATTTGAACATGCTTACTGAGCTCATTCTATTACCATACAACTTGGGGATGCGCTGGAAATAAAATAATTTCTCATGTTGCTGAGGAACTTGGCTATCTATAACGACCCTGATTCAAGCGTCCATTATCGATTAACACAAGTCATGAGACAAAATACTAAACAAGAACCGATAAAACCTATTTGGGCCATAAGTTAAACCTATTATTAACTAAATAGGCTTATAATCCACTGAATAACTTTGGAGGAGACACATAAATTGGCGAGATCATTTAAGATTTTAGATATTCATTTTCTATAAAAACTGATGAAATATGAGTTTAATGAATTAAAATACCTACAATAGCTCAAAACTATACGAAACAGTCCACATGGAAACCTGTGATTAAACTTCACATGACATTTGTGGGTGGCGTGCGAATGTTTTAAGCAATGTGCGGCGAATTGCCACTGTCATCGGCATTGTTGAGAAATTGGCCGAAGAGTAGAGATATTTTCACAAATTCACAGATTATGCTCTATCATAAAAAACAAGAAAATCTTTTCCTGTGATAGATCTTCCAATATTATAACGACTCTATTTCGTTCCACATCTCTTCGATTTGGATGAAATCCTGTATTGTCGTTGTCTTTATGGGATCAGGGTCTCCGCAATTCGTGGAAATATTGCGAGAAGACTAGAAGACAAAACTGTTTTAAATGTGGATGAATGTGATAATGAGATTCTACACCAACTTTTATCTTTAATAAACTTTCTGGACAACGTGCTCAATGAATTCGTTAAAAATCCCTCTAAATCTTCACATACTTTTTACATTTAGTCAACGTTTAAAGCGAAAGAAACTTTTTCTGGGAAGCCTTCAAGGTTGAAGATGGCAGCAACATTTTATTTACATGTGGAATTTAATAATACAGTAAATATTTCAAATTTGTCATTTTCCCACAAGTTAATTATTTCCTTATTAAAGAAAATTTTTTAAAATAAGAATTATAATTTATTTAGCTTTAAAATTTTTTAGGCGTGCTCTCGGCAAGCGATAGTGGCACTTTGTTGGTTAAATTGGGCACTGAAACATAAATACGATTCACAAACCCAGGCATCATTACTGCCAGCGGTTGCGCGTTTATCCTTATCGTCACTGGAACGGCATCGCCATATGATTACAGAAAAAATATTTTCTGAAATATTATCAGCCAAATTGCGAACTACATATGACAAGGTTAAAAATTTAAAGAATAATAAATTAACTTATCAACAGTTTTTTATTATAGACGGTTCAAGTTTTTCGAACAATTCACCGAATGGATCATTTCACAGTGGATTTAGAAAAATGTCCGAAATGTCAGAGAATGAAAGAAGGAATGAGGATAAAGGTGCATTGTGATCCGTGCAGGTGGGTATGAAATAGTATCATAAGGATATGACAGCATTTAGAAAGCAATTAGGTTGTGATAAATGTCATCAAAATAATTGTGAAATTGAAGCAAAAGCTGGCGATGATTTGCAGGTGGTGTTTGAGTTTAATTTAATATATAAAAATTAGTTGCAGGCATTCTATCAATGTGCGCATCAGTTGTCACCACTAAATGATTCCACGGATGAATGTCATTGCCAAATTCCACGATTAGCACAATACTTAGGAACTCGTGCATTTTATAAAGCAGACGATTCACATCAATATATGAATGCTAGTCCGAGGCGAACATTGGAGCGAAGAGCTGAGAGAAATTAATATGATTGTATCATTAATATAACGGGAAACTTATAATACATCAGAAACTCAATAAATAACTTTATTCAATCAATTTGTAGGCTCATTAAATATACAAACAAAATATATATTATGACAGAAGATTATTTAGCAAAAATGTGACAATAATGATCATTGGTTTGAGCTCCACAGTAAGCAATGTCAATTCTCATCGCATAAGTGAAGTCTTCCTGTAAAATGTTGAAATAATTAACTTAACCAATATGTTTATGAATTACCTTTGAGCAAACAACAATGTAATTATTAAGTTGTTTCGATTCCAATACCGATTGAATTGATTTTGCAGATTCAGATTCGCTCACTCCCATATTCTATAAAATGTATTTGTTAGTGTATCAATCATCTAAGGCTTTAATCACCTTAATCAGAATATGTTTGAGCTCCGGAGTATTGCAAAGAACATCTTGAGTGTTGCTAACAATTCCAGTAAACTCGATCTTTGGTTGCTTGTCCGGAAGCGATCTCTTCTTTCTTCCTCCACATCCGCATGATGGTGGCGGTGGTGGTGGAGGTGCACCACATCCGCATCCGCCACCTCCTCCCATTCCAAACAATCCGGGACAGGCAGAAGAAAAGGATACGAGGATGGTAGCAACAAGAAGTAATTGGATTATGGTATTCATGACTTAAATGAATGATGGTTTTCCACAGTATTCAACAGTTTATATAGTGCTTTCTTCCTGATTATTAGCGTCAACAGGATTCTTTTTTGATCTATCTGCATACCCACCCACTTCCGATGTTTACGACTGTATATTCAATTAATGTAGTTTTGGATCAAGTATATTGTTTTTCTTTAGGTACATTAAATCAATGTGTGATTGTCCCACCCATAATTGGCATGAGATGTTCAAATCCAGTTTCAAATCTACTTTGATTTGAATATAAATTGAATCATTTGTGAACTAAATATCATCATTCTTTGATCGTTTCTAGAAAATGAGTAAATTCGTTCAATTCATCCTCTTGGCAACAATCTTTGTATCATTTGCTTCGGCCTGTCCAGGATTATTTGGAATGGGAGGCGGAGGAGGTTGCGGCTGTGGTGCTCCGCCACCACCACCTCCACCATCATGTGGGTGTGGTGGAAGAAAGAAGAGATCCATTGACGATGAAGAGAGAGCTCTAGCTCCAGTCACACCATTATGCAATGCTCCAGAACTCCGTAGTATCATGGAGGAGGTAATATCGTATATATGCTTTAAAATACTTCTAATTCATTGATTAAGAATATGAAAACCGACCCAGTTGAATCATCAAAATCCTTGCAAGTTGCTCTTGAATCTGAAATTGGTCAACGATTCCTCGTCATTTGTGCAAAGGTAGAATATTCTTAAAAAATAATATTAAAGCTTCATCTAATTTCAGACACCATTCGAGTTCCAAAACCACAAAAGTACACAATTCTGTAGTATTAAGGCCAATGAACATTATTGTCAAGCGTTTGAACAATTTTAATTATGAGCATTCAATTTTAAATTATTCACATGTTACTGTTCAAATATTTAAATAAATTATATCTAACATACTTGCTATTTGGATTATTTGGATGTATGATCCAAATAGGATCATTATTGGATCATAATTATTAAATATAATTATTTTCTTTCTTAGAAATTATATAATACGCTAGTTTCAAAACATGTTTCAAGGCGGATATAGTCAATCTAGTAAACCCAATAAGGTGTGTGTTGTGAAAAGAATTCGAAATACCATAAAAGCGTGAAATTATATATTGACGTTGACTGTTTTCTTGATTTTCTCAGAAAGAAAATTAAGTTAATTTTTTGCATGATAAACATATTATGCTTTTAAATAAAATTGCAATTATAATGTGTCAAATCTTGTTACGGTTCAAATCTTGTAATAACCGTGGAAGGAACCTGAAAGTTCTAAATAACGTGTTCCTCGGTTTTTTTTAAACTCACAACTAACTTTAAACTTATATCTATTTATTTATTTTATTTTATTTATTTAAAAATACGTGCACTAGACACGTGATGAAAAGTAATGTAAAATACCACAGAAAAAAAATTAACAAAATCAGACAATTAAAAAAAAGAAAAAGTTTGGCAAAATTTAAATAATTTGGATAAAGTTAAATTAAATAGTTCACAGTAGAGAAAACTGAAGGGGATAATAAAGGGGATAGGGAAATATTTAAAACAAGATAAAAAATCTCGATTCCATTGAACTTCTTCCACATCTAGCTTATAGTCCGGACCTTGCATCATTTGATTATCACCTTTTCCTATCCATGGCACACTTTCTTCGTGATCGTAGCTGCGCCTAACGATGTCGATAACTTTTGTCGCGAGTTATTCGCCTTTAACAAGGGAAGTCACTTTAGCGTCCCTTTGAGAATTTGCTGAAACGTGGACCATTGATAGATTCAGATGCGCTGATTCCAAATCCGTTTTCAAAATCGGCGCAATATTTATCTGAGCCGAGATATAAGCCGTCAAAGTCCATTTTTTGATGTGCTCATTTCTGTGCATAAACCACAAAATGTCCGACACAAGCAATAGCTTAATTATATAAGACGACCAATTAGCGTGAGAAGTGTGGCAGCAGCAGCGAGTGGACGGAGCAATTGGAACGGTATAGTGATCATGGTTGGTTATTGCATTGTGTGTACATTATTGTTAATGTAATCAGCGCATCTGAATCTATCAATGGTCCAAGTTTCAGCAAATTCTCAAAGGGACGCTAAAGTGACTTCCCTTGTAAGAACAAGGAGTGGTACCGCAGCGGGATCGAACAACCCGCAGATAGATTTATTCAAGCCAGTCAAATGGTATTTACTTTTAAACCTAATTGTTTTTCATGTATTGTAAAATTATGTCATCAAAATTCTTGCCGATATTTAACTAACAAAAATAAATTAGAAAAGTCACATGTGGCATTAAGTTTATGGACTAAAACCACTTTAATTTGGCGTGTAAAGCTTACTCATTTTATATTGTCTCGAACTATTTTTCTTGTTTCTAATTTTTAGTTTTTTTCTAGTTTCTAATTTCCAGTTGAACACCAAATTAATTAATTTTATCAATATTACGAGATATTTCATTTTTACAATATTAAGAAAATAAGAAAAATAGTAAACACAGTCACGTCTATTTCTGTGAGTTTATTCTTACTTGCTCAATTGTCAGGTGAATCGTCAGGTCTAGATCCTATAAAACGCGAATCAGTTTGGGCCAAAGTTCTTATTGAACTCAATCCCTTAACATTCGTTAACAAAATACCTTGTTAAGATTCCAGACTAAATATATTTACCCCTCTTAAATTTACGTTTTTTAGGTGCCTGTTAATATTATTATCCCTTTGAATACGTCGCTGGTAAAAGCCTATAGTCTCCGACGCTTCATGCTTTCTTTAATCTTTAGAAAATGTTTATACAGGTACACGCGAAATGAAGCCGTTAAATGATTATCATATATAGTTTTTCGATCAGAAAAACGAGTAATTTGTATAGTTTAAGACATTTCTATCGTTAATGTTTTTCTGAAGTTAACACCCATCAATTTGTAAGAATCATTCAAATATTACAAAATTTACATTTCCAATTGGCGTGCGGGTAAGTTATGTTTCGGACCTGAATTAGTATCATTTTCGTAGATATTCTCGAAGTAGATATTCTGGATCATCTAATTACTCTTTCTAATGTATTTTTTTCGAAACAGTGACTCCCACCCGCGACCAGATATTTCGACTCCAACGTTCCTTGAATGCAATCATTTTCCACTCCGATCCAATCGATATCTCTACAATTGTTGATCACCGGAAACTACAATGAGCGGGTCACGTCGTTCGACTGGCGCCCAAGCGATGGACGAGGATTGTCTCAGAATGGACTCCGAGGGGTGTTCAAAGATCGAGAGCCGACCCAAATACAGATGGGACAAACGGGTAAAGGAGCGGGTCGCCGAATTTGTGGAACATGAATCAAGGACATGCACATCCGGAAGAAAAAGATTGGAAATACTCCAGAAGAAAACGACGTGATTTACTTTGGCGAGATGCAGTCATTCAAGATGCCGCTTGAGCGGATAATTCGAATTCCTAAGTGTCCTAAGTAAATAAGTAAGTAACTATATTTCTATCCAACATAAATATTTATTTGATAGGGATTATATTACTTTTTTAAAAAATGCTTTCTCTTTATAACAGTTTTCCGTTTTCCAAAAAAAAAAATACAACTTTACAAATTGCGTTATTTGTATTTAAATTTTACTAGGTATAAATGTATTCTATGATCTATGAACAGATCCATTTTATTACACTTGATTGCATGGCTTTAATTAAATGGAATTACACAAGATCGGTTGTGTAGCATACGATAATTGTTTGTAAACAAATTGATGCAAGAAAAAATAAACAAATATGACGTTTACATATACCTGAGAAGTCTTTGCTAATGATGAACATTAAAATGAGAGAAAGTTGTTCCAATTTATCTAATGGTAGAGTATCCTGATTTAGCATCCGAACTGGATATCGTAGATGGTCGTCAGTCCAAAAAACTTTGCAGACACCTTTTTTCACCAAACATGAATTCCCTCACATTTTTTATTCTGTTCCACGTTTTTTCACTTGCTTTAACATGTCCAGGTTTATTCGGAATGGGTGGCGGGTGTGGATGTGCACCACCACCACCGCCTTGTGGTTGTGGACGGAAAAAACGATCAATTCCCGATAACCAAGAGTTCTCGGGAATTGTGAGCAATTCCGATGATGGTTTGTGCAATACACCGCAACTAAAAAAGATTATAATTATGGTAGCATACCAACTAAAAATGTTTTTAATAATATTAATGAACAATAGAATATGCGAAAAGACGTGGTTGACTCGTCCAAAGCTCTTCAGAATGCTTTAGAGCAGTATGATCATAAATACGTTGTTGTCTGTTCGGAGGTAAATATGAAAACACGTTTAAATCAGATGAACTAAATAATTTAGACAAATTTTGCGTATACAACTCGTGCCGACATTTCTTATTGTGGAGCAAAAATCAATGGTCACTATTGCCAAGCATTTGCTATATAATTTAAATGAATATTACTCTTCGAATTTTTATTTTCGCTAATTTCTAATCATAAAAATACTATATTATTGTATTAACATTAAATTTAATTGCTATTGTGTAATATATTTTTATCAAGTTTTTGCTCTTTTACAACAATTGTTTTGTAAATGACAAAATGAGTCATAGTAAATGTTATATTCTTGGTTGAATATAAATATTAGATTATCTGTTGTACAGGGTTTTTAAAATTACTTTATTGAGCTAATAATATTTAAACGAAAACATAATTAAAATAAAGAAAAACGGAAAGAACAAAAGAAGTCAACGAAGCATCGTCTGTTGAATCCGAACGCGTACCCCACGAACCAAACACGCTTCTTTCGCGAGATAAATCTTAAAAACAGCGATTTTTAATATTCAGAAGCAGGTTAAAGGAGAAACAATATGTTTTCTGTATACAGAAAGTTGAAAAATTTCAGCGTAACGCAAATGTTCTTTTTGAAATTCCAAAATCCTATTATATCAATTTTAATTTATTTTAATGACCTTGACTCTAGTGAGCTTGAAAAAAGTTTCGTTTTATATCATTAGACTTTATTTTAGGTCTATATTTTATTTCAATTGTCGCGGAGAAGCCGGGACTGCAAAGATTTTAATAATTCTTCCTTTGCTGAAACGCAATTTGTTCTCAACCGACGCGTTCGGATCAGTCTCAACCGATGCGTTCGCACCAGTGATCAAGGCTCGAGATCAAGTAAACTAAAAAAAATAATATAAAAGTTGCTTATAACTACGATAACAAGAGGATAAGTGTGTCGTTCGCTCAGAGTAAAGGTTCATGTTCCGCTCCACGCTACACGTTCACAAAAACCTCGCACATCCACAGCTTTCATTTCTATTACAATTTATTTAGACTCGTTAATTTTTAAAAATAAATTTTTCCAATTTGCTTAACTTTTTTTGTGTTTAGAACCGTTTAGAACTATTAAATTTGAAGAAGTTAAGTTTTAAAAAATAAATAATTTAAATAAAGAGTAATAAAATGTGAAAGACGTAATTGTTGCAATTTATGCGCGGTCTTTTGTAATTTGCGGCGTACTTCGTGGCAGTGGAGTGCTCTCGACTATAATTAACTTTTATTCACGCTTCTTTTTTTCATAATCATAGCCACTAAGCGAATTTTATACAGAAAATATCCTTAGAAAATGAAAAAATAGATGATAAGAAGAAGTTAAGGAGGTCGCTCGGAAACCGGAAGAACGGAAGAAGATAGTCTAGTCTAGTCAACACTGGCACCTAGGACATGTTGATTTCAATTGCGAGAGATTATTCACTTACGAACTGACAATACGAACTCCAAAGTCATTGCGGTACATATTATTGATCGAACATTTGTATATGATATTAACTACTTTATTACTTTTCCCTTTTGAATATGATCGAAGAAAGCATATTAAAGATACCAAAATAGTCTATAATGCATATTTAATCAGTTTTAATCTATAATGCATGCGTCGTTACCGTAGCAATGTCCTTTATTTTGAGCATCAAGCTATTGAGATATAGTTTAAGGTCACCTTGTTCGTCTAAACTGACTTTCTCCCTTATTTTAATTAACAAAAATATTAATGCCAATTCTCGATGTATTAAATATCTTTCGTTTCGAACAACTTGACGATGACGACTTGTAGGCGATTAAAGTTATAGTTGGTTACCTTTAAATGGTTTTTATAATTGGTCTCAAATTTTCTTTGAAGATTAAGGTGTATGTATTTAGATATATATATATATATATATATAACTAAAACTTCGAAGAAAATTTGATTTTAATATATGTTATAAATCTAAATCGAATCTGTACTTGCCGAGCAACTAGGACACACTTTTTTATACGAGCGTTTTGTAACTCTTAAAGGGGAATTTCATTTTAATCAGAATTGTTTCCGTTTACCGAAAAGCCGTCACAAATGAATGGCGAACTACCAAAAAGCTGGCTAAACGTTTAGATGTGTGTAAGTCTTCACCGTCGTATGGAAAATAATTTTTACCGAATGTTATGAAATTTATTTCAAAGCGAACGAAAGCTGCGTGGGTATCATACGGGAAATGCAAACTCCTGTTCATGCACATTGACCATAAAGAAAAGAGGAAGCTCATGACGCAAAATTTTATGTGCAATCGACACCATTTGCTTCTAGCCGATAATGAGACCATCAAAATTGAAACCGCGGTAAGATCTTACAATGGGCATGTCATATTTCCAGAATGCCGGTGGACCGTTGGTGCAAACGCCTAACAGAATGGGACCCCAGAGGATCAACTAGACCAAAAGGACGACCCAAAAAAAAATATAACGGGAAACTTATAATAAATCAGAAACTCAATAAATAAATTTATTCAATAAATTTGTAGACTCATTAAATATACAAACAAAATATATATTTTGAAAGAAAATTATTTAGCAAAAATGTGACAATAATGATCATTGGTTTGAGCTCCACAGTAAGCAATGTCGATTCTCATCGCATAAGTGAAGTGTTCCTGTAAAATATTTAAATAATTAACATAGCCATTATATTTATGAATTACCTTTGAGCAAACAACAATGTAATTGTTAAGTTGTTTCGATTCCAATACCGATTGAATCGATTTTGCAGATTCAGACTCGCTCACTCCCATATTCTATAAAAAGTGTTTGTTAGTGTATCAATCATCTAAGGCTTTAATAACCTTTATCAAAATATGTTTGAGCTCCGGAGTATTGCAAAGAACATCTTGAGTGTTGCTAACAATTCCAGTAAACTCAATCTTTGGTTGCTTGTCCGGAAGCGATCTCTTCTTTCTTCCTCCACATCCGCATGATGGTGGCGGTGGTGGTGGAGGTGCACCACATCCGCATCCGCCACCTCCTCCCATTCCAAACAATCCGGGACAGGCAGAAGAAAAGGATACGAGGATGGTAGAAACGAGAAGTAATTGAATTAAAGTGTTCATTATTCACTGGCTGAATGTGTCATTATCGTGGAAAATCATCCTTTTATATGTGAAGTTAATCTTAAAACTGGAAAGCGAACGGTTAGTTTTAGTCTTTTTTTAGCAACAAAGTTTATGAATTTCGGTATCCTCAATGTGTAATTAATGTAGATTTATATGGAAAGGTATTGTTTTTTCTTCTTAAGGTACGTTGTGGCAATTTAAATTTTTTCCACCTTCAATTTACATCAGATGCGCAAAACCAGTTCTAAGTCTATCGCAACTGGAATATAAATTAGATGGTCTGAGGTTCAAATATCATCATTCTTTCATCATTTTAAGAAAATGAGTAAATTTGTTCAATTCATCCTCTTGGCAACAATCTTTGTATCATTTGCTTCGGCCTGTCCAGGATTATTTGGAATGGGAGGCGGAGGAGGTTGCGGCTGTGGTGCTCCGCCACCACCACCTCCACCATCATGTGGATGTGGTGGAAGAAAGAAGAGATCTATTGACGATGAAGAGAGAGCTCTAGCTCCAGTCACACCATTATGCAATGCTCCAGAACTACGCAGTATCATGGAGGAGGTAATATCATATATATGCTTGGTAAATTCTCTAAATTGATTGATTAAGAATATGAAATCCGACCCAGTTGAATCATCAAAATCATTGCAAGTTGCTCTTGAATCTGAAATTGGTCAACGATTCCTCGTCATTTGTGCAAAGGTAGAATATTCTTAAAGTATAATATTAAAGCTTCATCTAATTTCAGACACCATTCGAGTTCCAAAACCACAAAAATACACAATTCTGTACCATTAAGGCCAATGAACATTATTGTCAAGCCTTTGAACAGTTTTGATTACATTGATTTAACTTATTTTACAATAAATAAATATTTAAATATAAATAGTTTTTTTTTTCCATTTTGCTATGATTCAGTACAGATTATTATATATTTCGGTACAGAAAACAAGTCGTTAAAATTACCTAAATGTGTCTGTTTAAATTATTTGTTGATTCCTTTCCATTTTCAGGCCAATTGGAATTCTACTGAAACGAGCTCACAAAATTTGCTCAAATCTAATATTCCATGAAGAATTGGATAATTTTAGAGACTTTGAGGATAGCTTGACCAACTGACGTAGATAACATATATGTAAAGTTGACGTGAAAGTTGTAGGATAAACTTAAATATAAGAAATCCATCTTACACCAATTTTAATAGTTAAGGTTAGGGCTCAGAGTTGCTCATTGTGGAAAGTTCGGCAGCAAGTGCATGTTTTTAGATAGTTTAAGACGGGCTAGTAACAATGACGTGTTAAAGTTTTATGAAAATAGTACGTGTAAATTAGTAATAGATGTTTAAATATTGAACAATATTCATTTCGATTTGGCGTGCATTTTTAAAGCTGTATAAACTTTAAATATTATGTAATAAAACTATAAATTTAATATAATTGGCTTTTTTATTGTTATTAAATTAAAATTAGTTAAAATAATTGATTTGGGCAATATTCTCACTGAAGTCGTTAACAAAATATTTATATAAATACGTATTTAAATAAATATCTGTTATATTAGAAATTGCTTCAAAATGAATTTTATGGTATGATTTAGATAATTGAATTCTATAATAGAATCTTTATCAGAAACTCTTATATCTTGTGCCAATGATACACCTCTCAAATTCTTTTCGCATATGTACCAACGATACTGAATGTGAAGCACCGGCAACATGCAACTTCTTCGTGTGCATGAACCTTTTAGTTCACGAGTTCCAGAAATAATTGTTTTTGCTGGTTTCAATGAAGATTGATTTTATATGTTTTTATTCATTAGAGTTCTTATAAGAGTAATATGGAAAAATTTTTATATATATTTGTTTATTTCTAAACAGCTGAATTAATATCAAAAATCATACAATTCTAATAGTTATTTAAGTCAATAATAGGATATTTCAAATTTTTTGATGGTGCTTTGCGAACCGCTGCGCAGCAAGACCATTATAAATAGAGAGAAACATAAGACAACTCTCTATGCTTATAATTGTGGCAACGAGCAGTGTTATGCAATGCGCCGTCAAAAAATTTGGAATAGTCTATACTTTGAAATAAAAAATAAAAAAGTTTAGGCTATTTTATTGTTATTGGTTTTTAAATAGTTTTAATTGAGACTAAAATATGATGTAAATATATATAATATCGGTCTAATCTTCCGTGCTGCTGAAAAACCTTAATATATCTGCTTTCGCCTACCCCATGAACTTGAAACCGCAGGAAGCAACAGTTACCTTCCTGGTTCTCGACGCCTTGACTCCACTCAGAAGCGATTTTTCGAAGCGACCATAACGATTTTTCTGAGCTCGACACTGTGAGTGTCGCTACTGCGACTATCGCCACGTGCTAATATACATGTGATGACAATCAATACATAGAAAGACGACGCAAATGGGATAACAACCACTACGTAAGGAATGGAGCATTCTACCGAACCACGAGAATGGCTGGAAATTTTTTTCCCAACTGTTTTGCCATTGAGTTAATTCTACATTTGTTTGTTGTGAATATATAGCTTAGTTTTGTTAATTTTTTGTGGATTTGTATTGATATTGAAATTTATGATTTTATAGTTATATTTCCTTATTAAATAAATCAGAAATGTGTTTCCTTTTGGGGTATCTTCAACTATTCGGGAATATATTAACTTGATTTATGCGTGAACATGTTTATAAAAAAAGAGTATCTATTAAAAATGGACGCTAAGAAGAAATCGACAATCTACAAAAATATTATCTACTCCACCTTTTCATATTATCCTGACAATTGTCATATTTGTTAAACTGTAAAAATATTAAAATCTTCACAAAATATTAGATTTGGTTGAAAAACGTTTAATTCAGTACCTTCATATATTAATTGGTCAAACAAAATAGTTAAATTTTATTAGATTTTCTGTTATTATTTAAAAATTACCTTAAAACATTTTAGACTTTTCTTGCGGAGAGTTTTTTGATATATGATTTAAAATATAAAATTGTTTTTAACTCTTGTTATTTATATTTAAAGATTATAGAAAAAGGCAAATACTTTTTGAGGGTGATTCTTCCATTTTCCGTTTTCTGTCGTTTTTTGAGTTCCATTTCCGTTTTCCGCCTTCCGTTTCAAAAAATTATTTCCATAGTGTTCGGCTTCGTCTTTCAAGTATTGACCAATGTCCAGCCCAAATGAGCAGCTTCATCGTAACTAAGAACTCAAAAGAAGTTGCTGGAATATGACGGAATAGAAGAATGCATTTGAAGAATTCTAAATATGGAGTCCTTCCTCGTATAGTCATTGTGTACGATGATCGTCATTGTTGGTTTAATTTCTAGACCGTGATTTCTAGCCTTTTCTGCAAGTCGATTTAGACGCTGTCTTATTTCTTCTAAGGTTCTTCTGATCCTGGTGTTAGGTCGTCAGCGAATTCGAATTGTTTCAAAAACTTTCCATCAACACAGATATCTTCAGCTTCTCCCACACTCTCCTTGTCAGCTTCATCGAGAACCATTTCAAGAGCAAATGTGAACATAGGTGGTGATGCCGAGACAACTTTACGCACCAATATCTTGAACGGAATATTGATTTTTGTTCCATGGATTATGATTTCTTAGAAAAGCAGAAGAAAAGTCGATTAGAGCTAGTTCCAGAGGGAATTTGAATTAATTACATTTTTCAATGAGTTCTACAACATAATGGATATTGTCGATGCATGATCATCTAGACCATCCTTCCTCTTTCGTAGGAGACTCACTTTGGTAATTCTCCAATCTTCTGATATTCTTACTTTCGTAAAATCATGTTGAATGCGAGCGTGTGAAGCCAAATAATAGAGACACGCTCTTAACCAACAAAAAATTTAAATTCCATTGCCAGTAGTGTAATCTTCTTCCCGGAATTCCATCTTCTATCTTCCATTTTTCGTTTTCCGTCTTTTTTGAGTTACAATTCCGTTTTCCGACTCCATTTCAATTAATAATTTTCACATTTCCGTTTTCCATCGTCCGCTTGAAAAAAATTGTTTTCTGTGCAGCCCTGGTGATTAAGCAAAAAATTACGAAGGCTGTTTTGCGGAATAATTGTTTCTCTACAGCCTTTTTACCTCGTGATTTTTAATATATTCTCTTTTCGTGTGGTTAAATTAATTTATTATTTTTATAAGTTTAAATTCTTAATAGGCCACATCATAGATATCAATTTCCGGTATAATGAATATGTGTGGTTTAAAATTAACCACAGTTTTGACGATAAGGTTAGGACTAAACAATTTTAATTGCAAACTTTAAAAACGATGGGAACCTCAACGAAGACATCCGAAAAATGAAGCATCACACTGGAAGCTGCATGCAAAAACGTATTTATACCAGTGATGGGCCCGGGTCCCGGGTAGGGAAAAAGGGAAGTCCAGGTCCCGGGTTGGGAGAAAGGGAAGTCTCTTTATATGGACATAGTGTTGTTTATTGCTACATATTGTTACATAATTGAAAAGAGAAAGGTTCGCTCGTCGGTTGTTGTCGCTCTTCCTCCTCTTTAATTGTCACTATTACCGTTCAGTGATGAGGGGACCCCCAGTCCCCCCTACCTGGGTATTTTTCTAAAAAAAAAAGGGGATCCCGGTCCCGGTCCCGTGACCCCCCGGGTAGGGAAAAAGAGAAGCCCCGGTCCCGGAACCCGGGTTTTGAAATTTTCAATTTTTTTTAAGGTCCCGCCCGCCCGGAATTCCAAAAAACGGGGCCCCTCTCATAACTGATTTATACGTTAAACGATGACACTGATACTGATAAATTACCTTTTCTAGAAAATTAAATAAATTTTAATATTATTTCTTACATACCCTGATTTAAATGCACTTACAAACATAAATAATTAATGATTTCCATTACCGTTTAACGGATAAATACAGTCATGCATACATCCTCAGCTCACGATATTTACTATTTTCTTTTTTATCTGTTTTTAAGAATTAAAGTGATCCTATATTTTTAATTTTAAACTATACCTTTTTGACTAAACTTTTATTTTCATAACAATCTTTTTTGAAAAACATCTTGAAAGTTTTGAACCTTCTGGACTGTATATACGGAACTAACGAATATAAAAAAAAACTATTATCAAAATATCAAAATAACGAACTTTTTTATGATAATTTAAAAAGTATTGTTCTATGAACAAAAGCTCAAAATAGTCGAGATTATCACACGCTTGTTTGCTTTAGAAACAGGAAGAAACAATAAAATACAAAAGATAACACAAATTATCACTGAATATCGCTCATAATTGGTCTAACTATAGTCTTGTATACTTTGTTCTTAATCGACTAAAATAACATTAAAATCCCATGCAATATAATAAGTATTCTATACCATATGAAACCTCATAATTATATAACACATAAAATACCATTCCAACATAAATAGTGATAAAACAAAAAAAAAATCCAGCGATTTAATTGTCTCGGCACTTACAAAAAAGAAAGCTCAATAAATGTGCTTCAAAAACAAAAAAAGATAAGATAACGGAATTTCCCATAAAAAACGTATGACACAAATGGTTTATAAGGCAGCAGTCCAATCAGTAGGGGAAACATGTTTGCTCGAACAGTTTTTGCTCTTTTTTGTGTTACACATTTAGTTGCATCTCAATCATGTAACACTGGGGCTTTCTATAGCGCCAAATTTAACAGGTAAGAGTGGTGTATTGTCATTTAAAGACAGATTAAAACTTTAAAGATGCTACCAGTACATGACAGCTGCCGCAACCTTTGAGTTTGCTGAGGAGCAGTGCATTCAACTCGGTGGACATTTGGCCTCAATTGCCAATGGCGAAGAAAATGCTCTCATTAACGCTAACGGACAAGCCGTCTTTACCAGCAAAAACGTTTACAGTTACTGGATTGGAGCTAGTGACTTGGCCTATAAGGGAACCTGGAGATGGAGTGATGATAAACCATTCGGATATATGAACTGGGCTCTTGGACAACCAGTAGCAGGATATAACTGTGCTGTTCAAAATACTTCAACCGGATACTGGTCGGCTGAATATTGCGCCACTTTGAAACCGTACGTCTGTGCATCGGCTCCTATTCCAGCAACCACCTGCCCACCACAAACAACTCCACTTCGTAATAAATTCATATTAAAACAAACTCGCTAACTTTTGTTAATTTCAGCCACGACATGCCCAACTCCAAAGCCATGCCCCAATAAAACATGTGAACCATCATGCGATAGCGGCTGGACGTATTTCCTTGAAACCGATTCGTGCTACAGAGTGTACCACAATAAGAAATGGGCTGATGCCGAAGCAACTTGCGTCTTGCTTAACGCTCATTTAACATCAATTCACTCAATCACAGAGAACACATTTGTTAACAGTATGAAGAATTACCGACTATAAATCGCTCTTAAATATTTCATTTAGATCTCGCCGCATGTGGAATCAAGGAAGGAAAACTTTACGACCTTGCATGGATTGGAATGCACAAAGTAAATCAAGACTGGGTTTGGACCGATGGAACCAAGTCTGACTACTTCAACTGGGCACCGAAGCAACCAGACAACCCGAATAAGGAATTCTGCGTTCAGGTACATTTAAACAAATGATTGTACTTTATCAATTATTTCAGACGGCACCGGATCTTTCTCATGACAAATGGTATGAGAATTGGAATAATTATGTTTGCAATGATGAAATGCGTGCGTTCATCTGCAAAAAGGCGTCATATCATCATTAGAAAATGGTTAATTTTTGTTGAAAATTTACATAAAATAAATGATAATAATTTTTTTACTTTCTTCGTAATACGCATTGCAAGCAGAAATATTAGGGTGAACCAAATTTTTTTCCGATTTTTTATAAAAAATTTAAACATAAAAAACAATTTAAACGGTTTACAACTCATGAAAAACAATTAGGTTTCAAAGTAAAGACCATTTAACTGTATGGCTTGAACCCATCTATCGGCAAGTTGTTCGATCCCGCTGCGGTAGAATTCCTTGTTCTTAGAGGCGAAAAACTCGCGGCACCCGTTTTTGACATGGACAAGGTCATTGAAGCTACGACCACGAAGAAAGTGTGCCATGGATTGGAAAAGGTGATAATCAGATCGCGCAAGGTCCGGACTATAAGCTGGATGTGGAAGAAGTTCAATGGCGTCGAGATTTTTGATATTTCCCTTCGTTTGTCTGGCGGTGTACGGTTTTGCATTGTTGAAGGAGTATCGGCTTCCGATTGATCAATGCTGGATATTTCTCGCCAAGTGCCACATAGATTCGATCAAGTTGGGCGCAATAGAGGTTTGCGGCGATGGTCCGACCATTTGGAACTAGCTCGAAGTAAATTACGCCTTAGAAATTACACCAAACACACAGAAGTGCCTTCTTTGATTAACGATCACATTTTGCTACCGGTTCCGCCGTTTGACCAGCAATCTTGTCGATTTTCGAGCAGTTTTCGGAATGTCTCGACACGTTTTTGAGCTTGAATTTCAGTCCCGGTTTTAAATTAATTAATTATTACTTCGTTGCGTGTCCCTTAGCGTCAATAACATTTGCGCTGCATCGTGTCTAAAAGAATGTGAATATCAGTTGAGCGTATTTTTCATCCGCATTTTTGGGTCGGAGGCATGTAACTTGTCTTTCGAGCTTTTCCCAGAGATGTTCAATCGAATTCATGTCCGGATTCTGCGATGTCCACTTCAGAACTTCCACCCGGCTACGTTAAAACCAGTTCAGCGCACGCGCCGACGTGTGTTTTGGGTCGTTATCTTGCTGAAAAACGTACGGCCGGCCAATATCCTCGTATTGAATCCTATCCATGATTCTATTTACACGTAGGAGTGTTACCATGGCAGCGTCAGAGAAGCAGCCCTAAATCGTACACGAATCACCACCATGTTTACCCGTTGTGAGCTGGAACATAGGAAGGCATCTGGAATCCACTTGGAATCCACACGAATCCACTTGATTGCGGACCAACTCCTTTCTTAAATTTCTAAACAATTCGCTAATATCTAGGTGTAAATAATGTTTGAAATGACACAGATGACATGCATGTCGACATGTATGGCTGCTTCAGATATTCATTTGTTTATCAATACGTAAAAGCTTTTACTTCTAGTAAGAAACTCTTGGAAAAATTATTCCTTGGAAAAAACACCTCAATTCTCTTTTTGATTAACGTTTTCACATCATCTTTTTTCTTCACGAAACCGTTGATCATTTAGAACATTTTAATCTAACAAGGGAAGTCACTTTAGCGTCCGCTTGAGATTTTGATGAGACTTGCACCATTGGTAGATTCGGAAGCTCTGATTCCAAATCCGTTTTCAAAAACGGCGCAATTTTTCTCGGAGCCGAGATATGAGCCGCCAAAGTTTATTTTCGACAGCTTCATTGACGTCCATAAACCATAAAATGTCCGACATAAGGAATAACTTAATTAAATAAGAAAATTATTTTGCGTGAGAAATGTGGTAGCAGCGAGTGGACGAATCAATTGGAATGGTATAGTTATTATGGGTGGATATTATGGGTGGATATTATGGGTGGATATTGGACGTGTTTTAAATATTGATAATGTTTATTTCGATTTGCTATGCAATTTGCAACTTTAATAACTTTAACCATTCCTTCAATTAATTATTGCAATTTGTTGAAAAACATTTCATTCTTTTTTAAAAGTTAAGGGTTAAACAGCCAACAAAATTAACTATCATTCGTAAAGTTAAATTATATTTTCGCAATATTTTTTGAAAATCAACTGCATAATGCACATTAAACTTGGTCATTGGAACAAATCCATGGTGTCAGTGAAGATTGGCAAAGTTGCCACCAGTGATGAGAGGAATGGGAATTTTTGAATTTTTGAAAAAAACTTCGGAAACCGGAATCCGGAATATCGCCCGTGTTAACCATGTTTTTATTACAAATTTATTGAATTGAAGACAGAAAATGTTTTTGGAAATATGTGATTCTGATGAAAAAGGTGTAACTAAAAAAATTATGGCTGAGATAGTCAGGTAGTCAGAACATTGTGAGTCGAAAAATCGGATATGGAAAATGGCCGGAATTCCGGATTCCGGCGGTATTTGGTGTTAACGTTAAATGAAAAGTGAAAATTTTGGAATGCGGAGTGCGGTATTCGGAATAAAACTTGAAAATACGGAAACGTGGAATTCGGAATTCCGCCTATCTATGATGTAGAACCAAGAAAAATTTAAAGCATCGAAACTATTATTGTTTCTTCCTGATTTCGGGAATACATGTACAAACAAGCCTCTTTTATTTCATGTCTGTATTGTTGAATTTTGTTATTTTTTAAGCATTTAGTAGTAGTTGGTTTTCATAAATTTTGCAAAAATATATTTTAATTTTTCCAGTGACAGTTAATTTTGTTAAATTTTGTTTTTTGCAATTTCAACCTTTAAACAGAATAAAATGTTTTTCAACAACATGCAATAATTAAAGAAATTTAGAAATAAAAATTACATAATTTTGCAACTTGCATAGCAAAAATTTTTCCAAATAAACGTTAACAGATACGGGCAAAATTCCGGTTTCCGGTTTCCGAAGTTTCAAATGTGCTTCCGAATTCCGAAATTCAAAAACTTCCATTCCCCTCATCACTGGTGGCAACTTTGCCAATCTTCACTGACACCATGGATTTGTTCCAATGACCAAGTTTAATGTGCATTATGCAGTTGATTTTCAAAAAATATTGCGAAAATATAATTTAACTTTACGAATGATAGTTAATTTTGTTGGCTGTTTAACCCTTAACTTTTAAAAAAGAATGAAATGTTTTTCAACAAATTGCAATAATTAATTGAAGGAATGGTTAAAGTTATTAAAGTTGCAAATTGCATAGCAAATCGAAATAAACATTATCAATATTTAAAACACGTCCAATATCCACCCATAATATCCACCCATAATAACTATACCATTCCAATTGATTCGTCCACTCGCTGCTACCACATTTCTCACGCAAAATAATTTTCTTATTTAATTAAGTTATTCCTAATGTCGGACATTTTATGGTTTATGGACGTCAATGAAGCTGTCGAAAATAAACTTTGGCGGCTCATATCTCGGCTCCGAGAAAAATTGCGCCGTTTTTGAAAACGAATTTGGAATCAGAGCTTCCGAATCTACCAATGGTGCAAGTCTCATCAAAATCTCAAGCGGACGCTAAAGTGACTTCCCTTGTAAAGTATGAACTGTTTAAAAATCTTCCATACATATTTCCGTAAATGTAAGCTTCAAATTTTAACATGGAGCTGTGTGTGAAGATAGAATGTGGGAAAATCTTAATTTTTCCTTTTGACGACTATCCTTAAATTGTATTGTAAAATTGTAAAAATTGTAAAATCCTTAAAATAAAAATAGAAAATCTCATTAGAAACACTCAAACGAGCTTTCATTTCTAAGAGAGCAATTGGCATATAGAAGGTATATGGCATATACAGTAACATATAAAATATGAACACACAATTTTTCACTTCTGTTAATTAAGAAAAACTGTGACTTTCACGAAATAAATTTTAATTTCCTCCCAAAAACCCTTTGGATTGTTAACAATTTCGGAACCGGAATTTTGAATTAAAAATTGGAATTTCGAAATCCGAAACTAGGCATATCCGGTGATGTTAGTGAATCTTCTACTGTCACCAGTTGGAAACGGAATACGTTAAATGTTAAACTTTAAAACTGAAAAAATTACAATTAGAAAAACTTATGAATTATATATATATATATATATCGTTTTTCGGAATTTGGATTCTCTCACTGCTCCTCAAAGTTTCGAGCATTTCCCAATGCAGTATGCCCTCCCAGTACCACAAAATGCAGATCACATATCTTCAAGATTAAAGTCGCCAGTTTGAACTTTGCACACCCTTTTTGTGCAATAGGCACACCTAGGACACCTTCTTCACACACACTGGATATTTCTCAAGCGGCTTCGACAGCTTTTTGCTTTCGATGAAAAGCGAAGAAATGCAAATGTAGCAAAATAATGGGTTTTGCCTCCTGGATAATTAACTGCTAAGAAGTAATGAAAATTTAAAACTTCAGAACAAACTCAAAACAGAGTCAGAAAAAAACGCTATCAGATAAATATATATATTTTACCAAACAAAAAGAAAAATTTTATGAAAAAAGATAATCTTAAAACTCTGTTAACTTATTCCTCTGCCCAATAGTTCATAAGTACGGTAATAGTTTTATTTTACAATTTAAGTCGTATTACGTAAATTCATCACGCTTCCCTCAAAATATCCCAGTCGCTATACATTTTGAATGATAAAATATTTATTGTTTCGTTGCTTAATTTGTATTGAAATTGTCTCTTTCAAATAAAATAACAATACTAATGAAAAAGGAACTGCGTCTTCAGACGGCATATTCAAAGACTATTCGACGATACTTCAGACGATATAAGAAATAATATTTAAAAAAGTACAATAATGAGTAATCATTTTGTGCTCAAGAAATAGCTGCCTCCAATGAATTGATGTAGTAGATCAAAATGATATCGTGGCGCTCAAATCTAATATTTTGCGAAGACTGTATTTATTAAGAAAGTTTAAGAAAAATCTAAGCGTAAAGTTAATCTGAAAGTTGTAAGAGAAGCGTAAAAATAGGAAAACCATTGTTTTCTTTCGGCGTGCTATAAAGCATGTTTATTTCCAATCACGTTAAACATTTTCTCGATAATTCTCATTATATCATAACGTTAGAATAGTTATGTTTTCGTTCTGAAAAGGTAAAAACTTCCACCATCTTATCAAAAGCGTGCAAGTCTTCTTAACAAGTAATAGAAAATAACTCAATTTTGGGTACCATTCATCTTCGAAAAAGATGGATAATCTACTAATTCTTTTAAAAAATTGCGTAACCCATAAAATATTAGCAACGAAATTTTTTATTGAGATTTTTTTCATCTTTATTTGATAACATTTATTATTAATGAGTTTATTTCCTTTGCGGAATTGAACGTAAACGTGCAAATAGCGTAATTTGATTATTTAAAGAATCTTTTCGTAAAGGGGTTTGTTACCAACCTTTATCAGATCATAATTGCATAATAATTGGCAATATTAGATAATAATTCGAAATATGCTGCAAAACTCGTTTACAAAACATTTGTACGTGATCACATTACCTCTTTCTAGAAATTTCTATGCTGTTTAGTGTTATACAAGCAAATCTTTTTTATATAAGTGTAATAGTCGAAGAATTGACGTACCAAAAAATAAACTGTAAAATCGATTTATTCATTTTACAAGGTAATAGGTATAGGTAATAAATTAGGTAATGTTAGGTAATGAATATACCTGTATTGTCCTTTTAAGAGATCGGTGCCTGATGGAAAAGCAAACACCATAATAATAAAATGATATTCTCGTTTGGACGACTACACATTCCTCTTCAATGTATGTTATCATTTTTTGAGACAACACACATTGATGAGATACAAAAGAGAGACCGTCTAAACGAGAATCTCAATTTGTTCTAATTTTTCCTCTTCTATTAGGCACCATTCTCTGAAAAGGACTATGTATATACAGGGTGGCTGAAAATTACCCGGACTAAAATTTCGCGCCTTCGTGAGGCGCACTGGCGCTTTTTCAGCGCAATGTTTTTTAATTTTTTTAATTAGCAATGTTTTTTTTACTATCTCCCAAATTTTCATGATAATTGGTTCGGTTTTAGCAAAATGGCAAAGCAAAATGCAAACCGACCCGCAATTATCGCATTATACAAGTCCGGAATGAGCACGTATGCAATTTGGAAGCATCTGGGAATTCCGAAAAGTACCGTCTACGATGCAATTTCTCGTTTCAAGGATCTTGGCACAACCCAGGACCGTGCAGGCAGAGGAAGAAAAACTGCGGTGACGACTTCTTCGAACGTCAAGATCGTCCGAGACAGAATCAGACGAAATGCTCATCAGAGCATCAGAAAGATGGCGTCCGCGCTGAATATGTCACGAGCTTCAATGACAACCATTGTCAAAAAGAAGCTTAAGTTGACTCCTTATCGTGTCAGAAAAGCGGCCATCCTTTCTCAATCCAACAAGCTCAAACGGCACCAAAAGGCAAAACTCCTTTTGGCGCGCGCGCGGGTTGGGGAACATCTGTCGACGGTCTTTTCGGACGAGAAGCTGTTCACCGTGGAGGCCGAATTCAATTCGCAAAACCATCGAGTGCTTGCCCGAACGTCCGAGGAAGCTTCAGAACTCGGCCGGACGATTCATCGTACGTCGCACCCCGTCAGCGTCATGGTCTTCGGTGCCATCTGCTCCAATGGCAAATGTCCTCTGATTTTCGTGGAAAAGGGTGTCAAAATCGACAAGGACTACTATGTCAATGAGATCCTGAAGAAGAACTTGCTTCCTTGGGCCCAAAAACACTTTGGTGGACAACGATGGGTGTTCCAGCAGGACGGGGCGCCAGCTCATACTGCAAAGTTTACGCAGGAGTGGTGCGCCAACAATTTCCCCTCCTTCATCAAGTCAACAGAATGGCCCGCCTCGTCTCCTGACCTTAATCCGTTGGACTACTCCGTATGGGGGGTCTTACAGAGTAAGGTCTGTGCTAGGCCTCACCCGAATTTGGACTCTCTAAAGAAAGCGCTGGTCGAGGAATGGGACAAATTGTCGGTGGAATACCTGCGCGCCACGGTCGACGCATATCCGAAGCGTCTTCGCGCCGTCATCAGAAACCGCGGAGATCGAATCGAACAACGATAATCTATTTATGTTTGTTATTGTAAAAATAAACTAAATATGAAATTTGAGTGTGTTTGAACAATTATTCACTGAAATACATTGGTTTTCATATAGTCCGGGTAATTTTCAGCCACCCTGTATATATAACCCACTATTAAAAATTAATCTACGTCAACACAGTAAAGGTTCAAATCTGTTTCGAGTTACACTACATGCAATAACGGTTGGCCATAAAGATGCATTATCTCGTTGAACCCTAAAATATTTCCCTAGATTATCCAGCGAAATATCTCCCTCCCTTTTCTTGAAACAGATAATGATATCCATATTTCATAAAACGCGTTAAATACATCCTCAGATCATTCAAGATTCATCTTATTTTTAGTTTTATCGAGTTAGCAATTCATGAATGACTTTCAGTCAAATCTTGTCTGTATTCCCATTTAGTTAGATCATTAAAGAATCAAATTTCTAGCAGTTATATTCCTAATTTTTACCATAAATGCAAGATAGTGTCAATTTCGGCAGAATTCTTGTATATTACGAAAGAGGCATTCAACGTGACTTCAACCATTTTAAGATAGAGTTGGACGAATCCACAAAGGATCCATAAAGGATAAAGTTCTTAGCGGGTTTTCAGTAATTTTTTAATTATTACTTTATAAATTACCAGACTAGTCGTTTTGGAAGTTCAGCAGAAACTTCAAACTAATCGTCGTCTATAATACGCTTCCTAATTTATTCAACAACGTAACCACGCAATTTGGTTCATTATTTGTCGTGGGATGCTTTAATTAAAAGATTGGAAAAATGTAATAAAACATAAAACACATTGATAAATTAGGAAAACCATTGTCAAAATGTTGAGTTTGCCACATATTTTTGGATCATTTGCACTCCACCGCCACCTAATCGCGCCGCATTGCAAAAGACTTCGCACCAATTGCGCAAAACACACAACTTTCAATTCATTATTATTTTTTTAAATCTTTTATAGCGTATTTCAAAATAGTTGACGTTGTTGTTGAAGTTGAAAAAACTCATTCTTCGATCGAATGTATCATTTAGGTGTGATCTTTCTCACCAACTGTCGTAAGCAATTACATCCACTGGCACGTTTTTAATATAATGAGAATTTAGAAACTTTTTAAATATTCAATTTTTTCTTTTATTTATAGGAATGTGCCTACCTTTTTTTATTATGATATATTATTTTTCGGACAACCTTAAAAATGTATCAAGAGGATGATTAAACACTATTTTAGCCGATTTATTATTAATTTAATAATAAAACTAACGATTGAATATCTTATATGAAATACAAAAATGATATGGTACCCTTAGCTAATACTTATTTAACTATTTTTGATTTAAGTAACAAAACATATTTCAATAGTTTTCTAAAAAAAACGAAGAGGGATTCTCTCCGTATAGAATCAACTTTTTTCCCATAAATAATTATCATCATTATCATTATTTCGAAACAATTAATTAAAATACAAACAATATATCAATTTTATTTGTCATCAAAAAAAGGTTTCAGTACGAAGTGTTTCTTTTTTGAATGTCCCTTGTCGAAATGGAGAAAAATGATGAATTGTATAATCTTGTAATTTTTAAATTTATATCGAAATACAGTAAAATTATAAAGATTGAAGATTAGAGAGAACATTAATAATAAGAAATAAAGAATTAGAATCACGGCACCAGGAGAAACGGAAAATTTAATGATGTTAACGAATTATTAAACTATTTCAATAAGAGGAACATAATTCACATACAAGATTCCGTTTCTGAATACTGCCCAAATGCAAATTATTCAGTCGAGAAGAGTTTAAGCCTTCCATATAAAGTAAAGCATTAAAATATTTGATGATCTAGATATCATAGTCCATGTAGAATATTTAATTACATCGAAAGTTAAATCAAAAGTTGAGAAATCAAAAATTTCATTTTTCGTGCATCTAATGTAAAAAAAAACTATCCTCCAATGTATACCTAATGTGATAATCGGATAGCCCAAGATCTGGAGAGTACAGTGGATGCAGGCGAAACTCTCCTTCGAGCTCTTGAAGGGCGGTTTTGACTTGTCCAATATGCCGCCTCATAGAGCACCTTGTTGGCCGTTGCGTCTCTTTCGAGTATTTCCCAATGCAGTATGCCCTCCCAGTACCACCAAAACGCAGATCACGTGTCTTCGAGATTAAAGTCGCCATTTCTGAAATTTGCGGTGATATAGATCTGTTTTAATTTTTCATCTTTTAGTTTTTAATCCAATTAATTATTCAAATAACTCATTCGAAAGTCCCATTTCAGTGGGCACATAAGCCTACGAAGCCTCAATGATACCTACATTCAGTGGAAAAAACTGGCATCATAATTAAATTTGTTATCTTCAAATAGAGATAAGTTGAAATGCTCATTAAATATAATTTCCTACATAAAGGACAATTTCTAAAAGTAAAAACCACCTTTTTTAAATTTCTAGTTATCATATAAAAGTTTTGAAGATACGGTGTGAAATTGGAAACAGATATAGTCGTCGCCAAATGATATTACCACCGCAAAATGTGGCGAACTTTTTCTATATTATTTTTTCATTTAATTTTTATGATTATTTTCTTGTTTATGATCGTTATATACTGTTCTGCTTAAATAAATTGAAGAATGCGTTTTAAGTTAGGTGTTTTTTCAATTATAGAATAAATGTGGAAAATCATAATAATCATAAAAATTAAATTAAAAAATAATATTAAATAATTTGCGGTGGTAATCGCATTTGGTGACGATTATATGCTTCTGCAATCATTAATATTGTAAAATTAAACATGCCCACTTGACTTTTTTCCTTTATAATCGAATAAAAGCTATTGGAATAAGATAAGTCAAAACTCCAAGGATGGAGGTACTCTCCAGATCTTGGGCTATCCGATTATCACCTTAGGTATACATTGGAGGATAGTTTTTACATTAGATGCATGCAGAATGTAATTTTTGATTTCTCAAACTTTGATTGCGTTTTCTAGTAATCTACGTAACTTATCCGGTGAAATTAAATATTCTATATAGACTATGCTAAGTAGATCATCAAATATTTTAATGGTTTAACAAACGTTCCAATTTTCACTCCCATTATATTTTCGCCCCGAGATCCCATTAATTCTAATTAAGACGTCTTTAAACAATATATTTAAGAGATCTTCATACTTTATTAGCTATAAAATTTTATTGATTAAACCGTAAACTTCTTTTAATTCATTTTTAGACGATTAAAATATTTAAACATTAGGCTGCAAATTTGCATATAAATGTGGGTGCATTTTATTGTTTTTTCAACTAATATCATATCATCATTTATTTAATGTTTATGTTATTAAAATTAGTATACTATTTAGGATAATATACACTATACAAACTTAATTTTTTATCAAGACTTTTGTTTAGGTGACATCATAATATAGTCGAATTTCCGTTTGTTTTTTTGCTAAACTATTTCAATATTTACCGAATTGAACCCATTCCTCATGTTGTGTTTAGTAATAAACTGATAAAATAAATTCATAAACGAACCCACTTCGTTTAAAAATACAAATAGCTGTTTTTACTTTTATCAATGCACTGATAAAACATTAAAGAAGAAATAAATTAACAAATGACGGCTGCAAAATCTTCTATTTTTTCCAAGACGAATTTATACTTATATGCTGCACTGATATCCACTTGTTTGGTAAGCTTTTTATAAATATACATGGAGTAATAAATAAAATAATTTTAACATTATGGGGAGGGATAATAATCTTGAAATATACCATTCAATAAGACTGGAAAGTTCAGTTTGTTAACTTAACTGTAAAACCTTTTATAAACTTTAGTTAATACTAATAATGATACAAAAATACACTGATTTATGTTGTTAAATTTGTGAGTAATATAATCTAAAATTAAGTAAACTAACAGAATTTTTCGAATTTCTAAGCTATGATGAATCAACATTTAGCATGCTAGGTAATCAAGGAAAGTTTAAAGAGGAATTATATCTTCGACCATAAAAAAATATTTATATATTCACATCAAATTCAAAAGAAGTTTCAGCTGAGTCCATTTAAGGCGGTAATATTAATTAAACTGTATTGTCCTTTTCAGAGATTGGTGCCTAATGGAAGAGGAAAAAAATTAGGATGGAATGAGGTTCTCGTTTGGACGGCCTCTCTTTTTAGACGGCCATTGTTTTTTTCAAAAAAATGGGCAGCACACCTTTAAGAGGAATTGACGAAAAAGTTGTTTGTGGCCGTGTGGCCGCCCATCATTTTCTCTTCTTTTATTGCTCTTCCATTAGGCACCGATCTCTGAAAAGGACAATATTATTTTTGATGGTTTACACAGTTTCTGATACATAGATTATTTTAAAGAACTTCTTTCCATTAGAATATTTACATGGAGTACTAGAAAAAGCTAAACATTTTAGAAATAGATCATTTAATTTGTTGTGCATATTTAATGCTAATGGGACATACATTTTATTTAGAAATTTACCAAAATGTATAAACTATGGGTTTTCATGAATTGTATTTTTCATTATTAAAGACTAGATTTCTTAAATGAGAGCTTAATGTAAAAGAGTTTTCTTTTCGTGCTCCCTACAGAAGACTGAGATGAGAGAAGAATCAGGATAAATTCTTAAAGAAACACTGCCTATGCACCATTTTTTCTATGTAACTCGGCTCACTATTATTTAGCTTTACTTGTCAGAATAACGTGAAAATACAAACCCTTATAAATATTCACACCAGTTGAGAAAATACTCCAAAAACATTCAGAAGGAGGCTGAATTTCGCTGTTTGAATCCGTCTTCCGTTCAACGCAGCTAGATGGCTTTGGACAGTTCACGGTGAATAAGTTTCGCGTTCTGAAGACGTTTTTTCTTGTTGGCTTCAGAATAAAGATTAACCTTCGATTTGATAATGTTCTTCATTTTCATTTATGTATTTTACATGCGGTCGCTGGACATTTCGACAGATTCCTTCAATACAGATTCTCGCCCTCTACTTGTTCCGGTTTCTCTGGAACTCCTAGACGCATACCGTTGCTTGCAACTTTTTAGATTTCCTTTAGAACTTCTGTTTTATAACTTAAATTTGTTTTATAATTCCACTGATACTAGTTACGTTCTTTTCATATATTTGGAGCAATTTGGTGTGGGTCTTTTTGGGTTTTTAATAGTACTGCTTTTATTTTGAATTGTCTAATCAAATCCATTTGTCAGTTCTAGACTTTGTTCGAGAAAAACTTTTATTGACGGCGACGAACTCAATCATTGTTCTTGTTCTTGTTCTCTTTTCAACTTGAAGGCTAATAATAGGAGCTTAGAAAACGTGTTCAAATCTAATATTTTGTGAAGATTTTAACATTTTTAGAGAGTTAAATCTGATAAGCTGGGGTAGACGATATTTTTTATGAAGTACACGTGAAATTTGTAAGAATATGTATATATATATATATCATATATTGTAAAAATCTGTAAAAACCTAATAATCTGTAAAAATCTACGTAAAAATCAATGCAATATACAAAAACATGCAATAAACACCAATGAAAGTTTAAAGAAAATGCTTATTCATGCATAATTTTAAAAAACTTTCTGGAGCAATTATTGAATTTAAGTTTATTGAGGTTAATAACATCCGAAAATATGCGGAAGTTTCGCAATTTACAAAAAAAACCTGCAATGTTTCGAAATAGTTAGAAAGAAAAAACATGATTAGATTAATAAAAATTCTCCCTAATTTACAAAAAACTCTTGAAACTTTAGCTCCTAGGAGAATAACTTAACACTCATTTTCCTAATTTCAATCAGCGTACTGATTCATTGTTTTAATGAATTATTTAATTATTCTTTATATTTCCCAAATATTGCAATCGAAATAAAAAACGTTTTATCAATATTTCGTAGTAGAGTGAAAATGATAAACTTGAAATCACATGAATATCGACAGAAAATTGATAGAACTGACCCAACGGTCTAGAGTGCATTTTCGGTACCTTAAATAAATGTATACATTTTCAGGAAGATCGGGCATGGTCATTTTGTGTATCTTTATGTATGCAAAAGATGGGAGGAATGAGGATCGTATCCCTGGAACAGTTATTTGAAGGAACGTTTCAAATGGTTTTCAGCGGACCTCTGGGCAAACTGTTTGATGGGTTTTCACGAAAGAGAAGTGAATATTGATTTTTGGATTTATGACAAAAATTAATTTATTTATTAGCTATATTAACGGTTGTTCCATTTAACAATTTTAGTATATGCATTGCAGCAGGATTAATATTAAGTAAGTATCCTATATAGATATATATATATATATATCGGTTTTTATATGTATTACAGCATGCTTATATATTGAACCAGGCACATGGCTATTTATTGTTTGTCTCACATTGAGTATGTTAATATGTGCTGTTAATCGGTTGTTCCTGAATGCGGAAAAGTTCATTTTGAGCAGGGATTGGGTAGTCGTACTTGGTGATGAATCAACACTTTCAAGTAATTTTTTTGAAATATATAGATTTGCGTTCAAAAGTATACGAAAAATATAATTTCAAGAAATAACTGAAAAGAAATCGCTCGTTTGGAATTTTAACACATAAATAGGACATCAGTAAAACTTTTAGGAAATGTATGGGATAAATTAATAATAGCAATTGTCTGCTTACCACCTAAAAACAGAGAAAAAGATATAACGAGGAAAATAAATTTAAAGATGAACATGTGACACCACAAGAGGGCGTTAGCCTTAAAATACAGTAATAAGTTTAGAAATTAGTTCCCGCGTTTTTTTACGAATATTAAACTGTAAAAATCTAGAAAAACTTGAACAAAACTATTCGATATAATTTCCGTCATTAATAAAAAACTTTTTCCAGAGATTGGTAACTTACAGATTCTAATTTTTCTGGCCATTTTTTGACGTCTTGATGAGCTTGAAAGCGTTGCTCCGTCTGACCATTTCTGGGAAAAAAATTGAATCCCACGAGACGAAACCCGCTATTTCTTCCGATTTGAACTCTTCCAGCGTATTCTTTACCGTTGGAGCCCCAGGTCGTTTTCATTAAGCAATACGATTTCATGCCGCAACTGCACTATTGCTATTAGGGTGAACCAAAATTTTTTTCCGATTTTTTATTAAAAATTTAAACATAATTTTACAACACATGAAAAACAATTAGGTTTCAAAGTAAACACCATTTGACTCTATGGCTTGAACCCATCTATCGGCAAGTTGTTCGATCCCGCTGCGGTACCACTCCTTGTTCTTAGAGGCGAAAAACTCGCGGCACCCGTTTCCGACATCGGCCAGGAGATTGAAGCTACGACCAGGAAGAAAGGGTGTCATGGATCGGATAAGGTGATAATAAGATGACGCAAGGTCCGCACTATAAGCTGGATGTGGGCGAAGTTCAATGGCGTCGAGATTTTTAATCATTTCCTTCGTTTGTCTGGCGGTGTGCGGTTTTGCATTGTCTTGTTGAAGGAGTATCCGCTTCCGATTGATCAATGCTGGATATTTCTCGCCAAGTGCCGCATACATTCGATCAAGTTGGGTGCAATAGAGGTCTGCGTCGATGGTCCGACCATTTGGAACTAGCTCGAAGTAAATTACGCCTTCGAAATTCCACCAAACCCACAGAAGTGCCTTCTTTGAGAAACGATCACGTTTTGCTACCGGTTCCGCCGTTTGACCGGGTTCCAACCATTGATTTTGTTTGTCCGGATTACTGAAGTAGACCCACTTTTCATCACAAGTTACAATTCTACGAATAAAACGGTAATCTTGTGGATTTTCGAGCAGTTTCCGGCAAGTCTCGACACGTTTTCTAGCTTGAATTTCAGTCAATGCATGAGGTACTTCTCGGCAGCGTCTATTGACCTTCCCAAGGGCGTGAAGATGTCGTACAACTGATGTTTGAGGAATATCGAGCTCGGCCGACAATCTGCGAGTACTTATTGATGGATTGGTCTCCACAGCTTCACGAATTGCTTCAGAATCCACTTTCGTAGGTCGGTCTGAGTGTGTCTTGTCCTCGAGATCAGTGTCGCCGTCGTTAAATCTTTTGAACCAATTTCGCGCAGTACGATCCGAGACCATATTGTCGCCTTCAACTTCGCATATCTTTTTTGCTGCTGCAGTTGCGTTGAAGCCTTGTTTCCAGTAATGGCGTAAAAAAACATGAATTTCGGATTTTTCCATGTTTCTTCTACAAGTTAAAAAATTTTAAATAAAAGACCAATTAAAAATTGTAATATATATTATGATAGAGCTGTTCAAGAGCTTTAAAATATGTATAACACATGTATATAAAAATCTTTATTTGGTAAAAAAAAACAATTAGACAAAAAGACATAGGAAATCGGAAAAAAATTTTGGTTCACCCTAATACGATGTGGTTAAGAAGCTCATTGAGCTCGAGAAGTAATCTGGATAATTTAAAGATAAAGCAATAATGTTTATTTAACATTCAAGTATTCTGAACATAAGATAATGATTTTTTGTCGTACGCGAAGAAAGTTGTTTATCAGTAGAAACTGATAATATATAGAACATAATAATAATTCGTAATAAAAATAGTTTTATTTTGACAAAATATCAACAACAAAAAAACGCGGAAATTAATTTCTAGCCTTTATGTGTATATAAAATTTGTCAATCGATCATAGTTATAGCTTGTAAATTAATTTTCGTATATTTTTGAACGAAACTCTATATATCGGTATTAATTTTAGATATGAATGCAATGCTTACATCATTAGATCAATTTGCCAATGTTATTTCTCCAATTTTAACTGGTGTATGTTTTAATTTTAATGAAACAAAGATATTTAAAATATTATGGACGGCTTAAAAAATCATGAGAAAAAATGCTGCTCGTAACCAACTCGGTTTAATGTTTCTAGTTATTCTAAATCACGCAAATTGAAATGAGCTTAATTTCCTAATACTTTCTATAATTTGTTGAAAACTTTAGATAGGCCTTGTTACTCTGCGCAAATGGCAAATAGAAATATTAACGAGAAGCTTCATTAAATAAGTTTAAATGTTAGAAATTCGTTTTCAATTGGCGTATTATCATAGCAAATAAGAAAATATATAGTAAAAATTTTCATGGAATATATAGACATCTTTGCCTTTGGGGGATTGTCCTATAGATTTGACTAATTACAAAACCGATATATTCAAATTTCTCAACACTTGATATAAACAAAGTTAGAATTTTCAATTTTAATTGCTATTTAAAGTTCTGCGTCTTAAAAAAATAATAAATAGATTTAATTTTTGATGAAATCTTAGTTACCCTTTCACGCCAAATTGAAATGATGATTTACCGATTTTTAAAACTGTGTTAAAGCTTTTATAGTATATCTAGGAAAGACTGTTCTCGACAATATAAACAAGTAATTCTTAAAATGCTCTAAAATTTTAATATCTTGCCCCAAAGTTATATTTGAGCACGTTTACTGAGCTCATTTAATAACTATACCATTTGGCGTGCCCTTTTTTATTGGAACGATGTTTAGCATTATATTTTGTTTTTAAAAAATACCGAAAACACACATATTTACCGCACATTTATGCAAATTTTGAAGAATTTAGAGCAAACTTTCAAACGAAATAAACAATGTTTTAATGAGTGCAATAATTAACTCCGCGAAACTAGAATAAAATTGTTTTTCTTAAATTTCAGACATTAGTAACTCTTTTCAACTTAAACGTTACTGTAATAATATTCGGAATCGGTTCATTGGTATCACTTTCCACCAAGTCATTCTTCTTATACTCAATTTACAAATCCAATGAGAGTCTTCATACAAAGAAAAAGGACGATGAACTGGGTAAAGTCGAACGATTTAAAAATAAAACTTTTCATTTTTAAGAAACTATCGTAAATGACGAAAAAAATATAAAATCAACGAACTATAGCAAGCAGGGAGTGTTATCTACCTACTATCATCAATCAACGTTTGCTGCAGCATTTGGAATGGCGTTGCTCTTCATGACTGTACTGGGCTTTGACGGGGTTATTATAATCCAATGAAAGTATCAATAATTATACTTTGTTCAGCTTGCCGTTGGCTATGGATCAGCTGCTGGTCTTCCCGACTATTTGCTTGGTGCTTTTAGATCCTACGGATCAATAGCTGGAATTCTCGGAGCTTTCAGTTACGCTTTCTTTGAAAAGCGTTATAGTGTGGCCACTTCTGGTATTATTGGCTTGGTTGTGCAGCAGATATTTGTGATAATGGCTACTATTTCGATAGCCTTGCCTGGTTCGCCAATGAATCTCAAAGGATATTTCTCAAACTTTACGATTCAGGTAGAAACTAGTTTCCAGCTTTATATATTTTTTCTATAAAGGGATGGTGGCATGACATGGTGCATTCATTTGACGGACAGAATGTAACCAATCCAGATCCAAACATTGATTGGAAGCACTTTACATCTAATGGTGTCAGTTTGGATAGTATATTTGTTTTCTTAATTGGTCTAGCAAGTGCTAGATACGGTCTCTGGTGCCTTGATCTTGCAATAACACATATCATGCAAGTTAACATTCCGGAAAGCCAGAGGAATACTGTTTTCGGCGTTCATAACGCATTCTGTCAAACTTTTTCAGTGTTGAAGGTAATTTAACTCAAAATACAGACATTTTAATGAACATTAAATGTAGGATATAATGGTTATTATTTTACCGCTTCCTTCAACATTTGCGATTTGTATTTTGATATCATATGGATTTGTTGCAACGGGCCATATTTGTTTTGTTTACTATCTAGTAAAGTCGAAAACATTACAAACCGTTGGGAAACGATTGACGCATGTGCAAAATAATGATGAAGAAGCATAAGACGATTGATACATAATTGTATATTTGTTATTTTTAATTTATTATGAAATTTATACTAAATACGGTTTAATAATATTAAAAACTTTAAAAGTGCGATGTTTACGATAAACATATAATTATATAATAATAAAAACCTGTTCCGATTTTTGATATATCTTACAAAATTTCATTTGGCGTAAGACAACACCGCCACTATTACTACGCATCTTGCAAAACCATGTTCTTCAATTTTTAAGCAATAATTTTTTTAAAGCGGGGTGGCGCATAATTACCCGGACAATAGTTTATCGCTATGGCGCACCATGCTCACTCACTTTTGTTGGGTAGATATAAACTTTTTAACATTAAGAAATAATTTTTCCAGTTTAATGACAGTCTGTTCCGTTTTAAGGTAGTTGTAATGGTTACAGTCCATCGATCGTCGATTATCGTGCTGTTGTGCTTTTGATCTTCGATTATCGAAGCAGAAACTCGGGTCGTTTAGTACCGTATACACGCCAACTGGTTTGGATGATTCAATAACACCCCAACTGTAAACAACTTTAGTGCGTTTTTTTGAAAAACATTGACTTTTTACTTTCTTTTTCTTGATTTTTTCGAGATTTTTACATTTTTTGATTTTTCAAGCTTAAACTTAATGATTTTTAATCCGGATTTTTTTTTATGGCCTAGTAAATTGTCTTGCGGTTTTCATGATATAATATTTGATGCACTGGGACAAATATTCTTTGAGATATAGATGATTTTAACATAATTTTTCATTTTTTAATATGAAAACAATGCAAAAATGGAAAATATTTTGTTCGTAGCATCTACAGTTGATATAGATTATACTAAAAGTAATTTGGAGAAAATCCTATTGTGCAATGTAGAAATATTTTGATTTTTCTATTTCTCATCTTTTCCATGTTTTATTATTTAGTTTATTATTGATTATTACTATAAGAAAGAAATGTTTCGTTTAAAATTCGGTTTCTCTAAAACTAGACAGAGTTTTGAAATATTCCATTTTTCAGCCACGAAATATCACGCTGAATGCCTTCATTTCTTGTCGTGTTCAAATAACGTGGATCAACATTTTTGATCTCACAGGCGACATAAAAATTTTTTATGCGAGCTCTGTATAATATAGTCATAAAATGAAAATTTTAGAATCGATGACTTTAATTAAGCACAATGAGGAGATTATATGCAAAAGTTTACAATTAGAAGAATTAACGGAAGGTTTTTATAGAAAAGGTTGAATATGAAAATCGAGGTCTCTAACAAGGCAAGAAAATCATTTAAATTTGGTGCCTAACTATAAAATTGGAAGTTGGAACAAATTAGATATTTATTCCTATTTAGTGTGATGGAAACGACTATTTATAATTCAAGCTATTGTGATATAAGAATATGCTATTAACTTTTGATCTCATGATTAATATTGTACTTTCTTTCAATTAACGGATTTTCGTTAGCCAATTCTACTGAAAATCATTTTTTATGCGTTTTATTGAAAGCTGGAAGTTGAAGGTAAAGCACAATGAAATTAAAGATAGCAAAAATCGATCGTCTTCGTTAGTTTCTTACAAGGGAAGTGTTTTAGGTCTCCATCTCAGATTTTGATAAAACTTTGCAGATAGATTCCTTATGGCTTGATTAGTATACTGTCAAAAAATTAGGACCTACAAAATGGTTTAAGTGGGTAAAAAATGGGTCTAAAACCCAAAAAATCGCGATTTTCAAACGCAAATTTTATATAGTTAATGTTAATCAATCCGGTTCATATTTTAAGGGGTATACTATCTTATTAAAAACTATCGTTTTATTATATTTTTTTTAATTTTCACGTGTTTTACGTGAACCTGTTTTTAATAAATAATGGTTTTATTGACCACCGAAACATCGGGGCAACAGCGCAGTGGCAAGACGACGGGACATGGAACAGCAGGGCGAGGGTTCGATTCTCATTGGGCGTGGTATGTTTCTATTATTATTAATAATCATTCTATATTCGAATATCTCTGTGGCGCTTTTTTATTTTTACTTTTCAAGATTTATATGATAACCTTTAAATGTATTATTTATTAAATCAACAATTATAATGATTCTCAACAATCATATGTTGAAAGCATAAAAATTTTTCACAATAAAGACAACGTATAAAAGATACATTTTTACAGTTACTTATCTCACAGCCGTTGGGGATCTCTTTTGGGAATAATAGTTGCTTCGGTGTATAAAAAGATCCTGGACGGTCGACTTTATATCCACTAGCAAACCAACTGTACTTTACCCAACTGTGGAGTTTCGGTGAACAAAGCTGACGGTAAATTAAAGACAAAACCTATGAACATATTATAATCAAGCATCTAAAAGTTAGTTACCTGAAGTGTGGAAGACCTTTGATGTATTTGAAAGCTTGGTTCACATAACCGTGCATACTCCGTGATGATTTTTATAACACTCTTGAATCCTCCAAAGACACCGACATCCAAGGGTTGAATCATACCTGTACAACCAGCAGGAATTTGCAGTGTTTTTAATTTATTATCTTCATTATTTGGGTCCGAATAACCGTTTGCATCTTTCCATCCGTTCCATGAATCGATAATAAGCAACGAGCTAGCCGGAACCCATTCATCGAAAATTACTGTGTTCAAAAATTCCTTCATCAACGGTTTTGTCATAATGTGGCTCGTATGACAGCGAACAACCAAGTTGGAAAAAGAACTTCGAAAATTTCTTGGAAATCTTCCGTTGTTTTCTTTCAGAACTACGAAAAGACGAGGATGTAGTTTTCCTTCTGCAGATATTACAGGAAGCACTGTGTAGCTGTGAGTAGTGGAACTCACAGTGTTCACAGTGCATTCAACTGTTTTTGTGCCTGTGTACGTCAATGTTCTCGCAGTGTTCATTTCCAATTGAAAACCACTTTGATCTGCATTAAAGATCCTTCTAGGTGAAAATGCTTCCAACTCCTGATTTGCCACAACCAAAAAGTTTTCTGCACTGGCCAATAGTTCATCTCTTTTCTTATGTCGTATCACAGACACAAACTTCGTGATCTTGCGGGAAGAAATTCCACGTGCACGCTTCCAAGAATTGATCCAAGAATTAGAACACGGAAAGGCCATATCAATTTCGTTATCTTTCATAATTTTTCCTATCATATACCGCAAGGTAGAATCATGAAGGATATGACCTTTATCTATGCTCTCCTGCACCATTTCGAATAGCATCTGCGATATTGTGGAATAATTATTCCGGCGATCTGTCACTACTCCACCTTTAATAGTATGATTGAAATTTAACTAATACAGAAAATACCATTTTTTTCGTATTCACGGAGCTTTTTAACATGGTGCTCATTAGAAATGAAAGAATAGCGGTTATTAAGAGATTCCAACGAAGGCCTTTTCTTTCCATTCCTGTATCGTTTTTTGGAAGAGCCAAAGTACTTTACAGCTTCCGTGACTTTTGTTGTTTCCACGAGCTGTTCACCAAAACGAACGAGATCTGAAGAATTGGAATCACAACTGCAACCATTTAGTAAACATGGTTCAGCGCATTTGAAATATCGGTTTATACCTTCATCAACATCGTCGTCGTTCGGAATCAGATGATAGTCCTCTTCAATTTCCAGAAAACCGCTGTCAGCTTGTTCCAATATAGAAAAATTGACTGTGCAATTTTTAGATGTTCTCGTGAAAGACTGGGAACGTTTTGAAGGTTTTTATGCTTTGCATAAATGTATTCCACAATCAAATCAGAAGAGCTCATTGAAATTTATAATTTATAATATAATGAAAATTTATAAAAAAAAATAGCCGCTTAAATACAGTATCGAAAAAAGGAACATCATATCCTTTTTCGAATGTATAAAATGTCGATTATCTGGTAAATTATCATTATAATCTTGAAAAGTAAAAAAGCGGCCCAGAGCTATTCGACTAGTAATAGAAATAGAAACATATCACCCCCAAGAAGAATCGAACCCTCGCCCTGCTGTTCCGTGTCCCGTCGTTTTGCCACTGCGCTGTTGCCCCGATGCTTCAGTGTTTTTTAAATCATTATTTATGAAAACGCACAATTTAAAATAAAATTCATTAGCTTTATTCCATTATTGTGGGTAAACGGGATATTTCTGAATTTCAAACCGATTTTTCACCTACTTAAACCGTTTTGTAGGTCCTAATTTTTTGACAGTATACTAATCAAGCCATAAGGAATCTATCTGCAAAGTTTTATCAAAATCTGAGATGGAGACCTAAAACACTTCCCTTGTTAGTTAAAAAAAACATGGAAAAGATGAAAAATAGAAAAATCAAAATATTTCTACATTGCACAATAGGATTTTCTCCGAATTACTTTTAGTATAATCTATATCAACTGTAGATGATACGGACAAAATATTTTCCATTTTTTGCATTGTTTTCATATAAAAAAAAGAAAAATTACCTTAAAATCATCTATATCTCAAAGAATATTTGTCCTCGTGCATCAAACATTATATCATGAAAACCGCAAGACGATTTACTAGGTCATCAAAAAAATCCGGATTAAAAATCATTAAGTTTAAGCTTGAAAAATTAAAAAATATAAAAATCTCGAAAAAATCAAGAAAATGAAAGTAAAAAGTCAATGTTTTTCAAAAAAACGCACTAGTTGTTTACAGTTGGGGTGTTATTGAATCATCCATTTACTGTTGTGACCAGTTGGCGTGCGTATATGATACCATAAAACGTTACCATAAGTTTGGCACAGTCACGTGGAAGACCAACTTCTGTAATTCCCACTCACCGTGTTGAAGCTATTCGATCAAAAACCAGCCGGAACCGGCCGGGTTAAAACGGGCCGACCCGGGGCCCTAAAATAAAAAAAATTTAGTTTTTTTTTTTAAATTTTAGTAAAAATTTTTTATTATTGATATGTTTCTTAAAATATCGCGTGTACGTTTGTTCCTCAACTATATTAGTAGTTATTTGAAAAATTTAGGGCCAACTTCCAATGTCAAATTTGTCAAATAAATTTTTTCAAACAAAAATTCAATTTTTTTAAATATTTATTTTAACATAAAATATCATCAAATAAAAAAATTTTATAGAACCATGATATGAAATCAGCAGGGTGACGATTTAATGGATTGACAACCCTTTCAGATAAGTTTTTTTTTTAATATTCTCCGCTGTTTCCGCTCCACTTTATCCCTTTCTGCATGACAGCTACTGGAGTAGAAAAAAGAATATACTCACCTATTTCAACTCCTCAAAAATTTTTTTTCGTGCATTCCTTCCGAGAGAGTTTTCGAAACTACGTTCTCGAAAATGTCCTATTTATTGGAAAAAAGAACTTTATTAAGTTATGAAAATATGGAACATATAGTTTTTTGCTCTCAATTTCTTGATTGACTTCCTGATATTTTATGCTAAAATAAATATTTTAAAAATTACGTTTCGTTTGAATAAATGATGTTGCCAACTTTTCCGGGCCGGAGGGCCGGGCCAGGGCCGAGACATTGAGGGTCGGAATTTCCCAATTATGACCGGAACCCACATCGGAGCATGATGACTACTGACATGAAAATGAGGCGGAGATCAATGGAAAGGGTAGTCAAACGTAAGCTAAACATGACCAATCATCGAGTTAGAAAAGCTGCTATTTTGTCGGATTACAAAAAACAAAGACATCTCTAGAAAGGAAAACATCTTCTGACCCGTATGCAAAAGCACACCATTCCACCCTTACACGCCGAAGGCAGTCAATAGAAAAATTGCCTTCACATAGAAAGAAATATAAACCAATTTGATCACGCGTTCAACAAATTTATTCTTTTTTGTTCTTTTTTGTAAAACAGTATTTCGACTATTATAGGAGAACGAGTGATTTTTATAAGACGTGAGTTATATCATTTTGTTGCTCGTATAATTCTGAATTTTTTGAAATGCAACATGACGTGGTTACGATATTTAACGTGTATTATATAGTCGGTTGAAAGTTTAAACTTTTAAAAATAATAACTTTGCTTAGAAAAATAATCCAATTTAAAGTCAAACATATTATTGCTCAGCCGTTGTGCCCACTATCAATAAACCCTTAATCTCAAAAATTAAAAATAAAGTTTTCGAGTTATTCGATTTTAAAGTTTTGCACATTAAAGTACATTAATTTGATAAAAATTTTTTGTGAATTTTGTGAGTTTTCATGATTTCTAGCATGACGATTGGATAAAAGGAGCTAAATAAATACCCACATTATCGAAGATTTTTCAAAAATAGGATTATCCTGTCCTAAATTCCATAAAATCAGTTTTCAATATCAACTCCGAAAAACGGAAATAAATTGAAAAATGAATACTAAGCTTGAAATAGGTATACTAAACTACATAAACATTATTTTTGGTAAAATTGTGCACAAAATTGCCGTTGCTCTGTAACCGAGGAGCACCTTATTTGATAGTTTTGTAGAATGGGCCTGATTTGTAATGTTACAAAGCCCGATGTTAAGAGCATACTATGGCCAAAAATTTGACACTAAAAGTTAGCAAATTATATTTGATTGGTGCTCATGGGAGCATTTTTATGTAAAAACCATATATGGCTGATTTAAGTGGTCATTTTTTGAAAATCATGTTTCTGTACTGACTATAGTGTTTACAAACATTTATTCTATGAGGAAAATTTAGCAGCGTTAGTAGATTTTATGTTTTAAATATTTTAAGGACAATATAAGGTGAAAAATTTTAGAATCAAATAATTTGGAAATTCTATTTTTAATTTTTGAGTTTAAGACTTTATTAATAGAGGACACAACGGCGAGCAATAATATACTTGTATTTAAATTAGATTCTTCTTCTAAGCAAATTTATGATTTTTTAAAGTTTTTTAAGAACAAAAAATAATACATTTGATGAACGCGTGATCAAATTCGTTGATATTTCTTTCTATGTGAAGCACCGGCCATGGTATGAATTATTTATTTGTTATAATTTTTTTATATTCTATAAAACGACTTAAAGGTAAGTATATTATAAAATATTGTTTTTATTTAATTGTTTTAGTGTTTCGTAACAAGAAGAACCTTATGCTACGTTCTTATCAACAATGATGGCCAAGAAATTTCTGTTCGACAAATTTTGCAAAAGGAACAGAATTTGTTGACAGTGTTTTCTGACGAGAAGCTTTTTGCTGTAGAGGACTAGTTCCACTCTCAGAATAATCGAGTGCTTGCCAAGACTTCCCAAATTCTACTGAGATTGGTAGATTGGTAGGACTGTTCATCGAGTGTCAAATCACGCTTACGATGTGGAATTTTGCAGCCAAAATGGTGCATTCTATCGAGGCTTCAGATTGGCCTGCTTCTTCGCCTGGTCTAAACCCCCTCACCTACTCCGTTTGGGAGTATTACAAGAGAAGGTTATCGCGAATCCCCACACAATTGTGGAGCCATTAAGGAAGACTATGAACAAGGAATAGAGCAGTCGGTATGACGACCACCTGCATACAACCATCGACGCCTATTCGAAGGGTCTCCGAGCTGTTATCGCTGAACAAGGCGAGAGAGTTGAACAGATTTAAATTATAAATTTAATTATTATCAAGTTATGAGAAATTGATAATTCCAATTTTATTTTCATAAAAAATAAAAGTAATAAATCTGATTTGATCTAGAAATTTTGAAGAAATATAATGAAAAACAGAGAAATTATTAACAGAAATTTAATATTTGTTTCATGATCTCTTTGAGACCATTGAAAATAATTCAAAAATGATCAAATAGACCTTTCAATTTCTTAGATTTTGATAATACATTAATAAAATTTTTTTGAATCTCATCTCATTCTGACACTTGGTTCTTGAGTTTCATGCTCTCAAAGTTTTTCGGGTAATTAAGCGCAAAAACCCCCTTTTGAACCTTAAAACAAATTAAACACGAGTAATCAATAAAACTGTTCTAAGCAAAAAAGAAATTCAAGTTCGAAGAAATTACACTTTAAAATGAAAAATTTAAGTATAAAGTGAAGGTGTGGTTTTTGCAATCCGTTCACTCTTTTTTTTGCAAGGTGCTTTGTTTGTTGTTATATTGTGCCTAATGGAAGAGGATAAAAATAAGAAAAAAATCATGATAAAAAATCATCAATACCTATTATCAAAATCGGAGAAATTGACAATTCCAATTTTATTTTCATTAAAAAAAGTAATAAATTTGATTTTATCTAGAAATTTTGAAGAAATATAATGAAAAACAGGGAAATTATTAACATAAATTGAATATTTGTTTCATGATCTCTTTGAGACCATTGAAAATAATTCAAAAATGATCAAATAGACCTTTAAATTTCTTAGATTTTGATAATATTTAACAAGGGAAGTCACTTTAGCGTCCGCTGGATATTTTGATGAGACTTGCACCATTGATAGATTCGGATGCGCTGATTCCAAATCCGTTTTCAAAATTGGTACAATTTTTCTCTGAGCCGAGATATGAGCCGCCAACGTTTATTTTTGAAAAATTGCGCCGATTTTGAAAACGGATTTGGAATCAGCGCATCTGAATCTATCAATGGTGCAAGTCTCATCAAAATCTCAAGCGGACGCTAAAGTGACTTCCCTTGTAAAAAAAGAATATTGTTTTTAAATCTTCGTTAAAAACTCATAAAACTATTATTCACGTAATGTTTTAACCCATTCACCAGATTATTAGTATAATCTTTATTTATATTTTTAATAGTTTAGAAAACGATGTAAGTTGATAAAACTCGGTTAACCTCTATAACAATTCAACTAAAGATTCAATTCTGAAATTATTCTATATTCATGGTGAATGAAACATCTGATAGCAACATATCTTTAAGTCACCACTTACATACACACGAATTAAGCTTCGGAAATGCGTTATTATTTGGTTCATTGGCAACAGCTATAATCAGTATTTTATCATTAGCGGGTGGTTGTATGGCACCAATATTAAAAGCCGATACAAAACATAGGTTACATTTGATGAATTATTAATTTTTATTAACTTTTGAGCAGATGGATGCACTTTTTTGTATCGATGGCCGTAGCAACTCTCAGCTCTGATGCTATTCTTCACATAATTCCTCAGGTTGTTGACGATTTGGACGTAATAATATATTTACTTCCCTTTAAAGATGTTGGGTAGTCATAGTCATTCTCATTCGCACGGTCATGCTGAAGGGCACGAGGAAGAAAATGAAAATCCAGAGGTAAAGAAAAAATAACAATGTTATTCATAATTATTTCAGTGGAATAAAGTAACGAGTCAACGTAAGAGTCTTCTCCGACTGTCTATAATTGTTCTATCTATTTATATACTGTACTTTATTGAGTTTTTCATATTTTATAGGAAAAAGAGCATTGCAAAAGTAAATTCAATCAAAGAAAAGAAGATTAAAGTTTGATTTTTAAGGAAACTAATCGCATTATTGGAATTGAGAAAACGGTTTCAAATCATGCATGGAAATGCAAAAGTTCGGATGCTGTAGCAGATGGGTCAAACGAAAATTTAATGGGCTCATCAGCTACAGGAGAAGAATTAGAAACTTTAAATGCGTACGTTCTAATTCAACAATTCATATTAGAGCTCTAATGCGAGTTATTTTGTCCTTAATTAAGTTTGGTATTAATTAGAAAATCATGAATTTCCGTTTGTCCCGGAATACTCTTATTCCAACTAAACATTTTTAACACACAAATTAGAGATCACCGGCAAACCTGGGCATCGTTTACCGAAATTTTGCCGGTTTCCAAGAAACAGATGTTACCCGTAAACCATTGGTTATAACTTTTATGTGGTTTTCATTGCAATTAATTTATCAGTAATACTTAAACACACCGAAGGCAGCCAATAGAAACATCGCCTTCACCTAGAAATTAAAATCAACGAATTTGATAATGCTTTCAATAAATTTATTCTTTTTTTTTGTAAAATATTAATTTGATTATTTCAAGAGAACTAGGAACTTTTATGAGACCTCAGTTACATAATTTTGTTACTCGTAAAATTCTGCATTTTGTGAAAGAAAACATGACCTGGTTACGGTAATTGACGTGTATTTTATAGTCGATTGAAATTTTAAACTTTAAAAAGTCGAATCGAAAAAACAAATTAAGTTTAAAGACAAGTACATTATTGCTCGCCGTCGTGCCTTCTATCAAAAAATTTTAATCTCAAAAGTTAAAAAGAAAGTTTTAGAGTTATTCGATTTTTAAGTTCTGCAGTTTATAGCACATTAATATGATAAAAATGAGTAATTTTGTGAGTTTTCATGATTTCTAGCATAACGATTGAATAAATGCCACTAACTAAAATCTTTAGTATCAATTTTTTTTATAAAAATCCGTTTATCCAGTTCTAAATTCCACAAAATCAGTTTTCACTAAGAACTCCGAATCTTCCTTGTAAGCCCTGAAATATCAGAAAACGGATATCAATTGAAAAATTATAAATAAGCTTGAAAGGATTATATTAAACTACAAAAATATTATTTTTGGTAAGATTTTGCAGAAAATTGACGCTGCTCTGTAATCGTGGAGCACCTTATTAGATAATTTTGTAGAATAAGTCTGATTTTAAATGTTACGATATCCAATGTTAGGAGCATCCTTTGCACAAAAAGTTTACATCAAAAGTTAGCTAACGTTTAGCTAACGTCTTAGTTGGTGCTCATAAGAGCTTTTTTTTTTAAATAAAAACCATTTATGGAACATTTGTCATTTTTTTGTAGTCATTTTTTGAAAATAATGTTTCTGTACTAACAATAGTCTTTACAAAAATTGATTCTATGAGAAAACTTAACAGCGTTAGAAAATTTTATTTTTGGAATATTTTAAGGACAAAAATTAGAATCAAATAATTTGAAAAATCTATTTTTAATTTTTGAGATTAAGACTTTATTGATAGAGGACATAACGGTGAGCAATAATATATCTTACTTTAAATTGGATTCTTCTTTTAAGCAAAGTTATGATTTATTAAAGTTTTCAACTTTCAATCGACTATAAAATACACGTCAATTACCGTAACTGCGTCATGTTGCATTGAAAAAATTCAGAATTTTACGAGCAACAAAATGATGTACTGACGTCTCATAAAAGTCACTAGTTCTGTTAAAATAATCAAATTAATATATTGCAAAAAAAACAGAAAAAAACTTTTGAAAGCGTGATTAAATTAGTTGATGTTTAATTCTATGTGAAGGTTGTTTTCCATTGGCGTGCATAACGCTAAACTACTTAACGTTATAATTTTTTACTTGAACAATGAATTTGTAAATGTGTAAGAAAGTCAAAATTCCATTAGCTATAAAATTACTAACATTCCAGTATGAATGAGGTTCTCGTTTGGACGACCTCTCTTTTTAGACGACCATTTTTTTACGAAATTATGGGCAGCACACATTGAAGAGGAATTGACGAAAGCACGGCCCGCGGTTTTCCTGTAAATGTCTCTTAAAATTGACACTTCTGACCTGTTTTTAAATTTTTTTTGGAAATATTAGTTTCCTAACAAACGTTTTAAAAATTATTAAGAATAGTAAAGAATTAAATTCGTAATAAAGTAATTGTTCTATTTAGTTCATTTGCCGATGAATCATTCAAAGTGGACGAGAAAGCGAAATTTTGCGGGTTACAGGTTTTTTTTTGTATTTTATAATCGCCATAATATCACTCAAAATATTAATGCCAATAAATTTTAGTAACTAGAAATTAGATGTAAATATAATGAGTCTGTTTGCCTGCTTTACGCTTTTATATTGGTAAAGAGAGATATTATATACTGTAGTTACAGTAAATATATATTGAAAAGAAAATGACGTCTTTTGAGCTTTTCCAACAAAATATTTTCAAAAATTACCTTCTGAAAGGGACCGCTTGCTGGGCTTTTTTATTTAGGATAGTATGATTAAACAATTTTAGCTAAATTGAACTATCCAATACTTAATTGAAGTAGATTATATATCCTAAAATAGTGGAAGCCGTCATTCAAGAATGCTTCTAACTCATTCAACAATTCAAGCCTTTTAAGATTCAAAAAACAACGTGGTGTCTTTAAAAAAATCCTGTGTAAGTTTTCTTGATGGCTTTATTCTTCAGACCCGTGCTGTTATTATCCTTGTCGGCGATGCTATTCACAACCTTGTTGATGGTATTGCTATAGGAGCGTCGTTCCTAATTTCTGTTAAACTTGGAATCATAACATCCATTGCTGTTGTCTGTCACGAGTTACCCCATGAAATTGGTAAGTTTTAGAAAGTTTTAGAAAACAGTTTATTTGTCTTATCCAGGTGATATGGCCGTTCTATTGGAATCTGGTCTAAGCTTAGCAAAGGCGTTGGTTCTCAATCTTCTATCTGCTTTAACGGCCTTTATTGGTCTGTTTATCTCTCTAGCGATGGGGAAAAATGAAGAGTTTGAAAATGTCTTACTGGGCATTACAGCTGGAATGTTTTTGTATGTTGCTTGGATAGATATGGTTTGTCATGTAAAAAGAAGATACTTAAGAATTTATTTATTGTAGTTATCTCATTTAAAACACGACGCAACACACAAAGACCATTGGGTATTGGCTTGTTTGATGCAGTTTATTGGATTTACTTTTGGTTTCTCTCTTATATTTGCTCTGGGCTGGTTTGAGCATTTGTTACATACCGGCTAAACTACTCAATAATATTTATTGTTGTTTTTTTTATTTTTGTTTTTAATAAGTTAATATATTATTGTCTACTTGTTTAATTTCCTTTTTAATGCTCAATATCTGAGTCTCAAATTATGTGCATGAGAAGTCCACCTCCAGAAACTCAAGAAAGCGAATCGGAATCCTGGAGAAGAAGGTTTCCTGGCCAACTATTGCAAGCCAGCCGTGATGATTTGAGAGAGCTGGTCCGCTTCTCTATAAGAAAAGCACAACGGACTCCTAAGTATCCTAAGTAAATAAGTATCTTAAGTAAGTTTAATGCTCAAATATTCACGGATAGTGTCCAATACAATGTGTGTTTAATTAAACTACTTTCACTTCATTGCTTTAATAAAACCCGAGGATTATTAAATATATCCAAATCTAGTTTAAGGTTTCGCTGAATATCCTTTGAACCATTTTCTCATACAATATGTGAAACAAATTGTTTCAAATACCGAATTGAGTGGACATAATTAGTTTCAAAAAATTTTGACGCATGTTAAATTATTTTGCAACATTCGTCAGTATATATCCCTTGTCCATCTCTAAGCTAATAACAAAATGAACAAAGTGGTCTTATTCGTTCTTGCAATTTTATTATTTCAATCATTCGCCTGTCCAGGATTATTCAGTGGCATTGGCGGTGGATGTGGCGGAGGTTGTGGTCATGGATGCCGGCGGCATAAGAGGTTTAAAGAAAATTAATATTAAAATTTGTTTGTCTTGATTTTTTAGATCAATTGATAAACAGGAGGAGTTTTTTGGGATTTCTAGTAATAGTTCGGATATGCTATGCAATAGTCCAGAATTGCGAAGTTTAATGATAAATGCAATGCGAGAAGATGCTGTTAATTCAAGCAAGCTTATTCAGTTATCGCTGGAAGAAAATGATTTATTCCGATACGTCGTGGTTTGCTCGGATGTAAGTTGTTCTTGTAAAATAGACGTGTCGACGTTTAGATGTTTCGTTAGACGTTAGAAAGACGAATACGTTAGAAAGTTAGATGTTCAGAAAGTTAGAAAGTTAGAAGACGTTAGAAAATAGACGTTTTCGGAATCTATTTTCTAATTGATATGATTAGTGACAGTCAAGAGACGTAATAATAGTAAATCTATAAGTTGATTAGTTTTCAATTAAGTTTTGGCTCACTTTTATAAAAGTATGGACTTTTACAAATGTCTTTTAACAGGCTGGGCTAAAGCCACAGATAATAATTTCGATTTTTTCGATAAAAATAGTTTTAAAATTAAAAAAATATTATTTATTTATTTTTATTATTCCTTTCAGAGATCGATGCCTAATGGAAAAGAAAAAATTAGGGGCGGAGAAAAGGTCTTGTTTAGACAACCACACAGCCATTAAGGCCATCGAATCTCTTCTTCTTTTGTTTCTCATCAATTTTTGTTATTTATTTTTTGTTTATTATTTGGTGACAAGAAATGAAAATTTTAATTTAAAAATGAAAATGGATGAAACAAAAATATTGATGACAAACAAAAGAGGAAGAGATTCGATGGCCTTAGTGGCCGTATGGCTGTCTAAACAAGACCTTTTCTCCGCCCCTAATTTTTTGATCTCTTAAATAAATATTATTAAAAAATTAAAAAATAAATTAAACATTGTTGAGTTTTATTCAAAAATTTGATTGTTTCAACAATATATTATTTAGATTAAATCATACTTACTTACTTGGTTACTTAACCAAGTAACCAAGTAAGTAAGTATGTTTGTTTATGTTTCATTTATGGTAATTAGCCTCCGAACACATAACGTAATTAATTTCTATCATCCAAAATATGGCCATGGCCATGGGCGTCAAAACTCATATGGGCTATAATTAATCACGACTTAATTTTTTACAGTTGGCATGTTCACGCCACCCTCAAATTCCATTATTTTTAGTTATTTTTTAACTAATTTCCACGCGAACTTGTAGCGTTTGTAGTGCTTGTAGAACTTGTAGTGAAATTGTAGGAAATTAATGATAAAATACAAAAAAAACGTCAATTTCTATTACTAAATGAAGATCTAAAGTCTTAAATGATCTTGCCAAAATATTATTGCGGATGGCGTCCGTATTTGTCTCAAGTCATAACATTCTTTTAGGCCCCATTCGTGTATGCAGTTCGAATGGATACGGCATATTGCAGTTCAAACAATGAGTATCATACTTGCCATGCATTTGCTATTTAGCACTTTGATCAAGTTTAATTTATAATATCGCCGTATGATTTGTTGACAATAAAAGTATTTTTGTTGGAGTTTTAGCATACACAAATATAATAAAATATTCGAACTATTTATTATATTTTATTTAACAAATTTGTGCGTCTTGTGTGCCTGGAATTCCTCTTCTCTGATTCTCATTATTTCCTCAGATGCGATTTGACTCTTTGATAGAGATATGGTTTTGGTTCATCTGTCAATAATTTACATTTTAAAAATTACAACAGCTTTCTAGCATAATATTTATGAGTTAATCACAAGATTAATTGAATAATAAATTCAAGTTAAACAGAAATCCGCAAAATATGTTATATTTAGAATTCAATAAAACAACAAAAACTGTCATGATAATAGTGACAATTACAAAAGCATACCCGATTTAAAAAATAAATACATATAAACTAGTTAGTTCGTTTATGTTAAATTTGTTGCTAAAATTATATTGCACATGTCATGAGTGTTTTAATGATTACAGATTTCCAGCTCCTCCAATATCTAAATCTATCTACAAATGGATGTTCTATGCTTCTGATTCGGCTGGAACGTCGACTGTCGTGCGTGTCCGTCCACGATATTTCGCTACACATCGTCATGGGATGCACCTTCTTCTCCAAGTCGGTAGCATCTCCAAGATGAAGATTTTTTACCTAGATGCCGTGGATTAATTTAATGACAAAAGCGGGTTTGATGTCGTTTTCGTTGACATATAAATTTACAATAAAACAGATCAAGAGACGAGAGACAAGGGAAGTACAGATAAAAATGCTTATATTACTTATATTATTCGATAAATTAAAACCGTTCTTCATCTACAAACTTTGTTTGGAGGCTCAGTCCGTCTATTTCGGTCAGAACGAGCTTCCTCTTCGCTGGCGGAGGTTTTGTATAATTTATCTGCTCCTTTCGCACATGAGACTAAAAGCTAAAATTCAATTTTGCTTTAAAGTGAACTCAACCATTACCATAAGAGAATCCTGGATATGCAATGCGGGAGAGATTATGTTTTTTGGGGCTGTGATCGAAACGTCGGAGAAGCCATAATCCGGCATCCATCGTTTATGCCAACAAGTCGACGAGCGCTCCAACATGCGCCACCTAAAAGTTTTAAACATTTCATTGTAGTGGTAGAAAAATAAAATATTATACTTACCAGAAACACAGTTTGCCCAGTTCTGAGATAAAAGAGCCCGAGGAGTGGAGCGGATGGTGCGTCGTTGAGAAAGAAGTAGTATCCTCGTGCAGAATGTATAATGCCGCTCAAGTACGCAAACTTCCGGCTTCCCGAAGATATATCTCCGAATCCCGCAAGAAGTAAACCTCGGATTCTTCTCCTTCGACTCATCGCGGCGCGCTCTAACAATAATTATCGTCAAGCAAAACTACTAACAACAATAAATTACCTGAAAATGGTTTCATTTCTGAGAACACGAATGAAAGCCAGCAGTTCATTTATGTCAACGAAAACGACATCACACCCGGTTCTATCATTAAATTCATCCTCGACCTTTGCGTGAAAATCTTCATCGTAGTACAGACTTGGAGAAGAAGGTGTCCCATGTCGATGTGTAACGAAATATCGTGGATCGACACACACGACAGTCGACTTTCCAGCCGAATCAGAAGCATAGAACATCCATTTGTCGATAGATTTAGATATTGGAGGAGGTGTGAAGGAGCTGAAAAGCTGTCATCATTAAAACACTGAGATCATGTCATGTGCAACATAGCAACAAAAATTTTTTTTTAGCAACAAATATAGTATTACCTTATGGATATGGTCTAATATATGGGCTAATATAGTTTATACTGATCCGTCGCTTCAATCGCTATCACAAGTAAGAATCGCTATCACAAATCACAATTAAGAGAATAATTATCGCCTATTTCTTTTAAGAAAACAATAAATTCATTATCATTGAAGAAAGGCTTTTATTTTGAAATTAAAAAAAAAACAGTACAAATATGTATAAAACAGGCCAGCTTGTGAAACACTGACACGTTTTCGGTGCTGAGCCGATATTATCAGAATATATTTTTAAAACTATTTATTGTTCTTTATTTATTGTCCTTTTCAGATATCGGTGCCAAATGGAAGAGTAAAAAAAATAAGGATGGAACGAGGGTCTCGTTTGGACGACCATCTTCTCATCTTTCATCAATATGTGTTGTATCAAGAAAAATGGGCAGCACAAATTGAAGAGGAATATTGTCGTGGTGTAGGTTGATGAAAAATTAGGGGTAAAGGAGCATACCCCAAAAAAAGATGGTCTAGCTTGGGCTGGTGTAGATTTAATTTGCAATTTGTTTATTATTTCGCAATTCTTATGTGTTGTATTATGTAGTATGTAGTATGCAAGCGAGACCATCTTTTTTTTCGGTATGCTCCTTTATTCCTAATTTTTCATCAACCTACACCACGACAATATATGAAAAAGTCGCCTTGTTGTCGTCCATAATTTTTCTTCTTTTTTTTGTTCTTCCATTAGTCACTAATCTCTGAAAAGTTCAATATTTCTTTTTTCTTTATTTACTTTTATATTGATCATCTTGAAGCTATTTGGCACGAAAAAAATAAACGTCGGAATCGGAACAACCGAATGGACGGAAACGAAAAGAGGCACTCTAATGTACTTGGTGCACAGGTTCGAAAGGCAAAGTTGAATTGGAACTCGATTGCATGGAAAATGGATGGCTCGTGAAAATTCAGTAGATGTTCTGGAATAAATATTCGCTCTGCTATTTTTTGTGTCAAAATAAAAATATTTATTCAATAATAATAATAATAAATTTATTGTTTTCTTAGAGACAAATAGGCCGCAATTATTCTCTTAATCGTGATTTCGCCATTAACCGATTGTATAATTCGTTGCAGCGTCGTCGTTGTCATCGTCGTTCAACTTCTGATCGTCCAACCGTGGCTCCCTCAACCGGATAGCGGCATTTCGAAGGCACTGAGTGCTGAATCTCCAAACAGGCATCCTTTGAACTAGACAGGCGCCCACTTATGATGAAGCGCACTCTCACGAAATACTCCACTATCATCATCCAATCCCGGATAACTCGTCGCTAACTAAACCAAAATCCATCGAGTAGATGCCTTTTCTAAAATATGTTTATTAAAATTAAACAAAAGGCTTAGAAAATGTATATACGAACAAGTGATCATTTTTTATTGGAACAAACATCCTTGCATTCGTTCCATGGCTCCAACTACGTTATGAATTCCAGTAATAGCGTAAACCATCTAAACTATCAAACGGTTTTATTCGATCACGAAACACACACGGAACTAGAAGAAGTCCTTATTCGAAAAATTTATCTGTTGATGATATCAATTATTTCTACATAAATTATTAAGTATAATTAAAAAAAACTTCACCGTTAGTGATTTCTTCTCACCTCTCGATCAATTTGTTGATGCCATTCCGCCAAAAATCGCCCGTTTTTATGTTGAAGAAGTTGTTGAGCCAGTTTTTAAGCTCCTCTTCCACATCCAAGGTAAAATCTCTCATTTTGTTTGACCGTGAGCGGAAAAGGTGATAATTGGAGGGCGCAAGATTTGGAGACAACGGTGGATGATGAAGAACCTCCCATTCGAGTTCTTGGGGGGCAGTTTTGAGGACTTGTGCAACATGCGGCCTGGCGTTGTCGTGGAGCAAGATGACTTGGTCTTCTCGATTGGGTCTATTCAGTCGAATAGCCTCGTTTACGTAGCTCAGCTGGGCAACATAGTGCTCCTTGTTGACCGTGCCGTTTCTTTCGAGGATTTTAAAAACAATTGAAAAAAATGGCTTGAAAAACCATGTTTCATTTCATAACGATCAAAACAACAATATAAAATTAATGTCGCATCATGTGGAATCATAACGCACCGGTGTACAAATTTAAAACAAAAATTAAAACCAAGTTAAAAAAATTAATTGATATATGAAATGTTTAGAAACAATAGTAGTTATGGAAGCGTGGTGAGAAATGAAAACGGGTGCATTATCAGAGTTTAAAATAATTTAAAGATTATCATCATCATCTGGAATATCAGCATTGGCAGCATTGTTCAAGTCCTTCTCATATTCAGAAATCATTTCAGGATCCATTTGAACCTCTGTGCGGGGCAAGAACTGGTATTGCGACAAATTCAAGGTTTGGATCTCCGAGAAGTTTATGGGCGAACCATAAGAATGGTTTTTCAAAGTTGTAGTTTGATTTGGCGGAGATGTCATAATATTGAAGGTTCTTCTTACAATGGAAAGTAATTTTTCACAGTGCAGTTTGTTTTAACCTCCCATTATTGAGCTTTGGGAGCTGATTTTTGCTTTCAATGAAAAGCGAAGAAGAGCAGATGTCAAAAATGATGATTTTTGCCTCCTAAATAGTTTATTTCTAAGCCTAAAAATTATGAAAATTTAAAATTTCAGAACAAACTAAAAACACATTTTTGTAGAGCAGAAAAAGCGCTATCAGAAAAATATATAAACTTTTCCAAACAAGAAGAGAATTGTTGTGAAAAGAAGATAATATAAAAACTTTACGAACTTATTCCTCAACACAATATATATATATATATAATTTTTTCCCTTCTGTGATTTTTGCGGAACAAATTTTCAATTTCCGGAATACGGAACACGGTATACGGAATTTCGTCCATCACTGATATATATATATATATACAATTTTTTTTTAATATTTCAAGAATTCCTGCAAAATTGAAATAAAATTTGAAAAATTAATAAAACTCACTTAAATATTTCAAATCTAATCATTTGACGTTTATACGAACAAAAATATTATTTCACCACGCAAAATTGAAATAACCATTTTCTGGTTTTTTTCGTATCATACAATGTTTACGTATACAATACTAAAACATAGTTAACACCTATTTGTCAGATGTTTCTTAAACTCTCTTAAAATAGCAATATCTTCCCAAAATGTTAAGCTTCAGAAGGTCTTCTAAGCTCGCTGTATTAGTGTTCGATTTGGAGTGTTTCAGTAAAACTAAAAGAAATTAAAATAAAAACCATACATATATTGCCTTGCGATTATATTCGGATAAGCGCTCACTTATTTAGTGACCAAAATTTTTCCCGTAATCATCGCAAATTTGATTTTTTTTACTTTCATTCGAACTTTTTTTAAACGATCGAAATCTCGATAAATACTTTGTCAAAATAGATACAAATCTAATGTATAGTGGATCAAGATGTTCAATTTAGCATATATAAGCTTACGAAAACAACAATTTCAAATTAGACAAAATGAAGCTTTGCTTTTCTAGTCTTTATAAGTACACTCCATTGTATGATTCACCAAGATATAGCCATATAAGCAATAAAACAATATTCAAGTTATTATTAATTGCTTCATCCGTATGTGTACTATATGTATTATTCATTTTTGAACGAGAAATTCGTAAGTTCTTAAAAATTTCGTCTAATAAAACTCGCTCAATTTTAAACAGATGTTTCATTAGTTTTGCATAACAACGGCTCAACAAGAGTGTAAGTGAAGAACGTTTTCAGAACTTAATTAGAGTTCTTTATAAGATCAGATTGTGTCATTCCCGAGTGGAATCAACTTTACACCGATAAAATCCCAAATGCAGCTTTGCATAATAAATGGCAAGGAATGGGTCTTGGACGAACTGTTTCTATTTGTTGTTTAAACATTTTTAATTTCAAATTTTTAGTGGTATCTTTACCATAGATATCCCACACCATTGGCTGCATTCGGTTATTCGGATCATATTGCCGTCACAACTACTACTGAAAACCATTACGGGTTTATTTTAAAAAATTAGAATGTGATAGAATATATTCCGGTTTTAGAAAGGAAGTCTGGTGCAGATATTTTGATTGCATGCTAAGGGAAATCAAATCTCCCTTTAAGTCGTCAGTGTTTCCCGAAACAATAGTGATGTGTGGGCGAAGACCGGGAGCCGTTTATATTGGAGTTTCACGAGAAGAATCGGGATTGATGAAACACAGTCCCGTCAAAATACAGTACCGAAGAGGTAAAAATATCTTGCACAAATTCTTGAAAGTAAAATCCTTATGCAAATAACTTAATTTGAAGAATTTTAACATAGTTGGAAATGTCTTTTTTGAATCGTTACAATACGCCTCCCCCACCTACTCTTGTTCTTCTTTGCGACCCGAAGAGTAGTAGTTGGTGGGAGGATCCGAGGTAATCCTAATAAGGAACACCCAATAAATGGCTTACTTAGCGAACACTACCGAGAACACAGATCACCTAGATTTTAATAACTTTATTCCACTCCACATATAGACTACAATTAATGAATATAGTTGGTTAAGGAGCTAGAATAGGATCTACCACGTTCGGGCCGCTTCTCCCAAATAGAAGAGGCCTTCCGGTAGCCCTGTCGGGCGCTTGTCCTTGTGATCCGTGAAAGCGGCGTCGTGTCTTCATATGTGCCGTACTGCATGGTGCTGTGATATTCAGTCCCGTCAAAATACAGTACCTAAGAGGGAAAAATATCATGCACAAACCCTTGAAAGTAAATTCTTTATGGAAATAATTGAATTTTGAAGAATATTAACATTGTTGGAATTTCTTTTCTGAATATATCTGAAACATGAAAAATTGCACGCCCAATCGAAATAGCAATTTTGCGATTTTTAAACGGGTGTGAAAGTTTTTACGTCTTTATAAGGAAAAAGTTTTTTTAGTGCAATTCAATTAAGCTTGTCTTAAACTATTTAAAAATGCTAATATCTTTCTAAAAAGTTAAATTTGAGTATGCTTACAGAGTTCATTCTTTTACCATAGTAGTCGCGGTGTAATAGATTAACAATATTGAGCCAAAAAATAAAAGTGAAAACTTCCTACCATTAGTTGAAAAATATTGATCATCTATTTGGTTTTCCGTGCATTGTTCCGGAACGGCTAAAGAGAAAAACCTCCCGTATGGTATTATTAGAGAATTTAAAATGGTAAACTTAAAAATACATGCAGTTTGGCGGTAGTTTGGCTGTGGCGAAACCATCATACTCTGAAATTTCTTGCAAAAATTCGAACATGATGAATTCTGGAATCCTAAAGAGAGTTTAATATAACTCGATATTGATGGTCACCGTCCAAAGTTGGCCAGAAATAAGATATCAAAAAAAAAATGATTTTTTGAAACTCTCCTGGGTATCCCAAAGAGAAAGAATTAAGGAAAATTCAATATCATAATTAGCTCGATGGGAGTTTTTGATTGATGATATTTTTACTGAGATTTTAGTCTAAAAACCCAGAGTAAAGCTACGACTGCTTAAACCTTAATTTCCACGTGTAATTGTAAAACTAATTTTGCGTCCAATGCCTCTCCCAAAGGAGCAGCTAAGACCACACGAGTAGCTAGCAGCCGAATACCCACCACTCCAACTCGGGATGCACTTGCTGAGCTATTAGAGACATGAAACGTCGAGGGCTCCAGCGACGTTTTGAAAATGATTGATGCTCTATGCCTTTCATTGTTTGACACCGTCGACTCGTATAGGGCAACAATTGATGACATAAGAAGTCGATGTCGCTGTAGTGGCTCAGGAGCGGAGCACGGTTCAACGAGTAAGAGTAGTTGGAATTAAGAATACAACTTGTTTCAATCTCATTGATAGTGTTGGTCACTGTCGAAAGGTTGGATGGCTCTTGAAATATCTCTTGAATTTAACTTGAATAATTTAATGTTTTACGATTTGATAGGTTTTAAATATATTTTAAGCTTCGGTTTTACACTAATGGAAAAGTGACAAATGTGAAGTGACTGTGATTCGTCTTAATTTCTCTCTACACTATAAAGGAGCCAAAGTATAAACTCCTAGCATCATAATCATTAATTTTTATCATTTTAAGTGAAGTTAAATTCTGTTTTCCCAATTCTTTTGGCGTGCGATTAAATTCATAATTTCAATTACTTTATCGTAAATTCGGTTCGGTAATGAATAATATAATTATTAATTATTTTTAATATTAAGATTTTCTAAACTGGAATAAACCAAAATTATATATTAAATAACATTAACTGACTATATACTTATAATTAACAAGCTTACTCACAATAAACTAGTTAGATATAAAATATAGCGATAAGATATTAGTTTAGATAGTAAATATTAAACCTAATTTAAAATACTGATCAAGATGCCGATCAAAATTAAGCAGCATAAATGTAGTGACGACAATGGCGGATGAATAATATTTTATTAAACTCACAGGAACCAATATATAAACAATTAATTTACCTAAATAACCATGCCAACTAGAACGCTAATAAGGCGAGATCAGAAGAAGTTCTCAAATATAATATTTAGCGAAGATTTTAATATTTTTAGAGAGTTTAAGAAAAAAACTGACAAACTGAGTAGACAATATTTGTGTAAACTACGATAACAATAATTCAGTAGGGCCACCCTGAGGCAAGTTAAAGTTAGTTAAATAGGAGAGCTAATAAGGACACTAAAGTAATTACCATGTCTCCCTGTTGTGATGGGCCGCACTGCAAAAAACTTCGCACCAATTGGAAAAACTTTCTTTTAATTTATTATTTTTATTTTGAATATTTTATTTATCAGTTACCGTTTCATTCTGCAGAAATCCTGATGAAATAATGAAAAGAAATTCTTAGTTCCTCAATTAACGAACCAGAAGAGTCTTCATTGTCAATATAAGTAACTTGTAAACATTGAAAATATTGAAAATAAAAATAAAAAAGTAAAAGGTTGAGTTTGCAATTGGTACGAAATTTTTTGCAATGCGGCGCGCCTATATTGCAGCTCATTATGCCGTTCTCAGCTAATATTTTTAATAATATCTTAGAATTTCGAGAAAATTTAAAGAAAATTTTAAAACTTAATTTGAGAAAGAGTAAGATTTCTCGTTTTTAATTATTATATGATTGTGACAATAAAATTCAGAACCACAACACCCGATAATGAGGACACGAAAGCAGTTACCATGTGTACCTGTTGTGATGGTTATAACTTGAACTCCAAAGAAGAACTCAACCAATAATCCAATTTTTGGTCCAAAACGATCTCCTAAAACCGAAATATAAAAATCATATTTTTTGTATTCCCTCTATTTAAGCTCATTAAGCCGCTCTCAGATAATATTTTAATAATATCTTAGAATTTCGAGAAAATTTAAAGAAATTTTAAAGAAATAATTTAAGAAATAGTAAGATTAACGTAAACTCGTTTGTAATTATTATATGAAAAAAAAATTCAGAACCACAACACTTCTTCACGGTTTGTTTAGCCACGCTATACGGCGACGAACCAAAATGGCTACAAATAGTCGATTTCCTTGAATATTACAAATTGCAAGTAAGTGAATCCTCATTATTTAAAAACATAATTTCAAGTTTTAGGGCGCCACGTTCTTTCATGTATACTTGAGAAATGTATCGGACTATGATCGCCTTCTACTAGACGATTATGTAAGAACAGGTGAAATTGAAGTTATTCGAATGCATGACAATTTTTGGAGGTCTGATTTTATGTGGCACACATCTCAAATAAATGTAATAATTTGGTTCTTATATATATATATATAAAATTATCTTTCAATTGATAGGATTGTCATTTTCGCTCGAAACATTTTTCAAAATGGACTGCGTTTTTGGATATTGATGAAAGATTGGAAATGAAGACTCCACAATTCCGAAGAATTCATGATTATTTAACGTAAGTTCAACTAAATAAATAAATAACAGTAATGATGGAGAAAATTAATTATCGGCTGAAATATATAATATAGTTGAATAATTTTATATTGAATCGGAAAACTTTAGCGACAACACCCTCACGCTAAGTGTAAATGAGGTTATAGGGATTTGAAAAAAATTCAAATTTTTAAAAAGTTTTTGTTTTGGCAATTTTAGCTGGAGTGCACTCGGAATTCCTAAAAAACCCATACAATGCTATTTTTCTCCGTTTGCGAATGTATAATCTTCTCTACATATCTCTTTTTTTTTAGATTTTCTTTATCTTCTATTTCCTTTGACTAAATTTAAAAAACGTACTTGGAATACTTCTTTTGGGATGTCACTTGTGCTTGATTCAAAACTCTTCTCAAACAAAACTTTTGTAATTAAACATTTAAACAAGAAATTCAAAATTAAATATAATATCTCAGAAATTTTTACTATTATTTCAGAAGTATCACCGATCCAACAATAGCAGAACTCATGTTTAAAGTACAATGGGTACAAAAAACTGAAGATGATCCACCAAGATTTATCAACCAATCCCATTTGGAAGCAAACCTAATCTACAGAAAGTTTCGGTTGACTTCCACGAAAATTGGAGGAGTCAAATTACAACCTAAAGTCATTATCCGACCTGAGATGGTTGCTGCCATGTTCATTCATTGGGCTATAGCAAAGTACCCCAATGCAGAGCGTAATATTATTGAGGAGGATATTGCCGTAATAAGGTTCTAGACTACGTTCAACATTATTTTTGAAATTAAACTTTTAAGACATTATCGAAGCATTAAACGACGATCATTTAATAATGTAGCTTTGGAGCGTATCAATGACCACGGACCTTATGTCAGAACATCAATCCCCCGTTGGATCAATAAAAGACTAACATATCAGGTATTTTTCAATGATAAGAATAATAATTGTTTAAGATATTAAGATAGTAAAGAGGATTCGATATGTCTATGATACTATTGATGCACCATGTGGAAAGAAGCAATTGGCATACTTTAGGCATGGTCAGGTGAACGCTCCGTGTTACTTGGAAATGGTAAAGAACGGCTCTGCTTTAATTGGAACACCGGAATAGTTCGAAGCTTTAGTTCACATTTGATTCACCGTACTTGTACTATATTGTCCTTACTTTTGTTATAGAAAAAACTCAGAAAATATATTTATGCTAATATTTTATTTGTTTTACAACTTAATTGAAATCGTTGATCTTGATATCAATCAACATATTTCAAATGATCTCCACAAGCGTGCTCAGATCTACGAATACTACAGCACCCCACTGCCACGAAGTAAGCTGCATATTACAAAACACCGCGCACAATTTGGGAAGAAAACACACCTACACCTTTTTTATTCTTTATTTAAACTTTTTAAGCGTATCTTCATCGCATTTGTTTTACTTTGTGTTTATCTTTCCATTGGTGCGCGGTCTTTTGAAAGTCTTTTGCAAATTAGATTCATTTTCAGAAATCTCTCATAAATTCTAAACATCTAAATATATATATATATATATATGATTCTCATTATTTCTTTGCTTCTCAGAAGTGATCTGACCGTTTGACAAAAATATGGTTTTGGTTCCTCTATTAATGAATAACATCTCGAAAGAATTACAACAGCTTTCTAATATAATATTTATAAGTTAATCACAACAATAATTCCATAATAAAGATTTTTTCTTTCCATTGGTGAGCGGTCTTTTGTAAGTCTTTTGTAAATATAACATTTTCAGAAATCTCTCATAAATTCTATAAATATACATCTAATTCTCATTTTAGCTTTGTCTCAAAAATGTGATCTGACCCTTTGACAAAAATATTGTTTTGGTTCGTCTATCAATCTCGAAAGAATAAAACAGTTTTCTAGCATAATATTTATAAGTTAATCACAACATTAATTGCATAATAAATTCAAATAAAACAGAAATCCGCAAAATATGTTATATTTACAATTCAATAAAACAACAAAAACTGCTAAAATTGGCAATTACAAAAGCATACCCGATTTAAAAAAGAAATACATATAAATTAGTTAGTCGACATTTTTTAAAACCTAGCAGTTCGTTTATTTTAAATTTGTCGCTAAAAATATATTGCATATGTCATGATTGTTTTAATGATGACAGATTTCCAGCTCTTCCAATGTCTAAATCTATCTACAAATGGATGTTCTATGCTTCTGATTCGGCTGGAAAGTCGACTGTCGTGTGCGTCCATCCACGATATTTCGTTACACATCGACATGGGACACACCTTTTTCTCCAAGTCTGTACTATGATGAAGATTTTCACGCAAATGCCGAAGATGAATTTAATGACGAAAGCGGGTTTGATGTCGTTGTCGTTGACATTTACAATGAAACAACTAACAAGTCAAAAGACAAGAGAAGTAGAAATGAAAATGCTTATATTATTTATATTATTCGATATATTAAAACCGTTCTTCATTTACAAATTTTGTTTGGAGGCTCAGTCCGTCTATTTCGGTCTGAACGCGCTTCCTCTTCACTGGCGGAAGTTTTGAACAATTTAGCTTCACCTTTCGCTCTCTCTCACCCCCTTACCATAAGAGAATCAACCCTTACCATAAGAGAATCCTGGATACGCAATGCGGGAGTTTTTTTTCGGGCTGTACAGCGATCACAATATTCGGTGAAATCATAATCCGGCATGCAGGGTTTATGCCAACAAGTCCCCGAGCGCTCCAACATGTGCCACCTAAAAGTTTTAAACATTTCATTGTAGTGGTAGAAAAATAAAGTATTATACTTACGTCGTCGTTGAGAAAGAAGTAATACTCTCGTGCAGAATGTATAATGCCGCTCAAGTACGCAAACTTCTGGCTTCCCGAATCTTCGAATCCCACAAGAAGGAAACCTCGGGTTCTTCTCCTTCGACTCATCGCGTTGCGCTCTAACAATAATTATCGTCAAGCAAAACTACTAACAATTATACGTTTCCTGAACAATGGCTTCATTGCTGCGAAGAAGAATGGAATCCAGAAGTTCGTTTATGTCAACGACAACGACATCAAACTCGCGTTCGTCATTAAATTCATCCTCGACCTTTGCGTGAAAATCTTCATCGTAGTACAGACTTGGAGAAGAAGGTGTCCCATGTCGATGTGTAACGAAATATCGTGGATCGACACACACGACAGTCGACTTTCCAGCCGAATCAGAAGCATAGAACATACATTTGTCGATAGATTTAGATATTGGAGGAGGTGTGAAGGAGCTGAAAACTGTCATCATTAAAACACTGAGATCATGGTATGTGCAATATATTTTTGGCAACAAATTTAGTATTACCTTTCGGGATATGGGCTCACAGTCCGGCGTGCACCTGCCGGCTTCAAAGACCTTTCATCCGATTCCACATTGAATTGAACATCTTGTTATACTATACATTAGATTTGTATCTATTTGGACAAAGTATTTATCGAGATTTCGATCGTTTAAAAAAAGTTCGAATGAAAGTAAAATAAAATCAAATGTGCGATGATTACGGGAAAAATTTTGGTCACTAAATAAGTGAGCGCTGGTTAGAATAAAATCGTAAGGCAATATATGTATTATTTATGTATTATCAATATATGTATTATCAAAATCTAAGAATATGAAAGGTTTTTTATTTGATCATTTTTGAATTATTTTCAATGGTCTCAAACAGATCATGAAACAAATATTCAATTTCTGTTAATAATATCTCTGTTTTTCATTATATTTCTTCAAAATTTCTAGATCACGTCAGATTTATTACTTTTATTTTTTATAAAAATAAAATTTGAATTGTCAATTTCTCAGATTTTGATAATATGGTTTTTTAAATTGCTTTTAGTTTTTTCGAATTATTATTTTTGCTCATATAGACGCCAATTAATTAGATTTGATATATTTAAGAGAGTTTTATTAATTATTCAAATTCAAAACTAATTATTATTTCAATTTTGCAGGAATTGTTGAAATATTTATAAAAATATTTAAAAATTATATATATATATATATCAGTGATGGACGGAATTTCGTATCCCGTATTCCCCGTTACATATTTGGCAGCTTTTTCTCTTTTCTATTCCATGTTCCGGAAATTGAAATTTTATTCCGCAAAAATCACAGAAAGGAAAAAAATTATATATATATATATATATTGTGTTGAGGAATACGTTCGTAGAGTTTTTATATTATCTTCAGTTTCAAAACAATTCTCTTCTTGTTTGGAAAAGTTTATATATTTTTCTGATAGCGATTTTTCTGCTCTACAAAAATGTGTTTTTAGTTTGTTCTGAAATTTTAAATTTGCATAATATTTAGGCTTGGAAAGGAACTATCCAGGAGGCAAAAATCATCATTTTTGACATCTGCTCTTTTTCGCTTTTCATTGAAAGCAAAAATCAGCTGAAGTCGCTAGCGAAAGATGCAGTGACTATGGAGAAGGTGTCTTAGGCGTGTGTACTGTACAAAAATGATTCCCAAAGTTCAAAAATGGGAAGTTAAAAGAAACTGCACAGTGAAAAATTACTTTCCATCGTAATAAGAACCGTCAATATTATGACATCTCCTCCAAATCAAACTACACTTTGAAAAACCATTCTTATGGCTCGCCCGTAAACTTCTCGGAGATCCAATGGAAAAGGATATTTGGTCCAATAAAAAATGAGCGTCTATTCGTATATAAGTTTTCTAATCATTTCGTTAAATTTTAATAAACGCATTTAAGAAAAGGTAGCCACTAAATAGATTTTGGTTTAGTTAGCGACGAGTTATCCGGGATTGGATCGTGATAGTCGAGTATTTCGGGAAAGTGCGCTTCATCATAAGTTAGACACCTTCTCCATAGTCACTGCATCTTTCGCTAGCGACTTCAGCTGATTTTTGCTTTCAATGAAAAGCGAAAAAGAGCAGATGTCAAAAATGATGATTTTTGCCTCCTGGATAGTTCCTTTCTAAGCCTAAATATTATGCAAATTTAAAATTTCAGAACAAACTAAAAACACATTTTTGTAGAGCAGAAAAAGCGCTATCAGAAAAATATATAAACTTTTCCAAACAAGAAGAGAATTGTTTTGAAACTGAAGATAATATAAAAACTCTACGAACGTATTCCTCAACACAATATATATATATATATATATAATTTTTTTCCTTTCTGTGATTTTTGCGGAATAAATTTTCAATTTACGGAACATGGAATGCGGAATACGGAATGAAATTTAATTTTCCGGGATACGGAACACGGAATAGAAAAGAGAAAAAGCTGCCAAATATGTAACGGGGAATACGGGATACGAAATTCCGTCCATCACTGATATATATATATATAATTTTTTAAATATTTTTATAAATATTTCAACAATTCCTGCAAAATTGAAATAATAATTAGTTTTGAATTTGAATAATTAATAAAACTCTCTTAAATATATCAAATCTAATTAATTGGCGTCTATATGAGCAAAAATAATAATTCGAAAAAACTAAAAGCAATTTAAAAAACCATATTATCAAAATCTGAGAAATTGACAATTCAAATTTTATTTTTATAAAAAATAAAAGTAATAAATCTGACGTGATCTAGAAATTTTGAAGAAATATAATGAAAAACAGAGATATTATTAACAGAAATTGAATATTTGTTTCATGATCTGTTTGAGACCATTGAAAATAATTCAAAAATGATCAAATAAAAAACCTTTCATATTCTTAGATTTTGATAATACATATATTGATAATACATAAATAATACATATATTGCCTTACGATTTTATTCTAACCAGCGCTCACTTATTTAGTGACCAAAATTTTTCCCGTAATCATCGCACATTTGATTTTATTTTACTTTCATTCGAACTTTTTTTAAACGATCGAAATCTCGATAAATACTTTGTCCAAAGAGATACAAATCTAATGTATAGTATATCAAGATGTTCAATTTAGCATATATAAGCTTACGAAAACAACAATTTCAAATTAGCCAAAATGAAGCTTTGCTTTTCTAGTCTTTATAAGTACACTCCATTGTATGATTCACCAAGATATAGCCATATAAGCAATAAAGCAATATTCAAGTTATTATTAATTGCTTCATCCGTATGTTTACTATATGTATTATTCATTTTTGAACGAGAAATTCGTAAGTTCTTTAAAATTTTGTCTAATAAAACTCACTCAATTTTAAACAGATGTTTCATTAGTTTTGCATAACAACGGCTCAACAAGAGTGTAAGTGATGAACGTTTTCAGAAATTAATTAGAGTTCTTTATAAGATCAGAGTGTGTCATTCCCGAGTGGAACCAAGTCTACACCGATAAAATCCCAAATGCAGCTTTGCATAATAAATGGCAAGGAATGGGTCTTGGACGACATGTTTCTATTTGTTGTTTAAACATTTTTAATTTCAAATGTTTAGTGGTATCTTAACCATAAATATCCCACACCATTGGCTGCATTCGGTTATTCTGATCATATTGCCGTTACAACTACTGCTGAAAACCATTACGGGTTTATTTAAAAAAAAATTAGAATGTGATAGAATATATTCCGGTTTTAGAAAGGAAGTCTGGTGCAGATATTTTGATTGCATGTTAAGGGAAATCAAATCTCCCTTTAAGTCGTCAGTGTTTCCCGAAACAATAGTGATGTGTGGGCGAAGACCGGGAGCCGTTTATATTGGAGTTTCACGAGATGAATCGGGATTGATGAAACACAGTCCCGTCAAAATACAGTACCGAAGAGGTAAAAATATCTTGCACAAATCCTTGAAAGATCTTTATTTTTTATCTTTTATCTTAGATTTTTATGATTTTTATCACTTTAAGTGAAGTTAAATTCTGTTTTTCCCAATACTTTTGGCGTGCGATTAAATTCATAATTTCAATTACTTTATCGTACATTCGGTTCGGTAATGAATAATATAATTATTAATTACTTTTAATATAAAGATTTTCTAAACTGGAATAAACCAGAATTATATATTAAATAATATTTATTAACTATTGTCCTTTTCAGAGATCGATGCCTAATGGAAGAGCAAAAAATTAGGGGCGGAGAAAAGGTCTTGTTTAGACAGCCACCCGGCCACTAAAGCCATCGGATCTCTTCATCTTTTGTTTGTCATCAATTTTTGTTATTTTTTATTGTTATTATTTATTATTTGATGACAAGAAATGAAAAGTCTAATTAAAAAATGAAAATGGATGAATTAAAAATATTGATGACAAACAAAAGAGGAAGAGATTCGATGGCCTTAATGGCCGTGTGGCTGTCTAAACAAGACCTTTTCTCCGCCCCTAATTGTTTGCTCTTTCATTAGGCATCGATCTCTGAAATTAATAATATATACTTATAATTAACAAGCTTGCTTACAATAAACTTGTTAGATATAAAACATAGAGATAAGATATTAGTTTAGATAGTAAATATTCAACCTAATATAAAATAGTGATCAAAATTCCGATCGAAATTAAGCATCATAAATGTTGTGAATTTGACAACAATGGCTGATGAATAAGATGTTATTAAATTCTCAAGAAACAATTAAATTACATAACGATGCCAACTAGAAGACTATTAAAACGAGATCAGAAAAAGTTCTCAAATATAATATTAATTGAAGATTTTAATTTTTTTAGAGAGTTTAAGAAAAAAACTGACAAACATAGTAGACAATATTTGTGTAAAGTACGATAACACTGATTCAATAGTGCCGATAATGAGGACACGAAAGCAGTTACCATGTGTACCTGTTGTGATGGTTATAACTTGAACTCCAAAGAAGAACTCAACAAATAATCTAATTTTTGGTCCAAAACGATCTCCTAAAACCGAAATATAAAAATCATATTTTTTTGTATTCCCTCTATTTAAGCTCATTAAGCCGCTCTCAGCTAATATTTTAATAATATCTTAGAATTTCGAGAAAATTTAAAGAAATTTTAAAGAAATAATTTAAGAAATAGTAAGATTAACGTAAACTCGTTTGTAATTATTATATGAAAATAAAATTCAGAACCACAACACTTCTTCACGGTTTGCTTAGCCACGCTATACGGCGACGAACCAAAATGGCTACAAATAGTCGATTTCCTTGAATATTACAAGTTGCAAGTAAGTGAACCCTCATTATTTAAAACATAGTGTCAAGTTTTAGGGCGCCACGTTCTTTCATGTATACTTGAGAAATGTATCGGACTATGACCGCCTTCTACTAGACGATTATGTAAGAACAGGAGAAATTGAAGTTATTCGAATGCATGACAATTTTTGGAGGGCTGATTTTATGTGGCACACATCTCAAATACGTGTAATGTTTTCGTTCTTATATATAAAATTATCTTTCAATTATTAGGATTGTCATTTTCGCTCGAAACATTTTTCAAAATGGACTGCGTTTTTGGATATTGATGAAAGATTGGAAATGAAGACTCCACAATTCCGAAGAATTCATGATTATTTAAGGTAAGTTTAGCCAAAGGGTGGCGAAAATTAATGAAATAACTGAAATATGTAATATAGTTGAAATATTTATTTGAAGGGAAAGAAAACTTTACTCTAATTTAAAGAAATATAATTTGTTTTTGTTTTTAGTCCTAATTTTCGTGTTATTTTTAGATCTTTTTTAATTGCGAATGCATTTTTTTACAGTTTTGTAATAAGCTTAAAAACGTTTTATACGGGATCCAACTATCTATCTTCGTTAAATTTAATCGGAAAACTTTAGCGACAACATCCTCCCGCTAAGTGTAAACGAGGTTTCAGGGATTTGAAAAAAATGCAATTTTTTTAAGAAGTTATTGTTTTGACAATTCAGCTGGAGTGCACTCGGCTTTCCAAAAAAAACCCATACAATGCTATTTTTCTCCGTTTTCAACGGCAAGCCGAAGATAACCAAGAAAGATTTAAGAATTTAATCACGCGTTCAACAAATTTATTATTTATTTTTTCTTTTTTGTAATATAGAATTTTGACAATTTTTATAGAATGAGCGACTTTTAAAAGACGTGAATACAATCATTTTGTTCTTCGTAAAACTCGGAATTCTTTGAAATTCCACATGACGTGGTTACGGTAATCAACGTGTATTTTATAGTCGATTGAGTGAACTTTAAAAATCATAACTTTGCTTAGAAGACGAATCTAATTTAAAGACAACTATATTATTGTTCGTCGTTATGCCCTCTATTAATAAAGTCTTAATCTCAAAAATTAAGCAGAGCGTTTTGGAGTTATTCATTAATCTGATTAAAAAAAAAGTAATTTTGTGGTTTTTCAAGATTTCTAGCATTACGATTGAATAAAAGAAACTATCTAAAATCCTTAGTATAATTTCATAAAATCAGTTTTCACCAACTAGGATACCATGATTCGGCATCATCTCAGAATTTTTTCTAAATTTGCTCATTTATAGTTTCGAATAGGGCTTTCTCGTGGTGCACTTGGTTTTCTGCACAAATTTCTAGAAGTCGAGAAAATTCTATCTGAAAATATGTTGTTTTTTGCATTCCACTTTCCCCCTTTCCTCTATAATTTCCTCGACTTTTAGAAATTTGTGCAGAAAACCAAGTACACCACAAGAAAGCCCGTATTCGAAACTATGAACAATGAACAAATTTTGAAAAAAATTTTTAGATGATGCCGAATCATGGTTCCATAGTAAGAACTCCGAATCTTACTTGCTTTATGAACCCTGAAATATCAGAAAAAACGGAAATCACTTGAAAAATGATAAATAAGCTTGAACTATGTCGAAAAAACTACAAAATAAAAACTATAAATAAATTCAGAATTTTACGAGGAACAGAATTATGTAACTCACGTCTCATAAAAATCACTTGTTCTCAAAAATAATTAATTTATTGAAAGCGTGATCAAGTTTGTTGATCATTGGTGTTAAACTGTATAACCTCTTCCACGCCAATTGAAATCTTATAAACAAGATTTAAGAAAACACACTTAATTCAAAGATTTTATATAATTTTAAAGTAACAGAGACCTTATAAAGAAAGCCTGTAAGATTGACGACTAAAATAGCTTTCACTATACAAATGGAATTTAATAAAATAATTTAAAAAAAAATAGCCTCTTCTATAATTATCTTTTTTAGACCTTTTTTAATTTTCTACTTCCTTTGACTAAATCCTACTTGGAATACTTTTTTTTAGGATGTTGTCTGTACTTGATTCAAAACTATTCAAACAAAACTTTTGTAATTAAACATTTCTTTATCAAAATGAAATAAAAAGAAATTCAATATAAATAAATATAAATAAATATAATATCTCAGAAATTTTTACTATTATTTCAGAAGTATCACCGATCCAACAATAGCAGAACTCATGTTTAAAGTACAATGGGTACAAAAAACTGAAGATGATCCACCAAGATTTATCAACCAATCCCATTTGGAAACAAACCTAATCTACCGAAAGTTTCGGTTGACTTCCACGAAAATTGGAGGGGTCAAATTGCAACCTAAAGTCATTATCCGACCTGAGATGGTTGCTGTCATGTTCGTTCATTACGCTATAGCAAAGTATCCCAATGCAGAGCGAAATATTATTGAGGAGGATATTGCCGTAATAAGGTTCTAGACTACGTTCAACATTATTTTTGAAATTAAACTTTTAAGACATTATCGAAGCATTAAACGACGATCATTTAATAATGTAGCTTTGGAGCGTATCAATGACCACGGACCTTACGTCAGAACATCAATTCCCCGTTGGATTGATAAAAGACTAACATATCAGGTATTTTTCAATGATAAGAATAATAATTGTTTAAGTTATTAAGATAGTAAAGAGGATTCGATATGTCTATGATACTATTGATGCACCATGTGGAAAGAAGCAATTTGCATACTTTAGGCATGGTCAGGTGAATGCTCCGTGTTACTTGGAAATGGTAAAGAACGGCTCTGCTTTAATTGGAACACCGGAATAGTTTGAAGCTTTAGCTCACATTTGATTTACCGTACTTGTACTATATTTCCCTTACTTTTGTTATAGAAAAAAACTCAGAAAATATATTTATGCTAATATTTTATTTGTTTTACAACTTAATTGAAATCGTTTATGTTGATTTCAATCAACGTATTTCAAATGATCTCCACAAGCAGATCTACGAATACTACAGCACCCCACTGCCACGAAGTATGCCGCATATTGCAAAAAACCGCGCACCAATTTCAGAAAAACACTCCCTACACCTTTTCTTATTCTTTATTTAAACTTTTTTAAGCGTATCTTCATCGAATTTGTTTTACTTACTTTCTGTTTTTCTTTCCATTGGTGTGCGGTCTTTTGCAAATATGAAATTTTCAGAAATCTCTCATAAATTCTACAAATATACATCTGATTCTCTCAAAATGTGATCTGACCCTTTGACAAAAATATTGTTTTGGTTCGTCTATCAATCTCGAAAGAATTACAACAGCTTTCTAGCATAATATTTATAAGTTAATCACAACATTAATTTCATAATAAATTCAAATTAAACAGAAATCCGCAAAATATGTTATATTTACAATTCAATAAAACAACAAAAACTGTCATGCTAAAATTGGCAATTACAAAAGCATACCCGATTTAAAAAGAAATACATATAAATTAGTTAGTCGTCATTTCATCATCAATTGAAAATACTTTATTCTCATGTGACATGGAAGCATCTCGACAAAACTCAACAAATACCTAAAGAAAAATGTGAATATGCATAAATATCGGAAAAAGATCGCTGACCTGTTCTAAAGTTGATTGAGAAAGTGAATAATCGTCCCAATTTAACTGTTGCGATAATATTTCTAGAGATTCAAACAATTGCGACCATGTAGCTCCATCACGTTTCAAGTCGTAATTGAGTTGTAATGAATGCTCTTCCTGAAAAAGAAGAAGAGATGAGAAATCAATTAAAGTCACGAAGTTGTTATATTTAGCATTTTTTTAAGTATGGTAGAAACAATTCTTATAATTATAATTATAAGTTTAAAAAAGTTGAAAATGTGTTGTATAGATGATTTGACGGACGAAATGAGAGTTCAAAAACGGAATGCAGTCCATCACTGAATTATAGCACTGGTATGCATCATATCTACTGTAAGCGATGAGACATAAGCTGTATACCTAAAGAGACATAAGGAGACAAATGACAAATACCTAAAGAGACATACTGCATGAATATGGGAAAAACAAATCACTATGACATTATAAAAATGTGCTGATAATTACTATCTATATCAGTGATGGAAGGGATCCCGTTTTTTGGAATTCCTGGCGGGCGGGAAATTAAAAAATTGAAAATTTCCTTTCTTCCGTCCAGGGACCCGGTGATGATATGCACCAGTGATGGGGCTTTTTGAAATTTTCAATTTTTTAAGGACTGTGTCCGCCCGGAATTCCAAAAAACTGGGTCGATCCCATCACTGGTATAAATCATATCTACTACAAGCAATGAGGCATAAGCTGAGGTTGAAGCCACGCCTCTTTTTACAATGAAGGGTTCTATCTCTGACTTGGGCTCGATGTGCAGCTAACGAGGCATGAAAGCCGAGGCTCCGAGATCCAAGCTCGTGACCTTACTGTTTAAGGAGATAAGAAAAACTAGAGATATTATAATCGCTAATGTCTGGAAGAAACACATAGAAATGCTGAAATCATCATGAAATCACATCACCATTACTGGTCGGTAAAATGAAAACTACGTTTTATGGCTCACAATCAAGACACGCCCAAAAGACAATTTTAGACAAATAACAAAGATGGATATAAGATAACGGGTTACTAAAAATGAATTTAAGTTTATAGTTCTCTTAATCAAAAAAAAACTGTTAAAATTACAACACTTCACACGTCCCGGTCAAAAATCTGTGTGGCAATGTAAATGCTGCATGGTCGTCAAAATTTTTTATTCCAAATAACACAATAAACAACGTTTTTCAGAGCATAAAAAAATGGTAGAATATCTTTATTATATATTTTAAAAATCTCGGGGGCGCGCACTGAAATATAAAATTTATATAATTGGAAAATGGTCGTGATGCTTATTAAGTTAGAAAACCAAATCGAAATAATAGCGTGTCTGACATGACGTTCATCTAAATAACTAACTTTCAGACACAAACTGGATTAATGAAGGATTTCAAGGATTCTGCAACTTTGACAACTGCAAACAATTGGTGTTTAGTATCAATAGAACCAGAAAAATGTGCTCTATCGAATGATGTAAAAATGGAAAAGGTCTGTAGAGTATTTCAAAAGATATAAGTAATTTTTATATTGCTTTTTTTTTTTGATTATCAAAATAAAGGTATTAATGTCATTTTATATATCGTTTTTTATTATAATGTACATTATCGATATGGGAATTTAATATATAATAGAGGATTTTTACCATTTTTTCCTTTAAGCACTGAAAAACGTTGTTTATTGTGTTATTTGGAAAAAAATTTTGGCGAATGATTAAATCGATGCATGTTATATTGCAAATATATTATGTATACTCTTTTATATTCCGTATTGAATGGGGTTTCAAATGATGTATATAACGTCATTCAACATGGAAAATAAGTTGAGAGAAATATTGTTTTAAAACCCCAAAATAGTCAAAACAGTTTAAAAACTTTTGTTGGCGTATTGTAAAGGTAGCTCGCTAACTTGTTGAATTTTGTACAACATGATAATTTTAAAAACAGTCCATTTACTACTAAAAATTAGCATACCTTCAAGAAAGAACCTGGAAAACTCTTCTGGATAATTTTTTTGGTCTCTTCTGCGTTATTTAAAACTTCCGAACTGGAAGCATTTGGAAGACGAATTATTAAGGTGTATCCAGACCCGTAGCGGCTTTTTATATGTTGGCAGCTGCCATAACATCGGAATTTTCCTGAAAAAAATGTATAGAAACATGTTGAAGTTTTATTGAGTTTGTTATTGTGTGCTTTTTTTGTTATCGGACGCTCCTGTCCTTCTATATACATTCTTGCTCTAACATTTTTGGTCATTTTGACGATTGCTGTATTTTGATATTCACCGCTATAGACGATTGGAAGGAAAAGAGAGAGGTTGATATTCATTAAATAGGATTTCGAGTAACCGCGTTCATAGTACATGTAATTGTAAAATTTTTTGGATTTCACTGAAAATTAATTAACGAATAAATAGTTTTCTATTTTTTAAATATACTCATACCATTCCACTGCCACACGCCAACTGGAAATTGGTATTTTCGGATATTTAAGCGTGTCTTAAAATTTACACGTCTTTTTAACGAAACATTTTTACGGCAATTTTACTAGGCTTCTCTTAAACTATATAAAAATATTCAATTAAAAAATAATAAATATGAGCACGTTTACTGAGCTCATTTTATTATCATACCAGTTGGCGTGCTGCCACGAAACCGTGCCGCATTGCAAAAGACTTCGCACCAATTGCACGAACACTACCTTTTAATTTATTATTTTATTTTCAATATTTTCAATATTTACGAGTCACTATTGACGATGAAGACAGTATTTCTACAGAATTAAAGGTTAATTGATACATAAAATATTCCAATAAAAATAATAAGTTAAAGCGATAGTATTTGCAATTGGTGCGAAGTCTTTTGCAATGCGGCGCGGTTTTCTTGACAGTAGAATGCTCATAGCATTTTTATGATTTTGATATTGGAAGAATCTACCAAAAAATTTGTGTTATACAATCGATTTAATGCGATTTCGTCGCTCAAATTTGTTTATAATTAATTTTAATTAATTCATCCATTTTGGGTGGCGTGTTACCACTATTCCGCCTATAACTGCTCAAAGAAAAAACACAAATTAATTTTTCGGACAGGAATATTTCTGAAATTTTGGTAATAACTATATATTACGTGCCGCTTTTTTAAAGAATTATTTTATAAAAATAAATAATAACAAACCATAGACCATAATCGCCAATTCGGTGCACAATGCTTCACATTCATCCATACTATGAGATGTTAGCACCAGAGCAGTTCCCAAGTCTCTCAGTCGGTTCAATATATTCCAAATAATTCTTCTTGCCTTTGGATCAACGCCACTTGTTGGCTCGTCGAGTAGCAAAACGTCAGGCAATCCAATAATGGCTATTCCGAGTGACAATCTTCTACGATTTCCACCACTAAAGTTTTTTGATTGAAACTTTCGTTAAAAACGTTGGTTTTGATTAATTTTTAATAACTTTTTAATATTGTTAATATTATAACTACCAACCTGTAAGATTTAATGTTCCTTTTTGCATACATCCCGATCCCAATAGAGTTTATAACCGCTTCTACTTTTGACGGAATATCTTTCTCCGGAATTCCACGAATACGCGCATACATGTATAATGTCTCTTCGCCAGTCATCTCCTTGATAACTGCATCATATTGGGGACAATATCCGACGTTCTTTCCAGCTTGCTTCCAGTTCGATTTCACACTCCATCCACTAATGTAAGCATCCCCAGATGTTATGCTATTCTCTCCAGTAAGCATCTGGAACGTTGATGTTTTTCCAGCACCATTGACTCCAAGGAGGCCAAAACATTGACATTTATCTACGTGGAAGCTAACGCCTTTAACAGCATTGAATCCACCATACCTGAAGAACGTTTTCAAATAATGTTTATACCAAAAACGACTCAACCATTTAACCAAATTATCGCTGACTAGAGAAACAGAATTATCGCCGACTAGATTTTTAGCAAAGGTTTTTTCTTTAATAACATCTGAATCTTCTACTGATGTATCCGATGTTTCTTCATGTATACTCCAAAGTGAATCATTTGTGTACTTTTCATGTTTCTTAACCGCAAGGCGTTGTTTCACTTTGTTGAATACATCAAACTCCTGAAGGAATAATACAACCCAAAAGAGGAATCCTTGCACGGCTAGGAAAATAACGAATATTAATATTCCTTTTTGATTAGCTGCTGCTAGAACGTTATCAACATACGCTCTTTCTGAAATATGATTACATTTTAATATTTATTTTAAAAATCTACTAAATCGGCCCGAGTTAAGTAAAACCACTTACCATTTGGTTTTCCACAACATTGTTTAACAGCGCTAAAAATTGGATTTTTGCAATCCAATTTCTGACAAGCCTGTCGTATATTCTCATTTCCATAGGTAACAGTAAATATATTTGAAATGTTATATGACGGGAAGAACCATGCAAATATGATGGACCAAGTGTAAGCGGCATCGAAACTTGATGTTTGCTGTATTATGGGAATTGCTATCATTCCAATTATTCCTAATAAAGTGTTTAGTAGTACACGTGATTCTTTATTTATATTTTGTTTGTCACAAAAGGCAAACGATATTATTGAAAAGAAAAAAGTTTGGTTTTCACATGGTTTTGTTGTAAAATAATGTTGCAAAATAAGATTTTCAGCTTAATCAGAAATGACGATTATAGAATATTTATTAAAGTTTCACCAAATTTTTTAATGCATTCCAGAGTCAAACGGGAATTTTTCCCTTGTGTTAAAATTGTGAATGGGCGTGGCTAACAGAAGTAATGCATATGGAAGAGAGACTGCTTCGTTGCACTCAGGAGTGGACGATTCACTTTTTGGTTACTCTTTAACGCAACTTGAATACATATTGAAGATGGACTATCTTGAATTTTGTGAATATTGAGGAATTGAAAAATTTGACATTAAAATCTATGAAAATTTAAAGTGTGCTTTTATGATAGTGGATGGTTTGCATTCATAATAGGAAGGGATTACAAATCAAATCAATTTTTAATATTATATTGTTTCTAGTTTGAGTCGAACTCTCATTTTAAAAAATGACGAAAGAAAATCCGATGTGGCGCCACGTATGTTATTTACACTAGCTGACAAAAGTTTTGTCACAAATGTTTATTATTATTTTTTTTTCGGGTTTAACTTTTTTTGTGACTTGACCAAATTGTCTGATTTTTTGATATGATAGATTCATATGGTTGTGGACTATTTTACAAATTCCCGCTTGTGATTACGATGATCCGTTTTACAGTGACAAGCGTTTATAGTAAAACGCGTAGCTCAAAGATATTACGCACTTTTCTTGCACTCAATTTTTTAATAATTTTTAAAGTTCAATTATAATTTTTTCATAATTTATTGAAAATAGCAGTAATTGGCAACATTTTAGAGATGACTGCACATAAAGAAACTCCAATTGCCACCCGGCAAGCTGTTATCAATATGAGGGAAAACGGAATGCGTGGTACCGAAATTGCCATGGTAATTTAAACCAAATTTTGCTACTATAACATTTTAAACACTGATTCACATAAAATATCAAAAAATCAGCCAATTTGGTCAAGTCACAAAAAAGTTAAACCCGAAAAAACATTTGTGACAAAACTTTTGTCAGCTAGTGTATATCCGAGTTCTCATCGTTGATTAAGGAGTCTGGGTAATAATGTAAAACAGCGTGATAAATACATTTTTTTTGCAAATAGTGAAAACAAATAAGAATTTTTGAGAAAAATCGAATTTGAAAATAATTTGACAAACATTTCTTACTTTGTCTTTTCGAATACAGACTTCTACGACAAACATAATAATATAATAATAACCACATACCTGTTAATATATTATACATGACAATAATCATGAAACCCTTTGGAGCTGTGTCGAAAAAGAATTGAAACCAATAGGTAAATGGTATCGCCGCCCAACCGTACAAGCACATGCAGAGGAACAAAATTCCAATGACACGGATATCATGAGTAAAAGCCTGTAAGTAATTATTTTTAGCAACTACGATTAAGCAATGTTCATTTACAGTAATATTAAATATATAGAAAACCGCAATAAAGCATAAAATCCTTAAAATAAACCACACTGCGTCCCAAACAAATGATGTGAACCAATACATCCAAGGCGAAATTCCACATAGGAACTAAATACGTTGTAATATAATAAGAGATTATTCAATTTTACCTGCATGTGCTTGCTCTTTTTCTTGCGCTCTGTTATCAAAAACTGCGCATAACCTCCGATGATAACCGCCATGCAGACAATAATTCCTTCGGCAATTGTCATTCCAGCCATTTGTGAATTGTTGGCTGCTCGCAGGGAATCTTGTGTAGATGGTGGCAAAGGATGATTAATTACCTAAATGTTAATTGTTTATTAAATATTGGTTAACTGTAACATGCATTGAATGTGAATTGCCGTTTTAGTTCGATCGTGGTCTTGATAGAATCCATCATTGAAACCGCGAGAGGTGGTGAAAACAATGCAAAGTTATTAAAGAGAACTGAATAATTTTTATAAATATTATATAGAATTATATTAATACCCTTGTTTAGAGATACTTTATCGATAACCGGTAGTGACAGTTCCTCTTTTGTGAACGCTAATGGATACGTTAAGCCAAATATTCGTGAACTTATCTTCAATAATTAGATTATTTTTGTAAAAGTGTAAGGTAAAAAAAACATTTGTAATTTTGTTGGTAATAAATTGATCAACATTGTCGGTTACATCGATTTCTATGTTAGTTGAGTTCATTGTTCGAATTGTCTGATTGATCATCCTGTAAATTATAAATTACTTTTGAGAAGTTTGTTGGTATCTTTTTAGATTTTCTGTCGTAATTTGTCCTCTTAATTTTATCTTTTTAGTATATTTTGAAATGAAATTCAATAAACTATGAAAAATGATAATTATTAAGCAATATCTATCTGGCACGCCAAATGAACCGTTTAAAATGAGATTTCAGAATACATATTCGGTGCTTGCTCTGCTGCTGGCTCTAATCGACGTTTCGGCACCCTTCGACTTTCCTTACACATCACTGGCGTTCCGCCCTACCTTATCAATTCAGTAGAGAGAACGTTGTCAGAAGGTACTGTAGAAATCAGAATCCATGGGAAATCAATCGAAATTCCATTGAAAATAGGGGTGTGTCAGGGTGACTCGGCATCACCGTGTCTGTTCGCGTTTAATGACTCTCGATGAATCCGACAAGGATAGTGTGGAAGAATCGGAAGGTATACGAGTTGATGGGAAGATTTTGAAACGACTCGAATTGCCTGACGACCTGGTGGTAATCGAAAGTCCCTCAGAAGAAATAAGTCGGAGTCTAAATCCACTCGAAGAAAAGGATTGAATCGAAAGTCTCGAAGTCAATCCCAACGAAGACGATGATCCTACACAACGACTACGCTACCTAAGATTCCATGTTTTCCGGTGGTTCTGTTTGCTTATCAGTAGCTGGTGCCAATTACTTGAGTAGTTTCACTGCCATCGACGGTTCGTTGAAGGAGGTTTCCAGAAGAATCAAGACATCTTTGGCGGCATTCCATAAATGTAAGCCTCTATTTCCTCACATTCCAGCAAAGGGAAAAAGAGAGCTAGTTCACCAGAACATCGTTCCGGCCTTGCTCTACGGTTGCGAAACTTGGTGCCCTTCTAAGGAAACTCTCCAACGACTCCAAAGAACTCTGGACATTACTTTCACGCTCTATTTCGGTCGATTTGCTAGTTTGGAGGACGCTGCTTAGCTGGGCTGGACATGTTGCAAGGCTGCCGGACACGAGGTGGAGAAATTCTTTCCGAATGGGATCCACGAGGCTGGTCAAGAGCGAGAGGGAGACCCAAGGGAAGGTGGTCGGACACAGTCAAGCTCTGGGTCGCGAAATTCGTTCACCAGAAGTCTACCACCAGGGAAACACGGAGAAGAATCGGTCTTCCATTGTTGACGGCGTGGTCAACATTGGAACACTCTGGAGAGATTTTGTCCGCATCTCGACGCAGTCGGAATAACGACGGGCAATTAAGTAATCAAATAAGTAAGTAAGCGCCCCAATAATATGAGATTTCAGAAAACATACTCGGAAAGGCGTCCTATCTATGGAATTTTAGGGTAGTTTAGTATTTGTCTGATGACAAATTTACGTAAAGAGTATTCTGAAAGTTATACGCGTATTCTTATAATACCTACACTAGCTGACAAAAGTTTTGTCACAAATGTTTTTTCGGGTTTAACTTTTTTGTGACTTGACAAAATTGGCTGATTTTTTGATATGATAAATTCATATGGTTGTAGATTATTTTACAAATTCCCGCTTGTGATTACGATGATCCGTTTTACAGTGACAAGCGTTTATCGTAAAACGCGTAGCTCAAAGATATTACGCACTTTCCTTGCACTGCATTTTTTAATAATTTTTAAAGTTCAATTATATTTTTTTTCATAATTTATTGAAAATAGAAGTAATTGGCAACATTTTAGAGATGACTCCACGTAAAGAAACTCCAATTGCCACCCGGCAAGCTGTTATCAATATGAGGGAAAACGGAATGCGTGGTACCGAAATTGCCATGGTAATTTAAACCAAATTATGCTACTATAACATTTTAAACACTGATTCACATAAAATATCAAAAAATCAGCCAATTTGGTCAGGTCACAAAAAAAGTTAATCCCGAAAAAACATTTGTGACAAAACTTTTGTCAGCTAGTGTACTTGTTTAAATTTGTTGGCACCAGAGGCGTTATGCAAGAACATATTTATCCGTTAAATGATGATGGAAAATCATTGGTTAATTGCCCTTTAATGTAAATTGTTGATATTTTACAGTCTGTTTTGTATTAAAATATTATTTCTTACATACACTTACTTACATTTTTTTATAATAGTAATTTAACAATAATTTTCCATCGCCATTTAACAGATAAATGCATTCTTGCATATCGGCTCAGATTCATTTGAAGGAACGTTAGAGTTTTTCGATATTGAATATCGATACCGTAATAGGGTATAATGCCAACTGAAAGACTAATTAAGATTTTAAGATTTCTAGATAGTTTGAGGAAAAGCTCACAAATTAGCGTAGATGATATTTTTGTAAAATATTGTAAAATGTAAATTTTGTATTTTTTGTTTTTTTATTAATTCTGTAACAAATAAAACAATTGTTTCCATTTGGCCGGGATTGGAAGTACACAATTACACAACCAAAAAAATCGCAAGAACTGCTTCATGATGATAAGGATCCCTATAAAACCTTTTCGTCCATTCGAGTGGAGCAACAAAACTCTTGAAGCAATTTGACTTAATGGGAAAATTTTATTATATAGTAGAGATATTTCTTTTTGGATTTTATTCTAATATTGGCGTGAAACATTGAACGATTTTCCTTATAAATTATGTTATGAAAAAAGTCATGAAAATAAGGGTTACTGAAACCAAAAAAGAAAAAAAAGATTTGGGGGCTCAGAAAAAATACTCATTTTGCAAATTTAAGTAAGAGTAATTAAGTATTTGAAGTAAGTAATTTTAGTAATTTTAGTGATTTAAGTCTAAGTAATTTAAGTAATTTAAGTAAGCCCATGTTTTTAGATATTTTAAGACGGACCAGTATCAATAAAGTGTCAAGTTATATGAAAATAATACGTGTAAATTAGAAAGACACGTCTAAATCTTAATTTCCATTTGGCGTGCTGAAATTCCATAAGAACTTACTGCTCAATTGAATAATCAGAATATTTCAAATCATCCGCGATTATATGCCCTCCATCTTCCGAAAAGGGTTCCAAATTAATATTCAGCGGATTTTGATCCTTTACTGTTGGAATTATAGTCGACGTGTAAACCATTAAAAAGAAAAATCCTATCTAAAAATAGTTAAATTGTTTGTTAAAAAGAAGCAACTCTATAATCAATTACCGGGAACAAAAGTTGTGGAATGAATTGTGTCCATTTCCTAACGAAATAAATTAATCTTTTAACAAACATTGCCTTAATATGTTGCATTTTCAATTGAACTCCAGTGACTCTATCCAGAGCTCGTAAATCTGTAATTTGGGTATTAAATTATCAAAAACACAAAATTTTATCAGCCGTAGCTGGTGAACCAGTGGATGTTGTGGATTCTAAATTGCTAAGAATACCAACAAGCGTTCTCTGTGCCGATTTGAAAAATTCATTTTAAGAATTTAAACGAGTTTGAACAATTTCTTTTAGTAACTATTAAGAACTTCGCTTATAGTGGAAAAAAACCATTATAGACAGACCCCACAGCCTTGGGGAAATTGTTGTCTATTCAGTTCTCTTGCCTTTACCCTTCTCTTGGTTTCCTTCTAATGTTAAAAATTGCACACATTCGACGATTTAACCTTTAGACGCATTAAAATGATATTCACTATAAAACTTTGAAAATTGCAAACACTCACAGGATATTTAAAGTAAAACAGAAATTTCCAAATTTTAATCTTACTTTTGAAATGATATTCGTTGTTTTTAATTAGTTGATCAGCATCTTCATCTTCTCCTTCGCCGCCATCGTCATCCTCATCAACGTCTTGCAGATGTCTTTCTTCAGCCAAATTACCGACTCTTAAATGATAATTATTTAGGGTTTTTGTCATTTTTAATGGATTGATGTAATTGAAAGGTAGAATTTAAAGAACGGAGGCGAATAGATATAGGTTTAACTGAACGGATACAACAATGTATTTGTTCTGAGATCTAGAAGTGATGTAATGTGACCGAAAAAGTAGAATTTGAAATATTATTATTTAGCACTTGGGTATCTTGAAATCCGAGTATTAGTTGAGAATTTAATTTATTCTTATGATTTTTAGTATAAAAATATTGAAAAAATTAAATATACAATTTTTTTTTGCTGTGTATGTACTGTAACGAGCTACATGGCTGCATCGCTCTGAACTTCAGCAGCCATGCCTCGTTAGCTACACATTGAGTCCAAGAACTGTTTATTGTAATATAATAATTACTTATATACCCTTTCTCAAGGGGGCGTGGCTTGATACTAGTTTCTCAGCCACTACAGTACCTTTTTAAATTTCAATTAAATAATTTAACCTTCTTCAATTTATTTAATCGTTCTAATTTACAAGGGAAGTGTTTTAGGCCGGGCTCTCAGATTTTGATAAAACTTTGCAGATAGATTCCTTATGGCTTTATTAGTATACTGACAAAATATTAGGACCCACAAAACGGTTTAAGTAGGTAAAAAATGGGTTTGAAATCCAAAAAATCGCGAACATTCGATAAATAATGATTTTTTGACCATCGGAACAGTGGGACAACAGCGCAGTGGTAGAACGATGGGACACGGAATAAAATGGTGAGGGTTCGATTCTTATGGGGGGTGGTATATTTGTATTAGTGATGCTAGTTGAATATTTCTATGTCGCTTTTTCCTTTTTTACTTTTAAAGATTTTTATGAATATTATATTATTATTCATTAAATCAACATATATAATGATTCTCAAAAATCATATGTTGAAACATACAAATTTTTCACATTAAAGACAGCGGATAAAAGATACATTTTTACAGTTACTTATTTCACATCCTTTGGGGGGCACTTGGGAGTAACAGTTGCTTCGGTGTAAAAAATGATCCCGGACGATCGATTTTATATCCACTCGCAAACCAGCTGTATTTTACCCAATTGTGGAGTTTCGGCGAACAAAGCTGAATTTACAGACAAAACCTCTGAACATATTATAACCAAGCATCTAAAAATTAGTTACCTGAAGGATTGAAGATCTTTGATGTATTTGAAAGCTTGGCTCACATAGCCGTGCATACTCCGTGTTAATTTGTATATCACACTTGAAGCCACCAAACACGCCAACATCCAAGGGTTGAATCATACCTGTACAACCAGCAGGAAATTGCAGTGTTTTTAATTTATTTTCTTCATTATTTGGGTCCGAATAACCGTTTGCATCTTTTCATTCGTTCCATGAATCAATAATAAGCAACAAATAATAACAAAAAATTTTTATGTTTCAACATATGATTGTTGAGAATCATTATATATGTTGATTTAATAAATAATAAATTTACAAATAAATAATAATATAATATTCATTAAAATCTTTAAAAGTAAAATAGGAAAAAGCGACATAGAATTATTCAACTAGCATCACTAATACAAATATACCACCCCCCATAAGAATCGAACCCTCACCATTTTATTCCGTGTCCCATCGTTCTACCACTGCGCTGTTGTCCCACTGTTCCGAAAGTCAATAAAATCATTATTTATAGAATGATCGCGATTTTTTAGATTTGAAACCCATTTTTTACCTACTTAAACCGTTTTGTGGGTCCTAATATTTTGTCAGTATACTAATAAAGCCATGGCGAATCTATCTGCAAAGTTTTATCAAAATCTGAGAGCCCGACCTAAAACACTTCCCTTGTTAGATTTCATTAGAATTTAAACGTATAATGAAATTGAAATTTCTAAAATCTACTTTAAATATTGTCCGTTTCAGAGATAATAATGAAAGAGCACAAAAAGAAGAAGAAATTATATTCTCGTTTGGACAGCCACACAAACGACTTTTTCGTCTATTCCTCTTCAATGTGGGCTGTCCATTTTTTTTGAGACAACACACATTGATGACAGAAAAGAGAGGCCGTCCAAAGAGAACTTCATTCCATCCTAATTTTTTCCTGTTCCATTAGGCACCGATCTCGGAAAATGAAAATATAATCATAAAACACCAGTAAACCCTTTGAATTATTGAAATGAAGCTAAATGCAAAAGAACATAATATGACTAAATATATCAGAAGAATTAATGGAAACAGAGCGAGCATAACCGTCTGTTAAGATATTAGGAAACTTTTAAAGAACTGTTATAATACTAAACTCTCTTAAAGATATTTCAAATATTGTATTTTCAGGGAAAAAATGATTTTTGAATAGCTTGTCTTAATAAAAATTTATATACATTTTTATTATACCTGGAATGTGAACATTATTGTGAAAATTTTGTGAATGACATCAATTATAGACTTGAGGAATAAGTTCGTACAGTTTTTATATTATCTTTTGTTTTATAAAAATTTTCTTGTTATTTAGCAAAATTAATATATTATCTGATAGCGTTCTTTCTGCACTAAAACACTGAAAGTTTGTTTTGAAATTTGAAATTTTCATCATTTTTCAGGTTTGGAAATGAACAATCTAGGAAACAAAAATCAGAATTTTGTTTCGAAAAATTCAAAAATAGCGACTTTAATCTTGAAGACACGCCTCGAAGCGGAAGAGCTGCAGACGACGAGCATCTGAAGGCACACACGCTGCACTGGGAAATGATCGAAAGAAACGACATGGTGAACAATGAGCTCTATATTGCCCAGCTGCCACACACACCCAATCGACAAAACCAAGTCATATTGCTCCTCGACCACTCCACGCAGAATGTGCCGTCAAAACGGCCCTTCACGAGCTCGAATGTGAGGTTCTTCAGCATACACCGTACTCTCCATTCCCTGCGCCATCAGATTATTCTCTTTTTCCGATCTCTGTTTTCAAAAATTTTCTAATATTTTTTTTTAAAATCTTATCATAATTTTAAATGGAAATTAATATAGTTAGAAATAGTTTGGAATCGCTGACTCTTTTGTGAGCATATTTCTTTACAAAATATTATTAACTCAAAAAACCAACTTTAGAAAAACTTCTTCCATTGTCGTAATCGATACTCCAAATGACGTTATATCACAATCAATTTGGTGTCTTTCCAAATCTTTGAAAACTTCTGGAAACTTTGCCCGCAACTTGGTATCCAACAAATACGTGGCTTCTCTTCCAACAAAACTAAATAGATCCGCCGACTCCAAATGGTCACAAATTATTTTTGTCGTTTTATCGACATTTTTTTGATCGCTTGATCCAAAAACAATTGTTAGGTGGTAACCATTTCCTATACGACAAAATTTAATTAAATCAATTTAATTCTATTTCAACCGTATTGTTGCTTCAAGTACATTGGTGATCCGCAACATTCCAACTGTCCATGCGCCATAATTGCAATACGATCACCCAGTAAATCAGCTTCTTCCATGAAATGAGTTGTTAACAAAATTGTTCGTTTTCTCTTCTCATTTTGAATGAGACTCCACGTTTCATGACGGGCACCAGGATCCATTCCAGATGTTGGTTCATCAAGCATTACAAATTCAGAGCCTCCTATTAAGGCAATTGCTAGTGAAAGTTTTCGCTTCTGGCCACCAGAAAGTGTTCCAGCATAGTGACTACTTTTGAAATCTATTATAAAATAATTTTATTTTTTGATTGTATAAAAAAGATTTTACCGATTCGTAGTTTTTTCAAAATATCCATGGCCTCATTAGGATCCCATTGTCTTTCCTGAATTTTTATAGGAACTTTACTATATTTTGACTATTGCTATAATCGGATATGTATGTTTTATTATTATTATTTTTTGCAATCTTTAGTGGATAAGAAAAATATCTGATAAAATATTGGACTTGAAACAGGAAAGAAATTCCCAAAAGCTCAAACTAATTGTTACAACACAAAGGCGCAGACCGGAGACACGCGAGCATACAGTATGAAACAGGTCCTCTTGGGGTCCCGCCTCCTTCCCTTGATGCTATAGTCAGTCGTCTACTCAGCAGGGTTACAGGACGGTGGCTACTTTAGATGGGCACCGAGCCGAGCCGAGATGTGAGTAATTTCTGTTTCCCTAGTTCATCTATTCTCATTTATTCTGTATTATGTATTCTATTATATTTTACTAATAAATTTTACTATTAGATTGACTGATATCGAACCAGTCATGGTAAGTCCTCTTGCTGGTTTTAAGCAGTTTACATGCGTCTCAACTCCTAACAATAATCTTCGGGTCGGCTTAATATAAGGAGAGTAGGTGTTATGACATAAAATGTAACGTAATATATAGCTCCGTGTAAAAATAAATGTTGTCTTGAATTATAACTAGAATACCGGTAAATGCTAAAAACATTATAAAAGTGAAAAACTCAAGAAAACGTTCTTAATCTTCTGAAAAAAATTAGTAAATGACGGTATATACAGCGATTCTTCTACTTTCATGAAAAAAGTTATGCTCAAAAAACCATTTGTTCATATCTTTATGGCCATAGCTGTACATTGATTCGTCTACTTTCATATATTTGCCATATTTTTCATATTTTTTAATATAAAGCTCCTGACGGAATTCTGAATTTGATCCATCAACTAGTTTTGGATTGTTAAAAACATTGTAAGAGAAAGAAGCACAAAGCTTGATACACTGATTGAAGAAAATAATGCTATCATTATGGGAGGGACCACGTTTTTTGGAGGGCGGGACCGGGACTTCCTTTGTTCTCTACCTGGGACCCGGGATCCCTTCTTTTAGAGCGGAAGGACCGGTGGAGCCCTCCCATCACTGTTACAGACGCACACCAACTGGTATGATAAAAAACAAGCTCAGTAAACGTGCAAAAATCTATCTTCTTGGAAATATAATATTTTTATGTTAGATAGCTTATGTAGTGCTTAGTAAAATTGTGGTAAAAATATTTTATTGAAAAAAGGTAACAATTTTCAGGCAGGCTTAAAAATTGGAAAGTCGTTATTTCCAGTTGGTGTGCTGACGCAGTTTGCTAAGTCGACAGTCCTTTCAAAGCAAATCGTTTGAAATTTGGAACAAAGGACCATTCAGAAAATTGTTTGTACTTTTATGGAGCAAAAAGTTCAATTCTCTCTTAAAAATAAGTTCAGTTTCAACTCAATCTACGTGAAAAATAAAATCTCCTGGTTTTAGTCATTTTACAAGCTAAAACCTCGCAAGTTAAACTTTTTAGGGAAAATTCGTGCTTTTAAAGATCACCTTTAGCTTTGCAAAGAATTCCAAGTGTTCCATAACGGTAAGATTCGAAAACAATGTATTATATTGGGGACAGAGACCCATTTGTCTTCGAATACTTGGCAAACTCGTCCTTATATCATAATTGTTTATATAAGCGGTTCCCCCTGTTGGTTGTCCAACGCCTACAATTAACTACAATTAAGTCTTACTTAAAACAAACCTAACCTGTAAGCATACTGAATGTGGTACTTTTTCCAGCTCCGTTATGTCCAAGAAGAACCGTACATTGTCCGGGATACATTTTCATACTCAATTCACGGACAGCCTGTTAAAAATGGTTTGAAACTTTTAACTGTTTAAACGATACCTTCTTTTCTGAATTTTCTCCAAACCGACAGTGAAATAATTTAGAGAAAAATGATGCTCCGTAGGTTTTTGATAATTGTACGATATTAATTGAAGGCTGAAATTTGGTTTTTTTTTAAATCAAGAATTATATAGCGTTGGAAGTTCGATTTTTATAGTTGATTGAGCACCACAAATTCAATTATTGAAAAACGAGTTCATAAAGGCGCTTTAAGATAGTATTTAGTAAATATATTAATGTTTTCAGATAGTACATCCATTAATAGTAAGTAAAAATTGACTTCTAATTTAAGCGCGCAGTGTATTAAAAAGCGGTTTAATAATCCTAAAGGTTCATTTCCATGATAGGGTTCTAAAATTTTTAATCACTATTTGTTTTGTTTGGCTATTTTTTATTTTAACGTTTTTTACATTGAACAATAAGGAAAACAAAACTTTGAATAAATATATTGTCATTTTCAGAGCTCGGTGCCTAATGGAAGAATAAAAAAAACATTTAAAAAATATAGTCTCGGATGGATGGACTTTTTCGTCTATTCCTCATCAATGTATATAATCAATTTTTGAGACAATTGAGCACATTGATTAGAGACAAAAGAGTGGCCGTCCAAACTAGAACCTCATTTCTTTTCTTTTCTCTTCTTTTATTTCTCTTCCATTAGGCACCGATCTCTGAAAAGGACAATATTTATTTATTATAAGTACAGTTATTGCACGTTAGTTCAAAACGATGATAAAATGTTCGATTCAGAAATGATCAAAGTACGAATATTTTCGATGCTTTTTTTTATTTCAAGGAAGTTTATCAAGTTATGTATTAATGAGCAAACTTCAATGATTGATTTTGGGAAGTGCTAACAATAATTTTTTCAAATTTTTTTGACGTATTTACGCTGGATACATCATTAATTAATACATGATACTTTTATTTTAAAATTTTCTAGGTGGCAGCGTTTTTCAATTTAATAAAGATCTTAAAGAAAAGCAGCTTTTGAAAATAACTGTATGTTTTGGTGTTTGGGTATGGTATAGAGTAAATTATAACAACTCCACTGACAAGGGAAGTCACTTTAGCGTCCGCTTGAGATTTTGATGAGACTTGCACCATTGATAGATTCGCATGAGCTGATTCCAAATCCGTTTTCAAAATCGGCGCAATTTTTCTCTGAGCCGAGATATGAGCCGCCAAAGTTTATTTTTGACAGGTTTATTGACGTGCATAAACCATAAAATGTCCGACATAAGCAATAACTTAATTAAATAATAAAATTATTTTGCGTGAGAAATGTGGCAGCAGCGAGTGGATGGATCAATTGGAATGGAATAGTTATTATGGGTGGTTATTTCAATGGGTTTTATATATTGATAATGTTTATTTCGATATGCTATTCAATTTTCAACTTTAATAACTTTAATCATTTCTTCGATTAATTATTGCAAGTTGTTGAAAAACATTTCATTCTTTTTAAAAAGTTAATGGTTAAACAGCAAACAAAATTAACTTTCATTGGTAAAGTTAAATTATATTTTAGCAACATTTTTGAAAATCAACTACAAAATGCACATTGAACTTGTACATTGGAACGAGTCCATGGTGTCAGTGAAAATTGACAAAGTTTCCATCAGAAATGAGGTGAATGGGAGTTTTTGAATTTCGAAATTCGGATTGACACTTCGGAAACCGGAATCCGGAATTCCTCTCGTATCTGGTGTTAACGTTTATTTGGAAAATTATGAAATTTTTATTTCGAAAATTTCTTTAATTATTGAATGTTGTTGAAAAATATTTTATTCTGTTTTAAAGATTAAAATTGCAGAAAACAAAATTTAACAAAATTAACTGTCATTGGAAAAAAACTAAAACTACTAAATGCTTAAAACAATTTAAAAATTCAACAACGCAAACATGAAAAATAAAAGAGGCTTGTTTGTACATATATGCCCGAAATCAGGAAGAAACAATAATATTTTCGATGATTTAAATTTTTCTTGGTCCTACATCAGATAGGCGGAATTCCGGATTCCGTATTTTCAAATGTTATTCCGAATACCGCACTCCGCATTCCGCATTCCAAAATGTTATCTTTTAATTCCGCATTCCGGAAATTCACTTTTCATTTAACGCTAATACCAAATACCGCCGGAATCCGGAATTCCAGCCATTTTTCCATTTCCGATTTTTCGATTCACAATGTTCTGACTGACTGACTATCTCAGCCATAATTTTTTTAGTTACACCTTTTTCATCAGAATCGCATATTTCCAAAAACATTTTCTGTCTTCAATTCAATAATTTTGTTATAAATACATGGTTAACATCAGATACGGGCGGAATTCCGGATTCCGGTTTCCGAAGTGTCAATCCGAATTTCGAAATTCAAAAACTCCCATTCACCTCATTTCTGATGGAAACTTTGTCAATCTTCACTGACACCATGGACTCGTTCCAATGTACAAGTTCAATGTGCATTTTGTAGTTGATTTTCAAAAATGTTGCTAAAATATAATTTAACTTTACCAATGAAAGTTAATTTTGTTTGCTGTTTAACCATTAACTTTTTAAAAAGAATGAAATGTTTTTCAACAACTTGCAATAATTAATCGAAGAAATGATTAAAGTTATTAAAGTTGAAAATTGAATAGCATATCGAAATAAACATTATCAATATATAAAACCCATTGAAATAACCACCCATAATAACTATTCCATTCCAATTGATCCATCCACTCGCTGCTGCCACATTTCTCACGCAAAATAATTTTCTTATTTAATTAAGTTATTCCTTATGTCGGACATTTTATGGTTTATGCACGTCAATAAACCTGTCAAAAATAAACTTTGGCGGCTCATATCTCGGCTCAGAGAAAAATTGCGCCGATTTTGAAAACGGATTTGGAATCAGCGCATGCGAATCTATCAATGGTGCAAGTCTCATCAAAATCTCAAGCGGACGCTAAAGTGACTTCCCTTGTGAGATTCTCTTTTTAGTTCAGCAGCTTTTTTAAAGTTTTTTATGATAATTTTTATAAGAGGTCTATTTGGATCCATGTGCATTATATACTTTAAAAATGTATTTAAATGACATATCTGACCAGCTCTGTATTTCTAATATATATATATATCAGAAATACAGATTCACGCCGAGTCGAAATAGCAATTTTGCGAATTTTAAACGTGTGTGGAATTTTGTACGTTTTTAAAACAAAAACGTTTCTACTGTAATTTAATTAAGAATATCTTAAACTATCTAAAAATGTTAATATCTTTCTAAAAAGTTCTAAATGAGCATGATTACTGAGCTCATTCCATTACCATACAAATTGGGGTGCAGATTCAAATAATTTTGAACTTTTAGGGCCAATAAAGTCTTATAAAAACAAGATTATCTCATAAATTTTATTACTACAGGCAGAAGCTATACACCATTCGAATCGTCATTATTTTCCCTATAACATATCACAATACAAAAAATATTCATCGATACTTTCTTTATTAAAGTTCTTATTTTCTTCAAGGACTTAATTACATCGGAAAACAGTGGAAAACCATATACAGTACCTGTCAAAAAGTTGTAGTAAATTGTGTAAACCTAGATAATTTTAAAATTCAAAAGGATCATGCATTGAATAATTTTGTCTCCAGAATGGATCCGTTAAAGAACTTTGAAAAAACCATTGTTAAGCCAAATAAGAAATTAAATTTTCTCATTAATACATAATTTGATCAACTTCCTTGAAATAAAAAATCATTCAGCGAAAATATTCGAATAATAATTTCAATAATAATAATAATAATAAAATATATTTAAAAATTTTCATTTCAAACACTGTTCAGTCTGCCAGCCACGAAAATGAGATTTGGACTAGAGGCATTCAAAAGATTTATTAATATGTTATAGTCGTCGCCAAATTCGATTACCACCGCAAAATGTGGCGCACTTTTTTAAATATTATTTTTTCATTTAATTTTCATGATTATTTTCTTGTTTAGGCTCGTTCTACACTGTTTTTGCTTAAATAAATTGAAGAATATGTTTTAGATGTTGTTTCAATCGTGGAATAAACGTGGAAAATAATAAAAAATCATAAAAATTAAATGAAAAAATAATAATTAAAAAAGTGTGCCACACTTTGCGGCGGTAATCGCATTTGGCGACGACTATATTTTTTTATACTTTTCTCATTGCGCTAGGGATTATGGCTTCAATATAGGAGAAATTCAGAATGTTCCAAAGACAAAATGAGCCAAGTTTCAATAAAAATTCAAGTTCTAGGCATGGCTCTAAAATAATTTTAAATTGGCGCGTTGTTTACTTTTGAAAACCACAGCGGGAAGATAATAGGACTAAAATCTATCCAGTACCAACTTCAAAATTGAAGAAAAAACTAACTAACATTCATATCCGGTTCTTCCTCCAAATGCACATATGAAGGTCGATGGATGTCAACGTCATCCTGTTCATTGATGTCAACTTGCTTTGCTTGTGTATATGGAAACCAATAAGACGGCTAAATAACAAACTTAATTATTAAATAACATAGAATGGTACCAATAAGAAAAACCATGGTTTTTGAGGTACACCCTCACCACCGGGAAAGATTGCTTCCATGTACCACGTGACGATTACTAGAATTACGCCATCCACAACAAGCATAAATAAAGCATGTGCAAATGTTAAATTATCATTAGGAGATGGTCTTTCAAATATTTGGTTCCAATGAAGACCACCAGCTAAATGCAATACATATGAGTCATAAGAATAACAAGTTACCTGATGTTTCATAGGATGCTAAAAGATTTAAGCCAAATGAGAGAGCAATGTCTGGGTTAAGGCAGTTAACCATTCGTACATTAAAGCTGTATGGTGACAAATTGTCAACCGACGAGAACAATGAATACCAAAAGTATAGAATCATCCAAAAAACAACAGCCAATAAGGTAGCAGTCGTTCCTGAAATTATTATTATTGTGTCTAAATGGTTTATAGTCAGTTTATAATACCAGATGTCATGAATGTTGACAAGGCGAACGAAAAGTATAATGTGTCGAAGGCATAAATTAAAAAGAATACAAACATAACAGTCATATCCGATCTGAAAATAAATAAATTGTTTTTTTAATAAGTGCACGCCATATGAAAATGACCATTTTGGGTTAGTAAATGAGTAATTTAAAGTGACATAATTAAGAAATTCTCGAAAAAACCGACGTGGAAATTAGTAAAGATAAATTGAATTTCGGGAAAATGGTCTTTTCAAGATTTTGCTGTGTATTTCAGCTAACGTTGACATTAAAATGTGTATGTGGTTTTCTTCTTTTTTGAGTAATCGTTATTCTAACCTTAAGGTATCTTCATGTATCTCAGAACTCAATTACAACATCGTCAGGTGTTTGTCAAGGTACTGACAAAAGTTTTGTCACAAATGTTTTTTCGGGTTTAACTTTTTTGTGACTTAACCAAATTGGCTGATTTTTTGATATTTTATGCGAATCAGTGTTTAAAATGTTATAGTAGCAAAATTTGGTTTAAATTACCATGGAAATTTCGGTACCACGCATTCCGTTTTCTTTCATATTGATAACAGCTTGCCGGGTGGCAATTGGAGTTTCTTTCCTTCTAATGTAGGGACTGAGGCGTTAGAAAGAAGTCATACCCCTTAGAAAAAGCTATTGTTGTTTCATGAATATCTCGGAATTAATTCTCAAGCGATGGAGCAATGTCTTTAATTCGACATTTGGTAAGTGTTCGATACTGTTTAATCAGTAAAAAAAACCCGTGTTATTGTGTGGTATTGTAAATAAATTATCTCAATTATTATACCCACACTTTTAATTGAACCATTCCAACATTTAGCCTTTCCCAATAATTAAAAAAACTTTCTCGCATTTCTTACTTTTGAGCTACGAAATGTAGCAAAATTGTAAGTACAATGACGGCAAAAACAAGTTTAGCATAATTCATAATGAAATGTGCAATCCAATTGATAAACTGTGATAATCCCATTACTCGCATATATTCCTTTAAAAATTAATTAAATAAAGACAACCAATTTTTTAACACTTTTAGCTGCTCCTCTTTTTCCATTACAACCGTTCGTACAATATAAATAACTGATGTCATAAATGAGAAAATGATAATCAGTGGCATGAAGTACTTTCCAACTTCAATTATTTTTGTTTCATAGCCTGGAAATGGCATTCGTCCAATCTAAAAAGTAAAAAGATTCTGTCATTATAGTAATATAATGAATACAAAATATGAATCGAGAATCTCCATCAAAGTATTTTCCTCATCATTCTTATCCAGGATATAATTTTTGATTGATGTATCTAGGGCTTTTTGAATAGTCAAAAACCCTTCTTTCCAATAACCTAAAACATTTTGGCATCGTGTTAGGTGTGTCTTTAAATATAGCACCTGGACTTCCACCATCGACTTTGTCCGGATTGATGGGACCACTGACAACTTGAAATGCAAATAGCATATTTGTGTTCCATGGATATGACTTGCTTCCAAATATCTGTATTTATAAGTTAATAAACAATCTATAAACTGAAATTGAAGAAGAAAATTTTTAATATTAAGTTTTATTTCCCAGTAAGTTATTTTTTGCAATATTTAAACGTCTTTTATCAATTTCCTCGTGTAAACTAAAATCTCATATAATCGTAAATCTTACAGGCTTTTCTTAAAACATCATAATTTTGTTGGAAGTGTTATATTTATGGTTCGGTTTTTATATGTTTTAATAATTTACTGTGTTCTGGGTCCCGGTTATTGAAACAGGGAAGTCCCCGCTCTCGGGTTGGGAGAAAGGAAAGTCCGGGTTTGGAAATTTTCACTTTTTTTAAGGTCCCGCGCACGTCCGCACCGTACGTTTGCCGGTAGTTCTCGGTTCGGTTCGGAAACATTATTAATATTACAACTCTACTAACAAGCCAACTGCATTCTAAAAATGCCATCTCGTTTGAGGTTTTGAAATAAAACTATCTATTTTAATTTAAAGGTTTTTAGTTATTATAAGGCTAGTTTACTGAACTTATTGGCAAACAGCGTGGCATTTTAAAAATCGAATTAAAAATTGCGAAAAATGTTGTTTTTATTAGGCGTGCTACTAATATACATTTTCACTCTCTACCTCTATCACTGATGGGAGGAAGTTTTCCACAATGGAATATGGATTCCCGGACCGCAAGGATAAAAACTTCGAATGAAATATCGCATTCTCTAAAGCGTTATTATTAAGCTTAAAGCGAGAAATAACACAATATTTGATTGTCAACGTTAACAATTTCATTATCTCAACCACAGGATCTGGAATTAAAATTAAAAGTAAAAGTTACGGAAAGCGGAGTACTGACTATCACTGATGCATACTTTTCCAATTCTATTTGGATTTCAGCAAAAATGAGTTGACTATTAATAACTAATTATCCCTAATTACCAATTTTTCATTCGCACCCGCTAAATGAAGAAAGCACGCCAACTGGAAACAATGATTTTAAAATTTCTAAGCGTCCCTGTAATGTTTAATTCTTTTAAATGAAACATTGCTAATAACCATTTAACTAGGTTTTTCATAAACCATCTAATATTTTAATATGGGCAGAAAGGCAGAACAATGAGATCAGAAGAAACGAAATACTGAGACTCTACCAGCGAGTGAATATTACGATTTCTACTGGATGTAACGATTTTTCGATTTTTAAACGTGTCTCAAAGTTGTTACGTCTTTTCAATAAACAATTGTTTACAACAAATTAACTAACCGTTCCTTAAACTATCTAAAAATATTAATATATTTCCAAAAGGTTAGATTTCAGCACATACCAGTTGACGTGAGAAATTATTTGAAACATTTTTAAAATCTGCTATTTTATTTTCTTTTATATTCACGATTCTAATAAAATTAAATGCAAAACTCACATTCTCCTCCCGTCTATGTGAATTCGATAGTCGTATTTTATACTGTATCGAGTTTGTAGTCTTCTCCTTTATATTTTGAATATCATCATCAAACACAATTCCAGCTGCAAAATAAATTCCATTATCAAATATTTTATTTTCTCACTATTTCTTCAAACCTAGTAATGGATTTCCACATCGTTTTACAAATTTTTGTGTCATATAGTTAACCAACTGGCTTTCTCTATCAAACCCTTCAACAATAAATTTCCATGTTTTTTACGAATGGTTTTTGAAACCTTTTACAGACATGTTCGTTTCCAATATTGGTATATTTGTGATATTCGGGAATATCTTTTTGACTAATAAAGGATTTAGAAGATTATTGACTGTGTACCGTTTAGAAACCATTTCCATTATGGACTGGGTGACATTGTTAATTGGTGAGTAGGTTAGTTCAATATCTATAAAATGAAATCAGTTTTAATCAATAAAATCATACTCACTTAGTAGGTATTTTTTGCTGCCATCGGTAGAGTTTAACTTTGTTATACTCAGAAACTCACAGCCAGGTTTCGTGTCGAATAAAAAGTAGGGTTGAATTATAGCACTCTGAAATTAAATGTATGAAGGCGTAATTTTTTGACTATATATATATATATATCAAGGTTGCACGGAAATCGATTTTTTCAAACGGACGACGGAAAACAGAATATGCTCCGTGCAGACCTGATATATAGTATATATAACTGTTTTTGTATCACTTAAACTTCGATGAAAAATCTTCAAAACTTCTTTGTTACGGTACTTTCCCAAAATTAATAAAAACGTTATCTCTGGAATCCTACTACAGAATAGATCTAAACTACAGTATCCTATAGATAAAAAAGAGTAGAATCATAACAAAAAAAAATTAGTTGTAATAACAAAATCGCGAAACTTTCAAATTATTCGAAATTCCAAATATCTTGAATGTATCGATAGGATTGCACTAAACTAAAGTATCTTATATATAAAAAAGCGAGCGTAGAATTATAAAAAACTATTAAAAAAGAAGTTGTAATAGCAAAATCACGAAATTTTAATTTTCAAAAGCTTCGAAAATAACATCTTTGGAAATCGACGATGTAATTGGTCTAAACTACAGTATCCCATAGAGAAAAGAAAGTAGAATCATAATAAAATTTAAGAAAAAATTAGTTTTATCGACAAAATCGCGTAATTTTATTTTTCAAAATATTCGAAATTCCATGTCGGAATCCAACTACCAATGTCTGTTAAACTACAGTATCCTACTTATCAAAGTGTTACAACCATGGATACGTCATCCGCAGACGCTATGGAACATGTCTTGGGGATCCCCTCCTTCCCTTGATGTTATAGTCAGTTATTTACTCAGCCGCACGCCAATTTGAATGGTTGTTAATTCATACTCAGTAAGCGTTCTCAAATCTAACTTTGATCACTATTTCAATTTGGCGTGCAGCAGGGTTATGGGTCGGTGGCTAGCCTCGGTGGTCCCAATGAAGTAATTTTAATATTAAAATCAAAATCTACTTAATATTGACTTAACTTATACACTCCAAATTATGTGTTCGATTCAATGCGATCGCGTATTAACTGCTGAGGGGCGTGGCCTTTTTTTAAATTTTATTTTAATTTAATTTTTTCTTGTTAATTAAACAATCAACTTAGAGCGTTTTAAATTTTTATTGTTATAATCATATAGAGCAAAACATGGAGAATTTTTTAATATATGATTCAATATATATCATTGTAAATAACAATTGTTTTTATTTAATTTTAAAAAATATCGAAATTCCTAAATATTTTTTTAAAGGGTTTTGTTTTTTTATTTAAACACATTTCAGTTTGTTAAGCATAAAATTACGAATGTTTTGATACCCATATCATTACTATACTCTCGACCATTTTTTCACAATAACGACTTTCTTATAGGCTATTTTCCTCGTTTTTCTTGACTTATTAATCGTCTCTCTACATTTGTTTTGAAATATTTTATTTATTCAGGATAACAATGAACAATATTAACGAATTGAGACCACGTGTGACAGCTCTGCAGCCAGAAAAGAACAAGTAGCCATGTTCAGAAGGTATAATTTTCAACAGATTTTGCACTTTAACTTTTTATTTAGGAATCCGTTCTCAATATAAATGAAATTCGTATTGAAAAATGGAGACAGGACGAATGATAAAAGAATTGACGGCAAACGACATGCTCACACATTGGCGTAATTGTTTTGTTTTTTAATAATTATGACGTGATTAATAAATATTTATTTGAAGAACACGGTTGAAGAGTGAAATCGCGTTGTTGTAGGATAAAAATGAAAGCCTGAAGGCCGTCGGTTTAAACATATTTAAGTTCATATAATAAATAGTTAAAATAAATTTATTCAATATATGGATAAATAACAATTAAGTTATAAACATCAAATTACATAAAGAGAATTATTAAACGGGGTTATAGATGGTTCGTGTGAGGTGAACAAGAAAAATGACAGGCTGATCGACGGTTTAACATTGATTTTTATTTTTAAAAAATGATTACCCTTTAGAAAATATGAATTTGAAATATGACATCAATACTCAATTTCTTTTCGATAATAATAACAACATAGCTCAGATGAACGAAGGTTTTATATATTGTTGGAATAATATATCTTTATTAAGAACAAAATATAAGCGAATGGTTTCGGGTTATGGGATTGAAACCAAGCTTTACAGCTTTTGGTTAGTTGAAATCGCTATCTAAACGAAGCAAATGAAATCTGTTGTCTCGAGCCGATTGTGTTAGTGTTCACTCGTGTACTCATGGAAACAACCTAACTGTGACGGATAGGCATTACAAGGGAATTCGAACAATAAATAAGTGTCAGAGATCCCAGTTGCCAAGTTTATCAGCAGTTTATCAGGGCCGATGAATATTGTGTAAGAGCAAACCTGACCAGCACCAATATTTATACTGGTGAAAATCTTGTATTTATTGTGAATATAAAAATTGCCTCGACGATTACATTCTGCATCTTTCAAGATCAGTATGGAATGGCATACCCGAATCAATTGATTTACCGGAGATTGAGGAGGCGACATTGGATCTTCATGGGATAGTTTGAATTTTTCATTGCAAATAACATTGCCGCAGTACAATATGCACAATGATTTTTGACGGCTTCAACATATGATGGGAACGAGAAAGAACTGGAAATAAAATAAGCATCTTCTATAATGCTGACCCTCTTTCAATCCATTATGTTATATGGCGGAAGATACAAATTCGGAGAAATTGAAATAAACGTACGAGTTTTGTGGTTTTAAAATTCATTCCGTTGTTTTTAAATTTTCCACAGCATAGCTCTGCCAATTTTTGTCCGATTTGTGACGCATTACGAGAAGACCATCACAACCAACCAATATTAGCAGCACCAAGAAGACAGCGCCCAAACGAAGGTTTCCCAGTCAGCTCCGAGTTAATTGTACCTCCGCCGCTACATATTATGCAAGGTCCTCAATACAATTTTGCATTAGTTTTGTACAAATAAGCAGAAGACACAAGTGTACAGGATATTGAGATCATGGTCGTTAAATGTCTTACTGGTCAGGATTGTAGAAAGTTTCTTCAAAACCTTAGACGGTCATACTCTTCGATAAGCTCGTCCACTAACCAAACAAACAAGTTGCATTTAGTTGAAGCACATTAGTTTCTGCCTATTCTGAAATAAAAGTCGTGAGGAATTATGGAGAACAAGGCCTGGAAGCGTTGCATCGAATAGGAAATATTAAAGCTTCCGACTCCAAGCGGGAATTCTTCATGAAGGCTCTTCTTGGAATAACTTCAGACGAATCAAATGATGACGCTGATAGGGTGAGTAAAGAATTAATAAAAACTGACTTACTTTAGTAAATGCAACATGTTCCATACAAATCGATGTAGCTGAATTACGGGTTGGAGATTGAAGTTAGTCGTTCAAATCAATATCAGATAACATCATTATCACTTAAATTTTCTTTGAATATTATATTTTATTTTAGCAGAAAAATATATCGTCGTATAATAATAATAATAATGAATAAAATGTTCTTGGATGTGCGAAGATACATTGGTTGATTGTCACATTGCCTATTTTCGATCTAAATAAATCAATAACACCAAGGAGAGGGCACAAAGAGGATCAATGAAACACAGAGCACGAGGAAATCAGCCTATAGGAAAGTCGTTATTGTGTAAAAATGGTCGAGAGTATAGTAATGATTTGGGTATCAAAACATTCGTAATTTTATGCTTAATAACATGCACTAAGTTTCAGAAAAAAATTAAAGCCCTGAAATCCAATATTTGAATGTTTTTATAATTTTTTGCATAATAAATAACAAGACTTGAAGACAATTGTATATATTGAATCATATATCAAAAAATTCTCCATGATTTACTCTATATAATGGTAACAAGAAAAAATTAAAACGGAATAAGTTAATTTTTTAATTAACAAAAAAAAAATTAAATAAAAATCATAGAAATTTATTGGACGAAAAAAGCCACACCCCTCTCGCAATGCCGCGATACTCTTTGAATCGAACACATTTCAACTATTTTGATTTGGTGTGCTTATAATTTAACATTGCAATGGTTCAACCAAGTGTTCATATAATGTTAAAACGTGGTGCTCAAGCACTCAAAAATCCAACAGTACTGCGCATCTTGCAAAAAAGTGTGAACAACATGCGAAAACTACGTCATTAACTTTTTTATTTAAAATATTTGTTTTAATAGCATTTGAGAGAGCCTTAAAACAATTTGAAAATGATTAATCAATTATTCTAAACAAAGAAAATCAATTTTGAAAAAAAATACGTTTAAAAAAAATTTAAATAAAACGTTAAGGTCGTTGTTTATGTGTGGAGCTTGAGGCTTTAATTTTCGTATTATTTAAACATTTTTTTTAAACTCTTTTTAAATTCAGATAGAAGTTGTATTCATAAAAAATCTGCATTATCTACATTTTATTATTTATAATTAATTGCAAAGCAATGAGACCTGAAAACTTAGACTTAAAATAAAATATTTTTGCATATTTCTGAAGGATATGAAAGAAACCCTATGTGTGTTTAACAATGAAATTAATCATAAATTAAACGGTTCTTCCATGTTTCATTTTAAAAGAACAGAAATAATAAGAAAATGAAGCTTTAACTTACATTAGGATCACTTATATTAGTAGGATATATAAAGTCCAACGACGTTCCAGTAATAACCCACGGCGGGTATTCACGCTTGTCAAACTTGTCTTGAAACTGGTCAGCAAACTGTAATACCAAATATTTCAAAAGATTTTTGTTCATTCATTTTAACCCCAATTAGTAATCCAAATGAAGCGCCGATTAATATTAATGGTACAATTAGTTCCAATAGAGCGAACCAGGGCGATCGAAGCTGCAGAAGAAGGTTCTTCCATAATAACAATCGCAATTGGCTTAACAATCCCATCTATATGAAAAAAAGACTGTGAGATAAATTAAAGATTAACATTACAGTATACCAAGTATAATGAGTCAAATTAGTAGTTGATAGTTAATAGGAAATGCAATGAAATGTTTAGAAATAACAATATTTGGTTTTTTCACGTTGATATTTTCAAGAACAGTTCATTTGTCACCTTTAGCTGAGAAAAAATTGTACTTTTCAGAGATTGGTGCCTAATGGAAGAGTAAAAAAAGAAAAATTATAGTTCCGGATGGACGGCCACACGGCTTTTTCATTTATTCCTCTACAATGTGTGGCTGCCCATTTTTTTGAGTCAGCCCACAGTGAGAAGAGTGGCCTTCTATACGAATACCTCATTTTACTCTAAATTGTTTTCCTCTTCCATTAGGAACCGATCTCTGAAATGGATAATAATTACATTAAAGAATATTGCAGTTTTTGAAATTATTTTTGTAGGATTGAATTTCAACAACATATTTAACAGACTATATAATTTTTTTCCGACGCCACCGCGAATTAGAGACTTATAAAAAGAGTTTTAAGAAGATTGTGCTTATTTATAATTGTCTCTTCGCGAAGCGATTTATCGTCTAAAAATTTGATACAGTCTATATCTTTATTCATTTCTATATACATTGCACTTCTTTCACTTTTTAGTATAAATTAAATATCTACACAAATCTACAAAAAATTATTTTAATTATGCTTAAAAATGGAACACAGTTACAATCCACTTCCAAGAAACCGCGCCGCATTTGCAAAAGACTTCGCCCCAATTGCATTAACACTACCTTTTAATTTATTATTTTTATTTTCAAAAATTTATTTATCAGTTAACGTTTCATTCTGCAGAAATCTTGATGAATTAATGAAAAGAAATTCGTAGTACCTCAATTAATGAACCAGAAGAGTCTTCATCCTCAATATAAGTGACTTGTAAATATTGAAAATAAAAATAATTAATTAAAAGGTTGTGTTTGCAATTGGTGCGAACTCTTTTGCAATGATGTGCGGTTTCATGGTAGTGGAGTGCAGTTAAGTAAGATATTTTGATATTTTATGATATTATCAATCAATTGACGTAAAAATCGATACTTGTTTTACAGTTACAATTTTAAAGGTAATGTTTAATTAGGAAATCAATGACACGATAAATGAAAATGAAAAAAAAGTTAGTATCCACGTGTAAACAAAACGCGAATTTCATCATCAATATTACTAGCTTTCCATAAAATGCCTCCGAAGCTTTAAAATTATGCAAAAATATTACATGTAAGTGGCTTTTCTGAGATTTTGTTTTATTAGTTCACTTCGCGTTCATTGACGTGCACACCGAATTGTATGGTTATAAAATAAGCTCAGTAAACGTGCTCAAACCTAACAAATATATTTATATAATTCGGTTTTACGATAACATGTCTAAAGTTTCAAAGTGTTTTCAAGAAAAACTTCTAATATTCTTAAAACCGGAAAATCACTATTTCAATTTGGCGTGGACGTTTAGTAGTAATTATTAAATTTCTCGTAAAATCTTCAAAGAAAATTGCAATAAAAAATAGAGAACATAATGCATCTTATAAGTATACAAGAGATGAATAATTAAATTAAAAATATAGTCAATTGCAAGATATTCTATATATTCAGGGAGAGGAGTTCTTATATTCGATATCCATATAAATGTTTTATTTTGATTCAATTAGACGTGTTCAGAAGACTTAAATTTAAACAAACAATTATTTTTGGTCACATCCAAGACACAATGTTGAAAAAAATGTGCACTTTAAACTGACAGCATCAAACTCAAACACGTCAACTGCGCGCCATCGGCAAGTTTCGATTTTTCGATTTTAATCACTTATTATTAATTGCTGTGTGCTCTCTCGTGAATAATTTCAAATTATTTATTGTTATCAGAACCTGAATAATCAATTTAACATAAAATTATAGAAAAAAATAAGATCTAATTAGTTAAACAATAGAATCGATTTTCTAGAACGGGTGGCGTGCAACTGCACGTCAATTGGAAATAACGCTTTTAAGCGTTTCTGAAAATTTTTGCACAATTTAGCAAAAAATGTTTCACTATAATTTTCCAAGGATTATCCTAAACTACCTAAAATATTAAAATCTTATCCCAAAGTTAGATTTGAACACGTTTACAGAGCTATTTTCAAAACGTGTAACATGACAGTTGGCGTGTAACATGACAAACCTAGATTTATTTTGGACCACCCACGTTAATTATACCGACCATTTTTTTCCAAAATGGAGTAGACTCTGATATACTCTTTACTTGGCTAAAAACTCCGATCTCCAAATATATAAACGTGGTGTAGCGTAATATTATCTAATACTATCAAAAATCGAAGTTGTCCGCAACCATTTGGTACGGCTGACATGGATATGACACGACAAATGAATTCGTGAAAAACTGGACATCAGAAAAGTCAGAAAACTAAATTTGCCAAATATAGTTTAATGTTAGTAAATCGAAATTAACGTGAAAAGGAAATAAAACGTATGATATAGAAAAAAAAATAATTAGAAGATTTCATTTTTATTTGGTGGTTACTTGAAAGCAAACAAAATTTTTTTTTAAATAATGCTCAAGAAAAAATAGATAAGCATATTTTATATATCAGAAAATCGATCGCCGCTTTGAAAGAACTCTAACAACTCTTAAGCTTCAATAATTTACCCATTGTTCTTTCTTCAAGTTAACCCAAAATCCGTTATGCTGAAATTTCCAAAGTCTAGAATTTTTAAAATAAATCTTTGTATAAAAGTACAAAAACATTTTTTAAAGCTTTTGATAATGTGAACAATTACAATAAAATACTATGGAAATTTAAAAAATATTATAAAATATAACATTAAACAAATATATCATTTAATTTATCATTAATAAGCATACATTCTATAAACATTTTAAGAAGATATGAACATAATATTACTACTAGACACATGAACAATTCGAATCTAGTACGTACCGAAAGTGCATAAGTAAACAAATAAAGAGCACCTTATTGCATGAATAGGTAATTCATCGGGTTTTGTTATTATTTCGATCAATGAGGATAATATTCTATTATTGGAAATAATCATAAAATTTGTCAAAATATCAGATAAGAGTCACAGATTCAGCTTCATTCACAATACCCGTTATCAGAGAGTTTTTGTGTCTGTCACAAAATGATAACAAAAAAATGATTCTTTATTTGTTAACACATTATGCTCCATAACTATCTTTCAGTCGTTTTTCAAACATTAATTTTTAGAAATGAGACCGAATGCTTGTATGACTCAGGTAATTTCCGATAACAATTTTTACTCTTATTCTGTTAATTTTTTATGGTTCTTTTTTTATCAATTTCTTAAAAAAACAAACATTCGATTCAAGTAAGTGTTAGTGTAAACTTTTTACTCGCTGAAAGAAAAGCAAACGATTTTAAAGTCTAATAAATTTCAAATTGATAAGTGTATCACATTAACTTAATTATTATCGTAATGTAACCCATATGGGATTAACCAATTTCCATTATTCGAATTGTCTCTATTTATATAAAATATAATAATAATAACAACGATCTAAAGATTTAAATAAAATGAATAAAAAGTCACTTCCTAAGAATAGTGACAGAAGGAACATTTTTGAATTTGAATTTAGTATTAAATAAAATACTATTGAAGAATTAAAATGCCGTTTGTTTGAATAAGGTATTCAGATTATTTCACACTAATTTGAATATTTTAATAAGTGTATCAATGAAAGTTGACTCACTAGGGAATGGTCAGCATAGTGGTTGGAGTTACAGGATGTGACATATATCATTAGAAAGAGAAAAAAATCTACTTTCTAAATATAAAAAGAGTTTCTGCAACGGACACAGCTATCTCGAGAAAATTGCGTCTGAAAATTTACTACGAAAAGGGCACTGAAATCCCCGCGTCGCAGCCACGAGGAGGTCAGTTTCATATACGCGAAGTTGAGGGGAAGATTGCGATGGCAGCGTAGTGTAGGCGGTAAGAGGGATGGGCGCTGAGTGAGGGCGGTAAGATGGATGGGCGCGGAGTGAGGGCGGTAAGAGGGATGGGCGCGGAGTGTAGGCGGCGGAAGAGGGATGGGCGAGGAACCGTGACTCTCTGGTTCGAACCCACCCTGCGAAGACTATTTTTTGTTTTTTTTTTTTTGCTTTTTTTCGATCGATCATAACAGGTCGTGGAGCAAGTTTCAGACATCGTCCATGTGATATCTGCATTAGAAACACTACAATTCTGTGATATTCAACGTTTTTCGGGAAAAAAAAGTTGGACGAAAAATCTTGTTTTTCACATGGAGTATGGCTCTAATTTTTCATAAAAAATAAATTTTCATAAATTTCATAACTAGCGTTTCTCGGTGAAAAGGTCGTCGAAAGATTGGTTCAAGCGAAGTCTTCTCTCACTCACTCGTTCACGTTCCTTCCGATGTTGTTCATGGATGGGACAATGGGAAAGAAGGCTTTCATAGTTTTATCAGAACCAACCGGAGCCTTCCCTCCGTCGCACTATATCATTACACAGCGCAATAATGCAATCTTGATGATTTCTCTATTGTATCACCAGTTTTCGGCAAAGGAATATCAGCCGTTCTTTCAATACTCATGGAAGAAGACTGGATACCTCGATTCATACACTCCGTTTGTCACCCCGTCCGAATTCTGCTTCGGACAAGTTGCCGAGTAGAATTGTTTCCGGCAAAACTGCAATCAAGTGGCTTTCATTAAATGTGCAAGACGCAAATACTTTATTTGTTTCAATCATTTTATTGTAGAAGAGAAACATTTGGGTAGATCCTCATAGAACGGCTGAAATTACTTTGCCGAAAACTGGTGATACAATAGATAAACCATCCAGATTGCATTATTGCGCTGTGCAATGATATAGTCCGGGTGGAAGATCAAAGCATGAGTCGTGAACTTTTTGATGAAGCTCTGAAAACAATGGAGTGGTGTCACAGAGCATGAGTGACAAACTTACTTTCCATGGCCCATTCCAGTATGCGTCCAGAGGCTGAATGATCCCGGTGGTGTGCGGGGAATATTCATGATAGTGACATAAAATCCTCTTGGAACGCATTTCTTGATGGTGTTGTGATCCTTGAAGCATGGCCAGCTGTCGACAAGCATATAGAGTTTCCGAGGGTTGGTTGCATTGAAGACACAGCTTCGAAGCCAATCGCACATCAACTCTTTGGTCATGATGTGATTCTTGCCACATCTGACCTCCAAGTTCGGAAAGTTGGGTATTGGGCGCGACGGAGGGAAGGCTCCGGTTGGTTCTGATAAAACCATGAAAGCCTTCTTTCCCATTGTCCCATCCATGAACAACATCGGAAGGAACGTGAACGAGTGAGTGAGAGAAGACTTCGCTTGAACCAATCTTTCGACGACCTTTTCACCGAGAAACGCTAGTTATGAAATTTATGAAAATTTATGAAAATTTATTTTTTATGAAAAATTAGAGCCATACTCCATGTGAAAAACAAGATTTTTCGTCCAACTTTTTTTTCCCGAAAAACGTTGAATATCACAGAATTGTAGTGTTTCTAATGCAGATATCACATGGACGATGTCTGAAACTTGCTCCACGACCTGTTATGATCGATCGAAAAAAAGCAAAAAAAAACAAAAAAATAGTCTTCGCAGGGTGGGTTCGAACCAGAGAGTCACGGTTCCTCGCCCATCCCTCTTCCGCCGCCTACACTCCGCGCCCATCCCTCTTACCGCCCTCACTCCGCGCCCATCCCTCTTACCGCCTACACTACGCTGCCATCGAAATCTTCCCCTCAACTTCGCGTATATGAAACTGACCTCCTCGTGGCTGCGACGCGGGGATTTCAGTGCCCTTTTCGTAGTAAATTTTCAGACGCAATTTTCTCGAGATAGCTGTGTCCGTTGCAGAAACTCTTTTTATATTTAGAAAGTAGATTTTTTTCTCTTTCTAATGATATACGTCACATCCTGTAACTCCAACCACTATGCTGACCATTCCCTAGTCAGTAAACTTAATTCTAGTAGTGATAAGCAGTTTTTCGTTACTTTTTACGACATCCTCGCACCTCTCGATCAAAGCCTGTCGTTGACGTGAAGCAAGATGACTTGGCCATACGTTTTTCGGCAGAACCCATCGAATGAAGATGATTAAGGATTGTCTTTTGAGGAAAGTTCATTTTTTGGCCAATTCACGTCTCAATTCGCGAGGATCTTCAGATTCTCGACGTCAAATTCTGGCAACAACATGCGGCCTGGCTTTGAGGTTTGGAAAAGATCAATCTAGTTTCCTAGATTTTGAATCATTTTATTACATTCTACACGTCAATAGAAAATAGGAATATTACCAAGTTTAATTGTCTATATATAATTTCCACAAACTAATTTTCACGTCAACTTACTAGATCAATCCAAAATTACCATTCAAGTTTAATATTATCTGCGATAATAGTGTTCGAACATGTTAACTGAGCTTCTCTTTTTAGCATTTCAATTGGCGTGCATTTATATAATTAATAATTTATTTAATTTTCTGTATAGTTATTTAATTTACATTAGTAATGTAGTAAATGATAAAATACAAATTAATAATAATAAATTAGTTTTTAATAGTTTTTTTTTCTTTCTAGATAAATTAAAAGAATGATCTGTTGCTAAGGAGATAGAGGACAAAAATAGTAAACAGCACATAGTAGGTAATAGAGTTAAAAAATAGTAGAGTTATTGAAAAAATATAAAATTAATATTTCAATGTAATAAGTACACAATTAAGAAAGGTAGTTAATATAAAATTAAAAAATTCTGATAAATGATGAAAACGTTTTTTGTTTATTAATATGTCTATACAAACTAGAACCAATAAAATCAAAAACATGAGGCAGTTAAAGTTGAAAGACGTTGCAAAACCTATGGTATATTAAAATTTCTATAAAGTTTTAGAGTTGCGTATGTAAGATATTAGTAAAAAAAATATTATTTAAATCTATATAATTTACTGAAAATTTAAATCATAAAGGGTTTCAATAAGATTACCTATAAAAATAGATTCAAATTTAATTACGTCTAAAGAAATTATATTTAAAACTTAATTTTACAAGGGAAGTCACTTTAGCGTCCGCTTGAGATTTTGATGAGACTTGCACCATTGATAGATTCGGATGCGCTGATTCCAAATCCGTTTTCAAAAACGGCGCAATTTTTCTCTGAGCCGAGATATGAGCCGCCAAAGTTTATTTTTGACAGCCTCATTGACGTGCATAAACCATAAAATGTCCGACATAAGGAATAACTTAATTAAATAAGAAAATTATTTTGCGTGAGAAATGTGGCAGCAGCGAGTGGATGGATCGAATGGAATGGTATAGTTATTATGGGTGGTTATTTGGACGTGTTTTAAATATTGATAATGTTTATTTCGATTTTCTATGCAATTTTCAACTTTAATAACTTTAATCATTCCTTCAATTAATTATTGCAAGTTGTTGAAAAGCATTTCATTCTTTTTTAAAAGTTAATGGTTAAACAGCCAACAAGGTTAACTTTCATTGGTAAAGTTAATTTATAATTTAGCAACATTTTTGAAAATCAACTACAAAATGCACATTGAACTTGTACATTGGAGCGAGTCCATGGGTCAGTGAAGAGTGAAAATGTTGCCATCCGTAATGAGGGGAATGGGAGTTTTTGAATTTCGGAATTCGGAAGCACATTTGAAACTGCGGAAATCGGAATCGGAAATTTAGCCCGGATCTGTTGTTAACGTTTATTTGGAAATTTTTTTGCTATTCAAGTTGCTAAATTATGTAACTTTTATTACGAAAATTTCTTTTATTATTGAATGTTGTTGAAAAACATTTTATTCTGTTTTAAAGATAAATTGCAGAAAAAAATTAACAAAATTAACTGGAAAAATTAAAAAATATTTTTGCAACATTTATGAAAACAACTACTAAATGCTTAAAACAATAAAAAATTCAACAATACAGACATGAAATAAAAGAGGCTTCTTTGTACATATATGCCCGAAATCAGGAAGAAACAGTAATTGTTCAGATTCTATACATATTTCTTGGTGGTACATCAGAGGTAGGCTGAATTCCGGTTTCCGTATTTTCAAATTTTATTCCGAATACCGCACTCCGCATTCCAAAATTTTATCTTTTAATTCCAAAAAAATTCAACACGTTAACACCAAAATACCGCCGGAATCCGGAATTCCGGCCATTTTTCCATTTCCGATTTTTCGACTCATAATGTTCTGACTAACTGACTATCTCAGCCATAATTTTTTTAGTTACACCTTTTTCATCTGAATCACATATTTCCAAAAACATTTTCTGTCTACAATTCAATAAATTTTTAATAAAAACCTGGTTATCACGGGCGAAATTCCGGATTCCGGTTTTCGAAGTTTCAAATCTGTTCAAAATTCAGAAATTCAAAAATTTTCATTCCCCTCATCTCTGGTGGCAACTTTGTCAATCTTCACTGACACCATGGACTCGTTCCAATGTACAAGTTCAATGTAGATTTAGTAGTTGATTTTCAAAAATTTTGCTAAAATATAATTTAACTTTACCAATGAAAGTTAATTTTGTTTGTTGTTTAACCCGTAACTTTTAAAAAGGAATGAAATGTTTTTCAACAACTTGCAATAATTAATTGAAGATCTTCATGAAGAAATTATTAAAGTACAAATATCATAATCTTGCAAATTGCATAGCAAATCGAAATAAACATTATCAATATTTAAAACACGTCCAAATAACAACCCATAATAACTATACCATTCCAATCGATCCATCCACTCGCTGCTGCCACATTTCTCACGCAAAATAATTTTCTTATTTAATTAAGTTATTCTTTATGTCGGACATTTTATGGTTTATGCACGTCAATGAGGCTGTCAAAAATAAACTTTGGCGGCTCATATCTCGGCTCAGAGAAAAATTGCGCCGTTTTTGAAAACGGATTTGGAATCAGCGCATCCGAATCTATCAATGGTGCAAGTCTCATCAAAATCTCAAGCGGACGCTAAAGTGACTTCCCTTGTTAAATTAATCTCCTAAATAAAGATAAACAATTATTGTTTCATTAAAGCGAGAATCATTAAATCTTTAATTTGAAATTGAACAGAAATAAATATTAAAAGCGGAACTTATTGAGTTTCTCATCAATGATGACATCGTAAATAAAGAAGTACTGTTAAAAAGTAAATATTTATTTATTGTGCAAAAAGACGCCAAGAATTAAGCAATATCAAAAACGTTCAACAAAATAAACTTTTTATTAAAGGTATTTTATTACATGGTCAGGCCAACTGTACCTCTAAAATGAAAATTGGTTTTAAATATAATATTTAATAAAGACATTAATATTGTTTAATAGTTTAAGAACTATTCGAGCTTTTAGACGTGTCAATTTTAAAGTTTTTTTGGCAAATGTGATGACTAAATATAATCTAAATCATTTGAAAATCTTAAATTGGTTTTGAACTTGAAAGCCAGAGGAGCTTCGCCCACAGCTTCAATTTTTCTAGTTGTGTTAGAATGCTAAATATAAAAATTGAAAAAACTCTTGCCAAACCCGCCACCCGCAAATTTTTATTATACAAGATGCAATTGTGAATTCTGCATGAGTTTCTGATTTTCAGCTCATTGTGGTCTAACGATGAAAATGGAGGTTTATATTATCAAATGAGATTGTCATGGAATTCATGGAATACGGAATACGGATCATGGAATACGGAAAATGAGAAAAGATGCAGCGCCAGGAATCGATGGAATTACTCCTGAACTCCTCAAGTATGGGCAAGATTTTATTAGTCCGTGTCTCACAGGAATCTTTAACGGCCTGGATCGGATCCCATCGGAGTGGAAAATTGCAAAAGTCTCCCTTCTACCTAAAAAGAGAGATGCCGAGAAAATAAAGGACTATCGACCAATTTCAATGCTATCGACGGTTTCAAAACTCTACACGAGGCTTCTGACAACAAGGTTAAACCCATATGTGGAGTCATACATTGAAGATACTCAGCACGGATTCCGAGCTGGTCGATCATGTGTCGATAATATCCACTCGGTGAGGAAGCTTATCGAAAAAAAAAACGAATACCAAATCCCGCTGGTACTAGCGTTCATAGATTTTTCCAACGCGTTCGACAAAATGCATCATAAGACTATGCAGCTTGCATTGGAAGCCGCTCTAGTCCCAACTGCATTGAGGCAGAAAATAGATCAAGCGATTAAAGGTTGTTCCGCAACGTTCTTTGTTCATGGAGAAGAGATCAATGTGCCGCTTAAGCGAGGAGTTCGTCAAGGCGATACTGCCTCGCCAACCTTATTCGCGTTCGGACTGCAGTACATTTTGGATGAAGTTGATGAAATACTACATGAACAGCCCGGGGATTTAGGGATACTGATCGATGGAAAGCAGCTCACACGATTGGAATTCGCAGACGATTTGGTGTTGATTGGCGCAAGTTCAAAGGAAATTGAAAGAAGATTGACGGCTCTGGAATTAGTAGCCGGCCAACACGGTCTAGCTATCAACCCGACGAAGACCATCGTGCTGCGAAACAAATTTGCGCCTTCAGAATCGGTATCAAGCGGAGGAATTTCGTGCACAGTCGGAGAAGGAGTCAAATATTTGGACAGCTACATTAGATCCGACGGCTGTTTGAGCGAGGAAACCTGAAGACGAATCAAGGCTGCGTGGAGTGCTTACACCAAGATCAAACCACTTCTCGCCCACCTTGACAAAGAGAAAACAAAGGACCTCCTCTTCCAGAACGTGCTCCCGGCTCTACTGTACGGCGCGGAAACATGGACGATGACGACAGAAAATTCTAGCCGACTGCAGAGGTGTATGAACACAATTTGTCACCACGCAGGAAGCAATCGAATAGACGTCCATCGACAAATAACACGAAGGAAGTGGGCTGGCCACTGTGTTCGATTGCCAAGTGACCGGTGGACGAAACGATTGACGGAATGGGTTCCTCGAGGTTGGACACGACAAAAAGGAAGACCGAAAGCAAGATGGCAAGACTCAATTAAACTCTGGGTCTCAAATTATGTGCACGAGAAGTCCACCTCCAGAAACTCAAGAAGACGAATCGGAATCCTGGAGAAGAAGGTTGCCTGGCCCACCTTTGCGAGGCGCAGCCGCGATAATTGGAGAGAGCTGGTCCGCTTCTCTATAAGAGAATGACGACGGACTCCTAAGTATCCTAAGTAAGTATAATGTACCACCAATTGGTATGATAATAGAATGAGGTCAGCAAGCAACTTTTTGGGAAGATATTAATATTTTTAAATATTGTCCTTTACCGAGATCGGTGCTTAATGGAAGAGGAAAAAATATGGATGGAATGAGGTTCTCGTTTGGACGGCCACTCTTTTTTACGAAATTATGAGCATCACAGAGAGAAATTGACGAAAAAGTAATTTGTGGCCGTGTTTCCGTCCATTTTTTTTTTCTTCTTGTTTTGCTCTTCCATTAGGCACCTATCTATTAAAAGCTTAATTAAATTGTAGTAAAAACTTTTTTATAAAGACGTAAACATTTCCACACAAAGATCGCAATTCCGATTTCGCGTAACAATATAGATTTTTGAATTTTTAAAGTTAATTTTAATTTCTGGATCTAACATAATTAATTGTACGGTAACAAAGTTTTCCAACGATTCAGATTGAAGTTGTTGTCAGGCGAGCATCATATTTTCTTCATTTTATGTAAAAATGTACAGTTGCTATGGTGGAATTGTTACTAGAAAAGCTGATGAGCTGAATACTTGAGCCTAAATTTCTGAAGATGACAATAAAATCTTGTGGAATTATGTTTTTGCTTGTTTTTCGGCTAAAAAATTTAATATCATCATAATACACGGTCACGTTGAGCCAATTATTGAAATGAATAATTGAAAAAAATTAGTTTACCATAATCTCTTTATTTTAATCTGTGGGAATTCTGTCATTATTACGATCTATTGATCTATTGATGGGGTCCACGCACGTTATTACAACATGGCGTAAGAATAGAAACTTTACTGTATATTTTGTGGATATACAACTTTTCAAAAAAACAAAGCAGGTAATGTTAATAATCATATACAGCGTATTTTTTCAAATGAGCTATTATATAATGATTATATATTATATAACTCCATATTTCTTCAACAACATCAAAATCTACAACATCCACGTAAAAAAGAATTAATTTAGTTGTGACACTCTAATTTCAAGAGAAATTACAGGCAACTCCAGTAAATTGGGTAGTTTTAGCAAAGAAAATAATTTTATTTTCGTTGTGAAATTTTTTATACACTAGCCAAAAAAATGTAATCTCCTGAAATTTAATATTTTAGAAAGATATTACTATATTTAGATAGCTTAAGAAAAAGCTGACCGACTGTTAGCTAATTTTTTTTGTAAAGTACACGTATAGATTGTATGACGTGAGTAAAACCAAAAAACCACGCACCCCTCAATTTCCGATTTTATAAGGTTCACTTGCTTTCAACTGAATTCTATATTCCTAGTACATATAGAAATCTTCATATTAATTTGGCGTGCTGTGGAACTAAAACAAAAAACCTTTCCATAGTAAGAATACTTAAGTAGTTATAATAAAAATTCATGTTTTGTTTAGTAACCATTTCTAACTTTTTCCCTTTAAAAATATTTCACATTTAATGCGTCTTATAACAATGTTACCTATCGCGTGACATCACCACGTTGTTATCACAACCCAAATCTTGACGTGTGTTTAATATTTCTGTAAATCGAAACCCAAATGACGTGTCATTAGTATTTATATAGCCCTTTCAAGAGTAAAGTTATCCCATTAGTGTCTCATTAATAAATACACATTCTACCTTTACAAAATTTGGCGATCAGGATGATATTCCAGCTCATGCGGGAAAATCCCAATGGATTAGCACGCAAGAAGTCTTATATTTAATTATTGTAACTTCTGTTATTATTATTGGGGGTGGTGTCACGCACGCGAAACGTAACACCTCCCCCAATAATAATAACAGGAGTTTCAAACTTTTATTTCATTCTTGTCTTATCAATAAAGACGCATTCTAATTTTGGCGGTCAGGACTTTTTCGATCGTACGAAATGGATAAACTTTAAGCCGTCTCCGCACAATTTCAGCTTCAACAACATCAATTGATTTATTTCGAAGGGAACAGACCAAAGCAACTCCTCATGCAACTGGATGTCAACGTTCCGATACGATCCAGACAAATTTGACAAGTGGTTCCCCCGCTTTACAATCGAGGGACAAGTCTTACGTGATGCAGCTCGTGCCCGCCTCATTGTCTCTAAGCTAGTTCACAAGGAATCTTCATTCTTCAGAAATTTGCCGCAGAAGCTGTCAGATTTATCGTGTGCCGACACGATAGTCGTTCTGAAGAAGCTATTCAATGGAACGAAGTCATTGACACGACGACGTCCTATCAGTCAAGTTTAATGGTGGAGGAATCCGCCGTCATCATAACCCGGCCGTATACATTGGTCTATCAACAACTCCAATGTCGACTCGAAGCGCCCAAGGGACCACCAATGAAGCCAGCCATCTTGAACCTCCGCTCCGCCAACGACAAGCTGTCAAGAGACAGTTTACGTGCCGTTTCATTGATCAAGAGTGATCGGAATTCACATACGTTACCAATTCTCCGATTCTCTGCTTGTTATCAACAGGGTCAAGACCACTTAAACTGCCTCACTCAAGACACCGACACGATGCCGACAGTTTCAGTTTGCAAGCTTAAATCGTCTTTTTTGGAGATGTGTCAAGACCAAAGCTCCAGCCGTATGCAACACCGATCTTCCGCAAAGTTCACCCTGTGCCATATTCCGCTCTTCCGAAGGTCACCGAAGAACTAGATCGATTGATACAACCAGATTTCGCGTCGCTCATAATAGCTGTCGAGAAGAATGAGAATATCAGAATGTGCACCGACTTCTTAACTGGCCTTTAGAAGATTCGTTAGAAGATCACCAACACCCGCTCACCACCGCCGATGATATTTTCTCAACACGCAAGGAAGGAAGATATATTTTATTAATCTCAACTCACCGAAGCTTATATCCAAATCGAAGTCGCAAAAGAGTCGCAGTCAAAGTCGCAAGTCAAGAGTCAAAAAGTCGCAAATAACTCCGTGGAATCGTTTACTACAATCGTTTTTCGTTTGGAGTGAAAACAGCGGCCGGCACTTTCGGACAAGTCGTCGAAACATTGATAGCTGGTCTTCCGGAAGTAGCTGCATACATGGGTCACATCATCATTAGTGGATCAACGATCGAAAAGTACAATCAGCATTTTCAAGATCTGTTCAAGCGAATTCAAGAATATTAATTCCGATTCCGACCCGAGAAGTGCTCATTCTTGCAGAAGGAGTTCAATTTGTGTTCGAAATCTTCACAGCTACCGTGCGCCACAAGCTCTGAAGGAGAAGGATGTTGATTTCAACTGGACAAGACCTTGCCAAGAAGCTTTCGAGAACATCAAATATGTTGTACATTCAGATTTACTGGTCCCACTTCAATCCACGTCTACAAATAATTGAAACCGCTTTAACCAACAGTTACGATAGATTCGCCGCCAACGCCCCTACTGCTGCAACGACGATCAGAGAGAAAACAAGGGCCGCGGGAGCGTCTTTATGTGGACCCACGAAAGAAGTCATATGCTTAATTTGTTTAACTTCTGTTATTATTACTATTATTGTTATGATTAGGGAAGATGTATGCGTGACATCACCACATCGTTTTTTTAACCCAGACGTGCGCGCCAAAAGAATTCATGAGAAAAAAGTTCAGAAAAGTTCAGAAAGAAAACACACCAAACGATTTCGTAATAACAGAACCTCAAAAAAGTTATTTAATTCTAGAATTTCGTATAAATTTAAATTGTCAGAGAAAAAAGAAGAAGAAGAAAAGCCTGATAAAAGGCGCGAGACAATATTAAGAAGATTGATGTAAAATTATTGTGAAATTTACACGTAGAACTTAGATAAATGTATTTAAATATAGATCTTCATTGTCATTTGGCGTGGACGTGTGTTTACTATTTATATAACTCGTTTCCATTGTAATTCGTGTCCCAATATCCCATTCCCATTCGTGTCTTATCAATAAAGACACATTCTAATTCTACAACATAATTCTACAACATTTTAATAAAAACAATTTAATGTGGAAGAGAAATAAATAATGATAACTCAATAATGCATTTAAATAACTTTAGTGTAAAACAAAAATGATTTATCTATCAAATATATTCGCTTAAATAACAAATTAGTACACACGATAAAGCAATATTACTTACTTATCACTTTTTTGTTTAATCTATCCACACTGCACAGGCCAAAGGTTTTCCCTGTACAAATGTGGATTTTTTTAAAACTACATCATGAAATATAATGCGAAAGGCAAGTTGGTTTGATTGAAATTTCCAACTGATATGATGCAATAAAAACGGAACTGATAAACCTATGATGCTTAATTTTGACCGAATTCGCGAAAATTCGCGAAACTGATTTTTGTGAAACAAGTCGGATTTTAAATATACAATATTGTCATTAAAATTAATTTGGAGTTTCATAAGCCCTGAGTTTTATCAAATCAAAAAAAAGTAATCAATCTCATAAATCTCTTCTAAGCCTTAAAGTCTTCCCTAGAATTTTCTCTATCGGCAAGATGGAATTGTGTTGAAAATATTGCCTGAAAATCCTCATAAAATGTCCTGGAGCCAGGAGATAACAATTTGTTTGCCAGCAAGCTTACCAGATTCGGAATATTTGTCAAATCTATCAGAATTGGCCGTCGTATTTTGGGAAACAATTATATGAAAGACGTCAAGAAACTGAATATATTCGGGATAGTATATCCATAGGAATAGTTTTGTTCGGCGACAAAATCACTGTGCCTGACAAGAGAAGACAAAACACTGGAGAGGGTAGGAAAGTTTTATATGACTATGACTATCATATATTTTTAGAAGCCCGTTAGCTGTTCACTTGATCCTTATAAGATTTAATGAAATTGTAATAAATTATTGTTTTGATAACAAAAAGCTATTGTCTGTGAAAGTGTGACCTTATGATTCCAGAATTTTAGTTTTTGATCAATATTTTTTTTTAATTGAATACATTCAAGAGCAGAGCTAACAATCAATCCACCGGAATGATTTGCGAGACACGAAAACTCGATTCTGTCGCACATTGCAACCTTATATTGGAAAAGAAGTCAAAAAAAACTAAAAACCTGAAATAAAGCTTTTACCTCAATCACACTACTTTTCTTTCCGGAATTATAACTGAACGGCTAACCTGTTTTCACACAAAATGAATTAATAGAATAAGACATCAGTCGAGTCTGTTAAATCTTTACAGATCTAGAAACATTTCATAGTAAGCCTGTAAAATTTACGTGCAATTATTTTTAATAGAATGTGGTTTATGATTGATTAATATTTTAAGTCATTAATATTTAAACACGACAAATGCAACTTTCAATGTTGCGATAGTGTTACAATGTTACAATAATTAAACTATTCTCCTTTCAAACTAACTAGGTACAACTGAATTTTAATATATTTGAGAACTTTGAGATTTAGATTTTTGTTCAAATAAATCTTTGTTAAAAAAAGTGTTATAAAATTAATTATATAATTTTTTGTCAAGATACTACTAAATTAGGACTGAAAGGAGATAAACTTTCGCGTAACTTATGTGGCTCCAAAAAATCGTTTAAAATGAAGATCAGAAAAACTGCTCATTTAGTATTACTGTACGATAATCTATTTTCAATGTAGTTTAAAATATGCGACTCAACTTTACGTGAAATTGTTAGTTAACAAGGAAAAATTGTGATACTCGATTAAATATGGTCGATTTCATTTGGCGTGTATAAGCTGTATTCAAATAGAAATTACTTAAAACAGGCTCTTCTTGAATTTACAAGTTAAGTTTTAGCCTTAGACTTGCTTCTAGCTCTAGAATTTCCACGTTTTGAGCTTCAGCCCGTCTATCTTTACACTTTCAAGCTTTATTTAAATTGATCTCCATTATTTTCCATCTACCATATTTCTGCTAGCACAAAGTAACATATCCTAGTAACATATAATCAACTTTTTGCAAAATTGGCATTTGACTAAAAAAAGAACAAAAACCGTATAATCGTATCACGCCAATTGTGGATAATATGATCCGAAAACAAGCTGAGAAAACGTTCTTAGATCTAGTTTTTTCCGTTAATAGATTAATGTTATGGAATAATTTTTTAAATCTTATTTGACCAACTGACGTTAAATTTGCTTTTGTAAATTAGATAGTACCTGTTTTGTGGCGCGGAAATATCAGAAAATTATCATTTTCCATTTGGGATGTCGGAGTGCTATTTTTGATACATAATTTATTAGGGTGAACCAAAATTTTTTCGGATTTTTTGTTAAAAATTTAAACATAATTTTACAACACATGAAAAACAATTAGGTTTCAAAGTAAAGACCATTTGACTCTATGGGTTGAACCCATCTATCGTCAAGTTGTTCGATCCCGCTGCGGTACCACTCCTTGTCCTTAGAGGCGAAAAACTCGCGGAACCCGTATTCGACATCGGCCAGGTCATTGAAGCTACGACCACGAAGAAAGTGTGCCATGGATCGGAAAAGGTGATAATCAGATAGCGCAAGGTTCGGACTATAAGCTGGATGTGGAAGAAGATCAGTGGCGTCGAGATTTTATATCTTTTCCTTCGTTTGTCTTGTGGTGTGCGGTTTTGCTTTGTCTTGGTGAAGCTTCCGATTGATCAATGCTGGATGATTCTCGCCAAGTGCCGCATACATTCGATCAAGTTGGGATCAATAAAGGTCTGCGAGTACTTATTGATGGATTGGTCTCCACAGCTTCACGAATTGCTTCAGAATCCACTGTCGTAGGTCGGTCTGATTGTGTCTTGTCCTCGAGATCAGTGTCGTCGTCGTTAAATCATTTGAACCAATTTCGCGCAGTACGATCCGAGACCATATTGTCGCCTTCAACTTCGAATATCTTTGTAGCTTCTCCAGCTGCGTTGAAGCTTTGTTTCCAGTAATGGCGTAAAATAACACGAATTTCGGATTTTTCCATGTTTCTCCTACAAGTTAAAAAATTTTAAATAAAAGACGAATTAAAAATTTTAGTATATGATAGAGCTTATGATAGAGCTGTTCAAGAGCTTTAAAAATATATATAACACATGTATATAAAAATCTTTATTTGGTAAAAAAAAACAATTAGACAAAAAGATATAGGAAATCGGAAAAAAATTTTGGTTCACCCTAATAAAAGACTAAATATCGCGCCTCTCGTGTTCTCGGTGTTCCGCTTTTCTGATTCTCATTGACACGTGTATCAACAAATGACAAGTCGACTATAAATCCATTCATTTTCTAAAGAAAATTTGCAAACCGCTCCCTAAAACAATCCAACAAAAATTTCCACAATTCACAGGTAAAATATTTGGTAAACAGCTTATTATACATATAAAAATTAATCTCATCACGAAACATATTATATGTTATGATCAGTTTCATTCAAATGGTGTAATAAAATAACTATTTTCAATTTATACGTAATTAGGATAGCGAATGGATGGTTTTTGATTTAATGTGCCTGATCTCCGCGTATTTTTTTTTTGGTTTTTACGAGATGACCATGTGAGCTATAAAAGTTTGTTGACAGAAAATGTTATTAAATTATTATTGAATTGTTATAGGAATATCATATTAATCTAAGCAGTAGTCTGAAACTATATGTGAGGCCATATTTAGCCATTTCCAAAATTGATAATATTGGATTAAATGAAAATCTAAATAGGCTGCTGGCTCATTAACTTATCTTGCAAAATAGCGGCTCAGATAAGGTGCTGTAAGGTAAAATGCTAGTAGCATTTTTTGAATTGTTTGTTTAATTCTAATAAAAAAATGGACTTAATAGTACGGAGATCAGGCACATTAAATCAAAAACCATCCATTCCCTATCCTAATTACGTATAACTTGAGTATGTAGTACTCAACTTGAGTGAGTAGGCCGTATGCAAGGACGTATTTATCCATATCCAGTTAACGGCGATGTAATATTAATGATAAAGTACGTTTAACAAATAAATACGTTCTAGGCATACGATTTATTTGATTAGACTTCGAAAACAATTCGAAAAAATGCAGACAGATTTTTTACTTACTTAAACCATTTTGTTGGCCCTAATATTTCGTCAGTATACTAATAAAGCCATAAGGAATCTATCTGCAAATTTTTATCAAATTCTGCGATGGGGACTTACAACACTTACCTTGATAGAGCACCTTAACTGAGCTGCTAAACTAAACGTACCAGCAGCCTTTTTAAATTTCCATTTAGTGCAATAATATCTGGAATAGATACATGAGCATTTAAACGACACCATTTAATATTTGGACGTCATCATTTTCAATCAGTTACTGAAATATTGAAACATTGACGATTATTGTTTGAGATCTGCATCTAATTTCCTTTAATAAAGACATAACTGCAAGCCAATTGGTATGGTAAAAAAATGAGCTTAGCTAACGCGCTCAAATATATGTTTTTAGGAAGATATTACTGTTTTTGATATTTTAAGACAAGCCTAATTAAATTGTAGTGAGAAGTTTTTATTTGAAAAGACGTAAAAACTTTCAAATACGCTCAAAAATCGAAAAATCGTTTATTCCATTTGGTGCGGGACTTTGGTATTGAAGACTACAGGAAATAGAAATATAAAAATTTGTGTGAAAATATGCCGCTGAGTTGAGGTGCACGACACCGCTAATTCTATGATTCCATCATCATTCAAATAAAACAAATAAAATAGATTCGGTGTATTTTCAAGTCGCAATACTGACTGAAAAGTCACACTCTTCACGTAAAACATTCTCGTGATTTGATGTATCTGAGTCTTAATCTGTATGGAGAAAGTCGTTTTCAGCCCGCAAGAAGCCACGATATTTATTCAAACGTAGAAAACGTATTAATTGGGTCGAAGAATTTTTTCACAAAGATTCGTTTGAACAAAAAACAATAATTATAATAATCAATTAATAAATTATGTATTCACTGTTTACGGTTTCCTCCGACCTATCGATCCATTTTGTTGAAGCCGATTCGTCATAAATCACCCAGGATAGTGTCGAAGAATTTGAGATCTTGTTTGCCATCGAAGACAACACACCCTCATTGGCTTGACAAAGAGTGAAAATAATTGGCGTAAGGATGGCGTAAGGACTGGAGAGTACGTTAGATGCTGAAGAACCTCCTATTCTAGCTCTTGGAGGGATTTTTACGGCTCGGGCAACATGCAGCCTGGCTTTGTCGCGGAGCAAGATGACTTAGCCTTGTCGATCGTGTCTCTTCCGCCGAACAGCCTTATTCACGCGGCGCAGACAACATAGAGCTTCTTATTGAACGTGGCGATTCTTTTGAGCATTTTCCAGTCCACCATACCTTCTCAGTTGCACCAAATGCAGATAATGGATTTTTTAATGGATTTTCTGCTTTTCGCTTTCGAAAAAAAAGCTAATAAGAGCAGATGTCGACAATACTGATTTTTGGCTCCTGGATAGTACATTTCTAAATCTGAAAAATAATGAAAAACTTAAATTTCAGAACAAACTAAAAACACAGTTTAACAGCAAATGGAAACTCAACATCAGTTTCAGTACATGGGTACAGTACAACTACGAGTTTACAGTACGAGTTTTGTATAAAAAACGCAGACAAAGCGATATCATATAAATATTTGGAGGCAAAGCAACACCGGCTATTTTCAAGCAGATAATGGACAAAATGATTGCAGGTCTACACGGTGTTGCAGCATACTTGGACTACATTATCGTCGTCAGTAAGGACATAAAGTCACATGTAGACGCCCTTATAGCCTTGTTCCGACGAGTACGGCTTCCATGTAAAGTTGATAAAATGTAAATTTGCAAAACCACACATTGAGTTTCTGGGATTTATAGTGGATCGTCGACCGAACCCAGAAAAGACAGATGTCATACGAAATCTAATAAAAAAAGCACCGACAAAAAAAGCTCAAATCTTTTTTTAGGAATGATAACTTATTAAACTGTCTTTATTCCCAAAATGAAACCAATGCGTGGATCATTGGATTGATTGCTTCAAAAGGATGTAAGTTGAAAGTGAACTGAGAAAGGGCGTAAGTGTTTTGGAGAATTAAAGAGTGTACTGGAATCAGATTTGAACCTTACACACTACAATCCGAACTATAAGATTGTAGTTGGGTCTGATGCTTCGGTGTTGATCTCGATTTTGATGTGTAGTTGACCTTTGTTATTTCCATTTTTCTTTATGTTAATTGTGCTTTCGTTTAGTTATTATTAGCTCAATAAAGTAACCGAAAATCCCTGCTAATCTAATATTTATATTCATCCGAGAATATAACATACACTTTGCCAAACAACAAGCAAATTGTTGTGAAACAGAAAATAATACAAACTCTACGAACTTCTTCCTCGATGTAAATAAATATCTAGTCAAAGTATAGACTAACATAGATTTTATGGTAATACATTAATTATTAGACCATCTTTATTTTGTTTCAAATATTTCAATTCAATTGATCTAAATTGAATATTTCCAATAAAACATCAATTTTTCCTATAAGTTAAGGGTACAAAGATGAAAACCAACAAAAATTAAACCAAAAAATAATTCTCTATTTACTCGACGACAAATATATGTTTTCTTAATTCCCGTCTTTATTTACATTTACAGATACTAGTCATTGATTTTATATCAATTTAAAACTGCAGTATGTTGCTGTTGTCATTTCTAACGGCTTTTATCGGATACAATCATGCACTATTTACGGCAAAAGATGCGATTTACAATGAAACCGAAGCACGAATGATGCTAAGCATGGCAGCTGCGGCATATTCCACTGATCCTCATGGTTGCATCGATTCCCTTGAATCCAATATCAAGCTGTTGCACTCGTTTAGTGTGAAATGTGATTTTGCTGGCAATCCTTGTTCGGGATTTATTGGTAGGATTTTCTTAAAATAAAAGTTGCTCTTTGTGTTTCAGCTGTGTCGCAACAACAAAATCATTTGACAATAGTTTATAGAGGGACCAAGACAAAAGTCAATTATTTTTAGAGATAATAATCATCAATCTTTTTTACAGACCCAGTTATTAATTGAAGGATGGACAACGTTAAAACCAACCGAACCATTTTACAATTTAGGAATGGCTAATTTGTACTTTAAGAGGGGACATGACTTGTCATGGCCGACAGTTTTAGATGCAATAAATGATCCGCAATACAAAGTAATTTTATTCTTTAAATCATACAGAGTCCCGTCGCTAATAAGTACTCTAAAATGACAAAGAAAACGAATTATTAGCTAAAACCGAAGACTATAAAAATAATGATTTAGCGAAAATGTATTGGTTTATTGTTACGAAGTAGGTTTTAAAAAATTCCTCATTTTCTGCTTTGTCTGTTTGGGTTAGTTAAAATAGCAAAAATAATTATTTGAAAGAGCTAAAAACATTTTTTTAATTTTTGAAGGAAACGTGCAATTGTTGCGCCTACTTCGTAGCAGTGGAATGCATGTGTTCCTGCTTATTTTTTAAAATTTAAACTTCACTCTGACTAGGTATAAAATTTAAGAATTAAAGAACCTTTTTATTACAGTACTGGACAACATTATATCAACGCTAACATTTTTTTCAAAAACTTTTTAAAGAAAATCATGGAATGTCAGAAAAAATCTTTCAATAAAAAGACGTACAAATTTTAACACGCGCTTGTACCTCTTAAATTCATTATTTGCAATTGGAGTGCTCACCAGTGATGGGAAGGACCCCATTTTTTGGGGTTTCCGAACCTTAAAAGATTTAAAATTTTGTAACCCGGGTAACGGGACTGCGGCTTCAATTTTTTGTTACTCTCAATTTTTCAGCAAAGGACCTTTCAGCATTCCTACCCGTGGTAATCTTTATAGAAAAAAAATTGCAGAGTTCATTTTATATTGAAGTCTGCAAAAAACTAGGGACACGCAACGGGGACCAGGATTTCCCTTTTCCCTACCCGGGACTCTCCCCCCCCCCCCCCCTCCTCACGCCAACTGGGAACTACGATTTTCCGATTTTAAAGCGTGTCTGAAAATTGTTTCGTCTTTTCAATAAAAAAATGATTACTGCAGTTAAACCAGGCTTCCCTTCGACTATCTAAAGATATTAATATATTTCCAAAAAATTTGATTTGAGCACGTTTATTTAGCTCATTTTATTACAGTACCAGTTGGCGTGCCTCCCGGGATCCCGGGTTTTGAATTTTTAATTTTTCAAGGTCCCGCCCGTCAGAAATTCCATAAACGGTATCCCTCCCATCACTGGTGCTCACGCATCCCAATTTATGTGCTTGTTATATTACTATTAGTAAATTTCCATCGAACTTCGTTGTTAAATTACCCCTTCTCAATTTAATTTTTTAGAACTACGATATTTATATAACCGGACATTCACTTGGAGGAGCATTGGCGGCTCTTGCTGCCGCTAGAATAGTGGGAGATGGTAAAAATCTCCTTTTAATTAAAAATTTAACTTTTTTCAAACTTAATTAGGTTTGCGTCAGAGTAATCAAGTCAAAATAACCACATTCGGGGAGCCTCGGGTTGGAAATCTCGACTTCTCAAAAAGCTTTGATCGGCTTGTTCCATACAGGTAGGTTGACCTATCAGAAATCACCATAAAATTTATATTTAATACAGTTTTCGAATTGTTAACTCTATTGATATTGTTCCACATCTACCTGCATGTGTTAAAGATCTATCATACACGCCAAAAGCATCTGATAATGGATCAATGCCATGCGATCCAATTAGTACAGTTGGTGGATATCATCATGGTCTCGAAATATGGTAAAATAAGTAAACTTGAACAAAACATTAAAACACATTGAAGGTACCCAAATGGAATGGAAGTAGGCGCGGAGTATCGTATTTGTGATGGCTTACCGAAAAATGAAGATTTTTCATGTTCAAATGCAGCAAAGGTTCGTTTTGATGACACAACGCAAGCCATATGGGATCATCGCAATTATTTTGGAGTTAAGGTTTAGAAGGTCATAATAAATTGAATAAAAACTAACGACAGTTTAGGTTCCTTCGTTTGGAAAAGGATCGTGTGATCCAGGAATGGTGTTCGCGGGTCCACCGGAGTCTGGTGGTCTTCGCGGTGTTATTTCGAGTTTCTTTGGATAAACATTATGAAATGATTGTAACATCAATAAAATTTGTTTATATTTAAATTTTCACGTAAACGGTCCTTCGTATTATTTTAAGGAATGTTATACTTGTAATAAGACGACGGCCGGTTATTTTGCATCAAATGAAATGTAAAATATTGAAAGAATCAGACAATAGGAGCTGTTCAAATTATAGATTTTTGTGAGTATTTTTGAATACTCAAAAACAACACCAAAAACTCTAAAGCCAAATGAAATTGCAATGTACACATTTAAATTATGAAAAAGATAATTTTACATTGGCATGCAAGCTGCATTAGTTCGATAAAGATTTTTATTACCAAATTGCCGATCAATTTGTTGATGCCGTTCCGCCAAAAATCGCCCGGTCTGGTAACGAAGAAGTTGTTGAGGCAGTTTTCGAGGTCCTCGAATGTAAAACCCCTCATTTGGTTTGGCCTAGAGCGGAAAGGGTGATAAATGGATGGCGTCAGGCCTGAAGAATACGGTGGATCCTGAAGAACCTCCCATTTGTTCTCATGGAGGGCGCTTTTGACGAATTGTGCAACATTCGGTATCGCGTTGTCGTAGAGCGGAGCAAGATGACTTCTGGTTTGTCCATTTTTCGACATCTTGATGTTCTCGAAAGCGCTGCTCCACCAGCAATTGGCCGCCAAATATGATAATCCGACGGGCGATTCCCGAAGAGTATGGCGTGTTCCCATTTGAAATCTTTTAGCGTAGCCTTTACCCCTCTAGCAACATACGGTGTTTTCATAAAGCAATGTGAGTTTTTCATGGCGATCCGCCAATTCTGGCTCTTTAAATCCGCTTCATTTAGGCGGTGCAGCTGGCTAACATAGAGTTTCTTGTTGACAGTGGTGAGTCACCAACTCATTTCTTTGCTTCAGATTGACGTACAGACACCATACAAAAATCGCTGTTTATGACCGCGTGTTGCTTGATTGCGAGCGAGATGTTGAGCTGCGATTTGAACTTTGTTTTGTTCGTTGAGGTCATGAGGTATCCAGGCCTCCAGGAAAAATAATTATTTTTTGTTCATTTTTGTTCATTTTTTTTACCAATTCAAGACTGGTTTGGCTACCATCTTCCTTCAATTGTGACTGCAGATGCTCTAATTCTGCAGGTCGTCCGTTTCGAGGTGTGTCATCAAGAATAAAGTCGCCATTTTTGAACTTTGCAAACTATTTTTGTTCGGCAGACACGGTCCAGTGCCACCAAACGCAGATGATGGTCTTTTTTGGGTGAAGATCTTGATTGACTCTAGGATTTGGCGTATCTTCTGGAGTCACCCACTCCTTTCATTGCTTCAGTTTCATTGCTATTACCAAAGTGTTTGCCGAAAACCTTTAGTAATTGAACGAAACCTGAAAGATGTAATCTATAGGATCAATAATGACGTCTATCCAAACTTTTAGCCTAATCTCTTCTATTTAGTTTAAGTGGCAAAAGTTAAGAAATTCAAGTATTCACTGGAAAGTTATATTAAACACCAATTATAATTTGCCACGTAAGAGCTCAGAAAAAGAGCTTAAACATGATCCTTCGTTAACAATTGCAGATTCTTATATACTTTAAGATATTCTTGTCAATATTAGATATAAAACTTTCTGTATTTAATTCGGGTAAACGTTTAATACTCATTTAAATATTGGAAATTTCTCATTTTCATTTAGTGCGCTGTTTTGGAGCCTATCATTTATCGGTAGTCAAGTCGAAAATCCGTTTGTCATTCAACTAATAGGTTTTCTTATGATGTTATTTTAGCGATGAAAATAACTTTATGCGAATAGTGTTGAAATTTTCTTTATTCTCAATCTTCGTTCTTTTGCACCGATACAATTCCACAGAAGTGCCTTCTTTGAGAAACGATAACATTTTGCTACCGGTTTCGCCATTTGACCGGGTTCCAACCAATGATTTTGTCTGTCCGGATTACTGAAGTAGACCACCTTTTCATCACAAGTTACAATTCTATGAATAAAACCGTAATCTTGTGGATTTTCGAGCAGTTTTCGACAAGATTCGACTCGTTTTTGAGCTTGAATTTCAGTCAATGCACGAGGTACTCTCGGACAGCGTCACTTGACTTTACCAAGAGCGTGAAGGTGTCGTAAAACTGATGTTTCAGGAATATCGAGCTTGGCCGACAATCTGCGAGTATTTAATTGGTCTCCACAACTTCACAAAGATTGGTCTCCACAGCTTTCAGAATTAGAATCCACTGTCGTCGGAATGTGTCTTGTCCTCGAGTTCAGTGTCGCCGTCGTTAAATCTTTTGAACCAATTTCGCGCATTACGATCCGAGACCATATTGTCGCCTTCAACTTCGCATGTCTTTTTTGCTGCTGCAGTTGCGTTGAAGCATTGTTTCCTGCAATGGTGTAAAAGAACACGAATTTCGGATTTTTCCATGTTTCTCCTACAAGTTAAAAAATGTTTAGTAAAAGACCAATTAAAAATTGTAATATATATTATGATAGAGCTGTTTAAAACCTTAACAATATATATAGCACATGTATATAAAAATCTTTATTTGGGAAAAAAATAATTAGAAAAAAAGATATGGGAAATCGGAAAAAATTTTTAGTTCACCCTAATACATAAAAAATAATTAATCTATTATTTAATGAAACACCTTGTTGATCCATACTTTTTTCTAATCTGATATTTCCTATGTAACTTAGAAAAAACAACAGTAAGTTGAGTAAAACATTTTTCGCGTTTTTAAGCGTGGTTTTTGATAATCCACGTAGTAATGACAACTAAGTTGTTACTTTTGTTTACCACGCTTGCTTTAAAATATCTTAAAACCTTAAAATTGAACAAGAAAATTGTATATTATTACAAAAATCTAAGAAATTGACAATTTAACTTTTCTTTTCATAAAAAATAAATGTAATAAATCTGATTTGATCTAGAAATTTTGAAGAAATATAATGAAAAACAGAGAAATTGTTAACATAAATTGAATATTTGTTTCATGATCTCGTTGAGACCATTGAAAATAATTCAGAAATGAACAAAATAAACCTTTCAAATTCTTATATTTTGATAATATTCAATATTAAAAAACTATTAAAAAATTATTAAATTAATTATTTTATTTAAATCCCTCAACCGAGCTTGCAGTTGGCGTGAATATTTATCAGTCATGGAATTGACTATCGTCGGAAGAAAGCGACGGAAGAAAAATCTTTTAACAAGAATTATTCAAATCTGGGCAGTCCAGGTTTCCTCGCGACAATTGAAATAAAATATAGAACTAAATTAATGTCTAAGAATATAAAAAACGAAACTTTTTTCAAGCTCATTTTAAAATCGATAATTTTAAGATTACTCTTGTGAACGAACTGTGTTTAGTTCGCGGCGGACGCGTTCGGATTGACCAGTGAGTCTCGCCCGACCCGGATATTTTCCTAAAAAAAAGGGGTCTCAGGTTGCCCCGGGTTTTGAAGTTTACAATTTTTTAATGTAACGCCCGCCCGGAATTCCAAAAAACGGGTCCCTCCCATCACTGATTTGTTGTAGCAAATATAAATGCTGGCATGAAATGTGTGTTACAAACGCTATCAATATTTGCGCTGTCCTTGTTTTGTGCTTAAATTTTCTATCTAAGACCACCGAATGCTTTAAATTATTTTTACTAAAATGTTCATCACTGCATTTTTTACTACCTGATAATAAATTTTTCCCCACGCTAACTTAAATGTTTGAATTAATAGAACAGTAATCCACTTGAATCAAGAGATAAAATATTTTGCCCAACCCAACTTCACCTTCTTTTTCATTTAACAAAAATACCGCAGGTATAGTTTTATTGGGAACTCTTGAAGTTAGAAATGACGTGTTTTCAGATTTGTTAACCATTTAACAATCGGTAGAGAACACACATTGTTTTCAGAAAGTCAATTTTAATTTTGTATAAATTATATTTTTTGAATTTTTGAATTATTAAAAAAATATGTAAATTTTGGATGTCGACATGTTTTCAAAATAATCAACAAGTAAACATATATATTGAATAGCTGACTTTATTAAAATCACAACAACAATACAAACAATATAAAAAATATTAGTATTGATTCTTAAAGACTGCATTTTAATAAAGACATTTGATTGCATTTACAATATTGACATGAGATTGGGCGGTAAACAATTGACACAAAAAGCATTGATTTAAATATAATGGAAAATATTAGGCTAGATTTATAAATTCCACAGGAATAACAAATTCAATATTCAGTTCAAAACTAACGAGTCCCTTAGAAAATATTGTCAAAAATAAAAAATAAACAATTAAACATTTTGTTACTCTACAGGTGTTCTTTGTTATTTTGTTATACTTACTAATCATAAACATTTGATAAATGATTTGGTAATAAATTGGTTAAATGGTCACTCACGAAAATAAAACTTAACTGGAAAATAGCTAATAGTGAAATGACGCATTTATTGAAATGACTTTTCAGATGCACTCAACAGAAATGGGTAAGAAAGAAAAAAATGCTTCCCAAAATCTACTTGAAACTTGTTCTTAATTTAATACTTTACATTTGGTTTTAATGCAAATTTTCAATAATTGTATATCAAATGACAAATTGAATGCATTTTGGTTGGTCTGAATTGTCTAGTTGTAAGCGCTTTAAGAGTTAACAAAACATGGTTTACGAATTTCTAAAGAATCTAATAGCCTATCAATTTGTTTACATATGCGAGCTTTTAGGTCTTGGTCCTTACACAATGTTTTGACTTATTTGCTTTAAATTATGAGTTATGGAAAATAAAAAATTATAAAATAATAGCTGAATTGGTATACTGATTTAGAATACTAAATATTATTTTACGTATAAGCAAGTTAGAGTGCCTATATCATTAAAATAAAAGAAAAATTTAAATAAAATAATGCTAAAAATGGTAAAATATGTATATCTGAAAGAAAAAGAGCCCGTTTTTAAAACAGTTATCAGACCCTGAACTATTGTAACCGTTAATGGCAATTTAAGCTACGTTGGTTTCATTAATTGAGACAGTACTTTGAGATATTGAGGATCGTGCACTTCCGGATGGTGTTGGCTTCTTTGCTTCTTCGGCGTTGGCACTAGCTTTAGCTTGTCTCGATTGAAGGGCCATGTTGCGCTGCTTCTTGCTCATGAACAACATTTCGACCTCATCAATTGAGTATCCGGTAGTTTCAGGAACCAAGAAATAGATGAACACAAATGCAATGATGGTGAAGATGGCGTAAAGCCAGAATGCTCCTGAAACCTCAAAATATTGATAGAATTGTTTTTACTCAACAAACCGTATTTAGTAATAGCATGGGTCAAAGAAAGGTATGTGAGGGACACAAGCAAGTTGAACACCCAGTTGGAGAGGGTCGAAATCGAGACGCATGTACTTCTGGCCCACATCGGGTAGAACTCGGCGTTTAGTACCCATGGGAGTGAGGTGAAACCGGATGAGAAGGTGAGAAGGTAGATACCCATCATAATGATTGGCATGATTGTATAGCTCGTGGTGCAGTGATGCTTTTGCCATTCGAATCCGGTGTAGTTTCCATTTCCACTAGCATTGGTAGCATTGTATCCAACACCGCACAATCCCATGCTGGATGTTCCTGATGGATCGTCATGGTTGACCGGCAGACAGAATCCTTGACGTGTTTCGGCGTTCTCGCAGAATCCGCAAGCTTCAGATGTAACGCAAGCATCGCAGTTCCTGCAAAGATAATGTTTTTGGAGACGTTTCTAGTATTTAAAATGGGGAAACATTTGTTGAGAGCAGAAATCGGCATCATGAGCAGATGGGTCGTAGTTGCCCGCGGCATAGTATTCATCGATTCCAAAGTTGACTGCTGAATCGTTGCCGACAAGAAGGAAGGAGACACCAATAAGGATCAGTGAGATGACAACACCGGCGCACGAGAAGAGGAAAAGCTTTCTTCTTCCGAGTCTTTCAATCATGGTCATTGGAACAAATGGACCGATCAAGTTGCAGATGGACAAGATGACGGAAATCCAGATAACGGTGTGGTAGTTTTCAATACCGGCGGAGCGGATGACAGCAGCGGTGTAGTAGCTAAAGCAATATTATATGCACTGTCAATGTGTCTTGGAAAACTAACAGAATAGTGTTGATTCCGGCAAGTTGTTGGAATGCCTGGAGCATACTTCCGATGAAGCAAGCCTTCAAGACGTGTGGTGTTTTCAAAAGTCTCCAGATAACCGGTCCTTGTTCTAAATAAGAGAATTAGTTAGGAGCTAGCGGCAAACTAAATTACGCTGGTCCTCTTCTGCTTGCTTTCTCTTCTCTTCGGCGTAGCTTTCAATTTCAGCCATTTCAAAATCGATCCACTCTTCATTTCCGCAGTAGATTTTGGAGAGAACAACACGAGCCTGGTCAATGTGTCCGTGCTCGTACAACCATCTTGGGGTCTCTGGCAAGAAGATGAAGCAGACGAATTGAATAATAGCTGGAACGGCGGCAAATGCGAACATCAATCTGATGTTTAATTTAAAGTAATTATATATTTAGAAAGTAGGTACCTCCATCCGACGGTGTATGGCGAAGCGTAACTGAATGCTCCTCCCATGACGTTAGCAACGACTTGTCCGAAACTGATCATCATAGCGAAGGCTGAGACCAAGATACCGCGCACGTGTGTTGGTGAAGCTTCTCCCAAGTATACCGGAACAACCATAGAGGCGAATCCGATACCAACTCCTAGGAAGATACGACCAATAAGCATTACGATTTTCGTCCATGCAGCGGCGCAAATAATTGAACCAGCGATGAAAATGATTGTCGAGCCGATGATGATGGTTCGTCGTCCGTAGCGATCCGAACCAGTTCCAGAGAACAGTGCTCCAACGGCGGCCATTCCAGGAGTAATACTAACGATGACTTCCAGCCAGACCGTTCCCATAGGTCGTAGTCCGGGCGCTTCGGGCACGTAGAGCATCGCAGCTGAGACGACACTGGTATCATAACCGAAGAGGAAACCACCAATGACGGCGGCGAATCCAAGCAAGTAGACGAAAAAGTCTAATTTTGGATTATTCGCCGGTCGTTCACGACCACTTTCGGAGACTTTAAACTCCTAAAATGGAATTATTATTGTACAATGAAATATTCTATTGCAAAAACTCACAATAGCAACCATGTTTAAGATCTAAAAACTAATATTTTTGAATATTGTTTGTTTGTGCAAAATAAAGTTGATATTTAAAAAATTCAACTTAAGGTTTCCAAGCAAAAACGCCACCAAATAGTAATTAGAAGGGAAACAAAAATATTAACTCTGTTTCTAACTAAATACTAGTGGTAACTGTTACTGGATAGAAGATGGTTTTAATGGCGGCACGTGCAGTTTATATACAAATTTCAAAAGTTTGAATAACTCCGCCCTTGATCTGAAATTATTCTCTTTGTTTCTCTACCGCATCTGATTTCAATTTTTTCGTAGTCACTAAAAAATAATAATAGAATCAGCAGGGAAAAAACGGGGGGACTCAAAATATTCAATGATCGGCATCAGACATGATAGTGGAAGTAGAGGTTAAGCATGTAAACTGACAGTGACGGTAGTTTTTGCACATATCTCTCATATTCATGTTGATGTTTCATCGTCCATCGAATGATAGTTAATGTAATATGGAGAGTACACAAAATGAACGTATGCGCACAATATTTTCCATTTTCCCCGATATCAACTCATGAAAACCACATGAAAAGAAGGAAAAGGTGATTTTTTTTGTCCGGAAAGGGATAGTTTTTTGGAGTGCTTTTTTGAAACGCCATTTCATATGCGCATATAGATCAGTTGTTGATTTTTAATGATCAAGAGAAAACACCTGAAAAAAAGAATAAGCTAATACTTCCATAGAAAAAAGGTGGAACGAGAGATATGATAATTTGAAATAAGATTAACTTGAATTATCGGTATCACAGAACAATTCAATTGTTCAACATTTTCAAAAAAAATATTATTTTTCATTGGACCATAGAGTCTCTGTGCTAAGTGGTTTTATTTTGGTTTTTGTATTTTGCCTTTATTATAATTGCCTAAGAAATAAAGTCTTAAAGAAAAACCGGCGGCCATTAATTTAAGTTTTTTCGGAAGTGGATGAAGAACAACAATTACAAGCGGTGAAAATCATAGGAAACCCCGGCCTTAAAATAAACAAAAATTTTAGTATTTTTCATTATTATTTAATTATTGTTTATATGTTTCTGAAAATATTGTGTGCACGTTTGTTCTTCAACGGGATTATTATATATTTGAGAAACTTAGGGCCGATCGTCAACGTCAAAGTTGTCAACCAAATAATTTCAAGCAAAATTCAATGTTTTAAAATATTTTTTTAATTTAAAATTTCAGAAAATAAATCAAGAATTGCGTGGAACTTTACACTTTTTTTAGAACTTACTTTACTTTGGATACTTTGGAGTTCGAATCATTCTCGCAGTGAGAAGCGGACTAACTCTCTCCAATTTGAGCGGCTGCGCCGTGCCACTGTCGACCATGCAGCTCTCGTCTCCAGGATTCCTATCCGTCTTCTAGTGGGTCTTGTCGTGGACCGTTCGTGGGTGAAGTTTGAGATCCAGAGTTTGACGGCATCAGACCAGCGTGCTTTAGGTCGTCCTTTTGGTCTAGTTGATTCTCTTTAATCCCATTCTGTTAGGCGTTTGCACCAACGGTCCACCGGCATTCTGGAAATATGACCTGCCCATTGTTGATCTTACCGCGGACAATCCTCTCAATATTGATAGTCTCACAATTGGCATAGAAGCAAATGGTGTCGATTGCTCTTTGCAGACGCGTGATGTGCTCCTCAGAAAGGAGTAACCATGTCTCGCAGCCATATAGGAGGGCAGGAATAACATTTTGCATCATGAGCTTCCTCTTTTCCTTATGGTCAATGTTTTAAAATATTTATTTTAATGTAAAATTTCCGAAAATAAATCAAGAATTGCGTGGAACTTTACACATCTTTGAGAAGCGAAACTTAAATATTAACTTCAAAATTCGACGACCAGCTAACGCTACTTGATAATCATCAGAAATTATTTTCTGCACTTGTTCAAGTAGACTAATAACTGATTCCATCAAATCAGCAAAGTGACGATTTAGTAGATTAACAGTCTTTTAAGATACAAAGTTCAAATTGTAACTAAAGCGTCTTACATAGTTCACCTTACGTAGCCTCTCTGCAAAGCGGCTACTGCAGCAGAAAACCCCTATTTAAAATTTTTATCTTCACACACGGTTATGCAAATGTGGAAGATATAGTTTGTGCTCTCAGTTTCTTGATTTATATCCTGATATTTTATCTATAAAAAATATCAATGTATATAGGCTATTTCAATTTTCTGACTACACGTTGATAACCGCTGAGCTGTAAGACCATTAAACAGAGAGATAAAAATACAACTCTTTACTTCTATAATTGTCACAACGCGTGGATTCGCTAGCAAAAAATCTAGTAATCTCTAAATTTTTGATGATATTTTATATTATCATAAACATTTGAAAACATTGAGTTTTGTTTAAATAACTTATTTTGACGTTGACGATCGGCCCTAAATTTTTCAAAGATCTACTAATCCAACTGAGGTACAACGTACAGACAAAATTTTAAGAAAAAACTTAAGTTTTGTTTTATTTTAGAGCTGGCCGGGATCGCTCGCTTTTACCCGGGCCAGGGCGACAAAGTCGAACATCCGGGTCGGCCCGACTCCAATCGGGCCGGTCTTCCGCAAGTATGTTTTAAACCTTTTAATTCTAATTTGAATTCTTATAAAAACTGTTGAAATAATAATTATTTTTCTAAAATAGCTTTAACTTAATGCTCCTCTTCATTTCTTTTTTTTTTCATTTGGAGTGTTAATATGTATCTTTTTATCAAATCTCGAATTATTTCCATAGACCGAATAAATCGTTTGCTTACGTTAAAGAAAACTTTCCTATTATCCATAAATCATATAATTAACTCGAAGAAATGATGGTAGAAACATTTTAATAAAATATATTTGCAAGAATAGAGTCAGCTGGTACAGTAGCTTCAATATTTTCAATAAAAGCTCGATATCAAGGAAAAAATTAGGTTAGAATGAAATGAGGTTCTCGTTTCGACAGTCATCTTCTCATCTCTCACAAATGTGTGTTGCCTCAAAACAACGAGCAGCCCACATTGAAAAGGAATAGACGAAAAAGTCGTTTGTGGCCGCGTATCGTCCATCCGAGACTATCCTTTCTTTTTTGCTCTTCCATTAGGAACAGTTCTCTGAAAGGAACAATATTCATCTTTATTTTCTTTTTAATTAGGTTCTTAATTTAATAATAATATTATAACTTTCCCTGCAACTTTTTCTAATATGACAAGATAGAAATAATAAAATGGAAAATTTAACCGACACCTTCATCTCTTTGTTCCAAGCAAGACCAGAGCTGCCGACTTTACTCTCCTTTACGCCGTATTCCTCATTAAATAGAATTCATACATAGATGTATAAGTATTTATTACTTATTGTCTTTTTCAGAGATCGTTTCCTAATGGAAGATCAATAAAAAAGAGAAAACGATGGACGGCCACACGGCCACAAACTACTTTTTCGTCAATTTCTCAGTGTGATGCTCATAATTTCGTAAAAAAGAGTGGCCGTCCAAACGAGGACCTCATTACATCCTAATTTTTTCCTCTTCCATTAGGCATCGATCTCTGAAAAGTACAATATATTTATTCAAAATTTTGTTTTCCTTATAGTTAATTTTGTCCGTCATTTGAGAACTATTTCACTTGTTGTTTTATAAATAGATTTAATTATTAAAAATCAAAGGTAATTCATGAGATTTTGTTTTGATAGCATTTGATCCATTTTTTGTACCCAATCAAACAATTTTTTCTCAAATTTCTTTTTTTATATAATTAAAAAGTAGATTAGAATTAAGCTATCGAGATGAGCCTTTAAAAATAAATTGTCTACCATAAACTTTAATTGTAATAACTGTAAGAAATCCTTGAATCTACTCCATTTTTTACGACGGCACTCCACTTCCACGAAACCGCGCCGCATTGCAAAAGACTTCACACCATTTGCAAACACAACCTTTTAATTTATTATTTTTATTTTTAATATTTACAAGTCACGTATATTGACGATGAAGACTGTTCTGGTCCATTAATTGAGGTACTACGAATTTCTTTTCATTAATTCATCAACAAGAAGTCACAAAGTTAATATTCCAACCGTTATTGACTGACTATCTTTTCCCAATTTTGAATAATTTGCTTACTTCATTTCTTTTCAAAAATAAGAAGATTTTTTATGCGACTATTTCCACTTATGTAAGATGTTCTCGTTCAGCTGGATTTATTTTTCCGATTCAAGATGTAGCCTAACCTTTAAAAAACTTTTTGGAGTGCAACCTCTAAAGATGTAAAGCGACTATTTCAATTGGTAAACTTTTTAACTTTTATACTGAAAATTTAAAAAAAAACTAAACATTAAAATATATTAATTAAAATTCATTTTTCTCTATAATGAATTAAAATTGTATACTGTAAAATGATTATTCTGCGTTCTTCTTCATGGTGTATAAATATCTCAGATCATTCCATCAACTCGTTGAAGATTTATTCCATAGATATACTAATTGTTTATCTTATTTAGGGGTGCTGTGTATTTCTATTATTTCCTAATTTTATCCTAAAAATCTTATTATTCTTTATATTAATTTGGCTCAGTCAACATTTACGATTGTTCTAGTTTTTTATCCCACAAGATACTGTAACTTTCATGATAACCACACTAACAAATAATTTAGCGGGTGGATTGAATGATTCCTTTTAATGCGCTGGAAGTTTATTTTTATTGATAATTCGTAAACTATTGACACTGTTCCCTGATTTACATATTAAATAGAACGCTGAATTTTTCTGGTAACAATATTCCCTTTTGAAAAAATCGATCATTTGTTGAATTTTAATTTTTAAAAGTTATCGTGTTGTTCATCGAAGCATAAATCAATTACAATCTTGTACTGAAACGGTAGAGTTAAAAGATTAAAAAGGGTTAAAAGTGCTATGAAATTGATGGCCTCGTGAATGAAGAAAGATTATATTTGAGAATTTTAATTTCAGAACATAATTTTTACTTATTAAACTATCTCATTATAATAAGTGCCCATATAAAAGTAAGCAATGATTCACCAAATTTTTCTATCCACGTTTCGGTTATTTTGCTTTTTCTGAAATCATGTTGAACATTTGAACCATGTTGCCGAAAAATAGTAACCATTCTCTTATCTGTTATTTTCGACAGATTATATTTTGGTGTGTTTTATTCGGGTATCATTTAACATTTCACTGAAAAACTAATTTAATATAGTTCCAAATTACTTTAACACGCCGAGAGTAGCCAATAGAAAAATCGTCTTCACATAGAAAGAATGATCAACGAAATTGACCACGCGTTCAACAAATTTATTATTTTTCGTTCTTTTTGGTAAAACAGTATTTTGGCTATAATAGGAGAACTAGTGATTTTTATGAAACGTAAGATATATCATTCTGTTGCTCGTAAAATTCTGAATTTTTTGAAATGCAACATGACGTGGTTACGGTAATTTACGTGTATTTTACAGTCGATTGAAATTTTAAACTTTAAAAAATCATAACTTTTCTTAAACACGACGAATCTAATTTAGAGACAAGTATATTATTGCTCATCGTTATGACCTCTATCAATAAAGTCTTAATCTAAAAAATTTAAAATAGAGTTTTCGAATTATTCGATTTTAAAGTTTTGCACTTTATAGAACATTAATATGATAAAAATGAGTAGTTTTGTGAGTTTTCATGATTTCTAGCATGAAGATTGGATAAAAGAAGCAAACTAAAATCCATATTATCGAAGATTTTTCAAAAATCGGATTATCCAACCCTAATTTCCTTAAAATCAGTTTTCACAAAGAACTCAGAATCTTCCTCATTTTCTGAGCCCTGAAATAACAGAAATACGGAAATCTTTGGAAAAATGATAAAATGTCAAGATCATATTTTGCACAACAATTTGACACTACAATTTAGCAAATTATGTTTGATTGGTGCTTATAGGAACATTTTTAAGTAAAAACCGTATATGGCTCATTTAAGTGGCTATTTTTTGAAAATTATATTTCTGTACTGACTATAGTCTTTACAAACATTTATTCTATGAGATAAACTTAATAAAGTTAAAAGGTTTTACGTTTTAAGTACTTTAAGGCCATTATAAGGTGCAAAACTTTAAAATCGAATAATTCGAAAACTCTATTTAAAATTTTTGAGATTAAGACTTTATTGATAGAGGACATAGCGATGAGCAATAATATACTTGTCTCTAAATTAGATTCGTCTTTTAAGCAAAGTTATGATTTTTTAAAGTTTAAACGTTCAATCGACTATAAAATACACGTCAATTACCGTAACCACGTCATGTTTCATTTCAAAAAATTCAGAATTTTACGAGCAACAGAATGATATAACTCACGTTTCATAAAAGTCAGTTCTCCTATTATAGCCAAAATACTGTTTTACCAAAAAGAACAAAAAAGAATAAATTTATTGAACGCGTCATCAAATTCGTTGATCATTTTTTCTATGTGAAGGCTGTTTGCCGTTGGCGTGCTTTAATAAATTCTGGTTTATATATAGTTGTCGCCAAATGCGATTACAACCGCAAAATGTGGCGCACTTTTCAAAATTTATTTTTCTTTAAATTTTCATGGTTATTTCCTTGTTTATGCTCGTTCCATACTGTTAGAGCTTAAATAAATAGAAGAATATGTTATAGATGTTGTTTAAATAGTGGAATAATTGTGGAAAATAGTTATAATCATAAAAATTAAATGAAAAAATTATATTGAAAAAAGTGCGCCACATTTTGCGGTGGTAATCGCATTTGGCGACGACTATATATATATATATTGGATTGAGGAATAAGTTCGTACAGTTTTTTCATATTTATTTAAACAATAAATAATAATTATAATTATCAATTAATCAATTATGTATCCGCCGTTACTGTTTACGACTTCCTCCTGCTTCTCGATCAATTTTTTGATTCCGTTCGCCCAAAAATTGCCCGGTCTGGTGTCGAAGAAATTGCTGGGCGAGTTTTCTGGTGGTGTCGTAGAGCAAGACGACTTAGCCTGGTTAATCGGGTCTTTTCAGTCGAATAGCCTCATTTACGCGGCGCATTTGAGCAACATAGAGCTCCTTGGTGACCGTGGCGTTCCTTTCGAACTTTTCCCAGTGCAGCATGCTCTTTCAGTTCCACCAAAAACAGATCAACACTTTTTTTGGTGATGATCTTACTTGAATCTCGGCTTTGGCGTATCTCCTGGAGCCACCCACTTCTTTCTTTGCTTCAGATTGACGTACAGGTTCAATTTTTCATTTTTCGTGACGATCCGGTATAAAAATCGATGTTTCGTTGAAAAGCGAACTAGAGCGGATTGCGAAAATGCTGATTTTTGCCTCCTATAGTTAATTTCTGAAACTGAAAACTGATGAAAATTTGAAATTTCAGAACAAACGAATATCAATGTTTTGTAGAGCCGAAAAGGCGCTATCAGACAACTTTATACACTTGGCCAAACAACAAGAAAATTGTTGTAAAACAATAGATAATATAAAAAACTCTACGAACTGATAACTTAACCTGATATATATGTGTGTGTAATTCTACAGCTGATGGATTCACGGCTAACTGTTTATTAGCTCAAATGTCAGAATGAAATATAAAAACACAACTAGATATGATGATAACAAAACCAGGGCATGACAAGTAACGTGGCAACTAATATTCATAAGTATATAGAATTAAATATATAATTAACGTTAACGAGACTTTCAAGAGTGACTAGAAAAGTATGCGCTTTGGCTCTCAGCTTAACCTTCCGTCACAACAATATATAACATATAAGTTTTACAAATTGAACGTACATATGTTTTTATAGTTTGTTTAAATATATCCACTCCAACTAGAAATAACAATTTCCCTATTTTCAAGAGCATCTGAAAATTGGTACGCCTTTTCACCTAATCATTTTTCATAATAACTTAACTAGGCCATCCTTAAAAAATCTAAAAACAATGACAAAGTTGCAAAAAGGTAGATTTGAGCACCTTTACTGAGCTTATTTCATTATCATATCAGATGGCATCCGATGAATGCATCATTCGGTAAAATCTCAAAATGACAATTTCACAATATTTAAGGACATTTTCTTAATTTTAATTTCAGCATAATCTATTTATCCTTTAAGGTTTACCGGATATCCTTAACATGTTTCCGACGCTTGAATTTATAAATGGTATGGTAAGAAAATCAGCTCAAATCTAACTTTTTGAAAAAATATTAATGTTTTCAGATAATTTAAGAAAAGCCAATTTAAATTATAGTGTTAACTTTTTGTTAAAAAGATGCAATATTTTTTAAAGACGCAAAAAACGTCATTATTACCATCATTTGGAGAAAACTTAGGTAAAAGAAGTGAGGAGAATTCCGACACTTCTATTACTGCGAAAAAAATAGTAACATCACGTAAATTGATTTCAATTCCAGAAAAAAACCGACGAATATTTTCATGAGATCATTTGTTATTTCAAGAATGATGATCAATTTATGTATTAATGAGAAAATTTCAATGATTAAATTGTCAATGTTAACAATGATTTTAAAAATTTTTTTACGGTTTCATGTTCTGTGCTTTCCTTTTCGAATTTTAACGTGTCCAATGAAGAGAATAACGCCAACTGTGTAATAAAATCAGCTCATTAAACGTGCTCAAATCTACCTTTTTGGAAAAATATTAATATTTTTAGATAATTTAACAGAAGTCCATTTAAGTTACATTTAAACATTTTTTTGTTAAAAAGACGCAAAAAATTTGTTCATGGCGTCCTAGACGAATATTGTAACCACTGAAACTGATTAATTTTAAAATTCGTGTAGGGACTTTTCAAATTACCAAAACATGCTAGTTCTTAATCATAATCATCATCATACGTTAAAGAATTTTTAAACATTGTCTAATTTATTAGCACGCCAACTGGAACGCTAATAAAACGAGTTCAGAAAAACTAATATTTTGTAAAGATTATAATCTTTTTAGAAAGCTTGCTGAGACACGTGAAAATTTTAAGAAAAGAATTAGCAATAGAACATAATTATTTCCTTTTGGCATTTATTAATATACCTCAAGTGAGTTAACAGTTTTATCAGTTGAGTCAGTAGCTTTTGAGTCATCATTAAAAACATTTTTCATTTCTGGAAATTTCTAAAATAACTTAACATAATGTTTTCAACAAAATATGACGAAAAAACTGGACAACGCATGTTTTAAATATTTTATTAGTATTAAATCACACTCAAAACAAAAACAAAATCAACATTCAAAACAAAAATGAACATGACAATTCCACGGGAATTCACTGATATTCAGAACTGCATTAAAGATAAAACAGTTAACGGTAATTTTACATGGTAATTAGAGTCGAAAGACTTCTTACAATTAATTAGCTCACTATCATTCATTATTATTAATGCTATTATTATTAAAATCTCTCGCTTGTATAACTCGTATGTGTTCCCATTCTGCTCCGGATTTCAGTTAGTGTCTCTCTTCTCCTAGATACTGTTTCCTTCCTTTGCTTCTTACTCATAAACAAGACTTCCACCTAAATATATTAATGGTTAAACTTATCAATAGCTAGTCTAAAATTACCTCATCAATAGAGTAACCCTTTGTTTCTGGAACCAGGAAGAAGATGAAGAAAAACGCAACAACCGTAAATGCAGCATATAGCCAGAAGGCACCATATTTAGCAATAACTTGTGTTAGAGACAAATATGTCAAGGCGATGAGAAGGTTAAAGACCCAGTTAAATGTTGTTGAGATTGAAACGCATGTACTTCTAGCCCACATTGGATAGAACTCAGAGTTTAGTACCCATGGGAGTGAAGTGAATCCGGATGAGAAGGTGAGTAGGTAGAATCCCATGACGAAAATTGGCACCAAAGTGAATTTGGTCTTGCAAAAATACTTTTGCCACGTGTAGTTGCTATTTGTCTTGTTGTATGCGTTGAAGCTGCATTGACCTGTGCTCGAATAATCCGAGGGATCCTCAGACGCGGGTAGACAAAATCCTTCTCTTGTATTCGGATCGTGACAGAATCCACAGGCATCGGTGGTTACGCAAAAATCGCAGTTTCTAAATATTAAATATTAATATACATGTTAAGAACTAATAAGAATTACGTGTATTCCATGCAATGCTTTGCATTCGGGTAGCTTATATTGAAATTATTTTTGTATTGATTGGCATCCAAAGTGGCAGCAGAATCCTTAAACAAAATTTTGCTAACAGAATTTGATTTAACTAACTAACATGGTTTACAAGAAGGAAAGCAACGCCAATTAGAACAAGAGCTAATATAACTCCCGCACATGAGAAAAGGAAAATAATTCGACGTCCCAATTTTTCAATCAAACTCATTGGAATGAATGGTCCGATGAAGTTACATACTGATAGAGCCACGGAAATCCAAATGGTAATATGATTATCACTAATACCAGCTGATCGAATAATATCGGCGGTATAATAGCTGAAACAATAACATATAAAATGCTCCCAATATATGAGAAATTACAGAATAGTGTTGATTCCGGCAAGTTGTTGGAAGGCTTGAAGCATACTTCCGATAAAGCAGGCTTTCAATACGTGCGGAGTTCTTATTAATCTGAGGAGTACTGGCATTCTTCCTACAATATTTTTTATCTATCGAGGGTGGAATATTTAAAACGCACCCAATGGCGTATCTTTTTCTTTCTTTTGATCTTCATTAAAAGCCATAATTTCAGCCAATTCGTATTCGACCCATTCTTGATCGCCATTATAAACCTTTTCCAAAACATCGCGAGTTGCCTTTTCATGTCCGTGCTCGTACAACCATCTCGGGGTCTCTGGCAAGAAGATGAAGCAGACGAATTGAATAAATGATGGTACGGCAGCAAAGGCAAACATCAATCTTAAACATAGAGTTGGAATTGAAATGGAAGATTGTTCAATACCTCCATCCGACAGTGTATGGCGCGATGTAACTGAATGCTCCACCGGTTATGTTAGCAACGACTTGTCCGAAACTAATCATCAATGCAAAAGCGGAGACAAGCATTCCACGGACGTGCGTTGGTGCAGTTTCTCCAAGATATACAGGCACGATCATTGACGCAAATCCTAGGATGATTTTGAATTAATATTAATTTAATTAGAGAAAATTATCTGATTTAAAATTTATACCATAGATATAGGATATTTTAAAGAATTCCAAATCATTCCACTTCCACGAAGTAAGCCGCATATTGCTATAGACCGCTCACAAAATAAAAGAAAAATAAATCCTTCGGTTTTTATTATTAAATATTAAAGCGTATCATCATCGAATTTGAACAACTGATTGAAATTGAACTTCAAGAAGATTTAATAAAAAACGCAATTAAACGTGAAAGGGCGTGTTTTTCTATTAATGATGCGCAGTCTTTTGCAATATGCGGCATACTTCGTGGTAGTGTAGTGCCAAAATATCATTATTAAATAGTTATTTATTTTAAAAATTTTACTTAGTCTTAGGCTGAAGGGAAAAACATTTTTAAGAGTTTTAAAAATCCATGTGAATTCATACATGAGTTCTCGACCTCATCAGGAGTTTCACACAGAATTATGTATTTGTATATTTAACTAACTGCTAGATTGTATAATTTATTACGTGCTTCAGTCTTTAAATATTTATTTTCCGAAATAACTGTGTAAACTTTTCCCAATTTTTTTCAAAGTCTTCTTGTTTTTAGTAAATTATTCACGCCTTAAAAAACTTAATAAGAGAAACTTTAATAGATAAATAATTCTTAATCTGTTCTATCTCACATTGTCATAGTGCGATTTGCACACCGAAATCGTTTAAATTTTCTTACTCAATAAAACTATCAGAAAATTCGAATAGAGCCATAATTTAGTAATATTTATTCCCCTTGTTCCATCTCTTTAACCATTTATCGTAATTTATTTTTACTTTTTTTCAATTTCTCCTAATTTATTCATTTATTTTCCTATCGCCCCTCTATTCTTACCAATAGCAATTCCAAGCAAGATACGACCAACCAACAACATAATCTTATTCACTGACGCTGCGCACACAATAGCGCCAGCTGTGAAAATCAACGATGCTCCAAGAATTACAAGACGCCGTCCAATGTAATCCGAAGCTGTTCCAGAAAACAAAGAACCCACGGCAGCCATTCCTAAAAACAATTAATTTTGCTTCTTGAATTGACCAATGCTCCCTTATCAGCATTTTTTGATTCCGTAGCAAGTTGATAAATTTTAACAGTTCTTTTAAAGGTTGCTATAATTCTTGTAGGCACATGTAAAACACGATAACACTATGTTGTACATGTGCAAAATACTGATAAGTAACGTGGGTTTCTCTAAGACCATACCGGGTGATATACTAACCAATACTTCTTGCCAAACTGTGTTCATCGGTTTTAATCCGGGCGCTTCGGGAATGTAAAGCATTGCAGCGGACACCACACTGGTATCATAACCGAAGAGGAAACCACCTGAAAATTCAATTCTTTATTTACTTATAACTTATAAATTTGAAAACAAAATCTGGATAGTAAAATTTAGATAATCAGTAGTTAATTGATTTATTTGATTATAAAACATTTTAATGTGCAGGCAAATTGAAATGCTCGATCAAATTGATACAGGGAAATATACCGTTTGGATTTTTAAAATCCCAAAAGAAGGCTTTACCTGTAGGCCCTCTCGGAGAGGAAAAAGAAGTTTGATTGATGTATTTTCGATGGAATTAGACGAAAAGAATAATTCAGACTAAACCCAAGTAGAAAAAACCCAAGAAGTAGTAATTCAGCCTAAACCCAAGCAGAGCTACACCTCCGCATAATTGGAGACTCTACCATATCGTGTGAGAGGTCTAAAATGCATCCCCATTTGCGCTATTTGGAGATACTTTGTAATTGTTAATTGGCTTGTTTTCACTAAAAATTGTGGAATTAAAAATACCAAAATATTTATATGATACATATGCACGCCAAATGGAAATGATGATTTTCTGATTTTTACGCGCACCATACAATTTTTACGTGTACGTTACGGAAACATAGTTTACACCAAATGGTTAGATTCTTCTTAAACTCCCCTAAGTTTTAACTTCCTCGGAAAATACTAGATTTGAGCTCATTTTTTGGGCTCGTTTTATTAGCATCCCAGGTATGCGACTATCAGGTAATTATTTCTAAAAGACGGTCAAACTATTTTGTATAATTTCGACAATCGAACTAAAAATCTGCGTTTAATACTATTGCAATACTTTTAAAATATTCAAGGCTATGAAAGAATAATTAGGTAGTTAAAAACCAATCACGTAAACTATCTGAAACAATAGACTCTGATTTACAGAAGACGATATACTAAACATGATAAAATCTGTAGTTATAGACACTATATATATACTTTCTAGCGTTTTGTATTACATGACTTGCAAAATATCCTAATTATGTAAAATTCTTTCAGAAAGGCATCCACGAAAAGTTAATCAGTAAGTTTAATCAGTAACTCGAGGAAGAATCGGTATTCTCGAGGCAACGGCGAAACCGAACTCTCTGGAGAGAGTTGGTCCGCATCCCGACGTTGTCGGAAGGACGACGGACAATCAAGTAAACAAGCAAGTAAGTATGTTCAATTAGAACGGTAATATTTAAAATTTGCTTTCTGAATATAACCCTAATGAAAAAATACCAAAATTATCAGTTTCATGTTTCGCAAAGTAGTTTACTTTGTAATTAATTTACGTTTCGCAAAATGAATTGAATGGGGATTTATTTACAACGACTAGATACTTTCTGATCTAAATGTGCAATATGGCAGAAAAATCTAATGAGCATTTTCATATGAACGTTGGTAATATGTTTTAAAGCATATATATCGCGTGCATTTAAGCCGTGGAGCACCAAAACTTCAACAAGTAATTAATTTTTTGAAATTAATATTTTCATCTCACGTTAATCTTTCAATACCGTACATAAATATACGAAATGCGTGTCATAACTTGTCTCGTAATTAAAGAATTATTATTATAACCTTTTAGTTATAAATACTACATTAATTCCAACAATACAATTTTCTTACCGATAACAGCTGCTGAAGCCAGAATGTACACAAACATACTAAGCTTTGGCTGAGTTGCCGGTTTCTCGCGATCACTACTTGACGCTGCTGCCTATAATATTTTATTTTAAATCATTGCTTAATTAAAAATAACGTAAAACTTACAACAACCACCATCTTTCCTTTTCACTTTAACTCCACTAACAAAAAATGTAAAAATATGGTAAAAACCGTGTTGAACTAATTTTTGGGTGAAAATAAAATCCACTGGATTGCTCAATGATAAGCAGAGCCATATATACCAGCTTGATTCTCTGAACGCGGTGATAAAGAGACGCAGACTTGTAATTTTATTATCGGTATTAGTTGATAACGGGAAATTGTTTGAAAATATTTTTTATGTGCCCAACCCACTTTTAATTCAATTCATTGCGAACATTGTCTTACAAAAAAATGCACACGCACCATTAAGACACGTTAGTGATAATAGAGCGAATTTAATGAGTTTTGATAACATTCAAAATATATTCAATTTCTAAAAATCACCCCTCAATTATTTGCATTCTTATCAGTTATCTTGAATTTTGGTAATATTAAGTTTAGTCTGTACATTGATCAGTGTTGTTTTGTAATAAAACGACTTATATTAGAATCCTCTTTGTTTTTTAAATAGTCGCTGTAGCAAGAAATCTGTAGAAATAATTATCGTATTTAAGATTTTCAAAACTTTAAACTATAATCCTTAAAAACAAATGCAATGAGCTCTTAAACGGAAAAATAATGAAAAATTTAACTTCAATTACTCTTAAATTTTTGACGCAAATTATATAGTTACGCTATTTCAATGTAAGTTATTAATACTGTTGGTTTAAAGGCTCATAAATCTATGCTTCTATGGTCTCAAGGAGATAGACTTCATTGAGTGTTTTGCTTTCGAACCGAAAACAATAAAACTAAAAAGAAATCTAAAGTATTATTATTATTAAACTAACAACCACTCTATTAAAAAGATCAAAATAAAACAAGAGATTTGAAAAAAATTAAAAATTAAATCGATATCGGCTCCCTTTTTCCAAATAAGACCTCGCTATGTTAGCTTTATTCTACTTTAACACGCCAAATGAATTTTTAAAAACAGAACCATAGAAGATTCACTTGAATTTAACATTTCGTAAATATTTACAGCGCTTACGACATTTTAAGGAAAGCCTATAAAATTGACGAAAAATTAATATTTTATCTAACACGTGAAAAAGCGTTTAAATATTACAAAATCCTCATTTTCAGTGCTCTAGGTCAACTTATCAGCTAATTAATATTGTACAATATTATTTAAGGATAATTAGTTTTGTATTTTGGAAATTTATGCGTCTTTTTAATCAGAAAAGTGACTGGTACGCTGATATTGTTAATATTGCATGCCAACTGGTTTGGTAATAAAATGATCTCAATAGACTTGCTCAAAACTAAATTTCTGGAAAGATATTAATACTTTAGATAGTTTAAGACAAGCCTAGTTAAACTGTCGTAAACAATGTTTTATTGAAAAGACGTAAGAATTTTCAGACACGCTTAAAAAAAAAAAAAATCGTAATTTCCATTTGGCGTGGTAAGGTTAATTTAAATTTAGTATTTTTGTAAGCTTTTTCCCAGTAAACTGCTAAATCTTTCAAGCATGACAAGTTTCTGAAAGCAGTAAACTGAAATTACTAAAAACTTTAGAATATATAAATGCAAATTAAGGAGAAAAATGGCGCAGAAGAGCATTACAGGGAAGAAATTTATATATATATTATTTATTTCGCTTACCTTTCCCCTATTATCAAAGCTATAAACAATAAAAATACACAGAAAATTTTTTTTTGAAATGACGTGAAAAGGGTAAGCGAAATAATAAACAAATGACAAATTAAATCAACACCATTGCAACTGATATGGTAATAAGATGGGCTCAGTGAACGTGCTAAAATATTGTCCTTTTCAGAGATCGGTGCCTAATGGAAGAGGAAAAAAATAGGATGGAATGAGGTTCTCGTTTGGACGGTCTCTCTTTTTTTCGAAATAATGGGCAGCACACATTGAAGAGAAATTGACGAAAAAGTCGTTTTGGCCGTGCTTTTTTTCTTCTTTTTTTGCTCCTCCATTAGGCACCGATCTCTGAAAAGGACAATAGTTATTTTTAATAATTTATTAATATTTTTAAACGGTTTAGGAGAAGCTCAGTTAAATTATCGTATACAATGTTTTATAGGAAAGGCGTGGAAGTTTTTCAGGCACCCTTGAAAATCGAAAAATCATTTTTTCCAGTTGGCGTGTCTCTGTCTCTTTTCTATAAGTGAGACCACAACAACATACCACATGCTTCTTTAAGCCTGATTTTTTAATAATTCACATCTTGACGATAAATAAAACACAGAAAAGAATTCATCAGATTGTGCAGCTTGCAGCTTCGTCTTTATTTCCATTTATCGTTGAGAATATAAATTATTTCAAAGTTTCTGATTGCCGGCATGTATTATTGTCCTTTTCGGAGATCAAAAAATTAGGATGATATGAAGTTCTCGTTTGGACGGCCACATCAATGTGTGTTGTCTCAAAAAAATGGTCAGGAAACATTGAAGAGGAATAGACGAAAAAGTCGTTTGTAGCCGTGTGGCCGTCCAGCCGGGACTTCCATTTTTTCTTCTTTTTTGCTCTTCCATTTGGCACCAATCTCTGAAAAGGACAATAATTAATAATTAATCATGTCTTTATTCTCTCTGTGTTTCCGACCTAACCAACCTGTTTAGGCCCTTTGTTTTTTTTTATTAAAAAATCATATTATTTTGTTTTCGGTATAGAGCTTCCAAGACTTTAATATTAATATTGTGATTTTCTATTAAAAATACTATTTCCATATTTTTATATATTTCTAGAAAATATAAGTTATATTTTATTCTAACCATGAGAAATCAAAACTTATGAGAATTCAAAGAACGTCTTTGCTTCAAATCTGTTATTTAGTATTATCAATTAAACCTGAACCTAAAAAGATGTCTACCGTGATGTCAATTTAGTTATCGGTTATCAGCAAAACAACTAATTTCATTTTTAAATATTATAACCAACAACCATTAAAATATATAAATCTATTTAACCTGTTCATTTGTTCTTTGATATGATGCATCCTTTTAGCTCGTTCAAAAAAAAATTTTATACTATTTTAAGTAATTTTAATAGACAGAGCAGAGAAGGAGGAATTGTTGGGTACCTGTAATGGTAATTGGAATTGTAAAACAATAAATAAATAAATCAAATATTGAAAAAAATATTTTTTTTTAACATTTTTTTACATTTTTTTTTACATTTACATTTTTTACATTTACATTACATTTTACAAATTACATTTTTTTGCATTTGCGGCATTGTCTGCTGCAATGCTGCATGGTTTTGTGGCATAGGTGTGCTCGCGAAAATTAATATCTAATGATAGAAAAACGACTTTTCTAAGCTCATTAGAGTCAAGGCCATAAAAAATAAAATAAAGTAGAAATAAAGGGGATTTTAAATCAATTTTGGTACGCTTAAGTGTTTCAATTATTTTGTATACAGTAAATATTTTTCTCAGCTCTTAGCCTGCTTCTGAACACGTAAAATCGATGTGATTTGTTCGCGTTGGACGCGTTCGGATTGACCAGTGTAACGAAATATTACACATCCTGCAATGGGATTAGGCAAATCTATACTGTAAGATATTTTAATATAACAGGTTTTTTCAAATTTCGAAAATGAACATTGTTAAAAATACTATATTCTAAAATGTTTCAAACCAAAGATAATTAGTATCTACAGAATAAAGTGCAATCCAAATTAAAGATACATTTATATAACGTGACTAATCTTTTTTACCTTAATTATACACACCAATTAGTAATAACAATGTTCTTATTTAACCGCTCATCTGAAAACTTTCACGTGTTCTTTATGCAAATAATATCTCCTCCAGTTTGTAAGCTTCATGTCTAAAAATAATAAAACCTTCACGAAATATTAGACTTGATCACGTTTTTTGAGCTCGCTTTATAGCGTTTGGGGCAGCTAGCAAATTATTACTTGGCGAATTGCATATTACGCCTATTTGTATGGTGATAAGTCTTAATTTTTATATTATACTTTACGGCTTTTACAATTCACATTTTAGGTTCACTCTATTATTATTATTATTAATAGGACACTAATAACGCTTAACAAAGGAAAACATAACTTTACCCCCAAAGAGGAATCTATGTTTAGTTCCCAAACACATTGTATTTCGATATAAATTAGTTATAGATTATGTAAGTCATACTCTTATTGTAGCTTTTAAAAACACCGCAAAAGAGAACAACGTGTAGGCCATTATGAAATTATCTCTCACAAATGTAACTCATAAAAAATCTATGAAGCATTTCTTCCGAACTTTGATCAGTAAATTTTTTTGCACCAACCTGTCAAAGTGACACAGGTTTAGTAATAGGGGTAAAACAAATAAATGTAGGTATGCTAATGCGGTGATAATGTGAACACTAAACAAGTTTTTATAGGCCCTCAAATCAATTTGTTTCCTTATAGAGTTTCGCAATTTTTAAAAATCGAATAGAACAACACGAAAAACATAATTAGCCTGATAACAGAAGCTGTATTGCTGATTAATGATTGTAAATTATTATCTAATTTGATTTATTTTTAATGCGCCAGTGGCACAATGTTGTTTATCAAAAGCAAATGGTCTGTTGTCGCCATGCGTGGCCAATATGTTTATTAATAGCGCTGATTTAATTACGTGGAAGTATCTGTGAAACCAAAGTTCACAATATTTTACTTTTTTCCAAATAGTTTATAAATTAATGGAAAATAAAGAAAAAGGAATAACTATGAATTCCATAAAGTACTGTTTTAAGAAAATAATGAAAAAAGATTGTAGCATTACGTGGCCTTAAGAAAATACTTAATAAATAGAAGCACGTTAATTGTGTTACAAGAATCAGTAAGTTTTCCAAAGAATACTTGTAAACAAAGAACATATCTAATTATGAAAATATTTTTAATTATCATTTGCACAGAAAATGGGAGGAACCTCGGTTTTTGGAATTCCGGGCGAGCGGAACCTTAAAAAATTGAAAATTTCAAAACCCGGGGCCCTGGACCGACACAACCCAGTTATGTGTCAGTGATGAGAGGGACCCCGTTTTTTGAAATTCCGGGCGGCGGGACCTTAAAAAAACTGAAAATTTCGAAACCCAGGGACCGCGACCGGAACTTCTCTTTCTCCGTGTCCCTCCCATGACAATGATTTGGACGTCATTTCCCCATATTTAAACAACCTTAGGAATCTAAACTAAACTATTTGAGACACTTTTTTCAAATACTTCTTGAACAATAAGAAAATGCTATTTTCTTCGATAAACATTTATGAATACATACAGCTACATACAGTATGAGGCCCAAATGCAGAGCTCGATTCAGTCATTCCCTACGGCGGGTTGCAAAATGGTTTGCGCCCTTTGCACCCTCCTTTTGTTTATTATTTAACATGTTTTCCCCAATAATTAAGATATTTATTGTTTAAGAAGCATTTTTAACCGTTGTTCGTAATTTTTTCTTAAACCCTTGTTAAAGGACTCGATGAATTTATTTATTCGTATATGATTGTTTAAATAGTATTATTTTATAGGTTTCAAATGATTTTTATGCATAAATTGAAAACATTTTGAAAATCGACTTCCTGTCTGTAAAATCAAAAGATGAATCGACTAATTGCAAGTTTATTGAAGTGAGTTTTAAAAAAAGATCGTAGCACAAATAATTTTTAATGCAATACCTGTATCAGCAAATGCACCATGTGCACATTGTTTATTATTAACGTAATTCTAAGTGTTTAAATTCTCCAATCCCTTTTTGCCTTATTTTTCTGCCTTTAACGAAAATAACGATAAATAAAACTGCATCACCCCATCCTTATTTAACATTTTCAGTTAATTAAGCTTGCTAACTGCTATAAGCTTTGTTTTGAGACTAAAAAACATTGTTCAAAGAAGAATTTATCTTTTTGATATTTCTCAGAAACTGCATTTAATTGTTTTTAATTTTTATTGAAATTGCCACAATTTAAGATTCTTGTAAACAGAGTTTTGATATTATCTCGGTATGACTATAAAGATTAATTGTAAGATGTATGATATATATGCCGATGCGAGGATTGAATATATAGCGTATCTATTAAAAATGATCATCCTATTTTGCAATATGTAGAAGCCAAAATGAACAATCAATTGGTTGAACATCAATTTGTTTACAAGAACGTCACAGTCTTTTTTGTCATATTTATTGTTTTATTTATCAGTGACAACTTTTAAAATGCTTTTGTAATAATCAACATTCCAATTTTACCTTTAAAGATAAAAGAACACAATTTTTAATTGTTTCGACGACGAAAATTCAAAACGAACGTTTTCAAACGAACTAACAAGATTGCAAAGATTTTAAATAGCTTTTGTTTAATTTTTCGATGTATATTTTTATTTACCTATAATTTAATTTATAGAAGTCAAATTTTTATTTAGGAAATAGATATTCACATTTTTTTAGCGACGATAAAATTATATTATGCATTTTCTTTCATTTGATTTTATCCGAAGGTTAATTTTGAAGATATTTCATTAGCCCTAAAGTTAAATAATATATTAATTATATATACGAAGTTTGTATTATTCATTTCAGAGATCGATGCCTAATGGAAGAGCAAAAAATTAGGGGCGGAGAAAAGGTCTTGTTTAGGCAGCCACACGGCCACTAAGGCCATCACGTCTCTTCCTCTTTTGTTTGTCATCAATATTTTTATTTCATTCATTTTCATTTTTAAATTAAACTTTTCATTTATGTCATCAAATAATAAACAAAAAATAGATAACAAAAATTGATGAGAAACAAAAGAGGAAGAGATTCGATGGCCTTAATGGCCGTGTGGCTGTCTAAACAAGACCTTTTCTCCGGCCCTAATTTTTTGCTCTTCCATTAGGCATCGATCTCTGAAAAGGACAATACCATAAATTGAATTTCCTTCTGACTCCGTTTTATGGGTGTGTTATTACTTTAAGATCTCAATTTCGGAATGAAGCGGAACCATGACTATATTATTTCACAGTTAAGTATTTGATGGTATTAATGGAATTTCTAATGAAAGTCAACTGCAATGCTAATGAAACGAGCTCAGAAACTATGCTAAACTGTAATATGTTTCGGAGATATTACTATTTTCAATAGTTTAAGAAAAATCTGGCCAAAATACGCGTAAAAATTGCATGATTGGTTAAAATTAGGCATTATATTCATTTCGCGTTCTTATCACTGAGAAATTTGAGAATAGTTGTTTTAGTTCAATTTGCAAGTATTTTTGACAATATGACTTAGGTTCTCAGCATAATCAAATTTAAGTAATGTCCTCTATTAAATAAAATTCCACGGTTTTTATTTTATTTATTTGTTTCCTCAGTACGCCAACTGGAAATAACGATTTTCGGATATTTAAGAATGTCTGAAAATTTTTGATTATTTTTAACAAAAATGGTTTTACTACAATTTGATTAGATTTGTCTTAAACAATCTAATAATATAAATACCTTTCTGAAAGGTTAGATTTTAAAACGTTTACTGAGCTCATTTATGACCACACCAGATGGTGTGCCTGAGAAATCCTTTAAGTGATGTTTTTCTTTTTTCATCGCTAATATTATCATACAGTTTATAACTTATTAAACATATATATTGTAATTTCAGATATTGGTGCACACTCCACTGGCAAGAAACCGCGCCGTATTGCAAAAGACTTCGCACCAATTGCCCTAACACTACCATTAATTTATTATTTTTATTTGCAATGTTTTATTTATCAGTTAACGTTTCATTCTGCATAAATCCTGATGAATTAATGAAAAGAAATTCTTAGTATCTCAATTAATGAACCAGAAGAGTCTTCATCGTCAATATAAGTGACTTGTAAATATTAAAAATATAAATAATAAATTCAACGGTTGAGTTTGCAATTGGTGCGAAGTCTTTTGCAAAGCGGCGCGGTATCGTGGCAGTGGTGTAGGTGCCTAAAGGAAGAGGAAAATAATAAGAAAACATGATAGTCTCGTCAGGACGGCCAGAACGTCTTCCTCTTCAATGTGCGTTTTCTATTTTTTTGAGACAACACACATTGATTAAATACTAACGAGTGCCGTCAAAACGAGACCATTATTTTGTTCTTATTTGTTTACTCTTCCATGTGGAGCGATTAAATTAGGGGGGGGGGTCTCATAAAAGATGCTCATGTGGAAAATTTCAGTAATAAGAGCATGTTTTTAGATAGTTTAAGACGGGCTTGTAAATAATATTCAGGTTATATTAAAACGTGTATACACGTAAGCAAGTAAGTGTATACACGTTAAACGCAAGTTTTATGAAAATAATTATAGAAGAACTTCAGTACGACTACTACAATCGTCTGCTACGGCCTCCTAGTGCTCTCCCACATATCACGGAGTAACCTAGGGTACGGTGGCTTCCGGCCAACGAGTTGGGCAGGGCCTTAAGTGACCAGTCTGCGGCTAATGAGGTCCTCTTGTGGACAAACCATCAGCTCCCGCTCTCTCATCATTCACCCTTAGCTTGGTCCAACTGGACTTTAAGCACCAGGCGCGATATAGTTGTAAGACGTTTGGTTTAACAAGGTAAACACATTATTATGAAATTTACTCTACGATCGTTCAATGAGGTTGTTTTATTTTCAGTCAATTCGTAGATAGAAACTTTAATCCCCTTATCTATAAGTTCTTTTTTTAAAGTTTAATTAGCTAATATCTATGTGTTTCACTGCAATGTCACTGCCTTTGCATAAACCCATGTACACGTAAATGAAATTTAAATTATTTAAATGTTTTTTATTAACTTCCACAAATATTGTACAAACTATTTTTACAAAATTTCTGCAAGCTTTCCGTTTTCTATGACGCTTCAAATTTAAGATTATTGAAAATGTTTTGACGACGCATTGCAAACATCTGAGCATTGCGACATTTATAAAAAATTTGAAACAGCCTATAAATTTTAAGTTTTAATTTCCAAATTACTAATGTCTCTTTGATTCTGAAATCTGTTCTATGCAAAGGGAGGGGATAATTGGGTAATATTCATTCATAGTAAATGGAATTTAATGACCTTTTACCGTTTTTTGGTAATTTGCATTGTTATCGCACCGTTTAACATAATATTTTCAATAAATATTTGTAAACAAATGATCGATGAACTATTAATATAATTCAAAATGTGTTGTAAATTTCATGAATTTTTTTAACATAGGGATTTTAAATATAATTTTTTAAGAGAAATTAACAATTTTAACTTTTGTCATCAAAATGAATTTTAATTAGAAAGAGGTTATATTCTGTTATTCGATTTGCTTTAGAAATTTTACCTTGGAATTTTGTGTAAATATAAAACGCAGAAAGCTTTTATGATTGATTATCATTAAAATTTCGTTTAAAAGAGAGTAGCCGTGTTAAAATCTGATTTGAATAAATCTGCTTTGATCTAGTAATTGGGAAATTATTAACATAAATTGAATATTTGTTTCATTATCTCTTTGAGACCATTGAAAATAATTCAATAATGTTGAAATTTATTTTTCAATTTCATATATTTTGATAATATGTGTTAGACTTTGAGAACATCTTAAATGTGTAACGTCAATTAGTTAAGCAAATATCTTAACCAATCAGTTGATAATATATAATTAATAGTATTTGATAATCACAAATATAATGTAATTGACTATAGACAGTAAATTAGAAAATTTTGGAAAATTCTGATTAACTGTAGTTTTACTATTATCCAATCATATTTTAATTTCAAAGAATAAACATTAAAAAAATAAATCTCATTTTACAATTTTACAATTCTCATTTTAAAATCTTTTATAAATCTCATTTTAGAGTTATATGCAATTGAAAGCCAAATGAATTGCTGAAAACTGGACTTCAGAAAAAAACACTAATATCTCTAAATATGTTTTTTGCTAATATCTAAATATTCCCAAAATTTTAAAGTGCCTGGGATATTTTAAGAGCAAATCTTTGAGGTTTCAATTGCCCTGCCTCTTTCTATTACCACTTTCAGATCCGTAAATTTAATACTCATTGAGTTCGAATATTTGCGCTTCTCGACAATTCTATATACGAAAAAACACATAAAACTTGCTGATAAAACTACAGCGTTTGCAAATTTTCACGTGATATACACATTTTCCTGAATTTATTAAAAATTATAATCATACATAACAATAAAATAGACATTGAAAACTGTTCAATGGTTTATGTCTATTGTCTCAAATGTATTCAATGAGAATATGAAATATGTTTTGCCTCAAGTGCAAAATACGTAATTTATTCTTTTCGATTAAATCGACTAGTGTCCTGAACAAGTTTAATGGATTCGGCAAGGATGGCACACACTTTTCTTGGCAAAATGCTAAAATAAATTCTGCAATTATAAACATTTTCCAAATTATTATTACCTAGCAGATGCAATTATAAAATAAACTGTTCGCGGCATTACTAGATATTCTGAATCAATTTGTACCGCTTCGACAATTCTCCTTGCCACATAATTTGGATCCAACACAGAGAGCAACCATGGAATCCTTGGAAAAAGATTAAAATACTTTATGAAATACCATTTTGAAATACCTTGTTTTTGCGTCTTCACCGTCAAACATTGGTGTGTTTATATAATAAGGGCATACTAAAGTAGTTTTGACTCCTGTTTTTCCAGAAGCATCGATTTCAGAAGTCAAGGAATCATGAAATCCAACGGCGGCATGTTTCGATGCGGTGTAGTCAATCTTAAAATGTATTTTAAATTCTGTTCAGAGAAAGAGGGAGAAAACAAATAATTTTTTGTGTGAATTGTGAAGACTTCCCACCCGCTGAGAATCTTAGAATATTCCTGGTAATCTAACAGACGGTAAAATCTTAAATAATATTTAAGCCTAATCGTTACAAATCTCAGCACGCCAAATGAATTTGAAAAAACGGAAGTTCAATAGAGTCACTTAAATCTAAAATTTCGTAAAAATTTAAAGCACCTGAGACATTTTAAGGAAAACCTGTGTAATTGAGGTTAAAACTAATTTTCAACTTGCACATAGAAATTGATATTTGAATAATGCAAAATAGTTTTCATTTGGCGTGCGCCCAGTACAACAACGAAATATAAAATCAACGACATTTTAATTAATATTTATAGTTTCTGAAATATTTTTACAGATGACAAATAAGCCGTCCAAATGCAATGCCTAAATAGATAGATTTCTAGTAAGCTAAAATTCTGCAATTGCAATCATATTAAAGCAAACTTAAAGACAAATCTGTCTAGGTGACGTAACAAGTAGTTAAAAATTCTCGCGCGTCGTTTTATAACAAAAACATTTTCAATTGGCTTAAATAAGCGGATACACACGGGGTCAGAACAATAGAAAAATGCTGTACACGTTTTGAAATGAGGGAGAGGAGTTGGGGACGAGTTGGAGAGGAGTTGGGGACGAGTTGGAGAGGAGTTGGGGACGAGTTTTTTTCTTATTCATTACTTATTTCGCTTAAATATGGTTTGTTATGACTTAAAATATTTTATATATAGTTCAAAAAATTCAGCATTTTCAGCGGTTTCCCGTCTTAACTGCAAAAAATTTTTAAGCCAAAATGGCAAAATGGATTATAAAAATTGATGGACTCTAGAATTTATTTTGGTTCCAACATATGTTGTAGCCCATAAAATTCTGCACCTAATTATGTTGGGATCATTTCGCTAAAACATGTTCAAGGTCCAAAAAATTATGTTTTATCAGATGTCTCCATAGAGCACAATCCGCGGATGTTATTAAATCTAGGAAAAGCGGAAATTGCTCCTGACACGTAATATAAAATGCATTTCCGCAAAAAATCACGGATTATTACACCATCTAATTTAAAAATCTTCTTCTAACTTCAATGCATTAATTAATTATGGTAAAAGTGGTTTCGTAGCATACCTGGTAGAGAATTTGATTCACGAAAAATTTATTCAGTTTTGATTCTTTAAGAGATCTATGGTTTTTGTTAATTTTTTATTTAAAATTAAAGGAATCGAAATTTAAAATGAGATGGTGTGATTTTTTGAGGAGATGAATTTTATTTTCAGACGATTGCGAGCAATTTCCGCTTTTCCTAGATTCAATAACATTCGAATAAGCCAATTAGAATTATATACTCCTGAACGCCAATTGAAGTGATAAAATTGGTGCTCACAAGGGAAGTGTTTTAGGTCTCCATCTCAGATTTTGATAAAACTTTGCAGATAGATTCCTTATGGCTTGATTAGTATACTGTCAAAAAATTAGGACCTACAAAATGGTTTAAGTGGGTAAAAAATGGGTCTAAAACCCAAAAAATCGCGATTTTCAAACGCAAATTTTATATAGTTAATGTTAATCAATCCGGTTCATATTTTAAGGGGTATACTATCTTATTAAAAACTATCGTTTTATTATATTTTTTTTAATTTTCACGTGTTTTACGTGAACCTGTTTTTAATAAATAATGGTTTTATTGACCACCGAAACATCGGGGCAACAGCGCAGTGGCAAGACGACGGGACATGGAACAGCAGGGCGAGGGTTCGATTCTCATTGGGGGTGGTATGTTTCTATTATTATTAATAATCATTCTATATTCGAATATCTCTGTGGCGCTTTTTTATTTTTACTTTTCAAGATTTATATGATAACCTTTAAATGTATTATTTATTAAATCAACAATTATAATGATTCTCAACAATCATATGTTGAAAGCATAAAAATTGTTCACAATAAAGACAACGTATAAAAGATACATTTTTACAGTTACTTATCTCACAGCCGTTGGGGATCTCTTTTGGGAATAATAGTTGCTTCGGTGTAAAAAAGATCCTGGACGGTCGACTTTATATCCACTAGCAAACCAACTGTACTTTACCCAACTGTGGAGTTTCGGTGAACAAAGCTGACGGTAAATTAAAGACAAAACCTATGAACATATTATAATCAAGCATCTAAAAGTTAGTTACCTGAAGTGTGGAAGACCTTTGATGTATTTGAAAGCTTGGTTCACATAACCGTGCATACTCCGTGATGATTTTTATAACACTCTTGAATCCTCCAAAGACACCGACATCCAAGGGTTGAATCATACCTGTACAACCAGCAGGAATTTGCAGTGTTTTTAATTTATTATCTTCATTATTTGGGTCCGAATAACCGTTTGCATCTTTCCATCCGTTCCATGAAAACCACTTTGATCTGCATTAAAGATCCTTCTAGGTGAAAATGCTTCCAACTCCTGATTTGCCACAACCAAAAAGTTTTCTGCACTGGCCAATAGTTCATCTCTTTTCTTATGTCGTATCACAGACACAAACTTCGTGATCTTGCGGGAAGAAATTCCATGTGCACGCTTCCAAGAATTGATCCAAGAATTAGAACACGGAAAGGCCATATCAATTTCGTTATCTTTCATAATTTTTCCTATCATATACCGCAAGGTAGAATCATGAAGGATATGACCTTTATCTATGCTCTCCTGCACCATTTCGAATAGCATCTGCGATATTGTGGAATAATTATTCCGGCGATCTGTCACTACTCCACCTTTAATAGTATGATTGAAATTTAACTAATACAGAAAATACCATTTTTTTCGTATTCACGGAGCTTTTTAACATGGTGCTCATTAGAAATGAAAGAATAGCGGTTATTAAGAGATTCCAACGAAGGCCTTTTCTTTCCATTCCTGTATCGTTTTTTGGAAGAGCCAAAGTACTTTACAGCTTCCGTGACTTTTTTTGTTTCCACGAGCTGTTCACCAAAACGAACGAGATCTGAAGAATTGGAATCACAACTGCAACCATTTAGTAAACATGGTTCAGCGCAGTCCCAATCTATAATTAAGTGTTATTTTCATTTGAAATATCGGTTTATACCTTCATCAACATCGTCGTCGTTCGGAATCAGATGATAGTCCTCTTCAATTTCCAGAAAACCGCAGTCAGCTTGTTCCAATATAGAAAAAATTGACTGTGCAATTTTTAGATGTTCTCGTGAAAGACTGGGAACGTTTTGAAGGTTTTTATGCTTTGCATAAATGTATTCCACAATCAAATCAGAAGAGCTCATTGAAATTTATAATTTATAATATAATGAAAATTTATAAAAAAAATAGGCCTTTCCGTGTTCTAATTCTTGGATCAATTCTTGGAAGCGTGCACATGGAATTTCTTCCCGCAAGATCACGAAGTTTGTGTCTGTGATACGACATAAGAAAAGAGATGAACTATTGGCCAGTGCAGAAAACTTTTTGGTTGTGGCAAATCAGGAGTTGGAAGCATTTTCACCTAGAAGGATCTTTAATGCAGATCAAAGTGGTTTTCAATTGGAAATGAACACTGCGAGAACATTGACGTACACAGGCACAAAAACAGTTGAATGCACTGTGAACACTGTGAGTTCCACTACTCACAGCTACACAGTGCTTCCTGTAATATCTGCAGAAGGAAAACTACATCCTCGTCTTTTCGTAGTTCTGAAAGAAAACAACGGAAGATTTCCAAGAAATTTTCGAAGTTCTTTTTCCAACTTGGTTGTTCGCTGTCATACGAGCCACATTATGACAAAACCGTTGATGAAGGAATTTTTGAACACAGTAATTTTCGATGAATGGGTTCCGGCTAGCTCGTTGCTTATTATCGATTCATGGAACGGATGGAAAGATGCAAACGGTTATTCGGACCCAAATAATGAAGATAATAAATTAAAAACACTGCAAATTCCTGCTGGTTGTACAGGTATGATTCAACCCTTGGATGTCGGTGTCTTTGGAGGATTCAAGAGTGTTATAAAAATCATCACGGAGTATGCACGGTTATGTGAACCAAGCTTTCAAATACATCAAAGGTCTTCCACACTTCAGGTAACTAACTTTTAGATGCTTGATTATAATATGTTCATAGGTTTTGTCTTTAATTTACCGTCAGCTTTGTTCACCGAAACTCCACAGTTGGGTAAAGTACAGTTGGTTTGCTAGTGGATATAAAGTCGACCGTCCAGGATCTTTTTATACACCGAAGCAACTATTATTCCCAAAAGAGATCCCCAACGGCTGTGAGATAAGTAACTGTAAAAATGTATCTTTTATACGTTGTCTTTATTGTGAAAAATTTTTATGCTTTCAACATATGATTGTTGAGAATCATTATAATTGTTGATTTAATAAATAATACATTTAAAGGTTATCATATAAATCTTGAAAAGTAAAAATAAAAAAGCGCCACAGAGATATTCGAATATAGAATGATTATTAATAATAATAGAAACATACCACCCCCAATGAGAATCGAACCCTCCGCCCTGCTGTTCCATGTCCCGTCGTCTTGCCACTGCGCTGTTGCCCCGATGTTTCGGTGGTCAATAAAACCATTATTTATTAAAAACAGGTTCACGTAAAACACGTGAAAATTAAAAAAAAATATAATAAAACGATAGTTTTTAATAAGATAGTATACCCCTTAAAATATGAACCGGATTGATTAACATTAACTATATAAAATTTGCGTTTGAAAATCGCGATTTTTTGGGTTTTAGACCCATTTTTTACCCACTTAAACCATTTTGTAGGTCCTAATTTTTTGACAGTATACTAATCAAGCCATAAGGAATCTATCTGCAAAGTTTTATCAAAATCTGAGATGGAGACCTAAAACACTTCCCTTGTTAGCTGTATAAATATTGTACTTTTCAGAGATCGGTGCTTAATTGAAGAGCACAAAATTAGAAAAAACTGAGGTTCTCGTTTGGATGGCCACCATTTGGTATCTCATCAATGTGTGTTGTCTCAAAAATGGATAACACGTTGAAAATGAATGGAAGGAAAAGTTATTTGTGGCCGTTCAAACTAGACTATCATTTTTCTTCTTTTTTTTTGCTCTTCCATCAGGCACAGATCTCTGAATTGTACAATATACACTAGCTGACAAAAGTTTTGTCACAAATGTTTTTTCGGGTTTAACTTTTTTGTGACTTGACCAAATTGGCTGATTTTTTGATATAATAGATTCATATGATTGTAGATTATTTTACAAATTTCCGCTTGTGATTACGATGATCCGTTTTACTGTGACAAGCGTTTATCGTAAAACGCGTAGCTCAAAGATATTACGCACTTTTCTTGCACTGCATTTTTTAATAATTTTTAAAGTTCAACTATATTTTTTATAATTTATTGAAAATATCAGTTATTGGCAACATTTTAGAGATGACTCCACGTAAAGAAACTCCAATTGCCACCCGGCAAGCTGTTATCAATATGAGGGAAAACGGAATGCGTGGTACCGAAATTGCCATGGTAATTTAAACCAAATTTTGCTATTATATAATTTTAAACACTGATTCACATAAAATATCAAAAAATCAGCCAATTTGGTCAAGTCACAAAAAAGTTAAACCCGAAGAAACATTTGTGACAAAACTTTTGTCAGCTAGTGTATGTTTTTTTTTAAATAATTAGTTTATTATTGTTATTATTTTTTGCTGTTGTTAATTCTGATCTGTTATCATACCAGTCCAGCTGAAGCAACTTTTCCTGCAATTGAAGCAACAGTAACAATATTCCCACTATTTGCCACGAGCATATCACTCAGAAACAATTTCGCCGTCTGTAAATGTGGCTTGACTTTAATAGCTCACTGATAAGTCCAAACTCACATAAAAATTCGATTTAACGTTCACATCAAATGATAAGTTGATTGATTGTGGTGAACATTCGAACAGTCCTTTACCTTTAAAAATAGGAACATTTGCTTGGAATGATCAATGCATCAAAATTTTATCGATGGTCATTAAAATATTTGCGTGGTTTTTTTTATCTTACCGCTTGCATAGCCTGCATTGTTTACAAGCACATTGATGGCTCCTAATTGGTTTTTAGCAACAGCAGCAGCTTCGGTTATCTCATCAACATCCTGTAGATTGACTGTCTGTTCAAGCACCTGAAATAAACTAATTTGTTTTGAACAAAGCGATTATATTTACTTTAACGTTACAATTAAGTTTTCTCACTAATTCTGCGGTTTCTAAATTAGCTTTAGTATTAATATCCCAAAGTACAACATTGCATCCAGCTTTAGCGAATTCAATTGCCATTTCTCTTCCAACTCCGCGACCTGTTCCGGTTATTAATACATTTTTTCCTAAAAATAATTAAATTATTATATAAATTTATAAATATCAACCTTTTAGATCTTTTTTAGAGCATAGGAAAGGTGGAGTAATTGCCCACAAACTTGCAGCTATTGTGTAATATGTTAATTTGAAGGAAAGTATTATTATTTCAAATAAAACTCCTATCATCCTGAACTAACTGAATGTAAAGATAATCACGCTATATATAAAGTAAAATCCAGATGGAACAAAAACACGGTTAATCCAATTATCATGCATGCCAATTCACCTTTTTTTCTAACTGGTGGTCCATTAAAGGGAAATCAAATGCGAAAAAAATAGTCTGCGCAGTAAAAATCGGATTCGATTGTTTGGTACCAGTTTTGAAACGCAATTATATACTCCATACAGACCACCCATTAGTATTTCCAGTGATTGGAAAAAAACTTAAATAATTTGAGACGAACCAAAGTTTAAAGTCACTTGAAACATGTGTTAAAAAGTGCACTTATTTACTTTAATTCTCGATAATTGTTCGTTTCGTCGTCAACGCAAAATCGGTTTACAATAAACGTGTTCGATAATTATAAAACACTTCGTTTTGAAATACGAATCTAGACAGCTAAAAGATGGGAGATTTATTGAAAAAACTTATTGTTATTTAAATGTTTTTTAACATATCAGATTACGAGTTTATTATTACGCGATACCTCAGAGAAGTGAATTCGACACTAGTCAGCCAATCACACACATTCTTAAGCTTTGATAACAGGAGGTTATTCAAAATGAAGCTCCGGATTTTTAAACAAATTTATAATTTACATATCATAATTTCTTTTTTTAGTGATCAAAATTTTTTTGTAAAAATTCAGGTAAAAATTATCTTTCCCTAAACCGCACCTTATATCTTTAGGTGTTCCGCAAGGTGGAGTACTAAATCCTATTTTATTCAGTATTTATGTCAAGGATTCGAATCGGAAATTGCTTCTCCTCATGTACCAATTTCTCAGTATGCGGATGATATCAAGCTTTACACGAAATTAATAAATTCCAATTAGAGGTTTAGGGTTTATTGTGTCCAAAAATCTTGACTTTTCAGCTCACTGGAAGAGCTTTGTCAATTTCGCTAACCGTATGGTTTTCTTGATTTTCAAATGCTTCTCCTCAGTAAAACCAAAATTCTATCTAATGCTTTATAAATCGCATGTTCGATCTTTGCTTGAATACGGTACTCAGCATTTGGCGACGGCTATTTAAGAATTAACACAATTATTTCAAACATGTTTTTTCTTGCATTATTGTAGAACTCTGGAGTGGTTATAAAGGTATACAAGGGATAAATGTTGCACCAAAATAACTAGAACTCAAGTATGACGACATTTACGCGTTTTTGTAGGAAATAAATATTTTTTCATATTTATTCTTTAAGCTTATCTATCAGGAATTATACAAGTGCGCCGAATGTTGATGGTGAAACTGCACAAGAAGAATATCTCTGCAAAGATCACAAAATGTGTGGGACTCCCAAAAAAATTTTACAAACACCATCAAATGCATTGAGCAACTTGCTACACTTAATGACCGTGCTGGAAGAAGATCACTCTGGATACTTTAAAGGCCGTCCGATTAGAGGTGCTCCGGAACTTGAGAAATATGTCAAATAAAATGAAGATAAACAACGCATTTATGGAACGCACGAAAACTGAAACGTTAATAAAACATGTTCAGAAAACGTTCTCACATCTAATATATTGTGAAGATTTTAATATTTATAGTGAGTTTATAGAAAATATGACAAATTGGGGTAGACAACATTTTAGTACGGTACACGTGAAAAAAAAAATAAATAAATAAAATCCTTGTTTTCATTTGGCGCGTGGAACGTATTGTGCAATAAAATCTAGGAAGACTATTGGGGGCCTAAGGAGGACATTCAATGTGAAGAAGACAGGATGTAACCACTACAGATCAAAAAATTTAACAGTAAAGGCTGCTTTCAATTTAAAGATCATGATGGCTGACGCCTAAAACTCGTAAACAAGCTTTTATAAGAGATAAAGTCAATCTTAGTGTGTCCCACAGAGTATCAAGCACGATGGAAATAATTATTTCAGACTTTTACGCGAGCCATACACTTTTTCATCTTATTCAAAAAAGAATAGTTTATACGAGTTTGTAAAATTTTTAAAAATTGATCTTTATCAAGAGAAACTTGAAAACGTTTACTCAGTAAATCCAGTTGGGGTGTGAATTCCTCTCGGCCTGATGTGCATCGGTAAAAATTTTTATTCAAATGGATATGTTCTTCGGCATTACTTTTTTGTAATTTCACGATGTTTCTGAAGATTTGAGACTGATCTTCTGGAGCCAAACCTCCCTATTTATAAAAAAAATCAATTTTATGAGATATGAGAAACCTTTAGAAAAATTTAATCAGTAAATTAAGAAAAAAAATTATCAATATCTTGTTGCGTCCTTTCGCACAAATAACAACTTGGCATCGAGTCTAGAAGCTTGCGGATGACAGATATAGGAATCCCTTTCTGTTATGTTCTTTAGGCAAGGAAGTACTTTATGAAACTTTATTAGAAACTTACTCAAAGAATATAAATAACAAAAACAGAATAATTACGGATATATTAGGCTAGGGAAAAACACACACTCAAGGGAGAGAAACTAGGCAATACACAGGGTCAGACATACACTGGATGTATGCAGGTTATCTGCATATCTAACTAGCGCGCCTATTTGAATGGGGCGCCAAATCAAACATATATGACATAAAATATATATAATAAAATTATTACAATTATTACAATTATGTGTGAGGACAATGTAATATAATTCGAGAGTGACCAGGCGGAAGACTGCGTGTTCGCTGGTCGTCGTCGTCGTTAACATATTTGTCCGCACACAACACTTTCTATGGGAGAAAATCAAACTTCACATGCGACCCTGAAATATTCAAAACTTTGCTCGAACTCCTTCTAAATAGTATTCAAATTAAGAGATTGACACGGCAGTCCAGATAATCCACGCGGCTAGGTCTTAAACGTGTTCAGAAATGTCAGTTGGATCATTTTCTCACTGATAAACGAATTCCCGACCCACTTTTGGCGTACCCATGGCCTCAACGTGTTCTATAGTTCCAAGAGCCCGAAGAAGTTGTCATTTAGAAGTGTCTAAGGAACAGTCTCACGTCATACTCCATCCACCATCATACTCGACTATTCGTGACTATTCGTTGAGATGGAAGACATGGCACACACTTAATTCGATCAGCTCTAAACCTATGCTACTTGCTCCAGACATGGCCACTCCCTATGTCTTCAATTGACACGTGCTTCTGCTCACGCAACTCGGTTAATCTTCCCCCTGTGGCCGATTGCGATAAAATCTACTATTCTTCAATGTTTGAACGTGTATTTCTAATTTATACGTTTTATTTTCATATAACTTGACACGTCATTGTTATTATTCCGTCTTAAATTATCTAAAAACATGCTCTTCTTACGGAGATTTGCAACATGGGTATATTTTCTTTATCATTCAATTTGAGGTATGGTGAGTTATGGGGAAAGACCGTTAATTCCTTATTAAAATAACCTTATATTCTATCGGGTAACAATTTTCTTGCAATCTAGTTATGCTTTCTCCAATAGATGTTTAATGGAGAATGATTTCCACATCATCGGCCTCTGATGAGCGGTATTTGGCTGGACATCTACCGTGCAGTTCATTCTCATCTAAACGTCAACGCTTCTGAATAGTTCTGGCTCACTATACAGTGGACGCAATAGAGTCTTCTCTAGAGTCCCTAGCAATATTTTAGTCATCTTTCTGGGTGGTTTGACGAGATCTTCCGTGAGGATGTATTCAGGAAATGGTCCCTTGTTTCGAACCGGCTACGATTTCTTTTAGGTTAAGGACTTGACAAAAAAGTTGAAAATTAGAAAACAAATCATATTGTTTTTCGATTTTCTGCAAACAGAAGGTCTGTAAATATGCGCAGAATTTTTACTTTATTTTGCTGAATCAGCTTAAATCAATCGAAGCTTTGGCCAAAAAACCGAACCGAAATTCTTTATGGCAATTACTATAATAGAAATTCAATTCGACCGCAACTCTATGGAAAATGATGATATCTTGTTTTTTAAATGTTGTATATTTATGTTTATTAATATTATTATTCCTTCAAAATCAAATTGATTGTAATATAGGACATAATAATTTGAACTAGAATATTTATATAAAAAATCATTAAAAACAGCTTTAAATTAAATAGAAATAAAGCTATTCCCTCTTCCTATTAAATCTGTCTGTACTTTGAATTAACTCAATTTGATCACCAACTAGATGAGAAACACGCTTTGGTAAAATTCTAAAATAAACGTTGTAAATAAATTTTAATATTATACTCTTACGCCGCCATTGCAATAAATAAGTTTAAAATCTTTGGCATAATCAAATAGTCCATTTCGGCAAGAACAGCTTCTACTATCTTTCTCGCTGCATAATCAATTTCCAGTATTGGTACAAGCCAAGGTAATCTGTAAGACAAAAATGTTTTGGTCATCAGTGTATAATTTGTGAAAATAATATGAAAACATACTTTGTTCTAGCTCCTTCTCCATCAAACATTGGTGTATTGATATAATAGGGACATATGAGTGTTGTCTTAACTCCACTTTGTTGTTTTTTATCAACGTAAGCAGACATACTCTCATGGAATCCAACAGCACCAAACTTGGATGAGTGATAGTCAGTCTAAATACAGTTAAAATTAATAGTCAAAGGTTTTGGTTTTTGTACCAATCCATGCGATGCTATTTTTCCAGCAACTGAGGCAACCGTCACAATGTGCCCTTTATTGGATTCGAGCATTTTTGGAAGAAATTGTCTTGTTGTATGGAAATGCGATATGACATTCACATCAAATGTTGTGCGGATCGTTTCAGGAGTCGATTCGAACAAATCCTTTCCTATAATCAATGTTATTTTTATTTGAACACAAGTATGAGTTTTTATTTTAATTTCTGTGCTAATGTACATTTACTTAGCACCCGAAATTTGGTGGAATTTAACAATTATTTCAAATAAATTTTAAGATTTGCTCCAATTCCACGAAACCACGCCGCATTGCAAAACACTTCGCACAAATTGCACGAACACTATCTTTAAATATATTTTTTTTGTTAAATGTTTTATTATTTTTAACCGAATCGTTAGTTTAATTTTTATATGTTGTTTCGAAAGTTATAGTAAATATAATAATTTTGTTTATACTCTGTAATTTCTTAAACGTACACTTTCCCATCAAACATTAAAAAATCCTTAAATTTAAAGGTAGTGTTCGCGCTATTGGTGCGAGGTATTTTGGAATGCGGCGCGGTTTCGTGGCATTGGAGTGCTTTTAATATGTTCATTACCTCTTCGTAAATACTGTCTACATCCAATCAAACGATTCAAGGGTCAAACGTTCATAAGAAGAAGACTCATAAGAAGTAGCCTTAAAATTTTGCACATACGTATTTTTTTTGAATTATTACTGTATTAGTGTGGACCATGGTAATGCATAAAATCTTTGTGAAGTTTAGGTTTTACGTGTTGCTTAATCCAAACGTATGCCTCCCAATTTACTATATCGCTCAAGTAATTCCTATACGGCTAATTTTGGGATGATATCAAACTTTGGACCCGAGTGTATCCTAGATATTATTTAGATAAGTTTATTTAAAGGATTATTAAAGTTATCACAATAAGCCCAGGGTCGCAAAAAGGCGTGAAATAATGCGCGACGACACATTTTACTCTATAACGCATGTATTCAATATATTAAAACGTATAAAACATAAATTAAAACGACAAAATAACTACACGAAATAACTTTAAACATTAATAATAAATAATGACCGATGGATTTTCAGATACAAAATTTGTCACTTCTACGTTTATACGCTATATCGCCCTGTATGGATCGGTGCAGTGTTTGCTAGTAGGACCAGCCCTAATTTTAGATTTACTTTTCTCGGCTCACAGGGCAAAATTTTTTAAATAAAAACTAGAGTGATCAGTAAGCATAGCTCTATCGATTTCGATCTCTTTCTAAAATTCACTTTAAGCATCCTTTAAGATACTGAAAAAACTCATTCAAACAATTTACGCCAATTATCGCAGTTGCGATCATTTTCAATTTATCTCAAGAGGATATGAAACTGTATCCAGGTACTGTATGTCATGGCATGATTTGTAAGAGATACGTTTATGTTATGATGTGCAGAAGCGAACATATAATTGGGGAAAATAAAGGGATATGTTTGTAATATTGCTGTGTAAATAGTTACATCCGCGAACAACTATTTAATGATTCTAACAATCGTATGGTGGTTCATTATTTATCTATTAGGTCTAGAAATTAGTTTCCGCGTTTTTTTACGCATATTAAACTTTAAAAAACTGGACAAACTTAAACAAAACTTTTATTCAAAATAATTTCCGTCATTAATATTATTAATTAATAACAACATTTTCCCAGAGTTTGGGCAACTTATGGATTCCATTATAATAGAATTTTTCTGGTTTGGCCGCAGTCCATTCATCTAGCCATTTTTTGACGTCTTGATGATCTCGAAAGCGCTGCTCCGCCAGACCATGAGCCATTGACCGGAAAAGATGATAATCCGACGGGGCAAGGAGAGTACGGCGGGAGCGGTAAGACTTCCCATTTGAACTCTTTCAGCGTATCCTTCCCCGCTCGAGCAACATGCGGCCTTGCGTTGTCATGAAGCAATATGACCGTTTCGTGTCGACCCGCCTATTCTGGTATTTTTACTGAGATTTCCTTCCGCAGCTGCACTAGTTGATTTTGATAGCGATTCGCAGTGATTGTTTCGCCAGGTTGGAGCAGTTCAGAGTACAGAATTCTTGGTTGGTTCACCATATGCACAGTAAGAACTTCTTCCCTTGGATATTTGGTTTTGCGGTCGAAGTTGTCAGTTCACCGGGATTAACCCACGATTTTCTTCGCTTCGGATTTTCGTAGTACACCACTTTTCATCGCCAGTTATGATGCGGTGAAAAAAAGACTTTCCTTGTTAATCTGTCCAACAAGATTTGTGAAGTTGTTTTTCTCGGTTCTTTGTTGCGTTCTGAGAATTCATAGGGCATCCCTTTTCCTTCCTTTTGAATCTTTCCCATTGCTTTCAATCGATGAGAATATGCTTTTTGCGTGACGCCGAGAGATGCCGCGAGTTGCTCCTGTGTTTGAGCCGAATCTTCATCCAACAAAGCCTGAAGTTCTTCGTCTTCAAATTTTTTGGCTGTCCTGATCGGTCTTTGTCGTTGACATCAAAATCTCCCGATTTGAAACGCTGAAACCATTCTTGGCAGGTTCTTATGGATGGTGCAGCATTGCCGTAAGCTTGGGCAAGCATTTGGTGCGCGTCAGTGGCTTTCTTCTTGAGTTGGAGAAGGAAAACAAGAGCTTCCCGCAAATGACGTTTTCCTGGCACACAGATGAACATATTCTGAACCCAAAATAATGATTTTTTATAAAGTACATGAAGAAAGTTATATATAAGTAGAAAGCTGATAATACAGAGAACATTATAACATAAATTCGTTATATTAAAATAATTTTATTTTCACAAAATATCAACAACAAAAAAACCGCGGAAATTAATTTCTAGACCTAATATTTATGTTTTTATTCTGTTTTACTGTTTTGCTTCGAACATTGCTCTGTTGTATATTTCAATAAAGTTTAATTACCCAAGTTTGAGGTGTCAACTTGGGTTTCAACAACAGATTTGGTAATTTTCCGTGAACGTAAATCAAAATATTCACGTGAAGCTTCATTATATACGTTTAAATATTCACTGCGTATGGAGATTTTATCCAATAAAATGGGATTATTGAATAATAGCCTTAGTTATGAACTAAAATTGGCATACTAACTTATTATTGCGATTTTGCTCTTTTTATAAAAGTTCTGAAGTTTAAATATTGTTCACCCGAAAATGACGATTTTGAAAAATTGAAGATAATTTTATTAAAAGCTATTTCAAATTTTTTGACGACGCATTGCTAACCTCTGCATGGCAAAACTATTCACAAAAGGTCATTCTCTCTTTTTATAATTTTCTCAACGCGAAGCGGCTCGCAATACGTCGTCAAAAAAAATTGAAATAGCCTATAAAATCCACGTGGACTTGGAAGATATTTTAATTGGTTTTGGAATATATAACAGAAGAAATATATAACATTAATTTTTATACTTCGATGTATAATGTTTAACGAGGCCGTCAGTTTACGCTTGTTGGTAGTGTGATTGAGTAAAGAAAAATAATTTCATTAAGTTTCAGCTTTTCCGAATTCAATCTCATATGTTTTTTACCTAAATTATCAAGCAAAAAACAAGTTTTAATTTATGTTTTACACGTATGTTTTGATACTGTATGTTCTCTAGTCCAATGTTCAATTATATTAAAATTAAAATGAAACATACCTGTAGCTACACCAGCATTATGAACAAGAATATCGACTTTATCTATTTTCGAACCATGCTCCATGATTTTATCGGGATTACGAAGATCGACCACATCAATTTCGGCTTTGTATCCATTTTCTTTAAGTATATTTCGAGTTTTTTCGAGCCCTTTGTGGTCAACGTCCCACAAATAAAGAAAAGCTCCATTCTTTGCAAACTCAAGAGCTAGCTGTCGACCTAATCCACCACCAGCACCAGTTATGAGTACTGTATCTCCTAAAAAAATTATGGTAAATTGTGCTATTTGTTAGCTTCATCAAATGACGTAAAAAGAAAAATCAAATAATAAACAATTTGAAAAGTAAATCGATAACTCTGCCTTTTATCTTCCAACAAAACCAAAACATCCTCTCCTTATTTAGTTATTTACAGTTTATTTTTTCAGTTTTATTTAGAATATACTAACGATATCGTATATTCTCCAAAATATGAATTAAATCACTCGAATTTTATTAATCTTTGTCAATTATTCTAAACTTACATCAATTTTTCCTCGATTTAACGAATGAATTTCCATATAATTATAATAATTTTTGCAAGATTATGCTGTAAATATTTTCTGAAAACACGATAATCTGCGCGCTATAATATATCATTCGAATATAATTGGAATAATTTCCGTTCTCTGCTTGAAAACAATGCAAAAATGTTAATATTTTCACTGTCTTATTATTTTCATAAACATCGTTCTATTTATAGATTAATGTGCAAATTCAACTTCTTAATTTAAAACAATGATGTTTCCATATTTTACAGTTTCATTGTTACTGCATAGTTATTTAACTAAATTTCGATGCAATTAACTTCAACAACTTTTATCTAATTTTTCTTTTAATTGTAATTTTTTATAACACAAAGAATGGAAATTCCAATAATGCATACCAGAAATGAGAGGGGGTTTTGAAAACAGACAACCAGGTCCCCAGCTGTTTAAGTTTTCAATTTAATTTCAAGTCTCTTACCTCTTCATGGACTTTAAAAACTGTGGGCCCTACCAGGGTTGCACGGAATTCCATCTTCCTTCTTCCATTTTCCGTTTTCCGTTTTTCTTCGCCTTTTGAGTTCCATTTCCATTTTCCGTCTTCCGTTTGGATAAGTTAAATTCCATTTCCGTTTTCCGCTTTCCATTAGAAAAAAAATTGACTTCCGTGCAATCCCGAACGGTATGTAAAATGTGCAATGTCACGGGAACCATTCCGATAGAGAAATCATCTTGCAACAATTCACACACTTTTTCTTCAGTTACAAACTTGATTAATTGACTGTCCGTCGTAATTCCGACGATGTCGAGAGTTTGGTGACGTCGGAGAGTTTTCTGAAATGGGCACCCCAAGTTTCCCAACCATACAACAACGCCGGAACAATGTTATGAGATATTAGCTCTCTTTTTCTTTTTGCTGGAATGTGAGGAAATAGAAGATCACATTTGTAGAATCGCGCACGAGCTTCCTTGATTCTTCTGGAAACCTCCTCCTTCAACGTACGATCGATCACAATTAAACTACCTAAGTACTTGGCACCAGCTACTGATGAGCATACTGAACCGCCGAAAAATATGGAGTCATTCGTAGCATAGTCATTGTGTACGATCATCGTCTTCGTTGGGTTGATTTCTAGACCGGGATTTCTAGCCTTTTCGTCGACTTGATTATTTCTTCTGAGGAACTTCTGATTAGAACCAGGTCGTCAGTAAACTCGACTCGTTTCAAAATCTTACCATCAACACCGATACGTTCAGCTTTTCCACACTCTCCTTGTCGGATACATCGAGAATCATTTGGAGAGCAAATGTGAACGGAGGTGGTGATGCCGAGTTAAATCTTCGTCAAAGGATTCCAACTTCCATCTTCCATTTTTCGTTTTCCGACGTTTTTCGAGTTCCATTTCCGTTTTCCGTCGTACGCTTAGAAAAATTTATTCTCATTTCCGTTTTCGGCTTTCCGCTTTCCATTTGAAAAAATAATTTCCGTTTTCCGTCTTCCGTTTTAAAAAAATCGGTTTCCGTGCAACCCTGGTCCCTACCATCACTGATGGACACCTTATGTTTGCAGTTAAAACATTATCGAGTTTTTATTAAAAAAAAAAACAATTTATTGTTCTTAAATTTTTGATTTTATCTTTTCAGAAAGATATTTTTAATTTTGAAAATTGAATTCCGAAACGATGTTATTGAAAATTTGTCATTATGTCCGGTATGTGTGGAAATACGACATAATAATAGTTTTTCTCGATAGAGTGAATAGTCGCAAGCAGAGATGAACCGAATTCCGGATTCCGGCCATTTTTCCGTTCCGAATTCCGGATTCCGAAATTCAAAATCTGTCATTTTGTTCATCTCTTGTCGAAAGTGAAAATACTAAAAATTGTAATATTTAAATATCTTTCGATTGTAAAACCAAGTTATAATTTTTTAATGAAAATGTTCAATCGTGGTCTTTTTTCATTATTGTCACTATATTATTTCAAAAATTATGAACTTCACGAGAAAAAAAGATTTTTATTAAAAATTTATTGTCCTTTTCAGAGATCGGTGCATAATGAAAGAGCAAAAAAATTAGGATGGAATAAGGTTCTCGTTTGGACGGCCACTCAATGTGTGTTGTCTCAAAAAAATGGGAAGCACACATTGAAGAGGAATAGACGAAAAAGTTGTTTGTGGCCGTGTGGCCGTCCAAATGAGACAAAGATAAGTTCATATATCGATGGTGATATAACTTTACCAGATTGAAGCTTCATAGTCCTATTCTTAGTAAATATTTTTGTTATACTAGACAATATTTAACAAGAAAATCATGCAAGTAATTCACGTGTCATTTTTGCAACAATAATACTTTCTTATCTAACAAAGCAAATACAATTCAACGAAACGAAATTTCAGTTAAACACGAATTGATTGATGAATTTTTGGTTAAAAGAATAGAAAACAAACCTTTTATTGATTTCTTTGGTAAAAATTTTGTCGGGACAACAGCGTAGACCAAAGCTTGAATGGTTAAGTATATCAGTTTGAAAACAAATTGGAAAAACTCCATAGTAATTTAGAAATTTATTAGATCCAGATCGATGTGAAAGATCTGTAAGTTAAATGTACACGACATGAAATTGAAATAGAAACAACATAAAAACCGATTTTTACAGAACAAAATTTACAATTCAAGGATTCAACTAAATAATAACAATAATGATAATAAATACTCAACATAATAATTATCAGTTTTTATGAACAAGAGCTTTCTTGTTCATAAAAACACGATTCATGTAGTCTAGGATAAAAACAAATAAACAAATAGGTAAGAAAAGTGGGTATTAATCATTCTTATTTGTTGCCGCGCGGCCCTTGAAGTCATCCATTGATTCATTTGATCCAAAGTAATCAGCCATCATTGCTTGTACTTCGCATGGAAGTACTCTGAATTTCACAAATTAATTATTACTAATAGTACATTTTATAAATCGATAGTGTATTAATAAAGAGAATTTATATAGGAAGATGATTTTCGGCAACTCTGTTTTTTACGGTCAGGGTCAATCTATCGATTTAAAGTATATAAAGAAACATTGAATTGCCGGGTGGCCAAATTTTTCAATTACCCCGTTAAAACAATTTTAATTTTATCAGATGCCGTTTGCAAGAACGTATTTATCCATAAAGCGGTGATAGAAAATCATTGATAAATGAACTTTCTAGTAAATTATATAAATTTTGTGATTTCCATACTAATTCTTACATAAATTTATTTACATTTTCCTAGAAATGTATTATCAAAATATAAGAAATTGAAAATTCAATTTCAACATTTTTGAATTATTTTCAATGGTCTCAAAGAGATCATGAAACAAATATTCAATTTATGTTAATAATTTCTCTGTTATTTATTATATTTCTTCACAATTTATAGATCAAATCAGATTTATTACTCTTAATTTTCATGAAAATAAAAGTGGAATTTCCAATTTCTTATATTTTGATAATAGTTTATCCATGATTTTCCATCACCATTTAACGGATAAATATTTTCTTGCATACGGTCTTAGATTGAAATTAATCAAAACAGTTTATAATTCGTAAATAATCAATTGGATTTTCTCTTACAAGGGAAGTCACTTTTAGCTAATTTCTTTTTTATATACCTAATTAAATCATTTCTTGTGTTGGACATTTCTTGGTTTATGCACACCAGAGAGGGACGGAATGGCAGTTTTTGAATTTCGGAATCCGCAATTCGGAATCGAAAATTGGACGGGATCCAGAATGTGAACGTATCCAGTTTTTATGAAAAGTGAATTTTCGAAATTCGGATTTCAAATATATAAAAATTCGGATTCCGCAATTCGGAATAACATTTGAAAATACGGAATCCGGAATGGAAAATGGCCGCAACACGGAATTGTTGAGCATATCTTTTATGAAAAATGAATTTTTGAGGTTTTTATGAAAAGTGAATTTTCGAAATTCGGCTTTTAAATATAAAACTTCGGAATCCGCAATTTGGAATAAAAACAAACTTTCGGAATTCAGAATAACATTTGAAAATACGGAATTCGAAATGGAAAAATGGGCAGAATACCAATTCTTATGACGGACATTTTGTGGTTTATGCCAATCTCTGATTCGATCTTTGGCGCCTCCTATCTCGGCTCAAAGAAAAATTGCACCGATTTTTAAAGCGGATTTGGAATCAGCGCATCTGAATCTATCAACGATTAAAGTCTCATCAAAATCTCAAAGGGACGCTAAAGTGACTTCCCTTGTTATATTAAACAAATCAATTTAATAAGGAAAGTAACTTTACCGTCCGCTTGAGTAATTTTCCCTATAAGATTAAGTTAAACATTATAAATATACGATAAAAATTGTGTCAAATTTACACGTGATTTAAACTTTGTAGAACACGTACGAACGCTCCGAATTATTTTCAGAGAGAAAGCCAAGTGAGCAACGTTTTTTATGTTTTTACACATTTTATAAGTTTGTACGTGCAACTTAAAAACCAACGTGATTCTTTGATAGTTACAGATGTTCCTTAAAATTCCGGGAAGCTTTGAATTCTTACTGTGACTTCCCTTGTTATACGTATATTATTAACTGGCTACTAACACGTAGGAAGATTAAACTGAATTGTTCAGATTTGCTAATGATGTATTTGGACTACATTTTGTCTACTATCAGCCGAGCTATCAGAACTTACCCAAGAAGTGCTGTAATTAGGTAACAAGCCTTCGGCATACACAACAATATGCGATCTGTCAAAATGGCCTCCATAATACATTCAACGGCATAATCTTGTTCAAGAATTGGAAACAATGATGGCCACCTACAATATTAAGTGCTAAATACGAAAATTTATTTAATGTTACTTTGTCTTAACACCATCAAACATGCCGGTGTTAATAAAGAAAGGGCAGACAAGCGTCGTTTTGACACCTAATTTTCTCTGTTGGAAGATCTCCATGGAAAGGGAATCGTGGAAACCGACTGCTCCGTGTTTGGATGCACAATAATCTGCCTGAACATTCATTTTGAAATAAATAATACAAGTTTATTAAAATACCAATCCAGCTACGCCTGTTTTACCGGCCATTGAAGCGATAGTAACGATATGTCCCGAGTTTTCTTTCAGCATTTCTGGCACAAAATTTTTCGATGTCTGAAAAGTGATTAATTGATTGAAGGAAAATGTAGTTTGGCCAAATTGAGAATGTTGGTCAGATATGGTAGATATTTTGTACTATCAATTGCACGCCAAATGAAAATTAGGCGTTTTGTGATATTTAAAAGCATTGTATTCCTTTCTACGTGAAACGTTGAAATTAATTTTTACGTCAATTTTACAGATTTTCCTTAAAATATCATTGGTACTTTCAATTTTTACGAATTTTTAGAATTCAGTGACTCTTCTGAGGTCCTGTTTTTTTAATCGATTGGACGTGCATTTTGGCACTGCCAGGACTACTACGAATCTTGCAAAAAAAACGTGAATAAATTGAAAAAAAAACAACGCCCTCCATGTAATTTTTTAAAGTGTAACTCTTTCTCGTTTGATTTAGAATTTGTAACAGTTTAGAAACATTTATTAATCTTGTTTAATTTGTTTTAGGCTTCAGAAGTTTTTGTTTTAGTATACAATGAATAATGTATATCTTTCGGGAATATAGAGGTGTGGTATTTAAAATCACCCCAACATCTAGAGGGGTATGAGAGGATAATTTTAATATATAATCTATAAAAATTAATTCTGGAAGTTTTGAATAGTCACCAACTTTTTGTCATCAATGGAAAACGTGATTATTCAAATAAAACCTAAAAATAGTTTTTGAAGCCTAAAACAAATTAATACGATTAATAAAAATTTTCTATGCGACACTAAAGCAAAAAGGTAAATCAAATTCGAAGATACTACGCTTTTAAAAATAAATATTGGACATTTCAGAGATCGGTGCATCATGGAAGAGCAAAAAAAAATAAGATAAAATTAATTATTTTACGGCCACACCGCAACAAACGACTTTTTCATCTATTCCTCTTCCATGTGCGCTGACCATTGTTTTGAGACAACACACATTGATGAGAGATGAGAAGGTGACCGTCCAAGCGAGAACCTAATGTATAAATTGTTTTTTTTCTCTGAAAAGGACAATAATCCACGCTTTTTTTGTAAGATACGCAGTAATCGTGGATATTCACATAAATATTTACACGATTAATAAGTAGTTAAATTCTAATATTAATAAAAAATTATTCAACTGGATTACTTTACAGTAATAGTGCAAATCCTTCTTAATTTTTTTTTAAATGAACCGTTATAACTGAGTGCAGGTATATACTTAACATTTCAAAAAACACTCTATTGTAATAATCATAATTAAATGTGTATTTGCAATACTACATTCAGTAATTGAAAATATTAAAATTATACAAGTTACATTACAGTCTCTTTCAATTTTTTTAGCTCTATTTTATTCCACTAATTTCCATCGAATGTCTTATTATGAAGTTTGCTCTACTAAATCTTAACTAGTATAATAAGTGCATATTGTGTGAAAATTACAATTATTTTTTTATATATGAACACGCCGAAGGGAGAAGTCCTTCACATAGACTGACAGGGATGTGCGATGGGGCGCGCTAACATTTAAACGAATAATTTAATTTATTTTAAAATTTTCAGTTTTAGCTTAAAATTTCTATAATATCCGTATATTTGTATTTTATTACCTATATCACAACAATTCTAATAAAATTGCGCACTTTCTGATATACTTGGTTTGACTATAATTGTTCATTAATGATGTGATTTTGCCCGTTGAAAATTATTTTTTAAAACATTTATAACTTTTGATATAGGAGGTTAGAGCCTTTCTACTATGGCTCATATTGTTCTTTGGGTCTTCCTCTTTTCATAGAGCCCATAAAACAAAAATTTTCAAAGAAAATTTTTTTGCTATAGCTCTTTTGCTAGGATGCACCTTATTTTATCATTTTTCTTATTTTTCGAACGTTTTTATATTTGTTAACAAATGGTTTAGTTCAGATAATGTGCAAAAAGGATCAATAAAGTAATACAAACCTAAATCGGATCGTTGAGACCGTTTCACCGTTTCGCCGACTAAATTTTGATCTATTTCAATATATGTCAGCATAAAGACTGATTAGGAAGTATGATGTTGCCATGATGTGTCCAATTTTGCTTGTTTTTAATTAATCTCCATCAAGGATGCACTCATTCCGCTCGGATGCCTGTGGGAACTAGAAAAATGACATGATGAGCTAAGGAGTAGTGTATAAGGACGAGTTGTATGCATGATTTGGTATTTAATGTGTTGTCTACTGGTAGTTGATAGTATTTTGCTTTATAAATATGTTTTTATGTTTTAATTATTACTTCTATATATGCAGAACAATATTTTTTTAGATTCTTCATTATAAAAAACTGTAATTAAATTTTTTTAACACTGACTAAGTCATTGACGGATTTCGACCACAAACAGTGGAATTGACAACGGTGAAACGGTCTCAACGATCCGATTTAGGTTTGTATTACTTTATTGATCCTTTTTGCACATTATCTGAACTAAAACCATTTGTTAACAAATATAAAAACGTTCGAAAAATAAGAAAATGATAAAATAAGGTGCATCCTAGTAGAAGAGCTGTAGCAAAAAAATTTTCTTTGAAAATTTTTGTTTTATGGGCTCTATGGATAGAGGAAGACCCAAAGAACAATATGAGCCATATTAGAAAGGCTCTAACCTCCTATATCAAAAGTTATAAATGTTTTAAAAAATAATTTTCAACGGGGAAAATCACATCATTAATGAACAAATATAGTCAAACCAAGTATATCAGAAAGTGCGCAATTTTATTAGAATTGTTGTGATATAGGAAATAAAATACAAATATACGGATATTATAGAAATTTTAAGCTAAAACTGAAAATTTAAAAATAAATTAAATTATTCGTTTAAATGTTAGCGCGCCCCATCGCACATCCCTGTCAGTCTATGTGAAGGGGAATTTTCAACTGAGCGCCTTCGGCGTGTATGAATGTTCGAAATAATGAGCCGTAGTAAACATTTCTATTTTGGGACATCTGTTGTTGTTTTTAATTTTCGGTTTTCTTGTTTTATATTAACAGTTGTAAGTTAAACCTCGTAGAATCTGTTTATTCTTAAGTTAAATTCAACAAATGAATCCAATTAAATACTATAAAGTTGAGTGATAATATAACCTATTTAAAAATACCTAGGAAAATGTAAGGGATGTATTAAATGACAAATTTCAAAGAAAAAACCGGAAACCATAATATGTAATCTGAAAAATGGGCCGAATATGAAATTTGGAATTCTGCTTTTAAATCCAACAGAGTGCGTTTTAAAATACAAAATTTACAATATTAAATTATCAAGGAAATTGATGAACTCGTTTGGAGCTTGTTTTCGTTGGAGCTCGTTTTCACATAAGCACATATTTGTTTTGTCTTTCCTGTCACTACACCTTATTGTTGTCTATTTTAGGATAGTGAAGACTTAGTGAAGGTGAAAGAAAGTGAAGAGGAAAAAGACAAAAACATATATGTGCTTATGTGTGTAAACGCGCTCCAAATTCATCAATTTCTTTTGCGCTTCTTTAAGGAAGCGTCAATTTATACAGTAAAACTTCGTTTGACATTCTACGTATCATTTAAATTAAGTTGTTAAAATAATAGCAAGTTAATAATAATAAGTTAGTAGAAGCCTTTTTTGTACATCACCACAATTAAATAGTAAATAGTTTAATGTATTTTACCTATTCTTAAATAAATATTATTTTCGTTTTGAAATCAAAGCCTAGGATTACACAAAAATATAAAATGCAAATTCTGCATATCCACGGCGACAGGTCCGATAATGAAATGAGCGCAGTAAACGTGCCCAAATCTAATTTTTTGATAACATATTCATATTTTGTAATAGTTTAAGCAACACTAGTCTAATTTGTTGATAACAATGTTTTCTAAAATAGACAAGAAAACTTTAAGAGACGCTTTAACATCGGAAAATCACTATTTCTACTTGGCGTGATCCAGCATTGCGTTCGCTAATGTCCTGGCTCTCTTTCGTATTTTTTTTTGTTTCAAGCACAACAAATTCTTCGTTGAAAAATAAATACTTATTTTTAAACTTTAATTGTTTCTCTAAATTTCAATAATCTAGTTTTTAGTAAATAAAATAATAAAACCTCTTCTCCAAATATATAATTGACAATTTTTTAAAATTTCGCCCAGTTGAGGTTTTTTTGTATAAACTTTCCAGAAGTGAATTTTTTATTGCCTAAAACAGAACGGATAACAAAAATGTATTGAAAAAGTGTGGAAAACATAGAGTTGGGACGGGACCATAAAAATTACAACTGAGCATGATCTTCTCCAAATATGATACTTTCCACGTTCACATTCCGTTTTTGATTAAATAAAGAAAGCTTTCGAAATCAATCTTCAATAAAAATTTCCGCTTCTCTCATTTTTCCCTAACCCTCTAATGCTTGAAAATAAATCCTAAACAATAACTTGTTTATATCGAACTTTCCCCTCTGGAATCGTGTCTATGAATATAAATGTCCCTATGCATAGAATTGTATATAATATTTTTATATAATACTCCTAAGTCATACACCTGCACACCAAATTGAATGGTTAAGTTGGTGGCTCAGAAAAGATGCTCATATTGTAAATTTCGACAAGAAGCGCATGCTTTTAGATAGTTTAAAACGGGCTAGTAACAATGACATGTCAAGCTGTATAAAAGTAATACGTGTAAGTTAGTAAAACACGTTTAAATATTGAAAAATATTCATTTCGATTTGGCGTGCACCTACTTAAACGTCATAAACGGCGACTTATTTACTTCAAGCAATAGTGGACAGGCGCACGCCAACTGGTATGGTAATAAAATGAGCTCAGTAAACGTGGTTAAATCGAACTTTTTTAGATAGTTTAAGGGAAGCCTGATTAAATTACCGAAACCTATTTTTCATTGAAAAAGCGCAAAACACTAAAAGTGTCATCTATAGCTTGATGTAAATAAGTGAGATTTTATTACGTTTAAGTAGGTGTCTAAGTCATTACTGTACTAATATGCTGTTTTTCACCCTCCAGCAAAAGTGTGAAAGTATAATAACTTACATAAAATAGCGAGTTTGTGTTTACAGCCATTGTTTTCTCCATTAACGCATCAGAGCATTCAAAAATTTTCTTTCCTTGAAGTAAATATTTCTATTAACTAATACTCAAATTTAAGTACCTGTAACTATTCCAGCATTGTTTATTAATATATCAACGTGGCCAATATCATCCTTGACTCTCTGCGCTACCTTGTTAATATCAGTGTGACTTGATAAATCTACGGTATATGTCGTTGCCTTAAGATCGGTAATAAAGTGAGTATTTTAATAATAATCAACTTTTGCATTATGTGACTCGACAATTTGACGTGTTTCTTCGTTTCCCTTTTCATTTATATCCCAAAGAATTAATTCGGAGCCAAGTTTCGCGAACTGAAACTTTTAATTTACAGCGTTTTATTGAAGAGGATTGAGCAATACCTCTATTGCCATTGATCTTCCAAGACCACTACCGGAACCGGTTATGAGCACCTTCTTTCCTTTCACCGACTTTCTTGGTAAAACTCCATTTGGTAATAAGGATTTTATAGAATTGACGAATCCGAAATAAAAGAAGCCGAATATTAATTGGAGTGTTTCGAATAACATAACTGAATTTGATTTTTAGTTAGAACGTTAATAATTCTGATATTTTTGCGATGTCGGCCGTTAATAGGAAAAGGAGAAAACAAAAGTGAAATATATTGCAACTGATCATTTAGATAACGGCAAAAAGTAAAACAAAAAATAAATCATATATTAACTATTATAATGGATAGAAACAAACAAAAACAAGAATGTTGTAATATCTCTGACAACACATGCTGACCATTTTATAGGCACATTTTGCCGGTGGTGTCTCTATTGATGGACAATTGATATGCATTTGACGGTTCCTCGATCATTTTGACTAGAACTTGGGTAGAATGCGATGACATTAATGGACATTGTACTTTAGTGATAAAATTGAATAAGTTTTTGTTTCGTTAATTAGTTTAAATTGGTTTCACTGAAACAGCGCAGACTACAAGATACATTTTTTAATATTTTGGTTTTTTATTAACTCAAGTAGCCAGTCATATGGAATGGAACACTAAAATCGAAATGTTTTTGTCTAGATTATTCACATTTTAAAGCTGTCAATGGGAAATTTGTTCGAATGAATTTTATTAATAGTAATTTTAAAATTAAATATTGCCGTTCTGCAGGTAATTTAAAAAAATCGATTTAAAGGAGCATGTCGAATAATAAAATTTTCTCGCTTGGTAAAGGCTCGAAATAATGAAAAAAAAAACGATTTAATTCGCTTTTTTTCATTATTTCGCTATTCTTTTTTTCATCACATTTTTTAAATTTGTTTTCTATTAATAAATTGGTTATTACAAGTTAGAATAAGTTAGAATTTATTCTAGAAATTTCTTTCCGAATTCCGCATACTATTTTTGAAAAAATCCATATAGTATTTTTTTCGAATTGGAACGCAATAATTTTGACGAAGTTTTAATAATAAAATCAAAATAAAACAAAAATGTATAATGAAAATAAATTTTGATTTTATTATTACCTATAACAATTATATTAATGTAACCACCAATTTATTAAGAGAAAACAAAAAATTTTAAAAAAATTTATGAAAAAAAGAAAAGCGAAATAATAAACAAACGGAAAATTAAATCTACACCTGTCTCAAGCGAGACCGTTTTATTATTATGAATGCTCCTTTAAATCGGTTTTTTTCCACGGGAATAACACATTAAACAAGCTTGAGAAAAATGATTTTAAACTTTTCCAGTAGGAAAGAATAGGAATGTCAAATAAGTTCGAATTGATTCTCGAAATTTCTTTCCGAATTCCGCATACTATTTTTGAACAAAATTCATATTTTTTCGAATTTGAACGCACTAATTTTGACGATTTGAGCGTCGTGATTCACTTTCGCACTCAAACTAGAAAATAAAATCGTTTGCTCAGTAGATCAGTTTAACAGGATTATAATCGCCATTATTATAGATTCTAAAATAGTTATTATCCAAATATAAGAAATTGACAATTCCAATTTTCTTTTCATAAAAAATAAAAGAAATAAATCTGATTTGATCTAGAAATTTTGAAGAAATGTAATAAAAACAGAGAAATTATTAACATAAATTGAATATTTGTTTCATGTTCTCATTGAGACCATTGAAAATAATTCAAAAACGTTGAAATTGAATTTTCAATTTTTTAGATTTTGATAATATAATAATAATAATTTGAAAAGTGTAATTTGAGTTTATAAAAACCGTAAAGAGAAAATATTTTTTAGTCTCATTTTCAAATGGACACAAAAGATGTTAGAGAAGAGGTCAATAATGAGAAGCAGAGAAATAGAACGGCGAGACCACCCGAACTTTGATCTTCCAAATGAGCTATCAAACAATCAAATATCATTCAATATGCCACTAAAATAACTAATTCCCAATTTTCAGAAAATACTAGACTGAAATGTTTATTTCACGAAAGCGCCATTATTAGTTTTTAGAAGGTAATGAATACCTAATACAAATATTTTAATGGTAAAAACGTTACATATTCATAATAATAAAAATGGAGTTAGTAATAGTAATTATATTCATTTATAATTACCCATAGTCATTACACATTTGGTAATACGAGGTAATTACTCGGGAACACATGCCTACTTATTGCGCACAAGCGGATTTATCAAAGGACTTTTTATATGGCAGATTCGTTTAATCGGTGTTGGCAGGTTTTTTTGCCATTATAGAAAACAAATTTTGTTTATTTGTATTTATTCCTTACAACGAAAAAAACAAATTCCTTGAGATAAACAAATCCTTGAGATATTTGTTTATACAGTTTAAAGTCAGCAGATTCTGGCGAAATATTTAATAAAAATTGTTTAATGGTTTAATGAAATAGGGAAAGTACACACATCAATATCCGGTGCTAATTTCGAAAAAGAATGTATTATCAGAATATAAGAAATTGACAATTCCAATCTTCTTTTATTTAAAAAATAAAAGCACACCTATGCCACGAAACCATGCAGCATTGCAGCAGACATTGCCGCACTTGCAAAAACGCACCCTCCTACTTAATTATTATTTTTTTTTCAATATTTGACTTATTTATTGTTTTTTAAACAAAACGTTACTTTAAAGGTTATATATTTTTACGAATAATATAATATGTATAATAGTTTTGTTTATACTCATTGAATTCTTTTATAATACATGTTATCTTGAAAAATTACAAAATTCTTTTAGCTTGTTCAAACCTTTAAAGTAACGTTTTGGTTAAAAAACAATAAATAAATCAAATATTGAAAAAATAATAATAAAGTAGGAGGGATGCGTTTTTGCAATTGCGGCAATGTCTGCTGCAATGCTGCATGGTTTTGTGGCATAGGTGTGTAAAAGTAATAAATCTGATTTGATCTAGAAATTTTGAAGAAATATAATGAAAAACAGAGAAGTTATTAACATAAATTGAATATTTGTTTCATGATCTCTTTGAGACCATTGAATATAATTCAAAAATTTTGAAATTCAATTTGCAATTTCTTATATTTTGATAATAGTCTGAAATAAATTTAAAAGTAATATCTTATTGCTATAGTTGCAATAACACGTCGATTGAATTTGCAAAAGCGAAAGATCAGTAAATGTCTAATAGACTTATTCCGTGAGTTCACACCTACTTAAACGTACTTCTTTACTTCAAGCCATAGTTGGTAGGCGCACGCCAACTGGTATGGTAATAAAATGAGCAAAGTGCTCAAATCGAACCGTTTGGAAAAATTTTAGATAGTTTAAGGGTAGCCTGGTTAAATTGGAAGACGCAACAATTTTTCAGACACGCTTTAAAATCGGAAAATCGTAGTCCCCAGTTGGCGTACAGGCGAATTTTACTATTTTGACCCAACAAACGAGTTTTTCGTAACACATTTTTACGAAAAAAATTTTATTATGATTTATAAAACGAGAGATTTGCGGACCTTCCTGAGAATAAGACGAGTATTCATTAACTGATGCTGAACGTGCCATAATTTGTACTTATTTTTTAGATAATATATCAAATTTGGTTCAAATTGAGTTAGGAATTAACTAACAAGGAATGTTTTTTGAGGTGAACTCGCAGAATTTTTCAAACTTCGCAGGTAGATTTCTTATGTCAAAAATAGCATGCTCACCAATTTAAAAAAAGGTTTAAGGTGTTAAAAATGACGAAAGAAAATCCGATTTGCCGTCAAGTATGGTATTTAGATATGATTCAATTCCAATATTATCAAAATATAAGTTTTAGAAAATTCTCACTAAAATCGGTCTGCATTCAGTCGTAGGATCCTCGCGGTGCAGAGAGAAATAGTTGTCGATATATTATTTGAATTTGTGTCTTATTTCGTTTATTCCTTTTTAATTAATTTTATTGTTTTCATAATAACTTGCTCGTGTTTCGTTATAATTGTCACTCAATATGTTTTTATTTAAGATGACCGATCCATGCTGTTCATACTCAATGCATACAATGTTCACTGATACAAGGATTCAACAAAAAAATGAGCTTTGCTGGGTTATTTGGTTTGTTAATTTGTTTTAGTTGCTAATTTAGGTGTCCGTGAATCGTTAGTTCACTAATTGCGATCAATTTTCATCACTTGATAATGTAAGAGAAGTTGTAAGAATCTACGTTGAAGATGTTATTCAGTAGGTTTACCTTGATCATAAGCTGATGGCCTCATAAATTGAAAGCGGGAGCTTTTAAGCGAATTGTTGTTCCCGTGACATGGATTGTTCCTTTCTGAATCAACATCCCATAACGAAAGTCAGTGGGCAACTACATCTATCTGGACATCGACATGAATGTCATCTGCCTTATGAACTTCCATTCGCTTTAATAAATACCTGAATGATATAATAAACTACTACCCTATTTATCCGTTTCATTGGATTCCTCGACGCAGGCAGTTATGTTTCGCTCATTTCGATCAAAAGAGAAAATATAACAGAAGTTGTTATGCACAAAAGTAGTGAAGAATTTCTCCTCCTCCGATGGGAGAAGGGGGGAGGGAATGGTTGTTTGTTGTTGTTGCTCTTATGTTTATCATTATACAAGGAATATAAGAATTAAAAAATGAATATATGGCTACATTTAAAGATAAATTTTAAACTAATGAAATGGTAATGAAAATGAAACACTCTTGATAGTATAGTAGATAAACAACTTGAGGGATGAATAAAGATGAGATATCTTATTAAAACTTCATAGGGAGATTTACGATCAGTGAACTGACAAAACCAATATAGGCACATGAAAAGTGCCGGGCCCATAAAATGTGTTAGGAAAACGGAAGGATGACAAATATGGAGCATGCTTATCTGCCACGTCTCTACTTAGCCTAAGGGATGGGATCGATAACATTTGGAGACTTTTTTTTCGAAAAATCCTGACCCTAAAAAATAGATTTTTATAATGAGTTCGGCTCGTTGTCATCTAGAACCGACAGTACTAGAGGAGCTTAATCAGCTGTGCACGTTAGCAGTTATACCGGGTGGATTGACTAAGTATCTTCAACCATTGGACGTTGCTGTGAACAAATCCTTTAAGGATAAATTAAGGAGCTGCTGGGAATCTTGGATGACCGATTTGAGATAAGCAACTTTCACTAGAAATGGGTACGCAACAGTGACATTTTGGGTCTCCAACAGTTTTTATAGAATTTCGAATGATTTTATTTTTAACGGATTTAGAAGATCTTTAAGCCAAGATTATGATAGTGTTGTGGAATTTTTATGTGATAGATTCAAATGTCTTTAATGTATCTAAACTTGTTAGATATATATGCTTTTTACTTTTATAGATTTTGATTGTTTTGATAGTTAAGGTATCCAAAAATTTGTTATCGATTAGTCAATAAACAATTCCAACTTTTATTTTGAGTAGAACTGTTTTCACTAAATATTCTGATGACAGACGAGTGTGTGGAGACATTAGACACGAAATGAGAGAAACCTATCTCTCCCCCCACCACCCCCCACCACATGCGAAATAGTGTACGAACGAAATCCAATAAAACGGATAAATAGGGTAAATTATCGATATTACCTTATTCTGTTGTTCACGGCAGATACTGAATAACATCTTCAACATCGATTCTTACAACTTCTCTTATATCATCCAGTGATGAAAATTGATCGAAATTAGTGAACTAACGATTCACGGACACCTAAATTAGCAATTAAAACAAATGAACAAACCAAATAAACCAGCAAACCTCATTTTTCGTTGAATCCTTGAATAAATCAATATTGTTGGCACGCCGAAGGCAGCCAACAGAAAAATCGCCTTCACATAGAAAGAAATATCAACGAATTTGATCACGCGTTGAACAAATTTATTCTTTTTTGTTCTTTTTTGTAAAACAGTATTTCGACTATTTTAAGAGAACGAGTGACTTTTATGCAACGTGAGTTATATCATTCTGTTCCTCGTAAAATTCTGAATTTTTTTATTAACGTGTATTTTATAGTCGTTTGAAATTTTAAACTTTAAAAAATAAAAATCATAACTTTGCTTAGAAGAGGAATTAAATTTAAAGTCAAGTATATTATTACTCACCGCTGTGTCCTCTATCAATGAACCCTTAATCTCCAAAATTTAAAATAGAGTTTTCGAGTTATTCGATTTTAAGATTTTGCACTTTATAGAACATTAATATGATACAAATTAGTGATTTCCACTTCTTAGAAGAGTTATGATTTTTTAAAGTTTAAACTTTCAATCGACTATAAAATACACGTCAATTACCGTAACCACGTCATGTTGCATTTTTTGAAAACTGAAAATACCCGTTTAAAGAATGGAAAATTGTCAATTTCATTTTATGTGCATTAGTTTCATCAAAAGCGTGTCAGTGTTAGGGATGAAAATAACTATCTCCAATACTGTATATGACAAAATTAAAATGCAACATTTCACTGGATTTCGACGCTATTTAATACTATGAATACAACTAACAACTTCCAACATCCAGTTCCTTAAATCACAAAAACTAAAGCACTCCACTGTCACAAAGTACGTTTAAACTGTCACTGTCACAAAAACTGTCACAAAAAGAACTTTTTTATAAATTATTGTTTAACAGAAACATTAGTTTGAATGTTTTATGTTATGTTTTGGAGAATTTCTCCGCGTTCTGCAATTAGTAAATATTCTACAATGAGTAACAAAACGGTGGCACGCCAAATCGAAATTGCGATTTTTCGATTTTTAAACGTGTGTGAAAATTTTTAACATAAATATGATGATTTCTCGAAAATGTATAGGTTTATTTTTACAAAACAGGTGTCAAAAATACTCACTTTCTGTTCGGTCTATTCGCATTACTTAAAATAGTACAAATAATTTTTTGAAAGAGCTATAAATATTTTTGTAATTTTTAAAGGAAACGTGCAATTGGTGAGCGTCATTTTGAAATATTCGCGTATTTCGTGGCAGTGGAGTTTTAAAGGGATAATGACCTATAGATTCAATTGAAGAGAGTTTACTAAAAATTTATAGTAAACTATTTATGAGTACAGCTTGCGGTTAAATTGTAATTTCTATTTTTTAAAATGTACACTGGAATATCACCGAGTTTAAGAAATTACTGTTTTTAGGTTTTTCTATAGATTCATTTGTTTGTCAAATATTCTGTAACCAATTTTTACTGATCAAATATCATTTTTTAGCATTTCGTTAGATGTTTAATTTGCTTTCTGTGAATAACTCTAGCTGACTTTTAATAATTTACTTAATTAAATTTATTTTGAAACTCACGATTTAAAGACTTTACCCTAGAGAAAACGCAATTAATTTTAATTAAATGTCGCGGAAAATGAAGAAATCTGTATTTAGAATCGTAAACAACTAATTTCTGTTTGCTTCAGTAAATCGGATATTAATATTAGAAGAATAGAAGAAAAAAAGTATAAATTGTGTTTTAATCATTATGATATTATTCGATATTATTTGTCAGAAGCTATTTTGGGTTCTGAGTTTTGGCCTAAGGTCAAATGACTTAAACATATATCAATTCGTGGAACTAGAAAGTAAAGTTGTGGCCCATGGGCGCACGGCCACAATCAACTTTTTCGTCAATTTCTCTTCAATGTGTGCTGCCCATAATTTCGTAAAAAAGATCGGCCGTCCAAACATGAACCTCATTCCATCCTAATTTTTTCCTCTTTCATTAAGCACCGATCTCTGAAAAGGACAATAAATTAATATTAAAAACTTATAAAATAAAAATACCATTTAAATTGTAATAACTAGAAAGATATTCTGTTTAACTTATGCCGTATCGAAAATTTTCATAAATAACGGTAAATTAGTTGGTAAATTTTAAATGTACAATGTGCCCGTCAAATCGAAACAGCGATTTTACGATTTTCAAACGTGTATAGAAATTTTAAGGTTTTTATAATAAAAAAGTTTTTACTACAATTTGGTTAAGCTTGTCTTGAGGTATCTAAAAGTATGAATAGCTTTCTGAAAAGTTATATTTGATCATGTTTACCGCGCGCATTCTTTTACCATACAAGTTGGGTTGCAATGCGCAGGCAAAATGAAAAAAAATAACAATTTTCTCTTTTTAAGCGTGTCTGAAAACCAAAAATTCTTCACTCTAATTTTAACAAAAAAATGATTACTTTCAAATTTTCACATATTCATTTATCGCATTCATCAAACTTACTTAAGCGCGCGCTAAATGAAAATAACTGATTTTTCGATTTCTAAGCTTGAGTTGTTTTTATTTTTACGTTAATTTAACAAAGTATGTTTCACCACTATGCTCGTTTTTTCTTCAAAATCCAAAAATCCAAAATATTTAATATTTCTTCAAAAAATCAAAGATTTTAGTACGTTTACCGAGATCACATTATTACCATATCAGTTGGCGTGTACTGTTTGCGCCATGGGACATCATTATTTTAAATAAAAACACCTCTCGTTTTGTTAAAATTTAACAGTAATATTTTTTATATTACCATATTCCAAAAACTGAAAATATTTAAAATTATATGCATCGACATTCATTGTGCTTTTGGAGCCCGATTATTTTTTTATTACATAGACTACACTCTTTTTATATTTTAAATGCTTATGACATCTGCAGAGAATTTTCTTATTTTCATTTTTAGTTAATTGCTAGGTAGAGTAGGTTTTCCAATGTCTGATCTTTAACTATACATGATGCTTTATTTAATAATTACATGTGTTATTTGTATTATGTAAATACTTACTAAATAAAGAAGTTTAAAATAAGTTTATTTACATTATCATTTTTGAGAACTCTCTCATTGGGCGCTAAATACAACCCATTGTATTTCTGAAAATATAATAAAACTTGTTTCAGAACGGTTTTTAATATTTTGAAAGCGCATTATTTCTGCACGTTTACTGAGCTCATTTAACGTCAATATTCTGATGGAATTAAATATTCAACATGAAAAATATTACAAAAACTATCACGATCATCAAAAATATCTGAGCTTGAACTCCTATGGGCAGCTTAAATACGCCCCGGATTAATCTTTTGATGTTCGCATGTTTATGTTTAAAGTGGCTTTTACCTATCCTACTTAACAGTTCCCAAAGTAGAAAGAACTTTACATTAAAATTTAAAAAAAAACCCAAGAAATTAGCCGAAGAATGTTAAAAAAAATATAAACTCCAACTTGTATGATTAAAAAATGAAATTAGTAAATGTGCGCAAATCTTACTTTTTGTAAACAAATTAACATTTTTATATAGTTTAAGACAAGCTTAATTTAACCGAAGTAAAAACTGTTTGTTGAGAACACGCAAAAATTTTGACACAGGTTTAAAAATCACAAAATTATTATTTCGATTTGGCGTGCACTGTAAAATTCCCTTCTCAATAAAATATTCGCAAGCTTTTAAGAATCATCAGCATGCCAAATCGAAATGAATTTCTTTTTCAATAATTAAACGTGTCTTAATTTACACGTATTATATTTAAATAACTTGATAGTTATTTTTCAAGACCATCTTAAACTATCTAAAATCACGCTAATAGGAACATATTTTCTTCTTTATAATTCAATTTGGGGTGCATGAGTGGTTTCTCTGATTTCTTGTTTGTTCCTTAATTTTTTATTTAAATGATTTTATTATATTTGTACTTTAAAACAACGCATGTGAAGTGATGGGAATGACGGCGAATTTATAGTTTATCAGTTATTTTTTCTGTACACGTTTGAAAAGGAAAAACGGTATTCATCCGTTTTAAGCAACTTTCGAAAGTCTTTTAATTTTAAATGATCCTACTGAACTCTTTTCATTTTTCTGCGCGATTTTTATTTATTTTTAATTTTTTGGCACTCCCAGAGAGAATTAATTGCTCATTTGTTCTGATTAATGATTAATCTTTTAAATCAAATAACAAAAAAAAACTATTTAGAAACTAAGTCATTCCTTGTTATACAAGGTTAGAGGTATTATTGTTAGCTAATTTCAAATAATGGATTTGTTAACAAATGTAAAGTTTATGACCACTTTATCTTATGGTGTTGCTTCTATGATATTATATTCCGTTGTAACAATAGTTATATCAATTGAAAGTAAGCATTTTAATGGGTCATTTTTCAAAATATTTATATTTGGTTTCATAATGGTAATGTTTTTTTAACTTTCTATAACCAAAGTTAATTTTAGAATCTGTGGACATATTGTAATTCTTTTATAACGTTGAGAATACCACAAAATACGAATATTGATGGAACATTTGCCCAATTTTTCTTGGAGCATGGAAAAAGCAATACAGATTCAATGTTTCCGTTATCATTTTTTCATATGATGCATTTTCAATTTGCCTTTACGCAAAATATATTTAATAGTTTGGTTTGTTTCAATCGTGCAACTGCTATCTATTTTCCAGTTAAATGCGAACTGGTAACTTTTAATCTTTAAATAAACCATAAATTATTTATTATTTTATTTTAGCCCATATGCAAAAATACATTTATCTGTTAAATGACAAGTGAAAATTATTGTTAAACTAATTTTATAGGAAAATTTAGCTAAGTGTACGTAAGAATTAATTTTATAATACAAAACAGATTGTAAAATATTTACAATTTACTGTAAAGGGCAGTTAATCAATGATTTTCCATCACCATTTAACGGATAAATACGTTCTTGCATACCGCCTCAGTTATTACAGTATACGTAATGATAGTCAATCAAACTTTTAACCCCTTTCCCATATTTTAAATAAAATCAGAAACTCCAATTTATTTGTACGATTCAATAGACGTCGTGGCCTCTTTTGTGAAATTTGAAAATCGGATTAATCAGATGGTAAAATTCTTACAGATGTTTTTGTGGTGTTTTTTCGAACTTGTCTTAAAATACTCTAAAGTAGAGTTAATAGATTCCAGTTTTCTTACAAAATTGTTTTATAACTGTTATAATATGGATTGTGTCTTGCTGCTCGTTGATTTGCTTGTTCGGTGGCAAGTGGTTGATACTGCCGGAGAAATCTGGAACAACAATAAAAAGCAATTCAACAAAAATATTAAGACAGAACACGATCAATGCGTGTTCGCATGTTGTCTGCACACACATTTAAGCTCATAATTCAAATTTATATGGCGATGCCAATATGTTTACAAGTTCAATTAAAAAAACATATTTTTCGAATTAGATTAGCGACATCAACAATATCAACAATTGTAAAGTATGTCGTCGAAAAATTTGAGGGGCATCCCAAAACGTAGCTCTTTTTGATTACGGTAGAATTAGATTACAGAAACAATGTATATGGAACGTGTACACTGGGATTAAGCATCGTAGAAACCTTATAAATCCAAACATTCGCTGTTCTCATCTATGGAACCAAGATCGGTGAGAACACGCCGGCAAATCTATGATGGTGACAACAAGCGAAAAGAATCCAGTCGGTTCTCATGTATCTCGAGGTGCCCAAAAAACGCCAAAGCTGTCTCTTTCGGACCAAAAATCTTCACTTTATACTCCTTTAAGAATTAAGTTATTTTAATAATCAATAAATAGTTAATGCAAAATATTTAGCTAGTTAGATTAGTTTTTGTAAGTTATAAATTTGCACTTTGATATCATAATCCTAAAACATTAATTTGTTCAAGATAACTTTCAACATTATGAAATAAACCAAAATAATAAATAAATATAGTCGTCGCCAAATGCGATTACCATCGCAAAATGTGGCGCACTTTTTTAAATATTATTTTTTCATTTAATTTTTACGATTATTTTTTTGTTTATGCTCGTTCTACACCGTTCTTGCTTAAATAAATTGAAGAATATATTTTAGATGTTGTTTCAATCGTGTGATAAATGTGGAAAATAATAAAAATCATAAAAATTAAATGAAAAAATAATATTTAAAAAAATGGGCCGCATTTTGCGATGGTATTCTCATTTGGCGACGATTATAATAATATATATTATAAGAATATAAGAAATTAAAAATTCAATTTCAACATTTTTCAATTATTTTCAATGGTCTCAAAGAGATCATGAAACAAATATTCAATTTATGTTAATAATTTCTCTGTTTTTCATTATATTTCTTCAAAATTTCTCGATCAAATCAGATTTATTACTTTTATTTTTTATGAAAATCAAATTGGAATTTTCAATTTTTTATAATAGTGGATGCCAAATGCGATTACCACCGCAAAATGTGGCGCAGTTTTTTTTTAAATATTATTTTTTTCATTTATATTTTATGATTATTATTTTTTGCACATTTATATTGTCGTGGTGTAGGTTGATGAAAAATTAGGGGTAAAGGAGCATACCCCAAAAAAAGATGGTCTCGCTTGGACTGGTGTAGATTTAATTTGCAATTTGTTTATTATTTCGCTTTTTTCATCACAATTTTGTTTCATTTTGTTTTCTCTTACTAAATTGGTTGTTAAATCAACATAATAATTATTATAATAAAAATTTTAGGTATAATTTATTATATTTAGGATCGAAATAATAAACAAATTGCAAATTAAATCTACACCAGCCCAAGCGAGACCATCGTTTTTGGGGTATGCTCCTTTACCCCTAATTTTTCATCAACCTACACCACGACAATACCATAATTGAAACAACATCTAAAACATATTCTTTAAATTATTTAAGAACAAAAACAGTATAGAACGAGCATAAACAAGAAAATAATCATAAAAATGAAATGAAAAAATGATAAAAAAATGATTTAAAAAGTTTGTCACATTTTGCGGTGGTAATCGCATTTGGCAACGACTATAAAATATATTTGCAGCTACAGATAAACTATATTGTAGCGTGAAGAATGTAAGAAAAACGTTAATGGATATTAAATTGTATTAGAACTTTATACTTAGCCCAAAATAAAATATCATCTCCAAAATGAATCCCACTATGATCCCAAAAGTTACACGGTCTCTCTCTTTAATACTCAAATAGAGTGCAAATATCCTTCAATATTTATTTTTTTTTATTGCATCATTATCACCTATACCCCTCAGCTACAATTTCATTAACAAAATAATTATTAAATATGGCACGAATGCAAAATTATGACATCAGTTGGTTAAGGTTAAATACCACCATTCGAATAAAAAAACAAAAAATGGAGCTTAATTAATTTATCATCTCTTTATACTTGAAGGAAAATGACTTATTTACTAGAAAATTATATTTAAAAAAAAAATGTGTTTGATTTAAAATATTTGAAGAGACATGAATAGGATTGTAGTAATTGCAATAACATTTTGAATTTATTTAAAGTTACAATTTTATATCGAAATTGTATTGGTCGGTTCGAGAAAACCAAAGTTTAATGTTGGATATTTGTATCTCAAATCTAAATACCTCTGTTTCAAAATTTAAATACGTCTTATTATTTTTTACAATTTAATTAAGAACCACTTTAAATGCCACTTTGGCACATTCTCCTGAAAGTACTCCGGATATTCGACAAAGAGCTCGCTGATCAGTCTACGATCCTACGATACTGCCTACGATACTACAGTCTGCACCCCAAATGATATATTAAAAACACGTCATCTAAAGAGCCACTGTAAGGCAATATTTCCTAAAAGCTTAAATCATCAGAGATATTTTAAGAAAATCCTGAAAAATTGACGTAAAAATTAGTTTTGAATTTCCACGTGGAATCTCATAAAACATGTTTAAATCTAAAAAAATCGTATTTTTCATTTGGTGTGCAGTCTGCAAGTTTCTAAAGAACTGGAACTAATAAATTTAAGAGATAGCAAGATTCAAAATGTGTTATTTGTCGCCTACTCTATCGATGGAAATCTATCGAAGGTTGAAAAAATTTAGTTGCATTTTTTTATTCGTTATAAAAAAGAAAATTAACCAGAGTTTAACTTTAAAAAAATAATAATTTTCATCATGGAACTTATACTTCTGCATTCGCATTTAACCCCACAGTTTTTCAAGAAATTTGATAATGTTTATAAGATCCTAAACCATCACGAATAAATAATATATTTTTTATTTGAACTTTGTTATATAATATTTATTTCAGTTTTGGTACCGATCAATATGGGTTGCATTTGGAATCGTTTTCTTATTGCCTTTCTGTTTTACCCTTCCCATACTTTTTAGCTTTTCATATTATGATTATTCGGAAAGAAGTCATTATTTCAATACAATAACTACATATGTGGGTTTTTGAATAGTTGAATTCATCAAGTTATAATATATAGGGAAGGGGAACAATTTACAAATCGTTGATGCCTTTATTCTTATTAACTGCCATAATTAATTTATTTATTAATATTTCTTCATTATGCAAACTTATTTCAATTCGAAAGTAAGTTTTAAATATTATCGTTAAAAATGGACTACGCTTATAAATTTTGAGATTAGTGGTTAATGTATGGTTCTTCTCTATTAAGGTCTAATGAAACGACTGCGAAATCGAAAAAAAAATTAATTTAAAAGAAGTTTTTAATAATAATATTTATTCACCATAAAATAATTATAACAAATTATTTACAAGAAAATGGGGAATAAAATTAAGATGAACTGTTGACCCCTCACGAGGTCGGTCGTTCAAATGGCAAAAGTTAGTATAAATATTCACAGGGTATGGAGTTTACAATATTATTCACATGACATTCCAATAAATTAAAACTAGCAAAGTATTTACAAACACGATTCCAAAGGGAAATATTATTTACAAAGAAATTATCACAATGCTTAATACCAGGTTTGACTTTCAACAATAATGGATTACGGGGTGACTGGGATAGATATACAAAATCGTTAAATGAGGGACAATGGTACATGTTAGTGATTATTTTATAAAATGATTTAATTATTAATTTTAATCGCCTAGTTCTTATTGATTCACAGTCTAATTGTTTTAACCTATCGTTATACGAATTATATTTTATATTACAGCGCTGGCAAACCCTACGTGTAAAGAACCTCAGGGGTTTTTCTAGAAGCGCGGTCAGCTGAGCTGACTTTGGATGAAATAATTCGCAGCCATACTCTAAAATAGGCCTAACATAACAATTAAATAGTTTGATATACAATTTAGGATTCTGTGATTTAAAAGCATTTAGTAGTTGCCTACATTTTACAATACAAGAATGAGAGATATAGGAAATGTGATTTACAAATGAGAGTTTATTGTCTATAATAAGACCAAGATCTCTTACAGACGGCGATGAAGATATACATTGATTATTAATAACATAATTAAAACAAGGATTAGTTTTACCATAATGAATAACAGAAGTTTTGTTCTCAGCTAGGCTGAGTTTCCAAACATGACACCAATTACAGATAATTTCAATACTGTGTTGCAAAGAATTAGGATTAGTGCCATAGATTTTAATGTCGTCGGCAAAGACAGAAACATTTACATCAGAGGGAAAAGAATCAATTAGATCGTTAATATAAATAAGAAATAGGAACGGGCCAGAGACTGTGCCTTGGCAGACACCGGAAGATATACAGAATTCATTGGATGATATATGATTTGCAATCTTAACATTAGATGTACGATTAGAAAGAAATGACGAAAACCATGAGCACAGATTATCATCAAAACCAAAGAGAGACAGTTTTAATAACAAAAGAGAGTGTGGGACACTATCAAATGCTTTTTTAAAGTCAAAATAAATACAGTCAACGTTAAAACCAGAATTTAGAGAGTTTTTAACTCTAGAGATATAGTCAATATTAGCCAATGTACAAGAACGACGGTTTAGAAAACCGAATTGATATTCTGACAATTTACATGAGAAATAATGCCTAATTTGAGATAGTACAACTCTTTCAAAAAGTCGGGAAAGTGGGTGTGTAAGGGTAATGGGACGGTAGTTATTAGGATCCGTTATACGGCCCTTTTTATGAATTGGTACAATAGTTGAAGTTTTAAAAACTTTAGGAAAAATAGATGAATTGTAAGACTCTTGGAAAATAATTGACAAAGGAAGCGCAATAGAATCCATACAACGTTTAATAACAAAAAAGTTAATACAATCAGTAGAGAAGCCAATTTTAGGTGCAAGTTTTTTAATACAGTTTATAATTGTAATAGGAGAAAAGCTGATAGGTGTTATACATGGTTTATTAGGAGGCAATGCCGGAAATGGATTTACAGGATCAGAGAGATTACAAGAAAATGTATTCAAGAAGGTGATAGCTATGCTAGAAGGATCAGTTACAGGATTATCGTTAATTAACAAGGAAGATACTTGAGAAGTGGATTTAATCCGTGAGTTAATAAATTTGAAGAAACCTTTAGGCTTGAGTTTAAGTGCTTTCGACTCCATATTTATAATACGTCGCCTACAGAACTTTAAGACTTTTTTATATTTTTCGACAAATTCTTTAGGATTGGGATATTTGCGACGAAGCCGCCGCAAGTAATTACGGGACTTGGATGATTTAACAATATAAAAAGGTGTATAAGATACAGGAGTATATTGAACAATTAATTCATTGAATATTTTACAGAAATGATACAGTTTAGTGTCAACGTTAGAAAAATATGAAAGTTGGCGATCCCAGTCATAACTGGCCATGTGAGCGTTTAGTTTTTTAAAGTCGCATTTATGATACAGTAGTATACTCCTTTTAATGTTACAATTAGTATTAGATGATGTAGGGGTTAGGGATAAATTAAAAAGTACAGAATCATGATCGGAGTTAAGTATAGCATAAGAAGGATGAACATTTGAAACGAACAAATTGTTAGATAATATAAGATCAAGAATGTTCCTACTATTAGTAGCAGAATCAATTCTGGTGGGGAAATGGACATGTTGAACAAGACGGAAGGTCCTAATTATATTGGAGAAGGAACGAGGAATATCCTCGTAAGGTACAGTGTTTTCGTTCCATCGAACATTTGGAAAATTAAAGTCGCCCAATAAAATAAAACTATATGACGGATCATCACAATATTTAGAAATTATATTAAATAATTCATTCGTTTGAACGACTGAGATACAAGGAGGCCTATATACAAGGAAGAAACGACACCTTGAAGGTTTATGATCAAAGCACAATATATCACAAAAATGTTGGGAATATGTTACAGAAATATTAATATCAACATAAGTAATCAATAACGAGCTTTTAAAGTACACAATAACACCACCGCCACGTTTTTTAAACGCCGATGGTATTCGATCACAACGAAGAAATGAATAACCGGGAATTTTACATAAACTATCGGGAAATGATTCACATAAAAAAGATTCGGTTATGAACATGATGTCGATGTTATTAGATACAAGATAATCGGATAATACATCAATTTTTTCCATGCTCGCTATAGACCGAGCATTGGCAAGACAACAATTGAGCTTGGAGCTATTAGGAGAATTCAAAGGATATGGTTTTATAAACCGAGAATAAGAGGTTGTCTTTCATAAAGACTGAGGAAGAGGCCGAGGATTCAAAGATTCTACAATTTCGAGATCTCTAACATAATATTTTAAAAGCTTGGCTTCATTATTCATATTGTAGACCTTGCCCCTATTTTCCTTAAGAACTTGAAGTTCGCTAGCGTTCATATCCCTTCTACAGCGAATAGTACGCGTTCCTAATGGTCTATCGCTAAGTTTATTGAACGCGCTTCTAAAAGTTTTAATGAATTTGAGTCTCTCGACTTCGTTAGTAAACTCAATTTTTAAAGGGCGCGAATATATATTAGGGTTTTTACAATTTATTCGGAACCAATTTGATGGGAGTTTGAAATTAGTTACATTGAAGAGTTTTTGGATTAGATCCTTATCTTTTACAATTTGATCGTCTCTTTTAGAGTCGGGAAGGTTTTCTATGACAGCATAACATTTGACAGTAGGTGTTTTAGAAGGATACCTGACATGTGGGGAGGGGTTAGTAGGGGGCAATTTTTGCTTAACAATATTAGCATAGGATTTACAAGGATTAGTTATATTACATTGCTTAGCATTAGTATTTACAAGACTTTCAATTAAATGGTTAAGATTATTTACAGTTTCACTTAATAAAACATACATATCGTCTAGCTTTTTGATCTCCTTTTCCAGCGCTTTATTTTTCTTCACAAGATCATTGATTTGTGATGGAAGTAGCTTTTCCTTCGGCAACGTTAAGCATCCAGCAGTTCGCTTCCTTGGACGTCCTCGACCTTTTTTAGCGGGTGGCGACCTCATGGAACCAATATCCAGAATCGAGCCCAAGCTCGAATCAACAATCGTCTCGTGAACAGGATTATTAATAACGGCGGTGGAGTCGGACATGTTAATAGAAGTAGTAATAATAATAATAGTATCAGAAATATATAGTAGTAGAATATATATATATATATATCAATACAGCGATTAGATTTGAGTCGGTTTCAATGAATCAGTAGAAATTAATATTGAATATGAAAATAATCGTACTGAATATGAAAATAATCGTACTGTTCACGTTATCATAGAAAAATCAGTGTGAACATGGTTTAATGATCAGAAAAACTGGTGTAATCCACATGTTGAAAAATAATCATAAGATCCAATGTTATAAAACGGATTGTGTGTCAGTTCACGTGAACGGAACATTGCCGAAACAAACAAAATTTATCTCAGTTGTTTCGTAGCCTTGTAAATTATAGTCCGCGGTTTTTTTTTTAGAATTTCCTACTTGTTTACGCCAAATATAAATTTATAAATTTCAATATTGGAGCATATCTTACTAATTTATCCGTGTTAATGAGAAACTTTATCACGACAAATAAAAGTTTTATGAACAATATTCAAGTGCAATTCTAGTGCTAGTGACTAGCTAGTGAAATGCAAATATTCACGTATTACACTGCACTGCCACGAAGTATGCAGCATGTTGCAAAAGTTCACGCACCAATTGAATTTTAAAAAAATGAAAACACGCCCTTTTTTTACTTAATTTTTTTGATTCTAAAACATTTTGAGGAGCCTAAAACAAACTTAATACAATTAATAAATTATTATAAACGATTCTAAGCAAGAAAGTACATCAAATTTAATAAAGATACGCTGTAATTAAAAAAGTTTAAATACTGGAAATTAATAAATGAAGAGCGTGTTTTCATTTTTTTAAAATTCAATTGGTGCGTGAACTTTTGCAACATGCTGCATACTTCGTGGCAGTGGGGTGCGTATTAAAATTAGATTATAAACGAATTTTATAGAAAATCGCATCAAAATGACAGCAATCTATTTTTCATGTCTTTCATCATATTTCTGTTTGATTTATTCCTATCGGTCCTCAGTATATTCAACTACATCACAAATGTGCACAATGCATTTCTAATAACTATTGATAAACAAAATATCGATAATCTTATCGTTATAACTCAAAAACTGACACCATTTGCGAGTGACTGCTTAACTTTATCACATCCATGGTTAATTATGATATTCAGTAAAGGGGTATTGATAAAACTTCAACTTGGACAGGATTATATATTTTTTTTAGGTAAGACGGCGAGTTTTGCAAAAACTTGGAGTAAGCCAGAGATTGCTGATAAAAGTGAAGGCGAATTCTCAAATGTCAAGAAATAGTGAAAATGACAGCAAAGCTGTGGTTGTTTCCAGCACAATGCTACAGAAGAACGTGAATAATAGATATCCTATATCATAATATATATGTATTTTTTATCAACTTTATCTTTATGTCTAAACGAATCTTTAGTTTTTCTTCATTCAATGATTTTAGTATATTTTGTAACAATAAATACCTCTTTTATTTTATATAATGAAGTTTTCAAATTTTAATTATTTTTCTTTATTTGAAATAGAATTTGAAACGTTTATCAATTAAAAAAAACCTCATTAATCCGGCATCAAATATTACAAAATGAGAACCTATCTAGAGATTTATCAATACCTCTCTATGTTTTAAATTTTTTTCTAACTTGTAGAAGAAACCTGGAAAAATCCGAAATTCGTGTTCTTTTACGCCATTACTGGAAACAAGGCTTCAACGCAACTGCAGCAGCAAAAAAGATATGCGAAGTTGAAGGCGACAATATGGTCTCGGATCGTACTGCGCGAAATTGGTTCAAAAGATTTAACGACGGCGACACTGATCTCGAGGACAAGACACATTCAGGCCGACCTACTACAGTAGACTCTGAAGCAATCCGTAAAGCTTTGGAGACCAATCCATCAATAAGTACTCGCAGATTGTCTGCCGAGCTCGATATTCCTCAAACATCAGCTGTACGACATCTTCACGCCCTTGGGAAAGTCAATAGTTTCCGCCGAGAAGTACCTCATGCATTGACTGAAATTCAAGCTCAAAAACGTGTCGTGGCTTGCCCAAAACAGCTCGAAAATCCACATGATTACCGTTTCAATCGTAGAATTGTAACTTGTGATGAAAAGTGGGTCTTATTCAGTAATCCGGACAGACAAAATTAATGGTTGGAACCCGAAACCGGTAGCAAAATGTAATCGTTTCTCAAAGAAGGCACTTCTGTGTGTTTGGTGGAATTTCGAAGGCGTAATTTACTTCGAGCTAGTTCCAAATGTTCGGACCATCGACCGACGCAGACCTCTATTGCGCCAAACTTGATCGAAAGTATGCGGCAATTGGCGAGAAATATCCAGCATTGATCAATCGGAAGCGGATAATCCTTCAACAAGACAATGCAAAACAGCACATCGCCAGACAAACGAAAGAAAAGATCAAAAAAGTCTCGACGCCATTGAACTTCTTCCACATCCAGCTTATAGTTTGGACCTTGCGCCATCTGATTATCATCTTTTCCGATCCATCGCACACATCGAAAAAATTTTGGCTCACCCTAATAAAATGAGAACAACAGAAGTATAGATGAAAAAGTCGTTGTGGCCATGTTACCGTAAAAACAAGACTATCATTTTTCTCTTCCATTAACCACTTGGGTTGAGACCGAAACGACGAATTTTAGATAAGAACTTAATCTGAGCTCCCCTTATTCTCATTTCAATTGGCGTATTTTTCCTTCATCAAATTCTTGCTACTCATCATACTTTAACAGAGAAAACTATGAATTCAATACTTCAAATTTAAATTATAATTTTAAGTTCCTTACGAATTTAAACTGAAAGTGGTAAAGAATTTATATTAATGTAATCTACAGACTGTCATTAATCTTTAAAGTTAAAAAAATTGAAGCTACTTTCTAAACATAAAATCTCGGTGTTCTTTCAAAAAGCGCCCATTACTACTATAGTAGTAATATTATATTTTTATACAAATAAATTATTAGTAAATATAATTTTTGGTAAATAAATAATTATTATTGGTTTTATACATTATATGTCATCAAGTTTACGCTCTAATAAAGTTAAACACCAAACTTCGTGAACACCTTGAACATTCTTCTTTAGTAATTTATGTTCAATTAACTTTATTAGTAGTATCAGCTTGAGTAACAAAAATTGGCAGACATAATTATGAGAAACTTTTGATAATTAATGTCAGCTATTCATTTAATCTTCCCAAGTATTAAACCATCTCGTTTGATTCTTGATTTCTCTAATCTAAATTATATTAATTGCTAGGTTGTTTGTAAATGTACTCATCTGTTTTATGAGGATATATACTTGCGTATTATTTAGATAATTGCAGATTAAGTACTAAAAATCATGTTTTCGTCTGATTAGTTCATATCAGTTTATTATCGAAATACAGTGATGAGTAACTCCACTTTAAGAACATTTCCTATAATTGTAGAGAAGGCGTACTTTCATTGTTACAAAGAAGAATGTGACTATTTTTAAAATTAGTTTCATATTTATTAATTGTATTTGTATTTCTCATAAATTTTCAGTTCCTTTAAGTTATCTGATATTTAGGAAATTTTCATAAATTTTATATTCTTTATATCTTCCAAAAAATTCATCATTTTAGTTTATTAGGACAATGGAAAGTGTTTAGCTCGTCATCTCAGATTTTTATAATTTTTTATGCAGATAGGTTCTTAATTGGTCGGCTTGTTTAATGCAAAAATTATGAAAAAATGTGGGTAAAAAATGAGCTAATTAAACGCTATTAAAACCATTAATACAAAAAATTCTCGGCGGAATGACAAAGGCTGACACTTGATGCCCGTAATAATAATAATTTACAATTCGAAACATCGAAACTGAAATACAGATGGAAATTTTCATGAACGAAATTCGAATATCCTCTCATCACTACAAACAAAAATGTTACATTATAAAACATTGTAATTAAACACCAACGGGGCTGATGTTTGGTTTTCTGGTGGATGTACGGATACTTAGTTAGCTCCATTAACACGAATGTTACAGCTGGTTAGGTTTATTCGAACAACAGTTGAATTATGACTTGTACCCAGTGTACATTAATAAACATATTCACAACAAATTTAAATAATCATTTATCATTATATATTATCAAAATATAAGAAATTGACAATTCCATTTTTCTTTTTATAAAAAATAAAAGTAATAAATCTGATTTGATCTAGAAATTTTGAAGAAATATAATGAAAAACAGAGAAATTATTAACATAAATTGAACATTTGTTTCATGATCTCTTTGAGAATCTTGAACCTAGTATTACTGTTTGAGAATGTTACCTGATTTTCCTGTTTAAACGTCACATTTGGATGCAAAAATGTTTGCAAGCAAATAGAAGCTAATTTTATTTTACCCTAGAATCGGTTTATGATTAAAATTTATGATTTAAAAGCAGATTAAAAAGTCATTCGGTGAGCTCAAAAAAATGGTGCTCAAAATCGAGCGGGCACAGAGAGGCAATAAGTCGTTACGATTATATAGAATTATTGTGCTATAATTTAAAATATTGTCCTTTTCAGATTTCGGTGCCTAATGGAATAGCAATAAAAGAAGAGAAAACGATGGGCGGCCACACGGCCACAAACAACTTTTTCGTCAATTTCTCGTCAATGTGTGCTGCCCATTGTTTCGAAAAAAAGAGAGGCCGTCCAAACGAGAACCTCATTTCATCCTAATTTTTTTCCTCTTCCATTAGGCATCGATCTCTGGAAAGGACAATAATATAATTAAATTGAACAATTAAATAAACGGTAACGTACGATTTAGCTATACTTATTTTTGATTTTTTTTAACGTTCACGTGTAAATTAAAAACTAATTTTCATGTAAATATTACAGATTAAAAACACTTCACAATTTTACGAATTTCTATTATAAAGTTTTAAGAAATTGATGATTCCAATTTTATTTTCATAAAAAATACAAGTAAACAATCTGATTTGATCAGGAAATTTTGAAGAAATATAACACAGATAACACTCCAAATGAATCGGTCAAAACTCGAGCTCCGAAATGTCATTTAAACCTAACATATCGAGAAAATTCACATCGCAAGAGATATTTTCAGAGAAGTCTGTGCGATAGATGTAAAAATTAATTTTTAACTTACCCATGGATTTGAATAAAATGCGCTTAAAAATTGTAAAGTCGTCATTTTCATTTGGCGGGCAGATAATGAAAAACAGATAAATTATTAACATAAATTGAATATTTGTTTCATGATCTCTTTGAGACCATTGAAAATAATTCAAAATTATTGAATTTTCAATTTATTTTATTTTGATAATAGGTTTAAGATACTTCCTTGAGCTCATAACTTAACCAATTCATTTGGTGTTTACCCAAAAGAGTAAAAAAGAAGATACTATTTAATGACATAAATGCACATTTAACTATATAATTTAATATTACATTACATGAATTGTTTGGTTTAAAATATTCCAAATACAATTAATATTTTTGAAAAATTCTGACACGTCAACTTAATTTTTAAAATAACAGCTCAGAAAAAACTTGAATCTAGTATTTAATAAAAATTTTAACTTAAAGATATTTAAGAGGAGCCTACACAATTTTCTAACATTGACATTGAAATTAATAAACTATTTCGAATCAGTTTATTATCCAAAAAATTGATTCTAAATAATTGTCATTTTCCATTGGCGTGAGTATAATAATAAATGGTTAAATTCTGCAAAGCCGATATTTGCAGGTGACATTCCCTGATTTCACATTTTGCAGAACCCCGTAAAAGAATAGTGATTCTTGTCAATGTTTCCAAATACATTTCCCATTTTTTGTTAGGTAAAATTTCCGATTTTTCCATGTGTTCTATGAGAAACTTCATATTGAAGGTTAGTTATCTGACGCACATGCGAGATGCTAAAAAATCAGTCAAAATATTCAAACGATATTTTCGGGCTACTCCTCTCTTTAAGAATAATAGAACCCGTGAGAATTGAAATAACCGCCCTCGCATATTTTAACTAATCGTATACTTTGTACATTAATTCGAAAATTTGTTTATCATACTTTAAATTAATAGAATTTATATATTAATAGAATAATATGTAAATGTAAAAATAGAAGAACTTAAAAAAAAGTTCTTCGCTAGTTCACAGACCAACCGAAACTCCAACAAATAAAACGAGCTGAGAAATAATTCTTATTGTTAAATCTAATATTTTGTGAAGATTTTAATTTTTTAAGTTTAAGTTTAAAACCTGAAAACTGCCGTACAGAATACTTATATTAAGTGCACATGATAATTGTATAGCACGCATAAACATAAGAAAATTATGGTTTATCTCTTTAGCTTGGGTTTATAAATTTATTTAATACCTATTTAGCCATGATAGACAAATAACTTACAGTTTTGTATTTCGAAAAAATTGAATTCGGTTATAATACGTTTGCACGCCAACAGGTATTTTAGTTTTTTTAACATGTGCCCAGTTAAATTATAATGAGACATTAAAAAAAATGATCAGGCACACTTAAACATAGGAATATTGTTATTTCCAGTTGGCAAAAAATCCCAAATCTTGCCAAAGGGCTTTTATAAAATTAGTTCAAATTGTGAAGCTCCCATTTATCGGGCTTACCATGTTGTCGTAGACTATTAAAGTTCTTCTTCAAGCATACGAAGTTTTTTGTGGAAACAGTTTTAGCGAACGTCTCACAATTTGAAGTCGCCTTGGATTCCGATCGCCTATGCTCTTCATTATTGAGCTTTCTTCTTCGATCGGAAACATTTCTTCTCGTGTCTTGGGAAGCATTCATGACTTATTTCGATTTGTATTAAATAATTATTTTATGCTTTTTTTCTCAAATTTCTTTTACAAACAGGATTAGATCATTATTTTCTTATTTTTCATTTCTCATCTTATGTTACAATATTGTTATATTACTTGATCTTACAAATATTTTTCCTTTACAGTGTTAGCTTCAAGTTTTAAAAGGTTTACCATAAATTTTTTTTGAGTTTTTTGAAGGGTTAAAATTCTGTTTTTGATATTATTTTTAATTGTTTCCATTGGGAATCTGTTGTCACGCGCCTTTCATTATTCAATTTTTTTGAAATTGTTTCTATAAAAGTTTCCAGTTTAAAGATAAAAAATTAAAAACTAAACTAAATATTATTTCTGAGTGTTAGCTGCAAGTTTCTCTAGACTTCAGTCTAAATACCTCTATAGTTGTTACAAACTTTCAATAGTGTGGTATTTATTGGGTTGGGGAATAAGTTAGTAATGTTTTTTACCAAATATTTATTTGAACAAAAACAATAATTATAATAATCAATTATGTATTCGTCGTTACGTTTTACGACTTCCTCTCACCTCTCGATCAATTTCTTGATGTCGTTCCGCCAAAAATCGCCCGGTCTGGTGTCGAAGAAATTGTTGAGCTAGTTTTTGAGGTCCTCTTCGCCATCGAAGGTAACACACCTTATTTTGTTTGACAGATAGAAAAAAAGGTGATAATCAAATGGGTTTTTCATTCGAATAGTCTCGTTTACGTGGCGCAGATAGGCAACATAGAGCTCCTTGTTGACCGTGGCGTTTGTTTCGAGCATTTCCTAGTGCCTTCAGATGCTCTGCATCTAATTCTGCAGGTCATCCGCTACCGCTTCGAAGCGTGCCTGCAAGATTAAAACCATTTTTTAAAACTTTTCGAACCATTTTTGTGAAATAGACACGCCTAAGACACCTTCTCCATACACACTGCATATTTCCCGAGCGGCTTCGGTTTTTGCTTTCTATAAAAAGCGAACAAGAGCAGATGTCAAAAATGCTGATTTCTGCCTCCAGGATATTTCATTTATATGCCTGAAAAATGATGATAATTAAATGTTTCAGAACAAACTAAAAACACATGTTTGTAGAGCAGAAAGAGGTCTATCAGATAATTATATACACTTTGCCAAAGAACAAGAAAATTGTTGTGAAACAAAAGATAATATAAAATCTCTACGAACTTATTGTTTAACCCATTAATAATATTAATGTTCTTACAAAGCATATAATCGTTAAATGTACTTGATCCCCAATAGAATTAATTTGCATGGTTTAGTCAGACGTTATCTGCAAAAAACAAACTTTTAATGTCACAAAGATGTTGAAGTGTTTACTATAGATACACGCCAACAGAAAATGTCAATTTAGTGAGTTTAATCACATATTATTAACTTTAAATTTTTAATTGTATTTTATATATTTTAAGTTAAGTCGTATATGTCACACTGGATAAATGTAGGTTTACATTCTTAAAAAATATCTACACCTTTGATATCTCTATTTTGAAAATTGCTCTACTTATTCTTCCACGTTTTTCTTAAATTTTATTTTCGAAAAAGATGGGTTGAGTAGAATTTCGGACTACGCATTCTGTATTCCGCATATTCGCGCCTATTTCCTAATTTCGTATTCTGGTTTCCTGAATTTTAGATTGGATCCGGATTCCGTAATTCAAATACTGTCATTTCGCCCATATTAGAGACGAAACCAATAAAGCGAAACAAAAAGACAGAAAAATGAGTTCAGAAGAAACACGAAATTTCATTTTAAAATTTGAACGATAGAAAGTTTAGATTTCAATATTAACTAATTTTATGAGATTTCTCACGTTCTTTCGGACGAGGCCAATAACGCAATAATTCAACTCAAAAACGAGCCTGCTCCATATCAAGAGTGTATATCACAAATTATGACCGTTTCCGTTGTCTAAGATTATGTATCAGGCCATTCAAGAAAAAACACTCGTTCAGACAGGACGACAAATGTTACCGAAGAAAAAGGATGACCAAATAGTGAAACTCTACCAGCGCACGAAAAATGGATATAACGATTTCTCGGTTTTTAACCTTTTTTGCGTCTTCCAACAAAATAATTTTCTACAATTTCACTATGTGCACATAGTTATGTGTGTCTTGAATTATCTAAAAAATGTTAATATAATTCTAAAAAGTTAGATTTGAGCACCTTTGCTGAGATCATTTTATTATCATACCAGTTAGCGTACCAGCGTATCTCCCTCTAGACTTAACGTCTATTATTTCTGAAATATTCTCGAAGATTTTGACGACAAGTGGAGGCGCGTATATTGGAAGATACTCAAAACTGATTTCGGGCCGATCATTCGTGCATCGATACATCCAATGAGTTAGACAAATCAAAAAGTGCAACGAATTCTAACTCCCTCTGGTCCTCGCTCCAGTGCTTTTGACAAGATTTCCCACATGAATCGATCATCTATAAACCGCGGATTAGCCTAGTTTAAGGTTCACGGATATCTTCTACCTGAACGTGAAGTGAAAAGGCGACTAAGTCAATTTTTACCTACTAACTTCCTATAAAGCTCCCTGATTTAGCAGTACAAATTTTTAATAAAAACCTTTCAATTTTTTCATTTATCGAATTCATCAAAATTACCCAAGTGTATTTCGCAAACTTTGTGTAATTAATAAACTTTCCAATTATTAATAACACCCATTCCTTTAAGGCGTGGCTTTCACACAAAATGTTATTTCTGTAATATTATAATAGTAATTTTCAATTGTTAATGAAAGTTTTGTTGTTAAAAGGGTCTATAATGTAAAATCCTTTATATGCAAAAAAAGCTGAAACAATTCGATGCATCTTTACCCCTATAACTTCTATATGGTAATAATATTTGGTCTTATATGTTTGTATTTATTTATTTATTTAATTCTATGTTTCGCCATGTGTTATAACCCGCATTTAAAAATACCTCACAACAGTGTTTTCTAAAAAATATTATTTTCAGATATATCGCTAATATAACAAAATGGGTTTATAACAAAAAACGAATTAATTTTGGATAATTAAAGAGAATAGGAAGCGTTTAATTTAATACGAACAATCAAAATAAAACCGATATAGATGGATTTATTAACGAATGTAAAGTTTATGACAACATTATCTTATGGAATCGCCTCAATGCTCTTATATGCTATTGTTTCGATTGTTATATTCTTGGATAAGAAACGATTCAATGGCTCATTTTTTAAAATATTTCTTTTTGGATTTATTATGGTCAGTTATTTTGTTGTACTGTCAAATAAAGAATGAAGAATGTAGGAAAAAGTTCGAATCTATGGAATTTTTCAAACCAAATTTTTAAAAATGAGAATTCAGAAAGCTAACTTAAATCTATAAGTTTAAAGCGCCAGAAAATTAATGAGAAGCCGAAAAAAATGACGTAAAAATTAAGTTTCACCTTGCACAAAATACAAATACTGCAAAGAGTCATTTTTATTAGACGTATGATTATCTACATTTAAGTCAAGCGTGTTTAATAATCAAGTACCTATTTATCGTACTCATATTGATATTTAAACACAAATTCTTTAGAGCCTTCTAATCTAGTACATGTCATGGTTACATGTGTTTGAAAAGTTTCAAATAACGATACTTCAAAAAAGTTAAATGACATGTGAAATATTCTAAACTATTAATTTACACTTGGCTAACATTCCCGTAAGTTGCAAACAAAATATGGTAGTTTAGGTCTAATTCTCTAAATAGTGCCAAATGCAAATACCAAACTCATAAAGCCACTGTAATAAAAATTTTTCTAACATATTAATGTAGTGCAATAGTTTAGAAAACATCATTGGTAATATGGGAAGACCATAATGTAAAACGTGAATTTCCCTTTGGCGTTCTGAATTTACGTACAATTCACTATTTTCCTTCAATGTATTTATTGGTAAACCTCGTCTAAAATTTGCAATATCGGCTTTTTTTCATAGGAATTTGAAAATTTTATTTGAAAAAAGTTAAAAAATTAGTTCATACGATTTAAAAATGTAAGTGGAAGATACTATTGAACGCTAAATGAAAATGACGATATTTAAATACTTAAATGGATTATGCTTTAATGCCTCTTCTAGATTCTGTAAATGTATCTTCTAGGTTATTGTTTTTAAGAAATTAAGAGGGAGTCTCCCAGTACCGTTTTTTTAAAGGGTTCACGGTTCCGAGCTCTGGGTTTGAAATTTTCTATTTGTAAACCCCCCCCCCCTCGTCTCGACCCGAATTCAAAAAAAAACGGGGACCTTTTAATCACTTGCATTGACTCACTGTTTCTTTATTCCACAAAAAGACTAAAATAGCCCGACTTTATGTGTCTCTAATCTACAAATATCAATATAATTGTTATAATATATAGTGCGTTTTTAAGCACTTTAAATTGAACGATTGAGTTGATGGCTCAGAAGAGATGATCATGGTGTAAATTTCAAAAAGAAGCGCATATTTTTAAATTTTTTAAGATGGGTTTATAGAAATTACTTCCGAAGTAATATTAAAATAATACGTGTGAATTAATAAGACACACTTAAATATTGAAAAATTTGAGTTTTTTGAGTTTGAGTGAGTTTTTAACCAGGATATTAAGTGGTGAGACTGTGAACCTTGGACATACAAAAACAACGTAGGGTTTTTAAGAAAACTAATGTAACAAAAACCAAAAAAAGAGAGAAAAAAGGCTTAGCAGAAATTAAATGAAGTAAGTAAGATTAAATAGTTGAAAAAGGGTAAAAATGTTGGGAAAACATAGGGAATAAAAAGGAAATCAGGGAAACCTTAAAACATTCAATGACCCGTATAAGTGAGAAATAATAATAATAATAAATATGCCAGAGAAAAAAAAATTTTGAACTAAAACTAGTATACATAGAATTTACATATAAGCGCCACCAAACAAAATAAAATTAGGTACTTCTTAATATATTAATTAGAGGAAATTTTGGGACTTCCCCGGATTGACTGAAAAGCCTCTCTTTCATGGTGGAAGAAAGTTTCGTATTTCACATTTTTAACGCTAATGTTGATCTTGATTTTTTAGGGAAATTACAGTCGAGAGCTTGATATTTTTCAATTAGAGAATATCCCTTTGTTTGTTCTTCTGAAAATCCTGCGTAGTTTATCGTCTAGCTATGAAAAATGGAGACAAATTCCCGTTCGTCGAATACAAGGTGTACGGCATTCGAAGCACAAGAACATATTTATTATATTTTGTCTCCTATTTTAATCGAATATTACCGATAAAGTAAAACTTTTATCATTTTAAATTTCATTCAAGTAAACTTTAAAAGAAATAAATTTACAATCACAATGCGCCTAGCTATTCTGACAGCTCAATTGGATTAGTCTTCCCGCTTCCATTTCTTGAAGGTTCCCTATGGTTATTATCTGGTATATCTTATTTGCTGTTGCCTTGAAAATCCATGGATTTTCAATGTATTTTATGCAACGCCTTGTCGCTTCTTGGAATCCAGTTAATGAGATTAATTGGATAAAGTTCCGAAATAATTGATCATCTTCTAATATGTGATAGCCAAAATTATATTTGTTGAATTTTTTCAATAGATTTTATGTGCCTTCGTAATGTATAATTGTGCTAACGTCTAGTGTTATGGCACATATTTACAACTCTTGATGTACTGTTATTTATCATATAATGGAATGTAATGATACGCTAAATGTAGAGATCAAATTGAGCCCTTAGAAAATATGCTTGATAATACCTCTTCAGAAAGGGAGACGATAGTTTGTATTGTCCTTTTTAGCGATTGGTGCCTAATGGAAGAGCAATAAAAGAAAAGAAAATGATGGAGCCACAACACGGCCACAAACAATATTTTCTCAATTCCTCTGAAATATATGCTGCACACAATTTCGTAAAAAAGAATGGCCGTCCAAACGAGAACCTCATTCCATCCTGATTTTTCCTCTTCCATTCCGGCACCGATCTCTGAAAAGGACAATATAATACAAGAACTGATTGTCAAAATGAAACGTGTAATACTGTAAGATTCCCTTCAATATTAGAAAGTTCTATTTGTATTTGTCGTGCACATGCTAGAGCTAGAAATTATAAAGTTAACAGATTTAAAATAATATAAGTTTTTACAAAGTTCAACTTTCAAATATAATTAAAGTCTATAAAATAAAAATAATTTTAGAACCTATGGACTTATTGCAATTCGTTTGTGACTCTTCGCATACCTCAGAACACAAGTTTACGTGGAACATTTGGAAAGTTTTTCTTTTCGCATGGAATTGAAAATACCAATTCATCATTTCCATTATCGTTCTTTCATATGATGCATTTTCAATTTGCATACACCCAATATACTTTTAATTTTCTTACTAGTGTAAATCGAGCAACTGCTATTTTTATTCCAATTAAATGCGAGCAAGTAAGTTCATTTTAATATACCGTATAACTTTGATAATATCAGATATGGCAACGGTATATATGGATTGTATTTGCTGTTTTATTTTTCGGACCATTCATATTTACATACCCAATATTTACCCATTTTTCTTATTATGAATATTCACAAAGTACTGGTTATTTTAATACGTTTTCGACATATGTATGTTTATAACAATTGGTCATATCGAACTTTAATTAACTTTTTTAGGGCAGATCAAAAATTTATCAATCTCTAATGCCTGTGTTGATTATATTGACGGTATCAAACTTCGCTATAAATATTGCAACTTTATTTGGACTCTACAAAATACGAAAGTAATCTTTAAAATTTTTAAAAAACGAATTTATTTAAGAAAATTATTTATCTTTTAATTTAATTTTTTAAATTGTGTTTAAGCGTCTGTCACTTAATATTCTACTCTTATAAGTAGTATAATAAAATTTATTAACTTCGTTTATTGTCCTTTTCAGGGATCGGTGCCTAATGGAAGAGAAAAAAACTTAGAACACCATGAGGTTCTCTTTTGGACGACCATCTTCTCATCTCTCATCAATGTCTGTTGTCTCAAATCGATGGATAAAATACATTGAAGAGGAATAGACGAAAAAGTCGTTTATGGCCGTCTGACCGTCCATCCGAAACTATAATTTTTTTCTTTTTGTTCTTCCATCAGGCACCGATCTCTAAAAACACTAACTTTATTAAATGTTACTGTGTTTAATGAGAGTTAAGTAAATTATTAATTTTTCAGTACCGGAAATCGAAATATCGAGACAAATCTATTTTTCATGTCCTTTGCAATATTCATCATCGACATGTTCTTGTCAATTTTAAGCATTTTGAATTACTACAGTTCGGATGCGGACAGTCTCAAATCGATATTTTCAAAAGAACAAATTGATCGCTTACTGATCCTTATTCAAACCTTAACACCATTTGCTAGCGACTGCCTTACACTATCACATCCATGGCTCATTATGATATTCAGTAAAGGGGTTTGTTAATTTCGTTTTTAAATTATTGTTAATTGCTTTCGTCACATCAGTTATTAAATTATAAACAAACAACCAAAACAATTGTTATCGGAAATTCTCAAGAGATTTTGGCTAATTGGAAATTTAGGCGCAATCTTTGAAATCATCTACATGTTCTAATAGGGATTATTGTAGATCCGTCGAAAGGTGTTGACAAAGCTTCGTATTAATCAATGTATAAGGAATGTTAAATTATCATTGAATATGTCGGTTAACATGGATATGGATAGTCGGATGTTGAGCACCTCGAATAATCACAATAATAATAATAATAATAATACTCCGGCATTTGTAAAAAGAAGTAATAATAATAATAATATGTCACATCTGAATAATAGAAATAATAGTACTAGAAATCCTTCATTGTATTGATTATACTAATTATTGTATTGTACATTTCAGAGATTGGTGCCTAATGGAAGAGCAAAAAAATAAGAATAAAATGATAGTCTCGTTTGGGCGGCCACAGGGCCACAAAGGACTTTTTCATCTATTCCTCTTCAATGTGTGTTATTCATTTTTTTGAGGCAATACATATTGATGAGATAGCAAAGAGTGGCCGCCTAAACGAGAACCTCATTTTGTTCGAACTTTTTCTCTTACATTAGGCAACGATCTCTAAAAAAGGACAATAACTGAGTACTTACTATATTTTAACTGTGACTGCCGGAATTATTCTATTTTGAAATTATTTTGTTATGTTAGTAGTGTTTGCAACATGTTATTAAATATTTCAGTTGGTATTTTTTGTTCAATGTTTTATTTCTTGAAGTTTTTCAGGAAAAATCTGTATTTTTATACATGTTTTTTTAAGTTCCAAGTAATATGCATATTTGCAAAGTTGGAATGCGAGCTTAATGTAAGTCCTTAAAGACAATTTTATTTTACTATCCTGTTAACGACAACTGGTATGACAATAAAATGAGCACAATAAACGTTCTCAAATTTAAGTATTTTCAAAGATAGAAGTACTAATAGAATGTTTAAGAAAATATAATTAAATTTTAGTAACAACTTTTTTGTTAGAAACACACAAAAATTTTCAGAAACACTTGAAATTCGAAAAATAGTTATTTACATTTGGCGTGATAGGTGTTGGTAGTTCCTAAAAAAAATTCAGTTCAAACGCCAGCATCACCACAACAAATCTAAATTACACGAGAAATAATTATTTGTTTATTCATATTTTTCTCTAAATTGTTATTTGTAGAAATATGATTTCAGTTTTCGATAAAAATGTAAGAATAGTTAATAATACAATAAAGAATAGGTGCCCGAATATATAACTCAAATTTTTTCCAATGAATCTTGTGCGGCAGAGTAAACGTGGCCTAGTTTAAGGAATTATTCCTCGTTATATTTTTACAATATAAAAATGTATTCAGTAAATTTTTAAGCTTACAAGGGAAGTCACTTTAGCGCGCTAATTAGCGTCCGCTTGAGATTTTGATGAGACTTGCACCATTGATAGATTCGGATGCGCTGATTCGAAATCCGCTTTAAAAATCGTTGCAATTTTTTTAAAAAGGATTTGGAATCAGAGCATCCGAATCTCACAATGGTGCACGTCTCATCAAAATCTCAAGCAGGCACTAAAGTGACTTCCCTTGTTAGTGTGCTTTATTAATTTATTGTCCCTTTCAAAGTTACAAGAAGAAAAAAATAATTTTAAAAAATGAGGCTCTCGTTTGGACGACCATCTTCTCATCTCTCATCAATGTGTGTTGTCTCAAAAAAATGGATAAAACACATTGAAGAGGAATAGATGAAAAAGTCCTTTGTGGCTTTGTGGCCGCCCAACCTGGACTATCATTTTTTTCTTTTCTTCTATTCCATGATCTCAGAAAACTAGCCGGAATATATTTATAATATAAGCTAACGTAAGTAGAGAAAAATATAAGTAATTTTTTTATATCATAAATTACTTAAGTTATCAAGTAAACTAGAAAAAACCGCATATTTACTGATAAAAATTATTTACTTTTGTTTTGTTATGTTTTGTATGTATTGTCCTTTCCAGAGATCGGTTCCTAATGAAAGAGGAAATAAAGAAGAGAAAATGATGGGCGGCCACACGGCCACAAACGACTTTTTCATCAATTTCTCTTCAATGTGTGCTGTCCATTATTTCGGAAAAAAGAATGGCCGTCCAGAAGAGAAGCTCATTCTAATCCTAATTTTTTTCCTCTTCCATTAGGCCCCGATCTTTGAAAAGGACAATAACACATATTATGATGTTATTTGTATTGTCTTTAAAATTAATTTTTAAAAAATTTCGAATTGTCTTCATATCTTCATAATTATATCAAATTTAGGAATTCAGTTTTTGGCCGATTCTCTAAAAATCTATTACGGATTGCACGCCAAGTTTTTCTGAATTGTACCATGGCGTTGTAATTTGCTGTCCACGTTACCACGTTTTTGTTTTGAATTTACTAGGTATTCAGTGTCTTTTTATTTATTTAATTGTATTGATCCGCTCATGAAATAATGCCAGAATTCTAGCCACTATTTATCTATCAATAATACTTTAAAAAGGGCTGCAAATAAACGTTCGGCATTTAACTTATGGACTAACAACTTACGAGATGGATCTCAGAGACACTTCCTATTACTTAAATTATTTTCAATAATATTCGCATTATATTTCTTAAAAATTCTTTAAAAATATATTAGAAAAGATTTTTTAAAGTTAGGCCACCTCTTCAACATTCTATCGTATCATTCTATAGAATCGGGCAAATAAATTGGAGGGCTATTTAATTATATAAACAAGTTTTGCAAAATTCTTAGTATCTGAAAAGTAATAAATTGAGTTTTTTCTTTATTATGCAGACATTATAAACGAGAATAACTATAATCTCCATTGATAATTTATTTCTATTTGAGAATTATGTTTTTACGGAAAACGTTAATCAGAATTTTTATTAATTGAATTTTTTATCAATAGACGTTAATGAGTTTTTAAACGGATTCAGACCATCAATTTAAATTTTTGTTTTTGTGTATTTAAAGCTCTGTTTTCGAGTTTTGTTATAATGTTGTTTATTTTTTATTGTTTTAGTTACAGTGGCTACTGCAGTAATAGCCATGCTTGAAAACTTTTTTATATATTGTCAGTTTAAAACGTTTTGTATTTTTTACAAAATTAAATAAAACAGTGTTAAAAATGAAAATTATTCATGTGCGAAATTTAATGATGTTGAACTTTTCGGTGCTATATTGTGTTTATTTTGCTACTATGGCCGATCGCAAAAAATCTATGGGGGAGTGGTAATGGGGAAAGGTTTTATTAGGGTAGATTCCCTATTAATTTTACATTATATTTTAGGTAACAATTTTCTCGCAATCGAGTTTAGCTTTCTCCAATTGATATTTAATGGGGAATGATTTCCCCATCGTTCTTGCAAACGGCCTCTGGTGTTATATAAATCGACTTTTCCCAACTAACTGTGGTAAACAATTGCTGTTAGAAAAGTTTTATAGCTGACAAATAAATCATAAATACAATCAAATCCTTACTACACGTCTAATTAGGTTTAGTTTTTTGGAATTTAAGAAAAACTGCTTCCGTCGGAAAATTTTTACCTTCCAATTAAAAGTATTCTTCATACTTCCAATTGCAACTGATTGTTTTATAATGGTATATTTCAAATTTGCACGTGTCCAATACAGGTCAATTATCACGTCAAGTAATTATATTTATCTGAAAGTATAAATATCCTGCACACCAATTGAAAATTTATTTTTTCCCAAAATTCAAACCTGTTCTCCGTATTTTGCGTAAACATGTTAACTATCCTTTTTACGCCATCAGGAATAATTTGTCTAAAACTATCTTAAACCAACATATTTTCCAATAATAACAACATTGAGCATTAGAGCCGTTAAGATTATTATTTCATTTGGTTTGATCCTCAATTTAAATTTGCAAGCCTAACGTCCGCCGTGCCCTCACCACTCGCAACCGCATGGGTTAGGATGAAAAATTGAAAAGTTATATTCTTTTCATTTCAATTGCAATAAATATTAGATAGCGTACTATTTCTTCCATTTTCGGTTTTTTCTATTGAGTTGAGGAATATGTTCGTAGAGTTTTTTCACAAAGATTTATCAATTATGTAATCGTTACTGTTTCCGACTCCCCCCACTTCAATTTGTTGATGCCGCTATGACACAAATTGCCCGGCTTAGTGTCGTAGAAGTTGTTGAGCCAGTTTTTGAGGTCCTCTTCGCCGTTAAAAATAACACCCCTGTTTCGGTTTATCAGAGAGCGGAAAAAGTGATAGTCGCATGGTGCAAGGTCTGGAGAGTACTGTGGATGCGGAAGAACCTCCTATTCGAGCTTTTGGAGGGTGGTTTTGGCGATTTGTGAAACATGCGGTTTGGCGCTGTCGTGAAGAAAGATGACATTGCCTTGTTGATCGGGTATTTTCAGTCGAATAGCCTCATTTACGCGGCGCAGCTAAGCAACATAAAGTTTCTTGTTGACTGTGGCATTTCTTTCAAGAATTTCCCGTGCGCCATGCCCTCCCAGTTCCACCAAACTCAGACCATGGTCTTTTTTGTTCGCTGAGCTTATGTTTCGTTGAGCTCGGTATCCAGGCACAAGTATTTCGGCAAATGCCATCGAATGAAGATGATAAAGGGTTACCTTTTGATCAATGTTCAATTTTTCGGCCAGTTAACGACTTGTTTGTCCTCAACATTCAATAGTGCCTTCAGAAGCTCTTCGTCTAATTCCATTTTTGAACCTTTCAAATCATTTTTGTTCAGTAGCCACGACTAAGACACCTTCTCCATACAGTCTGTGTATTTCCAGAGCGGCTTCGGCAGAGTACGGTGGATGCTTAAAAAGGTGGGCAACATAAAGCTCATTGTTGACCGTGGCGCTTCTTCCGAACATAGTCTTTTTTGCACACGGACTTTTTTGGATGAAGATATTGCTTGACTCTCGGCTTTGGCGTATCTTCTGGAGCCACCCACTCTTTCTTAGCTTCAGATTAACGTACTGGTACCATTTTTCATCTTCCATGACAATTTCCCACAAAAATGGCTGTTTATGACCTCGTGTTGCTCTATGAATGCGATTTTTGCCTCCTGGACAGTTCATTTCTATGCCTGAAAAATGATGAAAATTTATAGTCGTCGCCAAATGCGATTACCACCGCAAAATGTGGCGCACTTTTTAATTATTATTTTTTCTTTAAATTTTTAATAATATTTCCTTGTTTATGCTCGTTTTTATACTGTTATAGCTTAAATAAATAAAAGAATATGTTATAGATGTTGTTTAAATAGTGGAATAATTGTGGAAAATAATTATAATCATAAAAATTAAATGAAAAAATAATATTTAAAAAAGTGCGCCACATTTTGCGGTGGTAATCGCATTTGGCGACGACTATAATTTAATTTCTGAACAAAATAAAAACCGAGAATTTATTGAGAATTTATTATTATTTTATTAATCTCATTAATTATTTGATACTCTATAACATTTTGTATTTTTATAGGAGTAATATTCAATTTATTTTTAAATTTTAAATTTATTTATTCAAATTATTTAAAAAATTATAAATGATAAGCAGGCTTTTTGCAAACAAAGGCTCTCATTTGGTCGAGGCAATAAACATTCTTCCATTTTCTGTATGATCCAGTACTTACATTATCGGCTATCGTCTATAATTTTAATTTCATAACTCTCAACTTTCCTTATTAATCCATTACCTGAACACAATTATTGGAATTGGAAGTGAAATTTGCTTGTGGATCCCATTGAGAATATGTTAAACGCGAACCATCAGCCCATACCCAGTCTTGATTAATCCTGCGAAGTCCAATCCACACATGCTGGTTTTCTTGAAGATAATCAAGCCCCGCTGCAGAAAGCTCTAAACATTCAATAACGCGTGAAAACTATTTGGAAGGTTGCTTTCCCGACCATTGACAAAAATATTCTCGTCGCTAGAATGAATAGACGTTAAATGAGCATTTAGTTGATTGCAAGTGATCTCAGCAACTCCCCAATTCTCTCGGTGAAATACGCGGTAGCAAGAGTTTTGGAAGAATGTCCAGCCTAGATCGCATGTGGTGTATGATGTTGGAACGGTAGGGCAGGCTGTTGAAGGCGTTGCTGAATTTTTTTGTAACATTTTAAAAGCTGAAGCCTATTCTTCGATAGCACATACTTTTAATTGTGGTTGGTGGCAAAGGTAACGTCTCGCACATAAATGGTTCCGGATAATTGCATGGGTATGTCCTCCAAGTCGAATAACGTTTGTCCTGTAGAGCACAATGATACATCAGATTTGGCTCATCTGTCTTCCATCCGGAAAATCCAAATACTGAATAGTCGGTCCATGTCCATGCGGATAAACTGTTGTTGGCATTCGTTGCACCAATCCAGTATTCTTGCATATTTCCAGGAACCGGAAACATTTTAAAAACAATTGATGCGATAATTTTGTTCTCTTGCTCATCTCTGATTGAAACCAAGTGACCGTTTAGGGTTTGGCAGTGTTGTTCTGCTGAGAGAAAGTCTAAGGCAGCAGAAGAATAATGATAACACCTAAACTAAAGGTATATTAGCAATTATTAAGGAAATAGAAATACTTATGATAGGTAGGCTCGTACACTCCATTATTCGCACATTCGTATGAATAAATGTTTTGAATTGATAGTAAGATAATAATAGAAAAAATAAAGTATTTCAACATTTTTAATAGTGGTTTTTCAAAAATGTTTTAAAACTCTAGGTCTTTATAAGAAAAATTATCTTATTCTTACTTCCTAACTATGACGAAGAGACGTATTAGAAATTTAATACTCTTCAAAAAAACTGATAAATATCGTTATGCTGTTCATCACGAAAAACATGAAAAAAATTATTTCCTAATGAAATAATGGAAACTACAGTCTGTTTCAATACCTTAGGTTCACTTGGTTCTTTCACATTTTCTACTCACAGTTGAGCTTTTCAATAATAAGAGTTACAGTGTTTTATAGAGCTCAAAAAAATACATCACTTACGTAAGTTAGAAAAAAGATTATGTATTATGAGGATAAATATAAAAGAAAAAGTCAAAAAATGAACATCTTAGGTTCACCTGGCTTTTTTCAACTTTTTGGTGTTTTTTTGGCGTGAAAATTTTGGATATATAATAGAAAGTGATGGTGACTAAATCCACATCAATTCATCTGCTGATTGCTGGAAATAAGCTGCTCAAACTATGCGGCGAGGAGCACATTTGTCGAAAGTGGAACAAGGTCAAATAACGGCTCTCAAACAAGCTGGTCTTTCGAATAGGGGCATCGCGCGGCAACTAACACGCTCTCCGAACTGCATCAACCAGTTTCTACGCAATCCGAGTAACTACGATCAACGTAAACTCCAGGCCGACGTCCAATTCTTAATGAACGACAGCGTTGAATCCTTGTCAGAGCGGCTTCGAACAGCTCCCTGACCTTAAATACTGCGGAATGACCAAGGACAATTGCCGAACAAGATGACAACATGGCGAGTCCTACGAAACACGGCTACGTTGAAATATCCGAAAATGACTTACAGCCCAACACAAACAGAAGAGGTTGGAATTCTCTCGATTGATTATGGCCACGGATTGGAAAACGCTGAATTAAATTCAGATAGTTTTTAAATAAAAATGTTTTTCGGTGGTGTTATCAGATGAAACAAATTTAATTTGGATGGCCCTGAAGGATACAGCTATAGCTGCAGCTGCTAGCTGCAGTGAGAATGGAACGCAATGTCGCGACGGAACTTCGGAGGTGGCAGTGTTAATGTATGGAAATAATTTTGTGGATTAAATAATGTTAGCATTGACTTTGTCACTGGAAGGATGAACTCTCAAGGGTATCAACAAATTCTGACACAGAATTTAATGATTTGAATGTCGACCTGGAGTGTTATTGGACATCGGTCTGGAATTTTACGTTGATCGTAGTGACTCGGATTGCGTAGAAACTGGTTGATGCAGTTCGAAGAGCGGTTTAATGGCCGCGCGATGCCCCTATTCGAGAGACCAGCTTGTTTGAGTGCCGTTATTTGACCTAGATCCAAATTCGACAAATGTGCTCCTCGCCGCATGGTTTGAGCAGCATATTTCCAGCAATCAGCAGATCAATTGATGCAGATTTCGTAATCAAGTAATAAAGTTTGTAACTGAAGAAAAAGTTTAGATGCACGGAAATCTTTGTTCTAATGGAAAGCGTAAAACGGAGCTGGAAATAATTATATCCCAACGGAACACAGAATATAGAAATACTTTTTGAAACGGAAAATGGCTCCGTTCAAATTTCCGAGCACAAAGAATTCCGAGATATTTTAAGAGAACCAATATAAAAATTGGTTGATAATCTTCACATGGATTTCGATAAAATTTGGTTTAAAATGTGCAAAGTTTTTATCTTCATTTGGCGTCCGTAGTGTACGATGATTTGCTATTTCCTGGAACGTTAGTTGCTATTGATAAGAATATTATTAACGGAATGGAATAATGGAATAAAATTTAATATTAATGGAATTATAAATCTAACTACAGTTTAGTCTGTTTTCTATTAGAGATAATTTAACTTAAATAGAGTCAATATTTAAAGTTCAAAAGTAAAATACGATACAAAAATTGTGTGTTTCGCATAATTACAAAATTTGCCAACATTTTCTCTCCTTCATCCTTTGAATTTTTGTCATCATTTTTTTTAGATAAGCGTAATGAAATCAACATCAAAAAATTAATAACAAAAATCGATGAGACATAGAAGAATCAATTTGGAACCTTTACGAACATGACTAATTTTTTTTTTTTTGTTCTAAGCACGTAATACAAAAATGTGTTCTTTGTAATTTCATGCTATCAGTAAAATATTATTTAAATGCAAAATGATCTTCATTCGTACGAGGAGTCTCTGTACTTATATGATAATATGAATTACTCACGAATAATAATCTTGTGTGTGTGATAAATATTATATTTTCAAATTTTTTTTTCAATAGGGTAACCTATTGATTGTAAAATTGTAGTTCGCAAGTTTCTGAAGCATCATTTTGTCTCAGGATTTGCGACTTAACTCGCTGAGACGGTGCATGTACAGGATTTTTATAGTGTTCTGATGTCGAAGAAGTGGTAGAGCCAGTATTTGAGGTCCTCTTCGCCATGCTAAAGTACATCTCATTCGGTTAGATTATGTTACAGAAGTCGTGCACTTACATTTGTATTCACTAGGGGAACACTAAACAAATTAAAATTTTGAAAACAGTTCGGTACAAAGTATATACTTAAACAAGGAAGAGCAATGGTTAGTACCTAGTCTGTGTTTTAAATTTATTTTGACAAAATAGATTGAACATTCTAATCATATTTGGTAACATTTATTAATAACTTTATAATTAAAATTGTTTAATTTTACCACCTCATATACATACATATACAAGGAAATAGGAGATTCATGTTTTATAAAATTTTGTTAAAGCCAGACGCTGTTAAAATTAAATTAACGTATTATCAAAATGTAAGATGTTTATAAATTATTTTCAACATTTTGAATTATTTTCAAATGGTCTCAATGAGAACGTGAAACAAATATATTTATTTTCATAATTTCTCTTTATTTTTGTTATATATAGTCGATTTCAAATACGATTACCACCGCAAAATGTGGCGCACTTTTTAAATAAATTATTACCTTTTCATTTAATTTTTATTAGTATTTTCTTGTTTGTTTATGTTCGATACTGTTTTTGCTTAAATAAATTGAAGAATACGTTTTATATGTTGTTAGAATCGTGGAATTAATATGGAACATAATAATAATCATTAAAATTAAATGGAAAAATAACATTTCAATAAGTATGCCGCAATTGCGATGGTCATGGCATTTGGCATCGACCAGGAAATCACGGAAACGGAAATCAATTTTTTTTCAAACGGACAACGAAAAACGGAAATGGAACTCAAAAAACGACGGAAAACGGAAAACGAAAAATGGAAGATGGAAGATGGAATTCCGCGAAGAAGATTACACTACTGGGAATGGAATTTAGTTTTTTTTCTGACTAAGAGCGTGTCTCTATTATTTGGCTTCGCAATACGATTTTGAAGAAGAATACAAGAAAAGTGTAAAATTGCCAAAATGAGTCTCCTGCCTAAGAGTAAAGATAATCTAGAAGATCGAAAATATTCTGTTCTACACCTCATTGAAAAATGTAATGAATAAAAAAAATTCCCTGTGGAACTATCGACTTTTCGTCTGTTTTTTTTTCAGAAATCAGAATCCTTGGAACAACAGTCAATATTCCGTTCAAGAGCCTGACCACCTCTGTTCGCATTTGCTCTCCAAATGATTCTCGATGAATTCGACAAGGAGAGTATGGGAGAAGCTGAAGATATCTGTGTTGGTGGAAAGTTTTTGAAACAATTTGAATTTGCTGACAACCTGATGCTAATCGGGAGTTCCTCAGAAGAAATAAGCCGGCGTCTAAATCAATGGCTAGAAATCACGGTCTAGAAATCAACACAACAAAGACGATGATCGTACACAATGACTGTGCGACGAAGGACTCCATATTTAGCATTCTTCAAATGGATTATTCTATTTCGTCACATTCCAGCAACTTCTTTTGATTTCTTACTAGTTACATGAAGCTACTCATTTGGGTTGGACATTGGTCAACATTTGAAAGACGAAACCGAACACTATGGGGAGAGCTAGTCCGCGCCTCGATACACTCAGAATGACGATCGTCAATCAAGTAATCAAGAAGTCAAATTTGGAACTGAAGAAAAATTGTATGGAATATCGCAAGATGATTTCCCATCGGATTGGTTTCAGACGGACAACGGAAAACGGAAATGGAAACAAATTTTTGAAACGGAATTCGGAATACGGAAATGGAACTCAAAAATCGACGGAAAACGGAAAATGGAAGATGGAATTCCGTGGAACCCTGGCATCGACTATATATTTCTTCAAAATGTCTAGTTCACGTCGGCTTGGGAAGTAGACTTGATAATATTTAATTAAATTCGAAGGATTAGGAAATAAATAAATATATAATAAATAATATTTATAATAAAGTAGTCTAATCAGAACTATTTCGAAAGTTTTGGTTGAAGCTCCTCATGGTTGTTTGTATATGAGATCTTGTTTCCAATTAAGAAGATGAGAAAGGCTTGAGTTTTTTATAGGAAGTTTTTTTATACATCGAACTATTGATTCTAAGTTCATAGTTTAAATATTAATACTTAGAAACGTTTCGATAGGAAGTATTAGTGAAGTGAACTTTAATGATCTTACCAGTCTATTCTTTCAAAATTAGCCATATTATCTTATGAGAGTTCGCAGAATACTCCCCCACGATTTTAATAAAAATGATTTTTGTGATGCTGAGGTTCCGTTATTATCTGTTATCTTCTATAATAACTAGAAGACTAATTTACATTTGTTTCCGCCAAAAAGATGCATCTCCATTCTATAGAAAAATGCATATAAAAGTTTAATTAGGTAGAAGTAGAAATAATCTGTTCTTTAAAGTATAATTGAAAAAAACTTCTTTCATATTATATATACTCACTTTAATTATAATTATTTGTGTATTTTATGTTAGTTAGGAAGATATACTCTCTGACTTAGTATATTTATAATTCAATACAATTCAATAATTATGATATTTTTAAATTCTTGTCATTTAAAAAAGTATTTAAGCTCTACTTATTGTTAAACGTAGCTTAATTAATCTAATAAGTATTGTTTTGTGTACTTATTCTTTCCTTGGCACGTTGTAATAAAAAAACATGTCCAATAATAAGCAAAAATAATGTGATTACCTAGTTAGATAAACTCAGTTTTTAATACCTTTTTACAATTATAAACATTTTTGTTCAGGAAAACTCCATTATTTCTGTTGATTTTTTATAAGAAGTTTTATATTCATTAAAATATGTTTTGCTATGGTTTCAAATCATTAAAACAGTATTTTCTTTAGATCCTGTTGTTTCGCAACTTTTTTTCATATTAAGACTTAATAATCTTCAATATTTTAATCATGAATATGATATAATTGCACGCCAACTGAAATGTTTGATTTGTGGAGGTTTTTGGTATATTACAGTACTCCACGAAGATTTTGACCAACTTCAGAATCTATACCGACTCACAAAAATCTCGCCGGTATAAATGGTATGGGCTGTCAAAATGAATCACGGTTTGAGCTGTTACAGTTGACGTGTAACTGATTTTACATTACAATTAGCATTTAAATATTCTAAATTCTCTTGTAATTTTTTTGATATAACATAAGTTACAGTACAGGTTAAGAATATTTTGTGGATATTTAGATCTTCTATTTTTATTCATTTGTACATTTCTCTAGAAAGCTCAATGTACACTTTGATCGTATTCCTTTTTATACAATTAAACCAGAAATTAGTGGCCAATTAAAAAAAAAGATCTAAAATAAATCCTTCATTATTAACCGAGCTCTACTGTAACTTAAACATTTTATAAAATAGAATAATACAAATAGCAGGGTAATTATTTCTTGATATTACTCAAGTTCAATATTTTTCATGGAAATCTTTTCCTATAAATAAAATTATAAAGTTTAAAATTCGGCTTTATCTCACGAATTTAAATATTTTAAATATATAAATCGTTTAAAAGTTATATTATTGAATACATTGAATAATTTACTACTAATTACAGACTAAACTAATCAAAACAAAAGCTTAAACTGCAGTATTATTACTATTATTTATGGTCAACTGTATTATATTGAGCTAATTATGTTTTATTCAGGTAATTTAATGTTAATTGGGTATTAAGTACAACCAAAGTAAAATAAGCTAGAATAACTACTTAATTATTAGCCCACGAGTATCCTAGAAATAATAACTCATGGTATAATTAAATTTTAAGAAATTTATAATTCTTTTTTACCTTTTTCATTCCTTTTGTTGTATAATTTTCAACTTAAGATAGTTGTGATATGAAAATTAAATTTTCAATTAAAAAACGACACAACTAAAACATGCTAAATGTAAAATAAGAATTACAGAAATTTCACGAAACCTTTTCGCACAACATTATAGTACTTATTGAAATACATGTCAATTGAAAAAACCTTTACAGACATTTATCTCTTCATCAAAATCTTTATATTTTTTGTTATTTTTGTAAGATAGTTTTCATGTTACGCTTATTTTAGGATAATGAGTGATTATTAAAAACACGTGAATTACATAATTTTGTTACTCGGCAAATTCCGAATTTTGCCAGAGAACAAAGGTTCTCGATTTGATTGACATCCGATGAGAATGCCGGAAATTGCAAAACATCTATTTTATTTCGCTCAAAACAGCGTTGCGTCAATCTACTGGAGTGAATCGGAGCATTATCTTGCTGAAAGATCCATTTCTTGGCTTGAAAACGTCTTAGAAACAAGGGAAAGATCTTTCTTAAAACAGTCTGATAAGCCATCGAATCCATTCTCGTCGAAACAAAGGACAAATCCAGCGTTCGGCTTAAACAAAAAGTCATATTATGACCGTTCCACCACAAAATTTCCTACTCAGGCTCCAGTCGAAAATCGCACGAAGATGAACTCGATCCATCAGATACATCAAGATTGAATTTTTCACGTCCCAAAATATCACCGTAACTTTAAAATTGGAATTTAAAGCGTGATATTAGAGTCTTACCTTTCTTCAGTCCGTAGACATGATTATTATTTCCCTAAAATAAGCGTTTTCTTCCTCCCGTCTTTGTCGTTCCATAGTTTGAAGGAACCTTCAGGTAATTTGAAATGGTACATCTTGTTCGACTAAGTTACATGAAGATTTTTTTGACAGAATCTCCTAAATCATTTCAGCTGAGCTGAGAAGTACACCTCTTGGAATGCTGATTATAACTAATCACAAGGTACTTACAACACCATTTATACATATTTTTAGAAAAGTTTTATATTTTAATTTTATTTTAATGTTAGCGTCTAAATTGCGGGGGGTGTCGTATAGTTTTTTTAGATAAATTCTCCTAAAAATGCTGGATTGTTGCTGATTTTGATGATGTTTGGTATCAATGATTTTGAATCCAATGATATCAATTTTGGGTTATTTGATTAACCATAACTTATAGAAATCTTTGTTTTTGGGGGGTTTCGTATAGTTTTGACGCGCAGTATATTAGAGTCTCTAAAAATTATTTCTCGTTTTCAATTGCAAATTATACATCCATATAGAAAACCGGACAGGTTAAAAAATTTTATTCCGAAAGTTTTCCGAAATATACCACCGACCGCCAGCATACAGCCATACAAACTCAAACAGTCTAATCCAATTAATCTAACCAACCCTGTAAGCCACCCAGAAATAAAACGTTAGCACGCCAAATGAAAATGAGAATGTCTCAACATTATTAACAATTTTGTTTATGTCTACGTGTAAATAATGTTTAGATTGTTAAGCCAGTTGGTCCATCTTGTCGTTAACTATCCGATAATTTTAAATTATTGTCAAAATATTTAACATAAGCATGGTTTCTGGCCTAACTCTTATAGTATTAAATTTGGCGTGCGTTGGTGCTTTTATTAATAGCTTTTGATGTCTTGTTTTTGATTCCTTGTGTGTTGTCAAAAATTTATGACATTATTTTCAGTTGACGTGCAAAAGATCTCTTATTTACCTAATTCAATTTATTAAAATTGTGTGTTTTATATTTTATGCTATTAACCAATATAATGTAAATTTTAGCATTTTTTTATAAGAATTTTTAGTTTAGTCAGACTATGATTTTATGATACTTACTTTGGATACTTTGGAGTCCGAATCATTCTCGCAGTGAGAAGCGGACTAACTCTCTCCAATTTGAGCGGCTGCGCCGTGCCACTGTCGACCATGCAGCTCTCGTCTCCAGGATTCCTATCCGTCTTCTAGTGGATCTTGTCGTGGACCGTTCGTGGGTGAAGTTCGAGATCCAGAGTTTGACGGCATCAGACCAGCGTGCTTTAGGTCGTCCTTTTGGTCTAGTTGATCCTCTGGGGTCCCATTCTGTTACGCGTTTGCACCAACGGCCCACCGGCATTCTGGAAATATGACCTGCCCATTGTAAGATCTTACCGTGGACAATCCTCTCAATGTTGATGGTCTCACAGTTGGCATAGAAGCAAATGGTGTCGATTGCTCTTTGCAGACGTGTGATGTGCTCAGAAAGGAGTGGCCATGTCTCGGAGCCATATAGGAGAGCAGGAATAACATTTTGCATCATGAGCTTCCTTTTTTCCTTATGGTCAATGTGCATGAAGAGGAGTTTGCATTTCCCGTATGATGCCCACGCAGCTTTCGTTCGCTTTGAAATTTCTTCTGCTAAACCTCCATCAATCCTGATATGGCTTCCTAGATATCGAGCACCTTCTTGGAAAGGACTGTCAACCCCGTCGATCTTGATTTCTGAGCCCGAAGCGAAATCGTTTTTCATGATTATCGTTTTTGCAGGATCGATTTCGAGTCCGTGTTCCTTCGCCAGTCGTGCCAAAATCGATATTCTTCGTTCCATTTCTTCCGTATCATTCGCAATGATAACAACGTCGTCAGCGAACTCGATTTTTTTATAAGAATCGTTCAATTTTAGTTTAGTCAGACTATGATTTTATGAGCAAAACAAATCAACCGCTGTGATTCAAAATTATCATGTTTCAAGAGTACACAACTTGTAACTAATAATAATATTATATCCAAAATGGATTGAATTATCATAACTCAATATAAGAAATGATTTATTAATAAAAGACAAATTAAAATCAATCTATTAAGATTTGTATCAAAAAGGGCATTTATTATTATGGCAAATTGTAGATTTGGAGTGCATCATAAAAAAATATTCAAAAATTACTTTATTTGAAACCAATTCCTATTAATTTAAAGAATATTTATCATCTTATGAGCTTTATACGATGAGAATAATAACAAGTTAATATGTTCATTTGAATGTAAAATTACCATTGCCTTGAGATATTGTTAATATTTGTTTAATCTTAACAAATGATAGGAATGTACATTCTTAATATTAATGTATTGTGTATTGGTATTTGATAGGAAATAATAAATATACAATTTCAAATAAAGTAATAAGAATTTACTTTTGATAAAATAATAGCTAAAATCTGGTATCTTCTTAATCCTTGTTTTTGTTTATACAATCAATTCAAAACTGACGGAAAATTCAATCTGGTATTAACCTATGAATAAGAAAGTTAGATTCTTAATAAATTAAATAGGAATTAATGATCTTTTGGCATGGGCGGTCAACGTATATAAGGAACCGAATCATCGAAAAATTGTGAATGTTTTCAGAAATGTCCGATGATGTTGCCGAAATGTCGAATAAAACCTTCGTCGCGATAAATATCGTATTATTCAATATACTTGGTCTTTTTGGTAATACTAATATTCTTATTATAATATTCAAAAACCCAAATCTTCGCACAAAATCTTGTAAGCATTTGGGAACTTTTTATAGAAGAAATCACCATTTACAGCTTATCTTCAATGTGCTCTTTCATTTTCACACATTATTTGTTTGCTTTTCGAATTACCAAATGCTATTTTACTATTTACAGGTTTTCATTGTCTCTATTCATCTTAAAATTTGTTTGAGCTTTTAGGTTATGAGCTTCGACGGGATCAATGTTTTCCTTTAATATCTGTTTATGTGTTTTTCATCTGCGCACAAACCGTTATCATGCTAATGATTGTAATCGACTTGTTTATTGTGGTATTCATGGCCTCAATGTTAGCCATAGTCGATTTTATTTGTCTATAAAATTATATAATTGCAGGTACAGAAGAATTGAAAATAGTGTTTATGTTTCTTGTATGCTCATACTTCCCATCATATATTCGTTATTTGTTCTTATATGGGGACTTGTAACAATGGATGATGAAGTGCTTGTTTTTTGTAATCCACCACTTGGTATGTTTGAAAAACAATTACTATTGAAATACATACAGTACCGGTCAAAAGGTTGTAAACGCGGGGTTTTTCGAGCATAACTCTACGAATACTTTATTTTTACTGATTTGCGTATGCTACTTGTTCACTAATTTTTCAACGCTTTCAGAAGAGACTGGTAAAAATTTTGGATCATTACCGACTCTCGAAAACCAGTTATGCTCGAAAAACCCAGCGTTTATAACCTTTTGACCGGTACTGTATAATGATTCTTAACATTATAACTTTTGGCCAAAAGCTTTTTGTTTATTTTTGAATTTCGAATAATGTGCAAAATTGGTGATATTTTTTCTTGTCGTGAGATTCTCAGTAGAGAACGATATCCTTGATTAACAAGAGGGTGGGTCTTCCAGATTCCGCCTATACATTGTCTCGATTCAGAAATGACCAAAGTTAAAGCACAAATATTTTTTGGAATGATTATTTATTTCAAGGAAGTTGATTAAATGACCAAAAAACACGTTTCATACAAATTCGTTTGTGCACTATTTCGCATGGTGGAGGAGGCTCAACGAGGCTCCTCCCATTTCGCGTCTAATGTGTCCACACACGCCAACGGGTATGGTAATCAAATGAGCCTAGTCAACGTGCTCAAATCTAAATTATCAGAAAGCTATTATTATTAGATAGTTGAAGACAAGCATAATCAAATTGTAGTAAAACCTTTTTTGTTAAAAGGACGCAAAAAATTTTAGACACGCTGAAAATCCGAATATCGTTATTGCCGGTCGGCGTGCACTCGTCTGTCATGAGAATATTTAATGAGTTCTACTCAACATAAAAATTGAAATTGTTTATCGACTAATCGATAACGAATTTTGGATACATTAGCTATCAAAACAATCACAACCTATAACAATAAAAAGCATATATATCTAACAAGGTTATCACATTAAATACATTTGAATCTATCACATAAAAATTCCATAACACTATCATAATCTTGGCTTAAAGCTCTTCTAAATAAGAATAACATCATCCGAAATGCTATAAAAACTGTTGAATACCCAATTTGTCACTGTTGTGTACGACGGTCTCTTTTGGTTCCCATTTCTAGTGAAAGTTGCTTGGCTCACATTTTTTTAGGGTCATGATTTTTTTTTAGAAAAAATTGGTCTCCAAACCTTATCGATCCAATCCTTCATTTTCTCGAAATTCATCCCTACGATCACCGATGAATGAAAGTTCTCCTTAAGCACTACCGCTTAAATATCACACATAACCGAAAATTCACAAATTCTGGAAACATTCTTCCCAGATATTCTCTCCTAATCTACCTTTTCTCCTGAGCTCCACCTTTTTTTCCATAGCTTCCTTTAGACAAAGTAGAGTTGTGTCAGATAAGCATGCTCGTATTTTTCATCGTTCCGTTTTCATAACGCATTTTATGGAACCTTTATCTTTAAATGAAACCGCGCCGCAATGCAAAAGACTTCGCACCAATTGCAAACTCAACCTTTTAATTAATTATTTTTATTTTCAATCTTTTATTTATCTGTTACCGTTTCATTCTGCACAAATCCTGATGAATTAATGAAAAGAAATTCTTAGTACCTCAATTAATGGACCAGAAGAGACTTCATTAAGTGACTTGTAAATATTGTACATATTGAAAATAAAAATAAAAAGTTAAAAGGCTGAGTTTTGCAATTGTTGCGAAGTATTTTGCAATGTGGCGCGGAATCGTGGCAGTGGAATGTAGCCATTCATTTTTATATTCATTGATCAGAAAAATTTTTTTTAACTTTAAAAAAAACTTTTCGAGGTGTTCCTGTTTTTATAAAACGTACGTTATACTACTGAAATTTGGGGTGGAATTTGTGAATTCCTTTTTTTTCGAATAGGAGCTATACCAGAAATCCGGTCCTGACAAGATATGACATTTAAAGAGAGGATTTTAATTTATATAATGCGCATACAGGATCATAAGATGCTTCTTATAAAAAAATTATCTTGATAAGTTTTTTTTTTACTACAGTCGAATGTTATACACCATTCGAATATTCATAATTTTCTCTATAACATAATCCAATACACAATATATTCATCGATACAGGTTTATTCAAGCCTCTTCTTCAATAATTTAATTACATCAGAAAACGGTGAAAATCTAGATAATTTCAAAATTTAAAATCATCATGCATTTAAAATCATCAAACAATAATGAATCCGTCAAAGTGTTGAAAATATCATTGTTAACACAGTCAATTTAAGCATTGAAATGAAAAACAGACCTTCGAAATAGCCACTTTAATACAAAATTTCGTAAAAAACTTAAGACGCCTGTAAAACTGACGTAAACATTAGTTTCTAACTGCACGTGGAAATTAATAAAACGCACTTAAATCTCGGAATTTTAATTTAGTACAGTAATGATTTAGGAATATGGTTGACTATTATTTTATAATATGTTTTAAGGATTAATTTAATAGTTTATCTAACCTTTTGATATATGTTGCTAATGTTAAAACTTTGACAAAAAAAACCTACTGAACTAGGTTTAAATTTACATTTCCTAAAACCTTCTCTTTAAGAAAACCGACAAAGAATTGTCACAAACTAGAATTATCATTTAATATCTTTTTTTAGCTCTCGTATTCGATGTTCGTCGATTCTTCTCATTGTCGAATGTTATTATAAACACCGTTGTCCTTGTTCTTCTCGTAGTTCTTATAATTCGATTCAAGCACAAAGGAAAAAAACAAATCAAAGAAACAAGACGCCTTATGAAGCGTCTAAAAGTATCAATTATCATATTCTTATTCTCGTGGTACTTAGCACTACTTGGTGTGGACATGTTCGTTGCTCTTGGATTCACAGGAAACACATTAGCTTTCCTTCAAAGTAACATGGTAAGCTTTAAAACGGACGATATTTGTTAAAACCAGGATTTTAGGTTGTACCAGCCTTGTTGTGCTATACACAATCATTCTACGTGATAATGTGGAGATCGGCAGAATATAGAAACGCTTTTGTATCGTTATGGAAGAATTTAGCGTTAGGATCAATGTGCGGAATCAATAAAATATTGCCAGGAACTAATACAATGCTCCCAACTACTTCTTCGGTTGTTGGAACGAGAAGATTATCGCTGAAACCAGAGCACAAATATTAAGAATAATTAATTAATCAACCGTTTCCGTTGATTGTACATTTTTTAGATTTTTAAATTATTTTGTATATATATATATATATTATAGATCATGATACCTCTAAAAGTTTATTAAATATGAGTGATATTCATTTAAAATAAATATTTCACGCAATTTAGAATTTAAAGAAAAGATTTTCAGTGCAGTGCAGTGCAGTGAAAGAACGTAGATGCATTTTTTAATAACGATAGCATTCATTTATTAGTGACAGACGCATTCAGAAACACTATCCAGTGTTCGGAGTGTTGACAGCTTTTTACCTAGCAAAGAAAAATGAGCGTGATTTTTTCAATTTTTCCACGTTTTTGGAAGTTTTGAATCTTGGCAATGGAGTGCTCTCGTAATATTTATTCTCATTTGGTCTTAATGGTAGAATAATGGAGCGGTCAATTTCGCTCATTTTATGTAATCTTTGATAAGTGTAATTTGATGTTTTAGGAACCCAGAGAAACTTCAGGAAGTTTAGGTCAATATCTTTTCTAGCGGTATTTACTTCATAAGATAGGGTATCCGACGAGATGGAAAAAAAATGATTTCAGCAGTACTTCCTTTTTCATTTATATATTATTTCTATCAATTATTAGTTACATATATTCATTTAATATTCATTCAGTAGCTGTAGATGTCAATGAATTATTCGATTTCTTTTCCCGTCGTTTCCTGCTTTTACTTTTCACGTTTTTCTTAATGGAATTGGCATTAATCAGTGATTTCCTAAAAAAACTGAATAGTAATATTTAACTGGAAAATTCCCACTTTATGTCGACACATGGGAAGTTTGAATCATTCAGTTCGATGCTACTTTTGCTTTTATTTCTTTTCGGTTTTTTGCCCTGAAATATAAATAATCAAATATGTGATGTTGATATTTTTGAATAAAAATTATATCAAACTGTGAAAAAGCATCTAATTCTAATTATTTTGGTTAAAATAAAAATTTACGTAACTAACTTCCATGTCTCTATTTTCTGCTATACTCTGGACTAGTGATTGGCGAAATGGAAAGCTTTCACAAACAGAAATACAAAACTAGGGATTAAAAATTTATTAAAATTCGAATCGGAATTTAGAAATTAAAATCGAAAGTAAAGATAAATTTAAAATCAATAAGATTCGTTTGGACGTTTGCTGAAAAATGAAGTTTAACAAAAATAAATAAATAAATGTCCCAGTTCCGATCCCGGTTAAAGGAAAAGGGAAGTCCCGATCCTGAGTCCCGGGTTTTGAAATTTTCAATTTTTTAGGTCCCACCCACCAGAATTTCAAAAAAGGGTCCTTTCCAGCACTGTTACGTACGTTTCAATTAGTACTGACTAAGAAAATATTTAAAAAACATAATTAATTTTTCTTCTTTATATTATCTCAGCTTGATTCTTAAAACTTACCTCTAGTTGCAATCTAAGTGAATCTGATGGTTTTCGAATATTAAGTTTCACCAATATCCACGCTGTTGTTGTGCGTACCCATGTAAAAAAGGTTCTAATAAACTGTAAGATATTTCAAACATATTAAACATATTAATCAAAGAAGTTTTTATAAAAAAGCACCCCGTGTTTCTTCGATTTTTTGCGAGCTGACAATATTTTTTTCCTAATTTCATCGATTTCCCTTGTTAACAAAATGTGTTGCGAATCCAGGGCCTCAATTTTCTCGCGAATTTTTAAGGCAAACTGCTCAGGAAAAACAGTGATATTCAATATCAACTAAATGCTAACCTTTTGATTATTTTTGCTAATGCCATCTAATTTTTTGTTTATTTCAACAATCCTTTTCATCAAATTTTGAACCCGCATACCCATTGAATCATGATGATCCTAAATTGATGCGTTTAAGTTATATACTTTCACAGTTCACGATACGGTAATTTGAACAATCATTTGCTTTAATTGTGCCCACAGAGAATCACACTTTGTTTTAGTTGTACTTTGTAGTAATTCTAGTTTATTTCCCACATTCTTTTTATCTTGTTTAATTTCTGAAATGAATAGTTAGAGAGAGGTTCATATGATTATAGAAGTTCAAACCCATATTTGAATATAATCGTTAGAAAAATACTGTTACATTACAATTTTAATGGAGTTGGTTGTTTAACAACAATTCATTTTAGAAATAAGACAATGTTTGTGGGGTTTCCCATCATATAGAGATTACGTGTACCATTTATTTATTTTTTTATCCTCTTGGTTTCTTTTTAATAGTCGATGGAATTTTGGGATTGGTTTATTATGGGAATAGAAATGATTCTAAACAGCTTATTCAAGACTTTACAAACCCTAGATGATATATGCTCTTCAATGCACTTATCCTCGTTCTGCAAATGGTAACTGCTTCTATAAAACCAACTGGGAATCTACTCTGAGCAGTCTAAAAGAACAACCCTCTATGAACTACAGTGATGTTCAATACGTGAGCACGTCAACTGATATGGTAATGAAATGAGCTCAAAAAACGTGCTCAAATTTAACTTTTTTGGAAAGGTTTTAATATTTTTGACGGTTTAAGAAAAAAACTAGTTAGATTGTAGCGGAAATATTTTTGTTGAAAGGACGCAAAAATTTTCAGCCACGTTAAAAAACCAAAAAATCATTATTTCCAGTTGGCGTGCGTGTGAAGCAGCGGTACTCGAACGTCTGATTAGCGAATCCTAGTAACATTAGGGACATTAACATAACTTTCAAAAAAGTAAAGAAAACAAACTCAAAAGTGTCAGTTCTGTATACCAACTCACAGATAGCACGATCCCCACCGATGTTGGGGTGTAGTAACGTTGACGACAGACCAAAAGAAGGATGAGAGCCTACTCCATCCGCCAGTCGACGGCCGACCACGTGCACGTGCATAAGGCGCCCACCAATCGTACCAATGGAAGAAGGATAGAGATCCTGGAGAAGAGTTACGACGCGGACCGCTATGATGTCCAGCTTGTTCTCTCGAGGTGGCTATAGGAAGGTCGCTTCTATTTGCTTGGAAACTACTCGATGATGATAGCTGTCTAACCCAATGGCTAAAACCTAAAAATTCCGGCTTAATACCATTTCGATTTTTCAGAACCAAATTTCTTTTTGATTGCATTATATATATTATAATATAGACTTTTGAAAATTAATAACCGTTTCAAATAACGTCTTAACATTTCCCACAAACTTTTCCAGAAGGACAATTTATGTTTTTCTTTGTTTTTTTTTACAAATATTTAAGCTAATTTGTTGAATGTTTGATTGAAGTAGTGTTATGGTCCCGCAGGTCAATGTACCACGGTTGACACCTCAAACTTGGGTAATTAAACTTTATTATAAATATAAAATAATATAAAACGTAACATATAAAACTTAAATGAATTAAACTGAAGGAAACAATAGTGTTATCGTGTCATAGCAATGTCAATGTGAGTCATAGCAATACCGGGATAACTATTAATCGACTTGTTTTAATTTAAAATTTGAGCTATCCTAATTAGTGCTGAATTCACGTTATTTATAAAGTATCGCTATCGTAATCCCAAAAATCACATTGCACCCCAATAGTTCAGAGGAGGGGGACGGGTTGGCCTCAAACGTTCCTACTTAAAAATAATTAAAAAAATAATTTTGACAAATGTGAAGATTCTATTAAAAACATTAATTTATTTTTAAAGAACATATATTATAGATTATAATAAAATTTCAAGAAAATCCAAGTTATACTGGAAATATTTCATTTTTAATCCCTATAGGGAGGGATCCCTATGATTCGAAATTCACTTTAAAGGGTACTTATTTATTATATAGAGTAAATAAAAAACATAAAATATCAGTTACAGAAAATAAATAACCCGTTATACTAGGTCGAAATTCTACCTAAAAGTTGAATTAATAATTTGTTAAATAACAACAATCCTATACAACATACTACCTAACCTAACAAGCATAACAACTTGTACTTAAATAAATACACAAATTGAATTGTAATACAATTGATAAAAATAATAATAATTAAGCTGGAAGTAATTCATTGCTCATCCTAGTCTGTGCTGATTCAAGTCGGTTCCTCATAACCACCCAGACATCGTCCGTTAGTTCCTCCAATGATCTGTAGCACACTTTTTGCGTATTGAATATATCGACCATTAATTGTACAATTTGTTCCTTAAATTGCACAACACGATAATATTTTGTTAATTCGGATAATATACCTTGCAATATTGACAGAGCTCACCAAGGCGCTCATCTGTCCCTAAGAACCCAACAGTGATTGCTGGCATTACAGTTTCCGATATATTATAAAATTTCCCATAAAATCCATCCGGATTCTAAAATATTCGTGGGTTACATTTATTGAGTAAAAATAATACCGATAATCGTAGACGTTTTGTCTTAATCATAGACCAGACAATGCTATTCAATGTTGAATATTTCATACCACTGGACATGAAACGATTCTTTAAAACGCTATAAATAGCAGATGGAGGTGATTTCAAGTCGTCGAAAGCATCAAGAATTATAAAATCGATAACAACATCATAGAACCCAACATCAACAACCTTAAGGTAATGAGTGAGACTTATAAAATATAAAAGGAGAAATTAAAACAAGATCGTCTAATTCTATATTTAATCACCAACGCGGACAACGGCTATTCTAAAATAATTCTAAAAACTTTTAAAAGGAAAATAACCATCTTTTATCAATTTTCCATTCAATTTTGTTATTTAAATTTCGAAAAACTATTTTCGCAATTGTCCTCATCATTGATAAATCGATCAAAAAAAAAGAAATGTTTGCTCTTCAAGAAAATCCAAACTAACTCCTCTAGAATGAATATCTTCCATTAACTGGTTTGTGTTTTCTGGAGATGAAACATAGTCCAGCATATCATCGTAAGCCTGGAAAAATTTCGAGGGGCTCTGATTGAGTTGGCGAATAAAATCGGCTAAAAGGGATCTCCCAAGTTTGGATAACCACAAACGTTTATGCTCATCTTTAAAAATTTCCTGAAAAAAAAAACATAAAAACCAATATATTCAATATAAAAAACCTCGAATGCTTGTCTAATGCAATACAACTTGGCAGCAAAATCAGTTTCACTTTCACAACAACAAAACTCTGCTCGACTTTTTCGGTATTGAACCTTAATAGAAACGTGAAAAGCGATACTCTGTTCTTAAAATCAGTACATTTCCACCCAAAGCAGCATCCATTCCTTCTTTTAAGAAAACTAATTCATCCCGGTCGAGATTCGCTACGTTATTTGAAAGATCTACATCATCCACTTCAGTCGCCTAAATATTAGCAAAGCTTCGACATATAACATTGAAAAATTACAAATTCTTCCACAGCAGAAATAAATGAATCGTCTGACAAAACTGAAAGAGTTCGTGATCTAACACTAGATGCGTATCCTCCCACTCCATCGAAGTCTTTAAAATATATATATTTATTTAAAATTTTAAATAAAGTTATACTTTCATCTTTAATGTCGTGCAATTTTGGTAAAGTTTCCTTTATAGCTTCTTCCACTTGTTTTATATGATTTAATATTCCTTGTACCTTTACACTTCTAAACTAAAAATTAACCCATAGTACATTCACATCAAACAACCTTTCCATATCAGAGCTACTTCGATTCTTTACCATTTCCAAGTAGCTATAAGCTTTTTCCAATGTCTTTCTAAGCTCTATACATAAATCTTGACCTTAAAAAAACTATCTTTAATATATTTTCAATAAATTCTTACAGTTGCTAATATCTGACTCTATTGGGTTATTACTCACACTTCTCTGTGAATTCTGTCTCATACTGCTTCTTAAAGATACTGGCCTTTCACCAAATGACGATGTTGGTCTAAATCCCTTTCCACTTGTAGAGCGCTTCATTTCTAAAAAATAGGTCTATATGAATTATATTAAAACAAAACGAAGAAATACCAGAGGGTGTTTCTAAAGCCGATAATACATCCCCTTCATCTTGTACTAAAACAGATGTCGATTCACGTTCTGCCGTTTTTTTGGAAAACCTTGGAAAAAAATTTATATATATATATATATAAATGGGAGTGACATACAACCGAATAATGTTGGCAAAGGCATAACCGATTCCAACTCCTGCAGCTACAGCAATAATAGTTTTCTTCGTAACCAAAGTATTTAAAGCAGGGAGGCCCTGAATGAATATAACTAAAAAATGACAAGACTAAGGTGGATGTTCTTTTGTCTTTAGTTTTTAATGATAGTCTGTATTACGTTTAATTATCCATTAAGTAATTCAAAATTCCTATTAATTTTGTTTTAACGAAATATGAAAAAAATATTTTGATTAAAAAACAGATAATAATATATAATATACTCTATAGGTGAAAATTAAGATATTACCCAAAATTACTATACTTGTTAGTTTATATCCTATACCAAAAATAATTTATTTTGTTCATTAAAAATTGATTGTTAACTTACTGATATGGGATGCGATGACATCTTATATCCTCTACAACATTACCGTTATGATAATTCGTCTGTAAACTTAAATTCGCCAGAGTTTTACGGCAAAATGTATTATTCAATATTAAAAATAAAAACAAAATAAATAATTGCTCGGCAAATAAGGATATTTGTCTGATATCAGTCCGACGCATTTACTCACAATTAAAATAATATTTGTCAAATATATTGTAAGTGTAAAATATGTGATCTTAAAATATAGATCCTTCTATATGATATATTAAAATTAACAAGATAGAATTTAGAATTTCACGTGTAAAGTATCAGATTCTCGTGGGCGATACCTTCAATTTAAAGCATATTTTCCTAAACTGAACTTATTCTTTTACAGTATTTTAATTTTAAATTTCATACCAAGAAAGTTTATTTTCTGAAAACCGACAAATATTTATTTTGAAAATCGAGGCTAAAATAGGAATAATAGAATTCAATGTGTTCTACTGATATATCATACTGTTATAATCATTTCCTAGTTATCAATTTGCTTTTAAGACCACATTTTTTGTTTATAAATAAAAACTAATAATAATAACAATTTTGTTTAATTGTTAAGGGGAATTAGGAAGTTAATACGGAATTTTTTATAGCTATCAGTTATAATTATTTACATATAAATGCCAAAACAGTTATATTTAGAAAGGTCTAGTTTTTAGAACTTCTTAAGAAGATTCTTAATATATGAATATAATTAATTGAAAAGATCCATGTCTAGTTATATGCGACAGCCTACGGAAGCTAATAGCATCGTAGCGCCCTGCAACAAACCACATCGGCAAGCCATATGCATTAGCAATAATTTGGCCGAGGGCAGATGGATGAGAACTTTCCCATACCACGTCCACTATTCAGTAAGTAATATTTTTAATATTAATTTTATGGGTTTTTTTTAATATTAGCCGCACGCCAACGGCAAACAGCCTTCACATAGAAAAAATGATCAACGTATTTGATGACGCGTTCAACAAATTTATTCTTTTTTGTTCTTTTTTGTAAAACAGTATTTTGGCTATTATAGGAGAACTAGTGATTTTTATGAAACGTAAGATATATTCTGAAATTTTTGAAATGCAACTCTGAATTTTTTGAAATGCAACATGACGTGGTTACGGTAATTTACGTGTATTTTACAGTCGACTGAAATTTTAAACTTTAAAAAATCATAACTTTGCTTAAACGACGAATCTAATTTAGAGACAGGTATATTATTGTTCGCCGTTATGTGCTCTATCAATAAAGTCTTAATCTCAAAAATTTAAAAGAGCGTTTTCAAATTATTTGATTCTAAAATTTTGCAGCTTATAATGGCCTTAAAGTACTTAAAACGTAAAACCTTTTAACTTTATTAAGTTTATCTCCTAGAATAAATGTTTGTAAAGACTATAGTCAGTACAGAAACATGAAATTCAAAAAATGGCCACTTAAATGAGCTATATATGATTTTTACTTAAAAATGTTCCTATAAGCACCAATCAACCATAATTTGCTAACTTTTAGTGTTAAATTGTTGTGCAAACTATGCTCTTGACATCAGGCTTCGTAACATCTCAAATCAGACCCATTCTACAAAATTATCAAATAAGGTGCTTCACGGTTACAGAGCAGCGCCAATTTTGTACACAATTTTACCAAAAATAATATTTTTTTTTGTTTTTTATAATTATTTCAAGCTTATTTATCATTTTTCAAACGATTTCCGTATTTCTGTTATTTCAGGGAATGTATTGTGAGATCGAATATTTAAGATCGAATATCTCGAAAACTTTATTTTAAATTTTTGAGAATAAGACTTTATTGATAGAGGACATAACGATGAGCAATAATATACTTTTCTCTAAATTAGATTCGTCGTTTAAGCAATTTTATGATTTTTTAAAGTTTAAAATTTCAATCGACTGTAAAATACACGTAAATTACCGTAACCACGTCATGTTGCATTTCAAAAAATTCAGAATTTTACGAGCAACAGAATGATATATCTTACGTTTCATAAAAATCACTAGTTCTCCTATTATAGCCAAAATACTGTTTTACAAAAAAGAATAAATTTGTTGAACGCGTCATCAAATTCGTTGATCATTTTTTCTATGTGAAGACGATTTTTCTATTGGCTGCCCTCGGCGTGTAGCCGAATAATACAATTTAACTGGTAAATTAAAGTTTATTTTGGAAGATTTCTTTGTATAAGTAATTTTTGTTAAAGAAAAATTAGAATTTAAAGTATAATGTAATCAAATCCCTATAAACAACAAGGTCAATCGTTTCCATGTGAAAACTGTTTTTGTATTCATCATTACGAAATTCCCATTACTCATTTAAGGCACAACTTCGCTACTCTACATGACTTATTTCAATTGTTGTCTATTGTAGAACAGATAAACTATTTTTCTAGGTACATTATGTGGGGATTACGACCCGGAAATTGCACTTATGATAAAGTTAAAACCAATTTTGAACAATTTCGAAGCTTGCTGACTAGAGCTATTACATCGGACGAGAAATCTAAGCACAGCGCACGGATTGAAGATCGTGTTGCGACCGCTGAATTGTACAAGGAAGCACGAAATTTATTTAAAACTGTAAATTTTTATTAAATAGTTGTGCAATATTTATTCATATTATTGTAGGCGGATAATTTCAACATAATGGATATACCAGAAGATAAAAGAAGCGAGATACGTGAACTTCGTGATAAAATGAAACATTTTGATAAAAACGCACAAGAACGAATATGCGCCATTTGTAATGAAATAATTTTTAATTTCCAGTTTTTTTTATGAATTTAGGTGATCAAATCGATCCAAAAGCTCGCAATAATCAGCCTAGTACATCGTGTAATCGCCGAGGACCATCACCGGCTCAAAGATACACGGTAAGATTTATAGAAATTTCTATATGTTGAATTACCTTATTTGTTTGTAATTTATTCTTGTGTTGTCATTGGATATAACACTTAACATATTAGGAAAGAAAGGCAGCCAATATTGATGAAAATGCAACTCCGGAAAAGAGAAATTTATGTTCCAGAGGGACAAGATGTGGTGCGAGCTCGCTGAATGAACCAAATATTCATAGAAAACCAAGTGGACAAAAGAATTCAAAAGTTGCACCGTTTCGAAATATTCATTATAATAGTACAGAGATTTCCGATAAATTAAAGGTCTATTAGTTTATTTTAAAACTTGAATTTCAGAGATGTTATATTGTTGTCATGTAGAATGTCTTTGATAGTGTTTGTGAAAATTTACTGTTTTGCACAAATAATTCCTGTGTATGAAATTTTTACAAAAGATATAATACATATTCGTAAAGTTCTAATAATTAATTATAATTAAATTTAGCCACCTAATCGGATAACTACTTCGAGACAACCTATGGCTGTTAATCGAATAAATTTATTAAAGAACGTTGATAAAAAGATTGGAGAAAGGTTATTAGATGAGGTATCGAAGTCCTCGTTTGATCTACAGATATTCTTATTTTCAGGTTCTTGATAATACTGGGGTTAGGATGGATGATGTAGCAGGCTGTCATGGTGCAAAAAGAGCATTAGAAGAAGCTGTAATTTTACCGTCATTAAATCCTGGCTTATTTAGTGGTTTGCGACAACCAGTTAAAGGAATTCTTTTGTTTGGACCTCCTGGAAATGGAAAAACTTTACTTGTATAATGAAACTTTGCTTATTAATTTACAACATTTAATTTCAGGCGAAGGCTGTTGCCGGCGATGCGAATCAGATGTTTTTTAATATAAGTGCGTCTTCTTTAACGTCGAAGTGGGTAGGAGACTCGGAGAAAACAATTCGTGGTCTTTTTCAAATAGCAAGAAATGCCCAACCCTCGATTATCTTCATAGGTATAATACCTTTAATTCTCTCTATATATATATATATACTATTTGAGATGAAATTGATTCTATCCTTTGCGAACGAAGTGAAAAAGATGCCGAGGTTTCAAGAAGGATGAAAACTGAGTTTCTTGTACAATTTGATGGTGCAACTACCTCGCCTGATGATCGTATTCTGGTGATTGGTGCCACGAATCGACCTTACGAATTGGATGACGCAGTTCTTCGGAGGTTTCCGAAACGTATTTTAGTTGGACTACCTGATGAACGAGCTAGATACGAATTAATATCCAAAACTCTTCTCAGGCATAACATGATGGACGGATTATCAGATAGGGATATTAGGTTTCTTAAAATTAACATTTTAAGGTATTATAATATTTATATTATTTAGATATATTGCATCGAACACAAAACATTATTCCAATTCAGATCTTGTGGCACTTTGTAAAGAAGCAGCCATGGGTCCTGTGAGATCTATAGATAAATCTCGATTGGCAACAACAGATCATAATAAAATTAGGCCTGTTAGAGCTGCTGACTTTGACGAAGCTTTGAGAAGTATTCGACCATCAACATCTCAGAAAATAATGCAGAAGTTGGTAGAGTTTTCTGATAACTTTGGGGGTTAATCTGCTTTAGAATACTCAATTTATTGTACGTGTATGTATATTTTTCTTGAATCGAATTGTAATTGACTTTCTTTTAATTGTTGTTTATAGGATAATTATTAATTAAGTATTTTTATCAAGATATGTTATTAAATATATTTCAGAGCTTAAACCTTAAAAAACCGTCAAACATTGCTGTTTTCCGAAAATTAAAATTATTATATAGTCTAATTAAATAGCTGGAACCAAATTTTTTTTAGCAAATGTTCCGTCATGAAATAATTATTAGTGCGGTAGCTTAGATTTAATGTTATTTTTGGTTTCAATCTATATTGAGATACTATTTTGAATTAATCCTGAATTCCAATCAGGGTAACGTGCGATTTGGAAAAGAAAGATTACGAAAAAATTGATGGTCTCGTTTGGACTGTCCTGGGAGAGTTGTAAATTGCTTCTCATCAATTTAAATAAATCTAATATGTGGGAATAATGAAATAAAATGAAATTTTTTCACTTTTGAAGCTAAATAATAAAAAAGTGTATTAAATCGACACCGATTACTCTATGTATAAACGAATTTAAAATATCAAAAGTACCAATGCTCGTTTCACAAAATATTAAACTTGTTTTTACTGTCGTTAGTCCATAAAGGAGTGTGGCCGTCCAAACGAGAACCTCATTCCATCCTAATTTTTTTCCTCTTCCATTAGGCACATCACTGAAAAGGGCAATAGTAAAATATTAGGGAGCATTTTGACGTTAATTTAATAGCGGATCAATATCATTAAATTGAGCACATGTTCACACATTATATTCTTATAGAAAACGTGGACTAAAATTTACTAGGCCACGACAGAGTTCATAGTAATTTGGTGGCTACTGTTAATATATACCACTTTTTGTGGGGTGTTTATTCAATTTGTTGTTTTAAGACATCAACATTAGTTAATATAATTTTTAGAAACTGTTTAGTGGTTATATTCATTATTTATTATCAGCGTTAGAAACACTGAAAGTTAAAATTTTTTTCGATGATTATAATAATAGTCTAGACTCAATGTAGCCTAATAGTATACTTTTTTGCGAAAATTGTTGATAAACATACAACGATTAAAAATTTTTGATGAAAAGACCAATTTCTTCGATTGTGCAGACTGTTTTCACTCGGAGTTTTGGAGAGAGCCTTCAGAAATGGGCGGAATTCCACGTATTTGATTTCGATTTCCGGTATTCAAATGAAATATTTGAGATACCGTCCACAGAGAAAATCCAGTAAAAAATAAATTATGTTTCTCACTAGTAATCTTACTCTGAGTATCATGCGATCAGAAATATCAATGTTTCATATTAAAGGAGGCGAGTAGTAGACATTCAGATCAACCAGGGACCCCTCTCCTTCTGAGCTTGTCCCGGAGCCCTGACTAGATTCGCCATGGAAATAAGATTGTGGAACAAACCGAAGCATTCATCTGAGAGAAAATACCGGTCATAGCATGTATCTTCGTTCACGGTCTCATTATTTTTATATTCGACTTGGTGCTAATTTCAGCTCCAAAATTCTTTCTAGTAAACAAAATAAATTTTCCATTTCCATCCTCCTGGGCCTTATAAGTTGATCTGATATTTCCGATATTAGGGGAGGCCGTTGGTGCCCCCAACTTTTGCAATAAAGGCCATTGACATAGATGATATTCTTCATATGTTTAAGAACAAATAATTTATGAACGATTTCAATAAATAACAGTAGTACCCGTAATAAGAATTATTTCAATTAAACCGACGATTTTGCCATTTCAATGGAGTTCTGCTTTTTTTCATCATCTTCGCTTGTCGGTTTTTCTTTTTTGCCACGGACCACAAGCATTAAAAATATTGGAAGAAACAGGAGACCATGTAACATTGAAAAATTAATGACGAGGAAGACGGTTTTGAAGAAAATCTGAACAATATACGCGTCGACAAGTACCAGAAGAAGGATTCCCAAAATTGTAGCAGAAGCTCCCTGCAGATTTGTTGAATATTTTGAGCTATTTTTTCGAAGTTATTTTACCAAGAATACGGGCCATCCTAACGTTTCAAGGGCGGCTACTGCGCGTTGATGTGATGTACCGTAATTTTGTGAAAATGCATAGGCAATATGTGCTGATAAATCAACAGCAAAGCCGATGCACATAATAATCTGTAATTTTGTCGTTTAAATAATTTTTTCGATATATTACCGTAATAATAGAAACACTATCCAGATTAACTCCCCAGAATGCCATAAATCCTAGCACTCCGATATTGATGCTAGCAATTGATATAACTATAGATACGGCACATGTCCATTCAGGTATCATCACTAGCGAAACGGCTAGGATTGTAACTAAATCCAATGCCATATTCTGATAAAGAGACGGCGTCAATTCGAAATATTGATCAGCAAATGGATAATATTCATGGAAAGTTGTCACGTTAAGTTGTTCATATTTCGAAGCGATTGAGCGCATCAGTTGGCAACTTCGTGTGTGGTCGGTCGGAGTATGGTAATTGCGAAGCCCGAGTTGGAAGCGGAACGCTTCGAGCCGAGGGACATCATCAATTGATGTTGTATTGGCCCAAACCATATCCATCTGCCAGAGACGGCGACCTCCAGCTGTGATGAGCCAATCACGGCAGCGCTCGTACCACTCATTAGAACTATTTGGTTTTTGAATATTGAGCTCATTCATTTCTGTATCAAGATGCTTTTCAAAAGCCCGAATCCAAAGCATTGTTGCATTAGAAGCCATAGTATAATAAGTTTCCTCGAACTCTAACATATTAAATACTATAGTTTATTAAAGAAATTCAGAAAGAAACCTCCCATCATTTCATCGAATTTTCGCCGAGATATAGGATCATATAAGTCGGGAGGATTATTGACAACCACTTGCATTTGCAATCCTTAAGTTTTTCAAATATTAAGGTATTGTCCTTTTCAGAGATCGTTGCCTAATGGAAGAATAAACAATTAGAAAAAAATGATTGTCTCGGTTGGACAGCCCTAGGGCCACAAAGGACTTTTCCTTCTATTCCTCTTCAATGTGTGTTATCCATTTGTTGAATACAACACACATAGATGAGATACAAAAGAATGATCACCTAAACAAGAACCTCAATGCATTCTATTTTTTGCTCTTCCATTAGCCACCGATATCTGAAAAGGAAGATAATTTAAAATAGAGCTCACCTTCGCGCCAGAAAGTTTCATCAATAATTTCGTAAAATTTCGCGAGGTAAAAGTCTTCACGCACTAAAAGTTTCGGATCAAGTCCTTCCTTTATGTTAAGGCATCCAGCAATAGATAATGATATGTAAATGATGTATAGCAATAAAGCACATACCTTTAATATTGTTTTATTAATTAATTTGGTTTTTTTTCTAGCCTACTTGTGTGCTTCTTTGAAGAATGAAGGGTCCAATAATTTCACGAAAAATTTTATTCACCAGAGTTTCTTCTTGATTATGCCCAGGTTCCTAGAAGAAAAATAAATAAGAAACAAACGTGTAGTACTTCAATTTTAAAGATTATCAATTTAAGTTTAAGTAATGTATTGTAGATTTCAGAGATAGGTGCCTACTGGAAGAGTAAAACATTAGAAAAAATGATAGTCTCGTTTGGACGGCCACAAAGACTTTTCTATCTCTTCCTCTTCAATGCGTGTTATTATTTTTTTTAAGACAACACACATTTATGAGATAAAAGAGAGTGGCCGAGGACCTCATTTTGTTCTAACTTCCATTAGGCACCAATCTCTGAAAAGGAAAATACAGTATATTCAATGGTCACAAAGATTACATCATAAGATCATTATAGCTCTTAAAACCTACAGAATCATGCTGCTCCAATTTGGACTCAATTTGTGTTATAAAATCAGACCATCGTGAATGTTTTTCTTCACAATGATCACTTTTATCGGCAACTTTGGAAGTCCTCCTCCGAACAGTTTGATTTTGTCTATCCACTGATCCTGACAATAGCCACAGTTTCCATTTACTGTCACCTAAAGGTGATTTAATATGATCCTTTTATGTATTCTACTCTCTCACCTGCATCAGCCGGATCGAGAGCCGGACGAATTAATAAAGCATGTTGGCTGTTCTGCTCCATTTCCGCGGCATATGAGAGAACAGGTCCCAAAAACACAATCTGATAGAAGTAGCAAAAGAAGCATTGCACGCACGTATACATACAAAACATTTGAACACCCGGCAAAGTAGTATAACACCCAACAGCAAAAGTCGTCTGTCGAATATTCCTTCAGTATAATCGATTTTTTTTGAATCTCACCACATCCGTTAATGAAGTAATTGAAATTGCAACCGCAGCTTCTGAGAGTGTGTGCCCAATTCTAGTAGATGGTGAATCTTTCGGACTGGTTCTATGCCATTCGGCAGACATAATGAAAAGATCATCGATTCCTATACCTAAAAAAACATTTTAAACGCGTTGAAAATTTGCTCAAATACACAGGATTAGAAACGGCGATACGTTTACAATAGCGTTATACAGCTGACCGCACCACAAAATGAGCCCAAATGAAGTAACGGTGGCTAGTATTGGAGTAGCCAGACCGGCAGCAGCTACGTAAGGTTTAGATCGGACCCAATCGATTGTGATTAGACCAACATCGTGCTTCTTTAATACCACAGAGACCAGGAATGAGAAGGTAAAGAGGATTGCACATGTTCCTAAAATAATATGCTATAGTTGTTGTAGAAGATTTACAGTAGATTAGTTTTTCTTTTAAGTTAAGAATTCTAGTTCTTGGATTATTCCGAATAATACGGTTTTGACTCAGAAATATGCCGGTATTTCAAATGTAGAATAATAGTAAATATTAAAATAGAATAAATTTTGACTAATAAAGATTAATAGTGATAGATTAGACAAATTAATTAAAATTGCTTATATCAAGATCAACAAAATCCTAAAGTTGTGAACAATTTCGAAAATTTTGTTATGAAATTTTTGTTATTTTACATAAAGAGTTCATATTCTATTCCAGAGGCTAACAACTATTCAACAACTATGAAGAAAGCATTTCCTATTTAAAAATCTATTGGGACTCGATTGCAAGTAAATCATGATTCGATTTTAAGAAAATTGTTGCCCAATAAAATATAAGTTAAATTTCATAGGGAATGAACCCTGATAAACTTTTCCCAATTACGCTTCCCCGATACTCTGCGATTTCGTCTGTTCGAACGCTGTGTGATGGCTGGAATGTTCTGGCGGCAGTTTTGCACTAGTTTTGATAACAATTTCGTACAATACACAGTCAAGGAACCGGTAATCAGAAAGTGCAGAGTAGATTTTCTTGCAATCGGTTCTTGCAAATAATTGAAAATATTCAATATATTAGGGTGAACCAAAATTTTTTTCCGATTTTTTGTTAAAATTTTAAACATAATTTTACAACACATGAAAAACAATTCGGTTTCAAAGTAAAGACCATTTGACTCTATGGCTTGAACCCATCTATTGGCAAGTTGTTCGATCCCGCTGCGGTACCACTCCTTGTCCTTAGAGGCGAAAAACTCGCGGCACCCGTTAACGACATCGGCCAGGTCATTGAAGCTACGACCATGAAGAAAGTGTGACATGGATCGGAAAAGGTGATAATCAAATGGCGCAAGGTCCGGACTATAAGCTGGATGTGGAAGAAGTTCAATGGCATCGAGAATTCTGATCTTTTACTTCGTTTGTCTTGGTGAAGCTTCCGATTGATCAATGCTGGATGATTCTCGCCAAGTGCCGCATACATTCGATCAAGTTGGGCTCAATAAAGGTCTGCGAGTACTTATTGATGGATTGGTCTCCACAGCTTCACGAATTGCTTCAGAATCCACTGTCGTAGGTCGGTCTGAGTGTGTTTTGTCCTCGAGATCAGTGTCGCCGTCGCTAAATCTTTTGAACCAATTTTTTTTGAACCAAAATCAGTACGATCCAAGACCATATTGTCGCCTTCAACTTCGAATATCTTTTTAGCTTCTCCAGCTGCGTTGAAGCTTTGTTTCCTGCAATGGCGTAAAATAACACGATAAAAAACAATTAGACAAAAAGATATAGGAAATCGGAAAAAAATTTTGGTTCACTCTAATAGAAATGTCCTGGACTATAAAAATAATTCTAAAGTGAAACAAAAAACATAATGTATATATTATAAATAGAAAGATACTCAGAATGGATAAATTATATATTTTTTCATTCACGTGGAATGCTTTAAATTCTATAACTAACCCACAAACTTTGGCGCCAAGGTATCAGCAACATCTTGAAGGCCTTCGGGAAGTGTCTGATTATAGTTAACACCAAATTCGAGAAGTTCGGACACTGGCTGTTCCGTACTCGTAAGCCAGCTAACCAGCTTTTGACGCCATTTTAAGCCAAATTCGTCAACTTTTCCTTCTCGAGTATTATACGTTAAACGTATAGCAGAAGCATAATCAAAATGCCCGTCATCATCAACAAGATTTGGCGCTCCAACTAGTGCACCAAAATAAATAGGTTCGGTTCCTCGCCACCCAATCGGATAAGTGATATTTACTTGCGAATTGATTATATCGCTTGCAAATTCTGCTATTGGTCCACTGAAATTACCCCAACGAGTTTTCGGCATTAGCATGGTTATGTGATCGTTCAGATAACAAGCCCAGTCGTAACGCATGCATAAATCGGTATAGGCTACCTAGACCACAGAAAACGTTAGTCGTTAATATTTAAAATAAGTTTTACTTCATAATTCTTTCCATTGATTATAGTGTCGATGGTAAGGTTATGAATTATATAATTATTTATTCGTGCCACTTCATCCAAATATCGAATATTCAAAATATTTGGTCTTCCATATTCGGGATGACGCCGACCCGTAGCTATAACATCTATGTAGCCGCTTAAATCGTAGCTTTTTCCAGGCCAAAACTTTTCTTCATCCAACGGCCAATGCTCCGTTAAGACAGCTCGTTCATAACGCCAAGGAGCATCAGCTGGCGAAAAAACGTATTGTGGATCACGTGTTGTCTATAAAAAGGAACAATTCGTGTATTGTCTACCAATATTAATCAACCTGCTTTTCAAACCACGTGAATCCATAAGCTGAAAAAGCTACGAGGCATGCAGTAAACACGAGAAGACTGAATCGATACTTAAATGGAGAGGTTTTAATGACTGTTTTGTGTCTTTTAATACCTTGTGAACGTTTACACCAATGTGAAAGAAGATTTCGTGGATACGATCATCAAATTTGCCCATTGTTATGTAGATTTCATTTAGGAATGTGTATCAATGATTTCAGAAAAGATCTAAATTTGGACGTTATATCATTTTTCTCATTAACTTCATTATCCAATAATATAAGCAGAAGTATAAATTAATTCAGATAGATAAGAAACTGGAAAGTTTTCAGGATTTGTTCTAGAAAAGTTACTTTTTTAGCATTATTTAATTAAAATTTTTCTACTTCTACGCATTGATGTGCACATTGAAATCATAAAGCCGAAATAAGATTTTGGTTAAATTTTACATACAAATGGGCAACTCGTGATTTATTTATACTTTCAACTTAAAAACGCATGAAGTTAGGATTTTAGGTAAGTTAAAGCGCATAAAATTTGTCTTAAATATTTCTTAAACAATTATTAGGTTTAAGAATCATTTATTTTCTATCATAATTTCATTTCGCATGGGATAATTGAAAAAACATTAAATTGTAAAATATAAATGAAAAATAATATTGAATACTGTATTGGCTAAAGAAGTAAAACATTTCATTCAATGATTAACTGTTCTGAATTACTGATTGATTCCATATTCTATAATATTAGGGTGAACCAAAATTTTTTTCCGATTTCCTATATCTTTTTGTCTAATTGTATTTTTTTTACCAAATAAAGATTTTTATATACATGTGTTATACATATTTTTAAAGCTCTTGAACAGCTCTATCATAATATATATTAACATTTTTAATTGGTTTTTAATTTAAATTTTTTAAACTTGTAGAAGAAACATGGAAAAATCCGAAATTCGTGTTCTTTTACGCCATTACTGGAAACAAAGCTTCAACGCAGCTGAAGAAGCTAAAAAGATATTCGAAGTTGAAGGCGACAATATGGTCTTGGATCGTACTGCGCGAAATTGGTTCAAAAGATTTAGCGACGGCGACACTGATCTCGAGGTCAAGACACATTCAGGCCGACCTACGACAGTGGATTCTGAAGCAATTCGTGAAGCTGTGGAGACCAATCCATCAATAAGTACTCGTAAGTACTCTTTATTGAGCCCAACTTGATCGAATGTATGCGGCACTTGGCGAGAATCATCCAGAATTGATCAATCGGAAGCTTCACCAAGACAAAGCAAAACCGCACACCACAAGACAAACGAAGGAAAAGATATAAAATCTCGACGCCACTGATCTTCTTCCACATCCAGTATATAGTCCGGACCTTGCGCCATCTGATTATCACCTTTTCCGATCCATGGCACACTTTCTTCGTGGTCGTAGCTTCAATGACCTGGCCGATGTCGAAAACGGGTGCCGCGAGTTTTTCGCCTCTAAGAACAAGGAGTGGTACCGCAGCGGGATCGAACAACTTGCCGATAGATGAGTTCAAGCCATGAGTCAAATGGACTTTACTTTGCAACCTAATTGTTTTTCATGTGTTGTAAAATTATGTTTTAATTTTTAACAAAAAATCGGAAAAAAATTTTGGTTCATTTAAATTTTATCTTTTCATAAATATGTCCGCTACTGTCCTTCTCCCCATAACCCGCTACTACTTGAAGCAAACACATCTTATAAAGTTTTCAATAACTAATATATTTTTTTGACAGCTCGGTATATGTACAGTACCGGTTAAAAGTTGTAAACGCGGGTTTTTTCGAGCATAACTCTACGAATACTTTATTTTGTTTTTTCTTATTTTTTTATGGCACTTCTCCATAAATTTTCTAACGATTTCAGAAACAACTGGTAAAGATTTCGACTCAATACCGGCTCTCGAAAACCAGTTATGCTTGAAAAACCCAGACTTTACAACCTTTTGACCGGTACTGTATGCATCTCCAAATTTATTAATTTGAACTTGGATGCACGCCAAATCGAAATGAATATTTGCCAATATTTAAACGTTTATTACTAATTTACACGTATTATTTTCATATAACTTGACACGTCATTGTTACTAGCCCGTCTTAAACTATCTAAAAACACGAGCTTCTAACCAAAATTTGCAAAATGAACATCTTTTCTGAGCCCTCAAATTAACCATACAATTTGGTGTGTGGATGTCTTGCTGGATCAGTTCTTCATCTTAATTATTTATTCTCCTGTTTTTTTTGTATTATGATATTGTCAAAGAATATATTTTAATAAATTATTCACACAAGAAAACCGGGGACGACCCATTAGGTGCAAGGGTTTTGTCCGTATACCGGTAATTTACCGGTCGCTCGCGGTTTGGTTTACCGGTAAGAAATGAAAAATATAGAGACAATACATAGAAAATTTATTTTATTGTATTAAATTGCAATTTATTGTATTACCTATAAATTGTATTACCTTAAATACTAATGAAATATTAATTGTAACGAAAAATACCTCAAAAATAAGAAAAACGATCAACCGAAATCTGAAGTTGTATTTGCGCAAATCATTCTCGCCTTCGGTTTCACTTCGGTTCCTAGTAAAGCCGAAATGTACAGGTTAGTTGAAAATAAAATATAGTTTTTTGTTGATTAAGCTATTATTAAAATTTTTTCAATAAAATGATTTCGGAATAATACGGATGATTGGTTTTCAAAAAAGTGTAAATTAAACGTGCTAATCGGAACGTTAAATTGTTCATTTTTCTGACGGCGATAAAATAAATCTCTCTAGTATTTTAAATACCTTACAAAGGCATGCAGACAAAGAAAAAAAAACGAGATTAGTTTAATAATGTTTTAATAAAATCTAATTTAAAAAATACTAATTAAAAAAGAAGAGAAGTCTATGAGTCCATTATCCTATATTTTTCTATTATCGAAATATAAGAAATTGATAATTCATTTTCAAAATTTTTGAATTATTTTCAATGGTCTCAAATAGATTATGAAACAAACATTCAATTTATGTTAATAATTTTTCTCTTTTTCATTATATTTCTTCAAAATTTATTGTACATTGCAGAGATCGGTGCCTAATGAAGAAAAAAAATAAGAAAAAGTGATGGTCTTGGTTGGACAGCCAAACGACCACAACGGACTTTTTCGTCTATTCCTGTTTAATATGTGCTGTCTAGTTTTTTAGACAACACCAATTGATGAGATGCAAAAGAGTATCCGGTAAAACGAGAACCTCATTTCTTTCTAATTTAGGCACCGATCCATTAGGCACCGATCATTGAAAAGGACAATATTTTCCCTCATCTCCTCAGTAGTTCCATTATCCGTGGTTGAAGAATATCTCAGCTTGGTTATAAAATTATGATTTTCAGCAATTTTAAGTTGTCATTATTAAGATATTGTGTTTCTCCTATGTTTATATTTCTAATTTTAAGATGTAGTATTTCCCTGATTAATGTAATCCATAGCAAATTCAAAGCTTAAATACCTTCAAGTATTTTTGACATTGCTTTTCCAGATTCAAAAAACGTCCCAGCGATAAGATACTGCTTAAGTATGTCCCAGTCATGGAAGGACTCTCTCCCGCTCTTCCCACCTGCCTGGGTTATTGCTAAAAATAGGGTCCCGGGTAGTGAAAAAACAAATTCTCCGTTTTGAAATTTTCAGTTTTTAAGGCTCTTCCTTCGTCCGGAATAATACAAAAAGGACGTCCCTCTCAATGCTGGAATGTTCTTTAGAAAAATAACTTTTCTGTGCATTAAGAAAAAGGACAAAATTTGAAAAGTTTGCTTCTTCATATATTGTCTATAAAAAATAGAAATAGAACTCGATTTAGAACTAGTAATTGCAAAGTAATAAAACCAAACATAAACAGCCGATGAATTACAAACAAATAGGTGGTAATTTCTAATAGCTTTGAGCTAAACTCAAATAAATGAAGCCTTCAGAAGAAAAAATGTAATAAAAGAATCATTAAATGAATTAAGCATACAATTGATTTTATAATACAGGTTTCCGCTTTTAAATTAAAATCATATCTTAAACCAAAGTAGGAAGCTATGATTCCATTTCTAAAGAAGTAAGAAACTATACTTCTAAAGTACGAAGCTATACTTTCTTTACAATTGAATAATGCACGGACATGAGACTTTTGTAACAATTAACATCGGATTTTGGAATTTATCATAAAAATTGATAAACAATAAATGGAACAATGTTATTTAAAGAATTTCTTTCAGAACTCAATTACGAATTAATGACTTGGATAACATCTATATCATAATATAATGAAATAATAAATTGATTACAACGGCATAATTAAAATCAAAATAATCGAACAAATGTAAAATGGAATAAAATTAGTAAATCCATGCAATAATAATATTGGATGAAAAAGAAGGAGAAGGAATGAGGTTTATGACGACAACGTCGCAATCGACGTTAGACCTGTTTCGAAAAGAACAAGAAGACATCGACGGATAAGGCGGAGATAAATCGAATGTCCAGTTTTTCCTTTACCAAAAGAGTGATTGAATCATCACTAGTGCGGATAAGCCTAATTGTTCGCTTCTATCATTATTAAATTAATGAAGGTTTTGTAATATTTCAAACGGCTAAAACACAAAGTCTAATTATATAATTCATTTTTTATTTCTGTGAGGAAATCATATTTCTTTGTTTTCGCCGTCAGAATATAAAATTGGAAAGAAGATGTTAGGCCTCGCCGTCTGAAAGAATTCGGTTTTTACCGAAATAAAACACGTGTTGTTTTGGTAAAATACAGAATCCATGGCAAATATATATAAGAACGCAAAAATAATAAAAATTTGTGATAAATATTGAAGTATGTAATTTTTTTGTTCTTGAATCGAACATCAAAATTCCATATTGCAAAAAAATGGCAAAATAAGAAAAATTTTGGAATCCTACCTATCTTTCGTATAAATTAGGGAAGGGAGGATCTTCGATATATCTGGGTTTCTGCTTCTTATCGAATTTCGTATTTTAAACTTTCCTTTTCGATGTATTCCGGAATTACAAGTTTATCATTGTTTCCTATTTTTATTGATTTTTCTAACCTATAGATTTCAAATTATTTAATAAAAAACAGATACCTGTTGGATTCTAAGGTCCAATCTCAACACCCGAAATTGAAATAACAATTTTTCGATTTTTAAGCATGTGGCGTCTTTAAGGCAACTTGCCCCATTACTTGGAATGGCAAAGATACGAATAAGAGATGAAATACACGAAGTGACGTGTTATAAAACACTTAGCGTGTTTCGTAACACTTTTTCGATATTTAAGTAATCGTACTTCCAATCACTTCAATTCATTGGTCCTTTCCTTCCTTTCATGTTATCATTTGATTACTTGGGATCAACTAGCTCATCTGCTGAAGACCCAGACGTACATACCAGTGATGGGAGGGACTCCCCCCCCCCCCCCCCGGCCCCCCCCCGACCCGGGTATTTTTCTAAAAAAAGGGATCGCGGTCCCGGGTCCCGGGTAGGGAAAAAGAGAAGTCCCGGTCCCGGGACACGGGTTTTGAAATTTTCAATATTTTTAAGGTCCCACCCGTAATTCCAAAAAACGGGGTCCCTCCCATCACTGGTATATACGCAGACACACAATCCGCACACCGAAGGCGCAGAATCCACACACCAAGGGCGCACAGTCACGTCAACAGGGCAGTGTCGAGTCAGAAGAGCTCGACGTTAAAATCTTGCCCTTGTTGCCTAATAAATATTATACTTCGTCACTGAACCACCACAGGAAGCAATACACACCTCCTTACATTGGTGCATCGGCCGTGAACTTCAATTCATTGACTCTTCCTTCACTTTATCATATCACTTGATCACTTGGGATCAACTAGCTCATCCGGATCAAATAGTTATCGAGCTCACGTTAAGTCCTGCCGCATACCGGCGAAAGACCCAGCCGTACAACCGTAGGCACACAATTTGCACACCGAGGGCGCACGCTCAGTTCAAGAAGCTCAAGCCGCCGACGCTCTGATCAACATTCATCAGAGCCCAGCCGAGCCAGAATTGACACTAAATACTGTTGTTATCGCTCAGTAAAAATATAAATATCCACTGAACCACCACAACCAGGAGGAAGCAATAGCGACCGCCTTGCAGCGTGTCTGATAATTTTTACGTCTTTTTAACAAACATTTTTTACGAAATATAATGTAGAATTTCCTTAAGCTACCGAAAGTTATTAATATCTTGCCACAAAGTTAGATTTGAGAGCGTTTATTTAGCTCATTTTATTACTGTAGGAGGCTGTTTGATGGTTGGAATGGTCTGGAGGCGGGTTTGCGTGTCTTTTCATAACTATTTTGAACAATATCAGTGCTGATCAGTGCGGTAATCAACATAATAATTGAACAGAGTTCTAACAGTTTACAAAAAAATTCACGATTGGTCGCTGTATCGATAACTGCATTGATTTTGTACGAAATTGTTATGAAAACACATACAAATCCACTGCCCAAACATTCCAGCTGCCAGAACCTTCAAAGTTGCTTTCATTACGATCGAATAATTTGTTGGTAGCAAAATTTGATGGTTTTTTACTGTTTTCTACAGGTTGTGGTTGGTAACTTTGAACCTTTTTTTAACCCACTTAAACCCCCCCCCCCCCCCCCCCCCCAGTGCAGGACAATTTTTGTGTGCACTAATAAAATTTCCTCAGCTATCACCATGCAAAGTTTCAGCCCGAAACCTTTTGGATGCAAAAATGACCTCTCTATTTAAATATTAAACCTCTGATAAATTTGGTTAATATTCTGAATAACCAAATTGCAATTGAAAATTAATAATAAACTAATTAAAATTGTTTTGTAACATTACAAACCTTGTAAATCTGCAATTTTCATATAGTTCAAGTTTGTTAAAAAAAAGGAAAAATCGTTCTTTATTTTTTTCAATAAAAGAAAGATTTTAAAAGAAATATTATAAGTTATGGGATTGTAATCCCAATAAAGGCAGAGTAAAAGGATAAGTTTTTTAATGTGAATATAATTTGTTTTTGAAATTCACAAAAACCAACCAATCCAAGCCCTTCCTATTTAACGATAATCACAAATTTATTCGAACTTAAACAATTAAACGCACAAAATATAGTCAATACAATCGAATCGCTGTTAATAATAAAAGAAAACTAACTAAAAACTTAACCGGTTGTCACATAATCACCCGTAACAAAACTTTAATTCTTATTATTTTTATTATCGAATTATTAAGCAGTGGAACTTGTCGAATAAACAGTTCTAAACAAGTCAACATCGGCCTCCAAAAGAAGAGACTTCGGTATAAGTGTGACAATGGCACGGTTCAATCGGAGCGGCTCCCGAATTGACTCGGTTGATATATCCAAACCCTGTGAGGTTGCCGAATTGATAAAATTTTGAAGTGTGGTGCGTGTGGTTTTTCGTAAACCAGATAGATCCGAAACGGATAATCCAAGGAAGTTTAAATCATCGTTGAATTCCAATGAATCCAGACTAATAGTACCTACAATGAAGTTTCAGTTTTTTGTTGAATTCACTCTTAATTCCTACCTTGCAATTTGGAGCCAACTGTTTTCATAACAGCAGAAACTTGACTTTTAAATGGTATGACACCTATCTTTTTACGCGTCTCTTCAAGGAAAAATATGCATCTTCCATAAATAGTCATTGATAAAGAATCTAAAATTCGTTTCTTTTAATTGGTGATATTAATTTGCAAAACCTCTTCCAATAACCAATGTGGGCGGTTTAGACGATCGGATAATCAACTCTAGACGATGATTAGGATGAAGAGATTTAATCCGAGGGACTTCGTCGCCAATGCACACTTCATCAAAAGAACAACTGGTTTTTAGCAAGTTACCAACACCAGGAGTATTTGAATTCACATGGAATAACAAGGAATTTGATCTAAAAATTTTTTATAAGTACAGAAATGTTGACAATATTTAAAAGTCAATTCTTAAAGCCATTTTATAATTTCTACGTTCAAAAACTGGTTTTCACGCTAATTTTGCTTGCTTTCCTATAAACATCCCAAATGAATTGGTAAAATTGATCAATCGATCGAAGAACTAATCAAAAACGTCATTTAAACTTGACATATCCTGTAAATCTACATTCCAGGTGATTTTTAAGAGAAGCATGTAATATTGCTATAAAAATATTTCTAACATTATACGTGAATATTAATACAAGCCAAATCGAAATAGCGATATTGCGATTTTTAAACGTATGTAGAAATTTTCACGTCTTTATAAAGAATAAGTTTTCACTACAATTTAATTAAACTTGTCTTAAACTATCTAAAAATAATAATATCTTTCCAAAAAGTTTATTTGAGCACGTTTACTGAGCTCATTCTAATATCATACAAGTTGGGGTGTTAATAAACGCACGCCGAAGGCAGCCAATAGAAAAATCGCCTTCACATAGAAATAAAGATCAAAGAATTTGATCACGCTTTCAACAAGTTTATTCTTTTTTGTAAAACCGTATTTAGACTATTTTAAGAAAACGAGTAATTTCTATGAAACGTGAGTTACATAACTTTGTTCATCGTAAAATCCTGCATTTTTTGAAATTAAATAGAACATGATCTCAATTTTTTGTTATTTCTAGACTCACAAAAACGCCGTTTTAGCATCTAAAAATTTATAACGAATTCTAGTGTAAAAAATTTTGAATTCGTTCAAGGGTTGCGGATTCTATTTCGCAAATTCAACTTCAGATGTCGTTTGGAGACTCTATCATTCCCCAATCACCCCATAAGAATGATACCAAAAATAACAAAAAAAAATCTGTTTTCCCCTTGGTAATAAGAGTTCTGAGCGTCGTCCTTTTTCGCAATTGAAAGCACTATTTCGACGATTAAAATTCTACAAAATAAGGGTCATCCTTGCGCGGAATAACCGCACATTAGTCCAACTTTTTAACTATGTGAACTTTTGCGTAAATTTTTTTATTCAACAAACATTTTTGCATTCTATTTCAAACATAGTAATTGTCAAAGACGTGAATGGCTTATTAACCATTCCTTTAAATTTTCAAACGAATCAAAATTTTACCTATGTCCATGATAAAGAAGACTATTGAGCGTGTATTCTGAAACAACCACTTCAACCATTTTCCGTCGATTTGTTGGTGGAAGTCGGAATGGGAATGGAATCACATAGGGCGTCGAATCTTCTAAAAATATGTACATTTCACAGATAACGACAATTATATACTTACGTGATTTAGAACTGAAAACGTTTCCCGAAATTCCCAAAGAAAAATCATTCATAGAAGACGCTGCATCCAATAAAGTAAGATCGATTAGAATATGAGCAAGGCGATTCTAAAATAGTAACTAATTAATACAATTGAAAACGTAAGTCATACAATGTTAAAGAAATTTCGAACGTCTCGGTTTGTGATCTTCAGCGGTTTCACTAAAAAAGATAAACATCCTTTTACTATTTTTTGTTTGGTATTACTTTGAATTTGCTTCATCGGAGCTTTCGTCGGGCCATCAGTTTTTTCGACTTCATCGTAGTAGTCATCGGAAGTTTCTCTTTTTACACGAATCGGGGTGAAAGATTGTGGCGGTTGTACAATGAAAGATTGCGATGATTTCTCAATGCTCGTCTATTTAATATGACATTTAAATTTAAAGTAATTATATTGTTACCGATAAGATAATTTGCAATAATTCTTTAGCGGAAAATGTTCGAGGTATGCGTGCCATTCTAGATGAGAAGTGCATTTGTGTAAGTCGATTCATATGCGAGCAGATGACATCTTCTAACTGGACACGTGATTGACTTGATAGAATTCCCTACAGAAACGTATTTCTTGGACTTTTGCTTAATTCAAATACTGAGAATTTTTGATTAACGGTGTCGGTGATTAATCCCATGTTATCTACACGAGCAGATACGAAACCACTGGATATTTGACATTGGAGGAAGCGAAGATACGGCTGATCGTTTGCTGTTTTCTGCATTTCGAGAATCGCGCTAACTCCAACATTTTGTCCTGCAAGTAAACTAAAATTTATTATCATCGTAGGAACAATAATTAATTGAAAACGCTTTTGGGACCTCGTTTGGATGGGACTGTGTGTACAGTAAAAACAATTAATCAGAAATGCAAGTATGTTTGAGAGTTTCTAAGAAAACTTTCTAGTTCAATTTTAAGGTTTTAGATATTTTAAAATAACCTTTTCACCCCAACTTGTATGGTAATAAAATGAGCTCGATAAACGTGCTCAAATGTAACTTTTTAGAAAGATCTTAATATTTTTAGATAATTTAAGACAAGGTTAATTAAATTTTAGTAAAAACTTTTTAATAATAAAGACATAAAAAATTCAACACACGTTTAAATATAAAAATAACAATTTCGATTTGACGCGCATTTTTAAACTTGAGTGAAAACTTATTCGTTATTACTACGTGGAAATTCAAAAATTCTTCTTAGAAATGCGAAAGACGTAGTTCACATTTGGCGTGGATAATCATATATTATAGTCGTCGCCAAATGCGATTACCGCCGCAAAGTGTGGCGTACTTTTTAAATATTATTTTTTCATTTAATTTTCTTGTTTAGGCTCGTTCTATACTGTTTTTGCTTAAATAAATTGAAGAATGTTTTAGATGTTGTTTCAATCGTGGAATAGATGTGGAAAATAATAAAAATCATAAAAATTAGATGAAAAAATAATATTAAAAAAAGTGCGCCACACTTTGCGGCGGTAATCGCATTTGGCGACGACTATATAATTTTCAATCACATATTGTTAAAATTAATTGTGGCTTTTTTAAACAATCCGTATAATATCAAATTATAGGCTTAAATATTGTCGTAAAGTCTTAACCTATACTTTAATTTTTTCATTGACACTTCTTATCTTTAGGTCCCTTTTCTTTCACCTTTAATGTGTATTTTACACAGATATATTTTTCAATTTTTTCCTTAAACCCTCTAAAAATATTACAATCTTCCTAGCGCAATAGATTTGAGCAAATTCTTCACCTCGTTTTATTAGCCTTCCTATTGTGGTGAAAACAAAAAAATTATATTATTAAGATATTTATTATTAAATTAAATAGGATATAACATTCATTAATTAATTAGGATATAACAGGACACGTAGGATATCTGATAGATAATTTAATTCACGAAAAATCTATGCTCGTTCGATTCTTTCAATATATTTTGTTTTATAGTCGTCGCCAAATGCGATTACCACCGCAAAAGGTGGCGCACATTTTAAATATTATCTTTTCATTTAACTTTTATGATTATTTTCTTGTTTATGTTCGTTCTATACTGTTATTGCTTAAATAAATTGAAGAATATTTTTAGATGTTGTTTCAATCGTGGAATAAATGTGGAAAATAATACAAATCATAAAAATTAAATGAAAAAATAATATTTAAAAAAGTGCGCCACATTTTGCGGTGGTAATCGCATTTGGCGACGAATTTATTTAATAAAAATGAAAAGTATCTGAATTTAACATGGGATAGTGTAATAATAGTGATTTTTTGCGGAAATGCATTTTATTTTCAGACAGGAGCAATTTCCCCATTTCCTAGATTTAATAACACTCGAAATTAAATGTGAGCAATTTGAAAATATACGAAATAAGTCAGGAAATTTATGTTACTATTAAAATAATGAGCTCTGTGGAAGATTATCTTCACTCTCCCGTCTAGTCTATAATTGTGTACAATAAAACTGCAAATCTTTATTGCATTTTTATTTGAATCTTCAATCGAAATTTGTTAATTGTGTTATAAAATTCGCTGAATCGAGTAACTCTAAAACTAAAGTTTATTGCTCTAAGCAGGAAAGTATATTCGACCATTTTTTTTATGCTTAAATTATTTCTATGCATTGAGCTACCGAACTCTTGCGGGCTCAAATGTTCATCTTAACCTTTATTTCCCTCGTTATATATGTTATTTCTGTTATTAAGTGCTAAATAAACAATTATATTTTCCATTACTTTTTAAAGCTCAATCATAAAATATTCTACTTAAATAACATTAAAATTGACCTGTAACAATAACGGAACCACTTATAGGCAATGGCAAAATCACTTGAATTGTTCCTCCAAGTATGCCGGTAACTCTAAATTAAATTAGCTATTTCCAAAATGAAAGATGAAACTAACATGAAATCAAAATCAGTTACTCTTATTCGAAACCGGTTTGGATAATGAGGCTCAAAGATGACGCTACTTGGTTGACGAAATGATGACATTTGAAACGCGTAAACCTAATTGTTGTAGTAATTAAAATGTACATTTCACATCCAGACAACTTACGTCAACACATCCCTCCGCAAAGCATTGCCGCGTCGGGGGAATCGATATTCTTGGGACTTCATATTCAATTATTCCACCTGTAATTATCGAATACTGTTTCTATTACAAAAACTTGATTGAAACTGAAATATCTTAAAAAGTTTAAAAAAAATTAATACTATCTTTGGTGCATCATGGAAAATAGGCGAAAATGGAACTGATAAATTGACGTATTGATAAAAGATCAAGGTCGATAAACAGATCGAGAATATCATTTTGTAGTTTATTTGTAGTTTATGAAATAACATACGGACAATTGTTGAAGCTTGCTCAAATACAGGACGATTTAGGCGAACACGAATAGCCGGACGCAGTGATTGACCAATTGCCTTAAATTATTAATTGTTTGTGTTAGTTATCATTCTTAATGGTTTTAAATTGAAAAATAATATATTGACAAGGATTTAACATAATTTGCCCCTGTAAAATTTTTTTTCAAACTTTCTTAAAATTTGATTTGAATAAATCTTTTTAGCTAATTATTTTTTAATGTATAGTAACCCGGTATAAAAAAATGTCAATTTCTTTGTACCGATATAATTTATGATTACTTGGATAGTTAGATATGAAATAACCAAACAAAGAGTTAGAAATATTCTGAAAAGCCCACGAATAAATTATAAAATTGTGTTTAAATTTCGTAAAATTTAAATTTGCGAGTGCACTGCACTGCCACGAAGTATGCAGCATGTTGCAAAAGTTCACGCACCAATTGAATTTTTAAAAAATGAAAACACGCCCTTCATTTATTAATTTCCAGTATTTAAACTTTTTTAATTACAGCGTATCTTTATTAAATTTGATGTACTTTCTTGCTTAGAATCGTTTATAATAATTTGTTAATTGTATTAAGTTTGTTTTAGCCTCAAATGTTTTAGAACCAAAAAATTAAGTAAAAAAAAGGGCGTGTTTTCATTTTTTAAAAATTCAATTGGTGCGTGAACTTTTGCAACATGCTGCATACTTCGTGGCAGTGCAGTGCGAGTGTCGTCGTTTGGCGGAATGAGCATGACATTGTAAAATCGTTCATTAAAATTTCTGTTAAAGTGTCACACATTTAGAAAAAAAGAAATGTTTTTTTTTAAATTTTATTAGCATTCATTAACCTCGTTTACCTCATCATTTCTACCAATTACCATCATTTTCTACCTTAAAGTATTAAATATATACGAGGGTGCTATGAAATTCAAAAATTTAATTAACGACCGAGATCCTCGAAACAATCAGGGAGGGTACTAGTGCACGCCAACTGAAAATAATGTTTTTCCGATTTTTAAGAGTGTCTGAAAAATTTTTGCGTCTTTTTAAATTATCATTATTTAGCTATGATTCCCTTAAACTATCTAAAAATTTTAATATATTTTCAAACATTTAGATTTGAGCAGATTTAATAAACTCGTCTTATTATCATAACAGTTCGCGTTTTTATTAATTTCAGGGTTGATTTATCAAAAATTGTAAATTGTATTTTAACTATTTTAAGTCAAACAATCGTGTGTAAATGCAATTGTGGATTTACATCGTTAAATGAGCCCTTCTATTCACTTTTGTATTTTTGTATTTTTGTCTTATAGATTGCTATTGTAGGTACTTTTATAGATCAGTGCCTAATTTAAGAGTGAGATTAAGCTTACTCACATCAAATGAAATGTTTGATTTTTGAAACTTTGAGATTAAATTACAGTACTCCAACTGAATATACCAATTTTCTTTGTTGTCAAGCTTAAATGTACATCACAAACTATTCACATCTACGGAATACCGATGGTATAATTAATATTGGTGGCCTAAAATGAGTGATGGTTTAAACTTTGTCTGTCTGCGTGCTTACACAAATGACGAGGATCGAACTGTAGCATAGTTGTGACTATGTTTTCGTAAAATAAAATGCTCACTTTCATCTTTTCGCTCATCTTTTCTTCCAAATGTTTTTCTTATTTCTAATTTGTACCGATTGATTGTCCAGTTGATCATCAAATAAATTAATTTTATCGATATTACGAGATATTTCGTTAAAAAATGTAAAAAAATATTTCTAGTGTCGTTTCTAAACAACAATAAATAAGTGAACATTTTATATTATCACAATACGCAAACAACGTCACGTTTACATCACAGTTCGATCCTCGTCGTTTGTGTAAGTTTAATCTCACTCCCAATGGAAGAGCAAAAAAAGGAGAAAAATTATAGTTTCGAAGGAACGGCCACAAATTACTTTTTCGTCTATTACTCTTCAATCTGTTTTCCTTTTTTTGAGACAACACACATTGATGTATTTGAAAAGAGTGACCGTCCAAACGAGAACCTCATTCCATCCTAATTGAGTACCGTGGAACTCTCTTGGAAAAGGGAAAATAAACAAATTTTAAATTTGTTTCATAAATATTGCTCATCCATCGAAACAGGTCAATCTTATGTTTTCCGATAAGTGGGCACGTAATTAAAAAAATTACAGTGGTGAATCAATTTCAACTATTATTGTTTAAAAAGATCCCCAAAAACGACGTAAACAAATTCTTATATTTCTTCATCGAACTAATTACGCTGTCACCACATTGACTCTTGAAATGAAACTAGAAAAACCAAGTCGCACAAGGTCGCCATCACTGAACCTCTTCTCAATTTTTTTGTAGCCAACGGTTACAATCACATTATTATAGTCCACCAGAACCGTTTGAAATTAGGTGATTATTTATCAATTCTGTTGCGCATTAAAGGGGGTTAAATACTTGTTATTGCTAAAGTTATCAATCAAAACAATTTTGAAAGTGGAAACAAAGTGATATATGAATTTCTCTCCTCGTTTTTTATTTAAAAACAATGTTATTTATTACGATATTTTTGTTTTCACCTCTTTCACCTAAAGGAAACTCTTTAATGTATCTAAGTGAAAATATGATGTGTGATCCCTATTCTGTTAAAATATTTTTAAATTAAGTTTCTCTTTTTGTAAAATTATTAAAAAGTAAATGCTCATTTAAAGGCTTAAAGTTTATTTAAATAAAGTCTATAAAGGTTACATGGACAAGAGGATCATTGAAATAGAACAATAGTTATAAACTAGTAGACACAATGGTCTTGAAATTTAATTGTTTCGCTTTAAATGCTTATCCCCTAACCATTTTCATGTTCATTTTTATTTCAAATGATCAATGTTCGAAATTGAAAGCATACCTGATTAAGTAAACATAGTAATGCAATTGATATTATTGTAATGCTCATAATTTTTGAATCATCCAGAAGATTATCTGTAAAACATTAATTTAAAGAATTTTATTGGACAAAAACGTGAAGAAACTGCATAAAAAAGAACAAATAAACATTCAAAAAATATTTTTCAGGTCCTAATAGTACGTCAATTGCACGCCAACTGGACATTACAATTTTCCGATGTTTAAGCGTATCCTAAAATTCTTCGTCTTTTCAATAAAAATTATTACGAAAACTTAACTAGACTTTACCTAAACTTTCTAGAAGTATGAATATATTTACAAAAAGTTAGGTTTTAGAAGGTTTACTTAGATAATTTTATCGTCATACCAGTTGGCGTGCAATTGAATCGTTAAATATTATAATAATTCACGTAAATATACTGATTCAATTTCTTCCAAGCTTTAAGAACTACCAGCAACTATATCGATAAACAGAAATATCGCCTGTATAATTGACCTGGGTAGTTTAAAATCAATAAAGAGTTACGCTGTTCCAGTTGGTTTAGCTAATAGTAAAATATTGTTCCATTAAGGTTTTTAAGAAAGAGCGTTAGACACATGAAACGTTTCGGATTAATATCTAAGTGGATATGTTTAATAATAACTACAAGGAGAATAATAATAACGTAGTTGCATTGAATCAACACGTTTCACGTAAATAAATATCCTTAAAAAAGGAATATAAAAGGCTTTCTTAAAATTAGTATGTATTTTGTCTTAATTTACGCCAGTTTAGCCAGGTTTTTTCTTAAAATATATAAAAACTCATTTTATTTTCACACCAGTTGGGGTTTGGCAGTTTTTAATTGCGTGGGACACATTTATGCCGGGCCGTTTTTCTGAGGCTGTATGCAAGAATTTTTTTAAATTCACTCAATGACATGTCAACCGAAAGAAGAATAACAGAAGCTCATTTAAGATGTTTAAGACTATTAAATCATCAACATTTAATGCTTAATATAAAATTTTTGACGGATCTAGGAATTTTACGTAGGAATCATTGAAAAATTTTTCACGGGGAAGCTTGTTATAAACGATTAAACAAGCTTATATTGCTATTTTCAAGTTTAACAGAAGATAGTAAAAATTACGTGTCAAGTTATATGAAAATCATACGTGTAAATTAGTAAGACACATTGACAGGTGTTCATTTTCATTTGGCGTGAAACGGTAATGGTAAATCATTGATTAATTACGTAAATAAAAAAGTGCATGCAGATAAGTGTATGAAAGAAATAGTAATTAAATTGCAAAGTTGATTGTAAAATATATATATATATTTTTTTTGTACTTTAAACTAATATTATCTACGCTAATTTGACAGCTTTTCCTTAAACTCTCTAAAAATATGGAAATCTTCGCGAAATATTAAATTTGAGCATGCTTTCTGAGCTCGTTTTATGAGAATTCCAGTTTGCGTACTGGTAAAGGTAATTAATCAATGATTTTCCATCACCGTTTCACGCCAAATGGAAATGAACAACAATCAATATTTTAAACGTGTCTTACTAAATTACAGATATTATTTTTATATGATTTGATATGTCATTTTTACTAGTCCATCTGGAACTATCTAACAAGTTAAGTTATGCGCTTCTTACCGAAATTTGTAAAATTTGTATCTTTTTGAGTACCCGCATCAATAATTCTATTTGGTGTAACGCTTAACGGGTAAATTTGTTCTTGCATACGACCTCTGCTTATAGATAATTTCAATAAGTATATTCTAAAAACTTGGGCTCAATATGTACATGCCATAGCCATGGGAATAGTCAATTATAATAAATGGAGTTGAGAGCCTAATTCCATCAACCCAACACATCAACACATCAACATCAACATTTAATTTCATTCCGGTCACCCAATTCGGCAGATACCAAAATTGTTTATCAGATACCAAAACTCTTTATTAAGAAAGTAATTCGGAATATTGCCAATACTCTGAAACAGAAATTTTTCTTAGAAGTTTACATTATTCACGCCAAATTCAAATGAACATTTACTAATATTTAAATGAATATTACTTTTACGGTCAACTATACTCGATACTTTCAGTAACAGATTTTAAATTATAAAAACAACCGATTCACTCGAGAATATTTTCTGAGCTTTTTCTAAGCTTTGTCCATTACATTCGTCCTACGTTATTAAAACTAAAATTTAAATGATTAAAGGATATACGAAAGAAATGCACAATTTAAAAATTAATGTTTTAATTTTTATATTTCTGTTTTATTCTACCACAAAATTAATATGACGGATATATTACGATACAACTTTAATAAATCGAGGTATATATTGTTTACGCGATAAAATATGAGCATTTTTGAAGGATTGTAAAAAATTTGATTTTAAACGAAAAAGTTTAAAAACAGTCCTGAATTTTTAAACCATTTCTAAAGCCAAATATTTCCACAGGGGTATTTTCCACAGGGGAAACGATTTACATGTCATCAAATGATAAGCTATCACTAAGACAATTAATTAGAGGAAGGGATTACCTGAATACTCCGTATTATTTTTTTAGACGAATGCCAATGAATTCTATTTCAGAAAACAAATGCCATCTTCCTGTTGTATGTAAACTTATAAAAATGAAAATTGTCGAATTTTTATCTTGGATACCAAATATTCAAAAATTAAATTCGGATTGAAATATATGGGAAACGAAATCCCAAAATGTGGAAAATGGAATTTAATGCAACATTTGTAAATAGTATGCTTCGTCAATCATTTCCAAATACTAAAAAAGTTATTTTTGAGTTTTAAACGAAAATAAATGTACAATTTAATTCACAACGAAAACCGTAACACCCCAAATTGAATAGTTAAGTTGGAGGTTCAGAAAAGATGCTCATGTTTTTAGACAGAAAATATGTTCGTGTTTTTAGTCATTTTAAAACGGTCTAGTAAAAATGACAAGTTATATGGAAAAATTACATATAAGTAAGTAAGACACATTTAAATTTTGAAAAATTTTCATTTCCATTTGGCGTGCCGTAATGGAAAATAGTCGAATTTCCGAATTCGTGGATTAAAATGATAAAAATGAAAGATCAGTTGCTGTGATAGAAGCTACAAGTTCAGATGATTTTTTTAAAAATTTATATAGAGTTTTAGTTATTTCTAGTAAATTAATATCAGCGGATATATCTACATAAGTCTTTATTATATTGAAATTTAATCTCTCATTTTCCGTGGAATCCGCAATTTCGCGTAACACTACTTTTTTTTGGAACATTACAGAAGACGTCACCAACTTGATGGATGCGAAAAAAAATAAATTGAAATGTTTATTTTCAATTTTTCACTTTTTAATACGTATGTTAAAAGAGAACTAACTCAAGTTTTTAAAATTTGAGAAGGATACTTTCAACTTTTAATTTATTTTTATTGTAATAAAGTTTCACATTTCAATTAATTGTAACTCAAATTATATTATAACTATTGTTTTGAAGTTTTTTTTTAATACGTGATCCCCTGTCAAATATATTCGGAATGAACAGATACACGCACCGGCTTAATTAAAATGACATTACTTAACTTATTAGTTAGATCTTAATTTTCTCTTAGAAATTTGATGTGTGGAATATGGATTGTTTGGGTTAATATATCCATTATTAATTTAAAACCTATTAAAAGGTGCTACGCAACAACTAATAGAACGCGATTAAATTTTGAAAATCAACATTAGTGAGTGATGAGTTTGCGATGAACTTTAAAACCGAATTTGAAAGAAACGAAAGCAATATTTATTAATATAGACAATTTTTAATAACAAAGTAAAAAAAATATAACTGGATCCGTGATAAGAAAATTCAAATTCAAATAAACGATACTAGAATATTAGAAAAAACCTAATATTGTCAACCAAACGTATTTCACCACTCACAGAAATCCTCGGCAATTTACAAAAATTTACAAAAGGTGAATCAAAACTGTGTCATCGAAGAAATGGCGATGAAAGATAAAAAACTTTCGAGGCAAATAAACAAACAATTCCGGAACGGAAGACTCCGAATGCCAAATTCGACCAGGTCAACGAAACTTAGGTCGATTGCCTTTTTCAGAAGCACGACGAAATAATAAAATCACATTGAAAACGTCCGCCCCTTTGGCGAAGTAGTAGTATTTGAAATATTTTTTTTCATTGCCATCATCAACAGAACGATTTTGTATTCTGCGTTTTTGCAATTATGTCACTATTACAGCTGAATCGAAAGATGTAATCAACCCGCCTAACTTATATGATCTTTCGTTGCCTTATGATTAAGATATATATATATATATATAAGAAAAATAATCGTAAATATTAATAATTTTGCGTAAATAAACGATAATAACGAAATAGCCGTATAATTCAAGTTTTATGAAAGCTTTCTGCAAGAAAAATTGTATATAACGATAATAGTTTTCTGGAATGCGCTTAGATAAATGAATAATTTTAGAAAAATTCCACAAAGTTTGTAGAAGATACATGTCGGAACTTTACATTGTCAATTAATGTTGTAAAAAAAACTAAATTGGTTTCTTGAAAAAACGAGTTAAAGAGTTAAATTGAATTAGCAGTTCAGAGGTTCAATAGCGCACAACGATTGAGCATTTTTAAATCAACTGTCCCCAATATATGTTGGGCTCTGAAATTTTTCTCTATTCGATGTTTAGAATATAATCAATCATATGTGCTCCACGCCAAATGGAATTAACGATTTTCTGATTTTAAAGCGTGTCTTAAAATTTTGTACAGCTTTCTAAATATTTTTTTAATTTTCCGTGTTTTTAACAAAAATGTTAGAATCTTGCCATAAAGTTTCATTTCAGAACCATAACGAAGCTCATTCTATTCTCATACCAGTTGGTAGGTAGGGATGGAACATTTTTAAAAACGAATCTTCTTCGGGAAAACGAGTTAGATTACTTCCGCACGACGATATTTATATTACTATTACTCATATATGAAAATATAAATGTGCACCCCAAACTGGTATGGTAATAATATGAGCTCAGTAAACATGGTCAAATCGAACTTTTAAAGAAGTTATTTATAATTTTAGATAATATACGACAATATTATTTAAATTTTTGTAAAAAATTTTTGGTATAAAAAGGGGAAAATTTCCATACACTTTTAAAAATCGCAAGATCCTTATTTCGGTTTGGCATGCTACAGACACAAGACTAGCTTTTTCTGCAAATATCCCATTTTTTGTTAATATTAATTTAAATATTAACATTTTCAAAGAGTATTGAAGTTTTCGAATCCACAGTCTTTCTGTAGAGTTTTATGTTTAACCACGCCAACTGAAAGGCAAATAAAACGAGCTCAGAAAATGTGCTTCAATCTAATATTTTGTGAAGATTTTAATATATCTCAAGAGTCTAAGGAAACGGGCTTAGACACGTGAATGTTTAAAGACGAACGTTACGATAGGAAAACCTTTATTTCAAAAGTAAAGTATTTGATATATTATCAAATAAATCTGAAAAAAAATGGCTCTTGGTTACGGGAAAAGCGAAAATAGAGATTTTTTGCTAACTTTGATATCGTCAAAGCTGCACCGACTATTATTCATATTTTACGTTTATCCCTAATGATATTTTGACTAATTTTGTAAAACTGTAAATTTCATTCAAATCTTTAAGTAATAAAAATGAGTTGTCTAATGACATCTCATTATAAGAAATCAAAATATTTTTAACTACTTATTTTTCCCCTAATGAGGAAAACATGTATTTACCGAATAGGTCGAAATTATTATCTCATAAGTGATGCAAATAAGAAATAACGTAAAAAACAAATTTTTATTTTTAATTGTTATAATTACAAAGAAACTTTAAAATGTACAATAATAAATCGTCCAATTTTAGTGACGTATATTTTGAAAAAAAAGTACCTACTAATAGTTTTTAGTATAATTCGTGCTTGGTTCTCGATATTTTTTTTAAAGGAACAAATTTTAAATCGCCACAAAAGCATCGTATACATGATTACAATCATATAACTTTTATATAACTTGACAGGTCAATTTTAGAAGCCCTTCTTAAACTATCTGAAATTCTAGGCTTCATATCGAAATATGAAAAAAATAAGCATCATTTCTGAGTCCTAAACTGTCTTCCAAACCTCAACTTAATAATTTAATTGTGTGGTGACATAAGCGTTTCTTGTATCATATTAATAAGTCTAAAAATACGGATAAATTTTCGTTATTTAGACGATTAATTATTTACTGATTCCCTTGAAAGCAAAACTTTTCTAATTTCTCGAGCAAAACTATTACGTAAGAAACTATCAAAATAATTTATTTATTTATTTATGAAAGGGACAAATCTACTAAACTTAACTAGACAATACCATATAACTCATGATAGTTTCACGCTAATGGAAAATATCAATATTAGCATTTTTACTCGTACCTGGCTAGATTCAACGTAAATAATCTAGAATGTTTTTACGTCAAATAATGAGATCTGTCTAAAATTATGTTAAAAGTAAAATATTTTTCTGGTTTTGAGCAGTTTAACTGAGCGTGTAGCGTGCGTGGCGTGTAACTCTTTTCTATTTCATTATGGTTACAATCCTAGAAAATTTTACCTACAAATAATATAAAACTTGTGGCAATAATATAGAAAAGATACACCAACATGTCGAAGATACTCGTAGATACGTACAATTACGAATTCAGGATTCCGAAAATTCACATTTCTTATAGAAATTAAGATAGACGGATTACCGTGATTCTTTAGATTTGATTTCGGATTTCGAAGTCCAATTCCTGTAAATTGAAAAACTCCCATTCCATTCATCGCGAAAAGATATTATGATTTCAGTTGGTATTAATAGATTGATATTTTGATATATACACAGCGCAAGAGAAATTAGAAATGGTACTAAAATCTAAAATTTCAGAAATAAAGTTAGATTTTAATATAAATAAAGATCAGTTTGACCCGATTATGTCAATACAAGTTTTTTTATTTGATATGCTTTTAAATATTGTAACCTTCTAATATTATTTTGGTATAAATAAATATTAGATATGGGCGGAATGGTAGTTTTTGAACTTCGGATACGGAATTCGCAATGGAAAACTGATCTCTCTCTCTCATATATATTGATGGTGAAAATATCATTAAAATAAAAAAGAGCTTCTTAGATTCTTCTCTCTATCATAAATCTCCTAAATGCTCTTCTAAAAAAATTTTGAATACCATTGCAATGGTATTCAAAAATTATTATGGTTTACTGTTTATTACTTGTTTATTTTTAAATTTTATGATAAAACCTTTTACGTACGTAGCATTAGTTTAGTAGTTGCCAATTGTGTTTATAAAGCATGAAACGATTTTATTCATAATAGGGCTTGTTATTATTAATACAAGAAAAATTCAATAAAAAATAAATTAATTTTTTAAAAATTGTGCGACGTGTTAGTAAGTCCGCACGTATTTATCGGATCAAACGGTTTTAAACTAATTTCATTTCACATGCCATTGAATATTCCAATTTTTCACATAAACTTAATTTCTAAAGTTTACAAATATTATTATCAAAATCTGAGAAATTGACAATTCCAATTTTATTTTTATAAATCATAAAAGTAATAAATCTGACGTGATCTAGAAAAGAAGAAATATAATGAAAAACAGAGAGATTATTCACGTAGATTGAATATTTGATTCATGATATCTTTGAGACCATTGAAAATAAATCAAAAATGATCAAATCAAACCATTCATATTCTTAGATTTTGATAATATATCTATTCAACAGAATAATATTTATGTATAGCCTATTTCAAAATAGTTGACGACGCAATCACGCTGCAAATACGGCATACTAATTCAAATTCATTTTCAAATCGATTATTTTATTTTATTTTTGTGACATTTTTTAATTGTTATTGCTTATATTAAACGTTTATTAATTAAAAATTATTAAAATAATCGATTTGAAAATGAATTTGAATTAGTATGCCGCATTTGCAGCGTGATTGCGTCGTCAACTATTTTGAAATAGGCTATAGTATAAAGAAATTGAATTAAAATTTATAATTCAGAAATGAGTGAATGAGCATCAAGATTGAAGTGTGAAAATCTGACGATACTTACAATTGAAGTGATTTAGGCCTCAATCTCAGATTTGCAGCCACAAAAATCGCGATTTTTAAACACAAATTGTATATAGTCAATGTTAAGGAATCCCATTTATATTTCAAGGGATATACTATCATATTAAAACTAACGTTTTATTATATTTTTCAACTTTCACGTAGTTTACGTGAAGCTGTTTTCAATAAATATTGGTTTAAAACATCGGCGCAACAGCGCAGTGACAAAATTTTGTATAGTTTATTTCTCTTGAATATGTATTTTATTTTTATATATTAAATTTAATTCAATTTTTTAACTTACTAATTTACTATTTATTTTCTTTTCCTGCATTTCAATCATACAATGTTGTTTTAGATTAAATACGTTTTTGAACAAAATTTTTTCAAAAACATTCACAGAATACACACCATTCCACCCTTAGAAAGCAAAGTCCGGCCATGTTGTGAATCCTAGTCCTCGGCCAATTTTTTTATTTTTTATAATTTTTTTATATTCTATAAAACGACTTAAAGGTAAGTATATAATAAAATATTGCTTTTATTTAATTATTTTAGTGTTTCGTAACAAGTAGAACCTTATGCCACGTTCTTATCAACAATGATGACGAAGAAATCAAGGTGCTGTTCGACATAACTTCAAACGTAATTTTCTTTGAAAATCGTAATAATCTTTAAATTAAACTTGCAGGTATTAATCTACTCATGATGACGATTCGAATGATGCAAAAAAACGTTATAAAAAAATGTTTTAGCAAAAGTTACACGGGTCGAAAGAAAAATGAATACTTTATAGGTAAACACAGGTCTGAATTTACTTTTTTTCATCTTTTGAGAAGAAAAATCGTATTTTAGGCTATGAGTTACCTATTCAGTGCCGAATAAACGCTGTAACAGATTAAATATAAAAGTTACGAGGCTGTTAATGCTCACCCAATAGGTAAACTTAATTTTTCTTAAAAATTAATATAAATAATTAATTTAAAGTTGGATAATGAGTTGCTCCATATGATAAGGAGTCCGTAGATATGCAGATCATATCAAATAACATATTTTGGAGCTACGAAATACGTGACTTCGGTGTATCAAACTATGATTAGTTGTGGTTCGTTTGTTTTTATGAATTAAATTGGTTAGCAATTGATTTTTATAGGAGAAACTATGATGGAATGATTATTACTCAATTGCTGAGTTAATAAATAATCGAAATGGATATTCAAGTGCTATTTTTGCACAAAGATGTCTTAGACCGGATCTATAGGATTGTTAGAACTTCATATTGTAAGGTATGACATTTATTTAACCTATTAAAACATTTCGATTGCTTTACAGGTTATGTCAAAGCAATGTGACTGTTTCGTATCAACTGTATGCATTATTTAAATATTTTATTATTTTTTGAAATAATTCGATTTCACTGGATTCGATTTGAAATTGGGAAGGATTTGCATATTATTGATCATGCATAAAGTAAGTTGTGTTGATTTGACAAATTTCTACTGGTAATGATTATATATTGAATTTTAGATACGAACATGGGACAGAAGAAGATGTTAGACTTATTATAGACAATTGTTTCACTTGTATAATCATTATTTATAAATATATGTTGTTGTATATTTTATAAAGTTGTTTCTTTGAATTTAATAGTTTTAAATGAACTATTATTGTGTATTGAGTTAATGGTGATCGACATTTTCATAATGGCTATTATATAGTTTCCTAATATTTCAATTAAAATGTTTTAGCTAACCAAAATATAAAATACTATCTTATTATTGCAATTTATTGCACCTAAAATATTTATTCTCCCAGAATGAGAATAACAAAATGTTTGTGGTCCAATCTAGTAAGGATTCGAATAGTATTATGTTAGTTTATAAGCCTTGTGGTTGTTTAATTAGGAAAACATTAATACCAACTGCAAAAAGTTGAAATGATTATTCGAAATCGAGAGAGATCAGATAGGTCAGATAATAAAATTCGAAAAATTCACGAAAATTATTTTTTTTATTTCAATTTTTTGTATCATCGTCTCGTGCTGTTCTATTTTTTTATGTTCCCATCACTAACCAGTGTAATGGTGTGCAGAATATGATTTATGAAATAACCTTTCAACTTAATACCGTTCAATAGAATTCTTTTGTACGTCTACTATCTTTATGTGTGGTCCTACAAAGCATCAAAAACGCGAATAAATATAATAAGATTAAAATCAAATAATGTTTGATGCCTTAAAATAGGTATTTCTTGCTTCCACTATGACATATTATTTTCAAATTAAACAATATGTTTCTTTGATAATTCTACTGACCAAATATTTCCGAAATGTGTTAATACTATTTGTAAAAAAATGATACTTTAAACAAAAGGTTTTGTATTGAAACTGACTGAGTAGAACGTAGACCAATATTATTCAAAATGGAGCGACATATTAAGCAAGTTTCATTTTAATAAATGTTTGTGGGATTTCTGTTACTAATTTAGTGATGTGAAACCAAATTATTACAAATAAAATATTACGTTGTGGCACGCCGAAGGCGCTCAGTTGAAAATTCCCCTTTACATAGACTGACAGGGATGTGCGACTAACATTTAAACGAATAATTTAATTTATTTTTAAATTTTCAGTTTTAGCTTAAAATTTCTATATCATCCGTATATTTGTATTTTATTTCCTATATCACAACAATTCTAATAAAATTGCGCACTTTATGATATTTGACTATATTGGTTTGACTATAATTGTTCATTAATGATGTGATTTTAACCGATGAAAATTTTTTTAAAAAAAATTTATAACTTTTGATATAGGGGCTTAGAGCCTTTCTACTATGGCTCATATTGTTCTTTGGGTCTTCCTCTTTCCATAGAGCCCATAAAACAAAAATTTTCAAAGAAAATTATTTTGCTATAGCTCTTTTACTAGGATGCACCCTATTTTATCATTTTACTTATTGTTCGAACGTATTTATATTTGTTAACGAATGGTTTTAGTTCAGATAATGTAAAACAAGGATCAATAAAGTAATACAAACCTAAATCGGATCGTTGAGCATTTTTCACCGTTGTCAATTCCACTGTTTGTGGTCGAATTCCGTCAATGATTTAGTCAATGTTAAAACATTTTAATTACAGTTTTTTATAATGAAGAATCTAATAAAATATTGTTCTGCATATATAGAAGTAATAATTAAAACCTAAAACATATTTATAAAGCAAAAATACTATCAACTACCAGCAGAAAACACATTAAATATAACAAATCATGCATACAACTCGTCCTTATACACTACTCCTTAGCTCATCATGTCAGGGTTTTTGTAATTCCCACAGGCATCCGAGCGGAATGAGTGCATCCTTGTTGGAGATTAATTAAAAACAAGCAAAATTGGACACACCATGGCAACATCACACTTCCCAGTCAGTCTTACATTCTGTCATACGCACTGTGAGGTGATGCCTAATTCTATCGATTTCATGGTCCCCAAATATAGGTATTTCAAGCACCGAAATGTTATTCTCGACCGGACATTGGTAAAGTTTATCTTCTCTTTATTCGGCAGTGGTGATGAGAACTCCCTTGATGTGTTGGCATATCCTTCTTCCACTATTTATGTTGTTATTGACTTTAAAGCAGTTCAAATTTTATCATGATTGCTTCATTCTACTTTATAAATAAATAAATACAGGTTATTAAACATTATCTCATCAAGTAGTGTATAATGGAGCATGACATTCGTGTCTGATCGACATGACATTGCAATAAATCAAAATTTAGTCGGTGAAACGGTCTCAACGATCCGATTTAGGTTTGTATTACTTTATTGATCCTTGTTTTACATTATCTGAACTAAAACCATTCGTTAACAAATATAAATACGTTCGAACAATAAGTAAAATGATAAAATAGGGTGCATCCTAGTAAAAGAGCTATAGCAAAAAAATTTTCTTTGAAAATTTTTGTTTTATGGGCTCTATGGATAGAGGAAGACCCAAAGAACAATATGAGCCATAGTAGAAAGTCTCTAAGCCCCTATATCAAAAGTTATAAATTAAAAAAAAATAATTTTCAACGGTTAAAATCACATCATTAATGAACAATTATAGTTAAACCAAGTATATCATAAAGTGCGCAATTTTATTAGGATTGTTGTGATATAGGAAATAAAATACAAATATACGGATAATATAGAAATTTTAAGCTAAAACTGAAAATTTAAAAATAAATTAAATTATTCGTTTAAATGTTAGCGCGCCCCATCGCACATCCCTGTCAGTCTATGTGAAGGCCTTCTCCCTTCGGCGTGTTGTGGAATATATGCAAGCATTTCTAATTTGGATATATTGTACTTTTCAAATATCGGTGCCTAATGGAAAAGGAAAAAAGTTAAAAAAAAGTTTATGAGCCAAACGAGATCATTGTTTTGTTCTAATTTTTCCTCTTCAATTAGGCACCTTCATTAAATTAGTGAAACCCGTGAAGTTTTTGATCAAAACCTCACGCCAAACCTAATAATTTGTGAAGATTTTCCTATTTTCAGAGAGTTTAAGGAAAATGTATTGTTTAGTTTAAGAATAAAAATTATTTTATTTTTAAGGAAATGCGTGGATAATATTTGTGTAAGGGTAAACGTGATATCTTCATGGAGACTATTTAAAAATAATTAAAAAATGTTGAAAATAAATCATAAATAGTTTAATAAATAGTTTAATAATATATATGAATATATGAATGGAAAGTAAAACAATAACAAACTTGATCAAAACATGAAAGTAACAAAATGGCATATGCCCGTAAATAATTAAATCGGAAAATAAGCGAAAAAGAAACATTTAAAGGATTAATCATAATAGAACAGACTTATGTTATACATAGCTTCATATTATTAATAACTAAGGTCTCATATTCACGTACAGTTCAATACTAGTTACTTTATTCGAAGAAACGGAAACCAATTAAATTGAACTTTTTGTCTGGCCGGTTCAATTATAGCGAACAACATTTGTAAACTTAGTATTGATGGAAAACAATTATTATTATTTATTCAAGTAATACTTTATATAGAAATAGTAAATTATTACAATAGTTGCTACTACATTGTTTTCATTAATTCTTATCGGCTTGTTGTATCAGCCGTGTTTTTTTCGGCAACCGAGCCCATCAATGAATCTCCAGCGTTTTCCAATGAAATTGGAGGATCCTGAAAAATGAAAAATTTTTTAACTTGTAGACTCTTTGGCAGAAAACTCTGGTTAGAGTACAAGAGTTTGAAAAAAAACGAAATACTTAATTAACTTATACCCTCCAATGTTTTATTTATTTATTATTGTTTAACATACGAATTAGTTTTAATGTTATAGATTGTTCTGATAAATATTATATATAGTCATCGCCAAATGCGATTACCGCCGCAAAGTGTGGCGCACTTTTTTAAATATTATTTTTTCATTTAATTTTTATGATTATTATTATTTTTCACATTTATTCCACGATTTAGACAACATCTAAAACATATTCTTCAATTTATTTAAGCAAAAACAGTATAGAACGAGCCTAAACAAGAAAATAATCATAAAAATTAAATGAAAAAATAATATTTAAAAAAGTGCGCCACACTTTGCGGCGGTAATCGCATTTGGCGACGACTATATATATATATCTATATTTAATAGTTTTGTTTATACTCTCCTATTAATAAATAAAATATTTAAAAAATAATAATTTAATGGTAGTATTCGTGCAATTAATCTATCGAATTGGGGCGTTGACGTGACTTTGTTTACGTATCGTCGTAAATTAAAATGTTAACTTAATTTGTATTGTTTCGAACTATTTTTCTTATTTCTAATTTGTAGCGATTATTTGTCTAGTTGATCATTAAAAAGTTTTAACAATATTATAAGAAAAATAAAAAATAGTCCGATACAATATTAAATAAGTTAGCATTTTATTTTACGACAATACGTAAACACACTCACGTCTTCGCCACAGTTCGATCCTCGTCATTCGTGTGTGTTTACTCTCACTCCAAATCCAAGAACAATTTGTGGCCGAGTGCACAATTTGGGAGCACCTTTTCACGCCAAATCGAAATAAAGATTGTGTGATCTTTAAACGTGTGTGGAAATTTTTACGTCTTTATAACAAATACGTTTTTACAACAATTTAATTAAACTTGTCTTAAAATATCTAAAAATGTTAATATCTTTCTAAAAACTTATGTTTGAGCATGTTTACTGATCTAATTCTAATACCATACAAGTTGTGGTGTCTTTTTAATTTATTAGAACACGTTTTGTCCTGAGGTGCCTAATGTAATGTATAAAAACCGAATACGGTGTTCGGAATTCTACGCATCACTGATGTAAAAAATCAATAAATTGAAGAGAATAGTTTGCCCACCTTCAGTCTAGGATCCGTTGCATATTTCTTCTGCTTAATTTTCTGACGAACAACGCACATTAATTAAAATAGATTCATATTCATGCAGAATTTTTGTGAAAATAATTTTTAAAAATTTATTACACGCAATAAATATTATAAAACATACTACATTTGAAAACTTTGTTGAATGTCTTAATAAGTGAATAAGTACAAAAATAGTTTAATGAAAACAGATGTCAGCAAAACTGAATTGAGCACCAATACAATTTGAGAAAAACAGATATATAACAATTAACTGATTGGTAGTAATCCTGATGGTAATTTATATTAAATAATTAACATAGGAAATTCAAAATTTAAATTGAAAAGAAGTGTCAGGTTAGCAAAGCATTATGTATGTAATAAGTATTAAAACAAGAAGAAAATAAAAATGCTATAATTAATGGATAGTCTCATATTTAAAAATTATTATTTAGTTTTTTTTTATTTAAATAAATTGTACTTAAATATATACATACATTGTCATGATTCTATGTTAAATTTGAGTGTTTTAATATTAACTGAATGTGTTGAATTAATTAGCTGTTTCATTAAAATAATATTCTGTTGCATCGTTGGGCAATTTCCATCCGGATGCACCAAGTTCAAGCAATAAAAGGATCATTTTCCGGGCCCATGGCTCGCCAACATCAATGAAGGCGTCTCGGATAAGATCCTTGAGAAGGGCCAACCGGTCTGGGCATTCACGCTCAAGATCGTAGCCGCCTTTGATCAGAATAGAGATGAGGCACTCAAGTTCTTGAATTTTGATGTTTTCGAGAATAGGTGGACGCAGTAGGAAGTTGAACACATCGAAAACGATGTTTGCAAGTTCGCCTAAATCCAATATGGATTTCTATTTGATTATCTATATGAAAACCTTTAGAATCTGATCCTAGATTGGCGTAAAGCTCAGTCAAAAATTGAATAAAAGATATCCACATACGGAAATGATCTTCGCGTATTTTTTCGCGGCATTCCAAATATTGAGCCAAAGCTATTGTCAATCCCTTTAAATGATTTTATTTATAAATTTCGGTAGGACACGAAATTTACCTTGACAAAAGCAGAAATTGCTGATGAATTCCGGAAGTTTGCACAAATTTTCGCCACACCACAGCCACCGCCACCTTCAATTGCATGACGGCATAATGCGGATCCAATCAGCTCTGCCAACTGCTCATCGCAAAACGCACCCCCAATCCATTGCTCAATTTGTGGCGCATGAGCGATTAATTGAAGTGCTCGCAGTTCTGTGATCGCCCTTTCGACTTCATGTTCTGTCATCACTTTCTTCTGAAAATGAATTAATGTTCACTTTAACGAAGACGAGAAACTACCTTGTTCTGTTGTTGTGCAAAATGGTGATGCGTTTCTCTTTTCGAGTTGACCCGTTTGGAATTGTTTGTGGCGGATTTGGTGGAGTTCGAGTTCGAATTAGAACCAAATGATTTCTGAATGACAAGCGTTTCGCGCGTATGTTGTTTGGAACGCAAACAAATACCTGAGATGAGGGTGTGGAATCGGAACTCAACGAACTCTCAGTTCTCTTAAGACGACCGTCGTCTAGAGAAGCGCGAGAGCTGGCGCGAGAATTGTTACTCAAATCTCCGCTTTCACATTGTTTATTGTTGTTTTCTGCAAATCGCATTTGAGCATATTATTCATTTTTTTGCAACGTTTCGTGGAATTAGCAAATATTTGATTAGCTTGTATAATATTGAACTTATAATAAAAAATAGTTGTATTATCAATAGAAAACTTGTAATTTTGATTTTTCCGTATTTTAAGAAAAACTGTATTTTTTTAAACAAAATAAATAACCAATTTCAAATAAATAAATAATAAGAATTTAATTTTTTAAACATAATAATATCTACTAACGAACTTTTTTGTAAATAAATTATCATTATGGAATAGAGTTTGTAAATATTTTGTTGATTGAAATGTGCATAATATTAATTATATTGTTGAATCTATCCCTAACAATTTAGTTTGTATCTAAAAATCACCTCCCAAGTAAGACTAGTTGGTCTAGTGTTTCAATAACATTTTCTATTATTAAAAATTTTCAGCACGTTTTCTAAGCGCGTTGTATTTTCATTGGAGCGCTGAATTCCATTTGGAGTGGTGAATTTAATATTAAAATCTGTTAAAGTGTGTTTATTAATTCAAATTTCTTAGCATATATATTAATCAGCTTAATATTGGAAGTATTTTTATTTAAAAATGAATCTTATCTCTGACTCTCTGTAGAATCTCTGTAGACTTTAGTAAGCGATTTGAATTATCGCCAATAAAAACCCGGTGCACGCCAACTGGTATGTAAATAAAATAGGCTCAGGAAACCTGCTCAAATCTAACTTTTTGTAAAGATATTAGTATTTTTAGATAGTTTAAGGAAAGCATAGTTAAATTGTCGTAATCAATTTGATATCGAAGATGCTTAAAAAGTTTCAGACACGCTTAAAAATCGGAGAATCGTTATTTCCAGTTGGCGTGCCGGTGTAACTAGTCATAACAACTTTTTTGTAAATATTTTGTTGATTGTAATTTGTTGATGGTTGATTTAAATTGTGTTGATATAAATTTTGTTGATTTAAAATTCATCTTATGTTAACATTTATTTCCCTCGTTATATATGTTTTCCTGTTATTACGTAGTCAATAAACAAGTATTATACTGATATTCTAAAAGTTATCTTTATGGACAATACTCCATTGCCACGAAGTAGTAAATATTCTGAAATTACAAAGAAAATGACGGAATCTGAGATAAAACCGAATAGTTATAAAACAAATTACGCTTTCTCGAAAATGTATTGATTTCTTTTACGGTAAAGGTATTAAGTATTCTTCATGTTTGACTATTCAAAATACTTAAAATATTGGGTTGAGGAATAAGTTCGTTCAGTTTTATATTTTCTTTTGCTTCACAACAATTTTCTTGTTGCTTGACAAAGTGTATATATTTATATGATAGGGCTTTTTCTGCTCTTCAAAACTGTGTTTTTAGTTTGTTCTGAAATGTTGAACAGGCTTAGAAATGAATTATCCAGGAGACAAGAACCAGCATTTTCGAAATCTGCTATTCTTCGTTTAATACACATTTATTCTACAAAGGAAATAAAAACAATATCTATGTTTTCAAACTAATTTGATATCATTTAATCAAATTGTGGTTTCTGTCCTCAAGTCCAAGCTTGCACTTTTGTGCATCTAGTCCAGTACGGAATATACTCAATGGTTCTTGGCCATAAGGAATATATCAATGATCATATATTCCTTATGGCCAAAAACAATCTTTTGAGTTGGTGATTGCTTCACTGTCGGGGCATCATCGGTAATGTGATGAGACCATGAATGCCACTCACTTGGGTCGCATCATAACCCAGCCAAACTTTTCCGATTATTCAACCCAACGGTTGCTTGGCTATCAGTTCCACCGAGGACTTACATATTACATCGAAAGCAAAAATCAGCCGAAGCCGCTCGAGAATAATGCAGTGTGTATGTAATGCAGACGTGTTTAGGCGTTTCTACTGCACAAAAATGGTTCGCAAAGTTCAAAAATAGCGACTTTAATCTTTCGCACAAGGCTCGAAGTTGAAGATCTGTAGAATTAGACGAAAAGCATCTGAAGACACTATTGAAGGATGTTGGAGTTTAAAACGCTCAACAAGGAGCTCCATCTTGTCCAGCTGCGCCTCATAAATAAGAATATTCGATTGAACAGATCCGACGATAAGGTCAGGTTATGTTGCTCCACGACAACGTCAGGCACATGCTGCCGAAGTGGTCAAAACCTCCAAGAGCGAGGTTTCTTCAGCATCGACCTTACTCTACGGGCCTTGAGACATCCGATTATCACTTCTCTGTCAAACCAAATGAGGGATGTTACCATCACTGGTCGAAGAGGACCTCAAAAACTGGCTCAAAAACTTCTTCGACACCAGATGAGTGGAACGAAAGGTTTTGAATTTCGGAATGAGAAATACGGAATTCGGAATTTTGAACGTATCCTGTGTTGTTAACGTTTTTATGAAGTGAATTTTCGAAATTCACAATCAAAAACAAAATTTCTGAAATGCGGATTTCCGCCCATCTCCGGCATCAACAAAATGATCGAGAGGTGGGAGGAAGCCGTAACGGTAACGGCAAATACATAATTGATTAATTTATTATTATAATTATTGCCTTTTGCTCAAATAAATCTTTGTGAAAAATCTCTACGAACTTATTCCTCAACTCAATATTTATCTTTATGGACAGTACTCCACTACCACGAAGCAGTAAATATTGAGCTAAAGCCGAAGATTAATAAAAAACAAAAAATGATGATTTCTCGACTGTAATGGTTTATTTTACGAAACAGGTATTAATATTCTTCATATCGGACTATTCAAATTTCTTAAAATAGTACAAATATTTTTTGAAATAACTATAAGTATTTTTGTGTAATTACTTAAGGGAACATGCGCAAACATTTTCAATTGTTCTAAAAAAATATTTAAATTGTACGTGGGTTAAATGTCTATCTCGGTGGCATAAGTACTAATCTAATTTTTAAAAAGTTATAGTTATAATAAATTAATTTTAAATATTTCCATTATAATTATAGCCAACCTTCATTAAGTTGTTTAATACATTCGGACAGCTTTTGACCGGCTGCCGCCCTCGGTTTCGTCATTGTTGCGGAACTGACGGATGACGTTCCATCGGATCGAAGTCCTGTAATTGATAAATGTTAACATCAACTTTATTCTATCGTTACCAGGTGGACGATAGATTTGCATTGCGGGACGGACGGTCGACTTCTTGGTTGATTGGTTAATAACACTATCCTGTTGGATATTTTCTTGCTGCAATTATAGGATCATTATAATTTGGAAATCCACTCTTTTATTTAAAACATATTTCATTGTATTGCTATATAACGATAAACGAGCCATAAATGGATGATAAAACTAGACAGTAATGATCGTTGAAATATTGTAAAGTACATCGCATATGTATTTATTATCAATCAGCGCGACAACGTTCCGAAAATTATATGCAATTTGATATGGAATTATGCAAAATTCATCAAATATTGAATCGAATTGAGTGGAATATTGTCGAAAATGTGAATTTTTTGTTATTTACGATGACATTAACCGCCGATTATATTGATTGGGTTTTAGCACGAGCTAGTTCGAATGATAGCAATCAAACAAAAATGAGTTGAGAGGAAGTAATGAGCAAGAAGAACTCTGTTGGCGGATATTGCAATGTTTAATGTCGCTTGATCGATTGTTGTTGTTTTTTTTAATTCTTTTGTAATTTGATATGAATGTGTAGGTAGAAGTTCTAATAATGATTTATTCGATACACGATCATCATAAAAATAGTTCGAAAGGTTTAATATGTTGTGAGTGATTAGAGTTAGTTCTGACAATCAATATTATCAATTTAATTTATAAGAAATAGAAACATATTTTATTATTTTCCTAAATTCCTGCATTGAATGGTGTGCTCCGAAATATTATATTTAAAATAAATTTTTCAAAGTGCAAGTATAAGAAAATAGAAATTAATATCTTAACCCCATTATAATATTTACAAAAGGCTGGTCAATTATAGTATATTTCAAAATAGTTGACGACGCAATCACGCTGCAAATACGGCATACTAATTCAAAATCGTTTTCAAATCGATTATTTTATTTTATTTTTGTGACATTTTTTAATTGTTATTGCTTATATGGAATAAAATAATCGTTTTGAAAATGAATTTGAGTTTGTATGCCGCATTTGCAGCGTCGTCAACTATTTTGAAATAGTCTATAGAAAGAAATTCAAAATCATTTCAGTAAATTAGAAAATATTATATAAAATATGAAGTTAATAATAAGTGATTTAATTTCTTACAAGGGAAGTGTTTTAGGTCGGGCTCTCAGATTTTGATAAAACTTTGCAGATAGATTCCCGACCTAAAACACTTCCCTTGTAAGTATATGTTATGAGAAATTGATTATTTCAATTTTAATATTATAAAAAATAAAAATAACCTGAAACAGGCAAAGTTTTATAACCAGTGAACGTGCTTCAACTTTACTTTGCAGAAAAATACTATTATTTCAAATTAGTTTAAGAATAACTTGTCCAAATTGTCAAGAAGAGTGTTTTCTAGAAAGTCCGAAAAAACCTTAACATATTCTTAAAAATTGGAAAATCACTATTTTAATTTGGCGTGTTACGATAACTAATGTTATAAATACCAAATATTAATTTTTAATATTTTACTTAAAGCGCATATGAGTTCTTCCATTAGAAAACAATTTTGCATTAATTATTTTTCTAACAAGCGAAAGCAGTTCTTATTTTTTCCATTTTATAGGTATTTTTCTTTTCAGAGATCGGTGCCTAATGGAAGAGGAAAAAAATAGGATAGATTTAAGTTCTCGTTTGGACGGCCACCAGGCACCGATCTCTGAAAAGGATAATATTATTTTGAAATATACGTTAATTAAATTGACATAGTATTTGCTCCATTAGAAGATTCCTTTAAATTTATCATTGATATGAATAAATAAAAGTGCTAATATAAAATTTAGTTAAATTCAAAATTTAATGTTTTGCAATAATATATAATATATTATCAAAATCTGAGAAATTGACAATTCCAATTTTATTTTTATAAAAAATAAAAGTAATAAATCTGACGTGATCTAGAAATTTTGAAGAAATATAATGAAAAACAGAGAAATTATTCACGTAAATTGAATATTTGTTTCATTTTATCTATGAGACCATTGAAAATAATTCAAAAATGATCAAATCAAACCTTTCATATTCTTACAAGGGAAGTGTTTTAGGTCTCCATCTCAGATTTTGATAAAAATTTGCAGATAGATTCCTTATGATCCAAATAGTATACTGACAAAAAATTAGGACCTACAAAATGGTTTAAGTGGGTAAAAAATGGGTCTAAAACCCAAAAAATCGCGATTTTCAAACGCAAATTTTATATAGTTAATGTTAATCAATCCGGTTCATATTTTAAGGGGTATACTATCTTATTAAAAACTATCGTTTTATTATATATTTTTTTAATTTTCACGTGTTTTACGTGAACCTGTTTTTAATAAATAATGGTTTTATTGACCACCGAAACATCGGGGCAACAGCGCAGTGGCAAGACGACGGGACATGGAACAGCAGGGCGAGGGTTCGATTCTCATTGGGGGTGGTATGTTTCTATTATTATTAATAATCATTCTATATTCGAACATCTCTGTGGCGCTTTTTTATTTTTACTTTTCAAGATTTATATGATAACCTTTAAATGTATTATTTATTAAATCAACAATTATAATGATTCTCAACAATCATATGTTGAAAGCATAAAAATTTTTCACAATAAAGACAACGTATAAAAGATACATTTTTACAGTTACTTATCTCACAGCCGTTGGGGATCTCTTTTGGGAATAATAGTTGCTTCGGTGTATAAAAAGATCCTGGACGGTCGACTTTATATCCACTAGCAAACCAACTGTACTTTACCCAACTGTGGAGTTTCGGTGAACAAAGCTGACGGTAAATTAAAGACAAAACCTATGAACATATTATAATCAAGCATCTAAAAGTTAGTTACCTGAAGTGTGGAAGACCTTTGATGTATTTGAAAGCTTGGTTCACATAACCGTGCATACTCCGTGATGATTTTTATAACACTCTTGAATCCTCCAAAGACACCGACATCCAAGGGTTGAATCATACCTGTACAACCAGCAGGAATTTGCAGTGTTTTTAATTTATTATCTTCATTATTTGGGTCCGAATAACCGTTTGCATCTTTCCATCCGTTCCATGAATCGATAATAAGCAACGAGCTAGCCGGAACCCATTCATCGAAAATTACTGTGTTCAAAAATTCCTTCATCAACGGTTTTGTCATAATGTGGCTCGTATGACAGCGAACAACCAAGTTGGAAAAAGAACTTCGAAAATTTCTTGGAAATCTTCCGTTGTTTTCTTTCAGAACTACGAAAAGACGAGGATGTAGTTTTCCTTCTGCAGATATTACAGGAAGCACTGTGTAGCTGTGAGTAGTGGAACTCACAGTGTTCACAGTGCATTCAACTGTTTTTGTGCCTGTGTACGTCAATGTTCTCGCAGTGTTCATTTCCAATTGAAAACCACTTTGATCTGCATTAAAGATCCTTCTAGGTGAAAATGCTTCCAACTCCTGATTTGCCACAACCAAAAAGTTTTCTGCACTGGCCAATAGTTCATCTCTTTTCTTATGTCGTATCACAGACACAAACTTCGTGATCTTGCGGGAAGAAATTCCATGTGCATCATATCCTTTTTCGAATGTATAAAATGTCGATTATCTGGTAAATATTATAAATCGAGCAACTAGTCTAAAAACATCCTCAAAGCTGTGACAACGTTGTCTTTATATTGAAATTTTTTTCAAAAGCTTCAATATATGATTTTGATAATAATTATAATTGTTGATTTAATAAATAATAGATTTCATTATCATTATAATCTTGAAAAGTAAAAAAGCGGCCCGGAGCTATTCGACTAGTAATAGAAATAGAAACATATCACCCCCAAGAAGAATCGAACCCTCGCCCTGCTGTTCCGTGTCCCGTCGTTTTGCCACTGCGCTGTTGCCCCGATGCTTCAGTGGTTTTTAAATCATTATTTATGAAAACGCACAATTTAAAATAAAATTCATTAGCTTTATTCCATTATTGTGGGTAAACGGGATATTTCTGAATTTCAAACCGATTTTTCACCTACTTAAACCTTTTTGTAGGTCCTAATTTTTTGACAGTATACTAATCAAGCCATAAGGAATCTATCTGCAAAGTTTTATCAAAATCTGAGATGGAGACCTAAAACACTTCCCTTGTTAGATTTTGATAATAGTCGTCGCCAAATGTGATTATTTTTGCAGTGCTTATCGTATTTGGCGACGGCTATAGAATTTTTAAACTTAAAGACAAACTAGCTAACTGTAAGTTAAGGGGAAAAGGAGGAAAGAAAATAGATTTTATAGATTTTAACTTTGCTGGAAAACTCCTTATGTTTTTATTTCATTTTTCTTCTTATTGAAATTGATTGGAATAAACAACAGTTGAAATTATAAGAATAGATACTCATTTATGATGCTAGAATCTTTAATTTCCGAGGTTTTCAGAATTTAGAGAGAATTTCATATATTTTTTCCATCTAATATACTAAAAATTTTGCTATTTTGGTATAAGTTATACAAAATTTTCCAAAAAAATAATAAATGAAAATAATAGCTTTTATTATAAAATTCTAAACTCTTAACAATTGAGAAATATTTCAATTGTTAATTTGGGAGGCAATTGGAACTGTACATATGTCCAAATAGGAAATTTTTTCTTCATTTTTTGAAAAATTGTTTGTGGTTTTCAATAAACTGTTATTGTATCTAAATGTTATCTATAAGTTAGACTTTATATTTAAGTATTATCAAGTTATGAGAAATTGACAATTCCAATTTTATTTTCATAAAAAATAAAAGTAATAAATGTGATTTGATCTAGAAATTTTTAAGAAATATAATGAAAAACAGAGAAATTATTAACATAAATTGAATATTTGTTTCATCATCTCTTTGAGACCATTGAAAATAATTCGAAAATGTTGAAATTAATTATCAATTTCTTATATTTTGATAATAAAATTATATAATTATATCTGGGTCCCACCCATCATGCTTTATTAAACTGGGTGGCATTCTTTTTAATTAGGTTGCAGCAATTGCCTCAATAAATGGAATACAGCGAATTTTTTGCTAAAACATTTTTGGTTTTTTTTTTAAATTTTTTTAACACCTTTTTATTAGTATGCTGTTAAAAAGTAGTTAAATAACTTATAACTTTCTGTTAAATTATTAGAGAAGTTAGGAAATTTATGTCTAAATGAACTGCTCATTTTATTTAACAAAAAGAAAAATAACAGTTTTCCATTAATTTCTATTATACTTTTCAGAGACCGGACTCTAATAGAAGAGAAAAAATGTAAGAAATAAATTATATTCTCGTTTGGACGGCCAAGCGAACACAAAGTACTTTCCCATCTATTCCTATTCACCGTGTCTTATCCATTTTATTGAGACAACACACATTGATGAGATAGATTTTCTAATAGTGGCCGGGAAAATGAGTTATTTTTCTTATTTTTTTGCTCTTCTCTAAGGCACCACTCTCTATACAGTATAATAGAAAATATCCGAAAAAGACAATATTTTATAAATACTGAAATGCATATTTTTAGTGAAAAATTAAAAATAAAACTTAATTCTCTGGATATGTGAAAATCTGAAACTTCTAATGAGACTCTAAATTTTCCCTGGATCGTGGAGTTCGTTTTAGTCAAGATCATTCGGTCATCTATGACTATGAAATGGAGTGAGCCGTGGTTGAACGGAATTATCCTTTTTTTCTTTCCTGCACGTCACCCACAATATAAGCATAACATGTAACCTAGCAAAATAACATTAAAATATTACTGTTATAAAAGTGATTTTAAAGGGCTAAAATCTTAATATATAGGATCGAGTTGAATATTGAGTAAATTCTTTGATTTAAAATATCCAGTTCAGATATTATTCAGCTGAATATTCAGAAAAATCATCTAGTAAAATTCGGTTAAAATCCGTGAAATAGTATCCATAGAATATTATTTTCGGTTGGCATCTAATTGCGCAGAAATTATTACATTTTGCAGAAAACCAAATTTTAGAGTTCTTCTTTACACATAAAAAATATATATACATATAATATTAATGAAAACATTCAAAATCGAGAAAACTATTCTGGAAATTCTACCATTCTTTCTTTTATTCGTCGTTTAATTAGCAAATAAGAATATTGTATTGCCCTTTTCAGAAATCGGTGCCTAATGGAAGAGAATTAAATTATTTGATAATACTGTAGGATAATACTGTAGCAATACATTGTAGCTGGATTGCCAAAAAGTTTACCGCAGCTGGCACGCCAAATCGAAATGACTATTTTTCAATATCTAAACGTGTCTTACAAACTTACACGTATTATTTCCATATAAATTGAGAACTCATTGTCTCTAAAAAAACATGCGCTTCCTAAAGAAATTTGCAAAATGACATCTTTTCTGATCCCTCAAATTAACCATTCAATTTGGGGTGCAGCTGGAAATTTGACATATCCTCCAATGACACCTACCAGTGATGGAGATTGGATAGGATTTGATTACAAGAACTTTTAAAGGAATTGCTACAGAAATATTTTTTAAAATGATTTAAATTATTGTTTCAATTAATATCAGTTTCATGAAGGTATTACTATTTTAAATGAAAGAAGACATCAATTAGAAGAGCACAACAATTGAAAATGTCGATATTTCGACTTATAAACGCCTACTACACATTTTCACGTGTAACATTTAAATCAATTTCATCGTCAATTTGTTTTTTTTCTTAAAATATCTAAAATACCAACTTCGTCATAAGAAAATGACATTTGAGCTTCTTAAATGAGTAACAGTTTTTTTTTACAAATTCAGTTGGCGTGGAAAAGGAAAATTTAATCATAACCTTTAGAAATTCTAAGATTTAAGACGACGATCTTCTTCGCGGAGAGGATAATTCTGATAACTACGATTAAATTATTTTAGAAGATGATCGAGAAAATCCAGATGGATCGAGAAATATTTTGTCTAACTTTTCAATTGTACAGCTCTTCAAAGATTTTGAAGATTTTAAATTATTTAAAAGTATTTTATTAATCCACACGTATCAGATAAATTGCACATGTTTTCTTTAAAATAACTCAGGCGCTTTAAATTTATAAGAAAAAGAAAATCTAAATGACGTTTTGTCCGAGCCACGCAAACCTAAAAGAAATACCAATCAAATATGACAAACGGACAAAAATATACAATGAATAAGCACCGTTAATGAAAATAAAAGCAATAATGTATCGCTCTAAATGTAATAAATAGTTATGATTCTTGATCATTGTTTCTTCTGTGAGAAATAATCAAAATTGAAGTTTGATATGAAAAATTAATTAAAATTCTAAAGTCGTGTACAACGGAACAAAGTATAAAATTTAGTGAAGCTTACAAAAATTTATACAAACTAAAGTCCATCCCAGACAAATAAAGGCGCACACAAATACAAGGCTCTTATCGCAATTTGTAACAAAATTAGAATTAAAGTAATTCGCAACTTGAAAAATCTTGTGATATACAAACATTGTTAGTGTAAAATAAACATTTGATAACTATGAAAAGGTTAACGATTCTATTATTAGCTTTTTTGTTTGAATAATGTTAATAATTGATTTTTGTTCCGTATTACTTTAACAAGAAATCACGTGAAAAGAATAACATACCTGTGCTACTTCCATTGTACCTTACAGTCGACAAATTAAGGGGATTAATGGAAAGGGGTGTTAATTTCAGATATGCGAAACAAAAACAAAAATATTGTTGGGAATTTAAGAACAAAAAATTTTTATATGACCTGTCTCCCTTTACAAAACAAAAGTATCGTGTGCTCTATTTCGTCACACTATTGGGAACAGCCGTTTAAGCAATACAAAAACTGTCACTATCTGTTCTATTGATTTTATCAGCGATATTTTGTACAGGCAAACACAAAGTCGCCTGAAAAACAAGAAACACCAAAAAAAAAACTAACGGAAAGGGATTTATATCAAAATTCGAATTTTGATGGTTGCAAAATATTCACAAAATGAAAGAGGGGAATTTTCTCTTTGGTTATAGAGAATTGGAAATTGATAGTGGTTATAGTGGATCGTCGCGTCTCGTCCTGAAAAAATATATGTATATAATTGTCGAGCTATATAAACAAACAACAACTAAAAACATGAAATACATGATAGAAAAATTGACGAAGAAAGATATAAGATTTTTTAGAAGCTGATACGTGGAAAATTGCTTTTGCACTTTGATGAAAACATTTAGGAAAAGATATTTGCACGCTAATTGAAATTATAATAATTTAAGCTGAAAAGAGGGAGCTTTTAAAGGAGCAAGTTATAATTTTAGAACAATGAAAAATCTTCTACACCTCAACTTCTATGGTAAAAGAATGAGCTCAGAAAGCATGCTAAAATAAAACTTTTTATTGTCGTGGTGTAGGTTGATGAAAAATTAGGGGTAAAGGAGCATACCGAAAAAAAATATGGTCACGCTTGGGCAGGTGTAGATTTAATTTACACTGTGTTTACTATTTCGCTTTTTTTCATCACAATTTTGTTTCATTTTGTTTTCTCTTACTAAATTGGTTGTTAAATCAACATAATAATTATTATAATAAAAATTATAGGTATAATTTATTATATTTAGGATCGAAATAATAAACAAATTGCAAATTAAATATACACCAGCCCAAGCGAGACCATATTTTTTTCGGTATGTTCCTTTACCCCTAGTTTTTCATTAACCTACACCACGACAATAGAAAGATATTAATATTTATATATAGTTTTAGACATTCTTAATTAAATTGTATTCAAAATTTTTTAAAATTATAAGCACGTAAAAATTTCCAAACACTTTTAAAAATAGAAAAATTGTTATATCGATTTGGCGTGTTTCTAATTTTATCTTAAAGAATATAGACGCGTGTGAGCCCATAAGTGAGTATTCTTGACTAAATCATCCTCGCATTTTATGTTTGTAATTGGAATTATTGCAATAATCAGCATATTCTACTGAGTTTCTATGTTCAGGGATAGTTTAGGGAAAACAATACACAAAATACTGTGGTATATCTAAACACTTCAACTCATTTCAATTTATACACACTAGGAACGATTGGTTAATTTTATTTAATTTGTCTTATTTTTTAAAAATTAAACCAACAAGCTTGTTTCCCATTCCATTTCAAATTTTCTTATTTGGTTTATTTATATTTTCTATGCTCTCCAATTGAATTGAAAATAGAAAAATTAGCCTGTTTAATCCTGTTTTTCTAATTTCCACGTAAATAATCTAGACTTATTTTTTCATTTCTTTTTCATATTCATAGATGTGTGCAAAATTATGTTTTAAGTATGATATTATTCTGGAATAACAATGTTAAGGATTTTATCTGAACTTTTAATTTTCTAATTTCAATTGGCGTGGCTATGTTTTCCACCAAAGACGAGCAGAATGACAGTTTTTGAATTTTGGAATCCGGAATTCGAAAAAAAATTGATGTTTCGGAATCCGGATTGGAAAAATGACCGGAATTCCGCCCGTATCTGGTGTTAAAGTTTATTTTAAAAGTGAATTTTAGAAGATTCGGATTTAAAATACAAAACTTTCGGAGTCACATTTGAAAATTTGGAAAACGGAATACGGAATTCCGCCCATCTCTGTTTTCTACTAAATTTTTTGTTGATCAAAATGTTATAATTTATTCAAAATTGATAAAATTGTTATTGATATTTTTACTTGAACAATATTTTTAAATGGTTTTTGAGAGAAAAGTAACAATATAGGAAAAAAATTAGGATGGTGAGGTTGTTGTTTGGACGGACTTTCTTTTTAGACGGCCATTCTTTTTTACGAAATTATGGGCAGCACATATTTAAGAGGAATTGAGAAAAATATTGTTTGTGGCTGTATGGCCGTCCATCATTTGCTCTTCTTTTATTGCTCTTCCATTAGGCATCGATTTTTGAAAAGGACAATATGTATATATAATTGAGTCGTTGTTTCGTATGCACCAGTGATGGGGTTACTTCCCCCGACCAGGGTATTTTCCCTAAAAAGGAAAGTCCCGGTCTCTGGATCTTTAAAAAAAGGGCCCATCACTGGTATGAATCACTGGTATGCACTTGGTAATAATAACGATTTTTTCAAGCGTGTCTAAGAGACTTGGCTTGAAATTTTTCGTAGATTAAATAATTTTCAATCTAATTAAGTCATAGTATAACACAAAAGATAGAAAAATGAGAAAATAGTTTTAAAATGAATAAAACCAAAAAATTCCGAAAAAAAACGGTTGAAGCATTGCCATACCCCCAAATCGAAAAGAGGAAGGTTAAGCTGAGAACCAAAGCGCACACTTTACTAGTCACTCTTGATAGTCCCGTTAACGTTAATTATATATTTAATTATAATTATTAACATTTGTTTTCACGTTACTTGTGCCCTAGTTTTGTTATCAACTTATCTAATCGTGTTGTCATATTATTCTTATTCCTAATATCCGAGCCAATAAACGTTAGCCCATAACACCACCAGCCTCTAGGATCATAACAGTGATGATCAGGATGAGATTCGAACTCACGCGGGAAAATCCCAATGGATTAGCAGAGGAAACGACCAAAAGGAAAAAGGATCAACAACTAAAATAACCTATTTCTCCACACCGGAAACATTTTAGTTGTTGATCCTTTTTCCTTTTGGTCGTTTCCTCACTGTCCTTCTGTAGAATCATAACAGTGGCGATCAGGGAACAATTCGGACTCAGGTTTATTTGATAATTGTACTATTGTTATTCATTATTTTCGGTAAGCGTGTATATTATTTTTTGTTATTACTTTTTAAGATGCCAATCGAAGGAAAAGATGATCTTATGGAAATTCTCTTGAAGCAGATGGAAGAGAACTGGAAGCTTACGCAGCAGTTAAGCGAACAGTTCCAATATATTTGTCAAATGAAGCTGGACAGATCAATCGACAATGAGGCAATGGTTATTAGCGCGATATCCAGTAGGATAGAAACATTCAACTACGATATCGAGGAGGACCGGACGTTTGACGAGTGGTATGCAAGACACAAGGGAATTTTCGAAATTGAAGGTAAAGATCTATCGGATGCTGGGAAACGTCAACTTCTGTTATCGAAGTTATCGAAGGAGTGTTATAATCAACTGTCAGCAAGGATCGCTCCAAAGTGCCAGACCGAGATTTCGTACAAGGAAGCTGTTGATCTACTCAACGAGATGTTCAATACTAAAGTGTCACTACTTTCAAGGAGACTTGCATGTCAAAATCTAAGGAAGGAAGTATCGTTGCTAGAATACGTCAATAAGGTCAACAGGACAGTGGAATACGCGAAGTTGACAACGGGAGATTGAAAAACGCTCTATTTCATACTAGGTCTAAAGGACAAGAGGGATGAAAATATGAGGAACCATCTCGTGAACATCATCGAGAAAAAAGCAAATGAAGGAAATCGCACCACATTACAAGAATTGCACGAAGAGTGGACAAGGATCGAAAAACTCGAGAAAACATACGCTCAGAAAATCTATACAGTTTCAGGAAAAATTCCAAAAAAAAAAGTTTTCAGATGATTTAGAATAAGTCTGCGAAAATTACGAAAAAATAACACGTGAGAACTACTAAGACATGTGTAAATATAGTAAAGCTTCAATTTTCATTTGGCGTGTTATAGGCTAATAAAAACAATTAATATTTCACAAAAAAGTGAAATTATATTAATTAGAATATTGATTTCTAAAAATATAGATACGTTCAGCCTTAATTGAATATATTCAATTGAATATACTTCTTAAATCTCAGAAGAGCGTCATTTAAAAATTCATCTGATAGTTTAACGCTTTGCATGGAATTCAATTTTTAATTTCAATTATTATCAAAAGAAAAGAAATTTAAAATTCAATTTCAACATTTTTGAATTATTTTCAATGGTCTCAAAGAGATCATGAAACAAATATTCAATTTATGCTAATTCTTTGTTCTCTGTTCTCTTTCTCTGTTCTCTTCTTCTCTGTTTTCTTTGTTTCTTCTCAATTTTCTCAATTTCTCTGTTTTTCATTATATTTCTTCGATATTTCTACATCAAATCAGATATATTACTTTTATTTTTTATGAAAATAAAATTGGAATTAGCAATTTCTTATTTTAATAATATTATATTAATATTCTTTAATTTTCAATTTGTTTATTATTTTAGTTATGTTTTGATATTTTCTAACCTAAAAAATAAAATGACAAGGAAAATTAAAGTACTATTTTTTTACTATTACCCTATTTTACCGTTTCATTGGATTCCTCGACGCAGACGGTTTTGTTTTCATCATTTCGATCAAAAGAGAAAATATAAGAGAAGTTTTTATGCACAAAAGTAGTGAAGAATTTTTCCTCCTCCGATGGGAGAAGGGGGGGGGGGAATGGTTGTTTGTTGTTGTTGCTCTTATGTTTGTCATTATACAAGGAATATAAGAATTAAAAAAATGAATATATGGCTACATTTAAAGATAAATTCTAAGCTAGTGAAGTGGTAATGAAAATGAAACACTCTTGATAGTATAGTAGATAAACAACTTGAGGAATGAATAAAGATGAGATATCTTATTAAAACTTCATAGGGAGATTTACGATCAGTGAACTGACAAAACCAATATAGGCACATGAAAACTGCCGGGCCCAAAAATGTGTTAGGGAAACGTAAGGATGACAAATACGGAGCATGCTCATCTGACACTACTCTACTTTGCCTAATGGATGGGATCGATAACATTTGGAGACCAATTTTTTCTAAAAATCCTGACCCTAAAAAATGGATTTTTATAATGGATTCGATTCATTGTCATCTAGAACCGACAGTACTAGAGGAGCTTAATCAGCTGTGCACGTTAGCAGTTATACCGTGTGGACTGACTAAGTATCTTCAACCATTGGACGTTTCTGTGAACAAACCATTTAAGGATTGATTAAGGAGCTACTGGGAATCTTGGATGGCCGATTTGAGCCAAGCAACTTTCACTAGAAATGGGAACCGAAAGAGACGTACGCAACAGTGACAAATTGGGTATCCAACAGTTTTATAGCATTTCGGATGATGTTATTTTTAACGGATTTAGAAGATCTTTAAGCCAAGATTATGATAGTGTTATGGAATTTTTATGTGATAGATTCAAATGTCTTTAATGTGCTAACCTTGTTAGATATATATGATTTTTATTCTTATAGGGTTTGATTGTTTTGGTAGTTAATGTATCCAAAAATTTGTTATCGATTAGTCAATAAACAATTCCAACTTTTATTTTGAGTAGAACTGTTTTCATTAAATATTCTGATGACAGACGAGTGTGTGGAGACATTAGACACGAAATGAGAGAAATCTATCTCTCCCCCCACCACCTCCCACCACATTCGAAATAGTGTACGAACGAAATCCAATAAAACGGTAAAATAAGGTAATGTCTTTTTCAAAAAAATAAGCCACATAGAAAACCAGAAAATTATTTGTGTAATAATATCTTTGAAAATGAAAATAATTATTAAATGTTAAAGTAACAAACAATTTATGAAAGAAAACACAAAAATGGCAGGAAAAGAAAAGCGAAACAGTAAACAAAATAAAAATTAAATCGACAACTGTCTCTTTGTCACCAAGCGAGACCAATTTTCTTTCCGTTATGTTCCTTTTAGCTAATCTATATCACGACGACAGATAAGTGACTAGAGATGTTTTCGAAAGACGATTTGCTTTAATTTTCAAAATGTTTTTCGTAAATAAAAGACGATTTGAATTTCCTATTAAAATAAACATGACAAAACATTTAATTTAACAATGTAAGATTGTAAGATTTAAAAAAAATAACAAACTTATTATCAGAATCGTTTACTGAATATTTGTCTGCATCAACTTCAGAAACCTAATTTACTCAAAGCCAATGAAGTCATAGCATTCAACAAAATAATAAAAAATCAGACCACACAACTTTTCAGAAATATAGTATACTAAGAGATCTAATGTGACATTTTCTATTTACTTAAACTAATCAAAATTTACAAAAAAACCATATCAATCAATAATCCGATAAAATTATGGAGACAAATAAAAACAAAAATCAAATTCTCTGAATTAATCAATAACATGGTATGTCATGTCTTGTATTTTATATTGTTTTGTCAATTCACGAAGCATCATACTCAAGAGCAAACCGTCGTCGCACTTGATAAGCCGAATCGCCGATGAAAACATTTGATGACAAGAGTTGGAATGATAATGCGCTGCTCGCGCGGCCGAAGTGATCGTAATAGTATTGGCGAGTAAATAATTATGCTCAGGAAGTGTTGTTGATGAAGTAAATATTAGCACATGTGATTTTTTGTGAAAAAATGACGTGTTAATTGGTGCTTAACTGATTACAGAGCAACCGAAACATTTGTCTTGTTTGTCTAAAGCTGCTCAATCACTGACAAGGATGTTATTAATAATTTGTTTAGGAAGAATAATTTATTTTAAAAAGGATAGGTTCCTAATGGAAGAGGTAAGAAGTAGAATAAGTGTTGCTACTGGAACTTACTGGAAACAATGCTTCAACGCAACTGCAGCAGCAAAAAAGATATGCCAAGTTGAAGGCAGGGTCGTGAATCGTACTACGCGAAATTGGTTCAAAAGATTTAACGACGGCGACACTGATCTCGAGGACAAGACACATTCAGGCCTACCTACGGCAGTGAATTATGAAGCAATCCGTGAAACTGTGGAGGCTATTCCATCAATAATTACTAGCAGATTGTCGGCCGAGCTCGATATTCCTCAAACATCAGTTGTACGACATCTTCACTTCACGCCCTTGGGAAAGTCAATAGACGCTGCCAAGAAGTACCTCATGCATTGACTGAAATTAAAGCTCAAAAACGCGTCGAGACTTGCCGAAAACTGCTCGAAAATCCACAAGATTACCGTTTTATTCGTAGAATTGTAACTTGTGATTAAAAGTGGTTCTACGTCAGTAATCCGGACAGCCAAATCAATGATTGGAACCCGGTCAAACGGCCGAACCGGCAGAAAAATGTGATCGTTTCTCAAAGAAGGCACTTCTGGGTGTTTGGGGGAATTTCGAATTCGTAATTTACTTCGAGATAGTTCCAAATGTTCGGACCATCGACGCAGACCTCCATTGCTCCCAACTTGGGTGTGCACATATAAATTACACTTTTATTTTTGAACTCTTAGTACTACAAATACCGAGAATTTAATGGTTTATTAAGAACTATTATTCCTTATCCTGCCCGGTTATTTTAAATTTTGGATTTCGAATGCTATTTATCGCTCAAAAATCAAAAAGGTAGGTGTTTTCAACTCAAAAAGTTTTGTAAGAAATTCTAGATATCAATTACTCATCAATAATGCACAGAAATAAAGTTAATTTTCTGCTCTATGTGCCAGATTTTCTCGATAATGACTAATAAAACATATTTTCATTACTTCTTTTTCAAAGTGTTGATAGCCGTCACCATTATGCGAATTTTGTTTTCGGAGCCACTCTTCTTTGCTCACGATGGATTATTAATTTTTAAATAAATACTACCAGTAAGCTATATCTATAGATTGCAAACTATTTGTAAATTTGGCTTTAGTTATCCTTTAATCAACTTTTAAAATATGCATTAGTCGACAACACTCCACTGCCACGAAGAACGCGTAGAATGCAAACTAGCACCAATTACGCAAGCTCGTGCGCAAGACTATTATTTTTTTATGAACATCATACAAAAGTTAAACTAATATTTCTATTAAACAATAATAAATAATATAGTCGTCGCCAAATGCGATTGCCGCCGCAAAGTGTGGCGCACTTTTTTAAATATTATTTTTAATTTCATTTTTATGATTTTTATTATTTTCCACATTTATGCCACGATTGAAACAACATCTAAAACATATTCTTCAATTTATTTAAGCAAAAACAGTATAGAACGAGCCTAAACAAGAAAATAATCATGAAAATTAAATGAAAAAATATTATTTAGAAAAAGTGCGCCACTCTTTGCCGTGGTAATCGCATTTGGCGACGACTATAAAATATTTTTAAAAAGAATAAAACATTGGAAGATGAAAAATTAATATTCGGATATAAAAATTTCCGCCCGTGAGTCAGATCCAACATATTATTGATATTGATAATTTGTGATTACAAGATAATGAAATAAAATAATGTGAATATCTTCATATTCGGCTTCCAGTATCATCCATTATTAGTAAATACACTAGCTGACAAGTTTTGTCACAAATGTTTTTTCGGGTTTAACTTTTTTGTGACTTGACCAAATTGGCTGAGTTTTTGATATTTTATGTGAATCAGTGTTTAAAATGTGATAGTAGCAAAATTTGGTTTAAGTTACCATGGCAATTTCGGTACCACGCATTCCGTTTTCCCTCATATTGGTAACAGCTTGCCGGGTGGCAATTGGAGTTTCTTCACGTGGAGTCATCTCTAAAATGTTGCCAATTACTGCTATTTTCAATAAATTATGAAAAAATATAATTGAACTTTAAAAATTATTAAAAATTCAGTGCAAAAAAGTGCGTAATATCTTTGAGCTACGCGTTTTACGATAAACGCTTGTCACTGTAAAACGGATCATCTTAATCACAAGCGGGAATTTGGAAAATAATCTACTACCATATAAATCTATCATATCAAAAAATCAGCCAATTTGGTCAAGCCACAAAAAAGTTAAACCCGAAAAAACATTTGTGACAAAACTTTTGTCAGCAAGTGTAAATTCAAGTTCCGTTAAACGTTTTACGAAATTAATGAAGGGCATTTTTTATTAAGAAAAGAAAATAAAAAACATATTTCATCCGCGATATATTGTTCATGCGCTTGTACACCAACCGCACTTAAACGGCCCGAAATTTTTAACATCCGAATTTTTTCGAATATCTCCTGAGCTTTAGAATTGTATGATTTTCTAGGTTTAAGTGACTTTTATGTGCTACTTGTTTATCATAAATTCTATAAAACAAAGCAGAAAATCAGGTTTTAAGAGGATATATCATAAACACTAAATTATTTGTTTGTCTAAAAATATTTATTCTTAAGTAATATTTGTTATTGATAAATTGTCATGATATTAAAATCAAGTTTGATGAAGATTATCCAATATCACTAAAGTAAGAAAAGAGGTAATTGTATTGAAAGAAGAAACATATAGTGCGCTAACTATAATCACATTGAGGATTTAAACGTGCTTCAAAATATATACACTAGCTGACAAAAGTTTTGTCACAAATGTTTTTTCGGGTTTAACTTTTTTGTGACTTGACCAAATTGGCTGATTTTTTGATATTATAGATTCATATGGTTGTAGATTATTTTACAAATTCCCGCTTGTGATTACGATGATCCGTTTTACAGTGACAAGCGTTTATCGTAAAACGCGTAGCTCAAAGATATTACGCACGCTCAAAGATATTACGCACACTCACTGCATTTTTTAATAATTTTTAAAGTTCAATTATATTTTTTTCATAATTTATTGAAAATAGCAGTAATTGGCAACATTTTAGAGATGACTCCACGTAAAGAAACTCCAATTGCCACCCGGCAAGCTGTTATCAATATGAGGGAAAACGGAATGCGAGGTACCGAAATTGCCATGGTAATTTAAACCAAATTTTGCTACCATAACATTTTAAACACTGATTCACATAAAATATCAAAAAATCAGCCAATTTGGTCAAGTCACAAAAAAGTTAAACCCGAAAAAACATTTTTGACAAAACTTTTGTCAGATAGTGTAGGTGATATGCAAGGTAATATTTTTCTCAAACGTTTTTTCTAAATGTTTTTTTTTCAGAACGACCGATTCTTACACTTCATACATTATTTAGGGAAACTAAATTTTTCTATGAAATAAATACTGTGTCTAATAAATGTAAGAAAGGGAAAACGATGGAAAAAAAATAGGAGGTATAAAAGAGGATCAGGGAAACGTTAAAACATGCAATTCCCATTTAACAGGAAACCTAAGGAAATTATAATAATAAATAGTGCCAGTGGACAGACAATTTTGAACTAAAACTAGTATACATAGAATTTACATATAATTGTAAGAGCCACAAAAAAATCAGGTTCTTCATAATATATTAATTAGAGGAAATTTCGAGACCTCCCCGAATCGACTGAAAAAGACTCTATTTCATGGTCAAAGAAAATGTCTTATCCCTGTTTCTGAATGCTGGAATTTTTCTTAAGATAAAATTTTTTCTATGAATTTCTCTTTTTGGAGACATAAAAGATAAATTAAATCCATCACGATCAGGTGAAGATTTAATTGAAAATCTACAATTTACTTCTGCGTATCCCAACAAAACTTTAGATTTAAAAAACTAAGAAATTTAATTGTTAGATTTTAGCAATAGAGTGTAAGAATACTTTAAAATTTTAACAACTTCTATATTCCTGATGATCGGTTCTTGCAAGTGAAAATGATAAAATAAATAAAATTGAAAAACAATCCTAAAAGAGAAAGTAATAACACTACGAAAAAAAATGTTGCTTTCTAATAGAAGACTTAATGAATATTTAAAAAATATAATTGAATGTTTTGAATTGATTTAATCCTATTATTTATTACAATAACTTGAATGAACTTAAAATCAAAGAAACAGAAGGACACAAGGAAAAATCGAAAACAAACAAACTTTGTTAATCCTCTAATTTTTTATTAAAATATTTTTGCACTCATTAACTGCTCGCAAAGAATTATTAGTGAGAAAAAGCACAAGAGAAACTTAATAAATCAATAGAATTGTTGAGAATTATTGATTAAAAAACATAATTTTTGTCTTTTAATAATAATAATAATAATAATATATGTCGTATTGCGGTTGGTTTAAACCATTTGATCCAGAAATTGAAATGTGAGATGCCACAGATGTGATCGACGAAGTTTTCTATCTCTCCCTCTACTTTTTTTTAACAATTTATGATATATATTGCACACTTCTCATCAATTTATTTTGATTATGCTTGTTTTGAGTATTATTGAACATGAAACATCTTGTGCAATCTTTCTTCGATTTCAATAATTGTTACAAATTTTTGATAAATGAGTTTTTGGGTTTACACGAATTCTCAAGCTATGAATTACACGTATTGCAGTGATGGGAGGGAAAGAGGTTGGTAAAACGTCGGGGAACTTCAAATTTAAGTTTAAACCTCCGTGGACAGGGTTCGGGTTTTCAAAAAAAAAAAAACCGGCCTGGTGTTGAAAAAATCTAAAAAAAAACAAGAAAGTTGCGACATTTATAGGTAATATGTATAAAGTTGTAGATAAATAAGAAATAAAAAATAAACAATGTTCCTCATTTCATTTATATCTGATGCAAGCTAAATTTAAGTTAAAAACTGTACTGTGATGTATTTAAGAATATAAAATGGGATTTTCACATTATTGGAATCATTCCATTATATTCCTGCACGCCGAAGGGAGAAGTCCTTCACATAGACTGACAGGGATGTGCGATGGGGCGCGCTAACATTTAAACGAATAATTTAATTTATTTTTAAATTTTCAGTTTTAGCTTAAAATTTCTATATTATCCGTATATTTGTATTTTATTTCCTATTTCACAACAATTCTAATAAAAATGTGCACTTTCTGATATACTTGGTTTGACTATAATTATTCATTAATGATGTGATTTTAACCGTTGAAAATTATTTTTTAAAACATTTATAACTTTTGATATAGGAGGTTAGAGCCTTTCTACTATGGCTCATATTGTTCTTTGGGTCTTCCTCTATCCATAGAGCCCATAAAACAAAAATTTTCAAAGAAAATTTTTTTGCTATAGCTCTTTTACTAGGATGCACCTTATTTTATCATTTTTCTTATTGTTCGAACGTATTTATATTTTTAAAAAAATGGTTTTAGTTCAGATAATGTACAAAAAGGATCAATAAATTAATACAAACCTAAATCGGATCGTTGAGACCGTTTCACCGCTTCGACGACTAAATTTTGATCTATTTCAATGTCATGTCGATTAGACACGAATGTCATGCTCCATTATACACTACTTGCTGAGATAATGTTTAATAACCTGTATTTATTTATTTATAAAGTAGAATGAAGCAATCATGATAAAATTTGAACTGCTTTAAAGCCAATAACAACATAAATAGCGGAAGAAGGATTTGCCAACACATCAAGGGAGTTCTCATCACCACTGCCGAATAAAGAGAAGATAAACTTTACCAATGTCCCGAGGAGAATAACATTTCGGTGCTTGAAATGCCTATATTTGGGGACCATGAAATCGATAGAATTAGGAATCACCTTACAGTGCGTATGACAGCATAAAGACTGACTAGGAAGTATGATGTTGCCATGATGTGTCCAATTTTGCTTGTTTTTAATTAATCTCCATCAAGGATGCACTCATTCCGCTCGGATGCCTGTGGGAACTACAAAAATGACATGATGAGCTAAGGAGTAGTGTATAAGGACGAGTTGTATGCATGATTTGGTATTTAATGTGTTGTCTACTGGTAGTTGATAGTATTTTTGCTTTATAAATATGTTTTATGTTTTAATTATTACTTCTATATATGCAGAACAATATTTAATTAGATTATTCATTATAAAAAACTGTAATTAAAATGTTTTAACATTGACTAAGTCATTGACGGAATTCGACCACAAACAGTGGAATTGACAACGGTGAAACAGGTTCAACGATCCGATTTAGGTTTGTATTACTTTATTGATCCTTTTTGCACATTATCTGAACTAAAACCATTTGTTAACAAATATAAAAACGTTCGAAAAATAAGAAAATGATAAAATAAGGTGCATCCTAGTAGAAGAGCTGTAGAAAAAAAATTTTCTTTGAAAATTTTTGTTTTATGGACTCTATGGATAGAGGAAGACCCAAAGAACAATATGAGCCATATTAGAAGGGCTCTAACCTCCTATATCAAAAGTTATAAATGTTTTAAAAAATAATTTTCAACGGTTAAAATCACATCATTAATGAACAATTATAGTCAAACCAAGTATATCAGAAAGTGCGCAATTTTATTAGAATTGTTGTGATATAGGAAATAAAATACAAATATACGGATAATATAGAAATTTTAAGCTAAAACTGAAAATTTAAAAATAAATTAAATTATTCGTTTAAATGTTAGCGCGCCCCATCGCACATCCCTGTCAGTCTACGTGAAGGGGAATTTTCAACTGAGCGCCTTCGGCGTGTTCCTGCGTATTATCATTCGAATGAAGGAAACTCGGAAATGAAAGCACGTTCGGAAGTCAAAAGAAACTGCATGTCGGACTACGGTCCCAGTGTGCTACTGCTTATCTCTGCTACCATAGAAAGTTTCCTTTATTGTTACATCCACGATAAGAGCATACATCATTGAAAAACTCGAATCCGGCTAACTTTCCAGTCGAATAATTAGCGCAAACATTTTTCAGCCTAAATGAGTATTTGAAATTTGGGCTAGTATGGGTGAGACAGGACAGAGCGCCACAGTCCCTTGTGGAATTTAGTTGGATTCTGAAAATTTTTCATAGTTTTAAGATTTATGCTAATAAACATTTTTCCATTTAAACTAGAGAATAAAGATTATATAATCGTTATAAAGTATTGTCGTGGTGTAGGTTGATGACAAATCAGGGGTAAAGGAGCATACCCCAAAAAAAGATGGTCTCTCTTGGGCTGGTGTAGATTTAATTTGCAATTTGTTTATTATTTCGATCCTAAATATAATAAATTATACCTAAAACTTTTATTATAATATATATTATGTTGATTTAACAACCAATTTAGTAAGAGAAAACAAAATGAAACAAAATTGTGATGAAAAAAAGCGAAATAATAAACAAATTGCAAATTAAATCTACACCAGCCCAAGCGAGACCATCTTTTTTGTCGGTATGCTCCGTTACCCCTAATTTTTCATCAACCTACACCACAACAATAGAAGAATTATAATGGTTTCAAAAGAAAAATATTTTGGATTGTTCCGGAGAAAGCTTCTCGAATTACAGATTTTAGTCTGACATGGCGTTCCTCCTTTCGACGGTAGCCATACTTTCTTTCTAGAAATTCTCACCTTCACAATTATTAAAATAGATAACAATCGCTGGTGAATCCGAATGCGGTTGACAACAAAACGCTCTTCGGCGATGGAAGAAAAGATTATAATAAGAATTAATCAAATTTTGGCAGTCCAGCTTTCCTCGCGACAATTGAAATTAATATAAAACTAAATTAAAATATAATGACATAAAACGATACTTTTTTCAAGCTCATTAGAGCCAAGATCATTAATATAAACTAAAATTGAAATAAAAGAGGTTTTAAAACAATTTTGGAATTTTTAAAAACATTTACGGTAGGCTTAAATGATTCAACTATTTTGTATACAGTAAACATATTTCTTCTCTCTTAGCCTGCTTCTGGATACTTAGCACCGATGTTTTTTTAAGATTTCTCTCGTTAACGATGCGTGTTTAGTTCGTTGCGGACGCGTTCGGATCCGCCAGTTAATAGATTGTGGTGAAGATTAAAATAAATATTATATGTGAAAGCGCGCTTCGAATTCATAAATTTCTTTTGGAAATGGACAATGTTGATCGAACTTAAGGAACCAGTCATAAAGTTTCTTTTCGAATGGTTTTGTTGATATATTTTTTGCACTAACTAGTGCAAATCGCGCCCTGTGCATTGGGGACTAGTATTTGGAAAATCTTGTTTTTTTTTCACATGGAATCTGCATACATAGTGAAATCACATGATATTGACTATTCCATTAACCTTCTGTGAAAATTCAACGGCACAAAATCTTAAAACCGTCAATTATGGAAACACGTATCGGTAGATTTACCTAATACATTATTGATCGCGTTTTATTTTGCGTTTGGCATGGAAAAATATTGAAGATTAAGTATTAATAGAAATTATTTTCACTATGCCTATGCTACTTTCCGTATAGACTTTCTCCAAAACTATTTAATTCTATAGTCGTCGCCAAAAGCGAATACCACAGCAAAATGTGGCGCACTTTTTAAATATTATTTTTTCATTTAATTTTTTAAATTATAATTACTTTCCACGTTTATTCCACGATTAAAAAACTTCTAAAACATATTCTTCAATTTGTATAAGCAAATACTGTATAGAATGAGATAAACAAGAAAATAATCATAAAAATTAAATGAAAAAATAATATTGTCCTTTTCAGAGATCGATGCCTAACGGAAGAGCAAAAAATTAGGGGCGGAGAAAAGGTCTTGTTTAGACAGCCACATGGCCACTAAGGCCATCGAATCTCTTCCTCTTTTGTGTCTCATCAATTTTTGTTATCTATTTTTTGTTTATTATTTAATGACAAGAAATGAAAAGTTTAATTTAAAAATGAAAATGGATGAAATAAAAATATTGATGACAAACAAAAGAGGAAGATATTCGATGGCCTTAGCGGCCGTGTGGCTGTCTAAACAAGACCTTTTCTCCGCCCTTAATTTTTTGCTCTTCCGTTAGGCATCGATCTCTGAAATGAATAATATTTTATTTTAAAAGTGCGCCACATTTTGCGGTTGAATTTGGCGACGACTATATATAAAAGTACAATAATTAGTCAGGCAGAATGAAATCTAACAACAAAACGATATTTATTTCTATTTATAGTATCAAACTGAAGAATAAAGTTTTACGGAATTGTGGTAACGGAATACTATCAATAAAAACTACAACAAGATATTTTATTTATTCGAAATTAATGAGGCGAGCCTGCATACTGAAAGAATAGTCCAATCACCTCTGACGATGACCGACTATCCCAGCACTGACATCAAAGCTTTAATCTATTTAGTCTTAATCTAGACAAACTTGTCTTTAATTTTCTTAAAATCTGACTTTATTGCTGAAATTTTTGATTTAGCATATTCTCAAATCACTATTGTTTTAAAAAATTCCATGCTGAACCGATTATCTCAGGTTTCTAATACTCTCAGAACATTTTTAAAAACTTTTATTCAAATAACAATTTCACTAAAAAATCATCAACAAGTTAACTAGTTTTCCATAAATTACAATTAACAGACAAGTAAAGATCATTAAAAACACAACTTAACATATTACAAGCACATATATATACAACATATATTCCTTATTATTTCATTATTTGAAATAAATAAAATTATAATTAACGAGATCTATTACATGAAATAGAATTATTTAGGTATCTCTGATAGCACATGAGTAATATGACCACTTTCACCAGCCAAACATTGAAGACAAACCTTTTGTGTAGTTTTCATTCGCTTTTCTATAAAATAAAATTGTATACCTTTTTTAATTAAAATTAAACGAAACCCTTCGGCGGGCTAGTGAGAGGCTGTGAGTAATAATTGGTTTTGTCAACTAGCTGTTGCGCTGAAATTCCTTCCGAAGCGACACGCTTACGGCTGAACTGCGACATAACACGCTCAAACATTTTGTTTTAACTGAAATAAAAAACATAAAATATAAGAATAATAACACATGTTTCTAAGCTCCTTTAAAAATGAAATAATGATCAACATTCGCAACAATAGAACCTGGCGACTGATAACACCTCATAAAGAACAATGAAACAAGGAAGATGTGAGTTGAAAATTTTCAAGAGTATATATATCATTTTATTATCAATGCATTTTGATTGAGCAAATATAATTTTTAATTGAAAAATAAATAAATAAATAATTTTTTTCAACAAAAAAATATTAAACACATGATGAACAAAACAACAAACTGAAATCAAAATCACAACCATTACTCGAATCACAATAAATATTTTAATATGCCAGTATATTAGAACCGTTTAAAATATGATAAAATATATTAGTACAATTATTAAGTATATTATTAAAGTTCGGTATGACGAATTTTCTTTTCGAGATATTTTTCCAATTGTTTGGCCTTTCTATTTAATTTTTCGTGAAGACCGTCGAGCTGGGCACTTTCCACGTTGTGTAAATCTGATTTACCATCTTTGGCTCTTAGGTTTTTCAAATTATCAATTTCTTTCTAGAAATTTTGATGAATTCATTAGACAAAATTTATAAACATACCTGATGAAAACTAATTTTTTTCAACTGGTTTTCAAAATGAAGAAGTTCCTGTTTTAAAACTGACATATCTTGAACAGAAAAATGTTCACTATCTTGCGCCTAAAAACATTAAAAATTAAAAAAAACATAAAAGAAATAACTTTTACCATTTTCCAAAGCTTCTTAACTTTAGGTTCCGTAAACGGAGAATAAGATTCCTTCGTTATTCTTTGATGTACCTGATCGAGATGCTCGTTCAATTCTTTATTGACCCTTTTCAATTTTTTCGTTTTATCTTGTAGTGAATCATGATCAAAGTGCACTGAATTTTCATGTGGAACTTTGTCAAAATCATTAAGATGATCGTCGTAAACTTGCATCTTACGCTCCACCTCTTTTAACTCCTTGTGAAGTTCTACAATGTAACCAAGTAAATATAATTTAATTAAAAACGTACCAACTAATTCAGCATCTGAGAACTTTGCACCTAATGCTTGACTCCAAAGACTCTGTAATTTCTCATCAGAGAAATTATCTGACGGTACTTCAGGAGTCTCAGGCTCATTTTCCCACACATTCTTGTGTTTCATTTTCTATAACTACGTATAATATTAGACAATTAAATTTCAAAATACCTCTTTAAATGCTTGCACAGTGTTGCTTAGTTCATATTTTTCAAGAACAGCTATCAATTTCTTGTCTATCTTGGATAACTCCTTATGCAATTTATCAACTTTTCCAGCGCTATGCATTTCCTTGGTATCCATATAAATTCCATCATAACTTGACAAATCTTTCTAGAAAATTGAAACACATTTAACACCCAAGTAACATTATTACCTCTAGCCTTGCGAGCTTTTGACGATCCTTCAGGTGATTTAAAGCTTTATCATAGATGTAATTGATCTTTTCCGAACGAAACTTTTTTGATGCTTCTAGAGCACATATCAAAAATAATAAAAACACAATTGATTTCATTACTATCGTTTGAGGTGATGATGATGGAACTTAAATAAATGATTCGCCTATAAAACAGGTTTATCATAAAAATAACTATGGATGATTAGGATAATAAAGCAAATACGAAAAATATGAATACAATTATAACAATAATGAAAACTTTTATTTCTGTTATATTATGCATTATACAGAGTAGTAAAATTGTTATCAATATTATTTTATCAATTCTAAGAAATAAAAAAAAGTGATCATTTATTTAATTTAGCGGCCTAATAAAATATGACAATTTCTAGGCCATTATCTTTTCTCTAACATTTCTAATGTTGGAGGCCTAACACACCCAATCTCTACTTCATATTTATTTGTCCTATATTTCCTAATCCACATTATATACATTGGCCTTTATTAAATTTGGTCAGTTTTAAACTTTTTATCGATAAAAATTGCGTATAGTTAGGGATAAGTTGTTAAATAAAAAAAAACGAATCAATAATGTCAATATATTTATTTTTGAGTAAAACGATTGATTTTACAATGTTTAACCAATATTGTCTCAATAAAATAGTACTTAAATTGGATATTACCTATTTGTATAGAGGTTGTAAATGAACTCTAGCATGACGCGATTAAAAAAAAACTACTCCTTGTTCTTCGCGTGATTTCAAAATGGAAAAGAGAGCAGAGAAAAAATATCTGTTAATCTCTTCAATATAAATAATTTTTATTGCGTTTTCACCATCTAGATTTTATAACGGAAGAGTTAGGGAAGAAACAATACATAATTAAACGCGCTTCTCTGAAATTTATCAAGTGTAGTGAAATAGGCTATATTTGGCCACAAGCGTCAGTAACTATTGTGCCCCAAATCCACAATTTGCACGCACATTCGACCCTAAAAATGTTGCACGAATGGTGCTAAAATGTTTTCAGATTCTGATCTGGAAAAATTGAACTCAAAGACACGCGGACACGGAGTGTCTCTAACTTTGGGGAAAACTTTGGCGGCTCATATCTCGGCTCAGAGAAAAATAGCGCCGATTTTGATGTTACATACCCTGGATGACACATGTGTGGACCGCTATGCCGTCGAGCTAGCGGGACACCACAACACCATGAAATACGGAACATAAGGACACGACTCCGCCTCCACGGATCATAAGGACATTCAGTTGCTCACTCGACAGGGCTACGGGAAGGTCGCTTCCATTTGGGAGAAGCGCCCCGACCGTGGGTGAGATGTTAGCTCCTATTCTAGCTCCCTATTAACCATATTCATCTATTGTATTCTACTTATGGAGACGAATAAAGGTTCATATTAAAGCTAGGTGTTCTGTGTTCTCGGCAGTGTCCGCCAGGTAAGCCATTTGATTGGGCGTTTAGTAGTAAGATTACATCGGATCCTCACACCAACTACTACTCTTCGGGTCGCCAAGAAGAAGGGGAGTAGGTGGGGGAGACGTATTGTAACGTGGAGGTTCCACCTTGAACATCCTACTTCAGTAGAGATGTTATTGTCCTAAGTGCAAAAACACGATTGTCAATGAAACTATTGTACAATCGATAAGGGAAATTGCTCGCCATCTAAAAACAGATGGCCTTGGCATTTAAAAGCACAAAGTGCTCTCCCTTTGTATAATGATGGGAACCATGAAGTTTAATAAACGGACTTCAAGGTCATTTGAAAACTTTTTATTTTAAAATGTCACCATGCACATTCTCTCTTCAGGGAATGTGCAAACAATACTTTCAAATTGTTTCCATTGACCAGAATGATCCGTTGGGTTCCCCAGAATCATTAACACGCACATAATTAGGCAAGTGTGGACAACGTAGGAATTCCCAAAGATATCAATCACTGATATAGTCCACGCTGTCCATCAGTAGTAGAACCACGTTATACAGCCGGACTTGTAGGCATTGCTCTAGCAATTAATGTAACTTCCCCAGCGCGTAAATAAAATCGGTATCATATTTTTGGAGTCACGCTAATCCCTTTTGTGACTATGGGTCGCCATTCCTATTCTAGCGGAATGGAGGTAACACGCTTGAAGAAAAGGTTCCTGGGGAGTAAGCACGGTGTCCGCTTGCACCAAGTGCTAAAGGAACTAGGGTCCCGACCGAATACTTTGTTTTAGTCGGATTTTCTCTTAAGACACTAAACGGTAGTAAGGAATTAGTATGCCGCTATTAAAGTATTATACAGAAGACAACGCGGAATATTAAAAGATCATTTTATCGTTTATAATCACTAATGATTTATTTTGTTTATACTTTAATATTTAACCATACCCTGAACAGAAGAGACCAAATCACATGTGGGGTCATAAAAACAAAGTGTGCTCGAACAAAACAGATAGATGTAACAGCAAAAGCACAGATGAAAAGATCACCTTGAGTGACAGTACGGGCAAGCAAGTCCCGCCAAGGACCCATCCTGCACAGACTGGCCATATGTGCAGTTGATTTGCTCTTTAGTTCAATGGAATTAATTTAACTTTTCAAATTTTTTTTTTCTGTTTCATTTTTCAATTTTTTTTTACCGCTAATTCAAATAACTCTTCTCATTATAACATTCATTTTTTTTAAATTTTAATGTAGAATAATGTGTAGAAACTCCGCGCAGCATCTGCCTTATACTAACTTCTAGCACGCACAAAATTTCGCGCAACTTATTTAGCTTTAACCCTTCACTACAGTATGCCTTTCTAGTAAATTCGAATATTCCAAGCCTCAGTGTTACCATAAGGAACCCCCAGCTCGTGCATAATGGAGTAGATACCTTGCAGTGGGAACAGATCGTAGATTTCCGCAGAACGGTTTTTAGGGATTTTTTTTGTAATAACCACCATAGCGTCGAACACATACACCAGTGTTCAGCAAGGCTGCGTAAGTCGGACAAAGATCTCGGACTTTTTAGCTCCAGATGATCTGCGATCAGAGAAGTAATAACATGCCTAGTCTTCTAAATTCTTTCTTATTCATTTTTGACACAGCGCAAGATTAGAGCCATTACTCTCTGCCGGCACCCACATTTGTCGACCAAGCATCCTCCAGCATGAGCCGCGCACTCCCAACGGGGATTACACCAACACTAGAATCTAATGACCAAAGACAATTCCGAGACACCCATAATGAGATTGCCTATAACACAGAACACTATAATTTGGAACACCGTTAAGATGCGTAATACATCTCAACGAAATTATATCTCCTCCACATCTATTATTCTTATTCCTTGTTACTATTCTCTAATATTGCTATACATCTTCGAAATACCAAACGGATCCATAAGGTATTCTACACTATAGCTATTATTTACAGAAAAACAAACTTGGAATTGTGAAAGGAGAAGGAAGCGAAACAACCACCAATGGAAGGCCAACGCCCACCAAAGAGACGAGCAACTCGAAACACACCAGGAGACAACCAAGAGGAAGGAGTCATCGCGAAGCTGTCCCAGGCTATCGAAAAGCTGTCCCATTCGAACCGCAAGCCGCCAATAAGTCCTCCAGTTTTCAATGGAAACGGAGCTGCGTTGGACGCATATGATAACCTACCGCCAACCAAGAAGTTCGCAAAATTCGAGTCAATTTTGGACGAATTGGAGACGAAGATCAGGACACCCGAAAGACAAAACGCTGCACAAGTGGAGCTGACACTAAACCAAGACAGCCGCTCAGTGGACCAGTTCTGCAGAGCATTCAAGGAACTAGCCGAACAGGCTTTCCCAAACGGAAACGAAATGGGAAAGAAGATCTTACTCAATACATTCATAAACGGACTTAACAAGCCAATAAGGAATCAAGTACGAAGAATGGCACCGCTTACACTAGAAGACGCGAAAAACATTGCCAAACGTGAAGAGCATATCGGAAATGACGACGAAGACAACATCCACGAAGCAATAAACACGCTGTCAGAACGACTATCGAGAATGGGACGACCACGGGAGCAACCCCCGAGAGAGGACGGAAACGGAAGATCCTATCAGCGGAACAACAGATAGAACAGTCAAAACCGCTCAACGAGAGGCAGGAGATGGAACAGGAACAGACAGAGGAACGTACGATTCAACAGAGTAAATGTATTACTCGATTCCGACGAGGCACCAGAAGAGCCATGAAAATCTTCCTGCAGAAAAAGGTTCTTTAATATTCCGTTCCTATCCAACGTCATTTTGTCTTTTCTTATAACCTGGAGCTCAACATACACACCTGCAACTGGACACACATTTCCTCATCTCTGGGACACAAATCACAGAGGAAGTTCGAGATCAACTGCAGACACCACGGCTGAAATATACAGACCTCGACGACTACATCACTAACTTAAGAAAGAATCTGGAAGACCTACACGAAACCATCAGACGCAATAATGCAACGAAGACCACAGGAAAACAAGTGTCTTCTCAACGAATAAAAAGAAGGGACGTGCAAAAAGGAGATCAGGTTCTTGTCATCAAGAACGACCCCGCAAGCAAGTTAATGCCAAGGAAACATGGTCCATACGTCGTAGAGGAAGTAAACGGAAGCAGAGTGACATTCAGGGCAAAAGGATTAGAAGTTGCACATAAAGATAACGTCAGAATCTACAAGAAGAGCGAAGCTAGGTATAACGAAGAAGAGAAGTATGAAGACAAGAAGAACAAAGAAGAGAAGCATGAAGATAAGAAGAACAAAGAAGAGAAGCATGAAGACAAGAAGAACGAAGAAGAGAAGCATGAAGACAAGAAGAAACCAGATGACAGTGCCGAACAACTTGCGCGAAATTCAACTTCAAGCAAGGGTAAGAGTATCAGCACTAAAATGGTTAATTTAGAGCTCACCAACAATTATGGAGAACCGTCAACACAAATTTCATCAGAAAATAAAGAGAACAAGAAGATGCAGAGTCGGAAGAAATCAACGACGGACAACCATAAAACAACCATTGGAATGAAAACAAGACGCCAAGCTCAAGTAGAAACCCGCAGAACATCCTCAAGACGCCGCAGACAACCAGTGAGATACTCCGGAGCCGCACAACTACCAATTACTCATACCAAATAACTCGTATACAACATTTATTCGTATATATTTTTTTTCTTTTCATTACATTTATTTCAATTTGTTGTTTACTGTTTAATTTTGTTTACTGTTGTTCCTTTACGTTTTGTATTTCAACGCCCCCCCCCCCCATTTATAAAACTCTTTAACCAACTCCACCATTACCATAAACCCCCCCCCCCCTCTAACCTGTAACTCGAAATTTATTTTATTTTTATTTTATCTTTTATTTTCTTTTCCCTTTCTTCCCGACAATACCCATAATTTACCTACATTTCCCTATTTTAACCTTTTTTTTTTCAACTCTCATTTTATTATAGTATCGAAATTCAATTGTAACTAACTTCTAATTTTTGGGGAGCCTAACATTAATCTCACAACCGTAGTCCTTATCGCGAAATCACACCAGTCCTCATCACGATCCACACGAAGTCACACCAGAGGAAGGAGCAAAGGAACCGTTACGCTAAGATCAACAACATGGACAGTTCATCTAACAACATGAGTTCATTATTCATCAAAGAAGAACCCCGCAACTTTTCTTGAGCGAGGACGCTCAACTTTGTGGGAAAGGGTGATGTTACATACCCTGGATGACACATGTGTGGACCGCTATGCCGTCGAGCTAGCGGGACACCACAACACCATGAAATACGGAACATAAGGACACGACTCCGCCTCCACGGATCATAAGGACATTCAGTTGCTCACTCGACAGGGCTACGGGAAGGTCGCTTCCATTTGGGAGAAGCGCCCCGACCGTGGGTGAGATGTTAGCTCCTATTCTAGCTCCCTATTAACCATATTCATCTATTGTATTCTACTTATGGAGACGAATAAAGGTTCATATTAAAGCTAGGTGTTCTGTGTTCTCGGCAGTGTCCGCCAGGTAAGCCATTTGATTGGGCGTTTAGTAGTAAGATTACATCGGATCCTCACACCAACTACTACTCTTCGGGTCGCCAAGAAGAAGGGGAGTAGGTGGGGGAGACGTATTGTAACGTTGAAAACGAATTTGGAATCAGCGCATCCGAATCTGTCAATGGTGCAAGTCTCATCAAAATGACTTCCCTTGTAACATTGAAAACCTTTTTTATCAAACATTTATTCACGGAATCGATGTATTATTTTTTCAATTTTATAATTATTTCCATTAAAAATTTGTAATTTTCGAAACTAAAAACAATAAAATTACATTGAAAACAATATTATTATATTCCAAGTTTCAGAGATCAGTATGAGAGCCTAATCAAAGAGAAAAAATAATGGCCTCGTTTTAACGGCCACACGGCCACAAAAGATTTTTCCTGCCTCTTCAATTTGTGCTATCCATTTTCATTGATGAGATACAAAAGAGTGGCCGTCCAAATGATAACCTCATTTTTTGTCTTATTTTTTCCTCTCTCAATAGGCACCGATCTCTGAAAAGACAATAATATATGATTAAAGTAACCAAAAATATATTCAGATAAATATAACAAAACCAGAAATTATTTTGAAAGAAAAGCGAAATAATAATTTGAAAAATAAATCGAAACCTCTGTCTCACTTTTCTCAGCGAGACCAGAACTGCCTCTCTTTATGATTATTTAAGCCATTTTTCTCATTAATTGATACCTTGACAATTATTGATATTATCAAGCTATGAGAAATTGACAATTCCAATTTTATTTTCATAAAAAATAAAAGTAATTTGGAGCTCTTAAGAGACGTGATGGCCTTAGTGGCCGTGTGGCTGTCTAAACAAGACCTTTTCTCCGCCCCTAATTTTTTGCTCTTCCATTAGGCATCGATCTCTAAAATGAATAATATAATAATTGTTATAATAATTATTTTAGTTTTTTTTTAAAGTTTGTCTTTAAACCACTATTCCTAGCAGTTAGTTAAATCAAATTTTCTCGATTTAGTTTTTACTAATTAAACATTTCAATCTTCACTCAAATGGAATGATAATACAAGGAGCATAGAAAACCGGCTGAAAGCCAATTATTTGGGAAGATATTACTATTCTTCGATTGTTTAAGAAAAAGCTGATCAACTGGCGTCAACTGCGTTTTTGCAAAATACACGTATACATTGTATGATGCGAGTAAAAAGCAGAAAATCGTTATTTCAATTTGGCGTTCAAACTTCTTTGGTTTTTATCTCGAATTGGCCGTAAATTATGCGCTACTATTACAAATAAATCCCGTGCTATAACTATATAATCACCCCTTTAAATGATCGTGCAATTTGAGAGCCCTATAATCATTTCCAAAAAAAACTGTTTAAATTACGAAAATGCTACATTTCAAAACCAATTCCATATAGATTATAAGACAGTGGAATTTTTACTGATAAGATTTGACAAACATTAATAAAATATCAATATTTATTAACTAAACTATTTAATTCAAATTTAATTACAAGCTTTAATGCGTTCAGGTTTGATTGTTTCTGATTTTTAGTTCATTATATTTACCATTCCAGATTTGAATGAACGGCAAGTTTGCTGCCTCATTTCCATTGTTTGATTATTTTACATATCAAGGACATATATAGAGAGAAATTTAGAAAAATTTTGACAAAACAATCAATTGAAAATAGCAATTTATTAAAGTTTAGGCGTGTTATTCTAAATTTTTCTTGTAAACTAGAAACGATTTTTGCTGAACAACTGATCCCGCAAGAGATCCAAGCATATTCTTCTTAAAATAGCTCAAAATTTCTGCATATTGCCTAAATGTTTTAATGATCTTTCATTTTTCATACTTTTATTTGGCGAGCCACCAGCGAGAAAGCTGAGAAAAATGTTTACATCTTATTAATTTCTTGTTTTTGAATAATTTTTCAATATAGAATTATTAAATAATCTTTAAGAAATATTAGCAAAGGATAATTTTTGCTAAGACATGGTGGCTCTACTAGGTCTATGATATATATTTTCCTATTTTTATTTTAATTATTCCACGCTAACTGAAACGGAAATGAAATGAGCTTCGAAAACGGGTTCAAATGTAATATTCAGTGAAGGTTTTTATATTTTTAGAGTGTTTAAGGGAATGCTGACAAACTTCCGTAGATAATATTTGTGTAAGGTACACCTAAAAATTATAAGACAAGCGTAAAAATAAGAAAAAATATTTCCATTTGGCGTGGAATAACTAATCCATCACATTACTCGAAAATATGATTAGTCTATAAATCCAATTTTGGTCATAGATTGTGGAAAGGTTTTATCTCTCACTTTATTTGCTTTAGATTGTCAATACACCAATAACTCGTGAAGGAATGAATCATAGACGATTGCGAAATCGGGAAAATGTTTACAAACCTATAAAATTGCCAAAAATTTTCATTTGGTTTCATTTGTTAACTTTGTTGAATGATTTTTATCTTTTATTTGTTATTAAAATGTGAATATGTTCAATACCTTATTTAGAATGGAATCATCTATTGAAAAAACATACATTTCGCGATCAGTAATCGATACTAAAATATATAAAACTGTTTTATTTAACGATCAGGCAGAAGTTCATAGATCTCTTGATGCTTCATTAAAACCTGGAATCAATGAAATTCATATAAAAGTTTATAAGATAAACATATTGAATAAATTATGAAAAGTAATTAATTGAAGAATCTTTGCCATAGTTTCATATCTGATTCATTTCGTATTCAAGGCCGTGGTAATGTTCAAATCCACGATATTCTTATTTTAAGCGAACCATCATTAACCTCTGAAACAGATTCACAACAAGTATTTTATAAAATAATAACAAATATTATTGTTATTCCTCAAATTACAGCTAGCTGCCTTGAGAGAAAACTATAATCAAAGTAAAAATGAGTTAAAAACCTTAAAAGACAAACGATATGTTGTTGATAAAAAGATGAATGCCATAGAAGGATTGTTGAAAAAAGTTATTTTATTGAATTCTTTTTTTATTCTATTGAATTCTTCTTAAGGTTAATATTAATGATGATTATAATCTGTCAGGAATCGACTCTGTACTTGACTTTTATGAAAAATCAGCGTTGAAAATACAAACAGGTGAGAAGTTAGCTTTTGATACGCATGAAAATTAAATGTAAACAGAAACAAATCAGCTGGATGAATTGATCGACAAATGTGCGGAAACTTTGAAGAAGGATGAAAATCTTCTGCGCCAGTACGATATCAGCCAAGATGACAAGCGGTTAAATAGGTTGGTTATTAGAACTTTTGGATTTATTCATAAATGTGCTTTGTGAGGCTCTCAATGTATTTATCAATTTTTTTTCATTTCATATGTTATGTAGAGCTTCTTGGAAAACCCATGTGTCATCCACCGGAACAGGTGGATAAAGAATTTGTGATTTCTGACTGACTGGTGGTGTAAAACATTCCAACTTTAAGTATAATTTTTCATGACGTTCTTCTGTTTTCATATTTGGGATCCATCGCCCTTCCATGCAAACCTTAGCAATAATATGAAGCCGATTCTAATAAGTCTCCTAATTTTTCTGCGTTTTGTTATCAATCTCGGCAAGTACAAGCCAATTGAAAGTGACGATTTGCTAAAATTCGAATAGTGTGCTGCGTATTGCACGCCAACTGGTATCGTAAAAAAAATGAGCACAGTAAACTTGCTCAAAACTAACTTTGCGGCAAGATATTAATGTTTTTAGATAGTTTAAGACAAGCCTAGTTGAATTACCGTACTCAATGTTTTATAGAAAGGACGTAACAATTTTCAGAAACGCTTAAAAATCGAAAAATCGCTATTTCCAGTTAGCGTGCGGATTGTACGAAACTATTCATTTCACGTCGTCGTGAATTCTATGCCTAAAACTATTGTAAAACCATCATCTTTTGCGAGAATAACACTATTTAGCACCTTATTAGAAGCGGTACGTTTATTATATAAACTGAAAGTAAAAGTAATTTTTGTTTTAATTCGCATAAATCCAATTTTTCAATGGTTTCGTAGATTATTTTTGAATTTCATGAACTTTTTAAATTTATATTTTTTTTCAATATTTTATTTTTTACTTATTGTTTAACAGAAGAATTAGTTTAAATGTTAGGACCTCAAAAACTGGCTAAACAACTTATACGACACGAAGAGATTTTGCGTGTTTGCCCCTGGTAAAATAATGAATCCAATTTTGGTGCCAATTTAGATATAAATACTTTTATCATTGATTAAGTCATATGTTTTCTATAGATTATATTATTTATTTTACTTTTCAGAGATCGGTGCCTGATAGAAGAGGAAAAAAACTAGGATGGAATGAGGTTCTCGTTTGGACGGCCACATCAATGTGTGTTGTCTCATAAAAAATTGAAAGCACACATTGAAGAGGAATTGACGAAAAAGTCGCCTGTGGCCGTGTGACCGTCCATCCGAGAATATCATTTTTCTTCTTCTTTTTTGCTCTTTCATTATGCAGAGATCTATTAAAATGAAAATAATTAAATATTGAAAAAAAAAGATTAAATTAAAAGTGCAATTAGTGAGAAGTCTTTTGCAATGAAGCGCGGAAGTGGAATGTCCACTGGTTATTTAAAAAATAATTCAACGACATTTTCTCAGCCTTCACTTGAAAATACTCTTGCGTTTTAAACTTTTAGGAAACTTCACGTATAAATGAGTTTTTTGAGATACTGTTCTAACGAATTCATTTGGCATGTACAATTTAAGGATTAAAGTTCTGTCAACTGGTTTTAATTGTTTTTTACATATGCCCGCGATTGTCGGAATGGAAAGTTTTTAAAATGGGATCGGGAAAATTAAAAAAAAAAGGAAAAGTTCCGTCGATCACTGCTTCTGTAAATAGTGTTAAACCTTCCTATCAGCGGGATATTAAATGTCATTCTTCTCGGGTTTAACCTAGAAGTGTTGGTTTATGAATAATGAATAGAAAAAAACAATGTGCTTGAAATCAATTTGCCTGACAATCCTTTACTGGGAACATTCACTTTTTTGCGTTTTCTCCTCAATATTGGGATCTATATTAATAGTCCTTAGAGTAATACAGCTACTTTACGAATTTGCTAACTCTCTCTGACCTGCGGAAGGCGACCGTGCTGGTTTTGTTTTTAAATATTACTGACAACTATTCAATAAGTTAATGCACCCACTGAAAACGTTGTTTTAAAGTAATAATTAAAAAGAACAGTTTTGTAGAAACAAAAATATTGCCAAGGTAAATAATTACCGCAATATAATGAGTTCAAATATTCAAAGTATTTCAATTGACTTCAAATTATTATATAAGTGTGTTGAGCGAGATCCTTTGCTAATTGTTAAAAGAGCAATAAAAAAGAAAACTACAAATTACATAGACGTTTCTTTTTCAGAAGCGCAATCATTACAGTATCCGCAAAGGATTTTTGTGACGTGACCTTCCTCATTGCTTATCACGTTCGCAATGCTTCATGGCAACCAAAGTTTGATATTCGTGTTACATCCAAGGATTCAAAAATGGTTATCAAATATTATGGAAAGATACAACAATCTACTGGGGAAGATTGGAAAAATACGCGATTGTTTTTATCTACGGGAAAGCCATCGGTTGGTGGTGAAGTGCCACAATTGGGAACATTGGATGTATTTTTTGACAAAGAAAATGCAAGAACCTTTTCTATTGCAAAAACAATGAGTGTGCGTTCAAATGCATCTAAAGCCAGTTCAGAGAATGCTGATCAGAAAATATATGATTCAGAGGTTTTATAATTGATCATGAAAAAGTGATAGAGTGAATTTAGGTTAAGAATATAATGGTTAATGAGCTTACAAAGGAATATGAAATTTCAAGATTGGCAAACATAGACAATGGTACAAAGGAATATTTGGTTAGTTTTTTTTTAGTTATATTTCGACTCAAAAATAGGTTAAAAAGCGTTCCATTAGAACTTCAATTCTTTTTTTATAATCATAAAAATGTTATTTATTTTTGTAATTAAAAGATGAATTATTCCATTTAAAAAGAAAAAATATATTCTAGTGTGCTCTCCAAAATAATTCTCAAAGCCTCTAGAAAAGTAAAGTTTTGTGATATTTAAGCAAGTATCTTACGCGTGAGTTTCAAGTTTATGATTTGTATATTAAATCAGGGAATCCAAGTAATATCCAGTTATATGTCTAAATGAAAATATAAAGCCGTAAATTTTTGCATTAAATGTAAAACTGTGGGTGGCGTTCAAAGACATAATTAACATTTATGAATATTCAGTAACATTACAACTGGTAAGTTAATGCAATGAGCTCACTAAACTTGCTCAAATCTAACTTTTTGAGAAGATTTATAATATTTTTAGGCAGTGTCAGACAAGTCTATTTAAATTGTCGTAAAATATTTTGTTATCAAGGTGTAAAATTTTTCGTACACGCTTAAAAATCGCAAAATCGTTATTTCCACTTGGTGCGCAGTAGCATTTAAAAGTCGTTCGGGTGTCTTTCTTATTCTTTCTCGCCTGTTGAAGTTATTATTCGACATTACCGTAGTACGCCAGATTAATATACCAATTTTTAGTAATGTTTTAAAGCTTCTACGTCTTTTTTAGAATGCGATGTTTTCGAGAATTTGGACAACTTATTCTTGACTTTTATAAAATAATAATATCTTGCCGCAAAGTTAGATTTTAACACGTTTCCTGATTATTACTGTTGTGTATTATAATGAGTTTATTAATACCAACGTCAGCTAAGTGGCACCGGAATTAGGAATGACTAAAAGAAACACAATAAATGTGGGATGACAAATAATGTCACGCTCCACAACAACCAGTTGGTGTGTTTTCCGATTTTTAAGCGTGCATGAAAAAAAAATCATATTTTTAACGAAATATTTCTGACTACAATTTAACTAGGCTAGTAGTTTTAGTGATTGAAGTGGTAGTGTTTTTTTTTTTGGTTTTTTTTTCGGTTTTTTTCCGGGCTAGGTCGGACCACAGATTTTTTCATTGGGCCCGCCCTCAATCCCACGGCCCTGGTCCGGCCTTCCGGCTCGGAAAAGTTGGTAACATCATATATTCCAACAAAACCTAATTTTTAAAAATATTTATTTTGGCATAAAATATCCTTAAATAAATCAAGAAATTGATAGCCAAAAACTATATGTTCCATATTTTCATAACTTAATTGAGTTATTTTATCCAATATCTAGGATATTTTGAAGAACGTGGTTTCGAAAACGCTCTCGGAAGGAATGCACGAAAAAACTTTTTGAGGAATTAAAATAGGTGAGTATATTCTTTTTTATACTCCACTAGCCGCCATGAAGAGAGGGATTAAGTGGAGCGGAATCAGCGGAGAATATTCGTCACCCAGCTGATTGCATGAAGTCTGAAAATATTAGTCTAGTTGAAAAATTGCAAAAAATAATTTCTGATTAGCGTTTAGTATTAATTCGGATTTTGAGGTTAATATTTAAGTGTCAGTTCTCAAAAAAGTGTAAGGTTCTACCAAATTTTTGATTTATTTGCTGATATTTTATGTTAAAATAAATATATGAATTTTTTGTTTGAAATAATTTACTTTGACATTGAAGAGCGGTCCTAAATTTCTTCAATATCGACTAATCCAGATGAGGAATAAACGTACACACGATATTTTAAGAAACACATAAAACACATAATAATTTAAAAAATAATGAAAAACTAAAATTGTGTTTTATTTTAGGGCCTGTCTCTCCCAAATATGAATGTACCCAGGTAGACACCTTACACTTGTGTAATTAAACTTTATTATAAAATTAAAATAATATAAATTCAAATAAATAACATATAAAAGTAGATAATTCTTTCTTTCATTTTAATTTATCTACGTTTATATGTTATTTGTTTTAATTTATATTATTTGCACCAAGTTTATTGATTGTAGTGGTAGTGTGTAGAATTGATGTTGTGGTGGGTGTGGCCCCCCAATGTACCCAAGTTGACACCTCAAACTTGGGTAATTAGACTTTAGTAGAAAATTAAAATAATATAAATTAAAACAAATAACATATAAAGGTAGATTCATTAAAATGAAAGAAACAATAATGTTACAATTGATTTTATACCAACATTAAATGGTCCACCCATTTTTATCATCTACAACAACAAGTGCTCTAAACATATCCACAAAAATTCTCATGATAAGACGAATTATAAGATATAAATCCAATCTTGATCGCATCTGCGATACTAGTCTTAAACTATCTAAAAGTATTATTGTATTTCCTAAAAGTTAAATTTAAACACGTTTACTGATCTCATTTTATTACCATACGAGTTTGCGTGCTTCAAGAGGCCGGGAATCCTAGTAGGGACGTTATAATAGACGCTTTGCGGTACAAATTAATTTAAAAGACACTGTAAACAGAATATAGCGCTTCAAAAATATTCAACAAGCGTACATTCATTCTTTTATTTCACTAGAAACATAGAGAAACAAGTTAGATGATTTGTCAGCGTTATTCAGCGGTGAATCAGAAGGCGTCGGTTGAGAACAAAACGCTCTTCGGCGACGGGTGAAAAAGATTTTAATAATAATTATTCAAATTTTGGCAACTCAGGTTTCCTCGCGACAATTTAAATAAAGTATAGAACTAAATTAAAGTCTAATGATATAAAAACGAAACTTTTTTCAAACTCATTTGAGCCAAAGTCATTAAAATAAATTAAAATTGACACCAAACGATTTAAAAAAAACGGTACGCTCAAGTGTTTTAACTATTTTGTATACAGTAAATATCTTTCTTCTCTCTTAGCCTGCATCTGAATACTTAAAATCTATGTTTTTAAGATTTTTCTCGTGAACGAAGCGTGTTTAGTTCGCAGCGGACGCGTTCGGATTCACCAGTGTTTATTAATTTAATATAATTATTTTCACAACTTCAGGCAAAAGTTTATGAAGTGGACTTAAACATCCAACTAATCCATGAATGTGTTCCATCAAAAAGTCCATACGTATTCCTTAGAGCATTTGCCAATAATTCGTCTACTATGCACTTCCTGGCCGGCTCCGCGAACATTTTTGTCGACAATTGCTTTGTAACCAAGGTTTCTTTTTAAAATATTGCATAGCTTCAAATCATTTTTCTAGACATTTATTAATAATTTATTGCCCGGAATGTTCTTTTCATGCACTCTTGGAATTGACGAATCAATTCGGGTTCGAACTGACCCCTTGAAATCATTTCATAGAGATGGAAGTTATTTTGATTATTATTGTAATGATACAACGGAACAGTGTATTACGGTTCAAAATGCGACCGCCAGAAATGATATATTATTGACTTTGAAACATCATGTACCGAGAATGACGGACAGCTCCATGTCGTGTACGTTGAAGTGCGAGAGAACAGAAGGAAACCAAATAGTGACGGAAGTGGAGAAACTTTTTAAAGAGATGGATTGGAAAAAGACAACTTTGCAACCAATCGAGGGTTTAACAATCAACCCATTGAACAACTTGGAATGGACGGTCAGATTACGAGCGATGGAGGAGAAAAGACTGAAAATTACACAATCGATTCGTTACCCGATGAATGAAAAACTCGTATATCGGGAGAAATTCTAAGATCCCTATTAATTTATTTATTCCTTGAAGAATTACATTTTTTTATTTTTTCGTTATAAATAAGGTTGATATATTCTATTTTGCAATGTTTAATTTTCCATTGTTTTATTACAATCAAATACTCTCTACTTACTATTTTTGTCAATGTAATATTTCTGTAATGATGTTTTTCTAGAATGTCTGAAATAACCGTCCATGAGTTTGAAGCTCGTGACTTGGAAATAACCAAACTTGTAATCTTCAATGATCGAGCGGAGGTCAAGAGGAATTTAAAAGTTTCGTTGAAAAGCGGTCTTAATGAAGTTCAATTAAAAGTACGCGAAACATATTTGATTGTTGGATTAATTGGATTAAATATTACAGAACAACACCAATTCCTTGGTGGACGATTCACTTCGCATTGAAGGGCGTGGAAATGCAATAATCCATGACGTTACAATCAAAACCAAGCCAGCACTTAAGGAAGAATCAGATTCACCAAAGGTGGCGAAACTTCGAGAGAATCTGAAAGTTGTCGAATCGCAACAAAAGTCTATTCAAGATAAATTGCATATTTCAAAGAAACGTCTTGAAGCTTTGGATGTCTTGATTAAAAAGGTCTTAAAAATGATAAAAAGGAATATGATTAAAATATTATTTCAGATTGGAGAGAGGGACAGTTCTAATGGAGCGATCGTATTTGATGAGACATCTCAAAATTCTATTGAGAACATTTTAGATTTTCATGAAAGGAACTCGGAGAAGACTTTGAAAAGTATGTTTATACGAATGGGGTGGTTTATATCAAAATATTCATCTCAATCAAAGATTATTCTGACAAGAAAACTGACTGTCGGAGAAGAAAAATAATGATCGGAGGTTTTAGATTTCAAACCAATTTTTTAGTACCTTAAAATATTTTTGGCGAGCTGAAATTTTTTGTGCATAGGTTTTAACCCAAAACAAATCTTTTTGTAAAGTTTTATCAAAATCTGAGATGTTGACCTTTTATACTTCCCTTGTGAGAGATCAGCTTCATTTTGTAAAAATTGTTTGAATTTGTTTTCCTATATATACTTTTATTGAAATTCTTCAAAATTATATATAATATAATCTATAGAAAACATATGACTTAATCGATGATAAAAGTATTTATATCTAAATTGGCACCAAAATTGGATTCATTATTTTACCAGGCGCAAGCACGAAAAATGGAAATAACGATTTTCTTATATTTGCGTTTGTATTGGCTTGAAGAATAAGTTCGCAGAGTTTTATTTCACAAGGATGTATTTGAACAGAAAACAATAATTATAATAATCAATGAATCAATTATGTATTCTCCGTTACTGTTTACGACTACCTTCCACCTCTCGATCAATTTGTTGTTGCCGTTCCATCAAAAATCGCTCGATCTGGAGTCGAAGAAGTTGTTGAGCCAGCTTTTGAGGTCCTATTTTTTTTAAAGTTTTTACCTCAGTTGGTTTGACAGAAAGCGCAAAAGCTGATAATCAGATGGCGCAAGGCCTGGAGAATACGATGGATCCTGAAGAACCTCCCATTGGTGCTCTTGGAGGGCGGTTTTGACGACCTGTGCGGCCTGGCGTCGTGAAGAAAGATCACTTGGCCTTGTCGATCGGATCTTTTCAGTCGAATGCCTCATTTACGCGGCTCAGCTACGCAACACAGAGCTTCTTGCTAACCGTGGTGTTTCTTTCGTGCATTTTCCAGTGCAGCATGCCCTTCCATTCATTTTTGGGTAAAGATCTTAATTGACTTTCGGCTTTGGCGTATCTCCTGGAACCACCCACTCCTTTCTTTGCTTCAGAGTGACGCACTGGTACCATTTTTCATCTCCAGTGATGATTCGGTACAAAAATAGCCGTTTATGACCGTGCGATGCTCGATGACATGCAAGATGTTGAGCTTCGATTTGAAGGCGATTTTCTTTGTTTTGTTCGTTGAGCTCATGAGGTATTCAGGTTTCGGCAAATCCCATCGAATGAAGATGAATAAGGTCTTTTGATGAGCTCATTTTTTCGATCGTTTCACGACTTGTTTGGCGACCATCTTCCTCTAATAGTGCTTTCAGATGCTCTTCGTCTAATTCTGCAGGTCGTCCGCTTCAGAGCGGATCTTCAAGATTAAAGTCGCCATTTTGAACTTTGTAAACCTTTTTTGTGCAGTGGAGCAACATACGACTTTTTCTCCCTACGCACAGCATATTTCCCCGAGCGGCTTCGGCTAATTTTTCTTTCGATGAAAAGCGAGGAAGAGCAGATGTCTAAAATGCTGATTTTTGTTTCCTGGATAGTTCATTTCTAAACCTGAAAAATGATGAAAATTTAAAATTTCAGAACAAACTAATAACACAGTTTTGTAGAGCAAAAAAAGCGCTATCAGAGAAATATATACACTTTTCCAAATAACAAGAAAATTTTTCTGAAACAAAATATAATATAAAAACTCTACAAAAACTCTATTGTTCCTCAACCGATTCATACAATTATCACGTGTACTTTTCACAAAATTTTTATGAAATGTATAAAATCTAATGATTTAAACACGATCTATATTAGCGTTCCAGTTGACGTGCCCAAATGTTTAGAAGTGTGCATCCCATAATGAAAATGGGTTTAATTGGATCTATAAGAATAAAGAAATATAAATTAATTTCTATATTGATTTTTAGACTTACGAGAATTGGAGGCACAACTCGAAGAATGTAATGCAAAGGTTGAAAAAGCGAGAGAAGAACTTAACCAGTCTAAGATGGAATTAATGAACGATAACTACGCCAGGTAGTACGAAATGATGTAACTTATATCAAAAATATCTTTAGATATGCCTACATAATACTCGAGGCAAAAGAAGACTGTGAAGCTGAGCTCGATATAACCTATCAGACGTTCAACGCGGGCTGGTGTCCTACCTATGATATCCGCGTAGACACAGAGAACGCAAAAATGTCCATTTCGTATTATGGAAAAGTGTTCCAAAATAGCGGGGAAGACTGGAACAATGTCTCGCTTCTTCTTTCTACTGCTCAACCACACCTGGGTGGTCACATTCCTGAACTTGGCACCTTGGATGCAGTGTTTTACCGACCGCCTCCACCACAACCAAGAATGTTTAGAAGTGTGCAACCTACAGCGAAAATGGCGTTATTTGGAGCTGCTCAAGCCAATGCCGTGGAAGAATCAGCGGTGTGCGATGCAATGCCAATCGCAGTTGCGTCAAATATTGTAAAGAATGTGTTGAGCTCGGAGTTCAAAATTGTTCGCCAGTGCTCACTTCCTCACGGCACTACCGATCAAAAACTTACCATTGGAATCGTGGAAATGTCACCAAAATTCTGTTACGAATGCGTACCATCGAAGAATCCAGCCACATTCCTTACAGCAGTTGTTGTCAATTCATCGGAGCTTCTTTTCCTGAATGGTGAAGCTTCCATTTATCTGAACAACGCATTTGTTGCTAAGGTATTTCTTCCATCAAATATTAACATATTTGGCTGTATTTCAGACTTTTTTGAAAAATGTATCGCCTGGAGAAAGATTCACATGCTCACTCGGAGTTGATCCTTCAATTCGTGTTCAATACAAACCAGCTAAGAAGTTCCATCAAGAAGGAGGGCTTATTAATAAGCACTCAGTTGTGCTCACGGAGCAAGTTATTAATATTAAAAATACTCGCTCGGAAAAACCGGTTATTATTACCGTTAAACATCACGTGCCACGTAGTACTGAAGAAACCATTCGAGTAACTTTGACTTTATACAACATTATTTGATTGGACAACACTATTTTAGGTAAAATTGGTTAATCCAACTGTTCAACCATATGATCCAAATACTGAGAATAATAGTGACAACGCGGAACCAGAAATTGGAGCAAAGATGAACGCTAACAACAATCTTGAATGGACGGAGAAGATTGAAGCTGGCGGAGAAAAGGTTTGAATATTCAGGTTTTAATAATAAATCAGTTTTTCTTTAAGGATTTGGTTATTAAATGGACTATGGAGCATCCAAAATCAGAAAAAATTGAGTTTGTGGAGAAATATTAATAACGCCATTAAAAAATTAATTTATATATTTCATAGAATTGTAAAACAAACATTTGTAATAAATTGTAATAATATTTATTGTTTCAAATGAAAAAATCGGGATATTTTTTAAGGTTATCGTGGTGTGTATTTAAAGTGTCCTCTAACAAACCAATCATTTTGTCCATGGCAGCTTTTTCGAACTGAAAATATAAGGAAAAGGCATAGAATCAACTTTAATCGATTTACCTCTTCTTTCTGATCAGCTGGCAAATGAGTTTGCTGCATTATGCTTGCAATTCCAGGTATGACTAGCAATGTCATAATAGGGAACAGAAGATCATATGAATCTTCTAACTGAAATATAAATTCGTCTAGGCTTTGTTTCTAAAATTTACTTGTTTGTACGTGTATGGCTTACAATCTACATCTAAGCATTTGTTGAATGTCTCATAATATAACCTCACTAACTCCGATTTGTGTGCCCTTCTATCACTAGTGGTCAAGCAAGCTGACAATAACCGCGCTATATCTTGTCCGGGACTTCCCATTGTCATTGTCTAAAGAAAAATTTATTCTGTGAAATTTGCCCATTTCCAACCTGATAATCGATAATTGCTTCCAGCTTCAGATGGCTATCATCTGTTTTCGAGAATAAGATATTCGAACTCCATAAATCGCAATGAACCAGAACTTGATCGTGATGAAGATACTCGTTGATTCTTGCAAACTTCTCTATGAATTCCTCCCTTGCATAGTATTTTGAATATATTCCGGCTAATTCGTCAATTTTCGGATGATATTCAGATGAGAATGCCAATCTCATGTTCTCGAAAACACCACGAAGTGCCTTCTCATTAAAGAAATCGCCCAATATAAGACGGATGACATTTGTTTCGGCGATAATCTTTTTCTCATCTTCTGTTGCTTTTACGCCAAGAGCGGAAAATGCGGCGGCAGCTTTGACAACCTTAATATGGAATAAAATATAGTTGAATTTGCATTCAAACCGGTATCATGTCTTCATACGAGACTGATTCGTGCATTGGCACATGATATAACTTGTCCTTGAATTCTGTGATAATGTAGGCAACTAGCTGATTTTCGTTGCTGAACTTTTTAGCCCCGTAAACCTAATTAGAAAACAATATTTAAAATAATAAATCTATTAATCTACTTTGGTATATGGCAGCAAATCATTTCCATACTTTTCAATCAACTCGTAGGCCAGGATTTCATGATTATGAAGCTTATAGCAAACATCAACAAGACTCGCAATCTTCTGTTTTGTCCAACCATCCTCTTCTTTCAGGTTCAGAACTTCCATCATCCGAATGAGACCAAGTTGTGAGCCAATCTTTACAACAAATCGGTTGGGTAATTTTCCTTCATTATCCGTTTCTATGTTCTGCCAATCGGCGTCGATAAGCGCTATTTTGGATCCGAAACCCTGAATTTTTCTCTTCTAATATAAATTAATAGTATACTGGACCAAATTAGCCCTAACAATAAGATAGACTCACACCAGTGATGGAAATCTTTGTTGTGACCCGGTTTTTTTTTTAAATTCCGAGCGGGCGGGAAATTAAAAAACTGAAAATTTCAAAACCTGGGACCGGGGCTTCCCTTTTTACCCTACACGAGCCCCGACCGAGAATTTCATTTTTCCTTATCGGGACCCCCTTTTTTTAGGAAAACACTCGGACCGGGGGCCCCGCGGGGTTGGGGGGAGAGTCCCTCCAAACTCAACTGAACATTTTGTCAATATTTAAACGTGTCTTATTAATTTACACGTATCAATATCATATAATCCGACAAGTTATTTTTTACTAATCCGTCTTATATTATTTTTACGATTTTCGAACATTTAAGGTTTCCTGAAAATTTTAGCATCCTCTAAACAAAATTGGGTATACGACAATTTAACTAGGCTTGTCTTAAACTGTCTAAAAACATTAATACCTTTCTGAAAAGTTAAATTTGATCACGTTTACTGAGCTCAAATTAGTATTATACCAGTTGACGTGTTAATGTATCAAACGATCTGAATGATTAGACAATTTTAAGAATTCTGGACAAAACATTGCTAAAAATCTATTGAGGAAAGCATAACTCGATTGCAAGAAAACTGTTGCACGCATAAAAAATTAGGTAAATTTAATAGAGAATGAACCACAACCTTTCCCCATTAGGACTCCAAGATAGATTTTCTTGCAATCAGCTTTTGATTCCTAATACTTATGAGCTACTAACAATAAACAAATATAATTACGATAATAATAGTAAAGATTTAAAACTATTTTTGACTATAAGAAATCTCAATAAGAAAAAATAATCACCTTCATGTCCGCAATATCCACAGCTTTCTTCGATGGTCCGAACGATGCATTTGTTGAAAACTTTGATTGAAAATAGTTTTGCAACTCATCCCAGGTTACATGGGTTTCTAAAAGTCCAGTGGATGCTTCATATAAACTCATGATGAACTCAATGACTGTTTGACGATAAAATTCCGTCAAATTAACCCGAACAGACGGGTGAAAGTGAAAAGGCGATTAAGTACGGCGTGTCTGTGATAACAAATATTGTGAAATATTTCATAATTTGTTTCATAAAAGGCATAGAATATTGTAAATGCTCTTATCAGAAATTATATATTATTAAAAGAATGACATGTTGGAAATTATAGTTGTGTTGCATATAATGTTAGAGTTTATATATTATGAATATGATTTTCAAAAAACTATTTTAATAAATGTGGATATAATAACTCACTTTTAATAATAACTTGATGGAAACAATGAAACAAGGTTAATATTTATATTTCGTTATTGTTCGTTATCAGATAAAAATGTCATCAAATCATATTTCTTTGCTATCTGCAATACAAAACACTTAGCAAGCTTCCGGGTTGATATTTAAAAATAATTTTAATGGAATTAAAAAAAAAACTTTTTTTTGGATTTTCTGTGAAAAGTTATTCTCGATAAATAAAATTTTATAACAATAACTAGGGTAATTATCGTTTCAAGTCTCTTCTAGACCTATAGTCGATTGAAAATATGGGAAAACTGGGAATAATATAAAGTGATGCCAAAAAACCCACAACAAATTACTGAATAAAAAGGAGCTCAGAAGAAACTATTGTACTTAATATTTTTTAAAAATCTAATATGCTTAAGATATTTTAAGAAACCCAATACAATTGACGTAAACATTAATTTTACTTGTTGAAATTGGTGAAATGTGTCGTCATTTTCATTTGGCATGCAGCCGCATCTGAATTAATAGTAACGTCTAATTTCAACCGGATTTCATGTGAATTGTCTTTAAATAAAACTTGATAATATAGTAAAACCTATCTTCTAAAAATTATAGTACCATAATAAACACAATCGACCTGTAGGTTTATTACCAGAAAGGGGGGAATTCCGGACATATTCCGGCCATTTTTCCATATCGAATACCGTATTACGGTTTCCGAATTTTCATATGAGATTCCGAATTGCGCATTCCGAATGCCGAAATTTTATATTTTAATTCCGAGTTTCAAAAATTCAATTTTCATATAAACGTTAACCCCAGATACGGTCGGAATTCCATATTCCGAAATTCTGAAATTCCCATCTCTGTTACTTTGTGTAAAGTCATTTACTAGATAATATTATAGAAATAAGAATGTTAACAGAAATATTCAAAATTGGTTTGGAAAGAGCGAAAAAGAGAGTTTACGCGAAAAGATACTGTTAAGTTGAGGAATAAGTTTGTAAAGTTTTTATATAATCTTTTGTTTCACAACAATTTTCTTGTTGTTTGGCAAAGTATATACATTAATCTGAGAGAGCATTTTATGCTCTACAAAACTGTGTTTTAGTTTCTTCTTAAATGTTAAAATTTTGACTCTTTTCTGGCTTAGAAATGAACTATCCAAGAGGAAAAAACAGCCTTTTCTACATCTGCTCTTCTTCGCTTTTCATAAAAAGAAAAAAGCAGCCGAAGCCGCTTGGGAAATGTGCAATGTGTATGGGGAAGGTGTCTAAGGTTATATTGCACAAAAATAGTTCGCAAAGATAAAAATTGCAAGTTTTAAGTTGAAGACACGCCTGGAAGCTGACGCTGCAGAATTAGACGAAGAGTGTCTGAAGGGACAATTGAAGGAAGATCGTGAATCAGCCGAAAAAATGAACTCTGAACAAGAGACAATACTTAATCATCTTCATTCGATGGGATTTTCCGACAAACTCATACCCCATGAGCTCAATAAACAAAACAAAGAAAATCGTCTTCAAACTGCAGATCAACATCTCGCTCGCCTTCGGGCAAAACGCGGTCATAAAAATTGATTTTTGTATCGAATCATCACGGAAGATGAAAAACGCTGCCTGTACTTCAATCTGAAGAAAAGATGGAGACCCAGGTGATACGCCAAAGACGAGAGTCAAGCAAGATTTTCACCCAACAAAGACCATGATCGGCATGTGGTGTAACTGGGAGAACATGCTGCACTGGGAAATGCTCGAAAGAAACTCCACGGTCAACAGGGTGCTCTATGTTAACCAGCTGCGCCCAGTAAATGAGGCTATTCGACTGAAAAGACCCGATCGAAAGGACCACGTCATCTTACTCCACGACAACGTCAGGCCGAATATTGCACAAGTCATCCAACAGCTCAAATGGGAGGTTCTTCAGGATCCACCGTACTCTCCAGACCATGCGCCATCCGATTAGATTACCTTTTCTGCTCTCTGTCAAACCAAGTGAGAGGGTGTTACCTTCGATGGCGAAGAGAGTCTCAAAACTTGCTCAACAACTTTCTCGACACCAGAGCAATTTATAGGGAAATGTCAACAAATTGATCGAGATATGGGAGGAAGTCGTAAACAGTAATGACGAAAACATAATTGATTAAGTTATTATTATAAATAAATCTTTGTGAAAAAACTCTACGAACATATTCCTCAACTCAATAATATTCAGTTTCGGAGTACTTCTTTGATGATTCTTATATGAAAAATGAAAAATCAAATGTTTAAGACTTCTTCATATTCTTAACCTAGTATCAGAGTAATTGATAGTAAAAGATTGTAAAAATTAAACCCATATTAATTTGCTATAATTCTTTGCACAAAACTCGTTTTTCAGCGTCATCCATTAACATATTATTTTTATTTATTTATTTATTTATTTATTTACATATATAAAAATCAACAATATAAAAGCAAACAAAATTAAACAATAACTAATCGTTTTCTATAAACAGCACAGATTCGTTTTTTCTCAAACTAAGCAGCGAAATTATAAAATAATAAAAAACAAATTAACAAGCCAACATAAGCGTAATCAGTAATTATAATAATATATGCATTTCGTTGACTCATCACTCGATATAATATCGACACAAGTTTTGTACCCATTTAAATTAGAAAATATTCGGCGAAGTTGAAAAACAGAAATTAGCGTCGTGTTGTACGACGGGCTGGAAGTGCAGCAGACACACCTAAAAGATGAACCATAAAAGTTGATAAATAACTCTCTACTCAACATACATAAAGATAGAACATATAAACATTGTAGACGAAACATGAGACATCTGAAACAAATCGGACAAGGATAGCAACGACACAACAATCAAAACAATCACAATGCTTAACATACCTTCCGACAATATCATGGCATTCGCCAGCTCTTCGCCATTAACATTTCGAATAGTGCACAAATATTCACCAAAATGCTTCTTCTCAATGAAATCGATCGATAAGGTTGATGCAGTTTCGTTCGTTTCGATGGAAATACCATCGAGTCCTATAAAAGCAATGTTTTAAAACAATTTCCATCAAATATATCAAGACTAACCATCTATCAATTCTTTGCCGTTGTAGAACCAACGACATGTTGGTGTAGGCACGCCTGCAAACGAAGCCCGCAGCTCGGCTCTGAAATTAGGTATGTTTTTCTTCATTTCGATGGAAAGTCTCAATGTATTATATTTTCAGGGTTCAAATAATATCAAATTTCTTAATATTCTCGCAGTAATCAAATGACGATTTTATTTACAATTTTACGTCAACCTTTCTAGAAAAATCACAGCCATAGGATTTATTGTCTTAATAAAAACCAATACCAAGTTAACATTTAGAATAATAGCTCACGAAGAATTCTATAAATCACATTTGAATCTCTTCTAACTGAAAATCATGAGTGCTGTTTAAGTTTTTTCTTTCAGTTAAATAACCACAATCCCCTTAAAACATTCTGAAATTTCTAGGCGCAATTAGTAAAACATCCTTAAACTTCGTAACGCTTAAGCTTATTCATATAAATTTCTAGTGGCATATATCAATTTAAATCGATTTCAATTATGGAAATAATAGGTTTTCGCGTAGCTATAAAATACTACGGTTTAATTACTTGAGAAATTGCTAAGCAACAATAAGTTCCCTTGGAAAGTTCAACTTGGGTAAGTTAGTTTGGGTAAGTTCAACAACAATATGTTCCCTACGAGAAAAATTTCTTTATATTACCATTGAGGTTGATGAAGCTCAAATCGATGAATTGAAAGCTGAAACTACACTTTGCTGGAACCAGTGAACACACCAACTTGAAGACTAATGAAACGAGCTCAGAAAACGTGCTCAAATGCAATCTTTTGTAAAGATTTTAATATTTTTAAAGAGTTTGAGAAAAATCTGACAAATTTGAGCACCCCAAATTGAATGGTTAAGTTGGGGGCTCAGAAAAGATGCTCATTTGGCAAAGTTCGGCAAGAAGCGCTTGTTTTTAGATAGTTTAAGACATGCTAGGTACAATGAGCTGTCAAGTTATATGCAAATAATACGTGTGAATTAATGAGGCACGTTTAAATATTGAAAAATAGTAATTTCGCTTTGGCGTGCTTGAGTAGACAAAAACTGCGTAAAATACACGTTAAAGTTATAATACAAGCTGCAAATCCTAGTTCAGATTTGATGTGAGTAAATCAGAGAAATACGAGACAAAATTAGAATTCTTTGAGGCTCATTCTGTGCAATGAATTGTTGCCAGAATTGAATTGACAATTTTGAAACAAAAATGAGAGGTCCATTGGCTTAAAGTAGATTTCATTAAATGGAAGGACGAGAACAATGATGAGGTAGAAGATTCCATGGGTCCCGCGGGTCTTAATGACAATTAAATGCGAAAATTCAATTTTATTGCTCGTTAAATTATTCCATAATTGATATTTCCTTTGTTTCATAAATAACTTTTTTTGTTTTAAAATTACCTCGTCTTCTCGCGTGCCTGCACTGATATTGGCGATTCCGTAAACTTTGGTTTCTCACCAATTGTTCTGAAACAGTCCAATAACATTTTTACTAATTAAAATGCAATCTTCCTACCTGTTAGGTTGTACCGCGTTCAATTCGAGATCTGCCTTTGATTCTCCGGACGAGTTCAACGCTGTTATTGTGTAAACTCCCGAATCGGTGCGCTTAATGTCTTTTATGCGAAGAATGAAAGTATCACCTTCGTTGCGCATCTGAAACAACATTTCTGTTTAATAAAACATTTTCCAAAACATTGTTTCGTACAAGGTAACGATCTTCGTTATAAATTTGATCACCGTCCTTCTTCCATGTGATCACCGGGTCTGGATGTCCAATAACATTAACGCGTAGCTCAGCACTAGACCCAATTTCAGCACGATTCAACTTTTCGTAATTGAAGAGTCTCGGTGCCTCGTCGGTCACCGACTTCAAATTACCTTCAATTACAAATAGTTATGAAATAAATTAACGCCGTTTAATACTTGTAACATCAATATTCATTGTGCAACGAGCAATTCCCCATTGGTTCTTAGCCTCAACTGTATATTCCCCAGCATCTTCGGGAAACACGTCAGCAATTGTCAGGAATACCTTAAAACAATAATATAAATAATAATTATAAGCAAGTTCAACCATTTTTTCTGATCTTGAATAGTGGAAAGATGGTGAATCTGTAATTGTCACCCGATTTCGGCACCAGCGGATTTGTAATGGTTCGGAAGCCTGCACGAGCTCAGCAGCTAGCTCCACTCGACTTCCATCCATCACTTTTCGCACTGATTTGATTTTCTCGAACCTGAACATTGGTGGGATGCCACCCTCAGCAGCATTAGGGTCACTTCCTCCAATTTTTAAGTTCATCTGAATTAATTTTTCTTAAAATGTGGTTCTAATCAACATTGACAAACCCTTGATTCCACTTTGCCATATTCATTAACAGCTTCGCAGCAATAAGTTCCTTCATCGGCAGCATTCAATGAGCAGAACTTTAATGATGCACATTCGCCGTCATACGACATGACGTAACTACAAATTATATATATTTCTATTCATTTTCAGACGCAGCTCATACCAGTCAGCTATTGGTAAAAGTGGCGCAGCATTGCGTGTCCATCGAATCGATGCACACGGATAAGCATTTATAGAGCATTCCACAGTAAGTGATTCACCTGGATTCGCCTATAAAACGCTAATAAATTTTTGTTATAAAACTCTTCTCACTTTTACTTGTCCCGGCAACACTTCACTTATAACAGGAGCCTTTGGTTCTTTTCGGCTCTTTCGCTTGGCTTTTTGAGCCGATGAATCATCCGTAGACTTCATCACATCTATCTGTAATCCAAACACATTTTAGATGTATTGAAAGATTAATTATACTTCTGATGAGCATGTAACAATTCCTTCGTTATTTGCAGCAGTACAATTATAGAATCCTTTATCAAATGAGGATACATGGTGAACCTGTAACAATCATGTTGAAAAAAATAAACTTAAGAAACTTCTTCACCTCAAGATAATAAAAGTCGCCATCGTTATAAATCGAGTATTTGTTACCCGTTTCCAAAATAATACCATCCTTGTCCCATTGAATGAGAGGCATCGGATTACCGGACACCGCGGTTTTTAGTCGCAATGACTTATATTCTTCAAGCGTCTTCTTCGGTTTCGGTTTCACCATAAACTTTGGCCGACATATACGTTGATTACGTTGATTGATTGCAGTTCGCACCTCTTCAAGAGCTATAAACAAATCATTCTAAATAATTCATAATAGTTGAACAAACCAGCAGATGAGGCGGAGCTTTCTGGTCGGCTATCCGTGGAATAGCGGTTGTCATCCATATTCAGACTTCTTGTTACGGCCTTTGCGAGACGTTCAGCATCATTACGCGCGCGGTGTGGTTTCAATTCTTAAAAAGTGCAAGTTATAAAAAATTCAACAAAATATATAACCCACTTCTTCCGAGTTTTCCAGCAACGGCGGCTGAATCACCAGCCTTCAAGTCCATATCTTCAAGACCTTGCACGAACATTGGCGCAGCTCCTTTTTTCCTGTGCTCAAATCTTGATACAGACGGTGACTTGTTGAGCTGAAAATAATTTAAAAATAGTTAAATTATTTATTGAAATGTCATTCAAACCTCTTCTTGTGAAAAAGCAACTTTTGGTTGAACCGACACCACTTGATCATTAACGTGCTTGAATTTTGGCGGCTCGGCGCGTCTCGATTCGCCCACATTTAATCGGCATGCAGTTCGTAGCATTCCGTGAATGTTTGACGCTTCCACGTAATACATTCCGAGATCATTGATTGCTACATTGTCTATGGTTAAGATACTCGATGTCTCCGATGGGAATGAGATCTGAATATTTGGAATATGTGATTGCGTGATTTCAAAACGGTTAGCCATAATTGGAGGAACACATTATTTTGAGTCCTGTTAAATTGAACTTAATAAGATCTGCATAACAAAACTAGAAATAGTATATATAAACATTAGTAGGTTTTTCAGACTTCACCTAGATTTGCTAGAATGCTGTTATCTATCGTAATCCTAGGTAATCTTTAAGTAATATTTTTGAATTTCAATAAAGTTAATTTTTTAAAAAGTTGCAAAAAATATTTTGAAAGTATAGGTTCAAATCATTGAAAAATCTCATTTAAATGCTTTTATTTTTGCGTAATTAAAAAAAAACTGTAAAATTGTGGACAGCACGCCAAATGCACGCCAGCCAAACATTAAAATTTTCCTATCTTTGAAAGTAAATTATTAGTTTCAAAGTATTTTCTGCTCCGGCACTTTAAACGTAACTATGATAGATTCTGTTAAACTATCTGAAAAGCTTAGAATGTCACTAGGAAGCTTCATGGAGTAACCTTTACGGAGCCCCATTTTATTAGACCGATTGTGCAAATGAAAATAACGGTTTTGAAATATTTGAAAGAATTTCATAAACTTTCAGGTGTATGTTAAAAAACTTACGCCAATTTTACTAGTCTCTTAATTTTTATCAAATTTCAGATTTAACTGACATAATATGAGGTACAGAGCTGGCCTTAAAGATAAGAGCAAATGTTTTTTGAGCATAACTTTTTTCATATTCATCCGATCAGTCTGAAATTTTCACGGTAAATGCATAACATTGTTACACAATAATGCAGAAAAGCGAATTGCATAATCATTATTTTGTGACAAAATTTCAGACTAATAGGATGATTAAAAAAAAAGCCATTGGTTCATATCTTTATAGCTAGCACTGTATATTCAATTTTTTCTAACTATAAATATAACTAAATTTACCTTTATATTACGCCCTTCGCGAATTTTCTTCTCATTGTGATACCAGAACAAATCCGGAATCGGATATCCGGCAACGTCAACGCACAATTCAACCGTTTCACCAAGTGGCATCCACACATCTTCGAGACATTTAACAAATCGCGGTGGGCCAGCTGGCTCATCATTAAGCTCGCCAACAAGAAGATAACACTCAGTAGACGACTGACCGCATGAATTACTGGCCACGCATTGATAAGTTCCACGTTGGTCGCGGAACACCTTCTCTGATTTAATTTCAGCAACCTAAATACTTACAAATTTTTATCTTTGAATAGTGCTCAGATTTATACCTGTCCGAAACGGCATTGAGTCCACGATGTCAATTGATTCAAATTTATTTTCTGCCCATAGTCATCTATATAATACCAGTCTAAGGTTGGTTCTGGTACACCTGTGACGTTGCAGCTCAACGTTGCTGGATGTCCATCGACTATACCCATATCCTCCAAAGGCGTGCCAAACTTTGGCGCAGAATTCGATAAATCATTTAGGGATGACTTCCTTTGTACAATGACTTGGGTTTCAGCGATCACAGTTCCACTGGCGTTCTCTGCCTTGCAGCTGAAAATGCCCGATGTTTTGGAAACTACGCATTCAGCGGTCAGATGGCTTTCACCATCTCCCGTGACAAAGTGCCGATAGATTCGGTTTGTACGCAGGATTTCCCTTCCATCCTTTAACCAGGTGACTGTTGGTTTGGGAATACCGATGGCTTTTGCTACAAGTGTAAATGAGCCACCCTCGTTGACTTCAATGAGTGATGGTGGTGCGCGACTGAAGCGTGGTTTCTCTTGACGATCGCCCGCAGCATCAGCAATCACAAGATGTGCATCACTTCCAGATCGTTTCGCAATCAGAACGGTGCTGGAAGTTGAATCAACTCCAGCGACACTAGTTGCCGAGCAGACGTATACTCCGGCATCTTCGACTTCGCAATTCGACACAACCAAAGCGCACATTCCATTATCGTCCATTGACTTTGTAATTCGTCTCGTTGTCGGCAATGGCTCACCGTCTTTGGACCATGTGATATCAGGCATAGGTGTTCCGCTAACGCGACATTCGAGGCGTAACAAATTACCAGTTATCAACTTCGACTCGTCCAGTCCTTGCACAAAAACAGGTGGCTCAAACTTGCTCACGTCTTCTACACGAACGGTGCATTCGGTTTCGCAAATTCCGCGATTGTTCGAGACTACACAACGATAGCGACCAGCATCATCGCTTTGAGCTGAATGACAAACAAGACGATAATTTCCCTTCGAGTCACTTGTCAATTCGAATCTTCCAACAGAGTCAATTCTACGATCACCCTTGTACCAAACAACTTCAGGTGTATTGCGAGAAGTGGCTCGGAAAGATAGCACAAATTGTTGCCCAAATTGAACCGTTTCGTTGTTCAATTCTCTTTGCACGACCGGAAGTCCAGATGGATCCGCTGAACTTGAAGGACTTGGTGCCTCATCGATCACACGAATTCGACAATATGTAGAAGCTTCTCCAATGTCATTCATAATTCGGCAAATGTATTTGGTTTCAGAAACTGGTGTTACAGATAATGTTGATGAGTTATCAACATTATTAATATTATCCAAGTTTGTTATTTGTTGATTGTCTTGATACCATTTGACTTCTGGTTTTGGTGAACCTTCAAACGTTACTTTGAGTTCAACCGACTCCCCGGAATTCTTGTTGATATTAGATTCTAGTTTTTGTATAAAACTTGGTGCTTTTCCTTTTGGAAGGGTTTTTATTGTCTCTTCCGTTTCGACCCAATCACTTCTCAATTTATTGACAATCGAAGAAACACGGAATCTATATTCACTGTTTGCCAATAAGTTCTTGACATCCATTTCCTGTGAAGCAGTAGAACCGGCTTTGGACCATTTCTGTTCATCCGGCTGTCGGTATTCAACTTCATACATTTCCTCATCTGTTGTTGGAGCTTTCTCCCATGCGATTGTAACCCTGTCAGATTTGATATTAGCTGGCCTCGGAAGTCCTGGCGGACTGGGCTTCTTTGATTTCTTGGTCTTTTTCTTCTTGTCTTCATCACCATCATCCTTCGTTTCCTTGCTCTTTTTCTTATCATCCTTTCCTTTTACAACATGTACAACAGAGTTTTGCCGAATCTTTCCGTTATCATTTTCAGCCGAAATAGTATATGTACCTTCATCTTCCAGGCAAACATCAGAAACAATGAGAACATGACTTGAACCATCACTTTTCATTGAGGACCGCTTATCATCGCTTATTTCCTTATTATCCTTGAACCATTTAACCAACGGTTTTGGTGATCCATTGAGTTCGCAAGATATCTTCAACACACCACCTTCAATTACATTAATATTGGCTTTTGGATCCACAATGAAATACGGCTCTGATTTTACACCAGTCACCGGTTCTAATCCAGCGATAGTTAGTTGTGCTGATGTATGCGCATCACCAAATTCATTATGTGCGACAGCGGTGTATGTGCCACACATAGATTCATCAACATTCTCAACGACTAGAGTGGCTGTGTTGTCATCAAATAATCGGCTTCTGTACTTGCTCGACTCTTGCAATGCCTTTCCATTGTGAAGCCAAACAATTTGCGCAGTTGGCGTTGCATGATATTGACAGGAGAAGTTTGCAGTTCCTCCGACTGCCTTAAGGACGACATCTTGAAGCTTCTTCACAACGATGGGCATCTGGTTCACGTGTTCCGTGTGTTCACCAGACGGCTGTTCAACAACAACAGTGGCTCGGGTTTCCACACTTCCGTGCTTATTGAAAATTTTGCACACGTATTGTCCATTGTGTTCTTCATGAGCCTCGTAAATTTTCAAGAAGGCGACACGTCCATCAAAGTAAGTGCGCAGAGTTCTACTCTCTGCGACAAGTTTTCCATCATGATACCATTCGATGGTTGGTGTTGGCGATGCATCGACCTCGAGTTCTAGAAGTTCGCGATTTCCTTCAGCTACTGTTGCGTCAGCTAATGGTCTTGTAATTACAGGAGCGCGAACCATTTCCATTGGTGATTTACTACGGCTTCTGCTCCTACTACGACTACGAACTGGTGTAAGACGAGTCTTGCTCAGTCCCATGTCCACTACTTTGACGGTACAGTGAGTAAAATCTTTTCCAAGACTGTTCACAGCTTCACATGTGTATTCGCCGGCATCATCCATAACCACATTCATTATATTCAACCTAGCCACTCCTTTACGATCAGTGTACTGAAGCATTCTATTCTCAATGATCAACTTCAGACCATCCTTGTACCATGTAATATTTGGTGTCGGTTTTCCAGTCACAGTACATTCCAGGACAATTTCGTTTCCTTCGCAAGTCGAACAATTCACAAGAGATTCCACAAACTTTGGTTTTGAGTGATCTTTATCCACTGATTCCTTGATCTCTACCACTGAGTGCGATTCGGCGACACCATGAATATTGCTAGCTTCGCATACGTATGTGCCCTGATCTGATTCACGGGCACCAATTATTTGAAGAGTGCACACACCGTTTTCATGCTTCACCATCTTGTTCGACATGTCCACTGGTTGTCCATCCTTGAGCCACTTCACCGATGGGTGCGGTGTTCCAGAAATCGAGCAAACAAGCGTTAGATCGCTTCCTTGTGGAACTTCTCTTGGTGTTGGAAGTTGCATACGGAAGCGTGGTGCTTTGTTAGCATCCAGCTTCTTACTCCTCTTTGACATTAGTTCCTCGATGCGGACGCTACATACCGTGTGCGCTCTTCCGATCTTGTTCGTGGCTACACATTTGTATTCACCGCTGTCTTCTGCATAGGCGTCAATAATCGTCAATGAATAATTACCGCTGCCGTCATCAAATTGCAAACGGTGACGTCTAGAATGTTGAATCTCATTATCGTTTCGATACCAGTTTATTTCCGGCGATGGGTTTGCTTCAATATTCACTTCAAGCTTCAAAATATCCGATTCATTACATTTGACATCAGACAAACTCCTTCCGAAGCTAGGCGCAAATTGACCGTCTGGTACGACGACATTCAATAATCCAGTGCTTTCACATTCACCATAAGCGTTCTTTCCAACTGCCTTCCATTCTCCTTTATCCGTTGAGCTAACAGATAATATATGAAGCTCATATCTTCCCTTGTCGTGCTTTCTCATGTAATTGCAATCATTCACACTGATTAAATTTCCATCGTGATACCATTCGACAGTGGGTTCCGGAAGAGTTGTATTTGTAACAACAAGTATTTTGTTTTCCCCAATTTTGGCCTCGTCCACATCCAGTAGAACGTGGTGGAAGTTGGGCGGCAAGTCAAGAACCTTATCCTCAGGCTCTAGAATCTTTGACGTCCTTTTCTTTTTCTTCTCAAGTGCTGCTGGTGATGTGCCCGCCTTCTTCTTTCCTTGAACAGTTAGATTCGATTGCGTCATTATTGATCCAAGATCATTCGTAGCTCGACAAGAATAATGACCGCTGTCAGTTTCCTCAATATTCTTAATGGTCAATTCAACAAGGCCCTGATTATTGAACGAATCGTATTTCATAGATGGAATTTGAAGTTCCTTGTCATCTTTGTACCATTGAATTTTTGGTTCTGGTGAGCCTTCAAGATCGCAAGATAGTGTGGCAATAAGATCGCCAACATTCGCAACAATGTCTTCCAATTGTTTTTTGACAGTAGGAGCTGTGTCATCTTCTAAAATAAATTAAATACTAATGGAAATGTATTTTGTTTAAATATTATACCAAATGAAACATTCCGCTCAAAGACACCATCCATGGTGAGGCGTCGGAAAATGGCACCTCTCTTGGCGATTCGTCCGATTGGAAGAAGATCATCGGACCAGCGTTTCATTGATAAGAAATTGCGCTTTTGCCGGCTCGGCAATGGCCCATTATCAGGCTTTGATTGCATTTTCTTAAACGTTTTTTTAGAAAAAAGATGAAAAATGTATAAACATATACAACCCAAACTGAAATGGAGAACTATAGACATTCTAAAACTGTATTCTTTTTTTCGAAATTTCTTTATCATTCAGTTTGCGTTTTTAGAAACGACATATATACCTTAACATATTCAGACAAGTCATTGAATGCAGACAACAACGGACCCTTAAGACACACAACACATACAAGTGAAAATGACAAATGAACTTACAACTATCCATGGATGCCTGAGAGCATCTTGCACAGACATTCTTTTCCGCTTATCCTTGACCATCAATCGACAGATGAAGTCTTTAGCCAAGTCCGACACGTCGTCCCAGCTTGGATCGTCAAAGTCCCAATCCGCCGCTGATACATTCATCAAGGTGTCTTCATCATTGTCACCCAAGAATGGCGACAGTCCAGATAACAAGACATATGAAATGACACCAATTGTCCACATGTCTGTCGATAAACCGACTGGCTGATAATTGACAACTTCTGGCGCGCAAAATTCCGGTGTTCCGAACAGGAGCTTCACGCTCTTCTTCGGGTCCAATTTTCGTGCGAGTCCAAAATCGATAATCTTGAGATCGGTCGAATTTTTCGACTTTAGTAGAATGTTTTCCGGCTTAAAATGTAAGAATTAAGAAGTTATAAAAGAAACGACAAACCTTTAAGTCGAGGTGAACAATCTGATTATTGTGCATATGCTGCACACCCAACAGAATTTGATGCATGTAATCTCTAACCTCTTCTTCACTCATTAGTGAGTCATCTTCAACGATTTTCTCGAAGAGCTCACCACCAGACACGCTAGAAAACAAACAGTAAACAATAATTTGTAATAAAAAAGGAAACTAACAATTCTTCAATGAGCCACATCTCATTGCCCATATCAAACGCTTCATGCAAGTTGAGGAGTTTATCGTGGTGCAACTGGTTCATTATCGAAATCTCGTGTATCACGTTCTCCTTCTTAACTCCTGGTCGTACTTGTACCATTTTTGCCGCCCAGGTCTTTCCGGTGGCCTTTTCAGTAGCTCGGTAAACCGTACCATAGGCGCCTTTGCCGAGCTCCTCATGAATGATATACTTTGCTTGTAGGTCTTTTGGCAATCGATGTACATCGATGACCTTGTGGTCTTCCGGAACGCTGGATTTAGCAGCCTTTTCATAATCAACTCCAGGATCGGTTTCTTTCACTTTCTTTGTTTTCTTCTTCGGCTCCTCCACTGTTCGACTGACATCTTTCACGAAAACAGCATCAGATTCTTCTGATGGTTCCGATTGGCCGAAAGTGTTGTCGGCACGCACACGGAAGAAGTATGTCTCACCGGGTTGCAAATTGAATAGAGTCACAAATGCTTGCTTCGTCACCTCTGCTTTGCTCCATTTGTTTTTGTCTTTTTCCTAGAAAACAAAAATGAGAAAACATCGACATGAATGGTCTTACCGTGCACATTTCGACGGTGTAATTACGAACCGGGGAACCACCATCATTCGTCGGCGCCGACCAGCGTAATCGTACCGAGTCGACATTCTGATCCTCCACGGCTGGTTTTCCAGGTGGGGCTGGTCGATCCGTTACCTAAATATTTATATTCTAGCCATGTTCTTTCAAATCGAGACCGCGCCCATTTCACAAGCCCAACCCTTTGGAGCAAAGTTATATTTATTGTCATTATTTATGTTGTTATTATGTAAGTGTGTTCGTAATTGAGACAAACTCGAGAATGGAGCTTATTTGGAGAACGAGAAACCCAATTGAATCTTATTTAATTTACTTTATTCAACAGCAGTTTTCCTCAGCATTTTTTGTTAGTTTCTAAACTTGAATCTAGTATCATTTATTTTCAGCTACCATCCATCAACATCTATGGTTATACCAACAGTAAGTAGCTATAATAGAAAACATCTTCTCATATTTTATTTAACAGGGGAACAATGCTGTCACCGGGTAAGTATAATAATGATTTCTTTTTAATTTTCATCGACACTTGAAAGAAATAGTAATAATAATCAACAGAAAGTAAATAAATGAGTAGGTAAGAAGTATACGCTAATCGCCTTAGCTGATTAATGTTATTATTTACTTGAAACGCTTAAAGATGATCATTTAATGATCGAAATTGGCGCACAAAATGAAAGAGGACTTCCAAATAGCGTTTCTATGACAATTTAAGAGTCAAATTACCTGAACCCCAATGGTGTACTTGTCTTCACCGCAGCGATTCTTAATTTTTAGAGCGAATTCGCCCTGATCCTCAGCTTCAATGCCATTGATACAGAGCACAGTTGTCATTGGAGTGTTCTCAATCTGTAATTGTTTCATTTTAAGTGTTTCTGGAATAGTTTTTATTTAATTTTTTAATATTATTTAGTATTGCTTTCTAATTTTCTCTTGCACATAAACTAAAATAGTCGATTTTCTAATTTAGTATCACGTGCTCATTCAAAAATGAGTTTCTTCTTAAAATTCTGAATTTAACTTGGTCGTTTGGTTCAATTTTAAACTGGCAGATTATTTTTGAAATGTCAGTTAAGGGGGTTTTGTTTCTATGATCTAGATAATTAGTCAATTAAAAAACTGTATTATTTTTCTTCATCATATAATTAGAATGAAAAATGAATCCAGTGAGCTGTTCGACATAACAACTTCAGCGAGATTGAACTGTGGCAAAGAGGTTGATAGAAAATATAGTTGAGTAAGATTGTTTTAGATAAAGTCCATTTTCCGTAAAATCTTCTAATGTACACAAAACAAAAATTATCATTTATTGATTATTACAAACTTAAATTTGCTAATTCATAGAAAAATGTGCACCCCAATTTGAAAGGTTAATTTAATGGCTCAGAAAATATGTTCACAGTGCATATTTCAATAAAAATCGCATATTTTTAGATAGTTTAAGACGGGCTATAAAAAATGACGTATCAAGTTATATGAAAATAATACGTGTAAATTAGTAAAACATGTTAAAAAGTTGGAAAGCATTCATTTCGATTTGGCTTAAAAGGTGTTATCCATATTAGGATTTTCAAAACCCCATCTAGAATTATAAAATAAGATTAATACAGTTGTCAAAATTCAGCTCACGTGCACATTCTTGAAGGTATTGAAAAGCTTTGCGCGTTTAATTAATTCCGATGAAACTTAAATTACAAGAATGTTCTAAAGTTTTGCGTGTAAATAATTTATAAAAATGTAGAACAAACTATTTTGTCCGATTAAGAATTTCAGAAATTCAATAATTTTAAAGAAAATGAAATTTTTAATCATCTGTCTTGGTTCTTTTCCAACTTCAAATTAATGAAACAATTTATCTCTGACATCTAAAAACATCTCGCTAGTTTCTACGGAAGTCATAAAAAATAGGTTTCTTATAAGTTAAATCTTACAAGTAAAACATTAAAAAATGTTGCCATTATTTGAATTTCAACAATTAACGTGATTTTCCCTTCCCACCTAATCTTTTAAGAAATGGTTAAATAATGGTTAATTAATTGGCGGAGTGATAAATTGAAATCCGGAATGAGGAAGGAAAATATTTTAATATTAAAAAATGTTCCGGAATCAATAAAGGGGCGGACTACGGAATTCAGGAGTAGGAATCGAATGCAAACTTTAGATTGTAAAATCCACATTTAATTTTTACACTTTTAAACGTTTATTCAGCTCGCAAGTAAAATAGGGTTTGCTCTTATCAGCTAATTTAGAAATTTTTAATGCAGAACAAGGAACTCGGAATGCGGTCTCGAAACTTTTGTAAGTTTTTTTAACACTTTAACATCTACCAGAAAAATAGAGACACTAAAAATTTAATGCCGCAGAAATATCAGTAATGTTCACGTGAAATTTACTTTTTAAATGACAAATTAGTAAAGTGGGCTTAAATATAACAAAATCTTCATTTTCATTTCGCGTGAAATCGTTGTTTATTACAAAAATTTAAAACCATTTCAGAGATCTTCAAACTAAAATTATATTATTTGTCAAATTTTCCTTATTTCCAGTCAAACAAATTGAGTAAAAAACTTTAAAAGTTACATCCAACTTGTTTGGCTTCAAAAAATTCGATGCCAACTCATTTAATTTGTTAACAGAGGCCCAGATGACACAGCCGAACTCTTGATTGATGACTTGAAGCTATTCAATAGAATATTTCTACAAAATTCATTTAGTCCATCAAACTTATCAATGAAACACTCTTCCAAACTTTTTATTTCTCATTTCTATATGCGATTATAATCCAAACTAGATGTTCTCTACTCAAAAAAACACCTTTGGTTTGAGATTTTATTATTGCTCAAAATTGAGGGTGACACAAGTAAAAAAAATAAACAGGAAGTCTTGTTTCTTCCAGTATTCCATTCTTATATATATATATATAATTCTCTATCCTTACACAACACAGTTAAATCGCTCGTTCCAGAATATTTTTGTTTTATTGTAACTTTCAAAATTGTAATTATTTTTATTATTATTATTATATATTCAGTAGTCTTTCATTATTTATTGACATATTTTCAACAAAAGACTGCCATCGAAGTGTATCTTTTATTTTTGATGCATAATTATTCAAAAAAACTATCATTGGATTGTCTTATAGCTAAAATGAATATTTTTATTTTTTTTGCGTGTTTTTTTGCGGCTGTAATCCTAAATGCATTCATTTTCTTTTAAATTTGTTTTTTTGTTTGTTTTCGCCAAAAATTAGAGTAGAGGGATAAAACCAAATGAAGTCAGGAAAAGTTTCAGCTATTCGAATCATAGCCAAAAGGAAAAATTAAAAGAAAATTAAAAGTATTTGAATATATAAGAAAATTAACATATTATACAAAATCTCACGCATATGCCTAGCTTACGTGAAATCTATGAAGACGCATTAAATTTCATGGAATAATTACGCTCGCTGACGAGATACATGATTAGCACACCAAATGGAAATTACGATTTTCTGCTTTTTAAGCGCATCATTCAAATTCTACGCGCACATTACAGTAACCTAGTTTACAATAGTTTGTCAGCTTTTTCTTAAACTATCGAAAAATAGTAACACTTCTCGAAATTTCATATTTCAAAACGTTTTCTGAGCTCTTTTTATGAGCATTCCAATAGGCGTGTGATCAGTTTATTTCTGTTTGACATATTTTGAAAATTTTACAGTCATTTTAATTAACTTTAAAGGATTTAAATTATTGTTAACAAAATTTTTTTGATACTGAGACCAGAGGCCGATTAGATTACAAGAACCATGGGGAAAGTATTCATTCCCCATTAAAAATCTATTGGGGAAAACATTAAAATTGTTACCCATTCAAAAATAAGGTAAACTTTATAAACCCCAATAAAACCTTTCCCCATTACGACTCCCTGATAAATTGTCTTGAAGTCTGTCACAGATAAAAGCCTCCCGCGAGCCTTTCAAACGTTTATTCAAGAACTGTGAGAATAGAATAACATCTAAACGACGCTGTTATTCTAAAATAATTTTAATTTTTTAAAGATTAAGCTGAAATTAACAATGCCTAGTTAAAATAACTGAAATTAAATAAAAAATTTAAATTTATTGAAATTTATAAATATTGGATAGGCGGTTTGTTTAGCGGCAACCACTAAAAAATAATGTCAAAGTTTAGCTTAATGAGAGAAATGGCTTAAAGGGTCATAAGGAAAGAATTGGTGGTCTCATTTGTGGCAAAGAAACAGAGAGGTGTCGATTTAATTTTCAATTTGTTTATTATTTTGCTTTGAATTCCCTGTAATTTCTTGTTTTATTTTTTTTCTTAATATATTGACTGATATTTTAATAATAATTATATTAATATAAATTCCTTTGTAATATTCTGGTAAAAAAACATTAGCGAAATAATAAACAAATTTTAAAAAATTAAATCGACACCTTCGTCTCTTGTCCCCAATTAGACCAACCCTTTCTTTCTTTTCTTCTTTAAGCCCTTTATCTCATTTATCTACAAATTGAAAATAATTCATCTTTCATCCTTTTTTTCAATTTCCTATTTTGTACTTTATTTGGCTTATAAAACTTTACTTTTTTAAAAATTATGTATAAATTCACCTGCTCATTTTCTATTAATTTGAATACAAACAAAATCTAATAGTCACCTGCCAATTATTAGCTCAAAAATAAACTATGGTATATAGTTATTTTATGGTGCTTTAAGCGACATATACATACATATACACGTCAAGAGAAATTACATTTTTCGCTGTGAGAAATCGTATCAAGTCTTTGTCAAACCTAATGACGCTATATCTAATCGAATAAGTAAAATTTGAGATTTGATTCAGTCTGAATAACTTTTTTTTTAGATATGTGTGCATAAATAATTTAATATTTTATTTAATTTCACCCACAATTAGCTTTTTAAGTCTTGAAACGTTTAATTTTTGAATGTCTTGTAGGGAGGTTATATATTTTGGAGTTAGCAAGTTTCAGGCTGAACGTTTGGAATGATAGCCGAGGGTATTTTTATTTATTTATTGGACACAAAACATTGCACTTTGGATGGGGATTTTAAGTGATCTCAAAATATGTTCATTGTTGCTAAATTTACCCCGAATGGAACTAGTAATTTTCTCAAATTCATTCGTGTCGTGCAATATCTATAATATTAATATTTTTCCAAAAAAAAAATTAAGATTTCAGCACCTCTAAAGTTAACTAAATCAATTTTAGACTATAACTTTTTATCGTAATAAATAATTGTTACACATTTATTTAAAATCGTTTAAAAAGATTTTAACTCTTAAATTAAACATGATCATATTAAGGAATCAATGTTTGTGTACTTTTACAGTGGTTCGTTTCGTACATTCAAACTAAATTACTTCAAAATGACAAAGTGAAGCACAGTAAACAACTTATACATTAAATTGAAATAGAAAATGTCAAAACCGCAAATTTTTCTAGGTTTGTAAACATGATACTATTAAAGATATTCTACATTTCAGAGATCGGTGACTAATGAAAGAGGAAAATAATAAGAAAGAAATTATGGTCTCGTTTAGACGACCAAAAAGGAGTTTCCATCTCATTCTCTTCTATGTATGTGTATTGTCTATTTTTTGAGATAACATACATTGATAGAGTGGCCGGCAAAAAGAGACTATTACTTTTTTATATTTTACTCTTCCATTAGACACTAATCTCTGAAAAGGACAATAATTAATTTGAAAAATCAAAAAAAGAACTTTCTCAAATTGAAACGCATTTATGAAAGCTTATTTTAAAAGTGGAATTTAATGAGAAAAATTATTTACAATAGCATAAGGTAGGTGGTTTCGCTTGGGCCACAACGGTTTTGATTTATATATCCCAACAATATCCTTCGTTATGCTCCTTTAAACCATTTTTCTTATTAATTTAAAGTTATATCAAGAATATTTTAAAAATCAAATATTTTACGCGTTACATTTTATGCGTTTATAATGCGGGCCAAGTATGCCGCATTTTGCCAAAGATCGCGCACAAAAAATTGTTCACTTTTTATTATTATTCATTTCAGAGATCTATGGAAGAGCAAAAAATTAGGGGAGGAGAAAAGGTCTTGTTTAGACAGCCACACGGCCATTAAGGCCATCGAATCTCCTCCTCTTTTGTTTCTCATCAATTTTTGTTTTCTATATTTTTTGTTTACTATTTGATGAAATGAAAAGTTTAATTTAAAAGTGAAAATGGATGAAATAAAAATATTGATGAGAAACAAAAGAGGAAGAGATTCGATGGCCTTAGTGGCCGTTTGGCTGTCTAAACAAGACCTCTTCACCGCCCCTAATTTTTTGCTCTTCCATTAGGCATCGATCTCTGAACAGGACAATACTCTTCATTTAAACTTTTTGATTAATGAATCAAATTTGATTATTCATTGAATTTGATTTACTTTACTGTTTAGTTCAAGTTCAATTAGTTGTTCAAATTGTAAATACACTTTGATAATTAATAATAAAAGATGAAGGGCTCTTTTAATTCGTGCGCGGTCTTTTGCAATATGCGGCATACTTCGTGGTAGTGGAGTGATAGAAGCATTTTAGCCGCCCATAGGAGTTAAAGCGCTGTTATTTTTTATGATTCCGGTACCAATTTCAGATGGAGTATTTAATTCCATAAGAATATTCCCGTGGAATATTAAAACATACTATCAAAATTGTTGAAATCGAACATTTCTTTTGTCGTGATTAATCACAATGTAAATTCGATTAAATATAAGAAAAATAAAGGAATATGACAATTTTTTCAATTTAAAATTCAGTTTAATTGTCTATAGAAAACTTTTGACAGGGAAATACGATAACCAAGTGGCAAAAATAAGAAAGCGAGTATTCTTCGTATTTCAAATTAAAAAAAAAAAAACTAAAATTAAAGAAGCGATATTAAAAATCGGATGTAAAAAACTCGTGAACGTGCTGCGGGTGAACAAGCGCATCCAACATACTCAACGAATATATACAAAAATGAAGGCATTTTGGATCAGTTTTCTATTTTACAGTTTTAATCGAATGTTCAATAATCATATTTGCCCTCATACAAAACCCTCATACAATAATATGTTGGACGCGCTTGTACACCGGTCGCACTTTCACGGCCTGACGTTCTTTACATCCGATTTTTATTAATATCACTCAAGATAAAGTATGTTCAATGATTAAACCATTTCAGAATTGAAATTTAAATTATTAGATTGTTAAATAATGCGATTCAAAGTTGAGAAACGTTCTGGATAAAACAATCACATCTTCTCTCATTTATAAATTTTTAATTAATTAAAGAAACTAACCTTCATCCTTCTACTCTGCTCAATAACCTTCCCATTACTGATCCATTGAACTTCCGGTTCAGGTTTTCCTGAAATAACAACATACTTTAATTATATCATTCAACACAATTTTGCTCATTGTCTGTATTTTAACCACTACTATATTTCTATTATCTTCGTTCACACTATTTATTAATATTTTGGGCCTCGTCTGGCTCTTAATTGCTCATATTATAACCAAATTGAATTTATCTAAGCTATTGCATTCATTTTTTAATTGTCTACTTATTAGGAGCCATCAACGCAAATCCAAGGAAACCATCATCGATTGCAATTAGCTCGTTTCGGATCGTTAGCGCTTTTTTTCCATAGTGACATAATATAACGTTAAAAATTATTAATATTGCAAAACTCGATTCCCTGTCGATTTATTATTCTGTCGAATCATGCACTCATCAAGGTTTGTTGTTGTTTTCTTTTTTTAATTGAATGGCTATTGACACGAAAATATTTGACTAATGACTGACATCCAAACACTAAAACTGCATTAACCTTCGTTAAGATGATCTAGGTAATTCCATAGTGACACCATTTATGGTGTAGGCGGAGTCAGATAAAAGAAAACTGATGATGTGTCAGAAAAAGTTGTCAACGGTCGGAAAATGGGAGGGAAGCATCGACATCGACAAAATGACTTATCGTGAAGCAAAAGAAAACGAGGATAAAAGTCGGAGCGCCCTCCTCAATTTATATTCAAAAACCATTTCTGAGTGTCGCAAGAATATGCACAAAATAATATATATAAGCATATAAAAAAGTGTTGATAGAAACAAGTCAAGACACATACACACACATCTACGACGTCTTCGTCAGTATTCCTTGGTCGTGTCTTGAAACTCTCTTGTTATTGTTGTTGTTGTTGTTATTGGCTTCCTGCAGGTCCATTAATACTCCACCATCATCAACATCTAATCAGCACATCTTCCTCATTTTCTCGAGGAAGAAGCAGAGAATAAGCGCGTAAATTATAGGCAAATTTATTCGTTACGTGGGTCCATTAACAACACAAGCAAAACAACAGGAGCGTTCCTCCGACCTCATTTATTATTTTCTTCTTCTCCGTGGATCTTATTATTCAATCAACGCTGATGATATTCTTACTAACAATTCTCTGATTGACTCGAAACCCTTACAAGTTGATCAAAATGCCTACTATGTAAGTTGAAGGGTTTTTTTTTCCATATATTGACTCCGAAAATACTATAATTTTATTATTGTTTATTCTGGTTTTTATTCGAGAACATAAAGATTGGCCGGGGGGACCATGGAGACAATTTATATAAAACCTTGAGTCATTTGCCAAATTGCTTATTCATATCTCCTTCGATTGTTGTTGGTTTCATCCAAGTGATACTTTGCTTGATTTTTTATTTTTATTGGCGATTTTCAAAACGGAAATGGAAGCAGTCAAATTGTTTGTAATAACGAATGCAAATTTTCATTCTTTAATCTTGCACCAAAATTTATTCAATTTTCTGAAACATGTTGCGATAGAAATTGCATTTTGAAACTAAATCATTCGTTTTCTTTAAACTCGATGGTTGCTGAAAATTATTCTGCTCTTTAATATGCTTTGGGATTATATTTAAACATCAAACATCATATAATGATATATGGAACATGTTCAGCAGATAAAATAATATTAAAACTTTACAAAACAGTTAATTTTTTTGGGATTTCGATTCATTCATTTTTGCAATATTAGAAAAATAATAAAGTAGAGAAACTCGAAAGAATAATCAGCGACCAATTTATTCACGTAAATCTTTTGAATATTCATGCCATCAAAAGGCACCTCATAACACATCATCACGACATGTTTGATGAAAATTCTTGAAAATATATGAACATGCTCAAAGTTAAAATATTCTTCGACACGAATATAAATGTCTTATCAATTGATAGTTTTCAATATTACTTTCATTCCCAATACTTTTAAATACGCTTTTTCAACAAAATTCTCTCTTTTTTCCACAAATAACACATGCATAATTGACAAATTTGATGCCAACAAAAAGCCGAGTAATTACACTGCCGACAAAGCAGCTAAGCAAGATTCTAGTAGCCACATTTTGACATAAATAAATAAATAAACAATTGTGTTGTCAAAAGCCATCAAGCATTTTGAGCCTAAAAAAAATTTCAGCGCGATATTTAGTGTGTTTATAGCATTGACATCCATCCTATTTGAATGTCTCAAATGCAACAAACTTTATCTTATTTGTCCTATAATCATTTTATCGTCTAATCTTCAATTCAAGCCATCGAATGATCCGAGCATCTCGCACTTCTTGTCATCCGACGCAATTTCCAAATTTACACGCAATTATTGATGATAGCAAGTAAGTATTTCATTTATTTATGCATGCCCTTATCGCCAAAATCGTGATTGGTAGTTAAGAGAACGAAAAAATTTCATATTTTTTTTAAAGATATGTAAATATAGATATACTCAATCCAGCCCAGCATCATTCACACATTGTGCTGTCATTTTAGAATAAAATGAAATTTAATGGCTATTTCTTCGGATTGATTTCTATTTGATTTTACGCATTCTATCCTTGCGTTCTTTGATCTTGCCACATTTTCGATACCATCATATTTGATACAAATTATTGGTAAACAAGGCTCGCGCACCAGTTTGCACTATTAATATCAACCATCTTGTGCGCATCTACAATCCATTGTTGCTCGCTTTTCCTCGTTCTCTATAAATCTTTATTTGAGGAGGGCAGTTTTCCAATGGGGCGCTCAATGTTAAATCATTATCATCTGCATCATCATCCCACTCACATCATATTCCAATTTGATTTTTCGACTGTCTCGCGTTTGCTTGTACAACACAAGCGGATTAAGCGTGTTTTGTTTGACTTCTAACTGGCGGACAGTTTATCATTACTGCTCAGCCAGTGTTGTTCTTCATTTCTTCTTGCAAACTTTTCTTTACCAGTTTCTTCCTCGATTAAAAAAACAATTGCGGTTCCAGAATCTCCATCGGACCGAAAAGAATTCATTCATTTCTTTTTGAATCAATTGTTTTGTCAAGAGTTATTGAGAAAATGATGAACATTTATTTCCTAAAATATATATGGGATTTTGGCTTTTTACCTACATTTTTATTTGATTTCTCTTTTTATCATAAGCATAAGAAGATTGTCCATCCTTAAATATTTAATTGTGTGCTCCTGGTTGTTTCTAATTCATAGATTCAGCTATTAACTAAAATTACTCTTTATTAATAGCTATTTATCAATTATAGGAAATTATGAGTTATCTTCAAGAAAATTAATATCTGAAAGAGTTCAAAGTTTTCTAGAGAAATAATAACATTAAATAGCAAATTTCGAACAATCTAATTTCTCATTAGATCAATTTAGCTCCATCAAATATATTCTTTGTGGTGAATAATTTAATTTCAACACCAGTATTCACGTGAAATGGCGGCGGGAATTGAATTAAAAAGTCTATATTAAGGGAAAATTTGGAAATTAATCCTCTATGATTATTATATACTTTAACTACATTAAAACTGAGAAAAGACAACCTTATACCTATTACGATATTGTTTTTAATATGATAGATATGAGCCCTAAATATTAAGATTTATCTCAATTTCAGTGAAATGTTGTCTTAAAAAACTTAAAGGTTTATAGCGTATCTAAGAATTTAATATAACATTCCCATTGAAAACATTATATGATTATTAAAATAGCGTTCCTTTATAATAAATATTGTTAACGTTCGTTTACATAGCATTGAAAGAATCAAATGAGCTTGTCGTGGTTTTAGATATTCACGTGCTTATATCATCTATAACAGATTTAGCTTCTTCACAAGTAAGTACTTTTATGATAATTAACAATTCTAGCTCATAAAATAATCATTAGAATTACGTTTTAAGAACCTCATCATATCTTTCTTGAATTTTAGCAGAAACTAAAACTCACTTCAATTCAGTTTTCTATGCTTTATCAGCAATGATTTAATATTGCCAATTATCCTGTCTATCAGCAAATACATTGAGTGTCAAATATTTGAGATTTTGGTCCCCTCCCTATACAAAATCATACATTTACAAGTGCGCGAGACATTGAAAAAACTAAACAGACAAGTACACTTTGGTTTGAATGTCAATCAAATCGCCGTTTTCTTATTTTTTTAAAGTAAATTAGTTTTAAACAAAATTTTCTAATATTCACTTTTATTTTGTATTATTTTTATTCCTCACTAGTATTTGGGACCATTCTAGCGTAATTTATTAAATTAATAACAATAAAAACCAACAACAAGGGAATGGCAAAATTTTGCGGTGGCAAAACAATAATTTTCGATTACATTGGGTGTTTGTTGATGATGAATCTATCGAAAACGAATACACCATTCGAGGTGCTAAACGAGTCCATATGTTCGTTGGGAAACGGGGTGGAGCAGCAATGAGCCATCAAATTCCATTGTCTCGAATTATTTACTACTTGAAACTTTATTTAAATTATTAATTGTCTTCTCCTATTCCTAATTCCATATATGGCTACGGCAAGGTATGTTCTTTGATTATAAATGCTGCGATCTATCCAGGCGTCCAAAATTTGCACCAAAAAGTAAGTGCAACTGAGATACTACACCAACATGAATGTATCACATTTGAGTCGACCACAAGAATAAAAAAAAAACGGAAACACATGTCAGGGCGCGAATAAAATGAAAACACATTTGACGAGCCCAATGATCATCATCATCATCTTCATCACATGTTGCTAACCACAATTGATTCGGGCCAATTCTCTAGACATTGCCGGAATCAAAACCCAAAAATAGACATGTTGTCATTCAATCAAAATAGGTAGTAACAACCATTAAACCGAGTGTAACCAGCAACAAAACAATCATATAAAAGAGCATACATACACAGCCATATGCATATCTGCACACATTAAGACGTCTGTGCATAGTATATATCAAGAAAATAATATAATTCACGTGTATGCATATATATGTATTCCAAAGTTATTCTCTATCGGCTTTTCATCTCTTCCACCGTCTCGCCAAAACGACACCTGTGCTATTCAAGCGCGCTCAAATATTCTCTCGAAATATATTGAGCCGCTGCTGTTGCTGCTGCCGCTCCGATTCACTGTTCTTGAAAAAGCGAAACGTTTGATCTCAATTTTATCAATTTGTCATAAATATTAGCGCCTGAATGGCGACCGCTAGTATTTCCTACTCGGCACTTGCTTATAATGGACAGTAAGTCTCTCTTCTTGTTCTCCCTTTTGTAGTGTGCCAAATGTGTTTTTTCTTCTTTTTTATTGTTGTTTTGGTCGCCGACTCACTTCGAACGGAATTCGGAAGAATCAATCTTCAATTGTTCATTTTGGCATTGTTCGACTTCTTCTAATTCCTTTAAAAGAGGAGGCTAGTGAAGTTTTTTGGTCTTGCAACAAAATAGCAAGAAAATTCAGTTAAGATGACGAGCTCCTTTCGACAAGTGTCAATTCCGAAAAGACATCACCGTGTCGATCCATTTCAATTATCGTCACCTTGAAGCATTGCCTTGTTGTTGTTGTTTATATTGACACATTAACGCAAAAAACTAGCTAAACTATTCGTAAAATTATTGGTCTCTCTATCTTCATCAATTATCCCCATCATAACACCCCGATTGATTGATAAACGGGTGTGTGCTGTGTGCGAAAAAAGCAAATCCCCCGAACCCCCTAAAAAATGGCCATCGCTATATCACAAGCGGTACTGGTGCATAAAAACTCGGGCACTACGTTTCCGGTGCCGGAATCGATGGACTCTATGAAATTCCATAATTACAGGGTGACCGGCAATATGATCAGCGGGTGAGTTCCACGACCCATCACAGACTATCATTAATATTGTTTGTGTTTGTTGTTTGTGTATCGCATGAAAGTTCGTCTCCACTAATCTCGCATGCTTCCGAATCATTTCCTCCCTTTTCTTCCGAGTTGAACCGAATATAAAATACAATATTTCAGGGCCGCGCAACAGCACAAAAAGCGACTAATACCGTTGCGACGCACCGATGCGATGAGCCATGCAGATAGACGGAACGGCAAAATCCTCGACGAGATTTATCGCCAAGGATGTCCAGATAGTTTTCAGGTTTGTTGAAAATTATTCAATTTTGCTCCATAATTAGCGTGTTTTGAATTATTCACTGGCTTTAGCAAATCTCATCCGGTTTTGATAACGATGAGCCGCTTTTTTTGCGATTAAACATTGGTGGCACATCGTTTATGATATTAATTGATGCCATACTTCGAGCAGAGTCGAATACGTTTCTATCGCGATTTGTGCAACTCTCTCATAATGCCAGATTAAAAGTTTGATAATGGATTATTTCGTAAAACCATTAATAAATTAAAGGTGGCCGATGCTTATATAGCCTCAAGTGACGCTTATTACTTTCAAAGGTCCCCCACAACATTTGAAGCAATTTATCAATACTACGCCACAGGAGTTGTTCATCGACCATCAGAGGTTTGAGACTCAAATAAATTCGAAAACATTGGTTAGATAATCTAGGTGTGTCCAGCATCGTTCCTAAGCGAGCTCGAATTTTGGCAAATTTCTCATCAATATGTAGGGTCTTGTTGTGCGGATATTATTCCGCAGAAAAGAGAAGAAGAAAAGGAAGAAGAAAAGGTTCAATGGCTCAGAATTTCAGTAAAGGAACTTTGTTTAGGTGGATGACACCACTTTCGATAAATTAATGTTTGGAAAGCTTCGTCGTCGTATGTGGACATTTCTCGAAAGACCTGGCTCTTCAATGCAAGCAAAAGCATTTGAATTATCTTCCACATTATTTGTTGCAATTTCTGTTATGGGTCTAAGCTTTGGAACAATACCGGAGTTTCAGGTAAACTTATTTCCAAATCAATTTACAATATTCGCGATTTAAAGGTTCCTCAATACATGCCACCACATAATGAAACCATCGTGCTGCCTAATGGAACTGTCAAGATTGTCGAAAAAGTTGAAGAAATGCGTGTTGAACATCCGGCGTTCGTATTCACCGAACGGATATGTATCGCTTTCTTCACCGTCGAATATTGTCTGCGATTCTTCGCCGCGCCACGAAAACTTCGATTTGCGCTCAAACCGCTCAACCTCGTCGACTTACTCGCCATCGTTCCTTTTTATTTGGAACTTTTGTTGACGCTTTGCGGTGTTGATGACAAGAAACTGCGCGATCTTCGTTGGGCCTTCCTTGTGGTTCGGATTCTAAGAGTTCTCCGTGTTATAAGGATCATCAAACTGGGAAGATTCTCATCAGGATTGCAAACGTTTGGAATGACACTACAACGATCGCAAAAACAACTGCAAATGATGACAATTGTCCTGCTCACCGGTGTTGTCTTCTTCTCAACAATGATCTATTTCCTTGAAAAGGACGAAGATGGAACGCCTTTCACTAGTATACCCGCAGCCTATTGGTGGTGTATAGTAACAATGACTACAGTTGGTTATGGTGATGCTGTTCCTGCGACAACTAGTAAGTTCTCTAAAAGCTAATTATAACTTAAAATGTGTTTTAGTGGGAAAAATCATCGCTTCTGCGGCAATTATGTGCGGAGTACTGGTTCTTGCTTTGCCAATTACCATTATTGTCGACAATTTTATCAAAGTGGCTCAAGATGAGCAACAAGCCGAACAAGTGAAAGCTGATCAAAGTAGGGAACGACAAGCTCTTGAAGCAATGCTCAATCATAATTACGATTAACTTTAAATAATTTACGTTCGTTTCAGTAGATGAATAATTACGAGTAAATACCAATTATCATTTAATTTAATATATTTATATATAACATATATGAATTGCTGCCTGACATACAATGCATGTGCATATTCAATAATCACTAATGTTTTCTGTTATTTTAATAATAACAAAGGCATCTGCAACAATTATTTATCACTATTCACGACGGGACCCGATTCACCATAAGTGCGCTTTCCATTCGTGTTAGTTTTCAATTAATTCCATAATCATTGTGCTTGTGAATCGTGTCAATCAATTTGGCAATTAATTCAAGTTTTCAGGTTATCCGTGTAATTCTATTATAAATGTTTGTAATCATCTTTATCGCTAGTTGTAATAAAAGGCATTAATGCACGTCATCAATGCTCACAATCACATCATTCAACTTAATTTTTTTGTACTGATTTGTCATTCAAAACATATCATTTATTATTTTATTACCAATATTATCACGATTAGAACTTTTAATGTATGTTTAAACTAATTATTATTATTATGTATTTTATTGTTATTTTGATAACTTTCCCAAGAGAATCCCTCCTCTCCCCCCATCACTCTCTAACAATGTTCTTCTCATCAATTGCTCTAACACCAGTTTCCCTCTTTTCTTCACATTTATTTGATTAGCGGATTTTTAACTTTTATAAATGATATGATTAATGAAGAAACACTTTAAAAATGTATTGGATTAAACCAAAGATCAGACAATGAACAAAACGACTCATTTTGTTGCTAGTTTATTTAACGTACCTGAGAAGGTTAAACGCAGTTTTACGGTTTCGCCTTTATCAAACACTAATGTGGATGAGTAGCGATCGACACGGTTGATTTCCGGAAGCTGATCTACATTGAGACGGCAGCTGTGCTCGCATTTTCCGGATGAGTTGGTAATCACGATTTTGTATTCAGCTGAAAGAATTAATTTTTGATATTTTCAGGCTGTTTGAACAATATAACGGATGGGATTAGTTGGATATGGCAAAGAATGTATATTTAAATTGTTGATTATAATTGTATTTATTTTGAATATAAAAGAATTGCGATACGAAAAATAATTAAACTTAATAGACATTTAAAATGAACTCCTTAACTAATGATTATAAAACTTTTTCTATAAACATTGGAAGCTTTAGGTTTCTCCTAACAAGGGAAGTGATTTTAGCGTCTCTTTGCGAACTTTCATGATTGATAGAGTGCCATGCACTGATTCCAAATCAGCGCATGAGGTCTCTAAATCGTTGGGTATCATTGAGCCAAGTTAAAAAAATGGTTGAGCCCAAAAATTAGCCGCCCAAGTTTTTTTTAATCGGTACATTGATGTGCATAAACCACAGTAAGAGGCGCGCCAACTGTCACGATTAATTTCAACCAAAATTTATCTCGTTTTCTAATTTCATTGTATTTCAAGTACGCTACACTACGGGTCAAAAGGTTGTAAACGTGGGGGTTTTATGTTCGAAAAACCCAGCGTTTACAACCTTTTGACAGGTACAGTATGTGTCTTACCGAGGGAATGACGTGGCGTTATAAAATAATCTCACATCAAATCAAATTTGGTGACAAAATATTAAAACTTTTAGGTAGTTTAAGAATAACGTGTCTAAATTGTCGAGAACAGTGTTTTCTAGAAAAGTTGTGAAAGCTTTAACATACTCATAAAAATCGGAAAATCACTATTTCACGCCAACTGCACTCTGAGAAATGCAAGGTCGTTTGAGGGTGTTCAAAGAGTTTTCTCGTACAGTTTTTAGGTTTTTGCATATTTTAAGACAAGCGTATTTATTTTGCATGAAAACTTATTTATTATTACTACGTGGGTATTCAAAAATGAAGCTTAAAATGCGAAAAATGTAGTTTTCAGTTGGCGTGCTATTTCAATTTTTTCCAAGTTGAAATATAACTTTTTAAACAAGAAATTTATTAGTTCAGTAAGTTAAAAAACTAATTAATATTGGTGTTTTCACTTAAAATGGCATTGTAAATTGGCTATAAGTCAATAGAACTCCACTGCCAAGAAACCGCGCCACATTTCAGAAGACTTAGCACCAGTTGCAAATACTCCTTTTTAATTTATTATTTTTATTTTTGAATATATAAATAATAAATTAAAAGTATTGAGTTTGCAATTGGTTCGAAGTCTTTTGCAATGCGGCGCGGTTTCGTGGAAGCGGAGTGCAACAGTAAAATTGATAGTGCTTGATATAATTCTGTCCAACGCTGTACATACTTTGATTTTATAATAAACTTTTTAATTGTTTGGAATATTCAATTTATTTTAATAATTTCTCGTTCTTGCATCATTTCTGGGACGATATCAAATCTAGGAACAAGGAAAACTTCTATGACGTAAAATAAAATGCAGTTCACGGATTATTACACCATCTCATTTCAAATTTAGATCCTTTTCATTTTTATAAAAAAAAAACAAAAGGTCTCAAAAAAATCGAATCAGCATAGATTATTCGTGAATTTAATTCTCTACCAGGTACGCTAGGAAACCACTTTTACCGTATTTAACTATTGCATTTAATTTTGAGGAAGACTTTTAAATAAGATGGTGTAATATTCGTTGATTTTTTGCGGAAATTCATTTCATTTTACGTCGGGAGCAATTTCCGCCTTTCCTATTTTCCTATTAATAACATCACATTTATGTTATATTTCTTCAAATTTCGGCATATTATTAATAAAATAAATATAAATTATTTAATTTCGTATATTAGAAGAAGAAATAACAATTACTTGATAAATGATATCCTTTACAATTTGCAATATGTGATTATCTATACTGTTGATTACAATAAACAATAAAAAGTTTTGTTTTTTTCTCGTTTTTAAAATAACTTCTTCGATTTAATTACTGACTTGTTTATAAACTTCCACAGAATGATTTAAATAAACTTTTATGAGCTACGCTTATTCAAGTTTTGAAAAATTAAATGCATTTTGAAGGTTGTTTGGAGGATTGCTTACTGTAGCTATTAAATTTTGTTAAAATTTAATTAGTACTATTAAATAATATCTTTTATATATTCACATCGTACGCATGCCAAACGAATTAACAAAAACACGACATCAGAAGATTAATTTTATATCTGAAACTTCGTACAAATTTCAAGTTCCGGTTATAATTTAAGGAAAGTCTGGAAAACTGACGTAAAAATTAATTTTTAAGTTTTACGCAGAAATTAATAAAATTCTTTTAAATATTGTAAAATCATCATTTTCACCTGGTGCTTAGAGAAAAAATAACCAAGAAACGAAATTGACATGTGATGAAATATAAATAGCACATTCTTATGTTATCTTTAAACCTTATCTATCCTTTAATAATATATTTTCCGTTAGGGAAGATAACATGGATTCGTTGAATCTATTAAAATATATTCACTAACGAAAACTAGACGATTAAAGACCAAACACATTCAAATCTGCGTTGTCAAGAATAAACCATTTCAAATAGACTAATGGGCTACAATAAAAATTTGAAAATAGTACTCAACAATTAAAGAATATGCACATAACATTCAAAAAAATCATCAAAATGGTGTTCTTTAAGTAATACAAAACGAACCTTCATCATCTTCGCGTAGTTCACCAATGGTCAATGTGCTCACACTTCCCGAGTTTTCAACCCATTGACGTTTTCCATCAAATATTTCCTGTAACATTCAATCGATTGAAAAAGGTCGAGAAAAAACACAAAAAACCTTCTTATTCTTGTACCAGCGAATTTCAGTCGGGGCGGAGGACTTGAACTCCGCACTAATTTTGCATTTCGAGTTTTTGATTCCAATTTGATCGTCAGGTGTTTTAGTGAATTCTGGCTTTGTAATTTCTAAATATATATTATTTACATTTATATGTTTATATGAATAAACCTTTGGTGTCCTTGCATTCGATTGGTTCTGATTGTTCAGATTGAGCCGATTCTCCAGTTTTCTTATCAACGACAGCAATTTTGAACAAGTAGAATGTTCCGGTTTTTAGCTGCGGAATTGTTGTATAACATTCTGTTAGGTTCTTCACAACTGTTCCCCATTGACGCTTCGAGTTTTGCTAAAAATATAAATTATGACTAATAAAAACTAAAACACCTACTTCTTTCATTAAAACACTGAACGTGACTTCTCCTTGATTCTCTGATTCCCATTTGAGTGAAATCGAATTAGATGTCTTATCGGTGACCTGGGGTACACTTGGGGCAATCAATTTAACGTGGTCCTCTTCTTTCTTTTCGTCTTTCGTCTTTTCCGCTCCTTCTATAGATCCACTTGTTCCCATTTCATTTTTGGCAGTTATTCGAACGTCATACAATGTGCTTGGCAAAAGCTCATCAATGGTGTATTGTAATTCTTTGCACATTCCACACTGTTTCCATCCTTTCTTTGATGATTCCTTCCTCTCGATATTATATCCAAGTATAGGTGAACCACCGTCATCTTCGGGGGCTTTCCAGCTAAACTTCAAGCTGCTCTCAGTAATTTCATCAAACTTGATTGGTCCTACTGGAACCGAAGGTGCTCCTTTTGTAGCTCCCTTCAAACGGAGAACTATTTCGGCATGACCTTTACCGGAATCGCTGTCTACTTTCACTTTGTAATTTCCGGCATCATTTTCTCCAGTTTTTGCAATTGTCAACTCGGCAATACCGTTTTTAAGACTTTTCTTAATATTTGTGCTTTCTTTTACAACTTTATTGTCTTTTGTCCATTCTAAATTGGATGCTGGTACGTTCACTTTGGCACTCAACTTGGCTGGATCTCCTAATTTTACTTCCACTAACGACTGTTCAGATTCAACAATGGATCCCTTTTCTTTTGGATTGACTGTGACTGAGATTGATACCTCTTCTTCATTTCCTTTAGAATCCTTCGATTTGCAGGTAAACTCTCCGGAGCAAGAAGTATCAACCTTTGGTATCTCGACTTTTGATATTCCAGCTTCATTCTTTACCGTGAAGGCCGTGCTTAAAGGTTTGCCATCTTTTTTCCATTCAACATTAGTTGAAGAGGACAAATGAGCTGTTATGGAGCCAGGTTCGCCTTCGATCAGGTTCACACTTGGCTCAACTTTCTTTTCTGCTTTCTTCACCTTTTTCACCTTCTTTGTTTTAGTTTCGTCGCTTTTCTTCGACTCCACCGATTCGGCATCTGATGCCTGAATAGAGCTTCTCCTCGAATCTGATTCCTTCACCTTTTCTACGGCTGTTTTTTCTTTTCCCTTCTTCAATTTCTCCTTTGCTTCCAATAAACTCGGATCTTCGGCTTTGTCTTGTTCGGTTATTGAGGATTTTCGGGAATCAGCACTCTTAACTTTCTCGACAGATGTCTTCTCCTTATTTTTCTTCAGCTTCTGCTTGGCTTCCATAAGATTCTTGTCTTCGGCTTTATCTTCAGGCTTTTTCTTATCACCTTCTTGAATTGACGATCTTCGCGAGTCGGTGTCTTTCACTTTTTCCACGGGTGTTGCCTTTGATTTCGAATCGTCGTTTGATTTGTCAGCGTCTGTTTGAATGGAAGATCGTCGCGAATCGGTTTCCTTAATTATGTCAACGTCCGTCTTCTTTTTAGTAGTTTTGGCTTTATCAACTTTCTTTTCAGTTTTGGATTCCTTATTGTCTTCTGGAGCTTTAACGTGTTCCACGGCATCTGTTGTTTCCTTTTCATCTTCTCGAGGCATTTTGGAATCTTCTTTCACTTTCTTCTTAATTGCTTTTGGCTCATCTTTTGGCTCAGAATCATTCTTTCCTTCTTCGATAATTGTCGCATCTTTTCCGTCTTTCACTTTTTCTGAAGCTTTTTTCTTTTTGACCATCTTTGGTTTAGCATTTTCTTCTTGTTTATCAGTTGTCTTCATTTCTTCTTTATTTGTTTCCTCGAGAGCATCCTTTGATATCTTTTGCTCTTTTTGTTCTATTTCTGCAGTTGCTTTCGCTTCCGCTTGAGCTCGTTTATCTTCTTCCATCAGCTTACTAATGGGTTCCAACTTTAGTGCATTGTCAATAACAATGCTAACCGGTTGCGTCGGCTGGCTCGGACTCGATTCCGCATGTATTCCAGTGGCAGTCACTTGATATACATATTCACCTGATTCGGTTATAGAGCGATCTTTGAACTTCGAACGGTCCGTATTCGCAATTTCCAACCAATCATCCTCATCGACCTTCTTTCTTTCGATTCTATACAAAGACGTCTCTGCACATTCATCCCACTGTAGTGTCACCTTCGCTCCATCGACGGAAATTCTCACTTGTGGAGTTGTAAGAAGAGCAATCTTTGGAACAAATAATTCCGAACTCTCACTGACGGGCTCACTTGATTCTAAGGTCAGAACATCTATTGTGTCACATGGCTCCGATTCTCCAACATCATTAACAGCAACAATTCTGAAGCCATACACTTGATTACTGAATAAGTCGTCGGCGATGAAAGTTAGTGAGGTAGGCTTGACCGTTCCGCACGGTCTCCAACGGTTGTTATCTACACCCTTCCGCTCAATAACGAATCCTGTTAGAGGTGATCCGTTTACCTTCTTTGGCGGCTGCCATGACAAGAACACGCTGTCCTCGGTTACGTCCTTATATTGAAGATCATGTGGAGCTGATGGCACATCGATAACATTGAGATGAATCTCTCTCAAACATTGTCCCAATGGACTCTCAGCCACAATTCGAACAACACCGGCATTATCCATGTTGATGTCCTTCATACGGACACTGTAGAAGTCGTCATATTCTGTAATGGTTGCAATCGCTCTTAGAGGCGTTCCGTTATTCCACATGTGAATAGATGGCATTGGATGGCCGCTGAAATCGACGCGGAAATCAAATTCCTGACCAACGGCAATTGTAACTCCCTTTGCTAATTTTTCTTCAAGAGTAATCAGTGGGGCAACATTGAGTTCCACTTTGGCTACGGCTGATTCTTCCTTTTCCCCAACCATAACTTTATAGCCACCAACATCATGATGATCGACGTTCTTTATAGTCAAGGTAGCCTCTTTTCCTTCAACATCCATCACATATTTATTCATTTGTGGCCAGATTTCCACATCATTCTTAAACCATTTCACACGTCGAACTGGTTTGGAAAGAGTGCAATGCAGCTCGATTGTCTTTTCAAATTCTGTTATGACACTGTCTTGAGGACCAATAACAATTCTCGGTTCTTCTTCGTGAATCACAACTTCTCCTTCCGCGCGACTTCGTCCATCACTGGTTTCACATTTATAAACACCGCTGTCAGATTCTGTGGATCCGCGAATTCGAAGAGTTCTCTTCTTGGCCATCGCATAAAACTGGACGCGATCACTTGCCACCAACTTCTTACCATCCTTGTACCAATTCACGACCGCTTCTTCATCCGACACTTCGCACGTCAATTCAATATCATGTCCTTCTTCAACTTCGGTGACTTCCGAGAATGATGAATTGAAATGAGCTCGCACATCGTTAATGGTAACCTCCGCGCACGATTCCGTTCTACCGTGCTCGTTTTCAACAACAACCTTGTATTCACCTTGATGTTCTTCGGATACTTCATGAATAATTAAGGCACTCATAGAACCTTCGCTGATGATTTCGGTGTTGTCATCCAGTGGAATAACTTCTTGACCATCCTTATACCAAATGTATTCGGGCGCCGGATAGCCTGCAGCGTGACATTCAAGACGAAGGTGGCCACGCTTTGGAACACTTGTCGACTTGATTGCCTTTAAGATTCTCGGTTCATCGTCAGCAAGAATTGCAATGGGATTTGTTGGTTCGCTGAACTCTCCTGTTCCATGCTCGTTCTTTGCGGCAACGGCAAACACGTAAGAGATGCCTTCACGAAGATTGTCAACAACAACCTTGGTATCCGTAGTATCAATGAATGTCCAAATAGATGATCCGTCAGATTTGTATTGAACCACGTACTCTGAATAACCTTCTGCTTCGAATGTAACTTCAACGCTCTCATTGTCAATAACTCGAACGTTTGGCCGAGCTAGGACCACATCCGGTACTAAACCTTCGACAGTAAGCTGATCAGAAACAACACCGCTATTGGATCGTAGACCGGCTTCATTGCAAGCTTCCACCTTAAACTCATAAACAATGCCGGGGCTCAAAGACCGCACATTGAAGTTTTCGGTGAACACCAACTCATCACTATTGACCTTTAACCAATCACCGCCGTTCTCACGTTTGTACACATCATATCCGTAGATTGGAGAGCCGCCATCATTGATTGGCTTCGGCCATGAGAGCTGGCATGAGTTCGAGCCAGTTGTTTCGATGGTCGGGGCGAACTCTACGACCGGATTTTCAAATGGACTTCCGGTCGATACAGCAATTGATTCGGCAAATTCTCCAACACCGAACTTGTTAACAGCAGCGACGCGGATAATGTATGATGTCTCGATATCAAGATCATCTACAATGAATGAGTTCCTTGGGGATTTCACCTGCAAAAATATAATATATTTATAAACTATGATAAATGCAATTTTATTAAGTAAAGTCCATACCGTAGCAACTTTATGGAACTTTCTTCTTCCCTTCTCCTTCTTTTCCACCACATATGAGGTGACTTCTGCGCCGTTATTATCAGTTGGAGGAGACCATTCAACATGGAGACTCTCACTTTCCACCTTGACAATTGAAATGTCTGACGGTGCCGATGGCGTGTCATTAACCTGAATGAATATCAATGACTGAAAATTCTCCTTAAAACTAACCTCCACGGTGAATTTCTCAGAAACTTCTCCATATTCATTCTTCAACGTAATTTCATAATCTCCTGCATCAGCCTTTGTTGCCGACCGTTTCGAAAACTTAAGCCCGTCGTCAACAACATCAAGACGACTACGACCATCAAAATCGAAATCTTCTCCATCGACCTTAATCGAAAACGATGCCTCCGGATTTGATTCATAAGGTATGTGGATTGAGAAACGATCATCCCTGTCAACCTTTAAACAATATTATGACAATTGTATTAAGTATATCGTGCGCAAATTGAATTTTGTGCGGCGGAAGTGACGTGGGTTTTTGGAAAATAAATGGAAAATAGTGAAGTTAAACGCGCGGAAAACTTTTGAAAACAACAAACCTTTATAAGTCGTGGCGCATCGGTTTTCTTTAGAACAGGTTTACCCTCGACGTTTAATTTTGTTGAACATTCTACTCCATTACACTTGAAGGTATATTTACCATTGTCTAGATAGCGCACCCGCTTTATAGTTAACGAGACTGAGCATCCATCCAAATCGATAGAGTAGTCCTTATTGATATCCAATTGTTTTCCATCCTTCAACCAAAATACGGCACTAATATCAACAGGATGATTCAATGTTAGTGAGATGGTGAACTCTTCTCCTTCTTTACCGGTTGCTCTTCGTGGAGCCCATTGTACAAAGTCGGTCGGCAGTTCTTCAACATTCAGAACAGTAGAATGCTCGATGTCTTCAAATCTGACCGTTATCTTAAGTCCACTGTCTTCTGGTTTTACGTCCTTAACAATTATCGTACGGAAGAATGTTTGACTTGATTCAATGAATCTTGAGTCGTTTGAAATTTCATTTCCATTCGCAAACCATTTGACGTCATCGTCCTCGTTAATCATTTCGACTTCGATTTCGACATTATCTCCACGGAGTGCACGCGTCTCGTTGGTAAATACAGACGCAAATCCGCATCTACGACGCCTCCTTTGTAATGTTAAAGAGGTAAACTCATCATCCGCCTTGCTATCATCACTAATTGAGCTTCGTCTTCGGATGGTTCCGCTTTCGGAAACATCATCGGCTTGACTAGGATCAAGATAGTTTGAAAAGTCACTTTCCTTTGTGAATTCAGATTCTTTAGCTGTGTCAATGGCGGAATCAACAATATCTTCTTTTTGATGTTGAAGTTTACCAGTTTTAATAGATTCGACAGCAGAACTATCACTTAAGGTCGAATCGGCTTTAGTCGACTTCTTTTTAAGAACTTTTTTCTTTGGTTTTTCAATAGGTTCACTTGATTTTGAAACATCAGCAAGATTATCTTCACTTAAATTGTCTTCCTTTTTGATTTCGCCAGATTTTCTTTTAGTTATATCATCATTCAGCATAGAGTCATCATCCTTCTTGTCAGCTACTGCCTTGGCCTTATTGTCAGCTTCAGCCTTGGCCTTCTTGTCAGCCTCTTCCTTAGCCTTCTTTTCAGCATCTTCCTTAGCCTTCTTTTCAGCTTCAGCCTTGGCCTTCTTGTCGGCCTTTTCCTTAGCCTTCTTGTCAGCTTCCTTCTTGTCTGCTTCAGCCTTGGCCTTTTTGTCTGCCTCTTCCTTAGCCTTCTTTTCAGCTTCAGCCTTAGCCTTCTTGTCGGCTTCTTCCTTAGCCTTCTTGTCAGCTCCCTTCTTGTCAGCTTCAGCCTTGGCCTTCTTTTCAGCTTCAGCCTTGGCCTTCTTGTCAGCATCTTCCTTAGCCTTCTTTTCAGCTTCAGCCTTGGCCTTCTTGTCGGCCTCTTCCTTAGCCTTCTTGCCAGCTTCCTTCTTGTCAGCTTCAGCCTTGGCCTTCTTGTCAGCTTCAGCCTTGGCCTTCTTGTCAGCTTCAGCCTTGGCCTTCTTGTCAGCATCTTCCTTAGCCTTCTTTTCTGCTTCAGCCTTGGCCTTCTTGTCAGCATCTTCCTTAGCCTTCTTGTCAGCTTCAGCCTTGGCCTTCTTGTCGGCCTCTTCCTTAGCCTTCTTGTCAGCTTCCTTCTTGTCTGCTTCAGCCTTGGCCTTCTTGTCTGCCTCTTCCTTAGCCTTCTTTTCAGCTTCAGCCTTGGCCTTCTTGTCGGCCTCTTCCTTAGCCTTCTTGTCAGCTTCCTTCTTGTCTGCTTCAGCCTTGGCCTTCTTGTCTGCCTCTTCCTTAGCCTTCTTTTCAGCTTCAGCCTTGGACTTCTTGTCGGCCTCTTCCTTAGCCTTCTTGTCAGCTTCCTTCTTGTCAGCTTCAGCCTTGGCCTTCTTTTCAGCATCTTCCTTAGCCTTCTTTTCAGCTTCAGCCTTGGCCTTCTTGTCAGCATCTTGCTTAGCCTTCTTTTCAGCTTCAGCCTTGGCCTTCTTGTCAGCATCTTGCTTAGCCTTCTTTTCAGCTTCAGCCTTGGCCTTCTTGTCAGCATCTTCCTTAGCCTTCTTGTCAGCTTCCTTCTTGTCAGCTTCAGCCTTGCCCTTCTTTTCAGCATCTTCCTTAGCCTTCTTTTCAGCTTCAGCCTTGGCCTTCTTGTCAGCATCTTGCTTAGCCTTCTTTTCTGCTTCAGCCTTGGCCTTCTTGTCAGCATCTTCCTTAGCCTTCTTTTCAGCTTCAGCCTTGGCCTTCTTGTCAGCATCTTCCTTAGCCTTCTTTTCAGCTTCAGCCTTGGCCTTCTTGTCAGCATCTTGCTTAGCCTTCTTTTCAGCTTCAGCCTTGGCCTTCTTGTCAGCATCTTGCTTAGCCTTCTTTTCAGCTTCAGCCTTGGCCTTCTTGTCAGCATCTTCCTTAGCCTTCTTTTCAGCTTCAGCCTTGGCCTTCTTGTCAGCATCTTCCTTAGCCTTCTTGTCAGCTTCAGCCTTGGCCTTCTTGTCGGCCTCTTCCTTAGCCTTCTTGTCAGCTTCAGCCTTGGCCTTCTTGTCAGCATCTTCCTTAGCCTTCTTGTCAGCTTCAGCCTTGGCCTTCTTGTCGGCCTCTTCCTTAGCCTTCTTGTCAGCTTCAGCCTTGGCCTTCTTGTCAGCATCTTCCTTAGCCTTCTTGTCAGCTTCAGCCTTGGCCTCCTTGTCGGCCTCTTCCTTAGCCTTCTTATCAGCTTCAGCCTTGGCCTTCTTGTCAGCATCTTCCTTAGCCTTCTTGTCAGCATCTTCCTTAGCCTTCTTGTCAGCTTCAGCCTTGGCCTTCTTGTCGGCCTCTTCCTTAGCCTTCTTGTCAGCTTCAGCCTTGGCCTTCTTGTCGGCCTCTTCCTTAGCCTTCTTTTCAGCATCTTCCTTAGCCTTCTTTTCAGCTTCAGCCTTGGCCTTCTTGTCAGCATCTTGCTTAGCCTTCTTTTCAGCTTCAGCCTTGGCCTTCTTGTCAGCATCTTGCTTAGCCTTCTTTTCTGCTTCAGCCTTGGCCTTCTTGTCAGCATCTTCCTTAGCCTTCTTTTCAGCTTCAGCCTTGGCCTTCTTGTCAGCATCTTGCTTAGCCTTCTTTTCAGCTTCAGCCTTGGCCTTCTTGTCAACATCTTCCTTAGCCTTCTTGTCAGCTTCAGCCTTGGCCTTCTTGTCAGCATCTTCCTTAGCCTTCTTGTCAGCTTCAGCCTTGGCCTCCTTGTCGGCCTCTTCCTTAGCCTTCTTATCAGCTTCAGCCTTGGCCTTCTTGTCAGCATCTTCCTTAGCCTTCTTGTCAGCATCTTCCTTAGCCTTCTTGTCAGCTTCAGCCTTGGCCTTCTTGTCGGCCTCTTCCTTAGCCTTCTTGTCAGCTTCAGCCTTGGCCTTCTTGTCGGCCTCTTCCTTAGCCTTCTTGTCAGCATCTTCCTTAGCCTTCTTGTCAGCTTCAGCCTTGGCCTTCTTGTCGGCCTCTTCCTTAGCCTTCTTGTCAGCTTCAGCCTTGGCCTTCTTGCCGGCCTCTTCCTTAGCCTTCTTGCCGGCCTCTTCCTTAGCCTTCTTTTCAGCTTCAGCCTTGGCCTTCTTGTCAGCATTTTCCTTAGCCTTCTTGTCAGCATCTTCCTTAGCCTTCTTTTCAGCTTCAGCCTTGGCCTTCTTGTCAGCCTCTTCCTTAGCCTTCTTGTCAGCTTCCTTCTTGTCTGCTTCAGCCTTGGCCTTCTTGTCTGCCTCTTCCTTAGCCTTCTTTTCAGCTTCAGCCTTGGCCTTCTTGTCAGCATCTTCCTTAGCCTTCTTGTCAGCTTCCTTCTTGTCTGCTTCAGCCTTGGCCTTCTCGTCTGCCTCTTCCTTAGCCTTCTTTTCAGCTTCAGCCTTGGCCTTCTTGTCAGCATCTTCCTTAGCCTTCTTGTCAGCTTCAGCCTTGGCCTTCTTGTCGGCCTCTTCCTTAGCCTTCTTGTCAGCTTCAGCCTTGGCCTTCTTGTCAGCATCTTCCTTAGCCTTCTTGTCAGCATCTTCCTTAGCCTTCTTTTCAGCTTCAGCCTTGGCCTTCTTGTCAGCCTCTTCCTTAGCCTTCTTTTCAGCTTCAGCCTTGGCCTTCTTGTCAGCATCTTCCTTAGCCTTCTTGTCAGCTTCAGCCTTGGCCTTCTTGTCGGCCTCTTCCTTAGCCTTCTTCTCAGCTTCCGCCTTGGCCTTCTTGTCGGTCTCTTCCTTAGCCTTCTTGTCAGCCTCTTCCTTGGCCTTCTTTTCAGCTTCAGCCTTGGCCTTCTTATCAGCTTCAGTCTTGGCCTTCTTGCCAGCATCTTCCTTAGCCTTCTTGTCAGCTTCAGCCTTGGCCTTCTTGTCGGCCTCTTCCTTAGCCTTCTTGTCAGCTTCAGCCTTGGCCTTCTTGTCGGCCTCTTCCTTAGCCTTCTTGTCAGCTTCCGCCTTGGCCTTCTTGTCGGTCTCTTCCTTAGCCTTCTTCTCAGCCTCTTCTTTGGCCTTCTGGTCAGCTTCAGCCTTGGCCTTCTTGTCGGCCTCTTCCTTAGCCTTCTTGTCAGCTTCAGCCTTGGCCTTCTTGTCGGCCTCTCCCTTAGCCTTCTTGTCAGCTTCCGCCTTGGCCTTCTTGTCGGTCTCTTCCTTAGCCTTCTTGTCAGCCTCTTCCTTGGCCTTCTTTTCAGCTTCAGCCTTGGCCTTCTTATCAGCTTCAGTCTTGGCCTTCTTGTCAGCATCTTCCTTAGCCTTCTTGTCAGCTTCAGCCTTGGCCTTCTTGTCGGCCTCTTCCTTAGCCTTCTTGTCAGCTTCCGCCTTGGCCTTCTTGTCGGTCTCTTCCTTAGCCTTCTTGTCAGCCTCTTCCTTGGCCTTCTTTTCAGCTTCAGCCTTGGCCTTCTTATCAGCTTCAGTCTTGGCCTTCTTGTCAGCATCTTCCTTAGCCTTCTTGTCAGCTTCAGCCTTGGCCTTCTTGTCGGCCTCTTCCTTAGCCTTCTTGTCAGCTTCAGCCTTGGCCTTCTTGTCGGCCTCTTCCTTAGCCTTCTTGTCAGCTTCCGCCTTGGCCTTCTTGTCGGTCTCTTCCTTAGCCTTCTTGTCAGCCTCTTCCTTGGCCTTCTTTTCAGCTTCAGCCTTGGCCTTCTTATCAGCTTCAGTCTTGGCCTTCTTGTCAGCATCTTCCTTAGCCTTCTTGTCAGCTTCAGCCTTGGCCTTCTTGTCAGCATCTTCCTTAGCCTTCTTGTCAGCTTCAGCCTTGGCCTTCTTGTCGGCCTCTTCCTTAGCCTTCTTCTCAGCTTCCGCCTTGGCCTTCTTGTCGGTCTCTTCCTTAGCCTTCTTGTCAGCCTCTTCCTTGGCCTTCTTTTCAGCTTCAGCCTTGGCCTTCTTATCAGCTTCAGTCTTGGCCTTCTTGCCAGCATCTTCCTTAGCCTTCTTGTCAGCTTCAGCCTTGGCCTTCTTGTCGGCCTCTTCCTTAGCCTTCTTGTCAGCTTCAGCCTTGGCCTTCTTGTCGGCCTCTTCCTTAGCCTTCTTGTCAGCTTCCGCCTTGGCCTTCTTGTCGGTCTCTTCCTTAGCCTTCTTCTCAGCCTCTTCTTTGGCCTTCTGGTCAGCTTCAGCCTTGGCCTTCTTGTCGGCCTCTTCCTTAGCCTTCTTGTCAGCTTCAGCCTTGGCCTTCTTGTCGGCCTCTTCCTTAGCCTTCTTGTCAGCTTCCGCCTTGGCCTTCTTGTCGGTCTCTTCCTTAGCCTTCTTGTCAGCCTCTTCCTTGGCCTTCTTTTCAGCTTCAGCCTTGGCCTTCTTATCAGCTTCAGTCTTGGCCTTCTTGTCAGCATCTTCCTTAGCCTTCTTGTCAGCTTCAGCCTTGGCCTTCTTGTCGGCCTCTTCCTTAGCCTTCTTGTCAGCTTCAGCCTTGGCCTTCTTGTCGGCCTCTTCCTTAGCCTTCTTGTCAGCTTCCGCCTTGGCCTTCTTGTCGGTCTCTTCCTTAGCCTTCTTGTCAGCCTCTTCCTTGGCCTTCTTTTCAGCTTCAGCCTTGGCCTTCTTATCAGCTTCAGTCTTGGCCTTCTTGCCAGCATCTTCCTTAGCCTTCGTGACAGCTTCAGCCTTGACCTTCTTGTCAGAATCTTCCTTAGCCTTCTTGTCAGCTTCAGCCTTGGCCTTCTGGTCATCTTCAGTCTTGTCGGTCTTGTCATTTGTGGAGATATGTTTCTTGTCATGTTCATTGTCTGTGTTGTCATCTTTCAGGATCTTATTTTTTGTCAATTTCTTCTGTGATTCTTCTTGTTCGGCTGTGCTATTCTGAAAATATGTTAATGTGGGTGCATTGTGCATATGATATTATCGGAAAATAGTATAACCTCGTGAAAATAGTGAATTGAGTTAAAATAATAATAAATAATAAATAACTAACCCTTTGCTCACATGCCGTCGGTGGTAAAGTATCCTTGTTTTTCTTATCTTCAGATCCAGCATGCTTTTTCTTAAATGAGAATTCTGCTTGCTCCTTTGCGCTTCCAACCTATATACAAGTAAGCAATTGCAGATAAAATTTAAAAAAAAAACCTTCATTGAAACACTCGCAGATAACGGCTCCGTTAACGATGGGGTTTCTGCATCGGCACTTCCCTCCCGGCCACATATTGTGGTAGTTATGTTAGTTTCAGAACGGATTGTACTAGGTTCACCAAATCTTGAACTTATTTCGTCAGGAATAACCAAAGGCTTTGGAACCTAAATTAATATTTTTCAAAGTGTGGTTACAAATATATTCATATATATATATATATATATAAATCTATGAATTATTTTGGCTTGTTGAGTAACTAACAAGGGAAGTGTTTTAGGTCGGGCTCTCAGATTTTGATATAACTTTGTAGATAGATTCGCCATGGATTTATTAGTATACTGACAAAATATTAGGACCCACAAAACGGTTTAAGTAGGTAAAAAATGGTTTTGAAATCTAAAAAATCGCGATCATTCTATAACTAATGATTTTATTGACTTCCGAAACAGTGGGACGACAGCGCAGTGGTAGAACCATGGGACGCGGAACAGGATGGTGAGGGTTCGATTCTTCTTGGGGGTGGTGTATTTGTATTTGTAATGCTAGTTGAATATCTCTATGTCGTTTTTTCTTTTTTACTTTTAAAGATTTTTTTGAACTCTGCACTTTGCTCCTGACGGTGGCGTGACTGTGTTTTGCACGAAATTATTATCAAAACACGTGCAAAACTGCCGCCAGAACATTCAATTCAAACCGAAAAAGTAACCAAAGTTTCATCAAAATTACACGAAGCGTCCTCACTCCAAAAAAACATCAAATTTTATTAAAGATTGATGACGTGTTTACGCTATATAACAGGATGAGTCTGTTTTCATGCCAAAATCACCTCGCATCCTAACAGGAGCACTTTTCGTGCAAAAAACAGTCACGCCACCATAAATCGCAAAGTGCAGAGAATATTATATTATTATTTATTTGTAAGTTTATTATTTATTAAATCAACATATATAATGATTCTCAACAATCATATGTTGAAACATAAAAATTTTTCACAATAGAGAGGATGTTTTTTAAACGAGTTGCTCGGTTTATAATTTCCTAGATAATCGACATTTTTTATAAATTACAATCAGTTCTTCTGATTTGATTGTGGAACACATTTATACAATGCATAAAAACCTTAAAATATTCCCAGTCTTTCACGAGCTCATCTTAAAATTGCACAGTCAATTTTAGTTTTTATTTTTTTAAATTTTTTAGTCAATAAATAATAATAAAATATTCACAAAAATTTTTAAAAGTAAAAAAGAAAAAACGACATAGAGATATTCAACTAGCATTACAAATACAAATATACCACCCCAAGAAGAATCGAACCCTCACCACCTTGTTCCGCGTCCCATCGTTCTACCACTGCGCTGCCGTCCCACTGTTTCGGAAGCCAATAAAATCATTATTTATAGAATGATCGCAATTTTTTAGATTTCAAACCCATTTTTTACCTACTTAAACCGTTTTGTGGGTCCTAATATTTTGTCAGTATACTAATCAAGCCATAAGGAATCTATCTGCAAAGTTTCATCAAAATCTGAGAGCCCGACCTAAAACACTTCCCTTGTAAGATTTTACATAGAATTTTTGTTATAAGCATTTTCACAGAGAAAACTTGAAAATAAAATAAATTATACAAACCCGCACCCTTCACCAACAATGTATAAGATAAAGGGCAGTGGGAAGCAATTGGTAAATTTCATTGATCGATAAATCGAAAGCGATGACCATTTTTAAATACAAGAGCCTTCTAAGTAAACATTCATATAAGATTTTTCAAACTAATAAAACCTTATTAAGTAGAAGACTATAAATTGAGAACAACAATAATGTCGCACTTAACTTAAGTTAATAAAATTTTTTACTTTGAAAGGATGGACAAAATGAATGAAAAGTCGGCTCTAGTAAAACAATAAAACCTCAGCTAAGCGAGAGATTTATTTATTTTAAATATATCGATTTTAGAAAAAATATAAAAACATACTAATTTCTTTTTCTTTAGTTCGCTTCTCTTTTCGTCGGACGTTTTTCTCACGTAGTCCTCAGACTTATCTTCCTTCTTCTCGGCATCAGAGTTGGTCTTCTTGGCAGTGTCTTCTATAGCTTGTTTATCAGATTTAGTCTTAGCCTTCTTTATAGATTCTCCTGTCTTTTTATCATTCACATCCTTAGCCTTCTTGTCGACATCTTCCTTAGCCTTGTTTTCAGCTGCAGCCTTGGCCTTCTTGTCAGCATCAGCTTTGGCCTTCTTGTCAGCTTCAGCCTTGGCCTTCTTGTCAGCCTCTTCTTTGCCCTTCTTGTCAGCATCTTCCTTAGCCTTCTTGTCGGCCTCTTCCTTAGCCTTTTTGTCAGCTTCAGTCTTGGCTTTCTTGTCGGCCTCTTCCTTAGCCTTCTTGTCAGCCTCTACATTGGCCTTCTTGTCAGCCTCTTCCTTAGCCTTTTTGTCAGCTTCAGTCTTGGCTTTCTTGTCGGCCTCTTCCTTAGCCTTCTTGTCAGCCTCTACATTGGCCTTCTTGTCAGCCTCTTCCTTAGCCTTCTTGTCAGCTTCAGACTTGGCCTTCTTGTCGGCCTCCTCCTTAGCCTTCTTTTCAGCTTCAGTCTTGGCTTTCTTGTCGGCCTCTTCCTTAGCCTTCTTGTCAGCCTCTACCTTGGCCTTCTTGTCAGCCTCTTCCTTAGCCTTCTTGTCAGCTTCAGCCTTGGCCTTCTTGTCGGCCTCCTCCTTAGCCTTCTTGTCAGCCTCTACATTGGCCTTCTTGTCAGCCTCTTCCTTAGCCTTTTTGTCAGCTTCAGTCTTGGCTTTCTTGTCGGCCTCTTCCTTAGCCTTCTTGTCAGCCTCTACCTTGGCCTTCTTGTCAGCCTCTTCCTTAGCCTTCTTGTCAGCTTCAGCCTTGGCCTTCTTGTCGGCCTCCTCCTTAGCCTTCTTTTCAGCTTCAGTCTTGGCTTTCTTGTCGGCCTCTTCCTTAGCCTTCTTGTCAGCTTCAGCCTTGGCCTTCTTGTCGGCCTCTTCCTTAGCCTTCTTGTCGGCCTCTTCCTTAGCCTTCTTGTCAGCTTCAGCCTTGGCCTTCTTGTCGGCCTCTTCCTTAGCCTTCTTGTCAGCTTCAGCCTTGGCCTTCTTGTCAGCCTCTTCCTTAGCCTTCTTGTCAGCTTCAGCCTTGGCCTTCTTGTCGGCCTCTTCCTTAGCCTTCTTGTCAGCTTCAGCCTTGGCCTTCTTGTCGGCCTCTTCCTTAGCCTTCTTGTCGGCATCCTCCTTAGCCTTCTTGTCAGCCTCTACCTTGGCCTTCTTGTCAGCCTCTTCCTTGGCCTTCTTGTCAGCCTCTTCCTTAGCCTTCTTGTCAGCTTCAGCCTTGGCCTTCTTGTCGGCCTCTTCCTTAGCCTTCTTGTCAGCTTCCGCCTTGGCCTTCTTCTCAGACTCTTCCTGAGCCTTCTTGTCAGCTTCAGCCTTGGCCTTCTTGTCTGTCTCTTCCTTGGCCTTCTTGTCGGCCTCTTCCTTAGCCTTCTTGTCGGCATCCTCCTTAGCCTTCTTGTCAGCCTCTTTCTTGGCCTTCTTGTCAGTCTCTTCCTTAGCCTTCCTGTCAGCTTCAGCCTTGGCCTTCTTCTCAGACTCTTCCTGAGCCTTCTTGTCAGCTTCAGCCTTGGCCTTCTTGTCTGTCTCTTCCTTGGCCTTCTTGTCGGCCTCTTCCTTAGCCTTCTTGTCGGCATCCTCCTTAGCCTTCTTGTCAGCCTCTTTCTTGGCCTTCTTGTCAGTCTCTTCCTTAGCCTTCTTGTCAGCTTCAGCCTTGGCCTTCTTGTCGGTCTCATCCTTTGCCTTCTGCTCAGCGTCTTCCATAGCCTTCTTGTCAGTCTCTTGCTTGGCCTTCTTGTCAGTTTCTTCCTTAGCCTTCTTGTCAGCTTCAGCCTTGGCCTTCTTGTCTGTCTCTTCCTTGGCCTTTTTGTCGGCCTCTTCCTTAGCCTTCTTGTCAGCTTCCTTCTTGTCTGCTTCAGCCTTGGCCTTCTTATCGGCCTCTTCCTTGGCCTTCTTGTCGGTCTCATCCTTTGCCTTCTGCTCAGCGTCTTCCATAGCCTTCTTGTCAGTCTCTTGCTTGGCCTTCTTGTCAGTTTCTTCCTTAGCCTTCTTGTCAGCTTCAGCCTTGGCCTTCTTGTCTGTCTCTTCCTTGGCCTTCTTGTCGGCCTCTTCCTTAGCCTTCTTGTCAGCTTCAGCCTTGGCCTTCTTGTCTGTCTCTTCCTTGGCCTTCTTGTCGGCCTCTTCCTTAGCCTTCTTGTCAGCTTCAGCCTTGGCCTTCTTGTCGGTCTCGTCCTTAGCCTTCTGCTCAGCGTCTTCCTTAGCCTTCTTGTCAGTCTCTTGCTTGGCCTTCTTGTCAGTTTCAGCCTTGGCCTTCTTGTCTGTCTCTTCCTTGGCCTTCTTGTCGGCCTCTTCCTTAGCCTTCTTGTCAGCTTCAGCCTTGGCCTTCTTCTCGGTCTCATCCTTTGCCTTCTGCTCAGCGTCTTCCATAGCCTTCTTGTCAGTCTCTTGCTTGGCCTTCTTTTCAGCTTCTGCCTTCGCCTTGTTTTCATCCTCTTCCTTAGCCTTCTTTTCAGCTTCTGCCTTCGCCTTGTTTTCATCCTCTTCCTTAGCCTTCTTATCAGCTTTAAGCTTTTTCTTCTTGTCAGCTTCTTCCTTAGTTTTCTTTTCGGCTTCGGCGTTGGTCTTCTTGTCTCTCTCTTCTTTACTCTTTTTATCAGCTGCTGTCTTGTCTTTCTCGTCAGTTTCTGCCTTATCCTTCTTTTCAGCATCTTGCTTATCCTTCTTATCACCTTCAGGCCTAGTCTTCTGGTCAGACTCTTCCTTAGTTTTCTTTTGATCTTTGGTCATTGACTTATTTTCATCCATTTCCTTGGCCTTCTGATCAACTTCAGGTTTGGTCTTCTTCTCAGCTTTATCTTTGGCCTTCTTGTCAGCCTCTTCTTTAGGCTGCTTATCAACATCAACCTTAGCCTTCTTACTTGACTTTTCCTTTTGACGTTTTTCAGTTTCTTCTGCTAATGGATTTTCATTGACTGTTGTCTCCTTCTTTTGAACACTGTTAGCTTGCTCATTTTGCTCGTTTGATTGTTGGAGGTCTTGTGTTTCATCGCGTTTATTGCTGCTATTTTCATCTAAATTCAAATAATTTATATTTTTACACGTTGTTAGATGTCTTAATTGTTCTCAATTTTGTTTATAACAATTATAAAACGTGGACATGGACAACAAGACATTTAAGAACAAATGACAAAAACAACCTTCGGACAAATGGACAAAAACTTCAGAAAAACACCATGCTTCCCCAGCGACATTGACTGCCTGGCAGGCGTATTCCGCTTCTTCATCTTTACAAATGTCTTTTAGAATAAGCCAGTGTTTATGCATTTCGTCTTCGTGTTTCACTTCAATCTATAATAACATGAAATGTAAAATTTTTATTACCAACTATGACTTTTTCATCAACTTTTTCATCTAGAAGTTTACCATCTCTGAAGAAGCGAACTTGAGGTTCAGGTTCACCAAGTGTCTCAACCATCATGACAATGTTCTCTCCGACAATGACATCATGATCAGACAAGATTTTATCAAATCTTGGAGGTATTAGCTGAGTTAACCGCGGTGCATTTGGATTTCTCCTCTCTACTACTCTTTTTATTCTCCTTCTCTTTTTTCTTCTTTTAGAATCATCAAGCTCTGAATCTGATGAGACTTCCAAAGGTTTTCTACCCCGCTGTACCCTTTTTCGTCGAAGGTAATGCTCGTTGTTCGGATATTCTAAAATGGTTTTCACTGTTTTCTCGTAAAAATTCCTCTTACTTTCGCAGTCAACAAATAATTGGAAATTGCAGCTATCAACCCCTGCAAGATTCTCAACCAATAAACTGTAGTCATCATCGTCGTCAAATGTGCAATTTGCAATGCGCGCTTCAAATTCACCATCTTAAAATAAAAAACGAATATTTTTTTAAGGAAAATGAATGAACGAAACCTGAATGATATTCAAGTTGGTATTTAATAGAAGGTGCCATCATATCGATTTCTTTTCCATTCTTAATCCAAATAAGTTCTGGTAATGGGTGTCCCTCCACTTTTCCATTTAGAACAGCGATATCTCCTTCTTTCACTGTTGTATCTTTAATAGGTTTTATAATAGAAGCTGTAGTGTGCTCATTCGTATAACTGTTGATATCTGTTTTAGAAATTAGTTTCAATTACAAGTTTTCAAATGATACCTACCTTCTTCTCGAACATCCAAATAAACAGTACACTTATCCATACCATAATCATTTTTTGCCTCAAAATCAAGTTTTCCACCATCACAAACACGTATAGATTTGATATTAACAATAAAAGTGTGAGTAGTTCCGGCGGAAAAACCTTCAAATGTCATTCTAGCAAAGTTTTCGACTGGGATGTCATCACGATACATTTTAACCTAAAGAAGAAGAACTGGAGAAGTGAAGTATTTATTAATATTCGTACCAATGGAACTTCATCGGAAATTATTTGAACCGAGAAACGTATGCTATCTCCTTCTATACAACCGATATATTGCATCTTTTTTATAAATGCAGGAACTCTCAAAGAAAGATCCACTGAAAATTTAATAATTTGTAAATGTTTTTGAGTTAAGAATTACCCTGCTTTTTCCTGTTTCCGGACTCCTCGAAAATTATGCTATCATTATCACTATCGGATATAGCAGAAATAACAAAAGTCTTCCGCTTTTTCTTGTCACGTCCGTAACTTTCTTTCTCAATAACTTTTAGTGTCAATTCCTTAGCGGTTTCATTGATTGTATGAGACGTTGTTGCTTCATCCATTTCATTTTTTATTTCATGTTCAGTGTCATTAACAGAAAGCTCTTCTTTTGAAATATTATTTTTGATCTTCTTCATAGCCGACAAACTTTGATTATCCTTATTTACATCAACTTGGATTGTGTTCTTATCCATAATATCTTGATCATCATTCGACAAGCTTTCATTGGTTACGGTAGCCTTTTCAGACATGTCATCATCAGTTATATTGCTTTCTACTTTCCGACGTAATTCTTGTTTAGACTCGAGTACAATTAAATCGTCTTTCATTTTATCGGAAACCTTGACAGATTTTTCTGTGTGTCGTGAGTCCTGAATTTTCTCCAAATGGATATCCTTCTCTGAAAGGTTCAGTTCATCCCAACCTCCTATTATTTCTCGTTTTAGAATGACTGCATTTTCCTGCTCTGGAGCTTTGGTTTTCTTTAACGTAGTTGTACTTTCAGCTAAGTAATTACTCTCCATTTGTGGGACTGTTTTGCCCGCTTCGCATTTTTGAGATTTCTTGGTCTTTTTAATGTTTGTTGTACTCTCCGTCCATGAATCGTTTTCACTTATTTCAGGATGTGTGCATATAGAAGTTTCTTCTTTTTGATTGTTCCATTTTTCCTTCACGTTTTTAGAAACGTGTGCTAATGAGTCTCTTTCAATAGGGGGTTTTAATGGAACATCTCTTGATGCAGTTTCGACAGTCTTTTCTTTAATTTTATCAATATTTGTCGTTATTAATGATAACGAATCTTCGTCGGCATGAATATCATCACAAATCTTTCCCTTTTCCTCTTTTGATTTAGCTTTCTTCGTTCTTGTAACGTTGGTAGTGTTTTCTACAAAAGTGTCTTTTCCAATTTCTTCATTTTTCTGAGTGTGCGTTTCTTCAGATTTCTCCGCAACATCTTTTACAAAACTAACTGTGGCTTCAGAAATTGATTGCTTTTCAGTTGGTAATTTGTCAACCAAATTACCAACAGAAACACAAACTTCATCCGGTTTGTTGATGTTAACATTTTGTGTGCTATCAACCAATGAATTCTTTTTTACGCTTTCAGTCATATTCGCTTTTACGTCAATAATATCTTCTTTTTTCTTTTCGCGTAATGTTTTGGATAATTCAGAAAAAGAGTTTTTCTGAAATACCCCCTCATTAAGAAGGTTTTGAGATGTTTCACAAGAATCCGCTTCTTTTGTTTTGTTAACATCTTTAGATACACTCGTAAGATGATCATTTTCTGTGTTATACTGAGGAAAGTCTTTCGAAGCACCAAGCGTTTGGTTATCTTTTATCTCGTTAATAACTTCCGAACATTCAGAAAATGATTGCTTCTCTATTTGGTTTTGTGAATCAACATTACTCATAGCCTCCAATGCTTGATGATCTTTATTCTTTTTAAATGTCTTTGAGCTTTCAGCTAATGAATAAACGGCAGGTTCATTGTGGGGAATATTCGATATGGTACTGTTTGTTTCTTCCAACTTCTGCTTGCTGATGGATTGTGAATTTAACGCCAAAGAATCTTTCTCATTAACAGAAGACTTCTCTTTAATGGCTCCAGTGGTATGCAACGACTCGTTGGCCTTCTTCTTTTGATAATTTTTAGCAGTTTTCGACAGTGAATCCTTCTCTGTTTTAACCTTCTCAGTTATATCACCGGATGTGTCAGATACTTGGGCGGGTTTCGATTCATTCACTATTGTATCCATATGGGATAATGAATCTTTCTGGGTTTGTTGTTTGTCTTTCACTATATTGGAAACTTCATCCGAGTCTTCAGGTTTCTTCTTTTTGATATTCTTGGAGCTCTCGGTGAATGAATCTTTTTCGGTTTTAACTTTCTCTTTAACGTTTCCAGACGTTCCCAAGGATTCTTCTTTCTTCTTTCTTTTGATAGATTTAGAAGCTTCTGTAAATGAGTCTCTTTCGTTTAATTTCTGATCCGGAATCTTTGCATTTGTATCAAGAGATTCTTCAGCTTTCTTCTTTTTGATATTCTTGGAACTCTCGATGAATGAATCTTTTTCGGTTTCAACGTTCTCTTTAACGTTTCCAGACGCTCCCAAGGATTCTTCTTTCTTCTTTCTTTTGACAGACTTCGAAGCTTCTGTAAATGAGTCTCTTTCGTTTAATTTCTCTTCCGGAATCGTTTTATTTGTATCAAGAGATTCTTCGGGTTTCTTCTTTTTGATATTCTTGGAGCTCTCGGTGAATGAATCTTTTTCGGTTTCAACTTTCTCTTCTACGTTTCCAGACGTTCCCAAGGATTCTTCTTTCTTCTTTCTTTTGGCAGATTTAGAAGCTTCTGTAAATGAGTCTCTTTCGTTTAATTTCTCTTCCGGAATCGTTTTATTTGTATCAAGAGATTCTTCGGGTTTCTTCTTTTTGATATTCTTGGAGCTCTCGGTGAATGAATCTTTTTCGGTTTCAACTTTCTCTTCTACGTTTCCAGACGTTCCCAAGGATTCTTCTTTCTTCTTTCTTTTTACAGATTTTGAAGCAACTTCTTCATTTAATTGCGGTTCCAAAACATTTGATTCTTCCGGCTTCTTAATCTTGACATCTTCTGATTGTGAACCTTCTATAAAAGATCTGTCTGCTTCATCTATTGATTGATTACGGGAAGCTTTATCATCTGTAGGTACTGTACCTGGTAACGTTTCCCTTCCTTTGACAATTTTTGCCGATTTTGTTTTGTTCTTTTTACTATTTGATTTAGAATGACTATTTGAGTCTTCTTTCTCAAGACGTTCCGAATTAGGAACATGAGGCAAGTTTTTATGAGGTGAAATATTATCCTCATCTATTTGGCCCACCACTGAACCCTGATCCTTATTTTCCGTAGCTAAATCTGCTTTCATTAATTCATCATTCAGTTCATTTTCAGTTGCCAGCTACAATGATAAAATATCAAAGAAGAAAGATAATAAACCCAAACCTCAGCATCAGTAGAATGGCCAACTAATTTGAGATTTAAACTTCTCGTCAGACTTTTTCTAGCGCCCCGTTTTAGGTGCTTTGACGTTTCTTCTTTGTCTCCTTGATTGCAAAACGTTTTTTCCAAATTACTGAAACTCGAAAGAAAATTAGGTGATTACGCGGAAAACGAACATCGTTTCATTGTCATTTGAAGAATTCTTCGGCTGCGCTAAATCATTTGTCCTTTCAACTAAAAAAGTTCATATTTCAATATAAGATTTAATTTTAAAAATTGATAAAACAACAACCTGTTGATACCTCGAACATTTTTTCTAAAATGGTTTATAACATATATTATATTATATAACATGCAACACAAACATTTAACATGCATCAATTGAGAACAGTTTAAGAACATCTTACCAAACTTACCGTCCACTGTTGCTTTAACCGCCACATCTGAAAAAAATACCATTTTATATGATCAAATATCACAAAAGTTTAGCGACTTTTGGTCTCAAATACGCTTGTATTCACCGAAAAATATGTTGACAAATATCTATTATCTCTAATCTCTATCTCTGTTGTTAGCTCCTGGAGTACTATGTTCTTAAATTTGCGCGAAAAATGCTTGAGATTGTATGAATACAAAAATGAGGCGTCTTTGCTCATGTAAAACGAACAGAAAAAATAAGGCACTTGAGATTTTACAAGAATAATTTAAACAACAGTTTTTTTATGTACAAGAAGAAAAACAATCAACTTGTTTATTTGAAAGAAAATGTTATGAAAGAAAAATGTTACGGGTTGAAATTAAACAAATTCTGAACTAAAACAAGAAAAACTGAACAAAGAAGAAGGTAAAAGAGCTAATTTAATATTAGAGGAAGAATATTTTCATTTAATATATTTTAAGAGAAATCGTGAAGTTTGATTTAAAATGGATAATTGGGATGAAAATCTTTATTTTAAACTTTTTATCTTTTTTTTTAATTTGTTTTAAATTTTGACTGAACAAAATTTTTTGAAGATCAGAATAAACAAGGAACAAAAACATGAAATTCGGAATTCTGCATTTGAATTCTAAATTTCAAGTAAAACGAAATAAAGAATACATACAGTTGACAACCACATTGCATTTAATATTATATGGATTAGGTGATATAAAACACCCGGAGTCACTTACAAATAATCCAAAATATTTCATTAGTAAAATCTGATAAAATATATCCCAGGCTCGCTGCACATTCCATTTTATACCACATTATATATAAACTTTTCCTAATTTTTGAGAAACTTTTCTAACCTTTTTTAAATTTTAGGGAAAATAATAGCTAGTAGAACAATATTATTTAAGTTAGCCTGTCGACGGTTCGACGCCGGTCTTTGGTTCGTGCCGGCACGAGAAGTATGTCTAAGGCTGAAATAGCAACAACAAGACTGTTTACGATCATTGGCACAGGACCGACGACCTTGGCATTTAGAAGCTCTACAGAAAAGTACTATTTTGGAAGAAAATACAAAATCACATCATGATCAGTTGTTCCGAGAAGGTTACGGATGACACTATATAAACTGTGTGTTTGTTATTATTAATGTCTTAGTCATTCCTATATTCTGCTACTAATGTTAATATTATACTGAATAAACTATTACTTATTTTCCGATCTTCTACAAATCGACATAGCCCACAAAAATTGTTATTCCATAATATTGCTTTCAAAATGTATTTCCATTGTTGGTGAAAACAAAACAAAATTATAAAAGAGGTATCACCCCAAAATGTATGGTCTTAAAATGAGCTCGGTAAGCATGCTCAAATCTAATTTTGCGACAAGAAAACATTATTGTTGGATAGTTTAAGACAAGCTTATTTCAACTAACTTCAGAAATATTTTGTTATAAATACGAAAAATTTTCCATACACGTTTAAAAATCACAAAATCGGTATTTTCATTTGGCTTGCAGGTAATTGAGTTTCTAGGGGATTCCAAAATGAGTTCAGATGTCAAATAATTCCAGAAAAGTCATTCAAAGCTAGCATTAAGTGAAAAATATAAAGTTCAGGAGATAAATTCAGAGAAGCCTATACCCTTCCAATAAAAAGCTTTTGTTAAGTTCCACGTGGTTTTTATTATCAAGTTGTGAGAAATTGATAATTCTAACTTTAATTTATTAAAAATAAAACAATCAATAGTTCGTGAGCTATACATTTTGACGAAATGTAACAAAAAATGATGAAATAAAGCGAAACTACTTATATAAATTAGAAATTTGCTTCATGTTCTCACTGAGACCATTTGAAATTCATTCAAAAATATTGAAAATGAATTATCAATTTCTTACACTTTGACAATAATAAAATGTGTTTAAAATTTGCAGTGTTCATTCGACGTGGATGAGCAAAATATAAAATATCTATGAGGTATAAATGACGCTCATACGTGAAACATTCCTTACGAAAAAAAACCAAATAAAGTTAAGATATAGATAAACATAAATATAGAGTTTCTCGAGCAAAGCAATTATCTCGAATATAAAGCAGAACATTTGTTACAGATTGTGTTTCTAACCAGCAATTAAGTACGAAATGAAACATATGATAATCGCGCAGAAATCAAAATGCATAAACAAAAAAAAATTATAGGCGCAAAATCAATCAAGACTGTTTGGCTCAGAGAGAAGCTTAAAGATAGAGACCATCGACTAGTTAGATGAGCGGATATATAAGTGCTCGCATGACATGAAGATATTCGTTGATTGCGCGCTGATCGATGGATGGCTTTCTTGCTAGCATCCGCTATGTCAATATTAATAAACGGGGGCGAGGTTCGGTTCAATTCAAAACGTTTGCCTCAAGTGAACAACAAAACATTGTTTATCTCATATGACGAAATATTTGATGGATTTGAATTAAAAATTAATGAAATCAGTTTAATTAAAGCTTCTCATCTGAAGTTCATAATAGTTTTTCTTAAACATATTTAACATTTATCAACAATGTGTTCATGATTATTGCCTTATTTGTCGATTCGGGAAATTAAAGAATTTTGAAAAACATATAACCCCTTTTCCGTAATTATTATGATTACGGACTATGCAAAAGTAGTTTTGACCAAATTTTCCTACGCACGAAAAGTACCAGATTTCATCTAAACTGTTTGTTAATTAAACATTAGAAAAAACCAAATTTTGAATTACAAAATCTCAGTCAAGGGGAATTTCGCAGAAATTACCGTTTTTATATTTGTTAAAAACATACCCAAGTTAAATTGAACATCAACATCGATTTCATTCTGCTGTGCATTTTCAGTTTGCAACACTTGAACTTGAACGGCCTCTTCAGTATCATCCTTCAGCGGTTTTTCCGAATCTCCGACAAATTCAAAGTCTTCTTCTTGATCATAGTCCAAGGTGTTCACTTCGACAATTTCACTTGGCGCTCCATCGCCAAATTTATTTGTGGCTAATATGCGGAACGCATAGAATTCATTAGGTACAAGCTCAACGGCTGTGTACTCGCGCTCGTTGACGTTTGCAATAGTTCTCCAACGGCGAGATTCGGTAGAACGCCGTTGTACCACGTAATGCAATATATCAGAATCACCAGTGTGTGGTGGAAGCCAGCGAATCGATGCGGTTGTATCGGTTAGTGCGACGAGTTGCGCCTTTCTTGGCTTTAGAGGAGTATCAACCATTGTTATGGATAATGGCGAAATGTCGGAGCCGAACTTGTTTTCAAGGACAACTGTATAGTCTGCCCCGTCTTGCTTTGTAAGTTGTGGGAAGTATAAAGTCAAACAATCCTCGAATATGTCATATTTGAAATCAATCTCAACGGGTTCTCCCCGTTTCAGAATTTTGCAACGCGGCGTTGGCGATCCGCCGGTGAACTTGAATTTGTATGTAAAAGATTTTCCTGCTTGACATGTTATACCCCGTGTTAACCTAAAAAGTTTTTTAAAAATAATTATACAGTATAACAGAAACGTACTTGTTAACAATAACTGGTGGTGCTGGGCCGTTGATCATAGCTGGATTGCTTCCAATCTTTTCGTCAATTAATGCGTGGTATTTACCAACAACTTCAGGATCAAATTTCATTATCCGCAAGATAGTCTTATTGTTTATGGTGGTGATATTGAAATGGCCCGCTGATGATAAAACCATGCCATTGAGGAACCATTTACTGTCGGTTATAGGAAGACTCGTTTCACAAAGAAGCTCGATTCCACTCTCTTCAATTGCTTGAGACTCAGGATGTACGAGTATACTTTGTTTATCCTTCTCTTGTTTGTCTTAAATAGATTTTGATAATTTTGAACGGAGCAAGATCAATTACCTGAAATCACGAATGTTACGCTTTCAGCGGCAACATTTTTGAATGTTGTATCGACATTCTCGGATTGTTCATCTTTTGAAATGGTCGTAGCCCCTGATTCCTTGTTTAATGATGGAGTTTGAACTCTCATTTGAACTTCCTATAATGGTTTCATATTTATTAAACTGAAACTGTTTCCATACCTGGGTTAAGGCGGATGGTGGAAAAACATTAATTCCATCATCTTCGGCAATGTTGTCTAAACTAACGTCGCATTCTATAGATTGGCTGTCGTCAAATTCCGAGTAGTCGTCATCGTCCTCTTCAAATATACTCAATTCCATAGCATCAAAGTCGTAAAAGTTAAGGTCGACCAAAGCATCGGTATGAATTGATTCTTCGCCAGCTTCAATATCGACATCAACAAATATATCGCTGCTACCTGAAATTTTAAAAATTAATTGCTAAAAATGATTTTATACCTGAAGCAGTTCGTTTTCTCGAAACGCCGGACACCTCGGGTTTGAGTAGCGCCATGGTTTGATCAGCTTGGTCCGATTCTTTAATTGATATCTGAAAAATAAGCAATAGGTTAAAATTTGGCTTTTTTTACTAACTTTTTCTTTTTTCTGAGGACGATGTTTCTTATTCTTTTTCTTCTTTTTCAGATTTTTCTTAGGTTTATCCGCTGTTGGGCTTAATATAGATAGTCCATCAGTTACATCGGTTAATACACAATCTAAAGTTTAAAAATTGAAAAAAGATACAGGCATACAACATACTATCATCCAGATTATCCGGTCGATTAAGAGATTTCCCACTGCCAACTTCAAAAACAATCCCAATTCCAATTTTATCAGTTCGCTGTTTCACAAAAACTGCGTCACAAAACACTTCCAAAGTGTATGGTTGTTCACATTCAAAACAAACTTTTTCCATAGGAATAAGTTGCTTAGAAGCTTTTATATGTAAACCTGGACGCTTAAAAGAGCACAAAAGGTTAACTTGACGAACAAGTTTTTCAGCCTCTTCCTTGGTCTTCTTGTCAGCCTCTTCCTTAGCCTTCTTGTCAGCTTCAGCCTTGGCCTTCTTGTCGGTCTCTTCCTTAGCCTTCATGTCAGCTTCAGCCTTGGCCTTCTTGTCGGCCTCTTTCTTGGCCTTCTTGTCAGCCTCTTCTTTAGCCTTCTTGTCAGCTTCAGCCTTGGCCTTCTTGTCGGCCTCTTCCTTAGCCTTCTTGTCAGCTTCCTTCTTGTCTGCTTCAGTCTTGGTCTTCTTGTCAGCCTCTTCCTTAGCCTTCTTGTCAGCTTCAGCCTTGGCCTTCTTGTCGGCCTCTTCCTTAGCCTTCTTGTCAGCTTCAGCCTTGGTCTTCTTGTCAGCCTCTTCCTTAGCCTTCTTGTCAGCTTCCTTCTTGTCTGCTTCAGTCTTGGTCTTCTTGTCAGCCTCTTCCTTAGCCTTCTTGTCAGCTTCAGCCTTGGCCTTCTTGTCGGCCTCTTCCTTAGCCTTCTTGTCAGCTTCCTTCTTGTCTGCTTCAGTCTTGGTCTTCTTGTCAGCCTCTTCCTTAGCCTTCTTGTCAGCTTCAGCCTTGGTCTTCTTGTCAGCCTCTTCCTTAGCCTTCTTGTCAGCTTCAGCCTTGGCCTTCTTATCGGCCTCTTCCTTAGCCTTCTTGTCAGCTTCAGCCTTGGCCTTCTTGTCAGCCTCTTCCTTAGCCTTCTTGTCAGCTTCAGCCTTGGTCTTCTTGTCAGCCTCTTCCTTAGCCTTCTTGTCGGCCTCTTCCTTAGCCTTCTTGTCAGCTTCAGCCTTGGCCTTCTTGTCAGCTTCAGCCTTGGCCTTCTTGTCAGCCTCTTCCTTAGCCTTCTTTTCAGCTTCCTTCTTGTCAGCTTCAGCCTTGGCCTTCTTGTCAGCTTCAGCCTTGGCCTTCTTATCGGCCTCTTCCTTAGCCTTCTTGTCAGCTTCAGCCTTGGCCTTCTTGTCAGCCTCTTCCTTAGCCTTCTTTTCAGCTTCCTTCTTGTCTGCTTCAGCCTTGGCCTTCTTGTCAGCCTCTTCCTTAGCCTTCTTGTCAGCTTCCTTCTTGTCAGCTTCAGCCTTGGCCTTCTTATCGGCCTCTTCCTTAGCCTTCTTGTCAGCTTCAGCCTTGGCCTTCTTGTCAGCCTCTTCCTTAGCCTTCTTGTCAGCTTCAGCCTTGGCCTTCTTGTCAGCCTCTTCCTTAGCCTTCTTTTCAGCTTCCTTCTTGTCAGCTTCAGCCTTGGTCTTCTTGTCGGCCTCTTCCTTAGCCTTCTTGTCAGCTTCAGCCTTGACCTTCTTGTCAGCTTCAGCCTTGGCCTTCTTATCGGCCTCTTCCTTAGCCTTCTTGTCAGCTTCAGCCTTGGCCTTCTTGTCAGCCTCTTCCTTAGCCTTCTTTTCAGCTTCCTTCTTGTCTGCTTCAGCCTTGGCCTTCTTGTCAGCCTCTTCCTTAGCCTTCTTGTCAGCTTCCTTCTTGTCAGCTTCAGCCTTGGCCTTCTTATCGGCCTCTTCCTTAGCCTTCTTGTCAGCTTCAGCCTTGGCCTTCTTGTCAGCCTCTTCCTTAGCCTTCTTGTCAGCTTCCTTCTTGTCAGCTTCAGCCTTGGCCTTCTTATCGGCCTCTTCCTTAGCCTTCTTGTCAGCTTCAGCCTTGGCCTTCTTGTCAGCCTCTTCCTTAGCCTTCTTGTCAGCTTCAGCCTTGGCCTTCTTGTCAGCCTCTTCCTTAGCCTTCTTTTCAGCTTCCTTCTTGTCAGCTTCAGCCTTGGCCTTCTTGTCGGCCTCTTCCTTAGCCTTCTTGTCAGCTTCAGCCTTGACCTTCTTGTCAGCTTCAGCCTTGGCCTTCTTATCGGCCTCTTCCTTAGCCTTCTTGTCAGCTTCAGCCTTGGCCTTCTTGTCAGCCTCTTCCTTAGCCTTCTTTTCAGCTTCCTTCTTGTCTGCTTCAGCCTTGGCCTTCTTGTCAGCCTCTTCCTTAGCCTTCTTGTCAGCTTCCTTCTTGTCAGCTTCAGCCTTGACCTTCTTGTCAGCTTCAGCCTTGGCCTTCTTATCGGCCTCTTCCTTAGCCTTCTTGTCAGCTTCAGCCTTGGCCTTCTTGTCAGCCTCTTCCTTAGCCTTCTTTTCAGCTTCCTTCTTGTCTGCTTCAGCCTTGGCCTTCTTGTCAGCCTCTTCCTTAGCCTTCTTGTCAGCTTCCTTCTTGTCAGCTTCAGCCTTGGCCTTCTTATCGGCCTCTTCCTTAGCCTTCTTGTCAGCTTCAGCCTTGGCCTTCTTGTCAGCCTCTTCCTTAGCCTTCTTGTCAGCTTCCTTCTTGTCAGCTTCAGCCTTGGCCTTCTTGTCAGCCTCTTCCTTAGCCTTCTTTTCAGCTTCCTTCTTGTCAGCTTCAGCCTTGACCTTCTTGTCAGCCTCTTCCTTAGCCTTCTTGTCAGCTTCCTTCTTGTCAGCTTCAGCCTTGGCCTTCTTATCGGCCTCTTCCTTAGCCTTCTTTTCAGCTTCCTTCTTGTCAGCTTCAGCCTTGACCTTCTTGTCAGCCTCTTCCTTAGCCTTCTTGTCAGCTTCCTTCTTGTCAGCTTCAGCCTTGGCCTTCTTATCGGCCTCTTCCTTAGCCTTCTTGTCAGCTTCAGCCTTGGCCTTCTTGTCAGCTTCAGCCTTGGCCTTCTTATCGGCCTCTTCCTTAGCCTTCTTTTCAGCTTCCTTCTTGTCAGCTTCAGCCTTGGCCTTCTTGTCAGCTTCAGCCTTGGCCTTCTTATCGGCCTCTTCCTTAGCCTCCTTGTCAGCTTCAGCCTTGGCCTTCTTATCGGCCTCTTCCTTAGCCTTCTTGTCAGCTTCAGCCTTGGCCTTCTTATCGGCCTCTTCCTTAGCCTTCTTGTCAGCTTCAGCCTTGGCCTTCTTGTCAGCTTCAGCCTTGGCCTTCTTGTCAGCCTCTTCCTTAGCCTTCTTGTCAGCTTCCTTCTTGTCAGCTTCAGCCTTGGCCTTCTTGTCAGCCTCTTCCTTAGCCTTCTTGTCAGCTTCAGCCTTAGCCTTCTTGTCAGCCTCTTCCTTAGCCTTCTTGTCAGCTTCCTTCTTGTCAGCTTCAGCCTTGGCCTTCTTGTCAGCCTCTTCTTTAGCCTTCTTGTCAGCTTCAGCCTTGGCCTTCTTGTCAGCCTCTTCCTTAGCCTTCTTGTCAGCTTCAGCCTTAGCCTTCTTGTCAGCCTCTTCCTTAGCCTTCTTGTCAGCTTCCTTCTTGTCAGCTTCAGCCTTGGCCTTCTTATCGGCCTCTTCCTTAGCCTTCTTGTCAGCTTCAGCCTTGGCCTTCTTGTCAGCCTCTTCCTTAGCCTTCTTGTCAGCTTCAGCCTTGGCCTTCTTGTCGGCCTCTTCCTTAGCCTTCCTGTCAGCTTCCTTCTTGTCAGCTTCAGCCTTCGCCTTCTTATCGGCCTCGTCCTTAGCCTTCTTGTCAGCTTCCTTCTTGTCTGCTTCAGCCTTGGCCTTCTTGTCAGCCTCTTCTTTAGCCTTCTTGTCAGCTTCAGCCTTGGCCTTCTTATCGGCCTCTTCCTTAGCCTTCTTGTCAGCCTCTTCCTTAGCCTTCTTGTCAGCTTCCTTCTTGTCAGCTTCAGCCTTGGCCTTCTTATCGGCCTCTTCCGTAGCCTTCTTGTCAGCCTCAGCCTTGGCCTTCTTGTCAGCCTCTTCCTTAGCCTTCTTGTCAGCTTCAGCCTTGGCCTTCTTGTCAGCCTCTTCCTTAGCCTTCTTGTCAGCTTCCTTCTTGTCAGCTTCAGCCTTGGTCTTCTTGTCAGCCTCTTCCTTTGCCTTCTTGTCAGCTTCAGCCTTGGCCTTCTTGTCAGCCTCATCCTTAGCCTTCTTGTCAGCTTCAGCCTTGGCCTTCTTGTCGGCCTCTTCCTTAGCCTTCCTGTCAGCTTCCTTCTTGTCAGCTTCAGCCTTGGCCTTCTTATCGGCCTCTTCCTTAGGCTTCTTGTCAGCTTCAGCCTTGGCCTTCTTATCGGCCTCTTCCTTAGCCTTCTTGTCAGCTTCAGCCTTGGCCTTCTTATCGGCCTCTTCCTTAGCCTTCTTGTCAGCTTCAGCCTTGGCCTTCTTGTCAGCCTCTTCCTTAGCCTTCTTGTCAGCTTCCTTCTTGTCAGCTTCAGCCTTGGTCTTCTTGTCAGCCTCTTCCTTTGCCTTCTTGTCAGCTTCAGCCTTGGCCTTCTTGTCAGCCTCTTCCTTAGCCTTCTTGTCAGCTTCAGCCTTGGCCTTCTTATCGGCCTCTTCCTTAGCCTTCTTGTCAGCTTCCTTCTTGTCAGCTTCAGCCTTGGTCTTCTTGTCAGCCTCTTCCTTTGCCTTCTTGTCAGCTTCAGCCTTGGCCTTCTTGTCAGCCTCTTCCTTAGCCTTCTTGTCAGCTTCAGCCTTGGCCTTCTTGTCGGCCTCTTCCTTAGCCTTCCTGTCAGCTTCCTTCTTGTCAGCTTCAGCCTTGGTCTTCTTGTCAGCCTCTTCCTTAGCCTTCTTGTCAGCTTCAGCCTTGGCCTTCTTATCGGCCTCTTCCTTAGCCTTCTTGTCAGCTTCAGCCTTGGCCTTCTTATCGGCCTCTTCCTTAGCCTTCTTGTCAGCTTCAGCCTTGGCCTTCTTGTCAGCCTCTTCCTTAGCCTTCTTGTCAGCGTCCTTCTTGTCTGCTTCAGCCTTGGCCTTCTTGTCAGCCTCTTCTTTAGCCTTCTTGTCAGCTTCAGCCTTGGCCTTCTTATCGGCCTCTTCCTTAGCCTTCTTGTCAGCTTCAGCCTTGGCCTTCTTATCGGCCTCTTCCTTAGCCTTCTTGTCAGCTTCAGCCTTGGCCTTCTTGTCAGCCTCTTCCTTAGCCTTCTTGTCAGCTTCCTTCTTGTCTGCTTCAGCCTTGGCCTTCTTATCGGCCTCTTCCTTAGCCTTCTTGTCAGCTTCAGCCTTGGCCTTCTTATCGGCCTCTTCCTTAGCCTTCTTGTCAGCTTCAGCCTTGGCCTTCTTGTCAGCCTCTTCCTTAGCCTTCTTGTCAGCTTCCTTCTTGTCTGCTTCAGCCTTGGCCTTCTTGTCAGCCTCTTCTTTAGCCTTCTTGTCAGCTTCAGCCTTGGCCTTCTTATCGGCCTCTTCCTTAGCCTTCTTGTCAGCTTCAGCCTTGGCCTTCTTATCGGCCTCTTCCTTAGCCTTCTTGTCAGCTTCAGCCTTGGCCTTCTTATCGGCCTCTTCCTTAGCCTTCTTGTCCGCTTCAGCCTTGGCCTTCTTATCGGCCTCTTCCTTAGCCTTCTTGTCAGCTTCCTTCTTGTCTGCTTCAGCCTTGGCCTTCTTATCGGCCTCTTCCTTAGCCTTCTTGTCAGCTTCAGCCTTGGCCTTCTTATCGGCCTCTTCCTTAGCCTTCTTGTCTGCTTCAGCCTTGGCCTTCTTATCGGCCTCTTCCTTAGCCTTCTTGTCAGCTTCAGCCTTGGCCTTCTTATCGGCCTCTTCCTTAGCCTTCTTGTCAGCTTCAGCCTTGGCCTTCTTATCGGCCTCTTCCTTAGCCTTCTTGTCCGCTTCAGCCTTGGCCTTCTTGTCAGCCTCTTCCTTAGCCTTCTTGTCAGCTTCCTTCTTGTCTGCTTCAGCCTTGGCCTTCTTATCGGCCTCTTCCTTAGCCTTCTTGTCAGCTTCAGCCTTGGTCTTCTTGTCAGCCTCTTCCTTAGCCTTCCTGTCAGCTTCAGCCTTGGCCTTCTTGTCAGCCTCTTCCTTAGCCTTCTTGTCAGCTTCAGCCTTGGCCTTCTTGTCAGCCTCTTCCTTAGCCTTCTTGTCAGCTTCAGCCTTAGCCTTCTTGTCAGCCTCTTCCTTAGCCTTCTTGTCAGCTTCCTTCTTGTCAGCTTCAGCCTTGGCCTTCTTGTCAGCCTCTTCCTTAGCCTTCTTGTCAGCTTCAGCCTTAGCCTTCTTGTCAGCCTCTTCCTTAGCCTTCTTGTCAGCTTCCTTCTTGTCAGCTTCAGCCTTGGCCTTCTTATCGGCCTCTTCCTTAGCCTTCTTGTCAGCTTCAGCCTTGGCCTTCTTGTCAGCCTCTTCTTTAGCCTTCTTGTCAGCTTCAGCCTTGGCCTTCTTGTCAGCCTCTTCCTTAGCCTTCTTGTCAGCTTCAGCCTTGGCCTTCTTGTCGGCCTCTTCCTTAGCCTTCCTGTCAGCTTCCTTCTTGTCAGCTTCAGCCTTGGCCTTCTTATCGGCCTCTTCCTTAGCCTTCCTGTCAGCTTCCTTCTTGTCAGCTTCAGCCTTCGCCTTCTTATCGGCCTCGTCCTTAGCCTTCTTGTAAGCTTCCTTCTTGTCTGCTTCAGCCTTGGCCTTCTTGTCAGCCTCTTCTTTAGCCTTCTTGTCAGCTTCAGCCTTGGCCTTCTTATCGGCCTCTTCCTTAGCCTTCTTGTCAGCTTCAGCCTTGGCCTTCTTGTCGGCCTCTTCCTTAGCCTTCTTGTCAGCTTCCTTCTTGTCAGCTTCAGCCTTGGCCTTCTTATCGGCCTCTTCCGTAGCCTTCTTGTCAGCCTCAGCCTTGGCCTTCTTATCGGCCTCTTCCGTAGCCTTCTTGTCAGCCTCAGCCTTGGCCTTCTTGTCAGCCTCTTCCTTAGCCTTCTTGTCAGCTTCAGCCTTGGCCTTCTTGTCAGCCTCTTCCTTAGCCTTCCTGTCAGCTTCAGCCTTGGCCTTCTTGTCAGCCTCTTCCTTAGCCTTCTTATCGGCCTCTTCCTTAGCCTTCTTGTCAGCTTCAGCCTTGGCCTTCTTATCGGCCTCTTCCTTAGGCTTCTTGTCAGCTTCAGCCTTGGCCTTCTTATCGGCCTCTTCCTTAGCCTTCTTGTCAGCTTCAGCCTTGGCCTTCTTATCGGCCTCTTCCTTAGCCTTCTTGTCAGCTTCCTTCTTGTCTGCTTCAGCCTTGGCCTTCTTGTCAGCCTCTTCTTTAGCCTTCTTGTCAGCTTCAGCCTTGGCCTTGTTATCGGCCTCTTCCTTAGCCTTCTTGTCAGCTTCAGCCTTGGCCTTCTTGTCTGCCTCTTCCTTAGCCTTCTTGTCAGCTTCAGCCTTGGCCTTCTTATCGGCCTCTTCCTTAGCCTTCTTGTCAGCTTCAGCCTTGGCCTTCTTGTCTGCCTCTTCCTTAGCCTTCTTGTCAGCTTCAGCCTTGGCCTTCTTATCGGCCTCGTCCTTAGCCTTCTTGTCAGCTTCAGTCTTGGCCTTCTTGTCTGCCTCTTCCTTAGCCTTCTTGTCAGCTTCAGCCTTGGCCTTCTTATCGGCCTCTTCCTTAGCCTTCTTGTCAGCTTCAGCCTTGGCCTTCTTATCGGCCTCTTCCTTAGCCTTCTTGTCAGCTTCCTTCTTGTCTGCTTCAGCCTTGGCCTTCTTGTCAGCCTCTTCTTTAGCCTTCTTGTCAGCTTCAGCCTTGGCATTCTTATCGGCCTCTTCCTTAGCCTTCTTGTCAGCTTCAGCCTTGGCCTTCTTATCGGCCTCTTCTTTAGCCTTCTTGTCAGCGTCCTTCTTGTCTGCTTCAGCCTTGGCCTTCTTGTCAGCCTCTTCCTTAGCCTTCTTGTCAGCTTCAGCCTTGGCCTTCTTATCGGCCTCTTCCTTAGCCTTCTTGTCAGCTTCAGCCTTGGCCTTCTTATCGGCCTCTTCCTTAGCCTTCTTGTCAGCTTCAGCCTTGGCCTTCTTATCGGCCTCTTCCTTAGCCTTCTTGTCAGCTTCCTTCTTGTCTTCTTCAGCCTTGGCCTTCTTGTCAGCCTCTTCTTTAGCCTTCTTGTCAGCTTCAGCCTTGGCCTTCTTGTCAGCCTCTTCCTTAGCCTTCTTGTCAGCTTCAGCCTTGGCCTTCTTATCGGCCTCTTCCTTAGCCTTCTTGTCAGCTTCAGCCTTGGCCTTCTTATCGGCCTCTTCCTTAGCCTTCTTGTCAGCTTCCTTCTTGTCTTCTTCAGCCTTGGCCTTCTTGTCAGCCTCTTCTTTAGCCTTCTTGTCAGCTTCAGCCTTGGCCTTCTTGTCTGCCTCTTCCTTAGCCTTCTTGTCAGCTTCAGCCTTGGCCTTCTTATCGGCCTCTTCCTTAGCCTTCTTGTCAGCTTCAGCCTTGGCCTTCTTATCGGCCTCTTCCTTAGCCTTCTTGTCAGCTTCCTTCTTGTCTGCTTCAGCCTTGGCCTTCTTGTCAGCCTCTTCTTTAGCCTTCTTGTCAGCTTCAGCCTTGGCATTCTTATCGGCCTCTTCCTTAGCCTTTTTGTCAGCTTCAGCCTTGGCCTTCTTATCGGCCTCTTCCTTAGCCTTCTTGTCAGCTTCAGCCTTGGCCTTCTTATCGGCCTCTTCCTTAGCCTTCTTGTCAGCTTCCTTCTTGTCTGCTTCAGCCTTGGCCTTCTTGTCAGCCTCTTCTTTAGCCTTCTTGTCAGCTTCAGCCTTGGCCTTCTTATCGGCCTCTTCCTTAGCCTTCTTGTCAGCTTCAGCCTTGGCCTTCTTATCGGCCTCTTCCTTAGCCTTCTTGTCAGCTTCAGCCTTGGCCTTCTTATCGGCCTCTTCCTTAGCCTTCTTGTCAGCTTCCTTCTTGTCTGCTTCAGCCTTGGCCTTCTTATCGGCCTCTTCCTTAGCCTTCTTGTCAGCTTCAGCCTTGGCCTTCTTATCGGCCTCTTCCTTAGCCTTCTTGTCAGCTTCAACCTTGGCCTTCTTATCGGCCTCTTCCTTAGCCTTCTTGTCCGCTTCAGCCTTGGCCTTCTTATCGGCCTCTTCCTTAGCCTTCTTGTCAGCTTCCTTCTTGTCTGCTTCAGCCTTGGCCTTCTTATCGGCCTCTTCCTTAGCCTTCTTGTCAGCTTCCTTCTTGTCTGCTTCAGCCTTGGCCTTCTTATCGGCCTCTTCCTTAGCCTTCTTGTCAGCTTCAGCCTTGGCCTTCTTATCGGCCTCTTCCTTAGCCTTCTTGTCAGCTTCAGCCTTGGCCTTCTTATCGGCCTCTTCCTTAGCCTTCTTGTCAGCTTCAGCCTTGGCCTTCTTATCGGCCTCTTCCTTAGCCTTCTTGTCCGCTTCAGCCTTGGCCTTCTTATCGGCCTCTTCCTTAGCCTTCTTGTCAGCTTCCTTCTTGTCTGCTTCAGCCTTGGCCTTCTTATCGGCCTCTTCCTTAGCCTTCTTGTCTGCTTCAGCCTTGGCCTTCTTATCGGCCTCTTCTTTAGCCTTCTTGTCCGCTTCAGCCTTGGCCTTCTTATCGGCCTCTTCCTTAGCCTTCTTGTCAGCTTCCTTCTTGTCTGCTTCAGCCTTGGCCTTCTTATCGGCCTCTTCCTTAGCCTTCTTGTCTGCTTCAGCCTTGGCCTTCTTATCGGCCTCTTCCTTAGCCTTCTTGTCAGCTTCAGCCTTGGCCTTCTTATCGGCCTCTTCCTTAGCCTTCTTGTCTGCTTCAGCCTTGGCCTTCTTATCGGCCTCTTCCTTAGCCTTCTTGTCTGCTTCAGCCTTGGCCTTCTTATCGGCCTCTTCCTTAGCCTTCTTGTCAGCTTCAGCCTTGGCCTTCTTATCGGCCTCTTCCTTAGCCTTCTTGTCAGCTTCAGCCTTGGCCTTCCTATCGGCCTCTTCCTTAGCCTTCTTGTCAGCTTCAGCCTTGGCCTTCTTATCGGCCTCTTCCTTAGCCTTCTTGTCAGCTTCCTTCTTGTCTGCTTCAGCCTTGGCCTTCTTATCGGCCTCTTCCTTAGCCTTCTTGTCAGCTTCAGCCTTGGCCTTCTTATCGGCCTCTTCCTTAGCCTTCTTGTCAGCTTCAGCCTTGGCCTTCTTATCGGCCTCTTCCTTAGCCTTCTTGTCAGCTTCAGCCTTGGCCTTCTTATCGGCCTCTTCCTTAGCCTTCTTGTCCGCTTCAGCCTTGGCCTTCTTATCGGCCTCTTCCTTAGCCTTCTTGTCAGCTTCAGCCTTGGCCTTCTTATCGGCCTCTTCCTTAGCCTTCTTGTCAGCTTCAGCCTTGGCCTTCTTATCGGCCTCTTCCTTAGCCTTCTTGTCAGCTTCAGCCTTGGCCTTCTTATCGGCCTCTTCCTTAGCCTTCTTGTCTGCTTCAGCCTTGGCCTTCTTATCGGCCTCTTCCTTAGCCTTCTTGTCAGCTTCAGCCTTGGCCTTCTTATCGGCCTCTTCCTTAGCCTTCTTGTCTGCTTCAGCCTTGGCCTTCTTGTCAGCCTCTTCTTTAGCCTTCTTGTCAGCTTCAGCCTTGGCATTCTTATCGGCCTCTTCCTTAGCCTTCTTGTCAGCTTCAGCCTTGGCCTTCTTATCGGCCTCTTCCTTAGCCTTCTTGTCAGCTTCAGCCTTGGCCTTCTTATCGGCCTCTTCCTTAGCCTTCTTGTCTGCTTCAGCCTTGGCCTTCTTGTCAGCCTCTTCTTTAGCCTTCTTGTCAGCTTCAGCCTTGGCATTCTTATCGGCCTCTTCCTTAGCCTTCTTGTCAGCTTCAGCCTTGGCCTTCTTATCGGCCTCTTCCTTAGCCTTCTTGTCAGCTTCAGCCTTGGCCTTCTTATCGGCCTCTTCCTTAGCCTTCTTGTCAGCTTCCTTCTTGTCTGCTTCAGCCTTGGCCTTCTTGTCAGCCTCTTCTTTAGCCTTCTTGTCAGCTTCAGCCTTGGCCTTCTTATCGGCCTCTTCCTTAGCCTTCTTGTCAGCTTCAGCCTTGGCCTTCTTATCGGCCTCTTCCTTAGCCTTCTTGTCAGCTTCCTTCTTGTCTGCTTCAGCCTTGGCCTTCTTATCGGCCTCTTCCTTAGCCTTCTTGTCAGCTTCAGCCTTGGCCTTCTTATCGGCCTCTTCCTTAGCCTTCTTGTCAGCTTCAGCCTTGGCCTTCTTATCGGCCTCTTCCTTAGCCTTCTTGTCCGCTTCAGCCTTGGCCTTCTTATCGGCCTCTTCCTTAGCCTTCTTGTCAGCTTCAGCCTTGGCCTTCTTGTCTGCCTCTTCCTTAGCCTTCTTGTCAGCTTCAGCCTTGGCCTTCTTATCGGCCTCTTCCTTAGCCTTCTTGTCAGCTTCCTTCTTGTCTGCTTCAGCCTTGGCCTTCTTATCGGCCTCTTCCTTAGCCTTCTTGTCAGCTTCAGCCTTGGCCTTCTTATCGGCCTCTTCCTTAGCCTTCTTGTCTGCTTCAGCCTTGGCCTTCTTGTCAGCCTCTTCTTTAGCCTTCTTGTCAGCTTCAGCCTTGGCATTCTTATCGGCCTCTTCCTTAGCCTTCTTGTCAGCTTCAGCCTTGGCCTTCTTATCGGCCTCTTCCTTAGCCTTCTTGTCAGCTTCAGCCTTGGCCTTCTTATCGGCCTCTTCCTTAGCCTTCTTGTCAGCTTCAGCCTTGGCCTTCTTATCGGCCTCTTCCTTAGCCTTCTTGTCAGCTTCAGCCTTGGCCTTCTTATCGGCCTCTTCCTTAGCCTTCTTGTCAGCTTCCTTCTTGTCTGCTTCAGCCTTGGCCTTCTTATCGGCCTCTTCCTTAGCCTTCTTGTCAGCTTCAGCCTTGGCCTTCTTATCGGCCTCTTCCTTAGCCTTCTTGTCAGCTTCAGCCTTGGCCTTCTTATCGGCCTCTTCCTTAGCCTTCTTGTCCGCTTCAGCCTTGGCCTTCTTATCGGCCTCTTCCTTAGCCTTCTTGTCAGTTTCAGCCTTGGCCTTCTTATCGGCCTCTTCCTTAGCCTTCTTGTCAGCTTCCTTCTTGTCTGCTTCAGCCTTGGCCTTCTTGTCAGCCTCTTCCTTAGCCTTCTTGTCAGCTTCAGCCTTGGCCTTCTTGTCAGCCTCTTCCTTAGCCTTCTTATCGGCCTCTTCCTTAGCCTTCTTGTCAGCTTCAGCCTTGGCCTTCTTGTCGGCCTCTTCCTTAGCCTTCTTGTCAGCTTCAGCCTTGGCCTTCTTGTCGGCCTCTTCCTTAGCCTTCTTGTCAGCTTCAGCCTTGGCCTTCTTGTCTGCCTCTTCCTTAGCCTTCTTGTCAGCTTCAGCCTTGGCCTTCTTGTCGGCCTCTTCCTTAGCCTTCTTGTCAGCTTCAGCCTTGGCTTTCTTGTCGGCCTCTTCCTTAGCCTTCTTGTCAGCTTCAGCCTTGGCATTCTTGTCGGCCTCTTCCTTAGCCTTCTCGTCAGCTTCCTTCTTGTCTGCTTCAGCCTTGGCCTTCTTGTCGGCCTCTTCCTTAGCCTTCTTGTCAGCTTCAGCCTTGGCCTTCTTGTCTGCCTCTTCCTTAGCCTTCTTGTCAGCTTCAGCCTTGGCCTTCTTGTCTGCCTGTTCCTTAGCCTTCTTGTCAGCTTCAGCCTTAGCCTTCTTGTGGGCCTCTTCCTTAGCCTTCTTGTCAGCTTCAGCCTTGGCCTTCTTGTCTGCCTCTTCCTTAGCCTTCTTGTCAGCTTCAGCATTGGCCTTCTTGTCTGCCTCTTCCTTAGCCTTCTTGTCAGCTTCAGCCTTGACCATCTTGTCTGCCTCTTCCTTAGCCTTCTTGTCAGCTTCAGCATTGGCCTTTTTATCCGCCTCTTCCTTAGCCTTCTTTTCAGCTTCAGCCTTGGCCTTCTTGTCTGCCTCTTCCTTAGCCTTCTTGTCAGCTTCAGCCTTGGCCTTCTTGTCTGCCTCTTCCTTAGCCTTCTTTTCAGCTTCAGCCTTGGCCTTCTTGTCTGCCTCTTCCTTAGCCTCCTTGTCAGCTTCAGCCTTGGCCTTCTTGTCTGCCTCTTCCTTAGCCTTCTTGTCAGCTTCAGCCTTGGCCTTTTTGTCTGCCTCTTCCTTAGCCTTCTTTTCAGCTTCAGCCTTGGCCTTCTTATCGGCCTCTTCCTTAGCCTTCTTTTCAGCTTCAGCCTTGGCCATCTTGTCTGCCTCTTCCTTAGCCTTCTTGTCAGCTTCAGCCTTGGCCTTCTTATCCGCCTCTTCCTTAGCCTTCTTTTCAGCTTCAGCCTTGGCCTTCTTATCCGCCTCTTCCTTAGCCTTCTTTTCAGATTCAGCCTTTTCCATATCAATATTAGGCTTGGTTAATTGTGAAATAATAATTTTCTCTTCTATTGGTAGTTCTACTTCAACTTCCTTCGATGGTTCAACAGCCTTTGACTGTTCTGGCTGAGCTTCAGCTTCCTTGGATGGTTCAACAGCCTTGGGTTGTTCTGGTTGACCTTCAGCTTCCTTGGATGGTTCGACAGCCTTTGGTTGTTCTGGCTGAGCTTCAGCTTCCTTCGATGGTTCGACAGCCTTTGGTTGTTCTGGTTGAACTTCAGCTTCATTGGATGGTTCGACAGCCTTGGGTTGTTCTGGGTGAGCTTCAGCTTCCCTCGATGGTTCGACAGCCTTTGGCTGTTCTGGTTGAGCTTCAGCTTCCTTGGATGGTTCGACAGCCTTTGGTTGTTCTGGTTGAGCTTCAGCTTCCTTGGATGGTTCGACAGCCTTTGGCTGTTCTGGTTGAGCTTCAGCTTCCTTCGATGGTTCGACAGCCTTTGGTTGTTCTGGTTGAGCTTCAGCTTCCTTGGATGGTTCGACAGCCTTGGGTTGTTCTGGTTGAGCTTCAGCTTCCTTGGATGGTTCGACAGCCTTGGGTTGTTCTGGTTGTGCTTCAGCTTCCTTCGATGGTTCGACAGCCTTTGGCTGTTCTGGTTGAGCTTCAGCTTCCTTCGATGGTTCGACAGCCTTTGGCTGTTCTGGTTGAGCTTCAGCTTCCTTCGATGGTTCGACAGCCTTTGGCTGTTCTGGTTGAGCTTCAGCTTCCTTCGATGGTTCGACAGCCTTTGGCTGTTCTGGTTGAGCTTCAGCTTCCTTCGATGGTTCGACAGCCTTTGGCTGTTCTGGTTGAGCTTCAGCTTCCTTGGATGGTTCGACAGCCTTTGGTTGTTCTGGTTGAGCTTCAGCTTCCTTGGATGGTTCGACAGCCTTTGGTTGTTCTGGTTGAGCTTCAGCTTCCTTGGATGGTTCGACAGCCTTTGGTTGTTCTGGTTGAGCTTCAGCTTCCTTGGATGGTTCGACAGCCTTTGGTTGTTCTGGTTGAGCTTCAGCTTCCTTGGATGGTTCGACAGCCTTTGGTTGTTCTGGTTGAGCTTCAGCTTCCTTGGATGGTTCGACAGCCTTTGGCTGTTCTGGTTGAGCTTCAGCTTCCTTGGATGGTTCGACAGCCTTTGGTTGTTCTGGTTGAGCTTCAGCTTCCTTCGATGGTTCGACAGCCTTTGGCTGTTCTGGTTGAGCTTCAGCTTCCTTGGATGGTTCGACAGCCTTTGGTTGTTCTGGTTGAGCTTCAGCTTCCTTCGATGGTTCGACAGCCTTTGGCTGTTCTGGTTGAGCTTCAGCTTCCTTGGATGGTTCGACAGCCTTTGGTTGTTCTGGTTGAGCTTCAGCTTCCTTGGATGGTTCGACAGCCTTTGGTTGTTCTGGTTGAGCTTCAGCTTCCTTCGATGGTTCGACAGCCTTTGGCTGTTCTGGTTGAGCTTCAGCTTCCTTGGATGGTGCGACAGCTTTTGGTTGCTCTGGTTGAGCTTCAGCTTCCTTGGATGGTTCGACAGCCTTTGGTTGTTCTGGTTGAGCTTTAGCTTCCTTGGATGGTTCGACAGCCTTTGGTTGTTCTGGTTGAGCTTCAGCTTCCTTGGATGGTTCGACAGCCTTTGGTTGTTCTGGTTGAGCTTCAGCTTCCTTGGATGGTTCGACAGCCTTTGGCTGTTCTGGTTGAGCTTCAGCTTCCTTGGATGGTTCGACAGCCTTTGGTTGTTCTGGTTGAGCTTCAGCTTCCTTCGATGGTTCGACAGCCTTTGGCTGTTCTGGTTGAGCTTCAGCTTCCTTGGATGGTTCGACAGCCTTTGGTTGTTCTGGTTGAGCTTCAGCTTCCTTCGATGGTTCGACAGCCTTTGGCTGTTCTGGTTGAGCTTCAGCTTCCTTGGATGGTTCGACAGCCTTTGGTTGCTCTGGTTGAGCTTCAGCTTCCTTGGATGGTTCGACAGCCTTTGGCTGTTCTGGTTGAGCTTCAGCTTCCTTGGATGGTTCGACAGCCTTTGGTTGTTCTGGTTGAGCTTCAGCTTCCTTCGATGGTTCGACAGCCTTTGGTTGTTCTGGTTGAGCTTCAGCTTCCTTGGATGGTTCGACAGCCTTTGGTTGTTCTGGTTGAGCTTCAGCTTCCTTGGATGGTTCGACAGCCTTTGGTTGTTCTGGTTGAGCTTCAGCTTCCTTCGATGGTTCGACAGCCTTTGGTTGTTCTGGTTGAGCTTCAGCTTCCTTGGATGGTTCGACAGCCTTTGGTTGTTCTGGTTGAGCTTCAGCTTCCTTCGATGGTTCGACAGCCTTTGGTTGTTCTGGTTGAGCTTCAGCTTCCTTGGATGATTCGACAGCCTTTGGTTGTTCTGGTTGAGCTTCAGCTTCCTTGGATGGTTCGACAGCCTTTGGCTGTTCTGGTTGAGCTTCAGCTTCCTTGGATGGTTCGACAGCCTTTGGTTGTTCTGGTTGAGCTTCAGCTTCCTTCGATGGTTCGACAGCCTTTGGTTGTTCTGGTTGAGCTACAGCTTCCTTGGATGGTTCGACAGCCTTTGGTTGTTCTGGTTGAGCTTCAGCTTCCTTGGATGGTTCGACAGCCTTTGGTTGTTCTGGTTGAGCTTCAGCTTCCTTGGATGGTTCGACAGCCTTTGGCTGTTCTGGTTGAGCTTCAGCTTCCTTGGATGGTTCGACAGCCTTTGGTTGTTCTGGTTGAGCTTCAGCTTCCTTGGATTGTTCAACAGCCTTTGGTTGTTCCGACTGTTTCTCGACTGTTTGAGGTTTGGATTCTTCAACTTCAACTTTTTTCTCTCTAGTGGAAATATCGACAATTTCGAATTCGTCAAATAGTAAGTCAATTTCCAAGCCTGAAGTCACCTCGTCTTTGAATAATTCAACGTTTAGTGTTGGAGAACTGGAATCCTTTCTTTCGGCTGGTACTGGCTGAGCTTCAGCTTCCTTGGATGGTTCGACAGCCTTGGGTTGTTCTGGCTGAGCTTCAGCTTCCTTCGATGGTTCGACAGCCTTTGGCTGTTCTGGTTGAGCTTCAGCTTCCTTGGATGGTTCGACAGCCTTTGGTTGTTCTGGTTGAGCTTCAGCTTCCTTCGATGGTTCGACAGCCTTTGGTTGCTCTGGTTGAGCTTCAGCTTCCTTGGATGGTTCGACAGCCTTTGGCTGTTCTGGTTGAGCTTCAGCTTCCTTGGATGGTTCGACAGCCTTTGGTTGTTCTGGTTGAGCTTCAGCTTCCTTCGATGGTTCGACAGCCTTTGGCTGTTCTGGTTGAGCTTCAGCTTCCTTCGATGGTTCGACAGCCTTGGGTTGTTCTGGCTGAGCTTCAGCTTCCTTCGATGGTTCGACAGCCTTTGGCTGTTCTGGTTGAGCTTCAGCTTCCTTGGATGGTTCGACAGCCTTTGGCTGTTCTGGTTGAGCTTCAGCTTCCTTGGATGGTTCGACAGCCTTTGGCTGTTCTGGTTGAGCTTCAGCTTCCTTCGATGGTTCGACAGCCTTTGGTTGTTCTGGATGAGCTTCAGCTTCCTTCGATGGTTCGACAGCCTTTGGCTGTTCTGGTTGAGCTTCAGCTTCCTTGGATGGTTCGACAGCCTTGGGTTGTTCTGGCTGAGCTTCAGCTTCCTTGGATGGTTCGACAGCGTTTGGTTGTTCTGGTTGAGCTTCAGCTTCCTTGGATGGTTCGACAGCCTTTGGTTGTTCTGGTTGAGCTTCTGCTTCCTTCGATGGTTCGACAGCCTTGGGTTGTTCTGGCTGAGCTTCAGCTTCCTTGGATGGTTCGACAGCCTTGGGTTGTTCTGGCTGAGCTTCAGCTTCCTTCGATCGTTCGACAGCCTTTGGCTGTTCTGGTTGAGCTTCAGCTTCCTTCGATGGTTCGACAGCCTTTGGCTGTTCTGGTTGAGCTTCAGCTTCCTTGGATGGTTCGACAGCCTTTGGTTGTTCTGGTTGAGCTTCAGCTTCCTTGGATGGTTCGACAGCCTTTGGCTGTTCTGGTTGAGCTTCAGCTTCCTTGGATGGTTCGACAGCCTTTGGTTGTTCTGGTTGAGCTTCAGCTTCCTTCGATGGTTCGACAGCCTTTGGCTGTTCTGGTTGAGCTTCAGCTTCCTTGGATGGTTCGACAGCCTTTGGTTGTTCTGGTTGAGCTTCAGCTTCCTTCGATGGTTCGACAGCCTTTGGCTGTTCTGGTTGAGCTTCAGCTTCCTTGGATGGTTCGACAGCCTTTGGTTGCTCTGGTTGAGCTTCAGCTTCCTTGGATGGTTCGACAGCCTTTGGCTGTTCTGGTTGAGCTTCAGCTTCCTTGGATGGTTCGACAGCCTTTGGTTGTTCTGGTTGAGCTTCAGCTTCCTTGGATGGTTCGACAGCCTTTGGTTGTTCTGGTTGAGCTTCAGCTTCCTTCGATGGTTCGACAGCCTTTGGTTGTTCTGGTTGAGCTTCAGCTTCCTTGGATGGTTCGACAGCCTTTGGTTGTTCTGGTTGAGCTTCAGCTTCCTTGGATGGTTCGACAGCCTTTGGCTGTTCTGGTTGAGCTTCAGCTTCCTTGGATGGTTCGACAGCCTTTGGTTGCTCTGGTTGAGCTTCAGCTTCCTTGGATGGTTCGACAGCCTTTGGCTGTTCTGGTTGAGCTTCAGCTTCCTTCGATGGTTCGACAGCCTTTGGTTGTTCTGGTTGAGCTTCAGCTTCCTTGGATGGTTCGACAGCCTTTGGTTGTTCTGGTTGAGCTTCAGCTTCCTTGGATGGTTCGACAGCCTTTGGTTGTTCTGGTTGAGCTTCAGCTTCCTTCGATGGTTCGACAGCCTTTGGTTGTTCTGGTTGAGCTTCAGCTTCCTTGGATGGTTCGACAGCCTTTGGTTGTTCTGGTTGAGCTTCAGCTTCCTTCGATGGTTCGACAGCCTTTGGTTGTTCTGGTTGAGCTTCAGCTTCCTTCGATGGTTCGACAGCCTTTGGTTGTTCTGGTTGAGCTTCAGCTTCCTTCGATGGTTCGACAGCCTTTGGTTGTTCTGGTTGAGCTTCAGCTTCCTTCGATGGTTCGACAGCCTTTGGTTGTTCTGGTTGAGCTTCAGCTTCCTTCGATGGTTCGACAGCCTTTGGTTGTTCTGGTTGAGCTTCAGCTTCCTTCGATGGTTCGACAGCCTTTGGTTGTTCTGGTTGAGCTTCAGCTTCCTTCGATGGTTCGACAGCCTTTGGTTGTTCTGGTTGAGCTTCAGCTTCCTTCGATGGTTCGACAGCCTTTGGTTGTTCTGGTTGAGCTTCAGCTTCCTTGGATGGTTCGACAGCCTTTGGTTGTTCTGGTTGAGCTTCAGCTTCCTTCGATGGTTCGACAGCCTTTGGTTGTTCTGGTTGAGCTTCAGCTTCCTTCGATGGTTCGACAGCCTTTGGTTGTTCTGGTTGAGCTTCAGCTTCCTTCGATGGTTCGACAGCCTTTGGTTGTTCTGGTTGAGCTTCAGCTTCCTTGGATGGTTCGACAGCCTTTGGTTGTTCTGGTTGAGCTTCAGCTTCCTTCGATGGTTCGACAGCCTTTGGTTGTTCTGGTTGAGCTTCAGCTTCCTTCGATGGTTCGACAGCCTTTGGTTGTTCTGGTTGAGCTTCAGCTTCCTTGGATGGTTCGACAGCCTTTGGTTGTTCTGGTTGAGCTTCAGCTTCCTTGGATGGTTCGACAGCCTTTGGTTGTTCTGGTTGAGCTTCAGCTTCCTTCGATGGTTCGACAGCCTTTGGTTGTTCTGGTTGAGCTTCAGCTTCCTTCGATGGTTCGACAGCCTTTGGCTGTTCTGGTTGAGCTTCAGCTTCCTTGGATGGTTCGACAGCCTTTGGCTGTTCTGGTTGAGCTTCAGCTTCCTTCGATGGTTCAACAGCCTTTGGTTGTTCTGGTTGAGCTTCAGCTTCCTTCGATGGTTCGACAGCCTTTGGCTGTTCTGGTTGAGCTTCAGCTTCCTTGGATGGTTCGACAGCCTTTGGTTGTTCTGGTTGAGCTTCAGCTTCCTTCGATGGTTCGACAGCTTTTGGCTGTTCTGGTTGAGCTTCAGCTTCTTTGGATGGTTCGACAGCCTTTGGCTGTTCTGGTTGAGCTTCAGCTTCCTTGGATGGTTCGACAGCCTTTGGTTGTTCTGGTTGAGCTTCAGCTTCCTTGGATGGTTCGACAGCCTTTGGTTGTTCTGGTTGAGCTTCAGCTTCCTTGGATGGTTCGACAGCCTTTGGTTGTTCTGGTTGAGCTTCAGCTTCCTTCGATGGTTCGACAGCCTTTGGTTGTTCTGGTTGAGCTTCAGCTTCCTTGGATGGTTCGACAGCCTTTGGTTGTTCTGGTTGAGCTTCAGCTTCCTTGGATGGTTCGACAGCCTTTGGTTGTTCTGGTTGAGCTTCAGCTTCCTTCGATGGTTCAACAGCCTTTGGTTGTTCTGGTTGAGCTTCAGCTTCCTTCGATGGTTCGACAGCCTTTGGCTGTTCTGGTTGAGCTTCAGCTTCCTTGGATGGTTCGACAGCCTTGGGTTGTTCTGGCTGAGCTTCAGCTTCCTTCGATGGTTCGACAGCCTTTGGCTGTTCTGGTTGAGCTTCAGCTTCCTTGGATGGTTCGACAGCCTTTGGCTGTTCTGGTTGAGCTTCAGCTTCCTTGGATGGTTCGACAGCCTTTGGCTGTTCTGGTTGAGCTTCAGCTTCCTTCGATGGTTCGACAGCCTTTGGTTGTTCTGGATGAGCTTCAGCTTCCTTCGATGGTTCGACAGCCTTTGGCTGTTCTGGTTGAGCTTCAGCTTCCTTGGATGGTTCGACAGCCTTGGGTTGTTCTGGCTGAGCTTCAGCTTCCTTGGATGGTTCGACAGCCTTTGGTTGTTCTGGTTGAGCTTCAGCTTCCTTGGATGGTTCGACAGCCTTTGGTTGTTCTGGTTGAGCTTCTGCTTCCTTCGATGGTTCGACAGCCTTGGGTTGTTCTGGCTGAGCTTCAGCTTCCTTGGATGGTTCGACAGCCTTGGGTTGTTCTGGCTGAGCTTCAGCTTCCTTCGATCGTTCGACAGCCTTTGGCTGTTCTGGTTGAGCTTCAGCTTCCTTCGATGGTTCGACAGCCTTTGGCTGTTCTGGTTGAGCTTCAGCTTCCTTGGATGGTTCGACAGCCTTTGGTTGTTCTGGTTGAGCTTCAGCTTCCTTCGATGGTTCGACAGCCTTTGGTTGTTCTGGTTGAGCTTCAGCTTCCTTGGATGGTTCGACAGCCTTTGGTTGTTCTGGTTGAGCTTCAGCTTCCTTCGATGGTTCGACAGCCTTTGGTTGTTCTGGTTGAGCTTCAGCTTCCTTGGATGGTTCGACAGCCTTTGGTTGTTCTGGTTGAGCTTCAGCTTCCTTGGATGGTTCGACAGCCTTTGGTTGTTCTGGTTGAGCTTCAGCTTCCTTGGATGGTTCGACAGCCTTTGGTTGTTCTGGTTGAGCTTCAGCTTCCTTCGATGGTTCAACAGCCTTTGGTTGTTCTGACTGTTTCTCGACTGTTTGAGGTTTGGATTCTTCAGCTTTAACTTTTTTCTCTCTAGTGGAAATATCGACAATTTCGAATTCGTCAAATAGTAAGTCAATTTCCAAGCCTGAAGTCACATCGTCTTTGAATAATTCAACGTTTAGTGTTGGAGAACTGGAATCCTTTCTTTCGACTGGTTCTGGTTGAGCTTCAGCTTCCTTGGATGGTTCGACAGCCTTTGGCTGTTCTGGTTGAGCTTCAGCTTCCTTGGATGGTTCGACAGCCTTTGGCTGTTCTGGTTGAGCTTCAGCTTCCTTGGATGGTTCGACAGCCTTTGGTTGTTCTGGTTGAGCTTCAGCTTCCTTGGATGGTTCGACAGCCTTTGGTTGATCTGGTTGAGCTTCAGCTTCCTTGGATGGTTCGACAGTCTTTGGTTGTTCTGGTTGAGCTTCAGCTTCCTTCGATGGTTCGACAGCCTTGGGTTTTTCTGGCTGAGCTTCAGCTTCCTTGGATGGTTCGACAGCCTTTGGTTGTTCTGGTTGAGCTTCAGCTTCCTTGGATGGTTCGACAGCCTTTGGCTGTTCTGGTTGAGCTTCAGCTTCCTTGGATGTTTCGACAGCCTTTGGTTGTTCTGGTTGAGCTTCAGCTTCCTTGGATGGTTCGACAGCCTTTGGCTGTTCTGGTTGAGCTTCAGCTTCCTTGGATGTTTCGACAGCCTTTGGTTGTTCTGGTTGAGCTTCAGCTTCCTTGGATGGTTCGACAGCCTTTGGCTGTTCTGGTTGAGCTTCAGCTTCCTTGGATGTTTCGACAGCCTTTGGTTGTTCTGGTTGAGCTTCAGCTTCCTTGGATGGTTCGACAGCCTTTGGTTGATCTGGTTGAGCTTCAGCTTCCTTGGATGGTTCGACAGCCTTGTGTTGTTCTGGCTGAGCTTCTGCTTCCTTCGATGGTTCGACAGCCTTTGGCTGTTCTGGTTGAGCTTCAGCTTCCTTGGATGTTTCGACAGCCTTTGGTTGTTCTGGTTGAGCTTCTGCTTCCTTCGATGGTTCGACAGCCTTTGGTTGTTCTGGTTGAGCTTCAGCTTCCTTGGATGGTTCGACAGCCTTTGGCTGTTCTGGTTGAGCTTCAGCTTCCTTGGATGTTTCGACAGCCTTTGGTTGTTCTGGTTGAGCTTCAGCTTCCTTGGATGGTTCGACAGCCTTTGGTTGATCTGGTTGAGCTTCAGCTTCCTTGGATGGTTCGACAGCCTTGTGTTGTTCTGGCTGAGCTTCTGCTTCCTTCGATGGTTCGACAGCCTTTGGCTGTTCTGGTTGAGCTTCAGCTTCCTTGGATGTTTCGACAGCCTTTGGTTGTTCTGGTTGAGCTTCTGCTTCCTTCGATGGTTCGACAGCCTTTGGTTGTTCTGGTTGAGCTTCAGCTTCCTTGGATGGTTCGACAGCCTTGTGTTGTTCTGGCTGAGCTTCTGCTTCCTTCGATGGTTCGACAGCCTTTGGTTGTTCTGGTTGAGCTTCAGCTTCCTTGGATGGTTCGACAGCCTTTGGCTGTTCTGGTTGAGCTTCAGCTTCCTTCGATGGTTCGACAGCCTTTGGTTGTTCTGGTTGAGCTTCAGCTTCCTTCGATGGTTCGACAGCCTTTGGCTGTTCTGGTTGAGCTTCAGCTTCCTTGGATGGTTCGACAGCCTTTGGCTGTTCTGGTTGAGCTTCAGCTTCCTTCGATGGTTCAACAGCCTTTGGTTGTTCTGGTTGAGCTTCAGCTTCCTTCGATGGTTCGACAGCCTTTGGCTGTTCTGGTTGAGCTTCAGCTTCCTTGGATGGTTCGACAGCCTTTGGTTGTTCTGGTTGAGCTTCAGCTTCCTTCGATGGTTCGACAGCTTTTGGCTGTTCTGGTTGAGCTTCAGCTTCTTTGGATGGTTCGACAGCCTTTGGCTGTTCTGGTTGAGCTTCAGCTTCCTTGGATGGTTCGACAGCCTTTGGTTGTTCTGGTTGAGCTTCAGCTTCCTTGGATGGTTCGACAGCCTTTGGTTGTTCTGGTTGAGCTTCAGCTTCCTTGGATGGTTCGACAGCCTTTGGTTGTTCTGGTTGAGCTTCAGCTTCCTTCGATGGTTCGACAGCCTTTGGTTGTTCTGGTTGAGCTTCAGCTTCCTTGGATGGTTCGACAGCCTTTGGTTGTTCTGGTTGAGCTTCAGCTTCCTTGGATGGTTCGACAGCCTTTGGTTGTTCTGGTTGAGCTTCAGCTTCCTTCGATGGTTCAACAGCCTTTGGTTGTTCTGGTTGAGCTTCAGCTTCCTTCGATGGTTCGACAGCCTTTGGCTGTTCTGGTTGAGCTTCAGCTTCCTTGGATGGTTCGACAGCCTTGGGTTGTTCTGGCTGAGCTTCAGCTTCCTTCGATGGTTCGACAGCCTTTGGCTGTTCTGGTTGAGCTTCAGCTTCCTTGGATGGTTCGACAGCCTTTGGCTGTTCTGGTTGAGCTTCAGCTTCCTTGGATGGTTCGACAGCCTTTGGCTGTTCTGGTTGAGCTTCAGCTTCCTTCGATGGTTCGACAGCCTTTGGTTGTTCTGGATGAGCTTCAGCTTCCTTCGATGGTTCGACAGCCTTTGGCTGTTCTGGTTGAGCTTCAGCTTCCTTGGATGGTTCGACAGCCTTGGGTTGTTCTGGCTGAGCTTCAGCTTCCTTGGATGGTTCGACAGCCTTTGGTTGTTCTGGTTGAGCTTCAGCTTCCTTGGATGGTTCGACAGCCTTTGGTTGTTCTGGTTGAGCTTCTGCTTCCTTCGATGGTTCGACAGCCTTGGGTTGTTCTGGCTGAGCTTCAGCTTCCTTGGATGGTTCGACAGCCTTGGGTTGTTCTGGCTGAGCTTCAGCTTCCTTCGATCGTTCGACAGCCTTTGGCTGTTCTGGTTGAGCTTCAGCTTCCTTCGATGGTTCGACAGCCTTTGGCTGTTCTGGTTGAGCTTCAGCTTCCTTGGATGGTTCGACAGCCTTTGGTTGTTCTGGTTGAGCTTCAGCTTCCTTCGATGGTTCGACAGCCTTTGGTTGTTCTGGTTGAGCTTCAGCTTCCTTGGATGGTTCGACAGCCTTTGGTTGTTCTGGTTGAGCTTCAGCTTCCTTCGATGGTTCGACAGCCTTTGGTTGTTCTGGTTGAGCTTCAGCTTCCTTGGATGGTTCGACAGCCTTTGGTTGTTCTGGTTGAGCTTCAGCTTCCTTGGATGGTTCGACAGCCTTTGGTTGTTCTGGTTGAGCTTCAGCTTCCTTGGATGGTTCGACAGCCTTTGGTTGTTCTGGTTGAGCTTCAGCTTCCTTCGATGGTTCAACAGCCTTTGGTTGTTCTGACTGTTTCTCGACTGTTTGAGGTTTGGATTCTTCAGCTTTAACTTTTTTCTCTCTAGTGGAAATATCGACAATTTCGAATTCGTCAAATAGTAAGTCAATTTCCAAGCCTGAAGTCACATCGTCTTTGAATAATTCAACGTTTAGTGTTGGAGAACTGGAATCCTTTCTTTCGACTGGTTCTGGTTGAGCTTCAGCTTCCTTGGATGGTTCGACAGCCTTTGGCTGTTCTGGTTGAGCTTCAGCTTCCTTGGATGGTTCGACAGCCTTTGGTTGTTCTGGTTGAGCTTCAGCTTCCTTGGATGGTTCGACAGCCTTTGGTTGATCTGGTTGAGCTTCAGCTTCCTTGGATGGTTCGACAGTCTTTGGTTGTTCTGGTTGAGCTTCAGCTTCCTTCGATGGTTCGACAGCCTTGGGTTGTTCTGGCTGAGCTTCTGCTTCCTTCGATGGTTCGACAGCCTTTGGTTGTTCTGGTTGAGCTTCAGCTTCCTTGGATGGTTCGACAGCCTTTGGCTGTTCTGGTTGAGCTTCAGCTTCCTTCGATGGTTCGACAGCCTTTGGTTGTTCTGGTTGAGCTTCAGCTTCCTTGGATGGTTCGACAGCCTTTGGCTGTTCTGGTTGAGCTTCAGCTTCCTTGGATGTTTCGACAGCCTTTGGTTGTTCTGGTTGAGCTTCAGCTTCCTTGGATGGTTCGACAGCCTTTGGTTGATCTGGTTGAGCTTCAGCTTCCTTGGATGGTTCGACAGCCTTGTGTTGTTCTGGCTGAGCTTCTGCTTCCTTCGATGGTTCGACAGCCTTTGGCTGTTCTGGCTGAGCTTCAGCTTCCTTCGATGGTTCGACAGCCTTTGGCTGTTCTGGTTGAGCTTCAGCTTCCTTGGATGGTTCGACAGCCTTTGGCTGTTCTGGTTGAGCTTCAGCTTCCTTGGATGGTTCGACAGCCTTTGGCTGTTCTGGTTGAGCTTCAGCTTCCTTCGATGGTTCGACAGCCTTTGGTTGTTCTGGATGAGCTTCAGCTTCCTTCGATGGTTCGACAGCCTTTGGCTGTTCTGGTTGAGCTTCAGCTTCCTTGGATGGTTCGACAGCCTTGGGTTGTTCTGGCTGAGCTTCAGCTTCCTTGGATGGTTCGACAGCCTTTGGTTGTTCTGGTTGAGCTTCAGCTTCCTTGGATGGTTCGACAGCCTTTGGTTGTTCTGGTTGAGCTTCTGCTTCCTTCGATGGTTCGACAGCCTTGGGTTGTTCTGGCTGAGCTTCAGCTTCCTTGGATGGTTCGACAGCCTTGGGTTGTTCTGGCTGAGCTTCAGCTTCCTTCGATCGTTCGACAGCCTTTGGCTGTTCTGGTTGAGCTTCAGCTTCCTTCGATGGTTCGACAGCCTTTGGCTGTTCTGGTTGAGCTTCAGCTTCCTTGGATGGTTCGACAGCCTTTGGTTGTTCTGGTTGAGCTTCAGCTTCCTTCGATGGTTCGACAGCCTTTGGTTGTTCTGGTTGAGCTTCAGCTTCCTTGGATGGTTCGACAGCCTTTGGTTGTTCTGGTTGAGCTTCAGCTTCCTTCGATGGTTCGACAGCCTTTGGTTGTTCTGGTTGAGCTTCAGCTTCCTTGGATGGTTCGACAGCCTTTGGTTGTTCTGGTTGAGCTTCAGCTTCCTTGGATGGTTCGACAGCCTTTGGTTGTTCTGGTTGAGCTTCAGCTTCCTTCGATGGTTCAACAGCCTTTGGTTGTTCTGACTGTTTCTCGACTGTTTGAGGTTTGGATTCTTCAGCTTTAACTTTTTTCTCTCTAGTGGAAATATCGACAATTTCGAATTCGTCAAATAGTAAGTCAATTTCCAAGCCTGAAGTCACATCGTCTTTGAATAATTCAACGTTTAGTGTTGGAGAACTGGAATCCTTTCTTTCGACTGGTTCTGGTTGAGCTTCAGCTTCCTTGGATGGTTCGACAGCCTTTGGCTGTTCTGGTTGAGCTTCAGCTTCCTTGGATGGTTCGACAGCCTTTGGTTGTTCTGGTTGAGCTTCAGCTTCCTTGGATGGTTCGACAGCCTTTGGTTGATCTGGTTGAGCTTCAGCTTCCTTGGATGGTTCGACAGTCTTTGGTTGTTCTGGTTGAGCTTCAGCTTCCTTCGATGGTTCGACAGCCTTGGGTTTTTCTGGCTGAGCTTCAGCTTCCTTGGATGGTTCGACAGCCTTTGGTTGTTCTGGTTGAGCTTCAGCTTCCTTGGATGGTTCGACAGCCTTGTGTTGTTCTGGCTGAGCTTCTGCTTCCTTCGATGGTTCGATAGCCTTTGGTTGTTCTGGTTGATCTTCAGCTTCCTTGGATGGTTCGACAGCCTTTGGCTGTTCTGGTTGAGCTTCAGCTTCCTTGGATGTTTCGACAGCCTTTGGTTGTTCTGGTTGAGCTTCAGCTTCCTTGGATGGTTCGACAGCCTTTGGTTGATCTGGTTGAGCTTCAGCTTCCTTGGATGGTTCGACAGCCTTGTGTTGTTCTGGCTGAGCTTCTGCTTCCTTCGATGGTTCGACAGCCTTTGGCTGTTCTGGTTGAGCTTCAGCTTCCTTGGATGTTTCGACAGCCTTTGGTTGTTCTGGTTGAGCTTCTGCTTCCTTCGATGGTTCGACAGCCTTTGGTTGTTCTGGTTGAGCTTCAGCTTCCTTGGATGGTTCGACAGCCTTGTGTTGTTCTGGCTGAGCTTCTGCTTCCTTCGATGGTTCGACAGCCTTTGGTTGTTCTGGTTGAGCTTCAGCTTCCTTGGATGGTTCGACAGCCTTTGGCTGTTCTGGTTGAGCTTCAGCTTCCTTGGATGTTTCGACAGCCTTTGGTTGTTCTGGTTGAGCTTCTGCTTCCTTCGATGGTTCGACAGCCTTTGGTTGTTCTGGTTGAGCTTCAGCTTCCTTGGATGGTTCGACAGCCTTGTGTTGTTCTGGCTGAGCTTCTGCTTCCTTCGATGGTTCGACAGCCTTTGGTTGTTCTGGTTGAGCTTCAGCTTCCTTGGATGGTTCGACAGCCTTTGGTTGATCTGGTTGAGCTTCAGCTTCCTTGGATGGTTCGACAGTCTTTGGTTGTTCTGGTTGAGCTTCAGCTTCCTTCGATGGTTCGACAGCCTTGGGTTTTTCTGGCTGAGCTTCAGCTTCCTTGGATGGTTCGACAGCCTTTGGTTGTTCTGGTTGAGCTTCAGCTTCCTTGGATGGTTCGACAGCCTTGTGTTTTTCTGGCTGAGCTTCAGCTTCCTTGGATGGTTCGACAGTCTTTGATTGTTCTGGTTGAGCTTCAGCTTCCTTCGATGGTTCGACAGCCTTGGGTTTTTCTGGCTGAGCTTCAGCTTCCTTGGATGGTTCGACAGCCTTTGGTTGATCTGGTTGAGCTTCAGCTTCCTTCGATGGTTCGACAGCCTTTGGCTGTTCTGGTTGAGCTTCAGCTTCCTTCGATGGTTCGACAGCCTTTGGTTGTTCTGGTTGAACTTCAGCTTCCTTGGATGGTTCGACAGCCTTTGGTTGTTCTGGTTGAGCTTCAGCTTCCTTGGATGGTTCGACAGCCTTTGGTTGTTCTGGTTGAGCTTCAGCTTCCTTCGATGGTTCGACAGCCTTTGGCTGTTCTGGTTGAGCTTCAGCTTCCTTCGATGGTTCGACAGCCTTGGGTTTTTCTGGCTGAGCTTCAGCTTCCTTGGATGGTTCGACAGCCTTTGGCTGTTCTGGTTGAGCTTCAGCTTCCTTGGATGGTTCGACAGCCTTTGGTTGTTCTGGTTGAGCTTCAGCTTCCTTGGATGGTTCGACAGCCTTTGGTTGTTCTGGCTGAGCTTCAGCTTCCTTCGATGGTTCGACAGCCTTGGGTTGTTCTGGCTGAGCTTCAGCTTCCTTCGATGGTTCGACAGCCTTTGGCTGTTCTGGTTGTGCTTCAGCTTCCTTGGATGGTTCGACAGCCTTTGGTTGTTCTGGTTGAGCTTCAGCTTCCTTGGATGGTTCGACAGTCTTTGGTTGTTCTGGTTGAGCTTCAGCTTCCTTCGATGGTTCGACAGCCTTGGGTTTTTCTGGCTGAGCTTCAGCTTCCTTGGATGGTTCGACAGCCTTTGGTTGTTCTGGTTGAGCTTCAGCTTCCTTGGATGGTTCGACAGCCTTGTGTTTTTCTGGCTGAGCTTCAGCTTCCTTGGATGGTTCGACAGTCTTTGATTGTTCTGGTTGAGCTTCAGCTTCCTTCGATGGTTCGACAGCCTTGGGTTTTTCTGGCTGAGCTTCAGCTTCCTTGGATGGTTCGACAGCCTTTGGTTGATCTGGTTGAGCTTCAGCTTCCTTCGATGGTTCGACAGCCTTTGGCTGTTCTGGTTGAGCTTCAGCTTCCTTCGATGGTTCGACAGCCTTTGGTTGTTCTGGCTGAGCTTCAGCTTCCTTCGATGGTTCGACAGCCTTTGGCTGTTCTGGTTGTGCTTCAGCTTCCTTGGATGGTTCGACAGCCTTTGGTTGTTCTGGTTGAGCTTCAGCTTCCTTCGATGGTTCGACAGCCTTTGGCTGTTCTGGTTGAGCTTCAGCTTCCTTCGATGGTTCGACAGCCTTTGGTTGTTCTGGCTGAGCTTCAGCTTCCTTCGATGGTTCGACAGCCTTGGGTTGTTCTGGCTGAGCTTCAGCTTCCTTCGATGGTTCGACAGCCTTTGGCTGTTCTGGTTGTGCTTCAGCTTCCTTGGATGGTTCGACAGCCTTTGGTTGTTCTGGTTGAGCTTCAGCTTCCTTGGATGGTTCGACAGCCTTTGGCTGTTCTGGTTGAGCTTCAGCTTCCTTCGATGGTTCGACAGCCTTTGGTTGTTCTGGTTGAGCTTCAGCTTCCTTGGATGGTTCGACAACCTTGGGTTGTTCTGGTTGAGCTTCAGCTTCCTTGGATGGTTCGACAGCCTTGGGTTGTTCTGGTTGAGCTTCAGCTTCCTTCGATGGTTCGACAGCCTTTGGCTGTTCTGGTTGAGCTTCAGCTTCCTTGGATGGTTCGACAGCCTTTGGTTGTTCTGGTTGAGCTTCAGCTTCCTTGGATGGTTCGACAGCCTTTGGTTGTTCTGGTTGAGCTTCAGCTTCCTTCGATGGTTCGACAGCCTTTGGTTGTTCTGGTTGAGCTTCAGCTTCCTTGGATGGTTCGACAGCCTTGGGTTGTTCTGGCTGAGCTTCAGCTTCCTTGGATGGTTCGACAGCCTTGGGTTGTTCTGGCTGAGCTTCAGCTTCCTTGGATGGTTCGACAGCCTTTGGTTGTTCTGGTTGAGCTTCAGCTTCCTTGGATGGTTCGACAGCCTTTGGTTGTTCTGGTTGAGCTTCAGCTTCCTTGGATGGTTCGACAGCCTTGGGTTGTTCTGGCTGAGCTTCAGCTTCCTTGGATGGTTCGACAGCCTTTGGTTGTTCTGGTTGAGCTTCAGCTTCCTTGGATGGTTCGACAGCCTTGGGTTGTTCTGGCTGAGCTTCAGCTTCCTTCGATGGTTCGACAGCCTTTGGTTGTTCTGGTTGAGCTTCAGCTTCCTTGGATGGTTCGACAGCCTTGGGTTGTTCTGGCTGAGCTTCAGCTTCCTTGGATGGTTCGACAGCCTTTGGTTGTTCTGGTTGAGCTTCAGCTTCCTTGGATGGTTCGACAGCCTTTGGTTGTTCTGGTTGAGCTTCAGCTTCCTTGGATGGTTCGACAGCCTTGGGTTGTTCTGGCTGAGCTTCAGCTTCCTTCGATGGTTCGACAGCCTTTGGTTGTTCTGGTTGAGCTTCAGCTTCCTTGGATGGTTCGACAGCCTTTGGTTGTTCTGGTTGAGCTTCAGCTTCCTTCGATGGTTCGACAGCCTTTGGTTGTTCTGGTTGAGCTTCAGCTTCCTTCGATGATTCGACAGCTTTTGGCTGTTCTGGTTGAGCTTCAGCTTCTTTGGATGGTTCGACAGCCTTTGGTTGTTCTGGCTGAGCTTCAGCTTCCTTCGATGGTTCGACAGCCTTTGGTTGTTCTGACTGTTTCTTGACTGTTTGAGGTTTGGATTCTTCAGCTTTAACTTTTTTCTCTCTAGTGGAAATATCGACAATTTCGAATTCGTCAAATAGTAAGTCAATTTCCAAGCCTGAAGTCACCTCGCCTTTGAATAATTCAACGTTTAGTGTTGGAGAACTGGAATCCTTTCTTTCGGCTGGTTCTGGTTGAGCTTCAGCTTCCTTGGATGGTTCGACAGCCTTTGGTTGTTCTGGTTGAGCTTCAGCTTCCTTGGATGGTTCGACAGCCTTTGGTTGTTCTGGTTGAGCTTCAGCTTCCTTGGATGGTTCGACAGCCTTTGGTTGTTCTGGTTGAGCTTCAGCTTCCTTGGATGGTTCGACAGCCTTTGGTTGTTCTGGTTGAGCTTCAGCTTCCTTGGATGGTTCGACAGCCTTTGGTTGTTCTGGTTGAGCTTCAGCTTCCTTCGATGGTTCGACAGCCTTTGGTTGTTCTGGTTGAGCTTCAGCTTCCTTGGATGGTTCGACAGCCTTGGGTTGTTCTGGCTGAGCTTCAGCTTCCTTGGATGGTTCGACAGCCTTGGGTTGTTCTGGCTGAGCTTCAGCTTCCTTGGATGGTTCGACAGCCTTTGGTTGTTCTGGTTGAGCTTCAGCTTCCTTGGATGGTTCGACAGCCTTTGGTTGTTCTGGTTGAGCTTCAGCTTCCTTGGATGGTTCGACAGCCTTGGGTTGTTCTGGCTGAGCTTCAGCTTCCTTGGATGGTTCGACAGCCTTTGGTTGTTCTGGTTGAGCTTCAGCTTCCTTGGATGGTTCGACAGCCTTGGGTTGTTCTGGCTGAGCTTCAGCTTCCTTCGATGGTTCGACAGCCTTTGATTGTTCTGGTTGAGCTTCAGCTTCCTTGGATGGTTCGACAGCCTTGGGTTGTTCTGGCTGAGCTTCAGCTTCCTTGGATGGTTCGACAGCCTTTGGTTGTTCTGGTTGAGCTTCAGCTTCCTTGGATGGTTCGACAGCCTTTGGTTGTTCTGGTTGAGCTTCAGCTTCCTTGGATGGTTCGACAGCCTTGGGTTGTTCTGGCTGAGCTTCAGCTTCCTTCGATGGTTCGACAGCCTTTGGTTGTTCTGGTTGAGCTTCAGCTTCCTTCGATGATTCGACAGCTTTTGGCTGTTCTGGTTGAGCTTCAGCTTCCTTGGATGGTTCGACAGCCTTTGGTTGTTCTGGTTGAGCTTCAGCTTCCTTGGATGGTTCGACAGCCTTTGGTTGTTCTGGTTGAGCTTCAGCTTCCTTGGATGGTTCGACAGCCTTGGGTTGTTCTGGCTGAGCTTCAGCTTCCTTGGATGGTTCGACAGCTTTTGGCTGTTCTGGCTGAGCTTCAGCTTCCTTGGATGGTTCGACAGCCTTTGGTTGTTCTGGCTGAGCTTCAGCTTCCTTGGATGGTTCGACAGCCTTTGGTTGTTCTGGTTGAGCTTCAGCTTCCTTGGATGGTTCGACAGCCTTGGGTTGTTCTGGCTGAGCTTCAGCTTCCTTGGATGGTTCGACAGCCTTTGGTTGTTCTGGTTGAGCTTCAGCTTCCTTGGATGGTTCGACAGCCTTTGGTTGTTCTGGTTGAGCTTCAGCTTCCTTGGATGGTTCGACAGCCTTTGGTTGTTCTGGTTGAGCTTCAGCTTCCTTCGATGGTTCGACAGCCTTTGGTTGTTCTGGCTGAGCTTCAGCTTCCTTGGATGGTTCGACAGCCTTTGGTTGTTCTGGTTGAGCTTCAGCTTCCTTGGATGGTTCGACAGCCTTGGGTTGTTCTGGCTGAGCTTCAGCTTCCTTCGATGGTTCGACAGCCTTTGATTGTTCTGGTTGAGCTTCAGCTTCCTTGGATGGTTCGACAGCCTTGGGTTGTTCTGGCTGAGCTTCAGCTTCCTTGGATGGTTCGACAGCCTTTGGTTGTTCTGGTTGAGCTTCAGCTTCCTTGGATGGTTCGACAGCCTTTGGTTGTTCTGGTTGAGCTTCAGCTTCCTTGGATGGTTCGACAGCCTTGGGTTGTTCTGGCTGAGCTTCAGCTTCCTTCGATGGTTCGACAGCTTTTGGTTGTTCTGGTTGAGCTTCAGCTTCTTTGGATGGTTCGACAGCCTTTGTTTGTTCTGACTGTTTCTCGACTGTTTGAGGTTTGGATTCTTCAGCTTTAACTTTTTTCTCTCTAGTGGAAATATCGACAATTTCGAATTCGTCAAATAGTAAGTCAATTTCCAAGCCTGAAGTCACCTCGTCTTTGAATAATTCAACGTTTAGTGTTGGAGAACTGGAATCCTTTCTTTCGGCTGGTTCTGGTTGAGCTTCAGCTTCCTTGGATGGTTCGACAGCCTTTGGTTGTTCTGGCTGAGCTTCAGCTTCCTTGGATGGTTCGACAGCCTTTGGTTGTTCTGGCTGAGCTTCAGCTTCCTTGGATGGTTCGACAGCCTTTGGTTGTTCTGGTTGAGCTTCAGCTTCCTTCGATGATTCGACAGCTTTTGGCTGTTCTGGTTGAGCTTCAGCTTCCTTGGATGGTTCGACAGCCTTTGGTTGTTCTGGCTGAGCTTCAGCTTCCTTGGATGGTTCGACAGCCTTTGGTTGTTCTGGCTGAGCTTCAGCTTCCTTGGATGGTTCGACAGCCTTTGGTTGTTCTGGTTGAGCTTCAGCTTCCTTCGATGATTCGACAGCTTTTGGCTGTTCTGGTTGAGCTTCAGCTTCCTTCGATGATTCGACAGCTTTTGGCTGTTCTGGTTGAGCTTCAGCTTCTTTGGATGGTTCGACAGCCTTTGGTTGTTCTGGCTGAGCTTCAGCTTCCTTCGATGGTTCGACAGCCTTTGGTTGTTCTGGCTGAGCTTCAGCTTCTTTGGATGGTTCGACAGCCTTTGGTTGTTCTGGTTGAGCTTCAGCTTCCTTCGATGATTCGACAGCTTTTGGCTGTTCTGGTTGAGCTTCAGCTTCTTTGGATGGTTCGACAGCCTTTGGTTGTTCTGGCTGAGCTTCAGCTTCCTTGGATGGTTCGACAGCCTTTGGTTGTTCTGGCTGAGCTTCAGCTTCCTTCGATGGTTCGACAGCCTTTGGTTGTTCTGGTTGAGCTTCAGCTTCCTTCGATGATTCGACAGCTTTTGGCTGTTCTGGTTGAGCTTCAGCTTCTTTGGATGGTTCGACAGCCTTTGGTTGTTCTGGCTGAGCTTCAGCTTCCTTCGATAGTTCGACAGCCTTTGGTTGTTCTGACTGTTTCTCGACTGTTTGAGGTTTGGATTCTTCAGCTTTAACTTTTTTCTCTCTAGTGGAAATATCGACAATTTCGAATTCGTCAAATAGTAAGTCAATTTCCAAGCCTGAAGTCACCTCGTCTTTGAATAATTCAACGTTTAGTGTTGGAGAACTGGAATCCTTTCTTTCGGCTGGTTCTGGTTGAGCTTCAGCTTCCTTGGATGGTTCGACAGCCTTTGGTTGTTCTGGTTGAGCTTCAGCTTCCTTCGATGGTTCAACAGCCTTTGGTTGTTCTGACTGTTTCTCGACTGTTTGAGGTTTGGATTCTTCAGCTTTAACTTTTTTCTCTCTAGTGGAAATATCGACAATTTCGAATTCGTCAAATAGTAAGTCAATTTCCAAGCCTGAAGTCACCTCGTCTTTGAATAATTCAACGTTTAGTGTTGGAGAACTGGAATCCTTTCTTTCGGCTGGTTCTGGTTGAGCTTCAGCTTCCTTGGATGGTTCGACAGCCTTTGGTTGTTCTGGTTGAGCTTCAGCTTCCTTGGATGGTTCGACAGCCTTTGGTTGTTCTGGCTGAGCTTCAGCTTCCTTGGATGGTTCGACAGCCTTTGGTTGTTCTGGCTGAGCTTCAGCTTCCTTGGATGGTTCGACAGCCTTTGGTTGTTCTGGCTGAGCTTCAGCTTCCTTGGATGGTTCGACAGCCTTTGGTTGTTCTGGCTGAGCTTCAGCTTCCTTGGATGGTTTGACAGCCTTTGGTTGTTCTGGCTGAGCTTCAGCTTCCTTGGATGGTTCGACAGCCTTTGGTTGTTCTGGCTGAGATTCAGCTTCCTTCGATGGTTCGACAGCCTTGGGTTGTTCTGGTTGAGCTTCAGCTTCCTTGGATGGTTCGACAGCCTTTGGTTGTTCTGGCTGAGCTTCAGCTTCCTTGGATGGTTCGACAGCCTTTGGTTGTTCTGGCTGAGCTTCAGCTTCCTTCGATGGTTCGACAGCCTTGGGTTGTTCTGGTTGAGCTTCAGCTTCCTTGGATGGTTCGACAGCCTTTGGTTGTTCTGGTTGAGCTTCAGCTTCCTTGGATGGTTCGACAGCCTTTGGTTGTTCTGGTTGAGCTTCAGCTTCCTTGGATGGTTCGACAGCCTTTGGTTGTTCTGGTTGAGCTTCAGCTTCCTTGGATGGTTCGACAGCCTTTGGTTGTTCTGGCTGAGCTTCAGCTTCCTTGGATGGTTCGACAGCCTTGGGTTGTTCTGGCTGAGCTTCAGCTTCCTTGGATGGTTCGACAGCCTTTGGTTGTTCTGGTTGAGCTTCAGCTTCCTTGGATGGTTCGACAGCCTTGGGTTGTTCTGGCTGAGCTTCAGCTTCCTTGGATGGTTCGACAGCCTTTGGTTGTTCTGGTTGAGCTTCAGCTTCCTTGGATGGTTCGACAGCCTTTGGTTGTTCTGGTTGAGCTTCAGCTTCCTTGGATGGTTCGACAGCCTTTGGTTGTTCTGGCTGAGCTTCAGCTTCCTTGGATGGTTCGACAGCCTTTGGTTGTTCTGGTTGAGCTTCAGCTTCCTTGGATGGTTCGACAGCCTTGGGTTGTTCTGGCTGAGCTTCAGCTTCCTTGGATGGTTCGACAGCCTTTGGTTGTTCCGACTGTTTCTCGACTGTTTGAGGTTTGGATTCTTCAGCTTTAACTTTTTTCTCTCTAGTGGAAATATCGACAATTTCGAATTCGTCAAATAGTAAGTCAATTTCCAAGCCTGAAGTCACCTCGTCTTTGAATAATTCAACGTTTAGTGTTGGAGAACTGTAATCCTTTCTTTCGGCTGGTTCTGGTTGAGCTTCAGCTTCCTTGGATGGTTCGACAGCCTTTGGTTGTTCTGGTTGAGCTTCAGCTTCCTTGGATGGTTCGACAGCCTTTGGTTGTTCTGGCTGAGCTTCAGCTTCCTTCGATGGTTCGACAGCCTTTGGTTGTTCTGGCTGAGCTTCAGCTTCCTTGGATGGTTCGACAGCCTTTGGTTGTTCTGGCTGAGCTTCAGCTTCCTTGGATGGTTCGACAGCCTTTGGTTGTTCTGGTTGAGCTTCAGCTTCCTTGGATGGTTCGACAGCCTTTGGTTGTTCTGGCTGAGCTTCAGCTTCCTTGGATGGTTCTACAGCCTTTGGTTGTTCTGGCTGAGCTTCAGCTTCCTTGGATGGTTCGACAGCCTTTGGTTGTTCTGGTTGAGCTTCAGCTTCCTTGGATGGTTCGACAGCCTTTGGTTGTTCTGGTTGAGCTTCAGCTTCCTTGGATGGTTCGACAGCCTTTGGTTGTTCTGGCTGAGCTTCAGCTTCCTTGGATGGTTCGACAGCCTTTGGTTGTTCTGGCTGAGCTTCAGCTTCCTTGGATGGTTCGACAGCCTTTGGTTGTTCTGGCTGAGCTTCAGCTTCCTTGGATGGTTCGACAGCCTTTGGTTGTTCTGACTGTTTCTCGACTGTTTGAGGTTTGGATTCTTCAGCTTTAACTTTTTTCTCTCTAGTGGAAATATCGACAATTTCGAATTCGTCAAATAGTAAGTCAATTTCCAAGCCTGAAGTCACCTCGTCTTTGAATAATTCAACGTTTAGTGTTGGAGAACTGTAATCCTTTCTTTCGGCTGGTTCTGGTTGAGCTTCAGCTTCTTTGGATGGTTCGACAGCCTTTGGTTGTTCTGGTTGAGCTTCAGCTTCCTTCGATGGTTCGACAGCCTTTGGTTGTTCTGGCTGAGCTTCAGCTTCCTTGGATGGTTCGACAGCCTTTGGTTGTTCTGGCTGAGCTTCAGCTTCCTTGGATGGTTCGACAGCCTTTGGTTGTTCTGGCTGAGCTTCAGCTTCCTTGGATGGTTCTACAGCCTTTGGTTGTTCTGGCTGAGCTTCAGCTTCCTTGGATGGTTCGACAGCCTTTGGTTGTTCTGGCTGAGCTTCAGCTTCCTTGGATGGTTCGACAGCCTTTGGTTGTTCTGGCTGAGCTTCAGCTTCCTTGGATGGTTCGACAGCCTTTGGTTGTTCTGGCTGAGCTTCAGCTTCCTTGGATGGTTCGACAGCCTTTGGTTGTTCTGGCTGAGCTTCAGCTTCCTTGGATGGTTCGACAGCCTTTGGTTGTTCTGGCTGAGCTTCAGCTTCCTTGGATGGTTCGACAGCCTTTGGTTGTTCTGGCTGAGCTTCAGCTTCCTTCGATGGTTCGACAGCCTTTGGCTGTTCTGGTTGAGCTTCAGCTTCCTTCAATGGTTGGACAGCCTTTGGCTGTTCTGGTTGAGCTTCAGCTTCCTTGGATGGTTCGACAGCCTTTGGCTGTTCTGGTTGAGCTTCTGCTTCCTTCAATGGTTCGACAGCCTTTGGTTGTTCTGGTTGAGCTTCAGCTTCTTTGGATGGTTCAACAGCCTTTGGTTGTTCTGGTTGAGCTTCAGCTTCCTTGGATGGTTCGACAGCCTTTGGTTGTTCTGGCTGAGCTTCAGCTTCCTTCGATGGTTCGACAGCCTTGGGTTGATCTGGTTGAGCTTCAGCTTCCTTGGATGGTTCGACAGCCTTTGGTTGTTCTGGCTGATCATCAGCTTCCTTGGATGGTTCGACAGCCTTTGGCTGTTCTGGTTGAGCTTCAGCTTCCTTCGATGGTTCGACAGCCTTTGGCTGTTCTGGTTGAGCTTCAGCTTCCTTGGATGGTTCGACAGCCTTTGGTTGTTCTGGTTGAGCTTCAGCTTCCTTGGATGGTTCGACAGCCTTTGGTTGTTCTGGTTGAGCTTCAGCTTCCTTGGATGGTTCGACAGCCTTTGGTTGTTCTGGCTGAGCATCAGCTTCCTTGGATGGTTCGACAGCCTTTGGCTGTTCTGGTTGAGCTTCAGCTTCCTTCGATGGTTCGACAGCCTTTGGCTGTTCTGGTTGAGCTTCTGCTTCCTTCAATGGTTCGACAGCCTTTGGTTGTTCTGGCTGAGCATCAGCTTCCTTGGATGGTTCGACAGCCTTTGGCTGTTCTGGTTGAGCTTCAGCTTCCTTCAATGGTTCGACAGCCTTTGGTTGTTCTGGCTGAGCATCAGCTTCCTTGGATGGTTCGACAGCCTTTGGTTGTTCTGACTGTTTCTCGACTGTTTGAGGTTTGGATTCTTCAGCTTTAACTTTTTTCTCTCTAGTGGAAATATCGACAATTTCGAATTCGTCAAATAGTAAGTCAATTTCCAAGCCTGAAGTCACATCGTCTTTGAATAATTCAACGTTTAGTGTTGGAGAACTGGAATCCTTTCTTTCGGCTGGTTCTGGTTGAGCTTCAGCTTCCTTCGATGCTTCCACAGCCTTTGGCTGTTCTGGTTGAGCTTCAGCTTCCTTGGATGGTTCGACAGCCTTTGGTTGTTCTGGTTGAGCTTCAGCTTCCTTGGATGGTTCGACAGCCTTTGGTTGTTCTGGTTGAGCTTCAGCTTCCTTGGATGGTTCGACAGCCTTTGACTGTTCTGGCTGAGCTTCAGCTTCCTTCGATGGTTCGACAGCCTTTGGTTGTTCTGGTTGAGCTTCAGCTTCCTTCGATGGTTCGACAGCATTTGGCTGTTCTGGTTGAGCTTCAGCTTCCTTGGATGGTTCGACAGCCTTTGGCTGTTCTGGTTGTGCTTCAGCTTCCTTGGATGGTTCGACAGCCTTTGGCTGTTCTGGTTGAGCTTCAGCTTCCTTCGATGGTTCGACAGCCTTTGGCTGTTCTGGTTGAGCTTCAGCTTCCTTGGATGGTTCGACAGCCTTTGGTTGTTCTGGCTGAGCTTCAGCTTCCTTGGATGGTTTGACAGCCTTTGGTTGTTCTGGCTGAGCTTCAGCTTCCTTGGATGGTTCGACAGCCTTTGGTTGTTCTGGCTGAGCTTCAGCTTCCTTGGATGGTTCGACAGCCTTTGGTTGTTCTGGCTGAGATTCAGCTTCCTTCGATGGTTCGACAGCCTTGGGTTGTTCTGGTTGAGCTTCAGCTTCCTTGGATGGTTCGACAGCCTTTGGTTGTTCTGGCTGAGCTTCAGCTTCCTTGGATGGTTCGACAGCCTTTGGTTGTTCTGGCTGAGCTTCAGCTTCCTTCGATGGTTCGACAGCCTTGGGTTGTTCTGGTTGAGCTTCAGCTTCCTTGGATGGTTCGACAGCCTTTGGTTGTTCTGGCTGAGCTTCAGCTTCCTTGGATGGTTCGACAGCCTTGGGTTGTTCTGGCTGAGCTTCAGCTTCCTTGGATGGTTCGACAGCCTTTGGTTGTTCTGGTTGAGCTTCAGCTTCCTTGGATGGTTCGACAGCCTTGGGTTGTTCTGGCTGAGCTTCAGCTTCCTTGGATGGTTCGACAGCCTTTGGTTGTTCTGGTTGAGCTTCAGCTTCCTTGGATGGTTCGACAGCCTTTGGTTGTTCTGGTTGAGCTTCAGCTTCCTTGGATGGTTCGACAGCCTTGGGTTGTTCTGGCTGAGCTTCAGCTTCCTTGGATGGTTCGACAGCCTTTGGTTGTTCCGACTGTTTCTCGACTGTTTGAGGTTTGGATTCTTCAGCTTTAACTTTTTTCTCTCTAGTGGAAATATCGACAATTTCGAATTCGTCAAATAGTAAGTCAATTTCCAAGCCTGAAGTCACCTCGTCTTTGAATAATTCAACGTTTAGTGTTGGAGAACTGTAATCCTTTCTTTCGGCTGGTTCTGGTTGAGCTTCAGCTTCCTTGGATGGTTCGACAGCCTTTGGTTGTTCTGGTTGAGCTTCAGCTTCCTTGGATGGTTCGACAGCCTTTGGTTGTTCTGGCTGAGCTTCAGCTTCCTTCGATGGTTCGACAGCCTTTGGTTGTTCTGGCTGAGCTTCAGCTTCCTTGGATGGTTCGACAGCCTTTGGTTGTTCTGGCTGAGCTTCAGCTTCCTTGGATGGTTCGACAGCCTTTGGTTGTTCTGGTTGAGCTTCAGCTTCCTTGGATGGTTCGACAGCCTTTGGTTGTTCTGGCTGAGCTTCAGCTTCCTTGGATGGTTCTACAGCCTTTGGTTGTTCTGGCTGAGCTTCAGCTTCCTTGGATGGTTCGACAGCCTTTGGTTGTTCTGGTTGAGCTTCAGCTTCCTTGGATGGTTCGACAGCCTTTGGTTGTTCTGGTTGAGCTTCAGCTTCCTTGGATGGTTCGACAGCCTTTGGTTGTTCTGGCTGAGCTTCAGCTTCCTTGGATGGTTCGACAGCCTTTGGTTGTTCTGGCTGAGCTTCAGCTTCCTTGGATGGTTCGACAGCCTTTGGTTGTTCTGGCTGAGCTTCAGCTTCCTTGGATGGTTCGACAGCCTTTGGTTGTTCTGACTGTTTCTCGACTGTTTGAGGTTTGGATTCTTCAGCTTTAACTTTTTTCTCTCTAGTGGAAATATCGACAATTTCGAATTCGTCAAATAGTAAGTCAATTTCCAAGCCTGAAGTCACCTCGTCTTTGAATAATTCAACGTTTAGTGTTGGAGAACTGTAATCCTTTCTTTCGGCTGGTTCTGGTTGAGCTTCAGCTTCTTTGGATGGTTCGACAGCCTTTGGTTGTTCTGGTTGAGCTTCAGCTTCCTTCGATGGTTCGACAGCCTTTGGTTGTTCTGGCTGAGCTTCAGCTTCCTTGGATGGTTCGACAGCCTTTGGTTGTTCTGGCTGAGCTTCAGCTTCCTTGGATGGTTCGACAGCCTTTGGTTGTTCTGGCTGAGCTTCAGCTTCCTTGGATGGTTCTACAGCCTTTGGTTGTTCTGGCTGAGCTTCAGCTTCCTTGGATGGTTCGACAGCCTTTGGTTGTTCTGGCTGAGCTTCAGCTTCCTTGGATGGTTCGACAGCCTTTGGTTGTTCTGGCTGAGCTTCAGCTTCCTTGGATGGTTCGACAGCCTTTGGTTGTTCTGGCTGAGCTTCAGCTTCCTTGGATGGTTCGACAGCCTTTGGTTGTTCTGGCTGAGCTTCAGCTTCCTTGGATGGTTCGACAGCCTTTGGTTGTTCTGGCTGAGCTTCAGCTTCCTTGGATGGTTCGACAGCCTTTGGTTGTTCTGGCTGAGCTTCAGCTTCCTTCGATGGTTCGACAGCCTTTGGCTGTTCTGGTTGAGCTTCAGCTTCCTTCAATGGTTGGACAGCCTTTGGCTGTTCTGGTTGAGCTTCAGCTTCCTTGGATGGTTCGACAGCCTTTGGCTGTTCTGGTTGAGCTTCTGCTTCCTTCAATGGTTCGACAGCCTTTGGTTGTTCTGGTTGAGCTTCAGCTTCTTTGGATGGTTCAACAGCCTTTGGTTGTTCTGGTTGAGCTTCAGCTTCCTTGGATGGTTCGACAGCCTTTGGTTGTTCTGGCTGAGCTTCAGCTTCCTTCGATGGTTCGACAGCCTTGGGTTGATCTGGTTGAGCTTCAGCTTCCTTGGATGGTTCGACAGCCTTTGGTTGTTCTGGCTGATCATCAGCTTCCTTGGATGGTTCGACAGCCTTTGGCTGTTCTGGTTGAGCTTCAGCTTCCTTCGATGGTTCGACAGCCTTTGGCTGTTCTGGTTGAGCTTCAGCTTCCTTGGATGGTTCGACAGCCTTTGGTTGTTCTGGTTGAGCTTCAGCTTCCTTGGATGGTTCGACAGCCTTTGGTTGTTCTGGTTGAGCTTCAGCTTCCTTGGATGGTTCGACAGCCTTTGGTTGTTCTGGCTGAGCATCAGCTTCCTTCGATGGTTCGACAGCCTTTGGCTGTTCTGGTTGAGCTTCAGCTTCCTTCGATGGTTCGACAGCCTTTGGCTGTTCTGGTTGAGCTTCTGCTTCCTTCAATGGTTCGACAGCCTTTGGTTGTTCTGGCTGAGCATCAGCTTCCTTGGATGGTTCGACAGCCTTTGGCTGTTCTGGTTGAGCTTCAGCTTCCTTCAATGGTTCGACAGCCTTTGGTTGTTCTGGCTGAGCATCAGCTTCCTTGGATGGTTCGACAGCCTTTGGTTGTTCTGACTGTTTCTCGACTGTTTGAGGTTTGGATTCTTCAGCTTTAACTTTTTTCTCTCTAGTGGAAATATCGACAATTTCGAATTCGTCAAATAGTAAGTCAATTTCCAAGCCTGAAGTCACATCGTCTTTGAATAATTCAACGTTTAGTGTTGGAGAACTGGAATCCTTTCTTTCGGCTGGTTCTGGTTGAGCTTCAGCTTCCTTCGATGCTTCCACAGCCTTTGGCTGTTCTGGTTGAGCTTCAGCTTCCTTGGATGGTTCGACAGCCTTTGGTTGTTCTGGTTGAGCTTCAGCTTCCTTGGATGGTTCGACAGCCTTTGGTTGTTCTGGTTGAGCTTCAGCTTCCTTGGATGGTTCGACAGCCTTTGACTGTTCTGGCTGAGCTTCAGCTTCCTTCGATGGTTCGACAGCCTTTGGTTGTTCTGGTTGAGCTTCAGCTTCCTTCGATGGTTCGACAGCATTTGGCTGTTCTGGTTGAGCTTCAGCTTCCTTGGATGGTTCGACAGCCTTTGGCTGTTCTGGTTGTGCTTCAGCTTCCTTGGATGGTTCGACAGCCTTTGGCTGTTCTGGTTGAGCTTCAGCTTCCTTCGATGGTTCGACAGCCTTTGGCTGTTCTGGTTGAGCTTCAGCTTCCTTGGATGGTTCGACAGCCTTTGGTTGTTCTGGTTGAGCTTCAGCTTCCTTGGATGGTTCGACAGCCTTTGGTTGTTCTGGTTGAGCTTCAGCTTCCTTGGATGGTTCGACAGCCTTTGGTTGTTCTGGTTGAGCTTCAGCTTCCTTGGATGGTTCGACAGCCTTTGGCTGTTCTGGTTGAGCTTCAGCTTCCTTCAATGGTTCGACAGCCTTTGGCTGTTCTGGTTGAGCTTCAGCTTCCTTGGATGGTTCGACAGCCTTTGGCTGTTCTGGTTGAGCTTCAGCTTCCTTGGATGGTTCGACAGCCTTTGGTTGTTCTGGCTGAGCATCAGCTTCCTTCGATGGTTCGACAGCCTTTGGCTGTTCTGGTTGAGCTTCAGCTTCCTTGGATGGTTCGACAGCCTTTGGTTGTTCTGGTTGAGCTTCAGCTTCCTTGGATGGTTCGAGAGCCTTTGGCTGTTCTGGTTGAGCTTCAGCTTCCTTCGATGGTTCGACAGCCTTTGGCTGTTCTGGTTGAGCTTCAGCTTCCTTGGATGGTTCGACAGTCTTTGGCTGTTCTGGCTGAGCATCAGCTTCCTTGGATGGTTCGACAGCCTTTGGCTGTTCTGGTTGAGCTTCAGCTTCCTTGGATGGTTCGACAGCCTTTGGTTGTTCTGGCTGAGCATCAGCTTCCTTGGATGGTTCGACAGCCTTTGGCTGTTCTGGTTGAGCTTCAGCTTCCTTGGATGGTTCGACAGCCTTTGGTTGTTCTGGTTGAGCTTCAGCTTCCTTGGATGGTTCGACAGCCTTTGGTTGTTCTGGCTGAGCATCAGCTTCCTTGGATGGTTCGACAGCCTTTGGCTGTTCTGGTTGAGCTTCAGCTTCCTTCGATGGTTCGACAGCCTTTGGCTGTTCTGGTTGAGCTTCAGCTTCCTTGGATGGTTCGACAGCCTTTGGTTGTTCTGGTTGAGCTTCAGCTTCCTTGGATGGTTCGAGAGCCTTTGGTTGTTCTGGTTGAGCTTCAGCTTCCTTCGATGGTTCGACAGCCTTTGGTTGTTCTGGTTGAGCTTCAGCTTCCTTCGATGGTTCGACAGCCTTTGGCTGTTCTGGTTGAGCTTCAGCTTCCTTGGATGGTTCGACAGCCTTTGACTCTTCTGGCTGAGCTTCAGCTTCCTTCGATGGTTCGACAGCCTTTGGTTGTTCTGGTTGCGCTTCAGCTTCCTTGGATGGTTCGAGAGCCTTTGGTTGTTCTGGTTGAGCTTCAGCTTCCTTGGATGGTTCGACAGCCTTTGGTTGTTCTGGTTGCGCTTCAGCTTCCTTGGATGGTTCGACAGCCTTTGGTTGTTCTGGTTGAGCTTCAGCTTCCTTCGATGGTTCGACAGCCTTTGGCTGTTCTGGTTGAGCTTCAGCTTCCCTGGATGGTTCGACAGCCTTTGGCTGTTCTGGTTGAGCTTCAGCTTCCCTGGATGGTTCGACAGCCTTTGGCTGTTCTGGTTGAGCTTCAGCTTCCTTCGATGGTTCGACAGCCTTTGGCTGTTCTGGTTGAGCTTCAGCTTCCTTCGATGGTTCGACAGTCTTTGGCTGTTCTGGCTGAGCATCAGCTTCCTTGGATGGTTCGACAGCCTTTGGCTGTTCTGGTTGAGCTTCAGCTTCCTTGGATGGTTCGACAGCCTTTGGTTGTTCTGGCTGAGCATCAGCTTCCTTGGATGGTTCGACAGCCTTTGGCTGTTCTGGTTGAGCTTCAGCTTCCTTGGATGGTTCGACAGCCTTTGGTTGTTCTGGTTGAGCTTCAGCTTCCTTGGATGGTTCGACAGCCTTTGGTTGTTCTGGCTGAGCATCAGCTTCCTTGGATGGTTCGACAGCCTTTGGCTGTTCTGGTTGAGCTTCAGCTTCCTTCGATGGTTCGACAGCCTTTGGCTGTTCTGGTTGAGCTTCAGCTTCCTTGGATGGTTCGACAGCCTTTGGTTGTTCTGGTTGAGCTTCAGCTTCCTTGGATGGTTCGAGAGCCTTTGGTTGTTCTGGTTGAGCTTCAGCTTCCTTCGATGGTTCGACAGCCTTTGGTTGTTCTGGTTGAGCTTCAGCTTCCTTCGATGGTTCGACAGCCTTTGGCTGTTCTGGTTGAGCTTCAGCTTCCTTGGATGGTTCGACAGCCTTTGACTCTTCTGGCTGAGCTTCAGCTTCCTTCGATGGTTCGACAGCCTTTGGCTGTTCTGGTTGAGCTTCAGCTTCGTTGGATGGTTCGACAGCCTTTGGCTGTTCTGGTTGAGCTTCAGCTTCCTTGGATGGTTCGACAGCCTTTGGTTGTTCTGGCTGAGCTTCAGCTTCCTTCGATAGTTCGACAGCCTTTGGTTGTTCTGACTGTTTCTCGACTGTTTGAGGTTTGGATTCTTTAGCTTTAACTTTTTTCTCTCTAGTGGAAATATCGACAATTTCGTATTCGTCAAATAGTAAGTCAATTTCCAAGCCTGAAGTCACCTCGTCTTTGAATAATTCAACGTTTAGTGTTGGAGAACTGGAATCCTTTCTTTCGGCTGGTTCAGGTTGAGCTTCAGCTTCCTTCGATGCTTCCACAGCCTTTGGCTGTTCTGGTTGAGCTTCAGCTTCCTTGGATGGTTCGACAGCCTTTGGTTGTTCTGGTTGAGCTTCAGCTTCCTTCAATGGTTCGACAGCCTTTGGCTGTTCTGGTTGAGCTTCAGCTTCCTTGGATGGTTCGACAGCCTTTGGCTGTTCTGGTTGAGCTTCAGCTTCGTTGGATGGTTCGACAGCCTTTGGCTGTTCTGGTTGAGCTTCAGCTTCCTTGGATGGTTCGACAGCCTTTGGTTGTTCTGGCTGAGCTTCAGCTTCCTTCGATAGTTCGACAGCCTTTGGTTGTTCTGACTGTTTCTCGACTGTTTGAGGTTTGGATTCTTTAGCTTTAACTTTTTTCTCTCTAGTGGAAATATCGACAATTTCGTATTCGTCAAATAGTAAGTCAATTTCCAAGCCTGAAGTCACCTCGTCTTTGAATAATTCAACGTTTAGTGTTGGAGAACTGGAATCCTTTCTTTCGGCTGGTTCAGGTTGAGCTTCAGCTTCCTTCGATGCTTCCACAGCCTTTGGCTGTTCTGGTTGAGCTTCAGCTTCCTTGGATGGTTCGACAGCCTTTGGTTGTTCTGGTTGAGCTTCAGCTTCCTTGGATGGTTCGACAGCCTTTGGTTGTTCTGGTTGAGCTTCAGCTTCCTTCGATGGTTCGACAGCCTTTGGTTGTTCTGGTTGAGCTTCAGCTTCCTTCGATGGTTCGACAGCCTTTGGCTGTTCTGGTTGAGCTTCAGCTTCCTTCAATGGTTCGACAGCCTTTGGCTGTTCTGGTTGAGCTTCAGCTTCCTTGGATGGTTCGACAGCCTTTGGCTGTTCTGGTTGAGCTTCAGCTTCCTTCGATGGTTCGACAGCCTTTGGTTGTTCTGGTTGAGCTTCAGCTTCCTTCGATGGTTCGACAGCCTTTGGTTGTTCTGGTTGAGCTTCAGCTTCCTTCAATGGTTCGACAGCCTTTGGCTGTTCTGGTTGAGCTTCAGCTTCCTTCAATGGTTCGACAGCCTTTGGCTGTTCTGGTTGAGCTTCAGCTTCCTTGGATGGTTCGACATCCTTTGGCTGTTCTGGTTGAGCTTCAGCTTCCTTCGATGGTTCGACAGCCTTTGGTTGTTCTGGTTGAGCTTCAGCTTCCTTCGATGGTTCGACAGCCTTTGGTTGTTCTGGTTGAGCTTCAGCTTCCTTCGATGGTTCGACAGCCTTTGGTTGTTCTGGTTGAGCTTCAGCTTCCTTCAATGGTTCGACAGCCTTTGGCTGTTCTGGTTGAGCTTCAGCTTCCTTCGATGGTTCGACAGCCTTTGGCTGTTCTGGTTGAGCTTCAGCTTCCTTCAATGGTTCGACAGCCTTTGGCTGTTCTGGTTGAGCTTCAGCTTCCTTGGATGGTTCGACAGCCTTTGGCTGTTCTGGTTGAGCTTCAGCTTCCTTCGATGGTTCGACAGCCTTTGGTTGTTCTGGTTGAGCTTCAGCTTCCTTGGATGGTTCGACAGCCTTTGGCTGTTCTGATTGAGCTTCAGCTTCCTTCGATGGTTCGACAGCCTTTGGTTGTTCTGGTTGAGCTTCAGCTTCCTTGGATGGTTCGACAGCCTTTGGTTGTTCTGGTTGAGCTTCAGCTTCCTTCGATGGTTCGACAGCCTTTGGTTGTTCTGGTTGAGCTTCAGCTTCCTTCGATGGTTCGACAGCCTTTGACTGTTCTGGTTGAGCTTCAGCTTCCTTTGATGGTTCGACAGCCTTTGGCTGTTCTGGTTGAGCTTCAGCTTCCTTCGATGGTTCGACAGCCTTTGGTTGTTCTGGTTGAGCTTCAGCTTCCTTCGATGGTTCGACAGCCTTTGACTGTTCTGGTTGAGCTTCAGCTTCCTTTGATGGTTCGACAGCCTTTGGCTGTTCTGGTTGAGCTTCAGCTTCCTTCGATGGTTCGACAGCCTTTGGTTGTTCTGGTTGAGCTTCAGCTTCCTTCGATGGTTCGACAGCCTTTGGTTGTTCTGGTTGAGCTTCAGCTTCCTTCGATGGTTCGACAGCCTTTGGTTGTTCTGGTTGAGCTTCAGCTTCCTTCGATGGTTCGACAGCCTTTGGTTGTTCTGGTTGAGCTTCAGCTTCCTTCGATGGTTCGACAGCCTTTGGTTGTTCTGGTTGAGCTTCAGCTTCCTTCAATGGTTCGACAGCCTTTGGCTGTTCTGGTTGAGCTTCAGCTTCCTTGGATGGTTCGACAGCCTTTGGCTGTTCTGGTTGAGCTTCAGCTTCCTTCGATGGTTCGACAGCCTTTGGTTGTTCTGGTTGAGCTTCAGCTTCCTTCGATGGTTCGACAGCCTTTGGTTGTTCTGGTTGAGCTTCAGCTTCCTTCGATGGTTCGACAGCCTTTGACTGTTCTGGCTGAGCTTCAGCTTCCTTCGATGGTTCGACAGCCTTTGGTTGTTCTGGTTGAGCTTCAGCTTCCTTCGATGGTTCGACAGCCTTTGGCTGTTCTGGTTGAGCTTCAGCTTCCTTCAATGGTTCGACAGCCTTTGGCTGTTCTGGTTGAGCTTCAGCTTCCTTGGATGGTTCGACAGCCTTTGGCTGTTCTGGTTGAGCTTCAGCTTCCTTCGATGGTTCGACAGCCTTTGGTTGTTCTGGTTGAGCTTCAGCTTCCTTGGATGGTTCGACAGCCTTTGGCTGTTCTGATTGAGCTTCAGCTTCCTTCGATGGTTCGACAGCCTTTGGTTGTTCTGGTTGAGCTTCAGCTTCCTTGGATGGTTCGACAGCCTTTGGTTGTTCTGGTTGAGCTTCAGCTTCCTTGGATGGTTCGACAGCCTTTGGTTGTTCTGGCTGAGCTTCAGCTTCCTTCGATGGTTCGACAGCCTTTGGTTGTTCTGGCTGAGCTTCAGCTTCCTTCGATGGTTCGACAGCCTTTGGCTGTTCTGGTTGAGCTTCAGCTTTCTTGGATGGTTCGACAGCCTTGGGTTGTTCTGGCTGAGCTTCAGCTTCCTTGGATGGTTCGACAGCCTTTGGTTGTTCTGGCTGAGCTTCAGCTTCCTTCGATGGTTCGACAGCCTTTGGTTGTTCTGGTTTAGCTTCGGCTTCCTTCGATGGTTCGACAGCCTTTGGTTGTTCTGGTTGAGCTTCAGCTTCCTTCGAGGGTTCGACAGCCTTGGGTTGGTCTGGTTGAGCTTCAGCTTCCTTCGATGGTTCGACAGCCTTTGGTTGTTCTGGTTGAGCTTCAGCTTCCTTCGATGGTTCGACAGCCTTTGGTTGTTCTGGTTTAGCTTCGGCTTCCTTCGATGGTTCGACAGCCTTTGGTTGTTCTGGTTGAGCTTCAGCTTCCTTCGAGGGTTCGACAGCCTTGGGTTGGTCTGGTTGAGCTTCAGCTTCCTTCGAGGGTTCGACAGCCTTGGGTTGGTCTGGTTGAGCTTCAGCTTCCTTCGATGGTTCGACAGCCTTTGGTTGTTCTGGTTTAGCTTCGGCTTCCTTCGATGGTTCGACAGCCTTTGGTTGTTCTGGTTGAGCTTCAGCTTCCTTCGATGGTTCGACAGCCTTTGGTTGTTCTGGTTTAGCTTCGGCTTCCTTCGATGGTTCGACAGCCTTTGGTTGTTCTGGTTGAGCTTCAGCTTCCTTCGAGGGTTCGACAGCCTTGGGTTGGTCTGGTTGAGCTTCAGCTTCCTTCGAGGGTTCGACAGCCTTGGGTTGGTCTGGTTGAGCTTCAGCTTCCTTCGATGGTTCGACAGCCTTTGGTTGTTCTGGTTTAGCTTCGGCTTCCTTCGATGGTTCGACAGCCTTTGGTTGTTCTGGTTGAGCTTCAGCTTCCTTCGATGGTTCGACAGCCTTTGGTTGTTCTGGTTGAGCTTCAGCTTCCTTCGATGGTTCGACAGCCTTTGGTTGTTCTGGATGAGCTGCAGCTTCCTTCGATGGTTCGATAGCATTGGGTTGTTCTGGCTGAGCTTCAGCTTCCTTCGATGGTTCGACAGCCTTTGGCTGTTTTGGATGAGCTGCAGCTTCCTTCGATGGTTCGACAGCCTTTGGCTGTTCTGGTTGAGCTTCAGCTTCCTTCGATGGTTCGACAGCCTTTGGTTGTTCTGGCTGAGCTTCAGCTTCCTTCGATGGTTCGACAGCCTTTGGTTGTTCTGGTTTAGCTTCGGCTTCCTTCGATGGTTCGACAGCCTTTGGTTGTTCTGGTTGAGCTTCAGCTTCCTTCGATGGTTCGACAGCCTTTGTTTGTTCTGGATGAGCTTCAGCTTCCTTCGATGGTTCGACAGCCTTGGCTTGTTCTGGTTGAGCTTCAGCTTCCTTCGATGGTTCGATAGCATTGGGTTGTTCTGGCTGAGCTTCAGCTTCCTTCGATGGTTCGACAGCCTTTGGCTGTTTTGGATGAGCTGCAGCTTCCTTCGATGGTTCGACAGCCTTTGGTTGTTCTGGAAGAGCTTCAGCTTCCTTCGATGCTTCAACAGCCTTGGGTTGTTCTGGTTGAGCTTCAGCTTCCTTCGATGGTTCGACAGCCTTGGGTTGGTCTGGCTGAGCTTCAGCTTCCTTCGATGGTTCGACAGCCTTTGGTTGTTCTGGATGAGCTGCAGCTTCCTTCGATGGTTCGACAGCCTTGGGTTGTTCTGGTTGAGCTTCAGCTTCCTTCGATGCTTCAACAGCCTTGGGTTGGTCTGGTTGAGCTTCAGCTTCCTTCGATGGTTCGACAGCATTGGGTTGTTCTGGCTCAGCTTCAGCTTCCTTCGATGGTTCGACAGCCTTTGTTTGTTCTGGATGAGCTTCAGCTTCCTTCGATGGTTCGACAGCCTTGGGTTGGTCTGGTTGAGCTTCAGCTTCCTTCGATGGTTCGACAGCCTTGGGTTGTTCTGCTGCGATTTTATTTAAACCATTTTCAAGTATATGAATTATAATATTAGCGTTTTCTTCATCTACTCTTAATGAATAGCTTATGTCAAATCCTTCTTCATCCACTATGTCGAAATTATCAGTGTCATATTTTATAATTTTTTCCCCGATTTGGACTCCTGAGCTATCTTTCGCAATTATTTTTAATTGATTGTTACTATTTTTTATTTTTTCTATAGGAATTGATATAGATCGATCGTCTTCGTCGATTTCTCTGAAAATAGAGGCACTTAAATTTATATTATTTATTGTTATCATAACTTACAGCATTTCTCCATCTCCGTCACATATGTTAATTACACTGCTTGATGTAACTATTGCCTTCAGAACATTAGACTGGACATTTATGTTTCCAAGTGTCAATTCGCTCTTCTCTCTAGAAAATATACGCTTCTGTTTTTATTTTATTTTTGTGAAACACATTTGATTTGCACAACTTAGTTAGTAAAACACGTCTGTGTATTTTTTAAGCAAAAATCTTTTTCACTTTTTTGCCAATTTTTCACATTTTTCCTTGTTTTTCGTGTGCAATTGATTATTAGAAACAATAAAACAGTCTTCCATATAAAATTCAGGAATAAAAGAAAATTAGGTGATTTTTTAAAAATATTATCTATCGAATTTGCAAAGTGCGGCACAATCAGTCGCCCATTGAGGCAAAATAGAAAAATCAAAAATATATATTTTCATGAAATTTGAATATTCTCAAGATTAATTATTGTTAAATTTTGTCGGGTACAGATGGTTTGTTGAAATTATTGATTACCTGGAATCAGTCAAGACGAAATCGCTCATAAGTTCGTCTGTTTTCATGACCGTTGCTTTTGTTTCAATTTTCTTGTGCTTATTTTCAGCAATACATCTCACATCGAATTTTTCGCTTGGTACTAGTTTCATTTGAAGGCTACTAACAGAGTCATCAGTTGTTATTTTATAATTACTAAATAGATATTTTTATAATATAAATTGTTCAACCAAATCAACCTATTTTCTTCGATTTCTTGGTCATTTACAGTCCATTGAAATTTAATTGGTTTATGTCCTTCGCAAACAACCTTCATTTGGCAAACGTCGTCTACCACTTTCATATCCTGAAATTATAAATAACCATGTGGTTTTGTTTTTTAGTTTACCGATAATGTTTTAACAAATATCAAATCTTCGTCGTGTTCATCTACATGGTCAACAATAATTTTGATATCGGCACTTCCATAATCATTTTGTGCTGTGCATATAAACTCATGCTTTCCATGTTCGAGTTTGGTCGCATTTAAAATTCCAATACCATCCTCATAAATAGTCAAAATGTTCCTTAACCAATTTTTTAAAAATAAATTTTTATTATTTCTAACTCTTCGCATTCTGTATTGGTTCCATTATGCTGCCAAGAAAGAGTTGGTTCCGGATTCGCAATGACTCCAACTTTTAATGAAACGTGATTATTTAGAATATCTGCATTTGGTGTGGTATACACAAATACTGGCTTCTGATAGTTGCTCTCATCATTCTACAAATAAAAATTTAGTATTAAACAATTGATTATTATAAACTAACCGAAACTTTTTTAACGACACATTTGCTAGACGTTGCTCCGAATTCATTTTTCAAATGGCATTCAACTAAGCTACCATCTTCAGTAATATCAGACAATTCTATTAAGATTACACCATCTTCGTATATAAATCTGAAATAGTGAAGAAATAGGTATTTTGAAAGAAATTTTTTTTAATGTTGAAAAGTTTTATTCAAGGAATCTGAAATATTGAAGAAATAGGATTTTGACAGAAAATTTTTTAATGTTGAAAACTTTTATTCAAGAAATGATCAATTTTTCATTGAATAATTTTTAATATTGAGAATTATGATTAATTTATTAGTTATCAAAAGATTATGCTTAATTTGGCAGTAGTATTTTTGATTTTTTTCGAGTATTTTTTGACGGATTCTTAATGAATACTAAATTCTTTAAGACATGGCCGCTTTAAGACTTGGAATTAGTTAGATTTTAAAGGTATTTTATTGGATGAGTCGTATCCTTAAGCGAAAAGACTATCGAACCTTTCATAAACATTCCCATCCTTCTTGCAAATAAGGTCGGGAAGTGGGGATCCTCCAACAATGCATTTTAATGTTGTACAATCCGTTTCAATGAATGTATCCTTTAGCGGAACAACAAAAAATGGCTTCTGTATCTTATTTTCAGACACTTGTTCTTCACATTTCTCAACGATGCAGCTGGTTTCAGCGGTTCCTTTACAGTTTGTTGCCTCGCATTTAACTTTCATTGATTTGCGATCACCCATGTTCTTAACGCGAAGAATAGTAATTCCATCTTCAAATATCACGTCATGGTCGCTGAAGGAGAGTAATTTTTTTGTGAAAATTATTATATAGAGCACCTATCTGTGGAAACAACGTTGCCATCTATTGTCCATTTGACAAGAACTAAAGGAATACCCATCACGATGCATTTCAATGTGAAAGCATCGTTTTCAACAGCTCTATCATGTAAGGGGAGAAGAAAGTATGGTGGTTGTTTAGCCAAAAGATGGTTAACCTAAAAAAACACACTTTAATTTATATTATTGATAATGAACAATTTAAAAAAAAAACATATATTAGGGTGAACCAATTTTTTTCCGATTTTTTGTTTAATTGTTTTTTTACCAAATAAAGATTTTTAAATTCATGTGTTATATACATTTTTAAAGCTCTTGAACAGCTCTATCATAACATATATTAAACATTTTAATTGGTCTTTTATTTAAACATTTTTAACGTGAAAATGAAACATGGAAAAATCAGAAATTTGTGTTCTTTTACGTCATTACTGGAAACAAGGCTTCAAGCCAACTGCAGCAGCAAAAAAGTTATGCGAAGTTGAAGACGACAATATGGTCTCGGATCGTAATGCGCGAAATTGGTTCAAAAGATTTAACGACGGCGACACTCATCTCGTGGACAAGACCCATTCAGGCCGACCTACGGCAGTGGATTATGAAGCAATCCGTGAAGCTGTGGAGACCAATCCATCAATGAGTGCTCGAAGATTGTCAGTCGAGCTCGATATTCCTCAAACATTAGTTGTACGACATCTTCACGCCCTTGGGAAAGTCAATAGACGCATGTCGATAAGTACCTCATGCCTTGACTGAAATGCAAGCTCAAAAACGTGGCGAGACTGGACGAAAACTGCTCGAAAATCCACAAGATTACCGTTTTAGTCCTAGAATTGTAACAAGTGATTAAAAGTGGGTCTACTTCAGTAATCCGGACAGGCAAAATCAATGTTTGTAACCCGGTTTTTTTAATGTGTAATCCATCTTATAATCCGCACCTTGCGCCATCTGATTATCACCTTTTCCGATCCATGGCACACTTTCTTCGTGGTCGTAGCTTCAATGACCTGGTCGATGTCGAAAACGTGTGCCGCGAGTTTTTCGCCTCTAAGAACAAGGAGTGGAACCACAGCGGGATCGAACAACTTGCCGATGGATGGGTTCTAGCCATAGAGTCAAATGATCTTTACTTTGAAACCCAATTGTTTTTCATGTGTTGTAAAATTATCTTTAAATTTTTAACAAAAATGCGAAAAAAAATTTGGTTCACCCTAAAATTTTAGTACAGTAATTGCTGAACCCACCGGTGGAAATGAAAATTCGACTCCTAAATGGTTTGGCGATTGTACCATTACATCCAGCTCAACATCATTCTGATCTTTATCGCATATGATTTTAACTCCAGTATTTTCGAGAGCAAGTTTCTCATCTTAACGCTTTTATTTAACTTTGTCAGCGTATTTAATTCAAACCTTTCACGTGAACCATACAATTAACACTCTCGCAGCCCATTTCATTAGCAATCGTGCAAGTGTAGGTTGCTGAATCATTTAAGGACGCACTATCAATCTTTAAAATTGTGATTCCATCTTCTGTCACAATAACACAGTTTCTAAATAATTTTATTAAGAAGCAACCAATGAAAAATGCTTACTGTAGGTCAATGAGTTTCCCATCTTTTTCCCACATGGCTGCTGGTAATGGCTGCCCCGTAAACTTGCATTTAATTGTTATTGGATCATTTATCTGAAAATTGTGACTATAATGTGAGCCGTAAGTGTTTCACGCACCGAGTATTCAACATTTTCCGGTGGACACAAGACGAACTTCGGCTTAGCTGTTGTACCAACAGACATTTCAGAGATATCATCTCTCTGCGGTGAGATGTCTGTCACAGTTTCAACTATTCCAACAGGGTTGCTAGCAACACATTTTATAACACCACCACCGACCCGTTCATTCATTCTAAGGATGCTAACACCATTTTCGCATTTTATGGCCACTTTGTCGCTGAAAATTTACAGAAATAGATTTATAATACGGTAATAACTTTACGTACTTATTAGAAGTTAGCTCGTTATCATTTAAGTACCATTTTATTGTGGGCTGAGGAACACCTCGGAATGTCACTTCGAGAGATAATTTGTCATTCTCATCAAAGCTCGATACTTCTTTCAAGGCGTCGATAAATTGCGGAGCTGTGTATAGAGGGCTCGCTGATAATGATGTGAGACTATCAGCTATTGTTGATGCTTCTAAAGCTTTTCGTAAGTTAGAATAAATGTATTACCTCTTACCGTCTTCATCGAAACCTATTTCAGCAACAACCACATCCGATACAATATGCTCGGCATGTTTCTTAAAGTTAAGCTCAACCGTCACAACTTTAACGTCGCTTTCGGTTTCATTAGATTCTGGAACTTTAATGGTAACTGGCTGAACTTTAAGCGTTTTTTCCAATCGATTTTTATCGTCTTCTTTATTTTCACTGAACGACTCATTGTCGGGTTCCTGGTCTTCAGGAACAACTTGAGTAATGAGTTCATTTTCTAAAACAGAGTTTATTTTGTATATTTGAAGAGCGCTCGGTATACCAGTGACGATTATTTTCGAAACTATCGTAGGTTTGCCGTTGATTAAAACCGAATAAATGCCTTCATCGTTCCATTCGACATTTGTAATTATCAATTCATGCGATGTGTGATTGTCGGATGAACGGTAAGTGAAGCGCGTATTGTCCGTCAACTTTTCACCATCCTTAATAGTTTGTGTTATGCTTTATAATGTCTAGAAAACTCCAAGTGCAGTGCAAAACATTTATAAAAGTTAAAGTTTTTTCAGAATCTGAACATAATTGTTCAAAAGTTGGTGAAGCCGCTCTTCTTTTGTAGAAAACGATATCTAGAGGAGAATATTACAATTGCATAAACAATCGAAATTAAAAATGAATGAGGAGTTCATTGAAGAATAAAAGTCTTTTCATTTTTAAAGTGCGGGAATTTGAAATTTAAAAAAAGAATAAAAAATAAAATCCTTCATCCCGAATTTTATATTTTGTCTATTGGCAATCTTAAGATTAGTTGAATTAGAACAGGAATTGTTCCAATTTGGAAATAATAATAACTACTTCCCCTCGAATGCAAGCTATGTGAATCAGTAAAAATATTAGAACAGCTAACATAAAATTTTTTTTCGACATAAAATGTTTTTATGGATATTCTAGCTAATTGGTTACGGTAGAAGTTATATTAAATTTAGTTTACTCACGGATTTGATGTTTTTTCCTTTTGTTGAGTTAGATTTATCTTTTTTTAATCATCAATAGATTAATATTCAAAGAAGATCATATCAATTTTCAGAATTTAAAACCATTTTTCACTACATTAAAAAAATATTTTTTATAGCCAAAACGAAACGTTTTGCAAAGTTCCACCAAAATATGAGATGTTGACCAATTAAACTTCCCTTGTTAGATAGTAGTTAATGATCAAATCATAAAGTACGTATGATGAACCCTTTATGTTATCTTCAACAATTCATATAATTAGTACGAGTGTGAGAATGGTCCGCAAACACTATATTTATGTGCACACTCTACTGCCACAAAAGCTCGCCGCATTGCAAAAGACTTCGGACCAATTGCAAAGTCAAACATTTAATTTATTATTTCTATTTTCAATATTTTCAATATTTACAAGTGAAGACTCTTCTGGTCCATTAATTGAGGTACTAAGAATTTATTTTCGTTAATCAGGATTACTGCAGAATGGAACGTTAAATGAATAATAAAACATTGAAAATAAAGTAATAAATAAAAGGGTATTATTTGTAATTGGTGCGAAGTCTTTTGCAATGCGACGCAATTTCTTGGCAGTGGAGTGTGTACATGTTGTAAAAAAAGTTCTTAATTATCAAATGTTTGAGCTTAAAAGTTAATTTCTTAAAGTGTGTTTCACTAAAATGGGTTCTCATTAGAAATTCGATAAAATAACGGATTGGCATTATTAAACATATACATTGGCAATACAATATTGTCTATCTCTAACAAGGGAAACTTCATTTCAGATTTTTTGTTTTAAAAAATTTGTAGATAGGTTCTTTATGGTTATATAGTATACTGTAAAAATTAAAAACAAAAAAGTGAGCAAATATGGGTGTAAAAACTAAATATTCGCGAGTTTCAAATACAAATTATAAATTGTGTAATAATGGAATTTCCCATATGGAACCGTGTCTCGATCTATTTTGTGAACGTAAATGTCCCTATGCATAACATTGTCAATATTATTGATGATATTTCGAAGTCGTTACTGCATTAATATGTCTTTATTTGGCATCTCTATATACTATGTATACATTTCCTAATTTATTGATTTGAACTTGGATCTCTTACGGGAGCAGTTGTTCATCTTAATTATTTGTTCTTCAGGTTTTTTACTGTATTATGATATGGTGAATGAATAAAGTATATATATATATATATAAGTTTTATATAGTCCCGTGTATACATTCCCTATTATATTTTAAAACTATTATTTTATTATATTTCATTCAATTGTCAAATTTTTACAACTTGATATCAATTGTAGGGATACAAACCCAAAAATACCAAAGCAGAATTCTATATAAAGTATTTTTAAAATGGTTTTAAACAGATTCAAAAGACTATTGATCTAACAAATTGTTACCTTAAACCATTGAATACTGTCGTTGGGTTCCGATGTCTGGCATTGAATTGTTGCAATAACGCCAACTGGGACAACCGTGTCCTCAAATAGTTCATTTTCTGTAAAAAAACAATTATTATTTCAGTTTCGGTATTTCTTACATGGATATTTTAAGACTTTGTGGAAAGTTTTATTTTTATATTAAACACTGTTCGATATTTTACATAATTATTCGTAATCGTGAACATTTCAGAACACAGAAATCATGGAATAAAATTATCTCTGTTTCCAATCTTTGAGCCCAGCGGTTTATGGTTTTTGACAGTATCAACTTGGTTACAGAATCATTTTTAATAGTCAATAATGATAAAAAATATGTTATTTATTAATTGACGAATTAATTTTTGATGGATACCCTCTTTTTTCATTTGGTCATACCTCAAAATTGTTACTTCAACATTACAATAAATGATAAACGCAAGCAATTTAATTATTATCAAAATATAAGAAATTGACAATTCAATTTCAAGATTTTGAATTATTTTCAATGGTCTCGAAGAGATTATGAAACAAATATTCAATTTATGTTTATAATTTCTCTGTTTTTCATTAAATTTCTTCAGAATCTCTAGATCAAATCAGATTTATTACTTTTATTTTGATAATATATTTGGTCATTACTGGTTTTTCTACTTTCTCCTTAAATTATTACATTGTCACTAAATTAAATAAAATTATTGTTTAAATTTTAATCATACGCACTGCCAAACAAAATGAGATTTATACTAATTAAAGGAGTTTAAAAAAATACTTTTTACTAAATAAATACAGGATAGCTCTATATGTTATTTTGACAAAAATATCTTACAAGGGAATTCACTTTAGCGAATCAGCGCATCCGAATCTATCAATAGTGCAAGTCTCATCAAAATCTCAAGCGGACGCTAAAGTGACTTATCTTATGATACTATATAAGAATCTGCAATTTTTATTTAGGTACCTTATCTAAGCATCGATTCTAAGATTTTAGGTGAACAATTACATTTGGCGTGCATGTGAATATACATATATATTTTCAAATTGTTCTTTTACATTATTTAATAATATTGTAAGTAACAATTGTTTTTTTTTCGATTTTCTTTTGTTTATTCTTTTTAAGTACTTTATACACGTATAAAAATAAATAAATGCAGTCCAATATGACGTTTTGTAAATTATATTTTTGATTTCTTGTTGGAAAAATACTTTTAGAACGATATCTGGAACTGAAACTTGATAAAAACTATTTTTTTGTCAGGAAACATTTGTTATTAAGAAAAATATTAATTAAAGTACCGGACAAAAGGTTTTAAACGCGGAGGGTTTTTCGATCATAACTCTACGAATACTTTTTTTTTCTTATTTTCGTATGCCACTTGTCCTCAAATTTTCTAACGCTTTCAGAAACAACTGGCAAAAATTTCGGCTCAATACTGACTCTCGAAAACTAATTATGCTCGAAAAACATAGCGTTTACAACTTTTTGACCAGACTGTATATCTAAATTTAATTTTTTTCTACATATACTGGATAAATACAAGCCAAATGATTTCATAAAAAAACAGGAGCACAGAAAATTAATTTAAACCTAACACGCCAACTGGTATGTTAATAAAATAGGCTCAATAAACTTGCATAACTTTTTGAGAATATATTAATATTTTTAGATAGTTTAAGAAAAGGTTCTTATAATGCCTTAATCTATGTTTTATTGAATTGGTATAACAATTTCGTTTTAAAAAAGACACGTTTAAAAATCGATATTTCCAACATATTCCAAAAATTGAAAGTGAAAGAGATATTTTAAGAGAAGTCTTTAATATTAAGCACACCAAATCAAAATAGTTGAAATGTGTTCGATTCAATTAATATTAAGTTGTAAATTTTAATGTGTATTATAATAAAAATGGGTTTCAATATAATAAAATCGTAAATTTCTTTTGGATTGTAAATGTTTTATTAGCTTTGGATCGTTTCACGCAGCCAAATTTAACACCTTGACTTATTTGAGACCATCAGCTATGATATATTTAGCGATATTCTTGTTTATCCTGATAGTTATATAGACACAATTAAACGGTTTATTCTCGTGCATCATTATAATGTCTAAAAGCTTCAATATCAAGGAGTTCAGCTGCTAGAGGACATCAATATCAGTGAAGCAAAATTTTATATGATGATAATTAATAGTTCATTATTCTTACCTTCTCACTCTTATTTTTTTAAATTTTTTCTGTTGTGGTGATTATCTTTGAAATATATATTCTCGTGGTGCAGGTTAGCAGGTTTAAAGGAGCATTCCGAATAATAAAATGTTCTTGCTTGGAGTCATGTAGATTTAATTTTCAATGTTTTTAATATTTCGTTTTTCTTTTTTTCAACAAATTTTTGTTTCATTTTGTTTTCTCTTAATAAGGTTACATTAATAATTATTATAATAAAAAATTTTATGCGTAATTTATTATATTTAGGATCGATTTTCAAAAAAAGCAAAAAGTGGAAATCAAATCGGCATGATTTCAAGCGACACCATTATATTTTTCGTAATGCTCCTTTAAACTGGCTTTTTCCATAACCTGCACCAAGACAATACCTATTTTTCAACTCCTTAATGATTTTCATTTTATATATCTCTTTTTTCTTGTACCATTTAACGCATTTGGCGTACTCTTTATCATAAAAATTCATTTTTCATAAATTTAACAAATTGTTCCAATAACAATATTTATTAAATAACAACAATAAGTACAAGTGTTTTTTTTGGCAAATAACAATTTAATGACACAAAAGCTCAAATTACAATCTAATGAAGCGAGTGATTAGAAATACGTTTTCGCTTTAATGCATGCAACGTCGACGTAACACTATTCACACACAAATGAGCAACACGGAACTCTACATTTGATATACAAACACTATATAAGCCACTATCCATGCTGTTGGCGTCATGAACAACAAGATAGTGTTTCAAGCCATTTTGCACGTGCTCAATTTTGCCTTGCACAAATTTGATCGGCTCGCCATCTCGCATCCACTTGATTGAACGCTTCATTTCGCATTCTTCGAGTTCGCAGGCAATTGTCGCCGTGCTTCCCGGCGGCACGAGATATTCTTGCACGTCTTCGTCTTCACTTTCGGTTCCTGATGGCACCACTGTCACTTCTTTTTCGTCAATCCTCTCTGGAAAAACACGTTATTAAAAAACACACACGCGATTACTCAACAAACCTTCAACGACTAATGTTATGGCAACACTTTGGGATGAGGTTAGAGCTGTATAAGTTCCTTGGTCGCTTATTTCCGTATCATGAATAATGACCCGATGGGTACCACAGTCATCGTTTTCGAGACGAATACGATTGGTTTCGTGCAATGGACGTCGGTCTTTGAGCCATGTCAGCTTTGTTGACGGGTTTCTCGTGACGCATGTGATTATTGTACGCTGCTCCTCCATAACGAACTGCGTTTGTGGTCGTGTTATGATGGAGCCGTCGTCCATGGACGCGGAGTTTTCAACAATGAGATAGGCAACTGGGAACAAGTCATAGTTTATTTTTAAGCTGTACAAATCGCCGTTCTCCTCTTCTACACTCCTGATAATCAATACCTCGAGCAAGTCATGACTGATCCGATCATATTGAACGTTGTCAATTTCAATTTTCGACTTTCCGCGATACCAGTCAATTGCGCAGTTCGCTGGTAAGTAATTATTTAGTTCGCAGGTGATCGTTGCCGTCGATTCCAACTTCACTACATAACTAGGAATGCTCACGGTTCCAGAAGAGCTAACCGTATTAGCGATCTCTGATACCGAGTTCTGCGAGCTTCTTAACGACATTTGAGACTTCAATGATTTCCCTTCCTCCAGATTCGTTTCCGACACGGTTACATTGAACAAACTATTTCTTGATGGCTCCTCAACGCTTCTTGTCATCACATCTGGCAGCGTCATCTCAACTTCACCCCAGGCGATCTCTTCCAAGGATGCATATATACCATCATGTAAGCTCCTAGCTACTATTGACACCGTAACTCCCGTTCGAGTTGTCGCCTCACTGATATCATCCATTGATTTGAGCATTTTTTCGTCTATTTGCTCTTCCTCCTCGCCTTGAATAGTGAGCGATGTAAAATCAACGAGTTCTTCTATTACCTTAACTGAAATGCTGTACTTCTGAGGTTCTTGCACAATATCGACGTCAAATGTGTTATCGGCAGCCACTGTCGCTGATATTTTGTTAATAATGACTTGCGTTACGAGACCCGTCACCCTTCGTCTCTCCTGCTTCTTGGCAAATGAAATATTCTCACTGATGCAATGATCCTCCAATATCCTTATCGAAGTTGTCATCGATTCGTCCGACAATATGTCCGTTTCTCTGATCGTGTGGTTGGAGGCAACAAAGTCGGCCGACCCATTCATTTGGCTTAGTTCCTTTTCTTCCAAAACAACGTGTAATGTTTCGTCTGGAGATGATCGACCAAATGATAGTTCTGCAACAACATTCCCTTTTTTGTTCGATTCATCGGCTAGTGAGGTTGTCGACACGGAATGCAATTCAACGTCTACAAATATATCCTCAACGTTTTCTTGTTCAATTTGTTGTTGTTGTTCTTCTTCTTCCACAGGTTCTATTATAGGTACAGCTGCTTGAAGTTGCAATAACAGCGAGCCATCCGTGTCTGTTGCATAATCGGATTCTTCACAGAGCATATCCATTGAAACTAAATCTTCTAATTCAATTGCCACATAGTGTTTCAGCTTTTCGAAGTTACTTAGATTAACAAAACATTTTGTCTGCTCCTTCGGATTATCACGTTTATAGAACCAATGCTCCATAGAAGCGGCATGAAATGATACACTCGCATCTTTTTCTTTTTCAATGTCTTCTATAATAGGTCTTGATCTTGATTTTGAACGTGGTGGTCTAATTGGCACACTTTCTGGACTGGTGAATCTTCTTCTTGGTGGTGCTATGGGCGGTTCTCTAGATTCGGATCGTTTCTTTCTTGGAGGTGCTATTGGCATGGCTCCTTCGCTTTGTGTCGATCTTTGCATTAGCTCGTGGTTTTTCAATTCATCTACGATTGTGGCATTGTCGGTTGAGAGGGTCATTGGGGTTGCTAAGCCTTCCACATATTCCAATGATTGATTCATTGGTTGTTCGATATCAACAATTCCAATAATGTCTTCGGCTTCCGATCTAATTTCAAACTCGTACCATACCGACACCTCCGCAGTTGCAGGTTCATTAATTGGTTGAAGGTCCTGAGCCACTCGAATCACATTAACGATGGTTATAACATGCTGAAGAACTGATGACAGAACATGTCTAACTGTTTCAGCTCCACACTTCGTCATTTTCCGCTGGCAGAGTTCGCTAATAGTCTCTATTTCGGTTTCAATCTTTTTGAAGAGACGGCGAATCTCCTCGTCTTCGTCCAAGTTCTCGCCTTCCGCACTTTCAACAGTCAACTGATGTAATTGGCTCAATTGATGCTTTAGATTTGCCGTGATTGGTGTGATGCGTGCTGAGTGAGCACTCGGAACCCTCTTTATCCGCACTGCCATTCGTTTGTCTTTTTCGTTTCCTCTGCGCTTCATGATCTCCGTTACTTCGTTATCCTCGAGCAGATGATTTTCAATCTCTGTGATCTTCTGATGCAACTTCTCCGCAGCATTCTCATTGTTCATCTTTCGCTCCTTTAGAATCATTGTAGCCAATTTTTCCCTAAGCACGCCTTCCTTTTCAGACTCAGCCACCAGGTGGTCAGATATGTAGAAAATTGCTTGCTCGATGGTCTCCACAGCACTTCTTGTGTCTTCATCATCATCTCCCTGGCTATCATGGTCGCGTTTGACTAAACCATTCCAATCTCGTTCTACTTGATCAGCAATCTCGTCGACTTTCTTCATCTCATCGACTATATGATCCTCCACTTTGTCACTATCTGCTCGGGTTGCCGAGACATTAGCATCGAACTGCAATAATGTCTCCACGTACTTTTTCAAGTCTTTCGGTCCACTTTTTGTTTCACTGTTTGCTACAATCGGTTGACCTTTGTAGGATATCTTATTTGGTAATAGAAGGGCTCGCGGCTCATTAATGTCGCTGGTGTCAGCGACGAATCGATTGCTCTCCGGAAACGGATCCGACATCATAGCGTCCCAGTTAGACTCATTCACCTTAAACTCGGCATCGTCCGCAACATTTGTTCTCCGATTGCTCATCGTCACATCCGTAGTGCTGGTTTCTATCGATAACACTGGCGCATCAATTTTCTGCTCAACGGCTTCCGTTTGCAGTAGATCGAACACGTTTAGAACGGTGTCGGCAGTCTCGTAGATGTTTTGGAACGAGTCCACACGCTTCAAATCGCCGTTGTAGTCAGCGGTGACAGGCGGTTCCCGCCCACTCAAAAAATCGATCGAGCGGCAGTCATCACTAGAATGTCGCGATAACATTGGATAGCTCTCATCGGACATTGACGGGAGAACATGTTGCTCGGACAGCTGACGCAACAACTCTGCGGCTTCGTCTTCGTCGTCTGTAAGACGTGTGCAGAAAAATGAGCATGACAAATGTTAATGTAGAGGAGAGTGGGTTCAAGGAGCACAGGTGGAATGTAACACAGTCATGGCCGTCAATTGATTAATGAGTTTTGTCGGCCACCACAAGTGAAACAATGATGTGAAGAATTTTTACACATGCACAAGCAAGCACACACACACAAAACACGCATGAACTGAATTTTCAGTACAAACAATAATAATCAAGAGCAATGCAACTTCAAACTAGATAGAGCACTCGCGGTGGCCATTTTCGGTATATATTAGTCGGAAAGAATGGTTAAAAGAAGCTTAATAGAGCAAATTTTTAAAAAGTCATTTATTTTTCTCATTAATTGAAGTATTGTTAAAATACACTTGTACTTATTGGTATTCGTTGGCGAATGCTTTGTAAGAATAATAATCACTATCGTAATTGTTTCATTTTTGTTTCTACTGACATTATCCAGATTCAACGTGAAGAGTGAGTGAGTGCACAAACTTGTACGTGTGTGCAAAGCGTTCGTTTCGTTTTTGCAGGAATTTAATTTGCGAGAATGGGTAAAAATGGTCATCAACATGTTTTGGTTGTTGTTCAACTGTAGGTCAACAAAAATAACTTTTACAATGACTGGACGCTAAAAGCTTCTGGCACAATTTCCTCCCTGAGATCAACAGAAAGAGACTAGTCAAAACCTAATTTTCGCCAAGAGTTGTTAAGAAAGAGTGGAACAAGTAAAAAATCATTTCGAACTGAAGCACGCCACCCGGGATAGGAAAATGGAAGGTCTTATCTAGAAACTTAACAATAACAAGGTAACAATTTAAATTCACTTTTCCGATTTGAGGATGTTTGGATTATTTCTAATGGTGAATCCGAACCCGTCGATACAAAACACGCTTCCGTGGCGGAAAAGGAAAAAGAATTTAATAAGAACCATTCATACTTTGGCAGTACAGGTTTCCTCCTGATAAAATATAGAACTAAATTAAAGTATATGACATAAAAACGATACTTTTTCAAGCTCATTAGAGCCAAGATCATTGATTTTATTGAAATAAAATGATTTTTATATAAACTTTGGAGTTTTTAAAAAACATATACGGTACGCTTAAATGTTTCAAGAACTACTCATAGCCTATTTCTAAATACTCAAAATATAAGTCTTTAAAATTGCTCCCATGAACTAAACGTGTAATGTTCGCGGGTCACGCGTTCGGATTGACCAGTATTCACTATACAATAAAAAATTATCTACGTTAAAAATAGTAATATGGGATTAAATTAAGTAACATCGGCATTTGGGGGTGGCGTACTAAAGGTTATGCGTACTTGGTGGTTGAAAGAAGTGTTGTTTGTACAAACTACTGCGCAATTTTAATTATATAATCAATTTCTTATAGGAACAGGTAGGAAAAAAATCCATGGCAATTAAAAGAGTGGACAAAAATACCGCAAATAACTATTGTCCTCTTCAGAGATCGGTGCCTAATGGAAGAGGGAAAAAATTAGGGAGGAATGAGGTTCTCGTTTGGACGATCATACTTTTTTTCGAAATAATGGGCAGCACACATTGAAGAAAAATTGACAAAAAAGTCGTTTGTGGCCGTGTTTCCGTCCATCATTTTTTTCTTCTTTTTTTGATCTTCCATTAGGCACCGATCTATGAAAAGGACAATACAATCTATTCGATACCATGGCACTTCAGTGTATCGCTGTTAGTTTTCAACTAACTATTCTATATAAATTCGCTTATCTTCGTTGTTGAAGTGTCCAACCTGATTTATTTGAAACGAATATGGCCAAAAAACTAAAATTTCATAATGAAACTACACCCTATGGTAATAAACTAAGCTCAGTAAACGTAAGAAACTCATATCTAACTTTTTAGAAAAATGTTAATAATTTTATATAGTTTAAGAAATGCCAAGCTCAATTTCCGTTAAAAAATGTTTTCTTATAAAGACGTAAAAAATATACACGTTTAATAATCGCAAAATAGTTGTTTCCATATGGCGTGCAACTATACAGTCTCCGACGGGGAAAGCAACCTTTTGGTTTTAAAATATAATGGCAAAGTTGTTGGTCTCGTTGTGCAATAATTAGAAAACAGTCTTCTCTACAATCTCATTAATTTTTGTCCTCATTTCTATTTCTTCAAAGTATTTTTATTACTCAATCCAGATCATTTCTACATTTTCAAATAGACATATATGAACCAAATGGAGCTCATATTTTTCTTCTAATTACGCGCGTCATACAATTTCACGCCAAATGAAACGTTAATAAAACGAGCTGAGAAGACATGATCAAATTTAACATTTGATGAAGATTTTGATATTTTAGAGTGTTTAAGGAAAAGCTGACAAACTCACGCAGACAATTTTGTGTAAAGTATATGTGAAAGTCGCAATAAAATCGTAAAATTCAGAAAATCATTATTTCCATTTGGCGTGCAATTTTTACGTGTACTTTACAAAAACCTCGTCGAACCCAGTTGGTCAGATTTTTCTTAAACGAACGTTTTATTGACAATCTAGTTGGCATGCAAATGAATTCATAATAACGGGTTCTAGAAAAGTCACTTAAATCTAACAGCTAGCAGAACTTTGTGGGAATCCTTCAATATTGAAGTGAAAATAAGTTTTTGATTTATATCTAGATAATAATAAAATCCTATTGCAACAAATTTATTTTCATTTGGCGGGCGCTAGAAGAGATTGAGAATCTTTGTCATACATGCCGGAATGAAATAATCATCATATTAAAATGCAATAGCTTCTCCCTAATCATAGCTAACCGAGACAACTATTCCCGATTATAATTCCACAATTCTTGTTACGAGTGTAATTTTTAAAAAGATCGAATTAAAAATACAAAGAGGAGTAGATATATATTTTTTATTAATTTTGATTTCTATTTGTTCCTTATGATATTTCATCACCAAGCAACCCAAAACGAACGCTCATATTTTTTCTCATCATTTAGCTCAGAACGTGTTTCAAACGTTGACGCTTCAATCCACCATCCCCACATTTCAATAAAATTCATCTAACTAACCTGATAATTGCAAATAACACTTTGTAGATGCTGATCCAGCAACATTCGACGCTGTGCAACAATATTCACCTTCGTCCTCAATTAATGTTGACTCGATGCGGAGGATGCACACACCGTCTTCGTAAACAACAGTATATTCACTGAAAATTGTGTGTTCATACAAAATGCAACAATAATCTTACTCATTGGCTTTTATTGGATCGCCATCGACAGTCCATTGAATATCTGGTGTCGGCATTCCAGCAACTAAACACTTCAGCTGAATTGGTTCACCAATTCGTCCGCGACAATGAACAAGTTTTCGCAAAAATCTAGACACACAAATTCATTTTTTACTACCAACTATATCACCTTGGCAATTGTGGAGCTGCTGAGGACTCGGTGGCTAAAGATTGACTAACTTCTGTCAAATGACCGTCTTCCTTTTCGTCAACAATTCCTGGATTGATTGTCGCGACAATCTCTACATTCTGATTTGGGCAGTTGGCATCGACGTCAACGAATACTGCCGACACTGCTGCTTCAGGCAAGTTGTCAGAAGAGTACTTTGATCGTCGAGTCCATGTGTGTTCATCAGGACCCTTTATAATACTAATTAGTTATAATTGTTTTATTGAAACTTACGGATGGTGTTGCTTGTTGAAACGTGAGATGAGATGTTTTCGCGTCATCCATTGGCTCGTCAATAGAGCTTTCGTACTCTATTACAAGCTCTTGATGCGATTTGTCGCCTTCTTTAACAAGAGTCACGCTAACGTTCTCAAGCTTTAGCTTATTTGCAGCCGCTGCTACTTCTAAGAGCCCCGGCACGATTGTCTCATTATCGATAATTGTCATAACTTGTTCATTCACTTCATCTTGCTTCACGACCTCTATGTCGGCGTACGCTTTGGTTTCGCTATCACCAACAAGTTTTTTCACTTTCTTTAAACTCCACGTCATGGCATTATGGAACGAATTGGAGATTCCTTGAAGAACCACAATTCTATGTTGAGCATTCGCTTGACGCATTGGCTTCTCAACAATCAACTTATCAACGGATTCCATTGATGTGCTAGGTTTTTGGAGAAGTGTGTCAAAGTCGACAAACTTAAGCGGAACACTCGTGGTTGTAGATAAACGGTGAGAACTTTGCTCAACATTTGATTCCAGGACTGTAACAATCTGCTCAAACGTTTGTGGTTGTTGCGAAACAACTACAGAAGTTGTTTCGTCACAGATGTGCGAATCCTTCAGTGACATCGCAGTATTAAGAAGGAGATTCGTTGCCTCAATAGGTTGTAAGTTTTCATGGGATGTCGCTCGCAAAAGATTCGACTCGATCGTCTTGACCTTTTCGGTATACGGCATATTGATAACCGAATCGGGGGTAGCTCTGCGAGAATCATCGCTGGCATCCTTGACGTCAGAAATATCTTCTGCTTTAGCTTTAGAGCTTTCCTGCTGAGTTGGTTCCCCTATATCAATATTTTCTGCGGTTACTTCAATAGTTTCATCAAGATTCTCTATGGCTTCCGACATGTTCTCCTCTTCTGGTTTGATATCCACGGTCAGAGTTGTCTCGTTAACAATTTCTTCGGCAACCTTCTCTTCCGGTGCCTTCGAAATTGTTGTATCACGCACCAACTTGATTTGCTCCATAGCATCGTTGGTCCACATTCTGGCAAATTGTTCCGAAATGAGTTCGGCGGCCGCTTCCAATTCCTTTCTCTTTTTTTCTTCCTTGATTCGCTCCTCATCGACTTCATCTTGTTGCTCGCTAGTGGTAGTGATCTTCTCTTCAGTAACTGTGTCGCAAATTAGTTGAACATTTTTTTCTTCTAAATATAAATGGTTTGCGTTAATGTTTGAGTGATTACCTTTAGGCTCAACGACAAGTCTCATTGATAATACAGCCGTACCATGCGAATTGGTTGCATGACAATAATAAATACCAGTCTGATCCATTTTGACGTCCTTTAGAGTGATAGAGGATTCGCCGTTGTCGTAAGACATGCTGGTTAATCTTTAATAAGGTTTTTCAAAAATTGTTCGGGCTTTTGTTACGTACTCTGTTACTGATAGTTTTTCTTCACCGTAGTACCACTCAACAAACGGTTTTGGATTTCCACTTATTGTTGAACTCATCTGAATGAAAGTCGAATTATTCTATATTTTGGCACGCCAATTGAAAATAACGACATTTTAATATTTAATTAGTAATTTCTACTTGCAAATCAAAATTAATTTTTACGTCAATTTTAAAAGCTTTTCTTAAAATATCTCTGGCACTTTAAATTGTTGCTAACTAGTAAACTTTGAATTTAACAGACTGTTTTTTGGCCAGGTTTTTGCTAATTCATTTGATGTGTTTTTGTTTTAGATATTTTGTTGCCAACTAGGTGGAATTAAAAACTAATGACACTATTAAATCATATTTAAGCTATACTTTACACATAAAATGACGGTTTTTAAATAGTGAAAGATTGTCAAAATACTATTTTATATGACGCATTGCTCAATTTAATTTTATTAGGGTGAACCAATTTTTTTTCCGATTTCCTATATCGCCAGACAAACGAAGGAAAAGATCACAAATCTCGACGCCATTGAACTTCTTCCACATCCAGCTTATAGTCCGGACCTTGCACCATCTGATTATCACTTTTCCGATCCCTGGCACACTTTCTTCGTGGTCGTATCTTCAATGACCTGGCCGATGTCGAAAACGGGTTCCGCGAGTTTTTCGCCTCTAAGGACAAGGAGTGGTACCGCAGCGGGATCGAACAACTTGCCGATAGATGGGTTCAAGTCATAGAGTCCAATGGTCTTTACTTTGAAACCTAATTGTTTTTCATGTGTTGTAAAAGTATGTTTAAATTTTTAATAAAAAATCGGGAAAAATTTTGGTTCACCCTAATAGATATTTTGTTGCCAAATAGGTGGAATTGAAAACTAATGACATTTGTAAATCATATTTAAGCTATCAATTACACATAATATGACAGTTTTAAATAGTGAAAGACAAATTAAATGAATAAATAACTTATAGGTTAGAAGTAAACATTTTAAAAAATACTCTTTACATTGGTCAAAATTCTATTTGTATGTGGCGCATTGCTCAATTTAATTTTTTATTTTTATATATGATTATTTTCGAATCATCTAAAAACCGTGTGAACGTATATAACTTCATTGGAAAATTGATTGAAAACTAACCGAAAAAATTATACGCAAGAAAATGTATTTAAATAATAAATTCCATTAAAAATAAGAATAATTTACTAAAACATTTAATATTACAGTATCATTTAAGGTATTCGAGCCCTTTAATTTTTTAAAGAAACCATTTGAAAATAGAAATCGCTCTGGAAAGCTCCACGAACATATTCTCCAATTTAAAAAGTACATGTCAAATAATAAAAACAATTTTTCAAGACTTAAACGCGTTTTATTAATTTCCACGTAGAACTTAAAAACAAATTTTTCCGTCAATTTTCAGTCTTTCCTTAAAGTATCACTTGCGCTTCAAATTTTTACAAAATTTTGCCTTAATATGAATCTTTTGAAGGTCTGCTTTCATAAGAATTCCTTTAGCACGTAAGTATAGCCAAATGGAAATAACGATTTTGCGATACTTAAACGTGAATGGAAAACTTTACGTCTTTATAACATAACATTTTTTTTAACTATTTAACAAGGTTTCTTAAAATATATAAAATATTAATATCTTTCAAAAAAAGTGGGATTTTGAGCACTTTAAATGAACTTATTTTATTACTATACAAGTTGGCATGAGTATAGTATTATTTTACGATAATGATTAAAGCTGAACAAACCTTTATGGCGTCACCTTCCTTAACTCGATACTCTTCCACACTTGTCACAAATCGTGGCTCCTCGTTCAATCCATTTGGCGCGTCTTCACATTCCTGCAAATTCCATATAAAAATAAGTTTCAAACACCATATCATACGTCCTCTGTCTCGACGAGTTTTTTGACGGCCTCTCGGACTGCATCAAGGAACACGTTTGCAACAAGCGTACTTGCCACTTGATCAGCGACCTTTATCAGCAGTTTGAACTCTTCTAAAATTGTGGCTATTTAGTTTTATATTACTGACGAAATATTGGAAACCTTCTCTCTTCTCTATGTCAGCGGTTCCTGTAACTTCTTCCTTATTCAATATGACCAGATCGTCATCGATTCCAGTTTCCTTGATTACAGGTTCTTCGTCAATGTGAATCTGGCAAGAGCTGCTGCTAACTCCATGCTCTGATTCTGCCGTACATGTATAGACGCCTAAACCACTCTATGGGGAGGAATTCGATTAAAAAATGTAACCTGTATCATTTACTGTCGGATTTCGAACTGTCAATATTTGTGCTCCATCATTAAATTGTGCACATTCATATTTATCGGATTCTTGAATTTCTTCTCCATCCTTTTCCCATCTAACGGTAATTGGCACAGAACTGTAATTCGATCCAAATAATATTACATTAACAAATTGCACTTACGATTGAATTAAGGCAACACATCTGACATAACCCACTTGATTCCAGTTATCCGTCTCGGGTGTCAATTGCTCAACAAACTTTGGAGGCAAAATAATGCTAACGTCTTCTGTCAAGCAAGACTCGGACATTTCCGCTTCTTCATGGTCTTTCACGTATGGCACACCTTCGACGTTAATGAATGCTGCTGTTTCGGCGGTGCCATGCGGATTGGTGGCGGTGCATTTGTAAAGACCCGAGTCCTCACTAAACACCTCAGGGTTCAGAAGTTCGCATACTCCATCCTCTTTGATCTGAAAATTGTAAGTGCAACATTTGATAAGAGATATATCGGAACGAACTGTAGTGGAAACATCTTTATTGAGAACCCATTCGTCGACGTTCACGTCATCCTTGGTCCAAACGACCGCGGCTGATGGATTTGCGGTTATTCGGCATCTTAAAGCCATTGATTGTCCTAAATTTATTGGGTATATTTGTATTAGCACTGTAATATACCATCGATGAATGTTGCTGAATGCAGAGGCTCGACTATTTTTGGTGCTGATTCTTCTGGAAGATCTGGTGGAACCACTTCAAATGTGGAATCATCGTCTTCTAAAAAATGTGTTTGTTTATAAAGTGAAGAAATGGTAATAAATGCACCAGATGCAAAATGTATTGGAGTTTTGCTTTCATTCAGATAATTTTTGTATGGTTTTGAACTTTAATTATATATATATATATAAACTAGCTGACAAAAGTTTTGTCACAAATGTTTTTTCGGGCTTAACTTTTTTGTGACTTGACCAAATTGGCTGATTTTTTGATATGATAGATTCATATGGTTGTAGATTATTTTACAAATTCCCGCTTGTGATTACGATGATCCGTTTTACAGTGACAAGCGTTTATCGTAAAACGCGTAGCTCAAAGATATTACGCACTTTTCTTGCACTGCATTTTTTAATAATTTTTAAAATTCAATTATATTTTTTTCATAATTTATTGAAAATAGCAGTAATTGGCAACATTTTAGAGATGACTCCACGTAAAGAAATTCCAATTGCCACCCGGAAAGCTGTTATCAATATGAGGGAAAACGGAATGCGTGGTACCGAAATTGCCATGGTAATTTAAACCAAATTTGGCTACTATAACAATTTGAACACTGATTCACATAAAATATCAAAAAATCAGCCAATTTGGTCGAGTCACAAAAAAGTTAAACCCGAAAAAACGTTTGTGACAAAACTTTTGTCAGCTAGTGTACATAACGTCATGATCTACGTGGCAAGACAGTTACAGAAAAAGTTATGTTTTCTCTGTGTTATTCCATTCAGAAGGTTGGGGAATCGATATTACGATGAAAATTATTCAAAATTGTCAATTTTATATTCCACAAAATTTATTTTCAACCCGGTATATTTGAAAAGAAGTTGAAGAAGTAATGCTGAACAAAATGAGATGATCATTCCGAAGTGTTTAAACAGAATCCTCTCCCAGTCGAGATGAAAAAATGAACAAAAAAACTATTTAATGAGCTATACTGTAATTAACAACCTCCATAATGTAATTTCCCGATAGAACATTTCAAAATAATTTAAGCTATTTGCACTATAATTAAAGCTTTTTGTTCTGAAAATATATCGCATTTGCATGTGGTGCTATAATCATATGAACTTAAAAAACAATTTTCAACTTAACCGAAAGCCAAAACAAGATGTTAATAAAGAAAAAAAGAAAATTTCTACATTCAAGCGAACGCTTATAGGCTAATAATATAATCGAATCAAGACTTACGAATTGATAAATAAGCGGATGACACGAATACTTCATTGATCTGGTTCACCACAGTGCATACAATTTCACCGCACTCGTCTTCCGTCAACCGATCGATTGTTAAAATAGATTCAAATGGTGTCGATTCAATGTGCACGCTTTCGATATCTTCCGCATTTCTTTGATTAATCATCCATTCAAAATTACAAGCGGTTGTTCGGTTTTCATCAAAACGAACAATTATCACGATTCGGTCACCGTAGCCGCCATTCGTCGGCATCACTTGGTTCACCACAGCTTCTTCCAATGTCGATACATATTCTTCGATTTCTTCCGTTGTGCGGGTCTCTTCTGTCACGCGCACAGTTTGGTTTTCATCCATTGGATATTGAAGAACAATCTTGCCAGCCCATTTAGCTTCGCCCATATTATTTCGTGCTCGCAGACTGAGGTTACCGTTTGGTGCTTTTTTGAACTCAATGCAACTTGTATTCTCACGATCATTGATTATTTTTGTGTTGGCGTTATTGCGCAACTCAAAATTGTTTAGCATCCACGTAAATGTTGCTGGTGGCAATGCTGATACAGCAATTCTAAACATTGCCGGGTCGCCATCAGCGAACCGGTACGGTGATCCCTCTGGAGCTTCTACTATTCTTGGAGCAAATGGAAGATCCTTCTTCGATGCTGGTCTTGTAGTTTTCTTTGGTAAGGTCATCATAATTGTTTCTTCCTCTTCTTGCTCCATTTGCTCGATTTCTTCCAATCTTCGGACAGTTTGGAGAGACGAATGAGAGCCGACCTCATCTTCATGCGACGCGGTTACGGTTACCGCTGTTTCTAATATATCTGGCGGCTCACTGGAAGCATCTTCTGATCCGCCAACCCGTTGTACATTAGTTTGCATGGCTGTTGAGCCAACATCGTTGACAGCAGTGATTTTGTATTTTCCTTGTTTAACTGGCGGCTCCACAACCAGTGTCGACTTGTTGTGTTCATTGAGCAACACGGTGCTGCGATTCCTCTTCAGTTCGAACCCATTGACAGTCCAGGAGAGTTCGGCTGCTGGCACAGCTCGTACATCCACAGACAGCATCAGCTTCTCATCGGCTGCCAAGGTAATGTAGGGAGGAAGTGCTGTAACAAACACGGGAGGCTCCGGCAAGAACCTTTTCGACGAGCCGCGCGGCGGCTTGGGCGACCTGGCCGAGCATCGCGCTTCTACGATATCAGTCGCTTCTGTAAAATGTTAATGCATGCAGAAAATTAGACCAGTAAGAAAGGGAAACTGGCAATCAAACGGATTAGAAAAATTCACCTTCGCCAGATCTTCTCGGCTGTGTTTGCTGCTTTTCCTTCGCGACTTCTATGTGAGATTCGAGATGACGAACACCACGCGGCACGCTGCTTGAGCGTTGCATATAATTGAGCTCGAATAAATTAACCGCCTGTCTGCTCTGCCGTCCATTATTGTCAAACTGTCTCATGCTTCGTGCCATCGCATCCATTTGCGATGATCCCTGCATTTCCTTGGCTTCAACTGAAAGTTCAATAGTATAAACTATTTGATGACTTTTTAATATAGTACTTCGATGAATATCAACATGACCGCAACTCATTGCAGAGCCGTGCACGTTGGATGCCACCACTTTATACTCGCCAGCAACTGGAAGCTCAAACCTAACGACGCTGCGATTCGTATCAGGTGAGAACATTTCAACATTGTAGGTAGATTCACGGTACTCGCGTCCATTTACAAACCAAGAGAACCTTAAAACAACTCGTTTAGAACTTAAGGAAAATATTAAGCCAGAAGAAAAACTGTCATTAAATGTATTCGCATAATTTACCTGGCTGGTGGATTCGCCTCTACTTCAACATCAATAACCACTTGGCTTCCGGCAGTAACAAACAAGTTGGGCACCTGTGTCAAGAACCTTGGCGCTTGATTAATTGTAATGCTATGTTTCCTTTGCATTCGCACATCATCTCGAGATGATGATAAATGCTCATTATCAGCTAAAAGTAGATACCGTTATTTTTAAAATAATAAAACTCTAATAACTCACAATTAACTTTAATATAACCGTAACTAGTGCTCATTCCTGCTGGGTTCTTTGTCACGCACTTGTAGACACCTTCTTCCGGCTGATGAACTTTTAATCGACTGATATTGATTCCATGGCCGACTTGAAAACGTGAGCGATCCTAGATATTTGGTTTAATAGTAACTTGTACGAGGAATCGTTCTTAACTACCTGCAAAACGGACTTCTCATTGCAGTACCATTCGAACAAAGCCGGTGGATCACTGGCCACTTCCACAACAAGGCTTATGGTGTCCGAAGAAAGGACACGGTAAGCTTTGATGACTTGAATAAATTTTGGTGGAGCTAGTGCAACGAAACTGGTGATTTCGCTGCTCCAATGCTCCTCGGTATAGGATTGCGATTGAGAGCCGATCGAGCGGATGAGATGCGTTTCGGCGACTGTTGCGTGACCACTGGCGCTTCTCATCACAGTTTCTCGATCTGGAAATTTGACGTGAAACTTTTACTTTTCGATCATTAAGGCTTTGTTTTTTGAACTGCAATTTTTTGTTTCAGACGTTCTTTTTTCATTAATATTATCAAAATATAAGAAATTAATAATTCCAATTTTATTTTCATAAAAAATAAAAAGTAATAAATCTGATTTGATCTAGAAATATTGAAGAAATATAATGGAAAACAGAGAAAAATGTGTGATTCCATTTTTTTGTGACAACACACACTGATGAGAGACGAAACAGTGACCGTCTAAACGAGAACCTAATTTCATTCTAACTTTTTAGTCTTCCATTAGAAATGGACAATACAATAAAACGATAAAATATTTTCAAAATGAAATTAACATTTGGATTCTCGATTTAAACGGATTTTATTAAATTGAACGTGAAAGTTAAAACCGACTTTTAAGCCAATTTTATAAGATTTCCTTAGAAAATACGCTTTAAATTTTTCCGTACTTTTTCAGGTTCATGTGACTTTTTTATACCTCCTGCTTTTACAAATTTGTGTTTCACGTTTAAAGTATATTACATAATATGTTCAAGTCTTATATTATCAAAATATAATTCCAATTTTACTATCATAAAAAATAAAAGTAATAAATCTGATTTGATCTAGAAGTTTTGAAGAAATATAAAGAAAACCAAGAAATTATTAACATAAATTGAATATTTGTTTCATGATCTCTTTGAGACTATTTGAATATAATTTTAAAATGTTGAAAATTAATAAACAATTTCTTATATTTTGATAATACTTATTCACACCAAATTGAATGGTTAAGTTGGGGGCACAGAAAAGATGCTCATTTTGCAAATTTCGGTAAGAAGCGCTTGTGTTTAGATAGTTTAAGATGGGCTAGTAACAATGACGTGTTAAGATATATGAAAATAATACGTGTAAATTATTGAGACACGGTTAAATATTGACATTTGGCGTGCTTATGGATTAGAAAAAAGTAAAACTTTTCTATCATCAGGCAAATATACCTTTTTGACAAATTTAAAATTTTCAAGAAACTTTCAAATGTCATTCTTATTGTTAGATTTTATGAGATTAAAGCGCATCTTACTAATTTCAGCTTGTTGCTTTCTGACATTTTTAAATCAAACAACCAAATAAGCATAGAATTCTATTGATCAAAGAAAAATGATCTAAATGAGACCAGAATTTTAAAATTTCGGTTTATTTGTCCTCTTTTAAAAAAATTAAGTAATCATCAAAATTAGTTTTAAAAGAAAAGATGGCACATTTCCTAGTTGCGCAAAGTTGAGGACAACTTTTTCCCATATTTTTTTCTTTTCCAAAAGGCATCGATACGTGACGAGAGAAATGATCACATTTAAATTACACTTGCTGACAAAAGTTTTGTCACAAATGTTATTTCGGGTTTAACTTTTTTGTGACTTGACCAAATTGGCTGATTTTTTGATATGATAGATTCATATGGTTGTAGATTATTTTACAAATCTCCGCTTGTGATTACGATGATCCGTTTTACAGTGACAAGCGTTTATCGTAAAACGCGTAGCTCAATGATATTACGCACTTTTCTTGCACAGCATTTTTTAATAATTTTTAAAGTTCAATTACAATTTTTCATAATTTATTGAAAATAGCAGTAATTGGCAACATTTTAGAGATGACTCCACTTAAAGAAACTCCAATTGCCACCCGGCAAGCTGTTATCAATATGAGGGAAAACGGAATGCGTGGTACCGAAATTGCCATGGTAATTTAAACAAAATTTTGCTACTATAACATTTTAAACACTGATTCACATAAAATATCAAAAAATCAGCCAATTTGGTCAAGTCACAAAAAAGTTAAACCCGAAAAAACATTTGTGACAAAACTTTTGTCTGCTATCCAAGTTCAATGAGAAAAATTTTAAAGATTATAAAACAAAACACGGTCTATGTTAATTATGTTAACAAAAAATATTGAAGAAATCGTATTTTTAAAACTGTATTTACAGTATTAAATGATATGGTAATAAAACAGAAGAGCAGTCATACACGAAAAAATCCGTAAAAGTTAAATCAACGTCGTTAAACTTTAAAATAATGTGCAAATCAAAGTTTTCAATAAATGTTCTTCTTAACTTAGAAAATAATTTTAAGCGATCTTTATACGTTCAATTGTTATTTACAACTTATTCACCACATACCTGTAGAATAGCTCATAGCAGGACTATTCGGTTGCGAGATACTTCTACCGATATTCGTATCAATATTCAAGAACCTTTGCTGCGGCGCATGCTGCTGCGATTGATCTTCCTGTTCGCGCCGTTGCATTGGATCCTGAACATTTCCACGATTCGGATCAAAGCCTCGCCCGGTTTGATCGTTTCCCTCCATTGTTTTACCCAAAACAAGGTCTTCAAACTGAATCGTCTGCTGCTGCTTCTACGACTATATTTTACTCTAACGTTTGATTCCTTGCTTAATCGTCGTTTGCGCTTTTCCTGAAATTGACACCTCTTAATTAAGAGGTATTTAATCGATAAATGTGAAATATTAAGCAATGATAAATGATAAACAAAAATAATGGAATATATCTTCTCTCAACATTCATCCGGGGTCACAGAAAACAACCCACGGAATTTAAACTGGTTATGAGTTGAGCATATATCACATACGTAATCGATAATTAGTTTTGCACATTGGTATTTTCTTGCGATTAATATAGATTGTTGATTTTGACATTTTTAAAATGTTTTAAAAGCGGTGTTCGATCTTGTCATTTCCTGTGCATTTTTTTGCGAAAGTCATAATATCCTCATCTGTTTCGAGTTTTAAATGATTTCAAGCAATGAATAATTGTTAGTTGAAATAGATAGCATAAGATATCATTGATAAATAATAATGAAACCAATTCAATTAGAAAAAAACGTTAAATATAACTGATCAAGATGAAACCACTCAATGAAACAAGATTATTACGAGAAAAAAAACCAAAAAGCAAACAAAACAACTAAATTACTAAATTCTAATATAGAAAAGACTCGGTTAAGCCCGTTCCGAGCGGGTTAATATCAATGATGGTAAAAACATTCTTCTGCGGCGTATTCCTGAATACTCCTACTGCAGCAGTTTGCTGATGTTGTAATGATGAGAGAATAAGAATTGACGACTATCAATGTCGAGCGAAATAGATTGCGGCGATCGGCTCTATCCTCTTCCACCTCCTCATTATATTCAATGAGCTCTCGTCGTTTTGAAACTCGCGTTCGAAAAATGTTTCGCAGACGCAGAAGATGTGTGTAACACGGCAAATTTATTCGGGATTCGCCGGTTCAGGTTGATCACTCGTTCGCCTGTCACCAATGTGTTCGTTTTGCATAATGTGCTCGCGCTATTTGAGCATCAATGTGTGTCTGTTTACTAATAAACAAAAAAATAATTGAACCTGAACAAGATAATCACATTTTTGCAGATTCTGGACTTGCTTCTATCATTGTGTAAACTCAAATAGATTCAATGTATTTGTCGAAAAAAACTTGAAATTCTAACTTCAAAAGATTCAAGTTATAATTATAATATATTCTCCATTATTTAAAGAGAGAGTATATATATCAAGTGCTAAATTTCACGGACTTATCCTTTGAATTTTTATTATTTGCCCTAAAGTGACGCAATTTCAGAGAAAGTACACAGATTATTTCCTTTATTATTTGAATTTCACACGGATTTCATGTTTTGTAGCGTAGAAGGCGGGGGCTGACCTGTCAACAGAGAGTAAGCAGCTCTTTTGTGAGAACAAATTCAATTCCCTTTCCTAATCATGCTCTCCTAACTCGGATAGTCGGTCATCGTCAGAGGTGATTAGACTAATTTTTGAGTATGTAGGCTCGCCTCAATTCTAAATGACAAAAATAACATTTATTCATTTGGAAGAATGAGCTTTTTATTACATACAAAGTATGATATGGAAAGTTTTTGTATTCGATTCTATAATATACATTAGCCTCCCAAAGGTCTGAAATTAAACACCTGGAGAACTCCAACTGGTTTTGCAATAGAATAGCCCAGTAAACCTGCTCAAATTTAAATTTTTCGAAGTTTATTAATGCTTTTGGATAGTTTAAGATAAGCCTAGTTAAATTGCAGTTAAAAATCTTTTATTGGAAATACGATAAAATGTTCAGACACTCTTAAAAATCGGAAAATCGTTATTTTCAGTTGGCGTGCTGGAGTATCTCTTTACTACTTGGGTTTATGCTGAATTCACGTTTTATTTTTTTATTAACACGAATTAAAATAACATCAGGCGTATGCTCTCGTTGAGTGCTTACAAAAATGGAAAAAAATTATTTGAAAATTGATATTTTTGTGCAAATTTTTACAATACAATTTTCCCAATTTCTATAGTATCCTTCTTGACAAAGTCGCTTCACGATCTTATATGTCATAACCCTTCCTACCTTTATTCATGGGAATTCAAATAAAATATTGGGTTGAGTTCGTCGAGTTTTTTCGTAGAGTTTCGTAGAGGTTCTTTTCCACAAAGATCAATTTTAACACAAAACAATAATAATAAATTAATCAAGTATATATTCGTCGTTACTGTTTACGACTTTCTATGGGCCAATTTGTTGATGCCTTTCCGCCAAAAATCGCTCGGTCTGGTGTCGAAGAAGTTGTTGAGCCAGTTTTTGAGGTCCTCTTCGCCATCGAAGGTAACATCCCTCATTTGGTTGGAGGTGGTGAGCGGGAAGAGTGATAATCGGATGGAGCAAGGAATGAAGAGTACAGTTGATGTTGAACAACCTTCGAGCTCTTGGAGGGACGATTTGTGCAACATGCGGCCTGGCGTTGTCGTGGAGCAAGATGACTTGGGCTTGTCGATCGGGTCTTTTCAATGGAATAGACTCATTTAAGCGGCGTAGCTGGGCAACCTATAGCTCCCTGTTGACCGTAACGTTTCTTTCGAGAATTTCCCAGTACAGCATGTCCTCCCAGTTTCACCAAACACAGATCATGGTCTTTTTTGGTTCTTCAAGATAAAGTCGCCACTTTTGAACTTTGCGAACCATTTTATGCAGTAGACACGCCTAAGACACCTTCTTCATACACACTGAAAATTTCACGTTTTTTGCCTCCTGGATAGTTTCAGTCAAAGACTAAAAAATGATAAAAATATAAAATTTCAGAACAAACTAAAAACACAGTTTTGTAGAGCGGAAAGAGCGCTATCAGATAAACAAACTTTTCGGAACAACAAGAAAATTGTTGTGAAACAAAAGATAATATAAAACTCTACGAACTTATTCCTTAGCCCAATACCTCATTTCATGTCGACAAACGATAGTTCTACTGTTCTGATGAAAAGATAAAGGTATTAAATGACCTATTAAAAAATATCGAAACCGTTAATTGTTGAAAATCATGGGAATCATTGTTTACGGAACAATGGTCCCGGTAGTTTTGAATAATTGACTATGCTAGCCATGATAGTTTTTTATCTGTAAAGTTTATAATATATCGAAAATAGACAAATATCAATTGTATATTCACCTGGAATACTGTAAAATAACCTGAAACTTTCATAATACTGTAAAATACAAGTTATTGCCTCAGTGTTGGTGGATCGGACACAAGGCGGAAGTAAGGTGGGCCTGAGGATTCGGCAACAGAGTCCGCCTCATTAATACGAAGATAATAGTATGTTTTACTGTGGTACGTTTAATTGCACTTGAAGGCTATCCGTTGCCCTGCTTCCACAATTTTTATTGTTGTTAAGTTATTGGAATAGAATCAGATATAAATAACGTATGTGACGACATATCAGAGTTTCTTCCGTCATTTTTAACACCTTAAACCGTTTTTATTTTTTTCTAAATTTGCTATTTTCGACATGAGGAATCTACATGCAAAGTTTAAAAAAATTCTGAGAGTTCGACTAAAAAAACTTCCCTTGTAAGAGTTAGCGTCTCAGCATGTCTGAATTAGGTTTACAACTCAAAACACCAATCGCGACGGGAAATTACAATTTTCCGATTTTAAGTGTATCGTAAAATTGCTTCGTCTTTTCCATAAAATAATTATTATGAGAATTTAACTATACTTGTCCTAAACTTTCTAAAAATATGAATATATTTACAAAAAGCTAGATTTTAGCAAGTATACTGAGATCATTTTCATCATACCAGTTGTCGTGCCACTAGTATCAAGGATATGACAAGGAAAATTTAATTTGTTCCATGTCAATAGAGCCTATTCCAAAAATACGTGATTTGATGTTCTGTGTGGTTTTGCTGAGTGATTGTAAGGGATCCGTTTTTATAAAACCGATTCAAATGGGGACGAGAAGAATAAGTTTTCACTATATGTTTTAAAAGCTTTATTCACTTAACATTACAAAATATTTTATAATTTAAAAATTAAATACTTATCATATTGAACAGCAGAGAAATTTTAAATCAAGCTGAAAAGGCATAAATCTATTATCAGAAAGGAAGTGGACAAAGTTGGTTTAGGATATCAAATATAATAAATATCAGCCTCTTGATTCGAAAAATACTTACAGTGCGACATATCCATTAATTTTTTCACAATTTTAAATGTTTCTTTAAATAGCTAAACAAAAAACTCACTCGTTTTTGATGCAACAAATTGGTAACAATAACAAGGAAAACAATGAAGAAACAAGACAAAAACCGAATATCATAGAAATTAATAATATAAGTTAATATTAAACCTTAAGAATCTTAAAAAAAAGATCAATCAGAGTCACCGTCATCATCTTCCGCAAAATCATATGGTTTAAAAGATCTTTTTAATTTATCGACGAGTTCAACTTCTTTCGTTTTCGAAAGAACGCAATTCTTCCAATCAACTTTCTCTTCACAATCAAGGATTGGTTTGGAAGCAAGAACCTGTAAAGTCATTTTACTGTATTTTATAATTACTCCAAAACCTCTCTTCCAAATTGCAAAGGGAATCCTTTCATATTTCTTGTAAACAACTTGGATCCATCTGGCAATTCCACAACAAAGTAAGGGCATCCTTCATTTACCAAATCCGTTAGCTAAATCAATAAAGTGTTACGATATAAATCCTTAGTACAAATTCTAACACTTTCATTAGCCGAAACTGAAATAAATTCGAATCCAGCCAACGATGCCGCATTCACAAAAGCCCCTTTGAGTGCTTTCGTCGAGGACTTATCAATTGGTATCATTTGAACTTGTAAATGTTGCGTTCGGAAGTTTCGTTCAAACGTAACCAAAGCTTTGTTATTCTTTAAATTTTAATAGAAATTACCAATTATTAATTACTATAAAAACCTTATTCGCCATTAATGTGAAAGCGTTTTTATACTTTTCAATCTCGTCTCTAACTTCAACAGGAGCACTAACTTGTGATTGTATGTGACCTAGATATTTATAATAAACTAGTTATTCAAATTGTAGGAAAACCAATCGACATAACCATCACATGATCGTCCACAAGCGGACCCTTCGGCATTGCCACATAACAACTATTCCCAACACTAACGACCAGGTGCTTTTCTGCATCGACATTTGACAAACAGAACCAACAGGGCCCAGCTGGTTGTTTATTGCGTGGTCCTCCATCTGACAATTAAATTGCAATATAAGAAATTATAGAATTTGTTATATCAGAAGAATATAAATTATCCCTATAATTATTTTGAATACCAGAAATGGGCGGAATTCCGGATTCCGTCCATTTATCCATTGCGAATTCAGGATTCCGAAATTTTATATTTTAATTCCAAATTTTGAAAATTCGCTTTTCATTAAAACGTTAACACCGGATACAATCAAAATTCCGAATTCCGTCCATTTTTCGATTCTGGTTTCAGAAATTTCAATTTTCCTTCCGAATTCCGGATTCCGAAATTCCAATTTTCCTTCCGAGTTCCGGATAGCGGATTAGAAAATTTCACTTTTCATTCAGAATTATGCATTCCGAATTCAAAAAACTGTCATTCCGCCCATCTCTGTTGAATACCATACCATCATTCCTGCGTTTCCGCGTGACATCGGAATCTTCACCTTCAGCGACCATTTCAAAACGAAATTGAGAGCCCTCCGGTCGTTTCCCATCTTCACCGTTCATTCTCTTTAATGTTTCTCTGGGAAATCGTCAGGCAATATCATTCATTACAATGGATCCCACCTTGCGTTGATTTCTTCTAACATCTCGCGATAAGGAAATTCCGAAACATTAGCTGGTTGCTCAGTTAATTCTTCCTTTTCCATCTTTCTCATAGGCTAAATATATAAAGCACATATAAATTTATGTATTTCTTCCGCTTTTTCACCTTAACATAACAAGCATAGAGCCACTTTTGTTTATCAGTATTGGCTACTGAAGCGAGGCCAATGAATCTTGTAACGTGTCGAGCGGGTTCTATCAGCACGCGATGATTTCTGTAATAGGGGTTTTATGAATATACATTATACTGCAGTCGCGTATTAAAGTTGTTTATTCATTTTAACCTGTACGGTTGTCGTTCGTAGTGAACACCATTTCCCGCAAAATGATATCTCGGCTTGATACCAGCTGCCAACTTTGATATCAATACAGAACCATTTGGTTGTTTCGTCGGTTGGTTGTGTGAATGCTTCCAAACTTCTGCTGGCCAAATAGATGTCAACAACATATCGACACCTGAGAATCCAGCTTGTGTTCCCAATGGTATTAGTAACTCCTGTAAAATACATAATACGTATTTTTCAACAATTTCCAATGAAAAATGTAACCTCTATATCTTTACTGTCAAATTGGTAATCCTCTTTCGAAGATCCTTCGACGCCGCTGAGATATGCAATTTGCAAACCTATAAAACCACATAAACGACCAATAAACTGAGTGAATTAACCCGAAGCAGTACTCAACATTCCTTTCCTTCCAAGATAAGTCAAGTTTGATGAAAATTCAATAGATTCTTCTGGGTATAAATACGCAATGCGTTTTTCAGTGGGGCCTGGAAGTATACTTTTGAACAAATTATATTATTAATTTACCTAAAATATATGTTGGAATAGGGAATTCAATTATTCCATTAACGATCTTTTCATTTTCTTCGTCATTGTCTCCGAAAAACTCACCAACACAGAATAATGCATCAAAAGGACCAGCCTGAAAATTAGATAAATAAGTCTTTAAAATTAATATTTATATCATAAACATTAATGTTAAATGATAGTGAGGAGCTTCATATGTAACTTAATGTAAATTCCGTCCTAAAGCACGAATACATTTGGCCAAATGCATTAGGAAGCGTATTTTCGTATATTTCAAATGCGGCTGTATAGTATACACGCTGATTAAGGTTTAAATAGTTATAAGACGCGTAGTGTAACTATTAAAAAAGAAGAATGAAAGAAAAAAATGAGAGTATCATTAGTGAATCTCAAAATAATTTAAGAAATATTGTCAAAAACCATTATATGAAATCATAAAACAATGACGACGACTGAAACAACCACAGTGTTTCCGTCTATTTGTTTTTTTTCATTAACGACGAAGCATTCTGAGTTTTTTGAAATATAGCACGACATGGTTACGGTAATTATGCTAAAGGAAATCGGAGGCCCTCCGTAGTTGTTGTACTTTCCCATATTATTAAAATGGTGAATTAGACTTTTCTAAAAAAATAGAAAAAAAATAATAATAATAAAAGTAAAATATATTTAAATAAATATAATATAAATTTAGCTGCCGATAGGTTTGTTTGTCTGACGGTAATAATTTTCCATCCCACGCCGAGAAAATATTTTTAACACATGCAGATCTTCAGCATTCATGGCAAACAAATTAAGATATATATATATATATATATATAATTACATTTTTAAAGGTTAATAATTTTAAAATATGACAATACAGAAAAGGAAATTTAATATTACTAAGAATTGTATGTCTTAAAATACAAAATTGAGCCATAGAATATCCAATTTTTGATCCCATTTACACTGGTCAATCCGAACGCGTCCGCCACGAACTAAACACGCTTTGTTAACGAGAGATATCTTAAAAACACCGATTTTAAGTATTCAGAAGCACGGTAAGAGAGAAGAAACATTTTTACTGTATACAAAATAGTTGAAACATTTAATCACACCGTAAATATATTTTTTAATTCCAAAATTGATTTAAAAATCCTTTTATTTCAATTTTAATTTATTTTAAACCTGGACTACCAGAATTTGAATAATTCTTATTAAAACATTTTTCGTCCGTCGCCGAAGCGCGTTTTGTCTCTCAACCGACGCGTTCGGATTCACCACTGTTACAAGAATATATAAACATTTTAAAAAAAAAACGGACAAGTCTTTATTTCTCATTTTTAGGCTAACCTCAAATTTGAATGTAGCATGAACTGACATAATGGTTTCAATATAATGAAAAGTTTCTGTCTACCTTACCACGCCAATTGAAATAAGAAGGAGGAGCGCAGTTAAAGCGTTTAACACTACTATTGTAGAAAAATAATATTATACTTGAAAGATAATTTTGGGTAGATCTATTAAGTTGACGTGAAAATCAGTCCACTATATTTACGTGGAAATTATATACTTGGTAATATTGCTATTTTCAATTGGCGTGTCTTACAAATTTACATTTTATAAAAGGCACTCCTTTTTTTCACGCATTGTCAATACTCTTTAAAACATAGAAGTTTCCATGTTTAAAAAATGGAACTGTATCAAGAAAAATTTAAAACTGTAAAGTCACAAAATTAGTTCTCATCTTATTTCACAAACGAGTTTGATAAATGTATCACCATTCGAGAACAAATAGAAAAAATACGACATACACATTCAATCGTTCAAAATTAAAATATATTATCAAGTATTTTCAAATCTCGATATAGCATGTACATTTTAGACAACATGCGGATATCAGATTTAACTTATAGTCAAGACTATATAATTTATATGATTCTATCGTTACCGCTATTCTAGTCAACATGCTCATGACAATTAAAAAGTAAACAACCTTGGACTTGTTAACACTGTTAACCTTCTTGATCAAATCTAAAAATTTTCCATTGACTGCTCCACATGATAATATTTTAACGGTGTTTTCGTTATTACTCATCTGTTAATTTATTCATAATTATGAAAATTTAGTCTTATTTAAATATGAATCTTTAGATTTATTAACGAATATGTACACCAAAAATACAAATACATCCCATTTTTATTGTACAAATTTTAATCATCATGGCAATCATCACTGTTATGCAGTGATCTTGAATCTCCTGGACATTGTTCATTTAATTCATTTTCATCTTCGAATTGAGTTCCGCACCATATACAGTACGAATGAGTTGATCTCAAATATTGAGTGATTAGTTCCAAATGTAAATTTAAATCATCTTCAGGGAGATCGTTATAATTAATTTCCGGCTCTGCTTCCAGACCATTGGAATAAACATATCTTGAAAATATAGCATTTTTATTAATAGTTTTAAAATATTAAATTTACTTTTCATTATCCTCGTTCTGATTTTCTTTGACAACTACCGATGAACATTTTGGAGTCTCCTCGTCATCTTCTTTAACCTTGAAACTTCGCCAAAACCAGGCATCTCTCGGAAAACTGAGTTTCATCCTAAACATTTCGTCTTAAGAGAAAAGTATACATATTTTGACTGTGTATTCCGCTTTAAAATTTCATACCGGATTCCTAGATTCATATTTATACGTAAAAGGGCTTGATATACGTTTTTTTTTTAAATTTCTGGATTCAGTATTTCGCATATTGAATTTTTATTCCGAAATTGAAAATTTTAATTCAATTCCGAATACCCTTTTCCGCAAAGTTTTCAATTTTATTCCGGATTTTTTTAAAATTTACCATTCATTGCGAATATATACCTGTGATCCAACTCCTCGCAAACTTTTCTGCTACTGTGTAAATCTTTAACAATGGTTTTAACAGAGCTTTGAACTCTTCTTCTTTTACGAAAATCCTCAATCAGCTCTTCCTAAACATATTATAAATAATCTTTAAATATTATTTAACATTACGTGTTTTTCAGCCCTCTCTTTCATTATCTTCATATGTTTCTCTACTTTTTCATTTCGCTCTGATTCTTCTTGTGCCTCATGTCCCAATCCTTTTCGATTTACTTTTATTTCAATGGGAATTGGTGTTGTTAGTTTGGGCCGGTCATCTGAATTTGATTTTAATCAAATTGACAATTTTACAGAAGACGTATATGAACATTTATTTATTAACAAATACAAATCTAATGAAACTTACGATTTTTCGATATTTAAACGCACTTTATTAATTTTCACGTGTTATTGAAGAAAAAATTTTCACGTAAATTTTACAGCTTTCCATCAAACTATCTATAGCGCCTTAAATTTTTACAAAAATTTGGATTCAAGTTACTTTTCTGAGGTCCTGTTTTTGTCGAATTCATTTGGTGCGCAAACTTTAAGTAATCTCGTTTCCACGTCGTTTATGATGAAGAAAGGTTATTAGGATAGAAATTAACTTAACAAATCTACCAAGGTTCAAGAGACCGCAATAGCGAGAGAATCGACTTTGACGGAGGATATACATTTTTTCGGATAATATAAACGTGATACTAACCAGAATCGCGTTGCTTCCCGAGTGTCATTCCAGGTTTAAAACCCATTTTCGCAAGCAGAGAAAACCCCTTACATTCTTCACTTATTGGTTTAGATAAAGCTTCATCTCGTCTTTCCTTTTCTGAAATATTTATTATAATAATAGCAACTCTCAAGTCAAGATACCTCGTTCATCGGGATGTTTTCGTTTTTGTCTAATAACTTCTCGTGATTCTTCAAATCTGGCATTAATCTTTAATAAACGCTGATGTTCTCTAGATCGAGCCAATCCTAGATTTATATATATATATATACATATATAATCACTTCCAACCTGTGCTAGTATCACTGATTCCTAGCAATATTTCATCTGACATATAATCATCTTCCATATTACAATATATGTTCTCTGTGACTTCTATAATGTCCAAGTTTAATATATTCTTTAAAGATTACATTATAAATTCAATTGAATAACAAATATAGAATCTTGTTAAATTTACCAGATTTTTTTTTTGATTGTTTTGAAATCTCAAATACATTATACACAAAAATTTTCAATTTTAATTTTGGAGCAGAAAAGAAATTTAAAATTGTCGATGTTTTACGTGGTTTTTCGTAATATTGCCTATGTCTTTTGTTCAACGAAATTTTGCGGGCGTATTTTTCATTTTTTTTTTCTTTAAAAACTTCTTCGACATAGTGCCAAACTAATGAGTACTTTGAATTAAGACGATTTATAGAATACGTAAAATTTAAGAAACAATTTTTTTTTGATAAATTCACCGGCTCTATATAAAAGCAATTGGAAAAATGCAATAACTTGTAATATTAATTTGTTTTGTTGTTTTTATGAACTTCATACAATTAGGTACTTCTTAGGCCTAATCTTGGGTATTATTAACACCTCATTCATAGATGAACAAATAATTCAGTAATGGATGTGCAATATTTCGCAACGGCGTCACTCATTGCGTATAGCATCTTTTTTACTCTATTGCTCTTTTGCTTTATGAATTTCCGATCATTCATTAATTTTAAGAAAATTTTCTTCAAAAATTGTGTTTTGCTTTAATATTGTTCAATGATAACTTTATTTCACAAAAATAGTAACGTTTTTTTTAAATTATTTTTTACTTTTGTTGAAATTTTATATAAGATGATCACAAAAGTTCCAAAAAGTTCCCAAGAATATTACTAATGATTAAATTATTAGATAAAATTTGTTAATTTAATAGTGAGAAAACTAATTTTTAAGTTTTTGCTCTTGATATTTTCCCCCTCTTCAGTTCATTTTATCTTCCTCCCCTAAAACCTGTTTGGTGATCAAGTCAGCAGCTGCTATGTTCTACGTCATTCAACATTTGATGCTATATTTCCTCTATTTTCTTTATTTCTATTTATAAAAAAAACAAAACAAAGAAATTTCTATTGGTAAAATTGAATAAACTCCAGTAAACAAAATTTGTTATCAGTTATATTTGTTTTCATTTAAAAATGATTTTGTTAAACTTTGCTTTCCACTCGAAATATCAAATTTTTTAGCATTGCGGATGGTAGAAAATATATTGTGACACTGGAGATCAGGAATTAGACTTATATTAATCGCCTATTCACAATAATGGATTTTATGATATCACACTTTTGCGATGAACAAAATCATCAACCACTTTATAAGACGAGGTTCAGTACATTATTTTAGGACTAAAATATAATTATATTTCAGAAAAGTGTCCCTTACTGGAGGGTCTGGCCCAAAACTTTTAAGTACATCTTCAAATGATGAAAATATATATAGTGATTCGGAAAACTATTTACCACCCGAAACGGAATTAGGAAATATTGAATATAAGGTATTAAAATTTTCAAGCATTAAAACATAGTTGTATCATTAGGCAAAATTGGTTAATATATCAGAATATCGAATACAGCATCTTATAACTCAAATGAAATGGAGATTACGGGAAGGCCAGGGAGAAGCAATTTATGAGGTATTATACGATTTGTACATTAAATGTATATATATGTATATAGTTGGGAGTGGAAGATGGTGGAGCTATGGCAGGCTTAACCGATCGCGAGTTGGCTGCTTCATTGAACACCCTTCGAAAAATGACACAAGCTTTAAATGCAAGCATGCATATCTTAACCGAGAGAGAAGTCTCGTTAAAAGGATCGTCCGAACGAAGAACAGTAGTGGAAGTTTTAGTGAGAAAAGTTCCAGATAGCCAACAATTCATCGAGTTAAGGTTTATAACATATTTTTATAATTTATAATTTCTATTTTTGTATTTTTAGACTCGCGGTACTAGGTGGATGTAACGTAGGAAAATCAACTCTTTGTGGAGTATTAACTCAAGGATATTTGGATGATGGAAATGGCAAAACCAGATTGAACTTGTTTCGGTTAGTTTTCTATTGATTAAATTATTGTATTATTGATGACAGTAATTCCGAATCCGTTTTTGAACATCGATTCCAGGTCTCCGGTTATGAACAAATATTTTTAATTACTCGCTCATTTTTCCTTATTTTCGCTTAAAGTCGAAACCTGAAAACGTATAACTGGTTCTCGATCCAAAGTTTTTACATTCGATTCCGGATTACGTTTGTCAAAATTTTGCAATTCTTGTGTACCTTTGCAAGTGATTTTGCCTCGTGTATCAATAATTGAAAACTCGGCAAGAACACCCACTTGCTTTCGAGGAGGATTCTTCTCAACTTTTTTCTTTCAGATATCCTCATGAAGTAAAAACGGGAAAGACTAGCTCAGTATGTCTCGATGTCATAGGATTTAACAATCGCGGAAAAGTAAGCTATTATTATCCCCTTAAATTTTATAAACACCATTTTAGCTGCTAAACTATGCCAATAATTCATTAGAAGAAATTGTCGAAAAATCAACGAAACTTGTGACATTGATTGATCTTGCCGGTGACTCTAAATATATGAAGACAACAATTCATGGGCTTTCGGGATATTGGCCGCATTTCACTTGCTTGTACTATTACTATTTTATTGTCCTTTTCAGAGATCGGTGCCTAATGGAAGAGGAAAAAAATTAGGATGGAATGAGGTTCTCGTTTGGACGGCCTCTCTTTTTAGACGGCCATTCTTTTTTACGAAATTATGGGCAGCACATATTTAAGAGGAATTGAGAAAAATGTTTTTTGTGGCCCCATAATTTTCTCTTCTTTTATTACTCTTCCATTAGGCACCGATATCTGAAAAGGACAATATAAACCTAAATTTACTCTTGTTTCAGAATTGTGGCCGCTGATACTGGACCAACCACTGCTACTAGAGAACATTTAGGCTTGATTGCTGCTTTAAATTTACCATTATTTGTAGTTATTACGAAGAGAGATCTCGTTGACAAAGTCACGTTGGATAGGTATTATTGTATAGTAATATTTTTTTTATAATTTTTTTTAGAGTTGTTAAAGATGTAGCGGCTCTTTTGAAAAAAGCTCGCATGGTTTCTTCGGGAAAACGAATAAAAACTAAACGAGATGCCGTGAAGTTTGGTACTTTGAAGTAATTATCTTAATATTTAATATTCAGAGCAGCAAAAAACTTGTGCAACAATAGTGTTGTACCTATGATTTGTGTTTCGTCTGTGACTGGTGAAGGATTCCGTCCCCTTCGAACATTGCTTAATCTTTTGTCAACTGCGGGGACTGTTGAAACGCGTAAGAAACTCTCCAAAAACGCAATGCTTTTTACCATTGAAGAACTTTATAATGTACCACACGTAGGACATCTTTGTAATAATAAAAATATAACTATAACAATATTTAAAGGTAGGACATGTTGTCGGTGGAATGCTATCTGAGGGTCAATTACATGAAGGAACTGATGTACTTGTTGGACCACTAAAAGACGGAACATTTGAAAAAGTATCTGTGTGTTCGATTAAAAGAAGCCGGCAATCAGTTGGAAGCGTTTACCCAGGAGAAGCAGCATCTGTCGCTCTAAATTTACCAAAAGGAATTAACCTGAGAAGGGTTTGTTGAGAAATTAAAGATATAAGTCATAATTCCTTCAGGGTATGGTTTTGGCTGACATGAATACCGCGCCGATTGTTTGTAGGCGGTTCTATGCAAATATTCTCTTGTTGTATCATTCCACTGCGAATATATGTATTGGTTTTCAAGCTACAGGTAACACATTACACATTAAATTTATAAATTACACGTACATGCAGTTTTCATTGGATCTGTTTGCGGTACCGCGAAAATTGTTGCTATTGATGATTCAGATGCCATAAAACTTGGTCGCTGGTATCGTGTAGAGCTGTGCTGGTCTTATCAACCTGAAGTTATACGTGTCGGTCAGCCCATTATTCTGAGACAAGCTAAAACCAAGGGAATGGGTGAAGTTGTCGAGGTCGTAGCAATGGAGTAGGAACAAGTGTTGACAATTAATTATTAGAATTACTTTTACTTCTGTACATAATGTAGAGAACTATACCTATACATACTGTATATATATATATATATATATACATTTTCTGATCTTGAACATAATGCTGTGCATTTCTAATCAATTTTATTTTGCATTTTGTTCAATAGTTTGTTCATTGTTCACAAATTCGCACCCGGTTTATATTATAACTGCGGGACACCTTCATCAACCAAATTTTTTAGTCTGTAATTCGAATCAAACTTGTCCCTTCTTACCTGGAGCTATCTGTAGATTTTTGTTTTTCTAAATTATTTCTAATAAAATTAGAGTTCATAATTATAAAAATTTATTCAATCACAGCTTATATTTGAATATACATTCTCAAAGTATGAAATACTATAACGCTATACATTTAAATACATATATGTCAGAATTTAGATTAAACTACAATTCAAGCAATAAGATATTATGAAAGATTAATAATACATTATCTGTGTAATTCAGCTATTGATGTTAACCAAACGGTCAAGGCAGGCATAATGATAATTCAGATTTTTTTGTAGAATAATATGTATGCCGTTCGATTCTGGAAAAGATAACATGTGTAACACACTATTTCATATTGCAAAAAAAACATCAAGCTTATTCAAAATGGATAATATGGAGTCCGTATTAAACTCCGAAATATTAAATTTTAATATAGAATTATCATTATTCTAAAATCATAAAAAATGTTAAAACGGAATTTCTGAAACTCACTTTACAATATATATTAAATATTAAGTTATTATTGATAGAGCAGGGATAAATAATAGGGTTAAAAATCTAATCTAAAATAATAGGGTTTAAAAATCACAACGGTAACTCACAAAAGCCGCGTCCACGGCAGTTACCATATCATATGTTTCATAATACTCGGATTTTTACGAGGAAAAATGACATAACTGAATAACGGAAAGAATGTATTACAAATAATAACAATTTTGATGAGGAGTTAAATTTCTTCGACAATTTTTGTGTTTTATGTTTAGATGGTATATCTATCACAAATTAATATCGCTATTTTAAAAATTTTAACGTTTTTAAGTCCTATTTAATTATCGTTATTTATATTTTTTAATTCCGTAAATATTAGTTTACGTCTTAATGTGTTATTTGACGTTATCAGGCGTGATGATTAAATTTCAGAATTCGGAATCGAAAAAGGGATAAAGGTTCTGCCTACAGTGAATATCAGTTCATTGATTAAAAGGATTATAACATTAATAAACTTACATCAATGGCTGATTCACTAGTCTGTGTCACCGACTCATCATCGAATCTATACCACTTCTCCTCCCTCAGATGCGACGCAATTGAGGTATAATGGCCCGAATTCAATCGACCACTATGATTCTAAACCAATTAAATTATTATATTTATTGTTTTTTTTTTAATTACAGTTACTCCATACAACCGGTATCTTGTATTGTCATTTCTGGCAGGTGTAAAATTATGTAAGAAATTCGTCGGATCAAACGAATTGATTTCGAACTCAACAGGAGCCGAATTTTTCACAAAGTCTCCGTTGACTAATGAGAATCGTTTCAAGTGGATAACCTTAATTATTTCGTAAAAAAACATTATAAAATAACACTAACCAAAACTGGAGGCAGAGACCATAGTTTAGTGCTTTTAATCGCTGGCTGCGGTGTTTTACACCTTGGACAATTCCAGCGACTATCACCGTCGAGTTTCTACAAAAGATCTATTAACGAATATTGCAGTTTCTGAAAACTAAACCGTTTGCGAAAAATGTGATTTTAAGCAGTCTCGGAGAATATATCCTCCATTTGTCGATGACAGCAATTCGACAGAGAGTAAAGTATTGTCCTCGAAAGTAGCCGATGACTCCGAGCATTTGCAGCAACGTAACTCAGAGACGGTCAAAATCTGAAATGAATATCAATCAACGTAATTATTATATGTTTTAAATTAAACGACTAACGCTAAATATCTTATTAACAGGAGAGAATGAAAATTGACGATTCTTGTTTGTGAAATCATTGGCATCGTTGGCAATCCTATCACCTCCTTTATAATTTTGCTCAAAAGAAATCCTCTTCATAACCTTAAAAACAAAAAAAAAATCATTTAAAAATGGCATCACAACTGCACCTGATTTGTGTCTTCATGAAGGGCATCCAACAAAAACAATTGAAATTCACTAGCATCATGTTGCTCACCATCAGCTAGTGAAGAATTTACTTCCTTGGCAAATAATTCCTAAATAATTTTGTTAAAACTATACATTAAAACAGAAAATATACAAGGAATCGTTTTGGACGAATTGCTTGAAATCTTCCACTCCAAACAATATCAATCAGTACAGAAAAAGCTGCGGAAATAACACCTGATGTTCCCATTTTATTATTCGTGTTCACCTTGGACAGAAAGTTCTCTTTAGTGAAGACATCTATTAAGAGTGGCGTTTGAAATAAACACTAAAACCAAATAATAAGATTCTAGTTCATATTATCCTTCTACTTGGAGAGTTGCAGACATGAAGCACGTATTACCCATATTATATAAACCCGTCATGCCTGGCTTCTAAAAATAACCTTAATTAATTTTCCAATTCAAATAGTAAAAACATTTTGGCTCCATCGCGATCCAGATACTTCGAATGAATCCATTATCGTTTGGTAAACTCTAAGAAGTCCCTGTTCATGATCATCTCTATAACATTTTCCATTATTAAAACCATTTTTTATGATTCAACAAATAGGTAAAGTAATTTCGTAATCAATTACAGAAATTAATTTCATTTTTCTTAAACAATAAAATTACAATTGGCGATTTACTGCGACTTTTCAATCCAATATCACAATTTTTACACTAAAATGGGACTATAATCACATTACCTTACAAAAAATATACTATTATATTAAAAATTTTTAATTATTGTTTGTAATCCGTATAGAAAAATTAACTAATTCTCAAAAAATATTTCTCCGCAAAATACTATATTAATTTATTAAGTTATATGGCTCAATTACTAAAAACTATATTCTAATTTTAATTAATACAAACGTTTGATTTATCGATTTACAGTACATTTGAACAGGTAATAGATTACGAAACCACCATAACATCACGAATCAGAAATGGCTATGTTCTCAGAGTAAAATTAAAATTTAACTCACGTTATAAAACTCGGTTTAGTTGCTCGGTTAAACGTAGGCCTTGATGAATTATTTGAACTTATAGACGATTTTCTGTTTTCTGGTTGTAGTGGAGTGGATGTGATTTGTGATAGACTAGACTTTTCTATCAATTTTGGCTTCATTGATCTATCCGGCAATGGTGCGGTCGGTTTGGATATCTGAGGAGGTGGAAACGGAACAGCCGAATTTGGAAAATTCAAATCATTTATAGTCGTAGAAGTTATTGGCGTTTCCACAGGCGTCATGGGTTGCATATTATCTAATTGTATATATATTTAATACATTTAATAAAATATAATACTTGTAGATGGAGTCGTCGGTTTAACAAAAATTGGTTCATGTGTTTGCGGTCTTCTAGGAACTTTGGCAGCAGAGATTTGATTGTTTGTAGAATCACGCATAACAGAATTTTCATTTGGAATCGTTGATGATTGTTTCCTATCCAAATCGTCGAGATTTGCGAATTTCATAGATGATAAATCATCTGAAAATAATATTGCGGGAAATATTAAATGCTGCGCTAACAATAAAATTACTTCGATATTTGGATATCACACTGTCAATCTCATCTGCAGGAGGTCTTATGTTTTCATTTGGTTCTCCACGAACGTAAGTTGGGTACTGCATTTTCCACTTTTTAAATCCGCCTTCTAGAAACAATGGTTTGTCTTTAAGACGTATATCCGACCCAATATACTAAGACGAACAAAATCATTAAAATAAAACTCATTATTCACTTACATCTGTGAGTGCACGGTACATGAAATTTGCCTTTGTACCAGCTTTTATCTGACCATTAACTAATTGTGCAGAATCATCATCCATTAAAACAACAAAGTCAACATCGGATAAGCGATTAAGAAATGCTCTCTCTCCGACAATCAAATTATTTCGGATACTTGAGTATATCATGGCCTCTGTTACGATTTCAAACGGAATATTAACAACGGTTATGGAGTTTCCTTTGGGATAATATATGTGTTCGCTTTTGTTTTGTCTAAATTATTCTAAGTATAAATAATCTAACCTTTAAAAAAACCTGTAGTCAAATATTATGGCACTCTTTTTATCCGACTCTTTTTCAATCATTCTAATCAGATCCTTCGGGATTATAGTAATACTCGAACTTCTGTTTTTACTTGGAAATGTATTAGAGTCCTGTTCGAGAGGTTCGATAGAGTTTCCTCGTTCAATTTTATCATTTCGCAATCTCTGTTCATCGTATTTCTAAGAAACATAGTTTGAGACAAATTTTAGCTTATGATAAACAAATTAAACCAATTTTACTATTATAAAAAAAAGTTATCAGATAAATTTGAAAAATTATACCTTCATCAGCAACGACTGGAGATCAGATAATTGATGTAAACACTCTTCAAACTCTCCGTGAAACAATAATTTTTTGTCCTTCTGCGTTAGGAATTGTGAAAAACCATTATGTTTTCGAATTATTTCCGCCATTTCAGCGGATCTCATATAATATTTATATTGAACTTCGACTTCACCACGAGAACGTCGCGCATTTTCAATAAGCTTCTTGAATGAATTATAAATCCTAATAAGAATCACAGTAAATGATGACCAAATAAGACTCACTCGTCACATTTCATTCGTTCGAGTTTTTGGGACAATTCTCGTGGTATTGAGCTGCTACTTTGTAGCTCATCAATGTTCTTGTATGTCAAGCCACTGCTATTCATGATAACATCTGAAAGTATATCAAATATAAATCAATAATAATATTGAAATAATCCTAATAATAACTGGTAAATAAAGAACTATCACTGTACAGAAAAAGTTAAAATAAACGAAAAAGTATAATCCCTTATTAGTGACATTGAAATAAAGGTTACAAACTTATTAAAACATATTCGCGAAACGTTATCACACACATAAATTGATATCCTTAACGTTTTATCGTCATGTTTCGTATAGAAAAGCTTTAACTTTTTCTGAAGCCCTTCGTCGTCGACGCAATTACTCGTCAATTTCTATGTCTACACGGTGGTACCTATATCCGACGACAATTTCATAAACGTCGTATACGTGAACTGAAAGATTTGGGGAATAGTGATATTATCATTATTTTATTAAACGTGATTAAATATCGTATAAACGAGCATTGCATATGGCGTGTCTGATTATAACCCATCTTATGTTTTAACGCGAAGCACGACGACAAAATAGTCTCATTTTAACTTAAATTTGGAAGAGAAAATAAGATATTTTATAAAAATTTATTTATTAATAACTTATCAATTCACTAACTTATTAAAAATAAATTAATTAATATATAATTTTCACGTAAATAAATAAAACAACTCTTGCAAACAAAAAATCAACATTAATATCCGTAAAGATGAGACGAGAAACTTTAGTTGTAATTCAAAAATATTTAAGATTTTGTAATTAGAATTATATAAAGATTAGACGATATAAATTGTAATAAATATATTAACTATTATTTATTTCCTTTTCTTGTGATGGTCCGACATTTTTTGACTCCTTGATGGCGAATGGTTTCCATAAATCCTTTGAATTAAATCAAACACTCTTTCCTATATATTATTAATTTATAAGTCAAATAGCAGCTATAAATTACCTGATTGAAAAATGCAAGTGCAAGACATATAAAGAAAGGTAACGACAACAGAGATCCAATATTAATTTCAACATCGTTTGACTTCTTATGTGAAGTTAATGGAACACGAACTACTCTCATTTGGGAATCCGCATTGAACAAAACTTAAGCTAAATATGTTTAAATTTTGTAACAATGAAACAAACCTGTCTTTGCAGAAAATGCCATTGGTGGTTTTTCAGGCTCCACACGAACACTATATTCGGCCCCATCTCTATTTATATGAGATAAATAGTATAAGCTTTGTGGCGACTTTATCGACGTTGTTTGCACATGATCATTTCCACGAGTAACTGTCAATCGAACCGATTGAACATCTTTAATTCCGGAAACGTCAAGTTCCACAGCTACATCGGTTGTTTTTTCCAAAGCCGTTGCAATAAAATCGAGACCACGCACATCCTCAGCAGTCATTGCTACAGTAAATTGTCCCGGGAAATTATGTGGAGCTGGTGATCCATCAGTATAAACTTTCGCATAGACATTATATTTGCAATTGGGAAGAAGTGCGCGTAACCTAAACGTGCCGTCAGCGGCAGTTGTTGCTTCTGATTGATGGTTATCACAATTCGCTGATAATGCCTCAATAATAACATTGGCAACGGCACTTCCAGACATTTCACGAATCCTTCCATGTGCACTAAACGATACACGTTTTCCTTTCAGAACAATAGTGTCATGTTGTCCTTCTTTCACGTTAATTGTAGTCGTAGACGGGGTAAATTTGTATTCTTGTAGTATTGGACGAACAAAATATTCTCCAGGAGCCAAAGCGACAAAATATTTCTGTCCCTTTTCGTCCAAAACGTTGTTAGACCGGTAATCTGATCCAGCTCCTTTACCACCAACCAAAGATAATAAAACGCCGTTGAGTGGTTCACCGCTATTCTCATCAACAACTTTGATCAATAATTGGCTCAGCTTTACGCTATCAAAGTGGCCCAACTTCGAAGTCGGTGAAAAACGATATCCATCAAGATCAGCGTTGATTTTGAAATCCTCAACCCGCTTCACAGGTCCCAATCTAAAATAATTTTAATTTTAAATTATAGGAAATAAATTATATATTAGGACTATTGTACTTTTTCCTTTGTGGTCAGACCATTAAAAATCGGTTTTTCTTCCATTAGGAAACGATTTTTGAAAAGTATAATACGTATTATTAATAATATTTCATAAAATAATTGTATTTTAAAGTTTTAAATCGAACTTGGATAATTCCCTTGCCGTTCAGCGGTTGCGATAGCATCGACTTATACAGAATAATCACTCGAAAAATACTAAAACACACCACACGCAAATTTCAATTTTGCATAGTTTAATCACTTATTACGAATTTTCACGTAGACTTTTGTATAGTTTAAAAATCGTAACTATTTCAATTTAGACAATCCATATAGCACACAACAATTTCTATTAATCAATGATGAGCTAATGGCTTAACTGACGCTGTAATTTTGTTTTTGCGGGTGGCGTGCAAATGTGAATCTTTTACTATCAACCTTCAGATAATATAAGCTTTCAACTGTTTAGTTAAAATAACCTACTTATAATTTCCTTTTTTATCAGTTGTTGACTTAAGAATTATAGCATCATCAGTTTTCAATACAGCAGTTATCTAGAAAAAAATATAGTTAAAACCCGTAAAATTACAGAATACCTTGACACCCTCGACAGCTGGCTTAACCGAGCCATCAATGTATATTCCTTTGAATGATTTAAAGGAGACTGCGTTTTCAACACATTCACCAGAAAAGTGGAAAACAGAAGATGTTGGCTCAAACAAACGTTGCGACGAGTGAGGAATTAGCACAATCTTCTCGTTAATTTGAGATAAAGGCTGTTCAAATGTGAATTTTCCAGATTCAGAGTAAGGCACTATTATTTCCTTTTCGCCATTTGACTTGATTTTCAAAAGAACCTTAGCGTTTTTATCACCCTGGAAATCAACGCTTCCCCCAACAACAGCGGCAACAGCTTTTTCAATATGAACACCTTCATAAGGTATGCTCAATTCGAGCTGGTCATTCTCAAATTTATAACATGATTCCAACTGGAATAAATATCGACCGGATGTGGGAACACAGATCGATACAAGTCCATTCTTTGTAGAAGCAACACCTCGGAGTTGTTTTTTGTCAATATTTGACCAAGACTTAAATTAAACAAAATCATTGAAAAACTAGAATACTATTTTACGATTTTCGCGTCATGGGAAAATTTCATATTGGCGGAGAATCCATTTTGAACGAAGTGAACTGTTGGTTCAAGTTTCGTTTCTTCGATTGTAACCGGTAATTGCGACTTCTCCCAACAACCTCTTTTGTTATCATCGAGTACAACTAAAAATAAAAATACAATCTACACTTATTATTATTATTATGAAAACCTTTATATTGTCCAGGGCCGACACCATTGAACGCCAGAACATCATTTCCTTCAATCGTCTTGATATGTGTATCCTCGTTAAGGTAAAGTGAAACTTTTGAAAGAGGACACGCTCCTGAAAAATTTAATTCAAACACTATAATAAAAAAATTTAAAAAAAAACCAATGCAAGCAATATGAACATGAAGATCAGTTTTAAAATGTGTAAATTTTAATCCAAGAACAGGCTTCGAACTAACATCGACTGATATCTCCTTCGGGGTGAGTGAAGACTCGGAAGAAAGAGGCTAAAAAAAATTAGTCAACGTATTAGCCAAATTTATAATTTTACTTCGATTTTATATTCCCCAGGAGCAACTGATACACAGAAAGAACCGCTAGATGTTTCAATATTAATAGTGTTTCCAGTTTTCTTGTTCTTTAATTTTAAAGCGTCATATTTTCCTGATTCGGATTTTTCTACATGTCCACAAACATTGAATCTATAAAAAATCAAATGTTAAAAAATCATATATATATATATATATATATATTTACTTCTCAACAGTAATCTCTATGGGCTTCATATCTTTAAGAGAAACGCGTTGGTTCACAGTGGAAAATTGTGTATTTTCCGAGACTGCTGTTATTTCAACTGTTGAATCCTCTTTTAATTCGTAAACTGGAACATATCCATCCTCGTTTGTGGTTCCAACAGATTTTCCATTCATTCTAACTTCTACTGAGCTTAATCCTTTTCCATTACAAGCTACTCGAACAGATGTTGAAACTGCATTTGCAATAAATTTTACCTACATCATACGATACAATCAATAACGATATAATGCATCAACTTACAGCATCATTTTTTTGATGGAAATCAATAATTTGTTCGTTAGGATTAAATACCACGACATCATTATTATTAGAAGAATAAGAAGCACCGATTCTATACTTCCCAGCAGGAACACACGCAATGTCCAACTTTCCATTTTTATCTGATTTTCCCAACATGCACTTATATTCATTTCCTCTTTTAGCACAGTGAACATTTGGAATCTCAACTTTAGTAGCACTAGTCAAAATAAGCAAAGCATCGGAGAATTGTCTATTGTTTTCGGAAATAACATTTATGTTCATTGTATATCCAGAGATCCTCAAATTTGGTTTGACATCTACAGGCTTATCAGAGACCTTGACAGTAGCTTTTCCATTAGAGATACATTCAGACGCTTGTGGATCAGTGGAAACTTCATACACACCCGGAGAAGCTTTGAATCTGTAGCTTCCACCTTCCACAGTTTCCGTTATATCAATTGTCTTTCCATTTTCAACTAAGTGAAGTTTCAATCCAGCGCCAGCTCCATCAACAATTCCATAAACGGATAGAGCATCCAACATGAAAATAATATCTTCATTTTTTGAGCAGGGATCGTTTACACCATCAAGTTTTAAATCGAACTCATTTGGTTCTAAATCAATAAAATTTTTCGTACATATAAAAATCTCCATTTACCAAAATAATAGCCATCCGGTGATGACACTTTCATTGAGTATTTTCCCTTATTATAAATCGGAATCATAAAGTATCCATTAGAGGGATTTAGTTCCTCTTCATGTTTTAAATTTCCTTCAGAATTATATAACTTAACCTAAAATTAATTAAATTTCCAAAGATTAACTTTAAAAATAAAACAATAACTAACCTTTATATTACTATAATCTAAATTTACATTGTTTCGCGATTTTACAAATCCTCCGCAACTAAATACATCCCCAAATCCTTGATGTACTGATAATAAAGCAACCAAAATACTTATAATTGGTCGTGAACCCATGTTCTAAAAGTAAAAACGTTATTAAAAATAATTGCATATTTAGGAACAAATAAAATTTTTCTTAATAAAATTAATGGAAGAGTATTGCGCATTCGTCGCGGTTAGTCCGTTAATATTAGGCCTCAGAGATATCGGCAATATTGGTTTGTATTCCGGTTTCCGTTCCGGTAATCCATAACAATGATAATAAAAAATTTATATAATCTTTAAGAAAGTTCGTGGCATATAAGATTTGTATCAGTTCACAAAGTTATTAGACAAATTTGTAATTAAAAAATCAATAGAGTAACATTACAATAGTTTGTAATTTTTGATTATTGATAATGGTTATCATGATTTCTTTCTAGAAAAACAATAAGTATAATATATTTTTCTTGGTATATTATGAAAAGAGCGCTCCTAAGTATTACCTAAGTTATAGAGTAAAATTGTTGCAAACTATTTGAGAAATAACCTTATTGCGTAGTCGATTTACTACAATTCGAGAACCAATTTTAAATTTTTAAAAATATCACCGTTTTAATTAATTTACGTGGTCGGGGTGAGCCGTGTTAGTAGGAATTGACGATTTATTATTTTGAATACTTCGTACTGTAGACAATTACAAGTTTGAAGAGGCTGTTGTCCAAAGAACTTCCGTCTTTATGGACCTGTTAAGCATTTCCGTGTCACTTATATTTAAACGTAATGAAACTGTAATTACGACCTTGATGACATCAACCAAATTTTTAATCTTCGATTCTCTCTTTTAGATCCTATGAGTCTTCTATAAAAGTCTACCATAATAATAAATCGTCTCCAAACAGTTTTTTTCTCAAACATATTTCAATAATAAAAAAAAATCGAATAAAATCGTGAACCAATATTGCATGTGTTGAGACGGAATGCGGAATTGAACTTAAACTATAATCCGTAACTAATTTTCAGGTGCATATAAGCGAAAGCGCGCGCGTTTTGTGAAATGAGAAATAACGTAACATTTGCAACTTTGTAACCCAACGGAATTAAAACGCTACGGAAATTACCTTTTAAAATATAAGATGTAATGAAATCACTGAATCCGGAACTCCGTATACGAAAATCAATCGGTATCCTTTTCGTAATAGAAAACTGAAAATAGTGGAATGATAAATTGAGGCTACGCAATTCGCTATACGGCAGCACTCCAGGACAAAACGTGTCGAAATATCAATTTGAAGGCTGAGCCAAGTATACTAGAGGGATACAATTGATAAAATCAAGGCACCTTTTTTGCCAAAACGCAAGCCTTGTTGCCTCTATCTGAAGATTGAGTTTTTAAAATATAGGATATAGTTTTCTATTGTTTTGTCCCGGAGTGCGGCAGGGTTAAACGGAATTCCATCTTCCACGTTTTCAAAAACTTTAAAAACATTTTTTTCAAAAATTATGTCCATTTCCGTTTTCCGTCTTCCATTTGAAAAAAATAGATTCCATTTCCCTCTCGGTATGTAAAATACCATGGTCCGAGAGGAACCAATCCGATGGAGAATCATCTTTCGAGATTCCACACACTTTTTCTTCAGTTCCAAACTTGACTTCTTGATTTCTTGATTGTCGGTCGTCATTCCAAGTGCGTCGAGATGCGGACCATCTAACTCCAGAGTATTAGGATTCATCTTTCAAGTGTTGACCATTGTCCAACCCAACTGCGCAGCGTTCTCGTAACTAACAAATCAATGGAAATCGAGCCATCGAGCGAAAGTAGATTATATCGAGAATCATTTTTCGTTGGAGAAATTCTTGAGATGAAAACCAAGTTTCGAGCAAGGAAGGAACGATTTGATGATGTATTAGCTCTTTTTTCTTTTTTGGAATGTGAGAAAATAGAAGTTTTCATTTGAAAAATCCTAAATATTGAGTCATTCGTCATCGTCTTCGTTGGGTTGGTTTCTAGCCGTTTCTTCTAGTTAATTTAGACGCCGGTTTATTTCTTCTAAGAATCCCATTAGCACCGGGTCGCCAGCGAATTCGAATCGTTTCAAAAACTTTCCATCAACATAGATATTTTCAGCTTCTCCCACACTCTCCTTCTCGGATTTCTCGAGAATCATTTGGAGAGCAAATGCGAACAGAGGTGATGATGTCGAGTCAATTTGAAGCACCATTCTCTTGAACGGAATATTGATTGTTGTTCCATGGATTCTCATTTCTGAAAAAACAGACGAAAAATTGATTAGAGATAGTTCCAGAGGGAATTTGAATTCATTACATTTTCAATGAGTTGTCGAACAGACTGGATATTGTCGATGTATTATCTTCTAGACCATCATTCCTCTTTGGTATGGGATACACTTTGCACGCCACGGTCAAAAATCTGCGCGTGAATGCAAATGCTGCGTGACCGTCATAATTTTTATTACACATTAAATAAAAAACAACGTTTTTGAGCGCTTAAAGTAAAAAATGGTAAAATTCCTTTATTATATAATAAATACCCGTATAAAAATCGTCTTGAATGCGTGCGTGCGAAGCAAAAAAAAAAGACACTCTTTAAAGCAGCAAAAAATCTACATTCCATTCCCAGTAGTTTAATCTTCTTCAGGGAAATCCATCTTCAATCTTCCGTTTTTCGTCGTTTTTCGAGTTCCAGTTCCGTTAACCGTTTTCCGTTTGAAAAAAAACGTCATAGCGCATTATATTTTAAGTACAACCTAACCGAACTACATAAAGAGATTCGTTATATTCAGCCCAAAAGAAATTGGTAAATATTTCATGAAACTTACTGGTCATTTATGTTATAAGAATTTTGTTTAATTAGCATTTCTTTAAAGTGACTGAACCTCTATCAAGACAAATTGATCACACTGTTAGCCATCCATTGTTAATTTTCCAAAAATTAGCCAGTTAATAAATGAAAGTTAAACATCATGATGTTTTATTTGACATACCAATTTGAAGAGTCTGTCTTTTCGTAATTCGAGTCAGTATCATTTAAATCTCCCGACTGCCGTATTTACATTAAATCTACTGATAGTTTAGAATTTTCTGTAATAAAGCCATCATTTTCAAATATTAAAGCTTAACCGTATTTAGCACTCCAAATTGAATGATTAATTTGAGTGTCCAAAAAAGATGTTCAAATTACATATTTTGATAAGAAGCGCCTATTTTAGGATATTTTAAGAGTTGCTTCAAAAAATTACGTATCACGTTATATGAAAATAATACGTGTAAATTAGTGAGACACTTTTGTATATTGAAAAATATTAATTTCAATTTGGTGTGTATTTAGTATTCATAAACATTAACGCTTTTCCTTATTTGGCTAATCTGTTTAGCATTTTCTTTAAAAATATTTGTGATTTAAGATTATAATGGTTGAGGTGAGTACCTTATTAAAGCTATTTCAATATTTTATTAAATTTTTTTCGTGGAATTGGTTTTTCTAATATTATGAGGCGTTTGTACTCCTAGTTTCAGCTCTAGAATCGTTTTATCTGGTTAATAATTCATGGGAGTTTGAATCGTTTGTATATTTTAACACGAGTGATAATGACATTCATAATTATTTAATTCTGCTGACGTATGAATAATATAGTAAACTTGTCAAAATTCTCTGTTCAATTAATTAAAATTAATTAAATCACGACTTTTCTCTAATTGAACATATAGCTATTTTCCAACTTATTTCAATAATCGAAAATATCATTTGTTATCCTCAATAAAATTCCTAAAAGCTTAAACTATATTCAAACTATAATTATATTACACGAAGCTAAACCTTTTAACGAATTGGCACCAAAACGTACTAAAACTTTCAATTAAGAGCCGACACGCCTTCTCAAGCATTCCATGACACATAACCACGCCTTATTTCCTTTAATCTAAGACATTCCTTCCGTCTAAACTAAAAAAAAATAGACCCAGAGCACATTCGCACATTACTAAAAATGGAGCATATAATTTTGAATGTCCATTTTAGTCGCCAATGGATACATGAAATCTCATGGTCAGCTACGCTATTTACTATTTACTATTATTATTATTATTATTAGCAATGATGGCTATTATTGTTTTTTCTATATTAAATATTCTCTATTTTTGTATATCCTATTATATTAGTCGTTCTTGTTTTTTAAGAACAATAAGGCCAGAAATAATAATTAATTCATTTGAGAACCTTTTTGATATCTCTTTATTGTTTATTCCAGTAGAAAATTTATATTATTTTTAATAAGTATAGCTTCTAACCATTAATATCAAATACCGAGCATTTTTTTTTTAGAAAGATGAGATCCCGTTCGAGCTCAGTCACAGTCTTAACAAATCGTTCTTTAAGAAAAGGTAAACGCAAATGTTATAATTGCCTATTTTCTGCTATAAACTATTCATGCAGGAATTTCACTTGATCGAAATAATAATTGTGCAAGCCGTCAAGTTGAAAAACAGCCAAGAATGGTGCATACATCGTCAAGACACGTGAATGAAGGATTTTTCGGGGTAAGTTGTTTGCATAAAATGCAGAAAATACTAATTTTGTATGAATGAAGCTATTATTGAACACCGATGCAATTACGCAATTGCAAAGTGCACTAAACAAACTTCATTTTTTTTTGAAAAATAAAAAGGCTCCATCTAGGTTTCATAATGATTTTTAAAAATATCTGCAATGTCGGATACTTTAAAGGATTTATTATTCATAGACCTTTAGTTTGCGTGTATACCGGCGGGTTTTATAGAATCTCAATGAAACACAACGTTATGAATCATAGACGATATTATAAATTATTGATATATATATATATATATACTAAATAGGTGTTTATTTGAAGAATCGAAAGCTAGAATACTAGACTATCATGTTGACGTATTTTTTTACAAAACAAAAACAATTTGAGGCAACTTTAGATTACTGTAATAGATAGTTTAAACATTTTTAGTTAAAAATTGAGCTTTAAACATATCATTCCATTTAATCGGTATAGACTTTGTGATAAAATATGAATATTTATTAGAAAACCCAATAAAATCCTTATTTCTATCCCTATTTTTAAAAATTTTGTGAAGGTTTGACATTTTGGCCAAATATTCACTGATAGAGGATAAACTTACAAGGGAAATGTTTTGAATTGAACTCTCAGAACTGTTTAAAACTTTGTAGGCCGATTCCTCATATCGAAAATAGGGTGCACACAAATTTTGAATAAAATAAAAATACACTTGATGTTAGAGCTTGATGTTAAAGATGTTAAAAATGACTAAGAAACTTTTTTATCAAAATCTGAGAGTTCGACTAAAAACACTTTCCTTGTGAGATATGAACTTCACTGCTACGATTACAGTGCATCTTGCAAAAAAGCATGTACGATTTGCGCACACCCTTTACTTTTTAAATGTGAAATCTTTTATTTTTTAACAGCATTCTAGAACTGTTTTGAACCTTAAAACAAATTAAAACCGATTAGCCAATAATTCTAAACGATTATAAAGCAGATTAAATGGAAATCGAAGAAGTTCAGTTGGCAGTGGTGTACAATTAAAAAAGCATTCATATATGGTAAACGAAAAATATTGGATTTTTCTCGTTTTCTGGTTCTATTATAATTTTTATATACTCTTTCACTTTCAGAAATAAAAATAATACCTAAATTAAAAAGTTGAGTTCTCAATTGGTGCGAAGTCTTTTGAAATGCGGTGCGGTTTCGTGGCAGTGGAGTGTGATTGTTAATTAAACGAGCCTTCATGAGATCTGCGACAATTCATAGAATCAGCACGAGTGTAAGAATGGCCCCCAAACACTTTATTTATGTACACATTCCAATGCCACAAATCTGCGCCGCATTGCAAAAGACTTCGCACCAATTTCAAACTCAATCTTTTAGTTTATTATTTTTATTTGCAATATTTACAAGTATTGTCCTAGATCGGTGCCTAATGGAAGAGTAATAAAAGAAGAGAAAATAATGGGGCCACAAAAAAAAACATTTTTCTCAATTCCTCTTAAATATGTGCTGCCCATAATTTCGTAAAAAAGAATGGCCGTCTTAAAAGAGAGGCCGTCCAAACGAGAACCTCATTCCATTCTAATTTTTTTCCTCTTCCATTAGGCACCGATCTCTGAAATGGACAATAACTTATATTGACGATGAAGACTCTTCTGGTCCATTAATTGAGGTACTAAGAATTTCTTTTCATTAATTCATCAGGATTTCTGCAGAATGAAATGTTAACTGATTGATAAAATATTGAAAATAAAAATAATAAATTAAAAGGTAGTGTTTGAAATTGGTGCGAAGTCTTTTGCAATGCGGCGCGGTTTCGTGGCAGTGGAGTGTGATAGAAAAATAATTAAGCTCTTAAAGAAAGTTATTATTGTAGAATTTTGAGAAAATCAGCACATCATGTTGCTTTTAAAATTCTCCAAATTAAAAAAAATTATTATTTCTGTTGTATATTTAATTTGTATATTAAGTATTATATTCAGTTTTAATCGTGGAATTGAATAATGTGTTAGTCTATAGATAATTATATAGCGAAGTACTAGCTTAAATATTCATTACTCTGCACAAAATTATTCTGAATTGTGTGGTGACCTTTTAAATCTTAGCACACGCTTTTTTGTTTCGAATTTACTACGTGAAAATGAGTCGCTTCTTGGCTTAATTATATTGATTTGCTCATAAATGAAGCTCGAAATTCTTGCCAATATTTAATTAACAAAAATTCGTTTGAAAGAGCTGTGACCTTCAATTTATGAACTAACAAAAACAATTTCGCTTTCTGGAATGCATCATTAATGGAACTTTGGATTTTCAATAAAATTAAAAGGATATTATTGATATAATTAAGGAAAGTTTTATTGTATACTGTGTATCTCAATTGGGATTATTTAACTACGTGTGTATGTTTGTTATTAGTATATTAATATAGACATTAAACATTCGAATGTAGCATCGTTGGCGGACTATGACATTTTAAAAATGTGCTGAAAATTATTATCTATAGATATAGCTATCTATATGTATATTTTTTTTCAAACGCGAATTTTAATCTGTAAATAGAAATACTCATTCCAGAGAATTTTTTCTAGTGAATGAAAAATAATGGATTATTATTATTATATATATATATCCTTAATACTCGTTTTCTTTACTTTCAAAGGTGTTTCGTTATTGTTTCTTTTCAAATCAAAAATTATCCACTATAGCATTTGGTTATATTTAAGCAGTCATATGACGTTAGCATATCTTGACAAAATCCAACCTTTTGTTGCAACAAAAAAGTGCACAGAATCGTATAGCTAAACAAAATGTCCACTTCCTTCCGTCCGAACGAAGGTTTCACTAAAACATTTTTTGTTATTATGTTGAAAAAAAGAAACTACAATAAGACTATTCGGGTCATTTATTGTGCACTTTATTATTATTATTATAAATAGAGAAAAAGAAAGAAATGTATAAAAAGTTGTAGCCAAAAAATACACAGATATTGGATTGAATGAATTTGCATAGTTAAATATAGAACAAAAAATAAAAGTTTTTTAAGAGCACGCGTTTATTTACAGCTCTTTCTGAAGTATGTTTGCTAATTAGATATTGGAAAGCTTTTTAACATTGATTTATGAACGTATCAATATTATTAAATCAAAAAAAAAACACTGAAACACTTAGTAAACTCGATACAAAACGTGGATCAAAAATTACAAGACTACGAAAGAATTCAGATTAATTTGAATCAGCGATGGGAGGAAGCGTGGTTTTTGAAAGCCCGGGGAATGGAATTAAATTGAAGATTTCCCCGACCGGAGATCTTCCGGATAGTTATTTTCCCAAAGGAACTTCTGAACAAGCATTCAACTTGATTTTATATATTTTTAAATAAATTTTAGCGAAGTGATTTGATTCTTCTATCGCTTTTCGTATTATCGATGCACAAGCTACAGTTTCCTACATTTATTAATTTCATAAAATTGCATGTTTTTCGATGTAAATTTTTATTTAAAATTTCTTTCTGTGATAGTAAAAATATCATAAAATGAATGGTGGAATTTTCTAAGAAGGGTAGATTTTCGAAAATGGTTTTATGTTATTCGCAAATACCTCGTTTCGTGGCGGCAAATGATTTTTAATCCACTGATAGCGCATCCGGTGAATCATTTTTGAATTCCCGCAACGCATTTGGGTATCGTAAAATAAAATTGACTGAAAATTTAAAATGAATAGTTGTGAAATTAAACTTGATTTCTCTGTTCACCACTCCCAATAATCTCAATCTTTTAGAGTATGAGTTAATAAAACCAAATAACAATATTTCTTGATTTTTCTGTCACAGAATTTTGTCCGCTTAATAAAAGTTCAAAAAAACTTTTTTAATTCAACAGTTTCAAAAATTTTATAGAGACTGACTAGCTTTCGAATAATAAGCTTTATTAAATAGCTTTATTTAAATGACGTCTCTCTCTAAGCTCAATTTTTCATGAATTTAGACGTCTAATACCTATAAAAACATTTCCCTTTGCTAAGAGACTTTAATATTCATCATTTTCAGGTTTCCGAGTGGATACAAAACGTTAATTCAAAGCGTGATGTCGATAAAAAATACGAAATTGGAGCCATTATTGGGCGTGGAAATTTCTCATCAGTGCACATTGTTCGACGAAAAATAGATGGAATGAAATATGCACTAAAGGTATTAGACAAAATAATAAAAATGTTAATGTTGAAGAAGATGATTATTACACACATGGGAATGTGTTACAATTTAATTTAATTCGCATGTCCGTATGAGTTTAAAACAGGCGGAGAGGTTAGGTAAATTAGAAAATGCACGCCAACTGGGAGCTGCGATTGTCCGATTTTAAAGCGTATCTGAAAATTTTTGCATTATTTTCAACAAAAATAGGTATTAATATCTTTCTATAAAGTTATATTTGAGCACTTACTGAGCTCATTCTATTACCTGGAATGTAAATGGAATCTAGAATTAAATTTGACAATTATATCTTTAAGAGGAATAAACAGCAAACTTACTTGTTTGATCAGGTAACATTGTCGTATGTTAATATTACTCTAATAATGTTTTTAAAAGTTACGCAAAACGATAAAAATGGCTTAATTTTTCTTTATCTTTGCCTGGCAAAGTTGTCTCACTTCTTTGCCTGTCAACGATAATACTTTCTCTAAAATCTGAAACTTCAGTTAACTACAGTTAAGTGCAATTATGGTACGTTTCTGAAGCGCATAATAAGGAAAATGATGGTTAGAATCATCAATAACCGATATTGATTTCTACAGCGATTTAAAAATGTTATAAAAACAGCATAACTTCTAAGCGACGGTTTAATACTATTCCGATAAAAATCACACCAGATTCAAATAAAAAATTATACATTATTTTTTCTAATAAGGAATTATTTCTCCTTTTTAGAATATCTTTAAACTAGTGTATTGAGGAATAAGTATACGACTTCCCTTTCGGCAAATCCCATCGAATGAAGATGATTAAGGATTTTCTTTTGACCACAGTTAATTTTCCAGTCAATTCACGACTTGTTTGCCGACCATCTTCCTTCAATTGTTGCATTCAGTTGCTTTTCGTCTAACTCTGCAGGTCGTCCGCTTCGAGGCGAACATTTAAGTCGCCATACTTTGCGAACCATTTTTGTGCATTAGACATCTTCTCCATACACACTGCATATTTCTCGAGCGGCTTCGGTTTTTGCTTTCGATGAAAAGCAAAGAAGAGCAGATGTCAAAAATGCCGATTTTTGCCCCTCGAGTTTGTTAGCCTGAAAAATGATGAAAATTTGAAATTTCAAAACAAACTATAAACACAGTTTTGTAGAGCAGAAAAAGCGCTATCAGATAAATATATACACTTTGCCAAACAACAAGAAAATTGTTGTGAAACAAAAGACAATATTAAAAATCTACGAACTTGTTTCCTAACCCAATATCTCTTTACTTATTATTCATTTCAGAGATCGATGCCTAATGGAAGAGGAAAATTTTAGGGGCGGGGCAAAGGTCTTGTTTAGGCAGCCACACGGCCACGTAAGGCCATCACGTCTCTTCCTCGTTTGTTTCTCATCAATTTTTGTTATCTATTTTTTGATGACAAGAAATGAAAAGTTTAATTTAAAAATGAAAATGGATGAAATAAAAATATTGATGACAAACAAAAGAGGAAGAGACGTGATGGCCTTACGTGGCCGTGTGGCTGCCTAAACAAGACCTTTGCCCCGCCCCTAAAATTTTCCTCTTCCATTAGGCATCGATCTCTGAAAAGGACAATATTATTTAATTACAGCGGCTGTAGGATATCCTGTTATATTGTTATATGTTAACTAGTCATGAAAAAGTATTAATTTATTAACAAACAATTTTCAGCAAGTTGAGAAACGTGCAATGCGCGGCAAATGTTTTTTTGTTGACAACGAAGTTGAAATGTTATCTTTAATACAACACGAACATATCATAACTATAATAGATGCATATAGTACCGCCAACAATTATTACATTGTCTTCGAGTACGCCAAATATGGCGACCTTTATGAAATGGTTCGCAAAAACTCCAAAATAAATGAGCCAGATGCTGCTGTGATCACCTTACAGGTATCCACACTCCAATTAAAATCAAAATTTCTGTTCCAGATCGCCTCAGCTTTGCAATACCTTCACGAGCGCAAGGTCGTTCACAGGGATGTCAAACCCGAAAATTTATTGCTCATTGATAAATACAACGTGAAATTATGTGATTTTGGTCTTGCTTGCCATGTGCTTGGACCATTGTACCGAATTTGTGGAACCCCGACATATTGTGCACCAGAAGTTCTCAAGGAGACAGGTTGCAAATATACATGTTTTCCTTTGAAGTAGTTTCCTTAAGGATATTCAACAAAAGTCGATATATGGTCACTTGGAGTGGTTCTCTACGTTATGTTGGCTGGATATGCCCCATTTAGAGCCCCCGATCAAAAGCGGTTGTTCAAACTGATTAGCCAAGGGAACGTGGTATTTGACATGCCTGAATGGAATGGAATATCGATGAAAGCTAGAAGTCTTGTTTCAAAATTAATAAATAAAGATCCAAATGAAAGACCAGAAGCTGGTGACATTTGTGACCATCCTTGGTGTCTTCCATATACAATTGAATGCATTGATGAAGGGATTGATGATACTGATTGATCATCCATCATTTATGTTAAATTGAAATATTGTTAACGCTGTTCTTGTCATGATTCTAAACAATTTATTATGATATTGTCATACTAGGTAGAAATTCAATTACATGGAACATTTTTTATTTCGATATGCCCATTATTCTTTCAACATTATCTGTGAATTATTGTTTATTAAAACGGGATGTTAATAAATCTCGGAAAAGCTGAGTTGGATCCCGTCGGGGAATAAAATGGATTTCCTCAAAATGTCACGGATTATTACACCATCTCATTTTGCATTTCGATTTTTTCATTTTCAAAAAAAGCAAAATATCTCAAAAGAATTATAGAATTTTCGAAAATCATATTATCTAGCATAATTAATTAATTCATTGAAGTTTTAGAAAGAATATTAAAATTAGAAGGTGCAATATTATGTGATTTTTCGCGGAAATGCATTTTATTTTACGACGGGGGCATATTTCCGTTTTTTCTTATATTTAATAACATCCTTAAAACGTTATGATTAATTATTTATATTTATGAAGAAGAAAATAAAAAATTTATTCTTAATAATATGCCAGTCATTATTGCTTTATTTAAAATCAAATTCAGAAATAATGATCATTCGAAATTCCGAATCCAAATTTCGCAACGACGAAAAATATTAATTTAGAAAAACGAGTGGTTTTATGACTTTTCTTGAAATTATTAATCCTCGTGCGAATCTGAGTTTATCAACATGTTGCAACACGTAAAACGTTTCGAATATTTAGACGAAGAAATCATATACAATCAAATTCTAAGTTCAATCAATTAAAGATTAATAAATTAACGGTCGAAACGTCACGGTGTGTCAATCACTCAGTTTATCGCGATCACGAACCGTTTGGTAAGGTGTCGCGGGGCTAACTTGGGTAAAAAGGGCAACGACGGCTTATACAATGCATAGTGGCCTACAGCGATTCGGATACGCATTAAACTGCACCACTATTTTCTATTTTACCGATTTATGGTATTATCCTATTTTATTGGGCATATTCGAAAATTTTCAAAGACCCGTTACCATAAAAACCTGGAGAATATCAAAATCTATAATGGATATAAGTTTCATAACGATTGGACGTTATGCAATTAAGGTTTTTAAACCATCGCACTCCATTGCCAAGAAACCGCGCCACATTACAAAAGACTTCGCAGCAATTGTATTTTTTTTTGTTATAACCATGGATACGACATGCGCTAAGAGTCGAGATGTGAGCAAATCTTATTCCCCTAATTCCCCTAGTTCCAAGTAATTTGAATGTGTCTTAACTCATAATTTTTAGTACCTCAATTAATGAACCAGAAGAGTCTTCTTCGCCAATATAATTGACTTGGTAATATGGGAGATGAAAATAATAAGTTAAAAGGTTGAGTTTGCAATTGGTGCGAAGTCTTTTGCAATTCAGCGCGGTTTCGTGGCAATGGAGTGCTTTCGAAATTTTTCTTTAAACAGTAGATGATATTTCACTTTATTCTAACTTCCGATATATATATATATATACAAACATAATGACGAACTACTTATTAACTTATTTTCTCTTACAACACTGTCCGTTACCACAAGGTGAATAATTCGGTTGACAATTGCATTGATTTCCACTTGACGGTTGGCACGAAACCTGTGGAGGCTGACAGGAACTGGTGCAAGAATCCTGGCATGCCGTCTGACATTGAGCCAATGGCTGCTGCTGTTGAACACATTGTTGCTGGCAGGATTGCTCACATTGTGGAGCACATTGCGCGGATCCAGCCATTGACCTTTGAAGAGAAATTTGGATGACTTGAGGCTTCTCGGTAGTCTGGCTGTTTTCGTACGGGTTGTACAATGGTTGCTGTGGTTGATTGTTGTAAGGATTGTACATTGGTTGAGCTTGGCATGAGTCAATACACTGATTAGCGCAAGCCTGTCCGCAAGGTTGTTGCTGTGGCTGTTGTGGAGCACATTGACATTGTTGTTGGCATTGAGATTGGCAGCTGACTTGAATATCGAGTTGGATTTGGACGACTTGTGGGGCTGGGGTTGTTGTAGTGGTGGTTGTGGTAGTTGGGTCCATCAGTGGAGCGCAATTACATTGTTGCTGACATTGAGGCTGACATTGGGCCATCGGTTGCTGTTGGATGCACAATTGAATGCACTGCGGTTGGCATTGTGGTTGACACTGATCGAACTGTGGCGGAGGTGGTGGAGGAGCCATCGTGGTGGTTGTGGTGGTCGTTGTCGGCATTGGAGCACATTGTATCTGACATTGAAGCTGGCATTGAGGCTGACATTGTGGAACACTTGGTGATGATTGGCATTGCTGAGAGCAACTTTGCTCACAAGCTGGCGCACACTGAGTTGCCTCCACCTTCAACATTTATCATATTTTGATATTTCAACTATAATTCTTACAGGTACGGGTTGTGGTGATTGTTGTGGAGCACATGAACATGATGGGCTCTGTTGCACCTGTGTCATTTGGCACGAGCAGGACTGTGTCTGTTGGACTTGGGAGCACGAACATTGAGGCTGTGATGGAGAAGCACAACCGCACTGTCTTGATTCTCGGATTACCGCTGTCTTTAATTAGCTTATATTTTTAAAAAATGAAGGAAACAAACCATGCCAGAAGAAATTAAGGCTAATATTGCTAATGACTCAATCTTCATGATTAAATGTGTTTTTAATAAAATGGTTTCAATCTTTGGCTCAATTTATACCCGCAAGCATAATTTATAAAAAGTTATTAGATAATCATTTCCACCACGTTGTCGCAGGAATGAGCCGATCGTAACCGGTTTTTGTGTTAATATTACGTGACGGTTGGTATTAATTTCATAACTCCTCAGGTTAAATCAATACTTATAGATATAAGCTTATAACAAGTTTATCTAACCAATGTTATTTTCTAATTTATTTAAATTGTTCTATTTTTAAGAATAAGGAAATGGGAATATATAGCTACATAAGTATTTTAGTTTAGAAAATGTCTTCGTAAACTTCTACAAATTATCTGATTATTAATCAATTACTCAGGATTTGAGAGAGATGGCGTGGTAACGTTTTTTTTTCTAAAATTCCCTTATAGAGTGTTCGCTTTTCAGATTGGTAAATTTGCATTTTGTCGTATTAGATAGTATGGAGTTTGTTTTCGCGATTAGAAAAATAAATTTTCTGAATATTTTTCTAGTTTAACCTAGCCAGTTTTTTATTAAGCACAATATTATTCGATTTTGTAGCTTTTAAACTTTGGTTTTCCTTTCTAGCGATTGCTCGTAACAGCTTCTCAGATTTTTCATACACACTTTTCTTTTTTCTATCAATAGATGCGGAATCCAACATTGTTTTTTATGATTATCAAAGTTTCTAATCATAAGTTTACTTAACAACTAATAATTTTTACATATTTCTACCGGTTCTGATTTTAATATCAAAATCACTGAATGCTCTTTTAGAACAGTCCAGGTAGAAATTAGTTATACGTGATTAATTGGCATTTACGGGTGGCGTACATATGGAAATAATATTTACACAACCAAAATGATTTGTTTTATCCGATGAAAGGATGCGAAATATCGCACAATTTATTATAATTTATTTATTTTTATTGAATTCTTCTTGTATTAATAATAACAAGTTCTAGAATGATTTAAATTGTTTCACCGTTTATATACACATTTGGAGACAATATATTTAGGTGCTAAATAAAATAATTTTTATTTGAATAACTTGTGTATTTTTAAATTTGATGATTAAATCTTTTTACGTATTATTAGTTTAGCAGTTACCAATTTTGTATATAAACCGGGAAACGATTTAATCATTCTAGCACTTGTTATTATTAATACAAGAAGAATTTAATAAAAAATATTAGGGTGAACCAAACTGTTTTTCCGGTTTTTTATTAAAAAATTAAACATAATTTTACAACACATGAAAAGCAATATGGTTTTTCAATGTAAAAACCATTGACTCTATGGCTTGATAATCAGATGGCGCAAGGTGCGGACTATAAGCTGGATGTGGAAGAAGTTCAATGGAGTCGAGATTGTTGATCTTTTCCTTCGTTTGTCTGGCGGCGTGCGGTTTTGCATTGTCTTGGTGAAGGATACGATTGATCAATGCTGGATATTTCTCGCCAAGTGACGCATACATTCGATCAATTTGGGCGCAATAGATGTCTGCATCGATGGTCCGACCTTTTGGAACTAGCTCGAAGTAAATTACGCCTTCGAAATTCCACCAAGCACACAGAAGTGCATTCTTTTAGAAACGATCCCGTTTGCTACCGGTTCCGTCGTTTGACCGGGTTCCAACCATTGATTTTGTCTGTCCGGATTGCTGAAGTAGACCCACGTTTCTTCACAAGTTACAATTCTACGAATAAAACGCTATTCTTGTGGATTTTCGAGCAGTTTTCGGCAAGTCTCGACGCGTTTTTGAGCTTCAATTTCAGTCAATGAATGAGGTACTTCTCGACAGCGTCTATTGACTTTCCCACTTTTCCCAAATGACGTACATGTTTGAGGAATATCGAGCTCGGTAGACAATCTGCGAGTACTTATTGAAGGATTGGTCTCCACAGCTTCACTGATTGCTTCAGAATCCACTGTCGTAGGTCGGCCTGAATGTGTCTTGTCCTCGAGATAAGTGTCGCCGTGGTTAAATCCTTTGAACCAATTTCGCGCAGTACAATCCAAGACCGTATTGTCGCCTTCAACTTCGCATATCTTTTTTGCTGCTGCAGTTGCGTTGAAGCCTTGTTTTCAGTAATGATGTAAAAGAACACAAAAAATGTTTAAATAAAATACCAATAAAAATTTTAATATATATATATATATATTATGATAGTGCTGTTCAAGAGCTTTAAATATATATATATATATATAATATGTCTATATAAACTTTAATTGTTAAAAAAACAATTAGACAAAAAGTTATGGGAAATCAGAAAAAAAAATTTGGTTCACCCTAATAGTAAAGTAAGCTGCGCCGCGAATATATATATATATAAACAATAAATTACTCAATATTAGGAAATGATAAATATAAGTTTATAGTAGGCTATAGTAATGACGTCCTTCTTTGATTGACTAACAGTCAATAAAAATAAAATTTCTCGATTTCTATAATTTTGACAGCCCGCCAATTGAAATTCTCAAACAGGAGCTAATAAGATCACCTGTAATTACACATTTTAGGAATGCTTTAGCATACACATAGAGATTAACACCAAAACACTAAAGGCACCTGAAAAATTTGGTAAAAATTTATATGTATTATCAAAATCTGAGAAATTGACAGTTCCAATTTTATTTTTATAAATAATAAAAGTAATAAATCTGACGTGATCTAGAAATTTTGAAGAAATATGATGGAAAACAGAGAAATTATTCACGTAAATTGAATATTTGTTTCATTTTATCTATGAGACCATTGAAAATAATTCAAAAATGATCAAATCAAACCTTTCATATTCTTAAAAGATTTTGTTAGATTTTTATGATAGAATTTCAAAATACACGTTAAATAATGCAAAATCTTATTTTCAATTGGGGCGGTTCATATCGTATTCTAGTGTTGCACGTGTACATTTTGATTAAATTAAATATTAAATATAAAATTATTATCTGAAACTATCTGATATAGATCATTAAAACTATAAAAAGCTTTAAGTTTTATGGGAAACTTTTGCAGTTAGCTTGTTGAGTTATAAGTTGATAACCACTAACGATTCGCAGCCATATTTCAAGATAGAATGAAAATAAGTCTAAACTAACATTTAGAATTGTTAGACTGAAACAAATTGTTTAAATTTTGAACTGAGAACATGCACTTTACTTTAATGTCAATTTTAAAATTAAAGTTTGATTAGAATGCGATAAAAATTTTGGACGACTATGGAACTGGTATTAACAAGAATACATAATTTAGAAAAATAATGTAAATATCAAAAAGTGTAAGTTTTATTACTATGTTATTGAATATATTTTTAATACTTTTGGATCTCTTTTATGGTACATTTTTGAAATATGCTTAAATTTCCCTAAAAAATTAGAAAAAAAGTTTCATGGTTATGAGATATTGTTGTCCCTGGAATATACCTTTAAATTCCTATGATTTATTAATAAATAAAAGTCGAACCATTGATCAGCTAAGTAAATATTTAAATAATTTGTTTAGTACGAAAAAAGTGTGAAACTTTGAATTATAAATTGTATTATTTACATTATAAGTCATCATCATCATAAGTTTCATCATGTTCATATGATAATTCATCTTTTTAATAGTTTAGTTTGTCGTACACTTTCTGTGATATTAATTAAGTGATAAGAGCTGTAACGATAAAAACTTTCAAATAATATGTTTTTAGAAAATTAGCGTTGCAATTATTTCCATTTTACTAAACATGCAATGTTTTTTCTGCACAACCATTTTTGAACTTTAATCATTAGGTTAACCAATTGAAACCGAATGAACTCGTTAATTATTATATGATATTCAAAAAGTTCATTTCATCACGGGTTGATTTGTTATCAGCAATCACTTCTATATAAAGGCAGAGTTAAGAATTATACTGATTTTATTTTATTATTATTTTTTTTAATTTTAAAGTCATTTATTGTCAGTTTTGTTTCCGTTTTCCTATTTTTCCTGCAGAGTGTTTTGGTTAATGAAAATAACACTTTTTATTTATTACAATATTAAATCATCTGATTAAATTTTAAGCTATTTAAATTATTGTAAAATTTTCTATTATTGATTTCTGTCTATGGTACTTGGACAATGGAAAATCCCGCTTTTCCAGTGTTGAATTTTCTTTTTTGAAATTTAGGAAACTTTATTCGTAGAAGTATAAATGGACTTGATACGAAAAAATCGATCGACTTTTATTATTTTTTACTGTTTGTCTGCATTCGTGATAATAAAAGTGACACAGTCTTGAATGTTTAATCTTTTACGTTAAACACCGTCGTCACGCCAAATGAAAATTACGATTTAGCAATATTTAAGTGTATTTTATTAATAATCAGGTGTAATTGAAAAACAATTATTCATGTCCTTAAAATATTATTTTGAGGAATAAGTTTGTAGAGTTTTTTCACAAATATCTACTTGAACAAAAAACAATAATTGTAATAATAATTAATCAATTATGTATTCGACGTTATTGTTTACCTCTCGATCAATTTGTTGATGCCGTTCGCCCAAAAATCGCCCGTTCTGGTGTCAAATAAATTGTTGAGCCAGTTCTTTCGAGCATTTTTCAGTGCAGCATGACATCTCAATTCCACCAAACGTTGATCATGGGTCATTTTAGCACACACTGCATACTTCCCGAGCCGCTTCGGCTGCTTTATGTTTTCGATGAAAAGCAAAGAAGAGCAGATGTGGAAAATGCTGATTTTTGCCTCCTTGATAGTTCATTTCTAAACCTGAAAAATGATGAAAATTTAAAATTACAGAACGAACTAAAAACAAAGTTTTGTAGAACAGAAAAAGCGCTATCAGATAAATAAATACACTTTTCCAAACAAAAATAAAATTTTTGTGAAACAAAAGATTATCTAAAGACTCTACGAACTTAATCCTCACCCCAAACTTCTCTTTCGCTTTAATTATTCAACATTTTATGTTTAAGTGGCTTTTAAGAGGCAAATGCATTTGGCGTGCATTGAAAAAACTAAATTCTGAAAAAGAACTATGAAAATGCAAAAAAAAACAAATAATGAATAAGAGAACTTATTTTCTTCCTTTGTGCTAATATTGTATTTGTTATATTTGAAAAAATTTTCCGTGAAAAGATTAACACCTGTAAAATTCCAAAAATAACGACAACACGACAACAGTAGAATTCCATACAGATACGTTACCGTCATTGACAAAGGTTATAAATAAGGAAGTATCAGAAAATTATTTTTATTCTGTAAAACCTTGGGAAAAATCCCAACTACCTAATTTTAATAATAAAAATTAAAAAAAAAACAATATGAATCCTGGAAATGACTAAAACTTTGTTAATTCTTCAATATTATACATTTCAATAAACATAAAATAAGATAAAACCTCTTTTCAAATATGAACGTAAATTTATAACAAATGAGATAATCGAGGAACATTATTTTCAGCCAAAGGGCAAGCAAATGTCTATTTACGGAATTTATTCACGTATTACTAATTTCAGCGTTGAATTTCCCGAAATTTTTCAAGTATATTTCGTCTATTTTTAATCGAACAATGCATATATTATCAAAATATAAGAAATTGACAATTCCAATTTTATTTTCATAAAAAGTAAAAGTAATAAATCTGATTTGATGTAGAAATCTTGAAGAAATATAATGAAAAACAGAGAAATTATTAACATAAATTGAATATTTGTTTCATGATCTCGTTGAGACCATTGAAAATAATTCAAAAATCTTGAAAATGAATTTTCAATTTCTTATATTTTGATTATATATATATATATATTTATAAATTGTATAAGTTAATTTTGGATTTAAGGAAACTTACATTTTACTATTCCCGGCACGCCAACTGAAAATTGCAGTTTTCCCTTTTTTAAACGCGTCATCTATGCTCTCGCGTGCACTACATTGCCACGAAGTACGCTAAAAATTGAAAAATACCGCGCACCAATTGCGCAAAATACGCCCTTTATTAAAAAACTTTCATCTATTATTTATTGTTAACATAAACGTTAGTTCAAATGTTTTATGGTTTTATAATGACTTGGAGAGGCATTCTGTAAGCATTCTGTAAAGAAAGAAAACTACGGAAAATGATAAAGAGGATTTCACGAAAATGTGTTTGTTTATTTTTACGAAACAGGTATTAATAAATACCTGATTTCCTCCTCTGTCTTTACGGACAACTTAAAATAGTGGAAATAATTTTAAAAAATAATAAAAAGAGCTATAACGGTTTTTGTAATTTTTTAAGTAAACGCGCAATTGGTACGCGATCGTTGGCAATTTTCCCGTACTTCGTGGTAGTGGAGTGTAATGATAAACACTATTTTCTCGTACATTTTACAGGTTGGCTTTAAACTATCTGAAAACTTTAAAATAGCTAGAAAATGATAGAGTTTCTGGATCTACTTCAGATAGGCGTGCATGTGATCATTGCTAAAATCCTTATCCTCGTCAAAATATTTTTTTGGAAACCTACTGTCTAAAAGTGGTGCAGATAAAGCGATTTTCTTGATTATTGTTTAATTATTATAGTTTCCCTGGGTTAAATAAATTGAATCCAGTTAATTGTACGGGCAAAATTTTCATAAACATTTCCTAATTTTACAAAATATTATCAAGAGCTTTAATAAATCAGTTTATTTTCAGAATGAACAATTGTGACTCGAATCCGACATCATCTAACAATGGAGCTAACAGCTATGTAAACACGCCACCACCACCTCTGTATCAAACCTCACAGCAGCCGAACCCGCAATGGAACTCAAATAATCAGAACTTATATTCCATCCCGCCACCGGCTTATTCCACTATTAAGCCATTGGAAACTCCAATACAAATACCCGAAAACGCGCGAATCATGCATCAAGCAACCATTTACACGATTCCTCAGAATAGCCAAATGCAAACGGGGCCGTATCAGATTGGTCAAGGTGTTTCTCCAGCAAGAAGTTAGTTTTACATTGAGTAATATACTATTTAATATTTTAAGATACTGTGTTTTCTAACAACTACAACAGGAAAAGAAGGACGGTTATGCTTACAATGACATTTTTATTTTTCATCCCGCTGATTGTGTTTTTAATAACAATGTTCGCTTTAAATGCGTGGTAGTTCTGCTTGTTTTTTATGAATAAAATATTTATTAAAATTTTACTTATCATTAAACACTGTTAAAGAAATTAAATGCATTGAAATAGGGAAAATACAGTTCACATATTAAAGTCTTTTTTCTTCATTCCACTAAAATATTCCGAATTTCAAGAACTTTTAACTGTAACTGCCAGAGTTGTACGGAAATCGATTTTTTTCAAACGGAAGACGGAAAACGGAAATGGAAACAATTTTTTCAAACGGAAAACGAAAAATGGAAGATGGAATTCCGTGTAATCCTGGTATCTGCCTTAAATAAAAACAAAATAATTCTCCAAGGTTCAAGAAGAAATCGTATCTAGCAAATAATTAATAACACAATTATAAAGTTAAACTTTCCCGATTTGAGACAACCTCGAACAAAACAACTCAAAAAACGGAAAACGGAAGATGGAAGTTGGAATTCCGTGATGAAGAGTAAACTACTGGGAATGGAATTTAGATTTTTTGTTGCTTTAGAGCGTGTCTCAATTATTTGGCTTCGCACGTACACATTCAACACAATTTTGACGGGAAGGAGGATACCAGAAGATTGGAAAATTGGCAAATCGAGTCCTACCATAGGGTCTAGAAGATCATAAATCGGCAATATCCATTCTGTTCGACAACTAATTGAAAAATGTAATGAATTCCAATTCCCTTTGGAACTAGCTCTAATCGACTTTTCGGCTTCTTTTTTCAGATATCAGAATCCGTGGAACAACAATCAATATTCTGTTCAAGAGATTGGTGCGCCAAGTTGACTCGGTATCACAATCTGTGTTCGAATTTGCTCTTTAAATGATTCTCGATGAATCCGACATGGAGAGTGTGGGAGAAGCTGAAGATATCTGTGTTGATGGAAAGTTTTTGAAATCGACTGACTGACTCGAACTACGAAAAGAGAGACTTTTCAAATTGGTATGTCAAATAAAACATTATTATGTTTAACTTTCATTTATTAACTGGTTAATTTTTGGAAAATTAATGGATGGCTAACTTTAGTCTTTATAGAGGTTCAGTCACTTTAAAGAAATGCTAATTAAACAAAATTCTTATAACATAAATGACTAGTAAGTTTCATGAAATATTTACCATTTTCTTTTGGGCTAAATATAACGAATCTCTTCTTGTATTGGGTAAAGTTGTACTTATAATATAATGCGCTTTGACGTTTTTTTTTCAAACGGAAAACGCAAAACGCAATTGGAACTCGAAAAACGACGGAAAACGGAAGATAGAAGATTGAATATATCCGTGAAGAAGCTTAAACTACAGGGAATTAAATGTACATTTTTTGCTTCTAGTAGAGCATGTCTCTATTATTTGGCTTCTCACGCACGCATTCAACACGATTTTGACGAGAAGAAGAATACCAGAAGATTGGAAAATCGCCAAAGTGAGTCTCCTACCAAAGAGGAAAAATGGTCTAGAATGATGAATCAAAATTGATGCATCGAAAATATAAATTCTGCTCGACAAATCATGGAAAAATGTTATGAATTCAAATTCCCTTTGGAACTAGCTTTAATCGACTTTTCGGCTTCTTTTTTCAGAGATCGGAATCCATTGAACAACCATCAATATTCCCTTCAAGAGAATGGTGCGTCAAGTTGACTCTACATCATCACCTCTGTTAGCATTTTCTCTCCACATGATTCTCGAGAAATCCGACAAGGAGAGTGCGGGAGAAGCTGAAGATATCTGTGTTGATGGAAAGTTTTTGAAACGATTCGAATTCGCTGGCGACCTGCTGCTCATTGGAAGTTTCTCAGAAGAAATAAGCCTAAATCAACTCGAAGAAAAGGCTCGAACTCACGGTCTATAAATCAACCCAACGACAGTGATCCTACACAATAACTATTCTACGTTTGACTCGATATTTACCATTCTACAAATTCAAGCTTCTATTTCCTCACATTCCAGCAAAAGTAATAAAAAGCTAATACATCATCAAATCGTTCCTCCCTTGCTCGAAACTTGGAAATTCTCCAACTCAGTCTCAGGAAATTTTCTTCAAAAACGTCTTCAAATGACTCTCGAAATAATATACTTTCACGCCAAGATCGATGGGTCGATTTCCTTTGATTTGTTAGTTCCGAGGAAGCTGCTCATTTGGGTTGGACATTAGCTAATACTTGGAAGACAAATCCGAACACTCTGGAGAAAGCTGGTCCGCATCTCGACGCACTTGGAATGACGACGAAGAATCAAGCAATCAAGAAGTCAAGTTTGGAACTGAAGAAAAAGTGTCTGGAAACTCACAAGATGATTCCCCATCGGATTGGTTTCTCTCGGAACCGTGCTATTGCACATTTTACATACCGAGCGGGGTTGCACGCAAATCAACTTTTTAAACGGAAAACGGAAAATGGAAGATGGAATTCTGTGCAACCCTGCTAGAAAAATAATTTTCTGTGACCATTAATCGAAAAAGACTAACAAACATGGACACTGATAGTGACTTGGCTGAAATCCGCCGCTCCGATGATTTATTCACAGCAAAGTCTAATGATTGAAGGTACTATTCCACACGGAAGAACTGCTAATGTGCACAGTTTATTGAACTCCTCTACTACTGTCGGTCAAAGTATGCACCTCTTTTTAATCAATAAAAGAGCGAAATCACTGACTGTAACATCCACAGATTAGGAAGAAATAACTTAATACATAATCTAACTGTATTAAAAATAGTTTTACTTCTACTTATTCAATTTTCTTACAACATCAAACAGTTCACACGGTACCTACACCTCAATACTTCCGTAATCAAAACATAAACAAGCTTGATCAATGCGACGATTAACCAAAATCTTCATAAGAATCGAAAACACACGCGTTTTTTTCCGTTTTACTTTTTTCACATTGTTATTGTTCCATTAAATTATTCAAAATTTCCCTTTTAATAAACGAAATCTTGAACCAAGATTGTATCAAATAGTTTTCACCCAAAAAAGTAGGTGGGAAGATTATTTACCTTGATAGCCTGGATAAATTAGTTTTTGTTTTCATAATTTAATTAAATCTCATTCACTTCAGTTGTTGATTTATTGGTAATAGTTACCATAATCATCAAATATCATGTTGAAACTAATCCTTCTAATATTGCTACACCTTACAACACATGCAATTGGGTTTGAGTTCAAGCCAATAAAAACAATCAGTGTGGTCCGGAAGGAAATAACTCCAGAGAATGATACACAAACAGATCCATTTGATAATTATGGTATGTTTTGTTTTCAATATAAATATGATTAATCGGAAATGCAGAAGATCCAACTCCATTAACTAATGACGGATATAACCAAACAAGTCTTCTCAAATTACAATTCGGTAACAATTTTTTTTAAATGTAGCCCAAGAAAGTGTCATAGATTTTTTTAATTTCACAATAAGTGAAGTTGAAATATACCTTTTCCTCATTTTTGCATTGAATTTTTACGCAAACTTGAAATTTGAAATTTCGCCATTCTACAGTAATCTACCAATTTTCCTTTTCTAAACAATCATGGCTTCCCTTTCTTCAAAAAAAAGTGGAGAGAAATGATTAAATATGACATTGGTTGGATTTTTGGGAATACAATTAACGTTTAATATAGAAAACATTGGGTAGATTGTGGGGGCACGTGAGAGCACGCCAAATGAATTTGTAAAACAGTATCAGTATCTCATAAAAGTAACTTAAATATAAGTTTTTGAAATAAATTAAAGCAAAATAGATAGTTTAAGGTGCAACAGTAAAATTGACGTGAAAAATAGTTTTTCAATTACAGGTGGTTATTAATAAAATGCGCTTAAATATTGCAAAATCGTAATATTCCTTTAGCGTGTAAGAGATAAACCTCATTATAGCACTTTTTACATTTTAAGTCATTCTAAAAACTATCACAAAAAGTATTTTTATCGTGAGCCAACAGGTAATGTTCAAATTATAAAATGTTGAATACCAAAACAATTAAGTCGAAAACTGTAGAATTAACCTTGTAATAAATAGAGAAAATTGTAGTGAACTCTAATTGAGAAAGAAACCCGCGCAGTTTTCTTGTGGTTTAGATGTGCCTGGAGCTGCATATCCTTCTCTCTTCTTTCCATTATATATAATATATATTATATACCATTCTTTAAAAGTTCAGCGTCGGTAATAAAACTTGTATATGCCATTAAACTTATAAAATACAAAGTTTCATAGAAAATTTGATATTTTCTTTAAGCCAGCCGAAAATGACGATTTTACAAAATATAGTCAAGTTGTTGTGTTTTCCGCATTAAATTTTAAAAAAACTGCTTAAAAATATTTTTATCCAAAAATACATACTACAACAAAAAAAGGCGGAACTCATTTCTTGCCGGTGTAATGTTCAGAAAAAAAAAGATTCGAATATAAATAGATTTTTAGTAACTTTAGGTTGTTTCGCTTGTAACGTTAAAAATAGCTAAAGACTAAAGAAAGCTAAAGAACCTTGAAACTTGCAAAATTCATGTAAGTATTGGTTCATTCTGATTTGGCGTACAGTTTCTGAACTCAAGCGACTGAAAGACTAAATCTTCAGATCACTTTTTTGATAATTCGGAATTTCAAAACGTTAAGTCTATTTGATTATGTTTAATAGTTGTTAAGAAGCTCATAATAAGTGGTGGTTTTCTAACAATGGAATATAAAGTATCACACCAAGTGAAATAACGATTTTACTATGTTTCAACTAACTTTATTAAGTGTAATGTAAAAACGAAATGTAAAATTTTGTCAGCAATATTTCAGACTTCTCATAGAATGACTTAAAACTTTTGCGATATTTTATTTTTAAATGCCTTTTCTGAGCTACAGTTTTAAGAATTAATTTGAGAAAGATGTGAAATGCAATATTTAAAGCGAAATGAATAGCTCAAGACAAATAAGCGGTAAAATTATAAAAAAAAGTTTTTGAAATTTCACGTAAGCACGTCATATGCGTCATTCAATATAGGAAAACTTACAGTTTGCATGTATTATGGTAATAGTAATAATTTCACACCAAACCTACGCAGGAACTTCGCGTTTTTGGAATATTATTATTTAAATTTACCGTTATTTCTCACTTGTTATTCAATATAACCAGTACAACTTTTTTAGGTTCTTAAAATTCTTGATATAATTAATTTGCTTTCCGTAACGATTCTATTCCCGATATAGTATATCAAAAGCTTAAGAATCAGTCCATCACTATGTTATATTCAATGTATAACATAATTAAATCCTATACATTTCCCGTCAAAAGAGCTTATGGAAAGGCAAGCTGAGATGCTCTAATACTTTTAAGCTTAAAGCACTTAAGCACTTCAAATGGAAATGACACGTTTCTGATATTCACGCGCGCCACACAATTTTCACGCCTAATTTACAAAATATATATCTACATCAGTCTGTTAACTAGTTACTAAATTATCAAAGATTATTAAAACCTTTCGGAAAATTAAATTTGAACACGTTTTCTGAGTTGGTTCTAGGAGTTTTCAGCTTTTTTTCATTTTAAGTTTTTCAGCCATTCAAGATCATACCTAAAAACTAGCATGCAGTTTTATATTTTAATCATATATGTATCAAAATTAGCAAGACAATTATAAAAACTGGAACATATTTTATTTTCATTTTCCTCTGAAAAAGCTGAATCAATATCTGTTGTTAAACTCAATTTTCATAATGTTTTCTTTAAAACATATTATTAAGAGTTTAAAACTCAGTCCTAACATTATTCTAATGCTCTTCTTAGTTTTACATTTCTGAGAAGATTATGACTCCTTTCAGAAACGGAAAAATATGTCAAAAAGTACGGTCCTCAGTTAGTGCTTGATTCAATTGTAAAAAAGTTCAACCTTCCTTCACCAAGCAATGATAATCTTCTCAATAACACAAACAGATTCATCAATTTCTTTAATAAGGTTCGTTCTTTAATTCAAACTCTTTTCCGATAGAACCGTTTCAGATAATATCAAAACCATCGGATAATTTGAAGCTGGATTTCTCCAAGGAACGCGGGTATCAAAAGAAAAATGATTCTTCGAGCAAGTCGAAATTACTTGAAAACTTTGATAAGAATTACCAAAGAGATTTACCCGATCTATCGGATGAAATTGTTAAAAAAGGTTTTAATATTTTAAAAGATATTTATTAGTGTATTGTTATTTATAGATCATCATCCAATGAAAGTTCCAATGGATACTGATAACGAATTAATCCGTCAACCAATAGTTCCGACAAGACTGGCATATTTCAGTCAACACAAGGAGGAAGATGATGATAATAATAATGCTAATAAAATCCACAAGCATCGAAAGAGAGCTACATCACGGCAGAGACGACTCCAAAGACTTACAAGAAGGGCAATGGATATCGTAAGGAATAAATAATTTAATAACAAATTACTTTTTTTCCTTTTATATGTAGGCTTTAAATGATATGGAGCAGCGAAACGAAAATCTCGAATTGCAATTAACCAAGAAGATTAATCATGCGCAAGCTGTAAAACTATTCACAACGAAATCACCAATTCCTGCCGATTCTCAAACATCCACTATTATGCCAACATCATCTACAACAGAAACAATAATCACCTCATCCACCACACCTACTCGAATTTTATCAAATGGACATTTATTCTCTCGTGGACTTCCCATTCGTAAATTACATCCAGCGAATTTAAAAAAGAAAATAATTAACATCAAAAGAGATTTTAATGAGAAAATGTTCCAATTACTAAACGAATACAATATTGATGGATTCCGAGTGGAGACATTTGACTATGTTGTGAAAGTGCCGGCGGATCCAAAGAGAACGTTATTTGTTCCTTTCAAGACATTTTCCGATAATGAGCGTCCACACCCAAAGCCATCATTCTTGTATAGTGTATGTTTATCATTTTATTATAATTAAAAACTATATATATATATATATATCTTTTAGAGGGCTATCAGCAATGAACCTTTGAGGAGGGTTCATCGGAAAAAAATGCTCGACGCTGATTCACAATTGAATAGAATCATTTGAGTTTAATAACTAATAATATAATTACCAAATATTTGTACATAATGATTAATAAATGTTTTTTACTTGTTTATGATGTTGCATAAAAGGAATAGTTGTTTTGAAAGTTCTTGGGTTTCTTTTATTTCATTATTAATTGTTGCTAAAACTGGGAAGGAAGCTTTACCTGCAACAATAAAATTAATCTTAATAAATGAGAGTTCTTGTTCATATCAAATTACATTATCAATGTGAGATCCTAGATCTCTAAATATGAGATAATAGCGTGTGTTATTGCTCGAGCTCGAGAATTGGAGTCCCGGTACAGAAAACTTTTTTTTGAAATGAAAGACTGTTAACGAAAATGGAAAAAATTGATAGGAACTAATTTTAAAAAATAATAATTTAAAAAATAGTATAGTCGTCGCCAAATGCGATTACCACCGCAAATTGTCGCGAACTTTTTTAAATATTATTTTTTCATTTAATTGAGCCTGCTAATAACATAGTGAGACAATGAGATAAAGTTAGCATACTTGGGAAATTTGGCCAGGCCACTGATTTTTAATTATATCGGCCCTCTATCTTTCGGGCCCGGAAAAGTTGACACACAAAATATCTGAAAATAAATCAAGTATTTGAGAGCACAAAACTATATGTTCCACATTTGCATCACTTGATCGTGTTCTTCTTTTATCCAATATAAGACATTTTTGAGAACATGGTTTCGCAAACGCTCACGGAAGGAATGCACGAAAGCAAGAATTCTTTGAGCCAATTGAAATAGAGGATATTATTTCTTTTCTGTTCCAGTAGCTTTCGACGGACTATGATGAATGAAACATCGCGCTGAACCATCTAATTTCGTTTGTTTTCCCAAGTATGGAAGTTAAGAAACTTAAGAGAAAAAATTTCGTTCTTTTCACTCTAATAGCCAGATAAATTACAAATTTTTGAAATATGAATATTATTCTCTGTAAAAATGTTACTTTGTAAAGACGGACACACGACTAATGGAACACATTAACAATGAGCCCAAACGTTGTGCTTACGTTTAATATTTTGATAAGAATTTTATATTAGGGACTAGATTTGGACGAATCAATTCAAAGCTTATTTTCATGTGTTGTCCTTTTCAGAAATCGGTGCCTAATGGAAGAGCAAAAAAGACGTGAAAATGATAGCCTCCACACGGCCACAAACGACTTTTTCGTCTATTCCTCTTCAATTTAGGCTGCCCATTTTCACATTAATGAGAGATGAGAAGATGACTGTCCAAACGAGAACCTCATTCTATCCTAATTTTGTTTTCTTTCATTAGGCACCAATCTCTGTTGTGACGGAAGGTTAAGCTGATAGCCAAAGCGCAAACATTACTACTCACTCTTGAAAGTCCCTTTAACGTTAATTATATATATATATATGAGTTGTCACGTTACTTGTTATGTCCTAGTTTTGTTACCAGCTTATCTATTTGTAATTCTTCAATAAATATTCACATTTCTGTCGAGCCTCTCGCATCCTGCGACCATCGTGAGCAAGAATGCCACAATGTTGATCTACATTTCCATCGGTCTACGTCGAAAATTCTATCCAGATCTATCTAGAATTCTGGAAGATTTAACCAGAAATAAGCGGATTTGACAACTATCATCAACTACATGATTTAAAGAAAAATATTAAAGAAATATTGTCATTTTGCGTTAACGGAAATTATAAATGTTTACGTACAGTTTTACGTACAATTATAAATGTACAAAAGTCATTTGTGGCCGCGTGGTCGTCCAAACGAGAGCCTTTTTTATTATTTTTCTCTTACATTAGGCACCGATCTCTAAAATGTACAATATTTTTTAAAATAAAGTTTTCAGCTGCCGTGAGACTGTTGGAATAATAATTTAGCAGACTGGATAATTTAACAATGATAATCAAATTGATAATTAAAACACGAAAAATCATTAATAGTTATGTTTTTCTTGGAGATATACAGAAATGGATTAAAAAGTATATGTTTAAAATTAAATTACAAACGAGAAAAAAACGATAATCTCATTTCAATTCTATTTTTGTCCTCTTTCATTAGGCACCGATCTTTGAAAAGGACCATATAATCACAAATCATCATTTACAATTGGTACATTCTTAAAAAAAACAAAATGAATGAAGTTGAAGATCTGTAAACGAAAGCTGCTCGTGTTACCAACTTTCTTAACAGTTGATTTACACCTATATGAAAGCTATTATATCTTCTACTGAATAGGAAATTTTCCAGATTGGTGGAATAATTGAACTATATATCTGTTTCGATTATAAAATCTTACAAGAGAAGTGTTTTAGGTCGGGCTCTCAAATTTTGATAAAAATTTGCAGATAGATCTAATATTTTTCAAGTATAACAATCAAGCCATAAGGAAGATATCTGCAAATTTTTATCAAAATCTGATAGCCCGACCTAAAACAATTTCTTTGTTAGATTTGTTAACGAGATTCATTTAATGTTTCATTTTATAGTTTGTTATGGATGATTTTTATGTATATTTTTTCAAAGTTGTGATAAATATATAAATCGTCAGATGTCACATATCTCTTCTTCTCCAATCTTTTTATCATTCCTACTTCTCACTAATACCTTTATATATCTCAGCTGACATTATATATCAAAGAGTATAGATTCGTTTACAATAAATTCGCAACTAAATTTATACATATAACAGTACAGATTCTTCTACAATATTTTAAAAAGACTGCTGTATCTATTTTATTCCCATAGATTCACGTTAAGTTTTATCCTGCAAATGTTGTTTTTTTTTTCACACTTTTTAATTTCACACTTACACTTTAACATCTTCTAAAAAGTCCAGTTTTCGTTTTAATGTATTTTATTATTTTTTGAAATATATTTGCATTGAGAAATGTTTATTTAATATTAGTTCCATTTACGCTCAACTTGTGACCCTCTTGATATAGCTTATTTGTATTATTCCTCCCATAAATGGTTGCTCATTTATTACTAATTAGTTTATATTATCCTCGCGATTATTTTTTCCAATTAACCAATTGTACATGTTTGTATTTTACACGTAGATTCTGGTCGCGATGATTTATAGTGTAATATGTTAAGTTAATCATTGACAACTGTTGCGTTCATAATGATAACAAGATCTCTATTACTTACCTGTAATTTATTCTTTTGCTTAATATTGAATAAGAATAGTGTTCATCCAGATGTTTTAAGGATACATACAAAACATGAGTTCTGATACTGATGATGGTATTATTCCATTTTCAACGATGTTGGGATTGTCAGCAGCATTGTTGGTGGTAACAATTGTGGCTGGATTGATACCTATCGGTGTAAGTTGTTTTTGTTAAATTGCATACAATTCAAAAGTATAAAAATATTAGAAAATTGTGTTCAGTTGAATACTTCACAGTGCTCCTGGAAAATAAATTTCTAACGTAGACTAAATAATTTTTATAACTCTATAACGCTGTAAAATATTGATTATATTATATTATATTATATTATATAAAAACCTATGTCACATTAAATTGTAACAGTCATAGAAAATGATAAAATTAAAATTATACATATTTTTGGTTGGAGAAATATAGAAAATGCTCACGATCAGAGTTCAGTTTTCTTTCATCAGGACAAGTATTATAGAATATATTCTATAGAATAGGGTTCTTTATCTTCTATTGAAGTTCGTGAAAAACTAAACCAATAACTCTGACGAGAAAATGGTAACACAGAAAGCTCAGATCATGGTCGCTCCTTCATTAATGGTTTCTCGAGAATGCCCGATAATTTGGAAATCTATATAGATTGCGTGACTCCTAGGAACTCCTGGTAAGATAAATAATAGTTAGTCTTCAACTATTGCTTGTCTCATTTCCACACTAACGTCTCGACGAGGATATGATTTTAGCCAATGGGTTTATGTCCGCGAAAGGCGAACATGTATTCTCCACGTAAACGTTAGACTCTTTCGATCTCGTTTGAACAAAGTGACAGCGGAACGCCAACTGGAAATAAATATTTCCTTGTTTTTGAGTGTGTCTGAAACATTTTACGTTAGTTTAATGACAATTTTTCACGTCAGTTTAACTAGGCCTTTCTTAAACTATCTAAAAATATTAATATCGTTTCAAAAATTTATACTTGTGCACGTTTACTGAGCTAATTTTTTTGTCATATTAATTGGCATGTAGCAGTGTAGATTTAATTTTCACCTTTTTAAAAATTTTCTCGCAGCTATATTCTACCATTAATATTAAACTAAGGACCAATTTCCACTGTCTCTTTGCCGAAGCAAGGTTATGCGCAGGAGTATTCCGGCTGCGCTATACTTGGGTTGAGGCTGAAACGACGAATTTTAGAGTTGAGAGCTGAAATTTGGTTCATGGGGTAACAAAATATGAGGGATTCAGTATAGCTTAGGCTGAGTTGTTTTGGAAGAATATTTCATGGTAATGTTGGAATGAAATTTTGAAAATAATTTTTTCGCATTCCAATCATTTCGAGAGCCACTTAATCAAGCCCTATTTTCTCTTTTTTGAAGGTACCTTCAACCGACTGGGACCAGAATCCAGATATTTTGGCTGTTAAAAGTCTGCTGTGTGTGTTTGAGGAAGTATTTTAAATTCTATGGTGTAATAATCCGTGATTTTTTGGGGAAATGCATTTTATTTTCCGACGGGAGCGATTTCCGATTTTCCTAGATTTAATAACATCCGAAAAGTGTATGAGAAGAGATTATTGTTCAATACTGATTCTATTCAACTTATCTGATAATGAAAGTAGTGATTTTCTGCTTTTTCACTTAAATAATATTAGAGTGAAATTAAAATTCGAACGTTAAAATGTCAAGGTGTGAAAGTGCGGTCGGACAAGCGCATTCAGCATATCATTGCTGACAGATATTGATAATTCTTGATTATAAGATCACACCCAATCGAAATAGCGATTTTGAGATATTTAAACGTGTGTGGAAATTTTACCGTTTTGAAACAGAAAGGTTTTTAATTCAATTTAATTAAGCTGGTCTTGAACTATCTAAAAATGTTAATGTCTTCCGAAAAAATTATATTTGATCATGCTTGTTGAGTTCTCATTCTATTAACATACAATTTGGGGCGCAAGATAATGAAATAAAAAATTCTAATATTATATTCAGCTTTCCGTTTCATCCAGTATTACCAAAACAATTCAAGTTTTGGTAACAATTCAAGGAACTTAATTAAGGGCGTTTTTTCTTAAGAAAAGAAAGTTAAATTACATTCTATCCGCAATAGTTTGTTTCTACGATACGCTTGTACACCGACCGCATTTTCACGGCCTGAAATTCTTTACATTCGAATTTTAACTTCACACATAAATTTATAATATTTCATCAACAAATTATGTGAAATGTATAATTACAATTGAATTTCATAAAAAATAAAGATAACCCATCTTTCGTGTTTGAGAAATATACCAGAAATAAAGAGAAATTTATATATAGTCGTCGCCAAATGCGATTGCCACCGCAAATTGTGGGGCACTTTTTTAAATATTATTTTTCATTTAATTTTATGATTATTTTCTTGTTTAGGCTCATTCTATACTGTTTTTGCTTGAATAAATTGAAGAATATGTTCTAGATGTCGTTTTAATCGTGGAATAAATGTGGAAAATAATAATAATAATCATAAAAATAAAATGAAAAAATAATATTTAGAAAAGTGCGCAACATTTTGCGGTGGTAATCGCATTTAGCGACGACTATATATATATATATACACTGGTTCCAAAAGTTTGCGACACCCCTACTAACTAGCTGTTTCGTATATTACTGAAGGACTACAGTTGAAATGAGTGGTACCAGTGGATTCCCCGTCATGAAAAACCTATTTCCATAAAATTTCATTAAAATCGGTTTTATTACCGCTACGCTACAGTACAGCCGATCTCTGAAAAAGACAATACTTCTAATAAATAATTTAACAGAAAAGACTTTTAGGATTACTTTATTTTAAAAAAATTGTGGCTCTATTCTTAAAAATTATATAACTTCAATTTTTTTTCATTTTCAGCTAATCTCCCATTTACGGAAAAAAGGTCATGATCCGACGAATCGTGGATGGCTCTCATATTTATCTTGCTTCTCAGGTGGAGTATTTCTAGCTACATGTTTTCTCGGTGTCCTGCCACATGTCGAGTACTATTTTCTTCTTTCTTGAAACATGATTATTTATATTAAGTGTAACTAAAAACGGTAAATAATATTTTATAGTCACATGTTCAACAACCTTCAACAGAAATGGAATATAGAAGCTGGATTTCCGGTTCCGCAGGCGATTATTTGCATTGGGTTTTTTATTGTGTATGCTACCGAGGAGATTATTGGAGTGGTAAGGTTTTGAGGTTGTTTTTGCAATATGGTCACACTCCACTGCAACGAAGTGCGCCGCAAATGGCTAAATACACACCAGTGATGGCAGGAATATACACTAGCTGACAAAAGTTTTGTCACAAATGTTTTTTCGGATTTAACTTTTTTGGGACTTGACCAAATTGGCTGATTTTTTGATATTTTATGTGAATCAGTGTTTAAAATGTTATAGTAGCAAAATTTGGTTTAAATTACCATGGCAATTTCGGTACCACGCATTCCGTTTTCCCTCATACAGCTTGCCGGGTGGCAATTGGAGTTTCTTTACGTGGAGTAATCTCTAAAATGTTGCCAATTACTGCTATTTTCAATAAATTATGAAAAATTGTAATTGAACTTTAAAAATTATTAAAAAATGCAGTGCAAGAAAAGTGCGTAATATCTTTGAGCTACGCGTTTTACGATAAACGCTTGTCACTGTAAAACGGATCATCGTAATCACAAGCGGGAATTCGTAAAATAATCTACAACCATATGAATCATTCATATCAAAAAATCAGCCAATTTGGTCAATTCACAAAAAAGGTAAACCTGAAAAAACATTTGTGACAAAACTTTTGTCAGCTAGTGTATATATATAAAAAGCCCGGGTCGGGAAAAGGAAATGTCCCTGTCCAGGTCCCGAGTCCCGGGTAGGGAAAAAGTGAAGTCCCAGTCCCGGTCCCAGGCCCGGGTTTTGAAATTTTGAAAAAAAAAATTGTTGGCAATTTGCGGCGTGCGTTCTTCGTTGCAGTGGAGTGCGGTAAGCAAGAAAAAACCATAAATATAATCTAGAGTACAGGCGAATGAATCTATAAAAAATAAACCTAGTTTCATTTGGTTTCTCTGGATATTATTCGTAGATAAGACAAAATAATTCCAAGTTTAATGAAGTGAACATGATTTTTAAAGTCAATTTTTGATAATCCTACCAAAACAATCCATATATAATCAAGTTCTTAACATTAAATGAGACAATTAATTCCTTATTACCAAATTTCCAATAATGAGAAATCTGTCTTAACTAACTATTAAATTCAGTTTTTTCCATTCGAAGATGAGAAAAAGCCGATTGACAACATCAACGACCAGGTCATATACAAGACTACCGTAGAAGTCGATAAGTGTATCACCCACCCGGACGAATATCGAAGCGTTCTTAGAGCATTAACATTTGCTGTTGCTATTTCATTCCACTCAATTCTTGAAGGATTTGCCTTAGGCGTTCAAAACACTTCTGGTGGTGTTATCTCACTATTCCTATCTCTTTTAATCCATAAAGCTGTTGAAGCATTTAGTGTTGGTATTCAATTATCAAAAGCTAGTTCACACTCAAGAGTAAGTCAAATTTGTTTTCTAACACTTTCAAATGTTATTTCAGCTTAAAATTATTATATTATCAATTGTTATTTATGGACTTATGACACCAATTGGGTCAATTCTTGGAGCTTGTTTACTAATGGGCCAGCAGAGCCTACATAAGGATTGGATAATGTTGACATTGGAATCATTAGCAAGTGGCACATTTATTTATGTTACCTTTGTGGAGGTAAAGACAGTCGACGAACGAATTTGTAGGATTGTTTGCAGATTGTTGCTCATGAGAAGCAAAACAAATTTAATAATTTCAAACAATTGGTAGCGATTGGATTCGGGTTTTTACTTATTTGCGCCTTGACAGCTGTGTTAGGCGAGGCATAATTAATTTTTCGTGTTTGTAAATAAAGTTTATTTAAATATTACGAATGAGCAATTTTTAAGCGGTGTTATATGAATAAATTGTGGATATTATGATCAAATATACAGTCAATCAATCTGAACTTTCTCAAGAGATGAGAGACACTCATCATTTTCCCGTTCCTTGTTTTCTCTAAACAACGGGGTTATGGTCTAACAACTCTAACGGGGATGTGTTGAAGTTTTTTTTTGAAACTATAACCTAAAAATGTCATGGAGCTTTGATAAACTAGAAAGGGGTGACCACTGGGGAATGCACTAGATTCAACGCGATTTCGTCGCTCGAATTGTTTACCATTACTAATTCATTTCGGGTTGCGTTCCATTGTAAAGATGATTGTAATTTTTTTTTTGATTTGGTTAAAAATGAGCGAAATATAACGTTTTTCTGTTTTTTTCAAAATATACTTATAGGATTATTCTGATTTTGATATAGGAAAAATCTTAAAAAAATTGGGTTGTAAACCCGTAACCCGTTTTCAAACCATTTAGAACTTATTTTTTGGACAAATGAATCCATTCGATAATATTCACGAGGAGTACTGCAATTTTATCTTAAAAATTTCAAATATGGAAAACTGGTATTCCACGCTGCGGGGAAAGCTATACTTAACGCGACAATATGTAATTTTACCTTTTTACTTTTGAATATTAATATAATTAAATTCTTCAGAAAAGTGAATCGTTGACATTTTTACGGAAAAGTTTAAATCATTTGGCTCCCATATGATTCTAACAAAGTTAACAATTCGGAATTGAACAACATTCCACCCTTAGAAAGAAATGTCACGCCATGGTGTGAATCCTAGTCCTCGGCCATTTGATTTATTTTTTATAATTTTTTTATATTCTATAAAACGACTTAAAGGTAAGTATATTATAAAATATTGCTTTTATTTAATTGTTTTAGTGTTTCGTAACAAGTAGAACCTTATGTCACGTTCTTATCAACAATGATGTCAAATGGAAAATTTTAAATTATTTAATATATCGTTTCACAATCGTATCCAGTTGAGATTTCCGGACGTTTTGATTCCGCATTCCGTATTCCGTCCATTTTTCCATTCTGAATTCGTGTTCTGGATTCCGTGTTTTCAAATGTTATTCCAAATTCCGCATTCCGGATTCCGAAATTTTGATTTTTATTCCAACCATTTATTTTTCATAAAAATATTAATACCTTATACGTTCAAAATTCGAAATCCGTATTTTCAAATGTTATTCCTAATTCCGCATTCCATATACCGAAATTTTCAAACTGTCAATCCGCCCATCACTGGTATCCAGTTTGTGCTAATTATATTCTATTAACCGTTGAACACCAAACGTTACAAAACTAAAAATAATTAACAAGAGTATTCGCGCAACAATTTTCATTTTGATTCAATGTCTCAAATTACAGCTTGAAATTATTAATTTCGTTCATAAAATTCAGTCACGTTCAATTCTTCGCACTTCCGTAGGTAACTCAATACGCATATGAGTTTTTTTTGTGACAGCTGGCAGTCATTTGAAATTTAACATTTATAGTCGATTGTGCATATTATGAAAGTTTATTCATGTAATGAGTACAGAGGCCAGTGCAAATCATCGTCAATCAGCAAATAGGGTTTCCCCTTCTGAGGTATTCTTAGTTTTTTTTGTTTAATGAAATAACCTGGAGTGTAAAAAGCCCAAATTGTTTTAACAACACTAAAAATACTCAAATATTTTAGAATCAAACGCGGTGTCGTAGCGTTTTCTCAAAAGTGATTCGCCAGCCTACGATGAACAGTAACAATCAACCGATGCGTTACTCTTTACTAGCAAAGTGTTACGCAGAATTTCTCGGCGTATTCATTTTTATTTTCTGTGGCACTATGCAAGCGAACGTTTATGATATAATGCAACCCGTCGGACTGACACATTCTGCTTTAACTCACGGACTCGCCACGATAGTTATTGTCGCTACCTTTGGACATATCAGTGGCGGTCATTTCAATCCTGTTGTCACATATGCAGCCGTACTTATTGGCAAGACACCAATTGCTTATTTGCCCTTCTACTGGGCGGCGCAGTTTTTTGCCGGGTTCTCAGCTAATTTGTTATCAGCGGTAATGATAATCAAACACATTTAAATTCATTTTATTGGATATAGATGCTTCAACGGAACCGCGATTTTATACAGTGGATTTATGTACAAAATATCAACTATCCGTTAAGCGATGCTATGGTTGAAGCTGGATTCAATCGTTTGACAAATGGAACGTGGAGAAAGACAGTAATGCTAACAACTCAATTGGCTGCGACATCATCGGGAGCTACTAACCTAAATGTTACCAATGTTTGGTGGGAGGTAAGAAATGTAATAAGAATACTTGCCTATTATAGTATTTTTATTGATCGATTAAACGATGTGGGAATTGTATTCCTTGAATTGAAAATTCTGGTAGTCTTTAGGAAGTTATAAAATATGCGGAATTTTCTCCCGTCGGAAAATTTAATGCAGGACAGATTATTACACCACCTCATTTTGAATTTGATTAATTTAATTTTTATAATAAAAACCTTAAAAACACACAAAGATCTCAAAAGAATCGAACCAACATAGATTCTTCGTGAATAAAATTTACGCTACACACCATTTACGCTACACAACCACTTTTACCGTAGTTAATTAATTCTTACTTGACGAGAGCTTTCGATTGTCAAAAAACTCAAATCCATTCCGAACACAAGTAGCGTCGAGCTACGCCTGCGCATAAGCGTATATTCATAAGTTACTACTTACAGTTTACTTAAATTCCATATTGTTTTAAAGATTATGAGCATAAGACCAAACGAAAAAAATTATAAAACATCAAAAAACTTTTCAGGGTATCATAAGCGAAGCAGTATGCACTTATTTTTTCGTCACTATAATTCTAATGACTGCAATGGACGTTGACAAGGTACATTTTCATTTATTATTTCAAAATATATACTTAAGGAAGATTTATTATTTCCTAAATTAATCATAAAAATAGATTATTTAATAAAGTAAGACGAGCAGCAAAGGTAAGATTAGAATTTTTCTCGAGACTTAATACTCATTAGCTGTTATCGAAATTCATTGCATTTTTAGAACCCAATCGCTCCATTCATAATTGGAATGATGGCAATGTCGGATATATTTGCAACGTAATGAGTTTTCTCTACATGAATTAATAGGTGGTTGAATAAAGTTATATTGTTGAAAATCATGAGAATCATTGTTTACGGAACAGTGGTCCCGGTAGTTGTGAATAATTGACTTAAAGCTTAGGCAGTATTTCATTTATACAATGTGAAACAAAAGATAATATAAAAACGCTACTTATTCCTCAACACAATAAATAAAATAATGTTATGATTTGAAAAACAAATAATAGAAATAAATAGTGAAAGGCGTGGTTCAAACCTATCGTTCAAATCTTTTATTCGTAAGTTTCTAATATATTTATTAGCTTTACTGAACCAATTTATCGCTAAATTTGAAAATAAGCCGCATATTGGTGATTCTAATTCCACCATCTGTTAATTCGCCTTATAATATTTAACAAAAATTACAAAAATCTAATTAAGTGCATCGATAACGGGAACTGCCATGAATCCCGTTCGAGCTCTATCACCAAACATTGTCGCTGAAATTGTTCTCTCTTCTAAGAACATACCGAAGAACTTTTGGACATACCATTACATTTACTGGGCTGGTCCCTTTATTGGATCTACGTTTGCCGTAGTATCATACAAGTACTACCAATGTGGTTTTTATTAGTAATAGAAACAATTTTCAGGTTACTGCTCTCGAGATCTGACAGACTTATTAAATGAATTTTGCTCTTTCCACAATTATGCCAATTAGATGATAAATAGATGAAATAATTATTGTCAAAATTAATACGAAACACGACTTGGTGGAGTTATGGTCTCAAGTGGGTTGAAAACAGATGTCACAATTGTCCCTCTTTAAATCGATTAATTTACACTTTGAATATATTAAAAATAGTGAAGAGTTGTTAAGCTTTGATTATTTACGATTATCTATTTTCTTCTCCTATACTTCAGATATTGTAGTAAATACGGTTTATAATAAAGTTAAAGTCACGTTCAGTTTCATGTTTTACGTGTTAAACGCTTTCTATTGCACACCGTACAAGACAAATAAAGAAATACGAGACAGTCTAGGACTCTTCGTCTGCGGATACCAACGAGCTGTAGACTCGGCCGAGCAAGAGAAGGCAGCTTCTTTTTGGTACATCAAATCGAAATATGGGATGTTAGTTTCTATTCCTAACTGAATGAATTTGAGTATCTTGAATACTATCTTGAATAAAGTATGTAACAAGTTAAGTTCATCCCGCCATGTAATTTCATGCAAATAGAAAGTTTACCACAGATTCTGTTACCCTATAATATTAGTATAATAGGAGCAGGTGCAAAACGCGTCGAGTAACGGTATCAAAGACAATGTTCCATTTATCACTCAAGAACGCCAATTTTAAATGTGTCTTGCAAAGTTACAGGTAACTATTTAAGAATGAATTTTATGCGAATTTAGAAGATCGGTCTTAAACTATCTTAAAATGGTTATATTCTTATAAAGTATTAAGAGTTAACACGTGATTTTTACTTTAATTTTTGTCATTTCATTTGACGTGCTCAGGTAATGGAAATACAAATTTTTCACTTTTTAAACGTGACTGAAGGTACGCCTTTTCTCTTCAATAAAGTATTATTCATGACAAATTACCTAGGCCTTCCTTTAACTATCCAAAACGATGAATATATTTCTAAGAACTTATATTTGAGCACGTTTACTTATCCCACTTTATTACCATACCAGTTGGCGTGCTCTTCTTTTCGTGATATTGTTGCAACAAAATTTGTGAAAATCAGTAACATAACAATATTTTATTAAGATTAATTGATTAAAAGCAAATTTATGTACATGAATTTAAAGATTCTTAGTTATTCAAGCCAGCAATCTGAAGTCTCTCGCGAAGAAAACACGATACACTCCAGCTGCCAAAAATGCGCCAATGCACGGTCCCAAGTAGTAAATCCAATGATATCCCCAGAACATGTAAAGCTTGTCAATGTGTTCCCTCTCCAAGAATATCTGGCCCATTATATTGGGACCGAATGAGCGCGCGGGATTCATTGAAGCTCCTGATATAGATCCACTGAAAATTTTAGAAAGTTGCTATAATTTTCAACATTTCCATACACTGCCAGAATTTCAATTATTAAGGAGAATCCAATTGCTAACGGAGCCAATCTATTTTTATCGGTATCAACAGCGCACATTAGAACTGTGTGAACCAATATGAATGTAGTAACAATTTCTGCGGTCAGTCCCTTAATCATAAACTATATTAGGCTACACTGATTAAAGCATATACCTCATGCCATCCAATTCCTTTGGTGCAGAGTGTAGCACCTCCACCAATTGCATGATAAAGTGTGTAACTAAGAGAGATCTGAATCATATATTACCTATATGAACTAGTTTTAAAAGTAAATTTGTACCCGCACAAGAAAGGCGCCGAAAATACTTCCCAACAATTGTGCACCAATATACAAAACCGCATGTATTGGGTGAATCCGTCCAACCAGCGCAATCCCAAGCGTGACTGCCGGGTTAACATGAGCACCACTGATCGATCCAAAACAAGAGGCAAGAACGAATATTGCTATGCCATGTGCAAATGCGGCATGAAGAACGCCGTCGTGTATTCCGACACCAACGGCTTGCATGGAACCGGAAATTATTATATTATTTTAATTGTTTTAAAGAATAAATGAAACCCTATTTTACATTATTTGCCGAATTCTGCGTAATAGGTTATATTTATAATTAAACGGAATGTTCCTTTAAACAGATTTTTTCAATAACCTACACCACGACAAAATATATTTTATGAATTTTACAAAGTTTATTAGTTAGGCAAATGCTAGACTAAAAAGGGAAAAGCTTATATTCTTTACAATTTCCCAAAAATCATACGATTTTGAAGTTGGGTATGCCATTACTGGAAAAATGAAGATAAAATAATATTTACAATGTATAATTAAGAACCTAAAATTCATTTTTAAATAGGGGGAAGTTTCGTGGTGCTACATACAACATTAAATCAAGCACAATCCTCCGGACCGAAAAGAAAAAAATGGTTCTACAATTGCGAAAACATTTTTTTCCGACGACTTATTGTCGTGGTGTAGGTTGATGAAAAATTAGGGGTAAAGGAGCATACCCCAAAAAAAGATGGTCTCGCTTGGGCTGGTGTAGATTTAATTTGCAATTTGTTTATTATTTCGCTTTTTTTCATCAAAATTTTGTTTTCTCTTACTAAATTGGTTGTTAAATCAACATAATATATATTATAATAAAAATTTTAGGTATAATTTATTAAATTTAGGATCGAAATAATAGACAAATTGCAAATTAAATCTACACCAGCCCAAGCGAGACCATCTTTTTTCCGGTATGCTCCTTTACCCCTAATTTTTCATCAACCTACACCACGACAATACATATTTCGAATAGAAAATATTGACGAATTCAGAAATTGCGAATCCCCATTTAATTATTTAAAAAAAAATTTTTTTTTTTAATTGCGAAGCCTATCATTTGTACTTACCGTATTCCATCGTCTGTGAACTAAAATCTTTTACAGAACCGAAACAAAAAAAATTCTCATTGTGCATTAAAAAATGTACAGGTACATATGGTATTTTTTTTAAATTCCGTCATTGCTCGTACTAAGAAAAATTGAGTGTCTTGCGAAACGTGTTACGATTATAGTACACAGTTCATAAAGCGGAAATTTGAATTTCTAATAAAATATGTTGCGAAAAACTTATTTAACATAAAAAGGACTCCGATAATGAGTTAGTCATTAAACAAAATTATTAGAGACGTGTGTCAGAGGTTAGTTTAGGAAGAATAATTTGAGGAAGGGACAGTTATATAATAATAATAAAAATAATAATATATTCCGTACTTAAAAAAAGGTGATGCGATAAATTAAATGAAAGGAGCGAAATAAATTTAGACTATTTATTGTTTCTCCAAATCTTCCAATTTCTGTTCTGTGTTTGTCTGTTCCGATTTTACCGAAAACAATTTTTGAATATAATTTTGAATATTGCGGAGGGGATTACGGTATAATGAAATTCAGAGAAAGTATGTATTTTTATGAAAGAAAATTAGGAAAACCGTCTGCGAAGTAAAATATAATTTAAATTTAACATTTAAATTACGTTTTTAAATCAAGGCGTTACCTCAGCTTCTTTTTCACACTTCTATACTGTTTCCATTTCTATGGGATATTATATTCATTTCGAGATACAATTGGCAAGTTATGATAACATATTAGTTTTCTAAATTAAAATTCATGTCATAATAAGCTTTAACAAAAAGATTAAAAGATGGATTCCAGAGTGAAATAACTACAAAGCCGATTGAACATCCAAATCAAGATGTTGAAGAGCAGAAATTTACCATATATAAAGGGAAAAAAAATAATAATTATTATGTTGTTAGTACTAATATTCTGGAGAATCATATTCTTCCCTTCGCAAAACTCTCCTTTTAAATCTAAATTATAGTTTCGTAGCATCTTTAATCCCAGCTCCACTGACAATGTGCGACTGAGATCATCTTTAAAAGCCGATCATCAGACTTCAGAAGTCGATCTAACATTTATAGGAAGTGTCTCAAATGTGATATTAAACCGAAAAATAGTAGAAGAATAGGAATGTTAAAAAATGAGAGGATGTTTACATACTGTCGTTAAAACAAAATGGTTGCCTAAAGTGTCTGGAACTATTTGTTGAGAAAAAGTTTTGTAAGTAAAATATTTATACATCTGAAAAGAAATATTAACTTGGTAGTATTTAATACGACAATTATGGAAAATAATTAGTCTGGAATCAAATCAGCACGTGATTTATAAGTTATTTTTTCAATATTTTAAAATATTTAATTAAATGTTAAAATTCATTTTTAGGTACTATTCATTTTTGAGATCGATGACTAATGGAAGAGCAGAACATTAGGGACGGAGAAAAGGTCTTGTTTAGACAGTCACACGGACACTAAGGACATCGAATCTCTTCCTCTTTTGTTTCTCGGCTTTTCTTTTTGCTTTAAAGTTTTACAAAAAAAGTGTAAGACGGATAGGAGTTCTAGGAACCAGTGGCACGGCTCAGTCGCTCGAATTGGAGAGAGTTAGACACCTTCTCATTGCGAGAATGATTCGAACTCAAAATTATCCAAAATAAGAGAGGTACACGTGCATTTTTGAGATACTGTTTTAACGAACTCCGCTTGCAGGAAAAAGTGATTTCACGCTACTCTACTTACTAGGGAAGTCACTTTAGCGTCCGTTTGAGATTTTGATTAGACTTTCACCATTGATAGATTCGGATTCGCTGATTTTAAATAGATTTTCAAAATAGGTGCAATTTTTCGTTGAGCCGAGATATGAACCGCCAAAGTTTTTTTTAACAGTTTATTGATGTGCATGAATCATAAAATGGTCAGAGAAAGTTGAGACAATTTTGAAAACGGATTTTGAATCAACGCATCCGACTCTATCAAGTCTCATCAAAACTTCAAGCGGGCGCTAAAGTGACATCCGTTTGTAAATAAAAAGTGAAGGATGTGTTTTTTGCAATTCGTCCACACTTTGTTGCAAGATGCGCAATAATAGTGACCGTGGATTGTAAGCACTTATTTGGGATTTTTACGCAATTATTCTCTGAGCCGAGATATGAGCCACCCATTTCTTGTGTCTGAAATTTTATAGCGTATGTCGACGGTGGGACGCCGGTCTTTGGGTCGTGCCGGCAGGAGAAGTATGTTGAAATAACAACAACAAGACTGTTTACGAGAATTGGCACAGGACCGACGACTTTGGCATTTAGAAGCTCTACAGCAAAGTGCTATTTAGGGAAAAAATACAAAATCACATGATGATCAGTTGTTCCGAGAAGGTCACGGATGGTACTATATACACTGTATGTTTGTTATTGTTAATAGTTTAGTCCACTGGTTAACGTCGGTTGAGAACCAAGCGCGCTTCGGTACAGTAAGCATATTTCTTCTCTCTCAGCCTGCTTCTGAATACTGAAAATCGATGTTTTTAAGATTTCTCTCGTGAACGGAGCGTGTTTTGTTCGCGGCGGACATGTTCGGATTCACCAGTGGTAATTCCTATGTTTCTGCTACTAATATTAATATTCATCTATGTTTTGATCTTTGGCGGCTCATATCTCGGCTCAGAGAAAAATTACGCCGATTTTGAAAACGGATTTGGAATCAACGCATCTGAATCTATTAATGGTGCAAGTCTCATCAAAATCTCAAGCGGACGCTAAAAAGACTTCCTTGTTAGAGTAATCTAGTTTTGATAACATTATGGTTTAATAAATTATTAAATGAAATAATGAAAAACCTTTTATGAAAAATTTATCTCCAAAATTTATTAATATACTTTTTTCTACAATTTTCAACTTTTCATTTCACGAAGCCAAGGTAGCGGCTATTAAACAATAAATTTGAAATAAAGTTATTGTCCTTTTCAGAGATCGGTGCCTAATGGAAGAGGAAAAAATTTGGCGGCCTCACTTTTTAGACGGTCATTCTTTTTTACGAAATTATGGGCAGCACATATTTAAGAGGAATTGAGAAAAATTTGTTTGTGGCCGTGTGGCCGTCTATCATTTGCTCTTCTTTTATTGCTGTTCCATTAGGTACCGATCTCTGAAAAGGACAATATATTACTTTCAAATTTTCTTTGAGCACGTTTCCATAGAACATTTCTATTTTTTATTGATTTATTTTATCATAAAAATTTAGAGAAGCCTTAAAACTCACCAACATAAACAAACAATAGAACTGATACGAATTCAGCTGCACATCTTGTTATGATTGTATGTTCTTTATCTTCATCTGACATGTTCGTCTGTGACGATGAGCTTACACTAACGCTCTGTTTCTGTAAATTAGTTTATTAATTGTTGTTAGTTTAAAAACGGAATATGTATGTTCTACTGGAAAAAGTTATAATTTTTATATTCAACTATAATAATAATCGAAAATTAGACAAGTATCTCAATCATTCGAGCTGAGAGCATAACAAGACTATTTGTTTGTTGCATAAAAATAACCATTTATAAAGAATAATAAACATCAAAAACCTCAACTTTGAATATATCTAAATTGCCTACTTCTAAAAAAGGTTTAGGTATTTCTCTTCGTTAAAAATGAGAACCCGTAAAATTGCTGTTTCCGGTATTTCTGAAAAACATCTTAAAATATATGGTAAACAAGATTTGGATGAAATATAGACAAACTTCAAGTAATATTTTTTAAACTTAAAATATGAGGACACAAAATATCACATTTTGTAAATAATAAATAATTGGTAAAAAGTAAACGAATTTAAGCAATTTTGGTGTGATAAATAATAAGTATAATAAATTATTAGTTTGCATGAATGTCATCATAATGAAGATTATTTATTTTCACGACAACAAGTCAGTTGAAAACTAAATTATAACGATTCGGGCAAAATATGACTTTCAACTATTCTCGTTTTCAGAAATCGGTACCTAATGAAAGAGGAAAAAGATAGAAAAAAATAAGATTCTCGTTTGGATGCCCATCTTCTTATCTCTCATCAATGTGTGTTGTCTTAAAAAATGAGCAACCGACATTGAAGAGGAATAGACGAAAAATTCGTTTGTGGCCATGTGGGTATCCATTCCTTTTTCTTATTTTTTCTTCTATTAGGCACCGATCTCTGAAAAGGGCAATATTATTTCACGTTTTTTCGATTTTTAAATGCAAAAAGTTGAAATTACATAGACGAGATTTGTGATAAAATGAATTTTTCGAAAACCATTCTTTTAAAGATACAGTATCTTCACTTTTTCGGCACTCCAAATGTAAATGACGATTTTGAAATTTTGAAATGTTTTTTATTAAAACTCACCAGTAACTTTAAAACTAAATATTAGTTCAATATTACGAGCTTATCTTATAATATCCCTTACACTTTAAGTTTTTAGGTTACCTTAGGGTTAAATGATATTTATAGGTTCCTGTTATACATGTGTTATATATATATATATAATATACATGTGTATATATATGTTTTTAAAGCTCTTGATATATTCAGGCCGACCTACGACAGTGGATTCTGAAGCAATCCGTGTTCATAATTTACTTCAAGCTAGTTGCAATTCATAATTTACTTCAAGCTAGTTGCAAAAACCCGCTTAGTGCCAGACGAAAGAAAAGATAAAAAATATCGACGCCATTGGACTTCTTCCACATCCAGCTTATAGTCCGGACCTTGCGCCATCTCATTATCACCTTTTCTGATCGATGGCACACTTTCTTCGTAGTCGTAGCTTCAATGTCCTGGCCGATGTCAAATACGGGTGCCGCGAGTTTTTCGCCTCTAAGAACAAGAAGTGGTACCCCAGAGGGATAGAAAACTTGTCGATAGATGGGTTCAAGTCACAGAGTCAAATGAACTTTTAAACCTAATTGTTTTTCATGTGATTATGTTTCAATTTTTAATAAAAAATCGGAAAAAAATTTGGTTCACCCTAATGGGTATTACAAGTTTACCCTTGCTAAACCTAAAATAGTTATAACGTAATCTTGAACAAGCTTATTTTAAACTCTATGAACCATCAATTCTTGTACCGAATAACACTATTTAAGAACAATTTCTGACAAGGAAAGTGTTTTAGGTCTCCATCTCAGATTTTCATAGATTCCTTATGATCCAAATAGTATACTGTCAACCTATTTTTACCTACTTAAACAGCTTTTTGCTTATATTTTATCAGTAAATTAATCAATTCATAAGAAATCTATCTAAAAATTTTTATCAAAATCTGATATGAAGTCCTAAAAAACTTCCTTTGTGAGATCTATTTGATGAGATTTGCGTGTAACAATGAGGGCAAACTTTCAATTAGGGATACCATAATCCGGAATTCCGAATCAACATGCGAACTTGGAATCTCTAAATTCGAAATGAAAGGAAACATAAGAATACAATAGCCTACCGCGCGCAACACTAAAATGACTCTATCGGTTAGATCTTAGAACTTTGATATAATTATTTGGCTTAAAATATTAATAATTACCTAGAATCAGTAAAAATAAAACAATCCATGCGGAAATCACTAAAATGTTTCAGAAAATCGTCATTTTCGGTTTAAAAGAATGTTTGCAAGTAGAATTAAAGCAATATAAAACAAAAAACTCTAAAATATGTATCCTACAGTGAAAAATTAGAAGATAAGACTAAATGTATGCTATAAACCATTATTTTTATCTGGAATAATATTGTTTTTTGAATTTGATCATTTCCTGAATGAAAACAGTTGTTTGGGAAGGAACATCATAAACAGTAAAATTTTAAAAAATAATAACTTGATACCTCTAAAAAAATTAAAGATAAATGCTATGGGAAAAGAACATTAATATACTATAAGAACAAGTTGATTAGTGTTTTTTTACAGATACAGTTTTTTCAAGTTATGAAGTACTGAATCATTTGCCACTATAATTAAGATATTTTGTCTAATAGACTATAACAAACATTCAAAAAAAGTATATAAATATTGTTTTTCTCAATTCAAAATAGCCCAAAATCTTCTTATAAATACACATAAAAGAATAATTGATTAAACAAACAACTCAAATTAATTAAAACAAAACAAATTAAAACCAAAGGTTATCTTGACCCAAATAAATGAATTCATCCAATTAGGATTACCTACTTGTATTTAATTAAACAGTAAACAAAATATCACAACTTTTACTGTATATAACTTAATCGACAAAACAATAATAAAAATAAAACGATTGAAATAAATTATCCATGAGGTAAAAGGGTTTGAGTGTTCTTTTTTTTGACATTGGTTGTTGCTAGGGTCCATTAATGAATCTCAAAATGAACCAATGTATATTTTTCCGCTTTATAGAATACTAGTTGGCAGACAAATTATATGGCATAGGTTTGAAGAAAACAATTTTAAGTTGAGCAATGAGTGGAAATAAAGCGGAAACCGTTCACCATAAAAGTTTAAAAAGTCGAGGATATTGCTAGAGTTTGTAGAAAAAAATAGAAACATACGCAAATTGTTAAACATTTTTTATTTGGGTTTATTGTTCTTTATATTTTATACATGAATATACTTTGGCATGCGAAAACAGGGGTTCTACTATAAGAGAAAGTTTTTATTTTGATTATAGATGGTCTATAAGTCTTAGTTATTCTTAAAATGATTATATACAACTTAATTAATTATAAAGCTCTAACTGAAGCTTTTATATATTTTATTATTGTCCTTTTCAGAGATCTTAAACTGAAGCTTTCATATATACGTGTCATTCTATTCCTGGCAAAATCCCAAATTCCAGTGCTTACAATCCACGGTCACGATTGTTTCTCTGACCATATTATGGTTTATGTGCATCAATAAACCGATCAAAAAACTTTTGCGGTTCATATCAGCGAATCCGACTCTATCAATGGTGCAAGTCTCATCAATATCGCAAGCGGATGCTACAGTGACTTCCCTTGTAAAATATTTTGTTTTTAACTATTCCACGCCACAGCATATATAGTTAAATGTACTTGGCGGCGCTTCCTGATAAGGCGTGTCTCCGCAGCATTTAAAGTTATTCGTACTCAGCGGTTTTTCATGATAGGGGAAATTCGAGTTCCCACAGCACCCGTGACTTATGTGCTCTATTGCTGGATATCTAACAACTGGCTTCCTAACTTTATTTCGACTAATTTTTTGGATTTGGAACAAGACATGAAGAAATGAACATAGTGTACGCAGTTATTGCGCGCCAAAACGTAAATGAACATTTAACATTATTTAATCGGTTCTTATTATATTGGACTTCTAAGTTAGAAGTGAACTTTCAGGTAAACTTTCAGATTTACTGTAAACTAACATTAATATCTTTACTAAATATTTTCTTAAGGTGGTTTTTTCCAATGCTTATAATTGCATTTGAGGTGTTACTGTGTTTACGCTAAAGATTCACGCTAAATCGAAATTGCGATATCATAAAACGTGTGTGGAAAATCTAACGAATCTATAACAGAGAGTTTTTTAACACAATTTAATTAAGCTTCTCTTAAATTATCTAAAAATGTTAATATCTCCCGAAAAAGTTATATTTCTGCATGCTTACTGAGCTCATTATATTACTATAAAATTTGGGGTGCGGATGTAATATATTTTTTATTTTTATTTTCGTTTCTTATTGTCCTTTTCAGAGATCGATGCCTAATGGAAGAGCAATAAAAGAAGAGAAAACCACACGGCCACAAACAACATTTTTCTCAATTCCTCTCAAATATGTGCTGCCCATAATTTCGTAAAAAAGAATGGCCGTCTAAAAAGAGAGACCGTCCAAACGAGAACCTCACATCCTACTTTTTTCCTCTTCCATTAGGCTCTGAAAAGAACAAAAATAAAATGCCCTTCAGTAATTTTAGAAAACGTTTAATAGAAGTTGAATTGTTTTTATTAATACTGAATGAAACGGGAAATATGCTATGGCTCGTCAATTATTGCTTCACCTTGTCATCTACTTTCCGGTCATTTTCAAATATGAATAAATAAATATAACTACCTAGAACTAATTTAAAATTAATGTGAAAGCAGAATATGAAGATATTAGCTTTTTTCATAATATTGCAATCACAAATTAGAAATGAAACGATGATCAGTCCGCAATAATATGTTGGATGCGCTTGTAAACCGACGGCACTTTCACGGCCTGACGTTTTTTACATTCAATTTTTAATATAACTCGAAAAAGTTTTATGATTTTTCAAAAAAAAAATATTAGGTATACTCTATTTGGCACATGTTGAATTAAAACAGATCATGCTTTAACACAATGTTTAGTTATTCTTTAGGACCAATTATTTTGAACAATTTTATTTCTTGAATTTTAATTTCTTGTAATTTGAACGAAAAATCTGACGGAAATTATAAGCTTTCTTTATATACTCTTCAATGGGTATTCAATAAATTGCCTAGAATTTAAAATTTTAATCATAATGACATCAAAATTGATTACTTTTCCGAAAGCAAAGAGCTAGGATAAAGAAAAAGCAAACCTTCTGATTACTTAAATGCGCAAATGGGTCTTGGACAACAACGTCCGAGGCACTTCGAACATGTGGCGATGTCATTTTTTCAGGATCAGGGTACACTGGGCACACCTCCATAATAAATGAAAACAAAAACTCGATAAAATGTGGCGCGGCCAAAGGAAAGGTAATTATAATAAATAGTAATTAGATCTGTCGAAAAATACGACCAAAAGAAGTTCTATTTTGATTCACTTATCTCATTAATCAATGGCAGTTGTTATTAGGTGGGAATGTTGAAAAATTGCAGACATTTTATGGAATTATTAATTAGTTCTTATTTTCAGTCTATTTTCTAGAAGGAAATTATTAATGAGTTAATTTCAGGTTGAGACGGCAGAAATGTGTTATTTTGCTTGTGAATTGATTTTCTTGTTTATTGATGTTGTATTTTGATGAGGTAAAATTATATTTCGAAATGTCTTTAAGATATATTTTATTATTCATTTCAGAGATCGATGCCTAATGGAAGAGGAAAATTTTAGGGGCGGGGCAAAGGTCTTGTTTAGGCACCCACACGGCCACTGAGGCCATCACGTCTCTTCCTCTTTTGTTTTTCATCAATATTTTTATTTCATCCATTTTCATTTTTAAATTAAACTTTTCATTTCTTGTCATCAAAAAATAGATAACAAAAATTGATGAGAAACAAAAGAGGAAGAGACGTGATGGTCTTAGTGGCCGTGTGGCTGCCTAAACAAGACCTTTACCCCGCCCCTAAAATTTTCCTCTTCCATTAGGCATCGATCTCTGAAATGAATAATATTTTGAACAAAATACGAGAGATAAAACAGTATTGATTTGTTCAATGTTCTTTCCACTTATAAATGTTTATTGTCTAATTATGAAGTTTAAAATCTATCTATGAAAATTAGTAAATACATTATCAGAATTATATAATGCGATATATAATAATAATATTGCGCATTAGAGCTTGTTTAAAAATTAAAAGTTAAGGTTACTTGGTTACTTAGCTCTGAGCTACTTTGGTTTGGGACGAATTAAGTAAAGTGAACGCAAATAAAATCAAACAAAAGATATTGATGACGGAACCGATTTTCGTTTTTAAAATTTTTATTCTTCGGGACCTTTCCTCCTTAAAAAAATAACTATTTCTGTTAGTATATCTTCGGCCCATACCAAATACAATTTACAATTTATAAATATTAAATATTGTCCTTTTCAGAGCCTAATGGAAGGGGTAAAAAAAATTAGGATGGAATGAGGTTCTCGTTTAAACGGCCATACTTTTTCGAAATAATGGGCAGCGGACATTTAAGAGAAATTGACGAAAAAGTCGTTTGTGGCCTTGCTGCCGTCCATCATTTTTTCTCCTTTTTTTGCTCTTCCATTAGACACCGATCTTTGAAAAGGACAATACCATATTTGAAATTCAAACGTGAAAATTTTAAAACAGTTTTTTGTAGTATTTTTGCTTAATTTTCTTAAATAATATTTCGCTTCAATAATTTGTGTAATATTGTTTATAAGCAACTTAAATGAGAATTTGTTATGAGTTTGGTATGGCGGCCATCCTATTGGACACATTAAAATAAAATTTTCTCTAAAATCTTACCGCTCCCGCTTCGGAATTTCGGAATTTGTTATTTTGGGGGTCACATTATGAGGTTTCAAATGTACATTTTTTATATGACACCTCACTTTATTACTTTTAAAAAATCCCTTGTGATACGCTTTCAAGTTGAATTTCCTTTCTATTGGATTGAGGAAAAAGTTCGTAGAGTTTTTATATTATCTTTTGTTACACAACAACTTTCTTGTTGTTTGGTAAAGTGTATATATAAATATAAAAACTCAACATTTTTCTCTCCTTCGCTTCAAGCAACACGCGATCGTAAACAGCGATTTTTGTACCGAATCGGCACGGGAAAAGAAATTGGTACCTGTACGTCAATCTGAAGCAAAGAAAGAAGATCTTCACCCAAAAAAAGACCATGATTTGCGTTTTGTGAACTCAGAGGGCATGCTCCACTGGGAAATGCTCAAAAGAAACGACACTGTCAACAAGGAACTCTACGTTTACCAGTTGCGCCGCTTAAATTAGGTTCTTCGGCTGAAAAAACCACCTCGACTAATCGTACTCTCCAGACCCCGCGCCATCCCATTATCACCATTTCCTCTCACAGGACCTCAAAAACTGGCTCAACAATTCCTCTACCGGGAGATTTTTGGCGGAACGGCATCAACAAATTGATCGTGAAAAAAAAACTCTACGAACTTATTCTTAAACCCAATAATTCACATTTTAGGCTGAACACAACCCAGGCAAACCTATCTTGAATATAAATCAAGGGTTAGAAAGGATCAATAGAATATCTAAAGTTAGAAAGTATCCTTTTTAATTGAAAATTAAAGGAAAATTTCGCTTAAAGTATTGATAGGGATAAAGCAGACATCTCTATGGTGTTTAATTTTATATTTAAAAGAATTCCCGATCGATTTTTTGAGAAATTCATCGATAAAAATTAATGAGAAACAATGTCAACATTCACATAATTAGAAATATGACTTAAAAAAGCAACATAAAGGAAGATCTCGTCTGGGCGAAGAGATTTTCAATTTTTTAATGACTTCGTGTTTATCTATCTATCAAAACAAACAATAAAAATACTCCAAGAATAATTTTATTATAAGTTTTATATCAATTTAACGATCAATTTATTATTTTTTAAAATTAAGCAAAGAATGGCAAATAAGACCAAAAACGCCTCACTTTATGCTCTTTTGAGTCAATTTTTAATTAATTTACATTCTGACAATTATTAATCATCAACGAATTTCTAAATAATAAATAAACATTTCATGAAAATTAAATTTTTCATAATTTCCTTTGCTTATATTAACATTACACACTTCTAACATAGCATATATTACAATACAATTATCTCAAATAGAAGACTAGATTATGAAAATCCAAATAAACAAACATAATTACTCAAATCTGTAAACAAACCAACTAAAGGTGTGAAAATTATATTATTATAAAATATATGTAAAATACATAGCCTTTATGTTTATAAACCTTGTTTACGTGAATTCATATAAATAAAGTCAATAAACATTAAGAAACTGATCATTTTATTTTTTTTGAATTTTTGATTTTAAACATAAAACATGTGATTTTTCGATTCAAAAATTTCAGTTTTTGGTAGAGTGGATGGTGGGTTTCATGTCCAAACACGAATCTTTTCTGCCGCAACTTAAGTTGCTCTCCGAGTTAGATCTAACCTAATATTAACTATTTCTATACTGACATCCAGTTTTCTGCCATATAGTAATTTCTCTTCTTCAGGATGTAAATTTCAAATAGTTTCAGACGCAGGTGGATATAAGTTCCCTCAAGTGCTCTTTTCTTTGCGCTTCATTAGTGACATGTGTAGTGGAATAACGGGGTTGACGAATTTCTTTGAAAAAAATTTTTTTAGACCATAATTTAGCAAAAGAGGTGATGTATGGAAAAAACCAACTGGAAATAACGATTTTACGGATTTTAAGCGTGCATGGAATTTTTACCGTTTTTTTTAACAAATCATTTTTAACTCGAATTTAACTAGGATTGACTTAAACTATCTAAAAATATCTATAAATTCCCAAAAAGTTAGATTTGAGCCCGTTTACTGAGCTCATTTTATCATCATACCAGTTGGCGTGTTCACATGTCTGACCAGTTTATGTTAGAGATTTTCCTGTGTTGTGGTCTCAAGGAAGGAAAATCATATCCTGATCACTATAGCGAATTATATTTTCCCAACGAATTATATGTTTCTTAATAGTGTAGTTTCGGATAAACCCTTCAGATTGACAAAAAGTTCAATCGGTAAACTCACAAGGAGTACTGTAATAAAATCTAAAACTTTCACTAATCAAACATTTCAATTGGCGGGCACACATTACGACTATACTATATTTAGACGCGGTTTATAAATTAACACGTAAACGTGAAAACCTAATTTTACGTCAATTTCACTTAAAATATCTTTGAAGCTTTAAGCTTTTAGGAAATTTTGTGTTACATTGACTCTTTTGAATGCCTGTTTTTCCAAATTCATTTGGCGTGCATGAATGTTAGCCATAAGTTATCAATAATAAAATTTTATTATGCGGTTCTGGATACTTAATGTCAATTAAAGTACACATTACTTTTAAATATACATATTATTCATTTCAGAGATCGATGCCTAATGGAAGAGCAAAAAATTAGGGGCGGAGAAAAGGTCTTGTTTAGGCATCCACACGGCCATTAAGGTCATCACGTCTCTTCCTCATTTGTTTCTCATCAATTTTTGTTATCTATTTTTTGATGACAAGAAATGAAAAGTTTAATTTAAAAATGAAAATGGATTAAATAAAAATATTGATGAGAAACAAAAGACGAAGAGACGTGATGGCCTTAATGGCCGTGTGAATGCCTAAACAAGACCTTAGCCCCGCCCTTAAAATTTTCCTATTCCATTAGGCATCGATCTCTGAAATGAATAATAGTAATTTTATTTTGTGAATTAAAAATGTTATCATTTTTGAAAAATGGACACATGCAATAAAACAATTTTTTGGAACTTGAAAAACTTCTTCACACATATTCCCTACATCATGATCCCTACATCATTAGATGTAGAATTTAATGGACTACAACATATTTTGGAACCGAAATAAATGCTGGATACTATCAACTTTTATAATCGATTTTTCCACATCGACCTAAAAAAATTTTTGCAGTAAAGATCGGAAATAGCTGGAAATAGTATAAGCTTTACTTGCTTTATTTTATTAAATATATATATAAAGTGGTTTAAGTTATAACAAACCTTATTTTAAGTGATCAAATTAATAAATATGAAAATAGAAGAGAATAATTATTTGTGGCCGAACATTAAATCTCGTCCCTAACTCCTCCCTTTCATTTCAAAACGTGTACTATTGTTCTGACCCCGTGGGTATATAAATTAATAAATTTATAATTTTAGTAGTCTAGAATATGCGTCAGATTTTTAAATTTTACAGTTAAATCAAAACATTAATAAAACTGTTTAAACCATAAAGCGAGATCTCAACCCTACTACGAACTTTTCAAATATTTTGTTGCTGATCAATTGTTTAAAATAAGGATGGGAATGAATAAAGGACAAAACAGAACAATGAAGCGCTAAATAAAGAATATACATTTTTATTATATTCATTATGACTTGTTATTTTAAAACTCAATACATTACATTTAAAAGTTGCATACAACGACAGAAAAACAGAACAATTATTATAACAAAGAAATCACGTACCGTAGAATCAATCATAATTTGATCGTTCGCAAACTTTTTCAATTCGATTTCCTCTAATGGTCTTGAATTGACTTTAATTACCATTTTGTTTGCCTAAATACATTTATTTATAAAATAAAGGCAGGGCGTTATTTAAATGAATATCGACGAAAAAATAGTCTCAATCAAATAATCAGATGACTTTGAAGCCGCTGAAGCACAACGATTTGGTTTAATGTCTTATTTAACTATTGAAAATCGTAAATTGCGATGATTATTGTTATTTGGAATGGTGTCTCTGTCTTGCTTAATTCAATATTATTATTGATGTTTGTTAAAATTGGAATACAATTTTAATATTGTTTACAAGATCATTTTTTACTATACACGATGATGGAAAAACGAATGTTGATTTCTATCGCGTCACATATGTTTTCCGGATGAATATTTACTAATTGATTCATTTTACAGATACAGAAGTTTTTTGTTTAAACTCGACAGATATACATAATGAAAACGCCAAATGATAACTATTTCTAAGTCTTCGAGTGACATATTCGGATGCGGATGTTCGAATAGTCACATAAGTTTGTTAAACTCGTCATACACTATCCCTGAATTTCTTGTCAAAGTATTAGTTACAGTATTATATAATGAAGGTATCTTTACGGTACGTTATTAATTTGTGGAATTGCTAGTTCTCATCTTATTCTTATCCACTGGCAATATTTCTTTATCATATAGTTGTCATTCTCTTATAGAGAAGCGGCTGCGCCTCGCAATAATGGACCAGACATCCTTCTTCTTCAAGATTTCGATTCGCCTTCTTGATTTTCTGGATGTGGACTGCACGTGCATAATTTGATTTTGAGACGAAAAGTTTAATTGGGCCTTGCCATCTTGCTTCCGGTCTTCCTTTTTGTCGTGTCCAACCTCGAGGATTCCGTCAATCTTTTCGTCCACCGATCACTTGGCAATCGAGCACAGTGCCCAGCCCACTTCAGTATCCTTCGTATTATTTGACGATGGACGTCTAATCGATCGCTACCTGCGCGGTGACAAATTGTGTTCATACACATCTTTAGTCGGCTAGAATTTTCTGTCGTCATCGTCCATGTTTCCGCGAAGTACAGTAGATCCGGGAGAACATTCGGAACAGAAGGTCCTTAGTTATCACTTTTTTCAAGGTAGGTTAGAATTGGTTTGATCTTGGTGAAAGCACTACAAGCAGCCTTGATCCGTCTTGAAGTTTCTTCACTCAACGAGCCGTCGGATCTAATGTAGCTGCCCAAATATTTGACTCCTTCATCGACTTTGCACGAAATTCCTCCACTTGATACTGGTTCTAACAACGCAAACTTTTTACGCATTACGAAGGTTTAATAATCTTCTTTCAATTTCCATTGAGCTGCCGCCAATCAACACAACATTTTCCGCGAATTCTAACCGTCTGAGCTGCTTTCCATCGACCATTAGTCTTAAATCCCCCTTGGTGAAGTATTTTATCAATTTTAGCCACAATGCATTGCAGTCAGAACGCGACAATTTTTGAATTCTTGGGCTATTGTTCTTCATCAGATGGAATAGTTATTGAATCAGATTTACGGTAACAATATTGATGCGTCTCAAAGTTATTCGTCGACGGGAATTAATGCGAAATATAGATTATGGCTTATTCTGGGTGACTGACTTATCATGAGGAAAACTGTGATTTATAAAGACATGAAATAGAAAAATCAGTTAAAGTTTTTTTATTAAATAATGCTGTAAAATTAAAACGAGATACCACGTAAATTTATCGGAAATCGTATTGCTCCCTTACTAGCATTATTCTTATACATATTTCAAATATAACACTGTCAGATTTTACTGTGGGGTTTTAAACAATAAAAACGGACGTTTACAAAAATCACATAATTAAAAATACAAAAAACTGCATTATCCGTAATTATCAGCGCCAACTGGTTTAGAAACAAAAGGATCCCAGTAAACGTGCTCAAAATTAACTTTTTGTGAAAATATTAATGTTTTTAGTTAGTTTAATGTCAAGTTAAACTGGCGTGAAAAATGTTTTGTAAAAGTGACTGAAAAATTTACGGATAAGCTTAAAAATTGAAAATCTTTGTTTCCATCTGGCGTGTCAGCGAACCTGCAAAAAACTCACGTGAGTACAAGTAAGATATAAATAGAGCAACACGTAAAATCAGATATCTATCTACTATAATTTCACTCATGAAGACTAATCATTTTTAAATTTCTATAATATAGTATAACGACAATAGTTCCAATTTGAATATAACGATGACATCAAAAGATTGCTTATTATTTTTAATATTACATTATACTCTCTTCATTATTTGCTCTTCTAACACCATTTCACAATTAAATGTATTATTATGGTTAATATCATATTATTAAAAGCAATTTCGTTTCAGAATTTCAACGAATGCGATCTGTACAGTAAATCAACATTCAACCTAAGTAATCGACATTTTGTTTTTGCATATTACAAAGATTATGTATGATTAATTTAGATTTTAGGAAAATTGTCTTTATTTTAGGATGGCTATGGATTTGATAGTTTTATTAATTTTGCAAAATGTTATACCAGTGAATCATCTGCAAAAGTTTATCAAATAGAATTCTTCAAGAAATCTTGTCGACCCACTAGACCTATTGCTGAATTTTCAAATTTGTTAAAATCTGAAGGTGAGAATCAGATATAATTAGTTTGTAGGAAATTTTTACTAATTTTTATTCGCGTCAGATCAGTACCAGAGAAAATAAGAATTTATTGAGATATAATATTCTTTTTATACGTGTCTCGTCGGGGGCCGGACTGGCCAATTTTATATTGTATTGCTACAATAAAACGAATAACTCCTCTGGGATAACTCCTCAGTTTGAGGGAACAAAGTCCATTTAATATTCCTTTCTACTTTTTTACTAGTTGATATCAGTACTCGATGCCACTAACAATTTAACATTTAAAACTAACGCTTAAATTGGTCAAATTTGTGAGTTTTTTGGTTAAATCCATGATGCATGTATACGGGCTCTATTACAGGTATTTATTATTTGAATTGAGGTATATACACTAGCTGACAAAAGTTTTGTCACAAATGTTTTTTCGGGTTTAACTTTTTTGTGACTTGACCAAATTGGTTGATGTTTTGATATGATAGATTCATATGGTTGTAGATTATTTTACAAATTCCCGCTTGTGATTACGATGATCCGTTTTACAGTGACAAGCGTTTATCGTAAAACGCGTAGCTCAAAGATATTACGCACTTTTATTGCACTGCATTTTTAATAATTTTTAAAGTTTAATTATATTTTTTTCATAATTTATTAAAAATAGCAGTAATTGGCAACATTTTAGAGATGACTCCACGTAAAGAAACTCAAACTGCCACCCGGCAAGCTGTTATCAATATGAGGGAAAACGGAATGCGTGGTACCGAAATTGCCATGGTAATTTAAACCAAATTTTGCTACTATAACATTTAAACACTGATTCACATAAAAAAAACCAATTTGGCCAAGTCACAAAAAGTTAAACCCGAAAAAACATTTGTGACAAAACTTTTGTCAGCTAGTGTGTATATATACACCCCAATTTGTATGGTAATAAAATGAGCCCAGTAAGCATGCTCAAATCTAACTTTTTAGAAAGATATTAACATTTCTAGATAGTTTATGACAAGCTTAATTAAATTGCAGTAAATATGTTTTTGTAGAAAAGACATAGAACTTTCCACCCACGTTTAAACTTCACAAAATCGCTATTTCGATTTGGCGTGTATATATATATATATATGGTCTAATCTACCTAACCTATCTATCGTCCTCAACGTTAAACGAGCTTCTTATTACTTCTATTCTTTATATTATACAATTACGGAATAGTTACGTGTGGGAGTTCAGTCGCGCAACATGTTAAAGCATTCTCACAGCAGATAAAAAATATCAACCAATATTTAATAGAACTACATTCGTTAAATAATTTTTAAAAAAACACTACTTATTATTTTCGTGGTGCACGTCAATTTCAATGGAAAACAGAGGCAGATAATGTGCCTAAAACTTATTCCAGAAGAATATTATATTGGTTTAAGAAATAAGTCTGGAGAGTACAGTGAATTCTTAAGAACCTCCTATTCGAGCTCTTGCAGGTTGGTTTTGACGACTTGTGCATCATGCGGCCTGACCTTGTCGTGGAGCAAAATGACTTGGTCTTGTGAATCGTGTCTTTTCAGTCGAATAGTCTCATTTACGCGGCGCAGCTGGACAACATAGATCTCCTAGTTGACCGTGGCGTTTCTTTCGAGCATTTCCTAGGGCAGAACACCCACCCAGTTCCATCAAGTTCCACCAATCATGTTCTTTTTTGTGAAGATCTTGTTTGTCTCTCGGCTTCGTCTCTATCTACTCGAACCGCCAACTCCTTTCTTTGATTCAGATTGACGCACAGGCACCATTTTACATGTCCCGTGACGATTCGGTTCAAAAAACACATGACGGCGTGTGCTCGATGGCGAGCGAGATGTGATGTTGAGTTGCGATTTGAAGGCGATATTTTCATTCAGCTCATGAGGTACCCAGGTTTCTGGGAAAATCGAATCGAATGAAGATGATTAAGGATTGTCTTTTGATCACAATTCATTTCTTCGGCCAGTTTGGCGACCATCTACCTTTCTTCCTTCCTCGCTATTGGGTGGTTCAGTTGTGATTTTGATTGTGTCGAAATCCGCTCCTTTTATGCAATCGGCGGTGGGCGTAGCTTGATGACGGTTGATCATTGAATCTTCCAGAATTCCAGATAGAACTGGAAGTATACACGGTCAACATTGTGGCATGGTGGTATCCTTGTTAACGATGGTCTCAGGAAGCGACACTGCCTTCAAATGATTTCGGTCAAATTCTGCAGGTCACCCGCTTTGAGGCGTGTCTTCAAGATTAAAGTCGCCATTTTTGAACTTTGTCAATCATTTTTGTGCAGTAGACACGTCTAGGACATCTTCTCCATATTTTTTCCGATATTTCCTGACCGGCTTCCGAGGCTTGTGCTTTCGAGGAAAAGCGAAGAAGAGAAAATTTCGAAAATGTGTAAAATGCTGAATTTTTCCCTCTGAATAGTTCATTTCTAAGCCTAAAAATTTAAAAATTAAAAACAAACGAAAAATGCAGTTTTGTAGAGCAGAAAAGCTCTATCATAATAAATATATACACTGCCAAACAACAAGAAAATTTAGAATCTAGAAAGGATCTTGGAGAATCACGTTTAAACCAGTTCAGCTTATTTGCGTGAAAATTAGCGAGACGACAAAAATTAGTTTATTTTCTTAGTCTCTATTTCTTTCTCAAAAAGATGTTGCCAAATTGTGACACGAATTTATGCTTTATAGTTTTTGTAGAAATTGAACATACTGTAGTTTAAGTTTAATGAGCTTCTCAACTGGTATGGTAATCAAATCAACTCAGTAAACATCTAATTTTTTTTTTAAATATATTAATATTGTCATATAGTTTAATGAAAGCATAGTTATAAAAGTTTTGTGTTGAGAAAAATGTTTTGTTGAAATAAAAACGCAAACGTTTTCTGACATGCTTAAAATCGGAAAATCGTCATTTCCACTTATAGTGCACATTCATTTATTAATTAATGTGAACAAAACAAAATTAATTTGTTTCCATACAATTTCTAAGATTATATTCATCCAATTCATCCAATGACATTAATTTTTACAGAACCATCGGAAATATCAGTATTTGTGAACAGCTTTTACTTATCGTCGTGTGAAATGTTCTTCAATAGAAAACATTTTAAAAATGCAACATTTAAACTGTACACTTTGCCATTATTCTATTATGATCGACTCGAAATGTATTATAGCGATTTAATAAACAAAAAGATTTACAATTTTATCAAAATTCGAGGTTTTACATATGGTAATGAAAATTTGATTTTTTGTTTTTACATTTTTGAAATTTTTAGAAGCCACCCAAAACATTATCGACAATTATAGTTGGATACCGACGGACACTTTATTGCAACCTTCGTATGCATACTTTGAGACACATATTATAAAGTATGTACTATTTAAACTTTATATGACAAATTCAATTTTAATATAGTATGCATGAGAAACCGTTTTGGCCGACCGTTGGAGCAGTTGCATTAATTTTTCTATTTTTCTTCATGGGAATATTTTTCTGTACATATGCGATGACTCTCTTTACTCTAGTGGAAGAAGGTTTGTACTTTTTCTATGGGATAACAAGTTGTTGTAACCATAATTCTTTGGAGCATAATATCACCACAATAGGTTTATCAGTTTTTCATTATTGACTATTTTTGTTGTGGAAGTTAAATCCTTTTAATCCAGAGGCTGTCTGCAAAAAGTTATTTAGCCGTTAAATGGTGACAGAAATCATTGATAAATTACGTTTATAAGAAAATGTAAATAAATGTATTGAAGAATTACTTACTTGATTGTCCGTTGTCAATTCGACTGAGTCGAGATGCGGTCCAACTCTCTCCAGATTGTTCGGCTTCGCCTTGTCAGTGTTGACCAAGCCGTCTTCTCAAGAATACCGATTCTACTCCGTGTTACCTTGGTGGTAAACTTTTCGTGTGCCTAAATTCGCGACCGAGAGTTTGACTGTGTCCGTCCTCTTTCTCTTGACGAGTTCCGTGGATCCCATTCTGATAGTATTCTGCTCCACCTCGTGTCCGGCAGCCTTGCGACATGTATAGCCGAACTAAAAAGTACTTTACTTACTTTGGATAATTTGGAGTCCGAATCATTCTCGCAATGAGAAGCGGACTAACTTTCTCCAATGCGAGCGACAGCGCCGTGCCACTGTCGACCATGCAGCTCTCGTCTCCATGATTCTTATCCGTCTTCTGGTGGATCTTGTCCTGGACCGTTCGTGGGTAAAGTTTGAGATCCAGAGTTTGACGCACCAGACAAGCGCTTTAGGTCGTCCTTTTAGTCTAGTTGATCCTCTGGGGTCCCATTCTGTTAGGCGTTGGCACCAACGGTCCACCGGCATTCTGGAAGTATGGCCTGCCCATTGTAGGATCTTTCCGCGGACAATCATTTCAATGTTGATCGTCTACCAATCGGCATAGAAAAAAAAATGGTGTCGGTTGCTCTTTGCAGACGCGTGATGTGCTCAGAAAGGAGTGGTCATGTCTCGGAGCCATATAGGAGGGCAGGAATAACATTTTGCATCGTGAGCTTCCTCTTTTCCTTATGGTAAATTTGTCCGTCGTCATTCCGACTGCGTCGAGTTGCGGACCAACTCTCTCCAGATTGTAGGCTTCGCCTTACCAATGTTGACCAAGCCGTCTTCTTCTCAAGAATACCGATTCTTCTCCGTGTTTCCCTGATGGTAGAAATATGCCGACCATCTTCCCTTGGAATTCCCTCTCGCTCTTGACGAGTCTCGTCGATTCCATTCTGCTCCACCTCTTGTCCGGCAGCCTGGCGACATGTCCGGCCCATATGACAGAGAGTATAAGAATTAGTATTTACTAATTAAACATTTAAATAATTTACTGGAAAATTTAATTTATCAATAATTCAGCGTTTATAATAATTATATATATATATATATATCAATAATTCAGCGATAAATACGTTCTTGCATATGACCTCAGTTTAATTGCACAAAAATAAAAAAGATATAGACCAGGGTTGCACGAAATTCCATCTTGAATTTTCCGTTTTCCGTCATTTTTTGAGTTCCATTTCCGTTTTCGATGTTTGTAATTTGAATCGTGATTCTAATTAGAACCAAAAGTATATATCTATTTTAGACTTTATCACAAGGAACGACGAAAGGGAATATTTGCGACATATTGCTCGGAGAGCTCAAACACAAATTATAAGGGTAGGAATCGATGAATTAGAAAAAGAAAACATTTATTTTTCAGAACTCTAACGAAAATGTATCACAGATCTCCCAAGAAATGGTAAGACTCACATAAACTATTAATATTTTAATTAAGGTTTAGCATTTAGGAACCACTAATGAACCAAACGCAAGAGGAGGCGAGAACATGAAAAAACCATGTTGAGTGTTTTTATGTTGTTCTCTTAAGGAGTATTGTTTAATAAATATAGTTTATTGTGTATGAATTACATTATTAATGTTTAATTTATTGTTGTATATCAATTAACGTGAACGTGTGACTTGATTGTGATATATATATATATATATGAAATGTTTTTATTCTTTACGTTCCTCTAGCAGTGATATATCTATCGGAACAAACGATAATGGTTCCACGGCAGAGCAAATCAGGCACAAAAAATAAATAAATAAATAAAAAAAATAAATAAATAAATAAATAAATAAAAATAAAAAAAAAAAAAAAAGATAATGGATTGAGGAATATGTTCGTAGAGATTTTTCACAAAGATTTATTTTAACAAAAACATTAATTATATAGCATATTTGAAAATAGTTGACGACGCAATCACGTTGCAAATACGGCATACTAATTCAAATGCATTTTTAAATCGATTATTTATTTTATTTTTGTGACATTTTTTAATTGTTATTGCTTATATTGAACGTATATTAATTAAAAAATTATTAAAATAATCGATTTGAAAATGAATTTGAATTAGTATGCCGCATTTGCAGCGTGATTGCGTCTTCAACTATTTTGACATACGCTATAAAAATAAATTAATCAATTATGTATTCGTCGTTACGGTTTGCGACTTCCTCCCACCTCTCGATCAATTTGTTGATGCCGTTCCGCCAAAAATCGCTCGGTCTGGTGTCGAAGAAGTTGTTGAGCCAGTTTTTGAGGTGTTCTTCGTCATCGATGGTAACACCCCTCATTTGGTTTGACAGAGAAAGGTGATAATCGGATGGCGGAAGATCTGGAGAGTACGGTTAATGCTGAAGAACCTCCCATTCGAGCTCTTGGACGGCGGTTTTGACGACTTGTGCAACATGAGTTGACTTGGCCTTGTAAATCTGATCTTTTCAGTCGAATAGCGGCGCAGGTGGGCAACATAGAGCTCCTTGTTGACCGTGGCGAACCATTTTTGTGCAGTAGACACGACACAAGACACTTTATCCATACACACTGCATATTTCCCGCGCGGTTTCCGCTCCTTTTTGCTTTCGATGAAAAGGGAAAAAGAGCAGATGTCGAAAATGCTGATTTTTGCCTCATGGATAGTTCATTTCTAAGCCTCAAAAAAACTGATGAAAACTTAAAATTTCAGAACAAACTAAAAGACAGTAGAGCAGAAAAAGTTGTAGAGCAGTATCAGATAAATATATACACTTTACCAAACAACAATAAAATTGTTGTGAAACAAAAGATAATATAAAAATTCTACGAACTTATTCCTCAACCCAATATCACACCAAATTAAAATGATGGTTTAACTGTTTTAAATTGCGAATTATAAATTCTAGCTTGTTAATTATTAAATATTGTTCATTTAACATATTCAGTTTTGTCTTGAACTATCTCAAAATCTGATTAGGTGGATTAGATGGACTTTTCTAATCAACTATATTTAAAACTTAAATTGGCAATATTTAGCAATATTTTAAAAACAAATGGTCCTCGATTTGTCCTCTTTTTTCGTTTTGGTGAAGAGTTTTCTGTTTCATAATCCACCAACTTTTGAAATTTTGTCGGTCTGTCAATTTCAATCCCTATATTTTATCGGATAACAGTTTTCTTGCAATCGGGTTATCCTTTTCCAAATAAATGTTTTAATAGGTAATGTTTTCCTCATCATTCTTGCGATTCGCCTGAAGTCAGCAATTGCTGCAGCAACAAATTATTTTATTATTTTTGGTTAAGATTAAAGTCAAAGTGATGGCCTCATCGAAACAAAAAATATATAATACAAAAACATAATTACTTCATTAAGCCATACTGTAGGATGTGTTCAAACCTCCAATCATCACTTTCTCGGAATTGTCTTACAACATTATTATTAATTGCTATAAAAATGTTGTTATAGTACAAATTCAGTTTAGCTCGCGAGAAGTAATTAATTTTGTAGGTTTAATCTATACACTTATTACTTATTTTGATTGTAAAGAGCAATTATACATGTTTATTTTATGGGAAGCACAATTTTCTATTATAAATTCTAATAAAGCAACTTCCTGATGTAACTCGTACTAATATATATATATAGATATCTATATATTGTTTTTAATTTTTAGATTTCCTGCTGCCATAAAATCAGTCTACTTGAAATTTGTTGTTACTGTGGTTAAGTTAGTATCTATTAGTTATACAAGGAGCTTTTTACTAGTTGAAAATTTTGTGACTAACTATTCCAATTTGTGTGTGTGGATTGAATAATAAAAAAATAATGGTTTTTAAGACTATCCATTTCTCTATTCATTTTTTATTGTTTCATTTTTTAATGTAGCGCTGATCGGAAAGATCATGACTCATCGCCATTATCAGGTGCACGCGACCCGTAAATGTTGATTTTACCAAAAATTAATCAGGGTTTTCCAATTTACACGTGTAAGTTTTTAGGATAGTTAATTATAAAAATACTTGGGAAACGCCGGCCCGCATTCTCGATTTTGCGTCCCCGGCCCGTTGCTAAAATAAAACAACATTTTAGTTTTTTTCAATATTTTTTGATTATTGATATGTTTCTTAAAATATCGTGTGTATGTTTGTTCCTCAATTGGATTAGTAGATATTTGAGAAAATTAGGACCGAGCCAACGTCAAAGTTGTCAACCAAATTATTTCAAACAAAACTCAATGTTTTAAAATGTTTATTTTAATGTAAAATAACAGCAAATAAATAAATAATTTGATAGAACCTTACACTTTTTGAGAACCACATTAAATATTAATTTCAAAATTTGAACGAGCAGCTGAAGCTACTTGATAAGCATCAGATATTGTTTTCTGCACTTGTTCAAATAGACGAATCACTGATTCCATTTAATCAGCAAGGTGACGGTTTAGTGGATTGACAGTCCTTTCAGATACAAAGTTTAAGCTGTGACTTACGCACCACAAAATGCGCTGAAATAGCTGATAAAGCACCATAAGCTCTTATCGGTGTCCTCTTCAATGCTTCCTAATCATATCCAAACTCAGTAGGTTTTTTTAAAAATCTTCTTTGCTGTTTCCGTTCTATTTTATCCCTTTCTGCATGACGGCTATTGGAGTAGAAAGCAAGAATATCCTCATCTATTTCAATTGGTTCAAAAAATTGTTGGTGCATTCTTTCCGAGAGCGTTTGATTTATTTCCTGATATTTTATGTTTAAAAGATTTTTTTAAATTACGTTTTGTTTGAATAAATGATGACTATACCGGGCCGATAAAATTAAAATAAAATAAAAATTTTGGCTCAGCGCGCGGGCCGGCATGTATGATTATTGTGGTTTATTTTTTTTTGAATGAAGACAGACATTTACTTAAAGCGGGTGATAATTTGTTGAAGCGAGCGATGTCCGGTGAATAGGGCTGGTGTAGAAAGGCAGAAAGATTAAAAACTTACTAATTAATTTTATTCATTAAAATAATTTCATAGCCACACACAGGAAGAATATTAAATAAAAATGAGAAACATAATTTTCCAGATATAGTAACTGTAACTAACATATCCTAAGAATACCTAAGTTGTTATTTAACTTACTAAAAATATATTGTAAGAGGCCGATGAATAATATTATAATCTATGGAAGTGTACAAGGAAACCCTTTATACAATTGCAGGTAATATTTTCATTAATTTATGAATATTGGCGAGAAAACATTTTTTTGGTTTTTAATGGGTTTTGCTATTTTTTTAATAAATTAACAATTCATTTCAGTGGAGAAAATACAACATGGAGTGCTCTGGACGGCATCAAGAGACCAATTCATGGCTTTATAGATATTATCTATGGCATTACTGTCATTGTATGAAATTTATAATTTTAATAAAATAATATATTTTTACAGCTACTTTATATTCCAATTCTTAGCGTTATGTTTAAAATAGAGAATTTAAGACTTTCTTGTTTCAAGATTATGATACAGCTCGGATTTGTAGATATAATTGCGATAAGTAATATAGGGAAAAATAGTTAATATAAAAATAAGGATTTAGTTGTGAATTCGATTATAACAGGATATTTGGCTATTCAAGGATCTTTTTTTTGCATCAATCCCAATCTGATTTATGCAACCGGAATGGTTGGGTTGGGTAAGTTTTCAACCTTTAATCATTTCAACTGAAATCAGGTCAAGTTTTATAAAATTTAAAAGAGCAAATTATGAAAAAAACTGTTCTTGGACAGCTCTTTGGGAGAGTAGTAATAAACAAAATGACAAACAAAACCTGAACCCAAAATCTGTAATTGAAAAATTGGTGGAAATGGAAGTTTAGAATATAATGTAAAAATTTTGAACAGAAATCTAGTTTTAGATTCCAAATACGTTAAAATTAGGCTTAATTTTTTAGAATTAAGCAAAAAATAATGAAAAAGGGTTTATATATACACTAGCTGACAAAAGTTTTGTTACAAATGTTTTTCGGGTTTAACTTTGTGTGACTTGACCAAATTGGCTGATTTTTGATATTTTATGTGAATCAGTGTTTAAAATGTTATAGTAGCAATATTTGGTTTAAATTACCATGGCAATTTCGGTACTACGCATTCCGTTTTCCCTCATATTGATAACAGCTTGCCGGGTGGCAATTGGAGTTTCTTTACGTGGAGTCATCTCTAAAATGTTGCCAATTACTGCTATTTTCAATAAATTATGAAAAAAATATAATTGAACTTTAAAAATTATTAAAAAATGCAGTGCAAGAAAAGTGCGTAATATCTTTGAGCTACGCGTTTTACGATAAACGCTTGTCACTGTAAAACGGATCATCGTAATCACAAGCGGGAATTTGTAAAATAATGTGTACACGATGTGAAAAAAATAACAAGATCAATCCGCACCATGCACTTTGACTCGAAAACAGAACATTTGTTTTTCCTTATTTTGTTCAACTTTTTAATCTTTTTTTTGCTTTTTTTTGCACATTTTTTTTCAATTTTAATGATTCTAAGAGGATTTTTGAAAATTCTGGTTTGATGGATCTTTAGAATGATATGTTGTCTATGATAATAATCATTTTTTTATAACTGAAAAATACGTATCCAGAGTGATAAAGCTCTTTAAAGGCAATCTGTGACAATACTGTTTTTCAAGCAAAATTTTTTTTCGGATTTTTTATGGAGATGCATGTTTATTAGGTAATTGCATAAATTATTTACTCAAACGGCCAAAAAAATTATAAATTACCGAAAAAATAAGAAAAATTCAGATATTCTTTGCTGATTGCACTTTTCAACCAACGGCGACAACGTGTTATTGATTACCTCAACAAGAAAACAATAACAATGGAAAAAATGTATTTTGTGACACCGTGGCACGCCATTCCCTCTGTTAGAAACATAGTGTAAAAAAAAATATAATGAAATGAGACAACGAGAGGAATTTTGGTTGAAATGAAAATATTTTTATTTTCGAAATTCTCTAAGTCTCCACGTAATGAATTATATTTTTATAAATTATCGAAGTATTATTAATTTATACCTGTTTCAATACAACTTAAGCATCATACTGCAACAAAATAGAAAAATATACAATGATGAACATGTAAAGAACCATATTAACAAAAAACATTTTATTTATACATATACATAACAATATTTTATAAGTAAAATAAGTTTTCCAGCATTATTTAAATTTATATTTATTGTTTTTTAACATATTTACTTGAATTATCATCTAAATATTTAACATTAGCATCTTGAATGCTTACTTATCATCGTAGTTAATTAACGAACACAACTTTCACAGAGAAAACCCACATTAATAAAATTCATAAAACCATATTACAACATAAGCAAAACAATAATATTATTAGTAATTTTTGTCATCCCGACATGCTTAACACTCTATCCATGTAATTTTGTTAACAATGAGGTGATTCGAAGCTTCAAATCAATGCGAAATGCATTTTCACCGAAAATCATCTCCGACCCATCTTCATGATTTAGTATGATTCTTCATTTCATCAACTTATAATCCCAGAAATGGAAGATATTAACCCCTGGAATTAATATTAATCATAAAAGATAGAAAATAATAATATACCTTTTAACTGAACCGAAACAATCGATGGATTGGCTGATCAGCCGTCGTAGATGATGGCGCCGTCAACATTGAACGGCAATTTCATTCCCACTGTCCGGAATTTACCACTTGTATTGCCTGGAATACCATAATTAATAAATATTATTTGCATAGAACACGAATATACTGATAATACTGACGAAAACATATGTTAATCATGGAAAATCATTATAACATCCATATTTGTGTTGCCGAATACATAGATTTGCACATATCTCCGCTCATAAAACTTTTTCAAACATAAAACGGACATCAATAGATCCGTTAGCAAGTCTAGAATCTATTTATGGCAGTTACGAAATCATTCACTCATTCATTTACGTGTTAATTTATAAATCATATGAATCAACATCAAAAAATTGGTAAATCTGTAAATGCTTTTGCTCATAGCTCAGCTCAGATAGATTGTTATAACATCACACGAACATCAATAGATTCGTAATTAATTGTATCATCTATTAATGTTAACGTTTAAAACATTCACCGAGCCGATTTGGTGAAAATCAAAAAAATATGTAATCGGCCAACATCATGGATGAAGAGCAATTTAGTTTTGTTTATATCTCGGCTCACAAAAAATATTATGGCCTCATCCACACATCAAAAGATTCGTCATATTGAGTAGAATCTATTACAATTTGAATTTGATCAAATTACTAAACTATTCGCGAAATATTCACGTAACCATATTAAGACATCGAGCGTATGGCTGATATGGTTTCGCTCATATCTTAGCTGAGAAGGATTGTTACAATTTTATACGCATATCAGTATATTCGTTTGTATGCCTATAATCTTTTGAAACAAATAATAAAAAAATTCACCGAGCGGTTTTCGCAAAAACAGTGTCCTTTATCGATCGATACATCGTGTTTATATCGTTGTGCATGTTGTTTCCGTTGATGATTTTACCTTTAAATATATTATTTTACTTTGTATTATTTATACAATATTTAATAATTACTATACTTACCTTCTAAAGTGATTAAATAAGGTCTTCAAAATAATAAAAATAATAAATAAAAATAATGGATGAGGAATTTTACGACCATGGACTCTGTTTCTCTTTTCTAGTCCCCGTGGGGGAATGGCGTGCCGTGGTGTATATACACTGACAAAAGTTTTGTCACAAATGTTTTTTCGGGTTTAACTTTTTTGTGATTTGACCAAATTGGCTGATTTTTTGATATCATAGAGTCATATGGTTGTAGATTATTTTACAAATTCCCGCTTGTGTTTACGATGATCCGTTTTACAGTGACAAGCGTTTATCGTAAAACGCGTAGCTCAAAGATATTACGCACTTTTCTTGCACTGCATTTTTAAATAATTTTTAAAGTTCTATTATATTTTTTTCATAATTTATTGCAAATAACAGTAATTGGCAACATTTTAGAGATGACTCCACGTAAAGAAACTCCAATTTCCACCCGGCAAGCTGTTATCAATATGAGGGAAAACGAAAGGCGTGGTACCGAAATTGACATGGTAATTTAAACCAAATTTTGCTATTATATAATTTTAAACACTGATTCACATAAAATATCAAAAAATCAGCCAATTTGGTCAAGTCACAAAAAAGTTAAACCCTAAAAAACATTTGTTACAAAACTTTTGTCAGCTAGTGTATATAACTTTTTATATTACAAAACCGGGAAACCAGTAGCTTGCAAATAACACTGCAAAAGCCGGGTTCCTTTGTCAATCATGACGTTTTAAAACTGATTACCAGAGTTTGAATATTGGTACAAATGAAGTTCTATTGCGGCAATATATTGAACGTTCGAATTTTATTTAACAACAAAAAACCCAATTGAAATAAAAGATTTTACTAACATTCAGTCGCATTTTTAATCGTTAAAGTGCAATTTAAGAATAAAATTTTTCACGTTATTTATTTTAACCAGCTCCGAATTTTATATTTAGTCTTGATTTTGGCTGAAATTATCAAACGGATCATGTCAAATGATTGATCATGTTTCCTATTTCAATTTACGTTATTATATGTCACGTTCCTGAAACCATAACGAAACAATGACACATACTTCTTCACTCCAAATTTGGAGCTCCAAATTATTTTTCCGATTCAATACGCGAATTTCCAGAGGAGTCGTGGTCTTATTCTGTTCTTTTTAAAAGCTAAATGTTGTATTTTTAATTAAAAAGTTGATTTTCTATAATTAAGTAGAGCAGAACATAGGAACGACAACTGGAATGATAATAAAATGACAATCCTACAAAACGGGCTCAAATTGAACTTTTTGGAAATATATTAATATTTTTAGATAGATTAAGGAAGGGATAGTTAAATTGTCGGGAACAAAGTTTTATTGAATAGACAAAAGTTTTCAGAAACGCTTAAAAATCGTAATATCGTTTTTTCAGTTGCGTTCATGGGGAAAATAGTCGGTGCCAAATGCAATTACCACCGCAAAATGTGGCGCACTTGTTTAAATATTATTTTTTCATTTAATTTTTATGATTATTTTCTTGTTTATACTCGTTCTATACTGTTTTTGCTTAAATAAATTGAAGAATATGTTTAGATGTTGTTTCAATCGTGGAATAAATGTGGAAAAAAATAATAATCATAAAAATTAAATGAAAAAATAATATTTAAAAAATTGCGTCATATTTTGCAGTGGTAATCCCTTTGGCATCGACTATATATGATTCAATATATAAAATGATCAATAATTTTTGTTAAATTAATAGAAATAAGAGTTCTCAAATAACTATAGCACTCCAATGCCAGGAAACCGCGTCGCATTGCAAAAGACCTCGCACCAATTGCGCGAACACCACCTTTAAATTTAAGGATTTTTTTTAAATATTTTAAGGGAACGTGTAAATTTAAGAAAATGCTGAAAAAATTTAAAGGTAATGTTAGTGCAATTGGTGCGAAGTCTTTTGCAATGCGGGGCGGTTTCGTGGCATTGGCTTGCTATAAGCATTCTATAGATTTCAGATATCAAAACTAATCCAAATTTGTAAAATTGTGTTTAAGGAATGTGGTGCAGCTCTTGCATAATTGCACTAATCCTTGTCATGAACCGGGTCTTCGATCTATCTTACTCATCAATAATCAAGAAATTATTCGAAGGAAATAATATATACGTGTTCTTAGCGGTTCCTATATTCTATTGCCTTTATTTTATATGCTTCACGCCTCCCATCACGTTTTCCTCAAAATATATGACCTGGTTCTTCGACCCTCTTATCTTCGACAATATGTCAACTTATGTATGTTCTGCAAATATTACTCTTTAACGTGATTCAATTACAGTACGCGAATTATTCGCATTATTATAATAATGTTCTCGTCGTTGCTGCTACGTGTGTACTGTACTTTATTTTCTATATTGTTCTTCGTGAAAAAGTTACAACGAATACGGATGTTCGTTCAAAAGCAAGAAATATGGTATTTTTCTGTAATTATTACGATAATTCCAAAATATAGAGCGCGCAAATATTTGTTCAATCTGCTTTAATATGCCTGATCAACCAATTTGCGTCAATAGTTTATGTCATAATGAATTTGGTGATTGTACCTGATTGGATAATAATGACCGGACATATGGCTTGGCAATTTGGTCATGGTTTACCGTATATTTATATTCAAGTTATTACAGATAATGTTTCAGGTGCTCCCGTATTTATATATTTGTTCCTGAACAAAACAATTCGGGACGGTGTGTTATGTAAAGTTAATTTGAAGGAGGTTAGATTTTATTTATAATTATGGTAACTTATAATAAAGCATGATAACTTTATTTTCGTGGTAATGATTAATGAGAAAAATGGTTCAAAGGAACATAAGGTTAAAAAATTGGTTTCACATGGGGCAAAGAGATTCCCCTTTTTATATCAAGTCATTTCTTGTTTTAATATTGTTTTTTACATTAATAAATATTATAATAATATAATTTTCTGGGTAAATGTATTTTTAGGTTGGAAAATGGCAAGTAGAAATCGAAGTAATGATAAAGTTGAAAATTAAATCGAAACTTGCACTCCGCTACCACGAAGGACGCGAAAATTGCAAACGATCGCGCATCAATTGCACATTTACTTTAAAAATTTAAAAATCCTTATTGGTCTTTCAAAAATAATGCGAACAGACAAAGCAGAAAACGAGGAATTTTTTTAAATTCATGTTTTGTAAAAATAAACCAGTACATTTTCGAGAAATCATTTGATATTTGAGCGACGGACTTCTAGCGGAGTCATATGGTCATCTTATTTTATTCCATATTTTACCATTTACAATGGTAAAATATTTTGGTAAATAATAAATACATTAAATAATTTTCTTTTTAATTTTAGAATATTTTGTAATTCCAGAACGTCGAGGGTTCTCTTAAAGCATTATAATACATCATTTAAATTCATGTTTAGGTTAACAATAATTTTTTAAAATAATTAATTGAAAGGGCGTAATTTCGCAGTTTATGCGCGGCCTTTTGAATTTGGTCGTAGTTCATGGCAGTAGAGTGCCCTTGCCCCTTTGCCCCCAAGCGAGACCATTTTTTTCTTTATTGTTTTTCTCATTTATCTACACCACGACATTATGAAAATTTGTATTTAGTTATTAATGTTTTTTATTAATATTAATGTTTGAAGAAATATAATGAAAAACAGAGAAATTATTAACATAAATTGAATATTTGTTTCATGATCTCTTTGAGACCATTGAAAATAATTCAAAAATATTGAACTTGAATTTTCAATTTCTTATATTTTGATGTGTAAATGTTAATAAGGTATATTTATCACCAAAAAAATTAAAAAAAAAAACGGATGATACGAACGTTTTGGAATATTCTGTTCTTTTGGCGAGAAGCTGGACAGAGAAGATTAATCATGAATTAATCATCATCATTATTTCAAAATGCGACATCATCTGAGAAAATAATAATCCAAGATATAATAACAATAATACATTTTCATTTAAGGCTAAAGTGAATCATCCACTTTTTCACATCAAATCAGTGCAGACGTATAGAAGTCAAACTAACTTTATCTAACATTGTGCACCTCACTGCGAAGTTAATAATTTTTTAAAGCTTTTATTTATATTGTAATAAACATTTTTTATTATACATTCTGTTTCAATATCTTAGGTTCACTTGATTCTTTCACATTTTCTATTCACTATTTAGTTATTCAATAATAAGAGTTACAGTGTTTTATAGAGCTCAAAAAAATACATCACTTACGTAAGTTTGAAAAAAAATTATGTATTCTGAGGATAAATATACAAGAAAAAGTCAAAAAAATGAACATTGCGCTGTTTCAATATCTTAGGTTCACCCGGGCTTTTCTCAACTTTTTGGTGTTTTTTTGGCGTGAAAATTTTGGATGTATAATAGAAAGTGATGGTGATTAAATCTACATCAATTCATCTGCTGATTGCTGGAAACAAGCTGCTCAAACCATGCCGCGAGGAGCACATTTTTCGAAAGTGGAACAAGGTCAAATAACGGCGGCAATTAAACCGCTATCGCGGCAATTAAACCGCTCTCCGAACTGCATCAATCAGTTTCTACGCAATACGAGTCACTACGATCAACGTAAAACTCCAGGACGACGTCCAATTCTTAATGAACGACAGCGTCGTAACCTTGTCAGAACAGCTCCCTGGCCGTAAAACAGCTGCGGAATGGCCAAGGACTATTGACGAGCAAGACGACGACATGGCAAGTCCTACGACACACGGCTACGTTGAAACAGTCTAAAATGAGGCCTGCACCGATGCTTACAGCCCAAGACAAACAGAAGAGGTTGCAATTCGCTCGATTGAATATGGCCACAGATTGGAAAACGATGAAAAAACTTTAAATTCAGATAATTTTTTAAATAAAATTGTTTTAGGTGGTGTTCTCAGATGAAAAAATTTAATTTGGATGGCCCTGATGGATACAGCTACTATTTGCATGATCTGAGAAAGGAGCGCAGAACAATTTCGCGACTGTTTTACGGCCAGGGAGCTGTTCTGACAAGGTTACGACGCTGTCGTTCATTAAGAATTGGACGTCGTCCTGGAGTTTTACGTTGATCGTAGTGACTTGGATTGCGTAGAAACTGGTTGATTCAGTTCGGAGAGCGGTTTAATTGCCGAGCGATGCCCGTATTCGATAGACCAGCTTGTTTGAGGACCGTTATTTGACCTTGTTCCACTTTCGAAAAATGTGCTCCTCGCGGCATGGTTTGAGCAGCTTATTTCCAGCAATCAGCAGATGAATTGATGTAGATTTATTCACCATCACTTTCTATTATATATCCAAAATTTTCACGGCAAAAAACACCAAAAATTTGAAAAAAACCCGTATGAACCTAAGATATTGAAACGGTGCAATGTTCATTTTTTTACTTTTTCTTGTATATTTATGCTCATAATAAATAATTTTTTTCAAACTTACGTAAGTGATGTATTTTTTTGAGCTCTATAATACACTGTAACTCTTATTATTGAATAACTCAATAGTGAATAGAAAATGTGAAAGAATCAAGTGAACCTAAGATATTGAAACAGACTGTAGGCTGTTTCTAATTTTTGACGGCGCCTTGCGAACTGCTGCACAGCAAAAAATGGAAGAGGAAAAAATTATAATGAACTTAGGTTCTCTTTTGGAAGACCACTCTTTTGTCTCTTAAATGTGATTTATCAAAAAAAATGGGCATAATTTTTTCATACTTTTTTGCTCTTGCAATGGGGACCGATCTCTGAAAACGACAATAATTGAAAATGAAATGTGTTATCAATATACTTTACTTACTTTGGTTTCCTTGGAGTTCGTATCGTCAGAAGCAGGCAACGACAGCTATCTACTTGAGACGACATGACATGATCTGTCCCAGGTTATGGAGTTTCTTAATTCCAAGTCTACGAATTTTACCACTGCCTCATTGCCTTCTATTTACCATCTTTCTTTCGGACGTCCTCTTCGTCTTCCAAAAAACCTTGAATCTCATTCTGTTACAATCCTTGACCATCTTTTGAGCGGTAGACGAGCAAAAGGACCTGCCCATCTCAGCTTCTTCATTTTCATAATTTTTAAGGACTTTTGTAACTCATTTCAGGTAAAATTTAAAATATCGAAAGATTATTTATTTATATTCTTTTTTTATTCACTATAAACATGTTTTCAATATTTTTTACTTACTTTGGATACTTTGGAGTTCGTATCGTCGGCAGCTGGAAATTCGGACTACAGTGCTGGTCAAAAGGTTGTAAACGCGGTTTTTTCGAGCATAACACAAAACGTATACTCTTTAAAATTTTTTTCTTATTTTCGTATGGCACTTGCCAATAATTTTCTAACGCTTTCAGAAACAACTGGTACAAATTTCGGCTCAATACCGGCACTCGAAAACCAGTTATGCTCGAAAAACCCAGCGTTCACAAACTTTTGACGGGTACTGTATCTCACGCATATGAGTCGATAAGAACGTGCCATTGTTGACCATACCGTCTTCTCACGTTTACGGAGTTTCTTAATTCCAAGTCTACGAATTTCACCACCTGCCTGTTGTTTGCAATCTACCTCTCGCCCGTCCTCTTTGTCTACCCAAGTACTGGATTTCATTCTATTACAATTCTTGTCCCTCTTATGGGCGGTAGACGAGCTAGATAATCTGCCCATCTCAGCATCATTTTCGCAATTATGCGGATGTCGATGTGAGTTGAACAAGCTGTCCGTGACAAAATGGTGTCAATTTTGTAAGCATTCTTTGTAATCGATTAACCTGTTTCGCGAGAATAACCCACGTTTCAGCGGCAGAGCTGGAACAACGTTAAAAATTAGCTTGTCGGGTCTCTGATTCTCTGATTCCAACGAATGTCATCACAGTTTTCCAAGCGTTCAATTTGTCCAATTTTCTTGCTTTCCGCGACCAGGATGTTGAGGCGGCTTTCTATTTCTTCTGAATGCAAGCTCGATTGAGGGTTTTCTAATAAACATTCCAGTTCAAAATAAAGGTTTTTAAATAATTTAAGACACGTTTATTGAAAATTCGTAGAAACTTATTTGTTATGACTGCATGGAAATTCAGCAATCACACATAAACGCCAACTGGAACAGTTTAAACCGTAATTCATTTTAGACCACCCAGATGAATTATTTCGGAGATAATTGTATTTTTCACAATATTATCTGATATATCTTTGATCTGAGGAAAAAAAATAATCGTTATATTCATGTGGAATACGGTAATACGATCTGAAACTTCATTTCAGTTGGCGTTCACTGCGAAAAATTTAACTTTCCTCTGGTGTGCATCGGTAAACTCCTAATATGGGAAACGTAAATAGTTCTGAAATTTTTAGAACATATTTTACTTTTCAAAGATCGGTTCCTAATCTATCTCTTCGGCATCTTTGAAAAGTACAAATATATTATTTTTATATAGGCTACCTAGGCTTTCATAGATAGTGATGTTTCAAGTAAACAATAAACAACCTTTCCTTTTAACATATTTTAAACTAAATTACCATCTACAATTTAATAGTTCCATAAAAACTAAGAAAATTAATAGCTTGAATAATGTACGCACTTGCCATACACAAGTAATCGAATTTAAAAAAAAAACATAAACAACAACAAAGCCAAATGATAACACAACGAGATGATGGTAAAGGAAACGCTTCACCAAAGAATTAAAACGAAATAATTAAGAAGCAGAGACAAGCCAATTTAGTAAAATGTTACATGTTCTTTTAACGATTCAAGACCAATTATTACGAAAACGCAGTTGCTTAAGTTGTAATATATTTCTTCGTCTACAATTCAGGTTTTCGGGTTTAATGAGGAAATTATTTTGATTTTTATCATTGATTTCGATTTTTTAACTAGCTGTCGATTCATTATTAATATGTTTTTTTTAGGAAATCGGCTTAACATAACTGACCAAAACATTCATTTGGCAGATTATTTTTTGTACGACGAAACATATGGTCATTTTTCTAATCTTCATTATATTACAAGCATTTTCAATTCAATGTATAATACCGTATTTTAATTTTTCTTGTGAATTGATTTCATTAAGGTCTTAATAATTGTCCAACCACCCCTATAAGGGCAATTATTCAACGCGCTTCGGAAACTTCAAGAGATGCGGTCACTCAAATGCAGGTATCGGTTCATTATTTCAAAGATTCCCTATTTTAATCTTTCGAAATAGTTATGTGACTTTATTCCTCTGACTTTCAATTTCCGAGAATTGTTTCCTTCAATTTGAGCCATGTAATTACCACTTCATTATAATAATTTTTCTTTTCTTTATCACATCAAATGGATTCTGAAAAGTAATACTTTTAAAAGCCACGTAAATCGAGTTATTTTTTATAATTTTAAAGCATCAGAGACTCTTTAGAGGAAGCCTGAAAGATTGATGATGAAATTATCATTTAGTTTACAGGTAGAAATTAATTTAAAAAACGTTGAAACGTTGAAAAATTGTCAATTCAATTTGTCGTGCTGTTTTAAGTTGTAATATTTGTAAAAACTGTTCCTAAATATTTTTTTAAGTGTCTCCAAGCAATCAGTGATAGCGACGTGAGAATAATACTTTTCAATGGATTGAACCATTTTAATAATCCTTGGACTTTTCCGTTTCAGCTTTTAGAAAAGTGTCTTTAATTTCTGAACGGGTAATTTACGCCAAATGAAAATGATGATTTTTGAATAGTTAAATGTACTCCACGGCCTCGAAATATGCGGCATATTGCAAAAGACCACGCACCAATTGAAAGAAAAAATGTTAAAAAAATTATTAACTTTGCAGTGAGGTAAAAAATGATGCCCAGTTTTTTTTTTGATAAATCACATTTTAGAGACAAAAGAGTGGCCGTCCAAAAGAGAACCAAAGTTCATTCTAATTTTTTTCCTCTTCCATTTTTTTGCTGTGCAGCAGTTCACAACGCGGCGTCAAAAATTGAATTAGCCTTTAATAAAAAAATGTTTATTACAATATAAATAAAAGTTTTAAAAAATTATTAACTTTGCAGTGAGGCCCACGATGTTAGATAAATATACCTAATTAACATTTATTATCAAATTATAAGAAATTGAAAATCCAATTTCAACTTTTTTGAATTATTTTCAATGGTCTCAAAGAGATCATGAAACAAATATTCAATTTATGTTAATAACTTCTCTGTTTTCATTATATTTCTTCACAATTTCTAGATCAAATCAGATTTATTACTTTTATTTTTTATGAAAATAAAATTGGAATTGTCAATTTCTTATATTTTGATGAAACACTTTTTTATTAAAACGTATCTTCATCCGAATTTGAACAACTGATTGAACTTGAACTAAACAATAAAGTAAATCAAATTCAATGAAGATACGCTTTAATAAAAAAATTTTCAATAAAAAGCGAAGGGCGTGGATTTTCTTACAATTGTTGCGCGGTCTTTTGCAATATGTGGCATACTTCCTGGCAGTGGCGTCTAAACGTGTATAAAGAAGATTCACGTAAATATTTCTGATTTAAATTACAACAAAATGACTAGGTTTGTCTAAAATTTTCCTTAAAAAAATCAAATTTAAAATATACAGTACCGGTCAAAAGGTTGTAAACACTGAGCTTTTCGAGCATAACTGGTTTCCGGTATTGTCGAAATTTTTACCAGTTGTTTCTGAAAGCGTTAGAAAATTTGTGGACAAGAGCCATATGAAAATAAGAAAAAATAAAATAAAGTATTCGTAGAGTTATGCTCGAAAGAGCCCGTGTTTATAATCTTTTGACCGGTACTGTAGTTAATGCTAAATGTGATTATCATCGCAAAATGCGGCGCGTTTTTTTTAAATATTATTTTTTCGTTTAATTTTTATGATGATTATTTTCCACATTTATCTCATGATTGATACAACATCTAAAACATATTCTTCCAATTTTTTAAGCAAAACCGGTGTAGAATGAGTATAAACTATAATCAATAATAATAATCACAAAAATTAAATGGAAAAAATCACAAGTCAAAAAGTGCGCCTCAATCACATTTGTCATCGACTATATAAATTTCAATTTTCTATTTAGATGATTCGACGAATATTAGAAGATATTTACGGTGGAACCTGGGGTGTTTTAGTCATCCGTAATCCTGCACTTGTTTCCAAAGGTTTTGTTTAAATAAACATTTTACATACCCATTAATTATTTTTAGAAGTACATTGGACATTTCCGGATCACAACAACTCTGATGGAACACCTGCATTTTGTTTAGTCGTAGTAAACAAGTAACATTATTAATTTATTATATTAAAATGCATACAATTCAATTAGAATATAATTTATGGCTATTATTGAATTAAATAGAAACAGGAAGGAAAGAAGATAAAAAAGCCTAAAATTTAATATCATATGAAAATTAAATTAAAACAGTACGTCTTTTTTCGCATTGATTTATTATTGTTTGGTTGATAAGTAATGTTAGCAGATGATTGAACTCGTCTGGTGTCTGTCAACTGTACCTCTTTCGTTTCCTTTAAGTAATCGGTAGTTTTTAGCAGACTTTCGCTTTGCTTCGTAGCTAGCATTTTTGAATTTTTCTCTTCTTTTATTTTATCGACCTTGCTAACATTTTTGACAGCTTCTACTTTTTTCTGTTCGGTTACTGGCTAAATAAAATTATAAAAAGGCGACAAGTATATAAAATACCATAATTTCAAAATTGAAAATAACTTTTAATAAAATGGTCTAAAAATAGTTTCACGTTAAGTAGTTCATATGAAAACTTTTATATCAAAAATATTGTTTGAGCAATTAGAAAGTGCAACGTTTTTCTAATTTACAAGTTTTTCATTAATAGAAACTTCATGATAACGGTAAATTATACTGAATTTTTCACGACTACTGCGAATTTCTGCAAAAAAAGGGTGGACCAATTGTAAAATAGCTTATTTTGTTTGAATTATTTATTTTTTAAAACGTAACTTTTTTGAATTTGATTTATTGGATTGAGGAATAAGTTTGAAGAGCTTTTATATTATTTTTTGATTCACAACAATTTTCTTGTTGTATGGCAAATATGGTGTATATATTTATCTGATAGAGCATTTTCTGCTCTACAAAACTGTGTTTTTATTTTTTTTATTGTTAAAATTTCGTCATGTTTCAGGCTTAGAAATGCCCTATCCAGGAGGCAAAAATCAGCATTTTAGACAACTGGTCTTCTTATTTTTTCATCAAAAGCAAAAATCAACCGAAGCCGATCGGGAATATGCAGTATGTATGGAGAAGTTGTCTTAGGCGGGTCTACTGCACAAAAATAATTCGCAAAGTTTAAAAATTGCGAGTTTAATCTTGATGACACGCCTACAGAATTAGACAAAGAGCATCTGAAATCACTATTGAAGGTAGATGAGCATCAAACAAGTGTAGAAAGGCCGAAAGATATTGACAGTGATTAAAAAAAAGTCCTTAATCACCTTCGATGGAATTTGTCGAAAAAACTCGGAGCCTGGATACATCATGAGCTCAACAAACAAAACAAAGAAAATCACCTTCAAATCGCAGATCGACATCTCGCTCGCCATCAAGAAACACACAGTCATAAACATCAATTTTTGTACCGAATCTTCACAAATGGACCCTATACAACAATCTGAAGCAAAGAAAGGAGTGGCTGGCTCCAGTAGACACTCGAAACCCAAGAGTCAAGCTGAGATTTTCACTCAAAAGGGACTATTATCTGCGTTTGGTAGATTTGGGAGGGCATGTCCGATCAACAATGGCAAGTCATCTTGCTCCACGACAACGTCAGACCACCCTCCAAGATCTCTAATGGAAGATTCTTCAGCATCCACGGTACACTCTAGACCTTGCACCCTCCGATTGTCACCTTTTCCGCTCCCTGTCAAACCAAATGAGGGGTGTAACCTTCGATGGCGAAGAGGACCTCAAAAACTGGCTCAACAACTTCTTCGATTGGTATCGACTGGGCAATTTTTGGAGGAACGACATCAAAAAATTGATCGAGATCTTTGCACTTTATGCTGGACGCTTCCTTGACTGTGCTTGCACGAAAAGTGATCCTGTTAGGACGCGAGGTGATTTTTGCATGAAAACAGACTCATCCTGTTATATAGCGTAAGCACGTCATCAATCTTTGTTAAAATTTGATGTTGTTTTTTGGGAGTGAGGACGCTTCGTGTAATTTTGATGAAACTTTGGTTACTTTTTCGGTTTGAATTGAATGTTCTGGCGGCAGTTTTGCACGTGTATAACAAATTCGTGCAAAACACAGTCAAGCCACCGCCATGCACAAAGTGCAGAGATGTGGGAGGAAGTGGTAAACAGTAACTGCGAATACATAATTAATTAATTGATTATTATTATTATTATTGTTTTTTGTTCAAATAAATCACAAAATCCACTAACTTATTCCTCAACTCAATAATTTGTTGTTTAGAACTGTTTTGAATTATTGATTAATTTTGCTTATTCTGTTTTTTCTAGAGTGCTTTAGAAAAAATAAACAATTTAAATAAAAAGTGAAGGTTTGCTATTTGCAATTTGTCCACACTTTTTTGCAATATGTGCAGTAATCGAACTTTTGTAATTTTTTTCATTGATTTCAGCCATCTAAAATCTGTATTGATAATTTCGAAAGTGTGTGTAAAGTTTAAGAAGACTACAGAAAACGCACCCCAATTTGTATGGTAATAGAATGAGCTCAATAAGCATGGTCAAATATAGCTTTTTAGAACGATATTAATACTTTTAGATAGTTTAAGACAAACACAATCAAATTGTGGTAAACAATTTTTTTTTTAAATACGTAAAAATTTCCACGCACGTTTAAAAATCCAAAATATAAATTTCGATTTGGCGTTGAAACGTATTCAATAATGGCCTAAACAATAGCTCCAACTTTATTTCAAATAACTATCTCTATCTATTATTTTCAGATGGCAATACAATGTTTTCAAAACTGGACAAGCTGATTCTCCCCAAAGGATGACTATTGAAAACATGATTCAAAGATTCTCATCAGGAACATTGCCAAAATCATTAAAACCAAGCAGCATTACAAAGGTGCATTCTTATTTACGCTGAATTTTTTCTATTAAAAGCTAGTCATTCTAAATAATTAAATTAAAGGACAAACGAAATCAATTGGATAATCCGCCAAACAAAATGACACCAAGACGATACAGTATTGCTGAGCTTGATCGAATGCTAGCTACGGTTCTTTCAGCAGAAAGAACACAGTTCCGAACCAATCGATCTCCACGACTAGTTAATTATTAAACAAATTAGTTTAATTTGATTCACCTCGACGGGTTATAAGGTTTTAAGAATAAAGTTTATTGTTTCCCTTTCATGCAGTATTTGCGACACTGTGCATAAGTTACAAAATTGTTAAAATTTCCACCAAGGCCAAAATATGAAAATCGTATGCAATTGTTTAAGCCAGGTGTATAAGCATATCGGCCATAATGTTTGAATGCTTCTCGTTCTGTTCCGGAAGAGGCCGGCAAGTTGCAGATTGTTTCTGAATTAAAATGTTCAGGCCTATATTAATGTTCAGATGTAAACCTTTTAATGGACAACAGTAGTTGTTTTTATTGCATTTGTACCCAATGGGACAACCATGGTCGCATTTAGTAATTTTGTCACGAATTTTTGCATCAGTGGGAATCTTGCAAACATTTACTGTAATTGGAAATATTTATATCTTATATTGTACTATTATGGGAATATAATTTTTTTCGGATAATTTTTTGAAAGCCCAAATTTCATACGTTTCTGTCTCTTTGTTTCTCTTTATTTTTGTTGTCTTTAAGATATGTTATGTCGTTTTATGAAAATAGGGTCTTACTATAAAAAAATGAAAAAGAAAAAACCCCGCAATTCCTTTCGAAAGATCAAATTGTGCATCAAACTTGTTAAATATAATAGCATTTTAATAACTTTTATTATCAAAATATAAGAAATTGAAAATTCAATTTCAACATTTTTGAATTATTTTCAATGGTCTCATAGAGATCATGAAACAAATATTCAATTTATGTTAATAATTTCTCTGTTTTTCATTATATTTCTTCAAAATTTCTAAATCAAATCAGATTTATTAGTTTTATTTTTTATGAAAATAAAATTGGAATGGTCAATTTCTCATATTTTGATAATAAGTTTAATTAAAAACTAAGTTTACCCTTAATTTTAAAGGTTAATTTTTCCTTAAAATATCTAGATTTACTATGACGCCAAATGAATTTGCAAAATCAGGAGCTTCAAAAAGTTACAGGAATCCCTCATTTTGTTAAAATTTAAAGCTCTAAAGATATTTTAAGGGAAGGTTTACAAAATACCTTGCAAATAGTTTTTGAAATTAAAATGGTAATTGCAAAATTCTATTCCATTGGGATTTTGATCGCTACTGTAACGCGGATAACAATAGGAATGAAAGGAAATAACAGCTGAATGGATTTTATTAAATCCAAACCCCGCTTGTGATTACGATGATCCGTTTTAGAGTGACAAACGTTTATCGTAAAACGCGTAGCTCAAAAATATTACGCACTTTTCTTGCACTGCATTTTTTAATAATTTTTAAAGTTCAATTATATTTTTTTCATAATTTATTGAAAATAGCAGTAATTGGCAACATTTTAGAGATGACTCCACGTAAAGAAACTCCAATTGCCACCCGGCAAGCTGTTATCAATATGAGGAAAACGGAATGCGTGGTACCGAAATTGCCATGGTAATTTAAACCAAATTTTGCTACTATAACATTTTAAACACTGATTCACATACAATATCAAAAAATCAGCCAATTTGGTCAAGTCACAAAAAATTTAAACCCGAAAAAACATTTGTGACAAAACTTTTGTCAGCTAGTGTATATATAATTACTGTATTTTTTACCATGCTTTCAAATGAATACTTTACTTATAATCTTGACAGAATATTTATATTACTATGAAATACACAAATATTCAAACCTGTAAGTGACATATCTTGTTTGATTCCGCTTTTCTTGACAGATTCCCCACTTTCTTCATCGCTATCACTATCACCATCATCATCATCATCGTCTTGCCTTTTTTTCGGTTTAGATGGAACACATATTTTGGTGCAGAGCTCCCTTGAATCGAAACGATTTTCATTTCCAGCACATCCTCGATAAAACAATGGCTGGCAAATATCTATAATTTCAATGAAATCGAGCGAAATATAAATTTCTATTCTAACTTGTCCTTATATCAAAATAAAATTTAATCGTAACTGGATTATTATTGCAATTGATGCCTTCATCTTTCGGCAAATGACAATCAATCGCCAATGCTGAAAATGTTTATTCGATTTACAATAAACAATAATAGGAATCGTTTAGTAAAAATTACCAATATTAGCTAGTGAAATAATAAATAATAGGAAACATTTTGGCAGTGACATTATTTTCAATGAACAAACCAAACACAACTATTCGACATTAGCAAATATGAATTTAAAGAATACATTGTTCTTGTTCTTTTTTTTCTTTAATTTAATAACAAATTACAATAAACGAGTTTCTATTTGTGTCAGCTATAGGTGAAGCGAAGAAAGATCATTTGCAATTTTTAATTGTTAAAAAGATAGGCAGGTACATTTGATTATTCGGAACTCAACTAATTATATTTAATATTTATTCCTGGAAATTGAAGATTTTAATATTTTTAGAGAGTTTAAGAAAAATCTGACAACCTGGAATTGAAAATAACGATGTAAAATACACGTAAAAGTTATAATAAAAACGTAAAAATAAAAGAAAAACCTTGTTTCGATATGGTGTGCACATTTTTAGTTTGAAACAGATGTTAATCAATAGGGACACCAGTCAAACTTAAAATGAACTATTACTAGTTAGTAGTTGAAGAATTTAAATCAAAATTTAAAAAAAGGTTTAGTAGTTGTTTGTGAAGCAGAGAAGGGCAAAATTTCGGATTCCAAATTTCAAAAACTGTAATTGTACCAATATCTGTTGTGAAGCAATGCCTCTAGCCCCGCAGCTCAATGTACTCAAGTTGACACCTAAAATTTGAAAAACCTAGTATATTGCAAGAAGAGAAAAAAAATGAAGAAATAGAGCTTCAACTGATTTTATACTATGGAAATAATTATCATAATATACATCTCTATTATGGAGATTTTAAAATCAAACATATGATCAAGAAAAATCTAGAAATTTTGTAGAAATATAATGAAAAATAGAGAAATTTGAATTGATTTTACGTAAATTGAATTTTTTTTTCATAATCTCATTGAGACCATTGAGACCATTGACCAAGAAATTGAGACCATAATTCAAAAATGTTGAAATTGAATTTTCAATTTCTTATATTTTGATAATAATTACCCAAAAGATGTCCTTAACTTTAATCAAAATCGCTACAACTCGCTTCAATTTTTCTACATTCGACTTTCTAATACAAACCACGTTTTCCAACAGCTTGAATTCTCGTTGTTTTCCTTTGCATTCCGGATCCCTTTTTGAAAATTTTCTATTCCTCTTATCACCGGATTAAATTAAACTATGGCACACCCAACTAAAGTTGTTTTTACCGTCGTGGTGTAAGTCCATAGATTTAAGGACACAGCTCTTTCTAATGTATTAGTGTGAACCAAAATTTTTTTCCGATTTCCTATATCTTTTTGTCTAATTGTTTTTTTTACCAAATAAATATTTTTATATACATGTGTTATATATATTTTTAAAGCTCTTGAACAGCTCTATAATAATATATACTAAAATTTTTAATTCGTCTTTTATTTAAAATTTTTTAACTTGTAGAAGAAACATGGAAAAATCCGAAATTCGTGTTATTTTACGCCATTACTGGAAACAAGGCTTCAACGCAGCTGGAGAGACTAAAAAGATATTCGAAGTTGAAGGCGACAATATGGTCTCGGATCGTACTGCGCGAAATTGGTTCAAAAGATTTAGCGACGGCGACATTGATCTCGAGGACAAGACCCACTCAGACCGACCTACGACAGTGGATTCTGAAGCAATTCGTGAAGCTGTGGAGACCAATCCATCAATAAGTACTCGCAGACCTTTATTGAGCCCAACTTGATCGAATGTATGCGGCACTTGGCGAGAAATATCCAGCATTGATCAATCGGAAGCGGATACTCCTTCAACAAGACAATGCAAAACCGCACACCGCCAGACAAACGAAGGAAAAGATATAAAATCTCGACGCCACTGATCTTCTTCCACATCCAGCTTATAGTCCGAACCTTGCGCTATCTGATTATCACCTTTTCCGATTCATGGCACACTTTCTTCGTGGTCGTAGCTTCAATGACCTGGCCGATGTCGAAAACGGGTGCCGCGAGTTTTTCGCCTCTAAGAACAAGGAGTGGTACCGCAGCGGGATCGAACAACTTGACGATGGATGGGTTGTCAAATGGTCTTTACTTTGAAACCTAATTTTTTTTCATGTGTTGTAAAATTATGTTTAAATTTTTAACAAAAAATCGGAAAAAAATTTTGGTTCACCCTAATATTTCATTTAGCGAAATTTTAGCGAGAATTTTGACGTTAATTCATGATCGGATCAATAGTATTCAATCAAAAAGCAACACATTTTCCCGCAGTATGCTTGAAACAAAAACAAGGACTAAAACTTACAAGACCACGACACAGTTCAGAATAATTTGGTGTGCTATGAACATATTATAATTTTATTTGGAAATATTTGATTAAAGTATTTTTTCCTAATTTAAAATTTCAGCTGGCCTACATGTGAAAACTGATAGTTATAAAGCCAATTAAAAAATGCTGATGGATCAGTTAACATAGAGTAGCAAAAAAAAATATTTGAGTGAAATTTTGTTTGTAACAAGTAATAAATTGTTGTACTTTCCGGACTATTTTCAACTTCCTTGTCTTTAAATTTAATTTACCTTTCGTTTACCAATATTGCGAATTCCATTTATTTATTTATTTATGCATTGTTTTATATTTATCTTCATATTTGATGAATGGGAACACATGATATTGAAATAACTTTGAATTGTCAGCGATTTTCAGTTATTGTAACAGCGTTTTAAGGTTTTCAATATGCACGTCAATCGAATTTTTAAAATAATACACTCAGAAAAGTCATATTACCTAATCTATCATTTAAATTTAAAGCGCTTAAGACATTTTAAGAAAACCATTTAATATTGACGTAAAAATTATTTATTTATCATGCTCCACGAAACCGCCCCGCATTGCAAAAGAATTCGCACCAATTGCAAACTCAACCTTTTAATTTATTATTACTATTTTCAATATTTAAAAGTCACTCATATTAACAATGAAGACCATTCTGTTCCATTTATTGAGGTACCAAGAATTTATTTTCATTAATTCACCCTGCAGAATGAAACATTAACTGATAAATAAAATATTGAAAATAAAAGTAATAAATTAAAAGGTTGAGTTTGCAATTGGTGCGAAGTCTTTTGCAATGCGGCGCGGTTTCTTGGCAGTGGAGTGCATGTGGATTTAAAAAAAATGCGTTTAAATATAATAAATTAGTCATTTTCAATTGGAGTACAATATGTCTGAGGTAACGTTGGAATTCGGAATCGGATTGAAAAGCACACCTTTTAAAAAATTTTTGAATTTTCGTATAATGCAAAACTGATTAACATATAAGTGATAATTTAGGGAAGACATATAAATGAGAGAAACTGAAAATTTGAAAAATAAAAAAAAGTTATTATATATCCACAATTTTTTCAGATATTGTAATTTCAATGAAATAAGAAAATTGATACTCTCGTTTGGACGGTCAGACGGCCACACACTACTTTTTCGTCTATTCCTCTTCAATGTGTTTTATCCATTTTTTGTGATAGAACACATTTATTAGATTAAAAAAGAGTGGCGGTCTAAACGAGACCACCATTTTTCTTATCTTTTCCTCTTCCATTAGGTGCAGATCTTTGAAAAGTACAATAGAATAATGTGACCTTTTCTAGAAAAGTTCAATTATCTAATTGATCGTGAAGAAATAAGACTCTAGCCATATTTAAATATATAAATCTTGAACTTCTATTGGAATCACGGAAATTGAGGATACAATATTGTCGTGGTGTAGGTGGATGAAAAATTAGGGGTAAAGGGACATACCGAAAAAAAAAGATGGTCTCGCTTGGACAGGTGTAGATTTAATTTGCAATTTGTTTATTATTTCGATCCTAAATATAATAAATTATACCTAAAATTTTTGTTATAATATATATTATGTTGATTTAACAACCAATTTACTAAGAGAAAACAAAATGAAACAAAATTGTGATGAAAAAAAGCGAAATAATAAACAAATTTCAAATTAAATCTACACCAGCCCAAGCGAGACCATCTTTTTTTCGGTATGCTCCTTTACCCCTAATTTTTCATCAACCTACACCAGGACAATAGATGATTTTAAACGGTTCTGCAGTTTAAAACAAAGAAGAAATGAAATGCATAGTGAATATGGACAAACTGCAGCGGAAACAACTAAAAACCTACATTTTTTGCTCGCCAGACGCCGCACCAATTGGAATAGTATGCTTTTCATCATACTAACACACAAAACACTAAAAATTTAAAAAATATATCTAAAAATTATAATATCCTTCCAAAAGATTGTATTTATGCTCCTTTCACTGAGCTAATTTTATTATAATATCAGTTGGCGTGAGTTCGGTTAAAGTACTTAACATTATTAAATCAGGAAACACTCTATTTCCAAGATTATTCTTGAAAAAATCAAGAAAATGGTCTGCTGTTGAAATTATTGCTATTTATGTGGAATTCAGTACTACACGAATAAACATGATGATATTTCTGTTTTCAAATGGGTACCGGAAAAAATAGAATTTTATTTATTTTTTTTTGCGAAACGGGACCACCTGCCTGAGACCAAAGGCGCCCGGAAAATTTAAAAGTCTTTTCCAGTTATTGTCCATATATATATATATATATAATTTCTACAATATGGAAAATGGTATTTTTCTGGCGTGAAAGAAACCAACTTTTTCATTGTCTCGACTAATTAAAAAATATTAATTCTCAACTAATAGTTTCTTCCATAGACAATATTTTTCTTTCATCGTGTAATGTTTGTTAATAACAGTTAATTTACTGGAGTCGACAAAATATTTTAACCAAGAAATTTCTAATTTTCCATTTTTTTAATATTAAAAAAGCTCAAAATTTGTTTTGAGCTTTAAAATTTTGCAAAAAAAAATTAAATTTAGTATAGTTTAAAATAAATTTTTTAAATTTACTTATTTTAGTTTAATTTTTAAATTTTTTTAGCAAGCTACTAAGATTTGTTTCAAAGTTTTAACATGTTCATGCACGTCAATTGAAATTTAATATACAGTAGCTCAGAAAACCCTCTTGAATCTATTATTTGAAAAACCTAATCAGACTTTTAGATATATCAAAAAAGCCGGAATATGTTACGTGAAAAATGTTTCATAATTACACGTTAGCTAACGCGTTAGAATTTATAAATATCAATTTTCTATAGTAAAATCACAAATTTTCATGTGGCGTGTTCATATTTTCGCACAGCCAAGTTACGATCATCATTTTCTAACAAGTAAATTGTTCGAATGTTGTGGAAAGTGTGGGGCCATGTGGATGCTTTTCGATATTTTTTCTTATTCAATAAAACCACAGAAATAACGTTTCACACGCCGGTCGCAATCCTTATTGTTGTTGTTGTTGTTGTTGTTGTTGTGTTGTTTATTGTTTTTGTTGTTGTTGTTGAAATTCAACAATATTTGTTTCATATTTTCTTTTTATAATGGTTATCAACCGTTTTTGAGTTTGTTCTCTTTTCACCAAAGCACACAGCGTGCCAAATGCTCATTTTCCGGTTGTTTTTTCGACTATTCTCCTTTTTCGTTTCTTCATCTTTCCTTATAGTTTATTTTGTTTTGTTGCTCTCTTTGTGTATTCTTTTGTGAGATAAATGTGTTATTTATTTTTTGAAAGAGCATTGAATTGTATTATCTTAGAGCTTTCTATTTTAGCGAAATAGATTTGGAATAGTATTTTATATATTAATTTTTGCAACGGACCGTCTTAATAATAATAATATTAACGATTTTTATTATTAAGGCTAAAACATTAAATATCGCTCTAATTAATAAAATATATTAAAACATAGTATTTCACGAAGTTGGAAAAATGTTTTAATAATATATTGGTCGTTAAATTATTAATCAAGCACTTAAATGGAACGGAGATATCTAATAACAAATTAGCTATTTCGCATATCCATAAATGGTCCATGTACCGTTTCCAAATTATTTTATTTTCAGATTCTCCGCATTTGTGCGAGACAGGTCGTTGCACAACTCAATAAACAACAGTATCCGATAGAAATATTGAAAAAATTTTTTTCGGTTAAATTTATCTTTTCCTATTATAATTTTTAACAATTGGAGCAGACACGAGCTGCTCGAATCGACAGCCTTGTATATGGTAAATTTTTCGGAAGAACAAGTGGTGTGTTTTAACAATATAGTTCATATATATTACGTTTTGTTCTTTTCAGAGATCGGTACCTAATGGAAGAGGAAAAAATTAAAACAAAATTCATTTTCGTTTGGACGGCCACTCTCTCATCGATGTGTGTTGTCTAAAAAATGGATAACACACATTGAAGAAGAATAGATGAAAAAGTTATTTGTGGCCTCGTGGCCGTCCAAACGAGACTATCATTTTTTCTTATTTTTTTGCTCTTCCATTAGGCACCGATCTCTGAAATGTACAATATTAATTTATAATTTTGATTAGTTTGAGTAGAACTAATAGAAGGAGAAAAAATAAGAAAAAAAAATTATAGTCTCGTTTAAACGGCCAAACGGAATTCCCCTTCAATGTGTGATATCCATTTTTTTTGAGAAAGCACAATATTGTGCACAATGATTGGGCTATAAAAGAGCGGCCGGCAAAACAAGACCATTGTTTTTTCTTATCTTTCCTCTTCCATTAGGCTCTGAAAAGGACAATAGAATAATTAAAGTTATAGTTTACACTGTAATATTGAGTGTTTAATTTGGCAGGTAACATTTTATTTTTAGCCGGGAGCAATTCATGAAAATATTTCGAGATTAGACCCTATGCATGGACTTTTAATATTTAAGAAAGATAATGAAGATTTAATTGTCATAATATAGTTTTTGATACAGGTTATACGTTGTACCACTACTTATTTGCACGACAGTACAGCGCAGTTTTAAAAAATCACGATTTATTTTTCCATGGCAATATTTTTAAACTTTGGTTGCAGAAAGCTCTCAGTAAAAATCCAATGTAACTGGTAAGCATGAAATTTTTAAGAGCTGCTGATAAAATATGATTAGGACAATAGACATCCTCAAAAAATTTTTTGTTAATTTATACAGGAATTGCAATGTAGCGAAAATAGCTTTATTAAAAATTCAAGGCCTAAAGTTTGATATTTTTTTATTATTTTGGTTTATAATTTTGAAGTGATTGAGCATATAATTCAACCAAAAATGTTTCAAATTTTAAAAATATTTAATTTAATACGATAATGTCAAATATCTATAAATATATTGTGATTGAGACGGCATTTTAATGTTTTCTTTTCTCTTGGATGAAATTTTCATATTTTAAAGAACATAAGATTGTTATTTTTATATTAATATTAATTCATTATTTAACAGATGAAGAACATGGATGAGTTGTGGGACTCGTTTTTTCCCGACAAGGCTGAAAAAACAATGTTAAAAATTGGGAACTATTTTCTAAAGGAAACGATAGGTGTTGGTACCTTTGGAAAAGTCAAATGTTAGTATATTCATTTTATTTTTTATATTAAATAAATTTAATTAATTACAGTAGGTATTGAAGAAAAAACAAAGTACAAAGTTGCTGTGAAGATTCTAAATCGACAACGAATGAAAGCGATGGACAATGTGGCGAAAATTCGTAAAGAAATTCAAAATATGGAGAAGCTACAACATCCACATATTACCAGATTGTATGTATTCAATTTTAGTTATAGATGTTTCTAATTTTAAGATTTAATGTAATAAGTACACCAAGTGACATATTTGTAGTTATGGAATATGTATCCGGTGGTGAATTGTTTGAATATATAACTCGGAAAGGATCTGTTCGTTATTATGAGACGAATCAATAATTTATATTGTTTACAGTTATCCGTTAAGGAATCTCGTCGTTTTTTTCAACAAATAATATCCGGAATAGGTTATTGTCACAAGCACATGATAGTCCATCGTGATTTGGTATTTAAGTCGTATCTTATTTTAATTGTAAATTTCTAGAAACCTGAAAATCTTTTATTGGACCAATATAAAAATATAAAAATTGCTGATTTTGGCTTGTCGAACTTAATGACAGATGGAGATTTCTTGCAAACAAGCTGTGGATCACCAAATTATGCAGCACCAGAGTTAATATCAAATAAGTATATCGGCTAAAAATATTTTCATCTAGAAATGATATTTATTTCAAGATTATATGCCGGACCGGAAGTAGATTTATGGTCTTGTGGTGTGATCTTATTTGCTATGCTCACTGGCACGTTGCCCTTTGATGATCAACACGTGCCAACCTTGTTTAATAAGATCAAAAGTACGTTCAAATGGAAGTTTTTGCCTATTATATTTTTTCCTAGATGCATGCTTTGTTATCCCTCGCCAAATGGATCCCTTGGCAGCGGATTTAGTTTGTCAAATGCTGCGCGTAGATCCAATGAAAAGGGCGTCAATAAACCAAATTATGTAAAATATTACTTTTTCTTTCTAAAAATATTTTTATTAAGAGAGCATGAATGGTTCCAAGCTGAATTACCGTATTATTTGTTCCCGAAAAATGATAACGAATCAAAAATTGTTGACATTGACGCTGTCAATAGCGTGGTGGAGGTAATAGTTTATTTGTTAAATTATTTAGGGAACTAGTATATCAAAAGTAAAAATTTCCAGTTCTTTTATAACTTTACGACGCCAATTGAAAATGATCATTTCTCAATATTCTAATGAATCTCGTTAAATTCTACGTGTAAATAAGGTTTGAATAATGTCGTCATTTGATCAAAATCATCATAAACTATCGAATGTTCTGAAAACGTTGTCAAAATATTTAACAAAAGCACAATTTCTGGGCTCACTGTTAAACTATTTCATTTGGTGCGCTTTACTATATTACTTGTAGGAAATAAATGTATTCTTTGCTAAATTTATCTTTTTAACAATTATCTTGATATTTTCTTTAAATAACGACCCAAGAAATCTATTATAAAAATAACTCATTTAAAAATAATAAATCCCAAATGAAATTTACCCTGTAAACTCCCTTATTTAGAATAAGAAATTTAATAAAAATTATTTGACAACATTTATTTGCATTTTCTACGCTAAACTATGTAGGATACTTTGGTCGATGTACTACTTTTGTTCACCTTCATATTTATATAATTTAAGAAATATAATGTAAATGAAGAAGATGTTACAAATGCTTTGCTTGGTGATAACCCACATCATCATCTTTCAATAGCATATCATTTGGTCGTGGCTCACAAAAGAGATGGGGATGAAGGTAACTAAGAAATACTACGCAATGTAATTGATAATTTTTAAGAAACAAGAAGAGCAATTGATGAATTTTACCTCATTGGTCAGAATGTCCATACATCACGTTCGAAGAGTATTTTATTAATATCTGATAATTAAATATTAAACAGAATTTCAGATATGAATTCATCAACTAGAAAGACTTTCGAAACCCTTCAAAGCGGCCAGAAGCGAAAAATGTGGCATTTGGGAGTTAGATCGAAGTCTAGCGCATGTATACACATTGATATTATGCTATTTTGTTCATTATTTTAAGATGACACTATGATGCATGTTTTTAAAGCCCTTCAAAAGAATAATCTAGAGTGGAAGGTACTAAATTGTTATCACATTATTGTCCGTCGTCAACCATCTGATGAATATTTGGAGCCGGTATAACTATGAAATATAAATTTAATATCTAGGTTTTGTTTCAGGTAAAATTGTCTCTTCAATTATACACATTGCCAGACAATGGAGGGTACCTTTTAGATTTTAAATCGCTCCATGATGAAGAGGAGCCATCAGTAAAATCTTCAAGATCCAGGGGAACTTCACTTTCAATGTCAAAAGCCTCATCAACATCAGATTCATCTAAATGTATTGAGCAAATAAGTCCATGTAAGTTAATAAATTAGAATATTTTAAATAGCACTCTGGATCTTAGCCATAGCGATTCCATCATTGAATGCAGAAGAAACAGAATTTACTGAGAAAATGTCGATGACGCCAAAAGGAGTTTCATTCTGCGATGAAGTAAGTATTAATTATAAATCATAACACAATACCATGAATTTCAGAATTTTATTATGGAAGATTCATCTTCATCAATGCTCGATGACGAATGTATTATTAAGAAATCCCCAACGATGGAGTTTTTCGATCTCTGTCATTGTATAATGAAAGCACTTTTGGAATGATTATGTATATTTATTGCATCAATGTGTTTTGGACAATGTTGACATGACATTTCTCGTCGAATTTCAGTCAAATGTAATTGTTTGGTGTTTCAAAAATTCAAGGTTGAAACATACCAAATCTTTGTCATATCTTAATGCTTGTTATGAAATTATATATTTCACTTCAATTGTCACTTCATATTGCTTAACTATAACATATCAACTTATAAATTCTAATAAGTAACCTTGTAGACAATTAAATTTATGTCAAATCAGGTTTATTGTTATTTGTTTCGTTTCAATTATTCCTGTTTTTTGTTTCCTTCATAAACGTGGCAATGCCTATTTATAGTCCAGTATTCCTCTCATAATTAAAAAAAAATGAATTTCAGATTATTTATATTATGTGCATCATTTACGCCATTACTTAGAGGAGGTATTATGCCAGAATCGATATAACGAATTGGTTTTTAGAATCTTGTGTGGACAAGTTCTGCCCACCTGGGACTTTCTGCGACGAACGTCCAGGACCATGCATGAAGCCCCCATGTCGTCCAATTTTTGCATGCTTGCCCAATGATGCGAATGGTACATGGTTTACTTGATTTCGATCCCTAATTGTAGTTCAGGATGTGCTCGAATGGAATGCATGGAGGGGACGGTTTGTGTTGAGCGCATTCGTCCATGCATAGGAAGGTCTTGCAAGAAAGCCCCGATTTGTGCAAAACCAAATAGTATGTTACTTTGTCAATAAACATAATACAAGCCAATTGAGATTGTAAAAATGGAAGCTCAAATAAGGTGATTTCCCTCAATATTGTAGATGAAGAATGACAATTTAAGATAAATATATCTATTAACTTCACGTAAATACCATTTAAAATTTACATGAAAATTCAAATAATACGTTTAAAATAGGAAAATTGCCATTTATAGTTGTGCTAATAAATTAAATAATTTTCAGCATGCGAGGCACTTGTCTGTGAGCCTTCCCAGAGATGCACAATGACATCAGGCAAACCAAAATGTGAAAAATACATCCCACCAACTCGTGGTATTATTGGACAGGCAAAGCTTGATGAAAAACAATTCGGAGAATAGTGTATCATTTTGTAAATATTTATAAATAAATTCGAATATTCGTTAACTTAATGTAAAATTGCTATACGATATAATTGAAATTAGTTTAAAAACAACGTAGAATGTTAACTTCACGTAACAAGAAATTTTTATAGTAATCGCATATTTTACAATTAGTATCAAATATTATTTACCCGAGAATAACTTGGAGCATTGGGACCCGAATGCGTAAGAATATACACCTGATTCGACGCACACTGATTTATCTACGTTCCTAAAAATAAAATAAAAATCATTAATAAATTTAATAAAAAGTACTTTAAATAATTGAAAAGATTTTCATGCTCGACGAGTATTACTTCAATTTGCTCAGTACTATCCAAATGTTGCTTAGGGTTCATATTTTCCTTCGAATCACCGTCTACCTCAACTACAACATAGCATTGTGAATCATCTGTTAATCCAGGATCGAGGAAACATTCAGCAGACCTTTAATATAACTTTATGATGAAATTAAATCGAAATCATTACTGCATCAAAACTTTATTGGCAACATAGCCGGTCTCTTCCGACAATTCTCGCAAGGCGCTCTGTTCAGCAGTCTCATTGGCATCAATTAATCCAGCAGGGAATTCTATACACATTTTCCCAACCGGAATTCGGTATTGCTTCACTAATAATATATAATCTTTTCCTTGTTTTCGAACTTTTGCTATAATCCCAACTCCATCCGCAGGAGCACCAACAGGACGAGTATTTCTATGGACCGACTGCCAAACCTAAATCAAAAATATATTCTCGAAGTTACTAAGGTTCATACGCCTTCTGCTCCGGATGGGGCCTTGAAATTGACTTGACGAGCTTGAATCCATTTTCCATTGAAAACGACACTAGGATTTGTTAATTTATAGGGACACTGTGAATCATTTTCTTTTGTTTCCATTATATCCTAAATTAGATTAAAAGAAAAAGTACAATTGCGTAAAATAAAATGCCGCAAGTGAGGCTCAACGACTAACCGCTAACTTAAAAACGATAGGAAATGTCATTATGATATTATTTTTGCTTATCAATTAATTCACGCAAAATTGGTCTGTTTTAACGAATAGGTAAAATTTTGAATCAATAAAATTAAAAGTATCAGAATGAATTTTCCGTGAAACACGTGAGTTTATTTTTGTTATAAAAACAATATTAATGTATTCTTAATATCGGAAAATTCCGATTTACCGAAATTTTTGAGCTTTTCATATCAAAATATTAATGGCTTAAAGGTGAAATAGATTTTTTATTAGTAAAACTACAAAATTTCGTAAAATAATCACAGACGGGTATTCTAATTTATCTCTGATTTCAAAACTCTGATTTAACTGCTCTGCAAATTATGTGTTTATTAACATTATAACTGTTTATTAACATTATTTAAATGTTTAAGGTAATTTAAAAAATCACGGAGACTACTGTAACATGCTCTCAAACCTTCGAAAATCAAGATTTTCAGTTTGCGAGATGTTGATGACTTATAAGTTAAGTAATGATTTGTGACTATTTAATGCTGTAATTCCAAAAAATCTGAGTGAACTGCTATACTAAATAGCTTAAAAGCATTATTCACGAGTTTTAAAGGACAAAGAATGCAAATCTAGAATAATTGAAAAATGGAAGAAAATTCTTAATGAGCGATCGAAAAATAAATTCTGAATGAAATTTCAAATGAAGAATCTGGAATAAAATAGGATAGGTTAAGAGTTTCGGATTCCGTTCTTAACTATTCTAGACCTTAGAAAGGTTTGTAACATGAATTTCTACTCAAAATATCAGTCAAATATTATATAGTCGTCGCCAAATTCGATTACCGCCGCAAAGTGTGGCGCACTTTTTTAAATATTATTTTTTCATTTAATTTTTTTGATTTTTATTATTTTCCACATTTATTCCACGATTGAAACAACATCTAGAACATATTCTTCAATTTATTTAAGCAAAAACAGTATAGAACGAGCTTAAACAAGAAAATAATCATGAAAATTAAATGAAAAAATAATATTTAAAAAGTGCGCCACACTTTGCGGAGGTAATCGCATTTGGCGGCGACTATATTTAAAATACACGCCAACTGCGAAATATTCAGCCGAGATTCATTTAAGGCGCCTATATGAGTTGAAGAGGTATTACTGTTGATGATCTAAATAGTCTAATATTTAGTCCCATCAGAATATACATCAGAATATATACTAGAATAAGTTGTCAAACTTTAATAAATTGAAAATTTCATTTGGGGTGGCAATATTTTTTTGTATGACTATATTTGTACTATGAAAATAGCCAAAATTTATGTTATGGTGCATCTTTGTCTGATGACGATAGTATTCAGAATATATAAAACTCAAAAAAACCAAATGAGAAATAAAATTACCTTTTATTGTATTCTATATATTTATTCTCTGAGCTTATTAAAAACGTCCCCATGCTTATTGCTGCAAATAAATTAAATATAAACTATTTTCAATGTAAAAATTAATGAGAAATGGCTTAAAGGAACATAAGGAAGATGTCGTGCTCTCGCTTGGGGGCAAACAGAGGTTTCGATTTAATTTTTAATTGTTTCGCTTACTTTTTGTTATTTTCGAACCTAAAAACAGCAAAATTACATATAAATTAAATTATTATCATTAATGTTCTTATTATATAGTCCTTTTCAGAGATCGGTGCCTAATGGAAGAGGAAAAAATTAGGATGGAATTAGGTTCTCGTTTGGACGGCCATTCTATTGCATCTCATCAATGTGTGTTGTCTCAAAAATGGTTAACACGCAGTGAAGAGGAATAGATGAAAAGTGCTTTGTGGCCGTGTGGCCGTCCAAACGAGAAAATTATAATAAGTTAAATATTAAAGTGAAATAATCAATTTACGACATACAAGCGTGCCTTAAAATTTTCCCTTCTTCTTATCAAAATATTTTTCACAACAGTCTCGCCAAGCATTTCTCAAACTATCGAACAATATTAATATATTTTCAAAAAGTTAAATTTAGAATATTTACAGAGCTCGTTTTATTATATTGCTCTGGCATCTGTCCCTTTGCCGCAACAATTTCCTTTCTTATGCCACTTTAAGTTATTTTTCTCATCGATGTAAACGTGGAAACTGTAATGAATAAATTATTTACCTTTATCCTATTAGAAAATATTGTTGTAGCTGTTGTTGTATCCTTTTTCTTGAAATTGAACATTGCTTTAAGTCCATAACGATATCGTTCATTTAATAATATCACAGCAGTTGTGAATGGAATAGAGGAAGAAGCAAACATAGTGTGTCCAATCAGTAAATCCACTTAATAATATTATTAGCTATAGTCGTCGCCAAATGCGATTACCATCGAAAAATGTGGCGCACTTTTTTTAAATATTATTTTGTCACTTAATTTTTACGCTTATTTTCATGTTTATGCTCATTCTACACCGTGTTTCCTTAAATACATTGAAGAATATTTTTAGATGTTGTTTCAATCGTGGCATAAATGTGGAAAATAATGAAAATCATAAAAATTAAATGAAAAAATAATATTTGAAAAGTGAGCCACATTTTGCGGTGGTAATCGAATTTGGCGACGACTATATTTAAAATACAGAAGTGTATATCAAAGATCAATCTCGATTGGAAGAATAAAAAGGCCAAAATGTGTGGTGAAAAAATGTGCCGCGGTTTAGAACAATATTTTTCTCCATTCTCAGTCGGAATCAATCTTTGAATATGAGAATTTAAAAGTGAAAAATTTTATTTCACGTAATTCATGCATGCAGTTATGCAATTTAACTGCATGCGAAATGAAAAAAAATAAATTGGTGTGTATCAAAATGGGTTAATTATTTGTTTGGAGCCGATGCTGACGCGTTTCAAACGGTCCAGCAAATCCCCAATTCACACTTTACATCAATATAATTACCCACTCTTAAGATCACTTAAATTGCACACAACTATAGTTGATCACTAAGAATTAATGGCTCCATCTAGACGACAATAAATTACCCCAATTTTACAAGGGTCAATATCTCAGATTTTGATGAAAATTCACAAAAAGATTCTTTTTGGGTCTAAAAGTATGCACCAGGGTTGCACGGAATTCCATCTTCCGTTTTCCGTCGTTTGTTGAGTTCCATTTCCGTTTTCCGCTTTCCATTAGAAAAAATTATATCAGTGAAACCTCGCTCGGTGTTCTGCTTTCCTCGCCAATGTTGACCAAGTCGTCATCTCCTCGAGAATACGGATTCTGAAAGAAGTTTGCACCACCTCGTGCACGTCCGCCTTGCGACTTGTCCAGACCATCTGAGCAGTTACTTCTAACTATAAAATCAACCGACGAGCCATCGATCTTATCGTGAAAGCAGATTATGTCGAGAGCCCTTTGGTGACGTTGGAAAGTTTCCAGACATGGGCACTTCAAGTTTCGCAACCGTAGCGTAATGCCGGAACGATTTTATGATTTATTAGCTCTCTTCTCCTTTTTTTCTGAAATGTGAGGAATGGATTTGTAGAATTCCGCACAGGCTACCTTGATTGTTCTGATTGTTCTGGAAACCTCCTCCTTCAACGTATCATCGATCCAACTACCCAAGTTCTTGGCACCTTCTATGGATGAGATAACTGAACCACCGAAAAATGAGTCCTTCGTAGTATAGGACCATAGTCTTCGTTGGGTTAATTTCTAGCCTTTGCCGGATGCCGGCTCATTTCTTATGAGGATCTTCCGATTAGAACCAGGTCGTCAGCGAATTCGAGTCGTTTCAAAAGCGTTGATGGGAAGCTTCGTATACCTTCAGCTTTTACCGCACTCTCCTTGTTGCATTCATCGATAATCATTTGGAGAGCAATTGTTAACAGACATAATAATGCCGAGTTAAATCTCTGTCACCGAATTCCATCTTCTATCTTCCGCTTTCCGTCGTCCGCTTAGAAAAATTTTTCCATTTCCATTTTTCGCTTTCCATGTGAAAAAATTCTTTCCATTTCCGTTTTCCGTCGTCCGTTTGAAAAAATCGGTTTCCGTGCCACCCTGGTATGCACACCTTTCAACAATTCAAAAAGATTTTAAGGTACTTAAAAATGGGCTTGAAGTCTGAAATGTTTTGTGCATACTTTTAGACTCAAAACAAATATTTTCGCGAAGTTTCATCAAAATCTGAGATGTTGACCAATTATACTTCCCTTGTTAGACACCACGAACTACCCCCCTAGGACATAGAATTTAAACCCTCATTTAATTTAAACCGTTAAAGGAGAACATTAAGAGCATAATGAAGAGCAAATATTTTTTAATTATTTTTGAGATCGCTTTATAGATAGATAGAGCCAAAGGAAACAATAATATACGAGGAACAAATGATAATAACATTAACATCAAATTCTAAGTATACATTATTGTTTAGATTGTCTAATGAGCCATTCCTTTAATTTTTGGTGTCTAAGTGAAGTGAAGAACTATTACAAAATAATCAGAAAACTTTTTCTTTTTTGATGACTCATGCAATAATACTAAATCGCTTACTTCTGGTATCATCTTCTGGTCTGTTTATAAAAAATGTTTTTGATAAAATAGTTGCTGGCGTAATCATAAATAAAAAAATTATAGATCCCTAAATGAAATAAATGTTCGAATTCCAAAAATACTATCATTACATGAATTATGTGATTTCTCAAAATTAAGAAGTGATAATTTTTTGTTTTGTTGCTCAACTTCAACGCTTGCTGTTTGATTTCATAAACGATTGCGCAGCAAATAATAACATAAATCTGAAAATTTTTCAAATAAAGTATGCTTAAGCGATTTATATTAAAACCGTTAGAATACCCCAAAATTGAATTAATATTATTGCCAAGAACTTGATCGTTAGCGATAAATCGAATGCAACGAAGTTTTCTATTGTTGCTAATCCTTCGGAGCCTGGGTAATAAGTTCGAAGATAAGTATAGATCATGGATTTATCAATTTGTCCATTTAGCCAAATAACACTATCGATAATAATCGGTAGAAGATATAAAGTAATAATAAATATAAAATACGATGGCAAGGAAAACTGAAAATAACTTTATTCGGAGGTTTCCAATAGCATTCGTATCTTTGTTGGAAAGGTCTTCGGAAGATGTCTACAACACGCCAAATGATTTGTTAAAAATGCCCTTCAATAGAGCCACTTTAACAAAAAATTTCGTAAAATTTTAAATTGTCAGATATACTTTAAACAAAGCATGAAAATATGCGTAAGAATTTGTTTTTAACATAACATCAAGGTGGAAAGTAATAAAACACGTTTAAATCTGGAAAAATCGTAATTTTCATTTGACGTGCTAAAAAATATCCAGAGTACTAATAGAATTAGTAAATGAACATCTTGAAACATTAAATGATATTAGCAAATTCTGATTAATAATTTTATTATTCTTACTTTAAGTACCATAAGATTTCGTATTGAAATTGTCAACTTTAATTCTAACTGGTGTTATAGCAACGATTATTGTCCTTTTCGGAGATCGGTGCCATCCGAAATTATCCTTTTTTCTTATTTTTTTAGTTCTTCCATTAGGACATAAAGGACAATAACTTTAGCTTAATGTAGATAAACATTAGAAAAACAGCTATTATTATTAGTTTATTTTTCAACATATACTTTTTAACCCATTTCTCTGTAATATTCAAAAAAAACATGTGAATAAATAATGATTTTTATTGTTTAAATTATCAGACTTTTTAATTTATTCAGTCTGCTAAATTATTATTCTAACAATCGCACGGCAGCTGAAGCTGAAAACTTTATTTAAAAAACATTGTACATTTCAGAGATCGGTGTAATGGAAGAGCAAATAATAAGAAAAAACATAGTCTCGACGGCCACACGGCCAGAAAAGACTTTTCCATCTATTCCTCTTTAATGTGGTTTGCCCATTTTTTTGAGACAACATACATTGATGGGATACAAAATAGTGGCCGTCTAACCGAGAACCTAATTTTTTAAAAATATTTCTTCCTCTTCCCATATGCTCCGATATCTGAAACTATAAAAACTAAATTTTACATATTCAAGTTCAGCATATTCAATTAAATTTTGAATGAAAACCTCCTTGAAAGAATTTCCCTTTGTAGAAGACTTCAAAAATGTAAAATTTATATTTACACTGAAACTTGTTTTAGTAACTCGAAAAATCTTTAATAAGCAACAAAAAACTGAAAGGAAAATATAATATGATCTTGAATATCTTTTAACAGAATTGGATCTTCGATGTATCGACCAGTGATGGGAGGGACGGTCCCCCGACCCGGGCATTTTCCTAAAAAATAGGTATTGAAAAAGGGAAGTCCCGGTCCCCGCGTATTGAAATTTTCAATTTTTTTAAGGTCCCACCCGTCCGGAATTTCAAAAAACGCGGTCCCTCCCATCACTGGTATCGACTCAATAATAATATATTATCAAAATATTGTACTTTTCAGAGATCGGTGCCTAAGGAAAGAGGGAAAAAATTGGGATGGAATGAGGTTCTCGTTTGGACGGTCTCTCTTTTTAGACGTCCATTCTTTTTTACGAAATTATGGGTAGCACACACTGAAGAGGAATTGACGAAAAAGTTGTTTGTGGCCGTGTGGCCGCCCATCATTTTCTCTTCTTTTATTGCTCTTCCATTAGGCACCGATCTCTAAAATAGACAATATAAAATATAAGAAATTGACAATTCCAATTTGCAAAAATTTGTTTTCATAAAAATAAAGTAATCAACCTGATTTGATCTAGAAATTTTTTTCAATTTTCAATTTCTTATATTTTGATAATATAGTCGTCGCCAAATGCGATTACCGCCGCAAAGTGTGGCGCACTTTTTAAATATTATTTTCTCATTTAATTTTTATGATTCTTATTATTTTCCACATTTATTCCACGATTGAAACATCATCTAAAACATATTCTTCAATTTATTTAAACAAAAACAGTATAGAACGAGCCTAAACAAGAAAATAATCATGAACATTAAATTAAAAAATAATATTTAAAAAGTTCGCCACAATTTGCGGCGGTAATCGCATTTGGCGACGACTATACTTAAAATGAATTTTTAAAACTATCTAAAAATTCTTTTTTTAACTATCTTCACAACGCGTTCTTTATCCATGAAATAAAACTCCTCTGTGATGGTGATGGATAGAATAAAGGTTAGCTCAAGACCATGCAATTCGAAAAGATTTTCAGATGGACGTCTCTCAATTTTTTACAAGCCGTTAAGTTGCTAACCACGTTTTTTCCTTCAAAATGTGATCCAGAAGTTTCACTCGTCATATAAATTTTCAGTCGCAGGTATGTTTCTAGGTTTCCTCATAGGAAATTGAATCTAAAACCATCAGTTTTCAGTGTAATTTGTCTTGAGCTTACATTTGAGTAAAAAATGTTTTATGATCAAAATTTAAAAAATAAAGAGGACCTAAATTAAAAATCATATATTTCCAAATGAAAATAGCCTAATATCATAATACTAAGAAAAATACCCTAATTACTGTACATATTTTATTAACAAAAAGCTGAATACTGCACTCCAACACTAACAGATAAAACCGTGACTCATTTTAGACCACCCATATGAATAATAAAGACAATCTTTTTGCTAAATGTAGTTTCAGATACAAATTTAAGTTTTAAAAAACATTCAAATGGTGTCTTCATGTGGAGTACTGTGGTATCAACTAAAACATTGAACATTTAAGTTGGCGTGATTCTGTATATAGTTATATATGATTACGGTAATTCTGGTTATGTTATACAACTAATTCTGTTTGCATAAATCACACTCCTGGACGCCAACTGGTATAAATAATAATATCAGCTGTAATGGACGGAATAGAAATTTTCATTTTCCGGAATTCCGTCCACCACTTTTATATAGCCTAGTTAAATTATGGTTAAAAATGTTTTCTTAAAGAGATGAAAAATTTTCAGGCACAAATCGTTGTTTCCAGTTGGACTGCTTGTGTGGAATCAATATTGTAAAATTCAAATTACATTTTTTCCTATATTAAATGCATTTAGCGTCTTTTTAAAGGACTAATTTTCAATCTTTAAACTAATATTTCAATATCTTCTTAAAATAACTCGTGCGCTTTAAATTTATACGAAGTTTTAGGTTTTAATGATTTTTCTAACCTTTTTTTATTTCAAAATCACACCAAATGAAAGTTGTTTTTACCGTCGTGGTATTAGTCCATCAATTTAAGGTCACTTGTTTATTTACAGCTCTTCCTGATGTATTTTTGTTAATTAAGTATTGGTTCGTGAGAGGATCAATTAAGTTAAATAAACTAACTAGGGAGGTCATTTTTGGATCCAAAAGGTTTCGGGCTGAAACTTCGCAGGGTGATAGCTGAGAAAATTTTATTAGTGCACACAAAAAATTGTCCTGCACTGGGGGGTTTAAGTGGGTTAAAAAAAAGGTTCAAAATTACCAACCTCAAAATTCCTGTAGAAAACAGTAAAAAACCATCAAATTTCGATGTCGACAATTTATTCAATTATAACGAAGGCAACGGCAGCAGCATCGGTGGTCAAGTGGTTGAGCGGTTCGTCATTCAACAAAAAGGTAGCAAGTTCAATTCCTCACGTCTGCATTAAATTTATTTCATTTGTTCATTTCGATTCACAAATTTATTGAAAAAATTTACAAGTTTTTTCAGTCTTTTGGCCTTATGGTGATAACATCCCAAAAAGAGTTAAATTTTTTAAAAATTTTATTTTAAGAGACTGAATAGTGTATTTACCAAAAAATTACATTTTTTTTGGCCCTCTGGACTTTCCGCTGTTTGATGTCTGGAATGGTCTGGCGGTGGGTTCGCATGTGTTTTCATAACAATTTCGTACAAAATCAGTGCAGTTATCGATACGGTGACATATCGGCACAGCTATCCAACAGATTCCTAACAATTTTCAGCAACTTTTCGAAAACTCACAAACCGTCCAAACATCAACCCTAACCCTTTGACCTGACATTGACTTGGACGTTGACAACCCAAATTTTTTTAAATTTTTAAATTTCATTTTAAGAGTCTGAATAGCATTGTCAACGTTATAGTAAGCGATTTAAATGGTTCATGAGACTCTGCACATCCTTCGTGACGATACATGTCACTATGTCTCGCAGGAAAGGTGCACCTGCTCGGACGATGTGTGGTTTTTTCGTGAAGTTTCTGTAAACTGTTAGAACTCTGTTCAATTATGTTGATTACCGCACTGATCAGCACTGATATTGTTAAAAATAGTTATGAAAAGACACGCAAACCCGCCTCCAGGCCATTCCAGCCATCAAACAGCGGAAAGTCCAGAGGGCCAAAAAAATGTAATTTTTTGGAAAATACACTATTCAGTCTCTTAACATGAAATTTTTAAAAAATTTAACTCTTTTTTGGATGTTTTCACCATAAGGCCAAAAGACTGAAAAAAACTTGTAAATTTTTTCAATAAATTTGTGAATCGAAATGAACAAATGAAATAAATTAAATGCCGACGTGAGGAATTGAACTTGATACCTTTTTGTTGAATGACGAACCGCTTAACCACTTGACCACCGATGCTGCTGCCGTTGCCTTCGTTATAATTGAATAAATTGTCGGCAGCAAAATTTGATGGTTTTTTACTGTTTTCTACAGGAATTTTGAGATTGCTAACTTTGAACCATTTTTTAACCCACTTAAACCCCCCAGTGCAGGACAATTTTTTGTGTGCACTAATAAAATTTTCTCAGCTATCACCCTGCAAAGTTTCAGCCCGAAACCTTTTGGATCCAAAAATGACCTCTCTAGTAAGTTAGAAACAAAAACGTGGACTAAAATATACAACAAGTGCCCTACATAATTCTCTATAATTTTGTAGAAATGTATGTGTAGAAAATAAATTAAAATGCCTATGTATTTTAATATATTTTCTTAATAAATATAATCTTTCATATTTATCGTAAAGCTTTAAATTATCCTCTTTAGGTCAAGCAGTTAATATTACGGAAAAAAATATAAGTTATATATATATATATATGGTTAATTAAGTGAAAAAAATAGTGATCTTTTGAAATGTTGAACATTTCATTTGCCATGCAAAGTAACAACATACGTCAAAGAATCTTCCTTTTCTTACAATGATTCTCAACCGAATCATAATACAAATAGCGTAGCTGATGACAAAATTACTATAGACAAATACCCAGAATGGTACAGTCCATTGTAACGGCATAAACAAGTTGGCAAATCCTGATATGACCATACCACAAACTGGGAAATACACTTCAGGGCATATAAACGAGCCCCACACAGTACTGGTGACGAATAAAAATATAATAGTTGATGACAACGCATTTCTGTACCATTTATTTTCTCTGTACGAATAGTTTTGTATAATATATATTGAAATAATAACACAGGGTATTGATAAAAAGCATCCGACTAATGGAAAAGTATGGTAATATGGACTCTGACCATTTTCAACGAGAAAATATTTTGTAGTTGTCATTGAAATAAAATAGTAGGTTTATAAGAGTGACTGAAAAAAAAACATCTGATTAAGTTTTGATTAGCTGTATATATTTGTAATTATTTATCAACTTTGTTTTTCTAACAATAATATATAAATAATTATGATTTTATAATTTAACACAAAACAGCAGATGAAACTGATTTTGGCAGGAAATTTAAATTATACCTATTCAATTTATGACTTTGAGAATCTCTCATGAACTTATAGTATATTGTTTAATAACAAACCACGTGATTTTTCTAATTAGCACAGGCTACGCGATGAGCTGAAAATCAAAGAATGTAACAAAATAGATTAAGAGTATAAGTTATATTGTATTTTGATATCAAATGTTCTCAAACATTTGACGTGTTTTTTTTCACTTCGTGGGAAAGTGACAAGTCATGAAACAAGAATAGAAACAAATGCACCTGAAATTATAAAACAATGTGTTTGTAATTAATCACTTAATAAAGTCCAGCAAGATTATTTTGAAATTAAGAAAATTTTTAAAAACCTCAGAAATTTTTTACTAAATGGTGATTTTTATTAAAGCTATAATAATATATAAAAAGAAATACCGGAAATTAATGATTGTAGAAATACTACTACACGCCAACTGGAATGCTAATAAAAGAAGCTCAGAACATGTGCTGACATCCAAAATTTTGTGAAGATCTTAATATTATCCTGAAGTTTAAGAAAAATCTAACAAACTAACGTAAACTAGGTTTTTGTAAATAACACGTAAAATTTATATATTGTCCTTTTCAGAGATCTGATGGAAGAATGGAAGAACAATAAAAGAAGATGATGGGCGGCCACACGGCCACAAACAACTTTTTCGTCAATTTCTCTTAAATGTGTGCTGCCCATAATTTCGTAAAAAAGAATGGCCGTCTAAAAAGAGAGGCCGTCCAAACGAGAACCTCATTCCATTCTAATTTTTTTCCTCTTCCATTAGGCACCGATCTCTGAAAAGGACAATATAAAATTAAGAAAATTATTATTTTCATTTGGTGTGCTACTAAACGCCAAATGAAAATAACAAATTTTAAATTTTTTAACGTGTACGAAAACGTAAATTTTTTTGTCTTTTTAACTTGATATTTTTTTACAACAATTTCACACCAACTGGTATGGTAATAAATTGAGCTCAGTAAATGTGTTCAAATATAACTTTTTAGAAAGATATTAATATTTCTAAATAGTTTAAGACAAGGTTAATTAAATTTTACTAAAAACTTTTTTGTTTTAAGCACATAAAAATTACTAGCCCCGTTTAAAAATCGAAAAAGTTCTATTTTGATTTGGCGTGTTAACTAGGCTAGCCTTAAAATACGTAAATATATTAATATCGTTTGAACAATTTATATTTGAGAGCCTTTTGTGAGCTCATTTGATTACCATATAAGTTGGGTGCTAGTATAAAGGAATTAATTTTTTATCTCATCGCAAGAACAATTTCAGTATTCAGAGACAGGTTTAAGAAACTTTCTTTCACTATGAAAGAGAGGCTCCATCACTTAATTCGGTGAAGAATCAAAATTTCCTCCATTTAATATATTATTTTTTTGGTGGCTGTTATATGTAAATTCTATTTATACTATTATCAAAATATAAGAAATTGACAATTCCAGTTATATTTTCATATAAAATAAAAGTATAGTCGTCGCCAAATGCGATTACCACCGCAAAATGTGGCGCACTTTTTAAATATTATTTTTTCATTTAACTTTTATGATTATTATTATTTTCCACACTTATTCCACTATTGTAACAATATCTAAAACATATTTTTCAATTTATTTAAGCAAAAACGGTATAGAACGAGCAAAAACAAGAAAATAATCATAAAAATTAAATGAAAAAATAATATTTAAAAAGTGCGCCACACTTTGCGGTGATAATCGCATTTGGCGACGACTATAATAAATCTGATTTGATCTAGAAATTTTGAAGAAATATAATGAAAAACAGAGAAATTATTAACATAAATTGAATATTTGTTTCATGATCTCTTTGAGACCATTGAAAATAATTCAAAAATGTTGACATTGAATTTTCAATTTCTTATATTTTGACTTTTCCTTGATCCCCTTTTTTTATTTCCCTATGTTTTCCCAAAATTTGCCCCCTTTTTGAACAATTTCAATTAATTTTATCGATTTCGTTTAATTTCTGCAAAACTTTTTTGGTTTTTGTTAGTTTTTTAGATCTGAAAACAAATCTTGATATCACGAAATGGGCAGTCGATGTCGTTTTTCCCCCCAGTAATGTGCAAAAATTGAAGGCATACGCCGACTCGGATTATCCATCGCGAAAATCGCTGCGCATCTGAACCTATCACGTTGCATTGTGAATAATTATCTGAAGAACCCTTTTGGCTACGGAAAGACACCTATTCCGTGACGTCCAACAATTCTATCGACCAGTTTCGAACTCGAGACAATTTGTCGATCTCTGCGTTGGAGCTGAATTATTGTTCGTAGAAAACTAAAAAATGCTCCACGTCTGACCCCTGCTCACAAATTGAGACGTGTTGACTTCGCTCGCCGAAACTTGGTCATACATTGGAAAACAGCGAGTCCATTTACGGATTTAATTTTCAATTAAAATTTGTAAATCGGATAATCTTTTCAGATGAAAAGAAGTTCAATCTTGATGGACCGGACGACTGGAATTCTTATTGGCGTAATTTGATGAAAGATCCATTTACATTTTCCAAGAGAAACTGCGGAGGTGGAACGAGCATGGTTCGGGGAGCCTTCTCTTGATTTGGAATTCATTTCGCCTCGAATGAAATCTGCGGACTATCAAGATGTCCTGGAGAAACGTTTAGTTCCATTTCTGGCATATTGCCTGCACATTTCAACAAGACAACGCCTAATTTCATGCTAGTGCTTCAACGACGACGTGGTTGAGGTCAAAGACTGTTATGGACTAGCCAGCGTGTTCTCTCGATCTCAATCCAATAGAGAATCTCTGAAGCGTCCTTGCTAGAAGATTTTACCATCAAGAACGTTAATTCAACACTGTAGCGGATCTGAAAGACGAAATTCTTCGTCAATGGTCGCTGATCGATGCAAATATGATTGGAAGCCTGATGGAAAGCACGCAAAATCTTCCTCCTTCTTTTTTTTAAATAATATTTCTGATTTATAGTTAGTGTAGAATAAGTACTTATCTCTCTGTGCGAAAAATTTTTAACTAAGCGAGGGGTTTCGAGTTTCATTATTTTTATATTATCAAGTTGTAAGAAATTGATAATTAAATTTCAAATAGTCTTAATGAGAACTTGAAACAAATAATCAATTTATTTTGTATTTCTTTATTTTTAAGAATCTAAGCTTCTGTTTTTTAAAGTATTTATAATGTGTTAAAATGTATGAATTGTTTCATTGGTGTTGAGAAATCAAAACACTGTAGCTGCAGGAGTTGTACAAATTTCATGCAATTCTGTTATTAGTAATCTTGTTTTGGTCGAAATTTTCACTGGCCAATCTTACCATAAATCGGGAACTTTTACTGATTAATATCTCGCTATATATACTGGTAGATAAATGTCAGTTACTTTCCTAGTGACCATTAATAAAATTGTGTAAATGAGAGTGAAAGGCTTTCTATTCCTTATTTTTATATTTAGTTTTTATTTTGTTGGCTATAAATTAATCAAGGAAATATTCAAGGTTAGAATTTTATCTATTTGTTTGTACAAAAAAATGTGTTGTTTTATAAATAACATTGTGACTTGTTCTTTAGATTATTTGAGGCAGAAAAAATTAAGTTGAATGATTTCAAAATTTTATTGGAACTAAAATATGACTTTAACACTGTAAATTGAAAATTATATTAATTAAGAATTTATAATTATAGGGAAGTATATATGATCAGCTGAATTTCTTCGATGGATGGCACTATTGCATTAAAAACGCATTTGATGATTTGGATGATCCAGAGAAGGTATCTATTAAATTATTTGTAACTCTATAAGCCTGCACACTCCAAATGCAAATTAAACTTTTCTGATACAGGCTATTTCATATTTCAAACTGCTTGCAAGACCATTAAATATTAGGGTGAACCAAATTTTTTTTCCGATTTTTTATTAAAAATTTAAACATACTTTTACAACACATGAAAAACAATTAGGCTTCAAAGTAAAGACCATTTGACTCTATGGCTTGAACCTATCTATCGGCAAGTTGTTCGATCCCGCTGCGGTACCACTCCTTGTTCTTAGAGGCGAAAAACTCGCGGCACCCGTTTTCGACATCGGCCAGGTCATTGAAGGTACGACCACGAAGAAAGTGTGCCATGGATCGGAAAAGGTAATAATCAGATGGCGCAAGGTCAGGACTATAAGCTGGATGAGGAAGAAGTTCAATGGCGTCGAGATTTTTGATATTTTCCTTCGTTTGTCTGGCGATGGGCGGTTTTGCATTGTCTTGTTGAAGGAGTATCCGCTTCCGATTGATCAATGCTGGATATGTCTTGCCAAGATTCGATCAAGTTGGGCTCAATAAAGGTCTGCGAGTACTTATTGATGGATTGGTCTCCACAGCTTCACGAATTGCTTCAGAATCCACTGTCATAGGTCGTTCTGAGTGTGTCTTGTCCTCGCGATCAGTGTCGCCGTCGTTAAATCTTTTGAACCAATTTCGCGCAGTACGATCCGAGACCATATTGTCGCCTTCAACTTCGAATATCTTTTTAGTTTCTCCAGCTGCGTTGAAGCTTTGTTTCCAGTAATGGCGTAAAAGAACACGAATTTCGGATTTTTCCATGTTTCTTCTACAAGTTAAAAAATTTTAAATAAAAGACGAATTAAAAATTTTAGTATATATTAAAATAGAGCTGTTCAAGAGCTTTAAAAATATATATAACACATGTATATAAAAATATTTATTTGGTAGAAAAACAATTAGACAAAAAGATAATTTTGGTTCACCCTAATATATATCCTTGTAGAACCAGGTTTTCTACAAGGATATATATTTAATGGTCGCGAGTTTGAGTTTTCGCTTTTTAAAATAAATGCCGATGCTACACTGCATTTATGTTGAAAAAAGAAAATGACGAACTGTTACGATTACTACGCATTTTGCAAAATAATACGCGGAAAATTGCTAAAACCCCAGCTAAAAATTCTAAAACCATTTTTGAACTTCATAAAAAACTAAACACGATTAATTAGTAATTCTAAACGTTTCTAAACAACGAATCACGCAAATTGGAAGTATAATTAAACGAGCTCAGAAAGTGTGCTCATATCTAATATTCGGTGAAGAATTGAATGTTTTAGAGAGTTTAAGAAAAAAACTGTAAAATTGACGTTGACAACTTTTATGTAGAGTAAACGTTAAAGTAGTAAAACTAACATAAATATAAGAAAATCGTTATTTCCGTTTGGCGTGACAAAGAAAGTCAAATTTTAAGAAGTTACGGATTAAAAATAAAGAATTTAAATTTAAAAAGTGAAGGATGCAAGTAGTCGTGGTCGTAGAGTAGAAATTCAAACAGAAGGATTCGAAAAATTAAACACTATCATTCAGCATTGAATGATATTAAAAAACGGATGTAAAAAAACGTCAGGCCGTGAAAGGGCGATTAGTGAACACGAGTGAACATTTCTCTTTTTTTAACTATAAAATAAAATTATTACAAAATTTTATTACAAAGAAATAATTATAACTTCAGTTTTACGAGGAATTTGCGGAACGATCAAACCAATGCGACCAAAACGTAAATGTTAACAAGATACAATTGGACGAATTTCCGAACAGCGACGAAATAAAATATGCCATTCTACCGATAAATGTAAGAACTTTTTCTTATTTTTCAATATGACGTTAATGTGAAGAGATTCGATGGCCTTAGTGGCCGTGTGGCTGTCTAAACAAGACCTTTTCTCCGCCTCTAATTTTTTACTCTTCCATTAGACATCGATCTCTGAAATGAATAATAATACAAAATACCGTTAAAGGTTTTTTTTTGAATTGTCAAGTTGCAACTTAATGAAAGTCTCGCTTGGAAAATGAGACAGCTATTTGTATTTAATTTAAATATATATATATATATATATATATATAATCTGTCTTTAAAACATTTTTACGGCAATTTTATTTCTTTTCGGTTCGAAAATGGCAAAAGGTAAGCGAAATAATAAACCTGAAAAATTAAATCGACACCTTTGGATCTTTGCTCCAAGGAGAGACCACAATTTCCTTCATAGTGATACTTTAAGCCATTTCTAATTAATTTAAATTTTCACAATAGTTTAACTTTATTTTATTGTCAAATTTATTACAAAATATAAATAATAAATCTTTCCTATTTATCTTTTTTTTAATATTTAGATATATTTAGAAAACACTTGCTAATCGTAACATATTGGTGACAGTTGGAGTCGGAAGGGACATCAGTGCTGAAATGAGAATAGATCAGGTAAATTTAATATTTTATGGTACAAAAATACAAAACAAAACTCAAAGTGGAAGTGTTAGATATTTTTTGCGGTTGTTCAGGAATCCACGCCCCCCGGAAATGTGCATTATATTTGTATACAATCAAGTTTTGCTGAACTCTGCGTAAGATTTTAAAAATGGGTTTTAAGACGATTGCAATCATTTTAAATTAAATAAAACATATACCTATATCATAAAATCGAATGAGTAAATCTTGATTGGGAAGATTAAATGAGACAGAACATTTCTTAGAGCGGGTGAGTTTTGGAGAAAAGTAAACTTGTGTTAAATTGAATGTTCATTTAACTAATAAATTTTAATATCAAGTAATGCTTATAAAATACAATTCTATAAAGTATCTATAAACAAGATACTTGAAGAAAGTATACTATTAAAAAGTTTCAGTGTGTTATAGCAAAATAACTATTTCAGGTTATGAACTTAAGAGGACACAAAATGAACTTTTTTGGAGCAGATCCTATTAAGTTAGTTAATGAAAATCTATACAACCTTATTGGAAAATACTACCCATTGGCCATTGATGGAAAAACTGGAAATTCGGAGCAATTTGTTCTCGCTGGATTACATAATTATTCCTATGCTCGTTACGACTCTGTGGGAATCGATGATTTCCTAATAGATCATGTCCAGTCGCCGGTTTGAAACTAATTTAATACCTTAAATACCAAATGTTTTAGACTATTGATAATTTATGGCTTGATTCTGAATTTGCTGAGTGGAGAATGCTCGATTTATTTTATAGGAATGGTTTGCTTGACAAATCTGATATCATTATTTGTCAGATAAATGTCGAGGTCAATTTGATGATATATAAGCTAACATTAAATGTGAAAAATTTAGTTTCATAGCAGCGATGACACGAAGAAGCTCTTAAAACCGTTCATTCATCGAGTTATTCGAGAGAAAAGATATGGATTCTTTAAAGCTTTAAAAGGAATTCATATGAGATTGTATTTCTTCAATTTTGAAAGCAAATATTGTGTGTCTAAGTTTATACAAAGAAGATGGATGCGAAGTGCTATAGATGAATGAGTTCATTTCATTTCCCAACATACGAATCTTAAAATCTCTTTTCATCAGTCCATTGGGAAACGCAGCCGTGATGAAAACACTATCTTGTTATGTTAACTTTAATTAAACGGGATTTACCTATATATATATATAACGTTAAAAATTATGATAATAATTTATTATTAAAGCAAATAAAGCAATCAAAAAACGTTATTGGAAAATAAATTTTATGAATTAAACAAATAGAGGATCTCCTATCGAAATTAACTGTATGGTAACTTCATAAAAGTCAGAAAGTTGATAAACCCACCTAATTAACAAAAACTCAAATAAAAAGTAAAAAATAGGCATATGGTTTCAATTGTCGTCACTTAATATTAACTCAAAACCGGTCGTTATGTATACGACAATCTTGTGGTGAGCAATAACTGGAACATTATTAGAAAAAATATTTGATAACTTTTTATAAACTGATATCTTTGATATAAAAATGAGATGATGAATGTGAAATTTATCATTGGAAAGCATTTGAACAATGAAGCTCGGAGCACTTACAATCTTTATTCTGATTTCTTTGACAATGGTTTGATTTACAATACATGATTCGCTATAATTTAATATAATTAAGGCAAATGTAATTCGAGAAAAAAGACAGTGTGGCTGTGCCTCTCCATCACAGCCTCAATGTTCGTGCTCCCAAGTCCAACAGACACAGTCCTGCTCGTGCCAAATGACACAGGTGCAACAGAGCCCATCATGCTCATGTGCTCCGCAACAATCACCACAACCCGTACCTGTACGAATTATAGTTGAAATATCAAAAGATGGTAAATGTTGAAGGTGGAGGCAACTCAGTGTGCGCCAGCTTGTGAGCAAAGTTGCTCTCAGCAATGCCAAGCATCACCAAGTGTTCCACAATGTCAGCCTCAATGCCAGCTTCAATGTCAGATACAATGTGCTCCAATGCCGACGACGACCACCACAACCACCACGATGGCTCCTCCACCACCTCCGCCACAGTTCGATCAGTGTCAACCACAATGCCAACCGCAGTGCATTCAATTGTGCATCCAACAGCAACCTATGGCCCAATGTCAGCCTCAATGTCAGCAACAATGTAATTGCGCTCCACTGATGGATCCAACTACCACAACCACCACTACAACAACCCCAGCCCCACAGGTCGTCCAAATCCAGCTAGATATTCAAGTCAGCTGCCAAACTCAATGCCAACAGCAATGTCAATGTGCTCCACAACAGCCACAGCAGCAACCTTGCGGACAGGCTTGCGCTAATCAGTGTATTGACTCATGCCAAGCTCAACCAATGTACAATCCGTACAACAATCAACCACAGCAACCATTGTACAATCCGTACGAAAATAGCCCGACTTCCGAGAAGCCTCAAGTCATCCAAATTTCTCTTCAAAGGTCAATGGCTGGCAGTGCGCAATGTGCTCCACAATGTGAGCAATCCTGCCAACAACAATGTGTTCAACAGCAACAGCCATTGGCTCAATGTCAGACGGCATGCCAGGATTCTTGCACCAGTTCCTGTCAGCCTCCACAGGTTTCGTGCCAACCGTCAAGTGGAAGTCAATGCAATTGTCAACCGAATTATTCGCCTTGTGGTAACGGACAGTGCTGTAAGAGAAAATAAGTTAATTAGAGCTGTTCGCTTTATTTTTGTATATTTGAAGGTTCTAAATAAATTTAATTGATTCTTGTCAATCCTAAAAATCTGATATATAGTACCATTGTTAAAATATGATAAAAGTGTATCTCGGAGCATTTAGACATCGTAAAAAATACCCGAGCCCTATAACCGTTAATCACTCTCTGAAACGTATTATTTGTAAATGAAAAACTTGTGAAATGCAGTATTCTCTTTTTTATGAACTATTTACAATCTGTGGACAGACAAATGATAGTAATACAGACGTCTACTTAATTCGAACATAATTGAAATTTGTGAATACGCGGTAATTAAAAATGTTCGTTGGATATTACTACATTTTACAGTTAATAAATATTTTATTATGAATATCACCCATTGTTATTGTATCACCCATATCACCCAAAATAAGATTAAGTACTTAACCTAAGCAGAATATTTTATATAACATGTAAATGCTATATATACACGACTTTTCTGAATAATAAAACGTATATAAAAAATAAAAATAGTCAATTCAATTGTCTACCGAATTATTCGCCATGTGGTAACGGACAGCGCTGTAATTGCTGTGCTTTAACAATAAAATTTTCTTTCCTATTTTTCGCACTGTATTCTGTCATCTGGGTTTATGTCGAAGCAGAATTTCTTTCCAAAACTTTTTCCAAAGCTCCAAAGAGCTGAAAAAAAACCAAAACCAAAACCAAAAAAAACCAAAACTTGTGCGAATCGATTAGACTTGATTTGCCCGACCTGATTGTAGACCGTAGACATTTTTGTAGAAACGTTTATTGAATAAAAATAAGAATAAAAAAAATTATCCGTCAAGCTTGTATCCAGGCTTGGCCTTGCGGCAAAGAACAATAGTGTTGTTGGCGCAATCCTTGGCAACTCCCGAGTGTTCCTTTCCTTGGTATCCGTATCCATACTTCTCGTTACGGACGTCAACCTACGGTTTTGCATTTTTAAAATCCTTCTGTCACGACACAAATACCTTGCAGAGAACTTGCTTTCCTCCTGGAACGTTGAACACACCAACCGAGATATCTCCCTTATGGTTGTTAACGTGAACTGGATGCCATTCCTTATCTCCGAACTTGGCAGCTTCTGGGAATGGAATCCATCCGTAATCAAAACCACGGACGTGGTCAGGCAAATTAACAAGAACTTGGATAGAACCGACGTTCTTAGCATATTCGTTGTTGAACCACGAGAAGCATGCGGCAACCTGTAGTCAAGACTATAAAAGCCACTCACAAAGCAACACACCTTTCCGTTGTTGTTCCATACACGACCCATAACTGGTTCTCCCTGCATGTACCAGAGACCGACATATTGCTCGGCTGGAAGTCCAGCAAGAGTGTCGAGGTTCTTGTCGAGGGCTTTGACCAATTGTCTGTCGGTTGGCCATGGATCTCCCTCTCTGATATCCATCCATTCGTCGATGACAACACGTGGAACTGGTTTCGGCGGCGGTGGGGCGGCTCCGCAAGACTTGCACACACAATTTGGTGGTCCACCAATACAGTTACGGATAATGATGTACATCTCAGCAAGTTCACCAGATCCAGCCTTCTTGATAACTTGACCGTTGAAAGAGAACAAAGCCTCTTCCGTCTTGTTATCAACGTATCCCATCAAGTTACCCTCTGGTCTCTTCCAGAAGATTGGGAACGAATCTCCGCAACGCACCAATTGATGTTTGTCGTCAACTTTCTCGATTCTGTCCTTGTACTTGATCCACTCGTACCAGAAACCTTGAGTGTTATGGTCTCCAATGTATTGGAGAACTTGAATTTGACCTTCAAGTTGTTGCTTGGTCGTCAATTCACTCGACTTGTATGGGAACGAGCACTCGACAACTCCTCCGTTATTCCATGATCTTCCATGGATCGGCTTTCCATGTTTGTACCACAAGGCCACATACATGTTTTGTTCTCCCAAGCACTAAAAATACAGATTTTTAAGATCTAGACATTTAAACAACCTTGACAGGGCTCGGTGGAAATGGGGATCCAATTGGTTGGAAAGCCCATGTATCTTCCTTTGCTGGTGGGTTCGGCATTTTTTCGAAGTTTGATCAGCAACAATAATTAAATTCTTGCTATGGAATATATGAGAATTTCATGTCTTTTATATATTTGTTTTTAGTTTATCTAACACGATTATCAAACGTGAGGCATGATAATTTATTAAATATACAATTTATTATTTTTGTTATTTAAAATGTATTTCAAAAAAACATTGTTATAACTTTTACTTATAGGCTGTCTTCTCGCTGTTCATCTTCTCTTTTTCTCGTTATTAGCGTTGTCTCGAAGACGTTCTCACAAAAGGCCTCCCAAAAGAGCAATTCGTAGAAAATGTTTTATCTCAAGAACAATTCCAGTATTCAGACACAGGTGTAAGACACTTTCTCCCACCTGAAAGATACGGTACCGGTCAAAAGGTTGTAAACGCGGGGGGTTTTCGATCATAACTCTACACTCTACGAAAACTTTATTTTCTTTTTCTTATTTTTCTATGGCACTTGTCCACAAATCTTCTAACGCTTTCAGAAACGAATGGTAAAACTTTCGGCTCAATACCGGCTCTCGAAAACCAGTTATGGTCGAAAAACCAAGCGTTTACAACCTTTTGACCGGTACTGTAGGCTTTTTCAGTCGATTCGCGGAAATTTTCTCTAATTAATATATTATAAGTACTTAATTTACTTTGATAGCTCTTATATGTAAATTATATGTAACCTAGTTTTAGTTTTAGTTTACGTCTGTGTGGATATTTAAAATTTGTGTGCATACTATTTTCGGCATAAGGAAATCTACATGCAAAGTTTAAACAAATTCTGAGAGTTCGACTCAAAACTCTTCTCTTGTTAGAATTATACAATTGTTGAATTATATTATAGGCAGTTGCTCTGTTTAAGTAATTAGTTATATTTGTCACATAGATTGCTGTAAACTATCATGTGTTTTGAAATTTAAAAACTTAATTGTAAATCATGATAGTGGGTGGACCGCTTAATGTTGGTGTAAAATCGATTGTAATTATATTTTTTCCTTCGGCGTTTGAGGTGTCACCTTGGATACATTGAACTGCGGGGCCACACCACATCATCATCATCATACCACTACTACACAGTCACTAAACTATATATAAGGTTTTTAGGATTTACAAGAATCAATTAAATTTATTTAGAACCTTCAAATATACAAAAATAAAGCGAACAGCTCTAATTAACTTATTTTCTCTTACAGCACTGTCCGTTACCACAAGGCGAATAATTCGGTTGACAATTGCATTGACTTCCACTTGACGGTTGGCACGAAACCTGTGGAGGCTGACAGGAACTGGTGCAAGAATCCTGGCATGCCGTCTGACATTGAGCCAATGGCTGTTGCTGTTGAACACATTGTTGCTGGCAGGATTGCTCACATTGTGGAGCACATTGCGCGGAGCCAGCCATTGACCTTTGAAGAGAAATTTGGATGACTTGAGGCTTCTCGCTAGTCTGGCTGTTTTCGTACGGATTGTACAATGGTTGCTGTGGTTGATTGTTGTAAGGATTGTACATTGGTTATGCGCAGGCGTATTCCGCCTGCGCTATACTTGGGTTGAGGCTGAAACGACGAATTTTAGATTGAGCTTGGCATGAGTCAATACACTGATTAGCGCAAGCCTGTCCGCATGGTTGCTGCTGTGGCTGTTGTGGAGCACATTGACATTGCTGTTGGCATTGAGATTGGCAGCTGACTTGAATATCGAGTTGGATTTGGACGACTTGTGGGGCTGGGGTTGTTGTAGTGGTGGTTGTGGTAGTTGGATCCATCAGTGGAGCGCAATTACATTGTTGCTGACATTGAGGCTCACATTGGGCCATCGGTTGCTGTTGGATGCACAATTGAATGCACTGCGGTTGGCATTGTGGTTGACACTGATCGAACTGTGGCGGAGGTGGTGGAGGAGCCATCGTGGTGGTTGTGGTGGTCGTCGTCGGCATTGGAGCACATTGTATCTGACATTGAAGCTGGCATTGAGGCTGACATTGTGGAACACTTGGTGATGATTGGCATTGCTGAGAGCAACTTTGCTCACAAGCTGGCGCACACTGAGTTGCCTCCACCTTCAACATTTACCATCTTTTGATATTTCAACTATAATTCTTACAGGTACGGGTTGTGGTGATTGTTGTGGAGCACATGAACATGATGGGCTCTGTTGCACCTGTGTCATTTGGCACGAGCAGGACTGTGTCTGTTGGACTTGGGAGCACGAACATTGAGGCTGTGATGGAGAGGCACAGCCACACTGTCTTTTTTCTCGAATTACATTTGCCTTAATTATATTAAATTATAGCGAATCATGTATTGTAAACCAAACCATTGTCAAAGAAATCAGAATAAAGATTGTAAGTGCTCCGAGCTTCATTGTTCAAATTCTTTCCAATGATAAATTTCACATTCATCATCTCATTTTTATATCAAAGATATCAGTTTATAAAAAGTTATCAAATATTTTTTCTAATAATGTTCCAGTTATTGCTCACCACAAAATTGTCGTATACATAACGACCGGTTTTGAGTTAATATTAAGTGACGACAATTTGAACTATATATGATTTTATTTATTTAAAAGTTAAAAATATAAAAAAAAAGAAAGAAACGGCGGAATGATGATTTCAATTAAAATATTCATATCAATTGAAATGTTATAGAAACTAATAAAATAATCTACGTAGATATTGTTATATTTTTGTATATTTTTGAAATCATTACATGATTTTATAGAATTATCTAGTTTATTTCATTAGAAACATGACTTAATTAAACAAAGGTATGAACAATTCATTAATACAATTCACTACAATTCAACAATACAATTCATATGAATGCATGAAGATATGAGTAGATTCTCTTTTAAATATCATATCAAATATAATCTCTTTTAAATAATTAAATATCAATTAAATATCATATACCGTTTCAAATTTTTGATTGACTGTTTTCCGGTTGATTTTTCTTATGCAACTTGTCTGCAGTTGTAACATTACAGTATAGCTGATAATTGTATAGTCGTTGTCAAATGCGATTACCACCGCAAAATGTGGCGCACTTTTTTAAATATTTTTTTCATTCAATTTTTCTGATTATTATTATTTTCCACATTTATCTTATGTATTGTCGTGGTGTAGGTTGATGAAAAATTAGGGGTAAATGAGCATACCCCAAAAAAAGATGGTCTCGCTTGGGCTGGTGTAGATTTAATTTGCAATTTGTTTATTATTTCCCTTTTTTTCATCACAATTTTGTTTTCTCTTACTAAATTGGTTGTTAAATCAACATAATAATTATTATAATTAAAATTTTAGGTATAATTTATTATATTTAGGATCGAAATAATAAACAAATTGCAAATTAAATCTACACCAGCCCAAGCGTGACCATCTTTTTTTTCGGTATGCTCCTTTACCCCTAATTTTTCATCAACCGACACCACGACAATAGCTTAAAAAGCAAGAGAAACGAGAGTCCATAGAATTTTTTTAAAAATCCAATATTATTTATTACTGTAATTGATGAGAACGCCAAAGTGAAGTGTTCCTTATTTAAGTCGTTTTTAAGGTTAGTTTTCTACGATTTTTCAGAAGCAGTGAAAAGTTATATATCGATGCATCAAACTATATTCTGAGAAGAACAGACTTAATCTCATTTAAAAAAAATAAACTGGTGGAAATGTAAACTTGTAGTAACGCGCCATAGCCTCATAAATCATAAAGCATAAAGCTCATCATAAAGCCTATCAATCTCAATTTTCTACTGCTTTATTTGCGCATTTAAAACAAAAATTAAATGAATTTCTACATTTCGCGAGTCCTGAAAACCTCAGAAAATTTTTAAAATAATTCGGTATCATGAATATAATAACCAGTGGGTCAAATATAGGAAATAGTGACAATGCAACTCCAACTAAATTTATAAATACTTGATTAACTTCAATTCCAAATCCAGCTGTGTACCAAGCAAAAAAACATGGCAAGATAATGACAAAGACAGGAATAAATGTCTGCAAAAAATTTGGAATTGTCAACTCAAATTTAAGTTACCTGAACCCATAAAGCACGAATGAGTTGTTGTTGTACGAGTCGGCAATTTCTGCTAATGGATGTCCGTGTTTTTAAGTAATATGCAACCCTGCCACCCATTATCACGTAGCTTCCAATTGAAAGAGAAGAGAGAAATGTCAACGTTAACATTCCAAACCAGCATCTTCTAAGGATAGGTTCACTTACTTCACCAAATACCGCGCCAACAAGCCCATAATCATTTATATGAATTTTCAGAGCTTCATAAATATGAGGACGAATGTATAATGACATTTCATCGTCGACATACATGATATTACAAAATATCTGCAAAAATCAAATATTAATACTTGTACATTTTGGAATATGATCTTAATGCATTAATATAGAGATTTTTCTTCCATATGTTTGCAAAAACCATTGAACATCGAAATCACATATATTTTAGGGCGTTAAATTAGAGAGTCATTTTGCTCAATACATTACCGTGCGAATTCAAAACTCCTGGGACTATTTAAACCCCCATTTCGAAGATATTTTTATTCATCATGATAGTTTCAGATAAATCCTTGACTTTCATGTTATAGATCACTGAAAAAAACCATTTGAAAACGTTACCATCATCCAAATAAATCCATATGTTAGTAATAATGTTGCTGATAAAAATAGTCCAACGGGTTTGAAGAAAAATTTCAGCTTGTTAACGCTAAAACATTTTTATTATTAATTGTATATGTGAAAGATTTTTAAAACTTTCGTTCTATGTACTATATCCTAGTGTAAGTAATGACTCATTCGGAATCTTTACAACGAAAGTGCGAATTAGAGAAAATGTATAGTATCGTTAAATTAAGAAATAAAGATACATTTAAAAAATAGAGAAAATATAAAATTTGTTAAAAAATTTAATGCATATTTATCAAAATATAAGAAATTGTCAATTCCAACTTTATTTTCATAAAAAATAAAAGTAATAAACCTGATTTGATCTAGAAATTTTGAAGAAATATAATGAAAAACAGAGAAATTATTAACATAAATTGAATATTTGTTTCATGATCTCTTTGAGACCATTGAAAATAATTCAAAAATGTTGAAATTGAATTTTCAATTTCTTATATTTTGATAATAGAATTAAACTTACTGAAAAATTACCATATACCGGTAAATATAATGCAGATGTAACACGGCATAACTAAGTGATATAAAACTACAACGGATGCATAACATCAATCGACTCCAGTATTTACTCTGAAAATATTTTTTTCCTGTGTGCAAAAAGTTATTCCTCGTCAAAAGTTTTTAAATTTGTAATATGAAGAATTATCAGAACGTTCAGTTATGAAGGATTTCATTTATTTTTGATGAAAATTGTTTGAAGCAGAGCAGAAACTTTTCTGACGATACAATATTTTCGAAAGTACTCAAATGTCTATGAGACACCAAATTATATTTTCTGACTACTGTTATTTTTCATGAGGAAGAAATCAGAAATAAACTTTACCTTCAATAATGGACCGTGTGTAACAAACGCTGTCAAAGAATATCTGTATGTAAATATACCCTTAATAAAATATTAATTATAACAAAATTACTAGAAGCTTCAAAAATTATATTAAGAATTCTTATATAAAAGTTTCATTTTCTTAATATAATTCTGGTTCTTTAGAAACTACACGATACTAATAACAAATGAAAAATATTGCATCTATATAAACACACTAAACTGCCGGGAAGTACGCACAAATTGCAAAAAAAACAGTGCACCAATTGCGCAAAATACGCTCTATCAATTTAAAAAGAGCTGTAAGAGATTATTTAAGCTTTGAAAGGAAACTGTATGTTTAAAAATGAAACAAATGCGTAAATGGTGCTCGGTCTTTTGCAATTTGCACGTACTTTGTCGAAATGATAGTTTTTGAATTTCAGAATCCGGAATCCGCAATTCCGCCCATCTCTACTATACAACTTACACTTTCACTAAAGATTAACTAAAAAGTAACTCACCATTGGAGTTATCAATTCTACAATAGTGTACGTTATATCAAAAATTGAAAAGAATATTAATAGGTATCTATAATTTCCCATATGCGTGTTTGACGAAGTTAGAACAAGCATAATAAAAAATGGATTAACTGCTAGGGAAATTGCGCCATTTAATTTCGGTAGAAACCAATGCGGCCAGTTGATATAAACTTCCATTCTGAAAATAACTATTATTTACAAAAACATGTTTGTTTAAATAATATTTGCAAAAAAATTATTTACATATCCATTATCAGTAATTAATACGTTATAAATTTACACTTCAATGAAACTTAAGATTAAATTTCAATAATTGATAAGGGAATGTGATAAGTAAAACTATAGTCGTCGCCAAATGCGATTACCGCCGCAAAGTGTGGCGTACTTTTTAAATATTATTTTTTCATTTAATTTTCTTGATTATTTTCTTGTTTAGACTCGTTCTATACTGTTTTTTCTTAAATAAATTGAAGAATATGTTTTAGATGTTGTTTCAATCGTGTAATAAATGTGGAAAATAATAAAAATCTTAAAAAACTAGATGAAAAAATAATATTCAAAAAAGTGCGCCACACTTTGGGGCGGTAATCGCATTTGGCGACGACTATATAATAAGTAAACTATAATTTTATTTACTATTTATTTAATTATAGGCATACAGTAGGATTTAAAAATAAAATAAAAAACTCATAGCACGCCAAATCCAAATAGAGATTTTGCCATTTTTAAACGTGTGCCGAAGTTTTTACGTCTTTCTAACGAAAAAGTTTTTCCTGGAATTTAATTAAGCTTATCTTAAACTATATAAAAATATTAATATCTTTCTAAAAAGTTATATTTGAGCATGATTACTGAACTTATTCTATTACCATACAAATTGGTGTGCTCATAGTTTACACAAAAATTTTGAATTTGGAAACTTCCTTTTCAGAATTTTTTTTAACCTTTTAAGTCTTTGTTTTTATACCAAGCCAAGATAAAAAATCTACGCGTGAAAGCAAATGGGGCATGGCTGCCAAAACGTTTTATTGCAGATTAAACAAAATACAACATTTTTTCTTTTAAGTTTAAAAAAATGGTTAAATTCATATATTTAATACCCGTATCGATATTCATAAACATACACCATATCAATGGATTATTGCTTAAAAAAGTTTATTTTAGAAAATTAACTATTCTTTCACAATATCACATAATTAGTTTTTAATATAAATTGAACCAGAAAAATGTGCTCTATCGATTGTTATAAACATGGAAAAGATCTGTACTGTATTTCAAATTATATAAAGAACTTTAATATTTCTTATTTTTTTGATTATCAAAATAAATTTATTATTCTCAGTTTTTATATAGATTTTTATTTTCATATATAATATCGATACGGGTATTAATTATATAATAAAGGAAATTTACCATTTTTTTACTTTAAGCGCTGAAAAACGTGTTTTTGTTTAATGTGTAATAACACATTTTGGTTGTCACGCCGCATTTGCATCACGCGTAGATTTTTGACCTTGGCGTGGTAGCGGGATTAAGGAAAAAACTTAGCGATTAACCATAACAAATTGAAAGTTTATAAAGCACCATCCGCGTCCTTCTAGAAACAACTGATCATTATGTAGTTCTGTTTTTTTCCCAAAATTTCGTTTATGAGCTTGTAAAATTTTTACTTTAAGCAGTTTTGGTGGCCATGCCATATTTGCGCGTAAATTCACGCGTATATTTTTTACCGTAGCGAGCTTATACCGTATATACGCGTATATAATAAAAAAAATAATAAAAAATAAAATAAAAATAACCTAATCCAATAAAATACCAAGTGAAATTAAGATGTTCTAAAAACTCAAGATACTTGGACAGTTGTAAAAAGAATATATTAAATTAGATACATTCTGTATTTTAAATTTCGTTTTTTCAATATTAGGTTTTGTCCTTTTCAGAGATCGATGCCTAATGGAAGAGGGAAAAAAATGAGGATGGAATGAGGTTCTCGTTTGGACGGCCTCTCTTTTTAGACGGTCATTCTTTTTTACGAAATTATGGGCAGCACACATTGAAGAGGAATTGACGAAAAAGTTGTTTGTGGCCTTGTTACCGACCATCATTTTCTCTTCTTGTTTTGCTCTTCCATTCGGCACCGATCTCGGAAAAGGACAATATATATACTATATAGTAAAAAATATCGCGAAATTCTAGACATTGAACAATAGTGTTTTAACGCAAATGGAAATAATTTTTTGAAACGTACGACGGAAAAGCAAAATAGAAATTGAAAGTGACGGAAAACGAAAGATGGAAACGAAAGACTTCCGTTCAATAGTGGTACTAGAGTTTTACAGGTTTTTTTACGTGGTCTATGAACGCTAAAACGTTGTTTAACACCATGTTACGGTAACTTTATACATATTGTTAATGACAGGATTGTTAAATGTGTAAATTAAACTTTAAAAAGTGACGTTTATTGTGATCCTCTAAAAGTCAAAAGTTAGAAGTTCATAGATACATAATTAATTTGATTAATTAATTCTTCTAATTCAGTTTTAATTTTTTGTTCAGTTAATAATTCGGTTTCGAGAAATTATACGCCCAATATCATTATTTATTAATCCTTTGGGACTGTTTAATAGAAACTAAATTTTCTATATATTATTTTTAAATATTATCAAAATATAAGAAATTGACAATTCAAATTTTCGTTTCATAAAAAATAAAAGTAATAAATCTGATTTGATCTAGAAATTTTGAAGAAATATAATGAAAAACAGAGAAATTATTAACATAAATTGAATATTTGTTTCATGATCTCTTTGAGACCATTGAAAAGGATTCAAAATTGTTGAAATTGAATTTTTATTTCTTATAGTTCGATAATATTAAAATCATGATTGATCGAAATCATCACTCAAATTATTAAGAATTAGAAACTATATTATAGACAAAGTAGCATATTTTAAGAACGACGAAATCTAAAATTTACGTATAACCTTTAAGTTACTCTCATATCCATAGGCGGTTTCAGGCGGTTACAAAACCAATTCTTCCATAATTTCATGTTAATAAACATAGCTTTTTGTTGATCCCTGTGTTTTGAAATATCTTTGACAATGTTTCAATTATCTATCAAATGTTAACCTTATTCATAATTCTTAAAAATCCTTTAAACAAAATTAAAAGCTTAATAAATATGTAATACAGTAAATGAGGTTATGTTCTTTATGGAAAAACCTCTAACAATAAATAAACCATGACACTAAACTGCCACAAATATGGTGCATGTTGCAAAAAAGCTTTGGAAGAATTGCAAAACCACGTTTTTCACTTATTATTTATTGCTTTAAATAAATGCATTATGTTTTTAAAATCAGTAACTTGTTCGAATTTGATTTAATTAGTTTTTAGAATCGTTTAGAACTATTGGTTAATAGTGTTTAATTTGTTTTAAGGTTTAAACACGATTTTAGTATTCTTAAAAAATGAAGAATTTAAATAAAATATAAAGGGCGTGGTTTTGCAACTTGCCCACACTTTTTGAAAGATACGCAGTGATCGTGTCAACGGAGTTCTACTGTATATAAAAAATAGTTTGTCAAGAAATATTGTTAATGCACTTAAATAATTGAAGAGGCTCCCGATGAACTAAATTGGTTTATCAATTTATCGCAGTTAGTTAAGTCTCACAGAAAAATTTTGGTATCAATTTTGGTATCTTTATTTTCCTGACGGCCATAATTTCAAAAGATTAATAAAAATAAATATAATTTCCAAATTCCCAAAAGTGTAGAAGTGCAACAAAGGCTATTTCCAATCTTCCTTTGTTTTGAAAAATATAATAATTTCTATTTTAAGCAATAAAATTAGAGATTTTTTTTTTAAACTCACTATACTAATATGGAATAATCCTGATGTCAAAATGATTTAGATGCGGAAAGAAATTATAGTTTCTTAGGATTGATATTGTTGTGGATGTTTTCACGAAGGCAATATTCTATTATATATTTATAGCACAAGTCAACAAAACGCATCATAAATATAATTATTAGTTTAAAAATAATAATTAAACCAAAATTCAAAATCTTTCAGCATATTTTATGTGATGGGCAAAATCAAAAACTAATATTCTCCACAATGTTCCCAACGTACACTTCGTTGTGGATCTTCACTAATTTTTCAATATAACCAGTGGAAATAGACAGTTGAACAAATGACACTGAAAACCATTTCAGATTCTGGCTAGGACGCTCTGCAAAGGGTTCTAATGTCAAAAATAATTTTGCTTTTTGGACCCTGCCTCCAGTGCAGTGTGGCTACTCTAAAGCGCGGTAATTTAGACTCCTAAACTCGTCAAATTGTTTGATGATGTTATACACTTTTCTTCTCGGATTTTCCATAGGTTTTCTGATCTTCGTCGCAGTGAAATTCTGCTTTTGAAGATCAATTACGGTTCTGCGGTGCAAACATATTCCTGACAGGAATCGCAGAACAACTTGATTGCAAGTACTCGTTGGTTTTGTTCAAATCTTCCAAACAGCGGTGATACTTGTCTGGAACAGAATCCTAAGCTCACCCGTTGATTGCGACACTTACCGTCAATTTTCAATAAAATCATATTTATGGACGCAACTGTAATATCTTTAAGAAAAGGTAATATAATAATGAAAATGTTCGTTGAAAAATATCTGAAAATTTACAAGTAAAAATGATAAAAAAGCAAGTTTAAGATGTTTTTTCCGGTAGTGCTCGCTGATAGTTTAAAGTTTTTTCAAATATATTGTTACAAAAGAAATCCGTATTGTCATTGGATACTCCTTCAACAAGACAATGCAACACCGCCAGACAAACGAAGGAAAATATCAAAAATCTCGACGCCATTGAACTTCTTCCACAACCAGCTTATAGTCCGGACCTTGCTCCATCTGATTATCACCTTTTCCGATCAATGGCACACTTTCTTCGTGGTCGTAGCTTCAAGGACCTGGCCGATGTCGAAAACGGGTGCCGCGAGTTTTTCGCCTCTAAGAACAAAGAGTGGTACCGCAGAGGGATCGAACAACTTGCTGATAGATGGGTTCAAGCCATAGAGTCAAATGTTCTTTATTTTGAAACCTAATTGTATTTTATGTGTGGTAAAATTATGTTTAAATTTTTAATAAAAAATCGGAAAAGTTTTGGTTCACCATAATATTAAATAGATAAAAAAAGGTTAAAAATATGTAAAATATATAATAAATATGTTTTTGTTTTGTCCGAATCCATCCTCACGCTAAAATAAGCATAATCTAATACGCAGAGTTCAAATATCCTTTAAGTGGATATATACTTGCACTAATTTCAAAAAATTTTGCACGAAAAATTTGTTAGGCACGTTCTATACTATAAAATACACCTCTTATAACTTATATTACCGACTATCTACACATGAGTATTTTTTCTGATTAGTCAATTCAAAACCTTCATTTGACGTTGAAATCATCATTTTTGAAATATCATTAAATATGATTAAAAATATCAACTTTTTATTGTTTATGTTCCACGTTAACTTTAGGTAATTCTCCTTTACAGTAATCATGAATTAATTTTTCTCCTTCCCTTTTGCGTCTAATTTCACATTAGTCCGTCATGAGAATATTTAATGAAGACAAACATTGAAATTTTTTATCGACTAGTCGATAACAAATTTTTTGGAGACATTAACAATCAAAACAATCAAACCCTATAACACTAACAAGAATCTATATCTAGCAAGATTATCACATTAAATACATTTTAATATATCACATAAAAATTCCATAACATCACCATAATCTTGGCTTAAAGATCTTCTGAACCCATTAAAAATGACATCGTCTGAAAATTGTATAAACACGGTTGGATATCCAAGCTGTCATTGTGGAGCCTTACGGTCCTTTTCGATTCCCATTTCTCGTGAAAGTTGCTTGGCTCAAATCGGCCATCCAAAAATCCCAGCCATGGCCGACCGCCCGATTATCTACAAATGATCCAATGTAAAAGCTTCATTTGAAATTGAAATCAGCCTTTTTGGAATGTAACCCAACATGATAAAAATACAAAACTATTGTTTTATTTTTTATTGTTGATGTCCCACGTTAACTGACGCATGTTGATGAATGTTCGAATCAGAAATGACCAAAGTACTCATTTTTTTATGAAATGACTTCTTATTGATCTTATTGAAGTTGATCAAATTATGCATTAATGAGCAAATTTCAATGCTTAATTGGGCTGTGTTAAAAATGATTTTTTCAAAATTTTTTAACGGATTTATGCTGAATTCGTAATTATTTAATACATGATCCTTTTAAATTTTTAAATTATATGGGTTTTAACTGTTTTTCGATGTAATTAAGTTCGTGAATAAAAGAAGATCTTAAAGAAAACTGTATCGATGAATATGTTTGTGTTGTATTTGGATAAGTTATAGTGCAAATTATGACGCATCGAATAGCTTTTGTTTGTACTAATAACACTTTTCGAGATATTACTGTTTTAATAAAACATACTTTATAGGCCCTAATCACTCAAATTACTTGAATTTGTGATTTACTTTTTTGTTTTCGAATAGAAGCTGTAGCCGAAATATAGTCCTGGTCATATATGTCATTTTAAGAATATTTTAACTTATATATGTATATATCTTGTTCTGAATTTTATTAAAAATGGCATCGTCTGAAAATTTTATAAAAACAGTTGGGTAGCAAATTTGTCATCTTTGAGCACGACGATCTCTTTAAGTTTCCATTTTTCGTGAAAGTAGCTCGGCTCAAATCGGCCATCAAAGATTCCCAGCAGTATTGTAGTTTTCAAAGATCGTTGCCTATTAGAAGAGGAAAAATGGAGAAAATCTGTTGGCTCCATTTGAAAGGCCACAGAGGACGGTCATATCTTCCTCTGAAATGTGTGTTGTCTATTTTTTGAGACGGAACAAAAAACTAGCTATATAAAAAATTAAAATTTTATTAAGCTAATAAAACTGATAATAATTTTCATACTGATTAAGACGCTTTTAAGTTTAATATACAAATAATAAAATTCTATTAAATAACAATCACAAACATTTTAAATCAATTATCTATCAACTTCACCAAACACAATATCCATTGTACCAATAACAGCAACAATATCCGCCACTAACGACATGTAGCAAACATCATGAATAGCGGCTAAGTGAGCAAATCCAGGAGCTCGAATAAAGCAACGATAAGGCTTTCCTGTTCCATCCGCAACCAGGTAAACACCAAATTCTCCTTTTGGTGCTTCAATAGGAACATATGTTGCCCCTGGCGGAACTTGGAATCCTTCTGTGAAGAACTTGAAGTGATGTATAAGTGCCTCCATGTTTTCCTAAATTATGACTATTCCCAAAAATCAATATCACAAATAAAAAACCTTCATTTCCATTCGCTTCGGTGGTGACACCTTGTAATCATCAACTTTGATTTCACCCTTGGGCATTTTGTTTAAACATTGGTGAATAATGTTCAGGGATTGGCGCATTTCCTCCACTCGGCATAAATATCTATTTAACACTGTTTTTTGTGTAAATTTTCGTTAATTAAACCTGTCATAACAATCTCCTTTGGTACCAATTGGCACATCAAACTCAACTTCACTATAAGCATCATAAGGTTCAGTTTTTCGTACATCTTGCTTTATTCCAGATCCGCGCACCATGACGCCAGTGAAACCCCATTTTAGAGCATCTGCAGCTGATACCAAACCTATCGAAAATAATATTATTTGAATATAAGAATTGATTCTAACCAATATCAATGGTTCTCGCTTTCCAAATGCGATTTTCTGTCAGCATATCCTCTAATTCATCTATTCTTGCGGGGAACTAAATGAAGACAATTCATCCGTTAACAAATTATAAGCAACCTTGATGGCCCAGTCATAAATATCATCCATCAGTCCTATTGGAAGATCCCAAGCAACACCACCCGGCCTAACATAGTTTGCATGCATTCTCGCTCCGGAAACCCTCTCCGAGAACTCGAAGAGTTTCTCTCTTTCTATAAATGTTTTCAAAGCAATTTTTAGGTTCCAACAAACCTTCAAACATCCAAAAGAATGGTGTCATTGCACCAATATCCAGAGCGTGTGTTGTTATTCCCATAATATGGTTCTGAATTCTGGTTAATTCGCCAAAAAGCGCTGCAAATTAAAAAATTACTTTTACCACATTTTATCATTCTCACTTCTTATGTATTTGGCCCTCGGTGGGATATCAATACCAAGCAGCTTCTCCACGGCTAATGACCACGCTTGTTCATTGCACATCATTGAAACATAATCAAGTCTGTCAAAATAAGGCATAGCCTGTAATATAACACCTTAAAAAACGTTAAAAAACTCTGCTCTACCTGTGTGTAAGTTTTATGCTCAATCAACTTTTCAGTAGCACGGTGAAGCAATCCAATATGTGGGATAGCTTTGATAATAACTTCTCCTTCAAGCTTGAGAACCAGTCGAAGCACACCATGAGCAGCTGGATGTTGCGGTCCAAAGTTTAATATCATATTCTCCAAATTCTTTTCTCTAAATTTCTCTTTAGTTACGTTACATTAATAACTCTAGAACCTCTTTTTGCCATCATAAGCATCACTAAGAACGGGCTCAGCGTATGCCAATTTCTCAAGCTTGTCAAATCCAATTTCTTTATCATATTCGGATGTTCTTTCTGACATCCACAACTTTCCTATAGTACCAGCGCTCTGTAAATACAATTGGACTTTATCATTTATTTAAGCCGTTCAACTTTAAATTGCCGCTCAAACTTTGCATCAGGATACCAAATAGTGTGTGAGAGTCGTTTTGAGCAAACATTTGGCAATTTAGAAACAACTAGAGGAATTTTCAGCGAGTTTCGTGCAATCATATCTGAAATGTTAAGCAATAATTGTGATAAAAATTATTTAAAAAATATGATTTTTTCAATGAAACGAAAATGAAAAATCAACGTGGAAATAATGAAAAATGCACAAGTTATTGGATAATTTAACACGTCATTTTGATATTTCATGTTCTCTCTTATGAAATGCTTTACATCATTCATAATTAACACAAAGTTAATTTGAAACACGCGTTTTTAAAACGTGACTATTTACGCCAACGGCAAACAGCCTTCACATAGAAAAAAATATGGAAGAATTTGATCACGCGTTCAATAAATTTATTCTTTGTTGTTCTTTTTTGTAAAACAGTTTTAAACTATTTTAGAAAAACTAGTGATTTCTATCAGACGTAAGTTATACCATTTTGTTCCTCATAAAATTCTGAATTTTTTGAAATGCAACATGACGTGGTTACTGTAATTGACGGGTATTTTATAGTCGATTAAAATTTAAAATTTTAAAAAAGCATAACTTCGCTTAAAAGAAAAAAAAGAGAGTCATTCACTTCAATTTTTTCGTGATCACACAAATGCTTGTTGCTAATTTCTTTGTCTATTCTGAATTTAAAAAACGAAGTTATTTTGCATAAAAATACTGAGTGCTCTTCAAAACATAATGTGAGCTCATTTTTGAAAAACATTGCCACACCAATATGAATGGTTATGTTAGATTCTCTGAAAAGTTGCTGATATTGTAAGTTTCGGCAGGAAGCGCATGTTTTTAGATAGTTTAAGACGCGCTATTAACAGTGACGTGTCAAATTATATGAACATAATACGTGTAAATTAATAAGACAAATATATTGAAAAATAATCATTTCGATTTGGCGTGCATTGCATTGCTGACGAAAATACAAAAAGACCGTTTTAGCATATCCATATGCCGATTGGAATTTTCAAATACACTTGAAACAGTAGGTATTTTCAGAATCAGGTTTATACTTGTTATAATTATTATTTTTAAAGCGCATAAATTACTAGTTTTTGTAATTTTCTTTTCTTTCGTTTCAGTTCTTAAAATGTCTTTATTCTTCACTATTATTAAAGTAAATATCAGACGATAAGACGAAAACAAATTTGTGATTATGTGCGATAACGCGCTCCGAATTCATAAATTCCTCGATAATTTTCTTTAATACGATCTCCGGTTTTGAAATTGAGTAATACAATCTCACCCCAAATCGAAATAATTATTTTGCAATATTTAAACGTGCGTGGAAATTTTTCCTTCTTTAACCGAAAAGTTTTTGCTAATATTTTATTAAGCATGTCTTAAACTATTAAAAATATTAATCGTTTTTTTAAAAATTCAGATCAGATTTATTACTTTTATTTTTTATAAAAATAAAATGGGAATTGTCAATTTCTCAGATTTTGATAATAGTGTACTTAAAATAATTTAAAAATAAAATCTACTAACGCTGTTAAGTTTTTCTGACAGAATAAATGTTTAGAAAACTATAGACTTAGCAGAAACATGATTGTCAAAAAATTACAACTTAATTGAGCCATATATTGTTTTTACTTAAAAATGCTCCTATGAGCACCAACTAAGCCTAATTTACTAACGCGCGACGACACATTTTCACTTACAATTGAATGGTTAAGTTGGGGGCTCAGAAATGATGCTCATGTTGCAAACTTTGATAAGAAATTCCTGTTTTTAGTTAGTTTAAGGCAAGCTAGTAACCATGACGTGTCAAGTTATATGAAAATAATAGGTTTAATTTAATAATAAACGTTCAAATACTGAAAATTAGTTACGACAAAATAAGTGCTTTAAATAACTTTAAATAATAAATATTAAATAATGGCCGATGAATTGTCAAAACCAACACTTTTCATTTCTAAATATTGTCCTTTCAAGATATCGGTGCCTAATGAAAGAGAAAAAAATTAGGATGGAATGTGGTTCTCGTTTGGACGGCTCTTCTCATCTCTCATCAATGTGTGTTGTCTCAAAAAAAAATATATATATAAGAAATAAAAGTGTTTGCGTCATGCTCCGGCTTAAATTTTCGAAGGAAATTTCTCGGCTCACAAAGCAAAATAATTTTTCAAAATAAACACTAGAGTTTTCAGTTGGCTTAGCTCTATCGATTGTCATAATTGTCTTTAAACATAGTTTAAAATTTTTATCGTCCTTTTTAGATAATAGATGGAAAAGTTCTTTGTCGCCGCGTGGCCGACCACACGTGAACCTCATTTTGTTCTAATTTTCTCTGAAAAGTACAATATAAATTTACCATTTTGTTGTTTGTTAAATTATTATAATCCATTAAACACCAACTTGTAAATTATTTGCAAAAAGAATCAATATTTATGAACTTTAAGATTCTGAAAACCTTCAGTTCCTTATGAAAGACCTCTCTTCACCTCAATACCAGTCGTATACAAAGTTTGTCTGTATATAATTTCCTCATAAATAATCAGAATTGGTTTTCACGCCAGCTTACTATATCTACCTATAATTATCTTTCAAGTATAATGTTGTTTTTCTGCAATAATGGTGTTAAGAATTTTAACTGTACTCCTCTTTTTCTCATTTCAATTGCCAGTGTCATGAACATAGGTACAAAACGTTTTTTTCTTTTTCTCATTGTCTGATTTGTGAATATTTATTTCACTATTTTTTAATAAATAACTTCAATTTTAAATATAATGCATCGTAACAAGTTTAATTCCCGATAAAATTTAATGAACGATTCAACCAAAATTATCGAAAAGAACGAATTAAGTGGTACTTGACTGATTTGCGCAACTTATCATGAAACGTCGCTAATGCTTATCATCTCGTTAAAACATAACCGAATCGTATTTGCCGTTTGTGCAATCATGCAGAATCTCGAAAACTTTTGTGCATTTCTTCCGCTCGCCCATCTCATACACGAAAAGTCATTGCGTGCTCCGAAACGCAAGAGGTTACAAGGTGGGAGGTGAAGTGGTTATGTTGTCGATCCGGTTGCGCTCACGAGCTTCTCACAATATATTTTTATATGCACAAATTTATTGTTGCGATATGTCAATCCGGTTGTTGAGCGAGAAGGAGCAGTTACTGTTGTAATCCGTTCAGATTCATTTTTTGTTTAGTGCTTAACAATAGTTTTTTTTTGCACATTTGACACGATCATTTTATATATCTGAAGTTAAATAAATAAATAAACAATTGGGTGCGTAAATGATTTTAAAGCATTCTATGCAATTAATAGGGCAATGTTTGTTTGCTTGTTGTTATTTTTATTTTTGCTCTGATGTGAGTTTAGGTTAAAGAGTCATTCACTTCAATTTTTTCGTGATCACACAAATGCTTGTTGCTAATTGTTTTTTCTATTCTGAATTTAAAAAACGAAGTTATTTTGCATAAAAAATACCAAGTGCTATTCAAAACATATTGTGAGCTCATTTTTGAAAAACATCGCCACACCAATATGAATGGTTATGTTATATTCTCTGAAAAGTTGCTGATATTGTAAGTTTCGGCAGGAAGCGCATGTTTTTAGATAGTTTAAGACGCGCTATTAACAGTGACGTGTCAGATTATATGAACATAATATTGTCGTGGTGTAGGTTGATGAAAAATTAGGGGTAAAGGAGCATACCGAAAAAAAAGATGGTCTCGCTTGGGCTGGTGTAGATTTAATTTGCAATTTGTTTATTATTTCGATCCTAATTATAATAAATTATACCTAAAATTTTTATTATAATAATTATTATGTTGATTTAACAACCAATTTAGTAAGAGAAAACAAAATTGTGATGAAAAAAAGCGAAATAATAAACAAATTGCAAATTAAATCTACACCAGCCCAAGCGAGACCATCTTTTTTTGGGGTATGCTCCTTTACCCCTAATTTTTCATCAACCTACACCACGACAATACGTGTAAATTAATAAGACACGTTTAAATATTGAAAAATAATCATTTCGATTTGGCGTGCATTGCATTGCTGACGAAAATACAAAAAGACCGTTTTACTGTATTCATATGCCGATTGGAATTTTCAAATACACTTGAAAACAGTAGGTATTTTCAGAATCAGGTTTATACTTGTTATAATTATTATCTTTAAAGCGCACAAATTACTTGTTTTTGTAATTTTCTTTTCTTTCGTTTCAGTTCTTAAAATTTCTTTATTCTTCACTATTATTAAAGTAAATATCAGACGATAAGACAAAAACAAATTTGTGATTATGTGCGATAACGCGCTCCGAGTTCATAAATTCTTGGATAATTTTATTTAATACGATCTCCGGCTTTGAGATTGAGTAAGTCAATCCCACGCAGAATCGAAATAACGATTTTACGATATTTACACGTGCGTGGAAATTTTTCCTTCTTTATAACCAAAAAAGTTTTGCTATTATCTTATTAAGCTTGTCTTAAACTATTAAAAATATTAAAATATTTTTAAAAAATTTAGATTTGAGCATGCTTACTGAGCTCATTCAATTAGCATACAAGTTCAATCCCATAAATTTCTAAATCACAGATTACTAAATTTAAAACGAACATTGTAACTTACAGTAATTAATTTGTAATACAATAAACTTTTTATTGTTGATTCAAATAAAGCTGTGGGTATTTGGCGATATTCCTGTTTCCGTTATTCACAATAAACTAATTACCATTGGAATGATGCCGCCAAACTTAAAGAATCACATCTACACTATTACTTTTTACTGGGAAATAGCCGCTCATTGTGCTGATCATATTTAAGTTTCTAAATACGCGTTGCTTCAGACGAATTTAAATTTTTCTATTTTTCGGTTTTATTAGATTATTTATTTTTGAAATAACTGTTGCCGCATTTTTGTTTACACGCATATATGCTCTCTGTGAACATCAAAATCGCCAATAATATGTTTGCATATAACAACCAAATAGCTCTTTGTTTAAATTAAATATTGTTTTAATATTTGCTGTTCCAGCACTAATCGTAAATCCAAAAATGCTTAGTAATTCAAAAATACTATACATATTAGTTAGCAAAATGAATCATAGTATATTTAATGATTGTAATATTTGTTTTTCGTCATTTTGTTTGATTAACACTCTGTTTTTGATTCTCTTCCGCGTCTTACTGACAGTATTTTGACTTATTTAGAAGTTCATTGAATATCTGTGTTTATCTTTGGCGGATTAATTGACAGCTTACCAAAGTTTAATTCACTTTTTTATTGTATATATTATGAGTTTTGGTTTTTTTAAATGATTGTTTTACTTTTTGAAATAAGAAAATGTAAATTAAATTTTTTAAAGTTATTTTCTAATATGATGTATTAACACAAAATTCAGTAATTTGATCCAATTTATATAAAATCTTTAAATAAGCAACCGATTGATTTATAATTTAGAGTAACTTGTTATTTTAATGTTGTGGTTTCAAATAAAAAAAAGTTATCGCCCTTTCAGCACAATGGAAGAGGACAAATGAGGTTCTCGTTTAGACGGCCACTCTTTTCTATCTCATCAATGTGTGCTGTCTAAAAAAAATGATCAGCCCACATCGAAGAGCTTCAGGCTTTTATAGCTACGATCAAAGATCGGGGCTGTAGAGGTCTGAAGGTCGAACCTGATAAGGTGTGCATGAGTTCGGCTCTTAAGTACACCCTGTCCCTTCTCGGCCTCCTAGTGCTCTCCCACATATCACGGAGTAAGCCTAGGGTACGGTGGCTTCCGGCCAACGAGTTGGGCAGGGCCTTAAGTGACCTGTCTGCGGCTAATGTGGTCCTTTTGTGGACAAACCATCAGCTCCCGCTCTCTCATCATTCACCCTTAGCTCGGTCCACCTGGACTTTGAGTAGCAGGCACGATACGAAAAAGTCGTTTGTGGCTGTCTGACTGTCCATCTGAGGCTATCATTTTTTCTTCTTTTTTTGCTCTTCCATTAGGCACCGATCTTTGAAAAGTACAATACTATGAAAATTAAACAAAAATAAAAATATACGAGTGGACTTAAATTGCGGATTTTGTGTATTTTAATTTTGTGTTCAAATGAAAATAATCCATTTTCTGGTGACGAGAGAAACTGCATGTTTTTCTGGAAATAAATTGAAAATTTCCATCCTCTGAGACTTGAATTGAATTTCAGGTACTATTTCAATTTGTAAAATAACCACAACTAATGTTTCATTAACGTTAAAATATCTTATTAGGGTGAACCAAAACTTTTTTCCGATTTTTTATTAAAAATTTAAACATAATTTTACAACACATGAAAAACAATTAGGTTTCAAAGTAAAGACCATTTGACTCTATGGCTTAAACCCATATATCGGCAAGTTGTTCGATCCCGTTGCGGTACCACTCCTTGTCCATAGAGGCGAAAAACTCGCGGCACCCGTTTTCGGCATCGGCCAGGCCATTAAAGCTACGACCACGAAGAAAGTGTTCCATTGATCGGAAAAAGTGATAATCAGATGGCGCAAGGTCCGGACTATAAGCTGGATGTGGAAGAAGTTCAATGGCGTCGAGATTTTTGTTCCGTCGTTTGACCGGGCTCCAACCATTGATTTTGTCTGCCAATATTACTGAAGTAGACCCACTTTTCATCATAAGTCACAAATCTACGAATAAAACGGTAATCTTTTGGACTGTCGAGCAGTTTTCGGCAAGTCTCGGCACGTATTTGAGCTTGAATTTTAGTCAATGCATGAGGTACTTCTCGGCAGCGTCTATTGACTTTCCCAATGGCGTGAAGATGTTATACAACTGATGTTTAAGGAATATCGGCCGACAATCTGCGAGTACTTATTGATGGATTGGTCTCCACAGCTTCACGGATTGCTTCAGAATCCACTGACATAGGTCGACCTGATTGTGTCTTGTCCTCGAGATCAGTGTCGCCGTCGTTAAATCTTTTGAACCAATTTCGCGCAGTACGATCCGAGACCATATAGTCGCCTTTAACTTCGCATATCTTTTTTGCTGCTGCAGTTGCGTTGAAGCCTTGTTTCCAGTAATGGCGTAAAAGAACACGAATTTCGGATTTTTCCATGTTTCTTGTAAAAGTTAAAAAAATTTTTAAATAAAAGACAAATTATATATGTTACTATATATTATGATAGAGCTGTTCAAGAGCTTTAAAAAAATATATAACACATGTATATAAAAATCTTCATGTGGTAAAAAAAACAATGAGACAAAAAGATATAGGAAATCGGAAAAAATTTGGTTCTCCCTTATATAACCGTTAAAAGTTTTATCGATATGGAACAATTGATATTAAGATATACTGAAGCACAGATCTGAGCTGTATGGCTTTGGGCTAAATTGGTTTCGGGCTAAACAAAATTTTTAAAACACCACAAAACGCGTTTTTGAGTAACGTGAACGAAAATACCATCAAACGAATGCTCTTGTTGAGCTTATTACGCAATTAATATTCATTAAAAACATTATTCGCTCATTCATAACTTTGGTTTGTTTTATAAGTTAGATTTTCTTCTTTCGAATTCATTATCATACTTTCCTTAAAATTCGAACATTTAAAATAAAGTCTTTACTCATCGAGTTTATCTTTTAAATGAAAGTAATAATGGAAAAAATAGAAACTGTACAAACTTGAGTCCTTAGTGGGTGCTATTTATTGCAAATCTATAATGATAGAATACAACGACGTTGTCTGCCATCAATATTTTGAGAATGTTCCTAGTTATTTGTTCTTCAATCTTTAGTTTCCCAAAAAAAATGTCATAAAGAAACTCATCAACTTATTCGTCATTAATAATCATCACCAAACATCCTTAAGTTGTCAAACATTATTAACCCAGCCCCTTAAACAACTTAATCGTTTCTGTACGTGTACGTGATAAATCCGGTTGTCAACACTTTGTTGCGCAATAATACGAATTTCGTAATTATCATCACTGAATTATCATCCACTGCGGGTCTTTTGCGGCTCTTCAGTCACCTCTCTCCACCCTCATCCGCCATCATTCTCTTTGCGACCCCTAATATTCATAAAGGAGTGTATGCTGATTGTTCCGGTTTTTCATTCGCGCCGTCGTTAGTCGAGCGTTAATCCTTCCGCACACATTTGTGCAATATTTTTTCCATGCTTGCTCTACATTCTTTTGCCCGCCTTTGATTGTAAATCCATCAATGCCATTTTATTGGTTATTTGTACAGTCCTTTTTTGCGAAATTTTGTTTCGTCTTAAAAACTCTTTTTAATATGATCCAGTAAACCAAGAACACCTCATTTCTTGAATTTCAGCATGTGGAAGGGCGCCGTCGTATTGTTGGCGTCGTTTTTCGTTCTGATTGATGCTCAATGCCCGACATTGTCGGAGCCATGCAGATGTGCTCCATCGGTATATGAACCGGTAGCAATTATATGCCAGAATGCTGGAAGTTTAGCAAATGCTCTTCAAGCTATTCAAGCGGCTCGGGATTTACCGGTAAGAATTAAAATATTTGTTTATTCTATAGAAACCAAATCTTAATAATATTTGATTGTGCGAGTATACACAAATATATTTCTACTTCTTTTTTGTAAGTTCAAATAATTAATAATTTATATGAAAGCTCAAAAGTTTTAGTTAATTAAATACTTTTGCTAATGCGGTTTTCTGATAAAGGGTAAATTCAAACATTAACCTGGTACTAATTATGAGCAACTCTTTAACATAGTATTTACACGAAAATTAAAAATTATCCAGGCGCGAATTTAGATCTAGATATCTCTCTCTCTCTCTACATCTCTCTAGACGCGCCACGCATGCACGCCACAAACAAAATTTTGATTTAGCCCTACATCAACTTGAGGATATTTGGATTAACTGTCACAATGTAGAAAGAATACACTTAAAACTATTAGAAAAAGTTTCGCGGAAAGAAGTAATACGTGCTTATGGTACCACTATGGAATCACTACAAATGAATTTCTAAGTACATGAGTTCAGAAAAGCATCTTGAACCGAATATTTTGTAAAATTTCAAAGTTATAGAGATATATTAAGAGAATTCTATAATATTGACAATAAATTATTGTTAGATTTACACGGAAATACAGAAAAGTGTTAGGGTGTAAATTGAAAAGTGTAAATCTTCATTTTCATTTGATGTGTGGTATAATACGCATTTTGGGGTGGTGCGGATCATGGTTCACGTCTGTCTAGTCGTCTATCTACACGTATGTAAAAACTACGCGTTCATAATCTACGAGTTAAGAAACGATTTTCCGAAAAAAATAATTTACTAGGGAGGTCATTTTTGGATCCAAAAGGTTTCGGGCTGAAACTTTGCAGGGTGATAGCTGAGAAAATTTTATTAGTGCACACAAAAAATTGTCCTGCACTGGGGGGTTTAAGTGGGTTAAAAAACGGTTCAAAGTTACCACCCTCAAAATTCATGTAGAAAACAGTAAAAAACCATTAAATTTTGCTGCCGACAATTTATTCAATTATAACGAAGTCATTCAACAAAAAGGTATCAGGTTCAATTCCTCACGTCGGCATTTAATTTATTTCATTTGTTCATTTGATTCACAAATTTATTGAAAAAATTTACAAGTTTTTTTTCGGTTTTTTGGACTTATGATGATAACGTCCAAAAAAGAGTTAAAATTTTTTAAAATTTCATTTTAAGAGACTGAATAGTGTATTTACCAAAAAATTACATTTTTTTGGCCCTCTGGACTTTCCGCTGTTTGATGGCTGGAATGGTCTGGAGGCGGGTTTGCGTGTCTTTTCATAACTATTTTGAACAATATCAGTAATCAACATAATTGAACAAAGTTCTAACAGTTTACAGAAACTTCACGAAAAAACCACACATCGTCCTGGTAGGTACACCTTTCCTGCGAGGCATAGTCACATGTATCGTCACGAAGGATGTGCAGAGGCTCATGCACCATGTAAATCGCTTTCTATAATGTTTAAAATGCTATTCAGTATCTTAAAATAAAATTTAAAAATTAAAAAAAATTTTGGGTTGTCAAAGTCCAAGTCAATGTCAGGTCCAAGGGTTAGGGTTGATGTTTGGACGGGGTGTGAGTTTTCGAAAAGTTGCTGAAAATTGTTAGGAATCTGTTCGATAGCTGTGCCGATATGTCACAGTATCGATAACTGCACTGATTTTGTACGAAATTGTTATGAAAACACATGCGAACCCACCGCCAGACCATTCCATCCATCAAACAACGGAAAGTCCAGAGGACCAAAAAAAAATGTAATTTTTTGGTAAATACACTATTCAGTCTCTTAAAATGAAATTTTAAAAAATTATAACTTTTTTTGGATGTTATCATCATAAGTCCAAAAAACCGAAAAAAACTTGTAAATTTTTTTCAATAAATTTGTGAATCGAAATGAACAAATGAAATAAATTTAATGCCGACGTGAACTTGATACCTTTTTGTTGAATCTATCACCCTGCAAAGCAGCTATCACCCTGCAAAGTTTCAGCCCGAAACCTTTTGGATCCAAAAATGACCTCCCTAGTTAGATACAAAAAATAGACATAGAACATTTAAATTACTCAGGAGTTAATACTAATAATTTGTATGAAAAAATGTTATATTTAAAAATACCTCTTTCCTTTAGCGTAGATATTTATATTCATTTTTGTTTGATATTTAAGGTCATCTATGAGTTTCTGAACACTGTACAATTCTATATCTAATTAATTGTTTTTCTTTATATCTTTATCGTCTGTACCTTGGACTTATTTTAATGTTTCCTCATGTTTCAATTAAAAACTCGCTAAATTAATTTTTTAATAATATCTGGTACATATTTAGAATTTCTGGAAGGAGATCAGTTGTACGTTAATAACCTTGGTTAATTATGATTTTATTCGTTTCATACTTCTTTTATTAAATATTCTTATCATTTTTTTATTTAGAATTTTATATAGTTTATACATTAAAAATAAAATATTTAAAATAATATATGATTCCAGTTTAATTATGTTAAATGGGAGAAGGGAGGACAAGGTGTTAATTTATATAAATATTCCATACAATTAAAGTGTAAGTGCAAAGGAAGACTAAACTTGTACTGAATTCGTACACATGGTTTTAAACTTTTTGTTTTTATACACATTTTCCCGCAAAATGATCGACAACCGTACTTTTCCCAGCTTTAGACGTGTTTTTCTAACTTTACGTGTAAACTGCAAACTATTGTTCACTTAATTTTATAATTTTTCTTAAAATATATCAAAATCAATTTATATAGCATAAATGTTGGGTTAGAAAGATTTTATTGAGCTATTATTTTTCTAGGTTTTTACAATTAGTCGACGTAGATTTTTAATATTTTTTGTCTTGGACAAGAAATATTTTAAAAAATTATTCTTTGCTTTATGTTTTTAATGTCTAAATATCAATAGTCAATGTTAATTTCAAAAGGGACCCTTTATGCACGCCTCTGCCATGGGCATCTTGCGTAAAAAAAACCACGCCCATCCCTTTTTAATCAAATTCTTTAAGAAATTCTATAACCGTTTTAAAAAAGTAAATCAAATTAAAATCAATTAATCATTATTTCTAAACGTTTATAAACAAAAAAAAGTAAATAAAATTCGAAGACGTTAATTGAAGAATTGAAATAAAAACTGAATAAGGTGATTTTTGCAATTTGTCCAACCCTACTAATCGTGGCAGTGATTTTGGTAAACTCCCAGCATCAAAAAGGAGTTTTGAAATGTTACTGTTCAGTTTATAATTTTTTTAAAACGTGTTAAGAAGCCCATTTTGCACGAAAAATTGTTGAGACATTAAAGATGGTTTTTATCGAGACACTAAACTATTAAAATTTCAATATGCCGTATTTTCCAGATTTAGTTAGATTTTATGTTCAACTTTGCCAAATTTGCATTATTTTTCTGGATTTTTAAATCTTCATGTTTTTTTTGAATAAGAAAAACATATGCCGAAATCTTCGTATCTACTTGTGTTTGGAAAATTGGCAACTTTTTCTTTTCGATCTCATCGATCATCAATTTATTTTATTGTACATTTCAGAGATCGGTGCCTAATGGAAGAACAAGAAAATAAGAAAAAAATATAGTGTTGTTTCGACGGCCACACGGCCACAAAGGACATATATTCTTCTTCAATGTGTTTTATCCATTTTTTGAGATAACACACATTGATGAGAAATAAAAGAGTGGCCGTGTAAACCAGAACATGATTTTTTTCTAATTTTTTCCTCTCATTAGGCACCGATCTCTGAAAAGGACACTATAAACTTGTTATTACTACTGACGCCTGATGTAGGTAAAACATTAATAATGAAGTTCCTGCATAAAAATCCTAGAAAATGAGAAAAATCTACAAAAATTGAACAAATAATAATAACGAAATAATAGTCCCGTGTAAAATACGCATATTCCCATGTTCCGAATTGAAGTGTATTGTAACTAATTCTTGGCGACATGTACCCCGTGACTTTCAAATTTTTTCATCGTTTATATCAAATATGATCTCGTTTGAGCTGACATCGGAATGTTGCTAATTTAATCTTTTCTTTTCTATAACTAATCACATGAACTGATTAGAAGGTAGATTAAAAATCTGTATTTTGCCAAAATTGATTTTATAATAATTATGATGAAACGATAGTTTTTAATAAAATAATATATCCCTTAAACGGGATTGACTAACATTAACTATATAAAATTTGCGTTTGAAAATCTCGATTTTTTGGGTTTTAGACCCATTTTTTACCCACTTAAACCGTTTTGTGGGTCCTAATTTTTTGTCAGTATACTATTTGGACCATAAGGAATCTATCTGCAAATTTTTATTAAAATCTGAGATGGAGACCTAAAACACTTCCCTTGTTAGATAAAAGCCGCATATTAGCCAGAGTAAGAGAAGACAATAAATTTGAATATTTTAACAAAATTACAAACGATTAATTATACATACATTTAGATCGATTCACTAACAATCCTTGATACTGCCATTCCCAGCATACCTGCCAATGCATTTCAATCCTTCAAGATACTTCGACTCGTCCTCAATCGTAACACTCTTCAATCTATTGATGATCAAGCTTTTAACGGGCCATTAATCGACTCACTTATTGAGCTCGATCTCAATGATAACAACCTTGGCCAAATTCCGCAAACCGGAATACCACGGCTTCGAAATCTTCGAAAGCTTTACTTGAACCGAAATCGAATCAGCGCTTTGTCGACAACAACTTTTAGCAACTATGAGTCCAAAGACTTGCTCCTAAAATTGGAACTGGCTGGTAATCGACTCACTGATGCAGCTCTTGGTGATGCGACGGTCTTCCGTCCATTGACACTACTTCAGGTTTTTGTTAAGTAAATTTTTGGTTTAATTAATCCGTCATTTATAGGAACTTTCGTTGGAAACCAACTCGCTCACATCGATACCATCCGCAGCTTTGGTTAATCAAAGAAACACATTGACTAACTTGAATCTTGGATTAAACTCGATTAACGAAGTACCCGTCGGCGCATTGGACTTTCCCGTTCTTTCCTCATTATCACTCGAGTTCAATGGAATCACAGTAATACCTCCTCAAGCGTTCCAAGGAGTTCCCAATCTTGAATTCCTCTACATGACCGGAAATAAGTTTCCTTCCTGGGCTCCGGAAATGTTCCGTTATATAACCCAACTAAAGACCTTGGGTATTGGCGAGACTCCAATATCGGTGATTCCAAATAATGCTTTTATGCATATTCCGCACTTGATCCGCCTGGAAATGTCGGAGGCTGCTGTTGATACAATTGAGCGTGGTGCATTCCAAAGAACCCCACAGATTCAAGCAATCGTTTTGAATAAGAATCGACTTTCCCAGTAAGTGCATTTTGTATAAAGTTTCATTTTTTTTAATTTTATAGAGTTCGCGCTGACTTTTTCGAAGGACTTAATGACCTTTATTCCATTGATCTCCAAGGAAATCGAATTGATAATGTTCAAAATTTGGGATTCGCGAACTTGCCGTCATTGACGCATTTGGATATTAGGTTGGTTTAATCTTAAATAGAATCGTTCAAATGTTTGTTTTGCCACCTTCTTCATTACGAATGAAAATTCTCTCAAGATTTTTCCCCGAATGAACACTAGACAATATTATTTGCTTATTTCTCGTTTGCTGTTTACAAAAGTTGTTTTTTTGTTAAGCTATAACCTGCTCCAGTCAATGCCGAGTGATGTTTTTATGAACACATTTGCACCGAAACCAAACGATCGTCGAGTTATTTATTCATGTGGTAAGTAATTGTAAACATTTTGATATTTGGAAGAATCGTTTCAGGTAATCCTTGGCACTGCAATAACGAGTTGGAATGGTTCAGAACGCTGTTACGTGAAAACCTCGACATTGATATCGAAAAGCCAGGATGTCTGGCGGTGTGCGCATCCTCACCAAATGGATGTCCAGTCGAGGGAACACCGTTAAGGTAAATTTTAGTTTACTTGTTAGCTTCAAAGGGAAAATAACAATTTTTTCATGTTTAAATGATTAAAAAAAAATTAAATTGAAAAGTATTGTCGTCATGTTTGTCTTACTTTATTGGATTATCCTAAAACATTAAATTTTTGTTTATTTCATAGTAGAGAGAAGTTCCCAGTATTTGTTATTTCCGATTATGTTCACAGAATTTTAAGAGCTTAAAGAAACGACGATTAAATAAAATATATTCACGAGGTTTACGAAATTTATTTACACTTAAGTTTTTTGATACAGAAGTCACAAAATTTTATTAAAGGGACTCAATACATATCAGCACGCCAACTGGTTATCTAATAAAATGAGCTGAGTAAATGTGCTCAAATTTAACTTTTTGAAACGATATTAATATTTTTAGATAGCTCCACAACAGCTTTATCTAAGGGACTCAATACATATCAGTGATGGGAGGGAACCCCCCGGTATTGAAAAATTGAAGTCTCGGTCCGGGTTCCATGTCTCGGTTATGAAAATGAAAGTTACCCCCTACCTCGGACGCGGGATCGGGACTTCCTCTCTGTTACGCGATAAACAAATTAAGGCCACATTTATTTATAGGATGAATCACATATCTAAATCTGCGAATTTTCACTATAAAGACCAAGACTGGTAGGAATACGAAAAAGGTCGTTTGCTGAAATATTAAGATTGTAACAAAAAAAATTGAAGTCCCGTGGCCCAGTAGGGAAAATTGGAGTCCCGACCCTGGGTATACAAAAAGTAAAGTACCGGTCTCGGGTCCCGGATAGGGAAAAACAAAGTTGCGGCTTTTAAAATTTTCAATTGTTTCCCTTTCTCTCAATCCGGGACCCGTGACCGGGAACCCCTTTTTTTTAGGAAAATACCCGGGTCGGTGGGGACCTGGGGGAGTCTCTCCCATCACTTATATAGAGCGACATAGAACCAAAGAAGCGAAACTGCAAGACCACGAGAGGCGCAAAATCTTTTTTTATACGATGTATCAAAAAACTGCACTACGCATATATCATCTCTTTTATAACAATACTACAAAAAAATGTTCAGGCGACATGTCGGTTTCTATAAAATTTTTAAGTTGATAACATAGATCCCTTTAAAGCGTTAATACAAATGTGGAATATATTATCGGCACGTCAATTGCACTCCGATTTGAATGACGACATGTGAAACAAATGGAATTGCAAAATAATTTCTGGAAATGAGGAAAAAATTAGATGTTTTACGTTATTAGAAAAATCTATATCGTGAAGAATTAAAATGGAAACTGAAAAGTTACGCTACAAAATTATTTGCGAATTCAAGTAAGTAGCGGTTTATCATCTATTTTAATAGAAAATGGAAAGAAAAATGTATAGTAATGGTCAAAAAATGGTCAGGTTTTAAACGCGGGGTTTTTCGAGCATAACTCTACAAATACATGTTCGTTTGGCACTTGTCCACAAACTTTCTAACATTTTAAGAAAAAACTGGTAAAAATTTCGGCTCAATATGGGCTCTAGAAAACCAGTTATGCTCGAAAATCCCAGCGTTTACAACTTTTTGACCGGAACTGCATATTCCGTGTTTATTAAAAACTCTAGCTTATAGTTTTTTTTTGCATACTTTAAAATTTTTTAGGAAGGTTTCTTGAAAAAATAAACAAATAATGCAAATAGTTTAAAGCATTCCTTAGTGACGATAATAACATAATCAACGATAATTCATAATTATAGTTTGCAGCATTAAAATGATATACGAAATCTTAAACCACTTATTTTTACAGGTCAATTGATTTTTGTCAAAACAATGAAGAAGCTCAACCCCTTATTGGACGTGCACTTTCTATGGTTGGATGGATTATATTAGGTTGGTTATATAAATTAACTGCATTTGGAAAATCATTCGGTAATCTAAAGTGGAAAGATTTCTAGAAAAGTCAATCGATTATGACATTAACACCGGAGGGTCTAATTATGAATCCCTTAACAAATAGTAGTTGAGTGGGATATATAATAAAATTATTAATAATAGTAAAAACATTATTAGCTTAATAGATCCATTACATAAAAAGTATATTTATGCAAGCCGAAATTGAAAAAGTTGAAAAATCGCCTTCACATAGAGGAAATATCAACAAATTTATTATTCGTTGTAAAACAGTTTTTAGACTATTTAAAGAGAAAGAGTGACTCTTATGAGATGTTAGTTACATCATTTTGTTTCTCGTAAAATTTTTAACTTTTTGAAATGAAACATGAAATGCTTACGGTAATTGATTCTATAGTCGATAGAATGTTTAAAATTTGAAAAATACAATTATAACGTTGTTTGCTTGTTAGAAGAAATCAAATTTAAACTTTATGAGCAACAACATGCTGTAACTAACGTCTCATAAAAATTACTCTAACTCCTAAAATAGTCTATATACTGTTTCACGCCAATTGGAAATTAATATTTTCTTTTAAATGAGTCTTACAAGTTGATTAGTGTTAATTTCATATTAGCAGTATCGTAAATTTAATAGAAATGTCTAAATTATCCGCTTTTCTGATCGAAAAACTATATCTGAGCATCATTTCTGAGTTCACTATTTAACGGTTTCATTTGCTACAAAAATTATAAAAATAAACTTATAAATTTACTGAAAACGTGATCAAAGTCGTTGATCTTTCATTCTATGACTATTTGCCTTTGGCGTGTGACTAGAATTTACAAGTTCATTACACATTTCAGAATAATTTGGTGTGTATATGTAATTCTGCTATGACGTTATATCTAAAAACAATAAACTAAATATAAAATCTTCAGCTATTATTATGACAATAATGCTTATATCAATTTGTCTGATGGCACTAGTCCGATATGGAATGAGCCATCAACGTAAGAAGCACAAGAATGCTGAAATTGCCGCTGAAGAGTATCATGTGCAAACCACTGCAAGTAAGATAAACTCTATTTAATTAACTAAAGTTCAAATCAATTAATTAAGCTTCAATATACAATACACCGATGGCAATAGCTGACCGACCTTATTCAACACTTCCACCACCAGTCAATCTTGATCTTCCAGCTGCTTATACATTAGACGATCCGCCAACTAATTATCTTTATTAAACAAAAAACAAACGAAAATTGACTGCTCAATAGAATAGTACAGCCTTGCTTCTTGTCAATTTCAAATTTGAAACATTAATATCTAATTATTGGCATCAATTAATTAACGGGCTCTTGTGTCTTCGTATTCAGCTTATGAAAATCTATTGTCGTTTATTTGTATATTTGAGTCTGAAAATCCTAATTATTATGTTACTTGTGTTTGTATATTTTGACTATTTAAATTAATAAAATATTTATATTACAAAGTTTTCATGCCAAACCAGCTGGTTCCGAGCCCATCTGCTCGAGCATGACTATAAACAGATATGAGAACCAGCTGTGGGTCTGGCGGAGTGCGCGGAAATTTTTTTTGGTCAGTGTGTTATTTTGCAGCACGGCTGTGCGTGTTAGTTCCGCCAACTCCGCTCAAAAATTCAATTAACTCTAGAAGAAGCACCTGTCAAATTCAGGTGCTTGAAAACTAACGCCTGCTGCTTGGGTTTATAAGAAACAACAGAATTCTCATATTTTATTGTATAATTTTCTATTTCGACGTGCAATGAACGAAATCAGTGAAGAGCCATTAGATTTGTCAATCACATCAGGTTATGCAGATCCATTTCTTAAGTAGGTATTTTCATATTTTAAGATTTCAATTATAGTTATGATACATTATTTATTTAAATTTGTGATCTTTATGTATGTAATATACATATAGGTACATCTATGACATATTCAAAGTTAAAAGCAAAAATCTATTTTATATTTGTACGAATTGTTCATAATCTGTTCTATCGGAATTTTTGAAAGTGATCCTTACAAATTTCGTAAAAAAATTTAATTGGGCTCCCAGAATCATACTCTATCATTCCATGTGGTTTTAAAGAAGGCGAACACACCATTTTTGTATTTTTTCGCTGTTAGTATTGACCGGCTTCCAAGAAAAATAAATGGAAGCCATCGTGAAGCCGCCATCTTACTCAAGTCAACCAAAGAGTATGTGGTCCGATTTGGACTGAATTAATATCGCCCAATCATCAAAATCTTTTTTATTGTTGTTTTAGGCACCAATCTCCTACAGCTGGGTAGGCTAGCTCTAAGAGATTGAACCGTATTTCATTAGAGACCACCAAACGAAATATATTCTTAAGTTTCACAAAAATATGTCGGCATTTTCACAGAGAGGGAATATTATGCAGAATTTTCGCATACCAAACGTTTCAGTTGGCGTGATTTACGTGTTCCTAAGTTTTTTATTTCTTATGCGTCCAAATACATTTTGATTTATAACAAAAATGTTAAAAAATCCCACCCCCAAAAGGCGATAGCAAGAAAATCTATCAGGGAGTCGTAATGGGGAAATGATTTATTTGGAGTTCATTTTCTATTGTTGGATTGAGGAATACGTTCGTAGAGTATTTTCAAGATTTTTCCTGGCGTTGTAGTGGAGCAAGATGACTTGGTATTGTCGACGGTCTACGCAGCGCAGCTATGCAACATAGAGCTCCTTGTTGACCGTGGCGTTTCTTTCAAGCATTTTCCAGTGACTTCAGATGTTCTTCGTCTAATTCTGCAATCGTCGAGGCATGTCTTCAAGATTAAAGTCCTCAATTTTGTTACTTTCCGAACAATTTTTGTGCAGTAGACCCCCCTACGACATCTTCTTCATAAATTCTGCATATTCCCGATCGGCTTCGGCTGCTTTTTGCTTTCGATGAAAAGCAAATAATAGATCTATTATAATAGAAGATGTCGAAAATGCATATTTTTATCTCCTGGATTTATAAGCCTGAAAAATGACAAAAATTCAAAACTTTAGAACAAACTAAAACACAGTTTTGGTTTGGATCGTGACTTTTTAGATAGTTTAATACGGGCGAGAAAAGTAGAGTGTGAAGAAAAATGAAAATTATACGTGTAATTTAGAGATTTAAATATTGGAAAATTATAACTTATATATTTAATATTGGAAAATTTTGACTTATGTGCCTCTCTGAATGTGTATGAACAGTTTGGCTATGTGGATGGTTTTGCTCATACATCAAAAATTATAGCTTAGAGATATAATCAAGTAAAATATTCATCAAAAAACAAAAATAAAATAACAAACTACCATATAAAGCTATAGAAATGATGAAACCGTAACATGAAGTCTATAAGAAGTCAAAAAGTATCTTTCATAAGTTCGTTTGACTTTTTATTTAGACTATATATATATATATAAACAAAAATATATATATACGCATCTCCACTGCCACGAAATACGCGCCGACTTATGTAAAACACACCCTCAATTTATTAGGTTTAAATTTTTAAAATTAATTATTGTTTAACAGAAACATTAGTTTAAATGTATAAAAGTGTTCAGAAAAATATAATAATTGTGTTTATAATTTTTCGGTTTCTTTAATTTTGTTAACCAGTAATTAATAAATAAAATATTTAAAAATATTGTCCTTTTTTTATTGATGACAAACAAAAGAGGAAGAGATTAGATGGCCTTAGTGGCCGTGTGGCTGTCTAAACAGGACCTTTTCTCCGCCCCTAATTTTTTGCTCTTCCATTAGGAATCGATTTCTGAAATGAATAATAATAATAATAATTTGAAAAAGCGTGTTTTGCGCAATTGGTGCTCGGTGTTTTGCAATTCGGCGCTTACTTCGCGGTAGTGGATCATACATGGTAATCTGATTATAAAATGCTAACTTATTTCAGTTGTCATATGGACGCCACAACCACTCAAACCTTACTGAACTTATGTACAAATATGCTTAATGAAGATTTGATAGAGCTGCTAACACGACTGGCTAATATAAATAATAAAACGGAAATCGAACCGAAACAAGATGATACAAACCTTGAAAAGGGTAATTTAATAAACGAAAGGCACAGTCCATCCAACCAACATGCTCACACTATTAAAAGGTTATAAAACTACTTAAAAAAAGTGAAATTAAAATATTGTTTTAAGGTGTGAAGCAAATGCAAGGGAACGTTGTCGTGTTCAGCAATTATCAAATATGTTCAACGTCTTAAGAGTAGCACTTCCGATCAATAGAGATATGAAGATCTCGAAGTTGTCAACACTTAAAGTTGTTATAAAAACAGAGTAATACTATTATTATTATTTTTACTTTAGGTTGCTACATTGTATATTGGATTTTTGTCAAGCATATTAGACGAGAAGTCAGGTGAAATGGAGAACTATCAGAGGAAGTTGATCGACGAAATCGAATCTGCAAAGAACCTAAAAAAGAATTTTATTGTTAAAAAGCATTGATCAATTGTATTTTTGTTATTTGTTAGGTTCCTAGAATTTTAAAATTTGTTTTAATAGTTTTTTTGAGAACAATCATCTATTGATAGAATATGTTGTTGAGTTATCCAGCATCCAAAACTGGAAATCTTCCGTTAGTATATCATATATAATAATTTTATTAGGGTGAACCAAAATTTTTTTCCGATTTTTTGTTAAAAATTTAAACATAATTTTACAAAACATGAAAAACAATTCGGTTTCAAAGTAAAGACCATTTGACTCTATGGCTTGAACCCATCTATCGTCAAGTTGTTCGATCCCGCTGCGGTACCACTCTTTGTCCTTAGAGGCGAAAAACTCGCGGCACCCGTTTTCGACATCGGCCAGGTCATTGAAGCTACAACCACGAAGAAAGTGTGCCATGGATCGGAAAATGTGATAATCAGATGGCCCAAGGTCCGGACTATAAGCTGGATATGGAAGAAGTTTAGTGGCTTCGAGATTTTTAATTTTTTCCTTCGTTTGTCTTGTGGTGTGCGGTTTTGCTTTGTCTTGGTGAAGCTTCCGATTGATCAATGCTGGATGATTCTTGCCAAGTGCCGCATACATTCGATCAAGTTGGGCTCAATAAAGGTCTGCAAGTACTTATTGATGGATTGGTCTCCACAGTTTCACGAATTGCATCAGAATCCACTGTCGTAGGTCGGTCTGAGTGTGTCTTGTCCTCGAGATCAGTGTCGCCGTCGCTAAATCTTTTGAACCAATTTCGCGCAGTACGATCCGAGACCATATTGTCGCCTTCAACTTCGAATATCTTTTTAGCTTCTCCAGCTGCGTTGAAGCTTTGTTTCCAGTAATGGCGTAAAATAACACGAATTTCGGATTTTTCAATGTTTCTTCTTCAAGTTAAAAAATTTTAAATAAAAGACGAATTAAAAATTTTAGTATATATTATGATAGAGCTGTTCAAGAGCTTTAAAAATGTATATAACACATGTATATAAAAATCTTTATTTGGTAAAAAAAAAAACAATTAGACAAAAAGATAGAGAGGAAATCGGAAAAAAATTTTGGTTCACCCTAATAGATAATGATTTTGTTTTCTAGTGAATATTACTATAAATGAAGTCAAGTGAGAATGATGAGAAAATGTATCTTTTTTTTTTAATATCACCAATACAATTTTTTTTATTATTTCGTATGGCACTAGTCCACAAATGTTCTAACCCTTTCAGAAACAACTGGTAAAAATTTCGGCTCAATACGGGCTCTCGAAAATCATCAAGGAACGGAACTAAAGAAAACAAAATTCACCTTGTTTTGATAAGTTGCTATGATGGGAAAAACTTTAATTTTGATTACTCGCATAGTTGTCTTCCATGCCGGATAGAATATTACTTGTTTTCTGTAAAAATTTCTGTAAAAAGACGTTTGATTTCTTGTAATACACTGTTAGAGTATAAAATTTGATAAAAAGACGTGTGGATTTTGTAATTAATAATAGAATCTCGCAAAAAATAATAACAAAAAATTGATCAGACTGAAGAAACAAAGTTTCTCGAAATAATTTAATTTATTATCAAAATATAAGAAATTGACATTTCAATTTCAATATTTTAGAATTAATTTCAATGGTATCAAAGAGATCATGAAACAAATATCCAATTTATGTTAATAATTTCTCTGTTTTTCATTATATTTCTTCAAAATTTCTAGGTCAAATCAGATTTATTACTTTTGTTTTTATGTAAATAAAATTGGAAATGTCAATTTCTTATATTTGGATAATATATTTTTAATATATAGTTATACAACCAAAATAACTCCCACGGTATGTCTAAATGTTTTAAAATCACAATTAAAGCTCTTTTCAATCCAATATTTATAATAATGAGATGAAACGTTATAACGGTTGCCCTTTCTTCTTTGATTAATTGCATTATGTCATGTAATTAATCTTTCTCTTTATACAAACAATTGAATAATGATGTTTTAAATATTTTTATTGAAGTATGACTGATTGTTAAAGTTAATTCCAAGGGAACTTTTTGTATATTTGAGTAATTAGTACAACTATTAAGATATATTAATTTGTAATTTCGAGTATAAATATTGTTATACTGTACTTACACGGAACGTTCTACAGTATACCTAGTTTAGTTTAGTTTTTGTTAATGATCATTCTATATTCACCAAAAAGTTATAATTTTTTGAGTCTTTTTATCTGTTCAGAATAAATTATAAAATTAATTGAACCGGCGAAATTCGGAAAATGAGGCTATTTTGTTGGAACTACTTAAAACTTTCCTTAACTTTTCGACTTTTCAGAGCAGAGAATTCCAGATTCCGAATTCCGTTTTTTTTTTCAAATTCCACTGCAAGAAACCCCACCGCGTTGCAAAAGACGTTGCAAAAGACCTGATTTTCTTATTGGCTTCAAGCAACGCGAGGTCATAAACAGCGGTTTTTGTACCGATACGTCATGTCATGAAAAATGGTGCCTCTACGTCAGTTTGAAACAAAGAGTAAGTTGCTAGTTAAACCAGAACAAGCATACCAAATTTATACAATCTACACAAAACAAAAAACCAAATATTATTTTATTAATCATCGTAGTGTCCAGGAAGCTCTTCGAAGTCGCCGTGTTCGAGATTGTAGAAGAAATGCTTGTATTGTAGGTGTGCTGTACTCTTTTGCAACCATAAATATCGAAATAACTATTTGCCCACTACAAAAGCATTGAGTCAATTTTAAACTGAAATAATTAAAAATCGTTGGTTAGTCCCAGTGAGCCGACAACTTACTGTACATATGGTGGGACCAACAACCTGGCGAAGCAATCACTGCGAATTGCTATCAATATCAACTAGTGCAAAAATCGCAGTAAAAAGACCGGAACGTGCGGGTCGACACGAGAAAAACAACGTAAGGCTGCATGTTGCTCAAGCGGTGAAGGATACGCTGAAAGAGTTCAAATGGGAAGTCTTACCGCACCCGCCGTACTCTTCGGACATTGCCCCGTCGGATTATCATCTTTTCCGGTCAATGGCTCATGGTCTGTGCGCTTTCGAGATCATCAAGACGTCAAAAATGGATAGATGAATGGACTGCAGCCAAACCAGAAAAATGCTATTATGATGAAATCCATAAATTGCCCAAACTGTGGGGAAATGTTGTTATTAATGAAGGAAATTGTTTTTGAAATAAATGTTTTCTTTAAGTTTGTCCAGTTGTTTATAGTTTAATATGCGTAAAAAACGCGGAAATTAATTTTTAGACCTATTAGTAACATTCCGATTGGATATATATCATTATTTTTACAAAAAAGGCTATCAATACCATTGTTATAATAACTGAGTAACATAAAAAATCCAAAAAATAAACAATAAACAATATCATCATCATCTTTTTTCCTCATTTATTTCACTAGATCTTTTTTATTTCACGGATAAGCTCTTGTCACTCTTCCTTGCAGAAAATAGTTTGTGTAATGATGCCGCAATCACTTCATCTCCGTGATTTTCACTATCTGGAAATGTAAAACCTTGCCAGATGATAGCGAAAAATTGAAGGAATAGAACAATTTCGATTAAAAAACAAAGAGCATGCACTCCATGAATGTTATTTTATATCACTTTTTGCTTATTTTAGTTTGAACAATTTAATATGTTTTCAGCATGAATAATGGCAAAAAAGAGGCAAAAGCGTCAAGAAGTAAAAGCGATGATAGTCGATGGAAGACGATGAATAAAAACATTGGAAATGTAATGTCGAAAAGTTTGCCGAGTTTTAATAAAGTTTGTAGATTTTGTAGATTTTGTGTGACTTTCTTTTATTTATATCAAATAGAAATCTTTTCACTTCAATTTAGGTAAATTCTTCGAACTCAAAAACGATGACAGATAGTCAAATTAAAAAGAAGCGGAAAAAACGGAAGCAGCTGGAAAATGAAGAAGAAGTTCCACATCAAGAAGATCCTGTGCTTCTTCAAATTAAAGAGAAGGTATGAACTAACATATTTTGTGAAACTTGAGAATTGATTCACGGCAAATGAAAATAACGATTTTTCTAGATTTAAACGCATTTTATAAATTACTACGTAAACCTGTAAACCTAATTTTTGTCAATTTTGCAGGGTTTTTTACAATATCTCTTACGCTTTAAGATTTTACGAAACTTCGCGTTAAAGTTACTATATTGAAGTTTTGTTTTTGTTGTAGTAAATAGAAAATATTTTCTTTACTAGAATTGAAAATTAAAAAAAAAATATATATATATATAAAAGTATAAATTACCTAGCATAGAAATACGTTAAAAATTGGATTCTTATTAACCCGTAATAAAGTTAAATTACACTAGATAGTGTATCAAGAGGTTTACAAATAAACCAATATTTATTAGGTCTAGAAATTAATTTACGCGTTTTTTACGCATATTAAATCTAATGCTCTTTTTGCGTTCTGAGAGCTCATAGGGAATCCATTTTTCTTCCTTTTGAATCTTCCCCATTGCTTTGAATCGATGAGAAATTGCTTTTTGCGTGACGCCGAGAGATGCCGCGAGTTGCTCCTGTGTTTGAGCCGAATCTTCATCCAACAAAGCCTGATGTTCTTCGTCTTCAAATTTTTTGGCTCTCCTGATCGGTATTTGTAGTTGACGTCAAAATCCCCCGATTTGAAACGTTGAAACCATTCTGGGCAGATTCTTATGGATGGTGCAGCATCGCCGTAAGCTTGGGCAAGCATTTGGTGCGCGTCAGTGGCTTTCTTCTTGAGTTAGAAAAGAAAAAGAAGAGCTTCCCGCAAAGGACGTTTTCCTGGCACAAAGGTGGACATATTGTGAACCCAAAATAATGATTTTTTATAAAGTACGCGAAGAAAGTTATATATAAGTAGAAAGCTGATAATACAGAGAACATTATAATATAAAATTCGTTATATAAAAATAATTTTATTTTGACAAAACATCAACAACAAAAAACGCGGAAATTAATTTCTAGACCTAATATTTGTTGCTTTATGACTTGACTAAAATAAATCAAACATTCTGAAACTTTGCAGAAATATTTAAAAACATCAAAAACAATATCCTAAAAAAGTTTTCGGTAAATTCTTAAAATGAACTAATATATAAATTTTGCCGACTCCTATAAAACTAAAATAAAACCAACACAGGAAAAACAACAAAAGGTTTTGATAGCCAGTCAAGATGCACGAAAGAAGACGCTTTGGAGACATATAGCATGGCTCATAATTTTATTCGCCTTCTCATTATTCGGAGGCGTCATTTTCAGCGCAATCGAAGGTTAATTATTTAATAAATAATATGTGTCATGATATTAAACTTCTCAGGAGGCCATGAAACAGCCGAACTTATTAAACAATACGAGCACGATAAAGATGTGTACGAACGAAGAGAGACATATCAGAAACAGTTATTAGAGCGTTTAGAAAATATACGAACTATGAACATGTCGGGTAGAGGAAAGTCTCGAGACGAATTTCAGTTAGAGCAGGCAAAATTAGTGTTGGAATGGTGAGAAATCTGATTTGTTTGTTCCTAAAATTTACAGGTTTAGGTATGAAAATAAAATGGGACTAAAAATTGAGGAACCAATCATGAGGGAGACTAAGTGGAATCTTTGGGGAGGTGTTTATTATTCAGCAAGCTTATATACTACAATTGGTAAGTTTCACTCGATTGTAAGGTAGTTTTTATTAGCGATGACATCGAATTTCTTACAAGGGAAGTCACTTTAGCGTCCGCTTGAGATTTTGATGAGACTTGCACCATTGATAGATTCGGATGCGCTGATTCCAAATCCGTTTTCAAAAACGGCGCAATTTTTCTCTGAGCCGAGATATGAGCCGCCAAAGTTTATTTTTGACAGCTTATTTTTGATAGTTTGATGTGCATAAACCATAAAATGTCCGACATAAGGAATAACTTAATTAAATAAGAAAATTATTTTGCGTGAGAGATGTGGCAGCAGCGATTGGATGGATCAAATGGAATGGAATATTTATTATGGGTGGTTATTTCAACGAGTGTTAAATATTGATAATGTTTATTTCGATTTGCTATGCAATTTTCAACTTTAATAACTTTAATCATTCCTTCAATTAATTATTGCAAGTTGTTGAAAAACATTTCATTCTTTTTAAAAAGTTAATGATTAAACAGCCAACAAAATTAACTATCATTCGTAAAGTTAAATTATATTTTAGCAATTTTTTTAAAAATCAACTACAAAATGTACCTTGAACATATACATTGGAACGTGCCAATGGTGTCAGTGAAGATTGACAATGTGGACTGTGGAGTTTGGGAACGTGGAGTTTTTGAATTTCTGAATTCGGAATCAAATTTGAAGCTTCGGAAAAAATTTATTGAATTGAAAACAGAAATTTTTTTGGAAATATGTGATTCTGATGAAAAAGGTACACATATAACTAAAAAATCTTGGATGAGATAATTTGTGTAAGGAAGTAGTATCAGCGTTGTGAAACAGTCTTACAATTTTTATGATTCAGTAGATCCCGAAAAGTTCAAATCAATCAGTCAGAACATTGTGAGCCGAAAATTGAAAATAGAAAAATGGTCGGAATTTCGGATTCCTCTGGTATTTGATGTTAAAGTTAAAATGAAAAGTGAATTTTCGCAATGCAGAATTAGGAATAAATTTAAAAAATACGGAAACTGGAATTCCGCGTATCTCTGCTGTAGGACCAAGAAAAATTTAAAGCATCGAAACTATTATTGTTTCTTCCTGATTTCATGTACAAACAAACCTTTTCTATTTCATGTCTGTATTGTAGAATTTTTAATTGTTTCAAGCATTTTGACAGTAAATTTTGTTAAATTTTATTTTCTGCAATTTTAATCTTTAAAACAGAATAAAATGTTTTTCAACAACATGCAATAATTAAAGAAATTTTGGAAATAAAAATTTCATAATTTTGCAACTAGCATAGCAAAAATTTTTCCAAATAAACTTTAACACCAGATATTCCGGATTTTCCGAAGCAATTCCGAATTCAGTAATTCAAAATTTCCACGTTCCCAAACTCCACACTCCACATTGTCAATCTTCACTGACACCATTGACACGTTCCAATGTATAAGTTCAAGGTACATTTTGTAGTTGATTTTCAAAAATGTTGCTTGGACATATTTTAACTTTACCAATGAAAATTAATTTTGTTGGCTATTTAATCATTAACTTTTTAAAAAGAATGAAATGTTTTTCAACAACTTGCAATAATTAATTGAAGGAATGATTAAAGTTATTAAAGTTGCAAATTGCAAAGCAAATCGAAATAAACATTATCAATATTTAACACTCGTTGAAATAACCACCCATAATAAATATCCCATTCCATTTGATCCATCCACTCCCTGCTGCCACATTTCTCACGCAAAATAATTTTCTTATTTAATTAAGTTATTCCTTATGTCGGACATTTTATGGTTTATGCACATCAAACTGTCAAAAATAAGCTGTCAAAAAAAACTTTGGCGGCTCATATCTCGGCTCAGAGAAAAATTGCGCCGTTTTTGAAAACGGATTTGGAATCAGCGCATCCGAATCTATCAATGGTGCAAGTCTCATCAAAATCTCAAGCGGACGCTAAAGTGACTTCCCTTGTTATTTCCCTATATTATAATTGAATTTTTTTTTAAATTTTAAACGTGTTTAGTGTTACAATTCAAAGGTAAATGTTGACTATTCATTCTCTGTTTTGCGAAGCGTAGTCTAGAAGTTGATATTCCTCAACACACGTCAATTGAATGACACGTAATTAGAAACAATAAAAATTGATACCTAATTTGCAAAATCTTTTGATTATTGTCCTTTTCAGAAAAAGGAAGAGGAAAAATATTAGAATGAAATAAGGTTCTCGTTTGGACGGCCACTCATTTGTCTCTCATCAATGGGTGTTGTTTCAAAAAATGGATAAAACACATTGAAGAGGAATAGATGGAAAAGTCGTTTGTGGCCTTGTGGCCGTCCATCCGAGACTATCATTGTATTAAAATGACTGCTCAGTAAGAATTCTCAAATGTAAATTTTAAGAAAGATATTAATATTTTTCGATAGTTTAAGGCATTCTTAATTCAATTGTGTTCTTAATTCAAACGTTTCTGTTATAAAGACGTAAAATTTCCACGCACGTTTGAACATCGCAAAATCGCTCTTACGATTTGGCGTGTAAAAGTTTTGAGACATAAAAATTTAGTGCTTGAAGCTCTTAGCCCAATTGTTTTTTGTATCGCTTATTAATATTTGAAGAATATAGATCATTCTGAATATGATTTTCTTTCTTTTATATAAATGTCACGGTTCATGCCATAATGTCCAGTTTGACGGCCTATTCTAAAATTTTGTGATTACGGTAACGGTACCGTTTTCTATAGTATTTATCAAAAAGTCCAAATTCAAAGAAATTTTTATGGTTGTGTGGTTTGGAAAGCTCTCTCCTCTTTTGGCATTACCGGATTCAGGCTCATGTGAAATATAGTTAACGGCTTTGAAAGTAGTCTGTCCCGTGTCCCGGGTAATAAAAATCAAAGTCGAAAAAAATCAAAAACTATCAAAAAATGAAAACTCGAAAATATTACATCATCATAATTAGTTCATTTTTTTATTATTTTTTTTTCAAATTGTTTAAATAAAAGGTTTAGCAAACATTTTAGTAATTTTAATAATAAATTAAAGTTTATGAAAGCGAATAAATGACTATTCAGTTTCATTAAAGTTGAAATTATTCGTTTTTTTCACAATTGCCGCTGTAAACTTAATTTTTAAATGTTTAACCTTTTTCTTAATCTTTTTAAGTTACGCGATAAATAAATTAAGGCAAAATTAATTTATAGGATGAATCAAATATCTAACTCTGCGAATTAAAAAATACGATAGCGAAACGTACAGGAAAGGGGAAATTTCGTTTGCAGAAAATTTGAGAGTGGAAAAAAATTTGAAGTCGCGGGTTTGGAATTTTTGAATTTTTTCAAGGTCCCACCGAAGTTCCTCTCAAGACTGGTCCGTCAATGAGCATTATCACCATGGATTGACCATCGTTTTCCTCCTATCTTAATCTCATGGAGAACCTACACGCTCGTTGTTGGAATAGTTTTTTTTTCATAAACCCAACTATTTTGTGGAGATCAAGCAATACTTGCACATTGGTCGCATGAGATACCGATGCACCCCAAACGAAGTCAATATTTTATGATTTTTTACATCTTTACGTAAAACTTCCAAATAACTAGTTTACGTCAATTGGTCAGATTTCTCTTAAAATTTTGGAGAAAATGTTTATCTCTACAAAACATTGCATTTTAAGCATATTTTATAGCCTCATTTCATTAAAATTCGAATTGGCGTGCCGATGTATGATGGGATCATTAAAAATAAAGTCACCAAGTCACCATCATTAACAATATTTATTACATTTTAAACCGTGGCCGTATGCAAGAACGTATATATACGTTAAGTTGTAATAGAAAATCCTTTATTAAATGCGTTTCAAAGCATGCAAATAAGCTTGTTAATAAATGTATACGGGAAATAATGTTTACATTGAAAAATTGATTAAAAAATATATTTAATTTACTAGAACAGGAATTTTCCATCAACGACCTGATATAAAAGAAAATAGTACGGTACTTTCTATTAATAAGACCCAGAACAATAAAAAGTTCCCCAAAAGACTTCCATACTCAATATTCTAAAACAAAGTACAAGTTACAAATTTATAGGCTACGGAAATTTCCACCCAGTAACCAAAAGTGGACGAATAATCTCCATGTTGTACGCATGCGTCGGAATTCCATTGGTATTCACAATTCTACTAGACTGGGGATTTCTCTATTTCGGTTGGATCGAATATGCTTGGAACCGTTTTAATGAAAATTTTTGCCAACGCAGTCTTCAGCGAGAAATGAACAGACGAATAAAGCGTGAAAGGTAACTTGCCAAAACATAGATTTTGTAAAAATCAATTTGAAGGATTCGACGAGTTGGAAGTGAGTTGTCGTTATCCTCGACTTCTCCGCTTCTCCATCGAACAACAACACAATTATCAAATCCTGCTCATAATGTCAGTTTCATTATATATAATTGCTAGTTAGGATCAGAAAAATTCAGATAGAGTCGGTAAATCCATTGACCCCGTTGGATGTAGATGTGCCATTGGGTGAGCAAGTTCAAACAGTCCCAATTAAGGCTGCAGCAATTTTCTTCTTCATGTGGATTATGATTTCAGCCCTAATTGTCAGGTACTTATTAACCATCCACTTGTTTAAAATTTCATTAATTACTAAAGGATTTGGGAATATGAATGGTCTTATTTTACCGCTTTTTACTTCTTCTTTACATCTCTAACTACTATCGGCCTTGGAGATGTTGTGACCAAGACTCCAAATTTTATTATATTCAACCTTGCAATGACAATGGTTGGATTATCAGTGGTCGGGCTCTGTGTTGCTATTGTGCAGGTTAGTTTTAGTATATACTCTTTGTGAACTCTGAAATTTGAGGCAAAAGTTAAACTTGTATTTGATCGCTTACTACGGAGCATTGATGCTCAATATAGGATAAGACAGATTGATCCACATGTCGCCACAATGAGCATAATCGAAGATGAAGACGAAGGCGTGAAGAGGCTAATTCAAACACAATCATTAGAAGATCGCATTATCTTCCTATTTGTTGATGAACATAAGAAAAGTATGCTAAAAGATCGATGGAAGCAACGAAGTCAGATGGTCAACCGAATCACACAGACTTATCCGTCAAAAGCAGATAAATACATTCAAACTGGTCAACGGGTTTATGATCAACCAAGAGGAACCGATGATGAATTAAGCGATGAAGATGAAGATGAAGAGGTTTGTAAGATTATTTAAAACAACGTTTTGGTTCCAAAAGTAATACGAGAATAGTTAATATATTAAACCAAATTATTTTCCTTTTCAGAGATTGGTTCCTAATGGAAGAGTAAGAAAAAAGTAAAAATGATGGATGACCATATGGCCACAAACTACTTTTACGGCAATTTCTCTTCAATGTGTGCTGTCCATTGATTCGTAAAAAAGAGTGGCCGTCCAAATGAGAACCTTATTCTATCCTAATTTTTTCCTCTTCCATTAGGCACCGATCTCTGAAAAGGACAATAAAAAAAGAAGAGTAAAGATTTCAGTGAAGATTTTCTAGTTTGATATTCACGCAGTATTTGTGGATACAGATCTTGTTAAAGTTCACCTACAAATTATTTTCTATAAGATCTATTTCAAAAAACACGTTTAAAAACAACAAAACCATAATTTTCACCTTGAATGTGCAGAACTTAGCCAATAAAATAGTGAAAATTTTCAGTGGGCAAATTATTAATTTAAAAGAGAGATTCTGAACCAATAAAGTACGTTACAAAAAAATGTATTTACCATATTTAATATCCGTTATCATCTAGAAACGAATATCACGAGAATGAATGCTCATAATGCAAAGAAAATAAAAAACCGTACAGGCTTAAATATACAGAGTGGCGCATAATTGCCCGGGCAAAAGTCTTTTTGCTATGGCGCACCCTCCTGGTGCACTTTTGTTTGGTCGATACAATATATCAATACAAGTATTGCATTATGATTTATTCGTTTTTCAATATTCATCTCAATCTGTTATGTTTTAGGTTAATGGTGAAAGCTACAGTCCATCGCTCTTTGATTATCAAGTTGTTTAAGCAAATTATGACTACTAGAACTATTATTGAGACAGCACCGTACAAAACGTTACCAAAAGCTTGATACAGTCAATGACTTCACTGGACTTGGAAGACCAACTTCTGTGATTACCCCTCGGCGTGTTGAAGCTGTTCGATCAGAAATAAACCGGAACCCACATCGGAGCATGAGACAGATGCCTACTGATACGGAAATAGGCCGGTAATCAATGAAAAGGGTGTTCAAAAATAAGCTAAACATGAACCCTTATTGTGTCAGAAAAGATTATATTTTGTTGAATACCTGAGAAAGGAAAACATCTTCTGGCCCGAACGAAAACGGGATAGAATTTGATTATCGTGCTTTATGACTAGAAGCTGTTCTCGGTGGATGCTTAGTTCCACTCACAGAATCATCGTGTGATTGGCAAGACTTCTCAAAAAGGTGGGTAGGACTGTTCGTCGAGTGTGACATTCCGTTTCCGTTATAGTGTTCGGAGCCATCTGCTAAACTGGCGGATGTCCACATTTTACTTAGAAAAAGGAGCGAGGATCAACAAAAATACATTCTGGAGATGCATTTGGTCTTTTGGATCAAGAAAAACTTTGCTGGACGTCTTTCAAAAGAGGGTGTTCCTGCGCATATTGCCAAGATGACTCAACAGTGATGCCAAACACACATTCCGAGTTTCATCAAGTCGACCCGAATGACCTGCTTCCTTGTCGGACCTGAATTCGCTTGATTATTCCGTTTGGGGGTCCTTGCAGGCCCACGTGAACGCTAAACCCCGCTCAAGTGTCGAGGCATTAAAAAAGACTATGGCAAAGGAATGGGAGATTCTGTCTGAAGACAACTTGCGTACACCCCTCGACGCCTGTCCGAACAGTCTGCGAGCACTCATTGTTGAACAAAGTGGCCAGTTTGAAGAGAAATAGTTATATTTTATTTTAAATGTATCGATAAAAAATTGTTGAATCTCATATCATTCTGACTTTTGGTTCATGAGCTCTAAAAGTTGTCCGGGTAATTATGTATAGCCACCCTGTATATAGGATATCTATTAATAAAAAAATGTAATATTCTCTAAAAAAAGTTATTTTAAGGAAATTGAATACGATGAGCAAGGAAACAAAGTTGTTGCACCACCAGTTCGACGATATATCTACACTGTGTTTGATTAAATCAAAAGCCGATCTCTTTTCATTTATTTGATGTTCTTTACGAATTCGAAGTTATTATAAATAATGTATAGTATATCAAATGTTTCATCGTTGGTACAAATAATTTAATCAAATCGTTCTAAATCAAATTGATGAGATACAAAAGCAAAACGAGACTATCATTTTTCTTTTTTTTTCCTCTTCCGACAGATCTCTGTAAAGGACAACAGCTGTGTATAAGGTATGTATTAGAAGTATGATTGTTTTTTTAAATGAACGATTATCAGTAGCCAATAAATATTTTATTAACAATTATAACCATCTTTAAATACAACAATACTTTCGGATTTCTTAAAAAAAGAAATTCGGTTGTTTTGACGAAAACCATCCAAGCATCTTCAAGTATTGTAAGCGTTTGCTACTTCAATCCATGAGCCTTCGATCAAAAAAAAAAAAATAATAATGACTCTGAATTATTTCTTTGAATCACGGAATCGATTTTGAAATGAAAATTTCAGCAACGAGTCCGTTAGTATAACGAATACTACAGTAACCAAATAACATTATATTTATTATCAAAATCTAGGTTTAAGAAAATTTTCATTAAAATCGCTCTGCATTTTGTCGTACGATTCTCGCGGTGCAGAGAGAAATAGTTGTCGATTTATTATTTGAATTTGTTTATTATTTCGTTTATTCTTTTTAAATTATTTTTATTGTTTTCGTAATAACTTGCTCGTGTTTCGTTATAATTGTCACTCAATATGTTTTTATTTAAGGTTATCGATCAATTCTGTTCATACACATTCCATGCAATGTTCACATATACAATGGTTCCTCGAACCATAAGGTTTGTTGAGTTATTGGGTTCGTTCCAGTGTTTCAGTTGTTAATTTAGGTTCTCATGAATTGTTAATTTACTTTATTCGATGAATTTGCTCATCAATTTGCTCACATACAATTCGCTGACAAATGTGGGAATCAATGCATATCGTTAACAAAAGAACAAGGTAATTTATGAAAATTTAATTGTTTATTATGTCAAACAGGTTTTTATTAAGGATAATTGATGTCCATTCGTTTGGCTGCACATGTTCACCTTTTCTACAGAATAACTTCGGTATATCGTACCAAAGGGATTCATATCCAACCATTCTTTAAATAAAAGATTATGCAGAATGGTATATCAACTTACTTTTCTCTCCACAGTTAAGCTCATTAATCGGATATTTTTTTACAGAAACCACACTCCCGCGAAAATGCGCCACATTGCAAAAGACCTCGCGCCAATTGCGCGAAACACGATCTTTCAATTTGTTATTCTGTAAAATCTTTTATTAATTATTCTGCAACAGAAACTATAGTTTGAATTATGCATAGTATTCATAAAAATATAATAGATATAATATTTTTACTCTGCAATTTTAAACGTATACGTTACCTTCAAAAATTATTATGTCTATTATATTTTTCGGAACACCATACAACATTTTAACTAATGTTTCTGTTAAACAGATTGTTTAAAGAAAATAAAAGATTTTATAGCCTATTTCAAAATAGTTGACGACGCAATCACGCTGCAAATGCGGCATACTAATTCAAATTCATTTTCAAATCGATTATTTTAATAATTTTTAATTAATAAACGTTCAATATAAGCAATATAAACTAAAAAATGTCACAGAAATAAAATAAAATAATCGTTAAAAATAAATAAAAAAATAAAATATTAATTGGAAGTGTGTTACACGCGCAATTGGTGCGTAGTCTTTGGGATGTTACAGCTTAATGATACATAAAATTCAACCCATCGATCAAATATTTTGTATAGTGTTTTCAGAGATCCGGACCTAATAGAAGAGGAAAAAAATAGGATGGAATGAGGTTCCCGTTTAGACGGCCTCTCTTTTGTATTTCACCAATGATGTGGGCTTTCTCAAGAATATGAATATCACACACTTTGAAGAGGAATAGACGAAAATGTCGACCGTCCAACCGAAACTATCATTTTTCTTGTTTTTGTTCTTTCATTAGCTACAGATCTCTGAAAAGGGCAATAAATGAAAATTATTTAAAAATTCTAGATTTAAATTTTAAAATTTGTATGGTTTTCTCCGGATTACGTTTTTAAAAATTGGTGTATAATATTATTAAAACTAAAATTTTTAATTTTAGTGAATCCAATTGAAATTTAAATTTATTCAAAAATATATATCAATACAGCTGTTGAAAACTTTGAACCATTTAAACTTATTATTGACACAACTGCCAAATTTAATTATCTCAAATATGATATAAATAGATAATTCATTTTAAATATTATTTATTATTAAAACTCTAATATATTATTAAAACTCTAATGTTATTTATAATAATAATCTCCTTGTTCATTGCTTCATCGGATGCATTACAATGCAGCCAGAATGATGAAGGAGGTACTCTGATACATTTACTACCATATAACTCCGGCATATTTTCAGCTTGTCTTAGCACAGAAATACATAATATCAAGTTGTTTTTCTGTCCCGAAGGAATGACGTGTATTAACAATTCAACATGTTGCCTGAATTCCAATATCATAGCTGGTGAAAACGAGATAAAACCAGGTGTGCGATCATAAAGTGTGAATTTAATGTTTCATGTCAGAATGCGAGGATCTGGTCCATCCAGCGCATAACCAATCATTATGTGCAAATCGCATCAACGATTGCTTAACGCATCGCATGAAGTTGGAATGTCCCAAAACTTGCGGATATTGTTAGATGAATAATTTTATAATAAAACATTTATTAATAATAATTATATGAGGATGAAGGTTTCAAGAATTAATAGTTATTATACAAACAATATAGAATTTAAATTATATCTTAACCCCATAATCCGTAAGGTCGGTAGAGGTATGGATTGTAGATCGGTGGCGGAATTGGGCGATACATAAGATAGGGATTGTAGCCATATCCGTATGGTAGTCCATAACCATACCCAAAGTATTGACGCTTTTGGCGAGTGCTGAAATGGGATAATTTAGAGATATGTATTCGCCTACATTTGCGATCTAATCGAGCCATAAGGAATCTATCTTCAAATTTTTATCAAAATCTGAGAGCCCGACCTAAAATACTCGTCCTAAACAACATATAAGCCACATTTTCTTAACACCTACTCACTCCAAATTGAATGGTTCATATGGCGGCTCAGAAAAGGTGTTGGGGGGGGGATTTTACAAATTTTGGTAAGAAGCGCATGTTTTTTTAGATAGTTTAAGACGAGCTAGGAAGAATGACGTATCAAGACATATGAAAGCAATACGTGTAAATTAGTAGGACCCGTTTAAATATTGGAAAATATTCATTTCAATTTGGCGTGCCTACTTAATCGTCATAAACGGCCACTTATTTACATGAAGCAATAGATGACATTTTTAGTGTTTCTATGTCGTTACTTTTCAAGTACTAAATATAAACCTTAAAAAGTATACATTTAAGCGAATATATTATTTAGGCAAAGATTGGTGAATACTAGCTTATTCTCGAGAAGCTTATTCTGTGTTACGAAAAACTCGTTTGTTTGTTGGCTACTTCCATATCGGTGCCAGCATAGAAAAATGCGCCTGCACGCCAACTGGGAACACCGATTTTCCTATTTTAAAGCTTGTCTAAAATTGTTGAATACGGAAGTTTAATCACTCTTCCCTTAAACAATAAAAAATATTAATATATTTCCGAAAAGCTCAAAAGTTCTATTTGAGCACGTTTACTGAGCTAATTTTATTACAATATCAGTTGGCGTGCGCCTGTCCACTATTGTTTGAAGTAAACAAGTGACCATTTATGTCTTTTAAGTAGGTCTATTTTCTTAACAATATTATTGTTGAGCCTACCATAACTGAACTCTCATTTTCCTCTTTCAATTAGCGCATTACAGTAAATGCCTTCGTTAGACGCTCAAAAATTTGTTAGAATTATTTGAAATTTCGTGGATTGACATTATGTCATCCGTTTGTTAATTTTATTCAATTTTTATACTGTAACTTATATACTGTAACTTAATTTGATTAAAAATGTTTATAGGTAAGAATCCTAATTATTTGACAAAGTGTCTACGTCACGTTATAGCACGTCTTGTGATTTGGCGCCGCAATTGAACGTCGTTGGTCGCAGTCACTGTATAGAATTTTCATCAAAGTTTCAAAGTTCTAACTTATATATGCCTATAAAGATATTGAAACTGTTAAGAAAGTATAACATAATTTTGTCCAATAACTTATTTCACGAATAAACATTGTTCTCATCAGAACCAACTTGCAAGTCTTGTACGACAACTTGTATGGTAATAGAATGAGCTCAGTAAAAAGCTCAAATATAACTTTTTAGAGAGATATTAATTGTTTTACATAGTTAAAAAACGTTCTTAAATTGTACGGGAAACTTTTGTGTAATAAAGACGTAAAAACTTCCACACACGTTTAAAAATAGCAAAATCGTTTTTTTTAGCCTTGTGAGTCTTGTAATAAAGAAATTATACCATTAACTATTTATTTTTATAGGTGAAAAATCGGTTAATCCTATGATTATTGAACTAGTTCAGTAATTCGGTCAAACGGTTATCTGGTTTAGTAAGGCAGCTAATCCATGATTACTAGCTAAACACAAACCGATGAATGTCATCAAAATATTTTGCTTAAACGTAAACATCCATGGGAATTTAAACAATAAATATGTAAATAAATATCAGTAGAAAATTCGGGAAATATTATATTTTCACTAGGTATGAGGACCATTTGGTTATAAACCTGCTTCCTCTAATTTTCGAAGATTCCAAATGAAGTTTTAAGTATAGTAGCTAAGAAAATCCTCTAGAATCTATCATTAAACAAACCTAAGCATTTGTTTCATTATTTAAAAAATCCTGAATAAGTATCTAAACAATATTTAATGCTTAATACACCCCAACTCGTATGTTAAAAGTATGAGTAAGTATGATCAAATATAATTTTTATAAAAATTTTAATATTTTTAGATAGTTTAAGACATTGTAGTTAAACCTTTTATGTTATAAAGTCGTAAACATTTACATATACGTTTAAAAATCCCAAAGCGTTATTTTGATTTGGAGTGCTTAAGAGGTCAGATTAATAATTAATAAAGTAAAATCACAATTTTTCTTCTGTCGTGCAGTAGTAAAATGACTGTTTATCTTGTTAGATATTAGTTTGCTCCTAGAATTTATTTTCTCCCTAGAATACATTATAGATTATTTTAATTAAAATTGTCAAAATTAAAATGTATTTTTTTCTGAAAAGTCCACCCTGAAATTAGTACGTAATGGCTCTAAGTATAATATAGATTTTCAGGTTGGTGTGCGGACACTGTCAAAGACATAACATTTGTTTTTTTTCTTTAATTATAGTGGATATGAACATTGCTTCATCCACATATAGAAAATATAGCTAATATAGCTACACGCCAAACCGAAATGAATAGTTTTCAATATTTAAACGTCTATTACTAATTTCAACGTATTACTTTCATACTAATTGATATGTCAGTTTTTCGAGCCCTTCTCAAACTATCTAAAAACATGCGCTTCTTGCCTAACTTTGCAAAATGAGAATCTTTTCTGAGCTCCCAATTTAACCATTCAATTTGGTGTGAATATAGTATTATTTTCTTAAATTGATAAAAGGTTAAAATAAATTTCGAATGGCTTTTTTTTCATTACCTCATTATCCAACTAAAAATATAATTTTCTGTACTGAACTAATAATTATGCATACATTGATCAATTGATCATAATTTATATTGAATAGTAATTATTTGATAGGCCAGTTCAATGATTAAATTTTGAAACTCTCCTGGTTGATATAAATTGATATTGCACCCAGATATGACTTTTAGGTGGAGTACCTTTGCCAACTGGTTTGGTAATAAAATGAGCTCGGTGTACGTGTTTAAAATTAATTATTTGGAAAGATATTAACATTTTTAGATAGTGTAAGATATATTTTGTTAATTTGTAGTGAATGATTTTTCGTTAAAAACACGAAAAAATTTTCAGGAATGCTTAAAATTCGGAAGATCGTTATTTCCTTTTGGGGATCATAGTAGCGGCTTGAATAGTAGCGGTTTGATTTTAATAATTATATGATTTTTAAATAAAAAAATTATGTTCATATTGTTTTTACATTGTTTTCAGTTTTTATGCATTTGATATTGATATGATTCGTTTTTTAAGGTTTAAATCGATCAAAACGTAATATATCAGTTTGTACCGCCGGAATTGTACAGTTGTGGCCTCATTTAGCAACCTTGATCATAATTTACCGATATAATTTGATGAAATATAGATTGTTTAGCTTAAAATAGCCAAAACGGAATTAAAAATGCTTTTAAAAGATCACACAAAAGTTAGTAACACGCGTTTGAATCGCATAAAATTGTGTTTTTCAGATGGTTTGCTTCTATAAGGCTTACAAGCTGTTAGTTTAAGATTTCTAATAGTATTTATAGATGAAGCTATTATAAATATATAAGAAACTGATAATTAATTTAAAAAATTTTGATTTATTGCCAATGGTCTCAATGAGAACGTGAAACTCATATTCCATTTATTTTAATTACTTTTAATTTCATTATTCCTGATATATTTAAAATTAAAATTATAAACTTCTTATATTTTGAACATAGTTGAATAAGAAGAGGCCGAATTATTTAAATTTTTCAACTCCAATCCAAAATTCTCCAAAAAAATAGTGCCCGTTTCCTTAAAGTATGAAACTCATCTTAAATTAGTTCAATTCTTTAATTGTCTTCCCTTAATTAACCAACTTACTGATTTTCCTCAGAAGCCAATATGACGAAAGCAAGAGCCGAGAAAACGAGAATGTAGTAAATAGTTTTCAACATAATTTACTGAAGCGAGACGAAATTTCAATTCTCAAATAAATACACTAAATACCGTCAATCCCTATTTATAGACGACGCGGAATTAACAACAAACAAAATGACCCTGTTGAGTTATTCGACTACAATCGGATAGCCGATTTGAAAACACACGGCAATTGAATAAAAAACAAACAAAAAAATAAATAAAAAATCAAGGTTGAGGGAAATTTTCTGAAATACGGTAGATAATGTTTCTGAATTCGGCGAAAAATGACAATTATCGTTTTTGTTGTGGTTGTTGTTGTGATTATTCTAGTATATGAAACTATGAGTGTCGTTTATTGGCCGTGTCGATTTATTTCAATTATTTGTTTGATTTAAAGAATGACGCACAAATTGAAATCATCATGGCATAAAAGGTCATTATGCAAAATTTCCAGCGTCTTATGACAACAATTTTGTTCAATTAAAGTTTAAAATTTATTGTAGTATTTTGTTTCGACTATATTTAGATTAAATCATAGCATATGGAGAAAATTACCTGTAAGAGTTTTGTAAGGAATGGCGACTTTTGGGCTACACCCCCAGTTCAGGTTCCCACTGTTCAAGGAACCAAAGGGGGATAACCGTAGTAACAGTGCCTGCGCCCGGGGGATGACCTGTCAGCAGCGAGTAAGCAGCTCTTTTGTGAGCACAAACTCAATTCCATTTCCTCATCATTCTCTCCTGACTCGGATAGTCGGTCATCGTCAGAGGTGATTGGACTAATCTTTGAGTATGTAGGCTCGCCTAGAGGTCAAACAACTTATGACGAATATAAAGCATAGTAAAGTATTAATGAATAGGAAAAAGAAATGAAATACTTTAATAGCAACGATTAAGAAAAGATAAATAAGTTAACGCAATAACGGCAAAATAAGTAGAAAAATAATATTCGTTGCACTGCTTACGTCTTCTCAATGTAATATGGAATCATACAGTATAGCGTATGTACACTAGCTGACAAAAGTTTTTTCACAAATGTTTTTTCGGGTTTAACTTTTTTGTGACTTGATCAAATTGGGTGATTTTTTAATATGATAGATTCATATGGTTGTAGATTATTTCACAAACTCACGCTTGCGATTACGATGATCCGTTTTACAGTGACAAGCGTTTATCGTAAAACGCGTAGCTCAAAGATATTACGCACTTTCCTTGCACTGAATTTTTTAAATAATTTTTAAAGTTCAATTATATTTTTCTCATAATTTATTGAAAATAGCAGTAATTGGCAACATTTTAGAGATGACTCCACGTAAAGAAACTCCAATTGCCACCCGGCAAGCTGTTATCAATATGAGGGAAAACGGAATGCGTGGTACCGAAATTGTCATGGTAATTTAAACCAAATTTTGCTACTATAACATTTTAAACACTGATTCACATAAAATATCAAAAAATCAGCCAATTTCGTAAAGTCACAAAAAAGTTAAAACCGAAAAAACATTTGTGACAAAACTTTTGTCAGCTAGTGTATATAGTTAAGAACGTGCTCTACAATTCTACGTGAATATTGTTCGGAAATTGACCCGTGCACACTATGCAGTGAGTCACTGGTCTGTGTCAATAGAGCACATGAGTCTATTAAAAAGCTTACCGTTATTTTAAGTATCTTCAAAAATCAAAAAGATATAAAAATGTCATAAAAAACTTCTGTATTACCTTTGTTCTATATTAATAACTCTAATAAATATCTAAACGTGTGAGACTATCATCAAAAAAACGTATAACGGTTTATTATTTATTAATAAAAATCAATAAAAAGAATTCACTTTTGAGCTCCAGAACGCAGTTGAATCGACATAATTCGTGGTTTCTTCTAAAATCAGACCGTGCATGGTACTGTTTTGCATAACAAATTGAACCCTAATAAAACGAGCTTGTCGGAAAACGTGAGGAAATGTTTTATCTAATATTTATGAAGATTTTAATATTTTTAAAGAGTTTAAGGAAAATATGCAAACTGATGTAGACAATATTTTTGTAAAGTGCACGTGAAAGTTATAAGAAAGTTTATAAGAGCGTAAAATAAGAAAATTATTGTTTTCATTTGGCGTGCAGTAAATGGGAAAATCAAATTTAGAAAAGTATATGTGAAAATAGTTTATCAATCTCAAGCGTCTTGATGTGCAGACTACATAAATGGAGAAGCCCCTGTAATCATGAATTCCAAACCAAGAGTGAGATATCACCCGATTCCATGCGACTTTTACTACAAAAATTTATTTTGAAAAATATCAGCAGATCTTTTCTTAAACTCCGCGGATTCCATCTTTCTTAAATTCCATCTGGACCATCCAAGTTGAACTTTTTTCGCATTGCGAAAAGAAAATGTACTTTTAAGATTTAACTCGAACATTTTTAGGAAACTAGATGTGGGTTCCTGAAATATTGATTAAAAATAATGAAATATGCCAGACTATTTTAGCCGATAATGTTGATATTTCCATTGTCCTTTTCAGAGTTCGGTGCCTAATGAAAGAGAAAAAAAAAGAAGAAAAATAGTGGTCGGCCTCACGGCCACAAACGACTTTTTCGTCAATTTCTCTTCAATGTCGGCTGCCCATAATTTCGTAAAAAAGAATGGCCGTCCAATAAGATAGGTCGTCCAAACGAGAACCTCATTTCAACCTAATTTTTTCCTCTTCCATTAGCCACCAATCTCTGAAAAGGACCATATATTATTGCATATACGACGATAATGCTATTATTACTTATTTTTTGATCACGTTTAATTAGTTTTCTTTCCAATTCAGATTTTTCAATTTTCAGTTCTTTAAATTTCGCGTTACTGAGATTGCTATAAAACAGCTGTAACATTTCCTATTAAAAGCACTAGACTTATTTTATTCATAACAGTGTGTAGTCTCATGATATAACACAAACCACCTGAGATTTAAATAAAACTTTGTTCAAATGCCGAATACTAATGAAGTGCTTTAGATCATGTGAGAATGAAACAATTAGCTCAGTTTTGTTCACAAGACAACTCGAGAGTGCTAATTAGTTAATGTCTGTTGTGAATTGTATAATGTACTAAAAAATCATTTAAATTGTTTTCAAATAATAGTTAAAACTAGCGGTCCATTGAAGGCTCAATATAAAAAAGGATACAAACATTTAAGGAACGATTCAGTATTCGATATAAAAAAACCCTATAGTATAATACGTTTAAATCATTTTCAATTAATTACTAAAGAATGCAGATTTCCTCTAGGAAAAACTAATTTATTAAGAAATTTCTTACAAATTGAAATATTATTAGTTTAACAAATTATTGCAAATTTTTAGAAATTAATATTTTCTATGCTAGTCAAGAAAATAGGTTCACACAGCTTAAGGATTAATCATAAAAACATCAATTTGAACAGGTTGTTACAGCCAAATAGAAACAGTATCCGTGGTTTTCACTTAGCCGGGACGATGAGTAAGTGCAGTAATTATAATTAAATATTCCACATTTAGGTATTCCCAAACTATTAGGTTCCGATTTTTTATTAACAATTTAAAAATAATTTTACAACAAATGAAAAAAATTAGTTTTCAGAGTAAAGACCATTTGACTCTATAGCTTGAACCCATCTATCGGCAAGTTGATCGGCGTCGAGATTTTTTATCTTTTCCTTCGTTCTGGCGGTATACATTGTCTTGTTGAAGGAGTATCCGCTTCCGATTGAAGAATGCTGGATATTTCTCGCCAAGTGCTTCATACATTCGATCAATTTGGGCGCAATAGAGGTCTACGTCGATGGTCCGACAATTTGGAACTAGACAATCTGCGAGTATTTATTGATGGATTCGTCTCCAAAGCTTCACGTATTGCTTCTGAATCCACTCTCCATGTTTCTTCTATAAGCTATAAAATTTTAAATAAAAGACCTATACAAAATTTCAATATACATTTCGCCAATATTAACAAGTTTCAAAAAATATTAAAATGACTGAATTCGACCCTTCTTACGGTGCCTCTGGTTTGTGGATATCCTGTGTTAGAAACGACTAATATTGTCTTGAAACCAAAAATCTTGTCAACGTCTGTGAAATGTACTGGACAATTTTAAATTATCACCATAGCCAGACTTGACGTAGGTTGACACAGATTTTTTGGTGTGTATTTTTACTGCTTCATCCATCTTAATTTATGATAGAGAGACAAGTTTATATAAACTTTATTTATATGTGAGCAGTACTTTAGATACATTAGATGACAAAAGTTTTGTCACAAACTTTTTTTTTTCGGTTTTAACTTTTTTGTGACTTGACCAAATTGGCTGATTTTTGATATTTTATGTGAATCAGTGTTTAAAATGTTATAGTAGCAAAATTTGGTTTAAATTACCATGGCAATTTCGGTACCACGCCTTCCGTTTTCCCTCATATTGATAACAGCTTGCCGGGTGGCAATTATAGTTTCTTCACGTACGAGTCATCTCTAAAATGTTGCCAATTACTGCTATTTTCAATAAATTATGAAAAAAATATAATTGAACTTTAAAAATTATTAAAAAATGCAGTGCAAGAAAAGTACGTAATATCTTTGAGCTACGCGTTTTAGGATAAACGCTTGTCATTGTAAAACGGATCATCGTAATCACAAGCGCGAATTTGTAAAATAATCTAAAACCATATGAATCTATCATATCAAAAAATCAGCCAATTTGGTCAAGTCACAAAAAAGTTAAACCCGAAAAAACATTTGTGACAAAACTTTTGTCAGCTAGTGTATGTTTAAAAGTGTGAGCTAAATTACATCAAATCGATATATAACTACATAAAGTTTTGTTTTCTTTTTTGAGAGTCTTATTTAGGACCGTGGAATCGCGTCGAGTGCTTCTTTCTGTAAAGCTATTCCGATGTCTGAAATCCACAAGCTTCTGGACTTTATCCGCGTCGATGCTATGTCATTATTGATGAGCAAAAGTACGTAGCACGAGCTGGATAAATTATTTTCTATATTTTTTAAATTTTCATTACATATACAACGTGTTTTTTTGAATATTAATATTTTATTTTCACACTTCATGGAATCGGCTGCTTTCTCACTCTTGGTTTGGAATTCATGTCGGTACTCGAGGGGCTTCTCCATTTATGTAGTCTGCACATCAAGGCGTTTGAGACTGAAAAACTATTTTCACATATATTCTCCCAAATTTGATTTTCCCGTTAACTGCACGCCAAATGGGAATAATTATTTTCCAAATTTTAATTTCTAGTTTTTGATAAATAAATTTAAACAGGAAATTTCAAATTCATTAAAGAATGAGGTTCGCTATTAGAAATAACGTTATTCTTAAAATTTTATTGAGAAAAAGTGATGCAAAAAACGTATTTTTATTTATTACAATTTAATTCGTGTTAATTTTCAAACGGCGGAACCGGTAGAAAAATGTGATCGTTTCTCAAAGAAGGCACTTCTGTGTGTTTGGTGGAAATTAGAAGGCGTAATTTACTTCGAGCTAGTTACAACTTGATCGAATGCATGCGGCACTTGGCGAGAAATGGATACTCCTTTACACCTGTAAAAAAACAATGCAAAATCGCACACCGCCAGAAAAACCAAGGAAAAAATTAAAAATCTCGAAACCTCCACATCCAGCTAATAGTCCTGACCTTGTCCCATCTCATTATCACCTTTTCCGATCCATGACAGACTTTCTTCGTGGTCATTGCTTTAATGAACTGGACGATGTCGAAAACGGTGCGTTCAAGCCATAGAGTCAAACTTTACTTTGAAACATAATTGTTTTTTATGTGTTGTATAATTATGTCTAAACATTTAATGAAATATCGGTAATAAAATTTTGGTTTACCCTAATAAAAAACCACTGACATCGACTATAAGCTTATTCAAATGAGATCTATTATTATCAATCAACATTATTCCAATAATTCGCATTAAACCAATTGACATATTCCTTTTAATATGTACTAAATGAACAAACATTTGAATAATAATGATAATAATAATAAAGAATTATTGCTTTGAAGACAACAAAAATAATAAGCAAACAATATCCTTTATCACATTTGTTTATATATAAAAATGAAAATTAATTATGTTTGCCGAAGTTTTAGTATAAATGACCGTCTTGCTCACATTCGATATCAATCAAAATCATGCATTTCTCCATTGTCTTCATCTGTGTATTGGTAAAAAACATTCTTGAGGCTGTGTTATACCAAATATTAAAACATTCAGACGGTTTCCATTGCTGATGTGATTGAAAAAGAAGACGAGCTTCTGTCGGGAAGTGGTGAAGAGCTACCAATAATCAATGTAGAAATCGTGAGCGGGCGTGAATTCGATCCACTCAACAACGAAGCCAACCAGAAGACTCTTAACAATGCGGTAAGCTGCTCTCTTAGAATTAATCATCTTTAAACTGCAGATTGACGATTACTCCAAATCACAAGACATTAAATATCCATCGGAACGAATTCATCAAACTATATTGAACCACGGTGGAAAGTTTGCTGTAAACTTTGAGATTCACGATGCTCGTTGTGATGAGGTTTATAATTGTACAGCAGTTCTTTTGTTATTACGCCTATTTAAGGTTCACCGCTTCATTGATGGTGCTAAGAATCATACGACGGAATTTGTTTACGCTGTTCTTAAATGTTTAAACGAGCCAACACAGATTATTTAATTATTTAATTTATTAATTTATAATAAAGGAGTTAATATAAAAATATAAAATATATATAATAGTTGATTAAATGAAGGTATATAAAGGATATTTTGAAAAAAAGAGGAATCTGAAAGGACCTCATTTAAATGAAAGAAAGAGTTTCTTTTTTTTCCTTTTTTCTTTTACAACTAAAATGATCAACAACAAACAAAAAGGTACAAATATATCAATCGTTATTTATAAAGTTATTAGACAAGAAAACGGGCTGAGAGGAATCCGAAAAGGGTAAGTCCAGCGGTTGTTATTGTGCTTGTAGTTTGAGCTGAGTTGCATCTGAAGTTAATGTCAAACTTATCTAGAATGAGTAAACATATAATTACCCATCTCCATAACAACAGCAAGTTGCGCCACTAACTCCAAACGACGACGTGTTCTGACAGTTTTCAGCTGCGTTTGTCATTCCGTTCATCTGAAAATCGTCGTCAGCTGATTGTTTCTATGGTAACTAGTACCGTGCAGTTGATTGACTGACATTGTTTCGTATAAGTTCCTCTAGCGTAATCGACAACCTTGAGACAAGATAATGCTCCAATTCCGCATTCCTACAATTAACCAAATAGTTTCTGTTTTAAGATAATTTCAAACCTGAGGTTGAGAGTTATCGGGTACGCTTAAATTTCCAGTGCTAACAACGTGACAGCGAAGTGCGTAAGCAGCAATAACTAAGGATGCGGTTACGACAACAAACTTGAACATTTTGGAAATTGGAACTGAAACACGTTTTATTTAGCACATCATAAATGTATTTAGAAGCCATATAAGTAACGGATTTGGGTGTGTTCGAAGCCAAAGAATCCAAAGAGGCAAATCAATATTCAAAATAAAAGACATCGCAAATTAATACATTTTTAAAAAAATAAAACGACGTTAACGAATGAGCATGAAGCAGGCGCAAAATAAAACCGATGAAGAAACCGTTGTAGAGCAGGTGATATTGATAATGAATTCGAGTGAAATTATAGAGACGCAAAAAAGGTGGTTTTTTTCTCTTCTCGATACACTTGTTGCCATGGAAATGATACACTTACAGTATTTTTTTCATAGACGCATTTTCAATTAAAAATAGTGCACAACCTGATTAGAAAAAAGAGTTTATTAATTTGCTCATTTGTCTTCTGAGCTAGAAATATTATTTTTACGCTATTTCTCTTAATGTCTTAATTGATATGTGTATGTCAAAATTAAACAAAAGGTTGTAAATGATTTCTTGAGTTGCGAAATAAGGGAAAAACATTGGAAATAGAATAATAATTGGATTTCTTATTGGAGTTGTTAATGTGTGGATATGAATAGTAAAAATAATAAATAAATCTAGTACTAAAAAAAAATAACATTATGCTGAAATCCTTTAATACTAATTGTATATAATAAATTGTAAATTATTTGGATTTATAATAAATATTATTTAAAGCAATTTCCCTTCTAGGCCAATCAAATTAGTTCATTATAATCTAAGTTTATCAATATCCTTATAAGTTCATCTATTTTTAAAACTTCCTCTATTAATTATAATGTATTACCGTGTCTTTTTGAAAAAGTAAGAATGAGTCAAAAGTGTTTTTCTCGATTTGTGATGATTTGGATTTAGCTAATCAATTTAGGTTAACATTATTTTATGACAATTATATCCAAATTTTGTGAAATTTATTTTTTTAATTACCATGCTGCACACCAAATGAGTTCGTAAAAAAAGAAGCTCAGGAAAGTCATTAAAACTTAAAATATCGAGTGAAATCTACAGTTCAGAAGCTATTTTAAGAGAAACCTGTAATTTTTCCAAAAAATTTTCTTTTACGTTACACGTGGATTGTAATAAAATACGTTAAAAATTTTTATTTTTATTTTTAGATAGCGTGTTTCATCAAAAGTTGAACAATTAATAAATAGATAAATATAATTTGAGTGAGTTTTTCCAATGAAATCTAGAAAAGTTAAATATTGTTTTAAAAAAAAACCTTTGTCTTTTCTTGGAGCACGTCAATCGACTATAAAGAATGATAAACGTCATCTTTTCACTAACATCATCTTCAACTCTCATCGACATCCGCATAATTGCGAAAATGAAGAAGATAGGCAGATCATTTCGCTCGTTTACCACCCACAAGATGGACAAGGATCGTGACAGAATGGGTGCTTTCCAAAGTGCTTTAGAAGACGAAGAGGACGGCCAAGAGAAAAATGTTCAATATCAATTGATGGTGATATTCATAGACTTGGAATCAAGAAACCAGAAGAAGGCGCGTCGGGATCTTGCGGAAGAAGACGGTCTGGTCAACAATGGCGCGGGCTTGTCGACTCAAATGGTGAGAGATAGTTCGCGTTGGCTTCTGACGATACGAACTCTAAAGTATACAAAGTAAAGTAAGTAAGTTTTTTTGTTTAATTGGTTGAGTTATGTAAAACTTTAAAGTCTGTAGATTTAAAATAGGCTATTTAACATTCTAGAATATTAAAAACTGAAAAAAATGGATTAAATTAAATGTTTATTTCAATTGAAAGTGGATATTTTATTTTTATTGTTAATAGCAGGAAAATAAACGATGGAATATAAGTCATTAATCACCGAATGGCAATAGCTTTAATTCTGTAATTACATATATGTCGTTACATCTAGAATCTCCCAAATACTAGAGTAGTTGGTTGTATAGTTACTAATATTATCTTAATAAAAAGGTCTCCATGGCTTAGAGAATACTACTATAACACAGTACATTTTACCATTTAGAAAGCTTTATTCGACTCCATATAAGAATACAGTAGATGAATAAAGTTAGTCAATGAGATAGAGTAGGAGCTAACATCTCACTCACGGACTGGTCGTTTCCCCTAATTATAAGTTTCAGTGAAACCTTTATATGTAGTACCCGTGAGGCTGTGGAGTCTCACCGCCTCGGCGACGTAACGATAAACGTCGTTGTTCTACATATTTTATTGTTTCAAATCGAATATCCATGCAAAGGTATACAGCGCGGAGCTACAGTACCGGTCAAAAGATTTTACCAGTTATTTCTGAAACTGTTAGAAAATTAGTGGACAATTGCCATACAAAAATAAGAAAAAATAAAATAAAGTATTCGTAGTTATGATCGAAAAAAATAAAAATAATCCTTTTGACTGATACTGTATTCCTCGTCAAGCTGAATTCCGAATCATATTCCATCAACAGTAATCAAATCACATGACTACGGTAGCTCCAATGTATTATATTTTCCTCTCATTCAATCTTATTGACTAGATGGTTTTCAGATTTCAAATAAAAATCTAAAAAGCTGAGAAGAGTTATTTATTTCGTATAGATGGACAGCTCATATTTCTTAATAAGTGTACCTGTTTTCATGTTAACTTCTACTAATCAGGTCTAAAATGACGACTTTACAAAATTTCAGTGCATTTTATCCATTTTATCCATAATTTCAGTGCATTTTATCTCTCATTGGCGACGCGAATAGTTGTTAGCGTTAAAGTCCGTGGTAACCTCTCTAGTGAAAAAGCTGAGTAAATAGTTTTTGGTCTCTGTAGGGGTGTATTCCTTAATATGAATTTCCGGTCAACAGTACGTTAAATGAATTAGAAAAAAAAACCTCAGAAGAATTACTTAAATTTAATTTGAAGCGACATAACGAAAATAAATTTTAAAAAATTTGCTTAAATATTGAAAAATCTTCATTTCCATTCCATGTTGAAGACCAGTATTCTTTCAGAACACCCAATCAAATGAAACATGCAGAAATTACTTTCATGCCAAATTGAAATAGCGATTTTTGGATTTTTCAGAGGGGGTTATACCATTTTACGGTCTTTCTAGGAAAAATTGAGTTCACGAAGGTTTAAATAAATTATTCTTAAACTACCCAAAAATATTAATATCGACCTACAAACTTTGATTCGAGCATGTTTACCGAGCTAATTTTACAATTTGGCGTGTATTTTTCTTAGGCTTCCACGTCATTAAACAAATACGCAACTCCAACTTCAAATAAATTAAGAACCGATCAATAAACTTTGTATAATTTTAAAAATTATTATTTTCTACTTCTAAAAAAATTTCAGGACAAAACGTTTCACGAAATATTAATGCGAGGCATTCGGACTTGAACGTAATTTGTAAATTTTTCTTTATTTTTTGATGTTTCAACAAAAAAAAAATTGATTCGTTAATGTAAAGGAGATTATTTCATTCATATTTTTTACCCATTTCTCTTCTTTGGTTAACTAAAAAAAACTAAAATAAAATTATTCTTAATTATGCTTAATAATTAGGTAAATTAAAACAACTAACCCTTATTCTGCCGCTATGAGTAGTCAACATTTAAAGACTAATTTTAAATATTTTTGGCTTATCATGAAAAAACTGATATTAGAAGGAAAATTAATAAATCTGATCACGTTACATCATCTTATTCCTCGCGAGGTTCTCGTAAATTTGCTGTTTTTGAAATATAACTATTTTGGCTATGGTAATCAATGTGGGTTATCTATTTAAATGTTAGCGATTCTCAAATATCAAATCACGCTAATTGAAAATGATATTTAAGTGCACTTTATAATGATATTAACGCGAATTTTATAACTTTCTACGTGAATGTAAAAAAAAATACTTTTACATCAATTCTTCAGACTTTACTTAAAATATCTCCGGCGCTTTAAATTTTTACAAAAATTTAGATTTCACTAACTTTTTCTGAGCTTCTGTAGTCACTTGGCGTGTCAAACTAATTCTGAAATATTGGGAAAATATTTATTGGGAAACTGAATTTCAGAAACTTTGAAATATATAATCCGAGTTAGGCAAAATCTTGAGCACTGAAAATAATCCTTTAAAAGCCAGTAGTTAGCTTAGAAATATGTTCAAAAACTCTATTTAAAAAGTTATTTAAGCATAAGTTTTAATCAACATTCTTGAATTATGCCTAGATAGACTTTGACTACATGGACTTTTTCTGTTTCTTTCTTCAACTAGACCTTTGATGCATTCCGTGATACTTGAAAAAATATATTGATAGTAGAAAAATAAAATAGCCCTACAAACCCGAATAACCATATATAGTCTCATAACTATATATAGCGAGTTTTGTGCTAAGGAATGTTAATGGTGGTTTAGATAGTCTCTGATATATACTTTATATTAAATACTTAATTCCATAAGAATATTCTCGTATAATACTAGAATATGCTGCCAAACTTTTAGAAAGGGAACATTCTTCAAATCTCCCACGAATATGTTTGCTATTTTAAGCAATTAATATAAAATTTACTAATTCCCATAAATTTGTACTGGAATGTGAGAATAATCACTGATGGAATTTGCTGGCTAAATGTTTACATCTGAAATCGACATACTATGGATTTTTGAAAGGTTTTACTTAACTAAAATATTAAACATATTATTAAATTTGGATTTGGATAGTTAAAATTTGTTTTTAATTAATTTAGTTTAACCGTACGGTAAAAAATTGATGGAATGTCGTTTTGTGAATGAAATATCCTCCGAACTCGAAGCGGTAACCACACTTATGATCTGGGAATTTGGTGGTAGTTTTATCGTTAGAGTGTGCTATTTACAAAAAGTGCAAAAAATAGCTGAATTGTTCTAACCGCTCAATTTGCCAGAATATTTTTTATTTGGTGGGTTAAATTTTCTCCTCTAAATGACAAAATGCTCAACTTCTATATGTTATGTTAGATCAAACAAACCGATCATTTAAGCCCTAATGCAATAATGTAGTTTTCTGTTATATAGTGATGGAAAATTAATGTTAAATAGAAAAATTCTTTAGGATAGAAATTCTTTTGGATAATTCGTGAATTCTTTTTTTGGATTTTGTTAGTTTAAAAAAAACCCTACGTTTTTTGTATGTCAAAGTTCACAGTCTCACTTGTTGTGTATGATATTTTACCTATAATCTTCTTTTCTTCACATGCCTGGTGCACGCATGGTACACATATTTTAAATAAATAAATAAATAATTTATAACTTATAATTTACTGTAAAGAACAATTAATCAATGATTTTCATTACCGTTTAACGAATAAATACGTTATTGCTTACCAGAGGTGGACGGAATCACGGATTATCAAATACGAGGCAATCACGGATTATCAAATACGAGGCAATCACGGATTATCAAATACGAGGATATTCAAGAATACTGCAAAAAGATATGATGAAACTGCTAAGTTCCAAAAAATTTGAAGATCGGAAGAATTCTGAAAAATGTGGCATATTTTAATTTTAGGAATTCTCTCTCAACAACGAAGTGCTATTTGGGGTGAAAAACAAAAACTACAAAACTATGATCAGTTGTTTCGAGAAGGTCGCAGATATATAAACCTTGTAATTGTTATTGTTAATCGCTAAGCCACTCCTTACTGAATAAACTATTATACACTAGTGTCCAAAAGTTTGCGACACCCCCACTATCCAGCTGTTTCGCATATTACTCTGGGACAATAGTTGAAAGCAGTGGTACCAGTTGATTCCCCGTCATGAAAAACTTATTTCCATAAATTTTCATTAAAATCGGTACCGCTACGCTACAGTACATTTTCCACAAACAGTGATGGTCACAGCGATGAGACATCCTTCTATTTCTGATCATTAAATATCCATTTGTCGCACAAAATGGAAGTTCTTTCAAATAATTAGAGTATAACAGGTCTGAAAACAAGCCATGAACATGATATCATGAAACGGGCAGTGGAAGTCTTCTTTCTCTCCAGGAATGTGCAAAAATTGAAGCCATACGCCGAGTCGCATTATCCATCGCGAAAATCGCTGCGCATCTGAACCGATCACGTTGCATTGTGAGTAATTAATTGAAGGACCCTTTTGGCTACAGAAATACACCAATTATAGTCCGCTCTTCTATAAAGAGACAATAGGCTTAAAAAGAAAGAATGCCTACTAGATAATTTCGGTAGACGAAAGACAAGAGCTCAAAATTCTGTACCCATTTTTGCATTCATGACTTATTGAAAATTGAATATAGTCAATAATGAACGTAAAAACCCGTAGATCTGGGATAAGCGATTATTGTACTAACATTAAGCAGGAAACTTGGAAAACAGTTGACTCCAACGATTTTCAAGCTTATATTTATCCTATATCTGATCGAAAAGTTATTGAATGATTAAGAAGAGAGGTGTATTTTTAAAAAAAGTGGTTAGCTGTTGAACTCTTCTCAATACTTTCTTGAATTTTTTTAGTTTACGAAAAACTTTAAAAAACATTGATTCGGAAGAGTGAAGTTTTTATTCATCATCTGCTCTAATTTACAATTTCTTAGCATATAGGCTATATAATAGTGAAAATTTCTGAAAATTCTGAAAATTCTCGGAATTCTGAAAAACACACACTGCTACATATATTTACATATTTATACAAAACAAAATGCCAGATATCTTCTGATTTCGCCAATACCTAAAATGCTATTAAATCAGAAAACACAAAAAGTTTATTCAAATTAGAAACAGGTGATTATAAAATAAAAACAAACAAATAAATAAGGTTTTAAAGATTATATGTTTTACCATACAGATGTATGAAAATTTTCAGCCTAATAAACACAAATATATTTCTATATAATTTATTTAAATACATACCTTGTTAATATTTATTATTTATATACATCTGGATTACAAAAATCTGTTGTTGTTTTTTTATAACAAATTAAAAAACAGTCATAATAATATATAAATAAGTCTACTGAAATAGAACTATGATCAATATTTTGAGTAAGTAATCAGGTTGTTGTTTTAAATATATAATAACATCATATGCCTTAATTAAGCCTGAAGAATTTACCAAGCACAATTGAAACAGAAACGTTTAGAAAAAATTATGTTTTTTTAACAAAACGCGATGAAACCTATCATGCTGATAATTGCTGTGAGCCACGTGTTGTTGATTATCGCGCTATTACACCTGCGAACGGAAATTGAGTGAGGGATTACGGTATGCTTGAGAAAGTATCCTACCCGTCGCCATAGCAACAACATGTCGACATGACAACACCACTGCTAGACGAGTTAAAGCAATTGTCAGGGGCTTGACTCATTCCAGATGAAGACTGTAAATAAAGCCAATTAATCGAACTGAATTTTGCACTGGAATACCGTGCAATTTCCAATTTGACATTGTTTGGAGAATACGCCTCTTGTATAATCGGTGGTTTTCACACAAGCGTTTGCACCAATTGGACAGTCCTAAAATGTTTAGCGTTTATTATTGTTAAGCAGAAATTCTTCAAATCAAATTTAATAAAAGTCAAATACATAATTAATGTGGAGAAGCATGGGGTCCAAAAAAGTTTATTCACGCTAACTGAAAATTTATAAAAAAGAATTTATTTGAGGAACTAAGAATAGTTGATCATTGAGTTCATCAATATATATTTCAGGTTGGAAGGAAGATAAGTTAAGTTTTAAAACTTCCGTATTCCGTAATGCGAGATGGAAAAATTTATATTCCGTCCATCACTAAAATGTACTCTATAATTGAAAGTTTAAAAATCATACGTTTACTTATGAGCCGAAATAATGCAACCAGCACCCCAATATGGATGGTTAAGTTGGGGAGCTCAGAAAAGATGCTCATTTAACAAATTTCGGTAAGAAAAGCATGTTTTCAGATAGTTTAAGGCGGGCTAGTTAAAATGACGTGTCAATTTATATGAAAATTGTATGTGTTAATTAGTAATTCGCGTCTAAATATTAAAAAATAGTCATTTCCATTTGGAGTGCAACCAGTAAAAATTATGTTTTTTTTATCTTTTCATATTTTTCTTACCAAAATATAGTTTTGAGAGACTATATTCAGCTACAAATATGACTTTTCCGACTTTAAACTTAATTGAAGCAGATTTTTATGGTTTATCTTATAAATGATTCGATTCGCATATTGACATATTTTAAAATATTTAAATGAATTTTATAAAATTACGGGTATTAATTTCAGAAAACGTTTTCTTTTTTACTTAATTTGTCAAGAACATTTCAAATTATATAGAATAATGCTTATTTTAGTTTAAAATACATTATCGGTCTTACTCCCATATGACCACATCTGAGTTTGTTTTTGAGCTGCTAAGTTAAACGCTTCATTGGTGATGCTCATGAAGACAGTCAGGTTTCATTGGCTATACGAAACAATGCTCCGGCTAATTCTCAATGTAATATTTCAAATCGGACCAAGTTTATAAAATATCAGTTAAAGTTCTACAATGTTTATTTAATTCTCTTTTTTTCCTTCAAGATTATAGATTTTTTTGAAGATGGTTTATTAAATATTTCTTATAGTACTTTTCAGAGATCGGTGCCTCTGAAAAGGGCAACACATTATATCTAAGTAAGATTCGTAACTGTTAGTTGCATGGTTTATCGAAAGAGGAAACAACTGGGAGCAAATAAATGTTAAGACGTAAATTAAAACTGAGTTTAAATAATTTTTTTTGTGAAAAGCAACCTATAAGTAATTGAAAAAATATATTCGTCAATTAATTCGAATCATTAAAACTAGTTCTATATCAGAGATGGGAGGTCCCGGATAGGGAAAAGGGTAAGTCTCAAGTCCCGGGTAGGGAAAAAGGGAAGTCTGTGTATATTGGCATAGTGTATTGTTACATAATTTTAAAGAGAAAAGTTCGCTCGTCTCTTATTTTCGATCTTCCTCCTGCGGTCCCGGTACCGGGCCCGGGTTTGAAATTTTCAATTTTTTTTAAGGTCCCGCCCGCCAGGAATTCGATTTCAAAATCGGTCCATGTACGAATAGTTTCACTGATTGGTTTTTAATTCCATATAATGTACTATTGGGCACGTTTAAATTCTTTATGTGGCAGTGTTAGCAATGAATTTTTGATATTTTTGACGGATTTATTCTGAATACTGTACCGTGCAAAGTTATATAATTTCAATTTTTCCCCTAACTCACAAATTGGATTATTATGAAATTTTGTAAATTTTGACAGAACGATGTGAGTTTTTTTTGAGTAATTCAAGCGCTTACATCTGGTCTGAGTATAGGTTGTTTTTTGGCTGAGCTAATTAAACAGTTTAAGTTGCCAAAGATGTCTATTCGAGGATGACTGATGCCTTTGAAAATTATATTTTGAAGGGTCGTTTCTTAATCTAATAATTGAATACTTTTTTCTATACACATGTTTCCAGAATATATTATAATTTAATGTAACTTGATTTGCTAAAAATTTATATTTTTTTTTGTAATAATAAAATTCTTTTATACGTTTAAACGAAAACACCCTGTTAAGAAAGTTTTCTGCTTTTTTTCGTGATATCAAATACTTTACTAAAAAGCATTTTATAGATAGATTATATTTATCATTCAAACTTGTGCATACCCTAATTATAGTTTATCCCTAGGGCTAAATGCACACACAGTTCCTCATTATTTGTAATTTATTATAATACTAATTAATATTGATATCCGTCAAATTATTTGCACCCGCAGGAATGAGTCATCCTCCCTGCTCCAAATTTGTGACACAGAAACTAAGGATTTCAAATTATTCTTCACTGTCATAATTTTAATAAATCTAACCTTATTTATAGAAAAATGACTTTATAGCATTCCGGGAAAATTTCATCTAAAGACTAGATATATTATAGATCAGTGCACTAGATATTTTAACATTGACTTTTGGTTATCTTTGAGCCTAAAATCACTGGGTTATTTCTTATACGATGCTCTCTAAACGGTCGTGTTATGTATAACCCGCCAATTGAAATTACAAAAAATGTGAGGTAAATTGTTAGAAGATAAAATTTGGAATATGAAAATAGACCCTGAGAGAGTATTCTTTTTATTAAATCTCTAACTAAATATAAATTTCAAGATATATGGTTCTCGGATAATAATAAAATAGATTTAACTGTAAAATATTCACTAGCTGTTCCCCGAATTCTTGTATTGAACCAATTTAACTTGTTTGTGTTTTATTTTCTAGAACTTCGAATGATATTTCCACAAACAACATACGGAATTACAAATACTACTCATTTTCTCAAAGGGACACAACATAATATATCACTAACAAAAGTTAGAGAAAACCAGGGAAAGCGCGAAATTTTAAAGAAAATACCAAAAATTATGTTCCCCTAATATTAAAGAAAATCTGTAGAAAGAAATCCAAACAACCGAAAAGAAGATTATCTCAAATTCAGAAAATGGGTGGAGGACAACACGAACCATTTAAGATCCCACATTATTCTATTTACAACAACTATCGATTTCCCGCAATTGTTACAGCACGAATAACGGCTCGCTCAAATTGGATTGAAGGATCCATGGATTAGAAACTATGTGTATTTGTACGATTGAAAATATCCCCACGTTGTTGGACAATGGGTCCATTTCAAGAACTTGATCATGCCGGGAGGGAAAGCTGGAGTTGGATTTGCAGCTGCATTAATCTTTCAGGAAGTAGGCTATGGGTTTGCTAAACACGGAACTACATCATGGGATTCTCATCATTAATTAAATTATAACGAACTATATTTTAGCATTTAGCCACCGATTGCGTTGTTGTATAGTAAATCACTTTTCGTGATAAAATTGTACAGTCCTAAAAATGAAAAGTAACTTCACGTAGAAACAAAATATTGAACTATAATATATACGTGTGGTCATAGTTTACCGAGCCTAACATATCAATTGACATGTCAAACCTTAATAAAATTCTAGTAAAATTTAAAAAAAACATCAATTTTTTGAAGAATAATCTTGCTAATACACTAAAAACCTACGTGGAAGATTTTGAGAGAGATTTATTTATTTGAAAATTGATATTATTAATGAAAAACGATATGATATACTTTGTTATTATCAAAATATAAGAAACTGAAAATTCTATTTCCAGATTTTGAATTATTTTAATGGTATCAATGAGATCATGAAACAAATATTCAATTTATGTTAATAATTTCTCTGTTTTTCATTATATTTCTTCAAAATTTCTAGATCAAATCAGAATTATTACTTTTATTTTTTATGAAAATAAAATTGGAATTGTCAATATTTCATAACTTGATATTGTCCTTTTCAGAAATCGATGCCTAATGGAAGAGCAAAAAATTAGGGGCGGAGAAAAGGTCTTGTTTAGGCAGCCACACGGCCATTAAGGTCATCGAATCTCTTCCTCTTTTGTTTCTCATCAATTTCTGTTATCTATTTTTTGTTTATTATTTGATGAAAAGAAATGAAAAGTTTAATTTAAAAATGAAAATGGATGAAATAAAAATATTGATGACAAACAAAAGAGGAAGAGACGTGATGGCCTTAGTGGCCGTGTGGCTGTCTAAAAAAGACCTTTTCTCCGCCCCTAATTTTTTGCTCTTCCATTAGACATCGATCTCTGAAATGAATAATAATATTTAAATAATTTCAGTTGGCTTGAAGTATGTTATTATTAAGAAACATACTTCTGAATTCCGCGATGTATGACGCATATTGCAAAAGGCAGCGCACTAAATTAAAGAAAAACAATTAAAGCGTATCTTCATGAAATTTAATTTAATTTGTTGTTTAGAACGGCTTAAAATTATTGTTTTTGTTTTTAGTTTTTATAAATTATATGGTAAAATGAGCCTATCATACGCTCTAAATATTGATAAGGTTTTTAAAACAAAAATTGTATAATCAAGAAAGATATATTTTTAAAACTTTTTCGATTCAAAACAGTTTGAAGAGCATAAAACAAGTAAAACACAATTAATAAATAATTCTAAACAGTTTTAAACAAAAAAAGTAAATAAAATTCGATGACAATAAGCACACCAAATTTAAATCAATATTTTTCAATATTTAAACGTGTCTCACTAATATACACATAACAATTTTATATAACGTGATACTTCATTTTTTCAATCCAGCCTTAAACTATTTAAAAATCTGCGTTTTTATCAAAAACTGTAATTTGAACATCTTTTCTGTACACCCAAAATAACCATTCAATTTGGAGTGCAATAAGTTTTATTTTTAAAAATTTTTAAAAAAACTGACTTTTTCAGAAAAAGGCGCCTAATGGAAGAGCAACAAAAAGAAGAATGATAGTATTTGGAAAGCCACACTGCCACAAAGGACTTTTTCGTTTATTCCTCTTCAATGCGTGCTGCCTATTTAAAAAAAGACAGGCCGTCCAAAAGAGAACCTCATTCCATCCTAATTTTCCTCTTCCATTAGGCACCTATCTCTGAAAAGGACAGTAATAATAAAAGTGAAGGGTTCGATTTTCTAATAATAATTGGTGCGCGGTATTTTGCAATATGCGGCATACTTAGTAGCAGTAGAACGCTAAATGATATTTTTCTTTCATTTAAATGTTAATAAATAACAAAAGATGATGCATCAAAAACTTTTACCTGCAATGATGACGAAGTGGTCTGTGCATTTGGATCTGATGCATTACCGTAGGATATCAAATGACATCTCAAGGATTGAACCGCAACAATCAGCGCCGAAATCCTTGCAATATACAACAACATTCTGTAAAAACACAATTATCGGAAAACTTGTTAATAAAATTAAAATTATACACAACGTTTTTTGCTTAATCTTATATTTTAATTTTGTAATTGTTATTTGCCTTTGTTTTCAAAAAGTTGTTTGGGGCTTTTTTCTCAAAATTAATGAATTTTGCTCGTGGTTGCCAAGCACCAAGCCGGTGGTTATCAGAAATAGAAGTAAGATCTAGTTTTCATATCAAGTTGTGAAATTCTAACATGTAAAAATATAAAAATGGAAATAGCCAAAAATTGAAATCTAGGAGTTAATTAATAATTTAAAACGTATTTTCAAGAGTGGTTCATTAATAAAAAAATAATTAGCTCTCTTTCATCACCACCCTAAAAGGCTTCTTATTCATATGAGATTTAGATAATACTTTATTAATATAAAGATGTGATGAAATAGGCAAGCCTGTAAAACCTAAAGATTTCCATAATAAAAAACTAATATCGATTACGAAAATGTAATATCAAAGAAAGATTTTGGATAAAATAACCGTAGTAATGCACTCGATTTAATTATAATATTATAACTGGACAACCCATGCCGTGAATGTTATATATATATATATATATAATTCGCATGAATTGTTAAGACGAATGTTAACCTATAATTATTGAAAAATATGAGCATTTCTAAGTTTCATTATAGGGTTCAACTTTAACCAAATTTTCATATAACTTTGATATTACTATTTAGAGTTATAATAGAAATAGAAAATGAACAAAACCAGTAATATTTCATGTAATAAATAATGAATTTAAAAGTAATTAATTGAGATTGAAAAAATTACTAATAAAAAATGCCGAATCGTGTTCGAGCCTTTGATAAAGTTTGAGCTGAGTCGGAAAGTAAAAAGCAATTGAGTTAACTTTTTTTTAATTTTAACATTTTAACAATGAGCCAAAATGTAATGTATTAAGAATGCTCTAAGTAAATTAAGATAGTTTCTATAAAATTAATATTTTATAAACCTTGTTTACATACAGTACCGGTCAAAAGATTGTAAACACTGGGTTTTTCGATCATAACTGGTTTTCGAGAGCCGGTATTGAGCCGAACTTTTCACCAGTTGTTTCTGAAAGCGTTAGAAAATTTGTGGACAAGTGCCATTCAAAAATAGGAAAAAATAAAATAAAGTATTCGTAGAGTTATGCTCGACTCGAAAAAAACCCGGCGTTTACAAGCTTTTTACCGGTACTGTATTTTGTGTAGCCCAAAATGAAAATGGAAATTTTCTAATATTGATATCAGCTACAGCATTATAAACATTTTAATTAAACAAAACTTTATTTGTCATTTTAAACAACAACTTATCTTGCTAACCATTATTTATTTTATGCTTAAATTATTCCTATACATTTGAGCTACCGAACACTTGCGGGTTCAAATGTGCATCTTTACGTTTATTTCTCTCGTTATATATGTTTTACTGTTATTACGTGGTAAACAAACAATTTTGATAATCAGGTCGCAAATTATATTTTTAAAAAAACCCGATTTCCTTTTTTTCAGAACCTTTTGAAAACAAATCACATTTGGCGTATAGCCGCTAACCAGATTTTTTAAAGCGGAGACTATAATGACATCGATGAAAAGGAATCGAACAACAGAATTTGCCTATATTATATAAAAAGTCATATTAAAATGTGCAAATATAGGTATTCATTAAAATATTAAAAATAGATTGACACAGTCTAGGTTGAATTTAGTTCAATAGTCCAATTTTAGAAATGACAGAATTTACACTGTCAATTACACTTTCAACATGATTCGCACTTTCAACTATTTTTTAATTGGAAATTACATTAATTATTTAAATTTTCAGAATTGTTATAGAAAGTATATATTATTTTCATTAATTAAAGAATACTAACAGGGATTTAATTTCCTCTTGTAAAAATTTTTAAATCTTTATTCATTTTTAAAGAAGCATCATGATTATTGTCTGTTTTCGAAGATTGCATTTTCGACATGATTATGACTAAAAACCCATTTGAAAATATTAGTAAGTTTATAGGCATGTATTGTGACTCATACCGGACTGCGTAGTTCAACATCGTTACAAGAAACATTTAATTTACTCTGCTACCCTGGATTCAAACAAGCGTTTTCTTTTGATTAACTTTTTTGTCACTCTTTCACGCCAAATAGAAATAGTGATTTGCCGATTTTTAAGAGTGTTAAAGTTATTAAAAATCATTATTTTGGGTTCAGAATATGTCCATCTTTGTGCCAGGAAAAACGTCATTTGCGGGAAGCTCTTCTTTTCCTTTTCCAGCTCAAGAAGAAAGCCACTGACGCGCACCAAATACTTGCCCAAGCTTACGGCGATGCTGCACTATCCATAAGAACCTGCCAAGAATGGATTCATCGTTTCAAATCGGGAGATTTTGACGTCAATGACAAAGACCCATCAGGACAGCCAAAAAAATTGAAGACGAAGAAGTAAAACTGAAATTGATTCATTACAAATTTATTACACCCGGAAATACGATCCAATAATTAGTGGGAACAAAATATTGTTCATTACTGTATATATGAAACTATGTTGCTTTCGCTAAAAGAGAACTTTTTTTGCTGATTTATTAGTCCCAATTAGGGTGATCTGGTAACCTATGTACCTAAATTTTACTTTTTAATGAGGAATCGTAACACAAAGATCACTCTCTCATCATCTCTCGTTTTGCTATAATTCTAGCGTCTTCAATTGAAAATATGGTTTCATTAAGCAGACAACCGATTATTTTTAAAGGCTATTTTTAAGGATATCAAATAATTGATAAGAAGTCACATTTAAAATAAGAAAGTAGATTAAAATTAGTACTATGTTGACATTTGGTTGAAGCGTCTAAAAATTCCATCGACGTAACGATCATATTTTTTCGTGGACGAGCATGTTTTGAAATGTAAATTAGATTGATAGATTGATAGATCGATGAAATAAAAAAAAATATCATAATTTTTGGTTGTTGTTAGAGGCGAAAAACTCGCGGCACCTGTTTTCGACATCGGCTAGCTCATTGAAGCTACGTCCACGAAGAAAGTGTGCCATGGATCAGAAAAGGTGATGATCAGATGACGCAAGGTCCGGACTTTAAGCGGGATGTGGAAGAAGTTCAATGGCGTCGGGATTTTTGATTTTTCGTTTGCCTGGCGGTGTGCAGTTTTGCATTGTCTTGTTGAAGGAGTATTCGCTTCTGATTGATCAATGCTGGATATTTCTCGCCAAGTGCCGCATACATTTCTGCGAGTGCTTATTGATCGAAATGTCTCCACAGCTTCACGGATTGCTTCACAATCCACTGTCGTAGATCGGAATCGAGTTGTTCAAGAGCTTTAAAAAGATAAATAACACATGTATAAAAAACCTTTATTTGGTAAAAAACAATTAGACAAAAAGATATTGGAAATCGGAAAAATATTTTGGTTTAACCTAATAAATGCATATTCTTTAATAGTTTAAAACAGCTATTTAAATAGCGACGTGTCAATTATATGAAAATTCTTCGTGAAAGTTAGTAAGACTCACTTAAATATTGAACAATGTTGATTTGAATTTGGCGTGAATGTTTATCCACATAATGTCCAAGGCGCGTAAAAGCAATCAAACTCTTAATATTTTTCTAAATTTTTAAAGAGATTTTATGAAACATTTACTCTGCATGTTCAAAGCTAGGAAAAGGCAATATTTTCTCCCATAGAAAAATATATACCTTACGCAAGATAAAATATTCCAATTTATATTTTTCCTCAAAAGTTCATGGTAGTATGAGATAATATTTTAATCGAAAACCCTACGAGGTTTTTTGGATTCGCAAATAATACGAATCGACTAGGTTTTGTTGTTATTTTAATTTCCAGAGACGGACGGAATGACAGTTTTTAGTTTCGGAATCCTGTATACGGAATAAAAAATGACCGGAATTCTGCGCGTATCTGGTGTTTATGTTTACTTGAAATTCGAAATTAAAATAAACAATTTCAGTATCCGGAATTTTATAATTTAATAATTTACATTTACAACTTCAAATCTCTTGCCCAATATGATATATCTGATTGAGCATTAACGCTCTAATTTATTCAAAAGAGTTATACCAGTGAGTCATAATCGGTTACCATTTTGAAATTCCCTTATTCATTATGACGACACACTGAAATAAAACAAAAACAATATCAATAAAAATCGTTGTATGGTTAAACTCGTCCTCCCAAAAATGAGACAGTAATCCTCTTTGAAAACAAAACAAAACACTACTAAATGCTAAAACTAAAGAGAAGTATACAATCAGATGATATTATAACGGACGACTCATTTTTGTTGAATTTTAAATCATTTTCCCGTTTGGTTGGAATTGATAGGCTTTTTTTTCAATTTTGTATAGTTTAATTCGTTATTTTTCGGCTTTCAATTCTCTCGATTTAAAGAACAAAGTAGCTCACATACTTCTAAATATCTTTTGAATGTAATTATAATATCATTATTTTTTAATCGGAATGAAACGTAGTTTTTAATGGCATAAAAATGTTGAAATAGAAGCAAAAATGAAAATGAAGTTTTAACAATATTTAATCACATCTTATTAATGTCTACATGCAATTAGAAAACTTATATTCACGTAAAATTGACTGACTTTCCTTAAAATATCTCCCGTACTTTATATTTTTAATTTTAGATTTAAAAGACTTCCGTGCTCCTTTTTTTGGTAATTTTTTCCTTGTGTAAGGATATTTAATTAAATTGTTTTAACTGTATTTTCCATTATCTTATTCGTTTAATCTGAAAAAAAACCCTGAAAAGTGTAGGTAATCCGCAACAACCATTTTTATAGTTTTATAGCGCTTCTAAATTAATAGTCAACTTTTAAGTAACTTTTCCGATTTTCTTTAAAGTAACTGACAATAACCATATGTTTACTAAATTATCTTTTAAACCGGCTCTATGAGCTTTAAATGCGCATTTGGCTTGCTGGCTGACATGGATCTTCGAATATATTGAACCTTACTTTTGTGGCATGCTTCCTTTCTTTATATATCAATTGCAATTACAAGACTTATGCGAAATTCCCGAAGACATCATTTCAATGACTATTTTCAATTCCGAAAAAAACGTTAATCAATGTTTTGCCGGTTTTACATAGGTTTTACGCCTGCGTCATTGGAAACTAAAATAAAACAAAATAAATTCAGTTTGCTGGTTAATAGCTTTTCTCATTTTTTGAGGTTGTTTTTGATACAATTAATTTATCATTAACATTTCAAGTCATACTATTTAATTTTATAGAATATATTTTCTATCGAAGCCTATATATTCATTCTTTACCTGCAAAAGAGTGATGAACGGACTGCGTAAAAAACAAATTGGAGAAAAATATGATTATAATTAAAGCAATTTTTATTCACAAAAAGTTTTAACACTAATTTATTTATAAATCAAGCTGTTCTGAAGCTTTTTATCATTGCACTCAACTGACACGATCACTGAGTATACTGCGAATTTTGCAAAAAAAAGTGTGGACAATTTGCTAAACCACGCCTTTCAAATTTTATATTATCGTTTTTGAATTTAAAAGCAAATTAAACACTGTTACTCAATATTTGTAGACGATTATAAAAATACATTGAATCAAATTCGTTTTGAAATTTGTCCACGCCTTTTTGAAAAATTCGCAGTACCAATTACAAAGTTTTTTTTTTAAAATATGCAATAACAATTTTGCGTAAATATATAAATTTATAAGTAAGAAAGTTAGATTCCGAGTATTGAACAATACATAAATCCAAAACAAATTGCTGAATTTAGCTTTTTTTATACTGTACTTTTCAGAGATCGGTAACGGAAGACCGTAAAATAAGAAAAAATTATAGTCTCGTCGGGAAAGCGAATGTTTCATGTACTCCTTCAACGTCTGTTATCCATTTTTTGAGACAACACACTTCGATGAGATACAAAAGAATGGCCGTCTAAACGATAACCTCACTTTTTTCTGATTTTTTTGCTCTTCCGATCTCTGAAAAAGACAATAATTTAAAATAGTCTTGAGGCAGATGCATTTTTTTGCTCATCAAGTGGCTGAGAGAGTCCGGTGTTTCTCATAATTTGCTCATTGAAGTTGTTTTTAACAGTGGAGAAGTTTTACAGTATCGTAATTAGAAGAAATATATATTTAAAAAACACGAGGAGATTTGCTTTTTTCATGGTAGAGACTAAGTTTAACTCGTTCTGTCTTTTTGAACTTTTCAAAGTTTTAAATACTTTTTCATATAAACTTTTTTTGCTTCACACGGAATAATTCCTTTTTTCAGGTAATCAACAAGAACTATGGAAAAATTGGCAATAATCTTCGCATTTATTGCGATTGGTTATTGCCAATTACCATTGGACAATCAAATAGGTTCTATAAATGATCAAACAAATAGACCTTTAACAGATAGCGATTACGAAACGGTAACTATTTTCGATAATTGACAGTCGTGGTAAAGAAGATGACCATTTTTTTATATGTAATCTCTAAGTGAGACGATTAATGAGTGGTGGCACTAAACTAATCGCTTCCTTCTCTATCCCCATACTAAAAAAATGACATACAAGATAGAAATAAATTAGATACGCCTTACTGTGTCGCTGAGTACCGCAGTTTTTTTTACCAAACACGGCTGGCTGAAATTATCTTGGAATGGAACCGAAAAACTAATAAATGAACAATTGAAGAATGTAGTTCCATGCTTCCTCTATGTGCTGCTGCTCTTCTTCCCCATTTTACAGTGATCCAGATGAAATGCGAACGTTCTTAAGTGGGGAAACTTTTAAAAGTATTTTCTTATTGTTTTTATGTGTGCTCTATGAAGACAGATCGAAAACTAGCTGCGATTGTCCGACAAATTGTTGATTATTACACTTTAAAACAGTGTCAAGACATATTTATAATGTAACAGAATCTTCCTGCTCTGGAGAATGAGTCAAGTCGCCGACGTGTCATGCGAAAATCATAGTCTTTAAAAACCCTTAATTATTAATTAAAAAACCGTTAATTATTAATCCTCAAAGTATATTAATAAATTAATTTTAAAAACATCTCTAAACATCTCGAACGATGCACTGATCAAATGGCACAATAGACATCGAGCTTCCCTATTCATGTACCCTATTTTACCGTTTCATTGGATTCCTCGACGCAGACGGTTTTGTTTTCATCATTTCGATCAAAAGAGAAAATATAAGAGAAGTTGTTATGCACAAAAGTAGTGAAGAATTTTTCCTCCTCCGATGGGAGAGGGGGGGGGGATGGTTGTTTGTTGTTGTTGCTCTTATGTTTATCATTATGCAAGGAATATAATGTAAGAATTAAAACATGAACATGAATATATGGCTACATTTAAAGATAAATTTTAAACTAATGAAGTGGTAATGAAAATGAAACACTCTTGATATATAGTATATAAACAACTGGAGGGATGAATAAAGATGAGATATCTTATTAAAACTTAACAAGGAAGGCTGACGAATATGGAGTATGCTTATCTGACACCACTCTACTTTGCCTAAGGAAAGCTATTGGCGTGCTTCCGTTATGTCATATTTAAGTGAAAAAGGTGCCCATAGAGAAGCTCCCTTCATCAGTGGTCGTAAGAGCAAATGAGAAACGAGGGATGTATTCCGAGAAAATGAAGGATTGGATCGATAACATTTGGAGACCAATTTTTTCTAAAAATTCTGATCTTAAAAAGGGATTCGGCGTTGTCATCTAGAACCTAGAGGAGCTTAATCAGCTGTGCACATTAGCAGTTATACCGGGTGGATTGACTAAGTATCTTCAACCATTGGACGTTGCTGTGAACAAACCATTTAAGGATAGATTAAGGAACTGCTGGGAATATTTGATGGCCGCTTTGAGCCAAGCAACTTTCACTAGAAATGGGAACCGAAAGAGACCGTCGTACGCAACTGTGACAAATTGGGTATCCAACAGTTTTTATAGCATTTCCGATGATGTTATTTTTAACGGATTTAGAAGATCTTTAAGCCAAGATTATGATAGTGTTATGGAAGTTTTATGTGATAGATTCAAATGTCTTTAATGTGCTAACCTTGTTAGATATATATATGCTTTTTATTGTTATCGGTTTTGGTTGTTTTGATAGCTAATGTATCCAAAATTTGTTATCGATTAGTCAATAAACAATTCCAACTTTTATTTTGAGTAGAACTGTTTTCATTAAATATTCTGATGACAGACGAGTGTGTGGAGACATTAGACACGAAATGAGAGAAATCTATCTCTCCTCCCACCACCTCCCACCACCTTCGAAATAGTGTACGAACGAAATCCAATAAAACGGTAAAATAGGGTACTAGTTCGTTTACTTGAAATGTATAGTAAGTACTCCTTACAAATGAAGTGTTTTCACTCGAACTATCAGATTTTTTTAAACAGGTGTTATTGTCCTTTTCAGAGATCGGTGTAAAATTTAGGATGAAATAAGGTTCTTGTTTGGACGGTCACTCTTTTGTATCTCATCAATTTCTGTTGTCTCAACATATGGGCTGCCTAAATTGAAGAGGAATAGAAGAAAAAGTCGTTTGTGACCGTGTGGTCGTCCAAACGAGAATATCATTTATTCTTTTTGTGTTCTTCCATTAGGATCTCTGAATATGACAATATCAAAATATAAGAAAGTGATTTCTCAAATCTCAAATTATTCTCAAATAGTATCAATTTGAACATAAAATAGATCAAATCAGATTGATTACTTTTGTTTTTTTTTTAATAGAAATTTTCAATTTCTCATAGCTTGATAATAGATTTCTAAAAAAAATTAAAAGTAGGGGAACCTATTGTCGTGGTTTAGGTTCGATTTAAAGGAGCATTGCGAATAATAAAATGGTATCGCTTGGGACTGGTGTAGATTTAATTTGCAAATTGTTTATTATTTCGCTTTTATATCCTAAATATAATAAATGACATATAATATTTTGTTATAATAATTATTATTAATGTAACATCAATTTATTAAGACAAAACAATAATTTGATGAAAAAGAAAAGCGAAATAATAAACAAATTGCAAATTAAATCTACACCTGTACCAAGAAAGACCATTTCTTCTTTAAAAATGTTTCTTTAAATTGACTTCCAATAACCTACACCACGACAATAAAGGAATCTACCTGCAAAGTTTTAAAAAATTATAATTAAAACACTTCTCTAGTTAGGCACAAAATAAAAATAAAGACATTGCAAGTTTTAAACACTCTTTATTAAAATCCACGTGACAGTTTCCAAATAATATTACAGCAATATTATTGTCTTCTCTTCTTAAAATATCTCTTAAACGTTAGGTTTTGAACATATGTTATATTACTTCTGGTTTTAAGATTTAATTTGATTACGTGGGATGCATAGTTTTCGAGGTTTTTTTTTTCAGAAAACAAAAATATGATTTCTTTTTGGCCGTTATTTGGGATATTATAGAGAGGGTGACGGAATACGTTATTAATTGATTAAAAACTCTAGTTCCATGAATTCGGAAAATATTTATTATAAAAACTCAAAAAACGAAACTTGGAATTGCTCCTTGTGTTTATTGATGCATCCTGATTTTAAAGCTCAAAAAATTCTATATAGTTCTGCGCAAACTTCAGATCCTTTTCCGGAATCTCTTAACTTAACTTCTCATGCCATTCGAGATAAACCAAAAAAATTCGAGTCAAAACAAACGTTTATTCTTTTTCTTTTTCCTTTAATTAATTTATCCGACTAGTAATTAAAAGTGTGACACAATTTTGCGGAATATTTCTCTATATATAACTTCAGCAAAATAATATTTCAGGCTTAAAGTTAAATGTTGTGAGTAATTCAATCTGGTTTTCGTATTCATACTTTTTTGTTTTTGATTTTTATTTTTGATTACGAAATTGTAAATTTTTTCATCCATCCCACAAGTTTCACATTATCTCTCATTAAATAGCCAAACATTTTAGAACTGAATCCTAAAGTCACAATTACTTACTTTTTTGATTGTGTTTGACTGCAGATTCCTGTTCTGAAAGTTTCACGTTCATGCCAAATCTAAACGAATGTTTTTTATAATTTAAACGTGTATTACTAACTTACACGTATTATTTTCATATTATCAAAATCTAAGAATATGAATAGTTTGATTTTATCATTTTTGAATTATTTTCAATGGTCTTAATGAGAACGTGAATAAATATTCAATTTATTTTAAAAATTTCTCTGTTTTTCATTATATTTCTTCAAAATTTCTAGATCACGTCAGATTTATTACTTTTATTTTTTATAAAAATAAAATTGGAATTGTCAATTTCTCAGATTTTGATAATATATTTTGGCACGTCATTGTTACTAGCCCGTCTTAAACTATCTACAAAAATGCACTTCTTGTCGAAATTTACAATATGAGCAACTTTTATGTAAGCCCCCAACTTAACCATTCAATTTGGTGTGAACGTTTTGTTCATGCATACCAGTGGTGGGTGGGACCCCATTTCTTGGAATTGCGGGCGGGCGAAACCTTTAAAAAATTCAAAATTTCAAAACCCGGTACCTCCTTTTTTTAGGAAAATACCCGGGTCGCGGAGAGGACCGGGAGGAGTCCCTCCCATCACTTATACATACCTACAACCAATTAACTATATTAACAAAGTAATTTGATCTGTTTTTTACAGTTGTTTCATCGAACAAATGTTCCAAGATTAAAAGCAGCTTTATCAGCACTTCGTCAACGATGGAGCTCCAAATTGCAACAAATGCCATCAAGAATTTCAAATAATGGCGCAAACTCTGTCCAACAACCGGTTAATAGTTTGTAAAATAGAATGGACATGTAGGGGCGCATTTTCACACATAATCATATATATGTTTTTATTTTTTCTGTATCCACTTACTTTAACCTTTGCTCTATTATACAGCTCTATTATTAAAATTGATAAAAATCAAGAGTGGAGACAGAAAGACAAAAACAAATGTGCTGTTATATGCGCTCCGAATTCATCAATTTCCTTTCACTGGTTAATGTTCTTCATTCTTTAAGATGTATATGTTGCGACCCAAGTCACGTGATAGAATTAGGAGTGAAGGAGATACACTTCCACAAGTAAATCGAGCGGCTGGCTTGAATGACTTGTTGTACCAAGGCGACATGATCCTCACAGAAAATCAAATTTCAACAATTTTGGAGGATAACGGAAGGGAAAAACGACAAGCTTATAGGTTCGTGATTGGGAATCAGACAATTCTAGAATAGAATAATTCTAGAATATGATTGTACAGGATCATAAAATCCTTTAATTATCGTCTTATCAAAATAACACCAAATTAAAGTCAAGTTGTTTTTTATCGTCGTGGTGATAGTCCATAAATTTAAGGAAGCGCTATACTTTTTTAGTTAAATATTACGGACGTTAACGTAAATTCAGTAAATGTAATTTTTTTAAATATATAGTGTATTTCAAAATAGTTGACGACGCAATCACGCTGCAAATACGGCATACTAATTCAAAATCATTTTCAAATCGATTATTTTATTTTATTTTTGTGACAATTTTAATTGTTATTACTTATATTTCACGTTTATTAATTAAAAATTATTAAAATAATCGATTTGAAAATGAATTTTAATTAGTATGCCGCATTTGCAGCGTGATTGCGTCGTCAACTATTTTGACATACACTATATATTAATGTAAATTTTTTGACGTAAATTCATAAAATAATCAACATCATTAAATCAAGGAAAAAACAGGATGAGACAATAAATTTAAAAAAAAACTTGGACTAAAATTTAAAGGCCACGACACAATTCAGAACACTGTTGAATCCGAACGCGTCGGTTGAGAACATAACGCGCTTCGGCGACGGACGCAAAAGCTTTTAATAAGAAGACTTAAATGTTTCAACAATTTAATATACAGTAAACATATTTCTTCTCTCTTAGCCTGCTTCTGAATACTTAAAATGAATGTTTTTAAGAATTATCTCGTGAACAAAGGGTGCTTAGTTCACGGTGGCCGCGTTCGGATTGACCAGTGGAATACTTTGCTAACCTTCATTCAAATCGATTATATTCACCGGATTATATTTATAAATCTTAATTAGTTAAAATCATCCTTAAATACAGTTCTAAATACAGATTTAGAGAATTTTTTAAATCTCACGATTGCTTTAATAATGTGTTCTTTATATTGCTCACATACTCTATTTCAGGGATCAGTTTTATCCTTCCACAACATGGGGATCTACAGTATACTATTATTATGACCAAACCGCGAGTAAGTTTTGATTACCTGAAAACATTAGTACATAGAAAAGGTTATGTCATTTTTATGTTATTAATAAATTAATTGGCATACGTCGTAAAAAGGGATTAACACATACAAAAAATAGTAGACAGAAATTGACTGATTTTTTAGACGATAATTGTTTAAGCTTATAAATTTTATTTTGAAATTGTGAGAAATTTCAATTTTAATTTTATATGACAATTGTAATAATTGTAACGACAGTAATGATTGTAAAATCAAAATATAATCAGTCCGACCTGAACTAAAAATAACTAATAAAATAAAGATAATTTATTAATACAAATTGACGTTCTCATTGAGACCATTTGAAAATAATCCGAAAATGAAGGAAATGAACTATCAATTTCGTACAAATTAGTAATAAATCAGTAAAAAATAATTTCTCTTTGGAGCATATTTCCACCTCCTTATTAGCAAATTATTACAGCTCCAAAAATACGTCAAGCATTTGAGGAAGCCGTAAACTATTGGCAAACACATACATGCATTAACATTGTGCAAAGCAGCACCGGTAACTTATTCAAATATTATCAAAACCTGAAATTTATTAAATTCCAGCTCTTCACCGCATTCGCGTCTTTAAAGGGCAAGGATGTTATTCTTACGTCGGACGAATCACAGGAGTTCAAGATTTATCTCTAGGAACCGGTTGTGAAGAGGTAAAAGAATGTTTTTCTCGTCGACATGAGTTATTCCATAAATATTCAATTAGTTACTGAAAATTAAACTTATTTTTATGTACGAAGCATCTACGATATTTTGATAAAACCTTGGTTGTTATACTGTTCGAGATCGGTGCCTAATGTAAGAGCAAAAAAATAAGAAAAAATGATGGTCTTGGATGGACGAAAACACTTTTCCATCTATTCCTCTTCTATATTCATTATTTGAGACAACACATATCGATGATATAGAAAGACTGGCCGTCCAAACGAGAACCTCATTTTTCTCTAAATGTTTTCCTCTTCCATTAAATGACAACATCTGTAATTTCTCGTGAGCTACACATCCACTCCATATTTAAGGTGAGAGCTCAGAAAACATGCTCATTTATAGTTATGAAGTAAAATAAGTAATGTTCTCTATAGCTTAGATTGTGCTTGACCAATTTATGTAAAAAATATTCTGGTAATTAATACGTGTACATTTTTAAGTATTATAAAATCTTCATTTTCATTTGGTGTGCACATCGAATACAAGATAGAATTAGAAATATATATTGAAAAATAACTGTTTCTTTTTCTTGATAGTAATGTCTCATCTGTCGTTGAAACCCGTTTCTTCTTAATTTCTGAATTTTTCTGTGTTTAAATTTCGTAATGTTTTAATGCAACTGCAAACCAATTTGAGGTGAAACAGAGTTTAAATATTATATAAAGTACATTACATTTGCTACAGTAATTGTTTCATTATCTAGATCAGTGATGGACGGAATTCCGTTCAAATGCAGTTTTATTCCGTGAAATTTTTCTGATTTACAGAAGGGAAAAAATTGTATGTTGCCATTTTATGATACTGTAACATGCTAATTTCAAAAAATGGTTTACTTAATTTGAATGAGTATATTCAATACTTTTAGACATCTCATAGGTTAAAATAACATGTTATCTAAATTATCAACGGTTCTGTGAAGATAAAAAGATGCGATGAACACGATAATAAAGTGTTCTCTGTTAGTTCTCTGTTATTCTGTCTGGTATTTTTTTCTGCTGCTTCCAATAGATTGAATCCGCTCGTTCCTAGTGTCACGGGGACAAACTAAGGTTTTTTACTAAACCATCATATTGTGGCACCTCAGGAGGTGTGTATTTTTAATTTTTATTCTGCTGTTCTGGTCGCATTAAGAATAATGGTCACGGAGAACGATAAAGAGGATGTTATCAACACTTCAACCTGCTCCCCACCTGCCAAGAGGAGCCGTACTGCTCGTGGAAGACCACCGACGAAGCGCAGATCTGCTGACGTCGCACAGGGAAGGAAGAATTTGTCGCAGATGGTGACCGAGCTTCTCAGCAAAAACAAAGCGCTCGAGGAGGACATCAAGAAGTTAGGTGATAACTATAACAACCTCCTTAAGTTATTAAATAATTTGTCCGTGAAACTAGATAATTCATTAGGGAAACCCTTGAATTTAAGTTCTACGTGCCCCCAGTTGAATAAGAATAATGTTAAAATTAATTGTTTCGAGGAGAAAGAGAAAGCTCGTTCCCTCGTGATAATTAATATGCCAGAGTCGAGTAATCAGTCGGCACAGGGGAGAGCTTATGAGGATCGTTGGAGGGTATCTTACCTCCTTAACTTCCTGGATGTTGAGTGCATCCCCACTGCGGTCTACCGTATGGGTAACCACTTCCCCAGGAAGGTTAAGGTGGTAATGCCTTCTTCATATTACCAACAACTAATATTAAAACGGGTTCATTGGCTCTCCCGCTTTCCGCAAAAAAACCTATACATAAGGCCATCTATGAGTAAAGCGGAAAGGGAAGAGAGATGGCGAAACTTGAGGAAAGAGAGGAAGCCGTATTCAGTTGTGGTCTCTTCGGAGAAAAACACTGCTGAACATGTGCCAACTCAAAATCCCGGGGTTTCGCAGTCTTTTCGGCGAAAAAAAGCCAGAACATCCAGCAAATAAACAATGAGATATCTTTTGATTGTAATTTGCTAGCAAAATTATGCGTTTCTAACATTCGTTCGGTTGTTAGAAACGCAAAATTTCTAAATTCATTTCTAAGGGTTGACCAGCCGACAATCATGTTTCTTACGGAGACTTGGTTGTCCTCTGAGAAACCTAATTCTTTATTTTTATATGATTTATCACAATTTTTGGTTTTTCGATGCGATAGGTTACTTACCAGAGGTGGCGGGGTTGCAATCATTTGCAACTCTCTGCTTTCGCCTAATCTGGTTAAGAACTATTCGCATTCTAATTCTTTTGATATTATTGCTGTTGATGTTTCTTCCCCTTCTGGCATTTTGCGTCTGATATGCGTTTATCTTCGTCCGGCCTGTCCGCTTAGTGATTTTAAATTATTTATTGAAATATTATCGGACCTTTGCTCATCTGATGTTAATTGCGTTATTGGTGGGGACTTTAACCTTCCCGGAATTGATTGGATGTCACTTTCTTCTGATAATGTTTCTGGTAGCTTACTTTTGAATTTCTCAGATTCCCATAATCTGACTCAAATTGTTTCTGATGGAACTCGTAAGGCAAATATTCTTGATCTGCTTTTTGTTAATTTTCCAATGTGTTCAGTTAAAATTAGCCCTCCTATAGGTAATTCTGACCACAACACACTTAGGATCTCATTTAACTTTAATGTTAAGTCACAAGTTAATGAGGAAGAAATTTATTTTCCAGTTATATCAAAGGATATAAAAAAACAGTTAGTCTTGGAATTATTTACTTACGATTGGGTCTCAATGTTCAGCTATTCTACTGACGCCAGCATTCTTTACCAAGAATTGCTTGATTTCTTAGATTTCATTTTTCACAAATCGGTACCTTTTAAGAAAAAGGTGGCAGGACATTTAACACTTCCCACTTATTTAGTGAAGTTATATAACTATAAAAATTACCTCTGGGATGTAGCGTGTTCTTCTAAATCATCTTCTGATTTTTACAATTTTTCGATTTATCATAAGAAATTTACTAAGAAGTTAAAAAAGTATAACCGCTCGGTTGAAGAAAAGATAACTTCATACCTTGGTTCTAAAAAATTCTTTAAATATATAAATACTAGAATTAAAGACACTCAACACTGTGTTAGTTTATTCTGTGAATCTTCAAACTGCTCAATCTCTGATACACTGTTAATCTCAAATAAATTTGCTGAATTTTTTGCTTCAGTTTATGATAAAAAATCTCAGTTAAAGGACATTGACTTTTTCTCGTCAAATGTTAACGTTGAGGGTATGGAACTCCCTTGGTGTTACGCATCTGACCTCTTAAAATTATTTAACAAGACACGGTCGAACTTCACCGTTACACCAGATGGCCTGCCTTTTGCTTTCTTAAAGGCAATATCTGAATGGTTGGTTCAGCCTCTGTCTTATATTTTTAATTTATCTATGATGCATGGCTCAATTCCGAGTCAATGGAAACAATCGTATATAACTCCGATTCCAAAATGCACGTCTCCTAAAGTATGTGCAGACTATCGTCCGATATCAATTACGTCTCAAATTTGTAGAATTTATGAGAGATTCCTGAAAAGCAAGCTTATTGCTTACTTGGATAGTATTAACTTTTTTTGTCATTCACAACATGGTTTTCGACCCCGCCGGTCAACCACAACACAAATGGTCGACTGTTTAAATGACTGGACTTTAGCTTTGGATGAAAACATTCAAACGGATGTTATTTATTTTGATTTTTCGAAGGCATTTGACAAGGTAAATCACGAAATTCTTTTGAATAAGTTAGTTAAAATAAATCTAAATAAGAATCTTCTTATTTGGTTAAGAAATTTCTTGATAGAACGTTCTTTTATGGTTAAAATTCACGGATCTTTCTCTGATGCACATCCGATAACATCTGGTGTGCCTCAGGGAGGGGTACTCAGTCCTTTACTGTTTAGTATTTATGTTAATGATCTTCCGTCGGCTATCATTTCACCATCTGTATCAATTTCTCAATACGCCGATGATGTTAAGCTTTACTCGAAAATTATAAATTCAAATCATTTAGAACTACAGTCTGCTATTTGTGATGTCTTAAACTGGGCGGAAGCGAATAAACTTCCATTAAATTGCTCAAAGAATAAAATAATATCTTTGCATAAAAAACCAGTCCTATATGATTACTTTGCTGGAGATGTTAAGATTAATAGGGTATCAGAGATTCGAGACTTGGGTTTCATCGTTTCTGAGAAACTTGACTTTTCTTCACATTGGAAAAGTTTCATTAATCGTGCAAACCGTATGGTCTACATGATTTTCAAATGCTTTTCCTCACTAAAGCCACAGTTCTATTTATTGTTGTATAAATCACATGTACGGTCTCTCCTTGAGTATGGTACGCAAGTATCATTTCCGACCAAAGTTGCTGATGTTAACTTGATTGAGAATGTTCAGAAGCGATTCACTAGGAAGCTTTATTGTAGAATCAATCGTAAGTATATTTCTTTCAACGATCCTGATTACATTTCTTATGCAGAGCGTTTGAAGCTTTTCAATTTAGAAACTTTATCTAAGAGACGAGAAGATTTGGATTACAAGTTCCTATCAAAAATACTGTTGGGTAGGGCTCAAGTTAATTGGAGAAAACTTTTCTCTATTAATCCTTCTACAAATCGTAGTGGTATTAGATTAACGTTTAAGCCTCCATTGAAATCAATTCGTAGAAAGTTTTTTGTGGCACGTTCTGTGCAATTATTCAATGAAAGATGTAAGAAATTGTCGGAGAATTTAAAACGTAAGCTACATTTGGCGATTCTGGGGAGTCTTGAAGTTTCCCCTAATTAATGTTATTTATCAAATAGACAAATACAACTTTAGCCTTATTTAGTAGTTTCATGTTTATTTGAAAACATTTATTTTTGACAAAAAAACTCTGGCATATTAGTTATCACCCTCCCCCCACCCTACGTTTTTGTTACATTAGTTTTTTTTATGTTGCTATCATTTATTATTTTCTTAACTTTACCTAGTTTATTTTGTTCCTTCTTTAGATTTTTAATTAGTTTTATTTTATGGTCAGTTTTTCATTTATTTATATTTTCATTTAATTTAAATTTTAATCACGTGTCTAGCACACGTAGTCTAAATAAATAAATAAATAAATAAATAATCGAATTGAAATGTCAAAAATATCTGATCACTTATCTAGATATTGTCCTTTTCAGAAATAGGTTCCTAATGAAAGAGGAAAAAATTAGAACAAAAGTGAGGTAAACTCTTTTGTAGCTCATCAATGAGTTGCCTCAAAAAGTGGGCAGCACACATTGAAGAGGAGTAGATGAAAAATTTATTTTTGACCAACCAAGTCTATCATTTTTTTCTAATATTTTTGCTCTCCCATAAGGCACCAATCTCTGAAATGTACAATACGTGCATATACAAAAATTTAATAACGTATAACTAACCTTCACGTGAAATATTTTGAATTTTATAAAACTTGGGTCTTTTAACTATGTTCAATACCTAAATAAAAATTTGAAGCATTATATGAGACAGTGAATATATCGAAAACATCAAAATATTCAAATTGTGTATTAAAATTGTCATTTAGTTTGGAACAGCCGCTCACGAATTGGGACATGCATTGGGCTTCTTTCACACTCAATCAAGATACGATCGTGATAATTATATTACAATCAATTACACGAATATTGAAGTTTATTATTGGTTATTAAACTTACATAAGTGACAATATAACTATTTCAGCCATCGTTTATGGATCAGTTTGATAAAGAATCCCCAACTACCAACTATAATTATGGTATGCCGTATGATTATGGATCAATAATGCAGTACGGATCAACAAGTGCGTCAAGAAATGATCAGCCAACAATGATTGCAAAAGATTATGAATATCAAGATACAATGGGTTCAGACTTTGTTGGTTTTTATGATGTCTCCATGATGAATGAGCATTATAAATGTAAAGGTGAGAGCACGCCAAATGCAATCAGAAAAATAAAAGATTATTAAAGCAATATAAAGCGATTTTGAGATATTTTTAGAAAAATATGATCGAAATAGTTTATAATCTACAAGTAAAAATTCTAAAAACACGCCTTTTCACACGGCTTTTCATTTTACGTACTCGCTAGATGAAGTGAATTAGCTTCACCCACACTAAAACAGATTTAAAATTTTAAGAATTTTTACATTTTAAGAATCGTAAAAACAGCTTTAAGTGGTGATTCTGTGATATTACAAAATTAATAACAATCTTAATAGTGTACTAGAGAGACCAGATATAGTCGGAATTCCAAGTTTCGAGAAGAAAATTCAGTTTTTTAAATTTTATTCTGGTTACGAATTCTATCTAGATTCACTGATTTTACTATTGATTATGGATTTTCTTTTTTCATTACGAAATCCGGTCATACTGTTCCAGATAGTTTAAAGTTATTCTTTTATTAAAAGTTAATCTGATTACCCATTTTTTCGTTCTGCATTCCACAAATTAACTTCGTCATGTTTCTAGTCAAGGTTTCATTTATTATGCATTGATTACCGTAAGGAAAATTTTCAAAACCCGACACGCTTAAAAATTCTAAAAACGTTCTTTCCACTTGGCGTGCGAGAATTTTTATGAGAAACAACCTGGCGTAAGACATAAAAATATGATTTCTGATTTTAATTTTGCACTACGATTCTTTAAATTTAATAAATAATAAACTTTAGAGCTCTGTCCTGCATTAACATCAGCAAAATGCGAAAATGGTGGTTATCCGCATCCACGTGATTGCCAACAATGTATATGTCCTTCAGGCTACGGTGGTCCTCTCTGTGATAGAAGAGTAACCTAGTACAATAGAATAACCATAACACCTATTTCTAATTTTCAGCCAGACGGATGTGGCGGAGTTTTAACTGCCACCAATGAATATCAACAAATAACTGAGAGCGTAGGTGATGGAATCCCAAAACTCCGTGGTCAACATGATCTTTGTCATTATTGGATTGAAGTTTATACTATACTCTATTCTATTCTATTTAATATTATATTGTAGGCGCCAGAGAACCAAGCAATTGAAATTCGAATCAATTCTTTAAAGTCAATCACGATCGATGGTTGCATATTCGGCGGAATTGAAATCAAAGCGCACAAAGATCAAAAATTAACCGGATATAGGTAAAATAATCAACGAAATTTTAGTTAATTATTTTAACCTAGGTATTGTTCGAGTGCGGATCAGAACACCGTTCACACTTCACAAAATAATCGTGTGCCGGTAATCCTATATAATCGGTATGGAAGTACAACAGCAAATGTTGATTATAGATTTGGTAGGTTTTTGTGAGAGGGGGGAAGTTCGAAATAATATCGAATTTACAACGACAACGATATGTAAACTAACTAGCAAATGACTCGATGTCCCCAAAGAAAAATATTTCGAAAGCAAAAAACGATTGTTTCGTTCTAATTTTAGTTTATAAAGCAAACTGTAACTGTTGAGGTTGTGATAGGTAAGGAAGGAATAATCAAGTACTTTATTGTTGAATTCTGGAAGTAGATCGATGGCGGTGTAGATCAACATCGTGGCGTGGTGGCATTCTTGGTCATGATGGTCGCATGAAGCGACAGTAACTGACAACGTTTAAAATAATAATATAAGAAAAAATTTAAAACTTTCGCATACTAGTGCACTGCCATTGTCGCGACCACATTTCCACTACTAATTAGTTGATGCACGCCAAATGAAAATGAATATTTTTGAATAATTAATATAGTATTATAAGCTTAATAGTGTTTTATTGAGAAAACTTATAAAATACATTTGTCAGGTGTATTCTAAACTATATTGATTACCGTTTGTTTTACCGCAGAACTAGATCTGAGTATGTCTTCTGAGTTCGCCGATTAAAGGCTTCATTTGGAGTGTTGATGTTATATTTGATGTTTTACCACTTTACCAATAAATCAAGTTTATATTTCACCTCGATTTTACAGCCACTAAGTACGTATTGCAAAAAACTCGCACCAATTGCGCAAAATTCAATTATCTAGTTCCTATTTCGAATGGTTTTAAAGCATTACAGCGCTAAAACGGTACAAAATTAACAACTAAAACCAAAACATGCCAAAAAATCTGTAGAGATCGTTTTGATAATTTTCTAATACAATTTTAATGTCTTAAGACATTTTTATTATACTTTGAGAGAAACTTATTGGTTGATATTGTTGATATTGAAAAATAACGCTTACAAAAGGGAAAAATGGGATGTTATTAAATCTAGGAAAATCGGAAATTGCTCCCGTCGGAAAATAAAATCCATTTCCGCCAAAGAAATCACGGATTATTACACCATAGACATTAAAATACTTCTTCAAACTTCAACGGATTAATTAATTAAAACAAAAGAGGATGCGTAGCATACCTGGTAGAGGATTTGATTCATGAAAAATCTATGTTGGTTCGATTCCTTTGAGATCTTTGATATTTTAGTCTTTTTTTATAAAAATGAGAAAAAAATCGAAATTTAAAATGAGATGGTGTAATAATCCGTGATTTTTGCAGATATGCATTTTATTTTCCGACGGGAGCAATTTCCGCTTTTCCTAGATTTAATAACATCCGAAAAATGTAGATTTATGAGACCTGCACTAAACACAACAAAAATTATAGCGACATCCTGTTATAGTTAAGTATTGTCCTTTTCAGAGATCGATGCCTAATGGAACAGGAAAATAATTATGATGGAAATCTCGTTTGAACGGCCATCTTCCCATCAATGTGTGTTGTCTCAAAAAAATGGACAGCCCATTTTGAAATGAAATACACGAAAAAGTCGCCGGTGGCCGTCTGACCGTCCATCCGAAACTATAATTTTTTCTTCCTTTTTTGCCCTTCCATTAGGTACTGAAAATCTCTGAAAAGGACAATAAAAAACAATATATTACTATTTTTTAATATGTACAGTATTAACTGATATCCTACTTACACTTATTACAAAAAATAGTTAATAAAATTGAAGCGGTTTAAAGTTTTTGAACAATAACATTATAATATAAAATCCTCTATTAATTGCAGTGTCACCTTCTGAAGCAATAACACCAACTACACCAGTTCCTATCGTTAATTCTTGTCAAGACGCACATCCCAAGTAAGTTAAAAACGTTAACACACTAACATGCATGCTTTGAGAAACCTGTTACTACTGTTCTCAAATTAATTACAGCTGTCCACTTCTTCGCTTTTTCGGAATGTGCGTTTATAAGAAAACGAAAAAAATGTGTCGCTTCACTTGCAAAATGTGCACAAATGGCAATTCATTTAATTCGAGGAGTCGGTTTAACCCGTACTGGAAGCCTTAATTCTTATGATGAAATAGTAACTAATAAACACATATTTTGTTTGAAGCATTTTTGTAATAATGACTTTATGACTATTCACCTCATACTTTAATAAATGAGTTTTCGAGGGTTTTGTAAAATTAAAATAATTTCAAAATTGAAAATTTTAAAATCATTATTTTTTTTTAGAAAAAATAATAGAACTTAAAACATTATAAATTTGAATTATTTTGTGGTTCTGGAAATAACAAGTTGTTTTTGAATATTTCTGTTGAAGAATGTTGAAGCTATTTCTGTCAAATTAATTTTCACTTATTCTCTTTTTAATGTATGCTTTCAAATCTTTGATTATTGTTTATAATGTTTATGGCTTTTGTATTACACTGATATGGCTTATTCCTATAAAAACTTACCAAGTTGTTTTTAATTCTTTACGCACAATATTTAAAATACTCGAACCCGTCTTAATTAGTTTCATAAATATAAATATTCAACAAAGACCATTATCATATTTCTTCACGCCTGTCACTTACAGATCTTATATTTCACCATTAAAACAGGAAACATAAGAACTTTCAATTTTAAAAACTCAAACATTTTTCAGTTGTGCTGCTTTTGCTTGGAACGGTTTCTGCATCAATCCATTCTATCCAATGAAAATCAGGCGTTATTATTGTGCTTACACATGTGGATTATGCTTTCCAATATTTTAACAATAAATGAATATTTTATTGAACTTTATTTACACTTTAATTTCTTTGGCGGGTTTGTCTTGAATAAATGTATTTTGATTGAAGCACAAATGAATAATCCCTTAATTATATGCTCTTCCATATATATGATGTTTGATAAATTGACTTGTTTCATGTTTTATTAAGATGATTTCATAAATATACATGTTGAGGTTTATATTTCAAATGTCTGGCTATTAAATAAATAATTAATTTGTGCATGTTCAGTTCTCGACTTCCGCTAAAACGATTATCATAGCAACACCAATATTTAGCACTTTTTTATAAAACCATCAAAATGATGAAGGAATATACGATTCATGACGTTGCTCAACATTGTACTCATGACGATTTATGGATAATATTCCGTGGAAAGGTTTGTTTGTTAAATCCTTCATTTTTTTATTATCATTATAATAAATAATAGAAATGATAATGGGTTTTAGCACAATAACCATCTTTGTTATTAGGTTGTACTGATTATAGAAAAATTAAAAACAATAGTATTTAAATTTAAAAAATTCCCCTTTTGAGTTTAAAAAATCTTTTGATAACCACGCCAAATTGTATGGTTATAAAACGAGCTCAGTAAACGTGCTCAAATCTTACTTCTTTGAGAAGATATTAATAGTTTCATGTTCTTTAAGAATGATTTGTTTAAATTGTCAAAAATAGTGTTTTCTCGAAAGCCCGTAAAAACTCTTACAGAATTTTGAAAATCGTAAAATCACTATTTCAATTTGACGTGATGATAAGTGTATTATCATTATATCAATTAAGATATTTTAAATAATTAGAAACAATACAATTTCGTTCCAAATAAAAAACACGATTTTCCGATCTTTAGCATGTATACAAAGTTTTATGTTAAGTTAAAATTACATATTAAAAATAATAGTATTTTCCCAAAAGTTTTTTCGTCTTTTCATTTTCGGTAGTCGCGGTCTTCAAACAGAAATTTCTTAAGCTAAATTTATTTAGTCATTTAAACTGTAACATTTAAAAAATATTAAAACAAGAAACATTAATACACGTCAAATTGAACGCTAAAATGCAGAGATCAGAAAGCGTGCTTAAATAAAATGTTACATTAAGATTTTAATATTTTTAGAAGGTTTAAAGAATAGCTGACAAACTGCCAATATTTATGTAAAATAGACGTAATAATGGTAAGGCAAACATAAATATAAAAAATCGTTTGTGGATTATTTGGTTACCATAATGTCTCTATTATTACAGTTCTCAAATTATAATGCTCTCCTAGCAAGGTTGTCGGAACAATAGTACGACTCCAACGCAGGCCCAAAATAATTTTTAAAAATTGAAAATTTAATCGACACCTATGCCGCGTTGTCCAAAAGAAAACCAGAGGCCGATTGCAAGATGTAAGCATTCAAAATTTAAAAATCTATTGTGCAAGAAAGCTATCATCCGATAAAGGATAAGGTAAATATAATAGGGAATGAACCTTAATAAAACCTTTCCCTATTGCGATTCGCCAATAGATTTTCTTGCAATCGGCCACAGAACTTTCTATCTTCATGTTCCTTTAAGACATTTTAACGACTCCATGAACACTATTATGACATACCGTAATAATAGAGATTTTACGGTAAATTACGCGAAGGTACCTACAAGGAAAATGGAAATTAATAGTAGATTTACGAATATAAAATAAAAAAATTAATTTAAATTCAAATTAAATTTTTTATATTAATCTACAAAAAAAGAAATTTTAAAAGTGGCAGCCCAAAAAGCATACTTATATAGTGTATTTCAAAATAGTTGACGACGCAATCACGCTGCAAATACGGCATACTAATTCAAAATCATTTACAAATCGATTATTTTATTGTATTTTTGTGACATTTTTAATTGTTATTGCTTATATTTCACGTTTATTAATTAAAAATTATTAAAATAATCGATTTGAAAATGAATTTTAATTAGTATGCAGCATTTGCAGCGTGATTGCGTCGTCAACTATTTTGAAATACACTATATATAATTATTTAGTAAATGGACCGGCTTCATATATAGTTTATGATATAAATGTCATTATTACGTGAAAGGTTTTTCAAAAATACACTCGTCCAACCTTTTAATAATTATTTACATAAAATAAAATGTTAATTTTTCATAATTTGAATAAGCTTTTCCAGTGATTTATGTGTAGGAAATTTCTAAAGTATATTAATTAGGTTTTCAATAATTAAACTAAATTTCTTAATTTTATTGATTTTTGACCCGCTTGGAATAGAATAGGAAAGTCTCATATATCAAAGTTCTCCGTGTTTTCCTCTATATGATGGTAACAAGAACAATTTAAAACCGTATAAGTTAATTTTTTAATTAAGAACAGGAAATCTGTTGAAGTTTAAATATTTTTTACCAAAAAAACTAACATCCATATCATCATATATTGAATCGAACAAATAATTTGTAGTGTTAAGGGTTCGAATCCAAAGTCCTATGTAAAATTAGGGTTTTAAAACAAATGATTAAAAACTATTTTCCGAATCATTTCTACAAATGCAAATTAGACAAATTTAAAGTGAACGAATACAAAGTTAGCTGAATTCAATTTTGAAACGAATTATAGAATAATTATCAAATGCAACAAACCGAGGGATTTCTTTCAGGTATACAACATGACTAGTTATTATCCAAAACACCCGGGCAGCACGGCAATGCTAAGATATGCAGGAAAAGTTTACTTTTAAATTTGTAAAAGAGGTAATGACGTATATTAAGGATGCAACGAATGCTCTTCCGTTGGTGACCGCTCATGGATTTGGCTGGAATTTCATTGTAAACAAACTAGAAGAATTGCAAATTGGTGTTATCAAAAAAGATTAATTGTAACTCTGAAATATATTATCAGTTCTGTTTAGCTGCTTCTATCTAAACATGATATTAATCTTTAATCTATAAAAAACTGTTAATTTAACAATTTTTACAGAAAAGTATAATTATATTTCAGTATTATTTTATATTAATTATATTTCAACATTTCATGTTTAGCATAAATGTCCATAACTAACTTCCTATTTTACCTATGTACGCCAAACAAAATGACTATTTTCAATATTTAAACGTGTATTACTAATTTACACGTATTATTTTCACGAAAATTTTCGTATAATTTTATTAGTCATTATTACTACCTCGTCTTGAATCATTTAAAATATGCGCTTCTTACCGAAATTTTCATAATGAGGATCTTTTCTGAGACCCAACTTAGCCATTCAATTTGGGGTTCATATGCTTTACGTTACAATAATTTATTTACTTAATGCGCTCTACAATAATAAATAATTGTTTTATTTGAAAACTTTTTTAAGCATAAGCTCTCAGATTTTTATATAATCTAATCTTGTTTTTCCTTCTTTTTTGAATAATTATAAAGCTTAATCTACTTAATCTTCATGTATTCAGATGCATATGTGCTCATGATCTGAGTAATTATGTTTTTCAGTTCCAGTTATATTGTTTCTTTTCTTTTCAGTCCAATTCTTCGGAATGTGTTGTTTGTTTGTTATTTGAGACAAATTTGTCATTTATCTTGTCTGTAAAACTGGGAAAAAGAATAAGAATATATAATCTTGTTGATGTGATCGTAAAATAATACATTTTTTATTTATGTTTCCTGTTTTCAGTAATCGGTATAAATAATGTCAGAGCATATTTTTAAAAAAAAGTTATATTATCTCAGTTTCGTTAAAATTGATGTTTTTATTTTTTATTATATTCATGTCTCTAGAACATTTAGTCCAAATGAATAAAGAAAGGTATCATCGTCATCAGTTGCCCACCTGGAAAGAAAACATAATTCCAAAGATGATGGTTCACACCGAATTAAAGTTGTGTTTTCCATAAACTTAAAGCCTGCGAGTTTATTTAAAGCTCCACGCCTAATTGAAATAGTGATTTACCGAATTTCGAGAATATTTTAAAGTTATTAGGGGACTTCTAGAAAACACTGTTCTTCACAATTTAAATAAGTTATTCTTAAACTACAGAAAAATGTTAATATCTTGCCTCGAAGTAAGATATGAGAACGTTTACTGAACTCATTTTAGAATCATGCAATTTGGAGTACTTATCAGCACAATTTTTTCTAAAAACTTGGTGTGAAGCTCTTTCTGATGTATTTTTGTTTGTAAAATATTGGCAAACATTTTGACGTTTAATCATGAGCATATCAATATCATTAAATCAAGAAGACAAAAACGTGGATTAAAATTTACAAGGCGACGATAGAATTCACAATAAGTTTCTAGTGTCGTTTTGTTATAAATAGGAAAGTTTTATATATTTATAACACAAACACTAACATTTCGCGAGCTAATATCAAAAAACTCATTTAATCCGTTATGTTTCTGATTATTTTTTGAAACTTCCTTTCTCTTTATTTCATTTTTTATTCTATTTGTTTCATTTTTAATAAACAAACTAAAAATCAGTCAAATAATATAAAGGGCTTCATTGAAACTAAAAATATTTAAAAAGAATAATTCTCAGATCAGCAATTAGTCGTCTTGTAAGAAAATATAGTAATATTGCAAATATTTTCGAGAGAAATAGTTATGACAGAAAGTAAAATTACATGACTTAAACTGAGTGTTTGTAAGAATATTTTCAATTTCAATGTTAAGGTTTTTAGATATTTTAAGGAAATTGAACTTGCGTAGATATTTAGCAAACGTGGAAATACAAAACTCACGCTTAAAAGTTCGAAAAATGGATTTTTCATCTGGCGTGCTTAAATTTAGCATATAAGATCAACCACAAAACTTTACATTAAACTTCAAGAATACTTATGAAGAAAGATTATAAAACCTTTTACAGTTATGACTTTTTCGATGTTAGGTATTGCCAAATTGATTAATTAAAATTATAACTTTAATCGCACGCCAAATGATAATTACGATTTTCTTTTTTTTATGCTGATGTTACAAATTTCACGTGTACTTTACATTAATATTGCCTACCCCAGTTTCTCATATTTTCTCTAAACTATCTAAAAATATTTAAATCTTTCCAAAATTTTAGATTTAACCACATTTTCTCAACTCGTGTTATTCGTCTTCCAGTTGGCCTGATTATAATCATTAAAAGTCCATTACGTTAATTTTTCCAATAGAAACGGGAAGTCATTCGAAAATGAAGAACTTCACGTTACACAATATGGTCCTCATTCTGTGAACATTTATTATCCATTCATTTTTGAAACTTAATTTAGTGACATCAACATTAAATCTCATGAGAATGCGTTCTTCTAACTCTTAACAATATTTTATGTCACATTTCTTGCAAATATTCGTAACCAAACTTTATCCTGCTGTAGAATTATTGTTTTCAGAAATTATTCAGTCACCCGTCTAGATTTCTCAATTACTTTTATTTTTCCTTTTGTTCGTTTGAGCACATAAATCAACTCGAGATTGTTAATATTAATTTCAATTGCATCTGATTGACATTTTTAATCTATCCGGATACGGATATTGAATGAAGATTTTAATAAAAACCCAGTATTATAAATACGAGAATGGTGGCTTTCTTTTCATATTTCATTGAAATTATTGACGTTGTTTGGAGTTTGTTTTTGATTTTCTAGAAGGTATTGTTTGTATTTGTATTGAATTCTGTAGGATAATTATGCTGTTTTTTTTTCGTATTGGTTAATATTTAATATTTTGAATACATTCATTTGCAAAAGCAGCTGAAGGGATCCTGTTTGAAAAAACCAATTCACAGTAGAAGAAATCATTAATGAATGGATGAGGAAAAAATAAGAAAAAAATGATATTCTGGTTTGGACGGTAACTCTTTTGTCTCTCATTAATGTGTGTTGTCTCAAAAATAGAAAACACACATTGAAGTGGAATACATGGAAACGTCCTTTGTGGTTGTCTAAACGAGAACCTCTTTTTGTCCTCTAAACAACAAAGTAAATCAAGTTCAAAGAAGTTACGCTTTAAAAAATCGCTTTTTTTGCAAGATGCGCAGTAGTTATGACAGTAAAATTAAATACTGTTTTATCCTGGTAGACTGAACATTGTTTTAAAATGACATACCACTAAAGCTTTATTTCAATCCATTCAATTTATTGAGAAAGGGATTCTGGGGAGTCTTAAAGTATCTGTATTCAAAGTTCTAGATCTAGTGTAATATATATATATATATATGATCAAAATATAAGAAATCGAAAATTCAATTTCAACATTTTTGATTTATTCTCAATGGTCTCAAAGAGATCATGAAACAGATATTCAATTTATGGTAATAGTTTCTTTGTTTTTCATTATATTTCTTCAAAATTTCTAGATCAAATCAGATTTATTACTTTTATTTTTTATGAAAATAAAATTGCAATTGTCAATTTCTTATATATAGTCGTCGCCAAATGCGATTACCACCGCAAAATGTGGCGCACTTTCTTAAATATTATTTTTCATTTAATTTTTATGATTATTTTCTTGTTTATGCTCGTTCGAAACTGTTTTTGCTTAAATAAATGGAAAAATACGTTTTAGATGTTGTTTCAATCGTGGAATAAATGTGGAAAATAATCATAATTCTAAAAATAAAATTTAAAAATAATATTTAAAAAAGTGCGCCACATTTTGCGGCGGTAATCGCATTTGGCGACGACTATATATATTTTGATAATATTTCAGAAAAAGAAAAAAAGTTTATGTGACATGGTGGTCTAAATTCTTCTCGGTTTAAATTATTGTTAGCTTTAGTAATTTGACAATGAAGTATTTACTGCCGTTTGATAATAAATAATACGAGAACAAAAAAGTTCAATTAGTTTCATCTTCTAATTTTCTACGAGCGAGACATATGGAAGCATCAAAGTGAGTGTTCTTTTCCATAAGAAAAACGGATTTATAAAACATTTTAAAGTATACTAATTTATCCAGATTTTGTTTTTTTTTCCCGGTAAGTCCCTGTAATTTATTTTTTCATTCTTATTTTTTTCAATATCTAAACACTACAATTTGCCTAAAATTTTAATAATTCCATTTTCCATTTTCCAATTTTTATTTCATTAAATTTTCCGCTCGATTACACGCGGAAATTCGGGTTTTGAATCATAACGATATTTAAAGAAAAAAGTAGCAATTCAAAAAATTTAAGCCAATAGTTTGTGATGATTTATTTGAACTCATTGATGAGCACAAGATAAACGGTGCAAAAAATCTTGGCTAAAAGACACATTACAATTTTTTCACGATTCTATTTCACTCATTCTCATATCTCAATTTGAATTTCTTAAATGTTTAGTTTTGATTCGATAATTATATTTTGTAAGAATATGTGAAGTGCCTAATTGGGATTCACAGTTTCTGTTCTCAATCAAGCTCTGCAAATTCCAAATATCTGATTTTAGATCACGAAATGGAAAACTTTCCGTTCCGCCCATCAGAGAATCGTTTTTGTCTAAAATTAGAAACTTTTGAAACATTTAATCTTATGTTAATTTTATGGAATATAGATTTAGATGGATTTAGTGTGCGAAAAGTATAAATCTGAATATTTATTATTTGCCTATATAATGTTTCAGATGAACCTTTTTTCACATAAAATTTCATGAATTTATTGGAAAAGCAAAAAAGAATAATAAAAAATATTATCTTTGGTCGAGACACAATTCAATTGTTTATTGTTTGTTTAAGCTCATCAAATAAAATTGATTACATTGTCATTTAATAATTGTTTTGTTTTTACTCTCATTCATTTGTTTCTTATTCTTGTTAACATGATAAATTTTCGTTTCCAGAGAGCTCTTTACAAATATTTAAGTTGGAAAATCAAGATGTTGTTTGTTAAACATTTATTCCGTGTTTTGATATTTTAAGTGTCCAAAACTTTGATTTCAGTTGAGCATAATTAAAAACCATTTATTCTAGAAGTAATAAAAACTCATTGAAAAAAAAACAAAATAAATCTTATAACGGTTTAATGCAAACTATCATTTATTTGCTTATATGAAATTCCAAACTTACAAATAACCAAATCCGGAATTAGAAATATTGAAAAAATACGGATTTAAAAATCTAGCGGAATCCAGAATTTGCACACTTTACACGAAGGGCACTTTGTTTTCTTGATACACAACATCGTGTTGTTTTGAACTCCTCAGAAACTGAAGCCTAGGCTCCCTTCCATTGTCACCGGCATGCATCGACGATCCAGTGAAAAGTCGTGTTAGCGATACTACAAGGCGGTACTCACCAACTCACCTGTGGTCCCGAAAGCCTCACTTGGTCCAACCCCCTAGTACTAGCTAATATGTACGACACCCCTTTGGTGGGACACTCGGAGGCACTCCAACTGTCATGGTAACAAAATAAGTTCAGTAAACCTGCTCAAATTTAATTTTCTGGATAGATATGAACATTTTTAGATAGTTTAAGACAAGTCTAGTTAAATTGATGTAAGAAATGTTTTACTGAAAAGACGTAAAAGTTTTCAGACACGCTTAAAAATCGAAAAATCATTATTTCCAGTTGGCGACAAGTGCACCTCTGGTGCTTCCGCAGGAGGGCGGTAGCCCCGAGGTTATGGCGGGAAATTCTGCTATTCGTGTCTGGACCTATCCCTGAGTGCCGCATTGCAAATGGAGGAAGGTCCCTGTAAGATTTTTGAAAGGAATAGCGGCATTTGGACGTTACCGTTATCCTACACCCCTAGTTCAGGTTCCCACCGTTCAAGGAACCAAAGGGGGATAATCGTAGTAACAATGCCTGCGCCCCTTTCTTCAAACTAGAACGTTTGAAGAAATATAACACAAACGATGAAATAATGACAAAATTATTAAAATTAATTTGAATATTTGTATTCACTTTGAGACTTTTTGAAAGTAATCCAAAAATTTTGAAAATTTATGGGCGCAATAAGGTTTATTAGTTGCAGAATATCCTCTATAATATTCCTTTCTATACAATAAATGATTTTTGAGAATTAGAACAAGCAATTTAATAAAATATTCGAAAAAAAACAAAATACTTATAGAATATCTTAAGGCTATAAATAGAAACAACAATTTAAGTGCAAATTTTTGACTCTGTGTGCATTTGAAGAAGGAAAAACAAAGAAAATATAAACTTCTTAGTTAAATATTGAACTTTAATAAAAAACAAACAACGAAAACAACTAATGCAAGCCGCCCGATATAGTAAAGTGAAGGTCTTATTTAACAATTCAAGGCTACATTTTCTGATTAATTTTAGGATATATGATTGTTTAACTAAAAGTAGTCAAAATAAAACTTAAAAATTAATAATAAAGCTTAAATTAATAATAAGCGATTAAACCATGTAAAATCGACATTTGCGGGTGAATGTCATATATAGAGACAGGGAGCACCAAAACTTAGCTAGTTTTTCTAATTAGTTCTCTAGGAAAAAACGCAGTAGGTATAGGTAGGATGGCGTACATTCTCAGACGGCCAAAAATATGAAACAGTGATGCGAAACGCACGCCCACTGAAATGTTTGATTCAGAAATAACCAAAGTACGAATCTTTTCATGAAATTATTTTTTATTTCAAGGAAGTTCATCAAATTACGTATTAATGAGCAAATTTCCATGCTCAATTTGGCTTTTTTTGCATTTTTTTACGGATTCATGCTGGATACATAATTATTTAATTCATAATGCTTTTGAGTTTTGAAATTATCTGGGTTTATAAAAAAAATAAATTCTTATGTTAGAGAAAATCATCTCTTAAATAAGCATTTTGACATTGTTTTCAATCAACGTGCGCTACGCACATTCCAAGATTTATCAAGGCTTCCGTTTAGCCTGTTTTTGTCGGACCGGGACCGGAATCCCGTTATTCTAGAAAAATACCCGGGTCGGGGGGTTCCCCGTTATGAAAAACCTATTTCCATGAAATTTCTTTAAAATCAGTTTTTATTACCGCTACGCTACAGTACATTTTCCACAAACAGTGGTAGTCACATCGATGGGACATCCTTCCATTTCTGATCATTAAATCTCCGACAAATGAATGTTTTTTCAAATAATTAGAGTATAAAAGGTCTGAAAACATGTCTTGAACATGATATCACGAAATGGGAATCCGATATCATCTTTCTCTCCAGGAATGTGCAAAAATTGAAGCCATACGTCGACTCGGATTATCCATCGCGAAAATCGCTGCACATCTGAACAGATCACGATGCGTTTTGGGTATCTGGAGGAGCTTTTTTATTTGAGGAAGGATACATTAACAATTTCCAAGAGAATGTGTCTCTGCGGACTATCAAGATGACCTGGAGAAACGTTTAGTTTCATTTCTCGCATTCAGTCAAGCTATTTCCTGAACATTTCAACAAGATAACGCCGCCATTCATGCTAGTGCTTCAAGTGGTTGAGGTCAAAGAATGTCACTGTTATGGACTGGCCAGGGTGTTCTCCCGATCTCAATCCAATATTGAGAATCTCTGGTCCGTCCTTGCTAGAAAAACCTTATTTGTTAACTTCGCATAATTCAGACTGTTTGTGCGCAAGCTCATTACACTAAAGTTACTTACCGCACCACAAATGGTAATAACGATTGACTTATTTTTAAGCGTGCCTGAAATTTTTTCTTTTTTCACATCAATTTAACCAAGCTTCTCTTATACAATCTATAAATATTAATATCAAATTTAAATTGGACCACGTTTACTGATCTCATTTTATTACCGAACCAGTTGGCGTGCTGTCTATAACTATGAATTAATAATGTTCAAAAAGTATTTAAAAAATCTCAAATTCCTATTCTTAATTATTTTGATAACAATTACAAGAGAAGCATTAGACACTCACTCTCACATATATTGAACAACTATATTATATATTTACTTCCCTTTTACGTTAATGAAATTGTAAAAAAAATGTAATTTTGTATATCAACCGTGCAACAAACTAAAAGTGTATATTGGATTACGCTACTTTGCTGCTGTTTCAAATTTTGTGTGTTTATTTTAGCCCAGAACCATTACAGTTATTTATAGTTTTACAGATAATAAAATTAAAGTTTGAATTTATTTCTTACAATATAAAGTTTCATTGTGTTTCCCGTCTGAGAAAATTAATTAAGCATTGAACTTAACTAAAACCAGGAACACTGATAGAAAAAAAAACAAATAGTGTAGATTCTAACAAATGACTGGATGAGATGTTCAATGATTAATTTGATGCCGATTGTTGATGGTGTTCATTATTTTGAAAAGACCAACTTTTTTATTTCTTGTTTTTACCATAATTTCACTGCAATTATTGTATGCGTGAATTAGAGTACGAAGTTTTTTGTTTATAGCATCAACGAAATAATTTTATTACTTTGTTTTGTTAGTTGGTTAATGTTTATTAATTATTTAAACTGAATGATAGGCGGTTTCTGTGAATTGTCTTGGGATATTTTATTAATGAGCTTTCAATTAAGTTCAATTGAGTAAACAAGCAGTTTAATTGGATGCTATTAAACTCTGTTTTTCTTTACTTTGTTGAAATACATCATTTTACGTTTCTAGTTTTTCGAGTTTTAGATTTATCTATTTATTTAACATAATTTTTTAAAAATATTATAAGAATAAAGCCCTTCTAATAGACTCAGTGAAATTTTTTATTTATTTCTTTGTCTATGACATTTTATGTATAAATATAAAGGATTTTTAATTTGTATTCAACTTGTTGCACAGTGCTCTGTTCAAAACGGTTTTTTAATCATTGTGTATTTGGTATTTATTTAGAAATGCAAAGAAAATTTAATCAATTTATTGCAAACTGTATTGACATAAACTTATAATTATAATTAATTCTAAGTAACATAAAATCTCTTTTAAATACTATATTACACGACCAATGATATCATAAAATATAAGCTTGAATGAAAAATAACTATATCTTGAAAATTTAGAAAAACCAGTTTAATTTAAGATAGTTTCATTCAAATCTCCGCAAGATTCATGTTTGTTAGCTACGTGAAAACTCATACGACCCGGTTGAAAATGGGAAAATAGATATTTTCCTTTGACGTGCATGTGGGGTTTAAGAAATATTATCGATTTTAAGACCGATTTTCAAATATACGTATTTATTATTTTCCTCATTTTCGCTACGAATAAATTTGAAGTTTTTTTGAGTCTATGATTTTTGAAGTTTTTTTGAGTCTATTTTTTTGAGTCTACGTATTTACTCGTTAAACGATTATGAGAAATCATTGAAAAATTACCTTTTCCAGTAAATTAAGTTTATTTTGCAATCAGTTTTAAAATTTAACTGTTACTTCTTTCATAAACTTATTTACATTTTCCTATAAACTTAATTTATCATTGATATTTTATCGCCGTTTACGGGTTAAATGCATATTGCCGTTATTTGAAAATTTTAATGGAAAACACTTTCCTTCTATGTTAAAATAATGATATTTTAATTTAAACTTTCAATCTATTCTACAGTACACATAGATTACTGAAACCACTGTAACCAATTTTATTAGGAACAAAACGATTTTACTCAATCATCGTAAAATCATCACTCATATCCCAATAAGCTTATTCTATTCCTTATAATATATAGCTTATATCTTATTGAAATAAGATAAATAAAATCATTCACTTTCTCAGGAAGACATCAGTTTCATGGACTGTGAACGCTATTAGCAGTTAGTTTATATCATGATATCATTTAAAATTCCGGGTGTGTTATGAGTTAAATTCTTTGATTCAAAAACATATAGCTCAACTCTATTTTTACTTATTTGGAGTATGTCAACATCATTGAAAATAGTGCATGTTATTGTTTATTGAGCAATAATGCATTTATTATTTATAGACTTTTCAAAATCAATTTTTAGGTAAAACGGTTTAGGCAATTCGGTTTATGCAACATTAAACAACCGTTACCAATTATTATACTTTTATAATTAATCCAGCTAATCTATACGTTCAATGTTAAAAATTATTTAATTGTTATGTGAAACTCATTTTAGAGATTTACCATCCATAAGACCAAACATCTCTGAAATGAAATGCTTGGAAAACCAATTTATTCGTTCATGGTATGTAAAAGATGTTAGCTTTAAATATGAACCTTATAGAAATAGGCTACATAAACTAGACTGCGGATCTTTTAAAATAGGTCGTATTAAATTCATAAAAAATAATACAGAATAATAGTCAGTCATTATCATTTTCCGTCATTTAATGAAGATTTTCATTAATGTTATTCTTCCTGTAACCCATTTCTGCTTAATGTAAACAAATCTTATAAAGTTGCAATAAATGCTTTATATATTTTTATTATCTCTCCATTGACTGGACAATAACAATGGAATGAATTTGGAGCTGCAAATACCTTATTTCGTCACTTTTGATTTCGGATTTGTATTATATAATGATATTTTTTTTTCAATTTGACGATATAATTTTCCGTAAAGCACTCCACTGCCACGATATCGACTTCGAACCAATTGCGCGAAATGCAACTTTAAATTTATTATTATTTTTTCAAAATATTTTATTTATTAATTATTATTGAACAGAAACACCTTATCTTTTCTGTCTATTAAAATTAATTTTATTCCGTATTCCGGCCATTTTTCCATTCCGAATTCCACATTCCACGTTCCGGAATTTTTGTTTCCCAAATTTTATATTATAATCTGAATTTCTTCACTTTTCATTCAAACGTTATCAGTTACGATCGGAATTCCGGATTACGGATTCCGAAATTCAAAAATTCAATCCATCTCCTGTACGTAACAATAAAATCCATCTCCTGTACGTTTGAATCCATCTCCTGTACGTAACAATAATACCCCTATGTTCAATACACAGCAATTTTGATTTAGCGATTTTTAATTTTTTTTGGAATTTTGATTTAGCGATTTTTTTAATTTAGCGATTTTTATCTTTTTTACCGTTTTTTCAATCAATTCTGTTTTCTAGTCATATAATGGAATTCAAGTCTGAACTATATCATCAAATACAATTAGACTGCTCAATTACTATTCCTATTGATGTTACTTTCAAATAAAAATATAAATAAACAAACAAATTATTTATAGGAAATGCACTTTTCGGTTCACAGGGTCCTAATAGATCCGCTTGATTACTTTTACTATGTGATTTTACGTGGTTATTCTATTTTGCTTTTTTGTTTTATTAATTTTTTGAGACAAAGTGTAGTGAGACATTCCTATTCAAAAAATTGTTGAAAAAGGATTTTGTCTAAATTTTAATGCTTTAAATATTGCAAAATATTCTTTAATTATAATTAAATGTCATTTACAGTTGATAACATTAATCGTTTATATAAGCCATTATTGCAAAAAATGTTTTAAATATCTAACCTTTTATGAATTTTTATTATAGTAAATATAGTAGTAATACAATTCTATGATTCTGATTATCAACTTCAATCTGTCGCTGATATCCGAAGAATATTATGTTGACTAATGTAAGTTTCTTAAGATCATCATATTTGCGGAACACCAGAGATCCACGGATTTCCGGTATTAAATTTCCTAAATTGCATTGTTTTTGTTGTTCATTTTCCAAGATCTGATCATCCATAAAAAATTGAACTTTATTTTCATTATTATGCCCCTGTGCCATTCTAACCTTACAAGGGAAGTGTTTTAGGTCTCCATCTCAGATTTTGATAAAACTTTGCAGATAGATTCCTTATGGCTTGATTAGTATACTGTCAAAAAATTAGGACCTACAAAACGGTTTAAGTAGGTGAAAAATCGGTTTGAAATTCAGAAATATCCCGTTTACCCACAATAATGGAATAAAGCTAATGAATTTTATTTTAAATTGTGCGTTTTCATAAATAATGATTTAAAAACCACTGAAGCATCGGGGCAACAGCGCAGTGGCAAAACGACGGGACACGGAAAAGCAGGGCGAGGGTTCGATTCTTCTTGGGGGTGATATGTTTCTATTTCTATTACTAGTCGAATAGCTCTGGGCCGCTTTTTTACTTTTCAAGATTATAATGATAATGAAATCTATTATTTATTAAATCAACAATTATAATTATTATCAAAATCATATATTGAAGCTTTTGAAAAAAATTTCAATATAAAGACAACATTGTCACAGCTTTGAGGATGTTTTTAGACTAGTTGCTCGATTTATAATATTTACCAGATAATCGACATTTTATACATTCGAAAAAGGATATGATGTTCCTTTTTTCGATACTGTATTTAAGCGGCTATTTTTTTTTTATAAATTTTCATTATATTATAAATTATAAATTTCAATGTCGCAGATGCTATTCGAAATGGTGCAGGAGAGCATAGATAAAGGTCATATCCTTCATGATTCTACCTTGCGGTATATGATAGGAAAAATTATGAAAGATAACGAAATTGATATGGCCTTTCCGTGTTCTAATTCTTGGATCAATTCTTGGAAGCGTGCACATGGAATTTCTTCCCGCAAGATCACGAAGTTTGTGTCTGTGATACGACATAAGAAAAGAGATGAACTATTGGCCAGTGCAGAAAACTTTTTGGTTGTGGCAAATCAGGAGTTGGAAGCATTTTCACCTAGAAGGATCTTTAATGCAGATCAAAGTGGTTTTCAATTGGAAATGAACACTGCGAGAACATTGACGTACACAGGCACAAAAACAGTTGAATGCACTGTGAACACTGTGAGTTCCACTACTCACAGCTACACAGTGCTTCCTGTAATATCTGCAGAAGGAAAACTACATCCTCGTCTTTTCGTAGTTCTGAAAGAAAACAACGGAAGATTTCCAAGAAATTTTCGAAGTTCTTTTTCCAACTTGGTTGTTCGCTGTCATACGAGCCACATTATGACAAAACCGTTGATGAAGGAATTTTTGAACACAGTAATTTTCGATGAATGGGTTCCGGCTAGCTCGTTGCTTATTATCGATTCATGGAACGGATGGAAAGATGCAAACGGTTATTCGGACCCAAATAATGAAGATAATAAATTAAAAACACTGCAAATTCCTGCTGGTTGTACAGGTATGATTCAACCCTGGGATGTCGGTGTCTTTGGAGGATTCAAGAGTGTTATAAAAATCATCACGGAGTATGCACGGTTATGTGAACCAAGCTTTCAAATACATCAAAGGTCTTCCACACTTCAGGTAACTAACTTTTAGATGCTTGATTATAATATGTTCATAGGTTTTGTCTTTAATTTACCGTCAGCTTTGTTCACCGAAACTCCACAGTTGGGTAAAGTACAGTTGGTTTGCTAGTGGATATAAAGTCGACCGTCCAGGATCTTTTTATACACCGAAGCAACTATTATTCCCAAAAGAGATCCCCAACGGCTGTGAGATAAGTAACTGTAAAAATGTATCTTTTATACGTTGTCTTTATTGTGAAAAATTTTTATGCTTTCAACATATGATTGTTGAGAATCATTATAATTGTTGATTTAATAAATAATACATTTAAAGGTTATCATATAAATATTGAAAAGTAAAAATAAAAAAGCGCCACAGAGATATTCGAATATAGAATAATAATAGAAACATACCACCCCCAATGAGAATCGAACCCTCGCCCTGCTGTTCCATGTCCCGTCGTCTTGCCACTGCGCTGTTGCCCCGATGTTTCGGTGGTCAATAAAACCATTATTTATTAAAAACAGGTTCACGTAAAACACGTGAAAATTAAAAAAAAATATAATAAAACGATAGTTTTTAATAAGATAGTATACCCCTTAAAATATGAACCGGATTGATTAACATTAACTATATAAAATTTGCGTTTGAAAATCGCGATTTTTTGGGTTTTAGACCCATTTTTCACCTACTTAAACCGTTTTGTAGGTCCTAATTTTTTGACAGTATACTAATCAAGCCATAAGGAATCTATCTGCAAAGTTTTATCAAAATCTGAGATGGAGACCTAAAACACTTCCCTTGTTAAGTTAAAATTTATAAGCTACCCAACAAGAACTAATTCATTCTAATTGTTTTGAAAATAATCTAATTTTTTATTCTTTTTTAACACAATCAGCACTCTTGATATCAGAATTTGGGTTTATATTATAAACATTATTACAAGATCTCTTTTATGTTTTCATAAAATATCTTACAATTAAATCAATTAATAATGTACAAGTTGTGAAAACCAATCATTGCGTGTAGCTTTTTTCTGAAAATGAACTCATTTCGTGTTCCGTTGACCAACTGTTATCACAAGTTTAATCAGCAGTTCATTATGTAAGACCAATCGGTTTGGCTTCAGCCAAAATTACTTACTTCATTTTAAATTCCATCATTTTTGCCAAAAAGTGTTAGAAAGCTATATTATAAATCAAATTAAAATAATATAATTTTGTAATATCTAATAAAATATTATTAATATCCATGTGTAAGGTATAACTATTGTTTAAGTAAGCTTTAAAGACTTCTCTTAAGGTGTATCAAGTAATTTCAATTTTAAAGGTTGTGGGCTCCATAATTTTCATCAAAGGAAACTAAATAGGAAAATTTTTATTTTATCGGATAGTAGAAGTTTAAATATACACATGGCCATGTGCACATGGTAGTTGTAAAAAGTAAAAAAAAAGTAGTAAAATAATTTGTAGTCCAATATAGCACAAAGTTTGTATAGCGGCAACTTAAAATATCGACTGCTGGAAAAAAGTTACAAAAAAATTTTTAATGAAACTTATATCGATGACATTCCCTTTTAGCTTAAACGGGATCGATTAAGTATAACTTTATGCACTTTTTCAGTCATTTATCTCAATAATTTCCATGTTTACAATATCACGCCAAATGGTAAGATAATCAAATGACCTCAGTAAACGTGCCCAAATCTAATATTTTGAAAGTTGATTAATTTTTGTAGATAATTTAAAGAAAGTCTAGTTAACTTGTCGTGAACAATATTTTACTGAAAAGACGTAAAAATTTTCAGACACCCTTAAAAATCGGAAAATATTTGTTTCCAGTTGGCGTGCAATATTTAATTAAGAAAACATAGTTCCATAAAAGTCCAAGAAATAAATAAAGCTATGAGCATGTTTATTTAAAATTAAAGCAAAAGAAAACATTCAAACTAAAGTTCAATTTCGTGAAATTCAACCATTTTTCATCGATGAACATGCTCACGTTGGTTTTTCAGTATGGAGTTCATCTTATATAATCTCTGCCAAATAAAAATGTAATAACAAATTTCCTAAGTAAATATACTTCTAATTTCTCACTAATAAATATAATACATTACATTCGGATAGAAAATAAAATTTACAATGAACTTTTGATCCCACAAGAGATAATTAGCTCAAATTCACTATAATAAAGGAATTAAATAAAAAGGAATTTTACAAATAAAACATCTTGCTGACAAGGATAGTTTTTTAATGGTTCCTGTTTTAGAGTGAGTCATTCAAATCCAATAGTAGATGACACAATTTCGTATTATTTCCGATTTCAGATGATACTACTATGTCACATTGAATATGTATATGTGGGCACTAAAGCCCAATGTGCATCAGTTGGATTAATTAATAAATGAAATTAGCCTCCAGAATATCCAATAGAGACCAGAAAATATATATTTTTTCTTTTTTTTTGGCTTATTTTGTTTAGCTTTGTATATATTATTATTATCAGTAATTAATGTTTCTTGAAAACGTTTGAAACTCTTCAAATCTCTTGGTATGTGTCAATCAAATATTGAAACAGATGTCGTTTGGAAGCCCTTATGATACTTTCTCTATCTATTTATCTCTTCTCCAGGAATTGTTTTTTGCTATATGTTGTATTTATCACTTTCCTAAACTTCATGTGTTAAAGAGAAGTAATGTTGAAAGATTAGTTAATTGTCAATCATTTTGTTTTAATAGGTACTTTAGTCTTTTTGCACTATGTTGAATGTTTTTAACATTTTTAACAAGATGGCAAATTAATGGTTAATCCTTTGTAATTTGAGATTAACTGAGTTAAGGAAATTCGAGTTGCTATTAATTTTAACTTTATATGTTTCATACTATGCTTAAGTACTATTATATAATGACGATAATGTCTAGGAACTTAGAGAGAATAAACTTCATAAAGAAAGTGGGTTTTTTTCTAATTGCTCTTCTCTTATTCACGCTAAAGGCAAATAACTCATTTTCGACTTTTCAGAGTTACTTACACGTATCAAGATTTACTTTAGAAGACAATGATCACGTTACATTGTTTAGAATTTCTTAAATTTTCTAATTATCTTAATTCTTTTACAATTAATGTGTCCAAAGAACATTTCCTTACAAGGGAAGTGTTTCCTAAAACACTTCCCTTGTGTTTCCTAAAACACTTTCCCATTATATTTTCTTCGCACCCAACGTAATCATTTAATTTGGAGTGCTGCTGTTTTAAAAATAGAATTTGAAAAACTCAATTAAAAATACTGGTTTTAAAATGGTCTTGTTAGTTTTGTACCACAAACAAGAAACCAATGTTCTCATCTTATCCAACATCCTAATCTGATAATCAAATTACTTTTGCTGAATTCACCTTCCATTAATTTTTTTTTATTTTTATTAAATTAAACTAGCTAGATGTTTTCTTAATTCTGCAAAACAATTCTTTTTGTATATCGTATTCTTGAGATTGAATTCCATTCAAATTGAATCTAAAACAACAATGGAAGTTTCTCAATTTCATTTTGAAACATATTTGCACAATTCCTCTTCCAAGCACTTTGCCATTTCCATCCTTAAAAAACCTTATTTCAATGGACTTACTTCGGATGAACTCAATTAAATTGAATTTGTGCCAGTCGGCACAACTCCTATTTGTTGATAGGTTCGGTACTTAATCCAAGAGCCACTAATGTCTAAAATTAGACGATGTATGTTTCTTTATATCTGATCGAATGTCTCAAAAATAGTTAAGCTTCATTTTTTTCGGTTCGAGATTGGGTTTGTCTGAAATTTCTTTTTATTCCGAACAATGTGATACTAACGAGCTGATTGCTTCGTCGGATTGTTTTTTGGTTTTTTGTTTATTTTTGTTTAGTTTTTTTGTTGTTATCCAAAATGTTTTTAAAGGAAATTAATTGAAAACGTTTTTTTGTTATTTAAATTATTATTATTGACCAAAGTCTGTAGGTATTCTTTTACAATTTCTTTTTAAATTTATATTGAAAGACCACACTAGGATAAATGCACTATTCTTTGTGGGGTTTAAAAATTTTTTTTTAATTTTTTTTCAGACTCACTTACCTACTTCTATCTTAAGTCGTATATTAGAAAATGTATCTCATTGAAAACTGAATGTTTTATATAATCTTTTTAGCATTTATATTCGTGAAAGTTTAATAATGTTGGGCTAATTTAGAAATTTGAGTGATTTTCCAGGTAAGGAAGTTTAAACACATCTGGTAATGTAGGAAAATGTAGGAAAAAAGTTCTAAAGCCTTAAATAAGATAATTTATTAATGTCACTGCAGTTCTTTTTTCTAGAATTCTAGCTTATGCGTGTTTTTTTTAATTTCAACATTGTCCATTAGGTATTAGAGTCGTAAGGCTAGAATGCCCCTCTGGAAAAGATTTAAAAATAAAGCGAAGTTGTAGGTCTCGACTAGTTATAACTAAGAAAGCTGGTTTTCTAATCAATTAATGTTTTAATTTTTTAAATAATGGAAAATTATACATTTACCAGGCTCACAACTATGACATATTTTTCTACATCTGATATTTATTCACCATAAAAAAATTAGAAAAAGAATTATTTGCAAGAAACCGGGAATCAAATTAAGAATTGTAAGATGAACTGACGTTCAAATGACACTGGTTAGTATGAATATTCACAGGTTATGGAGTTAACAATATTATTCACATGACAATCCAATAAATTAAAGCTATAAAGTATTTAAAAACACAGTTCCAAAAGGAAATATTAGAAAGAACTTATCACAATGTTTAATACCAGGTTTGACTTTCAACAATAATATGGGGTGACTGGGATAAATACACAAATCATAATCATTTTTCGATTTTTAGAGTGGAAATGTTTTTACGGCTTTTTAGAAAACTCTGTTGTCAACAATTTAGACAGGTTAATTTAAACTCTATATATATATTAATATACTTCCAAAAAGTTAGATTGGAACACGTTTACACGCCGAAGGTAGCTAAAGGAAAGTACCGCCTTCACATATAATGAAAGATTAACAAATTCGATCCCACTTTCAACAAATTTCTTCATTTTCATTCAGTTTTTAGACTATTTTAAGTGTATTTAAATTAATAATTTAAGTGTATTTTAGTTTAAACTTTAAAAAATAATAATTTTGCTTAGAAGAGGATTCCAAAGATTATTGTTTGTCGTTGTGCCCTCTACCAATAAACTCTTAATCTCAAAAAATAGAGTTTTCGAGTTATGGTCTTGTTTGACTAATTCTAATGTCTAATTGTCTGAACGTTTTAACCTACAGTTAAACGAATTATATATTATATTACAGCACCGGCAAACCTTACTCGTAAAGAACCTTAGAGGTTTATTTTAGAAGCGTGAGCAGCTTAGCTGATTTCGGATGAAATAATTCGCACCCATAGTCTGAGATGGACCTAACAGTACAATTAAATAACTTGATATATAATTTCGTATTCTGTGATTTTAAAACAATTAGTAGTTGCCTAGAAAGCTTTACCTGGCAGCAATAATACATGCATACGCTATTTGTAACAGATTAATCCGTAATTCATTTTAGACCTCACAAGGGAACAATACGGGTGATATTTTTGTTAAATGATAATTTCCGATATAATATTCACAATAAGTTAGTCAAAAAATTTGATCGGTTTATTCAAGTGGAGCTCAAAAATAGGATATTTCAGTCGGAGTGTATGCAAAAGGGAATGAAAGTTGGAATGAACTGCCGATCCCGCAGGAAGCAGTTAAATTTAACATTAAAACAATTTCTATGACTTGTACAATTAATTAAGTGTTTCAAAGTTAATAGCATTTATCAGTGTTTTGCCACTCGAAAGTATTCACTCGGAATATTTAAAAACATAATTTCAAAATATGTCTTAATATTTTAGAGTCCATATTTCGCCACATTAAACTAGGTTTTTCTACTATTAGATTAGAGGTGTTGCATGTTAATATATCTTTTAAAAAGGCGCAAAAGATGTTGACTACTCTTTTATTCATTTGTTAAAGATAAAAATTAACAAGGGAAGTGTTTTAGGTCTCCATCTCAGATTTTGATAAAACTTTGCAGATAGATTCCTTATGGCTTGATTAGTATACTGTCAAAAAATTAGGACCTACAAAACGGTTTAAGTAGGTGAAAAATTTGTCTAAAACCCAAAAAAAATTTTTTTTTTTTTTTCAAACGCGATTTTCAAACGCAAATTTTATATAGTTAATGTTAATCAATCCGGTTCATATTTTAAGGGGTATACTATCTTATTAAAAACTATCGTTTTATTATATTTTTTTTTTAATTTTCACGTGTTTTACGTGAACCTGTTTTTAATAAATAATGGTTTTATTGACCACCGAAACATCGGGGCAACAGCGCAGTGGCAAGACGACGGGACATGGAACAGCAGGGCGAGGGTTCGATTTTCATTGGGGGTGGTATGTTTCTATTATTATTAATAATCATTCTATATTCGAATATCTCTGTGGCGCTTTTTTATTTTTACTTTTCAAGATTTATATGATAACCTTTAAATGTATTATTTATTAAATCAACAATTATAATGATTCTCAACAATCATATGTTGAAAGCATAAAAATTTTTCACAATAAAGACAACGTATAAAAGATACATTTTTACAGTTACTTATCTCACAGCCGTTGGGGATCTCTTTTGGGAATAATAGTTGCTTCGGTGTATAAAAAGATCCTGGACGGTCGACTTTATATCCACTAGCAAACCAACTGTACTTTACCCAACTGTGGAGTTTCGGTGAACAAAGCTGACGGTAAATTAAAGACAAAACCTATGAACATATTATAATCAAGCATCTAAAAGTTAGTTACCTGAAGTGTGGAAGACCTTTGATGTATTTGAAAGCTTGGTTCACATAACCGTGCATACTCCGTGATGATTTTTATAACACTCTTGAATCCTCCAAAGACACCGACATCCAAGGGTTGAATCATACCTGTACAACCAGCAGGAATTTGCAGTGTTTTTAATTTATTATCTTCATTATTTGGGTCCGAATAACCGTTTGCATCTTTCCATCCGTTCCATGAATCGATAATAAGCAACGAGCTAGCCGGAACCCATTCATCGAAAATTACTGTGTTCAAAAATTCCTTCATCAACGGTTTTGTCATAATGTGGCTCGTATGACAGCGAACAACAAAGTTGGAAAAAGAACTTCGAAAATTTCTTGGAAATCTTCCGTTGTTTTCTTTCAGAACTACGAAAAGACGAGGATGTAGTTTTCCTTCTGCAGATATTACAGGAAGCACTGTGTAGCTGTGAGTAGTGGAACTCACAGTGTTCACAGTGCATTCAACTGTTTTTGTGCCTGTGTACGTCAATGTTCTCGCAGTGTTCATTTCCAATTGAAAACCACTTTGATCTGCATTAAAGATCCTTCTAGGTGAAAATGCTTCCAACTCCTGATTTGCAACAACCAAAAAGTTTTCTGCACTGGCCAATAGTTCATCTCTTTTCTTATGTCGTATCACAGACACAAACTTCGTGATCTTGCGGGAAGAAATTCCATGTGCACGCTTCCAAGAATTGATCCAAGAATTAGAACACGGAAAGGCCATATCAATTTCGTTATCTTTCATAATTTTTCCTATCATATACCGCAAGGTAGAATCATGAAGGATATGACCTTTATCTATGCTCTCCTGCACCATTTCGAATAGCATCTGCGATATTGTGGAATAATTATTCCGACGATCTGTCACTACTCCACCTTTAATAGTATGATTGAAATTTAACTAATACAGAAAATACCATTTTTTTCGTATTCACGGAGCTTTTTAACATGGTGCTCATTAGAAATGAAAGAATAGCGGTTATTAAGAGATTCCAACGAAGGCCTTTTCTTTCTATTCCTGTATCGTTTTTTGGAAGAGCCAAAGTACTTTACAGCTTCCGTGACTTTTGTTGTTTCCACGAGCTGTTCACCAAAACGAACGAGATCTGAAGAATTGGAATCACAACTGCAACCATTTAGTAAACATGGTTCAGCGCAGTCCCAATCTATAATTAAGTGTTATTTTCATTTGAAATATCGGTTTATACCTTCATCAACATCGTCGTCGTTCGGAATCAGATGATAGTCCTCTTCAATTTCCAGGAAACCGCTGTCAGCTTGTTCCAATATAGAAAAAATTGACTGTGCAATTTTTAGATGTTCTCGTGAAAGACTGGGAACGTTTTGAAGGTTTTTATGCTTTGCATAAATGTATTCCACAATCAAATCAGAAGAACTCATTGAAATTTATAATTTATAATATAATGAAAATTTATAAAAAAAAAATAGCCGCTTAAATACAGTATCGAAAAAAGGAACATCATATCCTTTTTCGAATGTATAAAATGTCGATTATCTGGTACATATTATAAATCGAGCAACTAGTCTAAAAACATCCTCAAAGCTGTGACAACGTTGTCTTTATATTGAAATTTTTTTCAAAAGCTTCAATATATGATTTTGATAATAATTATAATTGTTGATTTAATAAATAATAGATTTCATTATCATTATAATCTTGAAAAGTAAAAAAGCGGCCCAGAGCTATTCGACTAGTAATAGAAATAGAAACATATCACCCCCAAGAAGAATCGAACCCTCGCCCTGCTGTTCCGTGTCCCGTCGTTTTGCCACTGCGCTGTTGCCCCGATGCTTCAGTGGTTTTTAAATCATTATTTATGAAAACGCACAATTTAAAATAAAATTCATTAGCTTTATTCCATTATTGTGGGTAAACGGGATATTTCTGAATTTCAAACCGATTTTTCACCTACTTAAACCGTTTTGTAGGTCCTAATTTTTTGACAGTATACTAATCAAGCCATAAGGAATCTATCTGCAAAGTTTTATCAAAATCTGAGATGGAGACCTAAAACACTTCCCTTGTAAGATTAATAACAAAAAATAATAAATTATTGCACATTTTATAGATCGGTTTCATAAGACCTAATGGAAGAGGGAAAAATTAGAACAAAATGATAGTCTCGGATGGACGACTACACGGCCACACACGACTTTTTAGTCTATTCCTCTTCAATGTGCGCTGCCCACATCAATGAGAAAACACACATTGGTGTGGCCGTCTAAACGAGAACCACATTTTGTTCTAATTTTTTCTCTTCTATTAGGCACCGATCTCCGAAAAGGACCTGAATAACATTTGAACGTTTGTTCATTCGTCCCCATGGTTTTTAATATTCTCTTTTTCAGTTTTGGTGCAGTTTTTTATTATGACAAATGTTTACATATTTGTTTTGTCAGATTCTCGTAAGAATTTTATATTCCTGTTTTAACTTATGTAAGATATGTTTCTAGATTTTTAAATATTGAGCTGGCTCTTATATTATAAAACAATTACATTATTTCGCGAAGAATTTTTTATCTGAAATGATACATGTAAACAAGAGTAGGAACTATTTGTAACGGATGTTATTCAATTATAATCGATTTTCCAATTATAAACCAATTTTTGATTTGGTCTTTCTTCAAAGAAAGGTACTAGACTTTAATATACAGTTTATTTTTTTTTATTTTGGTCCTTTATCAATAATATTCAGCTGCCTTCCCCTTCTTTTTCGTAGAATCTGATTTAAAAATAGAAACAACAAAATTGTGGTTTTTTCTATAAGTAATAATTTTTGGCATATTCTTCCAAAGAGAGTTTTTTTGAAAGAAAGAGTAATTGAGATTTTAAATTAGGTGGGTCAAACTACGAGAATATTTGTGTATTATCCCTAACGACGTTTTTTTCTTGTTTAAGTTTCGACATTTTGTAGAAATTGAAAGAAACTTAAGATTCTATTTCGTATTTGTTTATTTATTTAATGAATTCTTTTAGAAGTATCATTTACAAATTTTAAAAAATATTTGTATTTTCAAACAAAAACAAGTGCACAGATTCTTAACAAAAATATTTTTTGATTAGAATAGGATGTTTTCAGAGCATTTTCTATATTATGTTACATTTTAAGTAAATTTGTTACTCCGAAAATATATAAATGGGAAATTTGATTATATAGTTTGTGTTATTTATAGGATAACTTTTTTCTAAAGATTTGCAAATTTTAGATTTTTGTTATGTACTATGTTTGTTTAGTTTTTTTGTAGTTTTGAAAAGAAAATCGGCGTATATATTAGGTATTTTTCTGCACTTTTCAGCTGTTTCAAAATGTTTTTTCTATTACTGCAGCGGTCACGCCGAATTTGCATTTTTATTTTTTATTCTGGGATAAAAGATCCAAAACTATAAATTAAAACCGGTAATCTAATATTTCGTTATTTTTCGTTAAACACTTAAATGTAATGTTTTTTATTATTTGTTTCTTAGAAAAAACTTGACTCTAAAGAATCATTGGAAAATCTAGATTTAAACGTTTTTACATTACTTTTTAATTTTTTTAAAAGTCACACCATATTCTTCTGAAGAAAATGCATTAATAATACATTTCCACGCCAAATCGAAATTGAAATTTTACTATAATTAAATCACTGGTGAATCCGAACGTGTCGGTTGAGAACAAAACGCGCTTCGGTGACGGACGAAAAAGCTTTTAATAAGAATTATTCAAATCTTGGTAGTCCAGGTTTCCTCGCAACAATTGAAATAAAATATAGAACTAAATTAAGGTCTAACGCTATAAAAACGAAATTTTTTCAAGCTCATTAGAGCCAAAGAAATTAAAAGAAATTAAAATTGAAACTATAGGATTCTTAAATCAATTTTGGAATTAAAAAAAAACATTTACAGTATGCTTAAATGTTTTAACTATTTTGAATACAGTAAACTTATTTCTACTCTCTTAGCCCTCTTCTGAATGCTTAAAATCGATGGTTTTAAGATTCCTCTCGTGAACTAAGCGTGTTTTGTCCGCGGCGGACGCGTTCGGAGGAACAAGTGAATGCGCCTAATGCGCCACGTGAAATTTTTTAATTTCCACGTGAAATAATCACATTTTTACGCCATTTGAATTGTTTTTCTTAAACTATCTAGTGACCTTCATATCTTTACAAAATTTAATGGTAAAAGACTTATTGTGTTATCATTTTTATGAATAAAATTGGTGTGCATTTAAATTCTATTCAACTGTGAGAACTCAATAATTTTCACGTGATAATTCCTGAATATACTTTAACATATTATGGATTTTCAAACAAGTAAAAAACGATCATATTCGGAGAAGAAATTAAGATTTAGCACGTCAATTAAAATTTTCATTCTAGTATTATGACTGCACGCCAACTGGTATGGTAACAAAATGAGCTCAGTAAACGTGCTTAAATCTAACTTTTCATAAAGGTATTAACATTTTTAGATAGTTTAAGACAAGTATAATCAAATTGTAGTAAAACCCTTTTTGTTGAAAAGAAGCAAAAATTTTTAGACACGCTGAAAAATCCGAAAATTGTTACAAGTTGGCGACTGGCTTGTGATAAAAATTTTACGTTAAAATCTCTTCTCAAGGAAAAGGACTTAATAATTTCAAACTTATTTCTTTAATTGCTCATATGATTAAACACTTACCATTCGCACAACATTGTCAATAGTACTACCGTACTTTGCACATGTTAAAAATTAATCAAAACGAATAAACACAATCAGTCAGTATACATAAAACTAAATTGAATTTCTTAACTTTTCTAGCACTTTTCTGTTCAATCATAATATTCTTATTTCTTATTGAATACTAATTGTCTGTCTGCAGAGATGCACTATAACAATTTTTACTACGGTATTTTTTTTTAGAAATCTTGTTTTTTGTTCTAGAAATGGAAACCGAACTGAAATTTTAAGTATTAGAGCTTAACAATATAATTATTAAATTAATTAATTTGCAACGAAGCAGAGCTTGGGCTCAGAAGGTAAGCAGGTATATATGAAAATGAGAAATGTAAGACAATGAATAGATTTCCGCGAGAATGGTTTTTGATAAATATTATCAAAATGACCCAAATAAGCAAATTCGTTAATCGATATTGAGAAAATATTTTGCGTGGAAACTTTTTTGCTCATTTCAATTCTTTTCGAACGTACAAGGTCTTTATGATGATCAATACTAAACCTTCACGTGAAGAAGTAGAAAGAAAAAAGGTTTAAAACTAGAACTTAAACAATTCTGTCATGAAACTATCTTTAAAACCTGCAACTGCACGAAAATTTTAACAGTTTCTTTGTTCTTGTAGTGTGTTGTTTAGACGAATATAGACGGAAGGGGATAATACCTACTTGAAAATTAAGGGTCCCGGATATTGAAATTTTCCATTTTTTAAAGTTCCGTTTAAGGATTTAATAAGTCTCTCATAACTGATGCTCCCTGCTGGTGTACAGACACGCCAATTGAAAATTACTATTTGTATATTTAAACTCATTTTATTATAGGCTATTTCAAATTTTTTACGGCCCGTTGCGAATAGACCACTATAAATAGAGACACTCAAAAGACAACTCTCTAATTTTATAAAGATCGAAACTCGTTGACTTTTGCAATGTGTCGTTAAAAAATTTGAAATAGTCTATATATTTTAATGTGAAATTAAAGAGCTAAATTTCACGTCATATTTAAAGGCTTTCCTTTCAATATCTTTTGCGTTCCCTATCCACCAACCTAGATCATTAATCAAGATAGCTGCAATATTTTATCATTTGATGCAAGAATACTCTCATGAATTATTTTTAGAATATCTTCATGCAACATAATTATAAAGTTGAAGAATCTTCTCCTTCAGTGTAATTCGTATCACCTTGCTAATATAAATGAGAGAAATTGGCGGTGTTGATCTTAGCTCGGACCAATGCGATTTGTTAATGAATTATTTGTGATTTTGATTGACAATATTTAGTGATATTGGTGAGAGAAGTTCATCTTACAAATTTTATATAATAATGGACAGTTTTTAATACACTTTTTAAAAATTTCATTCATTTATTTTCAAACAATCTTTAATTTCTTTCTTTCAATTTGTCCGGGCTCCGGCAAAGTCCCGGGCTCCGGTATTCGAAAATTTCAATTTTTTAGGGTTCTGCCCGCCCGGAATTCCAGAAAACGTGGTCCCTGTCATCGCTGGTGTACTCCAAAGAGCGTATAAAAACCAAAACTATATATACGCCAACCTGAATGAACGATGCTCCGATTTTTAAGCGTGCCTGACAATTTTTCGTATCATAAGTTTTAAAAAATTTAACTTCAATTTAAGAAAGCTTGTCTTAAACTATATAAAATTTTATTTTTTTATTTTTAATAAATTTCGAAAAACTTAAATTTGAGACCGCTTACTGAGCTCATTCTATTACCGTACAAGTTGGCTTGCTATATATTAGCTATGAAGTCTGCTACCATTATTGTGCATCCTGCATAACAATCGTGGACACCTGCTATTTAAATTCCTTTCACCTGCTATTTAAATTCTTTATTTTTTAAGCAGAAAGTAAATCCATAAATTTGAAGAAATTATGCTTTAAAACAATAAATTGATAGTCGTAGTTTTTGCAATTTGCCCACGCTTTTTTGCATCTTGGGCGGTCTACGTATTTGGAGACATTGATTAGAGCTAAAACTTCTTTTATATTTAATATTATCCCATTCCTTTCGTGAACTTAACCTTTCTTTAAACTAATTCAATCTTATTGTTTCAATCAAACCTTTGATGGAAAAAGGATAAGAAAATGTATTTGAATTTCGAATGAATTCGAATGAGTTACAATTAAAATTGACTACAATGTGCCAATTCTCAAACCTTGGAATTAAAATTGAACAATTTGTAATTATAATTGTTAGCTTCGGATTTGTCTTATTTTTATTTGTTACTGGCATTCTTTCATGCATTGGTTACTAATTTCATTGAGTGTTTTTGTCTTCTAAATGTTTTTTATCCAATTTGATTTGATTTCACTTTAATTTTATTCTTGTTTGTCATCGTCTTTGGTAATTTTAATTTAAGTTCGATCCAAGTGCATATTTTCGTGTAATTTAAGAACAAATAACTAGATACTGTTAACGTAGATTATTTTCTCGATAAATCTTGCTCACATTTTACTTCCCTGTTTTTTTATAAATTTAATTTGAGATATTATTGCATTTTATTATTCTTTTTTATATTCGAATATAAACATTTTATGGGTTTTTGATTCGCTAATATCAAAGATGCGATTATTGTTACTTAACATTTTATTGTAATCTAAAGTTTTCTAAATTTCAGTTAATATATTTGCAAATTTCAATTCAACAATTTTATGTCACAACTATTTATAATTAAACAATAATAGAAATGGATGAAGAATCCATATTGAACCTAACGGTAAAACATCAAGTAAATTATCATTGAATTGAAAATGTGTTGAATTACAGATAAAGCCAACCAAACATCCATTATGTTCCGTTCCAGACAATTACCTCATCGTTGAAAGGTTTTGGTTATGTGTCGTTGTTGGGGTCACAGTTTCGACAATATCAATCATATTCAATTCGTTTATATTCTTGGTATTTAGCTCGAATAAACAGCATAGGTATGTTTATTAAAAATTAGCACTTCTATCTCTATTTACAACTATTATATTAAAAATTAAACAATAGAATGCAAAATTTTTGATAAATTCTTTACGATGCGGTACACGTAAATGTAGACGTAGCAAAAAATTTATTCAGGCTTCCCTAATATTTTCCTGTATTTTCAAAATAATTTTAGAGGACAGAAATATCTAATTCAATATTCCAGATTCTGTATTCCGTATACTTTTTCATTACGATTTCTAGATTGCGATTTTTTAATTTGTTTCATCAAGTATATCGTTGTTTTTTAGTGAATTTCAAGTATTTAAAGTCAAAATAATTCATTTGAATCACATTTTTGGTAAAAATGAAAACCTTCAATGAGACCCATATGGCTCTCTGATTTTCGGATAAATTACTCCACACGGCAAACGAAAATGTAAATTTTCCCATTTTTATATGTATATTATAAGGTTCTGCTTATGCTTTCATGTGTACTTCTTCAATACATTTAGAAAACGTATCTTAAACTAAATATAAACCATAGTTTCCGAAGAATATTTTTAATAAGCCTGCCGTAAGTGAGAACTCATTTCTCCTATTGCAGTTGACGTTTTATTAAGGTAATATTCTCTCTTATATGTATATATAGCGTATGTCAAAATAGTTGACGACGCAATCACGTTGCAAATACGGCCTACTAATTAAAATTCATTTTCAAATCGATTATTTTAATAATTTTTAATTAATAAACGTTTAATTTTATTTTATTTCTGTGACATTTTTTTAGTTTTTATTGCTTATATGGAATAAAACAATCGTTTTGAAAATGAATATGAATTAGTGTGCCGCATTTGCAGCGTGATTGCGTCGTCAACTATTTTGGAATAGGCTATATATAGATTAATAAATTAGAATGAGAATAAACTTTTGAGGAATGAATATATCTCTTAATTTCTAGACAGTTATAGATATTCTTTTTTAATTTCGTGAAAAGGTGTACGTTTATTGTTATCCCTGCGAAAAACTGTAACACGCGAACTGAAATGTTCAAGGTTTTTAGTTGATTCCTCAGTTCTCCACGTGAGGACACCATTGGGATGTTTTTGCAACTTAAACTTGTATCCCAAACTACCCCATTTAGCAAAAATATCGCCTTTATTAATCATATGGGTGGTCTAAAATGAGTCACGGTTTTTGCTGTTACAACTGACGTGCTGTGAGACCGTTTTAGACGTGAAAAAATTGTAGTTTAGTATACCCATACACTCCATTGCCAGGAAACCGCGCTGCATTGCAAAGAGTTTGCATCCATTGCAGACACTACCTTTTAATTTATTATTTGTATTTTCAATATTTTATTTATCACTTAATGTTTAATTCTGCAGAAATGCTGATGAATTAATTAAAATAAATTCTTGGTACCTCAATTAATGGAAGAGAAGAGATTTCATCGTCAATCTAAGTGACTTGTAAATATTGAAAATAAAAATAATAAATTAACAGGTTGAGTTTGCAAACTTTTGCAATGCGGCTCGGTTTCGTGGCAGTGGAGTGTCCATATAAATACATTAGTTTTTTTTGAAAATGGCAATTTTCCATTATTTTAAAGTGGCCTATCAGCCCTCAACCTGCAAATTACAATCCAATTCTTACGTCTAACTAGAATATTTTAATTAAACTAAAAGGAAACTTGTTTGATTACAGTGGCAATATGAGCATCCATTTTTAAGATTTCAGTTGACATATTTCTGTAAAGTTTTTTATTTGAGTTTGTAGATGTTCTCTGAACATGCTTCACAAGCCCTAGTTAATAATTTTTTTTCGAATGGCTACCTAAAATCATCTTTATAAGTAATTGTAGATTCTTTCATTTCTTTCTGAAATATAATTTGCGGAAGGTTCTACTTTTCCTATTCAATGTTAAGACATAGAATATACACTATTGTCCTACCAAAGTCTATGGCGATAAGGAGAATATCCAACGCCAAATGAAAAAGAAGACTTCAGGAAAGTCACCTAAATCCTAGGAGAGCCGTTATATTGAAGACTTTACGAAAGTTTAAAATATGTCCCGTTACTTAAAATTCTTCTCGTGTAATCTGTTTCAATCTCATTAACATATTTTCAGACGATCACCGAATCTTTATTTGTTATTACTTTCATTATTTGATGTCTTCATTGCTTGCTCATACATTGCTGTGTTATCCGTTCGCGTTTTGACAAATTTTACCGCAAGTGTATTCTTACGCTCAATCTGGTGAGATCGAATTCACACATTTGAAATTGTTCATAACTTTCAATTGAAGGGTGAAATATATGATACCAATGTTAACCGTATCACATATTGGCATTACATCATCAACATTTCTTATTTGTTTCGCTTCAATTGAGAGATACTGTATCACTGTGAATAATTTTCTTGTGCCTCACTTACAAAGGCATAGACCGGTAGGTTTTTTTTAGATTATTTGTTTACCCTATTGTTAAAGTAAAATGTTTAAGATACTGGCATTTGTAGCAGTCATGTGTGGTGTTGTGAGTAAAGGAACAATTTTAAAAGAACTTGTGGTAAGTGATTTTATTTCATACAAATATCGTCATACAAATAGAAAACCATCTACAACGGGACTTAGTAGCACTCACCATATTAAAGTTGTTTTCACCGTCCTGGCGTTAGTCCATAAACTTAATGCCACGCGTTTATTTACAGTTATTTCAGATATATTTTTCCTAGTTAAATAGTGGCGAGCATTTTGATGATTTTTGATTCTTGGCGAATCAATATCATTACGACAAAAAACATGATCACGCAGCAAACTCAAAACAAATACGTGGACTAAAATTTACAAGGCCACGACACAATTCAGAATAATTGGGCGTGGTAGCAAAATAAAAAATTATCTAAAAAGCTCTTCATCAGAAATGGGCGGAATGGGAGTTTTTAAATTTCTGAATCAGATTTGAATAACCGGAATCCGGAAACCGTAATTCCGCCCAACTCTGCTGTCCACTCAATAGTTAAATCTCACACATTTCCCAAAAAAAAGAGCCAAAACTCTTTTTTTCATAGAGATATTATAGGTTTTAGTAATTTTACCTAAATGGATTTTGGTGTTATGGGCAAGCCTAAACAATTTTTATCGATTATTAGTTCTTTTCGAATTGTTCCGCCTACAACTGACAAGGGAAGGGAAGTCACTTAAGCGTCCGTTACCGATTTTGATGAGACTTGCATCATTTATAGATTCGGAAGCGCTAATTCCAAAGAGAGATGAGATTAGCTGAATTAAATTTTTTAACTTCGGAAAACGAAATGCGGAATCGAAAAGAAAATTCCGGAATTCGGAATCATTTTTGAAAATACGGAATTCGGAATCCGCCCATCTCGTATCCACAATAAACTCGACGTATTCTCACTATATTATCAATGTGATTTTATCCAGATATTCGCACAGTATTCTAAACCGGAAATTTTCAATTATATTTTAACGTTTACTTTTAAGAGTGAGCACAAATTAGAAATATAGAATTAATACGCATTTTGCCATTTTCCACCATTCTCATTTAAATTCAAAAGTTTGTCAATTCAGATCAATGTGGATGAGGACTGTGAAGGAGAATTAAACTACTGGAAAGTCGAACCTTCGCCTTTAATCCTCCAAAACCCAAAATTCAACGTTTATTGGAGATTTTATTTTCGAAACATTTTCACAATTCTCGCTCCTTTCTTCATACTATTACTAGTTAATTGTTTATTGTTGTACAGGTATGTGCTTGACTTCTTAAAATCAACGAGGCTAAAATCTTTTTTTTCAGATTACAAGAACATGTAAAAAAGAGCAAATACACGGAACAGGGTGATAAACAAACTGTGAAACTGAAAAAGGTAGGATATGGATGAAATTGTTCAAATGGCAAGAAAAAACCCGCTAAAGGATTTTGTAACGTAAAAAAATTTAAAATTTCACGCAATTTTTTCTAAAATAAGGTGGCGCAAAATCCACAATCTACATGCAGAATAGACCGCCCAACAATTGCAATAAACACATCCTTTCAATTTTTAACTTATTAACAGAAGAACAAAATAAAAACAAACAAAACTATTACACCCCAACCTGTAGATAATAGAATGAGCTCATTAAGCATGCTCAAATATAACTTTTTAGAAAGATATTCATATTTTTAGATAGTTTAAGACATGCTTAATTCAATTGTAGCAAAAACTTTTTTGTTATAAAGACGTGAAAATTTCCATACACGCTTAAAAATGGCAAAATCACTATTTCAATTTGGCGTGCTATTATGTTTTTCTTAACACCAGCAGCATTTAAAAAAGGTTTTTATGATTAATAAATAGAATACCTTAAAAATAATAAATTCAAAGCGCGTTTGAACCAAATGGAAAAAATATTTTCTCATTGTAATCTTGTTTTATAATTTTCACGTGTACTTTACACAAACATTTTCTAGGCCACTTTGTCAGTTTTGTCTTAAACTCTCTAAAAATTAATCTTTCCAAAATATTAGATTTGAGCAAATTTTCTGAGCTGGTTTTATTTACCTTTCAGTTGGCTTGGGCGTGTTTTGCGCAATTAGTGCGCGGTCGTTCGTAATTAGCACATACTTCTTTCCACTGGAGTGTAAATGTGAACATGATTTTTGTTGATGGAGGAGTTAGCTTATCGTCTAAGTTATACCAGAATCATCTGCCATTTGCAACAGATTGAAACCCCTTTTCTTGTCAAACTAATTTCCCCAAACTAAATAGTTTTAAATCAATTTTTCAGGCAAGAATACGGGCAGCGACCAGGTCTTTAGTTATCATTGTGTGCACTTATTTGTTTTCGAACTTGTTGTCTGTTATAATTACTATATGGGAATACATTGATGGTGCTAGTTTATACTCAGAAGAGTAAGTTTTATGTTTCTTATTTTTTCACCGCATTGAGAAGCGAAATTGGTGCTCGTTTTCAAATATATTTGTTTTTGTTTTTTCTCTCCTTTTAAGCTCACTAAAATATATTTCAGCGATGAGTAAATTAAGAAAAATAAAAATTATATTTATGTTTACTCAGGTATTCACTATCTACTTTCTATAAACCTTTTTTCAAGAAATCCGAAAAGTGAAAATGCACCGTTTAGTAAAATTTTTAGTTGTAGCCGAATTTGGCTTCTTTTAATCGATTCTCATACGAGACTTAAGCTTGAAATATCATTTGTAAACTATAAATTGCTTCTACAAAGTGCTCCTATAAAATCCTCTAATAGTAAATATACGGCATAAAAAGGTTTAAGAAAGCTGCTTTAAATGAAATCTGAGACTTCTACTAAAATGAGATTTCTGTACTGTCTTGATCATTGAAAAAACTTTACTTTTTTACAGATACCAGAAATTCTATGTCCTCTCCGTTGATGTTATTTCTATTCTTACGATTGTTGCATCCTGTCTGCGCTTACCAATTTATGCGATTTGCCAGCCGCTCCTTCGCAAAGAGATGAACGAATGCTTTGGTATTCACCCAATAGTATCTCATTTTATAATACCATTTTCTTTTTTAGCAAAAATGTGTATTCCGAAAAAGCCATCAAAAAAGGTTGAAATGATCAATGAAACTCAATTGCCATCAACTCAATTACTCAGTGGAGATTCGCCGAGTTTTACCAGCCATATTGAGTTTGTATAATCATTGGATTCGGAGAATACATTTACTTACATGGTTTTATTGCAATTATTTTGTTTCAGTTATTCGGGTTTTTCATACAGTTTTACAATTATTGCTATAATAAATTAATTTTTATTAATATTGTGTTGAATTTAATAAAGAAAACAAAATGAAATTACAGAAGTTTTGATGTGTACAAATATATTATTAATGATTTTAAATTTTATTACAAGTGTTATCCATTGCCAATGATTTCCTTTGACTCCATTGATGATAAACCTAAATTTCGAATATATTTAACAGAGATTTTTACAAAATATGTTCAATTATAAAGATACGATCATATACATCTTACAAGGGAAGTGTTTTAGGTATCCATCTCAGATTTTGATAAAAATTTGCAGATAGATTCCTTATGATCCAAATAGTATACTGACAAAAAATTAGGACCTACAAAACGGTTTAAGTGGGTAAAAAATGGGTCTAAAACCCAAAAAATCGCGATTTTCAAACGCAAATTTTATATAGTTAATGTTAATCAATCCGGTTCATATTTTAAGGGGTATACTATCTTATTAAAAACTATCGTTTTATTATATTTTTTTTAATTTTCACGTGTTTTACGTGAACCTGTTTTTAATAAATAATGGTTTTATTGACCACCGAAACATCGGGGCAACAGCGCAGTGGCAAGACGACGGGACATGGAACAGCAGGGCGAGGGTTCGATTCTCATTGGGGGTGGTATGTTTCTATTATTATTAATAATCATTCTATATTCGAATATCTCTGTGGCGCTTTTTTATTTTTACTTTTCAAGATTTATATGATAACCTTTAAATGTATTATTTATTAAATCAACAATTATAATGATTCTCAACAATCATATGTTGAAAGCATAAAAATTTTTCACAATAAAGACAACGTATAAAAGATACATTTTTACAGTTACTTATCTCACAGCCGCTGGGGATCTCTTTTGGGAATAATAGTTGCTTCGGTGTATAAAAAGATCCTGGACGGTCGACTTTAGATCCACTAGCAAACCAACTGTACTTTACCCAACTGTGGAGTTTCGGTGAACAAAGCTGACGGTAAATTAAAGACAAAACCTATGAACATATTATAATCAAGCATCTAAAAGTTAGTTACCTGAAGTGTGGAAGACCTTTGATGTATTTGAAAGCTTGGTTCACATAACCGTGCATACTCCGTGATGATTTTTATAACACTCTTGAATCCTCCAAAGACACCGACATCCAAGGGTTGAATCATACCTGTACAACCAGCAGGAATTTGCAGTGTTTTTAATTTATTATCTTCATTATTTGGGTCCGAATAACCGTTTGCATCTTTCCATCCGTTCCATGAATCGATAATAAGCAACGAGCTAGCCGGAACCCATTCATCGAAAATTACTGTGTTCATAAATTCCTTCATCAACGGTTTTGTCATAATGTGGCTCGTATGACAGCGAACAACCAAGTTGGAAAAAGAACTTCGAAAATTTCTTGGAAATCTTCCGTTGTTTTCTTTCAGAACTACGAAAAGACGAGGATGTAGTTTTCCTTCTGCAGATATTACAGGAAGCACTGTGTAGCTGTGAGTAGTGGAACTCACAGTGTTCACAGTGCATTCAACTGTTTTTGTGCCTGTGTACGTCAATGTTCTCGCAGTGTTCATTTCCAATTGAAAACCACTTTGATCTGCATTAAAGATCCTTCTAGGTGAAAATGCTTCCAACTCCTGATTTGCCACAACCAAAAAGTTTTCTGCACTGGCCAATAGTTCATCTCTTTTCTTATGTCGTATCACAGACACAAACTTCGTGATCTTGCGGGAAGAAATTCCATGTGCACGCTTCCAAGAATTGATCCAAGAATTAGAACATGAAGGATATGACCTTTATCTATGCTCTCCTGCACCATTTCGAATAGCATCTGCGATATTGTGGAATAATTATTCCGGCGATCTGTCACTACTCCACCTTTAATAGTATGATTGAAATTTAACTAATACAGAAAATACCATTTTTTTCGTATTCACGGAGCTTTTTAACATGGTGCTCATTAGAAATGAAAGAATAGCGGTTATTAAGAGATTCCAACGAAGGCCTTTTCTTTCCATTCCTGTATCGTTTTTTGGAAGAGCCAAAGTACTTTACAGCTTCCGTGACTTTTGTTGTTTCCACGAGCTGTTCACCAAAACGAACGAGATCACAACTGCAACCATTTCGTAAACATGGTTCAGCGCAGTCCCAATCTATAATTAAGTTTTATTTTCATTTGAAATATCGGTTTATACCTTCATCAACATCGTCGTCGTTCGGAATCAGATGATAGTCCTCTTCAATTTCCAGAAAACCGCTGTCAGCTTGTTCCAATATAGAAAAAATTGACTGTGCAATTTTTAGATGTTCTCGTGAAAGACTGGGAACGTTTTGAAGGTTTTTATGCTTTGCATAAATGTATTCCACAATCAAATCAGAAGAACTCATTGAAATTTATAATTTATAATATAATGAAAATTTATTAAAAAAAAATAGCCGCTTAAATACAGTATCGAAAAAAGGAACATCATATCCTTTTTCGAATGTATAAAATGTCGATTATCTGGTAAATATTATAAATCGAGCAACTAGTCTAAAAACATCCTCAAAGCTGTGACAACGTTGTCTTTATATTGAAATTTTTTTCAAAAGCTTCAATATATGATTTTGATAATAATTATAATTGTTGATTTAATAAATAATAGATTTCATTATCATTATAATCTTGAAAAGTAAAAAAGCGGCCCAGAGCTATTCGACTAGTAATAGAAATAGAAACATATCACCCCCAAGAAGAATCGAACCCTCGCCCTGCTGTTCCGTCTCTGCACTTTGCGCTTGACGGTGGCGTGACTGTGTTTTGCACGAAAAGGGCTCCGTTTAGGACGCGAGGTGCTTTTTCCATGAAAACACACTCATCGTGTTATATAGCGTAAACACAAAGAACAAATCGAGTGAACAGTCAACAATCTTTTTATATTTTCATGTTGTTTTTTGGAGTGAGGACGCATCGTCTAATTGTAATCAACTTCGGTTTATTCGATTTGGATGGAATGGTTGTTTTGATTTGATGTTTTGATCACGAGCTCAATAACAATCGATGGAATTGTTTATGAGTTATAGTTGTTATTGTTTTGACTTGTTATTGTTTTTATTGAATAGTTTTTCTTTTCATTTCATTCTTAACTTATAAGTCCTGAAGACTTATAATATTCTAATATATATTATCTCTACGGATGGGATCAATTCTAAAGGATCAATACGTGGAGGTTTGATTTACTATCACAGGTAAGCAAGAACATTAATTAGGAATTATATTAATTTCAATATTTCAGACTACAATGCTAATTGGAATGAATGGTCCGTTCAAGGATGGATTCAATACTGTAAGGCGTTCCGAAGAACTGGCTGGAAAGTAAGTCTACAATTAATATTTAAGGATATATCCATTTTAGATTTTACCAACAACTATCAATATGGAGATTAACAACTTAATACAATTTCAATATAAATGGGAAGAATGTTCAGATTAGTGGTCACAAATTGTAAGTTTTGTAAAGGCGAACTAATATATATTGGATAATTTTAGGATCACATATTTCAAGACTAGGACAACCGTCATCCGAATCAATGCACATTTGAGACAAAGGTAAATAATTCAGGGTTGGCTAGATTTTATTATTTTTTTTAATTTATGTTATATCTGTCGGGAGCTTAAAAAATTGAAAATTAATAGACCCGTGACCCGGGAGTGGAACTTCCCGTTTCCCCTACCCGGGACTCGGGACCGGGACTCCACTTTTCCATACCGGGACTTCAATTGCTTTGTAACAATCTTATTTTTTTAGAAAACGACATTTGCGCATTCCTGCCCGTTTCGAAGTGGTAATCTATGTAGTACGTCGTGCCAAGGAAGATTGAAACACTACAATGGAGCTATCTGAATCGATACAAGGAGCTCAATTAAATGCATTAATTATTGTTTGCTATTTAGTTGTTATTTATATAAATAAATAAGTGAATAAATATTATATTGTTATGTCTAACGTAAATGATATAAACCAATATTAAAACGAGGTGAAATAATCCAAAAGCTGTGAGCAAAATTCCACAAAAATGACAGGACTCTGTCCGATGGCTTTTCGCAAAGTTCCAACAAACTGTTAGGACGCTCTCCGATAGCTTTTCGCAAAGTTGCAGCAAACTGTTAGGACGCTGTGCGGTGGCTGACTGTTTTGGCGGCAGTTTTGCGCGTGTTTTCATAACAATTTCGTGCAAAACACAGTCACGCCACCGTCAAGCGCAAAGTGCAGAGGTGTCCCGTCGTTTTGCCACTGCGCTGTTGCCCCGATGCTTCAGTGGTTTTTAAATCATTATTTATGAAAACGCACAATTTAAAATAAAATTCATTAGCTTTATTCCATTATTGTGGGTAAACGGGATATTTCTGAATTTCAAACCTATTTTTCACCTACTTAAACCGTTTTGTAGGTCCTAATTTTTTGACAGTATACTAATCAAGCCATAAGGAATCTATCTGCAAAGTTTTATCAAAATCTGAGATGGAGACCTAAAACACTTCCCTTGTTAGCTTCTAGAAAACCAAAGATATCACTCTAAAAGTACATTTTTGCAAAATAAACAATTTTTCCGGTAGATTCTGGAAATTTTATCTTCGCTTATGGATAGTAATGCTCGGAAGCATCGGAACGACTTCAAGAAAATTAAAAGTAAAAAGAATAATTTTAATGTAGAAATTTTAATAATAAAAAGGGAAGTGTTTTAGGTCGGGCTCTCTATCAGAGATGGGAAACGAACGAAATCTTCGTTCAAACGAAAAAAACGAAAATGAAAACGAAATTTTTTGTTTATAACACTGTGACATAACTGCGACTAACACGTCACAAAAACGGTCACCAGGCCCTGCACGGTGGATATGGCATTGTTCCTACGTTTCTCATTCGAAAGCAGATGGTGAAAATTGCTGAAAACTCTCTCCGGTTCGGATGAGCTCGCAGGAACAGAGAGGAACTTCTTAGCTTCGCGAGCCAGCAGAGGAAAGCCGCCGTCGTTGTCCTTCGCCGCCCAATACTGCAAGACCACTTCACCGTTGTCAGCAGCCGGGCCTGGCGGAGTCAATCGCTTCTCTCTGAGATATGCGGCAATTTCAGTTCAAATCATCTTGTTCTTGATCCCACTGTTCTTGAGACCAGATTTTCGCCTTGAGGGCTGCAGTAGAGCTGGTACAGTGCGTATCAGAGCTTCGCAAAGAGGAGGATGGCTCTTGAATTTGAGTGCTTGCCGCTGACATCTCTACGGCGTGTCGTACTTCATTCCAGACATCATCGTCGTACAGTTCCTTCCTTCCAACAAAGCGCGGATCGAAGAATGCAGCTTTGCGCAGGAGATCGCAGTTGTCGTATTCTTGTCTTCGGCCATCCAGTGCGGAGACTAACGCGGAAATGAAGCTTCGACCCAACGCGGATTGAACTGGCTCTTTTCAGAATGAATCAATGCGGCGCAGTAAGAAAGGTATCAGAGATGCAAACGATTGGCGTCCTTCAGCCTTCAGTGTGATTTCTTCAAAAAGCTTAGCACCTCTGCCAAATCCGTCAACTGATCAACATCCATATTCGCAGCATTCGGAACAGCTTTTTTGGCGGAAGTTCCTTGCAGTCTGATTTCAGTGTGAACGAGATGAATGCAATATTTAATTTTCGCGGGAAAACTGCGTTGGTTTCGTTGAAACGAAACGAAAAAACGAAAACGACATCTCTGCTCTCTATGGCTTGATTAGTATAATAACAAAATATTAGAAGCCACAAAAGGGTTAAGTAGATAAAAAATCTGTTTGAAATCCGAAAATATATGACATTCGGATATTTTTCTTTTTGTAAGTATACTATTTGGATAATAAGGAATCTATCTGCAATTTTTTATCAAAATCTGAGAGTCTGACCTATAACACTTCCCTGGTAAGTTTTGACGCTGTTCAAAATTTTCTTAGTTTGACTATATATTAACTCAAAAAAATTTCACAAATAATATTTTAAATTATTATTTATAATTATAAAAATATACTAACCATCTGATAATATTTTCGATAAATCTAAAGAAGAATGTGTTGATTCGACTTGATCTGTTTCAATTTCACTTCGTTTGGATATTATTGGAGCCTTATGAATGGTCATCGTCGTTGGCTTAGAAATGTTGACATTGTCTGATGGAAACTGAAAATTTTGATGTTTTATATCATGTTTATTGTTTTTCTTATTACTTTGGCTATATATCCAGGATCCCAAACGTATATATAATAAATGCTTAATGATATCGCTGGCAGAGATACAGCAATTATGTATCCAAGAACTGTAACAAATCGAACCCATCTAAAATTGTATTTTAATGAAGATTTTGTTTGTGATTTTCATATATCTTATATGCGGAGATTATAGATAAATAATGTTAGACATGTCAAACAATCTTGACTTAAGTTAAGATTTATTGACACCATTCTATTTATTGAAATTTAAAAACAAATATAAACAGTGGGATCAAAAACAGAGCTCATACCAAATATTTTTGAAAAGGCTTGATAAGAGTCCCCAACTATTCAATTGAAATCTAACAAAATTGTAGATGGACAAAAGAAGATTCAACGGTTCAAAAGATGAAATCGCGATTTAAAATAATCGGTGCATTTCTGTATTTAATTCTATTAAAAACTTCACGCCACGGTCAAAAATCTACGCGCCAATGCAAAATGCGGCATGATTGCTAACCTTTATATTGCACATAAAACAAAAAACATCGTTTTCCATGCTTAAAGTAAATGTAGTAAAATTCTTGGCGAGCCTGCATACTCAAAGATTAGTCCAATCACCTCTGACGATGACCGACTATCCGAGTTAAGAGTGGATGATTAGGAAAGGGAAATGAGTTTGTGCTCACAAAAGAGCTGCTTACTCTCTGCTGACAGGTCAGCCCCCGGGCGCAGGCACTGTAACCTCGATTATCCCTCTTTGGTTCCTTGAATGGTGGAACCTGAAACTAAGGGTGCAGGATAACGGTAACGCGTAAATATAGTAAAATTCTATATTATAGTTTTATTATAGCTTTATTATAGACTTACAGTCCCCTTAGCTCTATAGCAACTGTGCACCCTACGGTAGTGATCACGCTTTCCACAAATTTGTTCTTTCTTGTTAATTTTAGTAAAAAAAAAATAAAACTCTATACCCAAACAAAAAAATTATCAATATATCAAAATGCAACACAATGATATTATGGTAATCGATATCTACAATATTCTCGATTTAACGTTAAAACTCTATATAAACATAAAATAGTTGCACTTAAAAGCCGAATTAGGTTTCTTTTATATGTAAGCTGTAATATTCTAAAATATAAATCAGTTATTTATAAGAAAAGTTGATTTTTTGTTTAATTTTAATCTTTCAACCAGACAACTATTACCGTATTATATTTCTCAAAATTCATAATTTCATTAGTAAAATATATATTCAGAACTAGGAGATTAAATTTCCGAGACCTTTACTAGTTTTGAGAGAATTTTAGACAAATTTAGTCATTTTGCGTCTTCGAAAAATCAGATATTTTCTAAAACAAATTAAAACTTTTGTATAAAATAAGTTATTAAAAATTGTGTTGTGGGGAGTTCAATTTCTTGAAGGTTATTAGTATATGGTGTGTAAGCGTCGTTACAATACAAATCTTATAGAAATCAAATCTGAGTAGAAGTGATACTTTTAAAAGTTATTTTTAAAAAAATTTTTTAATTAAAATTGGGGATTTCAAAAGAATAGAACAAATATCTTAAATTTAGACAATAAATACTTTTCGATTTTAAAATTTCTCCTTTGAAAATGTTTGAGAGTAAAATTCGTTATCATCTTTGTTAATTATACTGAAAATTTCAGAGATTCGTGCCTGAAGGAAGATAAAAAATAAGAAAAAATTATAGTATCGGTTGGACGGCCATTAACCACGGTTCTCTGAAAAGGACAATATATAACCTATATTAATATTACTTTAATATTATAACGTACATAGATTGATAATAACCATCTCATTTATTACTGTTTTTATTACTGTTTTTAAGGTCTCGGATGAAAAAAGGAAAGTATAGTTTGAGAATTAAAAAATAAAACCCGTGTTTATGTTTTTTACGCTCTCTATTACAATTTACAATAATTAGACAATTAGAGTGTATGTTATGCCAATTTCAGATGTAAAAAAATGGAATTTATGATTGGAATTCTGTATAGCCGATGCAAATAACTTCCTAATATGAGTTTTGTTGAGAGAGAAATAACAGTTTTGTTTTAGTCTCAACATACTCTGTATACGTTTTATAGCAAAGATAATTTCATTTTTGATGCATAAATTTAAAAACTCTCATATCGCACATCTCTGATTTATAATATAATCTAGACCATATTCATCAAAAGAAACTAACTTTTTATTTTCCCTTTGCGTAAACTTTGCTCTTTTATCTGAAGTATAAATCGGCTGTTTCGAGCGACCTCGCATTCGTGCTGAATATGAAAGATGATTGGTTTGTGATGACATCTGAAATAAGTACATTTTAAGATTTAAGATGATTTATAATATACGCTACAAGGTTATCAGAGATACTTAACATAGTATTAGAATACTATATAAAGTTTACCTGCAGATTAGTTTTTGAAAAACGTGTAAATTGTTTTTATTTTCAATATTTACAAATCACTTATATTGGCGATTAATTCATCAGGACTTCTGCAGAATGAAACGTTAACTGATAAATAAAACATTGAAAAAAAAAATAATAAATTAAAATGTAGTGTTTCCAATTGGTGCGAAGTATTTTTCAATGCGGCGCGGTTTCTTGGCAGTGAAGGTGCGTAGTTAAATTATACAAAATTGACAAAACGATAGAACAAACGAAACAAAAGAAACGAACCTTCAGAAATTTTAAGCAAATGCACGCCGACTGAAATTGCAAAATTTTGCGATCGGGAAACCGCTATTATCTAACAAAGATATTATTTATAAGATTTTTAGTTATTTTAAGACAATTCAGCATAATTTCAAAGAAAATGACTTTTTAATTTTCACTCTCAAGGAGAGTTTTAATATTATAAAATATAGATTTTCTAGATATAGATAAATTAGATAAATTGATATTACTATATGTTTCAATCATGCGAACTTAAAGAAACTATTTCACTTTTAATAGTTTATAGAAATATTAAATAATGACACAAATTTAATATTTTAAGCAAGAAACTAACATAATTACTTCTCTAAAATAAAAAGTCAAAATAAAAAAAGGAATAAATTATTAATAACAAATTATGGAATAACAATGATTTTACGTCATAAAGAAAACCGAGATTAATTGGCGAATCGATCGAACATATGCTGATAAACAATGGATTAGCATAATATTCGTTCATCTTTATAGCTAAAATTGTATGTAATGGAAAACCTTCTTTTGAACAAACTAACTGAACGCCAAACTAATGGCTTTCTCATTTTTACGCTTGTCCTACAACTTTTACGTATACATCAGTGATGGACGGAATATAAATTTTTAATTTCGGAAACGGAATGAAATTTCATTTTCCGGAACTCGTAATACGGAATTCGGAATCCCGTCCATCACTGGTATACATTAAAAACTATTGTCTATATCAAAGGGCGATTGCAAGAAAATCTATCTGGAAATCGTAGTAGGGGAACATTTTATTAGGTTTCATTCCCTATTAAGTTTACATTATGATTTATTGGGAAAAATCTTCTTCCAATCGAATATTGGGTAATATTTTCTCCATCGTTCTTGCAATCGGCCTCAGTTTGTTAACTATATCTCTTCAACTTAAAAATATTTAAATGTTCCCAAAATAATAGACTACTTTCCAGTCGGCGTGTAATTGTAAAGCATATGTGCACTCCACTGCCAAGAAACCGCGCCGCATTGCAAAAGACTTCGCAACAATAGCAAACTCAACCTTTTAATTTATTATTTTTATTTTCAATATTTTATTTATCAGTTAACGTTTCGTTCTGCAGAAATCCTGATGAATTAATGAAAAGAAATTCTTATTATCTCAATTAATGGAACAGAAGAGCATCGTCAATATAAGTCACTTGAAAATGTTGAAAATATTGAAAATAAAAATTATAAATTAAAAGGTTGAATTTGCAATGCGGCGCAGTTTCGTGACAGTGGAGTGTATGTGTATTCAATGTATTTAAAACGCTTTAAATTTATTTGTAAGACCAGATATTTCAAGATTAATATTATTCAATTTACTATATCTATTATTAAAATCTAAGAAATTGAAAGGTCTATTTGATCATTTTTGAATTATTTTCAATGGTCTCAAAGAGATCATGAAACAAATATTCAATTTATGTGAATAATTTCTCTGTTTTTCATTATATTTCTTCAAAATTTCTAGATCAAATCACATTTATTACTTTTATTTTTTATGAAAAGAAAATTGGAATTGTCAATTTTTCAGATTTTGACAATACTTAAATATATTCCAACATATGGACCACACAAAACACTTCTCAAAAAGGGGTTTTGATATGAAATATTCGTAGATTTTCCGTAGATACAAAATATTAAGACATGTTCTTATAAAGATGGAAGGATTCTCATTTACAATTTACGCACTTTTGGTCTATTTATATTTCTTCAAATATAAACTTTAAATCCAAATATATTAAGCACAGCAGATGAAAATGAAAGTTTCTCGATATTCTAATGAATCTTCCTAATGTCTACGTGAAAAAGAATTTTAATTCTCCCTTCAGTTGGTGAATTAGACAATCTAATGAGATAAAATTCTTGCCAAAGCATTAGTTGCAAGCTCAGTTTCCGGGTTCATCTTTAAATACTTCCTTTTTTAACTTAATTTAAAATAGTATTAATTTGGTGGTTTGTACAGTAAATTTATATTTCATATCAATTTGGGCTTTTCTTAAATCATATTTAAAATATTCCTTTCAATTCTTTGGCTTACTAGATTCTTTATAATAAATTTTTGTTTCGTTTTTAGTTAATAATGGTTAAAACAAGAAAACTCAAATAACATTAGGTCAAATATAAAATGCCATAAGAACATATGATGGATAACTGAATTAATAAAGCTTTTACGTAGACAAAACAAAACATTATTGTAATTCGCTGTTGAAGGAATTAACGAACTTAATATAGAATTCAAACTTTTATAGCGAGTCCTATTGGAGAAATAAGAAAAAATGAAATAAATTATGATGAGCAGACGTTTAGCATTTTTTCGAGATGCTTATTCACACGCTCAGGAATCGATTCAAATTGAAGCATTTTCATACTTTCGTGTGCCTCGGCACATTATGTGTATCTCTCTGCCTACTTTCCATTCAACATGTTTTGTCGATGGATGGATGAAGCTCTTAACATTTCCAATCAATTCTATTTGGTTTTATTATTACTATCAAGGTTCAAGTGTCACATACATCTGAATTTTTTTTTAAATCTATTTTTCAGAATATTCTTAAATTTAAAATAATATGTGTAAATAGAATATAAAATGAATGTGTAATTTAATATATTCAATATTCTCACATTCAATTCTTCTCTGTGGATTGTATTTTACGAACAGGAAAATGAAATACAAATAATAGGAGTGTTTTAATAAAAACTTAAACCAACCTTTCTCTGAGTTAATGATTTATTACTTATCTTCTCCATTAAATCTTCAATTGATAACCATTCACCACCACTACTGGTCATTTTCAATCTGAAACTTGGATGTTAAAAATAAAAAGTAATAGAAGACACGTGATGTATAAAAAAACATTGACTAAAGCGGAAAAGACACAATGGTTGGTAGAAATTGGGCTGAATAAAAAGATGGAAAAGTCAATTTAAGATAATTGAATTTCTGGCAAAATTTTTTAGAAACCTAATGTGTTTTGAGGAGGCATTGGCATACATTTTTGAAATATATAATAATATATTTCTCAAACAATATAGTTTTGAAATAAAAATATGTCGAATATTTTATGGAAAGTGTATTGAATAACATCTTGGAGTTTTTTATCTTAAAATGTAAAAATTTTCAGTTACTTAGTAAAGTTTAGATTAAGATATTGTCTGCTCTATGTGTCTCTTTACTATAACCTTTCTACTTATATATAACTTTCTTCACATACTTTATAAAAATCATTATTTTGGGTTCAGAATATGTCCACCTTTGTGCCAGGAAAACGTCATTTGCGGGAAGCTCTTCTTTTCTTTTTCCAACTCAAGAAGAAAGCCACTGACGCGCACCAAATGCTTGCCCAAGCTTACGGCGATGCTGAACCATCCATAAGCACCGGCCAATAATGGTTTCAGCGTTTCAAATCAGGAGATTTTGACGTCAACGACAAAGACCGATCAGGACAGCCACAAAAATTTGAAGACGAAGATTCAAAGGGAAGGAATCGCAGAAAAAGAACACAACGGGCTGCTCGACACGAAAAGGTCATATTGCTTCATGACAACGCAAGGCTGCATGTTGCTCAAGCGGTGAAGGATACGCTGAAAGTGTTCAAATGGGAAGTCTTACCGCACCCGCCGTACTCTCCGGACATTGCCCCGTCGTATGATCATCTTTTCCGTTCATTGGCCCATGCTCCGGCGGAGCAGAGATTATCAAGACGTCAAAAAATGGCGGCTAAATCAATAGACTGCCGCCATACCAGAACAATTCTATTATGATGGAATCCATAAGTTTCCCAAACTGTGGAGAAATGTTGTTATTAATGACGGAAGTTATTTTGAATAAAAGTTTTGTTTAATTTGTACAGTTTTTATAGTTTAGTGTGCGTAAAAACGCGGAAATTAATTTCTAGACCTAATAGAACGAAATAATTCATTAAAACAACGAAATAAATAACAACCAGCTTAACATACCATTTAATCAACATATTCACATTCAAAAATTATTATACAAAATTAAATTAATTTTCCGAGTAATGAAAAATTGAAGTCCCGATCCCGTGTCCCGCGTACGGAAAAAGGGAAGTGCCGGTCCCGGGTCCCGGATAGGAAAAAACTAAGTCCCGGGTCCCAGGCATTGAAAAAGAGAAGTTCCGATCCCCGGCACCGGGCTTTGAAATTTTCAATTTTTTAAAGTCCCGCCCGCCCAGAATTCCAAATAACGGGGTCCCTCCCATCACTTAAAATTGAAGTCCCGGGTAATGAAAAATGAAGGTCCCCCCTACCCGGGACCTGGACTTCCTTTCTGGTTCTCACTATTATCGTTTCCTTGACGATCAAAAAAATTCAATGAATTTAAAGAGCATTCGATTAGATTTCATAATTAATTCGTTTTTTTACATGTTCCTTTGCTATCCGTTATTGGAATCTGGATCAAATCTAAAACTTTACCATCTAAATGTGCATACTAAATGAAAAGTGTTTTTTTAGTTTTTCTGAAAGTAAAAACAGTACCTAACTATGTAACACGCAACATTCGAGTGTAGAGTATTGACAACAAAATCCAACTGAAAATATTTTGGACATTATCCGCAGAATAGTCTGATATTGTTTTTTATCGTAAAAATAACTTATAAATCCAACGAAAACTGATTGATTTCAGGAAATTCAAAAAAGTTACATTCGCTGAGTTTTGGAATTTACCGATTTCTTATATAGCTTAACATCATTTACGTACGCTTATTGTGAAATTGAACGAGAAGAAACAATAGATGAAGCGAGATCGTTGACATTAAAATTGGATTGAGCAACGTTTTATTTAATTAGGCTATGTATTTATTTTAATATTCCAACTACGATTTTAACAGCTCCCTACACTGCGTTGATGGTTGTAATCTATGGCTAATTAAAGATGAGTCTTTAATTAATATTCTAATGTGATTTTTACCATATATTTATGTAAAAACGACATTCACCACCTGTTATAAGAAGTGATCCTATGAGAAGCAGCAGCTGGAGGAGCATGCGAAGCAGCATCATATTACATTTTAATTATCACAACGAATATAAAGTTAATTCTATTTTAAATAAAAACTATTCAAATATTTATAAACTTTTAAAAGTGGTACTATGTAGATATTTAATAAAAATATTATATATATATATATATGGGGGTTGACTTGAATTCCATTTTCAAAAAATTATTACCATTCAACGTAAATACGTTTTTCTTCTTCTACGTTTTAGGAGATAGAAGAATAAATAAAATTGGAAAACGAGGCTTCAATTAATCCATACTATATTTGACATGAAAGTAAAAGATTTCCGAATTGGCTCAAATTGGCAAAATAAACGTCATGCGAATCGGAACGGATGTTCTCTGTTTCTGAATTGATCTTCTCTCCAAATAAAATCAAGGTTGACTTATAAAAAACTCGTATAACTCACTTCTCATGACACTTGAAATGAACTTGGAAATGTCGAAAGATTCATTGTAATTATTTTGTTTTTTTAATAAATTTTCCGTTATTTTTAAACAATAAAAGTTCCATCTTCCATCTTCCGTTTTCCGTCATATTTCGAGTTCCATTTTCGTTTTCGGTAATCCGTTTGAAAAAAAAAACTGATTTCCCTCCAACTATATACATATTCGGATCTAAATTATCCAAGTATGAATACGGTATCCTTAGAGCAAAAATGAAATGTTGCTAATAACACCTTCATAAAAAAAGCAACTCACGAACGTGATTAAAGCGATCAGAATCACCGGTGTATGCAACATCTCACAAATGTGCTTGCACTACTTTTAAATATTAATTTTTATATTTAATACTCTTTAGCATAAGAGAATCTTTTGTATTCATTGTTTACTCAGAGCATACAGAATTGTAAAATATACGATTGCGTAATATCTTGTATTATTATTCGTATTATTACAATATTAATCTCCTTATTAATCTCGATATCTCTTGACAGGTCCAATTAATTTTCTATTAGTTATGTGCACGCCTATGAAAACGACAACAATGGATGCTCAGTTATGATGTAAGGAGATAAGTTCCGGCGAATTTTTATAATTTAGAGATATGTGCAGACAAATATAGTCACTTTGAGTCAACGGAAATCAGAATATTAAAATTATTCACGTAAATATTCATTATATACCTTTAAATCTTCAAAAATTATCATTTTCATTTGGTTTGCAATGTTACAATTAAATAATTAATACAATAAATAATACAATTAAAGTGTTAAATAAAATGTTATTTCATGGGTTTTTTTTATTAAATAAAAATTATAGTTATATGTTTCTGTAAAAGGTATTAAATGTTTAAAAATGAATTCTGCTTCTCCATTTATTGACTCTGTTTAATTTAAATAAATTTAACTTATTTATGGGTTTTTCCTGTCAAATATACGATTTCTTATATATAAAAAAAATTAACTGTATAAATATAAAGAAGTAGCAGAATAGCAAAATTGAAACCATATTTACTCACAAAAATATTATTTTATCTTTTTGCTATGCGGCAATTAACAAAGTTCGTTGGGCTTATTATATATTATTAAGGTATTATAAAACCTGATTATCTAAAAAAAGTTATACAAATATACCTGGATCCGAAACTCATGCGAAACATCATTTGAAAAATCCAATATTCAGAGAGAAGGTATAAAGAGAAGCCAGAAGTAGGTTGCTAGAGGATAGGTTTATTATATTTCTAAATTCACACTTATATTTTGAATAACTTTGCTTATACTCGCAATAGTTCCATTATCTGTTTTCCTAATATTTGTATTCATTACCTAAAGAAATGCTGCAAAACGTCCTAAAAATTTTGTAAGTTATTAGCAACACATTTATAATTTTCTTGATTCAATGTAATGAAGCATTCGTATACTAGTAAAATCTATACAATATATTATATTAACTTCAATATTCAAAAACCCATTTATTTTTTGATTTATTATAATTTCTTTTATGATGCACTGACAGAATTGATTATTGAATAAAGCCATAAATATATCAATGGAAAAGGGCATTAGTAAGATGAATTGAACTCAACTTTTATAATGGGAGATCACTTTTTTCAAGGAAATTTTCAAGGAATATGGTATACTGTATGCTTCTATTTGATATACCTATTTTCATATTATGGGTATATAGGATAGAAATTTAGTCTTGTGATTTGTAGTGTTTTATATAAAGTCCACTAATATTAACATCGTGCGCGTCTCCAGAAGCAATCCCAGGCTGACGGCGCCTGCCATTCGAAGAGATGTTTTCAGGAATTGTCCGGTTTCCCCATCGACCTCGACCGTCCAACCTGTTTGAGACCAGATGGAATTATTGGAAGACATCTAGTAAAGACGCCTTTCATTTCGGAGAAGAGCCGAAAGCACCTGAATTAGACTCCTCAAGATTGGAAACAAATTTTATGTTCGAACGAAAGAAAATTCCTGGTTGTGACGGAATTCAATGGATACGGTGTTCAGTTGGCTCCCGGTATGATCCCAGATACCAGTTACCCACCGTTAATCACGGTGGAAGAAGTTGTATGATGTGGGATTATTTTTCCTGAAAAGGCATGGGCCTAATTCATCGAATCACATCAGAGGTGCCGTCAGCCTCGGATTGCTTCTGGAGACGCGCACGATGTTCATATCAGCGAGACAATTAGTGGACAGTCAATGTAAAACTTTACTGGCTGTCATCCTTGGCTCTTCAACGTCTCAAAAATCTACTGATGCACGGTTTTCCTACTTTTTTTAAACCATTTTTCGAAGTCGCAAAATCTGCAGAAATGCGTCAGAGAGTTTGGTTTGTTTACGGTTTGTTTACTGTTTCAATATTTTATAAATTGCATCTGTAGTGACCAAAGAAAATCATGGCAACGACCTCTTCAGTATAAATAAGAACATTTATTGAATCAAGCTAAATTCGGAAAATGACACTATATTGCTGGAATGATTCGAAAACCGGAAAACATAAAAGACATATGTAAAATCCGGTTTTAAATTAATTAATACTTCGTTGCGTATCCCTTAGCGTCAATAACCTCCTGACAACTGCGCGGCAACGAGTTCAAAAGAGTGCTAATAACAGACAACGGAATGACTTTCCAGAAATCCTCAAGCGAATTTTTGGCTCGGAGTCCTGTAACTCGACTTTCGAGCACCTTCCAGAGGAAGTCAACCGGATTCAAGTCCTTCTTCTTCTTCTAGATTTAATATTAGAAATTATATAATTGAAAGGCAATCCTTCATATATTGTATAGAAAATTCATATAAACTTTCCTTATTGTTTGCTGTAGTCGGTTTTTAAAATAAGGAAAACATTATTAAGATCGTAGCTCTGAGAAAACAGAAATTTGGAATAATGTTTCTTTACCAAAAGGCATTTCAGCCTTACAAGGACAATATTTGTTTACAAATATTGGTGACTTAAACCATTAAAAAGTGGAAATGCGTAAACTAAAAATTATATTTTTTATTCGATTTTAACGTTTTCGTTATGCTGGAATGTCACAGGATCATTCATGTTTGTGATCAATTTATACATTACCGGTCAAAAGGTTGCAAAAGCCGGGGTTTTTTTTTCTTATTTTCGTGTGACATTTGTCCACAAATTTCCTAACGCTTTCAGAAATAACTGGTAAAAATTTCGACTCAATACCGACTCTCGAAAAAAAAAGTTATGCTCGAAAAACCCAGCGTTTACAATATTTTGACCGGTACTGTAAGTAGGTAGCAACTTACTTATTGAATTTTTCTTCTTAATACAAGTAGCACGTCACTTACAACTGTTTCACAACATTGTTTTGCCAACATTGTTCTGCTTTCCACTTGGGCTACTCAAAATAGGTGAATTATAGAAAGCCAGACAGTTCATACAATACCAAATTAAATGGTTAATTAAGGTTTGACACTTTACATTAAACAATATAGAGTGACGTTCACTCATTATACCGAGTATTAAAAGTATTTGGAATAAAAAACTGTTACTAATGTGTTTTATATTTGGAGTTTTTAGTTAATGCGATTGCACGCCAACTGCAAAAGTTTCAGCTGCACGCCAACTGGTATTGTACTAAAATGAGCTCACTAAAAGTACTCAAATCTTACTTTTTGGAAACTATTAAAATGATTTTAGATAGATAAAGACGAACATAGTTAAATTTTCGTAAAAAATGTTGTGTTAAAAGGCTGTAAAATTATCAGAAACCCTCAAAAATTGCAAAATCATCATTTCCAGTTGGCGTGCAGAAGAAGTGCAATAAAGCAGTTCATAGGAATTAAAGGCTGTAATGTTTTATTTTCTCGATAGTTTTCGATACATATTTCCAATTGAATATTTAAATTCATTAGAATATTCTCGTAAAATACTAGAATACGCTAACCGAATATTAGAAATCGAAGATTCATTTGGCGTACGGATCTCATTTCAGTAGAGCGCTTATAAGTAGTTAATTTTACAATGAGAATTAATGGTATATAAAGTGAGAAACCCTTCAATGTTTTTTATTAAATAGTTAGAATGAAACTAACAGAAGTAAAAAAACTTATTTGGAGATTCGTCAAAATTATATGCAAAACCAATATTTTGAAATTATACTCAAAATCTTTTTTCACATCAGGTGAATGAACCGTAATTAAAGACTCTGGGAAATATTGAAAATATTTCTTTCCAACAATAAAGGTCGTACTTTTACGTTACACATAGTTTCCATGAAGTGCGTAATACCAAAATTTTGATTATTTTCATGGTTGAATGGAAATTGAATGTGCTGATTGGTCCTTTATGCAATGGTTGTCCTCATGAAAATGTCCACATACAATTGGTATCGGCAATTTGTCAAAGAAAGATGCAATTTTATTTCCCAAGAAACGAATAACATTGATTTTAATTATTCGTCATATAAGAAATACACGATTTTGAATAGGTAGTGGTTTTGTTTGTTCCCAAAATTGGTATAGTTCAGTATAAAATAATATTTTTCCATTATTTTTATATTTGTACCAGAAAATCAGTCTGCATAATTGAGCCCACGTTCTTTTGCAAGTAATGACAGAAATTTAAATATAAATCTGACAAACTTACAATGAATAAACTAGGATAGTGAATTCTCACGTTCAAAGTACAAACTAACTTATAAACTTTGCATTTGTTGTCTTATTGAGTTTATCAACTTGAATCACATATTCCTTCTTTAAATTTTTATTACCTTATTAGCGTGGTTGTTAAACTATTTTATTCTAGAATTCTATTCTAGAGAGATTCTTCTATTCTGACTTTATTTATGGCCTTGTTTAGGGAAGTGTGAACAAAATATATCACAAATTAGACAATTGCACGTTAAATGAAAAGGATTATTTTTCTAATCTTCGCATGAATATATAATTTCAGTTGATGCAGAGTGGCAACATTTGTCTTAAATTCTCTCTAAATTATAAAAAAATATCTAATGTTTAAGCTTCTATTATTATAACTCAGCATCTCTTTCTAATTTTAATTGGCATGTGCACTTCAATTAAACGAAACCGCGCCGCATAGCAAAAGACCTCGCACCAATTGCACGAACACTACCTTTAAATTTAAGGATTTTTTTAATATTTGAAGGGAGCGTGTAGGTTTAAGAAAATTCAGAGTATAAACAAAATTATTATATCTACTATAACTTTCGAAACAACATAATCATTAAGCTAACGATTCGCTTAAAAAATAATTAATAAATTAAATATTTAACAAAACTACTAAATCTAAAGGTAGTGTTCGTGCAATTGGTGCGAAATATTTTGCAATGCGGCGCGGTTTCATGGCAATGGAGTGCGTGTGTACTGTAATCGAAATAAATTTAAACGTATCAATTATGTTGAAAAACAACTTGCATCATTTATCGTTTTAGATAAATAATCGTTTCCTATGAATTCCCAAGATAGTTCCGCATCCATAAAAAAGGTACGTGATAGATTTATTTGCAACACAACTCAATTCTCAATGCTCATAAAAACGCCACTTCAGAGCATCTCGTTAATACTCGAAAATCAACTACTCTCTATGCCGACTGAGCATGCATAGACCACACCAATGGTCCGCTGGTATTTCGGTGGGTGTGGAAAGGAGGAGAATTGGCCTGGTCCGTTAGTGTGTAACGAAGACAACAACAACAACAACAACAACAACGACAACAACGCTGCTGTTTGGTATCCTTTTCGCTCTCGTTGAATATCTGTTCCATCGTTCGCTGGTTGCCGTCTTTAACCATTCTGCACTCTCCTTGTTCTTTTTTCGTGGTTGCCGTTTGACTCGGCGACGATGAAGAGATTGAGAGGTGGCCAGTCCAATGCAACAAAGGCATCACAATCATACGTACTGATTGTTCCATCACTAATATGACAATATTTTTGTTCCGTTTAATGCTAATTTGCTTTTCAAATTTTATAATTGCTTTCCCATGATGCTCTTTTCGCGCACATATTATTTACCTTGTTTCATAGGTTTTCTCTTTATAGCGAATGGCTCATTTAGTCGAAGGGACTTCGGTCCCCGATGGATCATGGCAGCTACCCATTCTCGTTACCGATATGAATATTCAAAGGTAGTTTTGTTAAATTTGCACATCTTATACAATGTTTTATCTTTTTATATAGAAATATCTATGTTCGCGGTGATTTACATATTGGTGGTCTCATGCTCAAACTTGTTAATGAAGTTGGTTAGTCTCTTTGTTTTTTATCAGTAAAGAGTACCATAATGTTTTCAATAAATATTTTATCATTTTTAATATATCCTGAAGTTTTTCTCTAACCGCCCACGTTATTACAACACAACAGATTTATTTTAATGCACATTGGCATTGGTTCAATCCTTCTTCCGTTTATATTATACCGAAGACATCAATTATTACTTAAATAAAAAATGCAGTTGATAAACTTCTTAAAAATTATCAAAAAATAATTAAATTTTGGGGGTTTTTCCATTGCCAAAGTACCGTAACCCTTTAATTATATAATTTCGATAGCGAAAAGAACATGGTTCCCCTCATCCATAGTGTGAATGTAAGAATTTAGTTAAATGGAAGTAATTTTGCCTTAAACCACAGATTCTCTAAATCTTCCGAATACTGTTTTTTTTCTTAATACTGTAATAGGCTGCGGCAGAAACAATTTTTCTGTAATTTCTTTTCGAAGATTTATGCCGATTGGAAAGGAAATGATGGTTGCAAATTTTTCTTTTCATCTAATCAATTTTTGAAATTCAACTCAATTAACAATGTTTGGAATTATTTGTTATTCTTCCAATCTGACAAGTATTGTGAGTATTTTCTCGAAAGGTTAGGACAATAAACCCACAACGAAAATATGAATTTCCGCCCATTTTGGTTTAGATGGAAAATTACTCAAATAAGAAAAATTTGGAATTTTAAAATAACTATCCCCAATTTTGTACTGTAATAAAATAAGATTTAATTTTACAAGACACATAGAAATAAAGAAAACATTTAATATTACGATAGTACGCAATTTCCTCACGTCATTTTAATGTTCGAAATTTTTTCGACACTTTTTCTTTTTGTCGGTTTATCTCTGTCATTAACTTTAGCTAAGGCTTTAGGGAAGCAATTAAAAATCAAACTTTGCGTTTTTTGGTTATTGCGTAAAATAAAATCCATTAGCTTCAATCTGCGTACTTTGTGCATATATGCGGATTATTAATTGTATTACTTTTAAATTGAATATGATAAAATGGTAAAAAGGACTTTATTTACCAAATAAGATAACACTACAACATAAGTAGTGGTTATAGATTTTAAGAGCTTAATTTAAAGCTTAAATTTTTTAATCAGGAAAATAATGAGAAAAAATAAAAAAATAATAACTTTTGAGCTCTGCCGAGGGTAGAACTTCCATAGATTCAATTCCTATCCCATATCACTACCACTCGGCCATGAAACCACATTTAAATATGTAAATTAGATTGATGATTAGATGAGAACAATTAATATTCAATTTAAATCATTGGTCGTGATATTAGGACAAGATTTTGAACTTTCGCATTTTATTTTACGCAATAACCAAAAAACGCAAAGTTTGATTTTTAATTGCTTCCAGGCTTTAGATGACCTTGCAAATGATAAATTGTATTTTGTTTTTTGTACTTTTTACAATTTTTAGATTTTAAATTTCCGGCCGTATAAAAACAGATTGAACAAATATTTTGGAATAAATATAACTAAATACGTTCTTCCATATTCATATATGAGGTTATACATAAGCAAATTGAAATTTGTAGATTAGATTATTAAAAATTAGATGCTCTATATATGATGTGTCCACAATTTGGGAGTGATTATGAGCTTCTCCCAGTTCACCGACGTATTTGTCTCATTTTTTATATAAAGATTATGACCGTGCGCGCTGATTATTATCGACTCGCGTGTCATCCAAAACTATTGCATTGCTTAAAATATCAAAATTAACAACAATAAAATTAAGATATTGCACGTGATTGGTCTGATCATGCATTATGGTGGCCCGAAAAGAGACGATGGCTACAGCACACAAGATCAACACTTGATCAAAATGGAATCACTGCGGATACCCAATTAGAATTCACGCCGATGCACAAAGATGCCAGGTAATTATTTCTAATAAATCATATTCAAGTATTTAATTTCAAGGGTCCAACTTCCCGACATGCAAATGATCGACGCGCGACTCGATTTTTCTGTAAACATTGTTAAAGCTACTGCCAAACTTTGTCGCGATATTGGAATCCGGCATTCCGAAGAACTTTCATTGAAACGTTTCATCCCACCGGACGTTCTCAAAAAAGGAACGTCCGACGCTGATGGGATGAGTGGACCGCCAACGATTAGACCCGGCGAGGAATCCATTGGGCCAATGACTCTTCGCAGAGCTCCACCAATTTTCGCATCACAATCTAACTTGGACATGCGACGTCGCCAACAGTCACCAGCATTATCGAGTACTGGGCATATCTTCAATTCTCATGAAATGGGAACCCTTCCTCGTCACGGAACGTTGCCGAGGGGTGTTAGTCCTAGCCCAGGAGCTGTAAGTGTTATTTACATGATTTCATTTGAATAAACATTTCAGTACAACGATACAATGAGACGAACGCCAATCATGCCAAGCATCAGCTTCAGTGAAGGCCTTGAAAATGAGCAATTCGACACAGCTTTGATTCATTCACCAAGGATGAATCCAAATAGGGACGCTCCAGTTTTCCGCCCTCAAAATTTTGTCGAAAAAGCTGCTCTTAACAGGGGTTGGCTTGATTCTAGCAGGTATTGTTGTCGTTATACTTTAAGAATAAATTGTAAAATATAGATCGCTTATGGAGCAAGGAATATTCGAAGGAGATATCATATTGCTCCGCTTTAAATATATGAACTTTTTCGATATTAATCCCAAATATGACCCAGTCAGGATTAATCAAATGTATGAACAAGCGAAATGGAGCATTCTTCTTGATGAACTTGATCACACCGAAGAAGAGGCTACTCTGTTTGCTGCTCTTCAGTTGCAAGCAACTCTCCAACGTGCCTCTCCAGAACCAGAAGACTCAACAAAGGACGATGTAGATATTCTTCTAGACGAACTTGTAAATAATGAGCTGAGATATAATATTAACTGAAAATTTTAGGAGAAAAATCTAGACGCTTCGGCGATCGGAAGAAGGTCAGACCTAACACAAGTTCCAGAATTAGCTGATTATCTAAAGTACATGAAGCCAAAGAAGTTGGCAGCTTTCAAAGGATTCAAAAGAGCATTCTTTTCATTCCGCGATTTATATCTATCATACCATCAATCATCATCTGATGTTAATTCACCGCCAATGGGACATTTTTCACTTAAAGGTATTGTTAAAACTTTGAAAAACTTATTTAGAATCTGATTTTAAGGATGTGAAGTCAGTGGTGATGTATCTACAAGCCAACAGAAATATAATATTAAACTTCTTGTTCCAACAGCCGAAGGAATGACCGATTTCGTGCTGAAATGTGACACCGAGTTCCAATATGCCAAATGGATGGCCGCTTGTAAACTGGCTTCACGGTATTTTATTATTCATCGAATCTTATTATTTAAAAATTTAGTGGAAAGTCCATGGCTGATGCATCATACCAACAAGAGGTTGAAAGCATCAAAAATTTGTTGAAAATGCAAAGTGGTTAGTGAAAAACTGATAATGATTTATTTAAATCTGTTTCAGGTGGAGCGAAGTCGAATGGAGCCGAGTCCCGTAAATCAGCCCCAGTTACACTACCACAAGATTTCAATGTTGAGGAATACGTTTCATCAAGATATGTTAGGAGAGCTAGGTCAAAACAAGCGGTAAAAAATATATAAAGCATATAGATTATTTTCCTCATTTATTTAGCTTCAACACAGAATATCTGATGCGCATGGTAACGTACGCCAACTTTCATCGACTGAAGCTAAATTGCAATATATTCGCGCATGGCAAGCTTTACCTGAGCATGGAGTTCACTATTTCATCGTCCGGTTTAGAGGTGGTCGAAAGGCTGAATTGATTGGTATTCATAGATGTAATTAATAACCAACTAAAATATATATCTTAAGCTGTTGCTATTAATCGTCTAGTTAAAATGAACATTGACAATGGTGAATGCTTGAAGACTTGGCGCTTTGCAAATATGAGGAAATGGCACGTTAATTGGGAAATCCGTCACTTAAAGGTTTTTTTTTAAATCTGATTAATTTAAATTATGGTATTTAGATTCAACTAGAGGATGAGGATATTGAATTTAAGCCGTTGTCGGCGGATTGCAAGGTAGCCCTTAAACTACTATACAATGAATAAATTGCGATGATTGTTTAGGTTGTTCATGAATTTATCGGAGGTTACATTTATCTGTCAATGAGAAATAAAGAACAAGCTGATACACTCAATGAAGAGCTTTTCCATAAGCTCACTGGAGGATGGGCTTAGAAATAAAGAAGAAATATATTTAAAATAATTATGGTGCTGCTCATGTTATATTTATAAGGGAAAATCGTTGAAAATGTGCCTTATCAAAATTAATGTTGCAATATGTATCTATTAACATAGAATTTTAAATTTAAAAAATAAAATATTTTTAATTACTTCTTAAATTAAACATTTCAAGGAACTCAGTAATGTTATTGTAACTCCGGAATTTAATGTTTAAGCAAACGAATTAATTCGCCACCCAGTACAACGAGGTATTCTGATAAATAATTAGGTTTCCTGAATGGAAAAAAAAACTGAAATTTTGGATTTTTGAAACTGACAAGGGAGGTTTTTTAGATCGCCATCTCATTTTTGATAAAACTACAGATAGATTCCTTATGGGTCGAATATACTGAAAAAAAATTGTTATAGGGTTTTAAAATAACTATTTATGGGAAACAGTTTCACGTAAAATTGAAAAAAAACATAAAACGAAAGTTTTTAATAAGGTAGTATAGCTCTTAAAATATGAATGGGATTGATTAAGATTTACTATTGTCGCTTTCAGAAATGCCTAATGGAAGAGAAAAAATAAGAAAAAATGATCTCATTTGGACGGCCACAAAGCACTTTTCCACCTTTACTGGTATGATCAAGCCTGGGAAAACCACCTCATTATTATTTCGGTTTTTATAGTCGTCGCCAAATGCCGCCGCAAAGTGTGGCGCACTTTTTTAAATATTATTTTTTCATTTAATTTTTATGATTTTTATTATTTTCCACATTTATGCCACAATTCAAACAACATCTAAAACATAGTCTTCAATTTATTTAAGCAAAAACAGTATAGAACGAGCATAAACAAGAAAATAATCATGAAAATTAAATGAAAAAATAATATTTAAAAAAGTGCGCCACACTTTGCGGCGGTAATCGCATTTGGCGACGACTATATAATTCTAAACTTTAACAATCTGTGTTTGGGAAACTAAGCTAAGTAATAAGACAACGATTATGACCAGAATAGTTAAATATCACTTCCAAAATCCACAAAGTATTTAAAATAATTTGGATCCATTCTAATAAAAATGTGCAACCATTAATAAGAAGTCGTTTAATAATTTATTTAGTTCATTGACAATTCAAAAAAAAAATCATTTATTTTCTTTTTCAATATGTACAGTCGAACGGTTTAAAAACACAGTAAGCAATCAAGCTACAATCCTTCTCAGCAATAATTCCATTAAATTACCGTATTACTTTTTGTCTGGTTTCGCCGCAGGCTCAGCAAATACAACGCCCTCTTTAACAGAACCATCCCTCCTGTTTTCATCCTTTTCTGTACCAGCTGGTAACTCTTCATCCTATAAATATTAATAATTTTGAACAATACTTTAAAAATATTAAAATCACCTCTGGTTCCATTGCTTCTTCTGGGGGCATCTCACCAATAATTTGATTCAATAACATAGCTGTTCGCGACTTTTGAAAGTTTGTACTCCTCTCTTCCAATGGTTTTTCTTCATTATCTGACTTTAAACATAATATTATTAACATTATAAAATATTCCGCTCACCTTATCATCATCATCTTTTCGTTTTCCTTGTTTGCTCCTAAATTCCCAATAATATCCCTTCGCTGCATTATATCGCGAATAATTTGAAACTTCTTTAAAAGCATTACTCAGTGGTTCTAAAGCACCTAATAGTCTGGACTGAAGTACAGAATATAAATCTGGTGCTTGCAAGACAAGCCCATTAACAACATAGTAATACGCCAATGGTGTCACTAAAACATTTAATTTAATATATTTTGTCTAAATATTTTACCATTCGTTTGATTATTTCTTCTCTGTTTACAAATTATGAAAAGTGGTGGCTGAGAATGCCAAACAATATATTGAATTCCGGTTAACGTTTGTAAGCATTCCTCAATAGGGCGATCAATTTTTTGCATTCTTAGAACTTGATTGCAAGATCCTCTATCGTAAAAAGTGTTTGCTGGATTACAAAAATAGTCTAGCACATTTTCCGGTGTAATGAAGTTGGGTGGCCATTGAGTGTTTTTAAATGAAACATGCAATGGATTTTGAGTTTTTCCTGGTTGAATAGTTAATGTTCTTCCCGAGATCATGCCTTCAATACACTGATATATTTTTAATGTATTTTTATTTTATAGACATATTCACAAACATCAAGAAACTTCATAATAATTGGTTTAAAAATATGATTTACGAAGAAACATTTTTCTGATTGACTATTATTTTCCATTAAATTAATCGAACTTTTATTTCTCAAAACACCGTTAAATATGTGACAATAAATAAGATAATTAACTCGCAAGAACAAAATAAAACATTAAAATTTTAACGCTTCATTTTTGCATCAAAGTTGAGGTAATCAGATGGATATATTGCTTCATCCCTGTTCAAAAGCATGTCCCAATGAAGACGAGAAGATTCAAAAACACCATCCGGGCCACGATTAATTTGCGAAGCGCAGTTCAGTTCCCTGAATAACCAAAATTAAACAAAAATTATACATCTCAATATTACATGAGAAGTTGTTCCGCTTGAGCATTTCCAAAGAGCATCCGCTGAGCGTTTAAGTAATTTTCAAGTTTTGGCTGCATGCGTGAACCATCAGCAAGAAGCTCGTGAGGAACAACAGTTTGTGCCTAAAAATTAATCCTAATAAAATAATGAAAACTTTTAACATACCATTTGGGGAGCTTCAAGATTTTTCTTGTCTGCTGCTGGTTGGTGTTCATAAACATCAAGCCCATCATTGTTTGCACATTCAAGCAAGTCCTCCTCGCGAGTTTTAGATAATTGTAAAACTGACATCTTAAAAAATAAATATCAGAATAATTTGAAAAATAAAAATAAAATTGTCATCATAACAAAAGCGCAAACCCTGAATGCATTGACGCGTTTATTTTCCATAGCGCCTAATGCGTGCATTTACAATGTGATGTGAGGCGAGGTCGATTTATTGGTTTTTCTTTAATATTGATCATTTTGTTCAGTTGTTTAAGGTAGAAGTATATAACAATTAATATAGACAACGATTTTATTACACTTTAAAATAGTTTGGATGCAGATAAAAATGTAGTTGTAGTTTTATAAATTACCGATTTATTGATTATTTAATTTTATAAAATTGCTTTATTTAGCTCTCATGGGAGGTCTCCTTGCATTGCCAGCATGCGCAGCTTCGGTATGTTTATTAAATATTTTTAGACTGCTTTCATTAAAAAGTTTTAATAAATTTAATTATTTGATTTTCAAAGTTTAAAAATTTTTTGAGGGGACGCGAACAGTTATATCACTTGAAAAATGTTGTATACCTAATCTTTACTTCAATTTAGGCTGCTTGCTGCTTTGGAAGTGCAGCTTGTTCTTTGTGCTCAATGTGCCCTACAACTAAAAGCTCGACTACTACTCGAATTATGTACGCTTTCTTGTTGTTCGTCAGCACATTCCTTTCTTGTATAATGCTTCTGCCTGGAATACAACAGAAGCTCGCTGACGTAAATAATTTTTTAAATAATTTCTAATATTATTAATCATTTAGAACAAATGGTTTTGTGAAGGTCTTAATGAGTTTGCCGGGATAAATTGTGCTCACGCAACTGGATTCCAAGCTGTATATCGTGTGTGTTCTGCAACTGCTTCATTCTTTCTGATCTTCATGATTCTTATGATTGGAGTGAAAGACTCAAAAGACGGTCGATCATCGATTCAGAATGGCTTTTGGTTTTTTAAATATTTACTTCTGGCCTTATTGATTATTGGATTTTTCTTTATCAGAAGTGAGAGTATGGCAACCCGTAAGGATTACTTTAAAATACTTCATAATTTTTTTCATGCTTTCAGCATTGATGTGGATTGGAATGATTGGTGGCTTCTTGTTCATATTAATTCAGCTTATTTTGATTATTGATTTTGCCCATGGTCTAGCTGATGCTTGGGTTTCTTCTTATGAGGAAAGCGATTCGAAATATTGTTATGCTGGATTGATTGGAATCACTTTTGGTGGTTTTGCTGCTGCCATTGGAGCCATTATAATGATGTTTATATTCTATACTTCCGTAAGACTTGTATAGTAAATTTAATAATTTACCATATTCAGGGAGAAGGATGCGGTCTACCACGATTTTTCATAATTTTCAACAGTCTTTTGTGTATTGGATTAACTGCATTATCACTCGCTCCATTTGTGCAAGAAAGATTACCACGATCTGGTCTTATACAAGCGGTTATGATAACTGGATACGTTATTTATCTCACGTGGGCTGCTCTTATTAATAATCCAGGTTTGTTTTATGGTATTTCTTATAAGTATGATTTTTTACATTTAGATAAACAATGTAATCCTTCCTTGATTAATATATTTACAAAAAATACAACCGATCATCACAAATCTGAATCGGTATTTACTATAGATGCGTATTTAAAATTGAAATAATATTATAGAGTTTTGGAGTTCCATTGCCAGCTCAATCGATTATATCATTATTTTTATGGTTTGCCTGTCTTCTTTACGCATCGATTAGAAATTCATCGAATTCATCACTGGGAAAGATAACTGGCGGATCAGAGTCCGAAGAAAATTTGCAATTAAGTTCGTCTGATGCAGTTTTTCGTAATAGTGGTTCGTGCATGCCTGTGATTGTGATTTATTATATTACCGCTGTCAGGAAAACATTGCCCTCGGCTATTAAAATATGGTTTTATTCTACCATAAGTACAAACGTGGATATTTTTCTCTTCCATATGATCAATTATGGTTATTATTTTTTGTTTGAAAATGGAACCATAACATGATGATAATGGAAGAGAAAAACTCATAATTATGGTAATAATAAGACCAACAATTTTGGAATAATTTTTGTTGCTGAGGCTTCTGAAACCTGACTATGATAATATATGTTCTATTAACTTGACTAACAATTTAGAAATTCAAGGAGAGGTAATTATAATCTGTGTTTATTTTATGTGCATGCTTAATAGACTCACTACCTGATTTTGTGTTTGTTCTTTTTTTGTGATTCCAGATTTAAAGATTACGACGAAGATCTCAACTGTTATTTTTCTGCTTATTTTGCACATATCAATTAGAAATTATTGTTCAAATTGAATCCCGAATTAAATTGAAATCCCGATTTTTCATTAAAATTTTTAAAATTTCAACTTTTTAATCAAATTAAGTATTTACTCCATTCAATTTTTGGCTGGAACAGAAAAAATACAAACTCTAGATTAATGATATTTATTTTTGTATTTATAAAATTATTGACACCTTAAAAAAATTTGGTTACTTTCCAAAGCATATTAATAATAATCTACTCATCGTAATCTTTAAATATTCAATTTTTAAATATTAATATTATTTAAATTGTTTCGGATGGTTTAATTTTTAGATGATGTTGAATCCAAAGGAAGAGTTGTTGACAATGAAAAGGATGGCGTAGCTTATTCTTACAGTTTCTTCCATTTCATGTTCTTCTTGGCTTCATTGTATGTTATGATGACATTGACATCGTGGTACAAGTATGTTGTTCCATTTATTGTCCTTTTCAGAGATCGGTGCCTAATGGAAGAGTAATAAAAGAAGAGAAAATGATGGGGCCACAAAAAACATTTTTCTCAATTCCTCTTAAATATGTGCTGCCCATAATTTCGTAAAAAAGAATGGCCGTCTAAAAAGAGAGGCCGTCCAAACGAGAACCGCATTCCATCCTAATTTTTTTCCTCTTCCATTAGGCACCGATCTCTGAAAAGGACAATATTATCGAAATATTTTTTCTTTAAAGACCAGATAATGATCTAACACACTTAAATTCGAACATGGCATCTGTTTGGGTGAAAATAGTTTCATCATGGGTTTGTGTTGCCCTTTATTGCTGGACTCTCGTTGCCCCTGCCCTATTTCCGGACAGGGAATTCTAATGTGTGTGATTTGGATGAAGCTTCGAATTGTTTCGATAACTCATAAATAATGTCAATTGTAAATTTTTCATGCTTGTAAATATACGATCTTTTAAATTTGTTTAAGTTTATTACTGTGCACAGGAATAAATTTTTACAATGTTTGATTTAGTTTTTATAATCTACAGTTCATGAAACTGTGTAAATATATCTTATTTTTAAATAATTATTTGTAAAATTTTTATTCGTCTTCTAGAACCTTACGTAAATATGAGCACCGGAAAAATGACTCCATATTATTCACCAGTACGTTATACAAATTTGATTATTTAAACCATTTTGCTCAGGTCGATTCATCAAACTTTTCATCGTTAACAATATCTCTTTGTGGAACTGGGTTGCTTTTATTAGCACACTTCACTGTTCAACAGGTAAAATCAATAAAACATTGAAGTGAAATTGTCATATTCAGGTGAACTCTTCGAAATATTCGAGAAATCTGTTTAATGAGGTCCTTATTGCTTTATTAGCATCAGTTTTTCTTGGATTTGGAGCGGTGTTCCTCCTTCTTTGGGTTGGAATTTACGTTTAAGTTAATTCAATTTTATCGTTAACTGTTATTTCTTTTTATGTGATATTTTAATTTATTTAAATTAATAGTAAGGGTTTAATAATTTAAAGTTTTAATTATAAATGGTTATTAATGTAATTGCTTCTTTTTCAATTAACACAGCCTCACCCACTATGACGGAACGAACGAAATAGTCATGTGAAGGAAAATTCGCATTTTTAACCGTGATATTTAAATTTCTACGTAGTAATAAGAAAATAGCATTAAGGCAAGTATAATCAACTTTTTTTTAAATATCTGAAAACTTAAAATTTGATCTAGACAGTCGTAAGACTGCAGTCTTCTTAGAAACCCTCAAACGAGCTTGCATTTCTAAGATTTCAGTTGGCGTGCAGTTTTAGTCATTCGTGAGATGAGGAAGATTCCGCTCAAAGTGGGTATACAGTGGTGTCCAAAAGTTTGCGACACCCCCATTAATAAGCTGTTTCGCATATTACTATAGGACAGCATTTCAAATAAGTGGTACCAGTGGGTTCCCCGTCATGAAAAACCTACTTCCATAAAATTTAATTAAAGTCGGTTTAATTACCGCTACGCTACAGTACATTTTCCACAAACAGTGGTGGTCACAGTGATATCACATCATTTTTATACTAGGAAATAACACTAAAATTAGCGACATTTAATGATTAATTTCATTATTTAATACTTTGTTGCTGCTCCATCGATCCGAATAACCTCATTCATTCGGTTTGACATGCTTGCAATCAGGCTTCCAATCAGATTTGATCGATCAGCGACCATTGACAAAGAACTGCAGCTCTCAGATACGCTACAGTGTTTAATTGACGTCCTTGATGGTAAAATCTTCTAGAAAGGACGGACCAGAGATTCTCGATTGAATTGAAATCGGGAGAACACGCTGGCCAGTCCATAACAGTGTTATTCTTTGACCCCAACCACGTCGTCGTTGAAGCACTAGCATGGATGGCGGCGTTGTCTTGTTGAAATCTCCATGCAATAGCTTGACTGAATGCAAGAAATGGAACTAAAAATTTCTCCAGGACATCTTGATTGTCCGCAGATTTCATTCGAGGCGAAATGAATTCCAAATAAAGAGTTCCAGTTGACGAGAAGAGTCCCCAAACCATGCACGTTCCACCTCCAAAGTTTCTCTTGGAAAACGTCTCAATTCGTGATCAGGAGTCAGACGTGGATCATCTTTTGGTTTTTGACGAACAATAATTTCGCTCCGACGCAGAAATCGATAAATTGTTTGTCTCGAGGTCGAAACTCCAGCGTCACAGCCAATTTATCTAGCCGACTTCATCGAATTTTAAGCTCTCCGCGCAATTGTTCGATCATATCTGCTCGATAGAATCCTTGGACGTCCCGGAATTGGTGTCTTACTGTAGCCAAAAGGGTCCTTCAATTAATTACTCACAACGCAACGTGATCGGTTCAGAAGCACAGCGATTTTCGCGATGTATAATCCGAGTCGACATATGGCTTCAATTTTTGCACATTCCTGGGGAGAAACACACCCTTTAAAAATGAAAATATCCGAAATTCTATAAAAAACTGTTGGATATTAATTTTCTCAATCTCGTCATAACGCTTTTCAGTTTCACTTAAAACTGTTTCATTTTATTCAATAATTAAAAAATATAAAACTTTATTAGAAAAAAATTAATTTCAACCCGTGTCTTCAATATTGGTAAATGTTTTCAGACACCCGCTTTGGCAATGATTTCCTTTCAATATCAATATCAATTCTTCGGCGTTTTGCAATAATTGAGACATTCTGTTTTCGTCTGGAACTGGTTTTGATTTCCACCACACTTCTAAAAAAAAACAGAAACTCGATAGATTTTTCCATTAAAATTACCTGTATTCCAAATGGATAGCATTCTTCAGTGGTTGTATCGAAATAATATCTTGTTAGCAACTCAATTTCCGATGAATTTTCCGATGTGTCGCAAAGCGCGGAATCTGAATTCCATTTATTTTAAAATGGTACCGCAACTATTTGCCAACCTGGTGGTAAATAGCAAATACTAGGATAGGTTTTTGGTGACGCAAATATAGGCGGATCCGGAACTTTAGATCTTGCGACAACGGTAGAAATGACAACAATCATTATCATTAACGTATAATTGTACGTCATCTGAAATAAAAATATTAAGTGAATAAGAAATTTTAAAGGAATATGGCGACACAAAGAATTCATAAGAATCAGATACTGTTTTGGAAATTTTTTCAACTGCAAAAAACCATAAATAAGGAAATACTGAGCCCTTAAGAAATATAGCTTCAGACATGGAGTGAAAATAAAAAATTGGTAAAATAGTATTAATATTCTTATGAATAAAGACTTGAGTGAAATAATGGAAAGACGGTTCGAGATGGTCCAGTTAGATATACAAAATTTTATGTAAATTTATTTGGTTGGGTTTACCTTAAGTTTACCTGAAAAATAAATATTCCAACCCACTTCTGATTAAGCTGGCATGGTTATTTTAACATTTTTTATAAGGGTTTTATCAATAACTTAGGAACCTTAATAAACTCATAATCTAAGGCTATATTGTTAGGCTATACTAAAGTTATATCTTACAAAAATATAAAATATAAGTTTATAAAGTATTGCAGAATTTTTCAGAGTGTTTTACAAAAAATTTGTGGGTTGATTTTTCGTCATATTTGAGTGAATTATGGCAGTTAATCTGTGCGGGCTCTAAGTTTCTCAAGTATGAGTTACTGTAAAATCCAATTAAAATAACACAGTAAACTTAAGCATGATTCTACTATTGACAGTGACCATTGTTACAGTAAATGTGCGATAAATATTTAGTGTGATATTTTATTAAAATATTATTATCAAAATCTGAGAAATTGACAATTCAAATTTTATTTTTATAAAAAATAAAAGTAATAAATCTGACGTGATCTAGAAATTTTGAAGAAATATAATGAAAAACAGAGAAGTTATAAACATAAATTGAATATTTGTTTCATGTTATCTATGAGACCATTGAAAATAATTCAAAAATGATCAAATCAAACCTTTCATATTCTTAGATTTTGATAATACAAGCCTTGTTAGATTATTTGTATATATCATTGTTATCAATTTTGACTGGATAATACGTGACGGGCTTCCACATTTTTGTGATCTTCGCTAAAGCTTAGGTCTGTTTTTTAAGCTATTAAACATTACTCTTGATTTTATGTTACCTGTCCAATTTATTTTCAAGAAATACTTTTTTAAATAAATGATTGGCTTGAAAGGGCTAATAGCGACTAGAAAATCGCACAACAAAATTTCTAAATGGTAAATTAATATAGAAGCACGCCACAGCGAAATAGGAATTTTCCCATTTTTAAAAAGATGTTGCGAACTTTTCACATAAATATTGAAAGATTATTTTACGTCAACGTAAGACATTTGACTAAAACTAACATAAAATCACCAGCTTCTCTAAAAAATATCACCATAGAGTGCATTATTGGAGCTCCCGCTTTAATTATTGTCCTTTTCAGAGATTAAAAATAGAATGAAATGAGGTTTTCGTTTAGACGGTCACACTTTTCTATCTCAACAATTTGTGTTGTCTCAAAAAATGGATAACACACATTGAAGAGGAATAGACTAAAAAGTCGAATGTGGCCGTCTGACAGTTCATCCGAAACTATCCTTTGTTCTTCTTTTTTACTCTTCCATTACGCACCGTTCTCTGAAAAGGACAATATAATTTTTTAATAACTCGTTTGAAATATTAAATTTCGCGCCCATTCTCATCTCATTATTCGTTTTCTCTGTTTCTCATGATTTGTGTATTGACTAGAAAATCTACTTTGTCTTCTCCTTAATGAGAAATTCGTTTTTCCCACGACTATCACAAAATTAAAATTGAAAATTCAAACAAACTTTTATCTTTAAAATTTTTAGTTTAAAATTAATTAATTTTAAAAAATGTTCGGAAAAGTATACCATACTATCTAGCAGTGATTGGTGAAATTATGGATTCCATTTTTATGAACTCCGTTTTTAAAATTTAATTCCACGGTATGAATTCGGCTTTTTGGATTGATCATTTTTCAAATTTTCAATCAAATTTATTTTTTGTCGCTGTAAACTCGAAAAACCTATTGTACTCTCCTTGTGATATCCGATTATCACCTTTTCCGCTCTCTGTCAAATGGTGTTACCTTCAATGACGAAGAGAACCTCAACAACGGGCTCAACAACTTCTTCGACACCAGACCTGGCGATTTTTGGCGGAACGGCACCAACAAACTGATCGAGAGATGGGAGGAAGTCGTAAACAGTTACGACGAATACATAATTAATTGATTATTATTATTATTATTGTTTTTTGTACAAATTAATCTGTGAAAAAAAACTACGAAGTTATTCCTCAACCCAATATTTAGATTCTACAAGTCCTCGATTAAAAGTTTTTAAATTCACTAACGGAAGGAATACTGAACCACGAAGCTTTATCCGGAAATTTTTTTCCATTACACCCATCACTGCTATATAGTATATATATATATATATGGTGTAAGTTATTAAAAAGCAGGTTTAAAGGAGAATGTCAAATAATAAAATGATCCTGCTTGGGGTCATGTCGATTTAATTTCCAATTTTTTTATTATTTCGCTTTTCTTTTTTTCGTAATTTTTTTTGTTTTATATTGTTTTATCTTAATAAATTGGTTGTTACATTAACATAATTATTGTCCTTTTCAGAGATAGGTGCCTAATGGAAGAACAATAAAAGAAGAGAAAATAATGGGCGGCCACACGGCCACAAACAACATTTTTCTCAATTCCTCTTACATTAGATGTGTGCTGCCCATTATTTCGTAAAAAAGAATGGAAGTTCAAACGAGAGCTTCATTCCATGCTAATTTCTTTCCTCTTCCATTAGGCAATATTATAATAATACGAAAAAAGAAAAACGAAAAAAATTGGAAATTAAATCGACACGAGACCTTTTTAATATTCTAAATGCTCCTTTAAACCTGATTTTTCAATAACCTACACCACGGCAATAATAGCTAGAGTATGTAAGTTTAAGAACTGTGAAATATAAATCTTTGTGAAATAAAAACAAGCATAATTTATAAAATCACTTATCTCGCAGACTGAATGCTAAAATGTTTTTAAAGCACGGTCTGCTGGAATTTATAACACCATAGACTATAGACTATATATACAAACAAAAACCTTGTGTGAAAATATCACAGAAATTAATAAAAATAAATGCAAGAACTTCGAAAAAATCGGAATATCCGGATTGTTACCCATGTGATCTAATTATAGCGTTATTCCTAAACAAGGTCAAACATACAGGTCAATTCATTATAATAGGCTAATTAAGTTGAAAATAATATAAGTGTAAAAGCATGTGTCAACAGAATATAATCTAATTATTTGTTAAAAACAACAATCGGCGGTTTTTCGTTGTTAACGGATTTGGTGATTGATCGATGCACATAATTACAATATAACATAAAGACAACAGGAAAAATTGATAAGAGATGAGAAATGTTTACAAAAAAACTTGATTGTGCACATTTGCGCACAAAAAAGAAAAGCAAGATATTTGGAGCAAACGGAGGTAATTTGAAGAATGGAAGCTAGGGAAACGTTTTTCGGAAGATTATTGGCTGGCTTATTTGGTTTGAGAAAATGCTTGATTGGGTCAACGCTGACTGAATTTCAAATTACTACAATTTGAATAAACCGATTATTGTTTGACGAATAAATTCAATAAATGAGAGTTTTCTTGTTTGTAAATAATTTACAATACAAAAGTCGATACTTGAATGTCTCTGGAACAAACATAAAAGTGTATGACATTCTTGGCGGCGATAGGATTATTTACTGACTGGTTACCCGATGTCGCAGACTTACTGACTGGTTACTTGGTGCTGTCACAAAGGTAAATCCAAAATGTATGTTTGCATTTTGACATCAACACATTTATTTGTTATTGCGGCTGAATTAATTCAAAAGACAATACTAGACGGAACGTGTACGGGTTATAGACAAATTATCGAGATCCGGACAACGCAATGTACCAATTTCTTCTTTTTATGTGTTAATAATACAAATAATGGGTAAAAATGAAAGTTTTAAAGAAATTTAATTGACATTAATTCAACCATAGTCAAACTTTTTAATTGCGGGGTTTATTGTCATGAAAACTTTAAAGTAATTTAATATAGTTTTGACAGCTTTCTAGAAATGATTATCTAACTTCCTTTATATCACGTTTATTATAAATGGAATTACCTGGAATCACAAAAATGAATTATTCTATTTATTTATGTAATTTGTTCTAACAATATTCTGTTGATTTAATTTTGATTGGTTTTGAAATAATAAAAACCTTAAAGGTGTTTTCTAATAAAAGTTTAAAACTTCCTCGATTTTTTTTCCAATTTACAGTTTTTGAGGTTTGATAATTTGCCACTCGTTGGTGCTATTTTTAAAATGTCGGTGTGTAAATTACAATGCCCGTGTTAGAAGAAGAGGTTAAGCTATACAACTTTTTATAACTCAATCTAAATGAATAATGTTTAAACCACCAATGTGCGGAATTCCGGTTTCCGCATTCCGCATTCCCTATTTACAAATTTGATTCCAGGTTTCGGATTCCTGGTTTCAAAATTTAATTTTGGATTAATAATGCCAAAATTCAAAAATTACCATTCCATCCGTCTCTTTTATAAAAGATAGTGTATTATTATTATCAAAATATTGTCCTTTTCAGTGATCGGTGCCTAATGGAAGGGGAAAGAAAAGAAGATAAAATGATGGGCGGCCACACGTCCACAAACAACTTTTTCGTCTATTCCTCTTCAATGTGTGCTGCCCATAAATTCGTAAAAAAAGAATGGCCGTCTAGAAAGAGAGGCCGTCCAAACGAGAACCTCATTCCATCTAAATTGTTTCCTCTTCCATTAGGCACCGATCTCTGAAAACGACAATATAAGAAATTGAAAATGCAATTTCAACATTTTTGAATTAATTTCAATGGTCTCAAAGAGATAATGGAACAAATATTCAATTTATGTTAATAATTTCTCTGTTTTTCATTATATTTCTTAAAAATTTTCAGCCCAAATCATATTTATTACTTTTATTGGAATTGTCAATTTCTTATATTTTGATAATAGTTTAACTTCTATTTCAATTGAAGACGCACTTATTAATATTAGGTTGTCAGAAATGTTATGTTGTAACCATTTAACTTGCAATAACAATATTATTAACAGTTTTAAAAGTGTTGTAACGATATCATAAAGTCATGATGCAAAATGTAATGTTTTTAGGAAATGAAGACAGCTACTTTTATAATTACAAAAGCTATTGTCAAAATATTGTCGGGGTGTAGGTTAATGAAAAAGGTAAAGGAGCATTCCAAATATTAAAATCGTCTCGCTTGGGCTGGTGTAGATTTAATTTGCAATTTGTTTATTATTTCGCATTTCTTTTTTTCATCACATTTTTGTTTTATATTGTTTTCTCTTACTAAATTGGTTGTTACATCAACATAATAATTATTATAATAAAATTTTTGTATAATTTATTATATTTAGGATCGCAATAATAAACAAATTGCAAATTAAATCTACACCTGTCCAAGCGAGACCATTTTATTATTTGGAATGCTCCTTTAACCCTGATTTTTCATTAACCTACACCACGACACATAAGAAAATTATAATTCCAATTTTATTTTCATAAAAAATACAAGTAATAAATCTTTTTTTGATCTAGAAATTTTGAAGAAATATAATGAAAAACAGAGAAATTATAAACATAAATTGAATATTTGTTTCATGATCTCTTTGAGACCATTGAAAATAATTCAAAAATTTTGAAATTGAATTTTCAATTTCTTATAATTTGATAATAAATGTTTAGATAAATTGAATAGTTAACTATTTCAAATATTTGACAATAAATGAATAAAATATGTTCTACATTACCATTAAAATATGAATTGAATGAAAATAAGTAAACAATGATAATCATCTAAAAGTGTCTTGTTTGTTGTTTTCTTCCGTTTGGATGAATAAAATTATATAAAACAAGAAAACTGGTTCGCGGTTCAATTAAAGGTTGACTAAAAGTTATTCTCTAAAACAATTGCTGGTTGTAACTATTTGATTATTTAATTGAATCCATCATTCATTAGTTTAACAATGATTGTTTAATTGTTATTTGATAGTATTGTCTCATTGTTTTCAGAGTCATTATACGTCATGCAGGAATATGAAAAAAATCAAGTGTTTTCACTTGAATGACAGTAATAATTATCAGAAATTTCAAGAGTGAATACTTTAGTTTGATGAAAATTCTTTCCGAAATGGCAGGTTTCAGCAATAATATTTCAAATTTTAGAAAATAATTTTTCAATTCATTTTTACGAAATTATGGGTAGCATACATTGAAGAGGAATAGACGAAAAAATTATTTGTGGCCGTGTGGCCGCCCATCATTTTTTCTTCTTTTTTTGCTCTTCCATCTCTTCCATCTCTTCCATCTCTGAAAAGGACAATATTTTGATAGTAATAATAATAAACAATCTTTTATAAAAGAGACGGATGGAATGGTAATTTTTGAATTTTGGTATTCTTAATCCAAAATGAAATTTTGGAACCAGGAATCCGAAACTCGGAATCAAATTTGTAAAGAGGGTATCCGGAATGCGGAAACAGGAGTTCCGCACATTGGTGGTTTATAACATTATTCATTTAGATTGAGTTATAAAAAGTTGTAAATTAGAATAGCTTAACCTCTTCTTCTAACACGGGCATTGTAATTTACACACCGAGATTTTAAAAATTACACCAACGAGTTGCAAATTATCAAACCTCAAAAACTGTAAATTGGAAAAAAATCGAAGTTTTAAAATTTTATTAGAAAACTCCTTTAAGGTTTCATTTTCTCTTCTTTTATTGCTCTTCCATTAGGCACCTTTCTCTGAAAAGGACGATATATATGATCAGATCTCTCAGTTTCTACAATACATTTGTCTTCCAAATGAGCTTAAAGATGGAGCTCAGAAAAAATGCTTAAATAGTGTTACTAAGTAAGCGTATCTATTTTCCTTATGGTTTAAAATATACGTGTTAAGCTTACGGGAAAATTACAAATGACAAGGATAAAATTGTCATACTCGTTTAAACAGTGACAAATGGGTTGATTTCAATTGGCGCTCATGTGAAGCGCATTTATCATTAATTCGTCAGGTTTTCAGAAAATATTTAAAGAAATACCGTCTTGCTTATTTGTTATATTATCAAAATAATCAAAATATAAGAAATTGAAAATTCAATTTCAACATTTTTTGAATTATTTTCAATGGTCTCATAGAGATCATGAAACAAATATTCAATTTATGTTAATAATTTCTCTGTTTTTCATTATATTTCTTCAAAATTTCAAGATCAAATCAGATTTATTACTTTTATTTTTTATGAAAATAAAATTTGAATTATCAATTTCTTATAACTTGATAATAGAAAATTATAGGAATAAGTATTGGATAGGAAACAGATTGTGAAGATTCCCATATGGCTTCGAGGGAATTTTAAGATTCGGGGAGATGAAGAGAGAAATGTTCTAAATCTTGGCCATCATTCGAATCAGTAAGATTCAATGATTCTAATAGGGTAGGCAAGAAAACATTTTCAACTAAAAATAAATACATTACGCCAAATCAAAATGATTGTTATTCAATATTTAAACGTGCCCCCCAGATTTTATTTTCATATAATTTAGCACCTCATTGTTACTAGCTCGTCTTAAATTATTAAAAATATGCGCTTCTTAACCGAGATTTGCAAAATGAGCATCTTTTCTGAGCCACCAAATTAACCATTCAATTTGGTATGCTCATTGAAGATGTGGTGATTTTTTTGAACATTGTCACGCACTCTAAGTGGTTTACATTAAGAACTTATTATTCTCATATATTATCTAAAGAATATTATCATGTCAAATTGAAATAGCGATGTTCCGATTTGTAAAAGTTTGATAAAGTTTTTGCGGCCAAAAACATTGTTGTCGACAGATTAGACAAGTTATTCTTAAATTCTCTAAAATATTAATGCCTTGTTACAAAGTCAGATTTTGATCACGTTTACTGATCTCATTTTAAAACCATACAACTTGGTGTGCTATTTCGTAATTATCCATAAACAATATTAAAATAGTTTCTTTATTTCTAAAAGTTTTTGAAAATACAGTAAGTGGGATCACTACATAAAATTATGCAAAATTTAAAAAAAAACATGGCACGTCGTGTTAAAATATGTTTTGTGCATTTTAATAGTTTATTAATAATGACATCAGCGAAGTGTGGAAAGGAGCTGTGGTAGAAAAGGGGCCTTTGGAGTTAGTAGAGTCGGTCCTGCCTCGAAAAAGTTCGGGACGGCGAGTTTCGCCCGACCGTTACTGTCCGACGTTTTAGCACATGCGGAAAATTCCCAACTCTAACTTTGGCGGTTGGATGTAATTCCACAGTTCTGGCAAGCTACGTTTACTTGTGTGGTTGTCATTCTTGGTTGACAATATCCATTATATAGCAAGCTCTTTTAGCTTTTGTGGTTTTCGTTGACTTTTGGCTTCTCATCGTTACCTCGTCCACGGGGAAGGTGTTGTTTAGTGTGGTTGGAATCCCACATTTAATTGTTTTTTTGTATCAATTTTATTCAGTGCTAGTTTCGTTTCTCGACTAAGATTCCGATCGAGATTCTTGGAACTTAGCTCTCCCACTTTTCTTCTATTATTATTAATAAACTGTTAAGATACACATCAATATGCACGCCAACTGGAAATAACGATTTCGCAATTTTTGAGCGTGTTTGACAACTTTTACGCCTTTAAAAAAAAACAAGTTGGCGTGCAATATGAAATACGTAAATATATCGAACTTAAAAAAATATTATATCACATGACTCTGAAAAACAGGTTCTAAATAACAATCAAAATAAAGTATAATAAGGTGAATATTCTTCCAACGTCTAAAAGTTGCTAAATATACTTGTTAAATGGAAGAAGCACCAAATCTTTATCAAATAATTTTTGTAAACAATTTCTTTCTCAATGAAATTTACCGTTTGTTTTGTTCGAACCGAGTATTATTTGATTTCCGACTAAATAAATAAAAGTCATTATATTAAAAATGAATTTCAATGTAGAATGGAGGAAATCTAATTTTTAACAATGGCTTGTATAAACATATTGAGCATAAAAAACATAAAAACGAGGTGAAGGCTATAGATAAAATTAGAAGATTAACGAATAAGAACCGAGGATTAAACATATCCGATAATTAAATGCATTGACGAAATTTTAATATATAAAAGTAGTTTAATAAGGATTTTGAAGGATCAATAAGAAAATGATCGAAAGAACATTTATATTTTAATAGAAAATAATTAAGAAAAATCAATTGTCGTTGTTTAGGTATTTGTCAAGGTCGACATGATTACCATCATTGACATGATTTAAAATCATCTTATTTATATGGTATAGTTTAATTTACAAAAATTATTAGAAAACAAGGTTAGTCGAAATTATTCTCAAATCAATGATTAGTTGTAATTCATTATAAATATGCATATTTTGATAAATGTGTAAAAACCTTTCAACTGGTTTCTCTAAATTTTTCAATGTTAGACGGATTAATATAAATTCTTAAAACAATAGCTAAAGATCAATTAGCAATAATGAGCGAAACCCTATATATTATAAAATTATCTGTTTTTTGCATACAGTATTGGACAAAATATATTAACCGTTATAACGGCCGTTAACAAATTTTCTATAATTATAGACGTATAAACGTTACATCCTTGAAATCCCGCAAAGTCTCGTCGACGTGATAAGACGTCCAGTTGCCATTTTGTTCAAAACTTGCCGCATTGCAACATACTTCGCACCAATTGCAAGAACATTGCCTTTTAAATTATTATTCATTTCAGAGATCGATGCCTAATGGAAGAGCAAAAAATTAGGGGCGGAGAAAAGGTCTTGTTTAGACAGCCACACGGCCACGAAGGCCATCACGTCTCTTCCTCTTTTGTTTGTCATCAATATTTTTATTTCATCCATTTTCATTTTTAAATTAAACTTTTCATTTCTTGTCATCAAATAATAAACAAAAAATAGATAACAACAATTGATGACAAACAAAGGAGGAAGAGATTCGATGACCTTAGTGGTCGTGTGGCTGTCTAAACAAGACTTTTTCTCCGTCCCTAATTTTTTGCTCTTCCATTAGGCATCGATCTCTGAAAAGGACTATATTATTTTTATTTTTAATATTTTATTTATCAGTTAACGTTTCATTCTGCAGAAATCCTGATGAATTAATGAAAAGAAATTCTTAGTACCTCAATTAATGGATCAGAAGAGTCTTCATCGTCAATATAAGTGACTTGTAAATATTGAAAATAAAAATGATAAATTAAAAGGCAGTGTTTGCAATTGGTGCGAAGTCTTTTGCAATGCGGCGCGGTTTCGTGGCAGTGGAGTGTACTAATTTGTTTGTCTAAAAGAGATCGGAGGACTTCCGGATTCCGTATTGCGGCCATTTTTTAATTCCGTAATTTTTCATTTCATATAAAAAGTAACACCAAATACGGCCGTAATTGAATGAAACAAAAAATGCGGCAAAAACGGTTTGAACAATTTTCATGCAAAACTGTGACCTCTAATCAAAATTTCATTCAATTTCATTCAGAAGTTTGTGTCTTACCCTAGAAAAACCTAGGTTAGGGAATGACAAGAGGAGAGACTTAGCATGGCTCAAAGTTGATTTATATCAGTAGCTTCAATTAAATTTGAACGAGTCATCGTTCAAATTCAATAAAAATGCCAAAATAATATTATCCAATTTTGAGAAATTGGTATTGTAAATTTCATTGAAATTAAAAAATAAAAATAACCAACCCGTCATGAATTAGAAATGTTTAATGAATATAACAGAAATAATGAAAAATTAGAAAATATTAAAATAAATTGAATATTCGTTTCACTCCTTCATTGAGACAATTTTTAAAAGATTAAAAAATAATAAATAAGGGTGTGTTTATTGAAATTTACATCGCCAAAAAGATTTTTCTTCAATTATAATTTCCATTAATAATTTCTGATATATAACATGTTCTCTAAATTTTTTCATGATTTCTTCAGTTGATCTTCATGTGGAGGAACAGACGAGAACTCTCATTGAACTAATGGCAAATGGACAGCGGATCACCTCTTAAGTGAAACAGTATATTCGCAGTTTTTGGAATCGTCGTATTTTCTTCCTTTTGTTCCACGAGAACGCCAAATCACATTCAGCTGGTCCCACGAGTGATAAGCTGCCGGAATGGGAGAGGTGTTGTATCGTAGTCAAGAAGTCTTTTGAAACGATCGCACTTCATTACTATAATGGTGGAATAAAGATGCATGGAATTCCGGATTCCAAATTCATACACTTATCAATCCGAACGCGTCCGCTGCGAACTAAACACGCTTCGTTCACGAGAGAAATCTTTTTTAATTTTAAGTATTCAGAAGCAGGATAAGAGATAGGAAATATGTTTAGTGTATACAAAATAGTTGAAACATTAAGTCTGCCATAAACGTTTTTTTAAATTCCAAAATTTATTAAAAAAACCTTTTATTTCAATTTTAATTTATTTTAATGACCTTGGATCTAATAAATTTTAGAAAAGTTTCGTTTTTATATCATTAGACATTAATTTAGTTCTATATTTTATTTCAATTGTTGCGAGAAACCCTGGACTTCCTAAATTTGAATAATTCTTATAAAAAGCTTTTTCTTCCGTCGCCGAAGCGCGTTTTGTTCTCAACCGACGCGTTCGGATTCACCAGTCATTTGAAAAAAGTCAATTCCTATTGTTCGGATGTCAAGAATATCGATTTGTTTGATATCTTGTATGTTCGAGGCACAATATAAAATAGCAATTACCAACTATGAAACTCGAGGAGAAAGCGGCAGGGTATGGGGATGCTTCTATGAACGCTTGCTTGGCCCACTTGTTCATATTAATGAAATTATGGATCGTCAGCTCTACAAGAATATATTGGAAAATCACATGTTGCCTGAATGCCAATCTTTAGCTCCTGGTGTAACATTTCAGTATGGTAATGGTTTGTTTTCACAATTGAATTTCGAGATGGCGAATTGGCCAAGTCAGTCACCTGATCTCAACCAAATTAAACACTTATGGAAGGAAAGTTTCCGTCCGTGCTCCGGTAAAAGTTGCTTGAATGCAAACGAGAAATTTGAGCAACTCAAAGAGGAATGGAGCAAACTTCCGCAAGCGATTCTTCCGCCATCGGTGCTCTTATTGCTTCTATGAATCTTCTTTGAGCTGCTGTTTTTGATTATTAACGACAAGTTTTCTTAAGTGACATCCGAACAAAAGGAATTTGCTCTCGAATGGTCTGGACGCGAAGTTTAGTCCACTTAGTGACTTTAACGTTGGTCCATTTGTTAAGTTCCAAAGACAATAGATTCTTGAACATTTCTGGAAGTAGTTACTGTTGATTATTTTTAATAAAATTTTACAATATTGTCATGAATTTTCAAAAAATCTTGATTTTTAATATAGTTATGACGGAAAAACAAAAAGTGGACAATCTTTTAGACAGCACTGTATATAATATAAAAAGATAACTTCTGTGCATAACGACTAGTCATAAGTGTATATATATATAAATGTTTTTTTTATTTTCTTCGACGTGTGTTTAAAATACAGGTATTATGAAAATCTTATTCATGTACATATAGTGTATAGTTGTTGCCTTATGTTAGTTTTATTCATCAATAAACAAGTCTTCTTATTTATATAAAAAAATTGACGAAGAAGTAAAACAGTGTGAATGTCTTCATCAATTGTACTTATCCGGAAAAAGTAACGGGAAACTACGAGTGCAAAAATATTAATTAAAACTAACATTATGTTTTGGTGAACAAATAGTTTTATACTCTCAAAAGACTCGAATACGTGTGAACGTAATATAACTATTAGGTCTAGAAATTAATTTTCGCGTTTTTCTGTTGTTGTCGATATTTTGTCAAAATAAAATTATTTTTATATAACAAAGGATACGCTGAAAGAGTTCAAATGGGAAGTCTCGCCGCACCCTCCGTACTCTCCGGACATTGCCTCGTCGGATTATCATCTTTTCCGGTCAATGGCTCATGGTCTGGCGATGCAACGCCCGCTTTTTCATCGAGACGTCAAAAGATGGCTCTATAAATAAATGGACTGCGGCCAACCCAGAAAAGTTCTATTATGATGGAATCCATAAGTTGCCCAAAATATGGGAAAATGTTGTTATTAATGACGGAAATTATTTCGAATAAAAGTTTGTTTAAGTTTGTCCGGTTTTTTATAGTTTAATCTGCGTAAAAAACGAGGAATTTAATTTCTAGGTCATAAAACCAATCTTTATCTTATAATTATTGTTAATAGGAATATTAGTGTAAATGTTGTATGGTATTAGAGTTGCTGCGAGTTTTTTGGAGAGTTGCTGCGAGTTTGGAAATAAGTATATTTTCTCAAATATATTGAGATAAAACCGAAGAGTACGAAAGAAAACGTAGAAATTATGATTTCACGAAAATTTATTGTATTTTATACTCTATTCTATTTTCTCAAAACTTAAAATAGTAAAAATATTTTTTGAAAGAGCTATAAGGATTTTTGTAATTTTTGAAGCGAACATGCAATTGGTGCGCGATATTTTGCGCGATATATATATTTTTTACTTTCTTTATGTAAATGTAAAATAATAGTAATGAAGCTTATATGTACAATACACACCAAATGAGATACTTTACAGTGAGACCTAGAAATTGTGCTTACCTTTAATATTTTGATAAGAATTTTAGATCTTGGAAAAGTTGCTACTAATTAGACCAACTAACGTAACAATGAAACCCTTAATTACAAGTATAAATTAGAAAGTTTGATTAGAAAATTAAAAATATACTGATTTTCATTTGGTGTGGGCTGGCTCAGGCTCCCCTTTTATTGTAATAAAGCAGAATTCTTCTGTATAGTAGCAATAAACAATAAAGATACTAAAATAAGAAATAAGAAATACGCGGTATGCGTCATTATTGATACATCTTTGATTAAAAATTGTCATATAAACAATATTATAAATCTCTCTAATTCAATTAAAAAAATAAAAAAAGATCGTATAATAGTCTTCACAAAAATATTTTCGTGAATTGTTCCTTTTATAAGAGTCCAATAAATCGAATTGATTGATCAGAGAAAATGTGCAACAATAGGTGAGAAAACCACTTAACAAATCAAAATGATCTGCGAATAAGTAAACAAAAACAAATTGCGGTCATTATTACCAAAAATAAAGCAATTGACAGCTAAAGCGGAAGTTGAGGGTCTATCCAAAAGTAAACTTGGGTATATATTAAATATTATTTCCATTTAATCCAAGTATTAATATAGATGTATGAGATATTAACGAACCAAAACAAACAAATATCAAATCATTTTTAAAGCAATAAATGTTTTAATATGCAAAGATATTTTCTTGAATCGTCTTTATTGAGAGTTAGTGGGTTATTAAAAATTCTTTTATTTTAATATTCACACATTCACCAAATATCCTCCTCCGTTTATTGTTTATTTCATTGTCGGTTCTTTCTTAAGACGGATGTTGGACAAATTTTCTTATACTTTTCTCGTTTATATTGACTTTATGAAGATTTAATGTGAAAGAAAGGATGAAGGAATTAGTTTTGAAGGATTAAGACCAACTTTTGATTTAAATACCAGGGAAGCTGTTATGAATTGTTATTTCGATTAAATCACTCAATTGATTTTTGGGTAAATAAGAGAGCAACGGTTGCGCCAAATCCTTTGTTTAATGTAAAACATCATTACGTTTTGAAAGGTTCGATGATTTTTTATTTCTATCAAGTAAGTTTTCTGAATACTGACAATCTCAAAGGAACGCTAAGGTCACTTCACTTGTGAGATATTTGCATTAAACAACATTTAAAATCTTAATAAATTAATTTTAAACAACCTAAAATTCTCGCTAAAGTGTCAGACTGCTGGATGCGTGGTAGTTGAGAATCTTGGATCTTGTATCTTTCCAATAATTGTCACTACGGGTTCCGGTACTAAATCATGTTCAGTCAATTTTCACCTTCAATTTTCCATCGACAAAATACACGAGCATGTATTTTGGAGCCGTATCGCCAATCGATTATTTGGCACTTGGAGCCATACAATTTTGAACGCCAATAATCGTTCGAGATATCTTTTGCTCCTGAATTTGTTGGAAAATTGCTTTAATTGTATTTATTCCAATTTTTTGACCATCCGGGGAAAATACGAAGATTTCTTCTTTAGAATCATCATTATGGATGACTAGAACTGTTAAATCTCTACGGGATGGTTTTCTTTCGCTTGGCCTATCACCGAACACTTCCTCTTAAGCTTCAACTTGATCCAATTCTTTTTGGGGTTACAAGATAACCTCGATCATATACAATTTGTAAATACTGCTTTTCTGATTCTCGATGGTAGTGATTGGAATAGAAATTTACAAATTCGGAATACAGAATACGGATTACGGAAGAGAAACAACCGTGGGATACGGAATTTCGTCCATCATTGGTCTATGGGTTTCAAGCTTGCCGTCAGCCACGTTTAATCATACAAACTTATATGTGTTGCAGACCTCAAACTTGGGTAATTAAACCTGTTAATTAAATTTACATAAGCAACAAACATAAAGCAAATAACGACGAAAAGTAAAAACAATAATAATAAATATATATTGAATGTATATTGAATGGGCCCGAACAAACTTGATTTAAAGGGACATTTAGTATCCCACTGTGGATATCCTTTCAATGGCGCGTGTGTTGGCGCCATTTCAAATTATTGCGGTCACGGCCGCAACAATATGCTTAGTTAGTGTTTAGTTTAGTTATTAGTTCTTTTAATTGAGAAAAGAAAATATGGATACTCTCGAAGAGAACGCGGTAACCCAAAAAACTTACATTTCTGAAGTTCGTATCACCAGTAGCTGTTGGCCCGTCAAACATTAATTCGCGAAACTTTCAAACGTGATTTCCGTGTGCGAAAGATAATCTATTCGTTCGTTAAGGCACATGAAGAGGAATTTATGCCAAACAAACAGATAATACCTCCAAAGTTTATAGTGAACAGCTGAAACAAGATTATAACAAACGTTGGCTGCTTCCCAGTGTGACAAGTTGGCGGAATCTAATTGATTTTTCCAAGTCCACCATAGAGTCTTAACTTCTCGCGATGAAGTGGACGTCATTGTGATTTTAGTATTTTGTATAATTGGCAAACTATGGGTTAATTAAATGTTAATTAAATAAACAGAGAAATACAGTAGCACCGGATTGTTAAAACCCCATGTTTTTTTGCTCTATATCGCCGCTATAACTTTGAAATGGGCACCTAAAAACAAACCTAAAACCCATCGAACACTGGATTTTGAGAAGAAAAATGCCGACAAGAAACTCTGACAATTAAATTAAAGAACCAATTCGTGTGATTGAAACGCTGATCCAGTCCATGAAAACAATCGCAAAAGTTAATGCATTCAATAAAATATTACTAGAAGATATTAATCTTGTTTCTAATCCAGTATTGTTTTTTCCTTTGAAACCTGTTGATAAAATAAATGGTCGAAAATTTTAATTAATTTCAGGATGCGTTTGGAATATATTCGCCGTAATACGGTGGTTTTATAAAGAATAACAGGCCGTGTCGAACTTGATCAATTGTTTATCGATGGACCAGAGACGTGTTGAGAATAAGATTTAGCATTGTTTTACCACTAACAAGTAGACGCTCAGAAGACTTTCTCAAATTTCACTTTCTGGAAAGATGTTTAAATTTTTAGATAGTTTAAGACAGACCTTGTTGCACTTTATTGAAATATTTATATCAAAAAGACAAAAAAAGTTCAGACTATTATGGGAACGGAAAAATTAGTTATTACAATTTGGAATACGGTAACTCATTTTCGTTTTTAGCTTGCACACCAAATGGAATTAACGACTGTCCATTTTTTTCTAAAAAGCTTTACACCTCTTTATTCGGTTGAGGAATAAGTTCGTAGAATTTTTATAATATCTTTTTTTCACAATAATTTTCTTGTTGTTTGGCAAAGTGTATGTATTTATCTGATACCGCTTTTTCTGATCTACAAAACGGTGTTTTTAGATTTTTCTGAAATTTTTAACTTCCATCATTTTTCAGGCTTAGAAAAGAACTTTCCAGGAGGCTGAAATCAGCATTTTTGACATCTTCACTTTTCATCGAAAGCAAAAAGTAGCCGAAGCTGTTCGAGAAATATGCAGTTTGTATAGAGATGGTGTCTTAGACGTGTCTCCTGCACAAAAATCGTTCGCAAAGTTAAAAAAAATGGCGGACGACCTTCAGAATTCGCGGACGACCTTCAGAATTAGACGAAGAGCATCTGAAGGATCTATTGAAGGAAAGTGGTCGCCAAAAAAAAAGAAGAAGAAAATCGTCTTCAAATCGCAGCTCGATATATCGCTCGCCATCGAGGGCATGCTGCACTGGGATATGATCGAAAGAAACGCCACGGTCAACAAGGAGCTCTATGTTACCCAGATGCGCCGCGTAAATAAGGCTATTAGACTGAAAAGACTTGATCGACAAGCCCAAGTCATCTTGCTCCACGACTACGCCAATCCGCATGTTGCCCAAGTCGTATCCGCATGTTGCCCCCCCCCCCCCCCAAATGCTATCCAGGAGCTCAAATGGGAGGTTCTCCAGCATCCACTGTACTCTCTAGACCTTCTGACATCCGACTATCACCTTTTCCTCTCTCTGTCAAACAAAATGAGGGGTTTTACCTTCGATGGCGAAGAGAACCTCCAAAACTGGCTCAACAACTTCTTTGACACCAAACAGGGCGATTTTTGGCGGAATGGCATCAACCAATTACTCGAGAGTGGGAGGAACTCGTAAGAAGTAATGGCGAATACATAATTGATTAATTGGTTATTCTAATTATTGTTTTTTGTTCAAATTAATCTGTGTTCAAATTAAAAAAAAACTCTACGAACTTATTCTTCAGCCCATTAAAAAAATTTTACGAGGGATAAATCTTTGGAAAAATTTGCATGATTTCCATGGGTTGTGGCTTTTGTGTTGAAGTTCAGATATAATAAATATCAGATGTATAGATATATATCTGTAGACTCTTCGTAGCTAAAAATTTGCTGTCACCTTCATATTGGATGATACCACGAATGACTGCTTTGTTTTGAAAGATCAATCTGTTGTTCTGGTTAATGAGTATGACAATTTCCCGCAGATGCTTGATGAATCCAGAGCAATTCAGTCCAAACTCAGTATTCAAATTTTTATACTGATTAATAATTGGAAAAATCACTATTTTGAGAAAAAATAAGAGACGTCTGAAACATGTAGCTGATTTTATAATATGCTAATATTCCATTCCCTATTCATCTCATTTTAAGAAGTATTTTCATTAACTGAATGTGCATGATGTTTGATTTGTGCTTTTGCAAGGCTGACAACTTCAATAAATTCAATTAATCTTGCGTATACTCTCATATATATCTTTAAATACCCACATGACCAAATCGTCATCGACTTGGCTTTAACAGTCGACGTTTCAATCGTGAAATGTTTAAAATAGAATTTCGTTTAACTTTAATTGAAATCTCTTTTTTTTTGTTTTGACTGCAATCATGGCTTCATCTGAGCAGAATAAAAATTGTGTGCATGTGAAAATTTGTGGGATTTATTCTCTTTTGTTATGCTTTTGTTTCTATTTATTTTACTGAAATGTTTTATTATTTTCATACTTTATAGGTACTTTTCCTAATGTAACTTGGAATATATTATTCATGTCGAATGGTGAGCACATTTAGAATATTTATAAGGTTTGTTCATTTTAAAAGGCAGGTGTTATTTAATTAAATATACTTTTTATGTTTACGGTATATGCTCTCTAATCAAGTTTTATATGATATACATTTCGAGAAACTTTTACATTTCAATATTCATTTCATTTTTTCAGACAAATTAATATTTGAATTTAATAACTTATGTTTTCATCTCGATTGATTTTTATGGAATTCTTCGAATCAGTTTTGAACATCTGTTCTCGAACACAACTACAGTAGTTCAATCACTCCCAAAACAATGATTATCAGACGAAAAACAATGAACAATTATAATTATGTAATTCATGATATCTAATTAAACCCCGTTTAATCACCGAAAAGCAAACAATAGGCTTGAAATATAAACACATTATTCCATCAGAAAGCATCATTTAACTTGTTTTTGTTACATTACATTTAAAAACACATATGGATGATTCGTTTCAAATTATGAATCATTGTCATATCTCAATTTTATTTTGTACATTTTAAATTCATGAATATTCCGAGTACAAAACCGCTAGTCATCAATTTTTTTCAGAAACCAGTTAATTCCGAATGAGCATTTGTGAATTAAAAAAACATGAATACAAAATTAGTTAATTAGTACAAATAGAATGTTAAATTTAACCAAAAGGGTAAAATAAGATGAAAAAAATGTGAAGAGGAATTGAGGAGATTAGGAGAATTAAGAAACACCGCATGCGTACTGAAAATGACTCTTTTATATTCACATCATTGCCTTCATTAATGATTCTCGTATTTCACCATTTCTGCAAATGTTTCGTAAAAAAGATTATTTTATCAGTTCTAATTCTCTTTTTTTCAGTTTTAATAGATTACGATATTTAAAGTGGTTTTTAAATAACAAAATTATACTTTTTCTATACTAGAAATGACCGTTAATTTTAGCCAATTTTATTCTTAAATTGAAGTTACTATTAAACTGGTTTGAATGTTGATACAATGTACTAAACTTTATACTATGATGATCTTTCTAACTTTCTAGTGAATATTTGACTGCCACCAAGCACCCAAAATTGAATGGTGAAGTTGGGGGCTCAGAAAAGATGCTCATTTTGCAAATGTCGACAAGAAGCGCACGTTTTTAGATAGTTTTTAGATAGTGTATTTAGATAGACGGGCTAGAAACAATGACGTTCCAAGTAATATGGAAAAATTACGTGTAAATTAGTAAAAGACGTTTAAATATTTAAAAATGCTTATTTCCATTTGGCGTGTCAAAATGTTCTTTAAATTCTCTTTGAACCTGAAAATTGCTCTTAAACAAAATTTATAATAGATTTGTGAAGCACGTTTTAATTCTAAATGATTGTTCAGATTAAATTTAAATCTTCTTATAAAAATCTATGAATGTTTTAAAATAGTCTTTTTGTTTTGCCTTAAAAAAATGACATTAAAATTTCCATGTGAAGAGATGCACGATGATGAAAAATAATATTTTCTTCCGACAGTTTTTTCAACCAAGAGCAGTTTTGTGTTAAAAATCTTTTAAAAATGTAGTCATATTCAAATTGTCAAAGGGAAAATTTACAAAAAAAATCAAGGTGGCTTAAAGGAGCATGTGGAAATAAGTTGAGGTCTTGCTTGGGGTAAATGAACAGAGTGGATGATTTTAATTTAATTTTTAAAAAATATTCCATATACCTTTTATTGTCATAAAGCAATTTTCTGATACATTATCACGCCAGATGCAAATTACTATTTTGTAATATTAAGCGTATCTTACAAAATTCTTCGTGTAAATTACAAGCTGCTTTTTTGCGTGAATTATCAGGCTCATATTAACGTACCTCTCAATATTAATGTCTTTGAGAAATATTATATTATAGAGACTTTACTGAACTGCTATTTATAACTTATCGGTTGGCGTTCATTATTTAAAAGAGAATATTTCGCGCCTCTCGGGTTCTCGGAGTTCCTATTCTATGATTATCTTCATTATAGTTGTTTCGTAGAAGTATTCTTTTCTCTGATAAAAATATGTTTTTGTCTCGTATATAAAAATGGAAAATCGACAATACTATTTTCGAGCAGAAAACAATAAAAATTATATAGAAAATGTCCGTCCAAACGAGAACCACATTCCATCATGATTTTTTCCTCTTCCACTAGAAGGACAATAATAATTATTAAAGTATCAACCTATATATTGAGAAATTACTTGAAGTAAATATCTAAATCATAAGTAAATTGATAATTAAAAAGACAACAACGACTCTTTAACCCAAGTAAGACCCCTATTTCCTCAGTTTTATAAGAAATTTAACTAGTTAAAATTACAATCTAAATTGTTCTTTTAATGAAAAAATTATAGTGTATTAAAACATATATCTTCGTTTGCTAAAAAAAAATAACTAAAAACGGAAGTTTTTCCCTAAACTCTCAGAATTTTTTTTGGAATAAATAATATTTTTTAATCCCATTGAATGTACTTACGTTTCCTCGAAATTTAAGTTTTCAGGTACAATTGGTTGCAATTATAACTAAAAATGAAACGATTCAGTTTGGTTTTAGCCTTTTTCTTGGTTTTTATCGTTATCGTTGAAGCTTATTCAAGGTTTGGAAGCGGCGAGAAAGGATCAAAGTAAGTTTTAAGCCTTTACGGTCTCTAGTCGTGGTTTATTAAAATTTATAGCAAATTCACCTATACAAGTGTTGAACAACCGAATATAAATGATCAAATAATGCGTGGAAATCATATACGATATTATGGCAGATTCAGGTTTCACTAATAATGAATTATTAAAAAAAAGAATTCAATTTACAGAGATGGCTCCGATGATGTGCTGAATCGCTACTTCAATCGACTATGATTTTTAAGTATAAACTATAATGTTCATTTATTTTGATAAATATTTCTATAGCTACGTTTGTTTGTTAGTAAAATTGTTCTCAAAAACTTTGGTCGGTCCTGTATATTTGAATTATTAGAAATCGTTAACAATATCGTCGAATTTTTAGAACCCATGCTTTTATCGTACTCACGCCAACTGGTATGGTAATAAAATGAGATCAGTAAATGTGTTTAAATTTAACTTTTTGGAAAGATATTATTAGTTTGGAATAGTTTAACATAAGCCTAGTTATATTGTAATAAAACATTTTTGTTAAAAAGGCGCAAAAATTTTCAGGCTTGCTTAAATATCACAAAAAGCTTCGTGAGCTTGTGAGCTTCGTCCCGCGTGAATTGTTCCGTATTTTTTTCAGAAAAAACATGGATATTTCAAGTCAATCTATTAAAAATGAGGAAACTTAAGGGATACATTTCTATTTCAAGACATTAAATTAGTTAGTCAATTTATTATGGTGGAATAAAAAAGAGAAACTAGTTTTTGGTTTAAATGAATATATTATCAAAATATAAGAAATTGACAATTCTAATTTTATTTTCATAAAAATAAAAAGTAATAAATCTGATTTGATCTAGAAATTTTGAAGAAATATAATGAAAAACAGAGAAATTATTAACATAAATTGAATATTTGTTTCATGATCTCTTTGAGACCATTGAAAATAATACAAAAATGTTGAAATTGAATTTTCTATTTCTTATATTTTGATTATAGATGGTAAAAATAGTAAAACTTATTTTACATTATGTTTTGCTGCCCGTAATTAGGCTGAGTTGTATAATGGTATTACAAGATCAATCAATAATGACTCCTTTATGGAATTTAAAATAATAAATGTGCTATAGTTAAACGAATCTTTAAACATTTTTTACTTTTTCATTACAAGCTCAAAAAATGTTCTCAAATCTAACTTCTCCGGAAGATATCGATAATCTTGGATAAGTTGAGAAAATTTGGCAAGCTAACATGTTTTTTTAAGACTTAAAAGTTCTAGGTCGTGCGTAATTATTAGAAAATCTATTAGAAGAGCTGAGTAAAATTTTCCCCTACAAGACTATTTGCTTGCCTTTAACTATTATTTAATAAGTTAAAATTGTTTTAAAATGCTATTTTAAAAAATATCATGTTATTTATAAATGTATTTTCCTTTTCAGATATCGGTACCTAATAGGAGACCTAAAAATTAGAAAAAGGGTAGTCTCGTTTGGACGGCCGCTCTTCTGTATGTTGTATTAAGCCCAGAAATTAATTTCCCCGTTTTTTTGTTCTTGAAATCTTGTCAAAATGAAATTATTTTTATATAACTAATTAATGTTCTCTGCATTATCAGCTTTCTACTTATATATAACTTTCATCACGTACTTTATAAAAAATCAATATTTTGGGTTCTGAATAGGTTCACCTTTGTGCCAGGAAAACGTCATTTGCGGGAAGCTCTTCTTTACCTTTTCCAACTCAAGAAGAAAGCCATTTACGCCCACCAAATCCTTGCCCAAGCTTACGGCGATGCTGCACCATCCATAAGAACCTTCCAAGAATGGTTTTAACGTTTCAAATCGAGAGATTTTGACGTCAACGACAAAGACCGACCAGAACAGCCAAAAAAATTTGACGACGAAGATCTTCAGGCTTTGTTGGATGAAGATTCGGCTCAAACACAGGAGAAACTCGCGGCGTCACGCAAAAGCAATGGAGAAGATTCAAAAGGAAAGGAAATTGAAGCTCTCAGAACTCGACAATGAGCAGAGAAAAACAACTTCACAAATCTTGTTGGACAGATTTCAAAGAGTCTTTTTTCCACCGCATCATAACTGACGATGAAAGCTGGCTGTACTACGATAATCCGAAGACAAGATAATCGTGGGTTAGTCCCGATGAACAGACAACTTCGACCGAAATACACAATATCCACGGGAAGAAGGTCTTACTGTGCATATGGTGGGACCAACAAGGAATTCTGTACTCTGAACTGCTCCAACCTGGCGAAACAATAACTGCGAATCGTTCGTAACATCAACTAGTGCAGATGCGGCATGAAATCGCATTAAAATGACCGGAATGGGCGAGTCGACACGAAAAGGTCATATTGCTTCAGGACAACGCAAGGTCGCATGTTTCTCAAGCGGTGAAGATTACGCTGAAAGAGTTCAAATGGGAAGTCTTCCCGCACCCGCCGTACTCTCCGGATATTAACCCGTCGGATTATCATCTTTTCCGGTCAATGGCTCATGGGCTGGCGGAGCAGCACTTTCTTTGTTGAATTATTTTAACAAATAAATAATTAATAAAAAATTTAAAAAAAACAATTAACAATAATGATAGTGCCTAATAACAATTGATTTGGGGAAACAATTAGTATCGTATTATGGATGGGAATCCATGCAATGACGTGTGTATTGGCGCCATTTTAAATTCTTGCGGTCACGACCGCAACAGTGTATCTCATCAATGTGTGTTGTCGCAAAAAATGGATAACACTCATTGAAAAGGAATAGACGAAAAACTAGTTTGTATCCCAAACGAGACTATCACTTTTTCTTGTTCTTTTTGCTCTTTCATTAGGTACCGATCTCTGAAATGTGCAATATATGCAAATTAATTATATATTTTATCATAAAATATTAAACATTAATAGATAAATAATATACTTTATATTGAGCAAACCATGAACAATGTATCTAAAAAGCAATAAAATTATAATAAAACAACAACAAATATTGACTAAGGCACTGTAGTGAATGCGTTTGTGAACTTGCAACAACTTTTTAAAAGTAATTAATTGCTTTGTATAATATAAGGATAGTTTAGGTGAACATGATTGACTAGATGCACTCGATACTTCCATACTACTTTCATAATTTTCGATAAGATATTAGACATATATACAACAAAAGTGATTATCTGAAGGTACCGTAAGTATTGACAAAACTTCATCTAAAATCATTTGTATTGTGAATAAATAGTTGCAGCAAAACCATTAATGCACAATTAAATATCTTGAAACCGATTGAGTCCCATAGCAGCAATTATAAGGATGTCAAAGGTTTCAGGAACAATTTCTCCCTAACCTACTTAACTTAACGCAGCAAATCAAGTTAAGAAAGTTAAAGAGTGACTTTAGATTTTAAAAAATGGACCTTTAAAATGTGGACATTTTCTAGAAGTGATAAATGAGGCACAATATATTAGAGGAGACATTTAAATATCATACAATAAATGTTGACAAAATAATACTTTCTGGCAGTAACAATAAAATTAATATTTAAAGTAAATAGCTTCGTTCTACTCGTTTTGGCAGTCTTTCACTGATATTAAATAGTTATTGCAATTGTCCATAATCTTTAAATGATTCGATTATCGATCTGAAAAAAAATTATATGTGATAGGGGATGAAACACAAGTGAATTTTAATTTCCAATTATTATCCCCCCTGGTAAACAAAAACGTGCAGTGAAAGTTTAATAGGAATTCAATTATAAAATAGGAATTCTTGGAAAATGCAGGTTCACGAAAGAGAAATAGTTCAGTCCGTTAATCTTTAAAGGGCAAAATATCATTCGCATCACAAAAACACTATTTTTCTCTCAATTTCTTGAATATTTTCGAGGTATCAACATTTGCCGCTCCGCTTGTCGAAAAACAACTGACTGATGGTTAATCGAGCCGTTGAGGTGGCAGCTCCTTTTTGGTTCCTGATAATGATTTGATATTCTCCGGCGTTGTCGTGCGTAACACGTGTCAATTCCAATACTGCTCGCTTGCCTTCCTTGGTTATCTGAAATAAAAAGGTTTTGCAGCTTTATTACGAAAATTTTCTTGCAAATAAAATTGCTAAAGTATCAAGAAAAATGTATGAAACAAACGCGCCAAATGAAAATGAACGATTTCTAATATTTCAATGAATATTATAAGCTTGCACGGATTGATTCCAGAACTCTTGCCATACTTTTGTTAAATGTATTTTAAATTATTATATACACTAGCTGACAAAAGTTTTGTCACAAATGTTTTTTCGGGTTTAATTTTTTTGTGACTTGACCAAATTGGCTGATTTTTTGATATGATAGATTCATATGGTTGCAGATTATTTTACAAATTCCCGCTTGTGATTACGATGATCCGTTTTACAGTGACAAGCGTTTATCGTAAAACGCGTAGCTCAAAGATATTACGCACTTTTCTTGCACTGCATTTTTTAATAATTTTTAAAGTTCAATTATATTTTTTTCATAATTTATTGAAAATAGCAGTAATTGGCAACATTTTAGAGATGACTCCACGTAAAGAAACTCCAATTGCCACCCGGAAAGCTGTTATCAATATGAGGGAAAACGGAATGCGTGGTACCGAAATTGCCATGGTAATTTAAACCAAATTTTGCTACTATAACATGTTAAACACTGATTCACATAAAATATCAAAAAATCAGCCAATCTGGTCAAGTCACAAAAAAGTTAAACTCGAAAAAACATTTGTGACAAAACTTTTGTCAGCTAGTGTATATCGCTTCTATAAAGGGCTGAACAATATTTGAGAATGTTTTCTGAACTCTCCGTTTGAACGATTCAGTTGACGTGTATGAAATGTTTTAATTAATATATAACGGAGCATTATACATAAAAAAATAAATACACTCCAATTTGGAGAACAATTTAGAATTTTAATTGAAAACTAAAATACACTACTATGACTCACTAATAATGTAATTCTTTAATTTTAATAATAAAAAACGGGTTAAAAATTTGTGAACAAGGCTTTCTAATCTGACAAACTCTTACAAACTAACAAACTCAAAGTAACATCATTTATGGAAAAACGTGCTCTTAAAATTAATTGTGAAAATTAATTTATTTTAACGTAAATGGTTTAACGTAAATGTCCTAAATCTGCCTTAAATTATTTTTTAAATATAATAATTTTCTAGAATTATAGTGCTAAGCACTTTAAAAGAGCTCAGATGTATCTCATTTCAATTGGTGTTCTCTCATTCGTGCCACTTTTTATAAGGAGGGTTTTAAAGCTCATTTAAAGCTTAAGACCTTATTTTAGCAACTTGATGCTAAATAAAATTGTCTAAGTTAAATTACCTACAATTATCTTAAAACTGTACAGAAATATAAACGTAAACATCAGTAAAACGTGATTAAACTTCACGAAATTGACAATAACGAGTGGTGTGTTCAGTGGTCACATACATAAAAAATCTATAACTTTTAAATCATTTAACACATTTTGAATTGAATTTCAAAAAAAAACTACTAGAAAATACGATTCGAAGCTTTAAATAAAAACTATCATAATACCAACCTTGACCGTATTTGTTGGAGACAATTCTTTGCCCTTGTGTTGCCAATGCACACTCGGCTCTGGATCTCCATCGACTTCGGCACTAAACTTTACAGTATGTCCCTGTCTGGCCGAAATATCATTGAGTTTCGAAATAAAGTGAGGAGCTTCTGCGGCAGCCTTGTCTTGAGTTGTGGCCATCGCTCCTCTTGTGATCGTCGACTTGGCAATTCTTCCCGATTTTGCTAAAAGACGAATATCAATAGTTTTTCTTTAAAATTGTTCTTACGTGTAAGTACGAGATTAGCCACCGATGATGCTTTGCCTGCCGGATTGCTTGCTTCTACCTTATATTCGGCAACATCTTCATTGCGAGCCGCATTGATTTTCAAAACAGCTTCACCGCGTGATTGTGAAATTTCGTAGCCACTCGTTCTCTTCACAGGCTCATTATTCCGGTACCATCTGATTGTTGGCTCAGGGAATCCGGTGAACTTTGCGCTGAATTGAGCTCCTTTGCCCTCGTCGACCACGATAGGTTGGATTTGGGTAGTGAATCGAGGCGCCTCATATCTTGGTCCCTCTTCGGCACCCTTTCCGGTTTTCTGTAGATTCACATTCAATCGTGCCTTGCATCTAGCCTCTCCAGCGGCGTTCTTAGCAACAATCTCATATATGCCAGCGTCAGTTGGCAGAATGCTGGCGAACTTGAGCGAATATTGACCGTTCGAGTCTTCCGCTTTAATTCTATCATCATTCGGAAGCGGCTGGCTATCTTTGAACCATTGTATCGTAGCTTTTGGCTCACTCAAAATCTGGCATGTAAACTCGGCTGGTCCATTTTGTTGAATTCTAAGATCTGTTAATCTTGTTTTAAAGTCCGGAGCTTTGCCATGGCTGGCCGGTGGGTTCACAGTCAAGTTAGCTAGCGATTCCGTCGTTCCGGCCACATTCTCCAAACGGACGGTGTATTCTCCAGCATGCGAGTTTTCTAATCGACCAATATGAAGAGTCGAGCTAGTTGGTGTCGTGGTTATCTAAAATTATAATTTACTTATTTGTGTTTTATGTAAAAAATACCTGTGATCGGAATGTGCTCTTTAATTCTTTTCCTTCCTTGATCCAAGTGACCTTGATTGGAGCAGCACCGCTAAATTCAATAATGAACTTGGCTGGTTTTCCAATTTCTCCTTGAATTGGCTTCAGCTGCTGGGAAATGGTTGGCGGAGCTTGTTTCGATTGTCCAATCTTGGTTGGTTGAGGCTGAAATTCTTGTAATTTAACGATTAATTAAAGAGAAAAATAATGTTAGTTAATAAAATTATTCCAATCAACATAAAACAAATATTTCGTTTTTGTTGTATTCTGATTTTCAGAGATCGGTGCCTGATGGAAGAGGAAAAATTGAACAAAATGAGATTCTGATTTGAACGACGGCAACTCTCATCAAATATATAGTCCTTATGCACTCCACAGTGCGATCAAATTGCAAAAGACCACGCACCAATTGCGCAAAATACGTCCTTTCATTTAATTATTTAAAAAAAACTGATTTATTAATTATTGCCAAAAGACACATTAGTTTAAATGTTGTATGATATGTTTTGGAGAATTCATCCGCGTTTTGCGGTTAGTAAGTATTCTAAAATGATAGAGAAAACGACGGAATATGAACTAAAACCGAAGAGAATGGAAAACATAAAAATTATGATTTCTCGAAAGTTATTGTTTAATTTTAACGAAAGAAGTTTTAAAAAATTTTCTACTTTATCTATTTTCATTACTTAAAATAGTACAAATATTTTTTTGAAAGAGCTATAAGGGTTTTTGTAATTCTTGAAGGGAATGTGCTAATTGGTGCACGATCGTTTGCAATTTTTGCGCACTTCGTGGTAGTGGAGTGCACACATTGAAGAGAAATAGATGAAAAAGTCCTTTGTGGCCTTGTGGTCGTCCAAGAGAGACTATAATTTTTTCTTATTTTTTGCTCTTCCATTAGGCACCGATCTCTGAAATTTACAATATTTGTTTATACACGTTTTTAATTTATTTAACATAAGTTTTGAGATACACGAAATAATTTAATTGAATCAAAATATTAATTAAGTGAAAATGTAAAATTATAATTTAAAATTCTATTGCGCGACGCCTATAAAATCTCACTTTTAAAACAAATAAACATTCCTTGTAATATTCCAATCACAAAATTATTTTAAAATTCCCTATTACATTCAATCTACATGCGTTTGTTCATTCCTGTTTCAATCACATACAAAACCATTCATATCGAAACCAAAAACATTCCAAACCCTTATTATATGAAATCCAACAACTCTTTCCCTTCTTGGGCTCCTTGGACTGTACTCCATTCGCTGAACCGAAAAACTGTCATCCATTGTTTGCACCGACAGGTATTGATTAAAATTCATCGAGCTCTGAAACTACTCAATCCATGCCAAATGCACACACTCTCAAACGTGTTCCGTTGTTGACGACGAAGACTCGCGATGCTCACGATAAGTCTGTTGAGTGATAATATGCGAAGAATGTAGCATTTGATCCACGTGTTCTTCATAATTCTGCAATTCGCAATCCACAACATCGCACTTCATTCAAGACCAGTTAGTTCGGATATGGTTAGTTTGGTTATATTCAGCATTCCCATCACCTTGTTGCTGATGCGCGTCTCTTCGATGACCGGCTTCACCACTGCTGGCGTCGTCTTGAGGTCCTTTTCTTTCTCGACAACAAAGTGATCTGATTTCATTCCGGTCTTGGGTAATTGTTGTTGCTGTAATGGGTAAAAATGTGCTGGGTGTATATGAGCAGTGAATCTTTTAAGCAAAATAAAATAGTATTGAAATAATTACCTTTAGTTGTACTTGCTCCTTATGAACAATCTTCTGCTCTTTCGGTTGCTCCGGTTTCTGTTGAATCTCCTTCACCTTTGCCTTTTCAGCGTTGAGCTTGACCCTCTCACCAGACTTGATGTCCTTCTCTCTTTGTGGCTTAGCTCCTTTGAGCTTCACCTGGTCGCGAGCAGGAACTTCAACCTCTCTTGGCGGTGATGGCAACTTCTTGAAACGTTGCTCATCAGCACCAGGGAGTTTTGGCACACCGTCTGGGGCCCAATCCGGTTTCTCCCATTCGACATTCTTTGGCTCAATATCTGGCACTGCCTTCAAGCTAACCTTCTCCATTTCTTCAACTGGCGGCTGATAACGCTCAACCTTGCCCGCCTTCAAGCTCACCGGCTCCAGTTCCATTCCCTTGAATTGTGGCGTCTTTGTTTCAACGTACGCCAATTTGTCATAGAACTGATCGTCGCGAGGTCTGGTAAACTTCTGAATAAGTTCTTCCGTTTCCAATGGCTCAATTGGACTATGTGCGCGCTCAACGTGCATAAGCTTCTGGGCGTCTGGTTTCGGCGCGCTCTCGAACGCTTCTCCAAGGGTACCAAGTGTCTCGCGTTGCCATTGAAGCTCTCTTTCGCGAATGTCTTCTCCTGTCTTGTGGGAAGCTGGCTTGAGACGCGCATTGCGGAAGTCATCGTTCTGGAAGATGTCCAAAGTAGCCGTGGAAATTGATTCGCCTTCGGTGTTGCGAGCAATTGCCACAACTTCTCCAGCATCCGAAATTCGCGAATTCGAGATGGTCAAGTAATGCAAGCCGTCATAGTTGAGTTTGTAACGATGACCATGTAACGCTTGATTTCCATTGATATACCAAGTGACCTTCGGACGTGGATGACCAGCCACAGCGCATTCGAAACGAGCCGGTTGGTTCTCCGTGACCTGTAGATTCCTCAACGGGATCGTGAATTGTGGAGCTTGTTTCTGCTTCTTTTGATCCGCACCCTTGTCCGTCCAGTGAATATTTTGGTTGTCTTTCTTCACACTGCTCACACGAAGGCCTTGTGGCATCTGGCTGTCCGTAATAACGTGCGACGCTCCTTGGCAAGCAAGCTTTGCGGAGATCATTGCCTGTCCATGCTTGTTGGTAGCTACACAATGATACTCGCCAGTATCATCGGGTAGGGCGTATAACAGGTCGAGGCAAGCAAATCCGAAATCATGAGTAGATCTAAAGCGGTGTCCCAAGAGAACCGGCTTCTTATCTTTAAACCATTCAACCTTAAGGTAAGGATCATTGATCGGAGCAACTTGTGTTTCGAATCGACAGAACTCTCCTTCAAGAACACCAATGTTCTGCATTTGCGTTCTAAACTCGGGCGCCTTCTTATCAGTCTCATTGTAAATATCCTGAGCAGTGAGTTGAAGTTTAGCCTGTGAATGTTGTTTAAAGTGCGACTCAAGGCTGTCCTGTTGATTTCCATGTGTCTGTGAGGTATAATCCAGGGATGGCCTTGGCAACACAGTAATTCTCGTCTTTGTTTTTGCTTCACCCTTATCATTGTAAGCTACCAACTCATAATCACCATTGTCTTCCGGATAAGCATACAAAATATCTAAGCTGACAAATCCAAACTCGACTATTGGCTTGAATCTAGAAGCCTCAGGTAGTGGCTCGCCATTGCGAAGCCATTTGACTTGAAGTCTCGGGTCGTTGATTGGAGTGACGCGGCATTCCAAATGAATTGAATCACCTTCCAGAGTATTCTCCACGCTATCCACCAATGGTTGTACAATCTGTGGAACGTCGGATTGAGTGGCAGACTCGACGGCCACCTGTCCGACGGTTTCAGCGGTTCCTTTGGCATTTGTTGCAATGCACTTGTATTCTCCAGCATCTTGAGCGATCAGATGTTTGATGAGTAATGTTGCCACACCGAATTCGTTGGTGCACGAGATTCTGTTGGAATACGGAATCGGATGACCGTTGTGCTGCCATTGTACCCTCATTGTTGGGTCGCCGATTGGCTCCAAGACGCACACGAAGGCAGTAGCATCGGCTTCATTCAATTGACCAAGATCAGTGAGATTTTGTGTGAAAGTTGGTGGTGGATAATCAACCGGTGGAAGGTCGAGTTCTTCCTTTGGACGGTGAATCCATTCCTCGAGTTGCTCAATACGCTCTTGGCGTTCGCCACGACTTTGCCATTCGTAAGAAACACCACCTGTTCCGACGACCTTAATCTCCGCGGAAACCTCGTCTGTGCCGCTATCATTAGTGGCACGACACGTCCATGTTCCCGAATCTTGCGGTTCAGCTGGAGACAGTTGAAGTACAATGAATCCGAAATCATGTATTACTTTCATTCTGTTTGAATGCTTTACAGGCTGACCATTATGGAGCCATTCAATTTTGAGTTTTGGATCGTTGACCGGTGTCAATTGACATTCTAAGTGAGCTTGTTGCGACTCCTGCAGCTCACTTGGACCAACAAGCTGGGTGGTAAACTTGGGTGCTGGATGTTGAGCATCTGGCGCATCTTCAGGTTTTACCTTTGGCGCTTCAATCTCTGCGATTCTCTGGCCAGCGTTTGCCATCCGTTCTGGTAATTGAGTGCTGCTGATGATGCGATCTTTCGGCGAGCAGGAGATTGAAGTAGAGGTTACAGCTTCTCCAACGCGGTTCACCGCACGGCAAGTATACTCCCCGTTATCTTCCGGATAGACTGGGCTAATTTCCAAAACAACGTAACCGAAGCTGTTAATTGTCTTAATACGACTACCATTCTTAAGTGGCCTTCCATCGTGGAACCATTGAATTTTCAAATTGTTGTCATTCACGGGTTCGTATCTGGCAGTAAAATGAGCACGACCACCTTCCTCTGTTTCCACAGGAGCTGACAATGGTTCAATAAATACTGGCATTGCTTCTTTAACTTCTTGTTCAACCTGTTCTGGCCGCTTGTTCAGCTTTTGTTCAAGCGTTTCAACAGCCTTTGCTTTTTGCTCGCTTTGTGGCTGCAATATCAATCCACTGCTTTCCGAAACGTTAAAGGAAGCGGCGGTTTGAGCTTCCCCAGCTGCATTCCTAACACGGAACGTGTATTCTCCGGCGTCGTGCTTCAACAAATGAAGAATATCAAGTACAGCAAATCCAAAGTCATGAACCATCTTGTAGCGGTTTGAATGGAAGATCGGATTTCCATCTTTGAGCCATTCAACACGAATAGATGGATCGCCAACTGGCGTGAATTGGGTCTGAAGGTGAGCATTTCCACCTTCTTCCAATGATCCTTGAACTTGAAGTGGTGATACAATAACAGGTGCTTCGAACTGCTGATCAGGCCTTTCCGGAGCTGCCGGCTTTCCTGCTTCGATTTGACGAATCTTGTCCAGAGATTGTGGCTGAAGTGGATCCATCAGAATAACATCGCGACCTTGAACCGTAAGAGTTGTAGATGATTCAGCTTCACCAGCAGCGTTGCGAGCAACACATTTCCATTCGCCAGAGTCTCTTGGCTCCGTTTGCGCAATATCCATAATAACCCATCCGAAATCATTAATCATCTTCACGCGCGATGAAGCGGCGATCGGTTGACCATTTAGATACCAAGTGACTGTCATTGTTGGATCGTCTGCTGGTTCAATGGTGGCTTCAAAGTGAGCCGGTTGCATTTCAGACAACTCTCCAGGAGATGAAAGTTGTTGCAGGAATTTTGGAGGACCCTTTGGCTCCGGATCGGCTTCTTCGTGTATTGGCTTTGGTGCTTCTATCTCTTGGATCCTCTTCCAGCTTTCTTCGTGTTGTACATTACCCAGAATTGCATCCTTTCCGTGACATTTGAGTGTTGCTGACGAAACAGCTTCACCGTCAGGATTCCAGACGCGCACTTGATAGATTCCTGCATCTTCTGGATAAGCATAAGCAATATCCAGTGTGCAAATTCCAAAGTCTTGCTGAATAGCATATTTGGATCCATGGGACAGTGGAACACCGTTTCGAATCCATTGCACCTAAAGTTTAGTTTTATGTTTGATATCAGAATTATATTACCTGTAATCTTGGATCGTTTACAGGTACAATATGAGCCTCGAATCGGACATGCTCGCCTTCACCACATTCCCTATCTTCTATTTGACTGGTGATGGCTGGATGGTCATAGACTGGAGCGGGAGCTTCCGGCTCTGGTGCCATTGGAGCTTCCAAAATCTACAATAAAAATTTTAAAATTAGTTTAGGATATTTTCTGGTATAATTCTTATTAAAATGTAAGCTTAAATTTATTTCACCCACCTGTATTTGCTTCCATGATTGTTCATGTCTAGTATCACCAATAATCGGACCAGTTCCGGCAACACGAATCGACGCCGTTGAAACATCTTCACCTTCGCTATTCGAGATCGTCAATGTGTAAATTCCATTGTGATCCTCATTAGCTGATGAGATATCCAGCGTGGCCCAACCAAGCTCGTGGCGAGTCTTGACCAATTGTGACGCACCCATTGGTTGTCCATTCTTGAGCCACAACACCTTCAAATCGGCGTCTCTCGCTGGCTGGAACGTAGCTTCGAGATGTATTGGCGATCCTTCGATAACGTCCTCGGCAGACTCGAGCTGTGTCAAGAAGTGCGGCTTCTCCTTCTGAACGACTTCTTCGATCTCTTCAATAATCTTTGGTGCTTCGAGCTCTTGGATTCTCTGCCACGACATTGGATGTTGTGAATCGGAGAGGATCTTTTCATAACCAGCGGTGGTGACCGTTGCTGAAGTTGAGGCCTCACCTTGTTGGTTGTAAGCACGGCACGTGTATACGCCAGAATCATGCGGTAACACGTGGACAATTGTCAAGATAGCGTTACCAAACTCGTATTCCTGCCTGAATCTGTTCGCATTCATCAAAGGTGTTCCATTCAAAAGCCATTCGATTCTCAAATTTGGATCACCAGACGGCTCAACGAGACCATGAAGCGTAACCGATTCACCTTCTCCAACCTGCTCGTGATTCTCAAATCCTTGAACCCATTGAGGTTTCGAGTATTCTCTCTCTGGCGCTTCTAATCTTGCGTATTTGTCAATTGCTTCTAACTCTTGAATCTTTTGAAGAGACATCGGGTGTGACGAATCTAACAAAAGACCTTCAGATCCTTGTACACCAACGGAAGCAGATGTAATCGCATTTCCTTGATCGTTCCAAGCCTTGCAAGAGTAAACACCATTGTGTCTTGCATAAACAGGCGCGATACGCAAGGAAACACAACCAAAGTCGTTGTTGGTCGAGATCCAATTCGATTCCATCAATGGCTGATCATTAAAGAACCATTGGACTTTAAGGTTCGGGTCGTTCACCGGAATTAAACGAGCTTCAAGAAGTGCAATTGATCCTTCCGGTAAATCGGCTACTGATTGAAGTGGCTGGATAAACGTTGGTTTCTCATAGACAGGCGCTTCAGGCTCTTGTTGAACCGGCTTGGCTGCTTCAATTTCTTGAATTCTCTTCCATGACTGTTCGTGTTGAGTGTCTCCAAGAATTGATGCTCTTGTGGTGCACGAAAGTTTTGCACTCGTGCGATCTTCGCCCTCCGAATTTTTCACAGTGACGCTATACTCTCCGATATCTTCGCCCAGGGTGTATTGAAGATCCAGAGAAACTAGGCCAAAGTCATTTCGAAGAATTCTTCTAGAAGACGCTGACAATGGCTTTCCATTGAGGTACCATTGCACGATAGTATTTGGATCAGAGAAAGGCAAGAATTGTGCTTCAAAGTGCGACGGTTGTCCCTCGATAACATCATTGTTATCTTGAAGCTGAGTTACAAACTTGGGCGGACCATGCTTAACTTCTGGCGCTTCTTGTCCTGGGGCTCTTGGAGCCTCAATGAGTTGAATCTTCTGCCATGATTGTTCATGCTGAGTGTCGCCAATAATAGCAGCATTTCCGCGTACGGTTAGCTGACCTTGCACTTCTGCTTCACCCTTGGCGTTCGTGGCTCTAACAGAGTACACTCCACTATCTTCCGGCACAGTGTGCGCAATATCCAATGCAATATATCCAAAATCGGTTGTCAACTTGAACCGATTACTATTCAGCAAAGGTTGACCATCCTTATACCATTGAATGCGCAATTGCGAATCCGATTGCGGTGTAACACGCGTGTGGAAGTGAGCCGGCTGGAACTCAATGCGTTCCAAACTATCAAGTGGCTCAATGAACTGCGGAGCGTCATGTTCCACATCCGGCTGATCGGGAGCTGCCGCTCGCGGTGCCTCAAGCTCTTGAATCTTCTGCCAACTTTCTGGATGCTGTGAATCAGTATAAATAACTCCTTTTGGCACCACATTGAATGCAGTAATAGTTTGGGCTTCACCCAACGCATTTCGCGCCACACAGCTCCATTCTCCCGCATCTTGCGCAAACGCATACAAAATATCCAAAGCCACATAGCCAAAGTCGTGTGTAGTTCTAAACCGATGGCCATTGGCCAAAGGCTGTCCATTATGATACCATTGGATGGTGAGCGAGTTGTCGTTGGTTGGCTCCACTTGGCATTCAAGATGCAACGGGGCTCCCTCATGCAACTCACCAATTGATGGGTTCAATGGAACAACAAAGTTTGGTGGCATCTTTTCAGGCTCATCATCGACGGGTTCTACTCTTTCTGGGTTTTCAATCTCTTGGATGCGATTCCATGAGGCGTCGTGCATGGTGTCCAATAAGAGTTTGTTGGCTGGCGTGCACTTGACGGTGCAAGATGTTGCTGCTTCGCCAAATTCGGAAACCGCCTTGCATGTGTAGACGCCGGAATCTTCGCCATAAATGGCAAGAATGTCCAAGTTAACATAGTCGAAGTTGCGAGCCGGCATGAAGCGAGACGCTTCAGGTAATGGCTCACCGTTTCGTGTCCAGGTGACTTTCATTGTGGGATCGTTCACCGGCACCAAACGGCATTCAAGTCGGATTGGTTGTCCTTCAACACTCTCATCAACATCCTTCAATAATTCAGTAAACATTGGCGGCTGGAAGACCATTTCCGGTGATGGCTCTCTGACGTCCTGTCTATTTTCGATTTCTTGAATCTTAATCCAAGAAGACTCGTGATGAGTATCAAGGTAAATGTTGCGACGTGGTTTGCACTCTAAGCGAATCTCCGTTTGCGCTTCTCCAACAGCATTAGATGCCTTGCAAATGTAAACTCCTGTGTCTTCCGGATGGATATGCAAAAATTCCAATCCAACATATCCAAAATCATGAATAGTTCGGATACGGGATCCAAGCATCAATGGTTTGCCATCATGCAACCATTCGATGCGAAGGGTTGGGTCATTGATTGGTTGAACGACACAATCCATGTGAACGGATTGACCTTCTTTAAGAATATCAGTTGGACCTGTTAATTGTTGAGTGAAGACTGGTGGCTCAAGAGGCGCTTCTTCTTCTGATGGCTTCGCCGGCTGCAACTGCTCAATTTCCTGAATACGTCTCAACGATTCGGGATGAGCTGTGTCCGACAAGATCGACTTTAGCGGCTCCACATCAAATTGACACGATGTCTCAGCACGCCCCGCTGGATTATAAACCACCAATGTGTATGTTCCGGCATCCTCCGCAATGATGTAATCAATATCAAGGGAGACGAAACCAAAGTCATTAAGGATACGATAGCGACTAGATGCCTTCAACGGTTTGCCATTGAAAAGCCATTCATACTAAAAAAATGTATATTTATATATAAATGGTTTGAAACATACCCTCATTGAATTGTCATCAATCGGTGCGACTTGCGCTTCAAGATGAAGCGTCTGCGATTCATGAACTGTGTCGATTTTGGGTGGAAGGGCGCGAACAATTTGCGGTACTTCCTTCTCCTTGTCAGGTTGTGGCTCGGCACGCTGAATTGGTGCTTCCAACTCGGCAATGCGGTTCAGTGAGTTTGGATGGAATGAATCAGTGAACTAAAGTTTATAACAATGGAAAGAGCGTTCAAAAAAGTAGACTAACATTAGCGCCAACAAAACCACAGTTGATATCGACTGATGATTGTGCTTCTCCGACAGAGTTTCTAAATAATATTTTTAATACTCTTTTCTTTTATTCATCTCAAAGTTTCTACAAATTGTAATCGATATGATCCTAGTATTATTAAAACATTGCTGCATACCCAATTGAAATAATGATTATCTTATTTTTAAGCATTAGGTCTGGAAATTAATTCCCGTGTTTTTTTTGTTGTTATTGATATTTTGTCAAATTAAAATTATTTTATATAATGAATTTTAAGTTATAATGTTCTCTGTATTATCATCTTTCTACTTATATATAACTTTCTCTATGTACTTTATAAAAAGTCATTATTTTGGGTTCAGAATATGTCCACCTTTGTGCCAGGAAAACGTCATTTGTGGGTAGCTCTTACAAGCGGACCAGCTCTCTCCAATCATCGCGGCTGCGCCTCGCAATAGTGGGCCAGGTTTAATTGGGTCTTGCCATCTTGCTTCCGGTCTTCCTTTTTGTCGTGTCCAACCTCGGGGAACCCATTTCGTCAATCGTTTCGTCCACCGGTCATTTGGTAATCGAGCACAGTGGCCAGCCCACTTCCGTATCCTTCGTGTTATTTGACGATGGACGTCTATTCTATCGCTAACTGCGTGGTGACAAATTACATTCATACACCACTGCAGTCGGCTAGAATTTTCTGTCGTCAACGTCCATGTTTCCGCGCCGTAGAGTAGAGCCGGGAGCACATTGTGGAAGAGAAGGTCCTTAGTTTTCTCTTTGTCAAGGTGGGCGAGAAGTGGTTTGATCTTGGTGAAAGCACTCCACGCAACCTTTCTTCGTCGTGAAGTTTCCTCGCTCAAACAGCCGTTAGATCTAATGTAGCTGCCCAAATATTTGACTCCTTCCACTTTTCACGGAATTCCTCCGCTTGATACCGATTCTGAAGACGCAAACAAGTTTCGCAGCACGATGGTTTTCGTCGGGTTGATTGCTAGACCGTTTTGGCCGGCTACTAATTCCAGGGTCGTTAATCTTCTTTCAATTTTCTTTGAAATTCCGCCAATCAACACTAAATCGTCCGCGAATTCCAATCGTGTGAGCCGCTTTCCATCAATCAGTATTCCTAAATCCCCGGCCTGTTCGTGAAATATTTCATGAACTTTATCCAAAATGTATAGCTGTTCGAACGCGAATAATACAGCATTTTGGTTGCCCAACTGCTTAGTGCTAGGGCAATGCTGCATTATCCATAAGAACCTGCCAAGAATGGTTTCATCGTTTCCAAACGGGAGATTTTGACGCCAATGTCAAAGACCAATCAGGACAGCCAAAAAAATTTGAAGACGAAGAATTTCAGGCTTTGTTGAAATTCGGAAGATTCGGCTCAAACACAGGAGCAACTCGCGGCATCTCTCGGCGTCACGCAAAAAGCAATTTCTCATCGATTGACAGCAGTTGGGAAGATTCACCTATGAGCTCTCAGAACGCAACAAAGAGCAGAGAAAAACAACTTACATCGCATCATATCTGGCGATGAATATTGGGTGTACTACGGAAAACCGAAACGAAGAAAATCGTGGGTTAGTCCCGGTGAACCGACAAATTCGACCGCAAGATCCACAATCCACGGGAAGAAGGCCTTACTGGTGGGATCAACAAGGAATTCTGTACTCTGTGTGCTCCACCCTGGCGTAACAATCACTGCGAATCGCTATCATCCTTAACTAGTGCAGTTGCGGCATGAAATCGCAGTAAAAACACCAGAATGGGCGGGTCGACACGAAAAGGTCATATTGCTTCATGACAACGCAAGTCTGTATGTTGCTCAAGCGAAGGATACGCTGAAAGAGTTCAAATGGGAAGTCTTACCGCACCCGCCGTACTCTCCGGACATGGCCCCGTTGGATTATCATCTTTTTCGGTGAATGTCTCATGGTCTGGCGGAGCAACGCTTTCGAGATCGTCAAGACATCAAAAATGACTAGATGAATGTACTGGAGACAAACCAGAAAAATTCTGTTACGATGGAATCCATAAGTTGCCCAAAATATGGGAAAATGTTGTTAATTGTTGTTAATTGTTAATTATTTTGAATAAAAGAGTTTTGTTTAAGTTTGTCCAGTTTTTTATAGTTTAATATGCGTAAAAAACGCGGAAATTAAATTCTAGACCTAATAAATCTTCAAAAAACACGTTATCTAAGCTCGATAAGACTTCAAGTCGACGTTCTAATGATTGATTTTATACCTAATGCACACCAAGTGGAATGATAATAAAACTAGCTCAGAAAATTTTCTTTTTTTGTAATACCAGCGTAAAAATAAGAAAATCATTGTTTCCATTTGGTGTGCTAATGTAATAGTAGTCTATTTAGTATAACACCTTAGCTCTTTATATAAAATATAACGCGAAACTTTTACATATTGTTAAAACAATATATTTTTGCAGATATTTACTCATGTATAAACTCAAATCTATACAATAGACTATTCTTAAGAATATCAATTTTGCGGCAAAACATCTTTCCGCTTCTTTTATATTTCCATTGTTTGTGCACGTTATTAAGTCAATAAATAGCTGACTCACCTTACGACCAATGTGTAGGTTCCGTTATCTTCTGGATAACAATACAAAATATTGAGCGCAATGTATCCAAAATCTTGCGAGAGCACAAATCGATGAGCCTTCATTAATGGCTGACCATTGACAAGCCATTCATACTAAATTAATACGTATTTTAAAATAAATAAATTAGTGAATAACTCACGGTAAGGGTGTTATCATCAGTTGGTGTAACCTGAGCTTCCAAGTACACATTCTCACCTTCCATGCATTGAATTGACGGCTCCAGTGGTTTGACAAATTGTGGCGCCTGAAGCAAAATCGTATTAACAGTTTCATAAGTCAATTTACTTGTTGCGGTAAGTCTGGAACTTCTTGTGGTGCTGGTTTCGGTGCTTCGATCTCCTGAATGCGAGCATAACTTCTTGGATGTTGCACTCCACCAAGGATAGCGTCTTTTGCTGAATTCGGCAAGTTCAATAAGCTTGATTGTGTTTTTTTCGGCTGGGATATACTTTGCCGACCATAGTGCTCTGCCGGTTTTGGGCCATATGAAACACCAAATAAGTAATTGCTCATAGTGACCGGCAAGTTTAGCGATCAGCTAATGAGCAATAAAATGTTTGGGAAGGTTTTTAGTTACTCGCCCGCACTCGGGCTCATTTAAGCTCAAAATTCAACAATACATGCTGATGAACAATATATGAAACAATAATTGAGGGGGAGGTAAGAGTGTTTCGGCAATGAGCAAACTATGAGAGACTGACAATAGAAACAATCGTAAAGAACATACGTGCACATTTGATTGTTGTTGAGGTCTCAGCCATTCCAATGGCATTTTCTGCGCGACACGTGTATTCTCCAGCATCCTGAGCGTAGAATCCGAGAATGTCGAGAGACACAAATCCAAAGTCGTAGAAGGTCCGGAAGCGATGTCCATGCGGAATTGGCTGTCCGTTTCTGTACCACGCTACCCGCAATGAGTTATCATTGATTGGGGTCACTTGGCATTCAAGATGGACCGGCTCACCCTCATCAATCTGCAATTTTCCATCTTATATGCTCTTGTTTTGGATTTTATTACATCGCCCATATCCGGTTGTAATTGCGCAACAAATGTTGGAGCAGTTTCTGGTCCCTTCTCCTCAACCTCAGTTCTTCCATATTTATTCATATTTTCTAGATAGTTGATCTTGCCAAGTGATTCTTCATGTTGTGTCTCTGACATGATTTGTCCTTCCGCTAAATAAAACAAAAATTACAATTAATAATTAAATAAACATTAAACTCACGAATGACATTAATTGTGCATTGTCTGATAGCTTCACCTAGTTGGTTCGTGGCTTTAACCGAATAAGTACCCGAATCCTCCGCAATAGCTCCCTTTATGTCAAGAGCAATGAAGCCGAACTCGTTGAGCATTTTTACACGACTTCCAGTCAGAACTGGTCGCCCATTAACAAACCATTCTACGACCATGGTTGGATCGTGAATTGGTGTTACACGAAGGTCCAAATGAATATTCTCGTGTTCCTTTAGCTCGAGATCCTTCAAATCATTGAGGAATTTCGGAGCAGCATCACATGTACGATCTTCGATTTCAGCGATCCCTTGTCGACGATCTTGCTCGAGCTCCTTCAAATGGTTTATTATTGTTTTAATAAACAAAAGATTAGGTCCTAATTATTATATATTTACTTAGTTTGTTTACAGTAGCAATATAATCTCATCGGGCGTCACTTGTCATCATTAGTATTATACCATTTTGGAATCACACATCCATTCAAATCACTAATGAATTATTTTCCATTAATTGTACTTATTTTATCATTAATTGATTATTGCTCATCACATCCAAGGCTGAACCTACCATTCACGGATGATCCAAGATATTATAACATTCAACGGAAGACTAATCAATGGAAGACGAAACGTAAGTTGCCATTAACCATGTTAAACACAATAGTTTCTTAAGGTTTTAGTACTTTATTTAGATTACAAATTTACAGCCTAGCTTAAGCTCGTTTTAAGATAGATTTTCGATTTAATTTTTATAAGCGAGCATGAGTCTTAAAAACTGGCTCTAAAGGCATTTATTCATTTATTCGCGTTTATCCGGAAAATATTCGCGTGAAAATCATTTCAATACCAGAAGAATGACACTGATCAGAGAAGAAAATGTGTACATTTATGTGTATTATGGACCAGTTAATTAATTCTATAGACCAGTGGAAGGACAGTGTTTGTATTTTGGTACGGAAATTGGAATTCCATCTCTCTCTCTGCTATGCAACATTATAGATCAGTTTCACGGACTAGTTGATGAGATAAATCAAATATTAAACTATTTACCAGAAGCGATATGCAAGAAATTATTTATCCGTTACACAATGATGGAAAATCATTGATAGAATACGATTCTTAAAAAAATTAATTATGTTAGTATTGAAAGAAGCACAAATTCAATTGAAAAAATAATTTACTGGAAAAGTAAATTTCTAAATTATTCTCCATCATCGTTTTACAGATAAATACCTTCTTGCATATGGCCTCAGATATTTACCGCATTTTACCGAAATCTTTGATATCGTGAATTTCATTCCACAAAAAATACATGTAAATTATGTAATTTGGCTGTTTCCAAATACGCCAGTCAAAAAGTATATTGGATTGACGAATAAGTTCGAGGAATAAGTTTTTCACAAAGGTTTATTTGAACAAAGAACAATAATTACTGTTTCCGACTTCCTTCCACCTCTCGATAAATTTGTGGATGCCGTTCCGTCAAAAATCGCCCGGATTGGTGTCGAAGAAGCTGTTGACCCAGTTTGTGAGGTCCTTTTCGCCATCAAAGGTAAAACTCCCCATTTGGTTTGACTGAGAGGGAAGAAGGTGATAATCGGATGGCGCAAGGTCTGGAGAGTACGGTGGATGCTGAAGAACCTCCCATTCGAGCTCTTGGAGGGCGGTTTTGACGACTTGTGCAACATGCGGCCTGGCGTTGTTGTGGAGCAAGGAAACTTGGCCTTGTCAATCGGGTCTTTTCAGTCGAATAGCCTAATTTACGCGGCGCAGCTGGACAACAAAGAACTCCTTGGCGTTCCTTTCGAGCAGTTCCACAAAACACGGGACTCTTCATTTTTGAACTTTTCGAACCATTTTTGTGCAGTAGACAAGACCTAACATTTTTTTCTAAATTTGCTCATTTATAGTTTTGAATACGGGCTTTCTCGTGGTGTAGTTGGTTTTCTGCTCAAATTTCTAGAAGTCGAGAAAATTCCATCTGAAAATATGCCCCCAAATATGCTTCCACTTAACCACAAACTTGTGATACCTCACTATCCACTCGGTCACTTTTGTTTGCCTTTTCCACAGTAGCGAATGCATAGAGGAAAGGGGGAAAGTAGAAGCATTTTTTTCAGATGGAACTTTCTCGACTTCTAGAAATTTGTGCAGAAAAACAAGTACACCACGAGAAAGCCCGTATTCGAAACTATAAATGACCAAATTTAGAAAAAATTCTGAGATGATGCCTAAACATGGTTCCCTTGTAAGACACCTTTTCCATACGCATGTTTCCGAGCGGTGTTGAGCTGCAGGCGATATTATTTGTTTTGTTTGTTGAGCTCATTTGGTCAGGCCCGAGTTTTTCGGCAAATCCCATGAAAATAAGATGATTAAGGATTGTCTTTTGATCACATTTCATTTTTCGGTCAATACACGACGTGTTTGACGACCATCGTCCTTCAATAGTGCATTCAGAAGCTTTTCGTCTAATTCTGCAGGTCGACCGCTTCTAGGCTAACATTTAAGTCGCCATTTTTGAACTTTGCGAGCGATTTTTGTGCAGTAGACACGCCTTTTCGATACACACTGCATGTTTCTCGAGCGGATTTGGCCGCTTTTTGCTTGCGAAGAAAAACGAATAAGAGAAAATGTCGACAATGCTGACTTTTGTCTCCTGGATGGTTAATTTCTAAGCCTGAAAAAATGAAGAAAATTTAAAATTTCAGAACAAACTAAAAACAAAGTGTTGTAGTGCAGAAAAAGCGATATCAGATAAATATAAACACATTGACAAACAACTAGAAAATTGTTGTTAAACAAAAGATAATTTAAAACTCTACGAACTTATTCCTCAACCCAATATATTAAAACCAAATGGAATAAGCATTAACACTCTATGTTCTCAATATATTTATATTTCAGAAAAAACAATATCATTGTGTGAATATTGGAAGCTTCTAAACGTTTATCGCGAGGAATGTGACGAAAATTTGAGTCAAAATGATGACTATGCTAGTTCACGGACTCACGGTGAACCATTTAAGCCAAGTCCTTAAATAAACTATGTTTATTTAGAGTTCATCGATGTATGCCGTTTGAAATATTTACCGGCTTCGTGTGTAAGGACTGACAAATGCCAATCAGGAAAGGTAACATTTTACGAGTGTTAACACTAATTTAATATTCTAAGAAACATCTTATGAAATAAAAAAAGAAACTACAATTTTTAAGTAAATTTCTAAGTAATTTTCTTAAAGACGAATATTTCAGATATGCTTAGACTTTACAACACAACGATGCTGTCATCCATTGCCTGGCTCCTGCCCTACTCCGGCTCAACTCGGCTACCATTGCAAGGTTATAAACTCAGTTTTCCACTAATTTGCCCTAATTTCAGGTTTATACTCCTATTAATTGGTGTACATCTGATAACGATTGTCAAGGTAGGAAATGTTGTCCAACCGGTTGTAATTACAATGTTTGTGTATCTGCATAATAAAATATATAAAAATAAATACCTTTATTCTTTCAAGTCCTTCTGGATGATTTGGCTCAAGGTATAATGTTTTTTCGTTGCCAACAGAGAGTTCAACTTGGCTCTGTGCTTCTCCGATCTCATTTCTCAAATAAAACAATAGGTCTATTTCAAAAAAGTAGTAGCATACCTGGCAACAAGCGTGTATGTTCCCGAGTCTTCCGGATATGCATAAAGAATATCCAGGGCCACATAGCCAAAGTCAAACATTGGACGGAAGCGATGAGCCGCTGGCAATGGGTTTCCATTATGATACCATTCCACCGTCATTTTTACATCGTTGGCTGGTTGAATGCGCGCTTCAAAATGAACCGGCTCATTCTCCATCACTTCCATCTTTCCATTAAGTGGTCTCGCGAATCTTGGCGCCTCCATTGAATGGAACTCCTCCGGGCGATCAACAGCCTGTGGTCCAATATGCACCTGATGACTGTCCAAGTAGCCAATAATCGGCAGACTATCGGCATGTTTGGTGTCTAATTGCAAAGTGTCTACCCAAACTGTTGTTAGCTCGGCAGAGCATTGAGCTTGTCCATGTGCGTTGAAAAGTACGCAAGTATACACGCCAGAATCTTCAGGATATGTTGGATGAAGCGACAATGACGCTACACCAAAGTTTTGGAAAACCTGAATGCGATTTGCATTTGGCAGCGGCTGACCATCCTTTAGCCACGAGACACGAAGAGATGGATCGTTGATCGGTTGAATACGAGCCTCGAATATCGAACGACCGAGCTCCTGCTCACAATGGAATGGTTTTATTGGAGTAATGAATTTTGGTGTCATATCGGCGGAAGAGTTTGCAAATTGAATCTCGCGAATGTCATCGACATCCAATTGGCGGTTTTGATCAAATTGGTGAAGTTCCACTTTAGCTATAAATGTGTAGAATAGGTTAAGAAACTATAAACTAAATTTCTTACGATGAACAATAACGGTTGCTTGATTTTCAGCCTCGCCGAGTTTATTAATAGCACGACATGTGTAATATCCACTGTCATCTTTGGTAGCATGAGATATATCCAAAGTGGCAAATCCATGAGAGAATGTTTGACGATATCTTTCATCTATAAGATTACTTTGTATGATATTTATTAAGAAGATATAAAAGTATCTAAAATATATGTATATAGGAGTAATGGGAGGAATTGTAATTTTATAAAAATGAAATTTGTAATGCAGATTTCGGGATAAAATTAGAAAGTCTTGTGAAATTTCAGAAACAAAAATTTTCCAACTGAAAAGCTAATAAACCGAGATCATAAAATTTGTTTAAATCGAATATTTTGTGGACTTATTTGTAGATTGTTCCAGGAAAAACTGACAAACTGTCGTATACTGTATTTTTGTAATAAGATTGTAAGTGAACCGTAAAAAAAGGATTATCATTGTTTCCATTTGACGTGATCTAATAGGGTGAACCACAATTTTTTCCGATTTTCTATACCTTTTTGTCTAATTGCTTTTTTACCTTATAAAGATTTTTATATGCATGTGTTATATACATTTTTAAAGCTCTTGAACAGCTCTATCATAATACATAGTAACATTTTTAACCTGTATTTTATTTTTTTTAACTTGTTGAAGAAACATGGAAAAATACGAAATTCGTGTTCTTTTACGTCATTACTGGAAACAAGGCTTCAACCAACTGCAGCAGCAAAAAAGATATGCGAAGTTGAAGGCGGCAATATGGTCTCGGATCGTACTGCGCGCAATTGGTTCAAAAGATTTAACGACGGCGATATTAATCAAGAGGACAAGACACATTCATGCCGACCTACGACAGTGGATTATGAAGCAATCCGTGAAACAGTGGAGACTTATCCATCAATAAGTACTCGCAGATTGTCGGCAGAGCTCGATATTCCTCAAACATCAGTTGTACGACATGTTCACGCCCTTGGGAAACTCAATAGACGTTGCCAAGGGGTACCTCATGCATTGACTGAAATTCAAGCTCAAAAACGTGTCGAGATTTGCCGAAAAGTGCTCGAAAATCCACAAGAATATTATTTTATTCGTATAATTGTAACTTGTGAGGAAAAGTGGTTTACTTCAGTAATCCGAACAGTCAAAATCATTATTGGAACCCGGTCAAACAGCGGAAACGGTAGTAAAATGTGATCGTTTCTCAAAGAAGGCACTTCTGTGTGTTCGGTAGAATTTAAAAGGTGTAATTTATTTCGAGCTAGTTCCAACCATCGACGCAGACCTCTATTGCGATCGAGATTGATCGAGATTATGCGGCATTTGGCGAGAAATATCCAGAATTGATCGGAAGCGGATACTCCTTTAACAATAGATGGGTTCAAGCCATAGAGTCAAATTTTGCTTACTTTAGTTTGAAACCTAATTGTTTTTGTAAAATTATGTTTAAATTTTTAATAAAAAAACCGGAAAAAAATTTTGGGTAAACCTAATAGAATGCGTAAAGTATTTGTATGTTCTAAAAAGTTTGTTATTTAAAGCTTGAAATAGCGCTTCATATGAAAGTTTGAAAAATTACTATTCAGCTGAACATTGAGTTATTAAAAATATGGAATATGGAATCAGAATTCTTGAATATAATTTTCAATAACGGAATCAGGAATCTGGTTTTCTATTTCAAAAAAAACCGAACTCGAGAACTCGTAATTTAGTCCATCACATATATATACTAGCTGACAAAAGTTTTGTCACAAATGTTTTTTCGGGTTTAACTTTTTTGTGACTTGACCAAATTGGCTGATTTTTTGATATGATAGATTCATATGGTTGTAGATTATTTTAAAAATTCCGTTTTACAGTGACAACCGTTTATCGTGAAACGCGTAGCTCAAAGATATTACGCACTTTTCTTGCACTGCGTTTTTTAATAATTTTTAAAGTTCAATTATATTTTTTTTAGAATTTATTGAAAATATCAGTAATTGGCAACAGTTTAGAGATGACTCCACGTAAAGAAATTCCAATTGCCACCCGGCAAGCTGTTATCAATATGAGGGAAAACGGAATGCGTGGTACCGAAATTGCCATGGTAATTTAAACCAAATTTTGCTACTATAACAATTTGAACACTGATTCACATAAAATATAAAAAAATCAGCCAATTTGGTCAAGTCACAAAAAAGTTAAACCCGAAAAAACATTTGTGACAAAACTTTTGTCAGCTAGTGTATATATATATATAGTATAGTATATAAAAGTTCAAGTTCTATATCGAACAACGAATAAATAACAAATAGTTTTATTTTGGCTATTTAAGTAGTTTTTGGACACCAAATGAATTGATAAAAACTAGCCTTCAAAAGGAGCCACGTTAAGACTAAATTTTAAAAAAATATAAAGCGACAGACATATTTTAAGAAAAGCCTTTTAAGTGGAAGTGAAAATTAGTTTTTAACCTTTACGCGTACATTAAGAAGAGTTAAAAATGTATCAATACCGTCATTTTTAGTTGACGTGGTTTTGAATTAAAATCATTCGCTTTAACAATAAAAATATCCAAATTCTGCTAAAACAAAGATTCTGCTTAAACTCACTGTTCATCAATTCCTTGCCGTTCAAATACCAAACAACATGCAAGTTTGGATCATTAATCGGTGTCAGCTTAACTTCCAAATGAATCGCTTGTCCTTCGAAAATCTCATGACTCCTCAAATCCGAGTGGAAATTCGGCAAGTCCAATTGAACATCCGACGGTGGTTGGCCAGCTTTCGATTGGTAAGTGGTTCCAAACTGAGAAGAGTCATTCTTCTTCAAAAAGCTTCCATGACCAACAACGGCAATATTTGTCGAGAGACGGTCTTCTCCGAGCGGATTTACAGCAACCACCGTATACTCTCCTTGGTCAAACACCGTAACCGGATTGATCTCGAGGGCTGCGATGCCAAAATCGGTGAGTGTTGTGATGCGGGACGATGCGAGAATTGCTTTGCCATTCAATAGCCAAGCAATTCGAAGATTCGGATCGTCAACAGGCGCATATTTGACTTCGAGTCGCGCTGATTGACCTTCAATGAGTTGCTGGCCTTGCAATTGTCCCTGGAACTTTGGTGGTGCACTGGATGCGGAAAGATCTTGCTGAAGATTGACCGGCGTTCTTGATCGCTCAACTTTATCGACTTTTCGGAGTGTGATCATCTCACGGTGCGCGGGACCACTGAACTTCTGTCGGGATTGAACAACAACTCGTCCCTGTAAAGATTTTAGAGTATATTAAGTAAAACATTCAATTAGTTAGATTTCATTTTCTTATCAACTTGGGTAGTCTGAATCGGTATTTTTGTTAGTTTCCATGAACTGTGCCACTAAAGTACTAACCTTCAGAGCAGTGGTTCCATGCTTATTTGTGGCATCGCACCGGTACCAACCGCCTTCTTTCAAAGTTGCATTATTAATTGTCAAAGTCGTTTCATTTCCTTTGGTGTCAATAACATAATTACCACCAGTAGCGATCTGCTCATTGTCTTTGAACCATTTGAACTGCACTCCTTCTCCGGAAGCTTTGCAGTAAAGTTTGACTGAATCTCCATCATATAATGTAGTGGATTGGAATTTTCCAGTGAATTCAGGAGCTTCCGGTGATTTCGCTTCTGAAAAATATGCGATTGAGTAAAAGACAAATTTTTCAATTTTTGGTCGGAAATACTATTTATTGTAGAACTTACGCAAGACGTTGAGTGAAAATCTGCTTTGGAATGATCCTCCCTGGTTACGCGCCACCAACATGTACATATCGGCGTCGTGCGCGTCAACATTCTCGATTATCAAACGACCGCTTCCATCTGCGCTCGCCTCGATCTTAAACTTTCCACCACTGTTGATTTGGGTTCCGTCGGATTTGTGCCAGCTAAGGGTCGGCATCGGTGTTCCAACGCACTTGGCACTGAATGTCACGGTTTCGTGTGCTTTTGCTGCAACTGATTGTGGATGCACAAGGAACTGCGGCGGACGAGCATTGACGAGTGCTGCTCCATGCTCATGTCCACGCACTGAACCGTTTGCTGCTCCAGTTGATGCGCTACCATTTGCTGCTGATGGTGCTGTTTTGTTCTAAAAATGTGAGATCTGTATAACATAGATGGGTTCCACTCCCTCTGTCCCGTGAGTGGGTCCACAAAGCAATTTAATTTTATCTTTTATCTCTCCCAAACTATAAACTATAATTCTTACCTGTGCTGCTTGCTGCTTTTGTTGTTGTTGATTCTTGAAAACCGGCATGTTATTCGATTGATGCTGCTCTCTCAAATGCTGCTGGTATTTGTTAAAATGATGGAAGTTTGTATCTTCTTGCTGCGAATAATAATTTTTTTGTTGTTGCTGCTGGTACTCCTGTCGATGTTGTTGTTGCGAAAATTGACGATGCTGCTCGTATAATTGCTGATGATCGACACGCTTCTTTTGCTGAATTTGAGCGTAGTGTGGCTCGTATTGTGGTCGATGAACTAAATCGAAATCACGAGTATAACGCAATTGATAAGGCTCAGTCGCTTCTTGCTGCTGCTGCTGATATTGCAATTGGCGACGCTGCTCTTCTTCTGCCTTCTCTCGTTCGAAAAGGGCTTGTTGCTGCTGTTGCTGAAATAAATGCGTCTACTGTGTCATGCCATGGTTTACCTGTAGACGTCGCTCGTGTTCAAGCTGTCGTCGTTCCTGTTCTAGACGCGCGCGTTCGGCTTGCTCGCGGACGTAGAGCTCCTGTAGGCGTTGCTGCTCTTCGCGAATACGTTGCTGCTGCTCTTCGACTTGTCGCGCCGCTCTCTGCTGCTCTTCCCAAATACGCTTTTGCTGTTGTTCGGCTTCACGCGCGGCGGCTCGCTGAGCCTCGTAAGCGGCTTGCTGCTCTTGTTGACGCTGGTACTGTTTCTTTTGTTCGTCCTGTTTACGTCGAAGCTCTTGCTCTTGCTTTAGATGCTCCTCGTATCGACGTCTCTGCAATTAGAATAATTGTTAAAGGTGATTTCATAATTTTTAGTATATGACTGATATTGTTTTGACAAAAAGTTTATTTGTTCTGTTATTGATGACTGCCTGCCGCCCACAACAATTACACATCCTTCAAGTTTTCTTGGTTCCTTTTTTATTTGTTGCAAATAAAAAATCATAATAGCAGATCGCAAGCGATTGAGTGAACAATTGGCTCGATTTTATTTATTGTTGTTGACAGTTGATTGGATATTAAGTTTAATAGTTTATTTAATTAATTTCGTTGAAAAACAAAGTGACCGTGATAGATAGCATTATTTTTAACGGTCTTTTGGGATATTTGGTAAAGATTTAGAAAAAAAGTGATATTATATGTTACATTAAAAAATACTATTGTCCTTTTTAGAGGGTGCCGAATGGAAGTGGAAAAAAATTAGATTGAAATAAGGTTCTCGTTTGGGAGGCCACTCTTTTGTCTCTCATCTCTCTGTGCTGTATCAAAAAAATAGGCAGCACAAAGTGAAGAGGAATTGACGAAAAAGTCGTTTGTGGCCGTATGGCCGTCCAACTGAGACTATCATTTTTTCCTATTTTTTGCTCTGCCATGAGGCGCCGATCTCTGAAAAGGAAAATAACTGAGATTCAATTAAAATGATATAAATCTAACTTTTAACTATGATTTATTACAATTTTTAAATTTTCCTAAATCCTAAATGTATTGGCGAGTTGGCAATTTTCTTTAAACTTGAATTTTCTTTTAATATCTTACTGTAAAATTCTGAAAAACATTATTGGACAGGGAATGCACATTTCTGAATTAAGGATGAGCGGCAGATTATACCATTAGCCAAATATGGTTTGTATGAGAATAATTTATATTTTAATTAAAAATTAAATAAAATCACTATTTATATGGTAAAAATGTTAATTAATGGGAAACATGGCTTAAAGGATCAAAAAGAAAGAAATTGGGGTCTCGCTTGAGGTAAAGAGGCAGAGGTGTCTATTTACTATTAATCTTGGTTTTTACTCCGTTATTAATTTCAAGTAAATTCTTGTCTTTTCTTCATAATAAGTAACTTACGGTGAAGTTTTATTGTTTTAGGTTCAAAATATCAAAATATCTGCGAAATAATAAATTAATTCCCTCTCTTTATCCCAGACGAGACCACAATTGTTTTTCTTATTCACATTTAGGCCGATTTTCTTATTATTTTGCAGTTTCTATTTGCAATAATATGATAATAAAATTATTTATATTGTCAGATGAAATAAATAATTAATAGATCTGCGACGTGCCAAAATTATCATTTTGCAATATTTAAAGGTGTATTTCGTAATCCCACATATAAATTTGTTAGAGCTTCTAAATTGGGTGTTCTAAAGAAAAACTACATTTCCAGACGCATGAAAAAGAAAGAAAAACGGAAAGTGGTTATTTTTAGTATTGAATAAGGTGATTTAATTGTCGATTGAAGATAACACTGAAAAAATAATTGCTGTTAAATCTAACCAGTTAAACATTCGAGATATATATCATAATTTAAATGGAAGTAATTTTTCTGTTTCTCAAGTCAGTGGTACAACATTAACACTTCTAGGACGTCACACGCAACAATAAATTACAGGATATTTAAGGTTTTCAATCTTTATTTACCTATCTTTATTATTATCTTTATTTACCGAACTTTATCCAGCATAAATTAGGTATAGACAAAAGCAAATATTTTGACGACTGTGATACGTGACTATTATAAACAGAGAGACACGAAAGAAAACTCTCCATTTTTACATTATAATTGTCGAAATGCACAGATTTTTGCAATGGTTGGTCAAAAAATTTTAAATAGTATATATATATATATAAAATGAAGTTCTTACAATTCCTTTCATACTATGTGGGAGAGTTCAGGCAGTAATCAATAATACATGGTAAAAACAATAAAAAATTGACAGATTACGTGGAAAAACAAAATTCGAATGGGAACTGAATTAATACAGGTAAATATATTAATTTAATATTTAACATATTTGTAGGCGAAGCTTCTGATTAAGGGGATAAGGCCCAATAAGGTTCGCGATAGCAGCCGCCCCGATTAAATAACAGATTATAATTTCAGAAATTGTAAATAAACTTTTCAAGGAAACAATTTTTGTATGCTACTCAATTTAGAGACATTCTATTAGTTTTGAAAATAATGCTAGATTTCATATATACACTCCAATACCACGAGACCTCGCCTCACTGCAAAAGACTTCGCACCAATTGCAAACTCAATCTTTTAATTTCTTATTTTATTAATTATAGTTTAGAAGAAGTTAGTTTAAATGTTAATTCATCTTCTTTGTGTATATATAACCCGTAAAATCTAAATATTGTTAGAACAGTCGAATCATACTATAAGATGGAATTTCTAAAAACGATAAATTTAGCTTGAATTTAGCTTCTATATATGTATATATCGAAACCTGAGTGAAATCATTAAATTATAGTTAGGAAAAGTAATTAAAGTAGAAAAGATAAAACATTCCACTGAAAAAAAACTATCTATATCAGTTGGCAAATCGATATGTGTTATGTGCAACAACTGATAAACAATATCTTCTTCAGTTTGATCATCTTTTAACATTGCGAAAGTTGATTATACAAACAGCTTCGTTTTGTATTTATGGACATACTGTAAAATTTACTCATCAAAGTACAAGCGTTCAGTTCAATGCAATGAACATGTGTTAAAATAATTGCTAAACAAACAATGTTTTGAAATATCCGAAACACAATAAGACTCCAACGAAAAAATGATGAATTTGTTATCTTTTTGTTGTCATGAGTTTTATCCTTCCCAATACTGTGAAAAATATATTTTTTTCTGCACAAAGAGTTTGACTGTAAATTCGATCCTTCTAAAATGTATACAAAGAGGAAGAAATTTTGAGTTTTAGATTTATAGAGAGAACTTTATTAATGGGTTAATACAGAATGTGCAAATTATATTCCAGTTGTTTAATCAAGATTAAATAATTTCTTGTGAAAATTATACGATAAAGGAATGTTTCCACTGATCGGATTAAGCCTACATAAATATTGTCAAAATGTAAGAAATTGACAGTTCATTTCTATATGCGCTTAAAAAAGTTTTTCGAAAAATTATAGTTGAATTGTCATACTGCACCCTATTTAAAAAAATTCAAGTGAAATAAAGAATAAGACTATATGAATATTGTAATGAATATCTTTCCTTTAAACTAAATAATAATAAATGTTTGAGAAATAAACGTAGTATGCATATTTAGAGCCTTAAAGAACCTTATAATAAGATTAGGTTTGTAAATGGTGTCTCGAAATATAAAAAAACTTATTTAAAGTTACAAAGGCCGATTTTCATTCGAGATTGGGATTTATATTTAATCAAAATTTTACTTATCAAATGACATATTTCTACACTTAAAATGTGTATTTCTAACTTATTTTCAGTTTTGGAGCACACACCATTTGAAATGAGGAAATGAGGAGCTTAGTTAAAGTGCTGAACACTATAATTTCTGAATAATATTATACTTAAAAATAGTTTTGGTAAATTCTTGAAAATTTGTTCTAGATTAATTACGTGAATGTTAGCTAGTAAAGATTAAAGATCATAGTATTGCTTCGTTGAATAGCTGTGGAAGAAATTTTAAATTTTGCTAAATATTTTGAGCATTCAATATACATATTGTCGTAGTACAGGTTATTGAAAAATCAGGTTTAAAGGAGCATTCCGAATAATAAAATGATCTCGCTTGGGGCCATGTCGATTTAATTTCCAATTTGTTTATTATTTCGCATTTCTTTTTTTATCACTTTTTTGTTTCAATTTGTTTTCTCTTAATAAGTTGGTTGTTACATTAATAATAATTAAATTTTATGCGTAATTTCTTATAATTAGGATATGATATTCAAAGACAATCGAAATAATAAACAAATTGCAAATTAAACCTACACTTGTCTCAAGCGAGACCATTTTATTATTCGGAATGCACCTTTAAACCAATTTTTTCAATAGCACCACGACAATTATTAATTTTCTTTTCATTTAGTTGAATGTTGATAATTTAGTTGAATAAAGCAGAAAATATTTCTGAGTATAATCTTGAATGACATTGACTATAATAATACTTAAAAATACAACTAACCTCTTCTAGCACTCGTTGCGCTTCTTCTTCTTCGCGTCTATGGTCGTCCGCAACACTTAATGGATAAACCTCAATACGCGCCGAACTATCGACCTGTAAAAGTACGATATAATAATTACCCAATAATTAAAATGTTTAACAATGTGAATATTATATAAGAAACATAAATGCCAGATTGAAATTTTGTGATGAATGGAAGATGAAACAGATTGGTGTTTCTTATTGACAACAATTGGCACACCGATTGGCGCAAAAAATAATAACATAAACACACAATAAAATAATGAGGTGAGAGACAATTCAAATCTCTTGAAATCTCAGAGAATAGATAACTCAAGTTGCACATTGATGGCCGATTGACTTGCCATACCAATTGATCCATGCTTGCGAGACTTTCATGTTCAGTTGAGTCGAGTCGAGAGATAAGGAAAGTGTCTCTTTGATTAGCACTTTTTATTAGATTTTGCAATTATTGTTGATGGAGGTGGAGTCCAGAGCTGTTGATCGCTGTCTCATTCATCCCCCGCACTAACAGTTTTTTCTTCTTCAATCATTCGGTTTTTTTATGAGCTTTGGTATCTCTGCTCACGATAATTTCCAGTTTAGCGAACGCCAAACACAATGCATATCCTTTCAATTTTACAATGCAGGTGGATGTATAGGTGGATTGGTATAATATTATATCTATTTTTTTAGAAATTGGCTGTAATTGATGATTAATTGCGAAAACTGAAAATCAACAATAAACAATAGAGGAGTAGGAGAATGTTGAAAGGATTTTCAATATTGGAGCTGTGAAAAAGATTAACAGTTGGCAGATAATGATGGGTCATATAATTGAGATGGATTGTTTATTTTGTTTATTTTATTCTTTTATTTAATTTGTCACAGATGAATTTCATCGTTGGATATAATAAGTTAAGCTAGTTGAGCTAATTGCAGCAAAATGTAATTTTTTTTAGTTACGCAGTACAAGTCAACTGATGAGATAATAAAACGATCTCAGTAAACGTGCTCAAATCTAGCTTTTTGGAAATATATTTATATTTTTAGATAGTTCAAAAAATTATTAATTAAATTGCAGTAAAAACATTTTTGTTATAAAGAGGTAAAAATTTCCTTGTTCTAGTCCTAGTTAGTTTGTCATATACAATGTTTTGTTGAGAAGACGTTACACCTTTAATTTACGGTTAAAAATCGTTATTTCCAGCTTGCGTGCGTAGTATAATATTCAATAATAAAAGGATTATGTCAGAATCTGCTAGTCTTCTTTTCCTTAAAAATATTACGCATACATTTCATTTATAGTGTCCCGATAGATTAATATATAAGTTAGTAAAGCTAGTAAACATTTCGATTTTTCCTGCTCTCATAACTATAAGACACCTCAAGTAATAATTCTATATTTTACGAATATTTATTGATAAAGATTACAGTCACACTCCAATGCCAGGAAATAGCGCCGCATTGCAAAAGCCATCTCCCTAATTGCACGAAAACTATCTTTAAATTTTTTTTGTTACCTAAATATTAATTGTCTTTTCGGAGATCGGTGCCTAATGGAAGAACAAAAAAAAAGAAGAAAAAATGAAAGTCTCATTAGGGCGGCCACACGGCCACAAACAACTTTTTCGTTAATTCCTCTCGAATGTGTGCTGCCCATAATTTAGTAAAAAAAAAGTGGCCGTCCAAACGAGAACCTCATTCCATCCTAACTTTTTTCCTCTTCCATTAGGCATCGTTCTCTGAAAAGGAGAATAATTTAATTATTATTTTTTTAAAATTTATCTAGGTTGCTTTGAAAGTTATACTAAATATAAAAATGTTTTTATACTCTGCAATTTCTTAAACATTCACGCTCCCAGCAAAAATTTTTAAAAAATCCATAAATTTACAGGTAGTGTTTGCGCAATTTGTGCGATGTCTTTTGCAATGCGGCGCGGTTTCGGGATATTTAGTAGAGGCACTGTCATTAGATATCACGTCAAATATTCTGTTTGACATGCTCGCGATCAGGTAAGATCAAGAAAGAATTCCTCAAGATTTGACCATCCGAGCTTTATCAAATTTTGAGCACAGGCTGAAACTGACATCCATTTTTGTAAACAGAACAGACCAAAGGCTCTCGATTGGATTGAGATCCGGTGAACATTCCGGTAAATCCAAAACATCTGTGGTATTTAGCTCATAACAGCATTTCGTCAGTTTACTGGAGTGAATCGGAGCATTATCTTGCTGAATGATACATTTCTTAGCTCGAAAATATCTTAGAAACGCTAGCATGCCCTTTCTTAAGACATTCTTATAAATAATCGAATCCATTTTTGTTGAAACAAAGGACAAATACAGATTTCCACATGCTTTTTATTTTAAAGTTATCGTTTAAATTGCTTTATTACTAAAAACGTGGGACATTTGTCGATTTTGAGGAAAGCTGGTGTCCCTGAGTTTTTTCTTTCTTCGTGATCCTGCAATGCTCTAAGTTTTGGATCATTTGATAAACTGTAAAATACAGAAATCGTTGTTTTTTGGGCATGCATTGTATTTAAACTTATTTTATGCAGTTATTTTGTCGTTTTAATAGATGTTTTAATATGATGAACATAAGTTTTTTTTAATATGATGAATATATAGAAGTTATCGGTGTTTTTAAAAGTTTTTAACGTAAATTTAATCTATCATATTATTAATACCTAATTAATTTATCAACTGCGAAGTTTTCTTTAATTAAAAAATAATAGAAACTTTGGTATCCTTATTAAAACAAATCAATCCTCTATTTGTTTATGCTGCTATTTAACCAAGAACTTTCAAAACCTTAAAAATTATAAAATTTTTCCGAAACCAAAAGATTTACATTTTCTGCAAATAATCAACAAATACCATTCAGTCCATTTGACTAGAAATTGTAAATCACAGCACAATACGATTTAAAAAAAACAGCTAAATTCTTAAATATTCATAGTTTTCTTCGGATATTTTAAGTTCACAAAGTTTTCAAATAAATGGAGATAATAAAAATCAATAGCTAATTTTTTAAAATACGCTCTAAATTGATGCACTTTTCGCAATCCAATTGAAACATAAACAATTCGATATTCGAGTGGCAGTGGGAGCCAATAGGCGGAGCTTTTCGACAAACAACCCGTTCATAATTATTGACTCGAAAATGAATAGGTGAACAGCTTTGATGAATTAAATAGCCAATTTGATATTCTTAGAATAGAGGGTAAAGAATATAAACAATTCAGAAAACGAAAGTAACAATATTAACCAAGAAATACAATTAATGTGGTATTGAAGAATCATAAAATTACTTACCTTTCCAAAACGGTTTTCCGATACAATCGTATATTCACCAGCTTCATCTGGAGTGACCATTGATATTTTCAAAATGGCCAAAGATCCTTAAAGGGCAGCTAATTGAATATTAAAAAGCGCAAAAACCTTTATATGTCATCTGAATACGAGGACCCATGTGCATTAACGGACGTCCATTGAAATACCATTGAATCTGCAACTCATTTATCGTCAAACAATAATTTATAGATCAATTTCTACAGTTGGCTTAGGGATTCCCACAATATTGGCTTGCAGAATGGCATCCGTGCCTTCAGTTAATCGCAATCCTCTCAAAGGTTGTCGCACGATTGGTTTAGTCCCCGTTGCATTCTTCGTATCCAAGGCAGACAGCTCAGGCTCGGTTTCACTTTCAGATACCGTCCATCCCTAAACATTTTCAGAAATAAATATTCAATTTTGTTGTAATTTAATAATACAAAATCACTATTGCCACCCTGATCCGTGTCATAGCCTTGTTTTTGCATTTGCTTCTGCGCAACACTACTTGGCCGCATAGCCTAAATAATAGTTGGAACATTGAGTAGAACTTGCTTGTAATAAAACCTGTGAAAGCATTCCTTGCTTTCTCTCTTTTGTAAGTCGCTGCTGTTCGTTGGAAAACCATCGATCGTATTGTTCTTTTGGTAGCAATTGTGCAACACTTAATGCTTCACCGTGGACGTTAACCGCCTTGCATGTATATTCTCCAGCGTCCTCGTTAAATATTTGGGGAATTGTTAGGGAGACAATTCCCGATTTTTGATCGTACTCCGTTTTTATTCTGAATTAAAACTATTGTTTTCTTTGGTCTAAAGGAGACGGTATAGCTTAAAGTATGTGCTAATTGTGTTTGGACTGAATCTATAATTTTGTGTGAAATGAAAATAATAAAATCATTCATAATCTCTCCCTGTTATTTATTTTAAATACAATGAAATCTCAGTAGAAATGGAATTAATGAATTCTTATTTTTTACGCTTGATTTATAACTTTCACGTGTACCTTACTCAGCTGTTTCATGCCAAAATGAAATAAAGATTTTGAGATTTTCAAACCAATCTGGATATTTTTACGTAAATATAGCTAAAAAGTTTTTACTACAATTTAATTAAGCTTGTCTTAAACTGTTTAAAAATATCAATATATTTCTAAAAAATTTAATATGAGTATTCTTACTGAGATCATTCTTTTACCATACAAGTTCGGGTGCTGTTGTCTACCCCGTTTGTCAGTTTTTTTCATAAAGTCTTCAAAAACATTTTATTCTTCCTAAAGTCTTAGATTTGGGCACGTTTTCTGAGCTTGTTTTATCAGTGTTCCAGGGCATCAAGTCATCTATTCCAATGTTCACTTTACATCAAAACGTTTTACGTTATTTCTTTTCAATTTTAATGAAGGGAAATGTTACTAATTAGATTTAATTGAAAATTTAATAAGACCAAACGCTAAAAAAGGTGGTATTTGTTAATCTATAACAATAATTAATGTTTTTCACGATATTTACTTTTACTAAACTCGAAAAGTCTAAAAATGAAAAAAAGGAAACGGTGTGTTCGGTTAGTTTAGTAAATTAAAACAAGACATTTTTCAACCAACAAGTTTAAATTTTGTGTCACTAAAAATTTATAACGTAACTATTAAAATGTTCATATAAATGCTCACTAGCATTCCACTGACAAGAAACCGCGCCGCATTGCAATAGACTTCGCACAAATTGCAAATCCTTTATTATTTATCAGTTAACGTTTCATTCTGCATAAATTCTAATGAATTAACGAAAAGACAAAAAATGGACCAGAATCGTCAATATAAGTGACTTATAAATATTGAAAATATTGAAAATAAAAATAAAAAAGTAAAAGGTTGAGTTTGCAATTGGTGCGAAGTCTTTTGCAGTGGTTTCGTGCCAGTGGAGTGCCCTAGCAATATCTGATTTAAAACAAAATTTTTATCAAAATAACCGAAAGCTACAGTACTGGTCACATGCCAACTAGTATGCTAATAAAATGAGCTCAGTAAACGCGCTCAAATCTAACTTTGTGGGAAGATAATAACATTTTTAGATAATTTAAAACAGCCATAGTTAAACTGTCGTAAAAACTGTTTTGTTAAAAAGACGTATAAATTATCAGACACGCTTAAAATCGGTAAAACGTTATTTCCAGTTGGCGTGCTAGCCATAAAGGTATGTTTGATGATAACGTGGCTCGAACAAAACCAATCACTCTGAAAATCGAAATATATACGCAATACAGATTTACGATACCCCAGAGGAAAGGGAATTGCATCGTTTGCAAAAACACATTTTTATTCATTTTTTGTTAAATTTCATTTTTAAAATTTTTCTTAATTTTATTATTTTTGTCGAGGTCGTTGCTTTTGAGTAATATGCTATTTAAAACTTCTTTTAACCCTCTCGTAACTCTATTAAAAATTTCGAATCAATCGGTTTAGACTAACCCCAGTTACACTAAAAAAATGATCTGGGCATACCTTATTGACCATTACTGTACATGCAATTTTTTACTGGCATTACGCCCCCGTTTCTTAACCATATAAAAATTATCTTGCCTGTAATTCTTTAAAGGTTGTCCATCTTTAAACCACTCAATGTTCGGAGGCGGTACTGCTGCGACTCTTCCTTCGAAAATAACACTTGCACCAATTTTTAAAGGCAAATGGCGTATATCCTTCAAAAAGATTGGAGCTGATGGCCCAACAGGCGTTTGTGGAAGTGCTGGTGAGGCAATTTTCGACTTTCCAGCGAATGGAGTTGGTGTCGGTGGTGCGGCAACAATTAGAATACATGTCGATTGCTTGCTCCCTAAGCTCGAAATTGTAATAGTTCTGTTTTAATTTTATACCTGCTGAATTCATTGCCTGAGCTGTGAATCGCCCATTATCGGCCGCTTGCACCTGAGGAATAATTAATCGATGTTTTAGACCATCCTCTTCGATCTTTAAGTGAGATTATTTTTTTTGAAATACAAATGTTCTTACTCTATAATCTGGACAGCTGGAAACATTGTGGCCATCTTTTAGCCATTTTATTAATGGATCCGGCTTTCCTTCAAGTTGGCATTCGAGGGTTATTGTCTCACCAACGACAGCACGTTTATCAACAAGTGGCTGTAGAAAACAATTGAACATCATTTATATAAAAAGTGTTAATTTCAAACCCGAATGAATGTTGGCGGCTCACGATTAACTGCATCACGTTCACCAAGAGGCTGCTTGAACGGCATTCAACGGTTTATTTAATAAATATGGGTATTTTGTGGAATCGGCCGTACGCTGAAAATAAATCTTTGGAAGATGTTCTTAGTAATTAATTACAAAAAATCGTCTGTAACAAGATTAAATAAGTTCTTTAGAGTTTTTAAGAATATTGGAATTAACAATTTCAATTTTCAGAAGGCGTGAATTATTTATTATATATTTGAGTTCGATCAAAAAATCCTGTTCTACTTCTCTGTTTCACGTTATTAACGATCTCTATAGTACATTGCTAATGTGTTTCGATGATCTTATTCGCCCACCGACAGTTATTCCAGAGTACAGGTATTGGTATTCCGTGAAGTTCTCTGTCCTAAATTCTCTCTTTATGTAACGTTAGTAACGCATGTAACGAATAGAAGTTTCAGTACGACGCCACTCGCAATAACAAATTAGGATCTCATATAAATCATTAGATCTTCATTTAGTCATTAAACTTGATGTTATATAGATTTTGTATCGTTAATTTTCAACAATTCTCTTAAGCTTATACACAAAAAGTCATAATGGAAATCAGTAATCTGTGATTAAACTTCAACAAATTGGTGGCGTGCCATTAATTTGCTCGATGTAACAAAACAAATTAATATTGAAGAATTTATCTAGAGTTTTGACTGTAAATTGGAAGAATCATTGGGTTCGCTGGAGAAAATACACTGTAGATTATATTTTCATCTTTTAAAAGTTATTTTAGGATCGTAGTAATGACTTACAATCAATCACTGTAAAGGTTTTATAATGAAAATCTCGTAAAATTAGGAGGACTGCAATAATATACTATCTACCGTAGATCTAATAAAAAAAATGCAAAAATAAACAAAGACTCATAAAAAATTGATACTCGTCTTATTCCTCGGCGCGTAACAGTCGTGTAATAATTCAAATTAAAAAGCGCAAAAAATTTTGGTACAAACTTTTATGGAAACTAACGATTATGTAATTTAAGCAATCATAAATTTACTCAAGATTCCACATTAGGCACATAATAGTAGTTAACAGAAACTACATATTTTTGCGTGGACTTTTCAGAATATTAAGTCCCCATAATATTTAAAATTCTAAGGATTATCGGAAAGTTACGTTCCTTATTATTCTATATTCTAATTTATTATATAAGAGTTTTTTTCACCAGTTTAATATCGCGGTAATATGCCTATTAATCTTATTGTATAAGGGGACAAATACCAAATAGATTACGGAAAATTAAGATTGTGGAATGGAATAAGAAATTTTGAAATTATTTATATAGAATGGTGGGATGATGTTTTATAACTTTGGTGAAACTTATACGGTCTCACGACGAAGTTCATACGACTTCACATATCTTTTTTTTACAATGTTTGAAGATCAACGAATTTGATCACGCTTTCAATAAATTTATTCTTATTTGCTATTATTAAAATATAGGAAATTGAAAATTCAATTTCAACATTTTTGTATTATTTTCAATGGTCTCAAAGAGATCATGAAACAAATATTCAATTTATGTTTATAACTTCTCTGTTTTTCATTATATTTCTTCAAAATTTCCAGATAAAATCAGATTTATTACTTTCCTTTCTTATGAAAATAAAATTAGAATTGTCAATTTCTTATATTGTCCTTTTCAGAGATCGGTGTCAAATGTAAGAGCAAAAAAAGAAGAAAAATAATGGACTAAAAACGACTTTTTCGTCAATTTCTCTTCAATGTGAGCTGCCCATTATTTCGTAAAAAAGAGTGGCCGTCCAAACGAGAACCTCATTCCATCCTAATTTTTTTCCTCTTCCATTAGGCACCAATCTCTGAAAAGGACAATATTTTGATAATATTTTTTGTAAAACAATATTTAAACTATTATAGGGGAACGAGTGATTTTTTTTGAAACGGAAGTTAGATAATTCTGTTCCTCGTAAAATTCTGAATTTTTTAAAATCAACATGCCGTGTTTACGGTAATATTTACCTATACGGTAATATAGGAAAACGTGTGATTTTCTGTTTTATAGAATTTATAGAACTATTTATGATTGATTTTAATCGTTAAAAAAAAATTTTAAATCAACTCTTACAATTGTTTTTGCTGTTACAATTAATATTTTTGTCGAGCTGAAATTTTTGGGCATATTTTAGATCCAAAACGAATCTTCTTTGCAAAGTTTCATCAAAATTTGAGATGTTGACCAATTATGCTTCCCTTGTTAAAGGAAATATGTTGTTTTTTAGTTTTCAAATTAATATTTTTTGCAATTATGTATAGATTAAATGAGATAAACGGGTGCTGGAGAAAAATAAAATATTAAACAGTGAAATCAGAGAAGTTGAATTATTTAAATAACTCATACAAAATTAACAAACACTAAACATTTAATAAGAGGCATACAAAATTCAATATTAAACATTCGTGTATATATTGAAACAAATGTTGTACCAAATAGAAACAAAATAAGTCATTCATCCAAAGACAAACAAATCAACTAATGAAAAGCTAATATATAAACCAAATTGATAAGCATAGAGTAGCACAGGTTTGGTCAGCTCTTGATTCGAAAGGCATGCAAACATATGAAGAGCAAACCGTAATAATCCATTTGTTTCAAACTTTTATTGATTTTCAACTGTTAATGTTTTTACCGAGAACAACAAGCATCAATGTGCTAAGTGATTAAATATTTAACTTGTCGGCAGTAAATGTTTACAAGTATAGCTTTTATTCTAAACAAATAAGTGGATGAGATTTAAATTTAAAGAAAAACAACAACAACAACAAGATAACAACAAGTTATATATTTTCAAGATAAGATAATTCATCTTATTTTTTCGGTGCATAATCTCGGCTGCTGTCGAGGAAGATTTTGTGCAATAAACTCCGTCCGCATGTATTGACCGGATAGATTGGCAGTTCTCGCACGCTTCAATACACTATTTTTTATGTGTTTCTCCGGGAGGGGAATATATCTCGCAATGTCAGAAGAGCTTTTGTCTTTTCTATAGTGTGTAATGTTCGCACAGCCAATGTTGACATGCCGCCAACTTTTTCTACAATGTTTCTCACAGAAATCTCTCTCCTCTCGATATTGGCCGGTAATTTTTTTATCCTGCCTTGAGGGAACATGCACAACACTTAATTGATATTGTTTGTTAATATAATCTTTGATTGGAACTTCTATTTTAATGAAGATAAGTAGTTATGATGTTGAATTATTTGTTATTAGATTTATTCTATCAATATATAAATTAAGAAGAAATTATTTAAAGGAACACAAACTGAGAGTGTTTTGGTCTTGTTTGGGACCAAAAGACGGCGGTGTCGACTTAATATTTTATTTCTTTATTATTTCTATCTTCCCTTTCACGGAATTACTAGTTTATTAATAGTTTGTATGTTAAACGTATAGTACTGTTATCCTCCGAATAATTTTATTGCTCTCAGATTCGATAATAGCAAAAGTACGCAAAATAAGTTTTAAAAGTTCGTAGCGTTTTTTCACAAAAATGAATTTGAACAAAAATCAATGATTATAATAAAAATTAATTAATTATTTATTCGCCGTTACTGCTTACGACTTCCTCTCGATCAAACAATTTCCGACATAGATTGCCCGTTCTAGTGTCGAAGAAGTTTTTGAGCCAGTTTTTGAGGTCCCCTTTGCCATCGAAGCTAACACCCCTCAATTGGTTTTACAGAGTGCGGTGCAAAAACGTGATAATCGGGTGACGCAAGGCCTAAAGAGTGCGGTGTATGCTGAAGAACTTCCCATTCGAGTTCTTGGAGGGCGATTTTTACCACTTATGAAACATGCTCGTCGTCGTCGAATAGCCTTATTTATGCGCCGCAACTGGGCAACATAGACATCCTTGTTGACCATCGCGTTTGTTTCGAGCATTTCCCAGTGAATTCAGATGCTCTTTGTTTAATTCTGCAGGTCGTCCGCTTCGAGGCGTGTCTTCAAGATTAAAGTCGCCATTTTTTAACTTTGCGAAACATTTTTGTGCAGTAGTCACAGCTAAGAAACCTTCTCCATGCACACTGCATATTTCCCGAGCTGCTTCGGCTGCTTTTTGCTTTTGATGAAAAGCGAAGAAGAGCAAATGTCGAAAATGCAAATTTTTGCTTTCTTGCTAGTTCATTCCTAACAAGGGAAGTGTTTTAGGTCTCCATCTCAGATTTTGATAAAACTTTGCAGATAGATTCCTTATGGCTTGATTAGTATACTGTCAAAAAATTAACCTACAAAATGGTTTAAGTGGGTAAAAAATGGGTCTAAAACCCAAAAAATCGCGATTTTCAAACGCAAATTTTATATAGTTAATGTTAATCAATCCGGTTCATATTTTAAGGGGTATACTATCTTATTAAAAACTATCGTTTTATTATATTTTTTTTTAATTTTCACGTGTTTTACGTGAACCTGTTTTTAATAAATAATGGTTTTATTGACCACCGAAACATCGGGGCAACAGCGCAGTGGCAAGACGACGGGACATGGAACAGCAGGGCGAGGGTTCGATTCTCATTGGGGGTGGTATGTTTCTATTATTATTAATAATCATTCTATATTCGAATATCTCTGTGGCGCTTTTTTATTTTTACTTTTCAAGATTTATATGATAACCTTTAAATGTATTATTTATTAAATCAACAATTATAATGATTCTCAACAATCATATGTTGAAAGCATAAAAATTTTTCACAATAAAGACAACGTATAAAAGATACATTTTTACAGTTACTTATCTCACAGCCGTTGGGGATCTCTTCTGGGAATAATAGTTGCTTCGGTGTATAAAAAGATCCTGGACGGTCGACTTTATATCCACTAGCAAACCAACTGTACTTTACCCAACTGTGGAGTTTCGGTGAACAAAGCTGACGGTAAATTAAAGACAAAACCTATGAACATATTATAATCAAGCATCTAAAAGTTAGTTACCTGAAGTGTGGAAGACCTTTGATGTATTTGAAAGCTTGGTTCACATAACCGTGCATACTCCGTGATGATTTTTATAACACTCTTGAATCCTCCAAAGACACCGACATCCAAGGGTTGAATCATACCTGTACAACCAGCAGGAATTTGCAGTGTTTTTAATTTATTATCTTCATTATTTGGGTCCGAATAACCGTTTGCATCTTTCCATCCGTTCCATGAATCGATAATAAGCAACGAGCTAGCCGGAACCCATTCATCGAAAATTACTGTGTTCAAAAATTCCTTCATCAACGGTTTTGTCATAATGTGGCTCGTATGACAGCGAACAACCAAGTTGGAAAAAGAACTTCGAAAATTTCTTGGAAATCTTCCGTTGTTTTCTTTCAGAACTACGAAAAGACGAGGATGTAGTTTTCCTTCTGCAGATATTACAGGAAGCACTGTGTAGCTGTGAGTAGTGGAACTCACAGTGTTCACAGTGCATTCAACTGTTTTTGTGCCTGTGTACGTCAATGTTCTCGCAGTGTTCATTTCCAATTGAAAACCACTTTGATCTGCATTAAAGATCCTTCTAGGTGAAAATGCTTCCAACTCCTGATTTGCCACAACCAAAAAGTTTTCTGCACTGGCCAATAGTTCATCTCTTTTCTTATGTCGTATCACAGACACAAACTTCGTGATCTTGCGGGAAGAAATTCCATGTGCACGCTTCCAAGAATTGATCCAAGAATTAGAACACGGAAAGGCCATATCAATTTCGTTATCTTTCATAATTTTTCCTATCATATACCGCAAGGTAGAATCATGAAGGATATATCTTTATATTGAAATTTTTTTCAAAAGCTTCAATATATGATTTTGATAATAATTATAATTGTTGATTTAATAAATAATAGATTTCATTATCATTATAATCTTGAAAAGTAAAAAAGCGGCCCAGAGCTATTCGACTAGTAATAGAAATAGAAACATATCACCCCCAAGAAGAATCGAACCCTCGCCCTGCTGTTCCGTGTCCCGTCGTTTTGCCACTGCGCTGTTGCCCCGATGCTTCAGTGGTTTTTAAATCATTATTTATGAAAACGCACAATTTAAAATAAAATTCATTAGCTTTATTCCATTATTGTGGGTAAACGGGATATTTCTGAATTTCAAACCGATTTTTCACCTACTTAAACCGTTTTGTAGGTCCTAATTTTTTGACAGTATACTAATCAAGCCATGACGAATCTACCTGTAAATTTTTATCAAAATCTGAGATGGAGACCTAAAACACTTCCCTTGTTAGGTACATTCTATTAGTTTTGAAAATAATGCTAGATTTCATATATACACTCCAATGCCACGAAACCGCGCCTCACTGCAAATGACTTTGCACCAATTGCACGAAAACTACCTTTTAAAGTTTTATTTTATTAATTATAGTTTAAAAGAAATTAGTTTAAATGTTAATTCATCTTCTTTATATACACTAGCTGGCAAAAGTTTTGTCACAAATGTTTTTTCGGGTTTAACTTTTTTTTTTTTTTTGTGTTTCTGAATTTCAAACCGATTTTTCACCTACTTAAACCGTTTTGTAGGTCCTAATTTTTTGACAGTATACTAATCAAGCCATAAGGAATCTATCTGCAAAGTTTTATCAAAATCTGAGATGGAGACCTAAAACACTTCCCTTGTAAGAAAAATGATAAAAATTTAAAGAAATTTTTCAATACCTTAATACTTTCTTAGACGTTAATAACGAAATAAAATAGCTTTCAATGAAAAATTCTATCTAGAAAATATTTATGGTAAAAATAAGAAAAAAATGGATGTGCTTTAAGAATTTATATCCAAGACAGCGTGGTGATTGTAAAACAAAAATATAAAAGTTTTTTAACAAAAATTATTTCATATTTAATAGTTTGTAGAAATACCATTCACATCTCAGATTCAAGCTTACTTCGCATTAATCCAACAAGATTAATCGAGGTCGTCACTGGTATAAATTTGCACTCTTCCTGGTTCAGGATTGGAGCAAACTTTTCATTAACATTTTAAGAAGTTTTACTATGTTATCTTCTCCCCAACTCAGTTCATTTTCTTAAGGTCAGAAGCCGAAACAAGGAACTCGGCGTGACTTCATATATGACGTTAAAATATGCGGTGGGTCGAACGATTGTTATGTTGGCATTTCCATGTACATGCAAGCATATCTCCTTTATGGTCGATACGTATACGTCTCGTTTCATGATGATCAGCTCCAACCCTCTCTCAAAGCAAGGACCGCGTTTAACTCTAAGGGATTTGGAATTTAATTTCTTATTGCTAATGACACAAGTCTTATACCATCCATATAGAACTTTATAAATTTGAATTAGCTGCTCCAAAGTACTAAAGACGAGTGTTGTTGTGTTCAGACCAGGTGTTATTCCGCACATCGCTATCCATTATTCCCATTCTTCTCCAAAACTATCGGCTCGACTAGATCGGCAGTGAAAACTTTTTAAAATGTTCCGAATATTACCAAAATAATTAATTAAGCATTAAAAGCGAAATACAATAGCTGTCAATGAAAAATTCTATCTAGAAAATAATTCAGCGTGGCGATTGTATAACGAAAATACAAAATAGTTATATAACAAGTTTTTTTTAAACTTTAATACTTTGTAGAAATACCATTCACATAACAGATTCAAGTTTACTTCGCATTAATCCAACAAGGTTAATCAAGGTCGTCCCAGGTATGGAATTGCAACTTTTCATTAACATTTTGATAAGTCCTGCGTTATTTTCTTCTTATCTTCTTACTTCGTTGTTTTTAAACTCAGGAGCTCGGCGCGGCTATTCCTAAACAAGGCACACGGGATCGGGTGAATCGAATGATTGTTATGTAAGATTTTCTGATAATACTCATTTAGCGTTATGGGTCAATACCAGTGATGGGAGGGACTCTATACATATTGTTACATAATTTAAAAGAGAAAGCTTCTCTCGTCTCTTGTCCTTGCTCTTCATCCTTTTAAATTGTCACTATTACCGTTCATTGGCTTCCTCCCCGGTCCCCCCCGGGTATTTTTCTAAAAAAAGGGAAGTCCCGGCCTTTATAAATTTGTATTCCTTGCTCCAAAGTACTAAAGACGATTTTTATTTTTCCCTATTTTTCCCATTATTCTCCAAAATTATCGACGTCTTCTTTGGTCCAACCAGATAGGTATGTAAACTTTTAACTGTCTTAATACCTAACTCTGAAAATTTCCACTATTTCCCGAGTTCTCGCGAGTAATTAAGGAACAATCACAATTTTTTTGCACTCTCTTATGATATCTTTTGTTTCCAGCTTCCATAGTTTTCGCCTTAGCCTATCTAAATAACAAGACAATAACAAAATTTTGAAGCCTGTGAAACGAGAAATCCATACTTTTCTACGAACAATATAATTCTGTTTTATCAGTCATAAATAAAAGGAGCAAATTAGAATCATAAACCAAATAAATATTTCTACAGAACAGTTCTGCCGACAAGACGTCGATTGAGAATTCAAACTTTTACTTGTAAAATATTTAAGGCGAGAAAATGATCTCTGAATAATAAAATTAATTTTTGTGTACGAAAGAAATCCTCGCTCGTCTTAACCATTTTAAAAAACTAAATGTTCGAAAATCACAATATTGTTACAGTTTATTTATTTATTATCTACTTAAAAAACATTTGAAGCTATCATTGATAACCAATTTTGTTTTTTGATACCAAAAACAAACATTTAACTTTTAATATCACCCGTATAAAAGCGCTTAAAAAGTTTGAATTAATCAAAAATATTATTATGAAATTTCTTATCATATTCTTGGGCTTGGCTCTGACTGTCTACAGTCACCCAATAGAAACCACTTCAATTAGTGCTGAATCATTAGAGCTAGTATGTTTCGTTGCTTCGTTAGAATCACACGTTTTTTTTTTAAATTTTTGCAGAAGAAAAAAGTTCCACCTGTAATTGAAGTAACAACCGAATCTATGAACATCGATGAAGATGAGTTAAGTGCAGTAACGGCGGAACAACCAGATGTCCTGGTTTGGATAACAAAACGTGTTATCGAAAAAAACCGATATAATTTTAGAAAAAACAACCTTTAACTGATCAACCATTGCCATTGGAAGTTACTGGAGAGCCAAATGAATTATCAGAAGAAGAAGAAGATCAGAAGGGTTTGGCAAGTATTATCCAAAGGATTTCATTGTTCTGGTTGTAAAATTCCCTTGTATACTTGTAATATAAACAAATCAATTTCAATAAATATTATTTAAAAGCTAATACGAATCAGTTAATATTTATTCTATCCGAACAATCAATTTAAATGTTTTCATATGGAAAAAATTCTTCACTTTAAATTAAACTATGAGTAAGTAATTAACAAATCAATTAATTTTCCAAGACTATGCTAGTTTTTAATTTGCAATAAATCCTTCAAGACGGGATCGTTTATCAAAATAACGAAGATCAACTCCAGAAAGCTGAAATAAAAATCATTATAGGCGTACTGTATACCATTACGTACTAAATACGGGATATATGGTGGAGTAGCAGCCATATTGTAAATCGCTTCAAAATCTACATCGAAAAAAAATGGATGTTTCTTCACATCTTCAGCCCCATAATATCCCAAGCGAGCTTCTGGGTGATATGCTGTTAGCTTAAAATATAAAATTATAAATTCGTTAGCATTAAATCACGCAACTCCAACTATAAAATCGCGGAAAGCAAGGCCAATTCTTTTATCATTATTTATGACATTTTCCCTCAAATGGTAGAGTTTGGTCTATTTCATAAAAATAAACATTTTAGTTCTACAGTTGTGTTACCTTTAATTGGAAAACAGTAACACCAAGAGACCACCAATCCATTTCAATGCCATAATCTTCACGTCTATGTATTTCAACTGAAATTTGTTTGGTTGAGTTACCTTATTAGGTAATATAATAGGTAATATAAACTTGATATACACTTCATAAACTTCATTATGAGGTAATATAAACTTCAAGCAGAACTTTTTTAGATTTCATGGGTTTAATTTTAATTTTTTAAAATCTTTATTTTCGCTTTTTTATCACTAAAGGCTGTTATCCTATTTTGAAATGATAAATTTAATATGAAAAGAAATATTATTAATCAAAACAAGTTCTGGAAAAAGCTATTATTATTATATTTCAATATTTTAAATGGAAAATTAAAAAAAAATTGAAGCATCTCCAAATTGTATGGTAATTAAATTAGCTCAATAAGAATGCTCAAATATAACTTTTTAGTAAGATATTAATATTTTTAGATAGTTCACACGCTTAGCTAAATTCTTGTGAAAAAACGCCAAATGGAATACTTTAGCATTGACTTCCAGGAACTGTTCTTACGTTTAATGTTTTGACAAGGTTTTCAGATCATTGGATAGTTTATGACGAGCTTGATGATTCGAATCTGATTTACACGTAGAAGTTAGCAAAATCAATTAGACATTTGAAAAATAAAAACACTCATTTTCATTTGACGGGGTAAGGAAAATTGAAAGCATCGATAAAGTAACGAATAATTAAGTTCTAAATATTTAACAAAATTGTTTCTATGATAATTTTATTATTATTATTATTATTATTATTATTATTATTATTATTATTATTATTATTATTATTATTATTATTATTATTATTATTATTATTATTATTATTATTATTATTATTATTATTATTATTATTATTATTATTATTATTATTATTATTATTATTATTATTATTATTATTATTATTATTATTATTATTATTATTATTATTATTATTTAAAGACTTTAGATCAAACTGAGGATGGCTTCGTTTCTATGAAGGCGAATATATAAAGTGAGATTCTAAATTCATAGTGGAGACAAGACAGTTCAGCGTTCAGCAACACTGGATTAGTTACTTAGCTACCAGCTTCAGTGATACCACCTAATAATTAAAGTGAACAATAAGAATATATCATTGCAACCTATCAGTAAAACTAACAATTTCAAAATCTTTGTTCGACTAACGCATGTTCAAGCCAAATGAAAATGATAATTTCTCAATCTTTTAATGAATAAGTAACGTATGATGATTACGTGTAAATAAGATTCAAAATTGTATCTCAAACCAATTACACACCGATTTTCCGATTTTGGTAATTGTTATATCTCTTTAATAATATATAGTTTATGAAAATTGAACTAGGCAACCGTTAAACTATTTAGAAGTATTCAATATATTTCCAAAAATTTAGATTGGAGCATGCGTACTGTGCTCAATTTATTCCCATACCAGTTGGCGTCCACACCATATGAATTGATAAAAACAAAACCAAAGAAAAATAATTTGAACCAAAAAAAAAGGGAAAATGAGAGTCCATGAGATATTTTAATAGAAGATTGTTGCTGTAAAATAGTTGTTTAATTTAATGTCAATTTTAATAATATTTCCAATGCTTAATTTGACAATTTTAATAATGATTTTTCAAAATTTTTTCTTGAAGGAAAACTCTTAAAAAACTCTTAGAACTCTTAAAACACCCCGGGTTGTATAACATGAGCATGCCAAATTGAAATAGAGAGTTTCCGCTTTTTATGAACTTTCTATAAAATCCTTTTCTCGACAATTTGGGCAAGTTATTCTTAAACTACCTAAAAATGTTAATATATTGCCGTGTAAGTTAGATTTGATCACGTTTTCTGAGCTCATTTAATTACAATACAATTTGGGGTGCATGAACGAAGCTCTTAGTAGTTAGTGACCAAAAGATTTATAAGGCCGTGCAAAAATTCAGCCAGCATCTATTAAAAAATGTATTTTAAATCGTTGTTATTAAGCTACTCTAAAAGATACCTGAGTTATTATTCATTCTAGCAAGCATGAAGAAATACAGAGAATGTATTATTCATTTCAGAGATTGATGCCTAATGGAAGAGCAAAATATTAGGGGCAGAGAAAAGGTCTTGTTTTGACAGCCACACGGCCACTAAGGGCATCGAATATTAAAAACAATATTTTTGGTAATGGGATATGTTATTGAGCAAATTATGACGAATCGAATGGTGTATAGCTTTCATTTGTAGTTGTGACACTTTGGAAGATGCAGAGTTTAATAATGATCTAGTGCTTACCACAACAATTTGGACCAACTTGTCAGAAATTATCCAATCTATCCAATCATCACTTGTCAAATTCTATACAGGAGAAATAATTCATTATCCAAAACTATCGGGTTGAAGAATAAGTTTTGAAGAATAGTTGAAGAATAATAAATAGTTTCACAACAATTTTCTTATTGGTTGTCAAAGTGTTTACATTTAACTGTTAGAGCTTTTTCTGCTCTATAAAACTGTATTTTTAGTTTGCTCTGAAATTTTTAATTTTCATCATTTTCAGGATAAGAAATTAACTATCCAGGAGGCAAACATGTCAACATTTCGCTCGCTATCGAGCCATACACGGTCATAAACAGCGCTTTTTGTACCAAATCGTCAGGGGAAATGAAAAGTGGTGCCTGTACGTCAATCTGAAGCAAATAAAGGAGTGAGTGGCTTTAGGAGATACGCCAAAGACGAGAGTCAAGCAAGATCTTCAATCAAAAAACATCTTTGTGAAAAACAAACTTATTCCTCAACCCAATAAATCTATAAAAATTAGAAAAAATTTTCCAATTCTCTAAAAATAAATTAAGCAATTTGCCGTGGACTTCAAAATGCTCTCAAACTTTTCTAGATTTTTCATTTTTCAAAAACATAAAATACATGTTTATAATAATCCACAAAGAATCTAAATTGGTTTTTACCACAGAATAAAATTTATGGACCTACCTGCCAAATAGGCCAGAGTTCCAACAACCTCATTCATCTTCTCACGTAAAGAACTCAAACGTCGTGATAATCCAAAATCAATGATCTTTAAATATCCATTGCGAGTAATCATTATATTCTGAGGTTTCAGATCTCTAAACAAATCCCATCAAACCAATATCTCTGATCAATTCAACCTATGAACGAGAAGTTTGCCATGAAGATATTCAAGAGCCAACACAATGCAAGCGGCAAAAAACCTAACCTGCTCATCGTCAAATCCCTTTTCAGTACGACACAAGTGAGTAAGAAGATCACCTCCTTCGCTGAAATTGACTAATAAGATTTAATTAATCGCAAAAAAACCCTACCAAAACTCCAATACCAAATACAAAAATTTGTTGCGAATATAATTCTCGAGAATGGGACAAACAAAAGGATGAAAAATTTCTTTCAATATATCAATTTCGTCGGTTTCAATTAACTTGTTCTTCGAATTCTTTTCAATAACCTTTATGGCTACATATGAGTCGCTTGTTTCACGTTTGGCAAGGTGAACAGTTCCAAACGTGCCGAAACCAATGACGTCGAGCAGTTGGTAACCGCCGATCGACTTTGGTTTCCTCGAGTTTCTAAAGATTGACCAAGATGAGTTGAATCGTCCAATATTTTGAACACGTTTTCCTCTACTGAAAATAGATTGCAAATTTATTTCCTTAAAGAATAAGGAACCATTTCCAATTTTGAATCCATTTAGATTTTTTTCTGTAGGTTCGATCAGTTAGTATTTCATTGTTGTTAGTACACGATATCTAAATATTGTTACATATGTGTTTATATCAGAGATGGGCGGAATGGAAAAATGGGCTAAATACGGAATTCGGCTCATATATATATATATATATATACAGTACCGGTCAAAAGGTTGTAAACTCTGGGTTTTTCGAGCATAACTGGTTTTCGAGAGCCGGTATTGAGCCGAAATTTTTACCAGTTGTTTCTGAAGGCTTTAGAAAATTTGTGGACAAGTTCCATACGAAAATAAGAAAAAATAAAATTTGTAGGGAAAAAATTGAATTTCCGAAAAAATCAAATTTTGGCCTTAATTTTTCAAAAATCATGATTTCCAAAAACACGTTTATTCAACACATAACATATAAAAACTAACAAATTGGGTCTAATACTTTGTTGCGAAGCCACGCTAGTCAATGACAGCCTTCATCTGGGTTTCATGGAGTCGAGCAAAGTGTCGATTGCTGATAGTGGGATCTTCTTCCATTCGTTTACCAGTTGCTGATACTTCTCTTCCGCATTTTCCCTATTTTTTCTACCAATCGCCTCTCCCACAAATTCTCCATTGTATTCAAGTCAGGGGACTGGTTGGGTAAGCCTATGAAGCGACCCCAGGCTCATGAAATGTCCAGTTTCCCCATCGACTGCGACTGTCCAACGTCGTTGAACGCAGCTGGAATCAAGGGAAGACGTCCATTAAAGAAACCTTTCATTACGGAGAAGTACATAAAAGCCAGAGTTGCCTGGGCGAGGGACCACCTGAATTGGATTCGTTAAGATTGGAACCAAATTTTATGGTCGGACGAAAGCAAGTTCCTGCTTTTCGGAAGTGACGGAATTCAATGGATAAGGCGTCCAGTTGGCTCCCGGTATGATCCCAGATGCCAGTTACCCACCGTTAAGCACGGTGAGGAAGTTGTATGGTGTGGGGTTACTTTTCCATGTCAGGTCAGGCTGTAATTGACTCTCGTGGCTTCGCAACAAAGTATTAGACCCAATTTGTTAGTCTGTATATGTCATGTGTTGATTAACCTACCTGTTTTTTGGAAATTATGATTTTTTCAAAAATTCAATTTTTTCTCTTAAAATTTTATTTTTCTTATTTTTGTATGGAATTTGCCCACAAACTTTCTAACGCTTTCAGAAACAACTGGTAAAAATTTAGGACATGTTAGATGTGATTTAAGACATGACATTTAAAGTTGCCGCCTATAGCAACTGTAAATTTAAGCCCACGTGAAAATGGCGTTTCTGCCATTTTTTCTTACCTGACACTGCAATCGGCCACTTGGTATTAATCGAAAATTAAAATGGCGCACAGTTTTATCAGTAGATGATAAGTTGCCCATAAGATATTCCAATGGAACAAAACCAATTGCACACAATGATCTATTGTCAGTATGGTAAACTTCGAATTCGAGTTGTCTTGACTGCGAAGCTAATAATTACGGATTAATCACAACTCATTTTTAAACCTTATGACATTCAATCGTTTCCTCATCAGCTTCCGTCATCGTTCTTTTCTCATTCCAGCCAAATAATATTGATTCCTGCCCTCCAATATGAAGCACAACAATGTAGTCATTCCCCGTGTCTTGATGTTTTCTAAGTAAGAATTTTATGAAAAATGTTTTCATGTCGGATCGGAAAACCTAAAGTAATGTTTTCGGAAAAATCCTTTTCTCCTGTCGTTGAGTTGTTTTAAAAGAAATTTCGATGCATACGATTTGGGATTGTACGGTGTATTATCGGGCAGCTGCTCAAGTCCCGTAACTCGTATAATCAATGTTCCTGATTGTGGTGACATGCTCGTAGAAGGAGCCTGACAACAGATTGAGTCGCAAGGAAGACTGCTTAGTCTAAATTAAATATTTCAGATTTTAGAACGTATTTTGGGTTGAGGAACAAGTACGTAGAGTTTTTAAACTCTTTTGTTTCACAACAATTCTCTTGTTGTTCGGCATGGTTTGTATATTTATCTCAAAGAGATTTTCTTCTCTACAAACTGTGTGTTTAGTTTGTTCCGAAAATTAAAATTTGCATAATTTTAAGGCTTAGAACTAAACTATCCACGAGGCACGCCAACAGGTATCGTAATAAAATGAGGACAGAATACGCGCTCAAATCTAACTTTGGGGCAGGATATTAATATTTTTAGAGAGTTTAAATCAAGCCTAGTTAGATATTAGTTAAAAATGTTTTGCTGAAAAGAGGCAAAGTTTTTCTTTTTTTTTTTCTTTTTTTTTCTTTTTTTTTTCTTTTTTTTTAATTCGACAAAGAGCATCTAAAGGCACTGGGAAATGCTCGAAGGAAACGTCATAGTCAGCAAGAAGCCGTATGTTGTCCCAGCTGCGGGGCATAAATAAGACTATTCGACTGAAAAGACACGATCGACAAGGCCAAGTCATCATGCTCCACGACAACGACAGGCCGCAAAGTCGTCAAAATAAAAGCCCTCCAAGAGCTTGAATGGAATGTTCTTCAGCATCCACCGTACTCTCCAAACTTTATCAGATTATCACCTTTATCGCTCACTGTCAAACCAAATATGTTATCTTCGATGGCGAAGAGGACATCAAAAACGGGCTCAACAACTTTTTCGACACCAGACCGAGCGATTTTTGGCGAAATATCAAGCCGTAAACAGTGACGGCAAATACATAATTGATTAATTGATTATTATAGTTTCTTGTTAAAATCTTTGTGAAAATAAACTCTACAAACTTATTCCTCAATTTGATAAAATTCAAATCAGACTATACTAATAAATTCAATTAACTTACACATTTGATTCCTTTTCCACACATCTCAACAAGAGAAATAACTTTTCGCTCAGTTCCAACGTAACTTGTTCAACCTACAAATTGTTACTTATATATATATATATATAACTTTTGATGAGACCTTCTTGAGTGGAACTTTGTTTTTTCTATTATCATTAGCCAGACTGCAATGAACTTTACGTACTCCTTGATGAAGAATTTGGGTGGAAATTATTTGTTGTTGAATTGTATAATTAATATTACAGTTATAATTGACACCACTGTTCGAATCTTAATTTAATATAATTTTGGTTAATATTTTTTCAAACATACGAAAATCATCTGAATCGCTCATAAACTTTATAACTTTCATTTGGAATGCCGCCATTCTACACTGGCTAATCTAAAAAGTATTGTCGGAAATGTTTTCAAGGGTTTTTAAGGGTGCCGGTATCAAACTACAAGGAAATTACTTTGAGAATCTTATGATACTTGCATCATTGGTTAAGTTTCGAATTATTTAAAATAGCTCATTAAGCCTTCGGTTTGAGCTTCCGTAAGTTTCAATAACAACAATTAATTTTACAGGATATCTTCCAATAATTATAGTTATCTAATTCCTCGGAGTGTTTGAGCTTGCATTAACAGCAAGTATGCCGCTATTCAGAAGGAAATAGCCAGTATCTTCAATGAAAGCATGCGAGTCGTAAAAAGAAAATAGGCGTGACTTGCGTCTATGACCTACGCATTCCAATTAAATCTAAACTGTTCATTAATTCCAACGTAATGATCAGTAGCCATATACACTAGTTGACAAAAGTTTTGTCACAAATGTTTTTTCGGGTTTAACTTTTTGTGACTTGACCAAATTGGCTGATTTTTTGATATGATAGATTCATATGGTTTTAGATTATTTTACAAATTCCGGCTTGTGATTACGATGATCCGTTTTACAGTGACAAGAGTTTATCGTAAAACGCGTAGCTCAAAAATATTACGCACTTTTGTTGCACTGAATTTTTTAATAATTTTTAAAGTTCAATTATATTTTTTTCATAATTTATTGAAAATAGCAGTAATTGGCAACATTTTAGAGATGACTCCACGTAAAGAAACTCCAATTGCCACCCGGCAAGCTGTTATCAATATGAGAGAAAACGGAATGCGTGGTACCGAAATTGCCATGGTAATTTAAACCAAATTTTGCTACTATAACATTTTAAACACTGATTCACATCAAATATCAAAAAATCAGCCAATTTTTTCATATTTCACTTATCAAAGATTTCAGATCTGATCTGAACCCCCTCGAGTATTTGGCATTATTACAATAGAAAATCAACGCGAATTCCACTCAAGTCTAGAATAAATTGGAAGAAATGAATGGAAAGTGGAATGGCGCTACAGTCGTCTCCCATCTACGATAGCTATACAACATATCTACGGGATGATCAGAATGAGAGATTTTATATTTCAGAATCCAGAACTCGCGATTCAGAATTAAGCAACGGATGGAATACGGAATTCGGCATTCCGCCCATTTACGCTATACATTAATTACTGAGAAAAGTGATATTTTGGAACATTTTCTAGTCATTTAGTCATTTCGTCAGTGATTTAGTCAGTGATTAATTAACGTCATTTCAAACTGGTGGTCGCGACTGTAGTTTGAAAACGAATTTAGAATAAGTCCGCTGTATCTACAAATGTTTCGAGTATCATCAAATAATCAATATCAATTTCTGGTTGTTTAAGGATTATTACAATATTTCTAAACCATCATACACATTCTTTTGAGAGGAGTTTCATTTATTTATAATATAAATGTACAAATTAATTCTATAAATGTGATAAATCTTTTCTTCATTTAAGGAATAATATAAACTTTTCTATTAAAATTGAAGCAGAAACTTTTTTTGAAATATTCAAGCAGATAATATTCAACTGTAGTCCTACAGTAATAGACGAAACAGTTATTTTGTGGGTGTGTCGCAAACTTTTGGACACCAGTGTATAAGGTTTTTTTATTTTAGAGTTTAATACCGGCACTCCTAGTAAAACTTAACAAAACTGTATTGAACCTATTAAAGCTAACAAAAAAACCGTTTCAATCCAATACAGTTTAAGAAATGAAACCTACATAGATTTGCTGCATCAGTGCATTTAAATCGTAAGGTTCACCATTATATAACGATTGATTGCATCTTTCGATAATTTTTAATTCACGAGTTATTTCTTCCTTCAAATTATATTATGTTACTGTCAATGTTATAATAATTTGTGGCGCTTCATGGAGCTGACACGTAGCTCTGGTTAGTCTAAATATGATCAAATCGCACGCCAACTGAAAAATGTTCAGGCGAGATGTATTGCAAGTCGCACATATGAATTAAACATTTTGATGACTTAGAGAATTTCAGATATTCTTTTTGTAATGAATGTTTTATTACTGTCCTTTTCAGAGATCGGTGCCTAATGGATGAGGGAAAAAATTAGGATGGAATTAGGTTCTCGTTTGGACGTTGTTGGACCACTCTTTTTTACGAAATTATGAGCAACACACATTTAAGATGAATTGACGAAAAAGTTGTTTGTGGCCGTCCATCATTTTTTCTTCTTTTTTACTCTTCCATTAGGCAAAAATCTCTGAAAAGGACAATAACTTAAAAAGTGAATAAGCTACCTAAATTTTATATATCACATTATAAGTTTACTTGGAGTAATTTTCATATTTCAGCATCTTATTTCACTCCTCCTCTTACCTATTAGGAAAATTCCAATTTCTAAAACTATGTCTTTTGATTTTTTGATTTTAAGTTTTTGGATTGTTCCATGGTTTTGCACCAATAATATACTTAAATACTCTAATACCTCCGCTCTGATACCTTATATGATCATTTTTTACTCACTAAAAATTTATTTATAGTCGTTGCCAAATGCGATTACCACCGCAAAATGTGGCGCACTTTTTAAATATTATGTTTTCATTTAATTTTTATGATTATTATTATTTTCCACATTTATTTCACAATTGAAACAACATCTAAAACATATTTTTCAACTTAATTAAGCAAAAGCAGTATAGAATGAGCATAAACAAGAAAATAATCATAAAAATTAAATGAAAAAATAACATTTAAGAAAGTGCGCCACATTTTGCGGTGGTAATCATATTTGGCGACGACAATAGAAGAAAATACTGTAACCAGCAAAAAACATTCAAAGGAACACTTAAATCAGTATTTTTGATATTTTCCTATAATTATTCCTATCAGAAGAATCTGAAAAAATACTATAAATTCATCAATTATTATGCTATTGAGACCAACGTCAAGATAGTTCTCAATATTACCCAATTATTTTGTATTTTATTATTTCTATTTTAAGATTATTTAACTAGTTTTTTTGATTTATCAGAGAATGTATTTTCCATTTTTGTTAAATATTGAACATTTTAGTTGGCGTGCAATTACACACTTAAACTTTTAGCTAAATTAGTTTTCGGTCGATTATATTATCTGGGTTTTATATATTGTTTCGCTCAATTATCGTATTTGATGTGAAATTTCTTGGATTTTTAGTAGAATAATACAACTTACCTGCAGATTCTGCATTGTTATTTTAATAAAATGATAGAAAGTTCAAAAGTTTCGATAATTTAGTTCACGTGGTGAAATAAAGTTGAATTTATACAACATTTTTTATTAGACCCAATCCTTATTATAAAAATTACGCTATGATCATTCAGAAATTGTAAAAAAAACGTTATAAAATATGGATTTTTCCATTTTGTTCTAATTTGTTTCCTCTTCCATTTGAAACCAATTTCTTAAAAGGACAATATTTTTTATTAGTTTTGTATTTCATATGATTTTTATTATTCTCGAGCCTCACTCAATCATCATTCCTGCAGAAAATGCAAATGTTGAAATTTTTTAAAATTATTAAAGGGTATATTGTTTAAATATCATAAATATCAATGTGCATAGCTTAGCAGAATAATAGATTCACTTTGCTTAATTCTTAGTTCATTCGTAATTCGTTTTTTTAACATAGGCGATATCTGAAAATCTGCAGATTTAAATCTGTGAAAATAATTTTTCTAAAAATTCTATTTTTGTCGGTCCGCAAGTTTCCTGTTTAGCGAGTATCAATTTAGATCTCAACCCTACTTTTTGTTGTTATTTTACCTGTACTATTACCCAAAAATTGTTGATTTTTTAAAAATTTTTTTGTTCTGCTCCTATATTAGGGTGAACCAAAATTATTTTCCTATTTTTTATTAAAAATTTAAACAGAATTTTACAACAGATAAAAAAAAAAACTCTATGGCTTGAACCCATCTATCGGCAAGTTGTTCGATTCCGCTGCGGTACCACTCCTTGTTCTTAGAGGCGAAAAACTCGCGGCACCCGTTTTCGACATCGGCCAGGTCATATTTGAACATTTCTTTTGTTTGTCTGTCGTTGTGCGGTTTTGCATTTTCTTTTTGAAGGAGTATCCGCTTCCGATTGATAAATTCTGAATATTTATCACCAATTGCCGCATACATTCAATCAAGTTGAAAGCAATAGAGGTTCGCGTCGATGGTCCGACCATTTGGAACTATCTCGAAGTAAATAACGCCTTCGAAATTCCACCAAAAACACAGAAGTGCCTTCTTTGAGAAAAGATCACATTTTGCTACGGGTTCCGCCGTTTGACCGGGTTCCAACCATTGATTTTTTCTGTCCGGATTACTGATGTAGACCCACTTTTCATCAAAATTTACATTGCTACGAATAAAACGGTAACCTTGTGGATTTTCGAGCGGTTTCGAGCAGTGCCGACAATCTGTGAGTACTTATTGATGGATTGGTTCCCACAGCTTCGCAGATTAATCCTGAATCCACTGTCGTAGGTCAGCCTGAATGTGTCTTGTCTTCGAGATCAGTGGCGCGGTCATTAAATCTTTTGAACCCATTTCGCACAGTACGATTTGTAACATTCAACTTCGCATATCTTTTTTGTTCTTGCAGTTGCGTGGATATAAAAAATAAATAAATACAAATGAAAGCAGTGATAAGCCTAGTTGCGATAGAATCAACAGTGTCAGCTTTTGAAAATGTCAACCTCTCATCTAATTTTCAGAATCTTGTAAGAAAATAAATTAAATAATCATAAAAATTAAAATAAACTATTGTCCATTCCAGAGATGGGAGAAAATGGAAGAGAAAAATAAGAAAAATAATGGTCTCGTTTGGGACGATTCCATTTCTTCCTTTCTTCCATTCTCTGCTCTTCAATGTATGTTGAATAGTTTTTGAGACAAAACCTATTGATAAGATAAAGAAGAGTGGTGGGACCATTATTCTTTCTTTTGTTTTTCCTCTTCAATTAGGTACCGATATCTGAAAAAGAAAATATATATGCATATTACAAAAAAAACCCAAATAAAATATCGGTTTTTTAAACCTTTATTTTAATTGAAATAACACAATCTTCACAAATTCGTCTAAACCGATACTTAGAATCTCTATATGACAAACCCTTTGGTATGTTAGTCATGTTTTTATCAATTTACGATCATCATCATCCCTATTCTCACATCATTATAGAAGTATTTTCTTCCAAAAGAAGTTCACCTAAACATTTACCAATTCTCTAAATTCTCGTTGTCGTCCTTTTCATCTTTAAAATCAAATGACTATTGTCATCTTATCATATATATTATTTTTTTCTAGTTTACTTTCTTTCCTTTATGTTATATACCATCTATCATTTCATCAACCACCATCATTAATTAATAAATAATATGATTATAAGACTATCAATACTTATTTATTTATATATCTCATCCGTAAATTCCACATGTAGGTTTTAAAATAATGTTATCTATGTTTTTTCTACATTCTTTCATAAATTTCATGGTTAAATTAGCAGGAGATGTTGAGAATCATCCTGACGGAAACGTGGAAATAGTTGAAGTGAAGAACGATGCGATTCGAATTCGATGGAATATTAATTTGTATGATGGATATATTGATTATGAGGATATAACAGGGCAAAGACTTGTTGTTACAGTCATGAGAAGTTTTTAAATCAAAGAGGAATAAATTATAAATTCATTTAAGGTTCTCAAAAGACCGAAAAAGCATCGCAGACAATTTTAGTAAATGGAGAAGCAAGAGCTTATACATTTACTGATTTAGCTGGTAATACGACATATCGGTGCTCAGTTGAAGCATTCATGGTAAGACTGTTGCATTTTATTGATATCGATTTATAAAAAAACATGGAAAATTTATGTACTGTATTTCAAAAGATACAGTACCGGTCAAAAGGTTGTAAGCGCTGGGTTTTTCGAGCATAACTGGTTTTCGAGAGCCGAAATTTTAACCAGTTGTTTCTGAAGGCGTTAGAAAATTTGTCGACAAGTGTTCTACAAAATTAAGAAAAAATAAAGTATTCGTGCTCGAAAAACCCGCCTTACCAACCTTTTGACAGGTACTGTATAAGGAATTTTAATTTTTTTTTTTTTTGATTATCAATATTAAGGTATTATTCTCATTTTATATATTGATTTTTATTTTTATATGCAATATAGGTACGGGTATTTATTATATAATAAAGACAGTTTAACATTTTTACTTTAAGAGCTGAAAAACGTTGTTTTTTTTTAAATCTGCAATAAAAAATTTTGGCGGCCATGCCACATCGGCGTTATTTATGCATTACTATTCTTCTTATTTTTTCTGCCATTTTGGCTGCTATAATAACTTTATTACAACAACAAACAATATTATAACAACAATGAAATTATATATGTAATGATTGTCCTGATGCGAGAGTACAATGACACAACTATATATAGAACAGCTCAAAGGAGACCTCACGGATAGATCCCTGGGAGAGATCCCTGATGAGGGAGTTCAATGGGGGCTTTAAATACTATTTATTAGGGGCGTGGTTATATTAGGTTCCAGACTGAGGTTATTAATTGTCATCTACTCTGCACTTTGCGCTTGACATTGGCGTGACTGTGTTTTGCACGAAATTGTTATCAAAACACGTGCAAAAAAAAAAACACGCCATTCAATTCAAATCGAAAAAGTAACCAAAGTTTTATCAAAATTACACGAAGCGTCCTCACTCCAAAAAACAACATCAAATTTTAACAAAGATTGATGACGTGTTTACGCTATATAACAGGATGAGTCTGTTTTCATGCAAAAAGCACCTCTCGTCCTAACAGCAGCACTTTTCGTGCAAAACACAGTCACGCCACCGTCAAGCGCAAAGTGCAGAGCAGGTAGAGCAAAGGATATCGTCGTGATTAATTATAGTTGTAACAATTAAAGTGGACTTTAGAGAAATTATGATGTAAAGTCTGGATTTGCTGGACCGTTTCCAACGCGTGCAGAAACAGTCATAAAAGAGACTCTAGAGGTTGATTAAAAAGTATCCCGGATATTCTTTTTGGATTAGTGTCTGTTCAGTCTCTTAATAAATTTCTGTTCTTATCAAAATATAAGAAATTGAAGATTTAATTTCCACATTTTTGAATTATTTTCAATGTCCTCAAAGAGATCATGAAACAAATATTCAATTTATGTTAATAATTTCTCTGTTTTTCATTATATTTCTCAACAAAATAGAAAAAATTGACAATTCCAATTTTCTTTTCATAAAAAATAAAAGTAATAAATCTGATTTGACCTAGAAATTTTGAAGAAATATAATGAAAAACAGAGAAATTATTAACATAAATTGAATATTTGTTTCATGATCTCTTTGAGACCATTGAAAATAATTCAAAAATGTTGAATTTTCAATTTCTTATATTTTGATCATAAGTGATTATTAAAACTTGCACCACCGATTTTAATTTTAAAAATTGTGGAGAAGAATATGTATTAATTATTTGACATTGAAAACACAACGAAGCAAGAGATCTTTTGTTAACCGTTTCCAGAATGATACAAGTATTTGGTATTCAAGCATTCTTACAACCACCAGCTTAGCAGGTTTGAAATTTTCTCAACTATCGATGTTTACTCGCATTTAGAGCTCAATTGGCTGCCTGCTCCGAGCGAATTAACACAAACTGATAGAAAATCCAATTCATTCGAAATAAGTTGGATACCGCCAGTCGTACTCGAAACTGGGCATCATTTAGTTGTTACCCAGCACTTGGTGCTTTTATCATAATAATCATATTCATAATTACTTTATTTGGAAGGTTAAAGTTTATGAAATTAACGCGGATGAGTCTACTACGCGGCGAATGATTACCGTACCAATTCCATTAACCCGCTTATTTGTTGATGGTCTTGAACCATCTACGGTATATAATGTAACAGTTCAAGTTTGTTGGTTTCCATCAATAACTTAAGGAAATATTCTATTTTGTAGGCGGGGACTAGTTATGGATACGGTAATAAAGTGTGGTGCAGCATGGCAACCACTGGAATTAATGAAGATAATATCTTGCGGCTACGGAAAAGGACACCGAACTCATTAACAGTATACTGGCCATCCAATTGGATACCAACTATGGCTACTCGATATACTGTTGTTGATTTATAAATTCGAGTAAATATAAAATAATTTACAGATGAAAGTAAAAACCTTGCATTCTCCAATGGGAATTGCGAAAGAAATCGAAAATTCCGCTATGATTGAGCCGGGAAAGCCAAGTGAATATCTTGTAGATAACTTATTGGCTTCGAGCACATACAATATTACGATATTAGTTCGAGATGATGGAATTACGCAATCTGAAAAGGTTAGGAAAAGTCGCTAGTAAAACTTTAACAATAATTTTATAATTTTATAATAGAGCTAGATTTCATTTCCAAAATTTATACAGAAATATTTCATTTATTACAATTAAATTTACATTCTATTTGAAATTTTAAAAAATCTTTATTCTAGCAACCGGATCTGTATAATTTATAAAATTAAGACTTTACTCTACAGATCAAAGTTCCAAAACGGCAATAATTCTTTCAGAAAGCAAATCAAAAGAAATGGGCAAAAATACGATGGAAGTCTGCTTGGGCGGCATTTTCAACAATGTCACAAGTAAAATAATATACCAATAATGTTGATATATAGATATGTATTTTAGGGCGAGTATGGGGTAGCTGAAGCTAGAATTGTCGTTGAAACTGAGAGTGCAGCGTCGATAGTATTTCAGCCATTGAAGTTATCACAATATAAGAATATTTCTTATCAGGTTTGAATCTATTTTATACTATAATACACCAAATTAATTTTTTTTTTACCGCCGTGGTGTTAGTCCATTAATTTAAGAGTAATATTTTAGTTATCGATATTTCTAAGAAATGGTTTTTATTGACAGAATGAACGCCAAACGAAAATTAAGATTTTCTTGATTTTAACAGTGCCCTACAATTTTAACGTGTACTTTACATGAATATTATCTACACCAGTTTGTCATCTTTTTCTTACACTCTATAATAATATTAAAACTTCACAAAATATTAGATTTGAGCACGTTTTCTGAACTTGTTAAATTAGCTTTCCAGTTGGCGTTGATAGTGGTGAGCATTTTGACAATAATTCCAGAGCGAACCAATATAATTCAGACAAGAAAGAACACATGTAAAACAAAAAACGTGGAGTAAAATTTACAAGGCCACGACAAATTTTAGGATAATTTGGTGTGCTACGGTACTTTCAAAATGTAGATTTATAAGGCATGAAGTGAGGCGCGTTATAGTCTTGCTTGGAGCAAACAAAACAGTGGTGGAAAATTTATTTTAAATTTGTTTATTATTTCGTTTTTCTCTTTTACATTATTTCTTAATAAATTCCTTGTCAACTTGAGAATAATATCCACCTCTGAGTAATTGCATTGTTTTTAATCTTTGAAATTGGAGAAAAACTTGATTAAGTATTTAATCGAAACTACAGTTTCTTTGCTTCAACGAGGCAAAATTATCCAAACTTTACAGCAATTATTGTCAAAGTTTGATTTTTTGACACTTCATTTGATAAATAAATTTCCGCATGTCTAATTTTTTCGGGGTTCGTTTTCTCTCACACGCAGCCCGCTATAGTAAATGACCCTATTTTTCCCTTATTTGATGTTTCATGAATTGCTGGGCCTAAAATATCAATATTTAACTTTAAATTATCGAAAAAACGTCTACATCGTAATTAGTAAATTGTAGCTGAAATTCGTAAATTCTTTATTTATCGATCGTGTGCTCTCCTTTTTATTAATGAGGTTTTCTACACGATCAGTTTTCTATTTATAAAAAAAAATGTTTTTGCCCCGTGGATCAAAAAATTGCAACACGGCAATACATTTTGACTGTAACTGAATGACGATAATTTTAACTATTAACAATTTTTTTCTAACAAAGTTATTTTATTTAGATCAAGTACACACTGAAAGAACATAATGCAACCATATTAACGAAGGAAATGTATGATGACGATCTGCGATGTCCAAAATTTGAATGCCAATGGAAATGTGCACTTTTGTTCAATCTTCCACACAAGCCGAGCGAATATAAATTTGAGGTAAAGAAACTATGGATCATTTAAGCGCTTTCAAACGGTTCGACTTATTTATTTTTGTTAATTAGTTTTTACAATTGTCAGCACAATTTTTGAAAAAAAAACTTTACCTGCTTATTGGAACTACCTAGCAGTGATGAGAGGGACCCCGTTTTTTGGAATTCCGGGCGGGCGGTACCTTAAAAAATTGAAAATTTTAAAACCCGTGACATGGGATCGGGACTTCCCTTTTTTTTAGAAGAATACCCGGGTTTTTAGAAAAATAACCGGGGGGGGGGGCGGGATTGAGTCCCTCCCAGTTTACGTTTGAGATTGAAATGGATATTACTTTTCGAACCGAAATTTTGACCACTTTTCACATTCCATAAACTTTTTCTTAACACAACATAATATTTCTAAAAAATATTTCTTTTAGGTAAACTCACAGATTTCCACTCTATAGTTTAAGATTTCAGAGAATCATGAAATCTTTAATTTCCTGAAAAAAGATTTTTAATTATTTCGTGATTATGACTTGTAAACATACTGTTTAATCTTCATACGGAACGCCGAATGGTAAACTTCAGTAGACATGCTTAGGTTGCTTAAAATGACCACATTTTTCTGTACCCTTTTAATTGTCACCAACTTTTTATAGGTTTTAGATTCTGCTAAAATTTAGTATAACAAATTATTCAACAGTTCAGATGTCCTGTAACAAAATTTTAGATTCGCGCCAGAGTTGACAGTGTCTGGAATAGATGGACCACCATTGTGATACGGTAAAACTATGTTAAACGAAAATATTTTCAAATAAACACTATAGGCCTTGGAATTTGTTAGAACGTGTTTGCTCCATAAATCCGCCCAATGAATACATCCACGACCTTGATGATCTCACCCGACAGCGAGATATAGATGTCAACGCTGAATATCATAGAATGCCACATTCACCGGACGTTTGGTTTGCTGTTCATATGAACGTACCGCAAATTTTATGAATATATTAGGAGGTATATGGTTGTCGTTGACAGCCGTCCTTATGAACTTGCTCCCATTGATATCACAAAACTAGCTGATAGAATAACATCAGAAGCGGATCATGTTCCATACTATGTAACAGCTTCATTAACTCCAGACGAAGTGAAAAGGGATCAGGACTTCAGGTAACATCCGTTAGATTATGTTAAGAACATTACGGTGTTTTCAGGATAGGGGATGGAAAAGTATACGGCGGCTACGTGAATTATCCTCTAAGGACGTCAAATGATCCAAGGTGGACATTGATTCCCATTACAAAAACTGAGAATGAAATGATTGAGCCCGTTTTAAAAACATGTGGATTTGACGAAAATGGTATAAGTGATTATAATAAAATGTCTTAATTATTAGTTACTATAGGGATTTTCAAATGCGATATGGGCTTGATGGAAGTCTTTCGCCATATTCCTGTCAGCTTCATATCCATTGGATTCGTAATTTTAATTCTCTCAATATTCGCAATTTGCCTAATTATTTTTTGCCTAATGAGGAGATTATGCGGTATAACATTTTTTCAAAAATTGTTCTATTTAATTTTGTTTAGATGAAAAGCCTGGAACCAAAGAGACGGCGTTGATGTATTATAGGAACGATTCTCCCAATATGGTTTCAACTTGTAGGGAATATAGAAAGGTTTTTTTGTATAATATTATTTGAAACATTAATTATTTTAATATTATTAATATTAAACGATATTTAATTGTAGTAATTTTCAATTTTTTTTTAAATAGAATAAGGATAACTTAAGCACGCCAATTGCCAAAATCTAACTTCTTGTTAAGACATTTATATTTTTGAATAATTTAAGAAGCACTAGTCTACATTATTGATAACAATGTATTCTAAAAAGGTTTGAAAATCTCTTAAAAATCACTATTTCAACATAGCGTGTTTAAGACTATTATTGAGATATTTTTGGAGAAGGGGGATAGTTTTTAAAACTATGATTATAAATCAGATTATGCACCTTTATTTTACCAAATTTTTCCTAATTTTTGACGATGTCTATTAAACCTATTGTGAATTTTTTAATGAAAAATGTGCACTCTAAATTTCCTAGGAGTGCAGCACTGACCGTTAAGAATAACAAAGTAGTTTATTTGTAGATATAGATGAACACACTGAGATACGCTTAGCAGGTGATTTGGGTGGATGAATAGAGAGAAAGCTAGCTTTCCTACACTATGCTTTAAATACAATTTGATGTGGGCGTGGCTTTAGGTTTTGATTAATGAATGTTTATATGAGGCGATCTGTTTCGTGGTGATTAATTATAGATTTGATCCACGTGGGGTTTAGTGTGATTAATAACGTTGGTTCGGGAATTTGCTGGGATCATGACAGCAACGAAATGGAAGCCCTTATGCAGGTCCCGGAATCCAGAGAGTGATGAGAGGGATCCCGATTATTGGAATTGCGTGTAAGGGGGAACTTAAAAAATGAAAATGTGAAAACTCGGGACTCTGGACACGTTTCTTTTAGGAAAATATCCCGGGCGGGAAAGAGTTCCACGCATCACTGTGCAGTCGTGAAGGTGATTACGCTGATTGCTTATGATTGCCCTGTTTTTATCGAGAGTTTTCTGCCCTTTTAAACAATATTACTAAAATTTATATTGTGTTTCTAATTTGATTCAATTCATTTGATTTTCAAATGACGAAAGTTTTTATAAAATCAACATAAATACAAAGTCAATGAAAACAACCTATTACTTGTCAATCCGAACGCGTCCGCCGCGAACTAAACACGCTTCGTTCACAAGAGAAATCTTAAACATCGATTTTAAGTTTTCAGAAGCAGGGTACGAGAGAAGAAATATTTTTACTGTATACAAAATAGTTTAAACACCTAAACACTTAAAAGCGTTTTTTAATAATTAATAAAAGTTTATATAAAATCATATTTTAATCTGTTTTAATGAACTTGGTTCTAATGAGCTTGAAAAAGGTTTCGTTTTTATATCATTAGACTTTACTTTAGTTTTATATTTTATTTCAATTGTCGCGAGGAAACGTAAACTGCCAAAATTTGGATGGAGCTTATTAAAAGCTTTTTCGTTACTGGGTTCTCTTTTAAACTTCCTTCATTGGTAAACTTTCGGAAGTTAATTGGACTCTTTCCATCTAGTTTACAAAAGTTTGGAGAATCTCATGTCGACAATCGCTTACTGCATTCGTTAAATTAATAGGATATATCATTTTCGCCCGCTTCTATCATCGTCCGCTTCTATTCAGTGGTCTTATTGAGCAATAATAATAAGAAAAATTTACTTTACAAGCAAATCTATTTTTAATTCTCACAGGTATCCTCAATTCTGATTAGTGTAACCTTTACCCATAAATCGTAAATAAAATAGGATGAATACGAAATCCAGAGATCTTCATTCTGTCCATGTAACGAAATGGATGAGATTATGTACAAAATTTTCAATGAGAAAAACTCTGCATAAGCGACATGCACGCTAGCTGAAAAGATTATTGTTGAATATTACAATGATTCTTACAACATTATACGTACAATATCATAGTATAACCTTGAGAGCAGAGATGTGCTGAATTTCAGTTTTTGAATTTTAGAATCCGGAATGCGGAATTTGGAATGAAAATTGTAATTTTGGAACCCGGAAGTCGGAATGGAAATATTGCCGGATTTTCAAAATAGCCGATGTCAATTTTTTTATGAAGTGACCTTTTGAAGTTCGGGATCAAATTATAAAAGATCGGAACTCTGGATGGAAAACACCGGAAAGTGATATTCGGAAAAACATTTGAAAACACGAAATCCGGATTTCGGGATGGGAAAATGGACGGATACGAATTGTGGAATTCGGAATTCCGCTCATCTCTGTTTGGCATGCTTGTCCTTAACTACCTTAATATTTAATTTTTTCGCACATCTCATTTTAATCATTTAATATGACATGCATCATCTTTTTTAATAAAATCCATTTCCCACTTACAACCAAAAGAGATAAATGTTATATAATATTTTATCGAATTTCAGGTGGAAACTCGAGAGTTCAATGCTTCGGATATGGAAGAACGAATGCGATTTGTTGGTGAATGAACCTTTCCTTTTCATTTAATTATTGTAATACTGTTATTCATATAATAATTGTTTATAAAATTATCAATTCCATAAAAATAATAATAAAAAATAAAAAATTTCAAGAAACCCGCAATGTTAAATCAATAAAAAACAAATCAAAATAAATGAGCAATATAGGGCAAAATAAAATGTCGTGCAACGTGTTTGTACTAAAGTATTTACAAAACTTGTTCTACAAAATATTCATAAGTTAGGCGGAACTATTTGAGTATAGTAATAAGTCAAACCCGAGACAAATATAATGAAAGATGATTCTCTAAATTTATTGGTTCTATATACAAGCGTTTCCTTGAGAACTATAAAGTTGATCGATTCGATCATTTATCGTCGTCGAATATATCCCTGGCTCATAACAGGTCTTTCGGCTTTAAACTTGCATCGAAGAATACGCATATAAGTATGTCGAAATCTGAAATGAGGTGATTTGTGTTAAATAATGTTTTCATATTACCGTGCGTTACATAGAGCATAACAAAGTGGGTTTATCGTTGAGTTAATATAGCACAAAAAATAACTAAACGTCCATAAAACTTCGGGAACTGTTCTCGGAAAAAATGCTTCCCAGCAAACAATTACTAAAATATATTAAATTATAATACATTTTAACATCTCTAGCTTACGATTATATGGCGTCCACGTGGCTATAAATGCACACAAAATAGCTGATAATGTTTTTGCAGCCTTACTCTCCTGTTTACGCTCGTTCTTACGCTGTTCTTTTTCACTTTTGCGCTCAGTTGATGAGAAGTTTTTTAGTATTTTACCGTTCTTCAGTGGAGACGCTTTAATAATAAAAATTGAATTAGTTTTTTTTTGTTGTAAATGTTACATTTGCTCAGAAAACTTTGACGTCGATCATCGCCATTATCGACATGTGGATAATCACTTTTAGAACGATTACGGGCTGGTGTTTCACTAAAATTATATGATCTTCAAAATCTAATAACTGATATTTTACTCAATGAAAGGCTCGCAATTGCTCAAACGAACACTTGGTCGCTCGCCATCCTTCAACTCAATAAGGACCTAAAGTGTTTAACATTTAATGACAGCACAAATAATAAACAATCTCACAGTATAGGTGCTATCTGTAGGTGGACGATCAACACGGTTGTTTTCAAGGGGTCTTGAACGAAATCTCGCTGATCCATTGCGCATTCGTTCACCGGCGTCGGTTTTTTCTTCGTCCTCCTGAAAGATATTATTTAGTATCGTTTACGGAATTATTTAATTTCGATTTAAATGAAGATTTAGATGCCTTTATCTTTTATTTGAGAAAATCGGAATAATTTGAACTTTTAGAAAACTATTATCAACTTATTAGAAATTGATAATTTCAATTTAATTTATTGTCCTTTTCAGATATCGGTGCCTAATGGATAAGCAAAAAAGTTAGAAAAAATGATGTTCTCATTTGGTAAGCCACTCTTTTGTATCTCATCAATGTGTGTTATCTCAAAAAATGGATAAAATACATTGAAGAGAAATAGATGGAAAAGTTATGAAATGTACAATAACAAAAAATTAAATCATCAAACCGACATTGGCTAGAAATTTTGAAGAAATATAACAGAAACATTGAATTAATGAGAAATTATTTAAATAAATTGAAATTTTTGGTTTTACGTTCTCATTGAGATCATGAGACCGTCCTATCATATATTTTGGTACTATTTATTGGTGATATTCTTAAATAAGATATAAATTGTGTCATATTTATTATCTTAGTGTTGTCTAAAATAAATTACTACTTATAATGTTCCTGGATTATTAAAACAGTGTTGTTTATTAATTAATGATCTAGCTATCTTCACCCGAAGTGTGGTAATTACTATTTAGCTAAATGTTAACGTTTATACAGTCTGTTTCAATATCTTAGGTTCACTTGGGTTATTCACTATTGAGTTCTTCAATAATAAGAGTTACAGTGTTTTATAGAGCTCAAAAAAATACATCACTTACGTAAGTTCCAAGTGAATCTAACAATCTAACATTGTAAGATATTGAAACAGACTGTATTCATTTCGACGTGCAAATTAAAAATGATTTTGACGTGAATTTTAAAGACTTTCATTAGAAAATCTCTGATGCTTAATATATTTTTCGAAATTTTAGATTTCAATTATTCTTTTAAGCTCCTGATTTTACGAATACCTTTGGCGTGCTTTACCCATATCATTTTATGCTTTATGACAAAATTATGAATTATGATTAGTGAACATTAAGATAGTAGCTTTACACGCCGAAAGAATATTTGGATTTCGAAAAATTTGGTTTGACAGCATACACATCAAATGAAACTTAATTGAACATTTTTCAATATTTAACCGTGTCTATGTATCGTAATACGGAATTGTTATTATCCCATCTTAAAATATCTAAAAACATGCTATTCTTGCCGAGATTTTTAACATGAACATCTTTTCTGAGCCACCAACTTCATAATTTAATTTGGTGTGCAGCCTATTTTAGTATTTCAGGTAAATATTCTGATGCAATTAAACTTTACCAAATAGTTGGACACGTTGTTTGAAAAATGTATTTTTAAACTAGTTTTGAGAAGTAATTGTACTGAACAATACCGTTTTTCATTAATTTAATGAAAACAGGTAACATAAATCTATGTTGATAACATTCCTTATTATGGAAAGTTGAGAACAAAATTTGTATTTTTTTCTTTTTCAAAAAGACATATCAGATTCGCGAAGACAGACATATTTAAAAAAAACGAGGACATACAAAATTCGTAGGCATTGGCATCAATGGCGGTGAGTTCCTTCTTCTACTTGAACTAAATCCAAAGTGGGAAGATGATAACGACGTATCATCTAAATTTGTCGCCACTAGACCACCCTTGAATTTAATTATAACTTTTTATCTTGTATTTGAATTAATCGTACCTCGGAACTATTATCGTCAGAGAGTGAATTCGTTTTACTCGTGCAATTTCTGAACCACGATCTTCTCTTCGGTTTTCGAGTAATTCCACTGAATATATCATGAATAAGAGTTTATTGACTTTGCTATTACTTTGCTATTGATTCATCGTCATTTCCTTTTTTATGAATGGAACTGTTAGATTTGATAATTGATGTGGATGATGTATCGCGTTTCATCGATCTTCTCGTAAACTGCAAACATAACAATAATAGAGAAGTTAAGTTGATAATATACAAAGGGATTGGAATAATCTTAAAATAAAGGGTTAAAATAATGAAAACGGTTTATAAATCAAACGTATAAAGATGTATTTTGAAAGAGGATATTTTATTAATGAATACACAGCTGGAAAAATTTGGAAATTGGTCTATACCGCCCATATTTGTTCTTGATTTTATCAGTAATGTTAGTCGGCAAAGAAGTCTAAAACACCTATCGTGAAAGGAGCTCAGAAAAGCCAATCAATCCAAAAATTTCTAAAAAAAATTCAAAGCTTCAGAGATATTTTCAGGAAATCCAGTGAAATTGATGTAAAAATTAGATTTAACTTGAATTTGGAAATTAATAAAATGAGTTTAAATATTTCTCAATCGTTATTTTCAATTGGCCTAACAATTATTCATTCACACTTATAAAAAAACAAAAAGTCTGGTTTCAGGAAAATAATTTTCAGAAAAAATATAACATTTTTCACGCCAATTGAAAAAGAAAACGAGCTCAGAAAACTGCTGAAATCTAATATTATGGTAAAATATTCCCGTTTTTCGATAGTTTAATGAAAATCTGACCAACTTGAATAAACGTTTTTGAAGAGTATACGTAAAAATTATTTAGTGAGCTTAAAAATCAGGAGAATCATTAATTCCATTTGGCGTGTTAAATTAGTTATAGATGTAGTTTTCTATGAAATTCAGAATTATTACAAACGATACAAGCAGTTTTCTTATGAGTTTTCGCATTACTTAAAATCTTTTTTTAAATTGGCAGATCCAGCAGAATGAAGCATTAAGTATATTAAAATCAACAACCCATTAGTATCTTTATTCTTAAAAATTAAGTTTGGCCAATTTTATCAATGAAAACATTGTTCGCATGAAATTTAATATTTTAAATTAAATCAAAGTAAGAATGCGAAGCGATGAGAGGAAAGTAGGTAATTCAACTTTTTAAAATGATAAACAGCAGAAAAATCTAGAAAAAGATAATTCTCAACTAAAGTTAGAATGTTCATGAAGTTCTTCCTAATAATATGACATTAATTTGAAATATTCTAAAGGATGGCAACTAGTCAGCAGAAACTCCCTGAAGGACAACAAGGGAAGAAAGGCACAATTTTAAAATTTTTCATAAAACAAATCAAATATATAAATTACTTTATCGTGCGCCCAAGTGAACTTATTTTGATAATCTAAATCGTCAACGATATCGACCTTTAAAACAGACCTTACTGCTGAATATTCAAGATGGAAAAGAATTTTGTGACAAGTGAAAGATGTTATGAATAATGAATATCTAGAAAATGTTACAGTATCATTTTACAAAATAACAATTATAAAGCAGCAACTTCAAATCAAATGAGCAGAATGGACGACAAGAGGTAATCCTGCTTAATACGATACGCTAGATCTTATATTGGAATAAAAATTAATGAACCAAAAATGAACTGAAAGGTTAATTTTCATTTTCCTTATGACATTACCCCTTCTGATTATAAATTTTTCAGTTCAAGGACCCATGAATTATCAGTGTAACAGTGCACGAATCAATATAGCTTAATGGATGGTTGGTGGAATTAAGTTTTCAAAATTTTGTAGAAAGTAATGATGATTATTATAGACTATTATTGTCCTTTTCAGAGATCGGTGCCTAATGGAAGAACAATAAAAGAAGATAAAATGATGGGCGGCCACACGGCCACAAACAACATTTTTCTCAATTCTTCTTAAATATGTGCTTCCCATAATTTCGTCAAAAAGAATGGCCGTCTAAAAAGAGAGACCGTCCAAACCGGAACCTCATTCCATCCTAATTTTTTTCCTCTTCCATTAGGCATCGATCTCCAAAAATTCCCAAGTATGGGGATTACGGTTTCTATCGAGGGGAGGCATACAGTTGCATTGAGAATCATAAAAATCAAAAATATCATAAAGGATAATAAAATTAAAGGGTTTTGTAATACTAAAGGTTAAATATCACAATTCGACTTTAATATTCAAAATAACATTATATGCACCTTCTTATTTTTACGAAAGATTTTAGAGTCATTGTGATTAACAATATCACTATTCCATGTCTGTAATATCAAATTAACTATTTACATAGAAATTTTTAACAAAATTTTTCAAAAAATTGTTACCTGTGTTGCCTGTAGCTTCCCAAACTCCTTTTGCCTTTTCTGCGTTTCCCAATAGACTCTTGTATACAAAATGCACATAATAGTGACGGGAAGATAAAATGCAGCGACTGCGGTTCCAACAGTAACATATGGATTTGTTTGCAAGAATTGCACCACACAGGTTCCAGGTTCGGCTGTGAATTTCCCTTCAATATACGGCCAAGATATAATCCAAGGCGGCCACAGAATCAATGATATAATGTATGTGCAAGCAATCATAGTTAAGGCTTTTTTTGTAGTTCTCCTGAAAATGTGCTGCATATGTTAACGACAGTTTCGCGTCAATAACCTGGGACGATATGATAACGGACGAGTTACTGAGAAATAACGATCAAATGAAATGAGCAAAAGATTGAGAACCGAAGCATTACTCATGAGATAATCAATACATAACCAAAATTGGCACATTGTGTAACCAATATCCCATGATTGCATTGCGGTATAATAGGTAAACATTGGTATTGATATGACACCTGTAATTAATTAAATTTATAGTCAATATTTTTGAATAAAGTTGTTACCTATGGCAATATCAGCTACAGCAAGACTGAATAAAAAATAGTTACTAATTGTTTGAAGTTGTTTATCGATTTTAAAGCTAACCATTACCTGCAATTATTATAATAGAAAGCGCAAAATCAGGACGATGTGTTTCTTCAAATAATTCTTCAGATTATATTGGGTTGAGGAATAAGTCCGTAGAGTTTTTATATTATGTTTTGTTTCACAACAATATTCTTGTTTGGCTAATTTTATATATATATATATATCTGATAGCGCGTTTTCTGCTCTACAAAACTGTTTTTTTAGTTTGTTCTGAAGTTTTTCAGGCTTAAAAATGAACGGTCTAGGAATTATAATCTATTCAATATTAACTATCGCTCGCCCTTGAACAACATGCGATCATAAACAGCAATTTTTGTACCCAATCTTCACCAGAGATTAAAAATGGTACCCGTACGTCAATCTGTAGCAGAGAAAGGAGTGGGTGGCTCTAGGAAAAACACCAAAGCCGACAGTCACGCAAGATCTTCACCCAAAAACAACATGATCTGCGTTTGGTGAAACTGGGAAGGCGGGCCGCACTAAGAAATTCTTGAAAGAAAGACCACATTCAACAATGATTTTTATGTTGCTAAGCTGCGCCGCGTAAATGAGGATATTCAACTGTAAAGACCCGATCGACAAGATCAAGTCTTCTTGCGTCCACGACAATGCCAGGCCGACAACGCCAGTCCAAGAGCTCAACCTGTTGAATTAGACCAAGAGCATCTGAAGGCACTGGGGATGCTCGAAAGAAACGCAATGGTCAACAAGGAACTCTATGTTGCCCAGTTGCGGCGCATAAATAAGGCTATTCGACTGAAAAGGAAGCGCTCGACAAGGCCTAGTCATCTTGCTCCACCACAACGACAGACCGCAAAGTCGTCAAAACAAAAGCCAAGAGCTTGAATGGGATGTTCTTCAGCATCCACCGTACTTTCCAGACCTTACTCTATCCGATTACCATCTTTTCCGCTCCCTGTCAAACCAAATGAGGGATTCTACCTTCGATGGCGAAGAGGAACTCAAAATTTGCTTAAGCAGAAAAAGTGCTATCAGATAAGTACATACACTTTGCCAGAAAATTGTTGAGAATTGTTGAGAATAAAGTTAACATAAAAACTCTACGAACTTATTTGTCAACCCAATATTGAAATGTAAAACTATTAAATTAAATTTAAATTCTACTTTTTCTACTTTATGGAAAATAACTGATTAATAATTACGATTAATATATTAATCCTAAACGAGTTTTGATATTGCAATTCTTAAATTTTATAATTTTTTGCTAGGAAAAGTGAGCATATTTATTTTAACAAGATCAGGCTCCTACGCCAACGTATCGATTAAGGGTTAAATGTGAATAACATGCAGTACCGTTCAAAAGATTGGAAACGCGGGGTTTTCGAGCATAACTCTACGAATACCTCATTTTGTTTTTTTTATTTTTGTATAACACTTGTCCAAAAATTTTCCAACGCTTTCATAAACAACTGACAAATATTTCGGCTCAATACTGGCTCTCGAAAACCAGTTATGCTCGAAAAACCCACCGTTTACAAATTTTTGACCGGTACTGTAATTGCACTCACTATATTAAGATAATCTACTACGGCGAACTGTTTCGCGCCAAGATCACAGTTAAATTTTCTCTGTTTATAAATCACTCCGAGATCGTGGTACCAAAAGTTTTAATACAGGCTATAACCTAACAATTAAGTCAAATATTCTACCGAAGATCACCAACATTGATTTACATAAAATGCATTTAACACTTAGAAAAAACTAACCATTAAATTACCAATCGAAGTAAGAAATGCAAAAATAGATCCGATCGCAATTATAAATATCATTCGCCCCTCATCGCCAAGCAACGACGTCGTTGAATAATTCCCAAAATAAGACGAAGTCGTCGTCGATGATGTCGAATTCGCTTCAACTGACTGACGAATAACTTTCACAAGCATTTGGAATAACTCTGTCTTGCGAAATTCTGGATCATCATCAGTGGCGTCGAGTGTTGACGAAGATGCTTCCATCCTCGCAGCCCTGAAGTTAAACTTGATTTGTATTGTTCAGAAAATAAGGGAAAATACATTATTAGTCTCTGATCAATTTTATATAAACCCATTATTGTTTTAATAACAATAACACTTCAATATTATAAATGGCTAAAAGAAAAACTGAGTAAAATATTTGTTAGTAAAATGGATTATTATAATTGTTTATTTTATTTTCAGATGAGTCTAGAACTAGGCAGTCCCATATGGCGGTCAATATTTACATAAATAATATTACATCTTTAAACATTTAAGACAAGTAAGTATTGCTTAATATAATGAGTAATTATTAAAGAAGGCAATTTAGGTTTGATATCTTGTTTAAATTATTAAGAATTTCTTTTTTTCTCATTTAGTAATTAAAATAGCACCAACATCAAATGTTAAAGGTTTTTTGATTGGTTTAAATATAATATTTATAAACGTATTAAACAGTTTAATAACATAGAAAATATATTTTATATAATTATTGTTATATAATTTAAAGTTGTTTGTGCCCGTCCATCCGAGACTATCATTTTCTCTTTTTTTTTTGCTCTTCTATTAGGCACCGATCTCTGAAACGGACAATATTACATCATAATTATATGAAACTCGCTTATATATATATATATAAATAATTTTTTGGGCGGCGCGTTGCGAACCGCTGCACAGCAAGGTAATTATAAAGAGACTCAAAATAAAACTCTCTTTCTATATATTGTCGCAACGCGCAGATTTTCGCAATGCTTAAAATATTTTTCATTTCTCTATATAAGTTCCCAAGATTCAACAAATAATGCATTATAAAATAGAAGACGCTGAAACATTTCTCTGGTAGTTAAAATTAAGAACGTGGGACATATCACATTCAGATGGAAATTTATTGATAAATTGTTGTCCTTATTATTGATAAATTGTTGTCCTTTTCAGATATCGGTGCCTAATGGAAGAGGAAAGCATTAGGATGGAATTAGGTTCTCGTTTGGACAACCATCTCATCAATGTGTGTTGTCTAAAAAATTGGCAGCTCACATTGTAGAGGAATAGACGAAAAATTCGTCTGTGGTTCATCGGAAACTATTATTTTTTCTTCTTTTTTGTTCTTCCATGAGACCTATCTCTAAAAAGGACAATACATGTTCTAGTACATTAATAATATTTTCGATCAATTTTGCAACTTACTAGTTTCTTACTTACATTACTTTTTTACTTACTTACTCTTACTTTCTTACTTCTTACTTACTTACATTACTAGATAAATATTATTTCTTGCATACACTTATTTACATGTACATAGAAAAGTAATTAATCAATGATTTTCCCTTTTTCCATTATTGTTCTCACATACGGACTCTAAATTGTGTCGTAATCTTTTAAGTTTCTGTCCACGTTTTTTTTTTCAAATTTTCTGTGCGTACACGTATTGTTCCTCTGTGCGTACACGTATTGTTCTTGACCTAATTATATTAATTCGATTAAGAATTAACGTCAAAGTTCTTAACTAACAAAAATACAATAGAACAAACTGTGAATAAGCACGTGGGCTTAAATTTATGGGCTAATACCTCGAGACTAAAAATAACTTTAATTTCGTGTGTCTTTTTTAAAACTGAAAACTAGCACTATAAAAAGGAAATTCTATAAAACGGCCGCACCACAAATTGAATGGCTATGTTGGAGGCTCAGAAAAGATGATCATGTTGCAAGTCCCGGTAAGAAGCGCATATTGTTATATAGTTTAAGACGGTCTAGTAACAATGGCGTGTCAATTTATATAAAAATAATACGTGTAAATTAGTAAGATACGTTTAAATATTGAATAATACCTAGTTATTAGTCATATTATTTTGAGTGCAGCCGTTTGAATTGACGGTCATCCCAAATTGAATGATTAAGTTGAGGGCTCAGAAAATATGCTCATATTGCAAATTTCGGCAAGAAGCGCATATTATAGATAGTTTAAGGCGGGCTAGAAAAAATGAGGTATCAAGTTATAGGAAAATAATACGTGTAAATTATTAATACACGTTTAAAATTTGAAAAATGTTCATTTCGATTTGGTGTGGACGGGAATTGCAATATTTTTTCTGAATTTTCAAGCTTAAACTCCAACTAATCAGTTAAAGTATGTTGCGTTAAAAAATATTATGACCAACGGCACTAATTTTTTATAATAAGGGGAATTATGAAAATATTAAGAGAATCGATTTTCCGATCTGCTGGAATCAGTTATTATTTATTAAAATAATAATTAACTTGACTATACATAAAGTTCCAAGTTAAGTAACATTCCCTATAAAATATTATAATTATTGTGCTCCGTGCTGTTTGATTTGGACATACGTATTGTCATGACGGTTGAGCACCTTGAAAATAGCAAACAAAAATATGAAAAATTAACTATTACCATTTTGTACTGAAATTATTTTAACTAGGAACTAATGATATTAAAAATAATAATAAGGAACGTTTGTTACGAATAAAGTAAAACAATTTCATTGATTATCCAATAAATGGGCAATTTGATAATATTTCCTGAATAATTTCCAGTAATCAAATTAACGTTTATTGCTGTGAATTGTTTACCAATAACTTATTTCTAACTGAATAATTAGTGCATGTAAAATTGAAGAAAATTTTTTCGAGTTAAACAATACCTAGAAATAACCTTTACTAAATCAGAAATTTATGTAGAAAGTAATTAAAGGATTGATAAATCATTATTTTACAAAAAAAACTGATTTTATTTATATAGTCATCTATTTTTAGCTTTGTTTTTAACTTTTGGTGTCAAAGAAAATAAACTCAATACTGGACGTTCGAATAAGCATTACCTAGTGACGTTGAAATGAACTAAACTCTGTTTGGGAACATTAAATATTAGATATTGTCGTGGTGTAGGTTGATGAAAAATTAGGGGTAAAGGAGCATACCCCAAAAAAAGATGGTCTCGCTTGAGACAGGTGTAGATTTAATTTGCAATTTGTTTATTATTTCGCATTTCTTTTTTTCATCACATTTTTTGTTTTATATTGTTTTCTCTTACTAAATTAGTTGTTACATCAACATAATACATACTACATAATACAACACATAATAAATGCGAAATAATAAACAAATTGCAAATTAAATCTACACCAGCCCAAGCGAGACCATCTTTTTTTGGGGTATGCTCCTTTACCCCTAATTTTTCATCAACCTACACCACGACAATATTTCAAATGAATTGAAAAATACACCAAAATAAAATTGTTTGTTTGAATTCAACTATTTCATGTTCAACTCAGTAGAGCATGAATCGTATGAACTGTGAGACACCAAGCCGATTCGACATGCTCTTCTCATTGACATAATTTAGAAACTTTTTAGAAATAGGCATCGCTATGGGACATTTAATATTGTATTAATAAGAAATTGATACTGAGCTCCTGGCTTTACTATTACAATTGCACGCCACCCAGTATTTCATTGAATGCACTAGACCTTCATTTACAAACTGAATTTTATGAAATATTGATTTTCGTACTTAAGAACGATGTTAAATTGATATTTAGGAAATACGTAATTGAATCTAGTAAAATCGACATTTGCGGGTTTCATGCTGCAATTGCACGCCAACTGGAAGGCTAACAAAACGTGGTCAGAAAACGTGCTCAAATCTAATATTTTGTGAAGATTTAAATATTTTTAGAGAGTTTAAGAAAAACCTAACAAACTAGCGTAGACAATATTACTGTTAAGTGTACATGAAAATTGTAAGACAAGCGGAAAATTGAGAAAATCATTATTTGCACTTGACGTGCAATTTGTACGAAATTTAATAAAGTTGGATATTCGAACATACTTATTGATAGATATTTTCCTTTTCAGAGATCGGTGCCAATAAAAGAGGAAAAAAATTAGGATGGAATGAGGTTCTCGTCTGGACGGCCTCTCTTTTTGGACGGTCACTCTTTTTTCGAAATAATGGGCAGCACACATTGAAGAGAAATTGACGAAAAAGTCATTTGTGGCCGTGTTGCCGTCCATCATTTTCTCTTCTTTTATTTCTCTTCCATTTGGCACCGATCTCTGCAAAGGACAACAAAAGTCTAACGAGCAAGACTTTCTAGAGTAGAAACTTTAAATAAAAGACTAATAAAAATTAAACCAATTAATATAACACGTAAAATATATTGCTAAATATTCCAGATAACAACTAAAACATTTTACAAATTAGAAAACAAGAAAATAATATTGCGTTTCGAGAAAAAAACTTCAATATGATACATTTTCAGCAAAAATCATAGATAAAGGATATTTTAATATATTTATAAACGAACCGAAATGAATCCAGCGACCATTAATACTTTCCCAGCTCGCCGACTACCAAAAGGGTGCAATTTAATATTTTAGCAAAAAACACATGTTCAAAGTTTTCCTTATTTATTATTCAACTCATATGAGCTTCATTCATAGTTTATTGTTTTTTACACTTTCTCTGAACAATTTTTGAACAAGTAAATAATAAAAAAGTTTTTATCGTTTATTAGAGATTTTTAATTCAAACTTCCTTATTTTTATTTGTTTACAATTAAAAAGATATGAAATGTAAAATTTGAAAAAGGTGACAGTGATCAGTAGAATAAATTGAAATGAGAAATAGCGGAATTAATACTAAATTATTATCAAAATCTGAGAAATTGACAGTTCCAATTTTATTTTTATAAAAAATAAAAGTAATAAATCTGACGTGATCTAGAAATTTTGAAGAAATATAATGAAAAGCAGAGAAATTTTTAAAATAAATTGAATATTTATTCACGTTCTCATTAAGATCATTGAAAATAATTCAAAAATGATAAAATCAAACTATTCATATTCTTAGATTTTGATAATAATATTTTAAATACTGTTTGGAGCTTATTGTTATAGTCAATCAATTGATCCCTTTCTTGGTTCTTTGGGATTTATTGCAATAAATATATCGTTAATCAACTAGATATCTTCAAAATAAGGCTATATTATCAGGATTTTGTAATTTTTTGTATTATAATCTTGTGAGATGATTCTTAATTGAGCTGAGAGAAATATTAAGAAAGTTTACAAGAGTAAATCCAAAATGATGATCCATTAAATAATTTTAAAATGACACGCAGAAAACTTCTAATTGTCTAATAGATTTGCAAAATTTATATCAGATAAAGCATTCTCATAACTTCTAATAAAACTATCTAACAATGCCAGAATTTGAGCAATAAATAAATTTTACATGAGCTAACCAGGAACTTGAAACAAAATTAACATTTTCCAGTTCCTCTAATTGTCATATAAACAACAAGGTAACCTTAAACACTTAAAAAGGATAACATGAATAAATAAAAAAAGATCAAATAGATTGGGAAAAGAGAAGAAACAACCCCTAATAGGAAAACAAACAAGCGGATGTGAATATAATAAATTAGTGGATGGTTCAACGCATTCCCTTTATAGATTCTTAAGCTAACTGGAAACTTTGTGGAGCTTATATTGGTATGTATGTGCGTTCTCTTATTTGTGTACTAGGTGGGTTGATAGACACAAGAAAATGAATTCTGATTATGAAATGATGAAATGCTTTTGCTTATGTTGATAGAAGTTCTGATAGAAGTTCTCTTTTGTCTTACAAAACCAATTGGAGATGATATCACTTTTAGAAAAAATTGTTGCCTTGGTGCAAAAATTTGGTGACTTGTGAGAATCGAATTTAGATCGCATTGAAATAGAAAAAAATGATAGATTTATTTATGTTGAGCCTGCAGCCAGATTTGATATGTTGCTTTCATACCGTAAATGTACGTTACTTTTCATAGGTATAAAGTTGTATATTTGTTTCATGAATAAAAAATGAAGCTTTTAATTGTATTAAGTTGATTATATAGTGTGGGTACATTCCTATTAGAATTAAGTGAGGAGTAATCTGACAAGCAAGGGAAGTCACTTTAGCGTCCGCTTGAGATTTTGATGAGACTTGCAGCATTGATAGGTTCGGATGAGCTGATGCGGCCAAATCCGTTTTCAAAATCGACGCAATTTTTCTCTGAGCAGAGATATGACCCGCCAAAGAGCTAATCGTATATGTGAAAATGAATAATTGCGCCGATTTTGAAAATTGACCTTGGAATAAGAATCTATAAATGGTTTAAGTCGCATCAAAATCTCAAGCGGACGCGATAGTGACTTCCCTTGCGAAATTTTAAAAATTGTAGATTTCGTTTTATCTACATGTTTTAATTTCAGATTATTTCTCACTTAATTTTGACATATATGGCCCACACTATATAAGAAACTGTTTTTAAGTACGCTTTCTAATAGCTTAGTTACTTGTAGAGTAAGCTTTTGTTTAAACGATTCATTTGACATGTGAGTGACGTGAGAATAGCTGTACTGTATTAAAATCTTGAATAACTATTAATAAGCTTGTTAGTGGTTAATATTATTATATTTTATACTTAAACGATTTACCCTACTTATAAATTTCGTATATTTACGTGTTATAATTATCCAATTGTTAAAGATGTGCAAATTGAAAACTGGGGTTTTATTAAAATCTAGGAAAAGCGGAAACTGCTCCAATAGGAAAAATAATATACCCTATTTTACCGTTTCATTGGATTCCTCGACGCAGACGGTTATGTTTTGATCATTTCGATCAAAAGAGAAAATATAACAGAAGCTGTTATGCACAAAAGTAGTGAAGAATTTCTCCTCCTCCGATGGGAGAAAGGGGGAGGGAATGGTTGTTTTTTGTTGTTGCTCTTATGATTATCATTATACAAGGAATATAAGAATTAAAAATGGATATATGAGCGAAGTAAGCTACATTTAAAGATAAATTTTAAACTAATGAATTGGTAGTGAAAATGAAACACTCTTGATAGTATAGTAGGTAAGCAACTTGAGGGATGAATAAAGATGAGATATCTTATTAAAACTTCATAGGGGAATTTACGATCAGTGAACTGACAAAACCAATATAGGCACATGAAAAGTGCCGGATCAATCCACCCATAAAATGTGTTAGGAAAAAGGAAGGATGACAAATATGGAGCATGCTTATCTGACAACACTCTACACTGCCTAAGGGATGATATTGGAACAAATGTGGGGCTCACGAGAAAAGGTGGATTAGGAAAAATATGCCTGTTTCCTGAAGTTTTCCTTAGTCAAACATTTTTTTACTAGGGGAGCTTAATCAGCTGTGCACGTTAGCAGTTATACCGGGTGGACTGACTAACTATCCTCAACCATTGGACGTTGCTGTGAATAAATCATTTAAGGATAGATTAAGGAGTAGCTGGGAATCTTGGATGGCCGATTTGAGCCAAGCAACGTTCACTAGAAATGGGAACCGAAAGAGACCGTCGTACGCAACAGTGACATATTGGGTATCCAACAGTTTTTATAGAATTTCGGATGATGTTATTTTTAACGGATTTAGAAGATCTTTAAGCCAAGATTATGATAGTGTTATGGAATTTTTATGTGATAGATTCAAATGTCTTTAATGTGCTAAACTTGTTAGATATATAAGCTTTTTATTCTTATAGGTTTTGATTTTTTTGATAGTTAATGTATCCAAAAACTTGTTATCGATTAGTCAATAAACTATTCCAACTTTTATTTTGAGTAGAACTGTATTCAATAAATATTCTGATGACAGACGAGTGTGTGGAGACATTAGACACGAAATGAGGGAAATCTATCTCTCAATCCACCACCCCCCACCACATTCGAAATAGTGTACGAACGAAATCCAATAAAACGGTAAAATAGGGTACATTTCCTCAAAAAATCACCGATTATTACATCAAATTTTTATTCTTTTCGTTTTTATTTAAAAACAAAAAAAAACATCTCAAAAGAATCGAACCATCATATATTTTGCGAGAATCAAATTCTCTGCCAGGTATGATACGCATCATCTTATAGCCTAATTAATTAATCCATTGAAGTTTGAGGAAGTTTTAAATGAGATCTTCCCTACATTATCATTTATCTAGATCTTATAGGATAGTTTTATTAATTCAAAACCTGAACACAAGGTTGACAAATCTAAAATTCATTTTTTAGATTCATTTTAATCACAAAAGTGAACAAGCTTCTTCTATCATTGTTAATTAAGTACATAATTTGAAAGTTAATCAGTAGAACATTAAGTACTTATTATCAAATCACTTCAATTTAAAAGTGTTGCGATATTTGTAGTTTTAACCTTCATATTTTAATCATAACATATCCAAAAATATAAATTTAATATTTTTAGAGACTTTAAGATAAAACTGAAAAACTGGCGTAAACAATATTTGTGTAAATTACACGTGGAAATTGTAAGACAAACGTAAAAATAAGAAAATAATTGTTCCGATTTAGCGTGCGGCTAAACTATATTGGAATACGTTTTCTGAGCTCTCCGTTTGAACGTTTCATTTGGCTCGGGCAACTAGGTTATTTGACCGTTGGAATTGTTTAAGATATGTCATTAAAATTAAAAATTATCAATTTGATTTTTTGAATAATTTAATAGCATCTAAAACGTTTACAAACTTAACAATGAAGATTGAGCGCATTGATCAAACATTTATAAACTATTTAAAACAGTACAATAAAATTGTTTTAAGCTTAAATTATAAATATATGATTTACCAAAGTTAAATCCAGAATTTTCATAAATTAAACATTACTTATCAACAAAAAAAATGTAAATCGAATACGATATTTATTATTACATTAATAAAATTAAAAAAAAAAAACTCCAATAAATATTCCAAGTAAAGGATAATATCATAAAATCGTCGATGAACATTGGATGCATTGAAACACAATATTTGATAGCGATGGATAGCCAAGCCAATGCAAACAACCGCAGTAAGCAACTAATCAAACGTTATCAGACGAGTAACTGAGCCGAATCCCGTCGAGGGCGAGATGGATGAAGGATCGCAAAAAGAGCGCCATCTACTGAGATTTTTGTTTGCATCGAGCCAGCAAGACGTGTGATAGCTGATGATTGTCAAAATAATCAACAATTTGATTTGGGTTTGCTGATGGTTTTATACTGCTACTGATACAGGTCGTGTTTGTTTGTGGGAAGTGCGAATTTTCATTTTAAAAAGTACTTTTTTCCTGTATATACATATTAACAGGAAAATATTAAGGATACAATGTATGGTAACTGAAAAAAAATAGAAAGCATTAGCTGGCTCCCATATACAATTTTTTTGTCCACTATTATTAATACAACACGCCAAATGGTATAGATATAAACTGAGCTCAGTAAATGTGCTCAAATCAAAATTTGCGACAAGATATTAATATTTTGGGTAGTTTAAGAATAACTTGTTTAAATTGTCCTATACCGTATTTTCTAGGAAGGCTTTAAAATATTTTAACACACTCTTAAAAATCGCTATTTCAATCTGGCGTTATACAGTAGATTTTTTAAAGTTTAAGTCTCACAATCAGGGATTGATCGTAAAAAGTTAGTGAATTTTTATATAATTTAAACAAACTTAAAAAACTTTAGTTTAATAAAGCCATAACATTCCAAATGAATTTCTATAAATAAAAATTCATTCAAACCTACCACATCGTAAAAATTTAAAGTGTAAGAGATGTTTTAAGATAAGTTTTTGATATTGACATATAAGTTAGTTTTGAAATTACACGTGGAATTTAATAAAATGTGTTTGCATATTTCATATTCATCATTTACATTTGGCGTGCCATAAATTTTTAAAACCTTCAATCACTGTCATTTTACTGTTTGGATGAATAAGGAAAATGCAAAACGATCTCACGTCAAATGAAAACGAAGATTTTGCCTAATTTAAAAGCTTTTTATTGATATCCACTTGTTATGTAAGAAATAATTTTTACAGAAACATTAGATGGTTCTATTAAAATATCTCATATAATGGAGATTTACAGGATATGTCATGTTTAAATTACGTTTCTGATCAGCACTCAAAATCGAAATAGAGGTTTTGCGATTTTTAAACGTCTGTAGAAATTTTTACTTTTTAATTTAGTTAATTTCTATCAGAAAAGTTAGATTTGAACATGCTTACTGAACTCATTTTATTATCATACGAGTTGGGATGTGATCAGCTTTTACGAATTCATTTGGCGTGCGATCTCATTGATATCTTGGTAAAATCAGGACCTAGAACTGACGTTTTATACTTTCTCAAATGACACGTTAATAAATGAGAAGTATAATACAAAACAAAAAAAAGAACAAAGAGAAATGTTGTTAATCGGCATACTTTATCAGTCTACTTTGCATATTCGTAAGATTCTTTCTGTTTTATTTCATACATATATTTTGTATATATTTTCTTATTTCTCTTATAGATATTGCTCAGTTTAGCTGTCCATTCATCCACTCGACACGATAGATGCGCATATACAAAACATTCTGGAGGAGCAAGTGTGAACAAGAATTTTTATGGGATAATAAGTGGCACCACTAATCTTGCACACACAAGCATCCCTTCTAATGGAGTTTTAAGAACAAGAATATTTGTGTTTCGAATGTGGTGTGATTGAGAAAGCTTTCGGCACACACAAATTTGCTCTTGTTTTGTTTATTGTTTGCAGACGTGTTCGAGAGTGTTACCAAAGTTTGGTTCCTTGATATATGATGAAAGTAAATAACACAAAATACACCAATAACACTGAAATAAATCAAAGAGTCTATAATGATAAGATTCTTGTTAACTAGAATGCTCTTTTTCTCGATACATTTCTTGATAATATGTTAAAAATCAAAAATTGTCATTTTGAATAATTTAAAGTCTAATTTAAATTTGGATAACTTTAAAAACACTTTTTAAATGGTTTAAGAAATATATTAAATTTGTAAAAATACTTTAAGGAGCATAAGAGAGTTGTGGTCTCGCAAAGAGGCAGTTGGTGTCGATTTAATTTTCAATATGTTTATTATTTCACTTTTCTTTTCAAGACATTTTTTACTTTATCTTGTTTTTTCTTAATAAATGGGTTATTAACAAATCTAATAATATAAATTTCTGTACAATCGTTTTGTTTTAGATTCGGAAATGACCAACAGGCAAGGGAAATAGTAGACAAATTGAAAATTAAATCGACATCTCGGCCTCTTCATCTCGGCTCCTAAAAGACTTCCTTACTTATGCTCCTCAATGTCATTTTCTCATTAAACATCACCTTGATAATATAAAATTACGGAAAAAAACTCCAATTTCCCTAAACCGCGCCGCATTGCAAAAGACTTCGCACCAATTGCACGAACACGATCTTTTAATTTAATAATTATTTTTTAAGCGAATCGTTAGTTTAATTGCTATAAGTTGTTTCAAAAGTTATAGTAGATATAATAATTTTGTTTATACATTGAATTTTCTTAAATGCACATGTTCCCTTCGAACATTTAAGAAAGATAGTTTTCGTACAATTGGTGTGAGGTCTTTTTCAATGCGGCGCGATTTAGCGGCATTGAGTGCGAACATTTTTCATTAAAATTAATTTAGTTAAACCAAAAACAACTTGAATAAACCATAGGCCGTATACAAGAAATTGTTTATCCGGTAAATAGTGATGGAAAATCATTGATAAACTACGTTTTTAAGAAACTATATTATCAAAATATAAGAAAATGAAAATTCAGTTTCAACATTTTTGAATTATTTTCAATGGTCTCAAAGAGATCATGAAACAAATATTCAATTTATATTAATAATTTCTCTGTTTTTCATTATATTTCTTCAAAATTTCTAGATCAAATCAGATTTATTACATTTATTTTTTATGAAAATAAAATTAGAATTGTCAAAATTGATAATAAATAAGTGTTGAAAGCCTATTCTAGTGTGAATATTCTTATAACATTACATATTTAGCATTAATTATATATCAGAAACTATCAAGAACACAAATAAAATAACAAATAAAATATTGAAAATAAAAATAATTTATTGAAAGGTTGAGTTTGCAATTGGTGCGAAGTCTTTTGAAATGCGGCGCGGTTTCGTAGCAGTGGAGTGTAAAAGAAAAATTATCGAGTGATCTTAAAGAAAATCGATTTTCTAAACTTTTCTTTCACATTGTAATTCAGATTATTACCACTAATTTCTTTAATTTCTAGAATAGTTCATTGGATTGGGTTAAAAAATCGAATTTCTTTTTTGGGTAGATGTGAGTTAACTTAAATCCACTTAGGTTATTTGAAGATTTTATTGATAACTAGTGCCTTTTTTGAAAAACCCTGTGATTGAAAAATGTTGTTTTATGATTCTACGCTTTTAGACTAATATGAAAATTTAAATAAGTCTAAACGTTCTTTGTAGACTAAATTCTGATTGAATCTTGCGCTTTCTCGTGAATTTACGTTGCATGATTCAACCGAATTGCATCATATACATTACAAGTCATGATTATATAATTTTTTAGATATTCTTAAAATATCTCTAAAGCTTTAAATTTTCTCGAATTTTTAAATTTATGTGACTCTTCTGAGGTCCTGTTTTTGCCAGTTTGTTTGGCGTGTTAATTTTTAGTTGACTTCTACCTATGCAAAATAATAATAACCTAACAAAACGAATAAGAAACATTTCCGATAGCACAAATAAAAAATGTAGAATATAAATCTACATAGCTTTTACCAAAGTGAGCAATAAATTAGGAAATAAAAGAAAATCTTTCAATTATAACTATTCCTTCAAGTGTTCTCGTTTATGAAAAGAAGCACTCAAATAAAAAAAACCATTGTAACCAAAAAAACGATCTTCCAGGAAGATTTTTGATCACAAAAGTGGGTAAGTTATCAATTTCAAAAGATGGCTCTCAACTTGCGCTCAAAACCACTTGTCACCATCGGCTCATACCGTCATAACAATGAGTAGAATATCAAAAAAAAAAAAACAATTGCGATGTCTACTCAGGAGAGTGTAAAAGAGATCTCTCAATGCAAACAGTTCGTTTTTGAATTATTCTTAATAATATTGGTAGTCAATAAAAAATTGATATGAGAGGATTCATCTTGATTGGCAAATAAATGTATGTAAGACTTAACTCGCATTACAGTTACAGTACTTTAATATAAATGTAAATATAATAATTGGTAAATCTCTTATCCTACATCATCTTCTTCTTCGAGTAGAAAAGATAAGTAATTAGCGAAAAAATGTGTCAAATGAAATCAATCAAACTCGTGTTTTATGGCGAGCAAAAATTAATTTCTGTCAGGCTAAATTAGGTTGTATTCCCAATTAGAAAATTAAGTCAAGTGGTAATAAACTTTTAAATAAACATACAAAATCAAAAAATTATGTAAACAGAAATTTGAAATCAGATTCAAATGTTAATGGTTGGGATTTTTCGAAACATTTGTTATTTTGGTTCAAAAAAGTAGAAGTCTTCTCAAAATCAATTGGGTCTCGTTTGTAGGTACTGAATGTGTTTTCATTGAGGATAATGAAAAACAATTAATTTTTCATACCTACTGAACGCCCTCGCAAATCTTAAAATTGAAAATGAAAATGTGTCATGGATCGGGTGACACCTTGCCTCGATATTATTAGAACTTACTAGAAGTTAACAAAAACTGTTGGTGACGAACGACGGAAAGCGGAAAATTGAATTCTGTGCAACCCTGCTATATAGACTATTTCAATTTTTTTGACGACGCATTGCAAAAACCTGCGCGCACGTTGATTGAAATGTTCGGTTCAGTAATGACCAAAGTACAAATATTCTCATTGAATGATTTTTTATTACAAGGATGTTGATCAAATCGTGTATTAATGAGCAAATTTCAATGCTTATTTTGGCAGTGTTCACAATGATTTTTCCAAAATTTTATGACGGATTCATGCTGGATACAAGATTCTTTAATGCATAATTCTTTTGGTTTTTAAAGTTATCTGGATTTTCACCGTTTTCCGATGTAATTAAATTATTGAAGAAAACAAGATCTTAAATAAAACCGTATCGATGAATATGAGTTGTATTTGGATAAGTTATGGTACTAATTATGACGAATCGATTAGTGTATAGCTTTTATTTGTAGTAATGAAAATTTTCGAGATATTCTTATTTTTATAAAACATACCCTAATCGCTCATAATTACTTTAACTTGAGAATTCTTTACCTAACAGGAAAATTACAGTACTCTCTTTTTGCGTTTTTCTAATGTAATTGACGAAATACTGTAGGGAATATACTTAAATATGAGGAGGGGTTACTGATGGTCATAAAGCATTTAGAATAAACTTGAGGTTTTGCACGCCAAATGAAAATGACGATTTTGCAATATTTACACACATTTTATTATGTTCACGTGTTAGATACAATATTGATTTGCACGTTAATTTTACAGGCTACTCTTCAAATATATCTAAAGCTTTAAATTTTCTCGAAATTTTAAATTTATGTGACTCTTCTGAGGTCCTGTTTTTGCCACTTCGTTTGGCGTGGTTTGGCGAATATTGTTTTTTCCCGCATTTTTTTTTGGTCTTATTCATTTTCAAGTTGTATTGTGACATGACTTGATTGAAAATGATTTATGGGTAAGTTTCAAATCAAGTTTATTGCATTTTTCGCTAAAACGTAAAAGAAATAACCAAGAAAAGCACATTGGAACAATGGCTCTTGGTGCATAAACTGGTTGAGATTTAAAGAAATGTGAAACTATGTGAGTCACATTTAACTAACCGGAAAGCGTATTATTAAAATTTAAAGATGTTATATATATATATATATACGTCAACCGTAAAATTGTTAGCGTCAGATATAATTTTATCAAATACTGCAGGTGCAAAAAACACGTGTCAAAACATTACCATTGAGCGCATTTTAAAAGTGTGTTCCAATCTCGCCAAACCCATTTTTAATCAATATCGATAACGTTTTACAATTCCAATTTTATTTTTATAAAAAATAAAAGTAATAAATCTGACGTGATCTAGAAATTTTGAAGAAATATAATGATAAACAGAGAAATTATTCACGTAAATTGAATATTTGTTTCATTTTATCTATGAGACCATTGAAAATAATTCAAAAATGATCAAATCAAACCTTTCATATTCTTAGATTTTGATAATAGATAGAACAATTGAGATTTATATGTTCACGCCAAATCGAAAAAAACGATTGTTACGATTTTTGGAAGCAATTAAAAATCAAACTTTGCGTTTTTTGGTTATTGCGTAAAATAAAATCCATTAGGTGTTATCTGCGTACTTTGTGCATATATGCGGATTATTAATTGTATTACTTTTAAATTGAATATGATAAAAAGGTAAAAAGGACTTTATTTACCAAATAAGATAACACTACAACATAAGTAGTGGTTATAGATTTTAAGAACTTAATTTAAAGCTAAAATTTTTAATCAGGAAAATAATGAGAAAAAATTTAAAAAATATGAATAACTTTTGAGCTCTGCCGAGGGTAGAACTTCCATAGATTCAATTCCTATCCCATATCACTACCACTCGGCCATCAAACCACATTTGAATATGTAAATGAGACTGATGATTAGATGAGAACAATTAATATTCAATTTAAATCATAGGTCGTGATATTAGGACAAGATTTTGAACTTTCGCATTTTATTTTACGCAATAACCAAAAAACGCAAAGTTTGATTTTTAATTGCTTCCCGATTTTTATACGTGTGTGAAAATTATTACGCCTTTATATATAACAAAAACGTTTTTACTGAAATTTAATTAAGAATGTCTTGAACCATCTAAAAATATTAATATCTTTCTAAAAAGTTAAATTTCAGCATTATAACTGAGACCATTTTATTATCATACAAGTTGGGTGTGGATGTTTCAGTTGTGCGTTAAGTCTTTCTTATTTAATAACAAGGAAGACACTCAAATATCATATTAAATCTTATATTTTTAAGCTCTTTTGGTAAGGTAATTTGGTAGTTCATATTTCATAAACATGTGACGAAGAAAATTAAATATTAAGGTAAATGAAGGCAAAATAAAGAAGCGAAACCTCTTAAAATGAATGTGTAAGTATTATCAAAATATAAGAAATTTAAAATTCAAATTCAACATTTTAGAATTATTTTCAATGGTCTCAAAGAGATCATGAAACAAATATTTAATTTATTTTAATAATTTCTCTGTTTTTCATTATATTTCTTCAAAATTTCTAGATCAAATCAGATTTATTACTTTTATTTTTTATGAAAATAAAATTGGAATTGTCAATTTCTTATATTTTGATAATATTTTTTCACAGTCAATGATAAAATTCAACAAAAATTAAAATACTAGAGGCTAATTATGTAATCTGAATGTAAAAATGAAAATTTACGGAAAAAATAGATATCAAACATTAATTTTCTTATTGAAAGAAATTATTCTCTTCGCTTTTTTATGCTTATTCAACAGTTGCTCAACATACGGATTGGCTATCGATTATCCATCAATCACTTTGGTTATGTTTTGAGATGAAGTTGATATAAATATACTCGTTTATTTCAAATAATTGGGTAATTAACTTTATGTTTATTATCTTACGCATTTTCTAATAATTTGGAATAATATTAGTTTAAAAAAGTAGAACATTTACAAATAACTCTAAAACTGATTATATCAAATTTTTTGAAAACGAGCATAAATTAAGTAATCGCGAATAAAAACAACTAAAAAGAGCGGAAATTCGAAGATTGAAGAATGAGCGCGAGTTTAGCAATTCCCATGGCGGCAATATTCGAATATCCACCCTCAACTTTCGCAGTACATTTGCTTATTGCTTATGATTATAGTAAGTATTGAAGAAATAATTGAGGATGATTTTTAATGAACGTTTTAAAGAAATCTGCGTTGTTCTGAATACACGCACTCGCACGCCAGGTAAGGTATCAAAATGAGCTCAGAAAAAGTTCTCAAATCGAAATATTCCGGATGATTTTAATGTATTTAGATAGTTTAAGAAAAGCCTAGTTAAATCGTCTTGAAATTAAAATATATCAAAAAATCGTTATTTCCATTTGGCGTGAATTAAGGATATCGATATTTCGATATTAAAGTATTGTCTTTTTCAGAGATCGGTGCCTAATGGGAGAGGAAAAAAAGGATGGAATGAGGTTCTCGTTTGGACGGCCATCTTCTCACCTCTCATCAATGTGCGTTGTCTCAAAAAAATTGGCAGAGCACATTGAAGAGGAATAGACGAAAAAGTAGTTTCTGGTCGTGTGGCCATCCATCCGAGACTATCATTTTTGGGCTTTTTCAACAAAACGTTTACGAAAAATTTTCATGTGACATAAAATATATCAATTTAAAAATAATTATTGGGTTCATATTTGTATGTTTATACCAAAAATTTTATTTATATTCATTCAGTTTGAAATTCCTCATATTTCCATATTTATATTCAGCTTTGCGCCTTTCGAAAAATAAAACTTTCGATTTCTTATTTAAAGATTAATTCAAAATCTTAATGGCCAGATTTTATTCACAACAACTGCTAAACATGAATTATCCTGAATTATATCTAAACACGACATAAACCAATATTTTTAACACGCAATAACATCTAACCTAATTGGAAATTAATCAAAAACTTAAACGTACCATTTTGATAATATTTGATTGAACAATAATCCTTATTGATAATTATATGGACAATATAGATGTGTTGCCTGAAAATACGTAAAATGTGAAAAACAAAATCTCTGTAATAGAAGTGAGAAAGAAAATTTATCTTTAAAACAATTAAAATATTTTGGAATGAGACGAGAAGGAATAAAGATAGGAGATAATTGAATAATGAAAGGAATGGAAATCTGGAGCTCAGCACGAGAAAGATTTTATTTGCTCTTTTGTCACAATTTCTATATATAGAATGTGAAATTACAATTTTAATTAGTTATTGTATGCGATTACTTGAAATTATCCAAATACTAATGCTAAAATGATTTTAGAATAATTTTTTTTACAAAAAGTTCTCATATACACTTTGTCAGTAATAAATAAAAAGTATAACTTAACTGGATATCAGAGAATTATGTCTAAATTGTCTAGAAACAAGTAAAATTTGTAGACTCATCCTTTAAATATTGAAAAATTAAACATTTCTTATTTTTTGTTATCCTTATGAAACTGTTTTCGATTATTATATATATATATATATATTGTCGTGGTTCACGTTCTTGAAAAAAACTATTTAAAGGTGCATTCCGAATAATAAAGTGGTCTCGCTTGAGACAAGTGTAGATTTAATTTTCAATTAATCTATTATTTCGATTGTCTTTGAATATCATATCCTAAATATAATATATGACACATAAAATTGTGTTATTATAATTATTATTAATGTAACAACCAATCTATTAAGAGAAAACAAAATAAAACAAAAAAGTGATGAAAAAGAAAAACTAAACAATACACAAATTGCAAATTAAATCGGCATGACCATAAGCGAGACCATTTTTTCGAGACCAGAATTATCCTTTAAACCTGATTTTTCAATAATCTGCACCACAGAAATATATATCAGGGTTGCACGGAAATTGATTTTTTCAAACGCCAAGCAGAAAATAGAATTGGAACTCGAAAATCGACGGTAAACGTAAAACGAAAAATGGGAATTGTAATTCCGTGCAACTCTGATATATATTTCTGTGGTGCAGATTATTGAAAAATCAGGTTTAAAGGAGAATTCTGGTCTCGAAAAAATGGTCTCGCTTGTGGTCATGTCGATTTAATTTGCAATTTGTGTATTGTTTAGTTTTTCTTTTTTCATCATTTTTTTGTTTTATTTTGTTTTCTCTTAATAAATTGGTATATGAATTCCTTTCTGTTCCTCATAAAATTCTTAATTTTTTGATACGCAACTTCACCCCAAATTGAATGGTTAAGTTGGGGGATAAGAAAAGATGCTGATTTTGCAAATTTCTGCGAGAAACGCTGTTTTTAGATAGTGTAAGACGGACTAGTAAAAATGACGTGACAAGTTATATGAAAATAATACATGTAAATTAGTAAGATACGTTTAAAATTGACAAAGAATTCATTTCCATTTGGCGTGCAACTTGACTTGGTTACGGTAAGCGATGTTTAGTTTATTGAATGTTTAAACATTTAAAAACGACAACTTTTCTTAAAAGTCTATTCTTATTTTTACTTTTGTATGTTATTAAATAGATAAACCAATAATATTGAAAAGCTCTATGCAATTGGCGCATTTTTTAACAAATTTAATTTTATGGACGCCAATTAAAAATGGCGATATTTTCAATGTTTTAACTGATTTCATTAGTTTCTACATTCAAGTTAAAACTATATTCACTTCAGTTTTACATGTTCTCTTTAAAATATCTTTGGGGTATTGAATTTTTTTAGAAATTTTTGTTTCAAATGCCTCTTCTGATATCCTGTTGATATTGTGTACGAAAAATATGCACATAGTAGTTGTAAAAACAAGAAAGCCATTCTGTTAGCTGAGAAAAAAAAGAGCTTAAATTTCGAACGATCAAAAGTACAGATTTCCAATTTAACACTATTCACGTGGTACGATTCAATACAGTTTGGGTATCCTGTTTGGGTATGTCATACAAGCTATATTCTAATATAGCTTGTCCTTTTCAGATATCAGCGCATAGTGAAAGAGAAATAGAGGATAAGATGAGGTTCTCGTTTGGACAGCCAGTTTCGTCTCTCATCACTTGTGCTTTCTCAATGGGATGCCCACATTGAAGTGGAATAGGCGAAAAATTCCTTTCAACCGAGACTATCAATTTATTCTAATTTTTTCCTCTTCCGTTAGGCACCAATCTCAGGAGGACAATATTTAAGGGTTGAATTTAACGAAAGGGAAAACTAACAAGAATTTTATTTCGAATTTTCACAGCAATGAGTTAAAACAATCAGTGTGAGAAATTTTGTTCTGCTGGTTCAGTAAAGTTTTTCTATTATTTTTGTTAAAAAATGTGTTTCTGACAACAATGCATACCAGTAAAATATATCATTTGCTCATTTATGCGGAGAACGCCAACTGAATCGAATTATTTTTAAAATTTTTAGATCATATTACCGTAATCTTTGCAATATATACAAAGCGGAATTTTTCAGACTAACTGCGATTTAAGTATATATCAGAAACTATCTCGATTAAGCATAACATGAAGGGTATTGTTTAGGTGGATGGTCTAAATTGAAGCAAAGTGTGACCATTCAGCGTGTATGGAGGATAATTTTTTTAATTGGTTCTAAATTAGGTATAGATTTTTCGTGATCTTCATTCATTTCGTGAAGTACAACAAACATCGCAGTTGTATGGATTGAGGTCCTAAAGAATGCTCAAATTTAACTTTTTAGAAAGATATTAATATTTTTAGATAGCCTAAGACAAGCTTAAATAAATTGCAGTAAAAAAATGTGTTGTTATAAATATGTAGAAATTTCCACTCATTTTTTAAATTTGCAAAAGATCTACTTTGATTTGGAATGCAAATAAGGCAATACGACTATTTTTTCTGAAATGTTTAACGAATTTTTTTTGACTTCAAACTGATTTTTTACCGGATTTGTCGCTTCTAGTTGTTTGTCACCATAAGTTTTTCTTAAAATCTATGATGGCCACCTGAAACAATTCCTTGTGAATTATTCTTTTAATTTCTGAGCGGATTTTTATAGTTTTTTCTGAACTTTTTATTGTCCTTTTTAGAGATCGGTGTCTAATGGAAGAAGAAAAAATTAGGATGGAATGAGGTTCTCGTATGGACGGTCATCTTCTCATCTCCCTTCAATATGTGTTGTCTCAAGAAAAATGGATAACACACATTGAAGAGGAATATATGAAAAAGTCGTTTGTGGCCATGGGGCCGTCCATCCGTGACTATCATTTTTCGTCTTTTTATGCTCTTCCATTAGGAACCGATCTCTGAAATTTACAATATTTGCTTTTAATTTTTTATGATTAAAATGGATCAGATGTTATTTGGTACTTTGAAATCGCAGAAATACAATTTTACAGAACTTCAGAAAAAATACCTCCATGGGAATTAAGAAAACTGTGCAGAGTGGGCCACGATCAATGTCATGTTGGCGCAAATAAGAAAAAAGCAATCGATAATTTTGGAATATTAAAATCTATTATTTTTCTTCAATTGGGAATGTTATTTATATGAAAATATGGTTTATGATAAAAAAGTCTAAAAAATAGTTTTTGTTCAGATGACTTCCGAGCTCGTATGCAAGAATGAATTTATCTGTTAAATAGCGAAGGAAAATTGTTGTTAAACGACTTTTATAAGAAAATTCATAAAAGTGTATGTAAGAAATAATTTTTTAATACAAAATTTATTGTAAAAAATATATAATTTAGTGTAAAGGCCAATCAATCAACGATTTTCCATCACCTTTTAATAGATAAATAATTTCTTGCATACCGCCTCAGTTTGACTGTCCTTGCCGCACGCACAACTGAAATGTTCGATTTTTGAAACTATGAGATTATATTTCGCTGCTCTACGTGAATATACCAATTTGCTATTTTGCCAAGCTCAAATAAACATCTTCCAATCTACAAAAACATCAACGTGTAATTAACCTGGGTGGTCTAAAAAGAGTCCCGGTTTAAACTTCGTCAGTTGGCGTACTGCTGCTAACTTCAACAAGCAATATTACAAAAAATCTGAACAAAATCTGATATTTTAACCCAAAAACCGGTCAATGAGTAAGAGAATGAACCAAATGTGTTCTGAGGTGAACGAGGCTTTTAATAATCACATAAATGTAATAAAGACTTTTAATTAAACAAATGAACATGAATGGTTCTCCAATTAAATTCAGGAAACGTCACCCTTAAATGTTATCTTTACCTATTATCAAAATCTAAGAAGTTGACAATTTCAATTTTATTTTCATAAAAAATAAAAGTAATAAATCTGATTTGACCTAGAAATTTTGAAGAAATATAATGAAAAACAGAGAAATTATTAACATAAATTGAATATTTGTTTCATGATCTCTTTGAGACCATTGAAAATAATTCAAAAAATGATCAAATAGATCTTTCAATTTATTAGATTTTGAAAATAAATTGTCAACATTTTATCAGGTTTTACTAATTTCTGAGTACAAAAATGTTATAATTTTTTATTTCAGTGCTTATTCAAGCTGCACGTGTTTCATTTCACAACAAAATTTCTTAAATTCTATATAATACAATTTCTAAACAAAGAATTACGTTCTAAACTTATTAAAAATCCAATCATTGCGAAATGTAGATATAAATTATATGAAACTAATAATCCACAACATATAAAAGCAGGAAAAACGGCCAAAAATTGTTTATAGTCGACATGTAATTTATTACCTTCTTCGCTGAAGTAAAGTACTTAATTCTTTTAATCTCCTTTCTTTCGAAATATTTTCAATTTATGATATTTATATTTTCTGTTAGAAGTCAAAAATTAAAAATGATCAATGTATAATATATTCTAACAGATGGAAAAAAGAACAATCATTCCCGTGAGAATAAAACAATAAAATAGAATCTAAACTTGCACAAATCGGTGTCACATTACGGAGAGGAGTCCTCCTGAAACCAATAGGGGCGACTAAAATGTGTATGGAGTATTAAATAAAGGACAAATGACTTGGTGTTTGGGAAAGCCACATGAAATATATTGTGAACAAAAAAGCCAAGGAATTCAATCGAATTGGTTCGCGTGCTGAAAAACAATTCGCCCGAAAACACTCTCAAGGGGAAAATGTTAACAGTTAAGCCGGCAACGAATGTTGATTGATTTTGATGTGGAGCAATTTATTATTTTTTATTTAGTTATAAGTGCTGTCAACTTTGATTTTAACGACGTTTTAATGAAAAAACGGTTAATGAATCAAGTTTTTTAATGAATTCTTCCGGAAATCAGTAATGTCTCCTCTTCTTATAAAAGACAAGAGGCTTCTAACCAAAACATGACAAAAACGACAATGTGATAAACAAATAAATGCCTAAAAACAACTAACAGCATCCATTAGTTTTATTAGTGGTCCATATGATTTTAGTTCTATTTTTATGGCAACTTAAGACATGACATTGAAGCTGTTATTGATAAAGATAGAAATTTAAATGACGTTGTGCAATAAGACGAGTTTGCAGAATATAATACCAAAAAATCCTCCCACTGCTTTTTCAGTCTATTTTTATGTCGGTAGAGGAAGAAGAAAAATGAGAGTGCTATGAATGTGTCAAAACGAGTTGGCCCGAAAGTCAAGCTTGTTTTATTTGAAAATATCTAAAAGAATGTGCATAACCATTTGATGATGCAAACAGATATTCTTGTTTTTCACTTAAATCAATTATGATATTTTGTGTATGAAATTAAATATTATTCAATTCAGAATAGACACAATGATTGTCTTGAAAAAATAACTCGCAAAATGGAATAACAGGTTGTCTAGAATTGGTTTCAATATCTTAAACTTTACTGTTTCCGACAAAAGGGAGAAGGAAATTTTATTCAATGTACAGTAACTTTTTCGATTAGTTTTTCTTAGATTTTAAAATGAGAAAAAAATTATTTTGATTTTATTATATTGTCCTTTTCAGAGATCGGCGCCTATTTAGAATAAAATGAGATTCTTATTTTGACTGTATTTTGTAATTTTTAATGAAAACATGCAATTGGTCCGCGATCGTTTTCATTTTTCGCGTAGTTAGGTGCAGTGGAGTTCTGTTGTATTGACTCGAACTGGAGAGATTCTCCCCCAAAACATTAAACAGGAGTCCTTTATGGTCATCCAAACGAGACTTTCATATTTTTTTCGTACTTTCGTCCATTATGCACCGATACTTTGAAAATATGGAAAAATTTTCACCATACAGCCTCTATGATTACAGCATATCGTTATAGCGCTCTTCGACCTCTTCAAGTGACCGTAATAATGAGAGGAGTGGTAAATTAGAAAGGGCCGTACCATTATTCGAATTTTAAAACATTATCTAGAAATTCGCATTTTTTTACTATGTCAATCTACCTTACGGTATGCAAATTAATGAGAAAAATTGCTTAAAGGAGCATAAGGGAGGGAATTGCGGTTTCGCTTGTGACAATGAGAGAGCAGCTCGTCAAATAAAAGTGGCGATTTAGAAATATTTCAAAGCATTTTTTAAAGTTTCAACGTGCAAGCTAAAAACTAACTTTTACGTCAATTTTTTTTTAATGGTTAAGTTGAGGGCTCAGAAAAGATGTTCATATTGTAAATTTAGGCAAAAAACGCATGTTTTTAGATAGTTTAAGACGGGTTTGTAAAAATAACGAGCCAAGTCTTATGAAAATAATACGTCTAATATAGTAAAAGACGCTTAAATATTGACAAAATATTGGTTTCGATTTGGCGTGCAAACAGTGTTAATTGAGAGTGACCAAAAAGTGAATCGTCTATGCAAGAGTGAAGAAAATTTTATCTTTTTGGTGTACATCTTATGCTCTTCGAACTGTAAGTAACGCCGCAATTTTTAACTATGGGAAAAAATCACTTTTGACTTAAATCAATTATGATATTTTGTGTATGAAATTATATATTATTCAATTCAAAATATACACAATGATCGTCTTGAAAAATAACTATCAAAATGGAGTAACAGGATTTCTAGAATTGGTTTAAATATCTTAAACTTTACTGAAAAGGTTATCCAATGTACAGTAACGGCAAGGAAGAAACACGAATGCTGTTTTTTCTCGATTTTAAAATGAGGAAAATATGATTTTGACTTTATTATATTGTACTTTTCAGAGATCGGTGCCTAATGGAAGAGGGAATAATACGAATAAAAGGAAAGTTCTTATTTGGTATTTTTATGAATTCGGTTTTTTTTATGAAAAAATATTGTATTTTTTATGAAATCATCCAATTGGTGCGCGATCGTTTCCAATTTTCGCGTACTTAGTGGCACTGGAGTGCGGGTACATTGACTCGAACTAGAGATAATATCCCCCAAAACATTAAAGAGAAGCATAAGAACTACAGCTGGCGTCTGGCAGATCACATTGTATCGGTATATCATAGATCATCAGATTCGAAATAGGTAAATTTAGTCTCTAACTAATGATGGTGGAATTTCGGATTATGAAATTTAAAATATTTTCTTTCGTACCAAGATTATTCGTAGTGATTTTAAATTGCCGCCAATCCCAACTACACATAGGCCCTACAAAATATTTGTCAAACTTTCTATTTTGTCTCATTATTATTGATCCTATTACCTCGATCTCCCTTCCCCATCTTCATAGTATGTATTATTCAATTGATATTATTAATAAACTATTATTAATACATAACTAAATTGGCGATCAGGATGAGATTCATACGCGGGAAAATCCCAATGAATTATCAATCCATTGGAATTGGAAAAAAAACATAAATTAAATCTGAAAATAATAAAAAAATGGCTCAATAGGGAATCTGGAAAAACTCATCGAATCCTTGGGAAATTTTTCAGGTACTGTAAACATAATTTCTGAATTTTATCCGAGAAGTAACTCAAAATTCTATTAATACAATGAAAGTTTTAAAACTTAATAATCCAAAAACTATAATGAAGAAGCAAAAGTTAAATTACGGAATATAATAACTTAACCATAGCCAATTTTTCGTTTTCTTCATAAATGTCTGTGCACAACAACCATTTTTAACAATAATTATGTATCGCAAGTGAAATAAAATTTCAGAAACATCATACTAAGGAACATATTATAAATAAAGAATAAAAAACAAATTCTATTAATCCAACCAAAGGTGTTTGCTGTTCATCTGAGAAAATGTGTGAAATATTATTTACTCAAAATGATTTATTATTTTTTGAATACAAAACCGATTCAGAAAAAAGTCATCTTTATATACACATTTAGGCAGCTAGATAGCGTAATAATTAAAATATCGAATAGACCGCATACGTAACTATCGGGAAATGAGCAAATATTCTATTTTAGGGGTTTTTTGATTAGTTGGACGGGAAATGAAAAGTCGTTAAATCCTACCCATTTGAAACACTGCTCGACTTCATAAGGCAAAATTATATTAGTTGATGAATTATAACATTGGGGCATGGAATAAATGAATGAATGAAGTTCGATTGAATATGGGAGCGAATAATGACGAAGTTTGATGAAGTATGAAATTTGAATTTTTATATGTGCCGGAAGTTTTATAAAAGATTGAAAATATTTATTTCAATGACTTGAAATTTATATTTCGGTTTCACTGAGCTAAAAGTTATTCTGAGAGTGTTTCAAAGATCCGCGTCAAGAAATAAAGTTCATAATAATCTCATGATTCTTCTTAAAGTTTAGATCAAACTAATAGGTGGAGGAGGATAAGTTCGTAGAGTTTTTATATTATCATTTGTTTCACAATAGTTTTAGGGTTGTTTGGAAGAGTGTATATATGTATCTGATAGCGCTTTTTCTGCTCTAGAAAAGTATAATTTTATTTTGTTTTGAAGTTTTAAATTAACATCATTTTCCAGGCTTAGAAATGAACTATCCAAGAGGAAAAAATCAGCATTTGCGAGAGTCCAGCAAGATGATCAGCCTAAAAAGACCATGATCTTAGTTTGGTGGAACTGGAATGGCATAAAAAGAAACGCCACGGTCAACAAGGAACTCTATGCAAATGCGCCGCGTAAATGAGGCTATTCGACTGAAAAGTCCGGGTCGACAAGGCCAAGTCATCTTGCTCTACGACAACGCCAGGCCGCATGTCGCACAAGACGTCAACACCGCCCTCCAATAGCTCGGATGTGAAGTTCTTCAGAATCCAACGTACTCTCCAGACCTTCCGATTACCACCTTTTCCGCTCTCTGTCAAACCAAATAAGGGGTTTTTACCCTCGATAGCGAAAAGAACCTCAAAAACTAGCTCAACAACTTCTTCGACACCAGACCGGGGTATTTTTAGCGGAACGGCATCAACAAATTGATCGAGAGGTGCGAGGAAGTCGTAAACAAAACGGCGAATACATAATTGATGAATTTATTTCTATAATTATTATTTTAGTTCAAATAAATCTTTGTTAAAAATAAGTCTACTAACTTCTTAAACCAAAATAAAAACCTTTTACGATGGATAAATGTTTATGATATATTTTTATAAAAATTTTCTCGATTTCCATGGATTGTCGTTTTTGTGTAGAAATTCAGATATATCTGCTGCTGATAGAACTGTAGACTTTTTTCAGCTAAAAATTGTTTTTAACCTTCGTGTTTGATGGTACTGAGACCCTTTTTTTGTGATGCGGGTAGCTTTTGGGAGTTCTACCTGGAGTCAAACCTCTTCAGTCAAACCATGTTGATTTCCTTACTTATCCATGTTTCTTCCCTTGTATTCTAATATTTATTCTTTTATAATTTAAAATTGTTGCGAGCCTGCATACTCAAAGATTAGTCCAATAACCTCTGACGATGACCGACTATCCGAGTCAGGAGAGAATGATGAGGAAAGGGAATTGAGTTTTTGCTCACAAAAGAGCTGCTTACTCTCTGCTGACAGGTCAGCCCTCGGGCGCAGGCTCTGTTACGACGATTATTCCCCTTTTGTTCCTTGAACGGTAGGTAACCTGAACTAGGGGTGTAGGATAACGGTAGCGCCCAAAAGCAGCCATATTATATTGTTAATGTTTTGGTATGGTTTATACGATTTAAATAATGAACACTTTTCGCCTCCAACAGTGAAACTATTCGTCTTCTTCTTAATCATATGGAATAGACTTCAAACGATTGTTGAACTACATCAACGGACAAATCACTACAAGCGTCCCGAATTCGATTGAAACGAGGATACATGGGCGGAGCTCGCATATTTACACTAACAGTCTCCATTCACCTAAATTATCGTAATTATCTTGATCTTAAATACCTGGTTTAAAAATACGTTTTGCAAATTTTTTTTTTCTAAAGGAAAACTACTTACACGCCAAATCGAAATAGCAATTTTGTGATTAGTAAACGTGCGTGGAAATTTTTACGCACGCCAAATTGTCTGGTTAAGCTCCGAAATGATACTCATTTTGCAAATTTTGGAAAGAAGATCATGTTTTTAGATTGTTTAAGACGAGCTAGTAACAATGACGTGTCAAATTAGTAATTCACGTTTAAATATTGAAAAATATTCATTTCGATTTATCGTGTTTTATGTCTTTATAAGGAAAGTTTTTACAACAATTTAATTAAGCTTGTCTTAAACTATCTAAAACAATTAATATCTTTCTAAAAAGTTATATTTGAGAATTATAACTGAGCTCATTCTATTGCCATATAAGTTGGGCTGCTACTTATTGAAGGTTCTCTCCGAAGAATGTCACAAAGGGTTTTGGTACCGTTTACTGTTTCTTCGTGTTATTTGAAAATATTAAATCAGGTAATTCACCTTTAGATCAACGACGTTTTTAAATTCTACCTTTAAGTTCATTCATTTATTTTGAGCCAATTTAGCTTTATTTTAAGCCAATCAATAAGATACTATCAATCACTCATCTACATTATATATCACATTTATGATATCACCTTGGTTAAACCAGAATAAACCTATCGTTTGTCACGATTGACCCAATAAGTGCATTTCTCAATTGTCGATTCTAATCCGTCAAGAAGATTTCAATACATTAGTAAACCGTATTAAGAATTCATTTAAACGGTAAGAGGCTCGAATTGAATATTGGCTGCATTTTTGAACATGTATGTCAATAAAGTGACCTTAATTACGTCAATTAATTCATCTCACCTCTAGTGTTTATCTTCACTCGATTATTCATATTATAGTGATTATTATCAAATTGAAGGTTTAAATTCAAATTCAATTCAATTCAACGTTCATTTGTTTTATCATTCGTCGTCAGTTGTGATAAGTGGAACATTATGAACTTTCTATTCAAATTGTTTCTATTCACATTTTATGGTATGCATTTAGCTTTTTTGTCTACTAAGAATCCATTTTCAGTTGTATACAGTAAAGCAGAAGAAGAAGTTAGTGAATGCTTGAAGAAGAGTATAAAACCGTTGGCAAAATTGGAGAGGAGCTTTTCTTATGTGTTTAATAACTTTGAAAAGGTCTGCGATATTCTTGAAGATGGTGCATTCTATGCAAGGAAATGCTCACCAGAAGATCAACGAAAGTTTTATCAATATACAACATTCTATCGGATTCACTGTATTGATTATGAAGAGGGTGCGTTTAAAATTTTTAAATGGCAAAGTGTAAATACTATTAATTTATGAGAAATAGTATAGATTATAATTTTTTTTTGTAAATAATACTTTGCTCATTTTGTTGAGAGAATTATTATATTTTACTGAACACCAAACAAATTAAATCTAATATCTCTGTTTAAAAAATAAAAGATTTAAAAATATATAAAAGGGCGCGTTTTGCGCAATTGGTGAGCAGTCTTTTGCAATCTCCGAGTTCTTTGTGATATTAAAGATGCTTTAAAGTTGTTTTTATCGTTGAGATGTTATCCCTAAGTACAGCGTTTATTTATGTACCGTCCTAATTTATTTTTATTCGATAAATAGAGGCGAGCATTCTGACAATATTTCATGAACGGATCAAAATCATTAACTCAAGGAATAGCATGTGAGCACTCAGTAATGTCGAATAGCGAGTGTTTATAATTATGCTATCAATTAAAAATTTTGTTCAAATCTTCTCGGGAAACCATGCTTAATTATTTTTCAAGTGTCATCCTAAAACCAAAGAAAATCAGTTATATTAAAAATAAATAAATAATGGTATTTTTGATTTATAGCGAAATATTATTTAAACAAGTGGTTGTTTTCCTTCAAATCTTCACAACTTTCTTTTCAAAACTTATAAGCAATAAACAAACTTTAAACACTTTTACTATAAATTTAAATAATATTTATATTCAAACTATTTAGATTTGCAAGATCATTTACCATGCATAGCAAAAGCAGCGGCTGAAGCAGACTCAGGTAAAAGATTCTTTTTATTATAATTTATTTAATTAAAATTTTCAAATTCAACTATCATCAAAATCTGAGAAATTGACAATTCCAATTTTATTTTTATAAAAAATAAAGGTAATAAATCTGACGTGATCTAGAAATTTTGAAGAAATATAATGAAAAACAGAGAAATTATTCACGTAAATTGAATATTTGTTTCATTTTATCTATGAGACCATTGAAAATAATTCAAAAATGATCAAATCAAACCTTTCATATTCTTAGATTTTGATAATATTATCAAAATATAAGAACTTGAAAATTCATTTTCGACATTTTTTAATTATTCGCAAATAGTCCCAATGAGAACATAGAACAAATATGTTAATAATTTCTCAGTTTTTCATTATATTTCTTCAAAAGTTCTAGATCAAATCAGATTTATTACTTTTATTTTTTATGAAAATAAAATTGCAATTGTCCATTTCTTATATTTTGATTATATATATATATATATAACGGTTGCACGGAATTCCATCTTCCATTTTCCGTTTTCGGTTTTTCGTCGTTTTCTGAGTTCCATTTACATTTTCGCTTTATGTTAGAAAAAATTTCGTGGAACCGTGGAACCGCGCTCTGTATTTAAAATGTGCAATGCAACGATTCCGAGAGAAACCAATCAGATGGGGAATCACCTTACAAGATTTTATACACTTTTTCTTCAGTTCTAAACTTGACTACTTGATTACTTGGTTTTCCGTCGTCATTGCGAGTGCGTCGAGATGCGGACCAGTTCTCTCTGGAGTGTTTGGTTTCGTCTTTCAAGTGTTGACCAATGTCCAGCTGAACTGAGTAGCTTCCTCGTAACTAACAAAAGGAAATCGAGTCATCAAGCATATTGTGAAATAAGATTATGTCGAGAGTCCTCTGAAGAAGTTGGAGAATTTTCTGAAATTCGAGAAAGACCGGAAAGATGTTATGATGTATTAGTTCTTTTTTCTTTTTGCTGGAATGGGAGGAAATAGAAGCTTGCATTTGTAGAATACCAAATATGGTGTCCTTCGTAGTATAGTCGTTGTGCACGATCATAGTTTTCGTTGGGTTGATTTCTAGACCGTGATTTCTAGTATTTTAAAAACAGAATTTGATTTGTGTACATCTATAAACTAGCAAATCTTATTACAAATTACATAAATTAGAGAAACTTGAAGTTCGGGTTAAAGATTTCTAATTACGTAAAAAAAAACAACGTAAGAAATCAAATTGGTTTATATTGAATTCACTTTTTGTGGATAAATCTTTTTTAATCAAACCTCACCCTTAACTAATAGAATTAATCTACAGCAGAAGTTAATTCAATATCGCGGCAAATGAAGCGTCTAAACTTCCAATACCTGCTCATAAATAGTTATTCGTTCAGATAAGCAGTATTGTAAAAAGTTTAGAATGTGACAAGTTTGCGTGAAAAGTATTCTGGATATAATACGTATAAAATTGTAATATACATTTGAAAATTAAAAAATGGTCATTACCATTTGGCGTGCACTGTTTTTATAAAATTATGTAATTTTATCGCAGAATAGAGTACTATACCTAAAATTTTTTTAAGCGTGTAAGGAAAAATGCAATAAGGCTCACAAAATCGACAAGAACGCTGACAAGGACACTAAACATAAAAAAGGGTGCCGGTATGTTAACATCGTTTCATTCGTACTGTTTTTATCCTTTTTACAGATCACTTGAATGCTCAACTATTTGTTACTTCGATGAGCTTGTCGAAGAATGTCCAAAAGCGAAGGATGTTCTTTTGGTATTTGATAAAACAGATTCGTATTCTTATAAATTATTTTGATTATAGAAAATCAATATTGGACAAATTTTCTCAATGAACTCAATGTTACACGCATCTGCTCATGATAATATGGCTCAAGAATGTCGAAACATCCATAATGTTGACTACATGAAGTCTAAGCTTTTGTCTTCTTCAACGTCTCTTCTTGTTGATCACGCTCCGGAAGAATAGAACAGTTTAAATAATCGTGTATAGTTAATTATTATTTGGTTTGAATACTTCTAGTCTATAATAAATATTATAATAATTGCTTCACGACTAATAATGGTTAATAAACGGAAGTAGCACATTTTTTCGAAAATCTTATTTACGTCATTAAAAAATTGTCGATTTTTTATTAAAAATTTAAACATAATTATACAACACAAGAAAAACAATTATATTTCAAAGTAAAGACCATTTGACTCTATGGCTTGAACCCATCTATCGGCAAGTTGTTCGATCCCGCTGCGGTACCATTCCTTGTTCTTATAATTAGAGGTGAAAAACTCGCGGTACTCGTTTTCGATGTGTGCCAGGTCATTAAAGTTACGACCACGAAGAAAGTGTGCCATGGATCGGAAAAGGTGATAATCAGATGGCGCAAGGCCCGGACTATAAGCTGGATGTGGAAGAAGTTCAATGGCGTCGAGATTTTTTATCTTTTCATTCGTTTGTCTGGCGGTGTGCGGTTTTGCATTGTTTTGTTGAAGCTTCCGAATGATCAATGCTGGAAATTTCTCGCCAATTGCCGCATACATTCGATCAAGTTGGGCGAAATAGAGGGTCAATGGTCTGCGTCGATGGTCCGACCATTTGGAGCTAGCTCGAAGTAAATTACGCCTTCGAAATTCCACCAAACACACAGCAGTACCTTCTTTGAGAAACGATCCCATTTTGCTACCGGTTCCGCCGTTTGACCGGGTTCCAACAATTGATTTTGTCAGTCCCGATTACTGAAGTAGACCCACTTTTCATCACAAGTTACAATTCTACGAATAAAACGGTAATCTTGTGGATTTTTGAGCAGTCTAGACACGTTTTTGAGCTTGAATTTCAGTCAATGTATGAGGTTCTTCTCGGCAACGTCTATTGACTTTCCCAAAGACGTGAAGTCGTCATAAAACTGATATTTTAGGAATATCGAGCTCGGCCGACAATCTGCGAGTACTTATTGATGGATTGGTCTCTACAGCTTCATGGATTGCTTCAGAATCCACTGTCGTAGGTCGGCCTGAATGTCTCTTGTCCGAGAGATCAGTGTCGCTTTGTTTCCAGTAATGGCGTAAAAGAACACGAATTTCGGATTTTTCCATGTTTCTTCTACAAGTTTTACGAAGATTTTACGAAAGATTAAAATCTCTAAAACACTGTTAGCCAATAAAATGTCCACAAATATCTAATGTAAGAATTTAAATCCCTTAATTTCAGTTCGAGAAATAAATTATTATTTTAGAATTAAATAATATCGTAATATTACTCAACATAATATATGTTTAAACCAGATCTATTAAAAGAGTCGCCAGACCTCGTAGAACTAATCCAACACGCGGATAAATAAATGTAATTATAATTGAAATCATTTAATTGACCGATCATTGAAATGTCAATAATATTAAATTGAAAACCAAAAATAGCCACATCGATGAAGATTTTTATCGTGGTTTGGCGTGTATACGATGCTAGTTTGAAGGCCAATTGTTACCTTGTTTTACGCTTGTTTTACTTCAATCGTATTATTCTTCTTTTACTTGTTGTGACATTGAAATCAATATTTCATTTAATAGATTTCAATTTTTTTTTCATAAATATCTTATTCATACGATCCTTAATGGTATTTTTGAGTTCGGTGTAAATAAGGATTGTTTAATTTAGTATTATCAAAATATAAGAAATTGAAAATTCCAATTTTATTTTCATAAAAAATAAAAGAAAAAAATCTGATTTGATCTAGAAATTTTGAAGAAATATAATGAAAAACAGAGAAATTATTAAAATAAATTGAATATTTGTTTCATGATCTCATTGAGACCATTGAAAATAATTTAAAAATGTTGAAATTGAATGTTCAATTTCTTGTATTTTGATAATATATCATGAAAGATTTAAAATAAGACGTTTCATTTTCAATTATCTCGTAAATTTTGGTGGTTGGTGGCTATAAAACTATATTTGTTAGCAAAATCAATTTTTTAATATATCATTAAATGATAAAATTTGCTTTTAATCAAATAAATATAAAAAATGTTCCAATAGACCAATTATTGAACATTTTGATAGCATTAAACATATTTTCTAAATATCATGTGTCCTTATGAATTAAAAAATTGATTAGAAAATGAAAAATTCCAATATAATCTGTGAAAATAATTTTCTATTGAGAGACATGATTCATAGATGATTTTAATTTTTTATTAATAAAATTCTTTGTTTGAAATATTACATTTGATAAGTTAAGACAAATGAGCATTTAAGAACGTTGTTTTTAATCATTTTAGAAATTGAAGAATTCATTCGAGTTTTATTGTTAAATTTAGAGGTTTTTATTATTTTTAATAATAGATAATAACATAATAATTTAAGACCATATTTTTAATCGTTAATGTATTGTAAAATTGTGAGAGGCTGTTAATTTCAATGTTAATTTCGTAAAAAAATATCCGACGTGAGCTAGAAATTTTGAAGTAATATAACGGAAACAAGGAAATCATTAGAATAAAGTGAATATTTGTTTAACGTTCTCATCGAGACCATCTGAAAATAATTTTTCTTATAGACTATTTCAAAATTTTTGACGGCTGCGTTGCGAACCGCTACGCAGTAAAACCAATATAAATTGAGAGGCACAAAGACAACTCTCTATTTTTATAATATTCGCAACGCGCAGCGGTTCGCAACGCAGCCGTCAAAAACTTTGAAATAGTCTATACAACTTGATAATAAATTTTGAGTTCCCTCCTTATTAGACTCTGGTAAACTGCGTCATTGAAGTAAGCCTTATTTGACGCACTACTACAGATCGAGATATTATTTGATTTTGTTTTTTTTTAATTTAAATTTATTTTTATTATTAAACTATCCCGTTTTTCTGTTGACATCAATATGACTAAAAAAAATTACCTTCAACTTGTTTACAATAAAAAACAACCAAATAATTCCTATCTTCCCCATCAATACATTAAACTTTTTAGTAGAATAATGGGTAATAGGAAAAGATAGTCTCTTTCCTTTTTCATTTATGTTTAAATCGAAACAAAACCTAATTTTAGAAGAGGATTTATGTTCTCTGTTTGCTCACTAAACACAGTTTCCTCGTCATTATTATTTTATTAGTACCACTATTAATGTTTTGTTTATTTTGGAGGAAGAAAGACTCATCGAAAGACGCATAGAGGATTTTTTTCATTATTTTCCCACTGAACTTTTGTCGAATGATTCAAAACGTTTCCATTAATCTGTAAATTGGATTGAAAATAATTCGATAATTCTTTTTGATCGTAGTTTTATTCAGTAGATATGACAGAAATGTGTTATTAAATATATATTTTATTGACAGCAACAAATCAATTCTAAATATAATCTACACAAATGTTTCCATAACATCCATTTCATTTTTAAACAAAAACTTTTCAGGACCAAAAGCACATTTTTGAAAGCTTTCACATTTTCTCCGTTTGCCTGTGACTATACTATTTTATGTACATGTTTTGGACAGAGCACAACTGATCTGGTGCGTCCAAAGAGCCGTTGTGCTTTTCCTCGCAAAAGCTCTCAGTATACGACGCTTTTGTCGTCTCACTTTTATTGATTCTTCTGCTGGCCCGCCCGACCCCCACACATTTCACTTTCATTGCCGTAACTTTTTCTCGTTTCGCCTTCAAATTATTTCGTATGAGAAATATTTTCTCGATTGTATAGGATGTTGATTCTCTAGAATATACCATCCAGTTTTCATTTTCTCGATTGACCTATTCGTGTGTCTGTTTTGTAGATATCTGTCATCGATTTTGAACCATTATTGACAGTTGCAATGGGGACCGAGCACGTCTATTTGTTTCGTTATTACGTCCGGTTCTTTCATTGCTTATCAATAATTTGTTATCAATTTTATGACTTTCACAATGCCATAATACAACAATTATTGAAATCGATTCTCATAGAGTACCCTAATTATAAAGCTGTCAATAACTTTCGCCATGTTGAATTTCCCTATAATTGGATAATCGATCTTTCCTTTTATTATCCAAGCCAATTTTGACGAAAATATTATAATTTATTATTTAGGGGTCAAAAATGGGTAAGAAGGATAAAAAAACGGAGATCAATGACCTTAAACAGGAAGTCCGCATGGACGAGCACACTGTCCCAATGGAGGAGTTGGTGACAAGACTCGGAACCAACATCGAAACTGTAAGTATATGCGAAATAAATTTGAAGAAAATTCCAATTTCAGGGTTTAACGAGACAAAAAGCCGCTGAAGTCCTTGCTCGTGACGGACCAAATGCTCTTTCTCCACCACAAACCACTCCAGAATGGATCAAATTCTGTAAGAATTTGTTTGGTGGATTTGCTATGCTTTTGTGGGTTGGTGCGATTCTCTGTTACATTGCTTATTCCGTCGATTATTTCACTATGGAATATCCATCCAAGGATAACGTAAGTTTCTTGAACCTTTTTAATGATTTTATATATGTTGCAGCTTTACCTCGGTATTGTATTGATGACTGTTGTCGTCATTACTGGATGCTTCCAATATTATCAAGAAAGCAAATCGTCCAAGATTATGGATTCCTTCAAAAACATGGTGCCGACATTTGCCTTGGTCCATCGCGATGGCCAAAAGCAACAAATCCGCACTGAGGAGCTTGTAGTCGGTGACATCGTTGAAGTGAAGGGCGGTGATCGTGTGCCAGCGGATATCCGTGTTATATCGGCTTTCGGCTTCAAGGTTGACAACTCATCACTCACTGGAGAATCCGAGCCACAATCACGTTCACCAGACTGTACCAATGAAAATCCACTTGAGACGAAGAATATTGCCTTCTTCTCGACAAACGCCGTAGAAGGTACTTGCAAGGGTATCGTCATCTATACTGGTGACAACACTGTCATGGGACGTATTGCTCACTTGGCTTCTGGACTCGATACTGGAATGACCCCAATTGCTCGCGAAATCGAACACTTTATTCATTTGATCACCGGAGTTGCTGTCTTCCTTGGTATCTCGTTCTTCATTATTGCATTCGTTCTCGGATACCATTGGCTTACCGCTGTCGTCTTCTTGATCGGTATCATCGTCGCTAACGTGCCAGAAGGTCTTATTGCTACTGTCACTGTGTGCCTTACATTGACAGCTAAGAGAATGGCCAGCAAGAACTGTCTCGTCAAGAATTTGGAAGCCGTCGAAACCCTTGGATCGACATCAACAATTTGCTCAGATAAGACCGGAACCCTTACCCAAAACAGAATGACCGTTGCTCACATGTGGTATGACCAAACCATTCATGAGTGTGACACCACTGAGACTCAAACTAGCCAAGAGAAGAGAACTGGATCTAGCTTCGAGGTATCGTTTTATATAAGCAATATAATCATCAATTTATTTATTATATAGGCTCTTGTTCGCATTGCCACTTTGTGTAATCGCGCTGAGTTCAAGTCTGGACAACAAGATACTCCAATTCTTCGCCGTGACTGCACTGGAGACGCCTCTGAAATTGCCCTTCTCAAGTTCACCGAACTCGCACAAGGAAATGTTGCTGGATACCGTGAGAAGCACACAAAAGTTGCCGAGATTCCATTCAATTCGACCAACAAATATCAAGTTTGATAAATTTTGTTTATTCACAAAATTCGATATATTTAGGTTTCAATTCACGACAATGGTGATCACTACTTGCTTGTGATGAAGGGAGCTCCAGAGAGAATCCTTGATGTTTGCTCTACCATCTATTTGAACGAAGAAGAAGTCCCCCTTGATGACAATCTTCGCGCTGACTTCAACACCGCTTATCTCGAGCTTGGAGGAATGGGAGAACGTGTTCTCGGTTTCTGCGACTTCAAATTGCCAAGCGATCAGTTCCCGAAGGGATTCAAATTCGATGTCGAAGAGATCAACTTCCCATTGAAAAACTTGCGATTCGTTGGACTTATGTCTATGATTGATCCACCACGTGCTGCTGTTCCGGATGCTGTCGCCAAATGCCGTTCAGCTGGTATCAAGGTTGTCATGGTCACTGGTGACCATCCAATCACTGCTAAAGCTATCGCTAAGTCTGTCGGAATCATTAGCGACGGAACTGAAACTGTCGAAGACATTGCCATTCGCAAGGGTATTCCAGTTGAAGATGTTGACCCACGCGAAGCCAGAGCCGCCGTTATTCACGGATCGGATCTTCGTGAGATGTCTGAAGATCAACTCGCTGAAATCATTCGTAACCACTCTGAAATTGTTTTTGCTCGTACCTCACCACAACAGAAACTTATGATTGTTGAAGGATTCCAGAAGCAGGTTTGTTTTTTTTTCATAGGTATTATTACCTAATTTTCTAATATTTAGGGACAAATTGTGGCTGTGACTGGAGATGGTGTTAACGATTCGCCAGCTTTGAAGAAGGCTGATATTGGTGTTGCTATGGGTATCGCTGGTTCAGATGTATCGAAACAAGCTGCTGACATGATCTTGCTTGACGATAACTTCGCTTCCATTGTCGTTGGAGTTGAAGAAGGACGTTTGATCTTCGACAACTTGAAGAAGTCAATTGCCTACACACTTACATCCAATATCCCAGAAATCTCGCCATTCCTTACTTACATCTTGCTTGGTATCCCACTTCCACTCGGAACTGTCACTATTCTTTGCATTGATCTTGGAACTGATATGGTCCCAGCTATCTCACTCGCCTACGAAGAGGCTGAATCAGATATCATGAAACGTCAACCACGTGACCCAGTGAGAGACAAGCTTGTCAACGAGCGTCTTATCTCGCTTGCATATGGTCAAATTGGTATGATTCAAGCTTCGGCTGGATTCTTCACCTACTTCTGGATCATGGCTGACAATGGATTCATGCCATGGGATCTATACCAACTGAGAGCTCAATGGGACTCAAGAGCTTACAACAACGTTGTTGACTCGTATGGGCAAGAGTGGACCTATGCTAACAGAAAGATCCTTGAATACACATGCCAGACAGCTTACTTCGTATCCATTGTCGTTGTACAATGGGCTGATTTGATCATCTCAAAGACCCGTCGTAACTCATTGGTTCAACAAGGAATGTCCAACTGGACTCTCAACTTTGGACTTGTCTTTGAAACTGCTCTCGCTTGGTTCATGTGCTACTGCCCAGGACTCGATAATGGTCTACGTATGTATGGATTGAGGTAATATTATATGGAGATTTTAATTTTGTTAAAATATTCCGTAATACAGATTCTCGTGGTGGTTCTGTGCTCTTCCATTCTCTATTCTCATCTTTGTTTATGATGAAACCCGCCGTTACTTGATCAGACGCTATCCAGGAGGATGGGTTGAGCGTGAAACTTACTATTAAAGAAGGACACAGCGACAATTTTTGCATAAATCCTGTAGATTATTATTTTATTGTTTCATAATTACTATTTTTCAGTTTTTTCCTTCACTGTATATTGTAAGACTAAATAGTGAAATCGGTTTTGACCCCCGATCGATTTTCTTATAGTCTGAAAATACTTCCAAAGAAATAGATTTTCCAAAAACTTGTCCCAGTCCAACTTCTGTTTTTCATGTTTCTTCTCATTTTTAGAATTTAATGTTATGATGTTTGTGGATTTTACATTCTGCTAATTAATGAACAACTTTGTCAAAAATTTGGTTTGGCAGAATGTTTTATACACATAATAGTAAAACTTTTTGGTATATTTTTTACAATGTTTGATTTTGTAATAAATTCATGTGAGGTACTGGTATGGTTTAAATAATACAGTGTAACAAAATGATACATTCACTATGTTCAATCGCCAATTCTACGTCACGAATGAATTGGACGGGAATCTGAAAACAGTCTAGATTGAGGGAGGAAGTCGTCCTCAAACAATTTCGATAGCATTCCTGCCATAGTTTTAAGCTAGGCAGTCTTAAAATTCAACATTAAGGTTGTTAAATCAGTGTGATGCAGCGTGAAGGATGAGATAAGTTGAGCACTTAAAATTCCTCTTATCAATGATTTCAAAGTATACTTGGGATACTTTGAAATGCAACTCATTCGGATTAATTCTTTCCATCTTGTCAAACTCCTTGCTAACGTTGTCTACGCCGTTCTGCTTTCGAAGATTCCAATCCTTATTCTATTTGTGCGCGGGGTTGAAGAATTCTGGGTGAATCCCGTTACCATATCATTGACTTGCCGCGCGTTTTTGGAACTTCTTTCGTTCTTGTCAACTATCTCATATTCCATTTCGATAACGCATCAGCCGTTATCCGGCTCAATTGATCAACATATTTCTCGTTCTACATCGATAGAATCTGAGTTGGTCTGGAAGAAGATTGTCCTATGAAGCATGCCCAATAAATTGATACAAACAGGACTTGAGAAGTGTCACTTAAATCTAAAATTTCTTAAAAATTTAAAGTGTTCGTGATATTTTTAAGGAAATCTTATAAAATTGACGTAAAAATTATTTTTTGGCTGTCACGTAATTTTTCTTTTGTTTTCAAAAGGCATTTGTTTACATCATCTCTTTTCGATGAAGTCTTGTTTTCCAATAGCTGACCTGGCCGTCATGATCCTTGCCACCGTCTAATCCTTCATACTACCGTCCTTTCTGATTCAGAGCCTAGAAGATTAACACGTTGCACACCAGGAACTGCTCCAAAAACCAATTTGGAGGCAAGAAGGCTGTGCCTTGATTTTATCAGTTCTTTTCAAGCTGTATTTTATTTGATATATTATTTATATTCAGTCACGGATACACTGGGACACCATTTTCGATTGTTCTGTCCTTATATGACACATTATATGTCAAGTATCATTCTAACAATCTTATCCTAAACTATTTTTTCAATCTAAATATTCAAACATTTTCTAAGCTCATAGTTGATTAGAAACAGAATGCATAATTTTTCTTTTTGATTATACAATATTGGTCATTAGAAGATTAATCAATCAATGTATTAGATAATATATAGTCGTCGCCAAATGCGATTACCGCCGCAAAGTGTGGCGCAGTTTTTTAAATATTATTTTTTCATCTAATTTTTATTATTTTTCACGTTTATTCCACGATTGAAACAACATCTAAAACATATTCTTCAATTTATTTAAGCAAAAAAGTATATAACGAGCCTAAACAAGAAAGTAATCATGAAAATTAAATGAAAAAATAATATTTAGAAAAAGTGCGCCACACTTTGCGGCGGTAATCGCATTTGGCGACGACTATATAATTTGTAATGTCTTATTATTTACGAAAGCTATAGTTAATCATTTAATTAGAAGGCTGCGAATTATGCAATCGATAAATTTGACGTGCATTTAAATTGGCAGATGGTTGACAGGATGCATCCCTATATATTTTCTTTTCGTCTTTAATAAGATTTGGTAATTTGAGCTTTGATTTATGTAAATGTGTTTTTATAGGCTGTTTAGTAAGTCTAGAAGTTCCCACATAAATTTCCAAGGCAGTTTCAGATGGTACAATATTTTTGAAATTGTTTGCTACTAGAACTTCTAATATTTTGCATTTTTTGAACTATGAAAACGACGAATAATGGAAACAAGAGAAGTGTAGAGATGCACATTCGCCGTTTCTCGAAGTCCATCCGAAGCGATAAAACATTCTTGTTGTGGCGCAATATAATTTCTTGAGATTGTATGACTTTCCGGAGTAAGCGGGGTTTTTATGGTCCTAGAGATGAAAGTACAATTCAGGACTCCATACATTTTCCGATTCCAAATGCCGTATTCCTCATCACGCATATTGAGAAGAAGTGAGCTAGGACGTGCTACCAATTACAAAATGTTTTGTTCAATTTTGATCTCATTTACTTCGTATAAAGCTCATAAACATATTAGGTCTAAAATTTAATTTCAGCATTTTTAACGCATATTAAACTATAGAAAACTGAACAAACATAAACACGCCAATTTGAACGTGATAAACCCAAGCTCAAAAAACGGGCTCAAGTCTAATATTTTGTGACGATTTTAATATTTTTAGAGAGCTCTAAGAAATGCTGACAAACTGGGGTAGAAAAAGTTTGTGTAAAGTACAAGTGAACATTTTAAGGCCAGCGTAAAAGTAAGAAAATCATTATTTTCATTTGGTGTGATTAAACAAAACTTATAGTCAAAGAAATAAAATAATAGCATTAATAACAACTTTTTCCCATAGTTTGGGCAACTTATGAATTCCATCGCTGCTTCTGTTCATATATATCGCCATTTTTAACATCGTTAGAACTCGAAAGCGCTTGTCCGGTAACCGGGCGGCTAGATAAGACGTAGTGATTGATGTCCGTAGATTTCGCAAGTGCGGTAAGACTTCCAATTTGAGTTCTTTCAGAGTTCCCCACCGCTGGGGTAACTACCTTACGTTATCTACGTTGTCATGAAGCATTTTAAGTTTTGCAGGAGCTTGTTTAATTCATAGTTCGTCGTTTATTTTAGATTGGATTTTTTCTTGGCTTAAAACAAAATACAATAATAGTATTAATTTCACAATACTAAAATAATAGTATTAATTCCAAAGAGAAGATTGTAACATTCAATTTTTTTGTAGAGTAGTGTTTCTGAAATCAAACTTTTAATCATCAATTTATGTTTATTACATAATAATACATACTATGTAAATAATTGTCTTATTATATATTTCAATATACTCGAAAAAATGACAATACCAATCTCATCATATATCCATTTTGTTTCAAGGAGTTTCCGGTATTTCTTCATTACCCCAACATCCACAGCAAATAAATTTGCATATTAAATGTAATGCGATCCCATCTTAATAAACAACCAAAAGTGAGGCAATTCGTGGATAACAAAATTGATTATTATTGAAGAGACCCGGAAGATTTGAACAAGATAGGTGTGGCTCTAAGGATTTCGTGCAAATGCAATTAGCGCATTTGGTGATGAATGAACCATTGAAGCGTTGTGGAAACATCTGACGCATTATTGTTATTATTATTGTTATATGCGAGTCTGGTTATTGTTATTATTAGTTACATATATAATGACATCGTGAAAGAAAATTTTCTAAATGGTCCAAAGCTAATTGTTATTTATTTATTATATTTTTGAACTTTATTTTTACATTATTGTTAAGGGGTATCTTATGCTTCAGATTTTCAATTTGGTTCTACTGAGCAGTTAAACTACAGAATATCCCAAATTAGCATTTCTTTTTTTCATTTTATTAGTTGACTCCAATCACGCACACTTTTTTAGCGCGCACCAACGTACACAATTGGAAGCTCTTGAAAATCTGTTTTCTATTCAATTCTTTCTTTTTGTCGTTTCAACAAATCTGTTTAAACCTCACATTTTGACTTAAATTTTGACATAAATTTATTTCGTTTTCTTGCATTCAATGACCTAAAGATTATTTAGAATTTGGCTAGAGTAATTCCTTGAGCACAACATTTTTAATCTTTTTCTCGTCCCATATTTTAATCGTTATTAATCCAACTTCTCTGAATGTGGGTTTTTGGGTTTTAAATCTTATGTTTTTCACCAACGAGTTTCTTCTTATTTAAAGTTTGGAATTTAGGTTTCATCCTTATCCACCTTTTCAATCGTTCAATGTTTTTTCGTAGAAACATGCAAGCCATCTGTCATAGAGAAATGCGAATGATTAATGTTCTTCACATATGTCAATGCTTTGCTGACATTATTTTTTTGGCTAGTCGGATTATTATATAATAAAAAACCCATGAAATCAATAAGAGATAATAATGGTTTTTCTTTATTGTTCGGAATGATATTATTAATTATCATTGTGTTCATAGAAGATTATTTCCCTCTTTTCGCTTCTTTCGAATGGTCTTTATCAATATCAACATTTTTCTACTGTATTTTCACGAGTATTTAAATAAATAAGGAAAATGAAAATTCATACGTTACAATAGTATTCAGTTCACCTAATATATTAGCTAATATACTATAAAATACAGAAAAACGGATATTCATACCAGAAAATTACATAATGATTATAAGAGAAAAATTTTTTCTATTGTCCCTTTCAGAGATTGGTACCTAATGGAAGAGGGAAAAAATCAGAATGAAATGAGGTTCTCCTTTGGACGGCCACATCAATGTGTGTTGTCTCAAAAAAATGGGCAGAGCACATTGAAGAGGAATAGACGAAAATGTCGTTAGTGGCCGTGTGACCATCCATCCGAGACTATCATTTTTTCTTCTTTTTTAGTTCTTCCATTAGGGACCAATCTCTGAAAAAGACAATAATACTCCATTATAAGTTAGTTATTATATTTAGGATCTTCAAATTGAAGAACAATTAAAAGCACAATTAAAAACACAAATCTTAAAAGTTCGCTGAAAAGTCAAGGTGGCTAACTCTCTATGTTAAGGTTGCAAATCATATATCATCCAATAAATTTTGTATATCTTTCGGTGGGTGCCAAGGCACCGTCTCGGGTCCATTCCTATTTCTTACTTATATTAACTATCTATCGATTCAACAGAGTATTGATATAATTTGTAATTGGTGTCATGTTTTGAAGCTCAGCCTCGCTGAGAACAAAACTTCTGTCATTAATTATGGTAAAAGGAATCCTTGTTTTAATGATGTTATTAATAATCAATTTCCATCTCCGTAAGAGATCCCTCCTGTATCAGATCTTGAGCTTATTATATACAATAAACTCTCATCTGTTAATCACATTTATTCCATTTCCCATTCTTATATTGAAAAATGTAGGCAACTACTAAATGCTTTGAAATCACAGAAGCCTAAATTGTATATCAAGCTGTTTAATTGTTATGTTAGCTGCGTATGATTTCATCCAAATTCAGCTAACCTGGCCGAGCTTCTAAATATACCTCTAAGGTTACTTACGCGCACGCAAACAGGAACAAAAAACATTTTCGAGATTTTAAGCGTGTCTGAAAATTTTTGCACATTTGTAACAAAAAATAGTTTACTATATTTTTATTAGTATTTCCCTAACGTACCTAAAAATATTAAAATCTTACCCCGAAATTAGATTTGAGCACGGTTACTGAGCTCATTTCAAAACCATACCAGTATGCGTGTACGCGTAAAGTTTGTCAGCCCTGCATTATAAAATATAATTCGATTAAAGATAGGCTAAGACAATTAGATTCCGAATCAATAATAACTAGGCGCTTAAAATTAATAATTAAACCATTTTATAAAATAATCACTAACCTGTATCATTGTCCCTCATTGAATGATTTTGTATATCTATCCCAGTCACCCCCGTAATTGTTGAAAGTCAAACATTTGTAAATAATAATTCCCTTTGGAACCATGTTTGTAAATATTTTTATAGTTATTGGAATATCATGTGTATTTTTAACAGAATGTTGTTAAGCATTTTATTTTTTCTTTAATAAATCGTTTAAAAGTTTGACAATAACCTTTAAATTACTAACTTTAAATTCTATTAAAATTATTTTGAAAGCATAATCACAAAGTCACAAAAGATATGGAGAGAAACATTAATAATCGTCTAATTGGCCAGAATTTCACAATAGTTCTTTGACAAAATCCTCAAAATTTTTTATGGACGGCAATTCAAACGTTCTATTATCCTTTTCAGAAATATGGGTGTCTAATGGAAGAGCAAAAAAAAAGAAGAAAAAAGGATGGATGGTCACACGGCCACAAACGACTTTTTCGTCAATTTCTCTTCAATGTGTGCTGCCCATTATTTCGAAAAAAATGGCCCTCCAAACGAGAACCATATTCCATCCTAATTTTTCCTCTTCCATTGGGCACCTATCTCAATATTCATTTGTGGTGGATACGATTTTCGAGTAAAAGAGTTCGAATTCGCTAATTTTTTAATTGCAAATACCTTTATTTTATAATTTTTGCTCATTCGGTATTAGGTTATTCGAACCTTAAAAGGTATAAAGGGTGTGAGATTCAAATTGAAACCGAATTTCCAACTCCGTTTTTTGTAAAATTCCAATTCCGATACCCATATTCGCTTTGTGAAAATATTCTTTCAATGGGGGTCCATCTTTGATAATTTGTCATTCCGTCACTGATACTAATACTTAAAATAAATGAAAAGTAAGATTCTTACATTTTTCAATTTTACAATTGTTAGTTCAATCTTGTTAGAGGCTCAAATTGTTTTTCTTGGCGTGTGGAATGGTAATTAAATGTCTTTATTAAGTATTGCTTTGCTTTAATTTAAAAAAATCCTCACAAAAACATAATAAAGATTTACTAAACAAAAAAAAGACGGAAAACCTAAAGCCTGGAATCAAAAAATATTAGAAATAAAATTATTCAAAATCGGGAAGTCAAACTCATCACTTCCTTGTTCATTAAAATTTCAATCTTTACCTAATTTAAACAAAATCTTAATATCCTATAACAATTAAAACTAAAACTCATTTTATTCTCAATCCGTCAATCATCTACAATTTCAATCAAATTATAATAGAATTATTATTAAGCACGGACCTTCAGAACTCGATGAATAATAAGGCGGAATTAATTGAAGATTCAATCTAATTTTGTGCATCAGGCCAGCAGCATAAGCTGCTTTCTCTTTGTCTTCTTCCACAACAGCGTATGTCACGCCATCAAAATTAATTTCATGAGATTCTCGAGCCGTCTCATATACATAAATAGTATTCAATTTTGTCATTCTTTGAGCTTATTCATTGACGGCTCATTGAGCCCATTAGAATTGTTTTCTATTTAACAAAGTGCTATGTTGTTTGTAATTTTTTTTGTTTTTTTTTGTTGGAGAGAAATGAATGTTTTTTTCGTGTATGTGTATGTCTCAAACGATAATTACATATATTGAAGCTTTTACACTCGCTGTTTTTTTTAGAAGTCAAGAGCAACCGATATTTCTACCAATGTTTATTATTCAAATTTCAGTTTGGTTTGGACGACGAATTCTTCTTATCTGATTTTTGAAGTATTACAACTCTCTTCTCTTTGTCTATTTGAAAACCTAAATGATGTTGAAATCCGTGTAAAAACCTTTGTTGAAACTAACAAATTGAATTTATGCCGGACGAACATCAAACGGAGAAAGCTTATAGTTCATATTGTTTCGGTCTTGTTCGTTTTACTCTCTTTTTGGATCTCAACTCAAGTGGATAAATTCAGTTAATATGTTTTTGAAAATGAGAAAAGCTAATATATTTAAATTTATTTCATTAATTGAAGTATTGAGTATCTTCATTGTTATTCTGTTTTATGTCCTACTATTATTCAATAAGGTTTGTTTCAATATATAATTTCTGATGCATATGTTCTACTGAAAATTTATTGTACACTCTTCTTGATTATAAATATTTTGTATTATTTTTGTTTCAATAGAATTTTCGAAGAGCTTATTATCAAAATATAAGAAATTGAAAATCCAATTTCAACATTTTTTAATTATTTCCAATGGTCTCAAAGATAACATGAAACAAATATTCAATTTATGTTAATAATTTCTCTGTTTTTCATTGTATTTCTTCAAAATTTCTAGATCAAATCAGATTTATTACTTTTATTTTTTATGAAAATAAAATTGGAATTGTCAATTTCTTATATTTTGATAATATAAGTTTTACCGATTACTTCTTAGTCTGTCAATGAAATGGAACACAATCACCTTCCTTTTCAAATGATTAAAGTAGCTTTAAAAACTGCCATTTTTTTACTTTTGCAATAATGTAATCTACTTCATTGCCACGAAGTGCGAGAAAATTGCAAAAGACCGCGCACCGATTGCGCAAAATACGTCCTTTCAATTAATTATTACAAAAAACCTATAAACATAACAGAAACATTAATTTAAATGTTGTATTGTATGCTTTGGAGAGTTCCTCTGCGTTCTGAAATTAATAAATATTCTTAAATGGCAAAGAAAACGACGATATATGAGCCGAAGAGTAATAACAATCATAAAAATCATGATTTCTCGTCAATTCATTTGTTCATTTTTACGAAGAAGGTCTTTCAAAATTCCTCATTTTTTATTCTGTCTACTCGCCGTAAAATAGTACAAACAAACTAAAATAGCACAAACAATTTTTGAAAGAGCTATAAGGTTTTTTGTATTTTTTAAAGGAAACGTGCAATTGGTGAGCAACTTTCGCGTACTTTTTTTCTAAAACAAGTTCAGAAAACTATCAACTCCACAGTGAAACAGTTCGTGGAGTTATTGTCCAAATTGCTGCAATTTTTATTTTACTCTACATCAGAGGTGGGCGCAATTCCGGATTTCTTAGTGATGATTCCGGATTCCGAAATTTTTTTGTTGCTTCCGAACTGCGGATTCCGAAGTTTTGTAGTGTAATTCCCTCTTACGAAAATTCACTTTTAATAAAACAGTAACACCGCATACGTTGGAAATTACGGATTCAAGTTTCCGAATTTTCAAATGTGACTCCGAGTTCCGGATTCCGAAGTTGAAAAACTTCCATTCCGTCCATCTCTGCTCTATATCTCTCTAACTCATATTATATTCTCTGGTTACTTTTTTTCTTATTCTTACTGTATTATTATTGTTGACTATTTTGCTTAAAAAAATTACTTCTTATCGTAATGTACTCTAGATTACTGTATTGACTGGTTATAGAAAAGAGATTTCTCGAAATATATCAGGTGTGTGAAAACCTGAAAAAATGAATTTTTAGCTTTCACTATGAGAAGGTTTAAATTTATATTGTATTAATTTTGATTCCATATTGTTAAAGTTTATATTTCACGACTTAAGATTTATGGATAGCCAAATTTCATTAAATTTTATTTGAAGCTTACATCTGAAAACTAAAAAAATATTAATACACATGTTGGCTTCAATTTGGCTTCTTGATAATGATAACATTGTAAGCATGAATAATGATTTGTTTTACTAAAAATAAATTGTTGGAATCATTTATAAAAGCAACAATTTTAAAATTACTTCGAGCACATGAAATTGTCAGAATTTGTAAAACGTGATTTAATTTCGACTTATCTGAACATGCAAATGGCGTGCGAGAATACTAAAAACACTTGAAACATCCAAACATTTTGTCATTTATATCCACTGAACATAAATTTAGAAATTAATAATCCAATGCTCGTAAGAAATGTATTCGAATGGATAGCCATTGGACATTTGGGAGTTGGTCGGAATGGGTTTGAATTGAAACAATCTCATTAATCTTGAATCGCGTCGTTCTCGCAAACTTGTTGTCCTTAAGTTTAGGATTCATTCCAGCAAGAAAGCAGAGAAACAAAAACAACAACAACAACAGCAAGCCAATGCAAATTACTCATCATCATCGTATATACGAGTGAGGGTGGGTGGTACGAGCTCGCTTAAATCTCCTTTTCCTACATGTATTTTCAATTATATTTGGTTTTCTCTGCCACCTATTTGATGTGCCTACTATTGCGAATGTGGTGCAACGATTGCACCAAAACCCGATGGCGTAATTCGTTGCCAAACCGACGACGATTAGTGAGCATACACATGCACCACGCACAAACGGCTTCTCGTATTTTATTACCCCCCTTCTCACTTCCCGCTTTTAGTGCTCATTGTGGGGTCTTTTTATATGTTTGGATTATGTCATGTTCATCAAGCTAACAGTCATTAAATATCATTATTAATATTTGCATATAATAATAGTAATTGTTGTTATATTATATTTGTATTCATGCCATATGATTTTGACTATGGGAACTCTTTTACGTGGAATTGAAATAGGTTTCGCTTTATTCATTGGTTTTATAATATTAAAGATTGTAATTATTAATTATTCCTATATTATCGTACCTAATAAGTTTTTCATTAGGGACATATTGCAGCTTACAACAGAGATGGACGGAATTCCGGATTCCCGATTCCGAAATTTTTAAATTTTATTTCCGAATTTCGAAAATTCACTTTTCATAACAACGTTAACACTGGGTGCGTTTGAAATTTAGGATTCCGCGTTCTGGATTCTGAATTTCGTCCAATTTTCCTTCCATGTTCCGGATTCCGGGTTCCGAAATTCAAAAATGTCATTCCGTCCATCTCTGGTTCACGCCAAATTGAAATAGTGATTTTCCGATTTTTAATAGCGCGTTATAGATTTTCTGTACATTCTAGGAAATGCTGTTATCGACAGTTTGGTCAAGTTATTCTTAAACAACCTTATAATATTAATACCATTCTGTAAAATTAGATTTGAACACGTTTATTGAGCTTATTTTATTACCATACAATTTGGCGTGCTGGTTTACAACCTTTTTAAATAGTTTAATTCTAATATAATTTACACGCTTACAGTTCAAAAGAAAATGACCATATCCCAATTTTGTTATGAGACACATGTTTATTTTAAAATTTGTATTTCCTTTGAGACTTATATCTTAAATTATTTAAGAATGAGGGACCGACAAGCTTTTATGAGTTTACACATTTCATTGGCGTGTGTTTATATATTAAAACCATTTTACTTGAAATACAACAATTGCTCGATAAAATTCCTTCGATATAAGTTTTTCAATATAATATTAGTCCAATAATAGGTCTTTAATTGCTATTTGTTTTGATTTAATTTTTCGTTGTTTGGGAGAAAATATTTTTTAATCCCTTAATTCTTGTTGAAAGCAATGACCAGCTCTAAATATTTATTTATTGTATCTTTCATTTTTATTATCCGTAAAAATATTGGTAAATCGACTATTGACTAATTTATTATCAAAATCTAAGAATATGAAAGGTTTGATTTTATCATTTTTGAATTATTTTCAATGGTCTCATAGATAAAATGGAGCAAATATTCAATTTACGTGAATAATTTCTCTGTTTTTCATTATATTTCTTCAAAATTTCTAGATCACGTCAGATTTATTACTTTTATTTTTTATAAAAATAAAATTGGAATTGTCAATTTCTCAGATTTTGATAATAGTCTTTTAAAATTTTACTTTTTCGATAGTTATGGTTAACTTCCGTTTGAATACCGTTTAAACCAACACCGGAAAGATCATATTAAATTGAAATAAAAACTCTGACACGCCAAATGAATTGACATGATCTCAGAAAATTAACTTAATTTTGTACGCCAGAGATATTTTAAGGGAATCCTTCAAAATTGACTTAAAAAATAGTATTTAACTTACACGTAGAACAGAGTAAAATGCGTTTAAATATAACAAAATCGTTATTTTCATTTGGCGTGCTCTGAAAATGGTGTTTCTCTGTATGTATCAATTATTATCAAAGTATAAGAAATTGTTTTCATTATATTTCTTCAAAATTTCTACATCAAGTCACATTTATTACTTTTATTTTTTATTAAAAGAAAATTGAAATTGTCAATTTCTTATATTTTGATAATAGTTTTCTTTAGCATGATATGAATAAAATTTAAATGGTTCTGAAACTAAAAAAAGGATTAACCTAATTGGTTCGTAAACAATCAGCACATATACATTTCTACTCAGTTGCGACGGCATCACTTTTGGTATCGGGTATATCAAATTGCAATTTTTTGAGAGTTTATTTGAAAAATAAAATTTCGCGCCTCTCCTAATTTTTCCATGTTTTTTAAGGATACTAGACATAGCCTAGACATAGTCCAGAAAACAAATATCTCAACTCTATTGAAATATTGAAATTTAATATTTGTAATTTTCTGCAAATCTTTGAATAATCACTCAATTGGATAGGCGATTTTCCATTTTCTGGGTAAACCATAGAATAGCTCTCAATGAAAATAGATATTTTTTATACTAACAATATTTGTAAATACGAGATTGACTATGTAAATACTACGTGTTTATACCTGTAAATTTAACAGCAGAAATTAATTTTGAATAAAGTTTTTTGAAATAAGAATTAAATTTTACTTAACCAATTTAAACACGAAATCAATTTTTCCGTCTGCAATGTTTTGAACTATGTTTTCTTTTAAGCTGGGATGTAATTAATGTCAAGTTTTAATTAACTAATTATTTTAATTATCTATTCTTATTAGTCTTCGTTTTGACACCATTCATAAATTCCGTTTTTACGATATTAAATCACGTTTTACTATATTTTCAAAAAGATGAATCGGAATAATAGTTAAACCTGAAAAACATGCTGTATTGAGAAATCATAAATTAAATAAGACTGTAAATTTTAAATTTCAGATTATTTGCATTTTGCATAATATTTTCCTATTTTTCCCATTTTATTGTTAATTTGTATCATTAATTTTATATTTACAATTTTCTGTTTTTTTTCTCATAAAATGAGGACTTGTTTGTAATAAAACTCAATTTTATTATTGATCCTTAATTAATTAATTTTTAATTAATGAGTTTTCCCTATTGATTGCTTTAACATTTATTTTTTAAGTTGGTTTTAAACACAATACATAATGTTTTAACAGAATTTTTTTGTTATAAACTATCCCCTAGTATTTGATGCTATATTTCACTTCATTGGAAATCTTTTCTTCTGTAATATATCACTCTGTACTTTATTTCTTAAATATAAAATTACCTTAAAAATTTAAGGGTCTCCTCAAAAGTTTCAAATTTTCATAATTCATTAATATTAATTTATTCAGATGGACAGAACTCCGTATTACATGTTCCGTGTTCCGCGTTCCGTCCGAAATTACTTTAAAATAATTTAACATGTACTGTACTGAAAATGAATGTAATATTATTTCAAAAATGAAAGTTTGTTTTCAACATTTCATACTGCGTCTAATTCTAAGAGCCCTCAAGATTTTCGGCAATCATCCCTGAAACGCTGCGCGGTCAGACCATTATAATCATCAAGAAAGTAAATGCAATCTTTTCTATTTATAATTTTCTGACCACGTAGCGTTTCGCGGCGTGGGAATAACAATTGTGATACAGTTTATATACAGTAAAGCATGAAGTCAAACCGTAAAACAACTTTTTCGGATATAAATTTATTGCGTCTTTATCAAATTAACTGAGTTTTTCGTTTTTTTTTTTTCAAATTTTCATGTTTTAATATAAGAGTAATATTTAATTTTCATGAAAAAGAACAGTTTTCTATGTAAACTTTTATTGAAAACAATTGAGAAATTTATTTTACTTTTTGCACGCCAAATTGTATGGTTATAAAATGAGCTCAAAACCTAACTTGGCGGGAAGGATATTAATATTTTCGGTATTTTGAGAATAACGTGTCTAAATTATCGAGAACAGTGCGCCTAAAAACTTTAACACGCTATTAAAAATCGGAAAATCACACTTTCAATTTGGTGTGCTTTTAGAAGTAAAAATGTTTAAGCTATTTCATTAATTATAATATTTGCTGTAAAACCACGAGAACGAGTTTCAGCAAAATATTTCTCAGTAATAGTGTCCATAAGCATTTTAATCCTTGATTGTGAAACAGGCATATATTCATTGCCTAGTTTTTTCAAGTTCGATTAATGTCAAAACTATTTTACATTTTTAGATGTTCCTCAAAAATTAATATAAAACAAATATACCGTGCTCAGAAAATATGCTTAAATTTTAAATCTCTATCAGGTTTTAATACTTTTAAAGAGTTTAAGAAACTGCTGGCAAAATGACGTAAACAATATTTATGTAATGTAAAATACACGTGAAAGGTGTAGGGTAAGCGTAAAAATACAAAAATCATTATTTCTATAATAATAATAACAAGAAAACAAAAACTCAAAATCTATTTAATTTTAAGTTTTCACGTGTTATATACCAAATTTGTATATTTTACATTAAAACTTTATTTCCATATTTTGTTGATGTTCAGTGCGGGGCTTCATTAGAATACATTATGACCAGCTTTTTGGAAACGTTGGAACTTTCTAAATTATAATTTTTTAGTTTTTCCAATATATCTAGTAATGTTTCTAGAAGTAACAGAAAGTTCTATTTAAATAATTATACCTATATCATTATTAGTACCTAAATTGTATTATCTCAGTGTTTGTTTACAAATATACGCCAAGCTAAAAAATAATGAGAGGGCTCATTCTTTTCTATTTATCAGGAAACGTCTTCTCATTCTTACAATTATTACTACTCTCATTCCAACTATTGTGCTAATTCGATGCTCACAACTTTGACAATTCCATATTTGTTTATTATTATTATTAGTCCGTCTTTCTTTGAACTATACTTCTTACTTGATTTTAAACAATATGTTAAATGAATATTTAGAAGCAATGGACGACTCGAGTCCATCGCCATTGCGATCGCCAGAAGATGAGGAATTGCTTGCAAAATCTTCACGGATCAGGAATTGGGTGACGAAGAGAATGAAAGAGGTACGTGAAATTTATTGTCTATTAATTATATTGTTGGATGTATTTTTATATGGTTATTTGAACTGGGGGGGGGGGGGATTTTTTTTTACTAATTTTATTATTTCATTAATTTCTTTTGTAGAATTACAGTACCAATGTAACATATTTGGTTAGATTTCGTGATTTTCAAATTTGTAAGTCTTGAATTTATGGTTTTTCTAAGGAATCTCATTCATTTTATTATAATCTATTTGAAAAATAATTTTTATAAGTGAAATTGCTCAACGCTGGAAATTAATTAAAAGCGATAAGTGAATGGTCATTTTTTAAATATTTAAGCACATTCCTATTAATAATACTAGATTTGAGTTGCTGTTCTGATTTTCTGATTTTACGGTATCCACTCCAAATAGAAATAACGATTCTGCGATTTTTAAACGTTTGTGTAAACTTTTACGTGTTTATAACAAAAAAGTTGTTACTACAATTTTATTAAGCTTGTTTTAAACTCTAAAAATATTAATATATTATATTTGATTAACTTGTTTACTGAACTCATTCTATTATCATACAAGGTTCATAAGAATAGCTCTAATCCTGTTTTTTATTCAACTAATTTTTTTGTGAATGGCGTTATATGACACCTTAATAGTTATACATCACTTATGAGGGGAACCTCGTATTTATCCCCGTAGTAGCTGATCTGGTTTTATTACGAATTCGGCAGACCTCTTTGGATGTAATTTTTTCTACATCTAATTTTTAAAAAAATTTAAAATTTTACGTGACAACGCTTTTGGACTTTATTCCTGATCCAAAATTAAAAAAAGAACACGGTTATCGTGTTTTAACATTTACACCAGAGTTGCACGGAATTCCATCTTTTCCGTTTTCCGTTGTCGTTAGAGTTCCATTTCCGTTTCCGCTTTCCGTTTGAAAAAAATTATTTCCAATTCCGTTTTTCGTTGTCAATTAAAAGAAAGATCGATTTTTAACCCTGACTTACACCCTTTCCCGGTATGTTAAAAATCAAATGGCTGGACCCGTAGTTGTTGGTGTAGTTCGAAATAGGAACTTTTGGAAGAAGGGAGAAATAGAAGAAGAAGAAATAGCGAAATAAATCCCTACGAGTATATTTCAAAGAAAAACACCACTGTCCTAATCCTTCCTCTGTTGTAGAAAATTAGCCCAGCTCGGCAATCTGAAAATCAAAGCTTAAAATTTTGAAATATTTTATTTATGTTTTAATTTGCTATTTTCCAATGTTATGAAAACTTAGATTTCTGTCAATAAATATTCTTCAAACTTACCTTGGCACTAGAACCGTGTTGAATAGCTCGTTTGATTTGGAAAATATCATCTTACATTTACCTCATTTATATAGATATTGTTACCCTGTTGGCATTATTACCCACGCTACTCCAAATTTAGATTTTACGAAATTAAATTCCGTGTTACTAAGTTTTGCGGGTAACCTTGAGATAAATTTTCAGCCGATTGTGGTTGTTTTAAGACAAACAATCCATAGAACAAAAAATCTTAAATAATGTAGATATCTTGTATCTTAAAGATCTTGTATCGGGTGGCGTGCTTACGTTTTAACAAACTGTTCTAGATAAGATAAAAATGAAGATTTTATGTTTTATATATTTCTGCTCAGTTTAAAATTTTGTTTTTTATTGTAACATAAAATCATTATTCACCGATGTTCATATTGCCTCAATTCAAAAAAAAAATATTTGAGCCTTGTGTGACATATGTCATATTAAATGTTCGCATAATGTTTCCTTTTCCTGATTGTTCGCATATTTTTTTACAATCATTTCATCAAATGTCTTATTTATTATTATTCGTTCTGTTATCGGCTAAATTAATTTTAAGCTTGTTATTTATTTCATCCGGTTCATAGCCATTTTTATTGGTTTTCCAATTAGCTTTATAATATAATTGAGAACAATGGTTGGTTATCTAGGCAATTTTGATTGAACAATTGTTAGTGTGTAGTTAGAAAAAAGCTAGATCCGGAGGGCTTTAAATTTAAATTGCATTTTTTTGCAACATTAATCACTTGAATCTTAAGTCATTTCGATCTAGTGATTAAAGACGAAATATGTTATTTTTTATTATATATTGATTCGATTATTTGTGGTTCTATTGCAAGCGATAGGATTTCCCTAACATAAACGTTTCAGGCATATTTTCCAAATTTTGGTTTTACGAAAAGATTTTAATAAATTAATTTTCTAATGACAAATGAATTTTTCTTTCTAATGACTTTTTCTAAATTCTATTGACCTTTTTAGAGATCGGCGCCTAGTGGAAAACGAAAAAATAGGATGGAATGAGGTTCTGGTTTGGACGGCCATCTTCTCATATCTCATCAATGTCTTTTGTCTCAAAAGAAAGGGTCACATACATTGAAGAGGAATAGATGGAAAAGACATTTGTGGCCTGTGGCCATCCAAACGAGAATATCATTTTTTCTTATTTTTTCCTCTGCCATTAAGCACCTATCTCTGAAATTTACAATTAAAAATACTAAATTTACCTTTCAAATAAAACTATTAAATTAGAAAGTTTTCTATTGATTTAATTGGTTCTTTAAGTATCAATTTTAAAAAATCTTTTTGTTATTCTTACTTTATGGTGAAACTTTCTGTTTCTTTCAAATTATTTTAGTATTATTCTTTTAATTACTAAATAAGTTTAAAACACGCCAAATCGAAATTAATATTTTTTCAATATTTAAACGAATTACACGTATTATTTTCATATAACTTTTACGTCATTTTTTCAAGCCCGTCTTAAACTATCTAAAAACATGCGCTTCTTACCGAAATTTGCAAAATAAGCATCTTTTCTGAGCCCACAACTTAACTATTCAATTTATTGTGAACTTGTGTTTAAAAAATTTTTCAAGAAAAAATAGCGATACTGATTAATAGGCTATTTTTTCGTAAATGAATTAACAAGAAACTTGATTGTATAATTAATTGTATAATTAAATATTCCTTAAATAATATTTCTCAAAGTTATTATCATTATATTTTCAATTGAATACAAAATGTTTTGTCTAATTGTCAAAACTTTGTCAAAGTAAATTCAAAATTTTTTGTCTTACATTCTCTTACGTTGTCATCAATTTGATTTAAATTAGTTCTATTTTGACCTAAATCCCATCCAAACCCAATTTTTCATGCCATAGAAGACGCCACACTAAAAGAAAATTATCATTTGGTCAACATTTAAGCGACAACAATAACTAATCTAGACTTTAATTTTATATAAATTGACATTTTATTTATTCGCCTCTTTCTTAAAATATCTAGAAATCTGCGCTTCTTTGCGAAATATCCAAAATTAATTTTTTCTTAGCCACCAACTTAACCATTGTTCGACGCTCTTTTGCACCTTTTTCACATTCACTTGTCAGAGTAGTTTCATCTGTAATATACTAAAGGAACAATTCTTTATCTTTTCGGATATGGTAGTAAAATAATGCAGAAATCCAAAAAGGTAGCTGTAAAAACAATTCCGTCACTCGTTGAGCTGATTGAGCTCCGAGCCGAGCGGATATGGCGCAATAAATCGTAAGGATTTCAGTTTCGGTACTTTATAAGCCCTTTGCGTCGTAATTTATTTTATGCCGTGAATGTATTTCCCCCCCCTTTATGTTTCCTACAACATAATAAGTTTCTTTGCGATAAGGTATAACAAGGGAAATGATTCACTCGAAATCTCGAACGATTTTTTTTAAATTTTTCAGATAGATTCCTTATCCAGTAAATAGTATGCACACAAATTTGCGCCATCCATTGCCCAGCTGAAAAAAAACAATATTTTTGTCGTTAAGCTATTGGAATTGAAACAAATATCAAGAAATTACGTGATGGTACCGGATTTTCTTCGATAATTTTTAATACTTTAAACAGTTTTTTCTTAATTTGCGTGCATACTATTTTCGATATTAGGAATCTACCTGCAAAGTTTAAAAAAACAATTCTGAGAGATCGGGTTAAAACACTTCCTTTGTTAACTAATTCCTAACTCATTTTGAACCATATTTGAGCCATACCCTTGAGATTACCTGAATGAATTGACCTGGTTTTGAAATTATCGTCATTTTTTTAAAATTGAATTTTACTGAGTTTCTTGTATCTCACAACTTCAAAAATTTTGATATAATTTAATAAGATATAGAGCTTCCCAAGTTTTATAATTTGTTTTACACATTTTGAATTTCCGATATAAACTCCATTGTTCTTCTAAGTGGCGTTTGTTTTATAGTCGGTTCCAGTGATACTACATTGTGCTCAATCCCTAGAGATTTGACTAGTCCATGCCTTAAGCATATAAAATGAAGAATTGTGCATTTTTGTTTCTGCTCATGAAATATGATGTAAAATGAATAGAGTACTCTATAAAATTGTGTTAGAAATGAACCACAAGCTTTCGTTTATTCTTGGTGAAGTTGGTGTTCAATGCATCTCATTGCCAATTCATTGGGGTTTGGTTTGATTAAAATGTGTCCGTCTTTGGTTTTAAAAAAGTTTGGCCATTTATCAAAAAAAGTGAGGCGAATGTTCTGATACACCTGCTTCTTCGTCATCATCTTTTTCTTGGTGTATATTTCATCCAATCGTACCCCTTGTTTTATTCATTTTCAATGTCACGATTAATTTGATATTTATGGAAATGGCCACTGTCATCCCAAATTTCTTCTTTGAATTTCTGGAATTCTTTCGTCTTTTATACTTTGCGACCTTTTGTCACTTAATTTATCTTCTTCAAACTGTTATCTAGGAATGTTTGAAATATGTTTGGGTTCAGTTGAGTTTTGATGAACATTCAAATGTAATGCTTGTAATTGAATCGACTCCGTTATTTTGTTAGAACTTTGATTTCATTTGTTGACGTCTTCATTCAAAAGTAAACATGTTTTGGAAATGTCCATCGCTGACCAAGTTTTTTAAACAAGGGTTAAGGTTGTATTTCTTTAAAGCGTGTTTGAAAATTATATTTTATACCAAAAAAGTAAAGTTATTTGATCTTTTCTTGCATATCACCTTATTATTCTCTTAATAGTGTTTTTAAAGTTGAACGGCACTATAAATAGTTTTTAGATCATATATATCCTAAAACTTATTTTAATTATGCCCAAAATTTGTAAAAGATAAAATTTGTTATTTTAATAAGACAACTATTATATATATATATAGCCCTTTTCAGAGATGGGTGCCTAATGAGGTTCTCGTTTGTACGGTCACTCTTTTGTCTTTCATCAATCTGCGTTGTCTCAAAAATATGGATAACACACATTGAAGAGGAATGGATGGAAAAGTCCTTTGTAACCCTATGGCCGTCCATACGAGAATATCATTTTTTATTTTTGTTTTGCTCTTCCAATTTTTTTCTTATTTTTTGCTCTTCCATTTCTTTCATTCTCGATCTCTGAAAAGGACAATATACTTTTAATTGGCACTTGCTTATAGCTGTGTGAATCTGATATTTAATCCAATGTTCAGAACTAAAGCTCGTTCATATTTTAAGTGCGATATTTTGATGGATTTATGTAATTTTATATCCAAACGTTCATTGTTGAGAATATACGATTTTCATTTATTCAGTTTATAAAGTTTTCATTTACCCTTAAACTTTTTTCATGAAACTAGAATAGAAACCCGTAATATGAAAATTTAAATATATTCGGTAAGTAGATTGTGACCTACCAGTAGCAATAATATAGTGGAGAGACTAATTATATGATAGTTAAAGTGAAGTTTAGAAGAAAAGCGTTTTAAGAATATTTACTTGATTATAGCTTTTTATTATAACTAATTTATTTATTTATTTTAACTTTTTTGTACTCTATTTTTACTCCATTTTTGTACTCCATAACTACATTTTAACTAACTTTAAATAATTTTCTATTTTTGAATGGTTGAAAATATGTTATAGTACCCAAAAAGGTTTTGGCGGTTTTACGTCATTTTTCCACTGGTCTGACTAGAAACTGACAGCTAAAGTGATTTGCACAAAACCAAGTTTGATTAGCCGTTTGTTGATCAATAGTTTTTCCTAGTCTTGTTAGGTTGTTTTTCGTTGAAATTAATTTATCATTAAAATTTAAATACTAATTACTCTTCAGTTTTCCATCTTTCGAATGGTAAACTGAGTAATACCATAAATGTACTCTAACGCTAATTTAACTAGGCTCGTCTTAAACTATTAATATATCTTGCCGAAAAATTAGCTTTGAGCACGTTTACTGAGCTCTTTTTTTATCATACCAGTTACCGTGCCTGGCATATTAATCTGGATGATCAAAAAAAAAGATGAATAGTGGTTCATGTTGATCCAGTTAGCGTGTTTTTCGCAAGTAATAAAAAAGCATGCCAAATAAATTCGTAGAAGTAGGGGCTCAGAAAAGTTACTTAAATATAATATTCTGTATGAACTCATGAAGCTTAGTATGAAGTTTCTGTGTGAAGTTTTCCGTACAGTTCATCATTGACATATAATGTCAAGGTGTAAATTAATGTGATTTTTTCAGAGATCGATGCCTAATGGAAGAGCAAAAAATTATTAGCGGAGAAAAGGTCTTGTTTAGACAGCCACACGGCCATTAAGGCCATCGAATCTTTTCCTCTTTTGTTTCTCATTATTTGTTCATCCATTCTTATATATAGTCGTCGCCAAATGCGATTACCGCCGCAAATTGTGGCGCACTTTTTAAAATATTATTTTTCATTTAATTTTCATGATTATTTTCTTGTTTAGGCTCGTTCTATACTGTTTTTGCTTAAATAAATTGAAGAATATGTTTTAGATGTTGTTTCAATCGTGGAATAAATGTGGAAAATAATAAAAATCATAAAAATTAAATGAAAAAAAAATATTTAAAAAAGTGCGCCACACTTTGCGGCGGTAATCGCATTTGGCGACGACTATATTTAAATTAAACTTTTCATTTCTTTTAATCAAATAATAAACAAATATATAACCAACATTGATGTGAAACAAAAGAGGAAGAGATTCGATGGCCTTAGTGGCCGTGTGGCTGTCTAAACAAGACCTTTTCTCTGCCCCTAATTTTTTGCTCTTCCATTAGGCATCGATCTCTGAAATGAATAATACTTCAATTTAATTTTCAATTTGTTATTTATTTCGCATTTGATTCCATTTCTTGATTTATTTTGTTTTTTCTAAGTAAATTGGTTGTATGATAATAATTGTTCTAACATTCTTTGGTTAATTTTATTGTTTGTAGGTTCAATACTGGAAAAAATGAAATCGAAATTAAAAGTAAATTGAAAGTTAAATCGACACCGTCGTCTCTTTGCCTAACCGCGACCAAAATATTCTCACTTTATGATCCTTTAAGTCATTTTTTCTCAAAAATTAAATGGCAATGAATAGCAACAAATAAAAAATGTACTATACTGTAATATAAAAAGAAGAAAAGAATGATTTTAAAAAAATTGATTTACAAAAAGACTAGCGTTCTTATTTTTTACATTATTGTTTGTTTAAGAAAAAATATGAAAAATTATTCGAAAAAATCAACGGTCGCCATCTCTTTGATCTAAATCCTCCTAATAAATGCCTACCATCAAAGCAATTTTAATTTTCCTTAATGAAGGACGCTTTTTTCGCCTTTTATTAAATTCGCTTAATTAATCCAGTTCTTACTGTTAGATTACGTTCAAATAATTGTTTACATTACTTACTTAACTACCACTGTGGAAATTGTGAATCGACGACTTTCTCCAACGAACCTATTTAATAAACAATTATGATGAACACCGTTGTGTTCGTTCAAACATTTAGATAACATTGTACTCAGTTCCTCATAATGTGTTTTTGGACTTCTAATAATTTCTTGAAATATTTTAAGAAGAATCAGTAATAATTGACGACTAAAGATTATTATTCTTATTATAAAAATCGCGGAAGGGAACTGGTTGCGCTGATTGTTTCACATTTTCATTTCGTGTATATGTTATTATTATAATGATTTTCTGTTTTTCTTATTGTACTTAATACTACTGTTACTACTTTTGGAATCCCCATTTTTTAATGTTAAGTGAAGCTTACATTCGTTTTTCCTTGCAGCCAAAAAGGTGTGACGTTGTTTTACTTTCGGTGTTCGTGTGAATAATAAATACTAAGAGCCATTTTAGTTACATAGATGAACAATTTAATTTTTATTTTCCAATAATTTCTGTTCAGTTTTTTATATATTATGTTTTCTATTTTCCTACATTTAATTTTAAGAAAATGAGTCATTCGGGAGTATAATAATAAATTTTTTTTACAAAATTAATTTTGTTTATAATCATGATTAATTTTGCTCTCCACGATTATTAACAATTTATAAAATTGCTTGTCAATTGCGCCTCTCTTTTAAGAAATTTTTATAGCAATAAACTATTTTCTCTATTATCGAAATATAATTTTTAGATAATTCACATCAAATACTGTCTGCCTTCGGTCGTAGGATTCTCGCTGTTTAGTTTCTTCGGAAGTTATTACGAAAATAATAAAAGTTTTTAAAGTGACAAACACAATTATAAACAAACCCTTTGATCTGCAAGAATTCGACGACATAATGCAGATCTCCGCTCACTATTTAAAGCTCCATTTCGCAGGTGTACTGTGTTACTGGAAAATTTCGAAATAAACATTCTCCATCGTTGATCTTTATCCTTTCTACACACCGAATTATTTCATTTCATTTCTACTGCAGTTAAATTGCATAACGGAAATTTTCCAGTCTATTGTTGTATTTGGCAAAACCTTTAAACCTTAATACTTTATTCATTCACCATATATAATACAAAAAAAACAGGAGAACAAATAATTTCCTTTAAACTATGAGTCGATAATGTTAAGTATTGGATCGAGCGAGATCGACTAGATGGATTTCTAGGAAAATTGAAGATTACTCGATAATGAAGCGATAAAATTGTAAAGTTTCAGTTATCATTAGAATCAGAATGATCTTGAAGTTCTAATGATATAAGTAAGAAACAAATCGCAAATTATTTAGTAAAGATATGGCTCAATGAAGTTGTGTGGATTTTTTTGAACTTTGTCCCGCTTGCGAACCATTGTAAATGGTTTAGTTTTAAACACGTTTACGATTATATAGTATTTAAGCATCTGTTCTTTGTGGATAAGATGAAAAAATGTTAAATACCATTTCATTGGAGCCGTTAAAAATGCTTAACGTTTTGGCAAATACGACAGTTGGCTTGCAAACTGTCGCATGCAGTTATGCAAATTATTTGCAGGAGAATTAAAATAAAATAATTGTGCTTTCTATAAATGTATGTCTTCTTATAAACCTGGAAAAAGCTTTTTAAAAAGGAATATCAATAAATATTCTCTGCAAAGTAAAAAACGTATTTTTTGCATTGAAGATTTATAGTTATGGATTATATTTTTCCATTTAACCACATTAATGTTTTATGATTGTTTTTTTTGGTAGAATTTGCCATTTTCCAACAAATTTTAATCACGCATATCGTTCAGTTCTTTTTTTTTCATTATAGTAATTGGATCAAATGTAATTCCAATACATATACATGTAGAAATGAATAAACAAAACACTTGTTGTATAAGGTATCACATTTCGTCAATGATTGGTTATTCTTTTGAACTGCATTTGCATATACAAGGGCTTTCTTTTTTTTAATTAATGAGTGTAGATTAATGGTTTTTCTATGGGGAGAATATTAGTTAAAATTAGATTTATAATTATACTATTTTCAATTTAAATCACTTATTCTAATTAACAAATGTTTGAATAGTTTGGATAACAAATAGTATTTGTTTCACATTAAAAATTGTATAAATTTTAATGGTAATAATGAAATTTGTTTGATATTAATTCGGACTTTCTTGTATATAGTTATTTCTGTTTTACTGCTTCAAAACTGGTTTTGCAGTTTTAAAGTGCTCATCTCTTTTTCGACTTTGTTCTGATTCTATATTTTTATAATCCTTAGGAAAGCCTTTTTACTTGCACAAACAACTTTCTATGGTTTCCTTTAAAAGGTTTTTATAATTAATATTTAAGAATATTTCAAATAGAGTTTATTGAGTTTATTTGAATTTGAAATGTTTTACTTGTGAACCAGTGAAGTGATAAACGGAATTCTGTATTCCGTATTCCGAAATTGGAAATTTCTATTACGTCCATCCCTGGTATGAACATATTGCATTCTTTGCATATATTTATCGCTAAAAATTTATTTTTTTAAATATTTTTTATTTTATAAATTTATTTTATAAACATATTTGCCACAAATTTACTAAGTTTTCCTTAAGCTATATAAAAATATTAACATCTTTCCAAAAACATTTCCTATATGGTAGATTACCTAACATCTCTATTATGTGTGAAGATACATAAACAATAACTTACTATGTATTAAATTAACGTTTAATTTCAACTGAGCGCCAAAGATTAATCGGCATATTCGACAATTGTCTTTAGATATTGCTGAACGCAAACCTTCAAGATGCTGTACTAGGTTGGAATTATGTTGCTTTGTGCTTCTCATTTTATTAAAGGGTTGGTGTTGCATTCTTTGCATAGATTGATCGCTCAAATTTTTCTGAACATATTTTTTTTCTAAACAGCAAGCCTATTGGGAATTATGTGGGAATTATGATTTTCCGATTTTTAAGCTTGTCTGAAAATTGGTACTTATTTTCAATAAAACATTTATTAAGACAAACTAACACAGCTTTCCTTAAACTATATAAAAATGTTTATATATTCCCAGAAAGTTAGATTTGAGAAGATTTACTGAGTTTTTTATTAACATGCCAGTTCGCGTGTATTCCAAATTGATTTAGTCCTATATGGTAGATTACCTAACATCACTTTTATGTGTAAAAATACACAAATAACGACTTAATATGTATAATAAATAAAACTAAATAAATAAGAACTTACTATGTATTTAAATAAAGTTTAAGTTCAACTGGGCTCCAAAGATTCGTCGGCATTTTCGACGATTGAGTGTTTAGATATCTCCAAGATCCTGTTATGGGAATCAAGTTGCTTTGTCCTTATCTTGTAACTAACTCGAATCTGTGTGCGTTTTACTTTCAGTTTCCTTAAAAGGTTACATATTTTCTGGCAAATAGTATTTTCTCATTATTCTTCCAAGTCAGCACGTCAAATGGAAATGACTATTTCTCAATATTTAAAATTGTATTACTAATTCACACGTACTATTTTCATATAACTTGACACATGATTGCTACTAGCCCGTCTTAAACTTTCTAAAAACATGCGCTTCTCACCAAAACTTGCAACATGAACATCACTTCTGCGCCTTCAACTTAACCATTCAATTTGGAGTTAGTCAGCATTTGAAAATTTGCATTCAGAGAATGAGAAACTGTAGCAAAGTCCCCGTAAGAGTTTTTTTACTAGTCGTCACGTAATTTCTAACTAAATAAATGTATATAAATTAACGAATAAATAAAATTCGCCGTTCACTTTTAGGCTTTCCATTGTTTGTAGTAGAAACTTGACAAAGCATGCAAAACGATGAGCAATAAATATTTGTTGAAAAGACCAAGTACATTAGCCGCAAAAGGGGCCAATAAAATGAATGCAACTTGTGAAAATTCATTTTGGAACAATTGTTGGTTCGCACTCGTTCAATTAATTTGATCGTCTCAATGACGGCCGATACGAGATTTTCTCGTAATGATTCTTTTTTTCAAAATGTCGATTTTGATGTGACTTTAGAACATCTGGTGAACTATTGCTTCCAATATCAAATAAACGCAGAACCCTTTTGAACATCATTATAATTTTTATTCAATTTTTTATTCATTTTTTCGTAATATTGATTTTCTCGGTTGGAGTAATTAAAAAAGGTGAGCTGAGCATTGGACTCCCCCACACTATCAAATATCCGGTCTTCGATTTTACCACGTTTCTCGAATTTTTTTTTTAGAAATATGTTTCAAGTCTGTCCTTATCGAATTTCAGTTTTTTTATTCGATTAGAATGAATACACATTTTTGCTCATTAATGTTTTTGCTTTTTTTCATTGACAAAAGCTTGGAAAAATTTATTTTGAAAAAAAAACAAATATGGAAAGAATTGGAAGAGAAAGAATGAAAGAGAGAGAAAGTGAGAGAAGAACTTATTGTCAGAATACGAATATTTTGTGTATAATTCCGCCTCATTTATTCAATTTATCAGTAGAAAATGTTTTTCTGTTGCACGCCAACGGCAAACAGCCTTCACATAGAAAAAATGATCAACGAATTTGATGACGCGTTCAACAAATTTATATTTTTTTGTTCTTTTTTGTAAAACAGTATTTTGGCTATAATAGGAGAACTAGTGATTTTTATGAAACGTAAGATATATCATTCTGTTGCTCGTAAAATTCTGAATTTTTTGAAATGCAACATGACGTAGTTACGGTAATTTACGTGTATTTTATAGTCGATTGAAAGTTCAAACTTTAAAAAATCATAACTTTGCTTAAACGACGAATCTAATTTAGAGACAAGTATATTATTGTTCGCCGTTGTGGTCTCTATCAACAAAGTCTTAATATCAAAAATTAAAAATAGCGTTTTCAAATTATTTGATTCTAAAATTTTGCACCTTATAATGGCCTTAAAGTACTTAAAACGTAAAACCTTTTAACTTTATTAAGTTTATCTCATAGAATAAATGTTTGAAAAGACTATAGTCAGTACAGAAACATAATTTTCAAAAAATGACCACTTAAATCAGCCATATATGGTTTTTACTTAAAAATGTTCCTATAAGCACCAATCAAACATAATTTGCTAACTTTTAGTGTTAAATTGTTGTGCAAAATATGCTCTTGACATCAGGCTTTGTAACATCTCAAACCAGACCCATTCTACAAAATTATCAAATAAGGTGCTCCACGGTTACAGAGCAACGTCAATTTTGTGCACAATTTTACCAAAAATAATATATTTTTAGTTTTTTATAATTATTTCAAGCTTATTTATCATTTTTCAAACGATTTCCATATTTCTGTTATTTCAGGGCTCAGAAAACGAGGAAGATTCTGAGTTCTTTGTGAAAACTGATTTTAAGGAAATTATAGTTGGATAATCCGATTTTTGAAAAATCTTCGATAATATGGATTTTAGTTTGCTTCTTTTATCCAATCTTCATGCTAGAAATCATGAAAACTCACAAAATTACTCATTTTTATCAGATTAATGTATTGTAAAGGGCTAAACTTTAAGATCGAATATCTCGAAAACTCTATTTGAAATTTTTGAGATTAAGACTTTATTGATAGAGGACATAACGATGAGCAATAATATACTTGTCTCTAAATTAGATTCGTCGTTTAAGCAAAGTTATGATTTTTTAAAGTTTAAAATTTCAATCGACTGTAAAATACACGTTAATTACCGTAACCACGTCATGTTGCATTTCAAAAAATTCAGAATTTTACGAGCAACAGAATGATATATCTTACGTTTCATAAAAATCACTAGTTCTTCTATTATAGCCAAAATACTGTTTTACAAAAAAGAACGAAAAAGAATAAATTTGTTGAACGCGTGGTCAATTTCGTTGATCATTCTTTCTATGTGAAGACGATTTTTCTATTGGCTGCCCTCGGCGTGCTGTTGTTTTATTATTTGCTGAATTTTTCATCTTTGTCTAATTGTTGTTTGGAATTCGTTTTTCTTCCAATTTAGGAATACACGTTTGACTTTGTGACTTTGACAATTTCTGCATTTTATTGATAAAAAAAATATTGATAAACTCATTTTGCGTAAGATAAAAAAAATACGGTACTATATTATTTGTTAATTGAATTTTTACGAGTACTGTATTTTTAGGATAAGTTTTTCGATGGTCATCTTGTTTTGTGATAAACTACATTTTCAATATGTTACAATTTATTTATCTATTGTCGTCTATTGATCTATTGATCAGGGTTAAAGGAGCATTCCGAATAATAAAATGGCCTCGCTTGGACAGGCACATTTGCAATTTGTTTATTATTTCGCTTTTTTCTCTTACTAAATTGGTTGTTAAATCAACATAATAATTATTGTAATAAAATTTTTTGTATAAGTTATAATATTTAGGATCAAATTGCAAATTAAATCTACACCTGTCCAAGCGAGACCATTTTATTATTCGGAATGCTCCTTTAACCATGATTTTTCATTAACCTACACTACGACAATATTTCTCTACGCTACGTGTGCAAGACACGTAAAAATAGTATAGTAACACGTGAATATAATATAACACATAAAAAACCATAAATTAAAACAAAACAGAAAGCAATTAGAGCAATTATATTTTTACATTTTAATTTTTTTTTATTAAAACTAAATCGCTTTTCAAGTCTTTATTTATAATTAAGCTTCTGTAATATACTAGAAAATGTAATTTTTATATTAATTGAAAGATCATCCTAAAACCTCATTGATATTTCCCAAGGAATAATTCAATTGGAACGAACAGTTGTTTTATTATTTTAATTTATCGTAAACCTACATTTCATATAAACGCGTTCAGTTTTATTTATATTTCGGTCTTAAAATCGTATGACTCACGTTAAATGTTTATGAAAGTATTTCGAGGAATGTTTTTTTGTTTTCCTTACAGTGTTTATGTTCAAGATTTTGTAATATTGTGCAGTTTTCTTTGGTTAGATAGCTTTTTTTCTGCAAAATTTTTAATTGCATTTTTTACAGCTTCAATATTCTAAAATATACGAAGAAATGTGTATTCGATCAAAATTTAGTTTTTACAAAATATTAACTCCATCATTTGCTGAAAAAAAGTTATTTTATATCCCGAAAATTGAAAAATTCGATATCCCAATTGTATTAGTTAATGGGTTATCTTTCTTTGTTAATCACTTTTTTTATAGTATTGATACTAACACTAGTAAAATTATCTGTAAGAATGGTTACGTTTTTAAATTACATACTACGGCACGCCCATAATAAAATGAGCTCTGTAAACTTGTTCAGATATAACTTTCTGCGAATATATTAACATTATATAGTTTAAGAAACCCCTAATTAAATTGTCGTAAACAATATTTTATTGAAGAGAAGAGATGGAGAGCTTCAAAATCACAAAATCATTATTTCCATTTGGCGTGCTATGGAGGTCATTTTTGGATCCGAAAGGTTTCGGGCTGAAATTTTGCATGGTGATAGCTGAGAAAATTGTATTAGTGCATACAAAATATTGTACTACACTGGGGGGCTTAAGCGGGTTAAAAAACCTATCAAAATTAAAAAAACCTCACCAACCTCAAGTTTCCTGAAGTTTCCTGTATTATAGTATAACAGTATAAAGCCATCTATCACCCTTTAAAGTTTCAGCACGAAACCTTTTGGCCCCAAAAGTGACAATCCTAGTTGCCTCAGTTGTATACTAATAAAGATTACTGGGTTGAATTACGTTATTTTTAAGTTTATGGATCCTCGTTTGAAAGTTATTAATCCGATTCTTATCTCTAAATCTGTTTTATGTAAGAAAAAAACTTTATATTTTTTTAAAAAATAATTCATATTTCCTTAAAATCACGGCAAATAATTATGACAAATAGTAAAAGCAGCACCCCAGATAAAAATTAAGATTTTTTCTAGATTTAAACTAGTTTTTTTACATGTGGAAGTAAAACTTAACGTTTACTTCAGTGTTGCATACTTTTCTTAAAATATATATGAAGCTTTAACTTTTCATAAAATTTGCTCTTAATCTGGATCGTTTGAAGGCCGTTAAGATATTTTTTAAATAGGTTTTTAAGAGTTAGGGTGCCTGTTTCGCGTGATTCAGCAAACCAGCAAACCCTGATCTTCCCTATTCGTAGATGAAACAAAAAGTCATCAGATATAATTAAGTCATATTATTAATTAAGAGTATTCTATATTCTATATTCTGCTAGAACGCCAAATGAAAATGACGATTTTGCTAAATTTTAACAGTTTTGTCTAAATTATACATGTAAATATTTATTTGCCTCGTTATATATGTTTTACTGTTATTACGTGGTAATTAAAAATTATTAAATTTACAATTTTTTTTACGTCAATATTAAAAAATTCTCTTAATATATTACTTTTACTATAAAATTTTACGAAATATTAAATTTGAGATTTGATTCAAGAACGTATTATTTTCTCCAGTTCTAGTAAATTATACATCCAGTAAAATTCTTTTTTCGTTTTACTTTTTCGATAAATAATATAAATTTTCATGTAATTTTGTGATTATAATACTCATTCTTACATACACTTATTTATATTTTCATAGAAACGTAGTTTATCCAATATATCAATTTCTTGTATGCTGAATACCGAATCTGAACTCCCGTTCTTACGAATTTATTTCACGTTTTTAATTCATTTTAACTTTTAAAAGGCGCACCGTTCTTTTAGTGTTGCTAACAGGATTTAGAGTAACACTTTAAATGGAAGATTTAGTGTTTAATATAATAATTTTAACTTGTACGAACTAATGTAGGTTCCCTTTAATTTTACAGTTGAAATCAATAGTATTACTTCTATTCCATATTATAATTTGAATTATCATCATAAAGTTGATAAACATTCATGGAAAGTTTTTATTTAAAAAATTTGCATAATTGTTTCAATTTTTTCATATTTATTTGAAAACTAGCTCCATATTGAATAATTTTCAATATAATGAGTTTATTCAAGTCCAGAAACAAAAAAACGGAAGAGTTGAGGATCATGATGACTCTCTCACTAACAGACATTCAATAAATTGATGTAATGCATTTTTTAGCAAGGCGACTTACTAAACTTGTTGATTTTTTGATTCTTGTTGTTTTCGATATAGTTTTTGTTTGGCTTATTCTTATGGATTTTGCTGTGAACTTATATGAAATTGTTGATTATAATAGAAATGAAATGTAGAGGAATACAAAAATTTAATTAATTTATCTTATAAATCACTATGGAATTTGTCATTTTCCACAAAGGATACGAATAGTGGTTGATTTGTGTCTTTTTTCGTTTGCTAAATAATAGCCATTGAGGAACGTTTTGATGATTCTTTTATATCGTTTTTTTTGAGAACACTGCTGGGCCAAATTTTTGTTTTCTTATGTTATAATATTCGTATGTTTATTATTTTTAATTACATAATTTTTGCGTTTTATCTTCCAAATTGTGTATTTATTGTCGTCAAGAATTATTATTTAGGGAATTATAATTGTTGGATGAAGTTAATATTTGAAATTAAAATATAAAACGGATTTATCTGTTAAACAGTGATGTAAATTCATTGATAAACGAAGTTTCTAAGAAAATGTAAATAAATGTATGTAAGATTATGGAAATCACAAAATTAATAAGACAATCATATAATTTACTGGAAAAGTTAATTTATCAACAAATTTCCATCACCATTTAACGGATAAATACCTTCTTGTATACGTTCCCCTCTGGCTGTAGCTCTCCTTTGACTATGGAAATTTCCTTGACTATGGAAATTAAACTTTACTGAACTTAAAATCAGGATTTTAAGAGGAACAAGATGATGTAGCTCACGTCTCATAAAATACACACGTTCTCTTAAAATAGTCTAAAAACCATACTTGGGAAATTTGGGGTCGACAGATTTTTAATTTTATTGACTCTCGGGCCGTTGAAAGTTGACGACATATTTATTTTATCATAAAATATCAGGAAATAAATCAAGAATTTGAGAGAACAAAAAAATAGCAGAAATTATTATCAAAATCTAAGAATATGAAAGGTTTGATTTGATCATTTTTGAATTATTTTCAATGGTCTCAAAGAGATCATGAAACAAATATTCAATTTATGTTAATAATTTCTCTGTTTTTCGTTATATTTCTCCAAATCTCTAGATCAAATCAGATTTATTACTTTTATTTTTTATGAAAATAAAATTGGAATTGTCATTTTCTTATATTTTGATAATAAATTGTTCAAAAAGGGGACACATTTTGCGAAAACAGCGTGAAATAAAAAAGGGGATCAGGTGAATCTTAAAAACTAACGCACAAAGGAGCTTTCATGAGTTCCAGATTGAATTATTCAATTGTGAAATATTTATGATTTGTATTTCTCAAGTACAATTACAATTAATTATTAATTATCTTTATAGTATAATTTATATTTTTTAAATATAGATTATTATGGTGCAATTGCATCAGAGAAGCTGAAGCTCAATAAAGAGAAACAAAACAAAGTTGTTTTAATAATTCTGTTGGCGTGTAGCTTTTCGCGGCTGCATCTGCAAAGTTGATACAGTATATACTCTTTTTGAATAGTAGTACTTCTCTCCCTCTCTCTCTGCATTTTCTTTTTCATTCATATTTCACGTTCCATCTCCTGTCCATTAACTATGAAAGAATATTACATAAATGACTATAACTTTACTGACTGACTAAAATCTATCTAAACTATAACTGACCTATGACTAAGAAATAAAACTTCAATATTAAAATCACTTCATATTGGTAATAACTGATTTTATTCGCTTATTAGAAGATTTCTAATATATCTTGAAAATAAATTTCTGTATTTTTTATTTAAAACGAAGTAAGCCAGAATTCTTATAGATTTAGGAGACTATAATAAACTGAGCATGATTATTGCGCTTTGAGTTTTCACTTTAAACTTTGAATCTATAACAGATTTCACGTTAATTGAAATAACGATTCTCTCTTTGGGTCTTTTTAATAAAAATATTTGGGTCTTTTTAATAAATATGTTTTCAATAAAATTTAACTAGGCCTGTCTTAAATTATCTAAAAATGGGAATATCATTCAAAAAAGTTAAATTAGAGCACGTTTACTGTGCTCATATTAATACCATAACAGTTGGCGTGCAGACTTAAAAAATGATTTATCTGTCAACTTGGTTGCTTTAACTGTTTTAATAAGCTAACTTCATTTGCAGTTCTCTGTAATTCTAATTAATTACATCCAATTCAATAGAATTAGATCCGCGCATTAAATAAACTCATTTTTAAATTAAGCCTCCATGTCATACTCAAATGTTGTAGTAGAATGAATACTAATATTAGTTAGGTGTTAATTATGTTTTTGGTGCACAGAGCCAGAAATAAGCCAAAAATGGAATTAATTGAAAAAAAACCGTGGTCGGATTCATTTTTCATTTTCGCCGGATATTATATCTTGTTTATCCAGTTGTAGGTTTTTTTATTATCATGTGTTCTTTGATGTTATCTCAAAAATGTCATTTATGCTTGTGTGAGCTTCAGTCGCGCACGTGCTTAGCAGAAGAACGTTTTCTTATAAATAACAATTTTATTGAACTGTACAGACAATTTATGTTTATTCTTTATTTAAAATAGTTATTGTCCTTTTCAGAGATCAGTGCCTAATGAAAGAGGAAAAATTAGGATGGAATGCGGTTCTCGTTTGGACGACCTCTCTCTATGGACGGCCATTCTTTTTTTACGAAATTATGGGCAGCACACATTTAAGAGGAAATGAAAAAAATGTTGTTTGTGGCCGTGTGGCCGCCCATCATTTTTACTTCTTTTATTTCTCTTCCATTAAGAACCGATCTCTGAAAAGGACAATATTATTCAAGGGAGTAGTTGTCAGGTAGAAAAGTATTATCGGTTTAGTTTATTGAGGATGGATAAATGACTAATATATAAAAATGTTTTTTATTTATAGTAAAGTCGATATTATTACGTTATGCCTTTATAGTGTTCGTGGATACCTTAATAGTGAGGGGCGAACCGTTTTGTTGAAAGGGGCCGTAATAATAGAGGTTCTAAGGCTGTTTGGGGTACGGCAGTCTTAGTTATTACGTTTTAAATGTGTTGTGCCAAGATTTAAATTGGAGTGTCTCGTTCGTTAAAAGAGAAATTTGTGCCGATTTAGTTTCGAATTTGTTTGTTTTGTATTTTTCTTTTATTTAGTTGACACGAATTAAAATTTGATTCTACGTAAATAAGACGTACGCCAAATGATTTGTTTAAAAATGGTTCCCAGAAAATCTTCTCAAATAGCGTTTTATCCGTACGAGAATAGGTTTTCCATATAGTTTAAACTAGGCTCGTCAAGATTACGCAAAAAATATTATAGGTTTAGCATTGACCATTGTACGCCAACTTGAATGGTAATAAAATGAGTTCAGTATGCATTCTCAAATCTAATTTTTTAGAAAAATATGATTATTTTTAGGTAGTTTAAGATAAGCTTAACTAAATCGTAATGTTAACTTTTTTCTTATAAATACAAAAAATTTATCACACACGTTTTAAATATCGCAACATCGCTATTTCGATTTGGCTAGCCATTACAATGGTAAACTTGCAATAATTCAATTGTAATTCAAGTATAGTGAGATTTTTATTTGCATTTTTGGTACAGACGCTTTAAATTATCAGTAGTTTGTCTCCTTTTTCTTGTTAGCTTAGACTAGGAATGTAGGATCTTTCAATTTTATTTCCAATTCGATATTTAAAAACATTCTAATTGTGCTTATCCATTTCGAAGATGCTTTTTTAACAAACTTTAATTATTTGTAAAACTATGTTCTAGCTTCTTCATTAATAATTAGCTTCATATTGGGAATAAGGGATTGGGAAAAATCAGGAATTTGGCGTGATATTTAGAATTATCCAGAAATTGTCATTTGAATTGAATTGTTATGTTTTACTTGACTGTTTCATTTTCATAAAACAATCTCGTCTCCACCACAAACACTCTTAAGTTAGAATTATATTGCTGTCGTTTATTCGAATGATAAATGGTTTTTTCTTGGCTTGAGACTCGGCATTGAGAAGGCTGGACACGTGTGTATGTCGTGTAGCATTGAGAACAACGATTTCCGACGACACACACCGGCTATCTTTTTTGTCAACTCTGTGCCATCCAATATTTTCGAGTTTTTGATGGAGTACCGCTGAATGTTTGTTGGCTGGTAATCGCCAAAATGGGACTAGTATTGTTATGTGATAGATATTTCTGGGAAATTTTTGACAAAAGGATGCGTGTCTATTAGCCATTAAAATGTGGCCTCCGCTCCCTATCTCTCATTAGGTGTTAATTCATTGTTTTGTTTGTTTTTTGATTTCTAGGCCATTAATTTTTTCATTGTCCGTCAACATTCAAATTGTAAATCATTTCAGCTCGAGGAACAAAACGAGCGCCTACGGGCTCAGAATCTGCGCTGCACCACACAGTTGCAGATGTTGTGTAGTTTTAGTGAGAAATCGCGCAAAATTCGAGCAGAAATGGAAATGAGCCGAAGCATTACGGTAGAATGATTCACATTTAATTCCTTCTAATCTGGCTTTTAGGGAACGCTACCAGTCTTACGCGATGAGAATCGAACGTCAGATGATAGCGGTTTAACCTCGGATGATGCGGATCGTAAGCAGATGAGCGCAAGTATTTCTGAATGCACACCGAGAGCGCAGAGGAAAGCTGGTAGAAATGGGAATAGTAAGAACGTAGCATCTTTGGATTCGACATCGTCCTCGGAGGCGTCACCTTCGGATCATGATCATAAGCCGATGCCAAAACCAAGGAAATTGCAACCTTCGGTGAGTTTGCGAATTTGGAAAAATGACAGGGAAAAATGGAATTTATGATTTTCTTACCTTTACGCTTAACGTGTACTTTATACAAATGTTATCTACGTAATCTTCAGGTTTTTCAAGTAATTTTAGATTACTGAGCTGGTTTTTTCATTCCAGTATAAGAATTGATATACTGTTTTATAAAGTGTATGTTTCGTTCAATATAGGGGATAGGTTTTTCGAAAAGACTCGTATAATTGGCGTATGTCCCTAATGAAAAGCATAAACCCGGCCCAACCCCTAGCGGAACATCATAAAATTCTAGTACTTTTTCTAATAAATTAAATATATTTTTCAATAAATTTTGCAATTAATCGTAATTTTTAAATGATTGTTCTTTATCGTTTAACGGATAAATAACTTCTTGCATAAGGATGGGGCTTTTATTTTAAAGTTTTTACGTTGAAATTAGCAACGGAAATTAAATATTCCATTAATATCCCAATAGATTTTAATGGGGAACTCTTTCCCCATTGTTCTTGCAACATGCCTCATAAGTTTCATTTTGAGTTTATTCATGTTAGAATTTCAGTTTTAACGCCGAAATTTTATAAAAATTTCGAAAATTAAAGGTTTACAGTTTTCCAATAGGACTCGTAGAACGCTGATGTCTTATTTCGTTACTCTTATGTTTTATCATTTTTTTTTGAATCACATAGCACTATGCAGCGTCAACGCCAATTGAAATGAGAAAAAGAGGAGCTAAGTCCCTGCCTAAGTGCATATCACTATTATTGCCGAAAAATATATAACTTGAAAGATAATTTTATTCACCATAAAATAATTATAAAAAATTATTTACAAGAAAACTGGGAATAAAATTAAGATGAACTGTTGACCACTCACGAGGTCGGTCGTTCAAATGGCACAAGTTAGTATAAATATTCACAATGTATCTAGTAAGTTGACGTTAAAATCAGTTCAGATTGTTTACGTGGAAATTATATAGAGACAATTAAGCTTGGTAATATTCCTATTTTCAACTTGAGTGCATCGCAATTACTGCCCTTTTCAGAGATCTTTCCGTAATGGAAGAGGAAAAGAAATAGACCAAAATGAGGTTCTCGTTTGGACGGCCAATCTTTTGTATCTCAATGTGTGTTGTCTTAAAAAATGAGCAGCACACATTGAAGAGGAATAGACGAAAAAGTCGTTTCTGGCGATGTCATCCGAGTCTATCATTTTTTTTCTTACTTTGTGCTCTTCCATTAACCACCGATCTCTGAAAATATATTGAAATTAATATAATTTTTTATATGAATTTTACTGTGTATGAGCGTTTTTAAAGATAAAAATTGTGTTCCTTATTAAGAGTAACTTGGTCATTTTTCAATTTAAAAAGTTTAAAATCTCCCATTTGCTGAAATACTGTAGACACCTACTTATAGAATTGTAAGTTTAATGGACTTTTATATTTAAAATATACATATTCATATCCCGCGAACGTCCAAAAGGAAAAATTTAAAACCTGACTCGTGACCAAAACTCTAATCTTATAGTTAATAAGAGTACTTAAAGAGAATTTTTGGAACTTGAACTTAGAACTTAAAGAGAATAAGAAATTTTTATAATTCATGGTACATCATGGTAAATTGAATCCAACTAAACTATTCTCTCTCCCAAGGTTAGCTTTTCAAAATATCTAGAATACAATATGTATTTTATATTCTTTAATGAAGGATGTATTTGATATATTTAGATGGAACGCGATAGCTTAAATTCATTTGCCGATGACTATGAGTTTGATGTCGATGATGCCTCGCCATACAAGACAGACGAGGAATCGATAACCAGTCGCCGGAAATCGAGCAAAAATTACAACGCCGACTATGTGAACCTGAGCGAATTTGTCGCTGTCAAAGACGATAACGTGCAATATAGTGAGATCATGAAAAACTGCAACGATCCGCCGCCAGTGCCTTCGCACCAGCCGCGTCAATGGGAGTCGCGATTGATCCAGGCAGCTGAAAATTGTTTGTCGATCACATCGGCGCCGACATCTGTCGATGGTGCCGATTCGGAAGGCACTTCATCGGGCCCAACAGCCTGTGTGTCACCGTATCATGTGTCCTCGAGAGTGTCTTCCCACGCGTCAAGAACGTCGTCGCCGCGAGCAGTGATTAATCGCGATCGAGGCGCAAGTGGAAAGGGAAGTGGAGATTTCGGAGCGTATGCCATTAGAGACCTGGTCAATGATTATTATATGCCCCCTGATGCTGCATTATCGCCTCATCAACGGCTTTCCGGAAGTTCGCCCAATTCTAGATCATCATTGATACCGACGAGAACAACGGTAATCTCTAAAAGCATGCAATTTGGATTTTAAACAACAACTATATTTAGATTGAGAAATCTGGCTATTGGACACATATGACGGATGGACGAATGAAATCGCTGAAAAGGAGGTTCGTAATTCTCAAAAATGGACAGTTGACATTTTATAAAAATTGCGTGAGTCGGATTTTTGTTTGAAATAACGTATGATCTTGTATCGTTTAGAAGAATGGAAATCGAGATGAAGAAGCACTATTGCGAATAAATCTGAATGAAATTCGATCAATTTCTAAAATTGAACAGCAAGGAGCAGCTTATGCTTTTCAAATTGTCAATTCATCGAATGATAAAATGAACTTCATGACCGATAGTGAAAAAACGACTCATGAATGGGTTACGATAATATCATCAGAGATCAAAGGTACGTGTATATCAATTTTCTGCTTCTCTGTTTCTCATTATCTTCGTTGTCTCTAATATCTGTTGTGTTCCTTCAGAATAATTTTTCCCTAGATTATCAAAAATAACAAAGCCATAATATTATTCAATTATAGGTTTGAAAACAGCGTTGTTATTGTTAAGTAGGAAAAAATAGTTGAAAAAGGATCCACGATTGAGTATATTTTGTAAATTTGGAACATGCTAATTTGAATTTAAAATTATCTTAAAAATGTTTCTACAGATGCACTCCACTGCCACGAAATCGCGCCGCATTGCAAAAGACTTTGCACAGTTGCGCGAAACACAACTTTCAATTTTTTTTCAAAATATTTTACCGGATATCAAACAATTACTCTTTTTCTGATCTATCTTTACAAATTACTTAAAACAGTATAAAAAATAATTTTAAAATAAATTTTTGAATTAAATGTGTACGTTTAAAAATCAAAAGAGTATAAACAAAATTATTTTATTTTTTGAACATCATACAACCTTCAAGCTAATTTTTCTGTTAAATAATAATTAATAAACCAAATATTTTGAAATAACTAGCCTATAATAAATTGAAAGTTGTGTTTTTGCGCAATTGGTGCGAAGTCTTTTGCAATTCGGCGCGATTTCGTGGCAGTGCAGATGAATATTCATTTTTTTTAAAATTTGTTTTTAATATCAATGGTACAGCGCCTGCTGAAATATAAAGCACGTTAACTTGAAATGTCCTTTTTTGGATTGAAATTTTAACTCACCTAAAATTTTCTTATTTAAATTTGTCAGGTAGACTTATACTACCTCATTTTCTAAAAATACTATTTTTACATTTTATCTTTCTGATATTTCATGGTTCGTCTACATGTAAATCTACACGTAAATATTTTTTTGAAGCATGTCAAATTTTTCCGTGCTGACTGACAGCTGGCAACAACCCAAATTTGTCTGCAATACATTTTTGAAAAAAAAAAATCTTTGAAAATTTTCAAAAAACACAAAAAAAACTTGTAACCTCGCGGTAAAAATTATATTTGAATTGGTATTCATTAGAAGTTCCGATTAACAATAGATATTATCAACAGTCAAATAGTGAAAACTTATAATAGCTTATTCAAGTCATGCCGTTACAAAATTTTTGTATTTACACGCCGAGGGCAGCCAATAGAAAAATCGTCTTCACATAGAAAGAATGATCAACGAATTTGACAACGCGTTCAACAAATTTATTATTTTTCGTTCTTTTTTGTAAAACAGCATTATGGCTATAATAGGAGAACTAGTGATTTTTATGAAACGTAAGATATATCATTCTGTTGCTCGTAAAATTATGAATTTTTTGAATTGCAACATGACGTGGTTACGGTAATTTACGTGTATTTTATAGTCGATTGAAATGTCAAACTTTAAAAATTCACAACTTTGCTTAAAAGACGAATCTAATTTAGAGACAAGTATATTATTGTTCGCCGTTATGTCCTCTATCAATAAAGTCTTAATCTCAAAAATTTAAAATAAAGTTTTCGAGATATTCGATCTTAAAATTTAGCTCTTTACAATACATTAATCTGATAAAAATTAGTAATTTTGTGAGTTTTCATGATTTCTAGCATGAAGATTGGATAAAAGAAGCAAACTAAAATCCATATTATCGAAGATTTTTCAAAAATCGGATTATCCAACCCTAATTTCCTTAAAATTAGTTTTCACAAAGAACTCAGAATCTTCCTCGTTTTATGAGCCCTGAAATAACAGAAATACGGAAATCGTTTGAAAAATGATAAATAAGCTTGAAATAATTATAAAAAAACTAAAAATATATTATTTTTGGTGAAATTGTGCACAAAATTGGCGCTGCTCTGTAACCCTGGAGCACCTTATTTGATAATTTTGTAGAATTGGTCTGATTTGAGATGTTACGAAGCCTGATGTCAAGAGCATATTTTGCACAACAATTTAACACTAAAAGTTAGCAAATTATGGTTGATTGGTGCTTATAGGATAATTTTTAAGTAAAAACCATATATGGCTGATTTAAGTGGCCATTTTTTGAATTTCATGTTTCTGTACTGACTATAGTCTTTACAAACATTTATTCTAGGAGATAAACTTAATAAAGTTAAAAGGTTTTACGTTTTAAGTACTTTAAGGCCATTATAAGGTGCAAAATTTTAGAATCAAATAATTTGAAAACGCTCTTTTAAATTTTTGAGATTAATACTTTATTGATAGAGGACATAACGGCAAACAATAATATACTTGTCTCTAAAATAGATTCGTAGTTTCAGCAAAGTTATGATTTTTTAACGTTTAAAATTTCAATCGACTGTAAAATACACGTTAATTACCGTAACCACGTCATGTTGCATTTCAAAAAAATCAGAATTTTACGAGCAACAGAATGATATATCTTACGTTTTATAAAAGTCACTAGTTCTCCTATTATAACCAAAATACTGTTTTACAAAAAAGAACAAAAAAGAATAAATTTGTTAAACGCGTCATCAAATTCGTTGATCATTTTTTCTATGTGAAGGGTGTTTGCCGTTGGCGTGTATTTATATATGCCTTACTTAAACGTCATAAACGTCATCACTTATTTACTTCAAGAAACAACTGACAGGCGCACGCCAACTGGTATTGTGATAAAATGAGCTCAGTAAACGTGCTCAAATTGAAGTTATGGGAAGGACCCCGTTTTTTCGAATAACAGGCGGGCAGGACCTAAAAAAATTGAAAATTTCAAAATCCGAGTCCCGGGGCCGGGACCGGAACCTCTTTTTTTCCCTACCCGGTGTCGCCGCCACATCTGGCACGACCGCATTGATTGTACCTTATATATATATATATTATACTAGTTGTATATCTAAGGTACAATCAATGCGGTCGTGCCAGATGTGGCGGCGACACCTGGGACTCGGACCGGGACTGGGACTTCCCATCACTGAACGGTCTCTGCACTTTGCGCTTTACGGTGGACTGACTGTGTTTTGCACGAAAATTGCTCCTGTTAGAACGCGAGGTGCTTATTGCATGAAAACAGACTCATCCTGTTATATAGCTGAAACACATCATCAATCTTTGTTAAAATTTGATGAGGACACTTCGTGTAATTTTGATGAAACACTGGTTACTTTTTCGGCTTAAATTGAATGTTCAGGCGGCAGTTTTGCCCGTGTTTTGATAACAATTCGGTGCAAAACACAGTCACGCTACCGCCAAGCGCAAAGTGCAGAGGTAATAGTGACAATTAAAGAGGAGGAAGAGCGAGAACAAGGGACGAGCGAATCTTTCTCTTTGGTAGTCCCTCCCATCACTGGTGCGAGTGTATCCCAAAATTAACCCCCATAGCTCTCAAAATTAACACCTATCTTGATGATTTTTAGACACGGTTTAAAATCGGAAAATTGTTGCTCCCAGTTTCGGTGCAATAGTTTTTTAACAAACATCGAAAATTTTAGAAATTATAAACTTTTGATTCGTAAAATTTTCTTTCTTTATATCGTTGGAAATTTTACCTGGGCACGCCAAATGAAATCTCTAAATGGAGAGCTCAGAAATCATTATCACAGATAGTTTTTATATCAGAAAAGAGGTAACTTATATATTTTAAAACAGTTCTATCAAATTTACGTGAAATTTATTCTGTAATTGACGTTCATAAACTTGTAAGACTCATTAAATATTCGAAAATGTTTCCTTGCCAACTCCAGTGTTTAAAAGATCGAACTTAACTGGAATACCCCCTTTTCTTATCCCATATCAAAATACCAATACTTATTTTACTATCTAATACCTCCAAGCATGTCTCCCGACCCATTAGACATCTGCTCGAACTATTTTATTATTTCAGCTTCAACTCTTCGTGATATGGCAAGTCGCGTAACACCGATTGAATCATCGATAAGTGGATGGATGACTCGTGTTCGTTGCGGACATTCAAAGAAAGTTTTCGCAGCTCTTGTCCATCAGAAGTTGATGTTCTTTAAGAATTCAAACGACTTGGTTTTAATATTTTTCCAGATGAATATGATGATTGCGTATATTTAGGTTCCCAGTGGCTTTCTATGCATCCAGGGAGCAACCATTAGCGAGAAGCAAGAAGGTGTTGAGGAATATTCTGGAAGTAGTGACGAACAGCTTGAAACGACTCGTGATCATCCGAATACTCGAAAGAACACTGATAGCCTCTGTGTACAGGTAAGCGCTTTTGATATTGTTTTAATCTTATTTTAAATGAATTTAGATTGCAAACGAAGATCCAGTATATCTAGTTCTCCGTGGAGCTGAAGAAAAAGAGAAATGGCTATACTTCCTAAAATCAGCTAGTGGAGATGCGGCCCTGACAGGAACACCATTCGAAATTCTCATTCAACGAATGATGGCAGAGAATGTTTTGAATGATTCGCCAATTTGGAGAGACTTGCTTCTAACATCGGTTGAAGAAGTTCCAAAGGACACGTTGACTACGGTTCATGAGGCGGAGAAGAAGAAAACACTCGAAATATCAAAAGCTTGCCATTTATTTGTCTCCGTGCTGATGCGTCCACAAGCCACACAATACCACATTGACTTGGCACAGAATATTGTAACAACCGCTGTACAGGTACTTACTATTTTTTAAGCTATTAATATAGCATTTACTTTGGTTTAGAACGATTTCATCAGAAACGAAGTTTATTGTCAATTGATTCGATTCACATCAGGAACAATGCCATTTGGTCTACAAGGCTGGAAGCTCTTAGCCATTGTGATTCCAATATTTCTACCAAAACAGTATGCTTTACTTTGGCTGTTGAAGCGACACCTTTCGAAATGGGCCGATACACCGTAAGAAACGATTGTAAGAAGTTTTGATAGGATAGGTGATTGTTTAGAGCGGATACCGATGAAACGAGAATGGCGGCGTTTTGTGAAAGTGCTCTTGAACGATGCCTACGTGTTGGTGGTCGTCAAGAAGGGCCGAGTCGTCTGGAAGTGACGTCAATTCTTACAAGAGATGTGACAAAGACAAAGTTCCCACATTCGATATCGGTTAGGCTGCCTAACTCAGAGTACCAGGTTTATTTTTTATAATTTTAGCGCAGCGCTGTGCTATTTACCGCGTATTTTACAGAAAAAATTAGCTTTAAAAACAATTATTGTAGTTGCTATTTTTAGTTGCACAATTTAATACTGTAGTTGATCAATTTTTATAATTTTTGCTTTAGCGCTATCCAGTGTGCAATTATAATTAATTGAAAATAATAATTGCCAGCACTCATATCCAACTTTTATCGTACTTAGAACCTTTTTTAACCTACATAAACCTTCTAGTGCACGCCAACTGGTATTGTAATTAAATTAGCTCGGTAAACGTGCTCAAATCTTTCGGAATTTTCAGAAATATATTAATGATTTTAGATAGTTTAAGGAAAGCTTTGTTAAATTGACGTAATTAATATTTTATTGAAAAGATGTACAAATTTTCAGACACGCTAAAATATCGGAAAATCGCTATTTCCCCTTGGCGTGCCAGTTGGCTTGAAATTAACCCCATAGATCGTATCTTTCGTACCCATCAAAATTAGTGCCTAAATACTTATGTCGATGAATAAATGTCTTCTGCTCTTTTCAATTATTTCTTCAATTGACAGAATTTAAATGTGCAAGTATGTACAGTGCTGGGTCCCGGGTCCTGGGTAGAGAAAAATGGGAAGCCTCGGTCACTTTTTGAAATTTTCAATTTTTTATGGTCCTGCCCGCCCAGAGTAAGGTTTTTTTAAGGTGCCGCCCGTGCCTCCCATCACTGGTATGTACATATTGATTTTAGGAAAGGTTTTTAATGGTTTATAACTAAATTTTTTAAACTAAATTATCGTCGCTTTCTCGTATAGTTTTTGTAATAATTATATTAATTAACGTAAGCTGTAATTTACGTCCTGGTCGTCTAATCACTCACACATTCAATCGTATTTTCTTGCTTAGAATACTTGCCGTCCATTATCGTCTATGAACTAATACTGTAACGAATCACCTCTCAGGCGCTGAGACCAGGTCCAGAGACATTTAAACATCTATTAAGATGTTTCCTTTATAGGTTTCTCCTCAGGCTGAGAGACCTCGGTCATTGCTACAACAGATTGTCCCATGAGACAACAAGTTGCACATTTATGCGATAAATAATTTTTCATTTTTTTTGAATGCAACAAATCGTTTTCAAAAGCATCTGCTTTAACAACATACATTTAGAGAAAAAGTTTGGCGATTAGAAATCTTAAAATTGTTCACTGTTCAAAAAAAAGATTCGCAGTACAAAGTTTTTAAGTAATATCTACTCGCGACTGGGGAAAATGTGAAGTTGATCGTTAAAAGTTGTCATTTTTAAAAAATATATAAGTTTGTTATTAGTCTTCTAGAAATATCAATTAATAGAAAAATGTATTGGGTAGAGGAATAAGTTCGTAGATTTTTTTTTCACAAATATTTATTTGAATATAAAACCATAATTAAAATAATCAATTAGGAATTCGCCATTACTGTTTACGACTTCCTCTCGATCCATTTGTTGATGGCGTTCCGTCAAAAATCGTCCATCATGTCCTCCCAGTTCCATCAAACTCAGATCATGGTCTTTTTTGGGTGAAGATCTTGCTTTTACTCTCGGCTTTGGCTTAACTACATTGTTGTGCACTAACAAGAGAAGTATTAAAGGTCAAAATCTCAGATTTTGATGATACTTTGATAAAAGATTCCTTTTTGGGTTAAAACGTATGCACAAAAAATTTCAGCTCGCCAAAAATATTTTGAGCTACTTAAAAATGGGTTTGAAATCGGAAAACCTGAAATAAAATAAAAACTAATGATCACAGAAGAAAACTTGTTTTTCAGAGAAGAAAAATAATGATCGGACCCATTTTTAAGTACCTTAATATATATTTGTGGCGAGCTGAAACGAGAGAGAAGACACCTTGTAATAAAGAGCAACTTATTTAAACGTTTTTTGTTCCAGTACAGCATCCTTCCAGGTCCACCAAATACAGGCCATGGTCTTTTTGTAGGGGGGGGGGGGGGGGGCTGTTTTTAAACTTTGCGATTCTTTATTGCAGTAGACCCGCCCTTCTCCATACGCACTCTGCATATTTCCCGAGCTGCTTCGGCTGCGTTTTGCTTTCGATGAAAAGTGAAGAAGAGTAGGAGTCGAAAATACTGATTTTATAGTTCATTTCTAAGCCTGAAAACGATGAAAAATTAAATTTTCAGAACAAACTAAAACCAAATTTTCGTAGAGAAGAAAAAGCGCTATCAGATAACTACATAAGCTTTGCTAAACAATAAGAAAATTGTTGTGAAAGATAATATAAAAAGATAATATAAAAACTCTACGAACTTATTCCCAATAGTTGAACTTTGTCAAAAGCATAAAATCCTAATAATTTTAAAATCACTAAAGAATGAGAATAGTAAAACAGATTAATATAAATTTCCGTATCAGATTGTTGAATTCGACGGATCAACAGAGATCGGTCAATGTTTATCATCGTTGTGCTTGAAGTTGGGAATGCGGCCAGCATTGCTTTCTGGATATGCTCTTTATATGGATGATCCACCGACAGGGTCTCTCAAACTTCTCAAAGGCAAGCAGAAGGTATGAAGATGAGTTTATTAGAAAAACAATAATATAATTTTTCAGTTATGCGATGCGCTTTCAATCTGGGAAGCACGTTCGCGAGACACTCAACGTGGAAAAGTGACAGCTGATTGCACGGCCGCTCTTTCACTAAGAATGAGACACTATTGGACACATTTGGTTTGAAAGTCTATATATTTATCAATATTGTGTTTATATATTTAGATTTCAACGGAAACACCCATAGAACGACAATTTCTAGTTTGGCGATCTGCGGAAGAAATTGTTCGCGGAAGAATACCTTTGAGCAATCAGCTCTGCGACAGTTTGGCGGCGCTTTATGCTCAATTGGCGTTTGGTGATGCTCCGGAATATGAAATGACCGATCAACAATTTGATTTTATAACTCAGCGTTGTTATCCAATGAAGATGCTAGACGTGGCGTGTATAAAAAGTCTAAGGTTTGCAAAACAATTGTATAATCTTCTTAAATTTATCAGTCTAGGGCTCAAATTCACACTAACTGGTCTGAGCTTCAAGGCATGGGTGAATATGAAGCTATTCGATTGATACTACAGGTTCTTAATACTATTTTTTCATGTAAAATTTGTTGTTTAAGGTGCTTAGTAAATGGCCGCTATTTGGATCGGATTTACACGAAGCTGGAATGAGAACTAGCAACGAGAGGAAAATTTATATATCATTGAGCGATAATTCGATTAATTTAATTGATCGTAGACATTTCGTAAGAAAACTTAACAATGTGAAAATAATTAATATTAAAAATATTAAGGACGTCATTCGAACCATACCATACAATATTTTATCCACATTTGGACCATTTCAATCGGATTTTATGTTGACGATTCAACGCCCAATTACGACGGGATCACATCCAGATGAGGCTGCGAAAGAGCGCTTAACCTTTTCGATGGGAAAAACTGAAATAGAACAAGTTACTCTGCACCTTGCTGAATACATTAGATGCCAGAAATTGGTGTGGAAAGTTTCCAAATAGCTCTTTGTTTTGTTGAAAAACAATTTATTGTTTATTTGTATATCATCATTCCTCATTGAAGATTGTGCCTTTTCATGATTGTGACTTGCTTCAAAAAGTTCTTTATAAGACTTGCTTTATATTTCTCAAAGAAATTTTGATTAGCTTTATCCTTTTTAGTGACTAATTAATAACTTATTACTTTGTATTACTTGCATAATTGTAGAGATTAATTGTTTATATAGTATTTCGAGAAATTTAATCAATATTCGGAAATGATTCACTTTAATAAAATCACACTTTCCATCTACTAACTGTTTTTTGTTTTTTGAAAAGCTCAAATAGTTTTGAAAGTAAATTGATCGTAGTGCTTTTATACGGTCATAATTTAATGTCATGGTTGTTTGTGTTTATTTATTTGTTTTCTTAAATTATTATTCATATTGAAGTTGTGAATAAACCGTTTTTATTATTTAATATCTAAATCTTTATAGAATCCAGTAATAATTATTATTATTATTCTTATCAGAGTCAAACAGTCAACGATTTTCGTTAAATTTATTTTTAATTGATTAAATCATATATACAGTTATACACAGTTATTCATAATTATTATTTTACATAGATATTGCTCGAAATTATATACACAAAAGAATTTGTACACTTTCAATGAGACAATCTTATCGTAGTGCATTTTTTGATACAAAATTTAAAATAGAAAATTTCGCGCCTCTCGTGTACTTTTCTCTAATTCTCATTTTTAGCGTTGTCTCGAAAATATACTGTGTCCCTTGATAAAAAATATATTTTTTGCTTCATGTATCAATAAACTGCACTACGACCATACAAATGAAATTACTTCATATTCTTACCACTGGTATAGAACTTCTCGAAGTCGTTGAAACAATTGACTTTGAGGATACTTTAGTATTAAATAATCTTTTTACTTCTTGGGATGAAAAGATGAAGAAGCAAGGTGTTGCGAATCCAGCCAATAAATAGGTCTGAAAAAATCTTATTATGAAATCGAATTTCTTCATATTTTCACGATTTATGATGTCGACTTCACGACTCTATTTTAGAGGAAGGTTCAAAATTTTGTTTTTATTTTTCAAGAAAGTTGATTTGGGATTAAAAACAGGATTCGATAAACCTTTGATTTTCATTATTATTTTATGTATCTCGGAACGAACTCAGATCAAGTCAAAGACATGGTTGCACGTTACACCCACCATTGCTCAACTACGCGGACCCTAAGAAGAAGAATTGGAATCCTTGAAGGAAAAACGGCTTGGTCCACGTTGGCAAGAAAGAGCCGCTCGGAATAGAAGGAGTTAGTCCGCTTCTCCGCTGGAGAATGAGTCGGGCTCCAAAGTATTCAAAGTAAGTAAGTAGGTAAGTATCTCGGAATGAACACGGAATAAACAATTACCATAATTGGGAAATTTAGGGCCGACCCTCAATGCCTCGGCCCTGGCCCGGCCCGGAAAATTTAGCAACATTGTTTATTCAAACGAAACACAATTAAAAAATTTATTTTATTGAATTTGTATTGAACTTCTTAAATTTGGATATGATGAGAAAACGTTGAAGAGGACACCGACAACAGCTGATGGTTCTTATCAGCATTTTCAGCGCACTATGTAAGCTTTAACTTCGTATCTGAAAGGGTTGTCAATCCACTAAATCGCCACCCTGCTGATTTCATGGACTCAGATATTAGTCTAGTTGAAAAATAGCAAAAATAATTTCTGATGTAGCGTTAGGAAAAAAAATTTGAAGTTAATATTTAAGTGTCAGTTCTAAAAAAAGTGTAAAGTTCTATGAATTTTTTTATTTGATGATATTTTAGGTTAAAATAAATATAGTCGTCGCCGATTACCACCGCAAAATGTGGCGCACTTTTCAAATATTATTTTTTCTTTAAATTTTTAATATTATTTCCTTGTTTATGCTCGTTCTATACTGTTATAGTTTAAAGAAATAGAAGCATATGTTATAGATGTTTTAGATGTTGAATTTACAATAAAGATCGGCCCCAAATTTCTCAAATACCTACTAATCCAATTGAGGAACAAGCGTACACACGGAATTTTTAGAAAGATATCAATAATTTTAAAAAATAATGAAAAAAAACTAAAATTTTGTTTTATTTTAGGGCCAATGGGGCCGGCCTTTCATAAATATGACATTTACAAGCAAGATCCTAGTGCCAAAGCTTGTTTTCCTATGTAAGAAATTTAAAAGCTTATGGATACGGTCATTCAGAACTTTAATCATAAAATTGTTAGATATCAATTATAAATCTTTGTAGAAAAACCAGAATAATTAATATTGAGCAGAGATGGGCGAAACGCCGAATTCCATAATTCAAAAACCTGGTATATTGGAAACGTCGCTTGGTGGGCGGAATTTCAAATTACATATTCTGTTCCTTTTTTGATTCGGATTAACAGTGTCCGTTTTTTCATTATGATTCAAAATTCGATAATCCGCATTACTAATAATGGATTCGGATATCGGTTTTTCTATGAAATCAATTTGTCTATCAAGCTTTCCCTTCTTTTATTTTTTGATTCCGAATTTAGTTTTTAAAGGTTCTCCCCATTTAGTCAGCTCTATTCTCAATGGAAATCCTCGAGATTGGTTTTATCTAGTGCAAACATAATATCCTGATTTATGATATATTATATTAAATTAATAAGAAAAACGGCTTAAAGGTTTCTTAATTAAGGTCTGGTTTGTGTGCAAAGAGACATAGGTCTCGATTTAATTTTCTTTTTTTTATTATTTATCTTTTCATTTCACATGATTTCTTGTAATATTTTTTATTTTTATTATTGCCCTTTTCTGATATCGAAGCCTAATGGAAGAGAAAAAGTAGTACGAAATGTGGTTCTCGTTTAGGCAGCCACTCTTTTCTATCTCATCTATATGTGTTGTCTCAAAAAATAGACAGCACACATTGAAGAGGAATAGATGGTAATGTCCTTTGTGGACGTCCAAACGAGGATATCATTTTTTCTTAGATTTTGCTCTTTCATTAGGCACCCATATCTGAAAAGTTCAATAACAGCCTGGATTTTAAAATTATTTTTTCTTTTGTGAATTATTTTGAAACCTCCGTTTTTTGCACCAAGTGAGCCCACAGTTTCCTCCGCTCCTTAAGCCACCTTTTCTAATCAAATTACACTATGACGATATATTTTATTATACAGTTAATATAAATACATATCATTATACTGTTTTTAAAAGGTAACATTTTTAGGGATCTATACCGTCAGTATTTTATCAGTATTTTATTTTATTGTCATGGTTTCTTATATGCCAATAAAAGGGATTTGATTTAAATTAACAAAATTGATAAATAATAATAATAATAATAATAATAATAATAATAATAATAATAATAATAATAATAATAATAATAATAATAATAATAATAATAATAATAATAATAATAATAATAATAATAATAATAATAATAATAATAATAATAATAATAATAATAATAATAATAATAATAATAATAATAATAATAATAATAATAATAATAATAATAATAATAATAATAATAATAATAATAATAATAATATTAAACAATGTGATGCCGAAAAACATAATTATGCACCATGTTTGAGCAAAAGGTGTAATTATATCATATTTTAATAACATTCAAATAAAATTCTTACCGTATTCATTAGTCGTTTTGTTAGAAACGCACCTACAGAAGTCATAGAATATGTACGTGAGCTGTAGAAAATAAAAGAGCTCATCTGAAAATACTGAATTCACATCAAATTGAATTAGTTGATTTTTGTCCGATTCAGTTAAAACAATGCGGCATAGTTTTTATTGGAATGACCGAACTCTCACGAAATATTTGTTATCCATCATTTTTTTTTAATAAAACGGTTTTCAATGTTTTTTTTTTAATTAACAGTTCGAACTTTGCATTTTGATTGTTATAACAATATGGAGAAAAAATATAGGGAATCTTTTAGTATATGACACAACATAATTCAGCTGAATTTAATACAAAGGGAAAATAAAACAAGATGCTGCTTTTCTTTTCTTTTTGTTTTGTAATAATATTTAAACTCCACTCATATGATTTATTTTTAAATTCTTGAAAAACTGATTAATCATTATACATTTCAGAGATCAGTGCCTAATTGAAGAGGAAAAAATTCGAAGAAAATGAGGCTCTCGTTTGGACAGTCACTCCTTTGTCTCTCATTGACATTGAAGAGGAATAGATGAAAAGTCCTAAACGAGACCATTAATTTTTTGTATGTTTCCTCTTCCATTATGCGCCCATCTCTGAAAAGTAAAATACATCCAATTTAACATAATTAAACACTTCTATAATTGATATCTTGTCATTCTGTAGATTACAGTGACTTGATACTCTATTGTTCTTTCAATTATTTGACGCTGACATTCTAATCTCCAAAGAAAGTAGGAAAGTTTTATTTTAAAAATTTGGAAAAAGATTTTGTAAAATTATTATAAATCAGTTATAAAATAAAATAAAATAAACACACCTGAAACAATATAAAAACAGTAAAAGCTTGCTTCAAAATAGTTTTTTCATGCTTACATATATTGTTACTACTTTTCATATAAGTCATTTTGATAATGATAAAAATATAAATCACAAGATTAATTATTGGAATAATAATTTGTATACTGAGTTCCAACTAAAACTTAAATTAATTATACTTTTTTATCTCGAAAAAACCATTTCAATTGCAAGAGGATTTGCAACATTCGTGTATTTTGAAATTCCGTTGCACTGCAGTACAAACTTCTTTAGGCTCGAATCAAAACGATATCGACATTTATACACATAAAATATTAGTTCTATCACTGTAGCAAATAAAACTGTTGCTAACATCCATACCACCAAATATGGCCTAAATTAATTTTATTTTTAAGAACAGATTTATTTCAAACTTCTCGCAAATATCAAACCCAAGAAGGAACACCGAGAATCGTTGAATTCCAATAATAATATTCATAATAAGGATCGAATATTCGCACCAATCCATTATGTATGATGCTATTTTGAAAATATCTGCAGAATAATTCATTGGGTTTCATTGTATTAATTATTAACCTGAAGTAGCTAACACCTCTGGGCATTCTTGAATAGCAACTGGAATATTGAAAACCATGTTTAGCAAGGACAATAGGCATACGTAGCCTGTTAATTGAGATAGTAACCAGATAAAGGGCATCTGGAAGGTTTATAAAATAGGAAGTTTATAACGATTTGATTTTTATGGTTTAATACTCTCTCCGATTTTGATTTCTAAACTGATTAAAAATTGGATATTCCTCGTACCGCAATCACAATTATTTATCTTATCGTATAGTGTCGAGTTCGGTAATGAATAATTGTTTGGTTTTGTTACATTTTACGAGCCAACTCCTATATATTTTAAGAGTTTTCTATCAAAATTAGTAGAAATTTATTCTGACAACTTTGTTAAACTTTATGTAATCTCAATTTATTTATTTTTTTTAATTTTATTTTGCTCAGCCTCACTGGCACTGTTTGCCTACGGTCTGCAAAGAATTCTTAACAATGTCGACAGGGAAAGGAGAACGAGAGCGAGTCACGCATGTATCGAAGATGTAATAATAATTGACGGGAGAAGACTGGATCGTCTGAATCTTCTCGTGGAGGAAAGCAGCCTTTGCGGCTTGGAGATCAACGTCATTCTCCACAACGACTACGGCTCTTCGACTTCAATCAGGTGCCAGGGTGAAATTTGCACTTCAACCAGGGGACTTCGATACCTGGTCAGCTGGATCTGCATCGACGTATCGCTCGACGACGAAATAAAACGAAGGATCAAGTCTGCTTGGGCAGCGTTCTCAAAATGCAAACCACTGCTCCCGATGCTCGCGACAAGAAAAAGAAGCTGATTTTTCAGAATGTGCTGCCCGCCATGCTATATGGCTCCGAAACATGGACTCCCACCCGCGACCAGATCTGCCGAATTCAACGTTCCCTGAATACACTCCTTTTCCACGCTTATTGCAACGTTCCGATCGATATCGCCACGATTGTCGATAAGCGGAAATTACAGTGGGCCGGTCACGTCGCTCGACTGATGCTCATGCGATGGGCTAGGACTGTCACAGAATGGATCGAGAGGCCGACCCAAAGACAGGTGGGACAAGCGGGTCAAGGAGCGGGTTGCCGAATTTGTGGACCATGAAGATTGGGAATTCTTCAGAAGAAAACGACGTATTCTACAAATGAAGGGAGATAGTTCGCAACCGCTTATGCGCTTAATTCGAACTCCAAAGTATCCAAAGTAAATACTTTGTTAAACTTTATGGAATCTCAATCAGGCTCATATAAAATTTTGTTATTTATATGATAAAGAAGTAAAATCAGTTTAAGGATTTGAACGTCTTTTTAATACGTTACATTTTACGGATTACCTCTACTCTCCTTATATTAGAGCGACCCGAAGAGTAGTGCTAGGAGTTGGAACGCTGTAAACTACTTAAAACCAACAAGATGGCTTACCATGGTTGGTTTGATATCAATCAATCTAATAATAATACTTATTAGTAAAATATTTTAAAATACATAATACAGAATAAACGAGAATATATTAGCTAAGGGAATGGGAATTGCTCGCATCTTGACTCGGCTCGGTGACCACCGAGGGTAGCCACCGACCCGTAACCCTGGTGATTAGACGACTGACTATAGAATCAAGGGAAGGATACAGGACAAATGTCGTATCAATGGTTGTAACAGTTTAATCGGTGTTCCTCCCTGGGAAGTAGAACTTCAATTACATAATTCTTAGTTCATGTCTAGAACACCAATTAGATTACATCAGATAATTAATGTATAAGTACTCTTATTAAGTTCCCTTGATTATTTTAATTTGGTAAGTTAATGTTGTGATAGTTGAATTTACAACTTTAACATTCAGTTAGATAATAAACTATATTAGTTTGAGAAGTTGCATCGTTGCATTACTTTAACCTTAGCGTGTTTATATTTAGCCATTTCCACCAGATAAACGGAAACCTAATGTTCATATATTTGTTTGTTTAGAAATATTTCAGATGTTTCTATTTACGTATTTTCTACATTATCACCTGGCTCACGTCATAAGTTTATTTTTTCAAGTTTGATCGTAAACTTTGTGAACAAGGAACAACACAAAATTAATTTTGAGTTTCAAAAAAATTTAAGAAATTTCCTATGACAACAGCACATCGATACGATAAATATGATCATTTTCTTGGAAACAAGGCTCAATTGAGGAGTATGAAGATGTATTGATACGCGCTTAACCCCAAAGCATTGGCCAAGCATGAAAACTAAATTTTTCCAATTTTTGATTTTCTACGTAGTAATGGCAAATCAATTTATACTGGAAGTGTTTTACGTCGGGCTCTCAGATTTCGATAAAAATTAGCAAATTGATTCTTTATGGCTCAATTAGTATACTGACAAATTATTGGAACCCACAAAATGGTTTAAGTAGGCAAAAAATCGATTTGAAATCCAAAAAAAATTTATCCACAATAATGGAACGACAGGTTGTCAGGCTTGATAACATTATCTTAAAATATCCAAAAACTAAAAATTTAACTGGAAAATTAGAAACACGCAAATGAGGATTCCAACTGGGCTAATAAAGCAATCACAGAAGATGTTCTCAAATCTAAAACTTTTTGAAGATTTAAAAAGTTTAAGAAAAAACTGACAAACTAGACATCATTTTCTTTTTTTTAATAATATTGGAAACTTGTTTCTGTTTCCTCACTTTCCAGCAAAAAGAAAAAGAGAGCTAGTACACCAGATCATCGTTCCAGCGTTGCTGAAACTTGGTCTAAGGAAACTCTCCAACGGCTCCAAAGGACTCTGGACATTATCTGTTTTTGATCAAGAGCGAGAGGGAGACCCAAAGGTGGTCGGACACATTCAAGCTCTGGGTCGCGAAATTCGTCCACGAGAAGTCTACCACCACTGTAACACGGAGAAGAATCGATATTCTCGAGGAGAAGACGGCTCGGTCAACATTGGCAAGGCGAATCCGAACACTCTGAAGAGAGTTGGTCCGCATCTCGACGCAGTCGAAATGACGACGGACAATCAAGTAATCAAGTAATCAAGTAATTAAGTAAGAAATAACTGGCAAAAACGACATCATTTTACTTTTGTTATTATTATTGGAAACTTGACTTGGAAACTAAATAAAACCCTTCTTAACCATAAAAGAAAAAATATTCTGGTGTGTTCATTACAGACATTTAACAGAAATAAATCGTCTTTTTATAGTTTTTATATATTAGAAAGGCGTTCAAATACTTAAACTGTTTTACTTTCTTATAATATAAATAAAAAAATGTTGTTAGTTTGACTCCTATCAGTAAATGCTCAGTAAAAAAAATTGTGCCGATTTTGAAAGCGGATGTGGAATCAGCGCATGCGAATCTATGAATGGTGAAAGTCTCATCAAAAACTCAAAAGGATGCTAAAGTGATCAGAACAACTTTCTACTAATTTTGATAGAAACCTCTTAAAAATTATACGTTAAGGCTTTTCTGTTTGAAAAACTACATATGAGCATAATTTCTAAGCTCACAATATAAAGGTTTAATTTGTCATGCAATTTTGAAAACATCTCTCTCACGAAATAACCTTTTTCATTGTGTTCCACAAGATGAACATAATAACCATAAACGCCAAATTGGCTATTGTTGAAAAAATGATCGATATTATAAATATAGTCATTACCAAATAATATAAAATGTCTCTATCTTCGGGATAAATCTCGTCATACACCTATAACTTCAGGTAATGTCAATGAAATAAAGTTTTCCGTTAAACTTCGTCCATAACATTTGATACTCCGCATTTTGAAGGAGGTTTTCCTTCGTCAGCATTGATTAGATGAATTGAAACGATCAAAAAGATTATAAAATAGGAAGAAATCATTTATAATAAAATAAAATAAACGATTGAATGGAGACGTCTGTAACTTTAAAAAATATTTGTCTTAATACACCGACAGCTGAATCTACATAACCACCTTGGTGTTTTAAAATGAAATATGTTAATTAAGTGCTTAAAAATGTGAAATTATAAAATCTTGATTCATAAGAACTGTCTATATTTTAAGACTGAAATATAATAAAAAACAAAAGTTCAAAACCCTTATGTATTTTACAATAATATGAGTTTCGAAGAATTTGTAATTTGTATAAATATATGTATACATTGGGTTGAGGAACAAAGATTTTTGAACAAAAAACAATAAAAAATTTCAACAATAAAATTGTTGTGTTACAAAAGATAATATAAAAACTCTACGAACTTATAACTCAACCCTATGTATATATATATATATATAGTGATTATGTAAGCTAATGAAACACTTGGAAAAGCTAAAAAGATATAAATAATACAAGTTTACTTATATTTTTATGTATTATAACTTTTTTGTAAATATAAAAGATTTGAGTGGTGCTATTTGAGGACATTTTATTAGTGCACAAAAAATATTTCTCCTGTGTTGTTTAAATGAGTAAAAAACAGTTCCAAAGTAGACATGTGTATTAAACAAATCGTTAATAAAACATAAAAGCGATATAATAATCAAATTAAAAAGTAAAATCGACATTGCTGTCTCCTTTCCGAAGTGCGCCATAACAGCTTCACTATATTTTATATAAAAAATTTTAGAAACAATGATCTCTGATAAGTTCTACCCATAAAAGACTATATGAAAAGAAAACAGATGTTTCAACAAAAGAGTTTGCTACCTTATTAAAAACACATTTTCTTACAACCGTTGGGACTAGAAAATAATATTTATTTAAATAAGTTTTTTTATGGTTTAGAATATACAATTCTGAGTTCTGCAAAAAGGCTAAAACAAACAACTGATGTGCTCAATTTGACGTATCACTGTTAGGATCAGTCATTCTCTTACACGTTTCAAAGGAAAAAAAATTATTAAATACAAATTTCACATCAAGACAAAACAATAGAAAATGAAGTTACACTTTTTGGCAATAAAATATTCGTGCCGTAGCAAATTGAACAAATAATGTATGTTACATTGAAAATTGTGCATACCTTTTACTGCTATTTTCAGACTTTAAAATATTATTGTCTGTTTCAGAGATTAGGATGGAATAAGGTTCTCGTTTGGACGGGCTTTCTTTTTAGACGGTCATTTTTTACGGAATTATGGGCAACACACATTGAAGAGGAATTGACGAAAAAGTTGTTTGTGGCCGTGTGGCCGCCCATCATTTTCTCTTCTCTTATTGATCTCCCATTAGGCACCGATCTCTGAAAAGGACAATAGCTAATTAAAGCAATACAAGTGTCATGAAAGTTAGCTTTGTTGCATCAATAATGTTTAAATATAGTAGAATTGGGTGAGAGCAAAATGAAGCAACGGTTTTGTTTTTTAGGGAATGACACATTTTAAAGGCTCATAACTGATCTTAAAGATGCGCTTGGTTGGAGCTCCACACACTTATTGTGAAAGAGCATAAAAGCCTGCTTCTGATAATACAATCTCTGATAATAACACAGTAATTTATATTTTTTTCTTCGACCAATAAAGGTTTTCTGTGGCATTATATCGGGTTTGTTGAGATTTTTAAAATAAAGTTCGTAGAATGCAACCGAAAAACTGGAAAAAAAATCGAAATGGGTATTCACAGAAGCAGAATATTATGATATTTCGCAAGATGAGTTATCGAGCATTTAAAAAATGAGTTATCGTACATTTAAAGATGAGTTAGATGAGTTACCGAACATTTTAAATTTGTGTTTCACTAAGAAACAACATTTTGCTTTATTTTTCGTCCAAGAAAATTATTTACAACATTATTAGTGGAATAAAACCAGCTTTGAAACTAACGGATAAAGTAAATGACACTTCTAAGAAATAATGAAGCAATTGAAAAAATAAATGACGAAACAAAACCGCGGACAGTTTGCAACCGAGCACACAATTTGGGAACGGATTTGTATTCTATTAGAGCATGTGTTATCCTGTTGTGTACGTTTTATTTTTTCCCAACTATCGGTTAATTTTCATGGCGTGTTTTTTTTTCATAATTTTCATGGCAAAATGTAGCATTTATCTGTTTTTTCCTATGGTCCTTTCCTCAATGCGACATCTGACATCTGACATCAACAACAAAGAAGTTAAAATATTAGCCTCTATCAACATCAACTTTATTTGTTTATTTTCAATCAAGCAATAGAGTTATGAGAAATTCTCAATAATGAGATGCCGAATTCGATCGTAGAGACGGTTTCGCAATAAATGCCTTTGAGCTCGCAGTGGATGGAGCGCTTGAAGAGTGTTCACCGCTTGCTGTCACCTGTTTCTGCAGAACTTTCTTCATATCACGAGACGAGAAGAAGAAAAAGCAGGGTGTCGCAATTCCAGCTATCAAATAAGCCTACATGTGAAAAAGGATTTATAAAAACTATTAATGTATGATGTTACCGTGTTCATGACTCTTTTCATCAGAAAGGCCCAGGTAACGGAAAATTGGATAGTTTGGAAGCAAAAGAAAATCACTGATGCCGTTTGAAAAGCAACAAAAGACGCTAGAGCCTGTTTCAAAATTTTCAGTTCTTGTTTATTCAATTGAGCTTGTTTCATCATGGAAATTCGGGCAATGATCGCCAAATACAGCATGAAAATAACACATGGAACACCGAGTTGTATGACAAGTTCTGTCTGAAAGTTAATTGTATGTCAAATCTGAAATAGACGTCTATTGAATATAAGTTACTATTTTGATTATCTTTGGATTTGAGATAATGTATTTTGTTGAAGATCCATGACACGTAAGAACATATTTATTCGTCTCGTGTTGGTACATATACTGACAGTTGTACGAATACATTATGAGATCGAATGCTAGTGAGATAAGCCAAATTAGAATGAGCCATAACTTTAGGAGTCTTCTGAAAACTTGCAAAATCTATATTAAATCTACAGAACTTTGGAATAATTTAAATTTAACTTTGTTTACTATGTTTCACGTTAGAAACGCTACCTTATGTATTCGTGTGAGTCTTATTCTGCAAAAAGAAACAACTTTTCATACGCCACATGAAAATTATTATTTTGAAGTATTCAAGCGCATTTTATTAGGGTGAACCAAAATTTTTTCCGATTTCCTATATGTTTTTGTCTTATTTTTTTACCAAATAAAGAATTTTTTATACATATTTTATGTATTTTTTAAAGCTCTTGAACAGCTCTATCATAGTATATATTAAACATTTTTAATTTGTCTTTTATTTAATGTAAAATGTGTTTTAACTTGTAGAAGAAACATTGAAAAATCCGAAATTCGTGTTCTTTTACGCCATTACTGGAAACAAGGCTTCAACGCAACTGCAGCAGCAAAAAAGATATGCGAAATTGAAGGCGACAATATGGTCTCGGATCACGTACTGCGCTAAATTGGTTCAAAAGATTTAACGACGGCGAAACTGATCTCGAGGAGAAGACCCATTAAGGCCGACCTACGACAGTGGATTCTGAAGAAATCCATGAAGCTGTGGAGACCAATCCATCAATAAGTACTTGCAGATTGTCGGCCGAGCTGGATATTTTTCAAACATCAGTTGTACGACATCTTCTTCTTTATTCGTAGAATTGTAACTTGTGATGAAAATTTATGACAACTTCAGTAATCCGGACAGACAAAATCAATGGTTGGAACCCGGTCATACTGCGGAACCGGTAGCAAAATGTGATCGAAGTCACTTGGTGAAATTTCGAAAACGTAAATTACTTCGAGCTAGTTCCAAATGGTCAGACCATCGATGCAGACCTCTATTGCGCACAACTTGAACGAACGTATGCGGTACTTGGCGAGAAATATCCAGCATTGATCAATCGGAAGCGGATACTCCTTCATCAAGACAATGCAAAACCGCACACCGACAAACGAAGGAAAAGTTTTAAAAAATTTCGGCGCCATTGAACTTCTTCATCTAGGTTATAGTCCGGACCTTGCGTCATCTGATTATCACCTTTTCCGATCCATGACACACTTTCTTCGTGGTCGTAGCTTCAATGACCTGGCCGATGTCGAAAACGGGTGCCGCGAGTTTTTCGCCTCTAAGAACAAGGAATGGTACCGCAGAGGGATCGAACTGATATATGGGTTCAAGGAATAGAGTCAAATGGTCTTTCGGAAAAAAAATCGGAAAAAATTTGGTTCACCCTAATATTAAAAACTAAATTCAACTTTAAAACTAACCTTCAAGTAAATATTATAGAAGTGTCTCAAAATATCTATTGAAATTTTAATTTTTCCGAAATTATAGGTTAAAATTTTTTTTTAAGTTCCCGTTGCTACCCAATTTATTTGGTATGAATAACATTTTGTAAAAAAATCATTTTAAATTGTGCCAATTGCATTCTAATAAATCAAGCTGCACTCCACTGCCAAGAAACCGCGCCGCATTGCAAAAGATTTCGCACCAATTGTGTCAACTTCAGTTAGTTATTTAATAGTCGTCGCCAAATGCGATTACCACGGCAAAATGTGGCGCACTTTTTTAAAAATTATTTTTTCATCTAATTTTTATGATTTTTATTATTTTCCACATTTATTCCACGATGGAAACAACATCTAAACAATATTATTCAATTTAATTAAGCAAAAATCTTGTAGAAAGAGCCTAAACAAGAAACTAATAAAAGCAAAAAAAAGAAACCTAAACAAGAAAAAAATAAATATTGAATGAAAAAATGATATTTAAACAGTGCGCGACATTTAGCGGTGATAATCACATTTGGCGATGACTATAAAAACTTTTATTTCTCAAAAATTTATTAATTTTTATTGACATTTTCAGAGATCGGTGCCTAATGGAAGAGGAAAATAACTAGAATGGAATGAGGATCTCGTTTGGACGGCCATTCTTCTTACGAAATAATGGGCAGCACACATTGAAGAGGAATTGAGGAAAAGTTGTTTGTGGCCGTGTGGACGCCCATCATTTTCTCTTCCTTTTTCGATCTTCCATTAGGCACCGATCTCTGAAAAGGACAATAAAAAACAAATATTTAAAAAATTCCCCATTTTCTGCTCTATCGCATAACTGAAAATAGTATAAATAACTTTTTGAAAGAACTATAACGTTTTTTTGCAATTTTTAAGAGAAACGTTTGCAATATTCGCGTACTTTGTGGCAGTGGAGTGCAGGCTCATTTAATGGTTTTAAAGAAAATTTTTCTCGTAAAAATTAATGTTTTAGATACTTTACGACAAGTTCACTCCAAATCGAAGTGATTTTTCAACTTTCCGATTTTTAAGAGTGTGTTAAAGTATTTTACAGACTTTCTAGAAAACACAGTTTACGACAATTTAAACAAGTTATTCTTAAACTACCAAAAATCGTGTCGCAAATTTTCGATTTGAGCATATTTACTGAGCTCATTTTATATCCATAAAATTTGGCGTGCAAGTTTATCAACTATGCATAGAAACTTCGTTGAAATTCAAAAACGCGAAAAATGTAGTTTAAATTTTTCGTTCCATAGAGGAAATGATACTTTATGGTCGTCCAGTAACTTTTTAACGATTTCTTTTGTAAAATAATGTAAACATGTTCAATAATTTTAGTTCAATTTGCTCTGCATAATTTTCCATTTTTGTACGCATTTCTAACATTTTCTCTGATTTACGTCAAAAATGATTTTGGGATCATTAAGATTTTTATAGATTTTAAAAAATAAGATTGAATTGTTATCTTACCCATGAAAAATTTGCTGATTTTCACGAGATAAAAAGAAAACAACAAATCTCTGAAAAGCAATAACGAGATTCGACAGCAAGATCGCATATTGGCAATAGTCAATAGTATAAGATAATATGAAAAACGTATCTAAATTTTTGTATAATTAAAGAATAATTTCCTTAACAAACTTGATTGGGTAAATTCTGTCGTCAAAACATTAAACAATGTTAATGGTACATGAATAATAAGATTAAGGAATGATAGCAAGAAAACGAAGAATATCAGTTGAACCAACATCAAGAAGAACGGGAGCTAAATTTATTTATTATTATAAGTTATATATGTGTGTATGTAAACATTTTCGAATTTTTTCCAGAAGATAATACTAATTGCTAGAAATATTCCATTAAGCAAAGTTGAAATAATGATGGATACAATGAAGACAACAATGATAAAGTAGTAGATAAAAGTCTTCTCTGATGGAGGAATTTCAGCATTCACCTTAAGAATTATAAATATATTAATCTTGAAATAGATAAATATAAATATAAAAACTATACTTCGCCAACAACGCCCTCAACAACAGGAACTTTTCCGTTGGATGAGGGATAAAATATATATTCTTCAGTAACATTGCTTCCATGATCAGGAATTGATTGCATTATTCCAAGTACGGTGGAAATGGATAAAAGTAGAATAGAAAGATCTTTCATTTATAACATTGTCGAAGAATTGTGATTTAAGGTTATATTTTAATAAGTCAAATATCACATATTAATAATAATAATTTAATTAATTTGAAAAATCAGCTGTTATTAGGAAAGAAAATGACATGTTCCAAAGAAAATATTAGTTTTCAGCTGTGTAAAACTTAAACCGAACGGACTTTTATATCAAATCACGTATTTTAGAATGTGTTATGTATCATTAGATGTTTAAATTTAGGTAATCCTATATTCTAGCCAGTTTCAAGTAACAAAGTTCGTTTTTAAGAATAAAAAATGTTTCTGAAACGTTTTAGGTAACATAATTCAATTCATGGTTCTTCTTAATGTTCGATATAGCACTGCTCGCAAAGTTCACGTTTCATTTACAAGAACAGGTTGTAATCGGATGGAACGATGTCCATGTGGAGTAAAACTTTCCAATTTATCAATTTTTTTTTTCAAAACATCGGCTAATATTGTCGTGTTTTGCCATTCATAGATTGATTAATTGTTTTTTAAAGAACTTCGGTAACTGTATAGAATAGAGAATACCCTCCTGGCTCCCTTCTATACAGAGTTGAATATTATTTTCATAAATGTTCTGTTTAGATGTGAATTTTGGTGGCTGTCTTTCGCATTTTGGTTTTCCGAAGATAAATCCATCTTCACCATCTGAAATAACTCGATGCCAAAATGAGCACGCCAAATGGAAACAGCGATTTTCTGATTTTACGCGCGTCATAAACACTTTACGTGTACATTACGTTAACCAAGTTCACGGCAGTACCTTCCCGAATTTTTAGATTTTAGCACATTTTCTGAGCTCGTTTATGAACATTGAATGAAATAATGTGAATGAACATTTGAATGAATGAATATTTTTGTTACCTTTAGAGCAATAGTTGCCTTTCGAACAAAACATTTTTGTTTTTCTCATTTCTTGGGCTCATCTTTTCAAAGTATACGGAATTTGTCCTACTTCGTAATCATTTGATGTGACATGCAATCGATTTGAAATTGATTGATTAGTTAATATTTCAACTAATTTTCTTCAAAAAAACGCGTGGGATTCAGTGTCTCTTTCCTGCCCATATAACAAAGAATTTAATCGTTTTCAAGCAATATAATATCAACGATTCCGTTTGAAAAGCAACAAAAGACGCTTTCGCGTAATATTTAAGGAAACTTTAACAATTTTGATTAACCCTCGCGTTAATTATTCTTTATTTATTGGGTTGAGGAATAAGTTCGTATAGTTTTATTCAAAAAAATTTATTTGAACAAAAAACAATAATTATAATAAATTAATCAATTATTTATTCGACGTTACTGTTTTCGACTTGATACCACCTCTCGATCAATTAGTTGAGGCCGTTCCACCGAAAGTCGCCCGGTTTTGGGTCGAAGAAGTTGTTGAGGTCCTTTTCGTCATCGAAAGTAACACCCCTCATTTGGTTTGACAGAGAGCGGAAAAGTGATAACCGGATGACGCAAGGTCTGAAGAGTACGATGGATGCTGAAGAACCTCCCATTCGTGCTCTTGGAGGGCCGTTTTGGGGACTTGTGCAACATGCGGTCTGGCGTTGTCCTGGAGCAATTGTCGAACGGTTCTTTTCAGTCGAATAGCCTCATTTACGCAATATAGAGCTTCTTGTTCACCGCGGCGTTTCTTTCGAGCATTTCCCAGGGCAGCATGCCCTTCCAGTTCGCAGATCATGGTCTTTTTTTGGGTGGAGAATCTCGGCTTTGGCGTATTTCCTGGAGCCACCCACTCCTTTCTTTCCCTCAGATTGACGTACAGGCACCATTTTTTATCTCCCGTGACAATTCGGTACAAAAAAGGCTGTTTTTTGAAAAGTGATGAAAATTTATTATCAAAATCTAAGAAATTGCAAGGTCTATTTGATCATTTTTGAATTATTTTCAATGGTCTCAAAGATAACATGAAACAAATATTTAATTTATGTTAATAATTTCTCTGTTTTTCATTATACTTCTTCAAAATTTCTAGATCAAATCAGATTTATTACTTTTCTTTTTTATGAAAAGAAAATTGGAATTGTCAATTTCTTAGATTTTGATAATAGAAAAGTGATGAAAATTTAAAATTTCAGAGCAAACTAAAAACACCGACTTGTAGACCAGAAAAGTGCTATCAGATAAATATATTCACCTTGTCAAACAAATTGTTGTGAAACGAAAGATAATATAACAACTCTACGAACTTATTCGTCAGCGCAATAATTTGTTAAAGACAAGCAGTAATTTTATTCATGAATGAATTCACCGGTAAAGATTAATAAAGATAGGTTTTTTCAGTTTAAGGTGCTTTTAAAATAATAATTAAAAAATTAAGTTTTCTTATTTTCTACCAATTGTGCATCCACGTAATTGACACGTAATGGAGTCTATTAATGGATTTTGAGGAAAAATAATAACTGTATTTTGTGAATGTATAGTTTTTAAAAATTACTATTTGGCTTGAAAATTGAGTCTTCAATTAAGAAATCATTTTTACACTAGACAATTCAATTTTTCAAACGTAATCATGCATAACTCATTCAAGTTTGATAAAAGCTTGTTTTCGGAATAAATAGATTGCTTTGATGTTTGTAAGCATCGGAGGGGTATTGGACATCGCTTATATTTATTATTAATTTTAGAATTGTCCACGTTAACAGTAATCCGTGCTACTAGCTAAATTCGACGCTCACCTCAATTATAGAGCACTGAATACCGGTAACAAAAACAAAATCTTCATAGTCGATTTCACCAATAACTGGTTGATATTCTCCTGACGATATATTAATCAGTAAAATAATTAATAGTAATAACCAGCAGCGATTTTTTGGCATTTTTACCAATAAATGAATAATCTCAAAAAGTAAACTGTTACAACTAGAAAAAAAATTGATAGCCGCAGGTGAAAAATTATTCGAATTAGTATAAATATTGTTGTGTGCGGACAAATATGTTAACGACGACGACCAGCGAACACGCAGTCTTTCCGCCTGGTCACTCTCGAATTATATTACATTGTCCTCACACGTAATTGCAATAGTTATAATTATTTTATTATATGTATTTTATGCCATATAAGTTTGATTTTGTTAGATATGCAGATAACCTGCATACATATTCCTTTGTATGTCTGACTGGTTGTATTGTTTAAGTGCTCTCCCCTATGCGTGTTTTTCCTAGCCTATTATATCCGAATATATTCTGTTTTGTTATATTTATATTCTTTGAGTAAATTCTAATAAAGTTTCCAAAAGTAACTCCTTGCTGAAGAACATAACAAATATGATTGGGAACAATTAACTACTTCAAATCACAATCAATTCATAAAACAGTGCTCATGAAAATCATTTATTGAGTGCATTAAATCTACAGTTTACTTTATTGTTTAAGTCTTATAGAACACACACAATGGATTGGTCTTTGAGACTCGTTTCCAAGTGTGAAACCTGATGAGAAGGGTATTTTTAATCATCTGACGATAATAAAGCGATGGATAGAAAACATGGAAAATAAAACAAATTAGCATTTTTAAACTCCGATCTAATATCCTGGAGCGGTTCTTGGTGGTGGGCAGTGGTCGCACGATCCCTTGTCTCCGGATTGTCCATCTTCTCCTGGTTGTCCTGGTTGTCCTGGGGCTCCTGGGGCTCCTGGGGCTCCGGCGTCTCCTTGTGGTCCTGGCTGTCCTGGCTGGGCGGATCCTGGTTGTCCTGGTTGTCCTGGCTGTCCTGGTGGTCCGGCTGGTCCTGGTGGTCCGGCTGGTCCTGGGGTTCCTGGCACATCGATGACTTGTCCTGGGGCTCCTGGTGATCCGGCGTTTCCTGGGTGTCCTGATGGTCCTGGTGGTCCACGTGGTCCTGGTGGTCCTGGTGGTCCTGGGCGAGATGATCCGCCAGATTGTCCTGGTGCTCCTGGATTTCCAGATGGTCCCTTTGGTCCTGGGCGTCCGGCTGGTCCTGGTGGTCCGGCTGGGCAGTCGAAGCAGAAGCTGTCAGCGGTTGGGTGCTCTCCCTCGGCGGCGTCCTTTCCTGGGTGTCCTGGGGTACCTGGTTGACCGTCGTTTCCTGGAGCTCCATCTTGTCCTGGCTGTCCTGGTGGTCCAGCAGCTCCAACTCCGCAAGAGCAGCATGATCCGGCGGCAGCTCCGAATGAGGCAACACCAGAGTCTCCATATGATTGGCGGCGGAATTTGTTGTGAGCTCCAGAGACTCCGGCAGCTCTGTGGTAGGCGTTACGCTTGATACGTCCGTTCATTCCACTAACGCCTTCGAACTGAAACATGATTGAAATATCGATTAGCTGATTTTGAACTTACGCGTTGGTACTCATCCCAAAGGCCGTTGGATCTGTGGGTGCAGAATTCAACCTCCGATTTCAATGAAGATTGCACGTGTTGCATGTAGTTGTAAAGCATCGGAACGGCAACAATTGCGGTAAGGGTGGCAATTGTTGAAACGGCGATTCCGAAGAATGCAACCTTACGGAGAGACTCAGTCTCGCTGGCGATTTGCTTTGGATCATCCGACGACATCTAAATATTATGCAATAATTAGAAATCGATATTAAATATAATTTACACTTCTGACTAAACCAAGATGAATTGAATACCGTCAAATGATAGTCAAGTGAAGTTTCATGAACACTGTCTTGAATTTATACAGTTTGGTTTTTTTTGTCGGTGGGTTCAATGATTGTTGCGTTTACTAGCTATTACACAAACGTTTCTCCACCTCTTTTCTTTAATTGACTTTTCCTGTTCACTTATCTAGCAATACCATTTTTTTCAGGGCTACCATGAACCAGGAAACATTTCCGTTCTCTAAACAACGATAATGTCCATTACTTTAGGTGTTTTTTTTAAAGAAAAGATATAAATTTATTACAATTTTAAATGACCTCGAAATATTGTTTGGTTAGTTTTTCATCACATAGTTTGGCTGGAAACCCGCGCAAGAAGGTGACAAAACAATATTGATAGTAATAGAAGACACAAACACGGAAGGATGGAAATTGATGATGATCGTCGATGCTAATGATAAGAATGTCGGTACATAAAAAATCTGAAACACGTCGAACAATGATTGCAAGACAAAAAACGAGATATTTTTCAGATATTTTGTTCAGAGTTCTGCAGGAACAGAGTAGGAAATCGTTATAATTCTGTGTTTTGCATCTTTGTATGAACATCGAACTATAGTACCAATTCGATTGGTTTTATTAAATGAGTATTGTTAATAAAATATAATTATTAAAAAAACAAAATAAAAATGACTTTCGAAGTTACAATTATGCACTTGTATTGTAATGAGCTCAGCAAGCATACTCAAATATAACTTTTTAGAAAGATATTAACATTTTTAGATAGTTTAAAACAAGCTTGATTAAATTTTAGTAAAAAAATTTGTTATTGTTGTGGAGCGTGACCTTATTATTGTGTCATCCCACATTTATTATATTTATGTAAACTCATTCCTAAATCCCGACCACTTAGCTGACGTTTGTTGTGGAATAAACCATTTGATACACAACAGTTATAAACACGTAAAAACTTTCATTAACGTTTAAAATCGCAAAATCGTTATTTCAGTTTTGCGTGCTTAGGTTAGCAAATTTAAATTGAGGCTGTAACACGATAAATGTTCAATATTTAAACGTGCCTTCCTGATTTACAGGTATTATTCTTACATAACTAGACATGACATTTTTAGTAGCCTTTCTTAAATTATCTAAAAATATGCTCTTCTTGCCGAAATTTGCTACATAATCATCTTTTTTGACCAAATAAGTTTGCCATTCCATTTGGAGTATTCTAAACTTGTATTTATCAAAGTTATTTCTTATAAATTTCTATTATTGTCCTTTTCAGAGATCGGTGCCTAATGGAAGAGGAAAAATTAGGATGGAATGAGGTTCTCGTTTGGACGGCCTCTCTCTTTAGACGGCCATTCTTTTCTTTTTACGAAATTATGGGCAGAAAATATTTAAGAGGAATTGAGAAAAATGTTGTTTGGGGCCGTGTTTTGCCCCATCATTTTCTGTTCTTTTATTGCTCTTCCATTAGGCGTCGATCTCTGAAAAGGACAATATTTAGATAAATATAAAAAGTGTTATATCAGAAAAATTGAATTTAGGGGAGCCCGACCCGGAATAATAAAATGAATTTCTAGTTTAACAATGTAAATTGCCATTTAACTGTACACACCAATTGAAAATGATAATTTTCGAATATTTACACGTAATGAAGCTTCACGTGAATATTTCTAATTTTCGCCGACGCAAATAGTTTTGATTTGTCTAAAATTCGTTCTTTATTGTAAAAATTTTCTAAAATTTAAACTCCTTGCATCATAAATGAGCATCCATTTTTATTATTTCAATTGGCGTGCCTGTAGTACTTTAATAATATATGGATTTTTAACTTAAAATATCCAAAAATATTATTATTAATAAATTTCGTAAAATGGCTATTTGTAGTTGGTCTTATACATTTAGAAAATATAAGGCGATTTAGATATATGATAAAATGAAGTGAAAATAGTTTTTAGTTTACACGTAAAAATTAGAAAACTGCGTCTGAAATTGGATACATTTTTATTTTCATTTGGCGTTCGTATTTATTAAATTAGTTTCTCGGATTGTTGTTGAATAATTTTTAGGCTTTTCATCGAAGCAGAAATTAGCTACATTAATATCAACTGTTAAAACTAATTTTGATGTTACATTTAAATCGAAATTGGATAAACAACATTATCAATAGGGAAAATAGGAAGAAAACCTAATATTAAATTAAACACATTTATAGCATAATTATTAAATTTGTATCATATTATAGTAAACATTTTCTAGTAGTTCAGTTATATTTTAAGTTTATTCGAGTATTTCGAGCAATTATATTTTTTGCGTTTTTCATTGGAATATTTCCGTTTTACGATAAAATTTCACATATTCTATCTAAGAAACTGTGGAGTACCGAAGAAGAGCATTTTAATTGATTGGAACTCTCAAAATACTTCATTGATTTTCTGTGAAGAACTGCATAGTGAAATTGATTTTGTCAAAGAATCACGTCAACTAAACTTCTAAATAATGGTCATAAATTATATGGAGGGAACAAAAGCGCTGCGTTAAAATTTCTGATCGAAGAGCGGAGTATATTATACGTGGTATTTTCCTAATTGAAGTGTGAAATTTGAATGTATCCATCTAAAAACTGTAAATATCAGAACGTTTTTTTAAATACATGAGCGTTTTAACTTTCCAGTTTAAGGCAGAAATAAGGTGAGAGGTCGTTGAGTACCATACAAGCGCATTGTTCACGGCAATAAATTTAATAAATCCCGAAAAGTTAGATTTGAGCACGTTTACTAAGCTCATTTTATTATCATAGCAGTTCGCGTGCAATCGTATTTATGTGGCCGAAAAGCTTATTCGCCTAGAAAAAGTATTTATTTCTCAAATAAGTGAAATAATCCGCACGTCAAATTGAAGTAGTGATTTTCCGTTTTTTTAAGAGAGTGTTAAAGACTTGAAGGCATTTTTAGAAAACACTGTTTTTGACAACAAAGACAAGGTGCTCTTAAACATTTTTCTTACCTTACCGATGAATATTAATATTTTGCATCTAAATTCGATCGAATTTTTTACTGAGCTCATTTTTTAACCATACAAGTTGGTTTGTAACTCACATTCTCAATTTTTTTTTGGGTTAAACCTGTTTATGAAAAATTGTGTTATCATTGAAAATATCTTAACTATTGGGATGTTATTAAATCTGAGAAATACGGAACTTGTTCCCAACGTAAAATAAAATTCATTTCCGCAAAACATCGCGGAATATTAAACGATCTCATTTTAAATTTCGATTCATTTCATTGTTATTTAAAAAAACTTTTTAAAAAACCAAAAGATCTGAAAAGAATCGAACCAGCATAGATTTTCATGAATCAAATCCTCTGCCAGATATACTATGCGTTTTGATCCGTTAATTAATAAGGGTAAAAGTGGATGCATATTCTCACGAAAAATCTGTGCTGGTTCGATACTTTTGAAATATTTTGCTTTTTTAATGAAAATAATCAAAATTTAAAATAAGATGGCTTAATATTCCGCGATGTTTCGCGGAAATGCATTTTATTTTCCGACGAGAGCAATTTCCGCTTTTCCTAGATTCAATGACATACTTAATATTGCACAAAAAAACAATGTAAATATTTTTTCTGCAAAAAAGTGATAATTTATTTGATTTTGAGTCTCCTATTTTAATTAACATAATTTATTGTTTAAATTTTATCATTTTATAAGATAATTCTGTTCAACACCGCTGAATGTTAAACTAATCCCATTAAAAAAAATTGAAAAGTTTTCAAAAGGTAGTTCCGTAGTTTTCTTATCATTCAAAACACATTATTAAACCGAACGAAATGTTACCTTGGTTAGAATTATTATTGAAAAATTTTCACAGGAATAGTGTCTATGTTTTATATTTGAATTACCTTCCTTAAACTTTTTTCAAGTTGTTAAAAAACTAGATTTTTAATCTTCTAAAAAATAATTCGAAAATTATAATTATCCATTACGACTATTATGTACTACTATACTCCAAATGAAATAGTATAAACCACGACTAACTAAAGCACTCCATTGTCACGATGTATGCCACATATTGCAAAAGACCACGCACCAATTGAAAGAAAAACAATTTTTCTATTCTTTACTTAAACGTTTTGAATAAAGCGTCTCTTCATCGAATTTGATTTACTTTTTGTGTTTAGAACTGTTTATAGTTATTAATTCATTGTAGTTTCTTTTTTATAGGCTCCACAAAATGTTGTAAAACCGAAAAGTTAAAAATATACATTGTGCGTCAAAACTATACGACAGTCCTGAAAAAACGATTTCTATATGTCCAAAATCGAGAAAAGTCCCACATTTTGCCATAAATATACGACCCTCCCTCAATAATGTCGTTTTCATGCAAATTTATTGATAAAAGTTGCATTAATATTGAGTAGAGAAACCGTGAATAGATACCACGTAAAATATTATGGTCGCTATGCTTGTTTATCATGTAAGGATTGTTCAAGTATTGGCCATCTGAGCTTTAGGCAATTTGGAGCTCCTGCACAAATTGAAAATGTAATTTACAATATTGTAAACGTGCCGTGCGAGAATTGACCAAAGGCTCTTGATTTAATTGGTCTCTGGCGGGCATTCCCAAAAATGCAAAACTTCTACTTTTGCCGAAAAAAGGTCCAGCTTTCCATTTCAACAAAAAGCCTTCCATGTTATGACAATTCCACTATCAAAGTTCCGCTTCGAGAAACCCTCAAGATCCAGCCGAATATCGTGTCAATACAAGTTTCATTCATCAGACTATCACCTTAATTTTAAAAAATTGGAACTTTTAAGTTAGACCATACCGTTCTTCTGTCCGTAGAAAGGTTCTGTCTTCCGAATTCAATGCTTCTTTCCTTATACGATACGATCATTGGTGGCGCAAATTTCATTTTTTATAGCCTGATCTGGGTACAAAATAATGGGTTCTAACGTCGTCGTATGGATATGATCGATTGGCCAAGTCAGTCATACAATCGAGCACATGTGGGAGGAAACGGACATACGAACCAAAGGTCTTCGAACGCCGACCAGAAATTCGCTCAATTGGAAGCTGCATGGAAGTCGATTCCACTCTCGGCTGTGCACAACCATCTTGATTCGATGCCGAGAAGATGTCAGGCGGTTATTGATTCAAAAGGCTTTGCAAAGAAGTATTGAACTTGTTTTCATTCTCTCACCAATTTAATTTGAGAATTTGGCATGCTTCCTTCTGTCCTTTATAATGACCTGTTTTTGCGATTTTCGGGTTTTTCTAATAAATTGTTGTTTTTTCATCAATTTTTGAAAATATTGTCTTACTTTTTGTCAGAACAATCACAATTGCCGTTAAAACAATGTGACAAAATTTCAGACTGATCGGATGAATATGAAAATAGTTATGCTCAAAAAACCATTTGTTCATATCTTTATGGCTAGCACTGTATATATATATATTTTTTTTTTTTTTATATTTCTCGGTCCTAAATTTTCTAAATTCTAAATAAAACAGCACTGAAGCGCTAAAGCTTTACTAATTTAATATTTTCGCGATATTTTAAGGACAGCTATTATTATCAACCACAATGAAATCTTCAAAAATAATTCGTAGCAATTAGTAGTGATAATATTCGCAATTCCTAACATATTATTTCAATGTCTTTGTTGATTTTTTAATGAGCTATAATAAAACAAAGTAGTAAAAAGGCTGCACCAATTACACTTCACAATTATGATGATATTTGACTCCCTTATTGACTCTATTTAATAGAGTCCTGCAGCAAACAACTTATAACATAATGTCTAAATGCCTATATTAAAACAAACAAGCTAAAAAATTGTTCCATTATATTAAAAACGCAAACAATTCATTATAAAATGTTTATTTGGCTTAGCCAAGAATTATTTTTTTCACTTGTCAAGTTTACTTTTTGAAATAAGATTATTTTTTAAAGTAATTTACGCCATATGAGTTTCTTTAAAGAAAGAAAGATGAGAAATCTTAAATTTCAGCAAAAATGTCAGGTTTTAATAAAATGTAATAATCTGTCTAGATTATGTGAATGAGTTTTAAACTCGCAAGTGCTAATTTACAGGACTTTTAAATATTGAAAAATGTATATGTTCATTGGGCGTGACTTCTAATATTTATTCGTATACCACTTCAATTCCGTTAACTTATTTTAAAATATTGTAAATCCTTGTGCATCCAAATTGGGAATGAATAATGAAATTCGTTCGAAGTTCAAAACGCATTTCATGACCTATATTATTCGAATCTCCTAGTACTACTGATTAACAATCCGTTTTCAAATTTTTTTTTGTATAAGTTGACGAATCTCAGCTTTTTGTGTTTAAGCCAAAAATCATTTTGAACAGCTCAATTGAAAGCCCTTTTCTAGCTGATTCGTATCATATAGGCTCAAAAAAATGTTCAAAAAACGGTCGGTATTCAGCCCTCTTTTTCAGCATGGTGCTGAAATCGTACGAAACTAATAATTCAGTATATGAATCCCCGTGTCAATTTATATCAGAACTTTTTTTTTTAATATTTGTTTAATTTAAATTAAAGTGTTACCATATAAGCTTCTTTACCTTTATAAAAAAGAAGTAAAATTATTATTTTAAAAAATTTTTATTGAAATTAACGTAAAAACAAATTTAACCCGTATCAAATATAAACTTTTTCAAATGCTACGACAACCTTATAGTCGCATATATTTGTCAATAATGTACAATCAAATGATTATAATTTAAATTAAAGTCCACAATTTATTCCTTAACATAACTAGTTTTTATGTTTCTTTTATTACGAAATGATAACAATAACTGTATTGATTTTCATTATTCATTCATTGATTCCTGTTAAGTTTCAATTAAATTATTTTTAGTTAGATATTATACATTTTCCTTAATCTTTTTGAGGATTATTCATTTAATCTTTGTATTGTTTTAATAAATACCAGGGTTGCACGGAATTCCATCTTCCATTTTCCGTTTTCAGTCTTCCGATGAAAAAAGAATCGATTTCCGTGCAACTCTGATAAGTAAATTTCTATTAGGGTGAACCAAAATTTTTTTTCGATTTCCTATATCTTTTTGTCTAATTGTTTTTTTTAACCAAATAACGATTTTTATATACATGTGTTATATATATTTTTAAAGCTCTTGAACAGCTCTATCAGAACATATACTGAAATTTTTAATTGGTCTTTTATTTAAAAAGTTTTAACCTGTAGAAGAAACATGGAAAAATCCGAAATTCCTGTTATTTTACGCCATTACTGGAAACAAAGCTTCAACGCAGCTGGAGAGACTAAAAAGATATTCGAAGTTGAAGGCGACAATATGGTCTTGGATCGTACTGCGCGAAATTGGTTCAAAAGATTTAACGACGGCCACACTGATCTCAAGGACAAGACACCTTCAGACCGACCAACGACAGTGGATTCTGAATAAATCCGTGAAGCTGTGGAGACCAATCCATCAATAAGTGCTCGCAGATTATCGGCCGGGCTCGTTATTCCTAAAACATCAGTTGTACGAAATCCTAACGCCCTTGGAAAGTCAATAGACGCTGCCGAGAATTACCTCATGCATTAACTGAAATTCAAGCTCAAAAACGAGTTGAGACATGGCGAAAATTGCTCGAAAATCCATAAGATTGCCGTTTTATTCGTAGAATTTCAACTTGTGATGCAAAGTGGGTCTATTTCAGTAATGCGGACAGAAAAAATCAATGATTGGAACCCGAACCGGTAGCAAAATGTGATCGTTTCTCAAAGAAGGCACTTCTATGTGTTTGGTGGAATTCCGAAGGCTTAATTTACTTCGAGCTAGTTCCAAATGGTCGGATCATCGACTCAGACCTCTATTGTGCCCAACTTGATCGAAAGTATGCGGCACTTGGCGAGAAATATCCGGCATTGATCAATCGGAAGCGGATACTCCTTCAACAAGACAATGCAAAACCGCAAACCGCCAGACAAACGAAGGAAATGATTAAAAATCTCGACGCCATTGAACTTCGCCCACATCCAGCTTATAGTCCGGACCTTGCGCCATCTGATTATCAGCTTTTCCGATCCATGGAAGACTTTCTTCGTGGTCGTAGCTTCAATGACCTGGCCGATGTCAAAAACGGGTGCCACGAGTTTTTCGCCTCTAAGAACCAGGAGTGGCACCGCAGCGGGATCGAACAACTTGCCGATAGATTGGTTCTAGCCATAGAGTCAAATGGTCTTTACTTTGAAACTTCATTGTTTTTTATATGTTGTAAAATTATGTTTAAATTTTTAATAAAAAATCGGAAAAAAATTTTGGTTCACCCTAATAAATAAAGTTCGTAAATCATCCAAAATTCAGAAATGATATTTGCACAATTAAACTTAAATAAATTTAAGAGCAATCCATTTTTAAAATTTATATGGACGAATTGTCGATGTTTTAGAGCTTATATATTAAAAATTACCTAATAAACAAAATATCAAATGCTTTACAAAAGATATATTAAATTTAATCCCTTTCTAATCAGAACGAGCTGGTTTATCGTCTCATCAGCATTGATAAATATTTTGTTTCTTCATTTTTAGGCTCTATTTTCTAAATAATACTAAAAAGAAAAAAGAAAAGAAAATGACGCAAATTTAGATTCCTTAGAGAATATTTTTCAATGTTTTTTCTGTTTTTGTTTAGTTTTTTTCTTAATAACAAATAATTACAGTCATTTATTTATTTTTAAATATTCTCTTTTAGTTTTCCTTTATCTTGATTCTTAATGTACTATGCAAGAAATATAGTTTTATAATCTTCCTAAAAGAATTTTAAATAAGATTAAACGTAAATTGAATAAACCGTGAAGTACCATTAAAACCAAAAATTCTTCTCACTTAGTGCTCTCACTTATATATTAAATTTATCTCTTTTTCACATTATTGTGCATATCTCATCCTTGTTCCATTTTGAAAGCTAAAATCGGTCTTTTCAAAATTTTTCGTCACATCGAAAAAAGATTCGTCTATTCTTTCTTTTATTTTTATTTAAAACACTTTTTATAAGCATTTTCAAGTTTTGTGCTTCTTCTATTATTCTAGTCCTATGGCTTTATTTTATAGCTCTTCCACCAAATTTTTAGTTTTTGTTGTTTGTGTTGTTTTCTTGTTTATTATGGTTGACAACACAACTATTATGCTTCAACGCCTTTAAGTGACCTTATTATGTGCAAGTCGATGGAATGGCTTTTATTAATTTTTGAGTTTTTCATCGTTGCGCTAGAGTTTGAGCAAGTTTTCATTTATTGTACAACTCATTCGTGTGTAATTGAATATAAAAATGGCAATAAAATTGTAATTAAAATTATATCGATTCTAATTTGATATGAGATCTAATAACTATATTTTGATTAAAAATTGTAAATTCATTTAAATTTCAATTATAGGTTTTTTGTTCAAATTACGTTTAAAGTAGGGAAGTGTTTAATTTAAAGAGTTTTACTTTAACCATTACCATAAAATTAGTTCACAAAACATAATTGTTAGAAAAAATAGAGAATGGAACTACATAGTATAACCGAAAATGTACTGGAGAAAGTAATAATTGCCATTTTTTACTTTAATATAACTATTTCACAGTCATTTCACATTAACCAACGCCATTTTCCTTCTAGAAATGAATATTCGTTTTAATAGTTTAAATGTTCTACGCACGCCAGCTGCAAAAGATTCAGCCGAGATGCATTTAAGTCGCCCGTATAGAATTAAAGAGGCCCGCCAATTAAAAAGAATGATTTTTGAATATTTCAGCTAATATAGTGAATATTCACGTGAATACCTTCAAGGAAATCATTTGATGAAAAGTGACTATATTTGTCTAAAATGCTCTCTTGTTAGCCTATAAAATTTTAGTTCCTTTCATCATAAATGAGCATCCATTTTCATCATTTCAATTGATATGACCACGCGTGAAGATGTGATATTTTTGGTGGTCTAAATAGCTTCTGGTACATACTGCATTTAACTACCTAATTCCATCATAATATTTAAATGAAAATCTAGAAATTAGGTGTACATGTCAAATTGAAATTGTGAAAGATTTTAGCACTGGTGAATCCGAACGCGTCCCACGCGAAAAAAAACGTTTCGTTCACAAGGGAATTCTTAAAATTATCGATTTTAAGTAGTCAGAAGCAGGCTAAAAGAGAAGAAACATGTTTGCTGTACAAGAAAGAGTCTAAACGCTTAAGCGTACCTTAATTTTTTTAATAATTCGAAGTTTGATTTCAAAATCCTATTATTTCAATTTTAATTTTTTTAATCATCTTGGCTCTAATGAGCTTAAAAAAGTTTCCTTTTTATATCATTATACTTTAATTTAGTTCTATATTTTATTTAAATTGTCCGGAGGAAACCTGAACTGCCAAAATTTCAATTAAACTTAGTGAAAGCTATTTCGCCCAAGTTAAATTTAAGCACGTTTACTGAGCTCATTTTATTATTATTATTATTTTTTATTTAAAAATACGTGTACTAGACACGTGATGAAAAGTAATGTAAAACACCACAGAAAAAAAATAACAAAATCAGACAATTAAAAAAAAAATAAAAATAAAGTTTGGCAAAATTTAAATAATTTGGATAAGGTTAAATTAAATAGTTCACAGTAGGGAAAACTGAAGGGGATAATAAAGGGGATAGGGAAATATTTAAAACAATCAATTACCCGATTAAATGGGATCCTAAGGAAGTCATAATAAATATGCCAGAGGAACGAAAATTTTGAATAAACTAGTACATAGAATTTACATATAAGAGCTACTAAACAAAATAAAATTAGGTACTTAATAATATATTAATTAGAGGAAATATCGAGACTTCCCCGAATTGACTGAAAAAGCCTCTCTTTCATGGTGGAAGAAAGTTTCTTACACCCATACTTGGGAAAGGCCGGCCCTAAAATTAAACAACTTTTAAGTTTTTTTTTTCTTAGTTTTTAATTATTGATTTTTTTTAAAAATATTATGTGTTTTTTTTCAATTTTGTAAAAATATTTATTGTAATATAAAATATCAGCAAATAAACCAAGCATTTTATATTATTTTACATTTTTTTCTTAAACCAAACATACTTAAAACCTCAATTCTAGAAGCTTTCCCAAAACGAATATTGGCTTCACAATTTTTAATTGGGATGATGTTAGCCTATCTAATACTGATCTGGCGGAAGGAGAGAAAAGATGCATGTGTAAAATTAATTCATCCCTTCCGAGAGCGTTTGCGAAACGACGTTCTCGAAAATGTCTTATATGTTGGATAAAAGAAGAACTCGGTTAAGTTATGCAAATGTGGAACATATAGTTTTGTGCTCTCAAATTCTTGATTTATTTCCTGATATTTTATGTTAAAATAAACATTTTTAAAAATTACTGTTAAAAAAAAATTATGTTGCCAACTTTACCGGGCCGGAGGGCCGGGCCAGGGCCGAGGGATCGCGGGCCGATAAAATTAAAAATTAAGGACATTGCATCTCTTCCTCTTGTTTCTCATCAATATTTTTATTTCATCCATTTTTATTTTAAAATTAGACTTCATTTCTTGTCGTCTAATAATAAACAAAAAATATATAACAAACAATGATGAGAAACAAATGAGGAAGCGATTCGATGGCCTTAATGGCCGTGTGGCTGTCTAAACAAGATCTTTTCTCCGCCCCTAATTTTTTGCTCTTCCATTAGGCATCGATCTCTGAAAAGGACAATAATAAGTGTTAAAATGCATAACGAGGAAAATAAATTTAAAGATTAACATTTGAACACGCAAAATTTAGTTCAAATACACAGTCACGCCAAATCGAAATGAATATTTTTCAATATTTAGACGTGTATTACTAACTTACACGTATTTTTTCCATATAATTTTACACGTGATTGTTACAAGACCGCCTTAAAATATCTTAAAACATGCGCTTCTTTGCAAAATAAGAATCTTTTTTATCAAATTATCTCTAAAATTTCAGAAAGTCTCTTAAATTTAAGCTGCTAATATCATAACGTAACAGAATTTTCAAATAGAGAGTATACATACATATTAAACCTGCAAGTAAAAAGTTTCCATCAACTTTCATTTTGAGCTCTGATATTGAGCCACTTAAGCCTTTATATCTCATCTATTATTCTACAAAGCACACCATTCCACTCTTAGAAAGCAAAGTCCGGCCATGTTGTGAATCCTAGTCCTCGACCAATTTTTTTATTTTTTATAATTTTTTTATATTCTATAAAATGACTTAAAGGTAAGTATATAATAAAATATTGCTTTTATTTAATTGTTTTAGTGTTTCGCAACAAGTAGAACCTTATGCCACGTTCTTATCAACAATGATGACCAAGAAATCAAGGTGCTGTTCGTCATAACTTCGAACGTAATTTTCTTTTAAAATTGTAATAATCTTTTAATTAAACTTGCAGGTATTAATCTACTCATGATGACGATTCGAATGATGCAAAAAAACGTTATAAAAAAATGTTTTAGCAAAAATTACACGGGGCGAAAGAAAAAAGAATACTTTATAGGTAAACACAGGTCTGAATTTACTTTTTTTCATTTTTTGAGAAGAAAAATCGTATTTTAGGCTATGAGTTACCTATGCAGTGCCGAAGAAACGCTGTAACAACTTAAATATAAAAGTTACGAGGCTGTTTATGCTCATTCAATAGGTAAAATTATTTTTCTTAAAAATTAATATAAATAATTGATTTAGAGTTGGATAATGAGTTGCTCCATATGATAAGGAGTCCGTAGATATGCAGATCATGACAAATTACATATTTTGGAGCTACGAAATACGTGACTTCGGTGTATCAAACTATGATTAGTTGTGGTTCGTTTGTTTTTATGAATTAAATTGGTTAGAAATTAATTTTTATAGGAGAAACTATGATGGCATGATTATTACTCAATTGCAGAGTTAATAAATAATCGAAATGGATATTCAAGTGCTATTTTTTCACAAAGATGCCTTAGAACGGATCTATAGGATTGTTACAACTTCATATTGTTAGGTATGACATTTATTTAATCTATTAAAACATTTCCATTGTTTTACAGGTTATGTTAAAGCAATGTGACTGTTTCATATCAATTGCATGCATTATTTAAAGAAGTTACGTAAATCATAGTGATTTGCGGGATCTCAGTATAGGTAAAATTAAATTTTCTTTATAATTATATGAATATTAATGTTTAGATGGTGATTATGAGCTTTCCTGATGCACGACACGTTGTCTGATAGTTGAAATAATTGGACTTCACTGGATTCGATTTGAAATTGGGAAGAATTTGTATATTATTGATCATGCATAAAGTAAGTTGTGTTGATTTGACAAATTTTCTACTGGTAATGATTATATATTTTATTTTAGATACCAACATGGGACAGAAGAAGATGTTAGACTTGTTATAGATAATTATTTCACTTGTATAATCATTATTTATAAATATAAGTTGTTGTATATTTAATAAAGTTGTTTCTTTTAATTTAATAGTTTTAAATGAACTATTATTGTGTATTGAGTTAATGGTGATCGACATTTTCATAATGGCTATTATATAGTTTCCTAATATTTCAATTAAAAATGTATTAGCTAACCAAAATATAAAATACTATCTTATTATTGCAATTTATTGCACCAAAAATATTTATTCTGCCAGAATGAGCATAACATAATGTTTGTGGTCCGATCTATTAATGATTCGAATAGTATTATGTTAGTTTATAAGCCTTGTGGTTGTTTAATTAGGAAAACATTAATATCAACTGCAAAAAGTTGAAATGATTATTCGAAATCGAGAGAGATCAGATAGGTCAGATAATAAAATTAGAAAAATTCACGAATTTATTGTTTTTTATTTCAATTTTTTGTATCATCGTCTCGTGCTGTTCTATTTTTTTATGTTCCCATCACTAACCAGTGTAATGGTGTGTACAAAGTGATGTGACAGATAATTTAGATGAATAAGAAAACACGTATCTTGAAATCGTGTTAAAAACAAATTTAATTTTGCAAAAACTTGCATGCCTATCGATTTTTTCATTTGAAATGGAACACTAACATATTCCATTTGTACATTGTTTACCATTTTTATTATATATGGATACTAAGCGAAAAACTAAATCTCATTCACTTTAAAGCGATAATTATTCACTAAAATTTGCTTTTTTCCATTCTCTTCTTTTCTTGAGTAAATAACAATGAATAAATAAATAGTTTTTATTTCTGAATCCTCGAAAGTGCTAAATGAATATATTCATTGTAAATCTTCGTAGATTTGCTTTATAAAATAATTGCCTTTTTTATGTGTACAGATGTAGATACCCCGAAGTAAATTATGCTCTCTTGATAAAATATATTGTGATACATACTTTTTCGGAAGGAAAGCGTAGTTTCAGTTTTAATTAACGTTTACAGAAAACTTTTTTCATTGGTTTCAATGGGATACAACTATTATGACTATGTTCTAATTGGTTACGTTAAATGAGTCATTTATAATGATATGCTTTTAAGCTTCTGCACATAAAATAAACATTGTTATCAATTTGAATGTAGTAATACCTTTTTATGTTATTGAAGTTAAAATTGTTTCTCCTACAGTTTCCTTTTCTGAGGATCGCACATTATATTTTCATTTTCTTCTTTATTGGAATAACGAATCGTTTAATAAATTGAAGAACAGAATATAATATTTATATAGAATCATTATGATAATCTAGATTTTATATTTTTCACAACCATTGCAGATGTTTTTTCTTGTTACATAATTACGTTGTTTTTTGAATTTCGACGGCATCGTAGTCGGGTCTAATTTTTATTATTGACCTAAACCGGTAACTTTCTTTTAATATTATTTAATGACACTTACAGACGCATTGAAATGGAATATTACATGCATTTTGGCTTTTCTCCAAATAGTTGAACTTTTAGTTGAATTCCGAACTTTTGTATACAACTTATACGAAATACAAATTCACGTCAACTGAAATGATAGAAATTGGGGATCATCTATGATGCATGCCAACTAGTATGGAAATAAAATGAGCTCAGTAAACAGGCTAAAATCTAACTTTTCGATAAAATTTTAATATTTTTTAGATAGTTTAGGACATTCGTGATTAAATTGCAATAAAAACTTTTTTACAATATACACGTAAAAACTTTCACACGCGTTTAAAAATCGAATAATCGCTGAAAATCGCACAGAGATTTTGTATAATTTTAATTGAAGACAGATTTAGTCATTTTACGTCAACGGAAAGTGGAAATATTCCCGTGTAGCTTAATAATAGTATGCGTCTAAATGTTCATAAATAATTTTCATGCCGATCCTTCACAGTCAAAAATAATCTTCTAGACATAAACAAAACATTTTTTATTCTCTGTAAGATGTTAGTTCTTTATAAACTTCATTCGATGATTACGGTAATCACTTTTTAATTAATAATAAAGCTCTACAGTCTTTCATATCTTTAAAAAATAACGAATGCAGATGACATCCATTATATATCAAGCTCCTTTGTCCGCAATTTTCCTGAAAGGAGAGTTTTTCTTTACAACATTATTCTCACTGTACTTGGTATAACTGATATCATTAAGTTAATTATACCAGCTATATATAAAGAGCTTATGTCATTTTTAAAATGTTCATTTTCCATATATTCAAATAAGTTTTCTCTATTTGTATTGTTTTTCTATTGTTTACTTACAAAAACAATGCAATCCATCAAACTATTCTAATCTCTAAATGATTTTGAATGTCAATTGTTGAAATTCACCTCACGGCTAATCTCTTTTATGTTTTAAATTACTTTCATTTGTAACTATTGTACTTTTCAGAGAACAAAAAATGAGAAAAAATGATGGTCTCGAAAAAAAAAATGAACTGTCACACGGCCAAAGGGTTTATTCATCTATTCCTCTTCAATGTGTGCTGTCAATTTTTTTGAGAAAACATTCGAAAATATTTTGTTCTAATTTTTTCCTCTTCTATTGGGAACCGATCTCTGGAAAGGACAATAAACACTAATTTTTATTTTTATACAGTAATTTAATCATTTTTTAAATTCAATATATAACATCATATGAAAATGTCTATTTTTTGAATTGTTAAATTTCATCAACTTTAAATTCCGCTATGGACATAATGTATCCGTCGGTAAATAGTTTTAGCTAAACGGATCCTACGAATTCGACAATCATTCTATTTTAAGCGATAGGTTTCTAGTTATGTCCACTAAATTTGATTTAATGGTGAGCTGTGCCTGAAAGGTTAAAACGAAGTACGCCAAACGAAGTTATCGAAATTCGATGATTTATAAAAATCAGGAGTTTTAATGTTCATATGGTCCCAATTTGATTAGTCCCTCGTGTAAAACATGTATTATAAACAGAATATCTTCTAAAATTTAAGAGTTTTTTTTCAATAATATTAAGTTAAAGTTATTGCAGTATTCACCGTCTCACGATGGCAAATTAATTTATTTTAAAGGAGAGAAGCTGAGCACATTTAGGTTGATCTAACAATAGTACGGTACATTTGACGGTTTGTCCCGAAAACTTACTTGCGTTTATAATGTATTTAAAAATGTTATACAGTAGGGTTGCACGGAAATCGATTTTCTTTCAAACGGACGATGGAAAACGGAAATGGAAATTTTTTTTTTCAAATGGACGACGGAAAACGGAATACGGAAAATGAAAGATGGAATTCCGTGCAACCCTGTTATACAGATAAAAATATTGCCACTGTGTCTTGGAAAAAAGTTTTTACAATATTAGAAATATAGTAAACTCTGCTAAAATTTTAGTGATATTGCAAAGTAAAAATATCATATGCTTAAGGGGCCCACGAACGCTATTACGGTATATCGTAAGTATAGCTTTTACAGTGTTATCTTATTTACAGTAATTTTTATTTTTAAAAGTTTGAATGTTAAGTTCAATTATTTTTATTTGCTGTTCTTATGTTCTTATGTTAATCTATATTCTTTTAACAAAGATAACAAAAATGTTATTTTATATATAATCAAAATATAAGAAATAGGCAATTCCAATTTGATATTCATAAAAAATAAAAAGTAATAAATATGATTTGATCTAGAAATTTTGAAAAAATATAATGAAAACCAGAGAAATTATTAACATAAATTGAATATTTGTTTCATGATCTCTTTGAGACCATTGAAAATAAATCAAAAATATTGCAATTGAATTTTCTATTTCTTATATTTTAATAATATAAATACATTGGATGAAGCAATTGAATTATATTTTAAATTTATAAATAGTTTCTGTCGTCTTTAAAAGATTATTTATGATTCTTATGGGAGATGGGCGGAATTCCGGATGATTTATTTCCCATTTTTCGATTCCGAGTTCTAGATTCCGTTTTATCAAATTTGATTCCAAGTTCCGGATTCCGAAACTTTACATTTTAATTCAGAATATCGAAAATTCACTTTTCACAAAAACGTTAACACCGGATACGTTTTCGGAATTCTGCATGCCGGATTCCGTTTTTTCAAATGTAATTCCGGATTCAGAAGTTCAAAACTCCTATTCCACTCATCTCTGACGCTTTTATTTTCTATAATCGTATCATTGATTGAAATTAATATTATAAAAAGATGAACTGAATTTTCGGTGCACTAAAATTTGGGGTAGAGTCTCATCCTCATCTTAAACATGCTTTTAGGTACTGTAGGGAGGTCACTGTTGCTTCCTCCTTTTTGTGGTGGTTCAGATAGAATATTTATAATATTTATTCGTAAAATACAATGATTTAATTAATACGGCCTCTTCTGGCTCGTTGCTCTAGTGTGTGGAGTGTCCCTGGTGGCTCAGTGGCTTGAACAAGTTGTGGCATCGGTGGTTCAGTGGTAGAATGCTCGCCTGCCACGCGGGCGACCCGTGTTCGTTTCCCGGCCGATGCACCATGTAATGAGGTCGCTGTTGCTTCCTTTCATTTCTATTGTATAGAATTTATTCGTCATAGACGGAGATTTAATTCCGACACCATCTTCAGGCTCGGTGATTTAGCGTGTGGAGTGTCCCTGGTCTTGCTCAGTGCCTTAAAGGCCTGCGGTTGTACAGCTGTGTCTTCAGCAGGTGTGCGGCAGGTAGTATTCGGCGGCAATTGAATATGGTGTTCCCAACACGGGAAGAGCTGTGCAATGACTGAAGTGATCAGGAGTCCGATCACTTAAATAGCGAGAAAGTGTTACGACACGTAGAGTAATGTGTCACGGCACTCGCTAAGCATTTTATAACACATCGCTTAGTTTTTTTTATTTCTTCTTACATTAGTGTCTTGGATATTCCAAGGAATGAGCCAAGTTGCCGTATAGGCGATAGGTACAATTAATCATGAGGAATAATGAGCTGAAGTTTGGTATCTTCCTCTAAAATATTTATAGCTCACCAACGTTTTGCAGTTTAACTTTTATTTACAATTATATGAACAGAAATAGGATATATTGCAGTTCTATTATCAAAATATAAGAAATTGAAAATTCAATTTCAACATTTTTGAATTATTTTCAATGGTCTCAATGGGAACATGAAAGGAAAATTCAATTTATGTGTATAATTTATCTTTTTTCATTATATTTCTTCAAAATTTCTAGATCAAATCAGATTGATTACTTTTATTTTTTATGAAACGAAAATTGTAATTGTCAATATCTTAGATTTTGATAATAAAATTATAAAATACGCGCGATTTTGTAAGAATTAATATATAGAAATACGTCGAAATTGCCTGGCATCATTGTTAATATTGTCCGATTCTTGTTTAATAAAATAATATAAACTTCCTCGGCATGTCATCGCCGTTACATTACGTTTGTTTTTCTTTAAAAATCACCATAATAACGAAAATATCGAATTATATTATTATTATGCATCGTATAATTTTCATACGATTTTCAACCCAATGCTTGCTACCCTAAAAATTATATAAAGAATCATACTCCGACACGTGTAAATTTCTTTCATATTATACGTATTACTATAGCCGATGATCTACGTCATTAATACATAATAAAAGCTTTCGTGAAATATTTCGATATATTACATTATATAAACCAGGTTATATTAAATATCCGTTTTTCTTTGTTACTATCCTTCCTTATACGTTATTATTGGCATAATTTATTATTCCTCCATTGATAAATAATCAATTATTCTCTATTAATAAATATTTAATATAAATTTGTCACCCTGTTCCTGCTTGAACATCATTTTCTGAAATTATGTTTATTATGTGTATATACACGTCTGAATGAAGAAAAACTGTTTCAGAGAATATAACATAAATATTCTGCAATGTGATGCTCGTTGACGGAAAGCCATACAAGTATTTTGTTGTATACCCATTTTCGGTACTGTCAATTGTCAAAGTCACTCTTACGGTAAGTGGGAAAATCTAATTTGTAATTTAAATAGGGTTTACTCCAGCTTTTATTGTCATTATCTCTCTATCGATGGCTTCAGGATCACACTGGATTGGGTATGGATTAAAAATGTTTTGATTAACTGTTACAAAAGTCGTATCAAAACAAAGCGAATTTTTAGATTTATACTGTACCGGTCAAAAGGTTATAAACGCTGGGTTTTTCGAGTATATCTAGTTTTCGAGAGCCGGTGTTGAGCCGAATTTTTTATCAGTTGTTTCTGAAAGCGTTAGAAAATTAGTGGACAAGTGTCATACGAAAATGAGAAAAATTAAAATAAAGTATTCGTAGAGGTGCTCGAAAAACACCACGTTTACAACCTTTTGGGTGGTACTGTATAGTTGTTGCCACCGCAAAATGTGGCGCACTTTTAAAAAAAATTTCATTTGATTTTTATGATTATTTTCTTGTTCTTACTGTTTCTACACCATTTTCTTAAATAACTAGAAGTATAATTTTTAGATGTTGTTTCAATCGTGGAATAAATGTGGAAAATAATAATAATAATAATAATCATAATCATAAAAATTAAATGAAAAAATAATATTTAAAAAATTGCGCCACATTTTGCAGTGGTAATCGCACTATAACTTAACTTACAAAAAATCATTAAAAACTATATAATCACTTTTATAAAAATCTGGAGCGCAAAAGGGATGCCGCTCTCATTATTCAAGCGGCATCCCTTTTGCGGCTCCGATTTTCAAGGAATCTATAGTTCTAACTCTTTTTAGACTTTTACTCCATATTGGCAATCAATGACTTACTTTCAATGTCAATTAGTTTGATTACATTATGGTTTATTATTCAAAAGTTTTATTGGACCAAAGTGGTGAGATTTTCATGTTATTTACCAAAATACTATTAGCGCAAATTTCGCAAAGCCAGAGATACCAGAGATGGGCAAAATGGAAGTTTTTTGAATTTCTGAATTTTGAAAACCGGAATCCGTAATTTTGAATCAAAAAATGTTCCCCCATGTTTAGTGTTAACGTTTTATTAAAAATTAATTTTCCAAATTCGGATTAAAAAAAAACAAAATTCCGGCAAGAGGCATCGAAAAAGGGCCGGAATCCGAAATACGGAACTCGGAACCAGAAATTACACTCGTATTTGATGCTAACGTTTATAAGAAAAGTAAATTTTCGAAACTTCGAATGTGAATAGAAATTTTGAATCCGGAATGAAAAACTGAAGAAAATGGCCGGAATATGGAATCCGGTATTCCGATCATATTTGATGTTAACGTTTTATTAGACGTGAATTTTCGAAATTCGAAATTAAAATAGGAACTTCCGACATCGAAATAAAAAAATGACCGGAATACTGAATCCGGAATTCCGGCATTCTCTGCTGTATAAGATTGTTGCTGTCGCAGGAGCTTTAAACAATGAGTATTTTATTCTGCACCAAAGCATGTGTCTCTGTGCATAATTGACTTTCCACGCAACGGCTCCTGTTATGATAGCAACACTAGTATCTTTAAGTATTGTGTATAAAAATAACCTAACCTATATAAATGTTTTACTGTACCACCCAAACATAAAGGATAATAGAAAATAGCAAAATATTGAAGATTTCTTCAAAATAATTTATTTAATTGAGCTCTATCCTAACCTTTTTAAAAATTTCATTTATATTTTAGTTTAGTTTTATATTCATTTCTATATATTGCATATTTCAGAGATCGGTGCCTAATCGAAGAGCAAAAAAAATTAGAACAAAATTTTAGTCTCGTTTGGACGGTTATTCTTTTGTTCTCTGCAATATACCACTGAAAATGTACAATAAATTTTTAAGTGTTTTTCGATGGTGCTAGAATCAATGAGAATCTCATGAAAATAAAATATCAGTTTTGTTTTGTTAGTGTACTGTAGTTTATTGTCTTTCGTGCACAGTCATAAAAAAAAGTTATTTACGATAGTAAGATTTCAAATGATTCATCTACAACTATTGTGTATTTCTATTGAACTTTATGGTTTTAGAGGTGGCCCAGTGAACAATTTTAGAGTGTTAATAATATTCTTCTATTTTTTTTTTAGGAAATATGTTGCAATTTAATAGGATTCTCATTATCGACTTTATCAATATTGTTCAATATTTTAATTACAAGAACATTATTTAATTATCACTTGGTATAATTGTGTTATACCCACTATTACTTGTATTTTAAGATATTTCAGCTAGTTCATATATTTACGATATGTTTATGGATCTTTGGATGCTTATTCGCTTATCGTGAGACAACAAACACTGTCAGCAACTTATTTATCACGGATTGGGGACAAGCAACGGAAGATCAAGAAATTGAAGCTCTTGAAGATCATTTTTAGATAATTATTTTATTAGTATTATGTCAATAACTTGATTGTGCACTTTAATATAAATTTTAACGGGTTGAAAAATGTTCTTTCAATAAAACATGGTATGATTAGGGTAATTGAAGTATAATTCATAGTTAATTGAGTTTTTGAAAATATTTTTGTGAATTTTTTTGTGACCTTGTGAGTTTTATTAGGCGGTTTTATGACACAATTAAATAATTTTTAAAGAGTTCAAGTAATATCTTAAAACCTCCCGTAGACAATATTTAAATAAAATGCCCGTGAAAGCTGTAAGATACGCGAAAAAATAAGAAAATTATTATTTTAATTTGATTTTCATTAGAAAGAGTTGTAAGTGAATGTGGCCTAAAATTTAGATATTTACACCACTACGGGAAAACAACTTTTCTGTGAATATAGAGTAAATTTAAATTGACACAACGGAAATTACCTCGGACCAACGGTAAATTTTTAAGTAATTTGCACAAAACTTTAAATTCGGATTTTTTAAATCATTAAACATCAACTTATAGTCTACAATGTGAAATAGTAACATAAAGTTAATTTAAATATCTTCCATAATATAATCAAACTTCAGCTCAATTGTTGTAATTTTCGAAGAGTTGTCACTATGAAATTGAATATAGTACTATGCAATATGCTAGTTACGATTATAACGGAATATAATATTGAATACAACATGTTATATAATTGATATAATTTATAGTTGAAACAACTACAAAGCTTATCTTCAAAACCCAAAAATTTTCATAAAACCATAAAGTCAAATTAAATTCATGGAACTAACCCTAAAACATCCTATGACAACGTATCGACGATTTACAACAGGAAAAACATTTTATGTGATTTTACTTCAAAGACATTTTAAATTGTTGTCTTGTAAATCCTTAAATATAAATTTATAGTCTAGAACGTGGACAAGTTTTTTATTTTCTTGATTGAAGAGTTTTTACCTAGGAACCTGTTCATATGTTCGGCGGCAAGATCGGGATAGTATGGAGGGCAAAAAAGCTGGAGGAGCCCACGAGAAGCATTTGTCAACTTTTTTCTTACTTTTCTGATTTCAATTACTAAATGTAGACTATTTCTGAGCTAATAGCTACGCCTGATAAACAATTTTCCTCCCGGAGAACCGTCCAAAGATGCCATGTCGCAGGGACTACCAACACACAAGTATTAAAACAAATTTAATCAAATTGGAAGCGATGGTGTTACGTTGGCTTCAATGTGATTGTGCAGACTACGTGTCGGCATTTGATCTTGGCCATCTACAGCACCATTTCATTTAAGTTTACATAGGCTAAAAACATTACATTTCTAAATTCGAACAAGGAAAGTCTATTGCTGTCGTTCATTGACAATATGTTCGATTAATGTTTGGACCAAATCTATAAATAATCTCTATTTAATATTTCCATGCCAAAGTTCTCTCAACAGAGTTCTAATTCCAGAGTCACGGTAAAATTGTGTAGGGAAAGATGAGGAAAATATTGGTATGGTTTCTGTACTCAATCATCATCTCGGTAAACGGTTAACTATGAACTTATTTTTGGCCACAAATGTATTGTACAGTTAAAAAAAAATCACGACATTGAATAAAAGTTTATATAAATCAAATGAATTATATAAAAAATCAAAAATGGTACCAGCGTATATACCAGGGGAAATAGAAATAGAAATGTTTTTTTCAAATGGAAAGCGGAAAACAGAAATTGAAAGTATTTTTTTTTAACGGACGACGGAAAACGGAAGGAGCTCCGTGAAGAATTTTCGACTACTGGGAATGGAATGAAACTATGGAGCGTGTGTCTATTATTTGGCATTTCACGCATGCATTCAACACGATTTTTACGGGAATATGAAAACCAGAAGATTTAAAAATAGCGAAAGTGAGTCTTCTCCCAAAGTGGAAGGATGGTCTAGAAGGTCGACAATACCCATTCTGAAAAATGTAATGATTTTTTTCATTATAGAGAATGTTTTCTGGAAGAACTGCAGAAATCCGAATCCATGGAAGGTCGATAATCGATTTAATGTTCACAAGATGGGTGCGTTCAGTTGACTCAGCATCATCATCTCTGTTCGCATTTGATCCCCAAATTATTCTCCATGAAACCAACAGGGTTAATCTGGAAAATTCGGAAGGTATCGTGTTAATGAGAAAATTTTGAAACGAGTGGAATTTGCTTACGACACCTCGTTCTGTTGCTTCTCTTTGGTTGCGCAACTTGGTGCCCATCTCACAAAATTCTCGACATTATCTGCTTTCACGTTAAGGTCGATAGGTCAATCTCGGTGAAATTTCCAGTTGGGAGAAAGCTGCAAGAGCTAGAGGAGATCCAAAGGAAGGTGGTCGGATACCATCAAGATTTGGATCTCGAATTGTGTCCACTAGAAGGCAACAACCAAGACAACTCGAAGAAGAATGAAGAATCGATACTCTCGAGGAGGCTTTTTCAACATTGGCAAGGCGAAGTCAAACACTCTGGAGAGAGTTGGTCCGCATCTCCACGTTATCGGAATGACGACGAACAATCGATTAATCAAGTCACGTTGCAACTGAAGAAAAAGTGTGTGAAATCTCGCAAAATGATTCTTCACCGGATTGAATCCCCTTGAAGCCGGCACCGTGGCTTTGCACATATTAACTACCGAGCGAGGTTGCCCGGAAATATTTTTTCTAATGGAAGGCGGAAAATGAAAATGGGACTCAAAAAATTACGGAAAACGATAAGCGGAAAATGGAAGATGGAATTCCGTGCAACCCTGGTATATCAGTGATGGGAGGGATACCGTTTTTTGAAATTCTGGGCGGGAATTGAAAATTTCAAAACCCGGAACCCGGTGACCCTTTTCTCTTTTTTTAGGAAAACGGACCGGGGAGGAGTCCCTCTCATCACTGATGTATATATCCATTAATTAATTAAGTGGAAGTCAACTATCGTGGTTATTTACAAGTATCCGTACAATTAATAGCTCTCTTTACTACTAAGGTAGGTCATGTTTATTTAAGGGATTCATTGTTGATCTGCCACCAATCGCACCCAGGTTGCTCGTACCACCCGTTTGAAGGGTTCGGCAAACATTCAATCAGAAGCTAGACATATACGTTTCTAAAGCAACTGTCACGGTTAAACGTCCTGGATATTCAATTTTGTTTAAAATAACATTTTTGTTTTAAATTGGTTGCCATTGGCAATAAATAACCATTTTTGGTAGCTATTGAATTAGTTTGCGTGTTAAACGAAATAATTACTCTTTTGTGATTTCTAATAAATCTAAAAAACAAGAATAAGCAAAAAGAATTTCACATATAATCATTTTTGTTTGGCTTCTATTTTATTATTTTCCTTATCCGAAGCTAAATGTTGCTCTTGGTGTTTCCCATCCCGGTTGCTATGCTTTTTTGAATGATTTGTAACATTTTCAATGATTTTGTTCAGAGTATAATTAGAAGAAATAATGCATACTTCAAACTTGATACTTATATGCAATATCTTGCTTGTGGTAAGTGGTAAAAGTATCAATGTTGGAATAATATATATTTTCAAGATTGCTTCCATTGCCGGTTTATGTCTCAGCAGTTCCATATTCGATGTAATTGTATCGTCAAAATTATATTATACCGTTCCAAATCATGTGAATAGATACTTTCGAATTTATTAGATGGCAAGCATTTTTCAGAAGATTTTAATCGATCCAAAATTGGCTTTTTGGACCTTTCCGACTTCAACCTTGTCGCTATTCTTGTCGTTTACGGCGTTATTATTCCAATCAGCAGGTCATCGGATTATTAATTTTGCCGTGAGATATCAATTCATTCTCTCATTTTTTGTGAGTTTTCTTTTGTTATTTTGAGATCACTATTTAATCAAATTCGACGATTAAAGTTAAGTGTTGATCCCATAAACTGTTACCATACTAGAGAGGCCACATCTGGATCCGCAAAGGGGGGGCTGAAACTTTGCACCACTTACACATTTGACCACCAATGCTTGCCGATTTCATTATGCTCGAATAAATTGTCGGCAGCAAAATTTGATGTTTTTGTACTGTTTTCTACAAGAATTTTAAGGTTGATTTGAACCGCTTTTTAACCTACTTACTAATAAAATGTCCTCAGCTATAACCATGCAAAGTTTCAGCCCGAAACCTTTTGGATCCAAAAATTACCTTCCTGGCTAGCAATTCAAATTACAGTTGCTTTCAGCGTCGTGGTATTAGTTCATAAGTTTAAGGCTACGCGTTGGCTTACAGGTGTTTCTAATGTATTTTTGTTAGATAAACTTTGTCGAGCATTATAACGTTAATTCCTAAAAGAATTAATATTAATTAAGCACATGTTCATGCACATGTTTGTAAATTTGACACAAAAACGTGGACTTCAATCTACAGAGACAAGACACAATTCCCCCATTTGGTGTGCCTTAGAAAACCGCCAAATATTAATTTTCTTTTAAATCAGCCGAAAAAAGTTGAAAACAATATATATGGCATATTTTGAATATTGTGAAAATTGATTACATTAATGCTTAATAGATCCTCTATAAGGAAATCATGGGTAGAATAACTGCTTGCAGATTTTCAAAAAAAAACGTTTTTTATTAAATCCCGGGCCCGGGATCAAGAACATTAATGGGAGCAAAGAAATGGATAAATTCGGAGCACGTTTTCACACTTAACCATATATATGTTTTTTTCTTTTTTGTCTCCTCACGAAGAAAAATATTTTTGCATTGACGTGACTTTCATTAAAAGCTTTTATAATCTCTCAAACGGTACCATAAAACCTGATGATTTTTTCCAAAGTATAGGCAAAATTATCTATTAGTTAAATCGAATTCCTAAACTCTTCGCATCTGGTCATTAAGAAAAAAATTTTTAAAAACTCTTTACTGGAAAAACTACTTAAAAATTATCAAAGGGCCTCAAACTTTTGAAAACTAGTGTATTAATAGCGCATCAAGTATAGTGTAAGCTGCAAGTAAGCTGAGAAAATGACACAGATACAACAAAATCTGATTAGGGAGGTCACTCTTGGATCCAATAATGACCTCCGTAGTGAGTTTCTTATTTGCGCCAAGTTTGACAAATTTTGATTTACCATAACTTGAAAGCCATTTAATTCTCCATATATACTCGTTGCAGGAGAAGTTTTTTCTTTATTTAATTATTATTCATCACGAAATGCATTAAATTAGCATAACTTTATCCTCGAAAACAACATGATACATAAACAATCACTGTGCCACATTTTTAAAAATAATTTATTTTCAGCACGCTATTGCCATTTGTACATCTTGCATCTTATCGGGATTTGTTAGTTTCTCGTGTGCACAGAACGCAGCAGACATTTCTCAGTATGTTTCTAATAACATAATTAATTTTATTGCAAGCATTCAGATATGCATATCATGCTGTTCCAGAGCAGTTCCAACATGCTTCCGCGTGGTATTACTCAAGACTTCGTTCATTAGCGGTAGCACTCCGTTATAATTTATAATATGAACAGTATTTAATTGTAGGTGTTCAGTTCAGTTCAATGTATACTTAATGGTGTTATTGTTTGTGTGCTCTATTTGGGTATCAACTGCAAGTATCGTACCTTTGTGCAAGTTTCACAGAAGCCATGTGTACAACCGGATCTCGTTGAAAGGGCAACATATTTTGCATAAGTATTTGATTTCGTTACATTTTAATATTGTTTACTTGTTTATAAAATAAATTAATTTTTGAAAATTATTGTTTTGTTTAATGATTTAAATTATTTATTGTCTTTTTCAGAGATCGGTGCCAAATGGAAGAGCAAAAAAATTAGAAATCTGTCTCAAAAAAGTGTGCAGCATACTTGAAGAGGAATAGACGAAAAAGTCGTCTATGGCCGTTTGGCCGTACTATTATTTTGATATTTTTTTGCTATTCCATTAGGGACCGATCCCTGAAAAGTATAATATTTTCATCTATTAATTTTTAACTATTTCTATTATGAGAAATTGACAATTCCAAGTTTATTTACTTAAAAATAAAAGTAATAAATCTGGATTGATCTAGAAACTTTGAAGAAATATAATGAAAAACAGAGAAATTATTAACATAAATTGAATATTTGTTTCATTTTATTATTGAGACCATTTGAGAATAATTCAAATATGCAGAAATTGAATTTTCAAATTCTTACATCTTGATAATGCTTAAATATAAGAAAAAAATGTTCTCCTTGATTAATATTTTCTAGATAAAACGAGTTCATATGCTTTTCATACATCTCACACATCAAATTAAAGTTGTTTTTACCGTGGCGGTGTTAGTATCTATATTTTAAGCCACACATTTATTTAGAGCTCTTTTTAATGTATAATTTGTTATTATGTAGTGGCAGTATGTCAGAAAGTTATTTTATAAACCGGACAATATATTAGGGTGAACCAAAATTTTTTTCCGATTTTTTGTTAAAAATTTAAACATAATTTTACAAAACATGAAAAACAATTAGGTTTCAAAGTAAAGACGATTTGACTTTATTGCTTGAACCCATCTATCGGCAAGTTGTTCGATCTCGCTGCGGTACCACTCCTTGTTCTTAGAGGCGAAAAACTCGCGGCACCCGTTTTCGACATCGGCCAGGTCATTGAAGCTACGACCACGAAGAAAGTGTGCCATGGATCGGAAAAGATGATAATCAGATGGCGCAAGGTCCGGACTATAAGCTGGATGTGGAAGAAGTTCAATGGCGTAGAGATTTTTTATCTTTTCTTCGTTTGTCTGGCGGTGTGCGGCTTTGCATTGTCTTGTTGAAGGTGTAGCCTCTTCCAATAGATCAATGCTGGATATTTCTCGCCAAGTGCCGCAAGTTGGGCGCAATAGAGGTCTTCGTCGATGGTCCGACCATTTGGAACTAGCTCGAAGTAAATTACGCCTTCTAAATTCCATCCAACACACAACCTTCTTTGAGATACGATCACATTTTGCTACCGGGTTCCAACCATTGATTTTGTCTGTTATTGCAATAAAAATTTTTCTTCTCTCTTAGCCTGCTTCTGAATACTTTAAATCGATGTTTTTAAGATTATCTCGTGAATGAAGCGTGTTTAGTTCGCGACAGACGCGTTCGGATTGACTACGGATTATTGTGGATAAACGGGTCATTTTTGGATTTCAAAACGATTTTTAACTACATAAGCCCTTTTTTGGATCCAAATATTTTGTCAGAATACTATTTGGATCATAACGGATCTATCTTCAAGTTTTTATCAAAATACTTCCATTGTTAGTACAGATGAATCCTTTTTTAAAAATCTTCCCTTACTTACGCATTTTCGGGTTTCAAAAATAGAGTATTCTTAATACTGTACGCCAAACGCTAAATTGAACTAGCGATATTTCAATATTTAAGAGTGCCTTTTATGGACCCATATTTGGGCTTTCTAGAGAACACTGTTCTCGACAATTTAGACAAGTCATTTATAAACTACCTAACAATATTAATATCTTTCCGCAAAGTTAGATTTGAGCACGTTTACTGATCTCATTTTAAAACAATACCAGTTGAAGTGTAGTGAAGTATAGAATATTTTACATAACAGCTGGAGCCAGATATGGAAATTGAAATTTCATACAGAAAAATATAAATTGTTAAACCCTACAAATAGGTTTATTTGATCTTTTAAACTTTACTGATCAGATGGCTGAAATTTTGAGAAAGGAAGAAACCATTTCTTTTCATTTTTAAAAATTATCTTACAATTTCACTTTAATAATCTAATCGGCATATTTTAAAGCGTGACAGATGCATACACGATACTCGAAGATCTCAAACTTTCCAATAAATGTGATACTAATGCAACCAACAACTTCACATGAAACATTCCCTACGGATAGTGACCAAGTAAATTTGAAAATATTTAATTGCAATATTATTCAATTTTTAGGTCGATTTTGAATCGCCCAGCAAATATAGGACATTTCCAATTTATGTAAAGGATAAAGTGTTTTTTGTGGATTCTCATGTTTTTTGCAAAAACTCTGATTATTTTAAAGTCATGATGTCCTCCAATCAATTTTTAGAAGGTATTTCTATTTAGTATCTATTGGGACAATCTTTTTTCAGGAACCTTGGGAAGAATAGAGATATCTGATGAATCACCGGAAGATATTCTGACATTAATAAGGGTGATTTCACCAAACTATCTTGGTCTCTACCCGGATGAAATCAATGGTAATGTTTTGTAGTAAAAATATGGGTTCATAAAATGAACAATGGCACCGTTATTTCTTATCGTTACATATCTGAGTGCTTCGGTGTAAAGAATGACTATAAAAACCACGTAGAAACTCTATAATTCTGTTTTTCTTGACATTTTGATATAGGGAATTTAACTTTTTTACATCGCGGACCTCATTTTGCCCCGGTATTATGTTCTCAAAATTATTAAGTTAAATCGAAAGACTACAATTATTTAAGGATTATTTCCGAATCCAATAGTTATCAATTGCTTTATGTTAAAAATAAAAATTTAAGAAGAAAACGTGTGCACTATTCTTCGAATTTGCGAAAAGTTTCTGATTTACAATTTGAAGCACAATTGTCTGGACTTCCTCGAAGAATATGAGTAAGGAATGCTTGATAATCAAATGTCACAATATACCGTTTTCTTTCCAGCCCATCTAATCGCCCATTATCAATGGTGTTATACTTACTATATCATTTATGCTTTTCGCTTCAAATAGAATATGAGCACGATGTGACTCTATGTGAGATCGCTAATAAAACTGTAAGAATTATTATTTAATTGTTGAAAATTGTATTATCATTAGATGTATGCATGTCTAGCTGAACTGTTGAAAACAACTAATATTAATGAAGTTATTCAAATAAGGAATGAATTAATAAAAGATGAGTGTTCAAAACACATTGAAAAACAAATTTTCAAAAGGATTACCGATACGATATTGAGAGGGTAACAGCATAAACAACAGATATAAACAATTTTATATAATTCCCTAGGAATGTTATATTTGAACATCGTTTATCATTCAATGAGGAGGTTCAAGGTCTCGGATGTCATCAATGCTCTAAACGGCCTTCCGCAAGATCATCCAGATTTAACCATGGTAGTTTCTTGTCGGTATCTATTATGTTAAAGTTTATATCATATCAGGAAAAACATTTGTACTATATTTATGCAAATCATGCAGTCGTGAAGTTTGCGTTCAGTGCAGAAGGAAGCCATGTTCACGATTATTTGATGAATGGTTGAATGAGATACGATCATAATAATCTTATCAATATTGTATTAGGTGTATATTTTATATCATATTTTTTTATTTATTATTATTTAATAATCATAACAAACAAGTTAATAATGTTTATTAAATTTATTGAAGTATTAAATGTAATCTTGTTCCCATATTTAGTGTTTATTTTGTAATAAAATTTATATTTTTATTATTGAAATATATTAAATTATGTCAAAAAAAATTGAAAACAATTTGGTTGGTTGTTTAAAATTTCACAGCATCTATAAATACGACAAATGAAATTTAATTCTAATGATCACGACAAGGGAAAAACGCTCCACAATTTTTTTTAGTTTTTTGAGTGGAAAGTTTCTAAGCAATATGAGTTAATTCTTATTGTTAACAAAAAATTCCAAATTTCTAATGTCTGAAAACCACTCAAATACCTAAATTGAGTATTTCCGACATGTCGCGAACGACGATCCAATATCGCGAATCGACGTTATCTGCAAATAAATATCGACCGACTTTTGGAAAACATTGTTTTACTGTTATCGGAAAAAGAATAAGAGATATGGGCGGAATTCCGGATTCCGCTCAGCAATGTATAGAACTTTTAGGAACCTGCTTCAACGAAATTTAAACTTTATAAAACAAAATATTTTTAAACTTAAAACATGCTTAATTAAAATGTAGTATAAACTTTTTTGTTATACAGGCGTAAAATTTTCCATACAAGTTTAAAAATTGCAAAATCGCTATTTCGATTTGGCGTGCTTCAGTACTATAAAAACTGGAAATAAAATCGGGAAAGATATGTGCAATGTGCAAATGTAGCATGCATCCATTTCTAAACTTGTCACGCCCTTCCGATTTTTCTTTTTTTTCAGCTTATTTTTTCTTTCTCAACATCAGCTGATGCATCAGTTCATCTTAATTCTAATAAAAATGTCTAATTTTTTAAGAATGATATATTGATATGATTTTAATTCATACATTTTGATATAGGATATTATAGCCTTTGTACTATTGCTCTCTGGCCGTTCCGCTGTCCACAGATTCTTTAAAAGGTAAATCTTTGGTTTCTGATCTTTTACTAGGGCTTCTTATGATTTCATAATTTTAACAAATTTTTATTTTTGTCCTTGTCGGGCCAATATTATCAAGTTGTGAGAAATTGATAATTCTAATTTTAATTTCATAAAAAATAAAAATAACCAATAGGACGTTAACGCGTTAACTATAAATTTTGACGAAATATAACAAAAGAAAGAATTTATAGTCGTCGCCAAATGCGATTACCGCCGCAAAGTGTGGCGCACTTTTGTTAAATATTATTTTTTCATTTAATTTTCATGATTACTTTCTTGTTTAGGCTCGTTATATACTTTTTTGCTTAAATAAATTGAAGAATATGTTTTAGATGTTGTTTCAATCGTGGAATAAACGTGAAAAATAATAAAAATCATAAAAATTAGATGAAAAAATAATATTTAAAAAACTGCGCCACAATTTGCGGCGGTAATCGCATTTGGCGACGACTATAAATAAATTGGAAATTTGCTTCACGTTCTCATTGAGATTATTTGAAATTAATTCAAAATGTAGAAAATTCGTTATCAATTTCTTACATTTTGATAATATACTAAATGGAAGAAGAACAAATATTTCAAAATGTGTACCTCGTTTTCGTCATAATTAAATAACGTATATTGATGAAATGAAAATAAAAATTTTAAAAGTTCCAAGAAAGTTCAGAAGAGACAAGTTTTTTTCCTATTTTTTCGTCCTTCTCGGAAAACGACAATAAATTGTTAAGAGTTTTAGCTACAACAATGGAAAAAAGCAAGTTAAAACCAACTCCATTGACCATTGTGGAAATACCCTGTTCAGTAGCTACTGAAAATTGTTTTAGCTCTTGGTGGGATACAACTGGTAAAGACGAATTTAAAATTATCATTGAATGTTTTCTAAATTAATGTACTCGAGTGCAATTCTACGTCATCGATATTTCGACCAAGTACTTTTTTCAAATTAAAAAAAACTATTCATGCTCAAGCAGCACATAGAAAGGTTGACACTTGTGATCTGGTTGGTCTTAAAATTGTTCAATTATGTGGAGAATAAGCTTAAATTATTGATATTCTTCTATGTGGAATAGCATTAAGCATTAGATGACACATTTATTTAATTCAGAAATATTATATTATGAATAAATACTATTGAAAGAGTACCTATTAGGTAATTACGGACTCCACAATATAACTGGTTAATTTGTGTTTGTTTAGAAAGTTACTAATTTGTTTCCATTGTTACATCTACCTTTCTGTTTTTTAGTCTTCGTTCATTGCTCGTTCATTAAAACACTATTAGCTAATGATAAATGGAATATTTTCAATAAGAAAATAACAAAATATTTTAGTAAAATCATTTAGAACTATAAAATAATATCGAAATCTCATAGGCACGACTGCCTCTTTGGAGTGTTTTGCCTACTCTTCGTCTATGATTCCTCATGATGTTATTGCTTTCCTCTTTTTCAAACTCGTCGTCGACATTTTTGTTTTCCTCGACACTCACCAATATGATTCCTCAATATTTGTTTGTTTCGTACAATTTGGAATTAAAACCCACCAAAACGATGTTTTCAGGTAATTGAGTGGATTCGTCCATATTCGGCTAATTCCATCCATAGCTGATAACCATTCTAAAAAGGTTTGTTTCCCGTCTTTCAGATATTTTAATCTAAATATAATTATAGCACAAATCAAACATCAGGCAAGGTGCAATCGGTTCTCCGCTCTTTACTAATTTCATACGGGTAACGGTCATTTCTCAACATGATTTAATTAATAAGTTTTAAGGTATTTAACGCATCTTTTGGATTATCCTCTCCAAAGAGCTTTTCAAGATTTTTAATCTTATTCAGGTATCACAATATAAAATCAATAAAATGTTATAATTAATATATATTAAGCTTTTTTCATTCTAATATGAACGGTTACGGATCAAACGGTGATACGGTTCGTTCAGCTTCACATGCCGGATCTTGGTATCTGGGCAATCAACGTGACCTCGATCGTCAACTGGGTAAATGGTTATCGGATGCAGGAGATCGTGTTGGAGAGGCGAGAGCAATTATATCTCCGTATATAAATGTTAAGTTGATTTAAGAATATTTTAATTATCTAGACATGCCGGTTATTCGTACTGTGGTGTCACTGCTGCTTATGCATTCAAACAGATTGTTCCAAATACTGTGTATGTTTTAGAGAGGTTAATTATTATTCTTAAATAAGCTTTTTTAAGGGACAGAGTTTTTATTCTCGGACCGTCTCATGTTGTATCATTGAGTGGATGTGCTATCACTACTTGCACAAAATACCGCACACCACTGGGTGACTTAACAATTGATCGGGAAGTCAATGACGCGCTTCGTGCTACACGTCATTTCGATTTGATGGACCGAGAAGATGAAGAAGCTGAACATAGCATTGAAATGCAACTTCCATTTTTAGCTAAAGTTATGGGAAAGTAAGGAAACTCATCAAAACCTGAGCCAACAATAGTTATATTTTTCAGTCGTAGATATACAATTGTTCCAATCCTTGTAGGGTCACTTTCGGGATCGAGGCAACAAACGTACGGTAATATTTTTGCTCAATATCTTGAAAATCCACGAAATTTATTTGTAATTTCATCGGATTTCTGTCACTGGGGTAAGATTTTTTGTCTTGTTTCGAGATTAATAGAGATTTATTTAGGTGATAGGTTTAGTTTTGCGCCATATGATCGTATGTCTTCATCACCTATTTATCAGCAAATCACTGATATGGACAAAGCCGTATGTTTACTTAATAGTTTTATAGGTAATATACTTTTTGAAGGGAATGGATGCGATTGAAACTCTCAATCCTTCAGTGTTCAATGATTATTTGAAGAAAACGAAAAATACAATTTGTGGACGCAATCCAATTTTAGTTATGCTTCAGGTAAATAATTTTAAATCATAGTATGATTTTTAAAAGATATATAGTATCGTTGACCTGACTTAGTTAACATATTATCAAAATATAAGAAATTGAAAATTCAATTTCAACGTTTTTGAATTATTTTTAATGGTCTCAAAGAGATCATGAAACAAATATTCAATTTATGTTAATAATTTCTCTGTTTTTCATTATATTTCTTCAAGATTTCAAGATCCAATCAGATTTATTACCTTTGTTTTTTATGAAAATTAAATTGGAATTTTCAATTTCTTATATTTTGATGATACAGATCTACATTTGGAAAAAAAACTGTTTAAAAAATTCCTAATGTTTCCTAAAGGGGAATAATTAAATAAAAAATAATTTCTTAAAAGACGATACATATTTTTAGAATTATGAAAACGACTTTAAAAAAAAAATTTACTGTTAGCTAGTTAATTATTATTATTGTTTTAAATTACGTCCATTTTTCTCTCATTTACTGAAAGATAATTTTGAAATTATCGTTTTGAAGCGTAAAACGATTAATAATGCAACCGTAATTTTCATTATCCAGTATTCGAAATTTAGAATCTAATTGCAATAACGGTAACCAAAAGTAATCGGATATATGGTTTTTTTTAAATAAAATAATTATAGTGTTGTAAAATACTGTGAGATATTGTTAGTGTTAGTAGATCGTTATTAAAAACCAAAAAATTTTTCTCAATTTTCTGTAGTATTAAAGCGGTGCTCATATTTCAAATGAATGTTCTTGCTTTTTTTGGGAAATCCTAGTAATGTTCAATCTCTATTTTATACTTTACTGAGCTCTGCTTGTCTGATTTTGATTCATTCTTGTCATGATTATGTCTACTTGTCTAATATTAACAACTTGCAGGCTGCTGAGAATTTCCGTTTGATGAATAATCATACGCATGAGTTCCAGTTTCTGGATTATTCACAATCCAATAAAGTAAATCGTTAATCAGAAACTATATTGAAAATAAAATTTAGGTTCGATCTCCATCTGATTCGTCTGTTTCATATGCAGCGGGAGCATTATTTGTTCATCCAATGTAATACTGTACATAACTGTCACTATTTCCTTAATATCATATCCAATATTTACCTACTCTATAAACCAATTTTTTAGGTTGTTATTTAATATTTTAAAATTTCTTAAATAAAGCTTTGACGCTGAATTCGAGAAAATTTAATTTTCAATGAATTAATGACATAATCACCCTCTCTCTCTCTCTCTCTCTTTACAAATTTTAACTTTTATATTTCTTTAATTCAACCAGTTTTTTGAATTTCGACTTGGGTTTCGAATTAGAATTTTGTCAATACTACATTCATTATTCTTTTAAAAATTTCGTAATGTGAATATTAAATTTTTTTGATTTACCAGTTTTGAATTAATTTATAAACTACTGAAACAAATTTTATTTAAATTGAATTTAATATAATGGTTAGAGTTATTTAATAGGACCATAAACGATATACGTCGGTTTTGTACCATTGACACCCTCCAGTTCTTTATCAGCAGCACCAGAGAAGAATGAACTAGCATCGACAATATTAACCTGCAAACGTTGATTCTTATTTTGATTGAATACAATAAATATATCATTTTAAATATCAACATAAAGTTAATTCTAAAGTGATTGGGTATTAATGAAGGGTTCTAAATATAAAAAAGTGAAATTTATATGGGAAAGCGTGACTCATATTGAAATATTGTATAATACCCTATTTTTCATGAACGAATAGAAATTTCATAATCCTATAGTATTAAAAAAATAAAAATGATTACGTCTTCCTCTGATTGTGGTGTAGCATAGGCAAGAATAAATTTCCCATCAATTTCAACTTTGCAGTTCAAATCACCGCCAAAGTTAATTTTTGCCACAAAATCCTTATGTGCTGCAATCGATTCAAATGATGTTCCAAACTTTTTTTCCGCCTTTTCCTGTACAGCTGATGCCATCTTCTGAACATTACAAGAAGAAATTCCTTCGGATTTCGCAGAAATATACGCTTCCTCAATAACTCTCTCAAGAGTCACATTACAGCACAAGAAACCTTTAATTAAGAAACGAATTAAATGTTTAAAATCAATTTTACCTGATGGATTTGTGAAACACTTTGGTCCAGGTGGTGGTGGAGGCGGCGGAGGTATTACAATTGGTACGGGTACGAAGAAACCATTATTACCGGCACCACCACCTACTGCTCCGCCAAGTCCGTTATTCAGGAAGAACGAGAGAGGTGAGAAACCGTTTTTCTAAAATACCATCTCTTCCGAGGATAATCATTTGATTAAATCATACACCGCCCAAAATACTTTGATAAAATTGACCACTTCCAAGTGCTGTATAAGTGTGCCCTTTCAACTGCTGTTGCTTATCAACATCATAACCAGAAACTCTGTTTTGTATGTTTTGCGCAACATTACCGACACTAAACCAAGCTCTACTTATTCATCAATTCCATAAAGAACTCACTCTCCCTTCTTCAAACCCATCGTGGCTGGCGTGGTGCCCATATCTGCTGATGATGGCGTAGTTGGCATGGCAGGTGGGGATACGCTCGTCATTGGTGGGATATGAAATTATTCATGATAATTTACATGCTTTATATTATTTTGGTACTGTAGCTGGCGCTGTTGAAACTGCCGCTGAGGGTGGCGTTGATTGGATGTATGCGTCGACGATTTCCTGCATCTTCTTGTACTAGAAATTAAAATAATGTTATGTAGTCTCGTCTTTCTTACATCCATTCCATTCGATGGAATTGCCCTCATGCCTTCGCCTGGGTCTGCTGAAATTGATAAAAAGAAATTTGTTATCAGATTAACTGCTACACCATAATTTTAATAGTTTATAATATATTGGGATGAGGAATAAACTCGTAGAGTTTTTATATTATCTTTTGTTTCACAACAATTTTCTTGTTTATTGGAATAAAGTATTTATCTGATAGTGCTTTTTCTGCTCTACAAAACTGTTGTTTTAGTTTGTTCTGAAATTTTAAGTTCGAATGGAGTTTGCCACCATTCGTAGAACAGGCTAATAGAACCCACACTCCAAGGAATCCCAGGGAAAACTACAAAAACCCTCAAAAATAAAAAAGATAAAAAACCGATGGATTCAGCTCGGGTAGCAACCACATCTTCGCCACGATCCCCATGAAGATGGAGGACTGGGTGTAGTTATGAGAGGATCATAGGACCGGATGAACTACGGAATAGGACCAATGGAAAACTAAGAAAAGTTAAAAGAGAGGAACAACTTAAAGTTGGAACATGGAACTACGCGTCTGCAAAGAGCAATCGACACCATTTGCTTCTATGCCAATTGTGAGACCATCAACATTGAGAGGATTGTCCGCGGTAAGATCTTACAATGGGCAGGTCATATTTCCAGAATTCCGGTGGGCCGTTGGTGCAAACGCGTAACAGTATGGAACCCCAGAGGATCAATTAGACCAAAAGGACGATCTAAAGAACGCTGGTCTGATGCCGTCAAACTCTGGATCTCAAACTTCACCCACGAACGGTTCACGACAAGATCCATCAGAAGACGGATAGGAATCCTGGAGACGAGAGCTGCATGGTCGACAGTGGCACGGCGCAGCCGCTCGGATTGGAGAGAGTTAGTCCGCTTCTCACTGCGAGAATGATTCGGACTCCCAAGTATCCAAAGTAAGTAAAAATCAGCATCTTCTTTGCTTTTCATCGAAAGCAAAAAACAGCGGAAGCCTCTCGGGAAATAGGAAGTGTATATAGTGAAGGTTTCTTCGACGTGTCTACTACACAAAAAATGGTTCGCAAAGTTAAAAAAAACCACACGAAAGACCATGTTTTGAGCTTGGTGGAACTGGGAGGGAAAATGCTCGAAAGAAACGCCGCTCAACAAGGAGATATATGTTGCCCAGTTGCGCCTCGTAAATGAGTCTATTCGACTTAAAGACCTGATCGACAAAGCCACGTCAACTTGCTACACGACAACGCCATGCCGCATGTTACAAAAATCGTCAAAACCGCCCTCCAATAGCTCGAATGGGAGATTCTTCATAATCCACAGTACTCTCCAGAACTTACGCCATCCGAATATCACGTTTTCCGCTCTCTGGCAAACCAAATGAGGAGTGTTACCTTCGATGGCCAAGAGGACATCAAAAACTTGCTCAACATCTTCTTCGACACGAGAACGGGCCATTTTTGGCGGAATGGCATCAACAAATTGGTCGAGAGGTGGGAGGAAATCGTAAGCAGTAACGGCGAATACATAATTGATTAATTGATTATTATAATTATTTTTTTTGTTCAAATAAATCTTTGTGAAAAAAACTCTTTCAACTTATTCCTCAAACCAATAGTTTATAATATACACTAGCTGACAAAAGTTTTGTCACAAATGTTTTTCGGGTTTAACTTTTTTGTGACTTGACCAAATTAGCTGATTTATAAACGCTTGTCACTGTAAAACAAATCACCGTAATCACGAGCGGGAATTTGTAAAATAATCTACAACCATATGACTCTATCATATCAAAAAAATCAGCCAATTTGGTCAAGTCACAAAAAAGTTAAACCCGAAAAAACATTTGTGACAAAACTTTTGCCAGCTAGTGTATATTATCAAGAAAATGATAATTTAATTTTTAAATAATTTTTCTTCGTTTCTCTTAAATTTATTATTTTAAAGAAGTTGAAATTTTAATTATCAATTTCTCATAACTTCACAAAATTTGTCTAAAAACACATTTTCTAACTTGGGACGTTTTGAGGCGATGGTCCAGAAGAATCCGTATTCGAAGCAGGATATGATGCTCCACCTGTCAGTTCATTAATAAAATTTAAGTCTTGATAAAATATTACCATTATCATCTGCTATGTATCTCGGAGGAGAATTTAGTATTTTCTCATTAGGTGGTGCAAACTGGAAGATTATTAATATTAATAATAATATAAACGACATTTTCTTACTATTTTCCGATTGTTGCAATAATTTTTAAGTTTGAGAAAAGTATTTGTTAAAAGACAGGTGGTACCGTAATAATTAACACTTATTTTTAAGATTATTTTTTTAGAATGTACAATACAGTTCTATGTTTCAAGTTTGATGCCAACCTTCCAAAGAAAGCTAGTGTGCTTAACGCATCAAGAGCTTTACCTCGAAACCGGAATTTTTCTCCATTCTCTTCTCAAGCCATAGAACATCTTGGTCGTTCCGAAAGAACGGTTCACAATAAAAAATAACATTTTCTAGTAGATCTTATGACAGTACTGGAAGATGAAGAATTGCTTGTATCTTCATCCTTCCGAATAATGGCAAAATCCGGTCTCTCTATTTGAAGAAGTCAAGGAAAAAACACCAAAACTATTCCTGCCTTCACTAATGTTTATTGGGTTTATAAGCATTTTATAGACGTTTCTATTGTAAAAAATAATCTCGCGAAGGGAATTTGTGAGCATAACTGTTTAAAGAAGTCTGGAGAAATATATTTTAATCTCACAAGGGAAGTCACTTTAGCGTCAGCTTGAGGTTATGATGAGACTTGCATCATTGAGAGAATCGGATGCGTTGATTGCGAATCCGTTTTCAAAATCGGTTTTTTCTGATCCCAGATAAAAGTCGTCAAAGTTTTCAATAATTCGTTAGCAACTTTATTCAATGATCGTCATTCTTTGTGAATTCCTTCAGTTGTACGCCAACTGGTATGGTAATTGAATAACCTCAGTAAGCGTGCTCAAGTTGAACTTTTCGGAAAGATATTAATATTTAGGATAGTTTAAGACACACCTAATCCAATTGTAATAAAAACTATTTTATTAAAAACTAGCAAAAATTTCAGACACCCTTGAAAACCCGAAAATCGTAATTTCGCATTGGCGTGCAGTTGTGTTATATTTATAAAACTCTAAAACATTTCCTCTCAACACTACATTTATAAGAAAATATCGCTCACTATCCGTCGAATGTTTTGAGTTATGATTTCTTTTGCACTAAAATTAAACCCCCAGATACTGTGGAATTCCTCTAGTTTTCCTCTGATTTCATAATCTTAAAACACTTACCGTAGCTGGAATATAAGCATCTCTTTGAAAGTTGGATGCCGCGTCGGCCGGTATAGTTAATCCACTCGGCAAACGTAAAAACTTTTGTTTCTTACGATTTCTTTGACTAATCGTTAATTGTAAAGATATAATAATCATAAATAACAAATATATTCTTCGCATAGTTTGCAGCTAACAGACGGTTAATACAAATAAGACTGCTCTCATCTACAGGTAATTACTAAATAACTTGTCCAGAGCAATTAAATGTGTAGGTGACGAAATCCATTACAGGAATGAATTAACTTGTTTATTGACTTTTACATTCACTCATTTATTGTTTTTTCGTGGTTATTCAATAGCAATTAACATTTAATTATAAATTATGTGAACACTTTATAAAATAAATAAGGGAGATCGATTCAAAATGAACCAGAAGGGTATTAATGAAAAATTATATATTAGAGTTTCTTTTTATTTAAATCCGTGCATGTCCGACAGCAGAATGATCCATAGCGTTTCTTATTACATAAGCCATTTCTGACAATCAATTGACAAGTTCCAGCCGTTCCATAATCGACGCAATTTGTGGTTACCGCTGCTTTAAACATGGGAGGTCTTATAGTGGTGGTTGTCGTCGTAGGTGTCATGCGCTTCGTTGTTTTCACTGTCGTAGGCGATCCTGAAAAAATTAAGGTTTTTAATTAATTTTCCAACAAAGACTTTTGATTACTTTTAATTACAACTTCAACTCCTTCACTCATTTGACTATCATGTCCAGCAACGCATGAATAAACACCAGCGTCTGATGTTAAAGAATCCACAATCTCAAGCGTATCATCATTTTCTTCTGTAATCCTTGATCCAAACTGCAACAATCCTCCATTCTTGTACCAAGTGACTGGGAATACGCCATGACTATTGCATCGAATTCGGAACTGCAGAAATATATATATTAAGGAGTATTCGTATTTGAAACCTACGACAGTTCCTGAATAAATTGGGCCTTTGTCAACAACGTAAATTACAGGCGTTGTTTCATATTTTAGTTGAGCAATGGATTCTGTTGGTTTTGCTTTGATACTCGAGCACATTTTGTAACATTCTAACTCGGTTTCAAATCTGTAATAAATGGTTAATTGCTAGATCTAATGGATGATATATATATATAGAACATTTCAATATGGAATAAAATTGCACAAACATTTCTTGTAAACATCAAATAGATTTCTTTGAAAATTGTGACTTTTACACAGTTATATTGGGTTGAGAAATAAGTTCGTAGAGTTTTTATATTTTCTTTTGTTTTTGTTTTTTTTCTTGTTGTTTGATGTATATATTTATCAAATAGAGTTTTTTCTGCTCTAGGAAGCTGTGTTTTTAATTTGTTCTGAAATGCTAAATTTTCATTATTTTTTCAGGCTTAGTAATAAACTATCCAGGAGGCAAAAATCAGCATTTTCTTTGCTCTTCATCGAAAGCAAAAAACTGCGGAAGCCGCTCGGGAAATATGCAGTGTGTATGGATAAGGTATCTTAGTCTTGTCTACTGCGCAAAATTGGTTTGCAAAGTTACAAAATGGCAGCATTAATGTTAAAGACACGCCTCGTCCTTTGGTGGAACTGAGAGGGCATGCTACACTGGGAAATGCTCGAAAGAAACAGCACGATCAATAAGGAGCTCTATGTTGCCCATCTAGCTGCGTAAATGAGACTACTCGATTGAAAAGACCCGATCGAAAAGGCCAAGTCATCTTGCTCCACGACAACGTCAGGCATCTTTTTTTTAACTGTGTTTTAGTTTGTTCTGAAATTTTAAATTCTCATCATTTTTCAGGCTTAGAAATGAATCCAGGTGAAATCCAGGTGTCTATCCAGGAGGCAAAAATCAGCCTACCTGAAAAAAAAATTGACGTCGAGTCGCAGCTCAACATCTCGTTGGCCATCGAGCAACATTCGGTCATAAACAGCGATTTTTGTACCAAATCACCATGGGAATGAAATAAGTAAGATCTTCACCCAAAAAGATCATGATCTGCGTTTGGTGGAACTGGACGGGTATGCTGCACTGCGAAATGCTCCAAAGAAACACCACGATAAATAAGGAGCTCTATGTTGCGCAGTTGTGCCGCCTAAATGAGGCTATTCGATAGAAAAGACACGATCGACAAGGCCACGTTATCTTGCTTCACAACGCCAGGCACGCAATCACGCCAACTTGTATGGTAAAATAACGAGTTCAGTAAGCATGCTTAAACTTAAGTTTTTAGAAAGATGTTACTATTTTCAGATAACTTAAGGAACGGCCAGTTAATTTGCAGTAATCAATATTTTATTGAAAAGACGTAACAACTCAGACACGCATAAAAATCGTAAAATCGTTATTTCCATGTGGCGTGCGACCTCGTTTTGCATTCACACAGGTTTCTCTGCTTTCTTGCAAATTTTTGTCTACAAATTAGCCAAAAATCATCTATTATAGATGATTTTCCACAAGTGCCTTAGTACTATCAACTCACTTTCTCCCTTATTTCTACATTCATAGTACTATTGAATTGAATATAGCACATAAAAACAAAATTCATACGTTTTGCGTGCGCATGTTGGACAAGTCGTCAGAACTGCCCTCCAAGAGCTCTAATGGGATTTTCTTCAGCATCCATCGTACTCTTCAAACTTTTACGTTTATCTCTCTCTGCCAAGCCAAATGAGGCGTGTTACCTTCGGACCTCAAAAAATGGCTCAACAACTTCTTCGACACCGGGCGGTTTTTGGCGGAACGGGATCAACAAATTGATGGAAAGGTGGGAGGAAGTCGTAAACAGTAACGACAAATACGTAATTGATTAATTGATTATTATAACTAAAGTTTTTTTTTTCAAATAAACCTTTGTTAAAAAAATACTCTACAAACTTATTCCTCATACCAATATTATTTGATACGTTATAATTGATTATCATCATTAAATAATGAATCGTGAGTTCTTTTACTATAATTTCCAGTAGTTTTTGTACATTTCAGTAGTTTACTAATGTTTACTGTATATCAGCGAGCTCACCTGTTCGCATTTCCTTCACATCCACCATAGCTAAACAACTGGCAAGTTTGGGTAAACGGATCATAGAAATATTTTTTGCTTGTCATCCTACATGGTCCCATCTCAAATGGTAACTGACAAACGATTTCCGCATTAGTTGCGACTCCATTTGTTCCCGTCGAAGGCTGACATCTCTGTTCACATTGTTGCTTGGAAACGAATCGATTCGAATTTCCACGACAACCACCATAGGTGAATTGGCGGCACTGATTGGCTTCGGCATCAAAGTGCCACATGGAAATCGCATCTGTGCAGGGTCCTGAGGAGCGCGGAAGTTTGCTGAATAATTTTATTATTAAACTCCAGATGAGTTATATTACCAAATGTCTTTATCGTTGTTTGACCAACTGGCTTCACTATTACATAGAGCCTCACAATCTGATTTCGACGAGAAGCTGTTCCCATTTCCCCCACAACCTGTCCACATCATCATCCGACACTGCTTACTTGAATCGTCATAGTACCACCTAGAAAATGTTTGATTAAATGAATTTTCACGTATTATTCATGATCAAATAACCGAGGAACGGCTAAATGACAACTTCCAACATCTTTTCCTCTTCGACATACGTCAACGGATCGATATTCACCACATGCACGTTCACAATTTTCCTGAAAAACAATTATTTCACAAGTGTACTTTGGTTATCAACAGGTATTATTGAATATTTTAGGCACTTAATTGATGACACATGACATTACATTTATTTTCATATTCAATTGTTTCAAAAATAGAATTTAGTATAATATATCAAATAATATTTATATGTATATTTGTTGGTATCATGTTTCATTCAAATAAGTCTACCACTTTTATTTTGTTGGGTACTTTTTTCCTTTTAGAATTATATATTCCGCTCGTAGTTATATGGAGTTAAATGCTTTTTATTGTTCGATTTTAATGAAAAACATTATTTGACAACAACTCGCATAGCGGCTGAATAAACAAATTATTGACGCCATCGATTGCACAATTATTCCATTTCAACTAATCAATACAGATAATAGTTGCAATTAAAGTTCACATTGTTCCGTCTTAAATTCTTGTGAGCAAATAATATGGCTGTATGTCACAAATGATTTCACTATCTATTTATTTTTGAAGTTTTATTTGCCTTTTCTTTCATTTTGCAATCGTTTTTATCGTTTGTCAAATAAACCTCAACTATAAGTTGTGCTACTTGTACTATTTACTCTTATGAGGAATTTGGAACGTTCATCTATTTATCATTATGTGTGATATTGTTTTATTTCATTAAAAGTCTTACAATTCTAATTGTTTCATAAGCATTTAAATGGTGTTAAGCATCGATCTTGAAACTCTCGTAGAACAGAAATGTATCTTATGTTATATTATATATCTGGTCTGCGAGTTCTTACCATGTATTAAATCATTGAATTTCAAACTAAACTAACATTCTCAAATATTTTATCTTTATATATTCAAGTACGCTTCCATTAAATTGCTCTATAACCTAGTATAAGGATAACAGGTCTTTATATTTGTTTATTTCACCTATTCTATTGCACGCCAACTGGGACGCTAACAACTCGAGATCAGAAAACGTGCTCAAATCTAATGTTTTTGGAAGGTTTCAATATTTTTAGAGAGTTTAAAGAAAAGCTGAGAGACTGGCGTAGACGATATTTGTGTTAATTACACGTGAAAGATGTAAAACTTGCGAAAAAATAAGAAAATATTATCAAAATCTAAGAATATGAAAGGTTTGATTTGATCATTTTTGAATTATTTTCAATGGTCTCATAGATAAAATGAAACAAATATTCAATTTACGTGAATAATTTCTCTCTTTTTCATTATATTTCTTCAAAATTTCTAGATCACGTCAGATTTATTACCTATATTTTTTATAAAAATAAAATTGGAATTGTCAATTTCTCAGATTTTGATAATACATGTTTCCATTTGGAGTGCTATTGAGAAGATTTTTTAAGACCTCCCGAACATTTTATTTAAAATATATATGTTCATATTATAAACCTTTTGTCTAAAAGAAAAGCTAAAGCTCATGTTTATTAGACATTCTATAATACATTGTTTTACCGACTATTTTTGTTAACTCTGAAATCAACAGTACATCATAGAAACACGCCAAATCGAAATAGCGATTTTACAATTTTTAAACGTATGTGGAAATTTTTAAGTCTTTCTAACAAAAAAGTTTTTACTCCAACTTAATCGAGAATGTCTTAAACTATATAAAAATGATAATATCTTTACAGAAAGTTATATTTGAGAATGCTTACTGAGCTCATTTTATAACAATATAAGTTGGAGTGTAGAAATGTGTAAACTCAATAAAAAGAAGAAAAAATTCAAGAAATTAACCGTGGTTGTTTGCGCGTGCTCATTTTAGAATCGACTATATCAATTAATTTCATTTTGACAATTGAATAACTTACAGGACTGATCAAAAGGTTGTAAACGTGGTGTTTTTCGAGCATAACTCTACGATTACTTTATTTTATTTTTTCTTATTTTCGTATGGCACTTGTCCACATTCAGAAACAACTGGTAAAAATTTCGGCTCAATACCGACTCTCGAAAACCACTTATGCTCGAAAAACTCAGCTTTTACAACCTTTTGACCGGTACTGTATTGGAGAGGGTTTTATAACTTTAGCGTGTACTTTACTAAAATATTCTCTAGATCAGTTTGTCATTTTCTTGTTAAACTATCTTAAAATGCTAAAATCTTCACAAAATATTAGATTTGAGCAAGTTTTCTGAGCTCGTTTTATTTGAGTTCTCCTTGGCGTGCTAGAGAAACTCATTTTTTGAATGGAAAAGGCAATTCAAGTTAATGATAAGACGCAAATGCAAGCCGTTTGCAGACAATTTCAGATACATCGCAATACAAACTTTCTGCGTGTCAGAAAATTATCAAGGACAAAGAAATTTATGAATTCCGAGTGGATTTTCACAGATAACCAAATATTTGTTTTTATTTTTTATGTCTTCTTATTGTTGCCTGCTTTTATTATAGTGAAGGTGAACGTGAAAGGGAATGGAGACAGGAAAGACAAAAAATATAAAGAGCTCCGAATTCATCGAATTCTATGGGCTGGCACGCCAAATGAAATCTAAATTTTTCGCATTTTTAAACGTGAATTTTTTAAATTTCGACAAAGTAATAATAAATATTATCAAAATATAAGAAATTGAAAATTCAGTTTCAACATTTTTGCACTCCACTGCCACGAAACCCCGCCGCATTGCAAAAGACTTCGCACCAATTGCAAACACTACCTTTTAATTTATTATTTTTATTTTCAATATTTACAACTCACTTATATTGACGATGAAAACTCTTCTGGTCCATTAATTGAGGTACTAAGAATTTCAAGATTTCTGCAGAATGAAACGTTAACTTATAAATAAAATATTGAAAATAAAAATAATAAATTAAAGAGTAGTATTTGAAATTGTTGCGAAGTCTTTTGCAATGCGGCGCGGTTTCTTGGCAGTGGAGCGAATTTTCACAAATAACCAAATATTGACTTCTATGCGCTGGCACGCCAAATAAAATAAAATTTTTTCGCATTTTTTCGTGAATTTTTAAAATTTCTACGTAGTAAAAAAATAACAAACAAGTTTCGACGAAATTATATCAAACTTGTCTTAAAATATATAAAAAGCTGATAATATAACTAGAACATTTTCTTAGAAACCAACAAACGAGCTCGCATTTCTAAGAATGCAGTTGACGTGCGCTGGTTTATATCGTGCAAAGCGGCTTGCGCTTTTGTTTGGCATTTTCATTCTGCCGGTTGAAGTTGAAACTATAAAATAACAGAGATAACTGAGGTGAATATTTTCCTCATAAAAACTACGAAATAAAATTTGCTTTCAGTTGCGCCCCTTTTGCTACCATTTTTTGAATAGAAGGAAATAATCTTAATCTTAAAGCCAGACATAATTTGGAATCCAAATAAGTCACACAAAACATTGAAAAATGAATTAGAGCAACAAAGTGCGACAAAAATGGTAAAAGATTTTGTCATTCCGCGAAATCGTAGTTTTTTGAAGCTTAAAATCGAGGTTATAACTCTAACCTGTTCTATGTTACTTATAATTTTGTAAAGTACCATATATATATATATCCCTCCCCCTTGAAATAACGAGTTTCGATTTTTAAGCGTGTCTGAAAATTGTTTCCTATATTAAATAAAACATTGCTCACGAAAATTTAAGTAAGCTGGTTCATAAACTATCTAAAAATGTTATTATCTTTCTAAAAAAGTTAGATTTGAGCACGTTTACCGAGCTCATATCACCGTACCGTTTGGCGTATTTGACTATTTACAATTAAAATTCTTATCAGAATAAAGGAAATATTGTAGAAAACATTTCATTGAATTTACCTACTCCAATTAAATAAATCAATTATTGATTTTATAAAACCTCATAACTAAAATATGAAAAATATCATCTGGCGATTTCTGTAAAATATGTTTTTGTTCATTAAATAATTGTCATTAATTCATCTCGCATTAGATTATAAATAAATAAATGTTTTTAAATTTAAAAAAGGACAAGTTTCAGAATGACGAATCGATTAGTTTATAATCTTATGCTCTTCCTTATATTACTATGTGGGAGTTGCTATTGTGCTAACCGTACTTGGTCCGAAAAAACCGATTACTGCCGCCTCTCTTCCAACGATTTACAAACGTGCGAAACGTGCGTAGGAAAGGGGACAGTAAGTTATTTCATTTTATAATATAATAAAGCTCTCGCAATTAAAACTATTTAGGATTGTTTTTGGTGTGGCGGAAAAACAAAACAATGTCTCCCATTCGATTGGTATTATCCCGGCTGTAATATTAAAGATGTCAAGTATAATGTCTGCTGGGGTTAGTCCAGTTCGATTAGATTGCAATCTTATGAGTATTTCAGTAAGCACGTCAGCCGTTGCTATTGTTATCGCCGTGTGTGCTGGTATAATCGGAGTGATATTGATTTCATGCCTTTGCTACTGTTGCTACCGTTGGAAACGTTACAATCGTATCCACAAAATGGCCAAGGCTAACAAATGGAATGCGGTAGGAGAGGGACAATTAATCTGATTTATGTCATCTATTGTAGAAAAGAGCCGCAAGCGAGGCTGAAATGAGAGAAAGACAGAGTATTCGATCAAATCAAAGAAAAGCGGAAGTTGAGGCCTATCGTATGAAATATGGTTAGGGTTAGAGGGAAGAAAAATGTATATTAAAAGAATATTTCAGGAATAAATCCAAAAAACAATGCCAATATTGAGAAAGGAAAAATCTAAAATAAAATAATGTGTTTTACATATTTCTTTTGTATAACCGGGTAATGCTTAATATATTCCTTACTTCATTATATTCTTCCTCATTTATTTGTAATTTTTATTTCTATCTATATACATGCGAATAAAGTACTATTTGTATATATTCTAATCAATAAAAAAAGATTATGGCTAAACACTATTAAAAGCTTCACATCATTGCAAACACAGCTCACCCGGTCTAGTGAAAATACAATCTCATTTAATACTCTAATCTTACAATTTCTCTTAAAAACTGATGATGTTGGGATTTGTTTCTGTGAAATATTGTAAATCAGCTTCAAAAGCATAATAAAAGTCCATAGAGGATTCTATTATTTGAATCTCATATAATTGACATTTGCGGGTAGAGTGCAAACAGTGCAGAATATTATCATATAAGATAGAATAAAAATTTGGAAAATTCATGTAGTGTTTTAAGGTAATCTCTTTTAAAAAACAACGATTTAAACCCCTCAAAAGCTTATTCATATAAATTATGCTCATTCACAAATCTATTATAAGTTGTCTCCGCCGAATAACAAAACTTCTGTCATTTGTAATATATTTTAACAAAATTCTTTCTTATGTCAGATTTTTGAATGAAAATTAATAACCTGTCTTTATACCGATTATTTTTCTAAAAATATCCAAATTTACATATGAGCTATCTTTGAAATTCAACAATAACAATATAAAATCCAATAATTATTCTACAGTAATTCTTGTAATTCTATAGTGGTTATACAGCAAAAAACCGAAATGGGAGGATATCCGCATTCCGACTTTCGAATTTTCAAATGTTATTCCGAATTCCGGAATACTAAATTCACGCTAAATCGAAATAATGATTTTCCATTTTCAAACGTGTGTGGAAATTTTTACGTCTTCCCAACGAAAACGTTTTTTGGCAATTTAATTGAGCTTGTCTTAATCTATCTAAAAATATTAGTATCTTTCTAAAAAAATATATTTGAGCATGTTTACTGAGCTCATTTTAATACCATACAAGTTAGAGTGCTAAATTTTATATTTCCCGAATTTCAAAAATTCATCCTTCATATAAACATCAACACCAGATACGGCTGGAATACCGAATTCCTAGTTACGGATTCCATATTCCGGCCATTGAAATTTCAAAAATTTTCGTTGCGTCCATCTCTGTTGAACAAGTTTCTTTTCAAAAATACAACCGCATGACATCATGTAATGTTTAATATCTAATGTTCAGTCGCGTCAAAGATTTATAAATAGTTATTTCAATTAAATTACGAAAATACAATTTCTAGTAAATTACGAAAAATTACGAAAATACAATTTGGAATAATAATTCTGTGGTGTTGGAAATGACTGAAGAGTGAAGTGAACGGTTACGATATTCGATTGGTGAAAGGTTGAAGACACCTAACACTGTTTCCGTTGTTAGGGTAAAAATTTGGTACTAAACGCCTATTTGAAATTTTTAATCCTATATATAACACCAACTAAAACGCCATAAACGGTAATTTATTTACGTCAAGCAATAGTTGACATTTTTAATGTTTCTGTGTAATTACTTTTCAATTACTAAAAATAAACGTTAAAAATAATATATTAAAGCAATTAAGAAAATATTGGAGAATGCTAGCCTTATTCTCGAAAAAGTCAGAAAATCTCTCGTCATCGTAATAATTTTTGGTAAAATTGTTTTACGAAAAAAAAAACAAAATTGGCACGAAAGACCCGCATTTTCGATTTTTGTAAGCCCTTTCAGATACGAAGTTCAAACTGTGGCTAACGGGCCTTACGTAGTTCACCTTACGTAGTCACTTTATCCCTCTCTGCATGGCGGCTATTGGAGCAGAAAAATAATATTCTCCCCTATTCAATATTTTATTTTCAAACTCGGTCAAGTTATGCAAAAGTAGAAAATATAGTTTTTGCTCTCAAGTTCTTGATTTATATTCTGACCTTTTATATAAAATATTCCAAAAAAAATGATGTGGCCAACTTTTCTGGGTCGGAGGGCCGGGCCAGGGCCGAGGGATTGAGGACCGCAAAAATTACAAATCTCTGTCCCGGCACCAATTTTTTTTTTTGATTGTTAGGTTCAATTCCCTGGTGCTTCTCGTATAAAAAAAGAAAAACGGGAGACAATAAAACAAACCAAGAAAGTCCATTTTAACCACAGACGTGTATCAATTATATATTTTAATTACTATTATTTCTTTTTATTCATCTTTTTTGCAAGATTTGCAAATAAAAAATAAGAATATGTATCAATCTATCATTATATCAGCAAAATTGAAGGAATATCATATGTTTCGAGAGTATTCATTAAACTATCATGTGTTAGAATTCATAATTATGATTAAACACTGATAAATCGCATATTTGATTATTTTTGGGGAAAATAAGCGGAACATAAAAAAGTAATTACCTCAGTATATTGTTTTATCACTAAAAAATAATAAAACAAATGGAAATTATTTTGCTCTCAAGTAAGGTGAGAATGAAACAAACTTTATAGATTTTATCGAAAAGTGGAAAATAAAAATACATAAGGGATTCGATATTTTTAAATGAGTTGAACTATGCGCTATTTACAGAATAATTATACCGCTAATCTTAATAATAAACTTTGTGTTTCAAAATGTTTTTTAATGGAATATTAATTCAACCTATCTAAAATGGGATTTAATTTGTTCAAGTTCAAAATAATCAGCCAACTCTGATATTTATGCAATCCTTCAAATCAATTAATATTTATGACTTGATAAACCGGAACTTCTATACTTAGGCCATCATTGATGAGTCATTTCAAAACAAGATCCATGAATGCATGAATTGCTTATGTTTTCGCGGCAATTTATTGAATCTTTAGATTGTTAGACAATAAATTCTCTAAATTAGACAAAAGTGATACAGAAGGTGGGTAAACATTAAATGTATTACTCATTGACTTAACACAAGAATCATATTGACAATTAATGAATTGACAAACAAATGAGAAGAAAGACGAATCACAAGATTGATATAAATATAACGAATTTACGGTCATTCTTCATCATCTAACTGTGCCTTTTTTCAATCAAGATGTCCTTTAATACTATTGCTGCATTAATTCTTATTCAAATAGCTATTGCCAATGCTATATTCACACAATCTATTGGAGTTAAGGGTGTTTTAATGTGTGGTGACAAGCCGTTGGCTAACACCAAAGTTAAGCTTTATGACGACGATTCAGGTAAGAGTCATATTCACAATACTTAAAAAATGATATTACAGGCCCAGATCTTGATGACCTTCTAGCCGAGGGCACAACCGATTCTTTGGGCAATTTCCTTTTGTCTGGTCATACATCAGAAGTGATGACGATTGATCCAAAAGTGAATATCTACCATGATTGTGATGATGGTATCAAGGTTAGTGAGCTTTGCTGTTATTAGAAATGCTTAATTCCTATTTTAAGCCTTGCCAAAGAAAAGTCACATTCAATATTCCAAAATCATTTGTATCTTCTGGGGAAAATGCCAAAAACTACTTCAACATTGGAACCATTAATATGCAGATTGAATTCGAATCAGAATCACGGGATTGTCTACATAGAAAGTAAATAATATTTGAACATGTATTTTATTGAATTAATTTTTAATTGATCTCTGGTCGTTTTAATAAATATGTCAATATTTACACGAAAACTTTAAAATAGTCGTTACTGTAGATTAAAAATAACTTTTCAGAAATTTAAGATTTTGCATTATTTATAGATTTTAGCACACCAAATTGAAATTAATATTTTCAATATTTAAACGTGTCTCACTAATTTATACGTATTAATTTCATATAACGTCAAAAGTCATTTTTTCAAGCCAGCCTTAAACTATCTAAAAATATACGATTATATCAAAACATGTAATTCGAACATCTTTTCTGAAAACCCAAATGAATCATTCAATTTGGAGTGATTCTAGAAAAACGTATTAATTCCGAGCCCATATGCAAGAATACATTCATCCGTTAAATGGCGATGAAAAATTATTGTTAAACTACTTTTATAAGAAAATTTAAGGGAGTGTATGTAAGAAACTAAATTTTAATAAAAAAACAGATAGTAAAATATTTAAAATTGACTGTAAAGGGTCATTATTCAATTATTTTCCAACACCATTTAACGGATAAATACGTTCTTGCATACCGCCCCTGTTTTTGCGCGCTATATTTAAGTCAATAGTACTATGAATGTAGAAATAAAGGAGAAAATGAGTTGATAGTACTGAGACACTTGTGGAAAATCATCTATAATAGATGATTTTGGCTAACTTGCAGACAAAAATTTGCAAGAAAGCAGAGAAACCTGGGTGACTCCACATGGAAATAACGATTTTACGATAATTATGAAAATTATTACGACTTTTAAATAAAACATTGTTTAGGACAAATTAAGTAGGCATACCTTAAACTATCTAAAAATGTAAATATATTTTCAAAAAATTAGATTTGAGCTTATTTTATTACAATACAGTTGGCATGCGTGACAACGAAAGAGCGCTACTGGTTGCTTACTGAAACTTTTTAAATCCGCGGAAATGGCTGGGTTATACTAGCGAAACTGAAAACCATAATGACAGTGCACACCAATTGAAATGATAAAAATGGATGCTCAGTTAAGATGCTAGAAGCCTATTCCAGAGCATTTTATAGTTTAAAGAGGATTTTATTTACACTATGTGTGTTAGACACAAATTTTTTAGACAAATGGAATCATTTTCGTTCAACATAAATAAGAAATATTCCCGTTAATCTTCATTAAACTAGTTTAAATATTTAAAAATGATCATTTTCACTTTCTATGACAGTGTGATAGAACGTTGCCGGTGCTAATTTTGTTAAATTTAACTTAAACTCTATTCTTTTACAATGTGCTTGTTTTCAAATAAAAAATCATTCTAATTTTCCGCATTTTTAAAAATTCTAAATATGTATTTCCGTTATTCGAATCTCATCTAATCGTCACAATCAAGCGACTATGAGCTCAATTTATCTTAATGTCTGAATTCAGTTAATTGAAATACGAAAAAATTTAAAACATTGCTTTTTTGGATTTTATGCTATCTGATAAGATCCTTTTTTTGTTTCGGAATTCTTTAAAACACTTCCACATATAAACTAATATTCTAAAACTTGGAATTCACTAGTCAGTTGTATATTTTCTACATTTACAGAAACATTTAATCAATATTGCAGTCTTCAATAATGTTTAAAATAACAATACTAAACAATTGGTTCTGCAGTAAAAAGTAATTCATATTGATTGATAATATTTTTCAATCATTATTATCATTGCAAAACAATCATTCTTCATTCTTCATCTGCGCAACAATTCTGATTTCAAAACTTTAATGTTATTATTATTCTCGTTATTTTGTTTAATAAGGTTTATATCCACTGTTGACCAAGACAATGATCATGAAATTTTATTGAGCGTGCATCGGTAAGAAATCATTGATCCTATTCTATAAAATGTTCTGATTTTTTTAAAAGAATTTTATATAAAAGGGACATTGCTAGCAATATAGCTCTAGATGATCCCAAATCGAAATGTCGAAATGGTGGAATTTACTCAGGAGGTAGATGTCATTGTATTCATCCACATGTTGGTAAACAGTGTGAGCATTTTGATTGTGGTATGCTCATTTCGAAATGACTGAGAATTAGGTTAAAGAAATAAAGCTCATGGAATATCTGTTGGTTTTCGTTATGACCCGGAAAGTTTAATTTTTGGAGCGCCTTGCATTTGCAATGAAGGATGGAAAGGAGAATTGTGCAATTATAAACCAGCAGATAAGGTTTGTATTTTGAGATTTTATTGGTTGACTTTATCATACTTATATTTATTTGAAACGTGCCTACTCCGTGATGTTAATAATTTTATGGCTGCAATTTATATCATTTTAATTTTTATATACCTAATTCATTTTCATAAGGTTTTCCTTCGTTACAGTTGAAAAGAATAAAACGTTAAAAGTTTTGGTGTAAAGTGCACTTCCAGGGCATGGTCATATACTTTAAATATATATGACCATGCCCTGGAAGGCTTATAAAGCAAGCTCAGAAAACGTGCTCAAGTCTAAGGTTTTCGGAAGAAAAAAATTTTTTTGGAAGGTTTATAAAAAAATGACAAACGGGGTAGACAACAGCATCCCAACTTGTATGGTATAAGAATGAGCTCAGTAAACATGCTCAAATAAAACGTTTTGGAAATGCATTAATATTTTTAGATATTTTAAGACAAGCTTAATTAAATTGTAGTAAAAACTTTGTCGTATACACGCCGAAGGCAGCCAATAGAAAAATCGCCTTCACATAGAAAGAAAGATCGACGAATTTGATGACGCGTTCAACAAATTAATTCTTTTTTTTTGTAAAACAGTATTTAGACTATTTTAAGAGTCTGAGTGACTTTTATGAAATATGAATAACATCATTTTGTTGCTCGTAAAATTCTGAATTTTTTGTAATGAAACATGACGTGGATACGGTAATTGAAGTGAATTTTATAGTCGATTGAAAGTTTAAACTTTCTTAGAAGCCAAACAAAATATAAAGCCAAAAATATTATTACTAACTGTTCTTCCCTCTATCAATAAACTTTTAAACTGAAAATTTAAGAAGAAAGTTTTCGTGTTATTCATTTCTAAAGTTATCCTCGTTATAGTAAATTAAATTCATATCCTGAATTTTTCCCTGAAATTCTCTTTCCCTGAAGCTCTCTGAATTTATTACCAACAGTTCATTTTTAAGTAAAAACCATATGTGGCTCATTTAAGTTGCCATTTTTTGGAAAATAATGTTTTTGCACTGGCTTTCCAATCATTTATTCTGTGGGGAAAACTTAGAAGCGTTATATTTGTAAATTAGTGTAAGGGCACCATAAAGAGAGAAACCTTAATAACGAATAACTCGAAAACACTGTTTTCAATTTTTGAGTTTAAGAGTTAAACTACAAACAATAATATACTTGTCTTTAAATTAGATTCCTCTTTTAAGAAAAGTTGTAATTTTAAACTTTCAATCGACTATAAAATGCACGTCAGTTACCGCGTCAGTTACCACGTCCTGTTGCATTTGAAGAATATTAGAATTTTTCGAGGAACAGAATCGTATAACTCATTTTTCATAAAAACACCTCTTTCTCTTAAAATAGTCTAAATATTGTCCTTTTCAGAGATTGGTGCCTAATGGAAGAGGAAACAATTTAGGATGAAATGACGTTCTCGTTTTGACGGCCACTCTTTTTTACGAAATAATGGGCAGCACACATTGAAGAGGAATTGACGTAAAAGTCGTTCGTGGCCGTCCATCATTTTTTCTTCTTTTTTTGCTCATCCATTAGGCACCGATCACTGAAAAGGACAATACTAGTTTACAAAAAAAAAAAAAAACAATACATTTATAGAAAGTTCTTTGATCTTTATTTCTACGTGAAGGCTGTTTGCCGTTGGCGTGCGTAAACATTTCAACAAACGTATAAAAATCGCAAATTCGGTATTTCGATTTTCCCAAAAAAACTTAAGTTTTAGTGCGGTGGACGTGGCGAATGGAAAAATAACCGTTGCGAATGCATAGGATTTTACTTTGGAAGTGAATGTCAGTACACAAGCCGTTGCATAGAAGGTTCAATGAAACATGGACGGTAAATTATCGCAAAAAACTTTAAGAATATTTCATTTTCAGCTGCATATGCAACGAAGGCTTTGAAGGAGATTACTGTGATCGTATCATATGTGATTACGGAACACCTAGTATGATCCGATATTTTTATTTTAAACAATGATTTTAGATTTTCACAATCGTTCAATGTCATGCATCTGCCCTGAAAAGTATACTGGCCGACATTGTAATAGATGTCGTAAATCTGGATTACTCGTTGAGCCATATCCTGTATGCACCGTTAGTTTATCCGGGAAAAAGACGATTGAACACGCAATGGAATTGAGGAAAAAACAAAAGAAAGAGGTTAGATTGTTCCAATTAAATTAGTTTCTATGTTATTATAGATGAGAAAACGGATATGGATTGTATCCATGTGCATATTTGTATTATCTATTGCAGCTGCAATTGCATTTTGTGCAAATATGATACATAGAAACTCGAGGAAAGAAGAAAGGGACCGTGGTAAGAAAATGAAAGAAGAACGTCATCGTTTGCTTACAAATCAAGTCAGATTACAAAAATAGTAAGCCACTATGAAAAAAGTCAACAATACAACAATTTAGTGAGGAGAATGTGGCGAAAGAGTCTAATGACAACCATGAAGCTGAGAGCAATGAAGAGCGCAAAAGGAGAAAAAGCGAGCCAAATTTATTTAGGGTCAAACGACCAGCTAATTGTTCTAGTAACGACGATTTGGAAAATATTATAAAAGCGCACCAAGAAAACGTAAAGGAAGTTTAATTTATTTGTTTTTTGATAATAAAAGTTAAAACATACCTTGCTTGAGAACCGATTAGCATTAGCATTACATCCGGAATACATGAACGAAACACATTGTAATTTTTCATTGTCATAACGCCACTGAAGGATTTTATCGAAACATGACCCTCGCTGTTCTGGAAGCATGCAAAGCTCAGGAAGTGCCTGAGAATCAACTACAACGTGCTCCTAAACAAATTAAATATTTTAAAGTAGACAATTAAAAACCCACTTCCACATCTTCCTCTTCTTCCCATATTTCTGGTTCCATAGTCCGCACCTCATTATTTATTTTGTTTGCGGAAAAGTCTTCAATCACTTGTCGCTCCTTTTTACATGATTTTTCGCATTCTTCAATTGTTTCAAATCTGTTTGTGTTTCCAGCACAACCACCGTAATAGAAAAGTCGACAAGAATCACTTATTGCTGAGTAATGATAGACAAGTCGGTAGTCCCTAAATAATTAATGAATGAGGTTTTTGATCAAATGAAACTAACGCGCATGAGCCAGGATCTGGAACAGCGGAGCAATCAATCTGACTAGCCGAATCATGAGGCGTATTCGATGAATATCCAGATGACTGTATTGATCGGCGAGTTGGGGCATCGCGCCGCAGAGATTTGGAGAATGAGTTTCTAAAAATTTATTTTATTTTGACTTAACTTTAAAACTTTTTAAATAAAATTTCTGAAATATAAATTAAAAGATGCTGCATTTACCCTAGATAAATTTGTTTAATTTTTAGATTGATGAATAAGTTCGTAGAGTTTTTATATTATCTTTGTTTCACAACAATTTTCTTGTTTTTTGGCAAACTGTATATTTTTATCTGATAGCTTTTTATGCTCTACAAAACTATAAGTTTAGTTTGCTCTGAAATGTTAAATTTTCATCATTTTTCAGGCTTAGAAATGAACCATCCAGAAGGCAAAAATCAGCATTTACGACTTCGCTTTTTATCGAAAGCAAAAAGCAGCCGAACCCGCGCGGGAAATATGCAGTGAGTATCGAGAAGGTGTCTTAGGCGTGCCTACTGCACAAAAATGTTGACTTTAACCTTGACGACACGGCTCGAAGAGGACACCTGCCGAATTAGACCAAGAGCATCTGAAGGCACTATTGAAGGAAGATAGTCGCCAAATAAGTCGTGAATTTAAGTGAACTACTGTTATCAAAAAAATTCTTAACAATCTTCCGTCGATGATATTTGCCGAAAAACTTGGGGCCAGGATACCTGATGAGCTCAACGAACAAAACTAAGAAAATAGCCTTCATATCGCAGCTCAACATCTCGCTCGCAATCGAGCAACACGTGATCATAAACAGTAATTTTTGTACCGAATCGTCAAGGAAAATTAAAATGTTGCATGTATGTAAATCTGAAAGTAAACAAAGTATTGGTTGACTCCAGGAGATACGCTAAAGCCGAGTCAGGTAAGATCTGCGTTGGATGGAACAGGGAGATCATGCGAAATGTTCGAAAGAGACGCCACGCTTAACAAGGAGCTCTTTGTTGTTCTGCTGCGTCGCTCAAATAAGACTAAACGACTGAAAAGACCCGATCGAAAAGACCCCCTCAAATTCGGATTACGAATTCGAAATCCGGGGTTCCGTCTAATACTCCTTTCGTTTACACTATACACATGTTCGCGATTAGAAAATTATATTTTTAGTTATCTTAATTGTGACTCGAAATGGCATCACGCTTAAAATAGATCATAGCGAAGTATTATTATAATTATCAATATAACGATTTTTAATAATAATTTTTTTATTACTCCAAGGAGAAGATAGATTATGCCATCTCGATGCTTATTATGTTTTTGGTTCCAGAGGTTGACAGAAATACTTCACAGTATAATATCATCGTAGATACTCGACCGTATTAATTTTACAAAATTACCACGACGGAGATAAAATTAAAGCATTGTTCGTATACTGTTAATTTCAACAGTAATCTCAGAAGTTTTAAATTTTATTTTGTTGTAAACATCTTTGTTGAACGACATTCTTGCTTACAATTTTTAATTCAGAACCATTTTTCACTCCATTGGATCGACGAAACTCTGATTTGTGCTAAATAAAATTTATATTTTGCATTTTTCGGCATGCTCACTGGATCTCAATCAAATCGAGAACCTATTGTATGTTCTCCTACGACACGTTTAGAAAAATTGGATTTCATTTTCAATTTGTAGAAGAGCGTCAAATTTCCTAAGGCTGGGTTGGTCAAATCTTGCGAGCATAACCGACCGTATTTGATGTGATATTTATACACGGTATCTCTACTAAATATTAATGTAATTTTTATCATATATTTTCTGATAAATGCTTCTAAAAATGTTGGATTTTTGACGATTTTGATGAAAGCTAGGGCATGCCAAATCGAAATATTAATGTTGCGATTTTTTAGCGTGTGTGGAAATTTTTACGTCTTTATAAGAAAAAGGTTTTACTGTAATTTAATAAAAATGTCTAACTCTATCTAAAAATATTAATATCATATTCTAAAAGGTTATATTTGATTATGCTTACTCAGCTCATATTTTTAGCATACATGTTGGGGTGAATGGGCTTTTCATTATCTTAGTATTGGATTATTTTCTATTATTTTTTCAATCCTAACGTATATAAATCATTGTTTTTCGGGGGGTGTCGTTATAATTTTGACGCGCAGTGTATGAATATATCTTTGAAAAACGAAATAAATTATATATTAAATTCCTTAAAAATGAAATCTTTAAAGAAAGCGACCTTTTTAAAACTAAATAAAACTAAAAAACCTCAGCTTTCCTTCCTTCTCTGTTGTCGTTTCATTGTTTTTACCTGAAAAAAGCAAATCACACAGCAAACGTTAATTATAAAGGTATGTGGAGGTTTGATGTGAGTATATTCATGCTTAAACAAATAACATTTTTGAAAAATGGAAACGAATTGTATTAATATCCACGTGAAAGTTAAAAGTTTTACAGGAACACCAAGTTAAAGTTGTTTTTCCCATTGAGGTATTAGCCCATAAATTTAAGGCAGCACAGCTCCTTCAAATGCATTTTGCTTCGGTAAACCATGGCGATTATTCTGATATTAAATCATGAGCGAATTTAAATAAAGTGAACGCATAGTAAATTCGAAACAAAAACGTGGTATAAAGTTTACAAGGCCAGGGCACAAAACAGAATTATTTGGTGTGTTACAGGTTTTCCTTCAAATAAATCTGATACTGAAAGTTTTTACGAAATTTTATGTTTTAATGACTCTTTTGAGCTCCTGATTTTACAAATGTATTTGGTCATTAAACAATGGCACGCCAACTGAAAATAACGATTTTATTTTTATTCTTAAGTGTGCCTGAAATTTTTTGCGTTATTTTAATAAAATTTTTTTACTGAAATTTGATTAGGCTTGTCTTAAACTGTCTAAAAATATCAATTTCTTCCTAAAAATGTAGATTTGAGCATGTTTACTGAACACATTTCATTTTCATACCTGTTCGTGTGCATTAGAAGCTAGGAAAAAACGGAAAAACTAATTTTAACTTAAAGTATTAAAATATGTTTTGATATTTTGCTTGTTTTGTATACAAATTAGAAGCCGATTTTTATAGGAGGGCTTTTTTACTGGCAGTAAGTAATTTATTATTTTCTCTATAGCACGCGAACCGAAAATAACGATTTTCCGATATTTAAGCGTCACGCTAAATGAAACGTTTAAGTTGAGAGCTCAGAAAACATGCTCATATGTTAAAAATAAGTAAAATAAGCGCTGGTCTCTAAAGTTTAAAATGTGCTTAATAATTTTACGTAAAAAGTATTCTGAAATTAATAATTTAATATGTAATTTTATAATACTAATTTAAATATTAGAAAATCTTAATTTAACTTGATGTGAAGCGTGCATAAAAACTTTTGCCTACTTTTAACGAAAAAGTTTTTACTACAATTTAACTAGTCGTGTCTTTTTCTTTCTGAAATTACGATTATCTTCCCAAGAAATTAGATTTGAGCACGTTTACTGAGCTCATTTTATTAACATACCAGTTGGCGTGCTATGGAGATTTGGAATGATGAATTTCATCCCATAGCACCCATAAACGTTGTTCATATTTACGGTTTAATTTTTCCTAATAGTTTTTCAAAATAAAAAATTTGTAGACATTTTCCGTCAAAACTCCAAAGAATATCAAATTTAACAGCGAATTATGGTTGAACGAGACAGAACATCGTTCTACTAATGCGGGTGGTGCTCCATAGTAAAAATTTTAAGGATTCACATTATATAAACTTTCTTCAATCTGGGAAATTTCACATTCATTCGTGCATATCACATCGATACGGAAAGTTTCATGCAAAGGACAGAATTGTTGAAATAATTAATTTTTATTTATTTATCCGAATACTGTAAACAAATAATAGATAAAACGTTGTTTTCTTTGTCTTTCTTAATAAACAACATTTAATGAAATCGAAACAAACAATAGAACAATAAAAGGAAAGGGCTCATGGGTTTTTCTTGCGTTTTTTCTTGGCAGTATTTGTAACTGAAATTGCACAAACAAACAAAAATATGTTATCCTGTGGATAAATACTTTTTTCTATAGGAAAGTGATAAGAATTAAGAGAGAACATTGAATGAACGTCGAATATAAAGTCTAGGAAAGAGACGGAAAAATTTTATAAATAAAACGGTTGTAAAAAATAACATAGGGATAATTCGGTGTTTTTTTGAAGGAAAAACAGACGAAACAATAAAAAGAATAATATGTGAAAAGAGGAAAAAGCGAAAATATCACGATTCGGGGTTGGGATTGGTGATAGTTGTTGTTTATCAGTTGTTTACTTACGCTGGCAACGAGCTTGGCATTCCTCAATAGTTGCAAACCGATTTGTGTTTCCAAGGCATCCTCCTAAAAACAATGGTTTAACATCCACCAAAATGAATAATTTTGTACCATAAACAAATGTTTCACACTGTTGAGTAGCTCCGTTGAAATAATAATAAGAATGTTTTCCAGAGCATGGTCCCTTTACCATTGGAAGAGAGCAGGCGTCTAAATTAAACTTTTCATATAAAATTTTATAAACTACTATCCATACCTCTGTGGTTACTACAAGCCGCCTTGCACTGTTGCTCATTATCGAATCGGTTATTCGTTCCTTGGCAACCACCATAATGGAATCGACTGCAAGTTCCATCTTCCTTATTATAGAACCATTTGGTGACAAAGTTCGTGCATGGTCCAGTTTCTTTAGACTCATCACAAACCGAGTTGGATCCTGGTGGTCCATCTAAAATACACAAAATTTAATAAATTATAAATCCCTTCACAAAAAAAAACAAAGGTTAACAAAAATGGGCAAGCACAGTACCAGAAACTGAGGAAGAATCGGATGCAGATGCTGGCGTATGAATACACAATCCTTCGCATTGCTCCTTGCTAGCGAATCGATTGCCATTTCCGCCGCATCCCGTGTATTTGAACATTACGCAAGAGCCAGTGGCCACTTCGTAGTACCAGGAGTCAAACGAGCCCTTGCAACGACCGTGGTCAACATTCAATTGACAAACTGCGCGCGATTTTCCGCTGGCTGAAATTCAGAGCATGCTAGTTGCAACAACATAGGATTTCGAGCAAATAAAAAGTTAAACATGTTACTAACATGGGATGATTGGAGCTGGAGCTTGTTGTGGTTGTTGTTGGTATGGTTGTGGTGGGACAACTATATTTTGACGGGCTGGAAGGGAAAGGACAGGTATTTTAGGAAAAATTTCATTGTTACGTACCTGGTTGTTGGGCATGTTGTTGTGGTTGTTGTGGAGGTTGTGCTTCATACTGGGGCTGGCCAGCATTTCCACCGTGCACGAAGAAGCATCTCATTTCACATTCTTCTTTAGTTCTGAATCGATTAAGGTTGCCACCGCATCCTCCGTAGACGAATGTCTCACATTGTCCTTCAAATAATATTTAATATATATAAATGATAATGTTGAACATACGTGTCATGGCGTTATAGAAGAATTGATCGGAATAGTTTTCACATGGTCCGGCATCTTGTCCAGATTTGCACACTTCTTCCATAGATGGTGGTGCAGGCCTTTGTTGTTGTTGCTGATGTTGTGGCTGTTGCTGCGGTTGCTGTGGTTGATATGGCTGCTGTCTTGGTTGAGCAGTAGCTGGGGCTGGTGCCTCAGCCTCAATTCTAATTTGCGGTGTCTCTGGAGTTTGTTGAATCATTCTTGGTTCCGGAGCTGGCGCTTCAGTAGTCGGTTGATCATATGGTCCGACGTTTTTACAGAAGGTCTACAATTATGCAATAGGTAATCGCTCGAAAACAAATTAAACTTACACTGCATTCTTCCCACGAGGCAAAGTTGTTCGAGTTTCCGAGACATCCTCTCCACCAGAAAGCAGCACATTGCTTGGTGGTATGATCGTACCAGTATCTTGGCTGTGGTTGATCGCATCTCAATGGTCCCTCCATCTTTGGCAAGTAGCAGCGACCAATGCCTGGTGGTTCAACGCAGATTGTCTCGCACATCTCCTTTGTGGCGAATCGGTTTTCGTTTCCTCCACAGCCTCCAAACCAGAATTGGTTGCAGCGACCTTCGGCGGAGTCATAATACCACGTCTATAAACAAACGTTGATGGATTTTTCTATAATAAAGAAATATAAACCAATCTGTATCCAGCGTCGCAGACAGTTCCAACATCTTGTGGTTGGTTGCACGAAACGATCTTATGAGGGGCTACGGTTCCGCCGTCCATAAATGGCGCCATAGTGGTTGATGGGCAACCAGCGTGGTCTGGTCCTAGGGCCTTTGTCTTTCCATCTGGGCAACAACCATGTCTGAAAGTGATAATTTCAAATTGTTATCAAAATCGAACTCACTTCGCGTAATGGCAATCATCGCAGCCATCATTTCTTGGACCAAGGGCTGTTGTCTCACCATCTGGGCAACATCCATATCTGGTGTATTGGCATGGGCATCCTTCCTTATTGGCTCCACGCGCTCTGGTTTTTCCATCCGGACAGCATCCAAATTGGCTTTGTGCACAACTCTCCGGACAACCGTAGAATCCGGCACCCTTGGCTGGTGATTTACCATCTGGGCAGCATCCGAACTGGGCGAACTCACAACCGCATCCTTCATTGTGATGTCCTTTAGCGGTTGTCTTACCATCTGGACAGCAGCCGAACTTGGTGGTGAGACAGTTCTCTCCACATCCTGTTCCATTCTTGCCGAGAGCGGCAGTTTCACCATCTGGGCAACATCCGTGCTCAGAGAGCTCGCATGGGAATGATGATCGTTCACAGCCGGAATAGTGTGGTCCGAAGGCGATCGTCTTACGATCCTTGCAACATCCATAGAGTGAAGCGGCACATGATGGCTCTCCACATCCTTCGAGATTTGGTCCTCTAGCCAAGGTAACATCATCGTGGCAGCAACCATATTTCGTCTCATTGCAGTTTCCAAGGACGAATGACTCACAACCTTCGTTGTTCTTTCCGCTAGCTGGTGTGTACCAATCTGGGCAGCAGCCAAATTCAGATTTGCTGCAATGAACCTCCTCGGTTTCATTACTCAACATTCCATCGTCGTCAACAATGGTTCCATTTGATGCAATGCTTGAGCAAGCAAGTGTTGCTTCTTCGCCATCAGCGTTGGTCACATTGCAGAGAGCAGATGATTGGTCATCTTCGTCGGAAGTAAGAAGAGCACGAGCTGCGTCTCCCGATCCTTCATCATCGGTAGAGGTAGCCTCAGACAAGTTGGTCTCAACAAACTCCTCACATCCTTCGCTGTTGGCTCCCGTAGCGGTGGTAATGTTGTCAGCACAGCATCCGAATTCGGTTTCAGAGCAGTTAGAGCATCCTTGATAAAATTCACCGGTGGCGAAGGTGCTGTTGTCCGGACAGCATCCGAATTCTGAATCGAAGCAAGATGGGCATGGATCGGTGTTGCATTCTTGCTCTTCTGCTGGTTTTTCGGCCTCATCGCACCACTCCGGTACTGGCTTCTTGTCATAATTCAAGCAAACAGCTACTCTTTCCTGTTTTCCACCATCGCATTCAGCACTGCATTCCGACCAAGATGAGGTGTACCAAGTGCCGGTGCACTTTTCTTCATTGGTGCAGTTCATTTTTGTTTCCGGTTTCTCTCCTTGACAATGGTATTCGTCGGTAATGTCGAGTCCTCCGTCTTGATGAATAGCGCAAATGACGCGTCTTGTCTTGTGTCCGTGACCGCACTCTGTTGAGCACTTGCTCCATTCGCTGACAGTCCATTCGTAATTGCATGGTGGTTGAGTTGCGCAGGATCTATTGAAATAAGTGATGATTATTTGCGAAAAATTAGTTTTTCTTACCGTGTGTCTGGTGGGATTTCCGTTGAGTTATCCATCAAACACTTCTCAAGCGGATAGGCTCTGCCTTGTGTGTCTTTGCAAGTAACTTCACGTGTCTCTTCGGTGTCATTGCACTTAGTGCAAAGCTTCCATTCACTGGTGGAAAAGGTGAGTCCCTCGCATGGTCCCAAGTTGCAAGTTCTTTCAGTTTCAAACTTTTCCTTTTCGCTGGCATCGCAAGACTAAAAGTTTTTATAATAATAATGGAATTCCGAGCAAGAAAAATTTCAAAAACCTCTGCTGGCAAGAGTTTACCCTCCTCGCCTTCTTTCTCGCTTCTACATGTCACTGATCTATATTGGAAAGCGTCTCCGCACTTTTCAGAGCAAGCCGACCATGGTCCCGCTTGCCACTCTGGGCATGCAAATCTAAAAATTAGATATTATATCTCACTATCATTCATAATCCTCTACCGATTGCAGTTTTGCTTCACTGGTGGTCTCTCGGCTGTGCAATTGCCGTCATCAACAGTAACACGACGTCCATTCGAGAATACCTGCAATCATATCTCATTCAACGTGACAGTTGGTGCGATTTTAAAACGAGATGCTGCAACGGCAGTCTTGATTAATTAATCTGTGCGCCTGCTGCCAACTTAGTGTAGGCAATTTTTATGAGTGCCATTGCGATTAAAAGTGCAATTGTTACACATCGATATAATTATTTATGGCGGGTCACTGGCTTCTAGGTTCGATGAAGGCTCTTTTATCTTTTGCAAAAACTTGATTTGATTTATTATGGTTTTTAATGATAGTGATATGACAACGAATTTGCGATTTGATATGTCTCTGTGGAAAAGTGCACGATTGATATTTCGAATATTCTGATATAATTGGGTTGGTTTCCTTAAAGTGTTTATTATAACCTTCAACATACCAATTGCAATGAGAAAAATTAATGCTGTGTAATGAAACGGGGAGAGAATTTTAGCGAAATCACATCATTTTGCATCAAATGATGTCAGAAATATTCACGTGCTTAGCTTCATTATCTACGTTAAAATATTCAAAAATTCTCATTTTCATTTGGCGTGGATCAAATAATATGCTTCTTAAATAAACATAATCTCAAATACAATTTTTTTCTTAAATAAATATAATCAATGACCAAAAGAAAAGCTCAGTTAAAGGGACTAGCACTACCATTGCACCAATTTTTTACTTGAAAGGGAATTTCGGGAATATCTAGGAAATTATAGTTGAAAAAGAGAATTGTGTTTCATCGATTTTATTATAAGAATGTATTCTTTTCTTTCAACTAAATTATTGTCCTTTTCAGAGATCGGTACTTTATGGAAGAGGAAATAATTAAGAAAAAATGAGGTTCTCGTTTAGACCACTCTTTTGTATCTCATCGATGTGTTTTGTGTGTCAAAAAAAGATAACACACATTGAAGAGGAATAGATGAAAAAGTTCTTTGTGGCGTTCCAACCGAGAATATCATTTTTTTCTTTTTTTTGCTCTTCCATTAGGAACCGACCTCTGAAAAGTAAATATTTCAAATTATTGAAAGTGTTGCTGTGGTATAGAGTAATTTCAGATCGAAGAAGTAAAACCCATTATTTTTTCAGTTAAAATTATTAAACATTAAATACAGAAAATTTATTAAGAGGTCCAGTAAGAAGATGTGAGTCATAATGCGACAAAGTTTACCGTTTTTATGGCAGGCTAGTTTCACATTTGAAAAAAGTAATGGTTAGAAATTACATATCAAGTGGAGCCATATAACAAGTAACTCAGTTGAGTTTTTCTAGATAAAGTCTCTCTAGTAACATGAAAATTAGTATTTAGTTTCTGGACAGTATCTGGAGAGTATCTAATTACAAATAAGAGAAAATGTGAAAAATGGATTTAACTTTCACTAGGCTGTCAAAAATACTTTTTAAAATGATCGCGTACATTTTGATATATGGAGAAATTCTCTTACCTTCAGTGTTGAAATAAGGAATATTAATATGATAGAATTTCGTGTATGATATTAACAAATTTTGGCAACTACAGCCAAGAAATCCTTTTAGGAAAGATAAACATTTCACTGTTATGAATAAGAGTATTTAAGAAAAATTTTAATTAAGAAAAGTCTGATGAATTTTCTTGAAATACACGAGCCGAATGTGCTAATCGGTCAATAGAACCAATTTGGTTCATAATTTGAAAAACAATTTTTAATAGAAATGCTTAGGATTACTGTAGAGAAATGTTACCAATTTTTTGAAGGACACGGAAATTCAAGAGAAAATACATTTTCATAAAAATTTAATACCCATAAACTGTCACAAAAATAGAGGAGCTAAGTTTGAGCTTAAAACAAACTACTAAAAGTTGGAATATATCAATCAATTTTAAAAACAACAAAATGCAGATTTAAACAATTCTTAATTTCTGTTTAAATACTAGGTTATATTAATAAGTTTTTACTTTTGAATTAACAAGGAATATACTCTAATAAGTCAAACAATTGTTGTAGAAATTAATTATTAAATAAACTTAACGATTTAGGAAAAAGGTACTTCTGACGAAACGCAAGGAAAAACAGACTTGTATAAATTTTAAAAAATATAAGGATATATAAATAAATAACTAATATAAGGGATATGAGAAACCATAATTTAATACTCTAATTTCTAAAGTTTAAATAAAAATTTATTATAAAAGTGAATCATCCGTTCTACGCGCACTGAAAACAACGATTTCTTCCTATTTAAACGTGATTTTACATAAATTTTGTTTTACGTAAAATTGTCAAATTAATTCATAATTACACTTATAGATATTGTAGGCAAAATCAAAATAAGAATTTTTAATCATATGAAGAAACCTCGAAAGCTTTCCCCTACATATTTCAAAGCACACAATTCTTACGCAACTGTCTTAAATTTTATTAAAATGGTGATTTAAAAATATTTTTCGAGCGTCTTGTTTAATTTGTTAATTTGACGTGATATTGTTATCATATCTCATCAAAATAATACCCAGTAAAAAGTAATGAAGGAGCCCGCCACCCGGAATAGTAATATAGTAGTACGAGTTAACCATGTAAATTCACATTTATCCATTAAAATTGATGATATATGGATTGTTTTACTAACAAATTAAAAATGCAATTTAAAATTTTTTGGAAAGTTCACGTTGAAACTCGTAATTCGTAATTCCACTACAAAAAATGGGCATTTAAGGGTGTCTTGGGACTTTATTAAATTTAGGAGAAGTGGAAATTGTTAAATAAAATGCTTTTTTGCAAAAATGACGATATATTACACCATCTAATTTAAAAATCTTCCTCAAACTTCAATGTTTTAATTGATTAGGATATAAGAAGGTGCCTAGAAAAATCTATTCTGGTTAGATACTTTTGAGAAATTTTGTTTTTTTTATATTGTCCTTTTCAGAGATCGGTGCCTAATGGAAGAGTAATAAAAGAAGAGAAAATGATGGGGCCACAAAAAACATTTTTCTCAATTCCTCTTAAATATGTGCTGCCCATAATTTCGTAAAAAAGAATGGCCGTCTAAAAAGAGAGGCCGTCCAAACGAGAACCTCATTCCATCCTAATTTTTTTCCTCTTCCATTAGGCACCGATCTCTGAAAACGACAATAAAAATGAAAAGAATAAAAATTAAAATGAGATGGTGTAATATTCTGTGAATATTTGCGGAAATTCATTTTATTTTCCGACAGGAGCAATTTCCGCTTTTCCTAGATGTTTTACGGGGATGTGATTCATAAAATCGCTATTTTTAAAAATAAACAACGCTATTTTGCACACTTTTTGGTTTTTGTTTGTACAATCAATTTTGTTTTGCTTTAATTGCAATATTCTAAAAAAAAACCGTCAGTTTTTATAGTATGCGATGAAAGTTTTTAGCAATATTTTCATAGAAAAATACTTGTTTCTACAAAAATTAGTCTTTGAAATATTGCTTCAATTAAAATGATCGCGTATTTTCTTAGAACTTTTATTTACTAACCTGATGACAGTAAACAACACGATATTGCTGTCCATTATCTCCGCATGTTGACGAGCATGGCTCCCAATCTCCAGTGAACCATTCGGCTTCGCAGTCGACAGTTTCGCACGATTTCTCAAACTCTGGCTTGGTTGCGTTGTTCTCCTCGCACATGTCATCAGCAACTCTCGATTTTGACTTTCCATCAACACAATACAAGTTGCGAGTTTGCACTCCTTTACCGCACGTCACCGAGCATGGTGTCCATGAGTCAAACTTGTACATATAATCGACTTCTTCGTCAAGTGGGATCGAGAACTCGTACTTGATGGCTGTATCTCTTGATCCTTTGCGGAACAATAGAGAAACTGTGAGTGGCTCATTGAGTGGTCCACGCGCCGAAAGTGTTTCTGGCTCGGCATCATCATAAACGAACACTGTGCCGGCAACATCCACGTCTTTCTCAACTTGGATCAATCCATTGCCATTGAGGTAGAAATGGTCTGAGGCGTTCTTCAACGCAAGGTTGTTCGTGCTCTTGCGAGCTTCTTGAATCTTGATGTTGGTGGCTCCTTCAGGCAACTTGATGATATCATGATATCCCGGGGAAAGGTTTCGCTCATCAAAGATGCCCTCAACGGTCTTGCAAGTTGATCCATCGCCGTCGCATTTTCCGCATTTGTCATATTTGAGAGAAGATCCAAGCTTGCCGTCACATCCAACTGGCAAACACTCGCCATCTACGCAAATGTCATTGCTCTTTGAGTCACATCTATTAATGAACTGTTTAAATCAAAACCAATAGGCAAGAGCAAACCTGGTTCCATCTACAACCTTGTCAGCCCATTTGTAGTAAAAGTTTCCTGCTTCTGGCTTACAAACAAGTTCACACTTGTTTTTGCCCTTATATGGTGACCATTTGTGATAGTTGCCATCAAGAGGCTCATCATTGTACTTGGAGCACTGTTCGGCGCGGAAGTCCGAGCCTTCTGGGCATTCATCAAGATTACACGACACATATCGAACCGATGCGCCGGTACATTGGCCGCTGAGAGAGTTTTTATGCATTATTGTGGTGATCTGATTCCTACCTGCATTGACGTCGTTCAATTTGAACTCCACCTCCGCATGTTCGCGAGCACTGCTGCTCGGCAGACCAAGGTCCCCAGTTTCCAGATTCGGTTTGTCCCGATTTGTCGACAGTCACGCTGGTATCTCCGTCAACATACACTTGGTAAGCTTGTCTCTTCGTTCTGGGCTCACGTTCTGGTGGAGAGAGTGGATGAAGGTAAGGCTTCTGTACAAAATATTCATAAAGGTACGACGGTTGATTCTTGCCTGATCATCATATCCAAAGAAGGAGGATAAAGAGAAGGCCCATGCGGAGACGGCTAACAGGGCTGCTGAAATGAGCAGCAACCTCATTGCTTCGTCGCTGAAATAATAAAATAAGCGACGATGAAAAGGGCGAATGCGTTAAAATTAGCGACAATTAGGAGAGCTGATGATTGGCCCAAATTTTGGTGCCAATAAATAGATCTAATTTTCAATAAATATCTATTGCAAAAAATCTTGTTTATTTACTGGAGAGAGATGAGCCTCGGAAGAGAGCAAATGTTTTTACTATGAACTGCGACTTTAGCTGTTTTTGTTTATTTGTTGTAAAGTTGTAAAAAAAGAGATCAATTGCACATCAGAAAATGTTGCGTTAAGTTAAAGACAACAAATGACATTGATAAGAGAATAAATTTAGGAATTAAGACAGGTCATAAGAGATACATGATAACGGTAAGGAATTATCCTGATAATTTTTTTTTGCGCAATTAGGTAAATAATGAGTATAACAGAGAACGGAACGAAACTAAATGACAGTGTGAACAAATTTCAAATGCACAGAGCTCAATGTTGTTGGGGAGGCGTGACACTTTGGTTTGGTAGAAGATGAAGCTGATGGCAGCCAACCAACGAATCGTCGCGACACGCCCACAATGAGCCTGATGACTCATTTTTCGAGCCTTGCTGACTATATCGTATAGTTATATGGTTTTGTTTATGATAAATTGATGGACGAGTTGGATGATGAGCTAAGTCGAGCTGATATGATGTTATATAGTTTATTGATCCCACTGGGTTGTTTCTTTGGATATTTTTATTAATGATTTTGGTTAGATAGTGACAAGATGGATTGAAGTTATAAAATTTGTTTATACTGGCTGATGTTTATTTTTGATTTACTAATTTAATTGAGACAGTGGATTAATTGGAACTTTATTGACATGTGTTTTTAATAAACAAACAAAATTTTTATGATTTTTTTCCGGAACATCTCAGTAGAATTAACTTTAATAGAACTCAGTTGTCAATGCTAGAAGTTAAACAGATACAGAAACAATGGAAAAATGAAAAGCGGAAAATGAAAAACGGTTTTGACTTCTCAAAAATTGGGTTTGGAAAATTGAAGTGCTCCAAAAACAATGATTAGTTGAATATTAATTTTTAAGCACGGACAAATCCTAGAGGACTGAATCTATGTTTTTTGAATAACAATGTTAGGATTTATTACATTTTAATATGGTTTATTATAGTTAATAATCCTATGTCTCTAAAATGACTGAAAGACTGTCAAATAATAGTGGAAAAAGTTGTGATGGCAAACTTCGTATGCTAAAATTCACTCTAACTTTATAATATTTCAATTCAACGATTTTTATAGGAATTGTGTTTTGATTTTGTGCTATTGAATCATTAATGGTCTTGTTGAAACATATCTTCGAAAAAAAAGATACAAGTGTTTTGGCATTAACAATTTTTTAGAGAGAATAGCAAAAACATTAGAACAAAATTAGGTTCTCGTTTGGACGGCCACTATTAATAACCCACATGGATGTTATCATTTACCATGATATAGTACCTTCTGGGAAACAGGAATGTAATTTGCAAAAATAACAAGGAAAATATAAATATAACACATTTATTGCCGTCTTTAGTTTTTCGTTTATAGTTACTACGCAAGGATAAATAGAAGGTGTGTTGAACGAAATTATTATAAAAAAACTTGCAATTTTAATGGGAACATTCTTCAATCAAATAATAAAACATTCAAGTACATACACGTACTATTATTCTCCTTCTCAGAGATCGGTTCCTAATGGAAGAGGAAAAAATTAGAAAATATGAGGTTCTCGTTTGGACAGCCACTCTTTTGTTTCTCATCAATATGTGTTGTCTTAAAAAATGGGCCTTCCAACCGAGAATATCCATTTTCCTATTTTTAAATGTTTAAATTGAATTTTCACGAATATCTTTAAATATGGTATTTACGAGAACATAACAGATATAACTGAATTTATCACAAAATTAACCAAAACATTAAGGCTACTTGAGCTTTCATTTTTACAATTCCAATTGGTGTGTGTATGTGTAGTTGAAGTTACAATATTCAGGATTATTTATAGCCAATACTTCTATTAGAAATATATTTATATATACGACAGGAAGATATGTACTGATTTAAATGTTAGTTAATGGTACTTCTGCCTTTAAGGCACATCAGGTTGTTTAGGTGTCATTTGGGCAAAGAGACAGTGGTGTCGATTTAATTTTCAGTTTGTTTATTAATTTCCTATTCTTTTTTGATGCAAACTAGTGGCTGATTGCAAAACAATCTATCGGGGAACCGTCATCGGGAAAAGTCTTATTAAGTGTCTGGGGGGTCTAATTTAAAGTCTCTATTAAGTTTACCATATATTTTATAGGGTAGCAGTTTTCTTGAAATCGAGTTATGCCTTCCCCAATAGATTTTTTAGTGGGGAATGCTTTCTCCGTCGTTCTTGGAGTCGCCAGCAGGACTTAAGTAAGCAAAACTGTGTTCCAAATTTTGAAACAAACATTTTAAGTGGCTTAAAACCTAGAAAAGAACAAAGTCGTGGGCTTGTGCTTTAGCAAGCGAACGTTTTGACAATAAGTTTATTAATTTACATTTATTGAAGAGAAAACAAAAGGGTCTGAGAAAAATATTCATTTTGGTAAATACCTTTATCGATATTTTAAGAAGAGATAGTAAAAATAACGTGTCATGAAGCTATTTTTCTTCTAATTAATTGTTTATTTAGTTTATCTACACATTAAATATAATTTGCCTTCTTTTGCTTGGATCAGCGTATTTGATACTGGTAAAAATGTATTTAAGATTTTTAAAATGGGTTTTTTAAGAAAAATTAATAAATTTAAAATTTATGTTGATTTGATTGTATTTTTGTCTTGAAATTTCATGATTACAAACATTTGAGACAAAATTTGCAAACACAAACTAAATATTTTGAATTACATTTTTTGTAAATGTTAGAAATACGTCTGTTAAACCAAAATATTAAATGTTTAAATAATTTGACAGATTTAAATCATGATGTAGCCAGTTAACTCAGATAATCTTTATGAGAAAAAAACATAATACTCTTGATGATAATAGAAAATCGAAGTACCACGAGATGTGCATCGGCACCTAATAAATTAATTCACGATACAAGGAGCAATTAATTTTTGCGTTTATTAATTATTGTGTTTTTCCTTGTAAATAAACTGTTAAATAATATTTAATCAACATTTTGAGATCTTCAATAAAGCATCGCTTCTGACATTGACCAGAAAATGAACATTAGACGAATTAGTAGGAATCTCATTGAGTGATCTTGGATAAATATATCCTTTAATAGTCTTAAATTTTAGAAATGTCTGTAAAAGCCAAAAAATGATGATTTTTTAAAAGTTAAGCGTTTCTTTTACACTTTTACGTAACTTTACTGAAGGTTAATACATAAGATTTCATTTGGCACGCCTGCACCCCAACTGAAAGCTCAAATTTTCTGAATTTCACGCGTTTCTGAATAAATTTTACGCCTTTTTCAATAAAGCATTGATTACAGCAGTTTAACTTTCCTTAAACTATCACAAAATATTATTGTTTGGCGATCATCTTCCTTCAATAGGGCCTTCAGATGCTCTTCGTCTTATTCTGCAGGTCGTCAGCTTCAAGGCGTGTCTACAAGATTAAAGTCTCCATTTTTGAACTTTGTGAAAGTGCAGTAGAAACGCCTAAGACACCTTCTCGAATCAGACTGCATATTTCCCGAGCTTTCGATGAAAAGCGAAGAAGAGCATATGTCGAAAATTCTGATTTTTCCTCCTGTATAGCTCATTTCTAAGCCTGAAACATGATGAAAATATAAATTTTCAGAAAAAAACTAAAAAAAAAAAACAGTTATGTAAAGCAGAAAAGGCGCTATCAGATAAACATATAATTTGCTAAAAAAAATTGTTGTGAAACAATAGATAATATAAAAAACTACGAACATATTCCTCAACCCAATATATTTTCAATAAATAAGATTTGAAAACGCTTACGCTGAGCACGTTTCATTACCGTACCTATATAGTGCGATTCGTTATATTATAGAATTCATATTAAAATACTTCGAAATACTTTTTTTTAATTTTTCACGTCTTTAGATAATTTAAACGAAAGCTGTGCATTTGTCTTTCGCGTTACTCAAACATCGTAATTTCAGCTCCAACTCATGTAGCACAGAGAAGAGGACACTACATCTCTTCTTAACCATGTAAAATAAACTGTATCGTTCACATGGATTTCTGGAAAGAAACTATTTAGAAATTATTAAGAAATACGACGTATGAGTTTTCTCCCAATGATTGTTTATTACAAAAGCAATAGTGTTCAATGAACACTGTTCATACCTTAACATTTACACCAAATAACCTTTCCAAATAACATTCCCATAATACAAGAAGAATTCTATCAAGAAATGTTTTTGTTATTGAACTTTTTACCAATCATCATTCCCACGTTTAAACAGTAAAAATTTAACATTAAATTCTTGAACAATTGTGTTATGATGAATTAGTGCTCACAAATAACAAAATTCTTTATTGTTATTGTCTGAAATTTTTTGCTCATAAAGTGAACCCATTTTTTTTCAAAAGTATTCTCGGTGCCAGGAAGTGTAAGGGTTTAATTAAATCCTAATTAATTATAAATGTAGCAATTGGTATCTTTTTCATCTATTATAATATCACAACAGTTTGATTGATTGTTTTTTAGGGTATTTTAGGAGAACGCTTGTTGCAAAGTGCACCAGTTTCGATGATTATTATAAATTATTATAGCACATTTGTTTTAGATTGACTAAGAGAAGAGATTGTAAAAAATGTTTATACATAAACATTTGGCACAATCCGGTCAGACAGATCGCATTTCATCGTGTCTATTATTATTATCAATTGGTTGATAGTAAAGATGGAAGAATTATGCAATCTATAACAGTCTCAGATTTTGTGTCCATTCTGACCCATCAAATGTGACAATGTGTGTCGGGATGAAGCCGGGTTGACCTCAATCTAAAAGTGCGCAAAAAGTTGAAGGGGTCATAAACGTGCCTCAATAAAACATTTGGTTCAGGGTGTGATTAAAAACAAGCGCCAGATGCCTGCCAGTCGGCTCAATTTCATACCACAAACAACCCACAACAACAGATTATAAACAAACCACACTTAAAACCAAAACAACAAAAAATTGAGCTGGTGCAATTGCGCAGTTGAGTAGGGGAGCTTTTTCCAAACTGAGAAGCAATGTGTGAAACATCTGTGCTCTGTACCAACCACCACAATAATTCATTATCAAGATAACCGTGATTCATTAGCAATATTGTTTTTTGTTGGGAGTATTATTTATGAGACACCGCAGGTGCATTTATTTATGGACAGTTTTTGAAACTTATGTTGAGAATTTTTATAATTTTGAAATGTGAATGATGAAGAGAGAAATTAGATGGTCATTATTGTATATGGGTCTGTTATTTAAACTAAAAAAAAGAGGGCCAATTAAAATTTTTAAAAAATGTGTGCTCATAAATACGCTATAATGGCTACAGTTCGTATATTCGCAACAGTTTGTGAAGATTTTAATGTTTCCTGGTACTTTATTTCCCACCTACTAAAGTGAAGTAAGAAGTAGATTGTAATTTACTCGTAGAAATTAATAATACATTTATAAAAATTGGAAAATTCACATTTTCATTGGCACACACACAGTCATTTGGTAAACATTAGTACGTCATTGTACTCTACGGCACGTGAAATGAAATTAGTTGAAAACCGTTTGATCCGATAAATACGTGCGGACTTACTAACACGTCGCACAATTTTTTTTTAATTAAATTATTTTTTATTGAATTTTTCTTGTATTAATAATAACAAGCCCTATTATGAAGCAAATCATTTCATGCTTTATAAACACAATTGGAAACTACTAAACTAATGCTACGTAAAAGGTTTTATCATAAAATTAAAAAATAAACAAGTTATTCAAGTAAACAATTATTTCATTTAGCATCAAATATATTGATATACACATTGCAACTGCTATATTTTTGTCCATATTTAAAAAGATCATAATCAGACGAATCTAAAAATATAGGAAACTAATTATTTGGTCGGTTATTGCTCTCAAAATAATGAATTTTAGTTTGCACTTATTAACTCGTTATATGTTACTATTTTATTTTGTATTTCGTCATCTTTCTCATTCTTATCAATAATATTATGTTGTTTAGCATCCACTACTCTCTATATCGCACCTCTTGCAACACATTGACCCATGCATGGGCATATAGCACCATCATTAATTTAAGACGTTCTCGACACATTCCGATCGGTTCAATGGGACATCTAACAGCTATGGATTAATTGATCATTCAAGCAAGCAGCAAACCAAGGTATGTTCTCCGTTTCCGTTTGTATTATATAATGGTGTATTTAATTAAGGATTCTATATCAAGAAACAATCAGGAATTGATCAACCAATTATGATTAACGCAACGGATTCACGAAGAGGTATTCTTGGTATGACATATTATCTTAAAAATACATTCATCTTTAAACTACGTTTCAGGCGATTAAGGATTCATGCCATGCCCATCAATAACGATTACTTGCTCGAGAACATCACCAACACGAATTGCTGAATGAACTATTCATGAATCACTAGGTATTTGTTTGATTAAAATTCAATTACATCGAAAAAATATAATTTATTCAGGTGATTGTGAGAAGAACTGGACCTCGCAGATTAATTTTTGGATGATTACAACGATTCATGCATGGGTATATGTCACCGTCATTCATTATAGACGACAATCACTTTTTATTTTATTTAATATTCAGCATAAAAATTTAAATCGATATTGAGTATTTAATAATACATATAGATATTCATCTATATATTGAGCCTGAACTGCTGTAGAATTTATATCGACATTCAACATCTTGTTTACCTACCCCTGGAAGGAGTGTAGAGGTGGATAACAATACATTTCGAAGGTATTTTTATTTTTTGTTGCTTGGCTCACGAGGAAGGGCATCACGGACAACGGCCTGCAGTTTCCATTGTTAGAGATTCGTTTTCTGGACCCTCATATGCCGCTACGACGGCAACATTCTTACGAGATTGAACGTTTTTCACGTCTGAAGCGATATAAAATCAGATTTTCGTTGTGTTCGATCCTTCATTACCGCCACCATCCTCACCACATACAATTTTAATGGTTTCGGGAACTGTTTTCCATTTGCACAATGGAGGAATAATTTATAAATATTTTTAAAGAAAACAATATTTGACTAGCATTGTTTCTTCTTCTCCGTTAAAATATTGCAGGTATTGCTGGGACCATTTTGAAATGGATTCTATGGTTGCGAGATTGGAATTTACAGAGCCGACGTATTACGTTATACTGTTTATTAGTAAATCCTATTTTCCTTAGTAAATCCCATCATGCTTCAATCCGTAAATAACATTTCTCGACATAATTTTTTTCGGAACGGCTCGATTGATGAGGAATGTTGAGCTAATTAATTTGCTTCGCAGAATTCGCTGGGAGCTAGACTTAAAATTTCCATTTTTCGACATTCTAAATTCTTACAAGTGATACAATAATCCAACAAATGCAATCATTATTCTTTCAGTTACCCTTGATTCTTCCAATCCACATCCAAATAACCTTATCTCTGCAACAAATTTCCAAATCAATCCTAACAAATTCCAACTTATATCAGTTCTATCAGTTCTTCATTTTTCTTCTGAAACTATGGGAATTCTCAAATTCCCGGTTTAATCGGACCATTGCTGAAAAAAATTTAAAAAAAAACATTCATATGTACAATTCCGGAAATATAATTTTAATTTTCCTTTTTGATTTTTCCGACCCTCAAAAGCTTTGCACGTGTTTTTTCCCCTCCTTTAGCGACGTTTAGGAGAAATTAACCATTGGGATGCTGAGGATTGAGAATTCGAAGCCATTTTAATAGTCGATAGAGACGAACTTTGTAAAAGATTGTTTTAACTTGCACTTAAATTATAATACTGTCTGAAAATGAACGTCTAATGGTCATAAATCATATTTCAATAATTATTTATTTATGAATAACGGAAAACACATCAGATTTTTTAATTGAAATAAAATCAATCGTTGTAATCATCCAAAAATTAATCTGCGAGGTCCAGTTCTTCTCACAATCACCTGAATAAATTATATTTTTCGATGTAATTGAATTTTAATCAAACAAATACCTAGTAATTCATGAATAGTTCATTCAGCAATTCGTGTTGGTGATGTTCTCGAGCAAGTAATCGTTATTGATGGGCATGGCATGAATCCTTAATCGCCAGAAACGTAGTTTAAAGATGAATGTATTTTTAAGATAATATGTCATACCAAGAATACCTCTTCGTGAATCCGTTGCGTTAATCATAATTGGTTGATCAATTCCTGATTGTTTCTTGATATAGAATCCTTAATTAAATACACCATTATATAATACAAACGGAAACGGAGAACATACCTTGGTTTGCTGCTTGCTTGAATGATCAATTAATCCATAGCTGTTAGATGTCCCATTGAACCGATCGGAATGTGTCGAGAACGTCTTAAATTAATGATGGTGCTATATGCCCATGCATGGGTCAATGTGTTGCAAGAGGTGCGATATAGAGAGTAGTGGATGCTAAACAACATAATATTATTGATAAGAATGAGAAAGATGACGAAATACAAAATAAAATAGTAACATATAACGAGTTAATAAGTGCAAACTAAAATTCATTATTTTGAGAGCAATAACCGACCAAATAATTAGTTTCCTATATTTTTAGATTCGTCTGATTATGATCTTTTTAAATATGGACAAAAATATAGCAGTTGCAATGTGTATATCAATATATTTGATGCTAAATGAAATAATTGTTTACTTGAATAACTTGTTTATTTTTTAATTTTATGATAAAACCTTTTACGTAGCATTAGTTTAGTAGTTTCCAATTGTGTTTATAAAGCATGAAATGATTTGCTTCATAATAGGGCTTGTTATTATTAATACAAGAAAAATTCAATAAAAAATAATTTAATTAAAAAAAATTGTGCGACGTGTTAGTAAGTCCGACGTCTCTTTAATTCGACCAAAATGGAACTTTGTCTAATCGCGGGCATTCAAAAATTGTCAGTGGAGCGCACTATCAAATTCGCTATTTTTTTTTAATTAATTTTTTTTTCTTTAAAATATAATGAATTTACAGAGGATATTGACATTTTTTATAGCATTGTAACTGCCGTGAGCACAGATTATACTATTTCCGAGGTTAAGTTTATCCGGAAATGATGTGAATGTGATGAATTCATACTTAATGGTAAGAATTGTTTCGTTATGTTTCAAATTTGATATTTTTAGATCTATGGCGATCGTCGTTATAACAGAAACAACATTATATGATATCAAAGCATGGACTTTGCTTAATAGAGAAGATTTAATATCTGAAGGTATATGTTTTTAGCGTTTGTTATTATTTTTATACCAATTGGCTCATTAGACAATATTTAAACTAAAAATAACCTAAAGTTAAAATAAGTGGTTTTTTTTCTAGATATTATCTTTGTGAGTCTAACATTAAAGAAAAATTGTTTGTATAAAAATATAAAATATTTGTCTTGTTAAAAGAATTTGTTCATATAGATGAATTATACCAATACTTAAAAAATTTTATGGCTTAAGAAAGGTTGCTAGCATGTTGAAGATAATAAACTTAAATTATTTTTGCGATTAAGGAGTTTGTCCAGCATGTAAGGAAAATTATTTTTCTTTAGCTATTTTAGTCTTTTCCATTCCACCGACCGGTTTTATATATCAAAATGTTTTTTAATGAGCCAACAATGTGTTTTCTTTCAGAATATTATGTAAGGTTGCAAGTTTATGGAATATTTTTAATCTTGATTTTTGAATTCACAACGGGCTTCTAAAGGTGACAAATAAATTAGATAACTAGATAAAGGTAAATGTATATTTTTATCAAATATTAAATACCTTATTTCAGCATTATTATCAAACAGATTTTCAAACAAGTAACTGTCAGTGTGGATACGAAAATGGATGGGTCTAATTGTTCATTATAAAACATTTTTTTTAATTTGTAAATAAAGAATATTATATATATAATTTATTAAAAAATATATTATATTAATCAAATGTCATTTGTGAGGTAACTATCAGGGTTGCGTAGAATTACATCTTCCATCTTCCGTTTTCCGTCGTCCGTTTGAAAAAATCATTTCCATTCCATTGAGTAAAACTTCAGATTTTTTTCTTAATAACGAGAACGAAAGTTTCCATCTTGTAAAAATTTGATTATACACATTATTTTCAAGTAAAGTCTTTATTATAAGTTTATAATAAATAATTTCAATTTAATTTAGTCTCCTTCTTTTTATAACTTGGGACTTCTGAAAGTAAATAAAACATTACATGCGCGCATGCATAGGCATATTTCCTAACCGATAACAATTTTTGGACGCCATATTCTCGAGCAGGTGCGTGAGTGATCGTCATTTTCAATGTTCAATATCGATTCTTCGACATTATTATTTGGGTCCAAATCTGTAAAACATAATTATAAAATCAAATATTTATCTGTAAGAACCTCCATATAGCGATATTAAATGCATATGTATACAACAAACTCCAGATCGTTGGTCCAAGCATGTGCATTTGAATCGATATGGACAACTTTGGCAAATTTGGCAATGCACATTGTTCTAAAAACACTAAAACACTCTAAATAAACTTCATATACTCACATTTTCATCGCATCTGCATGGTCCGTTATCCGTAATTGTATGGTGAATATCACGATTGGACGTCGATGGAACGAACCACTCGTTATCAATCTTCGATATTGGTGGCGGACTGTCTCCGGCAAATTCTACTGCAGAGCGATGGGTCTGATGAGTCTTTGATCGTCGACTGCTACCTGCTGCGAGCTTCCGTTTCCTCTGTAATGAAAAAAATTCTCGCAGTAAAGTATTTCACTTACGTAAACTAAGTTAGACGTAGCAATGTCGCTTATCGCGGTATACAGTGTGTGCAAAAGCGTATCTATTCGGATATATTTAGCATATATTTTACATATGCAATGATATCACATGGTACCTTAAGTCTGCAGTGCCATGATTCCGCCAACATACTCGTATGTACTGGCGAATACCTATGATCCTGGGAGTTGCTCCATTGCTGCATTTTGGCTATAAATTATAATCTACAGAGTAATTAAAAAATCATTACTTAAATAATATGTCTCCATATACTCCATGAATTTGCTGGCATCCTCATTGTTTTCTACCATGAGCATGTCAGACATACTTTGCCACATCCTGTCTACTTCCTGCTGTAATGGTTCTTTTAGTATAACATTCAAGACTTTCAAACAGTTGTCCAGTAAGTCACCCTAAATATAGTACAAATAAGAATATTTAATAACCAATACAAACCTTTAAATGTTGTTTAGCCTTTTTTTTCCACGCCCTAAAAACGTGCCATCGGCATAACAATTTTTTGGTAATATTTTGGTTTTCTGGGAATACCTTAAAAATCTGTTTAAAAGAAATATTTATTTACTGACCTGAATGTACCCATTCCAAAACGCTGATGCTTCATCAGACATAAATGTTTTCGGGCAGAATGTCGGCATTAATTTTTTTATACATCCAAAAAGCGTTGATATATCATTTGATCGAGATGTGTGGGACAGAAGAAATGCTAAGGTTTATTAAATTAATGGATTTTTACAATTAACTACCTATAGGGACGCCTTTGTCGAACTCGTTCATTGCTAAAACTGTAGTTAACTTTAAATTATACCTTGTAATATTATGGGTATCGTCTATAGTAATACCACGACCAGAGTAATCTTTCATCCATTGAAGTTGCTGTGGGGTGATTATCACTGAAATCCCACGGAATATATATATATATATATAATCAAAATCTAAGAATATGAAAGGTTTGATTTGATCATTTTTGAATTATTTTCAATGGTCTCAAATATAAAATGAAACAAATATTCAATTTATGTTAATAATTTCTCATTTTTTCATTATATTTCTTCAAAATTTCTAGATCAAATCAGATTTATTACTTTTATTTTTTATGAAAATAAAATTGGAAATGTCAATTTCTTAGATTTTCATAATATATCAATAAATAAACAAATGATAAATGTATAACCTAATTTAAATTCGCTGCCAGTTGTATCTTTCGGTGGCACATAAAGTTGAAAGCCATCGTTGACGTCTCCGTTATCGATTCTAGTTAATAATGAATTTAAATCATTCTCGTGTAGACGTCCTGGGATATAATTCATTTTATGGCGGAAATTCCTTAAATAATATTTTTGTTAAACTTATTAGGCTTAGTATAAAATACCACAAATCTTGAGTAGTGACATAGAATAGCCTATTCGTATGTGGATAATTTTCCCTTAATTTCAAAATAATCTGCATGTTGGTCATGCCGTCTCGAAGTAATCTGAATTAAAAATTTTAACTTTGTTACTTGAATTAAATTCGAGTAAAAAATTTATTAAAAAAAAAAAATAGCGAATTTGATAGTGCGCTCCAATGACAATTTTTGAATGCCCGCGATTAGACAAAGTTCCATTTTGGTCGAATTAAAGAGACGTGTAAGTCCGCACGTATTTATCGGATCAAACAGATCATTTCATGTGCTACGGTAACATCCGATAAACATAACTTTTTTAGACCTTGTAAAACTTCTTTGCGACATGAGCCCTATCATTATTACAAGGGAAGTCACTTTGGGGTCTGCTTGAGATTTTCATGAGACTTGCACCACTGATAGATTCGGATGCGCTGATTCCAAATCCGTTTTCAAAATCGGCGCAATTTTTCTCTGAGCCGAGATATGAGCCGCCAAAATTTATTTTTGACAGCTTTATTGACGTGCATAAACCATAAAATGTCCGACATAAGGAATAACTTAATTAAATAAGAAAATCATTTTGCGTGAGGAATGTGGTAGCAGCGAGTGTACGGATCAATTGGAATGGAATAGTTATTATGGGTGGTTATCTCGCCGTGTTTTAAATATTGATAATGTTTATTTCGGTTTGCTATGCAATTTGCAACTTTAATAACTTTAATCATTTCATCAATTAATTATTGAAAGTTGTTGAAAAACATTTCATTCTTTTTTAAAAGTTAAGGGTTAAACAGCAAATAAAATTATATTTCATTGGTAAAGTTAAATTATATTATAGAGAAAATTATCACGATTCGAATGGTCTATAGCTTCTGTCTGTGGTAAAAAAAAAAACTTTTCGAGATAATTAAGTTTATATAAAAAATATTTTATTGGCCCTGAAAACTCAAAATTACTTGAATTTGGTATTATTTTTTTGTTTTCGAATTGGAGCTATATCATGAAATATAGTTCTGGTCAGATATTCCATTAAAATACAATTTTAACATATTTAACACACAGGAGCCACAAAAAAAGCGTCCTATAATAGCAGGAATTCAAAAGACTCATGCATTAAATAAATAATAAAAGAACACTCCCGTTTAGCTTATTAGATATGAAATTTTTTATAGAATTTAATGCTCAATGGATAATTTGACTTAGAATACCAATAACACTTGAAACTTTTCCTTGAAACTCTGAAACTTAGTTCACGTTGCAATTAGTAAAACGTGTTCAATATTTCGGAATGAGGAAAAATATTTAAAAAAAATATATAAAAAATATATATAAATATTTTCTTTTTTCAGAGATCGGCGCCTAATGGAAGAGCAAAAAAATCAGAAGAAATTATAGACTCGGAAGTACGGCTACACGGCCACAGACGACTTTTCCGTCTATTCCTCTTCAATGTTTGCTGTCCATTTTTAGAATAAGAGAGGCTTTTTTTTAGAATTTTTCCCGATAGAAAAAATATCAAAATTTCTCATTATTAATTATTTAATAAAAATCGGTTTCCAAGTTTTTAGTAATTAACTGAGTGTCGCCTATACGGCAACTTGGTCCATCCCTTGGAATTGCCAAGACACAAATAAGAAATGAAATACATTTAACGAAGTATATAATACTTAGCGTGTTGTGTCGTGGCACATTAATCAAGGTGTCGTAACATTTTTTCGCTATTTTTAGTTATCAAATTTCCGGTCACTTCAAGTCATTCACTCATCACTCTTCTCTCAAGTCACTCCAGTTTGATCACTTGGGATAAAACACGTTATCACGCTCAAGTGAAGTCCTGTCGCACACCTGCTGTCGAACCAGCCGTACAACCGCAGGCGCTGAATCCGCACTCCAAAGGCGGAGGATCCGGACAGCGAAGACGCACAACCTGCAAACAGAAACCACAGTCACGGAGCAGTGTCGAGCCAGAAGAGGCCGGGGTTAAACTAGTTCACGATTACTTTGAATAAATACTTAATATCCACTGAACCACCAGACGCAGGAGGACCATCCTCCTTACACTGAGTATCTTGTTGGATATAATAGAGCTGATAGGTCTGGAAGAAAATAAACCATCAACAGACGGTTTAAACGAAAGCATACTCAAATATGGTTATGCGGTATGAGAAGCAGTATTTTATACTTTAGAAAGTGGTGCACAAATTTACGTGAAGAGCTGTATGAAGTTTACATATATACACTAGCTGACAAAAGTTTTGTCACAAATGTTTTTTCGGGTTTAACTTTTTTGTGACTTGACCAAATTGGCTGATTTTTTGATATTTTATGTGAATCGGTGTTTAAAATGTTATAGTAGCAAAATTTGGTTTAAATTACCATGGCAATTTCGGTACCACGCATTCCGTTTTCCCTCATATTGATAACAGCTTGCCGGGTGGCAATTGGAGTTTCTTTACGTGGAGCTATCTCTAAAATGTTGCCAATTACTGCTATTTTCAATAAATTATGAAAAAAATATAATTGAACTTTAAAAATTATTAAAAAATGCAGTGCAAGAAAAGTGCGTAATATCTTTGAGCTACGCGTTTTACGATAAACGCTTGTCACTGTAAAACGGATCATCGTAATCACAAGCGGGAATTTGTAAAATAATCTACAACCATATGAATCTATCATATCAAAAAATCAGCCAATTTGGTCAAGTCACAAAAAAGTTAAACCCGAAATAACATTTGTGACAAAACTTTTGTCAGCTAGTGTATATATACTGATTATTAAAACTTTAGAAAATGTTCATTTTCAGTTAGTGTGTCATAAGAATTATCTAAAATATACGTTGATTTGTAACCGTTGAGCACGTTATTAGATAATCATATGGCATTAATTTTATTTTATATATCATAACTTGCTTTCTAACAAGGGAAGTCACTTTAGCGTCCCTTTGAGAATTTGCTGAAACTTGGACCATTGATAGATTCGGATGCGCTGATTCCAAATCCGTTTTCAAAATCGGCGCAATATTTCTCTGAGCCGAGATATAAGCCGTCAAAGTCCATTTTTTTATGTGCTCATTGATGTGCATAAACCACAAAATGTCCGACACAAGCAATAGCTTAATTATATAAGACGAGCAATTAGCATGAGAAGTGTGGCAGCAGCAGCGAGTGGACGAAGCAATTGGAACGGTATAGTGATCATGGTTGGTTATTGCATTGTGTGTACAGTATTGTTAACGTTTCTAGTTGCTATGCGAGTTGAAAGATTATTTGTTTCGTATTTTGAAATTTTTTCATTTATTGCAAATTTGTGAAAAATTTCTTATTCTGTTCAAGAGTTTAAAATAACAGAAAATAAAATTTAACAAAATTAACTTTCAATGGAAAAATTCAAAATTTTTTTATTTGATGTACTTATGTACAGTTATGTACATCAACTACAAAAAGATTAGAAATAAAAACTTCTACAATACAGACATGAAATAAAAGATATATATAAGCGAATTCAGGAAGAAACAATAATTTTCCCGATTTTTAAAATTTTTCTGGTCGTTGTACATTGAACCGATCTCATGGCCATGTTGAAGGTGAAAAATTTCCCACCATACATGTGAAGGCGTTTAGCATGATGATAATCACCAAATTTTTTTTCATGAATTAATTTTAAAATATTGGTCCCGCAAGCTAATTTAAGCGGTGATGCAACCCCTTACCTTGATCCACCTCGTATAGGCAGATTTGAACGCCTTCCTATGTTGCCCGCTCTACCCTTTTACACCAAGTTTGTCAGCCATAAATCTTCTCAAGCATATTTTTGCTACAAAATGTACCATGTTTTCTATTATAAATTTCTATTTATGGAATTGAAAAAATATTTGAAATATAAAAAATTGAAAATTGAATCCTGTTGATTAAATTAGCTTGAGGGACCAAAATTTTAGAAATAATTTATGAACCAGGAATTTTAACTGTCCGGAATTTTTTGACAACTTTTTTAATCCTTCGAAAATTCATACTTCGGGTGGTGTTAACTACCCGAATCACTTGAACTCTTCAATATTCAGTAAACTTGGTAGAGTGATTCATAAGGAGGATGCTTATGCGCAGGCGTATTCCGCCTGCGCTATACTTGGGTTGAGGCTGAAACGACGAATTTTAGAGTTGAGAGCCGAAATTTGGTTTATGGGGTAACCAAACACGAGGGATTCAGATCCTGAAATATCAGCTTCGTACGATTTCAGCATCATGCTGAAAAAGAGGGCTGAAAATCGACCATTTTTTGAACGGGGCATTTTGGTGCCATGTGACCTATATGAGAGGAATCAGCACAAATAGGGCTTTCAAATGAGCTATCGAAAATAATTTTTGGCTGAAACACAAAAAAGCTGAAATTTTCAGATTTGTCTGAAATTTGTCATCTATCACCAAAAAATTTTTTTAAAACGGAATATTAATCAGCAGAACGAGGAGATTCGAATGGTATAGGTCTTGAAATGCGCTGCAAACAAAATTTGGGTTTTAAGAAGGGCTAAAAGATTTTCAGACAAACTGAAAAAATTTTCAGCCAAATTATCCGATCAACTTAAAAGTGGTATCATTCGACGTAGAATTTTATTCTGAATCCATACATATTGGTCTCGTTGACGTAAATTTAAAACTGAATTTTTCACGTGACGTCAAAAAGCTGAAATTTCAGTCGATCATTAAAAAAAAACCCCGGCATACTTTTTTTTTTAAACTTCTTATATGATAGATCTTGAGCAGTTCTTTCAGAATCTGTATTCAAAACATATCGAAGATGATCGATTTTTGGCACTTTTTTCAGCTTGAAAATGGCTGAAATTGGGCATGCACAACTTTGCTGAAAATGGGTTCTGAAAAAAATAAATTGCACCAATCGAAAGATCGTCGAAAGTTCTCTGGGAGTGCCAATTTTCAAATCATATAATGCATTTGTAGCCGAGTTATACATGCTCAAAAATGGCCAATTTGGCTGAAAATGACCAAAAAGGGGGGTGTTTTTAGGGGTAACTTTGACGCTTAATAACTCGAGAAGTTTAAATGCGCCGGATCTGCTGCTTACGGCATCTTGTAGATCACGTCAAGACGAATCCGTCTATATAAATTTTATTACCGTTCTGTAACTATTTTCAGGTTTTATTCACGTCTGAAAATAGGTCGAAAAATGAATTTTCAGACGGCTGTAAAAATGCTCATATGGATCCGTGTGAACTAAAATTTATATGAGAAGATTGGAAATTTTGAGCGCTTTCAGAAAAGTCACGCTTCAAAAAGATTGGTTACGTGAACGTCGAGAAAACGTGAAAAATGTAAAAAATCGGAAATTTTTCGCAAAAATGGCCCATTTTGGACAACTTCCTTATGCCTAAGGTAAAATAGCGCCTCGGAGAATCAATTTCAGTAAAATTCCAGCGCATGGTAAAAACTTTCGCAGTTTTTGTACCTTGCCAAAAAGGAATTTTTGTTCTAGCTCTATTGGTATTTCAGATATTTACAGTCAAAGTGAACATTAGCTTTTTACCGACGAAATATAATGAGAAGGCAGCGGAGACCGAGAGACTTGTTGCATGGTTGGAAAAGATTAGCGACTAAGTTTTTTCATTTTGATTTTTATAAAAAGTTATTTATATATTTCAATTCAGCTCAATTAGCTGATTACAGTCATATAAATTATTTTCAGATTCGACCAATCTGAAATTTTCTTAAAATCACTTTTTTTCTCCAAATGACTTGAAATTTTGCATATATACTATTTATGGCATTTTCAATTGGCCCTTAAAATTTCAGCTCATTTGGTTCAGTTTAAGATAGGTTTTCAGTTTAATTCCATGATGTAGTACTACTCCATTGGCCCTTGCATTGTTCATTAGAGCGAACAAGAGCGCATATCACCATGCGCGGGAAAAGAAAGTAGCGTCCTAATTCAAATTTTTTACTTTTATTTTGAAATATTTATTTTCCCTTAACTATTTACTAACTTAATGGTATTTTTGTATCTTTTAATATATATTTGTATGATTGTAATATTATTTCAGATGGATGTGATCGACTTCAACGTTGGTTTTGCTCAATTTCGAAGAATCAACTGAATTGGGCCTAAAAATGAGGTTTGTTCATTTATTTTGTTTTTATAATATATAAAAACCTTATAATAACATCTTTCGTAACAAAAGAGATATTAAAATCAAACTAGGAAGTTTAGAATTAATTTAATATTATTTCAGATCGTACTCATTGTCTGCTGGTAAAGGAAAAAGAAGAAACCAGGATCAAGTAATCAAGATCAAGAAGAAATATGCGAATCACATACTACGCCTTAAATAAGTGGTAGGTGTTATAGAAATTCTAAATGAATTTATATATAATTTCAGATCGATCTCTTGGATAGAAAAGGACAGCAAGGGCATACGTGCAACAATGGTTCTGTGAAAAATCAAAGGAGGGATCAAGTAGGTGTTTACGAAGGGATGTTATTAAATCTAGGAAATGCGGAAATTGCTCCCGTCGGAAAATAAATACCATTTCCGCAGAAGAAATCAAGGATTAATACATCATAGAATTTAAAATACTTCCTCAAACTTCAACGGATTAATTAATTAAAACAAAAGAGGATGCGTAGCATACCTGGTAGAGGATTTGATTCGAAATTTAAAAATTCAATGGTGTAATAATCCGTTTTTTTTGCAGATATGCATTTTCTCCGACTGGAGCAATTTCCGATTTTCCTAGATTTAATAACATCATTAACGAAGTTAATTAATATAAATATAATTTCAGATCGAATCTCTGGATACTCACGAGTTCATCAGCAAAAATCAAGGAACCAATTGGAAATAGAGGTACCTTATATAATTACATGTGACTTAGATATTTCTATACTTTCAGATCGTTATATGGCCACTCACCGTCGGATAGGAAAGTAGGAAGGAATAAATCAAAACGGATATGATCCCGTACACGCTACAGTGCTCAAATAAAGAATGTTAAGTGTTATATGTTATATAAGTTATAAATTTTAAATAAAAATTTTAAAAAATTTAATTGTTTGTTGTTTAATTAAACCTATATTGGCGATGCCGGGCTAAACGTAAAAGTGATTCATTTGTTGGTGAAATCGAGCACTATGGTCGTCGAATTTTTTTTTAATAAACTTGATTTATTAAATATAATTGTTATAAATAATCTATAGAAAAGACTAAAATCTGGGCAAGCCCAGATTCAACGAAAGTCGAGAAACCTTCGAAAAGCCTCGGTCCATGACCCAGAAAAATGGATACTTGGGTGTTTCGTGAACCATTGGCCTGAAAACCATACAAGTCGTGAAACCGCCTGAAAACCATACAAGTCGTGAAACCGCCTGAAAACCATACAAGCCGTGAAACCGCCTGAAAACCATACAAGTCGTGAAACCGCCTGAAAACCATACAAGCCGTGAAACCGCCTGAAAACCCCACAAGCCGTGAAACCGCCTGAAAACCCCACAAGCCGTGAAACTCTTTCTCGGAACTTTCTATGGAAAGTTGCCCATCAACCCAAGTTGTCAACCCTTCATAGATAGATTTCTTGAAATCTGTCCTTTGAAAGTGGATTTATGATTGAATAAAAAGTTCTTCGAAGCATCCAATTCAAATGATATGTCAAAAACGAAAAAATAGATAGGAATTCTACTGTAGCGATGAAAGAATTGAAAAAATCAAATCTGCAATCAGATATTTAATCTACAAATTAATATGATCAAATGAAGTAAAAAATATAAAACGAAAATTCGAAAATTTATTATTATTATTATCATGTTTTTCTATTCATATATCTGAAATATTTCTATTGATTTCTCGAATTGGTAAAAATGTGTATTGCAATTTCTGTTATTATTCTAACATATTATCATTATCATAAACGATGTAACTATGGCTTCACCTCATTTTGATTCGGGTTGACAACTTGGGTTGATGGGCAACTTTCCATAGAAAGTTCCGAGAAAGAGTTTCACGGCTTGTGGGGTTTTCAGGCGGTTTCACGGCTTGTGGGGTTTTCAGGCGGTTTCACGGCTTGTATGGTTTTCAGGCGGTTTCACGACTTGTATGGTTTTCAGGCGGTTTCACGGCTTGTATGGTTTTCAGGCGGTTTCACGACTTGTATGGTTTTCAGGCGGTTTCACGACTTGTATGGTTTTCAGGCCAATGGTTCACGAAACACCCAAGTATCCATTTTTCTGGGTCATGGACCGAGGTAACCCTTACCTTGAGCTACCTCGAGAAATATATTTGCACGGCTTCCTATGGTGCTACAATTCCATTTACCATTTACTAGAAAAAATGATACATCTTGTATCACAGATATATCTGCAGCTGCAGATATGCTTGAGAAAATATATGGCTGACATACCTTGATATGGGTAGAGCGAGCAACATAGGAAGGCGTTCAAATGTGTTTATACGAAGTAGCTCAAGGTAAGGGGTTGCATCACCGCTTAAATTAGCTTGCGGGACCAATATTTTAAAATTAATTCATGGAAAAAAAATTTGGTGATTATCATCATGCTAAACGCCTTCACATGTATGGTGGGAAATTTTTCACCTTCACCATGGCCATGAGATCGGTTCAATGTACAACGACCAGAAAAATTTTAAAAATCGGGAAAATTATTGTTTCTTCCTGAATTCGCTTATATATACTATCTTTTATTTAATGTCTGTATTGTAGAAATTTTTAGCTATAATCTTCTTGTTGTTGATGTTCATATGTGATGTTAAAAAAAGTTTTTGAATTTTTCCATTGAAAGTTAATTTTGTTAAATTTTATTTTCTGTTATTTTAAACTCTTGAAAAGAATAAGAAATTTTTCACAAATTTGCAATAAATGAAAAAAATTCAAAATACGAAACAAATAATCTTTCAACTCGCATAGCAACTAGAAACGTTAGCAATACTGTACACACAATGCAATAACCAACCATGATCACTATACCGTTCCACTTGCTCCGTCCACTCGCTGCTGCTGCCACACTTCTCATGCTTGCTCGGCTTATATAATTAAGCTATTGCTTGTGTCGGACATTTTGTGGTTTATGCACATCAATGAGCACATCAAAAAATGGACTTTGACGGCTTATATCTCGGCTCAGATAAATATTGCGCCGATTTTGAAAACGGATTTGGAATCAGCGCATCCGAATCTATCAATGGTCCAAGTTTCAGCAAATTCTCAAAGGGACGCTAAAGTGACTTCCCTTGTAACTAAAAAAATTATTCTATAAGCAAAACATTATCATAAAAATCGAAAAGCAACAACACATATGACATGGGTAGAATGAGGTGAATGATAATATGATTTAAAAAAAAAAATATCGTTAAGTAATTGTGTGAACACTCCTAATAGGTTTTGAACTCTTAATTGAAAACAATTTACGAAACTCTGGATTGATCGCAATTGTAATAATTCTGAACGATTTTGAAATTTCTTTAAACCCATCATTGCTAATCAAACCCGTCCGCCGAATGAATAAAGCACCAAGAGAATGTTGTCATTAGAAATCGTACGTAGTTGTTTGTAAAATAAGGAGACAGTATATAATAACTTATAAGCTCAAATATATAAATGGACCCCTGTAGTATTGCTTGCTTAATAAATATGTTATTATGACTTGTATTATGTCTCGATATACTGATTGATATGTTTATCTATAATATGAATATCATTAAGCATTGTCAATGTCACTCTACCTTTTTCTTGATGTTTATAAGCTGTCTTACTGTATAAATGTTCATTGAAAAAATTAAAAATATTAATATCGCAAATTTAGCTAAATTTGGATACAGTGATATACTCTTGCATGATTCTTTACTAGTATAAGCAAAGTACCACATATTTTGATCATATAATAAATGACATTCAGCTAAAAGTTAAAATTTCAGTTTGAATAGTTTTTACAGGTGGCTTACCATTTAAGAATAGTATGGAATTAAACGTCACCGAAACTATCCAGTTCATTATAATATATGTCTTTGCCATACGTAAGCTAAATATTTTATCGTATGCTATAGGGAAGCCAATTGCAATACAACGATTCAGTGATATTAAAAAATGTGTATATATTGATACATCATAGAATATTAGCATTAAATAACCAAAGTAATATGATATTGATTGCATAGAGGTGCTTTCACTAAATTTATGCATTTTAAGAGAGATTTATGAGAGCCTTTATTACAGTAATATCATGGGTATCACAAAGAATAAATACATGGTGGTATGACAGGCATCTCCCAATGCTTGATTTGCAGTAAAATAACCAAAAGAGTTTCTGAATACTGGAAGACGATGAATAAATAATACGATTGAACTGTTTCCAATCACTCCAAATATAGCTACCTGAAAAAAACCCCCATTATTTAATTTAATTTATGTTTCAATATATCATAACTTTATAAGTATAATATTATTATTCTTACGATTAGTATTCATCAGAGATGGACGGAAGGACAGTTTTTGAATTTCGGAATCGGGAATACGGAACTCGGAGTGAAAATTGGAGTTTCGGAATGAAAAATGGAAGGAATACAGAATCCGGAATTCCGCCCGCCTCTGGTATTCATCATATTTGGAAAATTTAGAGAAACTTGGTAACCATTAAAACATTAAAATTTAAAAGTTTGTTCCGTTTTGACGGTCGAAAATAGGAATACCATAATCACGGTATCTATATTTTCTTTCCGCAACTTTAGGAACAAGTTCGTCAAGAAACAGTTCCTAATCCATTAGCTTTGGTCATATGTTCCAGAGCAATCACTACACTGATGGCCCTACTCGTATTTGAGAAATGTCCAACCTTGACGTCTAGTTGAATACAGTGATATATTGAATAACATGACTTTATTTATTAAAACTAACCACAATGAAATTATCAAAATAAAAATTGAAGTGTTTGTGCAGAAAATTTCAACTTACCACTTATTTGACGGAATATATTTTATGCCAAATTAGTACTAAGAATTTTTTTAAATGTTAATCTGATTATACAACTTCAAGAAAAATGCACTACAACAGTATGAACTTACTTCTTTACAACAATTAAAAATTTAAAAAGGTAAAACTTACTGGTAATAAAATCATTCCCATAAATTGATGTCCACTGAACATTTTAAATCGAATTATAAGGAAATTAGAAAGACTATAGCGAAACACGACATATTTCGTATTTTATCCCAACGGATTCAGTTAATTAGGCGCAATTAATATTTTATAATTAAATATTAATTTTGAATGACAAAAAATAAATAAATTTTTTATGAACAATGACGTTTAACAGTTTAGGATTCCTTTATAACCAAAAATGTAAATTCATATTAAATACTAAAGAGTCATAATGAAACATAAGAACATTGTATATGCCTTTATTATTTTTTAAATCGAACTAAAGCAACTTTTGTTATTTTTAATATTTTTTTTATGAAAGAGAGACAAAAATTACAACCGTAGTTTTATTATATACTACCCTATTTATGCATTTCATTGAATTTCGTTCGTGCACTATTTCGAATGTGGTGGGTTCTCTCATTTCGTGTCTAATGTCTCCACACACTCGTCTGTCATCAGAATATTTAATGAAAACAGCTCTACTCAACATAAAAATTTAAATTGTTTATTGACTAATCGATAACAAATTTTTGGATACATTAACTATTAAAACAATCAAAATCTATAACAATAAAAAGCATATATATCTAACAAGTTTAGCACAATAAAGACATTTGAATCTATCACATAAAAATTCCATAACACTATAATAATCTTGGCTTAAAGCTCTTTTAAATCCGTTAAAAATAACATCATCCGAAATGCTATAAAAACTGTTGGATACCCAATTTGTCACTGTTGCGGACGACGGTCTCTTTCGGTTCCCATTTCTAGTGAAAGTTGCTTGGCTCAAATCGGCCATCCAATATTCCCAGAAGCTCTTTAATCTATCCTTAAATGGTTTGTTCACAGCAACGTCCAATGGTTGAAGATACTTAGTCAGTCCACCCGGTATAACTGATAACGTGCACAGCTGATTAAGCTCCTCTAGTACTGTCGGTTCTAGATGACAACGAGCCGAATCCATTATAAAAATCCATTATTAGGGTCAGGATTTTTAGAAAAAATTGGTCTACAAATGTTATCGATCCAATCCTTCATTTTCTCAGAATTCATTCATCCTTTCTCATTTGCTCTAACGACCACTGACGAAGGGAAGTTCTCCTTGGGCACCGTTTGTTTCTGACTAAAGAAAACTTCAGGAAACATGCATATTCTTCCTAATCCACCTTTTCTCGTGTGCCCCACCTTTCTTCCAATAGCTTCCCTTAGGCAAAGTAGAGTGGTGTCAGAAAAGCATGCTCCTTATTTGTCATCCTTCCGTTTTCCTAACACATTTTATTGTCCGCCACTTTTCATGTGCCTATATCGGTTTTGTCAGTTCACTGATCGTAAATCTCCTGTAGTGGCTGAGACACTAGTATCAAGCCACGCCCCCTTGATAAAGGGTATATAAGTAATTATTATATTACAATAAACAGTTCATTCTCTGTCTTGGACTCAATGTGTAGCTAACGAGGCATGGCAGCTGAAGTTCAGAGCGATGCAGCCATGTAGCTCGTTACACTCCCTATGATGTTTTAATGTTTTTTATCAATTAATTATATAGAAACTATTTTTTCTATATAAAACACACATTACACATTACATCTAACATTATAATCGCAAAAATTGAAATAATGACAAAAAAAATAAAATAATACAGTGATTTATTTGTCCGCAAAGTTGCGTTCACGTGAACTAAACAATATATTGTTTTGATGTACCAATTAGCAATTGAGCTCAATTTTTCGATTAAATCATTGATTCCTTTTTTTATAATCAAAGATTAATTCACTATATTAAAATTTTGTCCTTTTCACAGATTGGTGCCTAATGGAAGAGCAAAAAGAGAAGAAAAAATAATGGACGGAAACACGGCCACAAACGAATTTTTCGTCAATTTCTCTTCAATGTGTGCTGCCTATTATTTCGAAAAAAAAAACAGTGGCCATCCAAACGAGAACCTCATTCCATCCTAATTTTTTCCTCTTCCATTAGACACCGTTCTCTGAAAATGACAATAACTATTTAATAGTACGTGAATGTTTTATTCATATTTGGGAAACGGCAGCCCGGATGTTCGATTTTGCGGTCCTGGCCCGGACCTCAAATCTTGAATAGTATGCTCACCTATTTCAAATCCTCAAAAAAATTTTTGTGCATTCCTCCCGGTAGCGTTTTCGAAACCACGTTCCCGAAAATTTCCTATTTGTTGGATAAAATAATTTTGTTTTGTTTTGTATATATATATATATATTGTTGTTATATATATATATATATTGTTGTTCATATTGTTTTGTACTTTCAAATTCTTGCTTTGTTTATTTATTTACTTATTATTTAAAATACGTGTACCAGACACGTAAAGAAAAGTATAGTTAAAATACCAAAAAAACTTGGACATACAAAAAAAGAAAAGAAAACGGGGTTGGTTAAAAAAAACTAACAAAACCAGAAAATGTTAAAAAAAGTTTAGCAGAAATTAAATAATATATTATCAAAATATAAGAAATTGAAAATTCAATTTCAACATTTTTGAATTATTTTCAATGGTCTCAAAGAGATCATGAAACAAATATTCAATTTATGTTAATAATTTCTCTGTTTTTCATTATATTTCTTCAAAATTTCTAGGTAAAATCAGATTTATTACTTTTATTTTTTTATGAGAAGAAAATTGGGCTTGTCAATTTCTTACATTTTGATAATAAATGAAAATAAATTAAATTGTTCAAAGAGGGGAAAATTTTTGGGAAACAGAAGGAAATAAAAAAGGGGAAATTATAAAACAATTACCCGTTTAAGTCGGAACCTAAGGAAATTATAATATTATAGGGCCGGCCCCAAATTTCGCAAGTATGGTTTTTTTATTATTTGATTGGAGAATGTTCTCATCGAAATTGCAAGTTTTTTTATTATGATTTTCTTGTTATTTTTGTAACTTCCATTCCTGTTTCCCAGCAGGTACTAAATAACGGTGGTTGATAACATCCATGAGAGTTATTTTTATACTTAAAAAACACATGTTTTAAAACACCAAAAATTAAATTTTTTCCAAGTTTTCGTAATAATACCGATTCTCTTGAAATTCTCTTGAATTAAAAAGTACGGCGAGTATGCTTTATTTTATAATATAAACAAAAACAAAGAAAAATCAAAAATACACATTTTGTTCTGAAATTCAATTTATTAGTTTATTGCCTGAGGATTTCTTTTTTTTATTAAAAAACCTCTCACAGTATATTTCCACAATATATTAAGTTTAAATTAATTTTCTGAGCTGCTGTTTTACGAATTCATTTGCAGAAGATGAACAAATTTGACTACAAGATTCTTTCTTAAGGATCATATCACCGAATATCAGCATTTTGGGTAGCTTGACATTGTACTCAACGAGAAACGCTTAAAAACAGAATATCATATCAATATTGACTTCATCACTTATGGAACTCCGGAGTTGAATTCATACGGCATAAAAGTACACACCCACGCCAACGGCAAACAAACTTCGCATGGAAAGAATGATCATCGAATTTGACAATGTTTTCAACAAATTTTTTTTTTGTTATTTTTTGTAAAGTTTTTAGACTATTATAGGAGAACGAGGGATTTCTATAAGACGTGAGTTACATCATTTTGTTCCTCGTAAAATTCTGGATTTTTTGAAATGCAACATGACGTGGTTACGGTAATTAACCTGTATTTTATAGTCGATTGAAATGTCAAACTTTAAAATGTCATAACTTTGCTTAGAAGACGAATTAAATTTAAAGACAAGTATATTATTGCTCGCCGTTGTGCCCTCTATCAATAAAGTCTTAATCTCAAAGATTTAAAATAGACTTTTCAAATTATTTGATTCTAAAATTTTTCACCTTATAGTGTCCTTAAAATACTTAAAACATAAAATCTTTTAACTCTGTTAAGTTCTTCTCATAGAATAAATGTTTAGAAAACTATAGTCAGCGCAGAAACATGATTTTCTGTTGTGGCCTTGTGGTGGAGCTGTTGGTAGTAGCGAATGATGAGCGTTGCCGGAGAAACCTCAAACTTGGGCAATTAAACCACTTTATTGAGATTTACATAATTTAACAAAAACAATTAAAAACAATATAAATAGTAACAATAAAAAACACGAAACCGGAAGTGAAATACCAAATATTATTTTAGGCCAAAAACACAGGGAACGCGCCTTCGCGCTGTGCCTGCACATCTAAGCGCGCATTTGGCGCGAATTTAAATTTTTATGTGGCGCTGCCACAACATTTTCAAAAAATGGTCAATTAAATCAGCCATATATGGTTTTTGCTAAAAAATGCTCCTATAAGCACCAACTAAGCATAATTTGCTAACTTTTGATGGTAAATTGTTATACAAAGTATGCTCTTAACAATGCACTTCGTAACATTTCAAATCAGGCCCATTCTACAAAATTATCAAAAAAGGTGTTTCACGGTTACAGAGCAACGTCAATTTAGTGCGCATTTTTACCAAAAATAATATTTATGTAGTTTAATATAATTATTTCAATCTTATTTATAATTTTTTAAGTGATTTCCGTTTTTCTGATATTTCAGGGTTCATAAAACAAGGACAGAATAATCCGATTTTTGAAAAATCATTGATAATATGGATTTTAGTTTGCTTCTTTTATCCAATGGTCATGCTAGAAATCATGAAAGCTCACAAAATTACTCATTTTATCAGATTAATGTACTATAAAGTGCAAAATTTTAGAATCAAATAACTCGAAAACTCTATTTTTAATTGTTGAGATTAAAACTTTATTGGTAGAGGGCACAACGGCGAGCAATAATGCACTTGTCTTTAAATTAGATTCGCACTTTAAGCAAAGTTATGATTTTTTAAACTTTAAACTTTCAATCGACTATAAAATACACGTAAATTACCGTAACCACGTCATGTTGCATTTTCAAAAAAAATTTACGAGGAACAAAATGTTATAACTCACGTCTCATAAAAATCACTCGTTCTCCTATAATAGTCGAAATACTGTTAAAAAAAAAAGAATAAATTTGTTGAAATTTGTTGAAATGATCAAATCCGTTGATATTTCTTTCTATGTGAAGGCGATTTTTCTATTGGCTGCCTTCGGCGTGCATACCCGAAGTTTGTTTAAAATCGCCTTACAGTGGAAGAAGGAAAATATTGAAGAGCGTTACTAAAAGTTTCAAATAATTCAAGATAGCATCTTAATTTATTACAGTTTTAAAAATAGCTGAGAAACTCTCGCTTCGGTGTTTTCTATTGAGGGAAATGGAAGAATCAACCATCCAATATAAATTATTTTCACTTTGTTAAAATTATAATTTAAATTAATATAAACTTTTATATTTTTATACACATTTTAACACAATAAATAATAAAGTTGATTTCATTTGTATTACTAAACTTCAAAAACACATTTTGTAATTGCATCCAGTATCGCAACATTTCCTTAACAATGTTGTCTTACAATCTTTATCCGTTGTGCACCAATTTGTTGGTTTTTCAACATTACATCTTAAATAATAACGTATCTATAAATCATTAAGAACACTTTTATATCACCTGATATTTAGATGATTAATAATTGGACACTGTCGTGTAACTGGAGCACAGCACTCACGGTATTGTACCATATCAATACATCTCTAAACAAATCGTAAATTAGCTGGCAATTTAATATTTTATGGTTAAAGAATGTATCGGGAGAATAATAAAAAATCGGTAAATTTGATTTTTTTACTCACTTAAAATTTTTTGTTGCTTAAATTTAGAAATAATTCAAGTCTAGTGTAAAACAGGTTATAATGTATAAAGGAAATATTCCGAACAAGGAAAAATAACGAATAACTTTTTGGTATCGCTTTTTACAATAAAGTTGAATTTTAGTGACAAGATACAAATTGAAAATCGAAAATTATCATCAATCCACTTATTTTACACTGCAACTTTAGCATCCCAACTGGTATGGTAATAAAATGAGTTCATTAAGCATGCTCAACTATAACTTTTTCAAAAGATATTAAGATTTTTAGATAGTTTAAGACACGCTTAATTATATTGTAGCAAAAACTTTTTTGTTATAAAGACGTAAAAATTTCCACAAGCGTTTAAAAATTGTAAAAGCGTTATTTCGATTTGGCGTGCATTAGAAGTAAACTTTTCAACCATCGGTGCTTTGGAAGAGGAAAACATATTTTTCGCGTTTTTATATTTTTCGGTCGCTATATTGTAATTAATCAATTTGTGTTATCTCAAAAAATAAATACCACGCATTGAAGAGGAAAAATGGACCTTTGTTGTCGTCCAAACGAGACCATCAACTTTTTTTCCTTTTCCATGAGGCACCTATCTTTGAAAAGTGCAATAGTTTGAAATATTAATGTGAACTTGAAAAAAACCTTCTGAAATTTTTTACGCTTTAGCCACCCATCTTAATTCTTCAAAGTTGAATGTTCTATGAGTACCACAATAGTGTATTAAATCCTTACTTTATAATTTCTCGGACATCTGGAATTTGTGGTACAATGAATATAATGAGCCGAGCACGTCAATTGGTCAATTGGATCAACAACAATCGGATAAGATTTCGGCAAGTCGTCTGAAGAAATGTAATCAAATACTATTTTTTCAAACTTTTAATTTGTTTACTAACATAAACAATAATTTGCAAAGTGTAAACAAATAGTTTGTTTATATTAATTGCTGAATATCTAGCGGGAGAGGCAAAAAAAGTGAATAGAAAAAATACCTTTGTTTAGAGGTTTATCAATGTCACTGTCATAGAATTTGCATTCTGGTCTGTATATATTTAAATGTTGGAAGTATAAACACCAGTCGATAATGTTTTTGAATGCAAGTGGAGTTATTAGTAAAAATAAGGTAGTTGGACGGATCATGAAAACGGATGGATCAAAAGGTTAAATGAATATTATTTGAGAAACAAATTTTTGTTAATGAAATTTTGAAACATGCAGGGGTTGTTCATGAATATTTAAAAACAAACATTGTCAAATACTCAAAGAGATGAGAGCAATTTGTTCAGTGATTATATCATGACATATCCGGTTGTTAATTTGTTTCTGTATTGTTTCTGATGAGAATGGAATTTATATTTCATTTGTTTTTAAATTCTTATAATTAAAAAAACAAAAAAACATGAATGTGGCCAATTACAAGAAAATCTATCGGGGAGTCGTAATTGCGAAAGGGTTTATTAGGCTTCATTACCTATGAAATTTACCATATATTTTATAACATTTTTCTTGCGGCCTCGGATTGATGGAAGGTTGACATGTTGTATATGAAACTGAATTATATTATTTATATTGGGTGAGGACTTTATAGAGTTTTTATATTATCTTATGTTTTACAACAATTTTCTTGTTGTTTGGCAAAGTGTAAACATTTATCTGATAGCGCTTTTCCTGCTCTACAAAGCTGTGTCTTTAGTTTTTTTTCTGAAATTTTACATTTTCATGGTTTTTCAGACTTCGAAATGAACTATCTAGGAGGCAAACATGTCAACATTTCGCTCGCTATAGAGCCATACGCGGTCATAAACAGCGTTTTTGGGCCGAATAGTCCCGGGAGATGAAAAATGTTGCCTGTATGTGAATTAGAAGCATAGAAAGTTGTGGGTGGCTCCAGGGGATACGCCAAAGCCGAGAGTCAAGCAGGATCTTCACACAAAAAAGACGATGATCTGCATTTGGTGGAACTAGGAGGGCATGCTGGACTAGAAAAAGAAACGCCACGGTCAACAAGGAGCTCTATGTTGCTTAGCTGCGCGGCGTAAATGAGGCTATTCGACTGAAAAGACACGATCGACAAGGCCAAATCATCTTGCTCCACGACAACGCCATGCCGCATGTTGCAAAAATCGGTAAAACCTCCCTTCAAGAGCTCGAATGGAATGTTCTTCACCATCCACCGTACTCTCCAGACCTGCGTCATACGATTATTTTCGCTCTCTTTCAAACCTAATGAGCTGTTTTACCTTCGCGAATACACAATTGATTAATTTATTATTATAATTATTGTTTTTTTTTTCAATTAAATCTTTGTTTGAAAAATCTACATCTTATTCCTCAACCCAATATATTTAAAATTGTATATTTAATGTACATAAAAGAAAAAGAAACATAAAAGTTATCATATGCCTTAAATTAGCCTAACATATTCTTACGGGAATTAGTCTACATCCTAATTGTTACCCCATATACCAAATTTCAATTCCCAACTCTCAAAAAATGGGCAATTTAGAAAATTGATAGAGTATTTATCAGAGATGGACGGAATTCCGAATTCCGGATTTTGGCCATTTTTCCATTCCGGATTCCGAAATTCAAAAATTTTCCTTCCTCCCATCTCTGGTCTATATCAGGGTTTCACAGAATTCCGCCTTCTGTTTTTCGTTGTTTTTCGATTTCCATTACAATTTGAAAAAAATTGATTTTTGTGCAACGCTGTATATAAAGTTATAGTAAAATATATACTAAATATATATGCACGCTAAGATCACAAATCTACACGACAATGCAAAATGCGACATGGCCACAAAAAAATTTATCGTTCATTATACAGAACACAACGTTTTTCAGTTCTTAAAGTAAAGAATGATAAAATTCCTTTATTATATAATAAATAACCGTATCGATATTGTATATGAAAATATAGCCTATTTCAAAATAGTTGACGACGCAATCACGCTGCAAATGCGGCATACTAATTCAAATTCATTTTCAAAACGATTATTTTATTCCATATAAGCAATAAAAACTAAAAAATGTCACAGAAATAAAATAAAATAATCGTTTTGAAAATGAATTTGAATTAGTATGCCGCATTTGCAGCGTGATTGCGTCGTCAACTATTTTGAAATAGGCTATAACAATAAATATATAAAATGAGAATACCTTTATTCTGATAATCAAAAAATAAGCAAAATAAAAATGCCTTATATCTTTCGAAATATTGTACAGATCTTTTCCAAGTTTATATCAACCGACAGAGCCATTTTTCTGATTCGATTCATACCAAACACTATGTTTCTATTGAAAAATTTTCAGAATAATTGATTTTCTAAAATAAAACGTATGAAGCAAAAATCCATTGATGTCGTGTATGATATTCATACGCCGATAGTACGAAAAATCTTCCTGTGTACATTTTTTATTGTATAAATTTTCTAAAATAAAACGATTTTAAGCAAAAATCCATTCAATAATAAGGTTTAATAAGCTTCAATCATTATATATTCCCGTGTTTAGCATAGGTGAAAAGATGAGAGACAAGAAGATGATCATAAGGATAGACAAGTGCACTGATGATCGAAGACAACATGTTGTTTTCTGTATAATATACGGTAAAAATTTTGGCGGTCACGCCGCATTTTGCATTCCCGCGTAGATTTGTGACCGTCGGGCGCTTTATGAAAACTTTGTTTGGCTGAAAATTAAACCATAGAACTTTATTGAAAACAAATACTATCCACAAATAATATACGAATTATCTTACGCAAATTAAATATTCGATTTCTCCAATTTCGACAGCGTATTCTAGTATTCTACGTGAATATTCTGTTGAAATTAAATATTTAACGATTTGTAAGATTAATTACATATCATAAACTATCTAGATCATCAAAAATAATACCTCCTTACAAGGGAAGTGTTTTAGGTCGGGCTCTCAGATTTTGATAAAACTTTGCAGATAGATTCCTTATGGCTTTATTATTATACTGACAAAATATTAGGACCCACAAAACGGTTTAAGTAGGTAAAAAATAGGTTTGAAATCTAAAAAATCGCGATCATTCTATAAATAATGATTTTATCGACTTCCGAAACAGTGGGACGACAGCGCAGTGGTAGAACGATGGGACGCGGAACAAGATGGTGAGGGTTCGATTCTTCTTGGGGGTGGTATATTTGTAATTGTAATACTACTCAGTGTTTGGCGGACTCAGTGTCTGGCGGATGGCGCTAGGTTGGAGGTAGGGCGTCCCCGCTGCGGAGGCAACTATTTACTCCATCCTAGCTTCCGCGGACACTGGTTTGTGGACACAAAGATGACGCTAGGTTGTCCAGCGCGACAGCATCTATTCATCATCCTAGCACCTGCTGACACTACTTTGTGGGTGTAAAGAGGGCACTAGTCGTATTTCATTATATTATAAAACAACAGTAATTATAATACAATGTTTATTGAAAACAAGTAAAACAATTATATTTCCATTGTTGCTACTTGAACTTGCTTGGCACGACGTATTCATCCATGTATGACCATCATTTGAGGGCATCTAGATTTTAAAAATTAGTTTTTAGATATGTTAAGTGAGTTGAAAATTAGTATTATACTCTTCATTTTTCTGTAGACATGTATACGTATTATTTATATTAATTTTCTTCAATATTTTCACATTAAAATGATGTTAAAAGTTAATTTCTAAAGTTTAAAAACAAGCTAACGAACCACTCTTGCGTATATCAAAAAATATTTTGACCTGTGAGCCGAAAAAAGACCACTTAAAACAAAGTTTTGAACATATCGTAAAAATTCAAAAATGAATTTGTGGATTATTAATCAGTTAAAGTTACTTTTCTCGACACTTGGCTTAGCGTGATAACTTTAAACATCCTTTAAATAACTTTTGTTTTAACATTTAAATCACGTAACAAAAAAAGAAAGAGCATATTATTAATTTGAACTTATTCAACGGAAACAGTTAAAAATCAAACTTTGAGTTGTTGGTTGCTGCGTATAATATAATTCGTACGTAATAAAAGGAGTCGTACAATTAATAATTCGAACATATGCACAAAGTACAGAAATGGCATCTGATGAATTTTATTTTAAGCAACAAAACGCAGTTTGATTTTTAATGGCTTCATAAATAAAAAGAATAACAAACCCGGAATGCTTCACATGATGAATGTCGTTGTCATGGATGGTGGTAGCTTGTCCTCGTGTCGATGTCCGTGGTCCTAAAACTATCCAATAATCATTAGTTAACTTTCCAAAACTTACAATAGCTTGTCAATTGTAATCAAGAAATTCCTGCAATTTAAATGGAAATTTTCTGTATACCATGATTTCCTTGTCAACCTCCATTTTGGCAGTCATCATTCACATTCGAGCCTGAAATATTTAAAATTATATAATTTCCAATTTAATTTCTTGATTATTAGTAATACCTATGATAGCAAAACAAACCATTAATCCGGTTGAATTGATCCAATCCGTTGGAATAATCTCAGAGATAAACCTATATATAGGAATATAGGTTTATATGGCTCCGAGTATGTACAAGTCATCAGAACTTGTAAGTTAAGAATGAAATAAAAACATAAAACTGTTCAATAAAAACAATAAAAAACAATAACAAGACAAAAAAATAATGACGATAACTCATAAACAATGTCGTCTATTGTTGAAATGCACTTTAAGGTTGCACTATACTCGTAGCAGATCCGCACTGACAACCAAAACCATTCATCGAGTCGTTGTTTGTCTGCCTTTCTCCAGAAACGTAAAATCGAGTCGTTGTTGGTCTACTGTTCTGTATTGACCATAAACATAAACATGAGAGATAGATTTATTTTGCTTAGCGGGACAACTATACACCTGAAACTCGTTGTTGTTCGTCCTAGCTCCGTCCGCCAAACACTGAGGATGGCGCTAGGTTGGAGGTAGGGCGTCCCCGCTGCGGAGGCAACTATTTCCTCCATCCTAGCTTCCGCGGACACTAGTTTGTGGGCACAAAGATGACGCTAGGTTGTCCAGCGCGACAGCATCTATTCATCATCCTAGCACCTGCGGACCATGGTTTGTGGGTGTAAAGAGGGCACTAGTCGTATTTCATAATATTATAAAACAACACTAATTATAGTACAACATTTATTGAAAACAAGTAAAACAATTATATTTCCATTGTTGCTACTCGAACTTGCTTGGCACGATGTATTCATCCATGTATGGCCATCATTTGAGGACATCTAGATTTTAAAAATTAGTTTTTAGATATGTTAAGTGAGTTGAAAATTAATATTATACTCTTCATTTTTCTGTTGACTTTTCTGTGTTACTTATTTATATTAATTTTCTTCAATATTTTAACATTAAAATGATATTAAATGTTAATTTCTAAATTCTAAAAATAAGCTAACGAACCACTCTTGCGTTTATAAAAAAATATTTTGACCTTTGCGCCAAAAAAGGACCACTTAAGACAAAGTTTTAAACATATCGTAACAATTCAAAAATGAATTTGTGGATTATTAATAATTTAAAGTTACTTCTTTCGAGACTTTGCTTAGCGTGATAACTTTAAACATCCTTTAAATAACTTTTGTTTTTAACATTTAAATCACGTCACATGAAAAGAAAGAGCATATTATTAATTTTATCTTATTCAAAGGTAACAGGTAAAAATCAAACTTTGAGTTGTTGGTTGCTGCGTATAATATAATTCGTACGTAATAAAAGGAGTCGTACAATTAATAATTCGAACATATGCACAAAGTACGGAAATGGCATCTGATGAATTTTATTTTAAGCAACAATCAAAAAACGCAGTTTGATTTTTAATGGCTTCATAAATAAAAAGAATAACAAACCCGGAATGCTTCACATGATGAATGTCGTTGTCATGGATGGTGGTAGCTTGTCCTCGTGTCGATGTCCGTGGTCCTAAAACTATCCAATAATCATTAGTTAACTTTCCAAAACTTACAATAGCTTGTCAATTGTAATCAAGAAATTCCTGCAATTTAAATGGAAATTTTCTGTATACCATGATTTCCTTGTTAATATCCATTTTGGCAAAGTCATCATTCACATTCGAGCCTGAAATATTTAAAATTATACAATTTCTAATTTAATTTCTTGATTATTAGTAATACCTATGATAGGAAAACAAACCATTAATCCGGTTGAATTGATCCAATCCGTTGGAATAATCTAATAGATAAACCTATATATAGGAATATAGGTTTATATGGCTCCGAATATGTACAAGTCATCAGAACTTGTAAGTTAAGAATGAAATAAAAACATAAAACTGTTCAATAAAAACAATAAAAAACAATAACAAGACAAAAAAATAATGACGATAACTCATAAACAATGTCGTCTATTGTTGAAATGCACTTTAAGGTTGCACTATACTCGTAGCAGATCCGCACTGACAACCAAAACCATTCATCGAGTCGTTGTTTGTCTGCCTATCTCCAGAAACGTAAACATCGAGTCGTTGTTGGTCTACTGTTCTGTATTGACCATAAACATAAACATGAGAGATAGATTTATTTTGCTTAGCGGGACAACTACACACCTGAAACTCGTTGTTGTTCGCCCTAGCTCCGTCCGCCAAACACTGAGTAGTTGAATATCTCTATGTCGTTTTTTCTTTTTTACTTTTAAAGATTTTTTTGAACTCTGCACTATGCTCTTGACGGTGTGACTGTGTTTTGCACGAAATTATTATCAAAACACGTGCAAAACTGCCGCCAGGACATTCAATTCAAATCGAAAAAGTAACCAAAGTTTCATCAAAATTACACGAAGCGTCCTCACTCCAAAAAACAACATCAAATTTTAACAAAGATTGATGACGTGTTTACGCTATTTAACAGGATGAGTCTGTTTTCATGCCAAAATCACCTCGCATCCTAACAGGAGCACTTTTCGTGCAAAACACAGTCACGCCACCATCAAGCGTAAAGTGCAGAGAATATTATTATTTATTTGTAAACTTATTATTTATTAAATCAACATATATAATGATTCTCAACAATCATATGTTGAAACATAAAAATTTTTCACAACAGATAGGATGTTTTTTAAACGAGTTGCGCGGCTTATAATTTCCTAGATAATCGACATTTTTTATAAATTGCAATGAGTTTTTCTGATTTGACTGTGGAACACATTTATGCAAAGCATAAAAACCTTAAAATATTCCCAGTCTTTCACGAGCTCATCTAAAAATTGCACAGTCAATTTTTGTTTTTATTTTTTAAAATTTTTTAATCAATAAATAAACATATAAAATTCACAAAAATTTTTTAAAGTAAAAAAGAAGAAAGCGACATAGAAATATTCACAAATACAAATATACCACCCCCTAGAAGAATCGAACCCTCACCATCTTGTTCCCCGTCCCATCCTTCTACCACTGCGCTGTCGTCCCACTGTTTCGGAAGTCAATAAAATCATTATTTATAGAATGATCGCGATTTTTTAGATTTCAAACCCATTTTTTACCTACTTAAACCGTTTTGTGGGTCCTAATATTTTGTCAGTATACTAATAAAGCCATAAGGAATCTACCTGCAAAGTTTTATCAAAATCTGAGAGCCCGACCTAAAACACTTCCCTGGTTAGTTCTTATATGGGGAGCTTAAATGAATCTCGACTGATATATTTTCAATTGACGTGATTACATATTCTCAAAGAATTTAAGATGTTTTAACGAAAAATAATATTGACGTATAATATTAACGTATATAGAGTTCTTAATAATCTCGATAATTTAAACTGTCTTCGCTGAAATTAAGATTTGTTTCTTATTATATAAATCATGATAATATTGTTAATTTAATTTGTATAAATATTGAAATTTGACGAACTTGTATGATGTAGGTTTTAAAACATCTTTGAACCAAGTATATACCAATTAAAAATCGGAAAAACGGTACAGATATAAATAAAATTATGATATTCTGTTTCAAAAAGGAAACGTTTAGCGAATATCTAACAAACAAATTCAAATCGATGATCTTTAAGAACCAGTTTTGATTCTCATTTTCTTCGCATTCTCCAACATTTCCATTCTCATTTAAGACTACATCATTTCACCTTTATTCCTTACTCTTTTATAGTGTCAATTTAATAACAAATTTTTAATATTATGAGTACAAATGAACACGATGCACCAAGGAGTATGTTGGACGATAATTGTTCAGCTTCATATATGACTCCTTATGCAACTGTTATCGTTATGACATCTTTGTATTTATTAGTTATTTTTTACTTTTGTAAAAGTATGTAAAGTAGTATAAAAAATATGTTTAAAATTAATAGTCTAGATGGAAAGAAGTTGTGTACACCTGTGCCGGATAGCCTTCATCCTTATCAGAAAAGATTAAAGCAGCTGAAGCGCGGTTTGATTTAAATGAAACCTTTATAAAATTTGATTTTTTAGAACTTAAGTCATTTATTATTGAAGACGAAAATATAGAAGTTGATGATGAGCAAATTGGTCGAACTGACCAAGGGATAATTTTCAAAGGAGGAGTGTTCCCGAAAACCCGAAATCGGTTTAATATTAAGGTTTCAACCGCTATTAAGGTATTTTTGTATTATTTAAAAATCTAAACTATCTGTAACTGTTGAGATAAGCTTTCCAAATGTACACAAATCAATGAGTTTATTGGAAGACTCGGCGAGATTATCGAAACTCGACCATGAGAACATTATTCAACTCATTGCTGTTTCAAGATTATCTTTCACAGGTTGGCTTCATTTCTTTTATCCATTAGCGGGTTGGTTGATTGGGATTAAATGAGAGACTTATATGATCTCATAAACTAAATTAGAAAATACGTATTTTAAAAGCTTCTTAAAATTTAAGATGATTGACGTATTAAACACAAAATTTGTCATTCCAATGATAATTATAAACCTATTTCGGCTTTTAAATAAAATATATATTCCCAATAATCCACTATCTCACCAGAGAATAAAGTGTTTACTATGAAAAAAATCATAACAATTGTCTAAATTATAAAATAATAACGAGTTATCATCAAATATTTAGTGTTCCGGCCAATGATTGCCCTTGAATGGTTACCAGGCGGATCACTTGCAGACTTCTTTGCCACTGAAATAAGAGTAGGAAATTCATTATAAATTATATTTTCCACGATATTAATTTAGAGTAAAGATGACATGAGTAGGCCTCAAGTGCAATTACGTAGTATGCTATCAATTCTACATCAAATATCCAAAGCATTGAAATACATCCACGAATGTGTGGACGAGTTCGGACAAGAATTGACGCATGGTCGTATATTGCCACGAAATATTTTGCTATCAGAGCGTGACTTAAATAAATGTACAGCGAAAATTGGCGACTTTGGTGATCCGCCATATGACGAATACAACAATTGTCCAACTGTTACTTATTTGCCCCCGGAGATATTGTGTTGTGTTGATCGAGTACCTCCACACCGCCCTGAAAATGACGTTTGGTGAGTATGGCAGTTAGATACAGTACCGGTCAAAAGGTTGTAAACGCGGGGTTTTTCGAGCATAACTCAACGAATCATTTTTTTTTCTTATTTTCCTATGGCACTTGTCCACAAAGTTTCTAACGCTTTCAGAAATAACTAGTAAAAATTTCGGCTCAATATCGGATCTCGGAAACAAGTTATGCTCGAAAACCCAACGTTTACAACCTTTTGACCGGTACTGTATATATATTAAATTTGAAAATTTAAGGATGTTTGGTATTTTAACATGGCAATGCTTGACCTTGGGTGCACAACCATATTATCAGAAAACAGTGGAAGATATAAGAAAGTATGTGAACTTTTAAAACTCCAGAATAAATTAGAATTTGAAGATTCATTATACATTCTAGGCTTTCTCATTATTGTCCTAGATTCTAGATTCTAAATTGTTGATTGCTTTTGAAAAACTTTGACCGTTAAACCAAAATATTTTTCTAATTTTCTAGTAAATGCCAACAGATTCAAAATGTAATAAGGAGGAACTCATATGCTAGTTTCAGATGTTTCAAACTACCCGATAGAGGACTTCCTTGTCCACCAACCTGTCCACATGATGTGTAAGTTTTAACAAATACCCCTCAACTAAAAACTTTAAACCTAAAAAATGCTTTCAGATGTTCATTTGTAAATGATTGTCTCTCTGAAGCCCACATGCGTCCAAGGTTCTCATCCAGTATACATTCATCTATACCTAATAGATTGTTGGCGCTTAAACATGTGGTATCAACTAATTTACTACTTCATCCAATGCCTAACATATCCATGTGCACTTGCTTGGAACATCGGTGTCAAACTTTAACAAGTCAATAGCTATAAATTTCTATATCGATGCGGGTAATAATTTTGCTCAGAAAATGTGCAAAAACAACAATATTTTTTTCAAATATCAATAAATAATGATGTATAATTGTTTTTCTGATAAACAAATACCAACGTATACAAGGAATTAATCTTAAAATGAAGAGATTATGAATATGTATAATCTGCTCGTTTTGGATCATCGCATATTTATATGAGTATGCACAATCATTCGGTTATTTTATGATTTAAATTTTATTTATTTTATTACAACTCTTTGATTTATTAGTTCTTAAAATTGTTAGGAATAGGCCGGCCTGACTGTCTCATTTAAAATACATTTGAACCTTTTCCCAAAAGACGTTGACCAAGATTGCGTTGGTAGCGATTTGAAATCTCCTGGTTTGATTCTCAAGGAACACACACGATTCCGAAACGAAAAAAATGATATTTCTTATTGTGTTTCTCTTCATAAGTATATTGAACTTTCGACCTCCATACTTTTTTTATCTTCTTATGTCTTTCCTATACAAAACAGTCAATTCCAGATCGCGGAATTCCGGATTCCGGGCATTTTTCGATAGCTAATTTTTCCGGATGTTTAAAAGAATTGAAAGATTATAAACAAAACGATTATATATATATATAGTGCTGGCCATAAAGATATGAACAAATAGTTTTTTTAAGGATACCTTTTTCATATTCACCCGACCCATCTGAAATTTTTTCACATTGTTTTAACGGTAATTGTGATTATTCTGACACAAAATTAGACAGCCTATTCAAAAAATTATGAAAAATAACAATTTATTTGAAAAACCCGTCATTATAAAGAACAGAAGGAAACATGTCAAATTCTTAAATGAAATTGGTGAGAGAATAAAAAACAAGTTCAATACTTACTAGGGAATGGTCTGCATAGTGTTTGGAGTTACAGGATGTGACATATATCATTAGAAAGAGAAAAAAATCTACTTTCTAAATATAAAAATAGTTTCTGCAACGGACACAGCTATCTCGAGAAAATTGCGTCTGAAAATTTACTACGAAAAGGGCACTGAAATCCCCGCGTCGCAGCCACGAGGAGGTCAGTTTCATATACGCGAAGTTGAGGGGAAGATTTCGATGGCAGCGTAGTGTAGGCGGTAACTCTGCACTTTGCGCTTGACGGTGGCGTGACTGAGTTTTGCACGAAATTGTTATGAAAACACGCGCAAAACTGCCGCCAGAACAGTCAGCCACCGCACAGCGTCCTAACAGTTTGCTGCATCTTTGCGAAAAGCTATCGGAGAGCGTCCTAACAGTTTGTTGGAACTTTGCGAAAAGCCATCGGACAGAGTCCTGTCATTTTTGTGGAATTTTGCTCACAGCTTTTGGATTATTCCACCTCGTTTTAATATTGGTTTATATCCTTTACGTTAGACATAACAATATAATATTTATTCACTTATTTGTTTATATAAATAACAACTAAATAGCAAACAATAATTAATGCATTTAATTGAGCTCCTTGTATCGATTCAGATAGCTCCATTGTAGTGTTTCAATCTTCCTTGGCACGACGTACTATATAGATTACCACTTCGAAACGGGTAGGAATGCGCAAATGTCGTTTTCTAAAAAAATAAGATTGTTACAAAGGAATTGAAGTCCCGGTATGGAAAAGTGGAGTCCCGGTCCCGAGTCCCGGGTAGGGGAAACGGGAAGTTCCACTCCCGGGTCACGGGTCTATTAATTTTCAATTTTTTAAGCTCCCGACAGCCCGGGATTCGAAAAAACGTTGTCCCTCCCATTACTGATTGGTATGAAAATCATTCGAGGGCTTCTAGATCTTTTAAACCTAACTTTTAAATATGCTAAGTCAGTTGAAAGTTCAAATTATACTCATTCATTTGTTTAGACGTCTATTTTTTATAATATGCTTCCAATGAAACGAATTTAAATCACGTCTAATGAAAAAGAAAGAGCACATTATTAATTTCAACTGAAATAACATAAATAAAAATAATAATAATAAAATTTAGCCAACCCTGAATTATTTACCTTTGTCTCAAATGTGCATTGATTCGGATGACGGTTGTCCTAGTCTTGAAATATGTGCTCCTAAAATTATCCAATATATATTAGTTCGCCTTTACAAAACTTACAATTTGTGACCACTAATCTGGACATTCTTCCCATTTATATTGAAATTGTATTATGTTGTTAATCTCCATATTGATAGTTGTTGGTAAAATCTAAAATGGATATATCCTTAAATATTAATTGAAGACTTACTTTCCAGCCAGTCCTTCGGAACGCCTTACAGTATTGAATCCATCCTTGATCGGACCATTCATTCCAATTAGCATTGTAGTCTGAAATATTGAAATTAATATAATTCCTAATTAATGTTCTTGCTTACCTGTGATAGTAAATCAAACCTCCACGTATTGATCCTTTAGAATTGATCCCATCCGTAGAGATAATATATATTAGAATATTATAAGTCTTCAGGACTTATAAGTTAAGAATGAAATGAAAAGAAAAACTATTCAATAAAAACAATAACAAGTCAAAACAATAACAACTATAACTCATAAACAATGTCATCGATTGTTATTGAGCTCGTGATCAAAACATCAAATCAAAACAACAAGTCCATCCAAACCGAATAACCGAAGTTGATTACAATTAGACGATGCGTCCTAAATCCAAAAAACAACATGAAAATATAACAAGAATGTTGACTGTTCACTCGATTTGTTCTTTGTGTTTACGCTATCTAACACGATGAGTGGGTTTTCATGGAAAAAGCACCTCGCGTCCTAAACGGAGCCCTTTTCGTGCAAAACACAGTCACGCCACCGTCAAGCGCAAAGTGCAGAGAAGAGGGATGGGCGCGGAGTGAGGGCGGTAAGAGGGATGGGCGCGGAGTGTAGGCGGCGGAAGAGGGATGGGCGAGGAACCGTGACTCTCTGGTTCGAACCCACCCTGCGAAGTCTATTTTTTGTTTTTTTTTGCTTTTTTTCGATCGATCATAACAGGTCGTGGAGCAAGTTTCAGACATCGTCCATGTGATATCTGCATTAGAAACACTAGAATTCTGTGATATTCAACGTTTTTCGGGAAAAAAAAGTTGGACGAAAAATCTTGTTTTTCACATGGAGTATGGCTCTAATTTTTCATAAAAAATAAATTTTCATAAATTTCATAACTAGCGTTTCTCGGTGAAAAGGTCGTCGAAAGATTGGTTCAAGCGAAGTCTTCTCTCACTCACTCGTTCACGTTCCTTCCGATGTTGTTCATGGATGGGACAATGGGAAAGAAGGCTTTCATGGTTTTGTCAGAACCAACCGGAGCCTTCCCTCCGTCGCGCCCAATACACAACTGTCCGAACTTGGAGGTCAGATGTGGCAAGAATGATTCAGCCTCTGGACGCATACTGGAATGGGCCATGGAATGTAAGTTTGTCACTCATGCTCTGTGACACCACTCCATTGTTTTCAGAGCTTCATCAAAAAGTTCACGACTCATGCTTTGATCTTCCACCCGGACTATATCATTGCACAGCGCAATAATGCAATCTGGATGATTTCTCTATTGTATCACCAGTTTTCGGCAAAGTAATTTCAGAATTCGGACGGGGTGACAAACGGAGTGTATGAATCGAGGTATCCAGTCTTCTTCCATGAGTATTGAAAGAACGGCTGAAATTCCTTTGCCGAAAACTGGTGATACAATAGAGAAATCATCAAGATTGCATTATTGCGCTGTGTAATGATATAGTGCGACGGAGGGAAGGCTCCGGTTGGTTCTGACAAAACCATGAAAGCCTTCTTTCCCATTGTCCCATCCATGAACAACATCGGAAGGAACGTGAAGAAGACTGAAGACTTCGCTTGAACCAATCTTTCGACGACCTTTTCACCGAGAAACGCTAGTTATGAAATTTATGAAAATTTATGAAAATTTATTTTTTATGAAAAATTAGAGCCATACTCCATGTGAAAAACAAGATTTTCCGTCCAACTTTTTTTTCCCGAAAAACGTTGAATATCACAGAATTCTAGTGTTTCTAATGCAGATATCACATGGACGATGTCTGAAACTTGCTCCACGACCTGTTATGATCGATCGAAAAAAAGCAAAAAAAAAAACAAAAAATAGTCTTCGCAGGGTGGGTTCGAACCAGAGAGTCACGGTTCCTCGCCCATCCCTCTTCCGCCGCCTACACTCCGCGCCCATCCCTCTTACCGCCCTCACTCCGCGCCGATCCCTCTTACCGCCTACACTACGCTGCCATCGAAATCTTCCCCTCAACTTCGCGTATATGAAACTGACCTCCTCGTGGCTGCGACGCGGGGATTTCAGTGCCCTTTTCGTAGTAAATTTTCAGACGCAATTTTCTCGAGATAGCTGTGTCCGTTGCAGAAACTCTTTTTATATTTAGAAAGTAGATTTTTTTCTCTTTCTAATGATATATGTCACATCCTGTAACTCCAAACACTATGCAGACCATTCCCTAGTTAGTTGCAAAGACTTTTGCATCAATAACCGCCTGACATCTTCTCGGCATCGAATCCCGAGAGTGGAATCAACTTCCATACAGCTTTCAATTGAGCGAATTTCTGGTCGGCGTTCGAAGCCCGGAGACCTTTGGTTCGTCTGTCCGTTTCCTCCCACATGTGCTCGATTGGCTCGACACACATCATCCATGCAGGTTGGAAGCTGATACTCCCAACCGGGCCATACAATCCATACATTTTCAGCACTTCCGAACAGGTTGAACTTGGATTCGTCGGTCCAGATGTGTTTTTCCTAATCCTGTCGACTCCAGTTGAGATGAGCTCGTGTCCATGCAACGCTAGCTTTCCTCTATTTCTCACTAAAAAGTGGTTAACAAACTGGACATCGTACGTGGAGTCCTTCAGCTTGGAGACATCTTTTAATGGTTCTTCTAGATGGTGCTGGATCGTTGGGAGAATCTACGGGCAGTTGGATGCCCAGTGAGTTTCTCCTAGGGTCCTCTCTCTATGCTTTTATGATATTGCGATCCATACTCTGGGTGGTTCAACGGGGCCTCCCAGGCGATTTAGACGGTTTTCTAAATAATTCATTCTAACAAATAAACATTTTTAATCTTACCTGCTCGTTGAATTTTCTGATAATTGAGGAAGCCGTGGATTTAGCGATCTGAAAATGCTCCGAAAGAGCTCTAATTTTTAGACCTCGCTCAAAGCCTCTTACGACGACTTTTTTGATGTCAAGAGACACGTTTCTGGCTCCTATGGCTTCACCCATGTATAAAAATCAAATTCTAACTATTCTGGTAACGATAAAAAATGTTGGAAAAAAATTAAACACCAAACTCCGAAAATGGTCAAAAACTTAATTTTTGAAAAAAACGAAAAAGTTCAAAATTTCAAAAAAAAAATTATAATGTAATTTGCTTTTTTGCATTATTGAGTAACAATGTTATGCAAAATTTCAGACTGATCGGATAAATATGAAAAAATGTGTGCTCCAAAAGCCATTTGTTCATATCTTTATGGCCATCACTGTATAACCTTTAAAGTAATAAATAATTAATTAATAAAATATTGAAAAAATAATAAATTAAAAGGTAGTGTTCGTACAATTGGTGCGAAGTCTTTGGCAGTGAGACGCATGGCATCAGAGTGGGGATGATTCCAAAGTTGATTTTTCCAAGGTGCGGCTAATTCCAAAGTTTTTGATTAATTTCGGATTCAGCTTCTCGAATTTCCAAAAACTCCTACTCCGAGCAACTCTGGTCAATTCTAATTCAGTTTTATTCCTTTCTAAAACTGCTTATAACCTTTGCGGAAACGTAGAAGTTGTCACGTATTATTTAGATGAGATTGATTTCTTTTTTTAATAGACGAGAGTATTTGTCTCAATTTGGGACCATATCTTCAACATTTTAATGAAACCAGTTAAAGTTAAGGTATATTCACTAAATTATGAAGAAACACACAAAATGAAATATGATACATAAAATATTAAAATATATTCAAATGGAAATGTCATATATACATTAATGTTGCCATTAAAAAATAATCCATTTTATTTAACATTATTTCAAAAGTATATAGTTGTCTAGACATTTTAAATAGCAGAAATTGTAAAAGATCCACAAGTTTTAGCCAAATATTTTATCTTTAATATTTCGCTAACTGTAAAGATGAGTAAGGTTTAGAAACAGTTAATTTATATATCCACTCATACTTACTTCAACTTGCATACTTAGGAAATTTAGTAGTCTCTAAAAATAATTTTTTTCTAAAAAAAGCGGATCACCTCTCTACAATATTCACGGCTACGCTTCTTGTTTTGTTGCATTTTCTTATTTAAATGTTATAACATCAAAAGAAAAAATAGACTATAAACTGATGTTCACAACCACTAGGTTAAATTTGTTTGGTTTTTAATAAAGTTTTAAATAGAGTTCCAGTTATTTCATGCCCAACATTTTTGTGGCGAACTTTAATCTGAAAACAATATCTGTGATTCAGTTCAAAGTTGTCTTAAAACAATTGAAGAACATTATTTTTTACAATCTTACGCGAGCAAAATGTGAATGCATGATTAGTTTAATGCTTTTAAATTATAATGTTTTAGAATTCTAAAATTTAATTCTATAGTTAACTTTGTCAATTTTATATGTGCAAATGCCACTTATTTATGATTTAAAAAGTCTACCAAATCGTCTATAATTAAATGTTAACTGACAAAGAAATTTGTGATGAAAATCCAAGGGAACATTAAAGATTAAAGAAGGCAATATTTTTTTAGAATAAGAACATTTATTTTGATTTTCTATATTATTTTTGACTAGATTTTCCTGCACTTTCAGCCGTATGCGTTTTAAAAGGTAATGGTTTAATTAGCTTTATTGAAAAAGAAGACACATCTATTGGAATTTTTTTAAACATAATAGGAGAACATGTCTACGCGCCAAATGATAATGGTGATTTTGCTATATTCAACTGCGTATTATGAACTCTAGCATTTAAATTATAACAATTTTACATCTAACTGATTCAGATTTGTCTGAAACAATATTAAAATATAGTTAATTCTCTTAAATTTTAAGCTTTAAATGGTTTTTTGAGCTCATGCACGGCAAATAGAAACACCGGTTTTGCGATTTTTAAACGTGTGTGGAAGTTTTTACGTCTTTATAAGAAAAAGATTTTACTGCAATTTAAATAAGCTTGTCGTAAACTATCAAAAAAAAATATCTTTCTAAAATGTTATTTGCGCATGCTTATTGAGTTCATTCTATTACCATTCAAGTTGGAGGGTTCATGTATTTACGAATTTAATTAACGTGTATCTATAATCAAGTGGACGTTTTGGTAACAATCATAGATATAGATAAACATATAGCCGGATAACCAAAAATATCGCCAGTTTAATTCAAGTTATTGGCTCTGAAGGCAGTTTATAATTTTACATTAGTTGGTTCACCTAACTTATATACAGAACATAACATAGATGGGAAGGACTCCTCCCTCGGCTAGGGATTTTTCCTAAAAAAAAGGGGGACAGGGATATTAAAATCGGAAAAATTGAATCCCAGATTTTTAAGGTGTCTCTGCAGGGAGTTTCAAAAAAGGGGAACCTCTCTCGACTCATCTATGATATATAACTAGTGCCAAGAAGACGAAGAATCTTGATAAATGGTTTGCAAGAGCTCAATAATCGCACCCGCATAAATATGTGGTAAATAAAAAGTAAAAATTCCAAAATTTAATAGCACCTTACTAATTTCATCGTGGACTTAGGAATATTTTAAATTTTATATTGGTTATTTGGTAATCCGTTACATTTTACACCCCAGCTCCTACTCTCCTTATAGTATGGCGACCCGAAAAGTAGTGTTTGGTGTTGAGACGCTGTAAATTACTTGAAACCCGGAAGAGGGCTTATCATGGCTGGTTTGATAGCACACAATCTAATTATAATATTATTCATTTCAGAGATCGATGCCTCATGGAAGAGCAAAAAATTAGGTGCGGAAAAAAGGTCTTGTTTAGACAGCCACACGGCCACTAAGGCCATAGAATCTCTTCCTCTTTTGTTTATCATCAATGTTTGTTATCTATTTTTTGTTTATAATTTGATTAAAAGAAATGAAAAGTTTAATTTAAAAATATGAGAATGGATGAAATAAAAATATTGATGAGAAACAAAAGAGGAAGAGATTTGATGGCCTTAGTGGCCGTGTGGCTGTCCAAACAAGATCTTTTCTCCGACCCTAATTTTTTGCTCTTCCATTAGGCATCGTTCTCTGAAATGAATAATACTTATTAGTAAAATATTTAAAATACATAATAAAGAATCTCACCGAACCGAAATGAATGTTTTTCACTATTTAAACGTGTATTACTAATTTACACGTATTATGTTCATATAATTAGACATGTAATTGTTACTAGCCCGTCATAAACTGTCTAAAAGCATGCACTTCTTGTTGAAATTTACAATATGAGCAGATTTTCTGAACCTTCAAACTTAACCATTAAATTTGGTGCGCAGAATAAACGGAAATAGGAATTTTCTCACATCTCGACTAGAATCGTTGACGACCGAGGGTAGCCACCGATCCTTAACAATGTTGAGTATACGGATCAAGGGAAGGAGGCGAGACTCCAAAGGTCCTTTTTCATAGTGTATGCTCGCGTGTCTCGTATCTGTGGCACGCCAACTTCACCCCAACTTGTATGGTAATAGAATAAGCTCAATAAGCCTGCTCAAATATAAATTTTTAGAAAGCTATTAATAATTTTGGATAGTTTAAGACACGTTTAATTAAATCGCCTTAAAAAATTATTTGCTATGAAGACGTAAAAATTTTCCACACACGTTTAAAAATCGTAAAATCGCTATTTCGATTTGGCGTGCAACTTGAAATAAAGGTTTTCCAATTATTAAGCGTTTCTGAAAAAGCTGTCTTTTCAATAAAACGTTAATTTACAATAAATTAACTAGGCTTGTCTTGAACTATCTAAAAAATATTAATAAATTCCCAAAAAGTTTGGTATGAACACGTTTATTGAGCTCATTTTAGTACCATAGCAGTTAGCGTGCCCACAAATCAAACAATCCATAAAATTCTCTGGATATTTGGGGAACAACACCGTTAAATAAGACCACCAATTCAATATTTCGGGTGGCCTGCATTAACGATAAAAAGTGGATTCTCTACAATAACCGTAGACGTTCATTGGCTTGTGATAAGGCTTATCATTATTTCCCAAATCCAGCACTACGTAAAAAGAAAATGAAAAAAGTGCCCGCATCTTTAACAGTTATTAAACTAATTAAAGAATCATACTTTTAATCAGGTTCTCTTATAAGCGCTGTTGATATATATATATATTATTTACCATTATAACTATTTATCTCTTTCGTATTCAATATTATTAATAAGAAAAAGTGCAGAATTTGTGAATTATTCGTTCAAAAATTTCTTAGTGCAACCAATCAAACATCTAATTATTTGATTTGAACTGAAAAGTGCCAATTCATTAGCAACAACTTATGTTTTATAATCAAAACCATTAACAACGCTTTCTGCAGACAGAGCTACATGCCTTTAGATTCGCCTAATTATACAACTTAAACAAATTGTACATCAATTAGACAAAAAACATTTGCTCTCGTTTTTCCAGCTTGTAAAATGATCAACCGGTTTACTCGGCAATTATCCTCAAATCCATGCTTATCTGAAGATACGTATTAATCGTCAATGTGTTTGTTTGTTCGCTGGTCGTTTTTTTTGCAGATTAGAACAAATTAGGAGAGGTTAACGTGAAAATGAGATAGTCGAGCAAAAAAACAGAAGTAGAAGTAACGGAAGAAGTGAATATGCATGCACACAAATGAAGCATCTTTGAGTGGGTGTGTATAGATATGTGCATGTGCTTTGTTCTATAATAAAAAAAATAATTGTTAAGATATATTTGTGCTCATATTAATAACATTTTTTGATAAAACTTTCGGATGATCAATTATTATTATTAATGTTATCGAAATAAGTGAATCTAATTGTTGCACATTCATAAGTACAATATCCGCGGAAATGTCTCTTAATTATCCAAAGATGTGGGAGGTGCTACAAATCGACGCACTCTTTTTTCAACTCAAACCCTCTTGTTTTTTTTTATATTATAACTAGATATTCACATATCAAAAATTCTTATGTTTCTCTTTCAAAGTACTCTGTTTTCATTTTTCTCAAAACTATTTATTCTCTTCTCGCTTAATTTATAACTTCAATTCAAGTTGTTTTGTTGAATTTTTTCCAGCTTCTTTTCTTAAGTTATTATCGCTTCATCTTCAGAAAGCAAATGCAAAAGCCTCAAATCAGGAATGGAACAATTTAGGAGATAATTACCGAAACTAATTGACAAGGAGATTTTCTTATTGTATTTTGGGATAACAATGAGATCAAATTCAGTAATAAGTGTGGAGAAGCCAAATATGATGATGTGCCCATTCTCGTTGTATACATCAACTGTAATATTGGCGTTCTTTCAGTTTGTATTCACATCAATTTTAGCGTAAGTTTTTTTTCTATTTTTGAAGAGTAAGGGAAGTATTATAATAATTTTTAATAATTTGAGATTCAATAAGATAAATCAGTAACTATAGAAACTAATGAATCTAAAAAATATTATTTGTATTATTGATACAAATGATGATTAAAATATGCAGAGTAATTGAAGCATTATAAATTTTATCAAACTTCTTAAATGAAAATAGTTTTATTTAAGCAAGCATATAAAAAAAATAAAGCGAATCCAGATAATATTGAAAAATTCAATAATTAGAATAGATATACCTCATTATTTTAAAGAAAATTTTATTTTTCTAGTTATAAGATATCTTTTCGTTATACGGGATCATAGAAAGTAATGTTACCGTTTATTTTCAAAGTTGTTTTTTTTATATAAGGCTATTATTCTCCTTTTCAGAGATCGGTGCCTTGTGGAAGAGGAAAAAAATTAGGATGGAATGAGGGTCTCGTTTAGACGGCCGCATAATTGTGTGTTGTCTCAAAAAATAGGCATTACTTTTATTTTTTATGAAAATAAAATAAGAACTATCAAATTCTCATAACTTGATAATAAATATTCACTATACACCAGAACGTCAAATGGAAATAACGATTTTCGGAGTTTACAGCGAGTTTAAAAATTTTTTCGTCTTTTTAACAAAAAAGGTTTTACTACAATTTGATTAAGTTTTTCTTAATCTATCTAAAAATTATAATACCTTTCTGAAAAGTTAGATTTAAGAACGTTTACTGAGCTCGTTTTATTACCATACCAGTTGGCGTGCACCAGAAATGGGCGGAGTTAGGATTCCTAAATTTTATATTTTAATTCCAAATTTCGAAAAATCTCTCTTCATATAAACCTAAACGCTAGATACGAGCGGAATTCCGGATTTCTGTCGTTTTACGAATCCTAGTTTCCATTCCTAGTTTCGGTTTCCGGAGTCCGGATTCCGGAACTCATAAACTTCGATTCCGCCCATTTCTGCTACACACAACTCCACAGTTGGTACCTTTAAGCTGTAATGCTATTACTATCCTTATAAAATGAAAAAATACTTCAAAGTTTCTTTAACCACATAGTAAGAAATTTTCTTTAAGCCTGTGTAACTTTAGTTAGAAAATATTTTATTCACAGACCGTTAAGCACGGTATGCCGGTTTCATTTCGGTATCACTGAAAACCGAACGTTTTTCTAATTATTTAGGTTATTTTTGTTGCGATTAATTTATCATTAACAATTAGAGCTATAATATTTAATTTTATACAATATATTTGCTGTCGATTGATTTTCCTATGATTTGTAATTTTATTTTTAATTTCACAAAAATACAAATATCCAATATAACGTGAGCTAGAAATTTTGAAGAAACATAATGGAAACAGATAAATTGAATATTTGTTTCCTGTTCTTATTGAGACCATTTGAAAATAATCAATATAATTTGAAACTGGATTATAAATTTTTTTTATTACTTTATATTATCGTTTTCAGAGATTGGTGCCTAATGGAAGAGCAAAAAAAAAGAAAACATTATAGTAAAACACATTTATAACATTATAACTACACACTATTTTTAAGGTATTCTTACCTTTAAGTTTTACCGAAATCAAAAATATATGTCAATTAATTTAAAGCATGACTTAGGGGAGAAGGGAAGATCGATTGTTCACTATACACTTTAATATTTAATTGGCTATTTACATGCGAATATATAAAAGCATAATTTTTAAATAATAGAGTGGAAATTAATAGGTCAATGTAACGAAAAGTGAGAAAATTGAAATTCGAAATTGAAATCTCACTAAACTGTGAGGAGAAGATTGTGTTTCTTTGTGAAAACTATTAGAAAATCACAATCCCACAATAATAGATTACTGTATACACAAGGCTTCACGTTAAACTTTATTAATCTATCTATCTCTCTCTCTCTCTCTGATACCATGATAAATTTCAATTAATCTAATCCAAATGCTATTGGTCTCATTAGATAGAACGATCCCAGTAATACTAACTTAAAATTACATATTGTTTTGGGGCTGAGTCAGTAGATAACGTTTAGTCGTCACTGTTTGAAAAGCAAAGTCAGCAACAAAATCCAAATTTTAAATTTTTTGTAAATTTCGAATAGACCTGATAATCTAAAATATTCATGTAGTGTCAGTAATGGACGGAATTTGCAATTTTCATAAGGGGTTTCTGAATTCTGACTCCACTGATGTATAAAAATTTTAAAAAAAAGTAACGATTCTCCATTGTCGGTATTATAAGTAAAGTTATGAAGAAATAAAAAGATGTAGACAAAACAACAAAATATGTCAGATTAATATATTCTGCAACATTAGAACGAGTCAAAACACAAATTGCGACAATGAGAATGCCTTCCGGCAAACAAAAAAATCCTAACTTAAAAAAAAAGTTTTTTAATACCACCTTGTCTATATCCTTGTTTTACCTCAAAAAATAAATTTTCCAATTGTTTAAAATTTGAAACTTTTAATCAACAAGTAATTTAAATTTTCACTTCTTTATGAATTCTACCATTCAATTAAACTTATCAGATTTGACACAAACAAAAGAGGTTCTAATTAGAGCACTTTTAATTATTTTTTTTTTTCACACTGCATATTTAGCGAAGGACTTCGGCTACCTTTTGCTTTCGATGAGAAGCAAAGAAGAGCAGTTGTCGAAAATTCTGATTTTTGATATTTCATTTCTAACCCTAAAAAATTATAAAATTTAAAAATGTAAGAACAAATTAAAACCACAGTTTTGTAGAGCAGAAATAACGCTATCAGATAAATATATAAACTTTACACAAACAAGCAGAAAATTGTTCTGAAGCAATAGATAATATTAAACTCTTCGAACTTATTCCTCAACTCAATAGTAATATTGTACTCTTCAAAGATCGGTGCCTAATGGAAGAAGAAATAGAAAAATGTGGGTCTCGTTTGGACAATAATATGTCAACAAAGGACTTTTTCATCTATCTCCTCTTTAATGTGTTATCCTTTTTTTTGAAACAACAAAAAATGATGAGATTCAAAAGAGTGCCAGGCAAAACGAGACCGTTGTTTTCTTCATATTTTTTTCCTGTTCCATTAGGCACCTATCTCTGAAAAGAACAAGACAAAACCAATAAGTTATTAATTAACACAAATGTTTGAGTATTTCCAAACGAATCTTTAGTTTTTAATGCGCTGTCAAACTTTTAAATTTTGTTTTAATATAAGTTTTAAGGCCTAAAATTGGGAGGGTGGAATATTTTTTGTCACTGATGTTCCACCTGCAATAGTAAAAATATTCTAGTTTCTAATTTATTCTGTTAAATCGAAAAGTATCTATCAAATGGGATATTGTCTGAATGGTTTTTTTTTTTAATATTCATAATTCACTTAAAACTATTCTCAAATGTCAAATTTCGTGTGGCTTAACATTCAAAGATTTTAGATTTTCTTTTCATTTCCTATAGACTGATTTCCAAAATAGAATAAATGATTTGTATTGTCGGTGTAGGTTGATGAAAAATTAGGGGTAAAGGAGCATACCGAAAAAAAGATGGTCTCGCTTGGGCTGGTGTAGATTTAATTTGCAATTTGTTTATTATTTCGCATTTCTTATGTGTTGTATTATGTAGTATGTATTATGTTGATGTAACAACCAATTTAGTAAGAGAAAACAATATAAAACAAAAATGTGATGAAAAAAAGAAATGCGAAATAATAAACAAATTGCAAATTAAATCTACACCAGCCCAAGCGAGAACATCTTTTTTTGCGGTATGCTCCTTTATTCCTAATTTTTCATCAACCTACACCACGACAATATGTAGGACATATTTAATAAATAATAATAATTACATTTGTTTAAATATTTTTAAAGTATAATTATTTCAGAATTCTATATCGAACGAATCTCGAAGATCCAACAACCATTGTAAAGATTGTTTTTTGGATTCATGTGTGCTGCTCAGTAACAGCCTTATTATTTTTTGTATTCTGTATGCTGAAACGGAAATTGGGTAGCTCTTATCAAATTGTACTACATGCTTATTTACTGACAGTGGTAAGTATTGTTTTAATATGCTACTAATTGTTATTATATGACCAAAAATCAAATAATAAAGCCCACGAGCTTATTGAATCGCCTCGCCTAGGTGTTGTTTATTATATATAGAAATAATCTATTCATTATTGTTATGCGTGTTCAGACCAAAATTTTTTGAGGGGGTATTAGAAGATGATATTTTTAGGTTTCATCTGTTTTGTCTGCGTCACCAACTATGCAAATAAGTAAACAAATGTGAATTAAATATATTAAGTAGAGCAAAAACTAAACTAAAACCAAATAAACTCGCAAAAGTTTTATGGATTTATTAGCATGAAAAAGAAAAATGTTTATTAGTTTGATTAAAAGCCCAAGTTTTATAAGTTTAAAATTAAGAAGGAATTTTGCAATTAGCATAGGTAGCAGGGTTGGAAAAGATCACATTTTACTACCGGTTCCGCCGTTTGACCGGGTCCCAACTATTGATTTTGTCTGTCCGGATTACTGAAGTAGACCCACTTTTCATCAAAAGCTGCAATTCTACGAATAAAACGGTAATATCTTGTGGATTTTCGAGCAGTTTTCGACAGGTCTCGACAGGTTTTTGAGCTTGAATTTCAGTCAATGCATGAGGTACTTCTCGGTAACGTCTATTGACTTTCCCAAGAGAGTGAAGGTGTTGACAACTGATGTTTGAGGAAAATCGAACTCGGCCGACAATTTGCGAGTATTTATTGATGGATTGGCTTCACGGATTGCTTCAGAACTCTGATTCTCCACAGCTTCACGTATTGCTTCAGAATCCACTGTCGTAGGTCGGTCTGAATGTGTCTTGTCCTCGAGATCAGTGTCGCCGTCGTTAATTCTTTTGAACCAATTTCGCGCAGTACGATCCGAGACCATATTGTCGCCTTCAACTTCGCATATCGTTTTTGTTGCTGCAGTTGCCTTGAAGCCTTGTTTCCAGTAATGACGTAAAAGAACACGCATTTTGGATTTTTCCAAGTTTCTTCTACAAGTTAAAAAAAATTTAAATAAAAGACCAATTAAGAATTTTAATATATATTTATATATTATGATAGAGTTATTCAAGAGCTTTAAAAAAAAAAATATATATATATATATAACACAGTTATATAAAAATCTTTATTGGGTAAAAAACAATTAGACAAAAATATATAGGAAATCGAAAAAAATATTGGGTTCGCCCTAATTATAATCAGTCTTTCCTGAGGTCTCCTTTATCCGCTTTTGGTGTTTAAAGTGTCAACTTGACTTCATATCACGTTGACGTCAAAGCGCTCGCACATTTGACACGTCGATTACTTCAATACTACACGCCAATACACGCCAATGAGATGATTTTGCAATTTTTAAACAAATTTTATTAAAAGCCACCTGTAAATTAAAAATAAGTATTTTCTTCAATTCGCACCAACCGCTATTGTAATAAAATAAGCTCAGTAAACAGGCTCAAGCATAGCTTTTTAAAAATATGTTAATATTTCTAAAAAGTTTAAGACAATTCTATTTAAATTGTCGTGAAAACTGTTTTGTCAAGACGAAACAATTTCCAGACACGCTTAAAAATAGAAAATCGTTATTTTCAGTTGGCGTACTCCTGCGCTTTAAAGTTTTGGCGGTTATGTTCAAAAGAATTTTATGAGCTCCAGTTTAATGAATTAATTTGTCGTGAGTTTGATTAAAGAGTTTGATGGAAACTCCAAGAATCTAACTTAATAAAAAAGTCTATGAAAACAGTAAAAGTTTATATTAATTTTTTCAATAATGTAGGCACGCCGAGGGCAGCCAATAGAAAAATCGTCTTCACATAGAAAGAATGATCAACGAAATTGACCACTCGTTCAACAAATTTATTCTTTTTCGTTCTTTTTTGTAAAACAGTATTTTGGCTATAATAGGAGAACTAGTGATTTTTATGAAACGTAAGATATATCATTCTGTTGCTCGTAAAATTCTGAATTTTTTGAAATGCAACATGACGCGGTTACGGTAATTAACGTGTATTTTACAGTCGATTAAAATTTTAAACTTTAAAAAATCATAACTTTGCTTAAACGACGAATCTAATTTAGAGACAAGTATATTATTGCTCATCGTTATGTCCTCTATCAATAAAGTCTTAATCTCATAAATTTAAAATAAAGTTTTCGAGATATTCTAACTTAAATTTTAGCTCTTTACAATACATTAATCTGATAAAAATGTGTAATTTTGTGAGTTTTCATGATTTCTAGCATGAAGATTGGATAAAAAAAGCAAACTAAAATCCATATTAACGAAGATTTTTCAAAAATCGGATTATCCAGCCCTAATTTCCTTAAAATCAGTTTTCACAAAGAACTCACAATCTTCCTCGTTTTCTGAGCCCTGAAATAACAGAAATACGGAAATCATTTGAAAAATGATAAATAAGCTTGAAATAATTATAAAAAACTAAAAATATATTATTTTTGGTAAAATTGACACAAAATTGACGTTGCTCTGTAACCATGGAGCACCTTATTTGATAATTTTGTAGAATGGGTCTGATTTGAGATGTTACGAAGTCTGATGTCAAGAGCATATTTTGCACAACAATTTAACACTAAAAGTTAGCAAATTATGTTTGATTGGTGCTTATAGGAACATTTTTAAGTAAAAATCATATATGGCTCATTTAAGTGGCCATTTTTTGAATTTCATGTTTCTGTACTGACTATAGTCTTTACAAACATTTATTCTAGGAGATAAACTTAATAAAGTTAAAAGGTTTTACGTTTTAAGTACTTTAAGGCCATTATAAGGTGCAAAATTTTAGAATCAAATAATTTGAAAACGCTCTTTTAAATTTTTGAGATTAAGACTTTATTGATAGAGGACATAACGATGAGCAATAATATACTTGTCTTTAAATTAGATTCGTCGTTTAAGCAAAGTTATGATTTTTTAAAGTTTAAAATTTCAATCGACTGTAAAATACACGTAAATTGCCGTAACCACGTCATGTTGCATTTCAAAAAATTCAGAATTTTACGAGCAACAAAATGATATATCTTACGTTTCATAAAAATCACTAGTTCTCCTATTATAGCCAAAATACTGTTTTGCAAAAAAGAACAAAAAGAATAAATTTATTGATTTCGTTGATCATTTTTTCTATGTGAAGGCTGTTTGCCGTTGGCGTGTGTAGGTATTAAAGAGTGAGTACCATAGCTGTAGTTATACTTTTTCATCTAATTAAATTTCAGCTATTGAATGGATTGACTTCGCTGTTTGGAGTCTTATATGTTCCCTTATTCTTCCTTCAAACGGAACACTCGCTGATGGAAGGCATCGACTATTTCATATGTTTTGCAAGCTCAGCCGGTTTACTTGGTTATCAATGGGTTGTCAAAACATTAACTGAACAAATGCTACCAGTCATGGAGCAAGATTTCAAAGTTTAACAGTATTATGTTTTGTTCTTGTTTTATAAATATTTTTGTTTTAATTTTTATTTAATAAAAACTGTATAATACCCGTTATCAATAACATCTACCAGTAAAAATATTACAAAGAAAAACAAATTAACTAATTATTTTTAACAACTTCTTCCTATTTCCTAATGTTATCCTGTCCAGTGGGCGAATTTGTAAAGCTTTTTCATAGAATACTAATGCTTCCTCGTATTTTTTATTTGCGTGAAGAATCGCTCCATAATCGGCCAATGATTCAAAGGAAAATGGTTTCAACTTGACCATTTTCTCATAATATTGTTCAGCTTCAACATTTTCCCCATATTCGCGTAAAACATTTGCTATTCCATTAATTGCAACGAAATTATTTGGATCTTGTTCAAGAACTTGTTTGTATAATCTTACGGAATGATGAAAATCTCCCTGTAATATACTTGAGATCATTAGTGTAGGTAACCAATTCTTGCCTTTAAGTAATGCATGTGAGCTAAATTTTGAATAACCGCTAATGAATTCGGAGCAATTTTGAAAGCAATTAATAGATATTCTGCTGCTTCACTTGATCGGTTCTGAATATTCTAATGTGATTAATACATTTTTAAGATAGGATTTACTTGTTTTATTCTTAGATTCGCTAATGATAAATAAGAATTCACGTGAAGTGGGTTGATTTCTAGGGATTTTGTAAACAAATCATCTGATTTTTGTTTGTCTCCTATTTTCATATGACATAATCCCAGCTGATGGTAAATTGATGGTAAATGTTCATAGTTCGGTGGCGCTAATGAAACAGCCTGGAAATCAGTTTTATTTCATTTATTAAAAAGAAACGAATGAACCTTGTTTAAAAATATTATCGATTCGTAATATTCTTGAATCTCATATAAGAATTTTCCCTTATTAAATGCACAAGAAGTTATCATTCTTATTTGAAACTGATAGTTCTTGGAATTCGCTGGATTTGCTGTGATACATTCATCAAGATACTGTAATGATGTATTCCTTGACTCGTGTTGCTCCCACAACAAAAGTGCTAAGTTGAGTTTAGCAGCCGGGAAATCGTAGCGATACCGTATAGCTCTCTTGTAATAATCAATGGCGTTTTTAGTTTGATTTAGCTGTTTTGTTAGAATAGCTCTATAATTCAATGAATATATTTTCAACCCATCGCCATAACACTCACAGATTATACCAAGTATCAGCCATTGTTGGACGATGCTCCAAAGATTTTAAATAACTTTGTTGAGCTTTTCTCAGCTCATTCTTTGATGAATATACATATCCCAGATTAGCGTAAGCTTTAGCTGGATTAATGGGAACCGCGCTCTTGAATAACATTTCATCGTTTTTCCAATCCTTAACTCGCTGTGAAGAAGTTTGTGAATATGAGCATAATAAAATGACTATTAAAAGATTGGCTATTTTTTCATCTTTGTGATTCGAAGAGCTAAAAATTAAGATTTTTAAAAATATTTCCCTTCTAATTGTAAGATATTACTATTTCTTATAAACAAATCCAATAATCAGGGAAAATCCAACAGACGGTAAGTATAGGACCCTTTCTGCTACAACGAATCCAACGTATGTAAACAAGTTAGAGTACATTAAGTATGGCAGAACAATGAAGCTAATTATAAATAAAAGCTGACAATTATCCTATAAAATATGTAAATTATAAGATGGTTTCTTTGAAAAGTACCTTAAGAGTATCATCTAATGTCGTTGAACTCTTGTGGAGCACTTTATTAACCACCGCCGTGATTAAATCCTTGTTTATCAACTTCAATAGGGAAAACCCAATGAATATGTAAAAAATGAATATTTGTGGCACTCTATAATCGTTAATCGATTTTATCATTGGTATTGAATCAAGGGACCAGTCGAAGCAGAGCTGAAATTAAACAATTTAGTTTTTTTGCAAAGAGTTCATTTGATGTTTCAGTTTTTATCCTGAATTTCAATAGTCTTAGTAGGTGTTAGGGAAGATTAGAACCTAAAGCCACTTATTGAAATATTATTTCAAGCGGTTTTAATAATAAAAATGAAATCGGATAACAAAACGAATGTTATAATAGTTAAATGTGTAGAAGTAACTATTGCAGCCAATTAGCATAACTTTTTGCGTGCTAAGCCCACGAGAACGCAAATCGGTTTTTTTAAGGAAAGGCGGAAAACTGAAATGATACTCAAAAAACGCCGGAAATCGGAAAACGGAAAATGGAAGATGGAATTCCGTGCAACCCTTATGAAAAGTGTGCTTGTAAGAAATTTTTTAAATAATTTCTATCAATTGTGTGAGTTTAAATTCAATGTAGTCTATCCAATCGTCAATTCTTAACAATTATTTTCTGGGCTTTAATCATAGATGGCCGGATTCCGCATTCCAGCCCTTTTTTTATTCTCAAAGTTTATATTTTAATTCCGATATCCGAAAATTAATGCCCTTTAGCCCTAGAGGGGACGAAAATTCCCTATTATTAAATGTGATTACGGTTCTGGAATTGAAAAACTTCCATTCAGCCCACCTCTGGTTTCCATGGCTTGAATAGACTAATTATGAATAAAAGCTCACAAAGTGAAAAATTTAAAAAAGGATTGTCACGACAATTAAAATGGGAATACTGCGAAATACAGGATTCCGTAACTCTGTGATTACTCTATATAATAAATGCGACAGAAAGTTCAGAATCAAATCGAAAGATAGGGTATTATGTATTTAAAGAAACTGAAAATTTTCAAAATTTATGTTATATTCCATATCATTCCGTTACTTAAGGAATGGAGGGATACTCTAAATTAACTGAAAGAACTTGATGAAGTGCAATATATCATTAGATTCGCCTCATCGCAAGGACTCCAAATATGTCGATTAGATTGAATAACTTTTCACACGATCCATGATAAAAATTAATTAGAGTACGTGTTGTTAAGAAGAGTATTTGCAATTTTGAGTTGGGGTATGATTTTTATTTGTTATTTATGCTTTATTTTTCTTATTTCTCATTTTTTTCGCATTTTACAAGTTTCACTAATTTTTTATTAACTTATTTTATTTTTATATTGTCGTGGTGTAGGTTGATGAAAAATTAGGGGTAAAGGAGCATACCGAAAAAAAAGATGGTCTCGCGTGGGCTGGTGTAGATTTAATTTGCAATTTGTTTATTATTTCGATCCTAAATATAATACATTATACCTAAAATTTTTATAATAATAATTATTATGTTGATTTAACAACCAATTTAGTAAGAGAAAACAAAATTGTGATGAAAAAAAGCGAAATAATAAACAAATTGCAAATTAAATCTACACCAGCCCAAGCGAGACCATCTTTTTTCGGGGTATGCTCCTTTACCCCTAATTTTTCATCAACCTACACCACGACAATAGCTATAAGAAATTGATAATTACAATTTTCTTTTCATTAAAAATAAAAGTAATAAATCTGATTTGATCTAGAAATTTTGAAGAAGTATAATGAAAAACAGAGAAATTATTAACATAAATTGAATATTTGTTTCATGATCTCTTTGAGACCATTGAAAATAATTTTAAAAAATGCTGAAATTGAAATTGAAATTTCTTATATTTTGATAATACTAATAAAAATACTAAAATTTACAAGACCACTCAGAATAATTTGATGTGCAGCTGCTGTCCGATTTGTTTCTACTGATCGGAACAAGGTTATCTTTGTAGAACGTGTGTCTCTGCTTATTAGAGATATTTGGTATGGAAGGAACCAGTGTTGCACGGAAATAGTTTTTCAAACGGAAGACGGAAAATGCGGAAAATGAAATTGAAAATTAATTTTTCTAAACGGACGGCGGAAAATGGAAAATAGAAGATCGAATTCCGTGAAGAAGATTTAACTACTAGGAATGGAATGAAGCTTTTTTGCTGTTTATATTCGCTGACTATTCTCTTATAATAGTTCGATAATGTTACACAACACTTGGAAACTCCATTCAATTTTTCTACTTTTTTCCATTTATTCAATTCCTTACTTACAAGCTAACAATAAGATGATTTCTCCTCAAATTGGTCCCTCTCGGAACCGGAAAGGTGGCATTGCACACTTTCTATATCGAGCGGGATTGCACGGAAATCAATTTTTTCTTACGGAAAACGGAAAACTGAAGATGGAAGATGGAATTCCGTGCAACCCTGGTATGAATCATTATATTAATAATCTCACTAGGGAGATCATTTTTGGATCCAAAAGGTTTCGGTCTGCCTTTACATGGTGATAGCTGAGGCTGAAACTTTACATGGTGATAGCTAAGTGGGTTAAAAAAAGGCTCAAAGTTACTACCTGAACTTTCCTGTGTTATAACAGTAGAAAACCCGAAACCCCGAAACCTTTTGGATCCAAAAATGATCTCCCTAGCCAGTAAGATATTTTAATAGGATGGGATATAACGACTCAGTGATTTCTTCCAATTTTGGACAAGCTTTATGTAATTCTGAGTCTAAAAAGATCCTTTTTGTACAAAAAATGTTGATTTAGAGTCTATTATAGAAATAGAATTATGTACATTATACGCTTATTCCATGTAACTGGAAACTCACGTTTTTAGGAAAAAGTATTAGAAGTGTGTTGAAGACTGGAAGGTAAAGAAACGTCAAAGTTCGTGTTATGATTGATTCTTCGTGTGCAATTGGATTGTCATTTCTCGAGAAAATCGGTTGCTTGAAATCATTTACTGTCAATCTCAAATAACATATAAGACACGTTGCTCCGATCAATTCGACAACCCTTTTTGAACATTTCTGAAAAGAGACAAACATTAAACGAATCCCTTTTAAACAATTAACTAATTCAATTTTCCATCATTTTTTTCATATTGTCAAGGTTATTTGATGTGCGCATCGTTTAAGATGAATACAATTGAATCCAAAACAAAAACAATAACAAACACAATGGATGAGGTTTCTTCGTATTCATCGTGTTTCCCGCAATTAAACGCCTTGGCCTTCATTAAGGTGTTTTTACCGTTTTGTGTGTTACCTACGAATGTCAAGATCAGGCGGATGTTGTGTGATCGTTGACTAATTGCTTTCGGGCGTATTTTTGATCGAATATTCTAATTTCGGTTTTCCCTCTTTGGAAATATTATCTCATTGAAATGAGTATCCCATTATAATATTCTCATTCAATTTATTTGAAATCAATTCAATTACATCCCATTTATTCATATTTTTGATGGCAATTAATGACCAGGAAACGCGATGAAAACAAGATTCTATCACATTATATTATGCAATACTAGTATTAGCACACCTTTTGTGATAAGCAACTTACTTTAGACGATAAAAATAACACTTGGAATATGGCTATTAATGGCAGGTGTATTATTGCAGTTTCCTTGCATAATATTGATAATAATGATAAGAATATAACAAGTTGCAAGTTCTGTTAAAATGATATACTCCGAAAGGGTCATTCAGACTTACATCTTTCCTTTGGTATAATAGTAATGATAGTAATATTAAAGTGGTTGATAAGAGATCGGCACGACCGACGACTGAGCAGGTGGCTTCCGTGTTAATAGGGTGCAAAGAAAATATTAAAGATGTGATCAATGCATTATTTTCTGAAAATATTACAGGTATCATCTATTTATCAATGCTTTGTAAGCAACAGTCTCGCTGATTACAAAAAACGTTTTTTCGACTTATGATGGTTTATTCAGTCTGAGGTCACTTTTGGTATAAAAACTCTACAAAGTTCTTAAAGAAATAAGAACAATATTTTCAGACCTTCCAACTTAACAATATCATTTGGAGTGTGTCTTTAATATCATACATTTATGAGTATAATACATTACTGTATGAGTGTTTATCATTATTAGGAAAAATTGGCTGATGCTCCTTTCTTATAGACCAGCTCAAAACGACGATTCCTCTGAGTTCAAGATTTAATAGGAGTTTTCAAACTATGTAACTTAAACTTTTCAAAATGCTCATTAAAAATCCTTTTAAAAAACTTAAATTTGCTAGGGCACTCCACTGCCAAGAAACCGCGCCGCATTGCAAAAGACTTCGCACCAATTTCAAATACTACCTTTAATTTATTTTTTAAATGTTTTATTTATCAGTTAACGCTTCATTCTTCAGAAATTTTAAAGAATTAATGAAAATAAATGCTGAGTACCTAAATTAATGTACCAGAAGAGTCAATATAAATGACTTATAAGTATTGAAAATATGAAAATAAAAAAAAAAATTTAAAGGTTGAATTTGCAATTGGTGCGAAGTCTTTTGCAATGTGGCGCGGTTTCGTGGCAGTGGAGTGGCCAGGGTATAATTCTTATGTTCTGATTTTGGTATTAAATTTCAAAATATATTATCAAAATATAAGAAATTGAAAATTCAATTTCAACATTTCTAAAAAAATTATTCTCAAATAGTCTCAAAGAGAACATGAAACAATATTCAATTTATGTTAATAATTTCTCTGTTTTTCATTATCTGTGCTGTATTTATTCGAATGTTCTAGATAAAATCAGATTGATTACTTTTCTTTTTTTATGAAAATAAAACTTTAATTGACAATTTCTCATAAATTAATAATAATTGTATAGAAACAGAAGGCTTACATTAAAATTAAAATAAATTCAAATTTTTTAAATTATTTATACATTTTTTTAATTTTCAATTTTAAGTTAACTATTAATTCTTGATTAAATAGAGAGTTTTATCTTTTTTTTGATATATTAACTATCTCAATAACATATTTTTAATAGGCTGGGAAATTGTGTGGATATAAAAATTCAGTGATTTTTCCGATTTTGAACAAGCATGATGTACAGCTGCTCTCCGATTTGTTTCTACTGATCGGAACAAGGTTATATTTGTACAAGGTGTGCCTTTGGTTATTACAGCTACACGCCAACTGAAATGCTCGATTTTAAAAATTTTCTGGACATATTACACAGCTCCACGTAAATATACCAATTTGGTTTGTTGACACGCTTAAATGTACATCAAAAACCATTCCAGTCTACAAAAATATCGACTGTATAATTAACATGAGGGGTCTAAAATGAGTCCCGGCTTAAGCTTGCTCAGTTGGCGTGCAGCTATTTTATTTGGTAGGAGTTATATTAATTATTTAAGTACGATATTTTAATAGGGTGGGAGATATTTTAATAGGGCCGAAAACTGCTCGAAAATCCACAAGATTGCCGTTTTATTCTTAGAATTGTAACTTGTGATGAAAGTATGTCTACTTCAGTAATCCGTACAAAAAAAATCCTTCTCGCGTAAACGGATAGTCCTACTAGACGGGTTTTTTTGTGGATATAAAGACTCAGCGATATCTTACGAATTTGAATGAGCAAAACATAACTAACCATTTCGACGTGATTTAGAAAAATTTGAAGAAATAATGAAATAAAGAGAAATTAGTAAATTAAATTGAATATTTGTTTCGTGATCTTATTGAGAACATTGAAAATAAATCAAATATGTTGAAATTGAATTTTCAATTTCTTATATTTTGATGATAATACCGTTATTTTTTTAAGTCTTACAGTACCGTAATATTTGTAGAATTTTGTTAATTAAACTTATAATTTCGTTATTCTGTAGGAGTTCACGATTGCGACGTCCGTCATCGAAAGTAGTTAAATCGTAGAAAACATAATAAAACAATTGATGAAAATTAATAAGTTAACAAAACCGCGGAAAGTTTTCAACCGAGCGCATATTTGGGAACTGCTTTTTATTTTATTAGAGTACGATTCATCAGAGATTGGCGGAATTCCGGATTCCATATTCCGTCCAATTTTTCATTCCGAATTCCATATTCCGGATTAAAAGTTTTAAAATGTGATTCCAAGTTCCGGATTCCGGAATTTCAATTTTCATTCCGAATTCCGCATTGTGCATGCCGGATTCCGAAATTCAAAAACTGCCACTCCACCGATTTCTGGTGTTCTTTTTTTTATTTGTTTATTTTTATTGTTTGTAACTGCTTATTGGCTTTAACTGTTAACAAAATTCTACAAATATTACAGTAGCTTCATTTAGCATCATCCTTTTAGTATGTTCCACAAAATTAATTACAAGAAATTTGATTTTATTTTTTCTTATAAAAATAATTGTATCCCTGCATTATTCCTGATATATAATTGCATATCTCTTATTTTTTATATATTTGAAATTTAAAATTCATTGTTTATTTCCATTCCCTTTTCCAAAACTATTCACATATTTCAAATATTCACCCATTATATTCCATTCTTGTTAAATGTTCAAAAAAACATTCTTAATAATTCAGTTAGCCAGATGGACATTTGTTTGTATCAAATAACATAATCGTCCAACTCACAATAATAATCATTTAATACCCATAACACTTGTTAATGTAATATGATAACATTTGCATGGAAACTTACCACCAGTTAGAACAATTAATGCCAGTTTATAAACGAGCCAACAATTAATTGAATGAATTGCCAGATTGAGTGCATGATATCTGAAAGATTTGCAACATTATCCATGTTTTACAACATCATGCCCGTAGTCTCCTAATTATTCATGCGACGATAACAACAACAATAATAATAATCCCTTGAGAGTAATGAGATGTTATCCAACTCCGACCGGAACCTAGATGGCTTGACTCTCTCCCCCGATTAATATATCATACAAGCTGGGCCATGTGACGCTTTGAATAATATAATGTGCACTAATGTCGTGCCATTATTATTATGTCGTTATTGTTTTAGCGAGTTTTTGACAAGAATCATAGTAAAATTAAATTTAATTAAGAAATGAGTAATTTAATTGATATTTGGATAATTGTAGCCATCTGTAAATTGAACCGGAAGAAACCAATTTTGAAGGAGGGAAACATAATTACAATCTCGCTGTCGCATAAACAAACACAACCGATAAGTGGTTTTTCTGAAGCAAATTGAGTAGAAATTGCACACACCATAGAGATAATAATAGGCTAAATGTGGTAGTTAGGATGGTAATCGAATTAGTTAAATGGATTTCGATATATAAATATGTTCTCTTTATTCAAACAGATTAGTCGTAGGTTAAAGCATATTAAGCTAATCAGGTAAAAGTAAATAAATAACGAAAAAGGTTTCCATTTTTATCGTAACCTTTTAACACATCACGTGAAATTGTCTTAAAGCATATATTTTCCCGTCCAATAACCTGAATAAGAGTACTTCTCCGAAAAATATTAAAATTATATTTAAAATAGTGAATGTAGTTGACTTTTGTATATCAAGCGTTTCAGGGTAATCAGTTTTTTTTCAAACGGATGACGGAAAACGGAAGATTGAATATTTATTTTTTTAAATAAAGTTATAGGGAAATGTATTAAATTAGCAAAATAATTAAAATGAATCGACATCCTTGATCAATTTTGAGAGCAGATAAATCCAGTAACAGGGAACATCCGTTCCGCACGTCAACTGGTAGGCTAAAAATGACCTCAGTGAACGTGCTCAAACCTAACCTTTTGGAAATATATTCATATTTTTGGATAGCATAGGGAAGACCTAGTTAGTTTGCCGTAAACAATGTTTTATTGAAAAAAAGTTCCAATTTACAGGCACGCTTAAATATCAGAAAAACGTTATTTCCAGTTGGCGTGCGTTCCGATTCTCATGACGTTGACGTTGATTCGAAAGATACCGAATTTCCAATTTACGTAAATTCGGAAATATTTCATGTTCAGGCCAAAGTTTATATGGATTTTTTTAAAGATTTTAAATGTTCTTCTATCTCCTAAAACATAAAAGAAAAGGTTTGCGTGCTGCACCCTACTGCCACGAAACCACGCCGCATTGCAAAAGACTTTGCAGCAATTGCAAACTCAACCTTTTAATTTATTATTTTTATTTTCAATATTTTCAATATTTACAAGTCACTTATATTGACGATGAAGACTCTTCTGGTCCATTAATTGAGGTAAAAAAAATTCTTTTCATTAATTCATCAGGATTTCTGCAGAATGAAACGTTAACTGATAAGTAAAATATTGATAATAAAAATAATAAATTAAAATGTTTGCAATTGGTGCGAAGTCTTTTGCAATGCGGCGAGGTTTCTTGGCAGTGGAGTGCTTGCATTAATTGGACATAACTATTTTTAAACGGAAGATGGAATTCCGTGCAACCCTTATAACAATCCAAACATCTAGTTAGGATTTAATAATATTAAAATAAAGAAACTTATTTATGAACCTAATAGCAGTCGGAGTAAATTTATCTTTAACCCCTAATAGTTTTGTATTATGGAAAATGATCAATTCACACGTAGCCGCCTTTCAAACCAATATACTAAAAAAGGAAAAGCAAATTAATATGGAGACTCTAATAAAATTTTAATGATGTTAATAAAATTATTATTTTATATCATTTGTAGAAAAAGGATTCGTATAGTTAAGAATGAAAATATGACTAATTTTAGGGAAATTTCGAATTTTTTCCGAAGAATACGGAATTCAAAAAAGTTTACATAGGAGAATGAGACCTCCTTTTATTAAATTAATTTGTATATATTTAATTATTTTTGAATTCTCACACTATGTAAGCAAAATAGATATATTGGCGCCTTTTTTTATGTTACACGAAACACTAAAATTAAAAATAGCAAAGTTAGAAAGCTTAGTCGCGCCTCTATACTATTCAAGTAAATAATCTCGACAGATTTTATCATCAGTTTCCTAGATTGGACGCAAAATTGTATTTTAATAAGAACATTTTTCTAGAATGATTGTGTTAAGCACTTTACCTTATTATCTAAAACACAAACAATGTTGAAATACTTACATTTGGTGGAAATTTACTATCGTCCTTAGGAATAGGATATGGTCAAAATATTAATTTGTCGAAGAAACTGTCACAGATTTAATTGATTGTGTGTAGAATAAATATTTTATTCCTATCACTTCATTAACTTATTTAATTCTGGCATAACGAGGCACACATTTGGGAGTAATTTTTTGTTCTCCATAATTCCACATAAACATAACAAGGGTAATAATTATGATATTTCAATGAAAAATTGCAGTCTTTTAAAATTTTCGTGAAAATAAGAGATACAAGCAGCCGTTCATATTATAGCGAATCTAACGCGACCGTGCCTATGACAGAAAATTGTCTTCTGTTTTTTTAGAACTATAGTGTAGGAAGAAACGTGTGTATACACACCAAATGGAAATAATTGTTTTCTTTTTTACGCTTGTTTTACTACTTTCACGTGTACTTTACACAAAAAATCTTGACATCAATTTATCAATTTTTTCTAAAAATCTTCTCAAAATGTTCGGTTTGAGCACGTTTTCCGAGCTTTTGTTAGTGTTCCAGTTGGTGTGTATACGATAATAAAATATTTTTAAAGGATTCCGAAACCGACTAAAATGGACACAGTAGGTTTCTTGCATACACAGAAGAATCAAGTTTTTTTATCTACACTTCCTTCAAAATTTAGAACAATTCTAAACATTTAAAAAAAAATCCACAATTTCTTTAAAATTTTCGATTTTTAAGCTTTCATAAGATTATTATACTCCTTGTGATAAGATTATTGTACATAATTAGTAGGGTCATTGAACAAATTTCAGAAACTATCGCAATCTATAACAACATCGCTATATTTAATATGGGTGGTCTAGACTGACTACCAATCTCGTTATAGTCTGGGGCTTGTAAAAAAGCTAGTGTGCTCAACGGTTTACACATTCCTTTATTCAATCAATTTATTTTTAGAATTTTGAAAAAAGTCACGAATCCTTGAATTTTTCGTCATTGTTGATTTCCGAGCGAAATCACTTTAGCCTCCTTTGAGATGTTGATGAGACTTTCACCATTCATACAGCCGGATTTGCTGATTCCAAATCCGTTTTCAAAATCGGCGACATTTTTCTTTGAGTCGAGATATAAGTCGTCAAATATTATTGATCGAAAACCGAATTGGAATAAGCGCTCCCGAATCTATCAATGGTGCAAGTCCATCAAATTCTAAATCAGAATCTAAAGTGTTTTCCCTTGTTAGATTAGGTCATTTTTAGTTAGTAATGACTGAACTTTCTCTACAGAATACCATACATTTGCATTGTTTATATTAAATATTCTTTAAAAGTTTCAGTTTCGATACTTTTTAAAAATACATTTTCAAACATGTTCATATATTATATTACCGCAATATTATTATTATATATTTCCAGTTAATTTTTCCTTAAATCTTTTATTAAGATTGTTTCTTCTTTCAGGTTTACCTCGTCTTCAGGCTTTCTTGGTTTTAAGTAAAATGCCCTTGAATAGAAATCAGATTACATAATAATTATCTCCGTATGAAAATATTATCTCGGGGTTAGAGAGCACGCCAATTGTAAATTTTTCAATGTTATACCACTTTATCTTTTGAGTTTTTAGACATCTCGTCCTTTAAGCTTTGCAGTTAGGTTCGATTCAATTTTTATTAAAGCCGTAGTCCCCAAACCATATCAATAACTTACAAGCTTGCATTCAATCCATGCAATTGAAACTGCCATCGGAAGCTCATTGTTATAACTGGTCGAAAACTTTTATGTGAGCCATCTTGTCTTATAGGATTTCCCCAGAAATCCGACTCGTACCAAATCCTATACCATGGTCCACTGCCTATTACATCTTCATTGGTTATTATGGCTGCCCTGAAAAAACAAAAACTCAAAAAACCCTAAACAACAACAACAGCAGTATTCGACTACTAAATTTATGTATTCGTACGCGCCCTAATTTAATAAACAAAAGTAGTTTGTGGAGGAAAAACTAATGTTCGGAACCTCTTTTTTCTCTCTTCAAAAATGAATCTAATTTATTTGTCGGTTTAACCGCGCTTCATTTGCTTTCGAGTGCTTCCAAACACAATGGTCCAACTATCACAATTTGATAGCCCAAGCTCAATTATATTTATTGCAATGATATTGCATTTTGAACCGCGTTATATGATATATCCAACAGCTTTTTCACAACTAATTAGCAATTCCATTCGAAACACAAGAAGAGAAATTTATTTTAAGGAAATGAGGAGCAGAGCTCACGGATTAACATAGTAATGGAGTGGAAAGAGAAGCGTGATGAGTGCATGTCAGGCAATGTTTATATATGTTTTATGAAAAATGAGTTTCAAATTTGACACCAATTTGTGATGCAAGTGGAATTTCTAATGACACCTTAATGGAATATCCAAGTGTGCACTCTCATGTTTGGGCTCAACCTCACCAAAAACTTTGAATTGTTTGAAATTCTAAAGATAAAAGACTTTGTTAACAAAAGTTTCAAAAGAGGAATTGTTTGATTAATCGGAAATTTGCAGAACTTGATTGATTAATTAAAACCAAGAAATTTCATAATTATAATTACTATAATTAGTTAGACAGTCATCTAATTAATTTTATTTCCCCCTTTCTTGGAAGTTACAAAACAGAAAAGTAATCTTCATAAGACCATAATTCCGGACAGCATGATTTCAAAAAACGTTTTTTCAGGATACTAACAAATAACCTATAAATAATGATTTCAACTAAAAATAAAAGACTAAAGATACAAAAATCGAACGCTCTAGATGAAAAATTATATAATTTATCAATTATTTCAAGTGTATTGATTAATTTAAACATTATATCCTTCCTTTAGTGCAGCAGTGATGAGACAGACTACCTCACCCTCCTTCCAGGACCCCTCGACCCGTGTATTTTCCTAAAAAAAATTGCTGTCCCGGCCCCGGGACCCGGGTTTTGAAAATTTGCGATTTTTTAGGCCCGGAATTCTAAAAAAATTGGGTCCCTCCCATCACTGTAGTTCAGATATCTTAAAGAAAAGATTAATCCAAATATATCATGGAATCAGAAGTAAAAGAACAATTCATGACCAAATTTAGATTAATTTATGGAGTCCGCTTCTCGTGTAAGGGCAAACTTTTTTATTCCTTTTTTTTAAAATAATATCTTCAAATAAAGTAGTTTTGCGAAATTAAGAGAATATAAACATTTAGACATTAACAGATTTTAAATAACAATTTAGGAAGATTGTTTTAAATAATATATGAAAGAGAAATTAAGAAGAAATGCTTAGAAAAGTACATGTTCTTTCACAACAATTTTTTTAAAACCTTGACTTTTTAAAAAGATAGGATGAATATTAATCAATAAAATTGAAACTTATTCAATCAGTTATAGGATATAGTTGGTGTTTGCATTTGAAATTTTAAAATATCGTCGTCGCCAAATGCGATTACGAGGACAAAATGTGGCGCACTTTTTGAAATATTATTTTTTCATTTACTAGTTAGTTCTTATGATTGTTATTATTTATTCCACGATTGAAACAACATCTAAAACATATTCTACAATTTATTTAAACAAAAACAGTATAGAACGAGCATAAACAAGAAAATAATCATAAAAATTAAATGTAAAAAATAATATTTAAAAAAGTGTGCCACCTTCTGCGGTGCTAATCGCACGACTATATGAAAAATGAATTTTCGAAATTCGGAATCACACGACTATATTTGAACTATTATTATTGAAATGTTGTGCTAAATTTTCATCGGTATTCTCAAAATCATGCAATTCCGATCGAACTTTTTTGTTAAATTTAGGCTATCTCAAGTCGCAGTATAATTTTGTCAATCATAGAAGGTATAGTTACAGTAAAATACGAAACAGTAACTACTTAGAACTTTATATAAAAATTGATTTAATAAATCGTTTCTTTTTGTGTTAATTCTTCGACAAATAGAATTCCATTCATTTTTTTAACTGTTGAAGAGTCACGTTAAACTGAAACAGGATCTTCTTTAACTCCTTTAATCTTTCCTTTAGCTATAAATCGTATTTTACAATTTCTCAAAAGCTGTGGGATTGAATTTTCAGTCTCCTTCTATTAGATATATATATATATATATATATATATATATAAATATTTTTCTATAAACCCTAAATGGGAAGCAAAATTTTCAGAAAAAAAATCCCCCTCCCCCATCCATTCAGATGTTTTTCTCCTTAATTATATGTCAACAAAATACATATATCAATCATTCAAAGTTTTATAATAAAACTTGGTTATCATTGGTTGAATATTCCAAAGCATGAATGTGATTAAAACCTTTCTACGGATTTATATTTATCAAACTAATCATATTTTCCATATAATAATAATAAACAAATATAAATTCGCATACCTGTCGTCATATGTGAAATCTGCATCAAGTATATTCCAATAAACTACTATTGAAGCCAACAAGGGTATTAAGCCCCAGTGCTTCTTATTTATCGAAATTCTGGCTAATGCCATTTATATTAAAATAAATATTATAAAAACAATTGTTAAAAACGTTTTGAGGTTTATTTTGAATTACGTGATGTCCGTTTAGCGACCATGAATATGTATCAACTGGCAAATGACTCCGCCCACACCACAAACGGATGACTCTATGATTATGATGGTAGTAGGAGAAGGAGGTGGAGTATCCTGCATGACAACATCGGGTTTGTTGTCTTTTTCTACTACGAAATTCAAATTTATATTATCATTATTTTCCGGAAGCGATGTAAATGACAACTTGATAGTAAGCATATTTACGTGTTGGGGAAAAGAGCTGAAGAAGCATAAAAATGCATAATTTATTTTCACATAGCGGTTGCAAATTGACATCCGGTTGGAGATAATTTGCGAAGAAGTTTTGTTAGATTTGTTACATTTTTGTTAAGGAATGTAAAAAAAAAGCAGATAGTGGGAAAAATTGCAGAGTTCTATTTTGATTTTTTAGGTATTTTTTCGCAAAAAATTTCGTTAACTAACTTTTGTAATAAAACTTAGTGGGGCACCAGTTACAACAACAATAAATTAAAAGCGAATACTAAGGGAATTTTTTTCAGGAATTTAGTACCGTTCTTCTAGATATTATTCTAGGTTAGAAAGTTTGAAAAACACTATATATTAGGATAAATACTAGATTAAGATTATATTAATAACATTTTATTACTGTATTTTACTATATTCTTCGATTTTGTATTCGAAAAAATTAATTTTTAGAACAACATATCGGTGCACTTCAAATTATTTTTTTCATTTGCCATGTCTATTTTCCAAGCATCGTACATCAGAGGGTGATTTCATGAACGATGGGGAAAACATTCCCAATCAAAAATCTATTGGGGAATTCACAACTTGATTGGAATAAAAATTTTACCCGATAAAGCATTACTTAAATTTTATACGGAATGTACCCTAATAAATCCTTTCCCGGGTAGATTTTCTAGTAATCGGCCAAAGGTCGGTCCATTGTCGAATGTGGCAAAATCGCAATTTAATGTAACAATTAAACACTGTTAAATTAAATTATAAATTACTAAATTCATATTAGTGAACAATCCTGTAATCATTTCGTGGTTACCCAATCATTTCCAGAACAGTATTTCTCGGATCAGAAATGTTTTTTAAAAAATCTATTTTTTAGTTTATGATTCGTTTAAACATCACCTTTAGTTTTTGTTATTATTATCTGTTTTTGGACCCCTGTTGTTGTATGAACCAAACAATTAACATTTTAATACTTTGCATTTTTGCGAATAATTATTATCAAAATATAAGAAATAGACAATCCCAATTTTATTTTCATAAAAAATAAAAGTAATAAATCTGATTTTATCTAGAAATTTTGAAGAAATATAATAAAATATAATGAAAACAGAGAAATTTTTAACATAAATTGAATATTTGTTTCATGATCTCTTTGAGACCATTGAAAATAATTCAAAAATGTTGACATTGAATTTTCAATTTCAACACCAACGATTATCTATAACGTTCACGTCGGCGTGAATCCAGATCATTCAAGACATTCTACGTTGAGAATAAAAAATATCGTTACTCCTACTTAAGGAATAGATGGAAAAACGCAGAAGGAAGTCAGCTGATAGATGGACTTCAGTTGAAGAAAAATATTCAAAAAATCGTTATTGTCTATTTTATAAATCTATTTTTACATAGCTTTGGAATGACTGAAAAGTTTTTACGTCATGTATGTTACACATTAAGTTGATCCACTTGAAATTCAGACATATTAAATACAGAACCCAATGGTTACGGTAATGTAAACGATGTGAACTTTGTGAATTCTGTGTTAAGTTTAAACACAATTGTTTGTTTTTGTATTCATTTCAAGATTAGTTATCAATATTTAGATAATATTCTTTTCCGATCTTTCAGGGCTCATATATCAGGTTGTATTCGAGTTTCTTACAAATGAAAACTGACAGTTTATAAGCTATTAATTTTATTCGTTCGCTTATGATTTTCAAAATATAAAATGTTAATCGACAATACTTCTTTACTTCCATGAACGTAAAAAATTTCCTACTTCTACATAAACTAAACATTTTACAACAATCACTTTGACCTACTTGTCGTAAAAATATTGCACGTGAAGTCTGATAAGTGAGAAAACGTGTGCGTAAATACAGTTTATATGGCGCTCACGTCGCCGTGAATACTGCTCATTCAAGACAATACGTTGACGATATAAAAGATCGTTACGCCTAATTAGGAAATAGATAGATGGACTTCACAATCGAAGAAAAATATTCAAAAAATCGATATTGTCAATAATACAAAACTATTTTTGCATTCCTTTCGAAAGGCCGAAAGTACTTACGGCACGTATGCTTCAGATTAAGTTGTTCCACATGAAATTCCGACATTTTAAATAAAGAATAAAATGGTTACGATAATAAATATTTAATTTATACTTGATTGAAAGTTTTAACTTTAAAAACTTTTAAAGAAGTCCCATAAAATACTTATTTTACCATTTTATTATTTTGGTCTGCAATAGAGCCTTAATCTTAACAATTCCAAATAAGGAAGTTTTCTTGTTAACTCAACAGTGTTCAACGGAACATCAATTATTCAATGTTTCTTTCAAGTTTCTGGATTACAAATTTCGTATTTGAATTTTGATGTCGGGTTATAGTAAATTCATTTTATTTTTTAGATACGTCGATTGAATTTTGCATTATTTCTGGCTTAAAACATAAAAATATTATTTTTAGAAAGTGACTGTAAATAAGGGACTGTATATTTCAAATTTTACTTCCAATTTCATATTACAATCCATCTATCACTGTTTGTCGTACTAACATTGTAAGATTACTAATTTTGCATTTTTGTATATTGTGTACAAAGACCCCACAATTGAAAATATTTCATGAAATCGGAAAGCTAGACGAATCTTTTTAAAGTTTCAACTTTCAATCGACTATACAATGCACGTAGATAACCGTAACCATTAATCGCTTTGATAAAAAATTGAAACTAAAATATCAATATCTAAAACTTTTCAAGTGCTTTAAATTGGCAAAAATAAAACATCGATAAAATAAACAAATTTTTTGCAACCCATATTAGCAAAACCACTGGTACATTCAACTTAATATACCAGAGATGGTCGGAATGAGAGTTTTTGATTTTCGGAATTCAGAATCAAATCTGAAATTCCGGAATTAGAAATCATATTTGTAAATTCTGAATCGCAAAATCTTTTTTAGTCTTTCCTTAGAAAACATTTTTATAAATAGTTGAGACTATTGCTGTTTAAACTATTTAAAAATATGAATATCTCACAAAGAATTAGATTCTAGAACGTTTACTGAACTCATTTTATTAGTGTACAAGTATGGCACGAATCCGGAATTCCGCCCGTATCTAGTGTTAACTTGTATATGAAAAGTGAATTTTCAGAATTGCCAACAAAATTTCGAAATTCGGAATTCAGACATTTGAAAATACGGTATTCCTAATGGAAAAATGGTCGGAATTCGGAAATCCGCTCATCTCTGTTATATATGCAAAAACCTGATTGTTTCATTTTCTTACGGAAGACAATAATGAACTATAATCAATTTTACAACATTGCTATCACATAATTTTCAAGTCATATACTCTTTAATCTCTTTCGCAATCATACCGATACCTTACTAACAATATACAAATCTTATGCGAATATAATTATTAATCAAAACCGACACCTTGGCGAAAACAAGATAAACATCTCTTGATAAATAACACCAACGACTATAAACTCAAGAAGGAAAGGTCGAACATGTCGTTATCCATTCCAATCAAAAGATTTATGCTACACTATCATTATCATCAAACGAATCATACCGATGTTCATGTTAATCGGAAATTTAGAAATAAAGCCTAAAATAAATCCATATTTATAAAACCGGATATTATACAACATAAAAGTCAAATTTTAATTGACAAAAATACAGATAAATAAAGTTATAAATATTTAATAAATTAATCATCCAGAGATAATATGCCGTCACCATCATTATGATCAGAATGTCTTGACCTGAAATTGCTAGACTTTGTGGAAAATTTGAGATTATGTTAAACCTTTTCTCTTTTCGTTCTCTTCTATCATCGTCGTCTTCTCTTCGTGAACTTTTACTACTAAATTTAAAAAAAAATTAAAGTGATAATATATTACTAGATTAGCAAATTATGAGGTTCCGTTTTTTACTATAGTCGTCGCCAAATGCGATTACCGCCGCAAAGTGTGGCGCACTTTTTAAATATTATTTTTTCATTTAATTTTCATGATTATTTTCTTGTTTAGGCTCGTTCTATACTGTTTTTGCTTAAATAAATTGAAGAATATGTTTTAGATGTTGTTTCAATCGTGGCATAAATGTGGAAAATAATAAAAATCAGAAAAATTAAATGAAAAAATAATATTCAAAAAAGTGCGCCACATTTTGCGGTGGTAATCGCATTTGGCGACGACTATACATATTTTTCTTAAAAACAATGTAATTTCTCGTTACAAACAGCGAATTTTCCTGTAGTTATATATATATATATAATCAAAATATAAGAAATTGAAAATCCAATTTCAAAATTTTTATTCAATGAATTTTTTTTCAATGGTCTTTATTTCAATGGTCTCAAAGAGATCATGAAACAAATATTCAATTTATGTTAATAATTTCTCTGTTTTTCATTATATTTCTTCAAAATTTCTAGATCAAATCAGATTTATTACTTTTATTTTTTATGAAAATAAAATTGGAATTGTCAATTTCTTATATTTTGATTATATATATATATATATAGATAAACGTTTTCAAACTTATCTAGAGCGAATGATAGTAAATAAATATATATATATATATATATATATATATATATATGGCTAAAATTATAATATTAGTTGTGATAATTATAGAATAAACGGATTAATTCAAAATTCTTCAAAAAACCTCAGACAATGTAAGTATACTATTTTTACTAATAAAGTTTACAATAATGGGTCATTTGGGTAATTACCTAAATTTGAATACAACTACCATACCTCTTCTTCCTACCATCATCATCGTCCCTTCGGTCCCTTCGGCTTTCCTTCTTATCCCTATCATCTCTATGTCGTTTTCGATCAGTGGATGCACTTCGACTCCGATGCCTTCTTGATGATCTTTCTGAACCGCGATCTCTGTCACCGCGTCGCCTTAAAAATAAAAAAATTAAAAAATCCAATCCTTAATATTACCTCGTTTCTCTATCCCTTTTAGGACTTCGCGAACGCGATCGCTTTCTTCTACTCCGTCTATCTTCCTCCTCATAATCATTTTGATCCTTTGTAAAGCCTGGACCCGCAACAAGTGGCGGAGGCATTCCTTGAAATCCATTTCCACTATGTTGTGAAAAACTGGGTGGTGGCATGTTAAATCCAGGAGGTGGCATATTCGAATTCATCATCCCAATACCTCCAATACCACCGCCTAATCCAGGTGGAGGTAGAGATGGATTAAAGTTGGGAGGAGGCATTCCAAGGTTCAGATCGAGAGAACCGGGTATACCGATGGATTTAGAAACACCGGGAGGTGTCATAACACCCGGAGGTTTCTCTGACGCAGAATCGATACCAGGTGGTGCGTCTACATAATATAATAAATACATATTTGAATCAGAGAGGTACCTGAATGGCTTATTGCTGAACTTGTTGGAGGTGGAACACCAGTAGGGAATCCCGTGGGAGGTATTCCTGGAGGTGGCATAGACATTCCTGGTGGTGGTTTTGAAAAATCCATTGGCTGTGTTCCCCCTGATGGCGGAATGCTTCCAGGAATTACAGTTCTTATAATATTCTAAACCTCCAAACTATAATGATTCAATTTAATCAAAACATACATCGGAATTTACAGCTTGAGATAAATTGGGTTGTGACTGCTGAGACGACGATTGTGGTGGTATAGGCGTTATTTGATTTTTATTTTGCTGAACATATTGTGGTTTAAATCTACCGCCGTTATCAGTGAGCACTTTCACAGTACTCGCAGGATCAAGGTCTGAATGATGGCACATTATATAGCTAAACAATTGAAAACTACTTTGTATAATTGGATTAGCCAATGGATTTGATACTTGAATATTAGAAAATAAAGCTTTGTTAGCTGCAGCTTGATTATTTGAGAACTCTGCCCGCAACTTTTTCTGCCGCTCACAATAAATATTCCATGATTCTAATAATAAAACATTTAAAGAAAGTGAAGTAGCTCAACACACCTTCACTGAAGCCGTAATTAAAATAATCTGTAATATCGGCTCCCGGCTTTCTCCACGGCTTATCTTCCATTTGAGCAAGGTCGAGATCATAAATTGGTTTGTCATTAACCGTTGGAGTGGCATCCATGTCTATTTTCCCTTGTTGTGAAGTATGAGCAGGTTTCTAAAAAATATACAGTCTAAAACAACACAGATCGATTATAGGTGAATAATAACTGTAAATTGGGAAGTGTCTATTTTACGAATGGTGACTTGAACTGCGCCACCTTCCTCATCTGAATCATCGTCGTCCGCAAATGGATTTTCTGAATATGTTTGATATTATGAGCACATAGCACACAATTCACCTTCTGCATTTTCAGAGTTATCCACATTTTCAGCGTTGTCAATATTTTCAGAATTATCTTCGTTTTCTATCTTTTCATCGTCATCAACTGTAGCTGGTTCTTCTGTTGGTACCGCAGAATTGAATGGTTCTAATTCCACTGGCATGGACTCTTCGGTAGCTTCCATTGCTAAAACATAAAGATACATAATTTAAGAATTTTAATAATTTTTGTTATAAAACAATCAGTCTAACATATTTTCTAGTTCTAATGCCATATTTTTATGAAACAATTTGCAGAAAAAAATAAATTAAATTAAATTAACAAATAATGTGCCATGTGTACACTTCATTGGCGCAGTTTTCATGTCAGTTGACGTATTTTTTGATCAAATTTGCACTTTTATCTTTTTAATTTTCCGTTCTTTCCGTTGTTCATCTAGACCTCTATCAAAAATTGGACAAGGCGGGATCATATTGATAATTTATGTTGTACTGCCATTGACCAGTTCTGTGATAAACTATGAATATTTAAAGACGTGTCTACGATATGATTATTGTTCTTTTATTTTAACAACTATGTCTAAATATATTCTGATTGGTATACTTTTCAGGTAATAAGACTTCAAAAATGCCTAGGATTGAGTACGAGCCCAAACTCGACTTTAAGGACGTTCTTTTGCGTCCTAAGAGATCAACATTAAAAAGTCGTGCTGATGTCGATTTAAATAGAACGTAAGGATAATATATTATCTCTTTAATATCAACAAATCTAGATATGAGTTCCGCAATTCGAAAAGTTCATATACTGGCGTACCAGTTGTTGCGTCAAATATGGATACCGTCGGAACATTTGATATGGCTTCTGCTTTGAACGATCACAAGATGTTCACCACTATCCACAAACATTATTCTTTGGATGAATGGAAGAACTTTGCTAATTCTGTTGATTCATCAATGTTTGATAACATTGCCATCTCAAGCGGAATTTCCGATAATGATTGGAACAAGTTGACCTCTGTCATTGATGAAGTTCCTCAGCTTAAGTACATCTGTCTTGATGTGGCCAATGGTTATTCCGAGTCTTTCGTTGACTTTATTCGTCGAGTTCGCGAACGATTCCCAAATCATACTATTATGGCTGGAAATGTTGTTACCGGTGAAATGGTAGAAGAACTTATTCTTACTGGAGCCGATATCGTTAAAGTTGGAATTGGTCCAGGATCAGTTTGCACCACACGTAAGAAGGCTGGTGTAGGATACCCTCAACTTAGCGCTGTTATGGAGTGTGCTGATGCAGCTCACGGTCTTAATGGACACGTTATGAGTGATGGTGGATGCACAAATCCAGGAGATGTTGCTAAAGCATTTGGAGCAGGAGCCGATTTCGTTATGATTGGTGGTCTTTTTGCCGGCCACGACCAAAGCGGTGGTGACCTAATCGAGGCTAATGGAAAGGTTGAATATACTGATGTAAATATTGAAAATATTGAATTGAAAATTTTTTCAGAAGTTTAAACTATTCTATGGAATGAGCTCTGACACGGCTATGAAAAAACACCATGGAAGTGTTGCTGAATACCGCGCTTCTGAAGGAAAAACCATTACAATTCCATACAGAGGAGATGTAAACGGAACCGTTCTCGATATCCTTGGAGGAATCCGCTCGGCATGCACATATACGGGCTCCAAACAGCTGAAGGAATTGGCCAAGAGGGCTACATTCATCAGAGTGACCCAGCAAACAAATGATATGTATGTGCCATTTGAAGTACCAAATGTGCCTGTCTCAGCTCCAAAGAACAATTAATTTTAGCATAATCTGGAGGTTATCCTCGAATTAGTGCCTTTGCTTTAATATAGTTTGATTACAATTTGTCACGTTAAATAAATTCTTGAAGAAGTCTTATTTATTCATTAAAGATTAAAGATAATTGGTCCAAATCTTTCATAAGTTCTCCCTTTTTCTCGCGATCTGATTTACAGTTTGTTATTTTGCAACTGGACTCTTTGAGCAATCGTTTCATATTAGGCACCATATTGAGTGGAGTTGAATCCTCGTAAATCCATTGACGCACACGGCACTTGTTTTCAATAAACTGAGATATTGTAAACTTTTGCGATGGATACAAGTTGTTCTTCGTCGGTGCTTCCTCAGCCTCATTAACTACCTTCTTTTCCTCTCTAAATCATAAGGTTTAATAAGGCTTAAATTTAAAGCGAAATACGGTGGAGGTTCAATCTTCTCAGCTGGTTCCTTTTCTTTTTCCTTTTCAGCTTCATTGACTACAGGATCCTTTAAAAATGCATATATCATTGGACAATATCATGATTATAGTTGATTACGGTTGATTTATTGTTATTAGTCGGGGTTCCTGAGTTTGTTGGTGTTCCGACTAACTGCACATCACTTGATTTGCGCATTGGTGGAGTGCTGGTATCGTTTTCTACTTTTTCCGGCTTATTGGTATCCTTCTATAATAAATATTCATTTTTTCTCATTTTATTAGTTTTCATCGAATACGCGAAAAGTTCCAATACTGCGGAAAGAGGACCTTCGTACTGTTTTGTGGTATACAGGTTCCACACGTTTTATTTACATGCAGATATAAAATTATGATTATGCCATTAAATGTAAAATTAAAATTTAATTGGGCTAATAAAACTATATCCTACCAAACAACCTTCTACCTAATTAGTTTTGTAAACTAATTTAGTAGAAGCACGGAAAAATTACAAATTCCAGAAATACTATTCAATTAAGTTAACCTTTTCTTACTTTACATTGGGCAGCAATTAGAATTTAGAATTATAGTGAAAACATTTCAATTTGTGTTTTTGTGGGGCTCGTAAAAATAGCTTTTTGATTTTCTTTCATTTAAAAGAATTGTTTGCATTAATCACGAATTATCAAATTGTAAAAGATTGTGTAACATATTCGTTTTAAAAACTGCTTTGTAATAATTATGTTTATGAAAATGTTATTTATTGAAAATATGATTGAATCTTATCACTTTTAGCATTTATGTTGAAAATGTGAAATATATGGTGCCATGATTAAATACCATGTTAAAAAGTGGATTACACCGTGGTACGAAACATTTTTCCCGGGTAACAATATATAATTCTGAATACTATGATGCAGGAATTCCCGATGACCGTAATAAAACTAAAGCTTTAGAAAAATATAATAATTGTTTCAATATCAATGATTCAATGATTCAGGCCTCCACTTTCAAGGCCATTGGATCTACACACATTTTATGATAATTAAATGCTTACATTGTTCACGTTCGCCGATTCATTGTTATCAGCCGGCTTCTCTTTCGCAGACTTCGCTTCTGGCGTCTAAAATTTAATCAGTAGAAGATATTAAAGTCATTATATTCAGGGGAAATATGAATAATATTGTGTTCCGCCAATTGAAACAGCTTAAATCGTATTTAAATTTAGGCCATCCACATTATTTATACCGGCGATATTTTTGAAGATCGTTAGTTCCTGATTCCATTATAAATTGGGCAATAATCCTATTGCTATAAAAACGTTCAGTAGTGTGGTTTTTTGAAACTTGAACATTTCAATTGTCGTATTTGTTATTTTCATATATTGTCCCTTTCAGAGATCAGTGCCTAATGGAAGAACAACGACGGTCACACGGTCACAAACGAATTTTTCGTCTATCTCTCTTCAATGTGTGTTATCCATTTTTTTTAAACAACACACATTGATGAGATGATAAAACGATCGTCAAAAGGAGAAACTCAAAAATCTAATTTTATTCCTCTTCCAGTAGGTACCGATCTATCAAAGGGACAATAGTTATAACACATCACAAACTGCTTCCATTATTTAAAGATTTATACTTCTATTTAAAGAAAGATTTATTTCTATTGTCCCTTTCAAAGATAGGTGCCTAATGGAAAAGGACAAAATTAGGATGAAATGAGGTTCTCGTTTGGACGGTCTATCTTTTAGACGGCCACTCTTTTTTACGAAACCGATCTCTGAAAAGGCAATACCATTCATTAATTTTAATTTTTATCACTAGCCATGTTAAAAATGTTTGAAATATTTCATATATCACTGGTGAATCGCGTCGGTTGAGTACAAATCACACTTAATTCATGAACGAAAAAGCTTTTAATAAGAAAAATAAAAATTTTTTAAAATTTTGATTTGAAGTTTTTTGAAGAAAAATTTTGGTAATTGAGGTATCCTCGCTATAGTTGAAATAAAATATAGAACTAAATTGAAGTATATAATGACATAACGAGATATTTAAGCTAATTAGAGCCAAGGGTCATTAAAACCAATTAAAATTGAAAAAAAAATTGCTAAATAGTCTTCGCCAAATGCGTCTTCGCCAAAATTATTTTAATATAAATTTTAAAATTGTTTTAAACATTTTACGGTACGTTTCAGTGTATCAACTATCTTGTATGCAGTAAGCACGTTATTTCTCCCTTAGCCTGCTTCTGAATAATTAAAATCTTTTTGTTTTTAAGATTTCTCTCGTGGACGAAGCGTGTTTAGTTCGCAGCGGACGCGTTCAGATTCACCAGCGAATAAAAAATTCCGATATATATTGTCACATCGAGCTGATAGAAAGTCTTGTAAACTATTATTCATATGAGGGGAGCAATATTAAACTAAACTGCATTTGTCATATCAAAGATAAGGTCAAGGAAGTTTTACAAACAGATTATTTGGCATTTTAAGAATGTCATTCTCTCGAAAAGATTGCACATTACACGTCGTAAATAATTTAAATTGAGATAATCAAAATATCGTAACAGCTCTCATGAAAATTTATATTTCAGAAAATCTTTGCACGCCAAATGAAATGTTAGATTTGTAATATTTTGACAGCGTATTATAGCATTCCACGTGAATATGTTGATGGAATTAAATATTCCATTATGAAATTCATATCAGAAACTACTATTGTCGTGGTGTAGGTTGATGAAAAATTAGGGGTAAAGTGGTCTCGCTTGGACAGGTGTAGATTTAATTTGCAATTTGTTTATTATTTCGTTTTTTTTCATCACAATTGTGTTTTCTCTTACTAAATTGGTTGTTAAATCAACATAATAATTATTATAATAAAAATTTTTATATTTTTATTTTATTATATTTATTATATTATATTATTATATTATATTATTTATTTATTATATTTAGGATCGAAATAATAAACAAATTGCAAATTAAATTTACACCAGCCCAAGCGAGACCATCTGTTTTTTTCGGTATGCTCCTTTACCCCTAATTTTTCATTAACCTACACCACGACAATAGAACTTCAACAATATTACCGCTTTAATTCATATGGACTGCTGAAATGTACATCGGCTAAAACTTGGCGTGAACTTTGTTTTTGAAAAAAAATTCAACAGAACTCTACCAAAAGAAACAATTTAGAGTTTATAATAACATTTAAACATTTAGTTAATATTAACTAACCTTCGTTACTTCCTCAGGCTTTTTATTCACCATTTCCTGTGACTTTTTCGATTTCAACGATTTAACCGACTCTTAATTTTTAAATAAATTTTATATTAAATTCAATGTAGGGTTTATCACAAGGTTTCAATTTTAGCCTTGTAATCGATGAAATTAATCTAACGAAGTGCAAGCATATTGTGAAGTTAAGAGCACTGCCTTGTGAAAACCAAATATTGTAGCCATAAGAAAAATTAATTAGAATGTAGAAAGAATTTGAAGTGAAAAAACGCGAAAGAATAAAAACTTCAACAAATATCTAATTTAAAACACTAATAACTGTTTTCTTATAACATGTATATCATGTTTCTGATGAAATACACTCGATTACTTTTCTGACGGCTACGCTACAGTAGTTAAAATAAACTTACTGATGGATTTTTGACTACTATGCTTTTTCAACTTTATCGAACCCTTATTCGGATCATCCTGTGGTAGCAATACCTTTGAACTATTCTTTGACGACTTGCTCTTCTTCTTCTTTCTTCTCTTATTCTTCTTCTTATTTTTCTTGTTTGATTGACAGCAAGCAAACACCGATTCGCTTTCCTTCTTCTTTTTCTTCTTCGAACGTGATTTGGATCGCGATTTGGAGCGGGACTTCGACTTCGAGCGCGACTTACTGGATTTCGTGCTGCGCTCATTTTTGCTTTTTTCTTCCGGTTTTCCAGCAAACAATCTTTTATTTCTATTCTGTAAAGATATATAACTTTTTGATGGTGCGAGTAGAATTTACACGAAGGCTAAGAATCATCATCTTTGTACTCGAGTCGATTCCTAATAAATGTCTATCGAGATAAACGAACTATTTTTGTACATTAATGAAATGGTAATAACGAGACATCTCCTCTTTATTTATCCTGATATTCACGTTGATTCATGAGATTTTTTATTGATAAGTATTTTCAAAATTTTAATAATAAATTGTTATCGTTATTAACAAACTCATCGATTGAATATATACAAAACATGTTACATGTCAATTTGAAGCCGCGTTTCTGGAACAATATTTTTTAAATATTTATTTTCTCGGCAATTGAACATCACAGGCAGACACATGAGTTGAACCTCAACATGGAAGGGATTGGGAAACCAAATCTAGGAATGACGCCGTATCGTGTGCGGATTGGGTCAGTTTTACCTAAAATGAGCAAGAAGACAAAACGACTCATGGCTGGTACACAGACACATGGCCATCGGAAAATTTAATTGTGGAGGCGTAATTAAATTCATACCAAATAGAGATAGCTATAATTCCAGAACAAGCTTCATGACAGAGCTTCCCTATATTGCATCAGTCATGGTTTTTGGTGGCGTGTGTTCAACTAGAAAGTATTCGCTGGTTTCTGTCGAAAAATAAAAATCAAAGCGGACGGACAAGACGTTTGGTACTTAGGAATATTTAAAAATAAATAATATATAGTGTATTTAAGCTGCGACTATTGTACTTTTTATTCGATTCAAGAATCCAACAATCCAACTCAAATCTCTTCTAATTCACCCGCACACCAAATTATTGTGAATTGTGTCGTGGCCTTGTAAATTTTAGCCCACGTTTTTGTTTCCAATTTAGTGCATGAACATGTGTTTTCATAGAAAGGATTCCCGGATTCATAGAAAACTGTTTTTTTAAATTACTCATAACGATTTTCTGAATTTTACGATTTTCATACAACATGTATCACAAATATTGTTTATTTCAGTTTGTCCGCTTTTTCTTAAAATATGAAAATCTTCACAAAATACTAGATTTGATATGGTTGATGCCAAATGTGAAATTTGGTTCGAGAGATAGCGGAAAAGGTGATAATCGGATGGCGTAAGATCTGGAGAGTACGGTGGATGCTGAAGAATCTCCCATTCGAGCTCTTGGAGGGCGGTTTTGACGTTTACGCGGCGAAGCTGGGCAACATTCTTTCGAGCATTTCCCAGTGCAGCATGCCCTCCCAGTTTCACCAAAAGCTGATCATGGTCTTCTTCGTGTGAAGATCTTGTAACACTGGTGAATCCCGGTTGCGAACAAAACGCGCTTCGGCGACGGACGAAAAAGCTTGTATTAAGAATTATTCAAATTTTGGCAGTCCAGGCTTCCTCGCGACAATTGAAAGAAAATTTAAAACTAAATTAAAGTCTAATGATTTAAAAACGGAACTTCTTTCAAGCCCATTAAAGCCATGATCATTAAAATAAATTAAAATTGAAATAAAAGGATTTTTAAATAAATTTTGGAATTAAAAAAAAACATTTACGGTACGCTTAAGTGTTTCAACAATTTTTTATACAGTAAACAACATATTTCTTCTCTCTTAGCCTGCTTAAGAATACTTAAAATCGATGTTTTTAAGATTTCTCTCGTGAACGAAGTGTGTTTAGTTCGCGGCGGACGCGTTCGAATTCACCAGTGTATGTCGCCATTTTTGAACTTTGCGAACTATTTTTGTGCAGTAGACACGCCAAAGACCCTTTCTCTATACACACTGCATATTTACAGAGCGGCTTCGGCTGCTTTTTTCTTTCGATGAAAAGCGAAGAATATCAGATGTCGAAAATGCCTATTTTTGCCTCCTTGATAGTTCATTTCTATGCCTGAAAAATGATTAAAATTTAAAATTTCAGAACAAACCAAAAATACAGTTTTGTAGAGCAGAAAAAGCGCTATCAGATAAATATATACGCTTTGCTAAACAACAAGAAAATTGTTGTTAAACAAAAGATAATATAAAAACTCTACGAACATAATTCCTCAACCCAATAGATACAAATCTGTTTTAGATCAATACAAGATCTCTTCATTTTAATTAATTTTATTCAAAACCTATTTTGAATTAGTAAGGAATATTGAATCTAACCTTCAATGTAATAAAGGCATAGTTCCAGAAATCTATCTTTGAAGGGACTTGTGTTGTTGGGCATCTTTCCATAGAATCATCCTAAAAACAGTTTAAGAGGAATAAGGTCATTTTGTAAACTCTTTTATTATTACTGTACAGAGCAAATACCAAGAGTACATCGAAGTACGTAACTCTCCAAAAACGTAATTGGTAATTTTTTTTTGGTAATTCATTTTCGATGCTCATTTTGTAAAATCATTTTTATAAATTATCAATAAGACTCGTAATAGTGGAGCTGCCCAAACTATCCTGTAGAAGACGGGTTAGCTTCGATTTTCGATATGGAATATGTTTTGCATTCGTGGTTAATGATGACTTGACCTAGTGTCAAAAGACTTTGATTAATTGATCTAGGTTGTTTAGCTCTGTTTCCAAGAGCTCTAGATCTTCCGATACTCTTTGATCCAGCGAAGGTCTATTTTCCTTACTTCACCAGCTCTTCTCCCTTTACACTATTTTCGCAAATATTTTCGTTTTTAAGAAGTGTGTTCGATGAACAAACAAAGGAATATAAAAATCAGACTGATCTTGAGTAGAAAAACCTAATGACGGGAAGAAACAAGGGATTGATTCCCAATGCGATTCGGCTCAGGAGAAGTTTCAAAAATTCTCCAAATGTTTTGGACAAAACCAGAAGATCCAAACAAGAATTATCATCGAACGGATTGAGAAATTGGTCTCAGGAGCGAAAACAATCCACATCTCACTCTCCTAGATATTAATAACGTACTCGACACTGATTTTTCATTATGTTTATGAGTGATACTGTAGCCCAGTTCTCCCATGTCTCGTCTCGATAATTTGACTTCAAATTTTACTATTCCAGTTGGGGGAATAAGTAATCTTAAATTGAATTTTAAGGTAGATGGAGAAATGATAACTATTAACTTGTTTTAAATTATATTGAGCACGAAACGTGAAAATGATGATATTGAAAAGGGTTTTTTTGAATTTCCGCGCGATATGGATACTTTCTTTCACGGGAATTTAGATTATTGGTTTTAAACAGTACTTTAAACAGTGAAATATTCCGGTAATTTTAAATTAAAATAAGCTTGCCCGGGCTCATGTTGTTTCTGTTCTATTTGATGCACTCCAAATCGAATTAGTTGAAATGTGTTCGATTCGATTCTATTTTCAACAATATTTTATTTTTCCATTAATTGATTTTTGTTTGATCATCATGACCAGGAAAATAAAAAAGTATATTTAATTAAATTAACTTTTCAAAATTCGTTGAAAATAGTGCTGTTTGAGCATCTCTACTTGTTCTTGTTGTCTTCAGATGCCAATTTAGATCTGAATATGCCACATATGCAAGAAAGAGCAAAAAAAGACGATTAATATGACAAGAAACACGAGGTAAAAAGTTCAAATAAAAATAATTATTGCACAAAAATGGTCGGTAATGATTTTGGTATCAAAATATTCGTAATTTTATGCTTAAAAGTATGATATAAGTTTCAGAACAAAACTAAACCCCTGTCAAGAAATATTTGGGTTTTTATGTAATTTTTTCATGATGAATAACATGTCTTAAAAACAATTTTATATATTAAATCATATATCAACAAATTCTCCGCTTTTTACTCTATATGATGGCGACAAGAACAATTTAAAACGGTATAAGGTAATTTTTAAATTAATGACAGAAAATCAGATGAAATTTAACGATTTTTTTACCAAAAAAAAATTAACAATCATTTCTTCATTTATTGAATCGAACAAATACCCTATTTATGTGTTTCATTGGATTGCTCGACGCAGACGGTTTTTTGCTCGACGACCATTGGACGTTGCTGTGAACAAACCATTTAAGTATAAATTAAGGAGCTGCTGGGAATCTTGGATGGCCGATTTGAGCCAAGCAACTTTCACTAGAAATGGGAACCGAAAGAGACCGTCGTACGCTACAGTGACAAATTGGGTATCCAACAGTTTTTATAGCATTTCGGATGATGTTATTTTCAATGGATTTAGAAGATTTTAAAGCCAAGATTATGATAGTGTTATGAAATTTTTATGTGATAGATTCAAATGTCTTTATTAGGTCTAGAAATTAATTTCCGCGTTTTTTTACACATTTTAAACTATAAAAAACTGGACAAACTTAAATAAAACTTTTATTCAAAATAATTTCCGTCATTAATAACAACATTTTCCCAGAGTTTGGGCAACTTATGGATTCCATCATAATAGAATTTTTCTGGTTTGGCCGCAGTCCGTTCATCTAGCGTCTTGATGATCTCGACAGCGCTGCTCCGCCAGACCATGAGCCATTGACCGGAAAAGATGATAATCCGACGGGGCAATGTTCGGAGAGAACGGCGGATGCGGTAAGACTTCCCATTTGAACTCTTTCAGCGTATCCTTCACCGCTTGAGCAACATGCGGCCTTGCGTTGTCATGAAGCAATATGGCCTTTTCGCGTTGACCCGCCCATTCCGGTCTTTTTACTGCGATTTTTGCACTAGATGATGTTGACAGCGATTCCCAGTGATTGTTTCGCCAGGTTGGAGCAGTTCAGAGTACAGAATTCCTTGTTGGTCCCACCATATGCACAGTAAGACCTTCTTCCCGTGGATGTTGGGTTTTGCGGTCGAAGTTGTCGGTTCACCGGGACTAACCAACGATTTTCTTCGCTTCGGATTGTCGTAGTACATCCACTTTTCATCGCCAGTAAAAAAGACTTTCTTTGAAATCTGTCCAACAAGATTTGTGAAGTTGTTTTTCTCTGCTCTTTGTTGCGTTCTGAGAGCTCATAGGGCATCCCTTTTCCTTCCTTTTGAATCTTCCCCATTGCTTTCAATCGATGAGAAATTGCTTTTTGCGTGATACCGAGAGATGCCGCGAGTTGCTCCTGTGTTTGAGCCGAATCTTCATCCAACAAAGCCTGAAGTTCTTCGTCTTCAAAGTTTTTTGGCTGTCATTATCGGTCTTTGTCGTTGACGTCAAAATCTCCCGATTTGAAACGCTGAAACCATTCTTGGCAGGTTCCTATGGATGGTGCAGCATCGCCGTAAGCTTGGGCGAGCATTTGGTGCGCGTCAGTGGCTTTCTTCTTGAGTTGGAAAAGGAAAAGAAGAGCTTCCCGCAAATGACGTTTTCCTGGCACAAAGGTGGACATATTCTGAACCCAAAATAATTATTTTTTATAAAGTAAGTGAAGAAAGTTATATATAAGTAGAAAGCTGATAATACAGAGAACATTATAACATAAAATTTGTTATATAAAAATAATTTTATTTTGACAAAATATTAACAACAACAAAAACGCGGAAATTAATTTCTAGACCTAATTTGCTAACCTTGTTAGATACACGCCGAAGGCGCTCAGTTGAAAATTCCCCTTCACATAGACTGACAGGGATGTGCGATGGGGCGCGCTAACATTTAAACGAATAATTTAATTTATTTTTAAATTTTCAGTTTTAGCTTAAAATTTCTATAATATCCGTATATTTGTATTTTATTTCCTATATCACAACAATTCTAATAAAATTGCGCACTTTCTGATATACTTGGTTTGACTATAATTGTTCATTAATGATGTGATTGTAACCGTTGAAAAATATTTTTTAAAACATTTATAACTTTTGATATAGGAGGTTAGAGCCTTTCTAATATGGCTCATATTGTTCTTTGGGTCTTCCTCTATCCATAGAGCCCATAAAACAAAAATTTTCAAAGAAAATTTTTTTGCTATAGCTCTTTTACTAGGATGCACCTTATTTTATCATTTTTCTTATTTTTCGAACGTTTTTATATTTGTTAACAAATGGTTTTAGTTCAGATAATGTGCAAAAAGGATCAATAAAGTAATACAAACCTAAATCGGATCGTTGAGCCCGTTTCACCGTTGTCAATTCCACTGTTTGTGGTCGAAATCCGTCAATGACTTAGTCAGTGTTAAAAAATTTTAATTACAGTTTTTTATAATGAAGAATCTAAAAAAAAATATTGTTCTGCATATATAGAAGTAATAATTAAAGCATAAAAACATATTTATAAAGCAAAAATACTATCAACTACCAGTAGACAACACATTAAATACCAAATCATGCATACAACTCGTCCTTATACACTACTCCTTAGCTCATCATGTCAGGGTTTTTGTAGTTCCCACAGGCATCCGAGCGGAATGAGTGCATCCTTGATGGAGATTAATTAAAAACATGCAAAATTGGACACATCATGGCAACATCATACTTCCTAATCAGTCTTTATGCTGACATATATTGAAATAGATCAAAATTTAGTCGGCGAAACGGTGAAACGGTCTCAACGATCCGATTTAGGTTTCAATTACTTTATTGATCCTTTTTGCACATTATCTGAACTAAACCATTTGTTAACAAATATAAAAACGTTCGAAAAATAAGAAAAATGATAAAATAAGGTGCATCCTAGTAAAAGAGCTATAGCAAAAAAATTTTCTTTGAAAATTTTTGTTTTATGGGCTCTATGAAAAGAGGAAGACCCAAAGAACAATATGAGCCATAGTAGAAAGGCTCTAACCTCCTATATCAAAAGTTATAAATGTTTTAAAAAATAATTTTCAACGGGCAAAATCACATCATTAATGAACAAATATAGTCAAACCAGGTATATCAGAAAGTGCGCAATTTTATTAGAATTGTTGTGATATAGGTAATAAAATACAAATATACGGATATTATAGAAATTTTAAGCTAAAACTAAAAATTTAAAAATAAATTAAATTATTCGTTTAAATGTTAGCGCGCCCCATCGCACATCCCTGTCAGTCTATGTGAAGGACTTCTCCCTTCGGCGTGTAGATATATATGATTTTTATTGTTATAGGATTTGATTGTTTTGATAGTTAATGTATCCAAAAATTTGTTATCGGTTAGTCAATAAACAATTTAAACATTAAATATTCTGATGACAGACACGTGTGTGGAGACATTAGACGCGAAATTGGAGGAACGTTTCTCTCCACCCCCCCCACCACCACATTCGAAATAGTGAAACGCATAAATATGGTAATTTGGAGTGTTTATGTGTATCAAGTTGGACAATTTATAATTTTTGTTTTTTTCACAAAGTAGCAATTATAAAATAATCTTGTGTTTCTGAACGGAATAGAATCGAGAAATCCGCGTGGAAATTGGAAAGAACTTGATTAAAATTCGTAAAAACTAAATTAGCAGGTGATTTAAGAATTGAGAAAAAAAGCAGCAAAAAAGCATATTAATATGAATTTATTTTCTAGTTGAATGATTACCTACGTCAATATTGCCACAGAGAACAAATTTATTTTTTTAATTTACCAGAAACTCATAAAGTTGGTCGGTTTAAAAGAAAACTACTAATTTTTAAATCAGCTGAATTATACATCTTTGCATTTTTAAAGATTTCTCATTAACTAAATAAAAACTATTTTAGATGAATCAATATTTTACCAAAAACTATCCTTTAATCTGTAAGCCCGACGAATCGTATTTCGCTTCATTGGACTATTTATTAATTTCTTCTCGTATAATCGCATTTTTCGCGATTCCAATAGATTTTTTAACAATATATTACATTTGGTTTTATACACCATCAATTATGAAATCTATTCTGCTGCCAATTCTCAACAACCAAACATTTAGCTTTATTTTCGATATCGTGTTTTGTATTTGTATTCCACCTTATGTGTTTTTTCCCGCCATATCTGGAACAACTTTTGGAGTATTACATTTGTTTGGCGTTCCAGTTGTTTATCATGTCTACTTAGCGCAAATTACAATTATGTGTAAGTATAATTGGTTAAATGAAAATAACTATTTATAATTCAGCATTAAGCAATTCAATTCTAATTATTTTTGAGAATCGCTACCGGGTTCTCGTTCCAAGTAACTTTATTTTATCTTCAGGATACATTAGATATATTTTTATTGCTATATTATACGTAGGGACGTTGGTTTTATTTGTACCTGCCTTATTAAATCAACCGGATCAGGAATATGCAAAACTATATTATTTAGGGCAAATTCCATGTCCTAATCCTTTATACTTTTCTAAAATCAATTACGTATTTACCATTGATTATGCAGGATATATAGTTACATCAGTTGGAATTTATATAGGAATAATTCTTTTTCCATCGTTATATTTCTTTTTTCGGTGTATTTATTACCTAGCTGTAGAGATAGATAAACATGGAATATCAAGTAAAACTCAAAAAATGCAGAAGAAAATGTTTATTGGTCTTTCAATTAATGTAAGTTATATTTGAATATTAAAGATAAACAGGGTATAATACAATGTTTAATTTATTAGTTATTAGGTTGTTTAAAATGAATTTGAATAAATCATTCGTTAATGAAATTTATTATCGGAAGGATGGTTTTATTTAATCTCAAAACGAGTTCATAGTTTATTCAACCCAATTATTCTTTAAGAAAAACTCGATTTCATAAAATTCATAGGATTTTTGATTGAATTTATAGGATTACCTACTTGAAATGTTTTAATAAAGAGTGCAGATCTGTGAAGAAATCGATTCGGATCTCTGACTAGTATACCTACTCGATTCGATGTGAACCAACATACAAAAAAGTAAAAATTTCGAAATTAAACCTTAGACTCAATCTAATGATGTTTTTGTTTCACCTGCACAGAGCCGAACGTGTTTTGTGAACAATAATTTTTCAAAAGAATGTAATCTCACAAAAATGGAAATTTTGAAATAACATACTTTGGAAATTTAGGGCCGGGCCGGCCCTCAATGTCTCGGCCCTGGCCCGGCTCTAGAAAAAAAAGTTGGCAACATCATTTATTCAAACGAAACATAATTTTTAAAATATTTATTTTAGCATAAAATATCAGGAAGTCAATCAAGAAATTGAGAGTACAAAACTATATGTTCCATAATTTCATAACTTAATAGAGTTCTTTTATCCAACATATAGGACATTTTCGAAAACGTGGTTTCGAAAACGCTCTCGGAAGGAATTTTTTTGAGGAATTGAAATAGGTGAGTATATTCTTCTTTCTACTTCAGTAACTGTCATGCAGAGAGGGATAAAGGGAGCGGAAACAGCGGAGAATATTAAAAAAAAACTTATTGAATTTGGATATGAGATGGAAGCGTTGAAGAGGACACCGATAACAGCTGATTGTGCTTTATCAGCATTTTCAGCGAATTTCGATAATTATGTAAGCTTGAACTTCAAATCGGAAAGGGTTGACAATCCACTAAATCGTCACCCTACTGATTTTATGGAATAAGATATTAGTTTACTTGAAAAATTGCAAAAAATAATTTCTGATGTAGCGTTAGGAATTAATTCGGATTTTGAGGTTAATATTTAATGTGGTTCTCAAAAAAGTTTAAGGTTCTATTAAATTCTTGATTTATTTGCTGATATTTTATGTTAAAATAAATATTTTAAAACATTGAATTTTTGTTTGAAATAATTTGTTTGACAAATTTTGACATTGAAGATCGACCCTAAATTTCTCAAATATTTACTAATCCAGTTGAAGAACAAACGTACACGCGATATTTTAAGAAACATATTAATAATTTAAAAATAATGAAAAAAACTAAAATTTTGTTTTATTTTAGGGCCGGGCCAGGGCCGCAAAATCGAAAATGCGGGCCGGCATACTTCTTGAATTACCGATATGAACTTTTATTAATTTGAAGAAAATTAATGCCTTTTTTGTTGATATTTTAATATCACGTCCTTGCCCACATTAACTATTTCAAGCCAAACGAAATGACGATTTCGAAATGTTTAGACACATTTTATTAATTTACACGACAACGTTAAAAACTCATTTTTACAAAATTTATCAGGCTTCTCTTAAAATATCTCCATCTCTTTAATTTTTACGATAAATAACGTTTCTGAGGTTCTATTTTTACAAATTAATTTGGCATGCGATTTAAAAACTTCCTATATTCATAATAATACTAACAATTGTAATAATAATAACGCTTATTTTCAGTTATGTATTCCGGTGGTGTTTTTCCTCGTTCCATTCGTTGTTCTATTAATATTTACTACTAAATTTAATTATTACGATCAAGGTATGTATAGTTTTCCCAATTGGGAGAGCTCATTTAACAAACAATCACCAAGGAAAAAATGTTACAAAAATTAAAAGGGCTGTAAAGAATGCGCGACAGTGAAACATGGAAGAAATTTGTTATTGTTCTAGGGTGCTAGTGTTATAAACTTTGTTGCTTTATTACTGATGGGCAGAATGGCAAAATTTCAAAAAAAAGTGAATCTTAAACTCATAATGAAATTTTCAAAAACGGATCTCGGAATCCCACTGTTCCGCTGGTCACGCCGCGAGCAAAACACTCTTCGTTCACGAGAGAAATCTTAAAAACATCGATTTTAATTATAAAATTTTTTCTTCATTTAAATTCATTTCCATTTCCGTTTTCCGCTTTCCGAATATAATAATTAATAATATTGTGACTGTGTCCAAAAAAATCTATTACGTGCGGGGGTCTCAATTTGTCTATGACCTAGAACAGAATAATCTAAACAAAAATAATACAATAAAACGTACAAAGTCAAATAATAGAATTACGCTCCACAGAAGAAAAAAAAAGCTTCATTCCATCCCAGTAGTTAACTCTTCTTCACGGAATTCCATCTTTCATTTTCGATTTTCAGTTTTCCGCCGTTTTTCGAGTTCCATTTCCGTTTTCCGTCTTCCGTTTGAAAAAAATCGATTTTCGTGCAGCCCTGCTGTATACACAATTGTTGAAACACTTATATGCACCGTAAAGTTTTTTAAATAATTCCAAATTTGATTTAAAAATCCTATTATGTCAATTTTAATTTATTTTAATGACCTTGGCTCTAATGAGCTTGAAAACCTTTGGTTTTTATATCATTAGACTTTAATTTAGTTCTATATTTTATTTAAATTGTCGCGAGGAAACCTGGACGTAGGTAAATAGGGTGAATCTCTATGTGATCGACAAACTGGAATATCATTTAATACTCGGCATCTGAAATTAACTTCAAAAGGAATACGGAATGCGTAATGCGGAAAGGGAGTACGAATTGTAACTTGCAAAAACGAATATATAAAAAATATACTAACTTTGTGCTGAAGAACATACTGTATATAACAAAAATATATATATTTATAGCAAGTCATTTCCATTTCCGTTTTCCGTTTCAAAAAAATATTTTCCACTTGCTGTATTTAAAATGTGCAATGCCATCGTTCCGAAAGAAACCAATCCGATGGGGAATCATCTCTCGAGATTCCATACAATTTTTCTTTAGTTGAGATGTGGACCTCTCCAAGGTAATCAGCTTCGTGTTTCAAGTGTTGACCAATGTCCAACCCAACTGAGCAGCTTCATCGCAACTGTAAGAAATCAAATGAAGTTGCTGGAATGTGACGAAATAGAAGCTTTCATTTGTAGAATGCTAAATATGGGGTCCTTCGTAGCATAGTCATTATGTACGATCATCGTCTTCGTTGGGTTGGTTTCTAGACCGTGATTTCTAGGCTTTTCTTCGAATCGATTTAGACGCCGGCTTATTTCTTCTAAGGAACTTTTGATTAGCACCAGGTCGTCAGCGAACTCGAGTTGTTTCAAAAACTTTCCATCAACACAGATATCTTCAACTTCTCCCACAATCTCCTTGTCGGATTCATCGAGAATCATTTGGAGAGCAAGTGCGAACAGAGGTAGTGATGCAGAGCTAACTTGACGTACCACTATCTTGAAAGGAATATTGATTGTTGTTCCATGGATTCTGATTTCTGAAAAAGCAGACGAAAAGTCGATTAGAGCTAGTTCCAGAGGGAATTTGAATTCATTACATTTTTCAATGAGTTGTCGAACAGAATGGGTATTGTCGATTCATGATTGGTAGGAGACTCACTTTGGCTAATTTCCAATTTTCTGGTATTCTTCTTCTCGACAGAATCGTATTGAATGCGAGCGTGCGAAGCCAAATAATAGAGACACGCTCTAAATCAGCAAAAAATCTACATTCCATTCCCAGTAGTTTAAACTTCTTCGCGGAATTCCATCTTCCATCTTCCATTTTCCGTTTTCCATTTTCCGTCCTTTTTTTTGAGTTCCATTTCCGTTTTCCGTCGTCCGTTTGAAACAAAATTGATATCCGTGCAACCCTGGTGAGTATATTATTTTTTCTACTCCAGTAGCCGCCATGCAGAGAGGGATAAAGTGGAGCGTAAACAGCGGAGAATATTTTTGAAAAAATTATTGAATTTGAAGAAGATGAGGAAACGTTGAAGAGGACAGCGATAACAGCTTATGGTGCTTTATCAGCATTTTCAGCGCATTACGACAACTATGTAAGCTTGAATTTTTCGTATCTGAAAGGTCTCAAAATAAAAAAAATCGGATTTTGAGGTTAATATTTAAGCTTCAGTTCTCAAAAAAAGTGTAAGGTTCTATCAAATTCTTGATTTATTTTTATGTAAAATATTATCAAAATATGAGCAATTGAAAATTCAATTTCAACATTTTTGAATTATTTTCAATGGTCTCAAAGAGATCATGAAACAAATATTCAATTTATGTCTCTGCACGCCGAAGGCAGCCAATAGACAAATCGCCTTCACAAAGAAAATAATATCAACGAATTTGATCACGCGTTCAACAAATTTATTCTTTTTTTTTTAAACAGTATTTCGACTATTATAGGAGAACGAGTGATTTTTATGAGACGAGAGTACCACCATTTTGTTCCTCGTAAAATTCTAAATTTTGTGAAATGCAACATGACGGGGTTACGGTAATTGGACAATACCTAACAAGAAAACTGAAAGAAACCTAGATAAACATTTTTTATGCCAGTTTGATTTTTTAATTTTATTTAACAAATTTCTTCAACTTTTTTAAAATGGAACGCACAAAATTCAATAATGTATTCTTTAAAAAAATTAACCTAACCGAATAATAAGTCTTGTAAAATATATTGCTTTGCAGCATTAAATAATGTTATGGTTACAATGTTTATGATCCATGGACCACTGTCCAGCATTGTCCTATTATTGGTTACTGAACCCTATCGTCATCAGCTCTATAAAACTCTTACTATATTTTGTAATTCGCGCACTGAAGTTATGCCACTTGGCTCAACTTCACAGAAAGTTCGGGAGATTCCATTGACTTAATGGTTAACAAGTGGAACTTTTTACGAATCTAATAAACTTATTTTCAAAATTATTGTTATTAGATTTTTTTGTCTTTCAGATGATGGAAAGTACTGTTTGAAGTATTAAGTTAATTTTTTGTTAAAAATAAACTCTTTAAATATTTATTTCGTTTTTTATTTTCTTGGAAAATTATCCTTGTTAAAAAAATATAATAAATTTTCATGAAGACTTATGCTTGATTTCATGTACCCTCATATACTTTATTTGATCCGTGATGAGCGTACTTAAAAACATTAACCCCATTATAAATAATTTTCATCTGATAATTCCATTACTTAATAATGATTCAATATAATTCTACCTTCACAACAAAAATATAGACGATTTTGATTACTTCAAGATAATAAATAATATTTACATCAAATTAGGAAATATATTACAATAAACAATAATTTCGTACTCATTGTCATGTATATCCAATTAAAGTGCGTCAAACCACATTTACCCTGTCAACATGACTGAATTGGTAAAAGATTGAATTCAAGTTCTCACATTGATAAAATTGTTTTACAAAGAACGACCACGAGTTGCGGTCAAAAAAATCATACTGTCATTGAATTGAAGAAGAACAAAAAGTGTATAACACGGCTAATCAATCATTATCACGTTGTGGGATTGAATTGCAATAAACATCCGGTTGATATCAATTTTAAAATAATGTGTTTTATTTTATTCTTTATTTGTATTTTGCTTTCGTTTAAATTATCTAATAATTTTAGAAGGACAACCGGGAAGTATTGTCTTCCAAGGAACGTGCACAATTGAAAAACCCCACTGCCACCAAGTACGCGAAAATGCAAAAGACCGAGCACCAATTGCGCATCAACTGGAAATAGAAATTTTCCGACATTGAAGCGTGTCTGAAAATTGTTACGTCTTTTCAACACAATATTGTTTACGGGAAATTAACGAGGCATTTCTTAAACTATCTAAAACTATTTAAAATATATTTACAACAAGTTCGATTTGAGAACGTTTATTTTGCTCATTTTATTACCATACCAGTTTGCGCAAAACACGAAATTCTTTTTAATTAATTATAATTTAACAGAGACATTAGTTTAAGTGTTGTATGGTGTTAAGAAAAATATAATAGATTCGTTTTTTTTTCAACTGTTAAACAATAATAAAAGATTTTTAAAAAATTAATAAAATTAAAAAAATTGAAAGGGTGTATTTTGAAATTTGCGCGTACTTGGTGGCAGTGGAGTGCTAAAGAATCTTTGCTATAAAAAATTAAACAAATAAATATTTTCACAAACTGGATTATTTATGAATTGTGTGAAGTAAACAGGATTTTAATTTTTATAAAAATATTAATTTTTGAGTGAATTTAAAATTCGGATGTGAAAACGACAGGCCGTGAAAGTGCGGCCGGTGTACGAGCGCATCCAACGCATTTATTTATTTATTTATTTAGACTACGTGTGCTAGACACGTGATTAAAATTTAAATTAAATGAAAATATAAATAAATGAAAAACTGACCATAAAATAATACTAATTAAAAATCTAAAGAAGGAACAAAATAAACTAGGTAACAGTTAAGAAAATAATAAATGATAGCAACATAAAAAAAAAAAATAATGTAACAAAAACGTAGGGTGGGGGGAAGGTGATAACTAATATGCCAGAGTTTTTTTGTCAAAAATAAATGTTTTCAAATAAACATGAAACTACTAAATAAGGCTAAAGTTGTATTTGTCTATTTGATAAATCACATTAATTAGGGGAAACTTCAAGACTCCCCAGAATCGCCAAATGTAGCTTACGTTTTAAATTCTCCGACAATCTCTTACATCTTTCATTGAATAATTGCACAGAACGTGCCACAAAAAACTTTCTACGAATTGATTTCAATGGAGGCTTAAACGTTAATCTAATACCACTACGATTTGTAGAAGGATTAATAGAGAAAAGTTTTCTCCAATTAACTTGAGCCCTACCCAACAGTATTTTTGATAGGAACTTGTAATCCAAATCTTCTCGTCTCTTAGATAAAGTTTCTAAATTGAAAAGCTTCAAACGCTCTGCATAAGAAATGTAATCAGGATCGTTGAAAGAAATATACTTACGATTGATTCTACAATAAAGCTTCCTAGTGAATCGCTTCTGGACATTCTCAATCAAGTTAACATCAGCAACTTTGGTCGGAAATGATACTTGCGTACCATACTCAAGGAGAGACCGTACATGTGATTTATACAACAATAAATAGAACTGTGGCTTTAGTGAGGAAAAGCATTTGAAAATCATGTAGACCATACGGTTTGCACGATTAATGAAACTTTTCCAATGTGAAGAAAAGTCAAGTTTCTCAGAAACGATGAAACCCAAGTCTCGAATCTCTGATACCCTATTAATCTTAACATCTCCAGCAAAGTAATCATATAGGACTGGTTTTTTATGCAAAGATATTATTTTATTCTTTGAGCAATTTAATGGAAGTTTATTCGCTTCCGCCCAGTTTAAGACATCACAAATAGCAGACTGAAGTTCTAAATGATTTGAATTTATAATTTTCGAGTAAAGCTTAACATCATCGGCGTATTGAGAAATTGATACAGATGGTGAAATGATAGCCGACGGAAGATCATTAACATAAATACTAAACAGTAAAGGACTGAGTACCCCTCCCTGAGGCACACCAGATGTTATCGGATGTGGATCAGAGAAAGATCCCTGAATTTTTACCATAAAAGAACGTTCTATCAAGAAATTTCTTAACCAAATAAGAAGATTCTTATTTAGATTTATTTTAACTAACTTATTCAAAAGAATTTCGTGATTTACTTTGTCAAATGCCTTCGAAAAATCAAAATAAATAACATCCGTTTGAATGTTTTCATCCAAAGCTAGAGTCCAGTCATTTAAACAGTCGACCATTTGTGTTGTGGTTGACCGGCGGGGTCGAAAACCATGTTGTGAATGACAAAAAAAGTTAATACTAACCAAGTAAGCAATAAGCTTGCTTTTCAGGAATCTCTCATAAATTCTACAAATTTGAGACGTAATTGATATGGGACGATAGTCTGCACATATTTTAGGAGACGTGCATTTTGGAATCGGAGTTATATACGATTGTTTCCATTGACTCGGAATTGAGCCATGCATCATAGATAAATTAAAATTAAAAAATTAAAAATTTTGTTGCAGATGAATATTCATAATTTGGGATTAATGGAAAATCAAATACAATAATCATAGAAAAGACTATATATGAATTTCATTTATCCTTTATACAATTATTATCCAAATATAAGACATTGAAAATTCCTTTTCAACATTTTTGAAATTATTTTCAATGGTCTCAAAGAGATCATGAAACAAATATTCAATTTATGTTAATAATTTCTCTGTTTTTCATTATATTTCTTCAAAATTTCTAGATCAAATCAGATTTATTACTTTTATTTTTTATGAAAAGAAAATTGGAATTGTCAATTTCTCAGATTTTGATAATAACTGGAATTGTCTATTTCTTATATTTTGATAAAAGTAATTAAATTTTAGGTAATTTTTGGTTTTTAAAATGGCTAATTCGTAAATTGAGTGTCCTGAACATTGTGGCTATGCAAGAGTCAGAAAAAATTTTGATAGCCCATTCATACCAGAAGTATGACAAGTTTACGACGAGTGTTGACTGGTTTAAGATCAACAATGTGTTTGCCTGACATTTACGATTTGCCTGACATTTATTACATCCGAGTTTTAATTTCATTCTTTATTTTTCCTACCTTATTGAGTTCTGATTTTGTATCTGACATGAATAAGATGTTAAGATCAAAATTATGATTTTAAAACAACGGTAGCTACATACAAATTGGTTCCGCAAAAGCCAAATCAAAAATTAAGAGATTCATGTTGATCGGATGGATTACTGTAGTTTTACAATAATAATCACAAAAACCAGTTTTCAAAAACTCAGTCAAAATGGTATGAATAAAAGTTATAAACTTTGAGATGGTGTTTCTCAGTTTATATATGTTTATTAGAAATTAACGATTCATACAATAGAATATCCAATAAAAAATATAGTACATCCGTGACCTTCTCAACATCTGATCATCATGTGAGCCTGTTTTCCCCGAAAACGGCACTAGAGCTTCTAAATTCCAAGGACGTCTGTCTTTTGCCAATGGTTGTAAACAGAATTGTTATTGTTTCAGCCAATGTAGTCCCTCTTGTGCTGGCGACTGTCCAACTTTTTCTCGACTATCGTCGACATAAACCATTTTTATTGATTACCTCATATACCTTTCTCCTGCTTCCAACGAGAGAATCGATGCGATTCTGATAAATCCGCAACAGCTTCTCAAGGAATTCACTTTTGAGCTTCGCAAAGAAGTGTAATTTTTGTTTCTGGTGGTAAACTCTCTGCGTTCACCGAGCTTGTTAGCTTCTCCTGCTTCTCCATGCAGATGAGACGTCTCTCGATGACTCCTTGGTCCTTTCTGTTAATCTTCCAATGCCAATAAATGTCACCCTCCAAAATTCTTTATGAAAACCCGTAATCTTCAACGAAGAAAAAATTGCTTGTTGTGAAGATATTTCAGCAAAATAGATTTCTTCATCATCAGATAACCAGAAAGATGTATTGAATCATACGTTTCCGCTGAATTTTTTAACGGATTGATTAACTGAAACCGACTGTAAAAGGAAATGGTTCTAATAATTGTTTGTTTGCCACGTAATAATAGTTAACAAATAATAACGAGGGAAATAAATTTAAATATAAACGTTGGAACCAGCAAGTGGTCGGTAGCTAAAATTCACAGTAATATTTTGAGCATAAATAAATAATGGTTAGTATAATAAGATTCTAGGGATAGATTCAACAATACTACGCGCCTTACAATCAAAAACATTTACAAAATCTATTCCATAATGATAAAGTATTTAACTATTTACAAAAAGTTATTATGATTAGTTGCACAGCGATTTGATCATTAAAAAAAGATTCTCGTGAAGGATTGCAAAAATTTTCCTTGGAAAATCAATTTTCCAGGATGCGTGTTTTTGTCATCCCAAACCAGAAACGATGTGAGGAACTTCATATGTTTGTTTCTCATCTACACGTCTACAAACGGGTCGAGAAAACTCTAGAAATTTTTAGAAATACCATAGAAACAATGCCTCGAAGAAGTATAAATCATCTAGGGTATATACACTAGCTGACAAAAGTTTTGTCACAAACGTTTTTTCGGGTTTAATTTTTTGTGACTTGATCAAATTGGCTGATTTTTTGATATTTTATGTGAATCAGTGTTTAAAATGTTATAGTAGCAAAATTTGGTTTAAATTATCATGGCAATTTCGGTACCACCCATTCCGTTTTCCCTCATATTGATCCCTCATACATTTTTCCCTTTTTTTTTCGTTTTCCCTCATACAGCTTGTCGGGTTTGCAATTGGAGTTTCTTTACGTGGAGTCATCTCTAAAATGTTGCCAATTACTGCTATTTTCAATAAATTATGAAAAAATATAATTGAACCTTAAAAATTATTTTAAAATGCAGTGCAAGAAAAGTGCGTAATATCTTTGAGCTACGCGTTTTACGATAAACGCTTGTCACTGTAAAACGGATCATCGTAATCACAAGCGGGAATTTGTAAAATAATCTACAACCATATGAATCTATCATATCAAAAAATCAGCCAATTTGGTCAAGTCACAAAAAATTAAACCCGAAAAAACGTTGTTGTCCGTCCTAATAATGGTCTAAAAATGTGAAACAAAACTTTGAATATTGACAACTGACAGTATCACAATTTGTGGTTCTCATACACTAGCTGACAAAAGTTTTGTCACAAACGTTTTTTCGGGTTTAATTTTTTGTGACTTGACCAAATTAGCTTATTTTTTGATATGATAGATTCATATGGTTGTAGATTATTTTACAAATTCCCGCTTGTGATTACGATGATCCGTTTTACAGTGACAAGCGTTTATCGTAAAACGCGTAGCTCAAAGATATTACGCACTTTTCTTGCATTGCATTTTTAAATAATTTTTAAAGTTCAATTATATTTTTTCATAATTTATTGAAAATAGCAGTAATTGGCAACATTTTAGAGATGACTCCACGTAAAGAAACTCCAATTGCAACCCGACAAGCTGTATGAGGGAAAACGAAAAAAAAGGGAAAAATGTATGAGGGATCAATATGAGGGAAAACGGAATGCGTGGTACCGAAATTGCCATGATAATTTAAACCAAATTTTGCTACTATAACATTTTAAACCCTGATTCACATAAAATATCAAAAAATCAGCCAATTTGGTCAAGTCACAAAAAAGTTAAACCCGAAAAAACATTTGTGACAAAACTTGTCAGCTAGTGTATCAAAACATTAAGTATCCATTTTAAGTAGCTTTTCCGTTTTTATGATGCCTTTTTGACTATCCATGTAATTAAAAAAGAAAAATAAAAATTAATTTATTTATATTTTTATATTTAACAAAAAACCAATTAAAAAACGATCATAATCCTGATAATTAATCAAACAATCAATAAAAAATGAAATCATTTGTCACATAAACATTCAATTAAAATTCAAATAAAATATAAAATAAAAACTATCAAAATATGACTAGCATTTTCGACATAAATCCATCATACATACATATACGAGCAAAAGAATCATACAACAAAATACAAAATATCTTGAATAATCCTCAGCTATACAATGAAACGTGTCTGTGTGCTTTAGACAAAATATATCAATTGTCTAGTCTCAATACATTCAATAAAATCTATAGTAATAAAAATTCACAAAAAAATAAAACTCGACATACTCCATATCAGATCAATGCACTGGTGTCAGATATTAATGATATGTATCCTAATGATATTAGATAAATAATCTGTTGAATTTATAAAAAATGTTCCAAAATTGAACCAAAAACAATAATAGCTTCTAATCTACTTTGCTCGTGAGAAACAGCGTCGACTTTAGACGTATATTGATGTCAAATTATGCTCTTTCTCATATTCCTTCCATCTTGAATCATCGCTTTCGTGTGTCAGGAATCGCTCGCCAACTGATTTTTCCAGCAATCGGAGATCCGACCATAACGTGTAGTTCTAATAATTTATGAATAGAAATCATTTGATTTGGGATACAACTAACCTGCATCCATAAATGAGCTTGCGCTTTGGCAACCGTAAATCGTTTGCTCATTTTTACTTGCAACAAGCCGTTTATAAATTCGATTGCTGAAAATTAAAATTAGTAATCATTAAATAATGTTTATTATTATTATCAAGTTATGAGAATTTGATAACTCCAATTTCATTTTTATAAAAAGGAAAAGTAATAAATCTGATTTGATCGAGAAATTTTGAAGAAATATAATGAAAAACAGAGAAATTATTAACATAAATTGAATATTTGTTTCATGATCTCTTTGAGACCATTGAAAATAATTCAAAAACGTTGAAATTGAATTTTAAATTTCTTATATTTTGATAATAACTTCTTATCAGAACGAATTACTCGACCAAACATGGATTTAATTCTTTTCATTAATCTCAAATTGTCTTAATTTTTACTGTTTATATTTTACAAGGGAAGTGTTTCAGATGTTTTGATAAAAAGTTGCAGATAGCTTCCTTATGATCCGAATAGTATACTGACAAAACATTAGAAGCCACAAAATGGGTTATGTGCAGAGATGGGCGGGAAGGCAGTTTTTTAAATTTCGAAATCAGGAATCCGGAAACCGGAATGAAAATTGAAATTCCGGAATCCGGAAACCAAAATTCGGAATCGCAAAATGGACGAAATCCTGAATCCGGAACTCGGAATGAAAATTGGAATTTCGGAATCCGGAATCCGGAATCAGGAATATTGAAACCGGTATGAAAATTAGAATATCGGAATCCGTAATCCTGAAGCCGGAATGAAAATTAGAATTTCGGAATCCGGCAACCGGAATTCAGAATCGAACAATGGACAGAATCCGGAATTCGGAACACGGAATCCAGAATTTCAAACACATCCAGTGTTAACGTTTTTATGAAAAGTAAATTTTCAAAATTTTAAATAAAAAATTACAATTTCGGAATGCAGAATGCGGAATCCGGAATAAAATTTGAAAATACGGAAAGCGAATTACGGTATCCAGAATTTCTAACGTATCACGGTGTTAACATTTTTATTAAAAGTGAATTTTCGAAATTCTGAATTAAAATATTACATTTCGGAATCCGCCATCCGAAATTCGGAATCAATAACACAAATTTCGAAAACCGGAATTTTCGAAATTTTGAATTAAAAATTATAATTTTGGAACCCGGAATCCGGAATCCGGAATACCTCCTATCTCTGATTAAGTGGTTGACATTTTAGAATCACTTTAGTGTTACACTTATTTAAAAGTTTTTAGAATATGACCATTTATAAAAACAAAAAATCTCTGGTTTAAATTCTCATTAGGTTAAAATAAATTAAAACCCTCATTATTCTCTATTCTCTAGCAAACATTAAAAATCGCTCCAAAAAACCAATACCTGATTCCGAAATCTCCTTCCACGGCTGCTGCGGATACATAAACTCCGCGTTCTGGATTTGATCATTAATGTCCTCATCCTCATTGAATGGGAACGTGCCCGACAATGAAACGTAAACAATCACACCCACGCTCCACATATCCAGTGAGCGGTTGAATCCCTTATTGCGCAGCACCTTAAAAATATCATTCGACATTATTCCCTTGATTCATCCATCTAACCTCTGGCGCCAGATAGGCCGGTGTTCCAACAACACTTCGTCGGAAACTCTTCTCTCCAATGATTCGCGCGAATCCAAAGTCGCACAGTTTCACCTAAAACATATCTATCATATCGACCATTTCGTGACTTTTCCACCAAATATTTGAACGTTTTCGTTTTTGCATGAATCAAATGATAAAACCATATATTCACTAATTTATAAAAGATATTTATCAGGTTCACAATGAAACTGATGTTGTTTATTCAAAACATATGACCTTTGGAAAATCATGTAGGATACCGTAAATTATTTGATTTTAATTTTTTTCAAACTGATCTAAAAGATAAAACTCAAAGAACTATCTCAAAACAAATATCATATTACTGTATTACATTAAATATTATATTTTATTATAAAATCCAATACCTGCGGAAAGTCATTATTGGACGTCAATAATATATTTTCCGGCTTCAAATCGCAATGAACAATATTCAAATTATGCAGATACCTGTTAAATTAAAAACCCGAAATTAAAGACAATTTAAAAAGCTTAAAACCTCAATGCTTCCAATATCTGCGCCACCAAAAACTGCGTTGTTCTCTCTGACAGTCGGCTCTTCTCGCTTGACAATATCATTTCAAGCATGTCTCCCTTCAGCTTCTCCATCACGACAAATATCCTGTCCGTGGTTTCGAGCATTTGTAGGAAATTAACAACCCCCGGATGGTGTACTTGCTAAAACCCGGCAAAATTACAATTTTCCTAATAAATATTGCACCAACCTGAAGAATGTGAACCTCAGTTCGCAACAAGTCTTCCTTATTCGGTGGGAACTTCAACTTGTCGATGAGTTTCACAGCAACGTGCTGGCCAGATTTTCTATGAATGCCACCGTATACCGTTCCAAACTGTCCCGATCCGAGAACCTCTTCAGCAAATATTTGATAAAGTTGCGAGAATTCCTGCTCAGTTTGTATATTTGCACCAAGATGACTCTTTTCTCCTATAAACACTCATCTATTTTATGCTTCTCATGTTTATAGATACCTTCTGTTGGCACTTTCAATTTATCCGATCCTCTCTTAGCTCCTACGCTACTCTGAGGGGTTACTGGCATCAATGCAGCTTGAATCGCCGATGTCCATGATTGAGCATCAAGATTGTCTTTTTCTTCAGCTGGTGGTCCCGCTAAAATTGAGTTGATAAATTATTACATTTTCGATATTTTATGAGTACGCTCGATAATTCTACTATGATTACTAAAATTCCAAATAATAACGAATTTAAGAATATGTACCGTCACTCCATCCATTCCTCTTCGTCATCAACACCAAACAATGTGCGGCTGAGCTCAAAAGCTTCGACGCTTTTTCCGCGATTGATGACGTTGTTGAAGCATTACTGGTATCGCTTTTCTCCGACTCATCGGATACTACAGTTGTTCTCGACCCGTCACGCATTCTTTCGACGGTTACTGTACTGCTGATGAGAGAACCTTCTCGACTCCTATCACATGATCCAATGTAACCAGAGTCTTTACTGCACGTCGACATCGAGGAAGTCGACGCCGACGACTCTTTTTTTGCGACCACCTCATCGATGCTGCCTCGAGACGTCGATGGAACATCGACCTCATCAATGCTGACGCTTTCAATGGTCTTGAGTCTGGGAGCAGCGCGTCTCGATGAGAAATGAACAACCGGGTAATTGGCCGCCGATGTTGACGGCTCGTTTTCGCTCATTGGAAGTCGTAGAATGTTTAAAATCATTCTAAAAATTTGTCAAAATTTTATGAGGCGTAAATCAGACGAATTAATTTGCCACAATTAAATACATATTTTAAGAAGTTAACACGATTAGCACAAAAATAAATACAACATTTCCAGACCACAACACATTTTAGTTCATAAACAAATCAAATGATCAACCATGTCCTAATAGAATAAAAAAAACCTCCATTGATCAATGATCCAATGCATTTTAACGATTTCAAGAGTCTGTGAAACCAAAAAAATAAACCGTGTCAAGAGTATAAATAAGAACATGAATATTAAATATTCCCAAAAAAAATCAGAAATCCGCATTTCTATAAAAAGTGATAAGAATAGAAACATTCGACAACCACTAAAAATCATGACCCGGAAAGGTTCCTTATATAAAATACTTCTCGATGACGTAGTAACATTTAGCGAACCATTTGAAAAATCAATGATCATTTTACAGAAATAAACTCACAAATATACTGAAAATTATTATCAATATTGACTGGATAACCACACTAAATATGGATGTATGATCAAGAATTGAAATTGGGGGGCGGGTTCTTACGGTTGAATTGGATATAACGAACGCCCACAGAGAATGATGAGAAAACATGGCAACACGTATTTCACAAGAGAGGCTAAAAATGAAATTACTGTTCCTAAAAATAAACCATTATTCGTTGAATAAAAAGTTTGCAGACTGATCAAGTAGTAAGTTGCCAATTAACACCTCCTAATTAAAAACAAATAATTAAAATTAAACATTCTCAAAGATCTAAAAATACTTAACAGTCCAATAATCAAAAAAAGGAAAATCACATGGTGTTTTTTTTTCCAAAATAGACTGTAATATTAAATAATTATCAGTCCGTTTTGCGATTCAAAGTTAAATATGGTGATTCCAGAACTGAATATTTTCTATTTATTCTTCTGTTTAGGTCCAATTACTATTTTCTGCTGATAAAATGGGATTCCAAACATGCAAGCTAAAATAAGACGATCAATCGAAAAATTAGAAAGTAGTCTGACAATGACCTAAATTCACGTGAATACTTGTAAAACTAAACACACGTTAACGATAAAAGAAACCTTAAGCTCATGTTTTTAGAGAGAAAAAGTGAGAGCTTAATATTATGCTGAAACACTAAAAGAAGGTGGAGTTAGGTTATTCTGAAAACAAGGTAAATGGAAAAAGAAATTCTTATTAGTTAGCTTCAGAATAAAATTAATAATATTTAAACACATAAATTAGATAAGAGGTTTTCAGTTAAAGTGCTTAATACTACTATTTTACAAAAATGTTATACTCATAAGCTAATTTTGGACAAATCTAATGAATTGTCGAGATCCTATACGTGGAAATTACAAACATGCAACTAAATTAGGTTATATTGATATAATCAATTGGCGTGCTTAAATTTGATTTACCTACTATTTAAACTGACATGAATTCTATAAATCGAAAAAAATCGTAGTGGTATTAAAAATAATACAAATCGTAGTGGTATTAATTTAAGTTTTAAGCTTCGGTTGAAATCAATTCTTAAAAAGTCTTTTGTGACACGTTCTGTGCGATTATTTAATGAAAGATGTTTTTATCGAAGAATTTGAAAAAAAACTTCATTTGGCGATTCTGGGGAGTCTTGAAGTTTCCGCTAATTAATTAAATTTATCAAATAGAGACAAACTCCTCTCTTTTAGCCTTGTTTAATCGTTTTATGTTTATATTCAATTATTTTTTCGTTACCAAAAACAATATATGACAATATATGGGTCAATTGTTAATATACATTATATTATATTCACGTGTCTAGCACACGTAGTGTAAAAAAATATTTATCCACTTATTTTAAAAATAAGATTATTGAGCATAATATACTCTTGTTATTGATTTCATCAACATATTTATATGATTATTTTTAAATCATGATACTCTCTTTCTAAATAGTGATAGAAATTAAATATACGATAGCGATCGGATGAGATTTAAAGAAATCAAATATAAATGAGATCCAAAATTCAATCCGTGTTGTGAACTAAATATATCCCTAAAATTATAAATTATAAATACTTAAAATAGACAAATTCCACGAATTATTTTTGATAATCTAAAATACGATTTAATGACTTAGTTAACGTAAAAGCCATACAACTACACAGTTAATTTAAATTTAAATTGATTTATCCGCTTATTTTATGGAAGATTATTGAAAATAATCTTTTAGTTCAAATATTGACGCTGTCTTTACGAGTAAATTATAAGGATTTCTCAGAATGGGTGATTGAATTTGAAAATATTCGAAAACATTAATATTGCAGAGAACGGAAAACGTTTGAGGCAAGTTTTCTAAAAACTTTAAAAAGTATAAAAACTTTGCAAACAAAATAAAAACTTTACAAACAAAATTTATGCGCGCCAGGTTATTTCTTATAAGTAAGATTTCAAAAAAGCCCCTCTAGGTTAATATTTCAAGTTTAATATATAGTTTAAAACGATTCTACTAAGATTACGTGAGAAGCATCTTATAATTTACACGTACAGAATGCCTAACCAAGCGTAAATATTGTAAAATAGGCAATTGTGTTTGGCGTGTTTATGTAAATTCCACGTAGAAATTGTTAGACAAGTGTAAAAATAAGAAAATCTTTGTTGATTTTGCGTGTAAGGGAAGTTTAAATTGAAATTTAAAATCCTAGGACTTGAAGAAACACAAATCTAAATCAAGCTTTCCGTAAATATGTTTAGGTTTTAATAAAATATGGGAAAGACCGAAACGCATGATAGAATATTAAATTTAAGCTCCTTAAAAGAGTCTTTGTAATTAAAAATACATTTGGTGTGGTACTATCATTTCGCATAATATCTATTCTTACTAGATTAGACTACCCATTATACTGTAAAATAAAAAAAAAAAAAACAAAAATAAACGTGGCTTACTAATCGTCTTTAATCATAAAGTTTCAATAAAATAAGACAATTCTTGTAAAATAATCGTATAATAAGATCCTCGCTTGTTCACTCGGCAAGATAAAATATAAAATAATGATTGCATTTAACTAGATGTAGAAAGTACAATTCAACTTTTTTTTCGCCAGGAAAATCACCCATTCACACGCATAAAACTGATGGGAAACGACGAACAAAAACTAATTGACGACAACCGGTGAAAAGCGTAAAGTTAGTATATGAACACCTATCAATTTATTATGATATAAGAGTACATTTTGATACATATATTAACATCGAAGAAAAAAGTGAGAAAAGCATTAGCAATGAGATGAAAATAACCCATATCATTTAATATTTCTGCAACGCTTGACTGCAGTTCATTTTAGAAAAAAAAACAAAATCCTCCCATTCTCAACAAAACCAGATCAAGAAACGGAAATCAGTTTTGCAGTAGTTGCAGAAGAGAAATAGGTGTTAAGATATGATATCCGTTGTTCAATACAATAACACAAACCATTTTTGATAAGACCAAGTCTGCAAACGGAAACAATTCGAATCGAATGGAGAATTGTCAAAAAATACGTGACGACGATGGTGAGTTGAAATGGTTGATTGTGGTATCAATTTTGGATATATAGGGTGGTGGCGTACCAAATGGGTTGTGATGGGAGGGCGTGATTCAAATTAAACTTATTGTTAATGGATGATGACGATTCGAACACCCACGCCATCCATCTATTTGATATTTAAATAGGTAAATTCTCTACGAATAATAATGAAGAAAAAACAACTTAAATAAAAGATTAAATAAGCCTAGAGAAGTTTATATAAAAATATATCAAAGAGAGAGCATTTGAGTTTTAATTATTTTTATTCGTTTTAAGTACAATAATAAGAATAAAATGTGTACTATTGTGTATATTAAAAGAAAATTTCAATAACTTTTACTTAACAAAGTTCACAAAATTCTTAATGTTGACAAATATGAAAATATTGGAGTTAGTTATCCTTCATTCTATTTACATTCTCACTGATAATTGAAACATATAAAACAACTATAGTTTCTATTATCAAAATATAAGAAATTTAAAATTCCAATTTGATATTCTTAAAAATTAAAAGTAATAAATCTGATTTGATCCAGAAATTTTGAAGAAATATAATGAAAAACAGAGAAATTATTAAAATAAATTGAATATTTGTTTCATGATCTCTTTGAGACCATTGAAAATAATTCAAAAATGTTGAAATTGAATTTTCAATTTCTTATATTTTGACAATATATAAAATATAAACTTGCACATAAAAACTAAATTAAGGTGTTATTCCATAGAACACATAATATAATAATAATTTCTTTATAAATATCGGAGTGGGTGTAAAAATTAACTTATTCCGCTCAATTTACGTTCAATAACTTTGCCTAAATAATCTTAAGGCATTCATATAAATAATTGATATTAAACGAATAACTTTATGCAAGATAATCCACGGAAAATGCGTTAAAAATCGAAGAAAATTTAGACACCTGGCATACACCAATATACCAAATAGCTTTAATTTATAAAAAAAAACTATTTTGCTATTTTTGAGGGTGTCTGAAAATTATTAAGAAAATATTTGTTACCTCAATTAAACTAGAATTTCTTAAACTATCTAAAAGTATTTATATCTTCGCAAAAAGTTAGGTTTGTGTACGTTTACTGAGCTCATTTTATTATCGTAACAATTTACGTGAAGAAAGTTTACTATAGCACCCATAGTTATTCTAGAAATACTATACTCAAAGAACCCATACCTTCCTCTATTTTTAATGATTAAACTAATAACAAATTATTTGCATAATGTCTAAAAACATTTTCATCCATGAATCATGATGATCTTTAGGCGAACTTCCAAGGGTTATCATATTTATTTGTTTACGTCAAACAATTTGAACTTGTTCATTGATTTCAAATAAACTTTCAGGATACACACATTATTGTTTAACTATTAAAAAAAATTCTTAAACAAATTTAGAACATAAATTAATTCACATTGTTTCTCGGGATGGTAATAAATGAACACGGAAGTTTCAATTAGCCATCTTTGTCAATTAAATACATCAACTAATTTGTGACACAATTAATATCAATTTATAAACAAATTAGACTCAATAACAATATTAGTCAAATTACTTTTATGGATAATATGAAACTAAAAGCAAAAAACAGGATAGTTCTAAGAATATAGTAGCGTTTCCTACGAAAAATCTAGATTTAATTGCCATTTCCCTTGTTTTTATTCACAACTTCAAAATTGTACTGTTACTTAACGTTAAAATTCACTTTTCAGAAAAATTCCATAAGGATGAAATTTGAAAAAAAGTGAATCAGTAATGCTGTCATTTAAATGAAAATATTAGAACGGTTCGAGAGTTTAGGAAACAATTGTCAGAAATATGGTAAAAATATATATATATATATACTAGCATCAGCGGATATCGGTGACCGTACTCTACACGCTACGAAAAGACGTACCTAAACGATTCTATTACTAATTCTTGTGCGATTCAGACAAGTAGAGAATAATTCATCTACTGTATATCTATACACTCCACTGCCACGAAACTGCGCCGCATTACAAAAGACTTCGCGCCAATTGCGAACACTACCTTTTAATTTATTATTTTTGTTTTCAATACTTTATTTATCAGTTAACGTTCCATTCCGCAGAAATCCTGATGAATTAATGAAAAGAAATTATTAGTACCTCAATTAACGGAGAAGAAGAGTCTTCATCGTCAATATAAGTGACTTGTAAATATTGAAAATAATAATAATAATAATAATAATAATAATAATAATAATAATAATAATAATAATAATAATAATAATAATAATAATAATAATAATAATAATAATAATAATAATAATAATAATAATAATAATAATAATAATAATAATAATAATAATAATAATAATAATAATAATAATAATAATAATAATAATAATAATAATAATAATAATAATAATAATAATAATAATAATAATAATAATAATAATAATAATAATAATAATAATAATAATAATAATAATAATAATAATAATAATAATAATAATAATAATAATAATAATAATAATAATAATAATAATAATAATAATAATAATAATAATAATAATAATAATAATAATAATAATAATAATAATAATAATAATAATAATAATAATAATAATAATAATAATAATAATAATAATAATAATAATAATAATAAATGAAAAGGTTGAGTTTGCAGTCAGTGCGAAGTCTTTTTCAATGCGGCGCAGTTTCGTGGCAGTGTAGTTTCTGTATATATATATATATACAACATTATGCACACCAAATTAAAGTGTTTTTACCGTTAATCTCAAAGATCTAGGCACCACATTAATATACAACTCTTTCCAATGTATTATTGACAGTTATTTAGTGGCGCGTATTCTGGCGTTCTTTTATAAGCTGAGAAATATCATTAAATCAAGAAATAACACGTGAACAAACCACGGACTACAATATACAATTTCAGTTTGATGTGCATTATGCGAATACAAAAATGCATTTTTCATTTTGCCAACTGATATTCTCGCTTTTCGAAAGGTTCAGATGATAGTACAGTACTTCACGTGAGATGAGAATACCGACTGGGTTTTTAAGGATATATTAGATATATTTAAGGATATATTACATCTTTTATGGTTTAGATCGGTTTTCAAGGATATATTAGACTAATTAGATATTAACCGAATCATCCAAAATATTATTATTTTTTGTATATTCAATCAAACAATTTTATTTAATTGTATAAGTTCACATCCAAACACATCAAATTTAAATGAATATATTTCAATATTTCATCGCGTCTTACTAATTTACACGTATTATTTTGCTATAACTCGATACGTCTTTTTTCAACCCCGTCTTAAACTGTCTAAAAACATGTGCTTATTATCGAAATTTGCAAAATGAGCATATTTTCTTGGAACTCGACTTAATCATTCAATTTGGGGTGCACCAAATGAAATTGACAATTTTCTTTATTCAAACGTGTATTTTTAATTTTCACATAAATATACTTAGTGATTTCAACCATATTTCTTATGTTACCTAAAAATAAGTACAACTCATTGAAATTGTCTATTAGAGCACATTTAGTGATCTTTTGCTTCTATAAATTCTGCCGGTATATTACCGTGACAATTAATTTTATCAAGTTTATTTAATTTAACCAAATATTTCACTTTTTGCTTAAGCTAACATTTGCAAGTTTTTTTTCAAAAAAAACATATTTGATTTAATTAATATTCAATCAAAATCATATCCAATTAACATCCACGTTAAACAAACATGTCTGTCAGTACTTGAACATCTTGCGCGGAATAAACCCTCATTATATTCACCCACTTTCTCCTACCAGCTTAAGTAAATTTCAATGTCAAATAATATGTTTCATTTTGCAATTAAAAATAAACTTGAACAAACGGCCAATCAGACCAAAAATGATTTTTCTTCACTTTCGTTCAAGTAACCACTACTATTCAATAAATTAGACTTCATAGTCAACGAATCATTCTAATAATTTTAACTTTAGATATAAAATTGAACTTCATGATGTGGTTTTTAATTAGGCGACTGACCACTCCACACCTATTCTTACTCGAAAATTTAAAATCACTTCGATAAAAAAACTGAAAATAAAACAAAAATAATGGTTTACTTCATAGTTTGATAAACTAAACCATATTACAATAAAAATCAAAAAATCAAAAACTATATTTAGTTCGTGTGAATCAATCAATTTTAATCTTGTGCTTAAAATATGTTCTTATTATCGCTTCATTGCAGATAAACATAAAACTTCTCGCACAAACTGTTACAATAGAAGAAAATAATAACAATAATAATACAAAAAACATTAATGTAACAATAGTTGTAGAGATATTAAAAAAAGCCTTTGACAAAGGAAAACATGTTTTGACGGAATTGCCGAATAACGACCCATTTATCCCAGGTTAGCCCATTTCTTTCAAGATTTGCTGCCAGTTAGATATAACAATTTTGTTATTCTGATTTCAGAATATTATTTGCATAGTGATTTTAAAGAACTTTGGATTATATAAAAATACAATAAATACAAAATAGTATATTGTCCTTTTCAGAGATCGGTGTCTAATGGAAAAACAAAAAAAAAAAATAAATAAACGGCCACAAACGACATTTTCGTCTATTCCTCTTCAATGTGTGTTATCTAATGTTTTGAGACAACACACATTGATGAGAGACAAAAGAGTGGCCGTCCAAACGAGAACCTCATTTCATTCTAATTGGCACCAATCTCTGAAAAGGGCAATAAAGATGTAAATTTACTGTTTAGACGGAACAATCAAATATGGTTTTACTAAACTAGCTAGAGCTGCTCTTTAAGAACACAAAAATATATCGTCTTCTTACGGTAAATAATAAAATTCGTATTGATAAATACAATTATATAGACATAATCAGCATGGTGAAATCAAGATTGAATAAGACGTGCTAATTGAAAATCAATTTGCGTCGCCCCAAATGAAATGTTAAATTTTGAGAGGGTATTCTAGTATTCCACGTGGATATTCTCATGGAATTAATAATTCAATATAAACTATATATGAGAAACTATCTAGAACATTGAAAATATCATCGATATAATTATGGGCTGCTTAAATGCATCTCGGTTGAAATATTTGAAATTAGTGTGTTTCATCTTTTTTAAGTTCTAATACAGTTGTCTTAATATTAGCATGTAAAACATTATTAAGGTTACAAAGTGTTTACGACACTTGCAAATGTCACTTACGTGACAATTTATTTACGTTTTGCTAAATTGACATGTGAATTATCAAGATTATTGATATATTTCTTTAAAAATCACATTTTATGAGTATCTATTCATAATAAAGTGTTCTTACGTTACGTGCTATAATATTCAAAATCTTAAATCTTGTACATAAGCTTCAAACTGTTAAAAAAAACAATTTACTGTACGTCCAAGGCGATATTTATATACAATATCGATTTGCACGAATATTTTGCACGTTATCCACAAAAAAAATCTGGGCATATGACAAAATTAAAATAGAATGAAGTATAAAGGAAATCAGTTAAACAAAAATGGTAAAACACCTTGTGCACTCCACTCCACGAAGTATGCTGCGTGTTGCAAAAGACCGTGAACAAACTGAAAGAAAAAAAAACGCCTTCACTTTTTATTTTTCATTATCTAAACTTTTTTTTATTAAAGGGCATCTTCATGAGATTTGGTTTACTTTTCTCTGTCTAGAACCGTTTAGAATAATTGCTTAATTGTGTTTTATTTGTTTTATAAGTTATATAGTAAAATTATTCTCCGATACTCCTCTAGATGTTGGTAATGGTTTTTTTCAAGAAAGATATAAACATTTTAAAAATGTTTTTTGGTTTTAAAACAGTTTGTAGAGCCTAAAACAAATAAAACACAATTATTGAATTATTATAAACGGTTCTAAACAAAAAACTAAATCAAATTCCATGAAGATACGCATATACAGTTTAAATAATGATAAATAAAAAAATGAAGAGCGTTTTTCTCTTTCAAATTGTGCGCGGTCTTTTGCAACATGCGGCATACTTTCTGGCAATGGAATGCCTAGGGGAGAAACATACTTTCTTACTAATATTAACACATTATTATTACTAATATATATAATCAGGGGTTATTATAAGAATAAAAATCATCAAGTTTTCATTCTGACATAGTTACTCTTAACAGACCAACTAACGAAAAGTCCACTTTTGATAACAAATCTTATTAAAATGAAAACACTTTTATTATTATTATTACTAAAAGTTCAACCGATAATATTCGTAGCCTTAAATAGTGAGTAAGATTTATATTATTGTTGTAAATTTATAGTAAATATGCCAGACTAATATAGAGTACAACTACTATCACTATACCAAACACAAACCACACATTCTACAAATACTTGTAGTATTTTTCATCCTTGTGTAATTATTTTCAAACCAATTATTAATATCATCTTAAATTAAAATCGTATTAGATGAGAGAAAAACACATGGATAAATTTCGGGGATCATCCTTATACTGTAAACATGGATAACCAATAAAAAAGTTTTAAAATTATTATGTTCATTGCTTCATGTAATTATTTGAATAAAAAAGCCTAGCATATTCGTAATATAAAAAGTAAGTTTCAATAACTCGTCAACTATTATGGTAATAACATGTGCTCAGTAAACAGGATCAAATCTAAATTTCTCGAAAGATATTCATGTTTATAAATAGTTTAAGGATCGCTTAATTAATTTGCCGTCAACAAAGTTTTAATGAAAAGACGTAACAATTTTCAGAAAGGCTTAAAAATCGGAAAATCGTTATTTCCAGCTGGCGTGCAACTTGTCAAAAATTCCAATTATTTAGAGAAACTTCATATTTTAAAGCATAAAAAATTATTTATGAATAATCGCGGTTTTCAGAAAGTGATTTATGAAAATAATCATCTGAGTAATCTTATAAACCAGATCTTTATTTTGCACACCTTCGAGCAGTTTTAAATTTTCCCCATTATTAAAGACTGTAAAATTGTATTTTTCGATAGCATTTCTTCAAATGTGTCTAAAACTTGCGTTACCTATAACAAGAAATTACACAGAAAATATAAAGGTTCCAAATCGCGGTACTTGTTGAACTTGGATATGTTACTTAACCTTATATGAAAGATTAGGCTGAAACAAGTTTCACCTTAGTTTGATTGTTAGAGACTTAAAAATTTTAAACTTTAAGTTTTACACTAAACCTTGCCAAAAACAAGAAGTTAATCATGCCGTTAGAGAATGAAATTTGAACCAATCTTTTATCAGACCCAAAACAAAAGGAAAAAAAAAAACAAAAACTAATTTTAAGTCTACTGATAACTCAACGATCATCGGTTTATATATTTTTCACGGTCGGTAACTGTTTCAGCATGACATATATATATATGGTATCAACAAAAGCGAAAAGAATAATGGAAAGTAATAATGCCAATCTAGAACAGCAGTTTTATTGCGCTTAGAGTCGGATTTCGAAAAGGCTTTTCAAACAAAATAGACGGTGAATGAAATATTAAACAGCAATTAAATATGTAATCTGAACAAAGATTGAAATAAAAGTTATTTAAAGGAACGATGAAAGTAAGGTTACATTTTGCGGAAAAATCTAATACATAAATTGGAAAATAACTCATTTTGTAGGTAATGAATTTAGTAGGCTATTGGATTAGATCAGACAATTCTTTTCCACAATTGCGTTCAGCCAAGAGCTCAGAGTTACGATATCAGACCGAGATAAAATATAAAATACTAGGGAGGTCATTTTTGGATCCATAAATTGTCTCCATAGTTAGCTTAAGTATATCTAGAAAATATTCATATAATGGCTCTTTTATACATTGATCGAAAAGTTCGAAAAATTATGACAATGATTATAAAATTGTTGCATGCGTTTTGTTATCCGCTTCCATTTTTATTATTAAAACCACTTGAAATAATACTTAAATAAGTGGTTTTAAGTTCTAAACTTCTCTAAAACCTACGAAGGCTATTGAAATTCACATTCAGGATAAAAACTGAAACATCAAATGAACTCAGATTTCTTTTTCTTCACAATTTTTATTAGAAATTTGGTGCACAGAACAAAATTATGGCAGTTTTAATCATTGATATCTTGTAAATTAGGTAAACATTGATATCAACATGGAACCAAATAAATATATAAACTATAACAAGGTTAAACAACAATAGGCGATGAAAAATAAAAACTGAAACCGAAAGCAACATAAAACAAAAAACGCAATAAAACAACAACAACAAAATGCTAGCAAAATGATAAAACAGTAAACTTATCATTAACATCTGAAGTTGCAGCTTTACCATAAACACAACCAAATTATATTTTTTTTGTTGTTGAAACAATACACATGAACAATGTAATGAAGAGACATAAAAAACCAAACTGCGAAAATAGAAAGTAAACTTAATGATAATCATTATTCATGCAGATGCGTCATTTATCAAGTTCAGCCTCTCGTGTGTTTCACCTGATACTTACAACCAAAGAAAACAAATAATGCAATAAAGAATAGTTGAAAAAATTATGTAATTATGACAAATTGATGCGCGAGAAACGGGTTTAAAACCATTCTGGCAGTAATGGAATTGTTGAAGCTGCGCACTTTGATCGCAACTGTTGTCTGCTTATTTGCCAACGAATAAGCATAATCTTATTGTGTTTATTTTATTTGTTTATTATCTTGTAAAGTATGCATTTCAAGAACTATGGAAAACGAAACAAAGTATTGACAAAAAAGTTACTCTTATTGATTAATTAACCCTAAATTTTCAAAAGAACGTCAAAAGCTAGAGACAGGTGTTAACTACCACTGCGGGGTTCATTTATTTTTGCGACTCTGATAATGTTATAGAATAAATATCTTCCACAAATTACATTTTATTTAAAATAATAGATTTGTTATACAAACTGCACCAAATTCGATTCTGTCGGGATCTCGAACCGCTAAGATTATTACAGTTATTTCCTTGAATCTTTAATTTAAGAAAGATGTTACGTTATATTACAAAATACCACGTGATTATAACAATTAAGTTTTATCCAATTTGTTGCTTATATAGAATAAACAATCATGATTGACAAAAATACCACAAATATCCTTGAGAAGAAAGTATCTTGGTCGACAATGGCGAGGCAGATCCGCGACGTCTGGAGAAAGATGGTCCGCAACCTTCACGGTTGATACGGGCTAATCAAGTAATCAAGTAAAGTAATATAAGTTAACTGGATAGTCTAGTCTACGTCATCTGTTCGATGAATACTTTCTCATAACGTTTTTGCACTCCACTGCCAAGAAACCGCGCCGCAGTGCAAAATACTTCGCAACAATTGCACGAAAACTACCATTAAATGTATTATTTTTTCAATGTTTTCTTAATTAACTATTGTTTAACAGTGTCATTGGAGTTTTATTGGAATATGTTAATTGGATAAAATAATTATTTCAGTTTTAATACAAGTCTTTGAAGTATTTTCACAATGAAATATCATTAATTATCTTATTCTCATATACAGTACGAACAAAGAGTTATCAACTTTTGTTTTTTTGGGGGACAGTTTGTGTGACTAGGTAAAAACCCACGTTGGGTTTTACAAGTTTCTGATAGTCCTACACACAATTTGGTCAATTTCCAGCTCGCTATATATTACATTTATATTTTTATGAAGAAAAGTTCAAAAAATTCACATATTCGAAATACTGAAAAAGTCCGAAAAAATATGTGATGGCGTTTGCGGACTCCAATCGAATGAATTAAGCTGCTCACAAATGTATTTCTCCTCAAAGTTACAAATCAATCGCTCAAGTATAATTTATGCTACTCTCAAGAAAACAAAAGTGAATAACTTTTTGAGTACTGTAGGCAAGAAGAACAAATGAAAATAATCATTTTACCATATTTAACCGTTTATATTAATTTCTACCGTATAAATTAGTACAAACTTATTCAATTATGTCTTAACTTATCTCAAAAACTCTAAAAAAAACCAAATTATATAATATATATAATTATTGACATTTTAGCGACCGACTTCTGGCGGAATCATATGTTCATCTTATTTTATTCCTTACCTTACCATTTACAATATATATTGCTTAAATGTTATTTTGGTGAATAATTAATAAATAAACTTATTTAATGAACAAAAAGTGGTTAATGAATACAATTTCCGAGATCCAATATTCAAGATTTTTAAGAAAAACAATATTTTAGAAATAAATTAATTATATGGATATAATAAAAACAAATAGTTTACTGTGAAAATGCAATTTCTCAATGATTTTCCAAAAGGATTTAACGGGGAAATGCTCCCTTACATACACTTTATGTTTTAAAGAGGTTAAAATACAGTATACACGCCAAATGAACATAATGATTTTCCAAATTTTAAGCGTGTCTGAACATTTTTACGACATTTTCGCAAACCGTTTTTTAACACTATTTAACTAGGCTCTTCTTAAACTATCTAAAAATGTTTATTTCTTTATGAAAAGTTAGATTTCAGCAATGTTCACCAAGCTCATTCTATTACCATACCATTTTCTGTGCAATATATAATCCTTTTTATGATATATTCTGACCCAAGGCAAACACTTGTAGTTTCATTTAGTAACATGGCAATATGTTCTGTAGAAAATATTACAAAAAAACTATTTTTATTTTGAAAGAAAAAAACATTTATTGTTTGCTCTAAAAATCAATTGATAATTTTATAATAAATGACTTTCAGCGAACTGAATTGTTTCTTTATTGAATGACAGAAACATTAATACGAAGGACAACTAATTGATAAAATTCCTAGAAAAGAGCATAGTTCAATTTGCAATGCGAAGATATTAATGGATCTAATTTAAAAAAGATAATATACCATTTTAATGATACTGTAATGATCCTTAGTCTCATTAAAATAAAAACAATAAATTTCCAAATTCCCACATACTTTTGAAAAATCGACTCTCGTTTGGGGGTCATTTTTATTGAAAAACGAGACCAAAATCACATTCTATTTAGTTATCTATTCTTCCTTATCAACTTGCAACGTCATCAAGGTTAATTTTGCATGAAAAAAACCACGCAGTCAAACCCGTTACACGAAAACCTAAAAATGAGATTTTTCAATAAAGAAAATGTGATTCCAAAGGTTAAATACAGTCTTAGTTGTTATTGTTGTTGATGTTAACTGTTTATTATCAATTAATCAATTGATAAACATCGCGACTGGAAGAATACCGCAGAAGGTTCCATGAAAACAATTATAATTATTTATTATCTAATATGATAGCTGTCGTTGAACATCAGTCAGAAATAACAAACAATTGATCTCACGTTTCATCGCTATTCAAAAAAATATGTTTCAACTTTTTTCAGTAGTTAAAGAATTCCTAATATCTCGAGAACTGTAGCTAGGCATTTGGGACGACAATTTATTTGGTCGAATGACACGAGAACAGTCAAGGAAAAAACTGGAAATGGGAGTTTAATGAAACATAATTCGCTGAGAAATAATTGATGGATTTTACTTATAACTTAACTAGTGAGTGTTGAAACATATTTAATTGAATCGGAGCAAAAGAGTACTTCCAATTTCTTTATCATTACGTGTTATACTACTTTGTATGAGGAAGAAACAAAAAAAGTTCGGAAACTGTATTTTGGTAAGGAAACGACGCTGTGCGTAAATGATAAACATACAAGCATACTTCTTATGGGAAAAATTGACTGATTTGAAAGCTAAGGGACGAAGTATACATTATTGATGAATTGAACATTTTCAAGAACTGATTATGGATTACGGAATAAAATTTTCTAAAAAGATTGAAGGTATTTCTAAAAAAGGTAATTTCGAAAAAGGATGGAATTAAACATAGCTGAAATGTTCATTAATTTACATTTTTAGATAATATTACAGTACACTAATTAAATAAACGAATTGTTTTTTTAGTCATCCTAAAGCTATATAAGAAACTATCCCGATATACAAAAATATCACCACTGTTTTTAATATTGGTGGTCTAGAGTTTACAATGAAGCATATTTTAAACTGTGACATTCGGCGTTCATTGGTGTTATTCACCTGGGAGGGTCAGAAAGAATCACGGTTTCATCTATACAATATGGCTTTATTATCTAAAAAAAATGACAAAAACCTAAAAAAAAACTTTATTCTCCAGAAATAACGCAAAATTTGATTTGTACGTTATTTTCAATTTATTCGCATCTATTATGAGAAATTCTTAACTTCAATTTTAACTTCATAAAACATAAAAATCTCCAATCCGACAGGAACTAATAAAGAGAAGTTTCTAAAATAAATTGACTCTGCAAATTCTCTGCAAATTAATTTTAAATTTCTTATATAGGTTACTTCAAATTGTTAGACGGCGCGTTGTGAACCGCTATGCAACAAGACCATTATAAATAAATAAATATATATATATATATATAAATCAATAAAAAAAACTGAAAGGAAAATTAACCTAACTCTGAACGCATTCATTGATTTATTTTGCCAAAACCGATGTAACCTTGCAAGTTTGATTAAATCTAGAAATCATGCCTTAGCGTTCAAATGTTCAACTCGAGAAAATTTCCCACAAATTTTATGATAAACCAAGTGACAGAGAAATGAAAATAAAAAATAAAAACCATAAAATAAAAACAACTAAAAGAACAACATTATACATTTAAAAAAATTATTCACCCATAGAGTTTTTCCGAAATCTTATGACCATATAGGATCATTATCATTTTCAATTTCTCAGAATATTTATATAATAGTTGCCATATTTTAGTTATCAGTAACATAACAAAATAGCATAAACAAAATTCCTGAAGAGTGATAGTTTTTAAAGAATTTTTAGGAATTCTGTTTTTTACAATTTTTTATCGCTTTCAGTTATTAGCATTTTCTAAACCTTTTTATTCATGTTCTCATAGACATTGGCAAGCTTCCAATGTTACAACACAACATATGATGTAAAAGCTATTTTGGTATAATGTTAGAAGAAAAGCATTCATTGTTTACAACTAAATTGAGAGGTTAAGTTGATAACTAAAATATAAACTTATCATCCACTAAAAAAGCGTCGGGTGGGTTGACAAGTTCTATCAGTTTCTAGGAAAGCTCACAATCAATCATTCTATTGTCCTTTTCAGAGATCGGTGCCTAATGGAGGAAAAAAAATTAGGATGGCATGAAGGTCTCGTTTGGACGGCCTCTCTTTTTAGACGACCATTCTTTTTTACGAAATAATGACCAGCACACATTGAAGAGGAATAGAGGAAAAAGTCGTTTGTGGTCGTGTGGCCGTCCATCATTTTTTCTTATTTTTTGCTCTTCCATTAGGCACCGATCACTGAAAAGGACAATAAAATAATTATCGTACATTTTATAAGAAAAACAATGAAAAATGGAGGAAAAAAATTACCTAAAAATTTATATTTTTATAAAATTAAATTCACAATTGGTATCAAAAAATCAACGTTAGATTTATTTGCCATTTATTTAACTAAAAATCATTCGAATTAATTCAAATCACCTAATTGAAACTTTCTAAATTTAAATTCTAAAATTACGTCATCTAATCAAAAAGACGCACAATAGACATACAACTCAATTGTAGAAAAAAAGTAAAATGTAAACAATAAACATAAATACACGTTAACAAAAGTGATTCGATTCGGACAATTTGGTATCAAACCCATAACGAGATCATCCTATATATGCTTGAGGACATTGTTACAATTAATCAAACAACAATTATTGCAATTTTTGATTCCTTACGCGTAAAAGAAAACTCAATAGCCAACAAATTACGGTAAACAAATTTCTCTCTAGCTCTATTTACGAGCGTTGTCAAATAAATTAATGATTAATATGCCCTTTTCAGAGATCTGTGGCTAATGGAAGTGGAAAAAAAAATAGGATGGAATGAGGTTCTCGTTTGGACGGCCACATCAACTACTACACTAAAGAGAAATAGACGAAAAAGTCGTTTCTGGCCGTGTGGCCGTCCATCTGAGGCTATCATTTTTTCTTCTTTTTTTGTTCTTCCATTAGGCACCGATCTCTGAAAAGGACAATATTAAAATAACACGCCAAATCGAGATAACAATTTTGCGATTTTTAAACGCGTGTGGAAACTTTTATGTCTTTATAAATAAAACGTTTCTACTACAATTTGATTAAGCATTTTTTAAACTATCTAAAAATATAAGTATTACTCCAAGAAGTTATGTTTGAGCATGCTTATTGAGGTCGTTCTATTACCATACAAGTTGGGGTGTAATAGTGAAGAAAATTTTTAAAAATATGTTTGGATATAATGCAATTGATACGGAACATGTTGCATTTAAAAGAATTTCTGGGCATTATTCCGTAAAATTTTGTTAGGAATAAAAGATACTTCTTTTTCCCAGGATTTAAATGCCAATCAACGACTATAAATAATTATTTTCGTCAATCAAGAGCCAATTTTAATACAATTCTCCACAATACGTCACTCGATATAGTAAAATGACTATCTAATTTTATGGTTTACATCTTCATTTTTGTGTGGACCATTATATTATTCGATTTATTCGTTTTTAATATGTCCTAAACTTAACTTGAGACTCACACAACAATTCGTAAAACCTGATTCACCCCAAATAAAATGGGTAGCTTTCCGCCTCAAACAAGATGCTCATTTTGTAAATTTCGATAGGAAGCTCATATTTTAGATAGTCTAAAATGGGCTGGAAAAGAATGACGTGACAATTTATCTGAAAATAATACGTATAAATTTGTATGATATGTTTGAATATTACAAAATGTTAATTTCCATTTGGCAGATTCAGCTGATTTAATTGTAAAAGATCAACATTTTCGGGTGTTGTGCCTCAGCAAAGTTTATTTTTAGTATTCTGCTTGAAAGATATAGTTTCGGGCCTCTCGTGTCTTCGCTTTTCTACTTCTCTGATTCTCTCTATTGACATTGTCTCTAATATTGGTTACGTTCCTTTGTAAAAAAATACGTTTTTGACTCGTCTACAATAACTATATTGTTATTGATTGATAAAAAACACAAATAAACCCCCCCCCCCTTCACATTTTCTCTATAGGTTTTGTTTTTTTTAACAAGTTTCCTTTATTTAAAGATCCATTTCCATCCAAATTGAGTTTAGATCAATCGTTTCATAAAACCTAATAAGTATTTTTGACTCAAATGATAAGATATAATATTTCAACTTCAAATCAATCAATGACGTATAGAAATAATAACAGTTTTGATTTGAAACGGAAATGATAACAATTTAAAATTATAAATTACCTCAAAACTAACAGTTTCAATTGAACAAAGAAATATTCATATCATTTTCACTGAAAATTCAAGGTGAATAACCGTTTTTTGAAAACAATTATATCTTCGTGATAATTGATGCTAAGAGAAGAAAGAAAATCGATAATGATTTCCAATAAGCACACCAACTAGAAATTACGATTTTCGGATATTTAAGCGTGTCTGAAAAATGTATCGTCTTTTTTAACAAATAATCGTTTACTAAAATTTTATCAAGCTAGTCTTAAACTATCTAAAAATATTGTTACCTTTCTGGAAGGTCAGATTTGGGTTTTACTGAGCTTACGTTTACTGAGCTCATTTTATTATCATAGAAGTTGGCGTGTGGGAAGTGTTTAGATTGAAATCTCTGGTTTTTGAATAGTCTATTAAGTGCTTAAGAAAAAAAGGTGTATGTTATTACTTGCAAATATTCACCATTTGAATAAAGTAATTGAAAATTTAGTACCCTATTTTACCGTTTTATTGGATTTCGTTCGTACACTATTTCGAATGTGGTGGGAGGTGGTGGGGGGAGAGATAGATTTCGCTCATTTCGTGTCTAATGTCTCCACACACTCGTCTGTCATCAGAATATTTAATGAAAACAATTCTGCTCAATATAAAAATTGAAATTGTTTATTGACTAACCGATAACCAATTTTTGGATACATTAGCTATCAAAACAATCAAAACCTATAACAATAACAAGAATCTATATCTAACAAGGTTAGCACATTAAAGACATTTGAATCTATGAAATAAAAATTCCATAACACTATCATAATCTTGGCTTAAAGCTCTTCTAAATCCGTTAAAAATAACATCATCCGAAATGCCATAAAAACTGTTAGACACCCAATTTGTCCGTGTTGCGTACGACGGTCTCTTTCGGTTCTCATTTCTAGTGAAAGTTTCTTGGCTCAAATCGGCCATCAAAGATTCCCAGCAGCTCCTCAATCTATCCTTAAGTGGTTTGTTCACAGCAACGTCCAATGGTTGAAGATACGTAGTCAATCCGTCCGGTATAACTGCTAATGTGCACATCTGATTAAGCTCCTCTACTGTCGGTTCTAGATGACAATGAATCGAATCCATTTTTAGGGTCAGGATTTTTGGAAAAAATTGGTCTCCAAATGTTATCGATCCCATCCCTTAGACAAAGTAGAAACGTGGCAGATAAGTATGCTCCATATTTGTCATTCTTACGTTTTCCTAACACATTTATGGGCCCGCCACTTTTCATATGCTTATATTGGTTTTGTCAGTTCACTGATCGTAAATCTCCCTATGAAGTTTTAATAAGATATCTCATCTTTATTCATCCCTCAAGTTGTTTATCTCCTATACTGTCAAGAGTGTTTCATTTTCATTACCATTTCATTAGTTTAAAATTTATGTTTAAATTTAGCCATATATTCCGTTTTAAATTCTTATATTCCTTGTATAATGATAAACATAAGAGCAACAACAACAAACAACCATTCCCCCCCCCCCCTTCTCCCATCGGAGGAGGAAAAATTCTTCACTACTTTTGTGCATAACAACTTCTGTTATATTTTCTCTTTCACACTGGGTCACAGAGTGGTAAACCAAAAATGAGCGAACCAAGACGTTGCATGACGCATATCATGAGACAAGACGCTAATGTGCGAATGCAGTTGTTTTTATTTATTTTTTTAAGTATGATACCATGATTTTTATTTCATTTTATTGTTATAGGGATAATATACAAAATGTATGAATTCTGTATGTAAAATTTTTTTGCGATCTGACAACTTTTTTTTCTTAATCTCATCTTTGGATGGATATAGGATATATTGGCTAATAGTTGTGTTGTGTCATAATTTGCTCATATTAAAGAGCATCCAATTTTGTACTAATTGTTAAAATTTTGTTGATTTTCACTGCATCTTGAATAATTTATCAATGTTTTTGTAGATCACACTTTAATTTTTAATTTTACTGATTCAGGGTTTTTCCGGCTTATTACAATGGATCCCCAACCATCCACTAGCGAACTAAAAATCCCTGATGATAAGGTAGGATTAAGTTTATTTATGTAAATATATATACACTTTTCATTATGTTTAATTGGATATTAATTTAGAATGAAACAGAGGAGAGGGAAACTTTGACGTTAGTTGATAAAAGAGGGTACGCTCAAAAAGCCCGGGAAGCTAGAAAAGCGTTAAGAAAGAAAAGAGCAGAAAAATCTAGCTTAATGCATCGCCATCGATGGGGATTGAAAGATAAGTCAACTCAAGATAATCTATTAGATAACAGTTTTGAAGAAAAATTAAAAATCTTGGAGGAGAAATATGTACAGAGGGTGGTAGATTACGTTGAAGGAATCAAGAAGGCCTACGAAGAAAAGAAGCAGAAGGATAAAGAAGAGTCATGGATCGAATTTGAAGGAAGGATGAAATCGTTTCTGGATGATGTCGATTCCATAATTGAACAGAAGATACAAGAAGGAATTCTTGATGGAATAAGACAAAATAAAGATAAGTTTTCTTCTAAATTTTCGTCTTTAAAACGTGAAAATACTCGAATGAAAACGGAGTTACGAAATAAATCTAATAAGTTAAACTTGGCTCTGAAGAAGTTAGCTTCCTGCCAACTAAAACTACGTAGTTATAAAAGGAGAATTGGAATAGTGAATGCCAGCCGAAGTATTGATAGTTCACTTAAAAACAGCTTGTGGAAAATTCATTGCGCAAAGTATGCCAATGAAAAAGATTCGTTTTTATTATTGCATAACCAAAATTTAACTAAAAGTCAATACATTGAGGTACGGAAGTTTCTCCTGGAAAAACAGTTTGGTGTGTTACCAACATATCAAAACGTTCGGAAGTGGGCAAACTCCGTCATAATCGATGCAAATATGAGAACGAGGACTGTGCAGGGAAGAAAACTTGTGTACATTGAGAACGTCAAGTTTGTTTTCGATGCCGTTTTAGAACGGTTCTCGAAAACAGTTTGGAGTAATAAAATGCCAGAATCGATTTATGTTGTTATTGCAGGCGACGGTGGTGGAGATGGAAAGTCCTCTTTTACAAAGATCGGATTTTTCATATCTGGTGAAGGAATAATCAATGTTCAATCACCAAAGAATTTCGCTTTGATGGCCGCTTACGAAGGGACAGAGAAACGCGAGATAATTGCTGAAGCTGCTGCAACTATGCTAAGTTTTTTTAATTCGGTGATGTCAAATAACGGAATTTACCAATTTAACACAACCAATATTAAGGTTACCTTGCTACTGGTTGGTGACTTAAAGTTTATTCCACTGTTGACTGGAGCCAACCACCACAGTTGCAATCAGTTCTGTGCCATTTGTGATGTTAGCCGTACTCAAAACAAAGAAGGACCTGCAACAACTAACAGGTTTCGGCAAGGGTATAATTATGGCGTTTTTATGGATGTAAGTTGCATTGTTTTACCACCCTTGCATATTTTACAAGGGTTAGTAAATACAGTTCTTAGAATTTTAAGACGTGAACACGGAGAAGCATTAATTGATTTTCTCAAAAGAAATCGCTTAAAACCATCATTTCAAGTATCATCACTTCTGAACGGTCGTGATTGTCGACGATTTTTAAAAGTCGTTGCCGACGAAGTATCCTGTGACACAGGTGGTGCTGATGAGTATTCTCTGTCCCCGGTGATTAAAACTTTGCTAGCTCTTCATAGGCTTGAGAGTTTTGCCGTTGCTCGAGAATTGAGCATTTCAGAAATATCTCAAATGAGGCAGGCAGTGGAAACACTGTCATGTGAATGGCGGTCAGCTAAGTTTCCTGCAACTCCAAAGTTGCATATGGTTGAAGCTCATTTGCTTCCGTTCGTTCAAATACACCGTTCTTGGGGATTATTCGGCGAGCAGGGTATAGAGTCCTTGCACAAAATCGGAAACACCGCGGCTCGAAGATGTGTTGGTGCAAATGATGGAGTTAAGCTAGAATTCTTCATGAAAAATCAATTATTGGGGCTTATAGTTAGTTGATTTTTAGAAAATTACAACTTTTAAACTTAAGATAAGGTAATGTTAACGTCTTAAAGTTTTTTCTCTAATTAAAAAGTTACTTAGTGAATTTTGGTTATTAAGCTCATTTTTTTTAGTTTTATTCGAATTTTTAGAAAATTTAGTTAGATAGATGTATATAATCATTTCTAGTTAGGTCTATGTATATAATCATTTCTAGTTAGATAGATGTATATAATCATTTCTAGTTAGGTCTATGTATATAATCATTTCTAGTTAGATAGATGTATATAATCATTTCTAGTTAGGTCTATGTATATAATCATTTCCAGCTAGGCATATGTATATAATCATTTCTAGTTAGATTGGTGTATATAATCATTTCTAGTTAGATTGGTGTATATAATCATTTATAGTTAGATATATGTATATAATCATTTCTTTGTATATATTATCCGGTAATTCTTTTTAGATATATATTTCGGTAATAATTTTTAGATATATTATCCGGTAATTCTTTTTAGATATCTATTTCGGTAATAATTTTTAGATATATTATCCGGTAATTCTTTTTAGATATCTATTTCGGTAATAATTTTTAGATATATTATCCGGTAATTCTTTTTAGATATATATTTCGGTAATAATTTTTAGATATGTATATATTTTCGAGAAGATATAAATTTTTCGTTGGAATTTTTAATACATTTATTGTTTTTGTTAATAAATATTTTTACTCTTCTGTGTTGTTTCTTTTCAATTACTACCAATAAACATGATCATGTGTTATGTGATCATCATTGTAGAACCCTCGGCATTATTGGATCTTCCGAAAAACTTCGTTGAATATATGAAAACTTCATCACCAACGAACGATGATTACTAGCTAGCCTTCTCTTCAAAAATTTTATTAATAAAAGGTTTATTTTTTTTATTTCCGACAATTCCAGTGATCATTCACTATCCGGGACGTTGTCCTATCTTCCCTTCCAATCTAAATTAATATTCAATTAAAAGTAAGCAATTTGTAATGAAAACTCATTAAAGTGTGATCTACAAAAACATTGATAACTTATTCAAGATGCAGTGAAAATCAACAAAATTTTAACAATTAGTACAAAATTGGATGCTCTTTAATATGAGCAAATTATGACACAACACAACTATTAGCCAATATATCCTATATCCATCCAAAAATGAGATTAAGAAAAAAAAGTTGTCAGATCGCAAAAAAATTTTACATACAGAATTCATACATTTTGTATATTATCCCTATAACAATAAAATGAAAGAAAAATCATGTTATCCTACTTAAAAAAATAAATAAAAATTAACTAATTTAACGCGTTTCCGAGTGGTTCGTCAAATGTGCTCTAGTGACATGTGTGTTATTTGAAAAAAAGTGTAACATGATTCTCTGTTGTTCTAACCCAGTGTGCTCTTTTGATCGAAATGATCGAAACAAAACCGTCTGCGTCGAGGAATCCAATGAAACGGTAAAATAGGGTAATAAAAAAAACTTTGTCTTATGCTACGTTCATGCACATACACTAGCTGACAAAAGTTTTGTCACAAATGTTTTTTCGGGTTTAACTTTTTTGTGACTTGACCAAATTGGCTAATTTTTTAATATTTTATGTGAATAAGTGTTTAAAATGTTATAGTAGCAAAATTTGGTTTAAATTACCATGGCAATTTCGGTACCACGCATTCCGTTTTCCCTCATATTGATAACAGCTTGCCAGGTGGCAATTTGAGTTTCTTTACGTGGAGTCATCTCTAAAATGTTGGCAATTACTGCTATTTTCAATAAATTATGAAAAAAATATAATTGAACTTTAAAAATTATTAAAAAATGCAGTGCAAGAAAAGTGCGTAATATCTTTGAGCTACGCGTTTTACGATAAACGCTTGTCATTGTAAAATGGATCATCGTAATCACAAGCGAAAATTTGTAAAATAATCTACAACCATATGAATCTATCATATCAAAAAATCAGCCAATTTGGTCAAATCACAAAAAAGTTAAACCCGAAAAAAACATTTGTGGCAAAACTTTTGTCAGCTAGTGTATATAAATCGATCTTTGGCGGCTCATACCCCGGCTCAGACAAAAATTGCGCCGATTTTGAAAACGGATTGGGAATCAGCGCATGCTAATCTTTCAATGGTGGAGGTCTCATCAAAATTTCAAAGGGATGCTAAAGTGACTTTCCTTGTTAAATATTTACCAACTTAATCAAAATTCTTATTCCTCCCTTGTTAGTCCTGTCATTGAAGCTTCATAAACAAATTTGTTGTTAACACATCTACACGCCAAATTCAAAATATCAATTTTCCAATTTTTAAGCCTGTCTGAAAATTTTTGCGTCGTTTTAACAAAAATGTTTTATTACAACTAACTTGACCTGCCTTAAACATCTAAAAAGTAATCATATCTTTTCAAAGAGTGAAATTTGAGCACGTTTTCTGAGCTCATTTTCTTACTATACTAGTTGGCGTGCATCTATAGAGGACTGAAATAACTATATATTGTTTCAAGCTTAAAATATAATAAAGTCATAGTTCAAATTAAAATATAAAATTAGTGGAGGAACAAAGATCAAATTTTAGGTATAGAAAAAATTAAAGACAAAAACTATACACAAATAAAGAAATGCAATTAATACGTCAAAAAACTGAAAATAATAAACCAATAACATAATTTCAAGATTCTTGAAATAATTGGGAAAAACCATCGTCCGACAAACCGATCGTTATTAGCACGTTCGAAATCATCATCTTCGTTGTCATATTTAATGTGTTTATTCAATTTTTGTTAATGTGTTTTATTTCTTTTGTTTAATTTATGATTTTGCAGAAATGAAAAGAAGGAATATTCATTTTGACAAAACGTCACCAAGGTATTGGAATATAAAACTTCCAAGTGTTTATTAATTTTTTATTGGAAAAATGAATATTTAAGGATGATTTTTTGTAATGTTCAAGAGAATACATTAAAAAAAAACCATTTTACGTTAAGGAGTTGGGAACACGTATATTTCGGACGCTTAGATGAAAGATCATCTTCTAACAAAGGAAGTGTTTTTAGTCGAACTCTCAAAATTTTTATAAACTTTGCAGTTAGATTCCTTATACCGAAAATAGTATGCACACAATTTTTTTTTTGAATTTTTTTCGTATATTATTTATATCTTATTCCATTCCAATAGCTTAACAGCAAAAAAATTGTTGAAGCTGGGTAGCGGCTGGCGCAGAAAACAGAAGCTCAGGTAAGTCATCTCAGTCTAAGTCTCTCTTCTGGAGATAATTTAAGAGAAATGTGTGTAATGTAAGTTGTTAATTTTCACGCTAATATTAATAAAATACGTTTAAAAATGCAAAGTCGTCATAAATTAGAGTGCTTAAATCTATTCTCCTCGAGCTTCAACCTATTTTTGATCCACCTAATTTCACCTTTAAAATTGAGTAAAAAGTTTATCTTTAAGAAATAACTAACGAATGGAAAGCTTATATCAAAAATAATACGTTTTAAATGACATACTCAATCTTATTAAAACTTCTATTGTTTTATTTACATTTACACTTCATATCAAAACCTGTTTATCCAATAACTTAAATGATTACTGAACTGCTCATGATATTATTTATAATTACTACTTAACCACTTCACCTAAAATAAGTGAAAATTGAAAAAAAAATCATTATAAAAATATAGTTTGAAATAAGATAGCCCTTAAAATATAAACGAGATTCTCTTTGAGACCATTGAAAATAATTCAAAAATGTTGAAATTGAATTTTTAATTTCTTATTATCAAAATCTAAGAATATGAAAGGTTTGATTTGATCATTTTTGAATTATTTTCAATGGTCTCATAGATAACATGAAACAAATATTCAATTTACTTTAAAAATTTCTCTGTTTTTCATTATATTTCTTCAAAAATTTCTAGATCACGTCAGATTTATTAATTTTATTTTTTATAAAAATAAAATTTGAATTGTCAATTTCTCAGATTTTGATAATATATTTTGATAATATATAAAATTTGTACTTAAAAATCACGGGTTTTAGATCCATTTTTAATCCATGTTAAATAATTTTGAACATCCTATTTTTACGTTAGTCTACTATTCGCACTATAAATCTGAAAATTTTAAAGAAAATCGGGAATTCTGATCTAAAACACTTCCTTTGTGAGGAAAAAAGGCGCGAACAGTAACAAAGCAATAACTAATAACCCTTGGAACGCTAACATCTAAAAAAAACCAAATGCGAATAAGTCATCCATTATATACATAAAACAAATAAAGCTTATTCGGCAAAATGTCACAAATTTATACTCAATTAGATACAATTACATTCCAATTCGAAAAGTATTCCACCATGGAAGCCACATTTGCAACACCTTCATCGTTCTGCCTGCCATTCAATTACGTCTAATTATTAGTGAATATGTTGAAGAGAATATTCTTATGTCTTTCTAAGATGTCTTAAAATAACTTTCGCCATTTGTTTCCATTTTCATTGTTATTATGAAAGAAATTCTTGAAAAATACGTCAAAGAATTGACGATTTTCAGTCATGTATTCATAAAATATTAGTGAACCATAATTCTGGGTAAAAAACCTAATAACGAAAAAAAAAATATATATATAATAGTTTTTTAAAAATCGTCTTTAAAAATATTTCATCCCGTCCTAACTGATGTAAAGCAGTTTCAGGTAAACAACTATTCAATATATTCTATTGTAGAAACACTGGTGAATCCGAATGCGACCGCCGCAAACTAAAAACGCTTCGTTCACGAGAAAAATCTTAAAAACATCGATTTTAAGTATTCAAAAGCAGGCTAAGAGAGAATAAGTATGTTTATTGTATACAAAATAGTTGAGACATTTAAGCGTACCGCTCCAATGCCACAAAACCGCGCCGTATTGCAAAAGACCTCGCACCAACTGCGCGAACACTACCTTTAGATTTAAGGATTTTTTTTAATGTTGAAGGGAACGTGTAAGTTAAAGTGGAGAGTATAAAAATTATTATATCGACTATATCTTTTGAAACAGCATATAACAATTAATCTAACGATTCGGTTAAAAAATTATTAATAAATATTTGACAAAAAATCATAAAATTAAAGGTAGTGTTCGTGCAATTGGTGCGACGTCTCTTACCGTAAATGTTTTTTTAATTTTAAAAATTGATTTTAAAATCCTCTTTTTTAAATTTTAGTTTTTTAATGACCTTGGCTCTAATGAGCTTGAAATAAGTTTCGTTTTTATATCATTATACTTTAATTTTGTTCTATATTTTATTTCAATTTTCGTCAGGAAACCTGGACTGTCTAGATTTGAATAATTCTTATTAAAATCTTTTTCTTCCGTCGCCGTAGCGCGTTTTGTTCTCAGCCGACACTTTCGGATTCACCATTGATAATCTACTCATGAATTCAGGTAGCACGCCAAATGTAATTATAAAAATAGAAGCTAATAATGTCGCTATAAGAGAATTTTTAGTAAAACTGTTGATGTTCTCGGATAGTTTCGAGAAAATCTGATAAAGATACGTCAAAATTCTTTCTAAATTAGACCTGTAATATTAGAATATGTGATTAAATAATGTAAAACGTTCATTTCCACTTGGCATGCAGGTAGTTTAAGACAACGTCCATAAATTCATGATGGATTGTAACTGTAAACTCGATGTTAAAAACAAAAAAGAATCGAAATTAGTCTTTAAATATATTCAGAGCTCGATTAACTAGTATTCTGTTTATCGTAGATTTAGAAAGGGCTAATCCATTTAACTTAGTTGAACACCATTGTGAGTTTTTGCTTTTTAGCCTCAATTTTTTATAGAATAAAATCACTTCAAGAAATTCAAACCTAGATTTCAAAATATTGAAAGAAAAACTTACTTAGAAAACTTAGAATTCAAGAGAGGAGATTTGACAAACAAATTAAGATTTCACAATAGAACAAAAATGGATTTTTTAAATTCTAGTAAAACATTTTTCCAAAAACCTTGAGAAAGAAGAATATAGAGAATATAGAATCAATTAAACACTTACAAGAAAGAACAAAGAATACATAATATACATTTTTAAGAAAATCTTGTCCCAGTGAACTGTCCTTTAATCAAAAATTAAAATAAATCAACTCGCTTTGCGCCCCATATTGGTTATATTTAATTATAGCTCCCGCAAACATTGATTTCCAAAAAAAAATGATAACATACTATATAAACAAAGTTCCATACGAACTAGTTCTATTAAAAGAAAAAGTAAACGAACTTTATTTATTTGCACATGTCAGCAAATAGGCATTCGTCAATCCATTATTAGTTCGTTTATTTTTTGTACTTCTATTTTAAAACCAAATTTCCAAATTAAGAAGTCATGTATTCATAGACATTATCGAGCGTACTTTGTTTTTCAAATAAAAAAGACTAAAAACGTACCGATATAATAGGTGCAAGCTTGTGTTCGAATCTCAAACAAATGCGACTGATTATCAGCATTCTTTCCACCCTTTTCCAATGAAACACCAAGGATCTCGTTCAATGGTATTTCTTTATAATATCTCGTAGTGTTCTCATCTTGGTACATAATAATGCTTTTGGTGTCAAGTCTCCAATAGTGCTTCTTTCTCTTAAAAAAATACGGTAATATGTGAGCTCGAACAATACAAACTCACCAAGTTTTGTTGGTCAGTGTAGTGCACAATCCAGCCCTCTTTGAGAATTTTGTTGCTCTTCCGCTTCGTTTGCTTCTTCGACATTACCACTCTCATGAGTGGAATATTCTGACTTTCCGTGCTTATCACATCATCGTCCGGACTTGTGATAGCCCCGTTGAATCCAGGCGTTGGCGAAATATTTGTGTCACTTCCCTGAAATGAACACGTTATTGATCAGCATAATCGACGGAGGAACCTGTAATGGAGCACTAGGGGTGTTTTGGGCTTTTTTATGATGGGTTCGCACTGAAAGCTCATCCTCGCGGTCAGAAACACCTGGAAATTGTTGGAAATTGTTAAGACAGCTAATTACAAGTAGCCCTCCACTGCCACGAAAACGTGCCGCATTGCTAAAGACCTCGTACCAATTGCGCAAAATTTAATTAATAATTAGAAAAATTTTATTTTATAATTATTGTTAACAAATATTAGTGTAAATGTTTTATGGTGTTATTATCCTTTGGAGAGTTCCTCTTGTTTTCAATTTGTATATTTTCTAGAATATATTGAGGTAAAACTAAAGAGTACAAAAGGAAACATAAAAAATAATGATTTCTCGAAAATTGGGTTATTTTTATGATTTTAAAAAATTCCTCATCTCTAGCTCTGTCTATTCGCATAAATTGAAATAGTAACAATTATTTTTTTACAGATAAGGTATTTTTAAAGTTTTTGGAGGAAACGTGCAAATGATGCAGGATCGTTTGCAATTTGCGCGTACTTCCTGACAGCGGAGTGCAAGTAGTATATGAATTGCTTGATTTTAGAAACGAAAATTCTAAACACAGAGACAAGTACAATAACAAAGAAGCATATTGTTTGTTAAGTTGACTATATGGTAAGCTTTGGATTAATATTTTACGTTAAATAGATAGAGCACGGTTCATTTAATTTTTTTATAAATGCAAAACGTAGAAACAAAGTTAACCATATTGATCGTTTATTAAAATTTAGAAAACATTTTTACAAAAATTGAATAGAGATAAATAATACTTTCATGTTACACAGGTTTTTACCAATACCATATAACAATAGTTATATTGTATATTTATGAGATCGGTGATTAATCGAAGATCAAAAAATAAGAAAAATGATAGTCTCGGATGGGCAAACGTCTTTTTCCTTTATTTCTCTTCAATGTGTGTTATCCATTTTTTGAGACAACACACATTGGTGAGAGATGAGAAGATGGCCGTCTAAAAGAGAACTTTTTTTCGTTCTAATTTTTCCTCTTACATTAAGCACCGATCTCTGAAAAGTGCAATATAAATTTTGTCCGCATACAAAAAAAAATTCAATGAACCATAATTCGAGTCGATGAAGATGAATATTATTATCTGTTAAAAAATAATCCGACATAGTGATACTGTAGAATCTTAAAAGGATGGATATTTGTTTTATAAAGAAATTACAAAAAAGTTTGTGGCATGCTCTGAATTATTAAGCTACTGGTTTAACACAAGTTTACCGTTTAGAGATTTCTTGTTAGAAAAAAATACCCTATTTTACCGTTTCATTGGATTCCTCGACGCAGACTGTTATCTATCGCTCATTTCGATCAAAAAAGAAAATATAACAGAAGTTGTTATGCACAAAAGTAGTGAAGAATTTTTCCTCCTCCGATGGGAGAAAGGGGGGGGATGGTTGTTTGTTGTTGTTGCTCTTATGTTTATCATTATACAAGGAATATAAGAGTTAAAAAATGAATATATGGCTACATTTAAAGATAAATTTTAAACTAATGAAATGATAATGAAAATGAAACACTCCTGATAGTATAGTAGATAAACAAGGAAGGATGACGAATATGGAGCATGCATATCTGACACTATTCTACTTTGCCTAAGGGAAGCTATTGGAAGAAAGTTGGGGCTAGGGAGATAAGGTGGATTAGGAAGAATCCGTGCTTCCGTTATGTCATATTTAAGTGAAAAAGGTACCCATGGAGAAGTTCCCTTCATCTGTGGTCGTAAGAGCAAATAAGAACGGAGAGAAAATGAGGAATTGGATCGATAACATTTGAAGACCAATTTTTTCTAAAAATCCTTAAAATGGGATTTTTCTATTGGATTCGGCTCGTTGTCATCTAGAACCGACAGTACTAGAGGAGCTTAATCAACTGTGCACATTAGCAGTTATACCGGGTGGATTGACTAAGTATCTTCAACCATTGGACGTTGCTGTGAACAAACCATTTAAGGATAGATTAAAGAGCTGCTGGGAATCTTGGATGGCCGATTTGAGCCAAGCAACTTTCATTAGAAATGGGAACCACCGAAAGAGACCGTCCTACGCAACAGTGACAAATTGGGTATCCAACAGTTTTTATAGCATTTTGGATGATATTATTTTTAACGAATTTAGAAGATCTTTAAGCCAAGATTAAGATAGTGTTATGAAATTTTTATGAAATAGATTCAAATATCTTTAATGTGCTAACCTTGATAGATATAGATGCTTTTTATTGTTATAGGTTTTGATTGTTTTGATAGTTAATGTATCCAAAAATTTGTTATCGATTAGTCAATAAACAATTCCAACTTTTATTTTGAGTAGAACTGTTTTCATTAAATATTCTGATGACAGACGAGTGTGTGGAGACATTAGACACGAAATGAGAGAAATCTATCTCTACCCCCCACCACCCCCACCACCTTCGAAATAGTGTACGAACGAAATCCAATAAAACGGTAAAATAGGGTAGTTTACTTTTAAGTTCGCTATTAAATATTACATTACGGAAATAACAGTTAAGTTTTTCGAAGAAGCGTAAAATTGTTTTATAGAATCTATTAGCTTTAGAAATTAATGTCAGTATCAAACACTGAAAAAATTTAATTAAAAAAGTCATTAATAACAATCTTTTCCCAGAGTTATTATAAATTATGGATATCATCATAATATAATTTTTTCTGATTTCATTCATCTAGCCATTTTTTGAAATTTTCCGATTTTTTTCGTGTTGATCGGTTTTTGGTATCGAGAAGCCCATTCTGATCTTATTATTGTTATTTCCTACTACAGCGGCACTAGTTGATGTTGATAGAGATTTACAATAATTGCCAGAGCAGGTTGTATCCGCTCAGAATACATTATTCATTGTGGAATCACATCCTATGCACAGGAAAACCTTCTTACCGTGGATTTTGGATTTGAAGTTTTCACCGGGAATAACCCACGACCACTTTTGCATATCTGTTAAGATGTTTTCTTTTAATTTTTTCTAACAAGATCGGTTAACCACATAAAAGGAGCGAATTTGATTAATTTTTACTGTCGCATAAAATGAGCGGATAGTCACAATCGTCAAACACCGCACGACCTGATACATAGCAAGCAGAAGAAGATTAATAATCAGTTACTATTGGAATTAAGTACTTTTTCTTCTTGATGTATCACTCAAACCTCGACAAGATTACCGAAAATGATATTTTTCCATATTGTGAATCTGACATAATGATTACGCTGATAAAGTAATACATAAGTAGAAAGCTGATAATACAGAGCAAATTATAACACAAATTTAAAGTGAAATTATTTTTTTAATAAAATTTCTGACCAAAGATATAGGATTTTGAAAAGTATAAGCACTAAATCCTAATCATAGCGGCATGCTAGATAATATATCCAAAGTTTCAGAATTCTTTTATTAGAATAAAAAAAAAGAGTATAGTAATTAATTCATTCAAAGCAGCCACATAGCTGTAGATTAAACTTACTAAAATATCAACCGAAATTAGTTAAAATTAAATCCTTTCTTGATACATTTTTATAAATCAATCAATGCTTTATTTAATGTATTTAAGTTACAAATTACTATCCAAAATATAATATTATATTACCTTTTCAGAGATCGGTGTCTAATATAAGTGTAAAAAAATCATGAGGTTCTTGTTTGGACGGCCATCTTCTCATCTCTCATCAATGTATGTTGTCTCAAATAAAATGGACAGCACACATTGAAGAGAAATAGACGAAAAAGTCGTTTGTGGCCGTCCATCCGAGACTATCATTCCATCCTAATTTTACTCTTCAATTAGGCACCGATATCTAAAAAGTACAATAGACAGGAAAGCTCTCTGAACAGGACATAACAGGACACAACTTTAAATAATAATATTTACAATATTCCCACCATTCTAATCATGGAAAAGTATTCTGTAACGTTAAAAAAAAACTCGTAAGTTTTCCCATCTTTAAAATAAGATTATGTTTTCAAAAATTGATAATATTCATCTTCCGACGGTATACAATTTTTACAGCTTAAACATCACAACATCATTAGTTTAATAGTTCAACTAAAGCGATGCACTTTTGATAAACCGTGTGCTCCAATAAAACTGAAAAAAACTAGAAAAATAATTGCAATTAATAGTGCCAGAAAAGAAAAATGTTCTACTGTCTAAAAACGAAAGAATAATAAAAATCATTTAAATTAAAATATGTTAATAGATAAAATTGAAATGAAATAATGTGCTCTAACAATGTGTAATGTACCCGATGTAGACTGGTCCGAATCAAATGGCACACTGCACATGCGCAGATTATCCATACTACCTGATAGACTTGCTCCTGTTTATTATTTATAATAAGTTAACTTTAAAACTTGTATTTTGTTGAAAAAATTTAGTTCTGATACAATATAATGCAGTGCTTTAATTCAAAACTAACCGTCATCTGAGGTTCCAACAAAGAACTGGTTCGTCTGCACATTTCCAGAACAATCTTTGGCAACAAATTCGCTACACTTTTTATGGCAATTGTATTTACAATCTAATATTTATTTATCTATCTATTGTAAGAATAATGTTCCAACCTCTGCATTGAATTCCCTGGCGAATGAGTCCCTTGAGAAGTTTCTTGCAGTACTGACAAACTGTTGGTCTCTTATAACTATGCACTTGAAACGTGTGCGGCACCTCAAATATACAATATTGATTGAAGGAATTTTAATTTCAGAAAATTGAATTACCTTAACCCTCGTTGTCTCAGCGATTTCCATCCACAATGGCCGTCCACTCCAGGAGCAACTGCGATCTTTTCGCGGCATTTGAAGGAACTGAAGCATGTATTGTTTTAATTAATTTCTCATCTTTCTTTTATAAAAGTTCAATTCCGATTAAATGGTTGCTCGTAAAGGGGGGTTAATTTCATCAACAAAATATATTGATGGGAATATTAGTGTGTCAATTATTTATAATCTATCGATACATCAATTTATTATCATTTGTCAATAAATTTAGCGGAACCTTAGGATTTATGTTATTTTAGTTTTATATCAAGCCAAATTGAGCGGCATGACATCGGCAAATGTAATTTCATATATTGTCGTTTTCAGGGATCGATACCTAATGAAAGAGGGAAAAAATTATAAACAAATGAGGTTCTTGTTTAGACCCTTTTCTCTCTAATTAATGTGTATTGTATTAACAAATAGGCAGTACACATTGAAGAGGAATAGGTGAAAAAGTCTTTTGTGACCGTGTGGTCGTCGAAACGAGACTATAATTTTTCCCATTGTTATGCTCTTCCATTAGACACCGATCTCTGAAAAAGACAATTAAAAAGTATAGAATTTTTAAAATATAAGTTTCTAAAATAAATATTTTCTATCGTATTTCTAAAATAACTATCATTTAAATAATTTAATTAATTAAATAATTTTTGTAGATTTCAAGAAATTTTTTTCGTCAATTCTTCCGCAGCTATTTTTTTTTTGGAAAATTGGATATGGAAGATGTTAAATACTGGCAATGGTACACCTCAACAGATATTTTAAGTTAACATGTTATATTTGATTTGGTTTCTAATTAAATGAACATTGAACAATCTTTTGGGCTTTTCTAGAATATTCATTGGTACAAATTAATTTTATGTCCAATAGTTAATAAATATAGAAAAAATAAATTAATGTGCGAATGTTCCGATACCATATTCTGATAATTTTTGATTTCCAAACCCTACGGTCGGTAAAAGTAGAGCTCTCCATTCTTTTTCAGCACGAGGAAAATATTTTACTAATTTTTCGTTTTTAACTAGCATATGTAATGTGAAAAATGTTAAATAATAACGTTTTTCAGATATTTAAAACATTATGCATTGAAGAAATCTCACAACAAATCGGAAGTTGTTAGACCCTAGAAATTACTTTCCGCGTTTTTTTTTAAGAAATAACATAGAAAATTAGAAACGAAACTTTTATTCAAAGTATAATTTTCACCTTAATAACAACCTTTACACACAGTTTGCGCAACTTACGATTACCATCATAATAACATGTATCTGGTTTGTCCGGCTCCCATTCATTTAGCATTTTTTTGGAAATGTAAGGCTCTCGCTGCTCCGCCCGACCATGAGCCATTGACCGCAAAAGATGATAATCCGACGGGGCTATGTTCGGAGAGTACGACGGGTGCGGTAAGACTTCCCATTTGAACCCTTTCAGCGTATTCTTCACCGCTTGAGCAAGAAAATATGACCCTTTATGCGATATCACACCGCAACTGCATTAGTTAATGGTAATAGAGATTTGCAGTAACTATTTCATCAGGTTGAAGCAACTCAAACTTCAGAAATCCTTGCTGATCACCAATATATACACAGTAAGATTTTTTTGCTGCTGAAGATGTCGATTTACCTGGATCCAGGACTAACCCACGAATATCTTCGTTTTGGATTGTCATAGCCCGACAACTTTCCATAGCCAGATAACATAGTAAAACTGGATGTAAATTTGTATTTTGTAAATGTAAAAAATGATTGAAGACAATCGCACTAAAAGTTGTTTGTGAATAAATGACCGTATTTTATAAACTTATTAAATTAAATAACAGGAGCGTTTTTTTGTCAAGGAAAAATAATATGTGGCCGTATGCAAAAACGTATTTATCAGGGTTGCACGAAATTCCATCTTTCATTTTTCGTTTTCCGTTTGAAAAAAATCTATTTCCGTGCAGCCCTGGTACTTATCCGCTAAATGACGATGAAAAATCTTTGATAAATTATCTTTGCCAGTAAATTATATATTTTTATTATTTGTGGGGTTACCTTAATAATTTTTACATAAAGCTATTTATATTTTTCCTATCCTAGAAACGCATCACCTTGTAATAACTAAATAACTGTTGCATACGGCCTATAGTTGAGACTTTCCAGCTGGTAGATATCACAGTACACCAAGCCAACTAAATGCTCGATTTTGAAAATTTTTGTTCAGCCATTACCCGAACTGAGAGTGTATGGATAAATTATGTCTACAGAGTGGAAAATTGACGAATAAATAACTATAAAAATATTCTAGAAATAGTAATTTAAATTCTTTTGATTTTCATAGTATCAAATGTAATAGTAATATCATAAGATTCATTTCCATTTTCTTTAATATCATTATTTTATAATAGGCCTATTTTGAAGTTTCTTTATCAATAAAAATATTCATAGACCTATTAAATAAAATTATAAATATTATTAACCTTTATGGGGGCGCAGTAAAAGAACGGAATTTAATTTCAAAAAAACTGTATCAAGAATCAAAAAAGAAGCGAGAATAAGGAATACGGTTATCGGAATTCGCAAATCTGTTCATAATTTCTGTATCCTCTACTTTATTCCCTTTTTAGAACATCACTAAACTCACATTTCCTCCTATGGGGTCTCCGCAGTCATCAGACGTGACAAGTATATTTGGAGTCGCGGCTCCACCGAGAGTAGACGATGGTCTTGCGGCATCCAACGCTTCAAGACATGAATCTCGGCGAGATTGCTGAAATTCTCAATTCAAATGAGTTTTTTATTATCTTTACTCTTCGCTCTTCCAAGTTCAGAATGTTTGAATTTGATGGAGATAAGGGGATTGCTGATGGACGACGTTGCTTCGATCCATTGCAATTGTTCGGTATCTTCGATGCACACCTCTTATGGTAGTTTAGACCACAGCCTTCAAATCAAAACTATCATTTTCGTATTATAAACAGAAACCTTACCAAAACATTTTAGACCTTGTTTCACCAATCCAAACAGTAATTCTCCACAAAAATCACAAAACGTTGGTACTTTGTAGGAATGGACATATAGGGTGTGAGGATGAACAACGATCCTTTCATTTTGTGGACAAGCTGAAATTTTATTTTAAGTATTTTTTGTTGTTTTCAGTTTTTATTAGCTTTTTTTTTATTCAGACTAATTAGCAAAATATACACCATGTTCTGCATTTTTTGGTCTTACCACTGTTTTCTACAAGGAAAATGTTTTAGAATATCTTAGAACCTGTGAAACTTTGAAAAAGGTTACTTTTAATTACAATAGTACCCCAGAAAGTATATTTTAGTTATTTTGTAAAAATGGATTTTAAATCTGAGAGATCCAAAATGTGAAATTTAACAAAATTGTTTTAATTCTAAACTCACCATCATGCGAAATAAATTCGTAAATACAAGACTTCAGAAAAGCTCTTTAATATTACGGAAAATTCTAAATCGCCAGACTTTTTAAGGAAAGCCTGTATGATTGACGTTGAAATTAGCTAATAGTTCACACGTGGAAATTAATAAACTGGGTTTAAATATAGAAAAATTTTGGTTTCCATTTGGCGTGCACCACTGTCGTATGATGAAATATAACTCCATTATATTAACACTTAATTTTTAAGATCTTAAATCACATTTTCTCAAATCCGTTAAACGGAAAATAGCATTTATGTGGATTCGTCTAAAGTCATAAGAAATGTAGCTCCTACTACCTATAAAAAATCCACACATAGTGTTAGTTTCAACAGTTTATAAATTATTTTCTGCGCTAAACTGAAAGATGAGATGAGTGGGTAATATATATTTCAGTTAACAATCAACTTTAGAAGTTCTAATACTTTTAAAGCATTTATGATATAACAAATATTTTCATCGGAAACAAATGTAAAACATCTTAATTTTCATATATTTGTCTAATATTAGAATAAAATTAAAACTCGGATGTAGAAAATGTCAGGTCGTGAAATTGCGATCGGTGTACAAGCTCATTCAACGTATTATTGCGGACTCTTATTAAAAATGAAATAAAACACTAAATTAAAATAATACCGTTTCGTCCAGGGTTACTAAATAAATTAAACTTCTTTTAAACTTTTTCCGGAATTAATTAAGGGCATTTTTTGTTAAGAAAAGAAAAGAAAAATATATTCCATTCGCAATAGTTTGTTGGATGGTGCGCTTGTACACCGAACGCCTATTCACGGCCTGATATTTTTACATCCGAATTTTAATTAAACTCCTAATGTTATAATGCGATATATCATCTTAATCCAAAATAAATCCATCATTTCTTATTAATTTGATATAATTAAGAGTTTTCTTGTTATTATTTTTTATGAAAACAACAAAACTTTCATTAATAAAATTTCTTCTAACAAGTTAAGATGTGAAATAAAGGAGCAAATGTGGTACAATGAACTTTCAAGGATGAATAACATTCGTTATTTGGTTTCCTTTACTAATAAGGAAAATTATAAAGCGTGGATTACTGTATACATTTTCTTGAAAATAATTAATCTTGTACATTTTTAAAAAATAAAGTAAATTATATGGAGTGCATCTTAAAATTGGATTGTTCCTGAATGGAAATCATTAAGAAGCGAAATTTTTTGATAGTTAAAAACGGATTAGTTACAATCAACAGTATCGCATCGTGCGACCACCGTGTTATACGAAAATAATAAGTGTAAATTAAGACACGTTTAATAGGACCAGTTTAAACATTGAAAAATGTTCACACGCTAATTGAAATCAAAAAAAATTGGTGCTCAGAAATATTCGCTATAATCTAATATTTTGTAAAGATTTTAATATTTCCTGATAATTTTATTACATCCTATTAAACTGACGTAAAACGTAGATTTTAATTTACATGTACACTCCACTAGCAAGGAACCGCGCCGCATTACAAAAGACTTCGCACCAATTGCAAACATTCTAATTTATTATTTTAATTTTCAATGTTTTATTTATCAGTTAACGTTTCATTCTGCATAAATCCTGATGAAACGAAATTCTTAGTACCTCAATTAATGGATCAAGGTTGAGTTTGCAATTGGTACGAAGTCTTTTGAAATCCGGTGCGGATTCGTGGCACTGAAGTGCATGTATAAATGTAGAAATTAATAAGACACTTTTAAATATTGAAAAATTTGCATTTTCACTTGGCGTTCCAGTTGCATTAATAGATTTCCGAAATATTTTACAACGTTTTACTGACCAAACTTGTTCGATGTGAGAACAAACTACATGTGCATTGACTGCACACCAAGTGTAAATAACGTTTTTACAATTTTTGAGCGGGTCTGACAATTTTTGCTTCTTTTTAACAAAACGTTAATCAGAACAGTTTAACTAGGCTTGTCCTAAACTGTGTTAAATATTAATATCCTTCTAACAAGTTAGATTTGAGCACACATACTGAATTGATTTTATTATCGTAACAACCTCTGAGGTAAAAAATACCTTTACTAAATTACCTTTTTAGGTAAATGGAAATCAGAGCACACTAAATCCACACCAACTTGAAGGCTAATAAAACGAGCTCAGAAAACTTGCTCAAATCTAGCATTTTGTTAAGATTTTAGTATTTTTAGAGATGTTGAGGAAAATCTGGGAAACTGGCGTAAACTATATTTGCAAAAATTACTCGTGAAGGTTGTAAGAAATGCGTAAAAATTTAAAAATGATCATTTCAATTTGACTAAATGAAAATTACAAATTTTCAATATTTAAACTGATTTTATTAATTTCTAAACAAAAGTTAAAAACTAAATTTAACGTTTAACAGCAATGCCTTAAAAAATCTATGACTCTCTCAATTTTTAAGAAATTTAAGGTTTCTCAAACTTTTCTGAAGTCCATTTTTTCACTGATATCGCTGAATTATTGAATGTTTTGTTGTATAATACAAACTCACTCGACTAAGTAGCAATAAATAGGATATCAGTAAAGTCTCTCAAATATATCACTTCGAAAAGATTCTAAGAATCGGGAATAGTTTAAGACATACCTACTAAATAACATGAAATTCTGGTATAGATTGAGGATTAAATATTGTAAAACTGTCATGTTGATTTGACGTGAAAACTACAAACAAAATTTACAAAACTTCTACAAAAGCATGAGGTTTTATTATCAACTATAGTCTTGGTGTGGGTTATTGAAAAAAGCAGGTTTAAAGGAGCATTCCGAATAATAAAATGGTATCGCTTGGGGTCATGTCGATTCAATTTGTAATTAGTTTATTATTTTTTCTTTTTTCTCATATTTCTGTTTAATTTTGTTGTCTCATAATAAATCGGTTGTTACATTAATAATAATTATAATAACGAAATTATATCTGTAATTTATTATATTTAGGAACGATATTCAAAGACAAGCGAAATAATAAATTCCAGGAAAGTTATATCTCCACCAGTCTCAAACGAGACCATTGTATAATTTGGAATGCTCCTTTAAATCAAATTTTTCAATAACCTGCACCACGACGATATATTCTCGTTTCTCTTATTTATATTTCAAATCATATTTTATTTTAAATAAAAGCTTTGTGACTTCATATTATGAAGTTATGTTCATTGTTTACCGAACATATCTAAAATAAAAAAGTAACGTATTTTGATAGCTTTCAATGTCATAAACCACCATAAAAAAAGTATTGACGTAATAACCGATAATCCGGTTAGCTTATTAGAAACATATTAATCATATTTTTGTTTTTCATAATAGTGCACGTTTAACTTATACATGCATGTAAATAACCATGAGTTATATAACATGAAAGTATCGGGTAATAACGAACCACCAATTACTATAAGAGTACGCCTGCCAACATCCGGAGCGGCCGAATTTTTCTTAGGCTTCCAGCGCGTTTCATCAAGCTCTTCCATGATCGCAAAAGACGTCTGCTGACACAAACGATGCGATGACGATGAGCTTGCTGAGGAAATCGTCAACGCTTTAACTTCCAATCTCGGCGACTTTCGTCCATCATTCGACGTTGTAACACAACTTTTCGCTCGCTGTTGCATTCCTTTTTGATCGCGCTTAGATCTGGGCACATTTGTAGCAATATGACCACGTTGATGCTCATTTTTCGGGTGTTTAAACTCATTCATGAGCTATTTGGTAGTAAACTAAACATTATAATACAATTAGAATGTGGAAAGCTGTTCCACAACTACAGAAAAAAGATAACAAATAATTGATTCAAACAAAACATATCAGCATAAATGCGTTGAATATTCAATCAAATGCCTATATCTATGGTGATATAAAACAAGATGAGATTATCAGCTGGTAATCGCTTCATCACCGAAAATGTGCACTCGCTTAGCCACCATTTTATATAACATTCTATAATATCGGATTATCAGCAGAATCTTTGAGATTATGAACAAAAAAAATTGAAAAGACAGAAACAGAACAGAGCCGGCACTCAATCAGTGTTTTATTTTATTTCATTTGATTATTTCTTATTATTATTCCTTCTTATTTTATATAAAAAGGGATTTCAGCAATCATTTTACATGACAATTCAAGACATATTCAATGGATCAGTCATGCAATTTTCATGTGCTGCTCATTAAATCCCATTTTAATGTTTCATTGTGTGACGAAAACTATTTACAAACATGGATTAAAAATTGTCAATAGGGGAATAAAGTATCCAATAAAAACAATGAATTTAAATCTATGAGATAATAAATAATAATAATAATAAGAATTTCATTTTGCATTCTATGGCTCACGAAGAATTACTTACAAGAAGAACATTAATGAAGCTAATAAAAATGGATTTAATCTTTTGTGACATATCAATCAAAGGAATAAGAAAATCCAGACATGCTCAGATTCAAAAGCACGAGTTATATGTTTACTTATTATTCAATATAACATTTCAGTTGAGTTTCAGCGCAGATATTTTGCAAGAAAACTTTAACAATTAATTAAATGCTAAAAACAACTTATTAAGAAGGTTAAGAAAAGAAATAATTTTAAATATAGTTTGATACAGCATCTTCAATTTTCTATTTATCATAAATAAGTCTTATCTTTCTAAAATTTGGTTGGATGTAAAAGTATTTAAAATATATTCTGAATAATTAAAATGTAAATTAGTAAAAAAAAGGTAAAAATGTATTTGTTTTATTCGTATATTATCAAAATGTAAGAAATTGATAAATCATTTTCAACATTTCTTACTTAATTTCAAATGGTCGCAATGAGAACGTGAAGCAAATTTCCAATTTATAAATTGAATTTTTGATATATCCTAAATTCTATCCTGAGCATTATAAAAGTAACGAGCAATGGACCAATTTTAGATTTTTAAAATGGTATATCTCCGTCAAAATATAAGTACAAGTTTCAAAAATTACGAATCAGGGTTTGCATTTATAACAGAGTTGGACGGAATGTCAGTTTTTGAATTTTTAATCTGGAATACGGAATCAAAAAATGGCCTGTATCCGGAATTCCGTCCATCTCTGATATATATATATATATATGATATATATATAGCTGACAAAAGTTTTGTCACAAATGTTTTTTCGGGTTTAACTTTTTTGTGACTTGACCAAATTGACTGATTTTTTGATAAGATAGATTCATATGGTTGTAGATTATTTTACAAATTCCCGCTTGTGATTACGATGATCCGTTTTACAGTGACAAGCGTTTATCGTAAAACGCGTAGCTCAAAGATATTACGCACTTTTCTTGCACTGCATTTTTTGAATAATTTTTAAAGTTCAATTATATTTTTTTCATAATTTATTGATAATAGCAGTAATTGACAACATTTTAGAGATGACTCAACGTACTCCAATTGCCAACTGCATAAGGGTATTTTCATACTTTTGAAATAATAGATTTGGGTACGTTTTCTGAGCAACTAGTTTTGCGGCTTCAAACTGGCGTGCATATGGTATTAGCCAGCGCGAAACATTTGATGAATGTGGAGCGCCTTTTTCATTTATATGAACATCAGATAACAAAGAGCTTTGCATACAGAAAAGTCCAAAATAAATACTGGGTTATGAGTGAAAACGCGCTCCGCATTCATCAATTGCTTCGCACTAGTTCTTCATGTTAATTTTTCTCATTAAAAATCTTGATAATATATAATAATATAGAAAATGAGTTAATCGGGTTATATAGTTTAAACATACAAGAACATTAAACTTAACTTAAGATTTATATATCTATAAATCTGAACACTAAAATATAATGAAAAAACACATCGGTCTTAATATTTTCTATTGTCGTTTTAAGAGATCGGTGCCTAATGGAAGAGCAAAAAAGAAGAAAAAATAATGGACGGCAACACCGGCACAAACGACTTTTTCGTCAATTGCTCTTCAATCTGTGCTGTCCATTATTTCGTAAAAAAGAATGGCCGTCCAAACGAGAACCTCATTCCATCCTAACTTTTCCATTAGGCACCATCTCTGAAAAGTCAATATTTATAAAATATTCCAAGAGAGGGAGAGAGAGAGAGAGAGAGATTACCATTCAATAATATGATTCATTCAATATTAAATCATCAATTACAAAATCTAACTCAGAATAGGTGCAAAGATTTTCCTTTGCTTTTCTCATATAGACATAGGTTTTATTTTTTCAATATCGCCATCTTTCTTCATATTATTCTTATTATTATGGCAAACAAATAACTCGAGGGCTTATATATATATATATACATCTTAAAATAGATTCCACTCAATAACGTTCTCTTTTGAAAATAGTAATGAGAATAGTATTAATAAGAATAAAATAATAAGAAGAATAAGTTTATTTCAGTTGTATTCGATATTTTTCATTAAAAACAATTTTTTGCAAATTTTAATTTGATTATGACTAAAACATATTTTGAGAAAGAATAATCGAATATTGTTTCTCATATGTATTTTCAATTATTCAAATAATATATTATAATAAATATAAGTGTGAGCCATCGAAGAAGCTAAATAAACAAATAAAATTGTTATTATTGCACAATGTGGTCGAACAATTTAAAATTTCCTGTTATTTCCAGTTTTGCAGAAATATTAACCAAACTAATATAATAAACATGTTTGTTACCCTTCATAGAAAAGTAATTGAGAATAAGGGAATACAGTTAAAAACAGACCGGACTTACGAAAGGAATCAAATGAGACCTTACATTTTTCTCAATTGGAAGTATTTATACTTTAAGCGGACTAAAACAGCACATTACCATTTCGTAAAACTAGATTTTAAAAACTTAATTTGACTTCTACGCGAGAAATTAAAACTTTAAATTCGAACAATTTTGATAAAAAAACAAGAAGCTTGACAGAAAATAATAAACTTTTCGTAAAATTTAATTAAATTGGGATCTGGATGGAATCATTTATTGACTTTATAATTCTTTATAAATCTATTTGTAATACTCACATATATAATCCGATATCATTTGCAGGAAATTCGAATTTTGCTGTATTAAAATAATATTCGTTGATTTTCACGTACTTTGGATTTTTGACGAAATATATGAAAACGTTATAGAAAGTAAAAGTGTTCAAGCTCGATTACCCCCTAAAATTGAGAAGTGGGTTGGGGAGTCGATAAAATGACGTCAGATTCTCATTTTTAATCGTCTCGGAATGTTGCAAAAGTTTGGCTTCACCTATTTTTATCATAATGTTCCTTCATGTTAAATATATGAAACAATTAATGACGAGAAATCAATGTATTAATATACTTTTAAAATAATTATGAACAAAATTTTTCTCAGAATTTAAATACTCACCATATATATTTTAGTTATAAAGCATATATTCTATATATTCTCAAGGTGTAAGTGTATATTAATGAGAAAAATGACTTTAAGAAGAATAAGAGAAGGTTCCCGTTTGCGACATAGAGACCGAGGCTTCGATTTAATTTTGCCTTTTTTTATGGACTAGAAATCAACTCTTCGAAAACTGTGATCTTTCACAACTCACACGCTCAGCCGACGAGACTCATCGAAGTTGACGGAGCACAATGTCCAACTGCAGCTCACACAAAGTACCTGGGAAGCACAATCGCGATGACCGTTCACTGCTATACGCCGCAGAAACCTGGACTCTCCTCTCGGAACACGTCAATCGACAACAAAGTATGATCAACGTCATCTTATCACGAACAGCTTGCTCAACCCACATCGACATCCGCGTAATTTCGAAAATGAAGAAGCTGAGATGGGCAGGTCATGTCGCTCGTTTAACACCCACAAGATAGACAAGAATCATGACACAATGGGAACCAAGGTGCTTTAGACGACGAAGAGGATGTCCGAGAGAAAGATGGTCAAAAGCAGTCAAGGAGGCGGTGGTGAAATTCGTAGACTTGGAATCAAGAAACTCTGAAACCGGAAAAAGGCGCATCGGGATCTTGCGGAAGAAAACGGTCTGATCAACCATTGCGCGGGCATGTCGACTGAAATGGCGAGAGATAGTTCGCTTTGGCTGCTGCTGCTGACGATACGAACTCCAAAGTAAGTAAGTATAAATAATGATTTAGTAGGAATGCCAACTGGAAATAACGATTTTCCAATATTTCAACGTGTCTGAAAATGTTCACGTCTTTTAAATAAAGAATTGTTTATGACAATTTCGTTTCTTAAACAATCTAAACAATTAGTAAATTTCCAAAAAATATTATTTGAGCACGTTTATTGAACTCATTTTATTACCATACTAGTTGGCCTACAGTAGGTTAGTACAGAGGGACTTTAGATATATTAAAACTTATAATTGTTGACAGTTTTCAAATATTACCCCATTTACAAATAATATCAATGCTACTTTGTCGCGAAATGCGGTTTGAGCCGTAGATTTTAATGTCATCGGCAAAGACACATACAAATACATCATCAGGTCAATAATATTAATTAAAAACAAGGAATAACCGGATACAGTTCCATGGAAAAAGTTAAACGTGGTGGAAACTATTTAGAAGATTTCTGATTTAATAAAAAAACTGTGGTGCGTGATAAAATGTTTTCTTAAAATCTTAATAAATGCTGTTATTCATTTCAGAGATCGATGCCTAATGGAAGAGGAAAATTTTAGGGGCGGGGCAAAGGTCTTGTTTAGGCAGCCACACGGCCACTGAAGCCATCACGTCAAAAATTGATGACAAACAAAAGAGGAAGAGACGTGATGGCCTTAGTGGCCGTGTGGCTGCCTAAACAAGACCTTTGCCCCGCCCCTAAAATTTTCCTCTTCCATTAGGCATCGATCTCTGAAATGAATAATATTCATCTAATGATGACGTGATAATTCATGTTTAACATTAGTAATATAATCAGTGGTACACCAAATTGGTTCAAAGAAAGGTTATTAAAAGTTTTTCTTATGGATTGGGAATTCGACGATAGTTGAGAATCTTTTGTCAGACGACGGCACCAGAAGGAATGCTTTGACTGAAACAATTCTGTTCACGATCCTTGGCATTTAAAGGTTCCCTGGCGGAATGCTATTTTGAGATAAAAACAGAACAACACTATGATCAGTTGTTTCAAAAAGATCACAGATGGTAGTCTTCAAGCACAGTTTTCCTGCTCAGTTCGTCTTCAAGTGCAGACTCTTGTCTGCGTTATTATTGCCTATCTGCTCAACCTAACAACTGAACCACCAAACAGAAATCCTAACTGCATATCTTCATAATGTAATTTCATATTGTATTTTCTTATTCATTAATTTTGGAATAAATATAGTTGTTGCCAAATGGGATTACAATCGCAAAATGTGGCACACTTTTTAAATGTTATTTTTTCATTTAATTTTCATGATTATTTTATTGTTTATGCTCGTTTTATACTGTTTTTGCTTAAAAAGTTGAAGAATATTTTTAGATATTGTTTCAATCGTGGAATGTGGAAAATAATAATAATCATAAAAATTAATTTAAAAAAGTGCGCCATATTTTGCGGTGGTAATCGCATTTGGCATCGACTATATATAAACTGAGAAGCACCATCTCAAAAGAGAAAATAATAATAAGGTCCAACAGACAGGAGATGTGATGGATTTGGGTTATTGGACAATATTTGTTGGTACTATTGTTTATTTTCTAATCTAGAAACTATTAGAATTACTCATAAAACGCTTTCATGGATCACAAAAGACAACCAGTTTCACACTGACAGGGCTACGGGAAGGTCGCTTCTGTTTGGGAGAAGTGCACCTACCGTGGGTGAGATGTATTCTAGTTCCATAACTAATCCTACTCTTCTATTGCATTCTCACGTGAAGTCGAATAAAGTTTGTAAAGAGCTAAGAATTCTGTGTTCTCGGTAGTGTGAACCAGCTAAGCCATTTTTTGGGTGTTTAGTATTAAGTTTACATCGAATCATTACACCAACTACTACTCTTCGAGTCACCAAGAAGAAGGGAAGTAGGTGGGAGATCCGTATTTTAACGTTGTAATTATTATCAACTTGAAAAACAATTCATTAGAAAAGACAAAGTAAAACAGAATATGACTTGAAAAACGAGCCCGACTTTGTGCTAATTTAAACTCATAAATTTACACCTTGAATATATATATATATATAAATAGTGAAAAACAACAACAATACAGTATGAGAATCCCATCTAAAGTAGAGTCGCCCCAAATGGAATTAAAAACAAATTTTTTAATGAATGTACTTCTAATAAAGTTAATCAACATTTTAATTTAGATCTCCTATGTTTTTTTACGTCTGACACATTTCCTTTTATTATCTAATAGTATAAAACAATATAAACATACATCCAATAACAACTTCCACCAAAGTCCCATCTGTAACATCAGCGCTCGTTGTTATTAATTGTAGAATGTTTATCGATCGCAAGTCATGTTTATACAGTAAAATATGATCTTGCAAAGATTCAAATGGTTTGTCAGGATACTGAAAATGTTATATATGGCAATTAAAGCATGTTAACTCACAATTTCTTTGATAAATGAAGACGCTTCATTTCGCAAATCCCTTAGTGAAATTTCAAGCGATTCCACAGTGATGCTCTTCTTGTGAATTCCACTTTGTAGCTAAAATTAATTTTAACATTATTAAATGGTTGCAAATTAAAGCATGTTTTCTAAATAAAATAGAGCTGTTATTAGAGTTGTTATCAAGGGTGATAATATTTAAAAGAAATCATAGCTTATTACACATTTTTTTCGTATGAGTTTTCAAATAATAAGATTAAAGTTACTAAAATGAGAAATTCGCACTGATTAAATGTGGAATATTAAAAGATAATTTCAGAATGTGGTATGTGTATATAGCAGGGTTGCACGGAATTCCATCTTCCATTTTCCGTTTTCCGTTTTCCGTCGTTTTTTGAGTTCCATTTCCGTTTTCCGCCTTCCGTTTGAAAAAAAATCGATTTCCGTGCAACCCTGGTATATAGGCTTTAAAGAAGTTTTGTTCATTAAATTATACTGAATTGTGTCGTGTTCTTGTAAATACCACGTTTTTTGGGTTTTTCTGTGTGCTCATACTGTTTTATGGTTTTATCGAGCAATTAATAATTTAAATGCACAATATACGCCATTTTATAATTTAAATTTTCGTAGCGTTTTTTGTGAACACAAACCCCTGCTTCTCCTAACCCGGATTGTCAGTTGGTCATTATCATAGGTGATTGGCCTAATTGTTGAGTATGCCGGCTGGCCATATATAAAACGACACTTTGAATTGAATTGTGCACCGTCGAAAACTTCAAAACCCTAGATGCCGATCGGCGCGGTTCTATTTCAATAATTCAAAAAAATGTGGTCTAAAATTTTGAGTTCAGCCCAACATTTGGACCACTTGTTTGCTCTAAAGTATAGTAAAAAATATTCTAATTACGAGAGGAAAGAAGACAAAAATACGCGAGCATACACTATGTAACAGGATCTTTTGAGGTCCCGCACTTCCCTTGATGCTATAGCCAGTCATCTATTCGGCAGGGTTACGGGTCGGGGGCTACCTTTGGTGGTCACCGAGCCCAGTTGAGATGTGAGGAATTCCTATTCCCCCAGCACGCCAAATGAAAATGACGATTTGCAATATTCAATTTCATTTATTAATTAATGCGTGCGAGTTAAAAAATATTTTATATCTCAATTTCCCAGGCGTAACTTCAGTTATCTCTAGTGCTTTAAATTTTTACGAAATTTTAGATTTAATTTCCTCTACTGAAGTCCTGGTTTTTCTAATTCCATTGGCGTGTTTCAATATTATGCATTTTGTTTTTTTCTAAATAAATATAATTATTAGATCGAGTGGTATCGAGTCAGTTCACGATTAGTCCTCTTCCAGTTTTTAAGTAGTTTACAGCGTCTCAACTCCAAACACTACTCTTCGGGTCGCTAGACTATAAGAGGAGTAGGGGCAGGGACGTAAAATTTAACGGAATAAATATTTACAAATATGGATGGTGGACCTCATAAATAATGAAAAAAGAAATAAAGTTGCCAGGAAGTTCAAACCGGAACTTCCAACCATCGAAAAACTTCTAAGGAGAGTCATCATTTTCATAAATTTCTAGATCTAATTTTCACAAATAATAAGAAATAAGCATGCTTGTCTATATTTTGTAACTTTTGCAGTTCGTAATTATTTAAAATGTAAAAATACACCAGAGATGGGCGGAATTCCGGATTCAACATTCCGAATTTTGAAAATTCACTTTTCGTTAACACCAGATACGTTTAAAATTGCGGATTCCGCGTTCCGGATTGCCATTTTTCAATTTTGAAATTCTAATTCTAATTTCGAGCTTCGCATTCCGGATTCCGAAATTCAAAAACTATCATTCGGCCCATCTCTGAAATACACCTTCTGTAGCATATGCTTTCCATGTTTTTTCATAGTTTTTTTTCATAAAAGAACCCGACCGACTTCAAAGACAATGAAATAAAGACGGACACAGGTCCAAGTCCAAGAGAGGGGCCAACTTTCATTTTTCAACCAAACTACAAAAAATTATATTTCTACCCACAAGAATTGCTTGTCATTTTAATATTAAAAAAGCAATTTAATGTTACCTGAAATGTGATTCCATTCATTGTTGACACACTATAATTGTCTATCACAAACTTTGGCGTGATTGTATGCTTATAGCCACCTGAACAATAAAGATTAATGATTTAAAAGTTCAAAGAGATTATATTAATTAATTATATATATATATATATATATATCAGCTAATCTAAATTATGCAACTAAATTTAGATTGAGGGAAGCGATATTATTATAATAATCTTGTTAATCAATTGAATTTGTTTGATACCTCAAATTAATTATCTTTTTTTGAGTGCATTACTACTGCACGCCAACTGGAAATAGCGATTTTAGATTTTGCAGCGTGTCTACGTCCTTTTAATGAAACATTATTAATGAAAAATTAAATGAGCCGCCCTTAAACTATCTAAAAATATTAATATACACTATTAACCATAATACACTATCTGACAAAAGTTTTGTCACAAATGTTTTTCGGTTTTAACTTTTTTGTGACTTGACCAAATTGGCTGATTTTTGATATGATAGATTCATATGGTTGCAGATTATTTTACAAATTCCCGCTTGTGATTACGATGATCCGTTTTACAGTGACAAGCGTTTATCGTAAAACGCGTAGCTCAAAGATATTACGCACTTTTCTTGCACTGCATTTTAAAATAATTTTTAAAGTTCAATTATATTTTTTTCATAATTTATTGAAAATAGCAGTAATTGGCAACATTTTAGAGATGACTCCACGTAAAGAAACTCCAATTGCCACCCGGCAAGCTGTTATCAATATGAGGGAAAACGGAATGCGTGGTACCGAAATTGCCATGGTAATTTAAACCAAATTTTGCTACTATAACATTTTAAACACTGATTCACATAAAACATCGAAAAATTAGCCAATTTAGTCAAGTCACAAAAAAGTTAAACCCGAAAAAACATTTGTGACAAAACTTTTGTCAGATAGTGTATTTCCAAAATTTTGATTTGAGCAAGTTTACTGAGCTCATTGTAGTTTCATACCAGTTGGCGTTCTACTGTCTATACAGTGGTTTCTTTATAAAAATCTTCGATTCAATATTTAAATATTGCCATTGAAATTTATGGAAACATGATGTCTACACGTTAAATTAAAATAAATTACATGTATTTGTAAGAATCTAACGCCCACCAAAATCTTACCCGGCAATTCAGCATTAAGTGGCACCATCATTCCACAAAAATCTCAAATTTGTAATCACTATAATCACTATAAAGTAATATAAAAAATCAACCTTTACTAAAAACATAAAAGGTGTACTGGGATTTCACTAAAGAATCCGCTGTTTGATCAATTCTCTTCTGAGAAAAGCCTAATTTTCGACCTTTTATTTTCAGTTGTTCATATATTTCACAATATTTTTTTCCTATAATAGTTTATTTTGAAAGTGTTAAGAACCAAGTGCCAACTTCGATATAAAAACTTTGTAAAATTTTTAATTTATTTCAAGAAAATCATAGAGTCTGTGTAATTCATTATTACAAAAACCTATATAAAACATTTCAAGAAAACATCAAAGGTGTGTTCATTTAAGCAATAAACTCTAAACGCACTTCATGTTAATTAAATAGTTTAGGCAAAACATTAGAAATATAAGAGCTAATTGAGAAGGGAATTGGGTAACATTTATTGTAAATAGATGTTTTAAAAGTGGTTAGCTGATTCAGAATTTACAATAAGACCTACTGTTTTACACACTTAACTTAATCGTCATAAACGGCCACTTATTTACGTCAAGCAATAGTTGATATTTCTAGTGTTTCTGTGTGACTTTTCAATTACTAAAAACACCCCAACTTGTATGGTAATAGAATGAGCTCAGTAAGCATGCTCAAATTTAACTTTTTAGAAAGTTATTAACATTTTTAGATAATTTAAGACACGCTTAATTAAATTGTGGTAAAAACTTTTTCGTTATAATGACGTAAAAATTTCCACGCACGTTTGAAAATCGTAAAATCGCTTTTTTTGATTTGGCGTGCTAAAAATAAATGTTAAAAATAATATATTAAAACATTTCAGCAAAGATTGGCTAATAGTAGCCTTATTCTCAGGAAGGTTCGCAAATCTCTCGTTGTTTCAATCATAATTAAAATGTTTTACAAAAAGATCGTAGGTTTTTTTGCTAATTAAATAACGGCAGTTGCACCAGAATAGTAAAATGAGCCTGCACCCCAACTTGGAACTACGATTCTCCAATTTTAAAGAATGTCTAAATAAAATATTATAAACCAGTCCTAAATGATTACTTTGCTGGGGATGTTAAGATTATTAGGGTATCAGAGATTCCAGACGTTGGTTTCATCGTTTCTGAGAAACTTGACTTTTCTTCACATTGGAAAAGTTTCATTAATCGCGCAAACCGTATGGTTTACATGATTTTAAGACGCTTTTCCTCTCTAAAGCTACGATTTTATTTATTGTTATATAAATCACACGTACGGTCTCTCCTTGAGTATGGTATGCAAGTAAACTTTCCGACCAACATTACTGATGTTAACTTGATTGAGAATGTCCAGAAGCGATTCACTAGGAAGCTTTATTGTAGAATCAATCATAAGTAAGTTTCTTTCAACGATCCTGATTATCTTTCTTTCGCAGAGAGCGCTTGTGGCATTTTAATTTAGAAACTTTATCTAACAGAGAAGAAAAGGTTATGATTAAAGGGTTCCTATTAAAAATCTTGTTTGGTAGGGCTCAAGTTAATTGGAAAAAACTATTCTTTATTAATGCTTCTACAAATCGTAGTGGTATTAATATATCGTTTAAGCCTCCAATTTAACCGGGCTTCGCTTAAACTATCTAAAAATATTAATATACTTAGTGCCTGTCAACTATTGCTTGAAGTAAATAAGTAACCGTTTATGACATTTAAACTTGTATCTCTTTTTCTATAAAATAAATAAACCCACTTTTTCTACCGACAGAACAACTAAAAACGAATTTGTGTTGTTAGGAGAGAGTCTGATTTAAGTGGTCTACAGTGATGGTAGGGACTACCCCCGGAACCACCTCCAACCCCCCCCCATTTTGTTATGTATTAATGATACTTTATACCCCCCCCCCCCCCCCGACCGTGGTATTTTCCTAAAAAAGGGGTCCCCGGTCCCTGGTCCCGCGTAGAGCAACAGGGATGTCCCGGTCCCGGGCCCCGGGTTTTGAAATTTGGAAATTTGCAATTTTTTAACATGTCGCCCTCCCGAAATTCCAAAAAACCTGGTCCCTCGCATCACTGGTGGTCATCAATGTTACGAAGGAGAATTTCAAGAATGTTTTTCTTGCGGTAATAGTTTAATTTAGAGCTCATCTGCACACTAACTGGAAATTTCAATTTTCCACATTATAAGTGCGTCTGAAAGTTGTTGCGTCTTTTCAATAAAATATGGCTTACGACAAATTAAAGTTAAAATCTCGAAACACATTACTATATTTCCAAAAGATTTGATCTCATTTTTTCACATTACAAATTGGCGTGCGGGCTGTATTTGCTATTAATGCCTTAATCATGAGTTCCCCTTCTAACTATCTTAATATTATCTACAGTACCGGTCATAACGTTGTAAACGCTGGGTTTTTCGAGCTTAACTGGTTTTCGAGAGTCGGTATTCAGCCGAAATTTTTACCAGTTGCTTCTGAAAGCGTTAGAAAGTTTGTGGACAAGTGCTATACAAAAATAAGAAAAAATAAAATAAGGTATTCGTAGAGTTTCTAGAAAAACACTGTGTTTACAACCTTTTGAGCGGTAGTGTCTTTGCTCGCCAAATTAAAATGAACATGTCTGAATCTTCTAATGAATTCTGCGAATGTCTACGTGCAAATAACATTTGAATTGTCATTTGATGTCGCCATTAGTGTCAAGAAATTTAACTTACAATTAGGCTCACTTTATGGGCTTACTATTTAAGTATTTCGTGTGCCTTTTTTAGTCTAAACTACATATTTCTTAAAAATAATAGAAGTTTAGTATCAAAATTGTTTTCAAAAGGTATTCTTGCAAAAATAACAAAGTATAGTAGCTTGAAATTAAGCATAACATTGGCAAACCTGAATCAAAAACCGTTGATGCTGTTGAAGTGACGCGAAGAGTTGGAACTTGATAGCATTTATCATGAAAATCGTTCAACGGTTGGAATCCGTGGCTATCATTATACAAAATGCTTTCGAACCTGCAATTTGTCAAAATAATTGTATTCTCAAATACAATCTTAATACAATTTCCTATAATTTAATAGAATCGGATTATAACAAAAATTTGTAGAAAGTATATATTCGTATAATATATAATCATTCGTTAAAACATTAGAAAAGTTGGCGAACAAAACATTTCAAGCATAATGAAATAAAATCATCTCGAGGACATTGTATGCATCTTATGGAATACAAAAGCTGAATGTTAACAGTTTGTGAAAGATAAATACAATTTATAATTGCACAATAGCTGCTAGTGTTTGTACATGTTCATATATTCAATAAATGTATTACTAGTCAAAACATTTTATAGTTGTACATTTTTCAAAACTAAAATTAATTTAGTAAAACATTTATTTTATTTATCACAGCATTAATTTCCGTTGTATATTTTCTTTAGATAAAACTCCCTGTTCCTAAATCACTAAATTTCGTTTATTTTTTCAATTATGAAATCATTCATCTTAAAAAAAGTATACTAAAAATAAAAAAAACCCAACAAGCACATTTCGAAATGAATACAACTTCATGTCAATATATTAGACAAGTGTTGAATATTGCACAGCCCCCAGAAAAATACAACTTTTTAATAAAAAAAAGACAAGACAAAGCGGATACTCTAACAATTTCAGCTCAAATTCAGCTTCATTTAATCTATAAACTCATAGCTCATTGAGAATCTTTTTTCTTCAAACGAATTTATAATTAATGTTTCCTCATTTATTATCCATCTTCGCTAGTATATTATTAGCAATTGAAAAAAAATGAAGAACCAGGATAAAGGAGAACAAGATATGAATAATGACAAAAAAAGCAACAAAATAACAGAGCTAAACCAATATGGATTGCTCACTCACACGCTGGAATATTTAACGAGTTTGTCATCATATATTCCTCTATTATTAATATTCATTAATTTATCTTCTTCGTATTTTTTTTCATTTGAGCACATTCACAATATATTGGTTCGTACGAAAACCAAATTTCTATTATAGATGACAATAAGGAAAACAGAACGAGGAAGCTTCTGAATAATTATTTAAGAGTTTTGATATTTTTCACGGACTCATAAATTCAAGTTACACGGGATTTAAAAAAAAATCAGTTCCCTATGGTAGCATTAGATATAAAATAACTTTATTTTTATAATTATTTGCGCGATAGAATGATATTCTCTAGATTCTAGCCTCCCAGAGTGTAGAAGGGTGACTCCCCTAGGACAAACCTAATGGGTTCTTGCCACAATAAGGCGGACAGGCTAATAGAATTACCACTCGCACGCGTGCAGTAGCGGAAATTACATTATGTGGTCTTGGAAGGCCTGGTAAGCCATCGCTGTCGGAAATCCCGACCTAAGCACGCTCCATAGAGGACTCGGCGCCTGTTGCACTCTCTACCAATTTTAAGACAATGTTCAAAATTCAAAATAATTTAATTTTACATCTCTTCATGTTTGTATTTCATTTTGGTTGTTTTTAATGATTGTTATGTTTAATTACCCTAGTATGAGGTAATCGAGAACAACCACCTTCTCCCGCAACCTACAAATTTGGTTCATCGACAAAGTCTCCATGGATTTAAGGAAACTACCATTACCCTCACAAGAAGAAATAAAAGAAAACACAATATTCACAACAAAGGAGCCCTGAACGAATTTGCCAAAAGATCATGGGTCAAGTTCTAGATCTCGAAATACGTCAACGAGAAGTCTAATCAACTCAAAGAATCCAAGATATGGAATCTTTGAACAAGATAATGCTTTGATTCTCTTTTGCAGATCGAGGAAACGCGGGTTTGAGCTAAATAACATAGCCATTATGGATCATGTTCACATGATCATAATTCAATCGAAAACTCTTCTGACACACCATTATTATTTTTTGCAAATTATTCTTATTATTTCTAAACAGCTTTTCTTTGGAACAAGGTAATAAGAGATCAATGGTACTGGGTGTCTCTCCTGTAGCAATTTCGGTTGCAAGGTAGCTTACCGTCGAGTACGCGACGTCAAAGTTACTTGATTACTGGATTATCCGGCATCATTCCGACTGCCTCTCCAGTGTTAGGCTTCTCCTTGACAATGTTGATAAAACTGTCTTATTCTTGAGAAGACCCGATTCGAAAAGAAGTCGTAAAAATGTTTAGAATTGGAAAATCGTAATTTTCATTTGTTGTACTATTATGAAGGCACGACATATAAGGGGAAAAAAAGTTTAGTGACTCGAATACGACAGCAGATCAAATGAAAAACATGAATAACACAATCTGAGGGCTCGAAGAATCTGCTCATGCAAAATATTCTTAAAAAAGAATTGAGATTCTTTAATAATTCAAGCAAAACTTCAAAACATGGCGTCTAACGAGTTTTGTCCTTTTTTAACACTATTTAACTAGGCTCTTCTTAAAATATCTAATTGTAAGATTCTATATTTCTTTACGAAAATTTAGATTTGAGCACGTTTGCTGAGCTTGTTTATATTCCAATTGGCATTTAAGTTATTTTTTTCGTTATATATGTGATACAAAAGTTCCAATGTTACGATCTAATCAATGAAATGTATTTCAGATATTAAGTAAGTGTAGCTTATAATAAACATTATATTGTTATTATATCTCTAAATAATCATAGAACCAAAACACTGTTAAAGATTTTCTGTTCAAATACAAATCCGCCATTTAATCGGACGATGGGCGTTCCCACAATGCACAGTAACTAACTAAAGCACAACAACAGGGTGTATCATGTTAGTTTATATTTAACATATTGTACATTTCAGAGATCGATGCCTACTGGAAAAGGAAAAATAAGAAACAAATTATTGTTTCGTTTGGACGGCCAAACGGTCGTAAAGGAGTGCGAACTGTGGCGTTGACGTGGCTGTGTTTGCGTATTGTCGTAAAATAAAATGCTAACTTATATAACATATTTAGAGGTTATAACAAAATTCAACAATTGTATATCTGGTTATGGATCGCCAAGACGTTTTTTTTTGTTTTTTTTAATTGATGCGCTGGAGCAGATTAGGCATTACGATTGGTCTGACTCATTCTTAAAATAAGACTTTAAGGCAAAGTGTTAAACAAATTACACTAATAACCCATTAACTACTGCAGTGTCCAATGTATCTAAAGATTTATACACTTTGACAGATGAAGTTACTGAAACTGAAAGTGCAAAATTTAGAATAATTTTCCCGTTAATATACCATAATTTGAGAAACTGAAAAAAAGTTATCGCCTTCACACCAAATCGATATAAGGATGTTCCAAAATTTAAGCTTGTCTGGCTTAGTTTTTAATGCAATCACTATTGAACTAGGTTTTTTCTTAAGCGATATTACATCATTAATAAGAAAAAGTTTTTTTGCTTTTAGCACATTTACTGATCCCATTTGATTCTCTTTCCAGTTGGTATGTTCGTGTATCAGAGATGGGCGGAATGACAGTTTTTGAACTTCGAAATTTCGAAAACAATATTAAAATAAGTTAGCATTTTATTTTACGACAATACAACACACATTGATGAGAGATGAGAAGATGGCCGTCCAGACGACAACCTAGTTTTGTTCCAACTTTTTCCTCTTCGATTAGGCACCGATCTCTGACAAGGATAATACATAAAATGAACTCAATTGTCTAAAGCGAGAATTATATCTAGCTAATAATAACATTTGTAGTTTTAGAAAGGATAAAAAACGAATATTATAAGGATTTCCCTTTGAATCCAAGCAATAAAAAACACTTTAAATCACAAAACATTTTTTTTAGAAAAAAAGCAGAATAAGCTGATTCACCGTTGTGTCGCAATGCGGTTCCCTTATCTACTGGAATATTCTATAATCAATAAAATTATTCCAAACATTATTTTTCTAGCAGTCTTATGCTTATAACATAATAAATTATTCATTCACATATCACTATTTCACAGCAAAAAATAAACAAAATAATACCTATAAGGACTCATAAATAATTGTAACATGTTTTCAACAAAATATTTAATGAAAAGGTTTCATTTGAAAAACGGATTCAATTACACACGAATTGATAAATTAAATTCTGATAGGATTAAATAACGATTTAGACAAATTGTGCTTAATGCAAATACCAATTGAATTACGTTAGAAAAGTGCAAGATATTGAATCGAAGAGCAGATTTAATTGAGGAAAGCAACTTTTTCGCAAATGAGGCAAGATATACATTAGTAAATTTTGGTGAAATAAATGTTTCATTGAGATATAACCATGTATGTTAGAAAAATGCTAGAAATGAGATTTAATTAATTTCTATTCATTAAATGATTCGTTCTTATAACCTTTTTCACCTGTTCAACAATGTAAATATAGAATAAAAGAAAATTTCAAATTAGTACCCACCCCAACTGCAGTCTTAGAAATGCAAGCTCGTTTGAGGGTTTCAAAGATAATTTTCTGCTTCAATTTTTAGGTTCTTAGATATTTAAAGACAAGTTTTTTTTTAACTTTGCGTTAAAACTTATTTGTTATAACTGGTTGGAAACTCAAAAAACAACGCTTAAAATTTCGAAATCATTATTTTCATTTACTGTGAGTACCTGGTCTATAGTTTAAATAAAAGTAATGGAATAAAGATATTTTAACATAACCAATGAATATTACGCAAATTTTTTTGTGATTTTCGAAAATTTGTATAAATTAGAGTGACTCACAAAGTTTTAATCCTATTTACAAGGGAAGTCACTTTGCCGTCAGCTTAAGGTTCTGATGAGACTTGCACCATTTATAGATTCGGATACACTGATTCCGAATCCAATTTCAAAATCGGCGTAATTTATTTCTGAGTCGAGAAAGATCGATATATATATATATATAAGTTAAAATTATTTGTTGTTTATTTTTACAAATTGGATAATAGAATAATAACAGCAAAAAGACAAAATCTAATCTGTCTAGGGACTGTGAGGAAGTGATCAGCGTTTGTTCCTAAGTTTTGTATCATTTTGCTTCTTTAAATATTAGTCACTACTTTACAATGTTGGTTTGAGAGAAAACCATTTAATTTTCTACTATCTAGGGTATCAAAAGAATTTATAGAAACTTATTCACGTCAAATGGATTGGAAAAACAGAACATCAGAAACGTCACTCATTTCTAACATTTGGTCAAAATTTAAACTAACATGGATATTTTAAGAGAATCCTGATAAATTTACGTAAAAATTAGTACTTGTCATCCACCTATAAATCAATAAAATAAACTGAAACATTTCGAAATCGTCATTTTCATTTGGCCTGCTTATTTTTTGAATAAAAGCTTATTTAACAAACATAATGTTCTGCTACTATAATTAAAGGAACGACAAATTAAATATTTTTATAGTGAGAACAGAAATTGAGCTTAAGATAAATAATTTGAATAATTTTATCTATGAACTGGTGTGACAATTCAAAACTTATTTACACGTAGACATTAGAAAGATTTATTATTTGAATGAGAAATGTTCATTTTCAAATACAGTACCGGGAAAAAGGTGTTCGAGCATAACTCTACGAATACTTTATTTTATTTTTTCTTATTTTTGTATAACACTTGTCCACAAATTTTCTAACGCTTTCAGAAACAACTGGTAAAAATTTCGGCTCAATACCAGCTCTCGAAAACCAGTTAGGCTGGAAAAAGCCAGCGTTCACAGCCTTTTGACCGGTACTGTAGATAAGAGATGAATCGACTGTAATATTAGTTCTAGCATATAGAGTATACCTTATTTAGAATATTAAGATAATTAGAAGAGGAATTCATGATTAAGTCTTTAATAGCAAACATCGCCCCAACACAAGTAGGACAGAGCTACGGCTGTGTGAATTAATAAAAACGTGCGTGTAAACCAGTGATGGGAGAGACTCCGAGTCCCGGGTAGGGTAAAATAGAAGTCCCGTTCTCGGGACCCGGGTTTTGAAATTTTCATTTTTTAAGGTCCTGCCACCCCCCCCCCCCCCCCCCCGGAATTCCAAAAACGGGTCCCTCCTATCACTCCTGTAAACGTATTATAGATTATTTTATATACAAGCCAACTTTTTTGGTAGAATTTCAAAAATTTTAAAACGAGACGAACTTTTCTTTGACTAAAATGGAAGCTAGCTTTATTTTATATTTAAGAACAAAGCACGAAGAATAAATTGAAGAACAACATGTATGCATTATTATAGTTTGTTTCATTAGTCGCACTATTTTTTGGTAGTTCAGGCCTAAATTGTCTCCGTCTAAACTTTCAACTCTGTTTTGTTGGATTCTAACGCTAAAAAAATTTTGAACACCTTTAAGTTTTCATTCTGAGCTCCGCAGGAAGCCAGACGAAAAATCGTCTTCACATATTGACAAAGTGTAAGAAATTGAAAACTCATTTTCAATATTTTTGAATTAATTTCAAATGGTCTCAATGAGAACGTGAAGCAAATTTCCAATTTATTTAAATAATTTCTCTTTATTATTTTTTATTATATTTCGTTAAAATTTATAGTTTACGTCCTATTGATTATTTTTATTTTTTATGAAATGAAAATTAGAATTATCAATTTCTCACAATTAATAGCGCTTCAAAGATAAATTCCTAATATTATTTTTAATTTTTGTAAAACTGTTTTAGGTTATTTCTGAAAGAGTGATTTTTCTAAACATTGACATACATTTTGTCCCGCGTGCAGTTCTGAGTTTTTATGGCAATAGTAAGAAGCTATTAAACTAGCTCAGAGAAAATCATTCTCGTTCATCTATAAAGAGACCCCTGATCAATTTTTTTGAAAAACAGTGAAGAAGCCGTTCATTTCTGACAATCGTGAATTTCTGACATTCTGACACGTTTTTTTTGACACGACGACACGACGAATTTCTGACAATCGTTGTGAGAAGAATCGTAGAATGGACAATTAGTAAGATACTTGATTCTAAGTATAACAACTCGAGTGTCAATCATGTATCAAATCAAGTATCATTAAGGCTCACGGATGAGGATATTTACCTAAAAATCCGCTTTACCTTATTTTAAGATCAACAGATCTGCAACAAACGGAGTAAATAATATCTATAATTAATACTATATCTAACGCTGTGCAAATCTATAGGATTTTTTATAAATTATAATAAAGTAAATAAACACATCATTGTTTTAATGCGCTTAAATTCACATGACTATTAATCGGACAGCTCTAAACATGTCTTAATACGCAAAAAACAAACTGGAATTTGCATTTCTTTCAACAATTTTTTCCAAGGAAACTTTTCGAACATTCAATTTGGTGTACTTTATTCAATTTATTTCGCATATTTTGTTGTTGGAACAAACTCTATAAACTACATATATTATATTTATAGTCAGTCATCTTAATGTTATAATTTGAATGATGGGTGGTAGGAATGGATTAATATAAAAGAACAAATTTAATAAGATTTAAAATAAATTACACGTATAGCCAATGGTAACAGATAACGTGACTCAATATAGAATCGTGGCTTAATATAGACCACCCCGTATGATTGATATTATTTTCAGCTAATCTGATATTCCAAGTTATACACTATTGAATCATACAATAATTTTGAGGTAAAAAGGGGTATTCAAATACAGTACCGGATTGATTGTAAACTCTGGGTTTTTTTGAGCATAAATAACTGGTTTTCGAGTATTGAGCCGAAATTTTTAGCAGTTTCTGAAATCGTTAGAAAAATTGTGGACAAGTGCCATACGAAAATAAGAAAAAATAAAATAAATTATTCGTAGAGTTATGCGCGAAAAACTCCTGCACATAATTATTTATTCGACGCAGCGCCTGTTCCAGAGTCTGATGTACTTTCCATCAGCTTTCCATTCACAGAAGTTGATTACGAAGGGGAAAGCCGAGCCTCCTTAAGCTCCATAGGATTTGAAGCAGCACCCCAACTTGTATGGTAATAGAATGAGCTCAGTAAGCATGCTCAAATATAACTTTTTCGAAAGATATTAATTGTTTTAGATATTTTAAGACATGCTTTATTAAATTTTATTAAACACTTTTTTGTTATAAAGACGTGAAAATTTCCATACACGTTTAAAAATCGTTGTTTCGATTTGGCCTTTAAAGGCGATCTTTTTGCTAAATGGGGTAGTTTCGGATGAAACTTTAAGTTGGAGAAAAATCCAATTGGTGTCATCACGTGGAGGACTGTGGCATCAACCAAAGTTTTGAAACTTTCATAAATTGAACATTTCTGTTGGAGTGCGTATAACACATTGCAATATAGGAAAGAGAAGATGGAAAATTTTTGCAGCTCATTAGAACTTATTGAAACTGCAAAACTTTAAGTCCAACATGACACCTTAAGTACTAAAAGTAACTTTTTTAAAGATTTTAATATATTGAATATAGAAAATCTTATGTAAGCTTACACGTGAACACATAAATCTATGTATTCTCTTTTTTATCTAATTGAATACAAATACACTCCACTGCCACGAAAACGCGACACATTGCAAAAAACTTCGCACCAATTGCGCTAAACACAACTTTCAATTGATTATTATTATTTTCAAAATCTTTTATTTATTAATTAAAAAAAGTTGTACGGTTTTCAGAAATATATAATAGTTTTGTTTATATTGTTTTGATTTTTAAACGTATACATCTCCTTCAAAATAAAAAAAAAAATCCACATATCTCATTCAAAAAATATTTGTTACTATTTTAAGTAATTTTAATATACAGAGAAGAAAGGGTGTTTCAGTTAACTAATAATTACTCAAAAAAATTAATGATTTTGTAAAAACAAGTTTAAAGATGTATTTCACTGCTCAATCCGAACGCGTCCGCCGGTAACTAAACTCGCTTCGTTCAAGAAAAAATCTTGAAAACATCGATTTTTAGTAGTCAAAAGCAGACTAACTAGGGAATGGTCAGCATAGTGGTTGGAGTTACAGGATGTGACATATATCATTAGAAAGAGAAAAAAATCTACTTTCTAAATATAAAAAGAGTTTCTGCAACGGACACAGCTATCTCGAGAAAATTGCGTCTGAAAATTTACTACGAAAAGGGCACTGAAATCCCCGCGTCGCAGCCACGAGGAGGTCAGTTTCATATACGCGAAGTTGAGGGGAAGATTTCGATGGCAGCGTAGTGTAGGCGGTAAGAGGGATGGGCGCGGAGTGAGGGCGGTAAGAGGGATGGGCGCGGAGTGTAGGCGGCGGAAGAGGGATGGGCGAGGAACCGTGACTCTCTGGTTCGAACCCACCCTGCGAAGACTATTTTTTGTTTTTTTTTTTTTGCTTTTTTTCGATCGATCATAACAGGTCGTGGAGCAAGTTTCAGACATCGTCCATGTGATATCTGCATTAGAAACACTAGAATTCTGTGATATTCAACGTTTTTCGGGAAAAAAAAAGTTGGACGAAAAATCTTGTTTTTCACATGGAGTATGGCTCTAATTTTTCATAAAAAATAAATTTTCATAAATTTTCATAAATTTCATAACTAGCGTTTCTCGGTGAAAAGGTCGTCGAAAGATTGGTTTAAGCGAAGTCTTCACTCACTCACTCGTTCACGTTCCTTCCGATGTTGTTCATGGATGGGACAATGGGAAAGAAGGCTTTCATGGTTTTATCAGAACCAACCGGAGCCTTCCCTCCGTCGCACTATATCATTACGCAATAGCGCAATAATGCAATCTTGATGATTTCTCTATTGTATCACCAGTTTTCGGCAAAGGAATTTCAGCCGTTCTTTCAATACTCATGGAAGAAGACTGGATACCTCGATTCATACACTCCGTTTGTCACCCCGTCCGAATTCTGCTTCGGACAAGTTGGCGAGTAGAATTGTTTCCGGCAAAACTGCAATCAAGTGGCTTTCATTAAATGTGCAAGATGCAAATACTTTATTTGTTTCAATCATTTTATTGTAGAAGAGAAACATTTGTGTAGATCCTCATAGAACGGCTGAAATTACTTTGCCGAAAACTGGTGATACAATAGAGAAACCATCCAGATTGCATTATTGCGCTGTGCAATGATATAGTCCGGGTGGAAGATCAAAGCATGAGTCGTGAACTTTTTGATGAAGCTCTGAAAACAATGGAGTGGTGTCACAGAGCATGAGTGACAAACTTACTTTCCATGGCCCATTCCAGTATGCGTCCAGAGGCTGAATGATCCCGGTGGTGTGCGGGGGAATATTCTTGATGGTGACATAAAATCCTCTTGGAACGCATTTCTTGATGGTGTTGTGATCCTTGAAGCATGGCCAGCTGTCGACAAGCATATAGAGTTTCCGAGGGTTGGATGCATTGAAGACACAGCTTCGAAGCCAATCGCACATCAACTCTTTGGTCATGATGTGATTCTTGCCACATCTGACCTCCAAGTTCGGACAGTTGGGTATTGGGCGCGACGGAGGGAAGGCTCCGGTTGGTTCTGATAAAACCATGAAAGCCTTCTTTCCCATTGTCCCATCCATGAACAACATCGGAAGGAACGTGAACGAGTGAGTGAGTGAAGACTTCGCTTAAACCAATCTTTCGACGACCTTTTCACCGAGAAACGCTAGTTATGAAATTTATGAAAATTTATTTTTTATGAAAAATTAGAGCCATACTCCATGTGAAAAACAAGATTTTTCGTCCAACTTTTTTTTCCCGAAAAACGTTGAATATCACAGAATTGTAGTGTTTCTAATGCAGATATCACATGGACGATGTCTGAAACTTGCTCCACGACCTGTTATGATCGATCGAAAAAAAGCAAAAAAAAAAAACAAAAAATAGTCTTCGCAGGGTGGGTTCGAACCAGAGAGTCACGGTTCCTCGCCCATCCCTCTTCCGCCGCCTACACTCCGCGCCCATCCCTCTTACCGCCCTCACTCCGCGCCCATCCCTCTTACCGCCTACACTACGCTGCCATCGAAATCTTCCCCTCAACTTCGCGTATATGAAACTGACCTCCTCGTGGCTGCGACGCGGGGATTTCAGTGCCCTTTTCGTAGTAAATTTTCAGACGCAATTTTCTCGAGATAGCTGTGTCCGTTGCAGAAACTCTTTTTATATTTAGAAAGTAGATTTTTTTCTCTTTCTAATGATATATGTCACATCCTGTAACTCCAACCACTATGCTGACCATTCCCTAGTAAGAGAGAATAAATATGTTTACTGTATACAAAATAGTTGAAAAATTTAAGCGTACCGTAAATTTTTTTTTTAATTCCAAAATTTATTTAAAATCCTTTTAATTCGGAGCCCATATGCTTTTATCTGTTAAATGGCGATGGAAAATTATTGTTAAACTACTTTTATAAGAAAATTTAAAAAAGGGTATGTAAGAAATTATATTTAAATAAAAAACAGATTGTAAAATATTTAAAATTTACTGTAAAGGGCCATTAATCAATGATTTTCCAACACCATTTAACGGATACATACGTTCTTGCATACCGCCACAGGTCTAATTTAGTTTAATGAGCTCAATTAGTTTGAAAAAATTTAGCTTTAATGGCATTAGACTTTAATTTAGTTTTATATTTTATTTCAATTGTCGCGAGGAAATCAGGACTGCCAAAATTTGAATAACTATGATTAAAAGCTTTTTCTTCCGCCGCCGAAGCGCGATTTGTTCTCAACCGACGCATTCGAATTCACCAGTGTTTTGCGCAATTGGTTCGAAGTTTTTTGCAATGCGGCGCGATATCGTGGCATTGGAATGCAATATATAACTTTTTTAATTTATAGAAATCCACGCCAAACGGAATGATTGCAATGTTATATCAGAAGATGTTGAAAACTAAATTTTCTCTAATTTTCTAAAAAAATTCTTTTTTCAATTTTTCAATTTTCTATTCTAATTTTCTACAATTTCCCTAACAAGCTATACAATTGAATTTTAAGGTAGTTAAGATTATGCAAAGATAAGTTCTATATTCCTACTTCTAATCTTGCAATAATCATTGTATTATTATTGAAAAATGATCCTTTATAGTTGACGTGGACATAAAACTCCATCAATCTTTGGAATATGTACACAAATCCATCAAGCTACTAAATAATTATCCATTTATTCACAAAAGCTCTATTCTATCCAATATCCTCGCAAACAAATGAATTTATTGAAATTCTTCAAAATTCAGCAAAGTGGAAACAAACTTGAAAAAAAAACATAACCAGGCAACGAGAAAAAAGAAAACACAAGGAAAAAACAAAAAAAAAACATGAAGTAACATTTATAACGGCAGGCGTAATTTAATATATCAAAATTAAAACAAGAAAAGACATGCGAAATAAAAAAATATACATATAAGAAAGATGGACAGCTTGTGTGCCGATATATGTGATATATGTGCTCGAAAATTATTTCAATAATTGGATGAATATTGACTATAAAAATGACATTTAATGATGATGATATGACATCAAACCAACTGGAATAAATAAATGAGCGTAATTATTTTAAGATAATTACGTTTTTCATCCAATTAAATAAAATATAAAACAGATAATATTTTTAATGGAAATAACTGACAAAATAATACTCTTTTTCAATAGCAAATTGCTAGCAAATTGTTTATTGAATCTAAAATCCATTCTTTCAGAAATGTCAATATTAAGTTAATCATTGGTAATCTGTGCTAGGTATGACTGAAATAAAAAAGTATAATTCGCTCAGTCAAACAAGCTTCATCGTTCCTCCCCTCGTCCTTCTCCAATTCAACCTTCAATGAATGTAGTTGCTGAAGATGAAGAAGAAGGAGGAGGGAGAAAGACCACCACAAACAATACTCTATACATGCGAGCTGTTTTCCTCATTCGGTCAACCAGCATGCTCGCAGACACACATAAGCTCAATTTTTCAGTTTTTCGTTGTTTTGGGTTGTTTTATTGTTGTTCTGGGCTTCTACTGCCCCAAATCAAAATGTTCGAGAGATATTCGGCGATCCTTTTCTCACGCTCTCATGTCCTAATGACTATGGATCTCCTTCCAAACAAAAAATCGGCGACAACCAGCAAAAAATAAAACAATTGAATAAACGACATGAGTGAGCGAATAAGTACAATGGGAGAAATAATAGTGCTTTATGCAGCTTAGACAAAACTGTTAATTTGGATCATCAAAAACTAATTTTATGGAGTAAATAAAATATAGTCGTCGCCAAATGCGATTACCACCGCAAAATGTGGCGCACTTTTTAAATATTATTTTTAAATTTTATTTTTATGATTATTATTATTTTCCACATTTATTCCGCGATTGAAACAACATCTAAAACGTATTCTTCCATTTATTTAAGCAAAAACAGTATAGAACGATCATAAACAAGAAAATAATCATAAAAATTAAATTAAAAATAATATTTAAGAAAGTGCGCCACAATTTGCGGTGGTAATCGCATTTGGCGACGACTATATAAATTGTAATGTTTTTTTAGGTATAATTATTTATTAGTCAAAAAAATGTCCGTTTAAATATGCTGACAAGAAACTAATCAAGAAAAGAAGCACAGTGAATATTTGATTCACAGCTTTTGAATTTGCGTTTTAGCGAATTTCTTTTATTAAATAGACGGCGAATGAAAATTTTGACAGCTTTTATTTTTATTATTGGAATGGCTAAAGTCAATTATTCGTGTTTTTTTAGTTTATCTATTCCAATAACTAACTTGAGGAGATTCGTTTCAAACTGTTACATGGCGTAGGTATGAAGCACTTAAGTAAGACGCTAAGAAAATGTTCTAATATATAATAAAATGTAATGAGAATCGAAATATGGGATGTTTAAGAATAATAGGTTACAAGTGTTTAATAATGAACAAAATGTACATCAAATGAAAAATAAAACAGGATTTCTTTGAAGTAATAAGAATTAAAGAAAAACTTCGAAAAATATGTAGTATAAAACTGAAAACTATGAATAATGATAATCACCGTAATAAACACAAAATATTTTTAAAAAGACATATGAAACATCTGGCAAGAAATAAATAATCCATAATATTGAGAAATGTAAATTGATTAGTTAACAAGACTTTTTTATTGTCTAAATTTTAAAAAAACAGCTGAAAATCTAGCTAAAGCATTGTTTCTGTCTCTAGAATGTGATGAAAAACTTTCAGATAAATGTTTGTAATCGATTATTAAGGGACCATATGTTCTTCGTATGATTACTAGATCAGAACACTTCTATAGACAAATGATAATCTTGTTTCCTAAAAGATTTTCCAGGTTTATTTTAATTTCCGCGGCTTGAAACAATTAAGTTCATGTACTGAAGATGGTACTGTATGTAACAAAATGCTATTATTAGATATGTTTAAGTTGAGGTGTGAAGAAGCGCGCATATAATTGGCGTGCACTAGGGTTGCACAATTCCATCTTCCATTTGGAAAACATAAATGCCATTTCCGTTTTCTGCTTTTCGCTTTCCGTTTTACGAAAAAATCGATTAGCGTGCAAAATGTCACGGTTCCGAGAGAAACCAATCCGATGGGGGTCCTCTTACACGTTTCTAGACACTTTTTCTTCAGTTCCAAACTTGACTACTTGATTACTTGCTTGTCGGTTGTCATCCCGAATGTGTCGAGATGCTGACCAGCTCTCTCCCGAGTGTTCGGCTTCGTCTTTCAAGTGTTGAAAAATGTTCAAACCAACTGAGCAGCTTCCTCATAACTAACAAATCAAAAGAAATCGAGCCATCGAGCTTGGTGTGAAAACAGATTATGTCGAGAGTCTTCTAAAGACGTTGTAGAATTTTTTCCTGAGATGGGCACCAAATTTCGAGCAAGGCCGGAACGATGTTATGATGTATTAGCTCCTTTTTTCCTTTTGCTTTAATGTGACGAAATAGAAGCTTGCATTTGTAGAATGCTAAATATGGAGTCCTTCGAAGCATAGTCATTGTGTACGATCCTGATCTTCGTTGGGTTGATTTCTAGACCGAGATTTCTTCTTCGATTTGATTTAGACGCCGGCTTATTTCTTCTAAGGAACTTCTAATTAGCACCGGGCCATCAGAAAATTCGAGTCGTTTCAAAAACTTTCCACACTTTCCATCTTCAGCTTCTACCACCGTCTACTTTTCGAATTCATCGATAATCATTTGGAAAGTAAATGTGAACAGAGAATAATGTTTAGATAACTAAGGCTATTCATATAATTGCTCATAATTATTTATTCGGCATAGAGTTAATTCCTTTCCAACAGTTTTCCATTCGCAGAAGTAGATGACTAAGAGGAAAGCCGAGCCTCCGTAAGCTCCATAGGGTTTGAAGCAGCACCCCAACTTGTATGGTAATAGAATGAGCTCAGTAAGCATGTTCAAATATAACTTTTTCGAAAGATATTAATTGTTTTAGATATTTTAAGACATGCTTTATTAAATTTTATTAATCACTTTTTTGTTATAAAGACGTGAAAATTTCCATACACGTTTAAAAATCGCAATTTCCAAAAAAAAATGAGCTGGCATGTACATTATGGCTAAAACTAGAGCAACTGGGTTAAAGCCATTCACAAATAAGGTCTACTCTACTGTATTGAAGATGCTAAAAGCACACCAGGACAAAACAATAGAAAACTATGTCCAAAATTTTAAAAAAGCAATTTGGCAAAAAAGGTGTCTTGATTTTATAAATTGTATCCTTTCAGTATCCTTATTGGATCCACCTCCAAATTGATATCTGGACACGTTTTGTCCGGGGGTGTAAAAGTGATTGAAAGTAATATTAAATACCCGATTGAATAGAAATTTTGAAAAGATTTCACGCCAATTGAAATGAGAAAAAATGTTCGTTAATGATACTAGTAGCTTCATTTTTAAGACTTTTTATAATTTAGAGAGAATTTTAGTCAAATCTCGTCATTTTGGCTTTAATGGTCTCGGAAATATTCACGCGAAGCTTCATTATATACGCCAAAATCTTCAAAAACCCCATTTTCATTCGGCTTGCTATTTGAACAAGTTTTCAATAAAACCAAATAAGGATAGCGAGAGTGTGAACGCACAAATGCTTTCTTAAACTCCAAATAAATACAATCGACAGGAAATGGACAGTTTAAATTACTAAAGTAATCAATATTTTTAAGTGTCCTAATAATTCGATATTGCAACAAATCTTCAAACATATTTGTAAACTATAAATCAGCAAATAGAAAACGATTATTAAAGTCGCTATAACAATAAACTGTTGTTGGCGTGATAAAGTATACTTTTCGTTAAATGAACTATTTATTATGATTATTATATTGTTATAATTTACAACAAATAATAATGTCGACGGTAATTATTTCCCGACACGGAAATGTTAAAAAATGATAGGCAATATAGAATAATACAATACTTTGCGCTTTATTTTTTGACATCTTTGCACTAATTAACATAACTTAATGCTTCTATAAATAATAATATACCTATTATTTTATACGCTTGAATTAACTATTATCATTATTTAACAAAATTAGTACAAATATGTTTCATGTTTTTTTTCCTTTTCAATAAGTTAAGCGTAGCTAAAGGCGGTCGAAGATGTTTTGTTATCAAAATGGTGCATGCAAAACTGGAATCAAATGTGAACTATTAAAAACTATTAAAAATCGGATTATCACCATTTCAATTTGGCGTGATACTGTATTATTTAAACAAAATCATTATACAGAAATAGTCTCAATCATTTAATACAACACCCAATCAAAGACTAGGCAATTTATGGATCTCTTTATATAAAAAGTTTACCGGTCTTGAAGCTATCAATTCATCGAGACATTCTTTGACTTCTTGGCGATTTTGAAAGCGCTGATAATCTGATGGAACCATTTCTGGCGACTATGTCGGGTACGGTAAAACATTTCTTTTGAAAAAAATTTTGTGTCACTGGACAAGTTTTTGTTCGTAGCGATTAGGCATGACCGTTTTGCCGGGTTGGAGAAGCTCGTAATACAGTATATACAGTATGCCGCGCTTGTCATCAAAGGCTCTTCTTCCCGTGGATATTTAGCTTTGCGGTAAATGTTTTCGGCTCACTTTGACTCAGCCAAGATCCTTTCATTTTCGGATTGTTGAAGTACAATAAGCAATTCATATTGCCAGTCACAATAAGATGAAGAAAATATTTCCGTTCAACCAGGTCGTTTCTATTAGTTCTTTGTTCTTTTTCGTTAATTCATAAGGCATCCATTTTCCTTCTGAAACTGCAGCAAGTCTCAACGTTCTTCGTTTTCCAACTTTTTAGGATGTCTTTCTCGACTTTTATCGTTTACGTCGAAATCGATTTGAAGCACCGAAACCATCAGGGTCAAGTTCTTTGTTGTCATAAGCTTCTAAGATAATTTTTTGAGCATTCAAAAAATATGTCTTCTCTACCGAGAAAATTATGTTTTTGAAGCACGAAAGGTGGCATTTTTAATGCTAACATTTGGCTCGTCTATAAGATTTCACAGGAAGAGTGAAATATGAATGGATCGCATTTTTAACGTTCAATACATAACAATTTCTGCTACGATGCGGAGATATACATGCTCTGTAGGCAATAGGAATAGAAAATTCCAATTTCCAATAGGATAGTTAAAAACGAAGCAAACTTTAAACTTCTGGAACACGGAGCGCAGAGAGGTACAAAACTCAATAAGCGGAAAGCTAGGATTATGTGCAGGCGTATTCCGCCTGCGCTATACTTGGGTTGAGGCTGAAACGACGAATTTTAGATTATATTTAAAATTAGAGCCAAAATATACAATGATAACAAAAACAATATTAGTAACAAAAGTCTTATTTCATTCAGCGATCATAATGTATCAAGTGTAGAAATGTGATCGTAAGCACATACAATGTGCCCGATGATTATTTATATATTTGTTTATTTAAAATATGTGTGTCATACACGTGAGGAAGATAATAAAAAAATATCACACACAAGGAAACTGTGAAACTAATGCAAGACATTAAAATAAATAAAACGAAGGGTTTTAAAAAATTTTAAAATTTGAGCAGAAATTAAACAAAATATTTGATTAAAATAAATCGAATTAAATGCAAAAGGAAAAATAAAAATTAGATAGTCCCGAAAGGAAAACGTTTTAGAAAAAGATAGGGGATATAAAAGGTGATCATAGAAACCTTTAAACATTCAATTACCCGTTTAATTCGGGTTACTGTAATAATAAATATGCCAGAAAAAAGAAAATTTAAAAAAAAACTAGTATACATAGAATTTACATATAAGAGCCATCAAACAAACTTCAAAATATATTAATTAGAGGAAATAACGACTGAAAAATGCTCTCTTTCATGGTGGAAGAAAGATTCTTACACCTGCCTCTGAATGCTGGAATTGTTCTTGAGATAAAATATTTTCTACGAATTGCTCTTGTAGGAGGCATTAAAGTTAAATTACATCCAAAGCGATTAGTTGAACATTTCATTGAGAATAAGTTTCTCCAATTTATTGTGTTTTTCCGTACAAAATCACTTCTAATCCAATGATATTCTTCTTATAGACATGAATTCTAAGTTAAACAATTCTAAACGTCCGTCATATTTGAGATAGTTAGGATCATTAAAATATATAAGCTTACAATTGTTCCTTGAATACAGTTTTCAGGGTTCATATTCTCTGCACATTTTCAATCATAGCTGCATCACGAGTTTTTCTTTGAAAATATACCTGAGTACCGTATTCAAGCAAAGATCGAACATGCGATTGATAAAGCATTAAATAGAATTCAGGTTTTGCTGTTGTTAGATGAAACATTTGAAAATAAAGAAAACCATACAGTCAAAGCTTTCCCAATGAGCAGAAAAGTCAAGGTCTGAAACCCGACTAATCGACTAATTGCCATCATAGTAACACTGCATTCCGTCTTAAACAAAAAAATAATTCCAGAAATACTAAACAACCGCTGGGATTCGGTGTGTGTTTCTGTTATACCTAGACATTTAATAGCGAGCTTCTACAGAAGCGGAAAATTTTCATGTTTTTTCCAAATCGAATTTGGATAAAAAAAAAACATATAATAAACAACAACAGTGCATTGATAATTTTTACTATCTTTAAAAGATAGTCGTGTTTCATTTAATATTTCATTAATTTATTGAACGTTTTTCAATTTCGTCTCCCATTAGGAAATAGTTATCGTATTTGGATTGACGAAAAATGCTCTATAATTAATATACAGTACAAATACTGGATATATAATGATAATAGATTAAAACAAGAAGTTATTTATAGCTATTTTCCTTTTCAGAGATCGGTGCCTTTTGGAAGAGCAAAAAATTATAACAAAATAACAGTCTCATTTGGACGGCCACTCTTTTCTATCTCATCAATGTGTGTTGTCTCAGAAAATGGATAAAACACATTGAAGAGGAATAGATGAAAAAGTCGTTTGTGACCGTGTGGCCGTTTTTCGAGAATTTTTTCTTATTGTTTTGCTCTTCCATTAGTCACCGATCTCTGATATGCACAATATAATAATGAAATATCATTCTCCAGTTATAGAAAGTTCATTTTCAATACTGTTGAATTGTATTACAAGGGTGAAATTAAAGTAATGTGACGGCGTGAAAGTGCGGTCGTTGTACAAGCGCATTATCCAATACTATTGCGTATGAAATATAATTTTTATTTTCTTTTCTTAATAAAATTCCCTTCAATTGGGTGTTTCACATGTAAAAACATATGAAACACGCCAAATGGAAATTATTTGTTTCCAATATTAAAATGGTTATTAGAAGTATAAACCTACAAATTATGTACCATAATCTAAAAATTTTATTTTATTTCCGCAATTCTGGATATCAGCCTCTTTTCTGTGCTTCGTTTTTATGTTTTAATTTGGAGTGTGTGAAACATTAACTAAACCGTAAGTGATTTACTATTATCTCAATGCAATAGTTACTCTTGATATCATGTAATCAGAAGCTATAATTTAAATTATGAATAATAGGCCACAATAATATGTTGGATGCGCTTGTACACCGGCTCACGGCATGACGGTTCCTTACAAGAACCGAATTGTTAGAACTGAATTTTAATTTCATTCTTCTCAAATGACCTCAATAAAAAAGTAAAATAAATAAATATTCAAATTTTAAAATAATTTCCATTTATTTCATTATTTTGGTATTGTCCTTTTCTGAGATCGGTACCTAATGGAAGAGCAAAAAGGAGAAAAAATGATGGACGCGGCCACAAACGACTTTTTCATCAATTCTTCTTAAATATGTGCTGCCCATAATTTCGTAAAAAAAGGATGACCGTCTAAAAGGAGAGGATGTCCAAACGAGAAGCTCATTCCATCCTAATTTTTCCTCTTCCATTAGGCGCCGATCTCTGAAAAGGACAATAGTATTTCCTCAAAATCTTTAGTTCACGTCAGATTGGTTATTTTCATATATGAAACTAAAATTTTTATTAACAATATCTCAGCGACTTAATATGAGCCCGAAAGCGAAAAGTCTAAATTAATTTATAAACAAATGCAAAAAATAATAAGACTTATTGAAAACCTATAAAATCTCAACCAAAAAAATAAAGCACAACCTACCTATCATCTTGTGACTCCATTTTACCCGTGTCTTTTCTCGCCATTTCCGTTTGATGCAGATCTTCTAAACAAGAAATAATTATCTTGGCCTTAAACATGTATATTTATATCAATTGCTCATTTTTCTTGCTCAATAAAAAATGAGACAATAGGCCCATTCGGAACGTTCAAACACAACTCATCTCATCCGAAATGGAAATAAATTAAAACCGGCGAATAAAATTTTTAGCATCCTACAAATTTAGCAACACACAGAACATAACAGAAATTGGACACAAAAATCCTCTCCATAAAATTTATCGAATTCGGTGAAATAGAGTTTAAAAAAAAAACAAAGTAGTAGGAGTGTTTAAAGGATGGAGAGATGAATTAGACCTCCAACAATAACAACAACGGCAACAATAATGAATTGAATAAAAAAAGCACATTCATCGGTCCCCGAAAATATATACATAAATATACAAAGTTGTTACCTTCTTCATCAAATTGTTGATAATTGCTTTTAATGGTTTTATTGAATTGAGGCCGATGAATAGAATCGTATCGCCTCGAGAATTGACGACGCCATTTTGTCGTTTGAACGTCACTTGCTTCTTCCGAGTTTGTCGATGTCCTTGTGGTGGGCAGTGACGATGATGAACTGCTTGAAGGCATCTATAAATTGAATATCTATTTGCAAGCAAGATAAACTATTTTGACTATTTCCATTATTTTTTTGAGAATACTCAAGTACCTTTCAAGTTTATACCTATACCCTTTAAAAAATGTGAGTTTCGAGAATATAACCAAAGGCGAGCAGCGCGTTTTTCAGAAAAATCATATTTGGAAGTAATTAATTATCCTGACTCCTATTCTGTTTCCACTAATAATTGCATATGAACAATAAATCCAGCCAGAGAATATGTTAACTATTAATGTTCATTGCATAAAAATATATACATTGTAATATCGTTCCAATTGACTCACTCATAGAAATTATTTTTAAATTATGTTCTTAGACTTGTAGATATCAAAAAAAAATTATTAACATTGCACACCACCCGCAAATATCAAGGTATGGAATTTTAAACAGGTTTTCGTTAATATACACTAGCTGACAAAAGTTTTGTCACAAATGTTATTTCGGGTTTAACTTTTTTGTGACTTGACCAAATTGGCTGATTTTTTGATATGATAAATTCATATGGTTGTAGATTATTTTACAAATTCCCGCTTGTGATTACGATGATCCGTTTTACAGTGACAAGCGTTTATCATAAAACGCGTAGCTCAAAGATATTACGCACTTTTCTTGCACTGCATTTTTTAATAATTTTTAAAGTTCAATTATATTTTTTTCATAATTTATTGAAAATAGCAGTAATAGGCAACATTTTAGAGATGACTTCACGTAAAGAAACTCCAATTGCCACCCGGCAAGCTGTTATCAATATGAGGGAAAACGGAATGCGTGGTACCGAAATTTCCATGGTAATTTAAACCAAACTTTGATACTATAACATTTTAAACACTGATTCACATAAAATATCAAAAAATCAGCCAATTTGGTCAAGTCATCCCTGCGGGTCGGAAAAAGTGAAGCAGGGCTCCGGGCAGTGATGGGAGGGTCCTCGTTTTTTAAAGTACCGAGTGGTGGCTTGAAGCAATTGAAAATTTCAAAACACGGAACCCTTTTTTTAGGAACTTGTTGCTGCACGCGTTGCAAATGATCGAGCAAATCACGACTTTACAGGATAATTTTTCTAAAGTACACTTTAATTGTTACAACTATGATTAATTACAACGAAATCCTTTGGTCTACCTAGGCTACAGTTAATCAGCTCAGTCTGGAACGCACTTTAACCACGCCCCTAATACATACTATTTAAAGCATCATGCAATTCCCTCATTAGGGGTCTCTCCCAGGGATCTATCCGTGAGGTCTCTCTGAGGTCATTCTCTGTATTGTTTAGCTATTGTGCTAATATTCGCATCAGGATCACCAACGTCAGAATTCATATAACTTTGTTATCACAATTATGGTTAATTTTTTATTGTCTGTTATAATAAAGTTATTATTATAGCAGCCAAAAAACCCGGACGGGGGAGATCCGCCAATACACCGGAACTTTTTAGAATAGTTATTAGTAGACATTTCAAACCAGACTATTTATAATTGTTAAAGTTAAAGAGTAAAATGTGCACTCCAACTTGAATGGTAATAAAATGAGCTTAGTAAGCACGTTTTAATAAGCTATTAATGTTTTTAGATAGTTTACGGCAAGTTTAATTAAGTTATACTATAATCTTTGTTGTTATAAGGACGTAAAAATTTCCACCCACGTTTAAAACTATTTCGATTGGCGTGAATGAGTAAATTAATATCGTTAAATTAGGAAGCCATTTTACTATTTCTGATGTCGTGCACCCTCATATAATAATTTTCCAAGGTTTAATCACATATTACACGTTGATTGAAAACAATGTTAAAATGTTCGGTTCAGAAATGAGAAAAATACAAATATTTTCGCTGGATGATTTTTTATTTCAAGGAGCTTGATGCAATTAAAAATTTTGATGAGCAAAATTCAATGCTTAAGTTAAAGGTGTTAACAATGATTTTTAAAATTTTTTTGGTAATTCTTTAATACATAATTCTTTAATGCAATTATCTGAGTTTTCGCCGTTTTCCGATGTAATAAAGTTCTTAAGGAGCATACCAGGGAAAAATTTTTTTAAATTGATAATTAAATATTTTAGAAATTCAAACACCATAAATAATTATGCATCCCATACATATCCGTAAAAAGATTTTGAAAAAATCATTGTCGACACCGCCAAATTAAACATTGCAATTTGCTCAGTGAACAGTGATTGGAGGGAGTCCCCCCGGTCCCCTCGGCCCAGTTTCCAAAAAGAGGAAAAAAGTTAAATAACAAATAACTAATTATGTTTCCAGCAAAAATCCGTAAACGTTATAAATTTTGAAAAAATAATTATTAACAATGTCAAATTAAGCATTGAACTTTGCTCATTAATATATAATTTCATCAACTTCCTTGAAACAAAAATCATACAATGCGAATATTTGTACTTTGGTAATTTCTGAATCGAACATTTCAATTGGTTAGCATATTACTTTGCATTGGTTTTTCAGACATTTTCAGAGATCAGGGCCTAATGGATGAGCAAAAAATAAGAAAAAATGATAGTCTTGGATGAACGGCCACACAGCAAGCGTCTTTTTCGTCTATTCCTCTTCAATGTGCTCTGCCCATTTTTAAGAGAACACACATTGATGTGGCCGTCCAAACGAGAACCTCATTCGATCCAAATTGCTTTCCTCTTTTATTAGACACCGATCTCAAAAAAGGAAAATATCATTTTTTTAAAGAATTAAAGGGTGTTATAGTGAATTTTACAAATATATCGAAATCGGCAGAGCTAAGCTCACTGATCACTTTAGTGTTTATAAAAACAATTAGTTAGCTCTGTTAACCAATAAAAATCCATCTAACTATATTATTTAGAACATTATAGAGAAAAATAATGAAAAAGTAAACATTGCACATAAGAATATCGAATCATATAATTGAAATATGTCGTGATTATAAAATATTAATGAGAAATAAAAAAACCAAAAAAAGTAAAGCTTTTTACAATTTTATTCACAAAAATTATTCAGCAATTTCCAGATTTCAATCTTCATCGAAATAGATCAGTTTTGAATTTCAGATCAGTTTATTCTTCCTCAAATTTCAGGTTTCGTTATTTAATAGATGTAAAAATATGAAACTCTGACTCCTCTATGAACTCATGCGATCCAATTTAAGATCACCAAGCTATAAAAAACCGGAGCTTTATTCTGCACCTACAACTTCGGATCAGTGTGCCTAACTCATAAATTATTGCATCTACTCACTGAATCAGAACTAATCAAATTCAATGGTCTCAGGACTCTCTGAGACGAAACTTAATAATTATAATAATCGTGAAAACTCGACAAGGCGTCAGAAGATATAGGATTCATCGCGTCCACATCCAACCGAAAGGAAAGAAAGTCTGTGCCACAAACTAGTCACTCTATAATTTCGTGACTGCATGAAAAGTATCATTACAGTATTTCAAATGTGCAGTTTCCTTTTATAATTTTTAAATGCATATTTTAAAGATTCACATATCCACTTCTAAAACTTTTCAGGCTCATCCTAAACTATATAGAATTCCGCTTCTCATACGGAATCACTATATTTGAGTTCGATTTATGAGCTCTCTGTTTAAACTCTTCATTTGGTGTGAATATGTATTCGAGAAATGACAAGAAAAAACGATAAACCCAAACCTCACCAAGAAAAGCTCATCGTACTGATTATTCTGTCCAACATAAAATACTTCAACGAGACAGCCATAATGCAACCATGATAGGGACCACCGTTAGCAAGATTAATTTTAAAAAGTAGTACCACTCTACAAAACACCCACGAGGAATGTAAGCAATGCTGGTAACCGGAGCAGTATCGCGGCAGCAGAACAATTTTAAGAATATTTCATAATTATTATGTTTTTCCTACTCATACCCGCCGGGAATTTATTTTTAAAATCTGTACTCTTGTTCTGAAACTATAAATATAACACCATCTCGAATGGTAATAAAATGAGCTCAGTAAGCATGTTCGAATAAAACACTTTTATTTATTTATTTATTTATTGAAATATATCAATAGTTTTAGATAGTTTAAGACAAGTTTAATTAAGTAATACTAAAAACTTTTTGTTATAAGGACGTAAAAATTTCAACACACGCGTTTAAAAATCGCAATTTCGATTTGGCGTGCATAAAACTATGTTCAATACAATTCAAATAAATTTAATACAAGCTGTTAGGACAAATTTTCAGAAAACTGTGAGAATCTGTATGGTAAAGGTGTCGATAAATAAACCAAACTGTGCAAAATCTATATTTATCTTTTATATATATAGGCTCACTTTATTAAAGATTTAGAAAAATTAATTTCCTTGCTTCTTTTCAAATAATTAATTCTCTAATGGCGACTATAAACAAAGTTTGTTTGGTTTAGTTAATCGTATTAAACACCTGCATTTTGCATCATATTTGTCTAATTAATTTTAAAAAACACTTACACTCATATAATAATAAAAGTTCTCAATGTCTCGTGAATCCATGATTACAGAATAAACTCGCCAATCTGGTAGAAAAACAATATCTTTATATGTGAACACATAAATAATCTGAAAATTAGAATCAAAAATGAATAATTGCAGTAATAAGAATGAGCGATAAGACAATCAATTTTGGAATGTTAAATGATTATCATTTTCACACACTCGATACAAGTCAATTCATGTGCATAATTGATTGATATTGATAATTGAACGAGTTTTACAAAAATTGGAATATATTCTAGGTTATTTTTGATTTTTCCTTATTGTTGATAGACACATCATATTTTAATTTTTTGTACTTTTGTCTTATTTGTTCAAAATTTTGATACAAGTCATTGGGTCGACTTTATCTATAACCTAATTAGACTCATCGACCAGAACATGTAATGTCATGCAACGTTAACACAATTTACCGTCTTGATCATAAATCGCAGTTCGAAGGCATTTATTTATTTTCTTCGAAGTTCTAATACTAACTAGGAGAATAATTATTCGACCCAAAAGGTTTCGGGCGAAAACTTTGCATGGTGCTAGCTGAGAACATTTTATTAGTGCCCACAAAAAACTTTCAACAACAATTTTCTGCAACTTTACGAAAACTCACACAGCGTTGTAGCAGGAGAACTATTCTTTGGCTTATATTGGAAACCCAACATTTTTTCTAATTTTAAGATACTGAATAGCATTGTCAACATTACAGTAAGCAATTTAAATGCTCCATGAGACGTTTTTTTCTAAATTTTTACGAAAACGCATGCTAAAATTGCACATTCCAGAAATCGGTGCCTAAATGAAGAGGAAATCAGTTGAGGTTCTCGTTTAAACGTCCACTATTTTGTGTATCATCAATATGTGTTGTCTCAGACAAGTGAATTATAATATTATGAAGTTATTATAAGTTTAGGACCTTTGCTGAAGCTGCGAACGGTTGCAAGCTATTATACATATCATAGTTCAAAACGAGTGAGAGTAAGCTTACACGAATGACGAGGATCGAACTGTAGCGTAGACGTGACTGTGTTTACGTATTGTCGTAAAATAAAACACTCACCTATTTAATATTGTTTTGATTTATTTTTCTTATTTCTAATTTGTAGCGATTGAATGTCCAATTGATCACCAAATACATTAATTTTATCAATATTACGAGACATTACATTTAAAAATTTAAAAAATTTTGCGAAAGAATAATTATTGTCCTTTTCAGAGATCGATGTCTAATGAAAGAGCAAAAAATTAGGGGCGGAGAAAAGGCCTCGTCGGTGTTGCATCCGGCTTGAGTTTGAGCGTTGCTTTGGCTTTGACACATCGTCCACGGCTTCTGGAACTTTCGGCATTGTGTAGAGTGACGGCGTTGATGGTGTCTTGAGTGAGGCGGTTGAAGAGGACATGGTCCTGCGAGATCCAGTCGATACCAAGCTGAGAGTTGATATTGGTGACAAATGCGACTCCCGATCCCTCTTGACCATTGAACATGAAGCGGCAGGTAAACTGTCCCTTGACATCGATCGGCTTGTCGTTGGCGGAGCGGAGATTCAAGGTGGCTGGCTGCAGTTGTGGGCGCTTCAATGATATCCAATCCTTGACGTTGATGAGTGTCACGTCGGCTCCAGTGTCGAGTTGCATGCGGATTGATCTGCCATTTATCTTCACTTCTTTGTAGATTTTATTAATAATAAACAAAAAATAGATAACAAACATTGATGAGAATCATGAGGAAGAGTTTCGATGACCTTAGTGGCCGTGTGGCTGTCTAAATAAGACCTTTTCTCCGCCCCTAATTTCTTGCTCTTCCATTAGGCATCGATCTCTGAAATGAATAATAAAATAAATTAATTGAGCATGTTTAATTTACGACAATACGTAAGCACAGTCACGTCTACGCCACAGTTCGATCCTCGTCATTCGTGTGAGTATAATATCACTCATCAAAAGTGATCTAGTGGTATTTTGAGACAATGCCACTTGATGAGATAGAAAAGAGTGACCGTCCAAACTAGACAGTTTTTTCTTTTTTATTTGGCACCGATTTCTATTAGACACCAATCTCGGGAAAGGATAAAAATAATAAAGACGATACTTAGGATACTGAGGAGTCAGTTGTCATTCTCTTATAGAGAAGCGGACCAGCTCTCTCCAATCATCGCGGCTGCGCCTTGCAATAGTGTGCCAGGCAAAGTTCTTCTCCAGGATTCCGATTCACATTCTTCAGTTTCTGGAGGTGGACTTCTCGTGTACATAATTTGAGACCCAGTTTAATTGGGTCTTACCATCTTTCTTTCGGTCTTCCTTTTTTTCGTGTCCAACCTCGAGGAACCCATTCCGTCAATCGTTTCGTCCACCGGTCACTTGGAAATCGAGCACAGTGGCTAGTCCACTTTAGTATCCTTCATGTTATTTAAGGATGGATGTCTATTCGATCGCTATCTGCGTGGTGACAAATTATGTTCATACACCTCTGCAGTCAGCCTCATCAACGTTCATCTTTCTACGCCGTACAGTAGAGCCGGGAGCAGATTCTGGAAGAGAAGGTCCTTAGTTTTCTCTTTGTCAAGGTGGCCGAGAAGTGGTTTGATCTTGGTGAGCAGCCTTGATTCGTCTCGAAGTTTCCTCGCTCAAAAAGCCATCGGGTCTAATGAAGCTGCCCAAATATTTCAACACCGATCTCGGGAAAGGATGAAAAGAATAAAGACTAAACTAATTAAATTGTCATTAAAAATGCTTTGACGCTTTGAAAGCTGTCGACTAAAAAGGAACCTCATTATTTTATAAATTCAAATATTTTAATCCTCTTCGAATAAGGTCTGAAAGGACTGAAAACGAACGAAAGTATTTGTTTAAATCCATTACCAAAATTATTATACAGAGAGAACGACGCTTCATTTACAAGCAATGCCCGATAACCTCACACCATTTCCACAAAATTGTAAAATATTAATACGAAACATTTTGTTAAATAGTTTATTGCAAAACACAAGACCACTAGTAAATTACTTGGTGTTAAGATGTTGTGGGTTTTTCAAAGCCAACTCATGGACACCACCGTTATACAGCTTGCAAACAATTCCACTGCGGGTAGCGGCGGCCCACAAAGCAGACGCGCTGATTCCGATTCCGCAACTGACTACAACAGTATCTCCAATCTTGACTCCCTTGGCAGCGAAGGCTGAAAACACAAAGCTCAACAACCCGACTCATTATCCATCACAAACCGGCATCGCATTCAGTCTTCTTCTTGAATCCCTTTGGTCCAACGACTTCCGTGAGTGGGAAGTGAATGGCATCCTTACAGCGAACACCAGTGGCAGTCGACTCTGGGTATCCGATTGGAACCTTTCCGCTCCACTCTTCCTTGGTACGAGCATCAAGATACTTGATGCTTGCAAGGTTATCGAATGGAATATCCTTCAAGAGAGCAAGAATGCTGGCATCAGTTCCTTTGACTTCAAAGTTTCCAGAAGACACCATGTTCTCTCCACTCTGGACGACACCTTGCATGAGCTTGAATGACTCCAAACCTCCGTTCATGATTGAAATGGTGGTGTATCCATAGTACTAAATTTAAACATGATTTCGGTCATTGTGGAAAAAAATACTCTAAATGTCCAATAGGCACGAGCAGCATTGGCGACACCACCATCCTTGCCGCGAGCATAGACGATGATATGATCACCATTGAAAACACCCAAACGCTTAACATAATTCGAGAAGCTTTCCGGATCGTATAACGCAAATCGCTCATTTTCCGTTGGATAATAAGCAATGTCAAAGTTGAAGTGAGTGGCTCCGTTGATGTGCTCAGCAAAGTATTCCGAGTTCTTGAGTTCATTCATTCCAACTCCAAACTTGCCCTTGTATTTCGATTCATACTCCTTGATGTCTGGCTTTGGCTTGAAAGACCAGGTGCAGTCAAGAATACGCACGTTCTGCAAATCATGTCATTTCAGAACATTTTCAGAACTATCATCAGCTTACTCCAAAGTTTTTGACAACCCATTGGGGCTCAACGATCATTTCAACAGCCATGATTGATTTACGCTCTTGGTACGATGTCGGCTAATACAGACGATATCGGTGTTCACCGTAGAATTGAGATTAAAGCTTTTCCACTCATTTATAAGTTGTGTTCTTAGATTTTATCACTTAATAAATAGGTTTCACGTGTTGTTTTTTTATTTATTTATTAATATCGTTTTTTCAGGTGTCGTTTTAATTCCTTATTTAACGTGACTAACAAAAGTTTAATTTTTTTCATTTCACATTATGACTTAAAATTAATTCAATCTCAATATTCTTTTAAAGATTGATTGTCAATATAAATGGGAATTGACGCGAGAAAATCTAATGAATGCCAACTGTTATGCTAAAAATAAGAGCTCATCAAACATTTTAAAATTGAATTTTCAGAAAGGTACTAAAACTTTTAGATAGTTTAAGACAAGGGTGATCAAATTGTAATTAAAAATTGTTTGTTAAAAAGTCGTAACAATTTTCAGACACGCTTTAATATCCGAAAATCATAATTTCCAGTTCGGGTGCTAATGATATTTCAACTTTTTAAATTATTATAATTGATATAGTGCTCATAAGACAGCCAGGAATATAATAATAATATTTATTCACCATAAAATAATTATAACAAATTATTTACAAGAAAATGGGGAATAAAATTAAGATGAACTGTTGACCCCTCACGAGGTCGGTCGTTCAAATGGCAAAAGTTAGTATAAATATTCACAGGGTATGGAGTTTACAATATTATTCACATGACATTCCAATAAATTAAAACTAGCAAAGTATTTACAAACACGATTCCAAAGGGAAATATTATTTACAAAGAAATTATCACAATGCTTAATACCAGGTTTGACTTTCAACAATAATGGATTACGGGGTGACTGGGATAGATATACAAAATCGTGAAATGAGGGACAATGGTACAGGTTAGTGATGATTTTATAAAATGACTTAATTATTAATTTTAAGCGCCTAGTTCTTATTGATTCACAGTCTAATTGTTTTAACCTATCGTTATACGAATTATATTTTATATTACAGCGCTGGCAAACCCTACGTGTAAAGAACCTCAGGGGTTTTTCTAGAAGCGCGGTCAGCTGAGCTGACTTTGGATGAAATAATTCGCAGCCATACTCTAAAATAGGCCTAACATAACAATTAAATAGTTTGATATACAATTTAGGATTCTGTGATTTAAAAGCATTTAGTAGTTGCCTACATTTTACAATACAAGAATGAGAGATATAGGAAATGTGATTTACAAATGAGAGTTTATTGTCTATAATAAGACCAAGATCTCTTACAGACGGCGATGAAGATATACATTGATTATTAATAACATAATTAAAACAAGGATTAGTTTTACCATAATGAATAACAGAAGTTTTGTTCTCAGCTAGGCTGAGTTTCCAAACATGACACCAATTACAGATAATTTCAATACTGTGTTGCAAAGAATTAGTATTAGTGCCATAGATTTTAATGTCGTCGGCAAAGACAGAAACATTTACATCAGAGGGAAAAGAATCAATTAGATCGTTAATATAAATAAGAAATAGGAACGGGCCAGAGACTGTGCCTTGGCAGACACCGGAAGATATACAGAATTCATTGGATGATATATGATTTGCAATCTTAACATTAGATGTACGATTAGAAAGAAATGAAGAAAACCACGAGCACAGATTATCATCAAAACCAAAGAGAGACAGTTTTAATAACAAAAGAGAGTGTGGGACACTATCAAATGCTTTTTTAAAGTCAAAATAAATACAATCAACGTTAAAACCAGAATTTAGAGAGTTTTTAACTCTAGAGATATAGTCAATATTAGCCAATGTACAAGAACGACGGTTTAGAAAACCGAATTGATATTCTGACAATTTACATGAGAAATAATGCCTAATTTGAGATAGTACAACTCTTTCAAAAAGTCGGGAAAGTGGGTGTGTAAGGGTAATGGGGCGGTAGTTATTAGGATCCGTTATACGGCCCTTTTTATGAATTGGTACAATAGTTGAAGTTTTAAAAACTTTAGGAAAAATAGATGAATTGTAAGACTCTTGGAAAATAATTGACAAAGGAAGCGCAATAGAATCCATACACCGTTTAATAACAAAAAAGTTAATACAATCAGTAGAGAAGCCAATTTTAGGTGCAAGTTTTTTAATACAGTTTATAATTGTAATAGGAGAAAAACTGATAGGTGTTATACATGGTTTATTAGGAGGCAATGCCGGAAATGGATTTACAGGATCAGAGAGATTACAAGAAAATGTATTCAAGAAGGTGCTAGCTATGCTAGCAGGATCAGTTACAGGATTATCGTTAATTAACAAGGAAGATACTTGAGAAGTGGATTTAATCCGTGAGTTAATAAATTTGAAGAAACCTTTAGGCTTGAGTTTAAGTGCTTTCGACTCCATATTTATAATACGTCGCCTACAGCACTTTAAGACTTTTTTATATTTTTCGACAAATTCTTTAGGATTGGGATATTTGCGACGAAGCCGCCGCAAGTAATTACGGGACTTGTATGATTTAACAATATAAAAAGGTGTATAAGATACAGGAGTATATTGAACAATTAATTCATTGAATACTTTACAGAAATGATACAGTTTAGTGTCAACGTTAGAAAAATATGAAAGTTGGCGATCCCAGTCATAACTGGCCATGTGAGCGTTTAGTTTTTTAAAGTCGCATTTATGATACAGTAGTATACTCCTTTTAATGTTACAATTAGTATTAGATGATGTAGGGGTTAGGGATAAATTAAAAAGTACAGAATCATGATCGGAGTTAAGTATAGCATAAGAAGGATGAACATTTGAAACGAACAAATTGTTAGATAATATAAGATCAAGAATGTTCCTACTATTAGTAGCAGAATCAATTCTGGTGGGGAAATGGACATGTTGAACAAGACGGAAGGTCCTAATTATATTGGAGAAGGAACGAGGAATATCCTCGTAAGGTACAGTGTTTTCGTTCCATCGAACATTTGAAAAATTAAAGTCGCCCAATAAAATAAAACTATATGACGGATCATCACAATATTTAGAAATTATATTAAATAATTCATTCGTTTGAACGACTGAGATACAAGGAGGCCTATATACAAGGAAGAAACGACACCTTGAAGGTTTATGATCAAAGCACAATATATCACAAAAATGTTGGGAATATGTTACAGAAATATTAATATCAACATAAGTAATCAATAACGAGCTTTTAAAGTACTCAATAACACCACCGCCACGTTTTTTAAACGCCGATGGTATTCGATCACAACGAAGAAATGAATAACCGGGAATTTTACATAAACTATCGGGAAATGATTCACATAAAAAAGATTCGGTTATGAACATGATGTCGATGTTATTAGATACAAGATAATCGGATAATACATCAATTTTTTCCATGCTCGCTATAGACCGAGCATTGGCAAGACAACAATTGAGCTTGGAGCTATTAGGAGAATTCAAAGGATATGGTTTTATAAACCGAGAATAAGAGGTTGTCTAAGAGGATATGTTATTCATTAACTCTTGAAAATATATAGTGTTGACCCTTTTTCGTAAAATGCATAATGAATGATTTCAGAAAGAGTGTCACAGAGCGACGAGTGATATCGCTCGTGGTGCACGTTACACCGGCTTGGGAACGTTGAAGTTTTTGGTTCGTTTCCTATACTTCGTATTCGATGAAGTCGTGGTACAAGGCGGTTGAAAAAGTGATTTTAAATTGCAACTGGCTTAATATGTAAATTTGCCTGATATGTAAATTGCTTGATATGTAAAAAATAAATAAAAATTACAATAAAGTCTTTATTATTTTATACCGTAAGATATGCAAATTTTATTTTATTTTTATTTTATTGCCGGACTTTTCCAAATATAAAGGTTATAACGTTATAACGGTAGCAACTTTGGTTTGGTTTTCTCTGGTTTGATCACTCTTATTAGTCCATGTTCTTCCATATTACACACGGATTTATTGTCTAGATAAAGCCTGCGACCCATGTAACTTTGCGATACTTTTATTCCATGGAAACATATTTCGTATTGCGTTTGTTCTCAACGTCGAAGGACTGAGCATGACGCCTCATTTCTTTTAAGATTTTTTTCCTAGATAAAATAAAGCTTTAGCTAACGTTAAAAACTTTCCCGTTTTCATTTTATTAAGCATATAATCCTAACCTCTAAGAAATGATAGTATAAACATTTGAATAAAATATTTTTTTGAATAAAATCTGCAGGTATAGAGTCAGCTGGGACAGTAGCTTCAATATTTTCAATAAACACTCAGTATCGTTCCATTAATTATCAGATATTTTTGGCATTTCAATTCTATTTTTGATTAACGTTTTCACGGCATCTTTTTTCTCCAGGGAACCGTTCATCATTTAGAGAATATGTTATTCTAACATATGACATGTTTAAAAATATTTAATACGTATAGTTTATTTCAAAATAGTTGACGACGCAATCACGCTGCAAATACGGCATACTAATTCAAAATAATTTTCAAATCGATTATTTTATTTTATTTTTGTGACATTTTTTAATTGTTATTGCTTATATTTCACGTTTATTAATTAAAAATTATTAAAATAATCGATTTGAAAATGAATTTTAATTAGTATGCAGCATTTGCAGCGTGATTGCGTCGTCAACTATTTTGACATACACTATACTCATTCGAATTAGGTGCACCATTTGTTGAACTTAACATGTTAACTAGAGTAATATAAAATAGGAACATACAAATTTTCCCTTCTGTAAATAACTTTTATTTTCACGGAATAAAATTACGTTTTCCGAAATACGACATAAAAACCAGAATAATATGGAACGCGGAAAACACGGAATTCCGTCCATAACTAGTCTGGTTAAAAAGATAATACATAAAAAAGATAATAATATCCTACACTGCTGAATCCGAACGCGTCGGTTGAATACGGTAGCATATGTACGGTAGCCTTAAATGTTTCAACTATTTTGTTTACAGTAAACATATTTCTTCTCTCTTAGCCTGCTTCTGAATACTTAAAATCGATGTTTTTAAGATTTCTCTCATGAACGAAGCGTGTTTTGTTCGCAGCGGACGCGTTGGGATTCCCCAGTGATATCGTGATGTAAAAAATTGTTCTCAATTCGTGCACTTGTTGCGAATGAACTGAGGTCAATGTTATTTCAGTTTCTGTTTCCGCTGCTGTTCTCCGAGTTCCATGAAAGAAATTTATAGCAGCGACATGGCGATGAAGCACAGACGTATAACTGTGCAATTTGGGTTTTGAATTTGCGTTTTTGAGTAATTATATTTGGTTTATTATGCAGTTTCACGAAAAATCGATATTTCAGCCTGCACTGCACTGCCACGAAGTATGCAGCATGTTGCAAAAGTTCACGCACCAATAAATTATTATAAACGATTCTAACAAGGGAAGTGTTTTAGGTCTCCATCTCAGATTTTGATAAAACTTTGCAGATAGATTCCTTATGGCTTGATTAGTATACTGTCAAAAAATTAGGACCTACAAAATGGTTTAAGTAGGTGAAAAATCGGTTTGAAATTCAGAAATATCCCGTTTACCCACAATAATGGAATAAAGCTAATGAATTTTATTTTAAATTGTGCGTTTTCATAAATAATGATTTAAAAACCACTGAAGCATCGGGGCAACAGCGCAGTGGCAAAACGACGGGACACGGAACAGCAGGGCGAGGGTTCGATTCTTCTTGGGGGTGATATGTTTCTATTTCTATTACTAGTCGAATAGCTCTGGGCCGCTTTTTTACTTTTCAAGATTATAATGATAATGAAATCTATTATTTATTAAATCAACAATTATAATTATTATCAAAATCATATATTGAAGCTTTTGAAAAAAATTTCAATATAAAGACAACGTTGTCACAGCTTTGAGGATGTTTTTAGACTAGTTGCTCGATTTATAATATTTACCAGATAATCGACATTTTATACATTCGAAAAAGGATATGATGTTCCTTTTTTCGATACTGTATTTAAGCGGCTATTTTTTTTTTATAAATTTTCATTATATTATAAATTATAAATTTCAATGAGTTCTTCTGATTTGATTGTGGAATACATTTATGCAAAGCATAAAAACCTTCAAAACGTTCCCAGTCTTTCACGAGAACATCTAAAAATTGCACAGTCAATTTTTTCTATATTGGAACAAGCTGACAGCGGTTTTCTGGAAATTGAAGAGGACTATCATCTGATTCCGAACGACGACGATGTTGATGAAGGTATAAACCGATATTTCAAATGAAAATAACACTTAATTATAGATTGGGACTGCGCTGAACCATGTTTACTAAAAAGTTCGTTTTGGTGAACAGCTCGTGGAAACAACAAAAGTCACGGAAGCTGTAAAGTACTTTGGCTCTTCCAAAAAACGATACAGGAATGGAAAGAAAAGGCCTTCGTTGGAATCTCTTAATAACCGCTATTCTTTCATTTCTAATGAGCACCATGTTAAAAAGCTCCGTGAATACGAAAAAAAAGGTATTTTCTGTATTAGTTAAATTTCAATCATACTATTAAAGGTGGAGTAGTGACAGATCGCCGGAATAATTATTCCACAATATCGCAGATGCTATTCGAAATGGTGCAGGAGAGCATAGATAAAGGTCATATCCTTCATGATTCTACCTTGCGGTATATGATAGGAAAAATTATGAAAGATAACGAAATTGATATGGCCTTTCCGTGTTCTAATTCTTGGATCAATTCTTGGAAGCGTGCACATGGAATTTCTTCCCGCAAGATCACGAAGTTTGTGTCTGTGATACGACATAAGAAAAGAGATGAACTATTGGCCAGTGCAGAAAACTTTTTGGTTGTGGCAAATCAGGAGTTGGAAGCATTTTCACCTAGAAGGATCTTTAATGCAGATCAAAGTGGTTTTCAATTGGAAATGAACACTGCGAGAACATTGACGTACACAGGCACAAAAACAGTTGAATGAACTGTGAACACTGTGAGTTCCACTACTCACAGCTACACAGTGCTTCCTGTAATATCTGCAGAAGGAAAACTACATCCTCGTCTTTTCGTAGTTCTGAAAGAAAACAACGGAAGATTTCCAAGAAATTTTCGAAGTTCTTTTTCCAACTTGGTTGTTCGCTGTCATACGAGCCACATTATGACAAAACCGTTGATGAAGGAATTTTTGAACACAGTAATTTTCGATGAATGGGTTCCGGCTAGCTCGTTGCTTATTATCGATTCATGGAACGGATGGAAAGATGCAAACGGTTATTCGGACCCAAATAATGAAGATAATAAATTAAAAACACTGCAAATTCCTGCTGGTTGTACAGGTATGATTCAACCCTTGGATGTCGGTGTCTTTGGAGGATTCAAGAGTGTTATAAAAATCATCACGGAGTATGCACGGTTATGTGAACCAAGCTTTCAAATACATCAAAGGTCTTCCACACTTCAGGTAACTAACTTTTAGATGCTTGATTATAATATGTTCATAGGTTTTGTCTTTAATTTACCGTCAGCTTTGTTCACCGAAACTCCACAGTTGGGTAAAGTACAGTTGGTTTGCTAGTGGATATAAAGTCGACCGTCCAGGATCTTTTTATACACCGAAGCAACTATTATTCCCAAAAGAGATCCCCAACGGCTGTGAGATAAGTAACTGTAAAAATGTATCTTTTATACGTTGTCTTTATTGTGAAAAATTTTTATGCTTTCAACATATGATTGTTGAGAATCATTATAATTGTTGATTTAATAAATAATACATTTAAAGGTTATCATATAAATCTTGAAAAGTAAAAATAAAAAAGCGCCACAGAGATATTCGTATATAGAATGATTATTAATAATAATAGAAACATACCACCCCCAATGAGAATCGAACCCTCGCCCTGCTGTTCCATGTCCCGTCGTCTTGCCACTGCGCTGTTGCCCCGATGTTTCGGTGGTCAATAAAACCATTATTTATTAAAAACAGGTTCACGTAAAACACGTGAAAATTAAAAAAAAATATAATAAAACGATAGTTTTTAATAAGATAGTATACCCCTTAAAATATGAACCGATTGATTAACATTAACTATATAAAATTTGCGTTTGAAAATCGCGATTTTTTGGGTTTTAGACCCATTTTTTACCCACTTAAACCGTTTTGTAGGTCCTAATTTTTTGTCAGTATACTATTTGGATCATAAGGAGTCTATCTGCAAATTTTTATCAAAATCTGAGATGGAGACCTAAAACACTTCCCTTGTAAGCAAGAAAGTACATCAAATTTAATAAAGATACGCTGTAATTAAAAAAAGTTTAAATACTGGAAATTAATAAATGAAGGGGGTGTTTTCATTTTTTTAAAAATTCAATTGGTGCGTGAACTTTTGCAACATGTTGCATACTTCGTGGCAGTGCAGTGCAGCCTGTATTATTATTTTTCACGTTTTAATTTATGAACTTCTATGAACATTTTATTATTTAAATTGGGTGTGCAGTTTATAGGCTAATTGGAAATAAAAATTTACCGCTTTTTACGCGTGTCATACAAATTTTACGTATACATTAAGGTTTCACGGAATTCCATCTTCCATTTTCCGTTGGTTTTGAGTTCCATTTCCGTTTTCCGCTTTCCGTTAGAAAAAATTGATTTCCATGCCACCTCGCTCGGTATCTAAAATGTACAATGACACTGTGTCGGTTTCGATAGCAACCAATCATATGAGAAATCATATTACTAGTTTCCACACACTTAAGCAATTGAATACATGGAAACTTGATTACCCTTATTACTTGATTGTCCGTCTTCATTCCGACTGGGTCGAGATGTGGACCAACTCTCTTCAGAATGTTCGGTTTCACCTTGCAAGGCCTTGCTAATGTTGACCAAATCGTCACCATAGAGAAACGCCGGGACAATCTGAATTAGAGTCGTTTCAAAATCTTCCCATCAACACGAATACCTTCAGCTTTTTCCATACTATCCATGGGTTTGATATCCATGGTTATCCGATGAGGAATCATCTTGGAAGATTTCACACAGATGAATAATCAAAACAAAAATAATATTAAAAAAACGTGTAAAGTTGTATTTGTTGTTGTATTGTCGATGCATGATCTTCTAGACAATCCTTACTCTTTCGTAGGAGACTCACTTTTGCCATTTTAATTTTTCAATCTTCTGGTATTCTTCAATGCGGGAGTAATCAAGTAATAGAGAATCAAGTACACGCTCTAATAGCAGCAAAAATCTTCATTCCATTCCCAGTATCTTCTTCACGGAATTCCATCTTCCATTTTCCGTCTTCCGTTTGAAAAAAATCGATTTACAATCGTAGTATACATTTAAAGAAAACCTAGTTTATACTAGTTTGGCAGCTATTTTTTGAATATTTAAAATCATTAATACCTTCCAGAAAATTTAAATTTCAGCACGTTTTTAGCTTGCTTTATGAGCATTCCAATTTACGCGACTTTGTGACTTCCGCCTTCCGAGTGAAAAATTATATTTCCGTGCAACCCTGGCGTGGATTTTATTAGAGTTTGTGTCCGATAGGACAAATTCCATTTGTTTGATTATGAATTGTTGAATTCTGCAAAGTATTTTTTTTAGTTTCTGATCAATTTTCGCAAAAACATAACATATCTGTTATTAATCATTAAATTGTTTAAATAATTGTTCAAATTTAAATGTTAATAATACATAATGAAATATCTACGAAAAATTAGTAAACAATATCTGTGCAATTTCTTAAATAATATCTGTGTTATTTGCACATTTTATCAATCTTCAAGGTTATTTCGCAGCAACTCATTCGTTTACATTCAAATGTAAATATTTTCAAATATTGTCATTATTTATATAAAAGATATTTTTCTGTTTTAATACAAAAACTAATCATTGGTTTGCAAACTGTTATTTTTTAAATGTATCCTAATGGCCAAGCCCACATATGTGTGATTTCAACAAGTGTTATTATGTGAACATGATTGTTACACCAATAGTCAGGTCCAATTTCAGTCTTCTTGATTGACATTCCTTATAATCGAATTAACGTATTCCATTCGGACAGCATAGATATTGGACCATAAACCTCTATTATTTTATGTTATTTTATCATTCTTAATTAATTCGTTGTTCTTATCACTTTTTATGTAGTTTCTGATTTTTTAACAGTTATTGTTGTCTATTATATTTATAACTGTTGCTAAATTTGCCGGCTGTTTTTTTCTTCATTTTAATTATTCTCTCCAATTATCCCATCAATATTAATTACTCTCACCAGTATATAATTCATGTCAAAGTTTGAAAGAACCAAGTAAATATTGAAACTGTTGCCTTTTTAGAAATCAACATGCTTCGTCGTGGAGTGATCACTACCGCCAACATCCCTAATCCAGGTAAATTTTAAAGCCAACAGTTAATAGGAAATAGTTTTGAAGATCTTGCAACCATGATTCCTATTTCCGATATTCCCAAAGACGCCAACATCGATTGCGATGAGAGAATCTATCGGAACAAGCTCGCTTGTTTATATAGAATTCTAGATATGTTAAAGTGGAGTCAATCAATCTATAACCATGCCACAGTTAATCATAAAATACACATTTTACAAATATTCAGTTTTCCGATTAGGTTCGATTGTCACCGGACACTGAAGAAATTCTCATTAATCCATTTGGTTTATTTTACAATGAAATTACCGCATCTTCCTTAATAAAAGTGAACTTGGCTGGAGATGTCATTAGCAACGGTTCAACAGATTTTGGAATAAATCAAGTAATTTAATATATTTTTAAGCAGCAATATTAAACTCTAATTTCTTAGGCTGGATACATCCTACACTCTGCAATACATACCGGTCGTCCGGAAGTTTGCTGTGTCATTCATTTGCACCATCCATCAGTGGTGGCGGTGTCCGCAATGAAGTGCGGATTCCTCCCACTTAGCCAGGAAGCAATGATAATTGGCGAAGTGGCCTATCACGATTATAGGGTAATTAAATTCGAATTATATATTAATGAAATTATCTTGAGGGAATTCTCGTCGATGCCGAAGAGAGAATCTCTTTAGTGGAAGACCTTGGAGATAAAAATGTCATGATATTGCGTAATCATGGAGTTGTGATTTGTGGCCAATCAATCGAACATGCGCTTCACCTCATTTATCACTTTATTATTGCCTGCGAAACTCAAGTTAAATGCGTTCCGAATGGGATCACGGATAATCTGGTGCTGCCTAATAAGGAAGCAGTCGACCAAGTCTATGAAATTGCATCGCTAGGAGGTTTACCGTCTAATCTAACTAGAAAACGGAACTTGTTCTCAGATTTTAATATACAGACGTTTATAGTATTCTAGATAAGTCAACTGAATTAGTATATAATCCTAATATAATCTTTAAACAGAATCATGATAGATCTATTTAGAGGGATAATATTCTAAAAAAAAGTTTTTTGGGCTTCATAATATCCTTTAAAATGTTCCTAATTTAACCAAATGTACGGACGCAAACAAACAAAAAGTAGTTTTAAGATGAATTATTTTATGACAAAAATTGTAAAAAACTGAAAAGAGCATATTCTCGGTAATACGGTGGACGTGGAATATTAAATACAAAAATTACTGCACGCCAAATGAAATAGTAAAAGCAGGAGCAGAATAGCGCAGTTCTCATGTAACAAAAATTTTTTAATTATTGTAAAGAATACGAGTTTCGGTATGAAAAAAATATATTGAATGATCATAAAAGTGTGAGCTTTGGGTGAGATTAGCCACAAGTTATTATCGAAAATCAGTAAAAGCTGATTAAATACAGTACCACGCCAATCGACATGATAAAAATTGATGCTCAGTTAGGAGGATAGAATGTAAACATTCAGAGACTTTCTAATGTTATGAGAGAATTTTAGACAAATTTATTAATTTTGTGCACACCAACTTGTATGCTAATAAAATGTGATCAGTAAGCATGCTCAAATATAACTTTTTAGAATGATATTAATATTTTTAAATAGTTAAGGACATACATTTATGTTATAAAGATGTAAAAATTTCCACACACGTTTTAAAATCGCAAAAACTGTTATTTCGATTTGGCGTGTTTTGTTTAATAAACAGAAATGTTCACGTGTTATCTTCATTATACACGTTGTAATATTCACAATTTTTCTTCATTTTTATTTGGCGTGCAGTTCAAATGCAACTTGCGGATGATGACAACACGGCTACTGAGATGTTCGATTTTTGAAATTTTGAGGATTGCAGTAATCTACGTAAAAATACCAATTTACGGTTGAGAAGCTTAAATGTCACAATCTATACCAGACCAATGGTAATGTACCGGTCAAAAGGTTGTAAACGTGGTGTTTTTCGAATATAACTTTACTTTATTTTTTTTCTCATTTTCGTATGGCACTTGTTCACAAATTTTCTAATGCTTTCAGAAGCAACGGGTAAAAATTTCGGCTCAATACCGGCTCTCGAATACCAGTTATGCTAGAAAAACCCAGCGTACTGTAGATAATATATAAAAGGACTGTCCCCGGTACTGTAGATAATATATAGAAAGACAATTAATCTGGGGTTCTGAAATGAGTCTCGACTTAAACTTCATCAGTTGGCGTGTGACAATCTACTACAATAAACCAATTGTTAATTATCCTGCACTTTTCTTTATTCTAAATATTAAGAAAACAAAGATGGGAGCTTTCCAGGCACAAAATTTCTTTAAAACCTAATAATTTATAAAATTAGTTGATCCAAATTAACTTCTCTAGGGAGGTTGGCTCTGTTATTTAATATTTTCTTGGTATTGTCCTTTTCAGAGATCGGCGCCTAATGGAAAATTAGGATCGAATGAAGTTCTCGTCTGGGCGGCCAATTTTTGTCTCTCATCAATGTGTGTTGTCACAAAAAAGGCTCATCGAAGTGTAATAGACGGAAAAGTCGTTTGTGGCCGTTCATCTCAGACTATCATTTTTTCTTCTTTTTTGTTCTTCCATTACGTACCGATCTCTAAAACGGACAATATATAAATTGAATAAATATTCAATACAAACATAAATTAATCAAATATTTGCAGCCGGTGGTGTAAACCGAAAAAATGGAGAAGTTGATGCCAATCAATGGAAAATCGGCGAGCTCGAATGGCAGGCTTATATGAGATCCCTCGATCGACTGGGACTTAAAACTAATCATCAATACCGTTAAATTTTTCCGTGTCACGAACGAAATTGCTTTCTTTTCAAATATTATTATTATGCAATTATTATAGCGAAAGAAATAAATTTTTGTAATTGTTCTTTATTCATTTGGCTTACCAAGATATTTGATGCGAGAATTTCATTTTTGTCACGCCACACTAGTCATGTGGAATTTCGAAGAATTTTGTTTTTTTTTTATTGATTCACCTAAATTTTAGAAATAAATGTTTATTTGAACTTTGTTTAATAACAAACTTGATGACATGTAATATAATTTTATGTGAATACCGAATTCTCTGGTTTCACTTTAACCCACATAAACTATAATAGTGCTTTTTCGTATTTTCAATTTTTATGAAGTTGCTTTACGAAACTTCACGTTAATGGACATATTACATAATTAAATTATATTCTTGATACCTTATTTGCAAGTTTATTTGCATTATAAAGCTGTTAAACAGGGATTACGACCAGTAATTAAATAAACTACCTTTAAAATGTTCTCAAATTTTTTTATTAACGATAGATAGTGAGAATTACTACAACGAGAATTCAGTTTAATTACCGCATAAACTTTCCCGTCCTAGAAACAATTTACCTCTCATCAGATATTATATGTAAAATAAGGAATTAATACTAAATTCACATTTGTTTCACCTTCACTCATTGCTGTCAATACCTATATGGTTATTATTTAATATTCTTGTGTTCCATATTCAATGCGCGAAACAAACGACAACAACATCAACAATCTCCCTCGACTGTCCCCCATTATAATATTCTCTTCATTCCTTTTACGGAGCTACACACTTCATTCCCATCCGTTTTGACGGTCACATTTATTAGCCACGAAGGAGGAAGAAGAAGATGAAAAAACGATTTGCATTAATTGCAAAAACCGATTGACCTTCTGTCAGAAAATGCGTGACACATTCCGCCATAATAAATCGTCCGGAAAATGCATTGACACAAGTTCGACCGGATACTTTTTAATTTTTTATTCTCTTCTTCCGTCACCTATTTCTTGTTAGCTGAAACATTTCATGGTCTTTTTTACTATGCCATCCATATTGATATTTACATTTTGATTTTAATGGTTTATTACGCAATTCGTTTGCTTTGATGGGTATTCTCACGGATCAAAAGTATTTATATCATATTTGATTCATTTATATTATTTTGATTTATTTATATTCTATGACAAGTTGCCGCAATCTCATTTGAATAATATTGAAAGCTTCAAGTTGTTAGCTTTTCTATTTTTTTATTACGGTATGTGACTTGTTAGTATAAGTCATTTTGTCCATTTAGATCACTCTAATCTGCTAAATCCTGGTTTTAAGAATTGTGAAATTTTTTTTAACTCCGAATTTGAAAACAAATTTTTTATATCAACTTTAACACTAGATACGACCAGAATTCCGGATTCCGATTCCCGAAATTCCAATTTTGATTCCATATTTCGGATTCCGAAATTCAAAAATTGTCATTCCGCCCCTTTTTGGATTATATCCATATCAAAAAAATTGGCGAATTTGGGAAAGTTTTTTTAAATGCGGACTACAATCTAAAGTTTTCTTTATTGTTATTTAAGGTTAAATTACTGAAAACGATGTTTTTAGTTTTTCACGTTTTTCTAATTAATTCGGAATAGCAGGAGCACGCCAAATATAAAAGAAAAATTTCCAATATTTTTAGTTTAATTAAAAAAATTTTAATTAATTAAATTTTTAAAAAAATTAAATTAATTTAAAAATTAAATTTAAAACTATCTACGTGTTAAATTCTGCGTGTAAATTAGAATCCACTTTTTACGTTAGTTCAGTAGGCTTTTATTAAACTATCACTAAGTAAACATTCAAAATTTAAAAAAATTTAAGATTCTAGCAGATTTATGAGCACCCATTTTTATGATTTCAGTGTTCTTTCAAGAGTTTACAGAAAAAATATGTATCGTTAACCGGCGTTTTTTTCGTTTTAACTAGAAACCGATGTGAAACCGACGGCGAGATTGAATTGCACAAAAACGACTTCGGTTGAATTTTTGATAATATAAGAAATTAAAAATTCAATTTCAACATTTTTGAATTATTTTCAATGGTCTCAAAGAGATCATGAAACAAATATTCAATTTATGTTAATAATTTCTCTGTTTTTCATTATATTTCTTCAAAATTTCTAGATCAAATCAGATTTATTACTATTATTTTTTATGAAAAGAAAATTGGAATTGTCAATTTCTCAGATTTTGATAATATTTTTTTATGAAAATACAATTGGAACTGTGAATTTCTTATATTTTGATAATAGAATTCAATACAATATATGTTTTACGGAGAAACCTAATCGGCACCGACAGGAAAACAACCAGTAAACCGGTCAAACCCCCAATGGGGTCCCTGATGCACTGATTTGAAGCGACAAAGGTATTTCAAGGTAATACTCTAATATTGAGAGAGAATATAGTTTTTAACTTACACTGTTACTGTTACATAGAACTGACCTACTTTAAAAATCTTCGAAAAGTTTTAAATTTACACTTTTCAAGAAAAAATATAATGTATAGCCTAAAATGTTTTATTCCGAGACACTTGATCTTATTAAAATATCTAACATTTATAGAAAAGTAAGTACACGTTAATAAGACAAGCTACCGCATAAAAGAACATTATCAAACTCTCATATAAATAATATGAGTTTAGTAAAGTTTCTCAAACTAAACTATAACTCCAAATTGAATGGTTAAGTCGGGGCTCAGAAAAGATGCTGATTTTGCAAATTTCGGTAAGAAGCGCATATTGTTAGAATGTTTAAGACGGGCTCGTAAAAATGAAGTATCAAGTTATAGGAAAATACTACGTGCAAATTAGTAAGACACGTTTAAATATTAAAAAATATAAATTTCGATTTGCCGTGAACTTTTCAAAAAAATATTTTTATATTTTGAGATAGTTTAAGACGAGCCGAGCTGAATTTTAATAAATAATTTTTGGTTGAAAAGACGCGAAAAATTTCAGACACGCTTGAAAATCGAAAATTAATTGTTTCTATATGGCGTATATCATTAATTAACAAAGTCAACAATCTTTTAATAGAAATTCTTTCATTAAGTAACCGATGAATCCAATTGATAAACGCTCCCTTAAAAGGATTATTCAAATATGCATACATAATTACTGTGCCCATTATTATGATAATAACCGAAACCGAAACAAAAATCGTTTTATCCATCTGCCGCCAACCATCAACATCACATTAATAATCCATATTAGTTTCATGGGTATTAGGATGCTATCCATTCGTGACTTTTTCATTCAAATCAAGTTCCGAATAGTTGTATAAAATCAGCGGATAATCATTGACTATTTGAGACAAATCCTCTGAATTGCATTGTGATGATTTTTTGTAACGAGAAATGCCCATTCACTCGGCTTAATCGCTTATTCTCAACTTTCTCAGTTTTAAATAAATGCAACAACAAATATCATCATAAACTAACCGGAGAGAGTGAACGGTTTATAATCGAACATGTTTTTAACTGTATGTTGTTTTCCTGTTGGTTTATATTTCTTGTACATTTATTGTTATTTTTCGAATATTGTCTATAATGTTTTTACTTTTTGTTATAGTTAGACATTAATTATGATTATATCCAATTTTGTATTACGATTGATAACTTTTAGCCAACTTAACTTTTATTATCAAAATATAACAAATTGACAATTCCAATTTAATTTTCATAAGCAATAAATCTGCTTTGATCTAGAAATTTTGAAGAAATATAATGAAAACTAGAGAAATAATTAACAGAAATTGAATATTTGTTTCATTATCTCTTTGAGACCATTGAAAATAATTTTTAAAAGGTTTAAATTGACATTTCAATTTCTTATATTTTGATAATAAATATATTATTCGCTTAGAGAAAAAAGAGAGGGGAAAAGTGCAAAAAACAATAAATTATCTAGACAATCAAACCATTAACAACTTTTTCAATTAACAAGTAAATTCCATTGGAAATTCAATTGTAAATTCCATTGGAAAATCCGTTCGGGGCGGAAGGAGGTAGGCCACTTCTCCGGGGCAAATCCAAATTATCTAAAGTAACAGTATAATTCAAAATTTCAATAATGTTTAGATAATTAAAAATTGTATTGAACACATAACTTAACGATCAAGTGTTATCAAAATTTGTCTATTTTTAGTCAGTTTCGATACCCTTTAAAATGTTTTCAAATTATAACCATTCAGTGCAAAGATCGTGTTTTGATGATACTGCACATTGAGCCAATTTTCAATTAGAAAACTATAACAGCAGTAATAGATTTTGAAGGAAGTTACAATTTTCGAGAAGAGAAGCTTTGCAAAAAGCTCACAATTTTATCCTTTCTAAAACTTTAATATTAAATTTCATCCAATTATTCATGGATCTCTAATACTTGTCCTAATAAAATAAAATATGGTACCTCAGGAAAAGAGAGTGGTTTCACTACACACTGAAGTGAAACTGACGGCGAGAATGTTTTACACAGAAAATATTCGCTTTTACTATTTTTTAGGTTGTTATCGCTGAAATTGAAATTTATTGAAAAGTTATCATTAACCTTTAAAGACATTTAAAACGATAATTATTGTCACTTTCAGAGATTGGTGCCTAATGAAAAAGGAAAAAAAGTTAGAATAAAAAGAGGTTCTCGTTTGGACGGTCACTCTTTTCTATCTCATCAGTGTGTTGTCTCAAAAAATGGATAACACTCATTGAAGAGAAATAAGTGATAAAGACCTTTGTGACCGTCCAAACTAGAATATCTTTATTCTAATTTTTTCTTTTCCATTAGGCACCGATCTCTAAAATCTACAATACTAAATATGTTAAATATCCCTACGCTAACATGACACACCTTGTTGCTGTGCTTTAATTAGTTACTGAGTATTGTGTGGAGTACGCCCATCCACCGAATAAACCGCGGATTTTTATTTGAACAGAAAATCTTTAACATTTTTTTTGGTTCTATGACTATTTTTTACTGACAAACCGAACCGGCAGACCGACTAATTCCATGTACTCAGGTGAGCCGTTCCCGGTTTGTCTTTGATTATGTGGAATCTATACGTGGAAACATCTGAAACAACTAATTAGCTGCAGCTAAGCATGTTTTTTATTTAAATGAGCATTTCAATTTAGATCGTACACTTTTTATTGTTTGAATCAAAATTATAATCAAAGTTTTTGGTTTTATATTAAAGGCTCATGCACTCCAGAAGTGCGAGCAAATGACCAAGTGCACTCTTTCATTTCATTATAAAAAACTTACCCTATTTATCCGTTTCATTGGATTCCTCGACGCAGACGGTTATGTTTCGATCATTTCGATCAAAAAAATAAAATATAACAGAAGTTGTTATGCACAAAAGTAGTGAAGAATTTTTCCTCCTCCGATGGGAGAAAGGGGGGGGGAATGGTTGTATGTTGTTGTTGCTCTTATGTTTATCATTATACAAGGAATATGAGAATAAAAAATGTATATATGGCTACATTTAAAGATAAATTCTAAACTAATAATGCAAATGAAACACTCTTGATAGTATGGTAAATAAACAACTTGAGAGATGAATAAAGATGAGATATCTTATTAAAACTTCATAGGGAGATTTACGATCAGTGAACTGACAAAACCAATATAGGCACATGAAAAGTGCCGGGCCCATAAAATTTGTTGTGAAAACGGAAGGATGACGAATATGGAGCATGCATATTTTCTATTCTATTCTACTCTATTCTATTGTATTCTACTTTGCCCAAGGGAAGCTATTGGAAGAAAGTTGGGTCTCAGGAGATAAGGTGGATTAGGAAAAATATGCATGTTTCCTGAAGTTTTCCTTAGTCAAACATTTTTTTACTAGAGGAGCTTAATCAGCTGTGCACATTTTCTGTTATACCGGGTGGACTGACTAAGTATCTTGAACCATTGGACGTTGCTGCGAACAAACCATTTAAGGATAGATTAAGGAGCGGCTGGGAATCTTTGATGGCCGATTTGAGCCAAGCAACTTTCACTAGAAATGGGAACCGAAAGAGACCGTCGTACGCAACAGTGACATATTGGGTATCCAACAGTTTTTATAGCATTTCGGATGATGTTATTTTTAACGGATTTAGAAAAGTTTTAAGCCAAGATTATGATAGTGTTATGGAATTTTTATGTGATAGATTCAAATGTCTTTAATGTGCTAACCTTGTTAGGTATATATGCTTTTTATTGTTATAGGTTTTGATTGTTTTGATAGTCAATGTATCCAAAAATTTGTTATCGATTAGTCAATAAACAATTTCAATTTTTAAGGTTGAGTAGAATTGTTTTCATTAAATATTCTGATGACAGACGAGTGTGTGGAGACATTAGACACGAAATGAGAGAAATCTATCTCTCCCCCCACCACCCCCCACCACATTCGAAATAGTGTACGAACGAGATCCAATAAAACGGATAAATAGGGTATTTATTAATTTATTTTAACAGAAACATTATTTCAAATGTTTTTGAAGAGTTCTTCCGAGTTCTGCATTTATTAAATATTATACAATAACCAGAAAACGACGGAATATGAATAGGTGTCAAACAATTTCGCATTTTCTGCTCCCTGTCTATTCGCATTGCTTAAAATAGTAAAAATATTTTTTGAAAGAGCTCTAAAGCCAGCTATATAAACAGCGACGTTCCAATATAAAAAATATTACGTTAAAGTTAAAACACATTTAAATATGGAAAAAATATTATTAAAATTCTACAATTTCTACAGTACTCAGAGAACCATAATATAACAATTATTATATATAGTCGTCGCCAAATGCGATTACCACCGCAAAATGTGGCGCACTTTTTTAAATATTATTTTTTCGTTTAATTTGTATGATTATTTTCTTGTTTATGCTCGTTCTATACCGTTTTCGCTTAAATAAATTGAAGAATATGTTTAGATGTTGTTTCAATCGTGGAATAAGTGTGGAAAACAATAATATTAATAATAAAGATTAAATGAGAAAATAATTTTTAAAAAGGTGCGCCACATTTTACTGTGGTAATCGCATTTGGACTATATTTATTTTTTTATTGTTAAAAATCAAAATAAAACAAGAAATTACTTGAAAATAAATGCGAAATAATATAAAAATTGAATATTAAAGCGACATCGTTGTCTCTGTACATTGTGATGCTTGGAATTATTTGACCAGTCTTTTGAATTTTGGGCTCCAGAAACGGAGAAAAATTAAAATTCTATTTTTTCTCGAGGCTTATAAATTTTAATGTTTTATTTACGAAAATAAATGAAAAATAAAACCGAGCTTGCCCTCCTTAATTTTCCACGTAGAATAAGCATAACATTATGAATTTTCAACAATGAATATTACCAAATTACAAATTGATAATATAGGATATTAAAAAATATGTAGCATGAGGCAAACTTTCAAAATTTAACTCAAATGCATTTTAAGTGTTTAGGAAAATCGTAATCCTAGTCAGTGCCGTATACTTGTGAGTATTAATGTTCATTTAGATCAATGTGGTTTTCTTTGAATGTTTCGTTCGGAAATTTTTGATACTTTATAATACTTATGTGTTAAATATTCTAGCGTTAATCATTGAACAAATGATACATGTCGCAGTAAAAATAAACTTTAATAACTTTATAATGAAAACCGCCTTGTTCATACTGCAATTGATTCTTGAATTAATTGAAAATGGAAACTTTTCTGCCTTTTTCAAACGCTAAATTGATTTTAGAACAATAAAAAGCTTTTAATGTCACTATTCATAAACTGTGAATACAGAAAATCCACTTTTCACCGATCGCTAACAAACATTCTTCCACTTATTCCATTCTCCCTACTTCATCGACAGAATAATTACGCTTATAATTGAAAATATAATATTTTAACTTTTACCCAAACAACTTACTAATTGCAGGTATTATATGTTGCCACATCTAGATGGATGACGAATTATACAATAATGCTGCACCTTATGCGCCTCATCATCGACCAATGTATTACAGTTCATCGCTATATCCTCCTTATAGGTATTTTTGAGATTTTTTCAATATTTTTAATTAAATAACTACTGATTTATTATAATGGGCGTGTATTTATTCTGATAATAATAATTAAAATATCCAAAATCTGGCTAATATAACAAGATTATGTAGAGTATGAATTGGAAGAGCAATTCCAAAATACTTTAATTTTCTATTGGCTTCAAGCTTAAAGTTTTTTATTAGACCGTCAGCCACGTTCCTATGGTGAGAGGAGTATTATGGCCACCGACTGTCATGAAGTATGCCGCATATTGTAAAAAACCGCACGGCAATTGAAAAAAAAACACGTCCTTCATTTTTTATTATTCATCATTTAAACATTTTTTATTAAATCGTAACTTCTTGATTTAATTTTGTTGAGAACGTTGTAGAATTACTGATTAATTGTTTTTATTTGTTGCAGGCTTCACAAACTATTTTAGAACCGACCAAATAAAAAAAAAGTTTATATCTTTCTTGGAAAAAGTTCATGTGGTATTAAAACGGTAATGATTAATAAAAATTTAAGGGCGTATTTTTCTTTCAATTGGAACGTGTTCTTATGCAATATGCGGTATACTTCGTGGCAATGGGGTGTTATGGTATTAGGTTCCTGAACTATTGCTAAAATTAAAGTTTTAGAATTAAATGAAATAAATGTTGTTCAAGATCCAGCTATAATAATATAAGCAGAATAAAAGTTAAAAAAAAAACATAAAATTCGCTTTTTAATATTTTGCACTAATTTTATTCTCTAGTCGCATATTAATTTAAAAAATATATATATACTAGGTGTTAGCAAATTTTCCTAAGTTTAAAAAAAGTTAAAATTTCAATATGAGCAATGCCTTTAAGAAATCATCTGAGCATCAACAAATGTTTTGAAGATTACTACTTTTCTTTTTTTTGGAAAATGATTCCTGAAAATTACGTCGCCAGAATTCATTGAACAATTATAAATTTATTGAAATAGAACCTTGTTCAATTGCGATTAAATTCATTTCCATTAGCGTCTTGTTTCGGGAAAGTATTTTTTCTTTTAAGTTGTCAAATTCTTAGAAATTGTTGCCCTTTTCAAATAATATTTTTATTGATTTCTATTTGTTTTGTAGATATACTGTTTCACGTCAAATCGAAATAAGAATTTTGCGGTATTTTCTTTATAACAAAAAAGCTTTCATTACAATTTAATTAAGCATGTCTTGCTATATAAAAATATTAATATCATTCTAAAAAGTTATATTTGACCATTCTTATTGAGCTCATTTTCTTAGCATACAAGTTGGCATGCACAAAATGAATAAGTTTGTCTATGATTATCTGATAACATTAAAAATTCTCTGAAATTGAACATTCCAGCCTCATAACTGAGCATCAATTTTTCTCATTTCGATTGGTGTGGTACTGTATCTAATCACCTTTTACTGATTGTCGATAATAACTTGTGGCTAATCTCACACAAATCCCACACTTTTACGATCATTCAATATTTTTTCACACTGAAATTCGTATTCTTTACAATAATTAGAACATATTAATAATGACATAAAAATTAAAATTAAACCCGTTGTTGTACAAGTTGGGGTGCTGTTTTGTTTCGGTAACGTTTATCTTATAACGTTTTAGATTTTAAAAAGTTTATCCTGAAATAGCACTTCATTGCCGTGGTTAATCTTGTAAAAAATCGTGGACAAATTGCAAAAACCACGGCAAAAAACCTTAAAATATTTATTTTTTAAAGCATAACTTTTTCGAATTTGATTTACATTGCTGTTTGAAATTTTAAAAAATGTGTTTAATGTGTCCAAAAGAATTTTAGATTGTTTCAAAAAAAATGAACAATTTAAATTTTAAAAAACATTTAAATAAAAAGCAGGTTGTCTCTTTCTTTTTTGCAAGTTGCGCAGTTATCGTGACAGTGGAGTGCAATACGTATTTAGAAGTTTGTTTAAAGATGAAAAAATATTGCATCTTTAAATAAGAGAGACTATGATTCCGAAAAAATCGGCTTCGAAAATCCGAAATGCGCAATCAAAAAAATTTCAATTTCGGAAACCGGAATCGAGAATTTGAAATAGAAAAATGGCAGGAGTACGGAATACGGAATTCCGAAGGTATCTGGTGTTAAAGTTTATATAAAAAGTGAATTTTTGAAATTTTGAATTAAAATATCAAATTTTGGAATCCGGAATTCGGAATCAAAACAAAATTGGAATTTTGGTATGTCAACTTCGGAATAGAAAAATGGCGGGAATCGGAATACGAAATCCGTAATCTGGAATCCGGAATTCTACCCATCTCTGATATGTGCTACTCACTTTTTTCTTAATTTATTAAATATTATAATATAAGTAATAATATAAATTTTAAACAAAGCATCGCTTATGGAATTGACAACATTTGACGAATTATTGCACAGATCTTTAGTGTGAAAAACCATATTTAAAAAAAATCCCAGAATATTAATTTTGTAAAATGTAGTATTAATGAATTGTATGCATATCACAGTCAAATGCACTTTATATATATATATATATAATGCACAGCTTAATTGTTGTTTAGTATTTGACGAAGAGTGATGACTTCCTTATTGCCTTGACACAAAAATAATAAAAGTTCGGTATGAGTATCTTTAAGACGAATCATATTAGTTAAATATAGTTAAAAACATTCCAAGGACGTTATTTTAAAATATAGATTTATCTCTATTATTCATCAAATGTTTTTTTTAATGTTGTTAACCTAAATTTAATTTGTTTACTAGTGGCTAATTGTTATCTTGCTCCAAGCGGTTTCTAAAAATATTCCACTTCTACGATGTATCTTGCAAAACAGTGTGAGCAAATTTTAAAAACCCTGTCCTTCACTTTTAATTTAAATTCTTCCTTTTAATGCATTCTAAAACCGTTTTTGAACCTTAAAACAAAATCAAACACGGTTTATCAATAGTTCGAAACCATTCTAAACTACAAACTGAATCAAATTCGAAGAAGATACCTTTTTCAAAAATTGAAGGACGTTTTTTTGAAATTGGTCCAGGTTTTTTGTTTTTTGCAAGATGCGCAGTAGTCATGGAAGTGGGGTGCGATTGGCATAAATTTTAGAATATGCCCTCCTTTATTTTTACACGTAAATATGATGCAAGTTAATTTTTTATGAATAAAAAATTTGTTGCATTAAACATCAAAAACATTCCAAATTATCAGCTTTCAAGGATTTCTTGTGAATTCCACGTTTTAGGTATAAAATAAATAGTAAGTATTGGTCAAATCGTTATATAATCGGCAGGTTTGGAATTAACAGTTTTACTGAGATAATATTGATGAAATAATTCATCGCATAATAAATAAAATCAATTCATGTGACCGTAATGAAAGGGTCCTTACCATTTCGTCTTCTATCTTCCGTATTCCGTCGTTCTTTGAGTTGCACTTCTATTTTCCGTTTCAAAAAAATTATTTACATTTTCCGTCTTCCATTAGAACAAAGTTGATTTCCGTGCAACCCCATTCGTTATTTAAAATTTGCAATGCCACGTTTCCGGCTTCGAGAGGAACCAATCCGATGAGAAATCACCTTTCGGGATTTCACACACTTTTTCTGCAGTTGCAAACTTGATTACGTGATTACTCTCAAGCCGTCTTCTCCTCGAGAATACCGATTCTGAAAGAAGTTTGCTCCAACTCGTGCAAATGCGACATGTCCAGCCCAAATGAGCAGCTTCCTCCTTTGATGCTGGAAAGTGCAACCATAGTGCAACACCGGTACTATGCTCTGATGTATTGAATTTCTTTTTTTTGCTGTAATGTAAGGAAATAGAAGCTTGCATTTGCACAAGCTGCCTTCATTCTTCTGTAAACCTCCTCCTTCAACGAACCATTGATCACAATGAAATTGATTTCTAAACCGTGATTTCTATCCTTTTCTTCGAGTGATAATTTTTTCTGAGGATCCGATTAGCACCAGGTCGTCAGTGAATTCGAGTCGTTTCAAAAACTTCCCATCAACCCTGTTAGGAAACCTCTGTAACTGGAGAGCCGTTCAATTAGAAGGGCAGTAATGATTGAGAATGTACGGTTATCTGGACTTATATACTAAAACAGTACTAAAACAATATTAAAATAACTATGATAAAAAATTTTTATAGAGATTTACAAGGGGGTAGGGAAGAACTTGAACTTAAATTTAAATCATCAGACCCGGGTTCAGATAGTCAGATTTCAAAACTGCGGGGAGTTGGACCTCTCTCATTACTATTACGAAAGAACAACTTTTACTTTTCAATCAAATTATACTTTGTAACAAACACTGGTGAACCCGAACGCGGCGATTGAGAAGAACGGACGAAAAAGCTTTTAATAAGAGTTATTCAAATTTTGACAGTCCAGGCTTCCTCGCGACAATTGAAATTAAATATAGAACTAAATGAAAGTATAATGATATAAAAAAGAAACTTTTTCAAGCCAAGGTCATTAAAATAAACTAAAATTGAAATGATAAGATTTTTAAATCAATTTGGGAATTTTTTAAAAAAACATTTACGGTACGCTTAAATAATTCAACAATTTTGTATACAGTGAACATATTTATTTTCTCTTAGCCTGCTTTTGAATACCTAAAATCCATGTTTTTAATATTTCTTTCTTGAACGGAGATTGTTAAGATCGGATTGACCAATGAAAAAGCCTTAACTTCAGTACACAAATTGTAAAGTAGGAAAATTACATAACCAGAATTGATTTTAAATTTCATTCAAATTTTAATCAAATTTAACATATACGCATTTTCAGAAGCCCCTTTGTCTTAAGTCGACCGTACCTGGACGAAGACTACGGTGATTACTACCGTGATTATATGACAAAGGCGAACCACCATCAGACAAATTATGCAATTCGAGAATATGATCGTCGCCTTCGAACATTTGAAACTACTATGCTATATATTCGTGTTTTAGCCTACGCTCAAGTATGATATTGTTGGGTTTTGCTTATTAAATTCAACAAATTAAGATATTTATATCCGGTGTTCTTCTAGTTGCCGATGTTTCGAGAAATGTTTTATTGTGGAATTATATACAGCTCAATGGTGTTAAGATAGAAATGGTGAGAAAAATTATAAATCGATTGTACATATTAAAAAGTTATTTTTAATGTAAATTTTTTCTCTGCAACTACGGTCTTTAAAAATGATGGACATTGATCTTATTCAAGTATTATTATAGATTTTCTGAAATTTTTACCAAAAAAGTTGCAATATTTCTTTTCCAATAAACTCTAACTTGAAAAATCTTTCTAACTTGAAAAATCTTTAAAACCCACTAAAATTTTGTTCGGGAAATTGTGCTTAATAGTTTATTGAGCTCAAAAAACCAAAAATGATCTTGCCGCGAATTCGCGAATATTATAAACAAAAACAAATTCTTTACCTTACAGTTAGCACACCTGCTATTTCCACTCTTCGCACTTATAATTGGTTTTTTGTGCCTCACAACAGTACTTAATTCATCGCGAACAATGTCAAAGTGTGTTTCCGTTATACTTATAGCAATAATAGTGCCAAACTTTTTGTTCCCGAAATATTCAATATTCATGTCAAGTTTGTTTGAATTAATGTTTTTTGCACATTTGTTTTATTCATTTCAGGTGCTATAGAAGCAGTGGAAATTGGACAAGTTATGGATCGAAGAGTTTTTATTAAAGAAAATGAGCAAATGATGATTAAAAGTGAAGCACATAATAAGATGTCAAAAATGCTACTGTTTAGTACATCGAGATGGCCACTGGGAGTACTGGTAATTTGTTTTGTCTGTTTTTGTAGATCAGAAGGGCAGCGGGATGGCAGTTTTCGAATTCCGGATTCCGGAATGCAGATATCGGAATGAAAATTGAAATTCCGGATACCGGAATCCGGAATCCGGAATCGAAAAATCACTGGAACCCGACAATATTTCCTGTTAAGGTTTATATGAAAAGTGAATTTTTGGAATTAAAATATAAAACTTCGGAATCTGGTATATGGAATGGAAAAATGGACGAAATACAGGATCCGGAAATTCTTCCATATATGTTGTAGATCATAATTGTTAAAATTTATAGACTATTTCAACTTTTTGACGGCGCATTTCTAACCAACATTATTATAAATAGAGATATAGTCGTCGCCAAATGCGATTACCGCCGCAAAATGTGGCGCACTTTTTTAAATATTATTTGTTCATCTAATTTTTATGATTTTTATTATTTTCCAAATTTATTCCACGATTGAAACAACATCTAAAACATATTCTTCCATTTATTTAAGCAAAAATAGTATAGAGCGAGCCTAAACAAGAAAATAATCAAGAAAATTAAATGAAAAAATAATATTTAAAAAAAGTGCGCCACATTTTGCGGTGGTAATCGCAGTTGACATCGACTGTATGAAAAGTGAATTTTCGAAATTCGGAATTGACAAAAAAATTTCGGAATCCAGAAGCACACGACTATATTTGGATGTTATTAAATCTAGGAAAAGCGGAAATTGCTCCCGTCGGAAAATAAAATTCATTTCCGCAAAAGAAATCACGGATTATTACACCATAGAATTTAAAATACTTCCTCAAACTTAAACGGATTAATTAATTTAAACAAAAGAGGATACGTAGCATACCTGGTAGAGGATTTGATTCGCGAAAGATCTATGTTGGTTCGATCCTTTTGAGATCTTTGATTTTTTAGTTTTTTTATCGAAATTTAAAATGAAATGGTGTAATAATCCCTGTTTTTTGCAGATATACATTTTATTTTCCGACGGGAGCAATTTCCGCTTTTCCTAGATTTAATAACATCCCTATATTTGAACTATTATTATTGAAATGTTGTGCTAAATTTTCTTCGGTATTCTCAAAATCATGCAATTCCGATCGAACTTTTTTGTTAAATTTAGGCTATCTCAAGTCGCAGTATAATTTTGTCAATCATAGAAGGTATAGTTACAGTAAAATAAAGGAAGAATAAAAAGATATAGTCGTCGCCAAATGCGATTACCACCGCAAAATGTGGCGCACTTTTTAAATATTATTTTTTCATTTAATTTTTATGATTTTTATTATTTTCCACAATTATTCCACTATTTAAACAACATCTAAAACATATTCTTCAATTTATTTAAGCAAAAACAGTATAGAACGTTCCTAAACAAGAAAATAATCATGAAAATTAAATGAAAAAATTTAGAAAAAGTGCGCCACACTTTGCGGCGGTAATCGCATTTGGCGACGACTATACATAAAAGACAACTCTCTATTTTTATAATTGTCGCAACGCGTCGTAAAAGAAGTTATTGCATATTTCATAGATCGGTGCCTAATAGAAGAAGAAAAAAATTATCTAATTTGGACGGCCACGGTTATTATATACAAAATGGCAGTGGTGAAAACGCCACGTGACCATTACACGCCGGGTCCAAAAACGGGACCTGTGTAAATATCTTAGGCAATACCATTATTACTGACGCTTTTTCTTAATTCTGGCACATTTTTGTGGCCTTTTTGATTTAGTAAAATATGGTTTTTCTTGGTGTATAAAATTAACTGATTTATTGCATATTTTTTCTCTACGGAATTGTTGTTTAGAGAACATGTTATTCTAATGTATGAGATGTTTTAAAATATTGAATAAAATACTATTATTCATGTCAGAGATCGATGCCTAATGGAAGAGCAAAATATTAGGGGCGGAGAAAAGGTCTCGTTTAGGCAGCCACACGGCCACTAAGGCCATCGAATCTCTTCCTCTTTTCTTTCTCATCAATTTCTATTTCATCCATTCTCATATTTTTAATTAAACTTTTCATTTCTTTTAATCAAATAATAAACAAAAAATAGATAACAAAAATTGATGGGTAACAAAAGTGGAAGAGATTCGATGGCCTTAGTGGCCGTGTGGTTGTCTAAACAAGACCTTTTCTCCGTCCCTAATTTTTTGCTCTTCCATTAGGCATCGATCTCTGAAAAGGACAATAATTGATATTAAGAACGCGACTTTTTGAAATTAACATGTTAACTACAGTAACATAAAATTTTTCCCTTTTGTAAATCAGAAAAATAGGATTTTCGCGGAAGATGGAACGCTGAATACGGAATGAAATTTTATTTTGCGGAATACGGAACATGGAAAACCGGAGAGAAAAAATGCGGAAACGGATCCAACTCCGGTTTATATCACATGGGAGGGACCCCGTTTAAAAAAAAACTAAACTTTCACTTTGTAGGGTAATTAATTCTGATTCAGATAAAATTTCTTTTATAATAAAAAAAATTTAATATTCAAATTAAGACAAACACTTTTACATATAGCCTATTTCAAAATAGTTGACGACGCAATCACGCTGCAAATTCGGCATACTAATTCAAATTAATTTTCAAAACGATTATTTTATTCCATATAAGCAATAACAACTAAAAAATGTCACAGAAATCAAATAAAATAATCGATTTGAAAACGAATTTGAATTAGTATGCCGCATTTGCAGCGTGGCTGCGTCGTCAACTATTTTGAAATAGGCTATAGACAAAAAAATTTTACAAATTTGTTTGTTTGTTAAATTTGTTATTTTTTGTTAAACAATTTGTTAACTTTGTTAACTTGTTAAATTTGTTAAATTTGTTAAATTTGACTAAATTTGTTAACAATTTGTTAAATTATTATTGCATTTTTAATCATTTGAATACTGTCAAACTCCACTGCCACAAAGTACGCGAAAATTGCAAACAATCGCGCAACAATAGGACATTTCCTTCAAAATTACAACAAATATTTAGAGCTCTCTCAAAAATTATTTTTACTATTTAAAAAGTTAGAAAAGAAAGAGTGGAAAATGAGGAATTTTTAAAGCGTGTTTCGTAAAAATACACCAATAAATTTTCGAGAAATCATAATTTTTATGTTTTTGGTTAATCTTCGGTTTTAGCTCATATTCTGTCGTTTCCTTTGTCATTTTAGAATATTTACTAATTGCGGAATCTGGAGGAACCCTCCAAAGCAACGTTCAAGCTAATATTTCCGTTAACAATAATTAATAAAAAAAGTTTTTATTAATTATTTGAAACGGCGTATTTAACGCAACAGATTCGCGGTCTTTTGCAATTTGCTTGTATTTCGTGGCAGTGGAGTGCAGTCAGACAACTTTTTTTTTGTTTTTGAATATTCAAATAATCAAATTACCTTAATTAGAATTAGAACATTAAAGCTTCAAAAAGGCAATAAATAAAAAACGAACTATGTGTTTTCATAATTTTTCTCGTCCCGCATTTTGGCAAATAACCAACTTTCTTTCGCTAAATGTGTTTCATATTTTAGTTTTATTGTCCCGCGGTTTCATTATTTTTTTCCTGTATTTTCCTCTTCCATTAGGCACCGATTTTTGGAAAGTAAAATAAGATATTTTAAAGTCTAAGGTCAATACCACAAAATGTGATATATAATTAAAGTTTGCAAATGTTTCTCATTAATCCATCCACGGTAATGTTAATATAATAAAACGAAACTTTATTAAGAAATATTATTAAGAATATGTTTTCGATTCTTTCAAAAACTTAACCGGGAGTTTTGTTAAACACGTATTGTCCTTTTCAGAGATCGGTGCCTAATGGATGAGTAAACAATTATGATGGAATGCGGTTCTCGTTTAGGCGGCCACTCTTTTATATCTCATGTGTTGTCTCAAAAAATGGATAACACACATTGAAGAGGAATAGATTAAAAAGTAGTTTATGGCCGTATGACCGTCCATCCGAAACTATCATTTTTCCTTCTTTTTTGTTCTTCCATTTGGCACCGATCTCTGAAAAAGACAATAATCAAATTATCAAATATTTCGTTAGATAATTTTAATAATGATCATAATCATTATATAATATTTAACACAATTTTCAGGACATCTCGACATTACCTCAGGACTTTGTCTTAATGATGCAATACTTATTAATAGCATACTCAATATTTTCCTTATCTCTATTCTTCTTCTACTTAATAACAATATATCTATTGTTTAGGCTTATTTCAGTTCAATGATTGTACTTTGATTGTTTTGTATATAACGAGTAGATGATAAATGATTTATTTTACATATAAATTGTGTACATAAATTTTGTCTAGAAATGATTTAGAGTTTTGGGATTCCTCCAACAACTCCTCCCTCAATTCCACACTCGTTGACTCCACGAAGAATACGGAAGTATCCTGAAAACGTTTCCGTTAAAATTGTTATTTTTGTATCTCTTATTTACCCTTCTCTCCCCAGTCCTCATTCCATGAGTTGACGCAGAGCCAGTATGGAGTTCCGTTGTCGACTCCCCATCCGATCATCTTTACGGCGTGTCCTCCCAATTCTTGTCCGGCGACGTGCTGAAAACAATAATATATTATTGGGTCGATCTTAAATTATGCTTACGGTGTACACTCCTCCGGTGTAGGCTTCGAAGTCAGAGTAGACGGTGAAGGCAACTTCGACTGGTCCGTTCTTCATGATTTCCTTTTGGATCTCCTTGGCCTTCTTCGAGACGGCGTAGGCGGACTTTCCAAAGTGCAAGTCTTGGTCGTAGGTCTTTCCGTATCCATCTTGGCACTTCTTCTCGCAGGCGTTGGTTGGGTACAAGTCATTTGGACATGGCTTGTAGTGGGTGGCGTTGCTGTGGTGTTCGCATGGTGGGTATGGGTATGGCTTGCAGCCGGTCTTCTCGGTGTAGTTGCCTCCAGTAACGAATCCGTGGCTGACCCAGTGGCGCCAGGCGGCAATTGGGTATCCTCCTTCGCATCCGTTTCCGCAGAGCCATCCGCAGCACGAAAGGATATCGTCAGATGAGATCGAGAGTTGTTGTTGTCCGTTGGTGTGCACGCAGTAACGGTCGGAGATGGTCTCGGCAGCGGCAACAGCCCAGCATGATCCGCATGATGATTGATCACGGATCTTGCTGATCGATTTGCAAGCTGGCCATTGTTGGCGAGAATCGAACGATTCTGGAATCTCAGCGTCGACAACATCTGGGTGCGAAACTTCGTTAAGCTGAACAATATTTGATTATTATTATTATTACTCAAAATTCTTAGTTCCTTACTCTATCAATAGCTGGAACCTCAATCATCTTAGCTCCCATCAATTGCTGGCGGACCTTGTTTGGGTACTTCTTGACGAAGCTGTTCATGTCAATCTGTTTTTTTTCCTGGTTACTCGAGCGAATAAGCAATTGAAATTACCTTGTACATAGCTTGCTTGCTGTTAACATAGTCAACAAGAGCCTGTCCCTCGAGGTTCTTGATCTCAGCTGGGATTTCAGCATGAGACAAAGCTGAGGCAGCGGTGATGGCTAAGAAGCCAGCAATAAGTGCGGCGAACGTGTTCTGAACAAGGAATTGATTTAGAGAAAAGACGCCAGTAACTAACCATTTCTGAGCGTGGCAGCACTACTAACTTTGTAGCTTTTTCCGTTGCTTATATAGGCTAATATTTCATGAAAATTGATGATAATGGTATTGGGAGGATCTTATCAGCAAAATTTCATTTGAGTTGATTGATTTGATTTTGTGATTCGGAGTGTTTTATCATCGTCGATTAATTGAGCACATTAATTAGTTTTGTGGGAAACAGTGACTCGGTTTTTAAACCAAAACTTGCATTGCTCTTCTTTTTTAGAAAGTTGCCAACTGTGGTGTTTCAGCAGACTTAACGTAAAGTTAAAATAGCAGAGGCTAAACTAGAAATACTCATAATCCTTCTGTACGCTAAGTTGTTAATAATTTAACCACAAAAAATTAGTAAAACAATAATAAATTATTATAGTTTCCATCTAGTTATGTTTGTAAAACAATTCCGCAAAATTTCGAAAGCCATTTTTTTAATATTAGGGTGAACCAAAATTTGTTTTCCGACTGTTTATTAAAAATTTAAACATAATTTTACAACACATGAAAAACAATTAGGTTTCAAAGTAAAGACCATTTGATTCTATGGCTTGAACCCATCTATCGGCAAGTTGTTCGATCCCGCTGCGGTACCACTCCTTGTTTTTAGAGGCGAAAAACTCGCGGAACCCGTTTTCGACATCGGCCAGGTCATTGAAGCTACGACGACAAAGAAAGTGTGCCATGGATCAGAAAAGAAGATAATCAGATGGCGCAAGGTCCAAACTATAAGCTGGATAGGGATGAAGTTCAATGGTGTCGAGATTTTTTAATCTTTTCCTACGTTTGTCTGGCGGTGTGCGGTTTTGCAATGTCTTGTTGGAGGAGTATCCGCTTCCGATTGATCAATGCTGGATATTTCTCGCCAAGTGTCGCATACATTCGATCAAGTTGGGCGCAATGGAGGTCTGCGTCGATGGTCCGACCATTTTCAACTAGCTGGAAGTAAATTACGCCTTCGAAATTCCACCAAACACACAGAAGTGCCTTCTTTGAGAAACAATCACATTTTGCTACCGGCTCCGCCGTTTTACCGAGTTCCAACCATTGATTTTGTCTGTCCGGATTACTGAAGTAGACCCACTTTTCATCACAAGTTACAATTCTACGAATAAAACGGTAATCTTGTGGATTTTCGAGCAGTTTTCGACAAGTCTCAACACTTTTTTGAGCTTGAATTTCAGTCAATTCATGATGTACTTCTCGGCAGCGTCTATTGACCTTCCCAAGGGCGTGAAGATGTCGTACAACTGATGTTTGAGGAATATCGAGCTCGGCCGACAATCTGCGAGTACTTATTGATGGATTGGTCTCAACAGCTTTACGGATTTCTTCAGAATCCACTGTCGTAGGTCGGCCTGAATGTGTCTTGATCTCGAGATCAGTGTCGCCGTCGTTAAATCTTTTGAACCAATTTCGCGCAGTACGATCCGAGACCATATTGTCGCCTTCAACTTCGCTGCCGCAGTTGCCTTGAAGCCTTGTTTCCAGTAATGCCCTAAAAGAACACGAATTTCGGATTTTTCCTTGTTTCTTCTAAAAGCTAAAACAAATTTTAAATAAAAGACCAATTAAAAATTTTAATATATATTATGATAGAGCTGTTCAAGAGCTTTAAAAACATTTATAACATGTATATTACAAGGGAAGTCACTTTAGCGTCCCTTTGAGAATTTGATGAAACTTGGACCATTGATAGATTCAGGTGCGCTGATTCCAAATCCGTTTTCAAAATCGGCGCAATATTTCTCTGAGCCGAGATATAAGCCGTCAAAGTTGATTTTTTGATAGGCTCATTGATGTGCATGAACCACAAAATGTCCGACACAAGCAATAGCTTAATTATATAAGACGAGCAATTAGCATGAGCAGTGTGGCAGCAGCAGCGAGTGGACGGAGCAATTGGAACGGTATAGTGATCATGGTTGGTTAATGCATTGTGTGTACAGTATTGTTAACGTTTCTAGTTGCTATGCAAGTTGAAAGTTTGTTTAATTCGTATTTTGAAATTTTTTTCAATTATTGCATATTTTTTAAAAATGACTTATTCTGTTCCACAGTTTAAAATAAAAAAAAAATAAAATTTAACAAAATTAACTTTCAATAGAAAAATTCAAAATTTTTTTTAGCATCACTTATGAACATCAACTACAAAAAGATTATAACTGAAAACTTCTACAATACAGAAATGAAATAAAAGATAGTATATATATATATATATGCGAAATCAGGAAGAATCAAGAATTGTGCCGATGCTTTAAATTTTTCTGGTCGTTGTACATTGAACCGATCTCATGGCCATGGTCAAGGTGAAAAATTTGCCACCATACATGTGAAGGTGTTTAGCATGATGATAATCATCAAAATTTTTTTCATAAATTACTTTTAAAATATTGGTCCCGCAAGCTAATTTAAGCGGTGATGCAACCCTTACCTTGAGCTACCTCGTATAGGCACATTTGAACGCCTTCCTATGTTGCTCGCTCTACCATTATCAAGGTTTGTTAGCCTTACATTTTCTCAAACATATCTGGGATACAATATCTGGATTACCATCATCTTTTGAAACACTCAACCAAGTTTACTGAATACTGAAGAGTTCAAGTGATTCAGCACTACCTGAAGTATGAATTTTCGAAGGATTAAAAAAGTTATCAAAAATTCCGGAGACAGTTAAAATGCTTGGTTCATAAATTACGTCTAAAATATTGGTCCCTCGAGCTAATTTAATCAACAGGAATCAATTTTCAATTATTATTCATTTCAGAGATCGATGCCTAATGGAAGAGTAATAAAAGAAGAGAAAATTATGGGGCCACAAAAAACATTTTTCTCAATTCCTCTTAAATATGTGCTGCCCATAATTTCGTAAAAAAGAATGGCCGTCTAAAAAGAGAGGCCGTCCAAACGAGAACTTCAGTCCATCCTAATTTTTTTCCTCTTCCATTAGGCACCGATCTCTGAAAAGGACAATATTATTTTTTCAATTTTTTTTCAATTCCATAAATAGAAATTTATAATAGAAAAAATGGTACATTTTTTAGCAAAAATATGCTTAAGAAGATTTATGGCTGACATACTTGGTATAAAAGGGTATAGCGGGCAACATAGGAAGGCGTGCAAATGTGTTTATACGAGGCAGCTCAACGTAAGGGGTTGAATCACCGCTTAAATTAGCTTGCGGGACCAATATTTTAAAAGTAATTGATGAAAAAAATTTTGATGATTATCATCATGCTAAACACCTTCACATATATGGTGGCAAATTTTTCACCTTGACCATGGCCATGAGATCGGTTCAATGTACAACGACCAGAAAAATTTAAAGCATCGGCACAATTCTTGATTCTTCCTGATTTCGCATATATATATATATATATATACTATCTTTTATTTCATGTCTGTATTGTAGAAGTTTTTAGTTATAATCTTTTTGTAGTTGATGTTCATAAGTGATGCTAAAAAAAATTTTGAATTTTTCTATTGAAAGTTAATTTTGTTAAATTTTATTTTTTTTTTATTTTAAACTGTGGAACAGAATAAGTCATTTTTCAAAAATATGCAATAATTGAAAAAAATTTCAAAATACGAATTAAACAAACTTTCAACTTGCATAGCAACTAGAAACGTTAACAATACTGTACACACAATGCAATAACCAACCATGATCACTATACCGTTCCAATTGCTCCGTCCACTCGCTGCTGCTGCCACACTGCTCATGCTAATTGCTCGTCTTATATACCCTATTTATCCGTTTTATTGGATTTCGTTCGTGCACTATTTCGCATGTGGTGGGGGGTGGTGGGGGGAGAGATAGATTTCTCTCATTTCATGTCTAATGTCTCCACACACTCGTCTGTCATCAGAATATTTAATGAAAACAGTTCTACTCAAAATAAAAGTTGAAATTGTTTATTGACTAATCGATAACAAATTTTTGGATACATTAACTATCAAAACAATCAAAACCTATAACAATAAAAAGAATATATGTCTAACAAGTTTAGCACATTAAAGACATTTGAATCTATCACATAAAGATTCCATAACACTACCATAATCTTGGCTTAAAGCTATTCTAAATCCGTTAAAAATAACATCATCCGAAATTCTATAAAAACTGTTGGATACCCAATTTGCAATTGTTGCGTACGACGGTCTCTTTCGGTTCCCATTTCTAGTGAAAGCTGCTTGGCTCAAATCGTCCATCCAAGATTCCCAGAAGCTCCGTAATCTATCCTTAAATGGTTTGTTCACAGCAACGTCCAATGGTTGAAGATACTTAGTCAGTCCACCCGGTATAACTGCTAACGTGCACAGCTGATTAAGCTCCTCTAGTACTGTCGGTTCTGGATGACAACGAGCGGAATCCATTATAAAAATCCATTTTTAGGGTCAGGATTTTTAGAAAAAATTGGTCTCTAAATGTTATCGAACCCATCCCTTAGGCAAAGTAGAGACGTGTCAGATAAGCATGCTCCGTATTTGTCATCCTTACGTTTTCCTAACACATTTTATGGGCCCGGCACTTTTCATGTGCCTATATTGGTTTTGTCAGTTGACTGATCGTAAATCTCCTTGTTAAGTTTTAATAAGATATCTCATCTTTATTCATCCCTCAAGTTGTTTATCTACTATACTATCAAGAGTGTTTCATTTTCATTACAATTTCATTAGTTTAAAATTTATCTTTAGATGTAGCCATATATTCATTTTTAAATTCATATATTCCTTGTATAATGATAAACACAAGAGCAACAACAACAACAACAAACAACCATCCCCCCCCCCCTTCTCCCATCGGAGGAGGAAAAATTCTTCACTACTTTTGTGCATATCAACTTTTGTTATATTTTCCCTTTTCATCGAAATGATGAAAACATAACCGTCTGCGTCGAGGAATCCAATGAAACGGATAAATAGGGTAATTAAGCTATTGCTTGTGTCGGACATTTTGTGGTTCATGCACATCAATGAGCCTATCAAAAAATCAACTTTGACGGCTTATATCTCGGCTCAGAGAAATATTGCGCCGATTTTGAAAACGGATTTGGAATCAGCGCACCTGAATCTATCAATGGTCCAAGTTTCATCAAATTCTCAAAGGGACGCTAAAGTGACTTCCCTTGTTAGAAAAAGCATTTTGGTAAAAAAAAATTAGACAAAAAGGTATAGGAAATTGGAAAAAAACTTTGGTTCACCCTAATATATTTAATGTATAACCTATATGGAATTATTTAATTTTTTATTAATAGACTTGTATCATCATTCATCTCTCAGATTATACGTATCTAAAGTTTTGTCCACCAGGCAAGCTCTCCAGTACGTTTTAAAGAGAAATGTACGTTAATACCAACAATTTGATAACTAACAAACGATTTCAGCGAGCTTGGGGCGCATAAAAATAACCTATTCCAATGTTGTTTTTATCGTGTTGCACATCAAATTGAATGTTTAAGCTGGGGGCTCAGAAAAGATGCTCATTTTGCTAAGTTCCACAAGAGGCGCATGTTTTTGGATAGTTGAAGACGGGCTAGTAACAATTTCGTGTCAAATCATATAAAAATATATGTGTGAATTGGTAATAGACATTTAAATATTTTAAAATGTTCATTTCGATTAGGCGTGGTGTTGTCTTATTAAATACTCCCGGTTAATAGTATAAAAAATATATAATTATAATTTCTCTAATAACACTATTGAACTGAGACTATAAAAGTTACATCTGACGCTCAGGTTTAATATCTTTAAACTATAGTAAAACAAAAAACAACTGTTTCTTGAATTCCTACCAGTATCACAATTTTCAATATAAAATTTTTAAAAATAATGATATTTTTATTTTGCGCATCAACTCGTCTTTACTCTCTTATGAGGAAAATTCAAAATATTTTAATTGATTGGACATATACGTGAAGTTTTTCTGTCCAAAATTCTTTTGGGTAATCCTCAAATCAATTGAAATAACTTTAAACGAGTTTAATTAAATTCCCTCTACAAGTTAAAAACTTATTCTCATGTCAATTTTATCGGTTACCTTGCAATGTCTTTAAATTTATAAAAAATTTTAGATTTAAGTAGTCTTTCTGAGGTAATGCTCTTATTTCTTCATTTTTCGTGTCTATGTCTCGTAAGTTTCGAGCGGTTTTCCTTACTTATCATATTAATAAAATTTCATTAAAATGAACTTATAATTCAAATGATCTGTGTTGCTAACATATTATCAATTGGTTAATTAATTTACGTTGTAGTGCACACTAGGCGAAAAACCAAAGATAGCTTATCACTGAGTTTGAATGACGTAAATTAAAATTCTAATAAACATATCGAGTACAAATATGCGAAAAAAAACTCTGCCCCATGCCAGGCTCGAACTGGCGACCTTGGCATATCTTATCGACTATAAGTACCACGCGCTAACCGACTGCGCCAATGGGGCCCGCTTGCAAACACCAGCAGATGGTTAGACAGCTGCGATGGATTGTCTCGACATCCTGGCGCGCCTTAATTTCAACGGAAATGTGTTAATGCATTTGCACTAAAGAATTGGGATATAAATGATCGGAAATGTTAAAATATAAATGCAAATATCATTTTATAAATATAACTCCATTATTTTAACATGTATGGATTAATTATTGAAGGAGTTCGATTTATGATTATTGAAAACTGGGGAACTCAAATCCTCCAACAGGTATATCAATTACATATTTCTGATTTTCTCCAACTCGTTTCAGGTTCAAAAAATGACATTGTTATCCGAAAAGTCAATTTCAACTCATGATCAATATCCAGAGAATATCGTTCCGCAAATGTTTAAAGCAATTCATGAAATAACCAACACTCCTTATGACCAAATTGGAATGCTCGCTGGTCGTTTCTTCGTACAATTCTTAATCCGTAATGGATATGGAGACCTAATGAACGTCATGGGAAGACGATTCTCTGATTTTCTAAAGGGCCTAGACAATATTCATGACTATTTTCGCTTCAGCTATCCCAAATTACGCGCGCCTTCCTTTTATTGCAAGTCTGAATCAAAAGACGGACTAATCCTATATTATAGAAGTCGTCGGAGTGGATTTCTGTCTTATGTTATTGGACAGCTTGTCGAGTTGGCAAAGGTCTTCTATCATATTGACATTGGAGTAAAGGTATGAAGATGGGAATAATGCTATTACATTCGATTAAAAATTAAGGTTCTTAAAAAAATTGAAAAATCAAAGTCTTCATTGGTTATTCTTCAAATATCTTTTGATAATACTGGACTGGGAAAGGATCTGCTTCTTAGACAGCAGATAAAACCAAATGATGACTATTTACCAGTGGATACACCCTCGTTTCTCGAAATGTTTCCATTTCATATTGCTTTTAATAAAAACCTTGAAGTAAATTTAAATATTTCTATTAACAATCATCGGATATGTATTTTATTCAGATTATTTTAACTGGAAATGGATTAAACAACTTAATGCCGGATATAGTGGGATGTTCAATGAATGATTGTTTTGACTTGCAGAGGCCATTCATTAAATTAACAGCCGAAGCGGTAAGATTAATAATGGAAAATGTATATGAAAACAATTTCGATATTGGGAAGTTAAGTTGTTTTTGTGTATTTGTTAAGTTGTTTACAAATGTAAGGTGCTGTTCCTAAAGGAAAACTGTGTTTCAAGCGTTTTTCTAAAGCCGGTTTCAGTTAACATGAAAATAAGATACTTTTCCCTGCCTTACCTATAATAATTGCTAACACGTCCATTAACATGAAAGTATATATTGTCAATTGACTGTAAAGGATTAAATCTAATGGTTTGAAGGAGAATAACGTTATGGTATCTCTTCGAGCATACCAACTGACCTGTTCTCAATAAAGATGCTCTAAAAAAAAGATTAAAAGATTCTAATATTTAATTTATATTTTCTGATTTTATATATTTTAAGATGAAGATATAGTAAGTTGACGTAAAAATCAGCTCAGAATATTTATGTGGAAATTATATACAAACTTAGTAATATTGATAGTTTCAATTGGGTTGTATAAGATATGTTTCAATATTATAAAATCTTTTTTTTTCGTTGTTTATGGGCGTACTGGGAGCTAACAGACATAGGTGCCGATTTAATTTCAATTTTTTTGTTCTATCGAACAATTTCTAAGTCTTTAACTTAGAATTTTAAATGATCCCCTCCTTGTTAGGGTTAAACGGCTTTCTTCTAGTTTCTGCAGAGACTAACTCGTCAGGTGACATAGATCTACGACATCTAGCTGTACGAGAAGTTTGGTGCTGGTCTGTACTTCAGTTTTAAAAACGCCGTACAAAATCTTTTTTTAAGAAATTTAGCCTATCAGAAACGTTATTAAATTCTAATTTTAGCGGAGGTGCATGTGTGTTGGGATTTACAAGAAAAGTTAATCACAATATAACAAGAAAGTTGAGATCTTTGATGAAATTTTTTTGTTTTCACATCTAGTTCAATTCCGCGACGCCGTTTATTATTCTACAATTTATTGGGATGTTGTTTTTTTAACTTATTTAAAATATAGAAGAACACGAATTTCGGATTTTTCCAATTTTCTTCTACAAATTAAAAAAACTTTAAATAAAAGACCAATTAGAAAAAAAAAACAAAAAGTTAAGGGAAATCGGAAATCGGAAAAAAATTTTGGTTCACCCTAACATATGAAATAATGGAATCTGCTGTACGGAATAGAATAATATAATTAAAACCTAGTGGGAAAAAAATTTTAAAAAATCTCCCAACTGTAAAAAAAAAACAAAAATCTTATCTGTGAGCACAAGGATATATAAAAATATAATAACAACGTAATAAAAAAAATAATAATAAGCAAGCCAGAAGAATAATTTGGTGACAAAAAGGAACCTGATCATTTTATTAAAATCCATATGAAAGTTACCAACAAATTTTTATAGCAACATTACAAGCTTCACTTGGAACGTTTTCTGAACGTTAGATTTTCACGATATACTAGGATTAAATGAATTTTCTGAGCTTCTGGTTTGACGAATTCGTTTGGCGTGTTAACGTTATATATTACAGCCGCCACAAAACTTTACTTTAAATTATATTAATAAATGTAACGTAATTTCAAAAACTACATGAAGCAGTGGAATTAAACTTTCAATGAATTGATTTTTTTTAAAACGAATTGCTTCTGTGGAAAGCTTAAAAATTAAGTTAAATTCACTAAGATTAGTTGAAGATAAAATTTAAAATAATTTTCTAAAAGGAACTTTTCCAGCAAACATTTTTTTTTACTTATCTTTTCAAGCATTTCTAAATCTTCATGGCATCGGTTTGAGCTTAAAATAATATTATGTTTATTTTTCATTTTTATACTCAGCCAAATCGAGGTATTGTGGGCATTTCCTCTTCTTCTTGAGCCAAACCTTCAATACTCCAATCTTTATAACTTTAATCAAATTAAGGAAATTTTAACGTTCGTTAGTCATTATTTTTTTTTAAAGTTCGATTGACCTATATAATAATTAAAAAAAAACGTCAAATTCCTAAAAAATAACAATATTTAACATATTAACCTTATAATTCAACTTTTCAGTGTATGGCGCATCAGAATTGCGTCTTTCAGTTCGAATCGCTTCATCCCATTGTTCGAAAAAACGGTTCAAAAATAACTCTTCAAATAAACGATATTATCGAGGATAATGTTTCAATTGAAAACAAGCAAAAAAGTATTGACGAGGAAGAATATGGTAGGTCTATTGGCATATAGTCACGTATTTATAACACAGTTCAGAAAAATTACCATTTGTAACATTGCGTGGGCCAATTATACATATCAAAAATTCTAATACATTCCTTTATTTGGCAACTTGTGTGTAAGTTGAAAAACGTGATTTGAATTTAGATTATATTGGTGACGAAAAAAGAACATAGAAAATGACATTGCTGGCAGTCATTTTTTTGGTTAATTTGGGAGCTTATTCCCTACATGAGATAGTTATTAAATGTTAAAAAAAATCAATACTACGATTTTTCACGAAACGTGCGACCTGGCTTTGTCCTGGAGCAAGATGGCTTGTCCTTATCGATCGGGTCTTTTCAGTCTAATAGCAGCTGTGCAACATCCCTGTTGACCGTGGCGCTTCTTTTTATGGCACACCAAAACGAATATCATGGTCTTTTTTAGTCTTTTTAGGACTTCAAGATTAAAGTCTTGGAAATGCTGATTTTTGCTTCCTGAATAGTTCATTTCTTAGCCTGAAAATGATGAAAATTCAAACAATAAAAACTGAAAAACAGTTTTATAGAACAGAAAAAGCGCTATCAGATAAATTTATTAACTTTTCCAAATAACAAGAAATTTGTTATAAAACAAGAGAGAATATAAATACTCTACGAACTTATTCCTCAACCCAATAGTTTGGCACATCATTTTAACTAGCCTGCCTAAAACTATCTAAACTTGTTTTCTTATTGAAATATGCAATATGAGCATAACTTTAGCTGTATAACAAGCCCTACTTAACCATTTCATTTTAAGTACCCATGCATAATCTAAACCTGGTAACTACCGTACAAAAAGAAATGTTAATATATTTTTTTCCGTGTTTCCACTTCTGAATTTTTGATTAACATTATATCATTCCACTATTTTGATCTCAAAAACGTTTTTCGGTTTTTAGCAAAATTAACAATAGTTTGTTCACTGTACAATACACCTTCAATACCGTAACCATACAATTTTAAAATTTAAGCAGTGTTGTTACAACAATATTTTCTCGTTTTCTTTAAATTACTAAAAAAATATTCAAAAATCTTTAAAAAATTTTAATGATGTTTTTGGACTTTCTTTAAATTTTAGGAGTTTTTTCCACTGACTGTTGGGATTTTAGCAAACATTTTCCAGCCTTTAAGTGAACTTCTTTAGAGCTGATACCATTGACAAAATGATCGAGATGGGATTGTACCTAAACGACTTTGGGAAATCAGACTGCTATCGTGGGATTATAATGGCATCTATTCAGAAGAACGATACATTAAAGGGTATGCTCGAAAATGAAAAAAGGAGAAGTGAAGTATGCAAAATTGGCAAATAAATTACACTTACAAATTCGAATTATGACAGGTTTTAACAGAAATGACAAAGGAAATCTCTGAAGCAAAGAAAAAGACGAGGAAACTGCTCACGCAAATGATGCCAATCAATGTAGCCAAAATGATTTTAAAGCACGGTGTGACCGATCATTCTGAAGCCTTCGATTGTGTTACACTGTCATTTATTAGAGTTAAATAAGGAAGATCACAACTGAAAAGTTATTTGTTGATTCTTTTAGATTTGCAATTTCTCTCATATCTCTTTACAGCTTGAAGCATTTGAGGTAGTTAATCTTCTAAATACGTAAGCCATTTTCTATATTTAAACTAACTGCAGTTAGCTAACTGTAAGTATAATTTAGAATATTTTCAAACATTGACTCAATTATTGATCTTCATGGTGTGTATAAAGTCGAAACAATTGGTGAATCGTATATGATTTGTGCTGGATGTCCATACCGAGACGAATTTGACTCGGAAATGATTGCCGACTGCTGCCTCGGAATAATCGACCATATCAAATCTGTCAATTATAACACGAATGGAAGTGTCAGCAAGATTGAAGTCAAAATTGGAATCTTCTCGGGCCCCGTTGTGGGCGGTGTGGTTGGCGTCCGCTCACCGAGATATTGCCTATTTGGAGATACTGTAAATACCGCAAGTCGTATGGAATCATCTAATAAAACAGTGGGTTACTTCAAGAAATTTTCTATTATTAAAATTATTAGCCAATGAGTATACAAATTGGGCAAAGAACAAAAGACCGTCTGGAAAGGCAAGCAAAAGGGTTATTTAAGGTGATACCAAAAGGTACCACTTACATGAAGGTTTAATTTTATATGTGTTGGTAATTAGTAAATGTATTGTAGGGAAAGGGAGATATGAAAATTTACATAATTGAGAAAAAGTATGGGAAACCACGTTATGAAAAACACGAGCCGTTGAGACTGAAAATGGAGAAACAAAATGAAAACCCAGACGATGATAATATGGACGAATTTATGGAATGTGCAAGCAGGTTAAGCAGAATAACCATAAAGTAGGTTTTTTAAATTTATTCTAAATATTAATATAATAAATTGAACAAGATTTTTATATATTTATATTGTCGTGGTGTAGGTTGATGAAAAATTAGGGGTAAAGGAGCATACCCCAAAAAAAGATGGTCTCGCTTGGGCTGGTGTAGATTTAATTTGCAATTTGTTTATTATTTCGCATTTCTTTTTTCATCACATTTTTTGTTTTATATTGTTTTCTCTTAATAAATTGGTTGTTACATCAACATAATAATTATTATAGTCGTCGCCAAATTCGATTACCACCGCAAAATGTGGCGCACTTTTTTAAATATTATTTTTTCATTAAATTTTTATGATTATAATTATTTTCCACAATTATTCCACTATTTAAACAACATCTATAACATATTCTTCTATTTATTTAAGCTATAACAGTATAGAACGAGCATAAACAAGGAAATAATCTTAAAAATTTAAAGAAAATAATATTTAAGAAAGTGCGCCACATTTTGCGGTGGTAATCGCATTTGGCGACGACTATATAATAAAATTGTTTGTATAATTTATTATATTTAGGATCGATATTCACTGTTTGCAACATTGGCAGCCAATAGATCAATGGTTTCGTTAATTTTAATTGCAATTGTTGCTTTTAATGAAAACGAATGATCAGTTTGTGGTCGGATCCGTCTTCATTTCGTTATGAATGGTTTGTTTTCTAATACTTTATAAATTCTTTGAAGATAGTGGTTGATCGCCGGAAAAACTAGCAATCTAAGCTGCTAAATGGTTAAGAAATCGAAATCACAATTATGAATAATATCATCAGTGCTGAATTGATCGATTAATGGCATCATCAGCTTATAATCAAGTAAGTGTTTTGATATTTAGCCAGATCTATATTATTTATTGTTCAGAAAGCAAGGAGAAAGATAATCAGTGCTGAATTGATCGATAAATGGCATCATCATCTTATAATCAAGTAAGAATTTTGATATTTAACCAGATCTATATTGTTTATCGTTCAGAGAGCAAGGAGACCCATCATCAGTGCTGAATTGATCGATTAATGGCATCATCAGCTTATAATCAAGTAAGTGTTTTGATATTTAGCCAGATCTATATTATTTATTGTTCAGAAAGCAAGGAGAAAGATAATCAGTGCTGAATTGATCGATAAATGGCATCATCATCTTATAATCAAGTAAGAATTTTGATATTTAACCAGATCTATATTGTTTATCGTTCAGAGAGCAAGGAGACCCATCATCAGTGCTGAATTGATCGATTAATGGAATCAGCAGCTTATAATCAAGTAAGTATTTTGATATTTAGCCAGATCTATATTATTTATCGTTCAGAAAGCATGGAGAACGAATATTATTGCATAAATAATCCGATGTGTGGTAGTTCTATTCACATTGCAGTCAGAATAACGATTGATGTATAATGACGTCCAGCAGAAGGAAAATTGGATGCGTCGCTGTAAAACAATGATTAATTCAAGAATAAGTAATAAATGTAGATTTTTGTTGTAAAATTCTATATTTTCTCTCTAATTTAAACAATACAATAAATATTTTCTTTATATAATTGTCAATACATTTAAAGATACAATATATGCATAACATCAAATAAGCAATTACCATAAAAAATGAAACGTTTTTAAAATAAATGACAATGCTCCAATATTTGTTCCGTGTATCGGACGAAATGTATTGATTGAATGGTCGGTGATATGATTTCGATCGTCTAGTATATCTAGAATTAATAATTTTATTCAAATTAAAAAGACTAACTAACATAACCCTGACAGCCCATGATTATCGATAAACCAAACGAAACTCCAATGTTCTTGTTAATGAAATTGTTGAAAAATACCATTGGCTCTTGAACAATGTTCCATATCATTTCTTGCATTCCATAAAGATCAAGTTTGAGAGCTGGTTTTTTTGTTTTTTTTGTTCTCCTTGCTCTCTGAACAATAAATAATATAGATCTGGCTAAATATCAAAATACTTACTTGATTATAAGCTGCTGATTCCATTAATCTATCAATTCAGCACTGATGATGGGTCTCCTTGCTCTCTGAACGATAAACAATAGGAATTCTGTTAAGTATTCTGTGTTCAATGAATATCGATCCTAAATATAATAAATTATACAAACAATTTTATTATAATAATTATTATGTTTATTTAACAACCAATTTAGTAAGAGAAAACAATATAAAACAAAAAATGTGATGAAAAAAGAAATGCGAAATAATAAACAAATTGCAAATTAAATCTACACCAGCCCAAGCGAGACCATCTTTTTTTTCGGTATGCTCCTTTACCCCTAATTTTTCATCAACATACACCACGACAATATAGTAAACTCTATGAACACGCCAACGGCAAACAGCCTTCACATAAAATAAAAATCACCGAATTCACACCAATTTGAAACGTTTGATAGGTCAGATTGGAAGACGCAGCATCGCTAAGTTAATCACAGCAGCTGCAACAACATATAAATTTCTCTCATTCTCATTCCATATTTAAATTTAATCGAAAATAAAAGAAAGTAAAAAAAGGTCGCTTAAATGTACACCTATCGTCTCCCTACACACACATGTTCATAAAAATGCAGAATGATCGTCACCACTCTATCTCTAACCTATCAAACGTTTTTGTACTGACTCAAATTGGTGTGCCGAATTTGATCACGCGTTCAAAAAATTTATTAATGTTACGGAGTGACGACAGTTGATGAATAATATATTTATTATAAGGTACAGGTAGTACGGAATAAATTTATATTGACTGGTCGGGCTACATATTTATAGTAAAATATCTGGATCATTTTGTTCAATTTTGTAAACTAGTTTTTAGACTATTTTAAGGCAGCGAGGTATTTTTATGAGACGTGAGTACTATCATTCTGTTCCTCATAAAATTCAGAATTTTCTGAAATGTAACCTGACGTGGTTACGGTAATTGGCGTGTATTTTATAGTAGAGTTTTCAAATTGTTTAATTTTATAATATTGTCTTTTATAGTGTCCGTAAAGTACTTCAGAAATATAATCTACTAACTCTTTTAAGTTTTCCCCATAGAATAAATGTTTAGAAAAACAATAGTTTGTGCAGAATCATGATTTTCAAAATCATTTCCACTTATTATGTCTAGAAATTGATTTCGTAGCGTGAATTAGTCCCGGTGAACTAACAACTTCAACCGTAAAACCCAACATCCACGGAAAGGTCTTACTGGTGGGACCAACAAGGAATTCTCTACTCCGAACTGATCCAATCTGACGAAACAATCACTGCATCAACTAGTGCAGTTGCGGCATGAAATCGCAGTAAACGACCAGAATGAGCGGGTCGACACGAAAAGGTCATATCGCTTCATGACAACGCAAGGCCGCAAGTTGCTCAAGCAAAGGATACTCTGAAAGAGTTCCAATGGGAAGTCTTACCGCACCCGCCGTACTCTCCGGACATTGCCCCGTTTTCGAGATCATCAAGACGTAAAAAAATTGCTAGATGAATGGACTGTGGCCAAACCTGTAGCTCAAGTCTTATAAAATCCACTCGTTCTTCATAAATTGTCTAAATAATTTTTTACAAAAATAACAAAAAAGAGTAAATTTGTTGAAAACGTATCTCTAAATTGGTCGATCTTTTTATTTGAAGGCGATTTTTAAACTAGCTGCCTTCGGCGCACTATAAGTTTACAGTAAATCTATGAGAAATTTATTTATCTTTTTTGAAGAAATAAAACAAAATGATAAAATAGAGAAAGGCGTGGGTTCCGAAATGCGCGTCTTTAGTAATGGAAATTCTCCTGTAGGACTTATACATAAGTCGTACGTACAGATAAGTGCATATTAGTATATCAGTCACGGACTTATGCCTATTAGTTGGCTATCTAGATTTACCGTAATAGCACATGGCTTTCTGGAATAACCATAATATTAGATCTTTAGTCTCATCCTTTAAGAATCAAGTGAAGTACGGATCCCGCCAGTTTTTAGGACAGCGGCTCTTTTGAGAATTACTCCCAGACCAATATTTGTACTCTTTTCTAGTTTATTATTTTAATTTATTCAACTGAACCTTCTATTTCGTACTCTAATGATTAAAATTTTTGTGACTAACTACTAAACAAAATATTAAGGAAAAAAAGATTAGGATTCCCAACCCGTTTTCAAAATCGGCGCAATTTTTCGTTCTAGGATATCGACGAAAGGATTTGGAATTAGCGCATCCGTTTCTAAAAATGGTGCAAATTTCATAAAAATCTCAAATGGAAGCTTAAGTGAATTCCCTTGTTAATATTAAATTTAATCCATTCACGTCAAAAACCCCATATACTTGCAATCGTCAGTGATTATACTCACTAATTTCCGCTTGCGTGCATTATATAATAGACAAGTTATCCTCATAATTCAAAGAAACATGTAAACAAGAAGTTTTTTGCAATATAAAATTAGCTCGCATTTAATATTCACATGCTTGCGTGATAATCCGAATATCCTATACATTTACGTTTTACATAATAATTATATATATATATATAGACAAATGCGAATTAAAGTTAATAAACTTATTATAGCAATTCGATCGAGAGTAGATCGTCTGCCGATAAGGAGTATCTTGGTGATAGTCAATACGATCTAAATAAGGTTCAAACATTTTCTTTTTTCATTTTTAATACTTTATTAATTACAGTGCATCGAGCAAACCATTCAACTGACGGCTGCTGCTTCAAACATACTCGATACGTAAGTTCTGATGTCGTACGTAAAAACGCATTCGTTAAACGGTGAGGAAAAATCATTGATAAATTACCTTTTCTAGTAAATTAAATATATTTTTCAAACAATTTTTCAATTTAAATATTATTTCTTGCATACAATTATTATGAAACGTAATCTATCAATGATTTTCCATTACCGCTTAACAGATAAATAATTTCTTGCATACGACCTCTGAATTTCCAACTTTCCTTTTTTTGAGTTTTGGGCTCGGTTACTTTTTACGCGTCTGACAACATTTATTTTTTAAAAAATCGAAAATATCATACAGCTGCAGCTCTATATGGATAAAGCTTAAGGGATTTTAACTCCTCGTTTTGGATTATGTTTCGTTTCGCGTGAAAATAGACGAGAATAGTTATATTATTTTTAACGGTTTTTCAGTAAAATTAAATACTTTCCTTTTCAGAGATCGGTGCCTAATAAAAGAGGAAAAAAATTAGGATGTAATTAGTTTTTCGTTTGGACGGCCTCTCTTTTTTTCGAAATACCCTATTTTACCGTTTTATTGGATTTCGTTCGTACACTATTTCGAAGGTGGTGGGGGGAGAGATAGATTTCTCTCATTTCGTGTCTAATGTCTCCACACACTCGTCTTTCATCAGAATATTTAATGAAAACAATTCTACTCAAAATAAAAGTTGGAATGGTTTATTGACTAATCGATAACAAATTTGTATACCTTAACTATCAAAACAATCAAAATCTATAAAAATAAAAAGCATATATATCTAACAAGGTTAGCACATTAAAGACATTTGAATCGATCACATAAAAATTCCATAACACTATCATTTAAAGCTCTTAAAGCTCTTCTAAATCCGTTAAAAATAATATCATCCAAAATTCTATACTTTTGGATACCCAATTTGTCACTGTTGCGTCTCTTTCGGTTCCCATTTTAGTGAAAGTTGCTTGGCTCAAATCGGCCATCAAAGATTCCCAGCAGTTTCTTAATCTATCCTTAAATGGGTTGTTCACAGCAACGTTCAATGGTTGAAGATACTTAGTCAATCCACCCGGTATAACTGTTAATGTGCACAGCTAATTAAGCTCATCTAGAACTGTCGGTTCTAGATCACAACGAGCCGAATCCAATAGAAAAATCCCTTTTTAAGGTCAGGATTTTTAGAAAAAATTGGTCTCCAAATGTTCTCGATCCAATCCTTCATTTTCTCTCTTTTCTTATTTGCTCTTACGACCACTGATGAAGGTAACTTCTCCATGGGTACCTTTTTCACTTAAATATGACATAACGGAAGCACGGATTCTTCCTAATCCACCTTATCTCCTGAGCCCCAACTTTCTTTCAATAGATTCCCTTAGGCAAAGTAGAATAGTGTCAGATATGCATGCTCCATATTTTTCATCCTTCCTTGTTAAGTTTTAATAAGACATCTCATCTTTATTCATTCCTCAAGTTGTTTATCTACTATACTATCAAGAGTGTTTCATCTTCATTACCATTTCATTAGTTTAAAATTTATCTTTAAATGTAGCCATATATTCATTTTTAATTCTTATATTCCTTGTATAATGATAAACATAAGAGCAACAACAACTACAACAACTCCCCCCCCCCTTCTCCCATCGGAGGAGGAAAAATTCTTCACTACTTTTGTGCATAACAACTTCTGTTATATTTTCTTTTTTGATCGAAATGATGAAAACAAAACCGTCTGCGTCGAGGAATCCAATGAAACGGTAAAATAGGGTAATGGGCAGCACTCATTGAAGAGAAGTTGACGAAAGTCGTTTGTGGCCGTGTAGCCATCATTTTTTCTTCTTTTTTTTGCTCTTCCATTAGGCACCGATCTCTGAAAAGAGCAATAGTAAAAACCACTTTTTACATATAAAAAATATTTAACAGTAAGTTTTTAATTTTGCCAAACAAAATTAAGCAAAAAAATTTAAACTTAATCTTGGATGTTTTGTCCGTATAATATCATTAAATGGTTAAGTTAAGATTGAAAACGTTAATTAGATAGTAATTACAATAAATGTTTTACAATTTTCTTTAATAACTCGAAAAAAAATGGTAAGTTTAATATTTAAAGGTTATAACGTGCTTCAGCCACCGACGAAAAAGCCAAATAAATTTTTGAATTCTTCCAAGCAAATTATGTTACGTTTCAGTGTTTCAGCTATTTTGTATACAGTAAACACATTGATTCTCTCGCCTCTCGCTTCTCTCGCTAGAGCGCGCTTGGGTCGGGATCTCCAACATAAATTAAAGTATAATGATATAATAACGAAACTTTTTTCAAGCTCATTGCCGTCAAGTTGAAATGAAAGGATTTTAAAATCCATTTTGGAATTATTCAATGCAAATTATGTTACGATTATGTTACGACTGCTCTCTTATCCTGCTTCTGAACACGTTAAATCGAAATTTCTTTCGTGAACGAAGCGTGTTTAGTTCGCGGCGGACGTGTTCTGATTAACCTGAGGGATATATTAAATAAAAACGATTAGATATTGACTGACTGAAAATGTCAGAATATACCATAGCGTAGCCTTCTTTGCGTTCTTTACTATTACATCGTTTTAGCCTCGAAGACGAAAGCCATACGCCACGACAAGAATGGACTGCATCCCATTCTGAAAGCTCAATCATCGGTTACGGTTCCAAGATTTTAACGAACGAAAACCATAAAAGTAACAATTATATATATATATATATCTTCTTAATTCTTACTTCAGCCGTTCTCAGTGTAACGCAGAAAATGGACGAAGATGAAACTCCGCGACCAACGACGGGTGAAGCCGAGCAAGTTCGAAAGAAACTAAGCCAGGAGGCTGATTGTGATTTAAGTGATCATGAATCAGTTAAAGAGCACGACCCAAATGAAACCATAATTAATGAAAACACTTTCACGGAAAATCCTGTGGATAATGTTCCAATAGAGTTGAACATCAATCAGGAAACAAATAACGATTCTGCATCCAATGAAAGTGTATCCGACACCGAGAGTTTAGAGCAAAAGCTTGTGGTTTGCAATTAAGTGAAACTTCAATTATAAATTTCTATTTTAGAATACACAAAAAAATCTAAAAATCTCAGAGAAATCATCTAAATCATGGATTCTAAATAAAAAACATTCTGAGGTAATTCAATCATCAAAATCACAAAATGTTTTTAATTCAGAAAAAGCAGTCGCAAACAAATAAAAAAGACGAAATCAAATGCAGATGCGATTCAATTCGAAAGGATCCACGTTTGAAGACAAAAGTGTGCACAATTATGTGAATATTTATTTCCTAAATAACCACCGTTACTCCCAAAGCAAAACATTCTCAAATCCAGTGTATGTTAGTGGTCTCAATGACAAACTTGACACTTCATAGAGTTTCTAAATTGATTAGGTATTAAACAATTTACTTTTGTAACCTACCACTCCTTCATTCCCCATTCTCATACAAGTGAAATTTGAGAGAGGAGAGAATTTCTTTATACTTATTTTTCGTTCAACCTGAAATTGTAATAAACTATATGAATTTTGTTTTCTTATTATTTTATTCATGTTCATTATTATTTAATTAATGGTAAATGTCATTAAAAAAAACTTCTAATGTAAATCTTCCTAGGTGTCATTTTATGTCATTTTAAACCTTGATACCTATTGGACCAACGAGATTATTAATACATGCCGGAGATGGGCGGAACTCCGGATTCGGTATTCCAGATTCCGTATTTTCAAATTTTATTTCAAAATGCGAATTAGGAAATGTTGTTTTTGATTCCGGATTCCAAAATTTTTTATTTTAATTCAAAATTTAGAAATTCACTTTCATAAAAACGTTAACGTTCTGAATTCCGGATTCCGACCATTTTTCGATTCCGAAATCCTGTTTTCGAATTTTCAAATGTGATTCTGAATTCCGCATTCCGTATTCCAAAAGTCAAAAATTGTCATTCCGTCCAATCATTTTGTTGCTCGTAAAATTCTCAATTTTTTGAAAGGCATTATGAAGTGGTTACTGTAATCGACGTGTATTTTATAGTCGATTGAAATTTTACTTTAAACTTTAAAAAACTTTAAAAACTTTAAAAACTTTAAAAACTTTAAACTTTAAAAAAGCTTTGCTTAAAAAGAGAATCAACAAGTATATTATTATTCACCGTTGTGCCCTCTATCAATAAACCCACAAGCTCAAAAATTAAAAATAGAGTTATCAAATTATTTGATTCTAAAATTTTGCACCTTATAGTGTTCTTAAAATACTTTAAAAATAAAACCTACTAACTTTGTTAAGTTTTTGTGACAGAATAAATGTTTAGAAAACTATAGTCTTAATAGAAACATGATTTTCAAAAATGACCACTTAAATCAGCCATATATGGTTTTTACTTAAAAATGCTCCTTTGAGCACCAATCAAACATAATTTGCAAACTTTTGATGGAAAATTGTTGTAAAAGTAAGCTCTTAACATCCGGTTTCGTAACCTTTCAAATCAGGCCCATTCTACAAAATTATCAAATAAGGAGCTCCACGGTTACAGAGCAACGTCAATTTTGGGCACAATTTTACCAAAAATAATATATTTGTACTGGATAATCGGATTTTTGTAAATTATTTGATACTGAAAACTTTAGTTAGCTCCTTTTATCCTATTGTCATGTAAAAAATTTTGAAATATTGCAAAATCACTTATTTTTATTATATTAATGTCTTATAAAGAGCAAAGTTTTAGAATCAAATAATTTGAAAACTCTATTTTTAATTTTTGAGATTAAGACTTTATTGATAGAGGGCACAACGGCGACCAATAATATATTTGCCTTTAAATTTGATTCTCTTTTTAAGCAATGTTATAAATTTTTAACTTTTAACATTTCAATCGACTATAAAATACACGCCAATTACCGTAACCACGTAATGTTGCATTTTAAAAAATTCAGAATTTTACGAGGAACAGAATGATATAATTCACGTCGCATAAAAATCAGTAGTTCTCTTAATAGTCTAAATGTTTTACAAAAAAGAACAAAAAGGAATAAATTTGTTGAACGCGTGATCAAATTCGTTGATATTTCTCTCTATGTGAAGGCGATTTTTCTATTGGCTGCCTTCGGCTTGTCGTCCATACTTCTTTTAATAAAAGGTTTTTTTGTTATTTTGTTAATAATCAGTTCGAATATATTCGTAAAATGTAGTTAATTAATAAACTATCATGAGAAATAGACGGTAATCCCTTTGTGGCCATCTAAATGAGACCATCATTTCTTTTTTTTTCCTCTTTCATTAGGCACCGATCTCTCTATATTTTATGTAAAGTTATCATTTCTTACCTCTATACTGTTATCAAAAGTGATATTTCGAAACAAGCCGGATATGATCTTTGCAGATAATGGATCAACAATGATAAGAGCTTAAATACCATTAGAATCATTAAATAGATTAGAAATCAATTTACGATTTTTCGAATTATTCGTCACACTGTAGAAAGCTCGTTTAATTCTTGCTCTCAAATCCTTTATGGTGGTTTTGGTTGTCTGCAAAAAAATTCTTTGGTAATATTTCTTGTCATTACCACAGGTTTAATTGGCTCAGCGTCAATATCTATATCGTATCCATTTCTATGTAAATACGATTTATCAAAAAAGGAGTGAGAAACGTTATGTAGAGTTGATAATTCCGGTTCGATTCGAATTTTACCACACTTATCCCTATTATAAAAAAAACAATTTTTGAATGGTATCCAAATAAAAACCCAATAAATTTTCTAATAGTGTAAGCTGTGTCGACCGAAGCAAGATCTGGACTGCAATAAATTTCGCTCGGCACGCATTTCCTCTCACACAACTCTCTTGCGATCATTTTCGAGGTTATCTTTGCCATTTCGGTCAGCGGTGGATCGTCCTGATAGCACGTCCTCATTTTATTGCGTCGTAATAACTCTACGGGAATACTCTGAATATAAATATACAGCTATAAAAAAGGAACTTTGATGTTCTAACCAAATCGAACGGCTCGTAGCTTTCCTCGTTCAAATTGGATCTTTCAATCCAGTCTGGAAACAATTCAACGACAGTCTCGCCATGCCGCATCACTATTATTTCATTTCCCGAGTAATGCAGAGCCGGACCAAGTGTTTTGTAACTGGCAATGGCAAGGTTCTCCGATTGTTTGGTTGATTTTGTTGTTATTTCGTTCATTGGATTATTTTATATATGCTAAAACTATTGATTCCTTATGTATAACAATTATTTTGAAATGGAGAAGTTAGTTATGGAAAAATTTAGTTTCAGTAAATGTAGAACACGTTTCAGTTTTGCAAATGTTTACGGAATAGCACGTCAAAGGAAAGATTTTACAATTTTTTATAAAAGAAATGATAACACTACGACACATCAAATCCAATTGACAATTTTACAATATTTACACTGGTCTAATCATTCTCTACGTGTAAATTGCCAGATAGTTCTCACGTAATAATGTGCTAATCCCGAGACTGTTGGCAATGGTCCTGGAAGATAGTAAAAATATCTACTGGAACCACATATATGGTAGTTTGTACCAGAGGCCTAATCCGCCCGAAATATGGTCCAACTACTATAAAAAGTTCCCAGCACCGTTGCCCGAAAAGAAGGGTGGAGAAGAGCTAGGTAACACTACCCCAAATCCGTCCGAACCCTACGGTTTAAGGATGCGTGCGATCAAACCTTCTGTTATCACCGCCTCGTTTATCCAGAGACCGTGGAAGCGACAAAACAAACAGCCAGCGTGGCCAAACTCAACTTGCTCACGTTGTCTAACAGTCCAAAACAATACGTTTTTGGACACTCAACACGGAGGGCACTCTGTGTTCCTGATCAAGGCATACACGACTTCGTGTCGTTTTACATCCCTTGAACCACTCGGAAGCTGAGGCCTAGCCTCCCTTCCACCGGCACTGGCTTGCTTCGGCGACACAGTGAGCAGTAGTCGTGTTAGCGATGCCTAGCGATGGCGACGTGGGCGGATATGAACCCAGGCAGTACTCACCAACTGACCTGTGGTCCCCAAAGCCGTACACGGTCAAAACCCCCTAGTGCTAGCTAATATGCACACACGACACTCCCCCATTTGGTGGAACACTAGCGGGCATGCGCGCTTCTGGCGCCCTGTGCTTGCTTGCCGCAGATAGGAAGGCGGCGGCCGCGAGTTTGTGGCGGGAAACTCCGTTATGCGTGTCTGGACCTATCCCTGAGTGCCGCATAGCATATGGACGAAATTCCCTGTAAGAGTTTTGTAAGGAATGACGGCTTTTGGACGTTACCGTTATCGTACACCCCTAGTTCAGGTTCCCACCGTTCAAGGAACCAAAAGGGGATAATCGTCGTAACAGTGCCTGCGCCCGGGGGCTGACCTGTCAGCAGCGAGTAAGCAGCTCTTTTGTGAGAACGAACTCAATTCCCTTTCCTCATCATTCTCTCCTGACTCGGATAGTCGGTCATCGTCAGAGGTGATTGGACTAATCGTTGAGTATGCAGGCTCGCCATAGTCTCAAAATATATATTAAACTTTAAAACTTCTTGAAATATTGGACTATAGTGGCTTATTTGAGCACTTATTTATAAGAAAGAACTTGGCGTGCTACGGAATATATATACGTGGAATTATTTTAGCGATTCACAAAAATTGATGAAATGACAAAACTTCACAAAACTTCACAAGTTAATTCACACATTTTTTTTCGTATTTTTCTTTTTAATTTCGGTTTCTTTCCTTGAAAACGATAATATGTGCTTACTAGGGAACCATCATTCGACATCATCTCAGAATTTTTTTCTAAATTTGCTCATGTATAGTTTCGAATACGGGCTTTTTCCTGGTGTACTTGGTTTTCTGCACACATTCTAGAAAGCGAGAAAATTCCATCTGAAAATATGCTGTTTTTTGCTCTGGGAATGCTGACAGAATTCCTTGTTGGTCCCACCATATGCACAGTAAGACCTTCTTCCCGTGGATGTTGGGTTTTGCGGTCGAAGTTGTCGGTTCACCGGGACTAACCCCCGGTTGTTTTCCCCCCTCTATGCATTCTCTACTTTGGAAAAGTTAGATTAGAAATCCAGACGATTTTGCAATAAACTTTTTCGGGAAATGGTAATGGATTAAGGTTTTATTATAGTTCATTCGCTATTAAAATTACCTTACAATTATATATTTTATCGAGTAACTGTTTTCTTGCAATCGGGTTTTGCTTTCCCCAATAGATTTTTAATTTGGAATAAAGTATGAAAGAATGTTTTCCATATCGTTCTTGGCCTCCGGCGGAATCTCGCTCATTTTCGATTCCGAATTTTCAAATATGATTTCGAATTCAGATACTGGACTACCTAACATGTACGATAGCTAGTACGCTCATTTGGATTCATCAGTGCACACCAGGGTTGCACTGATTTTTTTCAAACGGAAGGCGGAAATCGGAAATGGAAATTAACTTTTTCTAATGAAAGGTGGAAAACGGAAATAGAAATCGAAAGAAGACGGAAAACGGAAGATGGTAGATGAAATTCCGTGAAGAAGATTAAACTACTGAGAATAGGATTAAATTTTTTGCTGTTAGTAGAGCGTGTACACACCCGGACAATAACATTGAAATAGAGGAAACACATTTTTGTTGGCTATTTGCCAAAGGAGGGGGGGACGAGAAAAATTTTAGGCACTAAAAGTTCGTCTTTTATTTTTAGCTATTTTTCGAAGCGCTAGTATTCGGATTCTAAACAAGGTAAGTTAATTATTCTAATACAAATAAAAACTTTATTAAGCATGTATTCACCAAGAAATCAGTATATTTTACAAAATAAAAAAAATATGACAACAATTGTGCCCGCATTGAAAAAAAGCGTCAATACTTATGCTGTTGACGCCGGTTTCGAAGCGGTCCCGTTTTTGGTCCGGGTGTGGCGTGTATCTATTATTTGCCTTCGCATGCACACATTCCACACGATTTTGACGGAAAGAAGAATACCAGAAAATTGGAAAATCGCCAATGTGAGTCTCCTGCGAAAGAGGAAGGATGGTCTAGAAGATCATCGACAATATCCATTCTGGTCGACAACTCATTGAAAAAACGAATGAATTCAAATTCCCCTGGAACTAGTTCTAATCAGAGATCAGACTCCATTGAAGAACAATCAATATTCCGTTCAAGAGAATGGTGCGTCAAGTTGACTCGGCATCACCATCTCTGTTCACATTTGTTCCCCAAATGATTCTCGATGAATCTGACAAGGAGAGTGTGGGAGAAGCTGAAGATATCTGTGTTGATGGGATGTTTTTGAAACAATTCGAATTCGCTGACGTCCTGGTGCTAATTGGAAGTTCCTCAGAAGAAATAAGCCGGCGTCTAAATCAGCTTTAAGGAAAGGCTAGAGTCACGGACTAGAAATCAACCCCAAGAAGACGATGATCGTACACAATGACTTTGTAACGAAAAACTCCATATTTAGCATTCTACAATTACAATCTACTATTTCCTCACATTCTAGAAAACGAAAAAAAATCTAATACATTATCGTCCCATCTCAGGAAATTCTCTTCAAAAAATTCTTCAAATGACTCGACATAATATACTTTCACGCCAAGCTCAATGGCTCGATTTCCTTTGATTTGTTAGTCACGAGGAAGCACTTAAAAGACGAATCCGAACACCTTAGAGAGAGCTGGTCCGCATCTCGACGCAATTGGAATGACAACCGACAATCAAGTAATCAAGCAGTCAAGTTTGGAACTAAAGAAAAAGTGTCTAGAAACTCGCAAGATGATCCCCCATCGGATTGGTTTCTCTCGGAACCGTGACATTGCACATTTTAAATACAGACCGGGGTTGCACGGAAATCAGTTTTTTTTTCAGACGGAAGGCGGAAATGGAAATTAATTTTTTCTCACGGACAACGGATAACGGAAATGAAACTCAAAAAACGACGGAAAACGGAAAACGGAAAATGGAAGATCGAATTCCGTGCAACCCTGGTGCACACTAATTGGAATCATTAACATCTGTTGTTAAAAAAATGTTATCTATTTTGATACTCTTAGACAATATTATGATAGTTCTTTCATTCGACCTCAAGAATGGACGGAATCCTCCACTCAGAGCTTATAGATTTTGAGCTCCTCATTCCGTGTTTTGAATATTGATTCCGCCTACAGAATTTTGGGCTATGAACTTCTTTTAATTCCATTCTCTGTTAAAATCGACCCTTTGTATTTCGAATCACATAGGACATTTACGAAAATCATAGAACTTCATGAAAAACATAAAATCCTATAACTTTTCTTATGTACTCTGTGGAATGGATTATTTCAAATAAAGCGCTTATATACAGACGTAAAATAAATTTACAATATGAAATATTACTTTTCAGAGATCGCTTAATATGTTTTCCAGTGTAAAGTATACTCCTTTTTTTCATATTTTTAAGAGGAACTACACACCAATACACAATTTAAGATCTTATTAAACAAAAGATTAAAAATCTTCGAAAGATTTACAACAGATTGTAAGAATAAATTTATTATCAATCACCAAAAAAAGCTTAATTGAAGTTGTATAAAAGCTAAGGAACGGGTCGGTTTGGTATCATCGTTTGGTAGTTTTCCAAATAATGTCAAGTAATCAACTAATTACTGGAGTTACGGCTTTTGCCGGCGTTGCCATTCTTGGATGCCTTGTTAGTATGACAGTGGTGTTCAATGACATTAATGGATTCTATCACGAAGCCATGCATGATATGGTTGAATTTAAGGTTTTATTTGAATTCAACTCCTTAAATTAATAGATTGTTTATTTCAGTCGTTCGCCGATAATGCGTGGAACAACATTCTCATTGTTTCTTCTTCACGTTCAGCTCCATTGGATAGAGCAACTCTATTTGGAAGACGCAAACGTGATGATTCTCAATGCAACTGTGGCCCACAGCCAAGCAATTGCCCCGCTGGACCTCCAGGACCACCAGGAGAGCCAGGACAAGCAGGAGATGACGGACAGCCTGGACAACCAGGAGAAGATGGATCACATGCCGAAGCTTCCTCCAACTCTCAGAAGTCTCAAGAGTGCATTTCTTGCCCAGCTGGCGCGCCAGGCGATCCAGGACCAGACGGACCACAAGGGCCAGCTGGACCTGACGGACAACCAGGCCAGGACGGAAACCCAGGATCACCAGGAGCCCCAGGAGAAGATGGACCTCAAGGAGACGCTGGACAACCAGGAGAGGCCGGAACTGATGGACAGCCAGGCCAACCAGGAAGCAATGGACAGCGGGGAACGGGTCTTCCAGGACCACAAGGACCACAAGGACCTCAAGGAACCCCAGGACAGCCAGGAGCAAATGGAGAAGATGGTCAACCAGGATCCCCTGGCGAGGAAGGACCCGCTGGACCCGATGGATCAGATGGAGAACCAGGCAGTGATGGACAGCCTGGAGACGCTGGAATCGACGGAGAGCCAGGAGCAGATGCCGCTTACTGTCCTTGCCCACCAAGAACAGTCGAAGCTGTGGAAGTTTCCGCCGCTGCAGAGCAACAGGGATACAGACGCAGAAGGGTTTTTGCTAATTAATTGTGTTATATTTGGTCATTATTTGTATAAAATGAATTTGTGTTTCAAACAAGATCAAGATCAAACAAGTTTTCAAACAAGATCAAAAGCTTCTTAATTAACTAAGTAAGTTAAAGGGAAAAATAGTTTAAAAAGAGGTATATTGGGTTTAAAAATGATTTCCATGTGCCAATGATAGTAAAGATTGTTGATGTTTATGTTTACCATGATTATGTGAGATTGTTTCACTAATCTAGGAGAACCCCCTCTCATTGAAGTCATAAAACTTTGAAAATATTCTTTAGATGCAAGTTTCAGAAAGATATCAAGGCTCTTGAACAGTTTAAAAAAGCACATAAAATTAAAGTAAATGATAGTATCTAATTTTCACGTAAACGATTGTTACATCACAAATGGTCACTTTGACTTTGACGTGCTAAAAGTTTGTCTCATTTTGATATTGATAAAAGGAGGATACAGAAAAATTTGGAAAACTCATGTGCTTTTTATATATCAGAAAGTATTTCGCTAAGGTAACGAACTAATGCATAACTTCCACTTGTCTCTTTAAAAATGATACGATGATTGGTTTTTATGGAATACTGAGGCACACCAAATTGAATGGTTAAGTTGGGAACTCATAAAAGATGCACATTTTGTAAATTTCGGCAAGAAGCACATGTCTTTAGATTTTTTAAGACGGACTAGTAACAATGACGTATCAAATTATATGAAAATAATTCGTTTAAATCACATATTATCCTTTTCAGAGATCGGTGTCTAATGGAAGAGCAATAAAAGAAGAGAAAAGCCATACGGAAACAAACAACATTTTTCTCAATTCCTCTTAAATGTGTGCTGCCCATAATTTCGAAAAAAAGAATGACCGTCTAAAAAGAGAGGCAAATATGTGGAAAAAGTTGAATTAAACCCAGAAATATCAGGATGTAATACAAGTATCGACCTTGGATCTTGCTGGATAGATGAAACGTCGATGAGTAAGTAGTGATTTTTCGTGAATAGCATGACTAAAATGTATAACTTACAAAAATCGTAGCTGGATTGGATTATAATTTCATATTTTTTCGTATACTGAATTCCTGATGGTCTTGAACATGAATCCTCCACATCTCGATAATTTCATTTTTATAAAATGGGTCATAAATTATTTTCTAAAACAAGACTTTTTTGTGTAACTTAGCGTATTTTTTCAGGATTAAAATATCCACAGTATAATTTGGTGAAATTCGGAAATATGTTAAGGGAAGCGATAAAGAAGAACAAATATTCCATTGTTATGTGAAATTATGCTTCACGTCAAATTTAATGTTCGATTTTTTTTATTTATTTGTACGGCGTATTCTAGTATTACACATGCACGCCAATTGGAAAAAAGGATTTGCATACCTCTAGGCTTGTCTTATAACTTTCAAGTGTACCTTTGACAAATATCATCAACGCCTTTTTGTTATATTTTCTTGAAACTCTCTAAAAATATTAAAATCTTCACAAAATATTGGATTTGAGAATGTTTTCTGTGCTCGATTTGTTAGTCTTCCAATTTGCGTTTTCGTGAATATTCCGATGCACTCCACTGCCAAGAGCTCTTCCGTATATTGCAAAAGACCGAGCACCAATTCAAAGAAAAACAAACTTTAAATAAAGAGAAATAAAAAGTGAAGGTATGTGATATATTGTCGCGATGCAGGTTATTGAAAGTCGATTTAAAGGAGCATTCCGAAATAATAAAATTGTCTCGCTTCAGACAAGTATAGATTTAATTTTCAACTAATTTATTATTTCTCTTATATCGGAAAGTATAAGTGTTGATGGGAACATTTTGAAACGACTCGAGTACGCCGACGACGTGGTGCTAATTGGAAGTTCCTCAGAAGAAATAAACCGGCGTCTGAATCAACTCGAAGAAAAGGCTAGAAACTATGGTCTAGAAGTCAACTCAAAGAAGATGATGATACTACACAACGACTACGCTACCAAAGACCCCATATTTTCCGGTGGTTCTGTTTGCTCATCAGTAGCTGTGCCAAATACTTGGGTAGTTTCATCGCGATCGACGGTTCGTTGAATGAGGAGTTTTCCAGAAGAATCAAGGCAGCTTGGTCGTCATTCTCCAAATGCAAGCCTCTGTTTCCTCACATTCCAACAAAAGGAAAAAGAGAGCTAGTACACCAGAACATCGTTCCGGCTTTGCTCTTATAGTTTCATTTGGCGTACAGCTAAAAATTGCAATTTAAATTGAAGTTGACGATTCGTTTTCTTTTTTCAAAATGTTCTACGAAAATATTGTCGTGGTGTAGGTTGATGAAAAATTAGGGGTAAAGGAGCATACCGAAAAAAAAGATGGTCTCGCTTGGGCTGGTGTAGATTTAATTTGCAATTTGTTTATTGTTTCGACCCTAAATATAATAAATTATACCTAAAATTTTTATTATAATAATTATTATGTTGATTTAACAACCAATTTTGTAAGAGAAAATAAAATTGTGATGAAAAAAGCGAAATAATAAACAAATTGCAAATTAACCAGCCCAAGCGAGACCATCTTTTTTTTCGGTATGCTCCTTTACCCCTAATTTTTCATCAACCTACACCACGACAATAATTCTTAATAAAAAATCTTTAAAGAATGATATCCTTGAATTTTAAAATTATCTGGCATTTCAATATTTTCGAAAAACAAAATCAAATAAAATATATCGCACAATCAGTAAACCGAATGGTAAATCTACATTTTACTATATAACTTTGGGTACTTTATGCACCTTTATTTTCGCGGATAACAGACTAACTAATACACTCTGAAAATATTACTTCCTTATAGAATTATTAAACAAAAATGCTTCTTCGTAATGTTTTTTTTCAAGACACCAACACACTATCTGCATGTATGCATGAAACAGGATTATTTTTAAAATCTCCGAAGATTTACAACATAGGGTTGGGTCGTTCGTAAAGTAGTATATAAAATGAAAAATAATTCTAATTGGTATCATCATTTGGTAGTTTTCCAAATAATGTCAAGTAATCAACTAATTACTGGAGTTACGGCTTTTGCCGGCGTTGCCATTCTTGGATGTCTTGTTAGTATGACAGTGGTGTTCAATGACATTAATGGATTCTATCACGAAGCCATGCATGATATGGTTGAATTTAAGGTTTTATTTGAATTCAACACCTAAAATTAATAGATTCTTTATTTCAGTCGTTCGCCGATAATGCGTGGAACAACATTCTCATTGTTTCTTCTTCACGTTCAGCTCCATTGGATAGAGCAACTCTATTTGGAAGACGCAAACGTGATGATTCTCAATGCAACTGTGGCCCACAGCCAAGCAATTGCCCCGCTGGACCTCCAGGACCACCAGGAGAGCCAGGTCAAGCAGGAGATGACGGACAGCCTGGACAACCAGGAGAAGATGGATCTCATGCCGAAGCTTCCTCCAACTCCCAGAAGTCTCAAGAGTGCATTTCTTGCCCAGCTGGCGCGCCAGGCGAGCCAGGACCAGACGGACCACAAGGGCCAGCTGGACCTGACGGACAACCAGGCCAGGACGGAAACCCAGGATCACCAGGAGCCCCAGGAGAAGATGGACCTCAAGGAGACGCTGGACAACCAGGAGAGGCCGGAACTGATGGACAGCCAGGACAACCAGGAAGCAATGGACAGCGGGGAACGGGTCTTCCAGGACCACAAGGACCACAAGGACCTCAAGGAACCCCTGGACAGCCAGGAGCAAATGGAGAAGATGGTCAACCAGGAGCCCCTGGCGAGGAAGGACCAGCTGGACCAGATGGATCAGATGGAGAGCCAGGAAGTGATGGACAGCCTGGAGACGCTGGAATCAACGGAGAGCCAGGAGCAGATGCCGCTTATTGTCCTTGCCCACCAAGAACAGTCGAAGCTGTGGAAGTTTCCGCCGCTGCAGAGCAACAAGGATACAGACGCAGAAGAGTTTTGGCTAACTAATTTTGTATTATTTTTTATTTGTATAAATTGGTGCAAATAAAATTGAATCTCGAGCGCTGCTAAAACTGAAATCTGGCTATCTGGCAAGTTTACAGTTCTTGGTCAGGAATGAATACAAAAGAATCAGAGAATAACAACTGAAAGATCAGCTAAAATAATATAGACAGTAGTGAGGGACCCCGTTTATATTTTAATTGCGTGCGGGGAAAAATTGAAATATCAAAACCCGGAACGCACTTTTTCTTTCTTCTTTGGGGTGTGATCCTATTATCTTGACTTCCAACGTTTTTTTATATTATTTTTGTTTTGATAATTAATCTGTATGGAATCTCCCAAGATAATTCCTCATCGCATAAATGAAATCAAACCTATGACACGAAAAGTGTGGAAAAAGCGTTGCTCTACGGTTGCGGCCTGGTCAGCATTAGCAAGGCGAAGATTCTGGAGAGAGGTGGTCCGCATCTCGACCCAGTCGGAATTGCAAGCAAATCTTTTTTTCTAACAGAAAGTGGAAAACGGAAAAAAATATAACTTTTTCAAATGAGAGACAGAAAACGGAAATAAATTTATTGAAACGGAAGGCGGAAAATGTAATTTTTTTGAAACGGACAAAGGAAAACACAAATGAAACTCAAAAAACGACGGAGAACGGAAAACGGAAAATGGAAGATGGAAATCCGTGCAACCCTGATATATATATATATAGTCGTCGCCAAATTCGATTACCACCGCAAAAGGTGGCGCACTTTTTGAATATTATTTTTTCATTTAATTTTTATGATTATTTTCTTGTTTATGATCGCTCTATACTGTTTTTGCTTAAATAAATGGAAGAATACGTTTTAGATGTTGTTTCAATCGTGGAATAAATGTGGAAAATAATAATAATCATGAAAATTAAATGAAAAAAATTTAAAAGACTGCGCCACATTTTGCGGTGGTAATCGCATTTGGCAACGACTATATATATATATATATATATATATAGATGTTTTCAATGTCGGAATACGGAATACGGAACAAAACAAAAATTTCCGGAACACGGTTTGACGTCTCTTTAATTCGACCAAAATGGAACTTTGTCTAATCGCGGGCATTCAAAAATTGTCATTGGAGCGCACTATCAAATTCGCTATTTTTTTTTAAAATAAATTTTTTACTCGAATTTAATTCAAGTAACAAAGTTAAAATTTTTAATTCAGATTACTTCGAGACGGCATGACCAACATGCAGATTATTTTGAAATTAAGGGAAAATTATCCACATACGAATAGGCTATTCTATGTCACTACTCAAGATTTGTGGTATTTTATACTAAGCCTAATAAGTTTAACAAAAATATTATTTAAGGAATTTCCGCCATAAAATGAATTATATCCCAGGACGTCTACACGAGAATGATTTAAATTCATTATTAACTAGAATCGATAACGGAGACGTCAACGATGGCTTTCAACTTTATGTGCCACCGAAAGATACAACTGGCAGCGAATTTAAATTAGGTTATACATTTATCATTTGTTTATTTATTGATATATTATGAAAATCTAAGAAATTGACATTTCCAATTTTATTTTCATAAAAAATAAAAGTAATAAATCTGATTTGATCTAGAAATTTTGAAGAAATATAATGAAAAAATGAGAAATTATTAACATAAATTGAATATTTGTTTCATTTTATATTTGAGACCATTGAAAATAATTCAAAAATGATCAAATCAAACCTTTCATATTCTTAGATTTTGATTATATATATATATATATATATTCCGTGGGATTTCAGTGATAATCACCCCACAGCAACTTCAATGGATGAAAGATTACTCTGGTCGTGGTATTACTATAGACGATACCCATAATATTACAAGGTATAATTTAAAGTTAACTACAGTTTTAGCAATGAACGAGTTCGACAAAGGCGTCCCTATAGGTAGTTAATTGTAAAAATCCATTAATTTAATAAACCTTAGCATTTCTTCTGTCCCACACATCTCGATCAAATGATATATCAACGCTTTTTGGATGTATAAAAAAATTAATGCCGACATTCTGCCCGAAAACATTTATGTCTGATGAAGCATCAGCGTTTTGGAATGGGTACATTCAGGTCAGTAAATAAATATTTCTTTTAAACAGATTTTTAAGGTATTCCCAGAAAACCAAAATATTACCAAAAAATTGTTATGCCGATGGCACGTTTTTAGGGCGTGGAAAAAAAAGGCTAAACAACATTTAAAGGTTTGTATTGGTTATTAAATATTCTTATTTGTACTATATTTAGGGTGACTTACTGGACAACTGTTTGAAAGTCTTGAATGTTATACTAAAAGAACCATTACAGCAGGAAGTAGACAGGATGTGGCAAAGTATGTCTGACATGCTCATGGTAGAAAACAATGAGGATGCCAGCAAATTCATGGAGTATATGGAGACATATTATTTAAGTAATGATTTTTTAATTACTCTGTAGATTATAATTTATAGCCAAAATGCAGCAATGGAGCAACTCCCAGGATCATAGGTATTCGCCAGTACATACGAGTATGTTGGCGGAATCATGGCACTGCAGACTTAAGGTACCATGTGATATCATTGCATATGTAGAATATATGCTAAATATATTATTTCGTGGTCCATAGTTTTGTTCTATATTTTCAGATTCGAATGCTGGCAAAGAAGGAAAATATCCGAATAGATACGCTTTTGCACACACTGTATACCGCGATAAGCGACATTGCTACGTCTAATTTAGTTTACGTAAGTGAAATACTTTACTGCGAGAATTTTTTTCATTACAGAGGAAACGGAAGCTCGCAGCAGGTAGCAGTCGACGATCAAAGACTCATCAGACCCATCGCTCTGCAGTAGAATTTGCCGGAGACAGTCCGCCACCAATATCGAAGATTGATAACGAGTGGTTCGTTCCATCGACGTCCAATCGTGATATTCACCATACAATTACGGATAACGGACCATGCAGATGCGATGAAAATGTGAGTATATGAAGTTTATTTAGAGTGTTTTAGTGTTTTTAGAACAATGTGCATTGCCAAATTTGCCAAAGTTGTCCATATCGATTCAAATGCACATGCTTGGACCAACGATCTGGAGTTTGTTGTATACATATGCATTTAATATCGCTATATGGAGGTTCTTACAGATAAATATTTGATTTTATAATTATGTTTTACAGATTTGGACCCAAATAATAATGTCGAAGAATCGATATTGAACATTGAAAATGACGATGACGATAGCAACAATTGCGATATATCTGTGCGATCGTCATCAACTCAACCTCCAGATGAATTTATATTATCCAAAAATATTTCGAAACATAGAGTTGATGATGACCGTACAAACATTGATAATAGTTCTCATGACGATTGTTTAGGTTTTTCGGTACAAGGTTCTTCGAATGACGGAATATCATCAGAGAGGGAAACAATATACGAAGAGTTTAATAATTTAAGAGCTGTTTGTTATATTATTTCAATAGAAGTTGTGATGTCTTGTATTCTAGATAGTGGATGCAGGCTTTGAAAGATCTCTGGTAGATGCAACCTTTAGAAATGAATTTATTAATGCAAGCATGCCGCTTCAACACTATGCACAAAATCACTTATCTCGTAATGTATGTTCACTGGCACCGCGAATGCTTGTCACAAGAAATTCCACTCACGCACCTGCTCGAGAATATGGCGTCCAAAAATTGTTATCGGTTAGGAAATATGCCTATGCATGCGCGCATGTAATGTTTTATTTACTTTCAGAAGTCCCAAGTTATAAAAAGAAGGAGACTAAATTAAATTGAAATTATTTATTATAAACTTATAATAAAGACTTTACTTGAAAATAATGTGTATAATCAAATTTTTACAAGATGGAAACTTTCGTTCTCGTTATTAAGAAAAAAATCTGAAGTTTTACTCAATGGAATGGAAATGATTTTTTCAAACGGACGACGGAAAACGGAAGATGGAAGATGTAATTCTACGCAACCCTGATAGTTACCTCACAAATGACATTTGATTAATATAATATATTTTTTAATAAATTATATATATATATAATATTCTTTATTTACAAATTAAAAAAAATGTTTTATAATGAACAATTAGACCCATCCATTTTCGTATCCACACTGACAGTTACTTGTTTGAAAATCTGTTTGATAATAATGCTGAAATAAGGTATTTAATATTTGATAAAAATATACATTTACCTTTATCTAGTTATCTAATTTATTTGTCACCTTTAGAAGCCCGTTGTGAATTCAAAAATCAAGATTAAAAATATTCCATAAACTTGCAACCTTACATAATATTCTGAAAGAAAACACATTGTTGGCTCATTAAAAAACATTTTGATATATAAAACCGGTCGGTGGAATGGAAAAGACTAAAATAGCTAAAGAAAAATAATTTTCCTTACATGCTGGACAAACTCCTTAATCGCAAAAATAATTTAAGTTTATTATCTTCAACATGCTAGCAACCTTTCTTAAGCCATAAAATTTTTTAAGTATTGGTATAATTCATCTATATGAACAAATTCTTTTAACAAGACAAATATTTTATATTTTTATACAAACAATTTTTCTTTAATGTTAGACTCACAAAGATAATATCTAGAAAAAAAACCACTTATTTTAACTTTAGGTTATTTTTAGTTTAAATATTGTCTAATGAGCCAATTGGTATAAAAATAATAACAAACGCTAAAAACATATACCTTCAGATATTAAATCTTCTCTATTAAGCAAAGTCCATGCTTTGATATCATATAATGTTGTTTCTGTTATAACGACGATCGCCATAGATCTAAAAATATCAAATTTGAAACATAACGAAACAATTCTTACCATTAAGTATGAATTCATCACATTCACATCATTTCCGGATAAACTTAACCTCGGAAATAGTATAATCTGTGCTCACGGCAGTTACAATGCTATAAAAAATGTCAATATCCTCTGTAAATTCATTATATTTTAAAGAAAAAAAAATTAATTAAAAAAAAATAGCGAATTTGATAGTGCGCTCCACTGACAATTTTTGAATGCCCGCGATTAGACAAAGTTCCATTTTGGTCGAATTAAAGAGACGTCACGGTTTGTTAGCTGTGTTGCACATTTGCAAATTGAAGACAATAAGGCCAAACACAAAGTACGGAAACGTTGGTACGGAAACGAATGTTTTGATGCCGTCAGCGTTGCGTTCGCGTTGCGGTCGTCAAATGCCGGGTACACCTTGATTAGCTGTCTGTGTCTCTACATACACTAAAGGAAGGACAAAAAGCTAGGCCGTATTTTTAGAAGGGTTATTTTGAAATATTCCGATATTTTATGGAGATGGGGATGAGGTTATCTTAGACTGTTTCGAATGATATGCAGGGAGGGGTTGAAATATTTTTTTAGAATAATTAAATAACAAGGATATTGTAGTATAAAGCTGAAAAAACAGCTACCACAGCAAATAAGGCTTAGGTACCTAAGCCTAAGCCTTTCATCTGAAAATGAACTTCCATCCAAATACTATTATATTATTATCATATTTATTTGTATTGTATTTATAATTATCTCAATATAAATAGTTTCCAACAATAATCGCCTAATATTCAAATGATTCACTATTCGCGTCCACTCTCTCGCTTTCGTGTACCCGGCATTTGACGACCGCAACGCGAACGCAACGCTGACGGCATCAAAACATTCGTTTCCGTACCAACGTTTCCGTACTTTGTCTTTGGCCGACAATAAGATGCAGACAATTTAATATTCTACTGTGCATATGATCGTGAGATGAAACACATACGTATAGAAGCATGATATTTTACGATCTGCGTCTTTTCCTTATTTCATTATTAAACTTTTTTTTAATTTACGCTATTACGTTAAATTTAAAGTTTAATGGACATTACAAGAGTTTTACTCATTTTTACTTGTTTTTAATTGTCATGTTTTGTATAATATGTGTCGTAATTATCTCACATTGGTTAAATTACAGCATTATCAAAATTTGGTGGTTATTCTATGAAAATGGCTTCGATTCTTGAAATGAGAAAGATTGTTGAAGCTAAAGTTCAGTCTATGATAAGGCCGACAAAAGCAACAACGGTAATTATTTTAATAATTGTTGTTTTGTGAATATTGTGTTATAGGCCAAAGACGCCGGAGATAGTAACGGTAAAAAAGAAGACGAAGACAATTTTGATACGGCTGATAGGCAAAATGAAAACTTGGAAATAAAACCAAGCTCTTTTGGTAAACGACCGATTTATTCACGGTTTTTAATGATTTGAACAATGTTTTCGTGAAATAAGCGTCTTTTAGGGTGGATATAAATTGTGATAAATGGTTATTAACATTAGATGAAAAGTCTAGAGAGAAACTTGAAAATCCACCGTCGCTAGCAGATGGATTGTCTAAGGAGATTGAAGCTGTGAGTAATCTGAAAAATAAATTATTAGTTTACTACATTAGGAATTGCGATATCTTGGCTGTGAGTTAATCCAACAGGGTGCCATAATGTTAAAGTTACCACAAACTGCTGCCGCAACTGGTCAAATTATATTTCAGAGGTTTTATTATCAAAAAAGTTTTGTTAAATATTACTTTGAGGTATTTCGATCTTATAATACATTTTGCTATAAGGATAATTTAGGATGCTGTGATGGCTTGCTTATTGTTAGCATCGAAAATAGAGGAAGAACCAAGAAGAAATCGAGATGTTTATAATGTCTTCCACCGGTTAGAGCGGCTTCATCGCATTCAACAGCATGGTGATCCTATTACAAAGTAAGAATTGCATATTTGAAATAAACGAATAACAGTGATATTCGTATAACTGTTTTCAACTCATTTCACTTTCGCAATCTACGCTCTTAAACAATTTTACTATATCTTTTCAATTAAAATTTACATTAAATCGCAAAAAAACGATTTCTGGATATGGTAGTAAATATATTATTTTTTGTGTATTTCATAAATTAAATTTATCTTATCACAGGGAACTCGATGAAGCTAAACAATAGTCGTCTATTCTACGTTGATTTGGCTGAGTTTGTGGGTTTTTCATGGCTGGAGCTAGATCATCAATGGATGAAAGATTATCGAACATTTGATGGTGAGCATTTGAATGTGTGAGCGAGCCTTCTTTAATTTTTTCGCGTGTTATTATTAAAACCCTTTTAGAGTTATCCGCTCGTGCATTTATTCTCTCATTCAAATTTAAAATAATTTTTCATCATATTGAGATCATAAAGTGAAATGGGTTCTGTTGGTTTCTAGTTAATTGTATTTTATTTATTTAGAGAAACAACACGGAATATGAAAGTACCAATGCTCGATCAAACTTATATAAAAGCAAAGAATAAAGTACGGTTTCAGTGAAAAATCTCCTTTAATATAAATATAAATTTAATTTAGATGATTTTAATGGAGCGTCGAATTTTGGCAACTCTTGGATTTGTAGTCCACGTCAAACATCCGCATAGATTGATTGTTGCGTATTGTCATGCACTTGGGTTGACACAAACTAGAGAGGATATTTTACAGAGAGCTTGGTAATTATTGTATTTAATGGTAAAAAAAGGAATGTGCGTTCAGGAATTATATGAATGATGGGCTTCGAACAGACATTTTCTTACGTTACACTCCTGAAACTATTGCGTGTGCTTGTATATTTCTTGCAGCAAGAACAGTGAAAGATCCTATTGCGTTACCATCTACTCCATTTCACTGGTACAACAGTTTTTATTAGTTTTTTAAATGTATGTTTTCGAGTTCAGGTTTGAAGCATTTGACACATCGGACCGTGACGTTCAATCTATTTCAATACAGTTATTAAAATTGTATTCGAGAAAGCGAATTCCAAATTGGCCCAGAATTAATGCCGAGCTAGACAAGTAAGCATTTTGTTGTGTATATGATTAAATTGAATATTTGTTTAAACCTTAAGTTAATTTTTGATAATTATATTTGTTTTTATGATTATCAAATTAGAAAAACCGTAAATATCTGATATATCATTATTTTTAAGGATTTAATGATCACATTTTAGATTACGCGAGGCTATCATTAAGGTAAAACAAGCTGAAAAGGCTAAAGAAATAGCCGAAAAGTTTGAGAAGATGGCAGCTGATGAGAAGAAGGAGAATTCGGCGCGGAAAGAATCTCCACCGATGAGAGAACGAGAAAGGAAACGCGACAAATACCGTGATCGGGAAAAGGATAAAAAAGAACGCCGAAGGAAATCGAATGATAGGGAATCTGGGAGAGATAGAAGAGATCGGGATCGAAAAAGGGATGATCGGCGAGACCGTGAAAGTAGGAAGCGGAGTAGAAGTAGAAGTAGAGACCGCATAAAAGTATGTTTAGTAAAGTTTAGAAATCATAAGAAGAAATAAAATTTTAAGGAGAAGAGTAAGGCGAGGGAACGAGATGTCATCCAAACATTGGGTAAAAGGTATCGCAGAAGTTCACAATCTCCCGCACGATCGCGAAGATGAGAATTGTTGATTGTTTATTTGTATCTCTAACTTTAATATAGATAATTTGTTTTCTTTCTTGAACTCTCATGTATACTAATTGGATCTTAATAACCGAACTATATTAATTATTGTTGTTGTATACCTCGGTAATTTTTGAATAGACGGCACTTTTCGTTATTTATTGTTTCTCATTTGTTCGTTGTTTTGATGTATTTAATTCGTTTTTCATTTTTCTTAATGAACATAACTAATTATTTAATCTTAATTTAATCAGTTTATCATTCACAAAAGTTATGGACGGGACTTTTCCCGTCCGAATTTATACAAAATTGATAATTATTAAAAAAAAAGATAATTATTGTAGAAATATATTAGTGTCTTCTATTTGAAATATTCCAAAAATCTTTGAAATTCTTAAAAATTTAAAACGGTGTTACTTGAAAACTTACAATTTTGATATTAATAATATTATGTCGAGTCCTTTGAAGAAGTTGGAGTATTTCCAAAGATGGGCACCAAGTTTCGAGCAAGGCCGGAACGATGTTATGGTGTATTAGCTCTTTTTTCCTTTTGCTGGAATTTGAGGAAATACTTATTTCTTCTAAGGAACTTCCGATTGGCACCAGGTCGTTAGCGAGTTCGAATCGTTACAAAAACATAAAAACAAATATCTTCAGCTTCTCCCACACTTTCCAATATTGATTGCTGCTCCATGAATTCTGATTTCTGAAAAAAGCAGACGAAAAGTCTATTACAGCTAGTTCCAGAGGGAATTGAAGTTCATTACATTTTTCAATGGGTTGTCGAATAGAATGGATATTGCCGATGCACGATCTTCTAGACAATCTTTCCTCTTTGGTAGGAGACTCGCATTCGCAATTTTCCAATATTCTGGTATTCTTCTTCCCTTGAAAATCGTGTTGAATGCGTGCGTACGAAGACAAATAATAGAGACACGCAAAAATATTTATTCCATTCCCATTATTTTAATCTTCTTCACGGAATTCCATCTTCCATCTTCCGTTCTTCGAGTTCCATTTCCGTTTTCCTCCTTCCGTTTAAAAATCGCGATTACCACCGCAAAATTTGGCGCACTTTTTTAAATATTATTTTTGTAATTTAATTTTTATGATTATTATTATTTTCCACATTTATTCCACGATTTAAACAACAGCTAAAACATATTCTTCAATTTATTTCAGCAAAATATATTATATATACGGAGCGCTCCGCGGAGCGTAAACAAGAAAATAATCATAAAAATTAAATGAAAAATAATATTTATAAAAGTGCGCCACATTTGCAGAAATCCATTTTATTTTCCGATGGGAGTAATTTCCGCTTCTCCTAGGTTTAATAACATCCAAAAACCATTCTGCAGAAGGTGACAGGAGCTTTTGCGGGAAATTTAATGTATTCCTTTCCTTAACTACGAGAAATAAATAGTTCTAATTAATAAAAAACGACTTAAAAATAAATGCTAATAATTTGTTTATAACTCAAGTAATCAATTTGACTGCTTCGAACCATACAGCAGCACAATTTTGAATCAACAAATGTGCGAGATGTTTGGGAAAAAATGTCATTCGAGATAATATATTATTAATATCTTTGAGTGCAAGATTTTTATTACACAAGATCATTGATTTTCCGGATGAGAAGAAACAAAAGTTTAAATTTAAAAAAACAAGAGTTTCTAAAGGATGTCGGAAGTTGATTTAAAGAATATGTCTCAATCTGAAACCCTCTCTCAATCGCTAACGATTGTATAAAAAATACATATTCAAAAACGAGGCAAAAAAGTGTATTTCAATAATTTTAAAAATTAGGGTACAAGACAGAAAATTACGCCATGATGAAGTAAAAACATCTGATTGTATGTTGCGACTACTTGTTAATCCGAAGGCGTCGTTTGAGAACAAAACGCGCTTCGATGGCGATAGAAAAAGATTTTGAAAATTAATTTAAAATTTCAACACCGTGGACCCGGTAGTTCTTTTTTTATTATAGTAAAACCGGAGGCGAGGACCCTTCCAGGCGAGGACCCCTTCTGATTCCGTATTCCGGCCATTTTTCCATTCCGGTTTCCGTTTTTTCAAATGTGATTCCAAATTCCGAAATTTTAAATTTTAATTCTGAATTCCGAAAGTTCACTTTTTCATATAAACTTTAGCACCAAATAAATCCGGAATTTTTATTCCGGTCATTTTTCGATTCCGAATTGCGGATTCCAGATTTCGGAACTTCATTCCGCATTCCGAAATTCAAAAACTATCATTCTGTCGATCTCTGGTATAAAGCTTACTGATATTCCTATGAACAGACTACGCTTTATTTCCAAATTATTTCCAACATCTGGCTAGAATTGATTTTCAAAACAAAACATTTAGTAAAAAAACATTTTGACAAGTGGGTGCCAATTGATTACAACTTACACATGTGTCATTATAACAATTTGTTCAGTTATATTGTTAAGATTCCAATGTCAATGACTAAGTGTTCTTTTGTACGGCTTGTCTTTTTACCTTAACCCTAAAATGAGCATTTATCGGAAATGTGCCTCCCATATTTGTCTTGTCAAGGTTCGGGTATTAAAAGAATTGTTTATTTATTATAATTTATTGTTGGCACTTTGTTTGTTTTATTATTATAAAGATTTATTGATTTGTTGATAATATTTAATATAGTCGTCGCCAAATGCGATTACCACCGCAAAGTGTGGCGCACTTTTTAAATATTATTTTTTCATTGAATTTTTATGATTATAATTATTTTCCACAATTGTTCCACTATTTAAACAACATCTATAACATATTCTTCTATTTATTTAAGCTATAACAGTATAGAACGAGCATAAACAAGAAAATAATTATAAAAATTAAATGAAAAAATAATATTTAAAAAGTGCGCCACATTTTGCGGTGGTAATCGCATTTGGCGACGACTATAGTATTTAATTTTATAACGTTCTATTTTGTAGTCTTATATTTTAAATTCGTTACTAATACATCTGCTCTATGCATTTTTATAAATTCTATAAACACACTAAAGAAATATTAATTTTTAATTATGTGGAACTTAACTTTGTTTAGCATCGTAAGTGTGTAATTTTAAGAAAATATTGTCCATTTCAGAGATCGGTGCCTAATAGAAGAGCAATAAAAGAAGAGAAAATGATGGGCGGCCACACGGCCACAAACGACTTTTTCGTCAATTTCTCTTAAATGTGTGCTGCCCATTATTTCGTAAAAAAGAATGACCGTCCAAAAAGATAGGCCGTCCAAACCAGAACCTCATTCCATCCTAATTTTTTCCTCTTCCATTAGGCACCGATCTCTAAAAAGGACAATACTTCAGTTTAATATAAAATTCTAACGCAATCAAGGCTCAAAAAATGAACTATAAGAAATATTATTAGTGTAAAGCTATTCGACCCACCTACCTAATCAACTTTCCTACTGATTATTATCAAAAACCCCAAATCATAAATTAAAACTAATTCCGATTGATTTTATCACTCTCACAAATCTTCTTATTTTCAACTTTAAACAAATTTGTGTGTCCATTAATAAAAAAAAACAACAAAAACAACTAAAACCTCATTGATATACACTCATGAACATTAAACATTAATACTTTTATCATATATCAAATTGACAATCAAAGAGCAGTTTGTAGGAGCATTCAATTTGATTTGCATTCATGTCTCACTAAACTGATTATTCAAATTTATTCTCAAAGCCTCGTTAAAGGCGCTTCTCGTCCTCATTATTATCTAATTCTTGTCGAAATCTGTCTATCTTGAAATTCATTGTTAAACGTCGCTGATGAGGATGCAAAATATACATATGTTGGAAACGGAAATGCAACGAGTGAGGGCGGTCAAACAAAGAGAAAGCAGGAAATTGTGCACAGTCTGTTTGTTGCTTCGAAACATTTTAATGAATCGCCGGCTTCGTTTCACTTTGAGTTTTTTCTCATTTTCTTGAAATTGGTTTTTGTTGTTGTGCTGGACACAATGAGTTCTACCAAGCTTGGTAAATTATTCAGCAAAAGAAGCTCAATTGATTCTAAAACGGTTTATTTATCCTGAACCTCTTAATATAGTAGTTTTTCTTTTTTTTGATTACCTTATGCACTATATTACACTAGAATAATAATTATCTCCTATACACAGGAGATTTAGACTTTTAAAAAATTAGAATCTTTGTCCAATGTTTGAATAAGAGGTTTCTGTCAATTCAGACCACACAGGTGAATTATAGCAGCGAGATTCTTGTTGATCGGGATATATCACTGATATTCCTTGATTAATTTCCTTGAACTTCCCAAAAAATTGAACCGATATAGGTCTTTTTTATAAATTTAATTATGCACCGACATAGTACCTTTTCTGTTTGTATTATTAACTTCTTATCAATTAACGCCGTCCACGTCATAAGGAGCTCTACTATCGAAATTAGTCTCATTTATTTGTTTCTATTCCATATAATTAATGTTTTAATTAAATTGCTGACAAAATAATACATTTGACAAAACATTGTGAATTTGTACAGAGAGCGAGCCAATTTAAATATTTTCAACGCCAATTTAAATATTTTAAAATTAAAATGATTCTTTCGGAAGTTAAGGATAAGAAAAAAAATTTAATCCATATTTATTCTCATAAGAAAAAGAAAAAAATTCCAGTTGCCACGCACTTTAACTATAATTTCAGACATAGTAAAACAACCATATAATAAATTCAAAGAACAAAATTGACGGTATTTTGAAATCATTGGATAACTAAACTTTTGCAGTCTTAATTTTATCAAGATCCATATATATCAGTGATAGGAAAGACTCCGTTTTTTTTTCGGAATTCCGGGAAGGCGGGATCTTAAAAAAATGAAATTTCAAAACCCGGGGAAATGCTCCGTGTTTTACTTTATATGATGGTAACAAGAACAATTTAAAAATGTGTAGGGTAATTCTTTAATTAATAACACAAAATCTTATGAAATTTAACTATTTTTTAACAAAAACCATTAACGATCTTCATTTATTGAGTCGGGCAAATAATTTGGAGTGCACGGTTATTACAAACTGAAACCGAAAAACTGAAGACGCTAATTTTCTTAATTTTAAAGGATTTCTCTCTATTTCTTATTTCGGATTTCTCTGATGCCACAAATAACTTTGAAAAATTAAAGTATTATAAAATAACTATTATTCATTGCACATTACAACGCCTGGTTTGACCTATTATTGAGCAGAACCTTCTTTCGGTAAACCTAATAAATTCGGCATATAAAGAAAGTGTTCTTAATGTACCTACTCCTTCCATGTGTTTTAGAGATTAGTTCACATATGTATTATGTTACACCGAAAGAGATACTTGGTTTTGATTTGTGTTTTGTTGCTTTCGTCACATTTGAAAATTATATTTCATAAAATAATTCTACTTTTGTCATACTTGCATTTTCAATATATCTTGTAGTAATAACTTGTCCCTGTTTTTTTTAATGAAATTCTATAATCTAGATAATGTACAGATTTAATCTATGTCAAGATAGAACAAATTAATTAATGTTTCTGAGAAAATGAGCTCCGGAAAACAACTATTTAATAATACGAAAATTGTAATTTATATAGGATTTTTTGCGGCTTCAATTTCTAATTAATTAATTCTTTCGCGGAATCTTAATACTTCTAAATACTACATAATAAATTTTTTTTCTAAATCCTTTGAAATTAATAGTATGGTTAATTGCCAACCGGAGATGAGCGGAATGAACATTTTTGAATTTCGGAATCCGAAATTGGGAATTGAAAAATGGCCTGATTCCGGTCGTATCTGGTGTAAATGAATATATGTAAAATGAATTTATGAAAGTTGGAATTACAATATAAAAGTTTCGGAATCCGGAATCTAGGACTCGGAATCCCATTTGAAAAAAAAATTGAGGATTTTGAAATTCCGTCCATCTCATCTCCGTTTTCTACTGTATAGTCAATTTAAATTTAAAACTTTAAAAAATCATAGCATTATAACCTATTTTCTTTTTCGGTTACCCTAATATAAAGTTAATATTATATTAGTAAAGAGTTAAGCATCTGCAAACATGATCTGACTTTAATACTTAAGGCTCTTGAAGATAAACAGAGTTTACAGAATTAGAAAGGAAAAACTGTCGAAGCAAGGCTTTCACTAAAATCGAGATATCCATTATAAGACATTTTGTGGTTAACTTAAATGGCCATTTCAAGCTTTGGTGACTCGTATATCGGTCCAACGACCTATTGAGTCAATATTTGGAATCAGAGTGTCGGACTCTATTAATGTACGAGTATCATCAAATTCTAAAAGGGACGCTAAAGTAAATTTCCTTGTTTAATGAGCTTACATTTTGTCGAACTCAAATGACATGGATATTGTTTCCCGTTTAATATATAATCTCGAAATCATACTTATATTTTGCTCTAAAAACATCCCATTCGCCAAATGAATTTGGAAAAAAAGGAACACATAAACGAACAATGTTCGATTAAAAAATGATCAAAGTAGGAATATTTTATCTGAATAATTTTTATTTGAAAAAAGTTGATGAAATTATATATTAATGATTAAATTTCAATGCTTAATTTGACAGTGTTAACAATTCTTTTTTCATATTTTTTTGACGGATTCATGCTGGACACATAATTATATAATCCATGATCCTTTTGAATTTTGAAATTACCTAGGTTTTCCTTGTTCTCCGATGTATTAAAGCTCTTAAAGAAAACTGTATCTATGAAAATTTGTTGTATTTCGATATGTTATAGAACGAATTATGACAAATCAAAGTAAAAAAAAAGTAAAAAAAACTTTACGTATTCCTGATTTAATAAAAAAATAATTTATAGGCTTTAAACGCTCAAAATTACTCGAATTTGTTGGAGCTATACCAGAAATACAGTCCTGGTAAGATATGTAATTTAAAGATAGTTTTAACGTATATTATGTGCATGCAGTGCCATATGCGTCTTATAAAAACAGTATTATCTTGAAAAGTTTTTAGCTACAAACACAAGGTAAAAAAATTTTTAACTACAGCGACACCATTCGAATAATTCGTCATAACTTGCTCTATAACTTATCCCAATGCAAAAAACATTCATAGATACTGTTTTCTTCAAGAGCTTCTTTTCTTCAAGAATTCAATTACATCGGAAAACAGTTAAAAAACCATAGAATTTCCAAAATTTAAAAGGATCATGCATTAAACAATTACTACCATGAATCCGTCAAAAAGTTCAAAAAAATCATTGTTTACACTGCCAAATTAAGCGTTGAAATTTGCTCATTAATACATAATTTGAGCAACTTCCTTGAAATAAAAAATCGTTCATCGAAAATATTCCTACTTTGGTCATTTCTGAATCGAACATTGTAACATTATTTGAAATCAACGTGTAAACGTCATTTAAATCTACCATACATTTTTTTTAAAAATTCAGAGCGAACATAGTTTAAGGTGAGACAGTGAAATTGACAATTACACGTGTTAATGGATAAAATGCGCTTAAATATTGCAAAATCGAAATTTTCATTTACCGTGCATCCCATCTATCTGAATCAAGACTATAAAGATAAATATGTTCAGGGATTTTCATTGGATAATTAATCAAGGTGTGTCCTACTATCTTCAATATTCAATAGAATAAATTAGATAAACCAATAAGTTCCCATTCAAAATATCCAATTTACGGGAAAAAGCAATTTAATTCTTCCTTCTCTTATCCTTATTCGTATTATTGTGTGGCTTCAAATTCTAATATTTTATAAACGTTATTTGTCGTGTGAATCCTTCTAATACATCATCTGTAAATCATATCACAATTACTAATCTTTTTATTATCAATGAACATCTATTACGCACTTATAAAGCGATACATAGAGAGATAATTAACGTTGATGCAGTAAGAGAGTGCCTTGTAAATAAATAAGAAATGAATACTATGTATCCATTGGTTTCCATGTTGTTGTTTGGAAACCACCTACCTATCCAAAATAAATAATTATCATAATAATCAATTTGACGAAAATTGTTTTAAGGTTGATTTCGTTTATTTTATGGGTTTTCCGGAAAATCGTTAAACAGGGCAATTGATTTCCAAGGTTGTTATCATTCATCGATTGGATAAATATTAAATTCGATTGCATTTCTATGGCCATTTGATTATTGTTTTTATTCTGTCCAATATTAGAGATTTTATAGTATTTTTCTACCCACGATTATTGTTTATTCTCATTGCGGTCATTTTTCTTTTCATCATATTAAACAAAGTGCTCAGACTTGCTCATCATTCATTTTTCTTACTTTTTACGCTTTTTCTTCAATTTCCTTTCTTCGGTCGCTTACTGACTTGTTTATGCTTGTAAAACTTTGCATTTTCAATGAATTTCTTTTTTATATATCTTTAAGATGTTCCGATGCATATTACTTTGGATTATATATTCATTGCATTTATCTGGAAAATGTAACATGCAATTTTCAGATAGTCTGTCTCAGATTTGAGTTATAATATATATTTTTTCTTTATTTATTTTTTCTATACTTTTAAAGTGTTTTAAGAAAAAAAATCTTTGAAAAAGTTTTAATTGGTTGAAATTTGTCCGAATTATTTAAAGGTTTTGCAATGGAATTCAATGGAATTCTTAAATTTGTAAAATGGATACTGCTTCCATAATAATCTAAACGACAGCTTTCGAATAATTTTTTCCCGTAAAGTACGAGCAAATTGCAAAAACTTCGCAAAAAAACGCCTTTCAATTTTGAAAGAGCTATAAGAATTTTAGTTTTTGAAAGGAACGTGTACAGTACCGGTCAAAAGGTTGTCAAACTCGGGTTACTGGTAAAATTTCGAATCAATACCGGCTCTCAAAACCTAGTTATGCTCGAAAAACCAAGCATTTACAACCTTTTGAATCTACGTTTAAAAAAGAAAAGAATGTGAGCAAAACTATTATATTTTTCTGCACTATACAACATTTAAACTAATTTTTCTGTTAAAGGACTTTTTCGCAATTGCTGCGCAGTCTTTTGTACTTTACGCGTACTTCGTGGCAGTGGAGTGCGTCCGCGTTACACAAAAACGTAAACCACGTCCTAGCCCAAGTAGTACCGAGACCAATGTTTAACTTCATAAACTAAATGATCAAAAAATAAGAAAACAGTGTTCGCTACGTTGAGTTATTTCGACAAAATTGTAAATTGTAGTCGGGTAATGATGAGATCTATAAAAAAATTAAACACGTCATATAAGGAAAACTAACAAGGTCCAAAATTTACATAGAAATTTTGAAAATTTAACATCGTATTTTTGTATTCTATTGTCCTTTTCAGAGATCGGTGCCGAATCAGAGAGGAAAAAAATAGAAGAAACTAAGGCTCACATTTTGACGGTCACTCTTTTCTATCTGTGTTTTTAGAGATCTTCGCCTAATGGAAGAAGAAAAATATAAGAAAAAATAATGGTCTAATTTTGCCGGCCTCTCTTTTGCATCTCATCAATGTGTGTTGTCTCAAAAAATGGATAACACACATTGAAGAGGAATAAACGGAAATGTCATTTGTGGCTGTGTGGTCGTCCAAGCGAGACTATCATTTTTCTTTTCTTGCTCTTCCATTAGGCACGATATATTAAATGTATAAAGAAATATTTTATAAGAAGTATTTATAAGAAAGTATCTAGATCCTAAGTAGCTCAAGCTGTTCTAGTAGGCTTGAGAATGCAGTTATATAATAATTTACACAATTTCTTAAAATATTAAATTCTTTATATTACCTTCGTCAACAAAGGAGCAAATAATCATCAAAACCTTTTAAAAATATAATTAATAAGATAAAGTAAAGAAGACATGAAACACTTGCTTAATTTTGGCAATTCGAGACCAGAATTTTTACTCAAAATAGGCACGTTTTTTTTTTTTTTAAATTATAGAAAATTCAATTTTTTTTCCCTTCGGAAGACGATAGACGCTTTATTGAAGTACAATTTTTTAAATAAAAACTATGTACAATGGAAACACTAGTCTTGTAAAATATTTTTGTCTCAAAGGAAGAAAACAGCTTCCTTCTGTATTTGCTCGTTTTCCGAAAAAATACGATTAAAAGATGGAGCGTTTCAAATTCCAGAACCTTTTCGTTTGGTTATAGTTAATGAATATATATTTTTTTTTTATATATATTTCCCATACTTGGGAAAGGCTGGCGCGATTAGAGTCGGGCCGGCCCCGGATGTTCGATTTTGTGGACCCGGGCCGGCCCTAAACAAAACAACATTTTAGTTTTTTCCTTATTTTTTAAATTATTGATATGTTTCTTAAAATATTATGTGTATGTTTGCTCCTCAATGGGATTAGTAGATATTTGAGAAATTTAGGGCCGATCGTCAACGTCAATGTTACATACCAAGTAATTTAAAACAAAACTCAATGTTTTTAAATATTTATTTCATGATAAAATATAAGCAAATGAATCAATAATTTGATAGAACCTTACATATTTTAAGATCCGAAACTTAAATTTTAACCTCAAATTGCGAACAAAGCTAACGATACTTGGTAATCATCAGAAATTGTTTTCTGCATCTGTTCAAGTAGACTAATATCTGATTCCATCAAATCAGCAAGGTGACGATTTAGTGGATTGAAAGCCCTTTCAGATTGCAAGTTCCAGTTGTGACTACCGCACCTTACACATAATAAAATGCGCAATGAGCTGGTTTCTTAAAAGGAGTTGCCTTGTATAAAACCTTGAATTATGGGGAAACAATAATAAATCTAATAATTATTATTCTTTATTGCTCCTTTATGCTTCCAAGTTTTTATCATGTCACGTAAAAAGACATTACATTGAGTGATGTTTGAAAAGGAGTTCCAAAAATTTCAATAGTAATAGATATCATAGGTAAATGAAGCTTTCAGGTTTTATTTTCTAAGAAATTTATAATTCTGTGAGCTTCAATGATAATGATGATGATGATAATGATGATGATGATAATGATAGGTTCTCCACCTCACAGTTGAAAAAATGTTTTTAAAATATTTTGAAAAATTACGCTTTGCTTGAACAAATGATGTTGTCAACGTTTCGAGTCGACCGAGGGATTGGGGCCGGCTGATAAAATTAAAAATCTGTGGTCCGGTCTGGCACCCAAAAAGTTTGATTTGAGCACGTTTTTGAGCTAAGCTCATTTTACTACTTTGCGTGCCATGGCCGTGAAGATATTATTAAAATTACAGAATTAAAACTTGAAAATATAACTCACCAACCTAACAAAAAATTCATGCAAAATTGGCGTGCGAGCGCTGAATTATAAACACTCAACATTTATATTTATTTCAATATCTAAACGAAATCTATCCAATTTGTCGTTTAACCTCGTCGTGTTTCCTTTCCTTGCCTCGTCATCATACTAAATCAAATTCAACACATTCCCAAAACCAATTGAAATCATAAAAAGTAAAAGTATAAATATATCCGTCATTGCTTTGTTATAAAACCGTTTAAAACGTTTCAAGTAATTCTTGTTATATGAATATTAAAATTAATCCTTTTACGGATCACCGAATGTATCTTTAATATATTTATATAAGATTTTCTTCTTGAATTATTATGGACAAATAACCACCTGTTTTTGTTACTTAAATCCATTTTAATGGGCATTGCCTTGTTTCTCATAATTATCAATTAAAGTCGAGTTGCACGATTATTTTCCACTCCAATTAATCTCAATGACTACCGAGAACCTTCGATTGTTTCTTTTACACTATATTTTTGTTTGTTTACGCAAAAGGATGGGTTTCTTTTATGGGCAATTCATTGATATTTATTCATTATATTTTCAATCGGAATATTTTTTTTAGTTTAATGATGAATAAAAGTGATCGTTTTTGTGTCATAATTCTGACTCATTCCTCCTTAAGCCTATTTTATGAGCCTTTTTCAATAACATTTTATTAAACTATAACGAGATTATTGTCATTGAATATTATAATTTTATAGTTTTTTTGTATTTCCAAAGGCTATTGAGTGCTATTTGATTTAGGTAGTTTAATAACAAGAACGACAATATATTTTATTAGTAATTATATTTCATTGTAAAAGTTTTAGATAAAATTCTAATAATTATTTAGATTTGGAGAATTTGTTAATTTTTTTTGGCATATATTAACAAGATTCAATATTTCAAATTCTAATCCCATTTTACTAAAGTTTTGTGAACTTTAATTGTCATTGTCTTCTTTAATCTATGTTTACTGCTCCAACTTTGCTCTTTAACCGACTACTCTTCTTATCAGTAGCGACAAAACAAAAATCGTCGCGGTTCCGTTAGAGTAGTGGAAATATATTTGAACATTTTTAATTACACCTTATTCCAAGGCGAAACACATATGAACCGTATCAAATTTCTATCCCGGTTTTATTATACTTATTGTTATTATTCTAATAACGGTTCTCATAATTATATGCCTACAAATTCACCTAATTTCCTTCAATGTTCTATTATATCTAAATATTTATAGAATGGAATAACAATATTGTAATTAATTTCAGCAAAACTTGGGCATCACCAGCATGAATACAATCCGGTTCAATAAGCAATTAATTGGCTTATTAATTGGATTTTTTGTATTCGTGTTTTGTTTGTTCGCATTGTTCTCGTCGAGTAATGAGCAAAACAATAGAAGGAAGATTATAAGTCGCGATATTAAATATCGATCGGATTATGCGAAGGAAGATTATCAGAGGAAGTCACCGGATATTGTGGTATGTTGTATAATGGTTTAAAATTAGTTTTGCGTGTAATTTAAGGAAGGAATTTCGAATTTTGTCCATGATAAAAGACAAATTATATGCATCCGAATCTGATACCGTATGCAAGAATGTATTTATATGTTAAATGGTGATAGAAAATTAGTGTTAAACTAGTTTTAAAAGAAAATTTAAATAATTTTAGGTGAAAAATAATAATTTAATACATAAGAGTTTGTAAAATCTTTAGAATTTACTGTTAATCGACAATCAATGATTTTCCATCGTCGTTTAACTGATAAATACGTTCTTGCATACCGCCTCTGGAATTTGGACCGTGTCTGGTATTAACTTTTCTATGAAAAGCGAATTTTCGAACGTCCAAATTAGAATATAAAATTTCACTCAGTATCTTGCAAAAAAGTGTGGACAAATTGCAAACCCATGCCATTCATATTTTATTTAAATTCATTGTTTTTACGAATTCAAAAAAAAAATGGTTGTTGAACCCTATTTCCATTAATCAACAATTATAAAAACAAATTAAATTAAATTCGAAGAAGTTACTATTAAAAATAATTAAGAATTATTGGAGGGATTGGTTTTGCAATTTGTGCACACGTTTTTTTGAAAAATTCGCACTATTCGTGGCAGTGGAGTGAAAAGGAATTCTGCCCATCTCTGATATGAAATAAGTTCAATTATCGATTCTTACAAACATGGAAAAAACAATGAAATTTCTAAAAACACTGTACCATAATTTTAAAAAAAGCGAAACATGAGTCTCTGTAATTGTGGTGCAAATGTGGTGAGCAATAATATTCTTGGCTATAAATTCCATCAGCTTTTAAGCAATGTATTATTAAAATATAAGAAATTGTAAATTCATTTTCAACATTTCTGAGTTGTTTTCAAATGGTCTCAATGAGAGCATGAAACAAATATTCAATTTATGTTAATAATTAAGGCTGTTATTAAATGTAGGAAAAACGGTAATTGCACCAGGCAAAAAATAAAATGCATTTCTGCAAAAAATCACAAATCATTACACCACCTCATTTTAAATTTCGATTTTTTTCGTTTTTATAATAAAACTAAAAAAATATATCTTAAATGAATCGAACCAGCATAATTTTGAGGAAGAATTTTAAATTAGTTCTCATTACTGGCAGATAATCAGATGAATCTGAAAAGAGGCTCGAAGCTATAAGGAAGACAAGCACTCGACATGGCTTAGTGATAAACATGAGTAAAACGGTTATTATGCCCAATAGCTATGCAGATAACGAGGACATATACTCGAATGGCACATGTCCTAACTCCCACGGAACCCGATATTTGGGATGCTGGATCAGTATGGCTTACTCGAAGAAGAAATAACGAGACGTTGCAAGCTCCAAATGTAGACCAATTCTGGCTAATTTGTACAGAAGAATCAAAGAACTCATCCTACATAATTCCGTTCCCGCTGTCTTGTATGGATGCGAAAGTTGGTCCATTTTGAAGAAGGACAGAGGTCGACTACAACGTTGTGCAGACTCGATATGATTTTATGCAAGATGCGACTATTTTGACGTGGTGGGTGTCATTCTGGATAAGAAGAAGTTAAAATGGGCTGGCCATATCGCACGGATGCCACCTCAAAGATGGTGTAAAATCACTACAGAATGGGACCCTCGATGTGGTAGTAGAAGCAAAGGAAGACCGAAGGAGCGCTGGGCGGACCCGATTCGCAAATGGATGTGCGAATATGTGCACGAAACCTCCACCAGCCGAATCAACGAAAGAAGAAGAATAGGAATTCTTGAGAAGAAAGTGGCTTGCTGCGACGTCTGGATGGTCCGCAACATTCCCGGTTGATACGGGCTAATCAAGTACTCAAGTAATGGTATACTACTCCGCAATTGTTATTGCTGAAATGCAGTTTATTTTACGCCGGGAGCAATTTCCGCTTTCCTAGATTTAAGAACGCCCATAATTAATTATTGTATTTCTCTTCATTTCATTATTTCCGTATTCTTTCAAAATGCGTGTAAGCTACTTTCACGTAATTTTATCCTGATTGTCTCAAAATATCTGAAAATTGCAATACATTCCCCGCGCCAACTTGTATGGTAATAGAATGAGTTCAGTATAGGTGCTCAAATCTAACTTTTTAGGAAGATATCAATATTTTTAGATAGTTTAAGGGAAACTTAATTGATTTATAATAAAAGTGTTTTTGTCAAAAAAGTCTTAAACATTTCCACAAACGTTTAAAGATCGCTTAATCGTTATTTTGATTTGGTGTGCATTCCCTAAATAAGTTAACGAGTGTTTAACGATACTTATTTTTATAGTTTCATTTGGCCTGAAAATGTATACGACTTCAAGTTAAATTACTTTTTCTCGTTTTACTTTTAGATATTACAAAATAATTATCCTAGAAATTTAAGTACTGTAAGCTAATTTCTTTCTTAAAACAGAGACCTTATTTAGGAATGTATTTAGGCGTTAAATGGAAAATTATTGATAAATTACCTTTTTTCAAATTAACCATAAGCTTAAATTTTATCTTTCAGATTCCTAAAAAACCCAAAGAAATTGATGGGAAAGAAGTTGATATATATGCGGATAATCCATCCAAAAATGTAGACGGCTTGGATAAACCGCAGAATGAGGAACTGAAAAAAGTTGACACGATTCTTGAACCAAATGACAAACGTGTTGGAGCAATTCCGAAGCTTGAATCGACCAGCAAGAACAGCACGAGCAACAATTTCTCAAGTACCGAAGAACGTCGAGAAAAAGTGAAAGAAATGATGAAACATGCATGGGACGGTTATAAGAAATACGCATGGGGTGCTAATGAACTGAGCCCAATCTCTAAGAGACCTAATACGCAAGGCATATTTGGTGGAAGCCAGATGCCAGCAACAATCGTTGACGCAGCCGATACATTATTTATAATGGGTCTTAAGGATGAATATAAGGATGCTCGTGATTATATCAAAGACAACTTTTCCATGTCAAAATCAACATCAACGTTGTCGGTATTCGAAACTACTATCCGTTTCCTTGGTGGACTTTTATCTTTGTTTGCATTAAGTGGCGAACAATTCTATTTGTAAGCTTTAAAAGATTCAAAACAACAAAAATGTTAATTCAAATTTAGAGAAAAGTCAGAAGAAGTGGCTGAAGCTTTGTTGCCTGCTTTTAATACGCCCACTGGAATACCGAAAAGTAATTTGAATGTTCAAAGCAAGTATGCTACAAATTATGGATGGGCGAATGGAGGGTTTATCAAAATTTTGATTTTAAATCTGAAATCAATAACTTTTTATAGTCAGTCAATTTTGGCCGAAATTGGTTCACTTCATTTGGAATTTCTCTATCTATCAAGAATGACGAAGAATCCAGTTTTCGAGCAAAAAGTGAAGAAAGTACGCGATGTATTGGAGGAAGCGCCAAAGCAAGATGGGTTATATTCAAACTATATTAATCCAGAAACTGGAAGATTTTCACCAGGTCGTCAAGTGTAAGTCGAATTCAATATTAGCTCTAGAATAACGTTTCGATTGCAGATCTCTTGGTGCGTTAGGCGATTCATTCTATGAATACTTAATAAAATCGTATATTCAAACAAATTATACGGACAATCAAGCTCATCGAATGTATTGGAATGCTAGTGAAGCTATTCAGAAACAGTAAGATCTTGATAAAAAACAGATTTGAATTATAGCCCGAGAAAAAGGACGGAATCAGGACTGTTCCATTAAATACTTATAGTGTCTATTGAGCATATACAGTTTAAAGTATCTGTAATGAACCTGAGACGCTCGTATGAAGGTTGTCTATTCCTCAATACGGAGCTACTACAGATTCGTATTTTTCCATTTATTGCATTTTCTAATATTTTTATTCTTATTGACACAACAGTCTTTAACGGAAAATTGAAAGCATTAGAAAGATTTAGGGCAAACTTGTGCAGAACCAAAAACGAAGCTTCATATCGGCAAACGAAAAATTGCGCTTTTCAGAGATCAGCAAATAATGGAAGAATAAAAAGATAAGAAAAATAATCGTCTAGTTTTGGCGGGAATTCTTTTGCATTTCATCGAAGTGTGTTGTCTCAAAAAATGGATAAAACACCTTGAAGAGGATTAGACTAAAAAAAGCTTTTTGGGCGTGTCGCCGTCTATACGAGACTATAATTTTTTTCTTAATTTCTGCTCTTCCAGTAGGCGTCGATCACTGAAAATGAGAATAGTTAAGCTAAAATATCTGAGATATTGAATTCCGTATTAGAATAATAAACTGAAGCTCATTCTCTATGAAATGTACCGTACAAAAATAATAATAATTTCGCTCGTGTCTGGTGGTAACATTTATATGAAAAGCGAATTTTCAAAAATCGGTATTACAATGTAAAATTTCGGGATCCGGAACAGGAAATCGAAAAATGAACAGAAAGCTGAATTCCCACCATCTTTCTTCATCACCTTAATAAACCATATTTAATTTCAGTATGATTAAAGTCTCAAAAAAATCGAATCTTACATATACGGTCGAATTATTTGGAGTTCAAGAACAACACAAAATGGGTCACTTGGCATGCTTTGTTCCAGGGATGTTTGCACTTCAAGCAATTAATGAGGACAGCGAGGAAAAAAAGGTTTTAAAAGGCATTCAGTGATTGCAAATAATGTCTATACATATAACAGGAAAAAACTATGAAATTGGCTGAAGATTTAGCAAACACGTGCCATGAGAGTTATATTAGAAGTGAATCAGGAATCGGCCCGGAAATGTTTTATTTCAACTTACAGGACGAAGCTACTAGCAGGTTTGGTTTATATGATTTGGATTTAAACTCACAACGGTTTAAATTAATATAAATAGATAGATTAATATAGAAATACTATTTTCACAAAATATAGGGGTTTATTATTTAAGTGAACCTTAGAAAATGTTTCCAAAAAACTGACTTAATGAATTTTATCCCGGGAATATTCTTCTATTTACTATTTTAAACAAATTAGTTAATAAAATTACATATAATAAAATTATATCACTAGCTAGTGGACTAGCATACATGTATAGGAGTGATGGGAGGCACCACGTTTTTTGGAATTCCGGGGGGGGGGGGGGAATATTTAAAAAATTCAAAAATTTTAATCCCGGGACTTCCTTTTTCTCTACCCAGGACCCGGGACTCAACTATTCCCTATAGGAACCGGGACTTCGATTTTTTTGTTCAATCTTATTTTTTTTTAGCAAACGACTTTCCGCATTCCTACTCGTCGTAATCTTTATAGTAACAATTCGAATATTTAGATATTTGATTCATCCTTTAAATAAATTTGGTTTTAATTTAAGAATCGCGTAACAGAGAGAATGTCACTGTTCCAGGTCCCGGATAGAGGGTGACTTCCATTTTCAATACCCGAGACCCCTTTTTTTAGGAAAATACCCGGCTTAGGGGAGACCGGGGGAGTCCCTCCCATCAATGATGAATAGCAGGGTCCCGGAAGTCCCCCCTTACCCGGGACTCGGAAACGGGACGGGGAATTTCTTTGTCATTCTCACTATTATCGTTGTCTTGATGATCACATGATTTATTATGCGCAGGCGTATTCCGCCTGCGCTATACTTGGGTTGAGGCTGAAACGACGAAGTTTAGAGTTGAGAGCCGAAATTAAACTTTGAATTAGATCATTTTTCGGTTTGTTTTTCAAATAGTTTCAATAAAAGGTTTAGAAAATAGTTTATTTGACAAAGGGATGTCCAGGTCCCGGATCCCGAGTTTTGAAATTTTCAATTTTTTAAGTCCCATCTGCCCGGAATTCCAAAAAACGAGGTTCCTCACAACACTCATGGATATCCATCAATTTTTAAGTTTTTAGGTCCACCATATAATTCAAAACCAATGCTTGATATTTTGGCTTAAAGTCCCATGGCCCTAGCTAGATTTAAGCCTAGCCCAAAGCTAGATTTTTGGTATTGATCGGGTAAAGGGGGGTTAATTTAATTTTTTGTATGTTTCCTAATCAAAAGTTGTGCTTTTTTAATTACATTCCTGGTGCGAAAAATCCAGTTTTTAGAATATAACAAGATTAAAATTGAAATTGTAAGAAGTATAATGTTCTTCGATCAAGTAATTTATTATTCGATTGTTGTCTGAAATTTAAAATAACATTTGTAGAATTAATATTTACCGTATATTTTTAAGGCATCATGAGAATGGTTACATACATAGACCGGAAGTAATAGAAGGCTGGTTCTACTTATGGCGATTAACTGGAAAACAAGTAACTTCATCACAAACGCCACATTCAACTTTCATTAAAAGAATGTTTTTTTAGAAATACAGAAATTGGGTTTGGGATGCCGTACAAGCTATCGATAAATATTGTCGTGTTGAGTCAGGATTTGCAGGCTTGCAGAATGTATATGATCCTTCGAAGGTTTGTTTGTTTGTTTATACTCATTGAGATAATAGATATGTGAACTTTTAGGGTTATGATGATGTTCAACAATCCTTCCTCCTTGCTGAGACATTCAAATATGCTTATCTAACATTTACAGACAATACGGTGATCGATTTGAACAAATGGGTTTTCAATACAGAAGCTCATCCCTTGCCAATTCTTGAAAATTAGGATATTTTAATTGTTAACATTTTATGTATTTAATACGCGGTTATACTGTTATTCTAGAAAAATCTGAAACGGGGATTTTTAAAAGCAATTTTCTTGTTTTATGTTGTTACGCTGTTTGTCATACAAACTTAATAAATTAATATTAATAAATTGAATTATTTTGTTGTCAATTACCAGCTCAATTTACAAGGATGAGGTAAATTTCAGGTAACTATCGTTTGAATTTTTAGTCTTCGCGCCGACGTGAAACAAAATAGTGACGTAAATAAAAATTTTGCTAACGTCGAATGGCGGAAAATTATATACATTAATACATTTGACGAGAGTACGAAGCGTACTCAAATAGATTTTTCTTATGAAAAAACTCGGTCGCGTGGGATGATTCACTTTTTGGCGGAATGCTAGCAGGGATTTCGTTTGATTCTTGTTCGCTCGACTTTGACAGTTTCCGGGCTGAGAGAACGGAAACAGTTCTTCATCCTCCAGAACGGTTAAACTTGCTTACTTGATTCTCCGTCGTCATTCCGACAGCGTCGAGATGCGGACCAATTCTCTCCAGAGTGTTCGGCTTCGCCTTGTCAATGTTGACCAAGACCGACTTCTGTTCGAGAATACCGATTCTTCTCCGTTTCGCCCTGCTGGTAGACTTCCCGTGGACGAATTTCGCGACCCAGAGCTTGGCTGTGTCCAACCACCTTCCCTTGGATCTCACTCTCGCTCTTGACCAGCCTCGTGGATCCCATTGTGAAAGAATTCCACCTCGTGTCCGGCAGCCTTGCGACATGTTCAACCCAACTGAGCAGCTTCCTCCGAACTAGCAAATGAACCGAAGTCGAGCCTTTGACCTTGGCGTGAAAGCAGATAATGTGAGTCCTTTGGAGCCGTTGGAGAGTTTCCTTAGAAGGGTTTTTCGCAACCGTAGAGAAAAGCCGGAACGATGTTCTTGGGTACTAGCTCTCTTTTTCCTTTTGCTGGAATATTCGGAAATAGAGGCTTGCATTTGTAGAATGCCGCCCAAGCTTCCTTGTTTCTTCGGGAAACCTCCTCTTTCAACCCACCGTCGGTCGGGGTGAATCTTGTATTTGGCACCAGCTACTGATGAGCAGAACTACCGGAAAATATGAGGTAGTCGTTGTGCAGGATCATCGTCTTCGTTGAGTTGACTTCTAGACCGTGGTTTCTAGCCTTTTCTTCGAGTTGATTATTTATTCTGAGGAACTTCCAATTAGCACCACGTCGTCGGCGAACTCGAGTCGTTTAAAAAAATCTTACCATCAACTCGTATACCTTCCCATTCTTCCACTCTATCCTTGCCGGATTCATCGAGAATCATCTGCAGAGAAAATGCGAACAGGGATAGCGATACCGAGTCACCTTGACGCACCCCTCTTTTTAATGGTATTCCGATTGACTTCCCATGGATTTTGATTTCTGCAGTACCTCCTGGCATCATTCTCTTTACTTAATTAATAAGGTAAGGCGGAACGCAAGCGATGTGTAAAGAAAGGCCTATCGATTCATGGGAGATTCTATCGAAAACGGCCGAAAAGACTATTAGAGCAAGCACCAGAGGGATTTTGAATTCATTGCATTTTTCAATGAGTTGCAGGACGGAATGGATATTGTCGATGCATGATCTTCCAGATTTGAAGCCTTGTTAAGATTCTTCCAGGTATCTAATAATTCGTATAGATATGATTTCCTTCGAAAAGAAATCCTTCCTATGAAGTTCAATTATCAAGCCTTAAAGCATGGAAAAACGATGAAATTTCTAAAAACATTGTAACAACATTTTTAAAAAAAGCCAAACATGAGTCTCTGTAATTGTGGTGCAAATGTGGTGAGGAATAATATTCTTGGCTATAAATTCCATCAGCTTTTAAGCAATGTATTATCAAAATATAAGAAATTGATAATTCGTTTTCAATATTTTTAGTTATTGTCTCAATGAGAACATGAAACAAACATTCAATTTATGTTAATAATTTCTCTGTTTTTCATTAAATTTCCAGATAAAATCAGATTTATTACTTTTATTTTTTATGAAAATAAAATTGGAATTATTAATTTACCATAACTTGATAATAATAATAACTTACAAAATGTGAGTCAACTATACTCTTGTCATTATATATATATATATATATATATATATATATATATATATATATATATATATATATATATATATATATATATATATATATATATATATATATATATATTAAACATCATTTTACGAGGGAAAAGAAATTATGTGACTTATGCATAAGTCACATAATTTAAGTCACATAACTCACATAAGCTTATGTCTAATAAAAATATTTCTTTATCCTAAATTAGTCTAAAAAAAAGTTAGAAAAACATTTTTTAAGAATAAATTTGTAAAAAACGTGATCAATTTCGTTGATCTTTCGTCGACTGTGAAGGTAATTGTTTGCAATTGGACTATTGAAATTCATTTTTATTTAATAAAATTGACCATTTAGAAAACATATTAACCGCATAAGAGGTAACTTCTTATCATGATTTGAATAATATATCTCGTCAATTTATAACTTTTGGAGCGTACATAGGACAATTTTTATGTTAACCAAAAACAATTTTCGTTCTGTGTCTCGAAAAAAATATAGTGGAAAAAATAAAAATAAATTATTCCGGTTGTTGAAATTTTAATGATACCTGAAAATTTATACAAACCGCAACAAATTTCCCTATATATAAGATAAAATTGAAACATAACTGAGCTGATAACAAATTACAGCAAACTTCGACATTGTTTAAAATGTCCGTTCTGCAGGAAGGATAAGCGAGGCTTCGCGAGGTGTACTAGCTTATAACAGAATATGCGCGCTATCGACCATTATTTTTGTCATCATTATTTTTATTTTATTTTTAAAAATAAGTTATTCTTAAGCGACGAATAATTATTTAGAGTCTATAATATCATCTATAAAAAGCGCTCGTGATTTATATGTTCAATTTTTAGAAAATGCCAGATCATTTGGGAGATGATATGCGTAAAACCAAAAAAGGTGAAACAACCGAAGAAGAAAAACCATTCCAAGGTAATAGTTGTATTCTATTTTTTTATTATAACATCATAATTCAGCGTTGGATGAGGGAGATATTGCCGTCTTAAAACGATATGGACAGGGACCATATGCTGAACAGTTAAAACAGTTGGAAACTGATATTGAAAATTGCTTGAAAAAGGTTGTTCATAACAGTTCACATAATTATGGATTTACCTTCTTTAAAACTAACTAAAATTATATTTATTAATACCAGTTTGGTAAATATCTAGTCTTTGTTTGAATAAGAAAAGCATTTCTACTAGAAAGAATAGTTCTAATCAATACGCGGAGAAATTCATAATACCTCATTAATTTTAATAAAAACATAATTTTCATATTTAAAATTCATTAATATTTTTCGATGAAAATAAAAATCGGGAACCGAACTTGCACCTAACTTGCTTAAGTTAAATTTAAAAGTTACAAATTATCATAATTTTATTGTAAACTGTTTTTTTAACCAATTATTCTTTCATCTTTGTTAAAAAGTTGTAAATTGAAAGTCGAGATCAACTTTTTTTGTCATAATTTTTATTGTCGTGGTGTTTAATGAAAAACCAGGGTTAAAGGAGCATTCCGAATAATAAAATGGTCTCGCTTGGACAGGTTTAGATTTAATTTGAAATTTGTTTATTATTTCGATCCTAAATATAATAAATTATACAAAAAATTTTATTATAATAATTATTATGTTGATTTAACAACCAATTTAGTAAGAGAAAACAAAATGAAACAAAATTATGATGAAAAAAAGCGAAATAATAAACAAATTGCAAATTAAATCTACACCTGTCCAAGCGAGACCATTTTATTATTCGGAATGCTCCTTTACCCCTGATTTTTCATTAACCTACACCACGACAATATTTCAAAAGACATGTTACCATATTCAGCGAAATATTAAGCTATATTAATAACTCAGTATAGTGTATTTCAAAATAGTTGACGACGCAATCACGCTGCAAATACGGCATACTAATTCAAAATCATTTTCAAATCGATTATTTTATTTTATTTTTGTGACATTTTTTAATTGTTATTGCTTATATTTCACGTTTATTAATTAAAAATTATTAAAATAATCGATTTGAAAAAGAATTTTAATTAGTATGCCGCATTTGCAGCGTGATTGCGTCGTCAACTATTTTGACATACACTATAAGTATAAAAATAAATTAATAATAATATGCATCGTTAAAAAATTTGAAATAGTCTATTGTGATTATTTATTTCATATTCAGGTTAACGAGCTTTCTGGAGTCAAAGAATCGGATACAGGTCTTGCCCCTCCAGCGTTATGGGATATAGCTGCGGATAAACAGGCGATGCAACAAGAGCAACCACTACAGGTTGCTAGATGTACAAAAATTATTACTAGCGATAAACATGATCCACGCTATCTTATTAATGTTAAACAATTTGCCAAATTTGTAGTGGAGTTGGCAGATTCAGTTGCTCCTACTGACATTGAGGTTAGTAAGTAGTTTTTTTACCGACGGGGGTTTCTTGACTGAACGCATGATTTTGTATTATTTTAGATTTACATATTATTTATTGTAAAAGTCATTATCATTATTCAGAAGCGGTTTGAGTCTTGAAGCTCTAACGTGAAAGAACAGTAATTATTATAATATTCTTTTTTAGGAAGGAATGCGAGTTGGTGTAGATAGAAACAAATATCAAATTCATCTTCCCCTACCTGCCAAAATTGATCCCACAGTCACAATGATGCAGGTCGAAGAGAAACCAGATGTGACGTATTCTGATGTTGGAGGATGTAAAGAACAAATTGAGAAGCTTCGCGAAGTTGTTGAAACTCCACTCCTTCACCCAGAAAGATATGTAAACCTCGGAATCGAACCACCAAAAGGAGTATTGTTGTATGGACCCCCTGGTACGGGAAAAACCCTTTGTGCACGTGCTGTAGCAAATCGTACCGATGCGTGCTTTATTCGGGTTATTGGTTCTGAATTGGTTCAGAAATACGTTGGTGAAGGAGCGAGAATGGTTCGTGAATTGTTTGAGATGGCAAGAACAAAGAAGGCCTGTCTTATCTTTTTTGATGAAATCGATGCCGTTGGTGGAGCTCGGTATTTATATTATTTTTAATCTTTATTTGATTTGCTTTAGTTTCGATGATGGTCAAGGTGGAGATAATGAAGTTCAACGTACAATGCTTGAATTGATTAATCAACTTGACGGATTCGATCCCCGTGGAAACATAAAGGTTATTTTGTGTATTGTTTGATAAATAAAATGATTTTTAGGTGTTGATGGCTACTAACCGACCAGATACTCTTGATCCTGCTCTCATGAGACCAGGTCGTCTCGACCGTAAGGTTGAATTCGCTCTTCCAGATTTAGCTGGAAGAGCTCATATTCTTAAAATTCACGCTAAACAAATGAGTGTTGAAAGAGATATTCGTTATGATTTACTCGCTCGGCTATGTCCTAACAGTACCGGAGCTGAAATTCGATCAGTTTGTACAGAAGCTGGAATGTTTGCTATTCGTGCAAGAAGAAAGGTTGCTACCGAGAAGGACTTCCTTGAAGCAATTAATAAGGTTCTTATAATACGGGATATAGTATTTATTATTTGTTTTACAGGTTATAAAGGGATACGCCAAATTCAGTGCAACTCCGCGTTATTTGACACACAACTAATATCCATATTGTCTTAATTTATTCCTTTTTGTAACTAATGGTTTCTCTCGTTGTACAGTACATTTATCTTTATTCATTTTAAACGAGTATAAATCATTTTGGAATTATGAAGATTTTAAAATATTTTATCGGTCGCGCGGAAGCCTAATTTAGTCACTAAAAATTATTAATTGACTAGGTTTTATATTCTTTTTTATATACTACGACCCACTGAGTCAGAACGCTTCGATGGCGTTCAATTTTCTTGCAACCGAGTTCTGCTTTTCCCAATATATTTAAAAGTATGTAAGTAAGTTTTCCCCATCGTTGTTTCAATCGGCCTCAGGCGGAATTCCGGCCATTTTTCGATTTCGAATTCCTACTCGATTACCTAACTTGTACGATAGCTAGTAAGCTCATTTGGATTCATCAGTGCACACCAATTTGAATCATTAACGTCTGTTCCTAAACAATTTTGATACTCTTGGACAATATGATGATTACAATTCATAAAAAAACCTATATTTCACTATCTGCGTGGAAATTCGTATAAAATCCCATATACTATAAATATTCTGGCCCCTCAGGCCTTTCAAAAATTGCGTATAGCACCCGTGTTTCAGGGGCTATCGCGGGCAATTGGGAAAAGTTTTCAACCAGCAATAAACGCACCTCGGCAAAGCCTCATTGGTCACGTTATCGCCCCAGCGCAAAGCTATCGAAAACAGCCAGCCCTCCAAAGGTCTATCATGTGTGTGCTGGACAAAAAGTGGTTAACGTTATAAACCAACGATGTGTTTTATTCTTAGAGCGTTGCGTATGTGACGCGGCTGCCTATTTCGAATTTTCATTCAAATTGTTTTGTGTTTCTTTTCTATTTTTGCAGTGATTTCCTTTAACTTACTTTGAATACTTGTTCTTAAATACTTTCTTAAATACGATGAATAGTTTGTTGAAAGTTAATTATTCATTTACATTTAAATATATATGAGAATCTTTACTTTATGTTATAAGCGTCGGTAAAATTTTAGAATATCAAATTTTGGTTTCTTTAAGTCAATCGATTCTAATAATTTTTGCATTGACAGATTCCTAAAAAGTTAATATTGAGACGTTTGTAACCTTATTCCTATATTACTGCATTGACGTTTGATTTTTTCAGATATATAATTTTGGTTGAAAAAATAATCGACAATGACGACGTAAGTGAATTTTTCTAATATTTACACCATAAATTCATTAATTTAGACAAGTAAAGCCAAGGTCTGAAATGACAGCTGAAGAACTTGCTGCCAAAGAACAGGAAGAGTTCAGCGTTGGACCTCTTTCTATTTTAACGCATTCAGTTAAAAATAACGCTCAGGTATGCCAGCGTCAGAATATGAAAATACAGAATATATACTTCGTTTTTGCAATGTTTTCAGAAACCAATTTCAGTTGTAAAATTCAGGCTAACGAGCCTATTTTTTGGATAAATAATGCATAAAAGTTGGTCTCGACTTTACGTAATTAGGAAATTTACTACATTTTGCTCTTCCATCTCATACATTTTGTCATTTTTTTTATATGATCGAAAGCTTCACTGAAAATTAATAACAAATTGATTGAAACTTAAGTTGCCTGTTTTTCCAATTATGACAAGTTGAGCCCAACACGTTTTCGGGAAATTTTCTAATAAAAAGATCCAATTTTCAAAACGACTTCCAAAAATAATTTGTATCATCATTTAGATCCTTATTAACTGCAGAAACAACAAAAAGCTCCTTGCAAGAGTTAAAGCTTTTGATAGGTAATTTTTAAAAAAATTGAATGTCATGGAGAAATGTTTTAGACACTTCAATATGGTATTGGAAAATGTGAAGGAATTGTGGACTGAGGTGCCAAAGACTGGAAAGGGAAAGAAGAAGGCAAAGTCTGTCCCTCGCGATCGTTTCATCGCGAAAATGTTCTTGCGTGGTGATTCAGTAATTCTTGTTGTGAAAAACCCATTATTGGCCGCAGAATAGAACAGATTTCCCGTACGGTTTTAATTATTATAAATTATTTCTCTTGACGAGCATATGTAATTTTTATTGTTACTTTTTTCCCAATGATCTTTGTTGTTTCTTGAATTTATGTTGTAATAAATTATTTAAAAAGTATTTAACGTTTATTTGCAGTTGGTGATTGATTGATCTTATTAATTAAAACTGACCATTTTCGGTGTTAATAGGAAGTTGAAAGAATTATATTGAATTCGTCAGCCCAACATTCCTAGTAGGACAATAAAAAATAGTCTCATTTGAACTTATACGTGGAAAATAAAATTGATGATATGGTAGAACGCCAATGAATCTAAAAATTGGAGCTCTGCAAGCACCGTTCACTCAACTAGGTAATTCAATATTGAAATTTTGAATTTTTAGGAAGGCCCATAAACTAGACGTAAAATAGTCTGTAAATGATACCTGGAAGTATAAAAAAGACGTTCAAATTGGGAAACTTTATTTTTCATTTGACGTGTGTTAGAGAAAAATCTGAATTATGGAAAAGTGAGGCACTAATATTGGTATTTTTTCATTGCCACAAAGCTTTTCCTTGTTGCAAAAAGGAAATTGTAAATTAATATCATTTCGTAAAATTTTAAGAACCGTATGCTTTGTAAAATTCCAAGTAAGTAAGTAACCAAGTTTAAAATAGGAAGGATAATGATCAAAATACCGACTGAGATAGTGAATGGAAAAGAGAACAACGACAAACAACGTGCAGAATAGAAAAAGAAAACATGTTTATAAAGAGCGTTCAATAAAATATCATTCAGTATTATTCGCCGTTTAACATTAAATAGGTACTAATACAATTTGTTCAGAAATATGCCGTACATTCGAATGGTAACAAATGTGGATGGTGCTAAGATCCCGGAAGATTTTGAAGTTCATTTGACCAATGAAATCGCTAAAGCAATGTCTAAGCCAGCAAATCGAATTGCTGTGGAAGTTTGTGTGTTTTTAATTCCTATATAAAAGGAAAAATAATTGTAGATTGATGCAGGAGCGCGTCTCGTTCATGGTTCTACAAAAGATCCAGCTGCCGTTATTAACGTAACAATGTATATGAATCTTGTAATATTTCTATTAATTTCCAGATTCAATCAATTGGTTCAATTTCTGCCGAGAACAACATCGCAACGTCTAAAGCTTTGACAAGCTTATGCGAAACTATCAACATCCCGAAAGACAAGGTTTTCCTACCTTCATTCTTTTATAGTCGTCGCCAAATGCGATTACCACCGCAAAATGTGGCGCACTTTTTTAAATATTATTTTTTTATTTAATTTTTATGATTATTATTATTTTCCACATTTATTCCACGATTGAAACAACATCTAAACAATATTATTCAAATTATTTAAGGAAAAACCGTGTAAAACGAGCCTAAACAAGAAACTAATCATAAAAATTAAATTTTAAAATAATATTCAAAAAGTGCGCCACATTTTGCGATGGTAATCGCATTTGGCGACGACTATATAATTTACTTTTTCACAGGTTCTGATTTTCTTCAACAATATGTCTCGTGAAAACGTTGGATTTAATGGGACTACTGTCGCTGCTTCGACATAGAAGATTATTATAAAGTACCATTTAGTATTGAACAGTTATAATAAAATATTTATTGAATTTCTATTCATGTATTTTACAAAGTTAGACTCTGGCGCGTCCAGCAACAACGGCGTGTTCAATTCCGCATTCGTTGGTTCCGCGGAGGATCTTGAAGAAACCGTTCTCTCCCCAGTTGTATCCCCATGAGTTGGCAACGAGCCAGTATGGCTTTCCGGCCTCAGTTCCCCATCCGATGATCTTGATGGCGTGTCCTCCGAGAAGAGCTCCTCCGGTGTGCTGAAATTAGCAATTCATAACTGGAAAAGTTATGAAAAACTTACGTGGTAGACTCCGTTTCTGTACTTGTAGAAGTCCTCGTAGACGCTGAAGGCTCCCGAGACTGGTCCGTTGTTCATGATTTCAGTTTGGATGGCAGCGACGTTCTTGGCGACGGCGTAGGCCTTGCTTCCGAAGTGCTTGTCTTGTTCATAGGTCTTTCCGTATCCGCTCTTGCAGGTCTTGTGGCAAGCTGGGGTTGGGGCCTCTCTGCAGTTGGATGAAGTGCATGGGGCAATGGTGTATGGCATGCAGCCTCCCTCCTCGTAGTCTCCTCCGGTGACGACTCCCTTTGAGGTCCAGTAGCGGAGCGACTCGATTGGGTATCCTCCTTCGCATCCATCACCGCACATTCTTCCGCAGCAGGCGAGTGGGTCTTCTGGGGCGAGTTCTGGTTGCGACTTTCCGTTGGAGTCAATGCAGGTACGGTCGGACATGGTTTCGGTGGTGGCGAAGGCCCAGCACGATCCGCAGTTGGTTTGGTCACGGATCATCTTGATGGTCTTGCAGTGTGGCCAGTGGGTGCGGGCGTCGAAGGTTTCTGGGATCGAAGCAGCGACCTCGTTGACGGCGGTGGCGAGGAGCTCCTCAGAGTGGGCAGCGGCGTATTTTGGGTTCATGACCTTTTGCTTCATCTCCTCCATCGTGACTTCGGAGTGGTCGACGAAGAAGTCGGATTGAGCGCTGTTGACATAGTCAACAAGCTCACGTCCGGTGAGCTTCTCAGCTTGAGACGAGAAGTCTTGAACGACGAAAGCGAGGGTTGAGGCACAAAGTGCAGCAAGGATCAAAAATTTCTAAAATAACAAATGGGTTTAATGGAACTAGTAAACTGAGTCAACTCACCATTTTCGATGGAATTTTTTGAGCGAGTGCTAAATTACTCGGCAAAAATGTTTGCTTAAATACGACTAATTCTGATATCGAACTCTCTTATCTGTAACAAATTGTTGATTTTTCCTGATTCTAAATGAAAGCGCGAAAAAATGCAATCGTGACAAAACTGCACATGATAAGAACTCATTAAACTGATATTTGATTCTCCTATTTCTCGCTACTGTCGCATAGAAATCATTTCAAATACGTTATGTGGCACCAATTAACACGTGTCATTTTCAATTATGCTATCATTTCTATCAAAGTTGTGCGCTTGCGAAACCGGAATCAAGTCGTAAGTTGATCTGGGAAGGCTCGTGTTCGAACTGATAACTATTCTCATTATTACAAGACAATTGAGTTCGTTTTAGACCATTTTTATAAAAAATCATTTTCTGTGTTTTTTATAACTTGAGGGTTAATCAATTTACTGTATTCATAATTTAATTCTCCATATATTTCATAGATCGTTTAATTAAAGCAAAAAATATTTAATATTTTCTAAAGTATTCTATTAATAAAAAGTGATCATTTCAATTTGGGTATCTTTTTACCTTCCAGACTCGGATAAACTTCTCTGAAACTGAATCCATGTCTTCCTCTTCTTAACCATGTCCAGTCAAGATCAAGGAGATTTTCAAATCTCTCTTGGATCACAACAATTATTGAAAAAAATGCGGAAGGTATATACTAACCGTCAGATAACTCGTGGATTTTTCTGAACCTTTGTTGCAATACATCCCATAGCCAAGTTTTAATAAAATCCGAATCGATTATATTTTAAACTCGTGGGCAACTTTCTTACCTGACTTTTTGTTTTTAAAATCTTTATTATCAATTTATCTTTATAAACCAAGCTTCAAATGATCATGGTAGAGAACACTCATTAGATAAGTTCTTTCTTTAATTTTCGGAGCATTTAAACGATTCTCCAACACAATCGCGTGCATCCTCTTGGGTGACAGAAAACCTTGATACGTTCACGTTCATGTCATCTTTACCAAATCTATTTTGATAATTGATTTGAAGAAGTCCTTCACTTAACCATAGAGATAATAAAATTTCGGTTTTAAATAATCAAAGCGTCGAAAAAAATGTTCCAAGTATGATTTTAATATGACAAATAGATATTGTAAACTTTACATACAAAACCCTATGTTTATAACGAATTCTAGACATTTACAATTTAAAATTTATTGAAACTAATATGATCTCAAACGCAAAGAAAAACTGGTTCTTCCGTCTTTTAAAACTGAATTATACATCAAAACATCCATCAGTTTCGTAAATAAACGGTGACGGAAATTACCTCTAACGAATCTATTATAGCTGGAATTTATTCAGCTGGAATTTATTTCTTCTAAAATGATATCGATAGTTTAGCCTGAAATTGGCCTGCCGAAAAATTATAATTTTTGAAAAGCTTAAAAACTTTCAAAAAAATTGCTTTAAAATATAGGATTAGAAGAGATTCAGCAATTCAAGGAGACGAATACTATATTCTTCTAAACAAAAAATGTTTGACAGACGCTGACGAGAAAAGCTACCATCTTGTTGAATATTAGGAAGTAGCTGTCGACAGTGCTACATGGGGTCTTTAGCTCGTGCCGGCACGAGAATTATGCCTGAGACTGAAACAACATCAACAAGACTGTTTACGATCCTAGGCATTTTAAAGCTCCCCGGCGGAATGCTATTTTGGGAAAATAAACAGAACTACATGATCATCCATTGTTCCGAGAAGGTATCGGATGATATTATATACTGTTTGTTATTGCTAATGGATTAGTTATTCCTTTATTCCTCTACCTATGCTCCGCTGCTATATTATTTTGAATAAACTACTTTGAATATTCCGCTCTTTTAGTCGACATGAAGCATCGACCAAATGGAGGTTGACTAAGACCCACACGAGAGAAGTGGCGGCGTAAGAGCTCGACATACATTAAGGGTATTGATGGAAATGACAACAGAGAAGGCTCGTCAATTGGTAGAATAGGCAGAAAATGTTGAAGCACCGCAGAAAATCTGCTTGTTATAAAGGAACTTAACAGTCGACAGTAGAATCGACAGTAGAATCGACAGTAGAATCGACAGTGAAACTGACAGCGTTCAACATCAACAAGAAACAATAGAACGAAAATAGGAAAACATATTTATTTTTCAGCAATCAATTAGCCAATCAGAATCACGAAAATTATCCAAGGTAGCACGATTGATCAGTTCTAGCCTTGAAAACTTGTCCTCCGCTGCCGCCTGAGCTTCCTAAACGTTAGACTGAATAAACAATCCCTTCCAATAAAAGACAAACCACCACCACCGCTGCTTCCTCCACCGCTTCCTCCGCTGGCATAATCTTCACGAGCATATCCCGAAGAGGAGGCATTGGATCCCATGTATCCAGACGAGTATCCTCCGGCCGACATGTAAGCTGATTTGTCACCCATTGTTGATGTTTTGATATGTTCAAATGCACAAGTGTACAATGATGTTGAATGAGCAAATCATATCCTATTTATACGAACTTTCCAAAGATTATTCGTTAGATAAGAATATTTTTTAATTTATTTAACAAACGTTTTGAAGAATGTTAAAATATAAACTATATTTTTTGAGCTATTAATAGTAATGACCAGGTAGATTTCTAAAAAAATAGTTTACGTGATCTGAGTCAGATGGAGTTCATTTCCCCAACTTTTTCAGTGAACTTTGTGACGGTTATTGTTGAGTTGAAGAATAAGTTCGTAGTATTTTTATATTATCTTTTGTTTCACAAAAATATCTTGTTGTCTGGCAAAGTGGATATATTTATCTGATAGCGCTTTTTCTGCTCTACAAAACTGTGTTTTTAGTTTGTTCTGAAATTATAAACTTTAATCATTTTCCAGGCTTAGAAATTAACTATTCCGGAAGCAAAATAGTTTTCCAGCTGCGCCGCGTAAATTAGGCTATTCGACTGAAAAGACCCGATGCCATCTTGCTCCACGACAACGCCAGGCCGCATGTTGCACAAGTCGTCAAAACCGCCCTCAAAGAGCTCGAATGGGAGGTTCTTCAGCATCCATAGTACTCTCCAGACCTTTCTCCATTCGATTATTACCTTTCCACTCTCTGTCAAAACAAATGTGGGGTGTTACCTTCGATGGCAAAGAGGACCTCAGAAACTGCCTCAACTACTACTTCGACATCAGACCGGGCGATTTTTGACGGAACGACATCAACAAATTCATCGAGAGGTGGGAGGAAGTCGTAAACAGTAACGGTGAATACATAATTGATTAATTTATTATTATAATTGTTGTTTTTTGTTCAAATAAATCTCTATGAAAACAGCTCTACGAACTTATTCCTTAATCCAATAAATATAAGCAAGATACAAATTAAATATTTTATTACAATTAAGGCCCAACTGTTTAAAAAACATTATTATACATAATTATTTTTAAACCTATTTGATTGTAAAAGAAGTGAAATTAAAGTATATGTTCATTTTCAATTAAAAAAAACAGTTAAAAGGAGAACGCCGGTCGAAAATGTCGATTTCAAGAAATTTAACCTCAAAATAAACAGAAAATTCAAAAAATTTTAAATTAAACGGTTAAATTAACAATCATCTTATTATGTGGCGTTTCTTACGGTCATTATTTTGAGTGTCAAACTTAAGCGAAGATAATAACTTTGCGGTTTTTTCCTTACAACGGTAATTGTTAAAATTCTAATTTAAATAGGATTGTCTTAAACAATCTAAATGCATTAATATCTTTATAGAAAGTTAGTTTTTAGCATGTCTACTGAGATCCTTTTATTACCCAACCAGTTGGCGTGCCAGTTAAGGAAAACCACTCGGTGGGTGGTTAGTACTTCCTGACATATCTTTTAGTGAATGGTAGAAACCTATTCCATAGATCCTCGTAGAAAGCTTTGAAAGCATGAATGTCTTACCCACCATCGTGGTGAGCTGTGTACTCCATACACGATTCTTATCTTCTCATTTTAAGCGAAACTTACTATTTCTTGGCGCCAAATATTTGATTAAAACATAAGCTCAGAAGTCATTAAAACCTAACATATCCTTAAGATCTAAAGTCTAGGAGATATTTTAAGAGATTCCAGTAATATTACCATAAAAGTTATTTGTTAATCTTCACGTGGATTTTAATAGAATCCGTTTAAAATTTGCAGAATTCTTATATTCATTTGACGTGTTGGTGGATTTCTATAAGTATCCGTGCATATGTTTGCGGATTTTTATTGATTTACTCGGTGAATAAACTATTACTGAAAATTTACGAATAATTTATTATGGGATATAGCGTCAATTAAAAATTAACAAAAATTCGCTATTTTTTAATAAGTTGTACTTCTTCGTGTTTTACAAGTTTTTGCTAATTTGAAGTTCACTTTCTTTACTTTGAGAAAAGTTATGAAGTAAAACTTTTTGTTTGAACAGTACTGGAATTGTAAGTACTGGGAGTTTTCTAAGTTTGCAAAACTCTAGTGTTGTTAAAAAAACGTTATCTTAAAAGAAGGTTCCTCATCTTCGGGATGTGTGATTATGAAAGGGGTGGACCCGGTGAAGAAAGCAGCAGTGGCCGAGTTTTTAATACTAAGGGTCCGGTCGCTTATATTTTCACCTATTGTAAATCTAGTGTGGTGTCGAATGTGTGGGAGTAGGTAAGGATCCCGGGCGTAAAGATGTTTTTTATTTTCATTTTACTATTATACATTGGCGTCCAAAAGTTTGCAACACCCACACTAACCAGCTGTTTCTTATATTACTGTAGGACAACAGCTGAAATGAGTGATCCAGTAGATTATCCGTCACGGAAAACCTATTTCCATAAATAAATAAATGTTCATTCATAAATAAATGTTCATTAAAATCGGTTTTATCACCGCTACGCTACAGTACATTTTCCATCAACAGAGGTGATCAGTGATATGACTCACAAATTGAGACGTGTTGACTTTGCTGGCCGAAACTTGGTAAGAGGTCGGAAAACAGTGAGTCCATTTACGGATATATGTCCATTTACGTATTTTTAAATATGAATTTTGTCCATCGAAACATGTTCAGATAATCTTTTCAGATGAAATAGGAGTTAAATCATGGTTCGGGGAGCCTTCTCGTCAAACTCTTTATTTTGAATTCATTTCGCCTCGAATGAAATCTGCAGACTACGAAGATGTCCTGGAGAAACTTTTAGTTCAATTTCTGGCATCCGGTCAAGCTGTTTCCTGAACATTTTAACAAGACACCGCCATTCATGCTAGTGCTTCAACGACGTCGTGGTTGAGGTCAAAGAATATCAGTTATCGACTGGCCAACGTGTTCGTGTTCCGATCCAATTGACAATCTGTGGAATATACGAAACAGCAGGGGTGTCTAGGGCAGGGGTGCAGGGGTGTCTCAATTAGCAGGGGTGTCTCAATTAACTGATTAACAAGACTCGCTCTTTGCTGATCTGCCCTCGATTTGAAGCATTATGACACAGCTCACAATATATCCCTTCAGAAGTGCGAGTTCAAGGTAATGTGCGAGTTCAAAGAAACATACTAAACATTCCCGTTAGATCGTGCAGTTATTATTCCATCTAGCATCGTTCCGTCATTCCGATATCAAAACGATTTTTCATGATAGCTTCAGTTTAGCGAGACACTACCAAAAATCCTGTCTCTTGCCAGGTAGTAGCTAGCTAATTTTCGCTATTTCAATACTAGTATTTTTTACTAAAAAAAGGTTACCGAGATTCAAAAAAAAAAAGTTAAAGCATGTTTATAGAAATATTTATAATGCTTTAGTAATCCAGTAGCAACAATGAAACACAAAAATTATCCAAGGTAGCACGATTGGTCAGTTCTAGCCTTGAAAACTTGTCCTCCGCTGCCGCCGGAGCTTCCTAAACGTTAGACTGAATAAACAATCCCTTCCAATAAAAGACAAACCACCACCACCGCTGCTTCCTCCACCGCTTCCTCCGCTGGCATAATCCTCACGAGCATATCCCGAAGAGGAGGCATTGGATCCCATGTATCCAGACGAGTATCCTCCGGCCGACATGTAAGCTGATTTGTCACCCATTGTTGATGTTTTGATATGTTCAAATGCACAAGTGTACAATGATGTTGAATGAGCAAATCATATCCTATTTATACGAACTTTCCAAAGATTATTCGTTAGATAAGAATATATTTTTAAACTTTTTTTTTTAAAGATTTTACAAATTCTAATGCACATATCCCTGTAAAAGTTTTTACTAGTAGAAATGAAAAAAAAACGTTTATCATTTCATTATTTCACGTTACTATTACTTAATTATTGTCATTTTCAGAGATCGGTGCCTAATGGAAGAGTAATAAAAGAAGAGAAATGATGGGGCCACAAAAAACATTTTTCTCAATTCCTCTTAAATATGTGCTGCTCATAATTTCGTAAAAAAGAATATGCCGTCTAAAAAGAGAGGCCGTCCAAACGAGAACCTCATTCCATCCCGATTTTTTCCCTCTTCCATTAGGCACCGATCTCTGAAAAGGACAATAATTAATTCATTACTCATTTGTACTAACATATTATAGAAATATTTTGAATATGGTGATAATTCGTTTGAATTATTATCTGTTTCAAGTCACAGTGGTCGATTGCAAGAAAATCTATCGGGGAGTTGGAATGGGGAGAGGCTTAGAGTTCCTTCACGAACCACCACCATGCTTACCGTTGGGAGATGGTACTTAGGAAGACAACTGGTACCAACAGGCCGAAGAAATCCGTCAATTCGAACCATGCTAAATTTACTTTCGTCGCGCCAGACTTGTTTTTCCCATACATTTCGTACCCAATTGAGATGAGCCTTGCATCACTCACACACGTTATTTTCGATTTTTTTCGCTAATGAAAGGTTTCTTCACTGGTCGTCTACCACGAAGGCCGTTTACCTCTAAACGATGTCGGATGGCTCTTCTAGATGGCATTGGATCATTTAGAGTCGCCACAATCATTTGGATATCGGTGGCAGTCCTTCTAGGCTCTTCGCGGGACGCTCGACAAATGTTCTTATCTTGGATTCGTGTGATTAGACGAGGTTCTCTTGGAAACAATGTGACTCTAAATACGAAAATGGATCAGGAGAGTTTAAAAATCGGAATTGAAGTTTAAATCGATGCAACAAATTGTGGACGTCGTGAACATTGAAACTGTGTGGCAAGTGTGTCATTCGAAACAAGCCGCCCTTTTTTTGACTATTGACAATGACTTTTTGGACGTATTCTGGGAAATTTTTCTTTCCAGAAGATCTAACCATTACTAAAAACAAGTTTCAGTTGCAGGTGACATTTATTTAACGAATTATAGCAAACAATTAAAAATTAGAAAAAAAAAATAAGAAAATGAAATTTAACAAAATAATTGATAAACAATGTGTTTTTGCAAATGATTGAATTCCTTTTCCTGCGAAGTTTTGAAAATGTGTGGATGTTATTAAATCTAGGAAAAGCGGAAATTGCTCCCGTCGGAAAATAAAATCCATTTCCGCAAAAGAAATCACGGATTATTACACCATAGAATTTAAATTACTTCCTCAAACTTCAACGGATTAATTAATTACATCAAAAGAGGATGCGTAGCATACCTGGTAGAAGATTTGATTCACGAAAAATCTATGTTGGTTCGATTCTTTTGAGATCTTTGATTTTTTTAAAGTTGTTGTTTCTTATGTTAGCACGATTACGTCTCTTTCGGGGCTGCACGGAAATGCTTTTAAACAGAAGTCGGAAAATGGAAGATGGAATTCCGTGAAAAATATTCAACTACTGGGAATGGAATTAAGCCGGGCAAAAGTGACGTTCCGTTCCCGGGTCCCGGGTCTCGGGCATAGAAAATGAGCAGTACCGGTTCCGGGTTTTGAAATTTGAAATTTTTTAACGTCCCGTCCGACTGGAATTTCAAAAAAAAAACGGGTTTCCTCTCATTACTGCTGTAGGCAGTGTCTATTATTTGACTTCTTACGCAGGAATTCAACAGGATTTTGACGGAAAGTTGAATTCCAGAAGATTGAAAAATTGCCAAATTTGAGTGCCCTACCAAAGAAGTGTCTAGACGATCGATATGCATTATGTTCGACAACGAGAAAAGCGTAAAATTAAAATGATTAGTTTCATTTGGTTTTCACTTATATTACTACGGTATTCATATTATGCTTTTACACATGCCTTCTAGGACTGAAATTTTGAAAAACAACTCGTAAAAATTCAAAGGTTTTTTTCTGCAATATGAAAGTTCCGAAAGAAAAACAATACATTTTAAATATTATTTATAATGCATTTGAAATAGCGAAAAACAAAGAAGCATCAAAATTATCCAAGGTAGCAGGATTGGTCAGTTCTGGCCTTGAAAACTTGTCCTCCGCTGCCGCCTGAGCTTCCTAAACGTTAGATTGAATAAACAATTCCTTCCAATAAAAGACAAACCACCACCACCGCTGCTTCCTCCACCGCTTCCTCCGCTGGCATAATCCTCACGAGCATATCCCGAAGAGGAGGCATTGGATCCCATGTATCCAGACGAGTATCCTCCGGCCGACATGTAAGCTGATTTGTCACCCATTGTTGTTGTTTGGTTTTGTTCAAATGTACGAGTGTACAATGATATTGAATGAGCAAATAATTTCCTATTTATACAAGGTTTCAATAGATTATTCCTATGATAAGATATTTAATCTAGTTTACGTGGGTTAATTTGTTAAAAAAAAACAATTTACTTATACATAATTGAGGTTATGCACACGTCAACTTTGTTTGGTTTTAAATTATAGCCTGTATCAAATTTTGCTGGCACAGACTCGCTAGTTGAATAATAAGAAAATTATAATCATTGAGGCAAAAAAGGACACTAAATTTAAAACGACTTACTTTCTTAGGATACTTAGGATTTCGTTTTCATTCTCTTATAGAGAAGCGGACCAGCTTTCTCCAATCATCTCGGCTGCGCCTCGCAATAGTGGGCCAGGCAAACTTCTTCTCCAGGATTCCGATTCGACTTCTTGAGTTCCAGGAGGTGGAATTCACGTGCACATAATTTGAGACCCAGAGTTTAATTGGGTCTTGCCATCTTGCTTTCGGTCTTCCTTTTTGTCGTGTCCAACCTCGAGGAACCCATTAAGTCAATCGTTTCGTCCACCGGTCACTTGGTAATCGAGCACAGTGGCCAGCCCACTTTAGTATCCTTCGTGTTATTTAACGATGGACGTCTATTCGATCGCTACTTGCGTGGTGCCAAATTGCATTCATACACGAAGTATTTCATCAACTTTATCCAAAATGTATTGCAGTCCGAACGCTAATAAGGTTGGCGAAGTATCGCCTTGACGAACTCCTTGCTTAAGCGGCACATTGATTTCTTCTCCATGAATAGAGAACGTTGCGGAGCAACCTTTAATCGCTCGATCTACACTAAATTTGAAACGACGAGGATTGAAAATATCATTCTGAAAGAAGGAAATACTGACACAAAATTTGTTGATTTGTCTGGAGTTTTGTTGATTTGTCTGGAGTTTTATTGGAAGTCGGTCTGGAGTTTTACGTTGATCGTAGTGACGTAGAAATTGGTTGATGCAGTTCAGAGAGCGGTATAATTGCCGCGCGATTCGAGAGATCAGCATGTTTGAGGGCCGTTATTTGACGCTGTTCCACTTTCGACAAATGTGCTCCTCGGGGCATGGTTTGAGCATCTTATTTCCAGAAAACAGCAGATGGATTGATGTAGATTTAGTCACCATTTGCCACCCTAGTTCTTCACAAATTTAATGTAACTTAAACGTTTTTTCGAAAAAATATATTTTCTTACAATTTCATACATTTCTTCTTTAATCTTTCTTTTTCAGTTTTTTTTAAATAATTTTCTTCTTTCTTTTCTTACTTTGTTAGGCAATTATCATTTCAAATAAACAGACGAAAGCTTCAGTTCATATTCAACATATTAGTTCTATCGAAAGCAACAAATAAACGGCGAAATGTATTTAAATTAACAAAATCACATTAAATAAAACAATAATTCGTGTGATTTTTATTTAAAATTCAAATGAATCATTATTCTTTTTTTAAATTTCTGTTATTAATATAAATTTTAGATTCACATAGTTTTTTTTACAATTAGATTAGTTTTTTTCTTTATTTTTGAGTCTGTTACTGTGATAAGCCTTTTTAGCGCCGTGAACGATGGATTTACGATTTCAGGGCGAATAAACGAATTGGTCAATTAGATAAATTCGAAAACTGAAAAGATTAAAACGACGTGAAAAAGAGGAAACTCATTGAATTTGGGTTCAGAAACACCGTTCTGACACCATTCCCCAATCCCTTTTCTCAATAACTTCCTATCAAATTCGCAATAACTTCTTTATATGTGTTTTCGTTGTTCAGCTTAATGAAAAAGCAGATTCGAAGGAGCATTCTGAATAATAAAATGGTCTTGCAGGGAACAGGTTAGATCTAAATGAAAACGAAGGATTTGATAAGAGAAAACAAAATGAAACAAAAATGTGATGAAAAAAGAAAAGCGAAATAATAAACAAATTGCAAATTAAATCAACATTACCCCAAGCGAGATCATTTTATTATTCGGAATACTCCTTTAAACCGACTTTTTCTATAACCTGCACCGCTTTGGAGTCCCCTTTGGAGTCCTGTCTTTCTCTATTTTATTATTGTAAATGTCGCTATGTAAAAATATTCCCATGGCATTACTTTAATAATATGCATTTTTTTAACCTCCGTCGATTAGTTTACATTTCCTAATTTTCTCTTGCAGCATCCGTAAGAAATGGTAGAATAACCGAAAATTCAATACATCTTCGACACGCGCACTTTACGACGTTTTTAAATTTTTTTAAAAAACATGTTCATTTCCATCTGGCGTGTATTTTCGAGAAATCATCTTTTTATTTTTTATTTCGTACTCTTTGGGGTTTACCTCAATATTCCGGCGTTTTCATTGTATTGTCCTTTTCAGAGATCGCTGCCTAATGGAAGATCAATAAAAGAAGAGAAAATGATGGGCGGCCCCACGAAACCACACAAACAACTTTTTCGTAAATTCCTCTTCAATGTGTGCTGCCCATTATTTCGTAAAAAAGCGTGGCCGTCCAAACGAGAACCTTATTCCATCCTAATTTTTTTCCTCTTCCACTAGGCACCGATCTCGGAAAAGGACAATATATTATTTACTAATTTCAGAACTACGAGCTATTATATCTATATGACATTTAAAATGATTCTTCGGTTTAAAAATAATTAATAAAAAAGAGATTTTACAAAGTAATCCATTTAAAAGTTGTTTTTCGCGCAATTGGTACGATCGAGGTCTTTTTGCAATGCGGCCCGCTTTCGTGGCAGCACACCCGGACAACAACATTGAAATAGAGGAAACACATTTATTGTTGGCTATTTGCCAAAAGGTTGGGGGGACTAGAAAATGTTGACCACTAAAAGTTCGTCTTTTATTTTTAGCTTTTTTTGAAGCTTTATTATTCGGATTCTAATTAAGTTAAGTTAATTATTTGTATATAAAACATCTGAGAAAAATTATCTGAATGTATTAAAATAATTTTAAAACAAATAATAATCATTTTAAATGTTTTTTTTCTATATAGAAGTTTTAAACTATTATAAAAAATTTGAAAGTAAAATGACAGTGAAAAGTAAAATATCATCTTATAGAGAATTTTATGCTGATTCAGATGAAATGCATCTTAAAATAAGCATGATAGTAAATTAATTATTTATAACCAAATTAATGAAACAGCAAAAAATAAAACTATAGAGAAAAATTATTTTTTGTGACTAATACGTTCAGATAATTATTCTAATACTTCTAATACAAATAAAAACTTAATTAAACATGTATTCCCCAAGAAATCAAAATATTTTACAAAATAAAAAAAAGATGACAACAAATGTGCCTGCATTGAAAAAAAGCATCAGTACTTATGCTGTTGACGCCAGGTTCGAAGCGGTCCCGTTTTTGGTCCGGGTGTGTGGCAGTGGAGTGCTTACGTCTTAAAAAGCTTTGATAGAATGAAGTGGTTTTATAAGAGTTTTGAATCCGAACGCGTCGCTTGAAAACAAAACGCGCTTCGGAGACGGAAGAAAAAGCTTTTAGTAAGAATTATTCAAATCTTGGCAGTCCGGGTTTCCTCGCGAAAATTGATATAAAATATGGAGATAAATTAAAGTCAAATGATATTCAAGCTCATTAGAGCCAAGGTAATTTAAATAAATTAAAATTGAAATAAGAGGATTTTAAAATCAACTTTGGAGTTTAAAAAAACCATTTACGGGCATAAATGTTTCACCTGTTTTGTATACATTAAACATTTTTCTTCCCTCTTAGCGTTCTTCTGAATACTTAAAATCGATGTTTTTAAGATTTCTCTCGTGAACGAAGCGTGTTTAGTTCGCTGCGGTCGCGTTCGGATTCACCAGTGTAAATAACCTAATTCTAAATTGTCACACAACTACAAATAAAGAAATTAAATTGTGCTACATTTAGAGTCATAATTAAAGTAAAATATACCATCTACCAGAGATGAGCGGTATCCCGGATTCCGTATTCCGACCATTTTGTAAATTCCGAATCCCACATTCCCTATTCCGAAATTTTATATTTTAGTTGCGCATTACGAAAATTTAAATTTCTTATAAATGTTAACTCCACAACGCGGCCGCACGTTGATTGAAATTTTCGATTCAGAAATGACCAAAGTACGAATATTTTTGCTGAATGATTTTATATTTCAATGAAGTTGATCAAATAATGCATTAATGAGCAAATTTCAATGTGTTAATTTGTCAATTTTAACAATGATTTTTACAAAATTTTTAAACGGATAACGCCTGAAACATAATTCTTTAATGATCCTTTTGAATTTTGAAATTAGATGTTTTAACTGTTTTCCGATGTAATTAAATTATTGAAGAAAAGAAGATCTTAAAGAAAACTGAATCGTTGAATATTTTTTGTATTGGGATATGTTATAGAGCAAATTATGAAGAATCGAATGCCGTATAACTTCTGTCTGTAGTAATAAAACTTTCGAGATATTCCTGTTTTAATAAAACATACCTTATAGGCCCTAATCGCTCACTTGAATTTGTGATTTCCTTTTTTTTCGAATGGAAGCTAAACCAGAAATACAGTCCTGGCTAGACAGATATTTTAAGAGTATTTTAACGTATATATGGCGCATAGAGGAACATGCGTCTTATAAAACAGGAATATCTCGAAAAGTTTTATTACTACAATTAAAAGATATACATCATTCGATTCGCCATAATTTGCTCTATAACATATCCCAATACAAAAAATATTCATCGATATAGTTTTCTTTAACTAGGGAGGTCATTTTTGGATCCAAAAGGTTTCGGGCTGAAACTTTGCAGGGTGATAGCTGAGAAAATTATATTAGTGCACACAAAAAATTGTCCTGCACTGGGGGGTTTAAGTGGGTTAAAAAAAGGTTCAAAGTTACCGACCTCAAAATTCCTGTAGAAAACAGTAAAAAACCATCAAATTTTGCTGTCAACAATTTATTCAATTATAACGAAGGCAGCGGCAGCAGCATCGGTGGTCAAGTGGTTAAGCGGTTCGTCATTCAACAAAAAGGTATCAAGTTCAATTCCTCACGTCGGCATTAAATTTATTTCATTTGTTCATTTCGATTCACAAATTTATTGAAAAATTTTACAAGTTTTTTTCGGTCTTTTGGACTTATGATGATAACATCCAAAAAAAAGTTAAAATTTTTTAAAATTTCATTTTAAGAGACTGAATAGTGTATTTACCAAAAAATTTCATTTTTTGGCCCTCTGGAATTTCCGCTGTTTGATGACTGGAATGGCCTGGAGGCGGGTTTGCGTGTCTTTTCATAACTATTTTGAACAATATCAGTGCTGATCAGTTCGGTAATCAACATAATTGAACAGATAGTTTACAGAAACTTCACGAAAAAACCACACATCGTCCGAGCAGGTGCACCTTTCTTGCGCGACACAGTCACATGTATCGCCACGAAGGATGTGCAGAGTCACATGGACAATTTAAATCGCTTACTATAGTGCTGACAATGCTATTCAGACTCTTAAAATGAAATTTAAAAATTAAAAAAAAATTTGGGTTGTCAACGTCCAAGTCAATGTCAGGTCCAAGGGTTAGGGTTGATGTTTGGACGGTTTATGAGTTTTCGAAAAGTTGCTGAAAATTGTTAGGAATCTGTTCGATAGCTGTGCCGATATGTCACCGTATCGATAACTGCACTGATTTTGTACGAAATTGTTATGAAAACACATGCGAACCCCCCTCCAGGCCATTCCAGTCATCAAACAGCGGAAAGTCCAGAGGGCCAAAAAAATGAAATTTTTTGGAAAATACACTATTCAGTCTCTTAAAATGAAATTTTAAAAAATTTTAACTTTTTTTGGATGTTATCATCATAAGTCTAAAAAACCGAAAAAAAACTTGTAAATTTTTTCAATAAATTTGTGAATCGAAATGAACAAATGAAATAAATTTAATGCCGACGTGAGGAATTGAACTTGATACCTTTTTGTTGAATGACGAACCGCTTAACCACTTGACCACCGATGCTGCTGCCCCTGCCTTCGTTATAATTGAATAAATTGTCGACAGCAAAATTTGATGGTTTTTTACTGTTTTCTACAGGAATTTTGAGGTTGGTAACTTTGCACCTTTTTTTACCCCACTTAAACCCCCCAGTGCAGGACAATTTTTTGTGTGCACTAATAAAATTTTCTCAGCTATCACCCTGCAAAGTTTCAGCCCGAAACCTTTTGGATCCAAAAATGACCTCCCTAGTAAGATATTTTTTTTTTCAAGAACTTAATTACATCGGAAAACAGTTAAACCATATAATTTGAAAATTCAAAAGGATAATGCATTAAATACTTGTGTTTCCAGCAGGAAGAATTTAAAGTTGCTCATTAATGCATAATTCCGGATTCCGCTTTATGAACGCCAAATGAAAATTACGATTTTGCAATGTTTGCAACGTTTGAAGTTTGCAACGCATTTTATTAATTTATATATGAAAGATAACAACCAATTTTCACGACAATATTGCTTTCTTCTTTTAAAATATTTCTGACGCTTTAAATTGTAAAGACATTTTAGGTCTAAATTATATTTCTGAGCTCCTGGATTTACCAATTCATTTGGCGTGCGTTATGTATTTCGGCCATTTTTCGATTACGATTTCCGAATTACAATTCCTATTTTCTAAATCTTGTTCCAAATTCTGCACTTCGCATTCCAAAAATTCAAAAACTGTCATTCCGTCCATCTCTGTTATCTACTATTAATATTACTCAATTCTATATGGAGATAGTAGAAACATTTGCATCGGCAGCTGTTTAATTCCAATCCAATTGACTATTGACTTTAATCTGCCAATCTTTGCTCAACACTGCGAATTGTCAGATTAACCGTCAGCGGCAAACAATTCTGCCGCTTAATTATTGTGTTATTCAATTGCGTTGTTTAAACAAAATTCATTAGTTGTTAATGATGTAAGCGACATAATTCTTGCCAACATTCCGGAACAGTATTTCTTATTAGTTGCCCTTCTCTTAACAAAATTAATTTTTCTTATTGTAAGCCATCAAACAAATTTAGTTCACATGATTTCAAACAATACAAATAATGGTATTGCTTTTTTCCGCGTTCCTTATTAATATCAATATTATGATCATATTAATGTTATTTGCATTTTATGACAATTTGATTCGTCATCACGCATTACTGCGCATCACTCTAACATAAGGTTACTTTTACATGTTTCTTATCAGATTCTTATTTACTCGCATTCTATTTTAAACATGCTAATAACGAAGGATTTCGAACCAGCCACTCCTAAACATTTGCTGTTTTTTATCAAAACCCATTTATTAATGATTTTCCGAACAACAAACATATGAAATCGCATACAAAACACACTTTCATTGAATTTGTGATTTATTTGAATTCATCTACGCCAGTTTTTAATGATATTCCAATCTGAATCAGAGCGCGTTGATATCTTAATCGTTTTTTTCTTAACAATTTATAATTTGAATTTACACCTAATTTATCAAAACTTTTAAAAATTATATTTTAGTATTCCAATGTATCAGTTGGAACCTGTATTGGGCACAACCGCTTCTTCGACGTTTTCCTATTTTGAACCACTGGTAAGACAGTAAAAATCGATTTAATACTTTTTGTTATTGTTATGTTCTAAACAGTATTAGGTATGCTATTTATTTACAAAGTGTGGATAGGCTTGGGAAAGAAGATCATTAAAATATATTAAATAATAATTGAGAATAAATAGGAATCCATTTATAATGGTTTAAATAGAAATTAATTATAACAAATGACTGTCCGCATCATCACGTTTGGGAGAATGAAATTAAAATTCGGATGTAAAAAATGTCAGGCCGTGAAAGTGCGGACGTCCTACAAGCGCATCATTCAGCTTATTATTGCGGACTAACATCCATAATTTAAATTAATTAATATAATTTTTGATTACAATTTAATTAAATAAAATAATGCGAATACCTTCATATTTTGGTTTCACATTAATTTTACTAAAACAATTCAAGTTCGATTAAACTCTTTCTGAAATTAATTAAGAGAATTTTATTAAGAAAAGAACAAAAATATTAAAAACATCTTTCACCCGCTATAGAATGTTGGTTGATTCGATTGTACATCGAAAGTTTATTGAAGATTGCTTCAGAAAATTTTAAATGGCATGTTGTCCGTAATATTCTTGGGTATTTTGTCTTCAGATATTAAACATCATCAATCGGCACTGAAAACTAGAACTAGACTACTCGATGAAGTAATGTTTATTTGCAACAATGTGTTGGATGTTGCGCTTGTACGTCGACCGAACTATCACGTTCTAACGTTTTCTACATCCGATTTTTAATATCACTCCGTTTGGGAAGGGTATAATATTAATAAAATGTCTGTGACACTTTTGACTGTCATACAAAGCTAATACCTGCCAAGTGTAAATGCCATTTTTTCGATTTTTAATATTCTTTTACCAATGTCTTGATTCACTTTGCAAGACATTTCACCCATAAATGTCAAGTTTAATAACGTATTACTAATTTCCACGTGGACTTTTCGGTCTTCTTTATTAGGTAGAGATCGCAGGTATTAAAAAAAAGCAATACATATATCGGCAAATTTTATAGCTAAGTGAAAATCTAAAACTTTTAATGTTCACGCCCCAAATTGAACGATTAAGGTGAGGGCTCAGAAAAGATACTTATGTTGTAAATCGAGTAACAATTACGTGTAAAATTACGTGTAACGGGCGAGTAACAATTACGTGTAAAATTAGATGAAAATAATACGTGTAAATTAGTAATACTAGTTTAAATATTGAAAAATAGTCATTTACATTTGGAGTGGAATTGGTAATGCGGGTGGCGTGTGCAAGAGGATGACCATGACAAATTCCTTATAATTTCTTATATTTTCCAAATATCTCAATTCTTTTATAATGTATAAGTTTAAAACACGAATATCGAGATCTTGATTTTACGAATATAGCTGTCGTGCTTCGAGGTAATTATCCCTAGTTTTTGGCTTCTCATATACCAAACTTCAGCTCAGTTTTGTGTTTTCCGATTGAACCCAAGTATAGCACAGGAGGAATATTCCTGCACAAAATCTTGTTGCAACAACATTACAAAACATTCTTTAAATTTTAATATCTATAGCATATTTCAAAATAGTTGACGACGCAATCACGCTGCAAATACGGCATACAAATTCAAATTCATTTTTAAATCGATTATTTTATTTTATTTTTGTGACATTTTTAATTGTTATTGCTTATATTGCACGTTTATTAATTAAAAATTATTAAAATAATCGATTTGAAAATGAATTTGAATTAGTATGCCGCATTTGCAGCGTGATTGCGTCGTAAACTATTTTGACATACGCTATACATTTTTTTAAAAAAATTAATAACACAATCCAAAAAAATTAACTATCATTTCTTCATTTATTGAATCGAACAAATGATTTGGTGTAACGATGGAGAATATGGACAGTAAATTTAAGAGACTTGTCAACTCTTTCACTTCCATCTCATAAATTTTTGTACCTAATAAATTTTAAAAAATTAATGAAATAATTATTAATAATGACATATTGTCCTTTTCCGAGATCGATGCCTAATGGAAGAGCAAAAAATTAGGGGCGGAGAAAAGTTCTTGTTTAGACAGCCACACGGCCACTAAGGTCATCGATTCTCTTCCTCTTTTGTTTCTCATCAATTTTTGTTATCTATTTTTTGTTTATTGTTTGATTAAAAGAAATGAAAAGTATAATTTTAAAATATGAGAATGAATGAAATAAAAATTGATGAGAAACAAAAGAGGAAGAGATTTGATGGCCTTAGTGGCCGTGTGGTTGTCTAAACAAGACCTTTTCTCCGCCCCTAATTTTTTGCTCTTCCATTAGGCATCGATCTCGGAAATGAATAATAAATTCATAAACTTTTCTATCTACGCCACGATACCAAAAATTTTGTTCCCCAAATAGGCCCGTTAGCACCACCAATTTTCCAATCTCCTAACTGAATAATTTCAAGAATCCTGAACCGGCGATACCACGTGGAATAGTTGAAAAAAGGCGTCAGATATTCGTCGAGAAACCGCACACATCCACCGTATTTGAAACACCGTAAGTAACTATTGATCAATTAAGACCAAATTCATGTAAATTTTTCAGAACGACAAGTTCAGATGAAAACACATATAACAGAACATATTACCCTATTTATCGAATAAATCGGCCGGATGTATTTCATTCTCCACGAAAACCGCAAATCTCTGCACACCTTCGAGTCTATCCGCCTCCCCCTTCATTCAGTGATAACAACAAAAAGTAAGTTTTTAATATTTTGTTTAAAATTACATGCACTGTTTGAATTTGTTCATTTTACGACAGCATTGGTCATGAAAAAAATAAGAAAAAACCAAATACCGAGGAAAAAAAATAAAAAAATATCTTTTTATTCGCAACAGTTTTGGATTTTTTTTTTCACGGTCTGACATTTTTTACATCCGAATTTTAATTTCACTCATTGAAATAACGTTCATGAAGCAGTAAGATAAAATACAATTTCTTATATTCAAGGTTCTCATAGTAGTTTCTATAATCAAAATTTAAAAACAAAATTTTTAATCGCAAAACATTATATTAATTAATATTAATTAACAAACTTAAGGGCAAAAAATCCAAACAATGACATGTCAAGGTTTGTGGAATCTGCACCAAATGATTTGGTTAAGGGTGGACCCGTGTGGATCAATTCAGGTTTATAACGACGATTGGGTTATATAATTGTAGGTTTTAGGACCAATTCCACCTACAAGAAAGTACATGAACAATTGTTCTCAATGGTCACCGCCGAAAGAGAATAACAAGATTAATCGGTATCCAATAATCACGAGATATTTAAGAAGTTACTCAAATCATTTGCCGACTCTGACTATCAATGTATCAAGTGGAAAGGAATTCAATTACAGTATGTTCATTTAAATTTTTCTGTTTATTTAGTTAACGAGAGAAAGTTCTTCGAATAACATAACGTTAATAACATATCGTTAAAATATTTTTTTAAAGCAGGAAACTCATCTGCTAAACACAGGGCTGTCGTGACGAGCGGAATCAGAGTCACAACTCAAAGTGGATTTTTAATTGGTGTGCAGGCTTAAATTATCACCATAAATTGAATATTACTAACTGACACTAAATCTGCCGCAGTTTGAACTGACAATATAGATTGGTACAGAGATAGATTTTTGATATTGTGATTGTGATACATAGATTTAACGAATTCTGTTAGTTTCTAGTGGTTCGGGACTCCGTAGAAGATTTATCCTTTTTTTTGTCATTTCAGTCTCTAATTGCCTAAAAGGTCGGCAGTCTATAATCTGTAACAGTAAAATAAAATATTTACGGACAAGCAAATGAGATACACGAAAAATTACACGAAATTGAAATATAAACAATTAAAAACAAATTTCGCGTAAGATTCACATAACATGTTGACGCAGAATAGCAACTACGCCATACAGTAAGACCAGTGGGAGTAGATTTCTCATAAGCTCCTTATTATGTCCCTGTGTTGCTGATTTGAGCGTTCGGTAGCGAGTGATTGGTGGTGCCGGAGGAATCTCAAACTTGCGTAACTAAACCATTTATTGAAATTCTTCTACAGTAATCTCCATCTGGAAATTCTAATTTCCAATTGGCGTGCGGTTATATACCCTAGGTTTAGCATATAATTATGTGCATTTTAATATTAATTGGAGTCTCTAAAGTTGTTTCTTGAGCACTTTTTCGATATAGTTTTTTCTTCTTTTAAAATATTCAATTTTCAGATGACAGAACCAACAATTTTGATCAGGTAGACACGGACATAACAGATCGATTGTCATGCCAAACTGATTGGAAATATTATGAATCACATCAAAATGAGAATCATGTGAACTTCGACTTATATGCACCAAAAAAAGATCAGGTAAAATCTGAAAACCTCGATTATTACGAGCTATATTTAGAAAAGTCATTTTTGTTTAAAATGTAACCAAAATAAAAATCAAAATGACCAAAATAATTGTGCAGATAAGGTACAGCATTTGAAAAACGATATTGAATTGATTTTGATTGAAAAAAACGTCTAAAATTAAAAAAAATAATAATATGCCAACTTATATGGTAATAAAATGCAAAAAAAAAATAAAACTTCTTGGAAAGTTATTAATATTTTAAGATAGTTTTTCCGTTTCAAAAAACTTTCCGGCTTCGATAGGAACCAATCCGACGAGGAATCATCTTACTAGTTTCGACACACTTTTTCTTCAGTTGTTAATAATTGAAACATGGAACCTTGATTATTTTTATTACTTGATTATCCTCCTTCATTCCGACTGAGTCGAGATGCGGACCAAATCTCTTCAGAATGTTCGGTTTCACCTTGCTAATGTTGACCAAACCGCCACCATAGAGAAACGCCGGGACAATCTGTCGTCAGAGAATTCGTGTGGTTTCAACAATTTCCCATCAACACGAATACTTACTTTACTTTGAAGTTCGAATCAACCGACTAAGCGGTTGCGAACTATCTCCCTCCATCTCGAACGACTGAATCTTGCCAAAGTAGGCAACGTCGTTTTCTTCTGGAACATCCATCCAGTTTATGTTTTTATTTTACTTTGGAGAAATAGTAGAGGTCCTTAATTCCGCGCGGTTGGCCTACCAGGCCTCAGAGGACCGGACCAGCTGTGAGTATTGGCCGCTACTGGAGCTGGGACGGGAGCAGGGTTCCTTCGGCCTGCACTGTCGAGGGTTCAGCTTTTTCCACACTTTTCTTGACATTAGTTTGATTTCATGTATCCGATGAGGAATCATCTTGGGAGATTCCACACAGAGGAATAATCAAAACAAAAACAATACAAAAAATGTGTGAAGCCAAATAATAGGATCACATTCTAAAGAAGAGAAAAAAACATTCCATTCTCAGTTGTTAAATCTTATTCACGCTAATTCTATCTTCCATCTTCCGTTTGAAAAAATACGACTTCCGTCTGACCCTCATATACTCAAAAAATGATCTTCCAGTGTTCGAACATCCAAATCTTTATAGCTTGTATTAACAATACACAGGTTCACATAAAACTCATTCACTTCATTACATGATTCTGGATAATCGGGATATGTTTCGATTTCAAAACGATTGTTACATACTTAAACCGTCTTGTGGTTCCTAATTTTGTCAGTATACTAATCAAGCCATAAGGAATCTATCTGCAAATACGATTTTTTCACATCAGTTATTAGCAGAGAGTAAGTAGTTGTGTCGCTACGTGCTCTTGCTAGGGCATTTTCATTGGTACATGTTATGTTATATTATGAAATAATAGTGCCTTTTGCGAGAAATTACCAATCCACGCCAAATTAAAATGACAACTTTTCAATATTTAAACGCATCTTATTAACGCCCACGTAAAAAATAAAGTTTTAAATTTTGACAAAGTTCTAGATTTAAGTGACTTCTGTGTTTCTATTTTCAAAAACTCATTTGGCGTGCCAATTTTTGAATATAAATATTTAATAACACTAGAAGTCACATTGACCTTATTATGTATCTATCAATTAGTTATATATTAACTTCGACATAATTAGCTTTTGGTTAATCTTCCACATTACAACTTTAATAACTTCTCATTAGCCCATTTTTTGTTCGAATTTCCTTTATCATATATCCAATAAACCTGCCGATTATTCAATCGAAATCTCTCCATTCTTTATCATTGATATATATATGAATAATTATTTCGATTTTTGTTAAAACACATTGTAAAATAATCGATTAAGCTAAAAAACATGATTCCCTTATTAATTGATGATTGGAATTATATGAAAGTTTGATTAATCCTTTTGGTTTAATTGATTTACTATTTTATACCAATAATATTGTTATACTAACTTTTTCTTTATTTCCATACTTATTGCTTACTGTGAACATATTATAATATTCAATATAGACATATATTCTTTATATGGAAAATTATATATCATGCCCTCTGCAAATTCTGATTTTCCGCAACTTAAATATTGTACTTTTCAGAGATCGGTGCCTAATGGAAGATTAAAAAATAAGAAAAACAATGATATTCTCGTTTGGACAGCCACACGGCCACAAACGACTTTTCCATGTATTCCTCTTCAATGTGTGTGATCCATTTTTGAGACAACACAGATTGATGAGAGACAAAAGAGTGGCCGTCCAAACGAGAACCTCATGTTTTTCTTATTTTTTCCTCATCCATTAGGCTCCAATCTCGGTAAAGGACAATATGTTATAATAAGTTCTATGAATATTGATCATAAGTATTCTATTCCAAATAACAATTCTTTACTTGTTAATTTTCTTATCTTGGTATAAGTTAATGAGAAAAATGACTTAAAAGAAAAATAAGAATTTGCTGTTTCGCAATGTCGATTAATAATAATTATTTTTTTAATTATAGTTAGTTTTTTTTGTCATTTTCGAAATTAACAACAATAAAATTAAACACAAAATTAAAATATAGTTATATTTTCGTTTTCAGAGATCGGTGCCTATTGGAAGAGGAAAAATTAGGATGGAATGAGGTTCTCGTTTGGTTGGCCATCTTCTCATCTCTCATCAATGCGTATTGTCTCAAAAAATGTATAACGTACATTGAAGAGGAATAGATGGAAAAGTCTTTTTGACCGTCAAAACGAGAACCTCTTTCCATTCTAATTTTTTCCTCCTCCATTAGGCACCGATCACTGAAAAGTACAATAATTAAATGTTGAAATCAATAAGGTTTTCTAATTAGTGTGTAGATTGGTTTCGACTATTTTTTTCGATCCTAAGTTAGTCTTCGCCCTCAAGACTTCCAACAGGATTTCATGGGGCTTCACTTGGTCAAACGTTTATTAGTGATTTTTGCTACAAAGTATATCATATACCATTAAGCTGTTCTGTTCTTCTAGCCTTTTTCAAATGAACAAATAATTATGAAAGTTTTCTATTTCGGTACTACTATAGAGCTCAAATCAGAACCGTAGTAACCGGATTAATATATCCGTGATTTTTTTTGCGGAAATGCATTTTTTTACATCGGTAGCAATTTTCGCTTTTCCTATATCTAATAAAATCCAACTCTAAAGCGTATGATTAGAATTTCAAAGTACTAATTTTATACGTCAACAACTCTCCACTGCCACGCAATATGAGAAAATTGCAAAAGACCGCGCAACGATTGCGCAAAATACGCCATTTCAATTTATTATTTAAAAAACTGACTTATTAATTATTGTTAACAGAAAAATTAATTTAAACGTTTCTTTGGATAGTTGCAATTATTAAATATTCTAAAATGACAAAGAAAACGACGAAACATGAGCGAAAACCGAAGCACTCCACTGTCGCGAAACCGCGCCAAATTGCAAAAGAAATGACAAACTCAGCCTTTTAATTTATTATTTTTATTTTCAATATTTTCAACATTTACAAGACACTTATATTGACGATGAAGACTCTTCTGGTCCATTAATTGAGGTACTAAGAATTTCTCTTCATTAATTCATCAGGATTTCTGCAAAATGAAACGTTATCTGATAAATAAAATATTGTATATATATTGAAAATAAAAATAATAAATTAAAAGGATTAGCTATGCGGCGCGGTGTCTTTGCTATGCGGCGCGGTGTCTTGGCAATGGAGTGCCGAATATTAATAATAATAATATATAAATGATTATTTCTCGAAAATCTATTGGTTTGTTTTTGGTAATAGATATTAAACAATTTCTCCTTTCCTGCTCTAACTATTCGCATTACTTAAATCAATACAAATAAAGTTTTGAAAGAGCTATAAATATAATTTTAATGGAAACATGCCATTGGTGCACGATCGTTTAGAATTTTCACGTACTTAGTGGCAATAGAGTGCAACAGTAAAATGTTTAAGGCTTGATATAAGATCATCACGGTATTTATTTAACAGAGGTTGACGGAATGGGAGTTTTTTGAATTTCGGAACCCGGAATTTGGAATCGAAAAATGGTCGGAATCCGGAATTTCGAGGGTATACGCTGTTAATCTTTATATGAAAAGTGAACTTTCGAAAGCCGGGATTAAAATATCAAATTTCGGAATCCGTTATTTACTATCCCACGCCAACTGAAAGGCTAAAAACAGAGCTCAGAAAACGTGCTCAAATTTAATATTTTGCAAAGATGTTAATATTTTTAGATAGTTTAAGGAAAATCTGACAAAGTGGCGTAGACACTATTTGTGTAATGTACACGTGTACCCCACTGCCAAGAAACCGTGCCGCATTGCAAAATAGTTTGCACCAATTGCAAACTACCTTTTAATTTATTATTTTTATTTTCAATATTTTCAATTATCAGTGAATGTTTCACTCTGCGGAAATCCTGATGAATTAATGAAAAGAAATTCTTAGTACCTCAATTAATGGACCAGAAGAGTCTTCATCGTTAATATAAGTGACTTGTAAACATTGAACATATTGAAAATAAAAATTAAAAATTAAAAGGTTGAGTTTGAAATTGTTGCGAAGACTTTTGCTATGCGGCGCGGTTTCGTGGCAGTAGAATGAACGGGAAAATTGTAAGACAAGCGTAAGAATAAGAAAATCATTATTTGCATTTGCCGTGCTGTCCCAAAATTTTTGAAAAATTCGCATACTTTCGTTACAAAAGTCTTTCGCACATCATAAACTACGGCTACTTTTATAATCAATAGGAAATTTAATTCTTATAATATTTGATGTATTCTACAGTTTCCACCGCTCGCGAAAACTCCAACAATGACAAAACCAATAAATTTATCAATTGACATCATTATTGTATCTTGTAACCAGTTCTTCATCATTCTCCTAATCTATATACAACCAATAATTCATTAAACAAAATTTCATTCCAAAATGTGTGGGTTTTATTAATTGTAATATGATCTAAATTCCAGCCCATCATAATAAGACGATATTACGAAACCCCGGATCAAATCAATAAAATGGAGGGTCTTCAAGAATCATCGTCGCGTAATTATGATACTACCAGTCTTGTTCGTATCCTTAAAACAACAAAGACCAATAACTTATTCGATTTATTGCAGGGTTCCTCAAGACGAACATCAGATGATCATGGCAGCATTGGAAGCGACAGTTCGCAGGTTTTATTTGTTTACATATTTCTTTTAAAATTTATGTCGTTCGAAACTAATCAACATTTCTTTTGTCAAGTGGGCTCGTATCCGCTCAAGATATGCTCTTCGTTATTTTTTATCCATTGATTTGAAACTAAACTTAATCGAGGCAATCCTAATCATTTATTGATTAAACAGGTTCAATCTAATTAGTGTAATTGTTTTGTCATATGATAATTCGTTTTTCTAGCGTCACTTCTTTTCCATTCTCCCATAATTGTTTAAGAATTTCATGGATATATTGGGGGTTTTTTAGACCTCTGTGACTATTATACCTTTATTCAACTTTAATTAGGTGATAATCAATAAAATGATATTGTTCTAATGTGAGAGATGTTTTGAATTCTGATTTGAACATTGATTTTCAGACTTTAATATTATTAACTACTTAAAATATATTTTTAAGTGAAGGATACGTTTTATTATAGTATTTCAGTATTGTCCTTTTCAGAGATCGGTTCCTAATGGAAGAGCAAATAAAGAAGAAAAACGATGGGCAGCCACACGGCCACAAACGACATTTTCGTCTATCCCTCTTCAATGTGTGTTATCTTTTTTTGAGACAACGCACCTTGATGAGAGATGAGAAGATGTTCGCCCAAGAGAACCTCATTCCATCCTAATTTTTTCCTATTCCATTAGGCGCCGATCTCTGAAAAGGACAATACTGATTATTACATTATTAATATATATATATATATAGTTTTGTGATTTAACTTGATTCTATTTGTGCATTTATTTTCTTCTTCTTCTTGTATTGATTTTAAATTGATTCAGTTTGACCTTTCTAGATCTAATAAAAAAATTAAAGTTAATGAAAGTTCCAAACTAGGAAATTAAGCTAACGCAAGTCTTATTTTTAATGTTGATCTTAACCTAACTAATGAGTAAAATCTAAAATTTCCGGATTCCGGAATATTGATTTTGATTCCGAATTTCAAAAATCCACTTTTTATATTAAAGTTAACACCAGATACGGCTGGAATCCGCGATTGCAACTCCGGATTCCGGGAGTTTTTCAATTTCGAATACTGAATTACGGATTCCGAAATTCAAAAATGTTAATTGCGCCCATCTTTGGTGCATATACTATTATTTACTTTCTATATGGTTTCGTCCAAATCCTTTTTAGTCCCCAAACATAAAATGAAAAGGATTATTTGTGCTATATGCTAGGCTTTACGAATATAAAAGATCGTTTCGATTAATATATCCATAGCTATCGAATGAAAATAGAAAATAGCAGCTTTACAAACTTTAAACTAATTTTTTAAATTCTTCCGTGGCAATTACATATTATTTCTTACGCGATTTTATCAAGTTTGTATTCAAATATATCCAAATAGTAATATAACCCTTAAATGCTAAATTAAAAAACATAATTATTCAAAAGATATTATGGTGGTAATTACAATAATGTGAATAAACCAACTTGTAATTCCCAACACTGATTAGTGGGGAAACAGTATTCAATATTAATTATAAATCAATTGAGTTAATATAAGAAGTATTTGAGTATTGAATGCGATGTTCTGTCTTGTCAGATATTGAAAATGGAAAAAAGGATAAGAAAAATTTTCTCAATTAAAATTTTCACCTCAACTTGTATGGTAACAGAATGAGTTCAGTAAAAATTCTCAAATTTAACTTGTCAGGAAGATATTAATATGTTTAGATAGTTGAAAACAAGCTTGTGTTGTTAACAAGCTTTATAAAAATATAGTAAAAACTTTTTGTTATAAATACATGATAAGTTCCACACAAGTTTAAAAAATCATAAAATCGTTATTTCGGTTTGGCGTGCCATTTTTTATATTTTAATCTTTCAAGCGACTACACAGTACATCGAAATCTGTTACCGTAACCATATCAAATTTAATACTCCTCAGGTTTGTCTTTTTGTGGTTTACTTGCTCAATAATCATTTATTATTGAAAACATATGTATTTAAAAATAATTATGTAATAAGTAATAGTGGTGGTTACGTAAAAAGCTAGTCAGAATTCCTTTTTGCGCACAAAATCTCTACTTTGCGTGAAATTCGTCAGTACCTACCAATAACGGGAGGGGCCCTGTTTTTTTGGAATTCTAAAAAAATTTAAATTTCAAAACCCAGGACCGGGACTCCTCTTTTTCTCTACCTGGAGCGCGAGGCCGGGACCGGTATCGGGACATTTTTTTTGGATCGGGACTTCACTTTTCCCAACCGGGCTTCAATTTTTTGTTCCACTCTTAATTTTTCATCAAACAACCTTTCCGCATTCCTGCCCGTCGAAATCTTTATATAGTCGTCGCCAAATTCGATTACCACCGCTCGCGCATTTTTTTTGTCGCGCACTTTTTTTAAATATTATTTTTTCATTTAATTTTATTATTATTATTATTTTCCACATTTATTCCACGATTGAAACAACATCTAAAACATATTCTTAATATATTTAAGCAAAAACAGCTTCGAACGAGCATAAACAAGAAAATAATCACAAAACTTAAATGAAAAAATAAATATTTAAAAAGTGCGCCACATTTTGCGGTGGTAATCGCATTTGGCGACGACTATAGTAAAAATTCGCAGATTTAGATATTTAATTCATCATATAAATAAATTTCTCTTTAATTTATTTATCTCGTAACAGAGAGGAAGTCCCGGTCTCGGGTTGGGGGAACTTCTATTTTCATTACCTGGGACACGCGGCTGGGACTTACTTTTATTGCTACCCTGGACTTTCATTTTTCATTAGCCGGGACGCGCGAACCATTTTTTTTTGAGAAAAATACCCATCACTGGTACCTACCTATCAGTAATGGGAGGGGCCCCGTCCGTCACGAACTTTCAATAGACGGGGGAGAAATTTGTTAAAAATAAAATTTACATTCCAAAGTCCTTTTAAAGTTCCCATAATGACACAAAACAAAAACTACAGTGCCATTAATATTTAACGGTCAAAATTAAAAAAAAAAACCCATAAAATATTATTTCTAGTTAAGTTTCTGGTTGTCTTATATACAAAATTTTTTACATAAATGCAATTTATAATTATTTTACAATATATTTTTCGATTAAAAATCTGATTTTAGATTATGTCAATGCACGAGCAAATAGTTCGGTACAGCGCAAAAGGTACATCTACTCATCCCAACGATCATCAAAGCATCGAAGAAGCGGTAATGTCTGACCGCGAAACATCATTAGTCGTTCGATTAGAGCGAGAATTAACTGAAGCTCAGCAAACTGTAATTTTAGCCCCAATCCGAGCATTATTTATTCATTTTGAATTATAGAATCATCGTTTAAATCAACATTTAAAAACGTTAACAAATAGTAATACATCTGCCATCAAGAAGGAACTTATTAATACCAAGGTATGTTGAATTAATAATCCGCAATGTTGGCTAACATTGACTGCTCGATAACACGGTAAAGCTTTTTCCACATTTGCATAAACTCCTCGTCGAATTCTTCTTTATTGAGTACTTGTTTGAGCATCTCAATTAAGCCTTAAAAACATAAGGAATTAACTAGTCAGTGTATTTCCAAACCATATATGAAAGCTTTTCGGATTAGTGGTGGCGATACATCAATTACGAGAAATTTTATCACAAAGTCTCTTATATTTTCAATTAAATTGCAAAAACCGCTTTCATCAGAATACGACTTTATTGTAATAGATATTGCCTGAAGTTTAAGATTTTTACTTTATAAATCTTTGTTTTTAAGAAATAGTTTAATTCGAAATTAGTGTTACTTATCCTATTAATACCACAGAAATAATTACATTAATTTTTTAAAATTTCGCAGGTTACAACTGCGTATGGCAGTTGCCCACCGAATCTTTAACCGATATAATCAATCTCATAAAATACAAAATGCTTAATTAGCGTACAATATGGTTCTATTGTGTTAAATATGCTTATAAATTGACGTGTAGACACAACAGACATAGACCTACCTTAATAATTTGCAAGGAGAGCTCATTGAAAGTCTTCTTGTCCTTTAATATTTTTTTGGGAACACTCATATTCATATGATTCTGCTGCAATAGTTCCGAATATTTCTGAAATAATGTTAAAATTAAAAAACGAATCAAAAATGTTTTAGATACGGTTAAAAAACTTATATAGTTGAGGTTATAATCTCATTTTCCTACATAATTTCTACAATCAGAAAATATTTTATGCGGGGCGGAATTTCATATTCCGATTCACTACATTGCAAAAGACTTCGCACCAATTGCGCGAAACACAACTTTCAATTTATTATTATTTTTCAAAATCTTTTATTTATTTATTATATTTAACAGAAAAATTAGTTGAAAGACTGTATATTTTTGAGAAAATATAATAGTTTTATTTATAGTCGTCGCCCAATGCGATTGCGATGTGGCGCACTTTTTTAAATATTATTTTTTCATTTAATTTTTATGATTATTATCATTTTCCACATTTATTCCACAATTGAAACAACATCTAAAACATATTCTTCAATTTATTTTTAGCAAAAACAGTATAGAACGCGCATAAACAAGAAAATACCGTGATCAAATACCGTGATCGGGAAAAGGATAAAAAAGAACACCGAAGGAAATCGAATGATAGGGAATCTGGGAGAGATAGAAGAGATCGGGATCGAAAAAGGGATGATCGGCGAGACCGTGAAAGTAGGAAGCGGAGTAGAAGTAGAAGTAGAGACCGCATAAAAGTATGTGTAGTAAAGTTTAGAAATCATAAGAAGAAATAAAATTTTAAGGAGCAGAGTAAGGCGCGGGATAATCAAAAAATTAAATGGAAAAATAATATTAAAAAAGTGCTCCACATTTTGCGGTGGTAATCGCATTTGGCGACGACTATATTCTTTTTATTTAAAAAAAAACTCATTTCCTTCAAAATTTAATACAAATCTACATAGATCTTTCGAAAAAGTAATAATAAATTAAAAGTTGTGTTTCGCGCAATTGGTGCGAAGTCTTTTGCAGTGTGGCGCGATGTCGTGCAAGTGTAGTGCCGCTCCTTTTTGATACCGTGTTCCATCATTCAAATTTTATTTATTTCTTAGCAAAAAAAGTCTGGCATATTAGTTATCTATTCCTCCTACTCTATTTTTATGTTTATATTATTTATTTTTATTACTCTCCGTTACCTAGTTTATTTTGTTTTAATTTATGGGTCAATTGTTTATATACATTATATTATAGGCAAGTTTAGCAATGGATTTATGTTATATTGCAAACCGTTCAGACCATAGATACACATACTACATGTTAATCTTATTTTCATATTTAAAAAAATTCTATTATTCATTTCAGAGTTCGGTGCCTAATGGAAGAGTAAAAATTTAAGGGCGGGGAAAAGGTCTTGTTTAGACAGCCACTAAGGCCATCAAATCTCTTCCTCTTTTGTTTGTCATCAATTTTTGTTATCTATTTTGTGTTTATTATTTGATTAAACGAAATAAAAATAAAAGTTTTATTTAAAAATAAGAGGATGAAATAAAAATATTGATGACAAACAAAAGAGGAAGAGATTCGATGGCCTCAGTGACCGTGTGGCTGTCTAAACAAGACTTTTTCTCCGCCCCTAATTTTTTTCTCTTCCATTAGGCATCGATCTCTGAAATGAATAATAGTTAAATAAATTATAACGGAAAGGTTAGTTTTTTGCATCGATAATGCTTTAAAAATTAGAATTGGTCAGATCAAAATGAATCAACAATTTTCTTTTAGGGATGGTAAATTTTAAATGCTCCATAACTAATCTTAAAGGTGCGGTTTGCTGAAATTCCACACACTTCATGTGAAAGAGCATAAAAGTCCGCTTCTGTTAACATATATTTCGATTTTTCCCATTAATAACCAAAAAAGTTGTTTAGCATTTAAAACTTGTCATGACTTATATAAATAATTTTTGTTAATTTTACTTCCGACCAATTTTAATATTTTTTAAACATCATTGATGCAATAAAACTAACCTTAAAACTGACGGATGACTTCTATCACCCATAAAAATAAGGAAACCATAAGGAAACCATTGTAAAAAATTAAGTAACCGCGCACAGTTTGCCACCGAGCGCACAATTTGGATACGCCTTTGAGCACGTTTTGTCCTAATGCGCTCTTTTCCTTTAAAAAATTAATTTTGCGTGTTTTCAATGAAACAAATATTATAATTATTGATATTTGAGCGACCGACTTCTGGCGGAGTCATATGTTCATCTTATTTTATTCCCTATCTTACCATTTCCAATTTATATTGCTTAAATGTTATTTTGGCGAATAATAAATAAATAAATTAAACCATACAGATTTAATATAGATTTTAATACTAATTATAACATAAATAAAAATAAATATTCATATAAAAATCAAGAAAACTAACGTTGACAATATTCTGGCATAGAATATATCCAGCCTTATCGAATCCATATTCTTCAACATTTTGCCAATTTTCCCTGAAATCTTTATTATTAATCTCGCTTCGTCTATTTTCTTCTAATGATTACTTAATTCGTTCGACTTCTTTGGGTATTAAGCATTGTGACAAGTAATTGAGACGTTGTATTGTAATACCTTCAGATATGTGCAAGGTTATCGTCTTCAATAACTGAAAAATACATAGTTTTTATAATCAGTTCTCTGACGAAGGCTCAAATTTAAAGCAAATTCTCAGAAAAGATGCTTTTATTGTAAATTTCGACAAGAAGCCCATGTTTTTAGATAGTTTAAGACGGATAGTAACAACGACTTGTCAAATATAAAAAATAATATGTGTAAATTATTAAGACACGTTTAAATTTTGAAAAATATTCATTTCGAGTTGGAGTGGGGTTAGTTATTCTTTATCTGATTTATTCTGAGCTCCTGGATTCATTTTATTCGATTCCGTTCAATTATGTCGTATTTTTAGTTTTACATTCCAACATTTTTCTTTGAGTTTTAAAAAAGGTTTCCAATTCTGGATTTCAATATTGAAATTTTATTCACGATATTAAATAATCTTTAAGTGTTGAATCTATTCTATACACCAAAAAATTAAATTTTAATTTAGTAATTCTTTTCTTATAAATGTAATTATTACATTCAATTTTTTTTACAAAACTCACAAATCTCCATGCCATTTCCAAATCCGTATCGATTGCTTCGGAACCAGTCAAAACCAACTTCATAGATTCGATAAAGCATTCTTGAAATACATCAAAATGTGCTTCAAAAGCGTCATAGAACAAATGATGACCGCCCATTTCGATCAAAATTCTTCGGAAAGTGGAACGATCATCCAAATGTTTAATAACAAGATTAATTGCTGATTGTATAGTGGCACAATGGTGGCGAAAATAAAAGTCATCATAGAGTTCTGGTTTCCACTTAGTGCCATCTACACTCGATATGTCTCTTCCAAACATCCAAATTGGGCGAATATGGGGATACTTTTCAAACATTATCAAGAAGCATGTACGAGTTACAAGAAACTATCAAAGAACAATTTTGAATTCTCGAAGGTACTCTAAGGAGAAACTTGTTTGTTCGTCTTGTGCAGTTGAATCCAATGTGTTCTGGCGATGTTCAGCTCACTGTCATCTTCGTAATCATCGTTGTCATCAAAAGTGATATCTTCTAATCTGTTGTCAATTAATGGAAAACTGGTAACGTTCTGGAACAATCGAGAATGGCCGAATTAGCTTTATTATATACCAATTCAGATTCAGCCAGTACTCTGTCTTCCACGTTTCCCATAGATTGCAGTAAAAATTGTTTATTTTCTACAAGAATTGATCAACAAACATTCTTATCACTTTCTGTATACCATTTTTTATTATTTGCGTATAATTCTTTTCCATATTTTCAAACACACTTGTTATTGTTTCATCGATTATCTGAAATTCGATACCTATTATATATAAATTATATTAATAATAGTTATTATTAAAATAATAAACAATACCAATCTCGATTCATTCTCGTTTTTACAATATTGGTTGTACATTATTTTGTTAACTTCGTTGATGTTCTAAATATTTATATTTAATATTTTAATAATATAAATACAGCGGTAATGAGCAAAGATAATTTGCAATGAGCACGTAAACTTGTATGGTAATAAAATGGGCCTAGTAAATGTAAACTTTTGGGAAGATATTAATATTTTTACAAGGGAAGTCACTTTAGGGTCCGCTTGAGATTTCAACGAAACTTGATAGATTTGAATTCGCAAGATTCCAAATCCGTTCGTCGATATATATCTTGGCTCAGAGATTTTGTAAACGGGTTTGGAATAAGTTGTTTTCCCTTGTTATTTTTTTTTTAGTTTTTCAACTTATTAGTCACAAAAATTTATAGATTTGGATGCCCTGATTCTAAATCCGTTTTTAAAATTAGAGCAATTGAGAAAACGTTTTTCAACATTACAAGTAAGTATTAACCTTTTGAAGGTATATTACTGTTTGTCCTACAGTTTTCAGTAATTATTCCAGAAATCTTTCAAATATTTTTGAGAAAAAGTAAATATTTAGGAAATCGCGGTGAAATCGTTTTGTGAAGTAAATATTTAATAAATAATTTTTATATTTCACCATTATGATCTTACAAAAGAAGTCACTTTAGCGTACGCTTGAGATGTTGATGAGGCTTGCACCATTGATAGTTTTTTTTTGGTGCGCTGATTCCAAATCCGTTTTCAAAATCGGCACAATTATTTTCTGAGATGAGATATGAGCTGCCAAAATCATAGATATGTATAAACCGTATAAAAATTTACGCGTTGTGATAACAATTTCGCGCAAAACTGGCGTGTTTTCGACACAGCCATCGAACAGCGTCTTATCAGTTTTCTGCAACTTCACGAAGCACCACGCGTACTAACAGTAGCACTTTTCGTGCAAAACACAGCCAAGGAAGCGCCCAGCAGAAAGTGCATAGTATTATAGATGGTTATTTCGATGTGTTTTAAGTATTGTTAATGTCTCTTTCTAGTTGCTATGAAATGGCTTGCTTGTAATGCAACCCTATGTACTTTGTATTTTGAAAAAAACTTAACTTTCATTGGTTTTTTGCAACATTTATGGAAATCAACTACAACATGAATTTTATATTGAACCGGGCTCATCTCATCCTGTCAGGGAAGATGAATAAAGTTGAAAGTTGAAAAAGCGAGCAAATTTAATCGACTCCACTTCTTTGACAACTTTTTTTAATCCGTTGAAAATTCATACGTGATTTGACTGACTCGGACATTTTTGAAGGCTTATGCTCATCTATGATACGATGGTTGGCAGCTCATATCTCGGCTCAGAGAAAAATTGCTCCGATTTTGAAAACGGATTTGGAATCAGCGCATCCGAATCTATCAATGGTGCAAGTTTCATCAAAATCTCAAGCGGACAATAAAGTGATTTCCCTTGTTAAATAGATTTTGACAAGCCTTATTAAATAATCATGTAAAATGTTTTGCTATAAAGACGTAAAATATATCAAAAACGCTAAAAATCGCAAAATCATTTATACATTTGGTGTTCAATAAGTTAAAAAAAATTACACGCCATCCACAATCGCCGATTTGACACAGTAAAACGAGATATATTAGCTATTTTAAAGAATGAATCTGTGATGGGAAGTATTCCTATTCCCTTTCTCCCAACCCGGGGCCCGGGATCCCCTTTTTTTTAGGAAAATACCCGGGAAAAATATATCCCATCGCTGGTATGAATTAATTGTTACTAATAGTTTTAGGCTCATCTATAATATTACAAGAATAAAATATACTCTCAATTATTAAATAAAAATAACATAATTGTTAGAAACCCATATTTCTAATTGCCCTTTTTAGAGATCGGTGTCTAATGGAAGAGCAAAAAAAATTAAGAAAAAAATGATGTCTCGGATGGACGGCCACACGGCCACAAACGACATTCCTCTTCAATGTATGTTATCCATTTTTGAGACGACACTCATTGATGAGAGACGAAGAGTGGCCGTCCAAACGAGAACCTCATGTTTTTCTTATTTTTCCCTCTTCCAGTAGGGAGAAGGGCAATATTTTATAATAAGTTCTACTGCCACACGGCCACAAAGGATTTTTTCGTCTATTCACGAATGATGACCAATAGGATGTGAAATATAAATTTTGACGAAATTAAACAAAAAATGATGAAATAAAGCGAAATTATTCAAATAAATTGGAAATTTGCTTCACGTTCTCATTGAGACCATTTGAAATTAATTCAAAAATATTGAAAATGAATTGTCAAATTCTTACACTTTGACAATAAATAAGTGATCATTTTATTTTACGACAATACGTAAACACATTCACGTTTACGCCACAGTTAGATCCTCGTCATTCTTGTAAGTTTAGTCTCACTCGACTACCATTTCTTTCTTATTATTTTCCTCTTCCATTAGGCAACGATCTCTGAAAAGAACAATACCAGAGTATTATTTAGAATTTTTTTGGTATAAAAATCAAAATTTCCTTTCTTACAAGTTTCTTGTTAGGTATACCAAATGCTGCTTAATTTATAGTTTGTATACTTTATGATTCGCAATTTCGGAATATATTTGAAAGGTTTTTAAACAAAATCAAAGGCATTTTTTGAAATAATTTTTTTGCTGACTCATTAGCAATACAATGGTCAAGACTTTGACAAACAATGGCTTTCATTTCATTCAAACTGAAACACTTGATCATATCACTTTTCAAAATACAATCTAATGCAAAATTGAAAATTCATAAAATTTGCATAACCCTAATCATATTTTATTTACGCTCTGTTACATTCTGTTCAGTGTTTTATTGTTATTATCGCTAATAATAATAATAATAATCATTTAAAAATTCTTTTTCGCTGAATTGTTATTGCAATTCCTTTTACTCGACAACTTATCGAACCATCATCTAAAGATCTTAAATCTGATCCCCATATATTCTAAATCGCGAAAATTATATATTTGATTACTACAATCGATTGTTATATTAAATTGTGTTAAATCATGGATAAATATGGATTTAATATGCAGAGGAAAAAGGTTAGTTTGTTCTATTGTTTCTTTCAAAGCTACATTCTTTTTCATTTTATTATACATTATGATGCTTTTATACGATTCTTGAAGGTTGTATAAATCTTATAACTAAAGAAAGAACAGAACTTTAATATGCATTTCACGAAAATAGAATCAAGAATAGTTTCAAAAATTTATTTTCTATTGAGGAAGGGGTCTGAGCCGTAATTATATAAGAAATATATTACGATTATTTAATCCGAACCACACCCAGAAGCCGCCTATGGATAATTTCAGGGCTGAAAATGACACAGAACGCCAAATGAAAACTATGATTTTGCATTTTTAAACGATTATTTTTAAATTCCACATGTAAGTCGTTATTCAAATATGCACATGACTTCGAGCTTTGATTTTAATCTATGTCAATACCCCAGGATATTCCAAACCTTTAGTTATAAGAGCTGTAATCAGCTCTGGCTGTTACTAATTCATTTGCCGTCACACTTTAATATTACTGTTGTAGATTTTAGAATATGTCTTTTTTCGGTCATACAAGAATAGAAGAATATAATAGAAGATGATCGAAAAGTCTCGAATAGAATTGGATAAAATAACTTTACCATTGAAACGGGCTATATAAATAGAAGATAATCGTCATCTGAATTGCGATAACGACGTAGAGATGTCAGGCGCTAATTAAAAATTACGAATGTTATGTAACAGTGATGAGAGGAGACTCCTCTTGGTCAGGGTATTTTCCTAAAAAAGATCCGGGTTTTGAAATTTTCAATTGTTTAAAGGTCTCCTCTTACTCGGAGCTTCAAAAATCCTGATTCCTCCCATCACTGCGCGGTAACCGGGACAGAGACTTCCCTTTCTGAGACCCAGGACAGGACCGGGATTTCAGGTTTTTTTTTCAGACTCGGGATCCTTTTTTTGGAGAATACCCGGGCCTAGGGGGAGTCCCTGCTATATTATTAGTTAAGTTTTTAATAGGCTGCAAACTTATTAGTTATTTCTTAAAATTTAAATTATTATTTTTGCAAATAATTGTTATTATAGGAGAATTATTAAAATGGTTAATATAAATTGACAATTATCCGAAATCCGAAATAAGTTTTACAATTTTTACCATCTATAATCAAAATATAAGAAATTGAAAATTCAATTTCAAGATTTTTGAATTATTTTCAATGGTCTCAATGAGATCATGAAACAAATATTCACTTTATGTTAATAATTTCTCTGTTTTTCATTATATTTCTTCAAAATTTCTAGATCAAATCAGATTTATTCCTTTTATTTTTTATGAAAATAAAATTGGAATTGTCAATTTCTTATATTTTGATATTATTTGTTTCACGTCTTTCAAATTGTTGTAAATAAACAATCAATTTCTTATAATTTAATAATATTTTTCTTAAAACTCTTTAATTCCCCAAAACCCGGAAATAATTTATCCAAATCATATTTCTCCAACATCACACATGAATTTAAAATATAATCGAAAAAGTCAATATCATATTTTACTAAATCTTCAAAAAAGCACCCCAAAAGTATGTCAAGAGCGGATTAAACAAGGTTTATATGCTCTCGCATTAAAGAAGCAGAGATGCCAAATACCTGTGACATCAAATAAAGCAGGTGAATATTCCTAGAGCGTGCCAGAGAAATAAACAAACATCCAATCGATGGCCAATTCCGGAAGATGAAAAAAAAAACACACACACAATGGTGTTCGCAACCGGTCCGGTTACGGCTGCAGAGAGATGCATGAGGAAACCTTGAAATACGAGAGACACCAAGCCGTGGTCGTTGTCAAGTCTTCTGCGCGGCATGCGTCCAGCCAGCCGCCGGCCAATAAAACCATTGCGCGTGTTTGTCAACTAAGTGCGCAAATGATTTTCCGGATTTTAAGAGTATTTTCATGATTATTGATTATGTTTTCTACTTCCTGATTAAATAATTCATTATATTTATAAAATGTATAGCATATTTCAAAATAGTTGACGACGCAATCACGCTGCAAATACGGCATACTAATTCTAATTCATTTTCAAATCTATTATTTTATTTTATTTTTGTGACATTTTTTAATTGTTATTGCTTATATTGAACGTTTATTATTAAAATTATTAAAATAATCGATTTGAAAATGAATTTTAATTAGTATGCCGCATTTGCAGCGTGATTGCGTCGTCAATTATTTTGACATACGCTATATAAGAAAAGAATGTTTTTTTGTTAAAATATTGTGTACTTCGTTAAACTTCATTTCATTCGAATATTTATTATTAAAGATTAGATATTATTAAGAATATTATTTAATCACATCACGTATCATAGTCTCTTATACTTCCTAATATGCTAAAAATCGCTTCGTGAAATTAATTGTTATTTGTTTAACACGCCTACTTGTATGGTTAGAAAATGAGTTCAGTAAACGTTCTCAAATCTAACTTTAAGGCAATATATTAATATTTTTAGATAGTTTAAGAATAAATTGTTTAAATAGTGGAGTACAGTGTTTTGTATTAAGCCCGTAAAAATTTTAGCATTCTTAAAAATAATAAAATGACTATTCAATTTGGCTTGGTTAAGAATGGAATGGGTTTCTTTATTACTCATTATTCACACTTATATTCAATTATTATGAAAATATTAACTTTTGATAGTTTTTTTGAAAGATTAATTTTTGAGTCTCTCGTCTCTATTTCTTCTTCCCTGCTTCTCATTATTAACGTTGTCTCTAAACTATGTTGCGCCACTCAGCTGAAAATATGCGGTTTCCCTCGACTATCAAAGACTCAATATTGAGACGTGCTCATAAATTCTGCAATGCCAATTGTAAATTAGAATTTCTTGATAGTCAAACGTGCCTGGTGTGTTTTATGTAAATAAATTTACTATTATTTTTACACCATCATTAAAAATGTGTCTGAAACTATCTTAATGTCTCCATTTTTTCCGCTAATATGAATACTGAGCCTTTATTTTAATAACTTCATGTAGAGTTATTGTGAATTTAAACGCAATCGTGTCTCCTCAGGGCATCGAAGATTTCTAGTATTTTATTGTAGTTTTCAAAGATTGATGCAAAATTGAAGAGGATAGAATATCACAAATATTAATTTTATCCTTTGGATGGTTCACAAAAGACTTTTCCATCTATTCCTCTTAAAGGTGTGTTATCTATTTTTTGGAACAACACATATTTGTTGATGATATACAAAAGAGTGACCGTCTAAACGAGAACCTCATTTTCTTCTAATTTTTTTCCTCTTCCATTAGGCTCCGATTCCTAAAAAGTACAATAATGTTTTGTTATCTTTTATACTAAAGATTAGTAGGAAAACACCTGCTAACCTCCTTTATATTACTTATATTTCATTTCCATCAATATCAAATGAGTTCAAAATCATCATTCCCGACTGTCTATATTGACTTTGTAAACTACTTTTACCTGTTGAACTCTTTCGGCGCGCTCATTTCCTTCCTTACTTCTTAACAATTATCGATTCAAGTGTTGTACGATGAAGTAAATCAATTAACATGTATATTTAAAGTAGTCTTATTCATTCTCATTCTATTATATCACTTACAAACATTTTTTGACATTATTTACATAGTCATATTTGTTTGGACTTGCTCGTTATGGGTGCCAGCAATCTCTGGTAACCCATTTTCCGTACTAACAAGGTTTTTTTCTAATTGTTTTTGTTGTTATATATTATAATAAATTGCGATTCATTATTAAGGTGAATAGGAACAAAATGTTGTGCTAAATGAATCCCGATCTTTAATGAGATCTACGACGGCATTCGCTTCATTTATGTCATTTCATTTTTATTTATCGAATATTCTCAAGTTTCGCATTATTTTTAAATGTCACTGCTGTGTTGTATAATCTATGATCAAGGTTTCATTTTCGTCACAAAGTCTTGTTAAGTTTATGTTTTAAACTTCATTGATTTAATTCTAATTCTTGATAAATACCGAAGTTGAACTTATTCAATTTCTTTTTATAGTTTTTTTTTATTTTCATAGTTTCAAACATTTGAAAATGTATAAGAAATAAATAAAATTTGAGTTATGAGAATAATTGCAAGTGAATTTCACTAACTTAAGAAATTATTTCACGCCATGTTGAACGGTAAGAAAATAAATATAATTTATAATCAAATAGTAATTGTTGTCCTTTTCAAAGATCGGTGCCTAATGGAAGAGGAAAAAATTAGGATGGAATGAGGTTCTCGTTTGGACGGCCACGCTTTTTTATCGAAATAATGGGCAGCACACATTTAAGAGAAATTGACGAAAAAGTCGTTTGTGGCCGTGTGGCCGCCCATCATTTTCTCTTCTTTTTTTTTGTTCTTCCATTAGGCACCGATCACTGAAAAGGACAATATTTTGATAATATTTTTTTAAATGATAAATTTGGTTGCTGGTCGGTGATTTGAAATGGAACCCAAAAAACTTCAGCACGTCATTTTCGACAAAATGTCCACGGCATGTGAAAGTGTCCGAAATTATGCTAATCTTATCAACTCAAATATAGAATCTTTAATTTGATTATAATCAATTATGAAAAAAGTATAATAAACCAAAAATGAGTAACAAGGCGAAATAATAAAAAACTTATATTATCAAGTTGTGAGAAATTGATAATTCTAATTTTGATCTCATAAAAAATAAAAATAATCAATAGGACGTTAACTATTATTCATTTCACAGATCGATGCCTAATGGAAGAGCAAAAAATTAGGGGCGGAGAAAAGGTCTTGTTTAGACAGCCACACGGCCACTAAGGCCATCACGTCTCTTCCTCTTTTGTTTGTCATCAATATTTTTATTTCATCCATTTTCATTTTTAAATTTCTTTTCATCAAATAATACACAAAAATATAGATAACAAAAATTGATGAGAAACAAAAGAGGAAGAGATTCGATGGCCTTAGTGGCCGTGTGGCTGTCTAAACAAGACCTTTTCTCCGCCCCTAATTTTTTGTTCATCCATTAGGCATCGATCTCTGAAAAGGACAATATAAATTTTGACGAAATATTATCAAAATCTGAGAAATTGACAATTCCAATTTTATTTTTGTAAAAAATAAAAGTAATAAATCTGACGTGATCTAGAAATTTTGAAGAAATATAATGAAAAGCAGAGAAATTATTCACGTAAATTGAATATTTGTTTCATTTTATCTATGAGACCATTGAAAATAATTCAAAAATGATCAAATCAAACCTTTCATATTCTTACAACATTTCAACATTAGATTTTGATAATATAACAAAAAACAATAAAATAAAGCGAAATTATTTAAATAAATTGGAAATTTGTTTCATGTTCTCATTGAGTCCATTTGAAATTAATTCAAAAATATTGAAAATGAATTGTCAATTTCTTACACTTTGAAAATAATTAAACTAATCGAACGTCGTCATATATGAGACCAAAATGTCATGTACCTTTAAGGACTTCAGGAAAAAACAATGGAAAACGATTTAACCTTTCAATTGTGACTTAATATAAATAATATTAAATAAAAAATTCCCTAAACAATTCAAAAATCAAGGCACAATTGTTTTGCCAAATGGGCATGCGTTTTTTTGGCCCGCTTCCAAATAATTTTTGGGACCAATCTTGATCTGAAGTGTTTAAGCCAACAGTATCAATAAATCAACCTTTAGCAAAAACTAAAATGTATAAAATGTACATTCAAACTCTTTATTTGAAGGCATTAACGATAATTTTATAAAAATTGGTATGGATTCATGATAAATGTTCAATCTATGTTTATTTTGGAATTTGATACGATTTATTTTTTGCTTAGGAAATAATTTTGTTTCTTTAAGGAAAATTAGTTCTTAACGTACATTTTGTCTTTCTAAGAGTTTATCTGAAGGGTCCTGGACACGATTTTTTCTATAAAAAATGACGAGCCGACCCAGTCCGAGGGGTTGAAATTTTAAATATATTTTCAAGCAAATCCGGAATGAAAGTTCCAAAACGAGACACCAAATATTAAAGGAAACCGGTGGAATTTGAAATGCCGTTAATCACAGTTCAAAAAATATATGAATGCATTTCCAATAGCAGGCTAATTTAAAATGATGATTTTCGAATATTTAAACGTGTGTAGGGAAGATTCACGTGAATATTTTTGATTTATGTGGACGAAAAATGATTCGATTTGTCTAAAATTCTCTCTAAATTTTAAAAAGCCTCGAAAATTTAGGATTCTAGCATCTTAACTGAGCAACCGTATTTATCATTTCAATTGGTGTGCAATAGTTTTTTTCGCTCCAAGCAACACAATTATTAATTAAAAATTATTGATATTGTAATATTTCTTTATTTGGTTGTTCACGATAAGAAATTATAAAAATAAACCTGCGATGTAAATAAATTATCAATACACTAATTAAAAATTGTCGTTTCATGTTTTGTACAAAACCAGTGGCACTCAATTGTTTTATTTATTTTATTAAGAAACTATTTTTAATTAAACATTTTTAATTAGTTTTCTTTGAAAATGAACTATAATTGTTAAAATAAACCAATACTTCGAGCAATGCCATTATCAAATTTATCATTATAATATTTGTGGTGATAACATACGTTAGGTGATCGTTATGAATAATACATATTGATAATACACTAGTGTATGAACTTTTTATCACAAAATTAATTCATCATAATTCGCTGAAATCTAAAAAACTAGCATTTTGTGCTTTTTACATAAATGTCTTCTTCGTTCAATATTGATTCCTTAGTAGCTTTTTTCGGTGGCGAACCAAGCAATTCAGATGAAAATAATTCTGCCAACGTATGTTTGATTAAATATTTATTTTACTAAAAAATCTAATTCTATCTTTTATTTCCATAAGCCGTCAATTCTACTATTTTAATTTTCAGAAGCAGTTGAAAGAAAAGACAGATGAAGCAAATCAATACAAGCAGCAGCTAGGAAGGACAAAAAGCGAATTGTAAGTTTTATCATTTTTTTAAATGAAAATGTGAGCACAAAGATAAATTTCCAAATAACAGCAAAATGTTTATTAGGCAATTTCTCAAGTTTGTTGAAAATGTAAAGTCTCGTTTATCATAAAGCTCTATCAGTATTTTATGTGTTATATAGCTTTTTTCTATGAATCAATGGTGAATCCTAACGCGTCGGTTGAGAAAAAAACGCGCTTCGGCGACAGACGAAAAAGCTTTTAATAAGAATTATTCAAATCTTGGTAGTCCAGGCTTCCTCGCGACAATTGAAATAAAATATAGAACTAAATTAAAGTCTAATGGTATAAAAATGAAACTTTCAAGCTCATTAGAGCCAAGGTCCTTACAATAAATTAAAATCGAAATTATAGAATTTTTAAATAAATTTTGGAATTTTTTAAGAAACATTTTTTACGTTGTTTCAACTATTTTGTATACGGCAAACATTTTTCTTCTCTTTTAGCTTGCTTCTGAATACTTAAAATCGATGTTTTTAAGATTTCTCTCCTGAAAGAAGCGTGTTAAGTTCGCGGCGGACGCGCTCGGATTGACCAATGAATCTTACTGAATGTAACATATTAAAAAAGTGCTGGATATATCATTTTGTATTGCACGCATAAAAGAAAATAGCTACATGACGAAACCTGATTTACTGTATACGATTATTTTAAATTTTCCCAGTCCTCTTAAAATTAAGTTATTATGATAAATAGCAGAGAACAGATTAAATCGCGATTAAATGGTATAAAATCACACTGGTGAATTGAATTCGAACGCGTCGATTGAGAACAAAACGCGCTTCGGCCAAGGATGAAAAAACTTTTAATAATAATTATTCAAATCTTGTCAGTCTAGGTTTCCCGACGACAATTGTAATAAAATATAAAATTAAATTATAGTGGCATAAAAAAAACTTTTTTAAATTCATTAGAGCCATGAAAAAAAAAGAAATTTAAGTTCCCGCGGGCTCAAGTGTTCATCTTAACATTTATTTCCCTCGTTATATTTTTTAACTGTCACGCCAAACGAAAATGACGATTTCTAAATATTTAAGCGCATTTTAATAAGTTACAAGTAAAAATTAAAAACTAATTTTCCCGTATTATTCATTTCAGAGATCGATGCCAAATTTAAGAGCAAAAAATTAGGTGCGGAGAAAGGTCTTGTTTAGACAGCCACACGGCCACTAAGCCATCGAAAAAAAAGAATCAGTTTAATATAAAATGTGAGAATGGATAAAATAATAACCAAAAAATAGATAACAAACATTGATGAGAAACAAAAGACGAAGAGACGTGATGGCCTTAGTGACCGTGTGGCTGTCTAAACAAGACCTTTTCTCCGCCACTATTTTTTGCTCTTCCATTAGGAATCGATCTCTGAAATGAATAATAACATTATTAAGCTTCTATTGAAATATCTCTGGCGCTTTAAATTTTAACGAAATGCTCGAGTTAAGGGACGTTTCTTAAGCTCTGTTTTTACGAATTCATTTGGCGTGCGCACTCCAGGACCAAACAATAGAAAAGAATGTTGCAAATTTGAAAAACGCAAACGCAAATGGAGCCAAGAAGGTTTGCGTTTTGGCAAAAAGGGTGCCTTGATATTATTTTATCCTTCTAGTATCCTTCTTGGCTCAACTTTTCATATTTAATGTGAAAAATGTTTAAGCTTTCGTCATATGATTATTGAGATTAATTATAATAATTGATTTAATAAATTATACGTTTAAAGATTTTCATATAAAATCTTGAAAATCAAAAAAACCACTGCTCCGATGCTTCAGAGGTTTTTAAATCATTATCTATGAAAACGAACTATTTCAAACAAAATTCATTAGCTTCATTCCATTATTGTGGATAATTGGGATATTTTTATGTTTCAAACATATTTTTTACCTACTTAAACCGTTTTGTGGGTCCTAATATTCTGTCAGTATACTAATCAAGCCATAAGGAATCTATCTGCAAATTTTTGTCAAAATCTGAGAGCCCGACCTAAAACACTTCCCTTGTTAGCTTCCAAATTGGTTCTTGGACACGCTTCGTCCTGGGGTGCTTGCGTGGTAATACAACATAAACAATTAGTCTTAAATTGAAATAAAAGAATTTTAAAATCAATTTTGGAATGGTTTAAAACATTTACGGTACTATTAAGTGTTTCAACTATTTTGTATACAGTAAACATATTTCTTCCCTATTAGCTTGCTTCTGAATACCTAAATTCGATGTTTTTAAGATTTCTCTTGTGAACGACCCGTGCTCAGTTCGCGGCGGACGCGTTCGGATAGACCAGTGTCAGAATTTTTGCAAGTAGAAATTATAAAGAACATTTTTTATTCATGCAATATTACAGAATGTTAAAACAAACTCTAAGTGAATCAAATTCTAAAACTAAAAATTGAGGAGAAAAAAGATATATAACACGAAATTTCACGAAATACTACTTGATAAATATTCTATAATAAATGTTAATATTCCGAGCACGATTCATAATATATGCGTCTTCCGTTTTCGTCACTCAACCATAAATTATTATCATAGTTTTCGTGGCTATGTTAAAAAGCTTTTAACATGAAATGAATTAATAACATCATATATATTTTATCGCATAATTTATTTTAAAGATCAATGTGGCTGTCAAGAAAACCGGATGACAGAGGAGATACAATCGAGTCATTAACTAATGAAAAGCAAGAGCTTCGAAAGCAGTTGGAACGTGAGCAGAATGAGAAGCAGGAGCTGTTCCTGCAGGTTTGGAAATTATTCAAAAGAAATTCGATTTGAAAACAATAATTTAGATGAATGACTTGATAAGTCAAGTGGCAAATGGGTGTGATAAAGGAGAGTTGATGAAACTTCAAGCTGAAGTCACCTCCTTGAAGAGGGAGCTGGATGTTGAAAAGGTTTGTTTCCTTGTGATAATTTGAGAGCATTCTAAATGTGGGTTGAAATAGAGAGCTTGGAAAACATACTCGTTTATAGATCACCAATAAGAGAGGCGGTAACCTATATAGTTTAGAATGAGCCAGGGACAGGTTAGATTTCCCGAAATTATCTTTGGAATTTTTCTGAATAACGCCAAATTCACTGGTCTACGAAATTTTTCTTTAGTATCACACGCCTAATGAAAATTACATTTTTCCATTTTTTAAGCGTCAATTTTGAATTTCCACGTAGCAATCACAAATAATTGTTTATCCAAAATTAAGAAACATGTCTTACACTATCTAAAAACATCAGTATTTTACTTGAAACTTTTCTTTGAAACCCTCAAACGAGCTTTCATTTCTAAGAGAACAATTGGCTGCAAATCTTTAAAAAATAAGACGAATCACATGTAATTTGGGTACAGCGGCTTGCTGTGAATTAAAAAAAAATCTTTCACGACTTATTTTCCCATGACGTTAAATATTTCTGGCTTCGGTTGACCAAAATTTGATTCTATCTAATTTAAAAAGACTGAAATTTAACCTCTTAGCACAATAACACGCAAAATGGAAATGACAATATTTCAATATTTAAACGCATTTGACGTATTACGTTCATATAACTTTACACGTCAACTATCTCTTCAACTATCTAAAAACATGAGATTCTTACCGAAATTTGCAACATGAGTATCTTTTCTGAGCCCGCAACTTAACCGTTCAATTCGGGGTGCAATAATAAGCCAATTGGAATGCTCATAAAAATGATCTCAGAAAACGCGTTAAAATTTAATATTATGCGAAGATTTAAATATGTTTCGATAATTTAAGAAAAAAGTGACAAACTGACGTGAATTAGGTTTTTGTAATATACACGTCAATTTGTATGGCGCGCGAAAAAACTGCAAATCGTTATTTCCCTTTGGAGTGCAAAAACTAAGAAAAATTTTAAATTTCAATTTCACTCCAAATGAAATGCTAATACAACGAGCTTAGAACTTCTAAAATCTAATATTTTGTGAAGATTTTTAATCTTTTTTTAAGAGTTTAAGAGCAAGCTGACAAACTGTGGTTAACTATGTTTTTGTAAAAAGCACGTATACATTGTATGACGCGAGTAAAAATCATAAAATCGTGATTTCAATTAGGTGTGAAAAATCTTTGGTACTCTTTGACGAGAACCTACAAGTGATCGCTGTTATTAAACGCTAACCGTTACCGTACCCGATTGACGGAATGCATAGTACATAATAAACCAACTTTGAGTGGTAAATTCGAAGTCACCCGCTCTCCAACTGGAAGTCTAACAAAACGAGCTCAGAAAACTTGCACAAATCTAACTTTTTAGAAAGTATTTTAATAATTTAAGAGAGTTTAAAAAAGCTAAATTAAATTATAGCAAAAACATTTTTGTTATAAAGACGTAAAAATTTCTATACACATTTGCAAATCGCAAAATCGCTGTTTCAATTTGGCGAGCACAAGATATTTGGAATGCTTAGAAATGTTTGCAAAAATACTGAAAAATTGTTTGTTTAAATACAATTTAGAATTTTTAAAGAAATCTTCCAATAAAATAAGACCTCTGGGAAACAAAATAAACTGCGATTTATTCTCCCACAATATTCATAATATTAGATTTGCCTCGCGGCGCCTGTTTTCCACATCGACCAGATCATTGAAGCTACGACAACGAAGGAAGTAAGCCATGGATCGAAAAAGGTGATAATCAGATGGCGCAAGGTCTGAACTATAAGCTGAATGTGGAAGAAGTTCAATGGCGTTGTTGAGCTTGAATTTCAGTCAATTCATGAGGTACTTCTCGGCAGTGTCTATTGACTTTTCCAAGGGCGTGCAGATGTCGTACAACTGATTTTTGAGGTATATCGAGCTCGGTTGACAATCCGAGATAACTTATTGATCGATTCGTCTCCACAGCCTTACGGATTGCTTCAGAATCCGCTGTCGTAGGTCGGCCTGAATGTGTCTTGTCCTCGAGATCAGTGTGCCGTCGTTAAATGTTTTGAACCAATTTCGCGCAGTACGATCCGAGACCATGTTGTAGTCTTCAACTTCGCATATCTTTTTTGCTGCTGAAGTTGCGTTGAAGCCTTGTTTCCAGTAATGTCGTAAAAGAACAAGAATTACGGATTTTTCCATGTTTCTTCTACAAGTTAAAAATTTTTTTTAATAAATGACCAATTTTATTCTCCCAAAATATTACTAATATTAGCTTTGATTCATTGGTTTTAATAGTTTATTATGACGCAAATAACGTTTTCCCGTTCGAAAATTTCATCGGTGATATTAAAGAAAACTACTTAAAACTTTCCAACCCTTGATCGCAACTGTTTATCGCTTAGGCTTTGGCAAGGCTGGTTTGATATGTTACATGAACAGATAGAGTCCATTAACCAAAAATAGAATTTACATTTATAATTGCGTCCTAGTTAAAATATTAAAAATTGCAGAAATCTGGAAGCAATGAAACGAATCATCTAAAAGAGCAACTCGCTAAAACTAAAGAGCAATTAAGGGTTACGAGAATAACACTATTTCCACAATATTATACTATCTTTAGATTTATGAGGAATCGCAACGCGAAAGGGAACAGCAGAAACAAAATGAGATTGATGAATTGAACGAGCAACTCCAAATAAAGACTGCCGCTCTTGAATCGATGAGAATCGCTAATAATGTAAATTAAAATGCTATCGGTTAACAAAAATGTTTTATGTAGGACAGTGGAAAGCTCCTAGCACTGAGAAGTGAGAATGAAGAGCAAGCTCAGGAGATTAGATCATTAAAATCCAAGCTCACAAAGCTCGATATTGATTTAATCCATAAGCAGAATGAAATTGATCGGCTTAATGAGTAAGTAGATGGATAATATATTTTAAAGGTTTTTTGTGATTTAGTAAGAATTCGACAGACACTGTTGCTCAACAAGTTACAAATGATATTCAACTTAAGTTGCAACAAGTAGAAGAAAGGCTGAAAGAAGAAAAACAACAAAAGGAGCGTCTTGAGGTTGGTTAATGGGATTAAAATACACCAGTGATGAGAGGGACCCCGTTTTTTGAAATTCCGTGGCGGGCGGGATCTAAAAAAAATTGAAATTTTCAAAAAAAAAAAAACATTTTTTGACATACACATAAATATATATTTGTTTAGCAACAAACTCAGCAGTTGATGAGTGCCCTGGCGGATTCTGAGGAAACATTCAAAAACATGAAAGCCAATGTTCAAAAATTGGAAGAGGAAGCAGCTCGGCAGCGGCACGAAAATGAAACTGAAAAGTTGTCGAACAATTCGAGCTTACAATCATTGACAAACCGCGTAACGAGTTTGCTTGATGAGCTGAAGTCGGAAAAACACAATAACGAAATTATCCAGGCTCAATTGAATGATAAGACTTCTAAACTCGATGTGAGCTTAAATTTCTAATATTGTTTAGAAGTTAAGTAAGATAAATTTTAGGCAGTGAATACCGAATTATTGACAGCAAACTCAAAATATAAGCAAGCTGAAGAAGATATGAAACAGTTGGAAACCAAAGCAAATGAAATTGAAAGAAAACTACATCTTGCCGAAGATCAATTGAACAGTAGGGATAATGACACACAAATCGAGATTCTGAAACAAGCAATGCAATCTGCTCAGTCGCGGAATGAAGTACTGCAGCAACAACTAAATCAAAGCCAATTAAAAATTAAAGTATCCTTAAGATAAACCAAGTTAATGTAAAAGTATTCATTGTAGGACTTGGAGGAAGAGAGGATGAAGAAGGACGAAGTAGAAGATTCCTTGCGACAGGTTAATGAACAATTGCAAGCAAAAGTAGAAAGTGTTCACAAAGAAAATCAGGACAATTCGCAAGCAATCCAAGACAAACTGTATGTGTATTTATCATATAATTTATATTAAATTAAAAGCATACATTTTTAGAACCCATATGAATTTCGTTATTGAGAATATGGAAAAGGAGAAGGCAGAAAGGGATGAACAAATTAAATTAATGAGCAGAAAGATTGAAGAATATGAACGCACTGAAACTGACAGGTGTGTAAATATTTTTTTCCTAAACGCCTACTTTTTTTTGGAAAAGAAAAGAGGACAGAAACGTTAACTTTAGTCCAATTTAAAAAAAAAGTTTTGCAGGTATTCGTGAACTTTTAGTTTAAAATTATAAAGTTATACATGGGAAATAGTAAGAATTAATGGTTTGTGTTATATCTGAAGTTAATTTAAAATACTGAATTGAATAATATTTGTCTTGTGATTATGGACAGGGACGCCAATTTGAAATTTTGATTTTCTGATTTTTAAGAACGTGCTAAAGATTTTATGGACCTTCTAAAAAACATTGCTCTTGCAAATATAGACAAGTTGCTCTTAAACTATCTAACAATATTAATATCTTTCCGCAAGGTTAGATTTGAGCACGTTTATTGAGCTCATAGTTATCACCATTCCGGTTGTCGTGCACAGGTTTGTTCCGCTTGCCCTACAATCTATGCTAATTTGGATTTTTATTAGAGAAAATATACACAATTTTAGAATTAATTCAAGTAAATTATTAGACTTCTTGGGTTCAGGAATAAGTTTATATTATCTTTTGTTTTAGAATCATTTGGCAAAGTGTATATATTTAACTGATAGTGATTTTTCTGCTCTACAAAACTGTGATTTAAATTTTTCTGAAATTTTAAATATTCATCATTTTCCGGCTTAGAAATGAACTATCCAGGAGGCAAAAATCAGTATCTTCTTTGCTTTTCATCGAAAGCAAAAACAGTGGAAGCCACTCGGGAAATATGCAGTGTGTATGGTGAAGGTGTCTTAGGCTTGTCTATTGCACAAAAATGGTTTGAAAAGTTAAAAAAAAACTGCGACTTTAATCTTGAAGACGAAGAGCATCTGAAGGCAATATTGAAGGAAGATGATCACCCACACAAGTCGACAATTGGACGAAAACTGAACTGTGATCAAATGACAATCCTTAATAATCTTCATTCTATTCGATTTGCCGAAAAACTCAGGGCCTGGACAAAGAAAACGTCCTTAAAAACGAAGCTCAACATCTCACATCGACCAGCACGCGAGTATAAACATCGATTTTTTCCCCGAATTGTCACGGGAGATGAAAAATGTTCAATCTGAAGCCAAGAAAAGAGTGGGTAGCTCCAGGAGTTACGCCAAAGCCGAGAGTCACGCAAGATCTTCACCCAAAAAAGACCATGATCTCCGTTTCGTTGAACTGGGAGGGCATGCTGCACTGGGAAGTGCGCTAAAGAAGTGCCATGGTCAACAAGGAGCTCTATATTTTCCAGCTTCACCGCGTAAATGTGGTTATTCGACTGAAAAGGCCGGATTGACAAGGCCATGTCATCTTGCGCCACGACAACGTCAGGCCGCATGTTGTACAAGTCGTAAAAACCGGCCTACAAGAGCTCGAATGGGATTTTCTTCAGCATCCACGGTACTCTTCAGAGCTTGCGACATCTGATTACCACCTTTTCCACTCTTTGTCAAACCAAACGAGGGGTTTTTACCTTCGATGGCTGGCGAAGAGGATCTAAAAAAATGGCTCGACAACTTCTTCGAAACCAACCGGGTGATTTTTGGCGGAGCGACAGCAACAAATTGATCGTGAGGTGGGAGGAAGTCGTAAACAGTAACGGTGAATACATGATTTATTAATTGATTATTATTAATGTTATTTATTCAAATAAATCTTTGTGAATAAAACTCTATGAATTTATTCCTCACCCCAATATTTTCACAAATAATAAGAATCAACACCTAAATCAACATTGATGAGAACAATGAGTAGACGATATTTTAAAATCCAGACAAATACCTTTATCAATGACCATTGCAATGTTTCTTAAGCAGAAAATTCTATGTCAGTTTTTCTTTCCCATTTGCTATTCTTACAGAAGAAATGCGGCATCTGCCTCGACGTTGGAAATTGAAACTCTCACCAGTGCGTTGGAATCAATTCGTATTCAAAACTCGTATAAAATTTCGCACCTCAAGTGTTATTATAAAAGAAATTTAGGAACTACGAAGAGCAATTAAACACATTGACTTCCGAACTTCAATCAACACGGCGTCATTTGCAACAGAAAGAAGACGAATGCGAAAACTTGCTGAAAACCAACAAGACCATGGAAGACAAACTTGAAGAACTCAAGTACCAAATATATTAGAAATATTAAAAATCCTAACAATTATATTTGCAGTCAGCTGCAAAATGCGGCAAATCAGCATGACACAGAGGTATTCGAATTAAAATCCCAACTTGATAAAGAAAAGTACGAGTACTTGGATCAAATTTCTACTTTAAAGGTTCCACAAAAACAAATTTTCTCTAAAAATAATAATTTTTAGGATAACACGTTGAAAAATGAAAGGGAAATTAAAGAGCTGCGAGAGAAGTGCGAAATGTTGACAGACGAAAATAAACGATTGGCTGAATGGACGTCGAGTACTTAACCGTCATTCCTAATTGCAACTTAATCTAATCATTCAGGTGTCGAAAAGTCAAATACTAGTGAATTGGAGCATGTTGAGCAAGAATTGAAGCAATCGAAATCTCGAAGTGAGAGCTTAGCCAAACAGCTGGAAGAGTCCACGTCATTTAACAAGAATCTAGTAGAAGAGGTTCGTTTAAAATTCAATATTCTATAAATAAAATGATTATTATATAGATTGAGTCAATCAGAGAACAACTAAGGAGTGCAAACAATGAAAAGAGCTCTATTCAATCACATTATGAGGAGAATGAAAAGGTTGGAATATATATTAAATCAATACGAATAAAAAACATTTCTCAAAACAATACAGTATTGGAAAAACTTATTAGAATAGTTTCTTATTTCTGATTTCGGGGTAAATCGATTTATGATCCCAGAACCGCGTCCATTAAAAATCTGTGAATGTGTAGTTTTTCGTTATAGTATTGAATTTTTGGAAACTACATTAAATAAGTATTACCTATACACTCCAAATGGAAATGAATATTTTCAATATTTAAACGAGTCTCACTGATTTACACGTTTTATTATTATTTTTCAAGACCTTTTCTCCGCCCCTAATTTTTTGCTCTTCCATTAAGCATCGATATCTGAAAAGGACAATATAAAAAAAATGACCTTCTTGACAAAATTTACATTATAAACGTCTTTTCTGAACACCAAACTTAATAATTCAATTTTGGGTGCCTATTTTTAATTTTCTATAGTATCGTTACATTTTACGACTTATCCCCTACTCTCCTTATATTAGAGCGACCCGAAGAGTATTGTTAGGAGTTAAGACGCATGTAAACTACTTAAAACCAGCAAGAGGGCTTACTATGACTGGTTCGATAGCACTCCATCGAATAATAATATTTATTAATAAAATATATAAAATACATAATACAGAATACACGAGAATAGATGAACTAGGGGAATAGGAAATGCTCACATCTTGACTCGGCTCGGTGACCACCGAGGGTAGCCACCGACCCGTAACCCTGCTGAGTAGACGACTAACTATAGCATCAAGGGAAGGAGACGGGACCACATGAGGTCCTGTTCCATAATGTAGTAGTTGTCAATTTTACATCCGTACCAAACTAATTCGATGATTCGTTCATCTCTTCTATGAGAACGGTTATTTTGGATGATGAAAGAACAACCCCGCAACAAAACGTCATTCAGAATTATCGTTTGTTCGTTGTTTGCGGAACCATTAAATAATTTTCTTAAGATTTTTTGAATTCTTTTTAGAGATCGGTGCCGAATGGAAGAAGAAAAGAATTAGAACAAAAATAAAGTTCTCGTTTAGACGGCCACTCTTTTCTATCTCATCAATTTGCCTTGTCTCAAAAAAATGGAAAGCTCACATTGAAGAGGAATAGACGAAAAAGTCGTCTGTGGCAGTGTGAGCGTCCAAATGAAACTATTCTTTTTCTTATTCACTCCAAATTGAATGAGTAAGTTGGGTGCTAAGAATATATGCTCTTATGGTGAATTTCGGCACGCAGTGCAAATTTTAATAAAGTTTACGATGGGCTTGTAAAAATGACGTATCAAGTTATACAAAAATGATACGTGTAAATTAGTAAGACACGTTTAAAAATTGAAAAACATTCTAAAAATCTCGATTTGGCGTGCTTATTTTTTCTATTCCATTAGGCATCGATCTCTGAAAAGGACTATATATAATAGTTTTGTTAAACATCTTCTGTAAAACAATCGATTCCATCGCAATTGCGGTACACTTTTTGAGATATGATTTGTCCATTTAATTTTTATGATTTTTATTTTCCGCATTTTTTATGTTATGCTCCTTCTAAACCGTTTTTGCTTAAAGAAATTGAAGAATATGCTTTAGATGTTGTTTCAATCGTGGAATAAATTTGGAAAATAAGAATAATCATACAAATTAAATGAAAAATAATATTTAAAAAAGTGCGACGCAATTGCGGTGACAATCGCATTTTGTATCAACTATAGATTAATTTTCTCCGCTTTAGCACAATTAAAAATTAAAGTAAGAATTGATAAATATTTCTAAAATAGTTCTTCAAAAAATGAATAGAAAAAAATAGAAGTTCATCGAATAGCATTTTGGTCCGGATGACGTTGTCTTGAAGTTTTTTTTCATTATTTTTGTTAACAATTAATGTAACCGTAAAATACGTTAAACCAAAATAAAATTATTGACCTTTTAGGAGATCTGTGGTTTTAGCATATGCATATGTGTATTCCTTTTCTGAAATATTGAAATAATTCATATTATCTAGATATCTAAATGGCAAAAAATTGGGAAATTTTATATATATATATATATATATATATTCCTTTTCAGAGATCGGTGCTTAATGAAAGAGGAAGAAAATTAGAACAAAATTAGGTTCTCGTTTGGACGGACACTCTTTTCTATCTCATCAATGGGAGTTGTCTCGAAAGGGCAGCCGATATTGAAGAGAAATAGACAAAAAAGTCGTTTGTGGCCGTGTGGCCGTCCTATCGAGACTAATTTTTTCTTCTTCCATTAAGCACCGATCTCTGAAAAGTACAATACAAAAGTACAATTTTGTAGATATAAACGCATTTTATAAATTCCCATGTAAAAGTAAATTTTATAGACTTTTCTTAAAATATATCTAACTATTTAAGCACGAAATTTTGTTTTAAAGACTTATGAAAATCTGTCTTTATGAATTCATATGACGCGTATGACGTGTTATAATGACTTTTCTTGTTAGTGTCACACTAAAAAATTATGTTTTTCATACTTACGAAATTTCAAAATAATGTCAAGATTTAAATGAACATTTTGCTTTAAGAAAATCCTAATTATCTTACTTACTTACTTTGGATACTTTGGAGTTCGAATCAACCGCATAAGCGGTTGCGAACTATCTCCTTCCATCTCGAACGACTGCATCTCGCCAATGTAGACCACGTCGTTTTCTTCTGGAGCATTCCCAATCTTCTTCTTCCGGATGTGCATGTCCTTGATTCATGGTCCACAAATTCGGCAACCCGCTCCTTAACCCGCTTATCCCACCTGTCTTTGGGTCGCCCCCTCGAGCGCTGAGCTCCCCTTGGTGTCCATTCCGTGATAGTCCTTGTCCATCGCGTGGGCGGCAGTCGAGCGACATGACCGGCCCACTGTAATTTCCTGTTATCGACAATGGTGGCGATATCGATCGGAACGTTGCACTCAGCGTGGAAAAGGAGTGCATTCAGGGAACGTTGAAGTCGGCAGATCTGGTCGCGGGTCCATGTCTCGGAGCCATAAAGCATGGCGGGGAGCACGTTCTGAAAAATCAGCTTCTTTTTCTTGTCGCTGTCGAGCATCGGGAGCAGTGGTTTGCATTTCGAGAACGCTGCCCAAGCAGACTTGATCCTACGTTTTATTTCGTCGTCCAGCGAGCCGTCGATGCAGATCCAGCTGCCCAGGTATCGAAGCCCCTTGGATGAAGTGCAAACTTCACCCTGGCACCTGATTGGAGTCGAAGGGGTATAGTCGTTGTGGAGAATGACGGTTTTGCCTGTGTTGATCTCCAAGCCGCAAAGTCTGCTTTCCTCCACGAGGAGATTCAGACGGTCCTCGATTTCGTTGCAGCTTTTTCCAATGAGCACGACGTCGTCGGCAAACTCGAGACGTTCCAGTCTTCTCCCGTCAATCATTATTCCATCTTCGGTACATGATTCGCTCGATCTCCTTTTCTTGTCTACTTTGTCAAGAATTCTTTGCAGACCGTAGGCAAAGAGTGTCGGAGAGGCTGAGTCGCCTTGCCTCACTCCTCGTTCTAGTGGCACATCGATAAGTTCTCCATGGACCTCGAATTGGGCAAGTCCGCCGTTTGTAGTCTCCATGATTGCGTCTTTGAGCTCGTTCGGGACTCCAGCTTCGATCAAGGCGTTGTTTATCGCGGAATGGGATAACTTGTCGAAAGCGCTGGAGTAATCGATGAAAGCGAGAACCAACGGAAGTTTGAATTCGTTGCACTTTTCGATTAATTGTCTGACGCATTGGATGTTGTCGATGCACGAATGACCAGCCCGAAAACCGTTTTGAGTCTCTTCCAGGTATACCTTCGAGTAGGAGCCGAGACGTGTCGTCAAAATCTTCGAGAATATCTTGGAGATAATTGACGTCAAGGCGATGGGACGGTAGTGTTTGAGTGTTTCGGCATCCTTTTTCTTGGGTAACAGCGTGACCTTAGCCTTCTTCCAGTCCGGAGGCGTGCATTTCTCATGGATTGCGCGGTTCATCATCTTGGCCAACGGAATGGAAAGAAGTTCAGGATTGGCTTTTAGCATCGTCGGTGTAATGCCGTCCTGACCTGGAGCGGATTCGTTTTTGAGTTGGCCGATTGCATGTTCCACCTCTTCAGGAAGAATGTCGGGCAATTCGTCGATGTGAGAGCTTCCATGCGTAGAAATCTGCGGTGACACATACGATGTTGATCGAGAAGAGTCTTTATAGAGGTTGCAGAAGTGTGATTTGACTAGTTCGCGAATCTCCTCCCTGTTATACGTGACGTCTCCGTTTTGCCGCGTCAGTTTGTGCAATGGTATTGTCTTTTCATCTAGAAAACGGAGTTTCTTCGTGTTGAGTTTCGCAATTAGACCAGCGAGAATGGCTTCACGGTGTCTTTTCACGTCCTCTTCCAGTGATTTGCGCGCTTTGTCCGATGCCTCCTTGAATTTAGCTGCGTCGAAGGGAGTGTGGTGACGAATCTGATGACGAATTTCGAGGAGCTCCTTTGAGCGGCTTGACAGTCTATCGATTGCATTCCTCTTGTCTTGTGCTTCTTCGGCGCATTGCCTTAATGACTCGCAGAAGGAATGGTAGTTGTCCTCAGCTTCGAGATTTCGTGATAAGAGAAGCTGTCGAAATGAGAACAGGTTTATGGACTTAGAAGAAGAGGTTTGCTTTGATGGGTTTCGTTCGATGATGCTCTTCGGGAGTATCTTCCTTGGAAAGTGCCATCGTGATTTGAGGAGGGTGTGATCACTTTGATGAGGAGCGCGGAAAGTGTCGATGTCGTGAAGGAAAGAAAGGCTGGAAACGGCGACTCGATCTATTTCGGATCGATGCAGACCGCATGGGCTGATATACGTCGCTTTTCGGTTGGGCTTCTTCGGAAAGTGCGATGTGGCATCTTTGAGTCCTTTGGCTTCCATAAACGAAAGAAGAAGGTCGCCATGCATATTTCCCTGACCGTATGCGTGTTTACCAAACGTTGGTACCATCGAGCCGTCTGAGGTATTTCCAATCGAAGCGTTGAAATCGCCAAGAACTATAACGAAATCGTGGGAGGAATTCGATATGGCATAATAGTTCGAAAGTTCCTTGTAGTAGTCCTCTAAAAATCTCGATTTGGCGTGCTTATTTTTTCTATTCCATTAGGCATCGATCTCTGAAAAGGACTATATATAATAGTTTTGTTAAACATCTTCTGTAAAACAATCGATTCCATCGCAATTGCGGTACACTTTTTGAGATATGATTTGTCCATTTAATTTTTATGATTTTTATTTTCCGCATTTTTTATGTTATGCTCCTTCTAAACCGTTTTTGCTTAAAGAAATTGAAGAATATGCTTTAGATGTTGTTTCAATCGTGGAATAAATTTGGAAAATAAGAATAATCATACAAATTAAATGAAAAATAATATTTAAAAAAGTGCGACGCAATTGCGGTGACAATCGCATTTTGTATCAACTATAGATTAATTTTCTCCGCTTTAGCACAATTAAAAATTAAAGTAAGAATTGATAAATATTTCTAAAATAGTTCTTCAAAAAATGAATAGAAAAAAATAGAAGTTCATCGAATAGCATTTTGGTCCGGATGACGTTGTCTTGAAGTTTTTTTTCATTATTTTTGTTAACAATTAATGTAACCGTAAAATACGTTAAACCAAAATAAAATTATTGTCCTTTTAGGAGATCTGTGGTTTTAGCATATGCATATGTGTATTCCTTTTCTGAAATATTGAAATAATTCATATTATCTAGATATCTAAATGGCAAAAAATTGGGAAATTTTATATATATATATATATATATTCCTTTTCAGAGATCGGTGCTTAATGAAAGAGGAAGAAAATTAGAACAAAATTAGGTTCTCGTTTGGACGGACACTCTTTTCTATCTCATCAATGGGAGTTGTCTCGAAAGGGCAGCCGATATTGAAGAGAAATAGACAAAAAAGTCGTTTGTGGCCGTGTGGCCGTCCTATCGAGACTAATTTTTTCTTCTTCCATTAAGCACCGATCTCTGAAAAGTACAATACAAAAGTACAATTTTGTAGATATAAACGCATTTTATAAATTCCCATGTAAAAGTAAATTTTATAGACTTTTCTTAAAATATATCTAACTATTTAAGCACGAAATTTTGTTTTAAAGACTTATGAAAATCTGTCTTTATGAATTCATATGACGCGTATGACGTGTTATAATGACTTTTCTTGTTAGTGTCACACTAAAAAATTATGTTTTTCATACTTACGAAATTTCAAAATAATGTCAAGATTTAAATGAACATTTTGCTTTAAGAAAATCCTAATTATCTACCAAAAATTATTAACACTTTTTTATTTCAAACTATTTCAGAAACTTAATATTCACGAACAAGAATGCAGTGCGCTCCAAGATGAAATTCAAAGAAAGGATCGAAAAATTAATGAATTGACCTTAAACTTTGAGCTGAAACAGGAAGAATTCGATAGACTACAAAGAAAAGTGGATGAAATTAGCCAAAAACTTGAGCAAGAAACCACAGCTCACCATGAAACCAAGACGGCGTCGGCTCAATTAACAAAAGAGCTTGAACATGCAAAATGGAATCAAAATACTGAATCCCCGCGAGTTGCTGAGTTGACAGCTGAAAACACGCGGTTAACCAACGAACTTGTAAAGGTCAACATGGAAACTGAAAGGTTACTCAGAGAGGAGCGCGAAAAACTCCGCGCAAACTTTGAACAACAGCTACAAGCGTAAGTTATATGAATCTTCTCAAATTTTGATTTTTAACTAAACAACTTGTGTCGTTGTTGTAAGTGTTTGTCTCGTCTGTTTTCAGTGTCAATGGCGAGAAAATCCGACTGCGAACAGATTTACAAGAAGCTGAAGCTGCCAAGAAGTCACTTTTATCACAAATCGATGATACCAATATTCGGTTAGCAGATGCTGAGAAAAGGTACGAAAGCCTTGCCCGAACGCTTGCTAAAGTTATAGCTTATGAACCTTAAACCTCGCCTTCATTTTTATTTGCACTACTAACTAAATTGCATGAGCATGTTTTTTAGTTATACTGATTACATGGATTCGAGGCAGACATATTCAGCATATGCATACAATGATGGGCCAACAAGAGTTTATCAATCGATGTTGGTTAACTATTTTTTTATTTTTGCATGTTATTTCACTTAGTTTATACTAAATCAGCTATTCACTTGGAAGATAAGAAATTAAATAGTAATTTTAAATAATGAATTGCAGGCTTCAATCCAACGGACCAGTTGCACCTCCAAGATCAACCCGCACCATATCAAATATGTCGTCGTTAACAAATTGGACAGCTCATGATTTCACAGATTGCGATGACCTGGACAAATTGAAAGGAGAAATCGACAAGTTCGTTGTTTTTTTATTGTGGTAAATTAAACAACAGAAGCTTTTCAAAATTCTGTTTATTATTGTCTTGCCGCGCAGCGTTTTGCGTTTGCGACAATATATATTTTGATGAAAAATATAATTACATATCCCATCAATTTTTAAATCGAATACTTTTTTCCGAAATACGATCTCACAAGTTTCTCCGAGATGTTTCCTAAAACATTAACTTGACTACTTTTGTTCAAATTTTGGGCAGTTCTGCCTTATAATCTCCTCACCAAACTTTTCACAAAAGTTCGATGGAGATAAGGTTGGGAGACTTGCTCGCGCATTCCATAAGAAGCGCTCAATGTTACCAATGATTCAACGGGTTGATTATTTAACCCACGAAGGGAGTAGTAAAATATAGAAAATCAGAAAAACTGACCTAAAAATATTTATGTTTATAGATTTTAAAATAATAAAATTGTCATTATTTCAGACAAAAGCGGCTCATCCTTGTTCTTCGACGAAAACTAAAAAAGGTTGAAACGATGCTCAAATAGATAATTATAATAATTCGAATATATTGGTAAATCTCCATATGCTTTAATTAAACATTTGTTTGATGTATTTCAAGTCCATTCATCAGTCAGTTTTATCATCCTCTTAATAATCACTTAGTTCTTAAATTATTAATTAATAACAATGATGATGACAATTATTTCTCAATTTTGTGCCTTAATATTTATTTCGTTATTTGCTCATTACCAGTGACCATTACGCCTTGTATGTGATATTGTACCTTTTTCCCACCTTGTAAATTATATTTGTGTGAATTAGTTTGATTTAGGAGATATCTCTTCATTTAATTTATAGCACACTTCTTGCCCCGTTCAATAAATAAATAAATAATAAAAGCGTTTATTGTTGAAAAAAACCTTGTTGCAAAAGAATTTCAATATTAACTAAAAAAAACAATGTTTCATACGGTCTATTTAAATTTAAAAAAGAAGACAGATAAATGACTTTAACAAAGACATTTCACAAATAAATAGATATTTACAAGAATTTACGTTCCATTATAGATAAATACACGGCCATCATATTCATTTTCTGAAATTTTCCTACAGGCCATTTCATAAAATTGAGCAATCAACAGGTGTACAATTAAAAAATAAACAGGATATAGATAAATTATAAATCTTGGTGAATTTCCAATATTAACAGGAAAAAAGGGCACGAAAAACAAACATCAACAAAGTAGAATATCATGAGAACCGTAATTACCAGTAAATAGAAAAAAAACAACAACTTCTATGAGCACTCTAAATAATTGAGCCAAAATATTATTAACCATACCTCGCCTAATAAAATTAATATTAATAATCTGAATAACTAATATGCGTTAATTACGCATTTATCTATAGAAATGCAATAGCCTGAATTCTACCTATACTAAAATCTAAACAGTTTTTAAAAAAGAGCAAATTTCGGATCAATATCAAGCTCCTTGAGCAACTTTTCCGCAAGGAATCTGTCAATATCGAAAGGCTAAAATTAATAGATTTTTCATTTTTTACGTTAGAATTTACCTCAAAATTACCACATAATGAATTGTTTGGTTGATAAACAACAATCGATTGATCTGGCTCACCACTTTCAGTCGTTGAGAACTTCTCCCATCCTGAAAGTATCAATAATAATATGTGAAAATTTCACTCATGTGATGGAGGGAATGGAAAATATCGAAAACCAGAATAGGAAATTCGGAAAGAAACTTTGAGAACGTAATGACAAATCCGGAAAACCGAAATGGGAATGGAATGGACAAATTTTGAATCTAGAATTCATAATGCATCATTTTTAGGTTAGATGCAACGCAAAACAAAATCATCGCATTGAAATAATTAGAATTTAATCCACATTACCGACTTCAGAATAAAAACTCGAAATCTCTAACACGAAAACCACTCAATATCAAATAATCTAAATAAGTATTACTTTAGTAGAACTATATTGAAAAAATGTAAAATTATTGTTAGCATTTCTCATTGATATCCAGCTAAATAATTTTATAAAATTGATAAAAAATGAGTCCTTTCCTTATTTAAGATAGGAAGAGTTCGTGTAATATAACTCGTATAATATTTATTATTCTCCAAAATTCACTTACACAGGATATCAGACTGTAAAATTTTTATCTTCACTGAAAGAAACGTGACATTTTCATTAAACATAAAAAAGTGATTAAAAAGTAAAGCAACGTGGTTTAATATAATTTTAGAACGTCTATATACTACCCGATATTCTATATTTGCATTTTTGAAACTTTAAAGTGAATTTGATTCAAAATAATTACATCGCAAATCGCACTAGCTGTGGAGCGTAATTTTAGTCATTTTCTAAAATATCATGACTCGTTATCACCATTCAAAATTCCATAATAGATTTCCATGTTACTAAAAATAAACCAAAAATATACCATAACGCAAATAATCCAATTTCGAATCTTCCCCTGTTGGCGAAGACGGCGTCGATGGCGGCGTAATTGCACTATCTGGTGTGTCGAACTTCAAAGAACAAACTTTCTTCTTATTTTTCTTTGATTTCATTAATTTCTCATTTGTTATCAATGGATGACTGTAAAACATATTATAATGTTGCATTTAAAAACTTTGCTCACATATTTGATATTATTATATTCTTCTCTAAGCTCTTCTCAAGTTCTGAGCTTTCTGTTGGCGATAGTGGTGGAGTTGAAGAAGCTGATGATGACTTCGAGTTGACCGATGCACATGTTGCAGAACGAATCGCGTAATTCTTACGTCTTGTCTGAAACTAAACAGTAAACTATGAATTTAAGCATTTTCTATTAAGTACAACCGACCCTATACATTATCCAGTATATTGGGTATAGACTGAAAGTGGATGAAAATCGATCTGAAATGTGAAATGTTAAGTTAATAAAACGAACGTTCATTGCAAATTGCATCATGATAACGTGGAACAATTAAAAAGTTCAATTAAAAAGATTTATAAGATATCCACTCCGATGAAAGAAAATGTACACGCTGTTTTGATACAAAAAACAACAAACAATTGAAGAGAAGATTTTTTAATCTTAACAATACACGTTGAAAAGAAATTAACTATGGGCGGTATGTTATCACAACAAGATTTTTCACTCACTATGTGAGAGTTGTCCATAGAATTTTTTGGTGAGCATATCAACTCAAACACCCGTTCCAAGGCAATAGGGAAATTTGAGAGACAATAATTGCCTAGTGGTGATGGGTCGATGAGCACTGTCAAGCTCTTCAAAACTCTTAGGTTAACCAATATCATCTTACTTACAATAACTATGGCTAGAGGAGCAGTGTTTATGAGACAATGAGAGTTATTAGCAAATAACCATCGAAAAAAATTGAAAGTTAATGTTATGATTATTATAACAGTTTTAATTAACAATTAATATTAAAGCGATTGTATTAAAAGGTACAAATATGTAAACTTTTATTACAAATAACAATACTTCAATAAAGTAAGTAAGTAATAAAGCTGATAGGTTTAAATTTTAACAATTTATTGAAAAAATGAAACAAAATAAACTATGATGTGGCGATCCGAAGAAGCTTAAAAAATGAAAATGACAAAAAATGAAAACGTTAAAAATTTCTTCATAAACTACAGTAACGTTAGAAGGCACAAATATATTAAAAAAAATTAACATACTTTGTTTTGTTTTTAAATAGAGCAACATGTGGTTTGCTCAGTTTTCATAAATGTTCTGAACAGTTGTGATGCTTTGAATCAATATCAACTCGATCGAAATGAGCTCAAATCAATATCCACTTCATTATCATATTATCAAGTAATGCAAGGTAAGCTGTTTAAAGTTATTAAAATGTTGCATAAAAGAAATTGATCATAACTACCAATTAAAAACTAAAAGGTAATCAAAGCGCCCGTTATTATTGATGCCATCAGGTTTCTCTCGATTTGATACCGTCGTTGGCTATCTCATTTCTTCATTTGAAACATCACTGATCACTTAAATAATCAGCCAAGTGAATATGATGACAACTTATACTTTTTTTTTAAATAATTTGTTTTTGTTTATTATAATTATTAGTAGTTGTTGCAGGTGCAGGCGCATATCATTTTTCAAGCCAGGGCCCCTTTTCAAACATTGTCGATAATGAGAAAACTCATCGTTTCTTCAAATTGCATATACAGGTTTGCATCAAATTTTTCAATTGCAATTTCAATTGTTTACCAATTTTTATGTTTACATATTTATAGTATGTCTGCTGATAATGAAAGATACGTTGTAAATATGATTGTAAATAAAAATCTATAGTCAGCTAATTTTCAATATAAGACATTATAAAATAACGCTTGAATATTCACAGCAACTCAATCGTTTAAAGAATATTGAGCTTATCAGAACCCAGAGGAACACCCAGATCTCTTTTGTATAGTTATCAAGTCTTTCCTGTTCATATGTGGTACTTATTGACAACATGATATGTAATAATTAAGCTCACAAAATAAAACTTAAATTAATTTTAGAACCTACGATCTAAAATTTTTAAACGTTTTTTTCGTCGAATTTCAAATGAAAGATCAAGCTTATTAAAAATTAGCTGGTAGGTGTTTAAATTTTTTAAATGTGCTTTGCTGAAATTTGCAATGCTGTTGCATAACGCCAACTGGAAATATCTATTTTCTGATTTTTGAAGGCGCCTGAAAACTTTAACGTTAGTTTAACAAAACTTTTTTACATCAATTTAAATATGCTTTTTTATAACTATCTAAAAATATTAATATATATTTCAGAACGTTTATTAAGCTCATTTTATTGTCATACCAATTAGCGTGCTGTTGACTAAATCATTTAAATAGAAAGGATACATTAAACCGACATTAAAAATTACATTATCTTGGAAATAACGTGAATAAATTTTTATTTTGTATTTTCACTTTTATTATTAAAAGGTTCCACGTTTACGTTCATGTGTACTCGTTAGAATACTCGTCTAAACTATCTATAAACCATAGTTTCTTACGAATATTTTAGTTTAGCCTATCCTAACTGAACCCTCATTTTTCCTCTTACAATTGACATGCACATGAGTCTAGGTGGTATGAATCCTTGGGGTATTTTTATCTATTTAAAAATACGTGTACCAGACACGTGAGGAAAATAATAGGAAATATATCACACACACACACACAACACGACTGTAAAACTTGGACATACAAAAAAAACGTACAGTTGTTTTAAAAAACTAACAAAAAAAGAGAGAAGGTTTAGTTTAGCAGAAATTAAATGGCATAGGTAAAATTAAATATTTCAAAAAGGGGAAAAATTGGGAAAACATAGGGAATATAAAGGGGATCAGGGGGAACCTTAAAACATTCAGTTACCCGTTTAACTGGGAACCTAAGGAAATAATAATTTTTATTACTTGATCCATCCACAGTATGAGTCATTCAAATATTTCGACAACGTTCCTTAGTCAATATCCCATTAATTCTTACGAGGAGTCTATTTCTAAGATCATTGAAGCAACTCCAAACCTTCTTTAAATGTGTGGATTTGGAATTTTGTGTCATATTTTTGCCGACTGGCGCATACCTTTTAAAAACTTGGATTTATTTAAAAGTTTGGATTCACCGCTCTACAACACTTTAGACTTCAATTTCTAAGTTCAGACAATGTTTCCTTTTGCCTATTGTAATAAAAACCTCCTATTCTTCTCTGAAATGATAGATTTCTTTACCGGTCAGCGTCGGGCAGACATTGTTTAAAAGTTATGTAGACGTATAGTCAAATGTATAGTTCGTATAGTGTAGTTAAAGGGTACCAGTGATGTTATATTGAAACGCCAAATCATTCAGTGCGACCGTTTTGTCGTTCACGTGCTATAGCTTTGAACTGAAACTATCAAAGACTTGGCATTGTCAGACGATACAATGCTGCAGGGAAAAATATTTTTTTCAATCAGAAACGGAAATGGAAATAATTTTTTCAAAGGACGACGCAATAAGGAAAACAGAAGAAGGAAGATGGAATTCCGTGCAACCCAGATACATGGGAGGAACTTTCACCCTGTCCCCCGACCCGGGTATTTTCCTTAAAAAAATAGGTCCCGCTCCAGGTTTTGAAATTTTCAATTTTTTTAGGTGCCGCCCGCCCGGAATTCCAAGAAACGGGGTCTCTTCCATCTCTGATCCATATAAATCATTTTCAATCGAATTAAGTCGTAGTATAACACGTAAAATAGAAAAATGACATTGGCAACAAACATTGACAGTCGAAATCGCATTTTATTCCAAAAAATCTTTGAGATTAATGAAGATCATAACTGACATCTCATCAAAATTGCCATCAAAGCTATTCAATAGTTTATGTGGTAGAAAATGCATCCATATTAGATACAACTTTGTCCAGTATTGTATGCTTAATCCATTATTTTCCACAAGCATTCTTCTGATATCTATGAATCTGCTTGTCGCAGTCGATATAATTTTTGAATCATCGAGGGTCTGGTCGGATCGGTGCCTAATGAAAGAGCAAAAATAAAAAAAAGATCACATAGCCACAAACGACTTTTCCATCTATTCCTCTTCAATGTGTGTGTTATCCATTTTTGAGACAACACACATTGATCAGATAGAAGACAGTGACCGTACAAACGAGAACCTCATTTTGTTCTAATTTTTTTCCTCTTCCATTAGCCACCGATCTCTGAAAAGCGCAATACCATATTTCAATTTTGTGACGTTAAACTTATTTGCTAACAGGGGAAGTGTTTTCAATCGAACTCAGAAGTTTTAAAACTTTGCATTCGTTTTTATTTTTATTAATTCGGGTACATTTTATTTTCGGAAAATTAAACCTGCAAAGTTTAAAGGATTCAGAACGTTCGAATGAAAACACTTTTCTTGTAAGAACAAACTCATTCTCACTTATATTACTCTTTTAATTTCTTCAACAACAGTGTCATAAATGGGTTTGGTTACTTTTGACCATGACATGCAGTCCCTCATTTTTAATATATCGCTCAAAATGGCATATTCTAATAAATTTTCTAAATATCAGCATACTTTCTTATTATAAACTGAGTTATGAAGCAAAACACAATTTTCATTTTCGTTCGAACGATACTGTATGTACGGCCATAAAGCACTTTTCCGTCTATTCCTCTTCAATGCGTATTATCCATTTTTTGAGACAACATACATTGATGAGAGACAAAAGAGTGGATGTCCAAATGAGAACCCTTAAAAAAAGAGTAAAAAGTCATACACGCCAAATCGAAGTAAATATTTTTGATTATTTAAACGTGTATTACTAATTTACACGCATTATTTTCATAAAACTTGACACGTCATTGTTACTATCCCGTCTTAAACTATCTAAAAACACGCGCTTCTTGCCAACTTTGGAAAATGAGCATCATTTCTGAGCCCCCAACTTAACCCTTCATTTTGGTATGCCTCATATTTTCCTTCTTTTTTTCCTCTTCCATTAGGCTCCGATATCTGAAAAGGACAATATATTTTTAATATTATATAATAACAAATCGACAACTTTATTTTGAAAAATATAATATGAATTTTGTACTATAGGTTTTTAGGGAATTTAAAAATAATATAAATCAATGATTAACCTGATTTACATCCTTGAATTATTTAATTTCACTTAAAAATTTACAACTTTTCAGTCATGGATCTACATTCATTGCGCAATAAGCATGATAACATCGATAATTGCAATAGCCATTGGCGTTATCTTCTTAACAAAAGCTGAGTTACACCAATATGTGTCAATATACAAACTAACATTAGCGGTAAGCTTTTGAATATTTAAATTTGTTTTCAACAACAAATTTCAGTACATGCGAAGGGATAATCCAAGAAAATATTGGCTGATATACAGGATCTTTTTTGGATGTTGGATTTTTGTTCATTTTCTACATTTAGCAACAATTTTATTTACAATTGCCGCAATACAGGTAAGTGCAGGAAGGAGGAGGATCAGTAGGATTAGTAGTTAACTTTCTGTTGCATTTTAATATCAACTGTTATCGTCACCAAGAAAAGAAATTTGAAAAATTATCGAAAAATGTTGTTGTCGACTTGTCATACGTAGGAAAGTTGCCCATCTTTGTCAATTTAACCACTTTTTGTTATAGTCGTTGCCAAATGTGATCCACATTTGTTCCATGATTAAAACAGAATCCAAATCTTCTATTTATTTAAGTAAAACTGTATAGAACGAGCATAAACAACAAAATAATCATTAAAAAAATGAAAAAATAATATTTAAAAAAGCGCGCTCCATTTTGCGGTGGTACTCCAATGCCACAAAACCGCGCCGCATTGAAAAAGACTTCGCAACAATTGCAAACTCAACCTTTAAATTTATTATTTTTTTAAAGTTAACTGATAAATAAAATATTGCAAATAAAAATAATAAATTAAAAGGTAGTGTTAGCAATTGGTGCGAAGTCATGTGCAATTCGGCGTTGTTTCTTGGCAGTGGAGTGGAGGTAATTTATAAATGAAAATCATAAATAGCGAGTTTTTCAATTTGAGAATCCTGAATCAAAATAGAAATTTCGGAATAAAAACAATTTTTAAGTGATTGCAAATTCCGGAAATTCGGAATCGAGAAATGTCCGGAATATGGAGGTCCGCTCCATCTCTGCTACACAATATAATGCATTAAATAAGGAACATACCGAGGGAAATTGTGACAACTAGACAAAACTCAAGAAATCCTAATCCGTCTAAAACGGCTACAACCAAAACAAATCGCTTCTTAATTGAGTATCATTATTTTAAAAGAGACAGTCACATAAAAAAATTGAAAGTTCGTTGAAAATTAAATGGTTACCTCTGTTCCTTTGCCAAAATGAGACCAAGATATCCTCATTTCTTGTTCTTTCAACCCATGGTTCTCATTAATTTATATGTTTTGAATTATTTAAGAAAATAAAGATAAGCTGAAGTAATTTTTCAATAAGTTTGGTTTATTACTGGATACAGTATATTATTTAATCATATTGTCGTGGTGTAGGTTATTGAAAGTCGATTTAAAGGAGCATTCCCAATAATAAAATGGTCTCCCTTGGGACAGGTTTAGATTTAATTTTCAATTAATTTGTTATTTTCGCTTTTCTTTGAATATCGATCCTAAATATAATAAATTACACATAACATTTTGTTATTATAATTATTATTAATGTAACAAATGAAACAAACATGTGATGAAAAAAGAAATGCGAAATAGTAAACAAATTGAAAATTAAATCTAAACAGGTCTCAAGCGAGACCATTTTATTATTCTGAATGCTCCTTTAAATCGACTTTCAATAACCTACATTTTAATTTTTTTTTAACAATAATTTTAATTTTTTTATTGTGAATTTCATTTTATTGATGATTTAATAACCTGAAACAATTATCCTATTTCAAGTTTGTTGTTGAAAATAAACAGTATAATATGATGACGCCGTTTTTTACGAAATTTAATCGCCTTTTTACTATACTAGAATGAATTTCGACCTTTATTTTTGTACTGTAATGGACGAAATCATTAATCCGTCAAATTCTTTCATCATATAGAATTGCAATTTCTGTATATAATTTACGTCCTTCATGTGTGGAGCAGAAATGGGCGGAATTTCTGAATATCAGAATTCGAAAAAAGGTTTTTTGGAAAAAAGTTCACGGTAGTTTCTACCAGGCGGTATGCAATAACGATTTATCCGTTAAATGGTCATCGAAAATCATTGATAAATTAACTTTTCTAGTAAATTTACAATTGTATTATTGTATTAATTATATTGTATTGTAATTGTAAATATATTTTCCAAACAGTTTTTCAATTTAAATATTATTTTTTGCATAAACTTATTTAAAAGTTTCCTAATTAAGTATTGTCCTTTTCAGAGATCGGTTTCAGAATGATGGACGGCAAAACGACAAACGAATTTTTCGTCAATTTCTATTCAATGTGTGCTGTCCATTATTTCGAAAAAAAGAGTTGCCGTCCAAAAAGAGAGATCGTCCAAACGAGAACCTCATGCAATCCTAATTTTTCCTCTTCCATTAGGCACCGATCTCAGAAAAGGACTGTATATATATATATATAATTTCCCAGTTTTTTGTCATTTAGATAGCTAGATAATATTAATTATTTCAATATTTCAGAAAAGGAATACATATATGCTAAAACCACAGCTATTGATTTTAATATTCCAACTTGGTTTATTTATTATTGGTTCTGCATCATTGCTGGTTTTAAGTGTAACAGGGTCAAAAATAGCTTGGGATTTATTGTTATTCCTTTCCTTCTATATTTTTGTCGTATCGTTAGTTTCTAATCATAATATATTGTATTTAATTGATTAAATTTAGGACCAATTTATATTTATTGGCAAACTATCATCGATTTCTAGATGATAAAATAACCGAGCTCAATGATTTATTAAGTCAGCAAGCGAAAACAGTTCATTTCAAGGAAGCATCCACAACGTCTTCTTGATTCGAGTTGTTTAATTAGTTGTTTGTTGAAATTTTGTTGTCTTAATAAAAATATATTGAATGATAACTCAGCAGAAATAATGATTTTGCTTGTTTTGAGTAAAAGACGTACAGAACGTCGAAGATAGTCGAGAAACGGCTCACATTCGCAGGCACAAACAATAACAATTAGGTTTGCATTCATAGGAACATGACCAACAGAGAAATCAGAGCAGAGCAACAACCCACACGATGATAAAATGTTTCGATCCTTGGAATCTAAATGCTCCACAACAAAATGCTATTTGGGAAAAGCAACAATATCACATGAAGAAAAGTGCATTGAATAAGCTCACGGATGGAGTTATTTAAGCTTTTCTGCTCATATTGTCTTCAAAAGCTTATTCCTGACTCCAACACGTCTTGGTGCCGATAGCGCTACTGTCAGCCATACAACTGAACCACCAAAAATAATTATGATATTTATTTATTGATATTTGTAAAGCATCATCATAAATAGCACGCCAAATGAAAATAACGATTTTACTATATTTAAACGCGTTTTTATTAAGGAAGTCAATTTTAATGTGGCAGCTTCTCTTTTTTCTCACAGAAAGATTTGTGTTTAGTTGTTCAATTTCATTGTCCCTCCTAGGTATTTAGAAGCGGTGAAGTGGGCTGCAATCAGTACTACCACCATCCTTCTTGCACGCAACATGAGCTTTGTTAAAATCATTTAGAACAGAGGAGAGCATCGAAGGAAGCCAATTGAAAAATCGTCTTTACAGTCGCACACCCAATGGAAAGAATGATTTTATCAATTTTATATGAATAATAGTATTTTTACGTGTGATTTACAAAACATAGATTTTGCCAGTTTGTCAACTTTTTCTTAAACTATCAAAAATATTAATATCTATTCAAAATGTTACATTTTCACATGCACTGCACTGCCACGAAGTATGCAGCATGTTGCAAAAGTTCACGCACCAATTGAATTTTAAAAAAAATGAAAACACGCCCTTTTTTTACTTAATTTTTTTGGTTCTAAAACATTTGGAGGAGCCTAAAACAAACTTAATACAATTAATAAATTATTATAAACGATTCTAAGCAAGAAAGTACATCAAATTTAATAAAGATACGCTGTAATTAAAAAGTTTAAATACTGGAAATTAATAAATGAAGGGCGTGTTTTCATTTTTTAAAAATTCAATTGGTGCGTGAACTTTTGCAACATGCTGCATACTTCCTGGCAGTGCAGTGCGCATGTTTTCTGAGCTCGTTTTATTACAGTGGGGGTGCAGTCGAAGAAAGATAAACCATATTTATCAAGTTTTCAACAAATTATTGAAAATGAAATGCATAATTTAATTGCAAAGTCGATCTTACAACTCATAAAATATAAGTTTTGGACACTATCAAATTATTTGCGAAGCTTGGTGCACTCAATAACCGTGCTCGAAAAAGAATATCTGTTTCCGTATCTAGTACGGAAATATTCAAGATCTCTAGCAAGTATTGAGTTGAGGAATAAGTTCGTAGAGTTTTTATATTATTTTTTGTTTCACAATAATTATCTTGTTGTTTGGCAAAGTGAATATATTTATCTAATAGCACTTTGTATGCTTTACAAATCTATGTTTTTAGAATTTTCTGAAATCTTAAATTTTCATTATTTCTTCCAGGCTTAGTAATGAATATCTCAGGAGGTAAAAATCAGCATCTTCTTTTTTTTCATCGAAAGCAAAAACAGCGGAAGCCGCTCGCGAAATATGCAATGTGTATGGAGAAGGTGGTGTCTTAGGTGTTTTTACTGCATAAAAATGGTTCAAAAATGGCGACTTTAATCTTGTAGACGCGCCTCGAAGAGGACGACCTGCACACCAAATGGAATTTACGATTTTCCGATTTTTAAGCGTTTCTGAAAATGGTTACGTCTTTTCAATAAAAGATTGTTCACGATAATTTAATTAAGCTTATCTTAAACTACCTAAACTATCAATATCGCTTCAAAAAGATAGATTTGAGCATGTTTACTGACTGAGATCCTTTTATCACGATACCAGTTGGACCACACTCTTCTGAAATCACAATTGAAGGATGGTGGTCTCCTAACAAGTCTTGAATTGACCGAATTAGCTGTGATCAAAATACAATCCTTAATCATCTTAATTCGATGGGATTTGCAGAAAAACTCGTGACCTGGATACCTCATGAGCTCAATAAAAAACAAAGAAAATCCTTTTTAAATCTAAGTTCAACATCTCGTTCGCCATCAAGCAACAGGCTCATAAACAGCGATTCTTGTACCGAATCGTCACGGAACTTGAAAAATGGTCCCTGTACGTCAATCTGAAGCAAAGAAAGGAGTGAGTGGCTTCAGGAGATACGCCAAAGCCGAAAGTTAAGCAAGATCTTCACCCAAAAAAGACCATGATCTGCGTTTGGTAGAACTTCGACGGCATGTTTCACTGGGAAATACTCTAAAGAAACGCCACAGTAAATAAGAAGCTTTTTTGAGCCGCGTAAATGAGTCTATTCGACTGAAAAGATCCCATCGACAACGATAAGTCATCTTCCTCCACGACAACACCCATGTTGCAAAAGTCGTCATAACTACCCTACAAGAGCTCGAATGGAAGGTTCTTCAGCATCCACCGTAATCTCCACGTTATCACCTTTTTCGCTCTCTCTCCAACTAAATGAGGGGTATTACTTTGATGGTGTTTGATGGCGAAGAGGACATCAAAAATTGGTTCAACAACTTCTTCGACAGCAGACCGGCCGATTTTTGGCGGAACGGGATCAACAAATTTATCGAGAGGTGGGAGGAAGTCGTAAACATTAACGGAGAATACATAATGAATTAATTTATTATTATAATTATTGTTTTTGTTCAAATAAATCTTTGTGAAAAAACTCTACGAACAGTCAATTCTTCAACCCATATATATTAGGGTGAACCAAAATTTTTTTCCGATTTTCTATATTTTTTTGTCTAATTGTTTTTTTTTAACCAAATAACGATTTTTATATACATGTGTTATATATATTTTTAAAGCTCTTGAACAGCTCTATCAGAACATATACTGAAATTTTTAATTGGTCTTTTATTTAAAAAGTTTTAACCTGTAGAAAAAACATGGAAAAATCCGAAATTCCTGTTATTTTACGCCATTACTGGAAACAAAGCTTCAACGCAGCTGGAGAGACTAAAAAGATATTCGAAGTTGAAGGCGACAATATGGTCTTGGATCGTACTGCGCGAAATTGGTTCAAAAGATTTAACGACGGCCACACTGATCTCAAGGACAAGACACATTCAGACCGACCAACGACAGTGGATTCTGAAGAAATCCGTGAAGCTGTGGAGACCAATCCATCAATAAGTGCTCGCAGATTATCGGCCGGGCTCGATATTCCTAAAACATCAGTTGTACGAAATCCTAACGCCCTTGGAAAGTCAATAGACGCTGCCGAGAAGTACCTCATGCATTAACTGAAATTCAAGCTCAAAAACGAGTTGAGACATGGCGAAAATTGCTCGAAAATCCATAAGATTGCCGTTTTATTCGTAGAATTTCAACTTGTGATGCAAAGTGGGTCTATTTCAGTAATCCGGACAGAAAAAATCAATGATTGGAACCCGAACCGGTAGCAAAATGTGATCGTTTCTCAAAGAAGGCACTTCTATGTGTTTTGTGGAATTCCGAAGGCTTAATTTACTTCGAGCTAGTTCCAAATGGTCGGACCATCGACGCAGACCTCTATTGCACCCAACTTGATCGAATGTATGCGGTACTTGGCGAGAAATATCCAGCATTGATCAATCGGAAGCGGATACTCCTTCAACAAGACAATGCAAAACTGCACACCGCCAGACAAACGAAGGAAATGATTAAAAATCTCGACGCCATTGAACTTCGCCCACATTCAGCTTATAGTCCGGACCTTGCGCCATCTGATTATCACCTTTTCCGGTCCATGGAAGACTTTCTTCGTGGTCGTAGCTTCAATGACCTGGCCGATGTCGAAAACGGGTGCCACGAGTTTTTCGCCTCTAAGAACCAGGAGTGGCACCGCAGCGGGATCGAACAACTTGCCGATAGATTGGTTCTAGCCATAGAGTCAAATGGTTTTTACTTTGAAACCGAATTATTTTTCATATGTTGTAAAATTATGTTTAAATTTTTAACAAAAAAATCGGAAAAAAATTTTGGTTCACCCTAATAATATTACCCAAAAACACTATGAGCAATTATAAACAGATACCATTCTGTAGTTTCCCGATCAATCAATTTGCACGCCACTCGGAAACTTCAGTTTGACGCAATTTTAATGGTGTCCCACGTGGACTTTTCAGAAAAGTGTTTTGTAAATTTTAGATATTTACAGTCAAAGAACCCACAGAATATTAAGACCAATGGGTAAGTTAAGTTCGGAGACCTTTAATTAGACAGTAATTTAGTTATTTCGGGTGGCGTGAAATTTGAAATTAACCTTTTGCACACCAAATTTGTAAACGTGAACACGTAGTAAATTCGAAACAAAATCGTGGAATAAAAATTACAAAGCCACGACACATTTCAGAATAATTTGGTTTGCTATTTGATTTCGTATTACTAATTTAATCTTGAAACAAATTTCACGATATTATTTTGCCTATTCAATTTTGTAATTATAGTATTTACTTATAAATTGCTTCTGATTTCAAAATCATATTCAATGAGTCAGCATAAGCCTGAACTATTACGAAACAAACATAAAATTGTGCGCGAAATGTCACGTGTCTCAGACGTTAAAAAGATATAACAAACAACAAAAGACAAAGCGATTTAGAGACGTATCCGACAAAACGACCAAGCTGAATGGGGGAGAGGGTCTCGCTTTTTAGCTCTATTTATTTATCATTTTTTCTATTTTTCAGCTCAAAATATTTATATCGATTCTTTTTAAACACATATTCTTCTCTCTTATTAATGAGTAATCATACAGATTTTTTAATAATCGTATCAGATATAAATATTTCATTTATTTTTTGAGAGTATCTTTTTCTATTCATTCGATTTCATTCGGTTCTCCCTTTTCTCTCGTGAAATGTCCCACTGAAAAACAAAATTTCCGGTTGCCATCATGCCAATTGCGATTGTTGTTTTGGCTGAAAATTGTGGTGTTTTTCTCTTTTACATTGTTATTTTATTTTTTATGTCACATAAGCATTAAAATCGATATAAGAGTTAATTGGCAAGACAATGAAAACAATATTTTTTTAGTTGTTTTTGTTTGAATTATTATTATTAGATTAAATAAAATACTGACTTATAGTCTTTACTGAACTTCTCTGTTATTATTTTTATTTTATTTAATTGGAATCATTTCGTAGAATTTAGGAGTTAAAAGTGAAATATTTTTATTTTTTGAAATCTCTCCATTAGATTTGTTATATTGTATGCTAACATATACACTAGCTGACAAAAGTTTTGTCACAAATGTTTTTTCGGGTTTAACTTTTTTGTGACTTGACCAAATTGGCTGATTTTTTGATATGATAGATTCATATGGTTGTAGATTATTTTAAAAATTCCCGCTTGTGATTACGATGATCCGTTTTACAGTGACAAGCGTTTATCGTAAAACGCGTAGCTCAAAGATATTACGCACTTTTCTTGCACTGCATTTTTAAAAAATTTTTAAAGTTCAATTATATTTTTGTCATAATTTATTGAAAATAGCAGTAATTGGCAACATTTTAGAGATGACTCCACGTAAAGAAACTCCAATTGCCACCCGGCAAGCTGTTATCAATATGAGGGAAAACGGAATGCGTGGTACCGAAATTGCCATGGTAATTTAAACCAAATTTTGCTACTATAACATTTTAAACACTGATTCACATAAAATATCAAAAACTCAGCCAATTTGGTCAGGTCACAAAAAAGTTAAACCCGAAAAAACATTTTTGACAAAACTTTTGTCAGCTAGTGTATGTTGAATTTTTTGATTGTTTAGAAAGTTGTTTAGATAATTTTAATTTAAAAAAAACATGAAATCTGAGATTCTAAATCTAGTTAAATGCTACTCATACACACCAAATTAGTTTTTACCGTCGCTGTGTTTGCCTCTAAATTTTTGGCCGCACGTTTATTTTTTAATCTTTTTAATGTATTATTAGTAGTTGTGTAGTGGGATGTATTCTGCTGTTATTTTATAAACGGAAAATATCGTTGAATCCAAAAAAAAACAAAGCGGGTACAGGTAATAAATTCGAAGAAAAATCGGAGACTAAAATTTACAAGGTCCCGAAAAAATTCAGAATATTTTGGTGTTCTTGAACATGAATTTTAATTTCTCGCGCCAAATATTCTATCCGCGATATCACGCACCGTTTCTTTACTTTTCTCAATTAAAATAGTATGGATGATATCCAGAAATTATATATAAATATATATTGTCCTTTTCAGAGATCTGTGTCTAATGGAAGAGTAAAAAATTAGGATGGAATGAGGTTCTCGTTTGGACGGTCTCTCTTTTTGTACGGTCATTCTTTTTACGAAATAACGGGCAGCACACATTGAAGAAAAATTGACGAAAAAGTTGTTTGCGGCCGTGTGGCCGCCCATCATTTTCTCTTCCTTTTTATTCTTCCATTAGGCACCGATCTCTGAAAAGCACTATATATATTATAAAAATCTAAGAAATAGACAATTCCAATTTTATTTTCATAAAGAATAAAAGTAATAAATCTGATTTAATCCAGAAATTTTAAAGAACTATAATGAAAAATCGAGAAATTATTAACATAAATTGAATATTTGTTTCATGATCTCTTTGAGACCATTGGAAATAATTCAAAAATGTTGAAATTGAATTTCCAATTTCTTATATTTTGATAATATATAATTATTGGTTTGAGCTGAAGCTATTCAAATTCTTATTCATTAATTTAATATAAGGGAAATTGGCTTTTGGTGTTTTTCGAATCTTATGTTTTGAAGAATATTGAAAATATTTTAGTTATTCCGTAGTGTACTGTAAACGGATAAATTAATTACTGCGGCACCATTATTGGCTCTTAGTTAGTGTTAAACGAATTATTCAGTAAAAATTAATTGTAAATAGCTTACAAAAATTGTTAATTTTCCACCGTTTTTACTTTTTTCCTTACAAACCACGTTCTATAACCGATTCCGATATCCGTGTTCATTACGTCCACACTCCAATGCCATGAAACTATGCTTCATTGCAAAAGACTTCGCACCAATTGCGCGATCTTTTAATTTATTATTTTTTCCAATATTTAATTAATTAATTATTGTTTAACATAAGAGTATAAAAAAAACTATTATATATATAGTTTTTTTAATATATTTTTTAGGACAATATATAGTCGTCGCCAAATGCGATTAGAACCGCAAAATGTGGCGTACTTTTTTAAATATTATTTTTTTCATTTAATTTTCATGATTATTATTGTTTTCCACATTTATTCCACGATTGAAACAACATCTAAAACATATTCTTTAACCAGCATAAACAAGAAAATAATCATAAAAATTAAATGGAAAAATAATATTTAAAACAGTGCGCCACATTTTGCGATGGTAATCGCATTTGTTTAACATTTAAACGAATTCTTTTGTTAAACAAAAATTAATTAAATATTGAAAAAAATAATAAATTAAAAGGCATGGCAATTGAAATGATAAAAAAGGACGCTGAGCTATGATGAAAGCAGCTGAAATTTCAAAGTCTTTTTAATGTTTAGAGAAAATTTCATACCAGTAGAGTCATTTTGCGTCAATGGAATTCAGAAATATTTACGTGAAGCGTGGTTACATACGTTTAAATATTCAAAAATCATAATTTTAAATTAGCGTGAAAAGGTATTGTTCCTTCGATTGGCGCAAAGTCTTTTGCAAAGCGTCTCGGTTTCGCGGCACATCCGCTATTGATATAAAACACATATCCCCTGATATTTTTGATGGCTGATGATTTCACGAAATCTTTTCATTTGATTCCTACAGTACACTTACAGTACACCTTAAGGTGCACCTTTTTCATATTTGTCGGTTTATTTATTGCAAATAAAATAAATTAATATGACCTTATATAAGGTCTTATTCGTGTATTTTCTTGGTTTTTTAAATATACCTGAATATTCTTCTCCTTCAACTCGAAATTTTCTGTTGGCAAAAAAAATACAAATAAAAAATAAGTTGCGTCTATCACCTAGCAACAGAGCCTAAAATTGCTGTGCACCCAAGACAAGACAAAAACATATTAATAAAAAAGAAAACAAATTAAATATGCAAGTATATAACATTTATATTATATTTATAAGTAACACACATTAATAATAATACGTATAATAATAATAATACCATATCTGTTTCCTATACAATATTGTATAGTCGTCGCCAAATGCGATTACTGCCGCAAAGTGTGGCGCACTTTTTTAAATATTATTTTTTCATCTAATTTTTATGATTTTTATTATTTTTCACGTTTATTCCACGATTGAAACAACATCTAAAACATATTCTTCAATTTATTTAAGCAAAACAGTATATAACGAGCCTAAACAAGAAAGTAATCATGAAAATTAAATGAAAAAATAATATTTAGAAAAAGTGCGCCACACTTTGCGGTGGTAATCGCATTTGGCGACGACTATAGTAATAATAAGAAAGTTTATAAATGGAATTCTTTCTAACTATTTTTTAAAAATAATTTGCGCTATCAAAAAATGGGGGAAAATCCCATAAGCTTCCATGAGGTCAATATACTGTCCAATAGTAATATTATAAGCCTTGATTCATTCTAGACAACCCCGATATTTTGCTGAAATTTCTAGAATCTTGAAATGTTTTCTTTCTATTATCAAGAAGTTAAATATTTGTTTCACGTTCTTATTGAGACCATTTGGCAATAGTCTAACAATTTTGAAAATAAATTATCAATTTCCTATATTTTTACAATAATTTCTACTAATTAATTATTACGTTAACAAAATGTATCAATAAATGTATAAAATTATAACCTATTAAAGTTTAAAATCTCCTAAATTACAGTTATGGATATACGAAAATTAAAAGAAGGAGAAATTCTCAAATACAAATCTGGTTTCCTTGGATCCAAATGGAAGAACTTTCATGCAGTTCTTTTCAGTGATTCCAGATTCTGCTGGTATGAAGAGAAGGTTGTTAATATTGATAAAAAACATAAAATAAAATGTAATTGCAGGGCGATAGAAAACCGAAAGGATCTGTTCTTCTCAAAGACGTGGTTCCATATATTTGCGTTGGTTTAATGACGGACCGCATGCCTGTTAAACGACCACAAGTTCCTGATGGCAACTCGGTTCATCATTTGGTTGGAATCGGTATGGATCCGAAGGCCGAGACGGTGCACTGGATTCTTTTCTCATCTGACAATGATCTTGAATCATGGTTCAATGAGATAACCAAGACGCTTCCAAAGCCAACGAACCCACCACCACCTCCAACAGGCCAACCAAGCCCTAATCAGAATGGCGGATATGGTATGTTCTATATTATATATTTCTATGCATTTTCATTTTAAGTTCCACCATCGAAATACCCAAGCGGACCACCCCCAGTACAACCAACAAACGGTGGAGGCGGTTATCCACCGAATCCTTCAGCTAACGACTATCGTCCACAACAACCTGCTGGTTACTCAACCGGCGGCGGTGGATACTCTAACGGCGGTGGTGGCGGTGGCGGATATAATGGTCCAACACACACAACAGTTATTGTCCGTGATGGCGGAGGAGGTCAGTTTTTTGAATTTATCAGTAATTAGAAAAATAAGTAGTTTGAAGACTATAGAGGCGGTCGTACACCATTTTGGAAAAGGAACCTGGGTAGTTGAAATTAGTTTTCCCTTGATAACCGTTAACATGCTTCACCTTAATTGTATCGCAGCAAATTTTGAATAATTTAATTTAGGTTACGGCGGAGGATATGGCGGTGGTGGCGGAAGCGGTCTCGGTTTCGGTAGTGGAATGTTAGCTGGAAGTTTATTGGGATATGGCATGGGATCAATGTGGGGAGGACATCATTCGCTGTTTCCGTCGTATGGTGGCTTCGGTGGATACGGTGGCGGATATGGAATGGGCGGTGGTTATTATTCGGTGAGTAAAATTGAAATATGATAAAGAAAATTTAAAAACCTATATTAGAAAATATGTTTTTTTTTAAATAATCCGTCGTATGAACTATTTTTATTAGTTACAATAAGAAGAGGGGGGGACTTCGTCTTTTATTTATTGATTCTTTAAAGCTTTATATTTCTCATTCTAATTAAGTTAAGTTAATTATTTATATATGAAACAACTCGGAAAAAATTATCCGACTGTATTAAAATAATTTTAAAACAAATAATAATAATTTTTAATGTTTTTGTATACATAGAAGTTATAGTCGTCGCCAAATGCGATTACCACCGCAAAGTGTGGCGCACTTTTCTAAATATTATTTTTTCATTTAATTTTCATGATTATTTTCTTGTTTAGGCTCGTTCTATACTGTTTTTGCTTGAATACATTGAAAAATATGTTTTAGATGTTATTTCAATCGTGGAATAAATGTGGAAAATAACAATAATCATAAAAATTAAATTTAAAATAATATTTAAAAAAGTGCGCCACATTTTGCGGTGGTAATCGCATTTGGCGACGACTATATTAGTTTTATTTAAATATACTGTAAAAGTAAAATGTCATCTTATAGAGAATTTAAATCTGATTCAGATGAAATGCATTTTAAAATAAAAGAAAATCTCAATAATTTGTTATATTCAAATTAATGTAACGGCAAAAAAATTAAACTATGAAAAATATGATTTTTGCGACCAATACGCTCAGCTAATTATTCGAATACTTCTAACACAAATAAAAACTTAATTAAACATATATATTGTCCTTTTCAGAGATCGGTGTCTAATGGAAGAGGAAAAAAATTAGGATGGAATGAGGTTCCCGTTTGAACGGCCTCTCTTTTTGGACGGCCATTCTTTTTTACCAATTTATGGGCAGTACAAATTGAAGATAAATAGACGAAAAAGTTTTTTGTGGCCTTGTTGCCGTCCATCATTCTGAAACCGATCTCTGAAAAGGACAATACCAAGAAAACAAAATATTTTACAAAATAAAAAAGTTCACAACAAATGTTCCTGTATTAAAAAAGCGTCTTAAAAAAGAATCTTTTTTTAAATGAGATAGCGTAATAATCCGTGATTTTTTGGGGAAATGCATTTTATTTTTCGACGGGAGCAATTCCCACTTTTCCTAGATATAATAACACCCCAATAAGTGATGTTCTTTTATTTCGAGAATAAAAATAATTAGTCATAATATATATACACCAGCTAAGAATCACATTTTAGCAGCGAAAAAAACTGAAATTGGAAATAATAATAATATCCTAATATAAGATACGATTAAAAAGAAACAAACAATTTATATTTTCTTTAACTCTCTTTGTTTTCTATAGGCTGCATAAATTTTTTGGCGACGCCTCGGTATTTCTGAGCTAGAATTGACAAAACGGGGTAAGCTTGAAAACACAGAGGCAACCGTGAACCTATGTGCAATGAGACAATTATAAAAAGAGAGAGTTATCTGTTTATAATTGTCTCTATCTCTAAAAAAAAAAAAAAAAAAAAAAAGATCGTTCAAAAGTATAACTGATTTAATAAAACGCAAATTATCACGTAACATTTTTAGGACAACGATACTAATATTACCAACAATTACTACAACTATGGCGATGGCGATGGTAGCCATCATAGCAATGACAATCATGCTGGGGATGCCGGAGAGGTTGGTTGCTATATATTAAATTAACTTGAATCCAAATACTTTATAGTCTTCCAATTTCGACAACGACAATTCGAATGACTATGGAAATGCGAATGAAGTAGATTATTCATCGAACAACGATTACGATTATGGAAATGCAAATGAAGACAATTATGATGGTGGCGTGGACTATGGTGATAACGATTTCGGAAACGCTGGGGACTTTGGTGGTGGCGATTTCGGAGGCGGCGACTTTGATGGCGGCGATTTTGGGGGAGGCGACTTTGGAGGCGAATTTTAAGACATTTGTCATAATAACAACCTTGATGGTACAAGATTATTTTCCCAACAGATGTTGATAAATTGTTAATAATAATGTGCCATTCTGTATATAAATGGATTGTAACGCTAGATTTCGTATTGCTGTGTTAAATATTCATTAACTGTATAATAAAGCTTTTGAAAATTATTGTTTCTTCTTCTTCTACTATGTTTCTGATACATCAACTGATGAGATTTATAAAATAATGCTATAAAAAAAATAAAATTAAACAATTAGATACATAGAGAAAGTCAAAAAGTGTGGTTTATTTAAGCGATCACCAAGAAGGTCAACTGGAATTAACGATTTTCCAATTTTTAGACGTGTCTGAAAATTGTTATGTCTTTTCAATAAAAACCTTGTTTACCCAAATGTAACCAGGATTAACTTAAACTATCTAAAATTATTAATATTTTTCCAAAAAGGGAGCTTTGGGCACGTTTACTGAGCTCGTTTTATTAGCGTACTCAATGGCGTGGTATATCAGAAGCCCATCTTACAAATAGATCTCAATTGGTAGTGTATCAGACTTATCCTCATAGTCTTTATTAAAGAATAAATAATCCCCAGTATACAAGAAAAGGGGTTTCAATATATATTCTCTCATAATCATCGAGTTCTTGCCAGGACATCCCAAAAAGCTTCTGAGATGGGTAGGACTGTTCATTGACTGTCACATCCCGCTTCCGGTATTCGGAGTCAACTGGCAAGTGTCTACTTATTTTACGTGGAAAAAGGAGTGATCGACATTCAAGATGACTCAATAGTGATGCGAAACAAACATGCCGAATTTCATAAAGTGAACGGAATGGCATCTCTCCTCGCCGGACCTGAACCCGTTCAACTATTCCGTGAGGGACAACTTTCCGAAGATGCTCCGAGATCACATCATTGAACAGGGCGGCGGGGTTGAACAGAAATAATTAAATTTACATTTTTATTGTTTTTTACCCGGTAATTATACGCAACCATGTAATTCCATTATCAGAACCGATATGGCTATACGCACTACGAAAAAGGAGACACAAAAAGTGTATTTATTTTCTATTATCGGGAAAATCAAACATGAAGAAAGAGAAGTCGTCAATTAAAATAACAATTATACCTATTAAAATTCATTATTTTGGCAAAAAAAACTCAAAAATAATCATTTTTAAAATCTGAAAATACATTACGGGGTCTAGTCGCATTCGGCTTTTTGTAGATTTGACATTTTGTCTATTTTCTTTCTCGAGAAATAGCGTAGTCTCGGCGTTCCGTTGCGTTCGGCGTTCGCGGGCCCCTAGAGGAAATAATAATGAAATGGGTCCTAGTATTTCTCAATATATGGAAGATGGAATTCCGTTCAGAAGATTTAACTCGGCATCACCATTTCTCTTCGAATTTGCTCTCCAAATAATCCTCGCTGAATCCGACAAGGAAGAGTGTGGAAAAAGCTGAAGGTATCTGTGTTGATGAGAAATTTTTGAAACGACTCGAATTCACTGACGACCTGGTGCTAATCCAAAGAACCTCAGAAGAAATTATCACTCGAAGAAAAGCCTAGAAATCACGGTTTAGAAATCAGCCCAACGAAGGCGATGATCCTACACAATGACTATGCAACCAACGATTTTTCGGTGGTTCAGTATGCTCATCAGTATCAGGTGGAAAGTATTTTCTAATATTTAAATTATTATAATTATAAAATTACACGTAATAACTTCAGAATACTTTTCACATAAACTTGTCAGCCAAATTCTAAACTATAGGGAATACTGCGTATTTTAATTCATTATTATAAATTATCATGTTTTCTGAGCTTTCATCTTAAACTATTCATTTGGCGTGCTCAATATATACTTAAGTGTGATGTTGAAATTAAGAAAACATTTAAAACCGTTTTTACCTTTTTTGTTGTAACTTTTCATAGTTTAAATTTGTGTCTGATATTATTGGCATGTCAAGGAAGCTGAAATGGTTGGAAGTATTTTATAATATTGAATGCTATAATTATTTCTAAATACTCTCATCCGATATATTATTACATTTTTTACACTAGAGATGGGCTGAATTCCGCATTCCGGATACCATGCTCCGGTCATTTTTCGATTCCAAATTCCTTTTTTCGAAATGTGATCAATGGTAGGTCGAAGCAGGAGGTTTCCACAAGAATCAAGGCAGATTGTGCAACATTCTACCAATAAGCTTCCTCACATTAGAGCGATACGAAAAAGATAGCTAATTCATCATAAAATCGTTCCGGCGTTTCTCTATGGTTGGGGAACTTGAAGTGCCCATCTCAGGAAACTCTCCAACGTCACCAAAGGACTCTCGAAATTTTCTGCTTTAACGACAAGGTCGATGGGTCGATTTCGGTTGATTTTCTAGTTAGGAGAAAACTTCTCAGATGGCCTGGACAAGTCGCAAGGCTGTCGTGTACGAGGTCGAGCTAAATTCTTCAGAATCGATGTTCTCGAGAAGAAGATGGTTTGGCCAACATTAGCAAGGTGAAGTCGAACTCTCTGTTGAGAATTCATCCGCATCTTGACGCAGTCGGAATGGCGACGGATAATCAAGTGTAAATCAAGTAAGTAATCAAGTTTGCAACTGAAGAAAAAGTGTGTGGAATCTCGAAAGATGATTCGTTAATGAAATTTAATTTTTCCATACGGAAGGCGATAAATGGAAAAGAAACTCAAAAAACGATGGAAAACGGAAAATGGAAGATGGATTTCCGTGCAGCCCGGATAGATATATTAATGAATGAATACGTTTAGCACGTATATATATATATTAGTGTCAATCCCTTTTACTGAAACAAAGAACACCATCAAACCTTACCAAAACAAATTTGTTAAGTATCCTAAATTGAGCCATGAATAACTATTTCCTGTTTTTCTCTCGAATTCATATCTATGAAACAACAATTTCGTAGAATAAAGTTTATTTTTCCATTGTTTTTCATCATGTATTCAAAACGTATTATTTCTGAATTGTTTCCTTCGTGCAAGAAACTTGTAGGAAAAGTTTAACATTTTTATTAATTTATTATATTGTTATCAGTAATAAATGTAAATACAATAGTGTTAACTTAAATTTTAGTGAAAAACATTGCTCATTTTTAAGAAATGCTGATTTTATATTGTTGAAAATATGTATTGTCCTTTTCAAACAACGCCTAAACTAAAAGCAAAAAAAAAACTAGAATGAAATGAGGTTCTCGTTTGGACGGCCACACGGCCACAAACGACTTTTTCGTCTATTTCTCTTCAATGTGTGCTGCCCATTTTTTTTTAGACAACACACATTGATGAGAGACAAAAGAGTGGCCGTCCAAACGAGAACCTCATTTCATTCTTATTTTTCATCTTACATTAGGCAGCGACCTCTGAAAAGGACAATAAATTTTATTACAATCAGAACTCGCAAATATCGATTTTACAATATTCAATTACGTTTCCATAAAGGCTGCCTAAACTTTTAAGATAAATGTTAAACTGGTTGTGGTTATTTGAAGACAAATATCTAATGTAGCGTAAAATTTAAAAAAGTGAAAGTCTAGTTTCTAAAATGAGCCTGTCATTTTACTAGACCGGGTGCCGTGTATACCTATAGTTTATATTATGTTAGAATTATTTAATCAAATTTGGTGTGAGTCTGAAGTAAACTAGACATCCCTAGCTTATATTTCACAATTTGTTCCATAGATGTATTGGTGATCTTCATCTCATTAGAAATTTCTGTTGAGCCTTATTTTTACCTCCTGAATACGTTTCTGGAATAGTTACCGAAACAGATTCTTCTAGCACGGTCATTTAGTGAGCTAACAAAGCTCCTGAAATTATTATACTTTATTCATTCACCTTATATAATAAAAAAACAGGAGAACAATTAATTAAGATGAACAACTGATCCCGCAACAACTGATCCCCCCCCCCCCCCCCCCCGACCCGGGTATTTAAAAAAAAGGGGGATCCCGAGTCCCGGGTAGGAAAAAAGAGAAGTCTCGGTCCCCGGACTCTGGTTTTGAAATTTTCAATTTTTAAGGTCCCGCCCGGAATTCCAAAAAACGATACAAAGACTGATACAAAGACAGAGGTGTCAAAAATGCATATTAGTACAGTAACGACTTCGGAATATGATCAATAATATTTACTTACAATTTTATGGATTGGGACATTTAGGTTCAGAAAATAGATTGAGGCACGATTCCAAAGAGGCAAGTTAGCTATAAAGAAGTTATTGCAAAATTTATAAGATTTGTTTGCTTTAAGTAGTAGCGGGTTACGGGGAGAATAACCGAAGCGGACATACTCTTTAAATGAAGGACAATGTTAATGATTGACAATTATTTTATAATACGTTTTAATTATTAACTAAATACCCCTTATTTTAATAGATTCGCAGTCTAGTTTACTCAGCCTATCCCTATCGCTATATATTTCGTGATTGATGGTTTTTTGCTCTTTAGTTAGTTATTTTTCCCTATATTTTGTAGAATAAGTTTTCTAAAAACCTTGTCGAATTTTTGATGATATTGCATTCCCATGAAGGTTATAAAAATAAAATTGTTAAAACAAAATATTACAAAAATTTTTTTATCTCGCACATCTCATGTGAAATATATTATGGAAACATTCAAAATAAAAATTTAAAATATATCAAATAAACTTTTAAAATAAAATTTCTTTATTTTCTCTATTTAAATGTTATTATTTTCGTTTATAATCTTGTGATAAGAATGTGTAAGCTCAGAACTATCTTTAATACGACCTCGTATTGTGAAATAACTCAAATACTACGTTTCGACTTCTGCTAGCTCACTAGAAATTGATGTATCGGAATAAATATTCTTTCAAACTTTAATCCAAAACAAATTCGACAAAATGAATCGACCAATTAAGGGCTTTGCTTAACTATTTTACATGAAATATAGAGGAATCTTGTTCCCCAGAAAGAGAACCTTTCACATTCGGTCAATATGAGAGAAGGCTTATTGTTCTCAAGGTCTTCAATATTTTTTCAATATCTCTTTTGAAATAGAAATATGAGTAAATATATCGATGTATGTGTTCTATGATTTGCGATCATAAACGTATTACCTTATATAGGCGATAAATTTATGATTTTGACATTTTTCTTGTTTTCTTGAATGTAACCTTCACACAAATCAGCAAAGTTTTAAGACATCTATCGTTGTAAGGATCTGGATGAATATTTAAAGTCATTTTTAATAGTTGAATAAAAGAATGAGTTGAAGAATAAGTTCGTAGAGTTTTTTAAACAAAGATTTATGTGATCAAAAAACAATAATCATAATAATCAATTAATCAATTATCTATTAGCCGTTAATGTTTGCAACTTTTTCTCAACTCTCGATTTATTTGTTGATGCCGTTCCATCAAACTTCGCCCGGTCTGGTGACGAAGAAGTTATTGAGCCAGTTTTTGAGATCTTCTTTGCCATCGAAGGTAACACCCCTCATTTGGTTTGACATAGGGCAGGAAACGTGATAATCGGATGGCGCAAGCTCCGGAGAGTACGGTAGATGGTGAACAACCTCCCATTCGAGCTCTTGGAGGGCGGTTTTGACAATTTGTGCAACATGCGGCTTGACGTTGTCGTGGAGCAAGATGATTTGGCCTTGTCGATCGGGTATTTTCAGTTTAATAGCCCCTTTAACGCGGCGCAGCCAGGCAACATAAAGCTTCTTGTTGACCGTCGCGTTTCTTTCGAGCATTTCCCAGTGCCTTCAGATGCCCTTCGTCTAATTCTACAGGTCGTCCGCTTCGTGGCCTGTCTTCAAGATAAATATCGCCATTTTTGACCTTCATGACTTTGCCAAAAAACAAGAAAATTGTTGTGAAACGAAAAATAATATAAAAGCTCTATAGACTTACTCCTCAATCCAATATAACCCTATATGAATATCCTATATACCGTAGAACAGATTATTAGGATATGCCGTTTTAATGTTCGTGAAACCCTTCAACAGGATTTCATGTAGGTTTTGGAGGTTTTTACCTTCAGGGGAAATACGATTAACCAGGCTTTCCAAGAGATATTATAACGGGTCCAAGAGAAGGGATCAGTAGTTGTAGGCACTGAACCCCTCTAAACAAAACCAATCTTTTCTAGGTTACACATTTTTTTATCAAATGGGTATCCGTGTACAGTAATTCCTTGATAGTTACATAAAACGCTTAAAAATCACTGATCATCCAAAGTAAATCATTTAGAGATTCAATCATTCAAGATAAACAAACTTGATAGCTATACAATTAAAAGGTTTCGTTTTTTGATGAAAATCATTTTGAACATTTGTTTAAATATCCTTGCTCGTGTATTTGTTTTTTATCAATAAATCTAATAATGGTTTAAATTAAATTATGAGAAATTAAATTACCGTAAAGTTACATAAAATAGTACAATTATGAATTGTTCAATAAGATTTTTGCATTCCCGTCCATCATTTTGTTATTTAACATCTATCGATTTCCAGAATGCAAAAAGAGGGATGACAATTTAGGGGATTATTTAAAAAATCTATGTAGCAATGACTGAAATAATACGCGGTTAAATGTAATTTGAAACAATTCGCCTAAAAATTTCATGCATCAAAGCTCCCCAATCCGCGAAAACAATTATATCTGTACGTCATCAATTATATTAACATTATTATCTTAATTATCGCGTTAGTTTTAAGTTTAGGCATAGATTTTAATGATATATTGTCGTTGTGTGGAATGACGGTTTAAAGGATCGTTTAGAATAATAAAATGGTCTCGCTTGAGACAGGGGTAGATTTAATTTGCAATTTGTCTTTTATTTCGCTTTTCTTTGAATATCGGGCACGCCAAATCAAAGCTGGGATTTTCTCATTTTTACACTTGTGCTAAAACTTTCACGTGTATTTTACCCAGATATTATACATTCAAGGTTGTCAGCTCTTTCTTATGCTCTCTAAAAATATTAAAATCTTCACAAAATGTTAAACTTGAGCAAGTTTTCTGAGCTCGTTAGCTTTCAAGTTGGTATGGATACTGTTATATATAATTTCAAGAGCACATGTAAACATGTAAACTGAAACTATGCACAGATTAAAATTTCGAAAATGAACTCTAAATGCTTCAAATTTTCTTTATCTGACAATGTATCTCATCAAAATGTTCAAAAAATTTTTTATTGAAAAATTGAGTTTAAAAACATACGTTTTATTAAATGAACCTAGTTAAATATTAAGAAAAAAATAAAAATTTTACGTGAAAAAAAAATAGGAGCAAATTTAAACAGTTAGAAATCTTTTAGACTTCCTGATCTATTAGGTCTAGAAATTAATTTCCGCTTTTTTTACGCATTGTCGACTTGTAGAAGATCGGAATATAAGTAATAGTTTATTCAGTATAATATTAACATTAGTAGCAGAATATAGGAATGACTAAGCCATTAACAATAACAAAAACCAGTTTATATAGTGCCATCCGTGACCTTCTCGGAAACTGAGCATCATGTGATTTTGTATTTTCTCCCAAAATAGCGCTTTGCTGTAGAGCTTCTAAATGCCAAGGTAGTCGGTTCTGCGCCAATGATCGTAAACTGTCTTGTTGTAGTTATTTCAGCCTCAGACATACTTTTCGTGCAAACTATAAAACACTGGACAAATTTAAACAAAACGTTTATTTAAAATAATTTCCATCATTAATAAAAAATTTTTCCCAGAGTTTGGGCAACTTATGGATTCCATCATAATAGAATTTTTGGTTTGGCCGCAGTCCATTCATTTAGCCATTTTTGACGTCTTGATGATCTAGAAAGCGCTTCTCCGCCAGACCATGAGCCATTGACCGGAAAAAGATGATAAACCGACGGGGCAATTTCCGGTGAGTACGGCGAGTGTGGTAAGACTTCCCATTTGAACTCTTTCAGCGTATCCTTCACCGCTTGAGCAACATGCGGTCATGCGTTGTCATGAAGCAATATGACCTTTTCGTGTCGATCAGCCCATTATGGCCTTTTTAGTGCGATTTCATGCCGCAAGTCCACTAGTTGATATTGATAGCAATCCGCAGTGATTGTTTGGCCAGGTTGGAGCAGTTCAGAGTACAGAATTCCTTGTTGTTAACACCATATGCACAGTAAGACCTTCTTCCCGTGGATGTTGGGTTTTGCGGTCGAAGTTGTCGGTTCACCGGGGCTAAACCACGATTTTTTTTTGCTTCGGATTGTCGTAGTACACCCACTTTTCATCGCCAGTTATGATGCGGGTTTTTCTTTGAAAATCTTCTTTGAAATCTGTTCAACAAGATTTGTGAAGTTGTTTTTCTTTCCTCTTTGTTGCGATCTGAGAGCTCATAGGGCATCCATTTCCAAAATGGAACAGATGCCAACAAAAAACGCGGAAATTAATTTCTAGACCTAATACATAAGGGCATTTTAACACCCCGAAATTTAATAATTAATTTAAGTCTAATCGTTGCCTTTAATTATTCCACTATTTGTACCTAATTCATATTTAGTTCATAAATATATAAAATTGTTGCGCTATAGTTGAATAAACTGAAATGTCAATCTTTACTTTTTGACTCAATGATTAACACAATATGTACATTAAAAAAACACAATAGTTGAACAAGGATCAAATAGTTCAACGCGTAGTAACATTTTGTCCTCTTGTCGAACTCTAGTAATTATAATAACGTAACATCACAATTGATCTTTAATTAGTCCCTTAGCCCCTAATATAAGAAGAGCAAAGTGGTGAAATATTAGAATCTCATACAGAATGGTGAATCCCTTTTGCAACAATCAATCATTATTATTATCAGTTCTAATTGATTCTCATATCTTTGTTAGTTTTTCTTTTCTAGAAACATTTTAGTTCAAACAATCAACTTAGGTTAATTCTTTTTTCACATTCACAACAATTTGGAAGATGATATAATAATTCGCAAATTTAACAAAAAAAATTCACCAAAAAAGGAATCTTGATACTGTATTGGAATCATATCAATTCTTTCTCTCTCAAAACTTTCCCAACTAAAAATAATTTTTTCGTATTTTTTGTCATGAAAAAACCGGACATAATGTTTCTGTTCCATTCAGGATTAGAGATAGGTCAATGAACCTAAGCAAACTTTAACATTTTTTTAAAATTAAAATTTCAAAAATTGTTTACTCTCAATGACTGATTTTTAAAAAAAAGTTGAGTTTAATTTTATAAAGATTTATCTGTTTTTCTCTCTGTTTAATTAAACCATCAAAAGTCTGTCTACAATTTAAAAAAAGTGTTCGGTTTTTGCCGTGTTTACATTAATTTAATCAAAAACCATTTTGAAAGCTCTTTATCCGTGCCAATTTAAACTTTATTTGTCTTTAAACATTGACGCTTTAATGTTTTGTTTAGGTTAATTATGACAGCAGTACAAGATTCATCAATGATAGAACGAGGTAATAGGGTTACCGTTTTATCCTCAAGCGCATCAAATAAGGATGAAACCAAGTCGGCGGATACTACAAGTAAGTAAATTTTTTCGTCGAATTCATACTTTATGCCTAAAAGTGTCCTTGTTAGTGATATTTTCTGTAAAGAGTCTAGTATCCAATTTTCCTAGAAATAAACTTAAGGGCGCACTGAACATCGAAATAGCGATTTTGCAATATTTAAACGTGTGTGGAAATTTGTACGTCTTTGTAATAGAAAAGTTTTTATTACAAGTTAATTAAGCGTATCTTAAAATATCTAAAAATATTAATATCTTTCTAAAAAGTTATATTTGAGCATGCGTACCGACCTCATTCTATTAAGATACAAGTTGAGGTGAGAGTGAGTTGAGGTGACAAGATAAGGTGATACAAAATCATTAAAAATAAGATATCTAATTATATTTATTCTATTCAAAATCGATTCATTTTTTTAAATACGGGATTCGTAGAGAAAATTTAAAACTTCCTTTGGATTGCTTTGAGTTTAGTAAAGATCAATCTTGACAAATTGAGGTTAATTTCTGAGTATATATAATAAGATAGGACATTTACATTCTTCTAACTTGTACCATGATAAGAAAAATTACATTGTTCTTATTTCGTTGTCGACATCACACCACCCGTTGGCCTTGTCGATGGGATCTTTTCAGTCGAATAGACTCATTTACGCGGCTCAAAAAAAGCTCCTTATTTACTGTGGCGTTTCTTTAGAGTATTTCCCAGTGCAGCATGCCGTCGCAGTTCTATCAAACGCAGAAGATGGTCTTTTTTTGGATGAAGACCTTGCTTGACTCTTGGCTTTGGCGTGTCTCCTGAAGCCAGACTCCTTTCTTTGCTTCAGATTGAAGTACAGGCACCATTTTTCATCTCCCGTGACGATTCGGTACAAAAATCGCTGTTTTTGACTGCCTATTGCTCGAAACATATAAGAGCAGATGTCGAAAATGCTGATTTTTGCCTCCTGAATACCTGAAAAATGATGAAAATTTTAAATTTCAAAACAAACTAAAAAGTGTAAAGCAGAAAAAGCGCTATATTCACTTTGCCAAACAACAAGAGAATTGTTGTGAAACAAAAGATATTAGAAAAACCCTACAAACTTATTTCTCAACCCAATATTATTAAAATTTCACTAGATTACTACGTTTAGCGACTTTAACGGAGAATTAATTTTAAGCATACAGGTCGGCGTCGTTTTCCAATGGGCTCTTGTTGAGCTCTATAAATGCTAAGCGTCTTACATATACTAAACATTTGAAGTAATTATAAAGGTTTTATTTTTCGTAAAATAAGGCAGAGCACATTAACAAAAATGCCACAACGACTCATATAATATTGAATAATCAATCTTGTATTATTTATAGCCTTTTTAAAAAATTACTAACAAATCAAAGACTACAAACTTTTTAAATTTCCCTTTAAAATAAAACAAAAAACAAAAAATACTAGCTCATTTGAATAGTTGGATCTTTATTGTCGTTGATATATTTTTAAGTTTTTTGTAGCGTAGTGAAGATGTATTTATTTTCTCGGTTTTCGAAAATACTTACATAAATTGTTAGCACCTTGACGAGCTCGAATGTTGATGGTGGCTAGTAGGTATTGCTCTTAGGGAGAGTAATCTTAAAAGTCCATAAATTATTTAAAAAAACGTAATGCACGCCAACTGAATTTTTTTTTCTGATTTTTAAGAATGTCTGAAAACTGTTACGTCTTTCCAATAAATAATTGTTTCCGACCATTTAAGTAGGCATTCCTTAAACTATCTAAAAATTATAAATAAATTTAAACAAAGTTAGTAGATTCTAACACGGTTGTGAGCACATTCTATTAACATACCAGTTGGTGTGCGTAATGGAATCTTGTTAAATCGGCATTTCCTGAAGACTTGATTCGATAAAACCCGTTACATTTCTAAAATTTAATCACCCATTATATTAAATATATTTGATACTATCCAAAATATTTCTAAACAAGATTATAATGAGATTATGCAAATTTCAAGTACTACTGCACCCATACGAAAACGTGATAGTTGTTAAACTAGTTAAACTATTAAGTACGAATTCAATCATATTGTCCGCAATTCTTTTTTGAATATATAATATCAAACACGCACAAATTATTAATATCTTTCATAGTACCTAGTAATAATAATTTCCTTGGAACAAAAATACTGTGGCACTCCACTGCCAAGAAACCGCGCCGAATTGCAAACACTATCATTTAATTTATTATTTTTATTTTCAATATTTATTTATCAGTGAACCTTTCATTCTGCGGAAGTCCTGATAAATTAATGAAAATAAATTCTTAGTACCTCAATTAATAGATCAGAAGAGTCTTCATCATTAATATAAGTGACTTGTAAATATTGAAAATGTTTAAAATAAAAAAAATAAATCAAAAGGTTGAGTTTGCAATTAAAGCGATTTCTTTAGCAATGTGGTGTGGTTTCGTGGCAGTGGAGCTCTGTTCAAACATAGCGCCTAAATAAAAAGAAAATTTGGATTAGAATGAGATCGGGAGCTTATAATCCACATTCTAGTTAATGTGAATTTTCGAAATTTCCTGGTCTTTTGGGTAAGTAAGTTCTGGTCTTTTGGGTAAGTAAATTAAGTAAATGAAAAATAGCGAAAGTTCGGACAATCATATTACAGACCCATAATTCCAACGAATATAATTGTTCGGCATGAATCAGTAGTCTAGCGAAGAAACAATAAGAATTTTTAATTTCCTTAAACCCTATGTGAAATCTCAAATTTCGGATAGTACGATTATTGATCACCCAGATTATTCCCAATCACTTACCTTGCTAGGATAATAAAAAGATTCCTGATCTTAAAGTTATATTTATATGGTTGTAGTGCAACTTTTTGATACATAATTTCGTGGTCTCGCTGCTCATTTTCTCTAATTCTCATTATTTGCGTAGTCTCAAAGAAGCACACCAAATTTAAATGAATCTTTTCCAATATTTAAACGTGTCCTAATAATTTACACGTATTGTTTTTATATAACTTAACACGCCAGTTTTACTAGATTGTCTTAAACTATCTAAAAATAGGCGCTTCTTACAGAAATTTGCATCTTTTCTGAGCGAAATCCATTTGGGATGAAGAAGTTTTGTGAACCCAGTTTTGTGATAGAAATAAGTTTATGTCTCGTGTTTCAAAAACTACACCACGTCTATATATAAATATCATTCAGAAGTATCTTAGCCAAGAAATTTTGTTCGAATCCCCTAGATAAATATTTGAAAATATCAGTTTACATCAATCTGAAAATTTGTACCTGCTTATTTACTTTTGGTTAAATTTTACAGTTGTTATTGTAATCTACTTTACACGTTAAAAATTTAGAAGTGGAGCTTTTAGGAGCACTACAAACAAGAAAACAATTATAATAAAGAGTAAATAAACAATGTTTTACGAATAGTAGTAGCGATGCTACTTTGGTAAATAAAAATGATATTGTTTTCTTGCCGAGATGTCAGTTAAACATTTTGAAAACATTGGCAGAAAGTATATAAAGTAGTTACACTCCAACTGAATTTGGAAAAATTGGGACTGGTATAAGGTGCTAAAATTTAATGACTGTCTATTACAAGAATATAGATAATAATTTATTCAGTATAATATCAAAATTCGTAGCGGAATATATAAATGATTATGCGATTGACAATAACAAACACACAAAGTTTATACAGTGATCACCTTGAAGTCACATTTGCAACATATATACTTTATTCATTCACCATATATAACATATGGTCAAATGGGCCCAAATTAGGGAAGTTATTAAATCTACGAAAAGCGGAAATTGCTCCCGTCGAGAAATAAAATGCGTTTCCGCAAAAAATTACGGATTATTACACCATCTCATTTTGAATTTCGATTCTTTTCATTTATATTTAAAAAAAAATCTCAAAAGAAACGAACCAGCATAGATTTTACGTTAACCGGAAATGTATTTTATTTCTCATCAGGAAGCAAGTTCCGTTTTTCCTCGATGTAATAGAATATCAAATTAGGTATTCGTTGTCGCTGAAGCGACAATGACCGTAATAGGAATATTCAAATTTAGAGATACTTGAAGTCAAGAAAATAAAATGCGATTTGCAGTTAATTCTCAGTTTTGTTAAAAACGTTTGAAAATTGAAAAATCGTATTTTTTTTATAAATGGTATAGTCGTTGCCAAATGCGACTACCACCGCAAAATGTGGCGCACATTTTTAAATATTATTTTTTCATTTAATTTTTATGATTATTAATATTTTCCGTATTTATAAACAACATCGAAAACATATTCTTCAATTTATTTAAGCAAAAACAGTTTCGAACGAGCATAAACAAGAAAATAATAATAAAAATTAGATTTAAAAATAATATTTAAAGGTGCGCCACATTTTGCGGTGGTAATCGCATTTGACGACGACTATATAATCACACATCACCCACTGTAGAAAAGCGACTTTATTGTTTAACTTATTATATCCAGAAATTGATGTTATTTGGATTGTTCATATTAATATACCCACAGTTAGTTTTGAACTAGTCAAGAAAAGCTTTGAAACTAGTCAAGAAACGTGATTTTTCAGGTAGCACGCGAATTTAAATGAAAATTGATATACTGTAATAACACTAGGCGCTTAAATTTTCGAAAAAAAAATCCAATTTTCACATCTTTAGAATTGTTTGTCTTAAACTATGTAGAAACCTTAAAGCTTTACAAAATGTTATGGTACAAGGATTTTATGTGGTCACACTTTCATTACTCCAATTGGTGTGCGGGTGGCGTAAACATATAATATAGCTGTAGTTATCTTTTGAGTTTTCTAGATTAGTAATATTTGCAGACATTTATTTGAGATTTCTGAAATTTCGAATTTAGAGCAATAGAGGGGAAAAATCATATCCTATATGCGCACCAAATGAAAATAGTAATTTAACAAAATTTAAATTGCGTATTATGAATCCAAACTTGTTAATTACTGGCTTTTCTGAGCTAGTAAACTTACAACGTTAATTGGCGTGCATATGCACTCGCACAAAACTTTCAATGTTCCGTGATAATTTAACGTGTTCGAATCTGGAGTTCTGTCACAAAATATATACGAATTTAACTTAAAAAATATTCGCAATTGCAAAACGTTCTAACATTCTACGTGGTTATAATTTATCTTTATCCGTTAAACCGATTTATTATAAATATTTTCAATGTGTAAAATAATTAGAAAAATGTCTTAAAGGAGCGCCAGTGAGGAAGTTGTGGTCTCTCTTGAAGCAAAAAGATGCCGATTTATCTTTCGATTTGTTTATTATATCGCTTACCTTTTATCATTTTTAATCATAATAAAAAAAAATTAAAATTAAACATAAAATCATATTATTATAATTATTAGGAAAGTAGCAACTAATCTATTAAGAAAACTTTCTTCCTTATGCTCGTCAACCCATTTTCCATTAATCTACACCTTGAAAATATATAAATAATGCTCTTATACTCCAATGCCACGAAACCGCGCCGCATTGCAAAAGAGTTCGCACCACTTGCGCGAACATTACCTTTACATTTAATGATTTTTTTTTAATATTTGAAGAGAACGTGTAAGTTTAAGAAAATTTCAGAGTATAAACAAAATTATTATATCTACTATAACTTTCGAAACAACGTATAAAAGTTAAACTAACCATTCGGTTAAAAAGATATTATAAATTAAACATTTAACAAAAAATAATAAATTAAAAAGTAGTGTTCGTGCAATTGATGCGAAGTATTTTGCAATGCGGCGCGGTTTCGTGGCATTGGAGTTCTCTTATTTTCTATACACTTATTTCATTTTATCTAGAAACGAAACTTAATGATGACTTTTAATCACGGAAAATAATGTATAAGCACTCTTTCAGTTTGTATTAATATCCTCATGCACTGAAAAAATTCTACAAACGGCAATTTTTAAATTAACACAAAAGGTTTAATATCGAATATACTATTCCACTCTTTTTGATAAATCTGCGGGCTTTGCGCTCAGGATAACTGTCGTGAATCGGTTAACTATTCGTAGCACATATCCTAAACTATCGTTATCTTCTAAGAAAACTTAAAATTTCGAAAATTTAGAAACGTTAGAAATTTGTTTCTCAGTTTTTAATTAAGAGAAAACAATTTGAAGAAATAACTTCACTGTTTAATTTAAGCTTCATAATAGTTTCATGTTAACATTTGGGCTGCTATGATTAAAGTGTTCACAAAAGACCTGCTTACTCTCTGTCGTTGGCTGACCAGAGAGTAAGCAGCTCTTTTGTGAGCACAAACTCAATTCCCTTTCCTAATCATTCTCTCCTAACTCGGATAGTCGGTCATCGTCTGAGGTGATTGGACAAATCTTTGAGTATGCAGGCTCGCCACAGTGTTTGTTGTTGAAAAATATCATTAAATTAAACGGGACGTATTTTCTTTACTTGGGAAATCTACTTGCTGCACCATTGATTACTAAAGTCTTACGTGATGGCTAGTCCTTTTAATAGTTTTTTTGGAACTTTGCTTCACGTTCTCATTGAGGCAGTTTGAGAATAATTCAAAAATGTTAAAAATTAGTTTTCAATTTCTTGCATTTTGATAATACAAACTTTAAAATTTTCAGAATACAATCAACCTGGGTATTATATCAACAACGGATCAGAAGATTACAAGTTAGAAAAAGGAAACGTTCGATATGACAATGAACAGTAAGTTATCATTTCCGTCACCAGTTATCACCCATCTTTTAATATTTTGCAACAAATCTTATTGACAAATCGTTTAATCAATATTTATTTGGTGGTTTGTTTCTCGCCAACAAATATCAGTTCAATTTTAAAAGCGAAAGTTGCATTTTTTATACAATCTATTTGGCCTCTCTGTGCCGTCATAAATAAAACCAAAAACTATCGAATCGGTCCATTTCTACAATACCGATTGACTCCGCCCACTACTTGATACAATTCCACTCTCGCATTGCATGAGCTGGTTATTATTGTTGTACGAACACTTGTGCGATTATCGAAAGAATTAAATATCCACATATTACTTTTTATTATGCGTGATTAGTAGTCCATAATTAATTCTGTGTAGTTTTATTGTAACTAGAACTTATCATGTCCCACATTCGCACCAAACAACCTTATCATCAATTTTTCGCAATGTTTAGTTTTTATAATAATTTTCCACAAACTTTTTGATGATAATCAGTAGCTGATAGCAAATGCCTAACACCAAACAATCATTCGGGATTGCCATGTTTTCAATGATGCTCTTTTTCCAACATTTATCAAGATCAAAATAACAATATTTACCGTTTTCAGCCATCCCGAGAGAATGAAGTCGGCTGTGCATCAGCACCAATTTACGGTGCTCATACTTCTCTTCCAGGTAGATAGATGCTATTTTAGAATCTCATCAGTCTTAACAATTCAGATTTTCTTCCTGGTTATGTTTGCCGTATTCGCGGAATACGCACCATCAGCTCTTCCAAATGGAGCAAAACTTGCTGATGAAGAGGCGCGCATGCCGACTTTATATCCGAGTAAGATGACATAACAAAAAACTGGAATTAATTATAATGATTATGTTCAGTGTTCCAAGACACCCACGTGATGATCTTCATCGGTTTCGGATTTCTTATGACATTCCTTAAGGTATACAATTCAAATGAGAATACAAATGATTTTTATGCTCCTTTTAGAGATATGGATTCTCAGCTGTTTCGATCAACATGCTTCTCGCCTGCTTTACCATTCAATGGGGAATGATCATTCGCGGACTTGTGAGCAGCCACGGACAGAAGATATCGATTTCGCTTGAAGAGTAATATTTATTTCATTTTCTAGGAAACTTCCAGTGTTTTGTTATGATGTACAGTACCGGTCATAAGGTTGTAAACTCTGGGTTTTCGAGATATTGAGCCGAAATTTTTACCAATTGTTTCTGAAAGCGTTAGAAAATTTGTGAACAAATGCCACACAAAAATAAGAAAAAATAAAATAAATTATTCGTAGAGTTATGCTCGAAAAACCCCGCGTTTACAACTTTTTGACAGATACTGTACTCACAAAATTTTAATTGCTAAACCTTTAAACCTTTTAACGAGTCAAATTCAAAACCGGACAATCTGACACAGTTATCGTAATCAAATATATTAAGGGCGATAGTGATCAAATTCAAAATGTAGTTTTTATTTTTTGAAATGAACGCCTAGTCGTTACTAAATCGGGATCATCGTTGGCGCGCTGCTGTGAATCGCCTTAATTTTTTGATAGATGTTCGAAATAATGTTGAAGAACAAACGTTTTATAAAAAAAGGGGGAAACATGTACATGCCAAATCAAAATGAACATTCTAACAAATTTTATTAATTTCCATGTGTAAGCTCATAAATATATTTACCGCCAATCTTACAGACTTTCTTTAAAAAGCCTCTGGAGCTTTAAAATTATACAAAACATTAAATTTAAGCTTGATTATAAAAATAAAGGTATTATTTTCATTTTAAATATCGATTATTGTTTTCATATACATTATCGATACGGGAATTTATTATATAATAAAGGAATTTTACCATTTTTTTACTTTAAGCGCTGAAAAACGTTGTAAATTGTGTTATGTGATATAAAAAGTTTTGGTGACCATGCAGCATTTGCATTGCCGCACAGATTTTTGACCGGGGCGTGATTTAAATGCCTTTTCTAAAGCGTTGTTTTTACGAATTAAATTGGCGTGCATGTGTTTTGCGAGACAAAGTAAAAACGTTAAGCCTATACAGAGTTAAAAGTGAAATGTGTGGAAATTAACAACTTAGAGATGGTTAAATCTGCGCTCTGAGCTTATAAAAAGGATGGGATAAGTTCCGATGCTCAAAGGGGCGATGTTAAAGTGACAATTTTGTTTTTCTAGATAAGCCTAACACTCGAAATAACCGGTTTTACCACATTGAATCGCGTCTTATTAATTCCCACATTTACGTCAAACAATTTATGCAATATCAAGTTTAATGGATAAATTAATATTTTAAAGCTTAAATAACGGTGGTTGTGAGTTGTTTCCTATTGTCAAATTAAAATTTTAAATTGCATTTGCAAAATCAAAACAAAACATTTTGAAAATTATCCCTTTCAATTGGAGCCATTAAAACAAATAATTTCAGCCTGTTGACCGGCGATTTCGCCGCTGCTGTCGTTCTCATTTCAATGGGAGCCATGCTCGGAAAACTCAGCCCATCCCAATACATCATCATGTCCTTCATTGAGACCCCAGTCGCCCTCATCATTGAGCACTTCTGCGTTCACAATCTCGAAATCAATGACGTCGGAGGTTCCATCATCGTTCACGCTTTCGGAGCCTACTTCGGTCTCGCTTGTGCCAAGGCTTTCGGCAAGAAGGCTCAACGTGGACATGAACACGAAGGATCAACCTATCACACCGACATCTTCGCCATGATTGGAGCCATCTTCCTTTGGATCTACTGGCCATCATTCAATGCTGCCATCGCCGCTACTGCTGATGCTCGCCAACGCGCCGTTGCCAACACTTTCCTCTCATTGTGTGCATGCACCTTAACCACATTCCTTGTTTCGCAAGCTGTCGACAAGCACGTAAGCTAGAAAATCCACAGGGAATCATTTAAATCGGCTGCATTTTCAGAAGCGGTTCGATATGGTTCATATTGCCAACTCAACCCTTGCCGGTGGTGTCGCAATTGGAACCACAGCCAATGTTGTCTTGGAGCCATTCCACGCCATGATCATCGGAATCATTGCTGGAGCTATTTCCGTCTTTGGTTACAAATATATTACGGTAGGTGGTTTTAATAATGCCTCTATAGGGGTTTTTTTACAAGATGGAACATCAATGATAAGCAAGCTAATCTTTCAGCCTTTCCTCTCCAACAAACTTGCCATTCATGACACCTGCGGAGTTCACAACCTCCACGGTATGCCAGGAGTCATTGCCGGAGTTTCATCAGCTATCTTCATCTTCATCTACGACGAATCGCGTTATGGAAACGACTACGGTCTTATCTATCCAGCTTTGGCACGCGACGCCGACGGCGCACGTGAAATCGAGGTGCGTACTCAAGCCGTCAACCAGCTTCTCGCCGTCGGAATTGTGCTCGTCGGTTCTGTGCTCTCGGGACTCATCACTGGATTCATTCTCAAGCTCAAGATCTGGGACCAAGTGCGCGATTCTGAGTACTATGCTGATGGCGACTATTTCGAGACTCCAGGAGATTATGACTTCACCTCAAGAGTAATAAACAGCTCAATGTTCTTTTCATAAACCTCATATGATCTTCAGATTGTTACCTCCATTGATCGTGTGGATGTTGCCGAATATCAACCACTCGCCCAGAAAGAAGTCTAACATTCATCAACAATTTGCCAAAAACTTTTATTGTTGTACCACATTTTTCTTCTCAAGTAAAATACTAATTGTACAAAATTTAATAAATAGGCTATTTTATATTAAAAACAGTTTTATATCTCTTATTTACAATTTAAATGCCAACAACATGAAATCAACAATTTTCTATGAATATTATTACATGTAATTTCTAGACTATGCATTACTACATATGAAAACTACAAAAGAGTACATAAAAAATAACAAAGAAATATTGACCATCTATAAAATCCTTATTGAACCCGAAGGATTCTTTCCAAGTTCGTTATCACATCCTTAATGTGACCGTTGGTACATCTCGACACCATGGCTGGCTGGTTTGTCTTCATAAACCCTTTATCTCTCAAAATTCGAAGAGAGTTTTTAAACGAGTCCGAATTTATAGATTCCACTAAAATATTTGTATTTATTAATCTATTATAGGTAAATTTTAAAATTATGAAATAAGACATCATCTTTATGTCGATTCGATAACGATTATAGTACCATGCGTGGTCCTTCTACTACACGCCAATTGAAATGATTTAAATTGATGCTCATTATGAGGCAAGCAGAATATATTTGCAGATTTTGTATAATGTAGAGATAATTGTAGACAGATTTAGTCATTTTGTATAAACGGAAACCATAATTATTCACGTAAAGCTTAATTATAAACGTTTAAACATTCATAAATCATCATTTTCAATTGACGTGCTACTAGAAACTTCTATATTAGAAGGTTCATTTTGAAATTTCAAAACAAATAAATTATCATTCGAATTTAGCATAAAATCATGAGTAGTAAATATTCAAACTGTATCACTTTCAGATCACGTGTTTCGCTTTTCATATATTTATTCCTTAAAAAATTTGTTGGACAGCTTTCAAATACGTACTATATAATATGGGATTTGTATAACTTACTATTTCTAATATAATAAATTAACTTTTAACATTATACTTTAATGTTTTATGTATTAAATTTCTTATGGTATATCAGGATTTCTTCAAACTTACCAAAGGGAGTGAATGGCATCGATATGTTGTTAGACATTGCTGACTGACAAACATTCCGTATATATTTATACTCTAAATAAAATTATATTAAAATAAAAACTGTATCATAATAATCGGCTTATTCATTTTTAAATGTTTCAACTAATACGCTTATCAAACATAAACAGCAAATCGTTATGATTTTAACGTAGAATGAACTAACAAATATAAATCTTGCGATATCGAACTTTTCACTACAAGGAACAAAATAAAAACCTATTTTTAAATCTTAATGAGCCGATTATTACTTAAAAAATCAAACCAGGAATTTCAGTCTCCGAACAACTATTGGATGATATATGAATAGAGATCATATATAAAGATTGTATAAATGGTCGGATTAAATTGGAGAAAAATGACAGTATCTCGTATGATCTATCATCGCGAATCTAAAATTAAGTGGTAAAAAAAGGAAAAAAATAAAAATTTAATATAAACCCGTATATTGTCATTGGAATGACAGTCCCCGCCACCCATTTCACCATTTTCGAGTACAAGAAAACCGTTATCAGGATGACACCAATCATCTTCACCCAATATCGTTTCAATAACTGTTCGCAATTCTTCACATGGCTAAAAAGTTAACTATTAATAAAACCACAAATATTCATAGAACGAAAATGAACAAACTCAATCTTACCCTGGAAAACATGAACTCAAACTGAAGCCAGTCACAAATGGATAAGACATCTTCAACTACATCCCCAACTTCATGCGAGCTTGTTGGGCATCGGCAAATTAAAGCAATAGCTAAAAAAATGAAATTTTTGTTTGCATAATTTCCTACTGTAATTGATAAAACATGTGCCAAAATATAATAAAATTGTCTCAAAAATTTGAGTGAACAATGAGACAACTGGAATTCAAGCCGGTATTCTAAAAAATTCGTGCTACGATCTAGCGGAGAGATATGATTGGCAATGAAAGTCTTGTCAATGGACTTAAAAATCAACTATAAGTACAGTAATTGAGAAAATAAAATTTCCAAAATTACCGGAAGGACGATTTTTCCCCTGTATTAATTTCATAATAAGATTCACGGAAAACAATTATGAGCACAACTAGAGAGCTTGTAAAAGAAAATTCACGTCAGTTTTTCGATCATAACTTAGAAGCTATTTAATATTTTTGCTTTGAGGTTTTTACAGGAATTGTTAATCATCGTCTATGAAAAGTGAGACCAAAAAAAAGGTAAGAGTCATGATGTGTGGTGTATGACAAAAAAACTGTTTCTAAAATCCTTACCAATAGCTGCCTTCACTGCAAATCTTGCAATCATTGAATTTTTGCTATATGCAAGATGTACAAATTGCCGATGTGACTGAATGGGCCGTATAAAGTCGTTATCGTTTACATCGACGCAAGCAGATAACTTTGACAAAGAGTACTAAAAGTTATCTCATCAATAAAGTTTACATGCAGGAAGCACATCAGGCTTCTAATTTTAGATACATTAACCTATAAGTCCGTTTTAGGAGACTTCAGGAGTGTTGATTTCGAAAAAAAAAAAAACAAAAAGAAATGCATTGGCGTTTCGATGTAAACACATTTTTTTATTCTGTGAGCAAACATTTCTCGTCATATTCTGACACGAACGTTGGCACATGAAACAATTTTCCGACCTACGTGTACGTTTAAAATTGTTTCGTGTGCCAACGTTCGTGTACATCGCGTTTGGCCACAAAATAAAAAAAATCTGATTACGTCGAACCGAAAATGCACTTGTTTTTGTTTTGTTCAAAATCAACACACTTTCTTTTTTTGATGTTAATTGTGGACTTTTTAAAGTACCCCCTGAAACGGACTTAAAGGTTAAATACTTACATCCACAATCTCCATTCCATCGGTTTCTCCAAATCGGTATCCTAAAACTTCAGCACCTTCCGAAATAAGCATTTCAGCTAGCCACTGACAATCATCAGCCAAAGTTGCTTTATCAATTCCCTAAAAGATTTTTAAATGGATTATATGTGATTGTAAATGTGATATATAATCATACGTTTCTAAATTTCGATAAAAGAAGGCAAGAGAAAACTGAAACCGGAGATATTGAACACATCATTTGGGCTTCTGTAAAATAACGATTTGATGTTTCAATTATCATTCCAAAAATCGTTTCTTATCATTTCCATTTTTAAAAATTCAAACAGTCTTTGAACCTTAAGGGCTTTTGAAAACCTCTTAACGAATTGAATAAAAAGTACCATAAACAACATGGAACCCGATTGCTCTGATCAATGCTCTATCATCCATTGTTTCTGAATGTTGCCGATGCCACGGAACAAGTTCACGATACGAAAACGAATGCGGTATTTTTGTCAAACTCACTGGCCTATTTTCTTTACAGCTCAATGCAACTGTCAAGCTTGTTAAATAACTCTAAACAATAAACAATATAATTATAATTCGCCACATAATTATTACAGTGAGTTTAACAGGACGGCCATAATGAATTCTCACTATTCCACACTGATTTGTTTTTCTAAATGCATCGAACACTCCCTTAAATACACCAATAACGCTCTCTCTAACCTGAAAAAACTTGAAATATATAATATTTAAAAAATAAGAACACCTTAGGGATTCCCATTAACTCATTTAGGAAAATTCCTTCCACAACAGCATCATATGTGTACGAAACAGGTACCAAATAGCAGTCTTTAATAATTCCTTGTTGAACAGCTTGAACTACATTGGAAATAAGACCATTTTTAGGTGTCAATGATTTTCCAAAACGATTTCTGGAACATTAATTGAAAAAGAAATGTATTCCGATGAGTTACCTTGTTCCCTCCAGGAAGAACTCAATTGGTAAATTCTTTTTAAGTAATTGCTCAATATATGAGTGTAGAACAGCACGATATAGCATGTCCTTTCCACCAACGTCATCGGGATTAACGCGGCGTCTTATAAAGAAAGCTCCAGTTGCTCGTAACAGCCATCCCAGGCCGCTTAGATTCAGATTGTCACCGGAAGCTATATGAGGAAGTTTTAAACCAAAATGCCATGCGCACCAGGTTATTAGCAAATAATCCAGATGACTTCGATGCAGTGGAAGGTACACCAATGGAATTCCAGACTATATGAAAGTTTAATAGTTCTATGCTTATAATTTTGTGAAATAATACCTGCTCAGCATTGCGAAGACGTTCCATTTCTTTAGGGCATACCAATAGTTTCGTCATCAGTCTACGAAATATCTTATATAATGCATATGCGCAAATTTTGCATATAAATTTTGATAGTTTAGCTCTGATTTCATTATAAAATCGCGAAACTTTTTCCTTAATCGATGATTGTTTATGGTCTGTTGCTTCTAACTGAGAAACAACGTCATTGACACTAAAATGTATTATTTATTCCTGTTCTTTCTTAAAAAATTGATATTTACCGTTTAGATGACAAGACTTCCTTTGAAACGCTAGGATAATTATGTGGTAGTGGTGTTGACCATGTATATCTAAGATCCGCTAACCAACGCGAAGGCTTCTTTTTATCATCAATAATTGCATAGGGAACTCCATTAAACTGTGAAAATTCCAGCAAATCAACGTAACGATCACGAAATATCTCGTTTGGTGTCGGAAAACAATCATCACAGTGTGAATTTATTTGTTTTATATTGCAATGCCCAAAATCAAGTTTAGATGAATTCTTCATAGGCAAGATTGAGTCGTATTTATACGTTAATGAATTGAAACTCTAAAAATAATAATAAGTAATGTAAATATATCGTTTTTATGTTACAAAACACACCTACCAATGTTTTTGCTCCCAACATTTCCATAACATTTTTACCATCGCCATTTGAACACATTATCGTTCAATACCATAGATATATTTTGAGACAAACACTTTATGATCTAAAAATGCACTTTATTTTGAAAAATAATTAATAAAAATATTTTTCAACGTAGGTGAAAAACTTATAGTTGTTTTATCTAAATTACACGCGTTGATAATAGTCTGGATTTTTTTTAAAGCATTTTTTCCAAATAATAAATAAATGAAAATAAAGCAATAAATTAATGGACGAAAACTTATCAGCGCAATAGTTCGGCCGTGTAAACTTAATTGCACGACCCTCTATCTTTTTTGTTATCAATATTAAATAAAAGCTTCATTGATTACTACATTGTTTTTTATTCATTTAAACAGTACTAAACTATAAATTTTCATACCAAAATATTCATTCTATAGAATATTCTATTTGACAATAATCTTGAAATGACTTCTATAGTGTATTTCAAAATAGTTGACGACGCAATCACGCTGCAAATGCGGCATATTAATTAAAATTCATTTTCAAATCGATTATTTTAATAATTTTTAATTAATAAACGTGAAATATAAGCAATAACAATTAAAAAATGTCACAAAAATAAAAAAAATAATCGATTTGAAAATGATTTTGAATTAGTATGCCGTATTTGCAGCGTGATTGCGTCGTCAACTATTTTGAAATACACTATATACGTTATCTGTTAACCTTAAATTAAATTCATTTTTTGCAAATAATAATAATTGAATATCTCTTTTAGAATTAATTTTCATAAATTCAAATCAACAAGGAATAATAAAATAACACAATTTCTTATTATAAGTTGTTTAATATCTATGGATAACAAAAAAATATTAAAAATGCGTTTTCCCTGAATAATGAACTGAATGTTAAATGCAAATGAGACAATTTTCATTCAACTCTATTGAGATTCGATAATAATTAAGATGCAGAAAAAAAATAATTAGATAAGACATTTGCATTTTAGGAAGTATTTTTCCCAATACTTTGGTGCCTCCGTGACAAGTAATGTTAGAAAAATTATTTTTTTAAATTATTGTCCTTTTCAGAGATCGGTGCCTAATGGAAGAGGAAAAAAATTAGGATGGAATGAGGTTCTCGTTTGGACGGCCTCTCTTTTTAGACGGTCATTCTTTTTTACGAAATTATGGGCAGCACATATTTAAGAGGAATTGAGAAAAATTTTGTTTGTGGCCGTGTGTCCGTCCATCATTTTTTTTCTTTTTTTGCTCTTTCATTAGGCACCGATCTCTGAAAAGGACAATATACTAACAACAGTTTTAAAACTACATTTTGTTGAACTTCACATCACCACGAGGTATATTAACCGATTACTAAATTTCAAATAAACAAAAATATATTACATGAGCTGAAATATGTCTAAAATAAAATTTCATCAGCGAAAGATTATTAAACATTTTAAAGCAATTTTCGTTTAAGCTCATTTTTACAGATGGTGGGCAAGGAATATTGGAAATTTGATTTGTGGAAATGGAAATGTGTCAAATTGAGAGCTCTTTTTTACTTTGTTTTTAGCAAACTTTTTGATGATTTTCTATTTTCCAGTTTAAGTCAAAAATATTAGGTCTAGATCCGCATTTTTACGCATATTAAACTATAAAAAATTGGACAAACTTAAACTAAAATTTTATTCAAAATAATTTCCGTCATTAATAACAACATTTTCCCCATACTTGGGAATTTTGGGGCCGGAAATTTTTAATTTTATCGGCCCGCGGGCCGGGCCGGCCCGTGATCCCTCGGCCCTGGCCCGGCCCTCCGGCCCGGTAAAGTTGGCAACATAATTTGTTTTAAGAAAAAAGTATAAAATAATATACAATTCTTGGTTTATTTGCTGATATTTTATATTACAATAAATATTTTTACTAAATTGAAAATCACTCATAATTAAAAAAATCAATAATTAAAAAAAAAGGAAAAAAAAACTTTAAAAAAAAATTTTTTTTTTAAGTTGTTTAATTTTAGGGCCGGCCCCGGGCCGGCCCGTTTTTACCCGGCCCGGGCCGGGCCGGGCCAGGGCCGCAAAATCGAAAATGCGGGCCGGCCCGATTCCAATCGGGCCGGCCTTTCCCAAGTATGATTTTCCCAAAGTTTGGGCAACTTATGGATTCCATCATAATATAATTTTTCTGGTTTGTCCGCAGTCCATTCATCTAGCCATTTTTTGACGTCTTGATGATCTCGACAGCGCTGCTCCGTCAGACCACGAGCCATTGACCGGAAAATATGACAATCCGACGGGGAAATGTCCGGAGAGTACGGCGGGTGCGGTAAGACTTCCCATTTGAACTCTTTCAGCGTATCCTTCACCGCTTGAGCAACATGCGACCTTGAGTTGTCCTGAAGCAACATGACGTGTCCGTGTCGACCCGCCCATTCTAGTCTTTTTACTTTTTACATCATAGGACATCCATTTTCCTTCTTTTTGAATCTTCCCCATTGCTTTCAATCGATGAGAAATTGTTTTTTTGCGTGATGCCGAGAGATGCTGCGAGTCGCTCCTGTGTTTGAGCCGAATCTTCATCGAACAAAGCCTGAAGGTCTTCGTCTTCAAAATTATTTGGCTGTCCTAATTGGTCTTTGTCGTTAACGTCAAAATCGTTTTCCACAAATTAATTTCTCGACTTAATAATAGAAAATACAATAATAATAGACAATGTTTTATTTGGTACGCAAAAATATCGACTTTTGGTAGGAATTCGTGAAATATCACAATTTCCTTACTTTGAGATCTTTTCTACTTGGTGACCAAGAATGTTTTCTGGTGCAAGAAATATAAAGAGGGACCGTGATTTTGGTCTTATTTGTAGTCAATTCCTGTCTATATTTAGGTTCTTGATCCGGATGCGAAAGAGACGGCACTCTGGTTGGGTTCTCTTTCTGAGTATGGTGATTTTCTTTATGATAAGCCAAGTTTTACATGCAGTAAATGAGCATGTGATATGTTGATTTTTGGGTTTTTGCTAGCGGAAGGGACATTTCGCCAAAGGAATATGCGAGGAAGAAGCTCAATGAGAAGATTTCTTCTTAATAAGTTGTACATGTTGGTCCTTTCAGATGTAGGTTGTTATTAGTGACAGAAATTATTTTAAAAGAAAGTTTCGTTTAACAATATGTTTTTTCAGCCTTATATAGTTTAATACACGTAAAAACACGTGGAAACTAATTTTTCCACCAAATAAATTGTAGTTTTATTAACCAAATCATTAGTAACAATATATTATTCCTATATATACAAACAAAATAGTCAATCCATTCGTTCTATAGTTTACTGTGTCTTTGTGACGGTGACAGCTGAAAATAGGTTATATTAGTTACACATAAAATGAAAGAAGCAACTCACTGTATTCAGCAACTCCTGGCTTAAGGGTTGCTCCAGGGTCTTTGCTTCCGTCTTCGTAGTGGTAGCATGGAACATCCTTCTTCTTCTTCTGAACAATTTCAAAATAAAATTCAAGCATTAGAGTCCATCAATCTCACGGTTCTTCTGTATCTCTTTCCTTCTCCACTTCCCGAGCTTCCAGAGCTGCTGCTGCCTGACTTGTCACTGGTTCCATCAACTGAAATATTGTGCATTTATGAGCATGGTGGTTAATATAGAAACATACTGTAATACTTGCAGTATCCCTTTCCTCTTGTCATGCTTGGATGGCATGAGTAGGCGATGGCAACCAAGCCAAGAAGGATAATCAGAGATTTGAGTGATAATGAAAACATTTTATTGAAATATCACCAACGGATGATGCTGATGATGATTTGATTCATTTCGATTATGCTTCTCATTATATACTCCAGATCATGACCTTCACTTGAAGATAAACCCGATTTATTTCAAATCTAGGCGTATCTAATTGTACCGAATTATGACTGGAAAATTAGAAATTTAAAAAAACTGATTTATTCGAGATATTTATCCTCATTCTTATTTCTTACGCCTAACAGTTAATTGTTAAAAATAATCTGCACGCCAAATGAAAATATCGATTTTGAAATTTTCAGAATAATTTTAACATTTTCCAATTAATGGGTGTTTAAAGTGAATTTTACTAATATAGGGAAATCAGTAGAGCTAACATGAAAATCGAGTTTTAGACCCATTTTTTACCTACTTAAACCGTTTTGTGGGTCCTAATATTTTGTCAGTATACTATTCAAGCCATAAGGAATCTATCTGCAAATTTTTATCAAAATCTGAGAGCCCGACCTAAAACACTTCCCTTGTAAGCTAACTGATCGCTATAGTGTTTATAAGAAATGTATGAGAAAGAACAGAGAAAATTCCACCTAAAATTAAGGCGTTCACTTTTACAGGCTTTAATTAAAATATGTCTGGAACTTTAATTTGAACGAAATGTTAGAGTTATGTGACGTTTCCAAGGTCCTATTTTTACGAATGTATATGGAATCACGCAACTATCTAAAATGTCTGTTATTGTCCCATTTTCTGGAGCCAGTTCCCTGCTTCAACATGATATTTAACAAAAAGTATTCTATGTCGAAAATTTGTGAAGAGAGTTAAATAGGAAAAATTATGATTTTTAACAAAAAAATTGCTCAAAAATGTGGCAGCAAATTAAAAAAATATATTGTCGTGGTGTAGGTTAATGAAAGTCGATTTAAAGGTGCATTCTGAATAAATAAATTGTCTCACTTAAGACAAGTGTAGATTTAATTTCCAATTTGTTTATAATTTCGCTTTTCTTTTTCCATCACTTTTTTGTTTCATTTTGTTTTCTCTTAATTAATTGGTTGTTACATTAATAAGAATTATAATAACAAAATGTTATGTATAATTTATTATACTTCGGATCGATATTCAAAGAAAAGCGAAATAGAAATTAATTGAAAATTAAATCTACACCTGTCTCAAGCGAGACCATTTTATTATTCGGAATGCTCATTTAAATCGACTTTCAATAACCTACACCACGACAATATATAACTCAAACGTCGCGATTATTCTTATTATTCCAATAAAATCATTTTTAAATATTGTACTTTTCAAATATCAATGCCTATCACATGGCAACAAACGATTTTTTGTCTATTGAAGATTACTCGATAATGAAGCGGTAAATGTTTTAGTTTTTTGGTATCATTGGAATCAGAATGATCCAAGAATTCTAATGATATAGGTTAGAAAAAAATTGCATGTTATTGAATAAAGTTATTGCTCAATGAAGATGTGTTAATTTTGTTGAACTTTGTCCCGCTTGGGAACCATTGTAAGTGATTTATTTTTAAACAAGTTTATGATTATATAGTATTTAAGCATCTGTTCTTTGTGGATATGATGGAAAAATGTTAAAAACCATTTCATTCGAGTCGTTAAAAATGCTTAAATTTTTGCCAAATACGACAACGGGCTGGCAAACTGCCGCATGCAGTTATGCAAATTAACTGCAGGAGAAATGAAATAAAATAATTTGGTGCGCAAAGTGTGTTATACATTTTTGTGACAACACACATTTATGAAATACAAAAGAGTGGCCGTCTAAAATAACCTCATTTGTTCTAATTGTTTCCTATTCCATTAGGTCGCGATTTCTGAAAAGGATAATAATTTAGGTTCACTTTGTGGATGAAAAATGTCCGACAAATATCAACAATTGTTTTTATTGGCTCCGTTATGGTTCCGATAGCTCCTAGCGAGCCCAATTTTGTAGTGACTATGTTTTTTAATGATTTCCATATTTCTGATATGTTTTCACAAAGTATTTCAGGTTCTATTTCTCCTTTGAAAAAGGTTACGGCCAAAAGAATGTATTGTAGGCTGCAAGCCACCCTAAAACAGAAGTATTCATTTCTTCAGTTTCTAGTTTTCCCGATAGGGTAAACAGCCTGGTCATACGAGAAGGTCACAGCTTTTGATGGTAAAACCTTGCCTTTTACCCAAGGCGTTGTTTTAATGTATTGAAAGAGCGTATTATTGAAACCAAAAAATATATCCCTACAGCACTTCGGTCAAAACGAAAATCCACCCTCAGAGTTTGTATTTTTCTCTGCGCGTTGCCTATTGTGATGTGTTGCGTTTTTCTATATTCCTCTTCTACAATAGACGATCATTTATTTCAACAAATATAATTTAAAATAATTTAACGCGCAGACAACGATACATAAAATGAAGAGAGATAGCGTTTTTCGTGGATTTTTGATCGGAGTGCCTACAGTATATGACTTGTCACATTTTGAGAAATTTTATTATGGACTAATGTAAATCCTTATAATAAAATTAATTCTTAAAATCACACATCCATAAAACAAACAAAAAATTCTAAATAGGCGTTTACCAAAATAAAAGAAAATTAAAGATTTCTGTTCGAAAACTAGAAAACCGGATAGGTGCAGTGAAGGTCATGATCTGGAGTATATAATGAGAAGCATAATCGAAATGAATCAAATCATCATCAGCATCATCCGTTGGTGATATTTCAAAATGTTTTCATTATCACTCAAATCTCTGATTATCCTTCTTGGCTTGGTTGCCCTCGCCTACTCATGCCATCCAAGCATGACAAGAGGAAAGGGATACTGCAAGTATTACAGTATGTTTCTATATTAACCACCATGCTCAAAAATGCACAATATTTAAGTTGATGGAACCAGTGACAAGTCAGGCAGCAGCAGCTCTGGAAGCTCGGGAAGTGGAGAAGGAAAGAGATACAGAAGAACCGTGAGATTGATGAGCTCTAATAATTGAATTTTATTTTGAAATTGTTCAGAAGAAGAAGAAGGATGTTCCATGCTACCACTACGAAGACGGAAGCAAAGACCCTGGAGCAACCCTTAAGCCAGGAGTTGCTGAATACAGTGAGTTGCTTCATTCATTTTACGTGTAACTAATGTAACCTATTTTCAGCTGTCACCGTCACAAAGACACAGTAAGCTATAGAACGAATGGATTGACTATTTTGTTTGTATATATAGGAATAATATATTGTTACTAATGATTTGGTTAATAAACTTTTATGCTTAAAATAAATTAATTACAAAAGAAGTATATTTTTTATCAAAAAAGGATATCATTTTACTGTAGTCTACGTGAATACATCGATTCAATGTTTTGCCTAACTTCATAATATATCATAAACGATACCGAAAAATAATATGTTTGATAAGAGGCAACTGGTTGATCTGCAATAAAACACGGTGAAAACGATTTCATTTTCCGAAAGTCTGAAAATATTCGAAAAGTTGTGGAAATTAATTATTAATTTCTTAATATTGTCCTTTTCAGAGATCGGTGCCTAATGGAATAGCAATTCCTCTTAAATGTGTGCTGCCCATAATTTCGAAAAAAAGAATGGCCGCCTAAAAAGTGAAGCCGTCCAAACGAGAATTTCATTCCATCCTAATTTTTTTCCTCTTCCATTAGGCACCGAGCTCCGAAAAGGACAATAATTTCTTAATAACATCTTATCATTTTACGAATAAAAACATTTTATGCACTTAAAATCCATTTTTCATAACTGATTAGGTATTTTAATCCTTGTCTAACCATAATTTTTAATCCATATAAAAGGTAATAAGGAAATAAAAAAGTAATTTTCTCGGTTTAAAAAACGTTTTCGAGCAATGTTTTCTAATGAAATTGAAAATATTATAAAATGGTCGTTATCAAATAACTTTTAAGAATTAAAGAGTAAAACTTATTGATCACTTTTATTTTTTATGAAAATCAAATTGTATTGTCAATTTCTTATATTTTGATAATATTTAAATAAAATTAGAATGCTACTTACTGCGTATCTTGCAAAAAAGTGCACAAATTTCAAAACAACGCCCTTCACATTTTATAAAAATTCTTGTTTTTTAATAATTCTAAAATCTCTTTCGAACCATAAACCAAAATATTAATCAGTATCAATCAACAAAATATTTATTAATCAATAAAAACTTTTCTGAAAACAGTTTAAATCAAATCCGAAGATGCTAAGGTTTGAAAAAGTATAAAGAATTCTGAAATTTGTCCAAACCATTTTTGCAAAATGAACATAGCCGTCGCAGTAGAGTGCTACCCCAAATTAATATTCAAAGACTCGATGTCTCCTAGATTTTATAGAATTCGAATATTTGTTTCCATCCGACGTATTTCTGCCTACACGTGGGTTTTCTAAATTTTTGACGCCAAATGAAATCAAATAAACACGAATTTAGAAGAGCTTCTCAATTGTAACATTTAGTTGAGATTTTTCGATTTTTAAATGGTTTAAGATATATCGTACAAATAAATGTATTAATTGCATTGAAGTTCATATGTGCAAGTTTACAAGAAACGAAAAAAATTTTTAAATTAAAAAATTAAAAAAAAAAATTTTTTTTTAAATTTTAAATTATGGTCTTTCTGTGTATTTTTCGTAATTTGTCTTCTTCCACTTTGCACCGACCTTTGAAAGGTACAATATATCTTTATTATAAATTTGCGGAGCTCCATACATTTTGAACTCCTTTACCTAATCAGACAAAGGTTAAATATTTGCACTACATGAAACACTTCATCTGTAAAAATTAATCTGTTGATCTTATTATTTAATCAAAAGACACAGCTTGATCATATCAATCATTTTATCATTTATCACCTTCAGCTTCCATTGCCATGCGAATAAAAAAGGTATAACAAAAAAGTTATTCGATTTCATATTATTATAAACGATATAATGATTTCCTCAACAAATATGCATTGTGTTCCGCGTGAAACATTACAACCGATTAGAACAGCTGAATTCTGTTTTTTTTATTTGGTGCTGGATTATTTACAAAAAAAAACAACTTATGAAACAGGGTGATAACTGTTCATCTCGGGAATCATGTAACTTTATTTCTATAAAGGATAATGAATATTATATAAATCATATGATTGGTTGAACCATATTAAATCAAAAGAATTAAAAATATGCATGCCAAATCGAAATAACGATTTTTAAACGTGTGTGGACGTCTTTATAAGGGAAATGGTTGTTTTACCACAATTTAATTAAGCTTGTCTTAAACTATCTAATATACAGTACCGGTCAAATATAATATACAGTACCGATGAAAAGGTTGTAAACACTGGGTTTTTCGATCATAACTGGTTTTCGAGAGTTGGTATTGAGCCGAATTTGTATTAGTTGTTTATGAAAGCGTTAGAAAGTTTTTGGACAAGTGGCATACGAAAATTAGAAAAAAATAAAACTTTAGGAGAAAAATTGAATTTTCGAAAAAATCAAATTTTGGCCTTAATTTTTCAAAAAATAATTTACAAAAAACGTTTATTCAACACATAACATATAAAAACTAACAAATTCCGACTAATCCCTTATTGCGAAGCCAGGAGAGTCAATGACAACCTGGTATTTGCGCTTCATGGAGTCGAGCAAAGTGTCGATTACTGACGGTGGGATATTCTTCCATTCGTCTACCAATTGCTGGTACTTCTCTTCCGCATTTTTCGCTTCTTTTTCCTGTCAATCGTCTCTCCAACTCTTCCCACAAATTCCCAATTGGATTCAAGTCAAGGGACTGGCTGGCCCGTCCATGAGACAAATTTTGCGACTCGAGAACCAATGGTGAACTCTTGGGAACGTTAAAATCTATTGTACCTTTAGAAATTTGAAAGTGTGTTTTAGATAATTTTCTTGTTGGAAAATGATCCCACGACCCATGGCTTTCGAATGTGGCAACACTTCACTGCCAATATCACTGCAAATCTTGCAAAAGAGTGTGGACAAATTGCAAAACCACGCTTTTCACTTTTTATTTAAATTCTTTGTATTTTTAAAACGGTAACTTCTTCGAATTCGATTTAATTTGTTTTTAAAATCGTTTAGAATTATTGATTAATGGTGTTTAATTTGTTTGAAGGCTCAAAAACCATTTTAGAATTCATAAAAAACAAAGAATTTAAATAAAACTTGAAAGGCGTGGTTTTGCAAGTTGTCCACACTTTTTTGCAAATTCTGCCATGGCAGAATTTTGGATTCTAGGATATCCCTGTAGACGTGACGATCCACGATGGTTATGATGCGATGTATGGGACCCATGCCTTTTCCGGAAAAGAAATCCCTCACCACACAACTTCCTCCATCGTGCTTAACGGTGGGTGGCTGGTATCTGGGATCATACCCAGCCGGGAGGCAACTGGATGCCGTACCCTCCTTCATCAAGGAAACTCTGGCTTTTCTGTTCTTCTCCAAAATTAAAGACTTCTTTACTGGACGCCTTTCCATGATTTCTGCTGCTGCTTCTCAAACAACGTTGGACGGTCGAGGTCGATGGGGAAACCGGACAATTCATGAAAACGTCGCAGAAGCCGTCAGCATGGGATTGCTTCATGGACTACCTACCAGTCCCCTGACTTGAATCCAATAGAGAATTTGTGGAAAGAGTTGGGAGACGATTGGCGTTGGAGAGACGAAGGAAAAAAAGCGAAAAATGCGGAAGAGAAGTACCAGCAACTGGTAGACGAATGGAAGAAAATCCCACTGTCAATAATCGACACTTTGGTCGACTCCATGAAGCGCAGATGCCATTGACTCTCGTGGCTTTGCAACAAAGTATTAGACCGAATTTGTTAATTTTTATATGTTATGTGTTGAATAAAAGTGTTTTCTGGAAATTATGATTTTTTGAAAAATTAAGGCCAAAATTTGATTTTTTCGAAAATTCAATCTTTTTCCCTAAAAATTTTATTTTTCCTTATTGTTATGACACTTGTCCACAAATTTTCTAACGTTTTCAGAAACAACTGGTAAAAAATCTCGAAAACCAGTTATGCTCCAAAAAACCAAGCGTTTACAACCGTTTGACCGTTACTGTATATTTGAAAAAGTTAAATTTGAGCATGCCTACTGAGCTTCTGTTACCATTCAATTTGGGGCGAATATGTTTAATTTTGATAACCATCTCAAGAATGCATTTATCGGATAAACCAAATATCAATGATAAAATAGGTTTAGAACCAAGTTTGAATAATTACATGCTAGAAATAATTTAAATAGTAAAATTAATTGTAAAGATATTTTTGATTTACTGGAAGATTTACCGGAAGAGATAATTAATGACTTTCCATCACGGTTTATCGGATAAACGCTTTCTTGCATACGACTTCGGAAGTTAATTAATTTTTATGAAATAATTTTTTAAAATTGACATCAGAATAGGTCTGGGTTGAAAGCGAAGTTTATGGTCCTATTATTTCAATTTTTTATTTTTAATGACTTTGGCTCTAATGCGCATGAAAAACTTTTGTTTTTATTATTATACTTTAATTTTGTTCTACATTTTATTTCAGTTGTCATTAGGAAACCTGGACTGCCAAAATTTAAATAATTCTTATTAAAAGCGTTTTCGTCCGTCGCCGAAGCGCGTTTTGTTCGCAACCGACGTTCACCAGTGATTGATACGTCGTCTTTTTTTGACACTTTGAAATCAAATTTTAAATCAGAAGATCGAAAAGATCACACAACTACAGTGTTGGGAAATATTACACTGTAAAACAGCTAAAATTTAATTATATCCTGTTGTTAATATATACCATTAACCATTATCAAATTTTTTCAACAAACTTAAGATAACGCACTACTTTTAAACTTGCAATTTTTTTCTCATTACAATCACTTAAATTCATTTTGTATCAATGAGACCATTATTTTCAGATATTTCAGATACTTATTTCTCTCCCGACAATATATTATACACTATTGTGTAATAATGGAATTAAAAATTGATCTACTGTACTCAGCCCACGCCTAGATTTATACGAACTAAAAACCGGATAGGTGCAGTGAAGGTCATGATCTGGAGTATATAATGAGAAGCATAATCGAAATGAATCAAATCATCATCAGCATCATCGGTTGGTGATATTTCAATAAAATGTTTTCATTATCACTCAAATCTCTGATTATCCTTCTTGGCTTGGTTGCCATCGCCTACTCATGCCATCCAAGCATGACAAGAGGAAAGGGATACTGCAAGTATTACAGTATGTTTCTATATTAACCAGCATGCTCATAAATGCACAATATTTCAGTTGATGGAACCAGTGACAAGTCAGGCAGCAGCAGCTCTGGAAGCTCGGGAAGTGGAGAAGGAAAGAGATACAGAAGAACCGTGAGATTGATGAACTCTAATGATTGAATTTTATTTTGAAATTGTTCAGAAGAAGAAGAAGGATGTTCCATGCTACCACTACGAAGACGGAAGCAAAGACCCTGGAGCAACCCTTAAGCCAGGAGTTGCTGAATACAGTGAGTTGCTTCATTCATTTTACGTGTAACTGATATAACCTATTTTCAGCTGTCACCGTCACGAAGACCCAATAAACTTGAATTTGGATCTCTGCAGTTTGTTTGTATATATTGGACTCCATATTGTTTCTTATTATTAAATAAATAATTATTTTTATTGTTTCAATTTGTTGAGATTAAGTATTAGGGTTAAAAAATGTCAATTAAAAACAACTTTTATATTTAAAGATCAATATTACATTAGAGGTTTTCTTCTACTAAGGTTTGACCTCTAATGCAAAGTTTACAGTGATATATGTAACGTTCTTTACAGTTCATTTTATTGTCGTGGTGTAGCTTTTGATACATAATATAAAGATAATTTTACGCCTCTCATGTTTTTTTCAGTTCCTTAACAAAATATAAAAACCGTGGAGTCAGGGCAGTGGAGTGTACATGCAATTTAAAATTTTAATTTTACCGTACGGAAAGTAAGGTTGTTTTAATCTTCAAACTTACACAAATTAAATTTTTTTCGCTAACCAAAAAATCAAAAATTTTGTTTTGAGCAAATAAAAACAAACAACGGTTTCATTTAAATACTAGCTACACACCAAGTTATTCAGAACAGTGTCGTGCCTTGTAAATTTTAGTCCACGTTTTTGGTTCAAATTTACTACGTGTTCACGTGTTTTTTCTTTATTTATTGTCCTTTTCAGAGATCGGAGCCTAATGGAAGAAAAATATAGAACAAAATGAGGTTCTCGTTTTACCGGCCTTTCTTTTGTATCTCATCAATGTGCGTTGTCTCAACAATAATGGATAACACACATTGAAGAGGAATAGACGAAAAAGTCGTTTGTGGCCGTGTGGCCGTCTATACGAGGCTATAATTTTTTCTTATTTTTTCTCTTCCATTAGTCTCCCATATCTGAAAAGGACAATACTTATATTGATTCGCTCATGAATTAATAACAGAATGCTGACCACTATTTACCTAACAGAAAAAGCTGTAAATAATCGCGTGGTCTTAAATTTATGAGCTAAAACCAGCTACATATATCTTTACATTTTATTTATATAGGCTATTTTAAGTTTATTTGACGACGCATTTCTAACCGCTGCGCGTTGCGAGAGTTTTCTTTTGTGTCTCTCTATTTTTAATGATCTTGCTGTCCGGCCGTTCGCCAATTTGTTGATAAAAGGGTTGAAATATTCTATAAATTTTACAACAATAAAAGTTGAGACAACGCACATTGATGAGATACAAAAGAAAGGCCGGTAAAACGAGAACCTCATTTTGTTCTATATTTTTCTTCCATTAGGCTCCGATCTCTGAAAAGGACAATAAATAAAGAAAAAACACGTGAACACGTAGTAAATTTGAACCAAAAACGTGGACTAAAATTTACAAGGCACGACACTGTTCTGAATAACTTGGTGTGTAGCTAGTATTTAAATGAAACCGTTGTTTGTTTTTATTTGCTCAAAACAAAATTTTTGATTTTTTGGATAGCGAAAAAAATTTAATTTGTGTAAGTTTGAAGATTAAAACAACCTTACTTTCCGTACGGTAAAATTAAAATTTTAAATTGCATGTACACTCCACTGCCCTGACTCCACGCCACATTACAAAAGAATTCGCACCAATTTCAACTCAACCTTTTAATTTATTATTTATTTTCCATGTTCAATTATATTGACGATGAAGATTCTTATGGTCCATTAATTGAGGTACTAAGAATTTCATTTCACTAATTTTTCTGCAGAATGATACGTTAACTGATAAAGAAAATATAGAATATAAAAATAATAAATTAAAAGGTAGTGTTTGCAATTGGTGCGAAGTCTTTTGCAATGCGGCGCGGTTTCTAGGCAGTGGAGTGAGGTAATTAATCCTTTTTTTATTATCGATAGAACTTTTTTTATTTATTTTAGTATATTATTGCTTATGTCTATTAATAAACCTGTAATCACAAAGTTTCATATCAGTGATGGGAGGGACTCCCCCAGAAACCCACGACCCGGTAATTTTCCTAAAAAAAGGGTCCCGGGTAGAGAAAAAGGGAAGTTCCGTAAAAAGTTCTTTTAATTTTCTTTTAAAAAAGTTATTTTAATCAAATTGGCAGGTGCTTCCCTTTATGCAAAATACATGTATATTTGCAGGAAGCTATTTTATGTTTTCATTTGTGGTATTTCTAACGTCTTCAATCATTAACTTTTTGAGTGAGAAATTTTGTAATGTGCTGCTCCATAGCTCTATATTAAGATTGATTCAAGAAAGTTGTTTAGTATATTCAACTTTTTACTTAATTTTGGAATAATTATAAAATAAAAATAATTTATATTCATTTTGCAGACTATAATTAGTAACATTATATACAAACAAAAATGTGAGTTATCATTTTAATCTTTAAATCACTGGGTCTTCGTGACGGTGACAGCTGAAAATAGGTTACATTAGTTACACGTAAAATGAAAGAAGCAACTCACTGTATTCAGCAACTCCTGGCTTAAGGGTTGCTCCAGGGTCTTTGCTTCCGTCTTCGTAGTGGTAGCATGGAACATCCTTCTTCTTCTTCTGAACAATTTCAAAATAAATTTCAATCATTAGAGTTCATCAATCTCACGGTTCTTCTGTATCTCTTTCCTTCTCCACTTCCCGAGCTTCCAGAGCTGCTGCTGCTGCCTGACTTGTCACTGGTTCCATCAACTTAAATATTGTGCATTTTTGAGCATGGTGGTTAATATAGAAACATACTGTAATACTTGCAGTATCCCTTTCCTCTTGTCATGCTTGGATGGCATGAGTAGGCGATGGCAACCAAGCCAAGAAGGATAATCAGAGATTTGAGTGATAATGAAAACATTTTATTGAAATATCACCAACCGATGATGCTGATGATGATTTGATTCATTTCGATTATGCTTCTCATTATATACTCCAGATCATGACCTTCATAACACCTATATGGTTTTCTAGTTTTGGGTTAAATCTATAGTGGGGAGGGTTTTAGAAAATATATTTTTCTCTACTACTATATAATTAAAAATACCAGTGAAAAATTTGAAAAAAATATTCGCATACTTCCTAGTAATGTTATATAGAATTATTAAGTATTATTAAATGTAATATTATTAAATATATAAGACATATAACAGCCATTTCAATGAAGTAATAATTCTAAAAAAGTAGTTGTTACTATTTAATTCTTATGGGCACTAATTTTGAAAAGCGTTATTTTATTAGGTATATTTTCAGTATGGCTTATTTGAAAAACCCATAGGGAAATAATAAAATAATGGTAGCTTTAAAATGAAGACTGAACAAAAAAATAGTACCTAGATTTAGTAAGCTTCAGAATACCTGGTTAATATTAAAAACTGGACCATCCTTACTTCAAAAGAACAAGATCAAATATTGTCGTGGTGTAGGTTGATGAAAAATTAGGGGTAAAGGAGCATACCGAAAAAAAAGATGGTCTCGCTGGGGCTGGTGTAGATTTAATTTGCAATTTGTTTATTATTTCGATCCTAAATATAATAAATTATACCTAAAATTTTTATAATAATAATTATTATGTTGATTTAACAACCAATTTAGTAAGAGAAAACAAAATGAAACAAAATTGTGATGAAAAAAAGCGAAATAATAAACAAACTGCAAATTAAATCTACACCAGCCCAAGCGAGACCATCTTTTTTTTCGGTATGCTCCTTTATACCTAATTTTTCATCAACCTACACCACGACAATAACTATGCTAAAAAGATAATACGTTTTAGAGTTTCCTTGCTATATACTGGAAAAAAATCTATCCGCATCGATCATCCTGTAAAATGACATTATTGGATTGGGGAATAAGTTCGTAGACTTTTTTACAAAGATTTATTTAAAGAAAAAATAATTATAATAAGTAATTCATCAATTATGTATTTGCCGTTACCTCCCACTTCTCGATCACTTTGTTGATGCTTTTTCACCAAAAAGCCCGGTCTGGAGTTGTTGAGTTAATTTCTGAGTTCCTCTTCGCCATTGAAGGTAACACCCTTCATTTGGTTTTACAGAGGGCGGAAAAGTTGATAATGGGATGGCGCGAGGTCTGGAGAGTACGGTGGATGCTGAAGAAGCTCCCATTCGAGATCTTGAATGGTGATTTTGACGAGTTGTGAAGCATGCGGTCGTATTTTTTGGGTGAACATCTTGCTTTACTCTCGGCTTTGGTGTATCTCTTGGAGCCACCCACTCCTTTCTTTACTTCAGATTGTCGTACAGGCACCATTTTTTATCTGACGTGTTGATTCGGCCAAAAAACGGCTGCTTTTTGCTTTCGTTGAAAAGCGAAGAAGAGCAGATGTCGAAAATTTTGATTTTGTCGAAGAAAAGAAATCGAGTGACACCTTATCCCTTTTGCAAAATTCAGTTTTACCAGGATTTCGATGAACAAACGAAAGTAGGTTGCGCTCAAGGATACAGGAATCGAGTACACTAAATGGTGTGAATTCTCTTGAGACCATCTACGGTTTTTCAAGTCCGATGTGACGTTCCAGTGGGTAAAGATTCCAGAATCTTACAATCTTGTTAGAGCGGAAACCTATGTTTGTGCAACCTTCTCGGCAGACATAATAGAAGGTGGATGACACCTGCTTGCCTTGGGGATACACGTCCGTTCCGGATAACTTCATTTTTTGTTCGAAACTAAGGATGGTTCCTCTTGGGATTGTTATAAATTATAACTAGACTTTCAAGCCTAACAAGCCTTTTATAATTCTGAAACTACGTTTTCGGTGCAGTTTTAAGTTCAACCCGAGTAATACAGTTGAGGAATATTGCAGGAGTTTTCCAAATGCGGGAGTTTTCCAAATTGAACAATAATTTTACAATTTATTTGTAGCAGGTTCCGAATAGGAGAAGCTCAAGAATAAAAATTATATTATCAAAATCTAAGAAATTGACAATTCTAATTTTATTTTCATAAAAAATAAAAATAATAAATCTGATTTGATCTAGAAATTTTGAAGAAATATAATGAAAACCAGAGAAATTATTAACATAAATTGAATATTCGTTTCATGATCTCTTTGAGACCATTGAAAATAATTCAAAAATGTTGAAATTGATATTTTAATTTCTTAGATTTTGAGAATAGTTAAAATGCCGTTTTTTATTATGTTTGTTGGTCTATCTTCAACAGAAATATCTTCAAAAGAAAAAGATTAGCTACCATATATGGTTTTGTTGAGTGGTCGAATAAACACTGTCAAAAATAAAACTACATGATTCTTGTTGTGGTTCTAGAGGACTTATGGTGCCTCGGCTAACCGTTCATTTGTTGGCTCGAATATAGGAATGAATTATAAAAACATAACTAGATATGATAATAACCCAACTAGGGCATGACAAGTAACGTGACAACTAATATTAATAAATATATATATATATATAATAAAATATATAATTAACGTTAACGGGACTTTCAAGAGTGACTGGTAAAGTGTCAGCTTTTTCCCTCAGCTTAACCTTCCGTCACAACAGTTCCCTAAAATTTTTCTTCAAAATTTCACTAACAATGATTTTTAAGTTTAAAAACAAATTTATATAATGAATGTATATAATAATTGTTGAGATAACAAGGAATAAACAATGATACATATCTTGGAAGTTTTAAATGCTTTAACCTCGTGTTTTGGTAACTGTGACTTCTGAAAGTATAAATAATTACAGAGGCTTCATTTTTTGGAAATCTTACGATATTCAGCAACACCTGGTCGGAGTTTTGCTCCAGGATCCCTACTGCCATCTTCGTAATGATAACATGGAACGTTCTTCTTCTTCTTCTAAAATTCATACGATTTACACTGTTTTATAAGAACTGCAATCTTACAGTTCTTCTGAACTTTTGTTGTCCATTCTCTTTACTTCCACCTGAACCACTTCCACTTCCACCCCCACTGCCGCTGCCAGATTTATCAGTATCGCTGGTACCATCAACTAAATTAAAACTTTGATATAATTAAAAGGAAATCATCAAAGTTTACCGTAATATTTGCATCTTCCTCTCGCTCTTCCTTGTCCAGGATGACATGACAAAACTAATGCGACTAATGCGAATAATATTAACAAAGTTTTAAGAGAGAATGAGAACATGATTCTGAGCTGATATAGTGTATTAGATTCTTCTTAAATAGTAACTAATTCATCTTACATTACATCTAACACAAAGCTTGTTTTGTTTGTTATTATTATACCATATTTATCCTGGATTACCAATATCATGTATCATCAATCACTGATGTTGATTGCGCAAAAAACTGGATTTAAAGTAATATTATTATGTCTTATGAAATTATAACTTTCGAATTTGTTTGTTATTATTTAAGCTTTGTATAGTATTAGAAAAAGATTCCGGAGAGAATTATCTGTGTAATTGAATATTAAAAGATATTAATTAATTATTAATCCAATTAGATCTGTTATTTGTCTAAATTTGAGCAATTGTGTCTGTGTAGTTCAAATGATTATTATATATTTCGGAAGTAGTGGATTAGTTGTTATTTTCTAATTTTTATTACTATATAGCCGTACGATTTATTATTTGAGAATTAGCACCAGGGTTTAAAGCTTTGTTTAAGCTCGTTACCTCAAAACTATTAACTTAAATTATAATGTCGCAAAAACAATTTACTTTTTCTAAATTCCGAACTTACGACGGAGAGGATTACATATAAATTTTTTCTAAAAAAAAAATTTTGCCGTTTTTTGACATTTTTAAATAATATATGTATTTTTCTAAGTTCTCCCCCTAGAAAACACAGAAAACAAACAACTTTGTTTTGGATACTCTGAGACTGTTTTATGTAATTAAAACCAAGTCAATTGAAAATGCCAATTTTGCATTATTTAAGCGCATTTTATTGTTTTCCACTCGTAAGCTAAAAGTTAATTTGATCGTCTGGCATACAGGCTTCCATTAAAAACTCTTTATTAAAAAAGAAGTCTCTGGTTTTAAAATTTTGCAAAATATAACAAAGATGTAAGATGAAAGTGGCTTTTCCGAGTTTTTGTTTTGGAGAATTTATTTGACGTGTTAACCTTTCTGTGTTATTTTCTAGCTTGACTATTGATAAATCTTCCCACAATAGTAAACTATCAACACACCTTGGACATTTCGAGGGTAATCGGTGTATCACACATTTTTACGCGGCATTTCAAATCGCCAGCCAGCAAACGTATTTATTATTTTGTGTAAACATTCCAAATCATGTAATTTTAGTTATTGTAAAAAAAATTTTTTTGATTTCCTTAAGAATCAATGAATAAAATGCAAAAAATATGTTTTCAGTGTTTTTAATTAATTAATGTAATAAATGGCTCGTAAATCTACAACGTGACCGACATAGTCGTTTCTTCTTACATTTTTGTCACGTTTTCTCTTGACATTTTTTAATACTATTTGTCCATGGTGTGCTACCGATATTAATAAAAAATCTCATAAAACTTAATAACATTAATATTTTGAGTCGCAAAATTTTCTTTTTCAGTTGGGTGGACTTGAGAATAATTTGTTGACACTTTAAAATACCATTGTTAGAATAAAAAACTAATAAAAATAAAAATAAAAATGGTCCTACATCTTGCTTGTTTTTTTGTATGTTTCTAGATGAATTTTTAGAAATTTCAACATTAAATTAGAAAAAATGTCAAAGAAATTACGTTGTCGTTTTTAAATAACCACAAAAATTGCGTTCAGATTATGAGACGGATATACCAAATATCCGTCAAATTACTCTACGATTTGTAGAAATGTTTTATTCTTTTTTTCGACGATCTTATTCATTGTTCTAGAAAGACTTTCTTACGCTGAAATTCCATTGAAGGCTTATCGTTATATATATGATCCTTTCGTTCAAAGACTATTTTTTTACCCATTTTAGAATATGGATGTTAAATTTTCCATCCACAATCCCCAAAAACCTCTGAAATGCTTGAAAAAACACTCCAATTCTACTTTCGAAAGGTTTGTCAAAGATGTAACATTAAGTATAACTCGTATAGCGATAGGCTGAGTAAACTAGACTTCGAATCTATTAAAATAAGGCTATGGAATCGTGTTTCAATCTATTTTCTGAACGTAAGTGCCCCAATCCATAAAATTGTAAATATTATTGATGATATTCCGAATTCTTTACTGTGCTAATATGCGTTTTTTTTAATACCTCGTATATGTATGTACTCCACTGCCAAGAAATCGCGCCGCATTGCAAAAGACTTCGCACCAATTGCAAATACTATCTTTTAATTTATTATTTTTATTTTCAATATTTTATATATCTTAATTCTTGTCTTAAAATCTTAATTATCTATATCTATATCTATAATTAATATCTATATCTTAATATTTAATGATTAATGAAAAGAAATTCTAAGTACCTCAATTAATAGACTAGAAGAGTCTTTATCACAGTCCTTTGCTATGGCGCGGTTTCGTGGCAGTGAAGTTTGTATGCATTTCCTAATTTATTGATTTGACCATGGATCTCTTGTGGGATCAGTTGTTTATCTTATTTTTTTGTTCTCTTGTTTTTTCGTATTATAAATGGTGAATGAATAAAGTATATATAAAGTATAAATATTTGTTTCATGATCTCTTTGAGACCATTGAAAATATTTCTAAAATGTTGCAATTGAATTTTTTGATTTTCTTATATTTTCTTATATTTTCATAATATAAAAATAGAAGATCATAAAGCTGCCGACCGAAAGGAAATATTTAGTAAAGATATTAATGTTCTCGGGTAGTGTAGAGTAAAAGTTACATGAAAATTGACTTATAATTGAGACGTTCAATATAATAAGGAGCGGCTTAATAATGAAAATAAATCATTTCTATTTGGTGTGTGATGTTTTACATTTTACATTAAATATATATTGCCCTTCGGTGCCTAATGGAAGAGGATAAGAAACCAATAATGGTCTCGTTTTCCCCGGTCACTCTTTTCTCTATCTCCAAATGAGTTGTCTCAAAAAATGGGCGGCTCACATTGAACAGGAATAGATGGAAAAGTTCTTTATGACCGTGTGACCGTCCAAACGAAACCATAATTTTATTTTCTTATTTTTTTTACTTTTCCGCGCCACGGTCAAAAATCTACGCATGAATGCAAATGCGGCGTGACCGCCATAATTTTATATTAGACATTAAACAAAAAACAACTTTTTTCAGCAAAACGAAACAAAATGACGTCCAAAGGAGACCCTCATGCCATCCTATCTTTTTCCTCTTCCATTAGGCACCGATCTCTAAAATTTACAATAAATATTTATATATTTAATCATTCTGTGGACACCAAAATTTATTTTTGAAAACAACTTTTCCTTATTTATAATATAGAGATGTTTATTGTTACATCTAACATAAGTATTATAACCAATCACATATTTATATGCATTATATCTGTTATGTTGACTTTATATTGAAGCTATTAATATTTTAGACAAAAAAATCATATTCAAGTTGTGGTTAATAAAATATTTCATATTTTTTATATGTAGTTTTTAAGTAACGAAACATTAATTTAATCAACCATAAATCTGTATAAATCAAGTGTGTCATTTAAAATAGACTCGTTCTGTTGCACGCCATATGAATTCGTAATTACAAGAGCTCAGAAAAGTCACTGAAAGCTAAGAGTTCGCATAAGTTTAAAGCGTCTATTTTAAGGAAAGCCTTCAAATTTTCGTGAAAATAGTTTTTTACTTATACGTAGAAGTTAATAAAACGCATTTAAATATTGCAAAATCGTAATATTCATTTGGCGTGCTGTTTTAAAATTTAAGAAACATTGTTTAATTATTTTAAAACATTCAGTATCTTTTTTTTTCGAATTTCCCTACCAATAAATTATTAATATCTCGTCTACTTTTGAATGCACAATTGGAATATTTAGCAGAATCATTCCGGAAATGAATTGAATAAAATTTAGCACCGACACAATGTCAAGTCATTGCTTTTACGCTATCCAACATTAGAAATAATCATTGAGCAGTTACAAAGTTAATCTGCATCTCATTTAAAGCTTCGCACAAAATCTTTCTACCAATAACTTCATCAGATGTTATACAAACAGGCTGATTTATTCTCTTACATTTTTTTCTCCATATGATATTGTTTGGACAATAATTCATCCGCCGTAATGTTCCAGATATTTGCCGTTTGATTCTTTATAATGATCACTTGCGTCACTTCTGATTTTACTGTTACAAAAAATCACTGTCTCTCATGATCCCACAATGAGATAAGCGATAGAACAATGATTTTTGTTCGGCTTAATGACAGATACATTTACAAATTAATCAATCAAATTATGGCGTTTCTTCAGTTGAACTGATTGTTCCAAGATTAATATCAACTTAACATAAGGGAGATTTAATGAATTCAAAAGAGCACGATTTGAGAATATATTATCAAAATTTAAGAAATTGAACATTCAATTTCAACATTTTTGAATTGTTTTCAATGGTCTCAAAGAGATCATGAAACAAATATTCATTTTATGTTAATAATTTCTCTGTTTTTCATTATATTTCAGATTCATTACTTTTATTTTTTTTAATTTTTTTTTCAAACGGACGACGGAAAACGGAAATAGAAAGTTATTTTTTGAACGGGAACGGAAAATGGAAGATTGAATTCCGTGAAGAAGATTAAACTACGGGGAATGGAATGTAGATTTTTGCTGCTATTAGAGCGTGTCTCTATTATTTGGCTTCGTACGCACGCATTCAATACGATTTTGACGGAAGGAAGAATACCAGAAGATTGGAAAATTGCTAAAGTGAGTCTCCTACCATAGAGTCTAGAAGATCATGCATCGACAATATCCAATTCGACAACTTATTGAAAAATGTAATGAATTCAAATTTTCTGGAACTACAGTGTGAGCCATAATTACCCGTACTACTTTGAGTGCATGTAACTCAAAAACGAAAAGTCAGAATGGGACGAAATTAACAACAACATTTATCAATAACTTAACAATTAATTATTTTCTATTTTTGTTCGACACGGCCGCCTTTCGCAGAAATTACGGCACGAAGACGTCTTTTTTGCCGTGTGCGCGGGCGCGCCGTCCTGTTGAAATATCCAGCTCTTACCGGCGAAGTGTTTTGATGCCCATGGAACCAGATTCTTCTCCAAAATGTCGTTAATGTACACTTCCTTATCGATTTTCACGCCCTTTTCCACGAAAATCAGTGGGCACTTCCCAGTTGAGCAAATGGCTCCAAAAACCATCACTGAGGCGGGGTGAGGGGATCGGTGAATTGTTCTTCCATTTTCGACAGCTTGCTGGGACGTCTGAGCAATCACTCGATGATTTTGGGCATTAAATTCGGCCTCCACGGTGAACAATTTCTCATCCGAAAAGACTGTCACCAAGTGCTCCTTCCTCCGCGTGCCGGCAAGGAGCCGTTTTGCTTTCTCCAGTCGTTTCTTCTTGTTCGCTTCAGAGAGTATGGCCGCTTTTCTTACACGATACGGAGTCATCCTAAGCTTCAATTTTACAATCCTTCTCATTGACGTATTGCTTATTTTCATATCCCGTGACATCCTCCTTATGCTGCGGTGGGCATTTCGTCTGATCCTCATTCGAACCGCCTTAACTCTCTCAGGAGTGGTCACAGATACTCGTCTTCCTCTCCCAACACGATCACAAAGTGTACCAAGCTCCTCATATCTTTTGATGGCATCATAGACGGTTTGCTTTGGAACTCCGAGACGCTTAATGATCTCCTTCGCTGTGAAATTCTTCTTATGCAAGTCAATAATTGCAGTGCGATGTACACTAGACCTCGCCATTACCCTGAAACTTAACGGATTGATTTGAAATTTTAAACATTACATAAAAATTAAATTTAGAAAAAAATAATAAAAAATAATGCACCAAAAATGCGTCAGTCAAGTCAAATGTTCAGTACGGGTAATTATGGCTCACCCTGTAGCTCTAATCGACTTTTCGTCTGCTTTTTTCAGAAATCAGAATCCATTGAACAATAGTCAATATTCCTTTCAAGAGATTGGTGAGTCAAGTTGACTCTACATCACCATCTCTGTTCGAATTTGCTCTCCAAATGATTCTCGATGAATCCGACAAGGAGAGCGTGGGAGAAGCTGAAGGTATCCGTGTTGATGGAAAGTTTTTGAAACGACTCGAATTCGCTGACGACGTGGTGCTAATCGGAAGTTCCTTAGAAAAAATAAGCCAGAATCAACTCGAAGAAAAGGCTAGAAATCACGGTCTAGAAATCAACCCCAGGAAGACAGTGATCGTACACAATGACTATGCAACGAGAAACTTCATATTTAGCAAATGCAATCTTCTACTTCCTCTCATTCCAGTAAAGGAAAAAAGCTAATACAACATCGTTCCGACCTTGCTCGAAACTTGGTGCTCATCTCAGGAAATTCTCTTCAGAAAACGTCTTTAAATGACTCTCGACATAATATACTTCCACTCCAAGCTCGATGGCTCGATTTCCTTTGATTTGTTAGTTACGAGGAAACTGCTCAGTTGGGTTGAACATTGGTCAACACTTGAAAGACGAAGCCGAACACTCTGGAGAGAGCTGGTCCGCATCTCGACGCACTTGGAATGACGACCGACAATCAAGTAATGAAGTAGTCAAGTTTGGAACTGAATAAAAAGTGTCTAGAAACTCGCAAGATGATCCCCCATCGGATTGGTTTCTCTCGAAACCGTGACATTGCACATTTTAAATACAGACCGGGGTTGCACGGAAATCATTTTTTTCAGACGGACGACGGAAAACGGAAATGGAAATTATTTTTTTGAAACGGACGACGGAAAACGGAAATGGAAATAATTTTTTTCAAACGGACGACGGAAAACGGAAATGGAAATTAATTTTTTCAAACGGACGACGGAAAACGGAAAATGGAAGATGGAATTCCGTGCAACCCTGATATATATATATATATATCTGGAGGAAACACAACAAGGATTCCGGCCATCTCGCTCATGCATAGACAATATACAAGCCATTCGACTGTTGATCAGCAAGTGCAATGAATTCAAAATACCTCTAGTCCTTGGATTTGTATATTTCTCAAGCGCGTTCTATAAAATAAAACATCAGACCATCCAAATCTCTCTGGCGGCGGCTGGTGTCCCTCCACAACTCTGGAAAGCCATATTTGCGCCGATCAAGGATGGTTCAGCGGAAATCAGTATCCATGGCGGAAAACTCAAAGTGCCTCTTTAAAGGATTGTCCGACAAGGGGACTCTGCGCCCCTTACTCTATTTGCTTTTGCACTTCAAACCATTCTTGACGAAATCGGGAACAACCCCGAAATAAATGAAGACGGAATCAGCATCGACGGAGTCAACGTTAAAAGGGTGGAATTCGCGGACGATGTAGTCCTAGTGACCCACACCTGTGGAGAGATGGAATCTAAAGTACAAAAACTCGTCGCCCATTCTAAATCCAAAGGACTCGAAATACATCCTACGAAAACAGTTATTCTACGCAACTCCATCACTTCCACGTGTTCTATTTCAGTCGACGGAGACAGTTGTACGCCGAAAGATGATGTGAAATACTTCGGAAGCTCTATAAGTATGGACGGCAGTACATAGGGGGATGAGACGATTGGTGGATCAAGAGAGCCTCGTCATCTTCTGGTAAATGTAAACCGCTAATACCGTCATTGAGAAGAAACGACGCATACCGCTTCCTTTCAAAACGTTATACCCGCATTGATCTACGCTTCCAAAGTGTGGCCACTATTCGCGGATCAAACGAGACGGCTACAGAGGGCGATGGATGCAATTAGTTTCCACGCCAACTGTGACACAATCGACGTGGAACGAGTCATGAAGAAGAACAAGTTGATGAAATGGACCGGACATGTCGCCCGGGCTGCTCAGATCAAGTGAAAGACATGGTTGCACGTTTCCTAGTGGGAAAAACTTCTTGGTAAGAAAGAGCCGTTCGGAATGGAAGGAGTTAGTGCGCTTCTCCGCTGGAGAATGAGTTGGGCTCCAATTATCCAAAGTATGTTATCCAAAGTTATTATCCGAGGAGAACTGCACAACATAACCTATTCTTTAAGAATAGTAAGGATAGAAAAAGTTACCTTTTAGATCAATTATCTTTTTAAATTTTATTTAAATTTTACATATTAGTTTTTTATAGTATCACATAATCATGGAAAACTTTATAACTATTTATTATTTTAGACCTTCACAATCTTTATACATTTCATTTACATTTTCTGCATTTGTTAACATTCACCTAAAACTATTTTAAAAAGTAGAGTTTTAATTAAAACTAATAAACTTGGATAGCCTCTTAAATCTTCTTAAAAGGAAAATAAAAAATGTATTAATGTCTATATATTCAGGGAATCTAGTTGTTAAATTCATTCTCATTAGTCAGATTTTAAATATAAATTTAAATAATTTTTTCCTAAATTTTTTCCCTCCTCAAAACCAAATATAGACCTTATCAAATGTTCGCAGCCACGTGACTTGAAAATTATTAATTAACATATGATGCTTGATATTTAATTTTAAAATTAAATTTACTATTTAAGAAAATTCTAAAAACTCGTTCTTTTAATTTGAAGTTTTGAATATATCGCTTTACTGGAGATTTATTTATTTAATATTAATATAAATTTTCCATATACTTCATCACAAAACAAACACTCATATAAAATTGAAATATTAATATTTTGGCACATTATGCACATTTCAATCTTTCCGTTTCAATCTTGTTCTTATATTAGTAAATAATAATAGTGTTTAGTTTATATTGTTGCAGAAACAAAAAAACTACTCTTAAATCATTAATTTAGTCGCAGGACGTAAAACACGAAAGCATTAAAAAAGTGAAAACCAATTATTATATAGTCGTCGCCAAATTCGATTACCACCGCAAAGTGTGGCGCACTTTTTTAAATATTATTTTTTCATTTAATTTTTATGATTTTTATTATTTTCCACAATTATTCCACTATTTAAACAACATCTATAACATATTCTTCTATTTATTTAAGCTATAACAGTATAGAACGAGCATAAACAAGGAAATAATCTTAAAAATTTAAAGAAAAAATAATATTTGAAAAGTGCGCCACATTTTGCGGTGGTAATCGCATTTGGCGACGACTATATCATTTTTTATCTGCTTAATTTTTTATGATCATTAATACGATCTGCACACCAAATCGAAATGAATATTTGCAATATTTAAACGTGTCTTACTAATTTACACGTATTAGTTTCCATTAACTTGATACGTCATTTTTTCTAGCCTGTCTTAAACTATCTAAAAATAGGCGTATCTTATCAAAACATGTAATTTGAGCATCTTTTCTTAGAACTCAACTTAATCTTCCAATTTGGCGTGCTATCTGCTCGGTTAATGTTCTCATTCTGGTGTTCGATAATCTTTCGAGATAATTTTTTTATAATATATTTTTGAGCTGCACAGGTTCAGCGTTATGCATTTAAACTTCTTTTTTTACAAATAAATGGCTTAACTATTTGTAAGCTGTAAAACCTTATAAGAGAATTTTATTAATTTTGTGTTTTAATTGACGATATCTGCAGAAAATATCAAAGAAAGATTGACAAATACAAATATTGTTGATTTTGAACATTAAATAATATTTTTGTTATATAAAAAGACTAAACTTTTCAATTTACTATGTTTTCCAATTTATTTGCAATTATTTGAAAAGTAATGCAAAGAGTATATACAAAAATATTATATCTATTATAGTTTTTGGAACAACATGTAACATTTAAACTAACATTTTCGCCTCATTTCGGCTTCATAAATTAATTTTTTTTAAATAATAATATGAACAGTTGTTTGTTTGCGCCATTGGTGCAAAGTCTTTTGCAATGCAGCGCGGTTTCATGTGAGTGGAGTGTTTCTCATATTGTTTTTGAATACATTAAATTCTGGAAAATGTGAAAATTATAATTCTTATACGAATAAACCGCAAGAATAAAACATTTACGTTAGATGCAGCTGTCAGTAACCTAGCAAAGCTTTATGATTGAGAAATTTGAATATGTGTGCTACTTTCCTTATATAACTATTAGAGATTATAACCCTTTAAAACATAGCTGTTGATTTTAGTATGTTTTATGGGAAAACTAATAGATTTCTCTCGAAAAAACCAAACTTTCTGTGAACGTCAACTGCTCTGCTAGAAATGCAAGCTCCTTTGTGGGTTTCTAAGAAAACTTTCAAGTTTTATTTTAAGGTTTTTACATGTTTCAACACACGGTTATTCACCTTGCGTAGAAAACTATTGTGATTGTTACGTGGAAATTCAAAATTCAAGCTGAAAAATTCACACAATGCGAAACAATTAGTTTTCATTTGGCGTTCTTATGCGCAGGAGTATTCCGCCTGCGCTATACTTGGGTTGAGGCCGAAACGACGAATTTTAGTAAGTAATAAAATTGTTCATTTAATATATCAAAGAACTATTATGAAGACAGAACTACGTATTATTTCTTACTACTGGGAAATATTATTTTATGTTATTAAAAATGATTATAAACAAAATTTGAAATGAATAAAAACATTTATCTATCAACAATCTTAAATTTCGAAGAATTTTCAGTTCTCGAAAAGTGTTAAGACGTTTTATAAATAATTATTAAGATATCCGGAGACAAAACTAAATTAAATGAAATTTTAAAATAATTTTAAGAACTCGACAAAATATTATTAAAAAAACTAAAATCAACATTTTATTGGATTAACTAATTGAATTTCAAGACGACACTTTACTTCCTTGACTCTGTTTTGTTTTTCTTTATCATCGATTCAACGAATAAACATAATATTAAAATTGTTTTCTCTTTAATATGCAATAGTTAGACATTTATATATCTGTAAATACCACCTATAATTATTCACTACTTATTTTTTTGCCATAGAAGAATAGGTTCAACAATTTTTAAAGGCTTCCGCTTCCAATTCCTTCGAAAACTATGAGATAGAGGATCTGCATATGAAGAAAACACTATTCTTAGAAAATTCAGTCAAACTATTTCATATATTATGATGCTACGTTTTGTTATAACCTTATTTGTTTGTGTTATTTATTTCAACAACTTCATTTATTATGTTTACTTGATCTTTCGTTGTCCTCTTTTTTTTTCAAATTGTAGTTTTACCTTATTATTTTAGAGTAAAACAGCTCAAAATTAAAAAAAAAGAGTAGATGAAATGGAATAATGCGTGTGAATTTCAACGATACCGAGCGATTTAATCTTTTCTCATTCATATTTGGATTGGGTAATGTTTTGGGTAAATTGCCGAACACCGTTTACGACAGCAACTGGCTAACAACTTGCAAGTAAGTTTTATTTTAATTTAGAATTGATAATTTTTAAATCAGTAATGTCATAAAGAAGCTAGAGAAATAATATTTTAATTCGTTTATAAAATGTTATAACATCAATTTTGAACACTCTTTTTGGTGATCCCAATAGATGAAGACGACGCTTAAGATATTGCTAGAAACCTGAGCCGATAAAATATTAATCATATCTGAGTTAGTTGCGAAAATTGTTGTTAAATGTATGGTTGTATAAGTCGCAAAATGGTGCCCATTCTGGTTACCGGGGAATTCGCTTCCAAATGTTTATCAATTTTATGTTAAATTCTTATTTTTTGGCCGTTTGAGTAAAAATACTTTGAGGAGCTTTATCATTTTAATAACATCTTTTTCAGTTATAAGATATTATATTTATCATAAACAGCATATCATTCTAAAGATCCAACCAGAATTTTCAAAAATCCTCTTACTAGGGAACCATGATTCGGCATCATCTCAGAATTTTTTCTAAATTTGCTCATTTATAGTTTCGAATACGGGCTTTACACTATGTGAAAAAAGTTTAAAAAAAAAACAAAAAAAGTTGAAAAAAGGTTGCACGGAATTCCATTTTCCGTTTTCCGTCGTTTTTCGAGTTTCATTTCCGTTTTCCGTTAAAAAATATTTCCATTTTCATTTTCCGCCTTCCGTATGGCTAAATTAAATTCCGTTTCCGTTTTAAAAAATTGATCTGCGTGCAACCCCGCTCGGTATGTAAAATGTGCAATGGCACAGTTCCGGCTTCGATAGGAACCAAGCCGATGAGGAATGATCTTGCGAGATTCCACACACTTTTTCTTCAGTTGTAAGCAATTGGATACATGGAAACTTGATTATTTTTATTGCTTTATTGTCCTCAAGTAATAGTTCCGACTTGGTCGCGATGGGGACCAACTCGCTCCAGCATGTTCGGCTTTGCCTTGCTAATGTTGACCTAACCGCAATCATAGAGCAACGCCAGGACAATCTGTCGTCAGCGAATTCGACTCGTTTCAAAAACTCCCCATCAACCCGGATACCTTCAGCTTTTTCCACACTCTTCGGGTCATGGGTGTGATTTCATTTATCCGATGAGGAATCATCTTGGGAGATTCCACACAGATGAATAATCAAAACAAAACCAATACAACCAAACGGGTGAATCCAAATAATAGGAACATACTCCAAAGAAGAAAGGAAAAGCTGCATTCCATTCTCATTAGTTAAATCTTCTTCACGCGAATTCCATCTTCCATTTTCCGTCGTTTTTCGAGTTCCATTTCCGTTTTCCGTTTGAAAAAATTGATTTCCGTGCAACCCTGGTGTGTACTAATAGAATCCGATTTATTTTGGAATGTACCCTGCTAGTAGTGCTAATTTTAAACGCTACGAAAATAATTGAAAAATACTAATATTGAAATTCAAAAAACCACCGCCAATCCAGTTATTCTTAAAAACTGCCTTTTTCAAAGAATCTTTTTATGCTATTTCAAGCTCTACATTCTTAGAGAAGTTATGAAGATAAAAAGCACAATATTTTCTTTCTTTGTTCACGGTATCTTATACTTCATTCGCTAGATGTTAAAATACTAGGTAATAAAATCAAAATAACCATGTTGTGTATTTTGTGAATAGTGTATTAATACAACAAATGTAAATAGTTGTTTATGTATGTTTTATGTAAATATCTGAAATATTTCTATTCATTTCTCCAATTTTTCAAAAATATTGATTACTACCTTAACAATTATTAATATAATTGTTGTAATATATTGTTCTTTTCAGAGATCGGTGCCTAATGGAAGAGGAAAAAAATTAGAAAAAAATGAGGTTCTCGTTTAGGCGGCCACACATTGAAGAGGAATTGACGAAAAAGTCTTTGGTGGCTGTGTGGCCGTCAATCATTTTCTCTTCTTTTTTGCTCTTCCATTAGGCACCGATCTCTGAAAAGGACAATAATTATTATTCTAACATTTATTATTATCATATACGATCTAACTATGGCTTCACCTTATTTTGATTCAGTTTGACAACTTGGGTTAATGGGTAGCTTTCCATAGAAAGTTCCGAGAGAAAGAGTTTCACGGCTTGTATGGTTTTCGGGCAAAGGGTTTAAGAAACACCCAAGTATCTATTTTTTGAGTCTTGGACCGAGGCTTTTCGAAGAACTATTGTCCTTTTCAGAGATCGGAAGAACAAAAAAATAAGAAAAAAAGATAGTCTCTATTGGACGGTCACACGGCCACAAACGACTTTTTCATCTATTCCTCTTCAATGTATGCTTCCCAATATTTGAGACAACACTCATTGATGAGGCCAAAACGAGAACCTTATTCCATCCTAATTTTTTCCTCTTCCATTAGGTACCGATCTCTGAAAAGGACAATAACTAAATTGATTTTTAAAAAATCTACTATCACATTGAAATTGTTATATTAAAAACAACACTATAAATATATTGAAGGGTAAATTCAAAAACACAATAGGGCCGTTTTTAATATATTTTATTAGTCATTAATAATCTTTTCTATTTACTCTCTAGATTGTCTCACAAGCATTCGTGTTCCACGTGGCCTTATTAAATAATCTTGACCATTAATAATCCAGAACATTCCTTAACAATTACAAATCTATTCGACATAACAATACTGTATTCATACCATAGCCATTGTCCCAGTTTGGTGATGGATCATATTTACCATTAAGTGTGGATAAAGCGCAGTTGTGCATCCACCAACCTCTAGAAATTTCCGTTATAACATCTATCAAGTTTATTGAGAAGTTTTACCCCATTTTATATTCTGTAACACATCTTGGATATCTATCGTTGATTCGATCGACAGTAGAAAATGGAGCCCCGTCGGAATAGCTCAAATCGTACCAACCGGTCGTGGCATTTCCAACAACGTGTTGCCAAGGTAGTTTCAATTGTAGCTTGTAGTTATCAGCCTCGGAATATATCTGAAATAAATAAACACCCCTTTTTCAGTTCTGCGAGTATAGGTTACTTGAAAACTGAAATAGTGTCCAAACCAAAAATCATCGGCATATCTGGAAGACGGCGTTCGATCGCCATATAATTCAACGCGGAGTGTCATGTTTTGATTGAATGTCAATTGATGCAAGACTTCGTTGCCTAACCAATAGTTCTAAATATACAATATCTCGTGTTTAATTAGAAATTAAGTTAAATATTCAGTTAGTCTTTCCATAAAGGATAAATTTGGAAAGCTAATAACTTTGCGCATTAGCATTATTTTATATTGAGAGTTTATCACATTTTTTTGAGTAAAGTTTTATTCTTATATGCCCTATAAAATCTCTATCCTCGTAATAACAATTAGAATCACGCCAAGTCGAAATAGCGATTTTGCGATTTTTAAACGTATTTGGAAATTTTTACGTCTCTATAACGAAAAAGTTTTGACTACAATTTAATTGAGCTTTTCTGAAAATCTCTAAAAGTATTAATATATATTTTAAAAGTTATTTTTGAGCACGCTTACTGAGCTTATTTCTTTATTTATTTAAAATACGTGTACCAGACACGTGAGGAAAAGAATAGAAAAATATCACAAACAACAAGTGAAACTGTGAAACTTGGAATTACAACAAATCGTAGGGTTTAAAAAAAGTTTAGCAGAAAATAAATGAAATTTTTGTTTAAAATAAATACTTAGTCGAATAAATGTAAAAAAAAGGTAGAATTAAATAGTTCTAAAAAGGGAAAAATGTTGGGAAAACATAGAGAATATAAAAAAGGGATCGGGGAAACCCTAAAACATTCAATTACCCGTTTACGTGGGACCCTAAGGAAATAATAATAATAATAAATATGCCAGATGAAGGAAAATTTTGAACTAAAACTAGTTATTCTATTATTCTATTATTCTATTACCATACCAGTTGGGGTGTTAGAATAGTCAGTTTTTTAACATTAATCTGTTCAAAATCACGGCTGAAGTTTCGATAAGAAACAGTATTCACTGTGATTTAATTACGCAATAGTAAAGTACAGCATTAATAAATAAAGTAAAATCTAATTCACTTTTGATACGGTCTTTAAGTCTAGTTTTCTATGATTTTCCTCCTGACTTGTACAGCCTATCATGTCAAACGTAAATTACTTTTTCGCAATACCTAAACAAATTAAATTTAAAAACGTGCCACTTGAAACTAATTCAAGTTAATTCAAGTTTAACGTGAAAACTAAACCTAATTTTAACGTATTGTCACTCTCAGAGATCGGTGCCTAATGGAACCTCGTTTTACCGGTCACTATTTTGTATCTCATCAATGTGTGTTGTCTGAAAAAAAATAGGCAACACCCATTGAAGAGGTCGAGTTGGAAAAGTCCTTTGTAGCCGTCCAAACAAGGCCATCATTTTTTCATCTTTCATTACTCACCGATATCTGATAAGTACAATAAACAAAATACATTTTTACGAAATTTTAGATTTAAGTGCAGTTTCTAAAGTTATATTTTACCAGTTCCTGTTTGCCAGAAAAATGTTAAGAAACAAATGAATTACCTTCGATTCTAAATCACCAAAACCATTTTTGTATTCGTTCCATGTCTTGTCCCAGAAGCTCAGTTTCTCATCGACCCGACTATTATAATGATAAATTAAAATTCATATATAATATTGTATTTAAACCTTTGAACAAGTGTCCATCCTCCACCATAGCTATCCATGTCGCACCAAACAGTTCTACTAATTCCCCCAACATTGATATCATACATGCCGGTACTGTAAACAATCAATATTATTCATTCTGAATTTAAATGAGATGTAGGAAGGTACTATGTTTCTTTCTTAAGGTTTTCATGGTGATAGCTGTGGACGTTATTATTATCGTGGCTTAAACGCTCTAACAGCTCTAAACATTCAAAATAAGTTTTAAAACAGGATATTCTTTAATTATTCAACTTCACATAACACTTTGATGGAAAACTGTTTGATACAGAAAATGCATTTTTCTATGCATTTTTCTTGATTTTGATCTATTAATATGATTTGCCTCCTATAGGATCAGATACGGAAAAAAACATCTCTGACATAGTTTTGAGCCTAAAAGAAAGATTTTAGCCAAAGTTTTCTCTACTTCTCAGTGAAAATGTTATTATTGGGTTGATGAACAAGTTCGTAGAGTTGTTATATTACGTTTTGTTTCAGAACAATTTTCTTGTTGTTTGTCAAATAATAAATATTTTCTGATAGCGCTTTTTCTGCTCTATAAAACTGTGTATTTAGTTTTCCGAAAAAACTAGGGGTCTTAAGGCCTCATGAGCTGAACGAACAAAACAAAGAAAATCGTCTTCAAAGCGCAACTCAACATCTCGCTCGCCTTCGAGCAACACGCTGTCATAAACAGCTATTTTTGTACAATATCGTCAGGTGAGAAGAAAAATGGTGCTTTTACGTCAATATGAAGCGAAGAAAGGTGTGGGTGGTTCCAGGAGATACGCCAAAGCCGAGAGTCTAGTAAGATCTTCACCTAAAAAGACCATGATCGGCGTTTGATGGAACTGAAAGGACATGCTCCACTGGTAAAAGCTCAAAAAAACGCGATGGTCAACATGAAGCTATGTATTGCTCAGCTGCGTCGGGTTAATGAGGCTATTCGACTGAATAGACCCGATCGACAAGGCCAAGTCATCTTGGTCCACAACAACGTTGCACAACTCTGCAATCCAAGAGCTCAAATGGGAGGTTCTTCAGCATCCACCGTACTCTCCAGTCATTCAATTATCAGTTTTTTCCGCTCTCTGTCAAACCAAATGAGAGGTGTTACCATCGATGGCGAAGAAGGCCTCAAAAACTGGCTCAACAACTTCTTCGACACCAGAACGGGAGATTTTCGGCGGAACGGCATCAACAAATTAATCGAGAGGTGGGAGGACTTCGTAAACAGTAACGACGAATAATATTTAATTGATTAATTATTATAATTATTGTTTTTTTTGTGAAAATAAACTACGAACTTATTCCTCAACCCAATGCATTGCTCCTACATTTTATGTTAAAGTAAACGTAAGTGTATGTTACTTAATGTCTTTAATTGATATAGTTTTTATAAAATTAATCATAATATTATTAGAAAACATAGACATAAACGGAATAATGATTCTGAAAATGTAAATAAAATAGAGAACAAAAGGAAAATCTTAAATTCGAACATTTTGACGTAATATATATTTTCATTATATAATTCGCGATTTAATCATTAGATTTACTCATTAGACTTATTCTTCTATAAATGAGCTCAAAGTTTAAAAACAAATTAACATTTACCCATTTCACTTACATTTTAAATCCATCATCATACCATCCTTGGCAATCCCTCTTTGGGATTGGAACTTCACAAGCTGTGCACGCTTTAGTATCATTGAGAAGCTCCCAACGTCCTGTGATTTAAAAAAAATTTAACATTATAATCTCTAACTAACCGGTATTTGTTTCCACGGCTATGTAGCCGTCATCATTTGTAGCCAAAAAATTGGAATAATCGAATTGCGTTCCATCAAGCCAGACGAGCTTCTGGTTTTCGCGTAAACCACCCAACCAAAATTTGGTGCAACCGTTGGCCAAATTGCGTAAAGCTGATTGCTCAATAACGCTATGCACAGATGCACCATTTCCATGAAGACCTTTGCATGATTTTATACCATCCTTGAAAGAGCTAAACTATTTGCGATAAGAAGTGAATCTATGTATTCGTTGATTAAACTTCATATCATGAATAACTCTAAGGCATTGGTTATCTTTGGTGAGAAAACTATCATTGGGACATTGTGATGCTGAAATTGATATGACAACGGATGCAATTAGTACAATACATTTCATGTCTGTAATTCTTGAAATATATAAAATTGAGTAGCAAATTTTAGTGTTCTAATTGCTACAGTATAAATAAATGAAAACGCAGCTAGCTTGAAGCAATAACCAAGAATAGTTTCTAGTATAATTGATATTGACAAAAACTAAAAATCACAATAAACGGCAAGAAATGGTATTTACAATCTAAATCTTACAAATTATGGGCGTTTTCTATTAGAAAAAACGAAAAATCTTAAAAGTTTCAATTTTTCGAATTAAATTTTCCTACATTCTAAAAGCAAAAATTCATTAAATGCATATAATTCGCATCAATTCCATAAAATATTCTTATCAAAGCAATTAAAAAAACCAATTAAAATAAAATGAATAATTTCAGTGAGCCAGCAAATGATACAATTTCACAAATGATCTTGCGACGACTGTTCGATGGCAATTATGATAAGAACACATTGCCTTTGAAGACATCGGCCACGGTCGTGTCAATCGAATTTGGCATTCAGAATATCGCGCAAGTCTCGGAAATATCGGCAAGTTTCACGCTTGATTTACTATTCAGGTAATCACTACACAAATATTGTAATTTTTAATATGAATAACTATTTAGTCAAATATGGCACGACCCTAGGTTAAGATTTGATCATGTCACAAACTGTTTACAAAATTTAACTCTTGGATATTCGGTACATTTCAAAACATAGAGGAGATCTAAATTAAAATCGAAATTAAGATGGTTGACAAAATCTGGACACCAAATGTTTGTTTCGTTAACTCGAAGAAAACCGAAATCCATTCTTCGCCCACTCCGAACATTTTTCTGATGATTTATCCAAATGGCACAGTTTGGGTTAATTATCGACTGCAAGTTCAAAGTCCCTGCATTGTTGATTTGGTTTTATTTCCGATGGATATAATGGTATGTTTTGAGAGAATCTTATTATACAGAATATTGACATATTGTATATAGTTGGAAGTGAATGTTCTTGTCTAACATGATCTTTTCAGAATTGTGAACTCGTTATTGAAAGTTACGCTTATAATGCAGCAAAGGTTCGTCTTAATTGGCGAGAATGGCAACCGGTATACTTTTATAAATGAAATTCTGAGTATATATGCGGAGTTTACTTACCATATCAAGTAAAAAATTTAGTCTTTCGTAAATAGAGCATTTTTAGCTGAATTCACTGGTCAATCCGACCGCGTCCCACGCGAACAAAACACGCTTATGAACTTTATTTATTAAAATAGTCTAATTTCATAAAGAAGAATTTATAACAAAGTAATGTTGATGTCGTAGCGCTTGTTTACTGTTGCCATTGGTCAATCGAAACGGGCCCGTCGCTAAACACACTTCGTTCTCGAGAAAAACCTTAAAACATCGATTTCAAGTATTCAGAAGCATGCTAACAGATAAGAAATATGTTCACTGTATAAAAAATAGGTTTAAAATTTAAGTCTACTCTATTTGTTTTTCAAAAATTACAAAATTGATTTAAAAATCTTAATTTATTTTAATGACCTTGGATCTAATGAGCTTGAAACAAGTTTCGTTTTTATATCATTAGACTTTAATTTAGGTCTATATTTTATTTCAATTGACGCCGGGACTCCTGGACTGCCAGAATTTTAATAATTCTTATTAAAAGCTTTTTCGTCCGCCACCGAAACCCGTTTTGTACTCAACCAACGCGTTCGCACGCCGAAGGCGCTCAGTTGAAAATTCCCCTTCACATAGACTGACAGGGATGTGCGATGGGGCGCGCTAACATTTAAACGAATAATTTAATTTATTTTTAAATTTTTAGTTTTAGCTTAAAATTTCTATAATATCCGTATATTTGTATTTTATTACCTATTTCACAACAATTCTAATGAAATTGCGCACTTTCTGATATACTTGGTTTGACTATAATTGTTCATTAATGATGTGATTTTGCCCGTTGAAAATTATTTTTTAAAACATTTATAACTTTTGATATAGGAGGTTAGAGCCTTTCTACTATGTCTCATATTGTTCTTTGGGTCTTCCTCTTTTCATAGAGCCCATAAAACGAAAATTTTCAAAGAAAATTTTTTTGCTATAGCTCTTTTACTAGGATGCACCTTATTTTATCATTTTTCTTATTTTTCGAACGTTTTTATAATTGTTAACAAATGGCTTAGTTCAGATAATGTGCAAAAAGGATCAATAAAGTAATACAAACCTAAATCGGATCGTTGAGCCCGTTTCACCGTTGTCAATTCCACTGTTTGTGGTCGAATTCCGTCAATGACTTAGTCAATGTTAAAACATTTTAATTAGAGTTGTCTATAATGAAGAATCTAATAAAATATTGTTCTGCATATATAGAAGTAATAATTAAAACATAAAACATATTTATAGAGCAAAAATACTATCAACTACCAGTAGACAACACATTAAATACCAAATCATGCATACAACTTAGCTCATCATGTCATTTTTGTAGTTCCCACAGGCATCCGAACGGAATGAGTGCATCCTTGATGGAGATTAATTAAAAACAAGCAAAATTGGACACATCATGGCAACATCATACTTCCTAATCAGTCTTTATGCTGACATATATTGAAATAGATCAAAATTTAGTCGGCAAAACGGTGAAACGGTCTCAACGATCCGATTTAGGTTTGTATTACTTTATTGATCCTTTTTGCACATTATCTGAACTAAGCCATTTGTTAACAATTATAAAAACGTTCGAAAAATAAGAAAAATGATAAAATAAGGTGCATCCTAGTAAAAGAGCTATAGCAAAAAAATTTTCTTTGAAAATTTTTGTTTTATGGGCTCTATGAAAAGAGGAAGACCCAAAGAACAATATGAGCCATAGTAGAAAGGCTCTAACCTCCGATATCAAAAGTTATAAATGTTTTAAAAAATAATTTTCAACGGGCAAAATCACATCATTAATGAACAATTATAGTCAAACCAAGTATATCAGAAAGTGCGCAATTTTATAAGAATTGTTGTGATATAGGTAATAAAATACAAATATACGGATATTATAGAAATTTTAAGCTAAAACTAAAAATTTAAAAATAAATTAAATTATTCGTTTAAATGTTAGCGCGCCCCATCGCACATCCCTGTCAGTCTATGTGAAGGACTTCTCCCTTCGGCGTGCGTTCGGATTCACCAGTGATTGATTATATAATTGACACAGTAGCACGTCAACTGGTATGGTAAAAAAATTAGTTCAGTAGACGTGCTCAAATTGAAATTTTTGGAAGTGCATTTATATTTTCATAACGTTTAGGAAACGCGTAATTAATTTATCGTCAACAGTGTTTTATTGAAAATACTTAAAAGTTGTCAGGCGCGCTTAAATATCGGAAAATTACTATTTTCAGTTGGCGTGCAGTAGCACCACAAAAATTTCGATATTTATTAGAGAATAGCTATTTGAATAGTATTTAGAGTACAGGTCAAAAGGTTGTAAACGCGGGGTTCTGTAGATTTTTGAGACGTTGGAAGAGGATTTCAGTCAGTAAAGTTTAACATTGGCCGTCAATGTGTCACTAATCGTCTCGCTGATATTAACGTTACATTTTACGCCTTATCCTCCTTATATTAGAGCGACCCAAAAAGTATTGTTAGGAGCTAAGACGCATGTAAACTACTTAGAACCAGCAAAAGGGCTTGCCATGACTGGTTCGATAACACTCCATCTAATTATAATAATATTTATTAGTAAAATATAATAGAATTCAGAATACATGAGAATAGATGAACTAGGGGAATAGGAATTGCTCACATCTCGACTTGACACGGATGACCACAGTGTCTCCGGTCTGTGTCTTCTTTGCGCATGTGGTATTCATGGTTGTAACATTAACATCGTGCGCCTCCCCAGAAGCAATCCCAGGCTGACGGCGCCTGCGATAGAAGACGTCCAGTAAAGTAGCCTTTCATTTCGAAGAAGAACAGAAAATCCATAGTTGCCTGAGCGAACGAGCACCTGCATTGGACTCGTCAAGATTGGAACCAAATTTTATGGTCGGCGAAAGCAAGTTCCTGCTTTTGGAAGTGTCGGAATTCAATGGGTACGACGTGTATTTTGTTATGATCCCAGATGTCAGTTAGCCATCGTTAAGCACCGTGGAGGAAGTTGTATGGTGTGGGGTTCCATTTGCGGAATTGTTTCTCAATTGAGAATTTGTGGGAAGAGTTGGAGAGACGATTGGCAGGAAAAAAGCGAAAAACTCAGAAGAGAAGTACCAGCAAGTAGACGAATGGAAGAAGAACACACCGTCAGTAATCGACACATTTCTCGACTCCATCAATTTTTCCGTAAAAATTTTATTTTTTCTTATTTTCGTAAGATTTTTCTAATCTTTTCAAAAACAACTGGTAAATTTCGGCTCAGCAGCGGATCTCGAAAACCAGTTATGCTCGAAAAACCCAGCGTTTACCACCTTTTGACCGGTACTGTACATCGTACCTGAATATGAAAATTAATAATTTCTTGTTATTTTTTTTTCTATTTTGAAATGTGTAAATATTATAATCACCTATTTATATTTTAATCTCTATTCCTTCGTTGAGTAATTTCTAAAATGTGAATATCCCAATAACTGGATATAACGTATTTCTGATTTTTAAGCGTGTCTTAAAATTTTTACGTCTTTATAATAAAGCATGGTTTGTGATCATTTAAGTAGGATTTCCTTAAACTATCTAAAAATATTAATAAATTTCCACAAAGAAAGATTTGAGCACGTTTACTGAGTTCATTTTATTATCATACCAATTGGTGTGCCAAAATAGGAATCTCATTTAAAAATATAATATATCAAAAGAATAAGTATAGTAGATTGTGCTGTCATATGAATTTTATAAGAAAACAATATTATAGGTGTTTTCAATAGCAAAATCCAAACTTTCCGATTTCACATTATATGGTCTTCAATGGACCAAAAATAGTTTTGAGTATGCAGCTGGACAATGGGATCAGGTTTTTTTCTACGAAGAAGTTTCATATTTATTCCAAAAATTCAGTTAACCGTTTCATTGACGTTCTCAAGGGCTTATGGGTTTTATATTCTTCAAATGTATATTCCAACTTATTCATCTGTATTTTTATCATTTGTCAGCTTCTGGATTGATTTAAAAGCATTACCGGCAAGAATAACACTCGGTGTCAGTTCTTTAATGGCTCTGACGTTTCAGGTATGTGATAGATTAAACATTTTATGATTTGAAAATCGTTTCCGCTGAAAATTGGAAGATAAATTATAGAGCATATTGTAAATATTCGTCAATAATCGTTGTTATCTCTCTTACTTGTTATCTCAATCTTTCATTTTCAAACTAAAAGGAATAAGTTTGTAAAATTCAATTAATCTATTGTCCCTATCAGAGATCGGTGCCTAATGGAAGAGAAATAAAAAAGAGAAAATAATGGCGCCCACACAGCAAACAACTTTTTCGTCAATTCCTCTTAAATGTGTGCTGCCCATAATTTCGTAAAAAAGAATGGCCGTTTAAAAAGAGAATCCGTCCAAACGAGAACCTCATTCCATCCTAATTTTTATCCTCTTCCATTAGGCACCGATCTCCAAAAAGAAAAATAGATGAGTGTAAAACAATTTTAAAGCGAATTAATCGGCGAGTGAAAATTTCTATTTAACGGATTTTAAACTAATTTTATTAAAATCCACGTGTAAGTTAACAACTAAATGTATGTCAATATTACAAGTTTCTTCTAAAATATATCCTACACTTTAAATGTTTGCGTTATGCTCCGTTTTTAACGACTTTTCTGCTCGTGTTTTTATGAACGGATTTAGTGTTCGGCGAGAATTTCATTTCGCCACTGGCACACCAAAAAATATTAAAAATTGTGTTTTTACCTTGCAAGTAAATTTTAGATTATATGTTTTCTCTGTTTTGTTTAAACGATAATGACCATTCATGTGTTTGAGTCAGAATACTCGCAACTATATAAAATAAATTATAAAAATTTAAAGAAACTTTGAGCCTTAAACTTATTGACTAAGAAATCGAAGGTAAAATAAGCGTTGGTTTACCTTTTTTATGTTTTCACATTAAAATAAAAAATAGCTCAAAAATTATCCGCGCGCTAATTATTTACAATTTCTAAATTCTTTATAAAATTTCGGAATACTGAGTACACACCAAATTAAAGTTGTTTTTACCGTCGCGGTGTTAGTCTCTTAATTTTAGGCCACACGTTTATTTATAGCTGTTTTTTAATGTATGAAAGGTTGTTATGTAGTGGCAGTATGTCAGAAAGTTATTTTATAAACCGAAAATATCATTAAATCAAAAAAAATAACACGTGAACACGTCGTAAATTCGAAACAAAATTGTGAGGTAAAATTTACAAGGCCACGACAAAATTCAGAATAATTTGAGTGTCCGTAAATAACAATTAATGCGCTGAGGCGAACTGTGGCGGTGTTTACGTAATGTCGTAAAATAAAATGTTCGCTTGCTTAAAATGTTCACTTGTTTAGATTAATAATAAGCAAGCGAACATTTTATTTTACGACAGTACGTAAACACCGCCACAGTTCGACTCAGCGCATTAATTATTATTTACGGACACTCGAATAATTTGGTGTGCTGAGTATAAATGCGACTTCGCTGAGTAAAATTCGAAAAAGCCCAAATTGGAGCTCCGGTCCCGGGAAAAAATGGAGGAAGAAGACAGCACCCCAAATTGAATAGTTAAGTTGGGGACTTAGAAAACATGCTCATTTTGCAAATTTCGAGAAGAAACCCTTACTTACTTGATTACTTGATTAGCCCGTATCAACTGTGAAGGTTGCGGACCATCTCTCTCCAGACGTCGCGGCTCTGCCTCGCCATTGTCGACCAAGCCACTTTCTTCTCAAGGATTCCTATTCTTCTTCTTCCATTAATTCGGCTGGTGGAGGTTTCGTGCACAAAGTCGGATACCCATTTGCGAATCGAGTCTGCCCAACGCTCCTTGGGCCTTCCTTTGCTTCTAACGCCACATCGAGGGTCCCATTCTGTAATGATTTTACACCATCTTTGTGGTGGCATCCGTGCGATATGGCCAGCCCATTTCATCTTCTTCTTATCTTAGAAAACATGCTCATTTTGCAAATTTCGAGAAGAAACCCTGTGTTTTACAATTAGATAGTTTAAGACGGGTTTGTAAAAATGGCATGTCAAGTTATATGAAAATAATACGTATAGATTAGTAATACACTTTTTAAAAAAATGATTTCCATTTGGTGGGACTCGGTATATAAAATGTGCAATGCAATTCGATGCGGAATCATCTTGCGAGATTCCATGCACTTTTTCCTAACTAAGATAACGAAGGTAAAATAAGCTTTGATTTACTTTTTTATGTTATCACTTTAAAATAATCCGCGCGCCAATAACTTACAATTTCTAAATTCTTTATAAAATTTATAAATACTGAGTATAAATGCGACTTCGCTGAGTAAAATTCGAAAAAACCCAAATCGGAGCTCCGATCAGAGGCAAAGAAGGAGGCAGAAAACAGAAAACTGAATTCTTCCTATAACAGTTATACAATCACAGGTAAATATATTTATCCGTAAAATTTCACGTAAATGTCTTTTCTGATTAAAACATTAAAATTTATTGTAAATACCAGGGTTGCACGGAATTCCATTTTCTGTTATTTTTCGAGTTTCATTCCCCTTTTCCGCCTTTCGTTTGAAAACTATTTCCAATTAACGTAACTACTCAACCTTTTCTTCTACCCTTTATGAAACAGAATGATATTTAATATTGAAAACCGAAGCATCGATTAATCCATATAAATTTTGGCATAAACGATTAAGATTTCTGATCGGCAATTTGGTATCTTTCCATGCTGCCAACGTCATGCGAATCGGAGCGGATGTTCTCTGTTTCTGGATTGTTATTTTTAAACAATACAAATTCTATTTTCAGTTTTACGTCGTTTTTCAAGTTCCATTTCCGTTTTCCGTTTCAAAAAATTAATTCCATTTCCGTTTTTCGTCGTCCGTTTGAAAAAAACCTGATTTTCTTTCAACCCTGGTAGATTCCAAATGCGATTTTGCTCGTTTTTTTTCGTTTTGCTTAAATCAATCGAAGATTTTTATTTTTTACATTGTGTAGTAAATGTGGAAAATAATAGTAATAAAAATTAAATGAAAAAATATTTCAATAAGTGTTCTTCAATTACGGTGATAATCGCATTTGGCATCGACTATATTTAAATGATATTCGAACTCCCGAAAAGAGTAGTAAAAATTTAAAGGATATCGGATAACCCTAGTTAGCCCGTTGAATTGAAATGTTCGGCTCGAAACCAACGTCGGTCATTGAGCTGCTCAGAGGGGCATGTAATCAATAAGTCGTGAAAATTGGATCTGGAAAATCCTCCGCAGAAATAAGTGACAGTGTAGATTAAGCATAATTCATTAAGAATACTCCATATTTATTGATTGGTCACGAAAAAAGTTCAATTCAACAAAATCAATCATTATTTCCTGGCTTAACATCTTTCTCAATCTCTGTTATTAATATTATAATTTGGAAAAACACTAAATTTATTTGTTACTTTTAATAATTAATAATTATATTTTACATAACCAACGTTTGTTTTATGAATGGATAGCAATTACTCGAAAAATAATTTAGAAGAAAATATTAATTCTATAAACTATACGCAGATTAAACCTTAGCCCTAATTTTCGTGCTTGAAACTTCTTAATTATTTTAATTTCAGTATGGAAATGTGGCCAAAAATTTACCCAAGGTAGGCTATGTCAAATCGATTGATGTTTACATGGTTCTGACAACAGCGTGAGAGAGATCTCCAATTTTCACCAATATTATTTTAAATTTAGATTCATTTTTCTAACAATGATTGAAGTTGCATTTGTTTGTTATTTGGATAGTGAGAGCAACCAACGACGAAAGGATCGTCACTCAAGAAAGAAACGAGAAAGGATGGCTGCGCTGCAAAGGTTGAAAAATAAAAATTTTCATATGATCACATTTTTTCCCTAACGAACGCTCATCAGTAAATGGTATTTTATAGGAAAAAGGAACGACGTAAAAACAATTATGGAGCACTAACATTGGTTAACCAAACATCGGTTGATAACGATGCGAGAAGCAACTACGACGATCCTGTTATGACAAACGGAATTCAGACGCAGAAAACATCAATAACTCGGCAAACTAACACAGTTTTTGAATCTTTACATGCATTAGCTTCCATTGGTTAGTAAAAGTAAAATAAAACTCTGAAAAGTCCTAAAATTGCAGGTTTGCTGGCTGATGAAGAAGATGAGCAAACGACCTGGACCGCAATAAGAGTTGATAAATTTTGTCGCAAAGCATTTCCCTTATCATTTACATTCCTGAACGTTGTTTATTGGTGTTACTACCTATTCTTGAATTACCGAGCCAAACAGGAAGCCATAGCTACGCTAAAACCACCTACTTGAAAATTGTTGAATCAGTTTTTGTTTTTTCGTTATCAAAATGTGATTGGGCTTTATTAATATTACCGGTAAATCATTATGTATAAAATTTATATTATATAATAAATACTATTTCAATATTATAAATGTGAAACTAAAAGAATATTGAGCAAAAAAAAACTTAGTTTTTCTTCTTTTGTTGACCACCGAGCACCTTCTTTCTTTGACCAATCATGTAGAAGTACAATTGTGGGAATCCTAACAAATTCATTTTTATTTATTATAATCTATAGAAAAACCTGGAATATAGGTAAGTGAAGCAAAGATAAGAATCCAGTAGAACGAAATTCCCATATTCAGCTTGTTTGGCATTTCAAGTGTGTAGTACTTCTTCTCGTCGACCTTAATAAAAAGTTAAAAGAAGAGATAATCAAATTAATATACTTCTTTGAGTGAAGCGAACAGGGTAAGGAGTTCTCCAGAAACACCCATCGGATACAAAACGTAGAACAATGTATATCTAAATTTGCATAAAATCTGATGTTTTAAATTATATCAATATACCTCAACCATAGAAGGAAGTATGGAACTTGCATCTTCATAACACTAAGAGCGTAGAAAGAATATCTAATAACTTCAGTAACGGACCAAGCCACAAGAAGAAGGGGAACACCAATACTATACCTTGCCTAAATTCTTTATTTTAAGTTTTTTTTTTAAACTTTTAACTTACAGTTGCACATGTGTGAAGAATAGGCCAAACAAGAACGACGCGAGAAGTAACTTGTGTAGCTGTGGTTCCGACTGGCGATCGGACAAGGCCAATAACGGCGTGTACAACCTAAAATCTATAAATTGAAAGTTATATTCCCTTTATCAAACCTCAAGAATAGCAGCGGTTTGGAAAATCTTCAACTCAAACTCCACGCTGCTATACAGATCCGGCCAAGAGAGTCCTTCAATTAGTCCCAACACTGTTTTCGCGAGAACGAATGACCATCTGACAATAGTTAAAATTCGATAAAGTATTCAACCAAATACCCGATAATTTGCAATACATTGTATGTAACCAGATAGAGTTGAGCACTCATTATTACCTATAAAATTAATAAAATATTTCAAAATAACATTAAAACATTTTCATAAATAAAATTATAGAAACATTCAAAACCAGCGAACAATTGGAAAATGTAGGTGATAAATGTTTATCACGCCACTCGTAGAAAACCAGAGTGATTATAAAACAATCTTATCATTTGTGACAAAGACACCTATTGCCAAAGCACCTAATAGTAAAATTTAATTTAAATTAAAAAATGTTAAAAAAATACTTTGATGGTGGAAGATGTTTTTTATTAGTCCATCGTATGTTATTAGTGATTGGATGCAACATTGTCATAATTAATATTTTCTAACCATTTTATTATTGTAATAAATATATAATTAAGTAAATTATAATATTTAGTATCATTGAAAGTCACATCCATTCTTTACCTTCATCAATATGTTTATTAGCAGTTTCAGGTCAGCGGTTAGTCCGCGGCCGTAAATCTATAGGGAACGCTACAAAAATGAATACTTTCCTATATTTACATTAGATATATATATATATATACATATAAGGAAGTGTCTTGTGTATCTTTTAATAATAAAAAATAACATATTTGTTGGAGTACGTTTGAAATATTTATTCTATCTATAGAATGTATAGAGACGGCACGTATAACAGGGATGAGATTCGCGAACTGATTAAATCAAACTTCTACAACTTCTACAAAGATTCCATTATATTTGTCACCGCAGCATTCAACGAACGAAAGCTCCAACATCAATGAATTGTCCCACACTCCTCCGGACGATGTTGATCACGCGATCCGACAACTCAAAAACTAGTCTTCTCAGGACGGTATAACACCGATGCTGGTAAAAGCTAATCCCGAACTTCTATTGATTCCGTTGGCCAAGATGATGAACCGCGCAATCCATGGGAAATCCACTCCTCCTAGAAAAAAGGCAAATTTCACGTTTCTAACCATGAAAAAGGATGACGAAACGATCAAACAATACCATCCTATCGCCTTGACGTCATTTTCTCGAAGAACTTGACGACACGTTTAAACATTTACTTTAAAGTATATCTGAAAGAGACTCCAAACGGATTTCGGGTCTGTCGTTCGTGCATCGAAGACATACAATGCGTTAGACAACAATTTGAAAATTGCAACGAATTTAAACTCAAGTTGTTCCGCGCTTTCATCGATTACTCTAGCGCTTTCGACAAGATTTCCCATTCGGCAATGAACAAATTCCTGATCGACGCAGGAATTCTGAACCAGCTCAAATATGCAATCATGAAGACTACAAACAACTGAATACCCCAATTTGAGATTCATAGGGAACTTATCGATGTGCAACTGGAACTAGGGATGAGACAAAAGGAACACAGCCGTACCGACACTCTGCATACGGTCTTCAAAGAATTCTTGACAATGTCGACAGTAAGAGGAGATTGAGTCACGCATGTATCAAAGACGCAATAATTATTGACCGGAGAAGACTGGAACGTCTCGACTTAATACGCATTTTCATGTTTTCCTTATTTTCTTTCCTTGTGAGGGCGTAAATAGAAAATATCAAAAGTCATGCTCAACAAAAGTTTTGCGTGCCAACTTCATTGAATAAATTTATCCGTTTAACGCATTTTCAACCCACATAGTTTATGATGACTAGACAATGAAATTTTTCAACATTGACTTTAAAGTGTAATCAAATTTTGAAGCTCATGTCCATTTCTTTTGTCTTTTTGATTATTCAAGTCCCATATGTTGCCATTCGTATTTCTTTGCTTTTTATTATTGCAATTACCTGAAATATCACATGAAATCACTTGTTTCAATTGTGAAAGTGATTTTCAAGGAGCATTAAGGTTGGTTGTTTTCAATATTTATGTATATTAAGAAATAAATACATATAAGGGAAATTTCGATTCGGGCAATTTAATCGTTTAATTAAAATTTTATTGGTAAATAGTCTAAAATTTTAAACGAGACGGACATTTAATAGAGGGAACGTATTGATGGTATTAAAAGGGGAAAATAATTGGATTCTAAATTAAATTTGACATAATTTGGAACTGCGGGGGAGTACACGTCGAACCAGCCGTTAAAGGATTACGTTATTATAAGTTGTTATTTTTTTAAATTTTATGCGTGTTTTTATTTACGCAATTATTGAAAGAAATTCAATCAATAATTTTGATTAACTTAACCTGCCTCTAACTATATTTAATAGTTCCCACACGCCACCCGTTCTAGAAGAAAGATAGTCTCTTTTAATGTTTCAGACCTCCATTTAACAATTGAATTTGATGGCTTAAAATAATTATAATCGGCAAAAAATGCATCTTTAGTATCCACCCAGAATTAAGAAAAACGTAATTGAATCTCGTAAAATCAAAATTTTCGGGTTTTGTGCACCAGGGTTGCACGAAAATCGATTTTTTTCAAACGGAAGAAGGAAAAGGGACGATGGAATTCCGCGAACAACAACACTACTCGGAATGAAATGTTGATTTTTGTTGCTTTAGAGCGTATCTCTTCGCACACACGCATTCAACACGATTTTGACGGGAAGACGAATACCAGAAGATTGGAAAATTTCCAAAGTGAGTCTCCTACCAAAGAGAAGGATGATCTAGAAGGTTGGCAAGGCAATATCCATTCTGTTCGATAACTCATTGAAAAATGTAATGAATTCAAATTCCCTCTGAAACTAGCTCTAATCGACTTTTTTTTTCGTCTGCTTTTTTCAGCTATCAGAATTCATGAAAAAACAATCAATATTCCGTTCAAGAGATTGGTGAGTCAATTTGACTCGGCATTACCACCTCTGTTCGCATTTTCTCTCTAAATGATTCTCAATGAATCCAACAAGGAGAGTGTGGGACAAGCTGAAGATATCTGTGTTGATGGAAAGTTTTTGAAACGACTCGAGTTCAATGACGACCTGTTGCTAATCGAAAGTTTCTTATAACAAGGGAAGTCACTTTAGCGTCCCTTTGAGAATTTGCTGAAACTTGGACCATTGATAGATTCGGATGCGCTGATTCCAAATCCGTTTTCAAAATCGGCGCAATATTTCTCTGAGCCGAGATATAAGCCGTCAAAGTTCATTTTTTGATGTGCTCATTTATGTGCATGAACCACAAAATGTCCGACACAAGCAATAGCTTAATTATATAAGCCGAGCAATTAGCATGAGAAGTGTGGCAGCAGCAGCGAGTGGACGGAGCAATTGGAACGGTATAGTGATCATGGTTGGTTATTGCATTGTGTGTACAGTATTGTTAACGTTTCTAGTTGCTATGCAAGTTGAAAGATTATTTATTTCGTATTTTGAAAATTTTTTCATTTATTGCATATTTTGAAAAATTTCTTATTCTGTTCAAAAGTTTAAAATAACTGAAAATAAGATTTAACAAAATTAACTTTCAGTAGAAAAATTTTATAAATTTTTTAGCATCACATATGAACATCAACTACAAAAACATTAGAAAGAAATAAAAACTTCTACAATACAGACATGAAATAGAAGATAGTATATATAAGCGAATTCAGGAAGAAACAAGAATTTACCCGATTTTAAAAATTTTTCTGGTCGTTGTACATTGAACCGATCTCATGGCCATGGTGAAGGTGAAAAATTCGCCACCATACATGTGAAGGCTTTTAGCATGATGATAATCACCAAAAATTTTTTCATGAATTTCTTTTAAAATATTGGTCCACCGAGCTAATTTAAGCGGTGATGCAACCCTTACCTTGAGCTACCTCGTATAAACACATTTGAACGCCTTCCTATGTTGCTCGCTCTACCCATATCAAGATATGTCAGCCAAATATTTTCTCAAACATATCTGTGATACAAGATGTACCATTTTTCTAGTACAAATTTATGGAATTGTGCTGCATAGGAAGCCGTGCAAATATATTTCTCGAGGTAGCTCAAGGTAAGGGTTACCATCATCGTTATGAATCACTCTACCAAGTTTATTGAATACTCAAGAGTCCAAGTGATTCAGCAAAAGTATAAATTTTCGAAGGATTAAAAACGTTGTCAAAAAATTCCGGAGACAGTTAAAATGCTTGGTTCGTAAATTACGTCAAAAATATTGGTCCCTCGAGCTTATTTAATCAACAGGATTCAATTTTCAATTTTTATTTTTTTCAATTTTTTTTTCAATTCCATAAATAGAAATTTATAATAGAAAACATGGTACATTTTGTAGCAAAAATATGCTTGAGAAGATTTATGGCTGACATACTTGGTGTAAAAGGGTAGAGCGGGCAACATAGGAAGGCGTGTAAATATGTTTCGAACGAAGTAGCTCAAGGTAAGGGGTTGTATCTCCGCTTAAATTAGCTTGCGGGACCAATATTTTAAAAGTAATTGATGAAAAAAATTTTGGTGATTACCATCATGCTAAAAGCCTTCACATGTATGGTGGCAAATTTTTCACCTTCACCATGGCCATGAGATCGGTTCAATGTACAACGACCAGAAAAATTTTAAAAATCGGGAAAATTATTGTTTCTTCCTGAATTCGCATATATATGCTATCTTCTATTTCATGTCTGTATTGTAGAAGTTTTTATTTCTTTCTAATGGTTTTGTAGTTGATGTTCATATGTGATGCTAAAAAAATTTATAAAATTTTTCTACTGAAAGTTAATTTTGTTAAATTTTATTTTCAGTTATTTTAAACTTTTGAACAGAATAAAATATTTTTCAAAAATTTGCAATAAATGAAAAAATTTCAAAATACGAAACAAATAATCTTTCAACTTGCATAGCAACTAGAAACGTTAACAATACTGTACACACTGCAATAACCAACCATGATCACTATACCGTTCCAATTGCTCCGTCCACTCGCTGCTGCTGCCACACTTCTCATGCTAATTGCTCGGCTTATATAATTAAGCTATTGCTTGTGTCGGACATTTTGTGGTTTATGCACACAAATGAGCACATCAAAAAATTGACTTTGACGGCTTATATCTCGGCTCAGATAAATATTGCGCCGATTTTGAAAACGGATTTGGAATCAGCGCATCCGAATCTATCAATGGTCCAAGTTTCAGCAAATTCTCAAAGGGACGCTAAAGTGACTTCCCTTGTAAGAAATAAGCCGGCGTCTAAATCAACTCGAAGAAAAGGCTAGAAATCACGGTCTAGAAATCAACCCAATGAAGACGATGATCGTACACAATAACTATGCTACGAAGGACTCCATATTTAGCATTCTACAAATGAAAGCGTCTATTTCCTCACAGTCCAGCAAAAGGAAAAATGAGCTAATACATCATAACATTGTTCCGGCCTTACTCGAATCTCAGGAAATTATCCAACTTCTTCATAAGACTCTCGACATCTTTCAGGCCAAGCTCGATGGCTCGATTTCCTTTGATTTGTTATTTACGAAGAAGCTGCTCAGTTGGGGTGGACATTGGTCAACACTTGAAAGACGAAACCGAACACTGTGAAGAGAGCTGGTCCGCTTCTCGACGCAGTACGAATGACGACCGAAAATCAAGTAATCAAGTAGTCAAGTTTGGAACTGAAGAAAAAGTGTGTGGAAACTCGCAAGATGATCCCCCATCGGATTGGTTTCTCTCGGAGCCCTGGCATTGCACATTTTACATACCGAGTCCCACAAAATGAAAATTAATATTTTCATTATTTAACGTGCCTCACTAATTTACACGTATTATTTTCATATAACATGATACGTCAATTTTTCAAAACAGTCTTAAACTATCTTAAAATAGACGCTTTTTATCAAAGCATGTAATTTGAGAATATTTTCTGAACATTCAAATTAATCATTCAATTTGGAGTGCCGAGTTTTTATCTAATGGAAATAAATTTATCCAAACGGAATACGGAAATGTAAATTTTTTCCAACTGAGGATGGAAAACGGAAAATGGAAGATGGAATTCCGTGCAGTCCATAAAGTTTATTAGGCTGGAGAATCATTCTATCGAAATACACATACCAGTGTTTTAATTGAACAAAAATACCCTTACAAACTTAGTTTTTTTCGATTTATTCCAATTCTTACTTACCACTCATTTATTTAATTTATTAATAATACATCATAATTTAACATAAAATAAATGAATATATATATATATATATTCTAAACTTTTGGAAATTGTGTTCCAACAACATAACTTTCTTGTAAGACTTACAGAGACTTAACGTCATAAGGATCATTAGAAAAAATGTTTATTTTAAAATTAAATATAGACGCTTCTCTGTTGAATTATAAAATCTGTTTTAACGTTATGATTACAAATTTTGAAGATGCAAACAACCGTGCGACGGTGAACAATGTGCTGTTTGGAAGTGGAAATCCAGATCAGAGTTGTCTATAAAACAGGTAACGTTAAACTATCTTCTGTGTTAAGCTTTTTTATCAATTTTAAAATATCGCCTAGATATGAGTGTAGCGTATATTTTCATTATTTTTTACTAATCTGGATCGTCTTGAACAATTCAATGTATCCATATTAATCATTTTGGAGATTTCTATTATTGCACGCCAAATGGAAATAACGATTTTCTAATATTTACACTAATGTTAAAAATTTCACGCTTACTTTACATAGATATTGTCTACATCAATTTGTCTGCGTTTTCTTAAACTCTCTAAAAATATTAAAATCTTCACAAAACATTAGAATAGATTACATTTGCACGCCAAATTGAATTTAACATTTTACGTTATTCAACCGCGTCTAATTATTTTTCTCGTCTAACTTACAAGGGAAGTGTTTTAGGTCGGGCTCTCATATTTTGATAAAACTTTTCAGATAGATTCATTATGATCCAAATACTATAGGTGTCATACTTGTTAGGTGTCAATTTTAACGTAACTTTATCATATTTTCTCTAGGCTATTCGAGTATTTTTACTAAACATTGTCTTACAGAAAATTTATGAGCTCCTATTTTTATAATGGAATTTGGTGTGCATTTGCTTACCTCGTTTTCTTAGCCTTCAAATTGGTATGATTGTAGCAATTTTGAAAAATGTAAAACTCTGAAAAATTATCTTACCACATGCAATGTTTTGTTTTTTAGACTTTAACGCTCACTTTCCCAGAAAAAGAATTGACAAAATTTATCCTTACACTCAAATTTCCTATATACTTGAATCTTCTAAAAGTTGCCTCACTACAATCTACTAAATCATATTGTAACAACGTTTGCCTTTTAATAAATTATTCATAGGGTTGCCTGAAAGGAATAGACGAAAAATGGACATCAAAAATCGGATGTCGAACAAATCATCTCGGTGCTTCATTATGTGTCTGCAAGTTCGCCTCAACGTATAAAACTTTTTGTTAAAATAAAGTTTAGTGACGGTGCACTTTGTAATCGAGTTGATAGAGCGGAAAATGGAGCGAGACCTCTGCCTCAAGTTCGACTTCCAGCTGTGGAATGTATCAGTAAAATAGTAAGTACAACAATCTGAGTAAATGTTTATGGGAAAATTATATTATTGTCATATTCAGAGATCGGCTAGGGATCTCTACTGGAAAAGGAAAAATATTAGGATGGAATGAGGCTCTCGTTTAAACGGCCATCTTCTCAGCTCTCATCAATGTGTGTCGTCTCAAAAAATGGGCAGCCCACATGCAAGAGGAATAGAAGGATATTCGTTTCTGGCTCTGTGACCGGCCATCCGAGACTCTCTGAAAAGGACAATAAATAGCTAACAATAGTTAAGCTTGATGAGCTCGAAAGTTGATGGTGGCTAGTAAGTATTTCGCATAGGAGAATGTGGGTGATCTCACAGTCTCATTGAGTGTACTAGATCTTAACTTATCGTATTTTTTCTTCTAAAATAACTAAAATGGGCTTCGGATCGAAGAGGAATAGAAGAAAAGTCGTTTGTGACCGCGTGACCGTACATCCAAGACTATCATTTCATCCTAACTGTTTTCCTCTTCCATTAGGCACCGATCTCTGAAAAGGATAATACATAGTTATAGTATTATAGAAATAATAAAAATGATTTTATTTTGACATTGAGAAAATTTTAAGACAAGTACTGGCTTTATCGGAGCTCGACGAGAAAGAATCTGCGCATCAAACTATTGTCATGCTGTAAAAACCGAAACATTTATTGATGAAAAGCGTCCAGACACATTGAATGTTTCAAACTGTGGAGATATACCTGAATTCGATTTTGATGTTCGACTAGGAAGCTCTACTGGAGTACCGGGGCTTTATCCAAATGGCTGCTATCGGGTTCAAGTTGAGCCCAAAAAACAGATGATCGATTGTATTTGTTCCAAGGTTTCTGTGTTTAAGGTTTTTAAACTAATTATTGATTTAAAGAATAACTGCAATAAGCTAATACCAGGTGTAGAAACAGGATTTGTGCGATGTTATGTAGGAAATAATTTTCTAAATACTAGCCAGGTTTGTCATTAATCACTAATAAAGAAAAATTAAATTGTCTAAATGAGTAGTCAATTAATCAGGTCTACAATGATATTTGAGCAAAACCTTAAGATAAATTTAAATTTAAAAAGAATTAGAATAAATTGCGTATAATTTATAAACTTTGACACATTAAAATTACGATTAAGGAATGTTTAAAGTAAATTTTACAAATAGATCGATCGCATTCGGTATAGCTAAGCTCACTGATAGATTTATAACGAATTATTTTGCCATCAGTTTTCTGTTATTAATTTTAAAAATTACCATTTTAATTTTTTCTTGTGCACCCCAGGAAAAACGTTATTAATTACAAATTTGGAGGCGGAGCCAAGAAGGATACTAGAAGGATGCAATTGACAAAATCAACGCACCTTTTTTGCCAAAACGCAAGTCGTCTTGGTTCCACCTGAAAATTGCGTTTTTCAAATATTGGACATAGTTTTCTATAGTTTTGTCCTGGAGTGCTTGTGTAAACCCTTATATATTTTTTCCGACCCTTCATTTGAATGAAGCCTCCCCCTTCTCTTTAAGTAACATTTTGAAGTATCAATTCATAAATTTGCGCAGACAATAGAAATTTAGATCGATAGCAAAAATTTCTGCGATGGCGATTTTTGCCTTATTCAAAATCATCATGGACGAATTATGAAAGGATGCATATCGGTGAACGAAAGAAACACTTGGAGTCATTTAAAGGTTTCTGATAAATTTCTCGACATAATGTTAACTTCTAATTAGAATGGACACCGTATAATATTCGGCGTGGAGCAATGGTTGTGCCAGGGACATTTGTGCAATTATGATGTCGATAGAGCACAAAAAACAATTGAAAGTCGAATGCGCAATCAAATTAACTCAAGAATGCTGATATCGCTTCAGTGTTCTATTATGTTAATTGTGTTAAATGCATTATTCAGTTGTTTTTATTGTTATTAAAGAGATAAATAAAGTTTTGAATACATGAAATAACAGATACAAGTGAAAAATAATAAAAATTATATATATATATATAGTCCTTTTCAGAGATCGATGCCTAATGGAAGAGCAAAAAAATAAGGGGCGGAGAAAAGGTCTTGTTTAGATATCCACACGGCCACTAAGGTCATCGAATCTCTTCCTCTTTCGTTTCTCATAAATTTTTGTTATCTATTTTTTGTTTATTATTTGATTAAAAGAAATTAAAAGTTTAATTTACAAATGAGAATGGATGAAATAAAAATATTGATGACAAACAAAAGAGGAAGAGATTCGATGGCCTTAGTGGCCGTGTGGCTGTCTAAACAAGACCTTTTCTCCGCCCCTAATTTTTTGCTCTTCTATTAGGCATCGATCTCTGAAATGAATAATATATATTTCAGGGTTGCACGGAATTCCATCTACCATTTTCCGATTTCGGTTTTCCGTCGTCCGTTTGAAAAATTAATTCCATTTTCGTTTCCCGCTTTCTACTTCCCGTTAGAAAAATTGATTTGCTTGCAACCTCGCTCGATATGTAAAATGTGCAATGCCCCGGTTCCGAGAGAAACCAATCTGATGGGGAATCATCTTGTGAGTTTTCACACACTTTCTTTAGGTCCAAACTTGACTACTTGATTACTTGATTGTCGGTCGTCATCCCGAATGCGTCGAGTTGCGGACCAGCTCTCTCCAGAATGTTCGGCTTCGTCTTTCAAGTGTTGACCAATTTGCAACCCAAATGAGCAGTTTTCCCGTAACTAACAAATCAAAGGAAATCGAGCCATCGATCTTGGCGTGAAAGTAAATTATGTCGAGAGTCCTTTGAAGATTTGCTCTTTTTTTTCCCTTTTGCTGAAATGTTAGAAAATAAAAGAAGACACAATAATTACAGTGAATCTTTCGACAATTTCAGATTCATGTCGAAAAAAGTGAGTGTTTCGAGCTGCATCCTTGATCCATTTGGAGAGCAGATCAATCCAGAAACAGACAACATCCGTTCCGATTCACATGACGTTGATGATATCGAAAGATACTGAATTGCCAATTGCGCCAATTCGGAAAAATTTTACGTTCATGCCAAAATTTATATGGATTAATCGAAGCTTCGGTTTCCTATTTTAAATATTCTTCTGTCTCATAAAGAGTAGAAGAAAATGTTGCGTATTTGCGTTTAATGTGAAATAATTTTTCAAACGAAAGGATGGAAAATGATAATTGAACTCGAAAAACGACGGAAAATGGAAAATGAAAGATTTAATTTCTTGATATACATATATATTGTCGTGGTGTAGGTTAATGAAAAATCAGGGTTAAAGTAGCATTCGGAATAATAAAATGGTCTCGCTGGGTCAGGTGTAGATTTAATTTGCAATTTGTTTATTATATCGATCCTAAATATAATAAATTATACAAAAATTTTTATAATAATTATTATTATGTTGATTTAACAACCAATTAAGTAAGAGAAAACAAAATGAAACAAAATTGTGATGAAAAAAAGCGAAATAATAAACAACTTGCAAATTAAATCTACACCTGTCCAAGCGATACCATTTTATTATTTGGAATGCTCCTTTACCCCCGATTTTTCATTAACCTACACCACGACAATATATATTTATAATATAAACTTTAAACTAAAAACCTTAAATAAAAATGGACCCCCGTTTTAATATATTTGCGTTTTAATATATTTTGTTAATATATTTAACTGCTTTTTTTAAGATTTCGTACAATAAGATCAATCAGATAAAATTTTCGTATTTTTCACATATGCGGACTATCAATGGTTATGTTTTTTAAATATAATAAAATCTATCCAGCTGCGGTACCACTCCTTGTTCTGAGAGGTGAAAAACTCGCGGCACCCGTTTTCGACATCGGCTAGGTCATTGAAGCTCCGACGACAAGAAAGTGTGCCATGGATCGGAAAAGGCGATAATCACATGGCGCAAGGTCCGGACTATAAGCTGAATGTGGAAGAAGTTCAATGTTGTCGAGATTTTTTATCTTTTCCTTGGTTTTTCTGGCGGTCTTTTGAAACTAGCTCGAAGAAAATTACGCCTTCAAAATTCCACCAAACGCACAGAAGTGCCTTCTTTGAGAAACGATCACATTTTGTTGCCGGTTCCGCCGTTTCACTGGGTTCGAACCATTGATTTTGTCAGTACGGATTACTGAAGTATACCCACTTTTCATCACAAGTTCCAATTTTACAAATAAAACGGTAATCTTTTGGATTTTCTAGCCGTTTTCCACAAGTCTCGACACGTTTTTGAGCTTGAATTTCAGCCATACTTTTCGGCAGTGTCTATTGACTTTCCCAAGAACGTGAAGAACCTACAACTGATATTTTAGGAATATCGAGCTAGGCCAACAATCTGCAAGTACTCATTGCTGGATTGGTCTCCACAGCTTCACAGATTGCTTCAGAATTACAAATACTAATGTATATTATGATAGAGCTGTTCAAGAGCTTTAAAAAATCTATAACACATTTATATAAAAAAAAATCTTTATGTAGAAAAAATAATTAGACAAAAAGATATAGGAGATCGGAAAAAAATTTGGTTCACCCTAATATTAGGTAATAGATTAAGATCATTTTACAATATATTTAATGTTTATAGATGTTGCAAGATTAATTAAAAACTATTATTTTTTAATGTATTTTAGATTTTAGAGATCGGTGCCTAATGGGAGAGCAAAAAAATAAGAAAAAATCATAGTCCCTACTCATTTTGCTCAATTTTTTCCTCTTCGATTAGGTACCAATCTCTGAAAAAGGCAATAGTAAATGAAAGAAATTTTACAATAATACTGACGATAATATCAGAAAATAGTCATAATATAAGAATGTTTCCTTGTTTGATATTACTATCCTAATTCAATTAAACAACAGACCGAATACTATACCTAAAAAAGCGTAATACATATTAATCGTGCGTTCTACCGTATACAAAGCGATTATCCAAATATTCTTAATAGTCCCACCCAATTACAAAATTAGGCTTGGAACAGGTGCTCGGAAAAAATGAAAGGCTTCATCTTAAAATTTCGTATAAATAAACTGAATTAGTTCATTTTCTTTAATCATCTTCTCATACCCCTTTAGGTGCTTTTAAAAACAAAATCCAAATAGGATTGATTTTGTATTAAAAGCATCTTAAAGGTCATTGAGCACCTTTGTGATGGAAATGTGCGAAAACTTGATATCCTTATTCATTTCGGCCGCCTTTTGATGTTAATGTGATATCAAAAGAAACACTATTTAATATTGCTTCCTTTGTTTCAGTTGGTCCACCTGCACTTACAGTGTTAGTTATTTTATATTCCTTCACTCTTACATATTCTATTTTGAAATACGCCATTTTGCGTGAAGTTTAAGCTTTCTTTAATTCGTGCTAATATTTATATTAAATAAGTTCTTAAACACTTCAAAACAATTTCGCAAACCAACTAGTATCAATTTTGTATCACTTTAGTATCACTTTTATCAATTTTCATTTAACATTTTTAAATGTACTAGCATTATTTTATGGTTTTTGAAAATATTTCTTCTCTTTCTATAATTTTCTGTATGCCATTTTACTGATCTTAAACATAGCTAATAACAGTTAACAGTTTGTTGTTCTCTATATTTTAACTTTGGAAAAATTGTACATTTTATAGAGTGAGTAGGAAAGTTTACTAATCGCTCTATGTTTTAATTGAATATCTAGAACGCCAAATGAACTTGTAAGAACAGGACCTCAGAAGGGACACTGAAATCTAGCATTTCGTAAAAACAGATAATTTTCAAGAGAAGATTTTAAAAATTTAGCTAAAAGTAAATTTTTAAATTTCACGTGAAATTTAATTAAAAGCGTTTCAATATTGTAAAATCGTCATCTTCATTTGTCGTGCTCCAGCCAATTAGACCATAAATACAGTATTACGGCACGCCAAATGAAAATGTTTTTTTTTCTAATATTTCAACGTGTGTAATGAAGATTCACGTTAATATTTCTGATATGGGTTGTCACAGAATGACTAGATTTGTCTAAAATTCTCTCAAAACTTTAAAAAGTCTCTGAAATTTAACATTCTGACGTAATAACTAACCGATTGTGCTGACAATTGTGAGAAAAAATTTTTCTCATTTCAATTTTCTCAATTGACAAATTACGATTATATGAAATTTAGCGTCAATTTGATAATTTTTGCATGGACTTTTCAGAATACGTTGCTTTGGCTTCGTTAAAATGAAAAATATATGTCAAATATGGTTAAAAAAAGGATTTTAAATCGATATGACCACCAATTTAAAGTTCCTGGTGGCGTGCATACTTTCAAATTGTATCAAAGTGTATAAACCACTGCCAATAAAAAGTAGCACAATATTCATATTTAATCGTGTCTCGTAAACTTCCACGGGAATAATAAGGAACGATTTTCACGTCAGTTTCCTAGATATATTTAAATTAATTTTAAAAAAAACTTTCATTTATCTCTTCATTTTTAAAAATTTCATCTGGGGTGACACTTATAATTACTAACACACTGCACTGCCACAAAGTATGCAGCATGTTGCAAAAGTTCACGCACCAATTGAATTTTTAAAAAATGAAAACACGCCCTTCATTTATTAATTTCCAGTATTTAAACTTTTTTAATTACAGCGTATCTTTATTAAATTTGATGTACTTTCTTGCTTAGAATCGTTTATAATAATTTATTAATTGTATTAAGTTTGTTTTAGGCTCCTCAAAATGTTTTAGAACCAAAAAAAAAAAAAAAGTAAAAAAAAGGGCGTGTTTTCATTTTTTTTAAATTCAATTGGTGCGTGAACTTTTGCAACATGCTGCATACTTCGTGACATATATAAATTAGGACTTCGAAAGTGTAATCATATGTTTTACATTGTAGTTAAACTCATATAGCGTTATTCTACTTCCAAAATAACCCGACTTATGATGAATTGACCTAGACATACATTTAAAATCTACCAACCAAATGCTAAAACAGTTGAAGCATTGTCATTCGAGGAAGCCGTAAGTTACGATAAAATGTTTTTGAACGATTTACGGCAATCATAACTGTCGGCTCTCATTAAAATTTCCGTGAAATCTATTTAGAAGCTCATTTTACATTCAAACATGTCAGCTATTGGTTGATATAATTTTGTCCAGAAATTTATATGAATTAAATACGATAAACTTAATTCATCAATTTTAGTAAATCCTTATAATAAACTTGACATTTTGTAGAGAATATGATTCACGTCCCTCTAAATATTCCGAAAAATTAGCGGGACTAAAAAGTGGCTACGACCTACATATATATACATTTTGAAACTAGCCAATATATTATTCAACTCTTTCGTTTTGATAAGCAAGCTATAAACCCCATAATTTGAAAAGAGACATTATGTTACAGTAATCTATAATACACCTGCCCTGCATATGGAACCAATCGTTGATTTCATCTCCGCCCACAGACGCCAAAACCACCGTATGATGCTTTCAACACATCGAAGGAATAATCTTTATCTACGTAAATATATAAAGATATATATTTATATAAATATCCCCTGTAATTTTGCGTTCAATATTTTTTTCGTGTTATTTTAATGTCTTCAACTTTCTCCTGATAAGATTACGATTATTATTTATAACATGTTCTCGTCTACGCTTTAAAAGCATTGAATTCAAGAAGATGTTAATATTTTCCTTTTCAAGAGATTATTACTTATCAATAAAACATTGGTTACGCTAATTTAACTAGGTTTTTCTTAAGCTATCTAAAATATTAATATCTTGTCGCAAAGTAAGCTTTGACCAGGTTTACTCAACCTTTTTACCATACCAGTTGACGTACCAAATGGAAGAGGAAAAATATTAGAATGAAATGAGTATCTCGTTTGGTTGGACACTCTTTCTCTGAAACCGATCTCTGAATAGTACAATAAGAAATTTGTCGGATCGGCTAAAATTTTTGAAACGCGAAAAAGGTCAAAATAAGTTTCAGTATCGTTACAGCGAAATTTACCTTTGACACAAGTCCTATTTATAAATTATATCATTGTATGCTTTGTATAATTCACGCCAATGTGTATGGTAAATCATTAAGCAGGTTCAAATATAACTTTTTAGAAAAATATTAATACTTTTAGATAGTTCAAGACATTCTTACAAGGGCAAAGTGCAGAGCGTGTCCCGATGTTTTGCCACTGAGCTGTTGCAACGATGTTTCCGGCATTTTAAAATAATTATTTATTGAAAATAGTTTCACGTAAACCACGTGAAAGTCGCGATTTTTTGGGTTTTAGACCCATTTTTTACCCCCTCAAACCATTTTGTGGGTCCTAATTTTTTGTCACTATACTATTGCAAATTTTTTAAATCAAAATCTGACAAGGGAAGTCACTTTAGCGTCCGCTTGAGATTTTGATGAGACTTGCACCATTGATAGATTCGGATGCGCTGATTCCAAATCCGTTTTCAAAAACGGCGCAATTTTTCTCTGAGCCGAGATATGAGCCGCCAAAGTTTATTTTTGACAGCTTCATTGCCGTGCATAAACCATAAAATGTCCGACATAAGGAATAACTTAATTAAATAAGAAAATTATTTTGCGTGAGAAATGTGGCAGAAGCGAGTGGATGGATCAATTGGAATGGTATAGTTATTATGGGTGGTTATTTGGACGAGTTTTAAATATTGTTAATGTTTATTTCGATTTGCTATGCAATTTGAAACTTTAATAACTTTAATCATTCCTTCAATTAATTATTGCAAGTTGTTGAAAAACATTTCATTCTTTTTTAAAAAGTTAATGGTTAAACAGCCAACAAAATTAACTTTCATTGGTAAAGTTAAATTATATTTTATCAACATTTATGAAAAGAAACAATAATTATGCCGGTGGTTTAAATTTTTCTGGTCGTTATATATTGAACCTTGACCATGGTATCAGAGTGTGTGAAAAAAGTTGCCACCGTGCCTGTGAAAGCTTTTTTGGCATGATGATAATCGCCAAAAATTTTTTCATAAATTACTTTTGAAATATTGTTCCATGAATTTATCGACATAGAACTGACAAATAATAGAACTCACACTTTTGCGTAACTTTTTTAATTGGTGAAAAATTCATAAATGTGCTGGCTGACTGCCCAGAACTTTTCAAGAACTACTTAATTATAAATCTTGGTATAGTCTCACAACGCTGATGATTGTCACAACGGTGATGCTACCTCATATCTTAACCTATTTCATATAAACATGTTTGCACGCCTTCCTATGTATCCCGCTTTACCCTTATACACAGAACATGTCAGTAATATCTTCTCAAGCATATTTGTGATACAAGATGTACCATGATTTCTATCAGAAATTTTATGGAACTGAAGACATACAATGTTTTTGGAAACATGTGATTCAGTTGAAAAAAAGTTTATTATCAAAAGAATTTTCGGCTGATTATGTGTATAAGGGTATAGGGGAAAACATAGGAAGGAATGAAAATGTCTTTATGCAAGGTATTCCGTTGAGGAATAAGTTCGTAGAGATAAGTTCGTTGATAAAATATAATTTAACTTTACCAATGAAAGTTAATTTTGTTGGCTGTTTAACCATTAACTTTTTAAAAAAGAATGAAATGTTTTTCAACAATTTGCAATAATTAATTGAAGAAATTATTAAAGTACAAATATCATAATCTTGCAAATTGCATAGCAAATCGAAATAAACCTTATCAATATTTAAAACTCGTCCAAATAACCACCCACACTTCGGTCAAAACGAAAATCCACCCTTAGAGTTTGTATTTTTCTCTGCGCGTTGCCTTTTGTGACCTCATCCGATTCTATCAATGGTGCAAGTCTCATCAAAATCTCAAGCGGACGCTAAAGTGACTTCCCTTGTGAGATGGAGACCTAAAACACTTCCCTTGTTAGTTTAATTGCAATAACAACTTTTTGTTATAAATGCCTAAAACACACGTGTAAAAATCGTAAAATCATTATTTGATTTGGCGTGCATAATTTAAAAACAACGTTTGATTCTTTCTTTAATTTGTTATTTAGAGATATCTGCATCATTATTCTAAAACAACAATGTGGAATGCTACCGTGCGAAGAAATATTTATTATTCGAAATATTATCAAGCTCACTCGTGTTGCTCAGAATACTTAAATCCATTGATAATATACTTTAAAGAAAAACGCTTGGGTATGTCTTAGCATAACATACAATTTCATAACTCGTGAAAGAAAAAATAAATCATGTGTATATCTATTTATTTCTTCAATATTATTATTATTATTGTTAAAGAAAATAAATAAAAACGTCGATCTGTGCAAACTCCACTGTTGGTCTCTTATTTACTCACTGCGTGGATTCAATAAACGTCCCAGGAACTTTCAATCTTTCCATATATTTATCACTTTAATTATTGATCCAATCCTTAATTTACATGTTATCTGCTTTACTTGAAGAAATAAATTCACCATTCCTAATCACAATTGGAGCATGGGCCATATGAGGTTGAAATATCCCTCGACACCTGTGAAATATTACCTGAATAAGAATAATTGTAAAAGTTTGAAAATGTGGTCACTTACAGATCTGGCAGGCAGATTGGTAAATATCAATGTTACTGCAGGCCAATATGATGTTAAATAAACATGCAAGAGTGAGCAAATTCGATTATTTAACAGAAACAATAAGCATATAATAACACAGAATAATGCGTCTAATATTAAATGATAAATCATGATTTTAATTTGTGTCGATGGTTTTATGTTAACTGAATCATTGTCGATGTTTTCATCTCTGTCGAAAATAAATCTGAAAAAGATAAAATATTCTGAAACGGTAATTGCATGTTTCGCGATAAAAGCTGAAAATTCTTGGTGGATAATTATTAAAATACCGATTAATAAAACTCGATATTAACAGAAGCACGTCAACTTGTATAGTAATAACATGACCTCAGAAAACATGCTCAAAACTAACTTTTTAGTAAAAAATCGATATTTGATAGTTTCAGGATTGATTAAATAAATTGTAGTAATCAAAGTTTTATTGAAAAGAAGTAAAATTTTCAGACCACCTTAAAAATCGAAAATCGTTATTTCCAGTTGGCGTGCAGAAGGGGTAACCTTAATTTTCCATTAAATCGGAGTTTCATCAAGAAGTGAAATACTAGTTCTTTTAAAGATACTTCTGTTAAAATGAGATCTAAACAAACTCCGCAAGGAAATTTCGTTTCTTCAAAAATATATCAAGATTCTCTATTCAATTTATTTGGTTATTTACAAAAGAAATGAAATGTTGAAAAATAAAAACGCAATCATACAAAATAAGTGAATAGAGTACTCAAAAAAAAATAATAATAATTTCCTGAGCATACGCACTTTATACCTAATTAAAATATAGTCGTCGCCAAATGCGATTATCACCGCAAAATGTGGCGCACTTTTTAAATAATATTTTTTAAATTTAATTTTGATGATTATTTTCTTGTTTATGTTCTATACTGTTTTTTCTTAAATAAATTGAAGAATATGTTTTAGATGTAAAGTCTAATGATATAAAAACGAAACTAATTTTATGCTCGCTAGAGCCAATGTCATTAAAATAAATAAAACTGAAATAATAGGATTTGTAAATTAATTTTGGTATTTTTAAAAAATGTTTTCGGTAGGCTTAAATGTTTCAACTATTTTGTATACAGTAAACATATTTCTTCTCTCTTAGCCTTCTTCTGAATACTTAAAATCGATGTTTTTAAGATTTCTCTCGTGGCCGAAGCGCGTTTTGTTCTCAACCGACGCGTTGGGATTCACCAGTGGGTAATCGCATTTGACGACGACTATAAATAATTTAACATTATATAAATTTTTATTGAGTAGCCTTGGTTTTTTCATAATACTGGGAATGAAAAGAATAAGTTTGTAGAGCTTTTTACATAATGAACAAAAACAATAATTTTTATCAATTCACCGTTACTGTTTACAACTTCCTCCCACCTCTCGATCAATTTTTTGATGCCGTTCCGCCAAAAATCGCCCGGTCTGGTGTCAAAGACGTTGTTCAGTTTTTATGGCCCTCTTCGCCATCGAAGGTAACACCTTTAATTTGGTTTGACAGAGAACGGAAAAGGTGATAATCGGATGGACCAAGGTCTGGAGAAGACGTTGAATGCTGAAGAACCAATCATTCGAGCTCTTGGAGGACGGCTTTGACGACTTGTGCAACATGCGACCTGGCGTTGTCGTGAGGCAAGGTGACTTGACCTTGTTGATCGGGTCTTTACAGTCGAATAGAGTCATTTATGCGCAGTTCTACCAAACGCAGGTCATGGTCTTTTATAGCGAAGATATTACTTGACACTCAGCTTTGGCGTATCTCCTGGAGCCATCCACTCCTTTCTTTGCCTCAGATTGACGTACAGGCACCATTTTTCATTCAATCTGAGGATCTCCTGGCAGTTCATTACATGGACGTAGTTTCCTTTGCTCAATGAGATTGTGCTGAACAATCGCCATGGAAAATAATTGCATTTATTAAAGAATGGAAAGTCTGGACCTAGCGGTCAGTTTTTAATTTATCGGCTTCCTTAAAGAATTGTTGTTCTTCTAGCATTTCCAAGTGCAGCATGCCTTCTCACAAGGGAAGTGTTTTAGGTCTCCATCTCAGATTTTAATAAAAATTTGCAGATAGATTCCTTATGATCCAAATAGTATACTGACAAAAAATTAGGACCCACAAAATGGTTTAAGTGGGTAAAAAATGGGTCTAAAACCCAAAAAATCGCCATTTTCAAACGCAAATTTTATGTAGTTAACGTTAAGCAATCCCGTTCATATTTTAAGGGATATATTATCTTATTAAAGACTATCGTTTTATCATATTTTTTTCAACTTTCACGTGGTTTACGTGAAACTATTTTCAATAAATACTGATTTTCAACAGCCGAAAGCATCGGGGCAACAGCGCAGTGGCAAAACGACAGGACACGGAACAGCAGGGTGAGGGTTTTATTCTTCTCGGGTGTGGTATGTTTCGGTTAGTGATGCTATTCGAAATTTCTCTCTGTCGATTTTCGTTTTTTTGATTTTCAATGTTTTATTTGAAAATCTTTAAATTAATAATTTGTTAAAGCAATAAGTAGAATCATTATGCAATAATCATATAACGAAAGAATAATAATTTTTCACATTAAATATGAAAAGTTCCCGAATGGTCGAACTTACTCGCACTCGCAAGTCAACTATTCTTCACCCATTCGTTAGTTACCTTATGGAATTTCGTTGAATGGAGACAAAGCTTGGTTCACATAGTCGTGCAAACTCTGTGATGCTCTTTATAACTACTTTGAATTTCGATATCCAAGAGTTGAATCGTTTTACTTGTGAAACTATCAAGAATGTTCAGTGTTTTTATTTTATCATAGTCATCATCTGTAGTCTGTCGGCAATGAAGCAGTGGACGACTTCCAGCAAGGCTTCGATGTTACAGTTAAAACTGTATTCTGCACTGTCACACCAGGTTTTGAAAATATCGTTGATAAATGAAACTTTGAATACAGTGTGAATACAGTCTAGTCAGTGAATGGATTCGTTCTCGCTCGTAGATTATTATCGATGCATGGAACGACTAGGCATAAGAACGAGCATCACGGAAATAATGTTCAAACAATTCCCAAGGATTGAACCTATGTCATGTGTAACCAGCAGGAATTTTCATTGTTTTATATTATTTCCTTTTTTGGAACCGTTTGAATCGTTCCATTCGTTTCATTCGGAAATAGAAAAAAACGAGGTAGACCGGACTCACTCACGGAATGTAACTGTATCAAATATTTCCATATTCAACTATTATGTCATTAGCCACATCTGAATTGCACATTCCTTTTTGTTTCACAAAACATGATTCATTTCTTGTAATTCGGCATGATTGGATAATTCAAAGACCAACAATGGAATTAAAAAAATCATCACAGAGTGTGACAGATTTATTGAGTAAATTACATCAAAAATATTAAATTCTTCGAGTAATAACTTTAAGTTCCTTTAGAGTATGTTGATAGGTTCTGCATGAAATATATAAATATGTTCATCAAAACTCAAACCTAGAGTCAGGCGCAGTTGGCTTGTGATTGGATATAAGGTAGACCATCCGGGAGCTTTTCATATTTAATGTGAAAAATCTTTATGCTTTCATTATATGATTATGGAATAATAATTCTACTCGTTTATTTAATAAATTATAAATTTAACGATTTTCATATAAAATCTTTACAATCAAAAAAAATTCAAAAGCAATGGAGATATTTCGAGTAGAATCAATAATATAAATATATCACCCCCAAGAAGAATCGAACCGTCGCCCTATCGCTCCGCTCTGCACTTTCTGCTGGACGGTTCCTTGACTGTGTTTTGCACGAAATGTGCTGCTGTTAGGACGCGAGGTGCTTTTTGCATGAAAACAGACTCATCTTGTTATATAGCGTAAACACAAAGAACAATTCGAGGGAACAGTCATCAATCTTGAGGACGCTTCGTGTTTTTGATCAAATTTCGGTTGTTTATTTCGTTGGGATTGAATGTTCTGACGGCAGTCTTCGCGTGGTTTGATAACAATTTCGTGCAAAACACAGTCAAGGAACCGTCCAGCACAAAGTGCAGAGCGTGTCCTGTCGTTTTGACACTGCGCTGTTGCCCTGATGCTTCAAAGGTTTTTAAATCATTATTTATGAAAACGCACCGTTTCACATAAAATTCATCAACTTTTTTACGTTGTTGTGGATATACGGGGTATTTTTGGATTTCAAACCGATTTTTTACCTACTTAAACCATTTTGTGGGTCCTAATTTTTTGTCAGTATACTAATAAAGCCATGACGAATCTATATACAAATTTTTATCAAAATCTGAGATGGAGACCTAAAACACTTCCCTTGTCAGCTCCACCACAGGGCGAGACGGGTCTTTAAGATTAAAGTTAAGCATTTCTAAACATTTAGAAACATTTTGATGCTTTAGAAACGCATAAGACACATTCTCCATACACACTGCATATTTCCCGGAGTGCTTAAGAAGAAGAGCATATGTCAAAAATTCTGATTTTTCTCTCTCTTCAATAGTTCATTTGTAATTCTGAAAAATGAAGAAAATTGAAACTTCACAACAAACTAAAAACATTTTTGTAGAGAAGATAAAAATATAAACTTTGGCAAACAATAAAAAACTTTTGTAAAACAAAAGATAACAATAAAAAACTCTACGAACTTGTTCCTCAATCCAATAATTGATTTATTTAAACAAAAAAATAAATTTTGCTCCCTATTCAAAATATATGATTTTCTATGCAACGTGGAAAAAAATATATAAATGGAAACTCACTTATATAGAAGATCGGAAAATGTTATAGCGTAGAACAATAAACATATCGCAGAAACCACAACTACAAGATAAGATATACTAATCGATTCATATGGTGTTATGATCCAAACTAATTCCGTAACGTTGAAGCGTCTTAATCTAAATTTTAACAAAAATTGTTTTGTGAAATAATAAAAACATACCCACTGTTGGAAGATATTCTGTTAGTGAAATGGACAGAAAAAACAACACTAAATAATACCATGATCGGTGCGGTGACTTTGTTCCAAATTAACTCGCATAATAATTTGTTCATAGCTTCCACATTATAACCAACTGATATGAACATCTATAAATGATCATTTTTGATAATTTCGTGAGCGACAGATTTCTGCACAAAGTATCAACTTCAAGCCAAATGAAATATTCACGTGAATATTTCTGATTTCCCTTAACGAAAAAATCCCATAACTGTCTAACACGTTTGTCTAATTAATAACTCCTTGCATCATAAGTGAGAATCTATTTTTATAATTTCAATTGACATGTATATTGAGTTTTGAGTTTAACGTAAATATAATTAATACGAAAACTTTAAGTTTGAGGAAGCAATTAAAAATCAAACTTTTCGTTTTTGGTTATTGCGTAAAATAAAATCCATTCGATTTTATTTGCGTACTTTGGGCACACATGCGGATGATTTTTTTCAGATACCGGTGTCTAATGGAAAAGCAAAAAATAAGTAAAAATGATATTCTCGTTTTGACGACCAAACAATGTCGTCCAGTATTCTACTCTGAACTAATCTGCGACGGACGTCTGTCAGCCACTACAAGGAGACCAGGACCAGAGAGATAATAAGCATTTATTGTTATGTAATATTCTCTATTATACGTTTCTCCTTGAATAACGATACCTGAAGAACTCAGCCTTGGCTAGATGATTATTTTTTGAAAATGAATTGAAAATTTTTAATTTTAAAAGAATATTGTCCTTTTCAGAGAGCGGTGCCTATTGGAAGAGAAATAATGAAAAAATGAAGTCCTCGTTTAGACGGTCACTCTTTTGTCTCTAATCAATGTGTTGCTTCAAAAAATGGATAACACCACTCATTGAAGAGGAATAGACGAAAAAGTCATTAGTTGTCCTTAGTCGATCCTCCAAGAACCTCGTTTTTTTCTGTTTTTGCTCTTCTCTTAGACACTTATCTATAAAATGTGCAAAAGTATATTTTAAGCAAAACCTAGGGAAATATCGAATAATGAATTTTAACTTGAATTTACTGTGACTAAAATTCACTTATAGATTTTTACATTACATAGGCAGCGACGAAACTGCGCCGCATTTCAAAAGACTTCGCACCAATTGCAGGAACACTACCTTTTAATTTTGTTTTCAATATATTATTTATTGTCCTTTTTAGAGATCGGTGACTAATGGAAGAGCAAAAAAATAAGAAAAATGATGGACGGCCACAAATGACTTCTTCGTCGATTCTTCTTCAATGTAAGCTGCCCATTATTTCGAAAAAAAAGAGAGGTCGTCCAAACGAGAACAACCTTCCATCCTAATTTTTTCCTCTTCCATTAGATACCCATCTCTGAAAAGGATAATATTAATTATTATTGAACAGAAGAATTAGTTTAAATTTAATACATTGTTCTGAGAGATATATACCAGGGTTGCACGGAAACCGATTTTTTTTCAAACGGACAACGGAAAACGGAAATGGAAATTATTTTTTCCAAACGGACGACGGAAAACGGAAATGGAAATTATTTTTTCCAAACGGACAACGGAAAACGGAAATGGAAATTATTTTTTCCAAACGGACAACGGAAAACGGAAATGGAAATTATTTTTTTCAAACGGACGACGGAAAACGGAAACGGAACTCAAAAAACGACGGAAAACGGAAAATGGAAGATGGAAGATGGAATTTCGTTAAGAAGATTAAACTATTGGGAATAGAATTTAGATTTTTTGCTGCTAGGAGATCGTGTATCTTTTATTTGCCTTCGCATGCGCCCATTGAAAATGATTTTGACGGGAAGAATACCAGAAGATTGGTAAATTGCCAAAGTGAGTCTCCTACGAAAGAGGAAGGATGGTCTAGAAGATCATCGACAATATCCATTCAGTTCATTGAAAAAACGAATGAATTCAAATTCCCCCTGGAACTAGCTCTAATCGACTTTTCGGCTTCTTTTTTCAGATATCAGAATCCATGGAACAACAATCAATATTCCTTTCAAGAGATTGGTGTGTCAAGTTGACTCGATATCCCCATTTCTATTCGCATTTGCTCTCCAAATGATTCTCGATGAATCCGACAAAGAGAGTGTGGGAGAAGCTGAAAATATCTGTGTTGATGGAACGTTTTTAAAACAATTCGAATTCGTGACGACACAACAAAGACGATAATCGTACACATGTTACTGAGGACTCCATATTTAGCATTCTACAAATGCAATCTTCTAGTTCCTCACATTCCAGCAAAAGAAAAAGAAGCTAACTCATTATCGTTGCTCGAAACTTGGTACTCATCTCAGGAAGTTCTCTTCAATAACCGCCTTCAAATGACCCTTCGACATAATCTACGTTCACGCCAAGCACGATGGCTCGATTTCCTTTTATTTTTTAGTTACGAGAAAACTGCTCATTTGAGTTGCAAATTGGTCGATACATGAAGCACGAAGCCGAACACTCTGGAGAGAGCTGGTCCGCATCTCGACGCACTTGGAATGACGACCGACAATTAAGTAATCAAGTAGTCAAGTTTGGAACTGAAGAAAAGGTGTCTAGAAACTCGCAAGATGATCCCCAATCGGATTGGTTTCTCTCGGAACCGTGACATTGCACATTTTAAATACAGACCGAGGTTCCACGGAAATCAGTTTTTGCAGACGGACGACGGAAAACGGAAATGGAAATTATTTATTTGAACCGGACAACGGAAAACGGAAATGGAAATTAATTTTTTCAAATGGACGACGGAAAACGGAAATGGAAATTATTTTTTTGAACCGGACAACGGAAAACGGAAATGGAAATTAATTTTTTCAAACGGACAACGGAAATCGGAAACGGAATTTTTTTTTCAAATGGACGACGGAAAACGGAAATGGAACTCAAAAACGACGGAAAACGGAAAACGGAAAATGGAAGATGGAATTCCGTGCAACCCTGATATATACATAATAGTTTTGTTTATACTCTTCTGTTAAACAACAATTAAAAATAAAACGGTGAAAAAAAATTAAAAGTTAATGTTCCTGCAATTGGTGCAAAATCTTTTTCAATGATACGCGGTTCAGTGGCATTGCAGGGAATAGGTATTGTACTCAGAATATTGATTACGAATTAAAAAGTACTATTTTTACGACACCAATAGGACCAAGAAAAACTATCATAAATTAGAGCTATAAAAATACCATCATCAGGATCGATGTGCTTTGAAATGTTAATAAAATAAACGAAGGAAGATTTATCATTATTTCATTGACAAAATACGGTTTTTCCACAGCTGAAAAATAATTTAAAATTATAATTATAATAATCATCAAAGTTTACCTATCATTGTCGGAATTGGTATAAATATGACTAAAATTTGAATAATCGAAGTAAGATAATGTGCACATAGTAAGAGTAATAAATATTTGGGAATGAATTGCTTTAGATCAGGTAGTATTGAAATGGTAATAATGTTTAATGCTATTCCGACGAATCCTTCCAAACGGATAATTTTGTTAATAGTACTACTTGCCCACCTACCTAATGTGATATAAGCTGTTCCAATGGCAGTCTTCCAGAAATTATCCTTCAACCATATGTTATCCTCGTAATACCTCATAGGCATTGGGAATAACTATCTCAATGAATTTAATAAATGAGGCTTTTTGTTTCTTGTTTATTATGAAAACCTGTGGTACATGTCGGAGAAAAATAAAACACAATAAAATATAAATAATAAAAAAGAAACAACAATATTAATTGGGTCTACACCTTTGTAATGCCGTCAGCTGGTTTCAGTTTGGAAATAGTTCATATTGGATCTTGATTTGTTGATTGATAGACCGCGGAATGAAGTGTTGATGTGAGAAAAAAGTTGAGTAAACAAATCTCAGCAAACGATTAAGAATGTTGAAAATTGATGTAGTTATAATTAATTTCAAATGAAAGAATTGTGGAAGTTTGATGAAGATTGGATAGCTTTTGAATGTCTTTTGTTGTTTTTTGAGCTTAACATGTGCAACCAATTTTTTCTAGTGGAAGTTGGTTTTATTATATCTTTGCAAGCCGCATTTCAATAGGATGGTTTCATTTAATCGAGATTTATTATATTTTATAGATAATAGAAATATCATCAATGACACACATTATAGGAATATTTTTCGCACGAATAAAGATTGTTACTGAACACGATATTATATTTAAATCATGAATCGTGTGAACAAACGCATTTTCAATATAATTTCATTGCGGTTATTTTAGCTTAGAAACATTAGTTGATGTTTCCTTTATAAGCCACCCAGCACGGCTTAACAGACCACATCACCTGGCGTCAAAACGGCCGACGAAGTCCTCGGTCTAGCTATTATTTCCATAAGGTAGTCTTCTTACAATTTCGATGGAACTGCCAAAATCAAAACTTAAGTGAATTCCAATTCTGATAGATCTTCTAGGAAATGTGACTATGCTGATGGAAGAAACTTCTTTAATATAAATTATATATCAGAAACTGTCTAGACCACCAAAAAAAGTTGTCGCTTTAATTTCTAGGAACACCTTAAATGTACCTTTTCTGAAACTTTTGCAATTGGTGTGTTGAGAGCCTTTTTCCATCAATCATTAACCCAAAATTATCTATCTTGAAATGTTCGTCAAATATTTTATGAGATCCAAAAACTATCCAATTACATATCCACGCCAAATCGAAAGAAATATTTTGCGATTTTTTAACACGTGTGGAATTTTGTAGTTTTTATAACACAAAAGTTTTTGCTACTCTTAGGATTCTTAGGAGTCCACTGTCCTTCCCTTATAGAGAAGCGTACCAGCTCTCTCCAATCATCGCGGCTGCGCCTCGCAATAGTGGGCCAGGCAAACTTCTTCTCCAGGATTGCGAATAGATTTTATTTTGTTTTAATGTTTTTAAATCAGGTTTGCGATGATTTAAAATACTTTATTTATAGTTTTAAAAATTCAGTAATTACATGTCATATGATTTCAATAATATGTATTTTGCCGTTCTACCGCACCTTTTCGACCACTCTCAATTTTCTCATTTTTAAGCCATTTTAAGGCTTATTTTTAACATAAACAAGTCTTAGCTCTTCAAAAATGTGTCATTTTCAACAATTTTCAAAAATGGTAAAAGGTCGAAAAGTGCGTTACTCTAGAATGTGGTCGAAATCCAGTGGTCGAGATGGTCGAGAAAAATGCGCTAGAACGGTGAATAAAAATAATGCTAAATAAATGATGAAACTAGAGAAAGATCTGCATGTGCTAACAAAAGTTCTCTTACTAAATGAGCACATTGCGAAAGGACCCAAAAGCCTTGACCAATCATGACGTCGAAGAACTCGTCAAAGAATTAAAGATTAATGACTTCCGAGGTGTTTTCATGCGAGACACTATCGGATTTTCTTTACCATTTTGGTGAATTTCACACTAAAATACAATAAAAATCTCAAATCTCAAATATTCATCCGGGATCAAAAAGAACAGTCACTGATGATATAACTAGAATCTTCTTACCGGTCACATTTCTCGCTGGGACAAGATCCATTTGCAGAAAAGTGTGCAACACAGAGAGAAATGAGATTCATGTGCCACACTTATAGAACAAAATGAAAGACAAACACGTACAAGAATAACTGCGAGAGGGAGTGAGAGTACAAGTGAGACATAAGATACCAGTAAAGCAATACAAGGAAAACCTGAGTATAGTAGGGTAAAGCAAAGGGGAAAGATAAACATGGGATGAAAAAGGAAGAGATCTGGAGTCAGACGAACAGGGACCCGAAGGAATGAACGAGTCTCTCACTTTTACTCTGCTCAGAAAGAGAAATCAATAAATTAACTACCGACAATTCAAAACAAGACTTACGGATAAAGGAGGAAATTTTGCATTGTTTCATTCGCTCCAACTGTCTGCATCAGAGTCCGCTGGCATTGGCATCAAATCCTAAAATCCAAAAATTATTTGAATGAAATTATCAGTTAATATTACCTGAATGTTTGCAAGAATATCGCGGATTGCGATTATACAACAGCGACCACCGGTTGCCGGAGATGCCGGGCGCCCATTAGTATCCTTTGTGTGCGGTACTTTCTCCACTTCAATTTGCATGCCCATTAAGTGTCCGTCCTCGCTCCAACAACCACCGCCGCTATCACCTTTGAAGGAGCCGCTCGATCCTGTTAAAAGTTAGCTTCATTTTTCCTACATGAGCAACTTATACAATCCAATGGAACGAGAGTTCAAGACACGTTCTACTAACATGGAAGGGACTTAAATACAACCGATGCAACTATAATTTTATCCGGAGAAAGAGATACCTGTGTACCGCAATCTTCGAGTTACTTCTGTAGCAATTATCCCAGATGACAACGACAGATGGCTCGTCTTTTCATGGATAATTGAGAATCCCATCTAAAAAATGCCTTTTTTAGGAATAATTTGACAAAATATTTTAATTCATAAAAAATTACCAGTAGGTATTTCATTCCCTTTCGGGGGTAGCGTGAATTGCTAATGAAATCCTTGTCACTCAAATCTTCTCCGTCAGTTTGTAAAATGATCGTGTCGTATTCTTCCAGGATCTTGACTGCCCGAGTCGCGACTTTTAAATTTTTATCCAACCACGAATGGATAATTATCTCATCCCCTAGAAATAGCCAATTGAAATGAACCCATAACTAACAAACCTATTTTGATTGATTTGTTATCTCCGTGATGGAAAGTTGCCGCCAGTCTTGGAGTCAATGGAATAGCACATCTCTTGTAGTTGTCTTTCTTTACATTGTAGTACAGAGCGTATCGACCAATCGAAGCAGCCAAATCACCGTTAACAGCAAGTTGCTCGGAGTATGGATCAAGTTTTCGCTTCTTCGGATTTGGACCTAGAATTGATACATTTGTAATGTTTGCAATAAATCTTAAAATGTGTAAAAATCGGTAAAAGGCGTTTGTAATCCAAAAATTGTGCTAAAATGAATATTTAAGTAAAAATCCTTTTCGTATAAAAACATACAAACTAAAGTTGTTAATGAAAGATAATAAATTCAATTGTAAATCATACAAACCTTCGATATCAGCAGGAGTTGCTGGTCGAGACGGCGCTTTATCCGATTCCACACTGAATTGCATACTTGACCATTCATCCGGAAGAAGAAAACTCGTGCCAGCTTCATTCATTCTAAATTAATTGAAATATATCAGAAATAATTCAAAATGTAACTTACTGGCAACATATCTGATGAGCATTTTTTTCATAAGACAATGAAATGACAGCATCATCTTCAAGCAAGAAGCCAGCTTTGATGGAGTTTTTTGTGATCCGATTGTCCGTCAATTCGAATGCAATGTCCTTGTCCATCATTTTTATTCGTATTTCTTGGGCCATTTTGAGCGACGAAAATCTGAAAACAAAGAATTAATTGTTTACAAGCACTCTGTAAAAACAACACGCAAACATGCACTCTGTAGACATATTCGATCAATTCGAAAGAGAGAGGGAAAGTAAGAAAAGTAGTTAACAAACTCGTTAAGTTAAGGAGAACATAACAATGATAATCCCGGATGGGAAATCACGAAATCAATGCAAACTACGGAAGAAAAGCAAGTCTATTTTCTATTCACAAAGGCTTATGGAAGAATGCGATGTTGGCTGTCTCTCGCTTTCCTCTGCGTCTCTGGTCACGCGTCTCTGCCTTCCACTCTAGCCCAACGCGTTTGCGTGTTGCGTCGCGTGTGTCTAGTTCAACTGGGGCAAATGTGTGATTGCGCTCGGTCACAGTGAGGAAGAGAAAAGAAGGTCACACAAAGAGAAAGGGAACACTGCTGACCTTTATACGTCACACCAAAGGATCTGAAAGACATTCACCTAGTGAAGGAAAGAACTAATTGTAAATGAGAAAGAGAGAACTCGATGAGTTTGGTCACACTCTGAAACTTCTCGAAGGTACTGGCAAACAAGTATGAAAGAACGAAGTGTATCATTTGAGAACGATTTACGTCGCAGAATTTCTTCAGTTTTTGTGTTGTTATTTCATTTTGAAGATGTTTTTTTAAAAAGTTCAATATTTTCTTATAAGATGGAGGATGCTTTTCGTGTCATGAAATCTCTACTTCTTCATAGAAAGTGTAAAAGTGAACAGAAAGAGCTGGTAAGTCTTTTTTTTTGTATGATACACTAGATTATTCTTTATTTGCAGGTTTTACTACAACATCAATTTAACGAAATTGATGAATCTCTTCGATCAGTGAGAGATGTGTTCAATAACAAGAGGTTTTATTATGTTTAACGAGAAGAAAGATTCAACGAACTACTAAAGGTGAGTAATGAACGTCTTCAGAATAACAACAAAGAATTTAAATGAATAAGATATATTTCAGCAGGAAATGTTGAATGAGCATTCGAAATTCTGAGAAAAAAGTCTATGTAACGACTTGAAGAATCTTCTCCGGAAGGGGAGAAAGTGAATAATCATTTGATTGTTGTTGTTAATTCTTTGTTATTTCATGTTTGTTGTTATTTCATCTTCTTGTTTTATTTTGAAAAACAAATATCTTGTTTGATTGAAGCCAAGTGAAAAAGTTAATACCTCAGGTGAGGTAGCCATGTTTGGGGTTCATGGCTAGGTGGAAGTGAATTCACTTTCTAGTGAAGACATCCATTTTCACTGAACGTCCCCCATTTCACAAAATCAAATAAGATATTTGTAGCCAAAAAATTTTAACTTCTAAATTATGGAATTAGTATACTGTTTCAAATGTAAAAAATATACTGATACTACTGACATATTTAATGTTGAAACAAGCTCGAAACGTTCTATGATAAAAGGGTTATGCCAAGATTGTAAAACAATGAAGTGTAAGCTAATTCCAACAATCACAGGAGGTTCTGGATTAGAAGATATCAAGGAGGTTGAAATTAGTGAAAAATCTAAAATTCTTAGACAACCCACAAGTTCCGAAGGTGAAAGAGATCTTTTAGAAAAAGCTTATTATTCTCCTAAAACAGGTTTCTGCGGTATCAATGAACTATCAAGAGTAGCAAAGGTGTCACAGAAAAAGGTTAAAGAGTTCCTGAATGAACAAGATGTTTACACTCTTCATAAGCCAGCTCGTAAGAACTTCAAGAGTCAAAGAGTTTACGTCAGTGGAATAGACGATCAATGGCAATCAGATCTTGTAGAAATGCAAGTGTATTCAGATGAAAATGGAGGATACAAGTATCTTCTAACTGTTATTGATTGTTTTAGTAAGTTTGCATGGGTAGTACCTCTTAAGCGTAAAAGTGGTAAAGAAACTGCAGATGCTTTGGAATCTATCTTTACAAAGAGTAAAAGAAAACCCAAAAAGATGCAAACTGATAATGGTAAGGAGTATTATAATAAAGAAATGAATAAATTATTCAAATCATTAGAAATCAATCACTTTTCAACTTATTCAGATAAAAAAGCTTCAATAGTTGAAAGATTTAATAGGACTTTGAAAGAGAAAATGTGGAAAATGTTTACTCATCAAGGAAATCATAAATGGATAGACATTCTTGATGACCTTGTAAAGGGATATAATAATCATTTTCACTCTAGCATTAAAATGTCTCCCATGCAGGCTTCAAAAATAGAAAATCAAAGTATTGTTTACAACAATCTTTTTCCTAAAGAAATTGAAAAGGAAGAAATTCAAAAAGATTCAAAGGCTTTAGACAAAGCGAAATTCAAAATAGGTGATACTGTCAGAATTACAAAATATAAAGCTATTTTTGATAAAGGATATCTACCAAATTGGAGTACAGAGCAATTTAAGATTTCTGAAGTTCTAATAGGTGATCCAATTATGTATTCAATAAAAGATTTAGCAGATGAGGAAATTAAAGGAAAGTTTTACTCTCAGGAACTTACACTTTATAATAATGTCAAAGAAGAATATAAAATAGAAAAAGTTCTGCGGAAAAGAAATAGAAAGGAAAACGGTAAGATGGTAAAAGAAATATTTGTCAAGTGGTATGGATATCCAGATAAATTTAATTCTTGGATTCTTGAAGAAGACTTAAATGCAATTATTTAAATAATCTAGTTTGATTCTTCAAACGCTTAAAACCTTAACTCTATTATCCTTGACTTCAACTACATTCTCTGAAAGAATGAGGCAATAACATTTAGTACTTTGAGCAATGTTTTTACCAAAGGAAGCTTTTATTGTAACATCTGGTCTAGATGCAATAATTCTATCATTCTGTTTAGATACATCGAAAACTAAAAGAGGATAGTAATAATAATAAACATCTTCTTCCATGAAAATGTAATCCTTGATGCTTTCGTAATAACTATTTCTGAATTCTTTAGCAAAATTGTATTGTTGAACTGCATTAAATTTATCGAAATCAAATTTTAGACATTCATATGGATATCTTTCGCTATTGAGTTCAACATAAATTTCTTCAAGTCCACAATTATCGAATTTTGCAGCATTCAGATAATTGTTATCTCTAGCAGTTTGAAAAGAGATAATGAGGTATTTTATTTTATCATATTTAGTTCCAAGTTTCCAAGTAAATTCTCTATTGCCATTAGGAATATTATAACTCTCAAATTGTCTAGAAATAAAAGGCATTTGCACTAATTTATTACTTTCAAATAAATTAAGAAGTTTGTTTTGCATCTCAAGACTAGGCATAATTTTAGGAATTATCCATTGAAGTTTATTAATAGTCATCTTAGCAGTAAATTTAGTAGGATCTGTTGAAGTAATACTATTCTTATTTTCTGGAGATCTGTAAAGTGAAAGAGTGTGTTTTCTTCCATAAATAATGCGAGTGTAACACTCCGAGAATCCAAAAATATGAGTCAGTGGAATACAAAAGGTTAGTAAGCCTTTTCTATTTTTAGTGTATTTATTTATTTTATAATTTATGATATCCTTAGTCTCGAGGATCCAACCAAAAGTATTTTGTTTATTCATTGTTGAAGAATAAGTAAGAAGGCCTTTCATAAGCGAAGCTCTTCCAGGATCAATGACATTTTCAACTTGCATACCATCCATACTATAAGTTGCTCTATCAAATAAAAACATTGGAGCATTGTTTGTTAATGATACTTCATCTCCATCAGCAAGTGCAGTAGAGTCTAATTTAGTCAAGGAAGCTTCTAAATAAATGTAAGATTTATGTAGTAGAAGGTATTGATCACAAGTTTCTATGATAAAATTAATTTCTCCATGTTGATTTAAACTACTACCACTAGAAGGAAATATGCTAATCAAATTTTCTTTTTGAATTGAAGTATCCTGAACAATTGGACTATCAACAATCAAAATTCTATCAACAGCTTCTAATATTTTTGATTCTGGCATTTTTATCTTGAATGAATTTTCAATTTATTTAAAATATTTTTTCTAAATTAAATTAAATGAATCTCTCTCGAGTATTGCAATTCTATTTCTTTTTAACATTTACTCATTATGATATTTTGACAAGTGCTAAAAGTATTATATGTTCTTCTGATGCTCCAGTTCAATATTTTAGATTACCGAAATTACATAGATGCAATTACCATAGACAATTGAATGAAAAATCAAAAGTAGTAAGTTATGAAGTCTATAAGCCTAACATTATTGAATATTCAAGTGAAGCTAAATTGTGTAAGAAATTAGTTAGTGAAGTTTCAATGTATACAGATTTCTCAGGATATGAGCACTTAGTAGAAAAGGAATTGAATCATAGAAGTATAAGTCTTGCAGAATGTAGAGAATGGATTGCAAATAAGAAATGTGAATATGGAAGTTTGATGAAAGCAGCAAGTAATGGGGTGTATAGTACAAATAATAAAGTTGAAGTAGATTATCCAAATCGATTTACTAGTTTTTTCTCTCCAAAAAGATATTACAAAGAGAATTGTGTAATTATTGAAACTAAAGTATATTCACACTTCAATCAAAGTAGACCATCTAATATTCTCTCCGACTTAAGTAATTGTAAATATCAGGACGGTTCTTGTCCAATAAAGAAGAATGAAATTATGATTTGGGATGCTAATAAAGATCAAAATTGTCAATACATTTCAATTGGAAAACTAGATGGAATAATGAGTAATGGACTGTGGATAAATAGTAAAAATCAAATTGCTCTGAGTCTTGGAGAAAACAAAATTGTGAGAGATTGTAATGTTGATCTCTTAATTAGTGATGAAGGTTTTGCAGTCAAAGAAATTCAAAAACTTCCTTCAGAATCGAAGATTCCTAGATCCATAGGATTGACACAACAAGCACTAACATCAGAATCGAAGATTCCTAGATCCACAGGATTGACATCAACTCCTAGTCTTCAAGAAATGAGTATTAATCCTCTGAAATATGCAGAGTCTTCGACTCCTAGATCCGAAGGATTGTATCAAAAAGAAAGAGAAGAATATTATAAAAAACAACAAGAACAAATCCAGAGGGATCGAGAACTTCGTGAGCAACAAATCCAAAAGGATCGAAATAGAATCCAAACGGAAAAAGACAAAGAAGTAAGAGATAAATACGAAGCTGATCGTAGAGAATTTGAGAAGAGAAGAGAAGAAAAAATGAAGCAATATCTAGAGTTCGAAAAGAGAAAGAAGGAAAAAATGGAAAGACAAGGATTATTGAATACTACTACTACTTCTGTGAATTCGAATAAAATCAAAGATTCTGAAATCCAGAGGATTGAAACTACCAATAGGATCAAAAGATTTACAAAATCAGAGATTCTTAGATCTGAAAGATCTGTAGAAGCAAATCAAAGTTTAGAAGACACTTCTAGGCCTTTTCCATTACCTACTTATGAAGAATACTCAAAGATTAAAAATGATTGTTTACTGCTTCCAAGTTATGCTGATTACCTAAGGTCTAAAGATAAAGAAATCTCCGATTTCGTTCAATCAAAAGATCTAGAAGTCAAGGACTTTGAAAAACAAAGAGAAGCTTGTGATACTTTTCCAAGTTATGATGAATACGTTACTAAATTTGCTGAATATGCACTAAAAGAATTTGAAAATAGAAAATCAGATTCAAAGAATCCTAGAACTTCTGGTTTGTCTAAAAGAACAAGAAGACAAGTTTACTCAGATTTTCAAGCAGCCGGAGAGTTTCAATACCTTGAGAACAAATCAAATAATCTACTAAGACATACAACTGAAGTAATGTGTGATATATTTAATGAACACTCCAGTCTTCTTGAAACCCTAATAAGAGATAATCCTAGAAGATACATTCAAAAACAACTAAATCATTCAGCTATTAAAGTTAAAGTTCTAGAGGATAATTATGATTCAAATTCTTTAGGAATAGTTCAAGTAACGTTTTGTAAATCTTTAGAAGATGAAGATCAAATTGAGTTTATTGATCTTACTCATTTTGGTGGATTTAAGGCAAGTTTAGCTTTAACTCAAGGACAAATTCCAATTAAGATCAAAGATTTTGGTGACAAAATTTGGTATTACAAGGAATCCACAGATATAATATCTAGTGAAATTCAATTGCATCCCAAGTTTCATCCAAGAAAAGATGAAATAACAAATATTAAAAGCTTCACTGACTTCAATTTAGATTTCTTAGATGATAAAGTAATCTTTCATGAGCATATTCTCCTTGATACAAAAACGAATATTGAGGAAGAATTAATTAATGAGATGCGTGAAAAAGCTAATGTATCCGTTGATCTACACTCAAATAGTCAAGATGCTTTAATTCCACATGAAATACTAGATGAAGTATCATCAATTTTTGAGAAGTATTACATCAAGATATGGAGGATTTATGTAACTATTGGTGTTACTCTCTTTTACATATTTATAGGTAGATCTATTTGGATGGTCCTTTCTCCAAAAACATTCTTTAAATCCGAAGGATCCGGGAATCTTCGATTCTTTGATTCAAGAAAAAATAGAAATTCTAGAAATAGAAATTCAATCTTTGTGAGAACAAAAAATGAAGAAGGTGTAGAAATGCGAGATTTAAATGAACATAGAAATGCGAGATTTAAATGAACATAGACATCTTGTTGTAGACTAAATGGAACATTTCTTAGCGTTAGCAAAGCTACATTGTATAGCATCCTAAGGATTGACTAAAAAACTTTTTTATCTTCAAATATTTTATACTTAATAAATTTGCAATGAGATTCTTTGATTCTGGAAATTCTTCAAGCTATTTAATTGCAACTCCAAAAGAGAAAGATAAAATACAACTAGTTGAAAATCCAGTTCAAGAAAAAATAGAAATAGAAGATAAAGTGAGAGAAGGATCTGCAAGACATTCACTTAGTGAAGGAGGAAGTATTACTCAAAAGTCAAAGACTTATAGACCTGAAAGGTTGAATAAAAAGAATGCAGACTTTCTTAGAGCATTAAAGAAAGGAAAACCTAGCGAAGGATCCGGATTCAAAAGGATCTAAGATCCTTCCAACACTTCTTTAGGAAGCTTTAGCTTACGCAGGAATCTTTAAATTCAGCAGGTGAATCCGAAGGAGATCCTTTGATTTTTTAAAAATTTAGTTTTTATTATTCAATTTTTACGTTTTAAAGTGTCTTCCTAAAGGAAAACTATTGTTTTACGTGTAATTCTATATGAAGATCACACTTATTGAAGTCAATAAGGTTATTTTTATCATCCACTAGTTTTAATGTTAAAGTATTACAATTATTAACACTTCGATGATAAATTAAGTTTATTGGTTCATATTTTACTTCTCCATTAGAATCTAAAGGAAACTTGCAAATGATATTACTTTGTCGTTCATCAATGAAAGTATCACAAATAAGATTGCATGATAGATAAACGAAATCGGAGATTCCTAGATCTTTAGATCTGACAAAAGGCTTATCATTAGAACAATCCAAAATTCCATCAATCTTCACAACACTAATACTACTAATTTTTAAATCTTGTGGAAATTGAAATGTCTTTTCATTTGTTCGATATATATTTAAGAAGAGACTTGTCATTCTTAATTAAAGATTCAATTTATTTGAATAATTTATTTTATCTTATAATTTCCGAAGGAAATCAAGAAAGTATCGTAATTTAAATACTTTTATATTTTTCAAACATTTTAAATACCTAGGAATAAATTAAAAAATGAGTGATTTCAGTGACTACAGTATCAAAAATTATTATCCAGAAAGAAATAACAATCCTTTACTTCCCCAAAGTATAAGAGGATGTATTATTGGAAAGAGTGGATGTGGAAAGACTAACTTACTAATGAATTTACTCCTTGATTCACCCACTTCCAGGGAAGGAAGCTTTGCTAACGCTAATGGTAAAGGAGAAGAATATCTTGATTACAATAATTTATACATCTTTAGTACAACTTTATTTCAACCTTGTTATCAAGCATTAATTAATGGACTTAGTGAAGGATTAAGTAAAAAAGAAATTAGAGAGTGTTTCAAAAAACAAGACTTCATAATTGAGGAAAAAGAAAATGTAAAATCAACAATAAACGTTGTGAGTAGTGATTCTTTAGAAGATATTCCAGATCCTTCATCTTTAGATGTAAATAAGAAGACTCTAATAATTTTTGATGATCTTTTATTAGAAAAACAAAATAAAATAGAGCAATATTATACTAGAGGAAGACACTCTGGAGTGGATTGTTTTTACATTTCTCAAAATTATATAAAGCTTCCAAAGAATACAATTAGAGAAAATGCTAACTTCTTCATAATATTCCCACAAGATAAGTTGAATTTAGATTACATCTACAGGGATCACGCAAGTGAAATCAAGAAAGATGAATTTCTTGAATTTACTAGAGAAATATTCCAAAAGAAGTATAATTTTTTAACAATTGATAAGACTTCAGACATTGATGAGGGAAGATTCAGAAAGTGCTTGAAATATTTTTACATCTTCTAAAGAATCCAAGAAATCTTCGATTTTATTTATTTTGAGTTATACTCTTCTGAATGTAAGCAATTTGTTCTTCTGGTGTTCTTTTTGTATTCTTTTTGGAAATATCAATTACTTTTATTTTTGAATTTATTTTTGAATTATCTATTACTTCTTCTTTATGATTTTCTTTGGATTCACTTATGGAACTTAAGGATTCAATATTTTGACAATCCTTCGGATCTAGAAATCTCTGATTTTGAAATCTACCTTTATTATCTCTAGTTTTCTCAATCCTCTGATTACCTTCACATCCTTCAAATGAAGTGTTTGCAAATTTTCTAATCGTTTTATTTAGATAATCTACGCTACACCCAATTTCTCTACAGAATTTGCTTTTCTTGACATAAATGTTTTTATGATTGTAATCATTCCAGGCATCATATATTTTTCTATTACTCATTTAAACATTTTAAAAAATTTCAATTGATTCTATTGGATGCTATTTGATACTAATGGATACTATTGGATTGTAAGGGATACTATTGGATTGTAATGGATACTATTAATTAAAATAAGAGAAAAAAATTAATTATATAAATGGAAGGATCTCCTAAAGATTCACCTGTGAATTGCAGTCAATTGAAATTACAAAGCTTTGTGAATGATATTCAAAAGATTGATGGTAATAAGAACCTTGATTTCTCAGAAATATTGGAATATACTAAAAATGAATACACTAAAGAAACAGCTCAAAATTACTTGGATGCTTTAGAAAAAATGATTGCAACCATTGATGAATCCAAGCTATCTCAAAGTGATAAATACAGTTATAAATATGCTTTTACCAAGCATTTAACATCAGAATGTAAAAGTGAGTGTAAGAGTATAATAATCAATTGTCTAGGAATTTCAAATAAGAAAAAATCTATGATGCTCAAAGAAACACAAAAAGAATTTCAAAAAGAGAGAGATGAACACAATGAACTCAGGAAGAAGTATAATGAAAAACAAAAGGAACAAATAGTAGAAGTACCTTCAATTGATCTTTCTCTTACTCTAAAGAATAAGAAAACTTTAACAAATCGAGAATGCCTAGATTTTCTCAATGATCTGGATATAGATGATACACTTAGTGATAAGTTTAAAAGAGTTAGTGTTTCAGAAGACTTTCCAAATGTTTCAAGAGCTTACGTTAAAAAAGGAACAACTAAAGAGAATAACATTATTCAACGTCAGCAAACTTCCTCGAGAAGTGAAAAACCAAAATCCTGAAGATCTTCACAATCCAATACCCATTTGAAAAATGTTTTTGGTTAGAGACCGATACCTAAATAAATACTTGGTAAATCTTTCTTTTTTATCTTTTTTCTACGAATTAATTCATCTAAAATAGCATGAATCTTGTTGAATTCCCCATTATTACCAGCTTGATAAGAACCTACTGATAATATTAATGAATCCATAAGAGCATTAATATCTTCAGGTAAAAAGTTGTACTTTTCTGAATCTTTCAGATTTGGTAAAATTATTGTTTGATTAATCGAACTTCCTGTAGTTGTTGAACTACTTTGAGTTCTAGAAGTAAAATAATTATCTTTTATGAATTTCCATTTATCACTTGGATCAGCATTATATCTTTTACTACTTTTATCAAATTTTTGATACAGTGCATCTGAGCAAAGTAAGATTTCTCGATAATTTTGAGTATCATCATTCTTAATTTTATTGAGATCTGGAGATTTTTTAGTTAGTAATTCCATTAGACCTGGAGTTGCAATGTAAACTGAATTATTGATTTCCATTGTATTATCATCAAATATTATTTCTTTATTTCCAATAGTATAATTCTTAGCTGATGGATTATACCTTATAGAATATCCTGCATTACTTTTATCTCTAGGATCTTGAAGATAAGTAGCAATTAAATTGCTTACCTTGATTGATGGACTTTGACTTTTTAAACTATTTTGAATTTGTTTTGTAGGAGTCGTGATATTTTGAGATGCATGAGATGCTATTGCTTGAGAAGTCATCGGAGATCCTTTAAATTTCACAAGTGAATCCGAAGGAGATCCTTTGAAACTATTAAGAGTTTGAACTATCTTATTCTTTTCATCTATGATTTCTTCTTGTAGTTTCTTATTTGATTCTAATATTGGTTTGAATACTTCTATACGATGATCTTCTACGTTTTCTAAATTGCTGCGCTCTTCTAAATTCTTGAATTTGTGTTCTTTTCTATTCTTCAAGAATGAATTTATTATCTCATTCCTTTTCTTGGGATCATAGATTTCTACTGAAGTTGGAGGCATTTTTTGAAAAAGTAATTTATTTATATTTGAAGAATCCGGAGACTTACAATCTTTATTTAAATTCGAAGAATCCGGAGATTTACAATCTTTATTTAAATTCGAAGAATCCGGAGATTTACAATCTTTATAAAAATTATTGTATTTATAAATGGAAGAAATTACTCAAGATGTAAGTTTCCAAAATATTTCTTTAAATTCAACACCTGTTGAAGAAGAAGATCTAAAGAAAATGAAAAGAGATGAAGTTCGTAGAAAAGTTGCAATGATTGGAAGTGAATTGAGAAAATACATTCTCAAATCCAAAGAAATCCAAACTATGAGAAAACAAGAAATGATTGACTTTATTATGAAGTTTAGAGACATTACTTTCGCTGAGTGTGAAATTTGAATTTTTCTTGAAAAAAATTTTTCTATATAAAAAGGAAGTCCTACATCCTTCTAAGATTTGAAAAAGTAATTATTTTTGAGAAAAATCATCTGACAATGTCGAGAGATGAACTTCTCCGTATAGTTAGAAAAATTAATAAAAAGAAAAGATTACTAATGACTGATGCTCAAATGAAAAAGATGAAGGTGGATGAAATGAAGCAATTTATTAATGTTCATTCTCAAGAAAATCAAGAAAATCCATTACCACCTCCAGATGAGATTTTTCCTATGGATGATTTGATTTTTATGGAACAAGAAGATAGAGAAAATGCTAACTCAAGAGTAACAAATTATAGAAGCAAGAACAACAAAGATTTTCTAGAAAATCCTTTTGAATTGATCGAAGAGAAAGGTATTGAATTTTACATGGATCTTGTAAAAAAAAGATTGGCTTCTTTTCTCAAGAAGAAGCAAAATACTGTAGTCAACGACATTTACAAAAAAACCAATGTTAAAATAATGCTTTATTTAGAATGTGAAACAAAGAAGCCTGATTCTACTGATGCAGCAAAGTTTCATGTCAACACTACAAGTCAAATTTTACATTCTGGTGAAAGTAGGGAAGAATTCTATCAAGCAGCATGTAGCACATTAATGAATGACGTGGAGAATAGAGAACATCATGCTTCAGGATTAGTGATAACTAGGTTTTTGAGATTGACTATGTTTCAAACTAGAACTGATGCAATGAGAGGAGCTTCTTACATACCGAATCCTCAGTTTGTTATTAGTAAAAGGTCAGTTTTAAATATCCAGAACAAAGACAACATGTGTTTCAAGTGGTGTATTCTAGCCCATTTACACCCTGCTACTAGAGATAAAGAAAGAGTTACTAAATACACGCCTTTTAAGGATGAATTGAATTTTGATGGACTTGAATTTCCTTTCAAATTTGAAGATATTGAAAAATTTGAGGGTATGAATAATTTAAGTGTTCATGTTTTTGCATATGAATATTCTATTTCAAATTATGCTGAAACGAGAAATAATTACCAACCTACACCCGATGATTATGAACATAGAATATATAAAATTCGTCATTCAACTTATAAATGTGAAAAAGAAAGAACTGTTAACCTCTTTTATAATGAAGATTCAGAAGGTAATGGACATTTTAGTCTTATCACAAATTTAAGTAGACTTCTAAGTAGAAGTAATGGGGATAACATGAAATATTATTGTTGTAGATGTTTATCATATTACTATAACCAAGAAAAGTTAGATAGACACTTTGAGAATTGTGAAAATACACCACCAATTGAGCATAGATTATCTCGTAAAAACATTGTTGAATTCGTTAATCATCAGAATACTCAAAAGCATCGTTATGTTATCTATTCAGATTTCGAAAGTTTGATAGAAAAAATTCATAATCCAAGGGAGCTTACTGGTGAAAAAAAGGAAAAAGATAAATGGACTAAGAATATTGGAAAACATGTTCCATCTGCATATTGCATTTTAGTAGTTGATTCGTATACTAAGACTATATACGACATCGAGTCTTATGTTGGTTATAATGCTGCATTAAAGTTTAATACATCAATTATTGAAATTGTTCGAAATCTTATGAGCATTGAAGATATTGCTTGTAGAGATTTGTCTTCAATAGAAAAGGAAGAATTCTATGCATGCAGAAGTTGTCCTATGTGTGATGTTGTTTTTGACTCTTCAAATATGAAAACAACTAAAGTGAAAGATCATGATCATTGGACTGGAGAATATCGTGGTCCATTATGTGGAGAATGTAACTTGAAGAAAAAGAAAAATAAGTTCATCCCAGTATTCTTTCACAACCTAAAAGGCTATGATTCACATCTCATTCTCGGAGATCCTATGAGTATTAAGTTTCTGAGAAAAAATGATGTAGGTGTGTCAAATATTTCTGCTAACTCAGAGAAATTCATCAGTTTTAGTTATCATTTACCTTCTTTGACAGAAAATATTTGGGAAACATGTGAAGTAAGATTTCTAGATTCGATGTGTTTCATGTTATCTTCATTGGATAAACTTGCAGAAAATTTAGATGATAATCAAATGAATACATCAAATAATTATTACTCCACTCAAGGTAATGATGTCTTCGAAACTATGAGGAAAAAGGGTGTTTATCCATATGAATATATTAACTCATTCGAGAGATACAAAGAAACTGAACTCCCAAGTATTTCTTCGTTTTATGATAGCCTCAATGAAAAAGAATGTACAACTAAGGAATACTTGTATGCAAAGTTAGTTTGGAAAAAAATGGGATGCTCTAGTTTAGAAGATTATACTAGAATATATATGATTAATGATGTGCTCCTTTTGGCAGATGTTTTTGAGAACTTTAGGGATGTTACTCGATATGTCTATGAATTAGATCCTTGCTGGTATTATACAAGTCCAGGATTATCTTGGGATGCTATGCTAAAATACACTAAAGTTAAACTGGACACTATTAACGATACTGAGAAGTTTTTCATGATTGAAAATGGTATTAGAGGTGGAATTGTGAATGCTGTTAAAAGGTATACGAAAGCTAATAATAAATATATGAAGAATTTTAATCCTAAACTATGTTCAAACTTCCTTTTGTATTTAGATGCAAACAATTTATATGGTTGGGCAATGAAATTGAAATTACCTCAAAGCAACTTTGTTTTCGAAAGTCAAAAACAACTTAGTATTTTAAATATTTCCATGAATGAAGTAAGCAAAGTAATGATTCAGAAATACATTGAAAACCTGCATAGACAAGGAAAAGGTTGTATATTAGAAGTAGACTTCGAGTATCCTACAGAAATTCACAAGATGCATAATGAATTCCCTCTATGCCCTGAAATCAGAGACTTTGGTAATGGAATCAAAAAGTTGTGTAATACTTTAGAAGGTAAAACAAATTATGTTATTCATTATCAAAATTTGCTACAAGCTTTAGATCTTGGAATGAAATTGAAAAAAATTAAGAGAATTCTTAAATTTGATGAATCTAATTGGCTTGCGAGCTATATTGATTTGAATACTAACCTTAGGAAAAAAGCTAAAAATGATTTTGAAAAAGACTTCTTTAAGTTGATGAATAATAGTGTTTTTGGGAAAACTATGGAGAATGTTCGTAATAGAGTAGATGTAAAGTTGGTGTATTCTGGTGAGTATGAATGTATGGAAAATGGTAAAATGCATTACATTTCAAAGAAAGATAGAATAACTAAGTTAGCTAAGAAACCTAACTTTAATAGGAATATAATAATAAACAAAGAATTGAGTTTTGTTGAAATGGCTCAAACTAAAATAGTACTAGATAAGCCTATTTATGTTGGCTTTGCTATCCTGGAGTTGAGTAAGTGGCTGATGTACGATTTTCATTACAATGTTATGAAGAAAAAATATGGAGATAACATTAAATTATGCTATCAGGATACTGATTCCCTTATTTATGAAATTTTTACATCTGACTTTTATGAAGACCTATTAGAAGATTCTTCATTAAAAAAATATTTCGATTTCAGTGAATATCCTAAAGTTCATCCATTGTATAATGAAGAAAATAAAAAAGTTGTTGGCAAATTCAAAGATGAATTAAATGGATTAATAATGCAAGAACTTTTAGCCTTGAAACCCAAACAATATGCATATAAAATTGCTGAGGAAAGACGTCAAGAGTTTGTAGATTATTACAATAAACGAATTAAAGATGAAATAAAGAATCCTAAACTTCCGAAAGTTCCAAAGCCTGGTGATGAGGTTAAAAAGAGTAAAGGAATAAAGAAAAATGTTGTCAAGAAGTTAAAAGTTGAAGATTTTCGAGAAAGTCTTTTCAATAAGAGTATTGTTAGAAAGAAACAATGTTGTATTCGAAGTATCAAACAACAATTATACACTCAAGAACAGGAAAAAGTTGTATTTGATAATGAATTGACTCAAGCGAAAATGCTACAATTCAAAAGAGTTATTATTCCAGATTCTTTTGAGACTCTGGCATATGGTTATAAAAATTGAGATAAAACACTACTTTGAAAATCATATTTTTCTAATAATTTTAAAAGTAGTAAACAATAATAACCACAATGATGTGTTCCAAAATCTTGAACTTTGAATGTTGAAAGCTCTATTTTATCTTTTTTATTTCTACTCTTGAGATATTCTTGAAGTTGTAAAGGAGGATCTAATCCGAAAGAATCAAAATAAAATATTTTATCTTTCATTTTGGAATAACAAACCCAATGAGTACCTTTACCACTAGAAGAATCTAAATTAATTATACCTACTTCTTTATTTTTAATCTTTGTAGGTAAAGTATCTCTCATAAAGATTCCTCTGAAGTTTCTTATCTTTAATAATTTTACAAGTTCTTCAAGATCATAATTTGTCAGAGGTTTCAAATTTTTTGAAAAGATCATTTATTTAGCATTATTTTTATTCACCGTTCTAGCGCATTTTTCTCGACCATCTCGACCACTGGATTTCGACCACATTCTAGAGTAACGCACTTTTCGACCTTTTACCATTTTTGAAAATTGTTGAAAATGACACATTTTTGAAGAGCTAAGACTTGTTTATGTTAAAAATAAGCCTTAAAATGGCTTAAAAATGAGAAAATTGAGAGTGGTCGAAAAGGTGCGGTAGAACGGCAAAATACATATTATTGATTTCAACTTACTTATTTGATTACTTGATTGTCCGACGTCATTCCGACTGCGTCGAGATGCGGACCAACTCTCTCCATAGTGTTCGGCTTAGCCTTGCCAATGTTGACCAAGCCGACTTCTCCTCGAGAATACCGATTCTTCTCCGTGTTGCCCTGGTGGTAGGCTTCTCGTGGACAAATTTCGCGATCCAGAGCTTGACTATGTCCGACCACATTCTCTTGGGTCTCCCTCTTGCCCTTCACCAGCATCGTGGATCCCATTCTGAAACAATTCTGCTCCACCTCGTGTCCGACATCCTTGCGACATGTCCAGCCCAACTGAGCAGCTTCCTCCGAACTAGCAAATCAATCGAAATGGATCCTGATTGGCGTGAAAGCAGATAATGTCCAGAATTTCTTTGGAGTCGTTGGAGAGATTCCTTAAAAGGGCACGAAGTTTCGCAACCGTAGAGCAAGGCCGGAACAATGTTCTGGTGTACTAGCTCTCTTTTTCCTTTTGCTGGAATGTGAGGAAATAGAGGCTTTCATTTGTAGAATGCCGCCCAAGCTTCCTTGATTCTTCTGGAAACCTCCTCCTTCAACGAACCGTCGATCGCGGTGAAACTACCCAAGTATTTAGCACCAGCTACTGATGAGCAAACAGAACCACCGGAAAATATGGGGTCTTTGGTAGCGTAGTCGTTGTGTACGATCATCGTCTTCGTTGGGTTGATTTCTAGACCATGGTTTCTAGCCTTTTCTTCGAGTTGATTCAGACGCCGGTTTATTTCTTCTGAGGAACTATCAATTAGCACCACGTCGTTTCAACTCGAGTCGTTTCAAAATCTTACCATCAACTCGTATACCTTCACTATGCTTGTCGGCCTCATCGAGAATCACTTGGAGAGAAAATACGGACAGGGATGGTGATGCCGAGTCACCTTGACGCACCCCTCTTTTCAATGGAATTTCGATTGCCTTCCCATGGATTCTTATTTCTGAATTGATTTACTGAATTGATAAGGTAAGGCGGAACGCCAGCGATGTGTAAAATTATACAATTTATTATAACAAAGGTATGTGGTAACTGCATCTAATGTAATCATGTAAAGCTCACTGGTCGATTCGAACGCGTCCAAATTTTTGGTTTAAAGTATTCAGAAGCAGGCTAACAGAGAAGAAATATGTTTACCGTATACAAAATAGTTGAAACATAAGCGTAAATGTTTTTTAATTCCACTATTTCGGCCACTATTCGCGGATCTAACGAGACGGCTACAAAGGGCGATGGATGCAATCAGCTTCTACGCCAACTGCACACAATCGATGTGGAACGAGTCATGAATAATAAGTTGATGAAATGGCTCGGACATGTCGCCCGGATGCCTGCAGAAAGGTGATGCCGAAAACTAACAGAATTAGACCCGAGGGACAAGAGCGAAGGGAAGACCGAAAGCGCGCTGGTCAAATCAAGTCAAAGACATGGTTGCACCCTTCACTCACAATTGCTCAACTACGCGGAGGCTAAGAAGAAGACTTGGAATCCTTGCTTGGTCCAAGTTGACAAGGAAGAGCCGTTCGGAATAGAAGGCGTTAGACCGCTTCTCCTCTGCAGAGGCCTCTGGAGAATGAGTCGGGCTTCAAATTATCCAAAGTAAGTAAGTATCCTATCATTTCAATTTTAATTTATTTTAATGACCTTGCCTCTAATGAGCTTGAAAAAGTGTCGTTTTAGACTTTAATTTAGCACTATATTTTATTTCAATTGTCGCGAGGAAACCTGGACTGCCAAAGTTTGAATAATTCCTATTAAAAGCTCTTTCGTCCGTCGCCGAAGCGCGTTTTTTTCTCAACCGGCGAGTTCGAATTCACAATTGGCTCATGTCGCTAAAAATAAATCAGAGTCCGAAAAATTAATGTTTCATTGGAAGTATCCATAATTTTTATCCAAAACATAAATTAATTGCCAGCGTATTGTTTTCAGGTACTTTTTATATTTTTATATTGTTAATTATATTTCATTTTAGACTCTCTGGGCCAACTGGAATGTGATTTTCAGCATTCATACTCAAGTGTGACACCGAATTAGATTATTAACGATTTGATAAGCTCTTAGTCACGTAAGTCATTCCATATAAAGCCGGAATCGAATCGAGATTCGATTTATAAGATTCGCGAATAGTATATCGTTCAGAAAGCAACTTTCAGATCCACAAGTAACCTAAGGAAATATTATATATTTTAAGTAAACTGAGTTAATGAATAGTTTAAATTTATTATAATTAATATAAAAAAACATTTGACAGCTTAAACATGAATATTATTTAACAGAATAATGGTAAACCCGTATGTTTGAATTGATTAAATTAAATCGGAGAACAGGACTTTAAAATTTTTATTTACACGATTTTCTCTTCATTAATTATCTTTGATAGAGACATTGGCTAATTATTTCTCGAAAAAATTCATCTTTTGTAAGATCGAAACATTTATAGTTATTAATTTCTGTAAAAACCTAAACGAAAAATTACTGTTTTTTAAAGTTCCCGTTTATTATTAATTGCTAATAATATTTAAGAATCATACAACTTCCACCCTTTATCTTTTTGTCTATTTTTAAATCTAATAAAAACTGAATTTATATAATATATGTTGTGGTGAGCACTTGATCACTGTTTCACTCTGCATTTTCAAAAGTGTCACAGATATTTTATTAATATTATCCCCTCCCCATACGTGATGACCTGGGCAGTCATTTGTCATAATTATTTGGTATTTAAACCATTCCTATTTTATTATGAGAGTCCAAGTTCTAGTTAAGTTATTATCCTTATCTAATCCTCATATTTATATTGTCTTGTCCTGTCCTATCCACACACTTAATAAATATTATATATCTTATACTATTTAAGAATATAAAAGTGGCGATCAGGAAAGTTTATTTTAGAACTCTAAATATTCTCTCGTGATTGTTTTTATTGTTGTTTAATTAAATTGAGATTGTACGAAAATGGCAGATCCAGCGCAATTAGCTGAATTCTTAGCATTAATGAAGCTCCAGATGGAAGAAACGCAGAAAATGAACCTCCAATGGCAGAAGCAGGTAACTACATTATTAAGTGCAAAATCAGAGAGGTCAAACGGAGAAGCGGCGACCATCAGTGCTATCGCTAGCAGGATGGAGGAGTTCGACTTCAATATTGATGAAGGCCGAACATTTGAAGGTTGGTTTGAGAGGTATCGAGGCATGTTCGAAATCGAAGGTTCTGGGCTGAGTGACGAAGGTAAGAGACAGCTTTTGCTCTCAAAACTGTCCCATAACTGTTATGAGCAGTTGATCGGGAACATAGCCCCGAAAAGTCACACAGAAATCCCATTTAAGGATATTTGTGAACAGCTGAGGGATATGTTCAGCACCAGAGTATCAACCTTGGCGCGACGCTTCGCGTGTACTAAGTTGAGAAAAACCGATTCAGTGCTTGAATATGTAAACACTGTGAATCGTGTTGTGGAGAACGCTAAGCTGGAGGAAATGACAACGGAGGACTGGAAGGTATTTTATTTTATTATTGGTCTACAGGATTCGAGAGATGAAAAGATGCGTAATCACCTAATTAGTATCGTTGAAAGAAACGATAGGAAGGTCACGATTAAGGACCTTTATGCCGAATGGGTAAAAGTTGAAAGTTTAACTAGAGATTCGGAGGCGTTGAATACCCCAAATGTTTATGTGGTAAAGAAGGACCACGGTCAGGTTAAAAGAGGGGAGGATCAACGGAAGGTGAGAGGCGGTGAAGTGGTGGATAGACGGAAGAAGGAGGACAAGGAAAGGATGAGAATCAAGTGTTTCCGATGTGGCAAGTTGGGTCACATGAAAAAGAACTGCCGGGTAAGATTGTATTCGAATGGTGTTAAAGCCCAGTCGGTAAATGTGTCGAGGCAGTATGTAAACTGTATGTTGAACGGAGTCCGGATACCGTTTCAAATTGACACGGGGGCTGATATAACGTTAATAGGCGAGTCAGAGTGGAGGAAACTCGGATGTCCACTACTGGAGAGCGTGAACATGGAAGTAAGTTGCGCTAATGGTTCGAAGTTGAATTTAAAGGGCAGATTCTTGGCGGATATCGCGCTTAAGGAGATTTCGGAAAAAGGGTGGATCTATGTCAGAGACCACGGTAACCTTTTGGGATTGGATCTGATAAGTACGAGTGAGTGTATGCGGCACCATTTAAGTATGATGGGTGATCCAGTAGTTAATGAAGTCTCATCGAGTATATACACCGAAGAGTTAAAAAAGAGTTTTAGTAAGGTGTTTGAAAGTTCCTTGGGGAGATGTAATTTCGAGAAAGCTTCCCTGAGTGTGGTTGCGGATAGCAAGCCAGTGTTTAAAAAGGCAAGACCGGTGCCCTACGGAGCAATAGAAATTGCAACGGCGGAGATAAACCGATTGGTTGGTTTGGGTGTTATTGAAAAGGTTGAACATAGTAAATGGGCGGCACCGGTTGTATACATTAAGAAAGCGAATGGGAGTACCCGCTTATGCGCGGATTTCAGGACTGGCCTAAATGCGGCCCTAGAAGATAATAAACATCCGCTTCCCACACCGCAAGACATTTTCGCTACCTTGAATGGTGGATCATATTTTTCACAAATCGATTTTGCCGATGCATATCTGCAGGTGGAGTTGGATGACCATGCGCAGAAATTATGTGTGATAAATACGCATTTGGGTTTATTTAGATATAAGCGAATGCCGTTTGGTGTCAAAACGGCTCCAGCTATTTTTCAAGATATTATGGATAAGTTAATATCGGGTATACCAGGCGTGGCTGCGTATTTGGACGACGTAATCGTTGTCGGAAATGATTTAAGCTCACATTTGAGTACGTTAAAGTTGCTTTTTGAAAGAATTGATAAGTATGGGTTCCATGTCAGACTGGATAAGTGTAAGTTCGCACAACCAAGAATAGAGTTTTTAGGTTTTATTATTGATAAGAATGGGAGAAGACCAAATCCCGAGAAGACCGAAGTTATTAGAAAAATGAAGGAACCAGGTAATAAAAAAGAGCTACAGTCGTTTTTAGGTATGATCACGTATTATTCCGCTTTTATACCACAAATGAAACCTCTAAGGGGCCCGTTGGACAGATTGTTACAAAAGAACGCGTCATGGTGTTGGTCCAAGCGGGAAAGAGAGAGTTTCAGGAAACTAAAAGACATCCTAGGTTCCGATTTGAATCTGACGCATTATAACCCCCAATTCAAAATTATACTTGCGAGCGATGCGTCGGAGTATGGTGTTGGCTGTGTTATTTCACATGTTATGCCAAATGGCGTCGAAAAACCAATCGCGCACGCTGCAAAGTCGCTAAATTCAGCCGAAAAGAATTATTCACAGATCGAGAAAGAGGCATTGGGTATTATTTTTGGAGTTAAGAAATTCCACAAATTCCTTTTTGGAAGGCATTTTACACTGAGGACAGATCATAAGCCATTACTAGCAATTTTTGGATGTAAAAAGGATTTACCCGTGCACTCCCAAAACAGGTTGGTAAGGTGGGCTACGGTGTTGATGGGATACTCCTACGACATAGAGTACATTAACACAAAGTCTTTTGGCAATGCGGATGGGTTATCGAGACTAGCACAGTCACGAAGCTTAATAAATGAAGATATCGTTATTGCGGAACTAAATTCGGGTGAAAGTTATCTAAGATCGAGTTTTAGTAAGTTACCGATTATGGCAAAGGATGTTAGCAAAGCTACAGTGGAAGATAGACTTCTAAGAAAAGTATCGGAATATGTTAAAAAAGGAAATTGGCCGGGTAAGAATAGAATAAATGCGTTTGAGAAGCCGTTCCACGATAAAAGGTTCGAGTTAACCGTTCTAGAAGGTTGTTTGGTGTGGAACAGTCGTGTTGTGATTCCAAGAGTCTTACGGAAGGTAGTTTTAAAACAGCTTCACGAAAATCATCCAGGAATTGAACGAATGAAACAGTTAGCACGAACGTGCGTATATTGGCCAGGTATTGATAAAGATGTGGCTACCACGGTTAGAGGGTGTGTAAATTGTGAATTAAATCGGAAGACGTGTCCGAAAGCCGACCCGTGTGCGTGGCCAAAACCCGAAAGAGCATGGAGCAGAATCCATTTAGATTTTGCGGGACCAGTAAATGGTAAATTTTTGTTCGTTGCGGTCGACGCTCTAACAAAGTGGCCAGAAGTTGTATTGACAAAGTCAATCACGACAACATTTACGTGTGAAGTGGTAAGAAAGTTCATTTACCGTTATGGAATTCCAGACGTTGTGGTATCGGACAATGGAACACAGTTCACTTCGAATGAATTTCGTAAGTTGATGATGGAGTTCGGTATACATCATATACGCTCTCCCGCGTATCACCCCCAGTCGAATGGACAGGCGGAGCGATTTGTTGACACTATCAAGAGAGGGTTGCGGAAGATCCAGGGATCAATCATCACCCAAGAAATGATAGATAGTTTCTTATTTACTTATAGGTCCACACCGTCGGAAATACTTGGTAATAAGTCACCTAGTGAATTGTTTTTAGGTCGAAAGTTAAGAACAAAGATGACATTACTCATTCCAAGAAAGCCAGACTCGTTATCAAGAAACGAGAAGCAAACAAAATTCCATATTGGCGATAAAGTCTATGTTAAGGTGTACAAGACAAACAGTTGGAGCTGGGTTCCGGGTATAGTTAAAAGGGTCATCGGAAACGTGACTTATTTCGTTGAATCAAGAAATGGTTTAAGTAAGTATCACCAAAATCAAATGATACGACGATCTTCGGATCACGAGTTTTGTAATTCAGCATTGAGTGAGGCATTTATGTTACCCGAAATTTCGAATTTTACAGATGTTTCAAAGGGGAGTGAGACGGTTGTTAAAGACACAAATGTTGAAGATCGTACAGCAGACAGCAAGACGGAAGTTGAGAAGGCTACACGTTGGGACAAGGAAGAAAATTTTTTACTAAATTTGCCCGTCCCCCCTTCACCTCTTGTTTCCCCGTCTAATTCAAATGTGACTGTGCACGGAGAAGTTACGTCAGAGAAATTCCCGATCCTGCGGAGGAGCACGAGACGTAGAAAAGCTACGGAACGTTACAGTCCTGCTGTAAACATGGTAGTTGGCCATGAGGACGAGTCTCCTACTCCACGAACCCGCCGAAAGGTGCCGTTTTTGGCCCTGCGTCTTGTTTAGCATGGGAGGTGTTGTGGTGAGCACTTGATCACTGTTTCACTCTGCATTTTCAAAAGTGTCACAGATATTTTATTAATATTATCCCCTCCCCATACGTGATGACCTGGGCAGTCATTTGTCATAATTATTTGGTATTTAAACCATTCCTATTTTATTATGAGAGTCCAAGTTCTAGTTAAGTTATTATCCTTATCTAATCCTCATATTTATATTGTCTTGTCCTGTCCTATCCACACACTTAATAAATATTATATATCTTATACTATTTAAGAATATAAAAATATACATGTTAATTTTATTAATATATTATTATACATTCTATAATTAAAATATAAACCCGTTAAATACTGAGTATTAGGGAAAAATAACAATAAATATAAACTTATAACAATCAATTTAAAATATAGACTGATTTCTCTTCTTTCCATACTCTTTCGGTTTCCACTGTAAGGCTGCAGGATTTATCCTTAATTTCTTTTTCGAGTCTTCTATCCTTTTTTCATATACAGCCTTCTTTTCATCGCTTATAACAATCACATATTGTCCTTTATAATATTTGTAGAGATCGAGTTGCTGTAAATTTGAATCATTAAATTAAATTTCGGTAATTATTATTTTTCAAGGAGAGATGATTTAAAAAAAAAACTGCACAAAAACCCGACATAAATTCTCCTGAATAATTTTAAAAAATAAAATTATAAATAATGGACACGCCACAACCATATAAATTTCTTTGGAAAGTAAAAGCTGAAAGCTATATTGGAAAACTGCAATGGAGCAATCTCAGGAAATAATAATATAAAGATCCGCTCAATTTACAAAAAATTCAAAACATTTTTTGGTTAATTGATTTTCTTAAATAAATATTGCAAATATTTAATATAATAGAAAATATTTCAAAGCAATAGTGAAATCATTTCTGTAAAACTACCATCTGCGTAAAAATTTAAAACAATTATATAATAAACTAATAAAAATAGAAATAAACATACAATTTACGCCACGATTGTGTTTCCATTAAGATTATAATGATGAAACAGAAAAATTCGTATTAATTTTTACTTCAAAAAACTATTTCAATGTCGTTCCCTAAATATTTACTTCAAAAATATATTAATTACATGACAATTCCCATTATATTAAACGAAATATACAAATTTATAATTTTGACATTGTTAATATTTTAATTTCTCAATAATATTTTTAAGACTGGAACAAGTACAGGGAAACTACTACATTCAAGAGGTAAATACTTACTTGCAATGTTGAAACAACGTCTTCCTTTTTAATCGCAGTTGCTGCGGAGAGATCTTGTACTGTTATTTCACAATCGCCATTGAACTTATGCTTAAAAGCAAAGAGCTCCTTCATAATAGCCATTGACCAGTACGATCGATATGATAGCTAGAAAAAATATCAAATAACAAACTTAAATTGTTATATAAATACCAGTCCTAAATCTGATAAAGGCTTTTCAGGTGATCCAGTCTTCTGCTCAATTTTGGACAATTCGTAACTGAATTCGATTAATAAACTTCCATAACCCTTTTTCTGAAATGGGGGCAGCACAAGAATACAAGCAACGTTATACTCTTCTGCTGATTCCTTTTCCTAAATTATTTATCAATAAAATTTTAAAATAAAATAAATATAAACCTTTGAAAAATATCCGACAATGTGATGCCCTTTTTCGTCTTCTTCGGTTAAAACATAAAATAAAAATGGGTCCGTGTCGTAATACAAAGTCTTATGATCAAGGAATAGTTTGGCAAGCAAACACAGATTTTGTGCATAGCTCTAAAATAACAAATATTTATCTAATTTATATGTTTCAAACCTTATTTTTCCTGCCGTCGATTTCAAAAAATGATAATTTGTCATGGCTATATATTTGATTTCCAGGAGGATGACACAAATTACACTTTTGCTGAAAAAATTCAACAAATTATTGTTGAGAATGCAGAAATACTCACCAAATGCCTTTTCAACACTGTTTTACTTTTCAAATATTTTAAACAAAATTCACAAATATAAATACATTCCAGATGAGTAAGTTGTTGTGGATATGGCGAAAAATACCAAGGTTGTATTCGAGATTTTCCAAGTTCTATACATTCTATATTTCTAATCCTTGTCATTGCATCTTCGGAGTGACCAACCATAGTCATTGAACCACGCAAACTTGGTGCTTCAAGTAAAATGTACAATATAGAGCATAACTATTAGTAATACCATTAGAACCGTTTGTAGTTGTTGGAACATCGGCATCATTCTTTATATCATCATTTGGAAGCAATGGAATTTTTCGTTTACGAGTACCACCGGAATTCTTCTTCGATATTTCGGCTTCCGAAGAATTATCATGTACAGGGACATGACCTTTTTTACCTCCCTTCTGTGGCATTTTCAGTGTGCTCAAATCCAACAAATCTTGAGTAACCCATTCATCAAGTCTACGATTATATGAAATAAAACAAATCTTTATTTTAAACAATACCTTCTGTTGCAATCAATGTAGTGAACATAAAACCTAACAGTTGAATTTACTGTTCTCCCTCTTGTTATTATTTCCGCTTGTCCTTAATTTAATAACTAATTTTGACATAAAAAACTTTAGCATACTCCATTCATTCTGGGAAACCATTTTAACGTTTATTCTACATCCTTCCACAACCTTGTCTAATAGATTTGTATTTACCAGTTTTTCTTCCGCCTTTTCTGAGTTTTCGGTAGTTTCCGTATGATCGTTATTGTCATTGTTCATAATTTCCAATCTCTAAATCTACCAAATGTATTAACTGTGATGAAATAACAATTAAGAAGTATAAAATTATTTATTATAACAATAAACAGAAAAATGAATACAAGTCAAACAGTAAATAAATATTAGTATTTACAAATAATCTTACAAGGTGTTTCTGAACATATCCAGAAATAAATAACTTTATATAAACGCTAAAAAAATATGTGCAAAAAATGCACAAAAATGTTTTAAATGCCGAGGTCGTGGACGGCAAAACACGAGGCCATCTCGCTTCCTCTTCCATCCCTAATGGTATTAGGTCGGTATGGGTTTTATAATATTGTGCACATTATTGGGAAGTTTGCCTTTGGGTAAAATACACTACTGTGTTGGCTAGACGTCATAGATCTAATCTCATAACCCATAACCGTTTATGTGATGATTGATTTTATGTCACAAAAAAGTACATTGGTTTTTATGGATAATATACTTAAAAATATTAGAAAGTGGAACTTCTCCGTGCTTTTCGGTTTTTAATTGCGTATAATTTTTGATAAATATAGCTACGAACCATGAGAAATTTCCACCGAAACGATTAAAAGCCATAATTATAAAATAAAGTGTATGAATCAGTATTAAATCAGTATTATCAATATATAAGAAATTGATAATTCCAATGAACTCATAACTTAATATATTGTTATTATTAACCAAAAGAAGACCTAATTTAGGCTACTCATTAGAAATCTCAACCGTATAATAAAAATTTAAAATCTAAAATTTTGAGTACGGAACACCCAATTCATATAGATTTTTGATTACCTCGAAATTCTAACAAATACTAATAAATTATTGTTTTTTATGATTTACAGTACCGGTCAGAAGGTTGTAAACGCGGGGTTTTTTCGAGCATAACTCTACGAAAACCTTATTTTAATTTTTATTATTTTCGTATGGTATTTGTCCACAAATTTTCTATCTCAAAAACAACTGGCATTTCGGGTCAGTACCGGCTAACGAAAACCAGTTAAGCTCGAAAAACCTAGCGTTTACAACCTTTTGACCGGTACAGTAATTATGCACATCAAATAGAAAAAAGTTGTTTTCACCGTAGCGGTGTTAGACTTTTAATTTTAGGACACACATTTATTTACAGCTCTTTTTAATGTTTTATTGGTTGACATATTAGTGACAGTACATTAGAAAGATATTTTATAAGCCGAAAGAAAACACGTGAACACGTCGGAAATTAGAAAAATAAACATGGTCTAAAATTTATTATCAAAATATAAGAAATTGGATGGCCATTCTTTTTTACGAAATTATGGGCAGCACACATTGAAGAGGAATTGACGAAAAAGTTGTTTGTCGCCGTGTGGCCGCCCTTCATTTTCTCTTCTTTTATTTCTCTTCCATTAGTCCAGAATATGGAATTTCGCCCATGGCTTGTATGGTTTTCAGACAGAGTAACCCAAGTATTTTCTTTAAAGTGCTTTTCTCGGTCATGGACCGAGGCTTTTAGAGGGCGCGCCCATCACCTGTATTTATGCACTCCAGTTGGGAACTTGTAGCACGCTAAATGGATTCGTAAAAACAGAACCTGACGAACTTCATTTATTTCTATTGTACTTTTCAGAGATCAGTGACTAATGGAAGAACAAATTGAGGTTCTCGATGAGGCAGCCACTCTTTTCTATCACAATATCAATGTGTGTTGTCCCAAAAAATGAATAAAACTCATTGAAGAGGAATAGAATAAAACGTCCTTTATGGCCGTGTGGCCGTCAAAATGAGACTATTATTTTTTGCTCTTCCGTTCGCCACCGGTCTCTGAAATGTATAAAATTATGTCAAAATTTGAATTGACAGAGATATTTAAAGAGAAGGCTAAATTTACAAAAAAAAAATTAGCTTTTAATTTTCACGTGTAAGTTAATAAGATGCGTTTAAAAATTTCGAAATCGTCATTTTCCTTTGGTGTTCATGTAAATTTATATTTGTTTTTTCAATTTTTTTTCAAGCTGAAGTTCAATTATAATCTATTAATCTTTTAGCTAAACGAGTGTTCACTACAGTGTCTTTATACAATTAATTAGAATAACAATAATTTATTAACAATACTAACAATATTTTAAATAACAACGTATTATGCATAAAATTATGCCAAATAACCTGTATATTGTAACAGCACTAATTAAAACATTTAATAATATAAATTCCAAAATTGAAGAACAATTTTAAAATTAACCCAATAACTGTGCAGTCTTCCATTAAGAATCATATGTCGATCCTGGTATTGCTGATTCTGAGTGCTAACGTGATCCTCAGCAGTTAAAATGATGCCTTTCATATTGCGGGTGTCCCCAAACTTTGTTGATTTCCGTAGCATTAATAAAGCTGTAATAATTTATGGGTAAATTTATAATGACTGGATTTATAGTAATTTTATTAATATTGTGAATTATACATCGGTTATTTGAAAGTAAATTTTAGGAAAGATTGTTTGAATATTTTTTAAATATTATTTAAACCTCTTAAAAGCCTAAGGCAGCAGGCTGAAAAAAATTCAAAATTTTTTCAGCGTAAAACTCTGACTGCAAACTGACATCGTTACGGTAAATAAACTACAAGAGAATAATTTGAAAAATTATTGTTTTATAATGATTTTCAAATTTTAACAAAATTATTTGTCAATTTTAATGCTTCTATTCTTACCAAGTTACCGTAAAATATCTAGAAAATTTAAGAGCCCCTGTGTCGACGGTAGTCGAGAAAAAGTTGGACAGTCGCCAGCTAATGTAGTACCTCTTGTGCTGGCGATTGTCCAACTTTTTTCGACAATCGTCGACACCCTGTATATTTTTAATTGGCTAATCCGAACCAAAATGAAATTTGTGTCATTCTTACCATTTATCATTTAATGATTCCAATGTATCAAAGAATTGCCATTTGTAGCCTAAGTCTGAAAATGCTACTCCTCCATAAGCTTCTAATTCATGCAACCGTGGTGCTACTTTCGCTCCATTAATGTAATAACAAAACGCCTGAACATTGAAAAAATATCAAATAAATTTTGATTTAAGTTTACAGTTAATGCTTGCTGACAAACTGGCTCTGTTGTTTGAACAAGAGGACTAAATGATTGATCAAAATCGTGCTTCAGCTTAATATTTTCTTCTGGAAGTGAACACTGAAATAAAATATAACTTCTTGAGAATATCTCGATTTCTCACATTATCTAATATGAACGGCCTTGAGTGCATTACTTCGTTTCCATCCAGTTCTGGTCTAATCGTCAAAGAACGCATTCTCAATTCACGTATACACGCAAAAAGAGTCATGTTGGTCACTTTGGGAGAGTAGTTGTTGTAAATGTAATCCTGTAGTGCAATGAAGTATTCGTCTTCAAAAGATGAGCCAATGAGATCCTTTAAATGTTCTTTGTTTTTCTCATCGATGTGACGAAATACGTATTCAGAGAATTGAAACATTATGGTTGTCTAAATAAATTACTTTTAGTTTTAAAAAATATAATTTGCAGTGCCAGGTCATATTTTAGTTTTAATATATAATCTGTCTTTGATGGTAATTTTCGAGTGCGTTGAACCAAATTTCGAAATTTATTCAATGAAAATATTCGACTCGAGGTTTTTGTTTGACAAAACTATGAAGATTGAAAAAGGAGCTCATTTAAAGCTTTAGTAACTCACGTCACATAAATTAAAAGAAGGATAAAATAGCTCTTATTTTATAAAACTGATTATTGTCCTTTTCAGAGATCGGTGCCAAATGGAAGAGTAATAAAAGAAGAGAAAATGATGGGGCCACAAAAAAATTTTTCTCAATTCCTCTTAAATATGTGCTGTCCATAATTTCGTAAAAAAGAATGGCCGTCTAAAAAGAGAGGCCGTCCAAACGAGAACATCATTCCATCCTAATTTTTTTGCTCTTCCATTAGGCACCGATCTCTGAAAAGGACAATATATGTATTATAAAAATAAAAGAAATTGATAATTCATTTTCAACACTGTATCATTTTATTTATTTTTTGTCATTATTACAATTTCTCAAGTTATTGTACATTTTATTGTACATTTCAGAGATCGATGCCTAATGGAAGAGCAAAAAGAATTAAGAAAAATTATTCTCTTTTAGATAGCCACACGGCCACAGAGAACTTTTTCGTCTATTCCTCTTCAATGTGTGCTATCCATTTTTGAGACAACACACATTGATGAGATAGAGTGGCCGACCAAACGGGAACCTCATTTTGTTCTAATTATTTCCTCTTCCATTAGGCACCGATCTCTAAAAAAGACAATATATGTAATGAGTAATTTATATGGAAATAGTGGTTTCTATTATTTAATTTATCGAAAAAACGTTAAAAAACTAGGTACGTTCATAATTTTTGTTTTGTAAATATACATTCCACGCCAAAATAAAGATAATCCAAAACGGAGAGTTCAAATATCCTTTTAAAATATATAGTCGTCGCCAAATGTGATTGCCACCGCAAAATGTGGCGCACTTTTTCAATATTACCTTTTCATTTCATTTTTATGATTATTTTCTAGATTATGATCGTTCTATCCTGTTTTTGTTTAAATAAATTGAAGAATATGCTTTAGATGTTGTTTCAGTCGATGTTGAAAATGATAAGAATCATAAAAATTAAATGAAAAAATATTATTTAAAAAAGTGCGCCACATTTTGCGATGGTATTCGCGTTTCGTGACGACTATAATTTTGGATTGATCTTGGTAATTTACGTGGAAATGAGAAATATTCAATTGCAATTGGTAATATTTATTTTTTTAATTGCCGTGCGCAAAAATATGTTTATAGCCTATTTCAAAATAGTTGACGACGCAATCACGCTGCAAATGCGGCATACTAATTCAAATTCATTTTCAAAACGATTATTTTATTCCATATAAGCAATAAAAACTAAAAAAATGTCTCAGTAATAAAATCAAATAATCGTTTTGAAAATGAATTTGAGTATGCCGCATTTGCAGCGTGATTGCGTCGTCAACTATTTTGAAATAGGCTATATTTCAATGATGTTGATTAGCTTGGTAAATTTATGTACAAATCTTTCTAATTAGCAAAATCTAAATCTCACAAATCTAATTACCAAATAAAGACACAAAACGTTAAAAGTGAATGTCCGTTTCCCATTGTTGACGGTGGTAATAATGGACTAAAAATGGGAAGCAAAACTTTGTGGTTCTCATATATTTCTCTATGATATAGTAATTCTCTATATGTGTCACAAGCAGTAAAAGTATTCGAGAAAATATACGATTAAAATTGACGTAGAATAGTTCTATCATTAAAATTCAACATCAATCGTTATTTTAAACTAAAAAAAAGTAACTTACTAATGACTTTGTATTAAAATTAGAGAGACGCTGTGTTTCAAAAGCCCTTCGACAATAATGGTAAGCTTTGAGACCCTTCAAAGTTTAGTTAAATATTTACAGAGTTATGACAAAAAACTCACCGGTACCCGAAATTCCCAATTTTTGCTTTTCTCAATTTCTTCATAAACCGTTCTAAAGGCTCGATGAAAATCTTCCTCTTCAATTAATTTCTCGAATATGCTCCAGAGTTCTTTTCCTAGGGCAACTCTACCGAGACTAATACATCCTCTAACCAAATAGGAATGAACATGGTCCTTAATGAATTAAAATTTGCATTTATTTATATTTACCAGCTAACTTTCTCTGATTCCTTACGTTCTACATCTTTAACTGTTGTTTCGAATACATATGCGACTCGCCAGAAGAATCCTTCATAAATTTGATTGTTAAACATTCGTATACTTGACATCATCTAAAATAAAACTTGTTAATTTTATTATTAAGTATGTTTTCCGTACATCAGTTAGTTTTGTTAGATTTTTATAAAAAATAACAAATTTGTCTTATTAATATGTTTATTTCGATTAAATTAGATTAATAAAAATTATGAAAATTAAATTAACATAAAATTCGAGGTAGTAATGAAATCATACAAAACAAAGTGATGCGTAGAAAAGATTTAAGGGATTAGACCTGGTCAAATGGCATCCAGTTTGTATACTTCCTCAACTTTCTGACGTGCTGTTTGTGTTTTTGCTCATCAATTCCATTCACGTGCTTGCACATATCCATCATCTTGAAAAAAAACTTATGTATTGCACAAAGTACCAAATCCATCCCTTACCGCCGAAGCAGTAGCAACGTCATATCCATATGATTGGCTCTTAATAAAATGCGACATATCAACGAGGATCTTTTCCACTCCGTCGTTATTATCAAGAGCATATTGCATTTGCGAGCCTTTATCTTTACCAAAGAATGTCTTGGTAAATGTGATACACGCATTGTTTAAGTATTCAAGTGCAAAAATCTGAATATGTTTCTTTTGATAACCACTAAATCGATATTTTATAGTACCTTGTTTTCACCAATCAACTCATCGTAAGCATGGATTATAAGGGCTGTCATTTTTGCATTATCGCGAGCCGCGTCATATTTCTCAAACATTTTGTAAAAGTGTTCAGGCATCCATGGTTTTACAAACGTGTAGAAGTATGACATGGAACGACGTAAACGGGAAACTCCCTGTAATATTAGTTTTTATTGGCAATGACTGCAAGCAAAAATGACAACAAAGAGACAATTTGGTCATATACAAAAAAATTTCCGTTCGACTATAAACATAATATTTAGTAATTGAACTAGATTATATAGTTTAAAAAAGATCCAAATTCCCAAAATCTTCAACTCAAATCCTTTTGTGATCTTTTATGCATCCAATTGGTGTGTAAAACTTTTTAATAGGTTTCTTCCCTATGTATCCCCTTCTTTAAGTTGAAAGCTATGTAAAAATATAATTTATAAATCTGACCTTAATATCCCAAACACGATAACAGGCTCCCCTTAAATGCTCAATAATATGCTTTTGATTTTCAGTCAATCTGTCCTCTAATTCGACGAGTTTCTCACGAAGAGCCGCGTAATCTTTCTTCTCATAACTAGCCTTTAATTCTTCCCAATCACTTGGCTTTGAAACTTCTTGCGCCCAACGTTTACATTGATTCTTAAATTATCAATTAGTCAAATCTCGCCATTCATACAAGTTAACCTTTAGTCTTCCTGTTAATTCATTTTTCTTATCTTCATCCAAAGCATGGAAATATTCTTTGATTTTATCCATGACTTCATTAAATTCGACACCACTGGCTTCGAGCTCCTAATTGTGAACATATATAAAACTAGTTAGAAGAAAATTGTAACCTTCAAGTTTTCCAATTGTTCCGGCTCCAACCAGTTGAGGAACTTTTCAATTGCTTGAAGATGGCGACGATGTCTTCTTCTCCTATGGTGATGGTGGTGATGGCTATCGTCGTGATGCGCCTCATGATCTCCATACCACAACTTTTCACAGAAGGGCAACGAGGAGTTTACTTCACCTTGCTCGCTTTCTGGGAGTCGCCCGATGAACTCACGAACCTTTTTCTTGCAACCAGCATGGTCTGTGTGGTGCATTTGATGGAGACTTTCAATTTCCTCTTTGCTCGCTACTTTCTCCATCCACTCGTAGCACTTCTTGATCGTCTTCTCCTTCAATGTCGGATCTTTCTCATGCACGGCAACAAACTCGAAAAGCTTCTTGCGGATGTCATCTTTGCCAGCACCAACTTTGCTCATTTGCTCAATTTCTGCTTTTTGCTCATCGGTCAACCATGCCAAATGCTTTTCTATTTTGGTACGAACATCGCGGCGGGTAATTGTACCGATTTGTTCACGACGACGTCTGCTAGATTCCTTATAGACTTCACGGCATATTTTGAACATTTTCTCGGCGCCTTTTTTACGATCACCTTCTTGGCGGTTGACGATTCCTTCGATAAGTGCACGCGCAGCTTCCTTGTCACCTTTTACGCTTTTTATTTTTTGCTTCTCTTCATCGTTCATAAGTGGAATGAAGAAGTTCTGTAAAATTGTTTTATTTAGTAAACTTCCTAATAAAATATTTTTTGGTATTAAAAGAAACGAACCCTGCATTTAACTTTGAACTCGTCTTTCAGTTCCTTCTGTTTCTCTTCCGACAACTTTCCAAAGAATTCTTTCACCTTATTGTGAATGTCTTCTTCAGGCTTTCCAGATTTCTTCATTTCTCCAATTTCTTTCTTTTGGTCATCTGTCATCCATCCAATAAAACTATTGTAATGTCCATCGTGATCGCGTCTTTTCCTATTGCTTTCCTTGTATACTTGTCCGCAGATCTGAGCAAAAGTGCATCGTAGAGTTAACATTTGAATTTACCTTAAACATTTTTTCAGCTTTTGTCTTGTCTTCCCCGGATTGTTTATCAACAACAGATTTAATCAATTCCCCGGCAGCCTTCATGTCGTCTTTAACTGATTTTATCTTTTCAATCTCTTCGTCAGTCATCAATGGTTTGAAATAGTCCTGAAACATTAACTCATTTTATTGTTATTTAAAATATAAACCTTGCATTTTCCTTTAAACTGATTTTTAAGTTCAGTTTGTTTCGCTGAATCAAGAGCACTGAAGTATTCTTTCACTTTCACATGAATTTCATTTTCTAGTTTTCCGGCGCTCTTCATTTCGCCGATTTGTTTTTTCTGTTCATCACTCATCCAGCTAATGAAATCATTAAAATCGGCGTCAATTTGTCTTCTCTTTCTATTGCTTCTTTCGGTTAACTCATAACAGTCATTCTAAAGCGATGTTATATCGACAATTGGGTTAATCATAGGTACCTCCCAGGCTTCAAAACTGCTCCGATGTTGCTCATCAAGTTTCCCTTTCAACCCATTGATCTTCTCTTTGAGTTTGTCAACTTGCTTGTCAGCAATCAATTTAATAATTTCCTCGTGCTCGATATTATCAGTTACTTTCTTTGTCCATTCCCAACAATGGTTCCGATAGAACTCGTTCCACTTGGCTTTTTTATCTTCCGATAATTGTGAGTAAAACTCACGTATCTTTGCTTTAAATTCTGCACTTTTTCTATCCATCTGAACTTTTAAAGTTTTTCATTTTATTTATAGAAAGAATTCTTATCAAACCGTTTTCAACTCATTTTTCTGTTCTTCATTCAGCCAATCGTGCATGTCATGATCACGTCGGTGTCTGGTAAATTATAACTCATTGCATCATTAAAATTCATAAGAATTCGCCTATTCTCGTCGCCAATTAGACCTTATCAGTCTTTTTTATGTTGTTTATCAATGTTTAATATTTATTTAATAAATAGTAAAGCATACCAATTTCATTGAAAAAAGGTTAATGACATTTTATCGAATTTGTAAAACTATAATGTCTTAAAGTACTTAGTTAGCATATATTAATTGAAAAAGTTCTAGAAAGTAAAACAAAACCACAGGTGATGAAATGTGAGTGTATTTGGTATTAAAGGTGTTTTCAATAGGATATGTTAACTAAAAATGTATTCTTTCACAGGACACAAGATAAAACTAATTTATTGATAGTAATTATAAAAATATTGTACTTATTTATACTATATAAAAATCTTACGATAAGAAAATATTCCTATTGTAACTTTTAGGTATGTCGGTTAAGACAAGTCAATTCGCATAGATTAAAAACTTTTTTCCGATTACTGGTGTATTTTTATAATTATATGTAATCAAATTATAAGAAATTGATAATCCATTTTCAAATTTGTTGGATTACACTGGTCAATCCGACCGCGTCCCACGCGAACAAAACACTCTTCGTTCATGAGAGAAATCTTGAAACATAAATTTTAAGTATTCATATTACTTACTTACTTACCTACTTAAGAGAGAAGGATATTTTTAGTGTATAAAAAATAGTTGAGGCACTTAAACGTACCGTATTTTTTAAAAATAATTCCAAAATTGAATTCCTTTTATTTCAATTTTAATTGATTTTAATGACATTGGCTCTAATTAGCTTGAAAAAAGGTCCTTTGTTTGTTATTATACTTTAATTTAGTTCTATATTTTATTTCAATCGTCGTGAGGAAACGTGGACTTCCAAAACGCCAAAAATAATAATTTCTCTCTAGTTCATTGTTTTTGTTATATTTCTTCAAAATTTCTCATAATATGATAATATTTTTTATAAAATTTCCAAAGCTCAACTCCAAAGTTTTGCAATAAAATGAGTATTTAAGATAGTTGTCAATATGAAAGAGGGGAAAGTATTAGAGAGCATTAAAAACCTTTCTAGAAAGTTTATAATTAAAATAATCCTTTAAATATTTTTAAAATTTTCGCAAGGGCTCATTTTCATTTAGAGTGCAATTGCATAAAGCTATATATGTTAAATTTTAGGCAAAAAATAACCAAATAGAAACATCTATAATGTATAATATAAAAAAAATGCTAAAGAAAATTGAGATGATTCAAATTCTAGAACAAAATTAAATATCAGATAGTAGAAGTAGAGATTTAATTATCAAAATAAGACTCTAATATTGAAATTTTATAAGGATTTATCAAGATTTATCATATGAGAACGAAAAAGAAGAAAAACTGAAATTTATAATGTAATGTAATTGTAATGATAACTTATAATTCCTTTTCTAATTTCTCAACTTCAAGATTGATCCAGCCACTAGGCCGCAAGTAAATTAAAACAGGGAAAATCAGTACAATATCTTCGGTTATGACAAAATCGATTTTATTTCGAGTTATATTAAAAATTAACAAACAAAATACAATGTAAAAAAAGAATAGAATAAAAATAAACCATACCTATTATGACGAGCCGATATGGCCTACAAATTAAATAACTTAATTAAAAAACTTAGAAAAGCGACTTACCAATGCTGAAATTAACAACACAGCGACCACTAAAAGTCGCATGGCTTGTTCTCCTGATACCACAGTGAAGATGTGTTATCAAATTTTATATGGTCGCATTATCAGTATTTATGGACTCATAACAAATTTGTAAATTATTTGATAAACTCATTTAAGGCACACATGATGATTTCACAATGTTGCAATGTTAATCCGTAAATATCGAAAGGTGTCATTTTCTGCGCCAGACAATGTAGTTTGTTCATTTTATCAATTACACATTGTAAACTGGTCGATGTTTTTTTCACAATCAGATTAAAATTTACCTTATAAATCCACTGAAATTTCAATAAAACGTAATTCACCCCAAACGAAAATGACGAGTGCTCGTGCGAATGTTTATTATATAAACGCATTTTATTAAATTCTTCCTGCTAGATTAAAGCTTATTTTACATGATTTCTGTAAAAAACGCGAATAATCCTTAATTTGGCGTTGTCAGATGTCTGTTTAAGGTAATCTTAACATATATAATGCGCATAGGAGAATTATATGCGTATTAAAAAAGCAACATGATCCTGAAGTTTTTAACTACAAACAAAAGGTATAAAACATTCGAATCGTCACAATTTGCAGGTTTTAAGTCTTATTTTCATTGATTTTGTATCTTAATACTTCGAAAATGTTTCATTTTAAACAATTTGCAATAATGGTAAAAATGTCGAAATGCGATACTTTAAAAAACAATTTTGAATAAACATTGGTACCGTATGATCTGTGACTCAATTACCACGTTAATCAAAACATTAAAGAATTTAATTAAATTTGTTCTCGAAGAGTATTCCAAACATAAACCATCAATAATCGAATCATCATCATAATCATATCACAAAAGATTCCTGGGACACGAAAAAATCACTTAATATTGAGTATTTGGGTGGCTTAGGCAAGCACTCAATGTTTTAACTAGGAAAGAAGGAAATGTGTACCTGCTAGCACGATGTGTGGTTTTTTCCTGAGTTTTCTGTAAAATGTTAGAACTATGTTCAATGACTATGTTCATTACCGCATTGATCAGCACTATTGCTCAAATTGTTATGAAAACACATACAAACCCTCTGTCCGAATCTTCCATCAAAAAGCTGCCAGAATATTCAAAATTCAGAGGGCCGAAAAAATGTAATTTTTGTGTAAATACTCTTTTCAGTCTCTTTTTTCAGAAAATTTAAAAATTTTAACTCTTTCTTGGATGTTATCATCACAAGGCCAAAATATCGAAAAAAAAACTTGTAAATTTTTTCAATAAATTTGTGAATAGAAATGAACAAATGATATAAATTAAATGCCGACGTGAGGAATTGAACTTGATACCATTTTGTTGAATGACGAACCGCTTAACCACTTGACCACCGATGATTGCTTTCATTATGATCGAATAAGTAGCCGACAGCAAAATTTGATGTTTTCTACTGGAATTTTGAGGTTGGTAACTTTAAACCTTTTTTTTAACCCACTTAAACCCCCCAGTGCAAGACAATTTTTTGTGTGCACTAATAAAATTTTCTCAGCTATCACCCTGCAAAGTTTCAGCCCGAAAACTTTTGGATCCAAAAATGACCTCCCTGTCGATTTGTAGAAGATCGGAATATAAGAAATAGTTTATTCAGTATAATGTTAGCATTAGTAGAGGAATATAGAAATGACGAAGCCATTAACAATAATAAACACACAGTTTATATAGTTCCATCCATGACCTTCTTGGAACAACAATAACACTTTGCTGTAGAGCTTCTAAATGCCAAGGTCGTCGCTCCTGTGCCAATGATCGTAAACAGTATTGTTGTTGTTATTTCAGCCTCAGACATATTTCTCGTGCCGGCACGAGCCAAAGAACGGCGTCGCACCGTCGACACTCCCCGTCGCAAAAATTATGATTCTGTTGCCACATTGTAACCAGATTTTGTCGCCATTAAAATTTTTGAACTATTTTCCACTATAGTTCCCATAGATTGATATACCACTGTCGAACCATTCGACTTTTTCTGTAAGAAGCAGATCTTCTGTACTGCTTCAATATTTTCAGCGTTGACCAATTGACGATCCTTGTCTATGGCATTGACCAATTGACGATCGTTGACCAATTGACGATCCTTGTCTATCATTACCATCAAATCCTTAATATATATGTCGGACTCTTCCGCGTCCATTTTACTCGTGTGGCTCTTTATAATCCGGTGGGTCTTAGTCAATCGAATATTCCTCTATACATTTCTGATATTAAACTGATTTATTCCATTCACCTTTGCAGCTTCTAATCGGTGGTTCAGCGTTTCTCCATTCGGTCGATGCACCATGTCGATTTGTAGAAGATCGGAATATAAGAAATAGTTTATTCAGTATAATATTAACATTAGTAGCGGAATAGAGGAATTACGAAGCCATTAACAATAATAAACACACAGTTTATATAGTTCCATCCATGACCTTCTCCGAAAACACCACTTTGCCATAGAGCTTCTAAATGCCAAGGACGTCTGCCTTTTTCCAATTGTTATTGTTTTAGCCAATGTAGTCTCTCTTGTACTGGTAACTGTCCAACTCTTCTGGACTATCATCGACACTCCCTAGTAAGTTCTAAGTAGTGCGATCATTCATTCCAATCGACGTCTTCTTCCGACGGTAAAAACTCCTAAAGTCGTTGATTGATTTAATGATGTCTTATTAAGTAAAGCTTACCACAATGTTCGCATGAAGTTTTGTGATCGGAATAAATACACATGGTCCACCCGATGTCGGAGGTGATGGTCGACCATTATTGCCCGTTGTATGAGGAACTTTTTCAGTCTCAACCTGCATCCCCATCAACCTTGCATCATAGCTCCAACAGCTTCCACCATTGTCGCCTTTAAAAGAGCCACTCAAGCACAGAAACCGCACCTTTGATATCATATTGGCTACTGTGAGAGCTTTGTAAGGAATGACGGCTTTTGGGCGTTACCGTTTCGTACACCCCTAGTTCAGGTTCCCACCTTTCCAGGAACAAAAGGGGGATAATCGTCGTAACAGTGCCTGCGCCCGGCGGCTGACCTGTCAGCAGAGAGTATACAACTCTTTTGTGAGCACAAACTCAATTCCCTTTCCTCATCATTCTCGCCTGACTCGGATAGTCGATCATCGTCAGAGGTGATTGGACTAATCTTTGAGTATGAAGGCTCGCCTATAAATAATGCCCGCGGAGAATGAGATGTGTGATGATGATGTGATTTGGCTTTTGTGGTAGATGTTGTCGACTCACCCGCTGCTCACTCAAAATCTTTTCTTATAACTTTTTTAAAAGATAATTATGGATATAAAAAATTTTGTTGTTTAAAGGTTTTCCTCTGGAACTAGCTCTAATCGACTTTTCCTATTCTTTTTTTCAGATATCACAATCATGGATCAACAATTAATATTCCTTTCAAGAGATTGGCGAGTCAAGTTGACTCGACATCCCAATTTCTATTCGCATTTGCTATTCAAATGATTATCGATGAATCCGACAAGGAGAATGTTGGAGAAGCTGAAGATATCTGTCTTGATGGGATGTTTTTGAAACAATTCGAGTTCGCTGACGACGTGGTGCTAATTGGAAGTTCCTCATAAGAAATAAGCCGGCGTCTAAATCAACGGCTAGAAATCACGGTCTAGAAATCAACACAACAGAGACGATGATTGTAGACAATGACAATGCTACTAAGACCTCCATATTTAGCATTCTACAAATGCAATCTTCTATTTCCTCACCTTCCAGCAAAGAAAAAGGGCTAATATATCATCGTTCCCTCCTTGCTCGAAACTTGGTGCTCCTCTCTCTCTTCAAAAGTCTTCAAATGACTCTCGACATAATATACTTTCACGCCAAGCTCGATGGCTCGATTTCCTTTGATTTGTTAGTTACGAGGAAACTGCTCAGTTGGGTTGAACATTGGATAACACTTAAAACACTTGAAAGAGGAAGCCGAACACTCTGGAGAGACCTGGTCCGCATCTTGATGCCTCATCGGAAAACGGAAATGGAAATTAATTTTTTTGAAACGGACAACGGAAAACGGAAAATGGAAGATGGAATTCTGTGCAACCCTGCTATATATATATATATAGAAAACCTAAATAAACTGCTGTGAACAATATTTTGTTATAAATACGTAAAAATTGCTATTTCGATCTGACGTGCTTACGTAAATTCAGAAGACATTATTTGTTCTTCCTTCTGAATATTAACAAAGCTGGCCTAGCGATGTTAAAGGAAACTCCCACCTGTTTTTGCATCTTCATATAGAAGATCCTGAAGTTTTTGATCTTTAAACTTATTTGTATGTCGAAATAACCCAATATGAAGAGCTGAAACCATTGGCGGCAAGTTCTTTCAGATGGAGAATTTTTGCCATGCAAGTATTTGATGAAGAGTCAAACTTTTTTCTTTAGATGAAATAGGAAAAGTAACGCTTCCCGCAGATGACGTTTTTAAGGCACTTATCTCTTTAAAATATTTAAAGCTGAAATTTGGGTTTTCTATAAGGTTTATTCATTTAGCGTTCGTAATCTCCTATAATAGACATTTTCAGTTTGGGGGAATCGTTAATTTAAAAATGTATTTTAATCTACCGAAACATGACGCAATGAAGGATGAAGATTTTTCATTTTCTTAAACGCGAAAACCTTTAAATACAGTTCAATTCAAAAAGTTTGTGGTTAATCAGTTTCCTTATCACAATAGGACACCAAACTTCACAAAGGCGCAATTGGTCACCAAACAGCTACGTTTTTTGAAATTCGTTTGTTTTACTAAATTATGCATTGAAGGATTATTTTGGCCATTTATGGCTGAAATAAACCGTTTTTTCACTTAGCTTGACTATTGTATCCCACATCCCACAGTCAGTTGTAGACTCAAATATACGTCGTTGATAAGCGTTAGTAAAGTGAATATATAAAACAGAAATAATGCTGATTCCATATACACTTTTTTTTTTAGATTATTAATACAAAAAAATGACCTTTCGAATTTAGAATAATCAAACTATTTTACCTTAATTTTGGGGAGAGAGAGTGGTGAGCCTGCATACTCAAAGATTAGTCCAATCACCTCTGACGATGACCGACTAGCCAAGTTAGGAGAGCATGATTAGAAGAGGGAATAGAGTTTGTGCTCACAAAAGATCTGCTTACTCTCTGGTGACAGGTCAGCCCCCGGGCGCAGGCACTGTTACTACTATTATCCCCCTTTGGTTCCTTGAACGGTGGGAACTTGAACTAGGGGATAACGGTAACGCCCAAAACCCGCCATTGTTAAATGTATCCTATACTTGATTGAAAAAAACTGTAAAAGGTCATACTAGCTGATGAAATTTATTCAGCGCACTTCGGGACAACAAAATTGAAATAGAGGAAACACATTTAGTGTTTGCTAGTTTTTTTTTGAAGATTTAGTATTCTGATTCTAAATAAGGTAAGCTAATTATTTGTATATGAATTTTTGTACTGTTCTTTATGCACTACCTCAATAATTTTGGTTTGAGGAATAAGTTCTTAGAGTTTTTATACATTCTGTTTCAATATCTTACAAGGGAAGTACAAAATATCGACATCTCATATTTTGATGAAACTTCGCAAAAAGATTGGTTTTGGATCAAAATGCATGCACGAAAATTTCAAGGTATTTTTTGCCACTGTGCCATCGTTTCTGTGTTTCGCCGTAGTGTAAACCACAACTAATTAACGATTAATAAAACTGACTGTCGAAGAAGAAAACGAATGTACAGAGAATACACTACTGTTTCAGATCTCAAACCCATTTTTAAGTACCTTAAAATATTTTTGAAAAAACAAAAAAAAGTTACATTTTTAAATTAGAGAAGGTTACATTTTTTATAGAGATCAAAAAATACATCACTTACGTACGTTTGAAAAAAAATATGTATTATGAGGATAAATATACAAGAAAAAGTCAAAAAATGATCATTGTGCAGTTTCAATATATTCGGTTCATCCGGGCTTTTTCAACTGTTTGGGGTTGTTTGATAGCAAGTGATCGTAAATATATCTACATCAATTCATCTTCTTGTTGCTTGAAATAAGATAATCAAACCATGCCACGAGGAGCACATTTGTCGAAAGTGGAACAAGGTAAAATAACGGCCCTCAAACAAGCTCGTCTCTCGAATAGCGGTATGGCGCGGCAATTAAACAGATCTCCGGACTGCATCAACCAGTTTCTACGCAATCCGAGTCGCTACGATCAACGTAAAATTCCAGGCCGATGCCCAATTCTTAATGAATGACAGCGCCGTAACCTGACTGTAAATCAGCTGCGAAATTACCAATGACTATTGACGAGCAAGACGTGGCAAGTCCTACAAAACACGGCTACCTTGAAATATTCTATATATTGAGGCCTGCACCGATGGTTACAGCCCAACACAAAGAGAAGAGGCTGCAATTCGCTCGATTGAATATGAACACGCGAAAAAAAAAATTAAATTTAGATCATTTTTAAATGAAATATTTAAAACAAAAATAATTCGATAATTCGGATGTTCCTGATCGATACAGCTAATATTGGCACGATCTGAGAAAAGAGCGCACACCAGTGTGGCGACGGAACTTCGGAGTTGGCAGTGTTATGGCGTTATTTCTCAAGGAAGACGTCATTTGAGGCACCAGTTCCAACACGACAATGCGTCTGTTCACGTTCCACGCTAAGAATATTCGCATTGGCCTGCAAATTCTCCCGATTTTAGAGAAAATAAAGAATGTGTGAGGTGAACTTACTCGAAGGATTTTCGCTGATGGAAAAAACGTTCAACACTGTCGCAAATTTGAAGAAAGAAATTAGGCATACGTGGAATCTGCTGGATTCGTAATATTTGAAAAAAAAACTATTCGATTCGATGCTTAATAAATTAGAGACAATTTCTCAAGAGCGGAGAATAAACGAATTATTGAAACCGTTAAAACGGGACATGGATATCCGTGTGAATCTACGTTTTTGATGTAGGTATTGTCGTGGTGTAGGTTGATGAAAAATTAGGGGTAAAGGAGCATACCGAAAAAAAGATGGTCTCGCTTGACCTGCTGTAGATTTAATTTGCAATTTGTTTATTATTTCGCTTTTTTTCATCACAATTTTGTTTTATCTTACTAAATTGGTTGTTAAATCAACATTATATATATATTATAATAAAAATTTTAGGTATAATTTATTATATTTAGAAGCGAAATAATAAACAAATTGCAAATTAAATCTACACCAGCCCAAGCGAGACCATCTTTTTGTCGGTATGCTCCTTTACCCCTAATTTTTCATCAACCTACAACAGGACAATATAAAAAAAAGAAATCCGAGTGAACCTAAGTTTTTGACGCAAAATTTTGATGTATACTAGATCTCATAGAGATGAATACGTGCTGTAATAACTAAATGCTAATTTTATTTTTTGGAGCACTTATAATCAAAAATAAAAGTGATCCTAAAATTTTGAAACAGACTGTATTATCAACTTTAAATAAATAATTTTATGCATAAAGAAACATTTTCTCAATTTGTGTTTTTCCTACAACAATCTACGCGGATACACTTCGCAATAGTGGGCCAGGAATTCTGGAGAAGAAGGTTTCCTTTTTCCTACTATTGCGAGACGTAGTGGCAAAGATTGGAGATAGCTGGTCTGCTTCTCTATAAGAGAATGAAAACGAACTCCTAAGTATCCAAAGTATGTATCCTACAACTTTCATGTGTACTTTACACAAATATTGTCTACCCCAGTTTTTCATTTTTACCCTAACATTCTAAAATTTTTAAAATCTTCAGCAAATTTTAGACTTGAGCATGTTTTATGAGATCGATTTATTAGTCTTTCAGCAAACAAATAGCGTCGGAACTTCAACGTTATTTTATAGTTGAAGTCAAAAGTTAAAATACTAAATTATAAGAAATTAGTTCAAATATTATTGAAACAATTTGAGTTATAAACAGTCAGGGTTCATTTAAATCACCGAGTCAGTTTCAATATAAAACGTTCTTTAAAAAAATAATTTCTTCGATAACTCTAAGTAATACAGGCGCAACATCATTCGTATATGATTCTTGGATTCTGATAAGAGTGTGAAGAATATTTGTTCATGTCTACTGCGAATCAAAATAGATTACTAAGAACACACCACCTAACTGTACATTGCTCATAAAGTTCTCCATTGATTACAAGTTCCACACCTGTTCAGCGATTTTTGTTTAACAAAAATGAAGTGAATTCGTTAACAATACACTTTTAAACTACATACTATGTTTTATAAATGATTCGTCAGCATGTTTCTTTATCGAAAAATAAAAATAAAATGTTCGAAGATAAATTATTTATTTGTGATCGATAAATCTGTTAACAGTAGAGCACTTGAAAACTGTAAAGTAAAATCAAAGAAAACAACTGAAAAATAAAAGTATTAAAATCCTTAAAATAAATATAAAATTTAAAAGTTAAAAATCATTGCAGATAGTAATCAATCACACCAATGTTAGGTGTCTACAGTTTTGAAGGAATTTAGAAGTATTGTAGGGCAATATAGGGACTTCCTTTTTAGCAGCTGTGAAATTAAATCACAAAATAGCTCTGTAACGAAATATAAGTATATTTCCGGTTTGCACGGAAATCGATAATTTTTTAAACGGATGGCGGAAAATGGAATACGTTAGATGGAAGATGATACTCCTTGAGGAATATTCAACTACTAGAAATGGAATGAAGTTTTTTTGGTGCTGTGGAGTTTGTCTCTCTTATTTGGCTTCTTAAGAAGATAGGATAATTGCCAAAGTGAGTTTCCAATCAAGGAGGTGTCTTATCCCAATACTGACCAATATCTCTGCTCTCATTTGCTGCGAAGATGTACACGAAGATTCTAACTAATCTAATCATTCCGTTCAGCGAAGATTACCTGGAAGAATCTCATCAAGGCTTCAGGTCTGGAAGAATAGCCATCGGCAATATTCATTCAACGCATTGAAAAATGTAATGAATTCAAATTCTCTTTGGTACTAGCTCTGATCTACTTTCCGTTTGCTTTTGACAGAATATCCCATGAATCGATAGCTCTTTCACTTAACATCGATAGCGTCAATGTTTTAAAGATCACCTTGTCTGGAAGAACTGCAGGATTCTGAATCCATTGAAGGACAATCGAAGAGGAGTCTGAGAGAAGCTGAGGGAATTCGTGTTGATGGGAAGTTTTTGAAACGACTCAAGTTCGCTGACGATACATCGTTCCGGCGTTGCTCTATGGTTGGGAAGCTTGGTGTCATATCTAGATATCTTGAAATATAAAAAAAAGTATATGACTAGATTTTGGTTGACTTGATAATTAGGAGGATGCTGCTCAGTTGGCTGGACATGTCGAAAGGCTGCCGGACACAAGGTGGAGCAAAGTTCTGTCACAATGGCATCTTGAAAGTTGGTCAAGAACAAAAGAGAGTCCGCAAGGGAGGTGGTAGGACACAGTCAAGGTCTGAGTCTCGAAATACGTCAACGAGAAGTCTAACACCAGGGAAACTCGAAGAAGAATCGGTATTCTCGAGAATAAATCGGCTTAACATTAGCAAAGCGAATCCGAAATCTCTGGAGAGTGTTGGTACTTAACAATCAAGTAATCAAGTAATCAAGTGTGTGGAATATCGCAAAATGCTTCATCATAGGATGTGTTCCTTTCGAAATCGGCAAAATAGCATTTAACATTTGAAATACCGAGCCTGGTTACACCGAAATCAATTTTTCCTAGTGGAAAGAAGAAAGCAGAAATGGAAATACATGTTTTCAAACGGAATATAGAAAATGGAAATATTTTGTTGAAACTGAAAACGGGAAACGAAAAAAGAAGTTTTTTGGAATTCCATACAACCCTGGATTATAAAAGTTGGTCAGGAAAAACAACAATTCAGTTTACAAATTATTGGAAAAGATAGACGTCCTTGGGGCATTTAGTGGCTCTGCAGCGGAGTTCTGTTTTGGGAGGAGGAGGACGGGTCCCCGTGGTTGTCGAATGTTTCGAGGTGTTCACGGATGGACTATTTAAGAACAGTTTTCTGTTCATTCAAAAAGTTGAAGTGCTCAGAGTCGGATGCCGATTTCTTTATTGTCGACCGCACACTGAACCACCGAAAATAAATCCTACCTGTATTGCTATATGTGTTATTCGATATTATATTGTATTAATTGTTAATTTGGAAAAAACATATATAAACTGAGAAGTACCATATTTTTTTTAGTTATTTTTTAGTAATATAAGAAACAGGCAATTCCAATATTATTGTCATAAAAAATAAAAGTAATAAAGCTGAATTTAATCTAGAAAATTTGAAGAAAGAAATATAATGAAAAATAGAGAAATGACTAACATAAATTGAATAGCTGTTTCATGATCTCTTTGAGACCATTGAAAATAATTCAAAAACAATGGAATTGAATTTTTAATTTCTTATAATTTCATAGTAGTTTTTTTTAAGTTACGCAATTAATAAATTAAGAAAAAATTTATTGATATTATAAATCAAATATCTGCGAACTAAAAAAAGATAGAAAGAGCAAAACGGGTAGGAATGCGGAAAAGTCGTTTCTGAAAAATTGAGAGTGGAAAATAATGAAGTCTCGGGAAATTTTCAATTTTTTTTTTGGAAATTTTCAATTTTTAAAGGTTTCGCCCGCCCGTAGTTTCAAAAATCAGGGTCCCTACCAAAACTCAAATGAACCACAGTAAGGTAACAACGATTTCAGTTGGCGTGATGATGTTTATTTTAAAAGAGAACTAGCTATCTATGTTAATTAGCAAGGAGCTTTAAAATATTTCGATATTATTCATGTACAGGTTGCAAGCAGATCATAACCAAAGTTCTCTTATACTTGTATATATATATATATAAATAATAATATTATTATTATATTTCTGCTAGCATTCCGTTCATCCCCATTCTTTTCAGTTGATTAGTCCGATAAAGACTTGAACTAGACCACGAAATACAATAGGAATGAGGAATAAATTTTCTATCGACGGTGGCCACCTCGGTGGTATTGCTGTTTTATCATATACGATGATTAAATTAAAGGACATTGAGAAGTCGATTTAAATCTGATTTCACATGATTTATGGATCTGTTTTTATTTCGGATATCGACATAGTGAATCAGTTTTAGCTTTGATGATAGACTTACGACTATATTTTATTGGTTTAAGTTCTTTCTTCATTGCAGCAAATAATTCACAAGTAGAAGATATTAATTTTATTCTCATACATTTAGAAGAAAATAATAATGACAATAGTAAAAAAATTAAAAAGAATTAAGAAAACAATGTAAAAATGTGTTCCTCTATTATTCTACTATCATCCATGTTGCTGATTTCAATGAGTGAATGAACGACGCAATCGAGAAATTCCCTGTAATGGTAATTTCATTAAAATATCTTTCTTTAATTTTTCACGTTTTTTTTTGTAATGACTGTTTCCTCTAAATTATTTGACTACTTAAGAATCATTTAACTACTTAAGTATGAGAGTGATTTCCCGTGTACGACTTTCACGCGATTTTCCTAGTTGTGTCATTACTTACCTTAATATCCCAAACACGATAACAGGCTCCTCTTAAATGCTCAATAATATGCTTTTGATTTTCAGTCAATCTGTCCTCCAATTCGACGAGTTTCTCACGAAGAGCCGCGTAATCTTTCTTCTCATAACTAGCCTTCAATTCTTCCCAATCACTTGGCTTTGAAACTTCTTGCGCCCAACGTTTACATTGATTCTTAAATTAACAATTAGTCAAATCTCGCCATTCATACAAGTTAACCTTTAGTCTTCCTGTTAATTCATTTTTCTTATCTTCATCCAAAGCATGGAAATATTCTTTGATTTTATCCATGACTTCATTAAAATCGACACCACTGGCTTCGAGCTCCTAATTGTGAACATATATAAAACTAGTTAGAAGAAAATTGTAACCTTCAAGTTTTCCAATTGTTCCGGCTCCAACCAGTTGAGGAACTTTTCGATTGCTTGAAGATGGCGACGATGTCTTCTTCTCCTATGGTGATGGTGGTGATGGCTATCGTCGTGATGCGCCTCATGATCTCCATACCACAACTTTTCACAGAAGGGCAACGAGGAGTTTACTTCACCTTGCTCGCTTTCTGGGAGTCGCCCGATGAACTCACGAACTTTTTTCTTGCAACCAGCATGGTCTGTGTGGTGCATTTGATGGAGACTTTCAATTTCCTCTTTGCTCGCTACTTTCTCCATCCACTCGTAGCACTTCTTGATCGTCTTCTCCTTCAATGTCGGATCTTTCTCATGCACGGCAACAAACTCGAAAAGCTTCTTGCGGATGTCATCTTTGCCAGCACCAACTTTGCTCATTTGCTCAATTTCTGCTTTTTGATCATCGGTCAACCATGCCAAATGCTTTTCTATTTTGGTACGAACATCGCGGCGGGTAATTGTACCGATTTGTTCACGACGACGTCTGCTAGATTCCTTATAGACTTCACGGCATATTTTGAACATTTTCTCGGCGCCTTTTTTACGATCACCTTCTTGGCGGTTGACGATTCCTTCGATAAGTGCACGCGCAGCTTCCTTGTCACCTTTTACGCTTTTTATTTTTTGCTTCTCTTCATCGTTCATAAGTGGAATGAAGAAGTTCTGTAAAATTGTTTTATTTAGTAAACTTCCTAATAAAATGTTTTTTGGTATTAAAAGAAACGAACCCTGCATTTAACTTTGAACTCGTCTTTCAGTTCCTTCTGTTTCTCTTCCGACAACTTTCCAAAGAATTCTTTCACCTTATTGTGAACGTCTTCTTCAGGCTTTCCAGATTTCTTCATTTCTCCAATTTCTTTCTTTTGGTCATCTGTCATCCATCCAATAAAACTATTGTAATGCCCATCATGATCGCGTCTTTTCCTACTGCTTTCCTTGTATACTTGTCCGCAGATCTGAGCAAAATTGTATCGTAGAGTTAACATTTGAATTTACCTTAAACATTTTTTCAGCTTTTGTCTTGTCTTCCCCGGATTGTTTATCAACAACAGATTTAATCAAATCCCCGGCAGCCTTCATGTCGTCTTTAACTGATTTTATCTTTTCAATCTCTTCGTCAGTCATCAGTGGTTTGAAATAGTCCTGAAACATTAACTCATTTAATTGTTATTTAAAATATAAACCTTGCATTTTCCTTTAAACTGATTTTTAAGTTCAGTTTGTTTCGCTGAATCAAGAGAACTGAAGTATTCTTTCACTTTCTCATGAATTTCATTTTCCAGTTTTCCGGCGCTCTTCATTTCGCCGATTTGTTTTTTCTGTTCATCACTCATCCAGCTAATGAAATCATTAAAATCGGCGTCAATTTGTCTTCTCTTTCTATTGCTTCTTTCGGTTAACTCATAACAGTCATTCTAAAGCGATGCTATACCAACAATTGCGTTAATCATAGGTACCTCCCAGGCTTCAAAACTGCTTCGATGTTGCTCATCAAGTTTCCCTTTCAACCCATTGATCTTCTCTTTGAGTTTGTCAACTTGCTTGTCAGCAATCAATTTCATAATTTCCTCGTGCTCGATATTATCAGTTACTTTCTTTGTCCATTCCCAACAATGGTTCCGATAGAACTCGTTCCACTTGGCTTTTTTATCTTCCGATAATAGTGAGTAAAACTCACGTATCTTCGCTTTAAATTCTGCACTTTTTCTATCCATCTGAAATTTTAAAGTTTTCCATTTTATTTATAGAATTCTTATCAAACCGTTTTCAACTCATTTTTCTGTTCTTCATTCAGCCAATCGTGCAAGTCATGATCCCGTCGGTGTCTGGTAAATTATAACTCATTGTATCATTAAACATTCACTAATTGCATAATATCAGTGTTTTTATTCTTATCGTTGGTTATTTTTTATTACAAAGTTTGGTTTTATTAAATATAACATATCAATTTCATGGAAAAAATGTTATTGACAGCAGTTGAAATGATATGTAAATAAAGAACGAACATAAAGTATTATTAATCTTATTATTTTTTTGTTTTAAAGTTTCAGTGTGAGTCAATAATGAAATCTTTAAAAATAAAAAAGTTCTGAAATAAACTGAAAAGCTGACTTTCTGAAAAACAAAAACGATTTCAAAATTGTTTGTATATTGCACCCATAATTAATAAATTAATGAAATAATCAATCAAAATTAGAGAATAACACATAAACTAGGCAACATTTCTAAATATGGAAAAAAGAGGCCAACATTTTGGCACAAGGATGATTATGATTCTATTAATCATAAAGTCATCATTTTTAATTGTGTTAAGAACTGAGAGAGTTTTTTTTGTTCATTCATGAGAGCCATTTGAATAACATAAATTTACGTTTTCAGACGCCGTATATATATATATATATATAAAGTCATATTATTAAAATTTTTATTAATCGTTTTAATATGTCGAAAATTTATCATTTTTTCCAACATGAATACTTATAATTTAATATTATCCATTTCAGAGATCGATGCCTAATGGAAGAGCAAAAAATTAGGGGCGGAGAAAAGGTCTTGTTTAGGCAGCCACACGGCCACTAAGGCCATCAAATCTCTTCCTCTTTTGTTTCTCATCAATTTCTGTTATCTATTTTTGTTTATTATTTGATGACAAGAAATGAAAAGTTTAATTTAAAAATTAAAATGGATGAAATAAAAATATTGATGAGAAACAAAAGAGGAAGAGATTCGATGCCTTAGTGGCCGTGTGGCTGTCTAAACAAGACCTTTTCTCCGCCCCTAAATTATTCCTCTTCCATTAGGCATCGATCTCTGAAATGAATAATACTTAATATTTATTTTACAGGGTGGCGCATAATTACTCGGACAACAAAAACCAAAAGTGAGAATGAGATGAGATTCAACAAACTTTGTATTGATACAATACAAATTAATGTTCAGCTAGATTTCTGTAACCCTACCGCCTTATTCAACAATGAGAGCTCCGAGACGCTTGGGATCGTTGTACGCAGGAGGTCTCAGGCTGATTGTCCCATTCCTAGACCAGAGTCTTCTTTAATCCCTCGACGCTTGACTGGGGTTTAGCGTTGGCCTTCGCCTGGAAGATCGCCCACACGGAATACTCATGCGGGTTCAGGTTCAAAAAGGAAGCAGGCCATTCGGTTGATTTGATAAACTCGACATGTGTGCTTCACACTACACTTGAGTCATCTTGGTGGTCTGCGCAGGAGGAACGTCCTCTTGAAAGACCCAGTTGTTTCCCGCGAAGCGTTTCCTGGCCCAAGTAACAAATGCTTCCCCAGAATGTATTTCTGTTGATCTTCACTCCTTTATCCACGAGTGGAAACTTGCCAATTGAGCAGATGGTTCCGAATACTATGACGGAAGCGGGATGTGACACACGATGAAAACCCGTACCCATCTCAGAAGCTTTTTGGGAAGTCGTGGTAAGCACGTGATGATTCTGAGAGTTGAATCTCAGGTGAGGAGATGTTTTCGTTCCTCAATTCGTTTTTGATTGTTGGTGCAGCTTTTCTGACACGTGAAGGAGTCATGTTGAGCTTACTTTTGACAGAAATCCGGCTAATTTTCATGGCAGTAGCCATTTTTTTCATGCTTCGATATGGATTCCGGTTGATTTTTGATCGAACAGCTCCAACACGACAATGGGTAATTACAGAAGTTGGTCTTACACGTCCTGACTCTACCAAGCTTCCGGCAACGTTTTATTGTATCATATACTGTGCTACGCGGCACCCCAAGACGCTCACTAATACTTCTAGTGTTACAACCAAGACACAGACCGGGGACACGCGAGCATACATTATGGAACAGGACCTCTTGTGGTCCCGCCTCCTTCCCTTGATGCTTTAGTCAGTCGTCTACTCAGCAGGGTTACGGGTCGGTGGCTACCCTTGGTGGTCACCGAGCCGAGTCAAGATGTGAGCAATTCCTATTCCCCTAGTTCATCTATTCTCGTGTATTGTATATTATGTATTCTATTATATTATACTAATAAATATTACTATTAGATTGAGTGCTATTGAACCAGTCATGGTAAGCCCTCTTGCTGGTTCCAATTAGTTTACACTCGTCTTATCTCCTAACTTACACTCTTCGGGTCGCACCAGTATAAGGAGAGTAGGGGGTAAGGCGAAGATTGTAACGTGGAGGTTCCACCTTGGCCCATCTACATTGGTAGTTTGGGAAGTCTAACAGAGGAGTTGAACTTGTGTCGATTCATAATCGAACTGTTCGCTCGAATCAGACACGAGAACCACACATAACCGGAATCGTAGGTTTAGTAAGTTAGAGCGAGGAGTAATAACATTTAAATTCCCCTGCGCGTAATTAAATCGGTATCTGTAATGAACGTCACGTTTTGAATCCCACAAGTGACGAGGGTCGCCATTCCCGTACGCGAGGAATGGAGGTAACACGCTTAGTAAGTTCCTGAGGGAGTCATGAGGTAGTGTAGGCTTGCACCAACCAAAAAAGGGAACTAGGATCCGCTAATATAATTATTTTGTTTTATGTCGAAATTCCTACTCGTAACGCCACTGCAACGTTTAGTATGCCGCATTTTCGTTATAGTAAGTTGTTCTATTTCTATTAATTAGTCTAAATTACCATATATTTTTTTAGAGTATCATTTTCAAAATTTAACACCTAAATAATTAATATAGAATGACAATAGTTGGACCCAATTAAGTCCATAGTATAATTTCAGTTGTACACTATTGCTCATTTCTTTATATATTTTCTTTTTCTTTATTATTGGTAACATATGGTATTATTATAATCATATGTAATCAATCATTTTAATAACAATGGCAGACGCCAGAGATAAGAACCTAGGACACATGACCCTATCGTAAATCATCGGCTATGCCGACACGATAAGAGGTCACCAGAGCACACTGCGCGGTTGTAAAGGGGAGTTGCGCATAACATTATCAGCTCCAGTCCAGTTCAGATTACTCTTGTGTCAGCACATTGTTATCCAAAATTTTATTTTTTTATTTTTTATTTCTTAATTATAAATTTTTTTCTATTAAGTAGGGAACATACTTAGCTATAACAAATTGCACGCACAAAATTGGCCACCCATTTTAGTAAATTTCGCGTTGTAAACCATGCGCAGTTAGATTTAGGAATTTTTGAGGTTATTCAAGCCACCGAGTTACCATAAGGAACCCACCCGCTCATGCTCAATGGAGTGATACCTGGCCGTGGGAAGTAGGTCGTAGATTTCCGCAATTGGCTTTAGGGATTAAGCAGTAGTAAATGGTGATTAATCACCAACGCAAGACTAAATAATAAGTCGGACAAAGACCTAGGACTTTTTAGCTCCTAGCTAGTTTACGATCGGGGTATCAAACGGTAATTTTGGTACCTCTGCCGGCGCCCACCATTTTTGTCGACACAAGCCCCTCCAGCATGAGCCGCGCTCTCCCAATGGGGGTTACATCCAGACTTTAGCAAGAACAACTGAGACGATTCTGAGACCACATGACCGCTACTAGTGAAATGGAAAGATAGTAGGAAATAGGAACCTCACTCTTGAAACTCTCTGAATCCCTAGTATTCTTGTACTTGTATTCTGCTACTAGCTATCTCGTCGAACGGACACATAAACCAGGTTGAAACACTAAAATGGTGAATTTCAGGTAATTTGTGAACAACAACAATTAACGCGAGAGCGCTAAGATACGAGCTAAGAGAAAAGAAGAAAGAGGGAAGTCGGACAGTGCTGAACAACAAGAAGAAAAGTGACAGAAGAAAGCAATAACAGCATCCCGACTCGAAGGCGACTCAAAACCAAAACATAGGAATAGAGGTGAAGAACGAGGAGACCATTATCGGTCAGTTGACGATACAACATCGAAATGGTACCACTGGATTCCGATGAAGTCTTAATCATCTTATGGGAATTCAAACTTCCCCTATTCACCTATGTACCAGGAGATCCGTTGCCAGTGTACAACACGATGCACTTTGGCGCCACAATACCTTTCAGAAACGTCATCATAGAGGACCGAGTGTTTCCAACACTCTGGAAATCTGGAACCGCAATTAGCTACATCAACAGGTCGACCGTTGCTCAATTGGAAGCACGGACAAGGCCGACGAGAAGAAGAAGGATAGCGAAAACTGCTAATGGATCCACCTTTGAATTTCTCGGATCGATAAGAGCAATCATCAGAATTGCAGGCTACGCGGTGGAAGCTTTTTGATAGCAGAAGATAAACGTTGTCCTGCTGCTGCACTATTAGGAATGAAGAGAAATACCCATTCGCAGCAGCAACACGGAAACGATACTTGCTGGCGAGATCAAATTGCTCATAATTCTGGTAGACGGCGACCTACCGGAAAATAATGGCGTAGTTATGAGAGGTAAAAACAACGGACCACTGGAAGCAACGGAAACCACGTTTCATCCAATGGAACGTAGGAGTTCCACATTAATGGAGAAAGCAGATCCAAGTCAATGCTGAACCATCTACGGGCAAATCAACTTCAAAACATGGTAAGATCATAAAGACAAAAGTTGTTAATTCAGAAAGCGTCATCAAAAATGCGAAACAGATAAAGTCAGAGGAACAGAACAGTGCTGAAGCGAAAAGAAGTACCAAAAGAAGAAGAACAGAGAAGGAGTTCGAATAAATCTACCAAGGAGAGGACGCCTACGAAAAAAACAACCACAGTCACAACGCCCACAAAGAAGAACAAGATGGAAAGATCAGTTGGAGAACCGTGGCATATCATCAGGACTTCGCAGATCGCCACGGAGACACAATGGAGCTGCTTAGAATGTATTCAACATATACTACAGATTCAACAATTCTGCTACACATGAAGTATCTAATTATTCGTTTGTTATTTTTATTTTATTCGTTATTATTGCTTTGTTTTAGCCAACGTTCCCCTTCTAATAATTAACCCATATAGCTATTGCCGATAAACCCATAACCACATTCCCCCCCCCCTGACTCACATATTCCCCACTCAAATATACCCAAATTTTACGTTTTTTTCACTTTACCCACTTAACATTTGTTTCCTTTCCCCTACTTTAATATTACCTAACATTTTCTAATTTTACTCCCCCCATATTTCTTATTTCTTATTCTATTATTCACACTATTTCATTGATTTTTTTTTGTAACTCTTGTGCTCACATTAAGACTCGACCGTAACCTTAACAACTTCAACAACACACAACAGCATCCAGAAGGAAAAACTCCACTCGCGTCAACTACTACAACCGGACAATCCCAACAACAAAACGTTACTACTTGGATCTAAGACAGGATCGAGAAGAAAAAGGAAAAGACTCCCCGTCATTCATTGCAATCCCTGGAACACATTCATCGGAAAGCGCCGTGCCATATCATTATCTCGTCTTCTATATTTCTTCAAATATAGAATTGAGCGAGGGCGCTCAAACTCACGGGATTAGGGGATGTTACAACCATGGATACCACATGCGCAAAGAAGACACAGACCGGGGACACGCGAGCATACATTATGGAACAGGACCTCTTGTGGTCCCGCCTCCTTCCCTTGATGCTTTAGTCAGTCGTCTACTCAGCAGGGTTACGGGTCGGTGGCTACCCTTGGTGGTCACCGAGCCGAGTCAAGATGTGAGCAATTCCTATTCCCCTAGTTCATCTATTCTCGTGTATTGTATATTATGTATTCTATTATATTATACTAATAAATATTACTATTAGATTGAGTGCTATTGAACCAGTCATGGTAAGCCCTCTTGCTGGTTCCAATTAGTTTACACTCGTCTTATCTCCTAACTTACACTCTTCGGGTCGCACCAGTATAAGGAGAGTAGGGGGTAAGGCGAAGATTGTAACGCTAGAAGTCACATCTTGCTTAGAAAGGTCGATAATCGAAGAACGATTGACTGTAGCCTTCACCATTCGCTTAAAACACAACAGATGAAACATGAAAACGAATGCATGATAATGCAATGATTAAAAAATATTGTATCGACCCAACAAAAGTGCGTCAACAGCTTGCACCATAGCGCCGACCTTTTGTCCATGTAATTATGCGCCACTCTGTAGTTCTATACTTTCAATTATGGTGAAGAAACCTGAACTGTCAAAATGTGCTCTTTTTTAGTTTTTCATCATTAAGCGAAGCGTTCGGTTTCATCTATTTCTAATATTTCTACTACAACAGAGTTGTGCGCAAAATTATGTGATAATAAAATTTAATTATACCTGACATGGCGACCCAAAACTCCCTATAAAAATAATTTAGTTAAAAACTTTTTAATAGCTTACCAATGTTGAAACCAACACCAAAACGACCACTAGCAGTCGCATTACTTGTTTCTACTAAAATGAGAACAATAAATATGTTTTATCAAACTTTATTGGGTCTTCATTATCAGTATTTATTTCATATTACTAAGTGGTTTGAATAATACTTTTATGATAATTTCGGGGCAAGTAATTTTCATGACAACATGTGCACTAGCGATTGTTATGATTTGAGCAAATTTAGTGTACCAAATTCACACCAAAATTTTAAATTTTTTTATTGACGTGGTGATAATCCCTAAGATTAAGGCCCGCGTTTATTTAGAGCTCTTCCTAACGTCCTAAGCGGAGAAAATTCGACACAAATACGTGGACAAATTTTACAAGCACACGACACAATTCAGAAATTTTGGTGGAATAAAATTCGCGTAAATAATTCACGTTTTTTCACTTTTTTAACACTTTTTTAAAATTATGAGCTACAAAATGGTTTACGTGGATCTAAATCCCAAAAAATTACAGTTATTAATGTGAAGTTATATAATTTTTTGTGAAACTGTATGTATAAATAATGATTAAAAGACCCCTCCACTGCCCAGAAGTATGCCGCGTGTTGCAACAGACAATGCACCAATTTGAAATGAAAACACTTTTTTTTCACTTTTATTTTTTAATTTTTCATTATTTCAAATTTTTTATTAAAGCGTATCTTCGTGGAATTTGATTTACTAGGGACCCCTGAAGAAACTTTTTTCTTGAAACACAGTTTCACGTAAACCACGTGACAATTGAAGAAATATTATAAAACGATAGCACTTCGGTCAAAACGAAATTCCACCCTCAGAGTTTGTATTTTTCTCTGCGCGTTGCCTTTTGTGATGTGTTGCGTTTTTCTATATTCCTCTTCTACAATAGACGATCATTTATTTCAACAAATATAATTTAAAATAATTTAACGCGCAGACAACGATACATAAAATGAAGAGAGATAGCGTTATTCGTGGTTTTTTGACCGGAGTGCGATAGTGTTTCGTGAGATAGCGTAGCCCTTAAAATATAAACGGGATTGATTAACATTAATTACATAAAATTTTTGTTCGAAAATCACGATTTGTTGGGTTTTAGACCCATTTTCTACCACTTTAAACAGTTTTGTGATTCTTAATTTTCTGTCAATACTATTCGGACCATAAACCTATCGTCAAATTTTAGAAAAGAGAGATGGAAATTTAAACACTCTGAGATGGAAACTTAAACACTTCCCTTGTTAGATAATCATGAAGGGTGAACCAAACTTTTTTCCGATTTTTTTTTTCAAGGCAACTGCAACAGCAAATAAGGGAAGTTGAAGGCGACAATATGGTTTCGGATCGTACTGCGCGAAATTGGTTCAAAAGATTTAACCACGGCGACACTGATCTCGAGGACAAAACACATTCAGGAAGACCTACGACATTGGATTCTGAAGCAATCCGTGAAGCTGTGGAGACCAATCCATTCGCAGATTGTCCGTCGGGCTCGATATTCCTCAAACATTTGTTGTACAACATCTTCACGTCCTTGAGAAAGTCAGTAGACGCTACCAAGAAGTAACTCATGCATTGAGTGAAATTCAAGCTCAAAAACGTGTCTAAACTTGCCGAAAGTTTCTTGTAAATCTACAAGATAACCGTTTTATTCGTAGAATTGTAATCTCTGATGAATAGTGGGTCTATTGCAGTAATTCGAACAGACGAAATCAAAGGTTGGAAGGCGGAACCGGTAGCAAAATGTGATCGTTTCTCAATTAAGGCACTTCTGTGTGTTTGGTGGAATTTCGAAGACGTAGTTTACTTCGAGCTATTTCCAAATGGTCGGACCATCGACGCAGACCTCTATTGCGCCCAACTTGATCGAATCTATGCGGCACTTGGCGAGAAATATCCAGCATTGATCAATCGGAAGCGGATACTCCTTCAACAAGACAATGCAAAACCGCACACCGCCAGACAAACGAAGGAAAAGATTAAAAATCTCGACGCCATTGAACTTCTTTCTCATCCAGCTTATAGTCCGGACCTTGTCCGGATAGTCCGGACCGAGTTTTTCGCCTCTAAGAACAAGGAGTGGTACCGTAGCGGGATCGAACAACTTGCCGATAGATGGGTTCAACGTTTTGTTAATGTTAAAAAAAGATCAGACGAAAACATATCTTCAAAAAAAAGAACGTATGAAAAAGTATCTCAAGAACGTATCTTCTTTTTAAAATTTGATTAAAAAGTATTGCTAAATTACGTTTCTACGTAAATTCAAATAATTATATGGTGGAAGTAATATTTAAATTTAAATCATTTATTGAAAATGTAGACAGTTTACTGAAAAATAAGTTTTTCAATGATTTTACATCACCGGATAAATAAGTTTCTGAATACACTTCATATGTTTTTAAAGTTGCCAAACTTGTTTATATTATATGACCAGTTGGAAACACATTTTTTATCAGCTTCTTAATTGTATTTTTGTGACGAAGAAAAAAATTTGGCTGTTGATTATAGGAAACGAAAACAGAAAATAGTGTGTTTAATCTTATCGAAAAATAAATAATACCAATATATACATACCGATTGAAAATAGAAATATTACCCATGGTGTCTAACTAATTTTCTCGTATATAATCATTTTAACTTTCAAGATTTTCCCGAAATTATCTTTACGTATAGTAACTTTCCAGTATATTAGTGTTTAGAACTTTATGTGAGCTCCTGTTTTTCTTATGCACTTCACTGCCACAAAACCGCACCGCACTGCAAAAAACTTCGCACCAATTGCAAACGTAACCTTTTATTTTATTATGTTTATGTTCAATATATACAAACCACCTATATTGACGATGAAGACTCTTCTAACCCATTAATTGAGGTGCTAAAAGTTTATTTTCATTAATTCATCAGGATTTCCGCAGCACGCCAACTGGAAATAAGGATTTTCGGATTTTGCAACGAGCGTAAAAAATTTTGCGTCTTTTTAACAAAAAAGCTGTAACTACAATTTGATTATGCGTGTCTTAAACTATCTAAAAGTATTAATAAATTCCTGAAAAGTTAGATTAAAGAACGTTTGCTGAGCTCGTTTTATTACCATACCAGTTGGCGTGCCGCAGAATGAAAGGTTCACTGATAAATAAAATATTGAAAACAAAAATAATAAAATCAAAGGTAGTGTTTAAAATTGGTGCAAAATCTTTTGCAACGCGGCGCGGTTTCTTGACAGTGCTTATGACGTGTAATGAAAATTGTGCATTCTTCGAAAATTTTGGCGGAGATGTATAACATGCGCGTTCACAACATAAGTGGATAAATTTATTTAAATTGAAATCTGTTGAATTAATTTATTAAATCATATATTATAGTCGATTGAAATATCGATTCAGAATATCATCGGATCCATCCCTGAAGTATATAATACTTATGACATAAATAATTTCAACTAAAACCTGAAACGACCATAATATCTTATATGATTACCACGCATGATTTGATCATTTATTGTCGGTTGCTCAATATTTGTATAGGTGAACTTGCTAGAAATATAAATTATATGCAATTATGATGTCAAACATACTTGACACCACTGGGACCACTTCCAAATCTCGAATAAGCATCAACAATGACAATAAAAGCCAACATAAAAATTAAAACCAATCTGAATTGACTCATTTTGTTATTGACAACTAAATGTTCCTGAAAATATTTCTATTAAATTGTATGAACACAATTTTCAAATTTATATTTGAATAAGGATTTAATTGTATTTTTAATATAAGAAATGTCTACGTGTTCAATAAAACATTTCGTATATATAGTAATGACAGGGGGATGGTTTAAACCCATAAAAACAATATATCTTTATAGTATAATAAAATACGGTTGTTATGAGTATTTATTGTTGGTTCTTGCCAATTTACCAGGATATTTTAGCTATGTGCAATTCGTGAATTGCTCGGAAGCATTTATTCCATAAGTATATTTCCTATATCGCTTATTTCTACTAAATAGTACTGATTGTCTAATTTTACGAACGCGAATCATATTAACTGCATATTATTTTTTAAGATATCGGTGCCTAATGGAAGAGAAAAAATAATAAAAAATAATGTTCTCGTTTTTCCAGCCACTCTTTGGTATCTCAACAATGTGTGTTGGATCAAAAAATCATATCAACTCACATTGAAGAACAAATGGAAAGGTCCTTTGTGGACGTCCATACCATATTCCATTAGGCACGAATCTCCATTATTAGTACAGAAAACAATAATAAAATTTTAACCTAATTAACGTGGAAATTTAACATGAATATTGGTCATTGTCTGCTTTGGAAAATAACAGGATTCATTCATGTTCTGGCTATGAGGAGGTCATATATCGCTAAATATAAAACCGTTTTCATACAATGGTGAATCCGAGGTTCCCTCGCGACGATTAAAATGAAATATAGAACTAAATTAAAGTATAAAGATATCCCAACGATACTCTTTGCAAGCTCAATAGAGCCAAGGTAATATTAAGATTAAATACAATTGAAATAATTGGATTTTTGAATCAATTTAGGAATTTTTAAAAGCATTTACGGTACGCATAAGTGTTTCAACTATTTTGTATAAGAGTAAACATATTTCTTCTCCCTTAGCCTGCTCCTGAATACATAAAATCGATGGTTTTAGATTCCTCTCGTGAACGAAGCGTGTTTAGTTCGAACGCGTTCCGATTTACCAGTGTACAAACACGACTACTCGTTGAGCCAATAAAATTAGCCAAGCCAAGTTTGAGTGTTATTTATTACTTTAGAAAACTTTTTATCCTAAATTTTGGATTGCAGTATCCTCTACAACTCTGATCGTATTAAGGTCGTATGATCGTATTAAGGTCGCAAGAATTGTGAGTTATTTCATATGTCACATAACCATGGATGATGAGATTCCACGACCACGATGAGACGAGGTGCGAAACCGTTGAAAGATTCATCAACGGTCAAGGTTCGTAAAAATATTTCTGTATTGTTCTTTTTTCAGTAGCTTATTAGTTCGATATATAGACCAACTCACAACCAATGAAGCAAGCCAACATCATGCCAATTTCACCACCGTGCTTGACGGTACGGATTTCGTACTTTGTGTTATTGTTTTACTCCAATTGTCAGTGAAGTTAACTTTATATTCTTATCAATTTATTATGAAACCTTTAAATTCTGTGCACAGAAAAAAAAATTTTTTTCTCCAGAAAAGGACATTTCTAGAAAATCTACGCGATAGACACGCCAAATGATTTACTAAAAACAGTACTTCAGAAAAGTCACTTATATCTAAATTTTGTAAAAATTTAAACCACCAAAGATAGCTTAAGGGAAGACTGTAAAATTAACGTAAAAATAGTTTTTCAATTACACGTGGAAATGAATAAAATGAATTTAAATATGGCAAAATCGAAATTTTCATTCGGCGTTGAAAGGTAAGAAAGGTACATCTTGTAAGGCTCATTACAATATTAGAAAGTGTTCATTTCCAATTAGTTTTTTAAAATTTCCCACAAAATAAAATCAACCAATCCAATTCGCGCCAACTGAGCAGATATCAATCGAAGCTCAGGAACGATTCTATAATCTCATATTTCTTTTAAACCTTAATATTCAGAGGTGATATAAGATGGCCTGTTAAGATCCTGTGAAAAGCACGAAAGGAATTGAATAGTTATCTCACGTTCTCATTGAGACCATTTGAAAGTAATACAAAAATGTTCAAAGGGAAATATCAACTTTTTATAATTTAAAAATATTTCTCATTTGGAACGTGCAAATATAATACGTTTATTGCCAGATTTTCAAATGAACAAATTTTTAATTTGACAACAAACTGCACTCATTATAAGAAAATTACAAAATCAATCAGGGAAACAAAATGTTTAAAAGATTCTACTTTCAACATTTTTCTTTGAATGAACTAATCAAGCTCGTTTAAAAGTCCTTGCACTTAATTTAAAAGATTACAATTTACTTTTTTTAAGCCTTTCGAACTCGTCAACTGGAAAGTAAATGCTAATTCAAATAAATTAAATAAAAATATAGTTATTATCTGATTTATGGCTATTAGACCAATCACTATCGAAACAGGGGGTTTTCATTCTGCAATTTATAGACCACCTAAACGTCAGAAGAAATTATAATTTATGAACGACAGGTGAAATTTAAAGTTTAATGTTTTTTCTGCTTTAGACTAATGAAGAAAACAGACATTTCCTATTTTGAAATGATGAAAACCTCCATATCTTATCATCTGCATATAGCAAACTTTTTTAACAGTTTTTTTGTTATCTCAGCCCGCCAATTTGAAGCCTAATAAAATTAGCATAGAAAATATGCAAAAATCTACTATTTTATCAAAATTTTAAGATTTCCAAAGAGCGTAAGGTAAATCTGATAAATTGGAGTTGATAGTATTTGGGTAAAGTACACGTGAAAAATGTAAGAGAGCGGAGAAAATAATAAAATTGTTATTTTCATTTGGTGTGTTCTCAGTTTCTAGAATAAGTTGAAAACTAACATATCAACAAGGAATGGTATTTTAAACAACAACTAAATTTAATGAAGACAACTTTCACGTTTTTCATTTTAGAAGCACAGGCACACGCCATGTTAATGAAAAAAATTGATGATCAGAAAGAGCTTAAATATCCGAAATTTTCGATAACCAATGATAGACAAATTTAGTCATTTTTTGCGTTCAAAAATCAACAATATTCAGGTGAAGCTTCAGTATATACGCTTAAATATATCAAAATCATCATTTTAGATTGTTTTGGGTTGAATCTATAGTATTTTTTCACCACACTGAAGATTATGCAAAAAGCGTGGACAGATTGTAAAAAATTGCACGTTAATGTTGAGGAGTTGAGGAGTAAGTTTTTTTCATAAAGATTTATTTGAGCAAAAAACAATACCTAATAATAATAAATTAATATTCGCCATTATTTTTATTAAACAAAATTATTTTTACGTATAGTAGTTTTTTCGGTTGCTATAATAACTAGTATACTAGTTATTAGTCCTAAATACTAATATACTAGTTAAATACTAATATACTAGTTAGTCCTAAATACTAATATACTAGATGTCGTTCAGCCAAAGAAGTTGTCGAATAAGTTGTTGAGCCAGTTTTTGAGATGCTTTTTGAGGTCCATCAAAGAAACCACCACTCATTTGGTTTGACAGTGAGCGGAAAAGGGATAATCGGATGGCGCAAGGAATGGAGAGTACGGGATTCTGAAGAAATTCCCATTCGAGCTCTTTTGACGACTTGTGCAACATGCGGGCTCACGTTGTTGTGGAGCAAGATGACTTGGCCTTGTCGATCGGTCGAATAGCTGTGCAACTTTTCAGTCGAATAGCTGTGCAACATAGAGTTCCTTGTTGACCGCGTCGTTTCTGTCGGGCATTTTCCCGTGCAGCATGCACTCAAAATTCCCCCAAACACAGATCAAGTTCTTTTTTGAGAAATATCTCCATTTTTTATCTTTGCGAAAAATTGTAAATAATTGTAAATAATGATAGGGGAAATATTTTCCGATGTTTCAGCGTCACTTAAAGTTTTCTATTATCAAAATATAAGAAATTTAAAGGTTAATTTGATCATTTTTGAATTATTTTCAATGGTCTCAAAGATAACATGAAACAAATATTCAATTTATGTTAATAATTTCTCTGTTTATCATTATATTTCTTCAAAATTTCTAGATCAAAACAGATTTATTAGTTGGAATGGTCAAATTCTTAGATTTTGATAATAGCCTTTTTTTTTAGAAAAAAAATGTTTTTAAAAATTTAGAATAATGCTACTCTAAAGTAAGTAAGTAAGTAAGTAAGTAAGTAAGTAAGTAAGTAAGTAAGTAAGTAAGTAAGTAAGTAAGTATTAGCATTATTCTAAATTGTTAAAAACAATATAAAAAAAAGACTAGAAAACTTTAAGAGAAGCTGAAACATCGGAAAATCACTATTCCCCCTTGGAGTTTAATTGTAACTTATTTTTAAAGCGTAATTTCTATGAAATTATTTAGAATTACCGCTATTGCTTAACTGTGTCTAATATATTTTAGACTTTAAAAACTATTTTAAAACCGATAAATTAAAAAAGCATAAATTTCGGGAAGGTACATATGTGGTATTAAAATCCATCCCAACATCTAGAGGAGTATGGGCAAATAATTTTATAAAAAGCGATCCTGGAATTTTATTATAACAAAAATGTTTAATTATTAATTAGTATCTTATTTTCCTAAGTTCGCAACATCCCTAGGCGTTTAAAAAACTTGGGGGACAACGCTCGATTATTCTAGAAAATGACGTTCACCATATTAAAACAATTTCTTAAAAAAAATCCTAGTAATTATATAGATAATGATGGGCTATGAGAATGAATGGAAACGCACTTGCCCACCAACAGGTAATAACGATTTTTCGGTGCCTGTAAATTGTTACGCCTTTTCAACAAAACAATTTTACTAGGCTTGCCTTAAAATATTTAAACTAAATGTTAAACGTGAGCACGTTTACTGAGTTCGAAGTAGCTCCTTTTATTACCATAACTTAGTTCATTACTGAAAAAAACAGAGAGCATTGTAACAGAGAACCAAAGTGTATTTCTTTAAGTGTTCATTTCCCCGATCTCTGATCCATATCATCCATAAAATTTAGTGAAACAAATAACACGTTTATTTACATCACCAACTACGCGATTAGTAATAATAATATTAAATATCAGTAAATAAAAATAAACAAATTGCTGTATAACAACTGATAAACAAATAAATCTTATTAAAATCGTTCAACAGTACTGCGAACGGATCCATCAACAGAACTATTTGATGGCTTGATTGATCCGCTTGCAACTGTAGTAACGGTTTGGTTTCGTGTTGCGCGATCAATAATCGAATTCTGATCAGCGCTACTGGAGCTGTACGATTGCTTGAAAGTGCTTCTGGATCCAATATCCCCAACTTTGCGATTGTATCCGAACAATTCCAACAAACATCGACGAATCTGCAAATGATAACAATAGTAATACATTTCCAAAACATGTTCGTCAAACAGCAACGCAACATCGGCCAATCAAATGTTCAAAGATTGCTAAAATGAAAACATCATGTTAGGCTAATATTTTGCCCCTGTTTGTATTTAAATTTAAGAGAACCTGAAAGTCTGTAACGAAGGAGAGAATAGGATCCAGAATACACCGAATGACAAGGGAGGTGCGCACGATGCCGAGGATTCTCATCATCTCGGAGAAGTTTCGCTGGAATAGACAGGGATCTGTGTTGAGCAGCAAGGCAACACACCTGAAATTGATCTTTGTTAAATTATCTTGTTAATCTTCAAATATTATGTAACAGAGGAACTGTGAAGCATCCATCAAGACACTTATAAAATCAGATAGTTTAGAAGGTATTTCAAGTACCTTTTTCAAGTACCGTAGCAAGACTATCAGCTCCTTCTATTTCTTAACATGCTCTAAAGACTGGGATTCACAGGCCAATTTAAAACAAAAATATTTTCATTTTTAATCGTGTCTCTCTAATTTCCACGTAACTAATCATGATCGATATTCACGTGAGTTTCCTATATCTATTTAATGATCTTATAAATATAATAGTTTTTCGGAAAATTATTTTAAGCACTTTAACTGAGCTCCTCATTTTTCGTTTCAATTGGCGGGCATTCACGCTCCCCGGAAAAATATCCATTGTGTCGGGCAACTCATTGAAAAACGCAATGGATTCAAAATCCCTCTGCTGCTTCCTCTAATCGACTTTTCGGCCGCTTTCGGCAGAATCTCCCATGAATCGATAGGTCTATCTTTACACATCGCTGGGGTTCCGCTTTACCTTATCAATTCAGTAAAGAGAATGTTGTCAGGAGGTACTGCAGAAATCAGAATCCATGGGAAGACAATCGAAATTCCATTGAAAAGAGGGGTGCTTCAAGGTGACTCGGCATCACCATCCCCGTTCGTATTTTCTCTCCAAGTGATTCTCGATGAGGCCGACAAGGATAGTGTGGAAGAATCGGAAGGGATACGAGTTGATGGTAAGATTTTGAAACAACTCGACTTCGCCGAGGACGTGGTGCTAATTGGAAGTTCCTCAGAAGAAATAAACCGGCGCCTGAATCAACTTGAAGAAAATGCTAGAAACCATGGTCTAGAAGACAACCCAACGAAGACGATGATCCTACACAACGACTACGCTACCAAAGAACCCATATTTTCCGGTGGTTCTGTTTGCTCATCAGGAGCTGGTGCCAAATACTTGGGTAGTTTCATCGCGATCGACGGTTCGTTGAATTAGGAGGTTTCCCGAAGAATCAAGGCAGCTTGGGCGTCATTCTACAAATGCAAGCTTCTATTTCCTCACATTCCAGAAAAAGGAAAAAGAGAGCTAGTAAACCAGAACATCGTTCCGGCCTTGCTCTACGGTTGCGAAACTTGGTGCCCTTCTAAGGAAACTCTCCAAGGACGCCAAGAACTTTAGACAATATCTGCTTTCACGCCAATGTCAAAGTATCCATTTCGGTTGATTTTCTAGTTCGGAGGAAGCTGCTCAGTTGGGCTGGACATGTCGCAAGGCTGCCGGAGACGAGGTGGAGCAGAATTGTTTCATAATGGGATCCACGAGGCTGGTCAAGAGCAAGAGGGAGATCCAAGGGAAGGTGGTCGGACACCGTCAAGCTCTGGGTCGCGGAATTCGTCCACAAGAATTCTACCACCAGGGCACGCCAACTGGAAATAACTATTTTTCTATTTTTAAGCGTGTCTAAAAATTGTTACGTCTTTTCAATAAAGCATTGTTTACAACAGTTTAACTAGGCTTACCTTAAACTATCTGAAATGATTAATATCGTCTCAAAAAGTTAATTTTGAGAATGTTTAATGAGATCTTTTTCTTACCATACCAGTTGGCGTGCCAGGGAAACTCGAAGAATCGTTATACTCGAGGAGAAGACGGGTGTGGTTAACATTGGCAAGGCTAAGCCGAACACTCTGGACACAGTTGGTCCGCATCTCGACGCAGTCGGAATTATGTCGGACAATAAAGTAATCAAGTAAGTAAGTGAAATGTTGTCTTTCGTACAATTGGTGAGAGGTTCTTTGCAATGCGACGGTGTTTAGTGAAATTGGAGTGTCAACAGATCATGTCATGCTATGCCGTAAAGGAAATACATACTACTAGGACCCAACACTTCTTTTAATTATAGTACAATTAATTTTTCCTGAGAACTCGAGATAAAATTTTAAAAAAGTAAACTATTTTTATGGGTCGTGAACTACTGTTAATGAAGTCAACATTTTTCAACTTACCAGATAACATAGAAAACATTTAGAAATGCAAATGTTCCGACATTGAGAGCCAGCTTCCACAATGGGAATCTAACCACTCGAATTCTACCTCCTTTATCTTGTTCCCTGAAACTTATAATTTAGTTATTTCAAAAATAAACTAGTATGTAAACCTTTTTTTAAACGAGTTGCTAAAACTCTGTGCCTTTCGAATGAACATCACAGTAATAACGAAGACAACAATTGTAAAAAAGTAGACGGTGCTCGTCAAGAAGTTTCGCGATCTTTAATAAGTCATAAAATATCGTTTAATTATTTTAATTGTACCTATACATATTCCTCAAACATGTTTCTGCTTTACATCCAGACCATGAGTTCAAGTTTGGCAATTTTACCAGAGCAGATACTGCCAAAGTGTAACTAACCATTATTATAAAAATGATCCAGCTGAAATCCAAATAATATTTGTGATATAAACCTATTTTTGGACCTCGTTATCATCAAGTAAATGCATCGTTTCATTGTGAACCATTTCCGATAATGAAATGGTTTCCAAACTGCAAAGAGCTTAAGAACCGAGAGTGACGTGTAAGAAACCATAGCCGACCAAAATGAGCCAATGAAAAATGATTCTATTACAACTACCATATCTCGACTGAAAATTGTTTATTCATTACTGACCCACATGGGTAATTATTTACTCTAGTTCTACAAGATAATCCTAAATTCACTTGATTCAAGACACATAATTATTTATAGAAATATATAGAGTAAAAATTATTTTCTATTTTCTGCGGTACGCCAGGTTTTTTTTACACTTACAGACTAAGTTATTGGTATTATTATTGACAAAGCTCAAGAATTAAGTTGTCTTGGAATCAATTGAATTTTTCTTTTGGTTCTGTTTTTCGAAACCAGAAACCAAATTTAAAATAATATTTAGAATTTTTCATCGGGAAATACATTTTAAATAATAGCGAATATTATTAAAAATAACGTGAAAATTACTTTATATCATGCCATAGTAGAACGTAAACAACTGTGACTAGAGCACTTGCACATGTCAATAGATCTCCTATTGCTCGATTCACCAGAAGAATGTAACATTTCCTTGATACTCTTCTTGATTTTATTGCCTAAATAGTATATATAATGTAGTTTTTAATTGGAATCAAAACGCTTTTCGCGATATTTAATATTGTCCTTTTCAGAGATCTGTGCCTAATGAAGTTCTCGTTTGGACAGACACTCTTTTTTCGAAATAATGGGCAGCCCACATTGAAGAGAAATTGAAGAAAAAGCCGTTTGTGGCTGTGTGGCCGTCCGTAATTTTTTATTTTTTTTCTCTCTCATTAGGCACCGATCGCTGAAAAGGACAATTTATTAGTTTTTTTTAAAATTAATTTCCACACATATGGAATAGAATATATTCTAATGATTATTAAAATACTTCCTAATTTTAATTAATTAATAGACTGTTCAAAGAAATCGTATTGATAAGTAGTATTGTACAGTCATTAAAAATTAAGAGAATTTACAATTGCAGATGGTGCGATTTGTGGAAACTACATTATAAGAAGACAGTGTAATTGACTATGTTTAAGCTAGTTATAACCAAGTTATAACCAAGTGAAACCGAATTAAGCTTATACAATTATATGTGTCCCAGGTATTACAAAAGAGAAGTCCGGGTCACGTGAACCTCGTCTCTAATCACTATTACCGTTTCAAAGAGAGAAGAGTATTCCATATACCGTTTATCCTCATTTTAAATTTTTGATTTACCCTCTTTGGGGGGATTTTTGATAATTCGTTAAAATAATAAATCTACGGTTTATCATTGTTTTTTTTTCAGCTCTGAAAATTTCCAACCTTGTGGACGGTACTGCATTTTTTAATATTTTGTTGAGGAATAAGTTGATTTTTATATTATCTTTGTTTTACATCAACTTTCTGGTCGATTTTCAAAGTCAATACATTTATCTTAATGAGCTTTTTCTGCTCTACAAAACTGTGTTTGTGTTTTTTGTGTTTTTTCTTTAATTTTAAAATTTCATCATTTTTCGGGCTTTGAAATAAACTATCCATTAGGCAAAAAATCAGAATTTTCGACATCTGTTGTTGTTCGTTTTCATCGATAGCAAAAAGCAGCGTAAGCCAATGGGAAAATATGCAGTGAGTATGGAGAAGGTGTCTTAGACGTGTCTACTCCACAAAAATGACAATTTTGAACCCTTAACCCGAAAAAGACAATGATCTGCGTTTGGTGGATCTGCGAATTGCTCCACAGAAACGCCAAGATCTACGAGGAGCTCTATGTTGCCCAGCTGCGCCGCGTAAATAAGGCTATTCCACTGAAAACCCCCAACTGATAAGGCCAAGTCATATTGCTCTACGACAACACCAGGCCGCATGTTGCACAAGTCGGGAGGTGCTTCAGCATACACAGTACTCTCTAGACCTTGGGCCATCCGATTATCGCGTTTCCGCTCCCTATCCAACCAAATGAAAGGTTTTAACTTCGATGGCCATAGGATCTTTGGATCAACGACTTCTTCGACACCAGACCGGACAGTTTCTGGTGGAATGGGATCAACAAATTGATAAAAAGGTGGGAGAAAGTCGTAAGCAGTAACGGCGAATACATAATTTAAATAATCTATTATTAAAAATATTATTTTTGTTAAAATAAGTCTTTGTGAAAAAACTCAACGAACATATTTCTCAACTCAATTTATTGTTTGGAACTTAAATAACTTGGTAATTAATAATAATGATTTATAATAATGCTTCAAAATCTTTCCTAATAGTAAATCATAAAAGTATTATACTTCTGTAACTAAAATTTAAGTCAAAAATTATTCGAAAGAATCAACATAATTACAATTATTTTCTCATAAAAATATTTCAAACCTTATACGTGCTGATAAGAAAAACTGTGGTACAAATGGCTCCAATGATAGCTAGTGGTAACATCACCCAACCGTAGTACGTACGGTATACATTTTCTAGGCGAAGTGACTGTCGTTTCTAAAATAATCAATAATGTATTTAATAGTCGAATTATGTACCCGAAACAAGTCAATCCTTTCCTCTGTTGTTAAATTAAAGAAACAATCTGTACGTTGATTAGCACTCATATCATCTGAAATCAAATCGAAATATTTTTATGGTTTTGGAAAGTTTCAAAGGTCGAGATTAAATTTAGGATTTTGGATTAGCTCCTTTACAAAATTTTCTGGTTATTAAGTTTTAAAATTCGGCAAATTAAGAAAGAGAGAAAAGATAAAATAATAATTTTTATATTGTATTTTAACCATTATTTTGTAAAGAATTGCACGGAAATTTTTTATTTAGAATAAGTTCACAAAGAGAAATTAGAAAAAAGAACAAAATTAAAAATGTATAATTTAGTAAAATTCAAACAATGAAGCTTTAAAATAATGATAACCAAAATAACCCAAATTAGAGAATTTTGTAACAAATTAATATAAAGGGACCGCAAGGTAACAATACGTTGTCTTAGTTTAACAATAACAGGTAAATGAATTTAAGATTGATTGAATGTCATTTTAAATTTTTAGCAGTTTTGGACAAAAAGATATATTGGTTTCTTCCAGTGGGAATTAGAACAACAGGTTTGAGAATTAGGGTTTTTAAGACTGATTAATAAAATATATTTAGGACTGTTGTGAAGATAAAGTTATGAAAAGTATGAATATATATTTCAATATGTATTTTTGTATGAATATATATTTCAAGTTAAAATTATCAGAAAAGAAAAAAATAAAATTCTTTAAGTATTTAACAAAAAACAAATAAACATTTATCTACTCTTAATTTTAATTTTAATTCTACAATATTTAATCCGGTTACCCGCCAAATTAAAAAAAAAAGATTTGCTAATTTTTACTCGCGTTATATAATGCATACGTGTACTTTACAAAGACATAGATAGCGCCAGTTGGTAATCTTATTCTTAAATTATCGAAAAATAGCAATATCTTGCTAAAATATTAAGTTACAGTAGGTTTTATCAGCTTGTTGTATTCAAATTCCATTGGAAAAGCAGTTAAAAAAATTACTAATTTTAACTGAACGCATACACTCATCTTATAATTGCAATTTAAAAAGCAAATGGAAAATATTTTAAGTCACAACCTCAAACTCTATCGTTAAAATAAAAAACTAAGAAACTATAATAATATTAAAATAATTGACAAGCAGATCGTTACATTTAATGTAGAAATAGTTGATCTTGTTAATATTAAACATTTTCTGTTTAACTCGTTGAGGGCGAGCATTACCAAATTAGATTTTGTTAAAGTTGAAGGATCCGCCAGCAGAAATGAAATTAATTTTGACCTTTGATCAGAACAATATTAAATGCAAATCCATTAGTAGAATAAACAAATCTGTCAGATAATTTGCAAAAAAAGGAACGCAAAAAATGAGTCAAAATGTGGTAAATTGCTCTAATCTGTTCAGAAGTGGTTGGAATGTGAAACAGCATGGTGTGGATAATAATTAGTCGGGTTTTAGGATGTTATTAAATCTAGGAAAAACGGAAATTTTTCCCGACTTAAAATGCATTTCTCGCGGATTATTTCAACATCTCATTTAAAATTCTTACTAAAAATTCAATGAATTAATTAAGCATATAACATTTTGCGTAGCTAACATGGTATATGAATAACGAAAATTCTATTCTGGTTCGATTCTTTTGACAATTTGTGAGATATTTTTTTTTTAGTTTTTTTTTATAAAAACGAAACGAATCGAAATTTAATAGGAGATGGTGTAATAATCCGTGATTTTTACGAAAATGAATTTAATTTTCCAACGGGAGCAATCTCCGCTTTTCCTAGATTCAATAGCATCCGGATTTTAGTTTTAGTTTATTAGTTTGCAGACTTGTATTAGTTTGAAATTAACACGCCAAATGGATAATTTAAAAATGAAGCTCAGAAAAGCTTTGTTGTTCATCTATTTCTCTTATAGTTTAAAATATGCCTGTCAATTTTATGTGAAAGTATTCAAGAACGACATTGTAATAATAGTTAAAATTTGCGGAAATGGTCGAGAAAAATCACGAAATCATCTGGCTAGCAATTAACAAACTTCCTCAATTATTATTCTTTATACAGATTTAGTAGTTTAGATCATTATGGAATCTAACTAAGAAAATGGCAAAAATATATTTTTATCACAGGGACAGAATACATCTTCGAGACAATGCCAATAAGGAGATTCAGGTATGAGGAGCAGCGAGAGCTCGAGGGGCTCGAAATTTTCTTTTTTAATTATGTATCAAATAATTGCATTACGACAATATAACAACATAAAACAATGAATTTACACTCCCACGTGCTATAAACTTCAATCGAGCTCATTTCTACTCATTCATATATATTTGGTAAAAAATAATTTAAAATTATTTTTATTGTCCTTTTCAGAGAGCCTAGTGGAAGAGTAAAAGAAGAAGAAGAAAAAATGATTGGCGGCCACACGGCCACAAACAACTTTTTCGTCTATTCCTCTTCAATGTGTGCTGCCCATCATTTCGTAAAAAAAATAATGACCGTCCAAACGAGAACCTCATTCCATCCTAATTTTTTTTGCTCTTCCATTAGGCACCGATCTCTGAAAAGGACAATAAAATATTTTAATAAATCGTTTATCTTTTCACAAAGCCTTGATATCATTGAAGGATCACTCATCGTCCAATATATCGAATTATGTTGTCAATTACAGTTTTTATAATCTATATATTCTAACATTTAATATGAAAAACATTTTTTACACTGTTTTAAGGATGAGATTTCATTTAAGTTTGGATTTAATTACAATTATGCATAATTACAGTTATATAAACTAGATGTTTCATTGCTTATCAAAGCTTTGCAAAGCATATCATCATTATTTTTTCGTTACAATAAAATTTGTCGTCTTTTTGTACCGTATTCGATAAATGATGCAAATTTAATAGCGATTGTGCCAATAAATTAACAACAACATTTTCAACTCACGCCACCCGTATCAGTAAAATGTGAGTCTCATTTCAGCTGGTAGACCTTGTTTTATTAAAACAATCTGAATTTTCATTAATTGTTTAATGGCAAGCTTTCCTTAAATCAGTTTAAACTGACTTATTAAGACCTTATCAAATTTCGTTCCAACTACTAGGCCTCTTTTGCATTTGTATTTTGAAGGGATATGCTATATACTATAGGCTATAGGCTATAGAGATGGGCAGGTTCCCGGATTTCTGTATTTAGGCCATTTTCCATTTCGATCACTGGATTACAAAATTAAAATTAATTTCGAATTTCCAAAATTTACTTTTTATATAACGTTAAAGCCAAATACGCCCGGAATTCTAGCTTCCGAATTTTCTAATGTGAATTCCGAAATTATATATAACTAGCTAGCAGGTTTACTATGTATAAAATCAATTCTAAGGTAATTAAAAAACTATTCACCTTGTCAGTTGAAGAATTTCAGGTCACTTTCACTTTCTTTGCTTATTATTGAATTCAAAATTTGAAATAATTCCGTATGCACGTCAATTGAAAATATCTATATATTTCATATTTAATCGTGTCTGGCTAGATTCCAAATAAATAATCAAAAACGATTTTAACATCCATTTCCTAGATTTAATTAAAAATATCTTTTAGGTATTATTGTTTTCTGGGAACACCCCAACTTGTATGGTAAAAGAATGAGCTCAGTAAACGTGCTCAAATTTTACTTTTTGAAAAGATATTTATATTTTTAAATAGTTTAAGAGATGCTTAATTAAATCGTAGTAAAAACGTTTTTCTTGTAAAGACGTAAAAATTTCGACACGCGTTTAAAAATCGAAAAATCACTATTCCGATGTGGCGTGCTGGGGAAATAATTTTAAGCACTTTAACTGAGATCCTCCGTTTTGCGTTTCAATGGGCGTGCGCATGAACTATCAAAGATTTAAATTATCTTAGTTTATAATTATTTACCGGTTTATTTTAATCTAGAAGTTTACAAAAATTTCCATATTTTAGATAAAACTTCCGTTTTTATTTCACAATTTACGTAACTGAAATAAATCGCAAATGAATATAAGCATGACCGATACCTCAATAAACAATCAATGAACTATTTAAAACTGAAAGAAAACCAAATTGAATCGATTTACTATGATGAGATGACATTGAATCAATCATTTACTTAAATGAAAATCAACATCGAACCAATACCAAACAACAATCAAATCGACATCGAGAAAATCAATAATAAACTTCTTATCCGATTTCTACATAATTAAATTCTCCTAGAATAATAAATTTCAGATTGAAATAATAGTCAAAAATTAAAGACAAGATAAGGACTAACAAAACAAAAAGAAAAAAGAACATAATAAGAAAAAACAATCAGCGATTACTACGGAAGGTAACGATGGAAATATAGATACAAAGATGGGAAAAACGAAACAAGTTTTGATGACGTCGTGGTTGGAAGAAAGATGATCGATGCCTGAATGCGTGGTTATTAACAACTGCGCATTGATTACATCTGATTGAACGTATTCATTGGTCTCTAAAAATACCTGAAACTAATGAATTATTCTATTTATTATTTGAAGGTGTACCATTCTGTAAATTATTGACCGAATTCGGCAAAAAACTTTGTTTTGTTTATTCAATAAAGAGTACTTGATGGCTAAATGTACATATTAAAGTTTCTACAAATACAACTCTACATTTCGAATTAAAAAATAATGTGAATAATATTTATCTGTCCGGTATAAATAATGAATTTAAAAAAAACATACAATTGTTTCCTGACAATAGTAATACTCAAGTAGTGAATGTCATCAAGTACGTTGAATTTCCAGATAATATTGACATGTCTAGATAATATATATATATATATAATAATAAAACGTCAGATATCAAGAGAGTTTTGATCATATACATATACAAATTCACAAATCTGTTCTATTGTGGGATTGTGATATTTGAGGGTTGGGGAAAATACATAATTTTCAAAGAGACAACAGCAATAATGAGAAATAGAGAAGTAGAACATCGATATCAGGATTAGCCCGAAAATTGATCCGTCAAAGGAAATATCAACAAATGATATAGTGAACATACAATAAAAGTTACTGTTTTAAATGATTTTGTTTGATAGAATAGAGATAAAAGGTCCACAATTTTTTTGTCGCCTTTTAAAACCGAAATCCATTCAGAATTTTCAACAGTTAACTAATCATATTGAAACTGAATGGCGAACATCTCATTGTTTTTGTAATCATGACCAATTTTTAACTATTTATCATCAAACCTATTAGTCGACACGCCAATTTAAATGGCAAAGATACATGATAAATCATTTTACATGGTCCTGTTGAATATTACGTATATCATTAAATCTAGGAAAAGCGGAAAAACCTTGTAATCAAGAGAAAGGAGTGCTTCTTCAATTATCTAATAAAACATTATTCAAGTAATGAATATCGATTAGAAATTGTGGAATCCTAATCGATAATGATAATATTTATAGTTCAGTAGAGCAAGCTTAAAAGTGAATGATTGATAAACTTCTATTTTATTTTCGATGAATAATATGTAAATCTGGACTCAAATCAACTGATTAAATAGGCTTTTCCTACTAAAATTCAATAAATATATGTTCAATTACGAGTTTAAGTTAACCTATTAGGGTGAACCAAAGTTTTTCCGATATTTTTATTAAAAATTTAAACATAATTACACAGCCCATGAAAATCAATTAGATTTCAACATAAAGGCAATTTGACTCTATGGCTTGAACCCATCTATCGGCAAGTTGTTCGATCCCGCTGCGGTACCACTCCTTGTTCTTAGAGGCGAAAAACTCGCGGCACCCGTTTTCGACATCGGCCAGGTCATTGAAGCTACGACCACGAAGAAAGTTTGCCATGGATCGGAAAAGGTGATAATCAGATGGTTCAAGGTCCGGACTATAAGCTGGATAGGGATGAAGTTCAATGGTGTCGAGATTTTTTATCTTTTCCTTCGTTTGTCTGGCGGTGTGCGGTTTTGCATTGTCTTGTTGAAGGAGTATCCGCTTTGAGAAACAATCACATTTTGCTACTGGTTCCGTCGTTTCTCCGAGTTCCAACCATTGAGTTTGTCTGTCTGGATTACTGAAATAGACTCACTTTTCATCACAAATTACAATTCTACGAATAAAACGGTAATCTTGTGGTTTTTCGAGTAGTTTTCGGCAAGTCTCGACACATTTTTGAACTTGAATTTCAATCATTGCATGATTGACTTTCCCAAGGGCGTAAAGATGTCGTACAACTGATGTTTGAGGAACGTCGAGTTCGGCCAACAATCTGCGAGTACTAATTGATGGATTGGTCTCCACAACGGATTGCTTAAGAATCCACTGTCGTAGGTCGGTCTGAGTGTGTCTTGTCCTCGAGATCAGTGTCGCCGTCGTTAAATCTTTTGAACCAATTTCGCGCAGTACGATCCGAGACCATATTGTCGCCTTCAACTTTGCATTTTTTTGCTGCTGCAGTTGGGTTGAAACCTTGTTTCCAGTAATGACGTAAAAGAACACGAAGTACGGATTTTTCCATGTTTCTTCTACATGTTAAAAAACTTTTAAAAAAAAGACCATTTAAACATTTAAATATATTTTATGATAGAGCTGTTCAAGAGCTTTAAAAAAAAATATATATATATAACACATGTATATAGAAATCTTTATTTGGTAAAAAAAATTATAGAAAAAGATATAGTACATCGGAAAAATTTTTGGTTCATCCTAATAATTTATTAATGATTAGAGGAAGTATGAAATATTTGATTCGAAGTGTTCTTGAAATTTGAGAACCTAGAACAAATTATACTTTTAATAGCATTTCTATATGGTACAATAAAGTAAAATGAAATGAATGGATCTAGAAGAGCAGGTAGACTTATCATTATTCCCGTTAGATATTCTGAAAGAAACTGACGTCTCTATAATACAATTTGAACGAAAATATACCTGTTAGCAAACTTTCTGTGTTAAATAGCTTCAAATACATATAGGAACTCACCATTGGTATATAACAGATTAATGGTAATATTGACTGACAAGCTAGCCCCTTAAATAATTACATTTAGTAGAAGTTAGAATGATGAAGCTGTGTGCTAATAATATTTTTTCGAGAAGGGTTCAATTTTTTTTTCATATTTGGTATTGCTTTCTCATAGTCTATTCCGGGACGTCAATCACCAAGACCTCAGTCGTTATTCCCACCTTTCTAACCTTTCTAAATTTCTTAAAACGCCTTCACTAAACACCGGTTTGCCTCATTTTGACCGTGAAATATTGTGACTAAAACGTTGGAGTTTAAATTTTTGCGTAAGGCACTAATATAAATAAAAACAAGTGTAAGAGTAAACGCTCCAACTCGAATTATTCATAATGTAATTTTTTGTGGTTTTTTAAAAGGATTGTTCTGCTAAACTTCTCCAGCTAATGAGTCAAAGAAGACAAAACGGAAAACTCATTTTGAAATATCAAATTCTATAATATTTATCAATACCTGTATTAACATTTTTGTTAACTTTTTCGTTTTGTCAGACATGTTACGATGATCATGAATTATTGATAAGCCATAACGGAACAGAAGAATGTTAATAATTGGCGACAAATATGCACCAGACGACAGCAAAATTGTATTTATCAAAAATATCGGTGATTCACTATTCCCGAATCCACAAATGGGCTCATATTGGCTCAAATCGTATGAGGAATGTTCCGCATACGTTTGATGGCGAACTCTTTCAAAATCCCAATTGTCAAAAAAGGGTAAAATCTGAAACATGATTTTTAAAATATAATTAACTTATACTGTATAAAGTTGATTGACATACCATCGAGGTTATAGAAGGAAGGTGATCAAAAGTTAACATTAAGAACACATGATTAAATGTGATATTAATATCAGTTAGAAGGAGACATCGAAATAAGAGAGTAATGGTAATACCAAGAGCTACTGTTAATACATGACCCTTAAAAAGATAAATTGAGCTTTAAAGAGTTTAAATCAACAAATCTCTCTTATTAATCACATGCAGTACTGGACCATAAAGATTTGCCCCGACAATGCCCTAATGATAACGTGGCTCAAACAAAACCAATCACTCTTAAAATTGGAATATAAACGCAATACATATTTACGATACCTCACGGAGATGGGAATTGCATCATTTGCATAAACACATTTTTTATTAATTTTTAATTTTTTGCTATAATTCTTAAATAAATGTCACTTATACCTGAAACTTGTTTTCTTCTAGAAAGCGATACTTCCCAGAAGACGTGCAAAAAGCCATTGTATTGCTTTCACGTTCATGATAAGGTATCCACGTTACGATAAGGTATCAACAATCTGATGCATCCATTTACACTTCAAGTACGATTTTTAAACTCTCCAGATCCATTTTCGTATTTAGGGTCTCATTTTTGCCAAGAAATCGTAGGGAAGACCTCGTCTAACAACACGATTCCAAGATAGGAACATTTGTCGAGCATCCTGCGAAGAGCTTAGAAGGACTGCCACCAATATCCAGATGGTTGTGGCGACTGAAAATGGACCTCTAGAAGACGTCGTTTAGAGGAAAACGGACAACCAGTGAATGAATGGGTAAAACAAGTCTGGAGAAACGAAAGTAAATTTAAAAATTTTGGAACTGAGGGAATCAAGTAGATTCGTCGGCGGCATGTTGGTACCAGTTGCCTTCCTTAGTACCAGCTCCCAATGGTTAAACATGGTGGTGGTTCGTGTGCGATTTGGGGCTGATTCTCCGACGCCGCCATGGGACCATTCCGACGTTTAAATGGAATCATGGATAGGTTTCAATACGAGGATATCTTTTTTTTCAATACGGTGATATCTCAAAGGTCGCCCGTTCGTACGTTTTTCAGCAAGATAACGACCCGAAGCACACGTCGGTGCATGTGCGGAACTGGTTCCAACGTCCCGGGTGTACGTTTTGAAGTGGACATCGCAGAGTCCGAACTTGAATCTGATTGAACACCTCTAGTAGGATCTCAAAAGACCAGTCCCCCCTCCGAGACTCCGAGCCTAACATTCGGATGAAAAATTCGCTCAACTTGAGGGCGCCTGGAAAGCGTTGTCTTCGTTGTCTGTTATTCACACTCTTTTGGACTCAATGCCAGACAGATGTCACGAAGTTATTGACGCTAAGGGGCACGAAACGAAGTGTTAATTAATAATTAAAAGAATCATTTCAACAATATAGTTTCATATCCGTATTTTGCTTATTTCAATAAATTGTATTATTTATACCGAAGAGTTCGTTGGTTCTGAGTAATATGTTATTTCTAAACTTCTTTTAACCATTTCGGAACTCTATTAAAAATTTCGGATCACTCGGCATACCTTTTTTGGCAGTACTGTATGTCTAATCCAATAATTGAATCAATACACATACACGCCAAATAAAAAAAATATTTTTTTCAATATTCGCACGATTGTTATTAATATTTACGTAGGAGTCAAAGACTAATCTTATCGGAAATTTTACAAGTTATTCTTGAAATATCTCTGACGCTTGAACTTTTTACGAAATTAAGGATTTAAGTGGCGTTTCTGATGTCTTATTGCTACGATTTAATTTGACATCCACATATAATCAAAATTATATAGGTAAATGGTGATTTTCCTTGTTAAAAGATATTGCAATTTTACATCCGGGTGATGTGTAACAGTGATGGAAGGAACCGATTAGAGAAAACTGAAGTCCCGGGTTTTGTACAATGGAAGTCCGGGACACCGGTTAGAGAAAAAAGGAAACCGCGGAAACCGCGGAGATCCTGGGTAGAGAAAAAGTAAAGTTCCAGGTTTCAAAAATTTCAATTTGTAAGGTTGTCCCAATGGCAGGGCGTGCAATTGTTTCAAATGAATTATTCAATAAGTTTGAAATAATTAGAATCTAAAACTGTTTAAACAGCTGTTTAAACCATTTATTCCTTGACTACAATTTCATTTAGAAGTATCTCTCCTTTATTATGTGAATTAAAATATTTTTTTAAAAATTGATAAAACTTGCCATGAATATGTGATATCCACCAAAACAGACATTCACATCAATCAATTGACAGGGTCCACGAGAAATAGTCGCAAGAGATGAAGAGTTTGGAATAACTCTACAGTTACTATTTTTAATTAATGTGTTAATATAACAGATAACCTATGCTGAATCAAATAAATGTCGAAAATAAGAAAAATTTGACAAATACAAGTATTATATAGAAACCATTTGAGATACTTGAAATATGGTGGTGATTTGAATATTATAAAATATAATAAAACAGTTTGTAGCAATAAGCCAAATAAAAAATACAAATGGTAATAAACATCAATAATAATTGGTATTCGGCTTGAGCTCATAATTAAAATTATAAAAGTAGATTCAATTCAGAATTTAAATCACATATAATTGTTCTCTTATTATTTTTTTAAAAATTTGTCGTATAATTGCGATAGTAGTTGAATAATTGTATAGTGAATAAAACTTTAAAGAACAACAATATAAAATGTGTATTATTTTAATGATTCAAAGTTAATAAATAGTATACCAAACCATAATTGTAGTTCGGGAATGTTAATTACAGCTTTCTACAAAATAAATGTTGCTAATAATAAAATAAAACCTATAAGGAGCGATTATTTCCAAATCACGTGGGAAACCAAATTCTATTTAAAACTATTATTATTCATTTCAGAGATCGATGCCTAATGGAAGAACAAAAAATTAGGGATTGAGAAAAGGTCTTGTTTAGACAGCCACACGGCCACTAAGGCCATCGAATCTCTTCCTCTTTTGTTGGTCATCATTATTTTTATTTCATCCATTTTCATTTTTAAATTAAACTTTTCATTTCTTTTCATCAAATAATAAACAAAAAATAGATAACGAAAATTGATGAGAAACAAAAGAGGAAGAGATTCGATGGCCTTAATGGTCGTGTGGCTGTCTAAACAAGACCTTTTCTCCGCCTCTAATTTTTTGCTCTTCCATTAGGCATCGATCTCTGAAAAGGACAATAATTTTAATAATAAGTGAGCTCGGTTTTAACAAAAAAATGGTTAAAGATGGTGCAGTTTATTATGTCTAGGAAATAGCTATAATTGCTGCGTCAGAAAATTTCCAGATTTTCAAAAAAAGATAATTTGAAAATTTGAAATCGAATTTTAATAATCCCGTAAGGTTCTTTATTGTAAAAATATGAGAAATTGATAATTTCGTTTTAATTTAATAAAAACTTTTATTAGTTCTAGAAATTATATTCCGCGTTTTTTTGTTGTTGATATTTTACAAAATAAAATTATTTTTATATAATACATTTTTTGTTATAATGTTCTGTATTATCAGCTTTCTACTTATATATAACTTTCTTTCTGTACTTTATAAAAAATCATTATTTTGGGTTCAGAATATGTCCCAGGAAATACGTCAGGAAAATGAAATTTGCGAGAATCTCTTCTTTTCCTTTTCCAACTCAAGAAGAAAACCACTGACGCGCACCAAATTCTTGCCCCAGCTTACGGCGACACTGCACCATCCATAAGCACCCGAATGATTTCAGCGTTCCAAATATGTAACAAATAGGAAACAACTAATTGCACACCAAATGTAGTAAAAACACGAGCTAAATAAGAAACTTTTTGCAAATATTTTAGGATACTGGCATAGATTAACACCAAAACTCTACAGTCACACTAAAAACTTGGTAAACATTTGTATCTAGAACTTCAAAATACACCCTTGAAAGTTGCAAAACCATTCTAATTGATTTTGAATGCTACTTTATTGAAAATAATGACATTAATAAATTAATTATGGATTGTATTCAATTGGCAAGTTCTTTCTACGCACCATTCCGTCTCCTTGGAACCATTCACGACGGAATTGTTTGGCAGCACCATCTGGAGTGTTGGTCCATTCGATAGTGATACGGTCATTGTTGGTGTCTTCCTGGCCAAAAGCAAAGGCATCGCACGAAACAGCCATCAAAAGAGCTTCCTTTGGGTCAAGAACACCACATGGTGGATCGACGCCAAGTCTCTTCATGTTGGTCGTCTTGATTCCGAAGCCAATACGACGAGCGGATGAGTTGATCACCTAATGGATGAAGATGATAGCCCGAGCATGAATCAGAAGAGTTACCTTGATGTGATAAGTGTGCTTGTCATCGTATGGAGCATTGAACACAATCTTGGCATTTGGTTGAGTTGCAATATCTCCTGGAGGAACAGATTGAGCCATATTGGGTTGATTTCAGTTGAAACTGACATAACTTTATGACATTTCTTGATTGTTATATAGACGTTCTTATCATTTAATCGGGTTTTATCTTGATTACTCTTGTTCCCATTTTAAATTTGTATTACGTTTACGTGATAATTAAGCCATGAAACAAAATTAAATTAAGGAAGGCCATAATAAGAAAGTTTTTATAAAAACATGTCTCTGAGTTGTTTCATCTATTAGTGCGTAAATACACTATAAGAAGTACATCACAATTTATGAAACGAAGAAATAAAAGATTTCGGTATTGAAACCTGCGTAGTGATATGCCTAACAATATCCAGGAAGTTTCAGAATAAAATTAAAGATAAAATTTAAAGAAATATTTACCTCTCAACAAATATTTGGATTGTCTATAATTTATTTTCGATGCCTTTGTCTTTGGCCAGGAAGACACTAACAATGACCGTATCACGATCGAATGAACCAACACTCCAGATGGTGCCAAGCAATTTTCGATAACAGGACAGCTGGATCTGCATCTACAACGAAATAATAGTCAGCGTTCTCAAAATGGAAACCACTGCTCCCGATGCTTGACAGGGCCAAGGATATGAAGCAGATCTCTAAGAATATGCTGCCCGCCATGCTATACGGTTCCGAAAAGTGGATCTACCCGTGACCAGACGCCAACATTCCCTGAATGCAATCCTTTTCCATACAGACTTCAACGTTTCGCTCGATATTTCCGCTATTTTCCATGGACCGGTTACGTTGCTTTACTTTCGCCAACGCAATGGACGAGGATTGTCACGGAATGAACTCCAAAGTGTCACCGATCAAGAAGCTGATCCAAAGAATCATGAGGCAAGCGGATCAAGGAAAAACGAGTTTCTCAACTTCCGGACCATGAATCAAGAACAGCTATATCCGGTAGAAGAATATTGGGAATGCTACAGAAGAAAACGACCTGGTTTACTTTGGCGAGATGAAGTCGTTCGGGATGGAGGGAGATACTTAGAAACCGCTTGGGCAGTTGATTCGACCTGTCAACTAACTATCCTAATTAATCAAGTTATAATATTTATTAGAAGTGTACACATGTAAAACAAGGATGACATTTACCACAACGGAAACAATACATTGTATTAAAATTTGATTGAATATAATAATGACAGCACAGGTTATCACTTTAAGGAAGTTAACTCAATTGTTAATGGAGCTGTTACACTTGTGAAGATTCACGGTGATAATGATATAACGCTCATCACAACAATTAACTAATTCAATTCATCAACGCCATCAATGCAGATGGAGGGCTGGCTTTGGAGGAATCTTCAATCTGTCGATATCATCAAATGGATAGAAGGGATGCGGAAATGCACTGAAATTATAAAGATTAAGTTCGACAATGCATTAAAACCAACAAATCGAGAAGGAACAATCGAATTCTTGTTTTAATGTTCTTCAACTTCTCAATGTCCTCATCACTAAGCTTAAAATCAAATATTGTGATGTTTTCCAAAACTCGATCAGGTTGAACACTCTTTGGAATTGCAGGGATTCCCATTTGTGTCAAGTAACGTAGAATTATCTAAAAATAAAAATTAACGTTCTATCATTACCTTCTTTCGCCAACCTGTGCTGGTGTTTTATGGCGCTTTTCAGCTATATTTTGAACGATATCGTCTACCATTGGATCTCCTTCAGGCCAGACACCATCAGGACGAGAAACTTTGCGCCCAGGAGAGCCGAGTGGTGCATAAGCAGTCATGATAATATTGTGTTTATCGCAAAACTGTTTCATTTCGGTTTGAGGCCAATAAACATGACATTCAACCTGTGGTAAAACAGATTAAATAATTATTAATTTTGAATATTTTTTTCTCTTCGAAATTATTTCGGTATAATTATAGAAGAGAAAAGTAAAAAAAATACAGAACGACAAATGGAAGTTATAATTTTTCCATATTTAAACGTATCATAATAGCTTACACGTCGTCTTAATTTCATACATTTTTTCCATGAACCGCCAATTTTATTAATCCCCTTTAAAATATGTAAAACGTCAAGCTTCTTACCAAAATATTCAAGATGAGAATATTTTCTGAACCCTCAACTGTGCTATTTCATTTGGTGTGAGATAGGTTTTTAAATATATTAAGGTTTAGTAAAGCAATGTCTAAGCAACGACAAAGAGAAATTGAAAATGTACAATAGTTAAAGGCGAAATTGTAGAAACTAAAATTTCATTTTAACGCCATTCGAATTTTTTCCTTAAACCATATAGTGACCTTGAAATCATTACAAAATTTTATTTTACAATGACTTTATCTTGTCCCATTTTTATTACTCAAATTCGAGTGGCTATATTCTTTTAATATTAATCAGATGGTTCTTCAAAGACTTAAAGACCCAAGATTGCGTCGTATTTACAATTAAAATAAATTTAAAATATTACCTGATTATTAGCCGGTTTCACTTCAACTTCATTATAAAGTTTTTCCAATTGTTTCACGGAAAAATTTGAAACTCCCAATGCCTTAAAATCAAATTTAATGCTTATATTATACTATTCATACTCTTATTTGCTTCGAATGGTACAGCTTTTCTAGCTCCTTCCACGTGTCTAAATGCGAAGTTTCATCAATAACAAATGATCCATCTTTGAGCATTGGCATAAAATTTCCATTTTGTGGTTTAAATGGGCACGGACAATGAATTAGGTATAAATCAATATAATCAAGTCTAAGAGCGGCTAATTGCTTTTCAAAGCACACTTTCACATCATTTGGGGAATGGGCTGTGAAGGGAAGCTGTAATATTAAGAAATTAATTCAGATGGTTAAAATCAACTCAACCTTTGTTGTAATGAACAGTTCTTCACGCTTGATTTTACCGTTATTTATATATTCCTCTAACACTTCCCCAATAAAATGCTCATTTTGGTATAAATACGCTGTATCAAAGAGACGATAGCCTGCATCAAGAGCTGAACGTATTGAAACTTGTAATTCCTTTCCGTCTTTTACCTGGAATGGTATGTTATTCAATAACTAACGACACTTTATTGCATTACCTGCCAGGACCCTAATCCTATTAGTGGCATTTTGGCACCGGTGTTAAGCTCTACACATTCAGCCGACATAATTCTTCAATATTTTTAGTTTAATGGTATTGTAACTACCAGAAACAAGAAGATACATGGTTTTAGCTTTTATTATTGGGAAATATACATTATAAATTAGTCAGTATAGAACCAATTAGATTCGGGATATATAAATAAATTTTTTTTTAAATAAAAATAGTGGTTTCAAAACTTTTAGAATTTTTTTTAACACTTTAACAGATTTTGAATTCGAAAAATAAACTTGTAAAAAATAGCTCCTTACACTTGTAAAAATACTTGGGAAAGGCCGGCCCGGCGCCCCATACCGAAAATTAAACTATATTTTAGTTTTTTTCCTCATTTTTTAATGATTGATATTTTTCTTAAAATATTGTAGGTACGTTCCTTAATTGGATTAGTAGATATTTGAGAAATTTAAGGCCGATCGTCAACGTCAAAGTTGCCCAACGAGCTATTTCAAACAATACTCAATGTTTTAAAATGTTTATTTTAGCATAAATCAGCAAACAAATAAAGATTTTGATAGAACCTTACATTTTTTTCAGAACCGACACTTAAATATTAACTTTAAATTTCGAACGAACAGCTAATGCTACTTGATAATCATCAGAAATTATTTTCTGCACTTGTTCAAGTAGACTAATATCTGATTCCAATAAATCACCAAGGTGATTTTTTCGTGAGTTGGTAGCTCTTTCAGATACGAATATCAAGCTGTGACTAAAACATCTTACGTAGTTGTCTAAATGCGCTGAAAATACTGATAATCTGCTGTTATCAGTGTCCTCTTCATTACTTCCTCAGCATATTCAAATTCAGTAAGATTCTAGATTTCTCATCGAGATGGTTCATTCGTCAGAGTCCGTCAAATGCTATTAAAGTAGAAAAAATATATACCCAAATATTTCAATTGGCTTATAATAATTGTTTCGTGCATTTCTTCCGAGAGCGTTTGCGAGCCCACGTTCTCGAAAATATCTTATATGTTGGATAAAAGAAGAACTCGGTTAAGTTATCCAAAATTTGGAACATATAGTTCTGTACTCTCAAATTCTCGATTTATTTCATCATATTTTATATTAAAATAATTATTTTTAAAAAATTACGTTTTGTTTGACTAAATGAGACTAAATGATTTTTGGAACTTTTCAGGGCAAGTCATTCGGCCTATAAAATTAGTAATCTGTGGTAGAGCTCCAAACTTTCCAAGTAATAGTTGTTTTTTAGTTTGATATCATTCAAATCTGGTCTCTGTTGCCATATATGCGCGTTAAAAACAGGAGTTTCTACAGTTGCAGTTGCTGATAGGGACATAGCAGGAAGAGAATAAATATTTAGTAAAAATTATTCTTAATCTTCTAATTACACAAATAACAGAGATTAAATAGGTATTTAAGCAACGAGAACAACCAACTCCGATTTTTCCCTTATTTTCTCGCCTACGGATTAGAATATTTATATTAATTAGCAACTTAATCGCAGTATTAATCTCAAATGACTTAGGTGTTGTCGTAACGTATACGAAAAGTATAGACGCCGTTGAAATAAGCAAAAACTGTCACCGAAAATTGCATACAAATATTTATTTTTACAGAGTTGTCAATGATTATGAAATAATTAAAAGTGAACATGATTAATACTAGAAATTATTTTAACAAATACTACAATAAGACGAGAATAATTTAACAACATGGTAAAACAAAAGGTGTACGGTTGATAATTTAATTCAATTTATACGCAACAAAAAAACAAAATTTATATTCATGTCAATAACAAACAACTGATTGATAGTATTTATGAATATTTAAAATTGTTTTTTAAATATAATTTCAATAAACATATTTTGAAATAAGTTTATTATGAACTTTATTCTCTATCAATAAACTCTTAATCTCAAAAAATTAAGAAAAAGACTATAGTCAGTGCAGAAACATGATTATTTAAAGGTTAACTTTCAACGATTATAAAATACAGGTCAATTACCGTAACCACGTCATGTTGCGTTTAAGAAAATTCAGAATTTTACGAAGAACAGAATTCTGTAACTCTGTTTTTATAAAAGTCGATTGTCCTCTTAAAATAGTCAAAATAATATTTTACAAAAAATAATAAATTTATTGAAAACGTTCAAATTCGTTTCTCGTTCTTTATATTGTCGTGGTGTAGGTTGATGAAAAATTAGGGGTAAAGGAGCATACCGAAAAAAAAGATGGTCTCGCTTGGGCTGGTGTAGATTTAATTTGCAATTTGTTTATTATTTCGCTTTTTTTCATCACAATTTTGTTTTCTCTTACTAAATTGGTTGTTAAATCAACATAATATATATTATAATAAAAATTTTAGGCATAATTTATTAAATTTAGGATCGAAATAATAAACAAATTGCAAATTAAATCTACACCAGCCCAAGCGAGACCATCTTTTTTTCCGGTATGCTCCTTTACCCCTAATTTTTCATCAACCTACACCACGACAATATGTGAAAAATATTCTTCCACTGGCTGCCTTCGTGTATGAGTGTTTATTAAAAACTTCCATCAAAAGATGTAGTCATCGCCAAATGCAAAATTTGGCACACTTTTTTTAAATATTATTTTTAATTTAATTTTTATGATTATTAATGTTTTCCACAACTGAAACAACATCTAAAACATATTCTTCAATTTATTTAATCAAAAACAGTATAGAACGAGCACAAACAAGAAAATGTGGAAAATAATAATCATAAAAATTAAATGTAAAAAATAATATTTAAAAAAGTGCGCCACATTTTGCGGTGGTAATCGACTATATATACACTAGCTGACAAAAGTTTTGTCAGAAATGTTTTTTCGGGTTTAACTTTTTTGTGACTTGACCAAATTGGCTGATTTTTTGATATGATAGATTCATATGGTTGTAGATTATTTTACAAATTCCCGCATGTGATTACGATGATCCGTTTTACAGTGACAAGCGTTTATCGTAAAACGCGTAGCTCAAAGATATTACGCACTTTTCTTGCACTGCATTTTTTTAATCATTTTTAAAGTTCAATTATATTTTTTTCATAATTTATTGAAAATAGCAGTAATTGGCAACATTTTAGAGATGACTCCACGTAAAGAAACTCCAATTGCCACCCGGCGAGCTGTTATCAATTTGAGGGAAAACGGAATGCGTGGTACCGAAATTGCCATGGTAATTTAAACCAAATTTTGCTACTATAACATTTTAAACACTGATTCACATAAAATATCAAAAAATCAGCCAATTTGGTCAAGTCACAAAAAAGTTAAACCCGAAAAAACATTTGTGACAAAACTTTTGTCAGCTAGTGTAAACTAAATTTTTTGACAACGCATTGCAAATCACTGCGCATTGAGAAAATTATAAAAAGAGAGAGGTGTCTCTGTTTTTAATAGACTTGCTGCGCAGCGGTTTGCATTGCGTCGTCAAAAAAGTTGACATAGCCTATATGTTTTAATATTAAAATTAATTATAGCTATCGTGATCATGTGTAGGCGTGCATAAAATATTTGCATGAAATGTATCAGTTTAATTAACTTTTTAGTCAAATTCGAAGCTAATTTGAATAATAAAGTTGTCACTTCATTCGAGGAGTTTGACTCTCTCACATTGAAAATTAAAGCTTTCCGAGAAGTGAAGTCAAGAATGACTTCGAAACTGACATTTTTTATAACGGAATCCATAAACTGGCGGTTGGGAAAATGTATTAAATGGTGGAACGTATTTCTAATAAAGATTTTGCTTAAAAAAACAGTATTTTGCTGAAACTTCATTCCTCAAAGAACGGCGAAAACTTATTAGCACACGTAATAATTTTTGATGTGAGTTTTTAAGTATTTCACCAAATATCTGAAAAAAATTGATTAAAGTCTATTTAACAAAAATAATGTAACTTTAGCCCAATCAGTCTCTCTATTTCCTTCGAGTCTGTGATTAATATTGCAGTAAATGCGACACTATCAATTACTCAAATCCCTGTGGACGGGAAGAGTCACATTCTCTATAATTTTGATATTATCAAATCTTTCATGATTTGACGTAAAATTGAGTTCTCGCGAGACATTATATTTTTTTATCAATGAAACATTTAATCACAGCTCTTTACCTTAAACTGCTGACATCTTTTCTCTAATTATAATTTTTGAGCGTATGTATGTGAAATGATACAAATGACTCAATTTGAGCAATTAAATTTTAATTTGCTATTACTTTCTCTGTTAGCTATTTTTTGTAATAATCTTGCAATTTATATAATATAATGTATTTTGAACGGATATATATATATATATATGATGTGTGGGGCGGTTTTAAATAATTGTGTTATCTCTCGAAACAAAATTTGTTTTGATAATTAATTAATCATTAGTACTAAAACTTTAATATCTATTTTATTGACAATAAATTTATTGAAATGTTCATAGATATTCTGTACGCTTGATTACATATTGTACAATTCAGAGATTAGTGCCTAATGGAAGAGCAAAAAATCAAAAAATGATAGTCTCGTTTGGACGGCCACATGGTCACAAACGATTTTATCGTCTATTCCTCTTCAATGTGTGTTATCCAATTTTTGAGTCAACATGAGAGACAAAAGAGTGACCGTCCAAACATGGTTCGTTTGGTTCTAATTTCTTAAACTAGGTACCGATCTCTGAAAAGGACAACAATTACCTTACAAGAGGGGTCATTTTTCGATTCAAAAGGTTTGGTGCTGAAACTTTGGGCAAATTTTTGTGTGTTAGCTGAGTTAAAAAAGTTTCTTGTTGAAAACATTATGTAGAAAAAATGGCTTAATAGCGCAAGAAAAATTTTAGTATGCTCTAAAAAATGACCTCATCTATCACATGCAAGCACACCCGGACAATAACATTGAAATAGAGGAAACACATTTTTGTAGGCTATTTGCCAAAAGAGGGGGGAAGAGAAAAATGTTAGGCACTAAAAGTTCGTCTTTTATTTTTAGCTATTTTTCAAAGCGTTAGTATTCGGATTCTAAATAAGGTAAGTTAATTATTTGTATATAAAACAACTGGGAAAAATTATCTGAATGTATTAAAATAATTTTAAAACAAATAATAATCATTTTTAATGTTTTTTGCTACGTTGAAATTTTTAGTTAAATATGAATATAAAAAATTATTGTGCTCGGTTTTTTTTTTGAAAAAGCATATCATCTGATTCAGCATTAAACTCTGTATCAGATGATATGTTACTTGTCGCTGAAGTTTCTAATAAAATTTTTTTATTCTCTAAAACCCGTGTATTTTTATTAACAGAACAATTTTTTTTTGAAATTGAATATTACAAATAATTTTACAAGTATTTTGTTTTAAGATTCATTTCATCGGAATCAGCATTAAATTCTCTATAAGATGATATGTTACTTGTCGCTTAAGTTCCAATAAAAACATTTGCACTATCATGCCAGATATTTTTACATCCAAATCATGTATAAAAACGGTTATAAAAAATTTTTATCGGAAAGTTCAGCGACAAGTAACATATCATCTTATAGAGAATTTAATGCTGATTCAGATGAAATACTTTTTTAAAAAAATCCGTGCACATTAATTATTTATAATCAAATTAATGACAGAGCAAAAAATAAAACTATAGAGAATCATTATTTTTTGTCACCAATACGTTCAGATAATTATTCTAATTATTCTAATACAAATAAAAACTTCATTAAGCATGTATTCACCATGAAATCAGTATATTTTACAAAATAAAAAAAATATGACAACAATTGTGCCCGCATTGAAAAAAAAGCGTCAATACTTATGCTGTTGACGCCGGTTTCGAAGCGGTCCCGTTTTTCGTCCGGGTGTGATGCAAGGTTACAGCCCACAAATTTTTGGATCGAAAAATGACCTAACTAGTTAGTTGCAATATACTAAATTATACAAAGATTTTTTTGGGTTAATGCACACATAATATGTTTGGAAGGTCATTTATTATGTTACACACTTCAATTTTAAAATTTTATTTATGCGATTACCACCGCAAAATGTGGCGCACTTTTTAAAAAAATATTTTTCTTTCATTTAATTTTTATGATTACTATTATTCTAAAAAATATTCCTCAATTTATTTAAGAAAAAACAGTATAGAACGTAAAAGAACAAGAAAATAATTATTGAAATTAAAGGAAAAATAATATTTAAAAAAGTGCGCCACATTTTGCGGTGGTAATCGCATTTGGCGACGACTTTAAATTCTATGGAATTATTTCCCAGATCATGTGTTTTTTAAATTTCTTTGGTATACGTAGAACTATTTCTGGTGTGTAGTAAATATTTATTATCAATTTTTAAAAATTGGTAATCCCAATTGTATTTTCATTAAAAAAACATTAATAAATCTGAGCGCAAATGCAAGAATGCATTTATCTGATAAATGACCATGAAAAATCATTAATAAACTACTTTTATAAGAAAATTTAAGTAAGTGTATGTAAGAAATAAAATTTTAATACGAAACAGATTGTAAAATATTGACAATTTACTGTAAAGGGAAGTTAACCAATGATTTTCCATCACAATTTAGCGGATAAATACGTTCTTGCATACCGCCTCTGATTAGATCTAGGAATTTTGAAGAAATATATTGAAAAACAGAGAAATTATTAACATAAATTGAATATTCGTTTCATGTTATCTTTGAGACCATTGAAAATAATTCAAAAATGTTGAAATCGAATTTTCAATTGCTTATATTATCAAAATCTAAAAAATTGAAAGGTCTATTTGATCTTTTTTGAATTATTTTCAATGGTCTCAAAGAGATCATGAAACAAATATTAAGTTTATGTTAATAAATTCTCTGTTTTTCATTATATTTCTTCCAAATTTCTAGATCAAATCAGATTTATTACTTTTATGTTTTATGAAAAGAAAATTGGAATTGTCAAATTCTTAGATTTTGATAGTATTTTGATAACATAAATGTATGAAACCAAGAATTTAACTTCTTGGGGCAGAATTATAATTCCTTACTTTTAGTTACAATTTCCGTCAAACAATAAAGATAACCTTTGTGCATTTATAAAAGCCATGTATATGATTACTTTTCTATTTCCGTTAAAACGATTTCACGTCAGCTGGTATGGTAATAAAATGAGATCAGTAAACGTGCTCAAATCTCCCTTTTCGGAAAGAAATTAATATTTTTAGATAGTTTAAGACAAGCCTAGTTAAATTGTCGTGAACAATGTTTTATTGAAAAGACGTAATAATTTTCAGGTACGATTAAAAATTGGAAAATTGTAATTTCCATTTGGCGTGCGATTTTTATCAAATTTTGTAGTGCATGTTATTTTAAATCAGACAAATGGACCTTACAGAATCATCAGTTAAGCTACTCTAAGGTTACAAAGTAACATAAATTTTCTATCCAATTTTAACAAAAATCAATTTTCACGGTCATCTATATGTTTATTTTTCTTGTTCTACCTAGACTCCAATCTTAAGTAAGATTAGATATTTATTATAAAACCGAATACCGGCAATTGTGGGATAGAGGCCACTATATACTAAAATAATATTTCGAATAAAGCACGTCAACTGGAATCTTAATTAACCGAGCTCAAAAATCGTCTATTTTTTTGAGACAACACACATTGATGAGATAAAAAAGAGTGGCCATCCAAACGAGAACTTCATTTTGTTCTAATTTTTTCCTCTTTCATTAGGCACCGATCTCTGAAAGGATAATATGAGAAAATCATTATTTCCATTTGGCGTGAGTAAAGTTCTAATTCTTTATTATTCAAAGAACGTCGATTGCCGGTATAGAAAAATTTCAAGCGAACGATTTTGTATGAAACTTGCATGCCGTAAACATAATCATGAAATATGTATTTAAGTATAAAAATGTCAATAACTAACAGTTAATTTGCTTTCTTGTTTTATTTTGTTATTCAACAAATTAATTAAACGTATCTTACTTTTAGATTAAAACCACATACTTAATGTAGACCAAAACATAAAAATGACAGTTATATTCTATATATGGATGATAGTTAGTCTTATATCAATACCTTTAATCATATGGTTTATTATTATTTTTACTGATAATAATTATTTTAAATATTCATTTTATCGGATGGTCCAATGTGATCTTGTTTTGGTAAGGTGAATTAAAAACTAAATATAATTATCTTTTAAGAACATAATAGTGCATATAAACACTTGGATAATGCGCTGTGCATTTAGCGACGATTTAATCGCGTCAATGGCAAACCTTTATGAAAATTTCAATATATTGTTTTCATCTCAGGGATTTTTAATACACTTCTTTTATCATTGTCAGGCTACTAGTACTATTGTTCTATGTATACAAAGATATACAGCAACAAGGATTTCAAATGTTACAATTGTAATTTTATCCGTTTCACAATTTTTAAAAATATAATAAATGAAGGTATGGAAAAAGATTTATCATTTTGCTTATATCATAATTATCACTTATTCTCTGATAATAACATTCATTGCTACTCATCAGAACTCAGTGCCTATTCTATATTATAATAATGATCTCAGAGTATTTGATTTTAAAATATTTTCAGTAAGTTTTTTTTTATTTGAAGCTTTTTTAGGATAGTACTTGAAACACTTTTGCAACCAATTAACAATTTAAAAAATTAGTGACCGAAAAAAATCAAAAATCATTCGTGTTTTGCCAATATTTAAGCATGCCAAGGGATTTGCTATTTACTTACTATTAAGTATACTAAATACATGGATGTGGAGATCATCGGAACATGCCAACTGTCAATTTTTTAAAAATTTTTCGCGTTTTTTACCGTGATTTTTAAATTTCCACGTACGTACTAATATCAAATAAGCTTTTCGTAGAATATCTAAATCATTAAAATTGGACTAGAAAATTTTCTTAGGATCACGTAAATGAGATTTCATTTTTAAAAGAGACCTGGCTCCTCATTAAAATTTTTCTCTGTTAATAAATGTTTTTTTTAAATTTTCTTTGTATTTGCTACTACTATGAGTAGGCGTTCAATAACAAAATTCGGATCCGTCTGCGGACCTCAATATAAGCTATTCTATTCCATGTTTTGTTAGCAACCTTGAACGAAATCTAAAGTATCCATTTATTTGTTATCTGTATGCACCCAATTTGAATGAGAATAATAGATATTCGGTTATGATTATAGGATATTAATTCTCAGATACTTCTTATAATTTAAAGAGAGTTTTAAACACATCCAGTCATTTTGCAGAAACAGTAAATTATAGTATTTATTTGAAAATAAGACCACGCCCAAACCAACCATCGTATATTTCAACTTAATCGGACATTTAATTTGGAGCGAAAAAGTTTGTAAAATCAAAAAAATGAATAACCTAATTTATTATTAGCCAGGAATAAGCTATAATTGCGCAAAACACTTTTATTTTCCTATGGTTTTCAGAAAAATATAATAGTTTTTTATACTCTTTTCATTTTTCTAAGCGTACACGTTCTCTTCAATAATTAAAAATTTATATAGATCTTTCAAAAATATTATTTAATGTTTTTGTTACACGATAATTAAATATTATCAATATATAAGAAATAGAAAATTCAATTTCAACATTTTTGAATTATTTTCAATGGTCTCAATAAGAATATGAAACAAATATTCAATTTATGTTAATAATTTCTCTGTTTTTCAATATATTTCTTCAAAATTTCTAGATAAAATCAGATTTATTACTTTTATTTTTTATGAAAATAAAATTGGAATTGTCAATTTCTTAGATTTTGATAATATTAAAAAATAAATAAACTGAAAGGGCGTATTTTGCCCAATTATATTGCAAATGGGGTGAATTACCAAGTATTCATTTAATTTATTTTTGTCCATTGCAACTTCGCTTACATTTTTAGCATATGCACTAGTAAAATGTGGCGGTAAAAATCTAAAAATGCGATGCTTGAGAATCAGAATGGAAGTACAGACGAGCCAGCCGCTGCCTTCCAAGGTGGCGGAACTCATAATCCCAACTACCAAATATTGGCTGGAATTGATGACAACTACTTTGATAAGAAAGGAGGAGGGGCTCCGGCTGCTGTTCCAGAACCCGGAGTATCCAAACCAGGAGGCTCCGGTATGTCTGCTACTCATGATCCCAATTATAAAACTTTGGCTGGAATTGAAAATGATTGATTTTGTAAGAAGGGATGGTGATGGCTTGTGGCATAAGCGCGCCAGCTCCACCAAAACCATGAGGTCCTGGAATGGTTGCTACTCACGATCCGAACTATCAGACATTGGCCGTACTCGAAAATAATGTGTTCAAGAAGTAATCGAAATTGTTTTTTTTACTAGTTTGAAAAAAAACTAATGGCCGATAAGAAAAAAAGATTTTGAGATAGTGCTTCTCAGTTTATATATGTTTATTCCAAATGAACGATTAATACAAGAGAATATCCAATAACAAATTTCGCACTACAATTTGGACTTAATTTCGGTGGTTCAGTTGTACGGTTGGCAGTAAATCAATCTTCACCAGACTCCGAGCACTTGAACTTTAACTTCTTGAATGAGCTAAAAACAGTGCTTAAATAGTCCATCCGTGACCTTCTCAACATCTGATCATCATTTGGTCTGTTTTTCCCTGAAAACAGCACTCCGCCGTAGAGCTTCTAAATTCCAAGGACGTCTGTCTTTTGCCAATGGTTGTACACATAATTGCTACTGTTTCAGCCAATGTAGTCCCTCTTGTGATTGCGACTGTCCAACTTTTCTCGACTATTGTCGACGATGGTTTTTATAGATTGCAAACCCATTTTTCAGGAGCTTAAAAATTTTTGGCGAGCTAGAATATCTTGTGCGAGCTATTAGATCCAAAACGAATGTTTTTGTTATGGTTCATCAAAATCTGAGATATTGACCTAAATCACTATCCTTTTTAGCGTATGTTAAGCGAATTCAATACTCGATTTGACGGCAATGTAAATTACAGTAGAACAAGATATTCACAATGTGTTCTTAACTGCTCCTTTTTTTATTAAATTCAATTTTCTAGATGGATGTAAAATGTGACCGTTTTTATAAAAAAGAATAACTATGGATATTTTTAAAATCTGCTCCAAATTTTTAAAAATTATATTTACATAAAAATTTCAATAGACTGTATCAATTTTTTTTACAACCCAGTTGCGAGAATCAAACAAAATGATTTTCCTTTTCTATCATAATGTTAAATAATTTTTAGGATGGAGTAAAGATTGCTCGCGATTTCTTATTATATGAAAGTATATTATATTTTTTAATTATCACACTATTAGGAATTTTAACTATTTATGAAATTATGAAGAAACTGGACGATCGTTTTAGTGCTGAGAGAAAGTCTTTAAGAAATCAAATGACAAAAATTGTCGCAATTCATGCTACCATACAAATATACGTGATTGCTTGGCAAACTATACTCAATGATATGATAATGGACTCTAACGATTCTTTCATTTTTCTAATGATTGCATCAGATATGGTGAATTAGTTTTTTTAAACTGTATATAATGTTTGATTTATTCAGATGTCGTTATCAATGCCATATACGCTTATTTTTTGCGATGGAAATGTTCAACGTTACATTTTCAATCATTGTTGCAAGAAGAGCTCTTCGACAGTCGTTATATCATTGCAATAGTTGATATGCGTATATTTATGTATTATCATGTAAATTCACGTAAACTGCATACTCACAAAAAAACATAATATTTTTCATAATATTTACGTGAAAATAAAAATATAATGTATGCACAATTGCAATTGTTTTAATTTTTGACACCGAGGATAATCGAAAATGTTCAATTTAAAATACGATTTAGCTATTTTTAGCGTGAAAAAAGTGTTCTGATTATTGCATTATTTCATCAGGGTTGCACGGAATTTCATCTTCCGTATGAAAAAATCAATTTGACAGCACATCAGGAGGAGGAGAAAAATGTTGACCACTAAAACTTCGTCTTTTATTAATAGCTTTTTTAAGCTTTATTATTCTGATTCTAATTAAGGAAAGTATTACTTGTCGCTTTAATATCCAATAAAATTTCCAATTTAGTTTCGATCTCATTTTTAAACCAAATTTTAGTAACGATGTTCACGCCAAATGGAAACGAACATTTTTCAATATTTAAACGTGTCTTACTAATTTACACGTAATTTTCCATATAACTTTTTTACGTAATTTTTTCTAGACTCTCCTCCCGGTGCGGGTATTTTCCCAAAAAGGGAAGTCCCGATTCCGTATCTCTACTGGAGACCCGGATCTTCTCTGGTTCTCACTATTATCGTTCTCTTGACGTTCACGTGTGTTGTTGAGCTTTAATAAAAATATGCGTCTATCTAAAAATGAAAACTCGACAATCTTTCATTCATCATATCCTACCTATTTACTTTTCTTCATTGCTTTTTTTCCAAATAGTTTCGATTAAAGGTTTAGCAAAGTTTATTAATTTTAAAATTAAATTAAAGTTTGACTATACGGCGTCATTAGAATTGAAATCCGGGTTTACGGGTATACAAAAATTGAAGCCCCGCGTCCCGGCATATATATATATATATACAATAAATGATTTTTTTGACTTTGTTTAATAATTTTTCAGAAACACGCCCAATTCAACGATAAAAATTCAAGATTATTAAAGCCTTTTTAATCTATGATTTAGAGAATATAAAGTGACTGAGATAGTTTAAGACAACCATGAAAAAATTAAGAGAATAATAGTTAGAATCATAGATTTAACCTAAAAATTAGAAAAACACATCTAAAGTTTTAACAATTAGCTATTTTAATTTGTTTTGCAGAAAACAAAACAAAATATCGCGGCGTTGTCTTGAAAACGAATACTTTTCACCCTCAAATTTTAATATATACAAACTTTTTGTTATAAATTTTGTTTTTTTTTTAAATATTTTCGGATGTTATCAAATCTAGGAACAGCGGAAATTGCTCCCGTCGAAAAATAAAATTCATTTCCACGAAAAAATCACGGATTATTACCTCATCTCATTTTAAATTTCGATTCTTTTCATTTTGATATAGTCGTCGCCAAAAGCGATTACCACCGTAAAATGAGGCGCAATTTTTAAACTATATTTTTTCATTTAATTTTTATGAGTATTTTCTTGTTTGTGCTCGTTCTATCCTGTTTTTGCTTAAATAAATTGAAGAATATGTTTTAGATGTTGTTTCAATCGTGGAATAAATGTGGAAAATAATAAAAATCATAAAAATTAAATGAAAAAATAATATTTAAAAAAGTGCACCACATTTTGCGGTGGTAATCGTATTTGGCGACGACTATAAAAAAGAAAAAAGACATCAAAAGTATCGAACCAGCATAAATTTTACGTGAATCAAATTCTCTACCTGGTTCGCTACGTATCCAATTTTATTCTAATTAGTTATTCCATTGAATTTTAAGAATTTTAAATTAGAAGATGTAATATTCCGTGATTTTTTATGCGGAAATGCATTCTATTTCACATCGAGAGCAATTTCCGCTGTTCCTCGATTTAATAACATCCATATCTTTTAACATTTATCATTCATATACACGGTTACACGGAAATCAATTTACTCCAAACGGAAGACGGAAAATGGAAGCTTTTTTTTGCTTTTGTGGACCGATCCTAATAGATAGTTTGTTGAACACAATAACTTATTATATTTGCTCCCAATTAGTCTTGTATAATTAATGGAATAATATGCAACTTTTAGAAACTCAGCTTTTGTAATTTTCTGCTCCCTTTGCGTGTTCTCAATTAGTTCCAACAGAAGAACAAGCGAAACATAACTTCTAGTAACTTCCAACTTGATACGTTAATCGTATTGTATAATTTTTTAAAATAATTTGTGTTTAATCTCGCAAGATGAATCCTCATCGGATTGGTTCCTGTCGAAGCCGGTAAAAGTGATGGGAGGGACTCGAGAAAGAGGGAAGCCCCGATCCCGGGTTTTGAAATTTTTTTAAGGTCCCGCCCGTTTTTTATAAGGGAAAACGGAAATGAAATTTAATTTTATTCAAACGGAAGGCAGAGAATGAAAAACGGAATATGGAATTCCATGCAACCTGGTATATAGTATATACATTAGCTGACAAAAGTTTTGTCACAAATGTTTTTTCGGGTTTAACTTTTTTGTGACTTGAACAAATTGACTGATTTTATGATATTTTATGTGAATCAGTATTTAAAATGTTATAGTAGCAAAATTTGGTTTAAATTACCATGGCAATTTCGGTAACACGCATTCCGTTTTCCCTCGAATTGATAACAGCTCGCCGGGTGGCAATTGGAGTTTCTTTACGTGGAGTCATCTCTAAAATGTTGCCAATTTCTGCTATTTTCAATAAATTATGAAAAAAATATAATTGAACTTTAAAAATTATTAAAAAATGCAGTGCAAGAAAAGTTCGTAATATCTTTGAGCTACGCGTTTTAGGATAAACGCTTGTCACTGTAAAACGGATCATCGTAATCACAAGCGGGAATTTGTAAAATAATCTACAACCATATGAATCTATCATATCAAAAAATCAGCCAATTTGGTCAAGTCACAAAAAAGTTAAACCCGAAAAAACATTTGTGACAAAACTTTTGTCAGCTAGTGTATATATATATATAGTTATTTTCAGAAATCGGAGTGAAGAGGAAAACATTTTTGTTGAAGATTACATACATTTGAAAGAATTCATATATTTTTCAATTATGTCATTATTTAAAACATTAGAAAAATCTATTAAATGTCAATCTCATTTTAATCCCATTGACAAGAGTTTTTTCTATTATTACTATTTAGTATAAAGTTATGTGACGAATTTTCTAATAAAAGAGAAAAGTTCTTCTTTTATTCTGAAATTTTTGTTTAATCAGGAAATTATATTGAAATTGTATTTTTTGCTATTGTTGAATTGTTGAAAATTGAGAAATTTCTTTTATTAGCTTTAAAATTTAAAATTTTATCTCAAAAATTATTCAGTTTCAGACTTCATAAATAGTTACAATGTGAAATCCACTTACGGTATTAATTATTTAAAAAAAAAAATAAATTTAAAAAAAAAATTATTTTTATTTTGCTAGAAAAACGGAACCCTCAAGTCAAAGAATAATTAAGGAAAATAAAGAACAAACAGCGTCTTCTTGGTGGCCAATAATCAAAAATTATATTTAAATGAGGTGCAAAATAAGCTATTTTTCTAGTTATTTACTATTTTACTATCATATTTCTTAAAACTAGTACTTAAAACTAGTATATCCAAATGATACTATAATTTTTACTTATTTTTGGCTCTTCCGTGTGGTACCAATCTCTCAAAAGGTATAATAGATATTTTAAAAATTCAAAAGTATCATGAATTAAATAATTATGTATCCAGCAGAAATCCGTCAAAAAATTTGAAAAATAATTTTTAAAATTGCCAAATTAAGCATCGACATGTTCTCATTATTGCATAATTTGATAAAAATGCTTTAAATAAAAAAACCATTCCATGAAAATATTCGTACTTTGGTCATTTCTGAATCGACCATTTCAATTGGCGTGCACGTCAATACATTTACATTCCAGACACGAAGTGCACTGTTAAATAACACTACCACATTAATTAAAGTTTTACCGTTTTTTTTTTTAAATATAATAGTTCTTCCATGAATTATTCCAGAGCATATTTCATTGTTAATGATGAACGGTCTCTTTACTCCATTGTTGGTCAATGATTGGAATGGGAAATGATGAAAAACGTCTGAATAAACTAGTAATGAGCATAAAAACAAGATGAAATATTCTGAAAATTTTCATTTGCTTATATTCGCAGAAGCTACATTTCAAATCATTCTTATAAATATATATATTCGCTTATAGAACGAAGGATGAGAAAGTTTATTTATCATAGGTTCAAACACGTACTTGAATGTAGGAGTATTTTAATCTTTGTTTATTGTCTTTGATAAAAGGAACTAAGATTTTTGTTTTTTGATTTTGTTTTATGTGAACTCGTTTACAAATATGTAATGTTTGTGTTGTATTTTCCATTAAAGGTTTAAACTTTAAGATGAAGAAGAGTTTAAAATCCTGTATGTAGATTATTCAATTTTTCTCGATGAAATATATTTCCATAGTTGAAACTTCATTTTTTAAAGTTATTTAAACTATGCCTTGGTTATTAAAGTACTTTTCAAAAAATGGACTCTCAAATGTGCATATAAAATATTAACAATTACATGCAAACTATAAACCAATGATTTTCTCTCGCTTGTCTTACGATTTTCACGTTACCTTTACACAAAGTGCGCCAGTTTGTAAGCTTTTACTTAAACTATCTGAAAACATTAAAATTTCAAAAGACGACCTGTTGGACAAACACTAACTTTTTAATTTTTTTTCATTATTTTATTTATTACTATTTTCCTTTCCAGAGATCGGTGCCTAATGGAAGAACAAAAAAAGAAGAAAAAATGATAGTCTCAGATGAACGGACAAACGGCCACAAACGACTTTTTCGTCTATTCCTCTTCGAATTGTGTTTTCCATTTTTGAGACAGCACACATTGATGTGGCCTCATTCCATCCTATGTTTTCTCCTCTTCCATGAGGCACCGATCTCTGAAAAGATCAATAATTGTTGTTTAACAGAAGAATTAGTTTATATATTATGTATTGATCTGAAAATATTATACAGTAAATATATTATAAAATATTATACACCCGTTAAAAAGTTGTAAACGCGGGGTTTTTCATACCTCTACGAATACTTTATTTTATTTTTCTTATTTTCGTAGGAAACTTGTCCACAAGTTTTCTAACGCTTTCAGAAATAACTGGTAAAAATTTCGGCTCAATACTGGCCTTCGAAAACCAGTTATGCTCGAAAATCCCAGCGTTTACAACCATTTGACCGGTACTGTATATATATATATATAATAGTATTGTTTATACTCTTTGAATTTTTCTAAACGTACACGTTCTCTTGAAAAATTTAAAAAATCCCTATATGATAATGATGATTTCTCGAAAATGAATTAATTAATTTTTACGAAACTGGTACCAAACAATTCCTCCTTCTCTGCTCTGTCTATTAATTTTACTTAAAATAGCATTAAAATTTTTAGAACAAGCAATAAGGATTATTTTTATTTTTCAAGAGAAAGTATACGTTAAAAAAAAATGAAGATGAGTATAAGTAAAACTACTACAATTTTCTGAATACCATAAAAGCTTTAAACTAATGATTCCGTTAAACAATAATTAATAAATAAAACATTAAAAACCCTTTCAAATTATAGTGTTTGGGCAAGTGGTGCGAAGACTTTTGCAATGCGGAGCTGTTTCATGACAGTGGAGTACATTAAATTCTGCAGGAAATATTAGATTTTAGCCTGTTTTTCAGAGCTCGTTTTGTTAGCGTATGAACCGAGTTATTTGAAACACTTGCACGCCAACTGAAAATAATGATTTCTCGATTTTTAAGCGTGTCTGATAATTGTTTTGTCTTTTCGATAAATTGTTCACGAAAATCTAACTAGGGTTTCCTTAAACTGTCTAAAATATTAATATCTTTCTAAAAAGTGATGTTTGAGCACATTTACTGAGCTCATTTTATTAGTATACCAGTTGGTATGCACTTGCAAGTAAAAAAAACTGAAATGTATTTACATTTGGAAGACTATTGTAGTTTAAAAATAAACAAATTAAATTTAAAAAAAACAGTTTTACCGTTAGAAAATTGAAAACCTACTAAAATTTTAATTAAAATTTTAGTAGGTATATTAGTAGGTACTTTGCATAATTACGGTTTAACGCCAAATGGAAATAACGGTTTTCTAATAGTTACGCTGATGTTTACTTTTACGCTTACATTAAATAAATATTGACTACATAAAATTGACAACTTTTTCTTAAACTCTCTAAAAATATTAAAATCTTCACAAAATGTTAGATTTGATTAGATTTTCTGACCTCGTCTTATTAGCCTTCAAATTGATATGCCATTTTCAAAAATACCATAAGCAACTACACTAATGGAGAAAATAATATTAACGCGTGTTTTGTTAATGTAAAACACGAACTATTAAATGAATTTGACTGAAATTTTGAGGAGAGATCACATGGAGTTGATAACGGAACTAAGATTCGTTTTTTGAAATTTTTCTACTCCGGGCCTCAATGGGACGCGAAAAAGGTTTTATTTTTGTGAATACATATCTCCACCCCCATTATATTACAATTAAATGAAAAAAGATTTACACCCTAATGAATGACTATCACTTTTTCTGTTTTTATTACCTGGTTTTGAAATTTATTAAAAAAATACGTTAATAGATAAACATTTGCTATCATCCCCAGCGCTCATTTAGATTGGTACTTCTTGAAATAGTGGAATCTAATGCAAACTAGGTAAATTCAATTCGGAATACAAAAGTTTCTTTCAGATTCTAAAATCAAAAATTTGTTATTCAGTCTCCTTCACAGCTTATTTGCTTAAAATTGTGTTTTATTTTTTAGCTTTAAATACTTTTAACACATTATTTCTTTTATTTTAGAACTAAAACATAAGAAAGAACGAAAATTTATTTGACATTCCGATATTAGTTTGAGACGGAGATGAATACCCAAATAACTCTACATTCCATTTCCATGAGTCAGTTTTAATTAATTATGAAAAATAATTAACAAAAACTTTTAGATAGCTTCATTAGTTCTTCTAATTTCTAAGTCACAAAAAGTTTACTTTCCATTTTGCTTAATTCAAAAAACTTTTATTTTATAACTAAATTTGTATATATAACGAGTTTGTAGACAGTTTTAGCGAGTAACGAATGATTAGAATCTTGTATGTTTTCTTAAAAAAGTTTAATTTCCGATCAAACAATATTATTTTAATTAAGTCGAGTTTGTCAAAAATGTCTGCAAAAGCTTTTTGTGTTCTGGTCTTTATCGTTTATATTTAGGTAAAAAAAGTGTACTAGCCGAAATGTAAATGTCCATTTATTTTTTATTCGAAAGCGATGACAAGATCAGAGTAAAAATATAAATATTTAATTTCCCCAGCGTCAATGTCCAAAATTTCTAAATAAGTTTTCTACTTTAAATATTTGAATTACAACCACTTGTGTGAGCTGATTATTTTTGTTTTTCGCTCTTATTAAAATAATTAAATATTTATGAGATGATATATATTTTCTAATAACAACTACCCAACCTTTTTGCAAAAAACGAAAAACCAAACAATAGAAATATAAAAAATCATTCATTTTCAATAGACCATTAAATCTTTCTAATTCAGGCCTTCTGTTTATTTCCCAGAATAATCTTAATACTTTATAATGCAAATTTTATTATTTCGGCTTAGAGTTGTTATTACATGTAAGAGTTATTAATGTTTCTTTTTTCTCTTTAAAATTACGTAGCGTTTATAAATTTAGATTATTTTTAAAATAAACGAATCCAAAATAAAACTTGCAGATTATCGATGTTTAAAGTGAAATGCGAGTAGCAATAAAAACACTAATTAGAAAATAAAGTTAACTTTTTTGTAAAGGGTAATTATTTTGTATAATAGTCTAAGTGAAAACCAATAAGATTATCCCATTTGTTCAAAAATTATTTTTACAATTGTCTCGTTTTTTGAACTTCTATCTTCTCGAGTAAAATTAAAATTCGGATGTAAAAAACGTCAGGCCGTGAAAATGCGGTCAGTGTACAAGCGCATAAGCCAACATTATTTTATTTAATTTTCTTGTAATCACAAATTATTAATGAAAAGTAACAGATCCGCAATAATTTGCTAGATCCGCACGCACTTTCACGGCCTGAAATTTTTTACATATGAATTTTAATTTCACTCTTTATGCTTTGTGTATTCTCGCAACTAAAACAAATTAAAAATGGCGTAAAAAATTAGCAAAACAGTTTGTTAGTCTTAACTTTTCACCTGCGCGCCAGCTAAATTATACGATTTTCGTAAGGTTAGCCGCCCTTATTATCAAAATATAAGAAATTGAAAATTCAATTTCAACAGTTTTGAATTATTTTCAATGGTCTCAAAGAGATCATGAAACAAATGTTCAATATTATCTAAAATCTGGTACAGCACCTCAAATTGTATTGAATTAAAACGAGCTCAGAAGACATGCACAAATTTAACTGTTCAGAAGTATATTATCATTTTTAGATATTTTAAGACAAGGCTATTTAAATTGTCGAGAAAAATATTATGTTATCAATGATTAAAAACTTGATATTAAGCAGTTTGTCACAGATGAAACATTAAGTACAACTTAAACTGTATAATGAATAAACTTTATTTTCATAAAACATAAAAGTAATAAATCTGATTTGATCTAGAAATTTTGAAGAAATATAATGAAAAACAGAGAAATTATTAACATAAATTGAATATTTTTTTCATGATCTCTTTGAAACCATTGAAAATAATTCAAAATTTTGAAATTGAATTTTCAATTTCTTATATTTTGATAATAGATATTTTGGGATGTTATTAAATCTAGGAAAATCGGAAATTGCTCCCGTCGGAAAATAAAATCCATTTCCGCAAAAGAAATCACGGATTATTACACCATAGAATTTAAAATACTTCCTCAAACTTCAACGGATTAATTAATTAAAACAAAAGAGGATGCGTAGCATACCTGGTAGAGGATTTGATTCACGAAAAATATATGTTGGTTCGATTCCTTTGAGATCTTTGATTTTTTAGTCTTTTTTTATAAAAATGAAAAAAATCGAAATTTAAAATGAAATGGTGTAATAATCCGTGTTCTTTGCAGAAATGCATTTTATTTTCCGACGGGAGCAATTTCCGCTTTTCCTAGATTTAATAACATCCATATTTTGAATTAGAGTTCATACGCAAATATTTTAAATTTTGAATTAAATTATAAGCAAAGAAAGTAAAAGTGGTGTTCTTTCTTATATTTTGATATTATAAAATAATTTTCAACCATTATCATTGTCCTTTATTTAAAGAGTATGTCCGCTTCTGTCATTCTCCGTGCAACCCGCTACTACTTAAAGCAAAGAAATCTTCTAAATTTTGCAATAACTTCTTTATAGCTAATTTTCCTCTATGGAATCGTGTCTTAATCTATTTTCTGAACGTAAGTATCCCTATTCATAATATAATATAATATAAATATTATTGATAATATTCCGAAACCGTTACTGTACTAATATGCATTTTTTACACCTCTGTATATGTATGCATTTCCTAATTTAATAATTTGAACATGGATATTTGCAGGATCAGTTGTTCATCATAATTATTTGTTCTCATTTTTTGTGTTATGATATGGTGAATAAATAATGTATACAAAACTTTTAAGCGATGTTTTTTCTTATTAGACGAGTTGCTGGTAGCTTATTGTTAATCTTTTTATATAGAATTTTGCTCATTTATCTTCAATATCCAGTTACTCTGTTGATTAGTTTTAAGAACATTGATCTATTGAACTTTAATTAACATTTTTATGGTGCCAAATTTATGAGAGTTATATTTATAAAAGTTTGTGCAACACAGAGAAAAGATATCTTTAAAAATTCTTTATTGTCATATGATATTAAAGCAATGAGATTCTAATCATGAGAATATCATGCAAGGTTTATTTGCATAACTTTGGATGGAGTACAAACTTAAAATAATTTGTTTGTTTTCTTTTTCATTTTTATAAATTCTACCATAAAGAAGCAATTAAATAATACTTTAATTAATAATATATGTCCCACTGCCATGAAGTACGTGTAAATTGCAAAAGATTGAGCACAAATTGCACAAAACACATCATCGCAATGTTTTTAAAATTGTTCATTATTTATTTTTAACAGAGACATTAGTTTAAATGTTGTATGGTGGTAAGAGAATATAATAGTTTTGTAAATTAACTTTATATCTGTAAACTAAAATATTCAAAATAAATACATATAAAATAAAATGAAAAACGTTATTTTCAATCGGGGTGAAATAAAAAACAGTTAGAGAATCTTGAATAATATAATAAATCTGTTGCATGTCCACGAACGTCAGTTATCACTATATACCAGTGATGGGAGGCTCTCCCACGGTCCCTCGTCGACTCGGGTATCTTCCTAAAAAAGGGAGTCCCGCATTTTGAAACTTTCAATTTTTAAGTTCCGCCCGGGAGTCTCTCTTATCACTGTTACATACAATAGTTATTTCAATACCACTTATTGCAAAAGACTTCGCACCAATTGCACGAATACTGACTTTTAACTTATAATTTGTTTCAATATTTTATTTTTTAATTTTTTTAAAATGAACTCCACGAAGTATGTGCAAATTGCAAACGATCTTAATTAAATTTTTTTGCACCTTTTCTTCAAAAATCACAAAAAACCTTATAGCTATTTAAAAGAAGTATTTTAATTTATTTGAATAGATAGAACTGAAAACAAACGAACAAAGTCTCAGATCTGTAAAAAATAAAAAAATAAACCAATACATTTTCGGGAAAGACTCATTTTTATGTTTACTGTCGCTCTCATTGGTTTTAGCTTATAGTCCGTCGTTTCCTTTCTTTGCAGCTCGCGGAGTAATTCTCGAAGGCATTTTAATACCATATAATATTTGGACTAACGTTTCTATCAACAATAATTAATTAATAAAGTTTTTTAACAGTTAACAGTTTTTAACAGTTTAACAGTTAATAACAGTTTCACGCCACATCGAAATAACAATTTTGAAATATTAAACGTATGTGGAAATGTTTACTTTTTATAGCATAAAAGTAATTACTACAATTTAATTAAGAAAGTCTTAAACTATCTAAAAATTTATTGACTTTCTAAAAAGTTATATTTGAGCATGCTTATGAGCTCGTTCTATTACCATACCAGTTGGGATGGAGTTTAAATTGGTGCGCGGTCTTTTGAAACTTGCTGGTATTTCGTGGCAGTGGATTGCAATAATTATTCTAATTCAACCATTTCAAATTAGATTTTTGAAATATTGTCAATTCACACCACGTAATTTCAAATTACTTTTTACCTATTTGTGTCATATTGCCATATTAGTTTTGAACTGTCTTAATGAAATTCTAGATTTGTTCTAACAGATCTGTAAGAATTTTATTTATCATGTAATTTTCCGCTACAAATTATAACTTTAATTAACACCTCATGCTTTGTGATACAATTAACTGTAGGAAGAATGACGAATCAGTTGCCTTCAGTGATGGTAGGAGCTCCCCACACCCTCCGGTCCCTCCCTAGTTTGGCAAAATTCCGGGCGGGCGGGACCTATAAGAAATTGAAAATTTCCAAAAGTTCCTCCCATCACTAGTGGCGTTGGGGAGTCCCTTCTATCACTGATTGGCAAGTTCTACCGGATATATTCTCCATGTACAATTTTATAGGCTCTTTTACTAACACTTTACCACGTCTCTAGAGAGGACTTGGTCGCTTTGATTCATACGGTTATCATTTATCTTGTTCTTGTGTCATTATTGTTGTTTATTTTATTCAATACGTGTGAATGAATAAATTATCCTATCAGAAAAAGAAATATATAAAACTGTAACATTCAACCTTGTTTGTTAAACTTTTTTTGAAAATTGTGATTACCTTTTCCAAAATATTGTCTTTTCAACTGGAATTCTTATACTTCTTTAAACATATTTCTCATTAATTTATACGCTGACAGTAGATAATTTCAAAATATTCAACACATTAATATCGGTGTTTTCGTTTTTTTTAGAATTTCAATTGACGTGTGAAAATTTTTTTGCAAATTTAGGTCTTCATATTTTGCTTAAATTAAGCAACCAATAGGATAATCTTCGATCATTTAAATTTATAAACAAATAATTTGGAATCCATTTTTATCCTTTTCATTCGCTCTAATTGGTTTACAATCCCATTATTCTGTTTCATTGTCCAAGGCATATCTCTAAGGAATAAGCGAGAATACCAGCATAGCATTAAGTTGGTAACAAAATGAAGGCGTGGGAAAACTTTCAACATGGGAAATAAAGTTTGCTTAAATAGAAATAAGTAATCAAATGTGTTTTGAAGTTAAGAGTTGTTTATGGAACAGGATGACCTTTTCATTTTTTATGCACTCTTCATATTGATGGAGTTTAAACATACTAGTTGACTTTATCTCTCCGAAAATGTTCAAATATTGTTTTTTGTAAAATTATGGATATTTCTAGATAGGTTAAGAGAGACCTGACACACACCCTAAACTGTGGTACGAAATGATAGGTTTTGGGGTAAATGATCGTTTTATCAACATTTATAGCGCCTTTAATAATTTTTAAAATCGTTTAAAAATCAAATAATGAAATAATAGTTAATAATTACTCTTGCCGATCCTTATATGAATGTGCGCTCCAGTGTTTCTTCCTTTAACTTCTGATTTCAGCTAAATATCTTAATATTTGTAACAACGATTTAATTGCTTATACCATTGAAATAGAAAGATCACCATGTTTAATCATTTGCCTCATTTCCTTCAGGTAAATACCATTTTCTTTCAGGTAAATACTTTTTTTTGAATACTCACCCACTTTTTTTTAACGTCAACTTCCCAATTTGTCTGAAATAATCTTTTAAACACATCAAATAGAAATAATGAGTTTCTAATTTTTATGCTTATTCAATAACTGAACTAATATTGAGAGAATATTGTAAATATTGTTTACGCCACAAACTGTCAGTTTTTTCTTACACTCTTTAAAAATATTAAAACATTTACAGAATAATAGGTTTAAGAACATTTTCTAGATCGGTTTATCATCCGTCCGGCTGGCGTGGTGTGAAGTAAAATATTTTTCTAGAATAGTAGTTTTTAGAAAATTATGCAGAGTTTCTGTTTTTATTATTACATTTGGCATGGGGTTTTCTTTTCACATGTTCAATATGTGATTTTTTGATTCTGTTTTCCAATGTAAAGGTTTTCATCAGACTGTACATACTATTCATGATATTCCTTTGTGGGAACATACCATAATCTATAATAATTGTCTATTTACCATGTAATAGCAGTTAAAAATCTATAACGAGGGCAATAAATTTAAAGATGAACATGTGAACCCGCAAGAGGTCGATAGCTCAAAGGCAACGTAATAGTTTAAGCATAAATAAATAATAGTTAGTACAACAAGTTTCTAGGGATAGATTCAACAATATAAATAATATTATGCACATTACAATTAACAAATAAATTTATTAAAGGAAGTACAGGGTTATATATTTCATGGTATTTTATAATAAGCGTTGACTATAACTTTAAGACGCCGATTTTCTATTGACGCGCTCTCTAGAATAATAAACCTATCGTTATACGATGAATATTTAATCTTGAAACACTGGAAAACCTTATGCGTAAAGGTTCTTAATTCCAGCAAACCATACAATTTAGGAGAATTAAGATGGAATTATTCACAGCCATTTTCGATTATTGGACTAATGTAACAATTGTTTTTCGGAAAAGTACTATGTGGTCATCCAAGCGAGACCATCATTTTTTCTTATTTTTTGCTCTTCCATTACATACCAATCTCTAAAATGCAATATATATATATATATATATTGATTTGGACATTATATCATATGTAACATTATGTTTGTAATTTCATTATTTTTGAACTTCAAATCGATATTTTATTTAAGGGAATTTTACAAATAGATCAAGATTGGTAGAGCAAAGCTCACTCTAGTGATCATAAAAACTCTTTATTCCTATGAGCAACACTTTTGTTGCATATAAATGAAAAGTGTTGGTTCTAAAAATTTATCCGTAATTCTTTGTTGTTTAAAGTTATTTTATGCACTTCTTTTGCGTCTTAATATACTTAATATTTTTACTGCAAGAACTATAGCGTACAATGTGTCGTGCGAATTATTTCACCACTTTTTAAAGCACTGGGCTCAGCGTAATAACTTTAAACATCCTTTTCATAAGGGATGAACAAAATTCCGTCTTCCCATTTCCGTCGTTTTTCGAGTTCCATTTCCGTATGAAAAATTATTTAAATTTAACGGCATTACCTTTTAGAAGGTAGACGAACATTTAAAACTTAAAAACCCGAAGCTTCGATTAATCCACGTAAAATTTGGCAAGCATGTAAAAGATTTCCGAATTGGCGAAATTGGAAATTGCGTATCGTCAACTTCATATGAATCGGATCGGATTCTCGTTTTGCAACAAAGAACCTGGAATAGTATAATTACAATGATTAATTGTAATTAATTGGTTTTTTTAATAAATATTCCTTTAACGTTATTTTTAAGCCAGAAAAACTCCAACTTCATCTTCCATCTATATGTCATAGATTTAATTGAAATGTGCAAAACATGTCAAATTCAAAATATTTATAGCTCATTTCGAACAAAATCCAGTATAATGAGAAGAAATAGACCCCTTTTTAAATAGTCGAAAAATAAAAAAAATTAAATAGTCGAATGTCTATTTATAATGTATGATATATTACAGGAACCAGACATTTTTTGTAAAACAATTTTTAAATGAAAAAATTTCAGAGTTATTAATAGAATTGTTAATAAATCTGTTTTTATTGCCAGTTTGTCGAAGTAGTGTACTGCTTAAATTTGATTACTTTAAAATGAGTGCTTGCTAAAAAAATTATATGGCTCATAGTCTATGAATTATTTTTCATATTTGGAATGAAAACAATAAAGCAATAAAAAACATTGATCTTAATTAAAGCAAATGCCTGCAAATCCTTCTATAAATAATATTTTTATTGCTATTTGGTTTTAGCCAAATTTTTGCGTAAAATATATTTTTTCTCATTGCTAATTGCATATATTCTTAAAAAATGAACATAATTTTTATATTATCCAATAAATTCGAGATAAATGGGTGGTTAAAAGATATTTTGGCTATCTTTATTTTTATCTCATAAAGAATTTCCTTTCACAATTCTGTGCTCAATCACGTGGAATCTTTAAGCTCGTTGTCTATTAAATAAGAATTATGTGAACAAATCATGAAAACAAAATATTTATTTAAAGCATCATAAATTCTGAATTTCATTAATTTGTATTGTTCCTCAACAATTTGTTGTTCTTTCTACTTTTATTAGCTACTCGAAAAATAATGAACTTGGTTAAGGGCTTTTTCGTTTTTACCTTAATGAAATGCATTATTTTCGTTACTTTCTTTGTTTTTTGTTCTATTATTGTTTGTGTGTGTCTCAAAATTAATTTTAAATTAAAATCTAATTAAATTCGTTAGTGAATTAGTAGATTATATAATTAAAAAAGCTCTTTGTATTTAGATGATTCATACATTCATTTGCTTTTGTCAAAAATTTCGTTATTAAGTTTAAATTATAGAATTGTTTACAGTAGAATTTTGTCTCAGACAGCCAGTTGAAAAATTGTCTTCACAAAGAAAGAAAGATAAAATTTTAAATTTATTCTTTTTTGTTCTTTTTTGTAAAACAGTATTTAGACTATTCTAGGAATAAGAGTGATTCTCTGGAAACGTGAGCAACATAACTTTGTTCCTCGTAAAATTCTGAATTTTTTGAAATGTAACATGACGTGGATACTGTAATTGACGTGTATTTTATAGTCGATTGAAAGTTTAAACTTTAAAATTCAAAACTTTGCTTAAAAGACGAATCTAATTTCAAGTAAAGTATTGCTCGCAGTTGTTCCTTCTATTAATAAACTCTTAATCTCAAAAATTAAGAACAGAATTTACGAGTTATTCGAATTTAATGTTTTTCTGTTTACAGTATATTAACCTGACAATAATAACTGATTTTGTGAGTTTTCATAATTTCTAGCATTACGAGTAGATAAAACGAGCTAACTAAAATTCACACTATCGTAGATTTTTAAAATTCGGATTATCCTGTCCTAAATTCCATAACCTCAGAATTCACTAAAAACTTTGAATCCTCCGCGTTTTATGAGTGAAATATCAGAAAAGCCGAAATCATATGGAAAATAATAAATATGATTGATATAACAATAACGTCTAACAAAACATGGTTTTCGCCCAAAACGGATGTGGGCTCTAAATTGACAATTATAAGAAATTTTTATGATTTTTTTGAATTTGAAGTTTTCAATCAACTATACAGTACATCTCAATTACCGTAACCACACCATGTTTTTTCATTAACAAAAATCATAATTTTTCGAGGATCAGAATTATTTACTCACGTCTCAGGAGAATTACTCGTTCTCTTAAAATAGTTCATTCTTTTTAGCTGAAATCGGTTTACCATTGGCGTGCTGTCTGAAGAGTTAATTCAGCTTAAAATTGTGATGAGTGAAGGAATCTCGTTTGACTTGTGGCTGATTATTTTTTATTAATAATTGGCGACGACTCTACTTTTTTTCTGAATAAAGTGTTTTTAAACGTTTTTAATTCTCGGAGTAATTTTGTTTAACAAGTAAACGAAATAATAATCAAGTTTCAAATTAAATCTCTCTTTGTCCAAACGAAGACGAGACTTCCTCACTCTATGCTCCGTAGACCATTCTTCTCATTATGCAAACAATGCATTTCCGTCGTTTTTTGAAAATTTTTTTCTCATCAGACTTTTTTCATCACTGTTATCAAATTTTTTTGAAAAATTCACTCTCTGAACACAGTGCATAGGATCTTCCAGTATATATTATTACTATGGAAAAGGATGCTAATTTATTAAATAGGACTGATGAGTAGATTAACTGTTTGAACTCTATTTTCATTAATTATCAGCAATGTACTGTAAAAGTATTATAAAATATATATTAGAGCCTAACATGAAAGAACGCCAAAAAAAACAAAAGAAAGAATAAAAGATGAAGAACGGAAAAAATTTTTCATAAATATCAAATAAGCCACGTTTGAGGAAACTTTATAACACTTTAAGTTTTTTAAACTTTTAAGTTTATTTTGTAATTCGGTATTCTGAGCACAAATGCAAGAATGCATTTATCTGTTAAATGTCGATGGAAAATTATTGTTAAACTACTTTTATTAGAAAATTTAAGAAAGGGTATGTAAGAAATAATATTTTAACACAAAAGATATTTTACTGTAAAGGGCAATTAATCAATGATTTTCCATCACCATTCAAACGGATAAATACGTATAATAGTTTATTTACCACGTAATAACAGTAAAAACACATATAACGAGGGAAATAAATGGTAAGATGAACATTTGACCCCGCAAGAGGTCGGTAGTTCAAATGCATAGTAATAATTTAAGCATAATTAAATAATGGTTAGTACAATAAATTGTTAGGGATAGATTCAATAATATAATTAATATTATGCACATTACAATCAACAAAACATTTACAAACTCTATTCCATAATGACAAATTATTTACAAAAAAGTTGTTATGACTAGTTACACCGGGTTTTACTTTGAGCATTAATGGGTTTCGTGGGGACCTCGAGAAACAAATAAATTTATTAAAGGAAGGGCAGTGGTATATGTTGCACAATATATTATAATAAGTTTTGACTATGAGCTTAAGACGCCGCTTTTCTATTGACTCGCATTCCAGAATAATAAACCTATCGTTATACGATGAATATTTAATGTTGCAACGCTGGCAAACCTTACGCGTAAAAAATCTTAGTGGTTTTTCCAGCAGACCAGACAATTTAGGGGAATTAGGATGGAATAATTCACAGCCATATTCGATGATTGGTCTAATGTAACAATTAAATAGTTTAACATATAGCAAAGGGTTTTGGGATTTGAAAGAATTTAACAATTGGCGACATTTAATCATACAAGAATGTGAAACGAAGGTGATGTGGTTAATAAAAGACAATTTGTTATCAATTAATATGCCAAGATCTCTTAAAGAATTAGAAGGTGCAATGGGTTTGTTATTAATAATATAAGTGGATTGAGCATTGTTTTTACCATAATGAATAACAGAGGTCTTATTTTCAGCTAAGCTGAGCTGCCAAATATTACACCATTTACAAATAATTTCGATACTACTTCGTAGCGAAATGGGGTTAGAGCCGTAGATTTTAATGTCGTCGGCAAAGACAGATACATATACATCATCAGGGAAAGAATCGATGAGGTCATTAATATAGATTAAAAACAAGAACGGTCCGGAGACAGTTCCTTGGCAGACGCCTGATGTTATTGGGAACTCATTAGATGATATATGATTAGCAATTTTTATATTGGATACACGACCGGATAGAAAGGATGAGAACCATTTACATAGGTTATCATTAAAACCAAATAAAGATAGCTTTAGAAGCAGAAGAGAGTGGGGGACGCGATCAAACGCTTTCTTAAAGTCAAAATATATACAATCCACAGGTTGACGGAGAGATAAAAGATGCTTAACATTACTAATATAATCAACATTCGCAAGTGTACATGAACGGGAGTTAAGGAAGCCAAATTGGTACAGAGACAGGTTATGGGAAACTTGTCTTCTGATTTGGGAGATAATGATACGTTCAAAAAGACGGGAGAGAGGATGTGTAAGGGTTATTGGACGGTAGTTGTTAGGATCAGTGGTACGTCCCTTCTTATGTATTGGGACAATTGTAGAAAGTTTAAACAGTGATGGGTATGTGCATGTATTAAGAGACTCAGAGAAAATAATGGACAAGGGCAGAGCGATAGAGTCCATACAGTTCTTGATTATAAAAAAGTTAATATGATCGGGAGAATAGCCCATTTTAGGAGGGAGCTTTTTGATTTCATTAATAATGGTTATAGGAGATACACTGATGGAAATATTTTGGGGTTTGTTAGATGGGAGAGTAGGGAATGGAACGGTTGGATTTGAAAGGTTACGGGAGAACGTATGAATGAACAGGTTGGCAATTTGAGGGGGATCAGATACAATAGAATCATTGTCCACGAGCGACGAAACATGGGAGAATGATTTAATCCGAGAATTAACAAATTTAAAAAAGAGTTTTGGGCTTTTATGCAGCGAGTTTAACTCGATTCTACATACACGACGCTTATATTTTTTGAGGATTTTTTTGTACTGTACAATAAAATCACTACGATTCGGATATAAGCGGTTAAGACGTGACGTCGGAATCTGATTTAGAAATTTTATTGTTGTTCCATTTAATAAATCCCAAAATGCTCTAGACACAAATGTCACTTTAATTCCTTATTTTTAGAAAATTTCTTTCTGCTCAGAATTGTCCTTAAAAGTTAAAAGGCATCCAAATTTTCATGTGGTGCTGTCGTTAATTTCTCTTTTGTGGGTGCATATCGGGGAAATAGATTTTCTTTCAAAAGGAAATAGAAATAATTTTGGAAGCGAATGACGTAAAACGGAAGACAGAGGATGGATTTCAGTACAACCCTAGTGTATATTTAATCAAAGCTTAAATAATTAAGCACAAACGTAGCTCTAATTTCAGTTGGGTGAGCTCAGTAAGCATGCTCAAATATAACTTTTTAGAAACATATTAACATTTTTAGATAGTTTAAGACTTTCTTAATTAAATTGTAGTAGTTACTTTTATGTTATAAAGACGTAAAAATTTCCACACATGTTTCAAAATCGTAAAATCGCTATTTGTGTAATAAATTATCTTTAAATATTACATTGATTTCTAAACTATTTTATTCTATTATCCTTTTCAGAGATCGGTGTCTAATGGAAGAGGAAAAAAATTAGGATGGAATGAGGTCTCATTTGGACGGTCTCTCTTTTAGGGCTCTCTTTTATTTTTCGAAATAATGGACAGCACACATTAAAGAGAACTTGACGAAAACTCGTTCGTGGCTCTGTGGCCGCCCATCATTTTCCCTTCTTTTTCTGCGGCCACAAACAACTTTTTCGTCAATTCCTCTTAAATGTGTGCTGCTCATAATTTTGTAAAAAATAAAAAAGAGAGGCCGTCCAAACGAGAATATCATTCACATCATTTTCATTCACATCAGAACATCATTCCTAATTTGTTTCCTCTACCATTAGGCACCGATCTCTGAAAAAGACAATATATAAAAGTAGTTTCGATTATTTACAAAAATGTTGGTTATCATTTTCTAGTTATGTTATCCAGTGGGTAAAATCAATTTAGCTTCTAAACACCTTACACTCTTGATTTTCAATGAAGTGGAAAGACGAAACTAAATCATCATGTCTACCAATCCAGCAATTGTTGTCCTTTCTGAATTAGCTCTACCTTGAGGAAACCACACGTTTATTGTTGTTTTTGTGCACATTTGGACAATGTCTTCTAATTGTTTGGTTCTGTGGACAACTTTAGGAAGTGAGCATAGATCGGATAGAGAATTTATGAAGAAAATAGCTCTGGTTGGTTGCTTTTTAAGTTTTCTTTTCTTATTATATTCACGTTGTTTTCTTTTTTATGCATTAATTCATCTAGCTGAAATAAGTTTCTATTTGGCACGAATGTCATGGAGAAAACAGCAAATTTATCATAAGTTTTAGCATATATTTGATGTCAAGCCTTCGACATTCAATGAAACGTCATTAATCAAAAATTTGCTACCACTGTTCTTTGAAAAATAACTAATTGTTCATTCTCTTTCAGTAGAAATTTTATTTGAATACACTTTTTTTGTGAACAGCTCCATCGAACACAAATGGAATACAATTTGCGGCTGTTCATTAAATTCTATCGCACTTGAAATAAAGAATAAAGCCGACATCTCTTATCTGCAATCCGTCTCCCACTTGCTTTCAATAAAAAAAATTGGACCAACCACAAATGCGAACATATTTTCAGTATTCTTTCGTCATTGTTTATCCTCATTTCTAATGTGTTTTTTATTTGATTCACCATTTGATTGTTTTATGGTTCATCACATTGGTTTAATAATTTATAGATGCTACATTTAATTCTTCACCCCAAAATGGTACTTACTAATTTGGATACGAAGAATAAAAATATAGAAAATGTGACAGAAATTGAGCACCCTCAACAATCGAAAACATTTCGTTTCGAGCAAAGATTGATGATGTGCTCGAATTATATTAAACAATGAGGATAAAGAGAGAAAAATTCATTTTTCATGACACTTCATCATTTGATTTATTACAAATTCTTATATTTCAAAATTTTGGTTTATTCGCACGTTTCCTTGTATAGTTTTAATAATGCGATTACCACCGCAAAATGTGGCGCACTTTTCAAATATTATTTTTTCTTTAAATTTTTAAGATTATTTCCTTATTTATGCTCGTTCTATACTGTTATAGCTTAAATAAATAGAAGAATATGTTATAGATATTGTTTAAATAGTGGAATAATTGTGGAAAATAATTATAATCATACAAATTAAATGAAAAAATAATATTTAAAAAAAAGTGCGCCACATTTTGCGGTGGTAATCGAATTTGGCGACGACTGTAATTTTATTATTTCATTTTTATTGCAGATTTCGGGTTTTGTATTCCGCCACTTTTTGGTTCTTTTTTATTTGAAAAATTGTAATTTGGCTTATCGCAGGTGTGAACCCAAAATAGATATAACGATTTTGTAATTTTTAATCGTTTCTGAAATATTTTTACATTTATATTATCAAAATATAAGGAAATGACAATTTCAACTTTATTTTAGTTAAAAAAAAGTAATCAACCTGAAATTTAGAAGAAAAATAATGAAAAATAGAGAAATTATTAACTTAAACTGAATATTTGTTTCATTATCTCATTGAGACCATTGAAAATAATTCAAAAATGTTGAATTGGAATTTTCAATTTCTTATATTGTCAAAGTGTAAAAAATTGACAATTCATTTTCAGCATTTTTGAATCAATTTCAAATTGTCTCAATGAGAACGTTAAGCAAATTTCCAATTTATTTAAATAATTTCGCCTTATTTCACTATTTTTTATATTTCGTCAAAATTTATAATTCACGTCCTATTGGTTATTTTTTATTTACTATCAAATTAAAAATTAAAATTATCAATTTCTCACAACTTGATAATATTTTGATAATATAACTAACGTAAGCATTTATTTTAATACAACGACACGACAAATCGAAATAGCGATTTTGCGATTTTTAACTGTGTGTAGAAATTTTTACGTCTTTGTGAGGAAAAAGTGTTTACTACAATTTAATTAAGCATGTCTTATACTATCTAGAAATATTACTATCTTACTAAAAAGTTAAATTTCATTTTATTACAGTGGAACGATTTAACAAAGATTGTCTTAAACTATCTATAATACCGATAACTTCCTAAAAAGTAAGATTTGAGAACGTTAACTCATTTTATTTCCATACCATTTTGGCATGTGATGCGTTTTAGCTTTCGTAAAGCATGATTTAGCACGCTAAATGAATTAATAAACATAACCCCCCAGAAGTGTCATTTAAATCTCTTATTTTTCTTAAAACTTACAAGTGGCTGTGATATTTTAAGGAAATCCTGTTAAATTGACGTTAGAATTAATTATTGACTTTCACGTAGTTTTTAATAAAATGAGTTTAAATCGTGATAAATCGTTCTTTTCATTTGGCGGGATGTAGGAAAGACACAAATTCAAATGTCTAAAATGATATGAACAATAAAATCCAGTACGCGTCTTAAAGCTTACTCTATCATATTTATCATAATTTTTAAAAATTGTCTCAATACTTAAATATTTGTTAGGCAATTTTGATATAACATAATTAATTATAATATATTCCCAAATGAATTGAATATAGGATTTTTGATAAATAATTAGTATTGCAATTTGAACATCCATTTTAATCATATATTAAGCAGATACATCAAATATTCAATTAAATTCAGCATGTGAAGGAAATTGAAAAATCACATTTTTTATTTATTTTATAATTGGAATTCATGGGTCACATTTTGTTTAAATAAATAATTATATGTATGTATATACTGGGAAATTCGGAATAACTATTAATTTCCATTTGTTTTAAGCAACATTGTAGCTAACAAATTTTTAGCTTAATTACATGACGTACATTTTTTTATATTTTTTTGTTCTCTTTTATAAAATTGTATACTAAAAAAATTGTATAAATCTATATTGAATTGTGTTTGTAATTTCGTTTTAACGTTTCTATTCTATATTTAGATCTTATATATATATATCAGGGTTGCACGGAATTCCATCTTCCATCTTCCGTTTTCCGTTTTCCGTCGTTTTTCGAGTTCCATTTCCGTTTTCCGTCGTCCGTTTGAAAAAAACATTTTCCATTTCCGTTTTCCGTTGTCCGTTTGAAAAAAAATCGGTTTCCGTGCAACCCTGATATATATATATATATAGTCGTGGTGTAGATTAATGAGAAGGATGAGTTAAAGTTACACCGAAAAAATTGTGGTTAAGTTTGGAGTTAAAGCGATGATTTAATTTTGAGTTTGTTTATTATTTCGCTTATCAATTGCCATTTTCAAATCTAAAGTCCACAAAACGACAAATTAAATTATATTATTATTATTAAGCTAATTTATTAAGACATTGTAGGTTGATGAAAAATTAGGGGTAAAGGAGCATACCAAAAAAAGATGGTCTCGCTTGGGCTGGTGTAGATTTAATTTGCAATTTGTTTGTTATTTCGATCCTAAATATAATAAATTATACCTAAAATTTTTATTATAATAATTATTATGTTGATTTAACAACCAATTTAGTAAGAGAAAACAAAATTGTGATGAAAAAAAGCGAAATAATAAACAAATTGCAAATTAAATCTACACCAGCCCAAGCGAGACCATCTTTTTTTTCGGTATGCTCCTTTACCCCTAATTTTTCATCAACCTACACCACGACAATAAAATAAAATAAGGCATAAAAAGGCATGAAATTACGAAAAGCAAAATAATAAACAAAAACAACACCTCGGTATCTTTAAGCGAGACCTCAATTGTTACCCTCATTCTTTTGATTTTTTTAATTATTCTTACAATTAAATCACTGAACCACCTAGTTTATTAAATTTAATTGCATAAAGCTTTTAATAATATAATAATTTAAAAACGGTTAAAAATACCTAACTTTGATTTTTTGTAGAATAGACATTGAAAAACGCTAGAGAATTATCTTTAAATTAAAACCAAACTACTTATTTCCAATTATTTGTTATCAAAGAAAGGACAAATAAAAATTCCATATTAATATGCTTCAGTAAATACTGAATAGCAGAGATGGGCGGAATGAAAGTTTTTTAAATTCCGGTATCCGTAATTTGGGATCACATTTGAAAATTCAGATACCGGAAACCGGAATTTATAATGGAAAAATGGGCTGAATACGGAATCCGGAAGGTTGAATCCGGAATTCCGACCATCTCTGCTGAATAGCTTATTTTTGTTTTTGGACATTAAGTTGTTAAATGGTTTCCGCTTTGAAGGTTATTTTTATTCGAAATGTGTTGTTTGATCAAATATGGAAAACACTTTTATTTAAGTTCTATGATGTTTTTTTTTTGGAATGTAGGACCACTTCCTGATATTTATTGTGAAAGAATTTCTATAGATGGAACTGGTATTCTGAAAAAACCAACATGTTTTGAATAATTCTAAAAATAAAATAAAATACAATATTGCAATTACACACCAAACTGAATAGTTAAGTTGGGGGGCTCAGAAAAGGCATTTTGCAAAGCTCGGCAACAAACCCATGTTTTTTTTTGTTTAGATATTTTAAGAGTTTTTATTAACCGTGACGTATCCAATACTATAAAATTAATACGTATAACGTGTTTAAAAATTTAAACATATTCATTTCGATGTGGCATGAAGTTACATTTTTTAACAATAATGATTCAGAAACACTCCACTGCAACGAAACCTTTGCAAAAGATTTCGCGCTAATTGCAAACTCAATTTTTATTTTCAATATTTACAAGTTATATTGAAGACTCTTCTGGTCCGTTAATTGAGGAACTAAGAATTTATTTTCAGTAATTCATCGGGATTTCTGCATAATGAAACGTTAGCTGATAAATAAAATATTGATAAGAAAATAATAAAAATAATAAATTAAAATTTAGTGTTTGCAATGCGGCGCGGTTTGTTGGCAGTGGAGTGCAGAAAAATAAGTTTTATTTATACAACAATTTAATCGCCAAACAGGAACACAACATAGAAGTCGCTATAATGACCAAGAAGGAATCATATTTAGGTTAGAATGACTGAGTTGTAACTTAGATATGTCATACAGCATCTCTGGACTCAGTACTTTGGGTGTTTATACTGACGGCGAGTTGAAATAATCATTTGAACGTATAGTCTTGAAATATTCATTTATAATTTTTAAAAAAAGTGTGCATACTGTTTGATAGTTATTATATTAAAACATAAAAAAAGATAAAAAATAATAGAACGCGTCAAAAAATGTATAAAGAAATAAAGTATATATATCAGGGTTGCAGGAATTCCATCTTCCATTTTCCGGTTTCCGTTTTCCGTCGTTTTACGAGTTCCATTTCCGTTTTCCGTCGTCCATTTGAAAAAAATAATTTCCATTTCCGTTTTCCGTGCAACCCTGATATATATATATATACGATTTTAGAGATACGACGAAGTTTCATTTTTAGAGATTTAATCTCTTGGAGATTCGGAACGACTTCGCAAACGTGATCTTGAGCGAGATCTGATTTGTGAGCGAGAACGATCCCGTGGTGGTGGGGAACACTACCTGGTTCGTGAGTCAGTTCTGTTGCGATCACGACCACGTGGCATCATTGGGTAATCCGCCAACATACATTTTGGCATCCATTTTAATTCAAATTTGGGTAAATAAACATAGTTTTCTAATGAATTCTATTTTAATTCTGTGTAATCATACAATTTCACGCATCAAATTATCATTGAACGAGAACTTCTACAGAACAAGTGTTCGATTGCAAGAACGATATGGGAAACATTCTCCATTGCAAAATCTAGTGGGGAAAGCATAACTTAACTATAATAAAATGGTTATCCAGTAAAATATGAGGTAAATTTAATAGGGAATGAACCCTACTAAAACCTTTCCCCGATAGATTTTCTTGAAATCGGTCACAGGATCATCGTTACGTACATTTTTATATAAATATATCTTAATTTGAATGTATCAGGTGTTTTTTGTGTAACATTAATGACGGCATAATATAGGCTGTAACATATTAACGAAAATTAAATATTAAATTATAAAATAATTACAAGTTTGATATTTTCTTTCAAATTGCCATTCTCGTGAATAGTGCTTCAAAATACTTGGAAAACAGTTAATTTGTAGTGATGTCTAATAGGGTTTTATCCAATTGAAAGTAATAGGAATGTTTTTTTTATTAAAGTAGTCTTTTAAACAATTAAAATTCTCAGCTAGGATAAGAATAAATATATGTGAACAACATGAGACTAAATAAAGAGGTTTTTGCTGAAATAACTGCCCTAAGAATTAATGGGTATTAATTGAGTATTAATTTAATTTAATTATATTATGACATCACTTTAAATATACTGTGCAAAGAAAATAAATAACCAACCCTACTTCGAAACAATAAATTTATTTTCGATAAATCTCACGCCTGCTTTTCTCATTATAAACAATTTAATTTTTGTTTGTTTTTTAACGCCACTTCCAAGATATGCGCCATATTTTTGTATTTTTTATATAAATTGTAGTATTCATTTTCGTGATTTTCATAATAATCTTTAGATGATTTTCAGTTTCCTTTATTTTAATATTTCGAAATATGGCCAATTAATCTATTTCCATTAATTTCTACTCATGCATAATCCCATTAACAAATTTTCTTCGAATTTGTTTCAAAACACATCAAATAAATATTACATTTAAATATAATTATGATGATTGGACCTTTAGTTGATCAATTTTATCAATTATAATATACACTAAATTAAAGTCATCTCTCTAAATTTTAGGCTGCACTTTTTTACTGCTTTTTGTAATGTATTATTAATAATTATGTAGTGGAGAGTAATTTAATTTGATTTTATTAACGGAAAAACATAAATAAGTGAAGAAACGACATATGAACACGTTGCAAATTCGAAACAAAACTAAAGACTAAAATTTACACGGGCACGACACAATACAGAACAACCTGGCGTGCTCATATAAAAGCTTCGCTAATTCTAAAACCTTCTTTCAAATGTGTTTTCAAATTGAAATAGATTTTTTAAATACGAAAGCAAATTTTTTCTAAGCAATAAGTGTATTAATTAATTTATATTGTAGAAATTTATATTTTTAGTCAGAGATTGATGCCTAATGGAAGAGGAAAAATAAGAAAAAATGAGAGTTTCGTTTGGAAGACCACACGGTCACAAAGGACTTTTTCATCGATTCCTCTTCAATGTGTGTTATCCATTTTTTTGAGAAAACACACATTGATGAGATAGAAAACAATGGCCGTCTATACGAGAACCACGTTTTGTTCTAACTTTTTTCCTTTTCCATTAAGCTCCGATCTCTGAAAAAGAAAATATTCATCTATGATTAAAAAAACAATTTACACTTTTAACTGCAGCAGGTGCTCACTAAATGTCGAAATTGATAGAATTAGACGTTTTTTTTATGGAGAAATGATTTTAAACTTTTTTTTTTCATGTAATTGTTGTGTCCCTTCGTTGTATTATTAACATATAACTTCGTTCGGAAAAGGTGTTATCAGATTTTTAATTAAATATTTACTAATTACGAGAAAAAATGAAATGAAATACTAAAATGACTATCTATCGAACACAAGTATTACGATTAGGAAGCAACTACTAAACTAAACGGAGATAGAGCATAAAAAAATAAAGATTAAACTCAAAAAGTTGGAAACGACTCCTCTCTTAAATCGAAACAATAAAAACAACTTAAATAATAAATACTGTATCAAAGCACAAGCTTAATATTGTATATTTGTAAGAGGAAAAATAATAATAAAAATAATGGTCTTGGTTGTACGACCACAAAGGACTTTCCCACTCTTCGGTAAGTTGATTGCCACTGCAGCTCCAGCTTATTCACTATACGGTGAATTAAATCTAATCAACGCGGCTTGACTGATAACTGGATTATTATTTATATTATTATAGTACTTTTCAGAGATCAATGTGGAAAAATAAGAAAAATGGTATTCTCCGATGGACGATCAGACAACCACAGACGACTTTTCCATCTCTTGCTCTTAAATGTGTATTTTTGATACACCACACATTGATGAGATACAAAATATTGGCCGTCCAAACGAGACCATTAGTTTTCTTATTTATTACCTCTTATATTGCGCATCTCTGAAAAGGGCAATACTTTATTTAAAAAAAAAGAATGCTCAAAAATAATTATTGAAATCCTTATAATTCTGATAATAAGAAAAAATAATTGTAATTTATTTTTTATGTCGAACACAATAGAAGAGAATACCGTATTTTTTCGAAATAATTCAACAATTTTTAATTAATACATTAACTAACAAAAATGATAATCCTCATTCTAATATTGTTTAGGTTTATAATATGGTCTTTTGATAATGTTTATTATATTAATAGGCTTTTCTCAAGTATTTTTTGGGTCCTCTATATTGTGATGAATTATATTTTTAATTTATTTTCTTAATGCAAATAATCCTACTAGCTTATTTATTAATAATAAAAAAATGAAATTCATAGTCATTCTTTGACCGATGTTATTGGATTAATTAATATTAATTTCCTGGTTTGTTAGAGGTTGGTTTACTAATTCATATGACTATGCTATAAAACTTGCATAAAGCATTTTTTCTAGGGTTTTATATATGATGATCGTTTTGTTCTTAAAATATTTTTATGTATGCATAATGCACTAATATTCAATTTGATTAAATCAAAGAATGTCTAGTAGTAGTTATGAACGTAGTGCATATTTTACATAATAATAAATAAGGGAATTTTATTATTCCTATTGATTTTTAATGGTTTGAACAACTTATCTTTTAGATTCTACATGAATCTTTCCGCACTTTGCCGATAAGTATATCTTAATTCATTTACGTATATATTTGTATTTTTTTGTAAACGTATGTACAAACATGCAGCATTCAAGCATGAAACATTTTTTATTTGAATTATTTATAATTATACTTTTTATGTTTTTTTCTGGATTAGCTTCATTTAATGATTGACGCCTAGCTTTAAGAATAGACAACTCGATGCACTTTTATTCTAAATATATTAAAGTTAATATACTATTATGATTTAATTGGTTACTTATATATATATATATATATATCTTAGTTCTTATGATTATTTGTTATTTTGAAGCAAAAAATTATAATCCCAAATGAATCTGGTTATTGATACATTAAAAATTAGTATTTTGAGAATGCTGAATCCGTAAAATATTTCGGAAGTTATTATTTTCGTTTAATTTGTTTTTGTCTATCGTATTTAGCTATTTGCAGTTTATTAGAAGTATTTATTATGAACTCTCATACTTAAGTAGACATAGTTTTTAAAGTTGCCCTTTTGCTAGCCTTTATCTAAAATAATATTTACATATTGTCGTGGTGTAGGTTGATGAAAAATTAGGAATAAAGGAGCATGCCGAAAAAAAGATGGTCTCGCTTGGGCTGGTGTATATTTAATTTGCAATTTGTTTATTATTTCGCTTTTTTTCATCACATTTTTGTTTCATTTTGTTTTCTCTTACTAAATTGGTTGTTAAATCAACATAATAATTATTATAATAAAAATTTTAGGTATAATTTATTATATTTAGGATCGAAATAATAAACAAATTGCAAATTAAATCTACACCAGCCCAAGCGAGACCATCTTTTTTTGGGGTATGCTCCTTTACCCCTAATTTTTCATCAACCTACACCACGACAATAACTGAGAGACACTGGAAACAATTTTTTGTCTTTGTAAGTTTCTAAGCGCGCGGGGGTTCTCGTCTAGAATTTCTAGAAATTGCGTAATAAAACTTTATGAAACTATTTTGAACCTTATTCAAATTTTCAAGGTTTAAGATATTTAAACAAGTGAAACATTGAAGTTTTGTCATTGAAAATAACTATATCTTGAAGAATGATTACAACAAGTTGGAATCAAGTAAAGGATATAATATCTTTATTAAACGCAAGCAATTAAAAATCAAACTTAGAGTTGTTTAGTTATTGCGTAAAATAAAATCCATTAGATATTATCGGCGTACTTTGCGCATGTACGCGGATTATTAATTGTATTACTTTTAAATGGAGTATGATAAAATGGTAATGAGAACTTTATTAATCTATTAAGATACCTGTTCATCTTCTTTTAAGAGCTATATTTAAGCTAAAATTTAAAAAAAAACAAAATTATGACCGCATCAGAGGCTGGAACTTCCATGAGTTCAGATCTCTGCACTTTCTGCTGGGCGCTCCCTTGACTGTGTTTTGCACGAAAAGTGCTGCTTTTTGGTGCTTTTTGCATGAAAACACACTCATCCTGTTATATAGCGTAAACACGCCATCAATCTTTGTTAAAATTTGACGATTTTTTGGAGTGAAGACGCTTCGTGTAATTTTGATGAAACTTTGGCTACTTTATCGGTTTGAATTGAATGTTCTGGCGGCAGTTTTGCACGTGTTTTGATAACAATTTTGTGCAATCACAGCCAAGCCGCCGTCCAGCTCAAAGTCCAGAGTCATTAACACTCGGTCATCAATCTACATTTAAATTTTAAAATTAGATTGATGATGAGATGTTTAGATGAGATCAATTAGTATTAAAGTGAATCATTGGTCGTGATATTAGGACAAGATTTTGTACTTCGAATTTTATTTTATGCAATAACCAAAAAACGCAAAGTTTGATTTTTAATTTCTTTCTTATTCAACTATTATTCATTTCAGAGATCGATGCCTAATGGAAGAGCAAAAAATTAGGGGCGGAGAAAAGGTCTTTTTTAGACAGCCACACGGCCACGAAGGCCATCACGTCTCTTCGTCTTTTGTTTGTCATCAATATTTTTATTTCATCCATTTTCAATTTTAAATTAAACTTTTCATTTCTTTACATCAAATAATAGATAACAGAAATTGATGAGAAACAAATCAGAAAGGGACGTGATGGCCTTAATGGCCGTGTGGCTGTATAAACAAGACCTTTTCTCCGCCCCTAATTTTTTGCTCTTCCATTAGGCATCGATCTCTGAAATGAATAATAACCATTGTAACAAAATATTAACATTATAATGCTGGTTCACGCAAAATAAAAATGACGATTCAGCACTATCACATTTTTCTAAATTTCACGTTCAAATTTGACACTAATTTTTACGTCAATATTAAATGATTCTATTATTAAACTGTAAGAAATTGATAATTGATTTTAAAAATTTTTTAAATTATTTTCACATGATCTCAATGAGAGGAGCAATCTTTCAATTTATTTTTACAAAATATTTGGTTTACGATACTTTTCTGAACTCGTGTTCTTGCTCATTAATTTGGTGTGCGGGTTTACCATTACAATTCAATTTGTTCCATCTAATTCGTTAAATATCTATATCTATATCTGTATATATATATATATAATATCTCTTGTTGGTCTATAAATATTGAATCCGCATAATCTACTAATAATTTATGCCGTTCGAAAAACATATTTTCACATTGTGCTCAATAGTTATAAAAGAAGGTTCTCTACTCATTCTTTTTATCCTAAATGTTGAATAATTTTGTTTTTCTAAGTATTTCGTTGGATTCAATGATCAAGGTAACAATACTTACTCATGTTGAAATATAATACATTTCAAGCTAATAATTGTCTATTAAAACGTCTCATCTCAAAGTTCATTTTGCATTAAGTTGTAAAAGTTAGATGAATGTAATTAAATTGAAGATACTTGATATTTTTTAAGTGGTCATGAACACTTATAAAAAATGTTCTATTGAATATATCGTTTAATCTTTAAGTTGGCATTTTAGCAAACTTTTATTTATATTCTTGCATTTATTGTAATTAATTTCTCCAACTTTATATAATTTTTAATTGAAAAATGACGTTATGAATCAATTCTGAAATTGTAATTATATATTTAATTGAACAGTTTTTCTTCGGAGTTACTCATAACAAACCCAAAATTTATTTATTTATTGTTCAAAAATATCCTACACACAAAAATATACCTGCTAGTCATAAATTAGCTTTATTTTTAAATAAAAATTTTTAAATATGAAATTCTGGGATTACATTCCAGTGTTAATCACTTTGACATTTAAGGTTTAATATTATTAAAATGTCTTATTCAAAACATATTGGTCTGAGGAATATGTTCGTCGTTTTTTATTATCTTTTGCAAAAGAAGCTTTTGTTTTACAACAATTTTCTTGTTTGGCAAAGTCTATATATTTATCTGATAGCGCTTTTTCTACTCTAAAAAACTGTGTTTTTAGTTTTTTCTTTAATTTTAAAATTTCATCATTTTCAGGCTAAGAAATAAACTATCCAGAAGCCAAAAATCAGCATTTTCGACATCTGTTGTTTTTTGCTTTCCATCGAAAGCAAAAATTATTCCTCAACCCAATATGTATATATATATATATCATGTTAAAAAAATGGTTCACATCATTTAGGATATATCCCGGATGAATGTTTTAATGAGCTCCACGTAAAAGCTCAATTAAATTTTAACAAAATAAATGAACATGTTTGCATACATGTATGTTTTAAAGTCTCTGTTTTAAAGTAAAAGTTTCATTTTTTAAGTTTAATGAAAAAGGTTTTATAAAATATTGTATTTTTATAAATTTGTCACATTGAAATTGGAATGTTGGGTAGATGAGGTCAGTTAATACTAGAACCGAAAACCATAGGTGGTATGTGTAAAAGTATTTTTCCAAGGTATTTCATTCAAACCCGCCAACTTACGATTTTCGAACTTTAAGCGTGTCTGAAATTTTTTTTTTAACAAAAAAGGTTTCACTACAATTTGATTAGCCTTGTCTTAAACTAATTATAAATCTTTATATTAAACTGAAAAATTAGATTTGAGCACGATTATTCAGTTCACTTTATTACCATACCAGTTGGCGTGCCACCTGGAAATGTCGATTTTAAGAGTTTCAATTAAGTTGTTGTAAAATTCAGAATGGAAACTAAATATCAATTTAATATCGTTTGTGAAGATCATAAGTCCGAAAATCCATATTTAATTCAAATGTTATAAGCATTCAATGAAATAGTCATTTCTCTAGAGCGATTGGCGTGTTCAAATAGTTCAACTGGTACATATTTAAATTCCTGCAGTTTCTTGCATCATCTTAAATACTCAGTCATTGCAAGTGGTCAATAAATTTTGTTTAAAAGCACATGAAGTTGGGCGGTTTTTTTTAACTTTTTCGCAATGACAATTAAATTAAGTTGACACTGTTGGTCTCTTTTTCAAAACGGCCACAGTGGCACACCAACTGGTATGCTATTAAAATGAACAACGTGCTCAAATCGAAATTTTTTAGAAGATATTAATGTTTTTAGATAGTTTAAGACAAGACTAGATTAAGTGTTCTAAATAGTGTTTTTTAAAAAGGCGTAAAAACTGTCAAAACTGCAAAATTGTTATTTCCAGTTGACCTTTAGTATCTATTCAGTTTATGTTATTAATTTGAATTGAGCCAAGACGTTGTACACATTTTGGAATAACATGCTCTTTTTCCAAAGAGGCATGTTAGCCTGAAAATGATAATAAAATCCTAACACTATGAATTTTTTTATTAGAACACTGAGCTTGCTTATGACAGAAGAATCTTTAATAAATTTAAGTCATACGAGAATTTTTCTCCAATATTCTGAATCTACCTTATGATTAGTAGATTGTTTAAGACAACTATTTCACAATACAAACATAATTTTAAACTGTGCTAGAAACCTCGACTCTATCCACGTAGAAAGTCTAAAATTAGTATGCAAGACAAAGGATATATGCGTATGTAATTTGTCATAAATCCTCAACCCAAAAATGAATAATTACAGCCGAATAAATATGAAATTTTCGACGCTTGTCTCGTGTACATAATTGCTCATTTTTGAGCACTTAATTACTACGTTATGAGACATATTTTTTCACCACATGACGTTTTCAGTTAAAACCACCTGGGATATTTTAAATAAAGCTGAAAATAATTATTGTGATTTGCGTTACTATTTTATTACTTGTTTAATTAAAAATGTTGTCTCATTTTACTTTATTTGAAGAATGTCTATGTTTGAGATTCAGAAATATTTTAAGCAATCTTATTCTTCGCACTTGCTTTGAAATGCATTTATCTATTAGTTGTATGCTGTGCCCTCTTTTGTGCCTTATATATTGTTTATTTTCTTGTTTTTTTTTTCTTATAGATATCTCTATTTTGGACCTTTTCATAGCCCAGTGTATTTGATCATTTTGGGCCTCTTGTTTAGTGTATAATATACACTCATTATTTATTCATCTTACTTTGATTCTAACCATTCTTATTCATTTGCTTTCTTGTATTTTCCTAACTATTAATTTATATTGAACATCTTCAGCAATGCCGGAAAATTCTACAAATGAGACTGCAGAATTATATATTTTATCAGAAGAAGAGCAAGCGGCTGAAATTTTGAGGATTAAGGTTATTATCCTTAAAAATAACTTAAATCGTCTTTATTTCTACAATTTCAGATTGAAGTTTGTATGTATGTTCTATGTTTTATTATTGGCGGGCCTTTGAACTTATTATCGTTAAAGAAGAGTTTAAGAGCATTTAGGTTTGTAATATTTTTTGTATATTGTTAATAGATTTTCTAAAATGTATTCATTTCTTTAGGGCACATAAGGCAAAAAGCCAAATATTATTACTACGAATAACACTTAACATAGCCGATTTGATGACACTTTTCTTATATGTTCCAAAGCAAATAATTTGGCTTATTACTTATCAGGTTTGTTATTTTGATGAGAGTTTAGAGTATTATTGAATTTATATATTTCTTCGGAATTCATAATAATTGTGTACGTGCTGTGTCAATTGGAAATAACTAGAAAGAACGATGAATTATCTATTTATTATTATTATTTTTCTTTATTTTCTATTATTATTATTATTATTATGAGTGAATTAATAATAATGAAAATAAATAAATAATTTAAACAATGTCATTATTAATTAGGCAAAGTTGAAGAGCTTTATTTGGATTTTCTGCGATATAAAAACAATCAACCCATTGTTGATTGTTTTTATATTGGAAAGTGCCTAGGAATTCTTTGCAAAATATGGAAGACTTTATATTTAAATAAACTCTACGAGCACTAAAGTTATAGTTCATTGCTGGATATCAAAAAATTATTTAGTCCTAATAATAATAATAATGGAGTTCTGAAATGAAAATTGCACTATTTTGTACGTAAAAGGGCAATTTTAGTATTGGATAAGATTTAAAGGGACTATTTAATATTGCAATATATTGTCGTGTTCGTATTTACTAAATATTTATTACCAATACAATAATATGCGAAAAATAATATTTATAACATGAGGACCACAAGTAACACAAGAAAAACTAAAAGGAAAACTCAAAAAATAAACAGAGACCTAAAAACGGGTATCTCAGTAGCAGATTTGGCTGCTGCCTGAGTATCATATAATATAGTACATTGAGAGGGACGGACGAGTTTTGGATCAGCCATCAGTCTATTAATAATTATATTGGCTTTCGCCACAACAAATATTTCCCTCATCTTGCGAATGGAGTTAATCTATAATATTGATTACATAAAACTTGAAACACGCCAAATTGAAATATTAAAATTAATTAAATAAATAAGCTTTCACGTAAACTTATTAAAACCCATTTAAACAATGTATTGTCCTTTTCAGAGATCGGTGCCTAATGGAAGAGCAATAAAAGAAGAGAAAGGATGGGCGGCCACACGGCCACAAACAACTTTTTCGTCTATTCCTCTTCAATGTGTACTGCCCATTATTTCGAAAAAAAAAGAGAGGCCGTCCAAACGAGAACCTAATTCCATTCTAATTTTTTTCCCTCTTCCAGTAGGCACCGATCTCTGAAAATGACAATAAATAGAATAGTATTTCTCTGAACTTATAACTATATTAGAGTATGTTTACTGATCTTTCAGTTTAAACACACACACGCCAACTGTAAGGCTACCTCACAAAAAGGGTTCAAATATAATATTTTATGAAGATTTTTATATTTTTAAAGATTTTAACTAAAAACTGAAAAAATTGGTTGGATAATGTTTGCGTAAAGTACACGTGAAAGTTGCTAGACAGGCGTAAATTTAAGAAAATCATTATTTCCATTTGGAGTTCACTCATAATTGGCGTGCTTGAAAAAATATAGACTATATATGCTCAATTAAGTCTATTTCATATAGTCTGTGTGCCTAGACATTGTACATTTCAGCAGAAATGAATTTTAAAATCTTCTCTACTCACTCTATTAGTCAAAACTAGAAATTGTAGAGTGAAGGGAATTTCATCGACGGGCTTTATAAAGGATATATTTAAAACGTCATATTAGTGAAAAAATCCTGCTAACTCGATGTGCGCTACACTCTCGGAATATGTAGTTGACAAATACTTACTTAGGATACTTAGGAGTCCGTCGTCATTCTCTTATAGAGAAGCGGACCAGCTCTCTCCAATCATCGCGGCTGCGCCTCGCAAAGGTGGGCCAGGCAACCTTCTTCTCCAGGATTCCGATACGTCTTCTTGAGTTTCTGGAGGTGGACTTCTCGTGCACATAATTTGAGACCCAGAGTTTAATTGAGTCTTGCCATCTTGCTTTCGGTCTTCCTTTTTGTCGTGTCCAGCCTCGAGGAACCCATTCCGTCAATCGTTTCGTCCACCGGTCACTTGGCAATCGAGCACAGTGGCCAGCCCACTTCAGTATCCTTCGTACAATTTGTCGATGGACGTCTATTCGAATGCTTCCTGCGTGGTGACAAATTGTGTTCATACACCTTTGCAGTCGGCTAGAATTTTCTGTTGTCATCGTCCATGTTTCCGCACCGTACAGTAGAGCCGGGAGCACGTTCTGGAAGAGGAGGTCCTTTGTTTTCTCTTTGTCAAGGTGGGCGAGAAGTGGTTTGATTTTGGTGAAAGCACTCCACGCTGCTTTGATTCGTCTTGAGGTTTCCTCGCTCAAACAGCCGTCGGATCTAATGTAGCTGCCCAAATATTTGACTCCTTCTTCGACTGTGCACGAAATTCCTCCGCTTGATACCGATTCTGAAGGCGCAAATTTGTTTCGCAGCACGACGGTCTTCGTCGGGTTGATAACTAGACCGTGTTGGCCGGCTACTAATTCGAGGGCCGTCAATCTTCTTTCAATTTCCTTTGAACTTGCGCCAATCAACACCAAATCGTCTGCGAATTCCAATCGTGTGAGCTGCTTTCCATCGATCAGTATCCCTAAATCCCCGGGCTGTTCATGTAGTATTTCATCAACTTTATCCAAAATGTACTGCAGTCCGAAGGCGAATAAGGTTGGCGAGGCAGTATCGCCTTGGCGAACTCCTCGGTTAAGCGGCACATTGATCTCTTCTCCATGAATAGAGAACGTTGCGGAACAACCTTTAATCGCTTGATCTATCTTCTGCCTCAATGCAGTTGGGACTAGAGCGGCTTCCAATGCAAGCTGTATAGTCTTATGATGCATTTTGTCGAACGCGTTGGAAAAGTCTATGAGAAAAGTCTAGTCTGTGTGCCTAGACATTGTACATTTCAGCAGAAATGAATTTTAAAATCTTCTCTACTCACTCTATTAGTCAAAACTAGAAATTGTAGAGTGAAGGGAATTTCATCGACGGGCTTTATAAAGGATATATTTAAAACTTCATATTAGTGAAAAAATCCTGCTAACTCGATGTGCGCTACACTCTCGGAATATGTAGTTGACAAATTTGAACTTTAAAATCGTAAAACTAAAATTGTTAGATATTTACTGTGTACTTATAAAACATTCATGCATTCATGAATAAATTTTGAAAGTGCATAAATGTTGGAGGAACTTCCTTATTATGTTGTATTTATAAAATAATAAATATTAAATATTTGCAGTGGTATGGCGGAGAAATATTATGCAGAATTTGTGCCTTCTTTTCGACATTCTCATTTTACCTAAATTCGTATGTCATTGCATGCATTGCCATTGATCGGGTATATGGAGCTTATAATATTAGGTATGTTTGGTTTGGCTTTTACAGAGATTGTTTGTTATTTGGCGTAAACGTATGAAACATAACATTTTTAAATCGAAATTTTGTTACTAAATAATACTCTTATTGCGAAACATGTTAAATTAGAATTTGTTATTGTTGCTTTTCTTCCGTCACTGGTAAACACTCTTCGTAAGCAATGAGGAAACATGTTAATTTAAATTATTTATTAAAGTAAGAGAACTAATACTAAATTAACAACTATCTTAACACATGTACCTATTAAAATTAAACAATAACTAAACTAACGGATAATTCATTAACACAAAGGAAAAGCAAAATAAAATTGACTCACATAGAAAATCCTAAAATAAAATAAAAACAAAAAACAACTGCGCACAGTTTGACTACGATACCAAAGGTTCAGGTGCACAGGGAAGTGAGAGCCAGATTATCAAGGACCAAAAATTTTTCCGATTTTTTATTAGAAATTTAAACATAATTTTACAACAAATGAAAAACAATTAGGTTTCAAAGTAAAGACCATTGGACTCTATGGCTTGAACCCATCTATCGGCAAGTTGTTCGATCCCGCTCCTTGTCCTTAGAGGCGAAAAACTCGCGGCCCCGGTTTTCGACATCGGCCAGGTCATTGAATCTACGACCACGAAGAAAGTGTGCCATGGATCGTCAAAGGTGATAATCAGATGACGCAAGGTCCGGACTATAAGCTGGATGAGGAAGAAGTTCAATGGCGTCGAGATTTTTTATAATTTCCTTCGCTTGTTTGGCGATGTACGGCTGTTGTTGAAGGAGTAGCCGCTTACGATTTATCAATGCTGGATATTTCTCGCCAAGTGCCGCAAACATTCGATCAAGTTGGGCGCAATAGAGGTCTGCGTCGATGGTCCGACGATTTGGAACTAGCTCGAAGTAAATTACGCCTTCGAAATTCCACCAAGCACACAGAAGTGCCTTCTTTGGGAAACAATCACGTTTTGCTACTGGTTCCGCTGTTTGAAAGGGTTGCAACCCTTGATTTTGTCTGTCCGGATTACTGAAGTTTAAATTAATGACTTTATCACAAATTATAATTCAACGAATAAAACGGTAATCTTGTGGATTTTCGAGCAGTTTTCGGTATGTCTCGACACGCTTTTGAGCTTGAATTTCAGTCAATGCATGAGCAGCGTCTATTGACTTTCCCAAGGGCGTGAAATTGTCGTACAAGTGCTGTTTGAGGAATATCGACCTGAGCCGACAATCATCGAGTCCTAAATCAAGGATTGGTCTCCACAGCTTCACGAATTTCTTCAGAATCCACTGTCGTAGGTCGGCGTGAATGTGTTTTGTCCTCGAGAGCCCAAAATGTGTAAAAGATCGATTTATGAGCGACGTTTGTACTGTGAAAAGATATTTATATTGTTACACTAGCCCGCCAACAGCATTTTTAAAAATTCAAGCTTGCTTAAGGGTTTCAAACAAATTTTTCCGGTAAATTTTCAAGATTTTTAGATATTTTAAAATATTCTTATTAATTTTGCGTAAAAACTTATTTTTTATTACTTTGTGGATATATAAAAATCACGGTTAAAAATGCGAAAAATGTAGTTTTCTGTTGGCGTTCCTTAGTGTTATCAAAATATTATCCAAATATAAGAAATTGACAATTCGAATATTTGCTTGATCATCTCTTTGAGACTATTGAAAATAATTCAAAAATGACGAAAATGAACTATAAATTTCTTATATTTTGATAATATCTAAAAGTTCATTATAAAAAAGTTTATTAAACGGAAGAAATTACAAGGAAAGGTGTCTTCATTACATTCACCATCACTATCCTTTAAAAACCAAATAAAAAAATAATGTTTCAAACCTATACTTCTTATAAATTCTTTTGTTACCCTATTGTTTCATAATTATATGAAACTATTCACAAAAAAGTTCCGATTCTTTATAAAACATTCCAATTTTTCAGCTCACTGAACGCTCACCGAAAAGCTTATGTGCGATGCCGAAATTTATTATCATTCGGATGGATTTGGTCCTTCTTATTAGCAGTTCCGAACTTTTTGGTTTTCCGCACAACATTACCTTACGAACATTTAAAAGATTATGAGCAATGCGCAACAATTTTCATGATATTCGTGCATGAAATGAGCAACGAATATACAAATGAGCTAACGACGGAAGCTCGCCGTCTTGAGATTGATAAAATGGCAGCAGATATGAGATTATATGAAAGAGTTTATGCTATAAGCCATTTCCTCTTTGTTTTCTGGATTCCTTGTACTATTATTATATGCAGCTACGTTATTGTTTTATTGATTCTGCAAGGGCATTTAAAGCAAGGTATGGTTACCAATGTGGGAATATGATTTTGGTTAACTTGTTTTAGAGAAAAAATCAAGTCATTGCTTCAAGCTAAAAGGAAAATTAAGTGATATAAATACGGATGGTAAGAAAAAAGATTATGCCTAGTTATAATGATATTAACAAACAATTTAGAATCTAGTAATACACCTTCGAGAAATAATTATCAAGTGCCTGAGGATTCCTGTATAATTAGAACATCTAGTAGAGAGTATGTTAAGCCAGAAATAAATAATTCTTATTTTTAAATCTAGGAACATAACATATGAATTCCATAATGACAATCGCAATGGAACTACACATTCATTTCGAGCAAAGAGTGGACCCAAGTTTGGAGCAATGGCAGTTAGTACCATACATAAAGCGAAGCAACATGCGAAAAGACAAGCCGCCATGATTATAATTGCTTATTTATGCATTTGGTCACCATACAACTTTTTCACGGTACTCAATATAATTGGCGTTCCAGTTATGGAAGAATTGCGCAACTTTTTAAGTTTTCTTAATGCTGGAATTTGCTTTAACACAATTGTGAATCCAATAATATACGGTGTTTTCAGGAAACGATGACGTTTCTTGTTTTCTATTTATGTGTATAAATGTAAATTAATAACAATAATTATAATTTATTTTAGTGAAATAATAAAAAATTTGTTTATATTATGCATGTTAATTTTTGAAATTATAAAAATAATTAATTAATGTGTAATACTGTTATTTTTTAAACTAAATTATTTAAATATCTGAATAGATAGCAAGAAGGGACTTTCTCCAGAGTTATGACAAATAATACAGTGATTACGCTACCCGCACTACCAAATTGGCGTGATCATTTGAGGATTTAGATCGTCACTCAGCTATAACATTTATTTCTTTCTTTAAAATATGCGTACCAGGAACATAAAGAAAAATATAGGTAAAATATCAGGAAAAAATTGGACATACAAAAAAGAAGCAAACCGTATGGGTTGTTTAAAAAAAATAACAAAAACCTTAAAAATGGTAAAAAAAAGAAAAAAGGGAAAATTAAATGGAACAGATAAAGTAAAATAGTTCAAAAGGGAGAAACATTTTGGTAAAACAAAGGTTATATTACGATGATCAGGAAAAATTTAAAACATTCAATTACCCTTTTAACTGAGAGCCTAAGAAAATTATAATAAATATGCCAGAGGATGGAAACTTTTGAATGTTTTTTATGGTATATGGATTGACTGAAATTAAATATCTACAATATCTCAAAACAAATCAGAAAAGTTTACATGGAAATAAGTAACACGTGATTAAACTTTTGCAAAACTGACATTTTCGGGTGGTGATTTAGGTCAAACAAGAAGTTTCTTTTTTAAACACTTTTTTTGCACTGTGGGCAAAATGATAGGATTCGGGATCAGCACACAGAATGCTGCCGCTGGCACTTTTGTTTTAGTAATTGACGCAGCTGGCTATTATTTTTTTGGCTTTATGATAACTTTATTATTTTGCTTCAACAAACGATACTTAAAACCTGTTTAATACTAGCATTCTAGCAAAAATACAATATTTTAATTTTAATGAAAAACAATTTTTTCTTCATAAAATTTAGGTTTGAGGAATAAGTTCGTAGAGTTTTTTCACAACTATTTATTTGAACAAAAAACAATGACTATAGTAATAAATTAATCAATTATGTATTCGCCGTTACTGGTTACGACTTTGTCCCACACACATCTCAATCAATTTGTTGGTGCCGTTCCACCAAAAATCGCCAGCTGGGGTGTCGAAGAAGTTGTTTTGTCAGTATTTGAGAACATTTTTGCCATCGAAGGTAGCACACCTCATTTGGTTTGACACAGAAAAGGTGATAATCGGATGGCGCTATACCTGGAGAGGACGTGGATGCTGAAGAACCTTCCATTCGAGCTCAAGTAGGGCGATTTTGATGACTTGTGCAACATGCGGCATGCCGTTATCGTGGACCAAGATGACTTGGCCTTGTTCATCGAGTCTTTTCAGTCGAATAGCGTCATTTATGCCGCACATAGCTCCTTGAGGATCGTAGCATTTCCCAGTGCAGCATGCCCTCCCAGTTTCACCAAACGAAGGTCATGATGTCTTTTTCAGGTGAAGATTATGCTTGAGTCTCGGCTTTGGCGTATCTCCTGGAGTCACCCACTCCTTTCTTTGTTTTAGATTTGCGTACTGGTAACATTTTTCTTCTCGCTGTTTATGATCGTATGTTGCGAGAAGTCGAGCTTCGATTTGAAGGCGATTTTCTGTTTTGTTCGTTGAGCTCATAAGGTATTCAGGTCACGAGTTTTTCGGCTAATCCCATCGAATTAAGATGATTAAGGATTGTCTTTTGATTTCAATTCATTTTTTTTTTTGCTCAACTTATGACTTGTTTGGCAACCGTCTCCCTCCAATAGTGCTGATGCTCTTCGTCTAAGTCTACCGGTCGTCCGCTTCGAGACGTGTCTTCGAGATTAAAGTCGCCATTTTTGAACTTTGCGAACCATTTTTGTGCTGTAGACACGCCTAAGACACCTCCTCCATACACACTGCATATTTCCTGAGCGTATTCATCTGCTTTTTTCTTTCGTTGAAAAACGAAGAAGAGCAGATGTCGAAAATGCAGATTTTCTATCCTAGACAGTAAATCTCAGAACAGACTAAAAACACAGTTTTGTAGAGCTGAAAAAGCGCTATCAGATATTTACTTTGCCAAACAACAAGAAAATTGTTTTGAAACAAAAGATAATATAAAAACGAACTCTTCGAACTTATTCCTCAACACAATATGTTTGAATATGCAATTTTTTACCTTTCGGAAAAAATCAATACTTTCTTAATCGGAGAAAAAATTCTCTATAAAATGATGATAGGAACTTACCTCAGTAAACATTATATGTTGAAGTTTTTAAAAAATTTCTCTTACGGCGATGATTTTTATCAAAAATTATTTTCTTTACTTTATAATTATATACTATCTACTATCTATCTACTATCAATTATACTATCAATATATTTTGAAGCTTGCTAGAATGCAAAATAATTCACGTATACTTTTTAGAGTAGCTTAATAACAAATATTAAAAAGTATATCGTTTAAGGGACGAAATGTTGCTGGCTGAATTTATTCACAGCCTTACAAATATTTTGTTCACTAACTACTAAGAGCATAGTCAATTTTATAGTATCCGGTGTGCTTTTTTTCCGATATGTTTTGGAAATGCTTGAAAAACTGAACATTTATTTTATAATAAGTAGAATATATCCAATTAATATGCCTGCATACAAATATCGTATTGAGAAATGGCCAGAAAAACAGACAGGAATGCAAATGTGTCCGTTAATTTTTCCTTTTTTTCAAATAAAAAGAAATGTTGTTCTCGTTTGGACGGCCACTCTTTTGTATCTCATCAATGTATTTTGTCTCAAAAAAATAGACAGCAGAGGAATAGACGGAAAAGTCTTTTGTGGTCGTCCAAACGAGACCATAGTTTTTTTTCTAATTTTGTCTTCTTCCATTAGCCACCTGAAAAAATACAATACGATTTAATTGGCTCGCATTGCTATTTTGTACTCTTTCATATGATTGTTACATATATTAAGTTCTTTTTCCATTATTTTTATTATCCTATTTAACACATTGTGAATATTAATTATGGAATTCAACAATCTTTCCAAATTTGCAATGATATCATAATGATATCCCCGCGTAGCGTTTCTTCACTAATTTTCGCATGATTAAAAAATCAAAGAAATTTCATTCAAATTGTCGATACAGACTATTAGCAAGTTTTCTACGCTGAGAACCCCTAGTACAATGCTTGCTGATTATTCCAAGGACGTAGAATGACGTAACCTTCGGCTACATTTATATTACACAATACGACAATTGTGTTTATTTATTCTACATATAATTAACATTTTTATGTCGGTTTCTGCTGGGTTTATTTAATGTCAAACTGAAACTGAAGGTTCCTATTGTTGTTTTTTGTAATTGAACAAAAAAAATCGCAGTAGATAATACCTAAATAAAATTGTTAATTGGGTTACAATATTGCATTTCTTTGTTTGCCAAAATAAGAAAGGACTTTGAAAGTGATCTGATTTATAATGTTTAGAGAATTAAAAAAAAACAATCGGTAATAGACAAATTATTTGGTTGGATTTTATTTTAGTTAAAAAAAATTTTTGAGCATCGATTTTACAATTTTAAACATTTTCCATTCTTTAATTATAAAGCGACGCCCACTGCAACAAACCTTGTATGTAGGTAATGTAGGTAATACCAAATCGAATTAATTACGATACTGTTTAATCGGAATTTTCGTGAAATTGGAAATATAAAACATTTTACTGTAATCCATTATGTAATCCAGTAGGTTTAACGGAGTTTAAATGTTCTTATGATACATTGCAGAATTGACAATTTTATATAAGTGTAGGTTAAAAGCTATTTTTTTAGAGACACCTGCAAAATTTTCCTATAACTTCTATCACTCTTTTTACCATTCTAATTTAATTCAATTTATGTAATGTAGATAGACGAATATCATAGTAAAAATATTTATGTAGAGGAAAAGCTCCATCAAATTAAAGAATATTCATGAGTTTTACGAGCGGCGCCGCATAAAACGTTAAGTGAAATTATATAAATGAATGATATAACCTCGAAAATCTCAAACATGGGATTTCACACATTTTTCTATTTTCTCCATTCTAAAAGGAAACTATGGTGCCGTCAATAAAATCTCAATTTTAAAGAATTCATTCAAATAACGTCTATAGGCACGCTACCCGCACTAACATGTTATGGTACTCATTTGAGGCTTTCGATCTTCATTTAGAAATAAAACTTGATGTTACATTTACATGGATTTTATTGATATGCCTACAAACCTTTCAAAAAGGCAGAAAAGTCTACGCCGAAATGAGTAGCACGTGATTAAATTCTACAAAATTGGAACTTGCGGGTGGTGCTATAAGTAAATGGCGAAAAAGTGAATTTCAAAAGTAGTTAGAAATTTAAATAATGAATAATGTTTTTATATATTATATAAGTAGTATTACTTTACAGGTATTTAATTATAATGCAATCCTCATAGCACAATAACATAAAAAGATGTACAATGCCAAGCATGTAAACGTAACGAAAAAATTATACACATCTTTTATACTTCGCGTCAGTGCATTGAGCTCAACTAGCCTAACGATTATTCTGAAAACACTCATGCACAGCAAATTGTTCTGAATTGTCGTGGCCTTGTAAATTTTAATAAACTTTTTTTACTGTGTGAACTTGAGGTGTTTCTTGACTTAATTATATAACAAATTAGCTATTGGAGTTAAATTTATAGGCAAACCCAACGGCGGTAAAAAGAACAACTTTACTTTGGTGTGCTCATAAGACTAACGCAATTAGAAAAATTTAGTTGAGGAATAGGTTCATAGAGTTTTTTTTTTACAAAGATTTATTTGAAAAAAAAAAAACAATAATTATAGGAAAACATTAGTCAATTATGTATTCGCCGGTACTGTTTACGACTTCTTCCCACCTCTCGATCAATTTTGATGCCGTTCCGGCAAAATCTCCCAGTCTGGAGTCGTAGAATATTTGAGCCATTTTTTGAGGTCCTAAGGTAACAGCCCTCACTTGGTTTGACAGAGAGAAACGTGATTATCATATGGCGCCAGGTCTGGAAAGTACGGTGGATGCTGAAGACGCTCCCATTAGGGCTCTTCGAGGGCGGTTTGACGAATTGGTTAACATGCGGCCTGGCGTTGTCGTGGAGCAAGATAACCTGGCCTTGTCAATCGGGTCCTTTCAGTCGAATATCCTGATTTCCGCGGGCAACATAGAGCCCACTCTTTTCTCTTCTTTCTTTAATCAACCACTCCTTTTCTTTTTCTTCCAGATTGACGTACATGCATCGCTTTTCATCTCGTTTCGATTCGGTACAAAAATCGCTGACCGCATGTTGCGAGAAGTCGAGCGAGATTTTGGGCAACGATTTTTAGGCGATTTTTTCTGTGTGCTCATGAAGTATCCAGGAGCCCAGCTTTTCCGCAAATCCCGTCGAGTGTAGATGATTAAGGATTGTCTTCTAATCACAGTATATTTTTCGGGCCAATTCACGACTTTTTGGCAATCATCGTGCCTTCAGATTCTCTTCGTCTAAATGCATATTTTGCGAGCGGCTTCTGCTGTTTTTTGCTTTCGATGAAAAGCGAAGAAGAGCAGATGTCGATAATTCCGATTTTTGCCTCTAGTTGATTTCTTGTTGATTTTGTTGATTTTTTCTTGTTGTAGTTGATTTCTTGTTGTAATGGTTTATTTCTATGCTAAGCCTGAAAAATTATGAAAATTTGAATTTTCAGAAAAAACTAAAAACACAGATTTGTAGAGAAGAAAAAGCGCTATCAGCTAAATATATGCACTTTGCCCAACAACAAGAGATTTGTTGTGAATCAGACGATAATAGAAAAACTCTACGAACATATTCCTCAACACAATATTATGAGCTGTTAATTAAATCTGGGTAGAAATTTAAAATCTCTGGGTTTAACGGAATACGATTTGTAATTTTATAAACAAGGTCCCTCGAATATTACCATGATTTCAATTTTTTACACAAAGCGGATACTCTTCTGAGAAAACGATTTAACATTGTGAATCATCCGATTTTCGATATTAATGGAATATTTATATTGATCAACCTGCAGCCTGAGCTCATGGCTATATGGTTTGTTAGGCAAATCTCGATGGATTTCATATCGTTAGACTAGTGGTATCTCAAATAAGTCTAATCAAAAGTTACAAAATATTCAAAAATTTTGATATCATTTTGGTGAATAAAGCGGATTTCGTTTTTATGTCACATTTGGAGTTACATTGAAGCAATCGAAACGGCTAAATTCAAAAAAGGAACTCGTATTTTTCATATATACGACATATGTAATACTGAAACTATTTCGAAAACTTATTGTGGTATATAGTCATTAACGACTTTAACGATGAATCATAATTAATCTTACGATGTCGTTCTAATAAAATGAATTATCCACATTAACAGGTACAATTAATAAAACCAGACAGGTCCTCTTTGGAAAGGAACATAATTGTGCATTTTATTGAAAGAAATATGATTATTATTATTATCTGAGAACAACACATTTAATTGACCGTTAAACTTGTACTGGTTTAATCTTGATTCGAGCGGAACTTTATTTGAAAACCAACCGGAGATGCAGCTTAATGTATCATTTCATGCAAAGTTTATTATATATACACAATAAGACTAATTACGCAACGACATCAGTGAGATACAATTCAAACCTGAGATAATAATTATTCCTTGAAAAGCTTCATCTACACCAGTTTAATGGTTGTTTCACGCTTTATCAATCATATTAGACAATGCAAGATGGTTTTGATGCAGATCAACACATTTGTACGAATTTGAATGAAATGAGATAGATCATGATATGAACTTGACAAAAAAAATGCAATTTACCCATTAAATTTAATAATTTTGCAACATCATTTTCCCCAGATTTTAATCTTTTTTGTGTTTGAAGGAAATCTACGGTTAAACGTGTCTTTGAAAGCTTGCCAAAATGAATATTCAGGTGAATTTCACGTGTGTCAATGAAAAGCTGTAGCAGAAAGCCCATTATTAAGTTAACTATTGAGAGGGCTGAGAATATAAAAATCGTTTAGAAAAATGACCGGTTTTTTGAAGGATAAACATAGTACCCAATTAATAATTTAAGAAAATGCTGGCGAAAATCAACTAAAATTGACTTGTTTTCTAGAATAATACCAAAAACCAAAATTAAAATTTCTTAAAATAGATGTTCACTATAACTAAACATGAACAAATTTTTGGAATTTATGTTTAGTTACAAGAAAAGTTTCGGATTAAACATTTACATAAATACTAAATAGTTTTAAGTGGTAATATTGTCTTTTTCAGAGATCGGTGCATAATGGAAGAGGAAAATAATTAGGATGGAATGAGGTTCTCGTTTTTTTTTTTTTTGTGTTGTCTCAAAAAAGTGGATAACCCACCTTGAAGAGGAATAGACAAAAAAGTAGTTTGTGGCTTTCCATCTGAGGCTATCATTTTTTCTTCTTTTTTTGCTCTTGCATTAGGAACCGATCTCTGAAAAGGACAATTTTGCAATATTCCAACGCATTTTATTAATTTCCATGTGTAATCTAATAATTAACTTTCCCGTCAATCTTACAGGATTTCCATAAAATGCCTCTGGAGCTTTAAAATTATACAAAAAATATTATTTAAGTGTATTTTCTAAGGTGTTGTTTTTACGAATTAAATTGGCATGTACTCTGGTTTTTATTTCATCTGTCAGAGTTATGAAAAGAGAACTTCTATATTCTTAGGTGCAAGAATAATAGTTATATTGAAGAATTATTGAAGTGAATTTGCATAAATTAATTTGGAGTTTATAATAATAAGAAAAAGAACACACTTGATTCTACTTAAAAATACTATACTGTCAAGAATTAGAAAAGATGGCTGATAGTTAGAAAAATTTATTTAATTATAAAAAATTACTGATATGAACATAGGACTGTTTTTGTTTCACGTGGGACAAAAAGGCAAACGGTTACAATTTAATATTCAAACTTTTTATATCTCACTTACCTTTTATCATTGTCGAAACTAAAATCAATAAAACTCACCACCTAATAATATTATTATATTGTACTTTTGAAAGATCGGTGTCTAATGGAAGAAAAAAAAACAAGAAAAAATGACTCGGATGGACGGCCACACGACCGCAAAGGAATTTTCCAACTATTCCTCTTCAATGTGTGTTATCCATTTTTGAGAAAACACACATTGATGAGATAGAAAAGAGTGGACGTCTAAACGAAAACCACATTTCTTTTTACTTTTTTTCCTCTTCAGTTAGGCACCGATCTCTGAAAAGGACAAGAATTATTATTAATTTAAACATATTATACAAATCGAAAATGAAATCGGCACCGCTTAACGAAAAATGACCACAACTTTCTTCTTTATGCTCCTTCAAGCAAATTTCTTCATTAATTTATAGCGTATGTCAAAATAGTTGACGACGCAATCACGCTGCAAATGCGGCATACTAATAAAAATTCATTTTCAAATAGATTATTTTAATAATTTTTAATTAATAAACGTTCAATATAAGCAATAACAATTAAAAAATGTCACAAAAATTATTAAAATAATCTGAAAAAAAAAATGAATTTGAATTAGTATGCCGTATTTGCAGCGTGATTGCATCGTCAACTATTTTGACATACGCTATATATCTGTTTATTTACTTATGTGTTATTCTAGGAAAAATATTTAAAAATTGTATGATAGGGAATATAATAAAATAAACTTATGACTTATGGCAAAATACGTTAATAATGAAAATGTAACTGTCAGTTTGACAAGAAGAAACATTATATAGTAGTATTCTTAAAACTGGAATTATTAATATTTATTCTATTGTTCTTTTCAGAGATTGGTACCCAATGGAAGAGCAAAAAAAATGAAAAAAATTATAGTCTAAAATGGACGGTCACCCAGCCACAAACGACTTTTTCGTCTATTCCTCTTCAATGTATTTTTTGAGACAACACACATTGATGAGAGACAAAAGAGCGGCCATCCTAACAAAGAACCTCATTCCACCCTAAATTTTTTCCTCTTCCATTAGGCACCGATCTCTTTATCTCAATGTAAATATTAAAATTCTTTTCACATTCCTACATAATAGTTGTGAATATATGGTTTTGTATATTTTTGTAGAATGAATCAAAGCTTTTGATAGCTCATTAGCGAACCGCTGCTCGTCGAGAAAATTATAAAAAAAGAGAGTATTCCTTTGTGCCTCTCTGTTTATTATTGCTGGTCTCGTGTTGGTTTCGAAATGCTTTAATTAGGAAAATTGCAAACTTTTTCTTTTCCATCTCAACAATTTACGTTATTTATTTTTTGAGGATACTTTATTCATTTAAACAAATCTGATATTTCAACATTTCTTAAAGTTTTAACCTCTTTATTAGAAAAAATTTTCATCATAAATTTAGACTAGTGCTGCTTAAGTAATTTAAAATACTGAATGTCTTACCAAAAAGTTAGATTTAAGCACGTTTCCTGAGCTCATTTTAATATCCTACCAGTTGGCCATATGCAATAACACTCCAAATTGAAATATTTGTTTTTAGATACTTTGGCCAGTCTGAAAATGTTAACGTCAGTGGAACAAAAAATGTTTTACACTAGTGTAATTAGGATATTCTTAAAATATTAATATCACTCTAAAAAAGCTAAACGTTTACTGAGCTCATTTATTACCATACCAGGTGACTTACACTAACAAAATCGTTTTAAAATATTATAGAAATAGTTTATATGTGAGGTCGAGTGAGGTCGTATAAAAAAAGTATTTATCCGGTAAATGGTCATTTGATAAATTTCCTTTTCCAGCAAATTAAGTTTTTTCCAATCAATTTTGAAGTTTAAATATTATTTCTTGCAGATACTTATTTACATTTTTTTAAAAAACGTACTTTAATTTGATATTTCGTCGTCGTTTACCAGATAAGTACGTTCTTGCCTCTGAATAATAGAAAGTTAAAAGAATGCCTATTGATAAATATGTTTTTTAAAGTCAAAAATAATGACGTAAAGTCAGAATTACATGGTGCAGTTGTAATTAAGATGGAAAATTTCTTTTTAAGCATTTCTGTCTTTTTTTATTTCTAATGTAAGAAATAATCGTAATAAAGATATTGGAAATTAAGTTCGTGTCTAATTTCAAAATTAGATTATGGTCTAAAAGTATAAATGTAGATAAAAGTTGTATCTCTATATGAAGTTATTCCATTTCCATATTATTAATTAATTGCGTAATTAAAGTTGTGAGAACGTAAGCTTACGCGTAAGATGAGAGTGAAATAGCAGTTTAATAGAATAAATTTAAAAATTAATATTTCACCTAACTTATTTTATAATAACTGAATCGAAATAGCTATTACTTCTGCATTCATTCATTTTGTTTTTCCCATTTTACTGCTTTCTTGACATAATAAACAAATTTATTCCAAAATTTGATGTAACTGTTTCACTTCAACCCAAAGACAACAACCGTATTAAATCCATAATCGGGTTGTACGCATATCTTTTACACGCTGAATGGAAAAACATTTTTGAGACGCCACAACACCTATTTTCACTAATTGTCACATGAAGAAACAATAACGCGCAGGTGGGCGTGGTTGAACACGACACCGATCATGCTTAAAGTTGCCAAAACTATCCGATAATCGAAAAGTATAAAAGCTGATTGTATTTTCAATTATAACATCACATTTCCATTGATTTTTATATTCTTTATTTTTTTCTCATAATTGGCCAGTTTCATCAATTGTCCAATTTCAGGGAAATTATGAAGCTTATCGTCTTCCTTGCTCTCTTCGGCTGCACCAACGCCTTCCTATTCAATCTTCTTGGAGGAGGTGGCGGCGGATGCTGGTAAACACGATTTTATAACTTTTATCTTGAAATCGTTTTCCCAACTTTTCAGCTCACCACCACCACCAGCTCCATGCGGTGGAGGATGCGGAGGCGCCGCTCCAGCTCCATCCGGATATGCTACTGCTCCTGCTTCGTACGCTGCCCCACCACCACCACCACCACCAGCTCCAGTCGGATATGCCACATCTGGAGGATTCGGAGGTGCTGGTCCAATTGGTGGTGGCGGCTCGTACGCCGGAGCTGGAGCCGGAGGATTCGGCGGAGCTCAAGGAGGATACGCCGGAGCCGGAGGATTCGGTGGATCCCAAGGAGGATACGCTGGAGCCGGAAACGCCGGAGGATTCGGTGGATCCCAAGGAGGATACGCTGGAGCCGGAAACGCCGGAGGATTCGGTGGATCCCAAGGAGGATATGCTGGAGCTGGAAACGCCGGAGGATTCGGTGGATCCCAAGGAGGATATGCTGGAGCCGGAAACGCCGGAGGAGCCGGAGGATACGCTGGAGCCGGAAACGCCGGAGGATTCGGAGGATCCCAAGGAGGATATGCTGGAGCCGAAAACGCCGGAGGAGCCGGTGGATACGCTGGAGCCGGAAACGCTGGAGGAGCCGGAGGATTCGGAGGAGCTCAAGGTGGAGCTGGATACCAACAAGGACCAGGACCAGTTGCCCAAGGAGGAGCCGGAGGATACCAACAAGGAGGAGCTGCCGTCCAGGGAGGATTCGAGAGCGCCCCAGCCCAAGGATACCAACAACAACAAGCTGCTCCAGCTCAAGGATACCAACAACAACAAGCTGCCCCAGCTCAAGGATACCAACAACAAGCTCCAGCCGCTGCCCCAGTAGCCAGCTACGGAGAGCAACAAGCTGCCCCAGCTCCAGCTGAAGCCGCCCCAGCTGCCAGCTACAACGAGCAACAACAAGCTGCCCCAGAGCCAGTTCAAGCCCCAGCTGGACAAGTAAGCTATTAAAAAAGTGAACCCGAGAAAATGTATTTTTACAGGACTACGGAGCCCAACAAACTTCGGAACAAGTTGTTGAGACCTCTGCCCCAGCCTCGTCGGGAGACTACCGCAGAAAGTCCGCTAAAGTCTAGATAATTGATTTTGAGCATTTCTGTATATTGTTTTGTTGAGTCTTTCAATCATTTTTGTTTCGTATTTTTAGTACTGCCATATTTTGATGTACAGCAGTTAAAAAAGTTAAATCATCAATTTTTGTAAAAATGAATTTTCTCTTATAATATCGTGTTGGTGAACATATCCTTATACAACAATAGAACATCTGAAAAGCAGAGAAACGTCAACATCAGCTACGGTTTTCTAAAGCCATCCTGTTCTAATTGTTGCACGAGAAAGCCAGATTTTAACTGTAAGAACATCACAGTTAAATTTGATTAACATAACGTTTTTATAATAGAAATTTAACGTTTATTAAATTCAATAGCATATTTTTAAAGTTTAATGGTTAACAAAACAACTTTATATTGCGTTCCAAAATAATATTCCTTGTACAATCGTCAGCTCTCAAACAATATTTAAAAAAAAATTGTGAATTTCAATAAAATTCGTTTAAAATTTGCAATATTCTCACTTTCAATTGTAGGTGAGGAATACATTACACGCGGAGAATATTACTTCACCTTAGGCGTTTAAATTAACTTACAATTAGAGTTTTCTGACCGAATCTTAGTGAATTTCAACGCAACTTTATGTGATCCGATCATTATTTCGATTACTTGCACATGGAACCCGGTAAAGTAAAAGTGACTTTATCATGCAACTTTAATCTGATGATATTTTCATTGATTATTATTCATTTCAGAGATCGATGCCTAATGGAAGAGGAAAATTTTAGGGGCGGGGCAAAGGTCTTGTTTAGGCATCCACACGGCCATTAAGGCCATCACGTCTCTTCCTCTTTTGTTTGTCATCAATTTTTGTTATCTATTTTTTGATGACAAGAAATGAAACGTTTAATTTAAAAATGAAAATGGATGAAATAAAAATATTGATGACAAACAAAAGACGAAGAGACGTGATGGCCTTAATGGCCGTGTGGATGCCTAAACAAGACCTTTGCCCCGCCCCTACAATTTTCCTCTTCCATTAGGCATCGATCTCTGAAATGAATAATACCTTAAAATAACCCAATCTTTCCTTAATTAGATCATATTAAAGGTCCACTAATCGTTTTTCTGGATGCTTGTACATTTGTGGATGCTTGTAGGCTAATCAACATTATAGAAGGTATCTAAAAAAACATTTTTTCATCATTTATCTTGCCACTAATAAGATTGGTTTTATTTCTTTGAGAAAATTTTCAAATATCATCAAAAGTTCAGATCAAACAATAATTGATGATTTAATCTATCCTCGGCTGGTTTGACAAACTCTTCACCAGGGTTTGGTCCCATAAAATGGTAGAAAATCTTTATCCTTTTTTTCCTTTTTTTTCTTTTTCCTTTTTTTTATTTTTTAGGGTGAACAAAAATAGTGTGTCACAGTACAAATAATTTTTCACAGTTAAAACGTCGCACATCAACCGATCTTTTACACTTTTCTGGCTCTCGAGGAAAATACACATTCAGGCCGACATAGGACAGTGGATTCTAAAGAAATCCGTGAAGCTGTGGGGACCAATCCATCAATAATTAGTCGCAGATTGTCGGCCGAGCTCGATATTTCTCAGACATCAGTTGTACGACATCTTCACGCTTTTAGGAAAGTCAATAGACGCTGCAGAAGTACCTCATGCATTGACTGAAATTCAAGCGCAAAAACGTGTCGAGACTTGCCCAAAACTGCTCGAAAATCTACAAGATTACCGTTTTATTCGTTGAATTGTAACTTATGATGAAAGGTGGGCCTACTTCAGTAATCCGGACAGACAAAATCAATGATTGGAACCCGCTCAAACGGCGGAACCGGTAGCAAAATGTGATCGTTTCTCTAAGAAGGCACTTCTGTGTGTTTGCTGGAATTTCGAAGGCAAAAGGCATTGATCAATCGGAAGCGGATACTCCTTCAACAAGATAATGCAAAACCGCACACCGCCAGACAAACGAAGGAAAAGATCACAAATCTCGACGCCATGGAACTTTTTCCATATCCAGCTTATAGTCCGGACCTTGCGCCATCTGATTATCACCTTTTCCGATCCATGGCATACTTTCTTCGTGGTCGTAGCTTCAATGACCCGGCCGATGTCGAAAACGGGTGCCGCGCGTTTTTCGCCCCTAAGACCAAAGAGTGGTACCGCAGCGGGATCGAACAACTTGACGATAGATGGGTTCAAGCCATAGAGTGAAATGGTCTTTACTTTGAAACCTAATTGTTTTTCATGTGTTGTAAAATTATGTTTAAATTTTTAATTTAAAAAAATTTGGTTCACCTTAATATTTATGATTTGTTGTTTTAAGATATATATTGTCAAAGTGTAATAAATAGACAATTCATTTTCAATATTTTTGAATTAATTTCAAATGGTCTCAATGAGAACGTGAAGCAAGTTTCAAATTTACTTAAATAAAATTAAATTTTTTTTAAATAGGAAGACTTTTACAATTTTCGCGTAATATATTTGTTTATCTGAGCTGAATAAGATTTAAAAAAAAAACCAATTATATCTCAACAAATTGTATGTTTCTATATTCGGCAGTTTATTGTTCAAATTAGTTTTCACTTATAACGAAGGTGAAAACAAATATTGATGCGGAAATTTCGCTCAATTTGGAATTAATTAAATGGAATTAAATGACTTGAGTGGAAAAATGCTTAAAAGCAAAAATTGTTCAATAAAGTGGACGTAATGTTATTTCGTGAAGATTTTTGAGCTGTGATTGTTAACATCTTTTCTGAATTTCAGTCAAATTCATTTAGTAAGTCGTGTGTCGTGTTAGGGATAAAATACTTTTGTCCAGCACTGTATACTATGAGTTTGTATTTTTCGATTTTTGGGAGGCAATGACAATCAAAAGTTTAAAAAGATAAGAACAATAATGCGATGTTCATCTTATTATAGCATCATCTCATTACTATACTATAATAATTCCAATTATACTTGATATAAAAACCGGGAAGAAACCACGTTATTGTTTTCTTTAAAATCTTTCATTCGCATCAGATTTATTTGCATATGATTAATATTATCTAAAGTATAACACATTTTATAAAATGCATTTTACTATAAAAACGTTTTATTTCTTTTATACAAAAAAAAACAATGTTTACAAAAAATTTCAAGAAGTCGGTGAAATGTACAAACATTAATAAAACTATTAGTGTTCAGTTTACTTTCCAACGTATGAACTTCCAGCTCCACCACCAATTGGTCCAGCTCCAGCATATCCGCCGGATCCTCCTTGAGCTCCTCCGAAGCCTCCTCCGTTTCCAGCTCCAGTATATCCTCCAGATCCTCCTTGAGCTCCTCCGAAGCCTCCTCCGTTTCCAGCTCCAGCGTATCCACCGGATCCTCCTTGAGCTCCTCCGAAGCCTCCTCCGTTTCCAGCTCCAGCATATCCTCCAGATCCACCTTGAGCTCCTCCGAAGCCTCCTCCGTTTCCAGCTCCAGCGTATCCTCCAGATCCTCCTTGAGCTCCTCCGAAGCCTCCTCCGTTTCCAGCTCCAGCATATCCTCCAGATCCTTCTTGAGCTCCTCCGAAGCCTCCTCCGTTTCCAGCTCCAGCATATCCTCCAGATCCTCCTTGAGCTCCTCCGAAGCCTCCTCCATTTCCAGCTCCAGCGTATCCACCGGATCCTCCTTGAGCTCCTCCGAAGCCTCCTCCGTTTCCAGCTCCAGCATATCCTCCGGATCCTCCTTGAGCACCTCCGAAGTCTCCACCGTTTCCAGCTCCAGCGTATCCTCCAGATCCTCCTTGAGCTCCTCCGAAGCTTCCTCCGTTTCCAGCACCAGCATATCCTCCGGATCCTCCTTGAGCTCCTCCGAAGCCTCCTCCGTTTCCAGATCCAGCATATCCTCCGGATCCTCCTTGAGCTCCTCCGAAGCCTCCTCCAACTCCAGCATCAGCATAGGAACCTCCGGCTCCTCCGCCAATTGGTCCGGCACCTCCGAAACCTCCGGCTCCTCCAGTAGAGTAACCACCAGATCCACCTCCGATTGGTCCAGCACCAGCGTAGCCAGTGGATCCTCCTCCAATTGGACCGGCACCTCCGAATCCTCCAGCTCCTCCAGTAGCGTATCCACCGCCACCTCCGATTGGTCCTCCATAGCCACCAGCAGAAGCATATCCGACTGGAGCTGGTGGTGGTGGTGGAGGTGGTGGAAGAGGTGGTGCAGCTGCAACCGGAGCAGCAGCATATCCGCCACCGCCGCCACCTCCGCATCCTCCACCGCATGGGGCTGGTGGTGGTGGTGAGCTGAGATTATCATTTTTAGGTTAAATATCTAACTCAGTGGACTTACCAGCATCCGCCGCCGCCACCTCCACCTCCGAGAAGGTTGAACAAGAAGGCGTTAGTGCAGCCGAAGAGAGCCAGGAATACGACAAGTTTCATTCTACAATTCCGAAATATTTAATTAACAATGATTTTGTATAAAACTAAACAAGTTAATGAGAATGTGCTAATGTACCGGCCTTATATAGTCGCTTCTTAATTTAATCGTTTCAATTTTTTCAATCTTACTTTTCCTTTGGTGTAATGGGCGTTTATTAGCTTTTCCTTTATTTTCTCAATTGTAAAGAACATTAGCTTTTTAGAGAAACGAGATGATGAAGATATTAAATTGATCCATGGCTTATCATTACAAGAACCTATCCACTCCATTTCAGTCTTTACATCATGAAGATTAATTTATATGGTTTGAAATTTTAAGAAATATAATTTTTTAATGGGCATAATGTAATTGTATTCGTTTATATTGATGACCTACTGTTTTCATTATAATTGGAGCAAAATATAAATCATTTTCATTTCATATTATTCGCTAATTATAGCTAATAAGAATTGAGTAAGATGCATTGTCTCATCGTGCTGAAATTATTTCTTTCTAAGGAATATAAATATGAGACATATTATAATTATACTACAGTTTCGATATTCAGGTTTTATTGTCAGAGGACACATAACGGAGATACAATATGCTTCAATACAAATATTATTCGGTTTTTAAGCAAACTAATGATTTTTTTAAAGCTTAAATTTTAATCATATGATTGACGTAACCATCATGAGAATTGTAGTCGGAACAAAATTATATAAATCACGTGTATGAACCGTACTTTTAAATAGTCTAAAACTGCTTTAAAACGAATAACAGTAATTTATATCATTTGTTAACAAATTGTTTATTTCTCTTCAAGGGGGAAGGCTATTCGTACTTGGTGTGTAGAAGCTTATTCCTACATACATCGAAATTAAATAAATGTCCACAAACAGACAGTTTAGGTATGAACTTACAAATACGTCTTACGCTCGAATAACGATTTTCGCGATTTTAAGCGTGCCTGAAAGTTTTTTCACCTTTATAACAAAAATTGTTTCAGTGTTATTTTACTAGGTTTATCTTAAACAACATAAAAGTATTAAAATCTTACACCAAAGTTAGATTTGAGCACGCCTGTGAGCCCATTTTATTACCATACAATTTTGCGTTCATACGGACCTCCGGTCTTCAAGGAAGGAGATGCCACAATCGTACCAATCACGTTCCTCCTATTCAACAAATGTTGGATTCTGTTTCACTCCAATTTGGTAATCAAACTTCTTGCTACCAATATTTGACAAAATATGGGGAACCCATAGTTGAATGAGTTTAACTTTTTTCCTGCAACAAAATGATGGAAATAAGACTATTCCTAAAGTTTCGATGGGAAGATATTACAGTTTACTCATTTTGAACCTCATTTATCACTAGATTATCGTTTTTTTGTCGGTGACTAAGCCTGCACCTCGACCCGACTTTGGTTTTTTTGGATCAGTTTGTTACATCTTTACAATTGAGCGCCAACTGGTATTGTTATAAAATGAGCACAGCAAACGTACTTAATTATAACTTTTTAGATAGATATTATTATTTTAGATAGTTTAAGGGAAGCTTAGTAAAACTGTCGTAACTATTTTTTTATTGAGAGACGGAAATATTTCCGGACACGCTTAAAAATCGGAAAATCGTTATTTCCAGTTGCCGTGTAGTCGTGATTCTAATACCACTTTTTTCTCTCCGGGAAACCATCATCCCATAACTCTATTTGAAGAGAGAATTAGGCTTATGATACTCTCCTTCTTGAGACCTTATATAATTACTTTTATAGCAGTCACACGCGATGAGACTCTTGGAAATAGCCAATCATGATTACAAGTGCAATAATTTTTTCCCAAATATTGAGCAAACTAAGTATTCATTGAAATGTATAAAACATTCTTTTTTAGTATTTATTAAATTTACAAGATCAAGAATTAGATTTTTAGATTAAAATTTAACTTCAAAGAGTTATATATATACAGTGGTGTCCAAAAGTTTGCGACACCCCCACTAACTAGCTGTTTCGTATATTACTACAGGACTACAGTTGAAATGAGTGGGACTGGTGGATTCACCGTCATGAAAAACCAATTTCCATGAAGTTTCATTAAAATCGATTTTATTACCGCTACGCTACAGTACATTTTCCACAAACAGTGGTGGTCACAGCGATGAGACATCCTTCTATTGCTGATCATTAAATCTTCATTTGGCGCACAAAATGAAAGTTCTTTCAAATAATTAGAGTATAACAGGTCTGAAAACATGTCTTGAACATGATATCACGAAATGGGCAGCCGATATCGTCTTTCTCGCCAGGAATGGACAAAATTGAAGCCTCGGATTATCCATCGTGAAAATCGCTGCGCATCTGAACCGATCACGTTGCATTGTGAGTAATTATTTGAAGGACCGTATTGGCTACGGAAAGACACCAATTCCGGGGCGTCCGAGAATTCTATCGAGCAGATATGATCGAACAATTGCGCGGAGAGCTTAAAATTCGATGAAGTCGGCTAGATAAATTGGCCGTGAAGCTGGAGTTTCGAACTCGTGACAAACAATTTGTTGATTTCTAAGTCGGAGCGAAATTATTGTTCGTCAAAAACCAAAAAATGATTCACGTCTGACCCCTGATCACGAATTGAGACGTGTTGACTTTGCTCGCCGAAACTTGGTCACAGATTGGAAAACAGTGAGTCCATTTACGGATTTAATTGTCACTTAAAACGTGTTCAGATAATTTTTTCTGATGAAAAGAAGTTTCATTTTGACGGACCGGACGGCTGGAATTCTTATTGGCGTGATTTGAGGAAGGATCCATAGACATTTTCCAAGAGAAACTTTGGAGGTGGAACGTGCATGGTTTGGGGACTCTTCTCGTCAACTATAACTCTTTATTTGGAATTCATTTCACCTCAAATAAAATCTACGGACTATCAAGATGTCCTGGAGAAACGTTTAGATCCAGTTCTGGCATATTTCCTTCACATTTCAACAAGACAATGCCGCCATTCATGCTAGTGCTTCAACGACGACGTGGTTGAGGTCAAAGAATATCGCTGTTATGGACTGGCCAGCGTGTTCTCCCGATCTCAATTCAATCGAATATCTCTGGTCCGTCCTTGCTAGAAGAGTTTACCATCAAAGACGTCAATTCAACACTGTAACGGATCTGAAAGCCGTAATTCTTCGTCAATGGTCGCTGATCGATACAAATCTGATTGGAAGTCTCATTGTAAGCATGCCAAACCGAATTAATGAGGTTATTCGGATCAATGGAGCAGTAAAAAAGTATTAAATAATGAAATTAATCATTAAATGTCGCTAATTTTAATGTTATTTCCTAGTTTAAAAATGATGCCTCATCGTTGTGACCACCACTGCTTGTGGAAAATGTACTGTAGCGTAGCGGTAATAAAACCGATTTTAATGAAATTTTATGGAAATAGGTTTTTCCTCACGGGGAATCCACTGGTACCACTCATTTCAACTGTTGTCTTACAGTAATATGCGAAACAGCTTATTAATGGGGGTGTCGCAAACTTTTGGACACCACTGTATAACCAAAATCTGATAAATTGACAATTACAGTTCTATTTTCATAAAAAAATTAAAGTAATAAATCTGATTTGATCTAGAAATTTTGAAGAAATATAATAAAAAACAGAGAAATTATTAACATAAATTTAATATTTGTTTCATGATCTCTTTGAGACTATTCGAGAAAAGTTAAAAACTTATATATTGTCGTGGTGTAGGTTGATGAAAAATTAGGGGTAAAGGAGCATACCCCAAAAAAGATGGTCTCGCTTGAGCTGGTGTAGATTTAATTTGCAATTTGTTTATTATTTCGCTTTTTTTCATTTCATCACAATTTTGTTTTCTCTTACTAAATTGGTTGTTAAATCAACATAACAATTATTATAATAAAAATTTTAGGTATAATTTATTATATTTAGGGTCGAAATAATAAACAAATTGCAAATTAAATCTACACCAGCCTAAACGAGACCATATTTTTTTGGGGTCTGCTCCATTATCCCTAATTTTTCATCAACCTACACCACGACAATAATTAAAATGTATTGTGGTAGAACAAAACTTAAAGCGAAACGGCTGAAACAGCTGATATATTGTCCGTGAAGCTGTGAAATCTTACACATTACAAATGTTACAAACACGAATTATCAATTTCTTTTATTTCGATAATGTATAAATATCGTAAATGTTTAAAAAAAATAATATACGTGATAAAAACTTTATTTTCTATTTTGGAAGAGAAATACATTTTTACTGAAAAATATACAAACATTTGTAAGATCTTATCAAATATGTGGGTCGGATTACTTTCCAACGTATGATCCTCCAGCTCCACCGCCGATTGGTCCGGCTCCAGCATAACCACCAGATCCTCCTCCGATTGGTCCGGCTCCAGCGTATCCGCCAGATCCTCCTCCGATTGGTCCGGCTCCAGCATATCCACCAGATCCTCCTCCGATTGGTCCGGCTCCAGCGTATCCACCAGATCCTCCTCCGATTGGTCCGGCTCCAGCATATCCGCCAGATCCTCCTCCAATTGGTCCGGCTCCAGCGTATCCGCCGGAACCTCCGAATCCTCCAGCTCCTCCAGTAGCGTATCCACCGCCACCTCCGATTGGTCCTCCATAGCCACCAGCAGATGCATATCCGACTGGAGCTGGTGGTGGTGGTGGTGGTGGAGGTGGTGGAAGAGGTGGTGCAGCAGCAACCGGAGCAGCAGCGTATCCGCCACCGCCGCCACCTCCGCATCCTCCACCGCATGGGGCTGGTGGTGGTGGTGCGCTGAGATTATCATGTTAGGTTAATATCTGACTCAATAGACTTACCAGCATCCGCCACCGCCACCTCCTCCTCCTCCGAGGAGATTGAACAAGAAGGCGTTGGTGCAACCGAAGAGAGCAAGGAAGACGACAAGTTTCATTTTCTTAAAGTCTTTTTTACATTAAATGTTTCAATAAGTTGAAGAAAATGAAATCAAATTGTAAATTACAAAAGAAGTTAATTGAATGATTTGTGTGAAGCATGGCGGCTTTATATAGTCGCACTTGACGCTTTTTCACTTTTTGCCACTGCAATTTAAATTTTAATTGGGGGCGTTAACATGCTTCCTCGACTTTTTTCAATCCGGTGAGATACTATAACGTTGAAGAGGTATCAAGACTGTTTGATTCATATATTATTATTATTAAAAGAAAAGTTGAGTAATTAATAGTAACAACTTATGCAACAAAGTTCACGTAAAGTAACAGTCAAAGTCGAATATTTTGAATGCTCGACAAATTTGGTGCTTTTGTAAGGAAACACATGATAAACATTTAAATGGTATGCAACAAACCCAAAGGAACGGAAAATATTGTAATTTATATAGGAATTTAATTAGTATTAACACTGCAGTTGCACATAAAAATTACTCTGTTTAGATCCAGATTTAAGGGTCATTTGCACCAACTGGACGCCTTCCACACAATTAATATTCTAGTTTTCGTATATGATATGTTCTTAATTCAGAAAGCTACAATCCTCTAAAATTCCTTGAGCTGCTTCTATAAGTTTCAATTGTTGAAGGTTTAAACTCTTCTCTTCATATTTAACTTACGTTCGGTTTTATCAAAAACGCTAAATAGGAAATTTCCTTAATAAGTTTAAGGAGTAAAGATATCAAATATGTATGTCGGAATTCTTTCTAACGGATCAGGGTTGCATGGAAATGATTTTTTGAAACGGACAACGAAAACGGAAAATGGAAGCTGCTTTTTTCAGAAATCATAATCCATGGAACAGCGACCTGGTGCTAATCGGAAGGGAAAATGGAAGATGGATTTGTGTGCAACCCAGCAATGCCACAAGCTCCACCACCAATTCCGAGTGTACCAGATCAACTTTTGATCAACGTTCAATAATTCGTGTATTTTCGCATTATGGTTAATTACGGTTAATTTACTGATCAACTTCATCTTCCCATTGAAAAAATCAATTTCCGTGAATCTCTGCTATAGGCTTTTCACTTTTTTATGCCGTTACCCAGAAATTAATATATACCTTGTTCATTAAAAAATTGCTTTAAAAAGATCAAAATCTAGTTTCACACCTTGTTGTGTTGTTTTTTGACACATAAGAAAATTTCTGGCCAGTATTTCTTCTCTGATGCTCATAGATTTGTCCCTATCATAAAAATATGGTTTTATCTCGTCTATCAGAAATGGTAACTAAAACGATACCATCATTGTTTATTATTTTTGTCCTGTTCTATCAGGCACCGATTGCAGAAAACTACAATATTTTATGACAAAATTTTAATTTCATTATACAGTGCCCGTCAAAACGATACTTCAGCCGCTCCCTCCCTGAAAAAAAACAATGATATATGTTGCGGTTTATCAAATTATTGAACTCTGAGATCATTGGATTCGGGATTATTAGGAACCCGTGAATATCAAATTTTATAAAAATCGGCAAAAGTTTAAGAGGGTTCACCGAAAATTATTTAAAAAATGCCGAACAAGCTCAGATCCCTCTTCTCTCTCTCTTTCTGAAGCTCAGATCTCTCTTCTGAAAAAAATGAAGTTCCGTCAAGAATATCTCCAATTTGAACGAGGTGTCTCTTTGATAATTACCTGAAGTATGAAAAAAGAAGGTCGAAAATGCGTATTATAGAGACAGGATGCTAGCACAATTGTTAAACGAGGCTCGAAATCGTCGAAAATGACGAGACGGTGGTGCTGCTTCATTATTTTGCAGAAAGTACAATGATCAGGCCATATTTTATAGAACCAAAAAAATGGAATATGCGCCACGAATGACCGTACAAGGTGAGCTTCTAAGGACCACCAACTTTAAATTACGATTTTCCGATGTTTTAGAGTGTTTGAAATTTTTCCGCCTCATTAACAAAAAACATTAGTACTACAATTTGATTATAGTTATCTTATATTATCTAAACACGTTAATATGTGAAAAGTTCAATTTTAGCACGTTCAATGAACTCATTTTGTAACCATACCAGCTGGCGTGCGAAAGATTATATTCAGAAGACAGAACATGACTACGAACCGAAGAACGATATGAATATAATAAGACGCTTAAACTTTTTTTTTAAATTTCGGTGATATTTTCGGTCAAGAAAATTCAATGTTGATAGATTTGATGAATGGTATAAATCCGATCTCAAATTTCGGCTGGAGCCTGAGTATTTCAAAAAGAGAAACTTTTGTGGTGGAACCGTTATTATTAGGTAACGACTTATTCGTCCTTCGTTTCCATCATAATGGATTTGTCTGATTATGACAGTGCCTTGAAAATATGTACCCTCGTTTCTAAGACGTTTTTTGAGCCAAGAAATGAGCGTTTCAAAAGATAATGCTGCGATTCACTCTAGTGGATAGACAAAACGCTGGTTTGAGTTAAATAAATAGAACTTTTGAATTATCCGACATGCTCAGTGAGTCTAAACAAAACCGAGAAACCTTGGTCTCTTCTCGTAGGGCTCGTTTACAAAATTGGGGAAGCTGGAGAAAAAAAAACTTCGTAAAGTACTGTCAAATGTTAAACAACCCTTCCTTTATAAGGTAATGCGAACACTCCAACTGGTATTGTAATAATATAAGCTCAGTAAACCTGCTCAAATCGATCTTTCTGGAAATATATTATTTTTTTAGATAGTTTAAAACAAGCGTAGTTAAATTGCCGTAGCTACTGCTTTATTGAAAAGAAGTAACAATTTTCAGAAACGATTGAAATTGTTATTACCACTTGACGTGCTCGAGCTTCTGACTGCTTCTGACTATAATATTTGATGTTATAGAGCTTCTTGGTAGCTCTACTAAATATTAATGTTATTTTTTTTCAATAAAAAACGATATTATTTGAGGTATACTTCAATACAACGAATTCAGTTTTGAATCATTTGATTAATCTTAAAATACAGAAATCGAAGAAATCGTTGTTTTTGCGGGGTGTTGTATAGTTTTTTTGATAAATGCTCATAAGAAAGTTGGATTTTCGTCGATTTTGATGAAAGCTGGTATCCACGGGTTCTTCATGATCCTGAATTCAGCTTTGGATCATTTTATCAATGGTAAGATATATAAATTGTTGTTTTTAGGGGGTAACATATAGTTTTGACGCGCACGGTTGTCGTTTGGAACGAATCATAAAAATTAAATGAAAAAATAATATTTAAAAAAGTGCGCCATATTTTGCCGTGGTAAAGGTAAAGATACGATCAATTCCGCAACAATTTCGTTCCAGCTTTTTGTTTTCCCCGAGCAAGACATTGCACTTTTAAGCGCAGATTTTTAAAAAATATTAAAGTTATTTATTAAATTTTTTTTTTCTGCTTGTGTGTAAGTAGCGTTTCTGTATGAAATCGAAAAAATTGCATGTAGACAAAAAGAAAAATTCGAACGCTGTATTCCACTTCATCCAGTTCTTTCAGTCAATTTATCTTGTCACCTCCCTTTAAATATTATCTTATTTATTCAGCCTATGATGTTTCAAAATTATTTGTATTTACACTAGGTGACAAAAGTTTTGTCACAAATGTTTTTTCGGGTTTAGCTTTTTTTGTGACTTGACCAAATTGGCTGATTTTTTGATATGATAGATTCATATGGTTGCAGATTATTTTACAAATTCCCGCTTGTGATTACGTTTATCGTAAAACGCGTAGCTTAAAGATATTACGCACTTTTCTTGCACTGCATGTTTTAATAACTTTTAAAGTTTAATTATATATTTTTTTATAATTTATTGAAAATAGGCAACATTTTAGAGATGACTCCACGTAAAGAAACTCCAATTGCCAGCCGGCAAGCTGATATCAATATCAGGGAAAATAGAATACGTGGTACCGAAATTGCCATGGTAATTTAAACAAAATTTTGCTACTATAACATTTTAAACACTGATTCACACAAAATATCAAAAAATCAGCCAATTTGGTCAAGTCACAAAAAAGTTAAACGCGAAAAAAACATTTGTGACAAAACTTTTGTCAGCTAGTGTAAATATTACCCTATAAACTGTTATAAAGAGTATTTTCCAAATGGTAAGTGAAATAATTAAGTGTAGTTCTTCTACCATTTCATTAACTTTTCATATCGAAATATGAACTATACAGCATGCCGACTGGAAATGAAGATTTTCCGATTTTCAAACGTGTCAAAAATTGTTATGAAAATATGAATAACACATTGATTGTGACAATTTAACTAGGCTCGTCTTAAATTATCTAAAAATATTAATATTATTCACAAAAATGAGATTTTAGCATTTTTACTGAGCTCATTTTGTTCTCATACCAGTTGCCGTGTTACAGCACGCCAACTGCTAATTACAATTTTCAAATTTTAAGCGTTTCTAGAAATTGTTACGTGTTTTCAATAGAGCAATGATGTTGACCAATTAACTTGGCTTTTCTTAAACTATCTAAAAACATTAACATCTTTTCACAAATTTATATTTCAGCACGTTTTCTGAGCTCATTTTATGATCATATATGTTGTCGTTCTACAGTAACCGACTATAATACTTTCTTTTAACTGATAAACTACATGTATATATGTAGTTACATGTAAACGTTTATATAAATTGAAATAATTTCGTTCTCAGTAATGTATTGGAATACAAATTGAACAGTTGATTTTTAAAGAAATTTTATTTAGATAGTTATTTCACCGATAGTTATTTTCATACCAAATGGAAATTGATGTTTTTCCATATTTAAACGTGTCTTACAAATTTACACGTATTATTTTTATATAACATGATACGTCATTTTTCAAGCCTGCAGACTCTTCTTGTCAAAACATGTAATCTGAGAAAGTTTTCTGAACATCCAAATTAATTATTCCATTTGGAGTGTTACCGTATTAATTTTATTAGGCAATGTAGAGCTTGTTTTCTATCAATAATTATTGGTCCGGTTGAACAACAGTCTTAATGAAACAGCGATTGATAAGATTTAAAAAAAACAGTTTTCTTTCATATTGTGTAATAGATAAAAGATTATTAAAACAATAAACAACCCACTATAAAAAAATCTTAATTAAAACTTAAACTTGATTATAGATTGAAGGTTACAAGCAAAAACCAACAAAGGAGAGCTTTTTACTATTCTGAACAGAGAACACGGGAAATGTAAGATACGAATAGCTGGGAAAAGCCAAATTTGTTTTTTTTTTTCAACCTTTCTGATCTTAATTGATCTAATTTGCCAATTCAATTAAACACGAATGATTTAGTTATCATTTCAACGCATCTTTGCGTGTCTCACACATCGATCACATTAAAGCGACTATATTATTTAATCTCCACAATGTAAAGACTGAATTGGATTGGATAGGAGAGGCTAGGTTCTCGTAATCATAAGCCACAGATTTTTTAATGACTTCCTCGTACGGGTTCTCCATTAACTGTGTGTTCTTTATAGCAGAATACACGTCATAAAAAGCTAGTAGACGCCCAGCATATTGGCAAAGGTAATACGACAAAAAAATAAATGCAAATGGTTAATACGGGGATATATAAGATCAGTCCGATAGCATTTCCTCATATACTTGCTTCATTTTATACAAACTTATTTGCTTTATTAAAAAACGTTTACTCAAAATTTGGATTTCAGCATGAAACTTGTCGTATTCCTGGCTCTCTTCGGCTGCACTAACGCCTTCTTGTTCAACCTTCTCGGAGGTGGAGGTGGCGGCGGCGGATGCTGGTAAGTCCACTGAGTTAGATATTTAACCTAAAAATGATAATCTCAGCTCACCACCACCACCAGCCCCATGCGGTGGAGGATGCGGAGGAGGCGGCGGTGGCGGTTATGCAACTGCTCCGGTTGCTGCTGCTCCACCTCTTCCACCACCTCCACCACCACCACCACCACCGGCTCCAGTCGGATATGCTTCTGCTGGTGGCTACGGAGGACCAATCGGAGGTGGCGGTGGATACGCTACTGGAGGAGCTGGAGGATTCGGAGGTGCCGGTCCAATTGGAGGAGGATCTGGTGGCTATGCTGGAGCTGGACCAATCGGAGGTGGATCCGGTGGCTACTCTACTGGAGGAGCCGGACCAATCGGTGGAGGAGCCGGAGGTTCTTATGCTGATGCTGGTGTTGGAGGAGGCTTCGGAGGAGCTCAAGGAGGATCCGGAGGATATGCTGGTGCTGGAAACGGAGGTGGCTTCGGAGGTGCTCAAGGAGGATCTGGAGGATACGCTGGAGCTGGAAACGGGGGAGGCTTCGGAGGAGCTCAAGGTGGATCTGGAGGATACGCTGGAGCTGGAAACGGAGGAGGCTTCGGAGGAGCTCAAGGAGGATCTGGAGGATATGCTGGTGCTGGAAACGGAGGTGGCTTCGGAGGAGCTCAAGGAGGTTCCGGAGGATATGCTGGAGCTGGAAACGGAGGCGGCTTCGGAGGAGCTCAAGGAGGATCCGGAGGATATGCTGGAGCTGGAAACGGAGGAGGCTTCGGAGGAGCTCAAGGAGGATCCGGAGGATATGCTGGTGCTGGAAACGGAGGTGGCTTCGGAGGTGCTCAAGGAGGATCTGGAGGATACGCTGGAGCTGGAAACGGAGGAGGCTTTGGAGGAGCTCAAGGAGGATCCGGAGGATATGCTGGTGCTGGAAACGGAGGTGGCTTCGGAGGTGCTCAAGGAGGATCTGGAGGATACGCTGGAGCTGGAAACGGAGGAGGCTTCGGAGGAGCTCAAGGAGGATCTGGAGGATACGCTGGAGGAGCTCAAGGAGGATCTGGTGGATACGCTGGATCTGGAAACGGAGGAGCTCAAGGAGGATCGGGAGGATACGCTGGAGGAGCTCAAGGTGGATCCCAAGGAGGTTTCGGAGGTTCTGCTGGCGGATACAGTGGAGGAGCCGGAGGAGCCGGTGGCGCTGGATATCAACAAGGTGCAGCTCCAGCCCCTGTACAAGTTGAGGAGACCCATGTTCAAACTTTTGAGAGCGCCCCAGCCCCTGCACCAGCTAGCCAGGTAATGCGAATTTTTTTAAAGATATTAATACACATTTTTATAGGGATACAACTCTCAGCCAGCTCCAGTTGAAGCTGCCCCTGCTTCTTCAGGATACCGCAAGAAGTTTGCTACTGCATAAATTGCTCAACTTGCTTGTGTTGTTTGTATATTTTAAAGCAATTCTGCTAGAACATGTAGTAACAGAAAAAGAATTGTATCATTTGTCTTTCAGGAAGAGTATTCCTTGTCATATGTTTTATCAATAAAAGATTTTTGTTAAATACTATTTGGTAATTAAAGTTATCTAAAAAGCTTATACCAAAATTGTTGACAACGAATTCTGTTGTTAATATCTGTTGTAATATCTCATCTGAAAGTTGTCTTCAACCACAATTCTACAGTAACATTACAATGTGTTTTGTATATATATATATATATCTCAGCAAAAAATGCGTTAATCATGATGAAACTGGTTATCCTTTTTCAAGATATTTTTTTAGAAATAATTTTTACGTAATTTTTTTCTACAAAATCTAAATTCGCAAACACCAAAAGAATTTTTTTGAATATCCGTGATTGTAAGGCGCGGGTTGTTTTGAAACATTCGAATTATTATCCAATCCGTTGCATGACATGTGCGTTCTGATCTATCAGTAACTTGATCCATCCCTTTTTCATTCAAATCATCTTATGGGTTCCGTAACAGTTGAGGAATATTTAGACCAGCCCATTTATGAAATGGTCAAATTAAATGGAGCAGAATCTCTCGAAAAACTACCCTTCTTTCCATGATAAAAGTTCTGCAAAAAGTTGTATCAATTTTTTATAAAAGAAATCAGACTTGCTCCACAATTATTTAGTGGTTTGCACAGGCCAACTTCTATGGTACTAAAATGATCTCGGTAAACATACTCAAATCCAAATTTTTCAAAAGATGTTGTTGTTTTTTAAATAGTTTATGGAAAGTCTTGCTAAATTTTCGTTAAAAATGTTTTGTTAAAAGACTTTACAATTCTCAGACACACTCAAACGTCTCAAGATAGTAATTTCCATTTGACGTGGTTTGTATATATATATCAGGGTTGCACGAAACTCCATCTTCCATTTTCCGTTTGAAAAAAATCGATTTCGTAATCCTGTAACCCTGATATATATATATATATTCCAAATTATATGAAAACTGTTCTAAAAATTACAAACAGTGTATTATGTAATTTTTAGTTTAAACAGTATGGCAAGATCACTATTTAGAACAACATTTTTTACGAAAAGTTGAACGCTAATAAAAAACTAGCCAAGAAACTGTTCTCAAATTAAATATTTTTTGAAGATTTTAATATTTTTAGAGAATTTGAAAAAATATAACAAACTGTGGTAGACAATATCTGTGTAAAGTAAATGTAAGAGTTATCGGACAAGCGTTAAAAAAGCGCATTATTTCCACTTGGCGTGGTTTTTGTAAAAACTGAAACATATTATCAAAATATAAGAAACTGAAAATTCATTTTCAAAACGTTTGAATTATTTACAAAGAAGCTTAATGAAACCGTGAAGCAAATATTTAACTGGTTTTTATAAGTTCTCTTCATTAAATCTGTTAGATTTCTTTAAAACTAGTATACGTTGGATTAGTTATTTTTATTATTAGGTCTAAAATTTAATTTCCGCGTTTTTTACGCATATTAAACTATAAAAAACTGGAGAAACTTAAACAAAACTTTTATTCAAAATAATTTCCTTCATTAATAACAACATTTTCCCAGAGTTTGGGGCAATATCCGTAGAGTACGGCGGGTGCGGTAAGACTTCCCATTTGAACAATTTCAGCGAATCCTTCACCGCTGGAGCAACAACCGGTCAGAGTAAGACCTTATTCCCGAGGATGTTGGGTTTTGCGGGCGAAGTTGTCAGTTCACCGAGAAAAAGAGTTCTGTCTTGTGAAGTTGTTTTTCTCTGCTCTTTGTTGCCCTCTGAGAGCTCATATGGCATTCATTTCCCTTCTTTTTGAATCTTCCCCACTGCTTTAAATCGCTGAGAAGTTGCTTTTTCCGTGACGCGGAGAGATGACGCGAGTTGCTCCTATGTCTGGGCCGAATCATCATCCAACAAATCCTGAAGTTCTTTGTTTTCAATTTTTTTGGCTGTCAGGATCGCTCTTTGCCGTTGACGTCAAAATATCCCGATTTGAAACACTGAAACCATGCTTGGTAGGTTCTTATGGATGGTACATCATCGCCGTAAGCTTGGACAAGCATTTGGTGCGCGTCAGTGGCATTCTTCTTGAGTTGGAAAAGGAAAAGAAGAGCTTCCCGCAAATGACGTTTTCCTGGCACAAAAATGGACATACTCTCAACCCAAAATAATGATTCTTTATAAAGTACGTGAAGAAAGTTATATATAAGTAGAAAGCTGATAATACAGAGAACAATATAACATAAAATTGTTATATAAAAATAATTTTATTTTGACAAAATATCAAAAACAAAAATAACGCGGAAATTTATTTCTACACCCTGAAATCGCGTTTTTAAACTCTCTCATGGTGTTTTCCGATTAGTTTTATGTGAGTTTTTTAGTTTTTTTTTTCAAAAATTCACAGAATATCAAGATTACTGGGTAAGTTAAGATTGAAGATATTTAATTGAATCGTAATTTTACTATGGAGTGTGACGTGCTAACTAAAACTTATTTAAGATTAGTGTGAAAGCAGCATATGGAGATATTCTCATTAATTTATTTTATTAACTGTTAATCATAAAAAATTGTTTATATAATGAATCTCAGCCCGCAATAATATGTTAGACGGGCTTGTACAGCGAACTCAGTATCATAACCTGACGTTTTTTTTGCATTTTCAACTTCCTATGGATACATGCGTGTATACACGTGTAAGTTAAAAAAAAAACAGTGACAAAAATCCAATTTAATTTGGAAAAATGTGGTAGGATAGCAATTACCTACATTAAATTAATATTTCAATGCTCGAGAACAAAGAATATACACACAATAATTAACTTTTACTACAACTTCACTCCTCAAACTGGAGGTCATTCATTGTGAAAATTGATCTTTGTTCAACTACGCTAATGAATCCAATCCAACCGTGTAAACCCAATACTTGTAATTTCCACAAACAATTGTTGAAAATCTTTAACTTTCTCTAAAACTACATTCCTCAACACACTTTCAGCAATCGTTTCTGTGTTGCAAACAAAATTGTAATGCCAATTAAGTTTTTTGTGCTTTTGAACCCCTTGAAAATTGTATTCTTGAAATGAAAGTAAAATGAGTTTCAAAGCGATTCGTGAGTATATAAAAGCCATTCATATTGTTGTTAACATCACTTCTTTTCGAAATGACTACAAGATTGGCATTTTCTATAATTTCCTTCCTTGCTGCAGTGCAATGGTATCTCTTATTTTTTGAAAAGTTGATATTTTAAAGTTGGTTTTAAGTGCTTATCCGACAGCGTCTGATTCATATGCAATGCCCCCACCACCACCACCAGCAACTGATTCATACGTGCAAAAGCCATCTTATTCGGTATATGATTAGTTTCAATTATCATTCTAATTTAATCATTAGGCACCTCCACCACCACCTCCACCAGCTCCATCATCGTATCCTCAACAACAAACCTACTCGGTTAGCTTGCAAAAAATGCCATGAAAAATGCGATTTAGGCTCCACCGCCACCTCCACCACCAGCACCGGCTCCATCATATTCTCAACCAGCCAGCATCCCGGTAGGTTGCAAATGTAATTCATTACAAATAATAACTCATAGGCACCGCCACCACCTGCACCAGCTCCATCTTCTTACCCTCAATCGCCCAGCTACTCGGTAAAATGAGGTAGAGTTATTGCTTCCAAAAAAATGTTCTAGGCTCCTCCTCCCCCAGCACCTGCACCAATGTCTTATGCTCAAAAACCAAGCTACTTGGTATCTAACAATCTTTTATAACACGTGAAAACAAATTCAGGCTCCACCACCACCCCCACCGGCTCCAGCTCCATCATCGTATCCTCAGCAACAATCATATTCGGTATGAATTATTTATAAAAGATAACTTATTCGGTTGTTATAGGCTCCAGCGCCCTCTGCTCCTCCAGCACCTTCGTATTCTTCTTCCGTTTCTGCTGGAGTTGATTCTGTAAAACGTTTAAATATAATATTGAAAGTATTTATTTATTGCAGTCTTCATTCGGCGCTGCTCCGGCATCTTCGGGCTATGGAACGGGTAGCTCATCTATTGTTGGTGGCACTCAAATGAGTTATAATACTGGATGTATGAAATTAACAATTATTGACAACTAAATTGTCCGTATTCAGATAACGCAGGAGTTAAGAGAGCAAAGGCTAGAAATGCTAATCATCATAAAGTTCAACGACAATTGAAGCTTCAGCCACTTCGTAGACACAAGTCTGCTCGTCACTAAGAACCTTTAGATTGTATTAATTGTAAATAATTAACTAAAAATTATAATCTGTACTTTATAAGCTTTCCAAATGTTTTAAAATCTACCTTGAAATAAATTAAAATTTATATTTTGTAGCTTAGACAAACTAGACTATTAACAAGGCTAAATAATATAAACTTTAAAAATTGGCTTAAGGAAAAGGTTTTTCCAAAATTATGACAAGAATTTTCAGCTTAACACTATTCCTCGTTATTGAAAATGCGTCAGATTTCTTCGATAAAAATCTATATTAATTAATTACTATTAGAAAACATTGATGAGTTCATAATTCCGTAACGAAGTCCGCGTTCCAACTTATTTTGCTCATTGAACGTATCGGAAAGTATCAATTCGAAGCAAAAGATTGAATATTTTCGAAGACAATTAATACTATCCAAAGAGTAATTTTATCCCAATCTTACAATGAATTTAAATTTCTCCTCTCATTAATTAGCCATCAGCTAATCTATTTTCTAATTTTCTAATTAGGATATGCTGGAAGATTGGTTTGTATATTTATTCTAAATGGAAACATTTCACCTTCCTCTCTTGATGCGGCTTTTCAAAATCTTATTAGGAACTTCCATTGTTTTACCATAACTTATTCTTAACTGAATCTTTAAATTTATTACCAATTTCGATGTAAAAATTATCTCAATTAGCTATAATGCATACGGAAAGGCCGGTCGGGCCGGGTAAAATCGGGCTGACCCCGACCGGAAAATAAAATAAAATGTTTACTTTTTTATAAGCATCAGAAATTATTTTCTGCACTTTTTCAAGTAGACTAATATCTGATTCCATCAAATCAGTAAGGTGGTGATTTAGTGGATTGACAGCCCTTTCAAATACGAAGTTAAAGTTTACATAGTTGTCGAAATGCGCTGAGAATTCTGATAAAGCACCATCCTTTGTAATGTTTCCTCATCATATCCAAATTCAGTAAGTCATTTTAAAAATATTATTCGCTGTTTCCGTTTCACTTTAACCCTCTCTTCATGCAAAAATTCACGTATTTCGTAATAATGTGTGCTTCTAGTTAGTAGAAAAGGGTTCCATGTTAAAATGAAGATTTTTTAAAATTAAGTTTTGTTTAAATAAATGATGTTGCGAACTTTTGGGATTGAGGGCCGATAAAATTAAAAATCTGTGGCCTGGCCTCACTTCCCAAGTACTCTAAATGAGCTTTTTCTATTCGTTTTTATAAAAAGCATTCTTTTCTTAATAAAAGATATTCTATACTATTATTTACTTGAAGGTTTATACTATTAGGGTGAACCACAAACTTTTTCCGATTTCCTATATATTTTTGTCCAATTGTTTTTTTTTACCAAATAAAGATTTTTATATACATGCGTTTGATACATTTTTAAAGATCTTGAACAGCTATATCATAATATATATATATATTAAAATTTTTAATTGGTCTTTTACTTAAATATTTTCACTTGTAGAGGAAACATGGACAAATCCGAAATTCGTGTTCTATTACGCCATTACTGGAAACAAGGCTTCTGCGGAACTGCAGCAGCAAAAAAGATATACGAAGGTCCCCGGTCAAAAATCTGTGCGGCAATGCAAATGCTGCCAAAACTTTTTATATCACATAACACAATTTAAAACGTTTTTCAGCGCTTAAAGTAACAAATAGTAAAATTCCTTTATTATATCATAAATTCCCGTATCGGTAATGTATATGATAATAAAAAACAATAACTAAAATGTAAAATGAATGAAATTGTAAAATGAAAATAAAACCTTTATTTTGATAATCAAAAAAATAAGCAATATAACAAGTACTTATATCTTATGAAATATTGTACAGATCTTTCCCATTTTTTATATCAATCGATAGAGCACATTTTTCTGGTTCGATTGATACCAAACACTAATTGTTTGCAATTGTCAAATTTGCAGAGTCGTTAATTTTCTGAAATCAAACGTTTTAAGCAAAAATCCATTCAATAATAAGCTTAAATGAGAAGATGCACATTATATGATTCCACAACAATGTACTTATACTGATATTAACATGATAAAATATTTATCATGGTGATTAAAATTCAAATTGACTAAATCTACCTAATACACTTTTTTCCCATATTTTTGACCGGGGCGTGGGAAGTTGAAGGCGAAAATATGGTCTCCGATCGTACTGTGCAAAGTTAGTTCAAAACATTTAAGATCTCGCGGACAAGACCCATTCAGGTCGACCTATGACAATAGATTCTGAAGCAATCCATGAAGCTGTGGAGACCAATCCAGTACACGAAGATTGTCGGCTGAGCTTGACATTCCTCAAACATCAGCTGTACGATATCTTTACGCCCTTGGGAAAGTCAATAGACACTGCCGAGAAGTACCTCATGCATTTACTGAAATTAAAGCTCAAAAACGTGTCGAGACATACCGAAAAGTGCTCGAAAATCTACAAGATTGCCGTTTTATTCGTAGAATTGTAACTTGTGATGAAAAGTGGGTCTACTTCAGTAATTAGGACAGACAAAATCAATGGTTGGAACCCAATCAAACGGCGGAACCGGTAGCACATGGTGATCGCTTTTCAAAGAAGACACTTCTGTGTGTTTTCTGGAATTTCGAATGCGTAATTTACTTCGAGCTAGTTCCAAATGGTCGGACCAATGTAAAACCGCACACCGCCAGACAAACGAAGAAAAACATCAAAAATCTCGACGCCATTGAACTTCTTCAACATCCAGCTTATAGTCCGGACTTTGCGCCATCTGATTATCACATTTTCCGATCCATGGTAAACTTTCTTTGTGGTCGTAGCTTCAATGACCTGGCCGATGTCAAAAACGGGAGCCGCGAGTTTTTTGCCTCTAAGAACAAGGAGTGGTACCGCAGCGGGATAGAACAACTTGCCGATAGATGGAGTTCAAGCCATAGAGTCAAATGGTATTTGAAGTGTGTATTGTATTATAATCGTCACAGTGTCTATTCGACTTTGAGAAAAAATGTTCTGAGCTCACCGAATGACTGAATTATTTAATAACTTCCATATGGATATTTTTATTATCACATATTTCCTAATTGTGGAAACAGGGTCAGCTGACATACAGCTGAAATGTCGTTTTCATAAATTTAAGAAAATAAAATCAGTTCTTCCAACTTAATGGAAAGTAATAAATTTTTTACAAATTTCAATTATAATAACGACATTTATCGTGTGAAACCTACCGGAATACAATTTCAACACATTACTTCAAATGTGAAACGTTCAAGTCATACATTGCAGAGTATTAACGATTATTTCTGAAAAAATAATTTTTCACCGAGTTTAGAAACAAAAATACAAATAATTATTTGGAAAATATTATGGGAAAAATATAGATTTCCTATAGGTTATACTGTAACGTTTCGAATTGTAGGCGTCTCTTGAATTATTAAAATTTATTTCACCTAATTGGTTTTTAAATGGACCAAAACAATTTTTTTAGTTTTATTGAATAAACGATCTCTCACCTTAACGAGAATTGTGTTTTGTTCAAACCACTTTCCGCAATTTTAGAAAGTGTTAAAATGAAAGTAAAACTGCATCACAAATAGTATTTAAGGGATGGTTTTAGAAATAGTTTTACAAGAACTTAAATCATGAACAGTGTCATCTTACTTTTGATCATTCCAGCAATTGTTGTGCAATGGTTCGTTTTATTTTCCGTTAATTATCTATATCGAATTGTAGTGCTTATCCAATCGCATCTGATTCATATCCAACTCCACCACCTCCACCGTCTGATTCCTACGTTGTAAAGCCTACGGTAATAAACAAATAATTTTCTTGTTGATAGAGGAAGAACTGGGACGCCAACTGGAGCCAACGATTTTCCGATTCTTACGCTTTTGTTAGTCTTTTTCAAAAAACATTTCTCACTGTAATTAAACTAGTATTGTCTTAAATTATCTAAAAGTATTAATATCTTCCTAAAAAGTTAGATTTGAGCACGTTTTCTGAGCTCATTTTATTATCCTACCAGTTGGTGTGCACTGGCTACTGAAAACACAGTTGCTACATTTTGTAACAACAAATTATATGTGAATAAATAAACATTGAACATTTAAGCAGCCAACGCGCACGTACGCATTGAAGCCTTCATACCCGGTAAGAAATAATAAACCTTGTTCTATTTTTAATTTTAATTTCAGACTCTCACCTCGTATAGCTCAAATGACGAATCCGTAAGATAAAACTGAGTTTAATATTAAAAATGGTTTAGATAACATCTTTTACCTCGTCTCCGATTGTTGGCGGATCTGCGATAAACTACGTTTCTGACAGTGAACCAAATAGAAGAAGAGCAAAGGCTAGAAGCTCGCTTAATCATCAGATGCAAAACAAAATGAAACTACAGCCAATTCGCCGCTTTCATAAATCTGCTCGTCAATAAATAAAATGTTCATTTAACTTGCTTTTGCTTTTAATTGTAAGTGTTTAATTAGAGTTTAATAAAATGCCTTTTGATAAAAATTAGAAAAATCTAATAATAATGGGAATTTAGTCTAAACAATCAAGTCCCGAAAATTCCCACCTGTTTGGTTTTAAAAAATGTTCAATCCATTTTAAAAATCATCCCTCTTAAAATTGAATCATCTCTCTTAATTATTAATCTTACTTTAATTCTTATCAGGATAGGATAGTATCTTTTGTGGATTATCTACCTAGTACATTACTATTCTTAACAAGATCTTTTTTGCACAACTTCATAATGATCAGAAGCTTTGGCACGAATTATAAAATATTAGGACTAAATATTAATTTCCGCGTTTTTTTGTTGTTATTTCCAAAAAAAATGCTTTCTTACGTACTTTATAAAGAATCATTATTTTGGGTTCAGAATATGTCCACCTTTGTGCCAGGAAAACGTCATTTGCAGGAAAGCTCTTCTTTTCCTTTTCCAACTCAAGAAGAAAGCCACTGACGCGCAGCAAATGCTTGCCCAAGCTTACGGCGATGCTGCACCATCCATAAGAATCTGCCCAGAATGGTTTCAGCGTATCAAAAGGAGATTTTGACGTAAACGACAAAGACCGATCAGGAGAGCCAAAACATTTTAAGACTAAGAACTTCAGGCTTCATTGGTTGAAGATTCGACTCCAACAGGAGCAACTCGCGGCATCTCTCAGCCTCACGCAGAAAGCAATTTCTCATCGCCTCACGCATAAAGCAAGCTTATGTATTAATAACAGTTTATTAATAATAACAATTGAAGAAATTAACAATACAATATGTGGGGGGGGGGGAGGTTGCGGCAACGGGACTAGGTGATGAGGTAAAAACGGAAACAACAATAAAAATAACACAACGGACCGTCTGACAATTTGAATGGCCTAAATGCGTAAGATTCCAAAGTGTATGCCCAAAACGAAAGTTTTTTTACACCACATCATAACTGGCGATGAAAATCGTGTGTTATTCCCGGTGAACCGAAAACTTCGACCGCAAAACCCAAAATCCACGTGAAGAAGGTCTTACTGTGCATATGGGACCGACAAGGAATTCTGTACTCTTAACTGCTCCAACCTGGCGAAACAATCACTGCGAATCGCTATTAACATCAACTAGTGCACTTACGGCATGAAATCGCAGTAAAAATACCCGAAGGGCGGGTCGACACAAAAAGGGCATATTGTTCATTACAAAGCTGCATTTTGCTCAACCTGTGAAGGATACGCTGAAAGAGTTCAAATGGGAAGTCTTACCGCACCCGCCGTACTCTCCGGACATTTCCCCGTCGGATTATCATCTTTCCCGGTCAATGGCTCATGGTCTGACGGAGCAGCGCTTTCGAGATCATCAAGACGTCAAAAATGGCTAGATGAATGGACTGCGGCCAAACCAGAAAAATTCTATCATGATGGAATCCATAAGTTGCCCCAACTCTGGGAAAATGTTGTTACTAATGACGGAAATTATTTTGAATAAAAGTTTTGTTTAAGTTTGTCCAGTTTTTTATAGTTTAATATGCGTAAAAAAAAACGCGGAAATTAATTTTTAGACCGAATATATCTTTTCGAAATGATTTCACATTTTCTGCACAAATTCAATTTAAAAAATCTTGTCAGTTATACTTTATTATGTTGCACTTAATTCTTATTAAATCACTAAATAATATTAAAATAAATAAGAATAACAAATCAATTATTCCGAAGATTGCTTGAAAGCAAAACACGTAGTTCCTTTTTGCTCAGTTTCACAATACAACTCAGTATTGACAATGTAGGAGAATGTTCCTCGTGAGCAAATTACATCGACTCTTCCACCAATAGCATCAGCAGCAGCAGATTGAATCTTTCGCTTAGATTCAGCCGTATTCTCGCTAATGTTCTGTAATTTATAATTTCTATGTATCAACGTTTATCAGAAATTGCCTCCAAGATGATGGTTTTCAAATCATCAGAGTTGCATTTTGGATCGAACACTGATTCATCCTCTCGTTTCACACGACGATATCCCTCTGACTGATCTACTCCCGTGTCTTCTTCCTCAACGATGTGTCGCTTAACTGGAGATGCATACGAGTTGAGCGGTTGTGCCTGTGGAGCGTAGGCAATTGGCGATAATCTTGCTGGGGATGAGCCATATCCGCCACCATATGAAGCTAAATTTGAAATATTTTTGAGAAGATGTGCATTATTCTCTATGAACCTAATGGTTGTGTGTAGGTTGGAGCAGCACGAGCATAAGGGCGTACTGGATATCCGGATGGTGGAGCAGCAGCAACCCCGCCTCCACAACCGCTAGGAGCTGGTGGTGGTGGAGCACAGGCTGGTGGTGCACTACATCCACAAGATGATCCTCCAAAGAAGAACGCCTGAAATTGAAATTTTGTTTCAAAATAGCGAACAATTTGGTTGGAATATTTTTCAGTTTGGAACGATTAAGACGAGCTAAATGGTTTGAGCGTGTATGATTAATATCGACGTGTATATTTCCGCAAAGCAACTATTGACCTTTTCAGAGATCGGTGCCTAATGATGAAGAGGCATAGACGGAAAAGTCCTTTGTGGCCGTGTGACAGTTCATCCAAGACTATCTTTTTTCTTATTTTTTGCTCTCTCATTAGGTACCGATCTCTGAAAAGTACAATATATTTGTTCTAATTTCTCTGAAATTCTCTGAAAGCTCCTAGAATCATTTAAGATAATTATTCTTTAATTCATGTGTTAAGATGATTATTGATTATAAGTTTGTATTTAATTAAAATGGCAAAGAAGAGTGCATTTAATATCTAATGAAGACAAATTTCGCACGAAATGTTGTATTTTTAATACGTCAAAGATTGTAAAAAATCTACATTTTCAGTTGACCTTCTAACCCAGCAGGATCGAATATTCCTTTTTCAGACTTCAAACATACACGGTATTTATTAAAATCTTTAAAAATTGAAATGTTATATACGAAATGTTATTTTCTTTGACTAAAGGATTGCCAATAATTATCCGGACAAACGTTTGGCGCTATGGCACGCCCTCCTGACGCACTTGTAATGCGTCCATACAATATTTGTTTAATATTACATTATCATTTACTTGTTTTTCAAGTTGCATCCCAAATTTGCTCCGTTTTTAGAAAATGGTGAAGGCTACAGTCCATTTATCTTCTATTTATCGTGCGGCTTAAGCAAAATGTGATTCCTAGAAGTATCAGTTAGGGTCTCGTAGTGCCGAGTAACACGTATATTATACCATCAAACGTTACCTGGATCTTGGTACAGTCTGGACGGAGAAGACAAACTTCTGTGATTACCCCTCGCACGTGTTTAAGGTGTTCAATCAAAAATCAACATTGGAGCATGAAACAGATGGCTACTGACATGAAAATGAGTCACAGATCAACGGAAAAGGTCATCAAAAGTAAGCTCAACATGATCTATTATCGAGTCATATAAGCTGATATATTGTCGGATACCGGAAAACAAAGAAATACAAAGAATAAAAAAAAATAAAAGCATAGAATCTCAGAATCATCGAGTGCTTGCCAGTACTTCCCAACAAGATTGTGAGATGGATAGGATTGTTCATCGAGTGTCACGTCCCACTTCCGTTATGGTATTCGGAGCCATCTGCTCAACTGGCAGTTGCCCACTTCTTGGGTGGGCAAGGAGTGACGATAAACAAAGAAAGATTCTGTAAAAGAATTTGGTCTGTTTGGCCAAGAAAAACAGTTCGACGGAAACAATTTATTCTTTGAACAAGACGATGCCAAGATGACTCAATAGTGGTACGAAACACACTGGATGAGTCAACCGAATGTCTTGCTTCATCACCCGACTATTTCGTGTGGGAAACCTTTCTGGTGAAGGCCAACGCTAAAATCAAAGTGCCACGAAGACTATGGTCCAGTGGTCAAGAAAACTCAGACTCTGGTCCAAAAGGAGTGACAAGGGGTGTACGTAAAGTCGACCGAATGGCCTGCTTCCTCGTTGGATCTGAAACCGCATGACTATTCCGTGTGGGGATTCTTGTAGGTGAAGACCAGCGCTAGTCTCCCACCCCCCCCCCCCCCCCCCCTGAAGTTTCGAGGGATTTAAGAAGACTCTGGTAAAGCAATGGGACAATCTATCTAACGACTACCAGCGCACAATCATCGACGCCTATCCGAACTGTCTGAAAGCTCTCATGGTTGAACAAGGCGGCCGGGTTGGACATAATTAATGAAACTTTATTTGTATTGTATCAATTAAAAATTTGTCAATCTTTTCTCCTTCTTAAGTTTGGTTCTTGAGTTTCATCAATGTAGTCCGGGAAATTATGACCTGTTTATCTTTCAACAGCACGCCAACTGATACGATAATAAAAGGAGCTCAGTAAACGTGCTCAAATATAACTTTTTGAGAAGATGTAAATGTTTTTAGATAGTTTTAGACAAGCCTAATAAAATTGTAGCTAATGTTTTTTTTTATAAAATCTTATAAAGTTTCAGAAAACCGCTCAAAAATCACAAAATCGCTATTTACATTGGGGTGCAACTGTATAGGATATTCTATTTAGAATTTAGAATATAATTAACTATTGTTTGTACACTTAATCTCTTTTAAATCTATTTCAGCACTATAAAGCGAAAATCATTATAAGATTCTCATAATTTAGCTTGAATTTATTCAAAATACTACAGTACATTATACTTTTATTTAAAAATAAATCAAACCTCGACATTGGCAATAGCTAGCAGAAGAGCTGTCACTTTGATAATCATTATGCTTAAAAAATAATTATTAATAATTAATACAAAGAGAGGGAATTGTTCAAGTTTAAAATAAAATAAAATTATCAGAAAATAATTAAAATTGAATTATACGACATTCTAGCTGGTTATAAATTAATACGCTTTTATAAACGTTTAGGTATTCAATCAGGACTATATATCATCACTTAAATTGCCAATGGAAAGGAGGAGTTTCTCGTTTATGAATGCAAGATTAAAAACGAAAAAAATCCAAATAGAAAAATAATATACGAGATCTAATTTTTGTTCTGATTCTTTCAAGTTGTGAGATGGACAATCATATCTTCCAGTTCCCTTTATTGTTTTAGCTTCCTCGTTATCTTATCCATATGACATAATCGGAAGAAAATGTAGCATTGTATTGAAAGCAGCTTAATAAACCTGTTTCAACGGATGATTTTTGGGATTTGAATGAATTTCATCAAAAAAAACATGCAATGAAAATTGTTTTTCAAGTTATTCCTGTCATATATAACAGGTCTGCGGAAAGGTTTTTGTGAATTCCAAATGCAATTTTCAAGAATTTTAATATTTGTTCATAATCCAGTTGTAGTAAGAGATAAGAGAATTAAAAATATCAAGAATTGTTTGTGACTAAATGTGATAAGAAATTTTTATGGATTTTTATTCTGAACTTATCAATAATTATTTAAAATAATTCCCAGTTACGTAATTTAAAAATTGGAACAATGTCAGTTTTGTTGGTTTTTTTCTTGATAGTTTAGCATTTCACAAGAATATTGCAATTACCTATATTAGAAATATGATTCGAAATCATTTTTCATGTATAGGCAATGTGTCGACGGTGCGACGCCGGTCTTTGGCTCGTGCCGGCACGAGAAGTATGTCTGAGGCTGAAATAACAACAACAAGACTGTTTACGATAATTGGCACAGGACCGACGACCTTGGCATTTAGGAGCTCTACAGCAAAGTGCTATTTTGGGAGAGTCATTCCTATATTCTGCTACTAATGTTAATATTATACTGAATAAACTATTACTTATATTCTGATCTTCTAAAACTCGACACAATGTTTGTGAGAGAGTCATGTTCAGTGACGGTAACTTAATAAATTAAATTCTAAAAACTGAAAATACAAATTCATTTTACATAAAAGATAAAATTGTTCATTGTTGATAGCTTTTCTTGATTGAATTATCGATGTATTGTGATAAAGTTGAACCAGTTCGTATAGATTCTTGGCATAGACACAATTAAATTAAGAATAGCGATTTAACACGTTCTTGTAATGAAGCAAATAAATAATTCAATTAGTTGAAACTATTGTAAAATATGGAGCTCAACATTATATGATTTCGTTAATGTCATTATAAGGTATTTTAAATATTTGACTTAAATTTGATAGCTCTATGCTACACAGCTGGAGCGCAGTACAAAAATTTCTGGATTTTATCCTAATTTTCTATGAGAAATGTCCTTCAGTGTTTGAATAAAGCTCTTTAAACAATGTCGTCGTGCTCGATATTCCTCGATAGTCGGCCTAGCTCGATATTCCTCAAACATCATTGGAACGACATCTTCACGCCCTTGGGAAAGTCAATAGACGCTGCCGAGAATTACCTTATGCATTGACTGAAATTCAAGCTCAAAAACGTGTCGCGACTTGCTGAAAACTGCTCGAAAATCCATGAGATTAGCGTTTTATTCTTAGCATTGTAACTTTTGATGAAAAGTAGGTCAACTTCAGTAATCCGTACAGAAAAAATCAAGGGTTGAAACGCTTTCAAACAGGGGAACCACTAGCGAAACGTGATTGTTTCTCAAAGAGGGCACTTCTGTGTGTTTGGTGGAGTTTCGAAGGCGTAATTTACTTCCAGCTAGTTCCAAATGGTCGGACCAATGTAAAACCGAACACCGCCAGCCAAACGAAGGAAAGTATATATAATCATTGAACTTCTTCCACATTCAGCTTATAGTCCGGACTTTGCGCCATATGATTATCACCTTTTCCGATCCATGGCAAACTTTCTTCGTGGTCGTACTTCGTGGTCGTACATGTGGTCGTACATCTTCGTGGTCGTACCTGGCCGATGTCAAAACGGGAGCCGTGAGTTTTTCGCCTCTAAGGACAAGGAGTGGTACCGCAGCGGGATAGAAAAACTTGCCGATAGATGGAGTTCAAACCATAGACGTCAAATGGTATTTGAAGTATGTATTGTATGATAATCGTCACACTGTCTTATCCACATTGAGAAAAATTGTTCTGAGCTCTCCGAATGACTGAATTATTTAATAACTTCCATATGGGTATTTTTATTATCACATATTTCCTAATTGTGGAAACAGGGTCAGTTCTTTCAACTTAATGGAAAGTAATAAATTTTTTTACAAATTTCAATTATAATAACGACATTTAGGTTCAAGCCATAGAGTCAAATGGACTTTACTTTCAAACCTAATTGCTTTTCATGTGTTGTAAAGATATGTTTAAATTTTTAATAAAAAATCGGTAAAAAATTTTGGTTCACCCTAATAGAACATAACATTTCTTGCGATATTTTTAAGTATAAATTACAATCTTTTTATTTTCACACTTTGTTTAAAATTATATTTAGAAACATTTATTTGATTTATACGGTATAATACAGACAGAAAAAGAAATTTAAGTACAAGTTTTGTTAACCGACGCTGATTTTAGTTTAACACAAACCAGAGTACATAAATAAATGATTCGCTATGTTTCAGATATGTGCAAAAACAGTATCGTTCAACAAAAAATCGGAGCATAGGTTATGTTTCATATGCCAGACAAGTTTGTCCATTTTTTTGAACATGACAATAAATGTTGGAAGAAATTAAAAATGAGAAGTCATTATCACTGCAAATTATATCAAAATTGTAGCCGAACGTCTTTTTGGCAGATTTTGCGATGTGTAACTTTGAAATCGAGATGCTATTGGTCATCGACTGAAATAGTTTTACATTTGTTTTCAATTTTATAAAGTCTAGTTTAACAACTCTACTCATTTGAAAAAGAAAACAAATTCCGAGAAAAACTCAAATAACTGTAACCAAATTACAATTTTTTTGATCAATCTTACCTCTATCATAATGTCGCGTAGCATGTCACTGGAACATTTCTCATTGGATTCTATTAGAGTTCCGTATGCTTTACTACTCATTTCGGCTCCTTTTTTCATTGATTTATATGTTTGAATAGTAGATTCGAATTCATTCAATGCCTCCAACTGAAATTATTAAAAATACCAAAATCAAATTCAGACATATACGTCAGGATCCATCGCCTCTTCTTTTGGTTCCACTTTAATCTTTCTAGTCTTCGGTCTCGGTTCATCGTTAATTTCTACGTAGCTTCTAAATGAATCTAAATAAGTTATGTGATAATATGATAATTTGTGATAGACACTTAACTTTAGATGGTTCCACCATTACTTGAGGAGCATGGCGAGGAATTGAATAAGTACGTTCGATTGGGATTTGATAATCTAATAAAATGTATACGCTAAATTAGAAATTAATAGTTACTTGATAACGGAGTTTGATATCCATTTCTTGGAATCGGCGCATAACTGTTAGTATACGGTGTCTCGTATTGACTGTACATTTTTGGTTGGGCGTAGTAAGATGGAGTATAGGACACTGGATTATAAGAAGAGTAGACTGGTTGACTTAGACATGGAGCAGGCTTAAAATACAAGAAAGTATCAATTTCCAACAAAAAATAGTTACAGGCGGGCAAACGGGTTGAGCACGAACGGCTGAGCAGGGACAAGCTTGTCGACATCCGCATGAACCACCGAAAAACATTGCACTAACGCTGGTTGCCAAAATAAACAGTACTATGACAATATGCGACATAGTAATGCTGGAGAATATTCTGAAAATGATCTATAGGTTGGTTCTAGCATTGCTGAATTATAATTGGGAGTGAAAGTTGAAAAGAATAATTTTGGGCTTTGAAACAGATACCTGACTGATGACTTCTCTTCAAACAACCAAAGAATATATTATAAGTAACTTTTTCAATTATGCTAACCATTTGTGCGGCAATTATTTGACGAAATGTTTCGCATAAAGATTCATCAAGTGGTTCAATGCGAACGAGTTTATATAATTTGGTTTAGTGGCAGAATATTTGTTTTATCTGAAATTATGACAAATATATCAACTGATGGAAAGTTTCCCGTCTAGTTTTCGATATAGAGGAATATAAGATATGTAAAAAAATTCTTGAGGTTAAGTAAAATATCTAAACGCTGTTAGATGCAGTACCGGTCAAAAGGTTGTAAACGCGGGGTTTTTCGAGCATAACTGGTTTTCGAGAGCCGCTATTGAGCCAAAAATTTTTACCAATTGCTACTGAAATTTTTAGAAAATTTAAGGACAAGTGCCATACAAAAATAAGAAAAAATAATATAAATCATTCGTAGAATTATACTCGAAAACCCCCGCAACCTTTTGATCGGTACTGTATTTTACATTTCTCGTGGTAAAGATAGGATAATTTATTTTTTTATTCAATCAAATATTGTCAAGCTTTATTTTTTGATACAGGCAAAAACATATTTTTTTGAAATTGGCACGACAGTTATTCAAAAAAGCTAATAATAAGAAACCAGAAAAGACTAAAAAAAACTGCTTTTTTCGTATTTCTTTTAATAAATCACACTTTGAAAATAATCAGATCTCAAAGTATGCTGACTCTTTTGGAGGCCCGTTCGCTATTGTACAATGATAATTAATGCTCCACTCGCACAACTCCATTTTAAAGAAGTTAAACTTGAATTTACAATAGTTGGCCTCCAAAAATCTTCAATAATGAAATTCAATTCTTACGGTATATGGTCAATAATACGATGCGTGTCAGTCCTGTACAACTGTTCCACTGTTTTTTTTAGATTCAATGATAACTTTCACGCTATTGAGAAAAATGAATAAGACTCGTTATCTTGTCCGATAGTAAATCACGAAAAACTTGAAATTTCGAGACCATTACCGTGAAATATATATTTATATAATTTCAGTGTTTAAATGCACTGAATTCACTATTTAATTTCGGTTTTAGTAATTAAAATATTGAAATCTTACTATATAGTATTTAATCTAAATGTTTTGCTCACCTACATTTACCTGTTTTATCATAGAATTCCTAAAATAAAACTTCGCTGATTTGTTCTGTATCAGTGATTTGAGGGACCACGCTTTTTGGAATTTCGGGCTGGCTCGACCTGAAAAATTTAAAGTTTTAAAACCCAGACTATCCCTTTTTATCTACGCGGGACCCGGGACCTTGACAGGAGAGACTTTTTTGTTCCACTCTTAACTTTTCAGCAAACTTTACTTACTACTTTGGATACTTTGGAGTTCGAATCAACCTCATAAGCGGTTGCGAACTATCTCCCTCCATCTCGAACGACTGCATCTCGCCAATGTAGACCACGTCGTTTTCTTCTGGAGCATTCCCAATCTTCTTCTTCCGGATGTGCATGTCCTTGATTCATGGTCCACAAACTCGGCAACACGCTCCTTGACCCGCTTATCCCACCTGTCTTTGGGTCGCCCTCTCTCGTCGCCCTCCCGGCCCACTGTAATTTTTAATCTTGGTAGTAAAAATTCGCAGAATTAGATATTTGTTTCATCCTATAAATAAATTTGGCCTTAACCGTGACGGGCCCGTGACTTTAGTTTTCTCCACCCGGGTCTCGTGACCGTGAAAGGGATTCCTTTTTTTAGTAAAATACCCGTGTCTGAGGGACCGGTGGGAGTCCCTTCCATCAGCTAATCGATAAATTGATTAATTGATGAATTGGTACGTTTTTAATATGTTATTTAAAGGATTGTGTAACCTAAAAACTTGGAACAGAGTGTTATAGTATATAATCGTTTATGCATTCGTTCAATTTCATTATTTAATAACTGTAATTACGATTTTTCTCAGCTCTCATAAGGGTTCTAAAAGGAATTTAAAACCCATTTTAGTACATTTAAAGATGTCTGCCGATATGAAATTTTTTCCGCAAACTATTAGTCTCAAAACGAATAATTTTTTTAAAGTTTCATTAAAATATACTTCCCTTGTCATACACCTAGAGAAAAACATAAGTTTCACTACATTTTAAGCTATAATCCTCCAGCATATCTATAACATTTTATGTGGCTACTCCAATTGAAAATAACGCTTGAATTCAATATGCAAAATACTTTTCATAAATCTTTATTTATTTCTTGACTAGCAGTATGTAAGATAATCTGAATTGAACTTCAACTATCTAAAAACATAAATAGAAAATTTAGTATTTTTTTGATGAAAAATGTTTCTGAACTCAATGCAGCTTTTATTGGCAAGTCATCTTCTATTTGGCTGGTTTAGACCGTCCAGGTAATAGTAGTCTTATGTGTTCTAGAATGAATGTAATATGTATAAAGTTGTTGACCAATAACCCATTAATTGGAAAATTCAAATAGACCACTGAAAATTTTTATTTTTTGTATGAACATCTCTTTCATTCTCCTTTTGCATTCCCGTATCGATTAATAACCTTTTATTGTCGTGTTCAGAGATCGGTGCCTAATAGAAGAGGAAAAAATTAGGATGGAATGAGGTTCTCGTTTGGACCGCCATTCTTTTTTACGAAATTATGAGCAGCACACATTGAAGAGGAATTGACGAAAAAGTTGTTTGTGGCCGTGTGGCTGCCCATTTTCTCTTCTTTTATTGCTCTTCCATTAGGCACCGATCTCTCAAAAGGACAATATATTTGAAAAAATTTTTATAAATCTCGTGTTTCAATCCATCCTTATCACATTAACAACTAATAAAAGAAAAAAGATTTCCCAAATATGCGCTCGATTGCAAACTGTCTGCGGTTTTGTTGCATCCTTTTTTTTGTAATTGGTTTGTTATTTTCTAGATTTGTCATTTACTTCTTCCGTTAATCTTAAGCTTAGTTTTATTGTATCAATTTTCTTTAAAAATATTAAAATTGGTGGGAAGTTAAAGCAAAAAAAAAACGATTTTAACAACATCTAAAACATATTCTTCAATCTATTTAAGCAAAAACAGGATAGAACGAGCATAAACAAGAAAATAATCATAAAAATTAAATGAAAAAATAATATTTGAATATTTGAAAAGTGCGCCACATTTTTCGGTGGTAATCGCTTTTTTGCGACGACTATAAATTATTTAATAATCTGTTTATTAAGTATATTAAAATACTTATTCACCCCAAATTGTGTGGTAATAGAATGAGCTCAGAAAGCATGCTCAAATTTAAACTTTTAGAAAGATATTAATATTTTTAGATAGTTTAAGAAATGTTTAATTAAATTGCAGTAAAAACTTTTTGTTATAAAGACGTAAAAATTTACACACACGTTTAAAAAAAAAAGCTATTTCGATTTGGGGTGCTTATTTTATTTATTGAGTGTATGGATTCAAAATGACGTTTTGGATGAAAAAAATGTTTTTTAATTTAACTTACAGTGAGAGAGAATTTTGCAATGTTCTTATTTTGTACTAATAATTATATGTATTTCTACCACTATTCAAATCATTAGTATAACAATAAAATATAAAATTATTTATTTGTTTCCTTAACGTCATTTAATACTAACCCGTTTAAAATATAAATAAAATAAATTTGATGGAAATAACAACAACAATAAATGGGAATTAAGATAGCCTTTGCAATGAGTTTGTTACATATTATAGAGTTATATATTCTGATTATTCACTATACAATATTATTATTATTAGGGAAGTCTTTTAGTGTTCTTAGAATCCAGCATCTGTCATTTGTTGCTGCATTGTCTCGTCAAATTCAGCAGTTTGGTCGACTTTCAATTCCTTTTCGAATTGTTGCACGGATGGAAGAAGTCGTCGCGGTAAATTGTTGAGCATTGTGTTTTCAAGAACCTGTATTGATGATCTATTGTTTTGTTCTGCGCCGCTAATTACCTTCGAATAAGTGCCTTTGTTGCAAAGAGGTGTAGTGCAAACACAAATCAATGAAGCCTTAAATCATTCAGCTATATAATTGAATTATGGATATAGTATGGTTTCATAAACATTCAAGTTCGTGGTTAATTCTATGGTATAAATGAATGAATGACAAACCTGTTCACCGGGGTAGGCTGGCGGTCCTGCTATTTGACGTTTTTTTCTCTCACCAATGTTAATCTGAAACATTGTTTATATTATTAAAATACATCATTAGTTTTAATAATTTATTCTAATTCAAAGTCGTGTGAATGCTTTCAAACTATTCGGTGGAAAAACTAAAATTTTAAACTGTCAGCACGAAAATTAAAATATTAAAAAAATGAAGCTCCGTTTACATACTCGAATTTAATGTTTTAATATAAGTTTTGGGGTTTTAGATGTTAAAAAAAACCCATATACTAGACAGTAGACAAGCTTTAGCACGCTTAAGAAGAAATTTAAAACATACATTTAAATATAGGAAAATCGTCATTTAAAATTGGCATGTGCCAGGGAGAATAAGGTGCATGAGAATATAGGGAATTGATAGTTCATTTTTGGATTAATTTCAAATGATCTCAATGAGAATGTGAAATAAATATTCAATGTATTTTAATAATTTCCTGATAAGAAATTAAAAATGAAAATATTTATTCGTCATAATTTTATAATAAGAAAGGGAAGTGTTTTAGGTCGGACTCTCAGATTTTGATAAAAATTTGCAGGTAGATTCCTTATGGCTTGATTAGTATACTGACAAAATATTAGAACCCACAAAACGGTTTAAGTAGGTAAAAAATGGGTAAGTTATTTTCGTCCACGCTCATAGTTTTTTTGTAAATTGACGTAAACCTTAAATTTTGTCAAATTCTATATTTTTAGAACAGATTCTCGTGCTATAATATTTTGAACCTCAATCCGGATAACCAGTTAAATATTACTAAAAATTATATTTTGCCTGATACTCAAAATACAAATTGGAGATAACAACAACTATGCTAAATATTTAAGTTATTTATAATTTAAATTAGCTAAAACTACCACGTGCTTGATTTCTAATACTATTCCTCCGTGATATATCTATTTACACAATGGATTTGAATTGTTAGGTAATATTTTAGCGAGCTTCTTTGGGAATTGAGTCATGTTTAACTCATTGTACATTGTATAGATAAAGCTCACGCACGTCAACTGGTATGTTAAGGAAATAGGCTCAGTAAACGTGCCTAAATCTAACTATTCGTAAAGGTATTAATATTATTAGACAGTTTAAGACAAGTCTAATCAAATTGTAGGAAAACCTTTCTTGTTAAAAGGTTTAGACACGCTTAAAAATGCGAAAATCTTTATTTAAAGTTGGCGTGAGTACGCCACCCGCAAATATTGCACGCCAAATCGAAATAGCAATTTTGCGATTTTTAAACGTGCGTGAAAATTTTCACATCTTTACAATAAAAAGTGTTTACTACAATTTAACTAGTATTGTCTTAAGCTATCTGATACTATGAATGTCTTTCTGAAAACATAAATTTGAGCATTCTTATTGAGCTCTATATTTTACCATACAAGTTGGGGTGTATTGATTTTGCAATATTCAATTTCGAAGTTCTTCGAGGAATTCACAATGAATTGTAAGTGGATTGTGATTATTTAGAGTCAGACGATCCCTATATCATCATAGACTTTGGGTCAATGTGCGTCTAAAACATTAAAAAAGACTTAAATTTTACTATACCGGATGGTGTGTATAGCGCAATGCACTTATAGATCATTACTGGTTGAAATTCTAAACCAATAGCTGCTCGCTTGTGAATATCCTACTCACCAGTGATGGACGGAATAGAAATTTTCAATTCGGGAATATGGAATACGGAGTTCCGTCCATCACTGATACTCACCTTCCACATTAATTGAAAGACCGACCAGCTTCAGACAATATTTTTTATCTTACTGATCGTTTATTAATTAAAGGCTCGCCAAACCAAAATCATATTAATGTTATTTAATAATATTCCGCAATTCTCAATCATTTAGATTTAACCAAAATTGTCGCACGTATGGTAAACAAACAATTGAAAAAAAAACAATTAATTTCGTTTTCTTTCAAAACTCGTTTTATAATTTGCAATAAATCGTATTGTACTTAGGAAACGGTTTTAGAAGGTTATTGAGATTGTAATTTAATCAACTGAAAAAAGACGTCAAACTATTACAATATTCTTATGCAGATGTGTTTGTTGAGTTTTCTATGTTATAAGTGATAAATATAACACTCAGTTTGTTATTTATAGCAAAATATACCTATCAGCACTGCACGCCAAATTTAAATAGTGATTTTCCGATTTTAAAAAGTGTGTAAAAGTTTTTACGGTCTATCTAGAAAATTCGATTTTCGATAGTTTATACAAAATATTCTTAAACTATCCAAAAATATTAATATCTGTCAGCAAAGTAAGATTTTAAAACGTTTACTAAGCTCATTTTATTACCACGCAATTTGGGGTGGTACTGTAAAACAGTTTTAATGAAAAACCTCATATTTTTTCTCGTGCATCTGATGAAACATGATTTTGAATTTTTGCGAAACATCACGAATAGATTGTTGAAACAGTTTTTATAATGAAAATTAAAATTACACACCAAATTAAATGTTTGTTTTTTTTATTTAAGACAGTATTCCATTACTCAGCTTGAATGTAATTTTTGTCCAGCTAAAGGATATAATAAAAACTATCCCAAGCAACAGCACGCCAGATAGAAATAACGAATTTCGAAATTTTAAGCGTGTATGAAATCTTTTATGTCTTTTTAACAAAAGTTTTTTTTCGCCACAATTTAACTATGATTTTCTTAAAATATATAAAAAATACTAATTTCTTTCCAGAAAGTTAGATTTGAGCATGTTTAGCAAGCTGACCACACCCGTTGACCTGCAACAGAAATATCGCCGGTAAAATTATTCTGGGTGGTCTAATAATAAGCAATGCTTAAGCTCGGAAAATTTTTGATAATGTTTTGATATGAGTCTTATAGTATTAAACCAGATTTATTGCTCCCGGCATCTATAAACGCTGAACAAGCTCTAATAACTTATTTTTATAAATTGGTTGGGAGCGACTGTAGCACAAATTCTACGTCGTTAAATCGCAATGATAGCTTATCTAATAGTTCAAATAATTTTCTTTCGAGAGCCTGATCTAAATTTTTAAAACGATTTACAACAATAGAATTGATATATAATCAAAATAAAAGAAATTGACAATTCTAATTTTATTTTCATAAAAAATAAAAGTAATAAGTTTTATTTTATCAAGAAATTTTGATGAAATATAATGAAAAACAGAGAAATTATTAACATAAAATGAATATTTGCTTCATAATCTCTTTGAGACCATTGAAAATAATTCAAAAATCTTGAAATTGAATTTTCAATTTCTTATATTTTGATAATGTATATATATATATATACATAAATTTCTGCTTTACAATATCGAAATATAAAAATTCGAATTTACCTAATCTCAACTTATAGTGGCTTGTATCTATTTAAATATTTATTACCAATTAATTAAAATAAGGAATTCGGATGGAATCGTAACATAAGAACAAAAATACTCAAAACAAAACATCACTGACCTAAAACGACTATATCTAAGTAGCAGATTTAGCTTCTGCACTGAGTATCATATTTTATAGTACAGAGGCTATATGTGAGAACGTATTTATCCGTTAAACGGCATCCCAAACGAAACCTTTAAATGGTGAGCTCAGAAATTATGCGCAGATATAGTTTATTGATCAGAAAAGTGGTAACTTGTATATTTTAAGACATGTTAATTAAATCTACGAGAAAGGCATTCTGAAATTAAGACAGGTTAACTTGTAAGAATAATTCAAATATTAGAAAATGTTAATTGCAAATTGGCGTGAAACAGTATTGGAAAATTAATTGCCGTTTATAGTAAATTACCAATATTTTAAAATCTGTTTTGTTTTAAAATATTATTCCTTATACAAACTTCTTTAAATTTTATTATAAAAGTAGTTTAACAACAATTTTCCATCGTCATTTAACAGATAAATAAATTTTGCATACGAGCTCAGACAGGGACTGGCGAATTTTGAATCAGCCATCAGTCCATAAATTGATTCTATTGGCTTTCGCCACACTATGAGTTATTAATATTAGAATTATAACACCTAAATTAAATAGAAATCTTATATAGTTGCACACCAACCGGTAAGAAATGAATAGTAGATTAGTAAAGTCTCTATAATCTAATACTTCTCAAAGACATTAATATTCAGAGGTACTTTAAGATGAGCCTGATAAAGTCACGTGAAATAGCCGCTTATAATTTACACGAAGAATTTTGAAAGATACACTTAAATATTGTAAAATATTAGGTTGAACCAAAATTTTTTTTTCCGGTTTCCTATATCTTTTTGACTCATTGTTTTTTTTTGCCAAATAAAGATTTTGACAATGAAAAAACAATGAAAAATCCGTGAAGCTGTGGAGACCAATCCAGTACACGAAGATTGTCGGCTGAGCTTGACATTCCTCAAACATCAGTTGTACGACATCTTCTCGCCCTTGGGAAAGTCAATAGCCGAGAAGAACCTCATGCATTGACTGAAATTCAAGCTCGAAAACGTGTCGAGACTTGCCGAAAACTGCTCGAAAATCCACAAGATTACCGTTTTATTCGTAGAATTGTAATTTGTGATGAATAGTGGGTCTACTTCAGTAATTCGGACAGACAAAATCAATGGTTGGAAAATGTGATCATTTCTCAAAGAAGGCACTTCTGTGTGTTTGGTGGAATTTCGAAGACGTAATTTACTTCGAGCTAGTTCCAAATGATCGGACCATCGATGCAGACCTCTATTGCGCCCAACTTGATCGAATGTATGAGGCACTTGACGAGAAATATCCAGAATTGATCAATCGGAAGCGGATACTCTCTCAACAAGACAACGCAAAACCGCACACCGCCAGACAAACGAAGGAAAAGATCACAAATCTCGACGCTGTTGAACTTCTTCCACATCCAGCTTATAGTTCGGACCTTGCACCATCTGATTATCACCTTTTCCGATCCATGGCACAATTATTCGTGGTCGTAGCTTCAAAGACCTGGCCGATGTAGAAAACGGGTGCCGCGAATTTTTCGCTTATAAGAACAAGGAGTGGTACCGCAGCGGGATCGAACTTGCCGATAGATGGGTTCAAGCCATAGAGTCAAATGGTCTTTACTTTGAAACCTAATTGTTTTTCATGTGCTGTGTAATTATGTTTAAATTTTTAATAAAAAATCGAAAAAAATTTTGGTTCTCCCTAGTAGTCTTTGCATTTGGCATGTAGTGCAATCGGAGAGTTTGATGTTTTGTATTTAAAATAATGTGAGGAATATTCACTTACGCCAACTGAAATCTTAAAAATGGGTCATAAATCTGCTATAAATAAAAAATAAATCTGCTATATCTGTTATAAACTCATAAATCTGCTATAAACTTTAAATTTTGTAAAGATTTTAATGTTTCCTGATACTTTAATTAATAATTTCTAAAGTTACGGTAAAAGTGGATTATAATTTCCACGTAGGAATTAATTTTAAAAAAAGGTTTAAATAATGGAAAATGTACATTTTCAATTGGCGTTTTCACTTACACCATCAAAGTTCTGGCACATGCTTGCTCCAGGCATCATCATCAAGTATTCGTAAATTGGCGTATTTGGTGGTGTACAGAACTTTCGCACGATTTGTCGTCCGTTTTGATAGGTAACTGACATTGAACATGATGAAGAATTTTCGCATATTGTTTTCTATAGCGGTACTATATATATTCTTGAAAATATAAGATTAATTTACCCTGTCAATACATGGCGCATTTCCACGTCTCATTGTGTTGCACGTATAGCATTCAAAGGTCAATGCAATTGGAACGAATGCCAATAATACTGTGAAGAAAATAAAGTGCATGCTGAAATATGAGTGAGTTTTAAATATTGCAATATATAAATACTAAATAATAATGACGATATGTTAGATGGTACAATATAAATAGATTTATTGTCTATCCTTAGTGTTGTTTACTAAATTAACAATATTAATAATAATAATAATAATAATAATAATAATAATAATAATAATAATAATAATAATAAGACGATTGGGAATTGTAAGAATATATAACTTTCATTTTACATCATTATCTCAATCATTCGTCAGAAACTCGCCTGTTTGTCTTTTTTCAGAATCTTTTCGCACTAATTGTTTTTATCTAATTATAATGATCTATATAATTGCGCCGATTATTAGTTATTTATAAAACGCAAAGTATTGGAATAAAAAGAAAGGAATGAAGGAGAAGCTGTTTGGAATAAGAATTGAATTGGTTACTGGCGGTTGAATACCTAGATTAATTGTTGGATACTTGAATGACAGTTTTTTGAATCTAATGGTCTTAAATAATGACACCTATGGTAGGTGGTTTTGAATTTAATATTTGGATGTGCGTTTGAATTCGTTTTTTTAATGTGCAGTTGATGTGTTCTAAACAATGTTGTTTGTATAAATAAACATAAATTACACAATTAACAACTAAGCCAAACAATAATTACAACATAATATATTAAGTTAGCAGTGGGAATGTTGATTTTGAAAAATGAGAAAGGTGAAAGTTGGAATGGCTATTTACAAATAATGAAGTCGATTTATCATCAGGTATCCGGTACATGAGATGATTGAATGGTGGCAAGGATAGATTAAAGAGATAATTGAGAATGATCCGAAAAACCGAAACCGACTAACCTAAATTAATTGGGGTATATAATCTTCAAGAAACTTCTCATGGGTTTTGATTGGTTTGAAATTCTCATTGGCTTGATATTTGTAATATCCGATGAGTCATTAAGCTACAGGATTTTATATTTAATTGAACAATTACGTAAATTTCATTGAAAATTATTTAAAACTTGAGAAACAAACAAAAATAATCGTCAAGCACTTTATAATATTAAAGCGGACACTGAATTCGTCTATTTGAGACATCCCTATTTCAAAAAATCATAAAATTCTTCAATTATCATTTATTTAGAATTATAATAAACATATTTCTTATGTATGTAATATGCCGTCAATTATTAAATAGCTTTAATTCATCCAACCCTCGTTTATATGTGAAATTATTTAATTTTTAGTCAGATCAAAATTTACCAACCACAATCCCAAAAGCCCTGAAATGTTTGAAAACCCACTCCGATTCTACTCTCGCAAGGTTTGTCAAAGATGTAACATTAGTATAACTCGTATAGCGATAGGCTGAGTAAACTAGACTGCGAATCTATTAAAATAACATTGTTAGAATAAAAAACTAATAAAAATAAAAATGCAAATGGTCCTACATCTTGCTTGTTTTTTTTTTGTATGTTTCTAGATGAATTTTTAGAAATTTCAGCATTAAATTAGAAAAATGTCAAAGAATTTATTACGTTGTCGTTTTTAAATAACCACAAAAATTGCGTTCAGATTATGAAACGGATATACCAAATATCCGTCAAATTACTCTACGTATTATAGAAATGTTGTATTCTTTTTTCGACGATCTTATTCATTGTTATAGAAAGACTTTCTTACGGTTAAATTCCATTGAAGGGGTATCGTTATATAGATGATTGATTCGTTCAAAGACTTTTTTTACCCATTTTAGAATGTGGATGCGAAATTTACCAACCACAATCCTCAAAAATCTCTGAAATGCTTGAAAAACCATTCCGATTCTCCTCTCGCAAGGTTTGTCAAAGAAGTAACATTAAGTAACTAACTAGACTGCGAATCTATTAAAATCAGGCGTATTAAGTTAATAATTAGAACGTATTATAAAATAATTGTCAACCATTATCATTGTCCTTCATTTAAAGAGTATGTCCGATTCGGTCATTCTCCGCGTAACCCGCTACTACTTAATGCAAACAAATCTTACAAATTTTGCAATAATTTATTCTTTATAGCTAACTTGCCTCTTTGGAATCGTGTCTCAATCTATTTTCTGAACGTAAATGTCCCTATGCATAAAATTTTAAATGTTATTAATAATATTCCGAAGTCGTTACTGTACTATATGCATTTTCTTACACCTCTGTATATGTATGCATTTCCTAATTGATTGATTTGAACTTGGATCTCTTGCGGGATCAGTTGTTAATCTTAATTATTTGTTCTCCTGTTTTTTTATTATATATGATGAATGAATAAAGTATTATACTTGTTATTGAAGATATGTCGATTTGTTAAAATTAATAAATATTACATTTTACGCAATGTGTTCTATTCATGTTAAAGAAACGGTTAAGGAGTTCAAATCATCGCTTTTTGCTTTTTTCAAAATCTCATTGGATTGCGCACATTTTATACGATTCAAGAGAAAAATAAATTTACATGGTGATAAAGTACTTGTACGATTTGTGTGAGGGTTACGCTAGTAAATACATATATATCAGGGTTGCACGGAAATCAGTTTTTTTTTTTCAAACGGAAGACGAAAACGGAAATGGACCTCAAAAAATGACGGAAAACGGAAAACGTAAGATGGAATTCCGTGAAGAAGATTACACTACTGGAATGTTCTATTCTGTAATAATAGAGCGTGTCTATATTATTTGACTTTGCACGCACGTACGCACGCATTCAACCCGATTTTGATGTGAAGAAGAATACCAGAAGTGTAAAATTGCTAAAATGAGTTTCCTACCAAAGAGGAAGGATGGTCTAGAAGATCGTCGCCAATATCCATTCTGTTCTACAACTCATTGAAAAATGTAATGAATGCAAATTCCCTCTGGAACTAGCTGTAATCGACTTTTCGTCTTCTTTTTTTCAGAGATCAGAATCCATGGAATAACAATCAATATTCCGTTCAAGAGATTGGTGAGTCAATTTGACTCGGCATCACCATCTCTGTTCACATTTCTTCCCAAAAAGATTCTCGATGAATCCGACAAAGAGTGTGAGGGAGAATTCTGAAGATATCTGTGTTGATGGAAAGTTTGAAAGTTTTTGAAACAATTCGAATTCGCTGAGTTCCTTACAAGTCTAAATCAACTCGAAGAAAAGGCTAGAAATTACGGTCTAGAAATCAACCACAGGAAGACGGTAATCGTACACAGTGGCTATGAAACGAAAAACTCCATATATAGCATTCCACAAATACAATCTTCTATTTCCTCACTTTCTAAAAAAAAAGAGCTAATGCATCATCGTTTCGGCCCTTGCTCAAAACTTGGGCCCTATCTCAGGAAATTCTCTTCAAAAAACGTCTTCACATGACTCTCGACATAATCTTCTTTCACCCTGAAACTTACTTAATAATGACTTAAACGGTCGCTACTATTTAATTTGGATTCCACTATTTGAGTTAGCTTTCAAACATTAAAACAAGAAAAAGTTTATTAAACATTGGATATTATATATTCTAAAGGTTTCCAAAATCCAATAAGCAGATTGATATTTGAGTTTTCTTTTTTTATTTCATAAAAAGCAAGGAAAATGGGCTATTAAGGCATATTATCAATAAAATATATCATTTATCAAAAAATTTTTAAATATTTCTTTGATGACAAAAAGAAATGAAAATTTTAAAAATTAAAAAATGTGGAACCAATGTCACAAATAGGTGGTTTTGATTGATGAATAAATTGAGAACAACAGTAGCATAGTTCACATGGAATTTGAAATGTGTTTGTTTGTTTGTTGTTTGTTTTTTTTTTTGCTGTTTCACATCGGGTTTTTGGCATTGTTAAATTACCTAGTTTGTTTTTAAAGAATTCTTCTATTAATAATATTTCAATTCATTGTTAGTGTCAATTAATTAAATTCATGAATAATAAATAATTGAATTGCAAATTAGGTGGAAAAAACTAAAAATTAAACTTGAATGTTAAGAATGAAATTTATCGTTATATGTCAAATATGTCGTACTGTGAGGATATGGATAGATGAAAAACAGTTCGAAAATTGTTCATTAACAATCTTTTAAATTCCATGTAAAACCTCTGTTCGGAAGTCAACGATAACCATGTGGACCAACTGAGCCCATGACATTATTTGTCTAACTCCTTTCACAGTCCCCCTCCACTGCCACGAAACCGCGCCGCATTGCAAGACTTTGCACCAATTGCAAACTCTTTTTTTTTCCTTAATTCATCAGCAGTTCTGCAAAATGAAACGTTAAGTGATCAATAAAATATTGAAAGTAAAAATAATTAATTAAATGGTTGAGTTTGCAACTGGTGCGAAGACTTTTGTAATGCGGCGCGGTTTCTGGTCCGTGGAGTGCAGTCATTTAAATTTTTTTAAAATAAAGTTTTAATACTTGTTAATATTGTTCTGCTGTTAAATTATGATTTGTTATAAAATGTTTTCCAAATGTTTTTCAATATTTGAAGAAATTGCCTATCATATATATCATACTTGCACTGCTTCATCGGCATTTTTTGTAAAATTTAAATCCCTGAAGAAGCATTGACTTTCTTATATTTTTTTTCCAAATAAAAAATTACTTCTTAAGGTATCAATCATATTCTAAGTGCAATCCACCGGCAGAATATTTTTGAAAAGTGGGTCAAATTAGACTCCAGGACAAAACAATACAATGGAATCGTGTGTCAATCTATTTTCTGAATGTTGATGTCCCTATGAATAATATTGTAAATATTATTGCTAATATTCCGAAGGCATTATTTGTTCTTCTGTTTTTTTTTTTGTATTATTAAATGGTGAATGAATAAATTATTATTAATGTATTGTCGTGGTGTAGGGTGATGAAAAAGGAGGGGGTAAAGGAGCATACCTCGAAACAGATGGTCTTGCTTGGGCTGGTGTAGATTTAATTTGCAATTTGTTTATTATTTCGCATTTCTTTTTTTCATCACATTTTTTGTTTTATATTGTTTTCTCTTACTAAATTGGTTGTTACATCAACATAATAATTATTATAATAACATTTTTTGTATAATTTATTATATTTAGGATCGATATTCATTGTTTGCAACATTGACAGCCAACAGATCAATTATTTCGTTAATGTTAATTGCAATTGTTGCTTTTAATGAAAACGAATGATCGGTTTATGGTCGGATCCGTCTTCATTCGTTATAAATGGTTTGTTTTCTAATACTTTATAAATTTTAGCTGCAATTTGAAGATAGTGGTTGATCGCCGGAATAACTAGCAATCTAAGCTGCTAAATGGTTAAGAAATCGATATCACAGTTATGAATAATATCATCAGTGCTGAATTGATCGATTAATGGAATCAGCAGCTTATAATCAAGTAAGTATTTTGATATTTAGCCAGATCTATATTATTTATTGTTCAGAAAGCACGGAGAACGATAATCATTGTTGAATTGATCGATTAAGGCCATAATCAGCTTATATTTAAGTATTATTTAACAGCATTCCTATTATTTAACAGCATTCCTATTGTTTATCGTTCAGAGAGCAAGGAGAACAAAAATTATTGCATAAATAATTTTGATATGTGGTGGTCCAGCTCTCAAACTTGATCTTTATGGAATGCAAGAAATGATATGGAACATTGTTCAAGAGCCAATGGTATTTTTCAACAATTTCATTAACAAGAACATTGGAGTTTCGTTTGGTTTATCGATAATCATGGGCTATCAGGGTTATGTTAGTTAATCATTTTAATTTGAATAAAATTATTAATTCTAGCTATACTAGACGATTGATTTCATACCACTGGCCATTCAATACATTTCGTCCGATACACGGAACAAATATTGGATCATTGTCATTTATTTTAAAAACGTTTCATTTGTCATGGTAATTGCTTATTTGATGTTATGCATATATTGTATCTTTAAATCTTTGTACTGGCAATTATATAAAGAAAATATTTATTGTATTATTTAAATTAGAGAGAAAATATAGAATTTTACAACAAAAATCTAAATTTATTACGTATTCTTGAATTAATCATTCTCTTACAGCGACGCATCCAATTTTCCTTCTGCTGAACGTCTTTATACATCAATCGTTATTCTGGCTGCAATGATTTTGAATAGAACTACCACATATCGGATTATTTATGCAACAATATTCGTTCTCCATGCTTTCTGAACAATAAATAATATAGATCTGGCTAAATATCAAAATATTTACTTGATTATAAGCTGCTGATTCCATTAATCGATCAATTCAGCACTGATGATGGGTCTCCTTGCTCTCTGAACGATAAACAATAGGAATTCTGTTAAATATCAGCATACGTACTTGATTCTGAGCTGCTGATTCCATTAATCGATCAATTCAGCACTGATGATGGATCTCCATGCTTTCTGAACAATAAATAATATATATCTGGCTCAATATCAAAATACTTGAATATAAGCTGATGATGCCATTAATCGATGAATTCAGCACTGATGATATTATTCATAACTGTGATATCGATTTCTTAACCATTTAGCAGCTTAGATTGCTAGTTATTCCGGCGATCAACCACTATCTTCAAATTGCAGCTAAAATTTATAAAGTATTAGAAAACAAACCATTTATAACGAATGAAGACGGATCCGACCATAAACCGATCATTCGTTTTCATTAAAAGCAACAATTGCAATTAACATTAACGAAATAATTGATCTGTTGGCTGTCAATGTTGCAAACAATGAATATCGATCCTAAATATAATAAATTATACAAAAAATGTTATTATAATAATTATTATGTTGATGTAACAACCAATTTAGTAAGAAAAAACAATATAAAACAAAAAATGTGATGAAAAAAAGAAATGCGAAATAATAAACAAATTGCAAATTAAATCTACACCAGCCCAAGCAAGACCATCTGTTTCGGGGTATGTTCCTTTACCCCTAATTTTTCATCACCCTACACCACGACAATAATATGTCCCGAATTTTAGAAAACACAATTTGGAAGCGCTGACAACAAGGTTTTCGTTGTGGAAAAATAAGTGTGCCTTGATTTTATCAATGGTTTTCCGCCAATATTTTATTAGATATTTTATTTCAGGTAATATTTCAGAACTTGATTGAATAGATTTTAGTATTTAGATTAATAAGTTTATTAATATACATATTATTGAAGTTAATTCGAATTAACCGTACGTGGGAATTTTAGAACCGGCCGGGCCCGTGCCAGTCCACAGATTTTAAATTTTATCGGCCCGGAAAAGTTGGCAACATCATTTATTTAAGCAAAATTTAATTTTTAATAATTTTTTAACATTAAATATCAGAAAATAAATCAAGAATTTGAGAGCAGAAAACTAGGAGTTTCATTTTGCATAACTTAATCGAGTATGCAATCTTCTTTTATGCAATATATAAGACTTTTCGATAACGTGGTTTCGCAAACAGTCTCGTAAGGAATGCACGAAAAACTTTTTGAGCCAATTAAAATAAATGAGGAAATTATTCGAATTATGAGATTAATATTTAAGTGTTGGTTCTCAAAAAAGTGTAAGGTTTTATCAAATTCTTGATTTATTTGCTCATATTTTATGTTATAATAAATATTTTAAAACATTGAGTTTTGTTTAAAATAGCTTGGTTGGAATCTTTGACGTTGACGATGGGTCCTAAAGTTTTCAAATATCTACTAATTCAATTGAGGAGCAAACGTACAATACAATATTTTAAGAAACATATCAACAATTAAAAATAAAGAAAAATCTAAAATATTGTTTTATTTTAGGGCGGGTCGGGTTTGGCCCGTTTTTACCCAGGCCAGGGCCGCAAAATCGAACATGGGCCTTTCCCAAGTATGAAATTAAGCAATTATTAGCCGATTCCGACATTGTAGGCGTTTTTAAAACTTTCTAAAAATAGTATCCATCGGTTTTGTGGCATATGATATCAATTTATATAAGACGGTTAAAATGAGCTAAAACGGCACAGCGCTAATCGTTTACAAAAATACTGTCTACAATGACGGAAACGACTAAAGATAGGTTAATTTGAATTAATTTCAGTCTTATACCCATCGATAAACTTTTTGACATATGTAGTAATTTTATTGCAGTGTGTCCGTGATTCAATATAAATAATATCAAATAAAATATTGTCTGAAAAAAGATATAGGCAAGGCACACATTTTTGCCAAAACGCAAGCCATTTTGGCACCTATTCCAAAAGGGTTTTTGGCCCGTTCTCTCTTGGGGGGAGAACCAGTGATGGGAGAGACTCCCTCCTGTCTCCTCTCGCCTGAGGTATTTTTCTAAACAAAGGTTTCCAGTCCGGGTCCCGACTACTGTCCTCGGTCCCGGGTAGGAAAAAAGGGAAGCCTCGGTCCCGGGATCCGGGCAGTAATGGGAGGGACCAGAATTTTTTGAATTCGGTGATACAAAATTGAGAATTTCAAAACGGATCCCAGGAAAATAGCCCTGACGGGGAAGTCCCTCCCACCATTAGTGCGGACGTGAACCAAATAATTTCTAGTACTTTTTAAAACTTTGGACACAATCGGATATGAGGAGATTTTTTTTTTAAAATAATCCATATCACTATTGAAATTCGCGTATTGTTTCCATTAACTATAATTTTTATTTTAAACAATGACAATGACAAATTTTTAAAATTATTTTTCAAAGTTGTGTGAAAATTGTGAATAAAAAATTGTGAATGTCGACTTAATTAACGGACTATATAAAGTGATCCTTTTTATCTTCATATTAGCAGAAAAAATTAATCAACATAAGTTTTATGTTTGGGATTTGACTAATATATAAAACCTAAATATTTCGATTTTTCTAGATTCAGGGTTCAGGTTTTCATTAAAATATCTCTGATGTTTTATGCACGCCAAATCGAAATGAATATTATTTAATATTTAATAGTGTATTACTAATTCACACGTATAATTTTCATATAACTTGGCACGTCATTTTTTCTAGCCCGTCTTAAACTATCTAAAAACATGCACTTCTTACCGAAATTTGGAAAATGAGCATCATTTCTGAGTCTGCTGAGAAAACTTAACAGTTCAATTTGGGGTGTTTTAATTTTTTATGAAGTTTTGGGTTAAACATACTCTTTTGAAGGTATGTTTTCAAGATATCACTTGGCGTGAGCCCATTTCCAAATATTTCATATTATTTACCGAGGTTGCTTTGTAGAAAGAAGGGGAAGATTTCAATTTGTGTTATATCAATTGTTTATTATATGGTTAATATAACTTTCTAATAGGTTCACGTAATAACCAACAATATGCACTTTTTGGAACAAATACGTGTTTCAATGATTAAAATGTTATTTATTTATTAGTGAGGAGTTATTATAATCATGAGACCAAGTCATCATATTTTGGTTTGTATAGAAAACGTTAAACTAACTAGATAAGCTTTATAGAAAAAACCAGTGTCAATTCCATGTAAAAGATTCTTATCAACTCGATCTACCGGCACATCCGGTATTGGAATTATTAGCGTCATGGGTGCTTCAATGTTATTTGCCGGTGGAGCCATAGCGTATGCATCTAAAGATAAAAAGCTTAGGAAATCCGTACGTCCGCATTTTTGACTTTATGTCAACGGTAATTGTAGATTGAAGATTCTTTGCCGGGTTCGAAATTTATTTTGAAAATGATACTCGATGATAATGAGTTGGATCGTGAATCGAAGTTAGATCCGCTCCATCCATTGTTAGAAATAGAGAAGAAAAACGAAAAATGTGTGAAAGAAGCAATCAAGAAACCAGACGAAATGAAAAAACTAAAAAATGAGAATCCAAGTGTTTCGCCTGACGATTCTAGTACCACGAACGAAACACCAAAAAAACTTTCCGCAAAAAAAGAAATAACTGATCATAAAACTACTCATCCATGTGCCATTGATGATATTTCAAAAGCGAAAGTCAATCCATATGAGGGGAAGGGTAGTAAATTAGAAAAGAATCAATTACTCACAGTAAAACTCAAAAAACTAATAATAGCCGCTGAGAACGCGACAAAAGAAGCCACAAGATCCAAATTGGAAGTTATTCGAGCTATTGAAAATCATGCTCAAACAACTCGGGTGCCCAAATTCTATCTGACAAATATTTGCAACTAATTTTTCAGGAAACCGTTGCGGCAGGAAATGATGGCAATTGGGACGCGGTGACAATGGCACATTTGAAAGCAAAGAGGATAGAACGGCAGAGCAGAGAAATCGAAGAGCATGCTCGAAACTGTATCGCAGCTATGGTCACTGAATCCAATCTTGGTTACCAATGCGAGAAAACTCAATTTAACCCACTCTTGCCAATTTGTAAAGAAACAGCAAAAAAATTGTCGAATGAGTTGGACGAAATGGCAAAAAACGTGAAGAAGGTTGGAACGGAATATTGAGCAACAAAGAGTAACAAAATTTTTAAGATTGATAGTGACAAGATAATTGTGAATGAGAAAAAGGACTTACAGCATGAATGCTCGAATAAGGTGGTAGTGGAGGTTAAGGCTGCACGTCCAGAGTGAAATATAATATTAAAGTAGTTTAACTTATATTTTGTTTAGAATTGAGTATGACAACGAAAAAAGTATAAAGAAGTCGGACTTACAAACAATATTGTCTCATGCTCACACGAGGATCGACCAGTTATCCAAACAAATTATTGAAATGAAAGTTAGTTGTTCTTATGAATATATTAGACAACAATTTAATCAAATCTGTGTTGAGTATATAAAATATTTTTCAATTATAAAAAGAGATAGTCTATCTATTTATAATTGAACCAAGAAATATGATACAGTCTATATTAAATATCAAAACCCTATTTAAAAAATCTGTGGGTTAGTTAGATATGGATTAGTTTTTAATTTTTGACGATAACAGTTTTCCAGTAGTGTTTTTACTAATTATTGTCCTTTTCAGAGATTGGTGCCTAATGAAAGAGGAAAAATTAGGATTTAATGAGGTTCTCGTTTGGACGGCCACTGTCTTCTATCTGATCAATGTGTGTTGTCTCAAAAATGGATAACACACATTGAAGAGGAATAGATGGAAAAGTCCTTTGTGGTCGTGGGGCCGTCCAAACGAGACCATCATTTTTGCATTTTATTGATCATCCATTAGGAACGGATTTCTGAAAAGCACAATAAATTAAAATTGTAGTTATCTAAATTTTAAAATAAAAGACTTAAGATTTTAAGTATTTTTCGTAAAATTTTCATAAAACTGAAGTTTTGTTAAATAATTTATTTTTAGCACGGCTTTTTGTCTTATAATATTTTCAACTTCAGTCACGATAACCAATTAAATTTGTATTATTCATTTTAGAGATCGATGCCTAATGGAAGAGCAAAAAGAGACTTTCATCCATTCTCACATTTTAAAATTAAACTTTAAATTTATTTTCATCAAACATTGATGAGAAACAAAAGAGGAAGAGATTCGATGGACTTAGTGACCGTGTGGCTGTCTAAACAAGAACTTTTTGCTCTTCCATTAAGCATCGATATCTGAAATGAATAATACAAATTATTCTTCCTGACACTCAAGATATAAGTTGGAAATAACAAAAACTCTATTAATTCCGGATTACGGATTCCGAAATTTTTTGTTTTATTCCGAATTCCAAAAAATCACTTAATATAGATTAGTTGTCCCATACATTTTGCCCACTTCCTTGAGATGATATTCGAAACTGTGCGACTATTTAAGTAGAATTATCGTTCATAACTTTATCTAATTGTCATTTTGTCAGTCTTAAAGTTTTACGTTTAACGTAGTCCGTTTCTCGTCGCAGTAGAAAATTCAATACCATCACCGTAAACACGGAAATGACTTGTTTCGGATTGCGGGATTGAAAAAGTCCCATTACGCCCTCTCTGGTTTCTACACATTCTACTTGGAGGTTTGGACGTGGCTAGTATCTACTATTAGTTAATACAATTTCACCCCAAATAGAATGGTTAATTTAGTGGCTGAGAAAGTATGCTCATATTGCTTATTTCAATAAAAATCGCGTATTTTTAGATAGTTTAAAAAGGGCTAGAAAAACTGACGTATCACGTTATATGAAAATAATACGTGTAAATCAGTAAGACACATTTAAATATTGAAAAAGATTAGTTTCGATTTGGCCTGCACTTTAAATTTTTTTACGGTAATTCTTATATGGTCACACGCCAACGGCAAACAGCCTTCACATAGAAAAAATGATCAACGAATTTGATGACGCGTTCAATAAATTTATTCTTTTTTGTTCTTTTTTGTAAAACAGTATTTTGGCTATAATAGGAGAACTAGTCATTTTTATGAAACGTAAGATATATCATTCTGTTCCTCGTAAAATTCTGAATTGTTTGAAATGCAACATGACGTGGTTTCGGTAATTAACGTGTATTTTACAGTCGATTGAAATTTTAAACTTTAAAAAATCATAACTTTGCTTAAACGACGAATCTAATTTAGAGACAAGTATATTATTGTTTGCCGTTGTGGTCTCTATCAATAAAGTCTTAATATCAAAAATTAAAAATAGCGTTTTCAAATTATTTGATTCTAAAATTTTGCACCTTATAATGGCCTTAAAGTACTTAAAACGTAAAACCTTTTAACTTTATTAAGTTTATCTCATAGAATAAATGTTTGTAAAGACTATAGTCAGTTAGCAGAAACATGATTTTCATAAAATGACCACTTAAAAGAGCCATATATGGTTTTTACTTAAAAATGTTCCTATAAGCACAAATCAACCATAATTTGCTAACTTTTAGTGTTAAATTGTTGTGCAAAATATGCGCTTGACATCAGGCTTCGTAACATCTCAAATCAGACCCATTCTACAAAATTATCAAATAAAATGTTCCACGGTTACAGAGCAACGCCAATTTTGTGCACAATTTTACCAAAAATAATATTTATGTAGTTTAATATAATTCTTTCAAGCTTATTTATCATTTTTCAAACGATTTCCGTATTTCTGTTATTTCAGGGCTCATAAAACAAGGAATATTCTGAGTTCTATGTGAAAACTGATTTTAAGGAAATTAGGACTGGATAATCCGATTTTTGAAAAATCTTCGATAATATGGATTTTAGTTTGCTTCTTTTATCCAAACTTCATGCTAGAAACAATGAAAACTCACAAAATTACTCATTTTTTTCAGATTAATGTATTGTAAAGAGCTAAACTTTAAGATCGAATATCTCGAAAACTCTATTTTAAATTTTTTAGATTAAGACTTTATTGATAGAGGACATAACGATGAGCAATAATATACTTGTCTCTAAATTAGATTCGTCGTTTAAGAAAAGTTATGATTTTTTAAAGTTTAAAATTTCAATCGACTGTAAAATACACGTTAATTACCGTAACCACGTACCGTAACCACAAAACGGAATTTGCTTCGGTCGGAAAATAAAATAGATTTCCGCAAAAAATCACGGCTTAATACACCATATGATTTTAAATTTCGATTCTTTTCATTAAAAAAGCAAAATATCTCAAAAGAACTGAATAAGCATAGATTTTTCGAGAATCAAATTATCTACCAGGTATTCCATGCATTCTCTTATATCCTAATTAATTTATGCATTGAAGTTTGAGGAAGATATTTAAATTAGAAGGTATAATATTCCGTGATTTTTTTTGCGGAAATTCATTTTATTTCACGTCGGGAGCAATTTCCGCTTTTCCTAGATTTGATAACATCCGTAATTCCAAGTTCTGTGAAACAGGAAATATTAATAATGTTAAAACTTGTAGTTGAAAGAAGAGAGCCGTATTCTTGAGGCGGTCGAAAAAAAGAAAGATCAAATTAGATCAAATAATCATATAAAAGATGAAAAGTCTGAAATTAAAGAGCAGAAGATTCCACAAATAGTTGTGCAGCCGAAGGTTGTTTTCCTCAATGTATTTCTTGTATGCCCATTTAAAGATCGATGAAAAAGCACTGGAGAATGAAATTAAAGCGAGAACAATGGAAATTCAACAGAAATATGATGAGAAACTCAGAGAGATGGTTATAACGCAAAAGCAGCTATACGATATTGAACATTCGAAGGATATCGAGCATGCCGTCGGGAAGGAAAGAGAGGTGCTCGAATCCGTAACAATATGGTTTAAGATAAAATTCATTTTCAGTTTCACACAATGGTTATTGGAAAAGCGCTATCACAGATAACTGCAATTGAAAATGCTCTAAAAGGAAATATTCAAATGGATATCGAAAACCGAAAAGCCAAACAATTATGGCTGGCAACTCAAAACATTGTGGATTCGGTTAAATTTGGGAACCGCGGTAGATGTTGCATGGAAGGGCGAAGAGCTCCATTAGGAGAGCAACTAAAGGTGATGATGGTTTTGGTATTAGGAAAATCAGAAGCTTTGGTATTATTATTTGGAACAAGAGTATTAATATAATTGCTATGACTAAACAATTTTAGCGAGCAACAAAACTATTATATAATTATAAATAATAATTTCGAGTTTGCTTCAGAAACTTTGACATATCTTGTACGAAAAAAGCTTTTTTTTATCAAATTATTGTGAATTGTGTCGGGGCCTTGTAAATTTTTTGCCCACGTTTTTGTGTCGAATTTAGTGCGTGAAAATGTGTTATTTCTTGATTTCACTATATTTATCCGCTTAGGAATAACGTCAAAGTTATAGCCAATAGTTAACTATTGTCATTTAAAGAGATCGATGCCTAATGGAAGAGGAAAAAATTAGGATAGAATGAGGTTCTCGTTGGGAAGCCCACTCTTTTTTCGAAATAATGGACAGCACACATTGAAGAGTAAATAACAATAAATGCGCTGAGTCGAACTGTGGCGGTGTTTACGTACTGTCGTAAAATAAAATGATTGCTTGTTTAAAATGTTCGCTTGTTTATGTCAATAATAAACAAGCGAACATTTTATTTTACGACAATACATAAACACCGCCACTGTTCGACTCAGCGCATTTATTGTTATTTACGGACACTCCACATTGAAGAGAAATTGACAAAAGTCGTTTGTGGCCGTGTGACCGTCCATCCGAAACTATCTTTTTTTTTCTTTTTTTTGCTCTTCCATTAAGCACCGATCTCTGAAAAGGACAATAACAAAAATACATTAGGAAGAGTTTAATTTTATTGACTATCAACACAATTTATTGACTAACACCACGATGGTAAAACTAATTTTAATTGGGTGTGCTATTATTTTTGATAAAAAAAAACGCCGAAATTAATTTCTAGATTTAATATTTTGTGTGAATTTCATTTCTACAGAAAACATAATAGTTCATCAAGTTAATTATAGACAATCATAAAATACACGGGAGATGATCCCTTCATCAAGCTTGTTGACAAATCAATAAGCAAGGAGACGAAGGTTATGGGAGAGTATACATGTGCTGATTTGGATGCGAGATTCAAGAAAGCTTATCGAATCGGACGACGAGTTGCCTATGTTACTGAGAAACATGGCTATGGGCTATGGTCGCATTTGGGCTCATGGGCTCGATCCATTTTGACAATTAGGTTGCCATTCAAGAAGGTTCAAGACAAGTTAGTTGGTTTATGATAATGCAAAAATATTTAAATGAATTTCTCAGTCATATAGTTCTTATGTACTCGTAGAATATGAAGATGGGCAGCGAAGGGCAAAATTCCAATTTTTTTGAAATTTCCTTTCTTCCAAATTTCGAATTTATTCAGTGATACAAACGTCCGTGTTGTGTTTTTTATTAGTTGCTTGACTTAAATACAATTTTTAAAAAATTTGTTTAAGTCACACGTTTAAATCAACTGTAATTAATGTATTTTTTGTTTTCTATATTCCTTGCCAATCTAGCGCTAAAAAATTCCGTATTTGAAAATAGACCCATTTCACCTATCACTGCACCAATGGACAAGACGTGTCCAAATACGAATTTGGAGGCGGTACCAAGAAGGATACTATAATGTTACAATTGATAAAATCAGGGCACCTTTTTAGTCAAAACGCAAGCTTTCTTGGCTCCCCTTGAAAATTGCGTTTTTCAAATTTTGGACATTTTTTTTTTTAGTTTTCTATTGATTTGTCCTGGAAGGCCACTGAATATTTAATTATTAATTGCAGAATCTCTCTTAACTCGAGTAACATTGATTTATTGGATTATGCTTTTGTTCTTTGGAAACAAGGCAGACGGCTTGATGCAATTCGAATTTTGCAACTCACTACTGGAGCAACAAGACAGTAGGAAACTTTGTGTTTACAAATATATAAGTCCTTAAAACACGTAGACATATCGATATAACAGGAGAAGTTTTTTATGTCTCCATCTCAGATTTTGATAAACCGTTTTGTGACTCTTAATAATTTGTCAATATACTAATCAAGCCATAAAGAATCTATCTGCAAACTTTTATCAAAATCTGAGATGGGGACTTGAAACACTTCCCTTGTAAGATGTTTTTCTTCAAACTGCGTAGAATATAGGACAGAATATGATTAAATCTATAATATATTATTCCACTGCCAAGAAACCGCGCCGCACTGCGAAAGACTTCGCACCAATTGAAAACACTACCTTTTAATTTATTATTTTCATTTTCAATGTTTTATTTATCACTTAACGTTTGATTGTGCAGAAATCCTGATTAATTAATGAAAATAAATTCTTAGTAACTCAATTAATGGACAAGTAGAGTCTTCATCGTCAATATAAGTGACTTGTAAATATTGAAAATAAAAATAATATAGTCGTCGCCAAATGCGATTACCACCGCAAAATGTGGCGCACTTTTTTAAATATTATTTTTCCTTTAAATTTTTATGATTATTTCCTTGTTTATGCTCGTTCTATACTGTTATAGCTTAAATAAATAGAAGAATATGTTATAGATGTTGTTGAAATAGTGGAATAATTGTGGAAAATAATAATAATCATAAAAATTAAATTTAAAAATAATATTTAAAAAAGTGCGCCACATTTTGCGGTGGTAATCGAATTTGGCGACGACTATAAATTAAAAAGTAGTGTTTGCAGTTGGTGCGAAGTTTTTTTGCAATGCGGCGCGGTTTCGTGGCAGTGGGTGGATAATATATAGAACTCCAAATCTGATAATTTTTAAAACCCGTTTATATTAGAGAACATGACTTACATCGGCGATATTTATTTATAAGAATATTTTTGATATGTCCATAATATGGCCGCAAAATAAAATTGTTAGATTCGTTGAGTGCTGAAAGAATTAAAAAACTGAAAATTTCAGCTAGCGAGTGACACAAAATGCATAAAAAGTAATGAAAAGTGTTTTACTTCGTAACTTTGATTAAAATGTTCAAAATTTCTTGATGAAATACACAAAAATGAAAAAAAAACCTTCTAGAAAATATCGAATTATTTCGTTTGGGGAAAATACCGTACCTATAGTTTATTATTGCAAGATAGTTTTTTTTTCAATGGTAATTTCCTTTTGATTTTGAATATTTCTGTAATTGCCAATCAAGTTTTTGAATCAAAACAAACATATTAAATTCTTCTTGCATGGGAATTTGATTCATGAAAAATAAATTATGGTGCAATTCTTTAGAGATCTTTTTTTATTAAAAAGAAAATAATCGGAATTTAAAACGAGATAATGCAATAATGCGTGATTTTTTGCGGAAATACATTTTATTTTCCGACGGGAGTAATTTCCGCTTTATCCTAGATATAATAACATCCTTTATGTTTATATCGATGGGCGGGATTCCGAAATCAGCTTTTTGGAACTTTCATTCCAAAATTCCGTACTTAGAATTTAGCTTACAGATTACGGTATTTAGATAACGAAATTTTAAAAATTTTCACTTCGTCTAAAAATTGTGCGTTTCTTTTGTCTGCCTTAACGTTTTTAGAACATGAAACTATATTTCGGATTGTCGGTTCAACGTTTTTTCATTAGACTCCGAAAATTTGATATAAATTTGCATATTAACAACATAGATGTAATTCAGCAGATTACTTATGCATTTAATAATATGTATGTTGATTTTAGTTTGTGTCGCGACTTTATCCAAGATGCTCGACGTCATGAAGAAGCACTTCTCTTGTCTCGTTTGTTGCTGGCACACTCAGCCCTTTCATCAATTAGATCAACTTATTAGCTAATTTTGAAAAAGCTAATGTCCTCTTATAATTAATTGTTAAACTTAATTTTTTAAATGTTACATTATAAATATAATTTATTAAACAATGATTCAACAAAAACAACAACAAATAAACAACTACAATTATTTTAGACGACTGCTTTTTGTTTTTCTTCCTGTTCTTCCACGTTAGAAGAATGTTGTACCTCGCTAGAGATTTCAACTTCAGCTTCTTTTTCGTCCACCTTTTTTTCACCATCCATACTTTCATCACTTTTTTCTTTTACTGATTTCTGAGCCATTCCAGCTGCCATCGTCAAAAATGATTTGCTTTCTGGTTCTTCTTGTTCAGGATTCGCAATAAAATCATGATGAACTAGATTTGCCAACCATTTGAGCATTCTTAATATGCCAGATTATTTTTTTAAACTGTCAATTCAAACCCTTGTGTTCTTAATTCTGCTTCGAGCATCTCCACCGTAATTAACTTATATTTGGTTTTTTCTATGTTTTCTTCTATTGTATCACCCCAATGAGATAGTGATTCATGTGTGTTTTTATGCTTATTATCATAGCTATCAAAATGAGCCCGTTCTAACAATAATCCTAGGCCTGGAGCCATTGGCACATCCATCTATAATAATTTTATAGAAATAATTTATTTTTAATTAAAAAAACCCTCTGTCCTTCAAATGTTCGTTGTATAGTGCTTTTTAATTGTAACTCTCGAACAACAGTGATAACCATTCCTTGAAAAAAATACTAATTGACATGAAATAACGATCCAAATAACCTATCATTTTACGAATTTGATGGAGAACAAAACTTTGACCTTTTACAACAAGCGATACGAATTCCACATCTTCGTTTCTAATGCTTAATATTAAAAATAAATAATAAATCTGACGTACCTTAATTGGTCCCGGAACAAGAAAGGTTCACCACATTTGAAAGAGACAATGTATCTATTACAACTCATGTCATTGAATGACCTAAATTTGGATATTATATCCATGTAAACTTAAGTACTTACTTTTTGGATGTATAATTGTAAAAGTTATGAGTTCCTAGAAATATAGACAGAAGGTCATTGACTTCATCAATTCTTTCTTGTGTTATCCGGAATGACGAATTGGTTAACTAATTAAAAGTTATTTAACAGTTCAATAATAATTAATATTACCTCATTGGGTTTAGCAAAAACAAAGGTTGGAGTTGTATAACTATAAGTTCTATAGTCACACAGTTTTTGTGGATGGAAAAATGCAGTGGCTCGACGTATTCCGGAAAATGCAATGAATTTCGAAGAATTTTGCATTTTTGCTTACCAAATACTCTAATATCTTCAGGAAGATAATTATTTAGCTGAGAAACGCCTTCAATCTTGTAGTAATCATCATTTTTCGGCAATTGCATTCCGCAAACCTATTTAGCCAAGATAATTTTCCATTTATCTATGTAGATATATACCTGACGAGCCGCCGAAACGGCCTTGTCCGTGCGTGCTGCTCTTTGAAAATAAAAACTAAAGGGGGTTTCTTTTTGTTCTTCAGTAATCCATCCAGCTTTATGCATAGCATCAAGAAGACATGATTCTATTGTTGGAAGTCCTTTTTGTACCTAATATTTTTAATTTATTACAATCCCAGTTAGTAATCCAACTAAAAATTTATGAAAAAAACTAAAACATCCCAATATAATATTTTTAAATAGTATGTTGACCTGATATATGCGGGGAAATCTTTTTATTAAAACAACAAGCTTACTCGTTGAAACTACATGAATCGTACTAATTTTTTTTTACAAAAATTCTTTATCAGTTGAACTTTATCAAACAGGAATGTTTCTATCAATCTCATAGAAAATATGGTGTGAATTACTTAATTTAAATATTATATATAATTACAAAAAGGACATACCTGCATTCCAAAATAGTTCTTTCCTTGATATCCTAGTATCATTGCATACTTTCCCATTTTCACCCTTGGTTTCTTTTCAGTGGGAATTTTACCATCAGCGGCCAATACATCTTTTGCTTTTTCAATACCGGTTTTTTGAACATGATTTAAAGCTGAATCTTTTGCTGGTGATCCAGTCGTTTTAGTCATTACTCGTGCTAATTTGCTTAATAAATTTTTGAACATTCAGACATTTATTATGTTCTCTAAAAATATATAATTGTACGAGAAAACGCAATGTTCTTAATTTTTGTCCGTAATATATGTAAAGTTATATTGTAAGAAATTGTAAGAAACATAATGAAGCAAAAAAATTGTACGTGAATTTAGAAAATTATTAAAACAGCTTTATTTCTATAAATATTATCTTATTGGGAAATTCAGGCTAACGTGGCTAATTGTGTTAGAAAAAATAATGAAAAAAGTTTTGTCTCTTATTGTAATAATTAATTATGCATAATTAGAAAATTTACCAAACGTTTTCTATTCCATCTAATAAATAGCGAGATTAGCCTGAATGTTGCCATATAATATTATTTTCTTCAAAAAAATGAAAATAATAATGAAGAATAAAAATATATTTTACTGGACTAAAAATATCGCGTAAAATTCTCGGCCACAGCTACTAGTAACAATTAAATCGCAGTTATGTTCAAATTATTGCATGTAATTTCTCCAATTACTTAAGTGGTGATATCGTCTATCTATATATTGTATTAAATGTATAGAAATCGAAAAAGTACTAAACTTGTCCTTTAGTTTAATATTTCGTGAGCCATTAAAATAAAAAATACGCAGCCATCGCATAGAAAATTGCCATTTAGTCCACATTAATTTATCATGTTTTTATATTTTTTTCCTAAAATATTTCCTAAAATTTAAATGTTTACATTGACTGCTCGATTATTTTTGATTGATTCTTTACTCAATCGGTAGTAATAAAAACTTTCAATACTTATTGATTAAATTTTTAAACATATTGTTCAATTCCTTTCAGATGCCACAAGAGAAAAACGTAAAATATATCCTCGTTACGGGTGGTGTTATCTCAGGAGTTGGTAAAGGTATCATATCGTCGAGTTTGGGTGTGCTACTGAAGAACAATGGATATAAAGTAAAACTTATACTTACACTATATTTAATTGAAAAATTTTAGGTTTCTGCAATTAAGATAGATCCATATCTGAATGAAGATGCTGGAACATTCTCACCATACGAACATGGAGAAGTTTTTGTTTTAGACGATGGTGGTGAAGTAGACTTGGACTTGGGTAATTACGAACGTTTCTTGGATATTCGTCTAACAAGAGATAATAATATTACTACCGGGAAAATGTTTAAACATGTAATGGAGCGTGAACGCAGAGGAGACTATTGTGGAAAAACTGTGCAAATGATTCCTCATCTTACTGATGCTATAAATGACTGGGTTGAAAGAGTTGCACAAATTCCTGTCGACGGAACCAATGAAAAGCCGGATGTATGCATTATTGAACTCGGCGGAACCATCGGTGATATCGAAGGAATGGCCTATCTATCTGCCTTTGAACGATTCCAAAGACCTACACTAAAAAACCATCTCATGAACGTCCACGTATCGTTAATTCTCCATCCAAACGCAACTGGAGAACCAAAAACAAAACCTATGCAAAACTCTGTTAGACATTTGCGTGCAGCTGGACTTGTTCCTGACTTGTTGATATGCAGATCCACCGAATCTTTAGAGCCTCACCTTCGCGAAAAAATTGCTCGTTTCGGTATGATGGATTTAGAGCAAGTGAGAATCTTTATTTTTCTTTATCAGACCCATTTTTAAGGTTGTTGGCGTTCATGATGTTTCCAATATTTATAAAGTCCCACTTCTTTTGGAACAGCAAGGAGTTTTAGAGGTTTTACCAAGTTAATTTAATGGATTTCAATTATTCTTTGAAGGCAATTATTAACAGATTGCAACTTCATACCATCACACCAGAAAACAAGAAAAGTTTGAAGTTCAATATGACACATTGGACTAATTTATCTGAGCTGTAAGTGAATAATTAAAATCTTAACTCGTAAATAAATTTTAGATGCGATTCTTTCTTGAGTGAAGTGGTCATTGCTCTCGTCGGAAAATATGTAAAAATTGAAGATGCTTATGCATCCGTTAATAAGGCATTGTCTCATGCGGCTATTCATGCTAAGAGAAAGCTTAAAATTAAGGCAATTAATAGTGGACTAAAATATTAATTAAAAATTAATTTTGTAGTATATCGATTCGGAATTATTGGGATGTAAGCCAGGATTTGAAGAGCAGTCTAAAACTGCTTGGGAAACTCTTAAAAGCGCGCAGTAAGTATATTTTGTTTATATTTCGATCTTCATTTATGAATTTTAAGAGCTGTTATTGTTCCTGGGGGTTTCGATAAACGAGGAGTAGAGGGAATGATTAAAGCAGCCCAGTATTGTCGTGAAAATAACGTTCCGTACCTTGGAGTATGATGATTAGAAAAAATGGTTTAAATTAATTTTTGTTTTAGGTGTGTCTTGGTATGCAAGTTGCTGCAATTGAATTTGCCCGAAATGTTCTTGGAATTGAGAAGGCTAACTCAACCGAATTTGCCAACAATTTAAATGAAGATGAGCAAATTGTTATTGATATGCCCGAACACAATGTCGAAGAAAAAGGACTTGGTGGAACGATGCGTCTTGGAAGAAGATCTACTGTATTTCTAACTGACGATTGCAAATTGCGTAATTATAATCAGTAACTATACATCCATATTTATTATTTTCAGAAAGACTTTATAAGTCTCATGTAGTTGAAGAACGTCATCGCCATCGATATGAAGTGAATCCTAAAATTGTACCACAAATGGCGCGAAAAGGATTCACTTTTGTTGGTATGGGTGTCGATGAACAAAATACCGAAGTTTGGGATGTAAAGAAGCGTACTGAAAGCAGTACTGCGTTGGTGAACCTTGCAGACGAGAGTAATAATGATTTACTTAATAAAATTGATGAGCTTTGCAATCGGGGAGGTGATGGAGTTATAAGGCCTGCTGTTAGAATGGAAATGTTTGAATTGAAGGGTTCGTATATAGATATGTCTATATATGTAATATAACTCATATTCCAGACCATCCGTACTTTGTTGGCGCTCAATTCCATCCGGAATATTTATCCCATCCGCTGCAACCAAGTCCAATGTTCCACGGGCTATTACTTGCTGCAACTGGACAATTGAAGGCACATTTCAACGAATCAAAAATGCCCTCACCGGTTCTATCATCGGTCCACGAAGACAAAGTCTTCAATGATGAAAATGAGGATGTAGTTGGAGCGATGTTGCAAAGAATGAAGTTGAACCCAGAGACAAAAGCTTAAATTGAAGACATAAAAATATAATTTTCTTAAGTTGAATTGTTTGTATTTATATTGGTAGCTGAAAATTGATTAAATTTGCCTTTTCGTTGTGCATTTGTGTTAGACTTGTTACTGTTATCCCGATGTTGTACTTGTTTTTGTTATTCTTTTCTATATAATAAATGTTCGTTTCGATTTATTTCTTACCCGTATTTAAACATTTAAATTTAATTTTGAAGTAAAATTGAACTTGATGGTATCTGTCACAATTCTAACATTTTAACACACCGTTTGGATTATAAAAATTTCTTAGAGTTGAAAGCCAATATGTCAGCAGCTTATCAAGTTGGTCTTCTCGTTGAAAAAATGTCCAGTCCGGACAAGGTAATATATTTTCGTGCATGTGGTATTAATTTATTGAATCTAAGGATTTCCGCTTTATGGCAATAAATGATTTGATGAAAGAACTTGTTCAAGGTAAACTTAGTCTTGAGGAAGATTCAACTGCGAAAGTAAAATTAAAAGGAAACTTGCGCGTGGATTTTGAATCGGTTACTTTAGGTGGTTAGAGCATTAATTCGACTTCTTGGGGATACCAATGGAGAAGTTCAGAATTTGGCAATAAAATGTATTGGAACATTAGCACAGCCTGGACGAATCCGTCAGCGTCATGTCAGTTCTCAAATTGTTATGCTCATAAGTAATCTTTGAATTTAGTTGGAAACTATTGTAGATCATGTTGGACCAAATATCATAACAAAGAAGGATGCGGAGAGAGATGTTCATTCTATGACAATGAAGGCGGTAGGATCATAAAATATATTATAATTATTTCGATTAATGTTAGGTAATTCAAAATCTTGCACCAGCTAATCCATCCAATTCCAGTTCTTGCATTGTGAAGAGAATTATATCAAATATCATAGAACCTTTTTCTAAAAGTTGAGTCTAAAGGATATTTTGTAATATTTTTGAATTTTAAGATGATAAGAACATTGATGATGGTGCAAAAATTGATGTGATTGATATATTGGGAGACCTTCTTCTTCGATTTGGAGATACTGTAAGATTTAATTGTTTTTTTTGTTTATTGGGGAAGTTTTTGACGTTTAGTTTCCTGAATACCACAATGCAATTCATGGAATCCTCTGCAGTCAATTGAGCTCGCCTCGACAAACAATAAGAAAGAGGTCTACTGCTGCATTTGGATATTTGGCTTCTGTGGCGTCGCCGGCGTTATACGATGAAGTCGTGTCTGGTCTGTTGGATAAACTAGGAAATTCAAAGACACCAATGGATTCGCGAACATTCATACTAGCATTAACATATGTGTCGAAGTCAAGTGGAGTTAAATTTTCAGCGCACCTTCCAAAGGTTTTCTATAAAATTCCCATTTTTAATCTCGAAGAGTTTAATTAGTTTTGAAAACCGGAATCCGGCTTATATCATAAAATTAAATTATAAAAATCAAAAAAGGTTGTTTTTAAAATTCCTTATTTTTATTTCTGAAAATATTTTTCCGTGTTATTTTATAAAAATGTATTCTTAAGCTTTTGATCGTTAATAATCTCCAAATATTGACATTAAAAATTTCAGTAACTAATTAATTTAACTTTTCGAAAATTCTAGAATCAAAAAAAAAATAAAAAATTGATTTTTAGGTGATTCCCTATTTGATTCAATTTTTACGTTCTTCCAATGATGATGACTTAAAAGAAGCTGCTCTACAGGGGCTGGAAGCGTTTTTGTACAGATGTCCAGCTGAAGTTGCGTCGTTCCAAACAGACGTCCAAAATGTGTTCTATTTTCTTTAAATATTGTTTATTATATTAATTTGAGGTACTGGCTTCTAACATATCTTATGATCCGAATTATGAATACGGAGATGAAGATGAGGAAGAGGACGAAATGGAATATGATGGTATAGGAGAATTATTTAAATAAAAATTTAATTTCGATATTCCAGAGGATGAGGACGATTACAGTGACGACGATGATATGACATGGAAGGTCAGACGTGCTTCTGCTAAAGCTATTGAAGCTATGGTAAATTTTGTTTCGTTCGGAAAAAAATCTGACTCTTTTAGATTGCATCAAGGAGGGAGTCACTTTTAAATTATGTTCAAGCTTTAGGACCTCTCTTAATTTCTCGTTTTAAGGAAAGAGAAGAAACTGTTAGAAATGAGGTTAAAATTTACAAAATTTTATAAGGATGTGACGTGTTTCTAATTTTAGGTACTCTCGGCTTATATTGCTCTACTAAATCAACTTATTCTTTTAATACCTAACATTCAATCAGCAGTTCTGAAAGTTTCATCTGAAGATTCAATGCAAACGGATGACGTTATTACTATTGGTTCAACTCAATTTTCAACTCTTTATGTGTCAAACGAGCAAGCTGAAATATTAAAAGCTTTATCGGAGCAGAAAGATAAGTTGTTGAAATCAATCGAAAAAGTTCTCAAGCATCATGTCAAAAGTGGTCCGAAATGTTTGGAACTCTTAACTGCTCTAGTGAAGTTTGTTAAGTTTCTATTCAACTAAATACGTAATAATTAATACAGAGCATATCCGGGATGTTTGAAAGAATATATGAAAGACATCATCCCTGGCGTTTCAAAGATTATTACTGAGAAATCTGCAACAGCTCAAGGAAAGATGATTGCGTTAAACTTTATTGCAAAAGCATTAGCTCTTCATGAAGCGGTGGTAGGCGATTAACATAATTTTTTAATTTATCAATTTCTATTGAGGCATTTGAACATCTTCTTGAGCCATTAACAGATATTGTTATTGTGGCGATCGAGGATCCGTTTTATAAAGTTTCGTCGGAGGGTTTAGCCATATCCTCCAAAATGGCTGATATTCTTTGTGAATGTCCGAACGGAAAGTCATTGATTCATAAAGTTTTTGAATCTGTTAATAAGAAATTTGTATCGAATGACACTGATCAAGTATTTGAATATTTTAGTAGTCTTTTATATTTTATAATTTAAGGATGTCCGCGAACGTTCTATTGTTGCAATGACTCATATTGTTGCTCTTTTTAAGGAAGATTTTGGTTCTCAAATTCCTAATGTTATGGAAAAGCTGACTGAGCGACAAGGTCGTGAAATGACATGCTTAGTTGCTACTCGTTGTGCATCTGAAATGGTCGCTGCAGATGTTAAATTTACCGAAAATCAACTAAAGCAGATCTTGGATAACGTTTGCGAATATTTGAAGAAAATGTCGAGGTCATTACGTGTAAGTTATTAGATTTTTCGGTTTTTGTTTTAAATCTAATTTAAGATTGCTTCTTTGGCATTAATTGAGAATTTGCTTATCCATAAGGAATTAAATACTATCCCGAATGTTGAAATGTCCAGGGCTCTTGGCGAACTTTACCAATTAATAAACGATAATGATCTTCAGATCACCAACAAGACGCTTAATTGTTTAAGCGGTATGTTTCACTATATCATATTGTATATTAAGCATTCTTTAGTTGCCATTAGTGATTTGCCAGGAGATGTCGAGCCCCATATGACAAAAATATTGGAAGCTTCCGTTCGTTTAGTTCAATCGCCACTCTTACAGGTTTCCGGTTTTTAATTTGTGCAGTGAATGTGATTAATTAATTTAGGGCGCCGCTTTAGTAGCGTTGATGAATTTGTTTTCAAATATTGTCAAGTCGGATATTAATGAGAAACCAACTTTCGAGGTTGGTTCAATTGGAAATTGTCAATTGATGTTCATTTTTATAGAGGCTCCTCGATGCTGTTTCAGCACCGGTTTATGATGTACCAACACTTACTAGGCAAGCATACACTTCGATTTCTTCGTGTGTTTCAATTATTACTGAAGCAACGAATGATGATGAAAAGGTTTGAATTAAATATTTTATGCTACTATCATAATGGCATTTGTCTTGAAATAAAATTAAATAGTTAGTAGAGTTCCGAGGTCTAAAAAGAAAATATTCTACTTTTCCTTTTATAGTTCTGCTACCTTCATTTTTCTCTACATGACAGACATTTTTATGCCGTATGTACTGTAGAATACTGTAGAAATTGTTCATTTTACAGTTTTCATGTCTTCTACTATTTTATATGGATTTTGATATTTAATCGGCATTTCTAAAATTATAACTTTGTTATCTTTGTGTCTAAAAATACTGTAAATTAGAAATATAATTTAACTACGAAAATAAATATAATAAATAAAAAACATATAAAATTGCCTTGAATGTCTTCAATATTATATTTTAATTGTCAATATTATTATTATACGATTTAGAGTAGAACACTGGCTAAAAAATTGGCAACCGAGCTTGCCAATCCGAATTCAAACGATTCAATTAAATTATTTGCAATGAGCGCGTTGGGTGAATTGGGACGCAGGTTACCTCATGTGTTTGAACAATGTGATTTTGAGTAAGTGTATTTCTAAATTAGAAAATAATTATATATTTATCAGACCAGCGAAACTAGCTGTGGATTCGTTCAATTTATCTAACGAGGAATTAAAAAGTGCAGCTGCGTTGGCTCTTGGAGCGTTGGCTGTTGGCAACTTGCAGAAGCATTTACCATTTATTTTGGAACAAATTCGTGTTCAGCCAAAAAAACAATATTTGCTTTTACATGCACTGAAAGAAGTGATAGTTTGGGAATCGAGTGAAGGCCGTTCAAATAAGCTTTTTACATCTGCTGTTGATGACATTTGGACTATGTTGATGAATAATGCAGGTGGACATGAAGATGGAACAAGGTTTGAATGTTCCTGTCTTTATATATATCAAATTTCTGATTATTAAGAAGTGTTTTGTCTGAATGTCTCGGAAGACTTTGCTCGTTTGATCCTGAATCGTTACTGCCGAAGTTGAAGGTTTTATTTTAGCTAATATACATTTCATATGAGAAATATCGTTTTAGGAACATGTAAAATCACCTGATCCAGTTATCCGAGCAGTTGTTGTTTCTGCAATTAAATATATGATTAACGACGACAAGCGAGCTGCCGATGTGGTCCTTCAGAAGAATTTCGAGGACTTTTTAGTAACCGTGAAAGATTCTGATTTGAATGTTCGTCGATTTGCTCTTGTTGTTCTTAACTCGGCAGCACATAACAAACCATCACTTGTAATAGCGGTCATTCGTTAAATAAGATATCTATACTTATTTAGATTCGTGAAATTTTACCAGGCTTGCTACCAGCTGTTTATGAAGAAACAAAAATGAGAAAGGAATTGATTCGAGAAGTTGAAATTGGACCATTTAAACATCAGGTTGATGATGGTTTAGATCTTCGAAAATGCGCATTTGAATGGTGAGTTGTTTATAGGATATGTAAGTAATTAATAGCGAATTTATTTTAGTATGTATACTCTACTTCAAACAATGGTTGACAAAATTGATGTACGGGAATTCTTATGTGTGATGGAAGTTGGTCTAAAGGATCCAAGCAATGAAGTTAAGCTTCTCAATTATTTGACACTTCAAAAAGTTGCTTTAATCGCACCTGGCCAATTATTGCAACGCCTCGATAAAATTTGCGAGCCATTAAAGGTATTTAGTTTTTTTTGCTTATATTGTTCTTTTTTAAGATCAGCGCCTAAAGAAAAAGGCAAAAATAAGAAAAAGTAATGGTCTCGTTAGGACGGCGGCTCTTTTGTATATCATGTGTTGTCCAAAAGAAACACCAAAGAGGAAGAGATGGAAACTCCTTTGTGGCCGTCCAAACGAGACTATTATTTTTTCTTTTCCATTAGCCACAGATCACTGAAAAGTACAATACTTAAATATACTTACAATTTGGAATTTAGCAACAATTATCTATTCGACCACGCCATCCAAATCCAGTAAAGCCGGAGATCGAAAAGTTGGAAGAAATCAAGAAAGCAGCTGTTCGGGCCATATTGGCGCTTAAAAATTGTTTGCCTGATATTGAACGACAACAGCAATTCTTTGACTTGTACAATAATGTAATGCACAGTAAGGAACTTCAGGTATGATACAACGATAAAAAAAGTTGTAATTTGAATTTTGCATTTTAGAGCATAACCGAATCGGTTTTGAATGAATCTCAACGGATAGTAAATTATGATGTTACAATGGAATCATCTTAAATCGTATTTAAGTTGTATAGAATGTAAATGACTTTCGTATATATTTCAATTGCATATTATTTTTTAATTTATGAGCATCGGTTTTCGTAATACGTGTTTATATATTTTTTAATTTATGTTTTAATTAATTTAAAGTTAGCTCTGAAGGTAACGAATCTTTATTAGAATAAACTATATATTTTTATTTCTTTTGTGCACCAACAAGATTAATCTAGGTTCTTCTCTTAAGCAGAAAAAATTTAAGACTTTGTCGTGTATTAAATGATCCGCGAGTTTAACTATGGAACGTGAATAGCCAAGCGGAAAATCCATTATCTCCCGCACGGCAAATAAACAAAAAAGTTGTTGTACCAATAGTGGACACTTGTTGCTCCTTATTAATGACACCCACTTGATTGTTACTTAATTAGAAGAATGTTGGCACAACTTTATGGCTGAGTGATGCTGTGAAGAGTTGATGAAGTATGTTTATTTTGCAGGTAACACTATAAGTGCATCAAAAGTTGTATTAATTGAACAAAAAACAATGATGGAACAATGCAAAGTGTTTTTAAATAGCTGTAATTAAGGCGTATTATATATCATAAAAGTTTGATGGTACTTTTAGGATTGTTATGGATTCATTCAATGTGTGGGAGATATGCACGATAATACTTTTAATAAATTTATATTTTGGCATATTGTTAAGATTTTTTAGGTGGAGTAAAATGAGTTTATACTTCATTAGTTCAGTTTTGAGTTATATGTCTGAATATTTTTCCAATTAACTTCACCGGTGCGCCAAATGAATTGGTAAAAGATCTCTTTCAGAGAAATCTTTCAAACTTAAGATATCGTGAAAATTTAAAGCGCAAGAAATGTTTTAAGAGAAGCGTGTAAAATTGCTTTAAAAAGTAATTGTTTTCTTGCGCGTGGATTTTAATAAAATGCGTCTAAAATTTGAAAAAAAACTGTCGGTTTCGTCTGGCGTGCTCCTGTTATCGTGATCATCTTTCAAGCTCATTTTACATATTTGAAGTTTACAATTCACCATTATAAAAAAAATTATAATAAGCAAGAAATTGATACTTGAGCATCCCAAAGAACCATGTGCTGATTAATTTTAATTCTGAGCGACCCCTAACTTTAGACTAACCACAGTAAAACTTATGGGCATAGTAAATTTAGTTATAAAAACTTACATAATTTCTTAAACAAACAGTCAAAGGGCAACTCGATATGTCTGTGAGCATTATAATCCACAACCAGTTGTCTGTCATTCCCATTCACTTTCTGCCAAAAAAACCTCCGCGAACAATGACGTTAAAATTGCAATCGAACAATCGATTTTCGAGTGTTTTTACAATAGTCGCTGTGCTCAAATCACATTTCGCTGTCTACTTGTCTTTGATTCGGATCTAATGTCATTTCGGCGAGACGACTCAGGCGAGAAGGAAGAAATGCAAACAATTCGTTTCAGAAACCGTACCAACAATTTCAAATGAATGAGGATTGTATGCAGGCAGTAATGCACAATAGAATGTGCCTTGTATTGAATATCAAATGACAGTTGGTCTTTTGAAGAGAGTTGACAACTCAATAACAGGTAAGTCGATCAGCGAGGTCGAAGCCGATTTGCCGAAAAAAGCCATCATTTGTTTGCTTTAAAATCAATTTTTGGGTCGTTCTGGTTATTGAAGACGGACGAGGTCATGAATCATAAGAGGAAACCGACAATTGAGCCGAATATGGTACTCAAATGCTTGGGCTAACCTTAGCAGTGATAGTAACTTAATATGCTAAACTATTCGGTTAATCCGCTTCCTGTAGAAGGTCATTTTTAGAGAAGTTGGATGACTATTTGACTATTCATCAGGTGATAATGTTTATAAATTACCTTATTCCCTAAAGGAATTAAGAATTAAATTGTTTGAAATTAATTAAATATTGATTACTTATTACTAAAAATTTTTACATTTACACGCCGACTGTTATTGTTTTAAAATGAGCTCAGTAAACGAGCTCAAGTCTTACTTTGCTGCAAGGTATTAATAGTTTTGAATGGTTTAAGAAAAAGCGGCCTGACTTGACGAGAGCAGTGTTTTCTAGAAAGCTCATAAAATTTTAACAAACTCTTAAAGATTGGAAAACCGCTAGTTTAATTTGGCGTACAGTTAATCCTATTTAAAAATTTATTTATAATTAAAATTGGTGTATTGATGAATCAAAGACCTTTTGTAAGTCTCATTCATCAGTTTGTTTTCATGGTGGATTTTTCATGCAATTGAAATCGGAATTTGAATATGTCAGTAGAGAAGAGTTGAAGAAAATTCTTTTTAAAACTTATAGGAAGATCATTTTTATATTTTAAACAAAAATTCAGAAGATTTCCCAAATTATCCAAAAAATTGTGATGCTTTGTTTAGTAGAAAATGGATTGGCTGAAATAGTACAGTTCCTAAGAATTTCAATGTCTCATAAACGTGGTGAACAGGTTTTTGAAGATTAGGAAAACTCATCTCACTCCAAATTGAAATAGACATTTTCCGATATTTAAGAGGGTGTTAAATTTTTTACGGTCTTTCTAGAAAACAGTGTTCTTGAAAACTTAGACAAGCTTTTATTAAACGGCCTAATAATATTAATATCTTGCCGCAAAGTTGAATTTAAGCTCTTTTAATGAGATCATTTAATTACAATACAAGTTGGCGTGCTCATCTGAAGATTTCGGCATCGTTACGATAACATTATGAATTAGCCAAAATAAATTCCGGACCTCACGATCGGAAATGTCTAGAAATCTCGAATTCGGACGAAAAAATCCCTCAAATCGAAGTCGCTTGAAGACACGAACAAATCTATTTGGATTGTTCTCAAAAGTAAAATATCCATAACGAAATACAGATTCACGCCAACTGAAATGTTCGACTTTAAAACTTTGAGATCATATCACACAGCTTTACGTGAATATATCAATCTTCTTTGTTGTCAAGCTTAAATGTATGTTACAAAACTATTCCAATCTACAAAACCTTCGACGTATAATTAACCTCGGTGGTCTAAAATGAGTCCTGGTCTAAACTGGCTCAGTTTAAAGAAAACTAGTTTTTGGCATTCTATTCTTACTTCAGTTTTAAAATTTAAATTTCATTGGATTTTCTGACAATTTCTGACATTATGCTCTAAAACATTTTAGTAAGAAATGAAGGTTGTAACCCGAATTGAAAAATGAACTTTAATTATTGTTTTTTATTTTGTTAAAACTATTCACTTTTACCAAATAAAATTTGGACACCACTGAAACCATAATATAAAGTTGCAATAAAATGTGATTTTAAAGGAGATTTCAATGTCTCAAAAACGTGGTGCACAGGTTTTTTGAAGAGTCGGAAAACTCATCTAAAGATTTCGACGTGGGCTCGAGAACATTATGAAATAGCCATCACGAAGTCCGGACGTCATAATCGGAAATATCGAAAAATCTCGAATTCGGACGAAAAACTTGCTCAAATCGAAGTCGCTTGAAGACACGCGTACATCTATTTGAACTGTTTTAACATTAAAGTATTCATAACTAAATAGAGATTTGAAGAAAATTAGTTTTTGGCATTCTATTCTTACGTCAGTTTTAAAATTTAAATTTCATTCGATATTCTGACCTCAAATTATGCTCTAAAGATTTTAGTGATAAATTAAGGGACAGTTCTGTATGTATATGAAGATTGCATCCCGAATTGAAAAATAAACGTTAATTGTTCACAAAAATAAAAAATACAATTTTGACAAAGTCGAAACCAAAATATAAAGCTTCAATAAAATTTGATTTTAAAGGACATTTCAATGTCTTCGGTACCTTTATCTTCTTTGACAAATTACACCAATGTTATCAAAAGTCCCTATTCTATTCAATCATTTCCCTGAATCGAATCGAGCCATCCATAATCCAAGTCACCAACGACTACGTTGGGAAACCTCGACAACGATTATTGTCGATATCGCTGAGTATGTGAGAGAGTGACTGTGCCAACGTTTGTTTGTTTAAGGCGCGCTCGCGCACCCTTCGAACAAATACAGAGCTTTTGTGATACGATGCCAATCGGGTCGTTGAGGATGCACAGACAGCACGGGACAGGTTGACGCATAAAAATCTCGTATTATACACGTTTCGCCGACGGTTCTTCCCTCATCCGCGTGCGCGCGCAGTTACCCTCGACCGTATAATGTTGCATTGGTATAACGAATGTGACCTGTACAGTATACTATTTTGAACTAAAAAAAGACATGAGATATTTGACTCAGATGTTTGACAGTTTTATTATAAAAACAAAACGGAAATGAAAAAACGGATAGATGTAATTAATGACGGCTATTAATTTCCAACTAGGTATTTGGAAGTTCACGCTTATATCTTCGGTCTTATCGCCGGTAATTGAATAATAGCTTTAGATAGAACTCTCTGACTTTAAATTGGATAACTACAATTAAAATTATTGATAAATAAACATGTGTTTCTTCCACGCCAAATCGAAATAACAATTTTACGGTTTTTAAACCTGCGTAGAAAACTTTTATGTGTTCATAACAAAAATCTTTTTACTACAATTTAATTTAGCTTGTTTTAAACTATCTAAAATTGTTAATATCTTTTCAAAAAATTTTCTAACCATACAAGTTGGAGTGCTCTTAAAAAAATTTTTTTTTTTTTTTTTTTTAGTTTACCAAAGACATATAACTTTTTAAACATTCGAATTTATAAGTCCTATTATCATATTTTATAGTAATTTCGTAATTCTAACATTATAGTTACAACATAATTGAAAACTAGTATATAATTATGTAATTCCATCTTCATTATTATTTCCAAAAAAAAACTATTATATAACAAGCGGATATTACACTTTTATTATTAAACAAATGATAATAGTGATTATTGCATAACCAAGCATTCATCAATATCACTCCTTAATGGGTGTTAATCATTGGAACATTACACAATTTGACGGAAATCCAAATTATCCCACAACCGGAAGTCGAGATGGCATAAAGGACAATAGTTGGTTTTAATCACAATGGATATAGTAAATAAACAGAATACAATGGCACTTGTGGCTCTTCGATTGACTCATCGGTTCAACTACTTGATGCTCAATTTGGTTGTTGTTGTTTATTCGCAGAATGCTTGACTTGCCTGAATTATCAAAAGGATGTGAAGTGTCGGTATTTTTATCGGTTAAAGGTAAAAGCTATTCAAAATTGCCGAATATTTGCTGCGAATTTTTTAATACAATTCTTATGCAAATAAATGAGAAAGAAATGGGAGATAATGGATGTGTGTAACCTTGTTAAGTGTTAATTTGCACTGTTGAATTAATTAAAATTGTTCTTTTTAAAGTAAGTTTAAGAATAGATGAAAATAGTATATTGAATTTTTTTTAAATTTAAAGGAAACTTTTTTTATTTGTCACTTTCCGGAGCGGGGAAGTCCTTTTCAGAAATAAACTAGTTTATTATTTATAATTATATATATCTATATATACTTTACAAAAAAAACATGAAAAGCATTAAGGCGCACCTTTTTAATACTCTGTCTTAAAATTCAGAAAAATATTGTTTTTGTAGAGAAATTTGACGTGAATACTGCTAAACAAATAAACAGAGCGAAAAAAGAATTTCTTGTTATACAATGGATTAATACTGTAACAATTCTGATAAAGTTATGAAATTGTATGAAAATGCTTTACGAAATATTAACAAAAACGTAAAGCTCATGCCTTAATTTCTTCGTAAACTTTCATTAGACGACGTGAAATATTGAGATTCCGGAAGAACTTTGATTTCACAAAGATCTAAGTTTAGTTACATTAGTGTCGGTTAAAGAGTAAAAGAAGAAGAAGAAGAAGAAGAAGAAGAAGAAGAAGAAGAAGAAGAAGAAGAAGAAGAAGAAGAAGAAGAAGAAGAAGAAGAAGAAGAAGAAGAAGAAGAAGAAGAAGAAGAAGAAGAAGAAGAAGAAGAAGAAGAAGAAGAAGAAGAAGAAGAAGAAGAAGAAGAAGAAGAAGAAGAAGAAGAAGAAGAAGAAGAACTTAAACTTTTTTAGTGATACTGGATGAGACGGGAAGCTGCATATGATGATATTCACATTATTTAATTTCATTCTCTTTTAAACACAAATTATCAATACCAATCCGCAATAACACACCAATTGATACGATAATAAAATGAGCTCAGTAAACCTGTTCAAATCTAATTCATTTTTAAGGTTTTCATTTTTTATTAGTTTAAGCAAAAAAATTTAAGCAAAAAAAAATTTTTTTGCCCATTTAAAAAATTGTTATTTTTTAAATTTGCAAAAATTTAGAGTGAGAGAGTTGAGACTTTCAAATATTTTGACGACGCGTTGCGAACCGCTGCGTAGCAAGATAAATAGAGAGATAAAATACAACTCACTATTTTTATAATGCTCGTCACACGCAGATTTTTGCAATGCATCGTCAAAAAATTTTAAGTAGTATATAGTATTGGAAAATCTATATGAAATTTTATTAATTGGATAATGAATTACCACATTATTTAACATAACTTAAAAGTGATAAACTTTATAGCGTTCCTGGTAATCTTCTAATTCTGAAACTCTAAAATGAACAAGTTTACAGTTGAAACTACCGTAGTATTCCATCAAATTATACAATCCCCTTATTATTGTTGAAATCACATGAGTTTTTCATAATTTTTTGTTACATTACATATGGCTTTATTAGTGTTTAATAATGATGTGAATTGTTTTCATGTACCAACTCCGTGCAATCCCTACAAGACAAAGAGTTCGCTAAAATTTTTTTTTACATTAATATTCTAAACAACTTTTTCGTCAATTCCTCTTCAATGTGTGTTGGCCATTATTTCGTAAAAAAAAAATGGCCGTCCAAACGAGAACCTCATTCAACCCTAAGCAGCTTCAATTGACGAAGAAGTCAAGTCGGTCAAATTTGGCTTCTAGGATGGAAAGACGTTTGACTCTAGTGTTTTCATTCGAAAATGATTAGAAATAAATAAATGTTTATGTGTTGCTATATAGTTTACATTTCTAGTTACTCCTCAGTATATATACATTAACGTTTTTACTTGAAGAAAATTTGAAGCGGCTTATCTTCTAGATAAAAAACCAACCTTTTTCAACAGCGCTCTTCTGTTTATTGTTATTAATTTAATATACATTAAGGATGGTGGTTATAAACCAGCTACTTTTTTGAGACCATTACTATTTTTGGAATCCATTTTACAATTATTTATATATCTTGTTGAGATGACAACATTAATGATCCTGACAGAATGGGATCCAAGGTGCTAGAAGGCAAAGAGGACGGCCAAGAGAAAGATGGTCAACAGCACTCAAGGAGGCGGTGGTGAAATTCGTAGACTTGGACTAAAGAAAATCCGAAAGCGGAAGAAGGCGCATCGGGATCTTGCGGAAGGAGATGGTCTGGTCAACATTGGAGCGGGCTTGTCGACTCAAATGGCGAGTGATTGTTCTGGTTGGCTTCTGCTGGCGATACGAACTTAAAAGAATCCAAATTAAGTACATTAATGTTATTAAATTTTTATTTAAATTTTATATATATATATATATGCATATATATAACCAACAATGCAAATACAAAATTCTCCAAGTACATAACGACAAAATGGAAAAAAAATAAACCAAATAATAAACTTCTATATGTTTAAATCAATTACATTCATCTGCTTAGAACAACAGAAATGAGCACTGAATAATCTTAAAGAGGGAGGGATACAAACGAGGAAACTCATCACGAAATGGAGGTCATTTTAACAAAAATACTAAATTCTTATTTATTTATTTATAGTATATATTACGCTGGGTGTTATGAAAGTTCTCATCATAAGTCTATTAAATGCTTTTCAACTGCAGAGATGCACACAACCTTAAAAAGTGCAAATAAAAATAAAAATAAAGAATCGTCACAACCGGTAGTAAATGATTGGAGAATTCAGTTTAAATATATATGTTGTGGGTCTTGGGAATTTGGGCTTAAAATACAAATAAGGCATCAGAGGAACAAGTGGACCAGTTCAAGTGAAACATTTTAAAGAACGTTGAAACAATGAACAAATAAACAAACTCTGAAACAACTTATATACAACAGTTCTGGAATAATACAAAATATCAATTGCACACAAAATAAATGAAGATCGGCAGGAAACGTGAGATATATCTTTCTTTTATATTCTCTTCTAAATTATCACAGTTCTAATAATTACAAATTGGCCGCTGAGTTTGGATTCGATGAGCTGCAAAATTAAATATCAATAATATAGCAAAATTCGAAATATCAACAATACCTATATAATGTGTGCTGATACCCACTGTAATCATTCGATCCGCCTGTGGCTGCAGTGGCAGTCGACTGATACATTCCCGGATTGTATAGATTATAATCAATCTTCGGATCCATTAACTGATTAATTGTAAATGTTCCGAGCGCCGGCAGAGTTGGCATCGAGAATTCCGTTGTCGACGAATTGTACAGGTTGTTATAAGATTGGTATTGATTCATGTTTAGCTGAAATAATTGTCCATTAACGGTTTGTTTACACAAAATATTATAATATCTCGGGAAATGTGCCAAGTACACCTATATTCATTAAGATAGAGGTCAACGTGAATATTGTTTGCACAATTGCATAACAACCATATTAGTTTCTCTCACCTAGCTTCTATTGCCCCCACCTTAATGTGGTAAAAATCTCAAAAGATTACCTGTGCCTGCGTGGAGCCTAATGAGCCAACCGTTGATATAACGGATGTTGGTTGGGAATGGGCTGATGTAGTACTACACAGTGACATTGTCGGATCATCAGACTTCTATAAAATCGAATCATAAGTTAGGAACAAATAAAATTTGTGCAAAATACCTCTAAGGATGAAACATCTTTCAGAGACTTTTCACTATCACTCATAGTTGTCGTATAAGAATCGGACGTGATTTCCTCTTTAATCATATCTCCGAGCTTATCCACTTGTCCCACGCTACTCGATTGAGCTGATTGCTGCTGTTGTTGCTGCTGTTGAGACGAATTGTTCTGGTTTCTCTTCTTTCTGCTCGGCTCACGCTCCTTGACTTTGAAGCGTTTTTGTCGGCGAAGGTAGCATCCGTTCTCGAACATATTTCCACACAATGCGTGAAGTGTCCAGAATGATCCCTTTCCTGGCTTGTCTGGAGTTCTGCAGAAAAGTTGAAATTAGCCAGTAATCGTTAACTCCCTTCCCCCTCTCCTCTTCATTCAACTATGATTCACTTCCGAATATCGTTTGTCATGGAATATCACCTTCATGGATCATTGGTGACAAACATTTCCTTTGATAACAACTCATAAATAAACAATACATATAATTTCACATAAATAATTATATCCAATTATTTATGTTTACAGGCTAAATATGGTCTCCCCCCTCGCTCAATTTTCTCTCGCACAGTAGCATCAAGGACATTTGAAGCTTACCTTGGCACCTTAACGAAACAATCATTAAATGATAGCGAATGTCTGATCGAGTTTTGCCATCTTTGTTGGTTCTGTCGATAATATGGGAACAACTCCATAATCCATTGATAAATCTCAGAAAGCGTTAGCATTCGAGCCTCTGACTTTTGAATCGCCATCGTGATTAGCGAAATGTACGAATAGGGTGGTTTGGCATGTCCGTATGTTCCGTTGCGTCTAATCTTTTCCTGCACATTCTCCTTCAAAAAGGATCAATTAGTACCAAATGCAGTCTCAATGTCTTACGAATTCTGAAGCTGTCAATTCCTGGCCGGCACTTCCGGCACCGCCTGTCGCTGATGCTGTTGATGAGCCATAACTTCTTCCGACAGGTGATGATGCGCTAAGACTTGACACCACCGATGTGGAAGCACCGCGAAGGTTGCGTGAGTTGGAAGAACTCGATGATGAAGAGCCAGCGGAACCAACTGCAGCAACTGCAGAAGCCACAGACGCTGATGGGTTAGCAAATGCAGAACCTGGAAAGAATGTAATATTCCCTTTCGAATAATAAATTCCATATCGGATGTCAATACGGCTCGCATTTCAAATGTAATAATAAATTACCTATCGGTGAAATTCCACCTTGGATGAAGCCACCATACGTTGAATTGATCTGTGCATTAGTTGATGTTCCGTACTGGTTATAAGCATTATATGTAAGCTGATTCAACCCATTGGTACTTGGGTACTAAATTGGTTATACTATTGTTATAAAAGAAGACTAAAACAGCAATGTCCAACCTGATATCCTGAATAATTGAGACCTGTATTGGAATAGGTGGGAAGGACTGATGCGTAATCTTGTGCACTCATTCCCTGAAAGAACATTTGTTAATTAAATATTTAAAAAAATAATAAAAATAAATATTTGGAGGTAAACAAATCTGGGCAGAAAAATTAATTAATGAGTAAACATGGAAGAACCCCTAACAACAAACAAATACTAGTGGATTATGTAAATATTTATTCGTGATTTGAGAAAAACCAACATCAACGTGTGGATTGAAGCGTGGTCAAGATTCACGAATAACTCAATAACTGATTCCGATGACGTGGACTGAGTCGGACAAAAAAACTTGGATTGATTTACACAGTCAGCAAAGCACCCTGAATGAAGGCAGTGCGCCGAGTGATGAATTGAGGCGGATTGGGTGGTGGTGGGTGCTCGTTGTTGTTTTCGTCGATGCTGTTGTCATCCCCGTCTACGTTCTTTGCACATACACACATACGCCTCTCTCTCTCTCCTACTTCTCCTTTCGGTGGGGGCACGCATCATTCGTCCCGCCTCTAATCTACAGTATGCTTGTGCGAACAGTCATACCATTCGAAAGTGTGCAATCGCAGACACCGCCCCTGATTGGATTTTTTTTTCGATTGATGAGAGCATTGGCAACAAGAAATTCTGGAATCTTAATGGTCTCCCACTGATCTCAAAGAAACAGCAAAAACCACTTTTTAACTTGCATTTGCAAGTTACTTAGAGTCAGTTCAAATGATCAAAGGAGCAGCTTCTTAATTAAATTATTGATTATTCAAGCAAACTGATATGAATACATTGTTTACCCATTGTAAATATTATGGCACAAGTAATTTAAAAAGGAATGAAATGGTGTGTAGAATAAATAAATAAATAAATAAATAAACAGAAATTGAATAAATATTTGGCTTCTTTTGCATGTCCAACCCTAAAACGAACCCATCACATTTTTGTTTAGTCCTTTTTTATTTGTTGCGATTCCCCATTTTTATACTTTTACGTAAAATTTTATAATTTCTAACTTTGCTTCCATTTAATTAGTCTTTAAAAAATATGTTAATTAACTTCTTATGTATAAAGGATTGGAATATAAATATATTTAAAGGTTTTAGAAAATTACTTATTTTGTTTTAAATACATTTTATACATTTTTATTTTCTAATTTAGTTATATAATAATTGGATAACTTGAATTCAATGAATAAATTTGAGTTATTCCTATTTATATGTATCGTTTTCTCTTAAATTTGTTAACATTGTTTAAACAGTTGAGAATATAAATAAAATTATTTATAAATTTCTCAACTTTTATTTCCAGATATTTCTGAAAATCGGACTCTAATCTTTTCAAATTTTATTTTAAAGTGACACGGCAATTGAAAATGCAAAGTTTTTAAAAACCTAGAAGAGTTTTTTAAGAGTTTTCCACGTTCAAGTTAAAATGATTATGTTATCTCTGTTTTCTTTTATATTAACCGTTTCAATAGGTGGGTAAATGGATGTGACTGACTTTATGTCACTTTATTAGCCCCTTTCTTATATTTGTTTCAAAAACTAAAACTTTTTAAATTTCTTTCACGAAATTCGGTCTTATCTTTATTGAAAACATATAAAAATACAAAAGAATTTTGAAAAATCCTTTACAACCACGCTTACTCAACATTTGAATATTCTATTTCCTTTCCGATAATATAGTTTTCTAGTTATTAGTTGATGTTTAATTTTACTTTTTCATACCGACTGGCAGGGTCTTAAATTAGCTCAGTAAACGTTCTCCAATCTAACTTTTCTGCAAGATATTCATAGTTTTGATTAGTTTAAGAAAAATATATTTATTTATTCATCATAAAATAATTATAACACAAATTATTTACAAGAAAATGGGTAATAAAATTAAGATGAACTGTTGACACAAAAAAATCAGTCTATATTGTCGATAAAATTGCTTTCTGGAAAAGAAATAGCGGTTTTGCGATTTTTAAAGGTGGGTGGAAATTTTTACGTGTTTTTAACAAAAAAAAATACTATAATTTAATAAAGCTTGTCTTATACTGTTAAAAAATGTTAATATCTTTTTAGAAATTTAAATCTTGAACATGTTTAGTGAGCTCATTTTATTACTATAATAGTCGGCTTGACGATATTTTCTTTAAAACACTCTTAAAAATCGGAAAAAAACTCTATTTTAATTTGACGTGATTATTTGGGTTTTTATTTGAGACTGATGTTTATTATTCACCTTTCAAAAACATAAAAGTATTAAGTTAATGTCATTTTAAGTTATGGTGGAATTTTGTGAACAACGGTTTTTTTTAGTAAAAAACATTTATAATTAAAAAAAAATAACAACAAAATTCCAAGCTCATTTTAATCAATTTATGTTTATATTAGTCATTAAATTATACAATGAGGGATTTTGGTAAATTTTAATTGTTATCATGTAATTTGAAAACTGAAAATCTGAAACAATAATAACCGTGATATCTGTTTTAAGATTTTTGATATTGACTAGACACAAAAACTATTTTAAAAAGTATAATGCTTAATTAAGGGTTCTCTGATCGATTTTTAGTTTCCATTGAAACTGTTTTGAAATTTAAGAGTGGAAATTATTTTTTATGATATTTTCCCACATTGAGCTATGTTGTTTATAATAAAAATTCTACAAAGAATGTTGGCTATTTTAATCTTTAATTTTAACTATTAACCAATACAAATCGTTCGAAGACACTAATAGTTAGTTAAGATACTAGCACGACAAATCGAAATATTTTGTTTTAATTTTGCGATTTTTAAACGAGGGTTACGGGTCGCACGCCAACTGGGAACTACAATTTTCCGACTTTAAAGCGTGCCTGAAAACTGTGCGCCTTTTCTATAAAAATTGATTATGGCAATTTAACCGGGCTTATCTTAAACTATCTAAAAATGCTAAAATACTTCCAAAAAGTTAGATTTAAACACGTTTACTGAGCTCATTTTATAACCATACAAGTTGGAGTGTACTAGTTAAATTAATTTGTAAGTCTAAGTCATACAAATCAATATTCGAAAATTTTCCTGGTTTAAGTGTTTATATAAAGATTGACCTATATTAAAATACATATAAAACAATAATTCTATGCATTTACTTTTTTACAATATCTTTGAAAGTTCTTGTAGAGATTACATGACATCAGCTCTGAAGATTACCCTTGTTAATCTGTAACTCATCGTTTCTAAAGTAATTGAAATAGAATAATTCAATTAGGTTGAGACAATTAGGAGGTTTGTGCCAAAGATTTAAAGCAGAATATTCGAGACGCAGATTCCCAAACTTTATTTGAAATGATTCGAAGGGATATTTCAAGTCTGGAGCAACTGTTAAAATTGTTCTAGAATGAGGATGAAGTTTATTAAAATGAAAAAAAACTGTACTAATATTAACAAGTTGTAAGGAATTGCTATTTTAATGAAATAAAAATGTGAATTATTAATTTCTCACAATTTCACATTAGCTCATAATTAAAATAACTTTAAAAATATAACCCAATTCTACCTTGAACAACTCATTATTCGTAGAAACTTACGATCTATCTCACCATTCGCATTTGTTTACTCAAGTTAAATAAATAATTTAATCTTCCGGTACTATTCGGGTCACATATATAGGAAATAACAATAATACAAAAGTTAACTATATCTATTGTTGTTTATAAAGTGAGATAGGCTGGGAGTACAAAATGAGTTCAAAATACCTAATAAAACGCCTGAAAATATTTCAAAAATGGGTAATAGAATAACTTGTAAGCAATCAAAATATTTCCAGAAGTGCACTGAAAGCAAGAAATATTAATAAAAAACAATACAAAAAAAAATACACAATTGACCCTAACCAGAACCATTACTAACGCAATAATGATAACACAAAAAATAAAAAAAGAGAACCCTCTATTCTAATCACTTATGGATGATGATAATCATTATTTTTAGTAAAAGATGGTGAGCCGACCTTTTTTCTGTCTTACCCAACTCCGTCTCGTCCTATTCTAAACTCTTGCACCAAAACAAGTTATCACTTATTATCATTTGAGTTGCTTATTATCAAAAATCAATACTCACAATACATATTTTCAACCGAAAAACCAATGACGTTTCCTATGACTAATTTAAATGTCTAGAATAGTACTTTCATCCAAGAGCCGGCTCCAGAATAATTTTTGACGAATGAATGAGAAGCTCACATCCATATCAAATTTCAAAACCCCTAAATATATCCCCCCTTCAAAAAAGCGTCACCAACCTGAACACTATTTGGAGGTTGATATAAACTCGTCGTAGCGATTGTTGAGCTAGTCGTTTCTTTATTTGTTGTGTTCTGGCTCAACGGCAGCATTTGACTGCTCGTCTATTAACGCTAATTCAGTTCAGATTCAGTTGGATGCGAATCTGTAACATTTTATTATCATTTAACACTTGATGATAATGTGTGTTCCGTGTTTTTCTCCAAAATTAGTGAAATCTTTATGAAATATTTTTATGAAGAAGAGCAATTGACCCAAATGTGAGCGAGGAAATGAAAAGAAGATGAAACAAGTAGGATCAATAACAAAATGAATAATGAACAAGAACGACTTGAAATCGAGACGATTGAGTGGTTTTAAATGGTTAACAACTATTATAATAACGGACCTGTTGTTGCGCGGGATCTTTTTAATTAAATTATCTAAGGTTTTGTTTAATTAAATCTGTTTTTAAGAATAGTGCAATGATAATATATTTAATAATCATTTTTATTAGAAATTGTATTTTATCTTTTTTTTATTTTCCAAGTGGAAATACATCTTAATTTTTGACTTTTTGGAAGGTTTAAGGTTTTAGAAGAAAATATGGCCTAATGGAATAATAATGAGTAAACTTATTACTGTTCAATTAAAAAAATTACCTCTTACACCTTAAAAAGACATTAAAGTAGTTTAATATGCATTCCGAGCCTGGATAACATAGATAAATAAAATTTGGCATAAGTTTCTCACCCCAAATTGAATGGTAAAGTTGGGTGGCTCAGAAAAATGCTCATTTTGTAAATTTCGGTCAGAAGCGCGTATTTTTATATTTTTAGATAGTTCAATATGGACTAGTAAAAATAACGTTTGAAGTTATATGAAATTAATAGGTGTACACGTCAATTTATTGTGTGTATTCAGGAAATCAGAAAAACCTATAGAATCTAATATTTAAGCTAATTAAAAAGATTTATAGATAGGGATATTAATAAGCTACATTAACAACATATTATAACGTATACGCTAGAACGCATAATATCCTATTTAAAAGAGTAAACCATTTTTATTTGGTGTACGTGTAAATTAATAATACACGTTTAAATTTTGAAAAATTGTAATTTCCATTTGGTGTGCTTTCTTTAGCCCGACTGTTGAAAATTTCAGTTAATTAGAAACCAGTATCCGGTATTTCATATATAGTCGATTGCAAGAACGATGGGTAAAGAACTCCCCATTTGAAAATCTATTGGGGAAAACATAAATAGATTTCAAGAAAATAGTTACCCGATAGGGTATAAGGTATAGAATGCACTCTAATAAAAACTTTCCCGATAGATTTTCTTGCAATCGGCCACTGGAATTATTGATATTGAAACATTTAAAAAAACGATCAATGGTCCAAATTGTAGACTGTAGAAGTAGAAGAATGTAGAAGAATTGTAGAAGGTTCAGTAACTATTAAATTTTAAAGTTAACTTCAAAATTCCTTGTAATCTTGGGAATCTTTTCTGGAATTATTTTAATTCACACTATTGTGGAAATTATTTAAAGTTTAGATTCCCAATGTGTTTTCATGGGGGTATAATATGAACGTTAAGTTTTGTTTTACAGAAATTCGGTGACACGCCAAATGGAAATCATGCTTTTCTTATTTTTATGCTTATCTTATAACGTTCACTTTACACGTATCATGTCTTTAACTTTTGTAATAAATTATTCATTTCTGTAGGACAATTTAGTCCCACTAAAATTCCTTTTTACTAATTCAGAGATTCACGCCAAATGAAAAAAAAGATTTTCTCAATTTTAGTTCGCGACATATAATTTTATCGTGCTCTTTGCAAAAACATAGCTTATCTCATTTTTGTCAGTTTTTTCTGAAACTATCTAATAATATTAATATCTTTACAAAATATCAGATTTTAGAGAGTTTTCTGAGCCATTTTTATAAGCGTTTCAGTTGTCGTTCAGTGATCTGTACAAAAAGTAACTTAAATTATTTTATTTATATTGTTTCTGCCATTAATATTTTCTACTTGTCATGATTATTTTTAATCATAGGCTGTGTCAAAGTTGTTTTCTACCGCAGCCGAGAAACGCTACGTAATTCAAAATTTATTTTTTAAGCTAAAATGCCATTATGTAAAATAAACATTGATTTTATTAATAAAAGTTATCTTTCTGAGAGAATTGTACTTTACGGAAAATTATAATTGCTATAGTTATTTAAAGGGCTCTTGAATACATCAAATTGACACGATTTTTATAATTTTAATACTATTTATAAAATAAAATAATTTATTTTAATAAATTATATTGTTGTTCATTAACTACTCTATGTTAAGGGCTGTTTAAAGTGAATTTTAAATATAGAACGCAATTGGGAAAGATAATCTTTTCTTGATCAGTCTAGTGTTTATAAAAAACATTATTTTCCCCTGTGAGCCGAGAAAAGTGGGCCTGATCCAAACCCTAAACTTTCACGATTTTTTAAGATACTGGGATTAGCGTGATAACTTTAAAGATACGTGAAGCATTTAAGAATTTTGCTTATTCTTACACTATGAAATTATTTACCTAGGACTCAAAATCATCCATCTTTTACAAAACTTGTTCGGCAGATTGTTTTTTTGAAGCAAAAAGGAAACTATTTTAATATTTCTTTTTTACCATTTTTTTTTGTAAAGCAACGGTAACATGAAATTTCTTTACGTATGTAATATCTCACTGTCTCTATCTTCTCGAAAAAAAATAAAATTCTCAGAAATAACCGTAGGGCAATAATGTATTCGTCTCTATTCGGCTTTTATTAAAACCTCAATCCCCCTTCTTCCAAAATGAATTTCATATTTGTTTCATTAAATAGAGATTCGTTGAAATATATATTGAAGAGGCCATTTTGCTTTATGACCAAAACAAAATGAGAAAACTGATCGTGAAACGTTTAAGGGAATAGATATGTGTCTATTATAATACGAAATATTTTTAGAAAACAAAAACAGATGTTGTTATGGTACATAATTGATAAACTATTACTATTGTTATTATAACTGCACTAGAAAAAATAAAAATTTCATATCAAAAGGTGATAAGCACGTCGGAAACTAATTAATCAAATATTTGTTTTAAGCAATGAGAAAAAAATAAATAAATAAACAAGTAAATATATAGGCAAACAAATATTAAAATCAAACAAATCTTGATTGCCGTTATACAGCAAAGAATAGAAAAATATTGGAAAAAAAACAAAAACGGCCAAAAATGGCTCTCAAGAGCTTCGTATGGCTGCCATCCATCGTGGATATCGCGTTTCAACTGTTTTTCATTTGCCGCTATTGTTTTTTACAGAGTTTTGCTTCTTCTATTGATTTTCCATAAGTTTGACGCCATCAAAATAAAGTGAAATTTTCTTTCCTGTCGGCTCTTATTTGGCGCGCATCTGTTAGTCACAACTCGAAAATCAATACCTATGGTACCTATTAACACATGCTAATCAGAATGTTTTTTCAAAAAATCATTGCTTATCAAAGAGCCAGAGACAGTTGTTTTTGTGTTATCAATCATATGTATTATTAAAATGGTTTCTATTAAGTTCGTTGTATTGGATAAATACGGAATATTATAAATAAGGACATATATGTAGATAAATCAATTTTTGTTAACCAAATGGAATATAATTTTGGGAACTTTTTTCGAAGATAGTATGCTGACTCATCACACTTATATTATTGCCATTAATGATTCAGAAAGATGTTTTTTGGCTGTGAAGGAAACCGACCTAACTATTTTGTATTATCTTCTGTTACGTATCATTAAAGATAAATGATGAAGAACAAAATTATAAATTATTTTCAGAATTTTAGCTTATTTATTGAGATGACGTCATTTTTAAAATAATTCAAAAACGTTAGTTTTGTGTACAACACAGTTCTAAAACCTATACAAACATTTGTTTAAAATAAAAGGTATTTTCTTATCTCTATTTTACGCAAGATATCGTGGAATGTAAGGTTATTTATTTTTAAAATGCTAGTTTTTAATAATTTTGTCATAAAGGGACATGAAGATAAGCATTACTTCTGTCTATTTTGAGATTAAAATGAGCACAGAAAATAATCGTATCATATTTGCCAAAGCATTTTTTTAAATCTTAAATAGTTAAGTTCACAAAGCAGAAATAGAAAAATGTGGAAAATAAAGTATATTCGATACGCACTCGTGATTCGACTACAGTACTATATTATACGATATTTCTAGTTTTTCAGCTTTTTTGTGCGTAATTAATTAAAATAATCAACTTAAAATTAAAGAGCCAAAAAGGAGGGCGATAGAAAAACCATTTCAGAATCACAAAGCATTTTAACTATTATTTTGTGAAATTTCTCGCATTTTCGTTTTACGTCTTTATCTGATCAATCCGCGCGGAAAATTTTTAAATTTTTAAGACTTGGAAATGTCTTTAAACAGATATTTTTAAAATTTAAACTTATAAGAGTTTATTAATACTGATTCATTTTTTAGGAAAACTCGAATAATGTATAAGAATTTTTATGAATCTTATCTCAAATAGTGACTTAACATTTTCGAAAAAAATGTTTCAGCTCAGATTTTGTCGTTAAACATTTCATTCGTCGAAGCTATATTAGAAATAATTATCCCAAACTCAATTCAATTCAAACGTGCATAGTTTTCTGCCTTTGTTGATAAAAATTTCAATAACAAAAATAAATTTCGAATTCCATTTTGCCTAAATATAAAAATTATGAGGAAACATTATTATCTGCACGCCACCCGCAATTGGAAAATGGTGTTTTCATTTGATTCTTAAACTCCAAATTTATCAGACGTTAGTAATACGTGATTAAACTATCTAAAATCGACATTTTGATATTGAATTTATAATTAGAAATTTAGATTACGGTACATTAAATATATTATCCACAAGTTGCTCCTCGTCTCGACATCCTGCGACTTTTGTTTTCTCTAATTTATTTTCTAATCGACCATTAATTGAATTATAAGTAATGAATAGGTACTTAGAAAGATATATTTAGATTGAGAAAGAAACAAAACATTTTTAAGACGCTTAGAATATTGTAAAATGCAAGTCTTTAAGAAAATATAGTAATATAACTAAAAATACACGCTGAAACTATGTTTATATCACCTTTCTTAAACGCTGAGACGAATTTACCGTTTTTTGGGTAACGCGAACAAAAATAAATAAATCGTAGAATACCACAAGTTTCTTTAAAACAAATAATTTAACACAATTTGTTCATGTATAATTAACAAAATATCTATCAACTTATTTTCTGATTTTTAGCATAGCTGATTGGAATTAAACTTATATAATTCTTTATAATTTATTTTTCAAGATAGATACTTATTTATAATAACATACATTAGACTGAATAAATTTTAAGAAAATAATAAACCCAATAATAATTGTAGGCTTAAGATTATAGATTTAGAATTTACTCAGCTTCACAGAATTCCAAAAAATCCATTTAATAGTTTAAGTGCTTAGTGCACGTCAAATTGTATGGTTATAAAATGAGTTCAGTAAACGTACTCAAATCTAATTTTCCATAGAGATATTAATATTGTTAAGTAGTTTAAAAGTGACTTGTCTGAATAGTCGAGAATAGTGTTTTCTAGAAAGGCCATAAAAACTTTAACACTCTCTTAAAAATTGTAAAATCACTATTAAAATTTGGCGTGCATAGTGTTTTTCAAAACATTATTCTTTCTCAAGGAACATTAGATTTTCCATTTGAAAAAACAATATGAATCTGTGCTGAATCGTTATAATGTTAGCAGGTTTCATATCAAATTTGCGATTAATATTTCAGAGTATTTTTACAGTCGTGGTGTTAGTCCATAAATTTAAGACCACGCGTTTATTTTCAACTCTTGCTAATGCACTCCACTGTCACGATTACTGCGCATCTTGCAAGAAAGTGTGGACAAATTGCAAAACAACGTGCTTCACATTTTATTTAAATTCTTTGTATTTTAAGAACTCTAAAATCGTTTTTAAACCTTTAAACAAATTAAACACTATTAATCAATAATTCTAAACGATTCTAAAATCAAAGAAAATTAGAAGAAGTTACGATTTTAAAAGTATAAAGAATTTAAGTAAAAAGGTGAAGGACGTGATTTTGCAATTGGCCCACAACTTTTTTGAAAAATGGACAAAAGTCGTGGCAGTAGATTGCTAATATATTTTATTTTACAATTTAGATTTAGAGGCAGCGCATCTGAAACTATCAATGGTGCAAGTCTCATCAAAAAAGAGGACGCTAAAATGACTTCCCTTGTTAGCTAAATAGTGACGAGCATTCTGAAGCAAAGAAAAATAATTGAGCACGTAGTAAATTCGAACCAAAAACGTGGAAACATAATTCACAATAATTTGATGTTTTCGATGTAAAATCTCAAGCTCAACTATTTATAATTCAAATAACTAGCAAGAATATAAAACAATAATAAAACCAATAATCGAACTCGTCGTAATTCCAAAAGCCAACTCTCAATCGATATATCAAAAAGGCGAAAAAGAGAGGTTGCCTCTATATCCAAGTAAAAGAACGTCAATCAATTGCGCAGCACCGTATTTGCTGAAGCATAACTGTCGGTCGAAACTGTATTCGTATGTCTCTGTCTCAACAGGTTTCTCCATCGCGACCGGATTGATCATTACAAATCTCTTCATAGCACATACTCTCTTCACTCTCTATGAGCCGTTGCGGCAACATTTCATGTCAAGACTGAAACATCATCTATTCGGCACTGCTCCACTCAATTGAGCAAATATTAGATTCGCCGTGTTCTTTCGTCGTTTTTAAGCTGCTTCTCTTTGTAATAGGGGCGTGGTGAGGGTTTGTGATTGGATGATGCAAAGTCAAGGGATTAGGTGAAGGTCTCTGATAGCGACCGGGGTTATAATGTAAGGAGAAAACTCATAAATATCTTTATCATTATTGTAAATGAGGGATCTTATGTATATATTCGATAAAATATTTTAAAAATAATTCTAATGCATTTGATCCAATAAGATATATATATATATATATATTTGTAAGTAGAAAGTAAATTTTTCCTTGTGTTAGAAAAAGTTCGAAGAAAAAATGTAGAAACGTGCATTTATTTTCACAAAGAAGGGAATCACATTATTCCTTCAGAGAGAGCTCATTCTGCTGTTATCTCAAGTAAGTAGGATGTTTTAAATTTTAAAATCCTAACAAACTGATTAAAACAGCAGAAAGTAAATGAAAAATGTATTTGGGGCTATAATTAATCATTAATGTTGTACAAAGAGAAAATCAAGATAAATTAAAGCTTAAAAGACTGAAACTAATCCTTCCTTAATGGATAATTCGTATTTTCCATAACAATAAACAATATATAATTTCAGGAAGTTACTAATTCAAAATTGTTCTCGAGAGAGTGCTAGAAATAATTGCACGCCAACATGCACGCCAACTACAAAACTTGATGCTGACGTTCATTTAAGCCACCCAGAGGAAATAAAGCGGTGGTATTTGATATATTCTTCATGCTTAACATTTTATTCTGTTAGATAATTCACGTGAAATAAGAGAAAATACTGGTAAAACTGCAAATCAAACAATTCATTTGCAGTGCAACTGTATTTGTTAAATTTTAAGTCTAATGTTCTAAAAAAATATTTTTTTCTTAAATTTCTGTATTTTTGAATTTCAAACTTATTTTTTATCCATAAAAAATAACTATTTTAACATTTATTTTTATTTTTTCTAGTTTCTAACAGTATATTATTACATTTATAAAGGACATTATCTTTAACAGGATTTTAAGATTTTTATAAAAACGTAGAAGAGTTACATTGTAAGGAGCTCCCTTGTACCTATAACACATTTAAATTTACGTAGCCATATTGTCCTATATTTTATTGAGGTGATAAAACTGAATTCATAAATATGAAAATTTGCAATTTCACAGCACGAACAATTTACATTATTGTTAAAGTCAGGCTCAATAACCCTATTACCACGGTAGTTGGTATGTTTCCATCGTTAAGTCCAACTATGTTATATTCAGAGCTAATTTTCTCAAGAAGCCAAATTGAGTAAAATATATTTAAGAATTAAGAGTATAGTTGTTGCTAGTTTATTGTAATTACTACGTTTATCTTTTAAATGATACTTTGCGCAAAATATTTGCGTATTTAGATCAACAATTTGCAGCAAATATTTGGATAAAATGTTTGTTGTTAGTTTTTGATTGTTTGTTGCTGGCAAATTTATTTTTTGTCTATCAAAAATCAAATATTTATCCTTTTCCGGCTGGATGCTCAACCCAACCCAACCATACAAATACACAAAACCAAATCACTTTTGCTATTCTTCGTTATTCCAAGATTCTTCTTCCATTTTTATATATTTTATTTCGTTAAATCTTCAATTTTTAATTAAATTTTTAAATATTGTATTAGTTTATAAATAAAATTTGTACAAAATGTTGATACAAATGGTTATTACCGATTTTGTTTTGTTAATTCTAAAACGTTTTTGTACTGAGGAAAATTTTAAAAAACGATTAAAATTGAAAATGTTATGACTATAATAACATATATTGATTAACTATAAAATCTCCTTATCCCGAACCGTAAACATTTTTAGTTTGCACTATTTTAAAACGTAATTTATTAATTAGAATTATTGCTTGCCAATCCAAATTATAACATTTTATCAAGATTTTCATATATTTTAGAATTATGTCATATTTCTAAAGTTTTTATTGAACCAATGATGTACATGTCTATTGAAATGTTAACAGTTGAAGTATACTTTTAAACATTAAGAGATGGTAATTGTTGGTTGAAGCGTAAGAAGTTGATTTATACAAATTTGCGTCATTATATATAGTATCCTGAGATTATCTATGGAAAAGTGCTTCCTTCCACGACACGCCAACTGGAAATAACGATTTGTAATTTTTAAGCGTGTATGGAAGTTTTCGCGTCTTTTCAGTAAAACATTGATTACAAAAATTAAACTAGGCTTTTCTTAAACTATCTAAAAACATTAATTTTTTTAACTAGATTTGAGAATGTTTACAGAGCATATTTTATTACCGTATGCAATAATGCATTTATCCGTTAAACGGCGATGGAAAATCATTAATTAATTGCCTTTTACAGTAAATTATAAATATTTTTCAATCTATTTTGCAATTAACATATTATTTTTAACATAAAACTATTTAAATTTTCCTGTAAACTTAATTTATCATTGATATTTTATCTCCGCTTACTGTATAAAAAAATATAAGTTTATGAAATTAATAAGTGTAAATTAGTAAGACACGTTTAAACGTGTTATTAGGCAAGTTATTACACAAATTTTCATTTATCTTTGGCGTTCAGTGATATCCCGTATTTTTAGTTATAGAAAGACAATTCAAGTTGTCAAGAAAGTGTTCTTCAAATCTAATTATTGTCGTGGTGTAGGTTGATGAAAAATTAGGGGTAAAGGAGCATACCCCAAAAAAAGATGGTCTCGCTTGGGCTGGTGTAGATTTAATTTGCAATTTGTTTATTATTTCGCTTTTTTTCATCACAATTTTGTTTTCTCTTACTAAATTGGTTGTTAAATCAACATAATAATTATTATAATAAAAATTTTAGGTATAATTTATTATATTTAGGATCGAAATAATAAACAAATTGCAAATTAAATCTACACCAGCCCAAGTGAGACCATCTTTTTTTGGGGTATGCTCCTTTACCCCTAATTTTTCATTAACCTACACCACGACAATAAGTTATTTGATTTTGTACGTCACACAAATAAACAGAAAACAATTTTACTTTTTTACTTTTTTTTCGACGACAATTGTCTTGACTTATTTTTTACTTCCATGAGCCAAATGGTCAAATGGAAAATTTTAAGAGTGAGCTGAGAAATCGTGTTTACGTTAAATACTTGGATCATAATTTTATATGATTGAATAGTGTACGACGAGATTGGCCAACTGACATGGCAATTCTAAACTTATTTACACGTAAAAATTTTCAATATTCATTTTTTTTTTTGATCGATAAGAGCTCGTTTTCATTTGGTGTGCCATTAAAACCTTTTCTGTTTTGGTACCTTGAAGACCTTTAAGATGAGTTATGCAAAACGAAACTGACAATTTTAACAAGTATTAAACTATTTTTATTGATTTTCCGATCAGTTATACAAAACAGTTTTCATGTTGCGTGAGACCCTTTACATTTTTTCAAAATATTAAATAATAAAATGTTTTGAGCTTCCCTTTTTTTGACTACAACTTGTGTTTAAAAGTAAATTTTACGAATAATGCTGACATGTCTGTAAGAGATGTCAAAATTCGGCGAAAACTGTCAAAGTATCATTATCACCACCTTCATAACATAAATAAGGTGTTTCTTGTGTCAACAACCAGATATATTTCTTTAAACCACACCGATCATTTCGTAAGCCTAAGTAGGTGATTAACCACATAACACGAATATTGATTATGAGTTCCGTTTCATGTGCTACCGACTCAATCGATAACTCGTGCGCGGCTCATTTCTCGCGCACCCACTTGAGCACAGCACTCTTTCCTCATCTCCCGTTTTCGAAAAAACGTTTTCTGTATAATTAGGGACCGTACAACATTCAAAATTTGTTCATCTGCCATGGTTCACCTGTCCTAAATACAAAGAAGCTGAGATTGTCTAGTAAATGAGTGCCGCATCCATTTGTACTATAGTATTTGCGGCAAAATAAGAAGCAGCGATAAGCATAAAATTTTTATGACTTGCTAATATGAATACCAACGATTTAATTGTTATTTATCAATTGATTATCCGCGAATGATCAAACAATTAATGAACGACAATAGATGGAACCGAGCTTGAATAGACGAAACGACTATTGACAACCATTGTCGGGATACGGTATTCTGTCGCCTTTGAGGGATGACAAGACCATTTATGTATGTCGATTCTTTGTCGGTTTATTGCCGTCTCGATTTTGTACGTTGCTTGCATATTGTCAACATAACAAATCGTAAAAACGAATTTATGTATTGTTAATGTGTGTATGAGGATCGAAACGCATTTGTTGGTGTTTGACACAGGGACTAAAGGGTAAATACTATGTATGAGCAGCAAAGTTCTTCTTGTATAGAAACACGCCAAATAAGAAAGTTTTATATACATACGGAAAGTTGAACCTTCCACGCATAAATAATTAAATGAAATTAAAGCTTTAACAAAGGTATTTTTTTAACTATTAAGTTATCAGATTCACCTTCGGAGAAAATAATATAAAAGTTTCTAAAAGATAAAGAGATTGACTTATGGTAATAGTAAGCTTAATAAAAGGTTACTTGATTTGGATCCTTAGTTAGTTGAAACTCAAAATATAAAATCATGTGATTGTAATCACGGAACATCCTGTAATATAAAATTAGTGTTTACAATTAAAAAAAACAAATTTAGATTTACTTGGATACTAACTATGATTATAATCCTTAGACTATTTATTAATCGACTATCTTTTTTCCCATTGTTTCATATTATTTCTTACCATAAGGCATATTCTTTTCCACGCCAAATGAAGTCGTAAAAATAGGAGCTCAGAAAGATCACGTAAGTCTAGGATTTTGTTTAAATTTAAATCACCGAACATATTTCAAGGAAAGAAGGTAAAAAATAGCTTTTAGCTTGCACGTGGAAATTAATAAAATGTGTTTAAATAGAACAAAATCATTTTTATTTTTCGTGCTTTTCTATTCTTATTATCAAAGCTGTAAACTATCATTAGCATCTGTCAGAGGTCATTAACATCTCATTTAAATGCAATGCAATACTTAAACATATAAATTTTTAATTAATGAATTCAAGTGTTTTATGTCTTATCTAATAGAAAAATAAGATCAATTAAGAGGATATATCATCAAGTTGTGAGAAATTGATAATTCTAATTTTAATTTCATAAAAAATAAAAATAATCAATAGGGGATGAACTATAAATTTTGACGAAATATAACAAAAAAATGATGAAATAAAGCGAAATTATTTAAATAAATTGGAAATTTGCTTCACGTTCTCACTGAGACCATTTTAACTTAATTCAGAAATATTGAAAATGAATTATAAATTTCTTACACTTTGACAATATTAAAAACATTTTTTGTAAATGCAATTAAAATAAAACTTTGCCTATATTGATTATTGCATAAAATGAAATCCATTTAGTTTTTATCTGCGTACTTTGTGCATATATGCGGATTATTAATTGTATTACTTTTAAATGGACTCGGATAAAATGGTAAAAATATAGGCTATTTCAAGTTTTCAGAGGATTGCATTGAAAAAAATCTGCGCCTTTAGAAAATTATTAACAGAGAGGATAGTTGTCTTGTGTATCTCTCTATTTATTTATTTAAAACACGTGTACCAGTCACGTGAAGAAAATTATAGTTAAAATACCACGAAATACTTGGACATACAAAAAGAAAAAACCATAGGGGCTGTTAAAAAAAACTATCAAAAACCAAAAAAAGTTTAGGAAAGAGGATCAGGGAAATCTTAAAACATTCAATCACCCGCACTTCACTGCCAAGTAACCGCGCCGCATTGAAAAAGACTTCGCACCAATTGCAAACACTTCTTTTCAATTTATTGTTTTAATTTTCAATAATTTATTTATCAGTTAACGTTCAATACAAAAACAAACGTAATAAATTAAAAAGTTGAGTTTATAATTGGTGCGAAGTCTTTTGCAATGCGAGGCAGTTTCGTGACAGTGGATTGAAACCGTTTAAGTGAGAACCTAAGAAAATTATAAAAATAAATATGCCAGAGGAAAGAAAATTTTTAAATAAAACTAGTATATATTTATCATGGTTTTGTTGCGCATTTGGTCGCAACGCGTCGTCAAGAAATTATTTCAAAATAGCCTATAACTATTTAACAATTAAGATAAGTTTTTCTACGGTTTGTATTTTACTCAATAGCCACGCAAAGCTTGATTTTTAATTCTTTCCTCCCAAAACATCAAGTACATGGCAGATTCATTTAAAATATTCGAAATTTAATGAAGAAGAAATTATTTGAAACCGTGAACCGCTGCTGTGCATTTATAATTTGATTAGAATCTGCCAATTTAAGAAAGTAACAATAGAACATTTATTTTTGTTAAAAATATGCAAACTGTACTTATATGAAAATTCTACGAGGAAATTAAAAAGAAACGATGGAAGGGTTTCTTTAGCCTAACTTTATCAAATAAATGATGATTTTTGGACTTTCAATGTCGGTTATGAATGTCGAGACTCGACGATAACCGAAATTCATAAACTAGAAGCACAAAAAATGGCTCCAAATGCTCTTATAGGGAAATAAAAATATAAGATAGTGTTAGACTCTCAATTCCTCTAAAAATAGTTGAACTTGTAGTTTTATTATTCTCTAATATTTTATATTTATCTCTTTCTTATATATTTGTGTTATTAATCTATAAAATCTTTAATTATAGACGCTCAATGGGCTTCATTTGTCCACATGTGTTGCAACACAAAGAAGTGATAATTTACAAGATTTTTAATAATGATTTATATTGCTCGTATTATAATAAATCCTTAAATTAATTTTAACTCTTACAAATTCAACGGCCTTCATTTATTGTCGGTAAGGTTCAAATATGCAATAGCACTTGAACAGCAAACAAACTTTTGCCTACCGTTTTCTTACCTGATTATTGCGCAATTATCAAGAAGCAATGATTAGGTAACCAAATACTTTACGCGCGGGCTACTAATCTCGCATTCCTTTATTTGCAATTCTTTCAGGTGTTCCGCAAAGTGGGAACAAACTTTACTGGCAAATTGATTACTGTCATTGATTGATTGATTGATGGATTGATTGATTGCTGGGTTCAAAGCTCGGCTCACCTTATAATGTATTTTCAGCCGCTTTTACTTCGTTTACCCACCTGTCCTTCTTTTCCATGGATTATAATAATAACGTCGACGAAGAGCTCTTAATTAATTCATTCGAGGATCATTTTAAATTGCTCATGGGTAAAACATGTGTTAATTGTCATGTTTAATAAATAAGTGACATATTGAGAACTTTATGGTAACGGCTGGAAGTTTGGGGTTATCAATTACTGTTAGAATTGGTGCGAATGAGTTCATGGTGCTAAAATAAGTGCAAAGTAGTATTGGTTCGTTTCTAATAGTGTTTTATTGTATAAAAATGAGCAACACTTTAAAGTGGATTTTCATAAATTCCAAACAAATTTTTAAGAATCATAAACGTTTCAACTTTTCCCTAGTTGTTCTTTGTTTAAACCCGAATTACGCGTATGAATTGGTTTTATGGAAACTATTATAAGTTAGATCAGAAAATTATTCGAAAATTGATATATTAAACTAACATAAAGCTTTATCCTGTTTATCATAGATGTGATTTTGCGAATAAAAAATGTTGGTACAACTATCTATATTGTTGATAATTACTTTCAATCGTGTATTTGTGACGAATAAGGACCAATTGCAACAACCACGCCTTACATTTCTTTATTTTATTATTTTAAAGCGTAATTCTATGAATTTAATAATTCTAAATAACTCTAAACAGCAAAGTAAATCAATTTCGGAGAAGTTACGCTTAAAAATAAATAGTTTAAAAAGAGAGCGTTCCAACCGAAAGCTCAGAAAAATTACTCAGCCATAGTTTGGCGTTCAGAGAAGCAGAACTCTTATAGTTTAAAATATGCGTGACAAGTTTAAGTGGAAAAGTATTCTGAAGTTAATACGGTTAAGCTTATAATATACATTTAAGTATTAACGCAAAATTAAATGTTCCATTTCTCAAAATTTTTAGTCATCGTATTCTAGCATTCTACGTGAATATTCTGTTGAAATTATATATTTAATATGAAGTATATATCAGAAACTATCTAGACCATCAAAAATAATGTCTCTTTAGTTTATATGGGCGGCTTACCGCTGAAAAGTTTTAAATTAACCAGTTCCATATTATAAAATTCAAATTTTGATTTGGCGTGAAAGAGTAAGAAAAATGAAAGATGTGAATGTTGCAATTGGTGCACCATCTCTTGCAATTGGCGCCGTTCTTCGTGGCAGTGGTGTACCGTAGATAGACAGTAATTAATTTAAAACTACTGCAGTAACTTTAATCTTTAAAATCATATAACATTCGGATATAATAAAAACATGGCACCCTAGAAGAAAATATACCGAACAATTTATTTTCATTGCTTATGTTGTTCCAGAAATCATTTTTCACGATACATATAATCCCATCCATTATTTTCTCTAAATAATTTATTCTCAAAATTTCAGATTTTTGAGAAAATTTTTTGGCTTACTGTTTTATATTTAATTTTGTCTATAACTTGTACATCATTGTAAGATATTCGTACGCTATGTATTATTAAATTATACAAGTTAACAAATCTAAATAATTAACTGAATTCTGATTATACCAATAATATAACATCACAACGACTAGCGTTAAATAAGGCCTTAAAGGATAATTCAATGTTTTTAAATTTTTTTAATCAAGATTCTCAAAATTTGCCTCTAGGAAACACATGCGATAACTGTCAAGTTTCATAAATAAGTGACATATTGCGAACTTAAGGGTAACGACTGGAAGTTATTGTTATCAATTACTCTTACCTTAAGTGTGAATGAGGTCATGGTGCTAAAACAATTAGGTGAGATATAAAATTAGTGGCAAGTAGTATTGGAAATTTTCCAATGGCAACTTTTCATGATATTTTATTTTGTAGACAAATAAAGGGACCAAATTGGAAGAATTTAGTGTCATTTGGGAGACAATGCATGTAATGATGTTCTAAATTAAGAATCATGATTCGATGTTTAAAGTGCGTGGTTGTATAACACTAGAATTGATTGATTCGAAATTCGAACTTAATAATGAAACTTATCAGAATGTATTAGTTAAATTGTTTCTCAATTGTCTGGTCAAATGTACAGCGGTTTGATCAGTACAGAAAACTTTATTTTCTTTTTCGAATATGGACATTTCATTTGGCCGGAGTTCGGTATTCCAGATTCCGTATTCCTGAATGCCGTTTTTTCAAATGTGATTTCAAAATTCAAATGCACTCCTTTTGTCCATCTCTTCACTCCAGCTATTTTATTTAGCTGAAACGCGCGTTTCGTCAAGCCCATGGAATGAATCGCTGTATTATCTTGCTGAAAAGTCAATTTCTTGGCTTTAAAACGTCTTAAATACGGATACAACTTTTTTAAATCCGTCTGATAATTAATCTACTCTATTTTTGTCGAAACAAAGGGCAAATAAAGTGTTTCGCTTGAACCTAAATAACAACCGTTCTACCACTAAAGTTCTTTATCGAAAAATACTCAACCCGAAAACCGCCGCAAGAGGTATTCCAACCACCAGATCCATCACGTTTGAGCATTTTCTCTTCCGAATATATCACAGTAATTAAAAAACTTTATTTTAAGCGTCTTATTAGAGTTATACCGTTCTTCAGATATGTTCTGCCTTACGAATTCCACCCTTCACGGCGCAGGTTTAATTTTTGGTGTAAAATATTGCCCGATCGTATTTTCCTTATTTTTCGCAAAATGGTGGACTTAAATGCCAAAAGAATCTTGTGAAATTTCATGTGCTTTCTTCGACGAATTCGAGAATCGTTTAAAAGTGCTGGTATCCTCCTATCATCACAATACATCTTTTGTTTTCGGCTTTCCGTTTTTCTCGTTTCATAGTTTGAAGGATCCTTCAGATAATTTGAGCTGTCACAACACTTTTGACCAACTTACGCGGTTCTATATCAAATCGAGAGCCTTAGGTCCCTTCTGGCGCGCCGCGTTTACAAAAATGGACGTCAGTTTCAGTCTTTGGAGGAGTAATAAAACTGCATAAAGTTCAAATAGTCAAATCTTGAGCAAACCTTGCTTTATAAGCTTATCGCGAACATACCGAACATAATATTTTATCTGATATCTAATCACGGTAGTTCTACTGAATATTAATGTCTGAATTTTAGCAATAAATTTGCATGAAAACGACATTAAGTGGTGTCTTATAGTGTCTTTTTTTTTTCGATAAATGCTCTTAAAAATGTGGGTCCTTTGTAAATTTTAATGAAAGCTGGTATCCATGTGGTTTTCATGATCCTGAATGCAATCATCTCAGTATTGGGATATTTAGTCGATTTTCAAGCAGTTAAACTAACTTTATTTACCACGAAATTTTTAAAAAAGTTGGGTTTCGCGCAACTGTGACGAAGTCTTTTGCTATGCGGCGCGATATCGTGGCTATGGAGCAAACAGATAATGTAAAAAATATTCTTCACGTAATGTTACGGGCTTCTCATTAAATATCACAGGCTGTTTAAATTTTGACGATACATTAGGTTTGATTGACTTTAAAAAGCTCCTGGTTTTATGAATTCATTTAGCATGTGAAATATATATCAGAAGCTATCAAGATCATCAAAAATATCAACGGTTTAATTACTATGGTCGGGTGCAATAATCTTCCACCACCGTTTCTTCTTGCTACCTCCTCATAAGTTAACAATAATTTGAAAAGAGCTAAATACCGCGAAGACTAGCATGTATGTGGAGCTTTGTTTAAACAAAACGTTAATAGTACTTTCATAATTATACCGGTTTTCAGTAACAATTTCTTACAATTCTGTTTTAACACCTCACATTTGAGTCCAGTTAAATTACACAATCAGAACAATAAGTGCAATAGTAATATTTTATACGTTAGGAAATATGGGAGCAATATTATGCAGATATGTACATTGTTTTATTTTAAATCTCTCACCACGGTGTCATTAGTGTAAACAACAAATAGCAACACCATTGTGATGCATTATCAAGGAAAGAGAAGCTGTGCACCATTATGACGTCATATTTAAAGTTGAATCATCATTGAGATGAACTGTTTCTTCTTTGATATCCCACTCAATAATCGAGTTATCGACATTACTTATTGAGATCAATTCGTTTCGAGAAAATTTGATGAATGGTACTGAGCACGTATGAGCAGATAAATCGATATATCCTGGCTGAAAAAAATATTGTTGCTTTTACTTTTGTGGTAAAATTACGGTGAGCGATGTGATTGGGTTTGAAGTGAATCGAATAAGACCATTTTTCATTCCAAATGCTAATAGCTTACCATTTGTTGATTTTGACACAGATGAATATTCATCTAGACCTGTATTTTTTTAAAGTTTTCAGCTTTACATACTCGTCTTACCAGATAAACCAATCAAGCTTGACTCAAATGAAATTAAGCAATTGGTTGTTTCCCATTGGATATCCCGGACGGACTCCAAATCATTGATCATATCTCCACAACGATCATCTGAAATTATATTTAAATACGTTTTTTCATCAGAAGCCGTATGAGAAAAGGTTTTTATTAATAAAGTTTATAGTCGTCACAAAATGCGATTACCACAGCAAAATGTGGCGCACTATGCAATAATATAATTTTGAAAAATTCAATATTTGCTCAATTTAATTTATTAACTTTTAATTCCCGATTTTTGAGATTTGTGTTATTATCATCACGAATTATTGTACTCTGACAACTCTGTGAGCTCAATATTATTTCGATCACCGAATGACTAACTATTCAATAATCACCATTCTTTAATGCTCATTTATACTATCTGTCTTATTTCGTTTCTGCACTCTTTGATATTAATTTTCAACCAATTTTTCATAAAAATGAAAAAAAAATTTATATCAAAATGTTTTGGTGAGTTAATTTTGGTGTTAATATTGAAATGTTCTTACATATTGTCAAATATGGCGCAGATTTGATATTCGTTCTTATATATTTAGCATCAGTTGACCAATCGATTGCAACAACATCTTCGTTTAATTTACTATTCGATATTAATTGAATATTCTTTTTGTTAATATCAAATTGATAAATTAATAATCTCGATGGATTAGAGCAACTAATTGCAAATGTGCATCCTATTGGAGCCATTTTAATAGAAATAATATTCGCTAGCTCCTCTTTTGATTCTGCGACAACTTCCTTAAAATTAATGGAGTCATTATATATATTATAGATTAGAGATGAGCGGAAGGACAATTTTTGATTTTCTGAATTCTGGCCGTACGCCAACTGGTGTGTTAATAAAGTGTAGGCTCAGGAAACCTGCTCAAATCTAACTTTTTGGAACGATGCTAGTAGTTTTAGATAGTTTAAGGAAATCATAGTTAAATTGCCGTAATCGATGTTTTATTGAAGTGAATTAACAAGTTTCAGACTCGTTTAAAAATCGGAAAATCTTAATTTCCTGTTGGCGTGCTGGCCGTATCTGACGTTAACATTTATATGAAAAGTGAATTTTTGAAATTCGGGATTAAAATTAAAAAAATTGCAAGGTCAAATTTGGAATGGCAAAATGGCCGGAAAACGGAATTCCGCCCATTTCTGATATATGTATACAGTGTAGTCTAAAAGATTGTCCACTTTTCGTTTTTAGGTCTCTTAAAATAAAATCTCTTAAATAAAATCTCTTAAATCTCTTAAAAATTAAGATTTGTTGGAAAATTTATGACAATATTTTATAATCTGATTTGAGATAATTAAATACTTCAAATTTTATAAAAGATAATCAACAGACAACACTGTTACGGATCCTTCCAGACATACCCAAAATTTGAACTCGACAACGCAACAATGGTCTAATATTCTTTCTCCATACGAGAGCAAATTCCTTTTTTTCGGATGTCACGGATATCTATCGATTTGTTAGACGTCCTGTAGGTTCGAATCACGATGTAAAATACTTATTACTGACTATTAGCTACATGGTATGGGTGCGCTTCTCTGGACTCTTGTTCGTATTAATAAAGTTATGAATCGTTAGCTCTACAAGGAAATATTGGAAAATCACATGGTTTCTCAATAGCGATCGTGGTGTAACGTTCCAGCCTGATAATGGGCCAAGACATGCGACGAATAACGTGAAGATTAGAAAAATAATAATACCATAATGGATTGTTTTCAGAATTGGATTTCCAGCCGGCGTATCAATGTGATGAGTTGGCCATGTCAGTCAACTGCCCTCAATCCAAATGAACACTTTTGACTGGAACGTTACTGTTGCACGCCAACTGGTACGATAAAAAAATAGTTTTCAGAAGCGCTTAAAAATCGAAAAGTTGTTATTTTCAGTTGGCGTGCTGTCGATGTTGCGGTAAAAATTGCTCGAATGCGAACAAGTAATTTAGGCAACTCAAGGAGGTTCCGTAAATGACGATGCTCATATTTCTTCTATGGATCGTAGTTGTGCTGCTGTCATATCTACTAAGAGATACCCTACTAAATATTGTCCTTTTCAGAGATAGGTGCCTAATAGAAGAGGAAAAAGTAGGATAGAAATAGGTTCTCATTTGGACGGAGACATCAATGTTTGTTGTCTCAAAAATGGGCAGCCCACATAGAAGAGGAATAGACAAAAAATTCCTTTGTGGTCTCTGAAAAGGACAATATTAGCCTTTAAAATAAACATTTTGATTGTTAACGACAAGATTTCTTAAGTTCCAAAGAATAGATTAGACTCTTTTATATTTGTGGAAGTATCCGTAACTTTGTTCTCTGTTGATTATATTTAATCAAATTTAAAGTGTTTAAGTATCTCAAATTTTAAAATATTGTCATAAATTTTTCAACAAATCTTAATTTTTAAGAGAGTTAGGACCTGAAAACAAAAAGTGGATAACCTGTTAGACTACACTGTATATTAAACTTACCTTGCTGTCAATATCGAGTATCATCCATTTTCCATTCTTTAAACCAATTGTTAAATGATTATTGATGTTGTCAATACAGTTAATACCTATCTGAAATTTGAACCAATTCATATTTTTAGTTCGTAAACCAATGAAGAACTATATTTGTCTTGAACGTGTCTAATTTCTAGCTAGACGTTACATAGAATTTTGAAGTATCGTCAATCAAAATTAGTTTGTTGTTAATTCATTTAAGCATAAATAAAAACATAATTTATTTTTTAATCTGACATCAAAATTCAAGCTTTATATAAAATTGCATTTTTTGTTTTCAGAATTGGATTTCCAGCAGCGTGTCCTTACAAAACTAATATAATCTCTTGTATCTGATTATTTCAGCATAAATCAATCCTCGAACGTACCATATATTTCCTTGTCCATTCAATCCTTCTTTCGTCTTTCGAATAAACCCGAAGCATTCCACTCTCCGTCGCCGTAATCATTTTGTAGCTCGGTGTTAGACATAAACCAGTTATTGGCTCACTATCTCCCATAATTAAAGTAGTAAAAATAATATCGTTTTCTTTTACGTTCCCAATCAACAGACAGTTTAATGATGTTCCAATGATAAGCTCATTACCATTCAAACATCGAATAATTCTTGAATAACCTTGATGATCCGGTAATTCCACAGATCGACGTGTTCTAATCAAGTCGGCTGCATCCCACTCAGCTATGAAGCGATCTTTGCCTCCACTCCAAAGTTTTCCATTTTTAGCGATCGACAATGCGAAGACTCCTCCTTGATGAACGGAAAACGCTTGAAGTGTTGTTTCAAGCGTCTCCATATTCCATATTGAAATGGTTCCATTAGAGTCTCCTGTTAAAATATTTCCTTTTGAGTCTGTGCAAATGCTTAAGATTGTTTTTGGTTTATCTCGTCCCTGAAACACAATATTTATTAATTTTAATATATAAAAAACCTTGAATGCAAGTGAAGATTTCACAAGCAATCCATTGGATTTATCAAATTTAAAAGTGGAGAAGTGGCCTTTCCCATAAACGATAATAACATTTTTTACGATAGGGTGCCATTGACATTCAAACACAATATCATTTGCTGCCTAACTAAATCTATCAAAAATGTAATGTTATTCTCGTTTTACTTTTGTTTCAGCAATCTTCTGACAATTTGACCAATTCCAAACAGTCAATTGGTGCCTCAACCCGTCGTCAACACACGCCAAATGCGCTCCAGAATCGAATGTTGAAAATGATAACTGACAAATTCCTTTTTCAAAAGGAGCATTGTATCCACCAATTATTATCACAGTCGATAGTTTCACACTATCCCAAATTCGAATATGTGCCTGAACGAGAGATTTTATGTCAGTTATATGATGTATTCCAAATAAATTCGTAGTAACAGGATCTCAGAAATTTCGAAAAAATTAAAGAGCAAGCCGAATAATAAATAAATTTATAATTGAATAACTCAACGCCAACGGCAAAGAGCCGTCACATAGAAATAAAGATCAACGAATTTGATCACACTTTCAATAAATTTATTCTTTTTTTGTTATTTTTTGTAAAACATTCTCTACCCCGTAAAATTATGAATTTTTTTTAAATGCAACATGACATCGTTGCGTCTATTTTACAGTCGATTGAAAGTTTAAAATTTTAAAAAATCATAACTTTTATATTGTTACTCACCGCTGTATCCTCTATGAATAAACTCTAAATCTCAAAAATTAAGAAGAGCTATTTCGAGCTGTTCGATTTTTAAGTTTATAGTGTCCTTAATGTACTTCAAATCATAATTCTTCAAAACATAAAAACGCACGCCAACTCGAAATAACGATTTTTGGCGTGTATGAAAATTGCTACGTCTTTTCAACAAAATATTGATTATAACAATTTAATTAGGCTTGTCTTAAACTATCTAAAAATATAAATATCTTTCTAAAAAGTGATATTTGAGCAAGTTTACTGTGCTCATTTTAGTACCATACCAGTTGGCGTGCCAACGCTGCTTTTTTTCCTCATAGAATAAATGTTTGTAAATACTATAGTCCCTACAGAAACATGATTTTCAAAAAATAACTCCTTCAATTAGTTATATATGGTTTATACTTAGAAATCCTCCTTTCAACACCAATTAAGCTTAATTTTCTAACTTTTGATGGAAATTTGTTGTACAAACTATACTCTTGAAAATGAAAATTTCAAAATATTTCAAATCGGACCCAATCTACAGAATTATCAAATTAGGCGATCCAAGGTTACAGAGAAATGTCAATATAGTGCATAATTTTGGCCAAAACAATATTTTCGTATTGTCTTTTGCAAAGATCGATGCCTAATGGAATAGAAAAAATTAGGGGCGGAGAAAAGGTCTTGTTTAGACAGCCACACGGCCACTAAGGCCATCGAATCTCTTCCTCTTTTGTTTCTCATCAATTTTAGTTATCTATTTTTTGTTTATTATTTGATTAAAAGAAATGAAAAGTTTAATTTAAAAATGAGAATTGATGAAATAAAAATATTGATGAGAAACAAAAGAGGAAGAGATTCGATGGCCTTAGTGGCCGTGTGGCTGTCTAAAAAATACCTTTTCTCCACCCTGTCGACGGTAGTCGAGAAAGTTGGACGGTCGCCAGCACAAGAGAAACTTGATTGGTCGAAACAATAACAATTCTGCTTACAACCATGGGAAAAATGCAGGCGTCCTGGGCATTATGGCAATTGCTGTTTTCGGAGAACAATAAACCCACATGGTGACCAGATGTTGAGAGAGTCGCGGATGGAGTATTTAAGCACAGTTTCGGCTCAGTCAAAGGGAGCATAAGTTGAACCTAAGGAACAAATTGCGCACGGTCTTCTTCAAACCACTATTGCTAGCTGAACCACTGAACCACCGACATTAAGTGAACCATATTAACATATATTGTTTTATATTCCTTTATATATATATATATATATTCTGATTCAAATAAATAAATATTTAACCAAGAACCAATATATTAAACACCCCTAATTTTTTGCTCTTCCATTAGGCATCGATCTCTGAAATTAATAATAGAATATTATAATTATTTCAACCAAATTGATCATTTTAAAAATATTTTTTTCTTATTTTTCATGGCTCATAAAACAAGGAAGATTCGCAGTTCTTAGTGAAAACTGATTTTATGGAATTTAGGAAAGAATAATCGGATTTCTGAAAAAATCTTCGATAATGTGGATATTAACTAGTTTTAGCTAGTTTTATCCAATCGCCATGCTGAAAAACATGAAAAATCACAAAATTACTTAATTTTATCAGATTAATGCATTATAAAGAGGAAAACTTTAAAAATGAATTATACAATAATCGAAATTTCTAAATTTTTGCGATTAAGACTTTATTGATAGAGGGCACAGCACTTAGTAATAAAGTACTTGTCTTTAAATTTAATTCGACTTCTAAGCAAAGTAAAAAAATTTCAATTGACAAAAAAACACACAAAAATTACCGTAACCACGTCATGTAGCATTAAAAAAATCAGAATTTTACGAGGAACAAAATGATGTTACTCACGATTTATAAAAATCACTATTACAACTAAAAAACTAGTCTAAATAATGTTTTACAAAAAATAATAAATTTGATGATCTTAATTTCTGTGTGAAGGTGATTTTTCCAGTGGATTCCTTCGGCGTGCTCACGTTTTTTTAGAGAGAGGTTTTTTTTAATGTTTTAGTTTCATTTCTCATATAAACTTCAACGCCAGATACGGCTGGAATTCCGGAATTGCGTTAATTTTTCAATTCCGAATTGCACATTCCAAAATTCTATTTTTTAACATAACATTGTCCTGGCACCCATCAAATTATTAAGAATTTTTTCGTGACCTTGTAAATTTTAGTGCTTGATTTTACGATATTGCTCAGATTATCAAATAGCGTCAGAATATGTGTCACTATATAAACTACCAATACAATAGAAAGATCTGAAAATAAATGTGTGGACTAAAATTTCGTGACTAATGCCACTATGGTAAAAACAACTTTAATTTGATGTGCCTGACAATTATCACTTTTCACATCATACCAATATTTAACAAATACCTCAGTGTGTTGATTTTCTAGTTGCTTTACTAGCTCATCTTCATTATCCACGGGCTCTAATTTTTCATGTTTCCTATATCTATTTGTTCCGTGACACGACATTTGTCCTGACGCTACCAATACTTTATTTGGATGCAAAGCGATACTGAAAATCAAACAATTATTCGTTTTATATTAATTGTTCGATCAAACCATTTGACATCAGCAGTATGTTCCGCGTAAAATCTCTGAACATGCTTATTTTTCAAATCCATTAGAACTACAATGTTCGAGGTAAAGAATATACACTCGCCTGTAGGGAGTGCTTCAACATTTCGTCGTATATCATTTCCACGATAACCTATAAAAATGTTTAGTATATTATATTGTAATAGACAATTACTGTAGACATGTTTCATTGATACTTTAACATTTGGAGGAAGCTGACTACTAAGTGGATCGTACGACTCTGCTGATAGTGGTAAGCTTGAGCTGGTATTTTCATTAGTAAATTTACCCAATTCCGAGGGGACCGGAATGTCAATATTGTTATTCGAGCTGCTTATAGTAAGAATACGACTTTCAGGTGAATACTGGCATGTTCTCGGTATCTTTCTGAAATTATCTGTTTCAGGGAAGTGTTGTGCATTGATTTTAATGAATACATACTCTGTATGTTTTTTATTCCTCTCTATTTCAATCAAAAATTACCTTGAAGTTGGGAGGTAATGCATACTTATTAGATTTTGAATCAGTTCTTAACATTATTCGTTAGATATGAGATTTGCACGCCGCCCGGAAATGTCAATTTTACTACTATAAATCGTATTCTGCGTAATTTTGCGTGAACATTTAAGAGGAATTTTGAAAGTCTTGTGATTATTTTAAATAAAAAATCCATTTATCATAAAATTCTATGGATAAATAACGGTCTAGATTAATAAATGAGAAAGTCATTTTACTAGACCGGGTGCACCGGGTGGCGTTATATTTGAATATAATTATTATATATAAAAGGCGCGTTTTTCTAATGAAGCATATGAATTACTGAATAGATGACTTGAAATTTTTAAAAGAGATATTGTCAGATATGAACTTCGTAAATTACTGAAAGGGTTTTTTAGCTTCTTGTTTTTGCTTAATTAAAATGTTTCAACCGTTGATTTCATTTTGTCTCATACTGTAACAGGACAAAGGCAGACAGTTAATTGCTAAATAATTTGAAAACTCTCTTCTTAATTTTGAGATTATGTTTTTATTGATAGAGGATACAAAGCAATAATATATTATTATCAAAATCTGAGAAATTGACAATTCCAATTTTCTTTTCATAAAAAGTAATAAATCTGATTTGATATAGAAATTTTGAAGAAATATAATGAAAAACAGAGAAGTTATTAACATAAATTGAATATTTGTTTCATTTTATCTTTGAGACCATTGAAAATAATTCAAAAATGATCAAATCAAACCTTTCATATTCTTAGATTTTGATAATATCAAAATATAAGAAATTGAAAATTCAATTTCAACATCTTTGAAATTCCAGCCGTATCTGGTGTTAACGTTTATATGAAAAGTGAATTTTTGAAATTCGGAATTCAAATATAAATTTCGGAATGCGCAATCCAGAATCCGAAATTTGGAATCGAAAAATGGTCGAAATGCAGAATACGGAACGTGGAATTCTCTCTGCTCTGTAGCGTCTACTTAAATTATCAAACACAGGCATGTGCCCCGTTCCTGGATAAGGCTATAAAATCTTAAATCTAACAAACATAACATTACATCGTAATAAATAGTTTATAATGTCTGATCCAGAGATGGGCGGAATTCCCGATGAAATGTGATTCTCCAAATTTCCAAGTTTGTTTCCATATTCCGGATTCCGAATTCCGAAATTCAAAAACTCTCATTCCACCCATCTCTGCTCTGGTCAATTTTTTTTGAAAAACCGGTAGCTACAGTACTGGAACAAATTATATCAGCCCATAACTTTTTCTAATGTAACACACCAACTACTGAATGGATTGAATTTTAATTTTGATTAGAGATCATAGATATGGTCTTCGTTTTGTCTTTTGATTAAATGGTTGGAGAAATTGCGGTTTAGGTTCCCGAATAGTTTTTAAATACCCTAAAACATGATGTAAAAGTGACTTGAAATTTATACGTAGAATTAATTAAGGTTACCACCCAAATCTACTACAGAACCAATAATATTATCATATAAAGCAGTTTCATAAATTATAAATTTACAACAACAATAAATAAAATGTTTTCCTTACCTACTCCTTTTAGAACAACTTGTCGATGACGAATTTAGAGATAGCATAGAAACATTATTATTCCTGAAAATACACAAAATACAAACGCAAACACAATCACAATACATATTCGCTGGTTTTAATCAAAAATGGAAAACTAGTTCAAACCCAAGAAGCACAGAGTTACGTCTGCATGTGCAAAAAATATTTAAAACTGCGAGGAACTAAATTTTTCACCAAAAAAGTTGAAATTGAAAAGCTTCTAATAAATTTTCAAATTTTCTTTCTTTTTCAACTGACGTTTTAAGTTTTGATCCTATTCTTGTTAAAGTTGAAGATGCTGTTGATGATGTCGACAATCTTCGTTGTTTTCCATCAAGCGTAGATGTCGATTTTCTCATAGTTCCTGAATCCATTCGTCGTCGTGGGGTTGTTGTCTAAATTTTGTTTCTTCTACCTGATAAAGATAGTAATCGGTACCGAATTCGGACGTAAAGCATCCGTAGTTTTTTCGGTCGGTGAAATTAATGAAAAACAATCGATAGTTTGAGATGGTTTAATTTGACGTGGTACTAAAAAATTGTAAATAAGTATTATGAAAGTTATCGTGTTTAATGAAGAATCTGAGCAAAATTTTATCTGGATTTTTATTAAAGTTGTGAATTGCTATTAATAAAATTTCAACTATTAAAACTCTATTAAAACTTTTATAATGTGTCGGTTTTTCGTTTTAGTTTTGGACAATTGTAACATAAAATTTTCCATAATACAATTTTCACCAGTTTAAAATATTTATTTACTGAGAAGTTTCTAATTAATGACTTCAAGCTTCAAATGCCACCTTTTAATTTCTATTAGTTAAGGCATACACATAAGACAATTTTGCCTATATTTTATACAAGCATAACGAGATCACTCCACTGCCACGAAGCACGCGAAAATTGCAAACAATTTCACGTTCCCTTAAAAATTTACAGAAACATCTTATATCTAATTCAAAAAAATATTTTTACTGTTTTAAGTAATTTGAATGGACAGAGCAGAAACATTCCAAACGAAAATGATGATTTAACGGTATAATGAAGCTTCACGTGAACATTTCTGAATTGCTCTGATGAAAAATGACTAGATTTGTCTAAAATTCTCTCTAAATATTTAAAACTCTGAAATTCGTATAAACTTTTGTCCGAGTAATTATTGACCACCATGTAATTAATAAATAATTTTTTTTAATAATAAATTGAAAGTGCGAATAAATTGAGAAAAAAATTGCGTAATTAATGCGCAGTCTTTTGAAATTTGCTCGTACCTCGTACCAGTGGAGTTCTATAGTTTTATTATTTTTGGATATTTTTTAACGAATAAATAAAGAATTATAAACGCAAAGAAAAAATACAATTCTCTCTATTTTCAAAATTTCTAAAGTAAAAATGCAGAAAGTTTTTTCCCGAATTTAAATGTAAATTAAAAAAAACTAAATGCGATGATATCCAGATTCAACACTGGTCAATCCGAACGCGTTCACCGCGAACTGAAAACGCTTTGTTCACAAGATAAATCTTAAAAACATCGATTTTAAGTATTCAGAATCAGGTTAAGAGAGAATAAATACGTTTACTATATACAAATAGTTGAAACATTTAAGCCTACCGCAAATGTTTTTAAAAAATTCCAAAATTTATTTAAAAATCCCATTATTTCAATTTATTTTAATTACCCTGGCTCTAATGAGCTTGAAAAAAGTTTCATTTTTATATCATTCGACATTAATTTAGTTCTAAATTTTATTTCAATTTTCGCGAGGAAGCCTGGACTGCCAAAATTTGAATAATTCTTGTTGAAAGCTTTTTCGTCCGTAACCGAATTGCGTTTTGTTCTCAACCGACGCGTTCGGATTCACCAGTGCAAAATTGTTTTAAAAACATTACACGAATTGAATCGATTGTTAGGTTGTTGTAGTTGTGCCCCTTCAAGAATTTGCAATCTTCGTAGAACATCAGATGTAGTTGTTTGAAGGAGAAGCTGAGCAAAAAGGCAAAAAGGATTAGTATTTACAAATTAACTTACTATTTCATGCTGCTGATGAACAATCGTCCGTTCAAGGTCACAAATCTTTTCACGTAATCGTTCTATTTCAGATCCTCCATTGGCTGAAATTAATTTTTGTTAAAATAAATTTGTAAATATTTGGATATAATTTTAGGAATTATTATTTTTATAACCCCGCGATAATATTATCATTAATTTAAATTACTCTTAAAGATGAAGTTATATTCCCATACTGATAGCCATAATCTCACGAATCAATCTGGAAACTGGAAACTGGAATTCTAATAAAACGATCTCAGAAAACGTAGCACACTAGCTGACAAAAGTTTTGTCACAAATGTTTTTTCGGGTTTAACTTTTTTGTGACTTGACCAAATTGGCTGATTTTTTGATATGATAGAGTCATATGGTTGTTTTTACAAATTCCCGTTTGTGATTACGTTTATCGTAAAACGCGTAGCTCAAAGATATTACGCACTTTTCTTGCACTGCATTTTTTAATAATTTTTAAAGTTCAATTATATTTTTTTCATAATTTATTGAAAATAGCAGTAATTGGCAACATTTTAGAGATGACTCCACGTAAAGAAACTCAAATTGCCACCCGGCAAGCTGTTATCAATATCAGGGAAAATAGAATGCGTGGTACCGAAATTGCCATGGTAATTTAAACCAAATTATGTTCCTAAAACATGTTAAACACTGATTCACATAAAATATCAAAAAATCAGCCAATTTGGTCAAGTCACAAAAAAGTTAAACCCGAAAAAACATTTGTGACAAAACTTTTGTCAGCTAGTGTACGTATTGAAGTCTATAAACTTTGTGAAGGTATAAAATATAAATAGATAGTTTCAGAAAAATCTGAAAAATTGGGGCAAGATATGCTTTTGCAAAGGGCGCGTTAAAATTATATGACGCGTATAAAATTGAGAAAATCATTTTTTCTATTCGGGAAATCTATGAATTAGTAAAATGGAATTTTAATTAGGAAAGGCCAATGCATGCAAAAATTAAAAACTAAATTTTCCTACAAAAAATGTATCGCAAATTGTAGGGTATAGAAATGAGCTCAGAAAGCATTCTCAAATTTAACTTTTTAGAAGGATATTAATATTTTTAGATAGTTTAAGACATGCTTAATTAAATTGGATTAAAAACTTTTTTGTTGTAAAGACGTAATAATTTCCACACACGTTTAAAAATTGCAAATTCGCTATTTCGATTTGGCGTGAAAAATGTATAAATATTTTTTTAAATCATTAAATAAACATATAAATAAAATCACTTTAATCATCATTAATTTAACAAAGTCTTACAAATTGACTGAATCGAAGTCCATCGAACGGGATGACACGAAAGGTCGGCTCGGCGAAAAGCTCTCGCACCCAGATAGTTGGGAATCATTAAAATAGTTGAATAAACAAAGACAATTTTTTATCATATATCTATTCCATCTTTTAATAAGATGCACTCGTTTTGAAAATGCATTGAAATAAGCTCCACACTTGGGCACACTGAATTAATAATGATAAAATGCTTCTTAGACAAAACAACAAGAGCTTTGAGAAAGACTCTATTTATATAATAACAATTATAGTCATAGAAATTTTGAGTTCTCTTCAAAACTGCTCTTGATGTTTTTGTTACATTTATGGCCAATTATATATAATTGTTGCCTTGTAAGCAAAATGACGAATCGAAGGTTTGTTCTTACCTTTGCAGTCGATCTCTTTATCATCGATTAAATCAATTAGGTGAGTTGATGACATTCAAATTTGGCAAAAATCCCCGATCTAAAACAATTCTAATAAAAATATTTTTAAAATTAATATTTTTAGAAATTGCTAATTCTAATTGTAATTTCATAAACAATAAAATAACCAATAGGACGTGAACTATAAATTGTGACGAAATATAACATAAAATTATGAAATAAAGCGAAATTATTTAAATAAATTGGAAATTTGCTTCACGTTCTCATGAAGGCCATTTTAAATTATTGTCCTTTTCAGAGATGTGCCTAATGGAAGAGCAAAAAATGAAGAAAATATGATGGACGGAAACACGGCCGCAAACGACGTTTTGGTCAATTCCTCTTCAATGTGTGCTGCCCATTCTTTCGTAAAAAGGAGAGGCCGTCCAAACGAGAACCTCATTCCATCCTAATTTTTTCCTCTTCCACTAGGCACCGATCTCTGAAAAGGACAATAATTGAAAAATGTTGAAAATGGATTATCAATTTTTTTACATTTTGAAAATACAAAACAAGAAACATCATTTGTAATGGATTAGTTAAATTAGATGGAATATTGGAGAATTCCACGTATTAAATGGTCAACGTAAAATTTATGATTTGAATATACCGACATTGCAAAAAGTTTTCGCCCCAATTGCACAACTTTCTTTTAAATTTTTTTCAATGTTTTTGTTTATTAGTTATAGTTTAACAGGCTAATAAGTATAAATTTATAAATTATAAATGTATTTCTTTTATACTCTTCTCTTAAACAGTAAGTAATTAATTAATTAAAATTTTTTTAATTTAAAGGAAGTCGTGCAATTGGTGCGAAGTCTTTTGCAATGCGGCGCGGTTTCGTGACAGTGGAGTGACGCTGTTGTTTTTTGAATTTTCTTTACATACTGATATTTAAAACCTGGAATTCGAAATAGATTTTAAAAGGAGAATTAGCGTTAAATTGAATTTTGAATTTTAAAAAAACCTGGGTTTTATTTCGTTGTCACAAATTGAAAAAAATATATATATCGATACTTTAAAATAACGTTTAAATATTATTTTACTTTGTTTTTATTTCACAATCAGATTAATTATTTGATTTATTTTAACGCTTTCATACCTATCAAGCTACAAATTTGACAAAAACCGGTTAAAGTTGAACAGTGGATTCAAAATTCAGATTTCTTCCAAAAAATCACCAGGAAAATAAATTTTGCAGTGAATACAGTCGAACAAATAGTGGTATCATCAAAAAAGGTACAATTTTTAGGAGGTTGAAAAAGGAAGTTGAATTATTTTCTCCGATACGTGAAATACGTTTTGTTCCAACTTACAATATAAGTTAGTTTTTTATCAATAAATTTAAGGTTCTATATAATTTAAGTCATTGTTTTTTTTAAATAAAAATATTTTTTCGTTTTCATAGAACGGTTCCTAATGGAAGCGGGAAAAATAAGGGAAAAATTAGGTTCTCGATTAAACGGCCACTCCTTTCTATCTCATCAATGTTTGTTTTCTCAAAAAACGGTAACGCACATGCACTCCGGGTGAACTCAGTAGAAAAAGCAAAATCAATAATGTTTTGAAAATTAGAAAAGTTCAGTCACTAATCAAGTGGTCAAATGATGTATAAAACAAAAAATTTCATTTACATTTTTTGATGCAATTTCGTAATATATGTTATAATACCGAAATTCAAAAAAAAAATCGATTAAAAAGTTTTTTTTAATTAAACCGATTGGATAATTTTTATGAAACTATTAATGAATTTCTTGTCGTATATCTACGACGACTTCCCCATAAAAAAAGTTTATGAGTACTGAAAACATTGTGAAAATTAATATATATTCCAGAAAATACTTTGCCGCGCTTGCACTTAGACAAGCGCCATATTCACACTTGACCACGCCTATTCTATCGCGGACTAATTTTTTGAATTTGAATTTTTATTTTTAATTCTATTTTCACCCGGAGTGCACATGCCGAATAGATGGAAAAGTTGTGGTCGTCGAAACGAGAACCTAACTTTTTCTTATTTTCCTCTTCCATTAGGCACCGATCTCTGAAAACGACAATACGTAAATTATAAAATTATTTTTTAATTGTTAGACTTATTTAAAGTGTCCAATTTCAATTATTCTCAATTAAAAATAGTATGAACGGACAAATTGTAAAAAATGAGAAAATTCAATTCTACATGAGATAACTAAAACCTAAATAAAACAGAAAATAATGATTCACTCATGCGCGCAAAACTATTGTGTTCGTAATCTTTACTTCGGATCAATATTATTTAATAAATATTATTTTTCAACCTCATAATTCTTAATATCCATTCTATCTTTGTGTACAGGGTGTTTCTCTCCCTTTGACAATAACCATTAAACCATTTATTATAATAGGATTTAACGACTTGTTTGTAAAATGTTTCTTAGTCGTAATGATATACAAATATGGAGACCTATATAGGAAAAAAAAATTATAATTTATTACGATTTAATGAATATTAACGGAATATCTTTGGCGTACTAGATTTGTCCAAAATGCTCTCTAAATTGTAGTCAGTATCTTAAATTTTACCTTCTATTTATTTTATCAATTCTATTAACTTTTATTTATTTCTAGCACTTTTTAAATTGAATACACCAAAATGAATTAGCAAAACCATGACATCAGAAGAGTCACTTAAATCTAAATTTTTGTAAAAATTTTAACAACCAAAGATAGTTGCAGGAGAACACGGAAAAATGATGTAAAAATTATTCTTTAAACTACACGAAGAATTAATGAAATGCTTTGAAATATTGCAGAATCGCACGCCAACTTGTATGGTAATAGAATGAGCTCTACTAGCTTGCTCAAATAAAACTTTTAATAAAGATATTAATATTTTTAGATATTTTAAGATACGCTTAATTAAATTGTAATAAAAACTTTTTTGTTATAAAGACGTAAAATTTTCCGCACACGTTTAAAAAATGCAAAACCGCTATTTCTATTTGGCGTGGAATCGTAATTTTCATTTGGCGTGTGAATATAGCTTATAAAATGTGAGTTGAGTTAACTAATCCGAATAGAAACTAGACTTTTTGGTAACATTTATTAGAAATAATGAAACAATGAGAAATTATAAAAATAAATTGAATATTTGTTTCACGTTCTCATTGAGACCATTTGACAATAATTCGAAAATATTGAAAATGAACTATCAATTTCTTACAATTTGATAATGATCATAAATTATCGTTAGAGACAAAAATAAATTGCTTATTAAACACATTAAATGCATTAAATACATTGAAGAGAGTATGTTAACAAAAGAAAGTGTCATTTTAAAAACCACAAATAAAATTATCATTCAATATGGATTATTTTTCAAACATTTTAAAACTCATAAAATAAGAATATAACTAAATTCTTCATGTAAAAAATACTTTAAAAACCAAACAATAAAATCAATATTTGAATCAAGTCTTATCAATTAAAATATATCATCTGTCACACAAATTGCCAAGAAAAAGCGAACGGAAATCGGATGTCTTTTCCAAATGACAACTGTTATCAGATGAATAAAGTAGATAAAGGATTATGTGCGCAAACATACGTTCGGTAGATATCGAGAAAACAAGTATCAGAATTATCGAAAGAAATCTTTGAATATAAATTTTTAATTTATATTTGTGTGATATTTGAGGGAAACAATGGCTCCACGTAATTATTTTTGATCTCGAAAGAATACTAAGCTGCAACATGTCTTACTAAACTCATATTATCAGATCAACTTCAGAAGAACCGCCACGATTCGTTGAACTAATATCATATAGTACCGGTCAAAAGGTTGTAAAATCTGGGTTTTTCGAGCAAAATTTTTTTTTTTTTCCGAAATTTTTACCAGCTGTTTTTGAAAGCGTTAGAAATTCTGTGGAGAAGTGCCATACGAAAATAAGAAAAATAAAATAAAGTATTCGTAGAGTTATGCTCGAAAAACCCCGCGTTTACTACCTTTTGACCGGTATTGTATCAATTCACAATTACCTAAATTAATGTACTTTAAACAGATTGTGGTTTATTCTTGAAAATTGTCTATCAGGATAGGATTATTGCCACACGAATATGTGGATCTAGTCTCTATTCCTTCAACCCTTTATCAATTCTATTAATCTGATGAGTTTTACTTTCAAATATATTTTTGCATTTTGAACATTTTGAAATATATACAGCAGTGATGGGCGGGCCCTTAAAAATTGAAACTTTCAAAACTTGGAACCAGGAACCGGGATTTTCCTTTTTCTACCCGGGACTACTACACTTTTCCCTGTCCGAGACCAGGAATTGAGACCAGGACCAGGAATTTGTTCCATTCTCAACTTTCCAGAAAACGACCTTTCCGCATTCCTGCCCGTGTCTTTGTCGTAAACTGTATCCTTAAAATTTTACCGATTTAAATATTTGATTCATCCATTTGTTTACTCTCAAAATTTAAAAATTTCTCCATAAATTTTAATTTATTATTAAGTAAAGTATTTTTTATTGAAACTATTTGTAAAAAAAGCAATGAATAAAATTGACTAAAACGAGTTTTCATTGTTTGATAGACACGTTAAATGTATTTTTATCAAATCTCAACAGCACATGTTATCTTCAAGACAACTATAGTTAGAATCAGAGCGCAGTCCAACTGGTATGCTAATAGAGTGTGCTCAGTAAACATACTAAAATTTAACTTTTTAGAAAGATATTAACACTTTTAGATAGTTTAAGAACAACTTAATAAAATTGTAGTAAAAATTTTTTGTTATAAAGGCGTAAAAATTTCCAAACACGTTTAAATATCCCAAAATCCATATTTCGATTTGGCGTGCAGAGCGGAAGTCCCGACTTACATGTTTCATTACTCGCGAACCGAGATCGGGAACGGGACTTCCATGTTTCATAACCCGGGTTCCTTTTTTTGGGAAAATATCCCGGCCTTGGCGGAGCGAGTGGTGTGGATTTGTGTCTCTTCCATCACTAATATACAATAACACGCCAATTGAAAATGATTTTGCAAATTTAAAACCACTTTATTATTACAATCTACGTGTAACGTAAAAATATTTAATTTTTATAGGAAAACTACAGGCTTCTCTTAAAATAGTTTCTGTACTGTGGATTTTCATTATATTATCTGCTTCAATGACTTTAATGAGCTTATTCTTTATTTACCAACTCATTTGGTTTGCAGTAACGTTTATATTCCGAGTTTCTACCTTTTTCCTAAAATTATCCTCCTTTCTGTATGGTGGTGCACTTAAGTTGGTTTTATTTTGGAAAATACATAACTTATTCGATAAATATTATAAAAATTCTATGATTCTGCTCTTAATAAACTACGTTTCAGAATGGTGTTGTAACAATTCGCAATTGTGAGATACAATCAATCCACTAATGAAGAACAATCGTAAGTCAGAAAATGAAAATATATTTTCGACGAGACCAACAACTTTAATATCCTTTAATGTCTATGATGACTTGGAATCCGACGGAATCTAGCGGGGAAGGGAAGATATTAAAGCTGAGTGAACGCTAAACTGAGCTCCAACAAAATGGGACTGATCAGCAGTTCGATGATGATGTGATTCTAACCTAAACCGGAAAAAAACATTAAGTAAATTTAATTTTTTAATAAATGTTATTTAATCAGTCTGATCGTCTAAACAAGACAAAAGAAATGTTTTTTTTTAATAACTGGTACTCCTTAGTAGAAAGCTTTTTTCGAAACATGACAAAAAAGTTGTCAGAAAACTTGATCAATTTCATTGATCTTTCTTCGACCATTGAGGCCTCTACACTTTGTGCTGGACGGTGGCTTGACTGTGTTTTGCACGAAATTGTTATCAAAACACGTGCAAAACTGCCACCAGAACATTAAATTCAAACCAAAAAAGTAACCATAGTTTCATCAATATTACACGAAGCATCCTCACTCCAAAAAACAACATTAAATTTTAACAAAGGTTGATGGCGTGTTTACGCTATATAACAGGATGAGTCTGTTTTCATGCAAAAAGCACCTCGCGTCCTAACAGGAGCACTTTTCGTGCAAAACACAGTCAAGGAAGCGCCAACTATTATACAATTAAAAAAAGTTAGTTAAGCCCATTTTCAATGTTATTATTTATAATTTTTATTTTTTATTCCAACGTACTACCAGATGAATTAGAGACCAAAGAAAGTTCACTTCCATAATTCCAAGCTCGCAGATCATTTGGTTTAGAATTTTCAGTGGTTGAGCTGCTGCTTTCATTTCTGCTGCATAACTTTGCTGGCTCAAATAACTCGCTCGTTGTGCTCTCAGTTATTGTAGCGCAATCATCTTCATTATTTTTTGATTGCATTTTCATGTTTGCTATAACTTCTATGAACGAATCACAATCCGAAAAATTGCATTCAGTCATTGATTCCTAAACAAACAACTATCTGCAATAATTAGTGTAAACCTTACCCTAAATGGGCGACAGGAACAATCAGAGTATATCGTTTTTAAATCCCAATTTTCCTTAAAAAAATACAGTCACAAATTTGAATCTTTAAAATTGAACCCACGGGATTATTTGCAATAATTCCTAGCAGTCTCCGTGATTTTTCCCGTCTTGATCGAGACACTTTGAGAGGAAAGTCAATGTCCGACTTTTTCCTGGCTTCCAGAAATGTTTTTTCTCTTGAATCTTGAGAACACAGAGGATCCACATCACCGTCTTTTTCAATATTGTCGTTTCTAAATTTTAAGTTTAATGTTTTTTATTTGAACTTGGAAGGAAACTGAATGGTAGCTGATTCTGAAGCACTGAAATCATCAATAAATCCCATTATAATTCGATTAAGGTTACGAACTTCGTTTAAATAATCCTTATCTAATGTGCTTTCTATGAACTTCTTTTCTTTAAAATTTAGTTGTTTAATAAGATTTACTTGACAGCGAACGAATTTCCGATAACGAAGAACCATTTAATTTCATATTTTTATAAAAATGTATTCAGGTTGATATAAACCGTTTTAAGAAAAATGGAAAAATCAACTTTTTTGAATTCACGTTAATATTATATTTTTTAATTGAATTTAGTACAGTCGGCCATTTCTGTTTACGTGATTTTCGTGAAAAATAAAATTACATGTTTTAAAGTTTTGCTTCAAAGGAAAAATAATTCTGAAAATTCAAATTGATTGAAAAAATTTAGTTTACTAGAAATGGTGATTTATCAGTGATTTTCCATCACCTTTTAACGGATAAATATGTTCTCGCATACGGCCTCTGACTGCAATAAACTTTATAAATATAAACTAAACATAACCATCCCTAACTATTTTACTGCTTCCACACCAGTTGGAAATAACGATTTTCCGATATTTAAGCTTGTCTGAAAATCACTACAATTTAACTAAGCTTTTCTGAAACTATCTAAAAAATTTTAATAAGTTTCCCAAAAGTAAGATTTGAGCACGCTTACTGAGCTCATTTTATTACCATACCAGTTGGGGTCCTGCTTCTAGAGACTTTTATAAGTAATATCTTTATATTTAAAATAAAATATAGTCACGACACTAGTTGTACGTCTTGAAGTTTTACAATAGTTAAATGATCCTCATTAAATACCACATAAAAATTTAAATCCAATTTTCACACATTTCAAATTTTTATCCTTAAACTCTCTAGAAACCTTAAAACCTTTACAAAATTTTATATTAAAAGGACTTTATGTGGTCTCATTGGTGTGCTAGTTGAAGCACAAAAGAGAGTTACACACCAGGGTTGCAGGGAAATCGAATTTTTTTAAATGGAACTGCAGAAAACAAAAGTGGAAATTAATTTTTTTTAACACTGAAGCACGTACTATATGTAGCAAAATGATTTTTATGATAGATATGTTTATTTTAATATGTGCAGAAGCGCACATATTATTGGGGAAATAGTTTTTAAGTATAAGGGATATGTTTATTAAGTGGTGTGTAATGTTTTATAATGTTTGGTATTTAATGTATGGATTGGAGTATTGGTATTAATTTTTTCATATTTTTAAAACATTGAACAAACGGTTTAATTGTCCACGTTTTAGGTAATATACAAAAGGCATCGTTCATTTTATTCTAAATGATCGACGGAAAACGGAAAATGAAGACATCACCATCTCTCTTCGCATTTGCTCTCCAAATGATTCTCGATGAATCCAACAAGGAGAGTGTGGAAGAAGTTGAAGATATTCGTGTTAATGGAAAGTTTTTTAAACGATTAGATTTCACTGACGACCTGGTGCTAATTGGAAGTTCCTGAGAAACAGTAAGCCGGCATCTAATGCAACTCGAAGAAGAGGCGAAGACTCACAGTCTAGAAATCAACCCAACGAAGACGCTATTACTATACAAGGACTATGCTGCGAGGGACCCCATATTTTCGGTGGTTCCGTATTGACAGTACGTTGAAGGAAACGATTTCCAGAAGGTTAAAGATAGCTTGGGCGGCATTATGCAAATGCAAGCCTCTATTTCCCCACATTTCAGAAAAATAAAAAGAGAGTTAAGAAATCAGAACATGGTACCGCTGTTGCACAATGGTTGCGAAACTTGGTGCCTCTCTCCAACGTCTTCAAAGGACACTGGGCATTATATGCTTTCACTCCAATGTCGAAGACTGAATTTCTTTTGATTTGCTAGTTAGGAGGAAGCTGCTCATATGGACATGTCGCAAGGCTGCCGGACAGTACGTGGACCACATTACCCGAGGTGGACCACACAGCATGGGATTCACGAGGTTGGTCAAGAGCGAGAGGGAGATCCAAAGGAAGGTGGACGGACACTGTAAAGTTCTGGGTCTCAAAGTACTTCCATGAGAAGTCTACCGCCAGGAATACTCGAAGAAGAATCATCGGTATTCTCGAGGATAAGACGGCTTGACCTACATTAGCAACACAAAGCGAACTCTCTGGGGAGAGTTGGTTCGCATCTCGACCCAGTCGGAATGACAACGGACAATCAAGTTTGAATGTAATTACTTACAACTGAAGAATAATTGTGTGGAATCTTGCAAGAATGTTATGGGATAGGTTCCTTTCAAAGCGGGACGGCACCGTGACATTGCACATTTTACATACGGTAATCAATTTTTTATCAAACGGAAGGCGGAAAACAGAAATGGAACTCAAAAAAACGGAAGATGGAAGATGGAATTCCGTGCAACCCTGATACGTATAAATCATTTTCAATCGAATCAACTCACAGCATAACACAAAAGAGACTTGGTTGACTCCTGAGAAGCTTAATTCGTTGTTCATGTTTGATTTGTCTCAATTTCAGGTTTTTCGTAGTGACAGAATTTCTTGTAAAGGGGGTGGTGTTGCAATTATTTGCAACTCTTTACTCTCCCCGATGTTAGTTAAATCTTTCTCTTTTTCAAAGTCCTTTGACATTATTGCTATTGACGTACCTTCCCCTTCTGGCATTTTGCGTCTGATATGCGTTTATTTGCGTCCGTCTTGCATAGTCAGTGATGTTACCTTATGCACTGAAGTATTATCGGATCTTTGCTCTACTAATGTTGATTGTATTATTGGGGGAGATTTCAATCTTCCTGGTATTGATTGGGAATGCTTTTCGTCTGATAATGATTCTGGAAGAGTTCTCTTAAATTTTTCATTTAATCATAAATTAGTCCAAGTAGTTTCTAGTGAAACTCGGAAATCCAATGTTCTTGATTTAGTTTTTAGTAACTTGACAATGAAGTCTTCTATGGTTGGGCCGCCTATTGGCAACACTAATCATAATACGATTCAGTTGAGTTTTAATCTTAATGTAAAGCTCCCTAACCAAGATGAAGAAATTTATTTTCCTATCATTTCTAAACAGATAAAGAGTCAGTTAGTTTCTGAGCTATTTTCTTACGATTGGGTGTCCATGTTTACGCATTCTTCTGATGCTGACACGGTCTACCAAGAGCTTATCAGCTTTCTTGATTTTATTTTTCATAAGTCTGTCCCATTTAAGAAAAAGATTGCAGGGCGCTTAACCCTCCCTCTTTACCTTGTAAAACTTTTCAATTATAAAAATTCTCTCTGGAAAGTGGCCTTCTCTTCAAAGAAATCTTCCGACTTTTATAAATTTTCCATCTATCATAACAAGTTTTTGAAGAAACTGGCAAAATATAACAGATCTGTTGAGGATAAAATTTCCTCATATTTGGGCTCAAAAAAAACTTTTAAACTTGTTAATTCACGAATCAAAGATGCTAACCATTGTCTTAATATTTATTGTGAAACCAGTAATAAAACAATCTCTGATCCCTCACTAATTTCAAATAAATTTGCTGAGTTTTTTGCTTCTGTCTATAATCGTAATAATCATGGAACTCTAGATTTTGAACAACATATATCTGATGAAGACATGGATTTACCTTGGTGTTATGCTTCAGATCTACTTAAGTTATTTAATAAAACTCGGACGAACTTTACTATTACTCCTGATGGTATTCCGTTTGCTTTCTTGAAAGCAATCTCCGAGTGGCTCGTTCATCCACTATCTTTTATTTTTAACTTATCTATTATGCATGGTTCTATTCCGAGTCAATGGAAGATTTCCTACATAACTCCTATTCCAAAGTCATCATCACCAAAGATTTGTGCAGATTATCGTCCAATTTCAATAACTTCGCAAATTTGTAGGATTTATGAACGGTTTTTGAAAAAGAAGCTAATAGTTCATTTGGACAAAATTAACTTTTTTTCTCATTCTCAGCATGGGTTTCGACCATTTCGCTCAACTACAACACAAATGATAGACTGTTTAGGTGATTGGACGTCAGCTTTAGATGAAAGAACTCAAACCGACATTGTTTATTTTGATTTCTCAAAAGCATATGACAATGTAAATCATAAACTTCTTTTTGAGAAACTATCAAAACTAAAATTAAATAAATATTTTCTTGTTTGGCTTAAAAATTTTTTTAGTGATCGCAAATTTTTTGTTAAAATTCAGGGCTCCTTCTCGGAACCCCACCTGATATCTTCAGGTGTTTCGCAAGGTGGAGTACTTAGTCCTATTTTATTCAGTATTTATGTCAACGATTTGCCGTCGGCAATCGTTTCTCCTCATGTAGCAATTTCTCAGTATGCAGATGATGTCAAGCTTTATACGAAATTAATTAATTCCAATCACTTACAATTGCAGTCTGCCATTTGTGATGTTTTGAACTGGGCCGAATCTAATGAATTACCTTTGAACTGTTCCAAGAATAAAGTTATTTCGATAGGCAAACATCCAATAATACATAATTATTATGCTGGCAATATTGAAATTAGTCGGGTTTCAGAGGTTAGAGATTTAGGGTTTATTGTTTCTGAAAATCTTGACTTTTCGGCTCACTGGAAGAGCTTTGTCAATCGTGCAAACCGTATGGTTTTCTTGATTTTCAAATGCTTCTCCTCAGTAAAACCAAAATTCTATGTTCGATCTTTGCTTGAATACGGTACTCAGGTATCGTTTCCAACAAAAGTTCGTGATGCAACTATGATTGAAAATGTGCAGAGAAGATTCACGCGAAAATTGTATTCAAGGATCAATCGTAAGATCATATCTTTTAATGCTCCTAACTATCTCTCATATGACGAACGTTTAGAATTTTTTAACTTAGAATATTTGTCTAAAAGAAGAGAATCATTGGATCAGAAGTTTTTGTCTAAAGTTTTGTTGGGAAAAGCACAAGTCAATTGGAGAAAATTATTCTCAATTAAATCTTCAACTAATCGTAGTGGATTTAATTTGACTTTTATGCCTCCTAAAAGAGCAATTCGTAGAAAGTTTTTCAATTCAAGAACAATTCCAGCATTCAGAGACAGGTGTAAGAAACTTTCTTCCACCAATAAAGAGAGGCTTTTTCAGTCAGTTCGGGGAAGTCTCGATATTTCCTCTAATTAATATATTATTAAGTACCTAATTTTATTTTGTTTAGTAGCTCTTATATGTAAATTCTATGTATCTAGTTTATTCAAAATTTTGGTTCCTCTGGCATATTTATTATAACTTCCTTAGGATCTCACTTAATCGGGTAATTGATTGTTTTAAATATTTCCCTATCCCCTTTATTATCCCCTTCAGTTTTCCCTACTGTGAACTAGTTAATTTAACTTTATCTAAATTATTTAAATTTTGCCAAACTTTTTCTTTTTTTTAATTGTCTGTTTTTGTTAGTTCTTTTTATTTTTTAACAAACCCTACGGTTTCTTTTTTGTATGTTTCTGTGGTATTTTACATTACTTTTCATCACGTGTCTAGTACACGTATTTTTAAATAAAATAAATAAATAAAATAAAAGATAGAAAAATGAAAATCATAACTGTGCCTCTCATTAAAGTTCACATCCATTCACTATTTCGTGTATTACATTAGACATGTTATGGCCGAAATCCTTTTATCCAGTACTGTAAACTAAATAGTTTAAAATGAGATTAATCATACAATTATTAGTTCAATTAGTTGCAGGTAACTCAGACAAATTTTTAACCGGCGACCGATATGGTTTTTTTCGTAATCCTCTTTTTCATATTACTGCATTTATAATTGCTCGATTCACTTTTGAGAGACACAGAAGGTGACAAACGGATACAGATCCAAATTGCAAATTAGACTAATATTTTTTAGAACAAGCAATCTGAGAGAATTAAACATTTTTAATAAATCCGGACTACTGTATTGACGATTCCAAGTTAAATTAATTAATAAATTATTATTGTGATAAAATTCAGCTTGCTGATGATTACTGAAGAACGCCGTATAATTACTGAAGAATCTTTCTGCATGACAATTGGAAAGAAGTCACTATCAAAGTTCTACATTAATAAAGATTGGTTATCCATTCCAAAGTTGAATAAATTCAGTTTTCACCTGACTTGTTATATATGGCCTGAAACATCAAAAAAGGGAAACCATACGTAATAAAATAAATAATTAAACTGTTGAGAAAAACTTGAAGATCGTCGAAAACAAATTTATCAAGCTTTTCTTCCATAGTAAACGCGGAAATATGTGATATACAGAAAAAAACTGTCGACAAATTGATCTTGATATATACGCAGGTATCAGGGTTGCACGGAAATCAGTTTTTTTTCAAACGGGAGACGGAAAACAGAAATGGAACTCGTAAAATTCCAGAAAAGGGAAAATGGAAGATTAAATTCCGTGCAACCCTAGTAGGTATATATTACAGTTAGTTGATAATTCGAATGAGAATAACATTCTCCAACGAAATCGCACCTTTCCAGAAAAAACTTTTGTCAGAAATTTGGCTCTCGTTTTTAAGAGAAATACTGAAATTTTCTAAACGTTAAAACGTTTGTTAATTAAAAAAGTCTTACCTAGATGATTAAAAAAATAGACCCACAAGTACAACTACAATTCTCGGATTTCTTATTTTTCAATAACATTGTTTTAAAATATTTTACCACTATTACAGAGAAATTATCTGACAAAAACTGAAATCAGAGTGTTTTTTTGTAGTTTTGACTCTATTACTATGATAATTATAAACGTGGAAACTCGTTTAAGTAAATCCTATAACATTGAAATAAAAATTCGTTTATATATAGTCGTCGCCAAATGCGATTACCGCCGCAAAGTGTGGCGCACTTTATTAAATATTATTTTTTCATTGAATTTTTATGATTTTTATTATTTTCCACGTTTATGCCACGATTGAAACAACATCTAAAATATATTCTTCAATTTATTTAAGCAAAAACAGTATAGAACGAGCCTAAACAAGAAAATAATCATGAAAATTAAATGAAAAAATAATATTTAAAAAGTGCGCCACACTTTGCGGCGGTAATCGCATTTGGCGACGACTATATAATTTAATATTTTAATGAAATGAGTTTAAAAATTATATAGTCGTCGCCAAATGTGATTACCACCGCAAAATGTGGCGCACTTTTTTAAATATTATTTTTTCAATTAATTTTTATGATTATTTTCTTGTTTATTCTCGTTCTATACCGTTTTTGCTAAAATAAATTGAAGAATATGGTTTAGATGTTGTTGCAATCGTGGAATAAATGTGAAAAATAATAATAATCATGAAAATTAATTGAAAAAATAATATTAAAAAAGGTGCGCCTTTTTTTGCAGTGGTAATCACATTTGGCGACGACTATATTTAAAATGGCAAATTTCTTGCTATAATAATAATAATATTTATTCACCATAAAATAATTATAACAAATTATTTACAAGAAAATGGGGAATAAAATTAAGATGAACTGTTGACCCCTCACGAGGTCGGTCGTTCAAATGGCAAAAGTTAGTATAAATATTCATAGGGTATGGAGTTTACAATATTATTCACATGACATTCCAATAAATTAAAACTAGCAAAGTATTTACAAACACGATTCCAAAGGGAAATATTATTTACAAAGAAATTATCACAATGCTTAATACCAGGTTTGACTTTCAACAATAATGGATTACGGGGTGACTGGGATAGATATACAAAATCGTTAAATGAGGGACAATGGTACAGGTTAGTGATTATTTTATAAAATGATTTAATTATTAATTTTAATCGCCTAGTTCTAATTGATTCGCAATCTAATTGTTTTAACCTATCGTTATACGAATTATATTTTATATTACAGCGCTGGCAAACCCTACGTGTAAAGAACCTCAGAGGTTTTTCTAGAAGCGCGGTCAGCTGAGCTGACTTTGGATGAAATAATTCGCAGCCATACTCTAAAATAGGCCTAACATAGCAATTAAATAGCTTGATATACAATTTAGGATTCTGTGATTTAAAAGCATTTAGTAGTTGCCTACATTTTACAATACAAGAATGAGAGATATAGGAAATGTGATTTACAAATGAGAGTTTATTGTCTATAATAAGACCAAGATCTCTTACAGACGGCGATGAAGATATACATTGATTATTAATAACATAATTAAAACAAGGATTAGTTTTACCATAATGAATAACAGAAGTTTTGTTCTCAGCTAGGCTGAGTTTCCAAACATGACACCAATTACAGATAATTTCAATACTGTGTTGCAAAGAATTAGGATTAGTGCCATAGATTTTAATGTCGTCGGCAAAGACAGAAACATTTACATCAGAGGGAAAAGAATCAATTAGATCGTTAATATAAATAAGAAATAGGAACGGGCCAGAGACTGTGCCTTGGCAGACACCGGAAGATATACAGAATTCATTGGATGATATATGATTTGCAACCTTAACATTAGATGTACGATTAGAAAGAAATGACGCAAACCATGAGCACAGATTATCATCAAAACCAAAGAGAGACAGTTTTAATAACAAAAGAGAGTGTGGGACACTATCAAATGCTTTTTTAAAGTCAAAATAAATGCAATCAACGTTAAAACCAGAATTTAGAGAGTTTTTAACTCTAGAAATATAGTCAATATTAGCCAATGTACAAGAACGACGGTTTAGAAAACCGAATTGATATTCTGACAATTTACATGAGAAATAATGCTTAATTTGAGATAGTACAACTCTTTCAAAAAGTCGGGAAAGTGGGTGTGTAAGGGTAATTGGACGGTAGTTATTAGGATCCGTTATACGGCCCTTTTTATGAATTGGTACAATAGTTGAAGTTTTAAAAACTTTAGGAAAAATAGATGAATTGTAAGACTCTTGGAAAATAATTGACAAAGGAAGCGCAATAGAATCCATACAACGTTTAATAACAAAAAAGTTAATACAATCAGTAGAGAAGCCAATTTTAGGTGCAAGTTTTTTAATACAGTTTATAATTGTAATAGGAGAAAAACTGATAGGTGTTATACATGGTTTATTAGGAGGCAATGCCGGAAATGGATTTACAGGATCAGAGAGATTACAGGAAAATGTATTCAAGAAGGTGCTAGCTATGCTAGCAGGATCAGTTACAGGATTATCGTTAATTAACAAGGAAGTTACTTGAGAAGTGGATTTAATCCGTGAGTTAATAAATTTGAAGAAACCTTTAGGCTTGAGTTTAAGTGCTTTCGACTCCATATTTATAATACGTCGCCTACAGCACTTTAAGACTTTTTTATATTTTTCGACAAATTCTTTAGGATTGGGATATTTGCGACGAAGCCGCCGCAAGTAATTACGGGACTTGTAGGATTTAACAATATAAAAAGGTGTATAAGATACAGGAGTATATTGTACAATTAATTCATTGAATATTTTACAGAAATGATACAATTTAGTGTCAACGTTAGAAAAATATGAAAGTTGGCGATCCCAGTCATAACTGGCCATGTGAGCGTTTAGTTTTTTAAAGTCGCATTTATGATACAGTAGTATACTCCTTTTAAGGTTACAATTAGTATTAGATGATGTAAGGGTTAGGGATAAATTAAAAAGTACAGAATCATGATCGGAGTTAAGTATAGCATAAAAAGGATGAACATTTGAAACGAACAAATTGTTAGATAATATAAGATCAAGAATGTTCCTACTATTAGTAGCAGAATCAATTCTGGTGGGGAAATGGACATGTTGAACAAGACGGAAGGTCCTAATTATATTGGAGAAGGAACGAGGAATATCCTCGTAAGGCACAGTGTTTTCGTTCCATCGAACATTTGGAAAGTTAAAGTCGCCCAATAAAATACAACTATATGACGGATCATCACAATATTTAGAAATTATATTAAATAATTCATTCGTTTGAACGACTGAGATACAAGGAGGCCTATATACAAGGAAGAAACGACACCTTGAAGGTTTATGATCAAAGCACAATATATCACAGAAATGTTGGGAATATGTTACAGAAATATTAATATCAACATAAGTAATCAATAACGAGCTTTTAAAGTACACAATAACACCACCGCCACGTTTTTTAAACGCCGATGGTATTCTATCACAACGAAGAAATGAATAACCGGGAATTTTACATAAACTATCGGGAAATGATTCACATAAAAAAGATTCGGTTATGAACATGATGTCGATGTTATTAGATACAAGATAATCGGATAATACAGCGATTTTTTCCATGCTCGCTATAGACCGAGCATTGGCAAGACAACAATTGAGCTTGGAGCTATTAGGAGAATTCGAAGGATATGGTTTTATAAAACGAGAATAAGAGGTTGTCTTTCATAAAGACTGAGGAAGAGGCCGAGGATTCAAAGATTCTACAATTTCGAGATCTCTAACATAATATTTTAAAAGCTTGGCTTCATTATTCATATTGTAGACCTTGCCCCTAATTTCCTTAAGAACTTGAAGTTCGCTAGCGTTCATATCCCTTCTACAGCGAATAGTACGCGTTCCTAATGGCCTATCGCTAAGTTTATTGAACGCGCTTCTAAAAGTTTTAATGAATTTGAGTCTCTCGACTTCGTTAGTAAACTCAATTTTTAATGGGCGCGAATATATATTAGGGTTTTTACAATTTATTCGGAACCAATTTGATGGGAGTTTAAAATTAGTTACATTGAAGAGTTTTTGGATTAGATCCTTATCTTTTACAATTTGATCGTCTCTTTTAGAGTCGGGAAGGTTTTCTATGACAGCATAACATTTGACAGTAGGTGTTTTAGAAGGATACCTGACATGTGGGGAGGGGTTAGTAGGGGGCAATTTTTTCTTAACAATATTAGCATAGGATTTACAAGGATTAGTTATATTACATTGCTTAGCATTAGTATTTACAAGACTTTCAATTAAATGATTAAGATTATTTACAGTTGCACTTAATAAAACATACATTTCGTCCAGCTTTTTGATCTCCTTTTCCAGCGTTTTATTTTTCTTTACAAGTTCATTGATTTGCGATGAGACTAGCTTTTCCTTCGGCAACGTTAAGCATCCTGCAGTTCTCTTCCTTGGGCGTCCTCGACCTTTTTTAGCGGGTGGCGACCTCGTGGAACCAATATCCAGAATCGAGCCCAAGCTCGAATCAGCAATCGTCTCGTCAACAGGATTATTAATAACAGCGGTGGAGTCGGACATGTTAATAGCAGTAGTAATAATAATAGTATCAGAAATATATAATAGTAGAATATATATATATATCAATACAGCGCTTAGATTTGAGTCGGTTTCAATGAATCAATAGAAATTAATATTATTCGAATAAAAGAATAACCGACCGCTCGCTGTGAAAAAAATTTCGAGATTGAAAAAAATTTCGAGATTGAAAAAAATTTCGAGATTGAAAAAAATTTCGAGATTGAAAAAAATTTCGAGATTGTAAAAAATTTCGAGATTGAAAAAAATTTCGAGATTGAAAAAAATTTCGAGATTGTAAAAAATTTCGAGATTGAAAAAAATTTCGAGATTGAAAAAAATTTCGAGATTGTAAAAAATTTCGAGATTGAAAAAAATTTCGAGATTGAAAAAAATTTCGAGATTGAAAAAAATTTCGAGATTGAAAAAAATTTCGAGATTGAAAAAAATTTCGAGATTGAAAAAAATTTCGAGATTGTAAAAAATTTCGAGATTGAAAAAAATTTCGAGATTGAAAAAAATTTCGAGATTGAAAAAAATTTCGAGATTGAAAAAAATTTCGAGATTGCTAGAATAGTGATTAGAAGTACCTTAACTGATTCTGCATTTTTAGAAATGCAGTTGGTAAAATATTCATTTTTTCTCAAAAAAAAAAAATTCATTTTTCTCAAGTAGATTTTTATAACTTTAGAAGAAATAAAAATACTTTAAACCATTCACCATGTCATTGGAATTAAAATCCGAATAACTCTGCAATGAGTAGAGTTCAATGAACCAAGGTACATTAACACCCACCTGTAATTTTTGATTTCCTGCTTTTAATCCCCTTTGCAACAAACTCGCACTCCTCTGGTATAAATAATGAACAACAAACATGAACTTTATCTAGCGCATTTTATTTAAAACATTTTAACCGTTACAGTCTGCCACAATGCTGAAGTTTATTTCGCTTACACTTTTATTGTTGGTCATTTGCATTCATTGTCAGTCGAATCGTCAAAAGCTTTGCACGAAGGCTAAAAACCTCGGGCTTACGTTTTACACCCCTCAAGAATTAGAACCAGTGAGTGGATTGATTTAGAATCGCGTAAAACGATAATTCATTAAGATTCTTTCATGTTGCGAGAAGCCGATATATACTTTTCCACACGATCATCGTAAAGTAGGCGATGGTAAATTTATATGTAGACCGTCGGAACAATGAGCATTTGAGCGGTTTCATTTGGTTTCATTTATAATGAGTTTTTCGGAAACTATTTTCTCCACAATTAAATAATTTAGATATAGGGACTTTGTATTGGGTAGAGGATTAAGTTCGTAGGGTTTTTTCACAAAGATTTATTTGAAAAAAAAACAAAAATTATAGTAATCAATTACTCAATTATGTATTCGCAGTTACTGTTTACGACTTACTTCCATCTCTTGATCAATTTGTTGATGCCGTTCCGCCAAAAATCGCCCGGTGTGGTGACGAATAAGTTATTGAGCCAGTTTTTGAGGTCCTATTCGCCATCGAAGGTAACTCCTTTTATTTGGTTTGACAGAGAGCAGAAAAGGTGATAATCGGATGGCGCAAAGTCTGCTGAGTACAGTGGATTCTGAAGAACCTTCTGAAGGTATTTTTTGTGAAGTAACCTCGGCGCAGCTGGCCAACATAGAGCTTCTTGTTGACCGTGGCGTTTCCGTCTAATTTTACTGGTCGTCCGCTTCGAGGAGGCGATTTTTAAACTTTCCAAGACATTTTTGTGCAGTAGACACGCCTAAGACACCTTCTCCATGCGCACTGCATTATTCCCGAACGGCTTCGGCTGCTTTTTGCTTTCGATGAAAAGCGAAGAAGAGCAAATGTCGAAAAGGCTGATTTTCTATCCTAGATAGTAAACCTCAGAACAAACTAAAACAAAATTTTGTAGAGCAGAAAAAGCGCTATCAGATAAATATATACACTTTGCCAAACAGAAATACAATTGTTATGAAACAAAAGATAATATAAAAACTCTACAAACTTATTCCTCAACCCAATAATTCAAAATTTATTTAAAAGGCCACGAAATGTGATTTCTTATATCTTTTTAATCCTAACAATACGAAAAACTCTGCTTGTCACACGGAAATAGCTTTTTTTGTAAATTTTAAAGTGTCTTGTGAAATTTTCCGTAAACTTTTAACTATTATTCTAAAGTGAACGTAGAATATGTGGCTAAAACTCTAAACTCTCGTTTGTTCTCGATTTGAGCTTCAATTTTTAGTTTGTCAAAAGTTTATTTTTCTGACGGTGGCAATAATTATAAGATAAAACGGTAATATTCAGAAGCACAACAATGTGTTATAAAGTACAGTATGAGCAAGGCTATCCCGGCGCTCAGCTTATATAACGGATGTGAGTAAAAACGGTAAAACGAAATTATTTATACCAAATTTCAGTCAATTCTTGTACAAACATTGACCAGCTTTATGATAAACTGGAAACACCGATGTTCAATCAACTTTCCTCGGTTCTAGACGTTGTACGCTAATCACTTCAATATATCCCAGTTTAAATAATTCGTTAATTAATTAAGGGAAATGCCACGCTCATGAACTGCAAGCAAAACAACAAAAAAGTTGGTGACGCCAAGATCAACGCATGCATGAATCAAGTATATGGAAAATGCTTGGGAATTATTACGAAAAAGTTTATCAACAAAGTCTGCAATGCGCTGGCAAAAAAAATGAACGCAAAAGAATGGAATTGTGTAAAGCAATATGCTCCAAAAGTTGCCGACGTTTCAGCATACGGATGCTTTAATCTTGTGAAATAAATTTATCGTGTTTTATATATTATGATAATTATGATTATGATTGTGGTCAAATATATTTTTCAAAGATGTACCTATTAATAACATTTTGTTGTAAGAAGATACAGTAATCCGTTTAGACAAATGTTTGAATAATATTTCAAAACTCAAATCGTAACAATTTAAATGGCCTGCAAGATATTGGGAGATAATTTAAAAGGAAGTTTTTTTAGAAAATACATGTTTGTTTAATTTATTATTGAGTTGTCTAAATTCATGTATATATATATAATCAAAGTATAAGAAATTGACAATTCCAATTTTCATTTCATAAAAAATAAAAGTAATAAATCTGATTTGATCTAGAAATTTTGAAGAAATATAATGAAAAACAGAGAAGTTATTAACATAAATTGAATTTTCTTTTCATGTTCCCATTGAGACCATTGAAAATAATTCAAAATTTTTAAAAATGAATGATCACTTTCTTATATTTTGATAATATAACCCATCGGTAAACATAAATTTCAGAATTTCAAAAATCATATTTACGGCTGATATAATTTAACTTTTAGGTTTTTAATTATTTTTAAAAAAATGACTACTTCGGTTTATTCTGTTTATTAAAATGACTACTTCCTGTATTGTTGTAAGTGTTTCCAGCAGACATTTTTTAAAGTGTATAATTATGTAATTTTCAGGAAATATCAAGGAAAAGCTATAACGATCAACTTTTTGCTTTGGTTATACATTTATGTTCATATCATCAGAAGATAGGGGAATATATTCTCGCTCTAATCAAATAGGTATGCCGACAAACATAAAACCAATTTAATTTTAATAGGTATAGAAATTAATTTCCGCGTTTTTTACGCATATTAAACTATAAAACAGTGGAAAAACTTAAACAAAACTTTTATTCAAAATAATTTCTCTTGTTAATAACAACATTTTGCCAGAGTTTGTGCAACTTATGGATTCCATCATAATATGTCAATTCATCTAGCCATTTTTTGACGTCTTGATTATCTCGAAAGTGCTGCTCCGCCAGATCATGAGCAATTGACCGGAAAAGATGATAATCCTATGTCCGGAGAGTACGGCGAGTGCGGTAAGATTTCCCATTTGAACTCTTTCAGCGCATCCTTCACCGCTTGAGCAACATGCGGCCTTGTGTTGTCATGAAGCAATATGTCCTTTTCGTGTCGACCCACCTATTCTCGTATTTTTACTGCGATTTCATGCCGCAACTGCACTAGTTGATATTGATAGCGATTCGCAGTGATTATTTCACCAGGTTGGAGCAGTTCAGAGTACAGAATTCCTTGTTGGTCCCACCATATAAGAGTAAGACATTCTTCCTGTGTATGTTGGGTTTTGCGGTCGAAGTTGCCGGTTCACCGGGAGTAAACCACGATTTTCTTCGCTTCGGATTGTCGTAGTAAAACCACTTTTCATGGCCAATTATGATGCTGTGTAAAAAATACATTCTTTGAAATGTCTCAAACAAGATTTGTGAAGTTTTTTCTCTGCTCTTTGTTGCGTTCTGAGAGCTCATAGCGGATCCATTTTCATTCCTAATCTTCTCCACAATTTCAATCGATGAGAAATGGCTTTTTATGTGACGCCGAGAGACGCCGCGAGTTGCCCCTGTGTTTGAGCCGAATCTTCAACCAAGCCTGAAGTTCTTCGTCTTCAAATTTTTTTGCTGTCCTGATCTGTCTTTGTCGTTCACGTCAAAATATCCCGATTTGAAACGCGGAAACCATTCTTGGCAGGTTCTTATGGATAGTGCAGCACCGCCGTAAGCTTGGGAAAGTATTTGGTGCGCGTCAGTGGCTTTCTTCTTGAGTTGGAAAAGGAAAAGAAGAGCCTCCCGCAAAGGATGTTTTCCTGGCACAAAGGTGGACATACCCAAAATAATGATTTTTTATAAAGTACGCAAAGAAAGTTATATATAAGTAGAAAGCTGATAATACAGAGAGTTAACAGAAAGTTCGTTATATAAAAATAATTTTTATTTTGACAATATATAAACAACAAAGAAACACCGAAATTAATTTCTAGACCTAATAATTAATTGTTTATCTTCAGAAGGTTATTCAATGTTTGAAACGCTGATGTCTTGCATTCCCGTCATAATAAGCATGGTAATCTGTTGAACCGCGAATGACCAAGTAGCCACCTAATGGAAGTCAAAACAATTCTCATTGATTACCACTTACTTACTTTTTTATGCTTTCGAGTCCGGAATATTCTCGCAGTGAGAAGCGGCGGACTAACTCCATCCATTTCGAACGACGGCGCCGTACCGCTGACTACCATGCAGCTTACTAGGAAATGCTCGAAAAAAACGCCACGGTCAACAAGGCCCCTGCCATCTGTTGACGCCACTGTTACCCTGCTGCGCCGCGGCTATTCGACTGAACAGGCCTGATCGACCATGTCAAGTCATCTTGCTCCACGACAACGCCAGCCTGCATGATGCATAATCGTCAAGACCGCCTTCCAAGAACTCGAATGGGAGGTTCTTCCGCATCCACCGTACACTCCAGAACTTGCGCCACCCGATTAACACCTTTTCCGCTCTCTGTCAATTCAAATGAGCAGTGTTACCTTTGATGGCGAAGAAAACCTCAAAAACTGACTCAACAACATCTTCGACACCAGACCGGGCGATTTTCGGCGGAACGGCATCAACAAATTGATCGAGAGGTGGGATGAAGTCGTAAACAGTAACGGCGAATGCATAATCGATTAATTTATTATTATGATTATTATTATTTGATCAAATAAATCTTTGTAAAAAAAAACTCTACGAACTTACTCCCCAAACCAATATATTTACATATATAATGCAGATTGAATTATTAATTTGGGTGATCAGAAAATAATGCTCAAATTGCATGTTTTTACATGGGTAGTCAAGGGGGAAAGGGGACATTTTATAGTTTATGCAAATCAATAAACCTATCAAAAAACTTCGGCGGCTCATATCTCGTCTCAGAAAAAATTTTCTTAGATTTTTAAAACGGATTTGGAATCATCCAATGGTGCAAGTTTCATCAAAATGTCAAGCTGACGCTAAGGTGACTTCCCTTATGAGACATTTTAAGACTAGCTTGAAAAAATGACATGTTAAGTTATATGAATATAAGACGTGTAAACTAGTTAGGAACGTTTAAACATTGAAAATATTAATTTACACTACATTAACATTTTTCAAAGTTAACCTATAAAATTAATCTATTCTACAATAACTAATATAATAATAAGATTACTTTTAAAAATCAATTAAAAAGATCATTCTAAAAAAAACATTGTGCATAAAAACCAAACCCGAGATTAAAGGATCTAAATTCACAAAACTCCCACAAATCCCTAAAACAATAACATGATCGTTAGTTGAAAAGAAAACAAAAATCAAATTATTGAATAAACTCACTGAACCCCACGCATTTGGTATGAATGTTTCATTTAATTGGTTACAAAATGTATTTTTTAGAATTGCCCATTTTAACCGTCTCTGATCTTTATTAATCCGATTCACAACCAAATCGTATATAAAACGCGTAAAATTTAGCACATTATTTCAAAATAAATTCTTTTTATAAATATAAAATATTTATGTTATAATTCGTGGTTATTTAGGGTCCCCGAGATGATATCCAGAGATACGTTCTATTCAGTCGTCCTGCTATTAGCATTGGCTGGGAGTTCCTTGGCAAACATCTCGAATCGTCGCCGTGCTTGTAATAAAGCTGTAAAACTTGGAGTTACATTTTATAATGCTGGCGAGCTTGAAGTTGTACGTAACTATTATTAATGTGCGTTTCCAGAAAACTTAAATATTTAGATTCTTAAATGTTGCGAGAAACCATTTTATGAGAACCCTGCAGATATTGATGCGATAATAGATAGTAAGACTAACAGTAAAATTTAAAAAAAACATTTCACAACAGATGCTCAATCATGTGTAATCAGCAACAGTATGAGCAAAGCGATCCCAGCTCTCAGTCTTTACAATGGATGTGAGTTTTAAGTTTCCCTAAAATTAAACAACAACCCTTTTAGTCAATCGCTGCACAGATTTAATGGCACTCCTCGACAAGCTGATGCAGCCATTCTTGAACCAAACAAAACCTGTCATTGATTTGGTGATAATATAACAACTCGCTATGATAATTTTATATTTCTCTAGGCCCTCAACGCTTTGAATAATTGTAAAAAAAATAACAAAAAGACTGGCGCGGCTAAAGAGGACGCTTGCATGAACCGCGTATACGGTCAATGCATCGCTGCTGTCACAAAGAAGTTTGTCAACAAAGTTTGCAAAGCTTTGGTTAAAAAGATGACAGCAAAGGAATGGAATTGCGCTAAAGAATATTTACCAAAAGTTGTTAATGTTAAACTTTACAACTGTTATAACATCGAGAAATAGATTTGAATTTTCGTTCTTTATAATAAATATATTTTATCTTGGCGATTTACTTTCATTTTTATCCATCGTATATGAATTTTTCATTTTCCAAGAATCGGGATAACCAGGGGGAAGGAAGCTTGAAGACAACTTGGAGCAGGATCTGTTTTCATTTTTCTGCACCTTAATTGAACATAGCAATGTTATACAGTACCGGTGAAAAAGTTGTAAACGCGGGGTTTTTCGAGCATAACTCTACGAATATCTAAACGATTGCCATGATTTTTTGGTCACTACAGAGGCAATTTGTATAATTACGAAACAGTAAACAAATCGTACGCTAACACTCTGACGCATTTCTGCAAGATTTTGCAACTTTATCGAAAAATGGACTTTTTGCATATTTTTTCAAACTTATATTGGTTTTAAAATTATCAATGTTTCCAGTGCTTTTTGTAGTTTTCAGTTTTAAGATATGCCTAGAGCTGGTAAAAATTGTAATTTCACGATTGAGGAGCAAAAAGCCATTTTTCAGGGACACCAACTTTGTGCATCTATGGGAGATCTTGCTTCTCAGTTTGGCGTAGGAAAACCGTGCATCTGTAGATTTTTGAAACGTTGGAAAAGCCAAGGATGTAAGCCAGTAAAGATTTAGCAGGATGAAGGAAGTTGTATGGTGTGGGGTTCCTCTTTTGAAAAAGGGAAGGGTCCAATTCATAACCATCATGGATCGCCACGTCTATAAGGATATCCTCGAATTCAAAATGCTGCCATATTACAAACCCATGGGTCGTGGGATCAATTTCTAACAGGACAATGATCTAAAGCACACTTCCAAATTTGTAAAGGTACAATAGATTTTAATTTTCTCAAATATTTTGGAGTTCACGATTGGTACTCGAGCCGTAGAATTTGCGTTATGGCGTGGCCCAGCCAGTCCCCTGACTTGAATCAAATTGAGAATTTATGAGAAGATTTGGAGAGACGATTGGCAGGAAAAAAGTGAAAATGCGGAAGAGAAGTACCAGTACCTTGTAGACGAATGGAAGAAGATCCCACAGTTATTAATCGACACTTTGCTCGACTCCATGAAGCGCAGATGACAGGCTGTCATTGACTCTCGTGCCTTTGCAACAAAGTATTATACCCATTTTTTATTTTTTTATATGTTATGTGTTAAATAAACGTGTTTTCTTTTGGAAATTATGATTTTTTGAAAAATTAAGTTCGAAATTTTAGTTTTTTGAAAATTCAATTTTTTTAACGCTTTCTCTCGAAAACCAGTTATGCTCAAAAAACCCAGCATTTACAACCTTTTGACTTGTACTGTACATTCTAAATCCAAAGGCACGTAAACATTTTATCCATATTTAAACGTATTTTACAAATGTACACAGACACTTCAGGACAAAACAGTAAAAAAAAAACTATGTCCCAAATTTGAAGGGAAAGGTTTGCGTTTTGGAAAAAAAATTTGTGACTTGATTTTCTCAATTTTTTATTCAGTCAATATGTAATTATTTATATTAAGTCCCGGATACGATTGTAAAAAAGGTTACTGAAATCCAGGCACACCTTTTTGCCAAAAAAAAGTCTTCTTGACTGCGCCTCCAGATTAGTTTTTGGACACGTTTTGTCCTATAGTGCACGTATTAATTCGAAATAACATAAGTTAACAGGCTATTTTACAAGACCTTCTTGAACTATAAATATGAAAAATGAGCATCTTTTCTGAGTCCTCAAATTAGTCATTTCATTTGGCGTGCATTATTAATAGTATCTCGATAACGTAAGAGTAAATAATCTAAACTGACTTTCTCTTCAATATTCTAACTTTTCCTCAAACTATGTTCTACGTTTTTTTAGAATAATGCTTTGGAGCAGTTTAACTGACTGAGCTCCTCTTTTTCGCGAGTATATTGGCCCTGAAACACGGGGTTCTGGAGAGAACTGGTTTCCATTTCTGCGATTTGTTTTTTTTTTTGAAAAATTTTCTAATCGATGAAAAACGCTGTGTGAAATTACGGTAACCTCAATTTCTGCAGAGCGTTATATTGCAATGACGCTGCACTGCACGAAGTACGCTAAAATTGCAAACGATGACGCAGCAATTGCACGTTTCCTTTAAATATTTCAAAAATCTTTATAGCTCATTCAAAAAAAACATTTTTACTAATTTCAGTTATTCGTTTTTTTAGGAATTTTTTATCGTACCTGTTTCGTAAAAAATAACCAATAAATTTTATAGAAATAATCATTTGTATTTTTTCTTTCTAAATATTCGGTTTTATTTCAATATTCCCTCGTTTTCTTTCTTTGCAGAACATTTATAAAGCATTACAGTACCAAACAACATTTTAAATATTGTTTCTGTTATCAATAAGTAATAAATAAACGTATTTTTAATAATTGATTGAAAGGACGCACAAGTTGTGCGCGTCGTGGCAGCGGAGTGCAATAATCTTATAATAAAGGTTAATTTCGATGATATTTTGAACCAGTGATTTACAAAATGTAATTACTACATTAGATTATTATCTACTAGATTAATTTATTAAACTTTTCAGCTTTTCAGTAATTTTTAATAGAAACTTGAATTTTGAACTTTTATAATCTAAAGTAAAGGTTAATTGTTGAAAACTCTTACCAAAGAAACTGTTTTAATCGGCTTAGCAAACAAGCCATAATAGCTTTATGAATAAATTAGAAATTTATAAATAGCCCTTCCATGATCGTCATTGATTTTTAATACCGCTTTATTACTACATCCGGTTGGTACAACAGCTCTTGTGTTTTACTTCATAATTTTCAATCTTCCAAAGTTTTCATTATAAATTCCATTTCAAGGTTCCGTATAATTAACCGTTAGACACGAATCAAACAATACACTAATGTAAGTTGAAAGAAATCAAATCTATAAAGGGAATTAGTTTAGGTTTTGTTAAAAATTTGCAGATAGGTTACTTACGACTGGAGTGCACTGACAAAAAAATAGGAGCCACAAAATTGTTTAAGTGGGTAACATTACTCAAAAAATGGGTCTATTTAAAAAATAGTTTTATATAGTTAATGTTAATCAATTCCGTTAAAATTTAAGGATTATACTATCTTATTAAAACTACCGTTTTATTTATTTTTTTCAATTTTCCCGTGATTTACGTGAAACTATGTTTCAATAAATTATTAACTTTTTTAAGCTAACATTTCTCATGTCTAATACTCGGTAGAAATATTAGTTATCCCTAAAATAGTTTCATCTTCAACAATTTGAGCGGTTTCTTCTTGTAATTTTTCCTAGTATTTAAACAGATTTTCACTGCTAATTTATGAAGGCTGATTCGCATATTCTATAGAAGTATACGATGTAACTACATCCAGGATGAACCACTTCTTTGAATCATTTTTCGTTTGAAAAGCTATCTACGGCCAAGATTTTCTTTTGCGTATACGAGCCGCTTTTTGTATTATTATTTGATCAAAATCTGTCCCAATCAACAACCATACTTCAGTTGCCGGCGTTCTTATAGTCGCCATTTAACCGTCTCCTTAAACCCAAAATATCTACTAGTTCCCCAGTTGTGATCGATCAATAATAATATTTTAAAAAGTGCGCCACACTTTGGGACGGCAATCGCATTTGACGACGACTATAGTTTTTTTTTCAAATTTAAATATATAGTCGTCGCCAAATGCGATTACAGCCGCAAAGTGTGGCGCACTTTTAAAAATATTATTTTTTCATTTAATTTTTATGATTATTTTCTTGTGTACGCTCGTTCTATACTGTTTTTGTTTAAATAAATTGAAGAATACATTTTAGATGTTGTTTCAATCGTGGAATAAATGTGGAAAATAATAAAAATCATAAAAATTAAATAAAAAAATAATATTAAAAAAAAGTGCGCCACACTTTGCGACGGCAATCGCATTTGACGACGACTATATGTTATTTAATGTGTTCTATAAACTTGCAATTAGTCGATTCATATTTTGATAATATAGAAAATTTTAAGTTTTGCTCGCTTTTAAGATACAATTTTTCCATAAAAATCGCTGAACACCTATAAAAGAATACTAATAAATAAATCTAATAAATAAATCAAATCATCGAGTCATTTAACTGTGGTTGGAAAAAATTGCGAAAAACGGTTTAAATACTTCTTAAACAATAAATATATTTATTACTTGGAAAAACATTTAAAATAATAAACAAAAGTAGGTCGCACAGGGCGCAAATAATTTTGCAACCCGGCGCACGGCATGACTGAATCGAACTTTTTGGTATTTTAATGTATGTTAACAGTTTCGAGTAGAAATTCTAACTTTCTCAAAAGTTTTGCAGCATCTGTGCTTATTCCGTTTATTATTCATGATAATTCTCTTGAAAAATTATACTTCCCGTGTCAAAACTGTAATAAATAAAACTTTCCAACCGGCTGAACTAGTAGTAGTACGAAATTTATTCCTGCTTATTCTTTCCAAACTTTGTTTGTTTTAAGAATGTTACGTGTTACGTTACTTTCTCCAGCAAGCAAAAACTAATGTTTATCAGATTTCATGATTTCTGATACTTTTTAGTACAAAGATCAATTTATAAACATTTCGGGGAAACTAAAATTGAAATCCCAATCTTCTCGTCACCCTAATTAAAAAAGAAATTGATTCTCCTTTGATATATCATAGTTCTTTTTTTGCTGCCAATTACATCCCACGATACCGTTGAGTTTCGAAGCGGATCGTAATTGAAAATGGAAAATCTTACGGATTAGCCATAATCCATACGTCTGTCCACTGTGAACACATGTGTCCTATATATATCTTGACTCACTCACATATGCAAATAACTTTGGCGCTGTTTCAAATTAAATTCTCCTTTGTTTGAGTATGGTTTAAACTTGAATCTAGAGAAAAGAATACGGAATGCATCAACGAATAGATTATAAGCTAAATACCAACTCTCACCCCGTTGTTTAATCGCCTCCAACGCTATGCGAACCATTCACTTTTAGCTTTTTTATGGATCGTTTTGATTTTCTCTGTTTATTTTTGATATAAATTGGATTCGCGATTATTCAAATGAATGCGGATTGTTTTATTTGGACGGTCCAGAATGGCTGTTTCTGTTTGTTTGCAAATTAACAAGTTTTTTTATTAATTTTTTACTTTCACTTTGCAAATATAATAAATTGCATTTTTCTTGACTTTGGATTTAGAAAACCTGAAATTTCATAATTATGGTTTAAGGTTGAAGTATGATTCCATTTAGCCAGCATTTTCTTTTGGCCGTTTTTCAATTATTTTTACTGTCACAAAACCCTTCACATCGAGAATGGTTAGCAGTCTCTAATAACATTTTGTTATGAATATTTAACTTTTAAGCCGTTCTAAAATTTATTTTTGCACCCCAACTGCACCTTAGAATTGTCAGTTCCTTTGAGAGTTTCTAAGAACAATTTTGTGAGTTAATTTTAAAGTTTTTAGTTATTTCAAGACAAGGTTAATAAACTTGATCGTGAAAATTTAAAAAATACGCTTGTTGTTTTCATTTGACGTATTTTGGTAAATAAGTATAAAAAAATTCATATCGGTTTGAGTGATATTAAAAACCGGATGTAAAAAACGTCAAACCGTGAAAGTGCGGCCGGTGTACAAGTTCATCATCCAACATTCTATTGCAGAAATATTTTTAATTTTAATTTTTGCACTCCAAATTGAAATGATGATTTTCTAATTTTTACGCATTTCTTACAACTTTCACGGGTACTTTAAGAAAATATCGTCTACGTAAGTTTGCCATATTTTCCTCAACATTTCTAAAAATATTAAAATCTTTAAATAATATTAGTTTTGAGCACGTTTTCTGAGCTCGTTTTATTAGCCTTCAAGTTGGTGTGATTTTTGTTTAGTAATAAAATGCCCATACTTAATTTCAGAAAACGTTTAAGAGAAGTTGATTTGTTTTAGTAATACTGGATAAAACGGGAAGTATGCGAGATATTCGCATTATTTTATTTCATTATATTGTAATCACAAATTATAAATGATTATCAATCCGCATTAATATGTTGGATGCGTTTGTACACCGACCGCACTTTCACGGCCTGACGTTTTTTACATTCGAATTTTAATATCACTCTATCGATTTTGAAATAATCACAGTTTATTAGTAAGCTAACAAGTCGTTTCCATCGCAATTTAAATTACATTAATACAAAACTATGGTATATCTCAGAGAACGGTGCCTAATGGAAGAGCAAAAATAAGGAAAAATGATAGACGATGCCATTATTTTTTCTTATTTTTTCCTCTTCCATTAGGCTCCGATCTCTGAAAAGGACTATATTTTCGCCACACAAAATTTGTGCAATCATTGTCACATACTATTTATTACTCGACTCACGAAAAGGGTAATAAGTTCTTAAGAATTAAAATGTTTGATGACAAGTATAATGAGATTTAATCAATATTCATCTATTTAAGTGGTTCACTGCAAAAATATACGAATTTTTATTTTAATCAGATGCCATGGAAAGCAGTAATCAAGAATATTATAAAGTCAGATCAGATCAGCTGCGACATGCCAAATGGAAATGTTTTTATCCTTATTTTTTCGCTTAGCTTACATTTCTCAAGTTTACTTTTCAGAAATATGGCATGCAAGAATTTGTCAGACTGTACTCAGCCTCTCTAAAAATATAAAAACTTTCAAAAAATATTAGATTTGAGCACACTTTCCGAGCTAATTATTTTAGCGTTCCAGTTGACTTACTGTTTTCTGTGTCTCTGTTTTTATAAGTGTATTTTCACTGTTCTGACTCCATGGGATTGCAGTTTTTCGACAACATGTGTTAAAAAGTTTAAAATCTTAATTTGAATGATCGCAAAAGAAAACTGATTATCGGAGAAGAAAATAATGTTCGTATTCCGGAATAAGATTGCGGAATTACAGTAAACTCCGGAAATGTTATTACAATAACACGCCACTCGGTATGAATTTTTATATATTTTACGACTACTAATAACCAACATTCAATTAAAAACATTCTAAAATTTCCATGCAGATTAAGTTTTGTAAAATCTAGTATAGTTATTTTTATTCAGAATATGATCAATATTTTTTGACTCGATTAAAAACTATATCAACTATATGCAAATTAGTAAAAACATAGAAAGATTGTCAGAATATTCGCAGATTCATACTTTTGAAATCTCTAATCTTTCATACTTGAACCCAGATGTACCTTAAAATACACATTTATTTCCAATTTTTCAGGATTATTTAATAATAATACGATAATTTCAGTATTCTTTCAAATAAATAAATTAGATAAAATGTATATATGTCTAAATAAACTTTTTAATTTTCACACAAATACATAGTTGGTTTTTCATTAACTCCGTGATACAAAATTTTATAAAAATTTGCAAATTTTGAGTTACAAAGTGTCCAATTAGATTTTAATTATTTTCCAATATATTAATCATGCCAAATAGAAAATGTAATTTTCCTATGTGTTTAAGTTTTTACGGATTGTCTGGACAACACAGTTCTTGACAATCCAGACAAGTTATTCTTAAACTATCCAAAAATATTCATATTTTGCCACTATGTTACATTTGATCACGTTTACTGAATTTATTTTATAATCGTATCAGTTGGCGTTTATTACTTATAAAATGTGTTGTTTTTCCTTATTTGAACGCATCATTATTATATAAATATATTTTAAATTTTATCTGTCGTGGGAACAACTCATCGCATTGGTCTTAATAGCGAAGTTTTGAGTTTTTAGTGTTCCTAATGTTTCTACAGCTAAAGTTAGTTCGGCTTTCCGTTGAATTTGTCTTGCCTTACATTTTCTGAATGGTTAAGTGCCTAAAATGTTTAATTTTCAAATATTGTTTCCGATATTACACGCGCAACTAATCGTTTTTGCCTAAATTCACAAATACATTTCCCCATATCGTTCTCAATAGATTTAATTATCAAATAGACCGTAATAAGCAACTTTTTTCATGCCTTTCCTAACTACAACCAGAACAATAATTTATTGCAAAGCACCGGAATGTTCATTCCATCCAACCACTTTTTTAAACTTTATTAAAGTCCGTGGAAGCAATCAAATCTATGGGGCATGCAAATTCCAACTAAGCCACGCCTTATAGTTTTTTTATTGTGTTCTTCCTTATTTTGAGAGATTCATTTCCATTTATTAAATTTAGGAAGCAACATGTATCGTTTCCTGTCTCTGCTGTTTATAATATCACCGACAGGTTTGTGAATAATGGTTTCCTTTAACAACTGTAAATTTCAGTCTTCACCTGTCAACCACCAATGCCAGTAGGGTTTCAAGCGAACTCTCTTCCTGCCCAGGTTCCAGCGGCTCCTCAATATATTCCAGCAATACGTATAGATGTAATTTATGGCTTTCTATTTGTCACGTTTTAAGAACAAAATCAGCCACAACCACCACTAGTACAAGACTATGAAGACTCTCAACAACTTGAAATGATAAATGCACCATCGTCGTCATACACCGGTCAGGTTGGATATTATGCTTGTTGTTTTTGCTATTAATATGTCTAGCAAATTACCCCATATCCGGGATATATTCCGCCTCCACCAGCACCATCAGCAAACAGGGATTCAAATTATCCGACGTTAATAGACAATTCGGAAATACCAGTAATAATAATGCTTTGAATTAATTATTTTTTAATCATAGAACGTCCCCTTGGACCATGTTCACCAACAATCATCGAATACTTATCAGTTAGAGAGACCAGTTAAGATAATCAACACACCACAAAAAAATGGTTTAGTATAGTATCAATCTTTTGAAATATCATACATTTAAACAGAATTATCATGCCCAATTGAGTTAACATCAATGACGGATTTTCTAACATGTGTACGTCGTTTATCTGCCGTAACCGTTGATGAATCAATGCTCAGGTGTGATTTCGAAAAAGATTCCAGTTGTCGGTAATATAGCACTGCACATGATAATAAACAAAAATAAAAAAGTTAAGGTTCAAATCAGTGACACATTCTCTAAGTGTGGGAAGCTTTCCAACATTGGATCATTATCACACATTTTCTACGTTGGCATCGAGACCGGAGCATGTTCGACCCAAGGGAAACTTTGCATTTTTCGTTGAGCACAGGGTTAGGAGAGTATTCTACGAACATTTAATATTTTAGTTTTGCAGGGAGCTGAGCCAGATGATGAGTACACACTGTCAACATCAATTTCATGCCAAAGAGGGAATGGTATACTAAGATTCGAGTAAGATTCTTATTATTGGGTTGGGGATTAAGTTCGTAGAGTTTTATCACAAAGATTTATTGGAACAAGAACAATAATTATGATAATCATTTAATCAATTATGTATTCGTCGTTACTGTTTACGACTTCCCCCCCCCCCTCGTTCGATCAATTTGTTGATGCCATTCCGCCAAAAATCGCCCGGTCTTGTGTCGAAGTTTTTGAGTCAGTTTTTGAGGTCCTCTTTGTCATCGAAGGTAACATCCCCTCATTTGTTTTGACAGAGAGCGCAAAAGATGATAATCGGATGGTTCCAGGTCTGGAGAGTACGGTGGAAGCTGAAGAACATCCCATTCGAACTCTTAGTGGGCGGTTTTGACGACTTGTGCAACATGCGGCCTGGCGTTGTCGAGGAGTAAGATGACTTGGCCTTATCGATCGGATCGTTTCAGGCGAATAGCCTCTTCGCAGCTGGGAAGCATAGCTCTATTTGTTGACCGCGGCGTGTCTTTCGAGCATTTCCCAGTGCAGCATACCCTCCCCATTAAAGTCACCATTTTTGAACTTTTCGAAACATTTTTGTGCATTAGACATGCCTAAGACACCTTTTCCATGTACACTGCATAAGAACCAGAACAAACTAAAACCACAGTTTTGTAGAGCAGAAAAAGCGCCCTCAGATAAATATATACACTTTGCCAAACAACAAGAAAATTGTGGTGAAACAAAAGATAATACAAAAACTCTACGAACTTATTCCTTAACCCTATATATATATATATATTGTCCAGTAAAACTAATATCTACACATGGTAGTTCTCCCCACTGTAAACTCAAATTTGTCGTAATCGTGAGCATCACTATTTCAATCAGCGAAAGTCAAAGTGTTAACTGTTAACTGTCAGTATAACTTTTTAAAGAATGATTAAATGTTTTAAAGTGTGTTTCGTAATTAGCCCAGCCCGACGAAATTAATAAAATAAAACACAAATTCAATTTAATTTTTCACGCATTTTCAGATTAGTTCACTTTAATAAAATTACATTTTTTTTCTTGTGTGACATATTCATTTCCCCATTTGAAGTTTTACGGATTGTTTGACTTTAAAAAATCTATACTTATAATTATAAGGTTATAACTATTCTGAAACTATTCGTGAATAAATTAAACTGGAAAACATAAATATTATAAAGTTTATTCGTGTAGCGCTGACTTTCACGTAAATAGGCACGCAAATCTTATAACTTCCTTAATCCTGTAGAAGTCCACAGCAACTCCTAAAGATAAATTTAATTATTAAAACCGATACAAAATTACGATTTCCTCATTTTTATCCGAGTTTTCAATGTATTATGAAGAGTCCGTCAAAAAGGAAAATTTTGAATAATAAATAATAAATTAAACTGGAAAACATAAATATTATAAAGTTTATTCGTGTAGCGCTGACTTTCACGTAAATAGGACTAATTTTCATGACCGGAACTCCTTTTATTCTCCTTTTACCACGGCATTTCAATCAATTACCTAGAATGCATTAAGTTTCGTAAAATAGACTTTTGTAGGTATCATGGTTTAGTTCTCAAATTAAAATATCCCGATTATTCAATAATTTATAGTCGATGCCACATGAGATTACCACCGCAAAATGTGGAGCACTTTTGAAATACTTTTTTATTTTCCACATTTATTCCACTTGCAACAACATCTAAAACATATTCTTCGATTTATTTAAGCAAAAACAGTATAGAACGAGCTTAAACAAGAAAATAATCATAAAAATTAAATGAAAAAATAATATTCAAAACGTGCGCCACATTTTGCGGTGGTAATCGCAATTGGTAATTGGTACCGACTCCAACAAAAAAGATAATCAAAAAAATTTAATTTAAAAAAATGTAAATAAAAAACCTTCCAAATCTTTTTAATAAAAACCAAATTTTATTTAAGCTATTGGATAATTGGAAATCACGAGGACATTGTGATTAAGGTATGCACTCAAAACACCGTAGTCCGTTCATGTACAAAGGTAAATTATGCAAACTCAATCTTATCAACAATTAATTTTAGCCAATTAATTATTCGAGAAAATCATCCACGTTATCTGTAGAAGTTGTTCATCCCAACTCGACTTATTTCGACATTGAGATTGTTGCATCCAACTTGATTGAGCCAACTATTATAGTATATGACAATATTGAATATGACACGGAACTATGCGAAGATGAAGCTGCAATTATGAGCAAAGACCCCAACGACATGATTGATCAATTCTTCGACTCGAACGAGAATCCAACTTCAAACCAAGCGGCAGATTTTGATAATTTGAGCGTGAATGGGATAGAAGAATCCGATGTTATTTCGACACAGGAGCCAGAAAGGACAACGACATCCGACTCGCTAATCGACTCAACAAGACCAATTCGTTATTCTCCAATTAAACCGCAGAAGAGGAAAAGTGTCGCCACAAGATGGTTCCAACCATCGATGGATGATGACCAAGATTTATCGGATATATGCAAATTGCTTAATTGTGATTTTACAAATGGAATGTGTTCGTACAAAAATTATGAAAATGAGACGATGGTGTAAGTATATTTTAAATTGTTTTTATAAGTAATATTTTTCCAACAACTTCGACAGTTTTTGGTTAATCATTTTGTAAATATTCTTACAGAATCTATAGAATATTGAATAAAGGACAGAAAAAACTAAACTTAAAAAATCATTTTAGAATGGGCGAGTGGAAGGTGGGCAATCAAAATGTTGGAAATCCGCATACTGGAATTAAAGATCACAATGGAGGTAAAGTATAATTTTCAGTTCAACTTATCTGATTAATAACCGCAGGATTTCTATATGTCGGAACCGATAGCGAAGGAACAGCAAAAATAATTAATTATATACTAGAGTCGCCAGTACTTACAATTGTTGACGATGTGGAATTATCACTTGATGTCTACCGAAGGAGTAATGATATTACACTACAGGTTTTATAGCATAATAACTTGAAAACTAGAATTCAAAAATATTACCTTGTATTTTATTTCGACACTTCATATAAAATAGTACTGAATTGAATGAGTTAAGGTATTTTTAATTATAGATTTGCATCGATTCACCATTCTACTGCCCTTATTCAATAGCTCCATTTGAGAAGGATATATACTGGAGTGAAAATGAGAGATTCCTAATCCCAAAAGATACTCAAAAGGTAAAAGGAAAATATAAAACCAGAAAAAATTATTAAACATTTCAGATATTTTTACGAGCTATTCAGTGGAGGAAGTTCAAATGGCTAGCAGTTGATAATATTAGAATCGTCTCAGATACTTGTTAGACAAATTATAGAACACATTAATAATTAATTCGTTAATATATTCTACCTAATATATTTATTAGCATAATAATCATACACTTCTCAATAAAATCGGGATGTCTTTCAATAATAATAATAATTTATACTCTTAATATTTTTAATAATAAATTCTATTGTTTTTATGGTAGAAAAATTTACGAAAACCAAAATCCTAATAGTGTGATAAGACCCAATTCATGTCCAAATCCAATCTTACTCATTATCGATACCATGCACGCAAATCTTATAACTTCCTTAATCCTGTAGAAGTCCACAGCAACTCCTAAAGATAAATTTAATTATTAAAACCGATACAAAATTACGATTTCCTCATTTTTATCCGAGTTTTCAATGTATTATGAAGAGTCCATCAAAAAGGAAAATTTTACGAGATAATTTTGTTATCTTTCAATATATATCAGGGTTTCACGGAATTCCATCTCCCGTTTTTCGAGTTCCATTACTGTTTTCCGTCTTCCGTTTGGAAAACGGAATTTATTTCCGTACAACCCGTGCTCAGTATGTAAAATGTACACTGTCACGACAATGCAATCGACATACCAATCCGATAAAAAATCATCATGCGAGATTTCACAAAGATGATGGAAAAAGGTATATTATAGGATTTAAGTATCATTGCCTTTTTTCTTCAGCTGGAAGAAATTGCAGGCATGCAAAATAAGCAGAAAATACGGAAAACGGAGTTTCCAAGTGTTGTGTATTATTATCGAACTATTATAACAGAATACTCAGCGAACATAACAAGCAATAAACTAATTACTGGGTCCCAAATCTAAAAAAAAACATATTCTCATTAAATTTCCACAAAACCTTAAAAAACAGGGTCGCAGTAATTATACAACATTGGTGCGCACACAATGCAATGTGGGCGTATATATTTAAATCTATATTCAGCTTAAAGATTTTACATATCGAGTTTATTTTTATTTTAGAATCTATTATTTTCATTTATGTAGCTATCTGATACATGTACAACTGTTTAAATTTAAATAATTTGTAGTATGAAAGCCTTAAGTTTATTCAATTTATAAAATTAAATGTTATTTATCTTATTGTTTATTGATTTTTCGTTTAAAATTAGTCAGGTATATGAGGACTTATAATGTATTTAATATATTAAGGATTCATGTCTTCTTCGTCAGAAAGATCAGATTCGTCAGATGAGGAAGTAAAAAAATCGTCGTCTAGCTCAGATTCCGACGACTCAAATGTCAACTCCAGAAGCAAACGGGCATCTCGGTCAAAGAAGAAAACAATTGAAAGCGGCGGTTCTACTGACTCCGATTCAGATGCTCCAATATCGACTCAAACAAAGTATATATTAAATAATGACAACAATAATTTGTTTTTAATTCAGAAAATCAAAATCAGCTAAGAAAACGAACACGAATAAAAGGAAGAGATCTACGGATAGTAGTGATGTAAACATGATTTTTTGAAAAACGCAATTTTTTTTTTGAAGGATGGAAGAGTTGATGACTCCTTATTTGTTGACGCCGAGGATAAAGCAAGGTGGAAGGGGTTGACTGAACTTGAAAAGGAACAGGAAATATTTGAAAGAATGGAAGCCCGTGAAAATCAAAGAACACGTGAAGAAATTGCTCAACAGTTAGAAGCAAAAAAAGCTGAAAAAGATAAAAAATCGAAGAAAAAAAGAAAGGTAGCTTCTGAATCCGAAAGTGATAGAAGCGCATCACCTCCGCCAGTTCGTAAACAATCCAGTGAAGAATCAGACATGGATGCGGAGTTCCATCAACCAAGTGATGTATGTTTAAGAGTTTTTATATTAATATAATTTAATTTGTTGCTTTTAAGATAAATCGTAAAAATAAAGAAAAAAATGCAATGGCCGAATTGAAAATGAAGCGGAAGGAAATCGAAAAGAAACACGGTTCGTTTATATAATATGTAGAATATATTGATATTGTTACAGCCAAAAATGATGCTCTTTCCATTGATGCCGTTTTTGGAGCCCAGAGTAGTGGATCTTCGAGTTCTTCAAGCTCCAGCCCTAGCTCAAGGCATATTACCGACATAAATATATGAATATATTTTTTGTTAAGATCTAGTTCCTCCTCTAGAGACTCATCACCGGAAGCAAGGGAACTACCAGAAGAGAAAGTTCAGAAGAAAGAAGTTTGTCACTCCTATATACTGTTTAAATTAATATTTTCAGGTTGAAACATTGGAAGAATTAAAGCGAGCCCGCCTGTCAAGATTTAAGATCGGGAAAATTATTCATGCTCCATTCTTTGCGTCAACAGTTGTTGGGTGTTTTATCAGGATAGGAATGGGCTATATGGGTGGTTCTGATAGCAAATACAAGGTTTATACTATTATAAATGAAATCCTATTTGTTTTTCTTTTTAGTTGTGGCAAATTAACTCCGTCGAGGAAACGACGAAAATATATGATGTGGAAGGTAAACGGACAAATAAAGGTCTTAAATGTAAGCATGGTAAGCGTTGTTATAGTAATTGGTTTTAGTATCAATTGACAATGTGTCTAAAGATGTAGATTATCTGAATATGTTCTTTAGGACGTCAGGAACGTGTATTTCGTGCGGCTTATGTTTCGAACAGCGAGTTTACAGTTCCCGAATTTGAGGAATGGAAACGTGTAACTGAAGAATCGGTATGCATTTTTTCAATGGTAAATGGTTTTTATTACTTGTTTTAGTCTTCTCTTCCCACAATGGATCAAATCGAGAAGAAAGAAGAGGATATTCGCAAAGCAATGACTCACAAGTATTCCGATGCTGAAGTTGATGCGGTTTGATTGCTAATTATATAAATCATCTTGTTGTATATAAATATTTATAGATCATCAAAGAAAAGTCGAGGTTTCAAAAAGTTCCAAAAAATTTTGCAATGACGAAAGCCGAACTAACGAAGAAAAAAGAAATTGCCCAACAAAAGGGCAACTTAAGAGAAGCTGAAAGTATTCAACAAGAAATTGATGATTTAGAACGTATCGCTGACGAATTGGTATTGAAAAATTAAATTTTTTTTCCATGAGTCTGATTGCTTACAGGATAAGAAAAGATCACATGACATCAGTGCTATAGCTTTCATTAATTATCGTAATAGGACAACAAATAAAAATGAGTTTCTTAGTGGTAGAGTAAAGCTGGAAATGAACTCCGAAGATGATCCATTTACGAGAAAGAAAGGTGGAATGAAGGTATAATTTCCAAATTGCTTAATTGTATATATTGTATTTTTATTAGGTAGTATCTGGGTCCAAGAATCGTTCCGAAAATACTTCTTCAACAAAAGAAGAGATAGGTTTAACTAAAATGTTTGGTTTTATTTATATAGTTTTTTATTCAAGTTACACACAAGGAAACCACAATTGTTGCCCAGTCTATCCAACCATCGAAACAAGGGACCAGGAAATCTACGAATATATCAGATTTGCACAATAGTGCTTGTAATATTGACATTAACATCGATATTAGTAATCAGTCAATAATTAAGTATTTAATTTTATTATAATTGAAGATAATTTATTAAATGCGAAACCCAAAGATGATCACGCAGAAGGAAGTTCTATAGCGACTCCAGTGACGGAAACTAAAACGAGGTAAAATATATATATGTATTTCAGAAGAGTTAAATTTCTGAGTTTTAGAGGTTTATCATTGGCGGATTATCGTCGACGGAAAGCTGAAGCCGCTGCTGCTGCAGCAGGAACTACTGGCGTTTAATTTATATATATATAAAGATTTTTAATATTTATTTCTTGTTTCATTTGTAATTGCATCTATTATCGCCTTCAATGATTTTAATGTAGCTGTTTTGTTGTTTTATTTTCTTGAATTCTAATTACATTTTCTAATAAAGAGGAACAAGTTCGAACGGGATCATAGTTTAGGAGTTGGTTATGAGAATTTTGGTGATTGGACCCCATGTTTAGAGCTATATAGTTTTTAGTTAATTGTTTGACAATATTGAGGACTGTTTTATTCGAGTGTACTAATTGAGTAATTTTAATATTGATACGGTTTTCGTATTGTTTTATGATACTTAATCTATCTATAATGTAAATAATAATGTAACCATGTACTTGTATTTTTATTGAAACTATTTTGTTTGATAAGTTATTTCTTTATTTTAATGCTTAATGAGACCCGACAAATATCGTGTACGTATTGGAATGTATTTCAATAGTTGTTAATAAACATTTTCAAGTAATAATTATGTTTGTATTATTTCTCCTGTTAGCATTGAATATCGAATTCATTAATTTGGGCGTGAACGGAGGAATGAATTTCGACTTAATGCACATTGGCAAGCAATTGGAAGCTGAAAAAGGTAAAATTAATTTTCGAATGTGTAAATTTGTGTTTTCTCTATATGAATCAAAAAATTTACGACTAGTTACAAGTGATGGTTGAAATTGCGCACTGAATTTTGTTTTCGAATTCCGTGTTTTGCATTATGAGTAAAAAGTCGATAATATTTTGAGATATTAGCAGGAAACTCACGAAATAACGGTTTAGAACATAAATAATTTATCCAAAAGCTTTATGTATAGATTAAAAATACTATTTTTATGTATTGTTCAGTGAAATTTAACAATTAATTATAAAATACTAAAACAAACCCGAACATTATACATATGTTGAGCCTATAATCCGCAATCCATTTCAGGTTCTAAGTAACCTTATTTTTAAGTTTTAGACTTTTAGAGAAAATAAGAAAAACTGCACGCCAATTGAAATTTTCGTCTTGTTAACGATGAAAAATTTTTGATATTTTCCCCGGAGTAATGATATCAAAAAACTATTGCAATTAGCAGTAATATCGCCGGTATAAATAAGCTGGGTGGTCGAAATTTGTTTACTGTGTTATAATTTCAATTGGCGGCATGTCATTAATATAATTATTGTCCTTTTCAGAGATCGGTGCCTAATGGAATGAGGTTCTCGTTTGGACGGCCATTCTTTTTTAAGAAATTTCGAAACTTTTTTTACGGCAGCACATATTTAAGAGGAATTGACGAAAAATTTGTTTGTGGCCGTGTGGCCGCCCATCATTTTCTCTTCTTTTATTGCTCTTCCATTAGGCACCGATCTCTGAAATGGACAATAATTTTTCATCGAGGTTTTTAAACTATTGTCGTGGTGCAGGTTATTGAAATAAAGTCGTTTTAAAGGAGAATTCCGAATAATAAAATGGTCTCGCTTGAGACAGGTAAGATTTAATTTGCAATTTGTTTATTATTTCGTTTTTTTCATTTCATTTTTGTTTTATTTTGTTTTCTCTAATAAATTGGCTGTTGGCTTAACAATAATTATAATAACAAAATTTAATGGGTAATTTATTATATTTAGGATCGATATTCAAAGAAAAGCTAAAATAGTAAATTAATTGAAAATTGAATCCCCACCTGTCTCAAGCGAGACCATTTTATTATTATTATTATGAATGCTCGTTTAAATTGACTTTCAATAACAAACTGTGAGAAATTGATAATTTCAATGTTAATTTCATGGAAAATAAAAATTACAAATTAAATGGGAACTATTGTCGTGGTGTAGGTTGATGAAAAATTAGGGGTAAAGGAGCATACCCCAAAAAAAGATGGTCTCGCTTGGGCTGGTGTAGATTTAATTTGCAATTTGTTTATTATTTCGCATTTCTTATGTGTTGTATTATGTAGTATGTATTATGTTGATGTAACAACCAATTTAGTAAGAGAAAACAATATAAAACAAAAATGTGATGAAAAAAAGAAATGCGAAATAATAAACAAATTGCAAATTGAATCTACACCAGCCCAAGCGAGACCATCTTTTTTGTCGGTATGCTCCTTTACCCCTAATTTTTCATCAACCTACACCACGACAATAATTTTGTATTATTTTTATTAGGAATATAGGAATATAACAGAATAATGAAAAACAGAAATTATTAAAATAAATTGGATATTTCTTTCACGTGTTCATCGAGACCATTTTAAAATAATTCAAAAATGTTGAAAATAAAGTCTCAATTTCTTACAAATTCATAATACATGATTATTTTCGGTTTGCAAGACCCTATGGTTTCGGTCTTGCATAAATTTAATATAAATATATTGTCCTTTTCAGAGATCGCTGCCTAATGGAAGAGCAATAAAAGAAGAGAAAATTATGAGCAGCCACACGGCCACAAACAACTTTTTCGTCAATTTCTCTTCAATATGTGCTGCCCATAATTTCGTAAAAAAGAGTGGCCGTCCAAACGAGAACCTCATTCCATCCTACTTTTTTCCTCTTCCATTAGGCGCCGATCTCTGAACAGGACAATAAATAATTATATAAATTGATTTATCTCTATCCATATAAGCTACCTGAATTTGCTCCGTTACCCAATTTTCGCACTGTCCATCACCATTATTCCTAAGAACCTTGAATGATAAGGATTGTGAAGTGCATTGACCATGTGCTGAAAGAAATAATGTAACTTTTGCCAATGGCTAATTTAACTTCATCCTAAGATTCTAATAAAATTACATGAAAATATTTTTCGAAATATACTATTGTACTTTTCAGAGATCGGTGCCTAATGGAAGAGGTTCTCATTTGGACGGTCATCTTCTGTATCTGATCAATGCGTGTTGTCTCAAAAATAGATAACACACATTGAAGAGGAACAGACGAAAAAGTCGTTTGTGGCTTTGTGGCCGTCAAAACGAGATTATATAATTTTCTTATTTTTTGCTCTTCTCACCGATCTCTGAAAAGGATTTTTCTCTAAGCTATTTCAATATTGTGACAAAAAATTTCAACAAAGTTTAAAAAGGGTTCAACGTTATGAGAAATATCCACCGCTTAGGATGCACTCTCAATTCGATTATAAATGACAAGAATAGTCGGAAGATTATTTCCAACAACAATTTCACACGTGGATCTTACGATTCTATACCTTTATCCGTAATAGTTTCGAAGATACATCCCATTTCTTGAGGATTACATTGAACGGCATTGAATATTCGAGGAAAACAATTTTCCGAAAGGATGTAGACACCGGAGCATTCTTAAATGATCAAATTAATAATACCTCTAATTGTTTACCTGAACACAGTGACTCATAGTCGTTGTTTACAGGCTCTCCAAGATCTGAGCAAACACCAATCGGAACGAAGTCTCCTAAACTATAATCTATTAACTAAAGTTGAAACCAAGTAGTGAATGGTAAGAAAAAGGAGCCAAATTGAAAATTTTTTGGTCTCTTTTTGGCAAAGCAACAGCCTTGTCGATTTAATTTTAAATATTTTAAGCTTTTATTATCAAAATATAAGAAATTGAAAGGTTTATTTGATCATTTTTGAATTATTTTCAATGGTCTCAAAGAGATCATGAAACAAATGTTCAATTGATGTTAGTAACTTCTCTGTTTCCCATTATATTTCTTCAAAATTTCTAGATCAAATCAGATTTATTACTTTTATTTTTTATAAAAATAAAATTGGAATTGTCAATTTCTCAGATTTTGATAATATTTTCCATTATCAAACTTCGGTGCTACCATATTTAAAAGACAATAATCAGCATTTTCGACATCTACTCTTCGTTCCAGGAGTTACGCCGAAGCCGAGAGTCAAGTAAGATTTTTATTCAAAAAATATCATGATCTGCGTTTGTTGGAACTGGGGGACGTGCTGCACTGGGAGATGCTCAAAAGAAACTCCACGGTCAACAAAGAGCTCTATATTACCAAGCTGCGACGCCTAAATGAGGCTATTCGACTGAAAAGACCCGGTTGACAAGGTCACGTCATCTTGACCAGAGATGGGAAACGAACGAAATCTTCGTGTAAACGAAACGAAAAACGAAAACGAAAACGAAAGTTTCGTTTAAACGAAACGAAAAACGAAAACGAAAACGAAAGTTTCGTGTAAACGAAACGAAAAACGAAACGACAAAAACGGAAACGAAAACGAAATTTTTTGTTTATTATACTATGACATAACTAATAACACGTAACAATTGCCGGGCCCATAAAATGTGTTAGGAAAACAGAAAGATGACAAATATGAAGCATGCTTATTTGACAACACTCTACTTTGCCTATGGGATGGGATCGATAACATTTGGAGACCAATATTTCTAAAAATCCGTTAGCAGTTATACCGGGTGGACTGACTAACTATCCTCAACCATTGGACATTGCTGTGAACAAACCATTTAAGGATAGATTAAGGAGCTGCTGGGAATCTTGGATGGCCGATTTGAGCCAAGCTTTCACTAGAAATGGGAACCGAAAGAGACCGTCGTACGCAACAACAAATTGGGTATCCAACAGGTTTTATAGCATTTCGGATGATGTTATTTTTAACGGATTTAGAAGAGCTTTAAGCCAATATTATGATAGTGTTATGGAATTTTTATTTCATAGATTCAAATGTCTTTAATGTGCTAACCCGCACCATATTCGAAATAGTGTGCGAACGAAATCCAATGAAACGGTAAAATAGGGTAAAACGGCAAAACAACGAAGAAAATTTCGCGGGAAAACTGCGGTGACAGAAGAGGCTACCGTATCTTTAGGACACTTTAAAGGTCATTCCGTTTTTTGTTTCGTTTTCGTTTTCTTCTTTCGTGTAAACGAAAACGAAAACGAAAACGAAAATTTCGTGTAAACGAAAACGGAAACGAACACGAAAACGAAAATTTCGTGTAAACGAAACGAAAAAACGAAAACGGTATCGAAAAAAACGAAAACGAGGGGTCCAAAAACGAAAACGAAAAACGAAAACGACATCTCTGATCTTGACCGCCCTCCAAAAGCTCGAGTAGTAGGTTCTTCAGTATCCACCGTACTCTTCAAACCTTGCTCCATCCGACTATCACCTTTGGAAGTCGTAAACAATAACGACGAGTACATAATTGATTAATTGATTATTTTAATTATTGTTTTTTATTCAAATAAATCTTTGTGAGAAAAATCTCTACGAAATGATTCCTCAATCCAATATCTATTTTTTGGTGAAAGAAGCTATACTCAATTAATTTATTGTCGTGGTGTAGGTTGATGAAAAATTAGGGGTAAAGGAGCATACCCCAAAAAAAGATGGTCTCGCTTGGGCTGGTGTAGATTTAATTTGCAATTTGTTTATTATTTCGATCCTAAATATAATAAATTATACCTAACATTTTTATTATAATAATTATTATGTTGATTTAACAACCAATTTAGTAAGAGAAAACAAAATGAAACAAAATTGTGATGAAAAAAAGCGAAATAATAAACAAATTGCAAATTGAATCTACACCAGCCCAAGCGAGACCATCTTTTTTGTCGGTATGCTCCTTTACCCCTAATTTTTCATCAACCTACACCACGACAATAATTTTGTATTATTTTTTCTCATTTTTATTTTACAAAAGATTTAAGAACCATCTAACCATCAACTATAAGCTTTGGATAATTCTGCTCGGATCTGATACATATCTGCCAAGATTTCTGGAAAAAAAATAATATCTAAAAAATAACATTTAATCACAGAAGCTTCGTTTTTCGACGATATATTTCATCGTCTTTGAAGAGGTATTGTTTATGGAAAAATCAAAGAAGCGAGCTGAAAAAACACTATCTGTTGTGGTGTTTTATTGCGGCTCGACCAGGATGGCATTGCGCGTGATCATTTTAAACTGCCGCCAATTCAACTTCACATATAACTTAGCGCCCGCATTTAGGCGATTCAAATTGTCAGACGGTCCGTTGTGTTATTCTAATGGTTGTTCCGGTTTTTACCTCATCATCTAGCCCCGTTGCCGCAATCTCCCCCACATATTCTATTGTAATTTATTAAATTGTTATTATTAATAAAATATTGTTAATACATTAACAAAACATGTTTAGTTTTAAAAAAATCCGCAGCTTCATTTTGAACAAACTAGCTTCTCGATAATATAAATTTTTAAATGCGTATACTATACTTTTTGTTATTTATCGCTTAAAAAGTGTTCTTATCATAAATATTATTTTTCCTATAGAAAATGACTTGTACGGGTTACGAAATAAATAAAAACGTTACGAATTAAATATAAAATTTTCTCTGTAAGAAGGAATCAATATTTGTTCATCGAAATAATTATTTTCAAGTTTAAAACAAAGAAAATTCTAAATGACATTCCCGATATATTATAAAAATATTTTTTTGTTGCTTCCGTCAATAAATAAAATGTATTGTCCTTTTCAGGGATCGGTGCCTAATGGATGAGGAAAAAAATTAGGATGGAACGAGATTCTCGTTTGGACGGCCATCTTCTCATCTCTCATCAATGTGTGTTGTTTCGAAAAAATGGATAAAACACATTGAAGAGGAATAGACGAAAAAGTCGTTTGTGGCCGTGTGGCCGTCCATCATTTTTTTCTTCTTTTTTTTTGCTCTTCCATTAGGTACCGATCTCTGAAAAGAACAATATTTCCGCAAAAAAATCACGGTTTTATTTTAAATTTCGATTTTGTCATTTTTACTAACAAAAAATCTCAAAAGAATTTTAAATTAGATGGTGTAATACTCCGCGATTTTTTGCGGAAATGCATTTTATTTTACGTCGGGAGCAATTTCCGTTTATCCTAGATTTGACAACCTCAATCAAAAAAATTAAAAATGACTTACCTAGCGAACAAGGAGAAACGTTCTGTGGAGTTGGTGCTTCAAAAGTACTAAACATTGCCATTGAATCAATGCGAGCCGCTTGAGGTACCGCCATATTTGTACCATTATCTCTTCTTGCGATTTCCATTTCAATAGTCTTTTGAATTAACCGGCATCCGTCATCGCAATCATTTTTAGACGCAAATGATTTCATTTTCACATTATCGTTCATGGAATATTGCACTGGATTGAAATGAATTGAGCTTCGAAAGTTTCGCGATGCTTCTTGTGCAGAATCGGCCATAAACATTTGATTTCGGCCACCAATATTTTCAAGCAATTGATATTTTTCGTTTTCATTATACTTGCGGCAATAGGTTTGTGGAGATAATCTAAAGCATTCTATTATAAGAAGACGAGCTGAGCATATTTATAAACAACGGTGAATCCGAACGCTACGGTCGCATAAATCATGCGCTCCTTTCCCGTAAGAAAAACAATGTTTTTACGTTTAAGAAGAAGGGATGTGATAATTGAATACAAACTAGTTGAAACACTAAAACGTACTGCACCTAAAATACCATCAGACAGTTTTTCCAGTATACTTGCGGGGTGCCCTGTTACAGTACTAAATGTTATTTTTTGTTGTAATTCCGAAATTTAAAAATACTAACACTTAAATTAATGTAAAGAATTTTTTAATAAACCTGGAAAAAGGTTTTTTATATGTTACTATCACGTCAAATGAAATCATTAAAATAGGAGCTCATAATGCCGCTCTAAAGAATAGTTTTTTTAAGAAGAACATGATCTCCAATACTTTAAGAAAAATCTATTAAAGTGACGTAAAAAGTGATTTGTTATAATAATGATACACATTTCAATGTTGAAAAAAACCATCTGCATTTGTTGTGCGAGGCTTGATATGCAACAGAGTCGTTCGGATTAACCAATGAGATTTTACAGAAAATAAAAATCGAAAACAATTTCGGAGGAAGAACGTGACTGTAAAAATTGACGACAACATTCTTACACCCCTCCACGGCGAGTGAGAGTAAACTTACACGAATGACAAGTATCAAACTGTGGTGTAGACATGACTGTGTTTGCGTATTGTCGTAAAATAAAATGCTAACTTATATTGTATTGTTTCAAACTATTTTTCTTATTTCTAATTTTTAGTGGTTGAATGTTCTTTTTAACATCAAATAAATTAATTTTATCAATATTACGAGATACTATCAAAATATAAGAAATTGACAATTCCAATTTTATTATCATAAAAAATAAAGATTTGATCTAGAAATTTTGAAGAAATATAATGAAATATAGAGAAATTATTAACATAAATTGAATATTTGTTTCATGATCTCTTTGAGACAATTGAAAATATTTAAAAAAATGTTGAAATTAAGTTTTCAAATTCTTACATTTTAATAATATTTCATTTAAAAATTTTAAAAAAATATTAAGAAAAATAAGAAAATATATTTCGAAACAATACAAAAAACATGAGAATTTTATTTTACGACAATACGTAAACACAGTCACGTCTACTCTACAGTTCGATCCTCGTCATTCGTGTGAGTTTAACCTCATTCGCCCACGCCCTCTCCTCTCCAAATATTTTTCACTCCGCTGAAGAGGGCAGCTAGAGGATTATAATATGACTAATTTCATAAAACGTAGAAATTACTTTTGCATGCGTCGAGTTTTGGGAATACTTTCCAGTGGAACATTGTTCTGACCCATTGGTTTCACTTTTTTGCTTTCTGAGGGTTGCACTGTTAAGTTACTGGTTTCACCCATTGTATTCTGAAGATTAATAAAATTTAGTTGATAAATTGTATATATTTATTATTTTTTTCAAACTAGCACACTCCACTGCCGAGAAACCGCGCTGCGTTGCAAAAGACTTCGCACCAATTGCAAACACAACCTTTTAATTTATTATTTTTATTTGAATATTTTATTAATCAGTTAAGGTTTCATTCTGCAGAAATCCTGATGAATTAATGAAAAGACATTCTAAGTACCTCAATTAATGGACCAAAAGAGTCTTCATCGTCAATATACGTGATTTATAAATATTGGAAATAAAAATAATAAATTAAAGGGTGTGTTTGCAATTGGTGCGAAGTCTTTTGCAATGCGGCGCGGTTTCGTGGCAGTGGTGTGCTAGCATATTCCAAAGAGCAGTTCTACTATGGAACAGTGACAGGATATTTTAGCCTACCCCGAAAACATTATATTATTAGTTAAGTTCGTTTCCATATTTCACAATTTGCTAAAAATAAAACAAACCCGATCACCTTCCAAATTTTTTACCGTTGAATTTATTAAAATTGTTAAATCGGTATCATTAATATGAATTTCACCAGTTTCGTATTCAATTGATGATTCGTCTAAATATATAATATAATCTTGTATAAAACCCTAAAAAGTAACCTGTTTTCTCGTTTGATGTCACAATTACAAAAATAGTGCAAAGAAACAAAATATTCAATTTTTTCGGACAAATCATAAAGAAAAAGTAGAATCTAAAAATAATAAATAGTAATAAAGTTATAATTATTATTTCCGTTATATACAAGTATCAACAAAATGAAGAATCTGAAAATAACAATATTATAATGTTTATTTCCCTTATGTAGAAGTATCAACAATATGAAGATATATAAGCAAAGTTGGAAAATTGAATTCAATAAATGACATGACATGGTTATTAAAAACTTAAACGACTTGGAGCATTAAAACACAGTTCACAGTTGCGTTGATTAACTGCGGAAGCGGATGTTTGTCGAACGCACTGCACACATTTACTGAGCTCCGCGTTTATCTAACAATTACGCGACCGATTATGAGCAATTCATACGTTGGCATTGAAAACACATGCGAATATCGTTAAATAAATGATTTAAAAAAGACAAACACTAAAAATTTATTGTTATTTAGACTGTTTTGTGACTCTTAAAAGACTCCCATCATCATTAAATTGAACCATAATTTAGAGATTTTAGTGATTTTTTAAAATGTAATGTGTTAAACACTATACAAGATTACTTTTTAAAGAATTATACAGTACGGGTCAAAAGGTTGTAAACGCGGGGTTTTTCGAGCATAACTCTACGAATACTTTATTTTATTTTTGTATGGCGCTTGTCCACAAATTTTCTAACGCTTTCAGAAACAACTGGGAAAAGTTTCGGCCCTCGTAAACCAGCCAAGCGTTTACAACCTTTTGATGGGTACTGCATATTGTCAAGGTGTGAATTAATGAAATTCCCTTTTTCGGCTTTTATTCATATTGTATCCACTCAAATCATTTTATGGCTCCTGTATACTGGAGCCATTAGGAACCCAGTCGATATGAGGACCTAGATATGAGTTTAAATTCTGCTTATTGTACTTAATTGCCTTTACCATATTTAAATGACGTTTTTTTGCATAAATTTGTTGTTATATAAAGAATTTTGTATATAAATATAAGGTTTTGTTTCTTATACGTTCAAGCTTGTTCAAGCTCGTTCAACCAGAGAAAAATACTTGAATTCAAGTATTTTTCTCTGGAAAACTAGAAGATCGACAAAACCAACGCTCGCCCATCGAAGATTGAATAAAAGTAACGCAATTAAAAACTTAAACACTGTACTACCTGAGAGGCACCAAAGCAGGAAGAAGTGTATACCTGTTGCTGAGGCGTTGCAAACGGTCCATCAAATCTCAACAAAAATAAGGATTTTCATATTTTTAAGCATATCTGAAAATTTTTGCGTCTATTTAACAAAAAATGTTTTAATACAATTTAACTAGACTTATTTTAAACTATGCTAAATATCTTCCCAAAAAGTAAAATTTGAACACGTTTGCTGAACTCATTTTATTACCATACCAATTGGCGTGCAGCATAATTTCTCTAAAGTATACTTTAATTGTTACAGCTAAAATTAATCACGACGAAATCCTTTGCTCTACCTAGACCACAATAAATAAACTAGATCTTGAACGTACATTGACCACGCCCGTAATACATCGTATTTAAGACCTTAGGAATTCCCTCAAACTGGGTCTCTTTTCAATGTTCTTCACTAATTACGTATCAAGCTACCCATTGTGTGTTCATCTGCTACCAATAAAGTAACGAGTTATTCTTAACTGTGCTAATAAACAAATAATCGCAAAATTCGCCCAATCGCCCAATTGACGGTTTTACTAATAAATACCAAGGCAGTACTGAGGCTAGACAAGTTAGGGTCTTTCGGGACTGGCTGAATCCTTTTCCGATTTCATTACCTCACGGTAGTGGAATAGAGACCGATTGCAGGAATGATGGGCTCACTAAAAATCTAGTGGAAAAAGCATAACTCTATTGCAAGAAAACATAAGGCAACCCGAATCGAAATTGTCGATTTTACCAAATTAACGCTTGTCTAGTCCTTCTCTACGTGTAAATTGTAAGATACTTCTCACGTAATATTAATAGATTCGTCTCAAACTATATATTAAACTTTAAAAATTATTGAAATATTAACCTAGAATATCTTGTTTGAACTCTTAATAATAAGAAAGAACTTGGTGTGCATAAGGTAAACATAATTATGCATAATTTTGCGGAAGACGGAATGAAAATTTCATTTACCGAAATACAGAACGCGGAATACGGAACACGGAATACGGAATTATGTCCATCACTGCTTCATAGTAATATGTTCCCTATGGTTTTAGACGAATTTTTTAATTTAAGTTCAATAATATTTTTTGGTATTTTTTCCTATACAAACAATCTAAATCAAAGTGGGTTCAACTTTATAAAAGAACAAATAAAGAATTAAAAGAAGAATTTTAATCTTCCATAGAAGCAATTTCAAATGTTGTTTAAACTTTTAGAAACTGCACGCCAATTGTAATAATAAAATTTCATGCACAATAATGATCTGAATAACTTAAATATTTGAGATATGTTCTAATTTTGTGAAAATTTCAGACAAATTAAGTCATTTTGCGTCAACAAAAATCTGAAATATTTTACCGTTAAGATTTTCCATTTTCCATTAAGATTTTCCATTATATTTTCCATTTGGCGTGAAACTGTAATATGTTGTAGAAACATTTATTCAAAAAAAAACATTAAAAAATAGCATAAATAGACCATTAAAATTATTGTATACAATTTGTATTTAATTTTGTGGTTTTCAAGGAAAATTTCTGAAAAATATAATCGTCGCCAAATCGATTACCACCTCAAAATATGTCGCACTTTTTAAATATTATTTTTTATGATTTTTATGATTATTATTATTATTATTTTCCACATTTATTCCACGATTGAAACAACATCTAAAACATATTCTTGAATTCATTTAAGTAAAAATAGTATAGAACGAGTATAAACAAGAAAATGTGGCAAATAAAAATAATATTTAAAAAAGTGCGCCACATTTTGCGGTGGTAATAACATTTGGCGACTACTATAAATTAAACATCGTAATTAAAACATTTAAAATTAAAAATACTATTTTAAAAGAAAATGAAATTGTGGCAATTAAAGTCAGAGTTACAGCTGATTATTGTTCCGACAACAGATAAGGGAAATCTAAAAGGAAAAGTCCAAATACTATTGAAATAATTTAATTAAAAAAATATGCGTTCAATTTAAGTTTTTAAAGCAACAAAATTGACAATTTGATAAGTCATGAATCAACAAACATTTGTTTTGAGACTCGAATTCATAAAAGAATTTAGTTTTATGTGGAATTTAAATATGTAAATAAACAAATTATTGTTCTTAACAACGGCCTACAAGTTTAAATAAACGTCAAAGCTGTTAAGATTTACCAGTGATCAATAAATTGTTTAAGAATTTATAGTTTTAAAGGATATAAAAAAGTCTACCCAATCTCATTTTAAAAATTGCCAAGATGAGCAAAAACTCGTCAACATTAACCAATTCCATGTGAACTTTTGAAGAAAATTTTGAAGAAATGTATCAGAAATAATGAAATACAGATAAATTATTAAAATAAATTGAATATTTGTTTCATGGTCTCATTGAGACTATTTGAGAATAATTTTAAAATGTTGAAAATGATTTATCAATTTCTTATAATTTGATATTACATTGTTAGATAATTGTATTATTAAATAGATAATTTAATATTCATTTGTTATTTATCATATCATACATGAGTGACAAAATTTTTAAGACCATAAAATTTAAAAAAATAGAACATTTAAACAAAAAGAGTAACTGAATAAAAGTAAATAAAAATCATTTATTGATTCAGCTTTGTTCCACTACATTAGATTAATATTATTTTAGAAAAAATGTCAACAATTGTGCTCTTATTACTATGCCAATTTTATTATGTGTTATCATGTTGTTAACTTTCTAAAATAAGCCGAACATATGTGCGAAACATTTATGCGAGCCGACGGAATAAAAAAGACTAAAGAATGCGATATATGTCAAGCAGATCACCATAGTAATAACATTGTTTGATGTTTTTTAGCTCGGAAAGGTGAAGCTTGAGGTGATAAAAAATGCGATAAGTTTTTGGTTTTGGTCACGATTTAAGACAATATTTGAGAACTGTTAAAATATTACTCAAAAGGATACCGATTGGCTTTTCTTGCATAAATTTGGCTTAAACGACACCGATTCAATTGAAATTTAAAATTGTAAGCAATCTTGAAGATGATAAGTATGGACGGAAATGATTTGCCGTGAAATAATAAAAGTCTATAAAAATCTTTACAATTACCTTAATCCTCTATTCATTCGCCATATCATAATACATTAAAAAACAGGAGAACAAATAATTAAGATGAACAACTGATCCCGCAAGAGATCCAAGTTCAAATCAATAAATTAGGAAATGTATAAATATACAGAGGTGTTAAAAAATCTTTAAAAAAAACTAACATTAAATTTATGAATATTTCATTGCAGATCCGATTATGAAATCAGTCTTCTAGGAAGTTTCCAGATGAGAAAAGTTTCGCGTTTGAATTCTTGGTTCACTGGCATCTCAATTCAATTCATTATTCTAGGAATTTTAGATCGGATTGGGATCCCAAATATTAGAAATTTTTTCGACATATCAGATAATCATCAGTATTTAGTTTAGAAGGGTGGGAATCAGAGATGGGCGGAATAGAAGTTTTTGAATTTCCGAATCCGGAATCCGGAAATCGGAATGAAAAAATGGACGGAATACGGAATTTTTAGCCTAATCTGTAAAATTTTTTATGAAAAATGAATTTTCCAATCTCGAAATTAAAATATAATCTTCCGGAATGCGGATATCGGAATGGAAAAATGAACGGAATGGAAAAATGGACGGAAATACGTATTTCTGACCATCTCTCGTGTGGATATACAACATAGAAATTGTCTTCGCAGACAGCTTCGAATGGAGTAAATTTTTCGTCGGCACTTTTCGTTCGGAGAGCTCTACTTAATTCCTCTTCAGTACCAACTCTAGATTTTTTCGATTTGATTGATGCATGAACTGTCTAATGACCAATCCAACATTTTCAAAAAAAAAGTGACGACGTCGAGACAAATTTCTCCGCATTTTGGTTTTGTCTAGTTTTAAAACAACATTAATTTCCATATCAGTCAGTGCTCAAGATTTCATAATCTTAAGCAGTCACTGAATATTCTAAAACTTCCATGTTTTACCGATGATATAGTACCCGAAGCGAGATGATTTCATCAGTCCAAGTCATTTTATACTTTAAATATCTTTATTCAACCTGCAGCAACTCCTTTGAAATGTGTTGTTTGTTCATTCCAGTGGTCCAGAAGCCTAATCAACAAAGTTATAAGGCGATAAAGAAAAATCTCAATTTTGAAAAGTTTAATTACGTAATACCGATTTCCATGTAAACCTTTCGATATAGTTTAAAGGAAATTGTGGGTATTTTAATTGCATACAAATAATATAATATTAAGTTCTCTGGCAAAATAAATTCTTTAAACCTTAAATAAGCCTGTAATTTTATTACAGTAGATGGCGTGAATCAAGTATATTCTCTTCTATTAGTTATTTAGACCTAAAGGGTATAATTCCGCCGAATAAGTCGTCTGGAAAGTCTCGCAAAATTTTTAATAAATAAAACAAAAACTTTTTGTGATATTAACTAAACAATAGCGCGCCCATAGTAAAGGTTTATATTTTTGGTGATCTGGATGGTTTCTGATATACATTTAATTTTATTAGAATATTCACGTGCAATACTAGAATACGCTGTCAACCTTTTAAACTCAAAAATTTAATTTGGAGCAATACCCATTGATATTAACTTACAATTCTTAGAAGTTATCTCAATTTAAGAATTATTAAAGTTGATTGACGGACTAGCAGTTACATTAAGATTAAAAAAGGTCATAACCCCAGGAGCTGTTAGATAAATTGTTGGAAGAGGGTTGCCGTTCCCAAAATCTCCCAAAAAAACATGGTGCGTTACCCAATCCCCCTGTTTCATATGATTTTGCAGGTAATTGGACATCTTTTCTTAAACGAAGTGAGTAATTTTTTATTAATCCAAATGTTTTAGGTTTATCTCCTTTGTGCTACACCCTATAATTGTAATAAATAAATCTAACTGTTAAACTATTGAAATTAAACCTAAACAAAAACAAAATTATATAGTTTTTCTAGAGCTTTGTCTATACTTAATAAAAAGTATTCCAATTCAGATTTTTTTCAATTATCATAGAGATCTTGCATTTCTAACACTGAAGGTGGCGTGCCCTATCAATATTATTTAGTACATATTTATTACCTTTTACTTAAAATTTAAATTTAAATAACATTTTATATTTTCATATGCAGAAAAAAAGTTGCAAAACTTTAACACTACAATTAAAAATGAAGATTTTCCTATTTTGAAACGTAAATGTCAAATTTCCACCTATCATTTATAAAGTCTGTTTACCATCAAGCTTGGGATTTTCTTAAAATATCTAAAAACCCAAAAATCATTTCAAAATATTCCATTAGAGTGAGTAAACGGAGCTTCAATTTTTAATAGCTCAATTGGGTTCTTATATTAAACTTGTCATTGTGTATTGAACACGTGATACTCTATCACTTTAAAATAAGCTTTTAGTGGTCTATTTCAGTTTTCTAGAAGGTATTAGATATTAAGAGAGAGAGAGAGAGAGAGAGTTACTAGAGAAATAAAAGCTATTTTAATATAAATCTACAAATAAATTCAAACTTGATTTTAGAAGCTGTGCCCTATAAAATCTGTTAACCATAACCAACTATTTAAAATTTAGGATAACTTAACTATTTCACTTGTCTTACTAATGTCGATTGCCACATGTTATCTCCCTTTATCTTTTTTGACAGTTCCTTATCGTAGCTTCACCCTTATCATAAAACAGTTCACACATATTACACGCGCTTAACGTTGGTGCTCCTTCCATATCTACCGTATGTATGATAACAGAGCTTTATCTCTTGTTCCCGCCTACAGATCCTAGTATATAAGCTTGATGAGCTACCTGATTAACAACATTCATTCAACTTATATCTATCTAATTATCTTCTTACAGAGCATCCATTAAAATGCACGGCATGCTAACACCAGAATCCGTCTACGAGAACTCATCATCTTCATCCTATACAACATCCACGCAGAATTCGCCAGCAAATGAGCAATTGTTTGCTTATCCGACACCATCACCACCCATTCCACAGCCTCAACCATCGAATATGCACATATACCAAACCAATGAAACTTCCAGTGACATTTATTATTCGAATAACCAGTGAGTTTTTTTTTTTAAATTATCTTTCAATTTATGAATGTAAATATTTAGAATTTATCATTCGTTTGTTCCAAATCCACAAGCCCCCGTTTATTACGGCTTCGATTATATAAACTATCGACCAGTTCAAGAAGTTCCAACGCAAGCAGCCGAGTTGAATGCTCAGGGAATAAACAATTCACAACAATCTGCACAATCTCCAATGCAAGTGTCCCTTGGAGTATATGATCAATCTTCCAATTACATTGGTCCATGCTCTTCTAGGACCGTTTGCCCTCCTCAGAATAATATCCTCTTACCAATCCGAAGTAAGATCCATTATATGTGTATTAAGTTCTCTTATTAATTTCTTTCAGCCCGCCGCGGTCAATACGAAGATTACCAAATAGAAGCACTTAAATTGCGTTTTGAACAGAAGGACAGAATTACTCTTGCTGAGCGCCGTGAACTAGCTGCTCAAATTAATTTGACAGCGGAGCAGGTACCAAAAATTTAACTTTATTTCCTATTTTCTGTTTTAGATTAAAATCTGGTTCCAAAACCGACGCTACAAGTTGAGAAAGGATTTCAAAAAGTCTTGCGGTATCCAGAAGACTCTTTAAAACAACTTTAACGTATAATATTTAAAAATGTACAATTGTTATCGAAATATAGTCAATCGCTTTATCTTGCCCTTTTCAATGTATTATTGAAATATTTGTATACGTTTTTTATACTTATACTAAACTATTTTAATTTATTTATATGATAAAATGTTATTAATTAAAGTTACAAGTTCAATAAACATCTTAATATCGATGTAGAATTCAAAATTGTTTTTTGTCAACACGAAAGCATTAATTCTTGTTAAATAAATTTAAACTTAATCGAAATAGTGGAATATAAATCCGTTCGAAAGAAGGAACTATCAAAGTTCCTCAGCATGAAAGGCTTAAAACAAATTTGGACTATCAAGCCATAAGATCCATGCATTCAATTTTAAGTAAGAATTTCGAAATTTCGTTTTACATAAAAAACCCAAAAAAGGTCAGCTGCAAAGAGATGAATAAACTTGAAATAACCATCCGCTAAAAAATTATTGTGGTAAAAACAGTGAGTACTTTTTCTGTTAGCGTTAAGCACCATTTTCCTTTTTTTTATATGCAATCTTTAGTTGGTTATTTGTTTGAAGAATTCTAGAAGGCCATAAGACATTAACAGCCATCCAGTTTGTCGCATTTCACATCTACGACACATAAAGCCGACGAGATCTACCTAAACTGTCTAAAAACATGCGCTTCTTTCCGAAATTCGCAAAATTCGCCTTTTTTGATCCCACAATTATAGAATTCCATTCATATGAAGATTAATTGAACAAACATTTTTTATTGTACTTTTCAGAGATTGGTGCCTAATGGAAGAGGAAAAAAGTAAAAAGTTAGGATGGAATGAAGTTCTCGTTTGGACGGTCTATTTTTTTGGGCGGCCATTCTTTTTTACGAAATTATGGACAGCACACATTTAAGAGAAATTGACGAAAAAGTTGTTTGTGGCCGTGTTGCCGTCCATTATTTTCTCTTCTTTTTTGTTCTTTCATTAGGCACCAATCTCTGAAAATGACAATAATATATTTAAACAGTTTTTTCAAAGAAAGGCTTAAAAAATCGTACTCATAAATGCAATTTTACATTCAAATAATACAGTAAAATTATAAATACAACACCTATTCATATAAAATTAATAATTTATTTTTATTTGTTTACAGAGTTGTTCCATGAATTTTTCTTCTATGAAGGCTGCACGAAAGGTTGTTTAAAAACTTTGGTTTAATACTTACAGGTTAAATTGCTACAAACTCAGAGAAGTCCTGGTGGCTACTGGCCGGAAGTTCAATAAGATGTTAAGACCGCTTTAAAATTTACTCCACAGTGTTTGAACAGAATTTTCTGCGATTAAACCAGAAGAACATATTGTTTTTGAAATTATCTAAATTACTATTGAGACGATGTTTGTTTTTTGGGTTGAGGAATGATTCGTAGAGTTTTTATATTATCTTTTGTTTCACAACAATTTTCTTGTTGTATGGCAAAGTGTTCGTATTTATCTGATAACTCTTTTTCTGCTCTACAAAACTGTGGTGTTAATTTGTTCTGAAATTTCAGCTTTCACGATTTTTTCAGGCTTAGAAATGAAAAACAACTAAACAGGAGACAAAAAGCAGCATTTTCGAAATATGTGTCTTTGGCGTGTCTAATGCACGAAATTGGTTCGCAAAGTTCAAAAATGGCAATTTGCAAGATTTTAACCCAAAAATATCATGATCTTCGTTAGTTGGAACTGTGAGGGCATCCTGCACTGAGAAATGCTCGAAAGAAACGTTACGGTCAACAGGAGCTCCATTTTGCTTAGCTACAATGAGGCTATTCGACTGAAAAGACCCAATTGACAAGGCCAAGTCATCTTGCTCCACGACAACGCCAGGCCGCATGTTGCAAAAGTCGTCAAAGGTACCCCCAAGAGTTCGAATGGGAGGTTTTTCAGCATCTACCGTACTCTCCAGACGTTGCGCCCTAAACAGTAGTGGCGAATACATAATTGATTTATTTTTATTATTATAATTATTATTTTTTGGTTCAAATAAACGAAAAAACTCTACGAAATTATTCCTCAACCCAATAGTTGAAATTAACTCTCTCTTTCTTAAACTTTGTTTTGATGTTGTGTTTTGATGCGTGTTTTGATGTTAACATAAAGACACGCTAAATTAAAATTATGGTTTTCTTATCTTTACGCATGTCTTAAAATTTTTGCGTGTACTTTACATGTATATGTCAACGCCAATTTGTAAAATTTTTCTCGCACTTTTTAAGAATATTATTATCAAAATCTGAGAAATTGACAATTCCAATTTTATTTTTATAAAAAATAAAAGTAATAAATCTGACGTGATCTAGAAATTTTGAAGAAATATAATGAAAAACAGAGAAATTATTCACGTAAATTGAATATTTGTTTCATTTTATCTTTGAGACCATTGAAAATAATTCAAAAATGACCAAATCAAACCTTTCATATTCTTAGATTTTGATAATAAAAAGTTCACAAAATGTTAATAAATTTAAACACGTTTTTGAGTTGGTTTTATTAGAATTTCAGCTGTCATACAAAGATAATTGACACTCATATTCCCCGGAAGTACTTTAAGCCTATAATTAAACATATTTCATTGTCTAGCATTGAATGCATTAAGTTTAATATCTCTGAAACTTCCGCGATACTCTTTAGTTTATTAAAGGGAATTGAATTTTTAAAAAATTAACATTCCGATTCTAAATCGTGAAAAAGTATATGTAAGTTTCAGTTGTCCAAGCTGATTCATTAATATTACTGCCTTATATGAAACCAACTTAGAATCTTCACAATTTCCAACAAAACAACAATAATCAAATTAGGATTAAAAATTATCTCTATCTATTATAGACAATAATAAATTTTTTAGTCATTGTTTTAGTCACCGTCAGGAATGCCTATTCTGAATAAGAAAACATTTTCTCTTGAAAAAAACCGTTGTGGGTACCATTTCGTATGGTACTTCATCCCACCACTATTGTTTCGAGAACATTGACTTATTAAACATTTAGGGTTTCATTAACTAGCTCATTAGATTTCCTATTGATTGGTTTAAATTTAAACCGACACACCACCCGGAAATCTTGATTTTATGAAATTTAATCAAACGTTTTGCTAAATTCTGTATGAACTTTTTTTATTTGCAATTGTATTTTGACTATTATAAGCCAGGCAAATAGGTATTTACCAGGGTTGCACGGAATTCCATCTTCCATTTTCCGTTTCGTCCTGTGAGACTTCATACACTTTGCTTCAGTTCCAAGCTTGACTTGTTGATTACTTGATTGTCGGTCGTCATTCCGAGTGCGTCGAGTTGCGGACCATCTCTCTCCAGAGTGTTAGGATTCATCTTTCAAGTGTTGACCAATGTCCAATCCACAGAGCATCTCCCTCGTAACTAACAAATCGAAGGAAATTGAGCCATCGAGCTTGGCGGATTCATCGAGAATCATTTGGAGACAAATGTGAACAGAGGTGGTGATCCCGCGTCAACTTGACGCACGAATTTCTTGAACGGAATATTGATTGTTGTTCCATGGATACTGATTTCTAAAAAAATAGACGAAAACTCGATGAGAGCTAGTTCCCTAAGATGCTTGAGTTCATTACATTTTTCAATAAGTTGTCGAAAAGAATGGATATTGTCGATGCATGATCTTCTAAACCATTCTTCCTCTTTGGCTTTGGCAATTTTCGAATCTTCTGGTATTCTTCTACCCGTCAATATCGCGTTGAATGTGTGCGTAATAATAGAGAAACGCTCCACAGCAGCAAAAAAAATCCCAGTATTTTAATCTTCTTCACGAAGTTTCATCTTACATCTTCAGTTTGAAAAAGAAACTAATTCCGTGGAACCCTGGTATTTACATTACTATATGATACCTGAATATTACTATTACGGGTGGTGTGAAGCGGAACTAGATTTAGAAATGGGCGGGGCTATATCCCCTTAAATTATATGATAGTTGTATTAATAAAACATCAAAAATTAAAAAAAACATTTACATTTGGTATATTAACAAACAAACAAATATTAACCAAAATTGAATTGTTTATATCGCTCTAAACACTAAAAAACGTTCAATTCCACGATTTACATAGCTGGTCGAAATATGCGTTCTGTGTTTGATACGAAACTCGATTTTCAATAGGCTTGTAGCATCCCAAAAGTTTCAAGAACTAAATTCAAAGTAATTAATGTTAATGTTAAACTATAACTTACAGCTGTTCGATTCTTTCTCCGATAAAATATTAGAAACCATGGGTACATAGATGCATCAACGATGCTTAGCTGAAAATAAATACATAATAAGCAAATATAACAGAGCATGTACCATATGAAGAAAGTAATAATATTCATATTTGAATAATTTGTCATTAACCAAAAGCATTGTAATATCACCGCCAAGAAATGTTGCTAGTTTCATTGTAATACTTATTAACGTGCATGGCAAGACGTAACGAACAAGTTGCAGATTCTCGGATATCTTTAAAATAGATCTTAAAAATATATATTGCTCTTATTAAAACCTCATATCGTTGTCCTAACGTGGCGCGTCCTCTTGTTTCTTTATATAAATTTTTGGTGTAGATATACGCTTTTAAGTCAAGCTGAATTGTAATAAATAAAATATAATATGGTTAATGGATTTACCCAGAATGTGGCAACAATAAATACCGTGATAAATGCTAATATAATTCGCATTATTTCAAATTCTTGAGGTCCTGTTATAAAAAACAACGTCGCAATGAGAAACCCAATTAATATAATAGTTCCGATGAATAATTTTTCTCCAAATGTCCGTTGATAATTTTTATTGGAAATTTTTTTGACATGATTGTACAGGTCTGAAAGTTTTAAAGTGGGCTAAACAGGTCTTATACTTCAAATTAATTTTACGCCATATTGTTTTTAATATACAATATACAATATACACTAGCTGACAAAAGTTTTGTCACAAATGTTTTTTCGGGTTTAACTTTTTTGTGACTTGACCAAATTGGCTGATTTTTTGATATTTTATGTGAATCAGTGTTTAAAATGTTATAGTAGCAAAATTTGGTTTAAATTATCATGGAAAATAAAATATGAGAGAGAGTACTGAAATCGCATTAAAATAGTCAATTTAGAAACTTAAGAAAATTATTTTATATGAAGCAGGAAATCGAACGGATTGAGGTACAAAACAATTGATCAATATTAATACTTCGTTGGGAACCCACGAGAAAGAATAACAGCTTCGCATCGATCCTGCATAGAGTCGATAAGCTTCTCAAACCGCGATTGTGGGATACGATACCACTCATCCGCAAGTATCTTAAATTCAATCAGCCAATTTGGTCAAGTCACAAAAAAGTTAAACCCGAAAAAACATTTGTGATAAAAACTTTTGTCAGCTACTGTATAATCATAATCGTATTTTTTACACCAAGCTAATGTGAATTGTGTCATGCCCTTGTAAATTTATTCCACGTTTTTGTTTCGAATTTAGGGGCAGAAAATGCAGTTTTTTCTTGATTTAACGATGTTGACCCGCTCACAAAATAGTATAGAAATACTCGTCCATACTTAACTAACAAAAATACATTAGGAAGAACTGTAAATAAACACGTGGTCTGAAACTCATGGATGCCTTTACTCCAAAGTCGCAGCGGACGCGTCACAGTATGGAATAGGAGTAGTACTGTCACACCGATTTGCCAACGGATCCGAAAAAGCGATTTACCACATCAGCCGTGCTCTGACGAAGGCACAACAGAACTACAGTCAAATAGAGAAGGAAGGTTTTGGACTCATATACACCGTTCAAAAGTTTCACCGATTCATCCATGGACGAAATTTCACACTGAAGACCGATCACAAGCCAATCCTCGCTATTTTTGGGAAGAAGAATGGAATCCCAGTGTACACAGCAGCAAGACTACAACGTTGGGCGACGATGCTCCTCAACTATAACTTCAAGATTGAATATGTCAATACAAGGATTTTGGCCAGGCGGATGCAGTATCCCGTATCATAGATGCCGGATGCCGAACACAGATACCGAACACCGTGTGACCGCCCGAATCAAATCAGAAGTAATTGCCGAATATAAAGATCGCTGTGAGAACCTGCCGGTCGCAGCTTAAACGATTGCAACTTCGAAGGATCGAATTTTGAAAGAAGTGATGAAGTACGTCATAGCTGGAAGTTGGCCGAAGGTACCACAAGCATCATCGTTATGGTCATACTACAACCGAAGGGACAGTCGTCAATGACTGCCTATTGAGTATTCATCGTGTCGTAATACCAAAGGCACTGAGGGATCGAGTGCTTTTAACATTACAAAAAGCAAGAATGAAGATTTTAACACGAAGTTATGTCTATTGGCCGGATATCGGCAAGAATTGTGCTAACGCCAAGAAGAACCCATTGAGAGCACAGTTATGTTCCTGGCCAATCACCACCGCACCTTGGCAGAGGGCTCATGCTGACTTCGCCGAACCAATACATGGACTTTATTATTTGATCATCGTCGACGCCTACTCAAAATGGCCGGATATTGTCCCAACGAAGACGATCTCAACCCAAGCAACCATTATTATTTTCAAGAATATCTTCGCACAATTTGGTAACCCGGAAACCCTCGGTTTACATCATAGTGTTTCAAGAAGTTCTGTGAAGAGGAAGGAATAAACCATCTACGATCACCACCGTTCCACCCACAATCAAATGGAGAAGCCGAACGATTTGTCGATACGAGAGGATTGATGAAGATGAGAGGAAGCTTTACAAACGTTCCTGAAGTTTTACCGTGACACGCCATCTACCTCTACGCAGAGAGGTTTATCGGACGCCGAATTCGAACAGAACTGGATCTGTTATCACCGAGCAGCAATGAAGAAGAAAGCCGAAAGCGCAACAATAAGATGGAGAGACAGTTCAACATCAGACATGGAGCGCGAAAGAAGAACGTTTGATGACAATGAGCCAGTCTACATTAGAAACTACAAAGGAAGGTACCCCCAATGAATACCTGGATCCAAGGGAAGCGTCCTATTTCAAGTGAAGACAACGAATGGGCAATTTTGGACACGCCACGCCAACCAACTAATACATCGACAAAGGGGTAAGCCGAACCAGGCTAGTGGAATTGTATTGGACCTATTTGAACTGCCGAACACGACAACAACGACACTACCGCCGTCACTATCACAGTCACCGTCACCAATGCCGAACATTGAAGGAGGGCAGCTGAGAAGATCGAGCAGCATTGCGAAACCAGTAACTCATCTACAAGTGGACCCCAGACGACGCCGATATTTAAATAATTAATTATGGTACTTGTTGTTGTTGCTGTTGTCCGTTAGCTTCTCCATATAACAAGGGGAGCTGTTGTGGCAAAATTGTTAATGCCAAAATATGGTGTGCTTTTTCTGAATTGTTTTTGCCGATAGGAATTATTATCAAAATATTATTCATTTCAGAGATCGATGCCTAATGGAAGAGCAAAAAATTAGGGGCGGAGAAAATGTCTTGTTTAGGCAGCCACACGGCCACGAAGGCCATCACGTCTCTTCCTCTTTTGTTTCTCATCAATTTTTGTTATCTATTTTTTGATGACAAGAAATGAAAAGTTTAATTTAAAAATGAAAATGGATGAAATAAAAATATTGATGAAAAACAAAAGAGGAAGAGACGTGATGGCATTCGTGGCCGTGTGGCTGTCTAAACAAGACCTTTTCTCCGCCCCTAATTTTTTGCTCTTCCAATAGGCATCGATCTCTGAAATGAATAATATAAGAAATTGATAATTCGAATTTTATTTTCATAAAAAATAAAAGTAATAAATCTGTTTTGATCTAGAAATTTTGAAGAAATATAATGAAATACAGAGAAATTATTTACATAAATTGAATATTTGTTTCATGATCCCTTTGAGACCATTGAAAATAATTCCAAAATATTGAAATTGAATTTTCAATTTCTTATATTTTAATAATAGATTTTTCATTTTCTAGAATTGAAATTTAAGATCATTGATTAGCTTTGCTGAGTGGTATATTTTAATTTTATTTTTAATGAATATTTGAAAATTGCACTTTCCACTTACCAAATATGAAAATAAAATGAAATGCAATTACAATAATTTCAGAAAACATTGAGAATCGAGCAACAATTGACCTCGAATGAGTACAACCATCCGCAATGAATATCGAACCATATGGTACGCAAACCAGCACCATTAAAGAATTCGCCACAACCAGTAACTGATATCCAATTGATATTGTTAGTAAAAACATTCTGAAGTAAAAAAGTTAAATAATTATATTATATTTCCAATTAACCTTCCTGTAACATCAATCGTACCGTATACCACTACTCTTTTCATAAAAATGAAATGCGATATAATTGCAATAAACGCAATAATTAATTGAAGCGCTAATAAAGCAGTCATAAAGGATGTTAAAACCATTCTAATATTTCCAAGATGATAATGTCGTCAAAATATAATTTATGGTTTATATATGACAATTTATAAATAAGATTAGAATTAACAATTTATTGAATTTGATGTGTGCCAACGTACTCTATATTTTGTTATTTATATAGTTATTTACATTGTAATACTTCAACATATAAAATTATATTTGTCAATTAAGTGTATTAAAAACAAAATATAACATCTAATAAAATCACACATTTAGTGGACTTATGTTCATGAGCTGATCATCAGGAAAACGATGTAAGGACTCCAAATTTAATAATTTGTCATTTTCAAGGAAATTCTGCTGGAATAAATAAGCATATTTACCTTATATTTTCCAAAAGTACCAGAATATTATTGAGCAGCTGATATAAAATCTTATTGTAATTCGTTGAGCAATTGAACCTCTTAAAAGGCGAAATTATTATATATATAAGTTGAACTTTGAGATCAAATAAGTTGCATATATAACTTTATTGGCGCTATAAATGTTAATATTTAGGTAATTCAATTTTAGCATGACAAATAATTTTACAGCATATTTATTCTTATGGACTCTAGACTACATTGCAATAAAATTTATTCAGAAAATAAATAAATCATTATTATTTTTCAGAAAACTAATCTGCTAATTCCGTTTCCTTATCGAATAAATGTTGAAAAACATTAATGATTCGCTGAAAATTTGAAAAATGTTGGGTTAAGTAAGAGTTTTTTTCACAAAGATTTATTTGAACAAAAAACAATAATTATAATAATCAATTAATCAATTATGTATACCGTTGCTGTTTAAGAGTTCCATCGAATGAACATCATTTCGCAGTTCATTTTTTCGCCTAATTTTTTTTCGATTTTTTTTCGATCATCTTCCTTCAATACTGCCTTCAGATGCTCTTTGACCAATTCTGCAGGTCATCCGTTTCAAGACGTGTGTTCAAGATTAAAGTCGCCATTTTTGAATTTTGCTAACCATTTTTGTGCAGTAGATACGCCTAAGACACCTTCTTTATACGCACTGCATATTTCCCGAGCGGCTTCGGTTCCTTTTTGCTTTCGATGAAAAGCGAAGAACCGAAGATGTCGAAAATTCTGATTTTTGCCTCCGGAGTAGTTCATTTCTAAGCCTAAAAGATGATGAAAATTTAAAATTTCAGATCTACGAACTTATTTCTCAACAAAATATAATCTTCATCTAATTCACAATATTTTATGATAAATAATTTTTTTTCACGTCGAAGTAGTATTGTCCTTTTGAGGGCTCGGTACCTAATGGAAGAGGGAAAAAATTAGGATGGAATGAGGTTCTCGTTTGGACGGCCATTCTTTTTTCGAAATAATGGGCAGCACACATTGAAGAAAAATTGACGAAAAAGTCGTTTGTGGCCATGCGGCCGTCCATCATTTTCTCTTCTTTTTTGCTCTTCCATTAGGAACCGATCTCTGAAAAGGTCAATAACTTTTTATTATTAAAATATTGACAACGCAAATGACAGTGACCACGGAAATTCTACAGACGACGGCGTAACAAACCAAAACAACTTTATGTGAATAATTTATCATAGTGAAACATAGTTTGTCAATAATTTATTTAATATAGTATAACTGTAAGTAACACTTTTATGATAAATTCCCCATAATCTATTGTACTAAATGATTATTTTTGTTTTTACATTATAATGTGGATATTTTTTGTGTATATTATCATTCTGCTTCTGTTGCAGGCACACACCAAATGATAATGTGAGTTTTCCAATGTTTACATCGACCTTGAAAATGTAATTATAGCAATTGAGAATTTCTATTAACATAATCATCGAAGATTCGTCGTCAATTAACAGGTATTATCAAAATATAAGAAATTGATAATTCATTTTCAACAAATTTTAATTATTCTCAAATAGTCTCAATAAGAACATGAAACAAATATTCAATTTATGTTAATAATTTCTCTGTTTTCATTATCTGCACTCCCCTGTCACGAAACCGCGCCACCTTGCAAAAGACTTCGCACCAATTGCAAACACTACTTTTTAATTTATTATTTTTATTTTCAACATTTTCAATATTTACAAGTCACTTATATTGGCGATGAAGACTCTTCTGGTTCATTAATTGAGGTGCTCAGAATTTCTTTTCATTAATTCATCAGGATTTCTGCAGAATGAAAAGTAAAAATGATAAATAAATATTGGAAATAAAAATAATAAATTAAAAGGTAGTGTTTGCAATTGGTGCGAAGTCTTTTGCAATGCGGCGGGGTGTCTTGGCAGAGGAGTGTGTATTTGTGTTATATTTCTTCAAAAGTTCTAGATCAAATCAGATTGATTGCTTTTATTTTTTATGAAAATATAATTGGAATTTTTTCTTAAATTTAGATGTAAGTATGAAGTTTTTTAGAAACTTTATTTGAATATTTTTCATCATCTGTGGCCGATTCCTGGAAAATGTATCGGGGAATCGTAATGGGGAAAGATTTTATTAGGGCTCATTCGCTATTATATTTACCTTATACTTCATCGGGTAACCATTATCTTATGTTTTCCCCATCGTTCTTGCAATCGGTATATGGTCTTTATCTTTATCGTAGTTATATATACAAATCTTTTGACTATCTTAGCAATCAACACTAAGGATTTTTCCGTTTTATCATTTAACATCTTCCTCATGCTTCGGTTCTCATCTCGGTTGAACTTCATTGCGACGGCCTTAACAGTGTCTGATGAGGGAAACAGATCTTATTCTTCCAGCACGGTCATCGAGTGTACCAAGCTCCTCAAACGGCGAGATCTTTGGCAGAGAAATTCTGCTTGTCAAGTTCAATTATCGAGTATATGCTTTGTTGCTGAGGTGCACCATGGCGCTCAAGTTGAGTGCCATGATCGTGGAGAAGCTTGTAATACAGTATCACGGTGTGAAAAAATAAATGATCTCAATTGTTATTGTTTTCTTGTTGAGATAATCAATAGCACGTTGTCGCCGTTGTTTGAAAAGTGCAATCTGCACAAAATATCTAAATTTTTCGTATTTTTTCGTTAATTTATTATTTTTTGGTCATTGGAGTTAAGAATTTATGTAATTACCTTATAAACATGCATTTCTATAAAAAATCCGAAAAAAATTTGTTGTTTGAAAAACATTATTGTTACCGATTGCCTTTAAGGAGCTATATCACTTTGGATTTGGTATTTTTTAGTAATAAAAATGATTATTATCATAGACAAGATATTAATCTGAAGATCCATCAGACCAGAGTTTTCAAAAATCCTCTTGTTAGAATTATTAAAATTGAAAAATGTGCAAAAAATGCAACAAAAGCAGGTCAAAAGGTTGAACAAAACAAAGAAAAACAAATGTTCTGTTTTCGAGTCAAAGTGCATTTTTCGTAAAAAATTAAAGCATCAGAGATATTTTTTAAAAATCCTGAAAATTTGACGTGGAAATCAATAAAACGAGTTTAAATCTAGAAAAATCGTAATTTTCATTTGGCGTGCAGTATGCCGCGGTGGTTCCACCCACTGGCAAATCCGAACGCGTCCGCCGCGAACTAAACACGCTTCGTTCACGAGAGAAATCTTAAAAACATCGATTTTAAGTATTCAGAGGCAAGCCAAAAGAGAAGAAAAATGTTTAGTGTATACAAAATAGTTGAAGCATTTAAGCCTAAAGTAAATATTGTTAAAAATTTCAAAATTTCTTTTTAAATCCGGTTGATTCAATTTTAATTTATTTTAATGATCTTGACTCTAATGAGCTTGAAAAAAGTTTCATTTTTATATCGTTAGACTTTAAATTAGTTCTATATTTTAGTTTAATTGTCGTGAGGAAACCTGGACTGTCAAAATTTGAATAATTCTTATTAAAAGCTTTTTCTTCCGTCGCCGTTTTGTTCTCAACTTTTCGGATACACCAGTGACCAGGGCTCACCCAAGATCTTTTCCTCTTCGGATTCTCTAATAAAGTTATTTCTCATCCCCAATAACAATACGATGAAGAAAAGACTTCCTTTGAAGACGTTCTCGCTGGTCGTTTTCCATTGTTCTTTGTTCTTAATCCAGCAGATCCTGAAGTATATCGTCTTCAAACTTTTTGGAGGGCCTTCTCGCTTCTAATCGTTTAAGGTGTCTTTGCTTATACTTGTAAAACGCTAAACTCGCATCCTTCTTCATCTAGTTCTTTTATCTCTACTTCTTTTGTCTTTAAATTATTTTAAAAAACAGATATTGCAATATTGCAATAATATATATTGGAACCACGATATTGGGCATACCTCGTAGTAATTAGCAAATCTTGAATTTTTTCTGAATAAAAATCTATGGTCGTGCTGTCATCATTCCCATCTCTTTTCGTCTCCTACTTCTTTTGATTCTGGCATATTGTGATTAAAAATATAGAGTTTGAAATTTTGTTTAACAATAAATTTAACATTGTGTTTAATAAAATAATGTCATGCCTTTATTCTTGTAATTATATTTTTTCAACGGCATCTCCTAATATCTCCATAATACATCTGGTATGGTAACAAAACGAGCTCTGAACACGTTATCAAATCCAACTTTGTGGAAAGATATTAATATTTTTTAGATAGTTTAAGGAAAACATAGTTAAATCGCCGTAATCAATGTTTTATTGAAAAGACGTAAACATTTTCAAGCGCACTTAAACATCGGGAAAAATGTTATTTCCAGGTGGCGTGCATCCCGTATACATTGACAACTTAATTCATTATTAAAGGTTTGAACGAAAAAATTACAAATAATGATTTTGTTACAACACCGAAACTTTTCCAACCATTAACTTAACATTATTAATGGTCGTTGAACAATTTTTATTATATATTGTATGAACGATGAAATATTGAACGAAAATAATTGCCGAACATCGGGGCAGGTCGCGATCACAATTCAATTTAATTCTCATAATATGCCGTATAATTGATATTTGCATTTCCTCTTATCTTTGTGGTTTCTCCTTGTCATTTTCTTGCCGTTTTTTGTCATTAGCCAGCCATCTTGTCGTCATTGAAGATGAGGCATATCATTTGCACTTCAATTTTTTTATGCAAATTATATTGAAAACTAAATTTATTTGTCAATTTATTTTATTGTAGTGCAGACTTTCGGTAATGTCAAAGTGCTCCATTAGCGAGTCCACCATAAGCACTTTGAGCGAAAGTCAGTTATCAAGACGGAAAACGGTTTTATTTAAGTGCCGAATTTTGTATCTCAAGTTTATTGTAGAATGTGGACGATGAAAAAGAAGACGTACCAAAAGTCGGTTACACACTCGAAGAGCTTGAGAAGGTTCGAAGTGAGCCGAAATGGAAGACGATAAGGTAGATTTCAATTTTAATTGTTTAATCTTGAGATGTTTTTTCTAGAATACTCTCCATGATTCTATTATTTGGGATATGGGCCGGCTTTCTTGCCGGCTCAATTGTTATTATAATATTAAACAAGAAAGACTCGAACAATTCAACCACAACTATCCCACCCATGACTACAACCGCAGCTTCTTTCCAATTAAAAATGGAGGCCATTGAAATTCCCTTGAAATTTCAATAACGTGTACATACTGTAATTATTATGAATTGAATTGAATTGAACTGAACAAAAAACTTTGAATAAAATATTTAACTTTTGACCGTTGTGTTTTTATGAAGTCGAGTTCAAGGTCCGCTATCAGCGACTCGGTTTGTGATAACGTATCAATAAATTCATTTATTGACGTAAAGCTTCAATATGGTTTTCCTGTTTCTCATCGCTAATGAGTATAATTTGTGGGAAATATATGATAATGAAGAAAAAATATTGATCGATTGATATGTGCATAAAGAAAGATTCCAACAGCACGCCAATGGTTAAACTGGGAGCTCAGAAAAGGTTCTCATCTATATTTCTGCAAATAGAAAATCGAGTTTTTATATAATTTAAAATCTTCTTATCAACATAACAAGTAAAGTTTTCTTTATTTAAAACATGGAAAGTTGTGTGACTGATTTATTTTTGAAATTTGCCATTTTCATTCGACGTGCAACAGCAATGAATATTTTTCTTTATTTAAACGTGTCCTACTTACGTCTCAACAAGGGGATGTCACTTTAGCGTCCGCTTGAGATTTTGATGAGACTTGCACCATTGATAGATTCGAAAGTGCTGATTCCAAATCCGTTTTCAAAACCGGCGCAATTTTTCTATCTCGACTCAGATAATAATTTCGTCGACTTCCTTTGTTATATAACAAACACGTATGATTTTCATATAACATGATATACGTCATTTTTTCGAGCTTGTCTTAGACTACCTAAAAATATTCTCTTCTTGCCAAAATTTGCAATATGAGAATATTTTCTTACCACCCAACTTAACCATTAAATTTGGGGTGCAATGTAAACAATCTTAACTAATTTTCAGGAAAAATCGTTACTTTACGAACATGATAATCCAGAACGTCAAATGGAAATAATGATATTCTTAGTTTTACTCTTGTCTCAAATATTTTAAGTATACTTTACAAAAATATTGTTTTCGCCAGTTTGGCAGCTTTTCCTTAATCTCTCTAATAATATTAAAATATTATATTAGATTTGAGCACGTTTTCTGCGCTTGTTTTATTACAGTTCACGATGGCGTGACACCGTATAATTTGAAAGAATAGTAAAGAGAAGAACTTTTGTTTGAAGATCAGAATTATTTTCTCATGAAATTATGCCGGGGATGAAGAATCGGTTTATTTCGATAATATAAAACGCAACATCTAGTGACCGCATCAAGGAAAAGCAACAAAATCGACATCTAAACCGAACATTCCTATGAATTAGCTATGAAGAATGTTCTACTCTGTATATGATGAGGTATTCCTAAGAAATAGATCTTTATAATGAAATTATCAATCACTGGAAAACTTTACCGGTAGGTTATCCAATATAAACAACGATTAATCGATCCGCGACGGGAATTTGACGCAAAACAACTGGAAGGGACAATAATATGTGACCAAAGATCGTGCAGTTCAATTTAAAAAAAACAATGATATTTGAAATAAAATATTGAAAATTACGATATTTAAAGATTTTAATTTACTTACTTGATTGTCCGTCGTCATTACGACTGCGTCGAGGTGCGGTCCAACTATCACCAAAGTGTTCGGCTTCGCCTTGCCAATTTTGACCAAGCCGTCTTCTCACTTGAATACCGATTCTTCTTCGAGTTTCCCTGGTGGTAGACTTCTCTTGGACGAAGTTAGCGACCCAGAGCTTGACTGTGTTCGACCACCTTCCCTTGGGACATTAGTGGTTCGCTGATTTTAAATTCGATTCCGAACTCCGCTTTTGAAAATTTGCTATTCCGCAGATCACTGACGGATACCGAGGAGGGAGGGTGTTTGAGAAATTAAAATCCTTGAAAATTGTGAAAACTGATTGTGTGAAAAAAATGTGAAAACTCAAAGCATAAAATAATAACGATTTTCACTGGTGAATCCGAACGCGTCGGCCGCGAACTAAACACGCTTCGTTCAAGAGAGAAATCTTAAAAACATCGATTTTAAGTATTCAGAAGCAGGCTAAGAGAGAGAGAAGAAATTTGTTTACTGTATACAAAATAGTTGGAACATTTAAGCCTACTGTAAATGTTTTTTTTTAATTCCAAAGTTGATTTAAAAATCCTATTATTTCAATTTTAATTTATTTTAATTACCTTGGCTCTAATGAGCTTGAAAAAAGTTTATGTTTTATATCATTCGACTTTAATTTAGTTATATATTTTATTTCAATTGTCGAGAGGAAGCTTGGACTGTCAAAATTTGAATAATTCTTATTAAAAGCTAGTTGGGTATCGTCATGTATGGTCTCGAAATTCTTCTATTACTATATCACGTCAAATAAATTCGTAACAACAGGAGTTCAGAAAAGTAACTAAAATCTAATGTTTTGCAAAAGTTTAATGCACCCGATATATTTTAAGAGAATACTTCAAAATTGACGTGAAACGTAGTTTTTAACTTACACGTAGAAATTAATAAAAATATAACAAAATAATTGTCATTTTCATGTGGCGTGATATATCACGTGATATGTCAAATTAATTTTAAAGCTCTCATAATATCGTAGTGAATGTGTTTCCGATTCCATCATAATTGAGGAGTCTCATTCAAAGCTACTGTGCTGAAGTTTTTATTTGTATTTTATATAGTAACAAACTTATATAGATAATTGATATAAGTCACTTCGTAATTACTTTCTCCATTTAATTTTGCCCTCCGAAATAACCGATAAATTTCATTTATTTCTTGGCTGATCCAGTTTTCTGGCATATCAGATTTATCACATAATAACAGTGAAGGATGGATTTCCAACGGAATGCGGAATGGAGTTAAAATATTATGAACCTTATTTATAATCATGCAATCATTTTCTCGTTATAAAAAGTTATTTTTCAGTTTTAAGGACCATTACTCCATTGAAACGTTATTTAAACGGAGATTCGCTTTCAATTAACCGGGTTTCCTTTCTTTTTATTAAACGAAAAATTATTTGGTCACTGCACATCAAATGAAAATGTTGATTCAATAGCTACGATGTTCATTTGACGTTTCTTTATTGAATTAATTGAATTATTTAACGTCACTGATGCATCAGCTGATGTCTACGTCCTTGCTTAACTTCTTATAACGGGCTCGTAAAAATCAATATCTATTACCCAAAAATGAATTTATTTACAATAGTAAAAATAATACATTTTGAACATTAAACATACAAATATTAATTACAAATAAATTTCTTAGATACTTTCATCGGCTCCGACATCGCGGATCTTCTCAACATTGAATTGCTCGAAGTTCTCCCATGGCTTTTCCCACAATTCAACCTTGTAAATCTACAAAACAAGAAATAAATAAGTCAAGAATTATTCTGCCATACCGCACGACGTCCATCGTTTTTCAAATTGCAGTTAGCAGAAGTGAGTTCGTGAGCTTGGAAATCACCGCGCTTACAATCCGACTCTCCATAAGCGATTTCATAGATATACTTGACACCAGCAACGACTTGGCTATCAGCTTTCAATACCTTGATTGGGATGAAGTGGTATGGTCCATTATTGGAAGCTTCATCATTAACGCCTTTAACTGCTTTCCATGCTCTTTCCTAAATAGGTATATAAAAAGAAAAGTACATATAAAGAGACAAACCATGTGCTCCGGCTTTGACGGATCTTGCTTAGTTGGACCACCGACCATTCCTGACATGACAACTCCACAACTGAAGCAGATGAGGACGCCTAATATCACACGATACATAGTTGTTTACTACTTTAATCGATTGTTGTGTCGTTTTCTCACAACCTATAATAATTGAGTATTATATCGCTGCTTGCCTAAAATCACATGGTGCATAAACAAAGAAAAGGGCACACTATTTTTTCCTTTCGCAGCCTAACTGTCAAACAGCAGTGGATATCATAAAGGAACGCCTTCTACAGGACAAAATTATACAAAAAATAATAAAATAAACAATTACTCATGCTTGGGACAAACAATATTTTTATTTATTTGATCAAATAAACACAAATTTGTTATTGCCTGTACTCAAAAAAAAGATTAAAATCTAACAGTTATTACAGTTTATTACAATAATAATAATAATATAAAATACCTATTCCGAAAGGCCTTTATAAAGTTTTGGAGGTTATGAAAAAATCTTAAGATTTAACATTGGGCAATATATTGACCAATCAATATCAACATTTGTTTGTTCTTTATCAACAGACGACCTTTTGGCTAGATTAGTGTAATACTTTTTATATTGAAAGTAATAAATGTAAGTAATTCGAATACTTCTCTATCAAAAATTTAACAAAATTTCTCTCAAGTAAGACTGAACTCTAATTTTTGAAAAAATATAATAACCCTACTTATTAATTTTATATTTTCTGCAGAAAAACACTTATGTCTCAACCGAAATCATAAAAAATGGGACGGATAGATGTCCTAAGCTAAGATTTTGTTAAAATGTATTATGTGATAGTTTGAGATAATATACTAAACTTACTGGGTATTAGGACAACATTAAAAATTGGAAAAGCGTTATGTTTAAGTTGGAGTTCTAGCTAATGTATTACGCATATATTTACGCAATATATTGCGTTTTACTCTTCATTAATTGATATTTTTTGTATAACCGTAAAAATTGTATTCCGTTGATTTTCCATCGTTTTCATAAGGAACGGATGAGGAGTTCATAAGAATCGCGACAGAAGTATTTGAATTTCCCAGTAACGACTAGATCTAGGTATTTTAAATACATATTAATAATAGGCACATTTACCTAGAAACTTCCGAAAGCGTTAAATTATAGAGTTACTTCAGTCTATGCAAAATGTAAAAATTGTAAAAAGGCAGAATACAGAATATTATGCTAAAATCACTTTCAATTGTTAACCGACATCGGCCGATGTTCTAGAATACCGTAGCTACGGCCGTAAAATTGACATAGACCTATAGAATGGGAAATTCAGAAACAAGATATAGGGTATCTAAATTACTTTACGCGTAAAGCTTTACGTTGTAGTGTTCAATTTTAACCCATTTTTATAATTAATTTTTTAGCTTCCTATCATGTTAAACTTGAATTCCGGAAATGTTATTCTTCTTGGGGTAAAGTTAATCGATTTTATTTTAAACGAAACCTTAAAATTTGCAGTCAAATATGATTGTAACATTAATGCTATAGCTATAGCATTTCTAGATTTACTCTTAGCCTTTATCAGGATAAGATGCCTTTTTGGCAAAGAATGAAATTATTCCAAAATGTGTGTCTCATTATTTTCACAATTCAGATTTTCTCTACTGTGTCATTAATTCATGTCATCACTGTTAAAAGAAACTAATAATCTAAACATATAAGATAGAAAATTTAAGAAAATCATACGAGACCATCAAAGTTTTCTTCACCAAATCGAAAAGTTAGCTTTATAAGGACCAACGAATAAAAATTCAACAAAGGAAAACCTCATAATCTTCTATCAGAAATGAAAATAGTTACAATCCTCATACTAATATTCATCATTAAGTATTAGAGCTCTTATCAAAAAATTATCTAGTTTAAGATACAGTCATTTGACTATTTTTATTTTTTATTACATCATATCAGTAAAAACAATATTATATTTCATAACATCCAATAAGCTCAAAAACAATAACATTTATTATAATGAAAATACACCGAAATTGATAATAACCAAGACAAGAATAGAATAACATTTAATAATTAACCAATGGAGTTTGAATACGTGTCAATATATCTGAGACATCTGAAATCAGCATTTTATATTAGAATTTGTAAAAAAAAAACAAATCATACGGTGGAATTGGATTTTTTCGTCAATATTTCGAGATCGAATAGTACCGTCGTGATTTGCAATAAAGAAAACGTTTCCTCCTTCTTTAGATTCCCATTTAAACTTTTTGGCTAAAGCGGCTACTTCCTTCTCATTAGCTCCCCCAAGTAGTCTACTTAAAAGTGGCTTTTCAATATTTTGGAAAGTAACACTTATAACACGGCATACATCTTTAAAAATTAATTAAATTGAACTAAAAAAACAAAATGTTTATAGCTTACAATGTTTCACGGCATCCTCAAATCCAGAAACACCTTTTACCATTTTTGAAATCTCTTGTGGGCATTTGAATGGTTCATTGGCATTAGTCGATGGTTTATAAGTTCCCTTCATGAGCTTCCAAAAAACAGCAAAATCGCATGACTCCAAAACGGCTCCCAAATCAAATACACGTCTGAGATCCTTTAAAAACATACATTACACAATGAATTTCAAATAATTTGCAAAATAAGAATTTCTCACTTGTGATCCCAATCTATTCGTATCAATTAAACATTTGGCAAGGGCAAAGTCACTCGAGGGCAGAACCATCAGAGTTTTCAAAAGAATTTTTTGTACGATTGATTCATCATACCTTAAATAAACAGATTTCAAATATTATTAATTTCTTACGATCACTTACTTGTCTGGATTCAACTGGAAAAGTTTCAATACTGTTAAAACAATATCCTTGTCGTATTTATTTTCATTAATCATAGCTTCTACACAAGCTGAGAGATTTCCCACATTTTCCGGATTGTATCGGTTAACACCTTCAATAGCTACGTGAAGATCTGCTTGAAGTTTTTCAAAAGACATCTCTAAAAATATTCAGAATAATTACACAATATTATCGTCGAGAGGAAAAGTTGAAGTTAGTTATGGAAAGTCAAGACCAATATTAAAAATTTTCAGAAGAGCATCCTTTACTGACGATCATAATAAAACAAGATTATGTATATATATATATATATATATTGAACGAAAACACTTAAAATAAACACAAATATATTCAAAACATATTTATTTTTCTCTACTATCAAAAGTAATTGTAACGGGACCATCATTTACAATGTCAACTGACATCATTGCACCGAATCTTCCATCTTTCACCCTTTCTGGTTTATATGAATCTTTCAAAGAACTTAAAAACTTCTGGTAAAAATCTGAAGCTTTTTCAGGGCCCATAGCTGTATGAAAATCTAACTTGTTTCCCTTAAAAATCCATAATATAATACATTCCTTAAACAAAATAACCTTAAACTGTCCATAAAGAGTGAACTGACTGACAGATAAAACTTCTAAGTCTAAGTCCATAACAGATTTATCCCACTGTTTCTGCTCCGATGAAGGAAATATTCGCAAATTTAATAACTTTCTGACAATATACTTCATATCATCTTCATTATCATCGCGATGAATCCCAACTAAAACGCATATACCTCTCCCAATAGAACCGACCTAATGAAAAATATAAAGAGAGGAACTCAATCTGCAATGGAATTTTAACCACCAAAAATTAAGAAATTTCCATGCAGATTACGATGACTTACAATTTCATTTCCTACAGTGACAGAAGCTTGAGTAACTCTTTGAAGAACAACTTTCATACTGAAAAATCATACATGAACGAACTTTTGTCTAGGTATTTTAGTATTTTAGAATTATATTTATTACGGCCTAAAAATAACATTTTCTGTTGAGATAAATTGAAATTAATAATTTTAAAGTTAGTTATTAAATTCAAAATATCTGTATTTATTTTTTAACTTATTTTAGCTGAACAATGAAAAATATAAAACTTCAAATTAGCAAAATTTAGAAATTAACCAAAATCCGATGAAAATAAAAGAATAACCTACAAATTTCACAGTATAAACTCGTCCATTAATACTCGGCCATGAAGACGTGGCTAAGGCTTTAATAAATATTGTTTATTAAGAGCAATTAATTTCGATGTTTAATCAAATTAATATCCCATTGATTTACTCATATAATTTTTATAGGGATGAGCGGAGATCAGGAAGACGTTTCTTCCGTTCTTCTGCAGTGTCTAGAAAATAATCGAGTTGATGTGGTTTGTGCAATCCTTTCCCAAACAAGTAATAATACATTTAATAAAAGTAACGTCATATCTTAAAATTTCAGAAAATAAGGCAAATTATCACGAACAAGTTGATGGCTTATGTTGTCCGGAAGGGACACTGTTGCACAAAGCCGTGGAACTTGGTAATCTTCGGAACTTATTTCTATATTTATTGTTTTGTTAAAGATTCATCGGATATGGTGTCTGCCCTTCTTTCCAATGGTGTTAATGCATGTGTACAAAATAACAATGGTAAAACTGCATATCAGTGCTGTAAATCGGACAACGTTAAGGATGCTTTTAGTAGAGAAGTTCTTCAAGCTATAACAATATCAAAGTAATAATTTTTATTTATTTCGCCTTGTTAGAAGGGTCTGGAGACTGTGTTCGGTCTTCTTCATCTGCATATAAATGATAATCAGGATAAAATGCTTGAGTTGCCACTCCTGGACCAGTTGTTAATTGAGACTGTATTCGTCATAATAGAAATACATTTTAAGTTAACCTTACTTGTAAATGAAGAGGCCAATGAATTCTACGTTGTCTATAGCCCTGAGATCTAGAATAGTTATTAGTGCCCTCCATTTTAATGAAAATAATGGAAATGATCTGATATTAAATTTAATTCGTTTAGCGTGAACCGAGTTTGTGAGCTTTTATGGGCTGGTGTCCCCGTGAATTCTTTTGACACGAAGCAATCAGCAAACACGTTGCTCAATTGGGCGGCAGATTTTTCAACCGTTGACGTGGTCCAGTCTTTAATTACTAACGGAGCTACTATTGATATGCCAAATTCTAAAGGCGAAACGCCTTTGCATACTGCCGTAAAACGTGGAAGTACTGATATTGTCAAAGCATTGCTAGAAGCCGGTGCTGATCCATATAAAAAGACTAATAAGGTTTGCATTTTTTTCAATAAACTCATAGATGAAAAATTCCTAGTGCTTTTTAATTCTAAAAAATGATAAATTGTAGGAACAAGATGCTTTTGCTATTGCCGAAACAAATCATCCAAACATAATATCACTTTTGAGTTTGGACAGGTTTTATAATATTTATTAATTTTTAAATTTAATAATTTAAGAGTTGCTCGTGAGATTAATAAGGAAGTAAATGCTGATGATGTTGATGACCGTGTTTCACTTATATCTTGCACTGATACTCTTAATACTCAAGTTTTTAACGATACGTATGTTTCGTGTCTAAAATATAATAAATTTCCTTTATTTCTGAAGAACTCAATACGAGAAATACAAAGATGGTGAAATTGATTGCTGGACTGATTTGCTTTGGCCTCAACCAAAACTTGTTTCATTAAAATCTGATTCAAGCCATGGCCTACTGCTACCTAAAGATGGAAAGTAAGAGAAAATTTTTTTTTTAAATTTTAACTTATTTCAAATTTTAAAGGTTCAAGATATATTTTGATGATTGCTCTGATGCAGACCCGCGCCGAATTATGCAAATTACAGAATTGAGCAAAGCTCTACTAAATTCGGTTGGTATTGATATTGAATATCGTGGCCATCGAACAGCTGATCACGAGAATGCAGTTATTGATGATAAATTCAAAGTTACATGTGGAATATTTGATGATGGAAGACCATCTGGATCTTATACATTGACAATAGATGCCAAACGGGGTGTTGAAGTGACGGCAAATGATTATTGCGGAATTAGATATGCGTTTGTCACATTTGTCCAGATTATTCGCTTGCATAAGTAGGATATATAAATAGTTATATTTTTATATTTTAATATGTTTGTTTAGATATGCTCAAAGTAAAGAAACTAACAATAATTCATTTACTCCTTCCAATGTATTGAATGGTTCTATGACAAATGGCCAATCGCTGAATGGGGCTGGAGACCATTCCGTACATGTTGTTTTACCAAATATTAATACAGGTAATTTATAATAATCAATTTTATGTATTTTTTCTACTTTTATTCATGACAAATATATATTCGGTTAGATAAATTGCAAGTTCGTATTTACTTTTTCTAATTATGTGCTTCTCAGATGGAACGATCTGTGAGATGATAGTACGCGACCACCCGGATAGTGCATTCCGTGCTGTATACCAAGACTTTTCGGGTTGCCGTATCCTAAGCCCAGATACGGTAATTAACAATCTTTAATGTCTATCTCTTAATTTTCTTTACAGATTCTACAGCTCGCAACGAGATTAGCTTCATGTAAAGCAAATTATCTTTTTGTGAATTTCGAAGTGCGTACAACTGATCGCTACCAATTGCCGTACACTAATAGGGACTTATTTCATATGATGCAAGTTTGTAAAGAGCTATTTGTAACGGTTTTGTTTAAATTAAACTTTATGGTTATTAATAACTTTTTTTCAGTTTGTGCCGTCTATTGACACACAATCAAATTATTTGGAAGCAGATCAAGCAAATACCATAATGAATCAGTTTTTGGATGATTTTCCGTTGTCGAAAGTTGTCCATTTTGGACCCAATCTTACAAGCATTTTGGTGGCAAACAGAAAATGTGAGAATTATCAATGTTGATTGTTTTATATAATCGATTATTTTAAGTGTTGACGTCTATTCAACGACGTGTTCCAAGATTATTCTTGTCAACAAATGTTGACGCCAAGAATGGTCCATCTTTATCAACTATTCCACCATTTGTGACTCTCTGTGTCGAGGAAAGTTGGCCATTTGAGGTGGAAAAGTATTTATCTCCGAGGGTTTCCATTGTCATAAAATATTCGACTGGTTTGGAAAGCGTTTAATGGTCTCAATCGTATTTTTGTTTAGGTGATGATGGATATTTGTGTGCCGCTCCTGATTCGGTAGCAAAAAAGGCTTTACTGTCGGCTAAGCTTAGTGAAAGATCAACTGTATTAGGATGTATGGTTTGTGACCTATCGACAGGATGCGAAGCCATGCCGCCGTCATTGTCGTATATGTCATTGCTGGCATCTGTTGGTGTCGGATTTAATACTTCCACGGATATGAAGAAGTATGCTTTTCTACTTCCTACAATAGCTGCACATCATATGCTTCTGAATGGGTATGATTGCATTTATTATATTCAGAGGAATTTGAAAATTTAGGGATATGGCTTGTTTGTTTGATCAAGTTTTAACACTTGGAAAAGTTGAACATCAACTGACGAAATACGCATATGGATATTGGAAACCGAATCGAAGCAGCTCCCCAAATGCAGATTCCTCGTCAGATCAGCTGATGGGTATAACGGCAAATAAGAAGATGCCGATATCTGTGTTTGTTGAAATGATATTGAACCCAGAAAATATGAATATGGAACGATTGACTCCTGTTGTGTTTAAGGTTTTACTTTAAATTGAATATTGATGTTAAGGGTTTCTTACAGAAAGCACGAATTGAACTGAAAAAGGCGACTACTGCTCTTGAAACTGCCCGAAAGTTGATTCCATACAATTTCGAACTAGCACTTATCTTAGCAGAGATAAAACTTGTCACGGAATTAATGGTATGTTTCTATACAATATTATTCGTGATTAATCCCTGGTATCTACTTAATAATTCAAGTATAATTTAAAACATAACTTGGTACCGAACAATAATTTTTAATTTGCAATCATCTTTCATAAGTACTAACTAATTCATTTAAGGTACTTGTTAGTCGACTTGGTCAAGCTATGTGTGTTCATGGCGGATCTCAATCAGATAGGAAGAGAAGTATGGAAGGTGTGCCATCCATTCCTGGAAGAGTAGGGGTTATAAATCTTCCCCAAACTGCGCGCACTGATTTGGCAAACTCGTACGTTTATTGTTTTTAATTTAGAGCTAAATGTAATTATAGGCTTCTTGAAATACGAACTCAATTTCAACATGTGTGGCTGTCGCGTTCAATTGCGAGTACTCTTCCAAATGCTTTTAAAATGTTTGATAACTTATTCCGAGCATTATTGCCACCGGATTTACAAGAAATGGGTAAACAATTGTTATAAACAAATGATCTAATATTTATCACTATTTATTGACTGTGATATTTAAAATTGAAAGGGATAGAATTTATAGGATGAAATTAAGTTTTAAGATAATAAGCTATATGTATAATGGAATTGATATTTATTGCATGGCCTTAATTAATAACAATTTATTTACCAATTGTATTATAAAGTGAAACACGGTAATTAAATTAATTATTTTTAATATATAATGTTAACACTAATTTATTAATAAATATAACAACAATAATATCTATATGGCTTATCGGAAAGCAAAACATGTAATTTCGTCTTTTGTGATCTCGCAATATTTACGCGAATGTATACTGTAACTGAACTCGCCATTTGCACAAAATACGTCAAATTTGGCACCGTCGAATGCAATCTTGGTGGCGTGCTGGATCATGCGTTTAGATGAGGCCACGTCATCAAGGATTGACTGTAGTGAATTAAAAGTTTATTAAATAGCTTTCGGATACCTTTGTAAGGACATTTGCAAGTTTTATTGAGTTGCAAGTTGCATTTGTCCTTGGAACGTCTGTAGATGTTTTCATTCGTTTTAGAATCATATGCCTTTTCAGGATGTTATCATCTGAATATTTTAATAAATAATCTATAAATCTATACGAAGTATACTAGTAGGCGGAGAATATGGATTAACACTGATTGGAATAGGACTTTCGGTTTGGTCAGGCTCTCCGTAGCTGGCTAAAAATAATATTCAACAAAATAATTAATATTGCGCTCTACGTGAAAGATAGCTAACATTGTCAGTCTCTGATGTGGGCTCAACTATTTGTGATGTTTTGTAATCGTAGGTTATTGGAAGCTTAGATCTGAATTTCAAGGCTTTTGATATTGCTCTGAAATATGCTCTTACAGTTCTTCATCTGTTGGTGGAGGGGCTGGTGGTTCAATATCTTCTTGATTATCCTGGTAGGGCCTTTCGTAGGGGCTCTGAAACAGTTTGTTTCATTTTTGCAGTGTATAGTTAAATTTACTGGCTCGTATTTTTCTGGATATGTTGGTGTTGTGCCGCCGATGGTTGTGACAACTTCAAGCCTGCGATAAAATGAATATAAAAAAGTTAAATTATATCAAATAATACACAGTTTTACTATTTCACCCTAAATGAAAATGATAATTTTTGAAGATTTGAACGCATATAATGAAGATTCACGTGAATATTTTCAATTTTCCCTTGATGCAAAATGACTAGATTTAACTAAAATTCTCTCCTAATTATAGACAAGTCTGGGAATTTTAAGCTTCTTGCATCGTAACCAAGTATTTCTTTTTCTCATATCAAATGACGTGCTATTTTACTGGGAAAGCTACAATCTGTTTAATGGGAATTTACTAAAATCTCTGTGAATCAGAATTTCTACGTCATTTACTTCATTTTTTTAAAATTTCCGTTTTTTTTGAAATACAGTAAGCTCGTGATTACCGTAACTTATTTATACTGAATATCAGTGATGGGAGGGAGACCGTTTTTACTTCCCTTTTTCTCTACCCAGGACCCGGGACCAGGACTTCTCTTTTTCTCTGAGTTTCTTCCAGCACTGCTGCATATACGATTGAGAGTTTAAAAAACAGCTTATTTTATGCTTCCCGATGTGATCTATACTCATACATTCCTAATGTTTAAATATAAAAAAAATCATACATTCCTAATGTTTAAATATAAAGACTTTTGAAGTCATTCCGATATAAATGTTTACTTTTTAGCATTTCCTTCAAATTCTCTTAAAAAATCTTCTCAAGCTGTCAAGTTTTTCTGTAGGAATAATATTTAGAAGAACTATAGCCAGTTTTAAAATTTTATTTTCAAAAAAAGACAACTCAGATTTCTAAGCCTATCTTTTAAGTTTTTTGCTAATTTTTGATGGCAAATTGTGATACCAATATTAACAAGTCAAAAACCGCCAAAAAGTTATTCGGAGAGGTGGGAGGTTTTTGCGATGCAATTTTACGTTGCGGAAAACCTCCTTGAAAAACATAATTGTATAGTTTTGAGTTTCCTTGTTTATATTTGGCTCACTGGTGAATCCGAACGCGTCGGTTGAGTACAAAATGCGCTTCAACCACGGAAGCCCAGGTTTCCTCGCGACAATTGAAATAAAATATGGAGCTAAATTAAAGTGATATAAAAACGAAACTTTTTTCAAGCTCATTAGAGCCAAGGTCATTAAAATAAATAAAAATTGAAACACAATGATTTTTAAATCAATTTTGGAATTTATAAAAAAGTTTACGGTACGCTTAAATGTTTCAAATATTTTGCATACAGTAAACATATTTCTTCTCTCTTATCCTGCTTCTGAATGCTTAAAATCGATGTTTTTAAGATTTCTCTCGTGAACGAAGTGTGTTTAGTTCGCGGCGGATGAGTTTGGATTGACCATTGGCTCGATTTATTTAATCATGGGTTTTTTAAATGATTCAATTTACCACGCCATTTGAAAATAATGGTTTTCTGATTTTTTGCGCTTCATACAATATTTACGTATATTTTTCTAAAAATTTAATTTACACCAGTTGGACAACTTTTTCCTCAACTATCACTGGTGAATCCGAACGCGTTGGTTGAGAACAAAACGCGCTTCGGTGACGAACGAAAAAAGCTTTTAATAAGAACAATTCAATTTCTGGTTTCTTGGCGAAAATTGAAATAAAGTACAGAACTAAATTAAATTATAACAAAACTTTTTCAAGCTCACTAGAGCCAAGGTCATTAAAATAAATACAAATTGAAATAAAAAGATTTGAAATTAAATATGGGATTATTTAAAAAACAATTACGGTACGCTTAAGCTTAAATATTTTAACTGTTTTGTATATAGTAACCAAGTTTCTTCTCCCTTAGCCTGCTTCTGAATACTTAAAATCGATGTTTTATTATTTGCGGCGGACGCGTTCAGATTAACCAGTGTATCGAAAAATATGAATAATTTCCGAGAATATCAAATTTCAGCACGTTTTCTAAGCTTGTTTTAATAAAATTCCAGTTGGTGTGCTGATAAAAGTCTTTAAAAATTACTAGAAAATATTTTTTATTAATTTTATTAAAATAAAACAGTATATTGTTTTTAAACATAAAACTTCATTTTCGCAATGATGTTTTAAAATTTGTTATTTACTCTCTAAAAGTGATTAAAACTTTTAAAAACTTGGATTGGGTATAAAGAACGGTAATGATGATGATGAAATAGAACAAACTGACACAACAGTGAGGTTCTCGTTTGGACGGCCAGTCTTGTGTATCTCATCAATGGGTGTTGTCTCACATGTCTCAAATGGATAAAAGACATTGAAGGGGAATAAATGAAAAAGTTGTGGCCATGTGGCGGTCCAAACCATCTTTTTTTTTTTTTTAATTTTTTGCTCTTTCAATAGGCACCGATCTCTGAAAAGGACAATATTTACCTATCAATGATTGAAGAGATCGCTGCTTTTGAATTTGGGGAATGGAAAGAGGCTTGATAATAAAAAAAACTTCGATCCCTCGGCCCGTATAGTCAATTTTCAATACCGGGTTCAGGAAGTCATTTTTCCCCAGGGACGGGCTTTTTTGCTTTTTTCCAATTAAAAAATATTTAATGTCCACAATAGATTTGGTAAAATATTGTGGAATTAATAGAACTGTTGCTGATGAACTTGCTTATTGTTTTTATAATATAAAAATAAATCATTAATCACATTATCCATAATACGAATTCAAAACACTTACGTTCTTGTGTAAGATTGAGTAGGCAATGGTGGCGGGATCGGCATTGAGGAGGATGACTTTGTGGCATAATTCGAATTTACATTAACGTACGCCTTCGTCGTATCTATTCGCGATTCTTGATAGTACAAAGGCGATGGTGGCACGGGTAATTGTGGTGGTGGCGGCGGCGGCGGTGGTGGTGGAATATAACTACCCGATATTTGATAACTTGGCGGGGCTGGGTATGACGGAGAAGGTATTGCTGGTATCCATCCCGGCTTTAATCAAAGTATTAATCAATTTACCGATCAAAATTGCTTTTCTCACCTGATAGACTGTTGATGGAGCTGGATAAGAGCACGACGATGCACATGGCATTGGTGTGCATGGTGCTGGTGTCGCACATGTTGGTGGTGGAGTGATTTTTGGAGCACATGCAACCAATGGTGGGCAATTGCACGTGTTGCAACCGCCACATCCTGCTGTTGAAAAGAAGAACGAGTGATGTGATGGAATCAGTCCAATTAAGAAAAATATTGTCGATAGCATATTTTATGATTTTTCCAATTTGGAAGCTCTATGCGAAATATTGGCTATTGGTTTTAAACGAACTTGTGAGACGCCTACACGAGAAACTAGGTTAATCCGGTGGTGAAAAGAAACAGGTCCGTATTTCGCTATGACCGTAAGCTTATATGGATTTCAAATCTTTTCAATTGTTGATAATAGGATTTGTTTTCTAATCCGGATTCATGAGACTTGATACTTTGACTTTGTATGGTATGGAATTTGGTGGCTAATTTAAGCTTTTAATCAATGTTTTTGTATTTTGAATTATAGAGCGGTCATATGCGCGAAATTTGTTTAAAATGACTTCCGAATTGAATATAATAACGCTGTCATGAAGCCCTGAGTATGAATATAGTTGAAGTCACATTGTCATTGTTTATTCACGCCAGCTATAATAGGACAAATGAGGTCTCAATTATGACAAGCTCATCAAAAATGATCGCAAGAAACTATGGCTTATATATAGTTTCAGATATGTATTCTAAATTTATGAAAAGACGAGACATGAACGCCAACCGGTATATAAATAAAATGAGCTCAATAAGCGTGCTCAAATCTAACTTTGGGCTAAGATTTTAAAATTTATATGTAGTTTAAGATAAGCCTAGTAAAAGTGTAGTAAAACAATTTTGTTACAATGGTGCAAATATTTTCAGGCACTCTTAAAATTGCGAAAATCTTCTAGTTGGCGTGCGTATGTGGAGCCTGATAATATACATTTAAAAACGACAAATTTGCCATTTACATGTGGCGTGCATATGAAATTTTAATTAAAAAAGTTTGAAGTCTACGTGGATGGTTTTAGTAGATATTGCAAATTAGGTACCTTTGATTTGTATAATTTGTAAACACCAACATCAGCCAAAATTACAATTATGATTTCGCAAGATTTTAATAATTTTATTATTGGGTTCGTAGAGTTTTTATATTATCTTTTGTTTCAAAACAGTTTTCCTCTTTATCTGATAGCGCTTTTTCTGCTCTACAAAACTGTGGTTTTAGTTTGTTCTGAAATGTATAACTTTCATCATTTTTCAGGCTTAGAATCCAGGAGGAAAATATCAGCATTGTCGACATCTGCTCTTTTTCGCTTTTCATCGAAAGCAAAAATGAGCCGAAGGGAACTATGAAATGTGTATGGGTCTTACACGTTTCTATGGTACAAAAAATGGTTTAAAAATGACGACTTTAACCTTGAGGAAACGCCTCGAAGCGGGCGATCTGCAGAATTAAACGAAGAGCATCTGAAGGCACGGTAACATGCTCAAAAGAAACGCCACGGCACACCCGGACAATAACATTGAAATAGAGGAAACACATTTTTGTTGGCTATTTGCCAAAGGAGGGGGGACGAGAAAAATTTTAGGCACTAAAAGTTCGTCTTTTATTTTTAGCTATTTTTCGAAGCGTTAGTATTCGGATTCTAAATAAGGTAAGTTAATTATTTGTATATAAAACAACTGGGAAAAATTATCTGAATGTATTAAAATAATTTTAAAACAAATAATAATCATTTTTAATGTTTTTTTGCAATATCGAAATTTTTAGTTAAATATGAATATAAAAAATTATTGTGCACGGATTTTTTTTTAAAGCGTTTCATCTGATTCAGCATTAAATTCTGTATAAGATGATATGTTACTTGTCGCTGAACTTTCCAATAAAATTTTTTATTCTCTAAAACCCGTGTATTTTTATTAACAGAACAATTTTTGTTTGAAATTGAATATTACAAATAATTTTACCAGTATTTTGTTTTAAAAAGCATTTCATTTGATTCAGCATTAAATTCTCTATAAGATGATATGTTACTTGTCGCTTAAGTTCCAATAAAAACATTTGCACTATCACGCCAGATATTTTTACATCCAAATCATGTATAAAACGGTTATAAAATTTTTATTGGAAAGTACAGTTACAAGTGAAACACCATCTTATAGAGAATTTAATGCTGATTCAGATGAAATGCTTTTTAAAAAAAATCCGTGCACATTAATTATTTATAATCAAATTAATGACAGAGCAAAAAATAAAACTATAAAGAATCATTATTTTTTGTTACCAATACGTTCAGATAGTTATTCTAATTATTCTAATACAAATAAAAACTTCATTAAGCATGTATTCACCATGAAATCAGTATATTTTACAAAAATAAAAAAATATGACAACAATTGTGCCTGCATTGAAAAAAAAGCGTCAATACTTATGCTGTTGACGCTGGTTTCGAAGCGGTCCCGTTTTTCGTCCGGGTGTGGCCACGGCCAACAAGGAGCTATATGTTGTCCAGTTACGGCGCGTAAATGAGGCTATTCGGCTCAAAAGATCGACAAGACCGCCGGGCCACATGTTGCAAATTCGTCAAAACTGCCCTCCAACAGCTTGAATGAGAGGTTCTTCAGCATCGACCGTACTCTCCAGACCTATCACCTTTTCAGGCTCTCGGCAAAACTAAATGAGGAGTGTTCGATAGCGAAGATGACCTCAAACATGGTTCAACAACTTTTTCGAAATCAGACCGGGCGATGTTTGGAGGAGCGGCATCAACAAATTGATCGAGAGGTGGAAGGAAGTCGTAAACAATAACGATGAATACAGAATTGATTAATTGATTATTCTAATTATTGTTTCTGTTCAAATAAATCTTTGTGAAAAAACTCTACGAACTTATTACTCAACTCAATAAATCAAATTTTTAAATTATTAAACTCGTGCAAATTTAAAATAGTTTCTCAAAAGTTCCATTGTTACGGCAAGCCAAATTAATTCGTAAAAACATGGAGGTTACTTAAATCCACAATTTCTTAAAAATTTAAAACGATAGAGTTGTTTTAAGAGAAAAATTGTCATGAACATGTATTATTCACTTGCACTATATTATTACACATTAATAAATTTTTTTGAAAATTGGAAGTTCATTAGCTGCTAAATTAACTTTATTGTAGTGGCAAGGAAGTTTAGTATCATATCGATTTTTTTGTGAATAATTTCTAGTTTATAAATATTTTCTTGATTTTTTACCATTCTCTTGAGTGTGTCCATTTTAACGGTTCCTTCCTTCGTTATAACGCGGTAAACAAGCAATTAATAGTCGTCTTTTAACATTCATTAATGATGCCAGTGATTAAATTATATGAAAAATGATTACAGTTATCGAAATGAGGAGTATTGCCCTTCCACAACCGTCTAAAAATTTCAAATCGTGATGAATTATGCTGTGATGGGACACACTCTAAATAAAATCATATTGATCAATAGAAGTTTTCGAGGAACGCATGCATGGATAAATGTCAATGAAAGTTACTTTTTGCAATGTTTCAACGCATTTAATATACGCGCGCACGCCAATTCGAATTCGATTAAAGCGAGCTCAGAAAATGTGCTCAAATCTAATATTTTGTGAAGATTTAAATATTTTTAGAGAGTGTAAGAAAAAGCTGACAAACTGGGGTAGACAAAATTTTTGTAAAGTACACGTAAAAGTTGCAAGACAAGCCTAAAAATGACAAATTTATGATTTCCATTTGGCGTGCACGCGTGATATATACATAAACATAACATACAAAAGAGTTAAAATGTAATTTTCACGTAAATTTTATGGGATTCCATTAAAATACCTCAGAAGCTTTAAATTTCGACGTTATTTTATTGTCCTTTTCAGAGATCGGTGCCTAATGGAAGAGGAAATAACTTTGGGTGGAATGAGGTTCTCGTTTAGACGGCCTATCTCACCTATGTGTGTTGTCTCAAAAAATATGAATAACACGCATTGAAGAGGAATAGAGTGTGGCCATGTGGATGTCCAGACAAGGCTATCACTTTTTAAAATATTTTTTTGCTCTTCCATTAGGTACCGATCTCTGAAATGTACAATAGGTTTACGTGACTTTTCTGAAGCTTCAGACTTCACAAGTTTTGTTCTTACTAATTTATTTGGCGATGTAGATGGATTCACTTATATCCAAATTAAATAAGCCATTAAAGTTTATGGAATAATTTAAAATTAAACCGTCTAATATTCCGTGATGTTTTGAGGAAAGTCATTTCATTTTTCTACAGGAGCAATTTTCTCTTTTTTTCGACGTTTAATAACACCTACATTATTCACCAACACCAACAGTTTAATAAATATCTTCATGAGATTATTAATAATAACACCGACTTTCTCTCAGCAAATCCATTTATAACAGAGCGATAAAAACAATACATTAACCACATCATCAAAAGTTACCTATCTGTGACATGTTTTTCAAAAGAAATTATCCAGTCATAATAACAACCATCATCATCTTATTAAGTAAAATACCATAAATCTACCATTTGGTTAGTTTTAAGGCATTTTTCTAATCACATTAATTTCAAATGGCATTTTCAATAGCTATTCAATGTATTTATCATACAAATTCACTTATCGTTATATTTTTTTAATGCCTTAGAATTAAGCTTCATAATTGTTCACTTTTAATTTCAAGTCTAATTGAAGCGCGAATAGGAGAAAGTTCATTTGAGATTAAAACGAAACGTTTATATAACTTGAAGCATACTGGTTTCCTTTTATTCCCGTATCTAATCCTTTAATTTGAAACGTTTCACATTTGCCAATATTGTACTTTTGAAACAACATTAATTTAATACATAAAAATTTATTTTTATTATTAATATTGCTTGTTTGAGCTGTTTCTGCATCAATATTTTTCCAGCATTATATTTCAACAAAATATTTTAGTAATATTTTTGCGTATCTTAATTTCTCTAACAAGGAAGCGCAGAAAATTTTAAAAACGTAGTGGAATTTTGGATTCTTTAAGACTGAGAATTAGGAAAATCAAAATTATCTGAATACAATTTTTTGAGCGAAACTCTTAAAGTTGCCAGATTAATACTTAACCCTTACACGCAACTGTTAATGAATAATACAATGAGCTCAGTAAACGTTCTCAAATATAACTTTTTGGAAACATATTAATATTTTTAGATAGCTTACGACATTCCTAGCTAAATAGAGATAAGATAATATTTTGTTGAAATGATGTAAAATTCGCCAGACAGGCTTAAAAATCGAAAAATCGTATAGCGTTCTCAATTTGTATTTTGGAGTAAAATCGTCTAGTGATAAACTTTCTACGATGCCATATATACATATTTCGGAATATATTTGGTATATCTAACAAGATTTTACTTATTAAATACCTTAAAAGAAAATCGAGTTAGGTTAAAATTAAAATAAAAGACTGTCCTTTTCAGAGGTCGGTGTGCCTAATGGAAGAGCAAAAAAATAAGAATAAAATGATAGTCTCGCTTGGACGGCCACAAAAGACTTTTTCATCTATTCCTCTTCAATTTGTGTTTTCCATTTTTTTGAGACAACACACATTGATGAGATACAAAAGAGTGGCCGTCTAAACGAGAACCTCATTTCGTTCTAATTTTTTCCTCTTCCATTATGCACCGATCTCTGAAAAAGACAATATACATGTAGGATTTAAGAAGAGTGTGACAAAATTATTTATTTTATTCCGACAGAACGTAATTTAATTACATTAAATTCTAATTTGCCATTTCAAAAAACGCAGACATCCGTGAATGGATGGGAGCTCGCGAATCATGGGAATAGTTTGAAGTCTCGCTTTATACTAAAGTCTTCTTTGAGAAATTTTTCTGTAAGTCCTGACAATGTTAAAATCAAAATCTTACTAATTCATATTCTTATATTATTTATAATTATGTTATAATTATGTTGATTTTTCGAGGTTTTAATTAATGAGAAAAGTTGATTCAAATGAGCATAAGGAAGGAAGTTCTGGCCTCGCTTCAAAATCGTATTTCCTCATTTCCTCTCCAACCAAATGTATTTTAAAATTTTCTCTATAAATTTATAAGCTGTGGGCTGACACTCTGAGCGAGATGCACAATGAAGAAATAATTATCTATCTTCTGTATGCACCAAAGATGGGCGAAGAATTCCGAAAATTTTAATTTTCATATAAACCTTAACACGATATCCCGAATTCCGCATTATGCACTATTTTTGTTCCGCCTGTACCATTATAACATTATGGGAAAAAACACAAAACTTTTCCTGTAAAGCTCCGAAGTGATTTAGAAGATTTAAAATCAAAAATAAAAAATAATGACGCGAGCGATTTTAAAAGTAGGAGAGGAGCTACGACGTAGGAAAACAACACAACGAAAGTCCTCAATCGGGTTTTCAGTAAAACTTCTCCATAAAATTGAAATTATGTTTATCGTCAATTAGAACTTTTTTAACAAGTTGACCTATTTTTAATTTGTTTTTTACAAGATCAATAAAAAAGACAGTAGAACAAGTTCGGGAATTAAATGGGTGAGGTAATAAAATTCGCATATTCATCATACTAATATAACTAACAAGCTTAGAAATGTATTTATTTATTATTCACCAATATAACATTTAACTAATATACATTGTAAATGGTAAGGTAGGGGATAAAAAATATGAAATAAAATATTTATCGTATCGAAAGAAAGATGAAAGAAAGAATGCGGAATCTAAAACGATGCGCTATAGTAGTGTTTTAACAAACTTTTAGTTCTGACCATCAAGAAATAGTTCTCTAATTAACTGAAAAAAAAAGAAAAATAACGGGAAAAATTATCAAGCACGTCGCGCACGCCAAATAAAGTAGAAAAAAAAAGCTTATTAGAATAACTTCAGTTGTGTATTGATATAGACCAGTGATGGGAGGGACTATGAGGAAAAGGGAGAAAAATTGAAGTCCCGGTCCCGTGTCCTGGGTAGGGAAAAGGAGAAGTCCCGGTCCTGGGACCCGGGTTTTGAAGTTTTCAATTTTTTAAGGTCCCGCCCGCCCGGAGGATCCGATGTAAACTGAATAATAAACGCCCAATAAATGGCTTGCCTGGCGGACACTACCGAGAACACCTAGCTCTTTAATTAAAACTTTATTCGTCTCCACATGTAGAATACAATAGATGAATACAGTTAATAGGGAGCTAGAATAGGAGCTAACATCTCACCCACGGTCGGGGCGCTTCTCGAAAATAGAAGCGACCTTCCCGTAGCCCTGTCGAGTGAGCAACTGACTGTCCTTATGATCCGTGGAGGCGGAGTCCTGTCTTTATGTTCCGTTCTTCATGGTGTTGTGGTGTCCCGCTAGCTCGACGGCATGGCGGTCCACACATGTGTCATCTAGGGTATGTAACAGGACTATATATACGGAAATCCGTATTCCTCAATTGTTCTCTTCCGTGTTCCGCGTTTCGTATTCCAGAAATTTAATTTTTTTCCGTATTCCGATTACCAAAATTGAGATTTTAATTTTTTTGATTATATTTTAATCACAATAATATTATATTAAACAGTAATAAAGTTTCATAATAATGCATCCATTATGAGCTGTGATTTACCACAAAAACTCACTGCTTGTGTACTTATAGGCGTGTATGTAACTTTCTTAAAATTACTCAAGGCTCATTGTATTTCTTCAACAGTATAATTTGTTGAACATCGCCGAGAACTTGAAAAAAGCGTCATTATAGAATTAAGGAATGAGATCAAAACTTTTTAAAATGAACCTTAGGCTAGAAGTGTAGCCAATGCTTCGAATAATTCCGTAAACGAATTTAAAACGTATTAACATTTCTAAATATTAAATCTAATCTAAATTAAAACTAGTGATCACACTTCTGTGGCCGACTGTAATGGGGAAAGGCTTTATTAGGGTTTGCTCTATATTAAATTTACGTTATATTTTATCGGGTAACAGTTTTCCTGCAATCTAGTTATGTTGTATCCAATGGATTTTTAACGAGGAATGCTTTCCCCATTATTCCTGCAATTGACCTCTGAAATAAAAGTATTGATGCTTGAGAATCGGGAAATGTACAATATTTAGTCGAATATTCTATAATTTTTTTGTAAAAATCCCCAATTAACTTTAAATATGTCTCACATATAAATAGAACATTCAATTTTTGTGATGATTGATTTGTCTGTTAAACATTTCTCTACGTTAATTTGCCAAAATTATCCAATCAATTTATTTATAAAATAAATCAAGTGGATAAGAAATTGGTCGCATTTCATGCGTATCCAATCATAGCTAGCCTTCAATTAATCAGATCCAGAATAACTTTTGAATCGTCTCAAAAATGATGTTCCAAAGGCGTTGACCATTCAAAGGCATCAAACAGCAAACAATTATATATTCATAATCCGGTATCGGATTGTTGGTGTTCGCACCTACTTCCATTCAATATTTCGTTGCCTTCTTCTTCATCTTTCTGTCTTACTATTGTTTTCAAGATTATTATAAGCAATGAAGCTATACAATAGAAATTCGAGAATTCGAATTGAGTGTACTAGATTTGAGCGTGGAATTGAGGCCGATGTGGATATTCACTTTGTAGCTTTATAAACATAATTCAACATTGATTTGAATTTTAAATTAATTTATTAAATCTTTTGTTTCTTTTTCTAGTGTATTGCTCTTTTCAGGGAAACATGTCGAATGGAATAGGAAAAAATGGGAAAAGGAAGGTTTCGAAGGTTTCGTTTGAACTTCTCTACCACGGTTTCCATCTGCAACTGCACTGTTAGAAATGCAAGCTCTGAGAGTTTCCAAGAATATTTTCTAGTTAGATTTTAAGGTTATTAGATATTTAAAGGTAATTTTGCAAAACTTTCGTAGAAGTTTATCTGTTATTACTACGTGGAAATTCAAAAATTACGCTTAAAAATGCGAAAAATGCGAAAAATGCGAAAAATGTGCAATTTCCCTTCTTTCATTTGGAATGTTTTCCTGACAAGAGAAATAACTTATACTTCAAGTCAAAGCAAAAATTGTTTTGTTGCATGCTAAATGAATTTAAAAAGTCATTTAAACGTAACAAATCATGAAAGTCTTAATCCCAGGAGATATTTTAAGAGAGGCCTGTAGAAATTCCATCAAAATTGGTGGATTACCTTCACGTATATTTCAATAAAATTCGTTTAAAATGTGAAAAAAACAGTTATTGTCATTTGCACGCCAACTGGAAATCAAAAATTTCCAATTTTTTAGCTTATCCTAATATTGACTACGTCATTTCAACCAAAAATTGATTACGAAAATTTAACTAGGTTTGTCCTTATCTTTCGAAAAATATGAATATACCTAAAAAAAGTTAGATTTGAGCACGTTTACTGAGATCACTTTATTGCCATACCAGTTGGCGTGCATTTGGGAAACATTTGACAAATCTATTTTTAGCTAAAGCTTTAGATATTTTAGTTAAATTTTTATAACTTATTCCAATTTTAAGATTAATATTTTAAATTACATTATGCTTAATATCCTGAGTTACATCATTTTACGTTTTATGGAAGGTTAGTCACTTCAACTTTTAAAAAATCATTTTTTTTAACTATAAAGTTTTAGCATTTTAATGTTTAATATTATGAAAATATAAGAAATTGAAAATTCAAATTCAACTTTTTTGAATTATTTTCAATGGTCTCAAAGAGATCATGAAACAAATATTCAATTTATGTTAATAATTTCTCTGTTTTTCATTATATTTCTTCAAAATTTCTAGATCAAATCAGATTTATTCCTTTTATTTTTATGAAAATAAAATTGGAAGTGTCAATTTCTTATATTTTGATAATAGTTAGTTGTGACTTCTATCAACTAAATTCAAAAATTACAAATAGAGGTTTCAAGGGTTTAACATTTCTCTGTTATTATAATAAGAAAAAAGTTATTCGGCGATTTTTTAAGAGACTATAAAAGTTTCAAAGAGCCAACGTTTTAAAAAATTGGGATCATATTGTTTTCCCGTTTTGAAATATTACAGTGAACCTTGACATATTAATTTTTGTATGAAAATTTAGCATCAAAAATTAAGAAGTAAAACTTGGTTTGTGCCTATAGGAGTGTTTATGAAGAAACATGCTCTAAACTACTCGACCACATAAAAAGGCTGATTTTAATTGTTCTTGTTTTGAAAACTTTGTTTTTGAACTGAACACGGTCTAACGCCAATCGGAATTCTAAGAAAGTGAGCTCAAAAAACGTGTGCTAAAAAATAATATTATGGAAAGCTATTGATATTTTTCGATAGTTTATAAAAAGGCTAACCAACTGACATATGCTAGGTTTTTGTAGAGTACACGTAAAAATTGTATAACGTGAAAAAATATAAGAAAAACGCTATTTCCATTTGGCATGCGGCCTTTATAAACTGTTTTTCAATTTGAAAAACATGGTAATATGTGTCAACTGTCGTTTTTGAGCGTGTTTAGCACATCATCTATAGAAAAACTTAAAAAATGGTATAACATGAAAACTCTATTTTAAATATTTTTGAGAGAAATAACTTTTTTCGGCTTTTAAGCCTGTATAGTAATTAGGCTCTGTATAGTAATTAGGCTAAAATATAATCTTTTAAAAAGATACTAAAATTTTTAAATAGTTTGAGACATTTTTAATTAAATTGCAGTAGAAACTCTTTTGTTGTGAAGACGTAAAAATATCCACACACGTTTAAAAATTGCAAAATCGTTATTCCTATTTTAAAATTTTAATCGATTATAGAGTAGATATTAATTACCGAATCTTTACTACATATTGAAATACAATGAAAACAGGATAAAATGAACATTAAACCGACGTTGAGGCATGTGACTAGAAGTTACAGGGTTTTTTCAAACCAATGAAAAATCCGCTAGAACCGCAGCTTTATAAGATCACAAGACTCACTTAAATTCTCGTTGACTTTTCATTCATTCCATGAATTTAATTTATCGGTTATCAATATTGTCCACATTTAATTAGTATTTATCACACGTCCATCTATCCTTCGGATGTTGCTTTTCAAACGTTTTCACTTTCCGAATCAAATTTTGGGTGTGTTTCCGACTTTCACCATCATTATCATATCATTTATTCTTCGACCGCTTTCTCTCCCTCATTTTTTATGCTTACTTTTTTATTATAGAAATGGTTTCAATAAGAATAATAATCATTAAAAAATGGGCGATTTGACATTGAATGTATGCGGTCAGTCATATCAAAATGATATAATATAAAATAAATCGCAAAAATGGATAACCCGTTTAGGCATCATAGCTAGATGTTGGCAATTATATTCAGATGGGTATACAAGAGATATTCAAGCATAATCATTTATTTATATTTATTTGTAATTATATTGGCTAATCAGTTGATGCATTTGTATTTATTGTAGTTGACATTTTGTATTATATAACTTTCTATTATTTTTATAATCATTGTTATAACATTTATTTATACTTACAATACAACACTCCAAGTTTCCCAAATAAATCTTGTCTAGAACATAATTTATATCAATGACTCTACGACGTGTTGAGCCCTAAAAAATGGAAATCAAGACAAGATAACTTAAAATTGCTTCAAATACCGTCATGCTTGATATTTTTTGTTCGAAATATTTTTTGATGTTCACGCACGCCAAATGCAAATAGCGATTCGGCTATTTTTAAACAAGTCTGCCAACTTTTGCGTCATTTTAACCAAATATTTTTCACGCCAGTATAACTAGGTCTGTCTTAAACTATCTAAAAATATTAATATCTTTCTAAGAAGTTAGAATTGAGCACGTTTACTGAGCTCATTTTATTACCATACCAGTTGGCATGCTCACTTTATATTTGTCAAGGGCTGCGCCAACTGAGTACGAGACGTGCTTATAAATTATTTTAATTGTATAACACGAAATAGAGAAAAATTGTTAAATTTATTGAAAAATCTTAAAACCAAAAAATTGTCATTCGGGGAAACTACAAGTTATTCCGAAAAATTTGCGATTATCGAAGAACCCTCATTAAAATTACAGAAAATTCCATTCAGTATTTTGTGTGTTAGATTAGAAAAACAGGGTTAGTGGTAGTGATTTTTAATAATTAAGATTCTGATACATGAGTTCTGAAATTTAAATATAAAGCAATAAAAAATTGCTAAAAACGTAATTTTTATATTACGTAATTTCCGAAATCCTTGAAAATTTTAAGCTTTATTTTACATATTTTGTAAATAAATTTAAAAAGTACTAATTAGAGCTTGCATAGGTATGTAGTTAGTAGCTATTGTTACGGAATTTAGTATTATCATTGAATTTTAGAATATTAACCGAATTCGATTGAATATTTAGAATATTAACTTATTTTATTTCGATTATAGTCAAAGTGTAACTTGCAAGATGTAAATTAATAAGGAAAAATGATTTACAGTACCGGTCAAAAGGTAGTAAACGCAGTCTTTCTCGAGCATAACTCTACGAATACTTTATTTTATTATTTCTTATTTTTGTATGGCACTTGTCAACAGATTTTCTAACGCTTTCAGAAACAACTGGTAAAAGTTTCGGCTCAATGCCGGCTCTCGACAAACCAGTTATGCTCGAAAAACCCAGCGTCTATTATCGACTCGTTTAGGCAATGAGCTCATTCTTCTCTTGTTTTTCTTAATAAATTAGTTTTTAAACGAATAATTATTATAATAATTAATAATATTTATATATTGTCCTTTTCAGAGATCGATGCCTAATGGAAGAGAAAAAAATTAGGGGCGGAGAAAAGGTCTTGTTTAGGCAGCCACACGGCCATTAAGGCCATCGAATCTCTTCCTCTTTTGTTTCTCATTAATTTTCGTTATCTATTTTTTGATGACAAGAAATGAAAAGTTTAATTTAAAAATTAAAATGGATGAAATAAAAATATTGATGAGAAACAAAAGAGGAAGAGATTCGATGGCCTTAGTGGCCGTGTGGCTGTCTAAACAAGACCTTTTCTCCGCCCCAAATTTTTTGCTCTTCCATTAGGCATCGATGTCTGAAATGAATAATATAATATAAATAATTTTATTGGTTCGATGATAAACATGTAAGAAACATAAGAGAAAGATATTTAAAAAATTTAAAAATTATATTTCTGCCTCTTTGCCTAAACGAGAACAAAATAATCTCACTATATATAGTATAAGAATAAGCCATTTTTCTTATTAATTTAAATATTCACGCCCAGTGGAAGCTACATTTTTGACATTTTTAACCGTGATATTTGAATTTCTACGTAGTAATAAGAAAACAGCTTTAAGGCATGTTTAATCAAATTTAAAAAAAAATATCTGAAAACTTAATTTTGGCGTGCAAAAAGTAAAAAAAAGTTAGAAAAAAGATTTTGTTTGGGACGGTAAGTCAAGCTGAGGACTAAACTAAAAACACAATTTTCTACGCCCTTTGGAAATCCCCACGAGCTCGCATTTCTAAGATTGCAGTTGGTGTGCATATTTACAGTATAAATTATTTTACAGTATAAGTATAAATTGAAATATAAACACTTTTACCACCTCATGAGGCGCCTTTTTGAAATTTTGTTTTTTCATTTAATTTTTATTTATTATTATTATTCACCAAAATAACATTTAAACAATATAAATTGTAAATGGTAAGATAGGGAATAAAATAAGATGAACATATGACTCCGCCAGAAGTCGGTTGCTCAAATATCAATAGTTCTATACATATATAACAGTAAGTTGGAGTAATAAACACATAATATGACAATTAGTAAATGAGTTTGACAGGAATAGATTCAACAATATCATTTAAATTAGTAGGGGGTGAATTTACATGAAGAAAATATTGGGATACCCGATTCCATAGAGGCATATGTGAGATAAAAAAGTTATTATTACAAGTAGAAACAAAAGGCTTAGCCTTAATACGCAGTGGGTTGCGAGGAGAACTGGATAACATAACAAATTCATTAAATGAAGGGCAGTGATAAATATTGACAATGATTTTGAAATATGTTTTAATGATTAACTTAAGGCGTCTAACTTTAATAGATTCGCAATCTAACTTAGTAAGCCTATCGTCATAAGAAACATACTTAATATTGCATCGCTGAAATACCCTACGCGTAAAGAATCTAAGCGGTTTTTCAAGTGCATCCACTAACATTTTACTGTCTGTATTAAAAATTTCGCAGCCATATTCCAGAATAGGTCTTACATAACAATTGAATAGCTTCATAAGCATTAAGGGGTCAGTGGTTTTAAAAGCCTTCAATAACTGACGGCATTTAACAATACAAATGTTGGAAGTAACTTCAATGTGCTTGTTAAATAACAATTTATCATCTATTAGAATTCCGAGGTCGCGTACATAGGACGACGGCGTGATACTAGTGTTGTTTATACAATATACGTTACGGGGGTTATTCTTGCCAAAATGAATAACAGACGTTTTGTTCTCGGCCAGCTTGAGTTTCCAAATTTTGCACCATTCAGTAATAATGTTGATGCTGATTTGGAGGGACTTAGGGTTACTACCATAGACTTTTATATCGTCAGCAAAAACACAAACTTTCACATCAGCAGGGAGGGAACAAATAAGATCGTTAATATATATTATGAACAGAAAAGGTCCCGAAACGGTACCTTGACATACACCCGACGTAATGCAGAATTCATTAGATGAAAGAAAGTTAGATATTTTTACACGTGAAGTTCTTTTATGTAAAAAAGAAGAGAACCATTTACATAAGGAATCATCAAAATTATAATAAAAAATTATAAAAAATTATAAATTGTTAATTATAATAATTTAAAATTTAAAGCAGCTCGACAAATGAAAATGGTGATTTTACTGTCTTAAATTACATTAAATTTCTATCGTATGAATTATTAAATATTTTTCACGTATTTTCCTAGTCAGAGATTGGTGCCTAATGGAAGAGCAAGAAATAAGAAAACAATGAGTTCTCGTTTTGACGGCCACTTTGTTTCTCATCAATGTGTGTTGTCTCAGAAAAATTAAGAGGAATAGATGAAAAGTTATATTTGGTCGTGTGGCCGTACAAACGAGAACCACATTTTCATTATTTTTTCTTCTTCCATTAGACACCAATCTCTACAATGTACAATAACTTATTCAGAATTGTCTTGAACTGTCGAAAAATCTGATTACGTTTGATAAATGGTAGTTTTGAGAGGCATTTTCTGTTCTTACCTATTGAAAAATTCAGTTTCCGCACATCAGGACCGAAAACGGCATCGCTTCGAATACCCAACAGCATAAGTACTGACCAGGGTTGTACGGAATTCCATCTTCCATTTTCCGTTTTCCGTTTTCCGTTTTCCGCCGTTTTTTTGAGTTCCACTTCCGTTTTCCGTTGTCCGTTTGGAGAACAACCCTGGTACTAACGCTTGGGGACGAGAAAAATGTAGTGTTCAACATTTTTCTAGTCCCCACCTCTTTGGCAAAAAGCCAACACTAAATGTGTTTCCTCTATTTCAATGTTATTGTCCTGATGTGATAGTGTTTGGACCGAACAATATCAATATGTATAAAAATACCTGTAAAATGAGTTTCATTAACAAAAATACTCAAAGAATACAAACAGATATGTAATTTGCGCAATTTTTTAAAATTTAATATTATTCTCAGTTTAACCTAATCTATAAATTAAACTTTTGTATATTGAAATAGTAAGAAAAATGAGTTGTCAAAATACCTATAGCTTTAAATTGCAGAAGATCACAGTTCAAATACATCTTTACTCCTCTTTTAACATTAATTCCTCTAAGTTTAAAAGCAGTCGTTTTCTTGTATATTTTTCTTTTGGTTGCAAATGGAAGAGGTAAAAATAATGGTCTCATTTTGCCAGCCACTCTTTTGTAGCTCATCAATATTTGTTGCCTCAACAAAATATATAACAGACATTGAAGAGGAGTGGCTGTCCAGACGAGACCATTATTTTCGTTTTTCTCTTCTATTAGCTTTAAATAGCACCCCAACTTGTATGGTAATATGAGCTCAGTAAGCATGCTCAAATATAACTTTTTGGAAAAACATAAACATTTTTAGACAGTTTAAGACAAGATTAATTAAATTGTAGTAAAAACTTTTTGTTATAAAAACGTAAATATTTCCGCACAGATTTAAAAATCACAAAATCTTTGTTTCGATTTGGCGTACAAAAAGTAAAAAAATTAGAAAAAAGATTTTGGTATGATTGACGGACAAGAGAAGTGTTTTTAGTCGAACTCTCAGAATTTTTTTAAACTTTGCAGGTAGAGTCCTCATGTCGAAAATAGTATGCACACATATTTTGAAAAAAATAAAAAGGGTTTAAGGTGTTAAAAATGACGAAAGAAAATCCAGGTACCGTCACTTACGTTTTTTATATCGGATTCCATTTCAATAACTTTGTGTTCATACTATTTTCCACATAAGGAATCTACCTGCAAAGTTTAAAAAAATTCTGAAAGTTCGACTAAAAACACTTCCCTTGTGAGGACTAATCTGAAAGCACAATTTACTAGTCACTCTTGAAAATCCCGTAGTTAATAATAGGTAAGACATTGAAGAGGAAGAGTTCGTCTTTGTGAACGTCCAAACGAGACCATTATTTTTTAATTTTTTTCTCTTTCATTAGACATCGATCTCTGAAAAGTACAATAGAATGAATTAATACTTATTTTGACAATCAGAAAACCTTCGATGATATATCTCATTTGCAGTCTCGGATGGTTTACATAAACAAAAAATAGTACTGTTCTTCTGATAATAAGAATTTTATTAATGTCTTGTTCTAGCATCAGTTAATATTAATCTTGTTTATGTCATCATTTATCGTGATCTTGTTTATTATTATAACATTGCAAGTGAGACTAAAACTATTGTCCCGCAAGAAGATTATAATGTAACTGTAATCAAATGTTCTAGAATGGCTTAAATTTCTACTTTCCCACAAACACTTGTTAATTGCATTTTTATATTGGGAGAATTGAAATCCGATTCTCATTCATTTTTTAATGTCTTGACCTTATTCTTATTCGTTTCATTAAATATCTTATCACTAATTATCCGAAGCCATTTTAATTGTTTTCGTTTCAATTTAAACCTTCTTGATCTTTTTTCAAAACCGTATTTATTGATTTTTATTTAAGGATATGCTTCTCCTATACCCTTTGCTACTCGCGTTTTCTGCTTTTGGAAAGGTAAGATTCAATGTTGTTTCTTATTAAAGTTCATTTATAGTCGAATGAAGTTGAAGCCATCGAAGGTCCGCAATATCAAGTGTCGCCATCGTTGTTTTACCCATCTGCTCGAGTTCATAGAATAAGATCTCGTGTTTTTAGAGATGCTTCACAAGGTAAGCAATATTATAATACTTAAAATGGGTTTCATTTTGTGGTTATAATTTTAACAAAAATTTTAAATGGCGTACTAGGTTCTAGGTTCTTTTTTTATATGCAGAAAGTTTCGGAGGGAAACTTTGGCGGTGTTCAATGGGTTTAATAACTTTCATGACGATTTTGCTCATTTTATCAAAAAATTACACAATTTGCACTAGTTGAATTTAAAATGGTTATTTGAAATCGATTCGGATTGGATTTTAGGATACAAATGGGTTAGTTACTAATTTTACAAAAATTTTATTTAACAAATTTTTGTGATAATTAGAAAATGTCTAACTTGATCTGTAAATATATGATTTATCTGAATATCACTTATATCCCGTTAATATACCGAATTAGGCGGAATGTTGTAACTGTTTTCGTAGAGATTTTTCTGGAAGAGCTATCCATCTCAATCAATTTTTATTGTTTTGAGAGAATTTAACAGAAAAAAATTTTCTAGAAAAATAATTCGGAATGTGCTATAGGGCGGGAAAGAGATCTCTCACTGGTCAGATGCTGATAAATTTGGGATAGTTTCCTTACAGTAAATGTGAGCTTTATTACAAGGCGTATCCGCCACCTACTCCCCTTCTCTTGGCGACCTGAAGAGTAGTAGTTTTTGTGAGGATCCAATGTAATCTTAATAATAAACACCCTATGGCTTTCCTGCAGGTCACTACCACGAACACAGAACACCTAGCTATTTATAAGCTTTATTCAGCTCCACATAAGAATACAATAGTTGAATATAGCTAGTTAAGAAGCTGTCGCCCTAACGACAAGAAAGAGCTAATTTGAGCCCATTTCACGACATGTTGCAGATGTAACTTCAAGTAAACTATGAATTTGTTATTATTAAGGGCTTAGTCATTCCTTTATTCCGCTACTAATGTTGACTGAATTATATACAGTGGTGTCCAAAAGTTTGCGACACCCCCATTAATAAGCTGTTTCGCATATTACTGTAGGACAACTGTTGAAATAATAGGTACCAGTGAATTCTTTTTTTTAAACTAGGAAATAACACTAAAATTAGCGACATTTAATGATTAATTTCATTATTTAATACTTTGTTGCTGCTCCATTGATCCGAATAACCTAATTAATTCGGTTTGGCATGCTTGCAATCAGGCTTCCAATCAGATTTGTATCGCTCAGCGACCATTGACGAAGAATTTGGCTTTCAGATCCGCAACAGTTTTTAATTGACGTCCTTGATGGTAAAATCTTCTAGAAAGGACGGATATTCTGGATTGAATTAATACTAGGAGAACACGCTGACCAGTCCAGAACAGTGATATTCTTTGACCTCAACCACGTCGTCGTTGAAGCACTAGCAGGGATGACGGCGTTGTCTTGTTGAAATGTGAAGGCAATATGTCAGAATTGGATCTAAACGTTTCTCCAGGACATCTTGATAGTCCGCAGATTTCATTCAAGGTGAAATGAATTCCAAATAAAGAGTTCCAGTTAACAAGAAGGCTTCTCAAACAATGCACGTTCCACCTCCAAAGTTTCTTTTACAAAATGTCAATGGATCCTTCCTCAAATCACGCCAATAAGAATTCCAGCCGTCCGGTCCGTCAAGATTGAACACATTTTCATCTGAAAAGAGTATCAGAACACGTTTGAAGTGAAAATTATAGAAGGATAACTCATCACTGTGACCACCACTGTTTGTGGAAAATGTACTGTAGCGTAGCGGTAATAAAAGCCATTTTAATGAAACTTTCTGGAAATAGGTTTTTCATGACGGGGAATCCACTGGTCCCACTCATTTCAACTGTAGTCCTGTAGTAATATACGAAACAGCTAGTTAGTGGGGGTGTCGCAAACTTTTGGACACCACTGTATATATACCGCTCCTCTATAAGCGACATGAACTAGGAGCTATGAGCTAATATTTCACCCCCGATTGGTGAGGAGCTCTTCTCAAAATAGAAGCGATCTTCCCGCTGCCCTTTCGAGTGAAAAAAAATTATCCATTAAGGCGGAGTCTTGTTTATATATTTGTAGTACTGCATGGTGTTGCGGAGTCCCGCTAGCTCGATGACATACCGCTCCAGACATGTGCAGTTTAGGTTATGTATCAGTGGGTGGGACCCTTTTCTTTGGGTGGGACCCTTTTCTTTTGGAATTCCGGACGAGCGGGACCTTAAAAAATTGAAATTCCCTCCCATCACTGAACGGTAATAGTGACAATTAAAGAGGAGGGAGAGCGAGAACAAGAGATGAGCGAACCTTTCTCTTTTAAATTATGTAATAATATGTATCAAAAAACACCACTATGTTAATATACACAGACTACCCTTTATCCCATCCCGGGAGCCGGGACGGGGGGATCGGGGGGAGTCCCTCCCATCACTGTTATGTATACTTTTATTTCTTCATATGCCTAGGCCTAGGATATTTAACAAAAACCTATTTTCCGTTTAAAATTACGATGAAAATTAAAAGAAACACATTTTTCTGTTCCGCTTTACTAATAATTATTGAGTTTTTTATGACTATAAAAGATTTTATGTTATAGGAATCTGTGACTTAAAATAATAACAAGCAACTTATAAATTATTTTTAAAATCTACGTAAAGTTTAATGAAATGTAATTGAAATTCATTGGATGGAAATTTTTATGTTTAGTGCAGTAGCTTATACTACTACTATAGTACCTACTAGTAGCACGCCAACTGGTATGGTAAGAATAATTTATATAATTTTAAATAATTTTGAATAATTTAAGATAAGCCTAGTCAAATTGTTGTAAATAATATTTTATTGAAAAAACGTAACAATTCGCAGTCACGCTGAAAAATCGGAAAAACGTTATTTCCAGTTGGCGTTCTGCAGTAGTATATCGTATTCACTCTTAATTATGAGTTATTTTTACACATTTTTCATAGTTGTAAGTGGAACAATGCGCTATTTGTTTTATTCTTTATTATTCTCTGAGATACAACAACCAAAACTCAATTTTTATGATACTGAATTATTTGTTATTTATTTCCGAATGGATTAATCTAAATAATCGGCTGGCTTGCTGAGAAATACAATCGAACAATATTACATTACATAGTTAAAATCATTCAAGAAATGAGACCAGTTTTACTCATGAATCTTTTATTATTATTGATTTTTCTTATATATTGAACTCAATTGTACTATAATAATGCATTATTGATAAACTAATCCATTCCAGGATACAACACTCTAATCGACAGCCCACGTCTCTACCGGGCTTCCGGCCGTTTCCATAAACGTGTTCAATCTGCAACGACCCATGACATTCAAAGTGTACCCTTGCCACAAGGTAAATATCTTTATTTTGTTTTAATAAGTAACGTTTAAGATTCTGTGCAAATTGTTTCCTACAAATATGACGCGGAAAAACACAATGAGAAGAAAATGACTTCAAATGATATCTTGTCAAGCTCAGAAGTTGAAGATGTGAGTTATTGGGTTTGTAAACGAGCAACTCAGTTAACTCAATAAAAGTATTGTTCAAAAATGTACAAAACTAATGAATCCAAACGATTATTCTAGTAAGGCACAGGATGATATTATTATCATTGTTACAAAGTTTGTAATTCGACAAAGTTAGTTTTAAAGAAAGCTTAAACTAAAGATAATTTTAGCTGCTACAACATATGGCCTATTTTTAGTAATTTACCCGAAACAACATTTGTAATACAAAAATGTACTCAGTACTTCCAAAATCTTTAGATTTATTTTGTTATAATCAAGGGAAATACATATAATTTTCTTAAATTAATAAATCAAAATAAAATTCAAAAAATCCCTTACGTTAAACAAGAAATATAATTTATTTTTATAGCATGTTCGAACTATTGAAAGAACTACGATGGCTGTTCGTGTTCGCGAGGAAGAAACCACAACTCCCCTTAGTACAACAACTACACCACATTCTACAACTACAACGACCCCATCTCCCATCGATGTCAACTCAATAAACGTAAAAAAACATCATTATTATATTTCTATATACTATTTTCTCTTAACAGGAAGTAGCTAAACCAAAGACATATTTCCAAACGGTTACCGCTAACGGACCATCACCACCGCCTCCTGTACAAGCGCCTCCTCAACCTCCATCAGTCTTCACACCGCCACCTCCACCAATCTCACCACCTACGTTCAATTCTCAGCCACCGGCAGCATCAGCACCACCACCACCCCAGCAACCACCATTCCAGCCAATTATGCAAGTTCCACATCAGCCATCAAGCCAGCTGGTTGGACCACCACAACAACCTCTACCACCACCACCACCACAACCTCAACAGCAATCATTGGCACAAACTGCTTTAAGCCTGACTGGAGGCGGAGGGTTGTTGACGCCTCGATCAGCTCTATCCCCGAATAATCCGGATAATGAAGTTTGTGAACAACTTTTAAACTACAATTATTCGTTATTTTAGTCAAATATTCTTCAAAATGGTGAGAATTCGTCATCACATGAACAGCTCGGTTGTGGATGGGATTGGTTGTCAAACAGCTGTAAAGATTTATTCAATCTCAATTGGTTAGTTCAAAAGAAGGAAATAATAACAAACTAGGTGGCATATAATTACTGATTACTCCGCACATTCTGTTGGGCGCTTCCTGACTGTGTTTTTACGAAAAGTGCTCCTGCTAGGACGCTAGGTGCTTTTTTGCATGAAAAAAGATTCGTCCTGTTATATAGCGTAAACGTAGTAATCAATCTTTGTTAAAATGTGATGATGTTTTTTTGGACTGAGGACGCTTCGTGTAATTTTGATGAAACTTTGGTAGCTTTTTCGGTTTGAATTGAATGTTCTGGTGGCAGTTTTGCACGTGTTTTGATAACAATTTCGTGCAAAACACAGTCAAGCCACCGCCAAGAACAAAGTGCAGACTATTTTATTAGCTTCAGTCCCATTTTTGGCAAAAAATGAGATTCTTAACGAATCTCCTATTGATGGTGCTCAGGTGAATTTACACTTAGCTACTACTTTGAACTAGGGTTTGAATTTTACTAGGGGATATTCTCTCGGGCGTCTCTATCACCACGAAGGCGATCGGAGTGCTCACAAGAGTTTTGGAGGGGGCTCAAGCATCGTGGCAGCCTTTACGGGCCATCGAGAGCTCCCATTGCCAAAGTCTAAAGGTCAGCGACTCAACAAACTAGGCGATCATCTAGACACGAAACAAGCGAGCACCATCACGCATATGCACAAATAACACCCCGTTTATTAATACTGGTGTTCGTTTGCTGCGGACATTTTGTGGTTAATGAAAGGATGCAGAAGTGTTGCGAGGCAGCGCTGTGTTGGGGGGTGAAGGGGGGGTGGGGAGAAGAGAGGATATGCAGTAATATTATCAAGTATATAGCGGATTTAAAATAGTAGTTAAAAAAAAAGGGTGTAGTTCGTTCAGCTGGGCTTGCACGATGATACTTACTTAGGATACTTAGGAGTTCGTTGTCATTATCTTATAGAGAAGCGGACCAGAATCGCGGCTGCGCCTCGCAATAGTGGGCCAAGCAGCCTTCTTCTCCAGTATTGCGATTCGCCTTGTTGAGTTTCTGGAAATGGACTTGTCGTGCAGATAATTTGAGACCCAGAGTTTGATTTTGTGTTGTTATCTTTCTTTCGGTGTTCATTTATGTCGTGTCCAACCTCGAGGAACCCATTCCGTCAATCGTTTCGTCCAGCGATCACTTGGCAATCTAGAACAGTGGCCAGCCCAATTGTGTATCCTTTGCGTTATTTGACGATGGACGTGGTGACAAATTGTGTTCATACACCTCTGCAGTCAGCCTCATCAACGTCCATGTTTCCGCGCCGTACAGTAGAGTCGGGAGAACATTCTGGATCTTTGTCAAGGTGGGCGAGAAATGATTTGATCTTGGTGAAAGCACTCCGGAGCCTGTATTCGTCTTTAAGTTTCCTCGCTCATACATCTCTCGGATCTAATATAGCTGCCCAAATATTTGACACTTTCTTCGACTTTGCACAAAATTCCTCCTCTTGATACCGATTTTGAAACTTGTTTCGCAACACGATGGTTTTTGTAGGGTTAATAGCTAGACCGTGCTGGCCGGCTACTAATTCCAAAGCCGACAATGTTCTTCCAATTTCCTTTGAACTTCCGTCAATAAAAGCTGCCGACTGGATATTATCAACAAATGATCGATCGACTCGGAATCCGTGCTGAGTATCTTCAATGTATGATTACATATATGGGTTTAACCTTGTTGTCAGCAACCATCAGGAACTTCTAGTTCAGTTCTAGATGCATCATAATTCCTTGATTACTGTACATTTTAAAAGTTTAGTGTTATTTTCCTAGAGTTTAAACAGATAATATGCTGCTCAATTACAATTAAAATTCGCATATTTGATCATATAAAACACGTATCAATATTTTCTGTCCAAATTCAAATAGAAAATTTATAGGTGCGGCAAATGTCACGACTTTGGAAACATCTTCCTGCATGACTGCAAATGCGTGGCTCCGCTTATTCCCCTCCCTACAACGGTTCCACCAGCAGTACAAGTTCAACCACTCCAGGTCGCTGGTGCTCTTCCTCAGCGACATCCATTATTCTTCTGGCTAAACTAAGCAGTTGAAGGAATTGCTTTTCATTGTATTTATCATCATTTATAATTATTGATCTCATTTGATTTTTAATTATTTTCTATTTAGCGTAGGATTTATAAAAAAACAAACAAGCTCTGGAAAAATATTTATTTTCAATTCTTATTCTTATTATTTTATTATGAAGTTTTTTTTGTTCACTTTTGTGTTCTTTGTTTCTGATACAAGTAGAATTTGTGCATGTCATCGAGAAGATATTCAGCTTTCTCTTTCAAAACAATTCTGCACTTTTCTGCCTGATCCGCATCAAGGTAGGCCAATTTTTGCTAAATTCAGCGAAATTTATTAAAACTTTGAATGTTTCTCAAACCTCTGCAATGGGACCAAACATTTGGAGCATAATGAGTGCAGCTGGCAAGTAGAATAACTTGTATGATTCCTTCAACTGCTCCAAGGTAAATGGCAAATCAGTGCATTCTTCTTGCAAATAGCTATAGAACGTTTCCACTAAATGCTCCCAGTCATTATGAGCATCTTTTCCTGATAACGACGATAAAATTATGCGGACTAGGTCTTCCGCGGGATTTCCCAAATGTATCAGCTGGTAGTCGATAACTTTCTCAATTACATCCTTTCCATCCTTTTCCACCCAAAGCACATTGGCACACCATAAATCGCCATGAACCAAAACTTCTTTTTCAATACCTAAAAATTAAATCGAAAATTATGTTATCTTTTAATGAAAACCAATGAAGGTATTTAGGTTTTCGGCCAAATCCATATCAACAATTGAGCTACCAAATTGAGCAAGTTTTTCACATTTCGGTTGGAGTGATTCGTGGATTTTTGTTGCACCGGAGAACACACTTTTTATACCCTTAAGACAGTAAGAGCTTTGAAATATAATTAATAGCTCATATACTCACATTGTCATCAAGCATTGGTCCCAGTAGTTTCTTCAAATCGTAACCCTTGATTTTTTCCTTGTCATCTTCTGTCATGTTTAAGCTCTTAGCTTGCATTACAGCAAGAGCTTTTAGAACCTGAATTAACTGTTTAACAAGTAAAATTGATTATGTAAATACAGGATAAATGTCCTGAGCGGTAGAGTTATCGTACAAATGACGGATTTTGCTATTCTCAACCATTTCCATTCCGATGAATCCTAAATTGTTAAGAATTATGACAGTGTGAGCAAAGACGATATACACTAGCTGACAAAAGTTTTGTCACAAATGTTTTTTCGGGTTTAACTTTTTTGTGATTTAACCAAATTGGCTGATTTTTTGATATGATAGATTCATATGGTTGTAGATTATTTTACAAATTGCCACCACGGCAAGCTGTTATCAATATGAGGGAAAACGGAATGCGTGGTACCGAAATTGCCATGGTAAATTAAAGCAAATTTTGCTACTATAACATTTTAAACACTGATTCACATAAAATATCAAAAAAATCAGCCAATTTGGTCAAGTCACAAAAAAGTTAAACCCGAAGAAACATTTGTGACAAAACTTTTGTAAGCTAGTGTATATTTATTAAAAGTTTTCAAATAACTAAAATTTTTGAATATTTTAAAGTGATTATTGCCCTTTAGATTATATCGATGCCTAGATTTGATCGATGCCTAAGGGAAGAGAGCAAAAAATTAGGGGCGGAGAAAAGGTCTTGTTTAGACAGCCACACGGCCACTAAGGCCAACGAATCTCTTCCTCTTTTGTTTGTCATCAATTTTTGTTATAAATTTTTTGTTTATTATTTGATGGAAAGAAATGAAAAGTTTAATTTAAAAATGAGAATGGATGAAATAAAAATATTGATGAGAAACAAAATAGGAAGAGATTTCGATCATAAGATTAGGAGATCGATCATCTCGCTATCTGAAGTTTAAAGGATATTAAGTATTTTAAGATCCTTGAGTTTCACGAAAACTTGCTAAAGTTACGCGAACAAAATGTTTTGTAATTTGTTACTGAAAATAATTAATTAGTAATTAGGAATTCCAAAATTAACCGAGGGCGTGAGCAAGAACCTATTTATCCTTTAAACGATGATGGAATATCATTGATAAATTACCTTTCCCGGTAAATTTAAAATATTTTACAATCAATTTTCCAATTTACATATTATTTTTCACATAAAACTATTTATTTTTTTCCTGTAAACGTAATTTACCATTGATATTTTATCTCCGTTTACTGGATAAAAACGTATCCGGCCTCGGAGCGAAGAAATTAATGAATTCTGAGCCCAATTTCATATATAAACCCATATTTGTTTTTGTGTTTCTGTCTTCAATCCGCAACGTCATAAATCTTGTTGGTAAGATTTCAAAGAAAGTCCTTTTTACATCTTTTTACATAACTGGCGACGAAATGTGGGTATTACGACAATCCGAAGCGAAGAAAATCGTGGGTTAGTCCCGGTGAACCGACAACTTGGACCGCAAAACCCAACATTCACGGGAAGAAGGTCTTACTGTGCCTATGGTGAGACCAACCAGGAATTCTGTATTCTGGACTGCTCCAACCTGGCGAAACAATCACTGCGAATCGCTATCAATATCAACTAGTGGAGCTGCCGCATGAAATCACAGTAAAAAGATCTGAATGGGCGGGTCGATACGAAAAGACAACGCAAGGTCCTATGTTGCTCAAGGGGTGAAGGCTACGCTGAAAGAGTTCAAATGGGAAGTCTTACCGCACCCGCCGTACTCTCCGGACATTGCCCCATAGGATCATCATCTTTTTCGGTCAATGACTCCTGGTCTGGCGGAGCAGCGCTTTCGCGATCATCAAGACGTCAAAAATGGCTAGATAAATGGACTGCGACCAAACCAGAAAAATTATATTATGATGGAACCCATAAGTTGCCCAAACTCTGGTAAAATTTTGTTATTAATGACGGAAATTATTTTGAATAAACTTTTGCTTAAGTTTGTCCAGTTTTTTATAGTTTAATATGAGTAAAAAACGCGCAAATTAATTTATAGACCTAATATCTATTTTAAAAAGTTTTAATACCAAACGCAACCTTTCAGACAATTATCCTTATCGAACTTTTGCGAAAAATAAATTGTTGGATGTAACAAATCCTTTTGTACATTCCATGAGTTAAAGATGTCATATATTTCCACTTCTCTATTATGAAGCTAAAAAGGTATTATTAAAATAGTTTCCACATAATTCTTTCCTGACCAATCTAATTTCTGCCGCAAACATGTTCCACAACTGTTCTTCTTGTTCTTTTGAAAATAATTCTGGATTCGTCTCTTTCATTTTGTTGGCAATGCCCTGTACGTGAAGGGCCGAATTGATTTTCAGGATGAAACGGTTGGGAAGTGGTACATTGTCATTTTTATTGATCCATGAAGCTTCGACGAGTATTACTCGACTCATAAATCCCTGTAATTTTGATAATTCAGAAGCCATTTAACAGTTTTTTTATGATTCGAGTTTTTTTTTAACAATATTTTCAGGTAATAAGTTAAAAATTATTAAATTAATTTAGGGGCGCGGGGCGTAAAACAGTAATGGGGCGTTGTAAAAGCATACCTGGGAGATTTGGGGACGGCCCAGGCCAGGCCACGGAAGAAGCTCGCAGATCGGTTTGGCCTGGTCCGGCCTTCGGTCCGAAAAGTTGGCAAAATCATTTACTCAAACAAAGCGTAATTTTTAAAAATATTCTTAATCGAGTTCTTCTTTTATACAACATATTAGACAACATTGTTTCGCAAAAGGTCAGAAGAATGCACGAAAAAAATTTTGAGCTTATAAAAAAAGGTGAGAGTATTCTTCCAATTGTGAGGTTAATTTTTAAGTGTTGGTTCTCAAAAAAGTGCCACAAAATCGAACATACGGGCTGGGCTGGCCCAACTTCAATCGGGGCGACCTTTCCCAAGTATGTGTAAGACAACTTTTCAATCGAATGGATTTTCCTCGAATTTTTTTCTAGTGTTTCTGAAAGCGTGTTTTCCAACAATCAATCTAAAATTGTAATAAAATAATTTTAAAATTTTAGTTTATCACAACTTTAGAGCTCCCCAGAAGAGAAAATTTTCAGACATTCAACATATTTTCTTTAAAAAATGTTTTCATAATTATTAGTATGTATTATTCAATTCGGAGATCGATGCCTAATGGAAGAGCAAAAAATTAGGGACGGAGAAAAGGTCTTGTTTAGACAGCCACACGGCCACTAAGGCCACCGAATCTCTTCCTATTTTGTTTCTCATCAATATTTATATTTCATCCATTCTCATTTTAAAATTAAACTTTTCATTTCTTTTAATCAAAGAATAAACAAAAAATAGATAACAAACATTGATGAGAAACAAAAGAGGAAGAGATTCGATGGCCTTAGTGGCCGTGTGGCTGTCTAAACAAGACCTTTTCTCCGCCCCTAATTTTTTGCTCTTCCATTAGGCATCGATCTCTGAAAAGGACAATATTTTATTTAAATTATATACAAATTCAAAACAAATTCAAAACAAACATTTCCATCTCCAATAACCGTATATTTCGTTTCATCACCTAACGAAGCTGTCGTTTTCATCTGAGCTTGAATTGCCTTCTGGACATCATCCAAATAAACATGGGTATCGAAAAGTCCTTTACCCGGTTGAAGAATTTCCAACTCAATCGACATCTTAAGACAAATTTATGAATAAATTGAAAATAATATTGGAATATTAAGTTGTTAGAAAATAAAATTATCTTATTTATATATGTTTCATCGTACCGGAATGTGATAACAGTCAGGACACATGGAACTAAAGATTATTATCACAGGTTTGTGTATATTTTTTTAAATATTAAATAATTACATGATAAGTGAATAAATTTTTGTGATTTATGCTTGGTAATTTTTTAAAAAATTAGGAACGATGATTAAATTCATTTTTCATATACTAGACAAAAAATTTTTTTGTCTATTCAAATTTTCTAGAGAAAATTTTCATCTCAAATCGTCAATTTTTTAAAAATATCCTTAGTCTACGGTATATATATATATATATAATAAATAAATAAATAAAATATATAATCTTATATTATATTTTTTTAAAACACAGAAGAAAATATTTATCATTGTTAAGTGAACGAAGATGTTAAAAAAAGACTTTTAGTTCACAATAACCTTCTCTTGCGCCAAATAAAGTAGACGATGTTGTTCAGAAACAGCTCCAATTATGTGCAGGCGTATTTCGCTTGCGCTACACTTGGGTTGAGGTCGAAATGACGAATTTTGGTTTATGGTTATGGGTAAATCTTGGTCTGTGAATTGCCTATCATTGCCTATCATTCTTTCTGTAGTATTCCTTGTGATCTTTCTCAACAAAAACAATGAATACATTACAGTTAAAAACACATTGTACCCAAATTATGACGAATACTAAGTGAGAATAGAAAATAGTAAAAGAGAAGCTCATTTAAACTTCTCAACACTACTAGCCCAGAAATATATGATACTTAAAAAAATAGCTTGCACGCCAAAAGCATATGAACGTTTTTTCATATTTAAACTGTCTTGTTCACTTACAAGTAATAAGCCCATAGGATTGACACGTCTCTTTATGTATAGCGTTATGTATTAAGCTATTAAATAATATGATCTTTTTACTGAATTAGGAAAAATGAGAACCATCTTTGAGCCCCAACTTTGTCCCTCCATTTGGGGTGCAGCTTTGGACAGCTCTAGAAAATTAACGTGAAAATCATTCCACACAAAATCGAAATGACGATTTCTCCCTCTTTAAACGTGTATGAGGATTTTTACGGTTTTATAACAAAAAAGTTTGTACTACAATCTTATTAAGCTTGTCTTAAACTATTTAAAAATAATAAAATATTCCTAAAAAAGTTAAATTTGATCACGTTTTCTGAGCTCATTTTTTACCATTCCAGCTGGCTGGCATCGGTATAAATTCCATAAATAGACATTCGACTTTCGGGAACATAAAATATTCCGTCCGCACGCCAACTGATCAAATAGTAGCTCAGGAAATCCACTATAATTTAATATTACCATACAAGTTGGGATGTCATTCTAGATTATTTCCGTGTAAATTAGCGAGGAACGATTAAGCATGATAATATTGTTATTTTCAATTGGCTTGAATCCGAAAATACCATAATACGACCAAATGATCATTTCTCCGTCTTCCTTCTCAAGAATATGTTATAAATAATTTTAGCATATTTGGGGTTTTGACAGACACACAAACACCATAGCTTGAAAACTTATTTTGAAACTGTTTTTGTGTATCATTAAGACATTCAAATGAAGTCAATTAAGCATAAATCTGTCATTACTGAATATTGATCGCGCTATCTGTTCTTAAAATTTTAGGGTGATATTGTCCTTTTCAGAGATCGGTACCTATTGGAAGAGGAAAAAATAAAAACCAAATAATGGTATCGTTTGGTCTCTGCAATGTGAGTTGTCTCAAAAAAAGGATAACACACATTGAAGGGTAAATAGATTAAAAAGTTCACTGTGGCCGTGTGGCCGTTCAAACAAGACTATAATTATTCTAATTATTTCCGATCTCTGAAAAGTACAGTAATTATTAATAGCAAGATTTATTATTACGAAGTTGGGAATAATAACTTATTATCAAAATCTAGGAAATTGACAATTCCAATTTTCTTTTCATAAAAAATAAAAGTAATAAATCTGATTTGATCTAGAAATTTTGAAGAAATATAATGGGAAACAGAGAAATTATTAACATAAATTGAATATTTGTTTCATGATCTCTTTGAGATCATTGAAAATAATTCAAAAATGATCAAATTAACCTTTCAATTTCTTATATTTTGATAATATTATTCCAAAAAGAACGAAACCATTGAAATTGAAGAAGATTGACCAACTAACTAAAGTCAAATGAATTTATGAAATGTAAGTGTAACCGGATTATTGAAGTAAATTAGAGTGACTACTTTTAATAGAAAACAAGTTTTATAGGATTATGCACTAAAAAAGTGACAATTATATTTTTTCGATTTATATTATTTTCCTTTTCAGAGATCGGAGTCTAATGAATGAGGAAAAAAATTAATATGGAATGGGGTTCTCGTTTGGATCAATGAGTCAACACATCAATGAGTGTTGTCTTAAAAATGACGCACATTGAAGAGGAATAGATCAAAAAGTCCTCTTTGGCCGTCTGGCCGTCCAAAGGAGAACCTCATTTTATTCAAATTTTTTTGATCTTGTACAGATCAGGGCTGCAACGAATTCCATCTTCCGTTTTCCGTTTTTTGAGTTCCAGTTCCGTTTTCCATCGTCCGTTTGAAAAAAATCGGCTTCCGTGCAACACTGGTACAGATCTATAAAAAGTGCAATAGTTAAATATGATTCATGTATTTAATTAGCCTGTCACTTTAAATTAAAATATTCCGATTAAAAAAATAAGGATTTAGTTCTTGCGCAATGCTAAGGAAATACTAGGGAATAACCTTGTAGACATGTTTACACCAGATTGAATGCTATTATTAGGAGCTCAGGAAGTATGCTTAAATTTAATATTTTATGAGAAAATATATTTTTAGACAGGTTTACTACAAACTGAATTAGCTGAAGTGTATTCGATTCAATAAATGAAAAAATGAACATTAGTTTTTTGCTTAAAACAGTTAAAATTTATCAGATTTTCTGTTATTAATTAAAATATTGCAACCCCGGTCTGTATCTAAAATGTGCAATGCAACGGTTCCGAGAGAAACCAATCGATGGGGGATCATCTTGCGAGTTTCTAGACACTTTTTATTCAGTTCGAAACTTGACTACTTGATTACTTGATTGTCGGTCGTCATTCTGAATGCGTCGAGATGCAGATCAGCTCTCTCAAGAGTGTTCAGCTTCGTCTTTCAAGTATCGACGAATGTGCAACCCAAATGAGCAGTTTCCTCGTAACTAACAAATCAAAGGAAATCGAGCCATCGAGCTTGGCGTGAAAGTATATTATGTCGAAGGGTCATTTGAAGACGTTTTTTGAAGAGCATTTCCCGAGATGAGCACCAAGCTTCGAGTAAGGTCGGAACGATGATGTATTAGCTCTTTTTTCTTTTGCTGGAATGTGAGGAAGTAGAAGATTGAATTTGTAGAATGCTAAATATGGAGTCCTCAGTAGCATGTGTACGATCATCGTCTTTGTTGTGTTGATTTCTAGACCGTGATTTCTAGCCGTTGATTTAGACGCCGGCTTATTTCTTCTGTGGATCTTCTGATTAGCCCCAGGTCGTCAACGAATTCGAATTGTTTCAAAAACGTTCCATCAACACAGATATCTTCAGTTTCTCCCACACTCTTCTTGTCGGATTCATCGAGAATCATTTGGGGAGCAAAAGCGAACAGAGGTGGTGATGACGAGTCAACTTGACTCACCAATCTCTTGAAAGGAATATTGATTGTGGTTCCATGGATTCTGATGTCTAAAAAAAGAAGCCGAAATTCGATTAGAGCTAGCTCCAGAGGGAATTTGAATTCATTACATTTTTCAATGAGTTGTCGAACAGAATGAATATTGTCGATGATCTTCTAGACCATCCTTCCTCTTTCGTAGAAGACTCACTTTGGCGGTTTTCCAATCTTCTGGTATTATTCTTCCCGTAAAAATCGTGTGGAATGTGTGCATGCGAAGGCAAATGATAGACACACGCTCTACTAGCAGCAAAAAATCTAAATTCTATTCCCAGTAGTTTAATCTTCTTCACTAAATACCATCTTCCATTTTCCGTTTTCCGCCTTCCGTTTAAAAAAAAATGATTTCCGCGCAACCCTAATATATACCGATTCAAATTTTTCTTTTTACCATCATATATCATCATATAGAGTTTTAGAATTTTCCATATATGATTTAATGTATTAGTGAATGATTTTATTTATATTTTCTATAAGTCTTGTTATTCACCATGAATAATTTATAGAAAAACCTTAATATTTTTAACAGGGGTTTAGTTTTGTTATGAAACTTAGTGAATATTGTTAAGCACAAAATTACGAAAATATTTATACTCAAATCATTGCTATACTATTGACCACTTTTGTGCAATAATTATTTTTATTTGAGCTTTTTACTTCGTGTTTCATGACTTATTGATAGTCTCCCTTTTATATATTTTATGTATTCAGATCTAACAAAATGACATCTGAAGACAAAAATTACAAGTTAAAAAGGATCAAAAAGTACTATTTTCCACGAACATTTTTAATTTAATTAAATGTATTTTTTTATATTCCTGAGCATTATGACCAAACAAAAATCTATTAATAGAAAAATGTGAACCCTAATAACACCTTTCCCCATTACGTTAGATTTTCTCGACCACAGAAGAAAAACTCCCTGAATAGCTCGACAACTTTTTATAGAACTGAAGTTTAAATGAAGGGCTGAAGGAAATCTATTTCTGGATGTTTGAGAAGCCGTTGACATATTCAAGTTTGAAAATCCGCGGAAACAGCATAAAAACTTCTAATCTTAATAATTGTTTGAATTTATTAATACATTTAAATTTTTAATTACATGAGAAAAAATTCACTTTTAAAATAAAAGACAAATAACCAGAATTTGGATATTTTAGGAGAAATTTGAATTATTTATTGTCTTTTTCAGACCTAATGGAAGAGGAAAAAAATTAGGATGGAATGATGTTCTCGTTTGGACGGCCTCTCTTTTTAGACGGCCATTCTTTTTTACGAAATTATGGGCAGCACATATTTAAGAGGAATTGAGAAAAATGTTTTTTGTGGCCCCATCATTTTCTCTTCTTTTATTACTCTTCCATTAGGCACCGATCTCTGAAAAGGACAATACCTAAAAATATGTTATAATTTACACGTTAGAACTCAATAATACGCAAATTAATTTAGTAAAATCACCATTTTTATTTGGCATAACTTTTTTTGTTTGCGAACTGATATAAAACAACGTATTACAGTAATAAATATTTATTTTAATGTCGATTATGCTTAAATACCCGCATTTGGAAAAATATTTTGATAGCAGAATTTACAAGTTATCAATTGATGCACCAATCACTTTGAGCTCGTCTGGAGCACGAACCACCCACTCCGGCCATCCGCCAAAATAGATTTTTCCGTTGTAGCCAAGCCTTGTCAGTGCCCACCAGATCATTGAGGATCGTAGTGAAGTTGAGCAGTAGATTATCTTGAAAAAAAAGATTAGAGAAACTCGTAAATTTTTAAAAATATAATTCCTAAACAACTAACAGCTTTTAAGCTCTAGTCAAATTTTCAAATATCATAATTCAGAACCTAGAACATTTTTCGATCTAAAAGTTCTTGTCCTGGAATTTATTGTTTCTTGTATAAGCTTGTAAGTTTAAAAATACAAACCTACTTAAACGTCATAAACAGCCACTTATTCACGTCAAGCAATAGCTGTTATTTTTAGTGTTTCTATGTGGTTACTTTTCAATTACTAAAAATAAACGTCAAAAAGAATATATTAAAGCAGTTCAGTATTACAATACAAATTGGCATGCACCTTCAACTATTCTTTGAAGTAAATAAGTTGTTGTTTATGCCGGGGTGTTCATTAGGTGTAAGAAAAAAAAACTCGAACAATCTTAAAAATTTGCAAAAAAAACCAAATGACTTAACATTACAATTTTATAATAGTTTTAATTCATTTAGTTCGATATTAAGAAAAAAAGTTTTTTAGAAAAAATTATACTTTGAATACTTGTGTAGAAATATCTAAAGCTTTAATGGTTCTGGAAATACTAAGCTAAATCTTAATTGAGATCTGATTTTTCACCTTGTTATTTTTCAATAAAATCCTGGTTAAACATTGCCAATACTTCGGTGAATTTTAGAAACAACTCCAACAATTATAACATCCACGGTAGTAAAATTTCCAGAAAAAATATCACATAACATTTATCTTCGCTTACCACCGGTTTCCTCAGTGACAATGCATTGTTGTTGAACAATCCTTTCAAGTGGTCGGCATCCTTCCACTGTCCGATAGACCAATCATACACCTAATTGATTTGAAATTAATCTTCATGTTATTTGTAGCTCTAACTAACCGCATCTACCGGAATGTTTCTGGCATTTTTAATATGACCATATAATGCTCCTTGTGCAATTCCGAGAAACTCCTTTAATCAAATAATTTTAACGTACAGTATTGACGGAAACAAAACTGAAGACATTTGAAGTATATATAAAAGTTATGGACGGGATGGGTAACTTTCAAAAATGGGGGTCCCTGATGTTTAGTTAAATTTTAAAAATTGACTACCTTAATAGGGTTTAGTAATGAAAAATGACGAATGACAGAATTTGGGATAGAAGTGAAAAACGTTAAACTTATTTTCAAGCATTTTCGGTTGAAAAGTTATTTTTGAGGTTTGTGCACGAAATGACTCCACGGATTGAAAAATTTTCAATTCTTAAATTTAAAAAAAACCAAAAATTGGAAAAACTTCAGCACTCCGGACAAAAAGCACGAAAAACGCTATCCTACTCCCTAGAAATTCCGTTGTCTGTGCGTTTCAATTTTTAGTTTTATATAGTTTGTTCTATAATCGGTGACCATTTATTTTATTATCAAAATATAAGAATTTGACAATTCCAATTTTATTTTCATAAAAAATAAAAGTAATAAATCTGATTTGAACCAGAAATTTTGAAGAAATATAATGAAAAATAGAGAAATTATTAACCTAAATTGAATATTTGTTGCATGATCTCTTTGAGACCATTGGAAATAATTCAAAAATGTTGAAATTGAATTTTCAATTTCTTATATTTTCATAATAACAAGTCTTAAAACAATTAAATTTATGTTTTTGCATATTTTATTGTTTTACTTGTTTAACATTACTAGAAATATTGATAAAATGATATAATTACGTTTTTACCGAATTTCCTTTTTTTAAATTTTTAGCATCTTCAGAAATAAAACAATATGCCCCTATTGATATATAGCATTGATGAGAGGGACCCCGTTTTTTGGAAGTCCGGGCAGACGGGACCATTAAAAATGGAAATTTCAATACTCGGAACCGGGATTCCTTTTTTTTAGGAAAAATACCCTGGGCGGGGTTGTGGTTGGGGAATCCCTCCCATCACTGATATATAGCTCATCTGAAAGAGCAAGAAATTCTCTATAATCTGTAAAATTTTCATCTAATTTGTTAAGACTAGGTATTAAATTATTTACAAATAAAGCGTTCCTGAAGATTCTGTAAAATGAAATGCGGTAAAAACGTAATTATATATTTCTATCAAATTTTCCTGTAATGATAAACAAGTTCAAATACTAAAATATACATTGTTGTTATTAAAACATAATTAAAAATACTTTAAATATTTTTTTTAAATAATTGATTTCCTATCATAGAAGAGGAACTGAGAAAAACTCGCCAATAAATGCAATGTACAGGCAAAAGAATTAGAACGGAGAGTCGAATCGTATTTTGACCGAAGTGGTCAAGTGTCATCATGTATGCGCTAATTGCAAAATAGAGCGCACCAATTGAGCAAAATACTCCTTTGTAATTTTGTAAAAACTTTTTTTTGCAGCTTATTGATTAGCATAATTAACTGTGACAGAAGATGGAAATGAAAAGAGAATAAACCAAACTATTATATTTTGCTGAAAACCATACAACGAGTGAAATTATAATTCGAATGTAAAAAATGCCTGGCCGTGAAAGTGCGGTCGATATACAATCCAATATATTTTTGCGGGCAAATAATTAAAATTATAATTTGTGATTACAAGATAAGGAATTGAAATAATGCAAATATCTTCATATTTTGCTTCCACGTTAACCGTTAACTTTAGTTAGTAATATTTATTTATTAATATATGATATGAAACATTGTTTTTATTTAAAAAATTGTTGCGGAAACCGGGATTAGACAATATTGACGTTATTGACGAACCGTCAGATACTTCCCGCTTCCCGTGGTATTAGTAAATAGTTAAAGTTAGGTTAATGTTCTTAAACATTTCATGAAATTAATTAAGTAAACATTATTAATAACAGAAAAAAATCTAAAAATAGCCGTCATCCGGAATAGAGCGATCTTGTAACCACAAATTATTATTGAAATTATTAGACCGCAATAATATGTTAAATTGTAGATCTACCGCATTTTCCCGGTCTGTCATTTTTTACATCCGAATTTTACTTCATTTCACTATCATGCAACATACAGTTGTGTCCAAAAGTTTGCGACACCCCCACTAACTAGCTGTTTCGTATATTACTACAGGGCTACAGTTAAAATGAGTGGGACCAGTGGATTCCCCGTCATGAAAAACCTATTTACATAAAATTTTATTAAAATCGGTTTTATTACCGCTACGCTACAGTACATTTACCACAAACAGTGGTGGTCACAGTGATGAGACATCCTTCTATTCTTGATCATTAAATCTTCATTTGGCGCACAAAATGGAAGTTTTTCCAAATAAATAGAGTATAAAAGGTCTGAAAACATGTCTTGAACATGATATCACGAAATGGGCAGCTGAACTCGTTTTTCTCCCCAGGAATGTGCAAAAATTGAAGCCATACGATCACGTTGCGTTGTAAGCAATTAAATGAAGGGCCTTTTTGGCTACGGAAAGACACCGATTCCGAGACGTCCAAGGATTCTATCGAGCAGATACAATTGCGCGGAATGTTTCAAATTCGATGAAGTCGTCTAAACAAATTGGCCGTGATGCTGGAGTTTCGACCTCGAGGCAAACAATTTATTGATTTCTGCGTCGGAGCAGAAATGTGTTCAATCTTGACGGACCGGACGGCTGGAATTCTTATTGGCGTGATTTGAGGAAGGATCCATTGACATTTTCCAAGAGAAACTGTGGAGGTGGAACGTGCATGGTTTGGGGACTCTTCTCGTCAACTGGAACTCTTTATTTGGAATTCATTTCACCTCGAATGAAATCTGCTGACTATCAAGATGTCCTGGAGAAACGTTTAGTTCCATTTCTGGCATATTGCCTTCACATTTCAAAAAGACAACGCCGCCATCCATGCTAGTGCTTCAACGACGACGTGGTTGAGGTCAATGAAAGTCACTGTTATGGACTGGCCAGCATGTTCTCCCAGTATTAATACAATCCAGAATATCTGGTCCGTCCTTTCTAGAAGATTTTACCATCAAGGACGTCAATTAAACACTGTTGCGGATCTGAAAGCCAAATTCTTCGTCAATGGTCGCTGATCGATACAAATCTGATTGGAAGCCTGATTACAAGCATGCCAAGACGAATTAATGAGGTTATTCTGATCAATGGAGCAGCAACAAAGTATTAAATAATGAAGTTAATCATTAAATGTTCCTAGTTTAAAAATGATGTCTCATCGCTGTGACCACCACTGTTTGTGGAAAATGTATTGTAGCGTAGCGGTAAGGAAACCGATCGTAATGAAATTTTATGGAAATAGGTTTTTCATGACGGGGAATCCTCTGGTACCACTCATTTCAACTGTTGTCCTACAGTAATATGCGAAACAGCTCATTAGTGGGGGTGTCGCAAACTTTTGGACTCCACTGTATTTCTGTCAAATAATAATTAATAAATAATTATTGAACAATAATAAATTGAATATTTGCGCAATTGGTGCGCGGTCTTTTGCATTTTGCGCCTACTTCGTGGCAGTGGGGGTGTGGGAATTTTTTTTTCCAAAAAACCATGAAAACTTTTTATGTTTATATACAATGTCAAAATGTTTCTATTGAAAATGTGTTTGTTAGGGAAAACAATTAATTATAAAAACAGTATTTTTTACAGAATACAGAGTCCGGAAAAAAACTTTAAAAATAGATTTCCGTATCCGGAATTAAAATTTAGCCCAAACCCGAGTAGCTGTGTTAATTTAGCAACATTTTTTCCATAATTTTTAGATAGTCTATATCGAATTACCTCTTTCGCTTGTGCGTCAATGATATCATAGTTATCCATTTCAGAATTTTGCAAGACATCGTCATATGTTATTATAATTGACTCGTTCCAGGATGCTAAGAAGTCACCTTAAAGATATATGTAGGTAAATATTCAGTACTATAAAATATATTAATGCTCACCTTGACGTGGTTTGAAAGGTAGTCCACTTTCAGTTTTATATTGAATGCTTCTAGCTTGATGAGTTTTCCATGCGAGATATCCACCAGACAATAGTGAAACTTTTTGATGTCCAAATAACTTAAAATTAATTATTTTTAAAAATGTCAATCATAATTACCTTAAAAACCCAAACGGCATAAGTGCTCCAGATCATTTGGCCTCGGTCATAGATGACAATATGACAGTCATTGTCAATTCCCTGTGATCTTGCAAATCTTAAAAAATGTCTTGAAGTGAAAATTTAAAAAAATGAATAATTACCGTTGGAATTGCAGTGGGTGAACTGGAACACCCGCATGGCTCATGTTTGAATGAAAAATGAGTCGAGCATCTTCTATGTGATCTTTCTCATAGACTTGCTGACTTTTGTCCTCATCGCCGCTAGCTGCTTCCAATATGCAAACTTTCCTCTTAGTTATGATCAATGTTAGTAAATGATTAGGACTAATTTCCATGTCGGCTCGTTTTGACGAATTCATTAGTTGTTCGGCAGATTGCGGCAGTTGTTTAGGCTAAATTTTAATATTAAATTATTTGTCAGTTTACCTAACAAACCAATCCGTATGTTTCTTTTTGGAAGGGATTGAAGGATGAAGACGATGATGATAAGAACACGAAGAAAGTGAGTAATGTAGTGAGTATAAGAACGATTAAAAGTGTTATGGATACCGATATACATATAAGCTTCCATCTTTTGGCATTTGTCTATAAATGGGATATTTTTTATTTGTCTTCAGTATAATTTTTGTTAACAGACTCCACCGCCACGGAATCGCGCCGCACTGCAAAAGACTTCGCACCAATTGCTTGAAAAACAACTTTCAGGTTATTATTATTATTTTGCAAAATCTATTATTGTTATTTATCAAAATATTGATTTAAAGGTTGTATGGTTTTCAGAAAAATCGAATAGTTTTGTTTATATTCTTTTGAGTTTTAAAAGTAAACATTTACTTCAAAAATTTTTAAAAAATCCACATAGCTCTTTCAAACATTTTAATACTATTTTAAGTAGTTTATATAGTCAAAGAAGAAAGGGTGCTTCAGTTAACTATTAGGGTGAACCAACAATTTTTTTCCGATTTCCTATATCTTTTTGTCTAATTGTTCAATCAACTGCAGCAAGTTGAAGGTCTGGGATGGTACTGCGCGAAATTGGTTCAAAAGATTTAACGATGCGACACTGATCTTCTGGACAAGACACATTCAGGCCGACATACGATTCTAAAGTAATCCGCGAAGCTGTGTCCAATCCATCAATAAGTACTCGCAAATTGTCGGCCGAGCTCGATATTCCTCAAAAATCAGTTGTACGACATCTTCACGCTCTTGGGAAAGTCAATAGACGCTGCCGAGAAGTACATCATGCATTGACTGAAATTCAAGCTCAAAAACGTGTCGAGACTTGCCGAAAACTGCTCGAAAATCCACAAGATTACTGTTTTATTTGTAGAATTGTAACTTGTGATGAAAAGTGGGTCTACTTCAGTAATCCGGACAAACAAAATCAACGGTTGGAACCCGGTCAAGTAGTGAAACGTGATCGTTTCTCAAAGAAGGCACTTCTGTGGGTTTGGTGGAATTGCGCAGACGTAATTTACTTCGAGTTAGTTCCAAATGGTTGGACCATCGACGCAGATCTCTATTGTGCCCAACTTGATGCGGTACTTGGCGAGAAATATCCAAGACAACAAGACAGTGAAAAACCGCACACCGCCAGACAAACAAATTAAAATATCACAAATCTCGACGCTATTGAACTTCTTCCACATCCAGCTTATAGTTCGGACCTTGCACCATCTGATTATCACCTTTTCCGATCCATGACACACTTTCGTCGTGGTCGTAGCTTCAATGACCTGGCCGATGTCGAAAATGGGTGCCGCTAGTATTTCGCCCCTAAGAACAAAGAGTGGTACCGCAGCGGGATCGAACAGCTTGCTGATAGATACATTTATAATAAAAAATCGGTAAAAAATGTTGGTTCACCGTAATAATAATTAACAAATTTACAATTGGTTTTGAAAAAATAATAATAAATTTAAAGTTGTGTTTTGTGCAATTGGTGCAAAGTCTTTTGAAATGCGGCGCGATATCGTGGCAGTGGAGTGCAGTTGCACAAGAACTTAAATTTGGAAATTAACATTTCCCCGTTTTTTTAATTTTTTTAAATTTCACAATTTCGATAAAATTTATATTCATGTTTAGAAGAATTGCGGAAAATGGTAAACGAAACCTTTGCTTCTTGAACCTTTCTCATTGAATACATCTGAATAGGTCGATCCATATAAAACGCTCGTTCGCAATTCATAATTCAGAATATAAAATAAATCGACATTTTTGACTCTTATAAGAGTTACTGTTTTTGGGTCAACTCTTAGCAGCACTACTTCTTTGAAAATCTTACTCTTGACATTTCTTAACAAGTGTTGTGAGAATAATCTTGTTTTTTTAATGGTTTTCAATCAGCAATGCTGTTTATTTTTGCGAACTACAATCAAAGGGATATTACGTAACTATTGTTATCAAAGTGATTAATAATTGATAATCTAATCGTTGCAAAAGTGCAAATGTAATGCTTATTAAGTTTTTTTTTCGTAAGCGAAATAAAAACAAACGTTTTTAGGATTGTGAATGGCGATATGAGTAGGTGTCATTGGCGGCGGGATTGGTGGAGGAGTTACAGTTATTGGTGTAACTTTTTGTGGGCGACCCTGAAAACGGAATGATTCTGAAACATATTTGTTAATGGTATTTTATTAATGAAAAAAGGAGTGAAGATTCTTTAAGATTTTCATATTTAATATTAGTGAAATAATGAGCTTCAAAATGTGAATATTATGATAAATTATTTATTAAAGTGACCATCTTTTGTTTATTATCACCATGATTTTTAGACAAACTTTTACGCAATTCACAATCTATAATAAAGTATTATCAAGTTATAAGAAATTGATAATTCTAATTTTATTTTCATCGTAATAAATCTGATTTGATCTAGAAGTTTAGAAGAAATATAATGAAAAACAGATAAATTATTAACATAAATTGAATATTTGTTTCATAATCTCTTTGAGACCATTGAAAATAATTCAAAAATGTTGAAATTTAATTTTCAATTTCTTATATTTTGGAAATATATTGTCCTTTTCAGAGAATTGTGCCTTATGGAAGAGGAAAAATTAAAACAAAATGAGTTTCTCATTTTACCGGCCTTTCTTTTGTGTCTCATCAATGTGTGTTGTCTCAAAAAAATGGACAGCCCACACTGAAGAGGAATAGACGAAAAAGTCGTTTGTGGCAGTGTAGCCGTACATCCGAGGCCATAATTATTTTTTCTTTTTTTGTTTTTCCATTATTCACCGATCCATAAAAATGAGAGTATATTTTTTTTTAATCTGAACCCGAAATTCAGAATTCGGAATTCAAAATGAAAGTCAAAAGTTTGGGAAATAGAATTTGGAAGCTCGATTCCGTAATGAATTTTCAGATGTGAAAATGTTAATTGTTAGTTCACGCAAATGAATTCGTAAAAACAGGAGCTCAAAATTTCAAATAAACCTAACTTATCGTAAAAATTTAATGTTTTTTTTTAATGTGTTTTAACTTTTTTTTAAGAAATTAGTAAAATTCGTTTAAATTTTGCTAAAAATATCATCATTTCAATTTTTAGTGTTAGTTTTAAGCGATAAATTACGCAAACGCCTTCATTCGCACGCCAACTTGAAATCACGATGTTTCTATTTAAACCGTGTCTGACAATTGTTACGTCTTTTCTTTAAAACATTGCTTATATCAAACTAACTAGGCTCGTCTTAAACAATCTAAACATATTAATAATTATCCAAAAAGTTTGATTAGAGCAAGTTTACTAAGCTCATTTTATTACCATACAAGTTGGTGAGCATATCGTCATTCGGTATGGTTTGTGTGCAGTACACGGTTGCTCATTCATCTTTTTTGAATAATTTTCTATTTTTTTATTTATCTTCAATTGTTTAAAAACTAACATCGTCTACTTTTTCCTACCATATATTTAGAATTAGAGAAATTTCTGAGAATTTGAAACGAAAGCTTCAGTTGGCGATTCTGGAGAGTCTTGAAGTTCCCGCTAATTAATTAAATTTATCAAATGGATAAATATAACTGTTAGCCTTATTTAGTCGTTTTATGTTTATATGAAAGCATTTCTGGCATTTGGCATAAAACTCTGGCATATTAGTTTTATATCAGGTAGTGTAAATAAAGTAACTTCTCTACATATTGATAAAAAAAATAATAAATATTTCGCCTTGTCTGTTAAGAATAACCAACATTTTTAGCTCTCAATTTTAAAGCTATCGTAACATATCTTTAAAACTCTAGTTTTGAAATGAGAGTCATATCGTCTGAAAGAAAAGAATATAATTCTATTAGTTTTTAAACAATTTAATGTCCTTTTAGAGATCGGTGCCTAAAATGAAGAGCAAAAAAAGAAAAAATGATAGTTTCGGATGGACGGTCACACGGCCACAAACAACATTTCCGTCTATTCCTCTTCAACCATTTTTTGAGACAACACACATTGATGAGATGTTTCATATTCATTTCATATTTTGTTCCTCTTCCTTTAGGCACCGATCTCTGAAAGGGACAATAAGATAAATTTAATAATACAAAGTCACGACAATTGGAAATAGAGATTTTCCTTATTTTACGCTTGTCTTACAAATTTTACGTATACTTTACACAATTTCTATCTACCCCAGTTTGTCAGCTTTTCCTTAAACTCTCTAAAAATATGAACATCTTCACCAAATTTATTACATTTGAACACGTTTTCTGAGCTCTTTTAGTCGTCTTCCAATTGGCGCGAAAAATTAATCAAAAAATGAACGTCCGTGTGCTGCACACAAAACATACCGATATGTTTTTTTTCCTTAAAATATTTTCATAATGTAAAATCAGAATATTTCGACGACAGTATATATATATATGATATTTTAGCTATACCTTGGTTCTTCTTGTTCGTCCAAGTTCGTCATAATAATAATCGGGATCTTCATACTCCTTCTGACACATCTCCTCGACAGTGTTGTAGACACTTCCATCACGATGGTTTGCCAACTCTTTCCTCGAATTGTATTCATTTTTTGGCTTTACGCCAACTTGCCATTTGTGCATGCTGAAATTTTAAAGTTTTTTTTAATGATTTTGTTCAAAAAAATGGTTTAATAGAATATAGTGTGAACTTAAATACTTATAGTGGGTACTTACGGTATCAGTTCATTAAACTGTTGAAAGATTACGATTTATTAAGCGCATTTTAAATTATTTGATAAAAGCTGATTAATTGATTGATGATCTCAGAATGTGTACTTTTATGAGAATGTTGCGATTTGTTTTTGATATTGATAAAAACTATATATTTATTACAGAATGTGGCAATGCTATAGATGCGGTTTTATATTTTTTAGAAAAAAATGACACTTAAATAGAAACAAATAATGTATGAATAAAATAAATTGGATGATAAACACAAGAATCATGCCTAACGTAGGGAAAAATAGTTAGAATAATTTTAATTTAATACATTTCAATAAACAAGAATATTAGAAAGGTTTTATTGTCCCATAAACACTCCTTTAAATAAAACAGATTGATCTCTTATACATTGTATACGATGTATCAACTATAATCCAACGCTGTCGCTCCCTAATATTATTGTTAACAGTAAATAAGAACTCTAACTTTTATATAAACTTCCTCAATAACGTTAAAAGAGATACAGTATCGGTCAAAAAGTTGTAAACGCTGGGTTTTTAGAGATTTTGAGCCGAAATTTTTACCAGTTGTTTCTGAAAGCGTTAGAAAATTTGTGAACAAGTGCCATATGAAAATAAGCGTTTACAACCTTTTTACCGGTACTGTAGGTACATTTATTTGACAATATGTGAATTTTTTACAAAATACTTAGTCCAGGTGCCATAATATAGGATTTCCGTTAGCTCAAAGCCATCTCTATAAAGCTTTATTTGTATTTTACATATTATTAGAAAACTAGAAATTAGTAATCTTCAATTAGTCTTCAAAATATTGCCTTAAAATCACAATTATAAAAAAAACTAAAAAATTAATTTTAAACAATACTAATGATGATAATTTGAAAAGTATTTTTTATAGTTGTGAAAAAATGTCCTTTTAGATCATTTAGCATAGCAGATTTAATGATGTATTGCACTTGACATACATATGAAATATAAACAAAGATGAAAACAAAATATATACAATCTACTGAATTGAAGTTTTAATACCATTAAGTGAAGTTCCACCACCAGAATATTCTCAATATATGTTTAAATATTACACTTTGCTTGCGATTAACTTGAATTTGAATTTTGAGCGTTTAGAGCCAATAACGTATGCTTTATAAAAACCGCATTATCTAGAATAGTTTATTAACTACAGACACAAAGTATTTACCATTATAATCGTCATAATTTGCTCTATAACATATCCCAATCCACAGATACAGTTTTCTTTAAGAGCTGCTTTTCTTCAAGAACTTAATTACACAAGAAAACGGTGAAAACCCAGATAACTGAAAAATCGTCTTCACAGTGAAAGAAATAAAAATAAAAAATTTGCTTTAAAAGCGAGCAACGTTAATTTTCAAAAACATTCACAATGTTTTGGTACCCCAAACACTTTTCCCGTGTTTCAGAATATGAAGGGGCAGGTTGCAACATTTATGTACGATTATTTTATGCAAGATGACATTTTCGTAGATCCTGAGGACTACATATCAGTCAATGCAAAAGAATATAGAAAGCAAATAGTCGAGAATAAACTTTAAAAAAAGGAATATTGTCGTGGTATAATAATGAGAAAATGTCTTAAAATGAGAAAAATGTCAGGGTAATGTGGCAAATTGAGAGTTGAGAGTTGAATTAAGACTTCAGGACTAGCCAGAATACTTTATCTTTATAATAAAGGTAAGGTTTTGCACGCCAACTGGGGAAGCTTAAACCGAGACTCATTTTACACCACCCACGTTAATTATACCGTCGATATTTTTGTAGACTGGAATATATTTAAGCTTGTCAACAAACCAAACTGGTATATTCACGTGGAACTGTGTAATATGTCCGCAAAATTTTAAAAATCGAGCATTTCAGTTGGTGTGTTTTTGCATTTATCAGTAAAATTTTTGTGTGAAACTGTAATTCAATTATTTCCGATAAATAATCTAAATTAAAATTTTCTAAGCTTTATAATAACAGAGTTATACAAAAAACTGTAATCTTTTCACAAACTTATTTCTTAGAAGATTTGTATGCAAAGTCAGATTAAGCCCGTAAGTATTTGTAGAAGAGTTAAGAAAATTATTATTACTATTACTTGAGGACACCAAATGAATTTTTAAAAACAGTTACTCCTTTAAGAAGCTTAAATGACATTTTCTAATGAGGAATTCGGTATTTAAGATATTTTAAGAAAATAACAACAAATTGACAAAAAAATGGATTGAAAAGTACAGTAGACGAAAAATCGTCATATTCAATAGGTGTGCTTGAGCCTTTCCTAATAAAGTTTTTGTGTGAAACTTGTAATTCAATTATTTTTATAAATAATATACATTAAAATATTGTAAACATTATAATAACTGTGAGGTATCAAAAATTATTTTTAATTATGCATTAATTAAGGATTAAAGATTCCTTGTGAAGCAACTCTGCAGGTTTCAGCCACAATTTTTAGTACGAAATGAACATATTTTAAAAATTAAGTAAAACATACGATTTTCACGGTTTAAAAAACTTTTCGAGAAGTCAACCTTCTCAGATACAATAAAGCTTACGCCTCTGATACCTGAATTTTAAAATCACAAGCAAAGTATTGTAGAAGATTTTTTACTTAAGCACGCCAAATGAAGTCTTAAAAATGTGAGCTCAGATACATACACAGTTATAATTATACTATAAAAGAAACGCTAGCCGTCTTTAGTTTAGAATGTGGCTGAAACATTAAAGTTAGTCGTATTCTGGAACTTCCACGAAAAACCTTATAATAATCACTTGAATACTAGAATATGCGCATTTTCATTAGGCGTGTAAAAGGGATATAACTTTAAACTTGGAGCGCTTTAATTTAGCCAGCTGAAGCTCAAAATTATATGACTTTGATTGGCGAATTGCTGCATAATAATTGCCAGCATCATTTGCGAAATATAAAGCCCGCAAGTGTGCCAAATGAAAATTGAGATTTTCTCATTTTTTCCCAGCAGGTTGTTTGAACTTGCACGTAAACACCCCAATTGATGTGATAATAATGGAGTTAACTAAAATTTTATAGATTTTTTATAATTTAGAGAGAATTTGTAAACATTTAGTCACTTTTAGTCAAGGGAAATTAGATATATTCACTTGTGCCCAACTTGTATGGTAATAGAATGAGCTCATTAAGCATGCTCAAATATAACTTTTAAGAAAGATATTAATATTTTTAGATAGTAAGACAAGCTTAATTAAATTATAATAAAAACTTTTTTGTTATAAAGACGTAAAAATTTCCACGCACTTTTAAAAATCGCATAATCGTTATTTCGAATTAGCGTGCGTAATATTTGTTGATGAATCTTAGGCGAACACATTTAAATAAAACTATCTTAAAAATTGTCAAATTTTACTAGAATATGAATATAGACCACTTTTTTTCGGCTTCCATATTAATTAGCCCCGTACGATAAATAAAATCGTAATAACTGCTTTATTTATTAAGCTTTGTATCACTTCAAAAAGAATTCTCTAAATTAAAATACTTCTGAGGATGTTGTTGTTTGTAAAGATAAAATTACAGATGGCGTGAAATTAACGTATAACAACCAACCCGTTTTTTTATGTTTTAGATTAACAAGCTTATATTGAAGATGCAAAATTAGTACGCTGTTTATTCGCGACTAAATTTAAACATTTTTTGAAAAAATAATAAGAGATGAATCTTACAATGTTATAATATGATAACTGATAGCATGATAACTAAAATATGAAACATTAAAAAGTAGAACAACGAAAGCAGAGCGTTTTCGGTAAAATTAATGAGTCGGAATCGGCAGCTGAACAAAAAAGATAAAAACAATAAGAATTTAGGTTGAAATCTAACAAATGAGTCGATAATGGAAAATTTATTCGAATTGATTATATTGTATGTTCTCGGGCGTTATTAAATAAAATGATGATCTGTGTGTAATTGGTAAATGAGAAACACTGAATTGTAGAAAAATGATGAAGAAGAAAAACGCGCGAATCAAAGACGAAATCTAATCTCATTCCTTATTTAGGGTGATGACACACAACATAAACGGAACGAAATGTGGTTTTGAAATGGCCTATCCACTGGTTAACACAATGTTTTACCCAACTTCAAGGCCATTTGCCAACTTACCTCGTCATTAAATGCACAAATCTTTGATTAGTTCCAGATGATAATAATTAGCAAATAAATTTGTTTTGACGAAACAGCAGAACGTGTTTGTCATGGTTCGTCTTAGAATACCAGTATTATAGTATTCAATATGATATACAGTTTGATATATATATATAAACATTAATGCATTTAATGCCGATTATAGTCGAATAAGATGAGAATGAATGCTAATATTTTTTGCTTTTATTGCTTATATAAGGCGCCAAAAGAATACCACATTTTCAAATCTATTCCTTATATGTACAGAATATAAACCGCGCCATGTAGAGAAAGTGATGTCAGTAAAAATGTTCCGAATTAAAAAAATAAATTGTAACTCCATGGATTATTTGACTCTCGAACTCGTTGAAAAAATGGATATAGATAGCTTATAATTAAATACCATTAGTCCCAAGTTAAACTGATTTTAATAGAAGGAATTTAGAAAGAAACGATGTAAATACTATACACAATAGTTGCAAGGAAATCGATTTTTTGAAGCGGAAGGCGGATGGATTCCTTGAAGAAGATTAAACTAATGGGAATGAAATGTAGATTTTAGGCTGTTATAGAGCGTGTATCTATTATTAGGCTTCCCACACACACGTTCAACTTCCCACACACACGTTCAACATACCAGAAGATTGGAAAAAAGCCACAGAGAGTCTCCTACCGAAGAGGAAATCTAGAAGACAATATCCATTCTGTTCGACAACTCATTGAAAAATTTAATGAATTCAAATTCCCTCTGGAACTAGCTCTAATCGACTTTTCATCTGTTTTTTTTCAGAAATCAGAATCCATTGAACAACAATCAATACTCCTTTCAAGAGATTATTGCGACAATTTGTCTCGGCATCACCAACTCTGTTCATATTTGCTCTCCAAATGATTCTCGATGAATCCGACAATGAGAGTCTGGGAGAAGCTGAAGATATCTGTGTTGATGGAAAGTTTTTGAAACAATTCAAATTGACTGACGACCTGGTGCTAATCGGAAGTTCAATAGAAGAATTAAGCCGGTGTCTAAATCCACTTGAAGGAAAGGCTAGAAAATGCGGTCTAGAAATCAAACCAACGAATAAACAATGACTATGCTACGAAGGATTTTTACCATTCTGCAAATGCGAGCTTAAATTTCCTCTCATTAGAGCAAATACATAACAAAATCGTTCCTTGCTCGAAACTTGGTGGTTAGCTCAGAAAATATTCTTCAAAAACGGACTCTCGACATAAACTTCTTTCACGCCAAGTTCGATGGATTGATTCCCTTTGATTTGTTAGTTTCGAGGAAGCTGCTCATTTGGGTATTGGTAAACACTTGAAAGAAGAAGCCGAACACTCTGGAGAGAGCTGGTCCGCATCTCGACGCACTCAGAATGACAACCGACAATTAAGTAATCAAGTAGTCAAGTTTGGAACTTAAGAAAAAGTTTCTAGAAACTCGCAAGATGATCCCCCATCGGATTGGTTTCTCTCGGAACCGTGACATTGCACATTTTAGATACCTAGCTGGGTTTCACGGAAATCAATTTTTTCTACTGGAAAGCGGAAAACGGAAGATGGAATTCCTCCGTGCATCCCTGGCGTACACCAATGATGAGAAAGACCCGTGTTTGCGTTTTTTCTTCTATTTACAATTTTATAATATTGAATGTGAATGTAACATAGGCAGAATAAGCTTTTCTTTTTTGTCACGGCATTTTTGTTCTATATTAATAAATTGGTTGTTACAAAATGGAAATTAAATCGACATGACTCCAGACAAGTCTTTTTTATTATTCGGAATGTTCCTTTAAACCTGCTTTTTCAATAACCAACACCACGACAATAATGGAATATGAACATTTGTGATTGGCTATCGTAATAATTCGCATAGTTTAATAATTGAACAACAAATGATTTCTTTCTTCTGGTGGAGGTTTCGAGCACATAAGCGGACACCCATTTACTAATCAAGTTTGCCCAGCACTCCTTCGGCCTTCCTGTGCTTCTACAGCCACATCACATCGAGGATCCCATTCTAACCATGAAAATTTGGAAAAGCTTGGCTCGACCCTAACGCCAAATCCAAATGAATATTTTTCAATATTTAAACATGTCTTGCCAATTTACACGTATTATTTTCTTATAACTTGATACGTCATTTTTATAGCCTGTCTTAAACAATCTAAAAAATATGCAATGTGAACATACTTTCTGAGCCAATAAATTAATTATTCGCTTTGGGGTGCGACCCTAACAAAATAAAAAACGATAAGTAAATTCAAGTTTCCAATTCAGTGAGGTTCAGTCGAGGATTTTTTGGTGATATTCGAAATGATGTAAACGGTGTTAAAAAATGAGACAAGTTAGAATTTGGTTTACCAACGCAGCGGTCCCTAAACTTTCTAAATATGAATAATTTATTAAGGAATGATGAGTTATACTTAACCTGAAATATTCGAAAAAGTGTTTTTTAGTTTACTTATGCACTTCAGTTCAAGATTTGTCCCAAAAATTATTTGGAAGCTTGCCAAAAAAAAACGCATGCCCATTTGACAAAACAAATGTGCCTTGTTTTTTAAATTTTTTCAGTTCTTTTTCATATTCTTCATATTCTTCAAATTCTTTTTAGGCAATATTTTATTTGATATTATTTATATTAAGTCACGGAAACACTGTAACAGAGGTTAGTCATACATTAATAAGTTTATTGATATGCATAATATTTAAATTTAATGAAAATAACCAATTATTAGCCGTTTCTGCCATTGTAGAAGCTTTTGATACTTTCCAAATGTTATTAAAAATAGTTGCATACAACCAATTTGTTTCTAAATAATCGGTCACGTTTAATTTAAAGAAATCTTTTACAGAAATCATGCAAATGAAAAAGATGGACAAAAATATGCTGATGGCGTGACCGATCTCAGAGATAAAACCATTGAGTTATCTTAAATTGAGACTCAAATATTTAGTTTTTTCATTTGAAAAGTAATTGAACACTTCGCAGTTTTCAGCGCATTGGTAAGAGCAGAGCCATAAGTTTATAATAATGACAGTCACCTTGTAGCGATGGTTTTTGCGTCCAAATTCCCACCAGTTAAATTATCGAGCGTGCCGTGTCATGAATTGATTCTCAATGCTATTAAGCAACATGCAACAGATAATAAAGATGCCATTATGTTTGTAAGTAGACAAAATGATTTTAAAGTTTAATTTCGTTTTCAAATTCAGATCGATGCTGAAACAACCACAAAGAAGAAGCTATATAGGGAAATAGAGCCAGCTGTGAATAGTTTAGCAAGTGGTCTCATTAAATTGTAGCTCAGAGTGATTTTAAAAAAATAGTAAGGGCATTCTATTTCAGAGGATTCACACCAGGGTCAGTAGCTGCACAGGTTATGCCGAATTGTCCCGAGTTTTTGATAACAATGCTTGCTGTGCAAAAATGCGGTGGAGCAATGTCGAATGCTAGTGCTATTTTTACAGATTGTATGATATTTTATATTATAAATGTATTTTTCAAAGATCGGTGCCTAGAAAAAGAGGAAAAAATGACGGTCTCGTTTGGACGGCCACAAATTCTATTACAATTGTAGCAAAAATTTTGAAATAATTTTTATTCCATAGGCATCGATCTTTGAAAACGATAATTTAACATGAAATAGGCACCCCAACTAATTAATTCACAAGTTTTTAAATCATTTAGAGGCATTTTGCTACACATCAAATGGAAATAGACAATTGTTAATTTTTTGAGTGCATACTAGCTGTTACGTCATTTTCACAATATATTTTTAACAACAATTTAACTAGGATTTTCTTTAAATATCAAAGAATATTAATATCTTTAAAATGTCAGATTTGATCATGTTTTTAAGCTAATTTTATTACCGTAATAGTTTTGGTGTTGCTGTATATTGGATGTTGTAAGTTGAGTTCCTCTATTATAGCTGGATTCCTCTATTCTTAATTTTCCAAAGGAACAATATCTATACAATCAAACACCCATCCTATAATTGATAAAGTTCCTGGGCATTTATGGTTTCCTGAAAGAATTAGGTTACCTAATCCTACTCCAAGTTGGGAATCTGATTTAATTCGTGGAATGAGATGCTTTGAACTCCCTTCTGGGAAAAAGAGACGAAAGAAAACAGAATAGAGCAGAATGAAAAGAGAAAAATGAAAAGAAGAAAAGTGGAGAAGAGAAGAAAAGGGGAGAATAAAAAAGAAAGAAAGAGAAGAGGAGAAGAAGGGAAACTGGAGAAGACGACAAGAGGAGAAGAAGAGAAACTTGAGAAGAACGACAAGAAGAGAAAAAGGAAAAGTGGAGAAGAAAGATAAGAAGAAAGAAAAGAAGAAAGAGAAGAAGAAAGAGAAGAAAGATAAGAGAAGAAGAAAGAGAAGAAGAAAGCTAAGAAAGAAAAGAGAAAATTAAAGAAAATATTAGAAAGAAATAGAAGAAAAGAGAAAAAAGAAAAGAGAAAAAAGAAAAAAGAAAAGAGAAGAAGAAGAAAGAGAAGAAGAAGAAAGAGAAGAAGAAGAAAGAGAAGAAAGAGAAGAAGAAAAAGAAGTTGAAGAAAGAGAAGAAAGAGAAGAAGAAAAAGAAGTTGAAGAAAGAGAAGAAAGAGAAGAAGAAAAAGAAGTTGAAGAAAGAGAAGAAAGAGAAGAAGAAAAAGAAGTTGAAGAAAGAGAAGAAAGAGAAGAAGAAAAAGAAGTTGAAGAAAGAGAAGAAAGAGAAGAAGAAAAAGAAGTTGAAGAAAGAGAAGAAAGAGAAGAAGAAAAAGAAGTTGAAGAAAGAGAAGAAGAAAAAGAAGTTGAAGAAAGAGAAGAAGAAAAAGAAGTTGAAGAAAGAGAAGAAAGAGAAGAAGAAAAAGAAGTTGAAGAAAGAGAAGAAAGAGAAGAAGAAAAAGAAGTTGAATTCGTGTTGAATTCGCAATCCATTGAGTTTTCCCGGCCCGCAGAATACAGAGTCATTAAACAATGTTTCTAGAGGTTTCAAGAGGTTCACCTCACTTCTAAATTAAGAATAGTTTTTGTTTTGAAATGAAATAGTTTTTATCAATATCAATGTCAAATGACAGCTCAATTGAAGAATCGAAATCTGTTCTTATGTTATTCTTATTTTCCCTTATTAAATTAAAAACTTTGTATCATATTTAACGTCAGAAACATTCAGATGAACTTCAACTACAATTCCGTGATTCGAATTGCTCCATTATATTCACTGATGAGGACCGTCTTAATCGTGTACGCCGGGCATCGGATAAGATTACATCGGTCAAGAAGATTATTTGTCTGCGCACATTCCCAATGAAGACCGATTTTCCAGCCAATGTTATAGATTATGCGGAAATTTTGAAAACACCAGAACAGCCGATTAATATTCCAATCAGGTTTGGTTATTTCTAATTTTGAAATTGTTATATTACAAATTACAAAAAGTCAAAATTATTTCGAAACATTTTTGCGCGTTGAAGTCTTTTAACATTTACTTAACGATTAGATACCTTTTTGTAACATCTATTTTGTGAAAATGTTACTCTATTCCATTGCATTATTTTCAGCCTCGATTCAACTGCCCTTTTGCCTTACTCATCTGGAACAACAGGAAGGCCAAAAGGTGTAATTCTAACGCATAAAAATATTACATCAATGCTCAACATCGCTGTCAAGTTTAACTTTAACTCGTGAATATTGGAAACATTTGTCATATTTCAGTCACATGGAAACAGAAGTTAGCAAAGCTATGTTTAAAGAAGATAAACCGGATTGGAAAAAAGAGCACGTTTTACTTATGCTTCCATGGTATCATGCTTTTGGGTTGAATTGTATGTTAGAATCTGTCATTCTCGGAATGACCGGATTGGTGTTTAAAAAGTTTGATTCGATTACCATGCTGAATCGAATTAAGTTCTTCAAGGTTGTTTTTTGCTCAGGGAATGTTTGGCTCTTTTATTGTTTAGTAGGGGTAGGAAAAGGAATTAATCAATCTATTCTAAAAAAAATCTAAACAAATACAAAATTATTAACTCTTTATTCGCTACCCAATTAAATTGTAAAGATATTGATAACATAAAACGCCAAATCAGTCATTTATGTGCGTTTTTACTCGTTTTAGCCCAGAAAATGATTACAGCGAAGAATCTACATGATTTATTGTGTCCTTTTATTAATTTTGGAACCTGCATTTTAGATTTCGAATTATTGATTCCAAATTCATTTTTTGATCCGCTCTTCACTTTCTCTTGTGTTTTTAATTGTCTTAATGTGCACTGATGGCGGCCAATTAAAAATTATGATTTTTAGATTTTTAAAAGCCTACTGCACATTTTCACGTGTAAACTAAATCTTATCGTCAAGGTGTTGTTATTTTCTTAAAATATATAAAATAACGAATCCCTCATTAGAAAATGACTTAATGGGTAATTGTTTTTACAAATTTTGTTGGCGTGTGGCGGTAGAACGAATTTTTCAGACTACCAATGTTTATTTTTTTTTAAATTAAATTTTAGATTATCTACTTTTTTAACTTCGATTCTAAACTTCTAGATCTTCAGTAATCCTTTTACAAAGAAATTGAAAGTGTACTGTCAAGCTTCGCATCAACAAAAACAAAAAATTAATTTTAATTTTAATAATAAATTTTAATAAAATTTAATGTAAATAATATTTTCTGGAACGTTAAAAGAAAATGACGATTTTAATAAATTGTAGGTATTTTTTGTATTGTGCTAGTTCAAGTATTTTTCTTACTTCCCTTGTAAATTGCAGTCTGTTTACAGCATCTATTTAACAATACTTTATTAACATAATCTTCGAATAGCTCGTAAATTATTAGATTATAAAACCCTTTCTCAACTTCAGCACGTCATCTGCAATTGTAAAATGGCAGTCTTGTTAAACAATGTAAATCCACGTACTTCGGTCAAAAAACCACGTAAAAACGATATTCCTACCCCCTAGCACAGGCAAACTGGGGACGGTCCCTTAGCCGAACTGGAAACGACCGGTAAGCCGATCGGTAAATCTAGAAATTCCGTTGTCTGCATGATTTTTTTGTGTTGTATCGTAGTTTTGTGTCTTTTTTTCTCTAATCCTCTTCTATAATCGGTGATCATTTGTTTTAAGAAATATTAAATTTTTCAATACTAACAATGCATATTTTAGGGTTCGATCTTGCTTGGCATTACTGGAAAAATTGCTAAAATGATATAATTACTTTTTAGCGCATTTACTATTTTTTTCTTTTTTAGCATCTTGGGTACGTGAAACAACAACATTATGGCCTCGGTGTTATTGATACATAGCTCATCTGAAAGAGCAAAAAATTCTCTATAATCTGTGACATTTTCATTAATTTAGATAGTACTAAAATTAATTTATTTACAAATAAGGCGTACTTGAAGATGCTAACAAATGAGAAACGGTAAAATAATTAAATTATATCTTTTTATAAAATTTTCGTGTAATGATAAACAAGTTCAAACACTTTAGTGTTATTAAAAAAATAATTAAAAATTAATTGAAATATTTTTAAAATAAATGATTGCCTATCATAGAAGAAGAATAGAGAAGAACACGACACAATAGCACAACAAATTCGATGCGCAGACCAAATAACTACTACGGAGGGTGGAATCGTCGTTTGATTGAAGTGACCGTGGATCTGTGTATCGTGGAGCCACGTAGTTAAATACAAATTTATGTTGTGCTCTTCGATTTTAAAAAAGAAATAAAAGGAAAAATACTATAGAAAAAGAATAGGCCACACAGATATCAATGAAATGATTGTAAATTTTGCAAAATCGACATTTTCAGGTGGCATGCTCTGGTGATCTACTGATTTATGAAGCTTACTACCTTTAAATTTTTTAAGCATACAAATTAAACACTTATTGATCAGAAAATAGTTATGATGCTATCTTTCTAGTAGTCTATATCAAAAAGAGCATATTTAGACATGAACTATTCGGATATTCTAGACTAATAATAAAAAAACTTACATTTCTAACCCCTCCAAGACAATACAGGAGCCAAAACAAACCAAAAGACCGGCATTGTTCGAAACAATTATTTCAGGTTAAACTTGCGTTTATGGTCCCACCAATGCTCATATTTCTTTCCAAAGATCCAATGGTTCCAATTTTCAAAGCCGAACAACACATTCGTGTGATTCTATCGGCTGGCGCCACCGCTGGCAAGCAATTGTGCGAGGAAGTACAAAAACGCTTCCCAAACACGTGGGTGTCTCAAGCTTATGGAATGACGGAAATGGTGCAATTCACCACACTACCGCGGTTTGAAGATGGGCCGTGCTTGGAAACAGTTGGAAGTATTGGTCCATTGTATGAGCTCAAAATCATGGACGATAATACCGAGGTTCGTAATGAGCTTCAGAACAGTTTCATTTTATTCCATTTAGATTACTGAACCAAATAAAGTGGGAGAGTTGTGCTTTCGAGGTCCTACTGTAATGAAAGGATATTTAAATATTAAGCAGTCGGATATTATTGATTCCGATGGATTTATCCATACAGGAGATCTAGGCTCAATTGACGACAAGGGGCGTGTTTGTGTAACAGGACGTATTAAGGAACTAATTAAAGTTAATGGAATGCAGGTAAATTAAATGAATATGATCAATACTGATTATTATTTAAGGTACCACCTGTGGAAATTGAAGATGTTCTACTTCTTCATCCAAAAGTAAAGGATTGTGCTGTTATTGGAGTAAAGGACGAGTCGCATGGTGAAGCTCCAAAGGCTTTCATCGTCAAGAAGGACCACACACTTCTCGAAGCTGAAATTACAGCATTTGTACAACGTTCTCAACGATTTTCGTCTCGTTGACATTATTAGAACCAATTTTAGAAAAACTGTCGTCGTACAAATGGATAACTGGCGGAATTGAATTTGTCGATTCTATCCCAAAACTGCCGTCTGGCAAGATTTGCAGAAGAAAGCTTAGTGAAAGTGAGTTTATCTCGTTTTAATTAGTTGTAAGTGTGTGTCCTTTATTTTAGTGGATTTGGCTTCGAAGAAGACGTCGATGTCTGCCGAAACGACGAGTCCCAGTACCCCAAGTTCGAAGTAGGAAATTCAACAATCTCGGTTTAAGTTATAAAAAATTTTATTCACAGGAGTTTTATAACACATGATATTCATAATACAGTATCACAACTTATTAATATCGTGCTTTAAAATTAACGAAGTTTAATAGTCTTCGTCAAAACTATCTTCAGTTATCATATTATCATCGTCACTGTCATCAGGCTTTTGACAGTAACTGAACGTTATTCGTTTTTTTGCAACTTCTGACGCACTTCTATCGGATTTCCGTTTCTTTGCCATCTGAAAATGTCATTTGATCTATGCAGTGCATTGAAAATAAAAATAATAAATTAAAAGGTTTAGTTTGCAATTGGTGCGAAGTCTTTTGAAATGCGGCGCGCTTTCGTGGCAGTGGAGTGCGTATAATGACGTAGTTCAATTGAAGTGAAAAGTTTCACCTTATGTTTAAAATTTTCAAAGCTAACTTATAAACGTCTAGAATCTATATGATTTTTGTATATTTGAACGCATATAATGAATGATTTGCGTTGATTCAAAATCCAAAATTTCCTCAAAATTATACGAATTCTCTGAAATTTAAGCTTGTAGAACCATAGCTGACTATCAACTTCATTTCATATCAGTAGGCGTGCTTGTTAGGAAACTAACATCGCGTGGAAATTTGTTTTGTCAATTTTTTTTCTCTATATTGTACTTTTCAGAGATCGGTGCCTAATGGAAGAGGAAAAAATTGGAAAATAATATTGGTTTTGTTTAAAACCGCCAAAAAGGACGATACCTTTTTTGAGACAACATACATTGATTAGATACAAAACAGGCACCGTCCAAAAGAGGAAATTATTTTTTCCTCTTCCACCCATCTTTGAAAGTCCAATACGTTGATGAATAGACGTAAAACTTAAAGCCAGTAATTTAACTCACAGTTGAGATTGCTATTTTAATAAAATTGTCGCGGATTTTAAATTGCAACGATTTTGGAAAAAATGTGCTACCGGAAAAATTTTCTTTGACCAAGACATTGACGAATTTGGAACGATATTTGACTATATCCTACCATCTCATAATTTCAAATGAATAAAAATAATACTTGTTCAATATAGAAATGTGGCTTCTTCTCTATGGTTGTATCAGTAGCGTCTGATTTCCTTCTTCGATCGTTGTGAGAACCAATTGATTCGCCGTTGACTTTAGTTTTCATATTTATCGTTCTTTCGAATAATGCCGTTAGCTTTTTAATTGCCACTGTTACAGTTTTTGAAGTGTTTTTCAACTAGAAAACAATTATTGATTAGTATTGTCCTTTTCAGAGATCGGTGCCTAATGGAAGAGGAAAAAAATTAGGATGGAATGAGGATGAGTGTCTTTAAATAACAATAAATGCGCTGAGTCGAACAGTGGCGGTGTTTATGTCCTGTCGTAAAATGAAATGTTCGCTTGTTTATTATTGACATAAACAAGCGAACATTTTAAACAAGCGACGATTTTATTTTACGACAGTACGTAAACACCGCCACAGTTCGACTCAGCGCATTTATTGAAATTTAGGTACACTCAATGAGGATTTCGTTTGGACGGCCTCTCTTTTTAGACGGCCATTCTTTTTTTACGAAATAATGGCAGCACACATTTAAGAGGAATTGAGAGAAATGTTTTTTGTGGCCCCATCATTTTCTCTTCTTTTATTACTCTTCCATTAGGCACCGATTTGTGAAAAGGACTATATAAATTTAATTGCCGTACATAATTGAAACATGATTTGAGCATATCGTGAACTTCTGTGAGCTTTTCAAGCGGGATATGATCCAATGTTAAAGAACACGTCAAGCCGAAGTAGACGTCCGACATCATTTGGAAATTTTGACATGATAATGATGTTCGAATGACGGATTTAACTAATTCCATTTCAATATACAAATTTTTAGTGTTTTCTATTACCTTTTCTTTCTAAAAATTAAAAATTAACAATAAAAGAACTATGATTTTTAGTTAAAAAAATAACCTCCATTTCACATAAATGTGATGCGATTGTACTTGTAATATCAATAAAGCTGATATTTTCACGAGCATCTGCATTCATGTTAATATTTTCCAAGAGAACTATAAATCCACGCATCAGGCTTATTCTGAATTACAAATTTCATTTTTTTCCGAGAGCCAGGATAAAGTCGACTAAAATTCTTTTCTAATCTACTATTTTGAAATATGAAAAATAAACTTTTTCAAGATCATTAGAGCCGAGGTCATTAAAATAAATGAAAATTGAAATAATTGGATTTTTGAATCAATTTAGGAATTTTTGAAAACATTTACGGTAGGCTTAAATGTTTCAACTATTTTGTATCCAGTAAAAATATTTCTTCTTTCATAGCGTGCTTCTGAATGCTTAAAAGTGATGTTTAAGATTTCTCTCGTGAACGAAGCGTGTTTAGTTCGCAGCGGACGCGTTAGGTTTCGCCAGTAAAAGTTATCGACAGATACAGTACCGGTCAGAAATATATACTATGCTCAAAAAAACAATATTTAAGTATTTTTAATGACACTTATTCATTTGTTATAAAATACAAATTCTAAGAAATTGAAAATTCAATTTCAACATTGTTGAATTATTTTCAATGGTCTCAAAGATAACATGAAACAAATATTCAATTTATGTTAATAATTTCTCTGTTTTTCATTATATTTCTTCAAAATTTCTAGATCAAATCAGATTTATTACTTTTATTTTTTATGAAACGAAAATTGGAATTGTCAATTTCTTAGATTTTGATAATATATAATAAAATACTAATCAACTAATAAACACTGTATAAATCTGATGATGATTACATGTGATATTGCGAGCATAACTCTTCACAATGCATTTTATGTTCTGACGGGAGATTCTTCCTCGTTTGCGTTTTAATAAGGTCATTCAATAATTATGTATTTCTAATCAACAATTTCCAAACATTTTAGAATTGTGTGCAAAGAATAAATTTTACGACCGGCACTAGATCTCTATGGAAAGAAATTTCATAAATCTTTGATTAACTCTCTTATAACAGTGGTTCCGTAATTTCTCTATTATAACGACATCCTGGTAAAATTTCCTCCTACAACTTAATTTCCGAATAGAATTATTATACTGTGTGCACGCCAACTGGTATAGTAATAAAATGAGCTAAGTAAACGTGCTCAAATGCTTAGTTAAATTGTCGTTAAAACATGTTTGCTTAGAAGACGCAACATTTTTCAAACCCGTTCACGCAAAATCGAAATAACAATTATGCGATTTTTAAACGTCTGAGGAAACATTTACGATTTTATAAGAAAAACGTTTTTCTACAATTTAATTAAGCACGTCTTGAACTATATAAACATGTTACAATCTTTCTAAAACGTTTTATTTGAGCATGCTTACTGAGCTCATTTTATTACCAGAAAAGGTGGGGTGCACGCTTAAAAATCAGACAATCGTAATTTCCAGTTGGTGTGCGTTGGAATTTCATAGAATTAGATACTTCAAAGAAAGAAGACGAAATCAAATATAAGAGAAAAATCTAACTAATTAATAATGGAAAAATACCTATTGAAATATCTTCTGACCGAAGTTCTACAAAACTGCGAAAAAAACTTGATGGGATCACCATAGCATCGATTTCTTCTGTCGAAAAACCTAAAAAAATAAACCATTCTTAATTACATAGTATTTTTAGAGATGGTTTAAAAACATTTCAATTTCAAATATTCCAATATCATATTACGAATATTTCATATATAGATCGATGCCTAATGGAAGAGAAAAACATTAGGGGCAGAGAAAAGGTCTTGTTTGGACAGCCACACGGCCACTAAGGCCATCGAATATCATCCTCTTTTGTTTCTTATCAATCTTTGATGAAAAGAAATGAAAAGTTTAATATAAAATGTGAGAATGGATGAAATAATAAACAAAAAATTGATAATAAACATTGATGAGAAATAAAAGAGGAAGAGATTCGATGGCCTTAGTAGCCGTGTGGCTGTCTAAACAAGACCTTTTCTCCGCCCCTATTTTTCTCATCCATTATCTCTGGCATCGATCTCTGAAGGATGTAATATTTATACTAAATTAAAGTGACTTTTTTCAACATTTTCCGATGTTTTAATTTTGAAATTTAAAAAACAGAACCATCTTTGACTTATATAATAAAGCTGTGTTACATACACTCTTAAGCAAAATGAAATTATCTTTGGCCAAAACAAATACGTGCAATGTGATAAAAGACTTAGAAAATCACGGGCAGCTTGCAGGGCAGCTGTGTCATCCTGAAAAAAAACATTATAAAAGAAGAATCTGCGGAACTATTACCAAATTAATACTGATATCTTCCAAAAATTTAGCTAATTGTTCAAAATAATCTTCTTCACATTTTACTTCATCTTCGAATAACTTTAACGCTACGGGCCTGTACCCTTTGGCCTTAATAACATTAATAACTGCGTGAATGACAGAAGCCTATATAAAAAGGAAAAGTAATTATGCAAATAAAGTCACGGAAAACCGACCGTCAACAATGGAGTTTTCTCTAATGCAGCGCATATCAGATTTAAGTAACTATCAGAAAGATCAATAATTGCTGAATATGCTACCAATTCTATTCCTTCAAATCGAACTTCTATATTTTCGCTACTCAACATCAACGGGAACTAAAATATTAAAACATCAACCAATATCGATGAATAATAAAAATACTAAAGATCGGAACAACGTCCTCATAAGAACGCTGGATGATATTTCCTCATTTTTACAAAGACCCAATAACATCGATGCACAACGCCGAAGCATGGGCTCTAAAACCAGCCCCTGTTCGCAAGCCGTTTTCACATCTTCACTCAACACAACGCCAGTTTCCGTGGAAATAAGAATCATGTTAGCCTTGTAACAGGTGAGGTCACGAACTTCCTTAAATCAGAACAATTAATTTGAAATGAAGAAAGACACCTCACATTTATATTAGCCTTGTTGATTCCAAATACGTCCAACATTGTTGAAACAAGATACTCAGCGAGATGTGTTGAAATTCGAAGACTAGGATCTTCCGAAACTTTTTCCAATGCTTGCTGAGCTAGTGTTCTGAATTGTTTTTGTAAGAGTTACTATTTCCGGAGAACGAGTGATTTAGGAAATTAGGACCCTTGAATTACATCATTTTGTTCCTCGCAACGTTATGAGTGCTTTTGAAATAAACCTTGTTCAGTAACTGTTTTACAAAACAATTTTTATTTCTTAAACTGTGAACATTATTTTCAGTGTTTTCCTTTGACGCGTGGCATGTCTTTAAACCTTAAGAAACATTAGGCACAAATTATAAAAATGTGCGAATATTTTCGATGAGTGATTTCAAGGAAGTCGATTAAATTATGAGCAAACTTCAATGTGTCAGAGTAAACAATGATTTTTTCGAAATTTTTGACGGATTCGTGCTGGAAACATAATTATTTAATGCATGATTCTTTTGAATTTCTCTTATCAAAATATACGAAATTGAAAATTCAATTTCAACATTTTTACACTCCACTGCCAAGAAACCGCGCCGCATTGCAAACAAGTGACAGTGGAGTATTTTTGAATTATTTTCAATGGTCTCAAAGATAACATGAAACAAATATTCAATTTGTGTTAATAATTTCACTGTTTTTCATTATATTTCTTCAAAAGTTCTAGATCAAGTCAGATTTATTACTTTTATTTCTTATGAAAATAAAAGTGGAATTTTCAAATTTTTATATTTTTGTAATAAATTATCTAGGTTTTCACCATTTTCCGATATCATTAAATTCTTTAAAAAGGAACACTTGAAGAAAACAGTATCTATGAATTTTTTTGGAAATGGGATATGTTATAGAGAAATCTATGACGATTCGAATGGTGTATAGTTTCTGTTTGTAGTTAAAAAACTTTTCGAGTTTTTATAAAACAAACTTTATAAGCCCTAAACGCTCAAAACTAATTAATAATGAACTCTTTTTGAATCGAAATACTGTATAGCGTCTGTCTGCAGTAAAAAACTTTTCCAGATAATGCAGTTTATATAAGAAGCATATTTGGCTCCTAAATGCGCTTTATGTTATATGCTTCATATGCTTATATTACGCTTTAAATGTTAAAACTGTCTTTAAATGAAATTTCTGACCAGGACTGTATTTATGTTATTTATAAGCTCTTATTCGAAAACAAAAACCAGGAAATCATAAATTAAAGTGATTTTGAGCGTTTGGACCTAATAAAGTATGTTTTATAACAACAGGAATATCTCAAGAAGTTTTTAAACTACAAAAACAAGGTATACATCAGGGTTGCACGGAATTCCATCTTCCATCTTCCGTTTTCCGTCGCTTTTCGAGTTCCATTTCCGTTTTCCGTCGTCCGTTTGAAAAAATTAATTTCCATTTCCGTTTTCCGTTTGAAAAAATTAATTTCCATTTCCATTTTCCGCCTTACGTTTGAAAAAATCGATTTCCGTGCAACCCTGGTATAAACCATTCGGATAGTCATGATTTGCTCTATAACAATTCCAAAAACCAAAAATATTCCTAGATACAGTTTTCTTCAAGAAACTAATTACATAGGAAAACGTTGAAAACTCATACAAATTCAAAATTAAAAAGGATCATGCATTAAATAATTATAAATACCGCATAAAACCGTCAAAAAATTTTTTTTGAAAAAATCATTGTTAACACTGCCAAATTAAGCATTGAAATTTGCTCAGTAATACATAATTTGATCAACCTCGTTGAAATAAAAAATCATTCCTCGAAAATATTTTTACTTTGGTCATTTCTGAATCGAACATTTCAATTGGCATTCAATAGGAAAAAAGAGGTACAACAAAAATAAAGAAACAAAATAATGCTAAAAACAATAATAAACTATAATAACAATACAACTGTGTAATTTATGACATACCTATCATATGTAACATCATTAAAGTCGATTATAAACTTCATTGTATCAATGCAGTATATTGCGGTTTCATCCAGCAATTGCCCAGATTCTTCTACCAGATTATAATTTTTATAATACAAAAGACAGTACCTAAAATGTTTAAATAGTTATGAAACATAATGGAACACACTCTTTAAAATTTGAACATATCGTTAAAGTATCTGGTAGCAATGTTCTTATGAATCGTTCCTTGGTGTATTCTGAGTCTTTTGATTTATCCTTTGTCATTTGCTTTATTACTTCAACAATTTGGTTCAAGAAAAACATTCGATAGTATGTCATCTTTATCCACTTCGAAGGGTCCAAGTCTTTTTCCAATTCTTCAGTCGGTAGAAGAGTGAAATTCTTTTTTGTCATTAGATGATTAACCGATTTGTCTTTCTCCTCATATTCCAATAAGTATTCGAGAAACTTGTTTAAATCCGCTTTATTGGTTTCGCGTCCAAACATCTTCTTGATATACCGTATGATTGCAAACTTCAGCTAAAGATAACAATAAAAAATAATATACCAATCAATTTTATTTACAAATATCGCAGTCGCTTCGGGATCCACAATTGGATCAAGGAATTCAAATATTGTATATGGCAATTTAATTGGCTCATCTTCGAGATTAGGTGACAACGATGTTAAAAAGGTTAAACTATTGGCATTATCATCTATGTAATTCATCCAATTTTCAACAAGGTATTGATGTATTACATCTTCCGTTCGTGCTGAAATAATTGAATATATTCAATATTTAATATTGCGATCAATTATGGGTACAGCAAAACTTTTCGTATACTACTTATTGTAAACAGCGGAAGGAATTCTGAATTCCGAAATTTCATACTTTAATTCCGACATTTCTTATTTTCTAAATTGGTTGTTAAATTCCTAAGATTATTCTCTGACATGAGTAATTTTATTTTTTCTCAACTGCGCTCCTTATGTTCCTTTCAAAGGTACCCTCCATGCGATAAATTGACTGCAAAAACTGGATGAAGTGGAATATATTAGGGTGACCCAAAACCTTTTTCCTATTTCAAAAGATTTAACGAAGGGGACACTGATCTCGAGGACAAGATACATTCAGGCCGACAGTGGATTCTGAAGCAATCCGTAGAGCTGTGGAGACCAATCCGTACTCGCAGATTGTCATCCAAGCTCGATATTCTTCAAACATCAGTTGTACGACATCTTGACGTCGCCGGAAGGCACTTCTGTGTGCTTCGTGGAATTTCGAAGTCGTAATTTACTTCGAGCTAGTTCCAAATGGTCGGACCATCGACGCAGACCTCTATTGCGCCTAACTTGATCGATTGTATGATAAATATCCAGAACTGATCAATCGAAAGCGAATACTCCAAGATATTGTAAAACCGCACAGCGCCAGACAAACGAAGGAAAAGATCAAAAATCTCGACGTCATTTAACTTTTTCCACATCCAGCTTATAGTCCGGACCTTGCGCCATCTGATTATCACATTTTCCGATCCATGGCACACTTTCTTTGTGGTCGTAGCTTCAATGACCTGTGTGTGTGTGTGTGTCGAAAACTGGTGCCGCGAGTTTTTCGCCTCTAAGAAAATGGAGTGGTACCGAACAACTTGCCGGGATCGAATAACTTGCCGTTCGGGATCGAACAACTTGTCGACAGATGGGTGCAAGCCATAGAGTCAAATAGACTTTACTTTGAAATTGAATTGTTTTTCATGTGTTGTAAAATTATATTTAAATTTTTAATAAAAAATCGGAAAAAAATTGGTTCACCCGAAATATCATAAGATTCAGCTGCTCAGTGACTCCAAATATGTATTTCATTAGGCCCATATAAATATTAGTTTGGGTACGCCTCGTACTTTGGGTACGCCTCGTACGCTCACCAAGTCCTAATGTATGGCGTATTTGCAATTCCGATTCGAAATTTTATGCATATTTTTATTTACGTGACGTTATTTTAACAATATATTTACTATTAAACAAATTAATTTTGCAGACCATAAAAAAATTTTGTCATATCTAGCTCTAACAAATACTTTCACCCTTTTCTCCTTTTTTGCATTTAATACATTGTTATGACAATCTGCAAAAAAAGGGACGAAGAAGAGTTCTTCCTAGAATTCCAAAGTTGTTGCGTCGCAGTACTGACGCGCCCAAATAAATCGTTTTTCGTGATAAAAATAATTCTGTTCCAATGGCTCGAATGCTTCAACGGATAATGGTACGATCTTCTCCATGAACTTCGACAATATTTCGTGTATCATTGACCCGCCCCCAAAGCGAAACGTATAAAAGAGATTATTACCAATAAATGCTTTCGCAGAACGCAATTTTCTAGTTATGTGATGCAAGCAGAATACAGTTTCTTTATAATATTTCTAACATGATTTATGTGTCTATCAGATTAAGAATTAATATGACTCTAAACTCATGAAGGCGATCATTCACGAACAACCACAATGTTGAAGAGCCTCGGCAATCCTGTTTGCAGCTCAAATGTGGATCCCATTAAACTGCTATAGTGTCCCGGATCGGTTTAAAAACAAGTTATAAGTTCCTGCTCCATTCTAACCGCATGTACTCTTATAAAGTTCTTAAACAAAAAAATTGAAAGAGCGCTGTAAAATTCAGAAAAACTCAGCAAGAATTTCTGAATTCACGAATACCTACGTTATTTTCAATTCTCTTACAGATTCTTTGATTCCGAAAATATCCATCCTAGCTAAGAACTGACAATTAAATTTGACGAACGTATCATTTTTAAAAACTGTTTTATATCAGCCAGTTTTTTTTAAAGAAAAGATAACTTACCGCTTTTGCTGTACCGAAGAACATTTATAAATCTATATCTCTGAAGTTCAGTATAGGATAGAATGTGTACATTTTGTGACAGTTTAACAGCCAACATATGCCGAATCTATAACAAGCATAAATCAATTCATATAAGAGATAATCAAAAACACTATTTTCACACCAAATTGAATGTTCTCAGAAAAGATGCTCATTTTGTAAATTTCAGCAAGAAGCTCATGTTTTTAGATAGTTTAAGACGAGCTAGTAAAAATGACGTGTCAAATTATATGATAATAACACGTGTAAATTAGTAATACACATTTAAATATTGAAAAATTGACGTTTCGATTTGGCGTGATATTTTAAATACAAATTACAATTATAGTTTAAACTTACTACTTTCATTATATAGTTGTTTCCAACCCATCTGGAACTAACGTGAACCGCTCGCCGGATAAAACCATAAATTAAACATAGTGTGCCAATAAAAGATTTCCTGCGAGCGGTTCACATTAAAATCGGATAATTTTTTAACAATAAGTTTAAATTTGAACAAAAAATTACTTTGTTTTCACCGGTTTTTTCAATGAAATCAATGGCTCGGTCAATATCCGTGGAACCTGTTATGTGCACGTGCTTGACAGCAGTATACCGCACATTTAGGTCAATGTCCAGCATACTCTTGGATATTACTATAAATAAAGTTAAAGAAAGAGTTTTAAAAACTTCAACAGTTACGTTTATTTGAAGTTGTTTCTATTCCGTTTTCATCTGAAAAGACGAAATGTGGGTCCATTCGTGCCAAAGCTGTTACAGCAGCCATCCTCACATCACGACACTTCAATAAGTTATTCTTTATTAATTTAAAAATAATGAATTCTGGAAATCTATATACACTAGCTGACAAAAGTTTTGTCACAAATGTTATTTCGGGTTTAACTTTTTTGTGACTCGACCAAATTGGCTGATTTTTTGATATGATAGATTCATATGGTTGTAGATTATTTTACAAATTCCCGCTTGTGATTACGATGATTCTTTTTACAGTGACAAGCGTTTATCGTAAAACGCGTAGCTCAAAGATATTACGCACTTTTCTTGCACTGCATTTTTTAATAATTTTTAAAGTTCAATTATATATTTTTCATAATTTATTGAAAATAGCAGTAATTGGCAACATTTTAGAGATGACTCCACGTAAAGAAACTCCAATTGCCACCCGGCAAGCCGTTATCAATATGAGGGAAAACGGAATGCGTGGTACCGAAATTGCCATGGTAATTTAAAACAAATTTTGCTACTATAACATTTTAAACACTGATTCACATAAAATATCAAAAAATCAGCCAATTTGGTAAAGTAACAAAAAAGTTAAACCCGAAAAAACATTTGTGACAAAACTTTTGTCAGCTAGTGTATCTTGGACTTATAATTGACCTTGTTAGTTATAATATAGTAAAGTATAAACGATCTAGAAAAGATAAAAATCGTGTGCGCATTAATTTAATTAAACACATTCTTATTATAAAAAAAACTTAACTTACCCTATCTCTAACTGCCTTGGATAGCCACCTGAGCCACATAATTAGAACAGATTCACTAATCAATTGATTCTGCTGAAAATCGTCGATATCGTCATCAAAAAGGAGATCATCGTCGTGGCTAATTGGAGGCTCACAAAAAGTGGCACCTAGAATGAATCTTACAAGCCGACATGTCCTCATTCTAATAACCGACAAATGATGAAAAAAATTCTAAACAATAATATAAATATTTCTATATATATATATATATCATTTACATTTTCAACTACACCTATCAAGCCATGTAAAAGTTCTCTACAGTTTTGCTTCGCGCTTTCTATGGCAACGTTAGAAGCGAACATCATGATAACCATTTCGATAATTGTTTCTTCATGCGTTCTTTCGTTGGGATTTTCAATCATTTTTAAAACACCATTAACTATGAGTTGCGCAGTTGGATCCTTTTCACAATTCTGATTTATTATTGAAGACTAAACACTAGTTCACATTAGTTTTTCCTTGAAAAAAACAACTAACACGAAACAGGATTTTTGCTGCCGATTCTACGAGAATTTTATTGCCACCGACCTTTGAGGTTATTACGGTTGTCATAATGCCATGCATTTGATGGAGCAATTGTCTTGAATCATACGAATCTAGATTTAATAAAAAATAATTCATGGATATTTTTCCGTTATTCTACAAATTCTGATCGATCAGTTGGTGCGTTTACAATTTTCATTTCTTGGTTCTGAATAAGCTATTGTACAAAAAGCCTCTATTTCTATAAAGCCCAATCAAGTTGATAGAGCATGCTTTTTCCAATCGAACCTTTTGGAATCTCATCACAAGCATAAACTTATTTTATCATTTTATGGACTTCTAAATTTCTCTAAAAAAGTAATTACAGTACCGGTCGACAGGTTGTAAACGCCGGGTTTTTCGAGCATAACTCTACGAATATCTAACCGATTGCCATGATTTTTCGGTCACTACAGAGGCAATTTATAAAATATCGAAACAGTAAACAAACCGTACGCATACAGTCTGACGCATTTTGCGACTTTTCGAAAAATGGGTTTTTTGCATATTTTTATCAAACTGATTTTTACTTTAAAATTATCAATGTTTCCAGTGTTTTTTGTAGTTTTCAGTTTTCAAATATGCCTACAGCTGTTAAAAATTGTAACTTAACGATTGAGGAGCAAAAAGCCATTTTTCGGGGACACCAACTTGGTGCATCTCTGGTAGATCTTGCTTCTCAGTTTGGCGTAAGAAACCCGTGCATCTGTAGATTTTTGAGAGATTGGAAGAGCCAAAGGATGTTTCACATTGGCCGTCCACATGTCGTCTCCCTGATATTAACATCGTGCGCGTCTCCAGAACCAATCGCAGGATGACGGCGCCTGCCATTTCCCCATCGACCGCGACCGCCCAACGCCGTTTGAGAGCTGCTGGAATCAAGGGAAGACGTCCAGTAAAGAAGCCTTTAATTTCAGATAAGAGCAGAAAAGCCAGAGTTGACTGGGCGAAGGAACACCTGAATTGGACTCGTCAAGGTTGGTACCAAATTTTATGTTCGGGCGAAAGCAAGTTCCTGCTTTTCGAAAGTGACGGAATTCAATGGGTACGGCGTCCAGTTGGCTCCCGTTATGATCCCAGATACCAGTTATCATTTTCCAACAGGACAATGATCCAAAACAATTTGTAAAGGTACAATAGATTTTAATTTTCTCAAATATTTTGGAGTTCACGATTGGTACTCGTGCCGTAGAATTGGCGTTATGGACTGGCCCAGCCCTGTCACCTGACCTGAATCCAATTGAGAATTTATGGGAAGAGTTGTAGAGACGATTGGCAGGAAAAAAGTGAAAAATGCGGAAGAGAAGTACCAGCAACTGGTAGACGAAAGAAAGAGAATCCCATTGACAGTAATCTACACTTTGCTCGACTCCATGAAGCGCAGATGCCAGGCGGTCATTGACTCTCGTGTAGTATTAGTCCCAATTTTTTATTTTTTATATGTTATGTGTTGAATAAACGTGTTTTTTGGAATTGGAAATTATGATTTTTTGAAACATTAAGTACAAAATTCAATTTTTTCCCTAAAAATATGATTTTTTCTTATTTTTCTATGAAACTTGTCCACAAATTTTCTAACGCTTTCAAAAAATGGTAAACCGGCTCTCGAAAAACCCAGCGTTTACAACCTTTTGACCCTTACTGTAGATTTAATTTTTTTCAAATCAAACAAAACTATAATTCTAAAGAGATCCTAACAAAAAACTCGAACAGATTTAACTTCATGATTCAACTACTAAATTAATTGAACCTGCAAATATGTTGTACACTGCTAGTAAACTTTTCAAATCCAAAAACTTCCATTGGCGTGCATTAGATAATAATCTTAAAATCTATTGAAAAGTTGTAATTTTGGACGTTTATCTAGGAAAGGCGGAAATTGCTCCCGTCGGAAAATAAATTGCATATCTGCAAAAAACACGGATTATTACACTATTTCATTTTAAATTTCGATTTTTTTCATATTTATAAAAAAAAACTTTTAAAAAATCAAAGATCTCAAAAGAATCGAACCAACATATTGTCGTGGTGTAGGTTGATGAAAAATTAGGGGTAAAGGAACATACCGAAAAAAAAAGATGGTCTCGCTTGGGCTGGTGTAGATTTAATTTGCAATTTGTTTATTATTTCGCTTTTTTTCATCACAATTTTGTTTCATTTTGTTTTCTCTTACTAAATTGGTTGTTAAATAAACATAATAATTATTATAATAAAAATTTTTGGTATAATTTATTAAATTTAGGATCGAAATAATAAACAAATTGCAAATTAAATCTACACCAGCCCAAGCGAGACCAAATTTTTTTTTTCGGTATGCTCCTTTACCCCTAATTTTTCATCAACCTACACCACGACAATAGATTTTTCGTGAATCAAATCCTCTTCCAGGTATGCTACGCATCCTCTATTGTTTAATTAATTAATCCGTTGAAGTTTGAGGAAGTGTTTTAAATTATAAGGTGTAATAATCCGTGATTTCTTTTGCGGAAATGGATTTTATTTTGGGACGAGAGAAATTTCTACTTTTCCTAGATTTAATAACATCCGTAATTTTTTGATAAATGAAACAAGAACAAATTTTCCGCAAAACAATACAACAGATATTTGAGACCAATCCAATAATGAGAATTAGAGAAGCAGAAAATCGTCAAATTTTTTAACGAAGTTACAGTAATTAGACAGTAATTATACACAGTAGTTACAGTAATTACACAGTACAATTGTCCATAAATGTCCATATCTTACCCATAGTAACTAAACCACTTTGACCATTTGTACATTCCAAATCTTGATATTTTTGTTCACGAGCTTCACACTTTATATTCATTGTTTGCTCGAACCTATAGTTCACCGCATGATTCGACATCTGTACATGACTTTAAAACATAGACTCATTTAAAAAAAAATATTCGATTTTTTACCAATGATCGTTACCAATTTAGAATTAAACATTGCATACAAAAGTTTATAACAAATAACAAGATGGCAAATTTAAAAAATACATAAGAACAGTTACATAAAAACAAACAGTATACAGCTACATTACTAGATAACAACATATTATGCACAAAAACAAGATTAATTTAATTAAATACATAAGACAATTATTTTAAATTAACAATGTGAGCGGCCCTCTGAAAAAATTTTTCCAGGCGAGCAAGTATGGGTTTACCAAATTGATATTGACGGATATACGCTATGTGAGGTCGAATTATATTTATCAGACTGTAACTCTGAGAAATCGAAACTATTTCAAATAGTCTTTGAGCAACATAATTGGCATACTCGTCTTTCATCATTAGTACAATAACTGGTCGATTTCTGAACCCAGAAATAGAGAATTTTTAAAATAGTGGAAACTTACAATTCGGACATCGAACAAGCTGCTCTAACAATGATCCCTTTTTGTTGCATAGTGCTGTTTATTAGACATTTCTCCACAGCATTAGAAGAATATTTTTGCGATGAATACTGCAACAGCTTACGACTGACCTGAAAACCTCATTGAATTAAAACTTCAGTTTAGTTTACTAACCAGCTCAACAGTAACTTTCATGTCTTCGCTAGTTCCATAATCAGCTACATGCTGAATTACATAGTTTCCATATTGGTGCTGAACAATTTCGTCAAAGTTAGCTAGTATTCTTTGGATAATTATGCGTCTCTGCTTTCCGTCGCAGTTTTCTAATACTCTCTGGATCACTCGACAACCATATGTGTGAACAGACATACGGTAAATCTTTAAATAATTAAATAAATTTATCATAAACACTTAATATACCGTATTTTGTTCTTTAAGAAGCGCATCGATAATAAATTGGATTCTATCTGATTCCACTTTTTCCACAGCCTTTTGCACAACATGGTTCCCGTTTTGGTCTTCCATGCATTCCAAAATGTTCTCTCGTAGCTCAGAGAGTATTTCCATCTTCAGGTTATTATCAACTCTATCTAGTGCCTTTTGCAACACTCTACAAGCGTACACCTTCTTTGAGTAGTTAAATATGTTTCCTTTTAAAGCGAAAATTAGTTGCTGCCAGTGGTATTGATTTCCATATTCGAAAAGTTTTTGGATAACATAATTTCCAAATATATCATCGACGAGTAAAGTGGCATTTCTCAATACTTCATTGAATACCATCTCCTTTTCTTGTTCCGTACATGTATCAAGCTTTTGTTGGATAAAGCGAGATCCGATTTGGTCTTTAGCAAACTCAAAAACGAACCCCTCGATATCGGACAGCCGTGAAGTTTTAAAGAGAGGCTCATTAGGTTTTAAGCGATTTCTTGACAGCACACTTTTTACGATGTTTTCATTATAACTAAAATTGCATTTGTTAATTTAATAAACAAGGATAAATGCATACAATGGTTGAATGTCGGTTGGTGTAAGAAAGTCAGTATGTCCGTTATCAAATGGTGGGTTTTTAGTAGTTAAGAAGCTCGAGAAAAATCCTAAATATAAGTTAATATACACAGCATTTTATTTTAATTGAAATGATTATTTTCGCTAGCTTTTTTTTCTTTAATAGAAGCTATTATAATTCATTTCCAACAATGTGCACAAAATAGTTACTGCAAAAAACCCGCCTTTTAAATGACCAAGAGTAATATTTAGAATTATAGAACATATCGCTAAAAATAAATATATTCGTCGCCAAATGCGATTCGATTACCACCGCAAAATGTGACGCACTTTTTCAATTATTATTTTTTCATTTAATTTTTAAGATATGGTCTTGTTTATGCTCGTTCTACACCGTTTTTGCTTAAATTAATTGAAGAATATGTTTTAGATGTTGTTTCAATCGTAGAATAAATGTGGAAATTAATAATAACCATAAAAATTAACAGAAAAAATAATATTTTAAAAAAGTGCGTCACATTTTGCGGTACTAATCGCATTTGGCGACTACTATAATAAATTTTATAATTATTATAAAACATATTTATTATTTAAACATATCTTATTATCACTTACCGTCTGTCACGACAGAATTGTTAATATACGGTAATACACTGTTATAGATGTTATTGAATAGACTGGGCTCCGTGTAGTTTGCGTTATTATGACCTATGGCATTACTACCAGAATTGGTGACTTCAGGTAACTAAAGTAATACTTGAAATATTCTTGTTATTAATCATGAAATCATAAGAGTTCGTAATATCTGATAAATAGTTTTTGTTGTAATTGTAAAAAGAGAAAAATAAAACACAACTATTAGCAGCCTTAAAACAATATATCTCATGAAACCAGCATTTAAGATAAAGCTTTAACATTATTTTGAATATTTCATACGATCGACCAATTAAAGCTTGTATCACAATAACCTATTTAAGACTGCAACAAAAGATAGCGTTATTGTATCAGAAGAAGATAAATAACAACTTTGCTTTAAAAAAATGAAGAAAATTTTTTAGAGGTTGTTTCAGTCGTGGAATAATTGTGGAAAATAATAATACTCATAAAAATTAAATGAAAATAAAAAATTGCGCCACATTTTGCGGTGTTAATCGAATTTGGCGACGACTATAACTAATTCAAATTTGAATAAAAGTTATTTTAAACTATCAACTCATAATATCACGATTTACTCTGACGATTCCTTTATAAAATTACGTGTGATTTAGGTGTTCGCGATTCGAATGTGTAAAGCTGTCGAGAAACCTATAAATAAAAAATACCAGGTATAATTTAAGAAAATACCTTAGGCGATCCACAGACAGCGTCTACAATACGATTAGCTTCACTATTATGTCCTAACGAGTCAGCCGATGATGATACAGATCCATAAAATGAGCATTCAATGCTTATTGGCTGACTCATCTGTGAGTTTTGGATTATTTCTGAAACGTTCTCCTGTTTATGAAATTAGAAAGACGGTTTAAATATAATATTATTCATTTCAGAGATCGATGCCTAATGGAAGAATAATAAAAGAAGAGAAAATGATGGGGCCATAAAAAACATTTTTCTCAATTCCTCTTAAATATGTATTGCCCATAATTTCGTAAAAAAGAATGGCCGTCTAAAAAGAGAGCTCATCCAAACGAGATCATCAGTCCATTCTAATATTTTTCCTCTTCCATTAGGCATCGATCTCTGAAAAGGACAATAATTAAAAACTACTGAAGAGAAAACGGACACCCATTTATCACAACACAGAACTTGAATATCGTACTACCATAATAATTCGCATACTTTAATAATTGCACACCAAATGACTTCTCAAAAAAGCTTTCAAAAGCGCATCTAAAAAACTAGCAAAATCGTAATTTTTATTTGGAGTGTAACGATATAAATAAAATTAGCCTAATTTATTTATAGCGTAACTTAAAACACAATTAAAGTCACAAAAGATACACAAAAGGCAACTCTCTATATTTATAAACGCGCAGATTTTTGCAATTCGTCGTAAAAATTGAAATAGTCCATAGAAATGCATTAGAACTTCTACTTCTAGGAAACTCTTAAAATAATGGTTTCTTCTAAGAATTACTTTCAGCTTCAGGCTCCTCTTCACTTAGTTATTTCCATTTGGAATGTTAATGTATATTTTTTAAAATCACATTTCGAATAATTTCCATAGATATACTAACACATTATCTAACATTAAAGAAAACTTGTATATTGTCCGTTTTCATCTTCGATCCAAAACTCGAAGAGATGATGGTAACATTTGAATAAAACATTCTCTACAATCATAGGACAGTAGCGACAATATTTTCATTCTTTATTTATTTATTTATTTAATTACACTACGTGTGCTAGGCACGTAAATATAATTCACAATAGAATAAGCAAAAATGATAGTCTCGTTTGGACGGACACAAATAAGTTTCCATCTATTACTATTCTATTTGTGTTGTCTATTTTTAAGACAACAACCATTAAAGAGGAATGAATTAAGATGTTCTATAGTGTATTTCAAAATAGTTGACGACGCAATCACGCTGCAAATGCGGCATACTAATTCAAATTCATTTTCAAATCGATTATTTTATTCCATATAAGCAATAAAAACTAAAAATGTCACAGAAATAAAATAAAATTGAACGTTTATTAATTAAAAATTATTAAAATAATCGATTTGAAAATGAATTTTAATTAGTATGCCGTATTTGCAGCGTGATTGCGTCGTCAACTATTTTGACATACACTATATAGTATTAAATAAACAGAAAACCATACTAGTGAATTTCAGTTAAGAAATAGTTACGAAGTGGAACTGGAACGTTCAATGGTTACTATTGCCTAACGGAATGAATATTATAAAATTAATAAATTTACAATTTTTAAATCCTTATATATTGATAAAATATTAGCATTAACTTCGTGAATATCCATTGAGACCACACATATTTCTTATCCAGTTTAGATCTACCCTACTGAATTTTTTTATTTCACAAAATTTAGGATATTGAAAATGACACGATTTCAATACAAATTCAAACTTTAATTTGGAAACAATAAAAATTGAAACAGTCCATATACATTGCAAATATAAAAAAATAAAAAATAATAATAAATTTGCGAAAAAAACGAGCCAAAAACTTAAATTTTAGGCCAAATGAAGAAAACGAAAAAAACCTTAAAAGTGCATCTAAATCTACAGTAGCATTTTCGTGGTGTGAAAACAAAACAATTCTGACAACCTCCCTTTATATTCTACATGTGCAGCATGCGGAATTGAGTTACCTAATAATAAAAATGTTTATCAATTATGCTAATACAGATTACAAAAGTAATATAAAACGTGAATAAAATCGGTTAGGAATATTATTTTTTAATTAATCGACGTTATAAGGTAACGAAGAGATTCAAAACGTTTGTCATGGTTTGCCATATATATGAAACAGTTATTAATTGCAGGATAAGCAGTAGCTATGGAAGATGACGAGTAATACTTTTATTTTCTTTTTCTTGTTTATGAAAGATAATATAAGCTGTTCTATGTTTGGTAGATGAATTTTATCAGTGACTGCTAAGACTCTGGGTGAAAATAATAATGCAGGCGACTGGTCACCCGGTTAATTTCATAAAGCCACCAAGTGGTTATTATTAGGCAATGCAACCCTTATTAGGCGATATGACTTCCCAGTAGAAAGACAAAAAAGTTAAGCCTTTTTCTGGCAATTCGTTATATTCACTTGCATGCCAACTGGTATAATAAAATGAGCTCAGTAAACATGCTCAAATCCAACTTTTCGACAAGATATTAATTGTTTTAGGTAGTTTGAGAGAAGGTCCGTTAAAATGCAGTAAAAAATATTTTGCCAAAATTACGTAAACATTTTCAGACACCCTGAAAATCGTTATATCCAGTTTCCGTGCACTTGGGACACAAATATTTTTATAGAACAGCTTCTATTTATATTTATTAATTATTTAATAATTATAAAACTTTTTGACATAAATTTGAAACCATTTTGTGGTAGATTAGCGTAATTGATATATCAAATCTCTTGGGGCTGGTACCAATTTTTGTAGTTAATCATAGATTGAAATTAAAAATGATACAATATTTTATAGGCACGTCAAATTGTAGCTTAACGCTAAGAAATATTTGAAAGCTCTCCTATATTGTAATATTTCGATAAAAAATTACATTTTTTTTTAAATGAGTCGAAAATAATAATTATTACTAATTGGATCCAAATAATAAAAGTTACTATATTGAACCGGAGCTCTAGTAAGAATAATCTGGAATAATAACTGCGATACACGTTGAAATAATTAATTTTGAAGCACAATTACTTTCAGATTTGTGGAAGAAAAATGTAAACCTGTAGCGAAAAGCGTTCCTAAACCAGTAAATAAAGAACCAGTCATTAGTCGAAATAATGTAGAAAACGATAAACGGAATACAAATGTCAACGAGGAGAAGAAAAAATCCGATGAGCTAGTAAAAAACGTTGGAAGCGAAGAAGAAAAACAAGATAAAGGTGAAACTGGAATAATGCTAAAAAAGGGCAAATCTGCGGATATGGTGAAGAATGTGTCTGCGGATACGCCGAAGAATGTTTCTGCGGACGACGGCGAAAAAATCGTTCCAAATAAAAAGAAATCCGTAGAACAATCGAAAGTTCCATCCATTGAAGACGTTGAAAAACAGCCGGAGAAAGCGCCCGAGAGACAACCTGAAAAGCAGGCTGAAAATCAACAAGATAAATCGAAGCATGACGATGTAAAAACGGCTGGTGCTGAAGATGATAACCAAGAAAAGCAGGATAAGGAAAAGCCATCTGCCGAGGTAGTAAAAACTGCTGGTGGAGAAGATGGCGAAAATCAAGATAAGATTGAAAAGAATCAATTGGTAGAACCCGTAAGGGTTATGCCATCAGCCGAGGACGCAAATCGGAAACCGAATGATATTGACTATGAGGATGAGAAATCAGCGGTATTGTACATTTATTTATTATTGATTAATCCTTTTATAATAGCTGCCGAAATCTCAAAGGAGCAAACATGACGATAAAGAAGAAAAATCCGCCTTCAGGTCTTCACGTCGAAAAAAGAAGAAGAAGGCGCCAGTGCAGGATCCGAATAATGCTGTTGGGCAGATATGCAATGATTTTTCTTGGGAAGATGAGGTATGTAATGTCTGAAAGAGGTTTCAAGCAGCGGGAGAATGGTGTCGAATGGTTTGGTGATTTCTGTGGGGTGGAGGGTCTATGGGAATCTATGGGTGGTTTGACCAATGTATCTGAAAAGCTCTGATTACGAAGGAATATTTTTTCATTCCCACAATTTGAAGGGAGTTCGGGATGTAGATTTCTATTGGAGATAATCTTGAATCAAAATGATATTTTTATGTCTCCTTTAGTTTTTAGTGGTTAAAAAATTGGATATTCTTCTTAAAGATGCAATTTTGATTTTGATTATGACTTGGCGGAATATTTTATTAGTATCCTGAACTATTTTTTTGCGACAAAAACCGAAACGAATACGGTTTTTAAAAGGATTTTATTTATAAACTTGGCCGCCTGGGTATAACTTTCATAACTGAATATCTTTTATGCGGCCATATATGCGTAATTAAATGGGATAATTGTATTTTTTAACAGAATGTGTTTTTAATTGAGATATATTTATTCTGGGATCAGCCAATATTTATAAATTTTCAATAATTAATAGGCAACAAAGAAGAAAAAGAAAAAAGTAAAGGAAGATAAAAAAGGAAAGGAGAAGAAAACGGATAGTATTCGTGAAAAGGATCTTAAATCTGCTCGAAAAATGGATGGATCTGGTCGTAAGAAAAAGGTTTCTGCACCAATGGAAGAAAAGAGTTTCCGTCGAAAGAATGTTAAAGCATTCGCCCCGACAAACGTTAAAAAGAATGATGTGGGAGCATTTTTAAAAAAGAAGAATAAACATGTCCAAAACTTCCTTGCGAGCGCGAATAAAGGTTCGACCCTAAATTTTGTTTCCCTTTAAGTTACGTATTGAAGAAGGGTTCTGGAAAAATATTGTAAACAAGGCCAAATCTACAATCCAGTCTCGACTCGGAAGATATGATGATGTATTTAACCCGTACATTAATATTTTTTAATCTATCTGATTTTCATTAACATAGAAATGCTGAAGTTGCTGATAAAGCCTTAGAAGTACATATTGATCATGCCGAGGATATTGAAATTCCGGAACCAGATCCCAGGTATAATGAGAACAATGGACAGCTATTTATTAAAGTTTGGTATATTTATTAGTATATAACTTCCAAATTTATTAATAGGGTCGTCCGTTTTGGTCACAAAAAGACGAGCGTCCTCCGTCCGCTAATAACTATGTCATGACCGTGGCATTGCGTGATTTATCTGAAGGCAAGTGGCAGCTACAGAATTTATCACAAACTCCGTAAGATATCATCAACTCTGGTTTTACCAATAAATGCATTTATTTGAAGGAAGGATTTGGATATATATAATTCGATGGAAACTATGCAGGGACGAGATGCAGAATTGTTTAAGAAGGATAAAAAAGTAACATTTATGATTTAGGAATCAAATTAGATCTGGTACATGTCATTAATTGGGTGAAAGACAAATTTTCAAAAACGAAATCCGCTATGAAAACTTTATTACAAATTCCGGAAATTTAATCGTTATTTTCAATTTTAATCGAGAACTAATATATAATTTTCTGAGTGATTTGAAAAAATACTATTTCATAATTAAAATCGAAGAATTCGGGATGAAATTTAGAAAAGTAATACGGAAACAAAAATTATAAAAAAAAAAATTGTACTTCCTTAAAATTAAATTTAGATCCTCAGCAACACTGTACGTTCTTTAATAACAATGTATGATTTAAAAGCTAAAGCTAAAAAGGTTACTAATTAATAAAACATCAAAAAGATACGTTTTTCAAGGGTACACTGACAAGTGAAAATTCAAGTCATGACGCGCCGAGCTACAATAAGAACAAGATAACATTTATAACGCCTCATTATGCCATTCAATATAACAAGTTATACCATATTTATTATTAACAAAAAACACAATTTCAGGCGGAATCGCTTAAGTCCAACTAGTAAGATCAGTTTTACCCCAGGACTAAAAAAAAAAAAGTAACATTTTATTAAAAACAAAAACAAATTATCTATTGCAGGAAAACTGTGCGAGGATGATATTGTTTATGGTGGTCTTATTAATAAATTGTTTAAATATAATTACCATTCGTCATCATCCTCATCTGAAAAATTCCAGTATATATAAAACTTCACACTAAGCATACCTATTTTTTCTTGGGCAACGTTACTATTACCTTGAGAGTTAAGCTGATTTCTACCGAAAGACTGATCAATTTGGGATTCACTGTCTCCACGTAACCCGCTGAATGTCGTCCGACCAAATCCGTTCTCTTCCGAAGTTATCATTTGTGATCCACCAAAAGTCTTGCGACCAAATCCTTCATTTTCACGTGGTTCGTTTTCAAATCGTCTCTCTTCCGAAGTTATCATTTGTGATCCACCAAAAGACGTACGACCGAATTCTTGGTTTTCACGTGGTGCGTTGTCAAACCGTCTCTCTTCCGGAGTTATCATTTGTGATCCACCAAAAGACGTACGACCGAATTCTTGGTTTTCACGTGGTGCGTTGTCAAACCGTCTCTCTTCCGGAGTTTTCGAGTCCCCAAATGTTGCACGACCAAATCCTACATTTCCACGTCTTTCATTTTCAAATCGATTTTCTTCTCGATCAGTAAATTGTGAATTGCGATTTCCCTGCTCTCCACTATCAAATTGACTCTCTTCGGTAGTCATCATCTTTGAGCCGCCGAAGTTTCCCCTCTCTCTTTTAAGTTTGCTCAAATATTTGGGAATGGGTCGATCATTACAAACAAGCAACTAAAATTAAAAAAATAGAATGTAGTAATTTGTTTTAGTCATATACATCAACGACATCTTTTGCTAAAAAGTCATCTGGGTTCAAAAAACTATATGCAGTTCCTTTTTTTACTCTTCCTGTACGACCAACGCGATGAATGAAAGTATCCATGTCATTAGGCATACCAAAGTTAATGACTAAATCCAGACCTTTGATATCGAGACCCCTTTAATTATAAATTATAGTACAAAAATACAAAAAAATTAACCTCGAACACATATCCGTTCCAACTAATATATCCAGTTGCCCAGCTTTAAATTTTCCAACAGTTTTCTCGCGAATATTTTGCGGACGGTCGCTAAAATTTTTACTTAAATGATTAAAAAAGAATAGAAAATTTGAAAACAGAAAAATCAAACAAACTATTTTTAAAGTTTACTTATTCTTGGAATACTGATTTTTATGACATTAAAATTTTATCTTTTGCATCGTTTTCGATGTGTAATGTATAGTCGAAGATTGTTTGACAATTTGCCAACTAAGGCTCAATTTTTGCTGATTTATAAACAAAAATAATAAGAATTAATTATTTACCTAAACTATTTTATCAAGATTTTTAGTGATGGGCGTAATAACAACTAAAAAAACGGAATGAAAATTTTACTACGGCCGTAGCTATGTAAATCGTAATCAAAAATTGATTGGAATTTTTTTACCAAACGTGGAAATGTTGAATATCACATCCGTAATGTATTTTCATATTTGTAACGTAAAAATTGATCAACGGATCATATCTATTATAATGTGTCAATTATAAACAACTTAAATTTATCATAAGCTTACTATTAATCATTGTTTTTCGAAATATTGATTTAGAGATACTCAACTAGCAACAATATGACGCGCAATTAGCAATTTTCTGGACGGGTTAATTTAACATTTAACACGGGATAAGATTTCATGTTTAAGTGCAACTTTACAAAGGGGTATTGCACCTTTCAGCGATCGGTGCGTAAGAAAAATGGAAAAAAATAAGATGGTGCTCTCGTTTGGACGTTTCCATCTCTTCCTCTCCTTCTTTTGTGTTGTCTATTTTTTTGAGATTATACAAAAGATTGACAGGCAAAACGAGATCATTATTTTTCTTATTTTTCCTCCATTAATAAATTTATATTAAGCATAAATATAAATAAAACCTTTTTTTATTAAAGAAAATTACCCGTTAACACTTTCGGCCAGCAATCTTTTATGATGTAGCTTCAACGCAATAAAATCGGATTGTTGTTTTGTTTTAACAAATATCAAGGTCTTCTTTGAATTATTCTTCTTATAAATGCTTTCCAAAAGAGCGAAAAGGTCATCTAACTTTTCCTCCTCGTTGTATGGAATAAACTCCAGCGATATTCTAGAATTAATTTTATTTCCCGCCGAAGTTAATACACAAGCCACACTAAAAAAAACTGTTTAATTAAGTTGTAGGACATAATCTCACTCTTTTTGATCTGGAGCACACTTCATTATTTTTTTGGCTATATTCTGCACTTCTTCTGGAAACGTAGCAGACAATAGAAGTGTTTGGCGTCGTTTATTTGTCTAAAATACAGATGTTAAAAATAATTTAGTTTAGATATAAAACTTCATTAAAGTCTTCAGATGATATAATATAATTAATATGCGAATTTTTGTCCCTTAAATCGTCTAAATGACGATCAGCTTCATCAAGAACAAAAATTTTGAGATGTCTAAGAATAATCTGCAAAATTCAACAGTCATGATTTATATTGGAAAAATAACAATACATCTCCATTATCTATGTATTGAAAAATTCTACCCGGAGTCCCAACCAAAATGTGGCATCCCTTATGAAGGTCGTTTAAATTAGCTTGTATATTCATCTGACCATATGCTAATCCAATCTTACATTTAGTACCTGCAATACAGCATACAGTCCATACAGTAATGTGTTTCAGAATTCATAATTTAATACTTAAAAATTATTATTGAGATTCTAATATGAGTTATCATATATTTAATAACCATAAACATGATGTAGATTAAAAACATTATACCTGATGAATATCTTCGTAAATCTTCATAAATTTGAGTTGCAAGCTCACGAACCGGAGAAAGAATTAAGCAGATCGGGTGCATTGGTTTTGACCCTTCACTTTGCAATATGCTGAGCACGTTGTGTACAATTGGTAATCCATACGCACCCGTTTTTCCACTACCGGTTTCGGCTTGTGCTATCAAATCAATTCCACTTAAAACTAATGGAATAACCGCAGCTTGAATTGGTCTTGGTTTCATGAACTTCATCCTTCTCAAATTCTCCAAAATGTGTTCATTCAAGTTTGAATTTTGCCATGACGTTAAAGTGACTGGATTTTTTACATTTAAAATTTCAGGTCTCTGATCATCAGACATATTTAGCTGTTCAACTCCAATTACGCATTCGTCGAATAGGGTTTCCTCATCACGATCCTCTAAGATCCACCCCCGTGGCAATGTATCTTTAGGTCTATAATGCGAATCATCAAGCCCTTAATAATTAAAGTACTTTTATAAATAACAATTTTTACAAACCCATATGATTATTGAAATGATTTGGCCCGGTAGACCCATATCCGCGTCCTTCGTCATTACGAAAATTTCTACCATGGCCACTGACACTTCTAGTTGCACCACGGTAGCTTTCTTCGTTTCCGAACTTACTGCCATACTCTCGGGTTCGCCCACCATTATTCATACCATAGTCTCGTCCACCATTGTTTCCGAATCTTGCGCCTTCGTCTTCATGGAAACTTCTATTATTTCCACTACTTGCAAAGCGTCCACCATTACTCCCACCATTGGTTCCTCTATCATTTCCGAATCTTGAGCCGTCACCGTTGTTGAATGCTCTATTATTTCCACTTCTAGCGAATCGTCCACCTTCATTCCCACCATAGTCTCTTCTACCATTGTTTCCAAATCTTGGGCCTTCGTCTTCATGGAAACTTCTATTATATCCACTACTTCCAAAGCGTCCACCATTGTTTCCTCTATCATTTCCGAATCTTGAGCCGTCACCGTTGTTGAATGCTCTATTATTACCACTGCTTCCAAATCGTCCACCTTCATCCCCACCATAGTCTCTTCTACCATTGTTTCCAAATCTTGCGTCATCGTCTTCATGGAAACTTCTATTATTTCCACTACTTCCGAAGCGTCCACCATTGGTTCCTCTATCATTTCCGAATCTTGAGCCGTCACCGTTGTTGAATGCTCTACTATTTCCATTGCTTCCAAATCGTCCACCGTCATTTTCACCATAGTCTCTTCTATTATCGTTTCCGAATCTTGAAACTCCGTCATTGTTGAATCTTCTGTTTCCAGAGCTTCCAAATCGTCCACCGTCATTGCGACCATAGTCTCTTCTGTCATCGTTTCCGAATCTATCAGCATCTACACCTTTGAAATGTCGGTCATCCGAGTTATTTGACCTTGCGAACTCTGAAATATATTATAATCAAATAATCAATTAATCGATTATTAGCAGACCATTAGTATATGAATCGCGATTATCTACTTTTCCTTGAAAACCTCCTAAATAAGTAATTAAAACAATCAAACGTTTGAAATCGGATATTAAAGAAGTTGTTTGCTGCGGCTTGCAGAAATACAATTCATTCTAAAATTTTTATTTTCTCAATAAAATCAACCATTTTTGAATATAAATATCTCATTGCGCAGCCGTTCACGGTTGTGACAGAAACAAACTTCGACTTTTATATATTAACGTTAATTTTATATTTATCATAAATTATAAATAAAACTAACCGTAATTTTCTCGAAACATATCCCACTAAAATATACATTAATACATTTGGTGACCATTTATCAAAAATATGAACCCGAAACGAACAACGAACAAATAGAAATCTATACATATTAAAAAGGCTTTATTAAACAATTCAAAAAATACACTGACATTTTGATTTTTAAATATAAACTATCATAATTAAAATTACATGCAACAGTTATTTAACAATAAAGTCGATATATATATATATATATATACTAGCTATATTATACCAAGTATAAACATATAATCCATATAACATAACATTTTCATTTCGGAATAAATATATACATTTACAAAAACAATGAGCACACCGGTAATAGGCAGAGTAGTACGGCACGAGTTTTAGATACATACCAAAATAATACACATATCAACCATTAATTTTTAATTATCAAGTGAGTCTATAACTTAAATTATAAAGGAGGATCACGCTTTAACTTCTCTTGTTTTGATTGTCTCAAGGTCGTAGTTACCTGAAAATAGAATCAAGAGCATTTTTCATCGTGCACGTGATATATCACGCGTTTAATCTATCAAATAATAGTCCAAATCCGAGAAAACTTTCTTTTCAAAGCAAACTAAATAGTAAGAAGGAATATTTAAAAAAAAAAACTTCAGTCAAATAATCACGATCGGGTGCGATTGGTTGAAAAGTACAATTTCCTCATAGTTTTAAAAAGAATTCTCAAAGCTTTTTGGTCAAAGTTCGTCGATTTAAATCTTATGTTAGACGCTTTTATAAAAAACAATTTTTAATTTGAATTTTTCGGATATGAATCACACAAAATAAAACAGTATGAGCGCTACATAAAATGAATGTAAACTAACGAAATGTGGATCACGTGAATATTTGACACTTGCTCGCCTTTATTGTTCTTCCACGTTATTAATTCATTTAAACCATATAGTGGACGCTGTAGTGGAGTTTAAATTTTTAAAGTTGCGCTAAAATACATATAGTCGTCGCCAAATGCGATTACCACCGCAAAGTGTGGCGCACTTTTTCTAAATATTATTTTTTCATTTAATTTTCATGATTATTTTCTTGTTTAGGCTCGTTTAGGCTCGTATACTTTTTTTGATTAAATAAATTTAAGAATATGTTTTAGATGTTGTTTCAATCGTGGAATAAATGTGGAAAATAATAAAAATCATAAAAATTAGATGAAAAAATAATATTTAAAAAAGTGCGCCACACTTTGCGGCGGTAATCGAATTTGGCGACGACTATAACTTTAGGTATTTTAGCGCCTAAAATTTTTCGCTAGACGCACATTTAATGTTAGAGCCAAGGACATGCAGTTCAAAAATTTCCTTCACATAATTTTGCCTAGAATCAAATTTAAAGTCAATACATTATCAAAATCTAAGAATATGAAAGGTTTGATTTTATCATTTTTGAATTATTTTCAATAGTCTCAAAGAGATCATGAAACAAATATTCAATTTATGTTAATAATTTCTCTGATTTTCATTATATTTCTTCAAAATTTCTAGATCACGTCAGATTTATTACTTTTATTTTTTATAAAAATAAAATTGGAATTGTCAATTTCTCAGATTTCGATAATATTTGTTGACCATTGTGACCCATTGTTGACCCCCTCATAGTTTATTGCATTACTGTTTAAAAGAAGCTAACAAAACACATCAGTATCAAAATTTTTACAAAAATCAAACCATCCATACATAAATTCCATAAATTCAGATTTCACATACTCGTTCTCTTAAAATACTCTAAACACAATAAAAAATATTATACTACACAAACTTGAAAAAATAAATTTGTTGAAATGTTGATCAATTTCATTGATCTTTCTTCTTTTTTGTGATGTTTTCAGTTGGTGTGTGAAGGTGGTTCCCGTCTTCTGATTCTTCAGCTCCCTTATATAGTAAGATTCGTAATTACTAGTGAAAATTGCATTTATGGAATTTATGGCGAAAATATTTTTGTGAAATGTCGTACTTCGAGGAAATTTGTGTGTTCTTTCCAAACGTCATGCAACAATAACTCATCGGCTTCTAAGCAAACTTATGGTTGAAAAAATGTAAACTGTCAATCAACTATATAGTAGAAATTATCTACAGTAACCATATAACGCTGGTATTTTCACAGAATAAAATATGCCATTAGCTTTCATTAGTCACCTTTGAATCCACATTTGGAATATCCATTCCATTTTCTACCTTTCTGGATATTTTTTCTCTGTTTTCCTCTTCATCTGGCTGAATTTCCGATGGTTGATTTAATGCCCCTGCAGAAGACGGTCCCTTAAAATTATTGAAATATGCAGTAACGAATAAAAATTCTAACAAGTGGTAATGATGGAACTTCAAAATTTCCTTCGTGAACTTTTCTCATGTCTTCTGTTAAACTTGCAACCTCATCTTCTTTTTTCAACGTTCCAATTAATGAAGCCATCTGTGATGCTGATACTTTCATATCCGTGTGTTTCTCAAGTAGTTCGATAAGCTTTAATAAACCCAGTTGAAATAAAATAGAAAAAATAAATTAAACCTCTAGAACAAGTTGTCGATCCACAATTCCATCCTCATCTTCATCGATTGATTTTAAAATCATTTCGATACGTTGCTTCTGCTCATCATCTTGCTTTTCAAGGGCCCTGTTCTCTTTAAATTTTGATAAACTATCAATCACGTCTTGTATTTTCACTTGTCGCCTCCTAAAAAAAGGAATAATCATATATCCAACGACACGTAGTGATTTATTTTCATTTAAATACTCATTCCTTCACTAATTATTCCTCAAAAATTGTAATATAGTATTCTACTGTAAAAATATATCGACACATTAATTCAAAAGATTTAGTTAACGGATTCACTAACTAAATCTTATGTTTCTTGTATATACATATATTATAAAAAAGCTTACAAGATGGTCTTTCACCAGTCTGACTAAATTAGATTCCACGTTGGATTAAATTTTTTTAACAAAACGGTACCTAATAATATTATGGCATAATTTTATGTGATATTATAAAAATGTCGTGAAAAAAAAAACTTACTTCTGTAAATCAGCGTCACCGTCAATGGCCGGATCAGATATTTGCTCTTCAATCGACCTTTTCTCATCCTCCAGGCGCTGAACTAAACTATCAACATCTTCGATCATTGTATTAAGCTTATTCCTTAGTCGTTTAGCAACTTTTGTTTCGGCAAATGCACCATCCAAAGCATGAATTTCAAACAAATCCTGAAATGACGTAATTTTAAAATTTTTATTTAAATAAAACCTCGGTATGTTCAATAACTTTCTCCTTCAGTTCAATGATATCATGCTTAGCTTCGTGGATTGGACCACCAGTAATAATTTGCTCAATTGAAGATAAATCTTTATAATCTACCTATAAAAATTAATTAAATATAATATGCAAGATTTATTTTCACCTCGATATCCTTTTTCTTCTCGTTAACATTTGAACTAGTTTCTACAGAAATGGAAGGCTCAATATGTTCAGTACGCAGCTCTTTTGAAACCACTCCCGCTGCTTCAACAACTTCCGCGATTTTCTGCTTCTCCAGCTCCTCTTCCTTTTGTTTTTTCAAAATTACAGCCTTCTCTTCTTCGGCTCTCTTCTTTTCAGCTTCCTTTTCTTTCGATATAGCGTCTTCAATCGATTTGATCAATGAAATACGAGCTTTGTGATCAATAGTTCCTCCTTCAATTTCTGTCAGCTTCTGCTGGGTAGTTTCCGATATACCTAGAACAAATGATGAACGTCATTATAATAATTCCGTTACACCTTCTGGTAAATTCTGCATAATTGCTTTGAGTCGGTCTGGGAACGCAACTTCTTCAGGAAGGAAAAGCGTTCGTGATAATAACAACAGAGACGGTGGGACTTTATCGTTAAGCGACAATTCAAGCCATTGAGATAATTGATCTTTAAGCCTTTGCTCACTCATACCGAGAGAACGCATTCCTCGTGCTCTACAGGCTTGTTGTAAATCAATCGAGCTTAATGCATCTACTCCTCCTTCAGACGCAATTTGTTTATCATCGGCTTTTAATTCTCTGATTTTCATATTCAACATGAATCGCAATATTTCAGGGCTTCCTAGTGAATTTAAGCCCATCAAACGGCAAAGGGATCTAAATTTAAACCATTAATAATAACAATAATAACTCATTCGGAATATGTATTGGGTATATCGTTTCTGTGTTATTGATAATATCATTACAAAAACTTATGTACCTTGACAACAAGGGACACCCAGAGTAGAAAATGATAAAATAAATTTACTGGGGTTTGAACAACTGAATTATTTTTTTCCTATTTTGTGTTTACAGGCAAATATATCTTAATAGTTCATACCTCAGCTGTCCCATTCCCAAATTATCCAAAGTTAATTCGTCTTCAAATAGTTTTGAGAACTTCAAAATTTCTTTGTTTGAAACGTATCCGCCCTCATTTCTAGCCTTCTTAATAAACTTGGCGAATTCCAAAGATTTCGAATTTTCGTTAGATTTTCGTTCAAGACCAATTTCTTCTATTGTGTCTTGTAAAAATTTTGCCATTTCAACCCGTAACTTAACTTGTTTCCGTATTTTTTCTTCCTAAATCCATGAATTAGTTAATTGATAATAAATTAAATATAACTTCTTTGCTTGATTCTTGGAAAGTACTAGGGAGCATATTTGGAAAAAGTTTGATAAATATGGGCAATGCCAATTCCATAAACGGTACAATGATGAAAAATGAGAATGGTACTAGTCGGAATAGATCAGAAACGGTTCGTACGAGTTGTTGTCGTTCTCTTCTTGTAAGAGTAGCTCCACGGAGAACGCGCCACAAATATTTCGCACTAACTCTTGTTTCTAACGCAAGGAGTCGAAATCCGTGGTAATAATGTTTAATTTCATGAATTATCCTATCCTTTAATGGTGGTTTTGCTTTTACAACATCAGCTTGAGATTTAAGCTAAATATTATTTTAGGTTATTAATGAAATCAAACTAAATACCAATGACAGTTTTTGTGCATCTTCGTCTTGTTTTTGAACTTCTTCACGTAGCATCTTCAATGTATGTTCAATTTTGCTACGATCTGTGGATACATATCGGACAGCGTTACATACTCGGAAATTATTGAACTCATGAAAGTGCGATCTAAATAATCATCAATATAATTGTTTAATTTGAAAATAATACCTCGGTAATGCAAATTTATGTGCACTATGTCTAATATATTGTGATCTTGTCAGCAGTCGAAAGCTCATCACAAATTATTTATCTTTGTGTGATATTTCAACGTTTGAATAAATCTAAAAAGTTATCACACTTTAACATAAGTTATTGTTAGTATTTAGTGGAAAATCGATTTGTTGTTTTTCACTATAACCTATGTGCGTGAAAAACACAACAGAGGGAAACTTTATATTTATAATTATCGTGTTTATATATTCTATATTGTATAATAGTAAAACACGTTTGCATTTATAAGTTTAACGTTAATGTTACTAGTGAATTGAAAAGAAAAAATAAATAAAAAATAAATTATGATTTAATAATAGTCAATGGAGCACATTAGATTCCATAAAATAAAATTTTATCAATTGCAATTGTTATTATACTTGTTTTTGGTTTATTAAACGCAAAAGTCTTATGATGTTCAATAATAGTATTTACAGCTCTAGATTTTTTCAGCTCTAGAGTTATAAAAATTTGGCTGGCACCTAGCCTGGAAATATCTATCCCTGGTGAATGCGAACGCGTCGGAATGATATATATTTTCATTTTCAGAGATCGGTGTCTAATGGAAGAGGAAAAAATTAGGATGGAATGAGGTTCTCGTTTGGAAGGTCACTTTTATTCGGAATAACGGGCAGCACACAAAGAAATTGGAGTGAGATTAAAAACACACAAAATCCAGGATCGAACTGTGGCGTTGACGTGACTGTGTTTACGTATAGTCGTAAAATAAAATGCTCAGTTATTTTATATTGTTTCGAACTGTTTTTCTTATTTCTAATTTTAAGCGATTAATTGTCCAGATGATCATCAAATAAATTAATTCTATCAATATTACGAGATATTTCATTTAAAAAATTTAACAATATTAAGAAAAAAATATTGCGAAACAATATAAAATAAGTTCGAATTTTATTTTACGACAATACGTAAACACAGTCACGTCAACTCCACAGTTCGATCCTGGATTTTGTGTGAGTTTAATCTCACTCGAGAAATTGACGAAAAAGTCGTTTGTGGCCGTGTGACCGTCCATCCGAGACTATAATTTTTCTTCTTTTTCGCTCTTCCGTTAGGTACCGATCTCTGAAAAGGACAATAGAGCTATAAATTAAGTTAAAATATAACGATATAAAAACGAAACTTTTCTCAAGCTCATTAGAGCCATAGTTTGCACGCTTAATTGTAATTTAGTGGAATGCGTTCGGATTGACTTGTGTATAATTTTTAGATGATGTAATATATAAGTTGCCCAGATTCGTAACTCACATGCGAAATAAATAATCCATAATTTTTTTTCTGTACTGTAAAATTTAATTTTTCCCGGATTTTCCATCACCACGTAACGAATAAATCTACATTTTTTTCAGATGATTTCAATAAAAAATCTGCGGCAAGTCAGATATTTCTGTACAAATAAAGGTCAGTTTATTTTTAAAGTAATTTTAATATTGTGTTTCCCATGTTATAATATTATCAAAATGTAAGAAATCGATAATTAATTTTCAACATTTTTGAATTAATTTCAAATGGTCTCATGAAGCATATTTCCAATTTATTTAAATAATTTCGCATCAATTTTTGTTATATTTCGTCGAAATTTACAATTAACGTCCTATTGGTTATTTTTATTTTTTATGAAATTAAAATTATAATTATCTATTTCTTGCAAAAATGTCAGTTTTTGAATTTTGGAATCGAAAAAAGGGGCGGAATCTGTAATTCGAAATAACATTTGGATATACGCAAACCGGAATCTGGAATTCCGAATGGAAAAATGGCCAGAAAGAGTAATTCCGCCCATCTCTGATGTATATAGTCCTTTTGATAGATCAGTGCCCAATGGAAGATTTAAAAAATTAGGATGGAATGAGGTTCTTGTTTGGACGGCCTTCTTCTCATCTCTCATCTCTCACAATGTGTGTTGTCTAAAAAAAGGGCGGCCCATATTGAAGAGGAATAGACGAAAAAGTCGCTTGTGGCCGTCTGACCGTCCATCCGAAACTTTAGTCGTCGCCAAATGCGATAAACACCGCAAAATTTGGCGCACTGTTTAAATATCATTTTTTTCATTTTTATTTTTATGATTATTTTCTTTTCTATGCTCGCTGTATACTGCTTTTGCTTAAATAAATTGAAGAATATGTTTTACATGTTCTTTCAATCATGGAATAAATGTGGAAAATAATATTTAAAAAAGTTCGGCACATTTTGCGGTATAATTTTTTCCTCTTTTTGTTCTGCACCAATCTCTGAAAATGATTATATATTAGGATTGCACGGAAATTGGTTTTTTTCAAACGGAAATGGAGATAATTTTTCAATTGGAAAACGGAAGATGGAATTCCGTGAAGAATATTCAACTACTGGGAATGGAATGAAGCTTATATTACTGCTGTGGAGCGTGTCTCTATTATTTGGCTTCGCACGAACGCATTCAACACGATTTTGACGGGAAGAAGAATGTCAAAAGATTGGAAAATAACCAAAGTGAGTCTCCTACCAAAGAGTAAAGATGGTCTAGAAGACAATATCCATTCTGATCGACAACTCATTGGAAAATTTAATGAATTCAAATTCCCTCCCTCCTCTAGAACTAGCTCTAACCGTTTTTTCTTCTGCTTTCGGCAGAATCTTCCATGAATCGATACCTCATTCTCTAAACGAGAAGGTTGTCTGGAAAAACTGCAGAAATCGGAATTCATGGAAGGACAAACGATATTACGTTCAAAAGATTGATGCGTTAAGTTGACTCGTCATCACCATCTCTTTACTCTCAACATGATTCTCGATGAAAGAGAATGTGGGTGAAGCTGAAGTTATTCGTATTGATGGGAACGTTTTGATACGACTCGAATTCGCTGACCACTCATCGTACGTGCGTTGCTCTATGGTTGCCAAAACTTGACCATGTCAGGAAGTTCTCGATATCTGATTTCACGCGAATGTGGGTGGCTCGATTTGGCTTGGAGGAAGCTTAGGGTGGACATGTCGCAAGGCTGCAGGACACGAGGCGAGATTCCACGCAGATTAAAAAAATGGTATATCATATGAATAAAGTATCATTTCCTTTTTTCTTCACTTGGAAGAAATTGAAGACGTAAAAGAAGACAATTTACAAAAGAGGAGTTGTCGACAAGTTCTGTGTAGTATTATAGCTTTATTATACACGAATAGGCTGTGAATATAATAAGTAATAAAATAGTGACTAAAAACTGTAGCTTCCATTGCCAGTATTTCTTCACTAAATTCCGTCTTAAGACGGTCGTCCGTTTTCCGTTAGGAAAATTTATTTCCATTTTCATCTTCAGTTTGAAAAAAATCGATTTTCGCGAGACCCTGATATATATATATATATAGAAACTATTTTATTTCCAGAGGTATCATCAAAATATTTGGATGTGGTTATAACTGGGACAAAATCGAATATTACGCTGATTCGATTGAATAGAAGAAGAGAGATGAACTCTATTAATACATCGTTGCTACAATGCGTATATCAAAATACTGTTTTATACTCATATAAAATATTTTTAGCTAAACCACGAGTTAAAAAAAGCGGACGCCGATAGTAAAATTCGTTCGATAATAATAACAGGAACTAATAAATATTTTAGCAGTATAATTAAATTTGCAAAGAGATGATCGGAATTTTAGAATTTTAAATTCCATTTCGCAATTAATTATATTTATTTTGACGAAAACTTTATTCTCCCTTCTGGTCCTCTCTTCAATTAATTCCAATCAATCACTTTCATTTTATAGTCGGTGCAGATATCGGTGAAATGAGTCGGATGTCTCCAGTAGAACTTGAAAACTCAGGTTTTATAGAAAGTTTCAATGAAATATCGACTATACGAAAACCAATTATTGCAGCTGTAAATGGGTAAATTAAAATAACTTTACTTACAATTTTTATAAATATTCAGGTACACATTCGGTGGTGGTTTAGAACTTGCAATGGCTTGTGATATAATTTATGCTGGGGAAAACGCTATATTTTCTCAACCAGAAATAAACATTGGAATCATACCAGGTGCTGGTGGAACACAACGTCTTCCACGAATAATCGGAAAATCGCGCGCAATGGAGTATATATTAACGGGTGATCGATTCACAGCCGGAGAAGCGCTACATTTCGGATTAGTGAGCAAAGTTTTCAAGACTTCCCAATTATTAGAAAAATCTGTTGAATTAGCCGAAAATATATCTAACGTTCCCGAGGAATTGACACATTCAATTAAGGTGATTGTTTTTATGTCAATTATTATAAGTTTGAATTTAGAAAACAATATTGTCAGTTACCACAAATGCACCATAACAAAAGAGGACTTATGCCCAGTGGTTCGAGTGTTTATTTTTATATTCATTCTTATGATTATTTATATTTTTATATCAGGGAAATGAGGTTTTTCTTAAAACTAAAATGGTTAAGCCATGAACAGGGAAAAGAAAGAAATATGTGGATAATTGTAATTTATGCTTAAAAGATTTAAATATTTTGTAAACCGCTTAGCAATGTTCATTTGTTAATTTGTTTAAAAAGAAGATATGGTTACGGTAATGTTAGTATACGAGATATACGCCGAAGACAGCCAGTTGAAAAATTGCCTTCACCTAAAGAAAGATTGTGGTGTACTGTATATATACAGTACACTACAACAGCTGTATAGTCATTGAATGTTTCATATTTAAAAATCATAACTTTGCTCAGAAACCGATTCAAATTTAAAGTAAAGTATATTATTGCTTGCTGTTGTGTCCTCTCTCAATAAACCCTTAGGCTAAAAAATTCCGATGCGGGTATTCGAGTTATTCTTTTTTAAAGTTTTTCTCTTTATAATATTGTCCTTATCAGAATGAAAAGGATGGAATGAGGTTCTCGTTTGGACGTCCACTCTTTTGTCTCTCATCAATATGTGTTGTCTCAAAAAAATGGGCCACATTGAAGAGAAATATACGAAAATGTCGTTTGTGGCCGTCCATCCGATATTATCATTTTTCTTCTTTTTCGTTCTTCCATTAGGCACCGATCTCTTAAAAGTATCAGTTTTAAGCAAATTTATGGTTTTGTTAAACTTTAAACTTTAAATCGGCTATACAGTAAACTTCTATTACCGTAACGAAGTTATGTTGCATTTAAAAAATGCAGAATTTTACGAGGAAAGAATTTGGCAACTTAAATTTCGAAATATGTGAGATGGAAAATAAATAGTTTGTGAACTTCTAATTATGGCAAGTTTTTTTTCCTCTTCCTGGTAGCAGCCCAGCTTTACCTCAACGATGATAGATATTAATAAATGACTAAAATTTATGATTTAACATTCAACATCCCAAATGGAATGTTTAAGTTGGGGGTTCGAAAAAGATGCTCATGTTGCAAAATTCGGTAAGAAGTCATATTTTAAAGATGTTTTTAAGTAGGGCTACTAAAAATTACGTAGCAAGTTATATGAAAATAATACATGTACACGTCAAATTTAAATTAATGATTTGAATATATAAACATGCACACCAAATTGAACGTCCCATTCAATTGAAATATTGAAATGGACATGACCTTACTTTTTTTTAAATAAATATTGTCCTTTTCAGATATCGATGCCTCATGGAAGAGGAAAAAAATTAGGATGGAATGAGGTTCTCGTTTGGACGGCCTCTCATTTTTCTTTAATTTAATTTTTAAAATTTATATGAAAAAAAACAAGAAATTTAAGTCATTATGATGATATAGAGAAACATATAGGAAATTTTTTGGTATATGACACTATGCATAAATTTTCTTTAATCGCTTAATATTAATAGCCATTCACGAAAACTATTATACGAACAATATACCTAAAACATCGAAACCTCTATTTCTGAACTGTTTGAGTCTTCCATCTGTGAATTGGGCACACTGATGTTATTATTAGTCTTCCTGAAGGATCATGCATTAACGAATATGTAAAGAATTTCGAGAAGATGTTACAATAACGATTTTTGCAAAAACAAATATCAATCAATATTGCACACAACAGAGCGTGTAATTATTTTCGTGAAAGGTATCAATCGATAGATAATTTTTTGCTTAACATTATGATATGTGTTTCACAAGAAGTATTACACGTTAAGGTAGGAAATTTTTAGAATTTTTACGTGATTTGTTTAAGTAGAATATAAAGGTAATGGAACGAAAAGTGTATTGTGTTATATACTAAAAGATTTCCCATATTTTTGTCAATATTATTATAATAATCACAATTAAAAACTCGAACTGTTAATTTGAAAATATGGAAGCAATTAAAAATCAAACTTTGCGTTTTTTTTATTGTCGTGGTGTAGGTTGATGAAAAATTAGGGGTAAAGGAGCATACCGAAAAAAAAAGATGGTCTCGCTTGGGCTGGTGTAGATTTAATTTGCAATTTGTTTATTATTTCGCTTTTGTTCATCACAATTTTGTTTCATTTTGTTTTCTCTTACTAAATTGGTTGTTAAATCAACATAATAATTATTATAATAAAAATTTTAGGTATAATTTATTATATTTAGGATCGAAATAATAAAAAAAATTGCAAATTAAATCTACACCAGCCCAAGCGAGACCATCTTTTTTTTCGGTATGCTCCTTTACCCCTAATTTTTCATTAACCTACACCACGACAATATTATTAATTGTATTAATTTTGAATGGAATAGGATAAAACGGTAAAAATAACTTTATTAATCAATTAACATAACTCTACAACATAAGTAATGGTTATAGATATTAAGAGCTTAATTTAAAGCTTAAATTTTTTATGACGAAAAGAATTAGAAAAAAAACGCGAAGAAAAAAACGCGAACCACTGATAAACGCTGCCGGGGCTACTTCCATAGATTCAATTCAGACTTCACAGCACTACCACTCGGCCATCAAGGCACATTTAAATATTCAAATTAGATTGATGATTAGATGAGATCAATTACTATTCAAATTAAATCATTGGTCGTGATTTTAGGACAAGATTTTGAACTTTCGCATTTTATTTTACGCAATAACCAAAAAACTCAAAGTTTGATTTTTAATTGCTTCCGAAAAAACCATTAAAACCGTTTTATTAAAAAAAATGATGGACGAGAATTATTTCGTGAATGTTCGGCCATTCCAATAAAAACCATGCCGCATTATTTTAATTGAATCGGACAAAAATCAACTGATTCAATTTGGTGTGAGCATGTCTTACTTGCCTACACGGATTATTATCATAACTTGGCACAATATTTTTTAAATCCGTCTTAATTTATCTAAAAAAAATGTGCGCTTCATTATATAATTTTCAAAATGAGCATGTTTGCTGAGCCATTCTATTGGGGTTATGTGTAACAAAACACTATAAATATTGAAAAATGTTCGTTTATATTGAATATACCGCAAACTTCCACTACTATAACATTTATATGTAGTTAACAATATGAGGACTCAGTAATGCCTGCAGACGGAAACACATTTTTAATTTTCCTTGATATACTCCTTATTGTTGACTTTTTAAAATTCTTGTATTTTAAATACATTTTTTTATTTTATAGACAAAAATACAACTATCTGTTAAATTACATATGATTAAAGATATATAAAATCCTAAGTTATTGAAATTAAAAACAAAAAAACAAGAGCACACTAATTAAGAATTTTCAGTTACTACATAAAACCGTATTGTATTTGAGACTGTTAAAAATGGTGAAAATATTAACAATAACGTCCTAATTATCCTATTAATATTAGTAAAAATTGAAAATGCTACAGATAAATTAAGGTCATAATAACATAATATTAAGCAGCTATCTGCTTAATATCTTCATGAAACCATTAAAACAGGAAAAGTAAGATACAATCAACACACACGCAATAATTTTTTTAATAGCCTGAGTTGGCAATAGAAAGAATATATTGTAAACATCCCGATTTAAATGATTATAGGACACTTCATTAACTAATGTTAAAATCGATTCGATCCAAAATTCTTCAATTCAGTAAGTGCCAAATTTAAATAACTTCTTCTTCATGATCTACGGTTATGTCGTTCAATAGAATTGATCTTGGATTCACCAGTTCTATAGGCTGATTTATTTGTGGTGCAAGTTGTCTAGATGGTTGCCTGGAACAAATATTTTTTTACTACTACATTACTTCATATCTGAACGTACCCGGAAAGTCGTTTATAAACTGTTCTCTTTGTCAGATTTTGATTACTATTATTGTAATTAAATCTTCGTATAGGATCATATCTATGATTAGTTGAACCAGTTGAAGAGCATGTACTACTGGAAGATGATGATCCCACTGAACAATCCGAAGAAGGTGATGTAGGCGTGAATTTAGTTGATTTTGTATTTTCTTGGCGATTCCTTCAATAAAAATTTTACTACACGAATTCTCATTTTTTTTAATATAAAAATTTTATTTCAGCTATAATATCGGAAAATTTTCAAATGGGATATAGGTAAAACTAAGTCATCCTTGTTAATGGAGACAATTTGATTCCACATGAAATATGTCGGTTTAATAATGAAGACTATTTTATCGAAAAAATAAAAATATATATTGCTCACTAAATTTATTAAAACCAATATTTTGACAAATACTCTAGCTACTGATTAAAATTTATTCGATGAGTGTGTGTAATATTTGAACTTATAATGGAAACGCCAATGTCGATCAATTATTAATTATTATCAAGTTGTGATAAATTGATAATTCTAATTTTAATTTCAATAAAACTAAAATCAACCAATAGGACTATAAATTGTGATGTTCTCATTGAGACCATTTGAAATTAATTTAAAAATGTTGAAAATGAGTTATCAATTTTACATTTTGATAATATAATTATTATATCGTCAATTAAATTTAAAATATTAAAAATCATCTAAATGGTTTTGTCATAAAACTACTCATTTTTTTAAATTTATTGCTTGGAGCGAGAATTCTCGTATCTTCAGTATCATAATATTCAATTATTTAAAAGATACCTTGAAAAAGACGATGGAATTGCCACATTTGGTGGGCATCGATGAGAATTTCCTCTTCGGAACACTTGATCGACGCATGCAACCTCGCAGTCTGGGTGAACTGTCCACCAGGAGCCCTGTTCATTCATGACCAGAAAATCCTTTCTCGGCTAAAATAAATAAATTTTGTTTTATATTAAATTTCCCCCGATTTAAAATAATCGACCCCTAAATATTACTAGGTTAATCTACGCCCTGAAACATCAACTTGACCTTCTTTGACAAAAAGTGATGCGCTAAACTAACATATTGATAGTTTAGCAAATACAAGAGGAAAAGCAAATATATGCTGACTTCATCAAGAGAGCAGAGCACAATTAGCAACAAATTAACCGATAAAGCTCAAAATATTTGCTACCCGAGAAAAACCTTGGGTATTTGTACATATCGAAATTTCACTAACTTCTTGTTAGATAAATAACCTACATTGGGTGTCAATACGCGAACAAATACTGCAGAAGTCATCAAGGAATGCCGTATCGATTGTCGATAGTGTCTTCCGTGTACATTCGACTGGCTTAGCATCTTAAACATTTTATAATTATGTTAAACCATATTAAGATTCACCGATTCCTCAAAAATTTCGTAGATAGCATTGATGGGCAACGCTCGATACTCTGACGTCAGCAACGTGCGGAAAAGCCAACACACCATTGAGCATTCTCGTGCTTTTCGCCGAACTTCAATATAAAATTTCTTCACAAGGGAAAATTAATAGTTTGCGATAAATTAGCACAGATACTAAAACTATTTACCTACTACGCTTTTTCGAACAGGTCGATCGCATTTTCCCGCAGGAGTCGATGATGTTGGATCAGGGAACATGTTCAGCATCATATCAAAAGACGACAACGAACTAGCTAAACTCGATATGACTAATAGCTTTCATTATTCGAATTCTTACATCCAGAATCACACTGAAATGATGGGCTGGATAAGGACGAAGACGATGAATCGTCAAAATCTTCCAATAAGGAAGAAGTGGGTGACTGAGCGGCAGAATCAAGAACTTCTAAACCAACAACATTTTCATCCAGAACTTTGATATGGTCAAACTTTATTTACCTTCCTTCATAATGTCATCTGTATTCTGACTGAGTTGCCAAAGATCATCTTCAATTGGAGAAGCTATAGCAGATAACATCATTTCCATTCCTGAACATTTATCATCCATTGTTTTCAATATGTAAGATACAATCCTTAAAAAATTTTTTTAATCTGTATGCAACTTGTTTCGAAGAAGATAGAAGCAAGAGTGGAAATAATAATTCAAATGTGTATTGGTCAATATATTGGTTATGAAGGTCGAATGAAGATATTTAATTGAGTTAATGGTTCAGAAAACTGATAATGGAATCAAAAATTAATTAATGATAGAGAAGTTAAAAATATGAATATTTTAAATTATGACTTTAACTACTTTGATGTTTTCCCCGCTTATAAGGGGTAATACTATAAGGGATACTCTGATTATTATATAAATTTTAAGTTTAGGAAACTGTTAGCAAAAATATTTAGATTTTAACGTTTTTATTTGTTCCTTAAACCCAATTCGTTAAAAAAAATAAATTTTTAAAAATTAAAAAATAAACAATTTCACATTGGGGCACATTTTACAATTTAAGTTGTTTCTTGAAAATGGAATATTTTAATTTCAATTTTCCATTTTTTCCTAGCCTTTGATTATTTATTTTATAATTATTTGAGAAAAACTGAACAGTCACAGGTAGCACATTTTTACAGTTATATTGAGGTAAATTATTAACTTGAAACAAATATTGTAAAATAGTTAATCAATCACCAATACCAGTAATTTAAAATTCAAACATACAAACAAATAAAATGTCCCAAAACAGTTTACCGGTAAAAGAAAAGAAAAATAATAAAAACGATAAGAATGCAAATATTATAAGATAACAGCACGTTAGAAAAGGACGTCGAACAAAAAAAACTGAGAATCGTGTTCAATCCGAGCAAAGAACACTCACTTTAACAAACGTGGGAGGCTTTCGAATCGGCAAAATACTATTATTATCAATAGGAATCGGAGACTTAGCGAGGGCGAGCGAACAACGATAATAATGTTTCACTTGACAATTCGGACGGAAAGGTGGCTGCCTGCTTGGACGCCATTTGGGACAGGAATTATACACATATGGTCAAATGGGTGGTAATTTGGAAAAGAAATGAGAATTTTTGGTGTGCAAGCTTGTGAGAAAGCCACGTTTAAATTTTCTGTATATTGTCTGACTCATTCCATTTTTAATTGTGTCTATTGTAAACAGCTCATTCAATTTATTCTTGAACACGTGTCCATTTCGTCTGCAAAATTATAAAATGATACATTTGCAAAAAGTAACTCATATTTTTCTATTTTGTGTTACTTATAATCAAATATTCATCAAAAGAACATTTGACGCGTATTTCCTCCTTTATCCATTCATTTTATCAAATAAAATTATGATCAAACTACAGCTGGAGATATATCTTGAGAACAGATGAAACTTAAAAAAAAAATTTTTATTGGGAAATATTGATCAGAAGCGTGCGTTATTAATATATTGCACATTTAGAGGTCGGTGCATAATGGAAGGGAAAAATAAAAAAATACTGTCTTGTTTCGACGGCCACACGGCCATCTCTTCCTCTTTAATGTGTGTTATCTATTCTCTGAGACTTCCATTGGGCACCAAATTCGATTTGAATTATTAACTAAACAGTTATAAAGCAGGCAAAATTATATAAGGTACAATCAACATCCCAATTCTTTCATATTATATTGTCCTTTTCAAAGATCGGTGGATAATGGAAGAGGAAAAAATTAGGATGGAATGAGGTTCTCGTTTGGACGGCCACTCTTTTGTATCTCATCAATGTGTATTGTCTAAAAAAAATGAAGGAAGCACATTGAAGAAAAATAGATGGAAAAGTCGTTTGTGGCCGTGTGGCCGTCAAAACGAGCCTTTTTTATTTTTTGTTCTTCCATTAGGCACCGATTTCTGAAAAATGCAATACTATTCTAAACTAATATTACCGCTCTCTAATGTAAAATATGTTTGTGAAATATGTCATCTATAAAAACTAATTTACAAATAGTTAGAAATTGTAAATGTACAATAACATAAAACATAATAGCATAATACAACTAATTTTAAGCGAATATTCGGTAACAATTAAAGCCCATTGCATTTAAACTTAACGTGTAAAATGATGTACATTGAACACATACAAAGAGAAAAACAAACATCCACATCATCACGTAACTATTATCACGCGAAAAATAAATTTAAAAAATAATACGAACTAATGATCCCATTTGTCATTTTTAAATTCAAATAAATGTAAGTCGCTACATTTATTCCAATTTTAAAATGATATGTATTCTTGGAAAAGGCTTCCCGTAAATTTTCCAAGTATGTCGATATGTAATCCTGTTCTACTAATTTCCTGACCAGAATATATGCAAATATTACAAACACTTCATATATTGTCCTTTTCAGAGTTCGGTGCCTAATGGAAGAGGAAAAAAATTACCCTATTTTACCGTTTTATTGGATTTCGTTCGTACACTATTTCGAAGGTGGTGGGGGGAGAGATAGATTTCTCTCATTTCGTGTCTAATGTCTCCACACACTCGTCTTCCATCAGAATATTTAATGAAAACAGTTCTACTCAAAATAAAAGTTGGAATTGTTTATTGACTAATCGATAACAAATTTTTGGATACATCAACTATCAAAACAATCAAAATCTATAAAAATAAAAAGCATATATATCTAACAAGTTTAGCACATTAAAGACATTTGAATCTATCACATAAAAATTCCATAACACTATCATAATCTTGGCTTAAAGATCTTCTAAATCCGTTAAAAATAACATCATCCGAAATGCTATAAAACTGTTGGATACCCAATTTGTCACTGTTGCGTACAACGGTATCTTTCGGTTCCCATTTCTAGCGAAAGTTGCTGGGCTCAAATCGGTCATCCAAGATTCCCAGCAGCTCCTTAATCTATCCTTAAATGGTTTGTCCACAGAAACGTCCAATGGTTGAAGATACTTAGTCTGTCCACCCGGTATAACTGCTAACGTGCACAGCTGATTAAGCTCCTCTAGTACTGTCGGTTCTAGATGACAATGAATCGAATCCATTATAAAAATCAATTTTTTAGGGTCAGGATTTTTAGAAAAAATTGGTCTCCAAATGTTATCGATCCCATCCATTAGGCAAAGTAGAGTAGTGTCAGATGAGCATGCTCCATATTTGTCATCCTTCCGTTTTCCTAACACATTTTATGGACCCAGCACATTTCATGTGCCTATGGTTTTGTCAGTTGACTGATCGTAAATATCCCTATGAAGTTTTAATAAGATATCTCATCTTTATTCATCCCTCAAGTTGTTTATCTACTATACTATCAAGAGTGTTTCATTTTCATTACCACTTCACTAGCTTAGAATTTATCTTTAAATGTAGCCATATATTCATTTTTAAATTCTTATATTCCTTGTAATTCCTTGTATAATGACAAACATAAGAGCAACAACAACAAACAATCATTCCCCCCCCCCGTTCTCCCATCGGAGGAGGAAAAATTCTTCACTACTTTTGTGCATAACAACTTCTGTTATATTTTCTCTTCTGATCGAAATGATGAAAACAAAACCGTCTGCGTCGAGGAATCCAATGAAACGGTAAAATAGGGTAGGATGAATGAGGTTCTCGTTTGGACGGCCTCTCTTTTTAGTTTTTTAAAGAAATTATGGGCAGCACACATTTAAGAGGAATTGACGAAAAAGTTGTTTGTGGCCGTGTGGCCGCCCACAATTGTCTCTTCTTTTATTGCTCTTCCATTAGGCACCGATCTCTGAAGAGGACAATACAAATATAAAGAATAAAATTTTAAAATGAATCATATTGATAAATACAATTTTACATCCTTAAATGCTATAAAAATTTACACGTACCTGCGTCAAATATAATTGTCAATTATTGGTTTATTTTTATATTGCAAAAACCAAGGTCAATGTTTAAAATTAGATGAAATACCCATAATTGAGGACAAAAATGCATTGAAAACATGAATAGGATTTAAACAAATCTATGAATACAGATCAAAATGGCTGCGACAATAATCAAAATACTCTGTATTATCCGATCTACGGTATATTTATTAAAACAATAACTGCAAAAATAAAGTGAATTAACATACTATGACCACCACATATATAAACAGTTTACTATAAAACCAAAATTCACATGATATTATAATATATGAAATCGGATGAAAATTGATTTTATAATATCATTTGGTATAAATATGTAGATGTGACACCACTAAACATACTTCATTATAATTATCATTTTTTATTGAATTCGCAACACACATTGATAAAAGTATGAAACTCAATAGGTATCATAATTTTTGCGTCGATGAACATCTTTTTCTAACGTCTGTGTCGGTAATTCACAATACGTATCAACAAAGAAGACACTTGACGTGTCAGTTTTCAATGAAGAGGTTGCTAAGCGAAAGACAAAAAACCAACAAACGCTTATTGGTCTTGTTTAAGTATTTGAATTATCAAGAATTATAGTGGAAGTTTATTTAATCGTATATTTGGATTGTTTTGGAGCAATAACGGGATCAATACCGGTATATATCAGAAATTATCGGAATAGTAGTTTTTGAATATCACAATCCGTAATCGAAAAATGGACGAAATGCGGAATGCGGAGTTTCGAACGTAGCCGATGTTAATTTTTCTATTAAAAGTGAATTTTAGAAGATCGGAATTAAAATATAAAATTTCGGAATCCGGAATTCGGAATCGAAAAATGAACGGGATACGGGATGCGCAATGAGGAATATGGAATTCCGCCCATCTCTGGTATATATATATATATATAAATATGGATCTATTATATTATAATTATTTGTATGTGGACATTTTATCTCCGAATCATTTTGTTTAATTGCCCCGCCCATGAAACGTCAATATTTTAAGATTTGCAGATGTTTTTAATATAACAAAACACGTTATTTATCACTTCGAATTTATTAAATATCAAGTATTTAAGTAAGTACGGTAAATTTTGTTATTAATAAAATTATTAAATATTAAAAGTTGTTATTAAATAAGTACGGTAAATTGTGTTATTAATATAGGTCAAAAATCTGTGCGGCAATGCAAATGCTGCATGGTCGCCAAAACTTTTTATATCACATAACACAATTTGCAACGTTTTTCAGCGCTTAAGGTAAAAAAACAATTAGTTTTTAGTATGAATCAAACCAGAAAAATGTGCTCTATCGATTGATATAAAAATGGAAAAGATCTGTACAATATTTCAAAAGATATAACGAATTTTTATATTGCTTGTATTTTTGATTATCAAAATAAATGTATTATTTTAATTTTAAATACCGATTAGTGTTTTCATATACATTATCAATACGGGAATTTATTATATGATAAAGGAATTTTACCATTTTTTTACATTAAGCGCTGAAAAACGTTGTAAATTTTGTTATGTGATCTAAAAACTTTTGGCGACCATGCAGCATTTGCATTACCGCAAAGATTTTTGACCGGGGCGTGCTAAATGTGAAACAAAATTGTCAGATTTTATCTAATGATATCTAAAAAACAAAAATATCTCAAGAAAATATTAGATTAAAGAACATTTACTGAGCTACTGCTTTCAAAAATTGCAGCTGGCGTGCTCAAATGCATTAGAAAACTTATTTTACAACTTTAAAAATATTTAATTATATTTCAATGTAAAATCCGGAATCCCGTTATCTCACAAGGGAAGTATAAATGGTCTACATCTCAGATTTTGATGAAACTTTGAAAAAAAGATTCATTTTGGGTCAAAACGTATGCACAAAAAATTTCAGCTCGTCAAAAATATTTTAAAGTACTTTGTATCTTTTTGAATCTTATTGCAAAGTTTCATCAAAATCTGATATGTTAACCTTTTATACTTCCCTTGTCAGTTTTCTCCAATTAAATAAATATGAAAATGTTGGTAAATAAAGTTTCATTAATAGGAAATTTTAATTTCTGTAACGTTTAAATTCTATACTTCAATTGAAGATTCAATTAAACTAAAGTATGAATAAAATGAGTCTGAAGAGCTCTGCTATTTACAAAAAAACGTACAATATAAAAGAAAATTCTTTGGCGGATTCACACTTTTCCAAAGGATTAGGAAAGAGTTCCTTAAATTAAAACAGTTTTAAACAATTTAAATGCACCTGTTTCAACTATTTTTACACTGCAAACTCCTTGCTAATATAAAATAATTATTACCAAATTGTCAAGCCTAGGAACAAAGAAATAATTTGATGTCTTTCACTACAAAAAAACGCACGAATTCAAATATCAGAAAATAAAAGTTCAATTTCATAAAATTCTTTCCTCCACGTGTTATCAAACCAATTCCATTATATCGGAAAATCAATAATTGACACCAAATTACATAGATCGACCAGAAATAAGTTTTTTTCCATCTCACAACTAAACTCAAAAAAAACTGAAAAGATGAAAACGTCAACATTTTAAACTTCAATTGATGATGATGAGGATGACGATTGTTTTCTTTCATTTCCTCATAAACTTTTGAACCACAACTGTTTCAAGGTAAATCAATAATTCTTTTCATGTATTCCAATTTTAAATCGTGCCAACGCATTACAAACAAAGAAATTAATTACTTTACCCCTCTTTTTTAATTTACTTGTATAAAAACAATTAAAAACCCTAGATTTGTTGGGTCTCCTGTGTTAATAATGTCTCGGTTATCAGAAATCTAATGAATATCTTTTCTATAAGTGCTAAGAGTCAATATAATTTTCATCAGAAAAAACAAATGGATTTTTGGTTAAACTCGTTTGCATAAAATATTTTTGTAGAATTATATCAGCTACAATCTCCATATATAACGTATTTTTGAGTATAAATATTATTAATATATTATACTTTTCAGAGATTGGTGCCTTATGAAAGAGGAAAAATAAGAAAAAAATGAGGCTCTCGTTTTGCCGGCCAATCTTTCCTATCTCATCTAATGTGTCTTGCCTCAAAAGTAGACAACATAAATTGCATTCCATTACGATTTTCTGATTTTTAAGCGAGTCTGAAAATTTTCCGTCTATTTACAAGACAATGTTCACGCCAATTTAAATATTCTTGTCTTAAACTTCTTAAAAATATTAATATCTTCCTAACAACTTCGATTTGAGCACACTTACTAGGCTCATAATATTACGACCGTGCACATTGAAGAGGAATAGAGGGAAACTCCTTTGTGGCTGTCCAAACGAGACCATGATCTTTTCTTATTTTTTACTCTTCCATTACACACCAAAGTAAACTTGTTTTTAGTGCCGTGGTGTTAGTCCATAATGTTAAGGCCACATGCTTATTTACAGTCCTTTCTCACGCTTTTTTCCTAATATTTAAATTAAAAATGTTTTAGCTAGCCAAAATATAAAATAATATCTTATTATTGAAATGCATTGCACCGAAAATATTCATTCTGCCATAATGAGCATAAAAAATTTGTGTGGTCCCATCTAGTTATGAATGATTATTCGAAATCGAGAGAGATCAGTTAGGTCAGATAATAAAATTAGAAAAATCCCCGAAATTATTTTTTATTTCAATTTTCTGTATCATTGTCTCGTGCTGTTTTATTTTCTAATGTCCCATCACTAACCGGTGGAACTGTGTGCTAATGTATTTTTGTTAGGTGGTTAATTATTGGCGAGTATATCGCAGTTAATTAATTAGCGGATAAGTATAATTAAATTAAGAAAACACGTGAACACGTAGTAAATTCGAAACAGCACAATTCACAAGAGTTTGGTGTTCGTTTATTTTTTATAATTTGTGATTTATCGATTCTTTTGGTTTAAAGACGAATATAGTTTAGATATTTTAGCATCGCTGGCACAAATAGCACACCAACATGCATGGTAAAAGAATGAGCTCAGTGATCATGCTCAAATATAACTTTTTTAGAAAGATAGTAATATTTTTAGATAGTTTAAGACAAGCTTAATTAAATTGTAGTATAAGCGTTTTTGTTATAAGCACTGAAAAGTTTCCACACATGTTTAAAAATCGCAAAACGTGCAAATAGCGAGGGGCGTCGATTGTTTTAATTAATAACAAACAATTTATTAATTAAAGTTTTAACAAATGACCTGACAAAAAGAAAAGCGAAATAATCAAAATTGCTTCTTTAATCGAACAAAAACCGCTACCATTTACAAATAATCAGTAACGGCAAACAAAAATTTTTTCAAACATATTTATGGCTCATAGTTAAAATCCCTCCTAATAGTAAAATGAGTGTTTCATTTAACGTTAAGAGTTAAAGTGACTTATAAAGCTTTTCTGTTAAATGGGAAGTCTGACATATGAGCACACCAAATTGAAATTAATATTTTTCAATATTTGAACGTGCCTTGAACCTTTTCCTATATGTTCACGATGAAAACAATGAAACGTTATTAACACCCATAAAAACGATATCATATCACGACAAAAATAAATGTGTTAAATTTAAAATTAAAATAATAAAATCCACAATATAAAAAACCGAAAGCAAACAATTGAATGGTATACTAGAAAAGGACAAAACCGAATTTGTTTGTTTTTATGCAACCATTTTTCCAATTACGTCCTTCCATCGAAACAAACAGAACTACTGAAAGGATAAAATCAGTTAAGAGATGGAAGACAAGGAAAATCACAACCTATTTAAAAACTTAACCAGCATTTGCAATACTTCAAAAGATCAAGGTCGATTACAGCGCATTTAAAGTCACTCATTCACATCCGACACATTTGGAGATAATGACGGATTTAAAAGGTTCAAATGATCAATTCTCTGAATATCTTGCGCTATATCAATACCTAATTGCAACAAATGTTCATGAGAGCCCTTATCGATATTAAAAGAAAAGAAAAAAAGCAATAGATAATAATTATATGTACATATATTATCAATCGTACCATAATTATCTTTTATGGACTTGCAACCTTTGAAACAAATAAATTAACAACAAGGTAAACTTAAATGCTAAATCATCGCCCACACATAGATAAACTTGACAAGATGATGCTTAAAAAACTGTGGTGCTCACTTTTCATCGAATCGGGGTGGAGATTTTGCACGATTTGAAGAAGGAAGGAAAACGCATTGAGAAGAAACAACAAAAAAAACTTGGCCTCTGTGCTATGTGTGCGTTTTTTTTAATTTATTATATATATTCACCACGTCGTTTCTCCTCTCTTATTGAAAGTGTTTGTAGTAAGATGTGAAGCTGCGTCTCTGCGAGATTAGTCTTGACTAACTGAAATGTTCAAGAACGGAAAGGCTGTCAACTAGTTGAACCGAACAACCGAGCCGAAACTATTTTTTCACTAGGAGTTTGGATTTGCGTGAGAGAGTTCGTAAATTCTGCTGCTATATTTGTTTGTTTAATATTATTTATAGTTGGTGTACGAACGATAAAATAGATGATTGATAATGTTTGAGAAAATTACAGGATGAACAATGATCACAATTTTACTATCGAAAAATTGTTTAATTATTTACCAGATGACACGCCAAATCGAAATGGCTGCTTTGTGATATTTGAACGCGTGTGGAAAATTTTACGTCTTTAAAACAAAAAAGTTTTTACTACAATTTAAGTAAGCTTGCCTTAAAATATAAAAAAAAAATGTTAATATTTTTCTAAAAAGTTATATTTGAGCATTCTTGTTGAGCTCATTTTATTACTATACAAGTTGCACAAATGGAATAGTAAAGCTGAGGGCTCAGAAATGGTGCTCATTTTGCAAATTTCGGTAATAAGTGCATATTCTTTAATAGTTAGAGGAATCTATATAAATAGCGACGTGTCAATTTCATGTAGTTATTATGTAAAACTTAAGACGCCAAATTGAATGGTTAAGTTGCGCGCCCAGAAAAGATGTTCATTTTCAAAATTTCGGCAAGAGGCGCATGTTTTTAGATAATTTAAGACGGGCTAGTAACAATAACGTTTAAAATTATAAGAAAGTTATACGGATAAATTAGTAATACACGCTTAAATATTGAAAAATAGTAATTTGCATTTGGCGTGACATAGTAATATACGATATGTTTAAATATGGAAAAATGTTCTTTTGCAAATGGAGTGTATGCGGAATATGAGCACGTCAAAATTACGTGAAAAATAGTCTGATAAATTGATAAATGATTAATTTTTACCCATTTTTTTGATAATTATCCACTGTTTTTTATTTTACATGGATCGTTTAATTCAGTATCTTCTGCACGCTCACTGGTATATTAATAAAATGAGCTCAGTAAACGTGCTCAAATCTAGTCTTTTTGAAATATATTAACATTTATTAAATAGATTAAGGGAAACCTAATTTGCCGTATACGTTTTTTTATTGAAAAGACGTAACCCGTTTCAGACACTTTTAAAGGATGTTATTAAATCGAGGAAAATCGGAAATTGCTCCCGTCGGAAATTAAAATGCATTTCCGCATGCACGGATTATTACACCATCTAATTTTAAAGTTCGATTCTTTTCATTTTTTATTAAAAAAAAAACAAAAGATCTCTAAACAATCCAACCAGCAGAGATTTTGGTGAATCAAATTCTCTAACACACCCCAGGACAAAAGGTTTCCAAATACCAATTTAGAGGCGGAGTTACGAAGGATAATATAAGGATACATTGATAAAGTCAAGACACCTATTTTGGCAAAACGCAAGCCTGCATGGCTCCACCTGAAAATTGCGTTTTTCAAGTTTTGGACATAATTTTCTATTGTCTCCTTATGTCCCAATTAATTAATGAATTGAAATTTGAGAAAGAATTTTAAATAAAAATGTTTAATATTTTTTGCGTAAATGCATTTTATTTTACGCCGGGAACAATTTCCGCATTTTCTAGATTTAATAGCATTCCTCTTAAATATCGGAAAGTCGTTATTTCTTGTTGGCGCCCATAAGTCACGCATAAAAACGTAAAACATCATTAAGTTTTCATTTTCTTCTTGAGTGGATTAGCTATCAACATCATAAAATTTTGTAGTACGCATCACTGATAAGCGAAATTCCGCCTTTAAAAAAAATGTTTGAAAAAATTTTCCATTTCACCCATTACTATTTTTTTTTAATTTAAAAAAATTTTAAAAATTTGATTTAAAAATTTGCTATCAGTTGGTTTTTCCAAAACACGCCAAATGAAAATAACGATTTTTCAATATGCAAAAGAATTGTATTAATTTCTGAGTGCAAGTTCAAAACTAACTTTCACACAAATTTTACATACTCAACCATTGCATTTTAAATTTATACGACATTTTACATTTAAGTGATTCTTCTGAGATCCTGTTATTACCAATTCATTAGGCCTGCTGAAATTTTAGCCAGATTTCGCTAATTTGCAAGTTACCATTAATTTTTTAAACTTATTTTTAATATATTAAGGAAAACAAAATATATGTCAAAGCAGAATATGCAGAACATTTTTCAGTCTTATACTTAAACAAACAAGAGCTTGAAAAGGCCTCAACACGCTACCTATTAAACTTCTTTTTTAATTGTCGAAATAGCTTATGCTTAAGACATCCGTGCAAAAGTGATAACTAACTCAATTTTAAAAATTATATACATCGGTTGTAGCTTGTCAATATTTTTTTCGAGAATTACCTAGAAACCTGGGTAAGATAAATTAATATGTGAGCTAAATTTTTGACGTAAGATGGAAAAATGTAAATGTTCCACAAACCAAGATTATTGTGAGCCAGAAGTTCGGTTTTGACTATTCTCACTTCCAGAAGGTCAATAACTTTAACATTTTAATAAAAGTAAAGCAAAGTCCCGAAAAAATTAATAAAGAAAAATTATTACTTCAAAAAGCTCTCCAGAAACTTAACAATATTGAAACAAAATTGTATCAAAATATTAATACTCAAGAATCATAGTTCATTGAAATGCGAAGTATAGTTTAATACATTCCAATTTGTATTATTACATTGCTAGCTGATATTTGATATCTTTGCACCGCAAAGAACGTCATAAACAATCGAATTCTATATTACATATAAAAAAGTTTTTTTCTCAAATGATTGTTTATTGATTTAAACAATTAAAACGTGTAAAAAGAAATCCTGAACTCCAAATGTGACGGGTGAAATGTGAGGTTGGAAAAGGCTCTCAAATATAACAGTAAGAAAATGGATTTCTTATATCTTTTAAGATCTTATTATTAAAATACAAAGAACGTTTTCTTTAATTAATACGTGTAATATTAGAAAATTTCAATTTTCATTTGGTCTGATCCTCTATTGACAGTTTTTTGCAAAATAGTAGAAAAGTTACATTGTAGGTTTACATTGTACTTCTTGAGGAAAGAAAATTGAAATGTAACTTATTCGTATTGTAACTTATAAATAGCTTGTAAAGTTTCAAAATATCTCGCATCGTATTTCTTTAATACTCTAGTTAACTCCATTTTTACTATGTCAATTGGCATACGGCAGATTCTATGTAATCTAAATTCAGGTAAGAAAACTGGGTACATTTTAAAATTGTCTTTACTCTAATATCAGCCGCTTTGATAAATTAAAATGTAACAAGGGAAGTCACTTTAGCGTCCGCTTGAGATTTTGATGAGACTTGCACCATTGATAGATTCGGATGCGCTGATTCCAAATCCGTTTTCAAAAAAGGCGCAATTTTTCTCTGAGCCGAGATATGAGCCGCCAAAGTTTATTTTTGACAGATTATTTTTGATAGCTTGATGTGCATAAACCATAAAATGTCCGACATAAGGAATAACTTAATTAAATAAGAAAATTATTTTGCGTGAGGAATGTGGCAGCAGCGAGTGGACGGATCAAATGGAATGGAATATTTATTATGGGTGGTTATTTCAACGAGTGTTAAATATTGATAATGTTTATTTCGATTTGCTATGCAATTTTCAACTTTAATAACTTTAATCATTCCTTCAATTAATTATTGCAAGTAGTTGAAAAACATTTCATTCTTTTTAAAAAGTTAATGATTAAACAGCCAACAAAATTAATTTTCATTGGTAAAGTTAAAATATGTCCAAGCAACATTTTTGAAAATCAACTACAAAATGTACCTTGAACTTATACATTGGAACGTGTCAATGGTGTCAGTGAAGATTGACAATGTGGAGTGTGGAGTTTGAGAACGTGGAGTTTTTGAATTTCTGAATTCGGAATCAAATTTGAAGCTTCGGAAAAAATTTATTGAATTGAAAACAGAAATTTTTTTGGAAATATATGATTCTGATGAAAAAGGTACACATATAACTAAAAAATCTTGGATGAGATAATTTGTGTAAGGAAGTAGTATCAGCGTTGTGAAACAGTCTACAATTTTCATGATTCAGTAGATCCCGAAAAGTTCAAGTCAATCAGTCAGAACATTGTGAGCCGAAAATTGAAAATTGAAAAATGGTCGGAATTTCGGATTCCTCTGGTATTTGATGTTAAAGTTAAAATGAAAAGTGAATTTTCGCAATGCAGAATTAGGAATAAATTTAAAAAATACGGAAACTGGAATTCCGTCTATCTCTGCTGTAGGACCAAGAAAAATTTAAAGCATCGAAACTATTATTGTTTCTTCCTGATTTCATGTACAAACAAACCTTTTCTATTTCATGTCTGTATTGTAGAATTTTTAATTGTTTCGAGCATTTTGACAGTAAATTTTGTTAAATTTTATTTTCTGCAATTTTAATCTTTAAAACAGAATAAAATGTTTTTCAACAACATGCAATAATTAAATAAATTTTGGAAATAAAAATTTCATAATTTTGCAACTAGCATAGCAAAAATTTTTTTAAATAAACTTTAACACCAGATATTCCGGATTTTCCGAAGCAATTCCGAATTCAGAAATTCAAAAACTCCACGTTCCCAAACTCCACACTCCACATTGTCAATCTTCACTGACACCATTGACACGTTCCAATGTATAAGTTCAAGGTACATTTTGTAGTTGATTTTCAAAAATGTTGCTTGGAACTTTACCAATGAAAATTAATTTTGTTGGCTATTTAATCCTTAACTTTTAAAAAAGAATGAAATGTTTTTCACCAACTTGCAATAATTAATTGAAGGAATGATTAAAGTTATTAAAGTTGAAAATTGCATAGCAAATCGAAATAAACATTATCAATATTTAAAACCCATCGAAATAACCACCCATAATAACTATACCATTCCATTTGATCCATCCACTCGCTGCTGCCACATTTCTCACGCAAAATAATTTTCTTATTTAATTAAGTTATTCCTTATGTCGGACATTTTATGGTTTATGCACATCAAACTGTCAAAAATAATCTGTCAAAAATAAACTTTGGCGGCTCATATCTCGGCTCAGAGAAAAATTGCGCCGTTTTTGAAAACGGATTTGGAATCAGCGCATCCGAATCTATCAATGGTGCAAGTCTCATCAAAATCTCAAGCGGACGCTAAAGTGACTTCCCTTGTAAGAAGAGAAAATGACATAAGCTGTTGTATTTTAAAACGCTTCTAGTGCAAAACGCTTTTAAAATAGAAGAATCGCAATGTGTTAGATATTGGTGAATTCTTCGAATTCCTCTAGTTCGCCGTGAGCAATGTTAAAACTTAGATTTTATGTTTTCAGAAGAATGCTACGAGGAAACCAATGTGTGTACTGTAAATAAAACAATTGCAACTTTCGTTTATTAATTTGGAAAAACGTTTTCCATGTTTTTTTACATAAATTATCTTGATGACATCTTGGCAACCATAATTTGGATGGCTCTTATTTAATTGTTTCTGTTGGTGACAGAAGTTTTCGGAATCACTAATAAGCACATCAACCCATTACAATGAATGCACTTAAGTTATATATCATTGGCTCGCCAACTGGAAACAACGATTTTCGCAATATTAAGCGTATTGTTACGTCTCTTCAATAAAACTGTGTTTACGAAAATTTAACTAGACGTTCCTTAAACTATCTAAAAATATTAATATATTTCCAAAAAGATAGATTTCAACACATTTTTTACCATAGCAGTTGGCGTGCATCGGTATGAATTCCATAAATAGAAATTTGATTTTCGGGAAAATAAAATATTCCGTCCGCACGCTAACTGACCAGCTACAAATAATAGCTCAGTAAAGCCTCTATAATGTAATATTGCTTAAAGGCATTAACATTCAGAAGCACTTTAACATCTGCCTTATAAGCTCGCGAAAAAGCAGCTTGTAATATGCAGGTAAAATGTTGTATGACACGCTTAAATATTATAAAATCGTCATTTTCATTTGGCGATTGTCCATATAAATTTAGAAATTATAAATTATGAAATATAATTTGTGGAAAATTGAAAATTAACCACCTAACAAAAAAAATATAAATTATATATTCTAAAACACTGAAATATAAATTTAAAAGTTGTCCTAAAACGTAAATCTTCGTCGCATATACAAGAATACTTTTATCAATAGTTGGTTAATATTGAAACACTTTAGTTTTATAATGCAATCACACTCCACTTCCACGAAGTATGCCGCACATTGCAGAAGACCGCGCAGCAATTGAAAGAAAAACACGTTTTAATATTCCTTATTTAAAATGTTTTTATTAATACACACGCCAACTGGAAAATAAGATTTTTCGATTTTCAAGCGTGTCTAAAAATTTTTTCGTCTTTGCAATAAAACATTGTTAACGATAAATTAACTAGGCGTCTCTTAAAATATCTGAAAAACTATCTTAATAACTTTCCAAAAAGTTAGCACCTTTACAGAGCTCATTTTATTGTCATACAAGTTGGCGTGAAAGCGTATGATCACTTTTGATTAGTTCAATTGTTTGGTTCAAGTTCAATCAGTTGTTCAAATTCGATGAATATTCGCTTCAACAAAACAAGTTGAAATAAAGCATAATAAAAAGAGAAGGGCGTGTTTTTCATTCAATTGGTGCGCGGTCTTTTCCAATATGCGGCATACTTCATGACAGTGGAGTGCAATCATCTTTGTTTGATGAACCTTAATTCCCTAAATCGAATTTATAATAGTGTCTTATCATTAAATTGTAGTTAATTGACTATTTTATTAATAGCTCGTTTCCACTCTGTTATCAGGTTTCGATAACAGATGAATTATTTTTTCTCTCTTAAAAGAAAATATTTCAACAAGTTCCCAATTGAAGTTTTTATTCCTAATAGCAATTAACAGTTTTTGATATTTAATAAGGTGTTAGTTGAAAAAGGTTCGATTCAGTCATTGTATGCCGGTGTGTTATCGTGCGGCTACTGCTAAAGAGAACTATACCTTATTTGTTTATTTTTCCAATATTTTAATATATAGTCGTCAGCAAATGCGATTACCACCGCAAAATATGGCGCACTTTTTTTTTTAATATTATTTTTTTCCTTTAAGTGTTATGATTATTATTTTCCATATTTCTTCCATGATTGTAACAACATCTAACCCATATTCCTCAATTTATTCTGGCAAAAATGGTATAGAACAAGCAAAAACATGAAAATAATCATAAAAATTAAATGAAAAAATAATATTTAGAAAAGTGCGCCACATTTTGCGTTGGTAACCTTATGGCGACGACTATAATTTGTTATTATTTGTTGGCTAATTCGCGATTATATAGTTTCATTCCTTAGGTAAAGGTAATTCCTTAGGCATAGGTAAAGGATGGATGCATAGATAAATGAAAAGAGCATGTAATGGAATTAATATTATCTTTAGCCTATTTTCATTAACAAAAAGATAAAATTATAGATTGAAAACTAGATAATATTTGTCTATAATCAATTATCGAAGGTCAATTTAAAATCTAACATGCATTCAACCATACACTAATATATTTACTTGTTTATGTTAATAACATAAAGGCTATCAATCAAGAGATTCCCCGTAGCCATCTCTTTAAAATCAACATCATTCTCGCAATTTATCACAATTCGTGTTGTGTCATTAATAGATTTATCATTAATTGTTTTTGAGCTTGTCCGTTTATTCCACGAATGTTTGTTCAAAATACTATTACAAATAAATGGAACTCAAGGCTCAAATCAATCAAGAAAGAAAAAAAAACGTTTGACGAACGTTTATAAGACGGCAACTGCCCTGAATCCGCTTGTTATTGAGAGCTGAATTAACTTGTTCGCAGTAAATAAGTTTTTGTTTTTTTTATCGTTGGCAAGTAAGAATGTTTCCAAGGAAGTGGGTAAAGTATTCGCATGGTTCTTTGTTATCACTAAAATTGGGGGTGGTAAATTTTTTTATATTCAAAGCTTTTCATTAGTGCTCTTTTAGCAATTTCCCTGTTTGGAATTTGAAATGCAACCAACGGTATCTTTACTGACAGAAGTTCGATGAGAATATTTAATATTTGAAAACGAAAGTCGGAAATTATTCATATCACGAATAATGTTTTCAAGTACCTAAAGCATTCATTAGTGAATCGGTTGGATACTCATAATATAGCCTAAAGAAAACGAGAATATTCTAACGAACATTGTCAATATTATCGCACGCCATCTGAAACAATAAATAGAGGAGCAAATAATGGTGCTCTCATCAGATATTAAGGATATTTCATTTAGATTTTTAGATATTTTAGAACACTAACACTTAAATAGACGTGAAAAAGTTATTGTTAAAGCTATTAGTGAAAATTAACAAAATAATTGAAAATATTGAAAATCGGCATTTTCATAGATCGTTTTACCCTCCGTAAGACTGAAAAGGTAAAATTAAACCAGCGAGTTATGCAGAATGTCATATTGAATCGCAAAAAATTAAGAGCTTAATTATTCAGTAAAGCTTACTAGGGAGGTCATTTTTGGATCCAAAAGGTTTCGGGCTGAAACTTTGCAGGGTGATAGCTGAGAAAATTTTATTAGAGCACACAAAATATTGTCCTGCACTGGGGGGTTTAAGTGGGTTAAAAAAATTGATGGTTTTATACTGTTTTCTACAGGAAACTTGAGGGTGTTAACTTTGAACCAATTTGAACCTACCGTTTATGTGTGAACGAATAAAATGTCCTCGGTTATTCTCATGCAAAGTTTCAGCCCAAAACCTTTTGGATCCAAAAATGACCTCTCTAGTTAGGTAATTATTAAATGTTTATTTTCATTCCATTGATAACAATTCTTTCAATTATATAACACCGAAATTGAAATTAGCTATTTAAATATTTCTAAATACAGTACCGGTCAAAAGTTTGTAAACGCGGGGATTTTCGAACATAACTCTACGAATTCTTTATTTTATCAAAATTTTTTTCTAAATTTTTTCACAAATTTTCTAACTGTTTCAGAAACAACTGGAAAAAATTTCGACCCAATACCGGCTCTCGAAAACCAGTTATGCTCAAAAAACCCAGAGCTTACAACCTTTTGACCGGTACTGTAGCTGTTGTAAACTTAAAGTCGTCTTTACGTAACTTATCGAACACTCTGTAAATACTTAGAAAATTAAGAAAGATTTTCTAAAAAAAAAAGATTTTTCCAACAGCCTGAATTATTTATTTCTCAGAAAAGAAACACAGCAGCCTTTTAATTTTAAATGTGTTTTTGTTGATCATTAACTTAAATTATTTATATTACCTTAGAAATTCAACTAAAACTGTAATTTTTGTTGTTTTTTTTTGAAATGCAAATCGAAAAACTATAAATAATAATAACTATTTTAAAATATAGTCCTTTTCAGAGATCGGTGCCTAATATAAGAGCAATAAAAGAAGAGAAAATGATGGGGCCACAACACGGTCACAAACAACTTTTTCGTCAATTCCTCTTAAATGTGTGCTGCCCATAATTTTGTAAAAAAGAATGGCCGTCCAAACGAGAACCTCGGCACCGATCTCTGAAAAGGAAAATACATAAGTATTTGATAGACAACAAATGAAAGATGGCACGCCAAATGGAAATGAATACTTTTCAATATTTAAACGGGTCTTACTAATTCAAAGGCATAAATTGAAATAGTAGATTTTTTGATTTTTACTGGTTATATATTTTAACTTTTATAATGTGGTAATAAAATACGTTCTCATTATTTAAAAGTCCCTTTATGATATTCTTTCAATCTGGCTCAAATTTAATATTTAGTTTCGCTTTAGCTAATTAAATTATATATTATATAATGAACAATATAAATTGACGTCTACTAACAGACGTTAAATGAATTCTTACAAACAGCTCTTCAAAAGAGTCACTTTCATACAAAATTGCGTAAAAATTTAAAGCACAAGAAACAAAGACTGAAAATTGATGTAAAAATTAATGCCACCTGGAAATCAATAAAACTATTTCAAATCTAGAAAAATTGTGCTCTTCATTTGCGTGATAGCAAGTCTACTAATTGGTAAGGTAAGTAATCTATTTTTCAGAAAGGACGTTGTAAAATTGTAAAAAATATTTGAGTTGAAAACATTACCAGGGCTTCTGTTGGTTTTCCAGGTATTAACTTTTCTCCGTTACCGGGTTCTCTCCGGGTTCATTAACTCTGGGTTTACTTTATACCCAGAAAATCTTGAGTTAAACGTTCGATAAGTTGTGTACACATTCGGTTCAATTTTCCTTACAATGTACTCCAAGCAGATTTATTTCTTCAAACGGTTTTTGACGTAAATTAAAAAATAAAACTACAAACAAAATTCGAAATTGATACTTTAGCCTAATAAAAGTATACTTCAAATAAACTTAAATTTAAAAGAGAATACCCATTTCTGCAGCAACTATAAATATTCGAAATCTTAATAATATATAATTCAATGGAATATCTGTTCTGAACAAAGAAATTGGAAATCTGAGAAATTGTTCAAGTTAATCCAATCTCTTCCTTTGTTTACTTTACACATATTTTAAACATCTCACCAAATAAGAGAACATGTTCCAAAAAATAAAAATATCTTTGAAGACACTTCCCGTCAATAATAAGATAAAATAATATTTTGCAATGCTTGTTTGTTGACAGTTATTTAAGAATTTTTAGAATTATTCAAGAAACTTAAATTGTTCTAAAAATTCTATAATAAATGTTTAAAACTTAAATAATTTAAAGAAACTCATAAAATGTTCTTCCAATCACTACTAAAACATATAAAAAAAACCAGACAAACCAAGTTTTAAATAATTTGACAACTACATTTCGAACATTAGGTATTATTATCAGGCAACATAAAATTTTAATAATCGTGCTCAGAATAGTTGGCTGAAATCTAGAATAATGATCTAACAAATCTGTCAAAAATTAGCGCTGATAAGCGAGTTAGAAGGATAGTTATTTTCAAAGTGACTTATTACAGATTAAAGATATTAAACTCTAAAAAAACATATAAAAAATCCACACAGTCCAAGTTTATAGAATTTAAAACAATTTGACAACTACTTACCATATTTCGAACATTAGAAATAAAAGATTTTTCAATATTTAAAAGTGTATTACTAATTTACACGTATTATTTTCTTATAACTTGACACCTCATTGTTACGAGACCGTCTTAAACTATCTAAAAATATGTGCTTCTAGCCGAAATTTGCAACACGAGCATCTTATCTGAGCCCACAACTTAACCATTCAATTTGGGGTGAAGTGGTATTATCATATGAAACACATTATTCAAATTTTCGTGGTCAGAATAGTTATCTTACCTTAAATCTAGATTTTGAAAAATATCAAAACATACTAATAATAATCACACACGTTCTGGCAAAGTGAGAGCTGATAAGCGAGTTAGAAGGATAGTGATTTTCAAAGTGGCTTATTACAGATTAAAGATATGACATTAACTTAATGAAAACTATCGAACAGAATTAACGAATAGGTAGATAATTAGAATTAGATAATTCAAAGGCAATTTAAACATTGAAACTCAAATAAACAGGTGTGGTCCAACTAGAGATAAATTAAGAGTTCCAACAAAATTTGCAATAACATGCAAAGTTGTAAATAAAATAATTTATTGGAAACAAAATAAGAAAAGAAAGAAAACAAGAATTATTGGAGCCCAGACATAAAGAGTACACGCTCAAAGAGAAAACGAAACAGAACGAACGATGGCAAAAATTGCACAAAAAACGAATTGGGGAGATAGAAGCTTCTCCTACTATCCAACGCTTTTAATTTTATGTGTGTGTGTGTTTTTTGTTGTTTGCTGGATGGGTTTGTATGACGTAGAAAAGTTTATTGCAAATGTTTTCACTTGCACGTATACACATGAAACTTTAAAAAAAAGAAAAGGTAAGCAAAACTTATCGAAGGGCTATCTCAAAAATGTAAGCGCGTAACTCTCTCACATGTTTGTTTATTTGATCATTAGGTTAACTAAAATTGGAGATACCACCCGCTCAAATTGCTTCAATTTTCCAGGGAGGCGTGTTAATCGTAAAATATCATTTAAACCACCAAGACACAGTCCCGTTTCTTGTGAACACTTTGACAAATATGGTCAAAGTGTGAATTGATGAAAGACCAGAAATGCGAAGATTAATTAATTTGATTCTAATCTTCGCTTTGAATATGAATAATAGATTTTCTGTTTTTCGGATGATGAGCCAAATTGTGAGTGATAAGTGTGTTGATATGTGATCAGTTTACAATAAAATGAAAGCTCTTTTTTGTTGGGTGAATTTAATTTTAAACTGCTTAGAATAACAGACAGACGAATCGCTTTTTATGATTGCAAAAAATATTTTGATTGACAGAATTCCTGATCTTGACTATTACATGAAAAACACATCCGCGTCGTGACGCGTTGCTCTCGCGTCTAAAGATAAGAACGAGAGCTGGACAGAAAATCGGGTTTCGAATTCTGAAGTACGGGCTGTGGGGGTCAAAGTTGTAAATTAATCAGAACACACGCCGAACAAAAAGTGGGATATTCTCAAATGTTTTGTTAAACAAAATTAGTAGAACGGATGTATTGAGATGAATCCGACAGCACACTATATGAAAAGTACATTTTTCACTTTTTTAAGCGTGGTTTTTGAAATTCCACGTAGTAATCGCAAATTATTCTTTACGCAGGTTTAATAAACTTGTCTTAAAATATCTAAAACCATTAAAATTGAACTAGAAAATGTTTTTAGAAACCCTCAAAGGAGCTTGGATTTCTAAGACTGCAGTTGGCGTGTGACAGAAAAGTTGTAAAATTATATAAAAACGGAGTAATAATGCCTTCCCCTTCGGGAAGACCTGTAAGAAGGTTGGAAGTGACCAAAAGTTCTCTACGTTCTAAGTCTTCTAAGATTTCTTCTAAGCTTAAGCAATTCTAAGCTCTAAGTTCTCGACTCCGATAGTTCAATAATAATCAATGATCACCGTCCCGAAAAGTTTGATAAGGTCTATTTCACAAAATTCAATTTTTATTGGGGTTCTCGATCAATTTGTTGATGCCGTTCGCCAAAAATCGCTCGGTCTGGGGTCGAAGAAGTTGTTGAATTAGTTTTTGAGGTTCTCATCGTCATCGAAGGTAACATCCTCTCATTTGCTTTGTCAGAGCAAAAGGTTATAATCGTATGGCACTGAGTCTGGAGAGTGCGGTAGATGCTGAAGAACATTCCATTCGAGCTATTAGAGAGCGGTTTTAACGATTTTTGCAACATGTTCCCTGGCGTTGTCGTGCAGGAAGATGACTTGGCCTTGTCGAACAGGTCTTTTCAGTCGAATCGACTCATTTACGCGGCGCAGCTGAGCAACAGAGCTCCTTGTGGACCGTGGAATTTCTTTCTATAATTTTCCAGCAGCATGTCTCCCAGCTCCACAAAACGCAGCTCATGGACTTTTTTGGGGGAAGATCTTGCGATCGGGTAGTCTTTTCAGTCGAGTAGCCTCATTTACGAGGCGCAGCTAGGCAACGATCCTTGTTAACCGTTTTAAACGCCATCTTCCATCTTCCTTCAATAGTGTATTCAGATACTCTTCGTCTATTTATGCAGGTCATCCGTTTCACGATTACAGTCGCCAATTTTGAACTTTGCGAACCATTTTTGTGCAGTAGTCACTCTTAAGACATCTTCTCCATACACACTGCAACTATTTTCCTAGCGGCTTCTGCTGTTTTTTGCTTTCGATGAAAAGCTAAGAATAGCAGAGGTCGACAATGCTTATTTTTGCCTTCTAGTTCATTCCTAAGTCTCAAAAATTATGAAATTTAAAATTTCAGAAAAAAACTAAAAACAATGTTTTGTAGAGCAGACAAAGCTCTATGATATAAATATAAACACTTTGCCAAACAACAAGAAAATTGTATATATATATATATAAAAACCTCTACTAACTTATTCCTCAACTCAATAGTAAGAAACTTTTGCTTGTGTCCGAATGGTTCCAAATAAAACCAAAAAAAATAAGCTCTTTTTCTAAATAAGGTCACCCTTTAATTACTGAATTTAATAAAAGTTCATTGCAAATATTTTTACTTGCACGTATACCAATGAAAATTCACAAAAAAGAAAAGGTAATCGAAACTTATCGAAGGGCTATCTCAAAAATATAAACGCGTAACTCTCTCACATGTTTGTTTATTTGATCATTAGGTTAACTAAAATTGGAGATACCACCCGCTCAAATTGCTTCAATTTTCCCGGGGGGGGGGGGGGGGTGGGGGCTTGAAGGATGGAATTCCGGAATCCTGCTTACGTTCTTTCAAATGTTATTGCGAATTCCGAAATTTTTTATTTTGCTTACGGTATATTTTAATTCCGAATTTTGAAAATTCACTGTAATATGTTAATTCCGGTTTCCAGCTTCTGAATTTTGTGATTCCACGCTCCTGATCCCACAAAATTCAAAAACCACCATACCGTTCATCTCTGGTGTTTATTAGCTATTCTATTTTTTAATAACATATGTGACCAATAATTTTGAAGAACAGAGATAGATCGAAGAACATTAAATCAACACATTAAATGTGAATAAAATGGGGCTAATACATATTTGAAAAAAACACTGGCTCATAAAATTTGGAGCATCAATATTACCCGCAATTAAATGTTTTCAATGACGGTAGACATGTCTCATATGATTCCGTTCTAAAACACAATTCTTATCATTTTATGGAAACCTTGATTTTCAATTTTAACAAACATTTGTTAATTTTTTTTGAACATATTCTTTTAAAATAGTCTATTAATCATAAATCTCATAATCTAACAGTGGAGAAGGCGGGTTCCCAATAGTCATGTTTATTTCGTTTAATAAAACAATGTGCCTATCGCAAAATTGATAAAATTAATAAAAAATGAACACTTATTTGTTACATTAGTTTAATATTATCTTCATGACAAATTGTTTTAGTGTACGGTTATGACACTTCAAAATCTTTCCAACACTGCTTTTCTTCCATAAATATTCATTGAACAATTAATCAAATAATAAATCAACATTTTAATGATTAATGATACAAACCGTGATGTCAAAACATCATTTATATTAATTACATCAATAAACCAGAATGGTGAGGAGAAAGAAAGGTTCAGAAGATTAAAGTCTCTTTGAAAGGTTTCTTCATAATTCTTTAAAAGTTAGATTTTAAATGTGATAAAACAATAAAGAACAATCAATGGATTTGAAGACTACAATCTTTTCGAGGGAAAATTAGATAATACGCAAGAAAGGAAATTAAATTTACAAAGTGTTCGGTTTATGAAGTTGACAATATTCTGGGATCGTATACAATAATTTGTTAACAATTAAACATTATTCATAAATAATTAAAAGTATAATTTAATGTAAATGGCAAATTATTATGCAAGAAGTTTCAGTTAAAATAATCGACCGTTAAATAAGTAATTGTAAATTTCAGAGTTCGGTGCCTAATGGAAGAACAAAAAACAAGAAAAAATGATAGTCTCGGAAGGCCACACTGTTACAAACAAATTTTTCACCTATTCCTCTTCAATGTGTGCTGCCCATTTTTTGAAACAACACACATTGATGAGGTAGAAAAGATTGTACGTCGAAATGAGAACCTCATTTTGTTCGAAACCTTTTCTCTTCCATTAGGCACCGATCTCTGAAAAGGACAATATCATTTTCTTATATTTTGATAATCTTGTCGTAAAACATTTGATAGTGAAATTCGCCAATCTCCTAGTCTTGTGGTACTGCTTCTCTGTTTCTCATTATTGACGTTGTCTCTAAAAACATTTGTGTCTCATTATGCTTTCCCACAGCCATAAAAACCCACAATAACTATTGTCCTTTTCAGAGATCGATGCCTAATGGAAGAGCAAAAAATTAGGGGCGGAGAAAAGGTCTTGTTTAGGCAGCCACACGGCCATTAAGGCCATCACGTCTCTTCCTCTTTTGTTTCTCATCAATTTTTGTTATCTATTTTTTGTTTATTATTTGATAAATAGAAATGAAAAGTTTAATTTAAAAATGAGAATGGATGAAATAAAAATGTTGATGACAAACAAAAGAGGAAGAGACGTGATGGCCTTAGCGGCCGTGTGGCTGTCTAAACAAGACCTTTTCTCCGCCCTTAATTTTTGCTCTTCCATTGGGCATCGATCTCTGAAATGAATAATAGATAAATCATGAGCTTTTCAATAACTTTTTATTGTCCTTTTCAGAGATCGGTGCCTAATGGAAGAACAAAAAATAGTTTCGGATGGACGGTCAGACGGCCACAGGCGACTTTTTCGTCTTTTTTTTCGTCTCTTCGTCGTCTCTTTCGACTTTTTCGTCTCTTCGATGTGGGCTGCCCAGAGAGACAGACAACACACATTGATGAGAGACGAGAAGATGACCGTCAAAACGAGAACCTCATTCCATCCTAATCTTTTTTCTCTTCTATTTTTTATATTTTTTCTCTTCTATTTTTCTCTTCTACCGACCTCTGAAATGGACAATATAATATTTATAATTGTATGTTCCTTACTATTTATATACGAAAAATGAATTTATTAAAACAGGACCTCAGAAGGGTCACTCAAATCTAACGTTCCATAACAATTCAAAGCGCCAGAGATATTTTAAGGGAAGAATACAAAATTTAGCTAAAATATAGTTTTTAAGGTTTAACGCGGAAATTAATAAAAATAGTTTAAATTGCACACAATCGTCATTTTCATTTGGCTTGATTTATATAAATTTATATTAAGTCATTTTCTTGCTGGAAAGTATATTTTTTACAAAAAATCTTTGAAGTATAAAGTTTGCAAAAATATGCACATAATGTGAAGCGTATTATGTCAACATTCTGAATCCATCGATTCACTACAAAAATTCTATAAACCTAATGCGACATTCTTTTTCGTCAGTAGTGTACCATCAAGAGCACATGACATTCTTCAAAAATTTATACTGAATATTATTTTGATTGTTTTTTTACTACAATACGTTTATATTTCTGTTACGGAGTTGACGACAGTTGATGAATAATAAATTTATTATACAGGTACAGGTAGTAAGGAATGGATTCCCTATTGACTGGTTGGGCTACATATTTATAGTAAAATACCTGGGTCATGCGTGACGTGGCATACGTAACTATTATTAAAAAGTGAAGAGGTCGCTCGTAGAAAGGTGACCTATTATGTGGCATTAACAATTTCGCCACAAATATTTGTTATGAAAATATTTTTTAAGCTTGATGCTTAAATATTCTATCTAAAAATCTCGCATTGTCAGAGACAGTGTTTTAAAAAAATCGTTTGAAGGTACGCGCAAAAATCTCCAGAAACCAGGAGAGGAGAATTTGGTGCGAAGATTCTACAGCAAGGAACTCAATTTCAAAAGATTGTAGCTGCCTCGAATGAACCAACGGCACCTCAAGCTTTGTTTGTTAGAAAATGGATCGTATGGAAGGTGTCACTAGAAAATCAAATTGATGAGATCATGTTGCGCGGTCTAAAGATAATTTTATTTTAATAATAAACATCGTTACGTCGGTGTTGCTTTAAACCAATAGTTCCTAGCCGAACGCGAGAATCCCGATGCAGCCTTTCCACTATCTAAACTCATCATCTATTTTATTCCTATATAGTTTTAGAGCAGCTTCAGAGTGCCTGAATTCTTCTCTCTGTTTTACCACAGGGATTTCTTCTTTTAACTGTACACTATGAATAAAATGAATAAAAATATTTTGTTAAGCGCTTAATGTTAAGTATTGGATGTAGCGCAAAAATGAGATATTTCTAGGAATCTTGATTAGTGACTGTGCTCGTGATGTACGCTAGCTTGCTATTTATTGTGGTAACAATCATGCTAATACTGTAAACACGCTAAATGAAAATGCCAATTTAGCACTATTTCAACCCATTTTATTATTTTACACGTGTAAACTAAAAGCTATTTTCATCGTCTATTTAACAGCCTTCCATTAAAAAGTCTCTGGTGCTTAAAATTTTGGAAAATATTAGATTTAAGTGACTTTTCTGATATCTTGTTTATGAGAATTCATTTGAAGTGCTGTTAAGGTTTCATCCTTTCCATTCTAAAAAAAGTTTTTAGGGAAAAATTGAAATTGTATACCTTATTGGTTGGTTGTGCAAATTACTATTATTAAACTTTTTTAATATTTATGTCACATTTAATAATGTTTATCTAACTTGTGCGTGAACACTTCAGAATATTTTAAATAGATTATATTGTCCTTTTCAGAGATCGGTTAATAATGGAAGAGGAAAAAAATTAGGATGGAATTAGGTTCTCGTTTTGACGGCCTCTCTTTTTGGACGGCCACTCTTTTTTACGAAATAATGGGCAACACACATTGAAGAGGAATTGACAAAAAAGTTGTTTGTGGCCGTGTGGCCGCCCATCATTTTCTCTTCTTTTATTGCTCTTCCACTAGGCACCGATCACTGAAAAGGACAATAGATGAACTTCACTGCCACGAAATTGCATTGCAAAAGACTTCGCACCATTTGCAAACAAAACCTTTAAATTTATTATTTTTGTTTTCTTACAAGCCACTTATAAATGAAGACTCTTCTGGTCCATTAAATGAGGTACTAAGAATTTCTTTTCATTAATTCACAAGGATTTATGCAGAATGAAACGTAAACTGATAAATAAAATATTGAAAATGAAAATAATAAACTAAAAGGTAGTGTTTGCAATTGGTGCGAAGTCTTTTGCAATGCGGCGCGGTTTCCTGGAAGTTGAGTGTAGATGTTTTGGAAAACCATTAATACATTCTACGGGTAAATTATTTTCTATCATCACGTACAATCGAATGACAACGATTACATTTTGACTTTATAATATCGAGATGCCAAAAGAAAATAAATATTGCTTGATTTTTAGACACATCGTACAATTTTTACGTGTACTTTGCTAAACACTAGTTTACTCCATTTGGTCAACCTTTTCTTAAACTACTGAAAGTATTAATAAATCTTCTCAAAATATTAGATTTCATCACGTTTTCTGATCTCGTATTCTTAACATTCCACTTGACGTGTAAAGATATTGTAAATTTAAAATCCAAAGAAACATTTTTAGAATAGCCATTTCTCACGAAGAATACTTGAAAAACTAACTTCTTTTTGATTTTGCAAGACTACCGTAGGGGTTTTAGCTAACTATCTAAATAATTAATACGACATGAATAGAGAAAACTTTTTCAATGGCTTTCAATACTTTCTAAAATTAGTTATTTGTTCTTCTTCTCTTATGTTATTTGAATAAAGTTTACAAAAGCTCATTATTAAATGTATTATTCAATAAAAATTCCAAATTTTTACCCGATTCAATTTGAAGGTTGAGACACGATTCCAAAGAGCTCTTTGAAATCGTGTCTCAATCTATTTTTTGAACGTAAATGTCCCTATGCATAACATTGTAAATATTATTGATGATATTCCGAAGTCGTAACTGTACTAATATTCTTAAGAACGAAAAAAATTATAAACAATGCAATTAGTTATTTTCCTTGCAAATATGCATTTTTCCTTAAATTATATCATTATTATGTCTGTCTGTTTGTCCATGTTCCATTCTAATAAAGATAAACAATATTAATAGTTTATTTGATATTGTCATATTCTTCCGACCAATGAACAATAAGAATAATTTGTTTTCATATTGATAAAGCATATTAAAACTAGAGGGAAGGGTTCAAAATGATTAAAACTATTATAAATTTGTGCAAAAAACTTAGAGCTAAAAGTAGTTTTCCGCGGTTCATAGAGAGAGGGTGAAGCTACAACAATTTTGGCTCACTAGAAAATATCAGAAAAATAAATCCCAAAAATCAAATTTTGATATTGAATAGTCCTCTACTCAATATTAATTTACTATGAAAATAACGTTTTTGAAGAAAAATTTTTAATGGTTTTAAAAATCTATTGGGGTGTGTATTAAAAACTTTCAAATATACTTCTCATATACTTCTTTAAAATGTAATCAATATCTAGTTATTAATATTGTAAACATATTTACAAAACCACCTCTTCAACATTCAAGGTTTTTAAAAAACATTGCATAATAATTTTAAGAAACCACCGATTATTTAAATGAGCATGCTCCATTCTATTTTGCAGCTGTTTTCTTATTATATTTTTTGTAAAGCTCATTTCCATACAATTTAAGTCACAAAACGGAAGCAAGGTTCAAAAGTTATTTAGAATCAATTCAAGCGATATAACCTCATAATAATCGTATAAGGAATATAAGCACGTGCTCGCATTATATTGAAAACTTAAATTTAAATTTTACGTAAATATTTTTAATACTTTGATCGTTATCCGTAATCTTATGGTCATTTTGCAAATACTTGGATTCAGTTGTTATTGAGTTGAATTCTTGGTCGTTTAATTACAATTAAAATTATTTTTTATTCATTTTTTTGCCAAATACTTTTTACGTCTAAATTATTATTATTTAGCAGTGAAAGGCTCGGAAACTACTTTATGAATGAACATCAAACGAAAATCCTCAAATTTTCCCATTTTTTTACTGTTCCACGTACACGTTCATGTGTATCTTTCACCATAAGTTAGAATACTCGTCTTAAACTACATATAAACCATTGTTTCTTACGAATTTTTTTTGTTGAGCCTACCATAACTGAACTCTGATTTTCCTCTTACAATTGGCGTGTGAATGTAAAACAGATTTTCAAGTTCATTCCGAATAGTTCACATTTTTATAATTTCAAATATTGCAGTGTTGCATGAAAACTGTATTTTTAGTTCTTAAAATTTGGTGTTCTTCAAAAGTTCTTTACTAAAGATAAATTTCAAGAAGATCTTTCATCAATTTTGAATATTGTTTTCAAATATCTTTTAATACTCTAGAGATATTGCTTTAAACTAACTATTATTCCTATTTGTCAACTAGACTGCTATTACAATTTTATTTAAGTATGCATTTACGTGTGCATACCAGGGTTGCACGGAATTCCATCTTCCATTTTCCGTTTTCCGTTTTCCGTCGTTTTTTGAGTTTCATTTCCGTTTTCCGTCGTCCGTTTGAAAAAAAATTTCCATTTCCGTTTTCCGTCGTCCGTTTGAAAAAATAATTTCCATTTCCGTTTTCCGTTGTCCGTCTGAAAAAATTTGATTCCATTTCCGTTTTCCGTTGTCCGTTTGAAAGAACTTGATTCCATTTCCGTTTTCCGTTGTCCGTTTGAAAGAAAATCGATTTCCGTGCAACCCTGGTGCATACGTGAGTTCAAAAACGTGAATATAAAAAATTCCGCAAAAAATAAAAAATTTTGTTTAAAAATTGATTCTTTAAATTAATTAGTTATTGACTGTAAAAAATAAATAGATAACATTCTTGGTAACACTTTTTATTCTTAAAGGTTATTTGAACTCTATTTGTTATTTGCACCTTAATATAACTTACTGTTCACGGATCTTATAGAAAATTGGTGTTTCCCAATTGCTAATCAGTGCTGCCCAAAATTAGAAAAAAATGAAATAGCTCCTATCCTATAAAACTGATTATGTGTAAGCTCACAACATTGCGGCACTCCACTGCCACGAAACCGCGCCGCATTGCAAAAGACTTTGAACCAATTGCAAACACATCCTTTTAGTTTATTATTTTTAATTTTAACATTTTCAATATTTACAAGTTAGTTTTATTAACGATAAAGACTCTTCTGGTCCATTAATTGAGGTACTAAGAATTTATTTTCATTAATTCATCAGAATTTCTGCAGAATGAAACATTAACTAATAAATAAAATATTGAGAATAAAAATAATAAATTAAAAGGTAGTTTTTGCAATTGGTGCGAAGTCTTTTGCAATGCGGCGCGGTTTCTTGGCAGTGTTGCGGACAATTAAATCATTTTATTTTTTGTCATTATTTCAACTTTTGCGGTTATAAAGTTATAAATTTTATTAAATCTAGGAAAAAGCGTTTTTTTCCCGGTCGGAAATAAAAATTCCTTTCCGCAAAAAATTGCGGATTAAAAAAAATTTTTTTTGTAAAAAGGCATTTCGACAATTGTAGGGGTAAGAGTAAGTTTTTGAGACATTGACTACATTATTTTGTTCCTCGTAAAATTCTGATTTTTTTGAAATGCAACATTACGTGGTTATGTTATTTGATGTTGACTGTATAGTCGATTGAAATTTTAAACTTACAAGGGAAGTCACTTTAGCGTCCGCTTGAGATTTTGATGAGACTTGCACCATTGATAGATTCGGATGCGCTGATTCCAAATCCGTTTTCAAAAACGGCGCAATTTTTCTCTGAGCCGAGATATGAGCCGCCAAAGTTTTTTTTTTACAGCTTATTTTTGATAGTTTGATGTGCATAAACCATAAAATGTCCGACATAAGGAATAACTTAATTAAATAAGAAAATTATTTTGCGTGAGAAATGTGGCAGCAGCGAGTGGATGGATCAAATGGAATGGGATATTTATTATGGGTGGTTATTTCAACGAGTGTTAAATATTGATAATGTTTATTTCGATTTGCTATGCAATTTTCAACTTTAATAACTTTAATCATTCCTTCAATTAATTATTGCAAGTTGTTGAAAAACATTTCATTCTTTTTAAAAAGTTAATGATTAAACAGCCAACAAAATTAACTATCATTCCTAAAGTTAAATTATCAACTACAAAATGTACCTTGAACTTATACATTGGAACGTGTCAATGGTGTCAGTGAAGATTGACAATGTGGAGTGTGGAGTTTGGGAACGTGGAGTTTTTGAATTACTGAATTCGGAATTGCTTCGGAAAATCCGGAATATCTGGTGTTAAAGTTTATTTGGAAAAATTTTTGCTATGCTAGTTGCAAAATTATGAAATTTTTATTTCCAAAATTTCTTTAATTATTGCATGCTGTTGAAAAACATTTTATTCTGTTTTAAAGATTAAAATTGCAGAAAATAAAATTTAACAAAATTTACTGTCAAAATGCTTGAAACAATTAAAAATTCTACAATACAGACATGAAATAGAAAAGGTTTGTTTGTACATGAAATCAGGAAGAAACAATAATAGTTTCGATGCTTTAAATTTTTCTTGGTCCTACATCAGAGATAGGCGGAATTCCAGTTTCCGTATTTTTTAAATTTATTCCTAATTCTGCATTGCGAAAATTCACTTTTCATTTTAACTTTAACATCAAATACCAGAGGAATCCGAAATTCCGACCATTTTTCTATTTTCAATTTTCGGCTCACAATGTTCTGACTGATTGACTTGAACTTTTCGGGATCTACTGAATCATGAAAATTGTAAGACTGTTTCACAACGCTGATACTACTTCCTTACACAAATTATCTCATCCAAGATTTTTTAGTTATATGTGTACCTTTTTCATCAGAATCACATATTTCCAAAAAAATTTCTGTTTTCAATTCAATAAATTTTTTCCGAAGCTTCAAATTTGATTCCGAATTCAGAAATTCAAAAACTCCACGTTCCCAAACTCCACACTCCACATTGTCAATCTTCACTGACACCATTGACACGTTCCAATGTATAAGTTCAAGGTACATTTTGTAGTTGATTTTTAAAAAAATTGCTAAAATATAATTTAACTTTACGAATGATAGTTAATTTTGTTGGCTGTTTAATCATTAACTTTTTAAAAAGAATGAAATGTTTTTCAACAACTTGCAATAATTAATTGAAGGAATGATTAAAGTTATTAAAGTTGAAAATTGCATAGCAAATCGAAATAAACATTATCAATATTTAACACTCGTTGAAATAACAACCCATAATAAATATCCCATTCCATTTGATCCATCCACTCGCTGCTGCCACATTTCTCACGCAAAATAATTTTCTTATTTAATTAAGTTATTCCTTATGTCGGACATTTTATGGTTTATGCACATCAAACTATCAAAAATAAGCTGTCAAAAATAAACTTTGGCGGCTCATATCTCGGCTCAGAGAAATATTGCGCCGTTTTTGAAAACGGATTTGGAATCAGCGCATCCGAATCTATCAATGGTGCAAGTCTCATCAAAATCTCAAGCGGACGCTAAAGTGACTTCCCTTGTTAAAAAATATAAATTCGCTGTTGTGGGGTTCTTAGTAAAAACTGATTTTATGGAATTTATGATTGGATAATCCGTTTTTTATAAAATCTTTGAAATTGAAGAGTTTAATTAGCTTCGTACATGTAATAGTCATACAAAAAATCTGTTGAAAACGTGATCGAATTCGTTGATCTTTATTTCTATGTGAATGCGAGTTTTCCAGTGGCTGTCTTCGGCGTGTCAATGAATAAATTATTGTTTAACCAGTATTAATCTTATATAATTAATCCGCTGAAGTTTTAGAAAAAATTTAAAATTAGGTGATGTAATATGCAGTTTATTTTCTGGCGGGAGCGAATTTCGCTTTTTCCTAGATTCAATAAAATCCAAAGTTATATAATCAAGCCATTGTGTAATGTGTAATTTAAATGTAAAAAGTGCCTTCTATTAATTGAAAAAAAAAGTTAAAAAATAATAGAACTATGCTCGTCACTTTTTGCTTTTCTTCATGCATACACCCACACGCAAAACCAATTGTAAGTTTTCAAGTGTCAATTTTAAATTCTAATTAACAATTTAAAAAGTTTTAACACGCTAAACAAATTCGAAAAACAGAACCTGAGAAACGTTACTTACTTACATATATCTACTTTTTTTTAGATTTATTTAAGTACACACCCCAACTTGTATGGTAATAGAATAAGCTCAGGAAGCATGCACAAATAAAACTTTATAGAAAGATGTTAATATTTTTAGATAGTTTCAGACAAGTTTAATTAAGTTATTCTTAAAACTTTTTGATATAAAAACGTAAAAATTTCCACATACGTTTAAAAATCGGAATATCGTTATTTCGATTTGGTGTGCAGTACACATATTTTAGGAGAAGCCTGATTAATAAACATGAAAATTAGTTTTTAACCTTAATGTATAATTTTAAAAAGTGCGTTTAACCAAATGAATTTGTAAAAGCAGAAGATCATAAATGTTATTTAAACCTAACATATCGTGAAAAATGACCCAAGAAGATATTTTAAGATAAGCTTGTAATGTAGCTGTAAAAATTAATTGTTAACTTTCACGTAGATTGTGCAAATTTGGGATATTTGAAGTATTCGTGTATTTATGATATTAAATTTAGACATTTTTTGAAAAATCTACAAAAATGGAAGCTGTTAAAAATAAAAATTTGCAGTTCTTACTGATTTCGTAAAAAAAATCCACCGGATATTATTTGCGTACTTTGCGCACGCTCAATAAGAACAGGAGTTCAGAAAAGTGTCTTAAACCTAAATTTTTAAAAAAAATTTAAAGTGCAATAGATATCTTAACAGAAGTCTTTAATATTGACGTAAAAGTTAGTGACAAATTTGCACGTGGAATTTAGAAAAATGTATTTAAATAATGCTAAATCGTCATTTTCATTTTTCGTGTATGCAGACTATTATTTTTGTTTTATCGTCCAATGGAATATGCTCAAAAATATTGAGGAAGACAATATTTGATGTTTTTTTTTTGATATATTGGATTATAGTAAAACATAATAACATAACAACATAATTTTATGTAATATATTGGCATGTTGTATTTAATAAATAATATTCTAACACTAGCAAATGTTATAGCTTATATAAATAAAAATGTTATAACCCTAAAAAGGCAGAGACTATTTAAAAAAGTCTAAAAATATCACTTGTTAACATTTAAACGATAGAAAAAACTGAAATGTTCTCCGGATTATGAGTGCTGACAAGAGTAGTGTTTTCACTCGAATTCTCAGAATTTTTTAAAACTAAAACTTTTAAGGTAGATTCTTTATGCCGAAACCGCACGCACCGGTAGGATAATGAAATGAGCTCCGTAAAGGTGCTCAAATCTATCTTTTTTGCAATGATATCAACATTTTTAAATATTTTAAAAATCGCCTATTAAGTATCGTACATAATATTTTCTTGAAAAGACGTAATTGTTTTCAGATACGCTTAAAAATCGAAAATTTGTTTTTTTTTTCAGATGGTGAGTACCTGCAAACTTTAAAAAAATTCTGAGAGTTCGAATGAAAACACTTTCCTTGTAAGAACTTCCCTTCTCAAATATAATTAACAATATTGTCTTTTTCAATTTTCTACATTTTGCTGACATACATTCCAATAGTAAACAAAAACGCACACTGAGGAAGAAGCTTAAACTTATTTATTTTATTGCAATTGATAAATACCAAAATATATAGACATGTGATGCAAGTTATCTTCTATATTCAATTTCTTCAATTGACTAAGCAAATTGTGTAGTTTTTGAAATTCAATTGTGCATGATCATTGAACACGTTATGGTTTTTTTTTTATTTTGTGGGATATGTTTTTACCGTACATGAATGAGTAGGTTTTAAATTGATTTTTTTAAAAAGTTTAAACTGTTAATATTTATAATTACTTTGTTTCATGAAAATGTATTCATTTTAGTTTTTCTTGAATTTTAAAAAATTTTATTACCAAAATATAAGAATAGTCTCAATGAGAACATATAACAAATATTTAATTTATGTTAATAGTTCCATCTTCACATTGATCTTTATTATGAATTTAACAGTCATTATGTATTGTATCGGTGCCTAATGGAAGAGGAAAATAATTAGAATGTAATGAGGCTCTCGTTTGGACGGCCACTCTTTTTAGACGACCATTCTTTTTTACGAAATTATGGGCAGCACACATTGAAGAGAAATTGACGAAAAAGTGGTTTGTGGCCGTGTTGTGGCCCCATCATTTTCTCTTCTTTTATTGCTCTTCCATTAGGCACCGATCTCTGAAAAGGATAATAATAAATAAATATTTTCCTTTTCAGAGATCGGATGCCTAATGGAAGAAAGTCGTTTGTGACCGTCCATCCGAGACTATAATTTTTTCTTCTTCTTTTTTTGCTCTTCCATTAGGCACCGATCTCTGAAAAGGACAATAATAATATTGCAAAACAAAATAAAACGTTGTATCACGATCTCTATGCAGAGTGAACGTGTGATTTAAAATACGTTTAATACTTATTTAAATAAATGAACTAATTATTGCTCCACGATCCAATTCTTGTTCTCAATACAGGGCACACCATATTGATTTATTTATTTAGTTATTATACGTGTATCTGAAACGTGAAGAAAAGTATAGTTAAAAGTAAAATTAAATAATATAGACAAAAATTATTCAAAGAGGGAAAATTTTGGCAAAACATAGGGAATTAAAAAAAGTGGATAGGGAAGTACAATTCTAGTGGACACTTTCCAGTTGAAAACATGACACTAAAAACCATCACGGCTGCTGGGTGGGACGCCATGTGAATGGTTCTTTTGTGAATCACTCGATGGTATTGCGAATTGAGCTACGCCTTCACTGTAAATATTTTTCATCCAAAACATCGTCACCAAATTCTAAGTTTCACTCGTTCCAACTAGTCGTTTTGCCTTCTCGAGACGTTTCTCCTTGTTCGTTTCTGATAAAATGACCGCCTTCCGCAGTCGATATTACTGCTAGAGAAATATCTTTAAAGTAATTATTGTAGATGTTCGAAAATATTCAGTTATTGGACTGAGATTACTTAAAGACGCTCCACATAAACCAATTATGCGCGCCAAGGGAATTCACAAAAACAAGACCTCAGAAGAACCACGTAAATCTAATAATATTTTGCAAAGTTTTAAGCATCCAAGACTTTTAACGAAAGCCTGTAAGACAGTCGATCAAGTTAGCTTTTAATTTACACGTGGAAAACAATGCGTTTAAATATTGAAAAATTGCAGACTGGTATGGTTATAATAGAAGGTCAGAAAACGCGCTCAAATCTAACTTTTTAGAAAGATATTAATAATTTTAGATAATTTAAGAAAAAAACTAAATTGTCATAATCAATGTTTTATTGAAAAGACGTAACAATTCTTAGGCACGCTTAAAAATCGAAAAGTTTTTATTTCCAGCTGGTGTGCATTTGGGGTGAATTATGTAAACATGATGACTCTAACTATTCAATTAGGAGGATATTTAATTATATTCTCGTAGGTTTTTGTTTGTCGTTATTTTCTAAATATTACTTTTGAGAAATCTTACTTAATCATTTGTGAAATTAAGCTTAAAACCTATCAACTTCATCCACTATTCGATCAATTAGTTTTTATAATTGAAATAATTCCAGCATAATAAAAATTTGCTTATTCTCATGATTTTAGCATCATCAATATTGGCCCACTCCGCTTTTCAAATAAACAGCGAAAAGCCAATGACAACAAAAATATCAATTTCACCCTTAACAAATATTATAAGGCATAAATGAATACAAACATGTTTACATGTGGCATATTCAATCTAGGCTAGTCACTTTCTATCCTCTCAAAGTGCATCAATATTGTAAGTTCAAATTTCCAGAATGTCTCGAAATCCGTCATTCAGTATTTTAATTATTGTCGTCTACTAATATGTCGATTAAGCTTTCTTTGCAAATACAATTAGTTTGTATACATTCATTTTAAGTGAATTCTCTTATACATAAATTCTTATGTAACGAAAATATTGCTCATAGAATATTGTGGCGATTCTACCTAATTCTTAGTATTACAATTAAACTGAACAAGAAAAATTGTTCAGCACAAGCTCATGCAGTAAACTACATAAACGTTGTTTTGGCTCGGATTTACTCTATATTTGTTTGAAATTAATTACACGGATTTTGGTTATAAATCGGTATAAAAAAAGAGTAAATCAAATAAGGTTTAGTAAAATACAAAATATTACTGCTGATAATGTAATATTCTATCGAATCTTAGAAAATATGAACTTCTAACGTTTTTGGAACCTTAATCGCATTCTACTACCGTCGTTCTTGTACATTGGCTAATATTGACTATATCTCTAGAGTTAAAACTCTCTAAATTCTGGTTTTAACGTTGATTGCATTTATTTTGACTTTAAAAAAGCATTTGATAGTGTCCCACACTCTCTTTTGTTATTAAAACTGTCTCTCTTTGGTTTTGATGATAATCTGTGCTCATGGTTTGCGTCATTTCTTTCTAATCGTACATCTAATGTTAAGGTTGCAAATCATATATCATCCAATGAATTCTGTATATCTTCCGGTGTCTGCCAAGGCACAGTCTCTGGCCCGTTCCTATTTCTTATTTATATTAACGATCTAATTG